>OY982950.1:4103539-13391633 GCA_963890685.1 Plagodis pulveraria
TTATAGAATTTAAACATTGTATTAGACAAAAACTATCTTATAAAGTTAGATACACTAAAATATAAATGAAAGGGAATTCCTCTGTCAAACATATGTGGGATTGTAAAGTATGAATAATGCATAGAATGAAACGTATGAGGAAAGAGTGAGGTGATGGATGTATGTGCGAGCGAGACGTAAGAGTGATGGCGAATGAGAGTTGAGAAACGAAAGGTGTTACGGTATTATATATAATTAAAATCAATTTAATAAACGTTCAAAATCGTTGTTAGTGTTTCCATCGCCGCGCCTCCCCTACATATACATATAATACTAAAGTTTACTTCCTGTCCATGAACGCAAGAATAAGAAATAAGGGTGTCAATGGGAAGGGTTTTAAGATACCGAAACATAGCAATCTTTACATATATACTTCGCACCTGCTAATTGCCAATACGTGTACACCCTATTCTAACTAAAATTAATTGTAAAGTAATGATGGTTGAATTTAATAAATTTATAATGAATCAACAATTTGTAACACTAGGTAAGTAACAGAAATAGATTCTCTATTTACGGTTTGGAATACTCGCGGTTACCGGAGAGCAATTTTGCTATTTCAATGGGGTCATAATTGTATTGGAAATTTTATGAAAGCATTGCCATGTTGGATGAGGTAATTGTAAAATTATTAAACATATAATAATATTAATAATTAAAAAAATAGATTAGAGATAATTTATAAAGAAGACTTATTATTTAATCAGTCATTTGACAATCAATAATTTCTATTATATTGCGACGCAACATCCAAGAAACCCTGGTGTTTTGCGGTAGCCTCTGCCTATAACAGATGCATTTTATCAGAAGTGACAAACTACACTGTGCCTTGTGTAACCACACTAAAGTGTGGCGTTTGGTCAATAGCTGAGAGAATTGGGCCTAGGATGGTGGACCCAATTCTCTCAGCTATTGCCCAAACGCCACACTACTGCGATGCTTCTGCGATCGAACTGCTGTTGATGTCAGATTCGGTAGTCTACAAATTCTAGCTCCTAATCGCAGTTGTAAAGCAATCGGGTCGCTATCGTATGGCTGTGCTATGGCTTGCAAAAGTTGCCACTGAAATAATAACGAAAACTTCTATCAATCAAGCATAAGTCAAAACAACAATATAGTGTTTTTTTTGCAAACAATACATTTAATATATATATTTAAATCATTTAACTATCTAAAATCTTCCAAAATATTTTAAGCCACTGTCCAACGCAATCGCAACAAAATAGCTTACAGCATACCAAATATGTCAAAAACTGTCGATAGCAAGCCACTGACTTGCGATTGAACCTAAATACTGGCCAGAATACGGATACTGGCAAAAACTACAATTTTCCTGCAATTAAGTGTCGTTAAGACTGGAGGGAAGTCTCGAATTTTCATACAAAAAGAGAAAACAATTCTTCCCCCCTAAACAATCACCGATTTTGATGATTTTTGGAATTGTTTTAGATGATATCGATATCCAGGTTTGTAGGTTTTGATTTTTACCATTATATGAAAGGAATTTGAATTATTGGGTATTTAAAAACCGATATTTTCTCAAAACTTGTATTTTGTGAATTAGTGTGAGTGTGTGACTGTGAGTTTGTGAATTGTTTATATGAAAAATAAAGAAAAAGGAAAACCTATAAGCCTAGTTTATTCTCTCAGTTATAAAATTAGATCAAATTTTTTAGCTTTGATTAATGTTTACTATAGGAGAAAAGTTTTCTCCCAGAACGCAAATTATGCACAACTACTAAGTCAAAACTTGAAGAAGCTGCAAGACAGCATCCCTTTGCTGAAATACCAATTTTTCTATAGGAGCTTCTCTTCCCGTTCTTCTTAACGCCGTTATATAGCTAAGAGAATCGGGCCCCTGATATATAAATGTAAAGTCTTATTTGCCTTTAATTTCACCGACGGAAATGTGAAAATTACTGATTGAAGGAAGGTATAGGTGAGGTTACTAAATAGGTAGGCACTACTTCTACGGAGAAACTCGTCACAAGGAGTTTTTATGCTACTTCTGAGCAAAAATTCTCGTCATACGAACTAGGTATATATCGAGAACATTTTTTTTTTTACGTTACATTTTAACCTCATCCATACTTTTCCATAACAGATGCTGAGTACCGCATCTGCAATAGATCAATAAGTTTTTGGCAAGAGCTTTTTATCTAGAGGGTAATAGCGTGCTCACAACTCATGCACTCTTTGGCAGTGCAAGTGCTAAATTTCACTTATAGATTTAGGCTCAACTTAGCGGAAATCCATAATAAAATAATAACATAATATATACAATAGTAAAGGCATTGTCGATCGTGCCCTTGAAGTGCCAGAAGCTCCTGAAGATGCTTGGCGTTTCTGATATCACGTCGCACGTCATCGATCGCATCATCGCATCATTTTTATAATTGATCTCTGAACTTGACCTGGAGATAACTGAACCATGCAAAAATATTTACTAGTGGTATCAAATTGCCCTGCATTTGAACTCTTGCGGTCATCAGATAGTAACTACGTTTGATACTATAACATGCATAATAATAGAGAAGGTATGCTCTATAGAAATACATAGTTAACTATAGCGTAGAAAGCAGAATACTAGACTATGGTGCATATGTGGATGTATGAACATATCATAAATGAGAAAATATGTGTGTCCGTAGAATCGCACGAATAAGGAGTTGCAGACGTTGATTTGAAATTACATAACCATGCACTTTAAACTTTTAAATATTTATCATACACTGCGATAGTGTTACTTTTTGCGCACAAGAAGCTCTTAACCTTAGTAAATTATGTGACAGTTTGATAACTGTTATACTTAGTAAAACATTAAAACATTTTGTAAAACCTAACATGTAGGTAGGTATTTAGTTTTTCCTTAATATAAAAACAGTTTAATTAGTTGTCGCTTATCTACAATAAAGATATATTCTTGGAACGTTACTGTTATCACGATTTGTATAATTTTTTATTTTACCTCAAATTTTTAATAATACGGCTTTATTATTTAATAATTTTTGTAGGTGTTTCGTTCTCGTTCAATGAGTACTTCGTTATAATAGTACCTACTAGCTGACCCGGCAAACGTTGTTTTGCCATATAAATAATTTAAAAAGTAAGGGTTGATCGTAGAAGGGTGAAAATTGAGGATTGTATGTATTTTTGTATGTTGTATCATACAAAAATAGAAATTAAATTTTTTGTCTAAAAAATAAAAAAAAAATTAGGGGTGGACAACCCCTAACATTTAGCGGGATGAAAAATAGATGTTGGCTGATTCTCATAGATACCGGATAAGCACAAAAAATTTCATCAAAATCGGTCAAGCCGTTTCGGAGGAGTATGGCAACGAAAACTGTGACACGAGAATTTTATATATTAGATTTTTCCGGATTTTTACGTCCCTTAATTTGATGAAATCTTTTTCATTGTTTCGCTTGACTTGTCACACACATTTCGCGACAGTAACTTCCGACTAACAATAATTTTGTGATATGTTTTTCATCTGTAAATGTTCAAACTTGGTAAAATTTGTATGGATGTCCTTGATCTTATTATCTACTCGTAGGCAGTGGATTTGCCAGTTTTTGGTATTATTAATTAATTGTTTTATCATTTGATATGAAGATTAGAATTCCCATACATTGTTTTCCTCGAATAATTAAAAAAAATGTTTTTTTTTTTACTTGTTGAATTTGGCAAATCAGAAGCCTACTCATCAAATTTGAGCACATGTTATTTGAAATATATGACGAAACTATATACGTCGTATGTGAAGCCCTTACACACACTTTCCATAGAGCATCACAGAGGTACATAATAGTCATATTTTATTTTATTAAAAAAAAAAAATACAGGGATTTTCTTAAAGTATATGTCATTATCATCATTTTAATTTATGATATATTTAAGACAATACATTCTTTTATTGCTAAAAAAATAAAAAATAGGTATAACTGACTAAAGTTATATTTTTAAAACAACAATTAGAATTTCTTTTTAAAAGGATTTTCAACCATGTAGTAATGTTTAAGCGTGGAGCTTATCCCAAACGCCTCCCCCGCCCCCCCCCCCAAAATGACTATGTTCAGCAGTGGACAATCAACATTATCGAGTAGAAATATATGCGCTAATCATCAACTTCCTACTCTTGTAACGAAGCGTTACATTGATGATTGTTAAAGTAATATTCATTTAAAAACATACATAAAAAGTTATAATTATAGCAACTTAACTTCACTAAATATTAATTTTAAAGTAATATATTTCACAACTAAGAATTTAATATTTAGCTCGCCAATTTTTTCGCTTAAACGCATAGAAACAAAACAATGCCGGACCGGTTACCCCGTCCGGACACTCGCGGGGCGTGAAGGGGCACGGAGGGAAAAGAACGTCACAGTAGAACCGAGTTGACTCTCCAGCCAGTTCACCGCTACGAGCGACTGGGAGTATTGTTGTCAAGCGCACTAGCTTCGCCAAAGCAAACTCATTTTCTTAACAGTGAATAATTTATTTATATTTATACACGTATAAGTAAACTTACGTACTAAACTTATTGTCAATAGTGTTGTGATTCCCGCAGTAGGGTAAGTTCTGAATGGCACTCAAACTTATTGTAGAATCTCTAATAATTAATACTCGTCACTTAATTTTAATCCTTGAATCTTTCATCATAAACTATGTTATTATATTTTACTATCACTTCATTTCTATATCCATTGGTCTTAATAATTCATCTCAATTTCTGTTTTCCAATATTGCATCATTTAATCTGTTGTGGCTAAATCTCCTACCTTCAATTTTATATTATAATTTGTGTGAACTCCGTTCTGGATGTACCACCTCGGCAAAACTACACTACGGAAGGACTTACTCTTGGCATTGCCGATGGTGGACACACAGAACGGAGTACGGTAGATAACCTAAACTTTAACTCGGTTATCTATTCTAGGAATCACGTTCACATATATCTGCCCCAACACCGTCGCCGTCATCAACAACGACGAGAAACAACTTGTACGCCCAGGGCCGTACTCAGGGTGGGTCTTGTTCAGGGCCATACTAAGGACAGGGCCTATTCCCCAACACGTACTTCCCTCCGGCTGTTACTCATTGGACGCCCATCACCGTCCGGCCGATTCCACGCCAGGGGAGTACCCAAATACGAAGAGTGTGGAGACAGATTGACTATTTACCCATGACCCTACAAATTTGTGTGCCGCCAACTGACCGGAGCAAAAAATAAAGTCCTTCGATTTTTACCTATAGTTTTATTATTTTCCCCCACTTTGGGATAAAACTAGGTGACAACGGCACACTCTTATGCTCACCTATATAAGGTCAGCGCATCTGTCTACTCTGAGAACAGAGAGAAACAACACAAGATCATAAAATTACATGAGATTTCGATAATAACTTGACAACACCCATGAAAACACAGAGCCGTTATTGTTAGAAGCTTTTACGGTTGGGTGGTTTCATAGTCAATCTCCTTCCAGATGCCAATGCCCTTGGAAATTTTATTGTTGGTTGTATATCTATTGTCTTCCGAGTGGATCTGAACACAGGAAATTAATGAAGTAATTTGCCCTAAAGTGCACCCAATGATCAGCAAAACATCGAGAAGTCTTGAGTGAAGGCATGCTGGGAATTAGGCACACTTTCCCTTAGTCGCCTAACACGGCATTTAAGAAGATGATATAAAAAATTCCTTATATTTTAGGCTCGGAACTGTTTCCACTCTTATATATGTATAATATATATAATATGTATCACTGTCCAGATAACTGCTATCAGAATAAAAAAATGTTATCAATTTAGTATTTTTTCACAGTAGACAAACAAAGATGTTCAATTGAATCTCCACATGATATAAAATTATATTTATGTGAAAAGGTACGCCAATGTTCTTGTAGGTATTTAAAAAAAATAGTATAAGAGAATGGATTTTCTGTGTTCAGACATAATTGTGTCTTGTAAAGACTTGAAATGTCGTGTGGTGCGATGAAGACGATACTCTTGTTTGTTTTGGCGAGCTTAGCATTGGCAAGTGCCAATGAGGCTGATTGTAAGTAAATCTGATTTTATTAATGGTTGTTATAAAATATCGAAGATTTCTTTAAACATTTTATATCAATGTATCTTATAAAATTTAACAAACGACGTCCATCTGTCTATCCCAAATGCGAAAGCTGTATCTATTTTGCAATAAGTCTAAATTTTTACGTAAACTTGTGTTATTCTTAGAACAGTACTGACAGGCCCTTGTGGACAATATGGCTATCGATAATTATGTGTTAACTGAAATATATTCTACGAGATGAGAAATAAAGTAAAAGTAAATTATGAATGTCTTGATACCATAAACGTTTGATTTTCTAATTGGTCAGCCAAGTGCAAGGCATACTTGCCCTAAGCGAAGAAAGACTAAGTTTTTTTTTTTACGCTACACAGACTACAGGGTCCGTGACTTTTTTTAATTATGACCTTATTTTGTGACGTTATGATCTTTATTTTTCAGTGGCTAAAACTGACAACCCAGCCGTTGATTATGGTCATCAAACAGTGACGGAGCAACAAGGACTCTTTCCCCAACAGATGGTCCGAGGAGTCAAGAGTAAGTGTGAAGGTGCTTGCATTAGAATGCATGCATAGTGCATCATAATATTTTTTTTCTTATTACATACCTCCATTTTATTTTTATTTTTTATGCATAATAATATGTTAGCCTTTGGCCACTATCTCACCTTATGGTAAGTGATGATGTGGTCGAAGATGTTGTTCAGGCTTATCTAGAAGTACTGGCTCTCAAGGACAGCTGCCGGAACACACGGTTAGGTGCTTGGCGACAGATTTTACTTTAGGGTGGTAGCTAGCCAGGCGGGCATTCGCAAATTGCCCTACCACCATGCTATAACGACTGCCATCCTAAGACAACAACCAGGACCGACGGTTTAACGTGCCCTCCGAAGCACGGAAACGTAATGTCACTAGCGGTCACCCATCCAACTCATGACCGCGCGCGACGTTGCTTAACTTTGCTGATCGGTTAAGAACAGCTAAGTAAACTTTGCTACGAACGCTTCATTACATACAAATAAAATAAATGATAATGCAGAAGTACCTATTATCTCAATATTGTGCGCATGGTACCGACTTGGACAAGTTCTTTCACAGATTTGTGTGCTGAAGTCGGTTCTACTTAAGATATCAATTGTCATTCACTGTCAATGACGGTAACTTCAAGTTAGGAAAATACTTTTCAATTATTGGAGTGTAACTCAAAAACGGCTTGACCAATTTTGATGAAATTTAAATAATGGGACCACGTTTCGGCCGCTTAAATGAAGACGTATATAAATACTGTTTCTTTTGTACTACTGTTATTATACTACGGTAAAAACCTTCATTCTCTGTACAAAGCCATTTAGTTGACTAATTTTTTCTCTCTTTATAGGATCAGTCACATTGTCAAAGTGTGAGGAGCGCCTTGGTATGTGTAGAAGTGACTACTGAAATCCTGATCTGATCATTCCTGGAACTGACTGTAGAAACGGCGAAAAGTGTTGTTTGTTAATATAATACATAAAGATATGTCAGATGTAAGCTAGTTTTGTTATTGAAGAAGGGATAACTACACTGTGCCTATATATTATCAAATTTAAATAAAAATATCTATTTTTCCATACCAATTAAAATCGTAATATTATTTATATTCACAGAATCAGAAAATATATACGTGGGAAATTATATGTGTTGTTTTAACCGTTGTCTTAAAATCTATATGTAACTCAAGTACGTACCTTTTGAAACAATGATGGCCGAGCGGTAATATCTATGGACTGGCGTGCTGCAGTACCCTGGTTCGATCCCCACCGCCGGCTTGAGCTTCACCGCATGGTGGAAGGCCAATTTGCGATTGCCCGCCTGGCTAGATACCCCCGTCAAGTAGAAAATCTGTCGCCAAGCACCTAACGGTGTGTTGCAGCAGCAGTCCTTGAGAGCCAGTGAAATTACAGGCACAAGAGACTTAACAACTACATGTCTCAAAGTGACGGGCACAGTGCAATTCATGTTGACGAAAGGCAGAGGTTAGTCCACTTAACATCAGCAGGGTCTCGGGCTTGTTCCGTCACAATAGCATAAAAAAATAAAAAAAATAACGGGTAATACAAAAATATTTTATTAATATTACTCGATCGTGCGCTTGTAAAGTCAAGAACCTCCTGAGGATGAAGCAGAAGGCGTCGAAGTTCTTCCGGTTTGTCTGAATGACATTTGTGACTTCTCGTCGGCTTAGCAGGAAAATTAAGCGGAAGTGTCACTAGATATATTATTTATATTTATTGAAAAATTATTAAGGTTTTCTTAAAATATTATTGAAATATTTGTTAATATTAATTATGGATTCCCGCAAAGTAACGCCTGAATCTATTTATTATTTTAAGTAACGGGCATTTTTTAATGTGTTTTTTTTTAATATACACGTTGTTGGAGTTAAATGAATGATTATCCAAAAAACTTTTTAAACGGCAGTTCACAAGTATTTGAGCTGATTTGTGGAAAAATGCAACTATCCGGCTGATACAGTATGTTCTTAACATACTATAGCAGCCGGATAATTCACTGCTGAACACAGTCTCCCCCAATATGGAGGGGTTTGCCACATAATCCCCACGCTTGGCAGGCGGCTTGGGAATTGCAGTGTGAGATATCAGTTCCTCAGAAAGTGCTGCTTACCGCCCACCTTCTATTATTTTATAACTCGTTACTAACATACGACGACTATTTAAATGTATTTTATATAATGTTGTCTTAGGTTTTCGCGATTATTACACATAGTAATTAAACAACTTTAAACGGGCACTTTGCAGTGATAGTGGTCACCCCGTGACCACGATCACTGCAAAGTGTTTGAAACGTCGCGTCGGGACAAAAATAATGATAAATATACGCGATTTAAACCGTTTAAAGTTGTTTAATTACTATGTATTTTATATCCCAAGGAAACGGTCAACTCGTTCAAAGATTGAAGGGTTTATGTTATAATTGTGTTTTTTTTTTATGTTATTGCGACGGTACAAGCCCGATGCCCACCTGATGTTAGGCGGACTAACCTCTGTCTATAACAGATGCATTTCTTCAGAAGTAACGAATTGCACTGCGCCCGTTACCTTGAGACATAGTTGTTATGTCTCATGTGCCTGGAATTTCACTGGCTTTCAAGGACCGCTGCAGGAACACACCGTTAGGTGCTTGGCGACAGATTTTCTACATGAGGGTGGTGGCTAGCCAGGTGGGCATTCGCAAAATGCCCTTCCACCATGCGGTGTAGCTCAAGCCCGCGGCGGGATTCGAACCATAGCCCTGCTGCGCGGCAGTCCATATCCAATGCCACTGAACCGTCACTGCTTCAAATTTATTCAATTTAGGCGTCTACGTCGCTCTTGTGAAGGTCAATTACATATTTAAGAAATAATCTACATTGTACTTCCACGTTCAGCAAACAAATTGTATAGAGCCACTGCGAGAAGAGCAGGCAAGAAACTCGGCGCCATTCTTTTAAACATCTTTGAACAATGTGTTACATACTTACTACCTATATAATAAAGTTATTAAAATGTTTGTTTAAATTATGTAGGTGACAGGCAATAGCTTGACAGAGGCGGAATTGTCCAGGCATTTTTGACGTTTAAGTAATCAGAAAATGTGTAGTAGGATTTTTTCAATCAATATGTTTTTCACGCGCTACTTGAATTTCCCTTCTGTGAGCGTTGTAATATGTTTGGGAACTTTATAAAACCGCACACAATTACCAAAGAACTGCAACGTCTTTTGAGAAACTGCTATCTTACACTGTAATCACCAAGACGACTGCTAAGCGTGAGGATTATGGCAAACCCCCCTTCAGGGGGGAGGCTGTGTTCAGCAGTATTAGAGGTATTAGAGCGTAAACAACCTAAGGACTGGTTTTTTTATTCCTAGTTAACTCAACGAATAGTAAAATAACCTTTATGTAAATATCGAAATGCGTTTTATACAAATTCAGAGTTAATCCAATAGCAAAAGTATTATTTGTAATATCGATGAAACAGTTGATTTGGTTCCAACTCTAGTGCAGTGGGTGGAGCGGGAAACTTGAATTCCCCGTCCACCCACCAATGGGAAAGTCCAGTGGGTGGACGGGGCATCGCTCATAGTTGCTAATAATCGTCATTTTATGCCTGATAGGTTAGCTTTTGACCACTATCTCACCTGATGGTAAGTGATGATGTGGTAGAAGGTGTTGTTCAGGCTAACCTGGAATTCTCACTTTAAAAACTATCGCGAGTTTTATCCATATTTACTTATCAGGAATGTTGTAATATTAATAATAGTAGGTTTATAAATATAAGGTTCTTAGTTAGTTAAAATAGCTTATCGGATCGTCAAAGAAGTATACGTTACCCAAAAAATTGGGGGCTTAAAACGTAGTATTATTATATGTTCTATGGCTTAAATAAGGACGCTCATCTCTAGACTATCAGCTTTTACGCTAGAACTGTATACCGAATAGCCTATGTAATTCGTGTTTTATGAATTGGAATAAAATAAGTTACTTTGATATGTCATAAAGTTCTTCAGATTACGATATTGTTGCGGATAAATAAAGAGAAGAACGAAAATCTTTAGACCAAGTAATCGTACATCTGAGACCTGGGATGAAGGAGATTTTTGCCAACTTGACCTCTTGAAAATATTGATTATCTTAATGTTTTTATGATATAGATCAAACTTTTATAAAACAAATCGCAGACTCCAAAATAAAACAATCCAGAGCGTGTAGTTTTATTTTGACGTCAATAAAGTATCAGTTAATACGTTTTGTTCACTCAAAATTAACAGTGTAGTTACCCAAAGAAAATAGCTAAAACAACTATAGTAGGCAGTCACAGTTCATTGCACTAGAAACAAAATATCAAATGGTTAAGTGACAAAAGTTACAACTCCCGTCAAAAAACGCAGAGTAGATATAACCACTGGCATAGAGAAATGACTACTATTAATTTATATATGCCACTGGTTAGCTATTAACCTATGGTTAAAGTGACTAATGGTCAGTGTGAACTTAACTATGGATCCATAAACCGGGCCTAAGGAACGTTATCACAATGAACTATAACAGTTTAGGCTTCTTTAAGATCCTGAAAAAGCTTCCAGTAGAAACTGGAAGCTTTTTCAGGATCTTGACTGTAGACATCCAACGTGGTCGCGTCACGTTACATTCTGCGGGCGGCGGCAGCACGAGCCGATGACACCAGCGGCTAGGGTAGTGAATGGAGTGTTGTGGTGAACGCTAAAAATGTCTGTACCACGACGATATGTCGTTGCCCCTCACATATTCAGCAGTTAGAGAAAGGATAAGATCTCATGACGTCATGATTCCATGTGATTGTGGTTTATATTACATTGGAGAAAATTAAAGGAACGTGTCCCCAAGGCTAGTAGAACGCATACACACCAAGGGACATTTTGTAGAGCTTAATAAACGCCTAGGCAAACCATCATCCAAACAACATGCTTTTAGGTAGTAGTGACTCCCCTCCAAGAGTTCCCGCCTTGTCGCTATGCGGGGCCTCAAAGCCGTGATTTCATCGCCTACATTAAAGCTTAGAGGCTGCGCTAGCATGGACAACTGTGTCTTCAAGTGCATGATGGAGCGGCAAGGAGTTGGCTGCGGTGATGCATAAGGTAGCACCGCATCTTAAGTGCAAATTTAAAAACATCTACACATTATTTTTTTCTAAAACTTGTATCAACGCAGTCAGAGTGACAATATAAAACTTTTTGAGAATGGATCCGTTTAATTTTTGTTGTGAACAAAATTAAAGAAGTTACTGTCAGGAAAGTTCTCATGCAATTTCATACCTTTATCAATTTTGTGGAGAATCGATGGTAGAACTTGCTAATGATTTTAGGTTTAAGGGATTTTGTTGACAGCAATTCATATTTATTGCGAAGTTTGAGAAAACACGTGATTGTCTGTTTGAACCAGATTGTTCACACTTGGTACAAATATATCAAAGATAATGTCAAAAGTGATATCGTCGCCAGCCGATAAGAAGTATGTGTGCACCAAAATTAAAAACGACAGACCAGGCACCCTTGTCATCACCTTTTATTATGATAATCATAAATTATAAAGGGTGGGTATAATAAGTTTCCTACTAATATTATACATTACTATATAAATGACACACAAGAAAGACACATGGAGGTGTCGTAAAACGTTTTGGCTTCTGCTAAAGACATTCGTCTGTCTAATGGAAACCGTCTTTCAGAAAGCTTTCAGTGACATGAATTGGCTATGTTTCAGTTACTAAAGGCTTATTGTAAACATCGCTGTTGTGCGCCTCAAGAAAAAAAATACTATTACATGTAGAAAAAAAACGGCCAAGTGCGAGTGGGACTCGCGCACGAAGGTTTCCGTACCATTATCTGTAACCTGATCTTGCAAGTTACATACACTTTTCGCAGTGTCCGATTGAGCTGAGTAAGTACGGCGAAAACCTCTTTTTATTGTATGGGAGCCCCCTTAATTATTTATTTTATATAAAGTAATTATATTTAAAGAGAACATATAACTTAATATTCTGTGAATAGTTCAAGCCTCTATCTGACACCGTTATTAGTATCGAGCAAGAAACGGTAAAAAAATCAAGTTGGTTGTATGGGAAAATAAAATAAATATTTAAAGAGGGCCCTTAAATATTTATTTTATCTAATTTTTAGTATTTGTTGTTATAGCGGCAATAGAAATACATCATCTGTGAAAATTTCAACTGTAAAGCTATCGCCGTTCTTGAGATACAGCTGGTGACAGACGGACAGACAGCGAAGTCTCAGTAATAGGGTCCTGTTTTTACCCTTTGGGTACGGAACCCTAAAAACTATTAATTATTTTTTTGTCAAATAGTCTTCTTTGGTCGACGTTCAATACATAATAATATGGAATTTTCAAGTTTGTAACTTTATCCATTGAAGAGCTTTGACACATGTACGGATGGACAGACAGACAAGCATAATATAGAGTCTCATTAATCCGTTATACTCTTTTGTTACGGCACCTTAAAACAAACGTTTTCTATAAACGTTGGTACCTGCCCAGCGTTGGAAAAAGAATATAAAAACCGGCCAAGTGCGAGTGCGACTCGCGCACGAAGGGTTCCCTACCATTCTTATTTATTTTATTTTTTTTGATTATATATATGTATTTAAAAAGTAAATATTATGGAAATTGTTAAAGCGTCTACCTGTCACCGTTATTCGTATCGAGCAAGAAACGGTAAAAAAATCAAGTTCAAGCAATCAACCCTTAAATATTTGTTTTATTTTAAGTATTTGTTGTTATAGTGGCAATAAAAATACATCATCTGTAAAAAATTAAACTGTCTAGCTATCACCGTTCTTGAGATTGAGCCTGGTGACAGACGGACGGACAGACGGACAGCGAAGTCTCAGTAATAGGGTTCCGTTTTTACCCTCTGGGTACGGAACCTTAAAAAACAGTACTGATTGAAATCACAACTCGTACGGTGCTTTCTGATATATAAACAAATCCGTTACCTTCGCACCAATAGATAACAGAAAAAAGACTTCTAGAAAGAAAGGAAAGAAACTTCGAGTCCCTAAAAACGTGTATTCTGCCCTATTTAAACATACACCCTTAATAAACAACTTTTAATTTTCCTTATAATAAATTACTTGCTTCTTTGAAACGGTTGATATGCTTTTAATTAAAACTGTCGAGAAAAACTTTCATTGCAGAGCGAGCGGTATTTTTAATCCGTTCTTTGTTACAGCGGACACTAGTGTTATTTCAGTCGTGAAGTTTATTCTAGTTAGTCTAGTCTGCTTTTTTTAAACTATGAAATAAGGTTACTAAATAACAACGAAAGGAAAAAAAATTTATCGCACGTCGGCAATCCAATGACCGGGAAATGCTCTGTCAATTTCAGTTACCGTGGTCAGTTATTGGCAGCTGGATTCTACGCCAACTAGGCATTATTTTAGGGAAAACTTGAAATATTTAACTTTTTAAAAGTATTATATAATGTTATGTATAAACAAATGGACAGACGATTATAAGTAAATATTTAAAATAATTAATAGGTATAATACCTGCCCTGCATACTTTTCTTTAAACGAATGAAAGATGATTTATAGCTCCTACTGAAAAGGAAATTTAATCAAACATTTCCAATATAACTTAATATTAATCATTTTATTGAGCGCAATTTAATTTCGTAAAAATTTGAAGCAGTATTGGCTCAGTGGCTTTGGCTATGGCCTGCCACGCAGCAAGTCCATGGTTCGAATCCCGCCGCGAGCTTGAGCTTCACCGCACGGTGGAGGGGCATTTTGCGAATGCCCGCTTGGCTAGCGACTACCCTGAAGTAAGAAATCTGTCGCCAAGCACCTAACAGTGTGTTCTGGCAGCAGTCCTTGAGAGCCAGCAATTATAGGTTAAGCCTGTCAACATCTTCGATCACATCATCACTTACCATCAGGTCAGATTGTGGTCAAAGGCTTACCTATAAGCAATAAAAAAGTAGTATATCCAACTACGGCACCTGCGTCGAAACACCTCCATATACGTGACCTAACACGACTTTAGTCAATTATTTATTGTCCTAGAGAACGTGAACTACAGAATATCATAAAAAATCGTAAACCATTGTACAAAATAATAGACGTGAGGATTGTGCACTAATAATGTACTTTAACGAATAGATTTTGCTGTAATTATATTTTGTATATATCATCAAAAATGTATCTGCATAAATCCCTCAAATTAGTTATTTTTTCCGTCTAAAATATGGCAACAGTTCCATTGCACATATATAGAAACTAGTGGCTTCAGTTTGATATTCTACCAGGCTCTGTCTTTTCTTCTTAGTTTGCCAGAGGTTATAACTATAGTTAAATGATACAGTTTTCAAGTAACCTTTGATTTAGCAGAATTCCGAGCTCAGCTAAACTATTACAGACTGTGAAAACAAACTAAGAGTGAAACTTTAGAACGCTGATGGGTTTACCAATTAGTAAATGTAGGCTTAGAGAACCAACCTGCTCTAATATAAATAAGTGAATCAAGAGTCTGCAGCATGTAAGGAATATTGACTTTTGTTTTATTGTTTTTTTTTTTTAATATTGATTTGTGGTAAATGTAAAATGTCATACTGCCAAAAGGTATACACAATCAAACACCGGGCTCGACGGTAAGCTTGCTTCGAGCGCTTCAAATGCAAGTATTATATTAAACAGTAGGTAATTAGACCATAGCCCGAGCTCCCGGCTTGACTGAAAAACAGCGTTATGGTAACATCACACTTGTGATATTAACATAACAAAAGCTGAGTTAATCCCTATTGCCTTAGGATAGTCTTGTGATTTAAGCATAGAGTGGTGATGTTTACAAGTATAATAATTTTACAAATGCTGTGTTAAATGTTTAAGATAATTACCTATGTATTATGTGTTACATTACCTGGTTACTTATGGCAATAAAAAAGCATTTTATTTATATATTTATTTAATTGCTAATTCTATTGAAATAATTTATACTTACTTATATTCCAGACATTACGATAGTCATGAGCTTATCTTCACTTATTACTTCGTATCGATATCAATAAAAGTTTTATGTTGACAGCGTTATTACAATAAAATATATGCCTTCATTATGTTATGAACGTAAATTTCCTAAAGGTCTAGGGTTCAAAAGTGTCTTGATTTCCATTCAAATGGAACAACAAGCGTCTCTATTTCAATCTATTTTTGTCTAGAAACTCTGTACCGACTTTATTTTTGACCCATGCTGTTACCAACAGGTACCTAAACTTTTTTTATATGCAAAATAATAACGTTAACACTTAAAGATAACACGAACGATTGACAGTGCAAACGTGCCTGTATATTTGTTAGGATATATAGAATATGTATGTATATTCAAATAAAATAGCATAGCGTAGCACATAAAATAAAGAAACGGGAGCGGAAAAACCCCTGATTTTATTTAAAAGAAGTCACTCAACAGCGAAGCAGTGATGGCTCATTGGCATTGGCTATGGACTGCCGCGCAGCAGGTCCATGGTTCGAATCCCGCCGCGGGCTTGAGCTTGGGCTTGAGCTTGGCAATCGCAAAATGCCCTTCCACCGTGCGGTGACGGTGGAAGGGCATTTTGCGATTGCCCGCCTGGCTAGCGATCACCTTCAAGTAGAAAACCTGTCGCCAAGCACCTAACGGTTTGTTCCGGGAGCAGTCCTTGCGAGCCAGTGAAATTACAGGCACATGAGGCTTAATAACTATGTCTCAACGTGACGGGCGCAGTGCAATTAGTGACTTGTGACGAAATGCATCTGTTATAGGCAGAGGTTAGTCCGCTTAACATCTGATGGGCCTCGAGCTTGTTCCATCACAATAATATAAAAGAAATGTGCATTCTTTAGTATTTGAATATTTATTTTTTTCTTCTTAAACATGGAATAACGAAACCACGTGGGCTTAAACTACTAATTAGCTAATATTATATACTTTTTATATTGTTTAACTTTTTTATATACCTTTTAAAGGCAAATTAAAACTTACTTTAAAATGTAAGCATTGTAATCCGGTAAATGATGCCAGTAATAATAACTATTACTGGCATCATTTACCGTAATAATATGTATAAGTAATATATATATATATATTATATTATATTGAACTGGGTAGCACTTGACTACTATCTTACCTGATGTTAAGTGATAATGCGATGGAATATAATACTTGCAACAAATATTTAATTTTTACCGACTTCAAAAACAAGGAATTACTCAAATCGTCTGTATATTTTTTTTAAGTTCTAACAAACTTTTGACGGGGTGAACCGATTTTCATGATTAATTTTTAATTTAGCTTTCAAATTGCTTGATGCTTGCTGTGAGATCCCATTTAAATTTCATTAAAGTCGGTAAAGCTGTTTTTGAGTTAATCGCTAATTGAAAAGTATTACCCTATCTTGAGGACATAGTCATTGACAGTGAATGACAATCGATCCCGTAGCAAGGGTCAGAAGGTCAGTGTTTTTTTTTTACCTAAAATGAACCGACGTCAGTACACAAATATGTGAAATTACTTGTTGAAGTCAGTAACATGCGCACAATATTGTGATATTAGGTACTTTTGAACCATCGTGGTACTTCACACATTTGAGTGTTAAAGTCGGTTCTTAAGTAATCTGTAGGGCGCACCCTGCTGAGCAAAGTTTCACATAATTTTATTGTATTGAAATAATTCCACATTACATTTTACCTCAGTTCTACCAAACCACACATGGGAAGAAACGGGGGTGACATTGTAACCCGGCATCCCATTGGAGGTTGAGCCACAAATATACCGGAAGGTGGGAAGCAGCGCCTTCTAGAGAACTGACAACTTCTATTGCGATCCTAAAGACGTCCACCTATTCTGGGGATTATGGCAAATCCCCCAATGGAACCTTGTTCAATGGTGGACGTTTCGGATTTGATTGTGTGACTTGTGCTTGAGTATAGGCATAATTTTTCTTATTTTGGTGAGTTGGTACAAAAGTATTAATTATCTTTACTAAAGTAGGAATTTCGTTGTCTTGAAAAATAACATTAGAAAATCTGCCGTACAGCGTGATAAATGAATTCCTCAAATTTGTTCACAAATGTATACTTTTGTCCTGTTTTTCTTGGTGAAGTGAACTCATCGCTGCTCTACTTTTCCCTGACAATCTCTTTGACTGAAACTGACGCTATCTCCAACATGCCAGCGGATTTTTAGCACACCCCATTAAAGAAAAATATTTGTCCTTCAGCCACGCAAAAAAAAATATGTATAAACGCCTTCATCACCGTCAACTCTTCGGAAGCACTCTAAGATTTGCGAGGACGTTTCTCAACAAGAGATACAATGTCATTGAGCTCAGGTTCGGAGGCCCCCGCCTCCATATTAGGAAAATAATCTTTTCGTAACAATAATCAAAAACGGAACACAACTCTCTAACAATAACAATAAACGATAAAAACAATAACAACGAAATTCATCAATATAATAACAAGAAAAGCAATCGCAGAGATACACATTCAAATCTAAAAAAAAATAATACCAATTAGGAATAAGCAAAAATGGCGTCAGCTGGAAAATGTCGACGATCCCGAATAGGTGGCAATTAAAAACA
The DNA here is from genome assembly GCA_963890685.1 of Plagodis pulveraria. Lineage (NCBI taxonomy): Eukaryota > Metazoa > Arthropoda > Insecta > Lepidoptera > Geometridae > Plagodis > Plagodis pulveraria. The sequence goes on from OY982950.1 coordinate 4,121,803, forward strand.
AAAACATGTCCTTCTATTTTTTTCAGGCTATGCGTAACTATGTACGCATATAAAAAAAGTGTTTAATTAGTTAATACTAAGTAATGAAGAATGAATGAAGCTTAAAGTATTTTTTTATGTTAAATGCTTATCCGTTTCCAAAATTAGTACAATTACAAAGTACTTTTTCACGGTTAACCTCTTTGTTTACATTTTTAAACTCGAATTAAAAACCAGAGTTTAGGTAGGCTTCATCATCTTGGCTATCAATCTATTTCTCAAAACCCTCAACTCTCGGACGAAAAATCTATTCTTTACGTGGAAATAACGTTACTCTATGATCTATTCCACAGAACACTATACTTTCTAACGAGAGAACTGAGTAACTTCATAGTTTATAAATGTCGACAGCACACTAGCGCTTCAGTGTATGCCATCAGTAACTTTCTAGTGCTAGGTTATACCTATTGGTTAATCTCGTTTATTGTACAATATAATTTTCGTTAACTGTTTCTGCACAGCGTACCTACGTACAAATCACTTATGCAATTGACTAATAATATAATACTGAGACGATTTTCTTAGCATTCCATTGATTCACCGTGCCTGTGCCTGGTCTATAGCGTTGCAGAGGAGGAGGCCAGAGGGGCCTGGGACTTGCAACCCAAGAGTAGGCTTATGGGCCCCTTTATGATGCATCAATGCTCCCCTTCACCACTCGAGCCTCCTCGAGAAATACAATAATGCATGACATTGCATAAAATGTTGTGCAGAACGATAATTATTTTATGCATGTATTCATTTTCATTGTGGTAAAGATTAATAAAAGAGTGGTTCTAAATGAAACAGTTATTCAAAATTTATTCAGTTAAGGTTTGTTTTGTAAAGGAATTTTTTTCTTCTTCCTCCACAAACGCTCGATTTTTTATCAAAGAAAACCTTTTTAAACTATTGAGCTATCGGTTTTTTTTCCAAATGTGACTTTTCTTGTTAATAAAATCAATCAATTTTGTAACATTTTCAACAAATCACTTAACTAGGCTGGACGTATTTTAAACTGTTTATGAAATGAAAATGAAATATGTTACGACAGCTTGTAACACCAAAAGAAAGAGGAGCTTTTTAGTTTGGGTGTGAAAACTCCAGGGTTGTAATTTCTAGAAGACAGTAGTTAAGTAACTCAGAGAGTTCCTTCGCGGTTCGCACAATAAATGTTGAAGTAAACTGCTTTGTGCGTTTCTTTGGAATTTCGATTATAAAACCGCGTCTTTTTGCCGAGGTTCTCCTTGTTTGGCGGTAGAACGAAAATATATTCGATAGTGCACTTCCGTTGCGCAGTCTCCAAAATGTATCCGGCAAAAGATAGATAGTAAAAAAACTGATTGTGGCGAATGTTCCAGATTTTAGAGTTTTATTTTAGCAAACTTGCAAAAATAATTAAGGAAGCAGGGCTGTGGGCCTGGGGTGCCGAGCTGCTCATAAAATGCTGGGCTGACCGTGGGGTGCCAGGCTGCCCGTGGGGTACCGGGGTGCCCGTGGGGTGCCGGAATGCCCGTGGGGTGCCGCGCTACACGTGGGGTACCTGGCTGCCCGTGGGTTGCCGGGCTCACTCATCGCTATTCTAACAAAAAAATAATAATTGAAATCGGACTACGCGTTAATAAATTACAGCTAAGTGTACATTTTGCCTTTCATCCCCTTTCCCGAAAGAACCGCGCTGAATTTCGGGATAAAAAGTATACAATAACCGTCTTCGTAGTATGAACTCAAATCTTGTTAAGTTTCATTGAATTCCTGCGCGGCTGGTATACAGACAGACAGACAGAAAGACAAAAATAAAATTATTTTTTTTGGCATCAGTGTCAGCTACAGAGTGCTCTTTAAGATATCTTCCTTGTATAGAATTGTATCTGTTACAGTTTTATTATTAGTATATAGAATAGATTTACAAGTAATGAAGTACTGAACATGCAACATGAGGTGGACATTAATTTAATGCTACCCGTCATAAATTGGAACCATCTCAGCAAATGCTAGTTATAAACCAGCGCTGGTCTTCCAAAGGACCCCGTGTGTGACGTCACCGAAACATAACGTCTACAGCGGTAATAAAAAATAAATACAAAATGCTACAAAATTTCGGTACATAATAAAATTATAAATGATAAATACAACAAAAATTATAATATTAGAAATTTACAAGTAATGAAGTATTGAACTTGCAACATTAGGTGGACATTAATTTAATGCTACCCGTCATAAATTGGAACCATCTCAGCATTTTGCTAGTTATAAACCAGCGCTGGTCTTCCGATGGACCCCGTGTGTGACGTCACCGAAGCATAACTTCTACAGCGGTAATAAAAAATAGAAACAAAATGCTACAACATTTCGGTACATATTAAAATTATAAATGACATATACAACAAATAACAACAAACCTCAAAAAGATGATACATATTACATGCAAAATCAATAATGATTACATATCATTCTAATAACATTTTTTATTTTAGTTGTATTGACAAATTTATGTAAAAATAATGGCGAAATAAGTATATCTATATTGCGCTTGTGTCATGCTTTAATGTTTTCTGCTTTTTGATGCAAATTTAGTATTTTCTTTAATTGAACTCTAAAACTATTTAAACTCAGCAGGTTCCATTGGCGGTGGTATATTGTTCCAACATTTAGTCGCGGCGTAGCGGAAACTACCTCTGAAATCTATTGTTTTGTGATGTGCTATACAGAGTTGCATAGCACAATGCCGGGAACTAATTGAACTTCGACCAGAAATCCATGACAATTTATTATTGAAATAAGCCGGAGCTTTATGTTTAATTACTCCAAATAGGAGGCAACCTAAATGTAATATGCGATGGTGCTTCATCTTAAGAATGTAGTGTCTGTTTAAATGAGGGGTCACGTGAGCCCTAAACGGAATGTTGAAGGAAAAACGTGCACAGGCATTCTGGACTCGCTTAATCAACTTAACAAGTGCATCCACCAATATGCAAATTATCTTCTAAAAAAGGACTCATCCTATATAATATTTTCAATTTATAGAAGCAACTCTGGACTGATTTTGCAACATGCCTTTCAAACCGTAAGTCACAGTCCATTTGCAAAGTTTTTTTATTGCATCATCACACTCCTTCAATGACGTAAATAAATGCTTTACTCTTTTTCAGTGTTTGGCATGAAAAGCAAGATTTTTTTAACTATGCTGGCAAATTGATGCTTATCTTATCGCTAGCTATAAAGGTAACGCCACACTCGTATGCACATGTTTGACTGATGTTTGATTTTGATTTTAAAATTCCTTTATTTAATAAAATTATATATATAACAATGTTCAACATACACAATATAGAAATGCAGTTATTTGGTTGTAATATTTTATACAGGCTACGATATACACCTATTTGAAACTTTGAAACATGTATTGGACATCGATTTTTATAGAAAGTAACAAAATAGAAAAATATATACTTCTTGATATAAAAATATGTGCAGTTAGATACTCCACATCTTAAAACCTTATTGTACCATAAAACAACAAAATACAAACAAGACGTAATTTATACATAATCTGCTTGCTGTTACCTAATTGTTAAAAGAATAATTTCGTAATGTTAATACAGAGTTGAGTATATATTAGGTAATAAACAATTATTGTAAAGTTTTAGAAAACAATAATACATCGTGAATTGTGGAGGTAGATTTGTGTAAGCCAATAGTTTAACTGCACGATCGCTCGGTACTCGCCGGCAACCGGTCTTGCGTTATCATGCCAACGTCATTCGCAATCGAGAAAGTAGTGATGGGACAGTCGGTATCGACAATAGGTTGTCGAATATGACACGTTTTTTAACTTTGTTGTACCAATGGTTGCAATTAAGTGGTTTTTATGATGAAGATTTTTATATAGGTAAAATTTACGTGACAACTGTAGTATATATTTTTTAATGGAGGGGAAGTTGATTTGATAATGAAGTTTAGTTAGGTTTGTACGAAAAGAAGTGTTTAAGATATTTTGATTGCCCGGTTCACCTATTAGTTTAGTGAAAATATGCACATGTTTGCGTTTCTCCAGAACACTGAGATAATGTCAATCTATTCTAAACCTTCATCAATGTAGAATTTATAATTTTACGTGTCTTACGACATATACGTATTTGTTCTTCACAATAGATACGTAATCAATAATGATTGGAAATTTATGAAAATGGTAATACCGTGACAATCTATGTATTTTAAGTAATCTAAAAACTAACAAATTAATTACCACATGACTTTTCAAACAACTATTTTGCTATCCCTGAAAATCTTATTATTATTATAAATGCGAAAGTTTGTGAGTGGGTGAGGATGTGTCTCTAAATTTTTACTCTTTCACGCTGAACTGATTTGGATGAAACTAATAATGTAAATCAGGTTTAGGTTATGGATTAAGAATACTTTCTATTACTTTCATTTTCATCATCATCACTTTTCATAAATTTCTATGCGGGTGAAACCGCGGGGCTGAGATGGTGTAATTATATTTAGTGTAGCATTCTAACGTAGTTATTTTTAATAGTGCTGTACTGTAACAGCCGACTCGTCCACTGCTGAACACAGCCTCTATTAAGGGGGTATTTGCCATAATCCCCACGCTTGGCAGGCGGCTTGGGGATCGCAGTTCTTTAGAAGGTGCTACTGCCCACCTTCTAGTATTTTTCCCTTAGTCGCCTCTTACGACACCCACGGGATGATATGGTGAAGTGCAATTCTAACCCGGCACCTTACGAGGTTTTTTTAATAGTTCATGAGGTCAATAAAAATTGGTATCACACGGCAGTATGGGTATCTATCTCTTAAAAGAAAAGCTAAAAAGCAATCATTTTCAAATTATGTAGTGTTAAACATTTAAATATTTAAATAATTTACCTATTAAAACTCGTAATGTGATTCACCAAAATAATAGTTCGATAAAAATGTGCTTAAACAGTAAATAAAAAAAATTACAGCTCGGAGACTTTTATAAAACATCGATAAGAAGTAAAGAGATTTTAACAGAATTTAAACAGGTTTTCTTTTGTGATCAAAGATTACGAAAATAGTCTTGTGATAACAAGTCGGAAGCAGTGATGGCTCAGTGGCATTGGCTATGGACGACCGCGCAGCAGCTCCATGGTTCGAATCCCGCCGCGGGCTTAAGCTTCACTGCATGGTGGAAGGTCATTTTGCGAATGTCCGCCTGGCTAGCGACCACCCTCAAGTATAAAATCTATCGCCAAGCACCTAACAGTGTGTTCCGGCAGCAGTCTTTGAGAGCCAGTAACTCTAGTTTAAGCCTGTTGACACCTTCGACTACATCATCACTTACCATCAGATAAGATTGTGGTAAAGGCTTACCTATCAGCAATAAAAAAAAGAGTCAAACCTTACGTAAATTTCAAACCTAGTAAGAGGTTTAGACACAAAATACTACACACTGGTTTTAGTATACAGTTTTTGTTTTATGAATGTTTATTATCCTCTTTTAGCAAATCTTACCAGAGCTTTTTCATAGATCCATGGGGTTGTATTACTTTTCTCTATGCATTGGCTGCTTAGAAAGTTGCATCTATATTACTTTTATCTATGAGTTGCATAGAGAAAAGTAATATGGAAGTTGACTCCCCGTGATCTTAGCGTATTTTAATTTAGATAGAATAAAATCAACCAAAGCTTAGTAATTGTAATCGAAATACAGGTACTGAATAGCCATTCTAAGAATTATAATACTCTTTGAACATATTTGCTTTGAAATTAAAGAAATGGACGAAAAGCTGGACTACTACAGTAGTGAAGAAATGTTACGACGGGCTTCGTCTCAATTGATTATTACCCACAACAGCTATTCTGACCTTCTGGAAAAAAAGTCCTCTAAAATATTATTGCAGTATAAAAACTACCATCTACATGTTATGGAGCATGTAAGTTGTACATCTGTTTCTCTAACGAAATATAATATATTATATACGTATTATAGGATAGAGTTCTTTATGTGAGCCTTGGCGATCCAGGAGTTGTATGGGCGCATAACTTAAAAAAAGGATTTTAAAGGCCAAAAGTATGCCAGTGCGGTTTGGTATGTAAAGAAACGCTTTGAGAGCAAATTTTTTTTTATGTTTGATAGGTTAGCCTTTGACCACTTTCTCATCTGATGGTAAGTCATGATGTGATCGAAGATGTTGTTCAGGCTAACCTAGAATTACTGACTCTCAAGGACAGCTGCCGGAACACACCGTTAGGTACTTGGCGACAGATTTCTACTTAAGGGTCGTAGCTAGCCAGGCGGGCATTCGCAAAATGTCCTACCATTATGCTATAACAACTGCCATCCTAAGACAACAACCGGGACCGACGGCTTAACGTGCCCTTCGTAGCACGGAAGCGCTCAGTAGTAATGTCACTGGCGGTCCCCCATCCAACTCATGAACGCGACGGACGTTGCTTAACTTTGCTGATCGGTTAAGAACAGCTATGCAAACTTCGCTACAAGCGCTTCAAAATTGCTATAATAGATTGTAGAACGAGTGCATCAAATGAGCCATTTTGACTCAGCCATTCAAAAGCCCAAGCCAAAGGTAACGGTTGACATATAAGGGTAAAATGAGATTTATTCACGAGTACCTCACTTTAATTTTCAATTGCGAAGGAATGAAACAGTCATATTGTTAGGCTCTTCGATTATTTAGATTACGATACTCACAGGCAACGAATATCATAAATTAGTGTTGGAAACTACATTTTTTTAATGTTATTGTGACGGAACAAGCTCGAGGCCCACTAGCGGACTAACCTCTGCCTAGAACAGATGCATTTCATTACAAGTGACGAATTGCACTGCACCCGTCACCTTGAGACATAAATGTTAAGTCTCATGTGCATGTAATTTTACTGGCTTCAAGGACTGCTGCTTGGCGACAGATTTCTACAAGTCGGCACCGAGTATCCCATATACATTTATATTGTGACTTCCACACTACGCTACCCGTATTATACCTGTTCGCTACTACTCTTGCAATACCCATGCGCTGGTCACCCCAGAGTCGGTTTTCCGACGAGTCTTCTTAAAATGACGCAGTAGAATAGAATAACAAAATTCGACCGAGAAATCGAAAAGCACCCATGCTTATACGATTTTCGATTACACGACTATAAGAGGAAAGGTAAAGTTATACATACCAGCACCTAGCTCTCGAATTTAAGTTTGGTTTCAATGTGTGGAAGAATCCAGTAGATATTTTCTCTTTCTTTAAATGTTTTTTTACTTTAGTAAGAGAATGACTGCCAGCGCTTCTTCGTCACTTGTAACGTTAATCTCCTAATGTTTTTGCTAAGAAACGCTGTATTTTATATTGAGTAGCGTAATGTACGGATATCAAATATGATACACGTATTTTAATGGTCTCTGGCCAATGTATCGTCATATAGTGATTACCATAATGTAGGAAAGGCCTTAATAGTACCTCTTTATTCCTTTTCTTGTCTGTGGAATTTTAGTTACCACAATAATGGACACATTTTTATTTCCACCAATGTGCATACTGGTAGTGCCGTTTGTGAATGCTCGTTTGGCTAGCTACCACCCATCCTTTACGTATCACACGGCGCCGATATTGACTATTTATGAATGAAATTCAATTGTTATCATTATCTATGACGAATATAGATTATGTAGTAACCTGTCAACAAGCAACAAAAGGTAGGTGCGGCAGACGAACTACACGTATTTTTTTGCCAAGCTTGCTAACAAGTTTACCAAATTTACATCATTATATATCAAAACATAATATAGTGAATTAAAAAGTGAAGAGAAAGAACTAGAAAATCTGTTGCCAAGCACCTAACAGTCTGTTTCGGCAGTTGTTCTTGAGAACCAGTTATTCTAGGTTAGCCTGAACAACATTTTTGTCCACATCATCACTTACCATCAGGTGAGATGATAGGTCAAAGGCTAACCTATCAGGCATAAAAAAAGACCTTAGGAATCGGATCCAATCAGTCCCACAGAGTAAAGAGTATTTTTTTTTCAAATATATCTGTTTCAATATCATAAGTTCAGTTACATAATTGAATTGATGAAGGGATCAATATATATTTTGTATGTTCTAATTTTACGATTTTTATTTTAGAAAGAGATATTACCAGATCGAATCGCACTGCCGTCAACGAAAATGGATAGATTGGCTTTTTACAGACAATACATGACATCGATGTTGAAATCACAAGTTTTTGTCATGCAAACTGATAACGTTAACGTGTAAGTAAAAATCGATAACAATTTACTTCTGAAATTACTTTATTAGTAATTTATCCCATAAATGGAAAAAGTGCTTTTCTGTGGGCCTGGAATTTCATTATGTGATCAGCTTCTTATAGGCCATTTCATACAAAATGTATTCATGATAGAAAGTAATAAATAGCCAGAAAAACAACTGGCACGAATATATTCCACTATTTCTCATGTTTTAACGAAGCTCGGCACATGTAAGTACTACCACAAAACCAGCTTTTGCTGTATTTGGAAGAAAATTCAGAGTACTAGTAGATGTACACTCAGGTGTTCACCCCTGCAGCTATATAAGCAGTACAAGGTGCTGGAACTGAAAACGAAACAATAAGTAGAAAAAGAAGTAATAAACGGTGAGAAGTGACTAGCAATTCTGAATGGTTCAGTAGACTCTGGTTGAAGCTCGAGAGGACTCTGTATAAGTATGCTACATAAGTGGGGAACTTCAAAGTGCGCTACGTATACTGCGCCTGGACTCTTAGAGTAAAAGTCCAGGCGAAGCATACAATATCTGTAAAATCTTAATAAAGGTTCTGCTCACAAGAAATAGTCTTTTCAATCCCCATATCTAGGGGCTTATGACACTATAACTACTATTACTGTTGGTGTGGGTGTGTAAGAAACAAGAAATCCTGTTTTGTAATGAAATCCGCATAGCAGGCGTTATTGCAAACCTAACAATATTAAAAAAAAAAAAAAGAGATCCTGGGTTCTATTTCCGGGTCAAATAGACAATTTAATTTGTTGACAAAGATTTTAGAGACACTCCGCCTACCTCTTAAGAGAATTCGCGCTTTATGTTCTTAAAGCATATCATCATGCAAACCTCACGTTGCGTCTGAAAGTAACTGTTTCTTTCTATGGAAATATAAATAAATTGTGACCTGGGATTAGACCCAGAACCTCGACAATTCAAAATGAAGCTATACTTAAGTCATAACGCTTAATTAATATTAGTTTTTATTTATAGACTTTTCTGGAACAATCTTTGCAACATTATCTTCAAAAGTCTGCCGCATACTTACGTACACATGTTTCTGGCGTCATATACCCCAAAGCAACATATATTTGCATCAAAAATGGTTCCTTTATTCTGTGGTAAGTTTAAAAATATTTTTGTGAGAAAAATATTTATTTAATATTTTGTCGGTTGTTTTTAGAGTAGTTATGGCTCAGTGGCAATAGCTATGCGCAGTTATGCAGGGAGTCCATGATTTGGAACTCACCGAAGGCTTGTGTGGACATTACGAGGTTAGGGCATTTTGCAAATGCTCGTAGGAAATCTGTCACCAAGCACCTAATGCTTTGTGCTGGCAGTTGCCCTTGAAAGCCAGTAACTTCTATATTAAGATTGTTTACTATTCTCGATCAGTCAACAGGTAAGATAGCGGTCAAAGGCAAACCTGTAAGAAATAATATACCCATGTTGCAACTGGAGCGGTTTATAAATAACTTAGGTGAAAACAAACTATTTGTTTACTACGCGTAATAACAATGTATACAAGTACCAGACTATTACGAAGGGTGTTTTGATCACGTATATCTACTTGGTTCTAATAAAATTTACGTGTGGACGTTTTTCAATCTTTATACCAGTATTATGTAAATATTCTGAAGCGCTCGTAGCGAAGTTTACTTAGCTGTTCTCAACCGATCAGCAAAATTAAGCAACGTCACGCGCGGTCATGAGTTGGATGGGTGACCGCTAGTGACATTACTACTGAGCGTTTCCGTGCTTCGGAGAGCACGTTCAGCCATCGGTCCTGGTTGTTGTCTTAGGATTGCAGTCGTTATAGCATGGTGGTAGGGCATTTTGCGAATGCCCGCCTGGCTAGCTACCACCCTCAAGTAGAAAATCTGTCGCCAAGCACCTAACGGTGTGTTCCGGCAGCTGTCCTTGAGAGCCAGTACTTCTAGGTTAGCCTGAACAACATCTTCGACCACATCATCAGGAATAAAAACGTTTAATATTATGATCTGCACATATAAGGTAATTTTGTCGCAAAAAGCATTTCTAAGCCAATACATTTATTTTACAGGATATACATTTGCTAGTATTATTACATCCTTCCTGGAAATTCTCACGGTTATAAACAACTTAATTATGTTGTTGGTATACATGGAGCATGGATTTACGTGGCAAAATCCCTGGAACAGGTCAGTTAATCCTTATTATTTAAGATATTAGATCTGATCTGACATTAGGCGCTGATAAGTGCATTTTGCCAAAAATCTGTCAAGAAAAGATATTTAGAGCTTTACTTGGCAAATTTTAAGCAAAATGTATTTAGTAAATAGAAATAAGAAAATATGTTATTCTTGTACATATACTCTAAGGCTAAGTTAATTCCAAAATACGTTTCAGTAAAATTTTCTTGAAAGATAAAAATTGCAAATTTGACGAAGTTACGCTTGTAACTGATATCTTATTTGTGTACGTATGTGTAATAAAATACATCAATAAAATAGCAAATCCGTGGAAAGGGGGACAAGTTTTGAAGCAGTGATGGCTCAGTGGCATCGGCTATGGACTGCCGCGCAGCAGGTCCACGGTTCGAATCCCGCCGCGGGCTTGAGCTTAATTGCATGGTGGTGGGGCATTTTGCGAATACCCGCCTGGCTAGCAACCACCCTCAAGTAGAAAATCTAAGCACCTAACGGTGTGTTCCGGCAGCAGTCCTTGAGAGGCAGTGAAATTACAGACAAATGCGACTTAACAACTATGTCTCAAGGTGATGGGCGCAGTGCAGTTCGTCACTCGTAATGAAATGCATCTGTTATGGGCAGAGGATACCGCTTAACACCAGGTGGGCCTCGTGCTTGTTCCGTCACAATAACATAAAAATAAAATAAAAAAATTTTTTATATTTTCGATGTTTATAGTTTTGTGTTTCTAAGCTTTCTTTAGTTTTTCACCTAAACTGACCGTTATGTCACCATCGATGCCTCCCTTTTACTCGAACGGAATCCGATAGCGATAGAATTTCAGCATTTGACTGCGTCTTAATATGTCCTTAACTCTACACTATGAAATGAGCTTTGCCCCAATAACTTAATCGTGTTTACTCTATTTCAGATGTCATAGTAATCCTTCACACGCAAAGACAAGCGTAATATGTTACGAACAAAAAGATTTTACAGCAAAAATTATTAACGAAACCTGGACTTTTAATAGTTCGTTTTATATAACTGAAAAAGGCGAAAAATTCCAACTGGTTCAAGCCCATTATTTTAGGTAATACATAATTGTAAAATGTTGACTTTTAGATAGATAGATAGGTAATTCTTTATTGTACACACCACTATATTACAATATAATAAAATACGAAGGCTTTCAATCAAGTGTTACAATGGGCGGCCTTATCACTAACAGCGATCTCTTCTTGGCAACCTTGGAATGAAGAGGAAATACAGGAATAATATGACGGGGGTGGAAAAATCTAATATAAAAATGAGGTTAAACAAACTATGCTAAACAAACTATTTCCATACCAAATTTCATCCTAATCGGTCCAGTAGATCGGTTATCGCGCAAAACCATTAACCTATTTTTGCGCAGTTGGATAAAAACTATCCTATATCCTTCCCCGTGTCTCAAACTATTTACATACCAAATTTTATCCTATTCGGCCCATTCGTTTCAGAGCCTATACTATGCAAACAAACAATCAAATATTTCCTCTTTATTATATTAGTTTCGATAATATATGGATACACAGACGTAATATTTTTGTTTCAGATGGTTCGCTTTATATGGTATACCCACTTACAAGCATGTAATGGGTGAATTTCAACAGGTCCAATAAAATCTTCATTTCCGTGGATTTTTTATTTTTCAACTTTAGAACAAGCAAAAATAGTGTATACTCAAGTTTTTGATAATATATGTATTCTTGCTTAATATGTAGCAGATAGCTTAAAAAACTAACGAGATACACAAGATTAATAATTTCGTGTCACGGCGATGAAACATGCGTGCACGGCAATGAAACATGCGTCCACGGCAATGAAAAAACTGTGCCACGGGAATGATAGAATCAATCCACGGTAATGAAAAAATCCAAAACACATGATATTTTTTATATAATATACTTACCTGAAATAGATACATCCCTGTCTCTGAGAGGGAAAGGCATACACTACACACACATATACTTTTTTTACCCTCTTCTCAATAATATTCTCGCATCAGAGTAAAATTAAATAAAAAGTTAATAGAATCAAAACAACACAATCATTTATTTAATTAAGTTCTTTTACACAAAAAATACGAAATAGAAATTAACAAATAAAAAGATATACTTTTCTAAAGTATGCAATAGTATTCTATTGCTAACAATATATATACTTAACTTAATGTAATTTTACTATTTGCGCATAAACAATATAAAAATCTAGACAAATACAACCTTATTGTCAACATTATATTTTTTTACCTTTTCCCTATTAAATCTTGTAATACAGACTTACAGTAATGGATTCAACAAGCTCAAACAACACCCTTTGTCTATGATTCTTTCTTAGATATGTCCTGTAGCAAGAAAGATATACCATATAAAAACATTTCCAGTAAAAAAATCCTTTCTAACTTACATCTAATTAACACTAACAATATAGGTCTATTAACAGGAATATCAGCCTTTCAAGTTCACTCGTCTCATTATTATTTAGTATCTATACCTACTTCTATATTAACTTAGACCACAAAGATATATTTTTCACATCACAAATCAAAATAGTCTAACTATTCATAAAATTGTACATTGTACCTGTAGCAAGTAATATGCATTTTCAAAAAACATTACTCATAAAAAAATATCAACCTTACATATATAATCTTAACACTTAACCTAAGAACACAAGTCATTATTAAAAATATCGTCTTTTTGGTATTATGTCAAAAATCTCTTCGTCGTCGGTATCAATTTGGGTAAAGAAAGTAGTTTTTTTTCTAGGTTTAATAAAGATGCTCTCATCAGAATCACTACTTAAGTCTATATTTGATTTTTTTGATGTTTTTGTTTGGTTTTCCTCCAAAGTACCAGATTTTTCCAACTTTTTTAAAGTTTCAGAGTCAACATTACATAAGAATGAGCACGATGGTACACTTGTAGCACCACTACAGTTCAAATTGATAATATCATAATTTTCTAAAATTGTACTATCAAACTGAGGAGAAGTTTTTGTTTTAGAAGTTGAGGGATTTCGAGCCAATGCAAGTTTATCAGTTAATTTGACTGGACGCATATTACGGGAAGTTTTTGGTGTAGCCGTAGTGCAGTTTAATGAGCGTGCAAGAGGAGTTGGTATCTGGGGTTTAGTCAAAAAGTCATAAAATCCTAAGTGATTACCATGAGGGCATTCTTTGACATTGTTAAGACATTCAATATTTGTGCAAGATAAACGACGCAATGTCAAACGGTTGCCTGATTCTGCAGCCCAGACAACTTGGTGGACTTTTAAAGTGCCTGGGAAAGGTTTTAAATTGTCAGGTAGTAACCAGTCCTTTTCAGTGACCTGATAATCTTCCACGAGTTTTATTTTAACGCCCTTAACAGCGGACTGCAAAGCATTCACGAATGCATTAAGATCTGGAATGTCACTCTGTAATGCAACGTATTGGTCTGCAGTTCTCTTTAAAAGTCCACCAACGCCATCTGGAGCACCTTTGCCGTGTCCGCATTCGCAATAATTCCAAACTACTTTGGTAATTGAGGGAATATAGACAGAAAGTCGAGACATTATATAAAATATTTTCTTGTTGCGATATTGTCCAGAAGGAGAATCCGAAACTATGTAAAGATTTTGAACCAAAGGTACTGTTTGTTCTATTTCAGACAAAATTGGAATCAGATGCGCCCATACTGCTGCAGCATCGTGTCGTAAAGATGTACTTACAGTACAAAAACATTGGGTTTTTGTCGTGTGACCATCAATATTAAAATAAAGAACTGCTGTATGTAGAGTAAACTGCTTTCTACTACCACCAAAGTGTACCGACTGAATTTCAGAATTATATTTAGCACTGTAATTTTCACTAAAATCTATATGTACAAGACAGTCATTCTTAGTTAAATTTTGCTTAATTTTTTTGATTGCATCGGTCTGATTACGTATGTTTGCACAATGATTAAGGAATGGTTTAAGATTTGTTTCAAATTTTTTTATGAGTATTAACGGTTCTACGTGGTGTCGTACTTTTTCAACGGTGATGGCAGTTTTCTCAATCCCATTTTTAATGTATGAATTTTTCTGTTTTTCCCAGGCCCAATATGAAACTTTTTCCGAGTTATCAATTTCTTGGTATATAAGATGTCTGTTTTTGCACGTAGTACACTGTCTCTGTAGACATTCTAAGTTATAAATGTCGCAACACAAGCTCTTTATAACCTCACTTGTCGAATTTTCTTTTATAAAATTATTCTTTTTTAGAGATTCAGTTAGCAGATCCATGTTTTCGTGTTTTTCACACAAGCAAGTGTTGCGCATATTTATTTTTGGTTGTAGCACCCAAAAAGGTTTTAAACGAGAAAACGTTACGTAGCTAATAGGTGGATAGCCAGACTCTATGTATTTTCTGTGTAAATTTTTTATAGTATCTGTCATTAAACGTTTCTGTTTCTTTGTTCCATTTCTTGTTATTACGTCTTTCTTTCCTGGACACATGCTCGAATTTTCATCATCTTCATAGAATTTTAAAACAATTTGACGGATTCGTGTTTGTTTCTGGTTACTTGTATCGCTTTTATCATTTAAATCTATCGCTGACTGTTTTTCTTTCCTTTTATTGGTAGCTCCATCTTTTCCTTTCTGAATAAGCCTTTCGAACCGTTTCTTATATAAGTTCCTTTCGCGGACAACTTTAGCCAATTTTTTTTGTAACGCAATGACTTGGGAGTGTTTAGATTTTTGGTATCTACGGAATTTTTGTTGCAAATCACGTTGAAATTTTAAAGTGGCAACGGAAGAGTTTGATGCTGGACTATCAGGACGTAATGTAGAATCTATAGTACTGATATTTGGTACAAGTTGCGGTGATCCTAGAGGTGTGTGTTTTGGACTACTTGTAGCTAAAAAATTCGAGCTACTTACTCCAATCCGCAAATTGTCACTGTGATTCCAGTTTGGTTTTAAAGATTGAAGCCGCGAGCTACGTCTTGTTAGAGGTGTCATCGGCATGTTATCATTGGAAGCTACTTGAGATAACCCAAAAGTCGTTTCAGTTGGCTCCGTCGTTGGTGTTTCAGCATGTTCAACATCAGAGGTAACATTTGGACATGTGTTCTTACGAAGAATTGCTGTCTTCTTTTTATAAGAAGCAAGTGCACTCACCAAGTTTTTCTTGCGAAGACTCCGAAGCTTTTGAGAAGTCATTGCACTTCGAGGAACAACTACTCCTGCAGCTTTCTTTTTTACATACCTTTCTCTTTCTTTCCTTAAATACTCCTCTCGTAAAACAGGGTCACCTCTTAATTTTTCACGTCGCTTTTGTTCGGCCAATCTTTTTCTTTCCTTTCTCTCCTCTTCCGATAGTTTCGGTTTAGGCATCTTGGCTTTCTAAAAATAAACAATCCATTATTATGTTTATAATTACACTGTAGTATATGTGAGTGAGTGAGTGCGTGTGATTGTGTCGTGTGAGTCTGTGTGCGTATGTATGTGCATGTGTGCGATTGTGTGTGCATGTTTGTGTGTGCGCGTTAGTGCGTATGTTTGAGTGTCAATCGTGTGATGAAGTACCAAATGTATATCATTTTGTAAGGTTAACTTGGAAATATCTTTTTATGGTTGACTGAACTGTACAGATTGATTTTTCTTAATCATGCCGTGGCGATGAAAACATAAGTCACGGAAATGAAACAACTGGTCATGGCAATGAAACTAAATTGTTTTTAAAGGCATGGCAATGAAATTTTGTTTCATCGCCGTGTCTTTTTTTTCATTGCCATAGCAAATTTTGGCCACGGAAACCACGGCAATGAGAGCACGGCGATGAAAATCAAGGCAAAAACATTAAGTATCAAAAAATCTATTAATAATTCACAGTAATTAACACGTCACAAATAAACATAAGATAAACGGCATTCTTTCAAAAGCTTAATCAAGAGGACAAACTTATTCAAATAGAAGTTAGACCTATCCACGGCGATGAAATAAAAAATGTCCAGTAATATAAAAATCGTATACTTACATTTATGGCGCGAAAACGCAGGCACGTATACACGTCCTTCCACGTCGAGCACCAAGCGACACTATTATGCAACGTTTAGCGCACAGGGGTGGGGGACGCAAGTCCTTAGATAAAACAATATTCTTAAATATATTTAGGACACGGCGATGAAAGGTAGTTCTAGGACAAATGCATTTTTATTAACCATTCGTTGTATTGTTTATATATATGAATAAATGTATTCCGTAACAATACTTTAACTATTCATGTATCAAATAAAACTAGGTTTTAATATAAATAACCAATAGATTTTTATCAATGACGTATAATACTCATCAAGGTGATGTGTGGACAAACACGGCAATGAAAGATTTCTAGATTTAATTTTTTTTTTTGAGCATCTATTAATCCTATTTAATTAAATATTTAGTGCTACACATAGATTACTATTTCACCTAACCAGAAAAAAAAGTTAGATTATTATAACTATGTTTTATAGAACCGATTTCATTGATGCCACGTAATTTTTGTTCCCGGGAAATTCACCCTAATATATTTGGCATTGATTTTGACACCGATATTGTTTAGTTACAAGTTTGTTATCAAAAGAAGTTTTTGGAAGGTAAGCCCGAACTGAAAAAGGCATATTGAACTAATAGTTTCCCAAATTAATTAAACAACTTTAAACGGTTTAAATCGCGTATATTTATCATTATTTTTGTCCCGACGTTTTAAACACTTTGCAGTGATTGAGGTCACAAATGGTCAAGGGACAAAAATTATGATAAATATACGCGATTTAAACCGTTTAAAGTTGTTGAATAACTATGTTTCCCGTTAATTCATCCTCAGAATGTTGATGACATATGATAAAAACTGAGGTGTAAACAAATAACAATATCAAAATGTCATTTTTAGGTTACTTAGTCACTTTGGAAATGTAATAATTTTAAGACCTTTTATCTCAACAATTCTCTAGTCTATTATACTGGAGTATTATAAAGTGACCTCTAAAACAAAATGGAGCAAACTAAACAATGGTCAACTAGTGCATCTCGATATAAACAGTCTGGGCGGCGCTGGTTTCAGCCACCCCCCTTCTTATAAGTTTTAAACTTAATGTAGAAACCAATAAAAATAATGTGAGGTCTCTTATCTCGTGTGTTTGTGTGTGTTGAGTTCAGCAAATCAATAAAGGCAGTACTTTAAGACTAGAATGCTCGTGGCGATTTCCAAACAAACGTAGTTCGTACCCTTTAGGTACGGAACCCTAATGACCACATTAGGGTTCCGTACCTAAAGGGTAAAACGGGACCCTATTACTGTGACTTCTGTCGGTCCGTCTGTCACCAGGCTGTATCTCAAGAACGGTGATAGCTAGACAGTTGACATTTTCACAGATGATATATTTCTATTGCCGCTATAACAACAAATACTAAAAATAAAATAAAATAAATATTTAAAGGAGGTTCCCACACATCGAGAAACTAACCTCGAGAGTGGAATTCATGGTTCGGTTTATCTGGCAACTAGTGTGTTGTATCGGACACACTCCAAATTTAAAATATCCTTCCTCCTAGTGTTGTGATTACAGTGCTTTTGGTGGTGTATATCGATTTTATATAGATAATTGTCGATATTATGATACCCTTCTTATGGTAAATTTTTGATTCCAACCATGGAATTTCTACACGGAAATTCATAGTCATCTGGACCATCACTGCTTCTAAAAGATACAGTGGAATTGAAACAGATATCGCACAACTTATTAATTTCTAACTATATGGTTTTGTCTTACATAGTTAGTAAAATATCTACTACACCTATACACTTATTATATGGCCATTATTATTATTATTCAATTTATTATGTGTATTGTATAAAAGATCTTTATTTTATTTCTTTGAATTAGTTTTGTGTATATCTAAACACACTCATATACTTATTTTATACCTAAACCTGTTACACTTCGAAGGAAGCCTTATATAATAAACCATTTTTAATATTTTCAAATACCGAATTTCTTAATACTCAGCGATCTATTTTTTTTCAATAATGTCGTAGTTTGATATTTGATTAGGTTATTTAGGGAGTCATTTAATATTTTACTTATTTTAAGAGATGCGAATCATAGTAATTACTTTATTTATAACCTATATATATATAACTTAAAGCTTATAAAACAATATTTGGTAAGCTAGAATGAGTTTGGTAAAATTATAAGTTAGAATGAGTATTCTAACTTACAATTTTTTCCGTTGTTTTTTTTTTATGTAATTGTAACGGATCAAGCACAAGGCCCGCCTGATGTTAAGCGGACTAATCTCTGCCTATAACAGATGCATTTCGTTACAAGTCACGAATTGCACTGCGACCGTCACCTTGAGACATAGTTGTTAATTACATAGCCTTTGACCACTATCTCACCTGATGGTAAGTGATGATGTGGTCGAAGAGGTTGTTCAGGTTAACCTAGAATTACTGGCTCTCAAGGACAGCTGCCGGAACACACCGTTAGGTGCTTGGCGACAGATTTTCTACTTGAGGGTGATCGCTAGCCTGGCGGGCATTCGCAAAATGCCCTTCCACCATGCTTTGAAGCTCAAGCCCGCGGCGGGATTCGAACCATGGACATACGGCACGGCAGTCCATAGCCAATGGCACTGAGCCATCACTGCTTCATATTTCTTCTGTATTTTATTTTCTCTTATTGATAGCTGTGAAAACTAAAATATTAACTTACATTATGTGGATTAGCTAAAATGCGCTGACTTCATTAAAAATAGACTTAGTAGAATAGACACGGTGAGTGACTCATGTTAATTTATAAGTGTTAATTGTTAAGTATCCCGTGGGGTACCGTGCTAGAATTTTACTCCACAATTGCTATCGGTGTCATTGGTGTTGTAAGAGGTAACTAAAGGTATAATACCGAAAGGTGGGAAGCAGCGCTTTCTGAGGAACTGATATCTTAAACTGCGATCCCCAAGACGCCTGCCAAGCGTGGGAATTATGGCAAACTCTCCCTAAATGGTGGAGAATGTGTTCGGAAGTGGACAATCCTGCCAATACAGCAGTTTGTAAGTGTATTTGACGTTGTAATTTGCTAACATTAGGTTTTGTTACACAGTAGTTTCCATTGTTTACCTACTTCTTACAGCCAAGCATAAATAGAATTCACACTCAACGCTTAAGATGTTTATAGATATATTACCACGTTGATGTTCTAAGTATGCACTATATCGATATCGATTAAAATTGCACATTCATTCCGTCCCATCACTATAAATCACGTGGTCGTGGCTTAGCCAATTAGAACGGGTTTCGATATGAGAAAAATTGACAGAAATTTGTTTCTTACAAAGCTAATAGAATGGCGTCTCTTCGGGCTACTTTCTCGAAGTTCCCACACAACAAACATGATTTTTTTACTATTTCTTGCTCGATACTAATAACGGGGACAGGTAGACGCTTTTACTATTCACAGAATGTTTAGTTTTATGTTATCTTTAAATATAATTAATTAAAATAAAATTAATAATTGAAGGGGCTCCCATACAATAAAAGAGGTTTTCACCTTTTATATGCTAAAAATAATAATCATGAAAATGGATAATAGTACGAAACCAATATAATATACAAAGTGTTCAAACTCGCTGAAACTTTGCATGCTTTCCTTGAGCCTGATATCCATACTTCTGGATTGCATGAATTTCGTAAAGTATTTTCAAAAATAATTCGTTAATTCATTTTGTGTAGGATTTTTTTTTTTTACATTAAGTGATAAAATAATTTATAAATAAAAAAACTGGCAAACTAAGCTAAGCATAGATCTAAGGCTCAGCAATATGCGTACTAAACTTTACCGAGTTTGAACACTTTAAATAAAATATGCCGAAACTACGTTTGTATGGAAAGCGCTCCGTGCACTCTACTCTTAAAGGTTTACAATAATTTTTATGGGCAATTTTTTTCCATAGGCATTTGTTAAATTTTCAGCAACAAGCTGTTTATTAAGCAGTGAAATTTTATATTGAAAGATTGTATGCTAGAATATTTTTTTTTAGAATATATATTGTATGCTTATAATATTCCTCTCAGATCTCAGGTCAGATTTGAATATTTGAAAACTGGGCAGTGTTGTGTTTTATGAGAGAATTGATCTTTTTTTTTATGCCTGATAGGTTAGCATTTGACCACTATCTCACCTGATGGTAAGTGATGATGTGGTCAAAAATGTTGTTCAGGCTAACCTAGAAGTACTGGCTCTCAAGGACAGCTGCTAGAACACAGTGAGGGGCTTGGCGACAGATTTTCTACTTGAGGGTAGTAGCTAGCCAGGTGGGCACTCGCTAAATGCCCTACTACCATGCTATAACGACTGCCATCCTTAGACAACAACCGGTACCGATGGCTTAACGTGCCATCCGAAGCACGGAAACGCTCAGTAGTAATGTCACTAGCGGTCACCCATCCAACTCATGACCGCGCGTGACGTTGCTTAACTTTGCTGATTGGTTGAGAACAGCTAAGTAAACTTTGCTACGTGCGCTTCAAATGATCTGGTATAAATGTGCTTTACATGCAAATTATGCCTACTCAGTCTTTCTACGGTCTACGTTTCATTTTTGCCCCATTTCAAAAACCTCAGAACTTTCCACTGGGTAAACCGATTTTAATGATATTTTATTTATTTGACAGCTGATGCTTTTGCGTAACTCCATTAACTGAAAAGTGTTTTCCTATCTTGATGATATAGTCAATGTTTATTACTTTAGAACTTATGCCTGGGTGAACCGATTTTGATGAAAGCTTTCCGTGACGTAACTGAAAAGTCTTTTTCTATCTTGATGTTATAGTCATTGAAAGTGAATGTCACTCGATCCCGTAAGTAGTAAGGGTCACTGAAACGGGTGAAAAATTGTTTTTTTACCTAGTAATGGAACTGACTTCAAAAAGAACTGACATTGCATTTTAATATTGTAAAATTTTGCAGATGTTGAATATACTGCAGTGTTCAGTGATTGCCATGGATTTGACGGCATTACTATATTTACTGGTAGACGATTGGGAAGATTATTCAACAAAAATATTTTATCCTTATGTTCCAAAAAAAATCAAGGCAATGGTTCAATCACTGGAGGTATTTTTATTTCCTTTTGTTTTTGCTTAAATAACGCATGCTCTACTATTTTTAGAAGTAATTTACAAGGAGTCAGTAGTTAAGTTATTTTGCTTTGTCCATGTTCACTTAAGTAGCTTATTCTTGACTATATATTAAATGAAAGGGTTATTATGCTTTCATTAAATTATTAATGACTGAACAAACATTTTAACCATTATTTTGTCATCCGTAAAATTTGAGATGTTTGATGTGAATGATAAAATTTTAAGAATCCTTGAGATGCACACAGGTTTGACACCGAAGATAGAAACGGTACTTTTCGAAGATCGAAATTGAAGCTATGACGGCCGAGCGGTAATAGCTATGGACTGCCGTGCCGCAGTGCCCTGGTTCGATCCCCACCGCCGGCTTGAGCTTCACCGTATGGTGGAAGGGAATTTTGCGAATGCCCGCCTGGCTAGCTACTACCCTCCAGTAGATTATGGCAAATACTCCCTTAGCAGGGGAGGTTGAGGCTGGATCAGCAGTGGACGATCCAGCTAATACAGTACATACATTTATTTGTTATTTTACACATGAAGGTAGCGGTGTTGTGAAGCCGAAACCATGTGTCCGAGAGGGTTTAAAAATTACTCATTTACTTTTTGTAACTATTTTAGGTGTTTGATGGAATTTTACTTATTGCTTTATGCTTCTGTCCAGCAAAAGATTTTTCTTAACCATTAGGTTAATGCACCGTTTATAAATTATTGCCTTTCATTTTTGAATTACCTATAATAGCACTTATGCTATTATACTGGCTATGTTAAGGTTATTGCGTGGGTTTTTAAGTGTAAAAGTGTTCAAAATGCAATGAAATCTTGAAGTAATGCAGGAAGCGTTACGCTAGGAAATCTCTCGTTATTGAAATAAAAACAATTAATCACCCCGTGACCATGGTCGTCGCAGTTTGAAACGTCGTGAAAAAATTTAATTTGGAAAAAACAATTTAAATAATATAAATTTGTTTTATTAGTAGTGCTAGGGCGATCAATTTTGCTCGACGTTTTTTATAGCGCCATTTCACAAAATTTCAAGCAGGCAACAATAAAAGTAAGTACCTCAAAGTGGCACTATATGATATTGTTAGCACGATAACAAACAATGTAAGCTTTTATGTAATTTTTGAAATTTTATCCCTGGGCGTAACTCATATTTGTGAGATCATGGGCTCCTAAACTCAATAGATGGTTTAGACTTTGACTAAAATAGTTAAAAAAGTTTAGGGTTTTGTGGTTTCATCACGTGATGAAGTTCTGTGCTTCCAAACAAACCTCTAATAATATTGAAATGTCATTTCAGTTGGCTGATCTTGATCTGTTGTCGGAATCGATAACATGTCCTCCGGTGGTGCACGTGTTAACAGCGAAGAGTGCTCAAGAGGTAGAATCACCAGTCATAAAATAAACACCAGTGCTTTTTAGTAAAAAATATTTTTATCTAAAAATGGAACCAATTTCAACACTTAAAAGTGTGAAATAACTTGTTGAAGTCGGTACCACGATAGTTCAAAAATCCTATTATCGCAATATTATGCGCATAATACCGACTTCGACAACCTATTTCACATTTTGAGTGTTGAAGTCGGTTCCATTTTTAGGTAAAAATATTTTTTTCACCCTTTTAATGACCCTTGCTATTTACGGGACAGATTGTCATTCACTGTCAATGACTATATCATCAAGATAGAAAAACACTTTTCAGTTATTGGAGTGTAACTCAAAGATAGCTGAACTGATTTTGACATATGCGAGTAAACAGAGCATTTTCAATTTAACTGGGTAATACAGATTTGTAACATCAAAGAGGTTTTTATGTAATCAACCATCATACATTGTACACGCGCATAAACAAAAAAAAACTTGCGCACTTTTTTCCTTCATTTTCGTATGTTGTTTGTATCGCATTTGTGCAATATATATTTTTTTCCTCGCAAGGATGTTGAAAAACTGCGTCTGAAACTTGTGATCAACTTAGCTCACTTGTATCATAATCTACTAATGTGTAAGAATTGTATATTCTAATCAAAGTAAAGCTTCTTTACATTTCCAGATAAACCCAAACACGGACAGCCTAGCTATGATAATATCGTATCTACTGATCTACATTATAAAAGCATGTCTAAATAATAAACTCAGACAGTTTTGTGAACACTATCTCAGAACACCAGCAAGGATATCATATTTAAGTAAGTTTCTACTTTTTTCTTCTATATACAGGGTTATTAGTAAAATGCTGTAATGCTTAGTAAATTTCTGAAGCGCTCGTAGCGAAGTTTACTTAGCTGTTCTCAACCGATCAGCAAAGTTAAGCAACGTCGCGCGCGGTCTTGAGTTGGATGGGTGACCGCTAGTGACATTACTACTGAGCGTTTCCGTGCTTCGGAGGGCACGTTAAGCCGTCGGTCCCGGTTGTTGTCTTGGGATGGCAGTCGTTATAGCATGGTGGTAGGGCATTTTGCGAATACCCGCCAGGCTAGCTACCACCCTCAAGTAGAAAATCTGTCGCCAAGCACCTAATGGTGTGTTCCGGCAGCTGTCCTTGAGAGCCAGTACTTCTAGGTTAGCTTGAACAACATCTTCGACCACATCATCACTTACCATCAGGTGAGATAGTGGTCAAAGTCTAACCTATCAGGCATTAAAAAAAAAAAAAAATGCTAACAATATCTTAGGGTTGACTTCTGCTAGTCTTAACAAACATTTTGAGATGTTTTTTTTTTCAGCTTTTTTTTATTTTTATTTTTTTTAATTTATTTTGTTTGTTAATGTGTATCTGACGGAATAAGCACGAGGACTACCTGATGTTAAAACTCTATTGTGCCTATAGGCTACTTTAAAAAGATTATCACACAGTGGCTAAACGAAATCTTAACACTACAATCCTCATTAGATAATAAACCCAAAATATTTAATTTCAAGAACATAACTGTTATGAATTCTAAAGTGTAGATCTGGTAGCATACTTTTATTCATCGTCACAATCAAGCTTCATCATCATTATAGCTAGGAAGTGCCTAAATGATAGATTAACATTAAATAATTGAACTTTATCGAATTAGTATATTAACTAAGGTACTTAGGTTAGCCTGAACAACATCTTCGACTACATCATCACTTACCATCAGGTGAGATAGTGGTCAAAAGGCTAACCTATCAGGAATAAATGGGATAAAAAAATAGTTTTTTTTTTCTATATATATTTATTCAAATTCAGGTTGTATGGCCAAAAGTATAGTGGTTCAAATTATTCTTCCTTTGTTTCATCAAGGGAATAGCTAAGGGTACACAGTAAAATGTTCGCTTTGATCACGTATTTCTATTTCTTCTACAGATGCATATTCTTGGTTTTATTTATGGACAATTTTTTTTTCATCATTCTACTTCGGAAACGTCTTTACTTTATTGTTTTTTACATTAAATTTTATCGTTGATTTCATGACGGTGGTAAGTTTTTTTTATTTTTATTTTTTGACTGTTTGCTGGTAGACTAGCCTTTAAATAATATCTTAACTGATGAACAAGCAAATTTAGTCTGCACTCAATGTATAAACCTAATATTGCATTTGGTGTATAGCCCAGCAGCTTGACCTTAGTTTTGTTCTAGAACGATAGGGTTCAATACCTTTTCTTATTATAAAAATAATCTATCTGTACTTATAATAAAACGGTAGCAGATCCAATTCTGTACATGGCAGATATTTAGGAAAAAAATAGTTAGAGCCATCTGTAGCTGACACTGATGCCAAAACTGTTTTTTTTTTACTTTTTACTGTCTGCGCAGCTCGGCACCCCACGGGCAACTCGGCACCCCATGGGCAGCTCGGCACCCCACGGGCAGCCCAGCACGCTTAATTAGTTGCGCAAGCTTGCTAAGATAAAACACTTTAATCTGGAACATTCGCCACGATCGTTTTTTTAACTATCTATCTTTTGCCGGATACATTTTGAAGACTGCGCAATGGAAGTGCACAATATAAATTCGTTGAACCGCCAAACAAGGATAACTTCGGCAAAAAGACGCCATTTTAAAATCGAAATTACTATGAAACGCACAAAGTTCTCAGACTGCGATTTATTGTGCGAACCGCGATGGAACTCTCTGAGTAACTTAACTATTGTCTTCTGGAAAATACAACCCAAGAGTTTTCAAATCCACCGTGGTCTTCAGTGAAGCATTCTTAGTAAAGCTTTGCTCAGAAAGGAGCTTTTTACTTTGGGTTTGAAAACTCCTGGGTTATAGTTTTGTTGCTTAATATGAGATAAACAGTGCTGAAATGTGAGTAATTAGTCTGCAGGTACAGCAATTGCGAACGAAGTTGCAGGTACAGCTAGTATAAAATAATTATCAATGTATGAATTCTTTTTATTTATTTTTCAGGCTGTGACGTACTACTGTTTTATGGAAATGATCGTTGTTGAATGGAAGAAGGTTAAAAACTGGATGGTCGCATTAGGAATGACAGTCTGTTTTGTGATTACATACTTTGCTATTGATTTTCAAGTACGCATTGCCTTTTAAGAATTCTTAGTTATAGTATGGAAGAATTAGTTGCCCCAATGTTATTAAGGTCATGTTAACTGCTTTATATGATACCTAGTGGTTGATATTGTATTATTACTGTTTTTTTTTAAGATGGGAGTTCTTCGATTTAAGCCATAAATGTAGACGTTAACAGGAATAGCTTCTATGTGTAATATTTTTTTCTGGGCAGTGGAGCATGCCCTAAGGAAAAATAGGTCCCCTGAAAAAATTTTGTCTCATTTCTTTTTTAATTTACTGAATAACTATTTCACTTGTAGAATCTGTAGTAATTTTCATTATATTTATATTAACCCTGGTCAAAGACACAAACCCATGACTTGGGTGTTGTTTCTGGGAATTTACGAAATAAAGAAACATTTTTATAAAACCATTAATCCCTCTTCAGGTATGCTAAGGATTTTCGTGCCATCAACTAATTTATAAAGTTATATAATAGTTATCACCAATTTACGCTATGCTGTCGATACGACCCTGTTTGCGACCAGTGCTCAAAATATGAAAGACTTGCTTCTGAAAATGCAATGCACTTAGTCTAATATTCGGATTAAAGATCAATTGCAGTAAGACCAAAATGATGATAGTTGATCGCGCCAACAGCAATTCGCCGAAAGTTACCCAGGTTGTGACCTGGTCCAGTCTTACTTAAACCTTGGCACTTTAATCACGAACAATGGCGGGTGCATTGATGAGACAAAGTGACGCATGGCTATTGCAAGGTCATCTATAGACAAGATGAAGGAAGTATGTAGGAATAGAAACTTCACCAAAACCACGAAGACTAGGCTCGTGCGGACACTCATCTTCCCCATACTTCTTTACGCTGCTGAAACATGGACTTTGCGAGATATGGAAAGGAAGAAAATAGACGCTTTGGAGATGTGGTGTTGGAGAATGATGCTTGAAGTTTTCTGGACTGAGTTCCGAACTAATATGTCTCCATACTTCAAGAACTCGGCATAAAGCAGCGTCTATTTACAACAGTACAGTCTTGCATCCTTGCCTTCTTTGGCCATGTTTCGAGCAGTAATAATCTGTCCATAGAGCGTCTAGTCGTACAAGGCAAAGTGGAAGGTACTAGACCGCGTGGAAGGCTACCCACTCGATGGACCGACCAGATAAAGAAAATTGTTGGTAACCCTTTAAATGAGTGCGCCAGGATGACCTCCAGCAGAGAGAAATGGCGGGGCATCGTGAAGCGTATACTGTCTGCCAACTCCACCATTGCTACATGACGACCACGACCGTTCTGCCAAGAGCGTATCAACTTAGAAGAAGAAGTAGATAATAGTTATATAAAACAACAAACTATGCAAAACATTACAGTTACCGCAATAAAAGATTAAGATTATGTATTTGGCAGCGAGACCAGCATGCTCGCAGCTTAGTCCCGTTAAATTGCAATGTTGATTCATTTTGATCACACGTTGCATTTTGGAAAAAAACGATGAGCTCTCGGTCCCCACGGACCAAACTTCTGCACATCAAACGACACAAATACGAGTATGTAACCACTACCGAGGTTAGCATACTTGCGCCGCTTGTGTTGCTCTGCCGAAGTAGCCGCGGCGTTAAAACCCGGCAAACGATTTCGTTAAGACTGGCGTGGCGGGAAATTCGACCAGCACTTTATAGTGACCGAGTTGATCAACTGCAATACCACAAGGGCAGTGATGTGCAACACAACACTTTGCATCCAAGCGTAAGCTAATAGCAAAACAAAAAGCGGGTGCATCCTTAAGGCTTCCAATTTTGTAAGAAGGAATTACCTGTAACAGAAGAACAGATTCGCTCACAGAAACAGCAAAAACACGACCACGATCTGCGATGCCTGGACACGTATTTAAAATATCTCTCCGTTCTAGCTCGCATAGAGGCCGATCCCACAGTTTCTGAGATGACAACATTTTTGGGAATTCAGTATTTGGACTACCCATTTTCCATGTGTTTTTGACCTCAGCCAGATATGCTACATCAAAAGAGACCAAAGCTGGTGCAAGATTTTTTTCTACTAATTTGTGTGTACTGTGTACCTACAGAAGACAAAAAAGCTGGTAATGCCAGACTAGAATTTTTGCATTTTGGTAGTAGTTGTAGTCTATATCTATACATATTATATTATAAAGAGGATTTTTTTTTATTTTTGTATGTAACGAATAAATACAAAAACTACTTGATCGATTTGATAAATTCTTTCACCATTTTAATTCTACATTATCCCTGATAAACATAGGCTATAGATAATGTACAAAAAAATTTTTTTTTAATGTTTGAAATATACCCATGCGAAGGCCCTTAGTGTTATATATAGTTCTGTTAGCTTCTTTATTCGTTAACTTAATATAATATAGCTATAAGCTAAACGTCTGTTCTCGCTGAACGCGAAGTCAAAAGTGAGCAGCACTGTTAGCATCAACGACTCATTCCCTATGCGGATATTACGTGTTATGTTGTCATAGAGAAAGACTATCGGAAGCAAGTCGTTGACGCTAGTGGTAGTTTCTAACCAAATCCATACTTTTAAGTATATATTTGTCCCTAAGTGCCAGATACATGGCGGTAGTGATGCAGTTTTTCTCTGGGATATTAATGATTGTTATAGGTGGCGACAACAGTTCGTAGCATTTTGTTAATAAAGGAACACAGACGGTAAAAAAAAATCTTCTTTACCGACTTCCAGAAGTTATTTCACACTTTTGAGAGTTGAAATCGGTTCCATTTTTAAGTAAAATTATTTTTTTAACCTGTTTTGTGATCCTTGCTACTTACGGGATCGATTGTCAGTGACTATATCAATGACTATATCATCAAGATAGTAAAACACTTTTCTAAAAACGGCTTGAATAAATTCTAATGGGACCACACAGGAAGTGTCAACTTTCAAATAATATAAGAATCATCAAAATCGGTTCACCCGGTCAAAAGCGCTGAGGTAAAAAAACATAAAAAATATACAGTCAAATAGCTTTATATTTTTTTAAGTCGTTCAAAAATATATT
Organism: Plagodis pulveraria; assembly: GCA_963890685.1. Taxonomy (NCBI): domain Eukaryota; kingdom Metazoa; phylum Arthropoda; class Insecta; order Lepidoptera; family Geometridae; genus Plagodis; species Plagodis pulveraria. Next base: position 4,150,983 of record OY982950.1, read on the forward strand.
TTAAGAGAACTCATAACAACGTGACTAATTAAATGATCTAACTAGAGGATACCACAAACATCTGTAGGTAACAGTAGCAGAATACCTGTCATGTTGGGATTAACAATAAATTTGAAAAAACAAGGTTAAAATATGTAATTCCTGTAATACTCGTATAAGAAAATAAAAGAAGCGCTCGTAGCGAAGTTTGCTTTGCCGTTCTTAATCGATCAGCAAAGTTAAGCAACGTCCGCCGCGGTTAGGAGTTCGGTGGGTGATCGCTAGTGACATTACTACAAAGCGCTTCCGTACATCGGAGGGCACGTTAAGTCGTCGGTCTCGGTTGTTGTCTTACGATGGCAGTCGTTACAGCATGGTGGTAGGGCATTTGCATTCGCAAAAGCCCGCCTGGCTAGTTACCACTCTCAAGTAAGTTTTTGAAGCGCTCGTAGCGAAGTTAACTTAGCTGTTCTCAACCGATCAGCAAAGTTAAGCAACGTCGCGCGCGGTCATGAGTTGGATGGGTGACCGCTAGTGACATTACTACTGAGCGTTTCCGTGCTTCGGAGGGCACGTTAAGCCGTCGGTCCCGGTTGTCGTCTAAGGATGGCAGTCGTTATAGCATGGTGGTAGGGCGTTTTGCGAATGCCCGCCTGGCTAGCTACCACCCTCAAGTAGAAAATCTGTCGCCAAGCACCTAACGGTGTGTTCCGGCAGCTGTCCTTGAGAGCCAGTACTTCTAGGTTAGCCTGAACAACATCTTCGACCACATCATCACTTACCATCAGGTGAGATAGTGGTCAAAGGCTAACCTATCAGCTACACAAAAAAGGAGGTTGAATGTACGGAATGTGATTTCCCTGCAATTTAACTTGTGAACTTTTAGTACACAATCATAATGATGTGATATTTGAAGCAGTCTATTCATACTTCTTTCTTCTGCTTATTTATTCGTCATTTAATATTTGCCAACCTTTCATGGGTTTTTATCCATCTTCGTTATGTGCTTAATTATAATCATTCTATAATGGTTGATAATAAAATATACAAGTTGTAAATAAAAAAAACATACAACATGTTCAACATGTTTTTATTTTTCCACTGTGTTACATTTTGAACTGGTAAGGAATGATATACGTTTTTTCGGAAGTTCAGTGTAACTTAAACACGCAATCACAGTATTATACGTGATGCATTTCGAGTCATGATTTTCTCTTGAATGAAGTAGAAAAATATATACATTCGAATGTTTTCAACCCGTTTTAAATGCGCGTCTTTTTGACGATGGAGACCTCTACCGAAACAATGTAAGCTACGAGTAGTTAGGTCGAAGATTAATATTAGGTCCTTACATATGAAATTGGCGTTTTGTATGGGAGGAACAAAAAGTCGAATATTTTTTAATATAATATATTTAATTAATCAAAGTATGAACCATTATTTTCTATGCACTTTTGCCATCTCATAGGTAGTTCATTGATCCCTTTACTAAAAAAACCAGTCGGACGGGAATCAATAAAATCTTTGAAGGCGATTTGGACTGCCCCATCGGAGTTGAATTTTTTCCCTTGCAAGAAGTTATCCAAATTTCGAAAAAAATGGTAATCTGTTGGAGCAAGGTCCGGGGAGTACGGAGGATGTCTTAGACTTTCCAATTGAAGCTCTTCTAATTTAGTAGCCGTCTGTAGCGCAGTGTGTGGTCTAGCGTTGTCGTGAAGCAGCAGTGGCGTGGAGCGATTGACCAGCCTAGGTTGTTTAGCCGCTAGCTTTTCCATCATGTTTTGCAATTCCTGACAATAGACATCAGCCGTAATAGTCTGGCCAGATTTGAAAAAACTGTAATGAACAATACCGGCACTAGTCCACCAAACGCTTACAAGTAACTTTTTTGGGGTTAATTTTCGCTTGGGGCAGGATTTGGCTGGCTGGCCAGGATCTAACCATTGCGCTGAGCGCTTCCGATTATCGTAAAGAACCCATTTTTCATCACAGGTAATGATTCGGTTTAAAATACCTTCATTATTGTGCCGGTTTAGTAATGTAACGCAGCAGTCGACGCGCGTTTGCCGGTTTGTTTCAGTCAATTCGTGAGGTACCCACCTTTCAAGCTTTTTAATCTTCCCAATTTGCTTCAAGTGAATTAAAACAGTTTTATCACTAACATTGCAGCCTGCAGCTAACTCGGACGTGGTTTGCGATGGATCCGCTTCCACAATAGCCTTCAACTCTTCATTATCAACTTGAGTCTCAGGCCGTCCACGGGGCTTGTTCTGCAGGTCGAAATTTCCAGAACGAAAACGTTGGAACCAAAAACGAACTGTGTTTTCTTTTGCAACACGACTGCCATACACATCATTCACCCTTCGAGTTGTTTCCGCAGCACTAGTGCCACGGCGGAACTCGTACTCGTAAATAATGCGATATTTAAGGTTTTCCATTTTGTAAAATGAGTGACGCAAACAGAAAAAAACAGAAGAAAAAAAACAAATGAATGACGATCATCGAAGCACAAATACATGAGTCTATAGCTGTACAAATTTGAATTTGGAATTCCTTACCAAAGAGGAGAAATTCGTGATTAAAGTGGCCAGTACGAAAAACGCCAATTTCATATGTAAGGACCTAATATTTGATCAACGCAATAACAATTTGATGATGCTGTTTTTAAATTGACTGAGTTTCATTTATCTGCATTTACGTATAGTAAGTTTTGATATGTATTAGGATGTATGTTTTTTTTTGTTATGTTATTGTGACGAAACAAGTTCGAAGCTCCTCATGTTAAGCGGACTAACCTCTGTCTATAACAGATGCATTTCATCACAAGTCACGAATTGCACTGCAACCATCACCTTGAGTCATAGTTGTTAAGTCTCATGTGCCTGTAATTTCACTAGCTCTCAAGGACTACTGCCGGAACACACCGTTAGGTGCTTGGCGACAGATTTTCTACTTGAGGGTGGTAGCTAGCCAGGCCGGCAATCGCAAAATGCCCTTCCACCATGCGGTTAAGCCGGCGGTGGGGATCGAATCAGGGTACTGCGGGGCGGCAGTCCATAGCTATTACCGCTCGGCCATCATTGCTTCAAAAAATATTATGATTATGAGATGAAAACAAAAAACTTGAACGAATATTGGAAATAAAACCAACTAGCAAGCGTAGACTAATGACCGGAAGAAGAGTTTTTTTTATTAGTATGGGTAAATACTATTATATTTTCAGACGCGTACTGTGTATCTAACGATGGTGAAAGGAATTGTCACATTAGCTGAAATTGTGATGATTTATGGTTTTTATCCAGTTGGAAGATTAGTTGATGACATCACTTTTCATACTGGGACTACTCCACCCAGCCTCAGGATCCTAACATTGAGAATAATGCCTGTATATTACTGCGTAAGTCACGTAAATAATATTTTATTCAAGAATGTGAAAGTCAGTACACTACACATACAGTACGTCATACTGCTGTCGGAACACACCGTTAGGTGCTTGGCGACAGATTTTCTACTTGAGAGTGGTCGCTAGCCAGGCGGGCATTCACAAAATGCCCTTCCACCATGCGGTGAACTGTAGAATCTCATAACGTAAGCTCCATAGACTCCACGTGTCTCTTAACTAGCAGCGAGTCTCCTCGCAAACTCACTGCAGCTACCCACTTCACGTTTCAGAATGTAACTCTCTTGATGGCGTGAGTATGATATATGAGCATTGAGAAGAATCCGATGTGATGTAGTTTGTTCTGACCATTGACCTATATATACTAATGCGAAATCTCAAACGAGGATAGTCGACCAGTGTAAGTATGCCGGCCGGCATACTCTCCCCCACACGCAGCTGGGCACTCGTAGAGATTACACGCGCTTTACGTTTGACAATAGTGTACTCAAAATACAAAATTGATTATACACAATTTTCGAACGCTAAGCGCGCTACTTGCACTGGTCGACTATCCTCGTTTGAAATGTCGCGTATAGTACATATAGGTTAATGTTTCTGACATATATTTTTACGGGTTGTTGTAACGTAGCCTTAACATAGCAAAACACGATGCGTACAGATTTATTTTACAAAATTTTGTTTCAGGTCAAACTTTGTATACTGTACAATGCTTTTGTAACTGTCATAACAAGAAGCAACAAAAGGTATAGGGCTATATTATGGTCTTCTGCGTCGATAATTGTACCAATTGTGTTTGGAATGATTTTTATTGCCTACAAATACATTATAAGAGATAAAAGGGTAAGCTGAATTAATTAAAGTTGCTTTGCTATCTCGATTGAATGAAAAGTTACATGTTTTTAACCAATTTCCAAAAAAGGAAGAGACTTAATTCGATGTAAATTTTTATTGCATGTTGCGTAAACGCAATAACTTCACCAATTATGTACTGTTTATGATTATACATTTATTTTTTGAGTATAATATACTTCCATATGTTAATCCCGTCCCATTTGAATTTAATTAAAATTTGTTGAGTCTATATGTTATAATCAATTAACTGAAACATGTATTTGCATGTCTGGATGATTATATAGTAATTACGACTCTTCTTGTAAGCATAATGCATCACTAAAAACAGATGGTTGTCATCAGTAGATGACAAAAAAAACTGGAGACTTAGTTATTATTCTAGTTAGTAATTTATTATATAAAATGTGTATACTATACTATTGGTATGATTATATAGGGTTGGCAGCGTTTGTTTGCGCCTGTGAGTGGCTGGGGTCCTCAAGACCAAGAAAAAAATAATTTGAGAAAACTGTACGACTCACGCTATGTAAGTTATTTTGATTAAACAACTTATCATTTCGGGGAATAGTTTTATAAAACTTTAAACTTGCTTCTCAACGTGCGGGGAGGAAGATATGTACTGTACTGCACTGCATCAGCTGGATTGTACTGCTGTGCACATCCTCCCCCATTAAAGGAGGGTTTGCCTTCGGATATGGGTAGAAAAAAAAAAAGAATGCATCTTTTCGTTGTTAGTCATTGATGATATTATGTTGTCTCGCTTCAGTCTGATCGAATTACTTCATCTATAATCCTTATTACGCCCCCCAGGTTTTTACTTGGGGTAGTGGATTTAGGATTATTAGGAGACTAGCTTGAATAAATAGCTATCATTATAAGCATTGTTCACGTACGCAATAGAGACTGCGAAGTATGAAGGCAACATGAAAACTGCACAAAACTTCACGATTTATGTACAATAATTTCAAGCGCCGACTTTGTATTGATATGGTGTTTTTTTGCAATTGCAGTATATTGGTTCACAAGCAATCAGAAAGCTTAGTCGTTACATGTTTGAAAAATCTGGGTCAAACGCCTTCCACTTGGATGTAAACTACGATCCAGAAAGACGCTCTTCTTCTACGTACCGAATAGAAAATGAAAAAAAGGAAGAGTAGTTAAACAGAAGCTAGTTTATTATAATTATGAACTTATTATTATTCTACTTTTACGTTGAAATAAGTATACAAATTGAGTTGTATCTTACGAATAAAATAATATCATAAATAAATATGTACATTAACATGTTTTATTTTTTGTATTTAAATGATTGTATAGTACAAATATAATAGCCGTAGTAATGCTGATTTTTTAAATGAAATTCTCGTGTGTTTCACATTTATTTAAATATTATACACTTACTTTAATATTTAAATAAATCTGATTTGTTAGCAATATATTAACAATATTTAGCTCTTCGCCTAGGACCGCCATACGTTGCAGATCTATCTATGAACTGACTTTAGTGGATTTTCGTTTAGTGATATAAAACATCAAACTTTAAAATTTGAGTGGAAGAATTAGTAAGGAGTTACGTAGCACTGAATCCAATGAAAGTCAAGTAATTTGACGGAATCTACAAATGAAGTATTTGGACAAACGCACACAAACACTCCCCGTGATACATTTTTTTTTTTTTATTATTATTTATGCAATGCATACGCTAAAAGATGCAGAGTGATACAATATCTCTACGCAGTGCCAAAGGGTCGAGCCGACCGGAGAGAGCTTGATCGTCGACGATTCGAGTCGCTCTGCGTTGAATGCGGTCAAATGAAAGTAGCTCATATCTCTGACGCACAGCCTGTGTTCTGGGTGACTTAATCTGGCCTATATTTTTGAAGATCCAACAACGACAATAATCAAAATTTTTTTTTCTCAAAAGCAGTTTTAGCGTTACGCATCAACATCAATAGCATAAATATTTTTTTAACACTGGCTCGCAGAAGTAGCTTTACATCGCATTCAGCTACTCTTAATGTTTTTTTTAGGGTTCCATACCCAAAGGGTAAAAAAGGGACCCTATTACTGAGACTTCGCTGTCTGTCCGTCTGTCACCAGCTGTATGTCAAGAACGGCGATAGCTTTACAGTTGAAATTTTCACAAATGATGTATTTCTATTGCCGCTATAACAACAAATACTAAAAATAAAATAAAATGATTATTTAAGGGGGCTCCCATACAATTAAATAGGTTTTCACCGTACCTACCCAGCTCAATCGGACACTGCGAAAAATTTCTCTAACTTGCAAGATGAGGTTACAGATAATGGTACGGAACCCTTCGTGCGCGAGCCCCACTCATACTTGGCTGGTTTATTTATAACTACAGAGCGCATTCTTGAAAAAGAGGTAATTAACGGTCTTCCACTTATCTTTAATATTAAAGCTGAGGAGTGGTGGTGAGAAGTAGGTACAAAATATAAATATACTTAAGAATCACTGTATTCAACTATTTCCATTATCTATTACCACTGATGGAAATACTGGGATCGTTTGTCCTTTACGTGATGTAACACTTCTAATTTTATAACGCTTTCACAAATTTAATCTGCTCTGCGTTGCTTGTACTCCTACGATATTAAACAGCTAAAATGTTTCCAGTATTCAAAATAATATTGCGTTTATTATCACTAGTCTGTGTTTATATATACTACAGCAAGAACCTCAGAATATAGTCCCACCCATAGGCTTAGGATGTACAAGACCAACAGTGATGGATGAATGGTGTAACAAAAAATGAAATGTAAATGTGTGAGTGACATAGTGTTGTCATGACGCGAGCGTAATACTATCGACAGTTTTACTGGTTGAATCTTAGGACACATTCGTTTGAAATTATGCCCTATATAGTTCATTGATACTATTATAATGATCATAAACAACACTGAAATCACAGAAATGCATAATATGCAATTTAATTAACTTGAACAACTTATTTTTCAAGTTATTATGATTTAAAAACCAAACTACTTAACTGATTATGGTGAAATTTCAATGGGATGAATCTTAACTTATATCCTTTCAAACAAAATACGATGTTTTCAAATGAAAATCAAACCAAATATCATAACATGAATACAACCTTATTGAGAACCTGCTCCCTTTTTGATCTGTTAAAAATAAAACTCATTCAAAGTTGAAGTCAAATGCATTTATTGTAGGTCTAAAATGGTACAGCACTTTTAAAAGTAAACTACTATGACTTCATCGTAACAAGATGGTGACGGTGGTGATATATCTCTGTTTAAGTAAGGACAGGGCAGCCTATTTTCAATTTGATCTGAAAGGAAAAACAAAAATTAATTTGTGTCAGGATAGCCATAGCTATCCAGCGCTGCAATGAAGCGAGTATTGTAGATTTTATTGCAACAGGGACGCTAAGGGAAGGATTATTAGATTAAATCTACATATCATACAGTCTTTACATTAAAAAAAAATGATTTGGCCATGTATTTTACTACAAATGAAACTGTTACCTGTCTCATCATTTCCTAAAGCTATTGACTACCATTTCCACAGCTTCATGCATTCAGGGACATTAAAAGTTGGTATTGAGTATTTCATTAGTATACATCGATGTTTTCTTTGTATGAAGCATTTTGATTCAAGTTTACTACAAACTGTAGAGTTTTTAATTAGATTCCATCAATAATCCGAACCCTTTTATCACATACTCAAAATTTGTTGGAAATCTGTAAGAACACAAACATTATTATACGCGTGCAAAATTTCAAATTCATTTCAAATTCTGTTAAGTAGCCATTTGTATAAAGGTACTAATATTTTATGACAGAAGTAAGAGATATTTCCAATTATTTATTTAGTGTTAGGGGAACTTTTCACAGAAAACATCATGATAAATTTTGAATAATATATTTTTACTCCCTTATTCGTAAATACTCAATAAGCTATAAACTGATCTGTCAACTTCTCGCTAATTATTATGTAATTATATTATTTTTTAAACTAATTTATGATTAAACTAACTACCGTTTATTTTTGAGGTACGAATATGTACCCGAGCAGTCACGTCAAACCTACAGGTCAGACACAAACTATCGACCTTATCGATACTTGTGACGTCAGGACTTTGTCAAGCCCTATCGTAAACAAATGTTTTTATAGTTTTTCGTAAAATACCAACCAATTCTTCATTTAGCAATGTAATTTCATGATATGTATGAAGAGAAACCTATTATCTAATATTACTTTAGTTCTTATAACTCATTTTAAAACAAAATGACGAAATAATGATTATCAAAAAAGCAGTACAAATAAACATAAATTACCTGTGAAACGTGTATATATTCGGGTTACTGCGTCTTGTTACCTCACAATCACTCACTGAACAAGACACCATGCTTGCAGAATACATATTTTATATTATAATCGTAAGATATTTGAGCAAATACACAAAATTCGCGCCGACTTGAAAGCGGCCGGGACGCTATGGCCTCTTACTCGCGGAAAAAATGACATACTGTCTTCTTGTTTCACTATCTCTTTTTCTCTCGCGACGGTTTGTAGCAGCTTAGGACCTTTCACTCCCACACTTCGTAGGTCTATTGAGCGTAGCGAAAAAATCCTAGGTCTGTGGTCCCACCAACTTATCTGTTCAGGCGGCAAAAAAAAGAACTACAACATTCCTTCAAATTGTGACAGTTTGTAGTTGATTTCCTTGACCAGTAGCGCCCTCGAAAACTGCACAGTTGGTGGTACTATACATATCTGTAATACGTATATTGTCGTATATAATATACAGACATAATTTAACTTTACCTACAAACATACGGATCACAAACCAATCATTAATATGTTGATATATAAATTAGTATGATAAACTTTAGATTATTTCATTATTTTTAAAAATCGATCAAATTACCGAGTTGCTTTCTTCAACTTAATAGATTTTAAGAAACTGACGAAGTCCCCTCTCCACGCGGTTGACGAAATAAAATTTAATCTCGTTGAAGTGAGCTCAATACATCGCAATCGGGATCGCTCCTAGGAATCTTGACAACGTATTGGAAGGCAAATCCTGTGATTTTTATTTACGCATTTACTATGTACAATTCATGGCTACAACATATTTACCATTATCATATAGAAAAAAGCAATATGACTCCGATACATGAAGAAGATCAGAAGAGATGCCGCTCACGGTACAAAAAAGACATGCTATCATCATACTATTTGATTGAAGCAGTGATGGCTCAGTGGCATTGGCTATGGACTGCCGCGCAGCAGGTCCATGGTTCGAATCCCGGCCAGAGCTTGAGCTTCACCGCATGTTGGAAGGGCATTTTGCGAATGGGGCGGGCGCCTGGCTAGCGACCACCCTCAAGTAGAAAATCTGTCGCCAAGCACCTATCGGTGTGTTCCGGCAGCAGTCCTTGAGAGCCAGTGAAATAACAGGCAAAATGAGACTTAACAGGTATGTCTCAAGGTGATGGGCGCAGTGCAGTTCGTCACTTGTGATGAAATGCATCTGTTATAGGCAGAGGATACCGCTTAATCAGGTGGGCCTCGCGCTTCTTCCTTCACAAAAAAAACTATACATTTAACGTACCATGGGTTATCCATACTGTTGAAATGGCCAGTATGATAGGAGCTGGGTTTATTGGATTCACTTGTATCGTGCTTCATCTGAATTTCTGTACATATCCAAGCTATAAGGTTAAATATATTTGGTTGTCTAATTTTCTAATAGATAGACGCAAAATCGTCCATTATTAATCAGCCTTGTGCGAAAATGAGTCAAAGAACCAACCGGAATCAACTACTAAGCACGAAGCGCTCAGTAGTAATGTGGTCACCCATCCAACTCATGACCGCACGTTGGTTAACTTTGCTGATTGGTTAAGGTTAGCACACTTCGCTAAGAGTGCTTCTAAATTTATGCTTACAAAATCACAAATATACGATAGGAAAAATTTAAGTCATGTGCGGGATTCGATCCCGCGTCCATCCACCCCTTGAGTTGGGGTATGCTCTAACCAATTGAACTAACATTTATGCTTTTTTATGTGCCTATTCGATTTCTTTGTTACCTTGTGAATTGTAGAACAGATGAGATATATCTTCTTCGAAAGAGGGTTTATAATTCTAAGACCTCATAATCTAATTATTACGAAACACATCACGCCTTTCTTCGAGATTACTTCAATATGGCGATGACGTGTCTAATCCTATAAACAGCAATTTACATTGGATTAGCAAGTAAGTCTTCCATGAAGGAGATTTAAGGATATATGGGCGGGGTTGCCATGATTTTCGAAAATACTTGCCTAAATTAATGAGATAAATTTTTTTGGTAAAAGTCCGTAAGTCCGGTAGTAATGGTTAGGCTGCACTGCATACTGGCGATCGTGTGAGAGGTAGCCATAATCACTGAGCAATGTAAACCGCGCGGGTTGTTGCGCGCGCGTTTTCAAAACAGCTGATGCATGGTTTTACTACCTTTTGAGATATTAGCTATGCTTTCGAATTCTTTTGTTCCTTAATAATTTTTACCATCGTACAGTATTGTGTATCAATTATTACACACGTCCAACATAGAACAAAAATTGTAGATATTTTTAGTTTGTGTTTTCAATACCTATCACTCCTGTCACGTATCGCCAGTAATACTTAAGCGGTAACATTGTATGAAGTCTATAATACCTACAAAGTGTCCTAAATTATGTATTATTTTGTTTACCACGTAATTATTGTTTATATGCCTATTTAAGCATATCCCTAATAAAAAAATTACTAATGTAATTATTGTGAATAACCTTAAATAAAAGGTTTGCTTTTATTTCATGCAGGTAAGTGTAATATGTATATTAAAAGTTTCTTTTCATAAATAATACGGGATAACTCATGTGAATAGGTCAGATAGCTCCGACTATAGTTTCAACATATTAATAGTTGAGTTAGTACAGAGTGCTAAGCGAGAATGTGGTTGAGACTATAGTCGGAGGTATCTGACTTATTCAAGTGAGTTTTCTCGTATTATTTACTAAAATGAGTGGAAACCACGTTGGTATAATAAAAGTTTCAATTTTTTGATTGGTAATTATGATATATTTTATATTTATTGATTTTCTTTAAGAAACACCCCGTACTTACAGTCTAATATATTTGGATATTTATATATAGATAGGTTGTCTGAAGAGATCACTCTGGCGATAAGACCTCCGATTGTAACGCTTAGTTCAAGACCTTTACGTGATATGTGCGACGGTAAAAAGTTTATCTATATACCATTAAAATATTATACACATACAAAAATATACTCCTCATACAATTTTGTTTTTCATCAACATACATTAATGAAATGATGTCTCAGTTTTTTAGAATGAGAGATGGTTACTCTAAAACAAACGATATAACAAAGGAATTAGGCATTTTAATAGGACAGCTGAATGGTTTATTGCAAGGTTTATTCCTTACAAGCGGTAGGAAGTTGTATGAAAGTACAACAGATAATCCTGTACTTATCTTTTTTCGTGTATTAGACAATTGTAATATATTTTCGAAAAAAGTTTTTTCCGATAGAAAATATGCTAGGACTAAGGTTATCTGATATATATTATTTCGTTAGTCGACTTACTGAAGCAATATACTAGTTTTGTTGATAAAACTACTCAATAATATATGAAGTGGACTTTATTATTAAATTTTTGCATTGCACACAAAAGGTTAGTATATGAAAAAGATTAGGTTTTTTATTTATTGCTGAAAGGTTTGATTCATTGACCACAATATCACCTGATGGTAAGTGATGATGTGGTCGAAGATGTTGTTCAGGCTAACCTAGAATTACTGGATCTCAAGGACAGTTGCTGGAACACACCGTTAGGTGCTCGGCGACAGATGTTCTACTTGAGGGTGGTAGCTAGCCAGGCGGACATTCTCAAAATTCCCTTCCACAATGCGGTGAAGCTCAAGCCCGCAGCGGGATTCAAACCATGGCCCTGCCATATGCTATCCAATGCCACTGAGCCATCAAGCCATCACTGCTTCAAAAATATAACAAAAGTTTTTAGGTTAGTGAAATAGAACCAAGTCACGGTTTTATGCACCAGGTAAATCTCATCGGGAAATGCTTGAAATTTTATTTGCAGGTTTCCATCCGGAACGACATATAAACACAGAAGAAAATGACTTAAAAAAAAAACGTGCTAAAATAGTGCATTAACACATAATAGTGCATTGAAATAATGCTCTCTTATTGGCAAATAAAAACCATTACTCAAACTAGGGCGCATAATTAACATTATTTGGGAATATATAGCACATAATTGCGCAATTCTCTTTTTTTTATTAAATACTAGAGGACAGCGGGCTATACACAGGGAATTAAAAAGAAAAATCTATAACTCATGATCAATAGGGACTTACGTTAGTATGATTGTAATGGTGAAAGAATTTTTCAAATATATCCACTAGTTTTTAAGTTTATGCGTTACGTACTAAAATACTAAGCTTTCCTGTTTCTAATATTAGTATAGATGTAGAATAATAAGACGAGAGTAAGAGAGAGAAATTGTTGAAATGCGGAGCCCTAATATAACAAGGTCCAGCTCGCACTTGTACTGATTTTAATTATTTTAATGCGTCAAACTGGCCACGTGTTAAAAAGGCGTTAAAATAATAAAAAATAGAAATCTGGTCATGAGAATAATTAGCATTCAACGCCAGAGGTAAATTTTTTTATCAGCTCGATGCAAAGTCACAAAATAAGCGGAACAAAACTTGCTTTGCAATAGTGTTGTGGTGTTTGCTTTGGGTGGACGTATACTTAATAAGATAAAAATAGTGAATCAAGTTAGGTACAAAAAGGAGTCAGCGGAACATTTGCCAGAGGCTTAGCAATATGCCAGGATGAGGAAATGATATTAAGGCCAAGTAGTGAAAGGGTGGTGTTGGGAACGAAATGAGTTGCTTTTTTTACTTTGTAACTTTCCGGTAAATGCGCGGCTCCTAGCAGGTTTCTAATAAGTTAATGTAAGTTATTTTTGGTGAAAGATTAAGCATTGCTTAAGAAAAACGCAGTTTTAATCCAGTTTTCCTATTTGGTTTTAATTTGAGAATTTTGTAAAATTTACTAACAACTAAAATATCGAATACATTGATGTCCCAGTTGTATGTATTATTAAATTAAAACACAACATTTTTCGCCATTGCTGCAGTCGCTTGCCTGTAGGATCACGTCTGGATTGCAATAGTCACTTCTACACTTACCACCGCGCTTCTCACATCTTGTCTCCTTGACCGAGTCTGTAATCAAAAAATATAGCAACTGATCTAGTAAAATTTGGACTCACATGGCGGAGGGCTCTTTGGGGAAAGTTGTATGTCTTGTTACCGAGAGAGCCTTCATAAGCCATTTTGGGAAATAGTTCACAACTCTGGAACGATACACAATACCTACACAGTGAACTACACTTAAAGTGTAGCCATAGTCACTCGGGATGATGTAAGGATTCTACCGATACCCCATATATATCTAAATTTGTGAAAAAAGTTATGGTGGAATAAAAAAAATCACATACGTACATGAATTCTGAAAATATTTGGTTAGGTAGGGGAGGACGATCGAGCGGTGAACTAGAGCATTGTTTTTTTTTTTATTTGCGCCTGATAAGTTATCCTTTGACCACTATCTCACCTGAGTGATGATATGGTCGAAGATGTTGTTCAGGCTAACCTAGAAGTACTGGCTCTCAAGGACAGCTGCCGGAACACACCGTTAGGTACTTGGCGACAGAATTTCTACTTGAGGGTGGTAGCTAGCCAGGCGGGCATTCGCGAAATGCTCTACCACCATGCTATAACGACTGCCATCCTAAGACGACAACGGGAACCGACGGCTTAACGTGCCCTCAAAAGCACGGAAACGCTCAGTAGTAATGTCACTAGCGGTCACGCATCCAACTCATGACCGCGGGTGACGTTGGTTAACTTTGCTGATCGGTTGAGAACAACTAAGTAAACTTCGCTACGAGCGCTTAAAACTTCGCTACGAGCGCTTCATATATGATATATCATAAAAGGGCCCCTTAACCCTACTCCTGGGTTGCAAGTTCCAGGCCCCTCTAGCCTCTTCCTCTGCAACGCTATGGACCCGGCACCCGCACGGTGCATCCATGGAATGCTAAGTAATTAGTCTTACTCCTTTTTGGCAGCCGTGTATTTAATAGTTTGTAGAAAGAAACATAATAAACGCGGCCTAGTATTAAAAAAAACGGTCATACCCCCTGAGCAATCACGGCCACTCATAGTGCTAGTGCCGCCCTTTTTACTCTCATACAATTGTGCAAGAGAGAGCACCCTATATTAGACATTCTCGGCAAACAAAGTGTAGTAACTATTCTAGAGGATGCTTCGTGAAGAATCGAGTCACGTCGAAAATTTATCCGGTTCGGCTACGTGGCGTTTATGTCACTTTGGCTTAACAGGAAAATTAGGAGGAAATCTCGATGGATATATGTTTTATATTTTAAGTATTTAGTAGTATTTCTCAAAAATATTAATTTAATAATTTCTCAAAATATTTTTAAGATATTTGCTATTAATAATTATTCATTCCCATTCCTAAGATTAGCCTGAACAACAATCAGCTACATTATCATTTAACTAACAACCATAGAGACATATTCGTATATCCAAATAAGAGTATGCTAACCATAATACGTCAAATATATTACGCCAAAAGGAAACTTACTCCCACGACAGCATTCGATTCCTTGGGCAATCTGGTTGGGACAGAGACCTCGTCTCTCTGTCAATTTTCCATGAGGACAATCAACGGCAATGGTGCATATCCCGCCAGCTGCTAAGCACGTTGCTTCTTGCTGAATGGCGTCAATTGCAGAAACTGCCTAAAAAACACCTTACGTCACGCTTGTCCTTAGTAGTATCTTTGGGCGGTCTTTTGATAGTAAACTTTAAACACCTTATAATTAAATAAAGATAGCAAACTGAAAAATCAACTATCTGTTGACATTTTTTATATGTATATATATATAAGTAATTTCTGCTGTCTAATTTGTCAGCACCTGCTTAGTTGCGGACATCTTAATCCATAGACATTTTAAAATGGAACCATTTTACATTGCAAACGTTCTGTTTTTAAAACGAGAATACCTTTAAAATACAACAGAATACATACAAGTATAGAAAAAAAGAAACACTGATATCTGAAATTACGGGTACAAGTATCACGCTTTTCATTATGGATGATATAGTCTTTGCCAGTGAATGACAATCGATCCAGTAACTAACAAGGGACACTTAGAAGGCTGAATGTTTTTTCCCTAAAATTGGAACTGACTCCAACACTCAAAAGCGTGAAATAACATGTCGAAGTCGCTTTCACGCTTTTGAGTGTTGAAGTCAGTTCCATTCTTAGGTAAAAAATATATATTTTTATTTTCCTTTCCTTATCTCATGGCCGTCTGCTTCACACTTGGCCAGATGTTGTTTATTGTTTTTTTCTCGTATTAACAAAACAGTGTGACAGAAGATATGATACACTCGTAATCAGGACTATAACGATAAAGTTAACACAAAACAATTTGATAATATATTTTTTGTAGACAGATTTCTGTTTTTGTATATATTATTATTTAGAGCTAAAAATCTGTCGCGAGTTTTGTCTATAATTATTATTTAGTAACCGGCTAGGCTAGGCGTATATTACCGGATATTTTTCCGACCAGTTTTCGAACTTATTTGAAGTTCTTCGTCTGGGAGTCACGATTGTGCACAGCGTCGAGCTCTGGCCTCAGCACGTAACTGACGTTCAGACGTTTGCCTGCGTTCGAACTATTTAATAATAACTAAATAACATATATTTTAATAGTTTAAGAAAACATTTAATTAATATTTTAATAAAATACTTAAAAATATAAAATATATATCTACGAAAGCGCGATCGAGAAAGATCGTACGCTCGTAGAGTCAACACCTCCCGAGGATAATTCGTGTAGAAGCAAAACACGTCGAAAATTCTTCCGGTTTGACTACGTGGTGGTTGTGACGTCATATCGGTTTATCAGTAAAATTAGGCGGAATTGAGAGGAGATATATTTTTTTATTTTTTAAGTGTTTTATTATAATAATATAATATTTTCTTAAAATATTTGTTACTATTAAATATGGATTTTCGCCTAAAACTATTAATTACTAAATAACAATAAATAAATAATACTTCTAGGTTAGCTTGAACAACATCTTCGACCACATTATCACTTACGATCAGGTAAGATAGTGGTCAAAGGCTGACCTAGCAGGCAAAAAAAACATAAAAACGAATGTGAGTTGACATATTTATTAGCTTAATATACCGTGTAGTGTTCACGGTGTCTAGTCGTAATCTCCGACCGGTGTTCGAGCAGTAAAGATGCTATGCTATACACGCGCACTCCTCGCAGCTGCCCGCAAAGCACCCCTCGAAGCTGCCCGCATTCCTTGAGAATGAGCATCTTTACTGCTCGAACACCGGTTGGAGATTATACGACCAAACACCATGAGTGCTAGCCGGATTATTTTGTTAATAATAATAATAGTTTTGTTTAATATATGCTACAATAACACATACTCTGTGAAACGATCCGATTCACTGCCCTTATTATGAACGTTAAAATTATACTACAGCTCTTTAAAGCCGAGCTAGATCCCATTTTCTCCCATAGAACCTATATTGGTATAATTAAATTTAATACTCCAGAGAATGTTAACTTGTTATGATACAGAAGAGCAAATAAAATAAAATACTTACAGTCAGCCTCATTGCCACTTGCCAAAGCTAAGCTCGCGAAAACAAACAAAAATATCGTCTTCATCGTACCACACGACGCTTCAAGTCTTCTCACGACACAATTATGCCTCAACACAGACTAAGTAGTGGTTTTTATTGATAAGGCAGTTTTATAAATACATTAATTGCGTACCTTGTCTCAATAACTCAATTAAGTACATATATACAAAAGCCGGTTGAAATGTTTGATTGTGTACTGTAAAAAAGTGCTAAAATTATTTCATATGTTTCACTATTAATAGTCATTATCTAGAAAGTATAGGTATTTATGTGAGCGCAGAAACAATTTCCGGTTGAAAAATATAGCGATTGTGCCATATTCTCCAAGGGGGTGTTGTAAAAGGCGATAAGGAGAAAATGTGCCATTTAATTGGTGCGACTTTGCGCAGCAAAAATAGTTTTTTAAGCCATCACTAACGTGGATTTAAATAGATATCCTAAAAAAACTGACTTCTAATACTGAAAAGTATGTGTACTTGTAGAAGTCGGTACAATGCTGATAAAACACTGACGTCAACTTACCGAGGTCCAACTTCCACAAGTTATTTCATGCTTTTCAGTGTTGGAAGTCCGTTCCGTGTTCTTTTGAACAATACTTTTTTAACTCTTTTTAGAGAAAAACCTACTCACATGATCATTCACTCGCTTATCGTATTTATCGTCGACAACAGCAAAAACCATTAAATCATCCAGACATGCGAACACATTTTTCAGTTCATACAACTTATAAACTACTCAATCGAGTTTGATGAAATCTAGGTGGAACTACCCCTTTCCAATCAAGAATTTTGAGAATCGGTCCACAAATGGGGGAGAAATCGTTGAACATATTAGACAAACAATGCATACAGTCTTTTCTTTTATTTTTATTTTTTTATGTCTGATAGGTTAGCCTTTTGACCACTATCTCACCTGATGGTAAGTGATGATGTGGTCGAATATGTTGTTCAGGCTAACCTAAAAGTACTGGCTCTCAAGGACAACTGCTGGAACACACCGTTAGGTGCTTGGCGACAGATTTTCTACTTGAGGGTGGTAGCTAGCCAGGCGGGCATTCGCAAAATGCTCTACCACCATGCTATAATGACTGCCACCCTAAGACAACAACCGGAAACGACGGCTTAACGTGCCCTCCGAAGCACGGAAACACTCAGTAGTAATGTCACTAGCGGTCACCCATCCAACTCATGACCGCGGGCGATGTTGCTTAACTTTGCTGATCGGTTGAGAACAGCTAAGTAAACTTCGCTACGAGTGCTTCAAAAGTCTATCATAGAAGTTCCCCCTTTTTTGGAAATCGGTTAAAAACCTGGAAAGTAATCGGTATTAATTTATATTATTAATACATTCCAAAGGATTGGCGAAGGAGGTGGCTGCCCATAAAGCTGAAGATAAAACTTTATTAGATAATAATATATGTGTTTACCTGTGTTATGAAATAATTGGTTGTTGTAATCTTGTGTTGACCCTTCTGTTGTTAGAGTAGATGACCCCACATAGATGGGATAAAAGTAGGAAGATGATGATAAACGCAGAAATTTCTACTCGAGTTGCGAAATCTTACAAAAATGAAAGTGTTGTTTTTTTTAAATAAGACTAGCTGTGTTTTCACTCGCATAAACAATTATAAATGGGATAATGACTATCCAAAGTATATCCTTCCTATATTTATGTGATTGTATTATTCCATATTATATATGATTTGAAGCACTATCTCACACTTAGCGTACATTTTTTTTTTATTTATGCATGATAGGTTAGCCTTTGACCACTATGTCACCTCATGGTAAGTGATGATGTGGTCGAAGATGTTGTTCAGGCTAACTTAGAAGTACTGGCTCTCAAGGACAGCTGCCGGCACACACCGTTAGGTGCTTGGCGACAGATAAACACATTACATTATTATTCCTCTCAAGTCAAAATTTTTGTGCGCTAACATTTGTTACCGATGTTGTCTTAGGGTTTCGCGATTATTACACATAGTAATTAAACAACTTTAAACGGTTTAATTTTTACCGACTTCACAATAACGGCGAGTTTCTCATTCGACTGTATTTTTGTTTTGTTTTTTACCTCAGAACTTTCGACTGGGTGAACCGATTTTGATGTTTCTTTTTTAATTTGAAAGCTGGTACTTTCTGTGTAGTCTTATTTAAATTTCATCAAATCAGTAGAATCGTTTTTGAGTTACACCCCAATAACAGAAAAGTGTTTTCCTATCTTGATTATAGTCATTGACAGTGAATGACAATTGATTCCGCAAGTAGCAAGGGTCACTAAAAAGGGTGAAGAAAAAATGTTACCTCGAAATTCAACTTCAACAATTTATTCACACTCTGAGTGTTGAAGTCGGTTTTATTTTAAGGAAAAAAAACCAATGAATAGATTCAGGCGTTACTTTGCGGAAATCAATATTTAATAATAACAAATATTTTTAAGAAAACATTAAATCAATATCGTTATTCATTAAATTACGCTCGAGAAATTGATCATGCGCTCGTAGAGTGAAGACCTCCTGAGGATGCTTCGTGCAGAAGGGAAACGCGTCGAAAATTCTTCCGGTTTGGCTGCATGGCGTTTATGACGTCACGTCGGCTTAACAGGTTAATTAGGCGGAATTGTCACTAGATATTTTTTTTTTATTTTTAATTGTTTAATTAAGTATATATTTAATGTTTTCTTAATTTTTTTTTTAAATATTAGTTATTATTAAACATTTTTTTAAAAGTAAGCATGCCACTAGTATGTGTTATTCCAGGAATTACAATCTAAGTGTCTATATTCTAAGTTCGTTCGTTTTCGGCGATTGTTCAACTACGAATTTTAAAGTTCTTTGGGCACATCTCCAGAAATGAAGACTCGATGGAACGATTAGCGGTCCAGGGTCAGGTAGCAGGAATGAGTGCCCCATTGAAAAGAATATTCTAAGTTGGCGTGAAGGGCAAATATGAAGCAATAAAAGGCATACATGAACAGATTTGGATAAAGACACATGCACATACATCCTCTCTTCCAAACTTTTGCATTTATAATATGAGTGTAATAAGCCGATAACGTACAGTATTTTATATCTTAGGTCAGAAATCAAAATAACAACTTTAATGTTTATCTGTGACCCTAGAGGTCGTTACAATACATAATTATACTGCTTACATAATTAAACGTAAAGGTTAAGATTTATAGCTTTTATCAGCGTAAACAAGATTTTATTATACAACAAAACTAGTCAAGTGCGAGTCGCACTCGCGCACCGTGGGTTCCGTACAAACCTGTGGGTATATAAGAAAATGTTATGGTATGGTAATTATTGCGTAAGGAAATCCATAGCATTTTAAAGTTATTAGAAATATTTTAATCATGTTATGTAACTTTTGTCATACCAAATTTTAAGATTCTGAGTTTACAGGAAGTACCCTGTAGGTTTTGATTCCTTTGCGAGTGTCGAAAATTTGCGGTGTAAACGGCTGTATCTCTGATTGTGTTGGCTTAGAAGTTTGATTTTTTCACATCTCCAAGGGATAGTAGACTTAAATATTTTATATGAATTCAGCATGGTATCTCCACGCACGCCTGAGAAAAAGGGTCTAGACATAAAGACGGATAACTAAGTGAGGTTCCGTTATTTCCTTTCGAGATACGGGATCCTAAAAACATCAAAATCAACAATATTTATGTACGATCGCCGCAACGTGCTATATTTTTGGTCATGATCATTATACTATCTTTATGACGTTAAAACTACGGAGTTTTTGACGGTTATAGAAGGAGAACTTGTACTGCTACGATGATGATCACTGCAGGTTCTGCGCGTAGCTTTCATGGGAACTATTGCTTCGACAGAACGAAATAAACTTGACGTAATATCATGACGACGTGACGTCACAAACGCCACGCAGTCAAACTGGAAGAATTTTCTACGCGTTTCGTTTCTACACGCAGCATCCTCAGGAGGCCTTGAGCCTACGAGCGCACGATCGAGAATGAGCGGCCGGCATAATTATAATTTAGGGAGGACATAGATGCTGACTACCGCTAAGCGGACGTTCAGCTCCACGGGGTTTTGGGCGAGGGATGGCCCTCTTATAGCCCACGCCTTTATATAGACTCGAGCTGAGTCAGCACGCCTTTTTCTAGACTCGAGCGTGAGTCACTGCTCTTTGTTGTAGCTAACAATTGCTATATACGTTATACGTTTTTAAAGTGACAATTACATTATAATGGCAATAAATTTATTACAAATAAGAATTTAAAATTATATATTATGCAATGTGTTTTTGAATATGTATATTATTGTAAAAAATATTAAGAAATTACCTTTTTTTTATGCCTGATAGGCTAGCCTTTGACCACTATCTCACCTGATGGTAAGTGATGATGTGGTAGAAGATGTTGTTCAGGTGTATCGATGAACTACCTCAGTTCGTAGCAAAAGTAGTTAGCTTTCAGTGATTTAATGGATAGTTGATTGTGCGGTAACTGGGTGGCGTTAATTTTATTTAATTTTTAATTACTAAGATAACCGTTTTTTAGAACGGTTACAGTCTACCCGATTGTGTCGTAAGACTATGGGAAAAATACCGGAAGTGAGGCAGCAGCGCTTGCTGAAGAGCTGTTTACTTTACTGTATTACCTTATACCTTCTGCAATCCCCAAGACGTCTGCCAAGCGTGGGGATTATAGCAAAACCTCTCTTACAGGGAGAGGCTGTGTTCAGCAGTGGACAATCCGGCTGATCAAGGACATTTAAAGCCTATCGTAACGCCTGTATTTCCTGAAAGGAATTTCAAGAAATTCCAGCGTTTGCTGCTTGGAGATTTTCTAGTTGAGTGTGCTAGCTATAGCCAGTTAGCCATATGCGCATTCGTAAGATGCTTTACCACCATGCTGTTACGATTTCGGTATTATGACAACAACTGGGAA
The DNA here is from genome assembly GCA_963890685.1 of Plagodis pulveraria. NCBI lineage: Eukaryota > Metazoa > Arthropoda > Insecta > Lepidoptera > Geometridae > Plagodis > Plagodis pulveraria. Next base: position 4,172,990 of record OY982950.1, read on the forward strand.
TGATGCCTTCTGAAACACGAAAGCGCATGAGTAGTAAATTAATTCCACTGCCAATCACGCATCCGTATTATGACCGCGGTGAACGTTGCATAACTTTTTTTTTTATGCCTGATAGGTTAGCCTTTGACCACTATCTCACCTGATGGTAAGTGATGATGTGGTCGAAGATGTTGTACAGGCTAACCTAGAAGTACTGGCTCTCAAGGACAGCTGCCGGAACACACCGTTAGGTGCTTGGCGACAGATTTTCTACTTGAGGGTGGTGGCTAGCCAGGCGGGCATTCGCAAAATGCCCTACCACATGCTATAACGATTGCCATCCTAAGACAACAACCGGGACCGACGGCTTAACGTGCCCTCCGAAGCACGGAAACGCTCAGTAGTAATGTCACTAGCGGTCACCCATCCAACTCATGACCGCACGCGACGTTGCTTTACTTTGCTGATCGGTTGAGAACAGCTAAGTAAACTTCGCTACGAGCGCTTCGACTTCTATAACAAATACGTGTTTAACTTTTTTGTAGTGGCAAATTATCACTAAAATACTAAATTCTTCCGGTTTGACTGCGTGGCGTTTGTGACGTCACGTCGGCTTAACAGGAAAATTAGGCGGAATTGTCACTAGATATATTTTTATATTTTTTAAGTTTATTAAAATATTAATTTGATGTTTTCTTAAATTTTTATAAAAATATTTGTTATTATTGACGTAATATAACGATATTACGTCAATAATAACAAATATTTTTAATTATAGTTATAGTTAATTTATTTAATTACCTGATGCTTTCTTGAGATTTTGAACTTATCTTAAGTTTGATATATGCGACGCGTGGTCAAAATGATTTAATTTATTTGTACAATGAAGCATACTGGGAACGCATCCAACAGGTAATGAGCTATGGCGTTTGGTCGGATACTGTTGGAGCTGTTCCTTTTATTGTGAGCGTCAGAATTTGTTTAAAGTTATGTTTTTGCCACGAAGTAGTCCAAAATAAAAAAAAGAGCTAAACCATTTGAACTTTTTTCCAAAATTGGAAATAGTTCCTGAAAAACGTTCCAAACCACAATCATGTAAAAATTGAGTTCTGACTCATCATGTCAGAAAATATGAATAACGTGATTGTAATTATTACAATCACGTTATTCATATTTTCTGACTGACAAGATATGATAACCCTACTATTGTTCTTTATATGAAATCATGACTTATTAGCCCAATCCACATGCACTACCAGAATACCCAATCATATTGTCTAAGCTTCCAGCTCCAGTTCAGACCTCAAACACGAAGCTACTTTATATATTTTTAATAGGAACAAACTTTGAACCCGTTTCGTAATTGCTTGCAGCTCTATCTCGGAGCCAACGGTATTAGCAGCTTGCAGCGCATAGTAACTGATACTTATTATGTGCCTAGCTTGGGAAAATATAGTATTTTTATTTTAGTATAGTTGTGTTTCACTTTATTTACGTTAAGGCCTTATATTCAGTATAATTATGTTCACAGCAGCAGAACCTCACCAAATTCTTTGTTATTCAGCTAAATAAGTGTTTTAGAGAGAGAGAGATCTCTACATATTATATATATAGAGATATTATATATATTTATATATATATGTCACCGGATAATTGTACGATACGTTAGTATATAAAAAATCTAGTGAGATTATAAACTGTCGATAGATTGTGAACGAACATTAAAATTTACAATCTAACGCTTACGTTTCCGTAAGATTATACAGCCAGTTGACCATGTCTAGCTGGTAGTTTATAATCTAACTATCTATAACCCGTCAAATTACAAATGAATGAACCAATTACAGCTCTGTATGACAATATATCGCCCGCGAAATTGTGAACTGTCCTCTGATTGGTCGCTGTTATAAGTGGCATGAGTTCATTTCATAGAGTTACGAACAAAAATAATAGTGAGAAAAAAAATCATATTAATTTCGAGTTTTTACATTTAAAAATCTAGTATTTAAAATAATGACCACCATAAAATGCTTTGATACCCTTAGTTCTTTTAACAAAAACTGTAATCGTACACCAAATGTAGTAAATGATCACTATATTTTAGCGAGGGGTTAAATATCATTTAGTCTAGGGCGAAGTCATATTTAGGTGCGAGGACGAGCGAAGCGAGGAAAAGCGTTAGGTTACTTGTAACCACAACAACGTGCGAGCCCCGGCAGCGGCCGGCGATGCGCCACAAGAATTTAATTTTGGTGATCATATACTACTTTTGGTGATAATGTACTGCTTTTGGGTTAACAATGATTTATTTGGAGTCATTTTGCTTAAATAGGATAGCGAGATGTTAAAACTTTCGTTAAGTATACGTTTACAATAAAATAATAAAATGTAGATACAAATTCTAAAGTAGCAATTGCCTAGCACACAACAATACCTACACTTCTAAAAGTTACAGTTTCGTATTTCTAGGTAATAAAAATTATGAAATGTATGAAAAATAGTAGCAGAAAAGCTGCTGAAAATTTTATTTTATTTCGTATTATGATGAGAACTATCAAAACTGACAGTTAGAAACTTTTTCCCGTCAATGTGGGATGAACAAAAGTGGCAAATTTTAGTGGCAATCTTCGCGTTTTTATCCAAAATGGAACAGTGGAGAACAGTTACAAACGATCACAGTGATCATAACCATAGACGCAAAATGTGGTCAGAATTATCGAAAATAACGAAATTTGCGTCAAGTAGAATACGCCCTTAGTTATCTGTCCGTCCATGTTTGGTTTACGTAGTTTAGTAAGATGGTACTAGATGGAGCTATTTTAAAACTCTCCATACTTTACTGCTGTCGGAACACCCCGTTAGGTGATAGGTGACAGAGAAAGTTAAATTGGCGGGTTTTTCAAATCATTTACGTTTGTGGATAACGAACTGTGTTAATTTTCTAAAATGTACTTATAATGCAACTTCTACAGCTTTGAAAAAATATGTTAAATGTTAGGTAAGATGTTAGTGATTTATTCCACTTACATAGATATGAAATTCTTATTACATAGATATAATTTACTTACATAGATATGAAATTATGTAAGTGAATTATTAGCGTAATGCAATAATGTAAATAAGACATAACTAAAGTACTTGTGTATAACATAATTTTACACATTAATTATTTAAATTGATTCCTGTTTCTAGTAGTTTTAGTAGTCAGTTGAAGAATGCGTGTTCGATTCCTACTCCAGACAAAAAAAAGTGTTTCAATAAGTTGTAAATGTGTTAATAATTTATTTTAGTTGATCACATAACATATATATTATTATATATTCTAATACAGCTTAATATATATGCTGGCAAACATATACAGGTATTGGGATGCTCTCATATAAAACTAAATATAGATTTTACTATTGTTTGTTTTGGTCTTTCACTACAAAACGAATAAGTATATTATTGAGGACATTATACTTCAAATATTTTCGCATTATGTATCTAGACAAATTGAGCAGTGGTGTCAAAATGCCGCGTAGACCATTCAAAAATAAAAAATTAAACTCTAATTAAATAAAAAAAACTAGCAGAATGTGAGTCGAGCCTTGCCCTTTTAGGGGTTTGCATTGCAACAGCCCGTCAATGTTTTTATTTTATGGTTTTGATCATTTGACATTATGATTAGGTTAGGTACATTATAAATCATCGTTTTCAGTATATTCTGTTAGTTACAGAGGATTATTAATATTAAACCAAATTTTATGATTTTTATATTTTTTTATTATGAGATAGACGTAGGTAACAAAAATGGTCTTAATTTTCCAAATTTAACCGACCCCTGTTTATTTATTTATTTTACGTTAATTTATATATGTCGGAGATCACATAGTGTAAGTAAGGAAGGCTTTCTTCTCGACACCATTAGGTTTAACGGCTGAGCTCTCATAACGTGGGCGTATATGTGGGTATCGTGCAAATGAGAAGACACAAATTACTAGAACACTTGGTTCATTCCTCAATCCACAGTTTATGGGAGCTAGCCCCCGAAATGGCCTCCATCCACCCCCTATAGCCATTCCAGTCCTCGCCATGCAAAACACTCTCTTCACAATTGATCATCACTCTGGCGTGACTGCCATAACGTATGTCGTCTTCGGAGTATACTCCTCCATGAACTGCTGTTATATTCCATCATCATGATGTACACTGATCACGGTCAGCACTATCAATGCTATCTGTCACTAGTTTCACTCCTTAGTTGGTGTAGCGCCTCTTCGGTGGCTAGTCCAAGACTTCTGAGTCAACTGTATAGTACCACCAACTTAACTGTGCAGTTCGCGAGGGCGCTGTTGGTCAAGGAAATCAACTACAAACTGTCACAATTTGAAGGAATGTGGTAGTTCTTTTTTCTGCCGCCTGAACAGATAAGTTGGTGGGACTCTAGTGTCTTGTGACATAATCTTTGAGTCCCAGGCACAGTATTTCAAACTACTATAAACTAGTAGCGACCACAGACTAGAATAACGTCGGTAAATCATAGTGTTGCCAGTCTCTTAGCAAACTAACTGCTCACGCTCCGACATATAATATACGGTGGAGAGCGCCCGCCGCTATATATATATATATATATATATATATAAGGCTAAGGCTATCCTATCAAGCAATAAAAAAAGTCATAATACGACACAGCAACATAATTATTGTGTTATTAATTATTTATAAAATAATAATTAAATTATTAATAATTTATATATATATATATATATATATTTCACTTTCATAGAAATATATATTTCTATGAAAGTGAAAACTTTCTATGACAATTATGTTGCTGTGTCGTATGACTTTTTTATGCTTGATAGGTTAGGCTTTGACCACTATCTCACTTGATGGTAAGTGATAATGTGGGTAAAAATATTATTAGTTTCTTTTATACAACATTTTATTTCTACGGTTTTAGAAGCTGTCGAAACCTAAACCGATGAAATCAGAAACTATTTCAATTCGAGACTCTATCGAAGTTATCCGATCGAGTGTGGAAATGAATGAAACGGTTACAGCCAATCTGCGGAGTTTAAGTAAAAGGTGTAGGTGAAACTTTAGCACGAGTTTTGACACTTTCGCACTAGAGTAAAGGTGTTGTTGGCGTTTTTTTGATCAGTTATATCAAAACAACCCAAATTAACAAATTTTTCGTATGACATTATAAAAGGATAAATCATACACATATCAGGCGTTTTTATTCTAAAATATTGTCCTGAAGTTTTTTTTCATATTCATATTCAGATATATTAATTGTTAACTGTGTTACATGAAAGATCTTACAGATTATTATTTAGTCACAATAGCTTGGTCATATTGAACATACAATAATATTAGTAACTAACTAAGATTTAATAATAACAATAAATAACATTTGTATGTCAACAATATATTAATATCAATGCAATTTCATTTAATAATAACAATTAAAATTATAAGTTAACAATATCATTAATATTAATACAATTCATTTAAAATAGAAAAAGCTTACAGAGACATGTTTCTTGTCCGAAAACTACCCTTAATTATTTATGACAATTTTTTTTTTCAAAATGTTAATGACAATCATCATAATAGAGTTAGGATTAGAGTTAGGATGGACAGGCGGACAATAAACTTAATACTCGCACACAAGACTAAAAAGTATTTTATTCAACATGTAGCTTAACTTTTTTTATGTAATAATGACGGAACAAGCGCGAGTCCCACTTGATGTTAAGTGAACTAACCTCTGCCTGTAACAAATGCATTTCATCACAAGTGACAAATTACACTGCACTCCATACAGTTGTTAAGTCTCATGTAGCTGTAATTTTACTGGCTCTCAAGGACTGCCGTCGGAATACACTGTTAGGTGCTTGGCGACTGATTTACTACTTGAGGGTAGTAGCTAGCAAGGATGCCCTTTCATCAGGCGCTGAAACTCTACCCGGTGGTGGGAATCGTACTATGGAACTGCGGCACAGCAGTCCATAGCAATTACCAATCGGCCATCATTGCTTCAACAAACACAATAAACTAGTATTAGGATACTTGTGTCTCTTTTTCGCCAATGCAAAAGCACCAGCTCCCTGGAACTTGTATCCGCGCAGTCACAGCGCAGCACTTTAAACTTTTCTAAAAGGGATCTGTTCAATTTTTGTTGCGAACAAAATTTTGCCCAGTTAGTGTCCGTTAAAAGTTCCCCTTTAGTTTTATAATTTCATCAGTTTTGTAAAGAATCGGCACACAGAACTTGTTAATGAATGCTAGCGAGGTTTCAAGAAAACACGTGGACTTTTGTTTCAACTAAATAAATTGTATTATTACAATATTCTTGAAGAAAGATACTGTTACAGTACTAATTCCATTATTGTATCAGCCAGTTGATGAGAAATATTATTTTCAACGCTGTATAATTAATTTAAAACGTCACAGCTGGCACTCTTAACTATCACCATTTTTCTGCCATTGCATCGATTTATATGGTGCTGGTAAAACAAGAATTATGAGAAAATTATGCTGTTTCTTACAACAGGTATGACGACACAGGGTCATATTCGATCAAAGCATCTAAAAGTGTGTTCCGCACGGATTTAGGAAGGAAGGGAATATGCTATACTTTTGTCACCGAATGAACATTCTAAACAGCTCTGCTAACTTGGTTTGGAATAATGATGGATTTTAGAATAATAACATGTTAATTATTGTATCTACTTGTGGAATGATATCCCATTTATGCTATAGTTCACCTTATCCTTACCTTATCAACTTGGCATTTTGTATTAATTATACGATGTTTGCACGACCGTGGACTAAGTGCGACTGGCGCGCCGATATTTACGATTTTAACCAACAAGTTCTCCGGAACTCGTTGCTGCGACACGGTTCCTCCTCAACACATCCCCTCCCTTTCTAAATCCGTAGTGTTCCGTCAGCAGTCTTTGAGAGCCAGTAAAATTACAGGCAAATGAGACTAAATGTACGAAGTGACGTAACGTATGTCTCAGGGTGATGGGTGTCGTACAGTTCGTCACTTGTGTCAAAATTAATCTGTTATAGGCAGAGGTTGCGCTTAACATCAGGTGGGCTAGAGCATGTTCCATGATGTACAAAAAAAATCTAGATATTGTTTTTTTGTTCCTACTACCAAGGGGTTATTAGAGCCATACATTTTTTAAGGACCTCTATTGTGTGTCCAATGGACAGTAATAATTTACTTACGTCGATGTGATTATTTATGTTCCTGTTTATTTGATACAGCAACGCATCGCTGAGACCACTGGTGTACTTATCACTCTCAGGTTATCCGCAAGTTCATTTTCAACTTACAACATAAAAAAACAACAAATACGGTGATTATAATAATGAAGATAATTAAATTGAGTTAGGGTAAAAGAAAAAACTTCAGGAAGTGTTGTGAAAATCAGTGAAATCAGTTTTTTTTTATTGTAGGCATTAGACACAGAGAACAGAATTAGAACGAATGTAGGTTCATCAAACACAATCATTATTATGGCGTAGCTGTGATCCAGGATAGTATTTTTTTTAATTGCTGTTAGTTTTAGCCTTTGATCACAATCTCAACTGATGGTAGATAATGATGTGTCATGTGGTTGACGGTTTAGCAATACATTACATAAATAGTTACAATTTATTCTAGCAAACTAGTAAAACAGCTAAAATAGAGTACCAACCAATACCTGGCAGTCCATCACATGTACATTAAAATTTGTTAGTTTATATTATAAGGGTGCACGCTGACGTCTTCTGCAAAATATAAATTAAAATTAAATTATTATTATGATTTAATAGCTGGCTTGTAGAACGTTGTATCTTCAATTAACTATTTTAATAATTATACAACTGATGATATATTTTATAGGTAAACAGCAGAGTAAACATAATTTTTAATGTTTGTGATGGTTAAAGGGATAACATGAATTATCGTCTTGTTCTTAAAAGCGTGCAGTAACTTTTTGTATTTATATGTTATTGCAAAGTGGTGAAATGTATGATCACGTAATAGTTTAAAAAAATATAGCCTTTTTTTGTGAGAACCAGTGCACATATAATAAGTACGTGTGAAAGTGTAAGTAGCTACGCCGGCGGCGGTATCACCCGACATCAAAAGAATTTCAATATTGTAGGCAGTATATTGTAATACTGTGAATGAAGTCACATTTAAGCCGCTGGAGTGTCATCAGATCACTGTTGGCGAAATTTGTTGGTGAATTGGTTTAAGGCGGAATTCTCAACAGTTTGACTAAGTTCATGACTGTGATATTAGAACAACTCATTTACAATTGTTCAAATTATTCAAATAAGTAAAATAATACAAATATTAATATTGCAATATTATTTTTGCATGGTGGTAGGGCATTTTGCGAATGCCCGCCTGGCTAGCTACCACCCTCAAGTAGAAAATCTGTCGCCAAGCACCTAACGGTGTGTTCCGGCCGCTGTGCTTGAGAGCCAGTACTTCTAGTTTAGCCTGAACAACATCTTCGACCACATGATCACTTACCATCAGGTGAGATAGTGGTCAAAGGCTAAACTATCAGACATAAAATAAAAAAAATGTTTTCTTAAAATATTTTAAAATTTTTGTTATTATTGAAAAAAAAAAACTTTAGAATAGGATGTCGAATGGTGTATCATTTTGAACTCTAGTGTGTACCTTGTCAGTAGATCCTAAATGATTGAAGGCACATTTTCGAACCAGTTATAGATATGGCAGCCGTTTCACAGGTCCATGTTTCGATCCCCAGCACCGGTATAAGTTTCACCGCAAGGTGGAAGAGCATTTTGTGAATGCTCTCCTTAGCTACCACCCGCAAGTAGAAAACTTTTGCCAGATCAGTGTGTTCTGGTCGCAGTCCTTGAGAGTCAGTAAGTACCTATGGAGTTAAAGGCACATGGGACTTAAGAATCGTAGGTCACTGGCTAATGGGCGCAGTGCAGTTCGACACATGTGAGGTATGCTATAGGTTACCCCTTAACATGAGTTGGTTCTCGTGCACATTCCATCACAATATCATTAAAAAAATGTTTAAATTAGACAAATAATACAATATTATTTCATAAAAACCTTTGAAATAATGTTCATAAGGATAGTAAAAAAACAACAGCAGAATCAACATTAATGCAATTTATATTCCGACAGCCCTAATCTTACCTTTGATGATCAAAAAATAAATTGCATGAATCGGACTACCAACATAAAAGATAGCGGAGTTTAAAATTATATTCCAAACATTTGGGGAAGTAATTTCACATATATACTTATTTTGAAGCGCTTTAAAATTAGAATAATATATTTGTTAGGCTTAGATTATCTTAAGTAAATAAGTTACGAGAAGTTAATCATTATGTGATTGTAGAATATTCTAAAACTTGTTGATATTTGTCATTTTTAATAACCGCCACTCTTAAATCCTATTTAATCTATTTTCATTCTGGACTAGCCAATGACGAACCATCCTGTCTTATTTCGGATTGGCTGATACGTTGTGGCGTCCTAACTTGTTTAGTTTTTGGTATCGATCACGTAACAAAAATTATCTAAAATTGGCAAAAAATTACAATTTTATGTTGTTAAACTACTATTAATTTTTACGCCATACGATGACACCACACATAGCATGTGTGGAAAAAATATTTAGTGTTAGTTTATGGATAAATTTTTTACACAAACATTTAAATTTCAGGTTTACAACTTATTTTACGACATACACATAGTGAAGTCTCAATAACTGTTATGGGATAAGTTAGCTATGGATTCCCAAAATACGATCAAGCAAATATCAAATAAATTATAAAACATGTTTCTTGAAAGAAGGTATCTGGGTCACATTATTTATGAGTATATGAGGAGGCTCGAGTGGTAAAGGGGAGCATCGATGAAATCGTAAAGGGGCCCCTTAACCCTACTCCTGGGATGCAAGTCTCAGGCCTCTCTGGCCTCTTCCTCTGCAACTATGGACATGGCACCCGCACGACCTAAAGATCGAATTATGTAAGTATAATATAATATGTGTAGAAATAATATTTATCGTTTTTCAGGTTCAAGAGGCGAATTTCTTAGCATTCTATGGAAATCCATGGAATGCTAAGAAATTCGCCTCTTGAACCTGAAAAATGTCTCAAAGTGACGGGCGCAGGGCAATTCGTGACTTGTGACGAAATGCATCTGTTATAGGCAGAGGTTAGCCCGCGATATCGAGACAGATAAAGAGGTAGGATTTCCATGGAATGCTAAGAATAGGATTCCATGGAAATCCATGGAATGCTAAGAAATTCGCCTCTTGAACCTGAAAAACGATAAATATTATTTCTACACATAATATGTTTACATAATTTGATCTTGTGGAATTGTTACGACATAAACAAGCAAAATTTCTTCACGAAATCGCTTTGATTACGTACATAAACGACACATAAATTGCGATCACTCCGAAAAACATAATTGATCCCCAATACTTTATTCTCCGGTTGAATAATCGGAAAAACCACCGTAATTGGTTCGGCCGGCTTAACCGCTTGCTGTGTAAGCGAAACGAAATACCCTTTGGACGTTATAAGAATATTATGGACAGGCGCGCACAAAATTGCCGTGCAAATGACTTTTTTATCGACGTTTTGCTCAGAAATCGTGCCATTTATTGTATGGCAAATATTGAAACAATCTTGGTCCAGTGATGGTTACAGTAGACTTCTGGCAGTCATATTATGTTTAAGTTAATAGAGGTTTTAGCTCTTACATAAATATTTTTTGCAAATTTAATAACATATCAAGGTTTGATATCCTAAACAAAGAAACATGTAATAATTGTCTCTTTTGTACAAGACAATGCCCGGGCTCATACGCCTTTACGATTGGTACTATACCAGGTTCCAGTTAGCAGAAGAGAGCACAGTGATTTGAAGATGATAAAGCAGGAGTAGCTGCAGTGTGGAGTCTTGACAAGATTGAAGAGTTAAGAAAGGATATATTCAGTTTAGAAAAAAGATATTCCTAGTGGTAAGAAGTGTTCTTAACAGATCAGCTAAGTTAAACAACGTCCGTCGCGGTCATGAGTTGGATGGGTGACCGCTCCGCGGTCCCGGTTGTTGTAATAGGATGGCAGTCGTTAGAGCATGGTGGTAGGGCATATTTGAATGCCTGCCTAGTAGCTACCACCCTCAAGTAGAAAATCTGTCAAATCAAATAATTTATTTGCAAAAATCAATCATATATGTACATTTTGAGTTCTTGTGTAAAATGCGTGGTTTCTGTATTCTGCCTGCAAGCAGACATGCAAATATTTAAAGCTAATGCTAAAAATACACTAATAATACTAACAATTTAATCATTTTCATTACGTCTATATCTTAATAAAACTTCCATATATTCTTTGATGCTATAAAAACAGTGTTCTAATAACCACTGACTTAGCCTATTCCTATAAACATGATCCTCTTACATCTTTATTTTGTCAGGTAATTTATTATAAACAGCTATGCACATATTATAAACATTTCTCTTATATATATCTTATAAGTTTTTAAAACGATTGCGTTTTTGTCTTGGTTAAATTTCACTACGAACCTTAAAATAAGAAAAGTTTTGTTTTACAAATATGCATAAATCTCTGATATACATGCAGCGCCAAGCAAACCACCTAATGGTGTGTTCTGGCAGTTGTTCTTGAGAGCCAGTAATTCTTGGTTAGCCTGAACAATACTTTTGACCAAGTCATCACTTACCTTATGATGAGATAGTGGTCAATGGTTCAACGGTATGGCTTATCAACTATAAATAAAAAATTTACACGGGTAAGTGGATTGAAAATTAAATATCATGTATCAATAAATCTTTGTCAGATATCCATTTTCACTATTGATTGAGCTCCCTTAGCTTGTAATGGTATGTAAAGAACTGACCCAGCTGATCATCGTCGTCACTGCTGTCGCTTATAACTTAAACTCTCGTACACCCGGTACTAAATGTATCTTGTGACAAAATGTTTGAGTCTCAGTCTCGTAGGCTCAGCTATATTTTATTGAGGCCTAAATTGGCTACAGTATTCATACAAGACTAAAAGTTTGATTAAAAATGCCAAATTAATAAGAAAAGATAAGAAAGAAGATTCAGTCAAATTAGTTTGCAATAATTCCTTTACTGAGTAAAATGGAGTGGCTTAGTAATGTTTAATTTTTGTCTTAAAATCATTTGCATGTTAATTTGCTACAGAATGAGGTTATTTGTTAAACAAATGTATTTTAATCCATATTCCTTGTTTCATCGTACTTTTGGTGTCATTAGTATATCGTTCAGACTACTTCGATCTCTGAAGTTGTATGGATACTGCAGTTTTGTCATTAGATTTTCCTTCTCGTCATAGATTTATATGCAATTATAAATGTACATGGAAACTACTGTCACTGTAATGTAACTGTTACAGTATTCTTTAAGAAAGTTTAGCACTTTTGTCGGTGAGCGTACCTTTTGTTATTAGATCCGTACAAGTATAATATTTTCGTTCATAAAATTCTTGATTACCTACCTATTACGCTCATAATACGATATTTCTTGTCGAATAATAGGAGTTTTGAGATTAATGTAATGTGGTACAATTTCTCCACCGTCTAAGGATTTGACCATTTAATAAAAAAAACTAGCGGCTTTGCTCGGGTATTTAACATATAAATTGAAATTACATAATAAGTAGTTGTTGTGATATGATTGTAATAGTTAAGCATATGGTATTACGGACTGTTTTGTAGATATTGAGGTCCTCTATAAAATTGTAGTACATCACTTTACTCTACTGACAACAATTTCCAATGTACGCAATATAACAATGTTTTGGTATTTTTCACACATTGGGTTACATTATCAAAGTTTACATACGGATCCCTAAGTTTATGAAAATATTTTATAGCCTACGTTCATCACGTTCACTATCCCAGTGTAGGATTAGAATGATGAAAAAAAATTTCAAATCGATCCCGTCATTTTTAAATTTATTCGTTACGTACATTAATATAAAAAAGAAATACAAAAATACAAATCTTACCTCTTTTTAATAATAGTATAGATATATATTAGTAAAGGTAGGTAAGGACTGCTCAGAACATTTTTGTGAGAACACTATTTATGTTCGTGTAGGTATACAATTTTCTCTTTGATTTAAAGAACTGGTGCTTACTTCGGCCTATCAAGGTAACGTTGCAAGCTTTCTGGGGGCCAATTCCCATCTCTTAATTCAGTTGTATTTTAACCTTACATTTACAATTTTAATTTGCACCCTCACATACCACTATAGTAAAGTTTCATTAGAACTCTTACGTGAGAACGAGCTGCACGCATTGAATCAAGTCGTTTGTGCGATAGAGATAGCGCTATAAGAACATTATTGTTTTGTGACACCACAGTACGAATCTTAGTATTCATATTTTAAGTTTGAAATAGTGATGTTAGTTTTTCATAAAAGTTTTTAAAGGTGGGAGTTAATAAATAACCACTAATTCATATAAGGTGCTTTGAGAAGTAATTCAGGCACTCAAGCCCATACACAGTAGGATTGAAAGGTTGTTAGTCAAGAGTAAGTGTAATATTCTAAATTATTAATATATTTATAATACTTCGCCAGAAGAAGATCATAACTTGAAGGTCACCCTCAAGTAGAAAATCTGTCGCCATGCACCTAACAGTGTGTTCCGGCTGTCATTGAGAGCCTGTATTTCTAGGTTAGCCTGAGCAAAATTTTTGACCACATCATCACTTACCATCAGGTGAAATAGTGGTCAAAGGTTAACCTATCAAGCATAAAAACAAAAAAAAATTATGAGAACATGGATCACTGTATACAATTCTAATTCTTTAAAGAGAAGTCAATATTCTATGAAACTAATTTGATAGATCAATAATGCCCTTGTTTTGTTGATCCAGAACTTGGTGGTACCCTTAGGTATTTTAGAAGAATATCGATCATGTTAGATTATATGCTTCTATAAGGTTTTTAGATAATGAATATATGTTTTATATTGATTGATCTTGCGCTCAATGAGTCAAAACCTCCCGAGGAAGCTTTTTGTAGAAGCGAATCGCGTCGAAAACTACTGGTTTGGCTTGGACGGCACGTCCGCTTAGCAGATTAAAAATGGTGAAATTGTCACTAAATATACTTAAAATATTAATTCTTAAACAATTATTAAGATATTTGTTATCAAAATGGTTTTTAGAACTGATTGGCTAACCTTTGACCAGTAAGAAATGACACTAGTAATCACCCATCCATCTGATCAACGTAGCGTATACGGCGTGGTCGGGCATTTTGCTAATGCCAGCCTAGCTAGCTACCCCCTCAAGTAGAATATCTGTCGCCAATTACCTAATCATCACTTTCCATCAGGTGAGATAGCAGTCAAAGACTAGCCTTTCAGCTACTGTAACAATACATATTATTATATAAAACATATTTTGCCATCCACGATTTACCAGTTTCAATTAAATTATGAACTCATTCACAAGATTCGCGGTAGATTATTGCAAAGGACTCCTTATTAAGTGGTCGGCTAAGCGCTACGATGTTAAAGAAATTAAATCCTGCTTTTATTAATTAGGTTAAGTATCTCGTTATCCGTACCTCCGTGAAAAGGGGAGGTTTTTATCAGCCGATGGGGTAGAACTTCAAAACAAGCTTTGGTGCAAAGAAATGGAATTTTGTATTAATCACAGGAATGCATATAAGCTTACAAATTAACGAATAACAACACGAACTGTTTTCGTGTCAGACTTACTTAGGCTTCTACATCAACAATTTTGTGTGGGAATAACTGGGACCTGAAAAAAACAACTGAGCAATCGTAATAACTAAGTAACGTTTTGAATCTATATCTATACTATTCTATATCTTTACTTATATTATAAAGTGAAAGATTTATATTTTGTATACAATGAATAAACTTAAAAACTACTGAATGATTTTTGCACGGAAATAGTTTGAGACCCGGGGAAGGACTTACGATAGTTTTTATCGAACTGCCATTGTAAGCAATGATGACCGAGCGGTAATAGCTATGGACTGCCGTGTAGCAGGTCCCTGGTTCGACCCCCACCGCCAGCTTGAGCTTGTTACCGCATGGTGGAAGGGCATTTTTTGATTGGCCGCCTGGCTAGCTACCTTCAACTAGAAAATCTGTCGCCAAGCACCTAATTGGGATGTTTCGGCAGCAGTCCTTGAGAGCCAGTGAAATTAATGGCACATGAGACTTAAGAACTATGTCTCAAAGTGACGGGCGCAGTGCAATTCGTGACTTGTGATGAAATGCATCTGTTATAGGCAGAGGTTCGTCCGCTTAACATCAAGTGGGCCTTGAGCTTGTTCTGTCACAATACCGGAGCTCCAGCCGGAAAGCTGGTGATTAATAAAATAAACAGTAAATTATTAATTAAATTAAACATAGATCAATCGCCAGGGCTAAAAAAAAAAAATTACTTTACCAAACAAATATTTTATCCTTAATATGATCATCTTACCATTACCCCTTCTTATGAAGGCTCGGTTCATAATACCCTTCTATACAAAAAAACACGTACTTACATATTTTTTTAATTAGTTTAGAATTTCTGGCTGCCTATCTGATTCCATATTCCCTAGTAATTTTTTTGTTGTTCTAACAACATCAAGACAAGAACACAAGAAAATTTTGTCTGAAACCTTGGCAGGGAACTTACATGGTTTACAGCCCTGTTGTGCGTCTAATGTACACAAAACCCCACTCAAGTCCACGTGAAAAATGGCATGCTGCTCAATTGGCGCACTTTTCTCTTAGTCGCCTCATACGGTAAGAGACTCGTGGATACCCACGGGAAGAAATGGGGAGGTGGCATTCTAACCCAGCACCCCACGAAAACTGAATATTTCCCATAGAAAAACTAACAATACACCAATTAACTCGTAAAGAACTTACCTATAGGACCTCGCTCATGGCTTGAACATGTCAGCGTAGTAAGCTACAAACATATGTATTACAGAAGGCGTAGCTTAAGATAATTCAAACGCTACGTGGCGTAGCTTCTATCATGAAGTTTTCACAAAATCCAAAATTGTTGTTGCAAGGTAGGTATATATTTTATTGTATGCAGATACGTTAGTATATTCTGTTATAACTTAAAAGTCAACGATAATAAATGTTTATAAAACACTAGATTCAGTTACTTAGCAAACATGAATGTAAATTGTGTATCAGAACATAACTTTCACTTAGATGACTCAGTTCAGTCGGTATTGTAGTTATTGTAACAAACTTTTCTCTAAAATGGTATGTAATGTTGCCATAACATTTCTAAAAAGTATCCAGAAAGTGAACTCTACCGGAGACTTATTCACAACTGTCCAGTAAGATGCAACATTTTAAATATAGAATCTCCTACTGTCCAGTAAGTAAGTGTGTAGTTTACTTACTGGACAGTAGGTCATCCTCTTAAGATCTGCTTGGAAAAAAAAACAAAGTACCAGACACAGATAAGGGTTTAGTAATTATAACATGGTTATAGGAGAAAGGCTCCAAATACATATCTATCTCTCTTTTTGGTATGACATTTCATGAAAATATGAATTTGATTTTTATATTAAACTTATTTTCATTTTTGCGAACTGCATTATAAAAGCCTCAACCAGTAAGATAGCCATCCTGGCCTCGTATATAACCGGACCTACTTGCAGTTTGGTCTGGTTAACTCATACTTGGGCAGGGTGGTTTACTAACTGGATTCTGCAGTAATGTATTCATAAGTGAAATCGTACGTCATGTTACTGTAGAAGTCGTTTAAAACCAATCAATGTATATAATGCCTGCCTCAGTTGTATGTATAGTTTAATTAACTAAAATACAACATTTTTTCCCGTTGCAGCAGTCGGTTGCCTGGAAGGAGATCAGATCAGGATTACAGTGGTCACTCGTACAATGACCGCCACGCTTCTCGCACCTCGACTCCTTGACTGACACTGTAAACAAAAAAAAATCC
This sequence comes from Plagodis pulveraria, assembly GCA_963890685.1. Lineage (NCBI taxonomy): Eukaryota > Metazoa > Arthropoda > Insecta > Lepidoptera > Geometridae > Plagodis > Plagodis pulveraria. The sequence goes on from OY982950.1 coordinate 4,189,992, forward strand.
TCAAAGGTGGAGAACAACGGAAACCTAGATGGCTCCTTACAGAAGGAAAATCCGTTATTTTAATACGCTACATGCAATGCTCCCCGTGGGGTGCCGGGTTAGAATTGCACCTCCCCATATCATGCCGTGGGTGTCGTAAGAGGCGACAAAGGGAAAAATACTAGAAGGTGGGCAGCAGCGCCTTCAAATGAACTGTCATCTTCCACTGCGATTCCCAAGCCGCCCGCCAAGCGTGGGGATTATGGCAAATACCCCCTTTAAAAACATAGGGGAGGCTGTGTGCAGCAGTGGACGATCCGGCTGATACAGTAAATGCAATACGTTACTACGTTTACCTAAAGGCTTCTTTAACGACCTTTAAGTCTCAAGTAGGCTAATTGCCGGTTTAAGTCACAAGTAACTGTGTATATGAATTTCACAATAACTGAGTAGTACTAAGAGATATAGTTACCACTAATGTATTTCTTGTTTCATCTGTCTATCATTTATACAGGTTTCAAAAGAAGGTTTGTATTGCAAACTCCATTTTGGGTAAAAAATTCTTGATTAAAATTATTTTCGACGTATGATTGTTGATGATAGATTATGAACGGATATTTGAATTTACTTCGAAGATCATTCAAGTAACCATTGAGCTATTAATCCGAAGTCTGTTTTCTTTTGTGAAACTGAAAAATCATAATTATAACTTTTATCAGGCTAGTAACTTTAACTAGGAAGTAAATAATTGACACTTTAGTTGAAGGACATGAAAGAGGCCCTCAGTTTGCGTAATTTTCTGGAATGAATCAGAATGTGAATGAAGCAGAGGTTACCACTTAACACCAGGTTGGCCTTGTGTTCTTTCCATTACGTTAGCATTAAAATCAAAAACCATCGCATCAAAAATGAAAATGCACAGAAATAAAAACCAAATTTGAAATAATAACAAATATTTTTATATTTTTCTTAATTCAGAATTTTAGAAAAATTTTAAAAATATAAAAAAAATATATGATGTGACAATTTTGCCTAATTTTCCTGTTAATCCGCCGTGCAGTGACAAAGGCCTCGCAGCCAAACGAAGAATTTTTGAAGCGTTTCGATCTACACGAAGCATCCTCAGGAGGTCTTGACTCTTCGAGCGCACAGTCAAGAAATGATTTCTCAATCGTGGGCTTTTATGTATTTTTCTAAACTATGTCGTATGTATTTAGTGGTTAGGTAGTGGTTACATATATAGCAGGGGTGGCCAAACCTTTAAACTATGCCGTCTACAAAATGATATACAATTACTCCACGGGCAACCAGCAATAGAGAAATAATGGCAAAACTGTTTGTTTATATTCTATACAATATTAGGTAACGAAGTTAATTACAAAGTTTTCATAGTAATAAAATATGTACCTACTTCACTTATAATTTTTATGATTCACTTTTAAACATATTGAACAACAATATCCTAGGCTACATTTTTAGCGCTGCACAGTTTCCACAAGTTATATATATATAATGCTGCACAGTGTATGAACTAACTGCAATACGCAAGCAGAAAGTCAAATGCTCGTCCGACTGATGTGTCGCTTAAATCGCATTCATAGTTGAAAATATTCATTCTCAATATTGATATTGTAAATTGTTTTTTTTTTTTATGTTTGTTTATTCAAATAAGAAGCTTTCAATAAGAATTCTCACCTAATTTTGCTGAATTTCTTCCTTCACCGAAACTGATTCAGCAGCGATGAATCGCCTATTTTCAGCACCGATGAATTCAAAAATTTTAATAGATTACATATCAATATTCATGTATATAGGAAAACATATAAATATAGAAAAAATAAGTGTATATTTTATTCTTCTTGATTGTAATTCAGTTGACATTTGCGATTAATTTGTTCCTGTTTATTGCAATGTTCCGATATGCCGCTTCTCACGGGCTACGGAAAATGCCTACACCCCTGATATATAGCAACCTCGAGGTGAGAGGGAAGTAAACTATTTTTTTGGGGCTAGTAGTAGGAGTATTACTTAAAATAATATATACTGATATGTGTCGTGGATTACAAAATCACAAATATACGATAGGAAAAATTTAAGCGATGTGCGGGATACGAACCCGCATCCATCCACCCATTGAGCCTTTGATGGGTATGTTCTAACCAATTGAGCTAACATGACATGACGTCATAACTCAAATCTTTCCTATCGTTCTTTAACCATCGTATTGGGATGGAAAAATAAAAATAAAAAAATCCTATCGTATATTTGTAATTTTGTAATGTTATCCGCAGAGCATGCGTTATTGCAAACCTAACAATATTAAAATGTGTCGTGGGGTTTGGATTTGGCCACCATTTCACCTCAGGGTAAGTAATAATGCAGTCGAAGATTCATTTGAGGCTATATGTATTCGCAATAACGAAAATAAAAATATTAAAATTATAGGTATGCGTCATGGTTTATTACAAATTTAGCCTTGTATGATATTTATTCGTAGCTTGTACGAGTATGTATATAGCACAACGTAAGTTGAACTAAAGGTGTCGCTCCATTAACATACGATGGTTAAAGAACGAGAGGAAAAATTTGAGTTAGCTCAATTGATATGATAATTGTCATGTTAGCTTAGTCGGTCAGAGCATATCCCAGCTATAGGGGTGGATGACGCGGGTTCGCATTCCGCACATGACTTTAATTTTTCCTCCCGTAAATATGTAATTTTGTCATGAAGATAACTTACTCCCATAACAGCATTCAATTCCTTGGGATCTCTGCTTTGGGCAGAGACCTCGTTTCTTTGCCAAATTTCCATGAGGACAATCAGCAGCGACGGTACACATACCGCCAGCTCCTATGCACGAAGGCTCTTGTTGGATGGTGTCAATTCTAGCCACTGCAAAAAAAAATTGTATCGTCACTGGCAATTACATCCCCGGGAAAGCAGAAATATTTTTGAAACAATGTTTGCTGAGCAATAATAACCATGGACTGCCGCAGGTCCATTGCTTAAGCCCCACTACCGGCTTGAGTTACATCATGGTGGAAGCGCATTTTGCGAAGTGCGAGTGCCAGGCTAGTTACACTCAAGTAGTAAATCTGTCGTGAAACACCTAACAGTGTTTTCCTTTAATCCTGTGTTCTTGCAGTCCTAGAAAGCCAGTAAAATAACAGGCACATGAGACCGTATGTCTCAGGGTGACGGGCCATTCGTCACTTGTGACGAAATGCATCTGTTATAGGCTGAGATACTCTGTCATTTGTGGCAAAGGTTACTTCGCTAAACATGTGGGACTAATTATTGTCCTGTCACAATCACAAAAAAATAATGATGGCCCTGATAGGATATATAGACTGCCACGCAGGGGGTCAATGATTGTTTTTTTTTCAGTCCTCATGAGGTGTGGATGCCCTCGTGTTCCAGGGCATCCCATGAAGCGGTATTGGGGGGAGGGCCCCCTGGGCCCGTTCAAGTGGGCAGCGACGTCGATGGGGGCTGCGGATGAGAGCGCGAGTGAAGTGAGACGACGGAACACCATGAGGTTTTTAGTCGGTAGTGGAGTCCCTATCGACTCTGAGTCCAACATAACCACCTGCTCCCCGGCGGGTGTGTATGCGTAAATGCATTTTCTTCATGTCAATAAAATAAAAAAGGTTGGCTTCGATTTGAGTTCCTTTAACTTTATCGAAATTTTGGTCGGCTATATCTTAAAAACTATGAGATTCTAATAAGTCATAATAAGCCACGTGCTTCTCATAAGGGGCTTGGTACAAAATTTAATTAATTAACATATATACACAAGGTTTTCCTTAAGGATAAGGAGACGTAAAAATGTATACCATTAATATGATCTTGAGCATTTTGCAATGAATACTTTTGCATTCAGTTAATTCCAGTTAATATCAGTAAAATATTACCGAAAAAACTAAAAAAACAGCCAGCAAAGTCACTCATTTAGAGTTCCAACAAAATAAAAAAATATTGTGTTTTTCTACCGACTTCAAAAAAGGAGGAGGTACTCAATTCGTCTGTATTTTTTTTTATTTTTTTTTTATGTTTGTTACCTCATATCTTCTGACTGGGTAAACTGATTTTAATAATTCTTTTTTTGTTTGATAGCTGATGCTTGCCGTGTGGTCCCATTTAAATTTCATCAAAATCGATCTAGCCGTTTTTGAGTTACACTCCAAAAACTGAAAAAGTGTTTTCCTGTCCTGATATTATAACAATGTTTGTTACCTTAGAACTTTTGACTGGGTGAACCGATTTTGATAACCTTGTTTTTATTTAAAAGCTGATGCTTGCCGTGTAGTCCCATTTAAATTTCATCAAAATCGGACAAGCCGTTTTTGAGTTACACCCCAATAACTGAAAAGTATTTTCCTATCATGATGAATTCTCATCGAAGCTCAAATTTGGTGGTAACACAGTAATATTTCCTCAACGGTATAAGATAGAAATAAAATTTTGGATAGGAAGATAAAACGTGTATTATGCTGCAAGCAAGTCTTATTTTGATAATTTAAGTCTGTTATATGTTACTATATCTGGTGGTAAGTTAAACATAAGCCCATAAGTAGCAAGGGTCACTAAAAAGGGCGAAATAAAAATTTTTACCAAAAAAATAGAACCGACTTCAACACTCAAATGTGTGAAATAACTTGTCGAAGTCGGTACCATGCGCACAATATTGTGATGATAGGTACTTTTGAACCGTCATGGTACCGACTTCAACAAGTTATTTCACACATTTGAGTGTTGAAGTCGGTTCTATTTTTTTGGTAAAAATTTTTATGTCTTGTTACGTTATATATTTATGCAAATATTAAATTAATATTTAGGATCACAAATCATTTAAAAAAATAATTGTTCACTTTTAATTAGTAAAATAAAATTTAGAGGCATCTTTGTATCTTTATTCTGTTGAGAAAATTTTAAAGAAACGTGTTTTAAATTATCTTCTCGTTAAATAATATTTACAATGTAAATATAAAATAGCAAATAAATTAAATTTAACATGTTCGCGCCATAAGTATTACCAAGAATGAAATTATGTCGACTCAAAAACTATGATATTTTAATGAGTCATTAGTTAAGTCAGTACGTGGTTATACTAAAATTTCTACGTTAAACGCCGCGTGCTTCTCATATGGGGCATGACACAAAATTTAATTTGTATTCGAACAGCATTTTTTCCTTGAGGATAAAATATAAAGGCATACATGTCTACATATAATATAATGTTGAACATTTTTTCAATCAACGCTTTTGCATTCAATTAACTAATCTTTAAAGCAGTGAAAATAACCTACATGAAAACTAAAGAAACAGCAAGCAAAGTCAATTCAATTAGTGTTCCAACAAAATAAAAAATCACAAGTTTGCAGTTACTATAAAGTAAAGAGTCACCTTTTTATACGACTGCAATGGTCCGTGGTAATTGAATTCAATTGGGCTTGTAAAAAAGATGAACATTCTTATTTGAATTAATTTGGTTTCAAGGTTTAATAATAATCATAAATGGAGGAATATTTGTTTTACATCTGGTCAGATGTTGATGTAATGTGGCGGGAAAACCAGACGAGGCCCAGATTGATAATTGACCTCCAAATGAATACAGCTAATGGAATAAGTATGCCGTAAGATGTATGTAGATATACTGAGAAAATATATTCCACTACGTAGTTTATTTTGCTTGGTTTACTGAATGCTGTTGGTAATAAAAAAGAAATCAGTGAGACTCAAACAACACTAGCTTAAAAAAATGTAATTTTTTCGTCCAATAAACCAATTAAATTATCTTGTAGTATCAAAAGCGGTTTTCGTTAACCAAAGCAATAATCAATCGAAAGCTTAAAAAGAACAATAAAGATGATTTTAACATTAAAATTTTTGCGATATTACAAAAAATCGTACGGTTGCGTCATTATTACCAAGTTTAAAGCTAATTGCAAAATTAGCCTAGATTGTAGTACAACGTATAAGTTGAACTTTAGGTGTCACTCCATCCCCATAGAATGGTTAAAGAACGAAAGGAAAAATTGGAATAATAAGTCATAATTATGTAATGTTAGCTCAGTCACTCAGAGAATATCCGTCATCCACCCCTATAGCCATTTCAAATCCCGCATATGACTTTAATTTTTTCTCTAGTAAATTCGTAATTTTGTAACCAAAAAGATTGGTTAGACCTCCGTTATTCAAAGTAGTTACTTTTAACTATATTTAGGTATCATTACTTATAGCGCGAACCTTTGTCTTATTTAGGTATAATAGTCAAATCGATTTGGTTTTAGGTGTTGATCGTGTTTCAACCTACCAGTATTAATAAATAGTATTCTGCTATTAATATAAATGTCGCCAATGTAAAAAAGATGGCCATTCAAATGGATGGCAAAAACTTTACAGTCCAGCACTCACTTCCATCATAATTGGAAACTAAAAAAAAAAAAACAGAAAAAAGGACGGTATTCTGGGGTTGCGGGATAAAGTCTCGCTGTAAGTTATGTATTTCCATCCGAAATTATTTCTATACTTTCACTTAGCATCCGTCAATGCTCTTTAACTTTTTGAGTATAATTTAAAAAATAGGTTCATGGATACAATTATGTGTTGGTCGTGTATCAACCTACCAGCCTAAGTAAATAGTCTCATGCTGTTACGGCAGATGTCGCCAACGTCAAAAACAAGTGCACAACGGATCAAAAAAAAAAACAACTATCCAACACCCGCTTTCATAGCAATTTAAATAAACACCAGGGCGGTATTTTGGGGTTCAAGTCCTTATAAAAATTTTAATTTTCAATCAAAAGTAAATTGCATACGCATATATGAAAATCGACGCAAGATTTGACCACATCTGTTGGTCTGGCTCAATCACGTGGGCTAAATACTATAAACTGTACTTTTCACTAAACCACAAATAAAAACTGAATCGATTGCAAACACAGAAAAATATGTTATTACAGTCCCACCAATTTAGGGTAGATTTATATTAGACCGGGCCGTGCCCGTGGCGTGCCGTGTACGTGGCCCGGACGGGGCACGGATTTGAAACGTTACATACATTTTGTATGAAGCAATTTATATTAAGCCGTGCCTGATCCGTGTCCCGTCCGAGCCCGCCTACTTACGTACGGACGGGCTCCGCCCCGTCCACGGCCCGGCCCGGACACGGCCCGGTCTAATATAAATCATCCCTTATCTGTTCAGGCGGCAGAAAAAAGAACTACAACATTCCTTCAATTGTGACAGTTTGTATTTGATTTCCTTGACCAGCAGCGCTCTCGCGAACTGCACAGTTAAGTTGGTGGTACTATACTTCTTGTGGCAGTCGAACCATGAAAATGAGAGCTTAAGACGTTTCAGTTGATATGGCTTGAGAAAAAAAACTCCCTTTGTAAGATGCTAATAGTTATGAGATTAATTTTAACTCACACACAATACAGGTAATATTAACAAGAGTTGCAATCACCAAATCATCTAGGTATATAGGCAAGTTGTCAAACATTTTTTTCAGTTAAGTAAGTGTCAATATGAAACTGCTTGACCGATAAGTAAAATTTATATAAAACTGATTTGGAGACACACTAGGTACCCAACAAAATATACGAGATAGGATTAACCAGTAAATTACTATGCGTGGTCATACAATATAAAATATATATAAACACGTCGAATTAAAAACATTCCTGATTTTGAACCAACTTCAAAAAAGGAGGAGTTGTTTTTTGTGTTTATTAGCCCAGAACTTTTGCCTGGATGCACTGATTTTGATAATTCTTTTTTTATTTATAAGCTGATGCTTGCTGTGTAGTCCTATTAAAATTTAATTTCATCAAGAAAGTAAACTACTTTTCAGCTGTAAATAGTTACAGCTGAAAAGTATTTTCCTTTCTTGATGTTTTAGTCATTGAAAGTGAATGACAATCGATCCCATAAGTATCAAGGGTCACTAAAAAGATGATAAAGATTTTACCAAAAAAAGGAACCGACTTCAACACTGTGAAATAACTTGTAGAAGTCGGTACCATGCGCACAATATAATGTGATAATAAGTACTTTTGAACCGTCATGATACCTACTTCAACAAGTTATTTCACACGTTTGAGTGTTGAAGTCTGTTTCATTTTTTTTTATGGAAGTAAATAAAAATATCGACGAACAAGAAAAAAGTATACAGGCATTGTAGGATCCTTTTATAAAGTTGGTTAAAAGGAATAATTGAAATAAATCATATCAATGATATACTTTACTTGATTACTACCGAAAAAAAAATTTATTCACTTACAGTCAGCGTCATTACCGCTTGCCAATGCCAAGCCCGCAAATACAAACAAACATATATTTATCGTACCACACGACATTGCAAGTCTACTCACGACACGATTATGCCTCAAGAGACAATCTTCCTTGAAGCCAGTTTCAGTAAAACAGCAATTGCGTACCTTATCACAGTAACACAATTCATAATTATGCAGAAAGCCGGTAGAACCGGTTCGATAAGTGTACTGTGAAAAAGTGCTAAATTGATTACATAATTACTTTGTTGACACGCACAATCTATACAGTGATAGTTATTATTGTATTATACTTGCGCAGGAATTTAGACTCAATAATATGAACTAATACGGTTAAAAATCCTTTGTGAAACAGAACTCAATTGTTTTATAAAAGTGGCTCAATTGTCAGTATAATACATTGCTATAAAGTAATAGTAACAGCTTTTATTCTAACCTTTTAGGTCACAAGTTCAAGCAAGTTAATTGGATAACAACGTTACGCTAAATAAGTCTAATGATTGCGAAACATTTATAATTTATTTATTTCTAAGCATACATATGTGTATTTAGTACGTCTAATTCACAGTAAGATTGTTTTATAAATATTATAATAGTAAGAACTCTAATTAGGGGATAGACTGAAACTGAAGAAGAGGCCGTGTCCTGAGGCTCAGAGTACTGAAAAAAACGTTCAGATGTTCTGAGACGCTCAAGCGACTTGATGACAAACACGTAGATAGATCAAAGCATCTTGCCGATTTACAATGTTTGCTTGTTTTTTTTATCATTTTTTTTACTTCATGCGTGATAGGTTAGCCTTTGACCACTATCTCACCTGATGGTAAGTGATGCTGTGGTCGAAGATGTTGTTCAAGCTTACCTAGAATTACTGGCTCTCAAGGACAGGTGCTGGAACACACCGTTAGTGCTTGGCGACAGATTTTATACTTGAGGGTGGTACGCTAACTAGGCGGGCATTCGCAAAGTGCCCTATACCACCATTCTATAATGACTGCCATCCTAAGACGACAACCGGGACCGACAGCTTTACGTGCACTCCGAAGCATGGAAGCGCTCAGTAGTAATATCACTAGCGGGCACCCACCCAACTCATGACCGCGGCGGACGTTGCTTAACTTTGATTATCGGTTTAGAACAGCTAAGCAAACTTCACTACGAGCGAAAACCAGCCAGCAAAATATCTGATACTACGGCGGTATCTACCAAGACGGACTAATTTTTATTCATAGCTGATACAGTAGCCTTCTGACATGCGATTTTGTTCAAACTATCCTAGAATTACTGGCTTTCAGTGACAGCTGTCGGAACACACCTCTACGTGCTTGGCGATATATTTTCAATTTGTGGGGTAACTAGCCAGGTATACAATTGTACAACGTGCTTTCACCATGCTATAACGACTGCTATCCTAAGATAACAACTGGGGCCGACGACGGCTTAACGTGCCCTCGGAAGCACAGAAGTGCTTAGTAGTAATGCCACTAGCGGTTACCCATCCAAGTATTGAAAAAGTAAAAACTTTGATGATCGGTAAAGCTTAGCAAGGAACGTTTCAAAACCAGTCAGCAATCAGCTGTAACTATTTACAGCTGAAAAGTATTTTCCTTTCTTGATGTTTTAGTCATTGAAAGTGAATGACAATCGATCCCATAAGTATCAAGGGTCACTAAAAAGATGATAAAGATTTTACCAAAAAAAGGAACCGACTTCAACACTGTGAAATAACTTGTAGAAGTCGGTACCATGCGCACAATATAATGTGATAATAAGTACTTTTGAACCGTCATGATACCTACTTCAACAAGTTATTTCACACGTTTGAGTGTTGAAGTCTGTTTAATTTTTTTTTATGGAAGTAAATAAAAATATCGACGAACAAGAAAAAAGTATACAGGCATTGTAGGATCCTTTTATAAAGTTGGTTAAAAGGAATAATTGAAATAAATCATATCAATGATATACTTTACTTGATTACTACCGAAAAAAAAATTTTATTCACTTACAGTCAGCGTCATTACCGCTTGCCAATGCCAAGCCCGCAAATACAAACAAACATATATTTATCGTACCACACGACATTGCAAGTCTACTCACGACACGATTATGCCTCAAGAGACAATCTTCCTTGAAGCCAGTTTCAGTAAAACAGCAATTGCGTACCTTATCACAGTAACACAATTCATAATTATGCAGAAAGCCGGTAGAACCGGTTCGATAAGTGTACTGTGAAAAAGTGCTAAATTGATTACATAATTACTTTGTTGACACGCACAATCTATACAGTGATAGTTATTATTGTATTATACTTGCGCAGGAATTTAGACTCAATAATATGAACTAATACGGTTAAAAATCCTTTGTGAAACAGAACTCAATTGTTTTATAAAAGTGGCTCAATTGTCAGTATAATACATTGCTATAAAGTAATAGTAACAGCTTTTATTCTAACCTTTTAGGTCACAAGTTCAAGCAAGTTAATTGGATAACAACGTTACGCTAAATAAGTCTAATGATTGCGAAACATTTATAATTTATTTATTTCTAAGCATACATATGTGTATTTAGTACGTCTAATTCACAGTAAGATTGTTTTATAAATATTATAATAGTAAGAACTCTAATTAGGGGATAGACTGAAACTGAAGAAGAGGCCGTGTCCTGAGGCTCAGAGTACTGAAAAAAACGTTCAGATGTTCTGAGACGCTCAAGCGACTTGATGACAAACACGTAGATAGATCAAAGCATCTTGCCGATTTACAATGTTTGCTTGTTTTTTTTATCATTTTTTTTACTTCATGCGTGATAGGTTAGCCTTTGACCACTATCTCACCTGATGGTAAGTGATGCTGTGGTCGAAGATGTTGTTCAAGCTTACCTAGAATTACTGGCTCTCAAGGACAGGTGCTGGAACACACCGTTAGTGCTTGGCGACAGATTTTATACTTGAGGGTGGTACGCTAACTAGGCGGGCATTCGCAAAGTGCCCTATACCACCATTCTATAATGACTGCCATCCTAAGACGACAACCGGGACCGACAGCTTTACGTGCACTCCGAAGCATGGAAGCGCTCAGTAGTAATATCACTAGCGGGCACCCACCCAACTCATGACCGCGGCGGACGTTGCTTAACTTTGATTATCGGTTTAGAACAGCTAAGCAAACTTCACTACGAGCGAAAACCAGCCAGCAAAATATCTGATACTACGGCGGTATCTACCAAGACGGACTAATTTTTATTCATAGCTGATACAGTAGCCTTCTGACATGCGATTTTGTTCAAACTATCCTAGAATTACTGGCTTTCAGTGACAGCTGTCGGAACACACCTCTACGTGCTTGGCGATATATTTTCAATTTGTGGGGTAACTAGCCAGGTATACAATTGTACAACGTGCTTTCACCATGCTATAACGACTGCTATCCTAAGACAACAACTGGGGCCGACGACGGCTTAACGTGCCCTCGGAAGCACAGAAGTGCTTAGTAGTAATGCCACTAGCGGTTACCCATCCAAGTATTGAAAAAGTAAAAACTTTGATGATCGGTAAAGCTTAGCAAGGAACGTTTCAAAACCAGGGCTGTTTCTGAAAAGCCTACTACCTAATTATCTTCTCAAAATTACTTAACCCGGCGAGGATGTGGTACAAAAAGGGTACATCGAGGATGTGGAGGTTCTTGATGACCCTGTATTTAATTCATACTTTAAAAGTGTTCATTTCAATTTTTTAACATAGGATAGGAAGTTAACTTCCGCATTAGTTATTTATATAAGGATTTTCATGAAAAGAAATACTATTATGCGTATAAAATGTTTCATTATTTCAATTTTACACAAAGTCTTATTTTAATCAACTTTAGCAGGACTCTGCCATGCATCAAAAAAAAACAACACATACAAATATTATTACAAGTACCTAATTGGTAATTTTTGGTAGGAATTTATATGACATATCATGTTTTATCACAAAATCAGTAATTATCCAGTCTTTTAGGCTACTAATCATCTCTGTATATGGGTCATAATTGCCCTATTTGAGTTTGCGCACGTTTACCTGCTTGCACGTTTTGCACCCGACTAAGTGGAGGTGGGAACAAGGGAGGGTATTTTATTGACTACAGCTACTGATAAACTCGACAGCATGCGACTGCAGGTAAAAAAACTGTACATCAAACAAAATGAGCAGGGTCAAATTGACCCTACCACATCCTCGCCGGGTTAATCATGAAAATTAATCGAGTTTTAATAACGGTATCCTTAACATAGCTGTTTTCGAAGCCTCATAAATTTTTATTCAACAGCCTATTAGCTTTAACGATGGCGTACTTCCGGTTCCCTTATCTGACACAAGTTATGGCCAATGACGTCATTTTAAAGATAATAGGGTGGATATCGTATTTTACTTATATGCAAATGAGGGCTGAGCTCTTGTTATATTTGTTGAAATTATACCTGTATTCATATTAGAGAGTGAACATTTTAATTACAATGAGCAAGAAGAAAGAATTACAAACAAAGGTGAAGCAGTGATGGCTCAGTGGCATTGGCTATGGACTGCCGTGCAGCAGGTCCATGGTTCGAATCCCACCCAGAGCTTGAGCTTCACCTGGTGGAAGGGCATTTTGTTAATGCCCGCCTGGCTAGCGACCACCCTCAAGTAGAAAATCTGTCGCCAAGCACCTAACAGTGTGTTCCGGCAGCAGTCTTTGAGAGCCAGAAAAATTACAGGCTAATGAGACCTAATAACTGGACGTCTCAGTGTGACGGGCACAGCGCAATTCGTCGCTGACGAAATGCGTCTGTTATAGGCAGAGGTTAGTCCACTTAACATCAGGTGGGCCTCGGGCTTGTTCCGTCACAATAACAAAAAAAAAAAAAAGGTCCTTTACCAATATGCATGGTGGTAGGGAATTTTACGAAAACCCGCCCGGCCAGCTACTTCCCTCAAGTAAAAAATCTGTCGCCAGCACCTAACGGTGTGTTCTGGCAGCTTTGAGAGCAAGTTATTCTAGGTTAGCTTGAACAACATCTTCGACCACATCATCACTTACCATCAGGTGAGATAGTGATCAAAGGCTAACATATCAAGCATTAAAAAATATGTATTACATGACTCTAAATAACATATTCTTGCAACAGTACAACGCTACTTCAGTGTTGTTCAAGTAACTTCTATATAATAATAGGTCATCAACCACGGAGGCCGTTAATTAGGAAACCAGGAAGCCTGTTCGGACCGATCAACTTCTCGGGCAATTGGAACGCCTCTCTTTGCTAGTCGTCTATTTGTGATCTATGGATTTTTGTACGTGAAATTAACTTGATACTTTTTGCCAAATCATTCTCCTTCTTGTACTTTTTTGTCGTCATTGATTTTTGAATTGTAGTTTAATTTGCTTGTGCATATTTGTTTTATATTATATTTGTACTACGCGATAATTTTGTGTTGTGTAATTTGTGATAGTGCTGTGCCGTAACGTTGGACAATCTCAAGAAGAACGGAAGCCTAGCCATAGCAGTGAGTAATCTTCGTATATAATAATTGGCCAATTTTATATTCGTGATGAAGGGCTAGGCTGGGTTCAAGGAAGGAGCGGAGAAAACCCATCACACTGTATGTAATTGATTCCATATTTTTTACCTTGTCCTTTTCAGCCTTCCCGGTGAATTGCCGGTTGTTAAGAGCCTCTTGCACTGGCACAGTAGGCAAATTTAGCGTGCGAGAGTTGCAGTCTATGGACACTACGCGGCGCTGCGCTTTAGATGCACAGCGCTCGTCAGGTCGATGTCCCCAGCCGCACGCTATCAGCTTCATAGTGTAACTAAAACAGTTGATCTACTTTAGGTATCTGCTACCAGCTAGGTATCCAGTACTCAATTATTATATTCTTGTGACTATTTCCTTATAGTGCAACTATTATTATATATACTAACTATTACTATTAAAATACATACATTTAAGTGCTTGGCGACAGATTTTCTAATTGAGGGTAGTAGCTAGCCAGGCGGGTATTCGCAAAATGCCCTACCACCATGCCAAATTACTGGTTCTATCTAGAGGACACATAGCGGCACATACCGTTAAGTGCTTGGCGACAGATTTTCCACATGACACATAGTGGTAGCAAGCCAGGTGGGTATTTACTAAATGCCCTACCACCATGCAAAATAATTGGTTCTAGAGGACTCATAGCGGCACATACCGTTAAGTGCTTGGCGACAGATTTTCTACTTGAGAGTAGTAGCTAGCCAGGCAGGTATTCGCAAAATGCCCTACCATCATGCCAAATAACTGGTTCTAGAGGACATATAGCGGCACATACCGTTAAGTGCTTGGCGACAGATTTTCTTCTTGAGGGTGGTAGCTAGCCAGGTGGGTAATCGCAAATTGCCCTACCACCATGCAAAATTACTGGTTCTGGAGTACTCATAGCGGCACATACCGTTAAGTGCTTGGCGACAGATTTTCTACTTGACACATAGTGGTAGGAAGCCAGGCGGGTATTTGCAAAATGCCCTACCACCATGCAAAATTATTGGTTCTAGAGGACTCATAGCGGCACATACCGTTAAGTGCTTGGCGACAGATTTTCTACTTGACACATAGTGGTAGCAAGCCGGGCGGGTATTTACAAAATGCCCTACCACCATGCAAAATTATTGGTTCTGGAGGACTCATAGCAGCACATACCGTTAAGTGCTTGGCGACAGATTTTCTACTTGACACATAGTGGTAGCAAGCCAGGCGGATATTCGCAAAACGCCCTACCACCATGCACAACTACTAGTTCTCAAGGATACAAAGCGGCACATAGCGTTAAGTGCTTGGCGACAGATTTTCTACTTGAGGGTTAGGTAGCTAGCCAGGCGGATAATCTCAAATTGCCCTACCACCATGCAAAATTACTGGTTCTGGAGGACTTATAGCGGCACATACCGTTAAGTGCTTGGCGACAGATTTTCTACTTGAAGGTTAGGTAGCTAGCCAGGCGGGTAATCTCAAATTGCCCTACCACCATGCAAAATTACTGGTTCTGGAGGACTTATAGCGGCACATACCGTTAAGTGCTTGGCGACAGATTTTTTACTCGAGGGAGGTAGCTAGCCAGGCGGATATTCGCAAAATACCCTACCACCATGCACAACTACTAGTTCTCAAGGATACATAGCGGCACATAGCGTTAAGTGCTTGGCGACAGATTTTCTACTTGAGGGTGGTAGCTAGCCAGGCGGGCATTCGCAAAATGCCCTACCACCATGCAAAATTACTGTTTCTGGAGGACTCATAGCGGCACATACCGTTAAGTGCTTGGCGACAGATTTTTTACTTGAGGGAGGTAGCTTCTTAGAGGGCACTGCTGCTCACCTTCCGGTATTTTCCCTTAGTTGCCTCTTACGACACCCACAGCTAGTAATTGGGGCGTGACATAGCCCGGCACCCCACGGGCAGCCCGTCACCCCACGGGTTCGGCTAGACTATTTACAGCTCACTGAACTAAAATAAGTGAATTCTTTAGAAAACCATACTGTACTAAGATAATGAATAGATTCAGGCGTTACTTTGCGGAAATCCATTTTGAATAACAACAAATATTTTAAAAGTATTTTAAGAAAACCTTTAATTAATTATTTAATAAAACACTTAAAAAATCTTTATAAAAAGATATATATCTAGTGACAATTCCGCCTAATTACTCAATTAATCTATACTGTACTTTTTATACTGTGGCGCGTGAAAACAATGCCATCGAGAAAGTATTTTTTTTATTTGGCATGGTTTGAAATGACGTACAAGACACTCGCCTGATGGAAGATTCACGCCAGCGGATAACCATAAATATTGCAGTGTTACCATTCTGCTAATAATAATTCGGTTTATAAATATTTCTAGCTCGTAATCGCCGGGGAGAATTTTGCTGGAGAAAACGACACGCGTCCTACCTCGATGACGCCTAGGCGGGTACTGAATGTCGTGCGCGAGAGCTTGAATCTTTAGATTTGTAGTTTATTTTTTCTTGTTAAAAAAATATAGCTAAATTTGAAAATGTGTCTTCAAACGTTACTAATAAATAACAAGCTCTATTTATTGGTAAAACTTCCACATAGTTTCATGATAGTATCTTTTAGTTCTACCTGATTTAAGTAGCGATATGGTGTCATGTTTGACATTTTTTTTTATCGAAGAAATTGTTCATAATCACGTTTTTTACTTTGTACGTTCCTTGAGAGTATGTTCAACTTTATATAAATGATTTTATATATTCTAAATTTTCAATTCTATTCGAGTTACAGATTTTAAAACATGACTTAAGTAGGTGCAACCTCGCCTTAAGCATTCCAAACAGATTGTCCAGGTGGAAGGCGCCTCTGCTGAAGAATCCCTGCCTGGGCAATCTGGAATCTTAACAAAGCCTGAACTACGTGTTCGACACATCATCACTATCAGGTGAAATATGGGTTAAAGGCTAGCTTTTCTGTCAAAATAAAAACGTATTTTTTTAAAAAGAAAAATATAACATATTTTTCATTACTTTACAATTTAATTTAATATTTTTATTTTTGCAATGATGCATGCTTCGTGGATTATATTACAAAATTTATTAACATTTTTTTTTCTCTAGCAGTAGAACTTATTGTGCGATTGCGATGGTGGTACAGTCAACGAGGTGTTAGGCAGGTTAACCTACAATGAAAACTACCTTTCAAGACAATAATTGCCGAAACACTCCGTAGGTGCTTGGGGCTAATATATCTGAAGAGGCGTGAATAGATCCTTTCCAACGCACTAATAATGCTGCGGATATTACAGGTGTTCATCGGTGGCGGTGATCACTTACCATGAGGTGGACCGCCTGCTTCTGTGTCACCACATTGTATAGAAAAAAAACACTTAAGGGAGGTAGCTGGCCAGGCGGCCAAATCAAATGCACCACCAGGATTATATAACGAATGCCATGTTAAGAAAACAATCAGGACCAACGACATCACGCGACGACGTGACATTTGAAGTGCTCGTAGCGAAGTTTACTTAGCTGTTCTCAACCGATCAGCAAAGTTAAGCAACGTCGCGCGCGGTCATGAGTTGGATGGGTGACCGCTAGTGACATTACTACTGAGCGTTTCCGTGCTTCGGAGGGCACGTTAAGCAGTCGGTCCCGGTTGTCGTCTTAGGATGGCAGTCGTTATAGCATGGTGGTAGGGCATTTTGCGAATGCCCGCCTGGCTAGCTACCACCCTCAAGTAGAAAATCTTTCACCAAGCACCTAACGGTGTGTTCCGGCAGCTGACCTTGAGAGCCAGTACTTCTAGGTTATCCTGAACAACATCTTCGACCACATCATCACTTAAGATCAGGTGAGATAGTGGTCAAAGGCTAACCTATAAGGCATAAAAAAAGAAAAAAGAAAATCACGTTCCTTCCGCACAGAAGTGATGTCATAGTACATGCCACTACCGGTCACACATTCTAATAATCATTATATCGAAATCGAATTAATGAAATAAATACGTAGTTCTTCACTTAAAAATGCCAAGGCAATTTCCGCTACGAGCACTTCGAATATCCAACCAATAAGAGGTGTTCACCCGTAAACAAGATGTAAATAGTACAATCATAAGCTCCGTGTCAATATCATTAATCACGGAGGTGATACAAGACGCTTGTGACACGGGTCGCTGCCCATCACTGTGGATTAACAAGATTATGTCGTCTCTAACATATGCGATTTATTGCCGTTGTTTATGATCGCAGCTTAAGAATATAAGGACGTGCCATATCTTCCTGTTGGATGTCGTTAAAGGAAAATGACGGAAAAATGCCACCAATGAGCAGTATGCCACCACTTTTGAAGCAATGATGGCCGAGCGGTTATAGCTATGGTCCTTGGTTCAATCCTTACTGACTGGCTTGAGCTTCACCACAGAGTGGAAGAGCATTCCAACAATGCTCGTCTGGCTAGCTACTACCCTCAATTAGAAAATCTGTCACCAAGTACCTAACAGTGTGTTCCGGTAGCAGTCCTTCAAAGCCAGTAACATTACAGGCGCATGAGACTTAACAACTGTATGTCTCAGTGTGACGGGCGAAGTGTAATTCGTCACTTGTGAGGAAATGCGTCTGTTATTGGTAGAGGTCAGTCCGCTTTACATCAAGTGGGCCTTGTGCTTTTTCAGTCAAGAATCACAAAAAAAACTAACTTTGATGTGAATGGGTTATTGCATACTTGGCTGCATCAGATATTTTTACTCTCCTAACGCCCTGAATTGGTTCCAACAGCAACGAAAATATTCCCAAGGAAGGTAAGCATCAGACAAGTTATATACTTTGCAAAGGGAATTTCCCCGAGTGTAGAAGATAAAGATAGAATATTGTGGATATAATTGCAGTGATTCAGGAACGAGAAAACTGAAAATAAGATTTAAGAACAATGATTTATTTAAGTAACAATTTGTGCAAATAAATTTAAATAGTTTTAAAAAATGTTTGGCACAGTAATATTTTTTATTCCTACATAATACATTTACACATCATTTTAATCTAGAATCTAACACGGTGATTAAATACGGATAATCGATAAATATACAATATAACAGGTTATGAATTACAACTCTAAAACGGAATGAAGTTATTAATATAATGATAATAAACGACATCAACATTACGTTTATTTCCTGAGTAATAAAATCTAACAGAATACTGTTAGATATGTAAATAAGTCAAGATTACTTGCTCAGTGGTCAAGATATTTTTAATGGGAATATTACTATTCAGACAGAAGGCTCAAGGTAACACAAAAGATAGAGCGTGATGCAATTATTTTAAATTTGAAATTCGTATGAAATGTATGTGGATAGCTCAAATGTGAAATGAGGTTATGAAAGAGGTTGAGTACGTCACAATATAAATCCAAAACTTTTTACAATCACATCCTTGTGTTGCTATATTCCCTGTAAAATGCCAAGTTTGATAACTGTTTATCAAACAGGAAAAACGTTGTGTTTGATTACCGGATAACGACAGGGAAACAATTTCCCTGAGCGTTATTGCTGGAAATATATTTTACATATTCTTGTATTTATCTTTATTCATTGGAGAAGACTTGATTATAATACATTTTTGGGTGTACACGTGTACAAATTAAGCTTAATATTTTTTCTATTGTTTTCATGTTATTGTGACGGAATAAGCACGATACCCACCTGATGTTAAGTGATAACCTCTGTCTAAGAGATGCTTTTCGTCACTTGTGACGAACTGTATGTGCCCGACACCTTCAGACATACAGTTGTTAAGTCTCATGTGCCTGTAATTTTACTGGCTCTCAAAGACTTCTGCCTGAACACACTGTTAGGTGCTTGGCGACAGATTTTTTACTTGAGGGTAGCTAGCTAGGCGAGCATTCGCGAAGTGCCCTCCCACAATGCGGTAAAGCTCAAGCCGGCGGTTGGGATCGAACCATGGACCTGCGGCGCTGCAGTCCATAGCTATAACCGCTCGGCTATCATTGCTTCATAATATCGTGAACCTTGACGTTTCTATCGAGTTTTATTGAATATGTTCACGACTGTGTTGGCTTGTGACCACAATCGATGCAACTAGATCAATTGAAACATGAGTTAACTCCGAGTAGCTCTTGAGGGAGCGTGATATAAATAACGGCCACGCAAAAATTGCGAGCGGAAGGTACTAGGAATATTTTACAGCCAGTTCTTCATCTTTTTCTTAGTCGCTACACTCTTTTTTTCTACAGACTGGTCGTGGTCGACACATGAGGAGTCTGACACGCCTCACAATCCGTCGCCATTCCTCTCGCACCGATGCCTTCCTGATACACTCGTGGAGTGGACGATCTAGAACAGCCTTCACTTGGTCCGTTCAACGCATGAGTGATCTGCCGCGAGCTCTTCTGTCGTCCACTTTTCCCTGCACTACAAGGCATTCCACAAACATGGCTCCTTGCCGCAAAACATGTCCAAAGAAACTGAGAATTCGACCCTGTACGATGGAAGAAAGGCGTTGTTGAAAGTACTTAACATATGTTAATATAAATCAGTATGGCACCAACTTCAACAAGTATTTTCACACTTTTTGGTGTTAGAAGTCGGTTCTGTTTTATTTTTAATATATTTTTAATGTATCTATAATATTACACATTAAGCAGCATGAACAGTGTAATCTCCACTGACTAGGTAGCATGATATGAATATTTTTTACCTACTCTGAGAAGTAAGTGTTACAGTTACACTGTACTATGCTGTATCGGACAGATTGTCCACTGCAGAAGACATCCTTCTTCATTTAGAAGGGGTTCATAATCCACTCGCGAAGTTCGTCTAGGGGATCGCTGTTTAATATATCAGTTCCTCAGAAGGCGCTTCTGCCCAACTTCCGATATTTTACCTTTAGTAGTCTTACTCATGGATACCCACATGTAGTGATGGGGGTAACACTCTAGCCCGGCACCCCACGGGGTAACAGTACCTACGGGATACAGTTACACAAATTTATATAGTATAGATTGTTCAAGAAGCTCAGTATAAATACCTATCATACTCGTATATTACGCAAGTGATAGAGCAACACATTATGCGGGTCACCGATCATGAGAGATTCGAAAGATTATTTACGAGTATATGTATTTAATTAGTCATATCGCCACAAAGACGTTGAGTAATTTCTATCTAGTATTATATTACTGACGTGTGGTTTGACCTGTTTAGCTTTAAATGATTTGGGCAGTAGTGATACGTTCACTGTGTTCGAAAGTTTTTTTAATTACGAACGCTCTGTTGTACTTTGTGATTACATTCCTGCCTGGTGGTCTCGTACGTACATGGCATATCTCGTATATGCCTCCTTTATACAGGGTTATTGGAAAAATGCTAACAACCTCTCAGGGTTGACTTTTGCTAGTCCTTACAAACATTTTGAGATCATATTTTTGTGTGTTCATATATTTGTATTTGACGAAGTAAAAATACAATACCTAATTTGAGCCCGCCGCGGCAACACCCTTTGACTACACTTTTGAGTATTTACATCGAGCAAAGTAATAATAATTATGAAATAATAAATTACAGGCACAAGAGACTTTTAACATCAGGTGCTCCTCTTGCTTATAGGACTAGCAGAACCCTAAGAGGTAGTTAGTTTTCCAATAACCCTGTATATTAATTTATCCATATACCTAACTAACAGTGCTAACTATTTTAGTTTTATAACAATGAATATTAAAAACATATGTTATATACCGTATCGTATCAAAAAACCGATCCACATCCTGTATCTGCGTGGTAGCGAGCGCGCGCTGTGTAGGAGTACTCCTAGCATAGCTCGCTCTTGAAAAAGGACAGAGAAACAAATAATGCCTACGGCGCTCACCAGACAGGACTAGGTGTCGGGAACGAATAATTTAATAGCATTTAATACAGTTGGATCCACTTTCTTACCGTGCATACATCACATCAGTCAGTGAATGACAATACGCATAATATGTCGTCTGAGTTCCAGCGTCTTTATGCTAACCATACCTTATACAAATAAGGATGGATACAACAGGTAGTATCTATACATTCGCTTATAAAAATATATTTTTTTTTAATTAAAAATATCGATCTGACCTTAGAATTCGTCCTCATCATATATACTTTTTTCATGGGATAGAAGGAAAAATGAGCAACTGATACTAGTAAGTGATCATCATCGCCCACGGGCATACGCAACAGCATCAAGAATGCGCTAGCTAGACTTTGCGGAGAGTATATGCTGTTTTCTTGAATATACTTGGTATATTCATTACAATATAAAACATCTGCATTTCTCATATAAATATTTTCTGTTTACGAGAGACCATTACATATAGGTATACGAGCAGAGAGCCAGATTTCAGAACCAGCAGAACTTATACGAGTTCTTCCGCGGTAGTACTACGAATGGTTATGGACTCATTTGTACCATCAAGCAGTATTGTTCACTTTACTATGTGGTCCGGTTTGAAAAGTATGTGTACCGGCGAAATTATAGGCACATGAGACTTCGCAACCTTATGTCTCAGCGTGATGGTGCAGTGCAGTTAGTCACTGACAAAATGCATCTTATATAGTTATTGCTTACCGCTTAACAGTAGGTGCACCTCGTGCTTGATCGATGAAAATAGCATAAAAAGGACAGAAACCATATTAGGTACTACCCTAAAAATAGTTGTCATAATACCATTGTCGTAAATTGTTTTGAGAGTGCCCACTTGGCTAGCTACCACCTTCAAGTAGAAAATCTGTTGCCAAGCACCTAATTTTGTGTTCAACCAGCTGTCCATGAGAGCCAGTTATTCTAGGTTTGTCTTAACAACATCTTCAACCACATCATTACTTACGATCACCTGAAATAGTAGTCAAATGCAAACCTATCAGAAACTAAAACAGTGCTACTCATGAAATAACTGGTTGGAAAAAAATCTACTACATTTTTCATGAAAATCAAAGAAACTACCCCCTACCCCTATTCATTACCTTGGCACAAAGCCAATACTATCGAGCTTTAAAACGCCAACAAGTGTATCTCTTTAATTATCTTAATTACGTTGTATATAACCCCGGCCTGGTTTAATGACCTACAGTCAATCTTAACGGAATCTTCTATATCCTTGCGCTATATTTGCTTTACCTTTGGTTTCTCTATATTTTGGTTGAATCAGTTTAAGTACCCGTACAGTTTATAACAAGAGAAACAAAAATACATTCTTATACTTCTATTGTATGATTGACGGATAAAATCACCTAGGGTCCAGTTTCTTTAACATTGGGTTTAATCGCAACCTTCCAAATCGCTCAAAATCTTAGCCCGAATTTGAGCGATCTCATAGAGAGATACTAAATTCCCAAAAAAAATCTGGTGCAGACTTGAACCGACGGGCAGCGCGGATTAGCACGGATTATCAAAAATGAGGTTATTCTTGACGCATCCATTGTTCCATAAGAATTTAAAGTAAATAATAAGCAAATAATTTAATGCTGTAAAATATTAATATATGATAGGCCTTTATTTTCCTTTAATAGAACGTCAAACTTGGTAGCAGTTTTTAATTTTATTGGATTTCTGTCGTGGGAAAAAGAAAACTCTTTGGTTTGGACTTTTATGACATGTTTTCATAAAAGTGCAGCGCTCACAGCAGCGTGGACATAAAAGACTGAAGCAAAGTAACTTTGAATAATTTCTTTGCTACAGCCGTCAGTCTGATTTTTTATTTTATAATAGTCAATACCATTCAAATTTAGAAATACTGCAACATCATTGGACGTTTATTTTGGTGGCAAAGTTATATTAATATAGATAGATAGATTAACTCTTTATTGAACACCTTAAACTACAAGAAAATTAAAAATATTAAGATAATAACAGTGAACAATAGGCGGCCTTATCGCTCAAAGCGATCACTACCAGACAACCTTTGAATGAAGAGGAGTAAGTTTTGACAAGGGATGGCGGTGTACAATATACTTATTAGTAATATATTGTATGTTACAGATATAACAGTTAATCCTGATATATTATTTGCTGAAATTTGCCCATAGGAAAGGAATACGGCATATTACGAGTATAACTATCTGTTCTGTGCTGTATCAGATGGATTGTCCAATATACTCAACATAGCCTCCCCTATTAAGGAGGGTTTGACATAATCCTCACGCTTGGCAGGGGTCTTGGCGATCACAATTTTAGATAGCAGTTCCTCAGAAGCCGCTGTTACTAACCTTCCGGTATTGACATTTTAGCCCGGGACCCCACGGAGCACATATAATATAATTATCGGCACCCCAATATTGAATTGCAAAAAATAATTGGGCGCAAAGCCAGGCTCTTTACCATCGTACCGTTCTTATTTACCATAAGTCACACGTTACGTCACACGTCCACGGTAGGCCTATTCAAAAATATTTTGTACATGCATATTATATTACCATTATAAATTGTTTTTTTTTTATGCTTGATATGTTAGCCTATGACCACTATCTCTCCTGATCGTAAATGATGATGTGGTCGAAGATGTTGTTCAGGCTATCGTAGATTTACTGGCTCTCAAGAACAGCTGCCGGAACACACCGTTAGGTGCTTAGCGACCGATTTTCTACTTGAGGGTTGTAGCTAGCCAGGCGGGTATTCGCAAAATGTCCTATCACTATTCTATAACGACTGTCATACTAAGACAACAACCGGTACCGACGGCTTAACGTGTCCTCCGAAGCACCGAAGCGCACAGTAGTAATGTCACTAGCGGTCACCCGTCCAAGTCATGACCGCGGCGGACGTTGCTGCTGATCAGTTCAGAACGGCTAAAGCAAATTTCGAGTGCTTCAAAATCACACCATTGTTAAATATGTAGGTAGTAGGTAAGAATAGTTAGCTGGATTCAAACCCGTAGAAAGCACATTGCCAACACAAACATACATACATTCCACACTCTACCTTCGTACAGCGAACGCTTTCACGTTGCGTTGTTTGCAAAGCTATTAATCTAGAGCCTCTGGGAGTACATTCGCGCAGAATACCTATTGCCTGAGTAATTGTGAGGGAAATAAATTCCCACCTAATTTATACTGAGAGTATTAGCAACGGGAACTAATGGGAACACGCCTGACCTACAATTGAATCATTAATTTTAGTATCTTCAAGATTTCTGGGCACATGTGGCAGATGGGACCAAGGAACATTAAGCTAAAATAGAATGGCTTGTGTTAATTTAATTGATAGTTTCTTGCAGTATTCTAACTATATTTAATCAAAATTAAGTTTTTTGTGTCATTCCGAGGTAGTGATATTGGAAAAGGCTTTTGATAAAGATAAGTGATTACAGTTGTGTTTTTTAAAAGATGTGAAGCATTCCTAGTTGCTATTAGGTCTAAGGACTGATTAAATCATACAACTAGTACGTTCATATATATGTATTATTAACTAGTTAGTCGTTTAACATGAAGGTCGGGGTCCGATCAACGATCGATGGCATTGCCCAGCCAAAAAAACAACCACTGGCCTTAGGAAGAGGTAGGACGTCACGTCGACGAGTGGTGGTAGCTCGCAAGAGGCGTAGGTAGGTCTTGGTACGGTTGATCTGCAGCTGTAGGTTGTAGTAGTAGGTGCAACAGCCGTTGCCGTAAGGGTGAACCCTGGAACCCAGTGACATTGGACGCTTAATATATGTCCCGATCCAAGTCTGTATGACTGCTACATCACCACATTCAAGATGAGAAGGCAAAATGGTTGCTATGATCTAATAGTAGTCAAGGATGAGGCAGTCATACAAGCACTTACATCTAAGCATACAATAATAAAATATGAAAGAACCAGATAGAAGAAACAAAGTGTGAGTAGAATATCAATAATAGCAATTTTTACGCAAGTGTAAGGGCAGAATGCACAAACCACAAAGTGTACCCTCATATTAAAAATAATGCAAATGAGGATTGTGTTTTGTAAAAATACCGGTATGATACCGGTATGAACTTGCAATGCCGTCCCTGCTTTCCAAGTGATAACAAAGCAGTTCCGGCATTCAATAATAATTATATCTACAACTAGACACATAATAAGTACATTTAAAAATACTAGATAATTGATTTTTTAGTGAATTAAGTAAAACCATTTCGTAATTACAAACTGTCGTTGTAGTTTTAAATGTACTTACCAGAACAGAATACATTAGCCTTATAATAAAGAAATAACACAACAACTCACCCAATTTGGGGTAACACAATCACAACACTAGTAAGTAATAGTAACAATATTTAATTAATTCCACTATTTAGCATAATATAGCGATTTAAAATGGTACGTATGTACGTACGTCCTCGCTCAAAAGTGTATTCGCTTGGACTACCACCGCTGTTGCTAGCCGTTACGACGCGCGCTGCCGGTCTCTCAGATAACGGCTAATTGTGAACGGAGCTATTTAGTTTCATTCATTTATGTTCTTCACTCTATTGTGTTAGTTTAGTAGTAAGGTTGAGATATTCGTAATTTTATGGAAGTAGATTAAAATAATAATAGTTTGTAAGTAGGATCAATAAATAGATTTCGTCAGATAAAATTACTCGTATATACATATTAAAATCTTTCGGAATATTTGTGTAACGTTCCGTTACATACCCCCCTTTTTAGGTTAGGATTTTTCCTGAGGAAAATCCGCTTAGAAAACCTGTACAAGTTTGAATGATTTTAAATGCCTATGTTAGCTTAAAATCTTTAACATGCCACGTTCCAATATTGCGGCCTGCCATGTCCTGAAGGTCGTAGACCAATTTAGACCTTTTGCCTATTATACGACACTTTATAAATTTAGGTGCAAGTTTTTTGGAAAAGCGTTTATCTTTGTCGCTTAAGTAAAATGTGCGTTTCCAAACTATATCTCCCACTTCAAATTCTACGTTTTTGCGGCGTAAATTATATTGAGCGCTATTTCTGGAGTGCGCTTTAATCAGTGAAGCTTGTACTTTATCGAATATTTTACGAAGAGTACCCAAATTCTCAGCATAACCATCTCGAGGAGTAAATATCAGGTGATCTTCTATGTCTGAGTCAATGTAGTGGGAACCGCAACTTACCAATTCCCTCCCGAAAACAAGAAAAGATGGTGTAAAACCGGTTACTTCATTAACCGAGCTATTTAATGCGAATTGGATTTTTGGTATATTAGCATCCCAAGCCCTATGGTCGTTCTCAATGAAAGTTGATACAGCCGTAATTATTGTTTTATTGTATCTTTCTACTAAGTTTACTTGTGGTGTATAAAGTGGAGTATAAAAAATATTAGGGATTTTGTAGGCCGATAGTAAATTGCGTAGAATATTGCTCGTGAACTGTCGTCCATTATCCATCAATATGGTACTTGGAATTCCGTGGGTAAGAAAAACGTTTTCTTCTAGAATCTTAGAGATTATATCTGCCGTTGCTCGGCGGATTGGAAACAATAGGCAATATTTGGAGAAACAGCAAGTTATTACTAGTAAGAAGGTATTTTGCTTTCTACTAACCGGCAAGGGTCCCACTAGATCTACGCTTAACATCTGAAAGGGGCGACAGCATTCTTTTGGTCTGCCCATGGTACCTAGTGTAGTGTGGTTAGGGTGTTTATATGATAGACAAACGTCACAGCTAGTCACAAAGCGAGTCACGTCTTTATGAAGATTAGGCCAAAAATATTTTAATGTGAGACGTTTGTGGGTTTTGTAAACTCCGAAGTGTCCAGAATTTGGGTTTGAATGATTCTCAGATATAATATCATGTCGGTATTCTGACGGTATTACCTCTTTCCATTCAAATTCTCTCGTAAGGGGATTGAGTGACTTTATATATCGAAAGAGTTTACCATTTTCAACGCGATAATTCAAAAATGACGTTGGCGAGTCTTGGCATCCATTAAATATGTTTAAATACCAAGTGTCTGTTGTTGGGTTTGCAGGTATTTCGGTTACGACGTTGATGGCGGAGACAGGTACCGAACGAGATAGACTGTCTGGAACTACGTTATCAGCCCCTTTTCGGTGTTTGATCTCAAAGTTATAAGCGGAAAGTCGTACTCCCCATCGAGCCAGTCTTCCAGTAGGATTGTTAAGATTAAGAAACCACCTAAGTGAAGAATGGTCTGTGTAGACTGTGAACTTGAGACCATTTTCCAAGTAGCAACGCCAATGTTCGATGGCTAAGAGTACAGCTAATGCTTCGCGTTCTGTGGCACTGTAGTTGCGTTCTGGTTGTGACAAGGATTTGCTCATATACGCTATTACCTTTTCTTGACCATCGAGCATTTGAGTTAACACCGCTCCGATGCCGTAGTCGCTAGCGTCGGTGTGCACTTGGAAGGGTTTTGAATAATCTGGGCATGACAATATAGGTGCAGAAATTAGATGGGTCTTTAATTTATTGAAAGCCTTGTTGGCTTCAGCAGACCACAAAAAGGGTGGGGCATTTTTGCCTTGAGAAGTCAGCTTATTCAATGGAGTTGCTAAGCTGCTGAAATTGGGAATGAATCGGCGATACCATGAGGCAGTTCCGATAAAACGTCTTACTTCTTTTCGATTCGTAGGGGTGGGGTAGTTAACTATAGACTCTACTTTATCTGGATCAGCGTGTAAGCCATTCGAGTCAACAATGTATCCTAAATATTTAAGTTGAGATCTAAAAAATTGGCTTTTCTCAAAATTTATTGTTAGATTGGCATTTTTCAATTTACCAAGCACACGCATTAGTAATGATATGTGTTGTTCAAAGCTATTTGATACGATTATGACGTCATCAACAAAACAGAACACCCTGTGCTCAAATTCAGGTCCGTAGAATAAGGTATCCACCAATCTCTGTTGTGTCGCAGGTGCGTTAGTCAATCCGAAACACATAGATTTGAATTGGAACGTGCCGCGTGAAGGAATATAGAATCCAGTTTTAGGTCTGTCCTCTTCTCTTATTAAGATTTGCCAGAAGCTTTTAGATAAATCTAAACTCGAGAGATACTTAGCATCGCGTAGGTTATCTAAGATCTCAGAAATATAGGGTAGGCTGTACGCATCCTTTTTTGTTACCGCGTTGAGCTTCCTGCTATCGAGGCAAAAACGCAACTCACCATTCTTTTTCGGAGTTAAAAGAACTGGAGATGACCAAGGACTTTCACATGGCTCTACAACATCGTCCTTGATCATTTCGTCTAGCTGTTCCACTAGAATCCGCTGTTTTTCTGGTGACATCCGATAGTAACGTTGACGAATGGGGGCAGCATCCCCAGTGTCAATGACGTGTTCGGTAAGCGTAGTCCGGCCTAGACCACGTTCTTCATAGGAAATATCACGAAATTGAGAAATGATATCATCAGCTGTGTATTTTTGTTCATCCGATAAATGATCGTAGTCGAGTAGAAACGTCGGATGATTAATTTTTACGTCTGAGGTAGAAATACTCTCTAAATCATTGTGATAGGCAATGTGATCCAGGTGTTTGGGAAATAGACCAAAAAGCCTCCAAAAATCCATTCCCAAGATAAGAGAGTGTTTTATATTGGGTAATTGGTTGGAAGGTAAATTACACCAATAGAATTGAGCTTTTCTCCGCCAGCAGCTACAAACTGGACTGTATCACAAATCACCAGTTCAAAGCCTGCGGTTAGAAGTTGTTCATGACTGCCATTACCTAATATAGTCGTAGATGATCCAGTGTCAAGTTATCTTATAACTGGTTTATTATTGATGTTAACTGATACATATGGTCGAGACCTTTTAAAATCGCTGTCATTGTCTTGGATTGAAGAGATAGCATTGTACTTGAAAAACTTAGCTATGAAGTCAAGCCAGTTTTTCCATTCGTAGCTATTACTTTTTGTTTGCTTCGTAAAATTGCTATCAGTCCAACCCAATCTATTTAGTTTTTTGTCGAATTCTTTTCACCTTCGACGGGATTACAGTCCGGACACTCCGGGTAGCGTACGTCTGGCTTGCCACATTTAAAACAGACAATAAACCGTTCCTGTGTGCAATTGGCCAAGGAGTGATTGTCAGATCTACATCTAGGGCAGAATAATGGTCTAGCAGGATTGGTAGATAAAGCCGCAACCGGGATATTTTTATTACGATTGAAATTAGATATCTCTATTTTACCGGATGCTTTTTCAACGTTAGCCGTAGAGTTATTGCCGTAGTATTTATTATATTTATTAGGATTATTGTTATTGTTTTTATTTAAGCTGTAATTATTTTTGTATTTTTGATTATATTTATTAAAATTTGTGTTAGATGTAGTAGGGCTTCTGTAAACAAACTGGGATGCGTATGTGCTACTGGTTTCCCTAGGTGGTTCATGGAAATGCGAGAAACGCGATTGTATGTCTTCATAGTTACGGCACACCGATTGTAATGTGTCTATACTATTGATACCAGAAGAACCAGCCAAAGCACCCGCATAACATGGTCGAATGTTGTGCATCAGTATTTCCAGCTTTTCTTCTTCGGATAGTGGTTTACTAAGCCCGGAGAACATGCCGTGCATAATTGCAATATAAATTGTAATATTTTCATATTCGCCTTGAGTGCGCGAGTGAATATCAGCGGCGAGACGATAGTCGTGATCACTAGCTGTAAAATCTTTCATTAGCAACTGGCGCAAATCACTCCAAGATTGAATTTTATCTCTATTGTAGCGGTACCAATGCAGGGCATCCTCTACAAAGATTTCAAAACCTAAAGATAATATTTTGTCGTAAGATATACCTCTAGAAAGTGCATATTCTTCAACTGTTAAAATGAAGGTGCGCACGCAAGTTCTTCCTGAAAATTTGAGCTTGCCTATTTCTGAGGTCAAGTTCCGTTCACAAGTAACCGTTATAGTAGAGGGCTCAGAAATGTTTTCGGTAGTAGCCGAAGTTGATACCTTAGCTTGAGACGTACTTGGTTTTAATGAAGACATTTCCTTATACTGAGAGTGGAAATTGGATGAACAAACTTTATAAATATCATTAGTTTCAGTCGTACTAGTGATCCTATTTATTCTATGGTGGATATGATTTAGTAAGGTTTCTGTGCGGCTGAATAAGTTTTTGTCGAATTTAGATTTAAGACATGTCAAACTACTGTGTGACTTCAAAAGAGATTCTTTTACGCCTTTTAAGTCATCGGCAGGATCCAGGTGTGATTCGAGAATGTCTTCGGCTGGCAGTTGTGAAGACAATTTAATAATTTGCTTACGAAGCTCTTGAACGGATTCACCTGAACCACCACGAAGTTCAACTTCGTACTCTAATTCAGCCTTTTGAAGTGAAAGATATTTAATGACATATGCCATGTTTACTTCAAATTGGGTGTTTGTTGTAGAAGGAATAAAATTAATACAAAATTTCTACAAGTAATTATTGATGGGCGGAAGATAACACGCCACCTAAAACTAAACTAAACTTAAAAATAGATATCACCTAAAGTGTGTGTAGTTTTTGGCACATCAATAAAGCCACAACACGTTAGGCGATGAAACAAAAAAAATAATCTTAGTTCTAATAATTTTATAGCCAGCACCAATGAAAACTACTAAATGCGAATAAAGATGAGCAATACGATTCGATCGTGATAGGAACCTGTAGTTGGGCGCCAATGAAGCATTCCTAGTTGCTATTAGGTCTAAGGACTGATTAAATCATACAACTAGTACGTTCATATATATGTATTATTAACTAGTTAGTCGTTTAACATGAAGGTCGGGGTCCGATCAACGATCGATGGCATTGCCCAGCCAAAAAAACAACCACTGGCCTTAGGAAGAGGTAGGACGTCACGTCGACGAGTGGTGGTAGCTTGCAAGAGGCGTAGGTAGGTCTTGGTACGGTTGATCTGCAGCTGTAGGTTGTAGTAGTAGGTGCAACAGCCGTTGCCGTAAGGGTGAACCCTGGAACCCAGTGACATTGGACGCTTAATATATGTCCCGATCCAAGTCTGTATGACTGCTACATCACCACATTCAAGATGAGAAGGCAAAATGGTTGCTATGATCTAATAGTAGTCAAGGATGAGGCAGTCATACAAGCACTTACATCTAAGCATACAATAATAAAATATGAAAGAACCAGATAGAAGAAACAAAGTGTGAGTAGAATATCAATAATAGCAATTTTTACGCAAGTGTAAGGGCAGAATGCACAAACCACAAAGTGTACCCTCATATTAAAAATAATGCAAATGAGGATTGTGTTTTGTAAAAATACCGGTATGATACCGGTATGAACTTGCAATGCCGTCCCTGCTTTCCAAGTGATAACAAAGCAGTTCCGGCATTCAATAATAATTATATCTACAACTAGACACATAATAAGTACATTTAAAAATACTAGATAATTGATTTTTTAGTGAATTAAGTAAAACCATTTCGTAATTACAAACTGTCGTTGTAGTTTTAAATGTACTTACCAGAACAGAATACATTAGCCTTATAATAAAGAAATAACACAACAACTCACCCAATTTGGGGTAACACAATCACAACACTAGTAAGTAATAGTAACAATATTTAATTAATTCCACTATTTAGCATAATATAGCGATTTAAAATGGTACGTATGTACGTACGTCCTCGCTCAAAAGTGTATTCGCTTGGACTACCACCGCTGTTGCTAGCCGTTACGACGCGCGCTGCCGGTCTCTCAGATAACGGCTAATTGTGAACGGAGCTATTTAGTTTCATTCATTTATGTTCTTCACTCTATTGTGTTAGTTTAGTAGTAAGGTTGAGATATTCGTAATTTTATGGAAGTAGATTAAAATAATAATAGTTTGTAAGTAGGATCAATAAATAGATTTCGTCAGATAAAATTACTCGTATATACATATTAAAATCTTTCGGAATATTTGTGTAACGTTCCGTTACAGATGATTTATATTATCAACTACTCCTTAAAAAATATAGGCTATATAATTATTATTAAGTAGTTTTACTGAATTAGGGGCAGCTATGCCCAGCCACATGAATATTCAGACACTATGGACTGTCACGTAGTAGTTATAGGTTTAAAACCTTACCAAGAGCTTGTGCTTCACCGCACCGTAATAGGGCATTTTATCAATGTTCGGCTGACTAGCAAACCCCCTCAAGAAACCCTAAGAGAGTTTCTTTTGACCCCAACGTGAGAGCTGAGTGAACGAAGCGAGCGTGCCGCGGCAGCGGATAGAAATGCGCCAGAAGACGATTGTTAGGGCCTGTATCAGAATTTTCGAGTAAATTCCAGTTATACCTACTATGTACCAGAACATATTTAATAAAATAAATACTATCTTTGCGTTTCACAGTCATGGGTTTAGCCTATCCATCGGTTAAAGCTTGAAACGCGCATGTTAACTGCCATTTTTGTCATTCTGTTATTTTATGTTCTGGGTATTATAACCGGAACTTACTCGAACATTCTGAAACAGGCCTTTAGAGCATTTAATTTTGTATCACAAATTAAGTCTTATATAGATTTTATATAATTCGACGATTAAAAATACTGATCACCGTTTTGCTCTTTGTTTTTAGTCAGACATTTTTGTGTACTTTCGAAATTTAAGCAATTAGGAACAATATCCTCAGTAAAAAATAAACTACTTTTTGTCCCTAGGGATTATGGAGCTTATATGATCCCTGTTTACAAAGCACCAATTAGCTATGTTTATATCATCTAGACTGTCCAAACCGGCAAATAGGATGTGATAAAATTTATATTTTAATCCCTTGTGCTATAATCCACTAGTATGGTAATCAGGCCATAACTTTTCAACGCTTGATCTGGTATTCATGAAATTTTATAATAATAAGGCACCTTATATTAACATTTTCAAAATCATATATTGTGTATCGTAATTACAATGCATATCGGCCACGGGATTGTAGTGATATTTATTCATGTAAGATAAAAAAAAATGTTTTTTTTTTAATTAGACCCAATTCATATAAAACCAAACAACAGTTAAAAGCGACATAGAACTAGTTGAACTTGTGCTTGGAATTCCAAACTAAATTTAAAAATAACAATGTTCATAAAAACCAACACATAATACATATTTTTTTTCAAAAACTGGAACGTCCATTTTTAAACGGATGCAATTCCAATTGTTTGCTTAAATTGCTATACATGATAGTACTTCTTCACTAGTGACGAAGAAGAAAAAGGACATCAGGTAAAAAGAAGAAGAATGATCATCCACATAGCCAAAGCACAAAGAGTGCAGACAAACACTGCGCAGATCGCCATTAACTTAGAGGACTCTGCGCAGTGTAGAGATACCGTAGAATTGTAGCCCCACGAGGTACTGCAGATATGCCTCAACCAGCCCATATAAAGCTTAAGGAAAGATAATCAACTTTCCATTTGGAATAGATGAGAGGGTGACTTTCTAGCCTCGCACTACACGACGGCTTAACACTACCCTGCGCTAATAGGAAGTCCTTCATACATACTAAGTGGCTCCCGCGAACGATATAATAAACACTTGTGCATGGTGGAAGGGCATTTTGCGAATGCCCGCCTAGCGACCTCGACTAGCTCAAGTTGAAAACCTATCGCCAAGCACCAAACGGTGTGTCCCGGCAGCGGTCCTTGAGAGCCAGTAAAATTACAGGTACACGAGACTTAACAACTGTAGGTACGTCTCAGTGTGACGGGTACAGTGCAATTCATTGTTGACGAAATACAGTTGCTATAGGCAGAGGTTAGTCCACTTATCATCAGGTGGGCCTCAGGCTTGTTCCGTCACAATAACATAAGAAAAACTCACTAGTCAACAAGATGCGACTAGATCAGCAAGCAAACCTATACTAGATCTTTAGTCCGACGAACTATTATCCTTGTAAAGAAGTTCCAGAATGTTAAGCTGAAAACATCTCACATTTATCTCCCTGGAACCGAAAGTTAACCGTTGCAAGCAGATTGTATACTGAATAATAATGTAATGTGCTCGCCGCCGTACTCGCGTAAACCAAACATGGGGCGGGATGGTAGAATTTAAAGATATGGCATTATCATTGAAAACTTGTGCTGGTATTAAAATACTTTTATTAATATCAAATATTTTTTTTAGATATTTTAAGAAAACTGCAAATTTATATATTAATATAACACTTAAAAATATAAAAATATATCTAGTGACAATTCCACCTAATTTTCCTGTTAAGCCAACGTGACGTCACAAACGCCACGTAGCCAAACCGGAAGAATTTTTGACGCGTTTCGCTTATACACGAAGCATCCTCAGGAGGTCTTGACTCTACGAGTGCACGATCGAGAAAAAAAAACTTTTACTTACAAGACAAAACCGTCGTGTTTTTTTTTCAATTTTTATACAGTCTTTACTATCGTGGTATGACTGAAAAATGCAGGTGGAGGTAGTAAAACTTATATTAACCCAGTACAGGTTTCATGCAGAAACGAACCGGAAATTCATCTCACTTGCTATACAATAGTGTAGCCGACGCAGGTTTGCTTGATTAAAACGACGATATAAAAGGAAGATTGGTCGTATATTGGCGAAAATACATGGAAAATAAGGCTTTATAAAATTATGATAATTGACGTGAGGTGCACAAGTTTGCCGCGAAAAAGCTTAGGGACGACTGTCATACGTACAAAAATACAAAATGGCGAACGTTTGTACGCCCCACGCCCCTCTCCTAGCCCCTCTGACATCTGGGCTGGTTTGCGATATTTGTTCAATGCATATAATGTTATAATGCTCACAAAGGATCACAATACTAATTTGGGTAATCTATAAATAAATGCTTTGCCTTCCTTAAAAATAGCTACTTATGTTTTAAGACATTAATAATTTAATAATATAATACACATTGATAAGTGTCGCCTACACTCCCCACCCTAGTGCTGCCCTGGCAGCACTCATCCTCTGTAGGTATTCTGGCGACACGAGCCACTGACCTCTTAAAGGTTCCGGTAGGCGTCCGGATCGCAACCACACGCACCCGACCGTCATGTCCAGGATATGTTTCCACAACAACTCCTCAAGGCCATACACTTCTAGGAGCATCAGGGTCCGCAATGAAAATAAGGTCACCAACGGTTAATGGACAATATGATTTTTCCCATCTAGTATTGCAGGTTGCTCAAGCAGGTTGGTCACGAGGAACTTCAGCGGCAACGTCAATACGGCCATGGACCCGAAGAACGCTGTGCTCATCTAGAAATGGTGATAAGGTAAGTAGGCTACTAGTTTTGGCGACGTTTCCATTACTTTTGATTGCAGCAATTTCTTCACTAAACATCTGTGCCTTCGAGTGCTTCGTGAGCAGGTTTTCAGCGCGGGCCATGAGCTGACAGACACTGGTAAGTACTTTATGCCTGCATTTATCTGTAAATTTAAGCATGAGTGCTGTGCTGTGTGTCTTACCATGCGTAAACAAGAAGAAAACCTACAAGGGTCTTGTATCAGATGTTCACTTACGCCTGAGTAGATGCATCGGTCATTATGTGCAACTCTAAGTTATTATAACTCGGTGAATCATCGATATTTTGCAGCGGTATGTCAGCGGTAGGAAAACACGAAGTTACCGTTGAATAAGGTACCTTTTGGTAGCATATAGGTAAGCGTATGTCATCAATAGACTTTAAAACTTTTAACCATTTGTCATATATTGCATCATCAAGAGTGTCATCCCAACCATTGTTGGACTGCCAAGTTTGTTGTAAAATAATTTTACCATTTATAGTAAATGGTGACAAAAAACCGTAAACATCAAATATTGACATAATTAATCTTAATGCCTCCCTTTTTGTAGGTCGCTTACCATCAATTATTTCTGATGGAATTCTTTTGAAAGAAACATCAAAGCCTAGGGTATCATCCGCGGGGTACCATATAAGTCCTAGGGCTCGTTCTCCGTCCAGTTGTTGTCCTATTTTAAATTTGTGAGCATTCGAAGCCAGCATTTCGTTCGGAAGATTATTTAATACCTCGGTACTATTGCTCATCCAGTTACATACCACAAAGCTACCTTCTTTATGAATGTTATCTATTTCATTCGCTAAGGTGAAGCACGTTACCTCGTCCGGCTGACTATCTATATAATCGTCCATATAGTGCTGTTTAGTTATCGCTTCAACAGCTGCCGGTTTTGATGAACTAAAGCGCTGTGCGTTTTTGTTTCGAATGAATTGAGCAATAAATGGAGAACAGTTCGCGCCAAAAATTAATGACGTCATCTTATAGGTTTTAACAGGTGAATTGACATCGTCGCGCCAAAGAAACCTTAGCGCATTTTGATCATCAGGTAAGATTTTTATTCTTAAAAACATATCTTTAATGTCTCCAACGATCGCAATTTTATGTTCGCGAAAACGCAACATTATACCCATCAAAGATGTAAGGAAATCAGGACCTTTAAGCAAATAATCATTTAGTGACAAGTTATTTGTTTTTGCAGCTGCATCAAATATTAATCGTAAGTTTCGCTTTTTAGGATTATCAACACCAAAATGTGGTAAGTACCAAATTTTAAAACTTAAATTATTTTCTGTTTCAGGTACCTCCTCAGCGAAGTCATTTGCAAAAAGATGCTTGACCCGGTCTCGGTACCTCTGCGCGTAGTCTTCATTCCAGGTCATCTTCTTTTCAAGACTTTTGAACCTTCTTAGTGCAGCTGGTTTAGAGTCAGGCATAATGCAACTGGAGTCCCGCCAAGGGAGTCCAACATACCACCTATTATTAACTAAGGTAGCAGTTTTTTCCAGGTGGGCCAGCGCACGCAGGTCATCGGCGTTCTGGCGAGGCTGACCTGAGATACCCAAGTAATCTATAGTAAATGATTTTCGTACCTCATCGTGCAGCTGTAGCAGCACGAACCTGCCTTCATCCCGTGCCATCTGGACATCATCTTGGATCAGAAGCGTGGTATGACGTAGTCGCGATGACGTCACCGGTACCCTGCCGTGGATACACCAGCCTAAAGGAGTGAGTGTTGCACAGGGTTCATTTTTCCTACCTACTCTCATTTCTAATGGCATTAACAAATGGTAATTATCTTGCCCAATTAATATTTCTGGCTTTACACTTTCTGTACATACATTTATATTTATATTTTTGAGGTGGCTATAACTATCACAATTCACATAGCTCAAATATTGTTCAGATAAATTAAGTTCTTTAACACTACGAGCATTAAGTTCATACTTCTTTCCTTCGCAGGTTGACATATGGAGACGAACCACATCAGTTTCGCAAACAAGTTCATTGTTATCCCATGCACCGCACACTCGTATTGTATCTCGTCGTCCGCGCAGCCCTAACCGTGACGTCAGCGCTGCACTGATAAGACTAACCGTGGACCCGTCGTCCAACAACGCATACGCACTAATTATACCGTTAGGTCCATGGAGATTAACGCGCACTACTTTTAATAACACTTTACAGTCTGAACTTGAATTATCTATGTGTATTACGTTTTCAGGTTGCGGTGTACACTCGGAGACGCGACGTTCGCTGCATTCTTCATCTTCACTTTGTTTGTGTTGAATATGCTTATCGCGCGTATCTTGTGGTCGCGTATAATGCAACAAGCAATGATGCGCCAACCCACAGTTATCTACATTGCAGGTATCGGCTGGGCAGGTATCCCATCCGTGCTTTGATATTAAACATTTATAGCAAAGTCTGTTCCTTTTCACAAAATTCCATCTGTCTTTACGAAGAGATTTTAAAAACTTCTTGCATTGTGTCAGTTTATGTATAGATGTATGGCAGTAGTTACAATTCTTATCTATATTTTCATTGTTTTTATGTAACACTGTATGTGAGCGAGTAGATGTAGGCTCTGAATACTTTCTTCTAAGACTGCTGTAATCATGCATGCTTCGCGTGTTTATTAAGGCCATAGAATTTACTTTAAGAGCTTCTTCATTAAGAAATTCGGCTAAAGTGTGCAGTGTCGGTCTCTTACCTTCTTTTATCAGCGGATAACTATAATCAGCCCATTTTGACAAGAGCACAGTAGGTAACTTAGAAAGCACACTTGTTATCACATTTGTAGCCACCAGGTACTCGTCACGACCGATAACACTGACTGCAGCCACATAGTTTCGCACTTTCACAGAAAATGACACAATATCCTTGTGATACTCCTGCAATACAGGATGCAGCTTCTTGATGTCCTGCACTATTCTTGACAGGATCAGATCCGGGTTACCGAATTGCAGCTCCAATGTCGACATTATAAGTTCAGGCGAGGTGGCACTGATGAACAGAGCTGACACGGCTTCACGTGCAGGTCCACGAAGACATTTTCGTAGTCGCCATAAATTTTCTTGTGGAGTGAAATTACACACTTGTGATGACTCATTGTAAGCCTGCTTGAATTGTAGAAATTCCATAGGGTCCCCAGTGAAGATTGGTAAGTCACGGGGTGTACAGATGCGACTTAGCAAGTTTGAGTTCGGTCCGTTGTTAGCAGAAGCGGTTGTCATGTTTTTCATGATCGGGGGCGGGCTTTGTTTCCAGCTCTTGGAGGCTGCGCTCCAACCACTTTTGAATTTCACTATGAGCACTCGACTTATCGGATCGTATGCTGCACTGATCATCGATTTCAGCTATTTACGCGGCGAGCTTTTTATCGATGAGTTCCATTTGTATTCTCGCCTTCGCTTCAGCTGCCTCCAATTCCAGCTTGGCCTTACGTGCCGCTACAGATGAAGACGTCGATTTCATCGAATTTGCCTTCGCAGATCGGTGACAAGGCGCGGATGGCAACAGGGGAGCCGTTTTAAACGGCGGT
The DNA here is from genome assembly GCA_963890685.1 of Plagodis pulveraria. Classification (NCBI taxonomy): domain Eukaryota; kingdom Metazoa; phylum Arthropoda; class Insecta; order Lepidoptera; family Geometridae; genus Plagodis; species Plagodis pulveraria. Next base: position 4,229,536 of record OY982950.1, read on the forward strand.
TCCGATTTCACTTCGCTACCCACATCTTTCACAAAAGTGCGTCTATTTAACACTCTCTGATCACTTTTCTGCCCATTTAGTGCTGTATCTGGCTTAACAAGTTGGTTTTGAGGCTGTCCACTATGTTCTTCCTTTTCCTTTTGTTCGCGTTCTTCACGAATCAACTTTCTGGTCTTCACCATCGTGCGTGGCGGGGTTTGAAACATTTGATGATTCGACTCGAAGGAACTGTAGCCGACGCAGGTTTGCTTGATTAAAACGACGATATAAAAGGAAGATTGGTCGTATATTGGCGAAAATACATGGAAAATAAGGCTTTATAAAATTATAATAATTGACGTGAGGTGCACAAGTTTGCCGCGAAAAAGCTAAGGGACGACTGTCATACGTACAAAAATACAAAATGGCGAACGTTTGTACGCCCCACGCCCCTCTCCTAGCCCCTCTGACATCTGGGCTGGTTTGCGATATTTGTTCAATGCATATAATGTTATAATGCTCACAAAGGATCACAATACTAATTTGGGTAATCTATAAATAAATGCTTTGCCTTCCTTAAAAATAGCTACTTATGTTTTAAGACATTAATAATTTAATAATATAATACACATTGATAAGTGTCGCCTACACAATAGACAGTCAGTATGCAAGTAATTTGCAGCGCCCTGTTCGATTCGTTTCTTTATTTTACGAGCTGATAATAGGGGTTAACGTATAAAAAATAATAGCAAATTGCCGATTTATTGTAATAGGTAATTCAAATGGACATAGAAGATTCATGGTTTGAAATTTTTGAGTGAAACTTTTTTAACATGGTACCTATGAGGTTCTTCTTTTTAAAAAACTTTTTAAACATTCCATTATCAACTTTTAGTTGTTTTTGTTATTCAGTTTAGACAAGAAAGATAGATACTTCGAGAATTCGTGATTTTTGAATACGAGTTCCGACGCAGAACTAACGCGGCAGAAACATCTCGTAATATCAATGTTGCGTTTGGAGTGGGGACTGTTTATTAGCAGTCCCCTAAGTCCTAACAAACCGTGCGATTTTGCGAATTAGCAGCAGTCCTGAATCTAGATATTTACTATGTACTGCCAAAGGGCTGAAATCCTACAACATGGGACCAAAAAATGACTGTTAAAACGTGTTTTTTTTTAATGTTATTGTGACGGAACAAGTTAGAGGCCCACCTGATGTTAAGTGGACTAACCTCTGCCTATAACAGTTGCGATTCATCACAAGTCACGAATTGCACTGCGGCCGTCACATTGAGACATAGTTGTTAAGTCTCATTGTGTCTGTTATTTCACTGGCTCTCAAGGACTACTGCCGGAACACACCTTTCGGTGCTTGGCGACAGACTTTCTACTTGAGGGTGGTAGCTAGCCAGGCGGGCAATCGCAAAATGCCCTTCCACCATGCGGTGAAGCTCAATCCAGCGGTGGGGATCAAACCAGGGTACTGCGACACGGCAGTCCATAGCTATTACCGCTCGGCCAAACTTGTACTTATGAAACCTGACACTTCTCTCCTTTTATGGAATGCAGGATATGTTAATGTTAAATAGTTCATTTTTACGCAAAAAAAAAACCTTATCCAACCGTCATAAGCTCCACGTAAGTGTCTCACAATGTCTTCGACAATGTATTATGTAAATTATATCAGGAGTAGTTTGTAACGAATCTCCCGGGGAACATTGTCAACGAGGAACAAAAGCATGGTTTTATAGCGATTATTATCGCAAAGTATGCCGTTGAAATGGTGCCTGGTGTTATTAAACCTGTATCCACAGCTATAAAATGTACTGAAAGCAATCTAGCTTAATTGTGTTTAGTACTATTTATATATTTTTATTAAACGTCTCGAAAAGTTCCATATATATAAATTACTAATGGCTGAATTCACGCACAAATAAACATGAAAAGAGATTATATTAAATTATTGAGTCTTCTCGAGACATCTTGATCAAACGTCTTGTAAATACAATATGTGATTATATTATATATATGCGATTTGATTGTTGTCCGATATTAATTATTTGATTATCTTAACATCTAGTTTTTCCCCATTCCAGATTAAGTTGATTGATTTTATAAATGTTTTTATTTAATTTTTAATGTGTGATAATTTGTAATTGTAATAATATGTACGTATTTTATCACAATAAACAAGTTTGAATTTGAATTTTGAATGCGAATAGTAAAATAGTACATTGTATCATAGATAAGAAATATAAATTTTGTGTATAGACCACAGTGAACAAAGGATTCTATTAGGGGCAAAATATAATCCTGATCACAGCATGGGATTCAAAGGACGGTGCCTGAGGCAATACTATAATTTTAGCCGTATGTTTCACTAAGGCTGGTATATAATATGTGGGGGAGATGTTTATTAAGGCGGTGGACGTCTGCTTTCCACATTATCACTTACCATCGGTGACATTTGCATGGTAGTATGGAACTTTGTGAAAGCCAGCCTGGTTAGCTACCACTCTCAAGTAGAAAATCTGTCGCCAAGCACCTAACTGTGTGTTCCGGCTGCTGTTCTTAAGAATCAGTAATTCTAGGTTACATTGTACAACATCTTTGACCACATCATCACTGACCGTCTTCGATGATGGGCAAAGACTAGGCTATCAGCTATAAATAAAAAATATAAAGCATATAGGCAAAAAATGTTTAACTCGTAAACTGTACTGTATCAGTCGGATTTTCCACTGCTTTTGCCATCATATCCACGCTTGGCAGATGTCTTGGGGGTCGCAGGTTAAGATACCAGTTCCTCAGAAAGCGCTTCTGCTCAACTTCCGGTATTTTACCTTTAGTCGCCTATCACGACACCCACAGGTAGCAATTGGGGTTAACATTCTAGCCCGGCACCCCATGGGGATAGAGCCCAGCTCAATGACTTCAAATTTAAAAGTCATTTGCATCATCATCTAAAACAGCCGGAAGTCATTCACTATTTAACAAAGACTCCTCCATTAAGGTAAGATGTCCGCAATCCTCACAAGCAGATGTCTTGGGTATCGCAGAGTAAGATGTTAGTTCTTTAGAAGGCACTGCTGCACACTTTAGTGTTTTTTATTACCTGAGATTGCAGTCAACGGCTAGCCTATCTGCATTAACAAAATGAAGTAGTAACATACTGTAGTAGGTACATGATGTGATACGTGCCTACATGAGACTATGCGGTCGTAGATAGATAAGAGAAACGATGATTTATATAAAATATAGACCAGCACGTCTCTCCCGACAACCTTTGTTACATGTAATAATAACAAATATTTTTAGAATATTTTATGAAAACATCAAATTAATATTTTAATAAAACTCTTAAAAAATACAAAAATATATCTAGTGACAATTCCGCCAAATTTTCCTGTTAAGCCGACGTGACGTCACAAACGCCACGCAGCCAAACTGGAAGAATGTTCGACGCGTTTTGCTTCTACACGAAGCATCCTGAGGAGGTCTTGACTCTACGAGCTCACTACCGAGAAAAAAAAAACATAAAATATTTTAAAAATATTTGTTATTATTAAATATGGAATTCCGCAAAGTAACGCCTGAATCTATTGATTATCTGTTACACGTATTAAGCACGTACTAAATAACATAAGTACCCATTGTTGTAGTATATAAGAGATGGATAATGTAAGTTAAGAAAGTCTAAATACAGTCTTAAGAATATGATGGAACGTTAAAGGATATAACACCTCTTTCATTTGGTGGCTTCAGCAGCCACCATCCCTTCAATACTACACATACACACTGCATATTCACTGCCTTTTATTCTTTAGTTGCGTATACCAATCATCCTTTTGAGGCGTTAATCAGCAGGGATTGCTGCCGTGATGGACTGCCGCACCGCAGGTCCATGGTTCGAATCCCGCCGCGGGCTTGAGGTTCACCGCATGGTGGAAGGGCATTTTGCGAATGCCCGGCTAGCGACCACCCTCAAGTAGAAAATCTGTCGCTTAGCACCTATCGGTGTGTTTCGGCAGCAGTCCTTGAGAGCCAGTGAAATTACAGGCACAATAAGACTTAACATCTATGTCCCAAGGTGACGGGCGCATAAAAAAAGCAGGTTGCTATAGGATTAGAATGTCACCCCATATCTCTTCCCGTGGATGTATGGGTGGCCTTTAAAGGCGTCAGAGAGGCCAGATAAAGGTGGATGGATATATATCATTGTTCTGTATTACTGGTAGTCTTTGATCATTATCTAACCTGGAAATGGGGTTAAGATGTTAAACAAGCGTAATCTAGAGTGGCAACTAGCTCACGAGAACAGCAGCTGTCATCGTAGGTTAAGTATCTTCATCATCATCACATCAACCGGAACGTCCACCGTTGAACAAGGTCACCCCTATTGGGGGAACTTGCCATAATTCTCACGCTTGGCAAGCATCTTGGGGATCACAGTAAAAGTTATAAGTTCTTTAGAAAGCGCTGCTTTCCAACTTCTGGTATTGTCCCTTAGTCACCTCTTACAACACCCACGGGAAGTAATGGGAGATGTAATTTAAGCTCTGCATCCTACGGTTAAGTCTTTTAACCATATTCAATCAACAAAAATTAACCGAGTAGTTGTCGCGAAGGATCGCGAACTCTAAATATTTGTATATCAACACTATTATTGAAGCGCTCGTAGCGAAGCTTGCTTAGTTGTTCTTAACCGATCAGCAAAATTAAGCAAATTCCGCCGCGGTCACGAGTTGGATGGGTGACCGCTAATGACATTACTAGTGAGCGCTTCCGTGCTTCGGAGGGCACGCCGGTTATCGTCTTAGGATGGCAGTCGTTATAGCATGGTGGTAGGGCATTTTGCGAGTGCCCGCCTGGCTAGCTACCACCCTCAAGTAGAAAATCTGTCGCCAAGCACCTAAGGGTGCAATTCTAACCCGGCACCCCACGGGGTAGTTAGTTTCTTTTAAATATACGACATTACGGAAAAATTTGTCCAGCTTTGTAGGTTTAGGTGCATAGCCGAAATAAGCATCCGTTAGAAGGTTGGAATATAGCTCTACGTCTTCGTACCTTCTTATGTTAAGTCTGACCGACAGTGGGTTGTTATAGCGAACCCGGTGAGGAAGCTTAGCTTATTATCATAGAACGATTCAGATAAAACGGCATTCTTGTGCTTGGCTTTAAGTTGAAGTCATATTGCTTATTTTTACAATTAGTCGTGGACACTGGGATCACATATACCTTACATGGGCCAGGGTAGAGCGTAAGTGAGCTGTTATTGTAGTTTGAGAGTACGGTCATCGCGGGATCTTTAGGTATTAAAATCCGAATATTAAAATTACATTCGTCATCGGTATTAACATTGATATTAATGTATGTATATTACCTATAGATAGATAGATAGATAATTCTTTAGTGTTACACCACTTAATATACAAAAATAACAGGAAAGTAATAGATAACTTACAATAAAGTGTTACAATGGGCGGCCTTATCACTAATAGTGATCTCTTTCAGGCAACCCTAGGATGGAGAGGAAACGTAGTAATAACAAGACGGGGTGTAATAAAAAGATAAAGGTACAATCAAATCACGACTATAATACACGACTAACTCAAATTAATAATGCATAAACAAGAAAATAAAATATGCTATAATATAACATATAATGCTGTAATGGTCTTATTAAACCTAAAAGCCCTGGCATATACACTATCGTGGCAATATTAAGCGTAAAATAGTAATAATACATATCTTTAATCTTGACAAAGCGCTCGTAGCGTAGTTTACTTAGCCTTTCTCAACCGATCAGCAAAGTTAAGCAACGTCGCGCGCGGTCATGAGTTGGATGGGTGACCGCTAGTGACATTACTGAGCGTTTCCGTGCTTCGGAGGGCACGTTAAGCCGTCGGTCTCGGTTGTTGTCTTTAGGATGACAGTCGTTACAGAATGGTGGTAGGGCATTTTGCGAATGCCCGCCTGGCTAGCTACGACCCTTAAGTAGAAAATCTGTTGCCAAGCACCTAACGGTGTGTTCCGGCAGCTGCTGTCCACTTAGCTATTCCAATAAATAAGCGACTCTAGCGGCGAAGCAATAAAGCGCACTTCAGCTCGCAAAGCACGGAGTACCTAATGTGTGTATATATATATATATATATATATATATATATATACCTTCAAGGCTCTCTCTATCTAATATTCTCATAGCTCTGAGACGAATTACTTAGCATTCCATGGACTCACCGTGCGGGTGCCGGGTCCATAGCGTTGCAGAGGAAGAGGCCCAAGTCAAGGTGCCTGGGACTTGCAACCCAGGGAGTAAGGTTAAGGGGCCCCTTTATAATGCATCAATGCTCCCTTTCACCACTCGAGCCTCCTTTCCTGCTCAACCAAATTTGGTAAGATCCTACTAATGCCGCCTTGGATACACGTTCTAGGATGGAAGTTAGGGTAGATTTATATTAGACCGGGCCGTGCCCATGGCGTGCCGTGTACGTGGCCCGGACGGGGCATTTTGTATGAAGCAGTTTATATTAGACAGTGCCTGATCCGTGTCCTGTCTGGGCCCGCCTACTAACGTACGCTCCGGCCTGCCCCGTCCTCGCCCCGGCCCGGACATGGCCCGGTCTAATATAAATCATCCCTTACAGTTGTTCTTTACAGGCCAGGGTCTTTTAGTAGGTTATATAGGGATTTCGCTGGTATACCCCTTGCTCCGACTTCTACAGCATATAAATTAACCACTTAACCACTTTTGGTTAATTCAATTGTTAAGTCTTAATATTTGTTAGTTTTTATTGTGTGGTCTTTAGGTATATTTGTTTCCCACGGCACAGTAATTTTTATAATTACTTATGATGCGGCACGAACCGTAGTATAATTCCGTCTGCACGGATACGCCAATGTATCTGTAGCTTTGTATCTTAAGTGTGGAGTGAGCGAGGCCTGGCAGTAGTAGCATACAGCACAACCACGGTATTATCATGTGTTGCAAATAATGATCATCCAATGGGGGCAATGACATCTCATCAGCTTAAGCACGGAACTGCGCAGTACAACAAAAGCACACAGAGAACCGATATAATTCCAAGTAAACAATACGTACTTCCACGTTTGCAACAAACAATGATTCACTCGAGTGACAAAGCCCTCACGGTTCCCTTCCTACAGTAGAATAAGGATAGTTCACACAAAGCAATTCAATTGTGTTCAACTAGATTAGTCGAGCAATCAACGTCTCGGAACTAATCTCACGTTGACTGTTATTGTGTAACCGTATTAAGTCTTGTGACATACCGCGTCATATTGAGCTTTTATACTATATATTATTACTAGCTGACCCGGCAAACGTTGTTTTGCCATATAAATAATTTAAAAAATAAGGGTTGATCGTAGAAGGATGAAAATTGAGGATTGTATGTATTTTTGTATGTTGTATCATAAAAAAATAGAAATTAAAAATTTTGTCTAAAAAATAAAATAAAAAATTTATGGGTGGACTACCCCTAACATTTAGGGGGATGAAAAATAGATGTTGGCCGACTCTCATAGATACCGGATAAGCACAAAAAATTTCATCAAAATCGGTCAAGCCGTTTCGGAGGAGTATGGCAACGAAAACTGTGACACGAGAATTTTATATATTAGAATATTAAGATTAAGATGTCAAGTGATTTAATAAAAACCGGCGAATCGCGTACACTGAGAACACATACAATATGTTACAAAATTAAAAATGTATATAGTTTTGATTTCTAATATTAATTTAAAATTTTTCAGTGTCGACAATCTTGTCCTTTAAGCAAGCCGTAGAGCCAAGCAAAAATCACGAGTTGTATAAAAATGGCACATACATTCAACAAACCATATTGTATGTTTATTTAAATATTGTTATGTTTCTAATAATGCCTGCTTAGCGAATTACATTACAAAATTACAAATTTACGAGAGAAAAAAATAAAGTCTTGTGCGGGATTCGAACCCGTGTCCATCCGCTCCTTTAGCCAGGGTATGTTCTAACCGATTGAGCTAAAATGACACAATGACTCATAACTCTAATTTTTGCCCTCGTTCTTCAACCATCGTCTCGGGATGGAGGGACACCTATAATTCAACTTGCGTTTTTCTACAGCATACCCCGGCTAAAGGGGTGAATGGGCGCGGGTTCGAATTCCGCACATTACTATATTTTTTTCTCTCGTAAATTTGTAATTTTGTAATGTATTTTGTATTGGCATTATTGGGAACATAGCAATATTTTAAAAAACATACAATATTATTTGTTGCATGTACGTGCCTTGTTTTTCATACAATTCGTGATTTTTAGCGTGGCTACGGCTTGCTTAAGGGGCCAGGTTGGCGACACTGAAAAATGTGAAATTACTATTGCAAGTCAGAACTATGGTAACGATGTTGAGCTCAGACTGTTTGAATCGGTGTGGCCTGAGAATCCCACAAGGGCTGTCACATTTTGCAATCAAAATAAAATTAAGGTTATTCGTTTCTGTATACAGAATTTAAAATTTTCAAATATATTTATTACCTTATTACAAAAAATTTTGCCTTAATTATCTTAAAACTATTCTAAAACTGGACAATGTTAGCAATTTTAAACTTTCAGTAAGATAATATCAAAAACCCTAGCTCTCACGGTAGGTTTCCCCGTGTTTGTAAGAGCTTGTTCACTCCATTGAGGTCTAAGGTAACATAACCATTTTGTCATGTGAATATTTTGTGTGTAAGTGTATGAGTTTGAGAGATGTGTGAGTGTGTGTGTGAGGGTGTGTGGGTGCGTGTGTGTTTGTGTTTGTGTATGGGTGTGTTACTGAATGTTTAGATGTTCATTTATGTAGCAAATTTTCGGTACCTTTAATTCCTAATATAAATATGTAATCTGTGATTTTTCGTTTATAATAAATACATATAAACTCAAATCTTTCTTCATTGTCGCAGATCGCAACAAACCTTTACTTGCAAATCACCATCATATATTAACATTCAAAAGGAGAAAATAGAACAGTCTTTATATATCTGAGCTGAGAACGGTACGGATTTTTTTATAATAATGTAGGACCAACTTCTAACGACAGTACTTTAGCGACTTTTCAACATACAATAGTCTGGTGTGGTGTGTCACAATACTTAGTTTAACAGCGGGCGATGCCAATGGGAATACAGCTTTTGGACTGTTTGGGTGTGGATGTGAGATAATTTCGGTAGTTTTATAGGATTGTTTGGCTTTATAGTTCTTTTGGGTTTGTTCCGAATGTGGGTAGTTGTCACCTTTGATAATATACTATATATACGATATTAATCTGCATCCTGATCGTTTATCGCGCTCATATGGGGTCGGTACATGTGTTATCTGTAACAACAGAAAAATAACAAAATCACAAATATACGATGGAAAAAATTTAAGTCATGTGCGGGATTCGAACCCGCGTCCATCCACCCCTAGAGTCGGGGTATGCTCTAACTAATTGAGCTAACATGACATGACCTCATAACTAAATTTTTTCCTATCGTTCTTTAACCATCGTATTGGGATGGAGCGACATCTATCTTGCGTTGTACTACAAACAAGACCAATTTTGCAATTGGTTTAACGACTTGAATTTTTCCTATCGTATATTTGTGATTTTGTAATGTAATCCGCATAGCAGGCGTTATTGCAAACCAAACAAAATTAAAACAGAAAAATAACTTGTACATATTTTTCACAACAGCACAATACGATTCGAAATGATCGAAGCGTGACTTGCTTAGCCCGTCTTAACCCATCAACTAAATTATGTAACGTCCGCTGTGATCTTCGAAGCGCTCGTTGCGAATTTTGCTTAGCTGTTCTTAACCGATTAGCAAAGTTAAGCAACGTCCGCCACGGTCATGACTTGGATAGGTGAGCGCTAGTGACATTACTACTGAACGCTTCCGTGCTTCGGAGGGCACGTTAAGACGTCGGTCCCGGTTGTTGTCTTATGATGGCAGTCGTTATAGCAAGGTGGTAAAGCATTTTGCAAATGCCCGTCTGGCTAGCTACCACCTACAAGTAGAAAATATGCCGTCAAGCACCTAATGGTGTGTTCCGGCAGCAGTCCTTCAGAGTCAGTAATTCTAGGTTAGCGTGAACAACCCTTTTTTTCAAAGCGGTAAAAAATAAAATACTAAAAATTGCCCGAATGCTGATAAAGTTGGCGCTAAAAGCCTCCCATCCTGAATGGAAATGTAATAATTTTATGGTTTACAAATGATATCATCGTTATCATTTTCAACAGCCATGACGTCCACCATTGAACAAAGCCCCCCCTCATTAGAAGTATTTTCACATTCTGCGGGTTTTTTATTGGTAGGCTCAGTATATTCAACATCTTTTACCACATCATCACTAACCATCAGATGAGATTGTAGTATAAGAAATAGAAAAAGATTAAATTAAAAAAAAATTAAACACTAGCTTACCAGAAATAAAAAGCAGCCCCAGCTCTTCGTCTACATTTTCAGGAAACAATCATGGCGGAATTGCAAGTCGCCAGACGGGATGAAAATATTTTCGCAGTATTATGTCAGGAAATAATATTTTCTGCAATTGAAGAGTACTGAAGACTTCAACAAGTTGCACATATTATTATTTTTTGCAGTTGCAAAGTCATAAAACCGTTAAAACGTTGAGGACGACTGTGTATATATTTACAGGATAGCAATTACTTTCTATTGTTATGAATTGGATACCGATGTATGTATTTGAAGCAGTGATGGCTCAGTGGTATTGGCTGTGGACTGCCGCGCGGCACGTGCATGGTTCGAATCCCACCGCGGACTTGAGCTTCACCGCATGGGCAGGGCATTTTGCGAATGCCCGCCTGGCAAGCGGTCACCCTCAAGTAGAAAATCAGTCGCCAAGTACCTGAAGGTATGTTCCGGCAGCTGTGCTTGAGAGACGCGGCTAAGGTGGTCAGGCCAGTGAAGTCTGTGACCTTGGAGGTGACCGATCTCGACGATTCGGTCACTAAAGAGGAAGTGGTGGCGGCGGTCGCAGCAGTAGGTGGATGTGATGTCGCAGCGGTGCAAGGTCGGGGTATCCGGCCTGGTCGCGGAGGCATGGGCACCATTCGCCTCGAGTGCCCAGTCACCACGGCCAAGGCCGCCCTCGCCCAGGGACGGCTGTCTGTAGGATTCAGCTCCTGCAGAGTCCGAGCACTTGAAGATCAGCCTCTGCGCTGCTTCAAGTGCTTCGGAATCGGACACACCCGGGCCCTCTGCCCGTCTGAGGTGGACAGGGCAGACAGCTGTTACCGCTGCGGCAAAGCGGGGCATAAATCCGCCTCCTGCGCGGCTACCACGCCGCGCTGCGCAGTGTGTGCCGCAAGCGGCCGCCCAGCGGACCATGTTATGAAGGGGAGGAATTGCAATCCCCCCCCTAAGAAGGGCAAAGCGCAGGCGCCGACCCGGCCTGCCGTGGCCACCGCCGTCCCTGAAGCGGGACCTCCGGCGGCTATCGAGGGGGGTGCGATGTCCGAATGATGGATAGGGCCGAGCATCGCATCCTCCAGGCGAACATCAACCACTGCAAAGCGGCCCAGGACTTGCTGATGCAGTCCATGGCTGAGTGGTTGGTGGACGTGGCGGTGGTTGCCGAGCCATACTCGATCCCTAGCCGTTGGCTGGGTGATCGGGATGGCTTGGTCGCAATGGTGTCGCGGTCTTCCACAGACTCCCCTCCCCTCTCGCTCTTAGAGAGGGGACCGGGATATGTGGCCGCCGCGTGGGGAGACATAGCCTTCGTGGGCGTCTATTTCTCCCCAAACCGCCCTCTATCGGACTTTGAGAATTTTCTCGAAGTCCTCACCGCCGTTGTCGGTAGGGCGGCGCCGCGTCAGGTCGCCGTTTTAGGTGACCTCAATGCCAAGTCGGTGGTCTGGGGTAACCCGGCCACCTCTTGCAATGTCCGAGGAGTCGCCGTTGAGTACTGGGCGGCCTCTACCGGTGTGTCCCTCCTCAACAGAGGGACGGTCCAGACATGTGTGCGGCAACGGGGAGGGTCAGTGGTTGACGTCTCGTTCGCCACCCCCGTGCTAGCCGCCCGCATCGTTAACTGGCGGGTGGAGATGGTGGAGACCTTGTCGGACCACCGATATGTGCGGTTCGAAATCTCCACCCAGAGCCCCCGGAGGACGGTCCCATTGGGCCGTTCTCCCTTTCCACGGTGGGCTCTCACCCGCCTGGACCGAGAGGCGGCAATGGAGGCGGCGTTCATCCAGGACTGGCTCACGCCTCCTGTCGAAGTCCTGGATGTGGACTCCGCAGCGGTTCAGCTCCGGGAGTCCCTGACTGAGGTGTGCAATGCTAGCATGCCTCGGTCTCACCGTCCACGTCCCCGCCGCGCCGTCTATTGGTGGACGGAAGAACTAGCAGGGCTCCGAGTCGCCTGTGTGGCAGCAAGGAGGGCCTACACGCGGAGTCGACGGCGCAGTGAACGAGACGAGGCCAACGAGGACCTTCTCTACGCCTCCTACGTTGAGGCAAAGAGGGTCCTCAAGTCAGCAATGGGCGCCGCCGATGACGCGGCGAGGGCAGAGATGCTGGAGGGCCTTGACAGGGACCCATATGGCAGACCATATAAGGCGGCGCAGAACAAACTGCGCCCCTCTGGTCCCCCGCTGACGGAAACCCTGGAGCCGACACTGTTGGATGGGGTGGTCCGGTCCCTGTTTCCAAACGGGTCCAACTTCGCCCCTCCAGTGATGAATCCCCCGCAGGGAGCGGCTCCACCGGAGGAAGAGGAAGTTCCTCCAGCCACGCTGGCGGAATTCGAAGGGGAGGTTCTCCGTCTCCGCGCGAAAAGGACGGCTCCTGGACCGGACGGCGTCCCCGCGCGGGTGGTCGCCATCGCCGCACTCCAAATGGAGGAGAGGTTTCGGGACCTATTCAGCAAGTGCTTCGCATCTGGAAGGTTCCCGAAACCTTGGAAGGAGGGGCAGTTATGCCTCCTCCGGAAGGAAGGACGCCCGGTGGACTCCCCTTCGGCATACCGGCCCATCGTTCTGCTGGATGAGGTCGGAAAAATGTTTGAGGGGATCGTAGCCAATCGGGTTAACGACCATATGCGGAGGGTTGGGCCGGACCTGTCGGACGCCCAATTCGGCTTTCGAAAGGGGCGTTCGACCGTGGACGCGTTGGCCCGACTCAAAGGCCAGGTGCTGGAAGCTACGGAGGCAGGGGACGGGGTTTTGGCTGTGTCATTTGACATAGCCAACGCCTTCAACTCCGTCCCCCACGCGACAATCTTGGAGGCACTCCGCTACCACGGAGTGCCTCGGTATCTGCGGTGTCTCCTGGCCGACTACCTGGGGGACCGAGCTGTCCTGCTTGTAGATCGCACGGGACAGCTCCGTCGGTACGATGTGGGGTCCGGTGTTCCACAGGGTTCTGTCCTGGGACCACTCCTGTGGAACATCGGCTTCGATTGGTTGTTGCGGGGAACTCTCCTCCGAGGCACAAGTGTCATATGCTATGCAGATGACACTCTTCTCACCGCCCGGGGGAGAGATTTTCGAGAAGCGGCGAGCCTGGCCTCGGCCGGTGGATCCCTAATTGCGGGAAGAATTCGCCGACTGGGCTTAAAGGTGGCGCTGCACAAGACCGAGGCCGTGTTCTTCCACGGGCCTCGGCAGCGCATTCCACCTGACGCCCACATTGTCGTGGAGGGCGTCAGGACCGTAGTGAAGGCCCAGATGAAATATCTGGGCCTAGTTCTCGACAGCAGGTGGCGCTTCGGTCCGCACTTCAGTGGGCTGTCGACGCGCCTGCTGAAGTTTGCGGGGGCCCTATCGTGGCTCCTTCCTAATATAGGAGGACCAAGAGGACGATGCCGGCGCTTGTATGCCGGCGTCCTTAAGAGTATGGCCCTTTACGGGGCGCCCATCTGGGCTGACTCCCTCCGAAGAAGGGAGAACGCCACTGCACTCCGCAGGCCCCAAAGGGCCATTGCACAGCGGGTGGTGAGGGCCTACCGATCAGTGGGTTTCGCGGCAGCATGTGCTCTGGCTGGCACCCCTCCTTGGGAGCTCGAGGCGGGGGTGCTTGCCAGAGTATACGAGTGGACGGCGGGACGTAAGGCGCTCGGGGAGCGCCTCGCTCCGGAGGTGCGGGAGGCCGTCAGACGTGAAGCGAGGGACGCAGTGGTCAACCATTGGGCAGAGGACCTCGCTACCGCCACTTTTGGCCGCCGTACGCTGGACGCCCTCGGTCCAGTCCTGCAAGACTGGCTCGGGCGGCCACATGGTTTCCTCTCGTTCCGTCTAGTGCAGGTGTTATCCGGGCACGGATGCTTCGGATCATACCTGCACCGGATCGGAAGGGAGGAAACACCAATGTGCCATGATTGTGCTGCAACGGAGGACACGGCGCAGCACACCCTCGAAGTGTGTCCGTCGTGGTCCGAGCTGCGCCGTGGCTTAGTCGCCGTAGTAGGGCCGGACCTCTCGCTTCCCAGCGTGGTTAACGCCATGTTGGTGGGCGAGGGGGCCTGGGCAGCGGTCGCCTCCTTTTGCGAAGACGTTATGTCCCAAAAGGAGGCGGCAGAGCGCGCAAGGGAGGAAGATCCCTCTGCGGCGCCATTGCGTAGGCGAAGAAGGGGTGGGAGAAGACGACAACTTTTCCCTCCCGGTGGTGAATAGCGAGAGACAGGCGCGGGGGCGACTTCTCTCGCATTGCACTTGTTCACCACCTCCGTCGGGCGGGAATGGCCAAGCATTCCTGGTCATTCCCGGGCCCCTCTCTCTCTCGGGAGGGGCGTGTAGGCCCCGCTGTAAAAGCGGGCGGTCGTAGAAGGAGGACTGGACGCAAAGGCTCTGCCGGTCTCCCAGTCCTCCTCCACACAAACGATGCTGGAATGTCGCTGGGTTGTTTAGTGGGTATACCGGTCGTCTACCGGGGAGTCCCACATACCCCCTCCATCCCCCGATGGGGGGGCATGCGTAATGCATTTTTCCCGGCGTCAAAAAAAAAAAAAAAAAAAAAAAAGCTGTGCTTGAGAGCCAGTAATTGTAGGTTTAGCCTGTTAACACATTCGACCACATCATCACTTACCATCAGATGAGATTGTGGTCAAAGGTTACCTATCTGCAATAAAATAAAAATAAAAAAAAGATGTTATAGGATGACCTGAATCACTAGACAGTGGTATTGGATATTATCCTTTTTTGACATTAGTTTTGCAAATCTTAAATGCTCGTTTGAACCGAATTTTTTTACTCATATAGTATTACTTGGAATTTAAATTTCGGCTCAAACGAACATGTTCCGGTGTTCGAGTAGTTTAGGCACCCAGCGAGAAATAGCAGGTTCGATTCCTACCCGATGAGAAAATTTTTGTACTCTAATAATTTGAATATAGAAAAAAACTTGTTATCTGCAAGGTTATTTATCCCAAACCTATCCATAAGTAATAAAAGTAATAAAGCACTCATAGATCTCGTTAGGAGAGGTAGTAACTCATATCGGATGAACGGTACGATACGAGAGATACTCGAATACACTTGAATCATTCGATATTTTCGATCGAATAATCTGGCTACAATATTTGCTGACATATAATGTGCGAGGCCCTCAGTTTTCACGCGCTGAATTTTTATATGAGTAAATATTTGGTACAAATATTTTAATAAAAAGGAAATGGAATAACTTTACAGCTACCCGCTTTTTTAAAGGTGTAGTAAAGCCGCTGAACTCTGCAGATGAACGGCCTAGTCGAGATAATAACATGATGAAAATATTTTTCCCGGAATAGAATGTTACTATGAATTTGATAAATTAACTCAGTATTAATGAAAACTACTTTGAAGCGCTCGTGGCGAAGTTTACTTAGCTGTTCTCAAACGATCAGCAAAGTTAAGCAACGTCGCCCGCAGTCATGAGTTGGATGGGTGACCGCTAGTGACTACTGAGCGTTTCCGGGCTTCAAAGGGCACGTTAAGCCGTCGGTCCCGGTTGTTGTCTTAGGATGGCCGTCGTTATAGCATGGTGGTAGGGTGTTTTGCGAATGCCTGCCTAGCTAGCTCCACCCTCAAGTAGAAAATCTGTCGCCAAGCACCTAACGGTGTATTCCGGCAGCTGTCCTAGAGAACCAGTACTTCTAGGGTAGTCTGAACAACATCTTCGACCACATCATCACTTACCATCAGGTGAGATAGTGGTCAAAGGCTAACCTATCAGGCCTATAAAAAAAAACGAATGTAAATATACGCTTCTCAAATTTTATAATCTACAAAGAAGAAGGAATTTTCAGATCTAATCTGATCAGGTCATTTTGATACAATTAATGCCTAAATCTACATAGTTCGCTCCCTTAACATAGTTGTTGATTGGTTGAAGCAAATCAAATATTAGCTGTTCAATAAAATACGAGCAATATATCTGGTCTGGCCATAAATACTGTTACATAAAAACTTTTCTTATTAACTTTCTTTGTCTCCATCAAATTAAAAAAGGCGTTGAAGCAGTGATGGCTCAGTGGCATTGGCTGTGGACTGCCGTGCAGTAGGTCCATGGTTTGAATCCCGCCGCGAGCTTGAGCTTCACGGCATCGAAGGGCATTTTGCGAATGCCCGCCTGGCCAGCGACCACCCTCAAGTAGAAAATCTGTCGCCAAACATCTAACAGCGTGTTCTGGCAGCAGTCCTTGAGAGCCAGTAAAATTACAGGCACATGAGACCTAACAACTGTACGTCTCAATGTGACAGGCGTAGTGCAATACGTCACATGAGAATATGCATATGTTATTGGCAGTTTAATCCACTTAACATCAGGTGGGTCTCGGGCTTGTTCCGTCACGATCACAAAAAAAAAAGGTAAATATTCGGAAGGCGAGGTCGAAATTGGCTTGCATCGATATAAGCAGTTGGTGAAACGTCTGAAATTCTGTGTTCATGATGAAGACAATTTCACGTGAAAGTACAACTCATCACAAGATAACACAAAATAGCTTATTATATACCTAAAACTAAAGGACTTCCACCAAAGTATACCAAGAGAATGTATTGGATCGTGTTGTGACATCCACTTAGCAATAGACTTTTTTTATATGCACTTGAATTTTCCATCAGTACTCTGCACCTAATCGCAAGGCTTGCACTATCCAAGCCTGGTTTGAAATCAATGTTTCGAACTTTATAAGAGCTTAAGAATGGCCCTCATCTAGCCCAGACCTCAACCCTTTAGACTACAAATGATTGCTGTCACTTTTAGAGGACATAGCTTGCTCCAAACGAAACGCTGACATTGTGTCTCCTCTGGAGCCAGTGGTGGCAAAAATACCCATGGAAACAAGGCGTAAATCCATAGATTCGTGGCCATACAGATTAAAGGCTCGAATCAAAGGTGGCCAATTCGAAAAGAATATTGTTTTTATTTTTAGCTGAGACTTTAATAAATATGGACATATAAGTTTTAGTAATATTACATTAGGTACTTAGTAAAAAAATACATTTTTATTTGTAACAGATATTTATAAGCCCGTAAATACAATGATTATAAAGAATGGTTACGATACCTAGCTACAAGCATAAAACAACTGTAAAAATGTTAGCTATATGTCAGTTTCCTTATTAATACGACTACTCAAGATAAGCCACGAACACTTAAAATTATTTCTCAGTATTCAATCCCATTGCTTATACTTACAAGTTATGCTCGTAAAAATACGATTACTCTCTTTCAAAACTTTCGTCCATAGCTATGAGTACATCCTATATAGTCCAGCCTTATTCGTAGAACAAAGGCTGCATTGTCGGGTTCAGACGAAATAACGAGGGTGCTCCTAGGTGTCTTGCTGTCATTAATCTTAATTCAACGGCTTGGATTGCGGACATGCCCGTAAACCTAGTATATAGGTTTTATAAGGATACGAACAACGCTTGTATAAAATGGCTATAACATTTGGTTGCAATTCGTACTGACATTGATTTGATAGCATGTTTATATTATGCCAAAGGGTTTGTTTGTTGAACATTGTTAAGAATAGTTTTTTTATGGGTTAGGAGGGCAAACAAGATGACGGCTCACCTGGTGGTAAGTGACCGCCGTCACCCAGGAACAACCGCAACACCAAAGGTCTCGCGGATTCATTGCTGGCCTTTGAGGAAGAAAAATGCTTTCTTCTTAAAGGCTTCTTAGACAGAAAACATGTCATTATTACTTTACCTCCGGTGCCGGGCTAGAATGGCACCCCCTCATATCTTCCCATGGGTATCGTAAGAGGTACTAGTGGTAAAATACAGGAAGGTGTGCAGCAACACTTTCAGAAAAACTGCTATTATACACTAAGATCCCAATACGCCTGCCTTTTAAGCTTGAAGATTATTTTAAACTCCTCTTAATGGAGAAAGCTGAGGCTGTGTTCAGCAGTGGACAATCTAGCTGATACTATTAATATACTGTATCAGCCGGATTGTCCACTCTTAACACAATTTTCCCCGTTGGAGGGGAGTTTGCGCACCCACTTTTTCCTTGTCTCCACAGCTGATAAAGTATACAGTAATAATAACTTTAGTAATTACAAATAAATAGTTAAAAATATTGCATTAACCTATTATATTAATATTTTATAAAAAGTTTTGATGTTTTTTTTTTTTTTATGCCTGATAGGTTAGCCTTTGACCACTATCTCACCTGATGGTAAGTTATGATGTGGTCGAAGATGTTGTTCAGGCTAACCTAGAATTACTGGCTCTCAAGGACAGCTGCCGGAACACACCGTTAGGTGCTTGGCGACAGATTTTCTGCTTGAGGGTGGTAGCTAGCCAGGCGGGCATTCGCAAAATGCCCTACCACCATGCTATAACGACTGCCATCCTAAGACGACAACCGGGACCGACGGCTTAACGTGCCCTCCGAAGCACGGAAACGCTCAGTAGTAATGTCACTAGCGGTCACCCATCCAACTCCTGACCGCGCGCGACGTTGCTTAACTTTGCTGATCGGTTGAGAACAGCTAAGTAAACTTCGCTACGAGCGCTATAAGTTTTATAGCTTTAGCAAAGTACTTACGGACATACAGACCAGCAGTAACGTTAAAATAGCTCCCTTTCGCCGTTTTGTCCTAAAACTTAAAAGCCAGATATTCTTACCAAGTTCAAATTTCAAATTGTATTATTGACATTGTGTATGAAGGATTACATTCAAAAATCACTACGAGTACAGATAAAGCATTAACATTGTCAATTAAATATATTGTCAACGCTACTTCATATGTTTAACATTTTGTTTGTTGATGCAGTGTTTCTTGAGATTGATTGCAAATATTATATATGCTTCGTTTTGCCAATCATGTATCATTTAGAACAGTCACCATTCCAGTCTCAGAGGCGTTCAGAAAAATTCACACATTTAGCATTAACATTTTTGCACATTTGTCTTCTTGATCTAAGCAATCCATACACCGTACAACTATGATCTCAGAAGAATATGAGGTAGATACATTCGATGTTCAGAGGCACGCTGCGTGCCGCCGCTCAACTCGTACACACATAAAACGCATAATTCGTTTTTATAACGTCACTCAAGGCAGTATATTATATTTTTTTATAGTATATTTTGCATGGTGGAAGGGCAATTTGCGAATGCCCGCCTGGCTAGCGACCACCCTCAAGTAGAAAATCTGCCGCCAAGCACCTAACGGTGTGTTCAGGCAGCAGTCTTTGAGAGCAAGTAAATTTACAGGCACATGAGACTTAAAAACTATGTCTCAAGGTGACGGGCGCAGTGCAATTCGTGACCTGTGACGAAATGAACTTGTTATAGGCAGAGGTTAGTCCGCTTAACATCAAGTGGGCCTCGAGCTTGTTCCGTCACAATAACATAATAAAAATATATATAAATTTGGGAGAAGGTTGGTGTTCTTATAGCCACAGCAATAATTGAGGCGCAAAATCAAAACTTATAATACGTGCAACCCCTCTGACGATGAAGCGACGACTGAGATCAAGTTAGCCAATTAGCAATATTTTGATGTGCCACTGGTGGTTCGAATATATATCTACCTGTTTTACCGACTTCAAAAAAGGACGAGGTACTCAATTCATCTGATTTTTTTTAATGTTTGTTACATCATAACTTATGACTGATTGAACAGATTTTGATGATTATTTTTATTTGGAAGCTAATACTTGCCGTGTGGTCCCATTTCAATATCATCAAAATCGGTCAAGCCGATTTTGAGTTACACTCCAATAACTTAAAAGTATTTTCCTATCTCTATGAAATGGTCCTTGACAGTGAATGACAATCGCAAGGGTCACTAAAAAGGGTAAAAAACAATTTATACCAAAAAATGGATTAGACTTAAACACTAAAATGTGTGAAATAACTTGTCGAAGGTACCATGCGCACAATATTGTGATAATACTTTTGAACCATCATGGTACCGACTTCAACAAGTTATTTCACACATTTGAGTGTTGTAGTCGGTTCCATTTTTAGGTAAACTTTTTTTTTTTTTAAATATTTGCCGTTCTATACCAATACCATACCGAAGAACTTCCTATATAAATTGTTGTTTACATATCTGATGATATAAACATCTAAAGCAACTATCACGTCCATGACAAATAGTGGAATATCATTTATCGCGGTTGATTGCAAAGTTTTGAGTGGGTTGGCTTAGTAGTTTGTTTGACAGTTTTGTGGCTATTAATAGGCCTACTAGTGCTTTTAGACACGATATTAGGAATATTTGAGAAAACTACCTATACTTATAATTTTATCTCCACACATACAGTGTCATCGTCATCATTGCCTTCTTACCCTTAGCCCATATATTATGTGGGGTCGGTACAATATGTTATTAATAATAACAAATAATAACAATATATATTAAGCAAACCTTAAATTATTAAGTAAATAAAACAATTAAAAAATATACCTAATGACAATGCCGCCTAATTTTTCTGCCAAATCGGAAGAATTTTCGGCGCGTTTTGATTCTTCACGAAGCATTATCAGGAGGTCTTGACTTTACGAGCGCACGATCGAGAAATTTGTGACGTCACGTCGGCTTAACAGGAAAATTAGGCGGAATTGTCACTAGATATATTTATTTCAAATTTTTTATGGTTTTAGTAAAATATTAATTTAATGTTTTCTGTAAATATTTGTTATTATTAATTCCGAAAAGAAATGCCTGAATATGTTTACTACAATATGATATTGGTATTATAATACAAATAGATACAAATTTGTTAAATAGATACAGATACTCCCTTTCGGGATGACCGCTACCCTTTGGTAAATAAAAGCTTTGAAATGGTAATGTTTGCCCGTCAGTTGTCTTTGCGATCATCTATTGAAAGGATATGGAACCGTCCCGATTGGAGCTTTACTATATGTATTATTATATTTATTTTTGAAAGAAAGAAAGAAAAAGTACTTTATTTGTGACACAAATAATACGGTGAGACTAAGATGAAATAAAATATGTGTTTACAAATTGGTCCCAAATCAGCATAATGCTGGTTGTAAGCCAGCGCTTGCGCAGCCTTGCGGCGTTCCACAAGAAACACTCATACTTGGCCCTTTGAAGTCAAATTTTCATGGTCAAACTTGCATGCTGCGTTCTATTGCTGTTCATGCTGCGTTGCAATGACGGGCACCCCTAGCAATATTTGCATTAAGGTATTAAGAATGCTTGCTAAGACTTTATCCTTGAATATAACTGAAAAATAACTCAATCAATGATTAAAAAATAATCATCAAATCAAATTCAGTCTGAAAAACCATTCAACAAAAAAATAAGTCTTTTTCTATGCGTGATAGGTTAGCTTAACGATGGTAAGTGATGATGAGGTTGAAGGTGTTGTTAAAGCTAAACTAGAATTACTGGCTCTCAAGGACAACTGCCAAAACACACCATTAAATCCTTGGTGACAGATTGTCTACTTGAGGGTGGTAGCTAGCCAGGCGGGCATTCGTAAAATGCCCTACCACCATACCATAAAAACTGCCATCCTAAGACAAAAACCGGGACCGACGGCTTAACGTGCCCTCAGAAGCATGGAAGCGCTCAGTAGTAATGTCACTAGCGGTAACCCATCCAACTCATGACCGCGGCGTACGTTGCTTAACTTTGTTGATCGGTTCAGAACTGCTAAGCAAACTTTGCTACGAGCGCTTCAATAAGCCTTGAGATGTTTCTCCTCTTTGTTGAATGTCGAAAAACAACATAGAAAGACTTCAATAATGTTCAAACGCAATAAAATAACATATGCTATCGGTTCAGTGAGGCAGTTCCATTATTCTGTGGCGGAGGTTATTAGACTGTGTTCTTGTAATCTGCTTACTTATGGAATATTAAGTTTGCTCTTGAGACGAACCTATCTTCACGTCGGGTCTCGGATGATGTGATTACGTTACATAAGTTATGTGCGTGCTGAAGTATTCGTGTTTTCGCCTCGCAAGTTAATGGGAAGTTTCTTCGCTTTCTGACTTTTCAACGTGTTTTGGCGGATATTGAATAAATTAAATACTTGGGTATGGAAGCGTCATGTGGAAAATTTATTGTAATAAATTGAATTTTGTTCAAGAGTTAAAGAAATTTCGGGACGAGTTTCTGAAAAGTAGGTGTACTGCTAGGCGAAAATAATGTTATACAGTGTTTGTGTGTTATGTAGGAAGTGTTTACTACTTATGAAAGATAATGTAACATTATCTCTTAACAGCGTTGACCACGTCAGTGTTAATTATTCCATCTTAAAGTAGTATTGTGCAAACACTACTGTTTTTAGGTATGAATGGTAATGTTGCCAGTGGTGTTTCTGGGTGAACGAGATACAAGTCATAACTTCTTGGCAACAAGCGCAGTGCAGTGTCAGGAGGAGCGATGACAGTGACACTGCAACTGTAACAGACAGGTGTGACGCTTACCATCAAGTAAGAGATTTATCCGTCTCATCCCTTTACAAATAAAGTTGGTTGGTCTACGATTAGGAATACTCCAAAAATATTTTAAAATTCACAATGCTTTATTTATTACTTATCCGTAGGCACAGTCCCTAACAAAATTAATTCCTAGTTCTGAATGTTATTCCTAGTTCTGAAAGAATAATAAAATAAACAACGCGCATAAGTTTCATACTACGTTTTTCAACACACTTGTGAGGAACGAATACGAAAATTTCGATACGAAAATATTGTCTTGATCTCTTTGATAGCAATAATAATCTGATTAAGAAGGTTTATAATAAAAACTTGTAAAGTTCTACTTCACTAGGTAAAAAACTCTTTGGTTTGTTTTTATATGAAAAAGGAACGAAACAAACTACAATCTCTTTGGTGAGAAGTGTGGAAACGTTGTTTTGTTTTCTATTTAAAACACTAACGCGGTAAAGTTAAAAAAGCACGAGTGCGTAACAGACAAAATTATGACACTCAAATCGGTGCATTTAAAAGTTACCAACATGGAGATGTAAAATACCCAACAAATAAAAATGTATTTAAATTTTAATTATCCACAAACAAAAATGCTCGATATCAGCACTAGTTGCAAACAAAATACTTACTGTTTAAGTAATCAGGTGTGGTAAAAAAATGTTTCATCAAGTTCAACGCAAGGATGTTTATAATCAAACAAAAACCGGCCATGTGCAAGTTGGACTCGCGCACCGAGGTTTCCGTACAAACCTGTAAGTTTTAATTCCCTTGCGAGTGTCGAAAATTTGCGGCGTAAACGGGTGTATTTTTTGAATTCGGTAGCTTACAAGTTTGATTTTTCACAGCTCTAGCGGACAGTAGACTTGAGTATTTCATATGAATTGTAGCTTGATACCTCCACGCGTACAAAAAGAGACAGACAAACGGACAACAAAGTGATCTATAAGGATTCCATTTTTTCCTTTTGAGGTACGGAACCTTAAAAATGAATTATGTAAATATATATCGTCAACTGCAATACTCGACATCAACCTCAGATGCAATCAACGAAAACAGAGGTGTAGGCCGAATAGCATAATTATAATTTATTTTATATGGGTTTGTGGCCGAACAAGCACGTTGTTGGTTGTGGCCGAACTAGCACGTTGTGTTGTTTTGTTGATTGTTGAAGTTAACAACTGATGTTAGGTGTACTAACTTCTGCCTATAACAGATGCATTTCGACACAAGTGACGAATTGCACTGCGCTCGTCACACTGAGACATTTAGTTATTAAGTTTCATGTGCCTGTAATTTTACTGGCTCTCAAGGACAGTTAGGTGCTTGGCGACAGATTTTCTACTTGGTGTGTTAGCTAGCTAGGCAAACATTCGCAAAATACCTTCCACCATGCGATGAAGGTCAAACCGGTGGTATGAATTGAACTGTTGATCGAACCGTGGACCTACGGCACGACAGTCCATAGCTACAACCGCTCGGCCACAATTGCCTCAAAATACTCTCTTTAGCATATTGATTTAAACTGAAGGACTGTTTGGCAAAACTGTGTTACTTAGATTCCAACTTGAATTTAATGTCTTAGGACCTGATTCAGAATGTTCGAGTAAGTTCCGGTTATACTTCTGGACCGATTAGGATGAAATTTGGTACGGAAATAGTTTGAGACACGGGGGAGGACAAAGGATAGTTTTTATCCAACTGCGCAAAAAGAGGTTAATAGTTTTGCGCGATAACCAATCTACTGGACTGATTAGGATGAAATTTGGTATGGAAATAGTTTGAGACGCGGGGAAGGATATAAAATAGTTTTAATCAAACTGCGCAAAAAGACGTAACATTATATTTTATTTTCTTTTCTTAGTAACCTGACTCGAATAGAAGGGTTTATTTGTGTGTATATTGTTTTTTTTTTTTTAGTTATTCACGTGCAAAGCCTAGTATTAAGTAAATAAAACACTATCTCTGCGTTTCACAGTCATCGATTTAGCCTATCCACCGGTTAAAGCTTGAAACGCGCTGCATGTTAACTGTCATTTTTATCATTCAGTTATTTATGTTCTGTCTAGTATAACCAGAACTTACTCGAACATTCTAAAACAGGCCCTTAGTATCTAAACAACAAAATGAATCTCCAGATGAAACTATCTAAAACAAATGCATTATTGTACAGAAAAGAAAAGTATCCACTGATCCAAACAACAATTTGAAAACAAAGTTGTTGTACATTTATAAGAGACAAAAATGATTTTTACATATTTCCCTACTTAAATTGTCTGCTTTCTTTTGAAAAGACTTAGGAATGACAGCACAAAGAGTTCATGGTCTGTGTCCGTCAAGTAATGTCTTTTGAGAGGATCAAGAGAGATGAAACTGTTGCAAACTCGAATGTCATTATCAATCGCAAAAAGCTCCAAAGCAAACTCATCCCCAATTGGAAACTCAGTTAGATGTAGAAGTTTTTGCTGCGTCTCAAATGCCCTTGTGCGGAAAGATTAATGAGCCAACTTTGCTGTAGAGTGAACATTTTTGTACATCAAATAAGATATTATATTTAACCAGTCAAGAGCTAGAACCGTGTAGAAAATAATACTTATAATATTATTAAAAAGTAATAGTGTTTTATAGTTCATAGGCTAGGTTTGACCACTATCCCACCTGATGGTCAGTAATGATGTTTGCAAAGATGTTGTTCAGGCTAACCTAGAATTACGGGATCTCAAGGAAAGCTGTCGAAACACGCTGTTAGGTGATTGGGGTCATATTTTCTACTTGAGGCAGGTAGCTAGCCAGGCAGGCATTCGCAATATCCCCTACCACCATGCTTTAACGACTGCTATCTAGAGACAATAACCGGGACCGTCGGTTTAACGTGCTTCTCGACCTTCGTCTTACGTAGGCAAACAAGTGGCCTGTGTATCTAGTGCATCTACCACAATTATGGCTGAAACTGGAAGGCCGACCACGTGGTGTGCCGGGCTAGAATGTCACTCACCCATCTCATCCCTTAGGTGTCATAGGGAGCAAGTAAAGGTAAAACTGGGCAGCAACTCACTGCAATCCCAAGGCGCCTGCCGTGCCGTGAGCGTAGAGATTAAAGCAAGTCCTCTCTTAGGGAGGTTGTGATCAGCAGTGAACGATCCAGCTTATACAGTCCTTGGAAAACACATTTATTTTTCCAGTTATTTTAAAACAAAACTACCGGTTTTGATGAAATTTCAATGAGACAATATTTAAAGAAAGAAGTTTTTTAAGTTCAATATCTCAGATTTCAATCATTTTTAACCAATTTATGGTATACTTAAAAAACTTCTTTCGGAGTTCTGAGGTAATGAATATAAAAGTATCAGTCAAAATGAGACCCTTTTCTTTTTTCAATTAAGTTAAAAACAACTTAAAATACAATAAACTTATCTCGTAATTCGATACTTATTCAAATACCAGCAATTCAGATATCAGAATCAAAAATTAACTATGTTTCATACAATTATTGAAGCATACTATATTATTTGACACGTCATGTACCTTCATTTTCAGTACTCCAAAGAAATTTGTGTAGATCCGAACGCGTTCCATATCACGTCGTCTTTTATCTTTTACACTCGTTCTTTATTTTATACGCAATTTTTATGCCACACTATTTCTTACGATTTAAGAGGGATAAAACATAAATCCATAAGCGTACATTCCTTGTCCTGTGCAGATTCAATGTTATTGGCAATAGTAAAACATTATTCTTTTCCATAAATAGATATGTTGGATATCGATCTCCAACCCGCTGCTTCACAGAAATTGGTTGTACCTATAAAAAAGTATATGCCAATTCGGTCTAATCTCAGACATCGATAACTAACGTTGATGACGAGTATTGTACGTCTATGGAAGTTTTTTTAAAGCTGATAGGCTAGCCTTTTTTTTATGCCTGATAGGTTAGCCTTTGACCACTATCTCACCTGATGGTAAGTGATGATGTGGTCGAAGATTTTGTTCAGGCTAACCTAGAAGCCTAGAAGCCTTTGACCTGATGGTAAGTAATGATGTTGTCGAAGATGTTGTTCAGTTCAGTTATAGGGGTGGATGGACGGGGGTTCGAATCCCGCACATGACTATAATTTTTTCCCTCGTAAATTTGTAATTTTGTTACCATATCGTCTAATTTGAATATAATCGCTAATGTCTTAGAAGTGAAGAATAAAAAAGTGATTTTGACATATTTTGAATACCAGGGGTTCAGATTCTGTGAAATTTTGCAGGCATGTGCTTAACCCTAATAGCTATGCTGCTGGTTTTCCAGTTTTTCGATTTTAAAGTCTTTTTTGTTAAAAACCGTTTGGTATGGCAATTCTTATAACCACATTAGGGGCAAAAATAAATAATAAATCGAAAATCTGGGAATCTAGAAACATAGATATGAGGCTCAGGGATATTTACGCAAAATATTACATAGTTTGAACATTTTGTATTCAAAATACGATGAAACTACGTTTGTATAGAAACGCTACGTGCACTCTTTTCTTCATTCAAGATTTATTTATTAACTAGCGGCCCGCGCTGCGCACGGGTATAAAATATAAAGCCTATGTCACTCACTGAAAAAATAATTAAAATTGATCCAGTAGTTTTGATTTATTCATTACTGCCCGTGGCCCACACGCGTTAAATTTAGAGTAACAATTATTCTTCTTTCCCTAAACCATGAAACTTTCCTGCTGTCTTTGGAATATCTAAATTCATACTCTACAGTTTTACTTATTTACTTTTTACATATTTACACTACTACTCGCTCCCGCCGCCCGGGCCGGCCGGAACCGCCGCAAACGCTACGTCCTGCCATTTTTAAATCAGTAATGTCTTCGAAAATATTTATATAAATCATATGCTGTAAAGGGCCATATAGATCTATATTAAATCAACAATGTATTTAAAGTATTTAATTAGATACGGGTTTATGCTGTATTGGTTAGAATCACTTCGAAAATTACCCATTATTTGTCGTAAAAAGTAAATGACAAAACAATTTTATTGTGGGATATCCATAAGAGATAGACATATACCATAGCGGAGTTTTCTGTAGACCTTTTCAATGTGTAAAATACATAGTACATTATTTTGAAAAAGCTTGTAGGGTTCAGCCTGCGTTTGCAATGTAAGCGGAAAAAAAAATTTACGACATTACATTAGAAACCTCAACAATATTTTTCCACTATTTCATGGATGTTATACATACTTATACATATAAACCTTCCTCTTTAATCATTCTATCTATCGAAAAAATCGCATCAAAATCCGTTGCGTAGTTTAAAAGATTTAAGCATACATAGGGATATAGGGACAGAGAAAGCGACTTTGTTTTATACTATGTAGTGATATAGATTAGCAGTTTTCCATTTTTTCTTGTTTTGTTTACCCAAAAACCGGCTTTACTGAATGTTGTTAGGAAAATAAAATATATATTATGATAAATAAAAAAGAAAGATCATTATTGCAGGTTATTTATTTTTAGTATTCTAGTTTTTAACTTTAAAATATTAATGAATTACTTATATCTCTCTCTCTCCATTCAAAAGTTGTCTGGAAGAGATCGTTTGGAGAGATAAGGCCGCCTATTGTTCACTATTATTAGCTAAATATTTTAAATTTTGTTTTAGTTTAAGGTGTTCAATAAAGAGTTTATCTACCTACTTATATTAGGGTACATGCATGTTTATTTTATTACATTTTCACACTTTTTATGGTTAGATACTTTTTACGTTACAACCCCGTGGTAGACATACGGAAGAATAGAGGGGATTCGGGTTTTATTAACAATAAATTTTATGAGTACAAGAAACCCCAAAACCAAAATAACTAAAAATTTGTTTGCACGGGATTACTTGAGAGATGTCAAATTAGAAAAACAATATATATTAACTTTGGATTTAATATAATATTATTTTCGTATCTAAATACGAATGTGATTTTCCAGCACCAAAAGAAACCAAAAGAAAAGTATACACTTTTTATGGTTAGATACTGTTTACGTTACAACCCCGTGGTAGACATACGGAAGAATAGAGGGGATTCGGGTTTTACTAACAATAAATTTTATGAGCACACGAGACCCCAAAAACAAAATAACTAAAAATTTGTTTGCACGGGATCACTTGAGAGATGTCAAATTAGAAAAACAATATACATTAACTTTGGATTCAATATAATATTATATTCGTATCTAAATACGAATGTGATTTTCCAGCACCAAAAGAAACAATAAATAATTCCATACAATAATTTTAAAAGTATAAATACGGTTTAGCTATGAAATTGTAATGCAAATTCTCCTTGACAAGAAGTTAACGCCATCTCTTGGAATTCATGGTCACTAAGTTCATCATCAGTAACACGTGGTACAAGAAATTGTACAACTTAGCTAGTAACCAACTAACTAATCTATAGTAACACCAACTTAACTGTGCAGTTCTCGAGGGCGCTATTGGTCAAGGAAATCAACTACAAACTGTCACAATTTGAGGGAATTTTGTAGTTCTTTTTTCTGCCGCCGGAACAGATAAGTTGGTCGAACTGTATGTTATAGTAAGCTCCCGGTGAAATGACAGGCACACGAGATTTAACATCCTTACGTCTCAGCTCAGGCCGATGGGCGCAGTGCAGTTTGCCACTTGTGACGATCTACTTCTGCTATAGGCATCATCCAGCCTGTTTTTACGAAGTAATTTATAAGTCGAGTCAGCTATATCAGTATATTATATCATATGTATAAGCAGTCATAGTATTTTATCCAATACTCTCTTGAGGACAAACAGGCAACACTACGGGTATATGGTGGCTTAAAATATCGAAATATTTCGAAGCGCTCGTAGCGAAGCTTACTTAGCTGTTCTTAACCGATCAGCAAAGTTAAGCAACGTCGCCCGTGGTCATAAGTTGGATGGGTGACCGCTAGTGACATTACTACTGAGCGCTTCCGTGCTTCGGAGGGCACGTTAAGCCGTCGGTCCCGGTTGTTTTCTTAGGATGGCAGTCGTTACAGCATGGTGGTTGGGCATTTTGCGAATGCCCGCCTGGCTAGCTACCACTATCAAGTAGAAAATCTGTCACCAAGCACCTAACGGTGTGTTCCGGCAGCTGTCCTTGAGAGCCAGTACTTCTAGGTTAGCCTGTATAACATCTTCGACCACATCATCACTTACCATCAGGTGAGATAGTGGTCAAAGGCTAGCCTATCAGGCATAAAATATATATATATATATATATTTTGGCATACGTCCATTTTTAATGTCATAGCTAACCTGCTATTGGAAACTTTTAATTTAAAGAACAGGGCAACCCTTTAAACAACTATTAAAATTCTAGGCTAGCCTGACCACATCATCACTTAGCATCAGGTGAGATAATGGTCTAAGGCTAGGCTTTCAGCTATAAAAAAAGACAATGTTATATATAAAGTTTACTTGCCGATGGTACGTAACTTTTTCAGTTGTTTTCATTCGTCCTTTGTTATTCCTGCACTTTTATAACGCAAATTGTCATTTTTCTGAGAGAGATTTTTCAGAGAATGCGTGTCTTCTGTACAACGACGTTGTCGTCACTGAGCGGACGTGACAAGTTATGAGCCAATTATTGGCTGTTATTTTATTGGCGTTTAAGAAGCTCAAACTCATACTCGCTACCTAGACATTGAATGATCGAAGTTGACGAACCGCTAGACGTAGTGATAGTGGGTAATCTTAATATAAACACAAATAAGGAATCGAAAGAACGATTATATGTGCTTAGTAAATACAATGATGTTTTATCGAATCAAGTTTTTTTTTTTTTAATTTTTTTTTTTTGCCTGATAGGTTAGCCTTTGACCACTATCTCACCTGATGGTAAGTGATGATGTGGTCGAAGATGTTGTTCAGACTAACCTAGAATTTCACCGCGTATGTTAATTTTGCAACTCGAATCACCGCCACCTGTAATTCCATACCTAACCACTGCTTGACATTTATATGTATTACGTTACGGGAACACAGATGACGTATATACCCATGTAAATAAGACATATGTGTTCCCATAATAACGTAGAATTCTTACATCTTTGATTTAGTAGCGTCGATCCAATTTGCGTCCATCTTGGACCTGCCATTTTGGATTTTTGGCATCTGTTAGGAATAGCTTTTGACTCTGAGCTTGACATTTGTTCAAAAACCCCCAATCCACCTCCTACTGTTCCCAAGTTAGCAAAACAATTTGCAATTATTACAAATTTTGATTATTTTGTTGAAGAGGCTCTTGTCAAGCAGATGGAGTAACCGTGTCCTCATTTACAAAGCAAATAAACCGTTAAATTTAAGATGAGACGTATTTTGAATATAAACGTTATCCTTGATTCTATGTCGTCGTTAATTTAGAGATTTTGTTAGGGAAATAAGAAAATGAATAAAGATTTGTGCGTTAAATGTTTAATATTGAATGTTTTATCAACATTTTGAAGCGCTCGTAGCATAGCTTGCTTATTCGTTCTTAATCGATCGACTAAGTTAGGCGACGTCCGCTGCGATCAATACTTGGATGGGTGACCGTTAGTGACATTACTACTGAGCGTAATAGTATAAATGATAAATGGAGCGAAACCAAATTAATAAATAATAAATAGTATGATGTTCAATGAAAAAAATAATTCAATGGGATTATTCCGGAACAATAACAAGGCTAGTGAGCCTTGTTGTTTTGTCTCTTGACCTGTGTCTCTCAAAGATGCATATTGTCACAAGCGACGAATTGCACTGCGCCCGTCTCTCTGAGACATTCAGTTGTAATGTCCTGTGTGCCTTTATTTTTTATGGCTCCCAAGGACTGCTGCCCACTGTTAAGTGCTTGGTGACATTATTTCTGCTTGAAGGTGGTAGCTAGCCAGGCGAGCATTCTCCAAATGCCTTTTCAACATGTGCTCGGTCATTATAGTCGGATTTTATTTGGTAAAATATTAATAAGTTTAAATTTTAATAATACTTGTTTTAAAAAATACGGAACCGACACACAATACTAAAATGTATCCAATAACTGGAAGTAAGACGAACAAAATGTGTATAAAAAATGTTCTCTATTTCGTTGTCTATCGTATAGTACTTTACACCAAAAATTATATTTGTGAATGATAAAAAACAAAATCTGGAATATCACGGTAAAAGCGCTGACGTAAGTGAACGACGAATTCCCACTTTCTCCCATAACATTGTCGTTCCATCAATCTTACCACGAACTTTTACGACCCCATCGACCGAACTATCTTTGAGAACACGTTTACTCTATTTATCGGGTGATAAAAATATTTTTGCTAAGACAAGACATGTTCAGGTAACAGGATAGATGCTAATCTTAAAAGTTAGCTGTTTTCTGGGCTCCTGTTCTAGATACGGGGAAATTATTTATTTATTTCTTGTCAACCAATAATTATTTTTACATGCACGTTTTTTTTTTCTAGATGCTATGACTACTATAACGAAGCAGAGATATATACAGGCAATAGCAGTGAAATGACCTGCGGGGCATGTTTGATCCATGGTCGTTGCCGCAGGCTTGAGCTTAACCTCACGGTAGTAGGGAATTTTCAGCTCACTCATCTTTAAAAAAAAAAACATTCTTTTAGAATTATATGATGTAGGGTAAATATTTTACATGAAAAAATCTTTTTTTTATTATGTTAGTAAGGCATGTAACTTATTCCTTTTAAGTGGTAGGACGAATTACATACTGATGCACAGACAAACGACAGAGTGTCACGTTTCGCCCTTTTGGGGAGGTAATGGGGCATATAAATCGTCCTAAGGCTTTTTTGCACCATGGTGTGATTTACCCATGGTGTATTAATACTGGAGCAATGATACTTAAGAACTATCTCTCAAGGTGACGGGCGCAGTGCATTTCGTGACTTGTGACGAAATTCATCTGTTATAGGCAGAGGTGAGTCCACTTAACATCAGGTGGGCACGAGCTTGTTCCGTCACAATATATATGTATATATTTTTTGACAGTTTTATTAAAATTTGCTAGTCTTACAGCATTATTGCTGTATCATCAAGACAAGCTTAGCAGTGTTAGGTTTTTAGTACAGTATATGGTAGCTTTAGGATGGTGACACTGTATATGTAATGGACAGGCGAGACCGCTTACCATCAGGCGAACGATTTGGCCATCTCATCGTTTTATAACATTAAAATAAAAATGGATCGACCCCGGGTACGAGGGATAAAGTTAAGAAGCCGATGATATGTAGTCACATAATATAGCATTTAATATTTTTGGCTCTACCGCAGCCTGCGATAGCACTCCGTAACGTGTAGCTACGTCAAAAACATAAAAAAACTGCGAGTGCTTTTTGTTCACACGGCTCAGTGACTTTTGCACTGTATTACCGGAAAAAAGTTTGTGTTTCTGTACGTGATTTTTTGAACATTTTCCATCGATTTAATATTAAGGAAGATATGGTACGCTCTACAAGAACAACAATATAATGTGGATAAATATTAACACATAAAGCATATATGCTTGTGTTAAAATTTAGCTTTTAGCTAGCCTTAGCTATATGCACACTGAGAAAAATCTAAAGTCAAAAGCGCCCTAATGACGGCCAATTTATATGGTATAAGGCGAAAAACCGACCAAACGTAAATACGTACAAAAACGCCTTCCAACTAGAAGGCGTTAAACGAGGTCAGTGAAGGCGAATGTTTCTTTTCGTCTCCATTTAAGGTGTATTTTGTGGTCTTTATTAAATATTGACTTTTCGATGCGGCTGATTAAGTCGTACGTTATAGTGATAATCACCGTATATAAACCGCCGTAAAAGTAAGGTATATTTTATGGTCAATACTGCAATTATTATCATATAACAAGTTCAATTCTGAAAAATACTTTACGGAAGGCGTTTTTGACGGTTGTGTTTATTATAAAACATGCTACATTTTTATTGATTGGTGAAAATCATCTTAAGAGTTGTGAATTCATCTTACGTAGTTACAATTCAACGGTAAAAGGTCAAATTTGATTTAAGCCTTTAAGTCGTTTTTCTCAGTGCATTATAATGATTACATCAATGATGCAATAATGTAATTCATCTCTTACAGGCTATCTTATCAGGCTTATCATCAGGTAGGCCTCATTCGTATTCAGTAACAATCTCAAATTAGAATGCCGTTATATTTGAATTATTTTTAAGACGGTTAAAACTCCAACCAGTTTTTA
The DNA here is from genome assembly GCA_963890685.1 of Plagodis pulveraria. Taxonomy (NCBI): domain Eukaryota; kingdom Metazoa; phylum Arthropoda; class Insecta; order Lepidoptera; family Geometridae; genus Plagodis; species Plagodis pulveraria. Next base: position 4,263,658 of record OY982950.1, read on the forward strand.
TATGTGTTGTCTTTGGAAACGAATGTTTGTCTATCAAGTATTTCCCTCGATTTCATATTGTTAGATAATTATCTATATTAATCTATACTTACAATAAAACTGTAACAGATCCGATTATGTACATGGCATATATTTTGAAAAAAAAAAACAAGCAAATACTGATGCCAAAACTGTATTTTTTTAATTTTTTGTCTGTCTGTATTGGATTATTATTATTTTAATTTTTTATCTGCGCATCAGTCGAAAACTACCGAAATTCTAAAAATAAATGAAATACTCCAAAATTCATTGAAACTTAACAAGATTTGAGTTCATACTACGAAAAAAGTTATTGTGTACTTTTTATCCCGAAATTCAGCACGGTTCCTCCGGGAAAGGGGATGAAAGTCTAAATGTAAACTTAGTTGTAATTTATTAACGCTTAGTCCGATTTAAATTATTTTTTTTTTGTGAGAACAGTGACCAGTAAGCCCGGCGGCCGCTATTTAGTTATGCAAGCTTGCTAAGATAAAACTCTTTAATAATTAATTCATTCGCCACAATCAGTTTTTTTAATAGATTAAATATAATGACTGCCATAAAATGTTTTTTTTTATCCCTGATAGGTTAGCCTTTGACCACTATCTTACCTGATGGTAAGTGATGATGGTCGAAGATATTGTTCAGGTTAACCTCGAATTACTGGCTCTCAAGGACAGCTGCCGGAACACACTGTTAGGTGCTTGGTGACAGGTTTTCTATTTGAGCGTGGTACCAAGCCAGGTGGGCATTCGCAAAATGCCCTACCATCATGCTTTAACGACTGCCATCATTATACTCTGTTAATCGTTAAGAACAGCTAAGCAAACTTCACTACGAGCGCTTCAAAAAGTACTTTTACCAAAAACTTTAATCCAACACCAAATGTAGTAAATGATCACCATATGTAGTTAATGATCACTAAAGTCATATTTAGGTGCGACGACAAGCAAAGCGAGGAGGAGCGTTAGGTTACCTGTGACGACAACAATGCGCGAGCCAAGCGAGTGAAGCGAGCGTGCCGCGGCAGCGGCTGGCGATGCGCCAGAAGAGTTATAGCAAGATATAATAACTTTGGTTATAATTTTACATTAAAACGCTATTTTAATTTTGGTGATCATTTACTATTTTTGGGTAAACAATGATTTATTTAGAGTAATTTTGCTTAAATAGGATAGCGAGATGATAAATTATGATGATAAAACTTTGGTTATAAGTTTATATTAAAATGCGGGTTTAATTTTGGTGATCATTTACTATTTTGGTCTGTTATAGTTAAACATAAGGCTTTTTTAAGTGTCAATCTTTTTCCGGATACATTTTGGAGACAGTGCAATGGAAGTGCACAATCTAATATATGTTCGTTCTACCGCCAAACATGGAGAATCTTAGCATAAAGACGCCGTTTTAAAATCGAAATTCCAAAGAAACGCACAAAGTATTGTACTTCAACATTTATTGTGCGAACCGCGAAGAATCTCTCTGAGTTACTTTACTACTGTCTTCTGGAAAATACAGTTTTCAAACCCAAAGTAAAACGCTCCTCTCTGAACTTCACCGAGTATATCCATAAGAGTGCTTCACCGTATAAGATAGGTGGTCAAATGTGAATAATTAGTCTGCAGGTACGGCAATCGCGAACGAAGTCGCAGGTACAGCTAGTAGATAATTAACAGTTTTAAGCATTCTTGTCTTTCTAATAAACAAAACAGCGTGGATTTATTTTTTAATTAAAAAACAAACAAAAGTAACTGCCAATAATTGCAACAACCTCGAAGTTCCTAAACTCACCTACTCACTCACTCTGTACCATTAATTTACCGAAGAAACTTAGAAAACCGCATCAAAGTGGTGAGCTCTCGATTTGATGAAGACAAACGAGTTGGTCCTGCTAATGTTGTAGCGAACCGACTCACTGAGATATATCGCTTTTTTATGGACACGTTATTGGCACTAGAAAAGGTAATTGTTCAGCGTCAACCAAACTGTGCAGTGATTCTTGTTGCGTTCCACATATTAATTGTATGACTTCCCAGTTGTGTGCGTGTGTTAGTTTTAATAACTACATCTGAGAGTATATCTTTTAATCATGATACATAAATAAAAAGTTCGAGTGCAATCTATAGTATTCTGGAATTTCGGGTATTAAATCTGTTACTAAGACAAAAAATATCACTTTCCAATTTAAGGAACCCCTCACTCGTGCAATAATGCTTCCATGGTGCTATTTTAGTTTTAGTTAAACTAATAAATAAATCTTACTGCACTGTATCATCCATTAGGGGACCTAGGGGATTTCAGTGTAAGGTGAAAGTCATGACAAAATACTTTATTCAATTTAGGCATTTACGAAGCCCTTATGAAGGTCAATTACAAATTTTAATATTGAAATTTATCATTGTACTCCCACGTTCAGAAAAAACAAGTGTAGAACCACTGCGAGAAGAACGGGCAAGAGACTTGGGCCATTCTTTTAAATGTCTTCTAACAAAATGTTACCTACATACTTTATGATAAAATTATTACAATATTTATTTACATGAAAGGTGATAGTTTGGCGGAGGCGGAATAGTCCAAGCATTTTTATCGTTAAAACGATAAAAAAATATTCACAAACTGTGTAGTGGGATTTCTTAATCAACATGTTTTTCACGTGCAACTTGAATTTTCCTTCTGTGAGCGTTGAATATGTTTGGGAACTTTACTGTTAAACCGCACAAAATTACCTTACAAAGGAGCTGCTGCTCACCTTCTAGTATTTTCTCTCATGGCCTCTTACAACTACGACAGGTACATATAAAGCGTGCACTTTTTAACTCGGCACCCCACGGGGCTAAATTTAAGGTTTTATTTTGAAAGACGCTGCCAACCGGAACTACAGGCTGCAAGTGCCGTGTCTGGATGCAGTTAGCCGCAGCGGCACTAATGTTTTGTATGTATTTCTGTGAAATAACTTCCAAACGACACGCACAGCGACGCGACAGCTGCAAGTACCGTGTAAGATCTGCACACATTATTTTATTACATTGGGAGAGCATATCTGCGACATATCAATGTCTCCTAATCTAGAGTTATAAAATTGATATTAGGGTTCCATTTGATGAACAGTTTATCCTCCCCATATTATATTTTATTTACTCTCAGCGCATTTTTTATGTTTTTGTGACTGAACAAGCTCGAGGCATACCTGATGTTAAGCGGACTAACCTCTGCCTATAACAGATGAATTTCATCACAAGTCACGAATTGCATTGCGCCCGTCATCTTGAGACATAGTTCTTAAGTCTCATGCGCCTGTAATTTCACTGACTCTCAAAGACTGCTGTCGGAACAAAACGTTAGGTGCTTGGTGACAGATTTTCTACTTGAGGATGGTAGCACTTGATTTGTATGGTCCGCACTGTGTTTATTACATAGATTATTTAACCATTTCCCACTTAAAGTGGGACATAGACCAACACATTTATGCATTAAAGATGTCATTGCACACGCGTCACCACGCAATTGTCTTACCATCTCACACATCTATCAATATCGCTACTATATATTACGTAAGTATGCCGAACTCAGAGCCCGATATATTAATGTCAGCACAAAAACATTTTTGCTCGTAATAAAATCTAATAGTTTGTCATCAATCTAAGTCAATTCAAAAACAATATCTTACATGTCAGTAACCATATATTTTTAGCTGGCTATTGTCACATATATAAATAGTCCGACTTTTATGACTTCATCATATTCAATGACTGATACAGCCCCGAAGACACTTTTTCTCCTAAGCAGGGCAACGCATTTTTCCTCTTTCTCGTAAAACGCGACTATACTACATGGTCTGATTGAATATTATTCTTATATTATTCAACGAACTCCTAAATAAGCAAATGACACGTAATTTTGTATGCAAGTTACTATTCTCCATATTGTTTGTTAGTTGACTTTCTCTCCTCACCAGTCGATATATAACCCAATTTTTGTTCAGATATTTGACAAATCGTTTCAATGAAATCCCGATCGTCCAGAAACTATTGACCTACCTGCAACGATTTTCGTCTATCGGTCCAACGCTCTACTCTACCGGTAACAGGTAATTCACAAACGAGATATCCTTATAAGATTTCAGTTTGAGGCAGTATAAATATTTTATTAATTTTCATATGAGTTAGAAAATGATGAATAATAATATTGCTTAACTTGGAACCTCAGAATTGATTACCACTGTTACAATTATTTAGAATAAGGCGTTATTGGTTAGAAAAATTAGAACCTCATTGATTTAAAAAAAAATTACAATATAGACAAATCCTTATAAACAAAGATTGGGCTACGCTTAGAGTTGTCATACCGAAACATTATCATTATTAAAATGTAAATAGTTACAAAAATACATCCTGCTTTTACCAGCAGTTGACCTCTTCGAGCGACTTCTACCGGTGAAATGTACCTATTTCTACTGCCAAACAGTAATTTTCACATAATTATGTTCTGGTTTGAAGGGTATGGGTGGCGGTGACAGTTCAGGCACTTAACAACTTTATGTTTCAGGGTGAAGGGCGTAGTGGAATAAGCATCTGTTATAGGCAGAGGCATAGAACATATACTAGGTATAGAATGGACACTCCTCTCCCCCCCCCCACTAAAACGAGCCTTTCTCACCCCGCCGCCGATTCTGAGCTGTCGCTGAGCTGACTTGAGTACGGGACGCGCAACTCGCTCACGATGACGTGACGACGAAGCGTACGATTGTACGAGTATTTTAAAAGAGAATGGGGTACTCCTGTACTGTTTACGGTTGCTTATGAACTAAACGAGAAAAGGATAGGAGTTTTTTATAGATTCCCTAAGGATAGAACGAGGTAAGCCATTCTTGGTAACCTACACTAAGTACTTACCCATTTGTCGATATTCAGTTATACAGTAGGTAACTTATGAAAACCGGTAATTTACAGTAGGTATAGAAAAATTACAAATATAATACTTTAATTTGTAATTTTTCTATAAAAATAAATCTCACAAATTTTGTTTGAGTTGGATGTGGAAAGGAACATAAAGTCTATGCAAACACTGTCCGTTTTATCCAGCCACAGAATCGTTTCCCTAGCTAGATGATTTCAAGGTAATGGCCCATTACAATGATCTGAGAGGAAACTTTTGACAGTTTTACTGGATCCAGCAAAATTATGGACTCCTATTATTCCTATCTCTGGAATGTAAAGATTTTAATGTGAATAATATACGATCAATTTTAATTGAATTGAAATTAGTGACTATTGAACTATATTGCTTTATTTGGCTAAAAAAATTGGCATTCTACATATTCTGCCTAAAGCATTGGCATAGAGTTGAGTACTACTAATAGAAAATAATTAGCCTAATGACGTGCAGGCCGTTCTGATTTTGATTTAAGTCCTCTTGTGGTAATGTTCCTATACCTTCAGTAAATAACGGAACTCCAAATAACTTGGTATTTCGAAGCCTATATGGGACTTCGAAATGTCGAAAAATTTGCGATTTTTCTACAAAATCGTACTCCGGTTATTCTACAAAATCGGATTGGTGAATGGTCGATATAAGCATGACACGGTAAATTCAGCATTACTTAATGGTATGGCTGATAAATCATGCAGCCTGCAGCTTTTATACGTCACTTATTGCATTAGCCAGATTGTTCATTGCTGAACACAGCCTCCCCATTAAGGGGAGGTTGCCATAATCCCCACAGTCGGCTTGGGGATTGCAGTTTAACGTATCAGTTCCTCAGAAGGCGCTGCTGCCCACGTTCCCGGTATTTTACCTTTAGTTGTCTCTTACGACACGCACAGGTAGCAAAGGGGATGACATTCTAGCCAGACACCCCACGGGGCTATATATTACGATACTAACATTTTTTATTAGCTTTGCATGTATAAGCAAATACCATGCCATGCGTCATAGCTATTCACTACATGAGGCTACGGTCAAGTAATTGCCATTCCATTAGAATAAACAAAAGAGTCTCAGAACTTTACAAATACCCTAAGTTCTTCTTCATCATATAATAGGATAGTGGTGACGGAGGAAGTTGTGGTTGTAGTTCTTAGTGGTAATTAATATAAATTATTGTTATTCTGTGCTAATTTGCATGAACCAATGTTGAGCGGTTAAATCTAATCTTATTATCTCAAACTCGTTATTACCGATTCAAGGGATCTATTACCCACATTTTTTTATCAGACAACCATCATGTCAGAATGTTTTGCATATTGAAAGGAACTATATTATGTTTACATAATTGAGCCGTTTGGTGTAGATATATTTAGTACGTAGGGATCGGGGCTCTTCGTATTTATAAAACAAGCGTATAAAATGCTGGCACTTCTTTAACTTAACGAATCAACATTGCAATCTACCGGGAAGTGCTGCCAGCTTGCAAGGCTAACTAGTACTAGGCTAGAGCATTCGGGTTGCCTATATTATGCCTGAAATTTTCTATAATTGGCCAAAATGCTTTCATTGTAGTAGCTATAATGTGTTATAGTTTATATCGTTTTCAGAATAATAGTATTGCAAAGTTCCATAATTATGCATTAATAATGAGTAAAGTTCAGTTTATTTGAAACATGTATTTCTAACAACTATAAATTAATTAAAAAGTAAAAAACCGATTGCAAATTATGAATTTTTGTTTAACGTTGTATCGTTCTATTGAAATCCATTTATTTTGATACCACACTCGATGGGATTGGAAGGAAAAAAATATTTCACAAAATATGGCGTCTACAATCCCATCACAGTACATACACTCAGTTACATCCAGTTTTTTTTATGTACTTAGTGTCACTAGCGCTATCAATACGAATCTTACAATATCGCAAACTTCAATCAATCGGTTGAGCCGTTAAGAAGTTATGGAGAATAAGAAACTCACACACATACATGAACCCTGAAAACATATCGCTCCTTTTTTTGGGCAATCAAGTAATAACAGCATTTCAATAAAATAATTATAGCAAAATACAACGATATCGGCGTGTTGAAAACCGCAGAAGTAATCGGAAGCCACAAGAGAACTTTAATACTGCCAATCCTCTCGTTTTTACAACAAACCAGAGCAAGGAGAAAAAAACAAATGCATCTGAAAGATAGATTTTTGACATTAAAACTTATTTCACGATAAAAACATAAACCTCTTCTTTACAAAAAAAAATATCCATGCATTATAATACAGAAGTTTTGCCTTTGAGTAAGACTCTCATAGAGCTCCGTTTTAAGTTTTTAGCACTGTCTTAAGTATAATATCATTAGAGCGCTTTTCCTTCATTATATTGTATACACCAAATGTTCAAACTCGTCAAATGTTTGTTGTACAAATATGGACTTTATGGTGAACAGAATAAGAAGAACCATAATCTATAATTTTTGAAGCAGTAATGGCTCAGTGGCATTGCCTATGGACTGCCGTGCAATAGGTCCATGGTTTGAATCCCGCCGCGGGCTTGAGCTTCACCGCATGGTGGTTTGCGGTGGTATTTTGCGAATGCCCGCCTGGCTAGCGACCACCCTCAAGTAGAAAATCTGTCGCCAAGCACCTAACAGTGTGTTCCGGCAGCTGTCCTTGAGAGCCAGTTAAATAACAGGGACATGAACCCTTACTACTGTACGTCTCAGTGTGACGGGCACAGTGCAATGCGACGTTAACGAAATGCATCTGTTTTAGGCAGAGGTTAGTCCACTTAACATCAGGTGGGCCTCGAGCTTGTTCCGTCAATATAACATTAAAAAACTAAGTTTAGAGAATTTGTTTATCGACACACTAATACATTACATAAAAACAAACGTCTTAACAAAATAGTCTGAAATAAAAAGTTTCATCAAAAATCATAAATAAACAATAATATAAACGATGTTCGTTACTGAAATCTACCTGTAAAGCAGAGACCAGGAAAAAGTGCAGGTATAGCCAAGGGAAAACAAGCGGCCAGACGAGACATTGCTTGTACAAAAGCAACTAAAAATACTAGTAAAAAGCGTAGTTTTAGCGAAATGTTTGCTCGACCCACTTTATTAGGCTCGGTGGTGGGGCCCTAAAATGTTTGATATTAGATATTCCAATGATAAAGCAAATAACCCAACAAAACTTCAGGGACCTATTGTCGAGCCTGTTGCATGTATTTCTTATATATTGGTTAGCCTTTGACCGCTATCTCACCTGAGGGTAAGTGATAATGAGGTCGAAGATATTGTTCAGGGTAACCTAAAATTACTGACTCTACAGGATAGGCTTCCAGAACACACCGTTAAGTATTTGGCGACAGATTTTCTACTAATAGGTGGTAGCTAGCCAGGCGGAAATTTGCCAAATGTCCTACCAACATACACCATTACCGACAAACATGTTTAAGTACAAACTATGTAACACTTCAATAAATAAGTGTAAATATTCAGTCAACAAATATTTAATAGAAAAATTAAATGACCTATTGAATCGTACCTAAAATCAGTAATATTTTTATATATAAATTTTTATACCTTATTTGACCTGACTTACCTGATATTAAATTTTTAATCAACACATATGTTTTTATTTTATTATGGAAAGGGGATTTTATGCAGAATTCAATTAAATGAACACACTTAAAAATGAAAATATATTTGTCAAAAATTGAGAAGATTTTTTTGCGATCAAATTTTTGGCGTTTTTGATTATTTACACCTGTGTTATCTAAAACAAACAAAAAAAATGTTATATTTACATATTAAAATTACAGCTTAGTTCAAAAACTTAAGAAAAATGTTAGTTTGACTGATATGGGTCCATAGGTCCGTCAGAAATCATCAAATTATTAAAAATAATTTTGAAGCTATGATGCCCGTGGGGCAAATAGCCTATGTGTGTGGACTGCCGTGCCGCAGGTGCCTGGTTCGATCCCTTCCGCTGACTTGAACTTCACCGCATGGTGAAAGGGCATTTTGTGATTGCTCGCCTGGCTAGCTACCACCCTCAAGCAGAAAACCTGTCGCCAAGCACCTAATGGTGGGTTTCGGTAGCAGTCCTTGAGAGCCAGTGAAATAACAGGCACATGAGAATTAGCAGCAATGTTTCAAGATGACGGGCGCAGTGCAATTCGTGACTTGTGACGAAATGCATCTGTTATAGGCAGAGGTTAGTCTAGTAACATCAGGTGGGTTTTGAGCTTGTTCCGTCACAATAACATAAAAAGAAACTATTAATGAGGAACCGGTTCTTGTTTCATAACAATCACATTTATAGAAAAAAAATGGTAGAGTAAATCGATATATATATCCTATATAATATTATAGCATAAGTAGAAATAAAATAGTTTAAAAATCTAAAAAGTTATTTAAAGAAAAATGTTACCATAAACTACAAAAACGGAACATTATAATATACTCGTATGCGTAAGGAATAATCGAATACAACTTAAAAAAATACCCTTAGTTTAAAACGCTAAGTTTATGAAGCTCGCTATTTTACTAGCTGCATACGATGTTGCGAGCTTTGAGTTTCGCTCAGCAGCAGTTTGTATATTTAAAACTTTTTCCGCCAGGTGGCGACAGCTATTCTACAATTTGATGACGTCAGCGTGCAACCAACCATGTGACGAAACACATTTGTAATTCAACTTTTAGGTGAACAGGGATTTTGGTGAAATGGATATACCAACATTTTAGCAGGGATTAAATACTTGCAGCAGGGATTTAATACATGAACTTAAAAAATAAAATGTTGTCAGGTGTTAGTAGCCATTTTATGATCCTATGTGATAGTGAGCGAGTCTATTTCCATCTAACCGGGCATATTACAGTCTCCAGGCTGCTACTGAAAATCTACAAAGCTTTAAAATTATTTATTTTTTAATCAATTCATACATCACCTATTTTACCCAATAGCAATAATTTTGAAGCAATGATGGTCGAGCGGTAATAGCTATGGACTGCCGTGTCACAAGTCCCTGGTTCGATCCCCACCGCCGGCTTGAGCTTTACCGCATGGTAGAAGGGCATTTTGCGATTGCCCGCCTGGCTAGCTCGATTGAAAAACCTGTCGCCAAGCACCTAATGGTGTGTTTCGGCAGGGGAAAAACTACATCTGATGATCGATCTGAACTTTAAGATTCATTTATAAATACGTGCTCAGGAGTGTCAAAACCTGTGCCAAGATTCTTTGAGTGTGCTACTACGAAAATTGGGATCATTCACCTTGGAAACCGAACCCACGACCGGGTGATACAAAAGCGACATTTTCGCAACTCACCGTCCAGGTAATCAGTAAAATAAAAAACTGGATAAGTGCGAGTCAGACCTCGCCCATAAAAGGGTTCCTGGGGCATCGCAACAGCCCTGTTGAAACAAAACGTCTTTGTTGGTTTTGATCACATAAAAATATTTTATAAATTTAAGTATGTGTTGGCTAACAAAAGGCTAAGTTGACATACGGAAGGACGTACAGACGTACATTAATAGGGTTTGTCCTTTGAGTACGGAACCCAAATATGTTAAAGTTTATTTTGGCGAACTAAAATTATTTCCATATTTTAAACAAGGAAAAACCCGAAGGTTTTGTATTGGTAAAATATAACTCCCAGCGGGATTAAACCCGCAATCATGGTATAATTGACAACCTATGTGACAGAATGGTGTTTTGGTATTTCGAGTTCATGTACGTCTAAAAGTCATATTTTCCAGGCTCATAATAATTATTTAGGTCCCATTTTGGCTAAGCCTGTTTTGCATTTTTGATCTTAATTATTATCACTGCCATACCAGTACCATAAAATGAATATTAAAAAATAAAATATCTTTAGTTGAAATTTCGATTCATTCGGTGACATGCCGCATATTGTTCAGTAGGTACGCTGTTATTTTTGAGGCACTGATGGCCGAGCGGTAATAGCTATGAACTGCCGTGCCACAGATCCCTGGTTCGATTCCCACCGCTGGCTTGAGCTTCACCGCATGGTGAAGGGCATTTTGCGATTGCCCGCCTGGCTAGCTACCTCCCTTAAGTAGAAAATCTGTCACCAAGCACCAAACGGTGTCTTCCGGCAGCTGTCCTTGAGAGCCAGTGAAACTACAGGCACACTAGACTTAACAACTTTGTGCGTTTTAACGTGGAATTCATGGTCACTAAGTTCATCATCAGTAACACGTGGTACAAGAAATTGTACAACTTAGCTAGTAACCAACTAACTAATCTATAGTAACACCAACTTAACTGTGCAGTTCTCGAGGGCGCTATTGGTCAAGGAAATCAACTACAAACTGTCACAATTTGAGGGAATTTTGTAGTTCTTTTTTCTGCCGCCGGAACAGATAAGTTGGTCGAACTGTATGTTATAGTAAGCTCCCGGTGAAATGACAGGCACACGAGATTTAACATCCTTACGTCTCAGCTCAGGGCGATGGGCGCAGTGCAGTTTGCCACTTGTGACGATCTACTTCTGCTATAGGCATCATCCAGCCTGTTTTTACGAAGTAATTTATAAGTCGAGTCAGCTATATCAGTATATTATATCATATGTATAAGCAGTCATAGTATTTTATCCAATACTCTCTTGAGGACAAACAGGCAACACTACGGGTATATGGTGGCTTAAAATATCGAAATATTTCGAAGCGCTCGTAGCGAAGCTTACTTAGCTGTTCTTAACCGATCAGCAAAGTTAAGCAACGTCGCCCGTGGTCATAAGTTGGATGGGTGACCGCTAGTGACATTACTACTGAGCGCTTCCGTGCTTCGGAGGGCACGTTAAGCCGTCGGTCCCGGTTGTTTTCTTAGGATGGCAGTCGTTACAGCATGGTGGTTGGGCATTTTGCGAATGCCCGCCTGGCTAGCTACCACTATCAAGTAGAAAATCTGTCACCAAGCACCTAACGGTGTGTTCCGGCAGCTGTCCTTGAGAGCCAGTACTTCTAGGTTAGCCTGTATAACATCTTCGACCACATCATCACTTACCATCAGGTGAGATAGTGGTCAAAGGCTAGCCTATCAGGCATAAAATATATATATATATATATATTTTGGCATACGTCCATTTTTAATGTCATAGCTAACCTGCTATTGGAAACTTTTAATTTAAAGAACAGGGCAACCCTTTAAACAACTATTAAAATTCTAGGCTAGCCTGACCACATCATCACTTAGCATCAGGTGAGATAATGGTCTAAGGCTAGGCTTTCAGCTATAAAAAAAGACAATGTTATATATAAAGTTTACTTGCCGATGGTACGTAACTTTTTCAGTTGTTTTCATTCGTCCTTTGTTATTCCTGCACTTTTATAACGCAAATTGTCATTTTTCTGAGAGAGATTTTTCAGAGAATGCGTGTCTTCTGTACAACGACGTTGTCGTCACTGAGCGGACGTGACAAGTTATGAGCCAATTATTGGCTGTTATTTTATTGGCGTTTAAGAAGCTCAAACTCATACTCGCTACCTAGACATTGAATGATCGAAGTTGACGAACCGCTAGACGTAGTGATAGTGGGTAATCTTAATATAAACACAAATAAGGACTCGAAAGAACGATTATATGTGCTTAGTAAATACAATGATGTTTTATCGAATCAAGTTTTTTTTTTTTTTTTTTTTTTTATGCCTGATAGGTTAGCCTTTGACCACTATCTCACCTGATGGTAAGTGATGATGTGGTCGAAGATGTTGTTCAGACTAACCTAGAATTTCACCGCGTATGTTAATTTTGCAACTCGAATCACCGCCACCTGTAATTCCATACCTAACCACTGCTTGACATTTATATGTATTACGTTACGGGAACACAGATGACGTATATACCCATATAAATTAGACATATGTGTTCCCATAATAACGAAGAATTCTTACATCTTTGATGTAGTAGCGTCGATCCAATTTGCGTCCATCTTGGACCTGCCATTTTGAATTTTTGGCATCTGTTAGGAATAGCTTTTGACTCTGAGCTTGACATTTGTTCAAAAACCCCCAATCCACCTCCTACCGTTCCCGAGTTAGCAAAACAATTTGCAATTATTACAAATTTTGATTATTTTGTTGAAGAGGCTCTTGTCAAGCTGATGGAGTAACCGTGTCCTCATTTACAAAGCAAATAAACCGTTAAATTTAAGATGAGACGTATTTTGAATATAAACGTTATCCTTGATTCTATGTCGTCGTTAATTTAGAGATTTTGTTAGGGAAACAAGAAAATGAATAAAGATTTGTGCGTTAAATGTTTAATATTGAATGTTTTATCAACATTTTGAAGCGCTCGTAGAATAGCTTGCTTATTCGTTCTTAATCGATCGACTAAGTTAGGCGACGTCCGCTGCGATCAATACTTGGATGGGTGACCGTTAGTGACATTACTACTGAGCGTAATAGTATAAATGATAAATGGAGCGAAACCAAATTAATAAATAATAAATAGTATGATGTTCAATGAAAAAAATAATTCAATGGGATTATTCCGGAACAATAACAAGGCTAGTGAGCCTTGTTGTTTTGTCTCTTGACCTGTGTCTCTCAAAGATGCATATTGTCACAAGCGACGAATTGCACTGCGCCCGTCTCTCTGAGACATTCAGTTGTAATGTCCTGTGTGCCTTTATTTTTTATGGCTCCCAAGGACTGCTGCCCACTGTTAAGTGCTTGGTGACATTATTTCTGCTTGAAGGTGGTAGCTAGCCAGGCGAGCATTCTCCAAATGCCTTTTCAACATGTGCTCGGTCATTATAGTCGGATTTTATTTGGTAAAATATTAATAAGTTTAAATTTTAATAATAATTGTTTGAACCGACACACAATACTAAAATGTATCCAATAACTGGAAGTAAGACGAACAAAATGTGTATAAAAAATGTTCTCTATTTCGTTGTCTATCGTATAGTACTTTACACCCAAAATTATATTGTGGATGATAAAAAACAAAATCTGGAATATCACGGTAAGAGCGCTGACGTGAGTGAATGGCGAATTCCCACTTTCTCCCATAACATTGTCGTTCCATCAATCTTACCACGAACTTTTACGACCCCATCGACCGAACTATCTTTGAGAACACGTTTACTCTATTTATCGGGTGATAAAAATATTTTTGCTACGACAAGACATGTTCAGGTAACAGGATAGATGCTAATCTTAAAAGTTAGCTGTTTTCTGGGGTCCTGTTCTAGATACGGGGAAATTATTTATTTATTTCTGGTCAACCAACAATTATTATATTTTTACATAGCCTTTTTTTTCTAGATACACTGCATAATGTTAAATTCTTATAGGTTAACACAACCTGCTACTTTTTACTGCAGTTCCACCTAAAGTTAAAATAATATTAGTAATAAAAATAACAAGTAAAAGATACGCTTCTACTTACTTTGACTAATTAGAAAGTCAGTTATATTTTTGCGTAACCGATCTAGTGATTAAGGATTCCGCAAATGTGTATATCACAATTGTTAAAAGACCTACTCAGTCTGGGAACCACAGAATACCTTTGATTAATCCCATTAAGTTTAATCAAAGGTATTCTGTAGTTAGCATTTATACAGGTTGCCTCTACTAACTTCAGAGGATGAATACAATATGAAAACATATTGTTCATATCCACTCCTTTCTAAGTAGTCCATTGAAATGTTACATTTTTAGGCCTTACCTTGCGTTTTTTGGAGGACGCAATATTATTTTTTTAATGTGTAGGGGGGGTCAGCGTAAAGCTAAAATCAAGTTTGTGGGGTTGCCACCCTTGTCCCACGGCCGCCATTTTGAAAATCAGCATAGTACAGATGCTGAACCGCAGCCTGGTCCATCGAAAAGACTGAGGACGGAGTAGTTCAAATTTAGAAAATCACCGTGGATTAGGCCTATTGAGGATACCATTTAAAAAATAACGCGCCTCCAGACTCTACCTCTTGGGTGGTGGTGGAGTCAATAATTAATTATTAATAATTTACTAATTAAAAGAATAATACAAAATAAAAAAAAACTGATGACACATTATTAGTACCCACGTATAATATATGTATAGTTCAGAGTACTGAAAAATAGTACTGACTTAAAAAATGTTGCCGATAAAAGTTGTTCCTTAAAAAACGATCTACAAAAATTTGAGTAACGCAGATGACATGGTGCTGCTGAGCGCGTCGGTTTGCGGCCTAAGGACGCTGATGCGGATATGTGAGGAATACGCATATGGTCACGGTTTAAAATACAACGTCACTAAAAGTGTTTGCATGGTATTTGAGGCTGGTTCAAAACGTCCCCAGACTGTGCCACCGGTATGGCTCAATGGTGTGCCTCTCAAACAGTTTAAGTACCTGGGGCACGTAGTTACTACCGACCTCAAAGACAATGCGGATATTAAAAGGGAGCGGAGGGCGCTGTCGATAAGAGCCAATATGATAGCCCGTAGATTTGCGCGATGTTCTCAAGGAGTCAAAGTTACGCTTTTTAGAGCTTACTGTACATCACTCTACACTTGCAACCTATGGGCTGACTACACTAAGAGAAATTACAGCGACCTTTGCGTCCTGTTTAATAATGCATTCAGAATGATATTGGGGCTGCCACGATTCTGCAGCGCTTCAGGTATGTTCGCGGAGGCGCGCACCGCGTGCTTCCACGCGACCATGCGCAAGCGGGCCGCTTCCTTGGTGCGCAGAGTGCGGGCCAGCTCCAATATCGTCTTGAAAATGATCGCTGCTAGTTAGACTGCCCCTTTCTCCGACATTGCTGCGACAGGCATGTCGCAGTACCTATGCCTGCGAGAAAATATGACTAAAATATGACCGACCATGCATGACTTGACTTATTTACCTACAAACTTATTTTGGACGTGTTGAGAATTAAATTATCCTTTAATTATAAATTAACATTATTATCTTTGACCTGACTTTTGAAACCTCTTTATTTGATTAATTAATTTATTTGAAATTTATTTTAATTATTAAATGTGCAATATGTATTCTAATTAATTGTATTAGATTGACATAATGATTTTATTTTATTTTTGCCTGACATTTGTAACAAATTGATTGAATTGTTAATATTTAGTGTAGCTTGCTTAGCTATTCTTAACCGATCAGCTAAGTTGAGCAACGTCCGCTGCGGCCATGACTTGGATGGGTGACTGACAGTGGCGTTATAAATAAACGCTTCCATACTTCGGAGGGTACGTTAAGCCTTTGGTTGCGGTTGTTGTCTTTGGATGGCAGTCGTTATAGCATGATGGTAGGGCATTTTGCAAATGCCCGCCTGGCTAGCTACCACACTCCAGTAGAAAATCTATCGCCAAGCATCTAACGGTGTGGTCCAGCAGCTGTCGATATGAGCCAGTAATTCTAAGTAAGCCTGAACAACATTTTTGACCACATCGTCACTTACCACCAGGTGAGATAGTGGTCAAAGGCTAACCTATCAATTATGTAAAAAAAAGTGTGGTCAAGGTTATTTTTACTCCAAAGCGACTTAAGTTTTAAACTTATACAATTGGTTTTTGTGTTGCAATTTGTTTTGATTATAAAAAAATATATATTGTACAGGAGGTAGGTATCTTCAAAATAAGCCCGTCTTGCTAGGTAACTCTTAATGTCAGATATTCTGCCTCAAAGCAGTAGTGTGCAGACACTACTGTGTTACTGTGTGAAGGGAATGCAACAAGTGAAATTACTGAGCAAACGGGACATAGGAACTAACGTCGAACTAACGTGCAGGTCAAGCAGAATGATCGTGACACTGCATCTGTAATGGACAAGCGAGACCGGTTACCATCAGGTGGACGATTTGGCCATCTCATCACTTCATAACATCAAAACTAAATGGACTGACCCTGGGTACGAGGGATAAAGTAAAGAGGCCGATGAAACGTACCTAGACTTATAACATTTAATATTTTTGGCTCTACCGCAGCCTGTGATAGCACTCCGTGACGTGTAGCTGCATCAAAAACATAAAAAACTGCGAGTGTTTTTTGTTTACACGGCTCAGTGACTTTTGCGCTGTATTGCCGGAAATTTTCTGTACACTTATATTTTTTTCCATCGATTTAAACAAATAAGGAATTGGTACGCTGTAAAAAAACGTTAATATATTGTGGATAAACTTTAACACAACCATATAATACACACAGCTACACATCCAGATTAATTTGATTGATTTAATGTATGTTTTTATTGAATGTGTTTAATGTGTGATAATTTGTAGTTGTAATGATAACGATTTTTATCACAATAAATAAATTTTAATTTTGAATTTGAATCCATTGAATATGAATGACAAAGACAGGACCCCGTGGGGGTCCCTGACTTTCTAGTCACTCCCCCATTGCTACCTATGGGTGTCGTAAGAGGCCACTAAAGGTAAAATACTGGAAGGCGGGCAGCAGCGCCTTCAGAGGAACTGATATCTTAAACTGCGATCCCCAAGACACCTGCCAACTGTACCCACTTGACTAGGGAGGCTGTGCTTAGATAATCCACCTGATACAGTACAATACAGTACCGCTTAATGCCAGGTAAGCCCCGTTCGAATACAGTCACAATCTCATAAAAAAACGTTAAAATTCCATCTATATTTTTTCTTAAATGTTGACTTTTGCAATCTTCGCAATGGTTTTATAATTATTATAATATTCAAGAGTACATCAATTGATAAATGGTAACAGAAACTGGTATCGGTAGAAAACATTTACAAATATACTTGTCTATTTATCAAACTCAACAGCGTAGTATTATTTTTAATTCAATTCATTAGTAAAAACACACAAAAGTAACTGCCAATAATTGCAACAACCTCGAAGTTCCTAAACTCACCTACTCACTCACTCCGTACCATTAATTTACCGAAGAAACTTAGAAAACCGCATCAAAGTGGTGAGCTCTCGATTTGATGAAGACAAACGAGTTGGTCCTGCTAATGTTGTAGCGAACCGACTCACTGAGATATTTTTCGCTTTTTTATGGACACGTTATTGGCACTAGAAAAGGTAATTGTTCAGCGTCAACCAAACTGTGCAGTGATTCTTGTTGCGTTCCACATATTAATTGTATAACTTCCCAGTTGTGTGCGTGTGTTAGTTTTAATAACTACATCTGAGAGTATATCTTTTAATCATGATACATAAATAAAAAGTTCGAGTGCAATCTATAGTATTCTGGAATTTGGGGTATTAAAACTGTTACTAAGACAAAAAATATCACTTTCCAATTTAAGGAACCCCTAACGCGTGCAATAATGCTTCCATGGTGCTATTTTAGTTTTAGTTAAACTAATAAATAAATCTTTGCACTGTATCATCTATTAGGGGACCTAGGGGATTTCAGTGTAAGGTGAAAGTCATGACTTAATACTTTATTCAATTTAGGCATTTACGAAGCCCTTATGAAGGTCAATTACAAATTTTAATATTGAAATATTCTTCATTGTACTGCCACGTTCAGAAAAAACAAGTATAGAGCTCCTGCGAGAAGAACGGACAAGAAACTTGGGGCCATTCTTTTATACGTCTTTTAACAATGTGTTACATACTGTATGATAAAATTATTACAATATTTGTTTACATGAAAGGTGATAGCTTGACGGATGCGAAATCATCTAAGCATTTATATCGTTTTATTATTCACAAACTGTGTAGTGGGATTTCTTAATCAACATGTTTTTCACGTGCAACTTGAATTTTCCTTCTGTGAGCGTTGAATATGTTTGGGAACTTTATTGTAAAACCGCATACAATTAACTTACAAAGGCGCTGCTGCTCACCTTCTAGTATGTTTCCTCTCATTGCCTCTTACAACTACGACAGGAAGATATAGAGCGTGCACTTTTTAACTCGGCGCCCCAAGGGGCAAAATTTAGTTTTATTTCGAAAGACCTGCCAACGGCTGCCAACCGGAACTACAGGCTGCAAGTGCCGTGTCTAGATGCAGTTAGCCGCAGCGGCACTAATGTTTTGTTTGTATTTCTATGAAATTACTTCCAAACGACACGTTCATCGACGCGACTGCTGCAAGTACCGTGTAAGATCTGCACACATTATTTTATTACATTGGGAGAGCATATCTGCGACATATCAATTTATCTTAATCTAGAGTTATAAAATTGATATTACCGTCCCATTTGATGAACAGTTTATCCTCCCCATATTATAATTAATTTACTCTCAGCGTTTTTTTATGTTATTGTGACGGATAAAGCTCGAGGCATACCTGATGTTAAGCGGACTAACCTCTGCCTATAACAGATGCATTTCGTCACAAGTCACGAATTGCACTGCACCCGTCATCTTGAGACATAGCACCTAAGTCTCATGTGCCTGTAATTGACTGACTCTCAAAGACTGCTGTCGGAACAAAACGTTAGGTGCTTGGCGAAAGATTTTCTACTTGAAGATGGTAGCACTTGATTTGTATGGTCCGCACTGTGTTTATTACATACATTATTAAACCATTTCCCACTTTAATAAAATGTCATCACATTTTATGAAAGTGGGGCATATACCAACACATTTATGCATTAAAGATGTCATTGCAGCACGCGTCACCACGCAATTGTCTTACCATCTCACACATCTATGAATATCGCTACTATATATTACGTAAGTAGGCCTAACTCAGAGCCCAATATATTAATGTAAGCACAAATATATTATTGCTCGTAAAAAAATCTAATATCAATCTAAGTCATCAATCTAAGTCAATTCAAAAACAATATCTTACATGTCAGTAACCATATATTTTTAGCTGGCTATTATCATATTATCACATACATAAATAGTCCGACTTTTATGACTTCAACATATTCAATGACTGATACAGCCCCGAAGACACTTTTTCTCCTAAGCAGGGCAACGCATTTTTCCTCTTTCTCGTAAAACGCGACTATACTACATAGTATGATTGAATATTATTCAACGAACTCCCAAATAAGCATATGAAAGACAAGTAATTTTGTATGTAAGTTACTATTCTCCATTTTGTTTGTTAGTTGACTTTCTCTCCTCACCAGTCGTTATATAACCCAATTTTTGTTCAGATAGTTGACAAATCTCTTCAATGAAATCCGATCGTCCAGAAACTATTGACCTACCTGCAACGATTTTCATCTATCGGTCCAACGTTCTACTCTACCGGTAACAGGTAATTCACAAACGAGATATCCTTATCAGATTTTAGTTTGAGGCAGTATAAATATTTTATTAGTTTTCATATGACTGAGAAAATGATGAAATATAATATTGCTTAACTTGAAACCTCAAAATTGATTACCACTGTTACAATTATTTAGAATAAGGCGTTATTGGTTAGAACAATAACAACCTAATTGATTAAAATTCATTACACTAAAGACAAATCCTTATAAACAAAGATGGGGCTGCGCTTAAAGTTATCATACCGAAACCTAGGTCATTATGTAATAAAATGTTTTTTTTTTAAGTTATTGTGACGGAACAAGCCCGAGGCCCACCTGATGTTAAGTGGACTAACCTCTGCCTATAACAGACGCATTTCACCCACGACGAATTGCACTGTGCCCGTCACATTGAGACGTACAGTTGTTAGGTCTCATTTGCCTGTAATTTCAAGGACTCAAGGACTGCTGCCGGAACACACTGTTAGGTGCTTGGCGATACATTTTCTACTTGAGCGAGGTAATAATCC
The DNA here is from genome assembly GCA_963890685.1 of Plagodis pulveraria. Classification (NCBI taxonomy): domain Eukaryota; kingdom Metazoa; phylum Arthropoda; class Insecta; order Lepidoptera; family Geometridae; genus Plagodis; species Plagodis pulveraria. The sequence continues at coordinate 4,284,300 of OY982950.1, forward strand.
AGGCGGGCTTTCGTAAAAAGCTCAAGCCCACAGCGGAATTCGAACCATGGACCTGCTGCACAGCAGCCCATAGCAAATGCCACTGAGCCATCACTGCTTCAAAATGTAAATAGTTACAAAAATACATCCTGCTTTTACCAGCAGTAGACCTCTGTGTGCTAGTTCGACTGGGGAAGTTTTTTTTTAGGCCTGATAGGTTAGCCTTTGACCACTATCTGAGCTAATGGTAAGTGATGATGCGGTCGAAGATGTTGTTCAGGCGAACCTAGAAATACTGGCATACCTATTTCTACAGCAGTAATGTTCACATTACTATGTTCCGGTTTTAAGGGTATGGGTGCCGGTGACAGTTCAGGCACTTAACAACTTTTTGTCTCAGGGTGAAGGGCGTAGTGTTATAGGCATCTGTTATAGGCAGAGGTTATCGTTTAACACCAGATGGGCCTCATGCTTGTTCCATCACGATAGCATCAAGAAAAAATACCTTAATTCCTCAACTATTAGAGTTAATTTTAAGTTAAAACTTTCACTTACCCTGTGTAATGATCTTTTGTTAGCAAAATACATCTTTTTTTATGTTATTGTGACGGTACAAGCACGAGGCCCATCTGACACGGACTAACCTCTGCCTATAACAGATGCATTTCATCACAAGTCACGATTCGCACTGCGCCCGTCACCTTGAGACATATTTGTTAAGTCTCATGTGCGTATAATTTCACTGGCTCTCAAGGACTGCTGCAGGAACACACCGTTAGGTGCTTGGCGACAGATTTTCTAATTGAGGGTGGTCTCTAGCCAGGCGGGCAATCTCAAAATGCCCTACCACCATGCCATGAAGCTCAAGCCCCGGCGGGATTCGAACCATGGACCTGCTGCGCGGCAGTCCATAGCCAATACCACGGAGCCATCATTGCTTCAAAAAATCTTACAAATTCTGTTTGAGTTGGATGTGGAAAGGAACATAAAGTCTATGCAAACACTGTCCGTTTTATCGAGCCACAGAATCGTTTCCCTAGCTAGATGATTTCAAGGTAATGGCCCATTACAATGATCTGAGAGGAAACTTTTGACAGTTTTACTGGATCCAGCAAAATTATGGACTCCTATTATTCCTATCTCTGGAATGTAAAGATTTTAATGTGAATAATATACGATCAATTGTAATTGAATTGAAATTAGTGACTTTTGAATTATATTGCTTTGTTTCGCTAAAAATATGGTTTTCTATATATTCTCCCTAAGGCATAGAGTTGAGTGCTACTAAAGGAAAATTATTAGCCTAATGACCTGCAGGTCGTTCTGATTATGATTTAAGTCCTCTTGTGGTAATCTTCCTACACCTTAAGTAAATAACGGAACTCTTAATCAGTTTTTAGTAGTTCCAAGCCTATACTTCGGAAAATTTGCGATTTTTCTACATAATCGTTCTCCTCCATTGTGTTGGTAAATGGTCGATATTCCGAAAACAAGCATGACACGGTAAAGTGAGCATTACTTATCGGTATGGCCAATATATCACGTAGCCTGCAGCTTTTATACGTTACTTACTGTATTAGCCAGATTGTTCACTGCTGAACACAGCCTCTCTAGGGGGAGTTGCCATAATCCCCACAGTTGGCTTGGGGATTGCAGTTTAAGGTATCAGTTCCTCAGAAGGCGCTGCTGCCTACCTTTCGGTATTCTACCTTTAGTCGTCTCTTACGACACGCACAGGTAGCAATGGGGATGACATTCTAGCTCGGCACCCCACGGGGCTATATATTACGATACTAACATTTTTTATTTGCTTTGCATGTATAAGCAAATACCATGCCATGCGTCATAGCTATTCACCAGAAGAGGCTATGGTCAAGTCATTGCCATTCCGTTAGAAAAAACAAAAGAAGAGTCCCAGAACTTTACACATACCCTCAGTTCTTCTTCATTATCAAGGTATAGTGGTAACGCAGGTAGTGGTAGTTATAATTGTCAACGGTAATTAATAAAAACTATTAATATTCTGTGCTAATTTGCTTCAAACAATGTTGAGCGGTTAAATCTAATCTTATTATATTAAATTGGATAACCGATTCTTGGGATCTTGTGTCACCTTTATTTTCTTTTATCGGATAGCCATTAGGTATGACAACTTGTTCTGCATATTGAAGGGAACAATATAATATAATATAATAATATAATGTTGGCACAACTGAGCCGTTTGGTGTAAAGACATAAGGTCCGTGGGGACCAGGCATCATGTTTTTTCCAAGACACGATTCAAATGCTAGCACTTCTTTAACTTGACGAATCAACATTGCAATCCATCGGGCTGTACTGCCAGCATGCAGGGTCGCTAACTAGTGCTAAGATAGAGCATTCAGGTTGCCTGTATTATGCCTGCAATGTCCTTTAAGTTGCCTAAATGCTTTCATTGTAGTAGCTGTATTGTGTTATAGTTTATATCGTTTTCAGAATAATGGTAGTGCCATGTTCCTTATGTATACATTAAAAAAAGGGAATAAAGTTCAGTGTATTTGAAACATGTAGTCTACCATATATAAATTAATTTAAAAAGTAAAAAACCGATTGCAAATTATATCATTTTATAAGTATTTATCGGGGCTAAATCGAAGGTAAAACGCGTTTGGTGCATTTACTTAGCACTGGATTCCAGGATGCAGCTAACCTAAAACCATCCTCTCTATTGAAATTATGATATTTCCTTATCTCTCAAAAATTTATTTCACAACATATGGCGTCTACAATCCGCCAGATTTGTATGTACTTTGTGTCACCTGCGCTATCAAGATCAACTTACAATACCGCACACATTACAATCGGTTTAGCCGTTAAGAAGTTATGGTGGAATAAAGAAACTCACAAACATACATGAACCCTGAAAACATATCGCTCCTTTTTTGGGCAATCATATAATTGCATTGTCAGAAAATAATTATAGCAAAATACAACGATATCGGTGTGTTGAAAACCGCAGAAGTAATCGGAAGCCACAAGAGAACTTTAATACTGCCAATCCTCTCGTTTTTACAACAAACCAGAGCAAGGAGAAAAAAACAAATGCATCTGAAAGATAGATTTTTGACATTAAAACTTATTTCAAGATATGAACCACTACTTTACAAAAAAATATCCATGCAATATAATACAGAAGTTTTGCCTTTGAGTAAGACTCTCATAGAGCTCCGTTTTCAGTTTTTAGCACTGTCGTATGTATAATATCATTAGAACGCTTTCCCTGAAAAAGTAGCTTCATTATATTTTATATACCAAATGTTCAAACTCGTCAAATTGTTGTTGTACAAATATGGATTTTATGGTGAACAGAATAAGAATAACCATATTACAAAATTACAAATATACTATAGGAAAAATGTAAGTCTTAATATTTAAGACTTAATTTTTTCCTATCGTATATTTGTAATTTTGTAATAAAGTATCGTATATTTGTAATTTTGTGTTTGCGGGATCCCGCACATGACTTTATTTAATCTTATCGTATATTTGTAATTTTGTAATGTAATCCGCATAGCAGGCGTAATTGCATACATAACAATATTAAAAGAAGAACTATAATCTAGATTTTTTAATGAATTTGAAGTTTAGAGAATGTGTATAGACACTAATATATAACGTAAAAACAAACGTCTTAACAAAATAGTCTGATATACAAAGTTTCATCAAAAATCATAAATAAACAATAATATAAATGATGTTCGTTACTGAAATCTACCTGTAAAGCAGAGACCAGGAAAAAGTGCAGGTATAGCCAAGGGAAAACAAGCGGCCAGACGAGACATTGCTTGTACAAAAGCAACTAAAAATACTAGTAAAAAGCGTAGTTTTAGCGAAATGTTTGCTCGACCCACTTTATTAGGCTCGGTGGTGGGGCCATAAAATGTTTGATATTAGATATTCCAATGATGACGCAAATAACCCAACAAAACTTCAGGGACGTACTGTCGGGCCTGCTGCATATACTTTGTTAAGATTCCAGATTGCCTAGGCAGGCATGGTAAGCATTGTTCTTCTACCTGGACAACCTGTTTTTTGAATCTTAACTCGCCCGCCGTTCGCGGGGCTAAAAACAACAAATAATATAATAATACAGTCCAACTAACAGTAGTTTTTTTCTTCGTCGTTCGTCGACGACCCCAACCTAGCGTTTCCTTAATAATTCATTATTGGCCAACAAAGAATTGAGAAGGTACTTACTCTTGGGATATGACGAGGGATCCTGGCGAGATTCTTCAAAGTCCCGACGTCACAAACAATAATCCGGGCACCATCACAAACTTCCAATGTCTTTATATAGTCAAACATACACCATTACCTAACATACACCATTACCTACAAATATCTTTAAGTACAAACTATGTAACACTTCAATAAATAAGAGTAATTATTCAGTCAACAAATATTTAAGAGAAAAATTAAATGACCTATTGAATTGTACCTAAAATCAGTAATATTTTTATATATAAATTTTGATACCTTATTTTACCTGACTTACTTAATATTAAATGTTTATCAACACATATGTTTTTATTTCATTATGGAAAGGGGATTTTATACAAAATTCAATTAAATAAACACATAAAAATAAAAATATATATGTAAAAAAGAGTTAGATTTTTATTCGACCAAAGTTTTGGGTTTTTGATGATTTACACCTGTGTTATCTAAAACAAACAAAAAAAACATGTTATATTTATATACTAAAATTACAGCTTAGTTCAAAAACTTTAGAAAAATGTTAGTTTGACTGATATGGGTCCATAGGTCCGTCAGAAATCACCAAATTATTGAAAATAATTTTAAAGCAATGATGCCCGCGCGGCAAATAGCCTATGTCTATGAACTGCCGTGCCCCAGGTCCCTGGTTCGATCCCCACAGCTGGCTTGAGCTTTGCCGCATGGTGGAAGGGCATTTTGCCATTGCCCGCCTAGCTAGCTACCGTGCTTGGCGATAGGTTTTCTGCTTGAGGGTCTCAAGCAGAAAACCTGTCACCAAGCACCTAACGGTTAGTTCCAGTAGCAGTCCTTGAGAGCCAGTGAAATTACAGACACATGAGACTTAACAACTATGTCTCAAGATGACAGGCGCAGTGCAATTCGTGACTTGTGATGAAATGCATCTGTTATCTAAAATAATATTTATAGAAAAACGTTAGCATAAACTACAAAAACAAAACATTATAATATATGCGTAAGGAATAATCGGATACAATATAAAACAACCCTTAGTTTAAAACGCTTCAGTTAATGAAGCTCGCTATTTTACTAGCCGTATACGATGTTGCGAGCTTTGAGTTTCGCTCAGCAGCAGTTTGTATATTTAAAACTTTTTCTGCCAGGTGGCGACAGCTATTCTACAATTTGATGACGTCAGCGTGCAGCCAACCATGTGACGAAACACATTTGTAATTCAACTTTTAGGTGAACAGGGATTTTTGGTGTAATGGATATACCAACATTTTAGGAGGGATTAAATACTTAATGAAATTAAAAAGTAATTAGTTGTTAGGTTTTGGCAGTTATGTTATGAACCTATGTTACAGTGAGCGAGTCTATTTCCATCTAACCGGGCATATTACAGTCTCCATGCTGCTACTGAAAATCTACAAAGCTTTAAAATTATTTATTTTTTAATAAATTCATACATCACCTATATTACCCAATAACAATAAATTTGAAGCAATGATGGTTGAGCGGTAATAGCTATGGACTGCCGTGTCGCAAGTTTCTTATTCGATTCCCACCGCCAGCTTGAGCTTAACCGCATGGTAGAAGGGCATTTTGCGATTGCCCGCCTGGCTAGCTCGATTGAAAAACCTGTCGCCAAGCACCTAATGGTGTGTTTCGGCAGCAGAAAAACTACATCTTATGATCGATCTGAACTTTGAGATTCATTTATAAATACGTGCTCAGGAGTGTCAAAACCTGTGCCAAGATTCTTTGAGTGTGTTACTACGAAAATTGGGATCATGCACCTTGGAAACCGAACCCAAGACCGGGTGATACAAAAGCGACATTTTCGCAACTCACCGTCCAGGTAATCAGTACAATAAAAAACTGGATAAGTGCGAGTCAGACCTCGCCCATAAATGGGGTTAGACGTCTTTGTTGGTTTTGATCACATTTTTAAAACTATTTTATAAATTTAGGTATGTGTTGGCTAACAAAAGGCTAAGTTGACATACGGAAGGACGTACAGACGTACATTAATAGGGTTTGTCCTTTGAGTACGGAACCCAAATATGTAAAAGTTTATTTTGGCGAACTAAAATTATTTCCATATTTTAAACAAGGAAAAACCCGAAGGTTTTGTATTGGAAAAATATAACTCCCAGCGGGATTAAACCCGCAATCATAGTATAATTGACAACCTATGTGACAGAATGGTATTTTGGTATTTCGAGTTCATGTACCTCTAAAAGTTATATTTTCCAGGCCCATAATAATTATTTAGGTCCCATTTTGGCTAAACCTGTTTCGCATTTTTGATCTTAATTATTATCACTGCCATACCAGTACCATAAAATGAATATTAAAAATAATATCTTAAGCTGAAATTTCGATTCATTCGGTGACATGCCGCATATTGTGCAGTACGCTGTTATTTTTGAGGAACTGATGGCCGAGCGGTAATAGCTATGGACTGCCGTGCCGCAGGTCCCTGGTTCGATCCACACCACCGGCTTGAGCTTCACCGCATAGTGGAAGGACGTTTGCGATTGTACACCTGGCTAGCTACCATCCTTAAGTAGAAAATCTGTCGCCAAGCACCGAACGGTATGTTCCGGCAGCAGTAATTGAGAGCCAGTGAAATTACCGGCACATGAGACTTAACAACTGTGTCTCAAGGTGAATGGAGCAGTGCAACTCGTGACTTGTGATGAAATGTATCTGTTATAAGCTGAGGTTACTCCTTTTAACATCAGATGGGCCTCGAGCTTGTTCCGTAACAAAAACATAAAATACGAAAGAAAAATAACGCAAAACGTTGAATACGCAGAAAGATCAACACGTAAATTCTTCAAATACGCACAACGTTAAAATAGCATAACGTACAAATACAGATCGTTCAATGTGCATATAGTTTCATAACCATAATGTTCTTGTGATAAATAAAAAAAAGTCATAATGAAATTATTAGTCTAAATATTGAACTGTCCCAAATAATTTTAATATTGTTAGGTTTGCAATAACACCTGCTATGCGGATTACATTACAAAATCACAAATATACGATAGGAAAAATTTAAGTCATGTGCGGGATTCGAACCCGCGTCCATCCACCCCTTGAGCCGGGGTATGCTCTAACCAATTGAGCTAACACGACATATACTTACGGGTTCGAATCCCGCACATGACTCAAATTTTTCCTATCGTATATTTGTGATTTTGTACTGTCCCAAATAATCCGCAAACTGTACAAAATCAATGAATATGACAAATCTGTTTACCAATAACCCATTTTATTCGAATAAAACCGAATAATATTTTCCACTGGTTCTCTACTTAAGAAAAACGTAATATTTCTTCGCTTCGAGCTGTCAAATTGATTTATATCTACGGCCTCTACCTGGGAAAAAATACCTTTCACTCGGTCTTCTATTGACCCGTTGGCTATCAATCTTCGTTTCTTGCGTTTGTGATACGTTAATTGTTACGTTTTTACCTGTTTATGAGTTTTTATGCCTAATAACCCTACACTCTGAATTGCGAGTCTCACGCTCAAAGACTAGGTTTTAACTCTACAACGTGTTATCTAGAGCTACCTGAGCTAGCAACCTCATAGTGTATCTATAGTGGGGTTTTTACGTCTCGGTTTAGTCCTTTTATAGTTTAATTATAACTATTTAATAAAAGTTATAATTAAACCTTAATGTCACCTCGACGCAGAAGTTGTCGGGCAGTCTAGAGAGCGACACAGTCAGTTATGTATGTCACGGTACGTGTGCTGATGATGATGATGCTCACACAGACGACGAAGTAGGCCCACCGTCTTCAGTCGGGCACGCTAGGACTTCATCACCTAGCACCAGCAGCGCGGGACTCGCTCCACCCCCACCCAGCTACCCGCTGCCGCCGCCGGCGCCGGGGTCGCGCCGAGCGCGTGCCCGCCGGGACCTCGCAGGGGCGGCGCAGCACTCGCCCTGATGATGAGCATCTTGCTCAAAACCCTCGAGACGGATTCCTCCTCAACGTGAGTGTTTTTGCCGGTTTAATGTATAATATTTAAAAAGTTAGAACTATATAATATATAGTTATAATTTTGGCATTCTATGAAAACCTTATTACACAGTATCAGGAAGTATTTTTTTAATGTGAAATGTGATGAGGCGTAGTCAAGATATAAAATCTGCTACATTAAACGCCACGTAATTTGCTTGTCATCTGTATAATGTGATAGGTAGTAAAATAATATTCTACAAAAACTTTAGTTGTTTCAACACCCAGAAAATTCATGACAAATACATTTGTTTTGCAGGTGGTAAATAAATATATATATATATAAATATATATATATATATATATTTATTTGGTAAATAAATAAATATATATATATATATATATATTTATTTGATAAGCGTGAGTGTTCTAAAGCTGGATGACCGTACTCACTCACTAACTGACATAATTGTTCTCCCAGAAAGGCTCGAGGGGAAGCAAGTGTTGTACCTATAGGAGAGGTGTAGAGTAGGCTACGTAAGTATGGGATATATATGACAACTTGAAAATGTCTGAGCAGTGAAAGCCGAGCGGTACTAGCTATGAACTGCCGTGCCGCAAGTCCATGGTTCGATACCCACCACCGGTTTGAGCATTACCCCTTGGTGGGACGGCACTTTGCAAATGTTCGCCTGGATAGATACCACCCTCGAGTAGAACATTTGTCACCAAGCACCTATTAGTGTAGTTTGTAGCAGTCCTTGAGAGCCAGTAAATTACAGTCCATAGAAAACCAATAACCTGCAAAACAAATGTATTTGTCATGAATTTTCTGGGTGTTGAAACAACTAAAGTTTTTGTAGAATATTATTTTACTACCTATCACATTATACAGATGACAAGCAAATTACGTGGCGTTTAATGTAGCAGATTTTATATCTTGACTACGCCTCATCACATTTCACATTAAAAAAATACTTCCTGTACTGTGTAATAAGGTTTTCATAGAATGCCAAAATTATAACTATATATTATATAGTTCTAACTTTTTAAATATTATACATTAAACCGGCAAAAACACTCACGTTGAGGAGGAATACGTCTTGCGGGTTTTGAGCATATCAGATGCTCATCATCAGGGCGAGTAGCAGTGCCGCCCCTGCGAGCTCCCGGCGGGCACTGCGGCTCGGCGCGACACCGGCGCCGGCGGCGGCAGCGGGTAGCTGGGTGGGGGTGGAGCGAGTCCCGCGCTGCTGGTGCTAGGTGATGAAGTCCTAGCGTGCCCGGCTGAAGACGGTGGGCCTACTTCGTCGTCTGTGTGAGCATCATCATCATCAGCACACGTACCGTGACATACATAACTGACTGTGTCGCTCTCTAGACTGCCCGACAACGTCTGCGTCGAGGTGACATTAAGGTTTAATTATAACTTTTATTAAATAGTTATAATTAAACTATAAAGGGACTAAACCGAGACGTAAAAACCCCACTATAGATATACTATGAGGTTGCTAGCTCAGCTAGCTCTAGATCAGCTAGAGCTAGAACACGTTCTGGAGTTAAAACCTAGTCTATGAGCGTGAGACTCGCAATTCAGAGTTTTGGGTTATTAGGCATAAAAACTCATAAACAGGTAAAAACGTAACAATTAACGTATCACAAACGCAAGAAACGAAGATTGATCGCCGACGGGTCAATAGAAGACCGAGTGAAAGGTATTTTTTTCCAGGTAGAGGCCGTAGATATAAATCAATTTGACAGCTCGAAGCGAAGAAATATTACGTTTTTCTTAAGTAGAGAACCAGTGGAAAATATTATTCGGTTTTATTCGAATAAAATGGGTTATTGGTAAACAGATTTGTCATATTCATTGATTTTGTACAGTTTGCGGATTATTTGGCACAGTATAAAATCACAAATATACGATAGGAAAAATTTGAGTCATGTGCGGGATTCGAACCCGTAAGTATATGTCGTGTTAGCTCAATTGGTTAGAGCATACCCCGGCTCAAGGGGTGGATGGACGCGGGTTCGAATCCCGCACATGATTTAAATTTTTCCTATCGTATATTTGTGATTTTGTAATGTAATCCGCATAGCAGGTGTTATTGCAAACCTAACAATATTAAAATTATTTGGGACAGTTCAATATTTAGACTAATAATTTCATTATGACTTTTTTGTATTTATCACAAGAACATTATGATTATGAAACTATATGCACATTGAACGATCTGTATTTGTACGTTATGCTATTTTAACGTTGTGCGTATTTGAAGAATTTACGTGTTGATCTTTCTGCGTATTCAACGTTTTGCGTTATTTTTCTTTCTTATTTTATATTATTGTTACGGAACAAGCTCGAGGCCCATCTGATGTTAAAAGGAGTAACCTCAGCTTATAACAGATGCATTTCATCACAAGTCACGAGTTGCACTGCTCCCTTCACCTTGAGACATAGTTGTTAAGTCTCATGTGCCGGTAATTTCACTGGCTCTCAATTACTGCTGCCGGAACATACCGTTCGGTGCTTGGCGACAGATTTTCTACTTAAGGATGGTAGCTAGCCAGGTGTGCAATCGCAAACGTCCTTCCACTATGCGGTGAAGCTCAAGCCGGCGGTGTGGATCGAACCAGGGACCTGCGGCACGGCAGTCCATAGCTATTACCGCTCGGCCATCAGTTCCTCAAAAATAACAGCGTACTGAACAATATGCGGCATGTCACCGAATGAATCGAAATTTCAGCTTAAGATATTATTTTTAATATTCATTTTATGGTACTGGTATGGCAGTGATAATAATTAAGATCAAAAATGCGAAACAGGCTTAGCCAAAATGGGACCTAAATAATTATTATGGGCCTGGAAAATATAACTTTTAGAGGTACATGAACTCGAAATACCAAAATACCATTCTGTCACATAGGTTGTCAATTATACCACGATTGCGGGTTTAATCCCGCTGGGAGTTATATTTTTCCAATACAAAACCTTCGGGTTTTTCCTTGTTTAAAATATGGAAATAATTTTAGTTCGCCAAAATAAACTTTTACATATTTGGGTTCCGTACTCAAAGGACAAACCCTATTAATGTACGTCTGTACGTCCTTCCGTATGTCAACTTAGCCTTTTGTTAGCCAACACATACTTAAATTTATAAAATAGTTTTAAAAATGTGATCAAAACCAACAAATACGTTTTATTTCCTGGGGCATCGCAACAGGGCTGTTGCTCTTTTATGGGCGAGGTCTGACTCCCACTTATCCAGTTTTTTATTGTACTGATTACCTGGACGGTGAGTTGCGAAAATGTCGCTTTTGTATCACCCGGTCGTGGGTTCGGTTTCCAAGGTGGAAACCATTTTCGTAGTAGCACACTCAAAGAATCTTGGCACAGGTTTTGACACTCCTGAGCACGTATTTATAAATGAATCTCAAAGTTCAGATCGATCATAAAATGTAGTTTTTCTGCTGCCGAAACACACCATTAGGTGCTTGGCGACAGGTTTTTCAATCGAGCTAGCCAGGCGGGCAATCGCAAAATGCCCTTCTACCATGCGGTGAAGCTCAAGCCGGCGGTGGGGATCGAGCCAGGGACTTGTGACACGGCAGTCCATAGCTATTACCGCTCGACCATCATTGCTTCAAAATTATTGCTATTGGGTAAAATAGGTGATGTATGAATTGATTAAAAAATGAATAATTTTAAAGCTTTGTAGATTCTCAGTAGCAGCCTGGACACTGTAATATGCCCGGTTAGATGGAAATAGACTCGCTCACTATCACATAGGATCATAAAATGGCTAGTAACACCTGACAACATTTTATTTTTTTAAGTTCATGTATTAAATCCCTGCTGCAAGTATTTAATCCCTGCTAAAATGTTGGTATATCCATTTCACCAAAAATCCCTGTTCACTTAAAAGTTGAATTACAAATGTGTTTCGTCACATGGTTGGTTGCACGCTGACGTCATCAAATTGTAGAATAGCTGTCGCCACCTGGCGGAAAAAGTTTTAAATATACAAACTGCTGCTGAGCGAAACTCAAAGCTCGCAACATCGTATGCAGCTAGTAAAATAGCGAGCTTCATAAACTTAAGCGTTTTAAACTAAGGGTATTTTTTTTAGTTGTATCCGATTATTCCTTACGCATATATTATAATGTTTAGTTTTTGTAGTTTATGCTGACGTTTTTCTATAAATATTTTTTTAGACAACAGATGCATTTCATCACAAGTCACGAATTGCACTGCGCCTGTCATCTTGAGACATAGTTGTTAAGTCTCATGTGTCTGTAATTTCACTGGCTCTCAAGGACGGCCACTGGAACCATATATATATATATATATATATATATAACCGTAAAAACTAGCAAACAAGCGAAGAAGCACTCTTAGCGAAGTTCTAGGTGCTTCCAGTTGTTGTCTTAGGATGGCAATCATGGTATAGCATTATAAGAATGTCCACCAGGGTCGCCTAGCTTCCACCCTCTAGTAGAAATCTATCGCCAAGAACCTAACGGTGTGTACCAGTAGCTGCAAATCTAGCCTAGAAAAAAAATCAAGCGTCTACTTAATATCAATCATCAAAGTTCATGTCGCAGAAAGCACTACACATTTCAAACGGTGGGTATTCGCGCCAGAATGTCCTTTATTGCAGTAGTATATACATTCTGTTGTATTAGGCCCGAAACACAGATGAAATACCAGTTAATATCATGTACAGTGCCAGTTTTCGAGCCAGAGCTAGGAGATAAGTACAGTTTATTGCTATTCGATTTGTTGTTTTGGTCCTTTTAGTGGTTCCCGGTCGCTCTACAAACTGAAATTGTAACATGCTGGTGTTTCGATTTTGAGCTCTTATTGCTACTAAAATAGAGAGACACGTTTATTACTGTTCTTATGTTTTGACGTTGAAGATATTAAACAGATACGGAATGTAATAAACGCCAAATTATATTTCTTTTTAATTTCAAGTATATTCTTGTTATACTTGATCTATTTAGTCACCTTTGTATATTTTATGTTACGCAAATACAAGATTTCATAATAAATAGATTCAGGCGTTACTTTGCGAAAATCCATATCTAATAATAACAAATATTTTTTTAAATATTTTATGAAAACATCAAATTGATATTATAATAAAACACTTAAAAAATACAATAATATATCTAGTGACAATTCCGCCTAATTTTCCTGTTAAGACGACGTGACGTCACAAACGCCACGCAGCCAAACCGGAAGAGTTTTCGATGCGTTTCGCTTCTACACGAAACATCCTCTAGGAAGGAGGTCTTGACTCTACGAGCGCACGATCGAGATTCATTCTCGATCGTATTGTCACTAGATATTTTTTTGTATTTTTAAGTGTTTTATTAAAATATTAATTTGATGTTTTCATAAAATATTTGTTATTATTACAAGATTTCATATCAATATAACTAATTATAATGAACATATTCCTAAAAGGCGATTAAAATGCAGCTTACTTACGATGACGTCAGTACGTTGTGACGGAACAGTAGGTAAGGAGCACAGCTCATAACCTTCTTTAAAATCTCTTTTTTAAATTTTGAAGCGCTCGTAGCGAAGTTTACTTAGCTGTTCTTAACCGATCAGCAAAGTTAAGCAACGTCGCCCGTGGTCATGAGTTGGATGGGTGACCGCTAGTGACATTACTACTGAGCGCTTTCGTGCTTCGGAGGGCACGTTAAGCTGTCGGTCCCGGTTGTTATCTTAGAATGGCAGTCGTTATAGCATGGTGGTGGGGCAATTTGCGAATGCCCGCCTGGCTAGCCAGTAATTCTAGGTTAGTCTGAACAACATCTTCGACCATATCATCACTTACCATCGAAAGTTTTTATTTTATTTTGTATATTTCATGTCTAAATGTGTTTGTGCTTGATCACTTTTGGTTTACATTGAGTAGGAAAACTTTACCAGGTAACATTTTCAATCCGGCCAAATATTAAAAAACCTTTGGATTTTCTAGTAGAACCAAATATTCTCCTTGGAAGCAGTAGTGTGCAGGCATGAAGCGTACGGTAGCAAGTGACGTTCCTAGTAAAACATCAGGCAAGAGACGTGTCTTTCTCATCACTTGTCTTTTTAAATGTGTTTTTTTTTATGCCTGATAGGTTAGCCTTTGACCACTACCTCACCTGATGGTAAGTGATGATATGGTCGAAGATGTTGTTCAGACTGACCCAGATTTACTGGCTCTCAAGGACAGCTGCCGGAACACACCGTTAGGTGCCTGTCGACAGAATTTCTAATTGAGGGTTGTAGCTAGCCAGGCGGGCATTCGAAAAATGCCCTACCACCATGCTATAACGACTGCCATTCTAAGACGACAACCGGGACCAAATAGTAATGTTACTAGCGGACACCCACAACTCATGACCACCCCTCACGTTGCTTAATTTTGCAGATCGGTTAAGAACAGCTAAGCAAACTTCGCTACGAGCGATTAAAAAAATTGTGTTTGATGGATCATGATGAAATAAAACTTATTTAAATTAAGAGTCATGTTGCAAATTAAAAATGACGACAATAATCGCTAGACGCTGAGTCATCAATTTTATTATACGCTGTGATTAATGAATAAAACTGTGAGGTAATTTTGAATGTGCCCTCGACGTCAAAACTGCCGAGAGTTTTGGTCACGCTGAGGTTTGCTTTTTGATGATGATGGGCATTTTTAATATTAAACATTTATTTTTAATTTACGACACCGTTGGATTTTATAATAAGACACATCAACGCGGATATATTAATTACTACGTATAATATGTTTTATAGTGAATATACGTAGTCAGAATCTATTCCTAGCCTTGTCGCACCTATAGTAAATATGGTATACTCTCCTCTTAATAACAAGTGACAGCAAAGTTAAGTATATCCTTAATGAATAGATTCAGGCATTATTTTTCGGAAATCTTTAGATGTAATATATAAAAATAAATTTGAAAATCCATAAATGGCAAATGATGCCTGCCTAAAGTGGTGACTAAGGCGATTCGTCCTCTGCCTGGAAATATTTTTTTCCAACGGTGGACGTGGTGACTGATGATGATTTCAGAAGTCTGCAACTGTACCTAGTGGATGCCAGTAGGCTAGTCCTCTATAACATGGGACGCAAATCTGGAAAAAAAGGGTGCTCAAACACCTCTGCCGGAGATAAAAACAAAATTTTTTATTTTTATATTTGTTAGTTGGAATAGTTATGAACATCGGAATTAAAATAAATTCTCGTTATTTTCACATATATTTAAATAATATCAATTAACGGGCAAAACCAGTCCTGTTTGCTGGTACCGAGCGCATCAGGTGCTCATCATCAGGGCAAGTGCACAGCTACGTCTGCGAGCTCCCGGCGGGCACTGCGGAGCGCTGCCCGCGCAGTTCGGTGACACTGGCGTCGGCAGCAGCGGGGAGCTGGGTGGGGGCAGAGCAAGCCCAGCGCTGCTGGTTCTAGGTGATGAGGTCTTAGCGTGCCCGGCTGAAGTCGGTGGACCTATTACGTTGTATGTGATCGCATCATCAATGAAATAGGTTTAATTTAAGTAAGTAGGTTAATTTATAATATTTGAACATGGTTGTCTCTAAATTAAAAAATAACTACGCAGTAGGTAGACCACATGAAATATACTGGGTCATAACCTATGTCTTAAGTCTCTATACAAGCCATTATTGAATTTGGATGCCTTCCAACACCAAAAGTGGTATCAGCCAAGTCTGCCGCACAGATTTAGTGTTGCCATGGTGTGTACCGTAAATATTGTTTTAATTGCACAATTTCGAATGGAAGTTTTAAGTTCCACAAGTTATGGCAAGAGTGTATTTTTAGGTCAAGTCGTGTAGATTTTTTGTGAACTGTAAAATAATGACAACTGCAGGAAAAACGTAATATAACTAGCGGACTTTCTATTGTTATACTTTTCCTGTGGTCCACCGTTAGAGAAAGGTAAGCTTTTGAGCCTTTGACCACCATCTCACCTTATGGTAAGCGATGACGTGGTCGAAGGTAACAGGCTTAACCTAGAATTACTGGCCCTCAAGGACAGCTGCCGGAACACACCGAAAGGTGTTTGGCGACGGATTTTCTACTTGAGGGTAGTCGCTAGCCAGGCGAGCATTCGCAAAATGCCCTTCCACCATGATTCGAACCATGGACCTGCTGCCTGGCGGTCCATAGCCAATGCCACTGAGCCATCACTGCTTAAAACGTTATTAGACAGATCCCTACAACAAACTAAATAATATATAGTACTACTAAAAAAGCAAATTATCTGAACGTATACAATTTATCTACTCTATTGTAAGAGCTTGTGAAGTTACGTAGGTATTTATATTTAGGTGTACATTTATATCAACATCAATAAAAACACCAACTATTTTATAATTTTTAATCCTGTTTATCGTTTTTGACCACATTACCAGTTAAACGCAAACATATGAGCACTAAAACAGCAGTTATGGAATCTACCGAGAGTCTAACGGTATTTTGAACGTAAGGGCTATGTCATTAGTCAAAAGGTTAGACTAATAACTTAGCCTTTAGTGTTATTTACAAGGCTTATTCAGCTGTCTACGACCTTTTTTTTTTCAACTTGTGGATAATTCATTTACGCATTTCCGTCCACCCCGGGGGAGGTGGCCAGGATATGTCGGGAACGACACCACTACTCCGACAGCAGCAAGTGCCCCTACCGACTAAAAACCACACGATGTTCCTGCGGGACGCCTTAATGCCAGGTGTACGTGAACGCTTGAGAACTCTGCTGCCATCCGGACAGCGTTGACCCCGGCCCGTTGAGGAATGGAGGAGAAGTTACTCCACTCCTTCATCTTTAGTAGCTGTGACACTCATGCAATGGATCTGCATAGGACAACTTATGACCATACTGGCCATAGTCTAATTTATGATCATAAGGTGAGTATCACGATTGGACCTTGTCATTTGGGTCGCCAAGATACAGGTTTTGCCTAGTTTGGGACCCGCTGGGATTTTTCAGTAAGTTAGTGTTCTGTTTTAAATTTTTTTAAACCTTGGTCTTAGTTAAAAATTATGGTTACACACTAAATACTTTTCTGGCAAATAAAATTATAATTAGTATTAAAAAAAAAACTTAATCTTTGTTTGTATGATCGTGCCACCACGAGGTCTTAGGTAAAGCTGTCAAGTCACCTCAGTCAAGTCTAAATTAGAATTGGATTTTACATATTATACGATACACTTTCTCATGAGGTATAGTACTGAAAATTGACAGATTGTTAGAAGTGTGTCAAGTATTGGGTTCCCAGGACGAAATGACCTATGCAATAGCACACACATATCACGATCAGTAGTGTAAATGTTCCAATTTTTCAACTTATCCTAAAACTAACCTAAAGAAGTAGCACTTTACAATTTCGGCTATCCTGTGGCATTTCATTACTAATGGTCAAGTAGCTCTTTCATTTGAAGTAACCAGTCATTATAACAAGTTTTCCCCACTTGAGGCCTTCACCATCATTAGAGCAGCGTGAAAATCTCGAACCAAACCACGGAAGCTCGCATCATTAGTGCAGAACCAAGTGAGATCGAACCGAGGTGTAACGGATTGACAGTTGGAATAGTTACTGGTAGTTACGTTGCAGCCACTATGTATGAATTCAGTGCTTTGGCCAAACTCGCTACGTACATATGTACTAATAATTGTTATTTCACATTTGATGTAAATATTCTCGATCGTGCGCTCGTAGAGTCAAGACCTCCTGAGGATGCTTCGTGTAGAAGCGAAACGCGTCGAAAATTCTTCCGGTTTGGCTGCGTGGCGTTTGTGACGTCACGTCAGCTTAACAGGAAAATTAGGCGGAATTGTCACTAGATATATTTTTATATTTTTAAGTGTTTTATTAAAATATTAATTTGATGTTTTATTTAAATATTTTAAAAATATTTGTTATTAGTAAATATTCTCATTTATTTACACTCATTGCATTCATAGTTTTACTATTTAATGTATCATATCATAACTTTAACCTTAATATCAATATCTACGCGTATCTCGACCTCGACTTAGAATTTAACTTACCTCTGTCATTATCCATATCTTCAATAATACCTTACTAACACAGGTATGGGATTACCACCACTCATGTGCCCTGCCTTAAAATTTTTTTTGAAGGTGATGTCTAATCTCCATATGAAATATAGATGGTAAATTTCCGCTTCATTATATGATCTTTATATATGCCTGATGGTATGGCGCTTGGCAATCGCTTGCGTGGCTACTACCACAATATTTTATAATATTGGTATTTTATTAGAAGATTAGCGGTCTGCTCTGGTTTCAAACGGTTATTAAATAGAGATAAAAAAACTACAGCCTATGTTCATTAAGAATATTGCTGGATTCTAATGGTGACAGAATTTTTAGAATCGGTCCAGTAGTTATTAAGTTTATTCCTTACATACAAAAATACTAAGCTTTCCTCTTTATAAAATTAGAATAAGTAAAGAAAAGGTACAACAATGGTTCTGTTTCTGTATCAGAATAAACTATGTGCCTAGTTTTTCCCACCAAGCCACAATATACATACTCGTATTACATAATAGGAACAGACAGTGCAATTCCGTAGAAAAATATCAATAATTAACGCTATAATACCCTACAAATTATTATGAGTGCTAAAACGTACTTTACGCCTACGTACGAGACTATATATTTCATCTGATGTGAAAGCCATTAACTTTGTGCGTTATGAACGCAATGCTGTTAAGATTATTTGTGTTAAGACATGATTTTATGAAGGCATACTCGTAGTATGAACAAAAAATACTTGGCATTGCAAAAATGTTACGATTGATATACTAATTTATATTTTACACAGAAAAGTAAGTTAGAAAACACCGATAGGATGTAGGTGTTGTAACACGGACTTGTAGTGCCCTATTGAAAACTAGCATGTTATGAATACCAAATGCCTAGCAGGTATACTTAAGATTAATTATGAAACATGTTTGTCTCATGGCACTATGGAAGGATAGGACAGAAGTGTCACAAATATTTAGGACCATACATATATAAACAGCTAAATATGACGCTTAATATAATTAATGATACCTCACGCGTATGCAGAATAAAAATAATAAGTTACCTTTTATCACTAGATTATACTAGCACGGAAAAACTGCTAAGAATAAATATATGAACATAATTACATTTATGAATACAAACAATTATTAAATTCTATTTATTAATCTAAATTTAAAGTAAAAAACCTAATATTTTATATTATTCGTACATATATTATTTTTTCTAATTATTATACTTTTCACTAATTTAACGAATGTAAATATTTCACTAATGCTTTACAATGATACTTAATTTATTATGAATATTTAGTTATTTATTTTTTATTTTCCCGTAGTTAATGTCTCGTATGTGCCTTATCTATGAAACCTGCACTCACAACTATCTCACCCCTCCTACATAGACATAAACACGGCTCATGTTTACTACATCGTGGACTAAATTACCAACACCCTGGAAGTGAACTAGTCCTCACAGACTCAGGGTATCCTACCGTGAGGACTAGAGCTTATCTTTATTCACCACTACATATACACCTATTATTATTAATATGAATGAAATGTATTACAAATTTAAGATAATTTAAGCACAACGATTGGTCACGAAATAAATGATTATTATTATTATTATTACTATTTATGCGTTTGACAGCCTAGGTAACGTAGGTACATTTTTTTTGTATGTTGTTTTGGCGGATCAAGCCCGAGGCCCTCCTGATGTTGGACTAACCTCTGCCTATAACAGATGCATTTCGTCAAATGCCCATCACACTGAGACGCACAGTTGTTAGGTCTCATGTGCCTGAAATTTTACTAGCTCTCAAGGACTGCTGCCGGAACACACTGTTAGGTGCTTGGCGACAGATTTTCTACTTGACACATTCGCTAGCAACCTTGCACGAGTGACGGGTCCCCTGATCAAGATCTCAAGACTAAACGTACGTACGTATTCGATGAGTAGCGTAAACGTAAAGACAAACGCTTTGCATATACGCTACTCAACCAATAAATCACACAAAACACCACGAAATTTAAATTACGTCATAGAAACACAACTTCGAACAAAATAAAACTAAGTGAAGTGGTTTACTCTCCATAAAGCCTTCTTAAATGCAAACATTGGTCTACTAAGTCCCACATAAAACTAATCCGTGACGTAATAAAGTTCACACACGTCCATTTAACGTATATCATGCTCCGTTGATTCTTGAGCTTATAGTTCGTTTAAACTAGGAGAGTAGTTGGGCAAGTAAAGCTGTATAATTTTCTGACTCCAAATATTTGTTATCACTCAGTTACCCGTAGACCAGTTAAAATTATACCAATATTAGTATTTAACTAATGTTAGATTTAGAATATACTAAATGTAAGTGTGGAAAATTCTTCTATTTTTTTATGGTAAAGAAAGAGAAATGATCTATCTACTGTCATCCGCAACAACAGAAGAATCAAAAATGCATTGCTAGCATTTGTGCAGAGAATATGTTTTTTTTCTTGATATCGAAGATATAGAGTTCCCGTCGTAGTTGCCGTCGACATGAAATGGTGAAACATCAAGCTCTATTATGACGTCCGATGGTGAAATTCAGTTGCTGGTATTACAGTTCCTCGGAACGCTCTCCGTGCTATATGCGGTAAAATATGCAGAGTGATCGAACATCTCCACGAAGAACGTCTTCATCAATTAACAAAAAAATATTTGTTAGTGTAAGTGTAATATTATTTCTTACTATATGCCATGACATATATATTAACAATGTCTTAAGCTTCTGCCCAGCTATCGCCTGCCACCTACGTAATGTAAACAAATATTGTTATAATTTTATTACATAGTAAGTATGAAATACATTGTTAAAAGACATTTAAAATAATGGCCCCGAGTTTTTGCCCGTTCTTCTCGCAGTAGCTCTATACAATTGTTTTTGCTGAACTTGGCAGTACAATGTAGAATATTTAAATATTAAAATTTGTAAAAGACCTTCATAAGAGCGTCGTACACGTCTAAATTTAATAAATGATTTTGACTCTGACTTTAAAACTTTACTCACATTTACTATGGTTCTTTGTAAGCGTTATGCATAATAGATCTAGCAGCTTATAATCTTCTCTATTTGCTATCAACATAAATATAATATTAAATCAGAAGTAGCAATAACAGTATTCAGAAAACAATATACTCGTACATAGCGATAACCTAAGATTACCCATGATTAAAACATTGTAATTTAAATGACACATAAGATAGGTGTCCAGATTATTTGTGGGAATTCCCTAATTGAATCATGATTTTAGAAGATCTTCCTATCCTTACAAAAATAATGAATACATTAATATTTTTATGGCGTTTGTCGGATTCATTCGCGTTTCTTTACGAAAGTTATTATTAATGCTATAGTTATACCTTTTACCTACTATTAATTAGTTAAAAATTGAGCATCGCTGTCCTGTGTCTAGTTTGCAGAACCAGGCACTAAATTATCTACTTCAATAGTTATATGCTACTCTGTATCTTGATCTGATCCCGTGGGGCTAGAATGTCACCCTCCCATCTCTACCCGTGGGTGTCGTAAGAGGCGACTAAAAGTAACACACCAGAAAGTGGGCAGCAGCACTTTCTGAAATTCTGATATTTCATTCCCCAAGCCGCCTGCCAAGCGTGGGGGCTATGGCAAACTCCGTCTTATTGGGGGAGGCTGTGTTCAGCAGTGGACTATCCAGCTGATACATTACTCTGTACGTAACACCGTCCTGTTTTCGAAATTATATGAACTTTGTTGTACAGGAAAATCGGTTGTACAACAAAACAGTTAACGTTGTTCAAATTACTACTTTTTTTTCTCCAGTTCTGAGCAGATTGTACTAACCGGATATAGGACATTCCAAAAGGCTAGAAAATTACATTTAAGATCTTAAAAGTTATCTGATCTCAAAAATCAGATATTGATGACTAAATTACCATTGCTTCGTTCATTGTTAGCAGTTAAACATCAATATTATCTCAGAATTTGTAAGTTGAAGTGGCAATGGGCAGGCCACATTGCTCGACGAACTGATGACCGATGGGGAAGAAAGGTTCTCGAGTGGTTACCACAGTACACCGAAAGACGTAGAGTTGTTAGGCCCCCCACCAGGTGGACTGACGACATCGTGAAAGTCGCGGGTAGCCAGTGGTTATAAGTGGCTAATAGCCGTTCTATGTGGCGTTCTATGGGGTGTGTATGTCTATGGGGTGTCTATGGGGTGCATCATCAAACGTCCACTGTTGAACAAAGGCCTGTTCAACAGTGGACGTTTGATGATGATGATGAAGCATCAATACAATCATCATACCTCACTGTGTAAAAATAATATATTCTATAAAAACAATAAAAAAAATATGTTTCAAGTCATAATAGACAGTTCACAAAACTTTTTATGACTTGAATCATTACTGGAATTGGTAAACCCTCAAAGCTTTCCATGGTTTGAGTCGTAGGTAGCCCGTTTGTGTTATGCAGGTGTTTGCACGAATTAAACCGGATGAATACCTAGAACGTTCGAGAAATGCTGACTACTATCATTTTACGCAGTTAAAAATTGCAACAGCAAACGGCAGAAGAACAATAGTAGTCCAATAATATTGCCCAGCAAGTGCAAATTTAGCGAATTTTCAATCAATAATCTAAAATTGCCAATTTTCAATAATTATCTTCCTACAAAATCACAAATATACGATAGGAAAAAATTAAATCATGTGCAGGATTCGAACCCGCGTCCATCCACCCCTTGAGCCATTTACAAGTATAAAACCATTTGCTAAATTGGTCTTGTTCGTGGTACAACGCAAGTAGTACTATAGCTGTCGCTCCATCCCAATACGATGGTTAAAGAACGATAGGAAAGATTTGAGTTATGACGACATGTCCTGTTAGCTCAATTGGTAAGAGCATACCCTGGCTCAAGGGGTGGATGGACGCGGGTTCGAATCCCGCACATGACTTAAATTTTTCATATCGTATATTTGTGATTTTGTAATGTATTCCGCATAGCAGGCGTTATTGCAAACCTAACAATATTAAAATTATCTCCCTACCCATATTGCATAGAGCGGTCAATATTATATGATTTTTCTAACAACATAAACGAGGGTAGGGCATTTCTGAATACCCGCCTGGCTAGCTGCCAGGTGCCTACGACAACAAACTTTCTTCTGTTCTTGTTCTATTTCACAGTAACAGACATTCACCCCTTACCCTACACATATCAAATGCATATGATTTGCAACACCCGGTAAAAAAAGTGGTATGAAGTAAAACACACAAAAAATACAATGGAATTAAAAACCTCCTCTTTTTGAAGTCAGAAAAAAACCTTCCAAGTGCGAATGGGACTCACGCACGAAAAGTTTCGTACCATTATTTCGTTTTCATTATTAATATTTTTAGCAAATAAACGGCGAAAACCTCTTTCATTGTATGGGAGCCCCCTTAATTATTTATTTTATTTTAATTAACTATATTTAAAGAGAACATAAAACTAAGTATTATGTGAATAGTTAAAGCGTCTACCTGTCACCGTTATTAGTATCGAGCAAGAAACGTTAAAAAATCAAGTTTGTTGTATGGGAGCCCTCCTTAAATATTAATTTAATTTATTTTTAGTATTTGTTGTTATAGCGGCAATAAAAATACACCATCTTTGAAAATTTCAACTGTCTAGCCATCACCATTCTTGAGATACAGCCTGGTGAAAGATGGACGGACGGACAGCGAAGTCTCAGCAATACGGGACCCTATTACTACCTTATTTTACCCTTTGGGTACGGAACCGTAAAAAACATTAAAATCGGTAAACCCTGTAAATAAAGAGTTATGAAGCCACACAAAAAATACAATCGCATTACGAATTAAAAACCTCCTCTTTTTTAAGTAAAAAATATCAGATTAGTTAATCCCACAGAAAACGATTCTCAGAGGGGTAGGTCCTGAAGATATTATACAGTATCTCAAATTTCCTAACGATATTGTAAGGAACATATGTTCAATTAATTAAACTCTGTTCAATTACATGTACATTTAATGTTGAATGCGTAAGCTTGTATACAATTATTGGTTGCGTAAGACAAATTGCTCAAATTTAAGAGGATTAATAGGGTACCTAAAAGTTAATATTTTAGGTACCTTTTTTAATATTGTTATGTTTGCAATAACGCCTGCTATGCGGATTACATTACAAAATTACAAATATAAGATAAGAAAAACTTACGTCATGTGCGGGATTCGAACCCACGTCCACCCCTTTAGCCGGGGTATGCTCTAACCAATTGAGCAAACATGACATGGCTAAAGGGGTTGATTTTGTAATTTTGTAATTCAATTCAACCTTTTTTAAGATCAATGGCAATATTACGTACTAAGCAAAAATCACATTGACAATCTTTTGAATAAAAAAAGTTGCATAAATCGGATACATTGTGAAGCAGTGATGGCTCAGTGGCATTGGCTATGGACTGCGGTGTACAGTCCATAGCCAATGCCACTGAGCCATCACTGCTTCACAATGTATCCGATTTATGCAACTTTTTTTATTCAAAAGGTTGTGCAGGTCCATGGTATGACTCCTGCCGCGGGCTTGAGCTTCAACGCATGGTGGAAGGGCATTTTGCGAATGCCCACCTGGCTAGCGACCACCGTCAAGTAGAAAATCTGTCGCCAAGCACCTAACGGTGTGTTCCGGCATCTGTCCTTGAGAGCCATTACAGGTTAAGCCTGTTTACACCCTCGATCACATCATCACTTACCATCAGGTGAGATTGTGGTCAATGCCTTACATATCAGCAATAAAAAAACGAGGTGATAAAAGGTGATAAATTTCTTATTCTAAAAATGTGTTAATGTGGGCACCTAAAAGCCTCAAGACAGGCACTAGTATAAAGCGCCATTGATCAATTTATTGATGACTAGCGGCCCGTCCCGGCTTCGCACGGGTGGACATTTATTTTTCAAATATTATGGCATAAACGTACAGTAAATGCAGGACATACCTAAATTATAATGTATTTAGCAATATTATATCGCTGGCTCCCTTTAGGTACGGAATTTGATGATTGAAAACAAAATAAAAACAGAATAAATGCCGTCAACTGGTAATTTTTATAAAGATTTCACTGAGGTTAAGAGTATAGGTATAGGTACTAATAATAGTTGGATACATTATATTACCTACTACTATTACAGGACAGTCTACAGTCAATACTAATAAACCAGGTCTAATAAAATGCATTAAAAAGAGAGATGCACTTCAGTTTAAAGCGAAGCTGAAACAAAATGATAAAATTGTCGTGGACAAATACAAGAATTATAGAAACTTTTGTAATAATCTGCTACAAAATCTTAAAAATGAGTATGACTCAAACCAATTAAAAAGTAATATTCGTGACATCAAAAAGTTGTGGAATTCCATACACGACGTATGTAAGATAAAAACGGCGACAACAAAAAACATAGATCTCCTTAGAATGGCCCCCAATCCGACGCAAGCCCTAAACAATGTCAATAAATATTTCGCTACAATAGGAGAATATTTGGCAAAAGATATACTTGACAAACTGAACGTAACCCAGGAAGAATTGGCAAATCTGGTAAAGATTGAATCATGCCCATCCAGTTCTCTATTTTTGGCCCCAACCGATCCCATTCAAATTTCTAAAATAATTGACGCCCTAAAACATAATTCTGCCCCTGGTGGTGATAATATTTCTAATAAGTTACTGAAGTCTGCAAAACACATCTTATCTGCCCCAATAGCTTTTATTTGTAACTTGAGCCTAGAATCGGGTACCTTCCCTGATACTTTCAAATATGCTATTGTTTCCCCTATTTACAAAGCGGGTGATACAGAACAGCCATCGAACTATCGCCCCATATCTTTGCTGAGTTCAATTGCCAAAATTCTAGAGAGAGTGGTAAATAAGAGTTTTATGAGCTTTCTTGAAAAAGAAAATATTCTCTCTCATAACCAATACGGTTTTAGGGCTGGAAGGTCAACGGAGGATGCTGTCACATCTTTGGCAGACTTCGTAGCTGGTAAAATGGATGAAGGTCAGAGATGCATTGGTGTCTTTCTTGACCTAGCTAAGGCATTTGACACGGTTTCGCGACCTATTCTCCTAAGAAAGCTAGAAAACCTTGGTGTACGTGGCACAGCGTTAAAATGGTTTCATTCATACCTTTCGGATCGAACGCAGCGTGTCAAAGTCGACCAGCACTTCAGTGACTACCAGCAAATTACCTATGGAGTCCCACAGGGAAGTGTGCTCGGACCATCTCTATTTCTAGCATATATTAACGACCTATGCCAACTTAAAATCCCCCAGGCTCAAGTTTTTTCCTTCGCTGACGATACTGCTATAATTTTTCATGACGTTGATTGGGATCGTCTGTCCATCGTAACCAATGAAGGTCTACGCACTATAGTAAAGTGGCTTAACAATAACTTACTCACCCTAAATGCTGGCAAGACAAAAGTTGTTGCGTTTAGAGTGTCAAACCGTTCCGCGCCCAAAATGCCTCCACTTATTCAACTTCACTCTTGCACTTCAGATACACGTCACCAATGCATATGTCCAGCATTAGAGCAAGTTACAGACATCAAATATCTAGGAATATATATAGACGAGCTCTTATCCTGGACAAAACAAATACAGATATTGAGTAATCGCTTACGGAAGTTAATATTCATTTTCAAAAGGCTTAGAGCAGTGGCAGACTTGAAAACTATAGCAATGGTTTACTCGGCACTATGTAAGTCAATTATCAGCTATTGTATAACCTCATGGGGAGCAGCGTATGCAACCCACATTTTGAGGGCAGAACGTGCACAACGGGCTGTACTAAAAGTTGCTTATAAAAAACCTTTTAGGTACCCCACTGATAAATTGTACCAAGAAACCAGCGAACTCAGAGTGCGTCAACTTTTTGTTTTAGCTACTGCAGTGAGGTTCCATAAATCAGCCATAATAACCAGAAACAAAACACTATCTAGACCCAGAAGAACACCCAAATGGGACACAGTGAAGACATATGGAAGAATAGGGCAAATGTGTCACAAATATTTAGGACCATTTATATATAATCAGCTTAACAAAATACTAAAGGTAATTTATGATACGAAACGCGTATGTAGAAACAAAATAACAAACTATCTTTTATCATTGGATTACGCAAATACAGAGAGATTGCTTAGAATCAATATATAACATTAAATTAAATTATAATAATTATTTTCTAATTTCCGTATTCATAAATAATTTTTAATAAAATCTAATTATTTACAATAATATCAACCCAATTATAATAAGCTTGAATTTTTATGACTTTGGAAAATTATTATTTTTTTTTAGAATAATTAACAGAATAGTACATGCTTACATTTTTCTTTCATTGTATAATTAAATGTACAAAAGGAAATATAAATTTACTGTCATTAACATTACTTCACCACTGCTTTAGTAAATATTTAAATTACACACATATACGTTACACATCACGATTCATGCTTAGAACACTGCTCACGAACTAACGTTATGTAACTAGCACCCTGGAAGTGAACTAGTCCTCACAAACTCAGGGAATCCTACAGTGAGGACTAGGGACTACCTCTAATCACTAAGTTAATAATGTACAGATGTACATACCCGCCTCGAGTGGAAACGTAAAAAGACGGACTCAATGGTATGTACATCTCAATATATAGATTAGTAGATGTATTTTGTAGTGCATATGTTTTTGAGCAAATAAATATTATTATTATTATTATTATAATACTCGTATGTAGTGATTAAGATAGCACTTGTGTTTGATAATATAAGAGAATGTATGCCTATACGTTAAGTACGTATCACATATTTGATAGATTAAAAAATATAGCACCCCGACCCGACTTTGATCCTAAGTTTTTTATTCATTTATTTTTACTTTTTGATTATTTATTTTAAAAACTTTTTAATTTATTGAAATTTTATTTTTAATGTTCCATTTCTACCTTAATGCTATGTAATGTAAGCAGTGGTATTTGCAGATGGCAATAAATCATATTGATTTTCAAAAGACCCTACTCGAGAAAGTGCAACATATAGTTGGCCATTAGAAAAGCACTCTTTTCTTAGAACGCTGCCAAACATAGAAAAATTTTGTCACTGGGATTTATTTATTGTAAGTGCAAACAATATCTTTAGAGGAAACTGTAATCTATAGAAAGATATAAGCAAATCCGTCGGCATCATCGGGATCCGCGGAATGTGAGCGAGCTGTCCGGCCGCGGGGCCGGTGATGATAGTAGCTACATTCTCATTGTCTCGCAATTCCTTTATCAAAAGTCTGGTCCCATTGCACATATTGGGATGGCTTACTGGGTAAAAAATAATTTATCAATAGCATAATGGGAGTACCCTTTTTTAATTTCAGTTCGTGAGGTGGCAAGCCGGAAGGATTAAGACAATTTAAAAACTGCGCGGATAAGGTGTGATTATTTGTCAATAGGCTTTTTATTGGTTCTGGAGGCTCTTTATTATTAGGAAGAATAACTTTTCCAGATGCGTAACATATACCATTGGTTTTATCAGTGCTAAAAATGGCAAAACATTTCATACAAATATTATTCATTGCTCCGATTTGGATGCTGTTCTTATATGCATAATCAATTTGTGGATCATTAAACTCGTAATATCTTTCGAATGGAATGTCCGATTTTAATTAATTTAAAAGTTATTTACAGTCACTTAAACAGCCTTGCACGAGAAGTCATTTATTTATGTAAGGATTAAGGCAAAGGTATAAATATCATGGTCAGATTTTGATCGGAATTACTGTTAAGTTTTAAAATGTTAAAAAGTAGTTACATTGACGTAACTACAATAGTAAGACACATATTAATGTGTAACTTTTTTGTAGCTATTGATGTGTTCTTTAATAATGTGGAACATTTTTGTGTTCTATCATCAATAGTTTTCGCAGCGCATGCGATGAAAGATATTTTATAGGCATGTTTTTACACCTTAGGTAACATTATTGTAGTTTTAGTAGGGATTCTTATTATTTTCTTGTAGTAAAATTAGCCTATATTAATCAGTGATAATGAAGCATTCAAATGAAGAACGAATTTTTAAAATCGGTCCAGTACTTTTTGAGCCAATCCGTTACAAACACACTTACATACAAACCTTTCCTCTTTATAATATTATAGTATAGATATAGATTAGTCCTGAACGATTGCTTTTTTTAACTATAAGTTATTGCTCAATATTTTTGAAATTAATTTTAATATATTTCATAAATATAATATTATTAGTGACCCTCCGAAGGCTTTGGAGATTTAACTTAGTCGCCTTCGGAATACAAACTGCTTTCGTTCACAATAGCCAAGCATTAAAATGCAAATTATTGTGCAATACAGTGTCGCTCCAGTGATAAAACATTTTTATTTCATTGTTGTGTTTGTTTGTTCATTTGTGTCACGTGTGCGCTCGTGATGTTTATTTTACGTTATCATAAAAGTTAATTTTTGTTGACGTTTCCGCTAGAGGTAGTTTTTAAAATCTGTGGGAGATACGTAAGCTGTCATAGCTATACGAAAATCTAGTTTCACGCAAATCAATTTGTTTCCTTTATCATATACCTATATATATAATATATTTCCACCACTCACAACCACTTGACGTTCACTGGAAAATAGAACACTTGCTTTGATTCTTCTGGTCAAGAGTGCGCGATTTCTATCCAAAACTTTCGTTGTTGAGTGTAGTCATTTTCATGTATATGTAGTTGACAATTTCTGCACAGACTGTTGTCGCAACCTAATAAATTGGTTACGAACTGCCCAAGTTTTCAACACGAATTGTTTTCGATGCGAATGTATTTATACTCCAGGTTTTTGAAGCGTTCGTAGTGAAGTTTGCCTAATAGTAGTTATTAAGGTTGAACTGGCTGTTCACTTCTCCATACAAACGTTGTAAGGTGATCACTCCCTTATTTGAGGTTTTAAGTCCAGACTTAAGCATAATACCGATTGATATCGTCTTTATCTAGGCTTGTATGATGTGAAAATTTTAAGATGTTGTAAGTTATGAGCCTCGAAAACTTTATATGAAAATGTTTCGTGGTTCATCAATTCTCAAGTTAACTATTTTATTAAAATTTCGACATCATACAAGCCTAGTTAATGACTAGATCAATCGGTATTATGCTTTATTTTGGACCTCACCCTACGAGGTTTGTATGGAAAACGGTCTGGCCAGTTCATCCTTAACCGTTCACCTTAGTTATGCAACGTTCGCCGCCGTCATAATGTGTGACTGGCAGTGGCATTTATTTACTACTCATGCGCTTTCGTGTTTCAGAAGGCATCGTTCCCAGTTGTTGTCATAATACAGAAGTCGTAACAGCATGGTGGTAAAGCATCTTACGAAAGCGCATATGGCTAGCTGGCTATAGCTAGCATACCCAACTAAAAAATCTTCAAGCAGCAAACGCTGGAATTTCTTAAAATTCCTTTCAGGAAATACAGGCGATACGATAGGCTTTAAGTGTCCTGTTTCAGCCGGATTGTCCACTGCTGAACACAGCCTCTCCCTTTAAGAGAGGTTTTGCTATAATCCCCACGCTTGGCAGACTTCTTGGGGATCACAGAAGGTATAAGGTAATACAGTAAAGTAAACAGTTCTTCAGCAAGCGCTGCTGCCTGACTTCCGGTATTTTTCCCATAGTCTTACGACACAATCGGGTAGACTGTAACCGTTCTAAAAAACGGTTATCTTAATAATTAAATAAAATTAACGCCGTCTACCCAGTTACCGCACAATCAACTATCCATTAAATCACTGAAAGCTAACTACTTTTGCTACGAACTGAGGTAGTTCATCGATACACCGATAGAGGTCTCATATCACTATCTAAAGCTTTAGTTCCCTTCAGATTAAAAGAAAACTTTCTATACGAGATAATAGATGTCGCCGTGGTACTTATAACTTTTAGAATATATCAGCATTACTAAATAATTATTTATACCTTAAAATAAATATCAATCATTATTTGGACTATATAATAAGAAAAATATAGTTTCAAAAATCTAAAATATCTTATTGTTTTTACTCGTCTATTCTACTCATATCGTTTGACAGTTCTGCACTGTCAAGCTAGCTGATGTCAGAAAAAATACCACGATAGATTTTGAACTTCCGATTAGACGAACGTTTGATTTTCAAAAACGTTTCGAATTAAGTGAAGTGATTGGAGAAATGACTCCAACGGTTTTGAGGCTTTATGCATTGCCTTATAAGGCAATGAAATGGACCTCAGACTTCCGGCAAAATTTGATGTATTTCCTCAAAGAGGATTGGCCTCACTTTGCCACCAGCCACCCAACGTGCAACTACCATAAATCTCTTATTTTGAAAGTTGTTAATAAAATCTTAATTAAACGATAACCTCCTATCTTCTGAAAAACCACATAACTGGGTAAGTGTGTTTTGTAGTGAAAGTGTACTTGACCACCAAAAATCTAGCCTACATTTTATTTAATATCTTTTGAAAACATGTAACCTTTGGTATGTACTCACAACTTATTTACTGTTTTCTATTATGTGTCTTACTTGCTAACTCTCTTGTGAACATTTATATATTTTTCTGTGTTTTCTGTTGCTTCGCAACTTTCTACTTGTATTTTTATTTACGCCCTTCTGGCAAACTTTAAAGGGTGTTGCTGGTAGCTCGCAATTCACGAGGTACCTAGGCTAGTCCCTTATTGCTCGGTAGTGAACGAACCTCGTGGATTGTGCGCATCTTTACCAGCAACATACCTACTTGGCCCTTCTGGCATTCTGAATGGCTGATGGTTTGCATCCGCGAAGGGCCTAGCTAGTCCCTTTATGCTCGGTAGCGGAAGCCTTAGCGGATGCGAATTCTTCACCAGC
The DNA here is from genome assembly GCA_963890685.1 of Plagodis pulveraria. Lineage (NCBI taxonomy): Eukaryota > Metazoa > Arthropoda > Insecta > Lepidoptera > Geometridae > Plagodis > Plagodis pulveraria. The sequence continues at coordinate 4,316,507 of OY982950.1, forward strand.
AGCATTACCTCTTTGGCCCTTATGGCATATCTTGTTTGCTGGCGGGCCACATCCCTAAGGCCCTCTGCGAGTCCCTATATGCTCAGTAGCAGAAGGACAGTGGACCCACCAGCTCAACACTTTACTGGAGCCATCGTGACCGGAGCACATATGCCTTCCAGGGTTCAAGTACGAGGTTCCAGTATCCGGGTAGCAGAGCCTGATTCAAGCACGAGGCTATCAGTGCTGACAATCAGTACCTAACCTTCTCCTGAACTCCGGCCGTCCTCTGACCTCCAGCACTGACCGCGGCCAAACGTCTCTACAGCGTCTGCTGGAACATTCTACCGGCGCGGCAGTGTGGAGCTGAGCCTCTGCACGGCAGACCTGCTGCTGTGCATCGACTTATACTAGCGGACCGGAGATAAGTCCTACAACAAGTAAGCTTGCCAAATTGCCAAGCCTATCTGAAATCCACGACCCTTTCTCAAATATATTATTATTATTATTATTAATATACTTGTATTCTCATTTCTTCTCTTCTTTCTTTTATGCTCCCTTCTACCCTGAGTAGGTAGGCAGGTGACAAGACATTTGGGGGAGTTGACAATCTATCTCGGCACCCCACGACGGACGCGCGCTGCAGCTATTACCACCGATAGGTGACCGCTTGTAATTATAATTATTAAATAATATATGCTTTCGCTGTGGGGTAATTTCGACAACTTAGTACTGATTACTTGAACGCGAAAATCAATAGAAAATCAACTTTATTCCAAAAATTTATACAAAAATGAAACTAAAATAAGCCAGATTTACGCAAATTGAATATGAGATTGGTAGTTTCATTGCAAACGGCTAGCGTCTGACCTTGTGTCAGACGAAATTGTCATTGAAGTTTTCATAAAAATGTTTTAAGCTTGATACACATTTACAGAAATATTGTGATATTTTTTTTATGCCTGATATGTTAGCCTTTGACCACTGTGATGATGTGGTCATTGAAACAAAACTTATTAGCTACATATTGCTAATGAAAGTGTCTATGACGCCATACAAAAAAAATATTTATTTTTTTGTATACCGTCTGAGTCACATTTGTGGAATGATGACCAAAAAAATTTATGACAATATGTTATATGAAGGTTTTGCAGCAATGATGGCTCAGCGGTTATAGCTATGGAATGCGGAGCCGTGGGGTCCATGGTGGTTCGAACCCCACCGTTGGCTTGAGCTTCACCGCATGGTGGGACGGCATTTTGGAAATGCTCGCCTGGCTAGCTACCACCCTCAAGTAGAAAATCTGTCGCCAAGCACCTAACAGTGTATTCCGGTAGCAGTCCTTGATAGCCAGTAAAATTACAGGCACACGAGACTCAACAACTGTATGTCTCAGTGTGACGGGCGCAGTGAAGTTCATCATTTGTGTCGAAATGGATCTGTTATAGGCAGAAGTTACCGCTTAACATCAGGAGGGACTCGTGCTAGATACGTCACAAAAACATAAAAAAAAATATAACGTTCCTTTAGTTACCTTAACTTGAATAAACTTCATATCACTGAATCACCAAGAATCGTGTCAGCGCTGCCGCGTGTTTGCGCACAAATATTTTGCGGTTGATATATATCATAAAAAAAAACAATTTAGATAATTTTAATAGTGCTATGTTTAGAATAACGCCTGCTATGCAGACTACCCTTTCGTACCCTTGTCACCACCGGCTTGCACTACTGGTAGCACATTACAAATATAAGCTAGGCAAAATTTAAGTCATGTGCGGGACTCGTACCCGCATCCCGTTGGGTTCGAGTCCCGCACATGACTTAAATTTTTCCTACCGTATATTTGTAATTTTGTTATTTAGATAATGTTTATTAACTAAATATACCGGCTATACTCACGACGTTTAGTCGTAATCTCCGACCGGTGTTGGAGCAGTAAAGATGCTCATTCTTAAGGAATGCAGGCAGCATTGAGGGCTGCTAAACGCGCACTGCGGGCGGCTGCTCGCAACTCGCAACGCCCTGCGAAACTTGAGGAACGGCGGGCAGCAATGGCATCGCAGGCAGGGTAGGGGTGCGTGCGTCACTGTCACTGTCTTCACGGCACTCGTCAAAAGTATGTGTAGAGTCTTCGCACACTTTTGCAACTACGTCTAATTCGCGGGTAAACGTTGCGGCTTAGATTATGTCACAGGCTCAGTGACTTCAGAATCAAACCAAAAACCCACCTTTAAATAATTTTGTATGGAAAAACATAACTTCGATTCTAATACGCAAACGACTTTAAAGCGTACACGACTTCATAGATTCTATTCATTGATGGGTTATTATTTCACAATTATGAGTATTGAAGGTAAATAATATTTTCCACCGTTCTTAGATCGGACCGTCTCTACTTACGGGATCGATTGTCATTCACTGTAACTGACTCATCAATCATCAAGATATGAAAACAGTTTTTAGTTATTGGAGTGTAATTCAAAAACGGCTAGACCGATTACGATGAAATTTAAATGGGAGTACACGGGAAGCATACAATCGAATTGAGTACCTCCTCCTTTTTGAAGTCAGTCAAAAAAACAATTAAACATTTCTACAATATATGTTTACATATGTTTTATACAATTTAAATTATGAAGACATATATTACAATATGTTTATTTAATTTATATTGTAACGAATTGCTAATTCCGTATATTTAGTTATTATTTATTTATTTTATTTATTTATTTATTTATTTATTTATTTCAATTGCTTGCGGGCACTTACAGTTGGCACCAAAACATACCGCAAGCCAGTTAGTTTACACACACATACACATATCTAATACTAATAACACTTAAATTAACTAATTATTACTAAAAAAATCAATACATGAGCTTACAAAATTACACAAGGATGTAAAAAATACATCTATATCTAAGTTCTGAGCAATCAGGGCGTTTAACAGATTGATAGCTTGACATGTAGGAGCATATCGGGAAGTGCGCGTACAAGCGACGAGCGCAGCGAACAGAGGCCGCACGTCGGCCCGACGCGGGTCGGTCTGGCGCGTACAACGAGCAACGAGCTAATGCTTGCGGGTTGTCAATCCTGCTATTGAGTAGCAAGTAGTAATGTATCAACAATGCGCACTTACGTCTCAATTCAAGCGTGTTGATGCCCACCATACCGGCAACGAATAACGACGGATATAAGTATGGATAATATCCATACAATTTTTTATATAGATAACGGGCAAATTTTCTTTGAACACGTTCTAGCAATATGATATATTTCTCTTCGTGTGGGTCCCAAACTAGTGAGCTGTATTCTAATTTGCTACGCACGAATGCATAGTATAATGTAATTATAGCACTTCTATCGTGAAACCTAGAGGTCTGCCGCATGACAAAACCAAGAGATTTGGAGGCTCTATTACACAAATCTACAATGTGCTGATTGAACGTCAACTCCATGTCTAGAGTCAGTCCTAAATCAATAATTTGTGTGACACGCTCCAGGCTGGCACCAGATATGTGGTAGCTGAACTGAATAGGTGTACGTGACCGGGTAAATGAGATGGTTTTGCACTTAGAGCTGTTAAATTCTAAGTGATTAGCTTCAGCCCATCTTACAACATTGTCAATGTCTTCCTGGAGTGCCTCACAGTCTCTCATGCTACCAACACCTAAGTACAGCTTCAGGTCATCAGCAAACATCAAACATTTGGCCGTTCTCACGACCTTCGGCAAATCATTGATCATGATGACAAACTGGGTTGGACCCAAAATGCTACCCTGACTTACACCAGAACAAGGGAAATAAGGGTTAGAGCGGAATCCTGATAGTTGCACATATTGTACACGATCAGATAAATAACTAGCAAACAACCGCAGCAGCTTAGGTACAAATCCGATAGCAGAGAACTTCTGCAGTAGAACGTTGTTGTCAACGCGATCGAAAGCTTTTTTGAAATCAAAATAGGCCACATCAACTTGTTTATTTTGATCCATCTCAGTGACCGCGTAGTCGACAAAATTGATGTGGTTAGTTGTAGTTGACCTACCAGCTCTAAAACCATGTTGCTGATCGGATATTTGGTTTTGAGCCTGCTGAGTTACGTGTCGGTTAAGTATTGCCTCAAAAACCTTGCCAAAAGCTGACAGAATCGCTATAGGTCTGTAATTTTCTACTTTTGACCCACCGCCACTCTTAGGTATGGGTGTGACTCGAGATATTTTCCAAATAAGGGGATATGAAGCAGATGCCAATGCAAGATTATATATATAAAGCAGTGGTTTCATAAGAGCTGTAATGCAGTCTTTTAATATATATGGTGGAATACCATCAGGTCCGGCGGATGAATGTGCCTTCAGGCGGCGAATTGCTATCAATACGTCATCTGAAGTGATGGTATCCAGGGCGATCCGAGAGGAGCACAAAGGGTCTGTTACCTCACGATCGGCATCAGGCGTAGATAAAATAGAGCCGTGAGGCAAAAATACTGACATAAAATAATTTGCAAATGCATTGGCTGCATCGACACCTGTAACATTTTGACCTTTGTATTCAAAATCAGTACAAGAATGCCGAGAAGCCTGCTGCTCTTTAACAAATCTCCAAAATTTTTTTGGATCCGTCTTTACATCGGTCTCTGTCCGTCGTATGTAGTCGTCATAAGCCAGATCGATCATCTCTTTTGCTCGTTGCCTGTAGAACTTAAATAATTCGTGGTTAAAATCTAATTTTAACTCCTTATATTTTTTTAAATGGAAATATTTATTTCTCAATGTAGCAATTATGTCACTCGTAAACCATGTTGGATATTGGTACTTTGAGTTATAATATAATTTAGTTTTAGTTGGAACATATTTATCAAAACAAGCAGTCAGTTTCGCATAAAACAAAGAAACAGCATCGTCAACGTCGGATATTTTAAATAGTTCATCCCATGCCAAATAATTTAACTCTGAGTACAATGATGGAAAATCAGCCTTACGAAAGTTCCAATCACAGTAATAAGCGTCGCAATCACCGGGTGGGTGACAAGTCGCGCGCAGATTTCGGTCCGAACGCACACAACGCAGACTCACTAATAACGGGGGATGGTAACTATCAATTGGAACTACAGGGTCAGGTGCTCTACTTACATCAATCTGCTCACTACCTAGATTGCTCAGCACTAAGTCTAAAACACTACCAAATTTGTTTAAAATCAAATTGTGCTGCTTTAACTTACAGTAAGACAACATAGAATTGCATTGCATAATAACAGTTTGAGTACACGAATTTAAATTAAAATCACCTACAACTAATACATCTAATTTCCCATATTTATCAACAACATTTTCGATCACAGAAAAAGTATTCTCATATTTTTCATCCTTTGATTTAGGGGGGACGTATACAACACAACACACAATTTTTTTGAGTTTAAATGTTATAATTCCAATAACTAGCTCAATATCGTTCGAATAGCCATCAATATCAACTATTTGTTGCACTTTGTAGTGATTCCTAATGCCTAAAATAACTCCTCCCCATCCTGTGTCCCCTGACCGGTCCCAGCGCAGAACCGTGAACCCAGGAGGGAACACTTCCGCATCATGTACGCTACTCAGCAGAAAAGTTTCAGTGAACGCAAATACGTCTGCACGTTCTGATAATATAGCTTTTTTACAGATGTCAAGTTTAGAACGGAGCCCTCGAACATTCTGATAAAATAATATGTATGATTTGCATCGTCTTTTACTTATCTGTTTGTTGCACTGGCTTGCGAAATCCACTTCGCCATGGTTTTATGTGAACATCTTCTGACCAATGCTCAGGTTTCAGATATTTATCAACATTTTTAGTTGAAACACTCAGCTTAAACGATGCATAGGCACCTCGCGGTTTCAGTACCTCTGCACAGCAGTTATCATCAGGACAGATGTTTTTAAGATGAGCAACAACCTGTTCCGGTGTTGTTCCTATCTCAACGTAATATAAGTGCAGATACGATTTTCTCTCTGCGGCTGATAATGCACATACAGTTGATCCAGGAGTGGCGGTACCTCTAGTCACATTGCTGGGTACGCGGCGAGATCGACTATGCCTAACTTCGGTCCATTCCGCATTCGTTTTGTTAGCGTCACTATTATATTGGCGTAGTGGGTGCACTGTGGCTTGACGTAGCGGTTGAATCCCGCGCGTTTGTTTGGGTTGCTAGAGATTATGTCTAAGTTGTTGTAGATATAGTTTTTTTTAATCGTGTTTTGGCTTTATAGATGTAAAACAAGCTTTAGAATATATCTCGTGACTTTGTGAGTTAGCAGCAGCAAAAATTTGTTCGTAATGAAAATGTACGATGTAAGTTTGCTGCAATATAATCATTTTTGCTTTCTAAGTTTGGCAGTTATGTTTTCATGCTCGAAGTATTATCGTCCTGTAAAAGTTAAAAAACGACATACCCGATTACGTTTTAAGAATAAAATACCAAATTTTCTACTTTTATCCTCCATAAGTTAGGTCGACACAATATTATTTCTATAACACCTATATCAATATTGTAATATGTTTCAGTTTAAGAAAGAGAATTATTGTAATGAGACCTTTTTTTGCACCTACTCATATCGATGTAAGTAGTGGCATGTTGTTTATTCAGCGTATTTTAACGGACTTTAAAAAAGAAAGGAATATATGGTTGTAAGATTTTTTTATGATTACTACCTCAGAATCTGGACATTTATGAAATAATTTTTGTTTGTATGTATTTGTATGTAATCTAAAGATTAGTCCAAAAGAAATTTGATGAAAACTGGTTCAAGTTTAGTTTTAAAACAAAATAACCGGAAAAATTCTTACGTTAGTTCAAGTAATTCCGTTTTATAATTTTTCAGTAGTACAAGTAGATTTTTTAAACTTATTATTTAGGCAAAGAGAAACAAAGTTTCTGGAATGGTTACCACATTAAACTAAAAGACTGAGTTGGTAGGCCCTACGAAGTGAACTGACGACTTTGTATGAGGTAGCTAATGGTTACAAGTAAAAGCCCATTTACACCTGGCTGAATTCAGAGCACTAAATGAAAAAGATTCTGAATTCAGCTTAGTGTAAACGCATTCAGACAGTATGAATTAGACAATCAGTGTTGTCGCTGACTTTATTTATAAGTATTTAACGGGACTTAATCGCGATAAAAACATTTATATATTTATTTATTGACTTGAACACATATTGTGTTCAAGTCGCGAAAGTCTTAAAGTTACTATTGTCACTGACTGTCTAAATCAGTGAGGATGCTGAATTTAGCCATGTGTAAAGCTATTTTTGCTCGTGGGGTGCCGGGTTAGAATATTCCCCCCGTCTCTACCCATGGGTGTCATAAGAGGTGGCTAAGGGTTACACACCAACAGATGGGCAGCAGCGCTTTCTGAGGAACAGATATCTCAGACTGCAATTCCCATGACACCTGCCGAGCGTGGATATTATGACAAATCCCCCCTTAATGGGAGGCTGTGTTCAGCAGTGGACGATCTGGCTGACACTGACGTTTATTTGTTCGCCACTGCCGGCGGGCTGCGCACTAGGATTGTTGACATTTGATCCTTCTGTACGCTTTTGAGTAAAGCTACAAACAAGGAATCATTCTGAATTTAGGTATTATTTACATAGCCAAGACGAACCTTTTTCTTTGATGTCTTGAAGGCGTCATGAAGGAGCTATGAACTTATATACGTACGAAGTTCGCGGTTATACTGAGTTAGATAGCTAATTTGACAAGGTGTATACGGCAAGCTCTGAATTACCCGGTTAATAAATTCAGTGCTCTGAATTCAGCCATGTGTAAATGGCCTTTGACTAAAACCGTAATTTGTGGAGTTCAATGTGTGAGGTCTTTGTTTATATGTTAACGTCCTCCGGCCGATGATGGTGATGAATTATGTAGGCACTGAGGAATACGTCATCTAAGAAGACAATATTTATGTATAAACTCAGACCTCTTGTAATATTCCGTTAATAATAATATTTCTTGTATATATAAGTCCACTGCAGATTTGTATATAAAAAGTTGCTCTGGCGAATATTTTAAGATTCAAAATATAATGAAAGATATAGTCCCAACTTCAGACATTTCTTGTATTCAAATTTGCTCACTAGTAGAAGCTAGAATCCTCCGTGGGGTGCCGGGTTAGAATTGCACCTTCCCATATCATCTCGTGGGTGTCGTAAGAGGCGACTAAGGTAAAAATATTGGAAGGTGGGCAGCAGCATCTTCTAAAGAACTGTCATCTTACACTGCGATCCCCAATCCGCCTGTCAAGCGTGGGGATTAAGGCAAATACCACGTTAATAGGGGAGGCTGAGTTCAGCAGTGGACGAGTCGGTTGTTACAGTACAGTAGCTAGAACTTCCAAACTAAAACACCTTCCCACAGCTAAATAAAGTCATATAATATGCAGATTATTTTCCGCCGATACCCTACCCTTTACCTTCCATGTTTCCTGCTAAGCCTCGTGGGAATCACACCAGCTACCTTGACCACCTGAACGGAACAATTTGTTAACCAATATTTGACAGGCGAGGGACGTTTACGAGGGTAGCCTAAACTTTTTGTAAATTTTAAATAAAGTTTCATTTTTATTATATATTTGGAGCACCTCACGTACTCTGCAACGGTCAATGTTTTGGCTGGATGTTCAATGTGGAAAAAAAATAACATTACATATTATTGTATTTCGTTTGGAGCACTCGCGATTATACATATTTAGTAACAATGTTGCCATGTTATATACCTAAAGTTCAGACTTTGCTGGGATGGGCTGTTTATGTGAAATCTACGTGAAACTTTTTTTTACTTTACCTGCTATATTATATGTTTTTAAAATTCGAACCTTTAAAACAGGTCCAAAAGAACAATTTAACTTCTAATATTAATACTATTTTATATTAGCTATTTTTCTTGCACCTAGAATTTTCCTCGCTGTAGGTAGGTGTAAATAGTGTGTTTTTTTTATTGCTGATAGGTAAGCCTTTGACCACAATCTCACCTAATAAGTACCTAGTAAGTGATAATGTGGTCGAAGGTGTTAACAGGCTTAACCTAAAATTACTAACTCTCAAGGACAGCTGCCAGAAAACACTGTGAGGTGCTTGGCGACAGATTTTTTAATTGAAGGTAGTCGCAGACCAGGCGGGCTGTCGCAAAATGCTCTTCGACCATGCAGTGAAGCTCAAGCCCGGGACGGGATTCGAACCATAGACCTGCTGCGTGGCAGTCCATAGCCAATGCCACTAAGCCATTACTGATCGGCAGCGGCAGAAGTTATCGTTCGTGGCCAATCCTAGATATCATCGCTTCTCCATGTTTTAATAGAACTTGTCGCACCAAATAACAACTTTGCAGCATTCCATAACAAATAACTATTTCAAAGCGCTCGTAGCGAAGTTTACTTAGCTGTTCTCAACTGATCAGCTAAGTTTAGCAACATCGCGCGCGGTCAGGAGTTGGATGGGTGACCGCTAATGACATTACTACTGAGCGTTTCCGTGCTTCGGAGGGCACGTTAAGCCGTCGTCGGTCCCGGTTGTTGTCTTAGGATGGCAGTCGTTATAGCCTAGTGGTATGGCATTTTGCGAATGCTCGCCTGGCTAGCTACCACCCTCAAGTAGAAAATCTGTCGCCAAACACCTAACGGTGTGTTCCGGCAGCTGACCTTGAGAGCCAGTAATTCTTGGTTATACCTGTCAACACCTTCGACCACATCATTCCTTACCATCAGGTGAGATTCTGGTCAAAGGCTTACTTATGAGCAATAAAAAGAAAAATTAAAGCTCTACCTGCCCTCTAGCCTTAAGCCGTGGAATGTCACAGCTAGTAACCGAGTAACAAATGTTTAAACAGCATCGTGAAAACGTAGAGAGCAATAAGTAACGTATGCTTAACACCCAATGACCGTAAACTATAAACAAAGCTATTTTATTGTTTGAAAACAACGAATTTAAGTCGAGATATTAAGAGTTTAAGAGCTTTAAAATTTATATAATGTAGTGAAAATCTGTTCGACGAAAAGTATTGTGGGAAGCAAAATGTTGAACAAAAGTTTGGTGTAGATATTACATGAGGTTGATATCAAACTTTAACTAATTTGTCATATATACGTTAGTATATATGCCTGTGGGGTGCCGGGCTAGAATGTCGACCCCCCACTTCATAACCCGTGAGTGTCGTAAGTGGCCATTGAGTTAAAAATACCGGAAGGTAGGCAGTAGCAACTTTTGAGTGACTGCTATCTTACACTGCGAACCCCAAGACGCCTGCCAAGCGTGGGGACTATACCAAAACCCCCCTTGAGGGAGGCTATGTTCTGCAGTGGACAATCCGGCTGATGCTGTACGTTATTCTATAGACGTTAATTGATCATAATAGTGTCGTCTTAATCGATATTAGTTTATAAGGTGTTTAAAGTCTAAAAAAATGAGTAAGTGCTATGTGTGTTACAGCATGCAAGCAAACAACTCCTAGTAGGCGGGCATTCGCAAAATGCCCTTCCACAATACGGTGAAGCTCAAGCCCGCCGCGGGGTTCGAACCATGGATCTGCTGCGCGGCAGTCCATAGTGATGACTTAGTGGCATTCCACTGAGTCATCAGTGCTACTGAAGCTTTCCATATAAACGTTGTTTTACATATTTTAAATGCCAATTATTTAAGTCGATAAAACATTTTGCATGTATATCCTCAGGGATATACATATATTAGGATGGATGTATATAAATATTATGGAGCATGGATATTAGGATTTGTTCTAATATCCATGCTATCATTTGAACCGTAGTAGATAGCTAGATGAAATTTCCACACAATATGGGTAAGTGCCTAGTAATTAAAAATATGTTCATAAAAATAACCAACCCCACAAGTGATTGAAACTTGCTAGTTTCTGTTTATTTTTGTTCTTACATTAAAAGTACAGATAAATAATTTCAAGCGTCAAATTTAGATTGAGTGTAGTGCAACTCTATAAAATGCTACATACATATATAGACGTGTGAAAGTAGGTATATTGTATAGGGAATCCTAGATGTAAGAGGTTATACCACACGGCCAGTTTTATTCTGTAACAAATCTCAAAATATTACCGTTTGACTTCAATGTAGAATCTCAACTTATATAGTAGTACCATGTTTTAGTAACTACAAACTTGTTATTAGAATATTAGACACATTTTCTTCAAACGGTAATCGATCTCCCTTGTCTAACGTACCGTGAGATGTGAATTTATTGCACTACCTAATTTACCTAACGGTGTGTTCCGGCAGCAGTCCTTGAGAGCCAGTGAAATTACAGGCACATGAGGCTTAACAACTATGTCTCAAGGTGACGGGCGCAGTTTAATTCGTGACTTGTGACGAAATGCATCTGTTATGTCACAATAACATTATTCACTTGTGACGCGATATTGCTTGAATATAGTTAAAAAAAAACAAAACCAGTGAACGCAATTAATTGTCCTCTTCCAGTATAATAGTGTGGACTATCACTATTGAACTACTAGGTCAGACTATAAAATGTATCAGACAGAGCCTGGAACTCTATTTCCTCGACCGAGCTATAACGTGTCGCCTTAATACCCACAGTGTAATTTAAATCTGAATTTACGGAGCAGTTTGTAGTGATATATCATCTCATTCGTTTTGAAATCGCTAAATGTGTAAAATTATTAAGCATTATCCTTTATATTACATAAATTATTACGAAACAAATTTTAGACATGTCTACAAAATTATTTGAACGTATTGAGTAGCTAGTGTTTCTCACTAATTTTACATTATAACAAGGATCAGGCCCATTATTTATTTATGTTATAATTTTAGTACATATTATACCTAGTCCGGCCATAAGCTCTGTTACTAATGAAAATGCTTTATTTATGGAGTAATATAATATTTCAAAACTATCGCGAGTTTTATTCATATTAACTTATTAGGAACCAGCTAAGACCGGCGTTATATTTACCGGAAAGAATGCGACCAGTTTCAGACTGTTTTGAAATGCTTCGTCTGGGAGTCTTGCGAAGCGACGAGCACGGGCCTCAGCGCGTTACGCGACTTCAAAACAGTCCGAAACTAGTCGGAATCTTTCTGGTAAATATAACGCGGTTCCTAGCCGGTTCCTAATAACTAAATATTATATTGCTAAATCTTATGTGTAGATCTATATTAAAGTCTCAGTCAAAAATAAATACAATTTTATATTCGAAATGGCCATCTTTGGCTTTTAAGCAGGCCTTTAATCTGTCTGGCCATGAATCTATGAATTAACGCATTGTTTCCATGGGAAATTTCGCCACTGCTTACTCCAGAGATGTTTTAAGAGACAAGGCATGTCCTCTAAAACTGACCATAATTTGCAGTCTAAGGGGTTGAGTTCTGCGCTAGATGAGGCCCAGTCTTCAGCTCTTATAAAGTCCGGAACGTTGGTTTCAAGCCAGGCTTGGGTAGTTCGTAGCTTGTGACCATGTGCAGAATTCTGCTGGAAAGACCATGGTACATTTAAAAAATATATATTTCTGAGAGGTTTCACAACACGATCCAAGACTGTCTCTTTATACACTTTGGCTGTAGTTTTCACTCCTTATTCACAAAAATGTAGCTTGGTGACGCCTTGATAAGACACGCGCCACCAAATCATCACTGACGCAGGATAGTGACCACGTTCTACCTTTCTGATCACTTGAGGAGCTTCTTTAGAACTGTGAGCGTACATTTTATCATTTTGCTTATTGTAATGGTCTACAAACATTTCAGTGTTACTTTGCTATTTGAAAATTTGCTTCGTCGCAGCTACTGAAATTTAAATGAGACCAATTTGAAGATATAAATATATAAAGAGCAAGATGACCACATAATAAAGTTTTTTTTAATGCAGATCGTTTGCCGAAGTCCTTTCTGCACTTAGACGGTTTTAAGTATTTGTTTTTGTAGGTACGAGTACATGTGATATATAACTATAATCATAAAAAGTTTGACGCGAATATATATTACCATTTTCAAGATAAAGCAAAAAAAACATAATGTTATTTAAACTTGGTCCACTGTTTAACTCTCATTGGGGCGATTTGCCATAATCCCCACGCTTGGCAGGCGTCTTGGGGATCCCAGTAAAAGTTGTACATTTTTCAGAAGGCGCTGCTTCCCCCTTCCCGGTACTCGTTGTTATACATAAAATATGAAAAAGAAAAAACACTCAAACACTTTTTTTGAAAGTTTATTGAAGCCTTTCCCATATATATTATCAAAATTCAGATGAAATAGTTACTGAGGTAAAGTAAGCGTCAGGACTGGGGGCTTTTGGTATGTATGCAAAGTCTCAAGCTTTTTCGGTAAAGCTGAAGTATCTAGGTGCAATACAGAAGTCACATGCTTGAACCTTACACGTGCTGACAATGATGGATATACCTTAAAAATAAATCGCAGGTGCGTTTAAAATATTTTAGAAGAAGACGCCACGTCAGATAATCTTCACTTTATCTTCCGTAAAGACAAAACCCAGCACATACAAGTCATTTATAATGCAAGCGAAACACTTCACGAGAAAGCCACTTGAGCACAAACTTATCTATTCAAACTGTGCTGAAGTTTAGGAAACGCGAGCGATGAGACGAACTGAGTTTTCTGGGGACAGGTTTACTTGATAAGAAAGTTTTGTAAAGGTATGTTTAGATTATGTTATATACAAGTTTGTCGGATCAAGACACTTAAATTTTTCTGTGTTTTATCTAGTTGCCTTTAAGGTTAGTGTCTTTGCAGCTCTTTCTATACAAGATTGTTTTGTCCTATTTAAATACCAAGTGTACATACTTGTTGAAAATTGCAAGCATGTCCTTGGGCCTCATATATATGCTTCTGGCATGGCAGTTTTTAGTTTTATTATGTATTTTATCTTTAAATATTAAAATAAGAATTCTCATACAAAACGATGTTTCCAGAGTAAGTAAAATATGAAAAACTGAGTTCAGTTTTTCATAAAATTATGAACTTATTTTCAAAAATCTTTACTACTAGAAGCATGAATTTTAGACTAAAGGACACGAAATATATTACCGAATATAAGCACTTCGTATTTAAAAAAGAACAAAATAACCTTTGTTTGGGAAGCCCTATAAAGACATTAATCTTAAAATGTGCTATTTAGGTGTACTCTGTTCTAATCCTTTGAAGAAATACCACAAGGTAATGAAAATATCTAAAATAATCTTAGAACCTAGTGTTGCTTGTTGGCACCAGGAATATTTGCTTCGAATCCACAAAGATTTTGAAAGCGAGATTAAATGTTACCGCATGCATTAAATGTTAATTAATGAACATACAGTACCTAATTTTAATTTTTTTCGGGCCAATAAACTAAGATCCAATGAGACTTCAGGGCCGACATATATGGTTTTGCATGCGAGTGAGCGAAACAGAACTACGCAATAGAAATTATGAACGAATTTATAAAGTAATTATTAAAAATAATTGACGTTTTTAAAACGCAAATAACCTTTCAGATTCTGTGCCACATGAATGTTACATAAGGAATAGAAATAACATTTGTATTGTTATGATCTACTATATAGACAGAACAAAACTTGATTAAGCGATATTTTTCCTGTGAATTAAGATTTTTTCAAAAAAATATGTCATGATGAAATATGTCAAATCGTGTTTATGGATCAGGCATAGTCATTTTGTCATATCCTGTAAACTATTATATACATTATTCATATAAGGTAAGATTTACACTCTTTCAAATAACATGTTCAAAATTTGAACTTTTAATACTCACTCTATCCTCAACAAGATTTTAAACAAGACAACGTATATGTTTGAGGTCCAAGACAACGCGTTCGTCGACAACGTGGCCTACCTAAACTTCATTTGCTGCAGAAACATAAGAGATGTTAAAATGGAAATACTGACATTGTTAGACGTTTCTAACATACAAATTCGAATAACGCGCACTCAACATGAAAACACTGAACTGACCTGTTGGAAGTTGCGAAGATTATTTCGTGTCGCTTTCACAATCCAGCGCGCAGCTTGAACCTTTTCAATTCTTGTCATAAAATTAACCTTGTTTAAACAGGCTTGACAAAAATCAAACCACGCAAAAAAAACTCACACACTATCTGTGTGGTTTATGTATAGGCAACTCTGGAGGAATCATTCCCTGCATGCCTATTTCTCTCATCGGCGGCTCTCGCCACGGTGAGTCTACAAACGACGATTTCTCTTTGCCTCGAGGTCTTTTTACGCCGAGTCTCAAAACAGTGAGTCTCTAAACGATGGTTTCTCTTAAACATCGAGGTTTATTTACGTCGAGTTTCAAAACGGTGCGTCTGGTATACAATTTAGGCTCAAAATGCAAAGCTCCTTTCCATTCATTTCAGCCTGTACAAAATTGTGAATATTACATCTTTTTTAAATATAACTACTATATATATATAATCTAAATAAATAATTATTGTTATAGCTGCACTTATAAAATTTTCACCAGTGCAAAATCGACAGGAGGTAAAAAACTTTAATATTTTTTGTAAAACGCTCGTAATACTGTTTTTACCCGACTGCCGAAGTAAAGTAGGTAACGTTTTAGAGCGTATGTAATACCGTGACTTACGTATGCTGGAAGACAGAAATTTTTAAATAAGGTGTTAAATAGGTGTTAGTGTTATTTTTAAATAAGGTGTTAATTTAGTGGGTGACTAACAACTGACAGAAAATATCCAAACATAGACAACGATCAATGTTATCAATCTACCCTCTTTTACGCTCGCGGAACCTTATCTACTACTTTATACAAATAGCTCGTAAGTGATGCATCATTTTAGGTATTTAGACCATTTCGTATTTCAAATGTTGGTGTATTAAACTAAGGTGTAATAACTGTTGATATTTTGAACATTAGATATTTAGTCTAATCTGTATTTTAAACTTAAGAAATTCGTAGGTAGGTGTTAGTTGCTTATGTATTTAAAAACATTTAGTATTTAGTTTTTAGGTATTTAGAACTTTTTAGTTTTAGTTTATTTTACGTTAGTTCTTTTAATTTTAGATATTGCAATACGTACCCGATTTAATATTACCACAGAGGCCATAAATACACACAACAACAACAACAATGATTTAATATTCCCAATTTTAAATGATGCAATAATGTATATTTACTATCTGTTTCACATTACTATCAACTTAGTTTATGTAAATTTTGATGATGTGAAATAGTTATTAAAATAATACTCACTTTCAGTTGTATAACGGAATATTCAGTTACCAATAATCAGTAGGTACTGGGCTACCACAATATCTAAAATTAAAATACAAGCGTATGGCGTGACACACCATTGGCAACTGATGTGCAAGCGCATCAGCGCACGGTGCAATATAGACGAAACAAACAATAATAATAAGCCCAATGCGGTGGATTCTGTAATCGTATCAAAACACTACGCTATTGAAGAAATAATTCTATGTTTTTTTACCTCCTGAAGATTTTGCACTAGTGAAAATTTTACAAGTGTTTCGCGTAGCTGTAATAATTATTCTATTATCACTATATAAGTTAACAATAACGATATTTATAAATATGTAATATTCACAATTTTTGTACAGGCTGAAATGTATAGAAAGAAGCTTTGCATTTTGACCCTAAACTGCATACCAGAAACCCGACGTAAAGACCTCCATGTTAAAGAGAAACCATCGTTTAGAGACTCACTGTTTTGAGACTCGGCGTAAAAAGACCTCGAAGGCAAAGAGACATCCTCGTTTTTAGACTCACCGTGGCGAGAGCCGCCGTTGAGAGAAATCGGCATGCAGGGAATGATTCCTTTGGAGGGTGGCTGAGCTTGCTCTGGGACTACTGTTTTGCATACTCTAAAAAGGAATGGAAATAAATGGTCAAATTGTTAAAATCTTATTTTGGATTGTAGAGCAGTAGCACAGTTTTTTCACAAATTCTTTCAAATCACCGTGCACCGTCTATACTTGTGGCTTGCTTGACGTTTAGAATTTTTTTTAAATTTTTTTTATGATTGATAGTTTAGTTTATGACCACTATCTCACCTGATGGTAAGTGATGATGTGGTCGAAGATGTTGTTCAGGCTAACCTAGAGGTACTGGCTCTCTAGAACAGCTGCCGGAACACACCGTTAGGTGCTAGGCTACAGATTTTCTACTTGAGGGTGGTAGCTAGCCAGGCGGGCATTCGCAAAATGCCCCACCACCATGCTATAACGACTGCCATACTAAGACGACAACCGGGACCGACGGCTTAACGTGCCCTCCGAAGCACGGAAACGCTCAGTAGTAATGTCACTGGCGGTCACCTATCCAACTCATGGCCGCAGGCAACGTTGCTTAACTTTGCTGATCGGTTGAGAACAACTAAGTAAACTTCGCTACGAGCGCTTCGAAAAGTTCGTTAGTTAGTACTCGTTTATCCGTATTTGAACAGTAGAACTTCCAGAGTTGAAGGGATGGTGGCCAAGAACAAACAGAATTCGACCCCATATCTACATTCTCTAGTGAGGGGTACCAACATGATTGAAAAAAAAGTATCCTAGGCTATGCACGGTCTCATCGAATAGTCGAGATATGTATTCCAAATTCATGGCACTGCCCTCAAAGTCTATCGGGGTTCTTCATTTGTACATTCTTAATTATATCTTATTTTAAATAAGGATGAGATCACGTAGCTTGGAGGCAACATTCAATAACTGTTGTGCCCTAAAATAAAACAAGGTGCGTTCACCTAGTAAAGTATGATGCATCAATATTATAGATAGATTCTTAATTAATTAAATGTGGAGTAAAAATAAAATTTTATTTTAATATTGTTATGTTTGCAATAACGCCTGCTCGGCGGATTACATTACAAAATAACAAATTTATAAGAGAAAAAATTATAGTCATGTGCGGGATTCGAACCCGCGTCCATCCACCCTCAAGTAGAAAATCTGTCGCCAAGCACCTAACAGTGTGTTCCGGCAGCAGTCCTTGAGAGCCAGAAAAATTACAGGCTAATGAGACCTAATAACTGGACGTCTCAGTGTGATGGGCACAGTGCAATTCGTCGCTGACGAAATGCGACTGTTATAGGCAGAGGTTAGTCCACTTAACATCAGGTGGGCCTCGGGCTTGTTCCGTCAAAAATAACATAAAAAAAGAAATAAAAAAACCACCCCTATACCCGGGGTATGCTCTGACCACTTGAGCTAACACGACATTGACTCATTACTCCATTGTTACCTCTCGTTTTTTATTTAACCATCGTATTGGGATGGAGCGACACCTTTAGATCTACTTACGCTGTAACACTAACAATCAAGTAACTTCTGTTGATGTGATAGCAGGTTTGTTTAAATATTAGATCCAATGCCCCATACCTATAAATAAGTAGGTATGTGATATATACCAATCAAACAAGAAAATAATAGTTTAATATTTTGGCTACCACCTAAAACATGCTTTCTTAAGCTTCCAATCAAAACAAACTTCACTCAGAACTATATCACTAGTTTGTTCGTATTAAATATTAACAAATTAAAATAAATAAAACCTTTTACTGCGAATAGATCATAAATATTGTATAAACAAGGGAAACATTAAGCGAAGCAAATTTCGTATTAAAACTGAACCTACACAATCAGCGAAGTTAAACAAAAGCTTGTTCAATCTACACTCGATTCTAGTTCAAACTCCAAGAGAAATAGCCCGGAAACCAAACGTCGGACATAATAACGCGAACAGTTTAAAAAGTCCGTAGTTTCACACTTTCGCTCCTTCGCTCGAGCCGGAACAAATTGCTTCCGACTCCGCTCGCAGCCGCCGCATGTAAACTTTCCTAATTAACGGCCTCCGTGATTGATGTTTTCCTATTATTATATAGAAGTTTCTTGAACAACACTGAAGTAGCGTTGTACTGTTGCAAGAATATGTTATTTAGAGTCATGTAAGACAATTTTTTTTATGCTTGATAAGTTAGTCTTTGATCACTATCTCACCTGATGGTAAGTGATGATGTGGTCGAAGATGTTGTTCAGGCTAACCTAGACTTACTGACTCTCAAGGACAGCTGCCGAAATACACCATTAGGTGCTTGGCAACAGATTTTCTACTTGAGGGTGGTAGCTAGCCAGTCGGGCATTCGCAAAGCGCCCTACCACCATGCTATAACGACTGCCATCTTAAGACAACTACCGGGACCGACGGCTTAACATGCCCTCCGAAGCACGGAAGCGCTCAGTAGTATTGTTACTAGCGGTCACCTATTCAAGTTATGACCGCGGCGGACGTTGCATAACTTTGCTGATCGGTTAGGAACGGCTAAGCAAACTTCGCTAAGGGGACGCAAAATGCCCTACCATTTCGCAAAACATTTCTTTTCACACAGTAATATGTAATATATACCTTTGTAGAAACTTATCGTCAGTGATCAAAAGAGTATAATATATAACGTAACCGAGTTTAATTCCAAACACAAATGAAGCAATTTACCCGCACGGAAAGTTGAACGACTTAAGTTTGTACTCGACCTCAGACGGGTCACCGTAGATAGAAGTTCAGAAGTTGTTACGCTTTTAGGTTAGACAATATTGTTGACAAACCTGCGATAAACTGACTTAACTGACTGACCGAGTTTGACGTAGAGTGCAGCAAAACGTAAGTCTGTATTTAGTTCATATCATACGTACTAGCTTTCACTTTTTGACTGCGTTGAATCCATAGATTTTTTTCAACCATGGAACACACAGGTTACGAGCTGTTCCACGGGCAAGTACCGATATATTGCGGATAAAACCTTCCTTGCAATAAAAAGTATCCTGTGTTGTTTCTTAACAGTCTGCTGGAATGGTGAAGTGGGGAAAGTGGCGCTTTGAAATCTGGAGGCCCTGCTTACGCAGGGTACTGGCTCTCGAGGACAGCTGCCGGAACACACCGTTAGGTGCTTGGCCACATATTTTCTACTTGAGTGTGGTAGCTACCCAGGAGGCAAATGCCCTACCACCATGCTATAACGATTGCCATCCTAAGACAACAACCGGGACCGACGGCTTAACGTACCCTCCGAAGCACGGAAACGCTCAGTAGTAATGTCACTAGCGGTCACCCATCCAACTCATGACCGCGCATGACGTTGCTTTACTTTGTTGATCGGTTGAGAACATCTAAGTAAACTTCGCTAGGAGCGCTTCGATTATTTTGTCGTAATAACCATCAACTTTAATGGATCGTGGGAGGTAATACGCAAATTACCTTCATCTCATGAGAGCCACTAGTTTATATATGTTGAACTCTCTCACAACTTTATTCTCCACCCTTTCAACACCATTACACATTCTTTTGTGAGCTTTTCAGTAAATGATAGACATTCAACATTTCGACAATTAGATATTACAATTTTGTCAGATAGACACTTTCTATTTATCCAATTAAGCGATTAACCAAACTTTCTCAAGGAGTCTACAATAATTTTGTTCCGAGTAAGCTCTAACTTCCCAGCACAAGTAGGCTTGAAGTTTTAGAATTACGTACTTTCCCAGACTTGATGTTGTGCCAAATATTTTACAACAAGAGGCACAGGTGCTAGAAATGAAGTGAATTACTTCCTTAATATGTTAATAGGTACATTGACCTAACAACGGTGCCATTCATGGTAAAACTAAAAGGTAAGGTAAAAAGAAGCAACAAGACTAGCATAAATGCCTATTAGGTCTTACTTCTGTTATAATAAAGACTATTAAGATCGTATATACTGTGATTTAAACACCCGTTTATTCTAAAATATTTTTGGAAAACGTAATGAGTTTATTATGGGATTAATAATGATCACCATAAAATGCTTTGATACCCTTAGCTCTTTTACCAAAAATTGTAATCGAACACTTAATGTAGTAAATGATCACTAAAATCATATTGAGGAATCATATCGAGAGATGCGAGGAAGAGCGTTAGGTTAGTTGTGACCACAACAACGCGCGAGCCCCGGCAGCAGCGGCAAGAATTATAGCAAGATGTAAAAACTTTTTACATTAAAATACTGTTTTAATTTTGGCGATCATTTACTTCTTTTAGTGATCACTACCTACTTTTGGGTTAACAATGATTTACTTGGAGTCATTTTGCTTAAATAGGATAGCGAGATGTTGAAACTTTGGTTATAAGTTAACATTATATGCGGGTTTAATTTGGTGATCATTAGCTATTTTGTGTGTTATATGTTACTATATCTGGTGGTAAGTTAAACAGCAGCCGTTTATTACTATGTTAAAATATTAAAGTTTTATAATTCTGGCTGTCTTCTGATTTCCTGGTCATCATCAGTAAACCATCTATGTTTATTAATTATATTATAAATCTTTGTTACGTAATAATTTATTTTTGGTAAAAGAACGACTACCATTCATAACTAGAAAGAAATACAAGGTAAATATTCCCTTTAGCATAATTTACATTGAATAATGCAATTTATTAATTAATGTAAAATTAGACAGGTTTCGTACGTGTTCATATCAAAATCTTATATTAGTTAGCGATCATGCGTTTGAAAGTGGTTGATTTTTTTTCCTAAAGATAGATACCAGACACACCGCCAGGTGCTTGGTAACAAATTTTCTTCTTCATCTTGGCTATCCAGGCAAGCATTTATAAAATGCCTTACCACAAAGCAAAGTGTCCAACGACTGCCACCCTAACCAGGACTGAAAGTTCCTTAACATGCTCTCTGAAACATGGAACTGTTCAGTAGTATATATCACAAGGAGCCATCCATTCAAGTTATCACCGCAGGAAATACTGTTCAACATTCTCGTTGTTGATTAATTAAGTACACAGGCTACACTACATTCAAAAACAGGCATTTGAGTTGTTTCAACTTGAGGATTGTTTTACTGGATAAAGCAAATTATATACGTACATTTCCTAATCAAACAAGGCAACTATGAACTTTACAAAGGGTCTACAATATTTCGCTCGCAAGTGTACCTGCACAGGTAAAGGCCAGTTTGGAGTTTTGCAATTACGGTATTACTCACTTACTGTAACAGCCGGCTCGTCCACTGCTGAACACAGCCTCCCCTATTAAGGGGGTATTTGCCATAATCTCCAAGCTTGGCAGGCGGCTTGGGGATAGCAGTGTAAGATGGCAGTTCTTTAGAAGGTGTTGCTGCCTACCTTCCAGTATTTTTCCCTTAATCGCCTCTTACGACACCCACGGGATGATATGGGGAGGCGCAATTCTAACCCGGCACCCCACGAGGATCCGGCACCTCACAGAGGACCTTAATCAATTACTCTCTTAATAACTGTAAATTAGTCTATGATATTACTTTAAATCGATTCTTGCACGGATTTTGTACTACTGGAGATAGACATTAGTAGGTACATATATACACTTACACTTTAGTTTTTATATTGTAATATTTTTTTGACATAATAATCTCAGAGAAGTTGTTTATCAATCGAAATCCGCTTGAAAAATATTATATCACAGGCAAATGAAACTTAAGAACTATGTCTCAAAGTGACGGGCGCAGTGCAATTCGTGGCTTGTTACGAAATGCATCTGTTATAGGCAGAGTTTAGTCCGCTTAACATCAGGTGGGCCTCGTGCTTGTTCCATCACAATAACAGAAAAAAATTTTTTTACATCGTATAAAAGGTTTATATAATTAGAACCTTTTACATATTTAATACCTTTAATATTACCAACTATAGTAATTTTTCTTTTACTTTGATATAAATTAACGCTGACTTACAATAAATCACACAGCATTTTCCTCGCAGTAGTAATGTTAAAATTGTGAATTTCGCTCGACAGTAAAATTTCTTTGCGTTTTGCGTATTACTCACCTTCGCTTTGTTCAGGATTATACATTTGAATCACATGATCTGCTCATGCCTAAATAACAACTTTGCAGCCTCTAACAAATAACTATTTACGCCTCCTTAGTTGCTCACAAATCCTTTTTTATATAAAACTACAAAAAATACTACCACAAAAGGGATATCGCTAATATTGGTACTTTCAAGTAGAAATCTTAAAAACTTACAGTGTGTATCGTATTTTTATGTTTTTGTGACGGAACAAGCTCGATGCCCACCTGATGTTAAGCGGACTAACCCCTGCCTAGAAGAGATACATTTCATCACAAGTGACGGAAACTGCGCCCGTCACCTTGAGACCTAGTTGTAAATTCTCATGTGCCTGTAATTTCACTGGCTCTCAAAGACTGCTGCCAGAACACACCGTAAGGTGCTTGGTGACAGATTTTCTACTTGAGGGTGGTAGCTTGCCAGGCGGGCATCGCAAAATGCTCTTCCACCATGCGGGGAAACTCAAGCTGGCGGTGGAGATCAAACCAGTGACCTGCGGCAGGGCAGTAAATAGCCAATGCCACTGAGCCTTCGCTGCTTATAAAAAATCCAATCAAGGTATATAATTGTAAATTAATGTTGTGCTCTTGATAGTGGCCTACCATTGTAAACTTTATCATAATCATCACATTCACCAGAACGTCCACTGATGTATAAGGTCTCACAATAGTGTCTAAACAGAACAAACCTGCCCCACAATGCTTAAAATGCTTAGTAGTAGATTGCATTTAACACAAGGAAGCAAAATAATATTTTGACGGTAAGGACGCTAATTTGAATCCTAAACAGAACAGAGAAACTACATATACTTCACCTAAGGGAAAATAAATTTGCGACGTATATACATTCTACTTTTCATCGCACTATGATAAAAATAATAAGAGATTTTAATTTGAAAGAGTTATTCATGACCCTAATTGAAAGCTTTTCCCCCCATCTACAGAACAATACTCGCATTTATCTGAACCAATTCAATGATTTTTGAATAGATGAGATGAGAAAGTTTTTTTTACAGTAGCTCGTAATAGGGCATTATGCAAATGCCCGTCTGGCTAGCTACCACCTACATATATACTTAGTTGGCATCAAATTAATATAAACTTTAGAATGGAAAATACCCTTCCATTGAGCACGATCATAATTACTGGTGTGTTAGTAACAACTGAGTTACATAAATGAAATCAAATCATTTATTGCACATTATGTAGGTATCTTAATAACTATTTACATATCACTACATAATAACCCAGGTTTGGGTATGGCAACTTAGTGTGGAGCGGCCCGATTTATTAATATTTGTCACATACGAGTAGGTATTGTTCTAAGGTGTAATAACATTTTTCGATCCATAAATTTTTCAGTTTTATAGTAACGTTATATTCATTTTAACATTCTTTAACTCATCCGGTAATTTATTAAATATTTTTATTGACATTACACGGGGAATTTATGTTTAAACCTGAGCGGGTAATTGCGTGGTTTATCTGCAAGATTTTTGAAATATTCAGGGTACTTTTTAACAAAATTACACGTTTCTAAGATATGGATGGACGCAACAGTAAGGATTTTATATTTTATGAAGTATGAATAAATGCATATTAGCAGAGCATTTTGCAAGGGCCGGCCTGGCTAGATGCCATCCTCAAGTAAAAACTTAATCGCAAAAGATCTAACGATGTGTTTCAGCCGCTGTTCTTGAGAGCAATTATAAATTTGCCTATACAATATCTTGGACCACATCATCACTTACTATCAATTGTGTGTTTTGAAGCAGTGATGGCAGAGAGGCATTGGCTATGGACTGCCGCGCAGCAGGTCCATGGTTCAAATCCCGCCGCGGGCTTGAGCTTCACCGCATGGTGGATGGGCATTTTAAGAATGCCCGCCTGGCTAGCGACCACCCTCAAGTAGAAAATGTCACCAAGCACCTAACGGTGAGTTCCGGCAGCAGTCCTTGAGAGCCAGTGAAATAACAGGCACATGAGACTTAGCAACTATGTCTCAAAGTGACGGACGCAGTGCAATTCGTGACTTGTGATGAATTGCATCTGTTATAGGCAGAGGTTAGCTTGGCTTGTTCCGTCACAATTACATCAAAAATAAATTGTAAATAGTGTGATAGTGGCACATACGCTTTTTATTTATATATATGTGAAGGTTCATCAACTATACGAAATCAAATGAATCAAAATTGGAATAACAGTAGAGATAATGACAACGAATACCATTATTTAACAGAATAACTTTCGCAGAGTGTATGAAATGTTGGTAATTGTTTTGCTTTTCATGATGAATGGGTCATACAAGCGTAAAGTAAGACAAGCTAAAGACACAACATATTTTAACACATATTTGGGTTTTAGAACCTGAGTAACTTATAATCGTCATCATCATCAGCTGCACGACATCCACTGTTGAACACACGCCTCTCCAATAGAACGCCGCAACGAACGGCTATCAGCCGCTTGTAACCATTGGCTACTCGCGATTTTTACGATGTCGTCAGTCCACATAGTGGGGCCTACCTACTGCGTCTTCCGGTGTCATGTGGTAACCACTCGAGAACCTTTCTTCCTCATCGGTAATCACTTTAACGAGCAATGTCATTGCCACTTCAACTTGCAAATTTTGTAAGCTATGTCGATGACTTTGGTTCTTTGGCGAATATTCACGTTCTGGATTTTATCTCGTAAAGTAACCGAGCATAGCTTTCTCCATAGCTCGTTGAGCGACGTGAAACTTGTCCATAAGGGCAACAGTTAACGACCACGTATCAGTGCCATAAGTAGACACTGGCACCACCCAATGGTTGAAGACTTTAGTCTTCAACTTGTGATGATATATGTTTCTTTGGAAAGAAGCTGATGGTTTGACACATGATGTTCACATCAACGGTCCGAAGTCTGTAACTGTTAAAGTCTCTTATATGTTAAAGTCTACTATCAAGAATCTTAGAGACCCTTACGAAAGTCAATAACAAAATATTCTGACTTTACTCTTAAACGTTACTTTAGAAGGCTTGCATGGCATTTTGGTGTCTACATACTGAGCAAGCTACGATACGAAAGCGTTAATCTGGTAGCCCCTTCCTGATTACATTATATGTTTTTGGCGTGTTGTCATCACTCAATAATAATAATGCCCCATTTTACTCCCAACGGTTATCTGTTCGTCAACAATTTTAATTAGCTTTTTGCAACTTCAGCTTGCCAATTTAAAGGCTTTGGCCGTAACATGTGTTAAACAATATATTACTTCGTTTCGAATTTTGGCTTACAAAAAAGCTTGGACCATAGCTGATCTTTTAAGCAATGGTGTTCCAGAGGAAATGATTATATACTGCTCTGCATCATCTTTGGTTTAAATCCCACCGGGAGCTTGAACTACGGCATAGAAATTTGTCGCTCAGCACCTAACGGTTAGTTCTAAGAATAGTTCTTGAAAGCTTGCAGTTACCATCATAAGTTAGCTCTTTATTATAGACAACTACAACACCGCCTGCTTACAGGTGCAATAAAGGCCTTAATAAGTAAACATTAATAAAAAGTAAAAAACTCATCTGAAAGTTATTCTAGGTAGCCTGAAAAACATCTTCGACCACATCATCACTTACCATCAGGTGAGATAGTGGTCAAAGGATAAACTAGAAGGCATAAAAAAAAAAACTTTAAGTTGAGCGTTTTATCGCTCTTTTGAAATTAAAACTGCAAGTTATATATATTTGTAGAATCGTTTTTCATAGCCCTTTATTTTGATACCACACTCGATGGGTTTTGACGAAAAACTTTTTTTTTTTTTACAATATGGCGTCAAAAGTTTTAATATATATTTTTTTTGTAGATATAGACATATGGCAGGTGGAGATGCAAATAATTCTTAAAGTTTATTAAGTTTTATTTTTAGGTTAGCAAGTTTATTTATATATCTATATATATATATTTATTTATTGAATTAGTAACTAAAATGTTACAATTACTAGATAACAATAGCGACGACGACTACGTGTCGTTTTCTTCTGCCCACGGTTCAAGTGATGATAACGATAGCTATGTAAGTATTCCGTCTCTTTCCGACTCCCTATCATCATATTTCTCTGATGTGCCTAGAAATTTCAATGTTGTTCACATTAATGCGCAGAGTATTCCAGCTCATTTTCCTGCCATGCTGGCTGCTTTCGAACACCAAAAGAACATTCATGCTATACTTGTGTCTGAAACCTGGCTAAAGCCATCCTTACCTTCAGTTTGTTATCCTTTACCCGGTTTTCACCTCATCCGTAATGACCGTACTGGTAGTCGTGCTGGTGGTGTAGCAATCTATCTTAGAGCTCATATTCCATTTTCAATTATTCATATGTCTGCTCAACCTCCGCCCGAGGACTCTGGTGAAAACCTCTTTATTGAAGTGCTTCTTTCTCACACAAAAATTTTTCTTGGAGTTTACTATAGCCCCTCATCCCTTACTAATTTCTTTCCCTCCTTCGAAAAAATCTTAGAAGATCTACTTCCTTCTTACAGTCATTCCATAATAATGGGTGACTTCAACACTTGTCTCCTCAAAAAAGATAACCGTTCATCTAGGCTGGAGTCCATTGTAAATTCAAACAACATGCATATTCTTTCGCTTAACGCAACTCATTATTTCCCAAACTGCTCACCTTCACTTCTTGACTTACTTATTGTATCTTCTCCAATGCATGTTGCTAAGCATGGTCAATGTTCGGCTGATTCTTTTTCGTATCACGATTTAATCTATCTTTCATACAAAGTTCGTTCTTCTAAAGCTAAAACTAAAACTATATTGCAACGCAATTTTGGTGGCATGGACCTTGAAAAGCTTCGCAGTGACGTAGAAAATATTGACTGGTCATCATTGTTAGACACTGTATCAGTCGACCAGAAAATTAATATTTTTAACAACATTATTAAGCAAATTTACGATATTCATGCTCCATTGAAACCTGTAAAGTTGAAACATTTTCCTGCACCTTGGTTGACAGCTGAAATTAAATTATTGATGCACAAAAAAGATGTTGCTAAGTCGAAATATAAACACTATTCTAGCGAAGTGAATAAATCGAAATACAATTCAGCTCGAAATAATTGCAATAGGGTGTGTAGGGATGCCCAACGCCGACATATACATGAATCCGTTGATAATGAAGATCCAGCTAAAGTCTGGAAATTTCTAAGGTCATTGGGAGTGGGTAAACCAAGACAAGATTATATTCCTCATAACTTAGACATTGATGCCCTTAACACACATTTTTCAACCACTACCATTATGGATGTAACTGCTAAAGCCAATACTCTTAAACTTCTTTCAACCACGACAGCTCCCGCCTTTTCTCCGTTCAGTTTCACTCAATTTTCGGCTTGTGATGTTAGAAAGAGCGTACTCTCTATTACGTCAAATGCTGTTGGCATCGACGGTGTTAGTCGTAATATGATAGTCCCAATCCTTGATCTTATCCTTCCTGTTCTATCTCACATCCTTAACTACTCTGTCACGTGCGGAGTTTTCCCGTCATTATGGAAGGATGCTCTTATCATTCCATTACCTAAAAAGTTGAATCCCAAATGTCACTCTGAGTATCGTCCAATATCTATTCTCCCTTTCCTATCCAAAGTATTGGAACGCCTTGTTCACAACAAACTTAGCACTTTCCTTACCAGAAACACCCTTCTTAATCCATTTCAGTCCGGTTTCCGTCCTGCCCATAGTACAGTTACTGCATTACTTAAGGTCACTGATGACATACGTGATGGTATGGATAAGGGCAAGTTAACTGTGCTTACCCTTCTTGACTTCAGCGACGCGTTCAATAGCGTTGATTTCGATATCCTTTTGAGTCTTCTGCGCTCCATTAACATATCTCCTTCCGTAATTGACTTTTTTCACAGTTACCTGTTTGGACGCCGACAGAGGGTTCGCCTTGAAGATTCATTTTCTTCATGGTGTAACACAACAGCCGGCGTCCCTCAGGGAGGCGTTCTCTCTCCTCTTCTTTTTGCTGCTTTTATAAATTCAATTTCTCAAAATTTAGCTTCTTCCTATCACCTCTATGCTGATGATCTGCAAATTTATTCACAAGCTAATCAAGATGATATGTCTGTTTGTGTGGAAACCATCAACAGTGACTTAAAACACATCGTTGAATGGAGCAACGCTTTCGGATTAAGGGTCAATCCAACAAAAACACAAGCTATTATAATAGGTAGCACCCGCATGCTAGTTAAGCTAGACTGGAATAGAATACCTCCAATAATTTTTGATGGTGTCACAATTTTATACAATAAGCAAGTAAAAAATCTTGGGCTTATTATTGACCAATCACTGTCTTGGGCTCCTCAGTTGGAAGAAATTAGTCGTAAGACGTTTGCGTCTGCGGGCTCTTTGAAACGACTTCGGAACTTTCTTCCGACTGCCACCAAAGTTGCGCTTGCTCAATCTCTGTTACTTCCCATTTTGGACTATGCTGATGTTTGCTACCTAGATCTAACGGAGGACCAGCTAAATAGACTTGAGCGTCTCCAAAATTTCTCTATTAGGTTCATATTTGGTTTGCGCAAATATGACCATGTTTCCAAATTTAGACATAAGCTCAAGTGGCTTCCTATACGCCTTCGCCGGAATACTCATATCCTTTCCCTACTTTACAATATTTTGTTTAATCCGCTTTCCCCGCGCTATCTCAAGGAACGTTTTGAGTTTCTTGAATCAACACATTCTTTGTCATTAAGGTCATCAGAAAATTTACTGCTTAATTTGCCCCCGCACAGAACTTTATTTTATGATAAATCTTTTACTGTACATGCTGCACGACTCTGGAACAGTCTGCCAGTGTTAATTCGTAAGTCGCAGTCGCTATATATCTTCAAAAATAGAGTAAAAGAACATTACTTATCTAGTAATAGCT
The DNA here is from genome assembly GCA_963890685.1 of Plagodis pulveraria. Classification (NCBI taxonomy): domain Eukaryota; kingdom Metazoa; phylum Arthropoda; class Insecta; order Lepidoptera; family Geometridae; genus Plagodis; species Plagodis pulveraria. The sequence continues at coordinate 4,346,292 of OY982950.1, forward strand.
AGCTTTTATATCATTAGTTTCCTGTACTTGTATTAGTAGGCATCTATAGTATTTAGGTATATGTATGTTTATTTTTTATTTAGTATATATATAGGTATTCATATATGTGTATTATTTCACGTAAGTTTATATAATTATGGTAGATTTAATATAGGATAAATTCCTTGTATGCAGTTCCTACTTCATGGTAATGTCAGTAAGTTGTATACCTAATTGCGGAGAACTGCCTCCCATATCAAATATGCATAAATCCTTTGTTCCTGGTTGTCTGGAAGAAATCGCTATAAGCGATAAGGCCGCCATTTTGCACTAGTGTATTTTGTTTGTTTTTTTATTGTAATGTTAATTTTAAGTTCTTGTGCAAATAAAGTGTTTTCTATCTATCTATCTATCTATCTAAAATCCACTTGTTTGTTTTTTTACATTTTTATGTGCCTAGCGTCATCTACGTTATCAAGACGAATTGAATGATACATTAAAATCGGTTGAGCCATTTAGAAGTTATGGTGGAATAAAGAAACTCACAAACATACATACATGAACTCTGTTAACATAACACTCCTTTTAGCATTCGCAGTATAACTTGCATCGTCAGTTTTAACCGATCAACTAAATTGAGCAATGTCCGCTGCGGTTACGGCTTGGATGGGTGACCACTGGGGCTACTGAGCTATTCCGTGCTTCGGACGGCGGGACAAACCGTCGATACCAGCAGATAATCTGTCGCCAAGCACTAAACCGCATATACCGACATTTCTTCCATTAAACTAAGATTAGGCCTTTTCACCATCCTCGATACTTTTTCACCTTCCACCAGGTGAGATAGTGGTCAAAGGCCTATAAACTATAAAGCAAAAAAAAAACCTTTATATTATCCCACGCTAAATGGGGTCGAATAAGATAAGACGTATATTCCTGTAATCAGTTATATTGCTCATCATTACTACACTCATATTTCATACACAATACTCCTTTTTGCAAAATTCCATTCATAATTATCTTCTTCGATCATCGTCTACTCCTATGCTTGTCCTTACTCACATTCAACACTATTCACGAAGCTATTACGTTTATATATAGAACTGTGATATTACCTACATTATCGTGTAAATAACACGAAGTGCAAAAATAAATCAAAATATCTTTTTACGGCCAAAAATGTATAGGAGACGAGAAAGCAAAACCTAATACAGTATTCAAACTAATTCCCTTGAAATATGTATTCGGAGAAAATAGGAGCGAACAGAAAATGAAAATTCTTTTCACGGGTAATATGGAAATAAATCACCTTTCGCGACTTTAAAACCTGCTGAAGGAATTCTTTACTCACCTCCATTGCATTACGTTCCCGCTTTTGACAATTTGAATGCGAGTGTATTTTCCGATTTTCGATTTGAAAGCTTACCCAGTACAATTTTCCATTGAAAGAGATTGCTTGTTAGTTTCCAGGCTTAGGTTTGTAAGGACTATTCCATATCGTGTTGGATGTCGTATTAGGTGGCTAAGGGAAAAACGCATGCAGCAGCATGCTACCGTTTACGTCAATATATGATTAAGTGAGGTGTTGTTGCGATGGGTAGGTACCTACGCAGTGCGACTCGATTTTATATTTTTTTTTTATTGCTGATAGGTAAGCCTTTGACCACAATCTCACCTAATGGTAAGTGATGATGAGGTCGAAGGTGTTAACAGATTTAACCTAAAATTACTGGCTCTCAATGCCGGAACACATCATTAGGTGCTTGGCGACAGATTTTCTGCTTGAGGGTGGTCGCTCGTCAGGCGGGCATTTGCAAAATGCCTTTCCACCATGCGGTGAAGCTCAGGCCCGCGGCGGGATTCGAACTATGGGTCTGCTGCGCGGCAGGCCATAGCCAATGCCACTGAACCATCAAAGCCTCCATACCAACATCAAAGGTAGGAAAATGATGACGATGAATTTTATGAAGTTAAGATTACCTAGATTTATAAGCAAGCTGCCGGAGCATACCGCTAGGTCCAATATATTTTTTACTTGTGTGCGGTAGGTCTCCATGGAAACATATGCACAAGCCACATCCAACATGTGGTGAAACTCAACTCCGTGCGAGATTTGACCCTTGGAACTTCCGCAGGGTCCATGCTACTGTGTTATCACTTCTTCAAACGCCAACTTTAATTGCATTTTTTTTTTAATTATTTCTTATATGTAATCCTCTGACCACAATCTCACCTGCTGGTAAGTGATGATGTGAGGTTGAAGGTGTTAACAGGCTTAACCTGGAATTACTGGCTCTCAAGGACAGCTGCCGGAACACATCGTTAGGCGCTTTGCGACAGATTTTCAAGTTCTTGCATCAATAAAGTATTACTGAGTAGTTATACACACCAAGCATACAACGCAACTCTTTACCTTGCGCTTTAATCAGGAGAATGATATCACAAAAAGGATGCCTATATATTTGTAGTAACAAGAATTGTATCATTCTACTTTAATTATTTACAAGCACTGAATAATATTCTTCACTCCCCAAGCCAGTGTATCACGTAAATAATTTTACTGCAAACTTACCACATAAATTAAACTTTCTCCCAACAATTCGGGGAGTTGCCAGCTTCGAAACTGTCACCCTTCAGTATTATTATATTCAGCTTATTGTGCGTCAATATTTATCTCTTACACCGACGCTTTTAGGGTTATAATCCTCTAGCAAAAGTTTCATCTGTCGTCTGAAATGAGAGATAGTACAAAGCCGGTTAATTGATTGCTTAAAATTTTTAGGTCAGTAGTCAACGGGTTTTTTATAAATAGGTATTTCGTTTTTTTTTTAACAAAACATGTTTTTTCCATAATGAGTCTCTATTATTAGAAACATGTGTGAAGGGTCGTTAAAACTTAAGTTAAATATGGTAATACATTTTTGTACAACACATTGTAAAACTTGTTTGAATCATTTTGTTTTTTGCTAAAAACGACATTTAAATTTAACTTTTAATGTAAAATTTTGTATTTGACCTTCTTATGACACTCGTAGATACGTTTTTTAAGACGATAGCGTTATGTTAGGTTGATAAAATACATTTCAGAAATTTTAATCTTTAACTTCAACACTAATAAATATGACACCTGCCCGTCGTGGGGATTATGTCAAATCCTTCCTTAAAGGGGGGTGGCTGTATTCAGGAGTGGACAATCCAGGTTATACAGTATGTTAATAAAAATAAAAAAATAAAAAATACCTTAAGAAACATAAATTATTATTTTAGAAAAACACTGAAAATTATATAAATATAACGCCTGAATGTATTTGAGTCATATTAATAATATAAAAAAAATGAAACTTTAGTAATCAAACTTGACAATAGATTCCAAACTATTACTGAAAATGAAAGTGCTAATAGGAAAGGATTTTAACACGTGCGAAGTACGATAAGTACGTGTTATACATTTGTTCATCTCCATTACATAGTTAATTAAGTATGACAGTGCCAAGTTTAATGGGTAACCTAACAAGCTTTCGGGATCAAATGTCCTTTAAAATTAGCCTCTTGAATTAATTATGTTACGGCTACGTGTAATTTCAGTAAGGGGGAAGAAAGTAATAACCTAATAACGTTATGTAGGTTTTGAATTAAGGAATGTTTTTGTTAGGAATGCGTAGATATTGTTAATATTTTGAGAGCTTTGTTTATTTTTTTGTGTTTTACACACTATCTATACATATAGTAAAATTGTAACAGATCTAATCTTGTACATGGCAGATATTTTGAAAAAAAAAATTGAGAGCAATCTGTAGCTGACACTGCGGCCAAAACTGTATAATTTTAAATTTTTGTCTGTCTGTCTGTCTGTATCCCGGCTGCGCATCACTCCATAACTACTGAATGGAATTCAATGAAACTTGACACGATTTGAGTTCATACTTCAAAGAAGGTCACGGGTCCCAGCCCACGGAAAATGGAGATGAAAGTCAAAATGTACACTTAGTTGTAATGCATTAACGCGTAGTCCGATTTCAATTTTTTTTTGTTCGAATAGTGAAGAGTGAACCCGGCACCCCACGGGAAATCCGGCACCCTGCGGGCAGCCTGGCACACCGCAGCAGCCCCACACCCCACGGGCATCCCGGCACGCCACGGGTAGCTCCATACCCCACGGGCAGCCCTGCACCCCACGGGCAGCTCCATACCCCACGGACAGTCCCGCACCCCACGGGCAGCCCGGCACCCCTATTTAGTTTTGCAAAATTACTAAGATAAACTCTAAAATCGGGAACATTCGCCACAATCAGTTTTTTTTTACTATCTATCTTTTGCCGGATACATTTTGGAGATTGCGGAATGGAAGTGCACAATCTAATATATTCGTTCTACCGCCAAACAATGAGAACCTTGGCAAAAAGACACCGTTTTAAAATCGAAATTACAATGAAACGCACAAAGTACTTTGCTTCAACATTTATTGTGCGAACCGCGAAGGAACTCTCTGAGTTACTTAACTACTGTCTTCTGGAAAATACAACCCGCGAGTTTTCAAACCCAAAGTAAAAAGCTCCTTTCGGAGAGAACTTTACTAAGAGTGCTTCACCGCAGACCACATCGTTGCTTAATATGAGATAAACAGTGCTCGAATGTGAATAATTAGTGTGCATGCACGGCAATCGCGAACTAAGTCGCAGGTTCAGCTAGTTATATATAAACTTATGATTTTTCTTAACGGAAGTGTGCCCGTAGCTTAGAATTATGGAACTTTTGTGTGAGGTTCTTGTTAATATTTTGAGAGCTTTGTATTTTTTTCTGCACTCACACTGTCAGCTGCCAAATATACTTCTCTTTTCAGTTTCAGTTTTTAAAGTTTCATACCAAAAGCTTAGACCAAATTAAAAATTAAGACAAAACTCTGCGAGAAGCGATGTGAAGCCAGTTTTGTAAACACGTGTGCGACGTTACCGACCAAGTTATTTACGTGTGAAATTTGATTCCCTCCTCCTTTTTTTCTTTTAAAGAGTGTTTTTTTTTACATTTTCACAACAAACCTCGGTATATTTTTTGCCTTTTTTCTCGCGTGCTCGTAGCTCTTGTCATACAAAAATAGTTTCGTCATATTCAATGACTAAGTGTTCAAACCACATGAATAAATTATTTATTCATGTGGTTCAAACTCTGTGAAAATTGGCATGCATGTCTTTCAGTCTAATATCAGTATGCTTCTAGTTTGCCAGTTTTCCGTATAATTAAGTGTTTTAAAAAATATTCCGTAAGCCGTTTTGAATGGGAACTCTTAATGTCATATTTAGGGATAAAATCAATGATAAATCTAAAAAAAATGGCAAACAAGTAGCGTACATAAATCAGAAGCCTAAGGTGCAAAAAAAAGTGGATGCAAAATTTTATAGGTTTTCAACATGTAATTTTGTAACAATTAATTGGCTAACAACCACCCTCAAGTAGAAAATCTATCGCCAAGCGCCTAACGGTGTGTTTCGGCAGCTGTGTGTCCTTGAGAGCCATCATCATAATCCACATTATCACTGACCATCAGGTGAAATTGTGGTCAAAGGCTAACCAATCAGCTATAAAATATAAAAATAAAATTGCACTGCGCCGATCACCTTGATCAAAATCTCATGTGCCTGTAATTTCACCTGTAATGTGAAACTTACTGCTGGTGTTGGGTATGGTGGCAGTAGATCCCCGGAGGAACTCGTTTATAAAGAGTTATATTGCTACTAAACTAAGCCAGTAATTGTATACACTGTTTTAAGAAACACAGGACAAGTCATCATCACAATAATATCTATAATAGATGCATTCTCACAAGTAACAAACTGTGCTGCGCACTAAGATGGCAGTTCTTTAGAAGGCGCTGCTGCCCACCTTCCAATATTTTTCCCTTAGTCGTAGACACCCACGGGATGAAATGGGGAGGTGCAATTCTAACCAGGCACCCCACGGGGTACCCGGCATTTATACCCGATAATGATTTTCAAGAAATAAAGGTGTAAAGATTTAACTTGATGGGTGCTTTTAGTGCACGAACTCCCTACTCCAGTCAACGCAAGTAGTGGCATATTGATCATATTTGATTAGGTACATTATTTCCTTTAGATCCGACAAGATGATATGAAAAACTTCAATTGTACGCCTTTCTAACTAGTTGAACATTACCCACCCATAAAAAACCTAAAGCAAGTTCTGTACAAAAAAGCGGACTTCCCGACATTTATTTCCGCGGAACACGACTTTCCTACAAAAAGCCAGTAAAAAGAGAACGTAGCAAAAAGGGCGCAATCTCGCCATAATACAACACGTGCTGTGGCTATTTCTCTTAACCGAGAATTGTCCTGCTCCCGCATAACTTAAGGAAAGTGAATAAAACGCCAGCAATTTGTTAGTGTTTGACTCTGAAATAAGATTTTTCTAGTTAAAATACAAACTACTAAAGTCATTTTGAAGGATTAATAGGACTTTTTGCGACAATATTAAAACTAAATAAGATTTTGACAAACCTTAACGTTTCGATCGCTAAATCGATTATGGTGACGACTAAAGAAGCAGGTGTCTGCATCTTAAAATGCGGGCGTTCTATGAAATTACTCATATTTGGAAGTAAACCTATAATAAAAAAAAAATATGACTTTACACAACAATAACAGTATCGACATTTAACGCGTGAAGTTGAATCGCAACAAGAACGCTTTATTATAGGATTTTTGGACGAAAACAACCTTCGAATTCGACCTTTGAATATGATAATCGTAATCCTCTCTTTTGAGTGGCTTGGAGGGAATGCAGTGCAAAATAGCAGTTCTTCAGAAGGCATTGCTGCCCACCTTTTGATACTTTTCCCTTTTGTCACCTCCCACGGCTCCCTAGGAATAAATTCCTTATATACCAGAGGTGTAATTCTAGTTCATTTCTCCCGTACATTCCCATGTATATAAATGCGTGACATCAAGTAAACTTACTTACGTATTTAATGTTACGAAGGCAATTTTATACATAACATGAATAAATATCGGCTAAGTGCGATACAAACTATAGATAAAAATTAGCCAATTGCGACAAGCCTCGCTGCATTAAAGCTATGCATTGGAACAACCCGCGAGAAAAAAACTTTTTATGGTGCCGATCTTATTATATAGGAATTAAATAGTGGATGTAGGTTCGTAGCACACCAAAATTTCAGATTAACGAAATCGATACGTAGAGAGAGACCCGTGGCATACGGAGAGACGCACGGACGGACACACAGACCAACTACATGGTCTCATTAATTTGACTCCGTTTTGCTGTCTTGTGTTTAGAAATAACAACTGTTTAGCGTTTGCAGAACTTTAAGACATTAGTATTTATTACCTAAAGAGGATATAAATAGTCAGAAAATATTTACAAATTTTAGAACACATTTTCATCTCGGGACCAAACCCATGTCCTCCAATTTTACCTACCAGATGCCGTCACTACTCAGCTATCGCGACTGCAAGCTGAGTTCCAAAAATTTCAATTATATTTTATACCCGCTCCAGATGAACAATATATGCGCTAAAAATATGTAAATGTAAAATCGCTTCAACATACGATATTGTCTAAAATCATATTAAAAATCAGAGTATATTTTATGTAGGAATATTAACAAAATAAACAGCAAACTGTTTTTTGACAATAGAATCTTAAACTACGAAATTCATATTTATTCGTAGATCTTAATCTACAAAAGCGTGTTGAATTTCGCGTAGACCTATGGAATTGAAATTGAAAATGGGGTATATATATAAAATAGCAGGTCTCAAAACTGCAAAAAATACAAAACCCAATCCTATGCAATAAATAATAACTATGGTATATTACGCAGAAATGCACGAAAACCTTAAAATGAGCACTGTGTAGGCAGAAATTAGAAATGGGACCGAGTCCATCAGCGCCTCGACGAAAATCCCAAAGATCTTGGCAGCCCAATTGACTAACCCATGCTGCAAGAAGAGAGATTAACACGGAAACAAGTAATAGCTACCTACATTACAAATATACGATAGGAAAAATTAAAGTCATGTGCGGGATTCGAACCCGCGTCTATCCACCCCTTGAGCCGGGGTATGCTCTAAGTTAGAGCATACCCGGTCATGTCATGTTAGCTCAATTGGTTAGAGCCTCTAACAAATTGAGCTAACATGACATGACGTCATAACTCAAATCTTTCCTAGCGTTCTTTAACCATCGTTTTTAAGGTTGCGTCATCATTTACAAGTATAAAACCAATTGCAAAATTGGTCTTGTTTGTAGTACAACGTAAGTGGTACTAAAGATGTCGCTCCATCCCAAAAAAAAATAAAGATCATTGGTTAAAGAACAATAGGAAAGATTTGAGTAATGCCGTTATGTCATGTTAGCTCAATAAACGTGGGTTTGAATCCCGCACATGACTTTAATTTTTCCTATCGTATATTTGTAATGTGATCCGCATAGCAGGTGTTATTGCAAACATAACAATATTAAAAAAAAAAAAAATAGCTACCTATTCTTGCTGACAATAAAAACCCAAAGAGGTAAGAGATACTCGCTGGAATAAACACTATAGGTACATAATTAATTTGTTTATAGTTGCCACTGATTGTAAATAGAAATAATGACACAAAAAGTACATACAAGTTTATTATGTAGATTTGGTAGATATCCCCAACAGGTGTACTGACGACATCGTCAGAGTCGCAGGGAGCCGATGGATACACGTAACTAATAGCCGTTCATTGAGGTGTTCTATGGAGAAAGTATATGTCGCCGCAGCAATTCTTCGGCGGTTTTATTTAAAAAATACTTCTAAGTTTTATTGAAATAGTTAAGTTTAAAAACCATTATTATAAATCGTTACGATAATTTATTGTTTCAATCAAAGTGTGAGAAATGTAAATAGTTAACTTCTTGTTAAATCACTATTTGATTTGACTCCAAGATGGTGGTTACATAAAGTAAGTTTATTTAATTCTAATTAACAGCTATTAATGAGACTTTTGCATATTGACTGCTTGTTAAAAAGTTAGGTGATCATTGTAAGATTAATTTTGTATTTTTATCCCAAGCATTTGTCCTTTTTAAATGCTAAACGAAGCCACGTGAGTTTTGGCGCCAAGATGGCGCGACAAATGCTTGGAGGGGCGTACGAAGCGAGCGGGAGCTCACTTTATCGCCGATTTTTGAACGAAACACATTGTAAGTAAAATCTCTGCTGCTCAGGTTATTATTTATTAAATTTCAATTATAATTGATTGTTCAGAGTAACGATAAATAGATTGTGTTACTGGTGTCTTTGACTTTTACTTCTTAAACATCTTAGAATAAGTGTCCAGGTTACTTTTCATCAGCCATCAGCCAGCTTGCTTAAAGTTTGTGACTATAGGGTAAATGATAATAGCTGCAGTACCGTTGACCTTGATGTGGTCAGCGGTTCTGCGCTTTTTTAAAAACAGTTTCCATTTCGGAAACTCGACATATATGTTCAGCAGTGGACATCTTTAAAATGATGGTGACGACGATGATGGTGATTAACAGAATTCTTCATAATATACCGAAGTAACAAAGTCTGAACATAAAAAGCAATAAGTTAAAGTGTATCTTCTCATCTTGCCTTAGATTAACTTAACGACTCTTTACACTTGATCCATGTTTATATGACGTCGTAAAACGCCCTTAAAGTAGATATTTCTGTAAACGAAGCAATATGTACAGTAATTGCTGTTTACCTTCAGGAAATTGACATAATGGTTCGGCGTAAAAGTTTCATCATTCGAATAAACCCGTTCAATCCCGTTATTCAATTTCGGGCAAAAACATAATGTTGTGTGCAAGTAGTAATAATGTTACATCTACGGTCTAGACGTATACTTAGAAAACAAGTATAAATTAAAAATTAAAAGACCCGAAGGCAAATTATTTTGATAAAGTGCTGGCCAAGCGGTAATTGATATGGACTGCGGTGCTGCAGGTCCCTGCCCGCCTGGCTAGCTACCATCCTCAAGTAGAACATCTGTCGCCAAGCACCTAACGGTGTGTTCCGGCAGCAATCCTTGAGAGCCAGTGATATTACAGGCACTTGAGACTTAATAACTAGGTATGTCTCAAGGTGATGGGCGCAGTGCAATTCGTCTCTTGTGATGAAATGCATCTGTTCCAGGCAGAGGTTAGTCCGCTTAACATCAGGTGGGCATCGAGCTTGCTCTGGCACAATAACATAAAAAAATACACTTTTGTGAAACGTTTTATCGTTACATTGAAATTTAAACTGCATATTCTGTATACTTATAGAATCGTTTCTTAAAGCCCTTTATTTTGTTACCCCACTCGATTTTTTTATTGTTTTAGCACTCTGTCGTCTAAAATCCCCCATTTTGTTTTTTTTTTTTACTTTTTCTATGTACCAAGTGTCACCTGCGCTATCAAGATGAATCTAATGATATATCATACATAGGTTGGGCCTGTAAGGTTCTAAGAATTGTTATCTGCTGTCATGGCGCACGTCACCTATCAAAGTTTATATATGCACCCTTCTTTCTTCCTTATGCGTGTTTTTGACTGTCTACTGGGAAGGGTAAATCGAAGTTCTACATTTCGGTGATCACCATTAATTATTATCCTGCAGAATGACTAGTTTATTAACATAAAAGGTTGTACTAATAAGGTGGGCTGAAGTACGAATGCTCGGTACAAACGCGGGGGGCAACTGAGCGCATGAGGCGACTTTTGTAATATCAGCAATTTGCGCTCACGTTGCATGTGTCCCTACAAGCCGTTTAGAAGTTATGGTGGAATAAAGTAACTCACAAACATGCATAAACCCTGAAAACAACACACGTTTTTTTTGGGAGTCGTGTAATTACAACGACAGCAAACCCACAAGTGGGATTTGAACCCGCAGGAATTCATTCCTGGGACCGAGATGCTAGTGTTTCTAATGTTTCCTTTCGTGATTTTGTAATCTTATACGCTTAGGGAGTAAGTACACGTATATTTGTGTAATGGTGAGATTTATCAATAGTATAATATCTGATAAATAAAAACATTGGATGAAGCAACGATATGAAAAACCCGTGGAGCATAAAAGGAACAGTATGATAGAAGTTTGGTTGTTATTTGGTTTCACTTGTATCGTGCGCCATGCTTCATCTGAACTTTATTTTATATTACTGACAGTTTTAATAAGAAAATGTGCAAAAGTACACCTCTAAGGCTGCATATTCATCAGATATGTGCGAGAAAGACGAGTGGTGTTTTTGATATTTGATAGGCTAGCCTTTGATCACTAACTCACTTGATTAGTAACGGATGATGTGGTCGAAGATGTTGTGCAGGCTAACCTAGACTTACTGACCCTCAAGGATACAGCGTGCTGCCGGAACACACCGCTAGGTGCTTGGAGACTGATTTTCTACTTGGGGGTGGTAGCTAGCCAGGCAGGCATACGCAAAATGCCGTACCACTCTTCTATAACGAATGCCATCCTAAGATAACAACCGGGACCGAGGGCTTAATATGTCTTCGGAAACACGGAAGCGCTCAGTAGTAGTCACTAGCGGTCACCCATCCAACTCATGACCGCAGTGGACGTTGCTTGACTCAAAGCAAACTTTGCTACGAGCGCCTCCAAATTCATACACTCAGCAAACTGTTAATACATTTTTAATTAATAATCTGTTAATTAAAACAAAACAGTTGAACCTAACTTATTCATGCTTTCGTATAAAGTTTCGTAGATACGAAGTCCCTTAACGACCAATCGCTAGATACACGAATGTGAGTCGTTTCGACCCGCGTGACATATTGTGCCGACTCTGTCTGCATAAATCACAACCATTCAGGTACGTACCCGAACAGGATGGACACATGGTTTCTAGATACACCAGAACTGCCAAGAAAAGAAGATTTGAAACGCTCTTAGCGAAGTTTACTTAGCTGTTCTCAACCGATCAGCAAAATTAAGCAACGTCGCGCGCGGTCATGAGTTGGATGGGTGACCGCTAGTGACAATACTACTGAGCGCTTCCGTGCTTCGGAGGGCACGTTAAGCCGTCGGTCCCGGTTGTTGTCTCAGGATGGCAGTCGTTATAGCATGGTGGTAGGGCATTTTGCGAATGCCCGCCTGGCTAGCTACCACCCTCAAGTAGAAAATCTGTCACCAAGCACCTAACGGTGTGTTCCGGCAGCTGTCCTTGAGAGCCAGTACTTCTAGGTTAGCCTGAACAACATCTTCAACTACATTATCACTTACCATCAGGTGAGATAGTGGTCAAAGGCTAACCTATCAGGCATAAAAAATAAAAAATATAAATTTCGGTACAGGTTATATTCGGCTCGGCAGACGTATTTCAACCCGAGACTCTAGAATAATATTTTTTACAAAGTTTCCAATTACATTACTGCTGAAATTTGAAATACATTTTTAGTTTAGCTAGCAATAATGCTACCTGGATTATATACCGTGAATATATTTAATCAATTCAAAAGGCCGTTTAAGGTACTTAACAAGTTATTCTTGAGTGACGTGGTTTTCAATTAGGGGTAACTATATTAACAAATATAAGATACAAAATTTCTTACCTCGAGTGGGAACTGACGATTTAACGCACCGGATGCCATATACTGGCATACTAGAGTAACAACGTGCTTAAATTCTTCCGAACAATGGCACAGAAATACACCACAATTCTTGTGACACTGAATCTCACTTTGCCACTTATAACTTTACCATAAAATGTGAATATCGAATTCATCCACAATATTATCCACAAATAATATCTAACGCAATTGAGATCAAACTCTGTAGACTACAATGGTCCACCCTCTATCATTATTCTGTACAGACTGCCATTCTACAAGACAACAAAATCATCTCCAAAGCACTGAAGCACTCTGTAGTAAATGCCCTTAGAGGTCACCTACCCAAGTTGTGACCGCAGCGTTTGATGCTTGTTTAAATTCTTCGTTGATCGGTCGAGCGCCTAAGTCCAAGTTCAATGCATGGTAAAAGAGCGTTATGGGAAAGCTAGCCTGGTTACTAACCTTAGTCAAGTAGAAAATTGGTCGTTAAGCACTCAATAGTGTAGCAGTGGTTCTTAAAAATTAGTTCCCATTCTAGATTTTTATCTATTTAACATTATCGACAATTCATCAGTTTCCATCACGCCTGATCAGAAGTTTTATTACCTAATGTCTCATGGTGACAGATGCAGTGCAAATCGTCGCTTGTGACGTAATGCACCTGTTATAGGCAGAGGTCTTGTCACAATCCTATAAAAAGAAACAAAAGTTAGGCACATAAAATAATATTTTGTTTAGTTTACCTCAATGAAACTTAAATACTGATTTAGAGTTACATGTTGTGATTCTGATCCCAAAAAGTATACATTTCAACAAACAATACTACAATTTTGTATACAAAATTGAATAATCCAACTTCACGTTTTTAATCCATTTTTCTGCCCTACTGGCCATGACATGGAAAGTTAAGCCTCTTCCAGCTCCACAAAATCCATGCTCCTAATAGGAACAGCGTATGTGGGTTACATCCAGTTTTGTACGGATGATCCATTTTTTCATGAATTATGGCCCGCCGCAGGGGATATGAAAAAATACGAGGCGGCTACAGTGACGTCATCGCGGTAACATCACACGCGTTAAAATCTGATATGGCGGATTTTGAAATCCATCTTGTAATATAATACATTGGGTGTGTCAGAAATGCTAATACTGGGGCGGGCGCATGATACCAGTAAATTATTTAAGGTTTTACAATTTATGTGTTCGTATTTTATGTATAACTTTGACCCAAATAATGTTATTGGACTGTTGGACTATAAATTCAGTAAAATTTTTTTTCAAGGGTGTTCTTCTTATTTATTGGTACATTAGAAGTTAGTCGAATAAAAATATCTTAAGACTTAATAAGTGGGACGTCATCGTCTATAACTTGTTGAGTAGAGTACAAATGTGTTTTGTTATATTTTTTATCCAATAGAACATATAGTCCCGATAACTTACGGCTAAGGTTTCTTGATAATAAGCTCAAATCAACATAAAAATTCAATTAATCAAATCAGGAGGAGTTTTCAGACCACTTTGTTCATCCATCAAACTAATTACCGATACATAAAAGTTTACAGAGCTAACAGTTGTTTTTTTTTTCTTTTATTATATTTTCAATAGTTAGACACACCTCAATAACCTAATTTCTCTAAATCGTACGTGATAAAATCTTTGAATGAATATTGAAAAGAGTATTTTTGATGGAGCGATTACCGAAACTATTACTTTTACAACTATGTAGGTAGTCATTTCAACGTTGGTTTGTTTGATTTTCTGACCTCACGATCAGTATAAAAATGCAGATTTAGGCTTATAAATTTATAAACTCAAAAAAAACTATGTAATGACACCTTTGCTTCCCACTCCAGAATATATGACGTGAGAAAAGTAGTTTGTATGTAATATTTATTAAGGAAGTATATTTGCTGCAGGCAGTTTATCACAAAAGCGTTATAACGAAGTAAAAATCTCTGTTGTATCCGCGGAAGGGATCACTGCTCTCAGATAAAAGGATCGTGTAGGATCAAAGTCTAGAATGGAACGGCTTTTACACCGATGTGTAATATTGACATTGCCTTTGATACAATATTTTCTCTTTAAAATATGCTGACATTATTGTCTGTTACTGGTTTGGATTACTGATGGGCATCGGAGCTGTTCGCGTTCGTAGGCTCGACCCTGGCCTCTCTACACGCAATTCCCAGATGATGAAAAACAAGCAGCAACGCTGAAAGACAGATAGTGGTCTAATATTCCTTACCCTTCTGTGGGGGCAATGAGAACTCTAATACTCCCCAATATAGAAGGCTATGGGAAATCACTACGACTATGTTCCCACTTCTTACATACCAGAGTCGAGGGGCATTGCTCACGACCTTGGAGGAGTCACGATTCTCATCAATGAGGGAACGCGGGTGGAGGGGAGGATTTATTTCTGATATAATATTTTTTTTTTTGTTTGAAAGTTCCCGTGTGTATGAGACATATTAATGTTTTCAATAACCGGCTGTACTTACGCGTATTGGTCGAGATTGTCGACCTAGGTTTCGGGCATATCCGATGCCCTTCATCAGGTGAGTTCACTTTCTCGACCAATACGCGTGAGTATAGCCGGTTATTGAAAACATTTTTTTTTATTTTTTTTATGCCTTATAGGTTAGCCTTTGATCACTATCTCACCTGATGGTAAGTGATGATGTCGTCGAAGATGTTGCACAGGCTAACTTAGAAGTACTGGCTCTCAAGGACAGCAGCCGGACAGCTGGCGACAGATTTTCTACTTGAAGGTGGTGGCTAGCCAGTTGGGCATTCGCAAAATGCCCTACCACCATGCTATAACGACTGCCATCCTAAGACAACAACTGGGACCGAAGGCTTAACGTGCCATGCAAAGCACGGAAACGCTCAGTAGTAAGGTCACTAGCGGTCACCCATCCAACTCATGACCGCGCGCGACGTTGCTTAACTTTGCTGATCGGTTGAGAACAGCTAAGTAAACTTCGCTACGAGCGCTTCAACAATAATAAAAAGATATAATGTTAGTGCTGGCAGTACGGTCGTTGCTAAAACTAATACCAGAGACACACAGATATAACCTTGTTCCAGTACTTATGCTATTTTTAGTCGGGTTGGTATAGCAACCATTTCACTTCCCATCCCCTTTGTCAGCTATCAACTCAGTGATATCATTCGTACAAAGAACATTCATCACGCGGTAGATTAGTCAAGACCCCTATTATATAAATTTCTATGATAAAATCTAATTCAATAATATTCTTGTTTATTGACCGATTTTCAGCACAAATGTTGTTGGATGTCCAGATTTTGGGTTCGTGTCCTCTTACTGTATCAGACAGATTGGCCACTGCTGAACACAGCCTCCTACATTGGGGTTTGCCACAATCCCCACGCTTAGCGGGCGTCTTGGAGATCACAGTGTGAGATATCAGTTCCTCAGAAAGTGCTGCTGCCAACCTTGTGTTACCCTTAGTCGCACCTTACGTCACCCATGGGTAGAGTTGGGAGGGTGATATCTTGGCAACCCGCGGGCTCTGGTCCGGCTTGTCCTCTACGGTTAGCATTTCGCAACCCATGAAATTTTGTGTGTATGTTCTATAATTACATCAATTTTATAACCAATTCACTTATTGAAAGTTTTTCAAAACAGCAAAGAGGGGAGGTTTGGAAACGTAAACAAACATAATTATTTTAGTCTCGATGTTTTCAACTCACAGAGTCACTAGTTATATCGGCTACAGCGTGTACCTATAATATCATTTATTTCATTCCTCCTATTACCATTTCAACATTTATTTCACGGGTGTAAAATTCAAGCTTCTTTCAAAACTGATTCCAAACATTCTTTATTAGATTTCATTCTTCTGTTGTCCGTCGCTTTTTCGTGTCATAAACTTTCATGTACCATTTTCATAAGATTCATAAGCATATGGAGCATAGTATAAACAGATATAAATAGTGCCAGATTTTGTTACCAAGTAAAAATGTTACACATCTGTGTAATTGCAGTTTGCGCTAAGCCGCGGTTTTAGTTCCAGACTATGATTTATGGCGTCGTCCTTATTGTGGACTATCAACAAATTTCGTAGAGAGATTTTGCCATGCACATGTTCTTTTAGCTTATGGGCTTAGTAAGTATTACTAACTTAAAGTGAGTAGTACTACTTGTACCGTAATACTTTCAAGCCGTAAACTGGCTGTCTCATATTCCTTACAAAATCACAAATATATGTCTCATTTTCTCTTATGATCGTTAATACTGTATCAGCATGATAGTCCACTGCTGAACAGACTATCTGTCCCAATATGGGCTTGCCATAATACCCACGCTTTGCAGGCAGTTTTGGGATCGCAGTGTGATATAATTGGTTCCTCAGAAAGTGCTGCTGCCCACCTTCTGATGTGTTACCTATAGTCACCTCTTACGATACCTAAAGGTATACAAGGTGGAGGGGTGACTTTCTAGCCCGGCACCCCACGGGACTCGGGGACCGTTAATACACCATATCGAAATTTAAGTATCGATTTGAGATCAAAAAATTATTTAAGGTAATTCATTGTTTGCTACATTTTAGTAGACATAACAGAGAGAGAAAATAATATACTGATATTATAACAATATTCTACCTTATTTAATACAGAAAGTCATAATCAGTCCTGCTTCTTTTTGTTTTCCTCGTATATTATGCGATGAATCATGTTCGTTGTACATTGATTGAATAAAGATATAATAACCAAAGATAGTACAAGTTATTTCGGTATGTATTCTTAACATGAATATTTAAAGTAATTCAAGAACTTTAAACGGTTAAAATCTCGTATATTTATCATTATTTTCGTCCCGACGGGATGATCCCGTGACCACGATCACTGCAAAGTGTTTGAAACATCGGAACAAAAATAATGATAAAAATACGCGATTGAACTGTTTAAAGTTGTTTGATTACTATGTGTAATAATCGCGAAAATCTAAGACAACATTATGAATATTTCAAAAATATACATTCGTTAATAACGTGTTTAGTGTGTTATGAGAATAATTATTACACAATTTACATTACAGTAAAAATAATCTCAGAATATACTAGCTAGTACAGAATTTGTGTTTGGGACAATGTTTTACACCAAATATCAGAACTTGTTTTTGGAAGACCAGATTTCAGGTTTTTTGAAGCATTGATGGCCGAGCGGTAATAGCGGGACTGCCGTGCCGTAGTACCCTGGTTCCCCACCGCCGGATTGAGCTTCGCCGCCTTAAATTAGGTGGGCCTGGAGCTTAATTCGTTACAATAACATAAAAAATAAAATAAAAAAGAAAATTTATTTATATTACTATATTATAATATGACGTTGAAATTCGTCAGTATATTTTTTTTATTTATGAATACATATTAATGTCACTTGCTCTATAAAAACAAATATAAAGACATCTCAAACATTAAAATCAGTTTTGCCGTTTAGAAGTTATGGTTAAATGAATAAAGAAACTCACAAACATACATACATTTATGAACCCTGAAAACATAACACTCCATATTTTGGGCATCATACAAAAAACGTTTTGTTTGGTCCATCAATACCAAAATAAAACTCGTCATTATGCTTATAGGGCTATTATATGAATTGCAGATCAAAACCAATAAGACATCGACGTATATTATGAGTTCCGAACCTCTCATTAGTTCAAGAACTATTTTTATGGCGCGATAAACATTAAGATGTCGGTATTAGGAGAGCAAAAAAGGAATCGTAATATTCTGCCCAATTTCCTGTTTGGTTCTTTAGTAAATAGCAGAAAATATTTTCGTTTGCGGGGTTACGTACTCAGCGGGTAAAACAGAATCCTATTTACGTGACTCTGTGTGTCATGGGTCTCTAGCTCTCAAACAGATCTAAGTGGCATTGGCTATGGACTGTCGTGCAGGAGGTCCATGGTTCGATGGCATTTTGGGAATGTCCGCTTGGCTAGTGACCACTCTCTTATAGAAAATCTGTCACCGTCTGTTCTTAAGAGCAAGTAATTTTAGGTTAAAGCCTGTTAACACCTTTGACCACATCATCTCTTACTATCCGGTGAGATTTTTCAAAGGCTTACCTATCAACCATAAAATAAATAAATTATGATAACTTAGCACTGCAATATACCACGACCACCCCCCCCCCCTTCCCGCTTCTACACTATTCAAAGATTACCTTGTCATAAAGCAGAAATGACAGTGATAATTATAGATTTTATAAAATAACGATGACCATTATCTGCCACTTTTTGAACAATACCGATACAACAGAGAAAGACATTACGGAGTTTACGACCAATTCATCTTCCAAGTCCGTAGGAGCGAGTGGAGAATAGAATTTATGTGTGGCTAATAAAACCGCACCGGATCATAGTAAAATGGATTTTAATGGTGTGTGCAAGAGTGGAGGTAACGGCGTTATATTGCGGGGTATCTGTGTTTTGAGTTTTTTCATGTGTATGTTATTGCGTGGATGATTTATGATTCTGATAATGGTTCCCATTTAAAATTATATATAAAATTTTGATATTTGGTATGAAATGTCGATCCATTGTGGAATTTAACACTATATATTCAATTAGGTAAATTATTATTCACTTCACAAGCTCGGAAGGGTCTTGATTATCATTGGAAATCTGCGTGAAAAAGTCCTTGCTATTCGCTTGCGTGGAAAATGTTTCTGAAATTAGAAACTTTAATAAAAAAGCCAGTATATTAATGTATTTTAAGAATTACCTATTTTTAAAACTTTATTTTTAAATATGATTACGAGAACAATAGCGTGCTAAGCAAAAATCATATATAACAAATTATAGGAGCACAACATTTTATATCAGGGGCGGGAATCGAACCCTCGTCCTCCGTTTTACTTTAGGATCCGCTCGACCACCTGGACATACTCTTTCGATCTTAAACTTTGTGATCCAATTGTATTACTTGAACCATCGTAGGGGACGGTGCGCGGCCGTTGACTAGACTACTAGACTTTAACTGATCGAAAGAAGTGCTTTTTCAAACACTTAACTCTCTCAATGATGTCGCTACCCTTCTATATCACTAAATATTATTACAAGCACTAAGCACTGGATTAGGCATCCGGCGCAAAATTAGAGGACGCGGGTTTTATTCACGCCCGGGACTAACAATTTTATACTCCAATAGTTTGTAAAATGTTTTGTAACTTGACTTATAATTTTAATATCAATTAACACTTATCTACTATATAAAGCACCAAGCATTTTCCTGTGACAAATTGTGTGTTCTGCCCGACAGTAAAGTTATTTTGTGTCTTACTAAACAATAAACTTTGAAACCTTCGCTACGCTCACTACGAGCGTAGCGAGTGTGAGAAGTTTTGAATCCTTCACATCATCATACAAATACTTACTAATTACAACTTTGAAGCTTCGCATAGCAAACAACTATTTCAGATTCATACATACATGATGAGTAAGCCGAATAAATTCTTTTTCTATACATAGCACGTGGAGTGTCATTGTCTAGAGCTTGAGTAGAATATATATTATGCTACCTTATAAGCTTTAGTTTTTTCTATAATTTAACTGCAATATTTTTTGATATAATTTTTCATCCTGTTGTGATAAGCACCCGGCCCACCTGATGTTGACCTTTACCTAGACATATAATAAATGCAGTCGTCACAAGTGGGAAACTGCACTGTGCTCATCACCCTGAAACATAATAGTTGTATCCTAGGTGCCTGTAATTTCACTGGCACCCATCCATACCCATCTAAATCGGAAAACAGAAATGCGAGAGCACTACTACATTAACAAACTAGAGGCTCTCGGAGCTGTAAACCTTACGAGTCTGCCCTTTTATAGCTTACAATTGAATAAAGATTCACTGGCATGCAAATAATGGGTAATGTTTAACAAAATCCAGAAATCATAGTTATATTCCAAAAACTGATGTAATTAATTTGATGTGACACAGGTAATTTGCATATCATTATCCTTTACCTCAAAACTTACTTTACAGAAAAAGTAGCGAACCATAGCTTTGTGGGTGTGGAATATAATGTTTTATTTTTTTTGTTATTGTGACGCAACAAGCTCGAGGCCCATCTGATGTTAAGCGGACTAACCTCTGCCTATAACAGATGCACTTCATCACAAGTCACGAAATGCACTGCGCTCGTCACTTTGAGACATAGTTGTTAAGTTTCCATGTGCCTGTAATTTCACTGGCTCTCAAGGACTGCTGCCGGAACGCACCATTAGGTGCTTGGCGACAGATTTTCTACTTGATGGTGGTAGCTTTTCAGGCGGGCAATCACAAAATGCCCTTCCACCATGCGGTGAAGCTCAAGCCGGCGCTGGGCATTGAACCAGGGTACTGCGGTACGGCAGTCCATAGCTATACCCGCTCGGCCATCATTGCTTCAAAAAAAAAAAGGATATAGTAGGTACAGCTAATAATATTGGTTATTGGTTTACGTCTTCTAATAGTATTAGTCAGCAAAAACTATAAGGTATACCTATTCTAACAGCTGATGAAATTCCCTTGTGATTTGATATGATACAGGAAATCAGAGTTTATTTGTTGATTCTTTCCCGCCCGGGCACTTTATTAGATGAATAAGTTGTTCAGACAAAAAGTTTTTTGTGTTTGATAAGGGTTATACAGTTAGGTAACATTTTTGAAAATTTTTCGATATGGCACATAAGCCATTTTTTATGTTTTCGAAACCTACATCACTGTCATTTAAAAAAAAAACAGCAATTGAATTAATAAAAAAACTCTTTAAATGGTATGAATTGAGGGTTGTCAAAGTTGTCTATTTTAGACTACTTTTGCTTAGAAGTCTATCTAAAAAACGAAATTATTTAAGAATCTGCATTTTCGTTACCTATAGTATGTACCAATTCTTCAACACATGCGCATCGCAGATAAATATAACAATAGAAATGGACTATTTCGACCACTGCGGATACTAAGTGGTCAATTAAACCTATATATATTAAAAACTGTACTGTACTGTATCAGCCGGATAATCCACTGCTGAACACATCCTCCCCCGATTGGGGGGTTTGCCAAAGTCAAAGTCAAAATTATTTATTCAATTTAGGCGTCTACGACGCTCTTATGAGGGGTCAATTACAAATTTTAGTATTAAAATATTCTACATTGTACAGCCACGTTAAGCAAATAAATTGTATAGAGCCACTGCGAGAAGAACGGGCAAGAAACTCGGGGCCATTATTTTAAACATCTTTTAACAATGTGTTACATACTTACTATATAATAGAGTTATTACAATATTTGTTTAAATTATGTAGGTGACAGGCAATAGCTTGGCAGAGGCGGAATTGTCCAGGCATTTTTATCGATTAAATAATCAGAATATCCCCATAATCCCCACGTTTGACAGGCGGCTTGGGGATCGCAGTGTGAAATATCAGTACCAAATAAAGTGCTGCTGGCCATTTTGGTTACATTCTGGTGTGCTACCCTTAGTCGCCTCTTACGACACCACATGTAGAGATGGGAGGGGGGAGAGTAATTTATAATGTAATTAAAAGCTATAAACACAAAAAAGTTTCTTATACAGACGCAACCCTAAACATCAAGGCCTGACTCGCGCTTGACCAGTCTTTTTGCTACTCGGGTGCTATATACATCACCGGCATCTATCATGGCTGATTTTTTCTCTATTTAAAAGTTGTATGGAAGAGGTTGCTTTTTAGCGATAAACCCGCCAATTGTACAATTTTGCTTTAGTTTATGTTATTTTTTATTATGCATTACTTATTCTTTATATATTTTTGTGTACAATAGAGAGTTATATTGCTTATTGCTTACGCGTTATCAATGGTTTTTTATTTATTTATAGCCGCTAGGCTAGCCTTTGACCACAGTCATACCTGGTGATATGTGATGACGTAGTTGAAGATGTTCTTCAAGTTCAGTGAGGGATTCAAAGGAAAAATATATTTTTCTTTGACTGTTTGACCGATTTCTGGTTTTATTCATTTAGCTGGCAAAATGTTGGTTGCTTCTTTATATTAAATAGCAGTATGTAATTATTCTTATAATTTACTTTTCAAAACTAAAGGTGCGTCTTCTGCCAATGTTTTTCAAAACATTGTACAAAAACTCTTACGCAAAACTTTGTATCATGTAGTCCGTGCAAGACGGGCTTGTACACAAATCTTTGTACATTTTATTGAATTGCGTTACAACGCACTAATCGTTGAGCAAGTAATATTTTACTATGGTTTCGAACCAGTCAGTGAGCAAGTAATACTTTATTTACTGAGTGATTCGTTCAATAATCGGTTCAGATTCCTATCGCAAACCACTGAAAAATTTAAGCAAAGGGTTTTAACAAAAACATGTTTGCTACGACAAAACAATACATTGTAGACAAAATTTTTTTGGTAATGCATAAATATTAGCAGACGCGCCGCTAACCCATTAACATCACGCTCTTAAATTCTGGTTTGAATAACATTTTATTGTGAAAAAACCCAGCCTTATTCAAATTAAAATGTACAGAGGTATTGGGCAAAACTGATGAAAGTGTTTTCAAATTACCCTATCAGGTACCCATCTCATTTTTTTTTCATCTGCCTGAATAAAGTACAAATCTGTCCTGCTGATCAATTTTTAATAGTGTAATAATGTGAGCAATAGCAAAGTATTTCTTAATTGCAAGTTTTATGTGTATATTATGTCACCGGATAATTGTACGATACGTTAGTTTATAAAAAATCTTGTGAGATTATCCGACCTCTGATTGGTCGCCTTTATAGGTGGCATGAGTTAATTTTATAGAGTAACGAACAAAAATAATAGTCAGACGAAATAAAACAAATTCATTTCTAGTTTGTACATTTAAAAAACTAAGGGGTTTAAAACAATGAACACAAATTAAAATGCTTTGGTACCCTTAGTTCTTTTACCAAAAATTGTAATTAATCGAACACTATATGTAGTAAATGATCAGCATATTTAAACGAGGGATTAAATATCATTTAGTATAGGGCAAAGTCTTATTTAGGTGCGAAGATGAGCGAAGCAAGGAGGAGCGTTAGGTTACTTACGACAATGCGCGAGCCGAGCGAGAGAAGCGAGCGTGCCGCGGTAGCAGCCGGCGATGCGCCACAAAAAAATAATTTTGGTTATCATATACTACTTTTGGTGATCATTTACTTCTTTTGGGTTAACAATGATTTATTTGGAGTAATTTTGCTTTAATAGGATGGTGAGATGTTAAAACTTTGGTTATTATTTAACAATAAAATGCGGGTTTAATTTTTGTAATAATTTATTATTTTTGTCTGTTAAATATCTGGTGGTAGGTTATACATAAGCCAAATATATTACATTAAAAACCTGTACCTACGTATTTTGCTTATGGCCACTGTAATACTTTCGTAGATCTATGGTAAATTGTTTTTGATTAACATAATTACAATTAGACAGCTGAACATGGTCAGTTTATAATCTTACGAAAACGTAAACTTTAGATTGTAAATTTTAGTTCCCATTCACAATCTATCGACAGTCCATAATCTAACTAGATTTATTATAAACTAACGGTTAGTACAATAAACCGGTGACATATACAACACTTTATTTTAGGTAAGGTAACAATAATGCAGATGGCCTTGTAACCTGCATACGTATTTTCTTTCCATTAGCAAACCGAAAGAACTTACTCGAATGCGCGTCGGGCGGCGAGAATTTTAAATTTCATTCCGCATAACCCATCTGAGATGGAAGTAAATATATTTGAAATGTAACGTGGAGGGTTATCTTAATGTACCTATATCTGGAAGGTGTTGTGACATTAATGCGAATAAAATAGCAACGTTGAAGCAATGATGACTTAGCGGTAATAGCTATGAGCTGTCGTCACGCAATTCCATGGTTCGATCTCCACCGCCGGCTTGAGTTTCACTTTTTGGTGGAAGGGCGATTTGCGAATGCTCGCCTGGGTAACTACCATCCTCAAGTAAAAATTCTGACGCCAAGCACCTAACAGTGTGTTCCGGAAACAGTCATTGAGAGCCAGTAAAATTACAGTCATATGAGATTTAACAACTCTATGTGTCAGAGGGATGATGGGCGCTGTGCAGTTTGTCACCTGTGATGAAATGCACCTGTTATAGGTAGAGGTAACCGCTTAATATTAGATGGGCTTCGTGCTTGCTCAATCTCATAAAAAAATTCCGAGCGCAAGTCAAGACTCTCACCGAGGGTTCCCTAACAACTCTCAATTTAGTTTTTTTTTAAATACAATTCGGGATTCATAGCGTAAGTTCAACTCATACTTAGCCATAGAATATTAAGACCAATTTGACGTCAATCAAATAATACTAGAAAATTGTCGTTGCAATATATCCCAAAGAAGTTTTTTAAAACCCGGTGCAAACAAAACTGAAGCAAAAATTAATACAGTTTGCAATAAACTGCCCTTGTGTTTTTGTAAAAGAAGTTATAAAAAACGGGATAGCATTGTAAAACCAATAATAATTCAAAAGATTTTGATAACACAAACAAAGTATAATGCAATGTTGTAGAGAAGAGCCTATTTCTTTCGCAACCTACAGTTGTAACATATTACAACCCGATAGTTGTTATGTATGCCATTTTCTATCCAGAGAAATAAAAGTCATAAATTTTTCGATGTTATCTTACAAGAGCACACGCTTTTACTCACTTTTTTACTTCTTATGTATGGTTTTCTAAAAAGATTTCACTATAAATTGTCACAGGATCCAGAATAGATATTAAAGTTTTTTGACTTAACTCAATAAAGAAATAGACAATTTAAAACCACTGTTTAGTTAACATAACTACTTAGCCGCTTGAATTTTATATGTTATAATTAACATAAAATATAGGTTACAAAAATTTCCTAATATTAAACTTAACCAATGGATATCGTAGAAAATTATTATAACAGAAATGACGATATAAATGGCCAATATTAATCAATGCATGCCAATGTTAAGAGGTGACTGATTACAAAGTTACCTCTTAGGGGGCACTTTGTGTTATTCAAAATATCCAAAATCAACAAAATACTGCAGCTACTACAACGAAAGCATTTAAGCAACCTTAAGTGCACCATAATCGGCCACTTTACTATAAATGAAGGGGGCAGATGAAATAATTGACGTCACACGCCACCTAATTAGTGCCAGTCACCACCAAAGTGGCGAGTTTGATGCCTTACTTATCATTTCAATCGTAAATGCTACCAATCCAAAACTAAAATGGAGGCTATTCTGACTCCATCGACGCCTACACGTATATTCTTTGAAACGAAAAAGATACTAGGTCAGGCGACATTTGGCTCACGCCCAACTTGCAATCTTGTACCGTTTTTTTTTCTTCTACATTGTAAAGTAACAGAGCATAACCGATTTAGCAATAAATGGGTCGGGCACAAAAGGCTGCTATGAGTTATTGTTGGAATGCATTCTTTATGGAATTTCGTCTCTGAGCCACAAAGGACGGGAAAAGGGGCCCGCTGTTATTAACTGTGTCAGCGTTGGGCTTAATTACTTTCTTTTCGTTGATTTTGGGAAAACATTGTACCCGGAAAGAGTGACAGTAAAATAAATAACATTTAAGGTCTTTACAACCCTCAAATTACAATCAGATGACTCCAAAGGCGATCTACTTTCACAAGGAATTATATAATAATTAAAAACAGACATTTACAAAATATAAGGCACAATGTTTCTTGCGTTTAAACATATCTCTCGAGAAAAATCATGTGAATCTATTTATATAAAAATAATGTCTGTAATTGAAACATACGATTTTGAATTAGAAGAACAGCGTCCATTTGTAAAGTATTATCTTTTTTTCAGGGTTCCTTACCTAAAAAGGAAAAAAGTAAACCTTAAGTGACCCTAATAGGATCACTTTGTTGTCGGTCTGTCTGTCAAGACCCTTTTGTTCAGGAACGCGTCGAGGTATCAAGCCAGACGATACGTACCCGTGGTAAGCAGTTAGGGCTGCTTCTGTAGAAACCGCTTGCCTTAGTTTCTTTCTTTATCGCGAAAACAAATGTATTTTTGATACAAATGTATTTGGTTTGTTGGCTCAGACAGTGTATCGGAAGCCAACACACAGAGATAGATACTTGCAGGCAGAGTCACACCATCATCCATCACAACTGGCATCTAATTGGCACCAACAGAGCACTACATGTATGTGATCCTCAATACGTCCACTATGAGTTACTGTATGTTAGACAAGTCTAGAAAGCGATTGTTTTGACTGGGGTCAATGCAATTGGTGGACAAGCACAAGCAAAGGTAGCGTCCTCTCACAGTGGAGCGTTCTCCATTGTTGTCCTTTCTTTAAGTGATGACCGACAATACTGGTACATGAGAACGATATTCCGACTGCCTGGACAGAAAGACGGTGTTTTTGCTCACCAAAGTACAGAGAACCCTTTAGCGTCCCGGAAGTGAATAGGATTCCTTGTGACTGCGGTAAGCCATACATCAGCGAGACTAAACGAAATATTGTAATAAGGCTAAAAAAAAACTCTCTAGGCTCGTGTGAAAAACTTGAAAACTGTTCAATTGGTGGTAGCAAAACACGGTCACATCCCAGATTCCTGTCATTTTGTGCGTTCTGATAAAGAATAAGTCCTAAACGGGAAAAGTTTTTTGTTCCGCAAAAGGTACGAGAAGCTATTGAAATATGTCACCATCCCAACCACAACCAGGATCGTAGGTGGAACATACCGCCAGTATGGAAAACAGTTTGAAACATATTTGACTCCAATATTGTGCGCCTGGATCGTGAAACTGGTACATTAATCAGTTTGGCTTGTTATCAACCCTATTTTACTATTAACAGTATAGATAGATAGAGAGTGATACAAGTGTCAGTTTTGACTGCAACCTGACAAATGCAGCTGAGCCGGGTTAAACAGAACCGTCACAACGTCAGTTACGCGCTGAAGCCCGTGCTCGTCACTTCACGAAATCATGACTCCCAGATGAAGATCTTCAGAACAGTCCGAAACTGGTCGGAATCTTTGGTAAATAAAACATAGAACCTAGTTTCCTCCTCATAAGTTAAAACGTTCATCAATTTCGTCATATTTTATATACAAAATGATCAAACTCGTGGAAATTTAGCGTGAATATTCACAATAACATAATTTAGCATAAATGTAATTATAAACTCAGGACTTTGGTTTCAAAACATTGTCCTATCGTTTAAAATTACCTTCTCTTCAAATTTGTATTTCAATAAACTATGTAGAACCATTTGATATTTTCATAACTTAAAAACACTTCATCTTGATGCGTACCACCAACTTGTACCTATCATTGTTTTAATTTCAAAACAAACTTCGTTAGGATAACAAGTCGAAGTAAACCATAATTGTAACGTTTTAGAACAAACTTTCGAAGCTGTTATGGCAAAAGTAGGCTAAGGGTGTGTATTCACCAGGGATGTGCGATAAAGATGAGCCGTGTAAAAGGGGAAATATCCACCAATAAGATAGCTTCATTGTCCTAGCCTCGCTGAATGCACCGATCTTATTCGTCGATTTTTTCCCCGCACACCACACAGCTTACTCGCATATCCCTGGTGGATACACAGCCTTAGCCTACTTTTGCCATAACAATAATCTAATATATTTAAATCAGATTAATAAGAAAAAAATGAACGCAGCGCTGTTCATACAAATTCTAGGTTAGTCTAAACAACATCTTTGACCACATCATCACCCACCATCAGGTGAGAAAGTTGTCAAAGGCTAGCCTACAAACTATAAAAAAATAAAAAACGTAGTTTCGTCATATTTTATATACAAAGTGTTCAAACTGAGTGAATTTTTGTATGCATATTGATAAGCCTAATATCTATGCTTCCGGTTTGCTAGTTTGTCTATTTATTATTTATTTTATCTCTAAATGTCAAAATGACAATTACCATACTAAACGATTTTTAGAATTAATATTTAAGTTTTTAAAATTTAGAACCTACTCAAAGACCTTGACCTGTCAACAACAACCATAACTTCCGTCCTAGAACGTGTAGCTAGGGCGGCATAAGTAGGATATTACCAAATTTGGTTAGGTGCGGGAGGAGGCTAGAGCGGTGAAGGGGAGCATTGATGACATCCTAAAGGGACCCCTTAACCCTACTCCTGGGTTGCAAGTTCTAGGCCTCTCTAGCCTCTTTCACTGCAATGCAACGGACCCGGCACTCGCACGATGAATCCATGGAATGTAAGAAATTCGTCTCTTTACGGAACCCACAAGCTTAATCAAAACGAGAAAATAATAGCATAGATGATATTGTATAATTTTGTACGGAATTAATCACCGGATATGGTGAAAATATTGGCAAAGTAAACAATTATGTAATTGCATATTAATCTAATATTACTTTTTGTAAGTAACTTATATGCTGGTTTGGTTTTACAATATGTTTGTGTCATCATCACATCAACCGTAACGTCCACGGGTTTTTGCTGAGTCCCGGTGTTTCCCGGTTCGAGGTTTCCCTCATTGGGGGAACGTAATCCCCACGCTTGGCAGGCGTCTTGGAGATCGCATTAAAAGTTGTCAGTTCTTCAGAAGTCACTCCTTCCCAACTTCTGGTATTTTTCCCCTAGTCGCCTCTTACGCCACCCATGGGAAGATATGGGGGGGTGACATTCTGACCCGGCACGCCGCGGGGTAGTTCACTTTTGTGTGATTGAGATAAATTATTAAACAATGTAAATTGTGACAAAAGTCTAACATACCTCTTCACTTTGTGTACTTGTATGTATTATTATTATTATTAAGTTTTATCTAACAAGTTGATTTTGTCGTCACCTGGAAGGCTTAGGCTGAAAATCAGGGTCAGTTGTTTTCGAGCATCAGATATTTGTACTGAGGTGCTGTTTGACTCAATGCTGCTCTTATCTGTCTTTATTCTTTGTTACGTTTATTTTGTATGTCAAAATACATTATTTCTCTTTCTTTCTTTCTTATTTCTTTCTTCCATACATCTCTGGTGGATACGCAGCCTTAATCAAAGTTGTATAACGTCTTAACTCATTTGTTATGGAGTCGGAATGCGCTACTATCATTTCACGTAATTGTTTTAGTTCTGATGTTGCTAATTGTTGTTCTTGGTAAAATATCGGTTAACTTTGGTGTTGAATGAAGTTGGTTTGTATTTTCTTTTATAATACAATTGTAAATATTATCCTGCGGGTTCCACCTTTTTAACATATCGTGAACATTTTTGAATAGATTGTTTTGCTGTGACAGTTCAGATCTTTGGACTCGTTCACTGAAAGTATTTTTTGATACTAAGGATTCGAACCAGTTTAGCTAGGAGCTAAAGAAAATCAATCAATCATGAGTGAAATAAAATTTATATAATCTCAATGCACACTGTACGCGGCGGCTAGCTTAAGCTTGTCCAAAATGAGTGAAAGTATGAGAAAAAAATATCTTTAACATTATAGATGTCCTTGTACGGTGTAAAAAAATAAAAATGGATATGGATGTATGTTTGGTCATCAGCGAACGTAAGAGGTTGAAATTTATTATCGTTGCAGAAGACTTCAAAAAATAATATGAGAACTTTGCAGCTCGATTTCGCCATCGGACGTCTCGACAAAGCATGATGTTTCATCAATTTCATGTCAATGTCTGGAAGTCCACAACTTTGCCATTTTCATGGCATTTTCTACCTCGCACTGCCACAATTTAAAACCAGCTGCCTGGTGAAGTATTACCGAACAGATACAACTTAGGGGCCTTCAAGAAGAGAGCATATTCCCTCCTCAAAAGCCGGCAATGCATCCTCGAGAACTCTTGTGTCGCGCATGATCGTGGGCGACGGTGATCTCTTACCACCAGGTGAACCGCCTGCTCGTTTGCTTCCTATCCCATACCTAATTGTAAAATATAAAAAATATGTAACTATGTGACGTTCATAAAGAGCGTCGTAGACGCCAGACTTGAATAAATCATTTTGCCTTTGATAGCATGTATTTTCAACAAGTGATACGTTTTCTTTGATCACAACTTTACCTGTTGAGAAGTAACTAAATAGTTGACGATAACAAACATATTACACCTAAAAATTGGCTTTCAGTAACAGTTTCTTATTAGGCTGGACTAAGTCCAGCTCTACCGCCGGGGTAAGATGGTGAATGCTAACGCGATCCCAACTTGCCTCACCTCGGCGAATGACTGCTGAAATAGGGTTTTAGTGAATTCAAGTCCCTCATATCCTCATCAGCCACCAAAGTGATGAAAATACTGTTGGATCACAGCGTAAGATGCTTAAGGGTGGTAGTTATAAAAAACTCTAAAATTGCCTTATCACAATGCATGTACTCTCCCACCTTAACCTTCACGAATAAATTCTTAACGACACAAAAAACTCTACTAAACTAAAAAATGTTTTGGATTTTTACTTGTGAATTGGAATTATAAATATAATAAATGAACGTTCTTTCTATCATAATAAATTTCTTATACAAAATTAGTATTGGGTTGAACATCTACACAAAATATCTAAATTTAAGTTTTGCTTCTAATTCCATTTACAGGATACCTAACTTGTGAGATACAAATAGGCATATTGACTGACACAGTGTAAAACACTGTCATTTTTGCCCTTTTGTGAACCAAATAAAGGAAGTTTCCATTTTTCTATTGCTGGTGTATACATTATTTCGTAGTTTTTTAATTCGTATTTGATAGATTGTATTTTCAAGAAGTTTATCAGTTCCTCAATAATATCCAGCTTAGCGCAGATGTTATTTGATAAAATATCAAAAGTAAGTCTAAACACTGTATAACAAACACAAT
This sequence comes from Plagodis pulveraria, assembly GCA_963890685.1. NCBI lineage: Eukaryota > Metazoa > Arthropoda > Insecta > Lepidoptera > Geometridae > Plagodis > Plagodis pulveraria. Next base: position 4,377,715 of record OY982950.1, read on the forward strand.
TTGTTATACCACAAAAGCAACAGAACAGAACTTGGATCGACGACGGAGCTATCTGGAAACTTTTCAAATCGTTCGTGCACTGGCAGCAATCTTCTGATGTATCAAATAAAACCATTGTTAAAAACTTTTGTTCCCAACACGAACGTATAGGTTATTTGATTTTATTTGGCCTTAAATGAGCGTTGGTAACTATAATGCTGGTTGGACGGTTTTTTTTATTGTTATAGTGACGGAACAAGCTCGAGGCCCACCTGATGTTAAGCGGACTAACCTCTGCCTAAAACAGATGCATTTTGTCACAAGTCACGAATTGCACTGCGTCTGTCACTTTGAGAGATAGTTGTTAAGTCTCATGTGCCTGTAATTTCACTGGCTCTCAAGAACAGCTGCCGGAACACACCGTTAGGTGCTTGGGGACAGATTTTCTACTTGAAGGTGGTCACTAGCCAGGCGGGCATTCGCAAAATGCCCTTCCACCATGCAGTGAAGCTCAAGCCCGCGGCGGGATTCAAGCCGTGGACCTGCTGCGCGGCAGTCCATAGCCAATGCCACTGAGCCATCACTGCTTTAAAAATGTTGATAATTTATTGTAATGAGTATGATTTGAAGGGAATAGTCGAAACTTCATTACGCCTGCTCAACTGTACTTCATTTGTCACCACTGTTTAGTAATTTTTATTCATACAGTGTCCCTTGAATGTTCACTCGATGGGGTCATTACTCTATACTGCTTCGAGTCAATATATCTATCAGAGCAATGGTCCCTACAAAGACGAATTCTTGTTCCAAAGGCGTTCTGACAAAAAAGCAGATAAACTCGTATTGATACCTGGAAATAATCAAGACGATCCTTTAGCAATCGAAACTATGCGTGACGACAATTAGCGTTTTCATGAGGCTATTTTACACCTTAACTGCTATCATGTTTGTAAAATCATTTCATTGTCAACAGATAAAAAAATTACTTAAGACAAATGTTATAGCGTTAAAATTATTTTATTAAAATATATTGTAAGTGTTGTAATAATAATCGCGAAAACCTAAGTTTTCGCGATTATTACACATAGTAATTAAACAACTTTAAACGGTTTAAATCGCGTATCTTTCAAACACTTCGCAGCAAACGTCGGGACAAAGTAATGATAAATATACGCGATTTAAACCGTTTAAAGTCGTTTAATTACTATATATTGTAAGTGTTCACATTCATTAAAAAAAAAAATGTCGGTATTGACATTATTAGTTTTATCATTTAAGGTTGAACTGGCTGGTCATATATGTTGATGGGTGAAAATCTTCAGCCTCGTAACATTTTCTAAAATGGAACAAATGCTCACAACTTTCAACATAATTAAAAAAACAAACCTACGTTATAAAGAAAGAAATAAATAAACAGTCATTCAACGTTTGTATTTAAAAGATAGCGGTCAGTTCAACATTAACAACCTTATTGAGTTGACTATATATTGATGGTACTTTTCATTACTTTGTTAAATTTAGTAGAACATATAGCCCGTAGTGTCCCGTTAAAATGTTACCCTCCCCCAACTGTTCCCGTGTATTTCGTTAGATGCAACTAAGGTCAATATACCGGAACATTGGCAGCAGCGCCTTCTGAGGACCTGCTTTCTTACACTGTGATCTCCATGACGCCTGCCAAGCATGGGGATTATAGAAAACCTGTAGGGAGACTGTGTTATTCAGCATTTGATAATCTGCCTCATACAGTACAATACAGTAACACATAAGTACATATAATTGTCAATCCAGTAGGTAAATGAATAGCCAAGTTTAGTTTATTCACACTCAGATATGTTTGCTCCCATCTAAAAGGACGCAGTGCTAGATTCTGAATTTTAACTGAACATTTTTGGTTTATATTAAATCAATAAATATCCAAACATGGGATCAATCACAGGAATTCTACAATTTAATGCGATGATAGGCAAGGCTTTGATAGTTTTTCTTCTTGCGTGTATTGTCCGGGTATCGGTTTACCTTGTATCAATTTGTGCCACCACACCGCACCGGTAATGCCATTGATATCACCACGCTGCTCAGGTCAATTATACCCAACACACTAAGTAAAATTTTATTGGGTACAGTCTAAAACAAAAATGTATTATGCTAGCTTTTCCTCTGATTCCTGTTGGAAAACTTTAGCAGAATAAACGTTATAGCTAGTCGTTCATAACGGAAAAACATTACTATATATCTGCCCTATTATTACGTTAATGCGTGGTCCTTTTATTTGCGGAAGCTGTAATAATGTTGACACAGTGATGTTGTGTCTCATTTTTATTGAATTACGAACGCACACCTGCGACTGTTTTGTATCAGTTTGAGGGTAGAGTGGTAATTAGCTTGCTTTTATTTCTCGTTGATTTTCTCCTCTCTTTTATTATTCAATAATAAATTGAGGCGCCAAAACACGAATTTTTAATTAAGTCGGCCTTATTAACTGTTCAAGCTTATAAAAGCTCAACGAGCTAAGGAAGCAACAGCTTTTTTGAAGCAGTGATGGCTCAGTGGCATTGGCTATGGACTGCCGTGCAGCAGGTCCATGGTTCGAATCCCACCGCAGGCTTGAGCTTCACCGCATGGTGGAAGGGCATGTTGCGAATGCCCACCTGGCTAGCGACCACCTCAAGTAGAAGTTCTGTCGCCAAGCACTTAATGGTGTATTCCGGCAGCTGTCCTTGAGAGCCAGTCATTATAAGTTAAGCCTGTTGACACCTTCGACCACACCATCACTTACCATCAGCTGAGATTGTGGTCAAAGGCTTACCTTTCAGCAATAAAAAAAAGGAAAAAATACAGCTATGATCGGTTACACTCCGATACAAGGAATCAGTTCTTGGAGCAATGTGGCCTGCCCATTATCAATTCAACTTGCAAATTGTAAAAGCTATGTCGATGGTTTGTTCTTCGGAATGTTTCCCCGTATTGGATTTTATTCGAGCATAGCTCAATTTCTTAGCTCGTTGAGCTTATTATGGTTAATAGGACGACGATGATCTATCCGCGACTCTCACGATGTTATCAATATTCCTAGTAAGGGGCCAACTAACTCCACATCTTCTGGTGTTATATTGTACCCACTCGAAAATCTTTGCATACTCGTATATTTTTGCTGTATTTGCCTTAAAGTGCTTAAAACTTGCTTTAACCACAGCAAATTTATCATAGTAGCACCAACTCTGAATTAAACATCAAATAATAAAAACCAGCAAAGTGTTACTTAGTCAGGTATAAAACTCACGATAATGATTCAGAACTGAATTAAAAAATACTAGCTAACTGCCAGTCGAGCCTTGCCTAGTCTGTATGATGAAATAGTCGGAGCCTTCTGGGTATCCTCATTGCAACAGCCCAGTTAAAAAAAGGTTTTATTGCATCAGTGCGTTGTAAAATCCCGTCGAGGCAACTACTAACCGCAGAAAGTACGGCAGAGAAACTGTTACTTGAATAGTTTTACAATTTAACGTTTATATAGACAGCAATAGTGAAAATAAGTATAAAAGGTGAACACAAACGTGAGTGTTTCGTGAAGTGTTCGCTAAGGAAGCTCCGCGCCCAGGCAAGCACATTGCCGGCGTGCGCTTTTGGCCAGACAAAGATCCAGGAAGCTGTAGAAGCCTATACCAGATCCTCACAAGCAACGGAGAAGCAGGCGAAAGGAGACAAGGTAGGCGTGTATGTCCTATTTTCCTGTAACCCTGTAACTTTCTCCTTTAGCTGCCAACCGGTCTACCCTCTATTCTGTCGCCGCACCGCGAACCAGCCCTATCGAAAGGCTTTTCCCAAATACAGTCCACACCCGCCGGAGTCTCATGATTTCCTTTCTTGACTCCACGCACCAGATTCTTAGGAACCTGGACCATTGAGAAAGACCTTCTCAATTTCCCATAACCGCCCCCGCTTACCAAGTTGGCATCATATCATTGTGGCGCCAACAGCGACTTATTTCGTTTATGAGCTAGAAACTGCTGACATACTGATGGACGGACGGATAGAAAGACATACAGACGTTACATTTTGAGTTTTGGTTACTTAACACCAATAATATCAGTAATTTATTAATTTCAGACACATAAATATTGTGTGTTGTACGGAAAACTGTAGGAAAATGAATAAACTTTATGTATAGGTTCTGATTGATTTCTTCTACTTCCCCTAACTGATTAACCAAGTTAGATCACAACCTACAAAGTGTTTAGCCCAATCTAATTAACTATCTCGATCCCAGAATCCTAATGAGCCTAAAAACAAGCCAGACATGTTAATCGCAGACACATCTAAAAAGGTCCAATTCTGTCTTTTCTGACCTATTTTAGCACAACCTTCCTAATTCCTGCAACAGACATTTGATTATGTTTTGTTTTATATCGCATAGAAATATGTTGCCATTGTTTTGAAAAAACATACTAAATATACATCTACTGTAAAATAATACCATTTTTGAATTTAGAAATAGGATATTGCGCGTTTATTTATCATTCCAAATCTAATGTTGGAGTTAACTATAAAATATCCGTTCATTTAAAAACGCATAAACCTTATTTTTTGTTAATGGTAATTGTATGTTAATGGTTAAAAAATACGTTTGTAATCTACTCATTGAGTTATAGACTATAATATCATATCAGTAACATTCTCTTAATTGAGCTTAGGCATATCTAAGAAGAAATTATTTTTATTGAGGTTTTATGCGATATTTGTTTTTGGGTCAACATTTTACAGAATATATTTTAAGGTTTTTAGCTTATTCCGTTTAAGGTAGCTAGGGACTCGTGACATATCTAAGTTTGGATACGATAACAGTGCAGTTTCTCTTATTAGATTCCATTTTGAAAAATCTTAAAACGCGCCCAAGTAAGAACCAACCTCTTTCTTTGGGAAGCATGTATAAAGTATGGATACATATGCATCTGAATTTTGAAGAAAACGTTAAGAAAATGTTTACAGAGATATTATTTTAAGTAAAAATTACGCATATTTTTGTTGTTTTTGTATACTAGAATTATTACAATGTTAATATTCCATGAGATTGATAAAACTCGAATCTTTTGTTTATTCTTATTACTAGATTTTCATACAAACTTCTGATAAACATGATATCTGGGTCCAAACAAACATTTCTTTGTGACCACAGTAAGCAAGAATACAATGAATACTGTAGATATATAGTATACAGCTGGATCGTTCACAATTCCACAAACAAATTATTACTTTTGCCACGTAAATAACGCCAGTGGACATTAAATGAGATTATTTTTTTGTTATAATGGGATAGAAGGTTGGTGTGCGATAATTTTTTTCTTAAATTGTGTCTTAGTAGAGGCGTAAATTTATATTAAGCACTGTGGGTTCCAATCTCTGTTTTTGTTTATTGTTATTACATAATTTTAAGAAGTGTTTCAGTGCGATTTTACGGACATTATAATTAAAAATAAACGTCCGCCTAATTCTTTGCAGTTATTACTATTTCCGAATAGATTTTTTACTTTGATAAATTGTTTTGTACTTAAAATACTTGGAAATGTAACATGTATAAATTTATTAAAAAAATAATATATCCGTTAATCTATTTACTTATTGTTACACGTTCTCTGTTTTTCAGTTCATAGCTAATACCGCTCTTCTACCATTGCTTATAAGATATCTATCCAAGATTTAGTACTACAGAAAAATAAGTCTTTAGTTATACTAAACTTTATATTGAAGATCTGATAATTCCTCACAGTTAATAACAATATTATTAACAATAAGGTACCATAAATAAAAGAAATGGTGATTTTATTCGAGTCCGATGCAAATTTATATTAGGAAATTTATCGTGTTTTTAGTTTGACGGTATTTTTTCGCGACTCGTTGATGCTGATCTTCTAGTGATAAAAATGTCATGTTTGGGAATAGAGGCCTTATACGTCGAGCCAAATTAAAACTAAAACAACACTGACGAGCTGACTGCCAAGAGCCAGGCTCGTCTTTAAAACAACGATATTGCAGTGCTACATACACCGGCGAGCTTTGTCGCCATAAAACCAACTCATCCATCAACCACCCACTTTAAAGACACAAGGGCTTTGAGATAATTAAGAAATGTAGACATTAAAACCACGTGAGAGTTAGCTCGCAGTGACAGTGCAAGTTGGAATAGAGATCTATTACGGTAACCAGTTAGTTTGAACCTCTAAACGTAAGCTGAGCATAACTATAGTATGTCTAGTTTGAGTGGTTGTAGTGGCACTTAAATGGCTTCACAGTTTTTGATTTAAAATATTTTTTTAAGGAAACACAATGTGCTTCGATGTTTGTCACACGTTGGGTCTTAAAACGAATTTTTTAGGCCCGTATATTATGCCTTTATTCCCCCCGAGAATAACTACAATCGGAGTTACTTTAAGAACATGACTTTTATTACATTAAGAAAGAGTATAGGCCTTATAGATACATAGGGGATGCGACAAATACTGTGCCGAATCCGAGAGCACGATGCCATATATTTTTTTTGATAAAAATAATGAATACAGCTCTAAAATTTCGCTTACTTAAGTTTTGTTAAGTAAATCTTATGATGACAAAATTTCTGATAATTTTTTATGTAGTTATTACGTGATGCAGTATCGGAAAGAGTTTTTCCGTTTACAAGAAGCTGTTTAAAAATTGCATAGTTCTGTTTTCCTCACTTGCATACGAAATGACGTCTCCGTTCAGCGCCTTCAGTCTGACATATTTCATTCATCTTTATTTTTTAGTACCTATTGGATATTCGCAAAAACTAGAGCAACCATATCCTTTAGAACTTGCAAAACGTAGTGGCAATGTTCTGATCACAGAAAACAATGAAACGAAGGGGTGGTGGATAGAAAAAGTTTTATAAATGACCACAAGAACCTTGAAAACGTAGCGTAGATAAAATTAAAGTCATTCCCGATTGTTAATTGCGTAATTAAAAATACTACGTGCTAATAAAGTTAATGTTTCAACTGCTTGGGAGATAGCGTTATAACTTATGTACTAAGTATTAGGTAAACCAGTTTAACTACAACGTTAGCTAAATAGCTTGATTATATCATGTATATTAACAGCTTAAGCTGTGGTAACGAATCGTGAATAGTTAATTATGGCATTGATATAGCTCGCCCACAGTAGTATACAACTACTAGAGAACTATTATCTGCTTCGATAACATTACTGGTATCAAATATACCAAGCCAAGTGTTTTAGTTTTTTTGATACAAGGATCTCATCCTAAGATGGAGTAAAACCCACATATGGAAAATTTTTAGGACTTTTCATTTTTATAATATTGGTTTGTTTAATATTTTTACAATATTAGTATAGGATATAGATTGACAGCCGATCTCAATCGTGGTATAACCACGAGAAACGAGTGAAGATTGTTTGTATGGAAAACACTTTCCTTAAAGGTTGGATGGAGGACGGACGGATAACAGAGACTTAAAATAGTATATCTATGATATGATATGTTTTCTTTAGGATATTCAAATTCTTTAATGTAATTCATTCGTACAAATATATGTACGAATTAACAAAACTGTACTCGCTACACTAAAGTCATTACAATAAATAATTAAAATTTGTACCATGGACTTTGTCGGACTTTAATGTATTTTATTATATTTATTTATTTGTAAGCAACAACATAATTTTTTTTAAAATAATAATTACAACCTGACACTTGCACTAAAATTGGAAAGCCACATGCTAGCCAGAGATTTCAACGCAAAAAACTTTATTGCACCCAGATCAGACAGACGAGGTGACCAGTTCAAATATTTAGCCGTTCCGATAAATCGCGTTAAACGGAACCGGAATTAAAAATCCCCTGTCGATAAACTAACGGAAGCCGGGTCTAATTAAACGTGCCAAGCGCTGCCGGTCCGTCTCTGAACATTCCGGAGTGAATTTCCAGAGAGCAGTGTAAAAGTGTTACTTGAAAAACGACGTGGATTGAACCTGCTTTTAGCACGTGGCATGAATTACAGATGTTCTTAATTGTAGAACGAACTTTTGTTGTAATCAGAAAAGTCACATTGAAAAACTTAATTTAATTGACAATATGAAAATGTGGTGCCTTGCTTGCTGAACACAGCCTCCCACATCTTGGGGAGGTTTACCATAATCCCCACACTGTGCAAGATCGAAGTGTAAGATTGCAGTTCCTCAGAAGGCACTTCTGGCCACCTTGCGGTCGCCTGCTACAACACCCACGGAGAGGTCACATCCTAGCTCGGCATCTTCTACGGATTTTTAAAAGTAGTATTTACCACATGAATAGAACTTGCTTGTTACTTTTTAATCGTTCCAACTATGTATATATTAAACAATGTTCTCAGCGATGACTACTTCGATTGTTGACCACCAGTGGCATTTACTACTAACCACTTCCGTACTTCATAGCCTGCGTTGCTATCTTAATTTAGCAGTTGTTAGGCATATCGAAGACACTTCGGCTTAAAAACTCAGACATTTTGCGTGGTGGTAGGACATTTTGCGTAAACCCGTCTAGATAGAATCCCATCGCAATGTACGTAACAGTCTGTTCCAGCAGCTTTCCTTTAAAGCCAATTCCAGGTTAGCCTGTACAATATATTAAGCCTCGTTATAACTTACCTTTATCAATAACTAGCGGGTGTAAACCTGGGGCTTAGCTTGTTCTTTGTTTTTGGTACAGACCCTTAAGGAAATAACGGAGCTAGCATAATAGTTTCTTATGATAAATGCGGCCATTACCTGGATATGTGACCACTATTGACATCACTATAGAGCGTTTCTGGCTTCGGAAGTCACATTGAGCACCCGTTCAAGTCATGACCGCAGTGGACTTAGTTGATTGATAAAGACAGACCAAGCGAGCTCTGCCACGAGCGCTTCTAAATTCAGTCCATTAGCTTATATACTTAATTATATTACTTGATATAAGTACAAACGGATCAGCGTTTTGCCGCAAGTATGTCTCTATTTTTTTGTTGGTCTATGATTACTTAGTTCTAATTTCAAATTGAAGCCCAGCACTATAACCAGTCTAAAAATATCGTTTATTCTTTCATCTGGGCAAACTATTTTTAGGATAAGTTTATTAAAAGCAGGTCTTTAACTCGTAAGAAAAAAAATAAAAATTGAGCTTCCGCTACAAACATCAGAGGCTATCGAAGTTCAATCCATTGATTACTTCTCGATTAGTATTCTAGTAACAGAGGCAACAAAAATCCCTATACATGATCTGAGACACATGTCAGCGATGTGGGGCAACGCCCGACCTGCAGAGAACGTGCACGGCGTAGCAATGTGTAGCGAACATCGATATGACGTCCCTAGCAAGTCGCATTAGACGCGACTCACTAAATACAGATAATGTAATTGGATGCACCTTTGATATGTAAAACATTTTCTGATATCATCTAGTCTAGAAGGTACGTTAATCCTGCAGGGTGCAGGGTGCCTTAAACTTTATAATTTAGTCTAGTCTTTTAGTTAACTAGACTTTTTGCATGGTGGAAGGGCATTTTGCGAATGCCCACCTGGCTAGCGGTCGCTAGCCAGGCGGGCTTTCGACCCTCAAGTAGAAAATCTGTTGCCAAGCACATAACGGTGTGTTCCGGCAGCAGTCCTTGAGAGCCAGTGAAAGCACAGAGACATGAGACTTAAAAACTATGTATCAAGGTGACAAGCGCAGTACGATTCGTGACTCATGACGAAATGCATAGACAGAGTTAGTCCGCTTAACATCAGGTGGGCCTCGAGCTCGTTCCGTCACAATAACATAATAAAATCTTTTCTGTCCCTTTCACAGTCATACTTATCATATATAATTATGAAAACCGTACTCATTAACGCAAAACACAGGATCTACTTGATCATCCTAGAAAATAAGACTGAAAACGTGTGCGTCATCCGAAGCACCAAATTTCTTCTAGACATGGTTTGCATCCTGGTTACTTAGGGCGTTTTTTTTCTGCCAACAGTATTTGGAGAATACTAACTTGACGATACAAAGATGCTTATGAGGTTAAGAATAAAACATATCTCTCCCCAAAAGTCTATTCATAGTGCTCAACGAATCCTTTACGATCGCATCTGATCCCAAAAATCAATTATTCTCGGAGCCCTACAGATAGAGATAGATATAAATTTTATCATCGAAGCACTAACCTGTTGATGTCACCTTAAGAATTTCAACTCTTCAGGACATTTATTTTACCAGATGTTGGTAAAATAAATGTTTACGGACTTTAGGTACAAAAGTACAGACTTTAGATACAAAAGTACAGACTTTAGGTACAAAAGTACGGACTTTAGGTACAAAACTTAAGGTACATCGGTGTATCCGACGCACGGGATTGTTATACCGTGCGTACCGCGTCAAGGAGATCAGAGCTATGCGATAGAAAGGGAGACGCCTTGTCGGTGAATTTAAATATTAGGTACTCCGTGCTTTGCGAGCTGAAGTGCACTTTATTGCTTCGTAGACTCGCTTATTTATTGAAATGGCTTTGCAGAGTTATCCTTCTGGTCATTTTTATTCTGTGACATTACAAATGCTGACCCTTATTCGATTTATAAAGTACAATATCATTTTTGTAGCTGTTTTCATCTCTGTCGTAATTTATAGAATAATATTTTAATTTGATAAGTAATATGGATAGTCGCATTCGCGACTGTGGCGCCACCTGCTAGTTCTCACCTTTAGCTGAGAACTTCACGTATTATATTAAAATTATAACAAAATTGTGTGCTGCAGTAGACACCTAAATTTGATACCAACCGCCGAACGTTTTAGTAAGTAAGAGAAACTGTAATGAAAGGGCATATTAAATCAATTTTAAGCGGTCGTAGCGAAGTTTGCTTAGCTCAGCAAAATTAAGCAACGTCCATCGCGGCCAAGCTTGGATAGGCGATCGTACTGACATTGCAACTGAACGCTTCCGTGCTTTGGAGAGGGCACGTTAAGCCGTTAGTCCCGGTTGTTGTCTTAGGATGGCAGTTGTTACAGCATGATTGTAGGGCATTTCGCAAAAGCCCGCCCTGGCTAGTTTCCACCCTCAAGTAGAAAATCAGTCGCCAAGCACCTAACAGTGTGTTTCGGCAGCTTTCCTTTTGAGCCAGTAATTTTAATTTGGCCAGATCAACAACTTCGACCACATCATCACTTACCATTAGGTGAGATAGTAGTCAATGGCTAGTCTATCAAATATGAAAAAAGAATAACTGTGATATTCTAGAGTTTCTTCTTCAGTTTCTTCTCAACGAGAGTAATTGAAAGCGAATGATGAATGTTTCATTTCGATGTATATGATCTACAATACCATATTTCGATTACTCTCTCTTTCAAGGGAAGGTAATAAGCAAGCCTGCACCAAAAATAAAACTAATAATCTTCATGAATATTAAAACTACACTGATGACTTGTTTGCATGTAATACTAAATGATGTTATCTAAATATGAATCAATATTGATTTAACGCGTTTGCGTTGTGAAGGAAATGAAGTCTTTGAGGTAAAACTAACTTACTGAAAGCAATGATAGACGAGTGGTAATAGCTATGGACTGCCGTGCCACAGGTACGGGCTGGCTTGAGCTTCATCACATAGTTGAATGGCATTTTGCGAATACTAGCTACCTATAAGGTATAAACAGTAGTGAAAAATCTGACGCCAAGCACCTAATAGTGTGGTCCAGCAGCAGTCTTCAAGAGCCAGTAAAATTACAGGCACATGAGACTTAACAACTGTATGTCTCAGGATGAAGGTCGCAATCTTATTAAATTCCTAGTCAAATATTCCAGTTTGGGTCAATATTTTACACAAAATATCAAAATGATTGATTAAAAGATTTGTATACAAGTACTGTATCAACCGGATTGTCCACTGCTGAACACAGCCTCCCCCAAATAGGAGGGGTTTGCCGTAATCCCCACACTTAGCATGCGTCTTGGAGATCGCAGTTTAAGATATCAGTTACTCAGAAGGCGCTGCTGCCCACCTTTAGTCCTTTAGTTTACCTTTAGTCGACTCTTACGACAGCCTTAGGTAGCAATTGGGGGTGACATTCTAGCTCGGCACCCTACGGCCTCATACAGTTAACGAGCGAGAAACCCGTGACATACAGACGAACAGACAGAGAGTCTCAAATATGGTTGCGTTTTGCCCTCTGGGTACAGAACCCTAAAAGTGTCACTTTTTACGTAACCCGCAATCATCCATTTATCACACGTGACTTACATAAGATGCTACACATAATATACTTACTCGTATATATAGCTATAGGGTAAAAGTCAGTCAAACTCCTCTTTGAGATGAAACGCGGTCATCAATAAAACACCACTCCATTCAGCATTGAAGGGTAGTGATTCGTCATTTCTTTGTGAGCGAACGATATTAATCGACATAGGAATGCCTACCACTAACGGCACTGACTTGTTTTAATAGTTGGTATGAGAATATTGTGTGCTCCTCCGTGAAACTGTCTGGTGAAATGAAATTAAGCTACAAGAACAGATACTACATTTGATATTTGAGATTTGAACACTTTGACCTTAGTCGATGTTTGTGTTGTGGTGTCTTTGTCCCTTTTACAAACTGCTATCATCGTGGCGGCGCGGCTTTCTTCGCCTGTTTCAGGTAGTGTCTGCCGCACTCGCCTCCTAGGGCAATTGAAAATCTAGCTAGCACTTGCCTGGTGTTTGGTGGAGTTAATATAGCCAGTTTGAAGTGACCAGGATACAGCTTATAAAGAACGCATATGAGACTTTGTTGTGTCATATTATTAATTTAAACTTTGTAGTTTAAAATGTGTGTAAGATTTAATAATACATTGATTACGAAGTATTCACCTGAAATTGACGTTTTGCCGATATTATGTGCTATTGGCATATGTTGCGTTATTATTTTTATTAGAAACAAACGATAAACATTAGTGACTCAAAAGTATCCACTTTGTTACTAACTGTTTTTTTTTTGTAGTTAAGAGTCTTCAGGTTGGTCAAAAACTTAACAATGATGATGTGGTCAAAGATTGGAGACCTAGGACCTAGACAAGAGGGCTTACTCACAATGGAAACGGATTTTGAGGTATGCAGCTGCTGGAAAACACCACTAAGTGTTAAATGATAGATTTTTCAATGAGGATGGAAGCTAACCATGCGAGCGAGCACTTGCAAAATAACCTATCAACATGCCCTGCATATGGCAGTCCATATTTATTGCCGCTGGCCCATCACTGTTTTTTAAATATAACCCCCCCCCATATTTTTCATTGAGTCATTAGAGGTGACCTTAAAGAGGGCAGCAGTGCCTTTGGAAGAAATAACTCAAGATGCCTGACAAGAATGGGAATTATTATGGAAAAACATTTACCCCTCCCTAATGGGGGAGATTTGTTTATTGTTAATGTCATGGCTCTTGATGATGTTCCGTTCGTTTACATTTGATAAATTTTAAGTGAAAATACTTAAAACAGCTAAGTGCTTTAGACGAAAAAATATACGGCTATTTGAATTTATTGTAAGGTTTTCATAAATTAAGAATAACGAGCAAGTAAAAAACAAACATAAAATACAACACAATCTCTTAAAAACCGTAAAGTTTCAAGTCTTGGGCTCATTAGGCTTTTTACGTATGCGCTTGATGGTATTAAGAGCTTTAGCAGCTAAATTAAAGTTCTTTCATTTACATAAAAACGTGAAATTCATTGTGTCTTACAAAATTCATTGTGCTGCTGATTTTTCTATTCATTTAATAAATTTATTTTCTTATGCTGAATTAATTTATAACTTTATTGAGTATCTATTAGTAGTTTTATAAATAACACGAAACTTTTATATGGCATAAGCTAAACTTGAGAATAAATTTATGCTAGTAGGTGCATTTCCCCAGGTCTACCTATAAAATGGTGGACATAGGGAGTATTCACTAACACAAAAAAATAAATTTGGTACGAGTCTATTACAATCTTTAGGGCAATGTAACTACTACGGGAGTATTTCATTAACCTAGGGTTTAAGTAATACACAAATAACGATATACAAAAAAGCAATAAAATTTAAGTGACAAACCCAGTTTTGGAGGTTTTTACTTAGTTGGATTTTTGTCGTGGAAAAAGGAAAATTCCATGGCATATTTTTTTGCGATGTGACAGCATCTCACAATTCGTGCGCTGCAAATTGGTGCAAGTTTGTTTTTAGATTAAGGAGTTATATATAGTTAAATTTAACGGTATATTTATTTTTACAGCTGTCTGCGCATGACATAAGCTTTCAGAAAAGTCAATGCTAACAATTTCAACAATTCGTTTTATATAAAAATATCTAAATTTTAATTTTATGGTTTATTATTGTAACAAGTTCTATGATTTTATTAAGTAAATATATCTGTTCGTAACAATAATAGTACTTTTTTGTGAGATGATTATTATTATAATACAATGTGCAGTTTTAGCTGTCTAAAGAAGGCCTCCGTACTTCTATTAATTTATCTATGTATTTTTGCAATTTTTCATAGTTTTAAAAGCACATTCGTAACATCATATTTTGCTCAGCGTGACGTCAACGCGGGCGTCCCGAGCTCTCCTTGAAAAAGACCACCGGATGTGGTTGAAACTATAGTCGGAGCTATCTGACTTATTTACGTGAGTTATCCCGTATTATTTACTAAAATGAGTGAAAACCACGTTAGTTTTTATAACAAAACATCATATTTTCTTTATTCAATACGCTGATTTGTACAACTATCTCACTTTGGTAAATGATGATGTTGTCGATATTATTAACTTAAACCTGGGCCGGGAAATTTACTCTGAAATACAGCTGCCGGAACACACTGATAAGTGCTTGGCGATATACAGGCATTTGGTGAATACTTGGCCTACTACACACTCAAGTAGTGTGTAGGTCAAGTATTTACCAAATGCCTTACCACGAAGCTTCAAAGGAAGCCTTTGGCGGAATTTAAAGCAAACATCCCGCACACAGCAGTCATCAAGCTGCTATTAGCATTAAAAGAAGCATCTCAAATTCATTAGTATTAATTTAACAAGTAACATCGAAAAATATTAGAGTAAGGATATTAATTTTTCCGCCCTAAAAAAATATATCCTTCCTTAATAATACGTCACCAGGTCTGAGTAATTTGAATTAATTTATATTGTAGGTTAAAGGTCCCTGCGGGTGCGGGACCTCACGGCCCTTTGCGGTACCCATGGTGATATCTTTAAGCTTTGACATACGTTCGAATTAAGGTTTTCAAATAATCATTATTTTTAGTAGTTAATGTATAAAAAAGCATTGAGTATAAAGCAATGATAACCGAGCGGTCATAGCTATGGACTGCCACGCCGCAGGTCCCTGGTTCTATCCCCACCGCTGGCTTGAGTTTCACCACATGGTGGAAGGGCATTTTGCGATTGCCCGCCTGACTAGCTACCAACCTGAAGTAGAAAATCTGTCGCCAAGCACTTGGCGGTGTGTTCCGGCATTAGTCCTTGAGAGCCAGTGAAATTACAGGCATATGAGACTTAACAACTAGGTATGTCTCAATGTGACGGGCGCAGTACAATTCGTCGCTTGTGATGTAATGCATCTGTTCTAGGCAGAGGTTAGTCCGTTTAACATCAGGTGGGCCTTGAGCTTGTTTTTTTTTTATGTTATTGTGACGAATCAAGAACGAGGACCACCTAGCTACCACCCTCAAGTAGAAAATCTGTCGCCAAGCACCTAACGGTGTGTTCCGGCAACTGTCCTTGAGAGCCAGTAATTCTAAGTTAGCCAGAACAGCAACTTCGACCACATCATCACTAATCATCAGGTGAGATAGTGGTCAAAGGCTAAATTTTTCCTGCGATCTTAAGCCAAAGTATGTCATAAACAAAACTGATACTTTAACCTCTAGAACAGCAGCAACTTTACTTTGAACTTTCAATTGGTACCCATTGTTTTGTACGCGAAAGAGTGTAACGATAATAAAGTAAGAGTAGCTGTAAATTCTGGAAAAGAATAGCCAAAGATATAGATGAATGGAAGAAACTGGATAACGCTTTTACCGCTTAGACGGTCCTTACAACAACATAACTTGAAATACTGAACAATCATATATTATTACACTTAAGTTCAATAGAAATGTCTTTAAGGAAGAAATAAACCCTTTTATTATAAAATTTTTTAGTTACTTTTATATATATGAAATATTTGTAAATTAGTATATACCATATCATCGTGTCCTTCTATGTGTTTTTTTATTAGAAATTTTTTCGCTGGAAGAGGTGGCACGTTTTTTATTTCACATGAGAGCATTTTTTCGTTCTCGCCATTAAACATCTTACTGTGTTCAGATATCTCATATAAAAATCAATGCCAGACTGCGCTAGCTCGAGATTTGAATCCGGCAGTCGCATCAATAAACAACTTTGCTCACTTGTTGAACATATAATATCTATTTCTTTCTCATACAATTTTACGTAAAACCTTATGAAATATAACGAAGGTAGAAAGTTTTGTTAGAAAATTGCTCGAGGTGAATAATTTTATGCTGTAAAAATTTGTGAGTGTGATTTTTGCTTAGCTTGCAGCTTGTAATCATGTTTAGAATTATAGAAGTGTAGCGACATCATAACAAGAGTGAAGAAGCCGCACTGTCTTCATTACGGCTATAATAATACAGTTAGATCACCTTTTTTTTGTGTTTTTTTCTTTTACGACCTATCCTCGATAGCCCGATGGTTAAGGCACTTGGTGCCTAAAAGTGAGAGACGCAGGTTTGACTATTGCTAGAAGTGAAAAATTGTGGTCTGTAAACATGTTTAAGAGTGAACATTAACAGAGAGTAATTTTGGAATAACTACCTATACAAATACTTTTCTAACATTCAGACATTTTCGGGCGTAACGTTTGTTTTAATTCATCATCATAATATCCGGGACGTCCACTGTTAAAGTAAGATCACTCGCATTGGGGGATGTTTGCCATAATTTCGTTTGTCGTCGATGACGGGCGCAGTGCAATTCGTGAATTGTGGCGGAATGCATCTGTCATAGGCAGAAGTTAGTCCGTTTAACATTAGGTTGGCTCCTGTGCTTGATCCGTCACAATAACATAAAAAATAACATAAATCACGCTCTAGGTAAAGCTATTTACCGAGTTATTTTAAAGGCAATTTTGATTAAAATGTATAAAAAATATATAAGTTAGTAAACGTAAATAATTCAAAACTTCCTTAATATTGTTTTCCTCTTTGTCTGTAGGCCGCAACAGATAGTAAATTCCAACTGTGTGAGAAAAGCCTTACATATAGTGATATAGCTACACTAGATAGATAAGCGATAGACACGATGGAATTTTAGTGGAGAGAGGTCGGTAAGTAGAAACCCAATACCCGGAAGGTTAATTTGATACTTCAGCGTCAATTTCGTCGTCAGAGACAGCCTCTGATTTAAGCCGCCCTTGTGGTTTGGGCCACTTATTCTAGGAAAATCGATCTTAATGGAATAATAAAAATCAAACTGGACAGATGACGTACAGTAACAATATTCTCACGAAAAATTAACTAGGATTTCTTACAGACGAAGTAGTCTTTGAAGAATGACAGACGGGCGTAGGAGGGAGGGCAATATTTAGATAGCTCGAGAGAGTTTTATTAGATAAATTCATATTAAAGTAATCTTTACAACAAAAATATTTTTAAAACATTCCTGTTTTACTCCCTTGTAGGGGTAGACAAGGGTTTTTAAACACTGAGATGTTTTATATGTTACATGAGTGAGAGGGCGATAGCCAACCCCCATGTTTTTGGGTGCGACCACTACCGGGCTAGCTTATTGGTGTATATTGATACATATACCAGAAGTTTTTTTACAATTTAACAGCAAAAGGCTCATTAAGACCTGTTTTAATTTTCGCATGTTTTTTTTTAATTTTTTTATTGAGTCGATAAACAAAATTACAAAGAATATAACCAAAACAAATAAAATATGTACTACTCTGTCCAGAAAAAGGGATAACAGACATAATACACAAAAAGTTACTTTTCCAAATTTATTTATAACCTTCGAAGTACGCTCCTTCAGAAGCGATACACTTACGCCAACGAATAATTCAATCATCAAAAAATGTTTAAACGCTTTTTTTCGGAATTGAGTTCAGATCTCGCCGCGAACTTTCAGTCAATATTTCCTTCACTTTCGCGATGTTAACTTCACCTGCTAATGTTGATTCCATTAAATTTCAACCGCTTTAGATCGCATATATATTAATTTTCTATTATATCAAAATGAAGTTTGTTTCACTCAGTGCTAAATTTAAACATTGCTTCTATCTATAGGGCCTTGGGCAGTTAAGTGTGTGCAAATTGGTACTGGGTCTGAGAGAAAATAGGATTTAGTTCTTTAAAAAGTTCGTTGAACCTTACGAGGTTAGAGATCTTGGTACATTTCAGTGTATACTGTATACACCTTTATGCGAGGCTAAGGCTATGTTAAGTATATATTCATCATCTTCATCAGCCGGAAGACGTCCACTGTTAAACAAAGGCCTCCCCCATATAACGCCACAGAGAACGGCTATTAGCCACTTGTAACCACTGGCTACCCGCGACTTTCACGATGTCGTCAGTCCACCTGGTGGGGGGCCTACCAACTCTACGTCTTCCGGTGTAGTGTGGTAACCACTCGAGAACCTTTCTTCCCCATCGGTTATCAGTTCGTCGACCAATGTGACCCGCCCATCGCCACTTCAACTTGCTAATTCTGAGAGCTATGTCGGTGACTTTGGTTCTTTGGCGAATATCCACGTTCCGGATTTTATCGCGCAAAGAAACTCCGAGCATAGCTCTCTCCATAGCTCGTTGAGCGACTCTGAGCTTGTCTATAAGGGCTACAGTTAGGGACCACGTCTCAGTGCCATAAGTCATCACTGGGAACACACACTGATTGAAGATTTGGTCTTCAGGCTCTGCGGGATATTCGACGAGAAGATGTCGCGTAACTTCCCGAACGCTGCCCATCCGAGTTGGATTCTTCGGGTGACCTCTGTCGAAGTTGGAACTACCTAACTGGACAGTCTGTCCCAGGTAAATATAATGGTCAACAACTTCGAGCGTATCGTTCCCAACAACTACAGGTATGGGTGCAACATGGACATTAGACATAATTTTCGTCTTGTCCATGTTCATTTTAAGACCCACCTGCTGGGAAACTCTAGTGAGGTCGCTGAGCATTATACTGAGTTCCTCAAGCGACTCTGCCATTATGACTATGTCATCGGCGAAACGAAGGTGAGTGATGTATTCGCCATAGATGTTGATGCCGAATTCTTTCCATTCCAAGAGCTTAAAAACGTCCTCCAATGCATTTGTGAACGGTTTCGGAGAAATAACATCTCCCTGTCTCACGCCTTGTTGCAGTTGGATTGGTACCGTGCTCTTGTCCTGTAGTCGAATCGACATGGTGGCGTTCCTATACAAACACTTCAGCGCTTCGACGAAGTGTATGTATTACCACTTAATCACATAATTATTATCGCTTAAAAAAATAATTAAAAAATAAAATTCAAGTACATCCCGATTAGCACTTCCTTACATCTGCCGGCCAGCAGTAATGGTCGTAAAACCGTGTTCCAGTTTGAAGAATGTGGGTGCCGGTGTAAAACGTTAACAACTGTATGTCTCAGGGTGATGGGCACACTGTAGTTTGTTACTTGTTACGAAGAACATCTGTTATAGACAAAGGTTACTGCTGAAGACCAGGTGGGTCTGCATGTCCCAAAAACATCAATTTAAAAAAATATTTGGTTGAAACTTTCAGTGTATCGCACAAATCGATGAAAATGAATTTTTAAATCACAGTTTGTCTGTCTGTTAATCCAGGTGGAATCTTGCAACTCTACTTTAGGGCACTTCCCTATCAGTTTTATTATATTAAATATAAAACGCGAACTATTAGTTTATGATTTATATAAACGTGATTCTTATAATTTTATTTCAAAAAATAAAGGTTTGTTGTCCAAAAACTGGATAAAAAAAAATTACAGAAATATGGAATTTTAACATACTCGTAGTAGGAGCGTGATTGATTTGTCTTTATAATATATTAGTACTATATAATAAACCTAACATGAAAGTTCCCTTACATCACACTAGGATACTCTGTGTTGTGGGTGGAGAAGTTTTTCCCAAAGTTCATTTACTTAAGCGCAAGACGTCTTTACATATATTTGAAGTAAATTTAAGAAACAATTAAAGTGGAAACCAGTATGCGTTCTCTTTGTTATCTAAAATAAATATGATAACAAAGCTGAACAAGGACGTATTTTCGGTCTAAAATTATATTTTTTGTATAAACGAATGAAAAATAAGACTAAACAATTAAATATCCGTATGCTTTTTTTTTCCTGATATGTTAGCCTTTGACTATTATCTCACCTGATGGTAAGTGATGATGTGGTCGAAGATGTTGTTCAGGATAACCTAGAAGTGCTGGCTCTCAAGGACAGCTGCCGGAATACACCATTAGGTACTTGGCGACAGATTTTCTACTTGGTAGGGCATTCGCAAAATGCCCTACCACCATGCTATAACGACTGCCATCCTAAGACGACAACCGGACCGACGGCTTAGCGTGCCCTCCCAAGCACGGAAGCGCTCAGTAGTCATTTCACTAGCGACACCCATCCACCTCATGACTGCGGCGGATATTGCTTAATTTTGCTGATCGGTTAAGAACAGCTAAGCAATTTTTGCGACGAGCGCTTCGCAACACGGATGGTTATCACGGCACTTAGGCTAGAGCAATAGACAAACATACATAGACTCTAAAAACATCACCCTACATATGGAGCAATTCCTCACAAATAAATTTTGCTTTTAACGTAATGAATAATAAATAAAAACCAGTTTTCTTTTCACTACATGAATTCTGTCGACATTTTGAGCTGTATTTTTCGAATGAAAATTAAAATACAAAAAAGCATTTATTCAGCAAAATGCGTCCATGAAACAGATTTTAATATCATCACTGGACGAAATAAAATTTTCATGTCCGTTGCCTTTGATACGTCAATATGGAAGATGCGTTGGCATTGCTTGTTGGTAGTGCCCAAAATTATTGCGTTCCATGGTTTCAATAGAGACCTTGGAATGCCTCTCTTAACAAAATATTGTGTACGCACACACGTACGTAGGTCACAATAAAAGTTTTACGTACCTTTAAAAACAACATGTTAACAACATGTTAACCCATTGCTACCTGTGGGGGTCGTAAGAGGCGACTAAAGGTAAAATACCGTATGGAGGGCAGCAGCACCTTCTAAAGAGCTGCATATCTTAAACTGTGATCTCCAAGAAGCCTGCCAAGCGATGAGCGATTATGACAAACACCTCCCATAATGAGGAGGCTGTGTTTAGTAGAGAATCCAGTTGGTAAAGGAGATAGTATTTTCGAATAAAGACAAACCCACTCTTAAAAATATACAAGTGCAACATCTTTCATTTTATTTCATCCCATCATTTATCTCGGTTTCCGAGTGAAATAAAGTAACAAAAATAAATATCACGTAGAAACTTACAATGAGATGTAAATATTGTTTTGCTGACTGTCCATTATCACTTTTTTAATGAAGTTCGTGACTGTGCCGCTATGAATTGATAATTGGTATTTTAGACCGCACCCTGATTTGTCGGTGCGATTGTCGGTTATAACGTATTTTACCATGTTTTTATTATGTAACGTTCTTGTTTGTCTGTCTGTCAGTCATTCCGGGTGAAATCATGTAACTTAAACTTCGAGCACTTCCCAATTCATTTTATTATTTTTAAAACGCATAAAAACGTAGTTTTTATTTAAATTTTATTCTTTTTTTTAGTCAGTACATTTGTGGTGGCCTTGAGGTAGTCTAAGATGGAGCACGCTTACCTAGTAGAAACCTATTTAATCTCGACAATGGGCAATGGATGTCCTTAAAGAGAGCCATGTAGTGCCAAGCAACTAGCGGTGGGATCCGGCAGCTATCGTTAAGAACAAGTAATTATAGATAAGCTTAAACAACATCTTTAACTTCTTTGTTCCCATTAGCTGATATAGTTGTCAAAGGCTTGACTATTGGTTTTAAATAAATAAAAAAAAACTCATTATATCCGTTGTTAACAAAATCATATTTTTAATATTGTTAGGTTTGCAATAACGCCTGCTATGCGGATTACATTACAAAATCACAAATATACGATAGGAACCTGTGCATCCCAATACAATGGTTAAAGGACGATAGGAAAGATTTGAGTTATGACGTCATGTCATGTTAGCTCAATTGGTTAGAGCATACCCCGGCTCGAGGGGTGAATGGACGCGGGTTCGAATCCCGCACATGACTTAAATTTTTCCTATCGTATATTTGTGATTTTGTAAAATCATATTTTCAAAACGTAACTAACTATTATATAGTAAGTATATCTTCTAATATATAAAATTCTCGTGTCACAGTTTTCGTTGCCATACTCCTCCGAAACGGCTTGACCGATTTTGATGAATTTTTTTGTGCTTATCCGGTATCTATGAGAATCGGCCAACATCTATTTTTCATCCCCCTAAATGTTAGGGGTAGTCCACCCCTAATTTTATTTTTTATTTTGTAGACAAAATTTTTAATTTCTATTTTTTTATGATAAAAATACATACAATCCTCAATTTTCACCCTTCTACGATCAACCCTTATTTTTTAAATTATTTATATGGCAAAACAACGTTTGCCGGGTCAGCTAGTATTATATAGTATTCGATTAGAAGCCCTGAAGATTTCGAAGCGAAGCTTTGAGCTTCTACAAGCCAGCCTCGACGCTGATTTGTTTGATCCTTCTCTGATTTCAAATATACACAACTTACTGAACAAAACTTACTATAATATAATTTATCTGCGCATCATTCCCTAAAAAAAAACGATGTACTGCCGCATCAGACCTTAAATTTGAATTTTACTCTCACATCTAATTAAAAGTTACGGAAATATTTATTTTCAACTCGCCGAGCGCACTTCTCTCTCAAAAAGATTTACAAGTAAAATGTTACTTGAATTTCGTTGCTCTTGATATATTTTTATAAGTGTTTTGTAGGATAGTACATGCTTAGTTGAATTAAAATGTTTTGTTCATTTCCATCTAGGCAGGTCACAATTTTGTTGGAAAAATTACCAGACATACAGGCAGACTGACAATATTATTTTTAAATAAAAATTAAAGGCTTATGCGTTACCCCGCGGTAATCAATATTTAATAACAATAAAAAAAACATGTTTAGTGCCATGAAGACAATGAAACATGCTTGACAAACACGTTTATCAAAATTCACGTTTTCATCAAACAAGTAGTTTATCAAACAAGTAGTTTATCAAACTTGTTCGAGTAACTGAGTTTCGAAGGCCATCTAGCGTAACGCTTCAAACACGCCTTCAAACGTGTTTGACATTCTTGTAGATTTTCTTGAAACAAGATCAAACGCTTCCAACACGTATATTGTTTGAGAAACGTGTCAAACAAGACCACAGGTGTTCAAATAATTTGACAAACACGTAACCTGTAAACTATAGTTGACTCACATGCTTGATCGTATACAGGGGACTTTAAAGCTGACGTGACAGAAATGTGAGTAGATCGGTAATTACTGATTTCGTGTAGAAAAGTTTTTTTTTTACTCTTTAAATATTATTACTTATAAATTGAACACTCATAAAATTTTAGTTCTTATAATTATAGTATGAACTTTATATCATCCTCATCACATCAACTGGTTCGTGCTTCGTTGAAAAAAGTTCTCCCCTATTGAGGGGATTTTACATTATCCTCGAAATTGCAATCGTCGTGGGTCTCACAGTACAAGTTAACAGTTCTTCAAAAGGCACTGCTACCCATGTTCGGGGGGCCAAGTCTGCTAATTACATGTTCATATGCAGCACAGACATAATCGGTAGTCTGCTGATCCCTTATAAATATATGAATATTTTATGAATCTAGGCTGTTTGACGATATTGCCAACAATAAATAAAAAGAGAAGATTAAGGTCATTCAGAGAACAATTTCGTTATTATTTATTATTATTTCGTTTCGTTTTCATATGAAATTGAGATTAAATCAATATTGATTCAACATGAACGACATGAAGTTAGTAGACTTTCAAAACTGTCAAAATTGACCAGGCCGAGTCCAATATAGATTCATATTGATAAGCATACTTGACGCTCTGATATTTTGACTTCTGTCGCCTCCCATTTCCACAAGCATATATTAAGCCTGCAATTCCAACCCGTCTTTGAATCGCGATATAACATCCGCAAATATTTTCTAAACCACTGAAGGGCTCCATACAATTAAGAAGGCGATGTATAGCAAAACAATATAAAAGACGAGATGTGTTACTAAAATATTGCCTATTAAACACCACAGCAGTTTATTATCTGTAATCATTGATAGCTCATTTTGTAAGCACTAGCTTCTTTTGATCTCACTTCTTTATTTCTGAAAACGTTCAAATATCTTTATTTTGTTTCAATAAATAAATCTACGGTTTCCAAAAAAGAGCAATAAAGTTAATCCACTCAATAAAGTATTCATCATTAAAGCTGATTATTAGAAAACTTGAAGCGATTCCTTTCGGAAAAAGCAAAGTTTCAACTTCAAAGGTTTTTCTCAGAATTGGGTAAAGATTTTTTTTCAACAACAAAGGGATTCGATTATAGGCAGAGAAAGGGAGCAAGCGAGAGTTTTACTGGCGAGGATGTGTTTTTGGTGCATAGGAACAGAGTTTATGAGAGCGTTTATATGTCATTTTATTAAGATGCCTGCTGTATTCGCGATGGTGGAATGAGCAAGATGACATTAACGTAAGGCCTTGGTTGTCACCAAACGCGAGAAGAATAAGTGTTTCTAGTTTTTCATACAAATAATTCTTAACAATCCGGAGCATAGAAATGTTCTCAGTGAATGACAATTAATCAAAATTTGTAAAAACCTTTAGTAGTAGGAGATGTTTAATAAATTCATACCGCCGGTTTGATTTTATTTTATTTTATTTATAGCTTATCAGCTAGCCTTTGACCACTATCTCACCTTATGACAAGGGATGATGTGGTCAATAATGTTATTCAGGCTAACCAAGAAGTACTGGCTTTCAAGCATAGCTGCCCGAATATACCGTTAGGTGCTTGGCGACAGATTTTCTACTTGAGGGCGGTAGCTTGCCAGGCGGGCATTTGCAAAATGCCCTACCACCATCCTGTAACGACTGCCAGCCTAAGACTAAAATCGGGACCGACGGCTTAACGTGCCCTGCGAAACACGGAAGTGCTCAGTAATGTCACTAGCAGTCACCCATATTTTATTTACAAAAATACATTATTTCAATCATTCTGATTTTCTGCAAAACAAATTGTCCTTTTAAACCGATTTTTTAAGTTGATTTTGATAATTTGAACATGCTTATAATAGGACACTCGCTTTTTTTCGTGAGTATGTGTGTGCGTGTGTGTAAGGGGAGGATCGAACACTCTTTACTCCTGGCCTCCTACCCCTTTTAATAATAATAATAGTTTATTTCAGACTCATGATCCATTGTACAAAAAAAAATTGTCACAATAAAATAGCAAAATATAAAATGAAATAAATAATATAATAATAAAAAATTTAATATCAGGTGGCAATGGCCAACCAACGTCGGTACGTTGCAGTTTGCTGCAGGCGGTCTGCCAGACTCCTTACAATGGCGTTTTTACATCTGTCAACTCTGATCATGAATGACGCTATCCTTTTACGCTGGATTGCGTTGAAAGTATCGATGCGCGCGTCGAAAAACATTCCAGACGCGCTACAGCTCCGGGACAGCCCCATCAGCTGCCTGTAGATGTTATTATAGGCTACTCTGATGGAGTTGTGCGACTTCAGTGTATATTCGGTCCAAAGTTGACAGGTATAAAAGGTTTGGCAGAAAGATTTAAATAACGTGTTTTTTACGTCAGGCGCAGCGTTGTAGAATTTTGTTGCAATCATATTGCCCACCACGCACAAAGCGCGTCTCTGACGCTCTATGTCATTACTATCGCTTAAATTTGAAGTTATGATATGGCCAAGGTACTAAAAACACTCCACAGTCCTTACTAACTGTCCATTCAAACGCAACTCAGGCACGAATTGGGGACCTTTTCCCGACCTGAAAACTACCATTTCGTTTTTTTTACTGTTGTACGTTAAATCATACTGCTCACAGATTCCTAAAAGTTTTCGTAATCCCTTGATCGTGGGACTGATCAGCACCATATCGTCAGCGTAGCTCAGGTTGTTGACATATCTGCCATCCAACCTGAGCCCGACAGGAGTGCCGCTTAGTTCCACGATCAAGTCGTTGACGTAATAATTAAAAAGGTCAGGTGAAGTCACTCCACCTTGCCTCACTCCCTGGGACAATCTGAAGCTATCGGAGACTTCGGAACCCCACCTGACATTGTTGGTCTGATTGCCGTACCAGTACGATAACAGCCCAACAACCTCAGAGGGGACCCCTGAGCCGTGCATTTTTGACCACAGAAGATCGTGGTTCAAGTTTTAGGGGACCAGGAGTAAAAAAGAATTTGACTGAGGTCATTTTGAGCAGATGTAAACAATTTATGGACCATACGATATTGCAAATTTGAAATGAGTTTGAAACTATCGCCATTATTTGTAACTTGAGAACATAATAGAAAAGAAATTATTAGTGAATAAAAGTGTCTACCCTCTATTTTGATGCAAGCAGAGATAAAATGCAATTTATATCTAGGTTTTTGTCGTATTCCTTACAGATATTTATAACTGACGTCACGGACAGATGGTTGTTAAATAACCGCTTCCGCTACCGCGACTTCTCCTCACTAAGCCATTACCCCAACCACATTTTCGTCTGAGATTGCACGTGGCGTTATCAGGTCTCTCATTATGTGTCTTGTTGCGTATTTATTCCCGGTGTTAGGTAAAAAGGTCTATTCCGTGTGTACGGCTATTTTTTGCTTTCTAGCAGACAGGGTTTACAATTTTTATGCTCACCTTTTGTTTCTATTCTAAGCAAAGGAAACGTAGCGCAATCACGGTTAAATTACTTTTTGTGCGTTTAGTTTTAAATGTATTGGTATTCTAACAAAGTACCTACTTATAGATAAATTATTATTTCCTTTTAACTTTCGACTGGAAATATGTGTGTTATATGAAATTTTGTCACAGTGTGACCGATGGTCGCAAATTAGGTAATCTCTCTATTAGATGGAATCAAATTATTTGTTGCGAAACGTAAATAATTAGATATCTTAGTCTACTCAGCTCATAAAATATATACAGCTCTGATAGTATGTTAACATTTGTAAAGTTTAACCAACTTCTTGAGACGTCTAGTTGAACATAATCAAAGCGTATAAATTATTATGTTAAAATAATAAAACAAATTTGACAACTTAAAAACAAACAATAATGACATGATAAGAAAATATGAAATAATATGTTTATAAAACACTTGAAACTATGAAAAATATATCTAATGAGAATGCCGCGTAATTTTCCTGCTAAACCGTCGTTACATCACTAGTTCCACGCAGCCGAATCGGAAGATTTTTCGACGCGTTTCGCTTCCATACGAAGCAGTCTCTGAGGGGGTCTTGCCTCTTCGAGCGCACAATCGAGAAAGAATATTAGGCCAACTTCTCACTAGATATATTTCTTTATATGTTTCAAGTGTTTTATTAAAATATTTTACAAGCAGTGATGGCTCAATGGCATTGACTATGGACTGCCGCGTCGCAGTACCCGGGTTCGATCCCCACCGCGGCCTTGAGCTTCACCGCATGGTGGAAGGGCATTTTGCGATTGGCCGCCTGGCTAGCTGCTACATTCAAGTAGAAATACTGTCGCCAAGCACCTAACGGCAGTAGTCCTTGAGAGCCAGTGAAATTACAGGCACATGAGACTTAGCAACTATGTCTCAAGGTGACGGGCGCAGTGCAATTCATGACTTGTAATGAAATGCATCTGTTATAGGCAGAGGTTAGTCCGCTAATCATCAGGTGGGTCTCGTGCTTGTTCCGTCACAATATCATAAAAAAAACCCTTAAAATATTTGTCATTATTAAATATGGATTTCCACAAAGTAACGGCTAAAATCTATTTATTATCTTAAAGAAAAACCCTAAATGAACACAATAACAATATTTTCACACAATTACGTGTCCCTATTGCTTACGAAACGTAAATTAATACAGAAGAACAACTTAGCACAATTTAAATTATGCCCTCTGTGGAAATAACTAAACGTAAGAAGTTTGAATGTGAATAAAAAATTCGCACCAAAATTCCAGATAACCAAGTTCTATATTTATCTCTCCCTAACTAAGTCCATAATTTTCAGAAGGAAAAAGTCCATTATACTGAGAGATTATAACAACTTTCGCGACATTTTTTCACCGTCCGTAATTCTACTCGAAATGTATTAATTTTGTCTCTAATTTTAAAAAGATCTCAGGAGAGATTCAATGTTATACTGTTGCTGCTGTGTAGATATAGTTATTGTCTCAGCCAGATAATCCACTGCTCAACACAGCCTTCCCGATAATGTGGGGAGGGTTTGCCATAATCTCCACGCTTGGCAGGCGTTTTGGGGATCGCAGTGTGAGATATTAGTTCCTTAGAAAGCGCTGCTGCCCATTTTCTGGTGTGTTTTAGTTTAGTCATAGTCGCCTCTTACGACACCCGCGTGTAGAGATCGGAGAAGGTGATATTCTAGCCCGGCACCCCACGGACATATATAGTTAGTTTTAGCGCCTTAGCGTTAGGTCTAATGGTAAAATTCATTAATAAAATATAATAAAAGAAAGTTTGAGTGCTTATAACCCCCAGTTATTGACCATCTCCGCTCATGTAACATATCAAAATATATATTTCGTTATTTATTTATTTTTCTTGTACCTTCAAAACATTATTTGACTTTCGATATTTAGCGCTACAATACCACAACAAATACATTTAGCCAACCTAAAGGATATATCAGGCCTAAAGGCATTCCAAGCCCGCTACCAGTTCAACAGCATACCCACTAGGTATGCTGGCAGCATTGCTTATTGGATTGCAAAGCTTATATGTTTTCATAATAAGTGTCAGCGTCTGATCACTTGGCATAGACATTTGGACAACTATTGTTAGAAGCATAAAATGTATTCTCCGTTGTTTTATTTTCCACTTATTTAAATATGTACTCATATTTTTCACTCCATTTTTTTCTACCATCGCAAGCACCTGTGACCATATCACACATTCATACTCCACATATACATAGCAGAAATAAATGAATAGAGCTCCGTTTTGCTCTTAAGTACAGTTCTGTAGTATATAAAATTAAAAGATCACATTTATTTTCTTAAGGAATTATGGCCGAGCGGTAATAGCTATGGACTGCCGCGCCGCAGTACCCGGGTTCGATCCCCACCGCCGCCTTGAGCTTCACCGCGTGGTGGAAGGGCATTTTGCGATTGCCCGTCTGGCTAGCTACCACCCTCAAGTAGAAATACCGGCACGCCAACCACCTAACGGCAGTAGTCCTTGAGAGCAAGTGAAATTACAGGCACATGAGACTTAGCAACTATGTCTCAAGGTGACGGGCGCAGTGCAATTCATGACTTGTAATGAAATGCATCTGTTATAGGCAGAGGTTAGTCCGATTAACATCAGGTGGGCCTCGAGCTTCTTCCGCTACAATAACATATAAAACAAAAAAAATAGCTATAACCCAAAAAATAACACGGAATTATACCTTAAGGTAATTTTTGGTATTGAAAAGGGAGGATTATATATATGTTATATATTATTATATTGATTTGGTATTGAAGGGGATGAATAAAAAATTATCTTAACTAAATACCAAGATAAAAAATTAAACTGTTTTGAACAGAATAAAAGTTGTATTACTGGAAATACTTAATTAGCCGCAGCAATACAAATCTCTTAAAAATAGAACCAAAAACAACACCGAAGTAAATTCGTGAAACCACTAACTCTGTTAAGATCTTATTTTCTTCGCAGACATTATCGCAAACAAGAGATAGTTAAATTTATTTTGTTGGTGTAGAAGAATTACGTCGTCCACGCGGGTTTCATACTAACAAGCGTTGAAACTGAGTTTAGGGAGTTTGCCATCGAGTTAAATTCTGTTATCCAATGAAAAGTTGGTAGTTGTTTGATTTTTTTTCTGTTGAAGAGATTTCTCAGGAAGTAGGACAAGTACTTTAAATGTGGAAAAAACCGAAAGGGCATAAAAAGAAAATGAAAAACATTTATAGATATGTCATAAAAAAAATATTTTGCGTAATATTTTATTTCATATGTTTCTAATTCTATTGCCTGTCAATAATTTTTTGACACAAAGAATACCTTGAATTCTGGAGTTAAGTTTTGAAAAATTTGTGTTCAAGTTGTAATTATTATGTACGAGGATTCAATATTAATTTGTTTTATGTATATCTACATCTTCAACCTGCATGTACCTATAAAATTGGTTAACCGTATTAGTCATTTAAAATATATAATATCCTTGCTATAACAGAATATATTGGATTTTTATGCTTAACATTTTCAATGTCAACAGCAAAAAATTGTGTAAAATAAATAAAATGTATAACATCCTTGCTTTAAGAGAATATTTTGGATTCCCATGATTAAAATTGTCTGTATAACATAAAAAATTAACTTATATAATATGTTGTCGTATAGTTACGTTAAGCGGTTACATTTAAGGAGAGGTATAGTTAACAAGTTTAAATTCAGACCAATAAGACTGAATTTAAACTTGTTTTGGAACTAGACGTATTCTATGTCCAAAAATAAATATATTTTTGGACATAGACTACGTCTAGTTCTACACTATCTCTCTACAGTCTACGACTAGTTTTTCATTGATTATGTTTTTAATTATATCTTTACTGTAGAAAGTATTTAAACCACAAGCGAAGAAAATTCGACGTTATTTTCTAAGCTAATAACTTATCAAGAATTACAACATAAAAATAATATTCTTTTCTCGTAAAATATCCTATTTTCAATATCTGCCGTAAATTCTCTCTGTGTCACCTA
The DNA here is from genome assembly GCA_963890685.1 of Plagodis pulveraria. Lineage (NCBI taxonomy): Eukaryota > Metazoa > Arthropoda > Insecta > Lepidoptera > Geometridae > Plagodis > Plagodis pulveraria. The sequence goes on from OY982950.1 coordinate 4,408,846, forward strand.
CCAAAGAGGTAAAAAAAGTAAAAATATATAAAGGGTTATATTTCAAGTTTCATTTTAAATTTTAAAGCTTTTAATACAATTGCGCGTCTACACATCATAAAGAAAATCTTGGAAATCAATTTTCATACTTCTATGATAAAATCATAATAACTTAGATTAAAGCTCAAATATAGCACGATAAATTCCTCTAAAGATAAATGGGACATAAGCCAACCAATGAACCAACGTTTTAACGTGAATAAATATTGCAGATCAAAACATTGACATCTTCGTGAAAAAATGCTAGAAAGTAATTTCAAACCATGTAAGAAAAACTAATCAACAACTGACTATGCTGATTTGAAATTATCATAAGTCTTTTCCTTAGATATGTCGCCTAAAATCACATGAAAGACCCAACATCCAAAATGTTCAAGTGACTACACAAATTTAGGACAGATCTACGGGTATACGAGTACATACTCGTAGCCCCACTTTACGATCGACTACCACAAGAAAAGGCAAGAGTAAAGAGAAGCCGGAATCTAATCTCGCGAGTATTGTAGATGTCGGAGAAAACAGAAGCAAGCAAGCTGTCCTAAGAACTGTTGGACATAATATTGAGCACACTCTGGTCTTTTTTAATTTTAAACGCTTAGGGACTGAAAATTCCATCGCATAAAATTTCCAAACCTCAAACCATTTTGAAGATTCATCTCACTTTATAAAATGAAATGTATAATGCACCTTAATACCTATTAAATTACTGCGAGTGAAATATGCAAAGAATTTTCTGCAAAGCGTTTTCTCAAAGAATTCGATTAATTCAAAAGCACTTTAAGCCATGTGTGAAAATATGAAAGGCTCTCAACCGCTATTGTCTGCCGTTGAATCGAGAAAAACGTTTTTGAAGAAATTATATGGAATGCATTTATTCCGTTTTAATAGAGATGAGAATTAATAGCAGGTTCTGATTTTCAAAGAATTGATCTTTATTAGAACGAATAATCGTTATCATTAAAAAAATTAAACTAAATTAAAATGTTACTTGTAAATAGAAATCACTTTTTTCACGAAAAATGGTCCGTTGGAACGTGCTTCGAGAATGTTCTGGGGTAATTCCTTGTGATTAATTCAATATCTAAATTAATATAATAAGTAGGAACGATATGATTTTTTTTTTGTTTGCATTGAATAGGCTCTGAAACTACTGGACCGATTGGGATGAAATTTGGTATAAATGAAATAGTTTGATACCCGGGGCAGGATGTAGGATAGTTTTGATCAAATTGAAAGCTAGTATTCTATACAAGGTATTGACTTTGTATTCTATGCACTTGTACACTTTCAGTGATATGACGTATACCGTCAGTAAGTAGCTCGTGATGCTTGGTGGAGTGCGCAGGATCATTCGTTTAAGCAAAGAAAGTTAATCACGTACAATATAATGATTATTAGATTTTTGCATGGTGGTAGGGCATTTTGCAAATGCCCGCCTGGCTAGCTACCACCGTCAAGTAGAAAAATCTGTCGCCAAGCACCTAACGGTGTGTTCCGGCAGCTGTCCTTGGGAGCAAGTAATTCTAGGTTAGCCTGAACAACATCTTCGAACACATCATAACTTACCATCAGCTGCGATAGTGGTCAAAGGCTAACCACCTATCAGACATAAAAACAACTTTCTTAGTGGGAATCTTACTCGCACCTAGCCTTAATTATCTAGATCATTGAATATAATTGTATTAAGTTTGATGCCTGTATGTTTTACTGTTTTTACGATAAAACAAAAAGTAAAACGTAGAATCAACTTACATATAATATATATTTTTCTAAGTATGGGGGACCCGTAAGTGATTCTTGGCATATTTTATTTACATTTATTATGACCATTTCCTCACCTTCTGGTAAACGATAATTCAATATAATATGTTCTTTAGATTAATCCAAAATTTCTGGCAATGGTTCTTCCAAAACAGCTGCCGGAACACACTCTTAGGTACTTTGCAGCAAACATTCTATTTTACGGTGGTAGCCAGGTAGGCATTCGCAAAATCTCCTAGCACCATGCAAAACTGTAAAAAACTCCATAAGAATAATATTGGATCCTGGATCTGATGTTAAAATTCAAAAGATAGTCGGACAGATGGACAACCGAGGCTTAGTAAACGAGATCTTATTGGGTCTTATTTTAAATCTATTTGGCATTTTCTTTACAAATAGGTACCTTAATTGTAGGTCTGATGCTCATTTCCTTATTTAGCTGGAGATCAAGATATAATTGTGACCAGTCGACTGAAGAATCACCGTAAAAGGGATCTGTCCTTACCCAAAGGATAAGAAACCCTAAAAAACTAGCTCGATATCACGTGCGGCTTCTTTTGTTACTGCTTCTATAATAAATAAAATAAACGTACGCCACGTAATGGGAATTCTGGTCGTTGTTCTTAAAAAAGCGTCAACACAAAAAGCGTGTACCATTTTCTCGAAAAGGTAATAAAACCCGTTGGTAGCAACCCTATCGCGATCAAATCGCGATGTTTACAAGTCAGGGTCATCAATCAACGTCCAACGTAGGGTTGTGAGCGAATGTTTTCCTAATTTCATAAAGGTTTCTCGAAGTTTTTTATTACTTTACCTTTCGTGAAGGCCAAAATCAAGATTTGAGATTATTTATGGCTACGTGTGAAAATTCGTAAATATTATTTACCGGTAAGCGTAGGTGGGTAATAAATTGGCCAAACATCACATATGTTAGCAGATAATTCAGGGCTACCAAAGTTATAAGTTCGAAGAAATATTTCGTGAAAATATATCAAATTCCGAAATTTTCGAAGTAAAATAAATAATGCTGATACAAATTGTCAACGAACGATTACAAAGATGACATTATTATATTATTACATATTTTATTATTACTTTACTATTTATAATAAAACTGAAGAACACTAAGCGGAATGAGCTAACGTCCAGTGGGACTTGCAAATCATAAAAAAACATTTTGTCTGGAAGCTATAGGGCTGGTCAATAATTTCTTTTCCACCGTTGAATGCACATATTTTATACCTACAGCGCCATCTCCCAAATACTAAAACATATCTTCAGGTTATTTGGTAATGAAAGAGAACGGTATTCTGGGCTTATGGATATCCATCTAACACTCATCTTTTAACCGACCAAAATATTCTAAAACATACTGTAAAAGTTTTAACGTCGGCTGTACTCGTTCATTTCTTTGGTACCTTACCCAAAACCTAGAAATTATTTCAGATAAAAAGATTGTAAAGTATAACATGTACTAAATATGCGACAAATTCCTACATAACCACAACGCACACCACAATATCGGAGCACACGCCTCCTTCAGCATTTTTTTTATTAAGTTTCTTTTCAAGAGTATTATATCATGAAGATACCAGGATACGACTAAAAGTCATAAAAATTATGCTATATAAGCAACCATTGTATACCTTAATCTCTATAGCACAAGTTTTTTTCATGTGGCTGTAATAATCTAGGAGATATTATGTATGATTCGCATGGTTGTAGGTGGTACCTTTAAAATTAAAGCCACGTTATATTGATATCGCTCTATATTGATTTATTTTTGATGCATTGCGCCGCGTCACTTCATGCATCGTTGCCGCATTTGGTGTTCATTTATGACTTTGGGTAAGTAATATAACACTTTAAACACAAATCCAAGACTAACCAACGATTTAATGCAAGACACATATTATGGGTACCGCTACATGTTGATATATTTTTGAAGCATCGCTTCGCGTCGCATCGTGAATCGTTGCCGCAGTCTTACCTACGACTATGGGAACGTAGTTTTCTCAATTTCCTCAATTCACTTGCCCTGATACATATATTTTAAGATCACAATGGCGTCGTAGTTTTTAAATAATGTTAATTGAATCACCGCTTGGAGATTTTGAGTGTTTCTCATTACGGCCAACAAATTTTATCCCTCAGGATGAAAAAACACATTTTCGCATTACCATCTGTTGATGTGAAAAAATAATTCTAACTGGACTTATTTATTGTTTTCTCGAAAGAAGATTTACTCCAAACAGCGATAATAAAACAAAAAAATAACAAATTTGAATAATACAAGTCACTGTCAACCTTGATTATGTATTTTCGAAGTCTCTGAAATGGAATTTAAGATCGCGGGCTACTTTTTACGAGAAATATCTACTCTACATATTTTAGACCTGACACTTTATGGAGCGAGGCTTAGGGTTCCATAAGTAAATATTGAGTGAAGTATTCAAGACCAAAATTAAAATTTTGCAACATCAGGTATGTTTGTGATGTTAGGTAATTTGACCTGAAAACGAATGTTAAGTATAGATATATAGATATAAACCTCTAGATAACTGAATGGGTTGTTGATGAATTGCGAATTAGTTTTAGCACTCTGTATGGTTTAAAAATGACTACCAATGGCTAAAATAAAATACCATTTGTAAATAAACGTTCCATTTGATGATATTAATGAAATGCTGAAATACACTGAGGTTCTTGTAGTATTCTCATAAGAAAATCAATTTATAAAACTTTTTAGTAGCCGTACAACTGTTGGTGCGAGTTTATCCGAAGAAATACTGCCACCATGCCTTTTTCTACAGTTAAGCAGTAATATTTTTTATTACTGTGTTCCGTTTGAAAGATATCAGTGCTGGTGAAGTTACAAAGAAAGTCGATGATGAATGAAGAACGATTGTGTAAAATTGGTCGATATAAAAATAGAAATAAAAACAAAAAGGAATAAGTATTATTAATTACAGAGAAGTCTCTTGAATGCAATTTGCGATCCAGGTCTACTTTTTACGAGAAATATCTACTCTACATAGTTAAAAACTGGCACAACGCTTGGTGAGCGTAGATTTTAGTCCCGCTGATACTTTATTGGTGACACATTTGTTTGTTGAGCCATTTGTTGTAGAAAAATCGGGTTCCCCAAACTTATATTTTCCAAAATTTATAAAACTAGTTCAATACAACGCTTGATCAAAACGCTGGCATTTATTTAGCTCAACGAATAAGCCCTACAATCGAACAGGCCAATGTTGCCCGGAATCTGGGCAAGTTGGGAATTTGAATTAAGTTGCCTAAATGCTTTCTTTGTAGTAGAGTTGTATACAGTTTGAAGTGTGTTGAAATACAGGCATTCTGTTTACTGTTTAAAAAAAAGTTGCTCGTAGTTGTATTTATGTAAGCTTACTTGCTCACCATACTTAAAGTATGTTATTGTAAAATGTGGAATCACTCTATTTTGGATACTCGTTAAAAAAAGAACCCAAATCTCATAAATAAGCTTTGCATTTCACTCGAATTTTTTACAATCCTTATTATGATTCATAGGATTTCGTCCCTTTTAATGTTGAACAGTTTTCATGTTCAGCATTATTTATCTCAAATTCACGGGAGTTCTTATATATTATTTTCATTTTCTTTTTTTATACTAGAATGTAAGCTGGGCTCTTTCTGTGGGTGTAAGGGGCGATTAAAAGTAAAATTCTGGAAGGTGGGCAGCAGCACTTTTTGAGGGATTGCTATCACAATGCGATCCCTAAGACGCCTGCCAAGAATGGCTAGTATGACTGTGTTCAGCAGTGATCCATCCGCTGATACGGTACCGTAAAGTACTTATTATGTAATGAGTTTTTACTTTTTAACAGCTCTTACGCATCAGAAGACTATTCTATATCCTATATTTTTTATGCCTGCTATGTTAGCGTTCGACATCTAACACACTTGATGGTAAGTGATGATGTGGTCGAAAATGTTGTTGAGGATATCACAACAACAACTGGGACTGTCTGCTTAACGTATCCTCAGCACGGAAGCGCTCATTAATAAAATCACTAGCGGTTATCCATCCAACTCATGCCCGCGGCGGACGTTGCTTAACTTTGCTGATTGGTTAAGGACAGCTAAGCAAACATCGCCACGAGCGCTTCAGAAAGCTATTATTAACCCTTTATCCATTTGGATGACATGTTGTTGTAATAAATAAATAAGAATCATGAGAAGAAATGAGCGGTAGGCGTTTACCCTGTAACTAAGATTGCAAAACTATAGAACTCAAAAGCACCCTGTATTTAATATATTGGATGAGCGACACGGAACACAGAACCTCTTGCTGTCACTCCTGTGCTTAGAGGTTTTTTTTTTTTTTTAAGACTGTCTATTTATTGTATCTCCTGTGAGTAAGCCCTACTAAAAGGCCCTGTAAGTCTAACAGCGCTTATTATTATTTATTACATTTACCGACCCTCTATTAGAGGCGCTATATGGGTAAAAATATGATAATAATGTGAACATGATTTCGCTATCAAACATCTTGGCAGTAAAGATTACATTATTTGTAATATCACGTATAATATCTAGAGAAGGTAATCTAAGCTAGAGCTCAATGCAGGTATAAAAAATTCTATTAACATGGAATTTGTGCCTATTCATGTGATGTACATTGAATGTGGCTTTAGTGCGAGCGAATATTATATACGTCGTACCCATTAAAATAAACGCGTCTATAATAAACATAATAAAATACACAAGACACAACTACTAAATTAGTGTTAAGTATGTTATGCCTATATTGAGCCTTATATTTTTGCCGTAGACATTGTATAACTTTACAGTTATTTCCATATTATTTATGTTCTTGCTTGATGACTGTTGTCGACTTACTTACATATGAAACAGCATATAATGTAAATCCGTTATTGGCTGTCGGTTCAGAAATTATGTTTTACTGTGTATCTCTAAGAGCTGTGGATTTTGTTAATAAATAAATAACTATGTATGCTTATCTATTCTTAATATTATAAAGAGGAAAGATTTGTATTTTTATATGTAACGAATAACATGAAAACTGCTGGACCGATTTGAAAAATTTTTTGGGAGTTAGAATCCTACATTATCCTTGATGAACATAAGTTATTTAAAAATCAAAAATTTAGAGATCCGTATGAAAACTTTGATAATGTAAACACGTTGGGTTACATTACAATGACAAATATACCAAAAAAATTGGTACGCTGCGGAAATTGTTGCTTTTTTGAGTGATATTAAATTTTAATTAATGCCCTCTAGGCATATACAATGTTTTAATGCACCAAACATTATGTACTTATTTATTTTAAAACGCTCTTCAGGATATCTGCCATCCTCAAATTTTAAATCTATGCTCAACTACATCACTAGTTAATGTTGACTCAAGCTGTTGGAATACAACATAATATCCCAATCTTGTGTTTCAACAGCTACAGTTGAAACCACTTCAAAATCAAGTTAAGACTGAAAGTTTGTAACAACACTGTCAATAAAAAACATATCTTCACGCCTGTATGCCTCAAAAGAGTATAGGCACTGGTTTTTAAAATTTACGTTTTACAAGACATTTGTAAAATGTATAGCCTCCTGCCATCTACTAAGTAGGCAAAGTTCCATCCTCTGGACAGCTACTATTTTTTTTTATGAAAAGCCCAAGACAACGCCAATATGGGTATCAAACACAGGATCTTAAGATTTCAAAGCAGTGCTTTTACACACACATTCAGCCAGTCATAATGTCAACAGCAGGTGGTAATAATCACATATTCTAAAAGTCCAACTAAGACTTTAATCAATTGAACTGATTGGATAAAAATCCCCCAATGTTCAACTTTGACTGTCAATTATCAAGATATAATATATGAGTACAGTCTCACTTACCACACTACACCGGAAGACGTAGAGTTGGTAGGCCCCCCACTAGGTAGACTGACGACATTGTGAAAGTCGCGGGTAGCCAATGGTTACAAGCGGCTAATAGCCGTTCTTAATGGCGCTCTATGGGGGAGGCTTTTGTTCAACAGTGGACGTCTTCTGGCTGATGATGACGACAGTCTCACTAACAATTATTTTTAAAAAGCTTTAAACAGAAATCGCTTCTGAAAAGGACAGTGTTTGAAATTTTGAATGTGATCTCAGATGTAAACATATTTCGAGGTAAGAATTTGATTAAATTACCGCTCTAAGTGCAACCGCACCCTACATCTCGCTCCTCACAGGCAAGTGTAAATATGACATGACATGACGAGTGAAATGAAATAAACCTTGCAATCCAAGGCATCGTTTGTTGCTTCATGTAATGTGAAAAGGACTTACACTTCTGTAGAGTAGCTTCGAAGTAAAATGCTTTTACGAGGTAGCTTTCAAGTCATTTGCTGGAAATGTTTGGTAAATACCTCTCGAAAAATTATCTTTCTACTGTATTCTCCGACGGCTTGAAGAAAGCAATTATATTTGTTTTTACTAATGAACAGGTATTTATTGATTGTAAAAATGTTGTAAATAAAATATCTGGTCATGATTATCTTAATCACAACTTCAATTTGTTTAGGTCTATTTTCGCTGAAAGTTTTGGTCCCTCAGTTTTAGCTACTACATTTTTAATTATTTATTTTTATAGTTACTATGTTCATAATTTTTTGTCAGGATCAAGATTAATTAGGTAAAGTCAAAAATATAAGTTAGTGCCATCTTTTAAATTATAGTATTATATATGTATATGTCAGGTGGGCAGTATCATCTTACACTGTGATCTGCCAAGCGTGGGGATAACGGTGAAATAGAGGGGTCCTTTGATTAATTATGGATTTTATGGTGTTTGATGATTACGAATTATACGCTTATTTTTGGTCATAATTTGTACATTAGTACAGTATTTTTTTACAGTATGTTTGAATTATTAAAATCATAAAACACATTTTTACTCGTCATTAACAAGATTGATGCTTTCAATTATTGAACCCAATTTGTCTACTTAAAGGTATATTTTCATATTATATTTTTTTAGGTGGCTTTACTTTTGATTAACATTTAGGGCGTATTATATTAAGAAAGGATCACTTCATTAATAGTTAACAAGTTACAGCATGTTATACAAGCACATTATACAAGCGGAAATGAGGCTCTTATTGACGGAGCAGACTTATTTTGGGTCGTTGCGCGTACATAGTTTTCTTTTTTTTAATCTAATTTTTACTTTCTCATTCCTATTTAATATACCAATATTCAATTATCAAAAATATTTTAAAAGTATTTTAAGAAACCATCAATTTAATTATGTAGTAAAATACTTAAAAAAAAAAAAAAAATTATATATATCTAGTGACAATTCCGCCTAATTTCCTGTTAACCCAACGTGACGTCACAAACGCCACGAAGCCAAACCGGAAGAGTATTCGACGCGTTTCGCTTTTAAACGAAGAATCCTCAGGATGTCTTGACTCTACAAGCACATATCTCGATCGTATTAAAATATTTGTTATTATTAAATATGGATTTCCGCAAAGTAACGCCTGAATCTATTCATTACCAATATTTACATATAAATTCTAATTCAAATAATACGTTTTAGAGAATCATGTTACATGTAACAAGTATCAAGAGTCTCCTTGTAAGCATAAAATGCCTGTAGTAGAAGCCGCCGCTCTTCTATAACTAGTACATACACGTAACATTATGTGTTGACTCAATTGCTTCATTAAATCCATAAATTCAATTTTATTGATAATAGTTTAATGTTGTGTGTGTGGTTTTTAGGATACCGTACGCAAAGGGTAAAAACGGGACCCTATTACTGAGACTTCGCTGTCCGTCCGTCTGTCACCAGGCTGTATCTCAAGAACGGTGATAGTTAGACAGTTGAAATTTTCACAGATGATGTATTTCTATTGCCGCTATAACAACAAATACTAAAAATAAAATGAAATGAATATTTAAGCGGAGCATATAACAGACTTGTTTTTTTTTTACAGTTTCTTGCTCGATACTAATAACGGTGACAGGTGCTTTAACTATTCACAGAATATTTAGTTACGGAACCCTTTGTGCGTGAGTCCCACTCGCACTTGGCCGGTTTTTTGTGTATGTGTTTGTATATTTGAGAGTGAGTGTGTGTTGCAGTGTCAGGGTGTGTGTGTGTTATTTAAAATTCCATTAAATTTGCAGTTTTTATTATATTTTTGTGTTTATTTATATGATGTTGTTGCAAAATTGTTTCCGTCTGCTTGTGATAAATAATTCTAATCCAATTAATTTTTTTTACATTTAAAGTAAAGTTTGGCGTAAATTTTAGGATATGTATTTTGTTTAATAAATAATTGTACTGATCACTTGTATTTTTGTTGAGTATGCTAGTAAAATATATTATTTACTGTGCTTGTCGACTGTAAGGATATCCATGGTTTAAATCTTGTCGCGGATTTATGTTTCATATCATAGTCAAATTGTAATTTGCAAAAGCTCGCTTGCCTAGGTACAATCTTAAGTATAAAATCTCGAAATAACATGGCGTACTATGTCTACTACCCAAATCTACTTTACATGAACAGATGTCCAAGATGAAGCTATATATAATATATTTTTTCTGACATACCTACAAAAATATAAAATCATACTATGAATCCATTCACTGAACATTAGATTCGTTTCACTGAATTTTCCACTCGAAGAATTCAACAATTTCCAGAAACTGATCGCTTTGAAAACTTTGTCTTATAATAAATGGTTCATCATATTTTTTTACGCTTGATAGGTTTATGCTTGGTAGTTTAGCCTTTGGACACTATTTCACCTGATGGTAAGTGAGTCAAAGATGTTCAGTTTAACCGTGAATTACTGGTTTTCAAGGATCTGCTGGAATACACCGTTAGGTGCTTGGTGACAGATTTTCTACTTGAGGGTAGTAGCTAGCCAGGCGGCGTTCGCAAAATGCCCTACCACCAAACAAATATATTTTTTCCTTGTGCCAATTTTGTGAGGTCATTTTGAATATATAACAAATGACAGAAAAAGATCATAATGAAAAAAGAAGCGTTTGTTGGTACAAGGAAAATAATAGACAATTTTGTCTATTACATTCTATAATGAATAGATTCAGGCGTTACATTGCGGAAATCCATATTTCATCATAACAAATATTTTAAGTAAACATTACATTTATATTTAATTAAATACTTATAAAATATATCGATTGACAATTTCGCCTCATTTTACTGTTAAATCGACGTGACGTCACAAACGCCATGTAGCCAAAAAACATTTCGACTCGTTTCCATTCAACTTCCCCGTGGAGTGCCGTGTTAGAAATGCACCTCTCCATATCATCCCTTCGTAAGAGGCGACTAAGGGAAAAATACTGGAAGGTGGGCAACAGCGTCTTCTAAAGAACTGCCATCTTACTCTGCAATCCCCAAGCCGCCTGCTGAGCGTGGAGATTATGGCAAATAACCCCTTAATGGGAGAGGCTGTGTTCAGCAGTGGATGTTCCGGCTGAATATACAGTACAGTACAGTTCCATTCTACAGAAAGCATCCCTCATCAACTCTCATCACAAAAAGTCTCGTTGTTAGTGTGTTCTAGTATTTTATGCCCAATGTGGAGCAACATCCTTTGAAAAAACCAAAGCGAGCTGGTACCCAAAATAACGTTGTTCTAAGGATTTTCTTCATCGCCTGTTACGATTCTTTCGGTTAAACATTACACTAAATTAAAAGTACACCTACATAGTATTCGTAATAGTTCTTGCAGAGGAACAGTTGACTGGCTGGTTCAAAATTGGTTTACTGAAGTCAGCACAGAAGCCCACAATAGTAATGCCACTTGCGGTCACCCATCCAACTTATGACCGCAGTGGAGCTAATCGGTTAAGAACGGTAAAGCAAACTACGCTACATACAAATTGCACTTTCAAGAACCCTGAAAACATAACACTCCTTTTTGGACAGTCGTGTAAAAATCTAAGAAACAGCGTTATTTTCTAGGCATTATTATAATTAAAATCAACTAAAGTAAACCCTACCCTATTTAATACACACGAGAAGTTTCTACCGTTTTTGTATTCCAAGATCCTTACGATTACTCGTATACACATTATCCTCTTGTGTAATACTCGAATGTTGCCGAATGTTCTCGAAAATTCCCGAATGATGTAATAAAGACTAACGTACAGTAGCTATTCTTGGATCGACCGCGGCTTCGCTTGCTTATTTTCATTATTGCTCGGTTGAATGGCCTAATACTGAGCCCACCTTCGATTTCCTGTGATTGGAGGTCGGGTTTCGATTGGCAGTGAACGTAATGGGTTTTTGGGAATAATTGTTTTTAGACGTGCTTAAAGGGGATCGATAATCCCCAAGGCTATACGTAAAAGCAATTAAATTTGAAGCATACAATGTATTTTTATTACATTGCCCGCAAATTAGTGTGAGTGAGAGTGTAATGTTTCTAGAGTTCATATAATATGTATATACATATGCATATGTTAGTTACTTTGTTTTATATGCCTAAACAGATGGGATGTTTCTTCAATACATCCTATCGATTCAGTGACTTGCGTGTACCCTACAAAAAATAATTATTGAGCTAGGATAATCAAGTAAAAATGTATGTGTGGCGTGGTCGAATATTATATTATGTACACACATTGACTCCTTCAATTTTGAAATGAGTTAACAATCTATAGGCTGGTGAAGCATGTTCAACATACCATGGATATGCCTAATTGAACGTCAAAAAAATTTGCCATATAAAGCAAATAATTTAGGTCTACTATGTTTATTACATAATATATCTCAGCATCAGACTCTTTGTTTACCCACCGAAGTAATTTGCAAACAAATTATTCCGAATTGTTGAACTTTGTTTCGGTTTTAATGAAAGATTTTGTTTCGAATGTTTGGAGTTGGCAATCTGGCCGTGAATTGTTCAGATTTTCAAGGTTAATGTTGAAAAAATATACCGTGATAATGGCATGTTATTTGAGCGTTCACCAGGTCCTACTCTTGTGCCACATATGGGAGGTTGGTACAAAATGTCTTATAACAATACCAAGCACAAGAACATATTGAAAAATATGTTTTCTTTAACAAGCAAACTAACGTCTCGGATATTCATAATACTTAGCACAATTTAAGAAACATATTCTAAAATATACAAATACAATAACAAAACATCCTAAATTTTCTCATCAGGAATCAAATCACCAGCAACGTCACAAAATTAAAATCCAAACAAATCTGTGCCCTACTTAGAAACCAATAAGGAACGTCAGATAACCTCCTTATTTGTATTCTGTGCTTATCCACCCGCGTACTTATTCTGGATAGAAATTACGATTACTGTTGTATCGTAGAAGAGTATGGACTCTTGCTTCTATATTTTATATGGAATTAAGTTGCATGGTGGTAGGGCCTTTTGCTTATGCCCGCCTGGCTATCTACCATCATCAAGTAGTCAAAATGTCGCCAAGCACCAGACGGTGTGTTCCGGCAGCTGGCCTTGAGAGCCAAAATTTCGAAGGTTAGTCTGAAAAATATCTTATCATCTTCCACATCATCAGTTTAATGGCTAGCCCATCAGCTACAAAAATATAGCACATGAGATGGTATGCTATTTACGGCTGTTCACTACAGTTGCCGTTTCACTGCCACTTAACACTGTACTTGTTAATAGATATACTTGATAATAGATAATTTTGATTTTAGTTTAAGGTACTTTTTATGTATTTAGATTATAAAACATCGAAAATAATTAATTTGTTCGAGTAGCCAGCACACCTTGAGAGCTAACTGTTGTTTTTAATTTATGTTTCTAACCATTTCCCTCCACATGTTACTTGCTTTCTCTTAAAATAAGGTAAACTTATAAAAAAAACTTGCTGAGACTATTATAACAATTTTTCATACATTAATTGTTCTCTAGTCAACCATGTTTGCGTAGGGTACCTAGTTTTGAAGTCTTGAGGTCTTGATTTCGATTCACGAGTTGAACATTCAGTAGGGATTTTTTGACAAAAATAATATTTTCAGTAGCAGCCTAGACTCTGAGCTTCAATAGCAGACTGGTAGATGGCACGGCCCACCTTTTATTAAATGCAGGTGAAACATATCTGGCAGAACGCGTATGGTGAGTCACCAAATGGAGGCGAATTTCTTAAATAGCTGTCATATTCTGGTAAAAAATGCGCTTTGACTACTCCTGCCTACAAGGCATCGACTCAAATGGCACTTGAAGACTCCAAGATTTTATCTACTAAAAGGTAAAAAAGCTGGAAGGATTCTCCATTCACCCTATAAGCGGTTTGGATAATGAATATCGTATAAAAATGATTCGTGCGAATTTTTGAAATTATTTTCTGAAACCATGCACGTATGCCGCGTTCCCTTGTATCAAGTAAATAAAAGTTGTGTTGGAATAAAGTACAAGTATATATTTGTTAAGCTAATATAAGAGGGGCCCTTCTGCTTTGCGATTATACTGTACAAACCCTCCGTTTCTGTTCCAGGATACAAGTACAAACGTTTATTATCTTGCTTTGTGGTTCAAATATACAAGTTAGATAATGAAAGTGTTTACCATTTAATAAAGGCATATACTCTTTGTTACTATAAGTTTCCTTTGAGAAATGAATATCTTTATTACGATTTTGACTTTAAGATGGATAATTGGTACGGCAAACGTATAAATTAAGTTTTCGAGAGAGTTTTCTTAAGGATGGAAAATAGTTCAAAAATTGTGGCGTTGTTTTAATTGGAGCTTTAGAAGAGAAATGATATCTGCTTTTTGGCAGTATTACTAAATGTTTAATATATTATTTAGGCTTATCTTCTATTGGCTTTCAAAAACAGCTACCGGATCGCAACATTAGGATGCTTTGTTTTGACTTTCTACTTAAGGGTGTTTGCTAGCCAAGTGGTAGCTACCACTATGTTGTGACGACTACCATCCTAAGACAACAACCGGGACCGACGCGATGGCTTAACGTGACCTTCATAGCATAGATGTACCTGGTAGTAAATTCCTCTAGCGGTCACCCATCCAAATAATGTTCGCAGTGGACGTTAGTTAACCTAAAATTATTAGGCAAGCTGCGCTTCGAGCGAAGAAAAACCAAGTTATTTAAAAGTGTTTACTGATGTTTACTATTTTCCACTTATGGTATTTGAGCCAGTATTAAGATCTCTAACGCCTCTGTACTATTAAACTACAGCTCATGAATGAACCAATCAGCAAAATTTAGGTGAGTGTTGCACTCGCTATTGATTTTGTTTTCAGATATTTGTCTTCAAACCAAGAACTTTAGTCAAATACTGCATAGTCCCAATCCATCCAAGTGAGGATAGATTGATTATAATACTTTAAATTTATCTTATTCTAGTGACAGTAGAATGATTTGTTCATAGATACGCTTTTGCTTACAAACTTATTGCTGCTCTCGAGGAAAGCTTGGCGACTAATTTCCAAAGTAGAAGCATTCCCTAATGCCCTGCTATCTTGCGGTAAAGCTTACATTCACTGGTGGATTGAAACTATTTCACTGATGTCAATAGATAACATCACTGCGCCCACATTGGTTCAAAATCTAAAATAAATCTGCTATTTCTCCTATAAAAATGGAATATCTTTAGGAAAGGTTTTTTAAATTTTATTGAAATATTCGTTCAGAATACGGATTCTTATGAGATACGGATCGACAGGGGTCCAATAACGAATTAGTATGGAAGAGAGCTCCGCTTATAATAAGCCGTGTGGATAAAAATCGAGATATTTTTTTTCAGTTTCTTTGCTAAGACTATGCACGTAAAACTTTTTGCTTGAGGTAAAGAGTAGGAAACGATAGTTCTCTTCACATAGAAACACATCATGGTGTTAAAAAAACTTGGCATTTGGGGAATGTGATGATGATGAGTATGTGATGTGATCAATTCTTGATGGTGATCACGTGATTATGAGCATTTAGTAGCAATAGAACTCCTTCTATGATTCGTCCGGGAAAGAACTGCTACCATACCTATTTCTACTGCCAACAGAACTGTAGTATTCTGTTTTGAAAACTATGAGTGCCGGTTAATAGTGATGGGTTTGTGGCAGTCCGCCAATTGTGACGAGTTGCAACTGTTATACAGGTTACCGCTTAACACCATCTCGGGCCTCGCGCTTGCTCCACAAAAGCATTAATAAAATTTGTATTGTTATATAAGTCAACATATATTAAGGTTCATTATATTAAGTATATGAATTTAAAGAATAAATACACTCCAGAATGCTCTGAGCATTTAAGTTTTAACCTATATGTCAATTCAGCGTACGGTTGCCTGGAAGAGATTGTTACGTAGCAATAAGGCCACCAATTTTACTATTTCTAAGATAAATTATTTTGTAACTAGTACTTATTACTACAAAGTGCAATAAAAGTTATATATTACTCTTAGTAAAGCATAGCTCAGAAAGGAGCTTTTTATTATGGGTTTGAAAATTCCTGGGTTGTATTTTCCAGAAGACAGTAGTTAAGTAACTCATAGAGTTCCATTGCGGTTCGCATAATAAATGTTGAAGCAAAGTACTTTGTGCGTTTCTTAGGAATTTCGATTTTAAAACGGCGTCTTTTCGCCGAGTTCTCTTGTTTGGCGGTAGAACTAAAATATATTAGATTGTGCACTTCCATTGCGCAGTCTCCAAAATGTAGCCGGCAATAGATAGATAGTTAAAAAACTGATTGTGGCGAATGTCCAGATTTAAGTGTTTTAACTTAGCAAGCTTGCAAAACTAAATAAGGGTGCTGGGCTGCCCGTGGGGTGCTGGGCTGCCTGTGGGGTGCCAGGCTGCCCGTGGGGTGCCAGGCTGCCCGTGGAATGCCGGGCTGTCCATGGGGTTCCAGGCTGCCCGTAAGGCGCCGGGCTGCCTATGGGGTGCCGGACTGCCCATGGGGTGCCAGGCTGCACGTGGGGTGCTGGCTGTCTGTCACTATTCGAACAAAAAATTAATAATTGAAATCGGACAACGTAAAATTAAAAAAAAATATATTTTTTTGTTTTTGTTTGTTTAAAATGCTGATCTGTGTGCACTGTTCAGATTAAGACGTGCGTGACGTCACCTGCCGGTCCCTACGGAAGATCAGCGCTGGTTGTTAACAGCCAGCATTATGCTGAGTTGGGGCCGGTTTGTGGCGGGAAACTATTGCTTTTGATTTATATTTTTCTTTTTTAACTGTTATTTTTGAGTTTTAGTTTTCTGTTACAAATAAATTATATTCTATTCTATTCTATCCTATTCGTTAATAAAATACATTTAAGTGTACATTTTTCTTATTTTTACATTTATTACATTTTTTTTACTTTCATCCCCTTACCCGAGGGAACCGTGCTGAATTTCGATATAAAAAGTATACAATAACCTTCTTCGTAGTATGAACTCAAATCGTGTTAAGTTCCATTGAATTCCATTTGAGTAGTTTTGGAGTGATGCGCGGCTGGGATACAGGCAGACAGACAGTCAGAAAGCCAGACAGACAGACAGACAGACAAAAATAAATATAAATACAATTTTGGCATCAGTGTCAGCCATAGAGCTCTCAATTATTTTTTTTCAAAATATCTGCCATGTACAGAAGTGGGTCTATAACAGTTTTATTATAAGTGTAGAATAGATATATAGATAACCTTAAATTTGTACTATTACAGAGAAACTTTTAAAAATATAAAATTTGACACAAATTGGCAATAACGCCTAATTTTCCTGCTTAGCCAATGTGACGTCTTAAACGCTAGGAAACAACCGGAATAAGTTTGATCTCGTTCTCAACACTTCTCACGAGCAAGTCTCAAGTCTAGGCAATATCGATATCTCATAGATTACTGAGCATTGTAGTACTACCTAATATGAAAGCCCTCACGCACTTTTACTAGAAAAAAAACAAAAAAACCTTTCTGAGATTTTTTGCGGGTATTTTTAAACCTGTATCCTACAAAGTTTCTCTTGAGTTGCTTATAGTATAACCTCGAGGTTTGAAGATCGTATGATCAGCTTGTGACAATGCGCAAAGTTCTACGTGGAAAAATAGTATGAACAGTATAATAAAATCCACTCGACGTCAGTAACAAATTGTGTTGAGTTTACACTCTGGAGAATTACCTCTGAGCCAGTAAACATGAATCGTTCGCTGTCCCGATTTACAGTATTTTAGCTGAGACTACTTCTCCAATACCTCGAAAACGCACTGTACCAAATGATACTTGAATCCTCCTGGACGCTAGACCTAAATTTAATGTGTTTGCAGATGAATAGAAATCCTCTGAAAATGTTTGAGTTACTATGAATGCATTTAAATGACATGTTTGTCGTCGTTAGCTTATTGATTGACTGCGTTCTGTGTTTATTATAATCTTTTATTCTTGTAGTTGATATGAATCGTTTAAACTTCAAATTTTCCTGTTAAATATCAGATGTTTTTAAATATTTTTGTTGATGCTTTGATGAATGAAGTCTCCAGAGTTATTTGGCATTAGAATATTCTTAACATCACACTACCTACTAGTTCAAGAAATGAGCAAAACTGTTTTTCGGGGTGAATGCCGGCATTAAATACTGAGCTAGCAAAAAACCTTGGATCATTACAATGTTATATATATATATATTTGCCTATAGGGGTATATTAGTTTTTTAACTATTCATCACTTTATTTTTCCGACAGATTATTTTTCATAGTAGAAGTTTCAATCTTAAATCACTTTGCCTCACGCTCAAGTATTTAAACACTGAAACCACAGGAAACAAACGGTCCCTTTCGTGCTGGAGAGGTGAAAATATATTTTCACTAGCAGTCACTGATTGGGTCAATGTGCTCGTGAATGGCAATTAACTCGCTTCCATGTGGAACCAAAATACGTCTTATGATATATAGGTATTTATTTATGTACGTGTATATATTTGTGTATGTATATATTTATTTACGTGTCTGCCTTAGGGGATATAAAAACGTGATAATACTAAATATAGTTTTTTTAAGAAACTCTACGAAGAAATACGAGTTCATTGATATTAAAAAGCATAGAAAAACCATCAACGTCACCCAAAAATGTTATAACACGCGCGCTGTCACTCCCCCATGACAAATTGCCCTGGAGCTACACTTTTCTAAACAAATCGATCAAAGCGTTACATAATAATTAAATGGTAAATCTTACGGCCAATGGGCCATTATTGGGCGATTACTCGCTCGCCCATCGATCATAAATTGGTATGTTCATCGACGGCTTCTTGTATCGTATTTGCATATGTTATTGGCTACATTATGCGGTGGTGGGCAGAAATTTTATATTACTGGCTTCTTCATTTTTTTCCTGTTTCATATTTAATTATATCTATCGCGTTCCCTTGAGAACTTATTAGCTACTCGGCATATAAAGGCTCTTATAAATATATATATGACTATAATATATAAATATATATATTATAGACATGGTAAAATTGCCTCACCCCAAACAAAATCTCATTTTCTTTCTTGCGCACACACACACACTTCCGCACTAAACCAGACATACACACACAGATTCTCACACATTTTGTGTGAGAAGATTTTGTGTATTTTTCTCACACGTGTTGCCGCGGCAGACGCTCTTAGCTCGGAGTAAGCATTAAAAAAAGAAAAGAAAAAAGTTTCACTTCAAAACAAAAAAACTTTCGTCTCAAAATGTTTCTTAGGACTAGCAGAAGTCAACCCTAAGAGATTGTTAGCATTTTACTAAAAACCCTGTATACATATAGCGCCGACATCCAAAACTGAAAAGTACAAATGTAAAGGTCAGAACCATGCTTATTCAAATACTCTGAGTTAATATATAGTATATGGTAGGGCTTACAATTATTAAGTTGAAATACGACCTACTTACAGGTATATTCTACCCAACAACAAAACAATAATCAATATTGAACTATCCAGACTAAAAGTAATGTGGACATTCATAAAACAAAGTCATTAACAATGTACGCATCGCTTAACGTAAACGTAACTTAAATTTAGTAAACACATACTATTGGGGCACTTTTGTTGTTTTTATTCTACTTAAATTGCGTCGGTTTTAAATGTGTTTTATACATTACAAGGATAGGCCAAAAATGTTTCATAATAATGTTTAAAGTTTGGTCGTTTCTGTTGCCAGTACCTGTCAGACATTATTCCTTATTCGGAATACGCTTGTATGTAGTAATCCTACAACATTTAAATTAATTTTGTTGTCCAAATAATCTACGTCAACAAAAACAACACCCTACTCACGTCAACCTACAGATTGAGATTGACGTGAGTAGAGTATTGTTCTCATTGATGATACTCAGTGTTTTATTTCCTAGTCACTTTTTATAATCATCAAACGAGAGCGTATTCAATAACCTTAAGGAGCAAATCGACCAATTCGAAAAATAATATTTCTACCGGGCTGTACATATAAAACCATGACTCAAAGATGGTTTTTCCTTATAGGATCGATCAAATCACTACATAAAAGTTTTAACGCCAGCGTTTTCTCTGATGGACAATTATAGGGCATATATATTACTCTTCCAAGCTTTTTCTTTTATCGTATTTGCATTTGTTTTCTGGTTTCTAGAGAAATATTGGCGGGTTTTAAGTGTAGTGATTCTTAAAAATGAAAGATAAACACACTTTCTTGCACTGAGTTAAGACAATTTACGGTTCATTACATAGCTAACTACAAGAAGTTCATACCCTTAAGTAGAAAATCTGTTGCCAAGTATCTAACTTTGTGTCAGCTGTTCTTGTTGAAGCAGTGATGGCTCAGTGGCATTGGCTATGGACTGCCGCGCAGCAGGTCCATGGTTCGAATCCCGCCCAGAGTTTGAGCTTCACCGCATGATGGAAGGGCATTTTGCGAATGCCCGCCTGGCTAGCGACCACCCTCAAGTAGAAAATCTGTCGCCAAGCACCTAACGGTGTATTTCGGCAGCAGTCCTTGAGAGCCAGTGAAATAACAGGCAAAAATGAGACTTAACAGGTATGTCTCAAGGTGATGGGCGCAGTGCAGTTCGTCACTTGTGATGAAATGCATCTGTTTTAGGCAGAGGACACCGCTTAACATCAGGTGGGCCTCGCGCTTGTTCCTTCACAATAAAAGCTATCCTTGAGTGACGTCCTTTTTCTAGGTTAAAATTTAAATATACGTCTGTGACGTAACATTATATATTGTAACAGTTTTATCGCTTTTGCAGCAGGTTTCGTAACCATACTACTTGACCATGGTGTTTGGGAGTTTAAATAACAGAAAGTACCATATGAAATTAAAAGAATATTTTACAGTGACAGCACAATTTTTAATCCAAAACAAAGCAAAAAATTCTATTGTAGAATCCAAGGCGCAGCCAGGGATTCAATATACCAACGAGAAATAATTTTGCGATCTGGAGTTACACTCTACTTTTCATTCAACACATTTTTTTATATGCCTTGTGTTAACAAAGCATATATAAAAATAATTGTACACGCTAGATACGACACAACGGCTACTACAACGATGGCATTTACGCAACCTAAAGGCTATTGCAGGCCTATATGTAGTCCCAATGCATGCCTACTACCCGTTGGCAGCGTGCATTTTATGCTTTTTTATGTAACTGTGACGGAACAAGCACGAGATCCACCTGATGTTATGCGGTAACCACTGCCTATAACAGATGCATTTCATCACAAGTGACAAACTGCACTGCGCCCGTCACTTTGAGACTTACAGTGGCTGCTGCACTCCAGCATTTATTTCGTTAAATTGCAATGCTTATTCGTCAGGCCAAATAAGTGCCAGTACTTTGATCACGAGTCACATCGACCAAGCGCTCTAATAACTCTTCTGGGTTCCACATTACAATGACCGTTAGCAAAAAAATTGTTGGTTTTGATCACCACTTCAAAACTACATTAAAAATCTTAAATTTTAGGTTTAAACTCGGAATTAGTTTTTGATTTTTTTGTCTACGAATTATACATCTGTGATATACGAACGGTCAGGTAAACAAACAGTGACGTCTTATTTTATCCTTTAGGTACGGAACCCTAATACGTGTATCCGTAAGAAATGCTATGAATGCCCTACGTATAAAATAGTTGTTAACCAGGGGAAAAAACAGCCTGTAAATTGTTCGCTTGTGATTGATCTCTTTGGTGATTGGAGCCTTAACTAATAATATACACATTCTAAATTTAAACAACTTTTAGTCCTTCAGGGATTAAAAAGCTATTTTAGTCAGTGTTTACCTACGATTTATTCGTAGGTGTTTACAAAGAATAAATTAGCTCTTGTCGAATAGAAGTTATAAAAAATATATAAAACGTAAAACAGCTTTTCCGAATCTGGCGTATTATGCGATTAACTCTTCGCTGACTAAGCAACAAAACGAAATAAATTTTAATATTTTGAATTTTTCACATCAAACGCCAGGGAGGTCTTTAAAGAGATTCGATTACTTTGTAGACTTCATTCTACCAGCAGGTGTGGTATTGGTTAAAGGTTCATCGATCAGCCGAATAACACTTAAGTTAAAAGTACTCAAACCATTTCAGACTAGACACTGGACACTGTCAAGTTTTAATGTTGAAAGTGGCCATCGGAATTCCTAAAATAAACATGTTTGGGATAATCACATCATAACAAAATTACAAATATACGAGAGAAAAAATTTAAATTATGTGCGGTATTTTTCCTCTCGTTTATTTGTTATTTTGTAATATATTCCGCATAGCAGTTATTGCATACGTAACAATATTTAAAAAAAACCCTTATGTTTGGGCTCGTTGGATGATCTGGCATGTACTATAGTTAGTTATATTATGCAATCCAAGTCCATATTAACTCATACGCATTACACGAATCGAGCTTTTGCGAATGATAAATTAAAAATTAATGTAAATTACTATTATTATATATAATGCACAAGGATCAATAAACCGATCTGAGATATAAGACAAGAGACATCATAAGATGCTGAACTTTCCAATAAGTAGTGTGCGTGTTGGAAGGGTATTTTGCGAAAGCCCGCCTGCTAGCGACCACCCTTTTTCAAGTAGAAAATCTGTTGCCAAGCACCTAACAGTGTGTTCCGCTAGCAGTCCTTGAGAGTCAGCAAAATTACAGGTACATGAGACCTAACAACTGTACGTCTCATGTGACTGACTGTCGTTGACGAAATGCATCTCTTATAGGCAGAGGTTTGTCCACTTAACATAAGGTGGGCCTCGAGCTTGTTCCATCACAAAAAAAAGGTAAATCCTTAGGTTGACGCCAATACAATTATATTCGCGAATACAATGACCATGATTTGAAGTTCTCATAGAGTTAGCAAAGCCGTAATTATCAGATCAGCTAAGTTCAGCAACGTCCGCTGCGTATATGACTTGGATGACTCATAACTCTTATTTATAGGGTTGCGTTAATGTTAGTAAGTTTGAAGCTAATTCCAAAAATTTGTCTTGTTTGTGGTACTATTTAAGTTGAACTACATGAGATGTCGCTCCATTCCCATACGATGGTTAAAAAAGAGAGGACAAATTAGAGTTATAAGTTATATGTCATGTTAGCTTAGCGGTCAGAGTATACCCTGATCCTAGAGTTGGATTGCGTGGGCTTGGATCCCGCACATGACTATAATTTTTCCTATCACTGTAATTTTGTGTATATGTACACCGCTTTCCAAAAGCATACAAATTCCATTGTATTTTCGCATTTCAGTTCATAATAATTATAAAATTACTGGTCAGAAGGAAAAGCTTTTACTGTACGAAAGCTCTATAATGTTACATCTATGTTTGTAAGTGATGTCATAACGAAACAAGGGATGAAATATCACGCTCACGAAGGTCGTTAGACGTAGATCGTTATTCTATCGCTCTGTGAAACTGATACTAGACTTGTGAGGGTAAATGTACTGCTATGTTCCTACTTGTTTGTGTGTGTTTGTGTATATCCAACTATTCGTGACCTAGTTACTTTATATATATGTACATAGGTATACTCAGATTGTGCAGTAAGTTTCCATACTGATGAAAGTTTAGTGCACCATGCATTTGTTTTAGTAATTGCATGCTGTATCAATTCACCACGTTTTTATTTTTCAATTTATCTGCAGTATTTATAACTTTACCTAACTTTATAGGGTTCCATATCTTCTATTTTATTTTATGTTTGGTGCTCACAGCTTTCATTACAAAATAGGTTTAAATAACTTAATCAGAAAACCATTGACAAGCCTCCACAGATATAAAATAAAAAGAAACTTTACACACACGTTATAAAATTATACAAAGAAGTAGTGAAATTTTTTTAATCGTACGCAGCCACTTGATTTCCAAATATGTGCAAAATCTACGAATAAAAAGTTACATAAGCTAGGTTAACATGAGACAGTTTGCTAGAATAAAATTCGATAGTGTGACCTTCGTGCTTGATAATGATATCTGCGATAGTTTGTACGCGCGGTTGGTACGTGAGGCAACCTTCTGGGTCTAGCGTACGTAAACGTAAATCTACTGCATCTCTTACTCAAACAGTGTATAGTGCTGTGTTCTGGATGACAACAACTTTTTATGTTACCTTTGAGCTGGTCATCATCAGTACTTCGAAGATAAAGAGACTAAAACTTCTCTACCCAACGAACTAACCGGTTATTGAATTATTGCTTTTTATGTTCTCAAATAAAGTCTCATTTTAATAACCGTCATTATTTATTTATCGTTATTTGTTAACAAACAAAATTATTTCGATTCACCATTTGAAATTGACATGCAGGGAAGCAATGGTTCAGCTAATAATGGTTCGATTTTTCAAGTATTTATGGAACAAATTTAAATTTATCAATCCAACTTTTTGCTAGACCCGTTTTTGGGTCGGTTCATACCCTTTTTCCATTTAAATACTTAAACACAATTAATGCCTGTACCTACAAAATGTTAAATTATTTATATTACTTCCAACTTGCTGGTTACTGACGTAACACCTTATTATTTTTCTGATAGTCTACTCTTGGTATTATTCATTGGTAGAGTTTCATAAAACGTCGCTTTTTGTTTTGAGGTCCCGGGTTTGATCCTCAGTCTGAATTTTAGAACTGTTTTAGAAAGATGGCGATAAGCTCGTTCTATATTACATAAGACCAAAGCGTGTCTAGTAAAACGTGAGTGTGTGTTTTGGGCACATTTTAATTATTATTTTTGTACTTTTACAAACTTAATATATTTTTCTTAAAACTTGTTAAAATACTTAAAACAAGCTATTTAGCAATTGTCAGACCCTTAATAATAATATCCAAGAAACATTAATAAAGTGTCAGATTAATAGTGAGTAATGAGTTAAAAAATCGTATTATAATAAAATTAGATGTCCAGCAATATTTTTATCATTTTGTAATGTAATCCGCATAGCAGGCGTTATTGCAAACCTAACAATATTAAAAATATTTTTATCCTCTTAAAAACACTATAGTAGGAAATTAAAACTCTATTTACTTTTTTTAAAGAAAACATTCAATAAATTAGATAAACACTTAATAATATAAAAATGTATCTATTTATTTTTATATGTAATGTTTTTTAAAAATCTTTTTTAAACATTTGTTATTCTTCACTATGACTTTCCGCAAAATAACGCCGGTATCTATTCATTATCCAGAAAAGGTTTTATCAAACAGCAATTTGTAGAATGATTTAAAATAAGAAATCTTATCAGAGAAAAAGTATCAATTTTAAATTATATACCATATAGAATACGTTTTTGCACTTGACTAATTTACTTCCTAACTGATGTTCTAGGTTCAATGAACGACAAGTTCTAGCTGGAATAAATTGTACCGACCTGAAATAACAAGATAATCTTCACTTTGAAAACTATCACGAGTTATATCCACATTAACTTAACATTAACAAAGACAGCGCCGTCGCAACGTCAGTTACGCGTTGAGGCCCGTGCTCGTCGCTTCGCGCAATCGTAATTTCCAGAGGAATGACTTCAAAACTTTTAAACAAACTTCAAAGTACCTAACGGCAGCCGACAGCTGTCCTTGAGAGCAAGTGAAATTACAGGCACATGAGGCTTAACAACTATGTCTTAAGGTGACGGGCGCAGTGCAATTCGTGACTTGTGACGAAATGCATCTGTTATAGGTAGAGGTTAGTCCGCTTAACATCCGGTGGGCCTCGATGCTTGTTCCGTCACAATAACATAAAAATAAAAATGTCCGGAACTGGTCGGAATCTTCCCGGTAAATATAACGCGGGTCCCAGCCGGTTCCTAATAAGTTAATAATATAATCATAGGAAGGTGAGTTCTGAGGTAAATTAAGCCACTACTGAAATTGTGGCACAAAAACCGCTTCCTACAAGTGTCTACGTATAGGTGTGTATGTGTGCGTTAGCAAACAGCACTGCCCCAGTTTCCACTTGCGAATGAATAGATGTGAACCTCAAAGCTGCTGCGATATGTTGTTTTAGGTTTGCACTGTGCCAGAGAGCCGTTTATACGGACCGAGAGGGTAATATTTTGAGTGTTAGTAGGGTCGTTCAAGTTGTTCTGAGAAAGTTATGCTGTAACCAGACGTTTGGGATACAGTTGTGTCAATAGACGATGTGCAGGGAAATTTGTTAGTATGATTGATAATAGACCTTTTTTTTAAATATTGTTAGGTTTGCCATAACGCCTGCTATGCGGATTACATTACAAAATCACAAATATACGATAGGGAAAATTTAAGTCATGTGCGGGTTACAAACCCGCGTCCATCCACCCCTTGAGCTGGGGTATGCTCGAACCAATTGAGATGACATGACGTCATAACTCAAACATTTCCTATCGTTCTTTAACCATCGTATTGGGATGGAGCGACATCTATAGTACACTTGCGTTGTACTACAAACAAGACCAATTTTGCAATTGGTTTTATACTTGTAAATGATGACACAACCTTATAATTTTAATATTGTTAGGTTTGCAAATATAAATAAAGCCTACTATGCGGATTAGGAAAAATTTAAGTCATGTGCGGGATTCGAAACCGCACATTACTTAAATTTTTCCTATCGTATATTTGTGATTTTGTAATAGACCTTTTCTTGAGAATATTAAGTTACTTTTTTATCTATAGCTGATGGGCTAGCTTTTGACCACTATCCCATCCTTGTCGCCAAATTGTTGTATTTAAATAAAACTAATATTGATTTTAGGATTTACTGCGTTTATAATTTTATTACTATTTTCAGACAGGACATCAAAAAGGAAGTGAAGTGAAGTGATACCAAAACCAAAAATATATATTTTTACCATCGCTCTTTCACAGCACAGATTACATAGGTATTTAAGAACACAGATACAAAAACTATCTCACCTGATGGTAAGTTGATGTGGTCGAACACGTAATTCAGGCTAACTTAGTCTTAGTAGCTCTCAAGAACAGCTGCCGGAACACACCATAAGGTGCTTGGCGACCAAATTTTTACTTGTTAGCTAGCCAAGAGACCATTCGGAAAATGCCGTCACGCAATCACCGCATGATGGAAGGGCCATCATGCGGTGAAGCTCAAGTGAGCTTCGGGGATCATACAATGAATCCATCACCATAAACAACATCTTAAAAGTAACTTAATTTAGTTTCACGCATTAGACTGTCGAATTTGGTTGCAGTTGCTAAAATATGACTTTGATGTACCGCTGGAACCCTACATTATAATGCTTAATTTTTGTGCATTTCATAGGTATTTACATAAAGATCGCCCAAACAATAATTATCAAGATATACACTTTGTATCTCTTTCTCTTTTTTTCTATCTCTCTCTCTCTCTCTGTCATTATAGTTTATATAAGATGGTTTTACATTCTCATTGGGTCAATAAAAAAGGCAAGTGAAATTATCCTACTCTTTTGGAAACGTTGATACAAATCAATTGCAAATTTGGCGTATCTAAGATCTTGATGGAGGCAATGAGGAAAAACTCCAAGGAAATATTGTTTCCTTCGTAATTTCTGTATACAAGTCAACAAAATAATCTTACGAAAAATAAAATCAACGTGGTTCTGAAAAAAATACATAGACTAGTCAAAAAGGTTAGTAAAATACCAAAATGTCTCTCTCCATAGAACCAATTTTGTTTTTATAGTGTTAGTAAAATGAGACTGATGGTCTTAGATGCTGCCCGTACACCATGTGCTGCATTGTGATGTATTTTCTTCTAGATACAAGGTGGTAGGCCTCTTCAACAAGAGTTAATCTTAATGGATAGGTACTATTGCAGTATCAGATATTCTGATTCAAAGCTGTAGTGTGCGTTACTGCCTGATCGAGATTTTAGAACTAACGTCTTGGAGTGATGAAGGCAATGCAGTGTCAAGCAGAAGGAGTAAAGTAACATTGCATTTATAATGGCTTATCGCTTACCATGAAGCGGGAAAGACTGCAAATTATTTATTATTGTTGAACATTTTATCGTTCCATTGAAATTAAAAGTATAAGTAATATAAATGTATGAAATCGTTTTTTAAAGCCGTTCGTATCGATATCCGACTCGGTGGGTTGAGATGAAAAATATTTTTTTTCGCGCCCAATATGGCCTCTAAAATCCGCCAGTTATTTTTTTTAATGTACCTAGTGTGACTTGGGTTATCAAGACAAATCTAACGATTTCTCATACATTCAAATCAATTGATTGTTTGAATTGAACTGTTCAGCTCAGCTAAACAGGTTAGAAGTTATGGTGGAATTAAAAAAACTCACAAACATAAAAAAAATAACCCTGAAAATATAATCCTCCTTTTTTGGACAAACGTGTAAAAATATACTTTCGTAAGATCTCGCAAACCTATTTCAGTAGTTAAGGCGTCTAGCGGCAAAGTTATTTTTGAAGGACTGGACATTTTCAGAATCACTCACAGAAGGCAGGACGTTTTGTTCCCGCCTCACCATGTAGAAAATCTGTCACTTAGCGCCTGATGGCGTATCGGTACAGATGCCCTTGATTTACATTATATATTCTAGTATTTGTTTATTAACCATCTTCAACAAACTGGCCCCCTGATGACGCAAAAAACTTTAAGGTCTAAGGCTAGCACAATGACAAAAAAAACATGCGGGAAAAGATGTAGAATCAAGCTTGTCGACATTAAAAATTACTTACAAATGAATAAAACTTTAAACAAGTATAAAAAGTAAAAAACTCGACTGCAAATGATTAATTTTGTTAAGCCTTTTATCATTACAATGAAATTAAAACTGCAAGCTATAGGTATATATTTATGGAATTGTTTCCTAAAACTCCTTATTTTGATATCCCGCTCAATAGAATCGTTTTTTTTTTTTACATACTGTCAAAGTCAGTTTGTTTTTTTATATTTTTTTATGTACCTAGTGTCACCTGCGTCATTCAATATGAATCTATTGAATTTAAATCGGTAAAGCCGTTTAGGAGTTCTGTTATGGTATAGAAACTCACAAATATACATCCATAAATACATGAACCCTGAAACCATAACACTCCTTTTTTTAGGCAGTCGTGTAAAAATAAGATATTGAAGAAAATAATTGTTACAAAAGCCTTTTAATTAAATATAAGCCTAACATAAATTCTCACACAACTTCTTACGCCTCAGCTCAAAACTTAAAATTGCTGCACGGAGCAAAATTCATTTTTCCACCAAACTTAATCCGCCCGAATTCATAAAGAGCGTTCAAGCCAAAAGGAACCTTATCGCCGATCTGTGCTTTAGAACTGAACCCTAATTTATCAATGTACACCTTAATTTACTTTTGACTAAGCAAAACGGCGAGGTGTTTTGTAATTTTCGTCTTTATTTTCTCTCTTTTCCTCTTACTTGAAGGACGTTTCCTTTAATCAGAGATTCGTCGACGTCATTCTGTCTTTTGAGGACTTGGGTTAATAGAGTGAAAAATAAAAGCTTTTAGAACAAGGCTGCTTTTTGCTTCCCAAAATAGATTTAAATTTACGCGTTTATTTTTATTTACCTATTTTATATGCTGATAGGCTAGCCTTTGACCACTATCTCTCCTCGTGGTAGGTTATAATGTGGTTGAAGATGTGATTCAGTAGAATTAATGGCTCTCAAGGACCATTGCCGGATCACACCGTTGGTGCCTTGCTACATCTTTGTAACAGAGAGTAGTAGGTAGGTACTGTACTGTACTGTAACAGCCGACTCGTCCACTGCTGAACACAGCCTCCCCTATTAAGGGGGTATTTGCCATAATCGCCACGCTTATCAGGCGGCTTGGGGATCGCAGTGTAAGATGGCGGTTCTTGTGAAGGTGCTGCTGCCCACCTATAAGTATTTTTCCCTTAATCGCCTCTTACGACACCCACGGGATGATATGGGGAGGTGAAATTTTAACCCAGCACCCCACGGGGGAGTAGGTGGGTAATCAGGTTATATTAGTTTGCAAATATTCATCCGCAAAATAAACTTCTATACTACCTCATTGCCCGTGGGATACCAGGTGTCACCCCCCATCTCTCACCATGGGTGTCGTAAGAGGCGACTAAGTAACACACCAGAAGGTGGGTAGTAGCGCTTTCTGAGGAACTGTTATCTCACACTGCGACCCCCAAGACGCCTGCCAAGCGTGAGCATTATGGCAAACGCCCTCACGACGGGGGAAGCTGTGTTCAGCAGTTGATAATCCGGCTGGTACAGTATACAGCTTTGATCAAGTACGACGTTAATTACTATTATGCAATCAAACGGGGCAATGCTGCTAGCATACTGCGTACATTGCGAAAATTCTGATTTTTTATGCCTGATAGGTTATCCTTTGACCACTATCTCACCTGATGGTAAGTAATGATGTGGTTGAAGATGTTGTTCAGGCTAACCTAGAACTACTGGCTCTCAAGGACAGCTGCCGGAACACACCGTTAGGTGCTTGGTGACAGATTTTCCACTTGAGGGTGGTAGCTAGCCAGGCGGGAATTCCCACGGCTTAACGTGCCCTCCGAAGCACGGAAGCGCTCAGTAGTAATGTCAGTAGTGGTTAAGTATCTGTAGCGTTGTTACGCCAAATTCTGATTGAATAAAATATATACTCGTAAAAGAACCTTAATATTTGCATCATAATTGTACTTAAGTGTATGCAAAATATGATTTATACAATATAAAATCGCGATAAAAAAAAGTAAGTACCACTTTATTTCTTGTAAAAAGTTGTAACTGGAGCCAATTGTACCCTTACAAATTATATACTCTTCACAAAGTTTGGTAGGTACAAAGGTAATGTCCATTCTGTGTGCTGATCTGCCGTCCGTTGACTAAAAGGTCGTTAAGCCACAGGGGGTCGATTTTGAGCTTTAAATGTCATCCTATACAGAAAAAAATTCTCTATCGATCTGTCTTAGACTTATTTTTATATCATTTTAGAATCAGGAGATAGGTCTTGTAAAAAGGCCGTTAAATATTGATAAAAATATATTATACAAAGCTAAATTGACGTTAACCTTCAATACTTAGCTACACAATCACATACAGCCCTTAACGACATCATCATAATAAAATTGTAATATTCGTCTCATAGCAAGAAAGACGTTATTTAACTTTACTAGGCTATATAGTCGTTAAGATACTAATGCTACCTTTAAGTTATTGATTTTATAGCTAAATAACGTTGGTAATCCTACACTACAAAGCAGTTTCACAAAAAAACTACGCTTTATAAACGTTAAACTCCGATAACGGCTTTATAGCGTTGGCTGGCTGTTTTAGAACCTAATGATTTACTTTACTCAAAATTCATGGCGCCTTAAAATTCTTCGATGAACAACATTTTGCCTACATATCCATAGCAAGAAAGACATTAAGCGACAATACTTAGCTAAAAAATCGCAATTTGCTCTCACATTTCGACCTGCCCCGCACGCATTCCAGTTGAGTGTCGCCTAGGTCGTCATATCGGGTGGACATACGTCGCCAGGTAGGATGATTCCCATCAAATGGTTTTAATGGCGGCGAATATTCCTTGATAAGTTACATTATTATTGCTAGTTTTGTTAGCTTGGCACTGTTTATGTCTATTTATGTCTATTGGTATGAAAATTATAGATATGTTACTATGATCAATCGAGTTCAAATGCAATTAACGACTCTCATGGCAAAGTAGATGTACCTATTTGCTATAATAACGTATGGACCAGATATTTCATTGATTCTTACATACCGTGCAAACAAGACAAACGAGGAGCGGCTAGAGGTCTTACGCTGCCTCGTTTCTCGGAAATTAAGTCATCTGCTGCGAGCTTTTTGTATATCAATTATAAAATATAAAATAATACTTACTAATATTATACACGGTTGGATGGATTTGAATGAAATTTGGTATGGACATAGCTTATACCCTGGATAAGCACATAAGCTAGTTTTGGTCGTCATTATCATAATCGTTTTTTATCACAACGCGGTTAAAGCCACGGGGCGCAGCTAGTAATATTTTAAACGCAAAAGTTTGTATGAATGGATGTCGGTAACTACTTCATGCCTGGCTGGATGGATTTGAATTATTTTAATTTTTGATTTGAATTTGGTATGGAGATAGCTAATAAACTGAATTGATACATAGGCTACTTTAAATTACCATCATCATTGCCGTTTTTATCACCACACGGGTAAAATCATAGTTTAACAGTATTTCGCTTAATATTGTAATACGCTCATTTCTCGGTGAAGTTTCTATAACTTGAATCAGTGTCCTAGTATTTTTTTAATTAATAAAAACATATCATTGTATCATCACACTTATATATCTCGGAAAAGGTAGGCAGATGTTGATTTTGTTAAACATTATGGGAAATATATAAAAGCAAGACAACGTTATGATTCACATAAAACTTTGCAACAAAGTGATAATCAAATATTTTTCACCACAGATTTAGAAAAAGTTATATATTGTTACCGGTTACAGAGAATGGATACATGAAAATCGGAAAATAACCTCTGAAATTGAACCGTGACTGTTATTTGGTTTGATCGCATCGCAGGAAAAAACAGGAAGACATCCTGAGTGTGATTTACGTTTTTCTAGTTCGTATCGTTATGTTCAAAATATGAACACTTGGCCTGACAACTGCAGTGCCCAAAATAAAAATTGGTTAGTGTTTTCGTTGCTAGTTCACTTGGTGAACACTTACATAATATCGACAGCAACAATTTCATATTATTTTATCGAACCTGGGCGTCTTTTTATGAGCGCTGACCAAATGCATCATCAAGTTGAACTGGCATAAAAAAAGAAAGGTAAGCTCTACGACTTTATAGATTATATAGATGCAATAGCTTCCATAAATAGTAGCACAGTGACAGATGAATCACTTACACCACAAGATTTTATTAACTCACCTAATTACACCTCCAACAGGCGCATACAAAAATCAAATCCCACAGCTTATCTAAAAAACATGGTTCAGGTAACTTTCAAACGTAACAACTTTGGTCTTCAATACAAAAATGATTTTTAAGACGAGTTTACAACATTATAGTTCATGTCTGATACTTCAAAAATCCATGAGCCTTGTCAATCACTCTTCGTACCTCGCCGAAAGATATGAACAACAAAAAAGAAAAGCTGGTATCATAAGCAATATAGTCTTTATAACACCCCCACATAAACTATTATTTTGGAGAAATGTATCTACAAACAATGAACATGCTCCTTAAATCAAAATTGTTAAAATGTTTAACTAAATAACTTAAATACAGATTTAATGTGCCTTTATAAACTAATAGATAAGTATTACTTCTTATAGACATAAAAGTGTAGGTACAATGAGTTCATACTTACGAAAGTATTTTACATACATACATAACATCACGCCTCTTTCCCGTAGGGGTAGGCAGAGACCACAGATTTTCACTTACTACGATCCTAACATATCGTTTTCGCTTCATCTACACTCATCAATCCTTTCATACATGAGCGTCGGCTTAGGTTACTCCTGACCTGGACTTTTTTCAGAACGTCTTCAATCTGATTTCGAAACGTTCACCTAGGTCTTCCCCTTCCAACACTTCCATTCATTTGTCCCTTGTAAAAGTATTTTTATTGACATTGATTCTCATATTCTTAGTTGTACTGTTCTAGGACTTTCTACTGTGATTCGGATCTTGTTAAAAGCAAGCCCCTAAGTTATTATTTATAAAATATTATTTTAAATAACCATTTATATTTAATAATTGTACGTTTCTGGATGGATAATATAATAATAATCATTTAAGTTTCTTTATGTTGTTTGCCATTGTAATTCTAAATATGCGTGTGTAATCCCTACTTTTAAAATACAATGTTTAAAGATTTAAATCTCATTTATAGTAATTAAGTTGTTTTGTTTCGTAGGAAAATAGAATCTAAACAATGAAGTCTTAAAAATTATGTTGTATACATTTAATTAACAAATTTTGATATATTTCTTTTATTTTATTTTAATACTTAACGTTTTTTCATGATGCATGTGATGCTACTTGAAATGTCCATTCTAAAATACTTAACTAAATAGTCGTTTAATTTCAAGGTTTCAAACTTAACTGCCATTTAGTGTAGTAATTGAAAGAAAATATGCTATTAAATATGTACAAAAAATACAATATGTTAAGATACTAGACTACATAATAGTTAAAAAACTATAACGACATTCTAGCTTAGGTTTGATATGTTTGATACTCGTTAATATTTAACAAAAAAGTCGTTAAATAACTTAGCGTCTTTTTAGTGTAGATTTTTGCATATAACTTCATAACATTAAAAAACTGTGCGCATATTTATGTATAAATGCTAGTCTAAAAGATCACTAGGGTATACTTAGTGACTTTTTAGTGTAGTATATCAATGGTAAAATAAGCAATTATTACACGGCTAAAAGGCCAAAAGAGATTTTTTTCTATTTAGAACTAATTATTGCAGATATATATTGCAAAATTTGATAGAATATGAAAAGAGCTTTCTTTGGATATTTCAATGCTGTTTCTGCGACCAATACCTATAAAACAGCATCAATTTTTAATTTTTCCCACGTTTTTTGCTCATATCTCAAAACTTGGTTTTGTGGCTTAGCGACCTTCTAGTTAACGGACGGCAGTGATAGTCTTTGATCTTGAGAAAGCATACCTCAGAAGTAGTCTAGCGCTGCATGTTTGAATAGTTTGGTAAGCTAATGCATTTAGCTTCAGCGCTGTAAGAGAACTTTAGTAGGTAACATTAGCCTACAAGCATTGTGGCGCTGCATGTTAGGATCGTTTGGTTAGACGATATAATTAGTTCTAGGCTGCAGTCTGATCTGGTTAAGCGCTGACGTGCACTACGTTTAAAATTAGCAAAAATGGAAACGACTTTTGCCTCATACGAATTCTCTAGTGTAACGTATTAGCTCGATGGGGTATACATTGGTTCATAACCATGTCACCATTTTTATCCAGATATAAGGCGCAACCGTTCGAAAATGTTCACATAAAATCTTGATTGGCCTAAGCCAATTACACCCAATCACAGATGTATAGCCTAACTTATTAGGCTATACAAAAATACATCCATAATCCGGGTTACGTAGCTATGTATTCGCATGAAACAAATTTAAACTTTTTCGCTTATAAATTTGGCTATGAGGAATAAAAGAGACTACACAGACAGTTATTATTATTAATATTCATTAACAAAGTTATACATATATACTCAATTATGAATGGTGTCTACGACAATAGACGACATTTTTAACAAAAAAAGTTTACCACTTATAATTATATTGCATTATTCTACTAAACAAAACAACAAAAACCTACAAAGAGGAAGAAGCTTCTCGGTTAGCCTGAACAACATTCACGTAGATAAAATTCGGTGATTAGATTCGGTGCATATAATAACCTTCTCACATCGAAATAGAACATATACAAATACTACGCTATCGGTGCAGCACAGAACGCGCTCATTTATTTTAAGAACGCATCAATCTACTGATTTGCTATGGCATGCGTACACTTCTACAGCAAAGTAAATTAAATATTGCAAGAATTAAGTACAAGCTGTTGTCAATATATGTATATTGAAATTATTTATTTTACTATTATAAGTTTTTTATCCGTTTTATCCTCATTTTTTTTATGCTTGATAGGTTATCCTTTGACCACTATCTCACCTGCTGGTAAGCGATGAAGTGGTCGAAAATGTTGTTCAGGCTAACCTAGAAGTACTGGCTCTCAAGGACAGCTGCTGGAATACACAATTAGGTGTTTGGCGACAAATTTTCTACTTGAAGTTGGTAGCTAGCCAGACAGGCATTCGCAAAATGCCTTACCCCATGCTATAACGACTGCACTCGTAAGACAACAACCGGAACCGCGTGCCCTCCGAAGCACGGAAGCGCTCAGTAGTAATGTCACTAACGGTCACCCATCTGACTAATAGTCGCGGCGGACGTTGCTTAACTTTACTGATCGATTCGGAACAGCTAAGTAAACTTCGCTACGAGCGCTTCAAAACTGTAGCCTAGTAAAACCATCAACGAAAATCTCGTTGCTGAATTATGACAAATTTATTGATAGCTGCAAAGCACGGCTATTTGGACCGTTCACGTGAATTTGGGCCAACGATACGAATTTGAACCAATTGCGTAATCAACGACAGTGGGAATGGATAATGATCATTATCGAGAAAGTTTTAACTATGGCGTTGTTTGTCGTCTGAAATAACCATCAAAAATCATGACGTCCACCGTTGGCCAAACGGCTCCCCATATGTGGGTGTTTGCCATACTCCCATAATTCCATCTCGGCAGATGTCTTGAGAATCGCTGTGTAAGATAATCAGAAGGTGCTGCTGGCCAACTTCTGGTATGCTTCCCTTAGTTTTCGAATAACATGTTGGACATCTACTGGAATACACCGTTAGTTTCTTGGCGACAAATTTTCTACTAGAGGGAACAAGTCGAGCATACACAAAATGTCTCATTAACCATGCTTTATTAGCTAACTCCCTTATATAACACCCAGGACCGACGGCTTAACGTGTCCTCCGAAACATGTTCGACAGTAAATCCCATTGCATAGTAAATCGGTCACCCATCCAAGTCATGACTGCAGCAGACGTTTCTTAATCTAGTTGATTGAAAACGAGTGGACAACATCCTCTACGAGCTTATATATCCACGAAAATGTAGATTCAGGTATTTATTCCCTATATTTCGCACATTTTCGTGTCGCGAAGGGTAAACACCACCATTTACCCGATGTTTTGGTCCTTTATTAAAGGAGACAAGCGTAATGTTGCAGACTACGGGCTGCAAATGAAACATGTTCTGTTAGGGAAACATCGCGATCGGTGCTAACCGAAGGCTAAGAAAATTTCAATTTCGGAACGACGCTTTACCATTTGATCAATTAACCGAATGCTCGGTTAATATTTGATATCATTTAATGAAAATTAGTATCAGACCAAACATTGATTTTCAACCGGAAACGAAAATTATTCCGTTATGATAATGTATTGAAATTTCCGCAGTAGTTTGATATCGTGTCTTTTATTTCACAACTAGGTAGATATAAAGCAAATATAGGCTATATAACCAAACTTCCTCAAATATCAACAATCAACACTGTTAAAATAAACTAAGTACATTCCTTGATTGAATCCACATTGAAGCGCTCGCAGCGAAGTTTGCTTAGCCGTTGTTAACCGATCAGCAAAGTTAAGCAACGTCTACCGCGGTCATGAGTTGGATGGGTGACCGCTAGTGACATTACTACTGAGCGCTTCCGTGCTTCGGAGGGCACGTTAAGCCGTCGGTCCCGGTTTTTGCCTTAGGATAGCAGTTGTTATATATAGCATAGCTTGGTTGTAGGGCAATGCCCACATGGCTAGCCACCACCCTCAAGTATAAAATCTGTCGCCAAGCACCTAACGGTGTGTTGCAGCAGCTGCTGTCCTTGAGACTCAGTAATTCTAGGTAAGCCTAAGCAACATTTTCGAACACATCATCACTTATCAGGTGAGATAGTCGCCAAAGGCAAACGTATCAAGCATAAAAAAACAACATCATTTTAACATAATGAAACGCGTATTCGAAAATCTATTTTTAATACTACTTATTAATTGAAATAGATTGAGACAACTGGCAATAATATGTACCGTTTTTATTAATGGCATGTATTGCCATCTATCGGACGCATCCAAATACACTCACGACAAAACATATCTACGAGTATGCCCTTACAGCTAAAACCTTACGAGGGTAACTTCAGCATCTTATTAATGAGAGCTTTTCACGTAGATTTTCACATTTCGCGTCAATTCAGACCATTTGCGTAATCAACAGCAAATGGCATGAATAATGCTCATCGCCGAGCAAGGGTGTACAGTTTGAAATAATTAATTTTCTGGGGTGTGTGCTGTCCGTCTCGCCTCGGCTCGACTGATTTCTGTGGTGCGCATGCGTGTGGGGTGGATTCGAAGCGGGTTTTGTAGGGTGCGTATATTTTGGTCTCAATGCAGGATAACTTGCAAAAAGGATACCATGAGCTAAAAAAATTGTTAAATTAATTATGTCAAACAATCAGATGGCATTTCGAAGATTATATATAATATGTATAATCTTATATAATAATTAATAAATCTGATATTTTTCAATAAAACCATCAGAAGTTAAACACTGGACCATTGTATGCAGTATAGAAATAAGTTAAAACTCCAAAAAAAAATTAAAGCAATGCAAAATAATTATATATAAATATATTCCTCTACATAATAATGTTATACCTATTATAAATCAGAAATTTAATTTTCTATTCCATTTGCTTAATAATGTACAATATATTGATAGAATACTAAACCAATTTTCATAAAATATTTTTATTTAATTAGCATAAATGCCTCAGGAGCAATCAATATGTAGTTTAGTCCAATTATATTAGTAGTTCTACAGGAATAACAATAATTTATAATGTGTATGCAAAATTTAATTTCATATTAATCTGTATACATCACACAACAATAAAAATTTTAAATAAATAATTTGACATGAAATAGCGTTTCTTCCATATTTTTACGAAATTGATTACCGTTGCACTATTAAAAAACTCAGGAATATATGTCTGTTATTGCAAGCTACTGTTTCAAAATCAGAGATATCATCCTTGTGTCTCTTTTCTTATCATAATTCCGCATTTTATACGATTACGCCCTTGCACACATATAGCATGTACAAACGAGTTCGATGTCAGTGAATTCTATTACTGTCGTAATGGCAACACTAACAGTTTAACATCAAGACGCTATCACATTACATGACGTAACTAGCTGTATCCCAAAAACCACAACCCAGAAATGGCCACCATAACTGCAGCCTCCAGCGCCCGAAGAGTTTCATATTGACCTATACGTATTACGAATACTCTCGCAGGCTCTTTGCGTAACAGAGACAGAACATTACCAAACGATACTAGGCAACGGAGCTAGAGAGAGAAGGCAATAGTTTGTACATGGCCGGGTATACTCATTTCAGTGTGCTCTGAACTTCAGAGGGTTGCGGTCCGACGCCTTTCGTTCAAAAAAATCACGTGCGTGCTTGAAAGTAACCTAACTGCATGTGTCAATGACTGTGATGTGATATGCCCTGTTTTGAGGCAGAGTGGTCAATGATTGGATCGTGTCAGTGAAGTGATAGTGGTTTTTGAGTGGTATTTCAGTGACATCGAGTATTTTCAAACGTAAGTATTTTAACAGTCATATTTCGGGTTTTAAGTGAAACCTGTCACAGAAGTGACTAGGGTGAGGATAGGACCTTTTTATATATCATAAATTAGGTCTACGTAACGTCTGAGAAGTGTTGTTTTTATTCTGTGAATAATAGAACGCAATCATTTTGTTTACTGATCCTGCAGTGTAAGGGTGAACTCCAACTAATTTAATATGAAGTACATTTACGCTATTGAAACAGATTAACTTTTACGGAAAGTATTTACTATAATTTGTCCTTATTTTGCATCTTTATAGTTCGTTTATTAGTATAAACAAAATATACTGTAATGTTGTCTTAGGTTTTCGCGATTATTACACATAGTAATTAAACAACTTTACCACTTTGCAGTGATCGTGGTCACGGGGTGACTGTCACCCCGTGACCACGATCACTGCAAAGTGTTTGAAACGTCGGGACAAAAATAATGATAAATATACGCGATTTAAACCGTTTAAAGTTGTTTAATTACTAAAAATATACTGTATCTTGATTATTATGTTAAATATTCATGAATCGCATTTTTATACTTTCAAAAATATACGGCTTCGCAGTCAAATTTAGTTATATTGCAATCCCTCAACATTTCACTATATATTCGTATAAATTGTTTTAATAACCGTTCAGCATTTTCAGAGATAGCAAACACAAGAAATGTTGCAATTAATTTAATATTTTGGAAATGGTTTACAAATAGTTATTAAACAACTTCAAACGGTTTAAATCGCGTATATTTATCATTATTTTTGTCCCGACATTTCAAACACTTTTCAGTGATTGTAGTCACGGGGTGACTAATTGGTTTTATTTGTCATATGAGTTATTAGGATTTTTTGTACTACTGTCAGAAATTTAATATTAATCATAACGTTCCCTATTCACGCAGTATTCGCTCACAGTGTCCTGAGGTATTGCAAATTTTTGTCGGCCATGGGAAGAAAAAAAAGGTTTACAACTTTAAGTAATCACCCCTTCATGATTTAGTATTCGTAGTTTTTTTCTCAAATATCTGGATCATAATTTTAACTGTATGAGCTGGATTGTCCACTGCTGAACACAACCTCCCCCAAATATCACCTAAGTTATATTTCCACAGAAGCCTATCGATTGAAACGATACCTTCATGTTCTACTTCCTATCAGCTACTAGGTATATTGAGTCTTCAAATAAAAGGACTTGGCAGAAAGTAGTAGTTTGAGAATTGCCACACAGTTCTTTGAACAATAATTTAGTCAAACGAACACATTATTTCAAAACTTGTCTTCGATACGTTAATTTTTAGCCCACAATTTTACTTCTTAGGCTGAAACTTCATCTTTTAATCTATTAAAATGAGAAGGAAAAAACATGACAGCTCATCAGAAGAAATCGTATAATAGCAAATACAATTGTTGAGAAACACGACGTTGCGTTCACAAATACCTATACATTCTTATTAAATAAATATTGTAACATAAAATACTTCCGTAGAAAACGACTTCGATATAAACTACCTCCAATATCTACCAATTTTCTATACAAAATCCTTAAACTTTCCCCGGGCAAGGCCGAACCACTTCAACGGGATATTTTGTTAGACTTGGACTCGGGACTTTTAGTTTGCGAAGGTATCTTATGGGAATTTAACTTTTCATTAGTTTGGAAAAAGATTTTACGAAGTTTCTTAGGCTTTTTTTTCGAACTTTTAAGGTTCGAAGCTTGTCAGAAGAGTGTTGACGATGGACTTCTTTGTTTTCACCACTTTCCACTTAAGATGGGGTTGGCTTTCCTAATCCTCTGTGCTAAGGCGATCTGTTTTGGATATAGTTCCATATTGTTGGCCTTCCTTAATACATTTTAATGTAAATTTAGTTAGAATGTAAATGACTATCCGCTTCATGATTTGGCTTTTGGGAGAGCTAGTGTTGTTTGGTATTAAAACAAAGTATCTATGAGCGTTGGTGGACCTGGATACTAGCAAATTAATGCTGAATTTATAAAGACGAGTGTATGAAAGATGTGAGTACCTAATTGACACGTAATAAAGCGGAGCTTCTACCACAGAAGGATTCATGTTATGCTGAGCCGAAATATCGTGGAAAAGAGACACAAAGTAGGTTTTTCTGATTGCTGCAGGAAAGGTGGAGACGATACATAGAAAATGATTGGAGTTCGACTATTTTTTTTCTACAAAATAATTGAAACAAGTCCATAACGACTCAAACATTCCGGTTAGGTCAAGGGTAAGTCTTTAATATTAAACTAATCGAAAATAATACTAAAACAAATATTGTACCATAGCTATAGGCTCGTATTACTTAATTCATCTCAAAGTTGAGGTCCATCTTAAGATGCAAATTCAACGTGTATTGTGTATAGAACATCTGTCAAAACTGCATTTATCGAATTTTGTCAGAAACCGTTAGGTAGGAGTTTAATAAACTAACACATATTACATACGTAAGATTGTATTTATATTGCATATTTGGTAATAAATCATTTTTCAAGCAAACATTTAGAACTTATTTAATTGTCGGGTCATCCATATCGTAGTTTGTCAATATTAAGTACTGGAAGCCTAAGTCGCCAAAGAGAAATCGTAGAAGCAGAAAGGGAAAGGTCTATATTCGATCGAGTGTTTTATGTACATAGAGAACAATTTTGGTGCTAAAGTATATACTATTTAGTGTTGGAACAAGAATGAGGCCACCTAGTATTAAGGTAAACTCTGCCTATAACAGATGCAGTTCACAAGTGGCGAACTGCACTGCGCCAATCACCCTGAGACATAAAGTTGTCAAGTCTTATGTGCCTGTTATTTCATCGGCACACATAATCTTGCAATCGGAATACAGTAATGTGAACATTACTGCTTGGCGGTAGAAATAGATATGCCAGAATTACTACTACGCTAGTGGGCTGTTGAAATAGGTATGGTGGAAGGACTTTCCCGGACGTACTCGTTCACAAGGAGTTCTACTGCTACAAACTTGTAGGTACGTCTTGTGCCATATCGAAAAAAACAGTTGTTCAAGGTAAATGAAAACATATACGTATTGAGAACGTCTTGCTTACTTGTTGTTGTCTTAGGTTTACGCGATTATTTTACATGGTAATTAAATAACCTCAAATGGCTTATATCGTGTGATCACTGCAATGTGTCTGAATTGCCGGTAAAAAAACTATATAAATATACGCCAATT
Organism: Plagodis pulveraria; assembly: GCA_963890685.1. NCBI lineage: Eukaryota > Metazoa > Arthropoda > Insecta > Lepidoptera > Geometridae > Plagodis > Plagodis pulveraria. The sequence continues at coordinate 4,451,602 of OY982950.1, forward strand.
AAAACCTTGTAAGTTGTTTAGTTACTTTAAACTTGCTTACAACGTAAAAAGAATTTTTTTTTTATCGAATTTCGAAATTATTGAACCCGCGTCTTCCGATCTTGCATCTGATGCCTAAACTACTCGGCCACCTGGGCTCGCTCTTTCAAGCCGAAATGTCCTTCTCAAATTGTATTACTTAAACCGTCATCGGGAACAGTGCCTATATTTTGTGCTCTAATAAGTTGTAAAGATTATTTGCGCTTAGCACGCGATAATATTTGTAATTATAATTACAAAAACATAATATGTTAAAAATAAACTAATATTAACGTTTTGAGTTCAATATCGAACAAAAGAAAGAACATCCTTTAGAAGAAAAAACATATATCATCAAAATACTGAAATGAACGGTAATTGGTTTTGGTAGAACAAGAAAAACTGGATTTATCTTAAAGCGGTGATTTATTTCCTTCCTCCAATAGATTCAATTTCCAATTGTAATGATATCGATGTACGAGAATGTTAAAAGGAAACAAACGATACAATTTCGTAGCATGATATAATTATAAAAGTTATGTCAGTTATTAATATTAATAAACAATAATCAAATTTTAGTAAATAATACGGGATAACTCACGTGTATAAGTCAGATAGCTCCGACTATAGTTTCCACCACAACCGGTGGTCTTTTTCAAGGAGAGCTCGGAACGCCCGCGTTTACGTCTCGCTTACCAATCAATAGTAATTAACCATTCAATTATATAATTCAAAATTAATACATACATATATTTAATCACGCCTGTTTTCTCCTAAGGGGTAGGCAGATGTGTGTAAGCACCCACGTTTCGCCAATTGGGTTTTGGTCCTATGTAATAGGGGGCGAACCTATTGCCTTTCACCGGGCTCAGTTTCAGGTACTACTATCACGAATAGTTAGTTTACGCTAGGAACACAAGAACATAATTATTGTATGAAACCCTGGCAGGGCACTAAGAGGGTATACAGGCCTGTTGTGCGCCTAATGCCCATAACATCCTACTCACATCCACGAGAGAAGTGTAATGCTGAAATAATGTTGAAAAGTAATAATAATTATGATTATTTATTATTAATAAACATAGTAATATTTCATCTTCGTGAAGTGGAAATCATTCTTCCCTAGAAGAAGTTTCGGTATTAAACAGGTAACCATCATACTATAGCATATCTTCACTTCATATCGCTGAAATAGTATGCGAAAATGTTTAAACAGACACATTTCGCAAGATGTATTTCGTTTCAAGATGTATTTTGTCCTTAAATAGTACTTAGATAGATAGATATGTAATTATTTTTGTAATACCATAAATACATAAACTCGATCTTTACTCAACGTGACGTGACTCTCATATAAGCAAATTTAGAATGTTTGTACGCCTGACAAAGATGAATAAAATATATAAAATTCTAGAGTATGTAACAAATACTATGCCGGATATAAAGCATCGTGTATTTAGATCAGGCGTCTTTGTTGTTCCAAGAAAAAAATTATGAATATAATTCTAAAATTAAGTCAAGTTTTCTGTCGGTGTAATTCGTATCGATACAAATTTTATAGCAAACATTTGATTCAGAACCTGTAATACTTTTTCCACAAAGCTATTTTTTAAAGGTTTTGTTGTTAATAATTTGTTCATGCTGTTTAAATATTGCATAGTTCTGTTTCACTCACTTGCATGCGCAATGAGGTCTCTCCAACCTACGGCCTCAGTCTGATATTTGCTAACGACCACTTCTACTTGTTATACTTTTTGCATATTGAATCTTTAAATTCATATATTCTTTTTATAAATCTAATAATTTAGATAAACATTTGTTAAGTTGAAGCATGCAGGGCGTAGGTCTAAAGTAGCAACCCACATCTTTTGCCAAGCGCATCGTAAAACTGACTAAGATTATAACTAGAAAATGGCAAATAGCGTGTCTGCGAAGCCGTTGTTATTAAAAAAATATTTTCTTAGTAAACACACGGTGGGTGTTTGTAAGTGTTAGAGTAGAAAATATTATATTACATATTTCAATTTACATATTATATTACATATAATATTTTACTTACCAGTACTTCTAGGTGAGCCTGAACAACCTCTTTGACCACACCATCACTTACCATCAGTTGAGATAGTGGTCAAAGACTTAACTATCAGGCATAAAAAAACACTCCACTAACATATATTATATGAAATATCTGTTATAAAAATAAGCAACAACTTAAATGAAGGACACGGAGTATTGTAATTGAATTAAGCTATTTCATCGCTAAAAGCGTCCTCTTCTAATGATCAGAGAAACAGAATGAGCTTATTCTTATTTATTGCGTTAATTAATTATTAAATAAAATAATAAATTAAATAGAGACCGCTTATGATAATCTCTAGGTTATTCAGAGTACAGAATCTGATCAAAATGTTGTTATAAGAATATGTAAATCACTATTATTATTAACTATTTATATGTATTTGTTTGGCTAGCCTGTCACAACTAACTCACCTGATAGTAAAAGCTGAGGTGGTCAAAGAGCTTTTCAAGCTATAATCATACTAGATTACAGTATACCATAACTTAGTACGTTTGACGCTTACTAATAATTTAGCTTCAATGTGGCCATTGTCTTTGTTCATTCCACCGTTTTTTCATCATAAAATACAACAATAAACCTTTCATAATACTATTCATAGCTATACTATTCAAATAGCAACTACATCAGCCTGTCTTGCTCGTAACAAGACGAACCAAGATAAGCAATCCAGTTAGCCACGGCAAACGCTGTTTAAGCACGGCACAGAATACCCAGTAGGTACTAGAGCCAAAGGAATTGAATTTGATAGAAATATGATTTCAATCTAAGATCCAAGATTATCTCGCCAGACGATAGTTTACTCCCTGGTTGAATATAATAAGGAATAAGATAACTTGCGTTGGTATGTCGTTAAAGGTTGACGCGTAGCTTTCGGTTGCACTTACGAAACTCGTGCGTGCGGCAATATGACGAACGTGTTAAAGTGTAATGAATGTAACATCGTCATTGATGAATTATTAGCATATGTGCAAAATAAAATATCAGTGATAGATGAGGTAACACTAGTGAGACTGTGTACGTCGTCGTTTTCAAGCGAAGAAATCAGAAAGTCGAAGTCATTATTATTCGACTCTGTCCCGTCGGACTATCGAAAAATATTCCGGAAGAAGAAGGGGAAGGAGGAAAGGGATTTAGCCGACATCATAAATTTGTTTAAATCAGTTGAACCTGATATAATACCGGTATTTACGGCGCGGCAACTAGAGAAACTACCCCCATTAACATGGAATAATTTGGACTGTACAAAGGTTTTGAAAGATCTACAACGACTGCAAACAGAACTCGATGAAGTTAGAGAGATTTATGCCACAAACGAACAATTACAGGATCTGAAAAAGGATTTACTGAAATTGAAACATGATTCATTACCGCCCACCTCAGTATGTAACGTAAATCTACGCAGGGGAGCCTGGAAAATGGATAGCGGCCCAATGGGAATTTCACGCAGTCATAATTGTACGGTTAATGACTCATACAGTAGCAAGGAATCACCTGATTGCATAAATAAGAGTCATATCTACAATCATGCCGAAAAGGGGGTAGTTGCAAAACAAACCACCTGTGAATCAACACCGGTACAACGTTCGAGCGCTGTGGCTAGGCCCACGGTAGCGAGCCGAGAGACGTCCGATACCAGTTTCGTGCCTCGGGTGACGTCACCCATTCAACACTCGCTCGCTCGGAATGTTACTCAGCCACAGCCGGCTAATAGTGATAACAGCGATAATGCTAAGGCGCAGGACACACGTAGCGAGGTAACGAAGGAAGCAGTAATAAAACCGCGATTTGATGACAATGATAATAGCCCGTGGATTCCTGTTACTAATCGCAAAAAGAGGAAATATCGTTACCTCGGCAAATTTGGGATTGCACGTGATCTAGAGAGTAACTTTAGAGCGGCGGCGAAGAACGTGGCTGTCTTTATCACAAATGTTCACAGGGACACAAATGAAGACGACATTGTTAAATACGTACAGTCAAGAACAAAAGAGACTATTGCCCTTCAAAAAATTGATACCATGAAGTGGAAAGACCATAAAGCCTACAAATTCTTTGTGAGCGAGGCAAAACTATCTATGTATTTAGATGAGCAGTTATGGCCGAAGGGTATTATTTTTCGTCGCTTTGTAAATTTTAAACACCGACGATCGAACGCAAAATCTGTGTGTGTCAACGGCCTAAGCAAACACAACAATGAGTAATATACCTTATAAGTTTGCGAGCTTTAACTGCAAGGGTGTAAAACGATCTTTGGATAGTGTCAGGGAGCTATGTCAGTCCTGTAGCCTAATTGCCCTGCAGGAGACCTGGCTGTACCCGGAGGACATTCCGTACCTCAGCACGATCGACGGCGAGTTTGGTTACACGGGTACGTCAGCGGTAGATACATCAGCGGGAATACTGCACGGTAGGCCTTTTGGTGGTGTTGCCTTGCTGTGGAAGAATAGCGTTTTCCCACAGGTGTCCGTGTTAAAGTGTGATAATGCTCGTGTGTGCGCTGTACAAATTATGACACGTAACCGGCCTATTGTAGTGATAAGTATATACATGCCGACCATGTCAAGAGAAAACTTACCTGAATTCACGGATTGCTTAGGTACGGTGAGTGCTTTAATAGAAGAATGCGGAGTTGAATCTGTTTACATTATGGGGGACTTTAATGCAGATCCTTCCGAGCTATTCTATAGGGAACTTATAGCCTTTTGTAACGAGCAATCGTGGTCGTGTATAGACGTAGAAGTTTTAGGTATCCAGTCAGACACTTACACGTTTTATAGTGAAGCGCATAGTTCGTGCAGCTGGTTAGACCACTGCTTAGTGACTGAATCTGCGAAACAATCTATTTGTAATGTTTTTGTAAATAACGAGGTTACTTGGTCTGATCACTTCCCTGTCATTATTGAGTGCAGCTTAGACTTGTTAACGCCTAAATTAGAGAGTACATTAGTATTAAATAGTGATGTTCTCTGGGGAGAAAAGACAGATGACCAGGTTGATATTTATAAGAGTGAATGTCATGTAAAATTACGTTCTATCGATTTTCCAGTAGAATTTGCGAAATGTGCGGATTTTTACTGTAATGACCCGTCTCATAAACTAGTTCTAGATGTTATGTATTCCGACATCGTCACCAGTCTCCGCGATGCTGCTAAGGTGAGTCGAGGAGGCAAGCGGGCGGGGCGGGGCGGGCGTGGCCCACGCATAGCAGGCTGGAACAAACATGTCAGCGAGGCTCATTTGGAGGCTAGGGAGAGATTTCGTGAGTGGGTGCTTTGCGGTAAACCGAGGTCAGGGTATGTCCATGACGAGATGTGCCGAAGCAGGCGAATATTCAAGTCTCGTCTTAGATGGTGTCAAAATCATCAGGACCAGATAAGAATGGACGCTCTTGCTGAAAAACACTCGAAGGGGCGTTTTCATGACTTCTGGCATAGCACCAACAAAATAAACAATCGGACTGGGCTTCCAGTGAGCGTCGCTGGTGTGAGTGAGCCAAAGAATATTGCTAATATGTTTAGTGACCAATTTCGAGTTCAGTCACCGCTCGCTCCGGCAGGAGATGTGCTGGATAATGAGATGCCGGTGGGGGTCGTCGGGACCAGGTTTAGTTCCAGTGATGTAATTAAAACTATAAAATCTATATCGAGAGGTAAATCGCCTGGTCACGATGGCCTTAGCATCGAACATCTGGTTTACGCCGGGTCACATATATCGCGAATATTAGCCATGTTCTACACGCTTTGTGTGAGCCACTCTTACCTACCGACGGCTATGATGAAAACAATTGTTGTGCCGGTCGTAAAGAATAAAACGGGTGACTTAGCTGACATAAACAACTATAGGCCAATTTCGTTAGCAACAATTGTAGCTAAGGTGTTTGACGGCCTACTTGAGGCACAGTTAAACAAGTTCGTTATATTGCACGATAATCAGATGGGTTTCGACCTAAACTTTCTACTGAAAGTGCTATACTGTGCCTTAAGCATGTCGTTCGGCATTACACAGACCGGAGTACCCCTGTGCATGCATGCTTTCTCGACCTGTCTAAGGCCTTTGACATGGTCTCTTATGACAAACTGTGGGACAAGCTTAAGAGCATCAACTTACCACCGGAACTAACGCGTATTTTCAAGTACTGGTACACGAACCAGGTCAATAGCGTCAAATGGGCGAGTGCGATGTCGGATTCATACAGGCTGGAGTGTGGTGTTAGGCAGGGGGGGCTGACTTCCCCAACCCTGTTTAACCTCTATATGAATGCCTTGATCGTCGAGCTCAGCAATAAACATGTCGGCTGCCACATTAATGAGGTTAGTGTAAATAATTTAAGTTATGCGGACGATATGGTGTTGCTGAGCGCGTCGGTTTGTGGGTTACGAGTGTTATTGCGAATCTGTGAGGGGTATGCCATGACTCATGGGCTAACCTACAATGTCCGTAAAAGTGTGTGTATGGTCTTTGAGGCCGGGACAAAACGTCCTCAAAATGTACCGCCCGTATTATTGAATGGTGTTTCATTGGTAAGGGTGGAACAATTTAAGTATTTGGGACACATCGTTACTACCGACCTCAAGGACAATGCAGACATAGAACGCGAACGAAGGGCATTGTCCGTACGAGCGAACATGCTGGCTCGCAGGTTTGCACGTTGCTCGGGGGAGGTGAAGGTTGTGCTCTTTCGAGCGTTCTGCACCTCCCTCTACACGTGTGGCCTGTGGGCGAGGTATACCTTTCGTCGTATAATGCACTTCGAGTACAATTTAACAACGCGTTTAGGGCAGTGATGAGGTTGCCCCGCTACTGCAGCGCCTCAGGCATGTTTGCGCAGGCTCGTGTGGACTGCTTCCACGCGACCATGCGCAAATGTGCCGCGTCTCTGGTGCACAGGGTGCGGGCCAGCAACAACACTGTCCTGGCTATGATTGCCGATAGATTAGATTGTCCTTTTATTAGACATTGTTGTGATAGGCATGCTCCCTCATTCCATGAGAGATGACTATTTTTGTTTAATTTACTTTTTTATGGTTATTAATATGACATAGGTAGGTACCTACTTTTATTATAAATTTATTGACATTTTTTAATTCTGGATGTGTATGTATATGATTTATTTTATTATTAATTATTATTTAAGTTATATTACAATTTCAATTTCTAATTATTTTTCAATTCTGTTAAAATATGTGATTGTGTTTATGATATGAGTCCTAAGTAGCTCGAAATAAATGAATTTGAATTTGAAAAATTGAATTGACTAAGGAAAATAATTCCCTGAATAAGGAGCATCCACTGCTCACGTGCAGAATCATGCTGAAAATTTGGCACATAAATGGGTTTTTACTATATGACGCTTATTACACCAAAAGGCAGCTACAAAATACAAAAGCACTCTCAACGAGGTTTTGTGTCAGACAGGCTCCAAGCCAAACAACCAAAGCCAAACATATTTAAAACTAGCTTACCTTTAACCCATTGGCATCGGCGCTAATGATAACAATAGAATTTCAGTCATAACTAGGACGTAGTGGTCTTGACGATGCCAACTTATTAACCTCTTTTTGCGCAGTTGGATAAAAAACTATTATATTATGTCCTTGCCCGGGTGTTAAACTATTTCCATATCAAATTTCATCCGAATCGGTCCCGTTGTTTTTAAGTTTATTCGTTGCCTACTTCGTTGCATACAAAAAATCCAAAATACATTTTTTCCTCTTTTATAATATAAGTATAGAAGTATAGATATCACAAACAGAAACTTATACAGATCTCTTTGGTGTCCACATTGAACGAAGCCCTCCCCTATTTGGTGTTGTTGGGTATAGACATTATGCCGACGCTTGGCAGGCGTCTTGCGGATTGCAGTGTAAGATTGGCGGTTCTTCAGAAGGCCCTGCTGCCGTCCTAGTATTTAGTCCTTCATTACCTACTTCTTCGGTTTCTTACGCTTTTTAATGTATAAATAGAACTCGTTTTTGAAGCGCTCGAAGCGAAGTTTGCTTAGCCGTTATTAATCGATCAGCTAAGTTAAGCAACGTCTGCCGCAGTCAGGAGTTGGGTGGTGACCGCTAGTGACATTAGATACTGAGCGCTTCCGTGCTTCGGAGGGCACGTTAATGCCCGCCTGGCTAGCTACCACCTTCAAGTAGAAAATCCGTCGCCAAGCACCTAACGGTGTGTTCCAGCAGCTTTAAACCCTAACACAATGCTGTCAAATATAATATCCATTATATTTAGCTACTATAGATTAAGCCATTACAGCTCTATCCTGAATTCTAGGTAGTCTATTTTTGTCTATGGGCACATAATATTATACTTGATTTTTTAGTTGACTACGCACTTTAGTTCCACTCAGTTCTAATATTATGCTGACCCCTTATAATAAACGTGGGCGAAGCAGGCCCTTATTGCTGATAGTTTTCGAATAAGATAGAAATTGGTGCCGTACTTGATATTGAATCAATTTACTTAAGTGTATAAAAATATGTATTACTTCTGTAAGAAACAGAACTGAGTATACAGTCTCCTCGAGGTACTGAAGTTAAACGAGTTTTCGTATAATTTTCTACCTCAAAACAGTAGTGTGAAATCACTTGTGTTTAGGTGTGTAGGTTCATGTAGCAAGGGAAATTACTGGCCAAATTTTAGATTTTCGAAATAAGTCTCAGAGTGATTATTGCAGTGCAGTCTCAATCAACGAGTATAGTATCACTGAACCGTTAATGGACAGGTGTGATCGCTAACCAATCGTCATAAAAATAAAATAAAAACTTATCTTTTGGAACACTCGTTTTATTCATTACAAAATTTCAATTATACGATAGGAAAAAAATCAGTCATGTGCGAGATACAAACCCGCGTCCATCCAACCCTTTAGCCGGGGTATGCTCTAACCAATTGATCTAACATGACATGACGACATAACTCAAATCTTTCCTATCGTTCTTTAACCATCGTATTGGGATGGAGCGACATCTATAGTACCACTTACAGTGTACTACAAACAAGACCACTTTTGCAATTGGTTTTATACGTGTAAATGATGACGCAACCTTATAATTTTACTATTGTTATATTTGCAATAACGCCTGCTATGCGAACTACGTTACAAAATTATAAATATACGATAGAAAAAAAAAAAGCATGATTTTTTTTTAATCGTATATTTGTAATTTTGTAATGTTATTCGCATAGCAGGCGTTATTGCAAATATAACAATATTAAAACTAGTTTTGTTTATCATCCTAGGTAATTTTCCCACACCAAAAACTATTTTAGTTTGAAAGTCCTCGTGAGTATGATGCAATTATTAATATTTTAAAAAACAGGTTGTACTTACGTGTCATGGATATGTCCGAAACCTAGATCGACAATCTCGACCAATACGCGTGAGTATAGCTGGTTATTTATAACATAATAAAAATATATACTTGAAAACCAATCAACAATTTAATTAACTATTATAACAAGTTTGGAAGTATTCTTCTGCGTTTATAATATATAAAAAAATCACAACATTTCAAAACACAGCAAGTCCAAGAAATATTCTTATTGTTTGTAAGTATTCAAGAAGAGAGCATAACCTCTGGGGTTGCGGATGTTCGTGGGCGACGGTGATCTCTTACCACCATGTGAGCAGCCTGCTGCGTTTGCCCTCGTATCCTATAAAAAAAATATGATTTTATTTTATTTCAATAGTGTCATGACTTTTATTGAAAACGTACTTCCGATTCCATAATAAACACAGAAATGTAGGTTATAAAAATAAAGGAGTAAAATATATTTATTGAAATTGCCCCACCAAAGTAACGCCTTCTGAGAAACAGCTCTATTACACTGCGATCCCCAGACGCCTGCGTGGAAATTGCGGCAAACCACCCATAATGGAGAAGGTTGTGGCTATTAGTGGTCAATCCGGCTGATACAGTACCAAACAATCTGCGATCGAGCCCTGAAACCTATACTAGCAAATACGCACAACCCTTCCAAGAACTCATTCGCTTAACTAATCCTCATGCTCAGGAGACCTGGAGACCCTATTGGTGATATACTTCTTTATCTATTATGAATAGTAAAAAATCTTTACTTATGAAATATAAAGAAGTTAAGCGTGACAATATTATGGTAACTTTAAGACTTTCGCGACTTGAACACATAGTTATAAGTATTTATAAAACATGTATATATTTATTTGGTGGTCCTTAACTGTGGCCCTTATACACAAGCTCAGAGTCGCTTAAAGAGCTATCGAGAGACCTATGCTCGGCGTTTCTTTGCGCGTTAAAACCCGTGGATAATTGCCAACGAACCAAAGTCACCGATATAGCTCTCAGAATTAGCAAGTTGAAGTGGCAATGGGCGGGCTACACTGCTCGACGAACTGATAACCGATGGGGAAGAAAGGTTCTCAAGTGGGTACCACACTACACCGGAAGACGTAGAGTTGGTAGCCCCCAGTGGTCAGGTGGACTGACGACATCGTGAAAATCGCGGGTAACCAAAGGTTACAAGTGGCTAATAGCGGTTCTTCTTGGCGTTCTATGCGGGAGGCTTTGTTCAGCAGTGGATGTCTTCCGGTTGATGATGACGATATTTATTTAAAATAAATATATGTTAATATGTATATATATATATATATATATATACATGTTTTATCGAGATTAAGTCGCGTTAAATACTTATAACTATGTGATAATGCTAGTCCAGATGTTACCCGTTCAGTCTTGACTCAACATAACGTAAGTATGGAAATTGACGTCATTTTACTCATATAGGCCAATACTTGGTACAATATAATGTCGAACATATATTACCTGGATTTTCAGACTCAACACCTTGGCTTTATAATACGGTGATAAAAAACACGTGAGATATCATAAAAAAATTATATTACACACGATCATTGTAAAGCTCTCGTAACTTTGCTTGCTTGGTCGTTCTTGATCGACTAATTCCACTGTGGTATTTTTTGAGTGTTGTTTTAATAGCTATCTTAAGCGACTATACCTATAACTATTGCCAAGTTGTTATAGCTGGTAGTAGAGCATTTGCGATTGGCCGCCTGATTAGCTACCCTCATGTAGAAAATCAGTCGCCAAGCAACTTACGATGTGTTCCGGCAGCTGTCTTTGAAGGCCAGTAATTTATGTTACTCTTAACATCTTCGAGCACACCATGAGGGAAGATAGTGGTCATAGACTTATCTACGCTAATATTATAAATGAGAAAGATTTATATTTTAGTCTGCAACGAATAAACTTATAAACTGCTCGACTGATTTGGATGAAATTCGGTATGGAAATAGTATGAAACTCGGGGAGGACATAGGGTAGTTTTTATCTAACTGCGCAAAAAGAGGTTAATGGTTTTGCGTGATAACCGATATAAGCGCAGGCGGAGCCGCGGCCGGCTAAAGCTAGTCCCTTTATAACAAACTGGTCAATCAGTGGTTCTTATTTAAATACTGAAATAAATGAGATTTAGTCAACACAAAACAAAATTTATCGAAAATTATAAATATGTTTTGCCGATAAAACTTTACACATGATGATCAAAAAGGAAGTAGATCAATCGCACAAAACACTGAACGGAAAATAATTTAATTATTGTATTTTATTGATCCGATTCATTCAATTGAACTAAAAGGACGTGGGACGAAACTCTGGTACTGCTGTCGACTGCACACGTAAAAACAGCTATGTGCGAAATGTACCAATTCGAGATCCTTGTCAGGAGAAAAATTTTTTCATAAAGCAATTTTATTATTTATTTGCATTATAAGTTTGTAGGTATGTATATATTACTGTATTTAAGACATATCAAATACAAAAAAAAACCGATAAGCTCCATCCTTATACCATGGTTAACACGGTGTCAAATGCTGAAATGTTGTCACTATCGGACTGCGTAGGAGTGAAAAAGCGGCAGCGCTGGTAATATCGCGATCAGTTTAGGTAAAATCCGAAAGTAAGCATAATAACACAAAACTAGTAGGTAACTTAAATCGAAAATCTAACTTTCTTGTCCCTCTTAGGAGGTTTTGCTATTTTATTAATATATTTTATACACATTAATACGTAAATAATAAAGATAATTACGTTACAAACGTAATTTTGAGTCAATTTATCAATTTTATTCTATTGAGAAAATTTTAAGGAAACTGGAACTAAGGAAATTTTCGGACTTTTCTTGGCCTTAGATAATATGATGAAGATTAACAAGAAACTTGTAATCGAAAGGACAAATTAGAGTTATGAGCCATGTTAGCTTAAACGGTCACGGTAGTCTCCGGCTATAGAGGTGGATGGCTCGGGTTTGAATCCCACACATGACTATAATTTTACCTCTCGTAATTTTGTAAATGAAATTGGTTTTTTGTATATTGATCAGCTTATATATAAACATATTCGTCATATTAGTTCTGCTAGCCAATCGCAATACTAAATTATTCAATAAAAAATCAAGCAGCTATTACCGTTTCTAAGATATATCCCTTTATATCTCGGACGGATGGATAGCCGCCGCTTAGTCCGTCTTCTAGTACGGAACATTAAAATAAATATTATACCTCCAATATAAAAATGGCCAACAGCGAGTCGTTTTGTATGTGATTATGGCGATCTCATGTTCACATACCGATGACTCCGATGACAAGTATACACATTGTTATTATAGTAATAATAAATAAATTCTTAATTATCAAAGTTCATGAAGACTCAAAAGAATCTAATTATTCTTTGATTTTAAGATACGTCTGTGTACATTCAAAGAAACAGAATTTAGCCACATTTTTGATTCTTGATATTGCAGGCGCCTGTACCTGTATTTTATATTTACTGGTACTGAGTACGGCCGGAACACACTGTTAGGTGATTTGTAACAAATGTTGTACCTAGTCGTATTCGCATATCGAGAGTTCTGTGTTGTTACAATAACTAATATTTTAGTTGCTTGTTTTTTTTAAATATAATTCATGCAGTTGGGGATCGTCATTAGCACAATTTAGATTTTATTGCATGTATTGGTCGGTATTCATTATAAATTTTACTTTTATCACAATAAATTTGACGTGTATATGTTGTGCCGTTATTTAGATAGAGCTAATACCCGGCGAAGCGCGATTCGGGCCTTGCTTTTTCAGGTTTCAGTGTTTTTAGTGTTTGAATGAATATGAAGAATATTGTAGTTGATAATACTGTATCAGCCGGATTGTCCACTGCTGAACACGAGAGGTGTTTAGCAGGGGGTTTTGTATATCCCCACGCTTAGCAGGCGTCTTGGGGACCGCAGTTTAAGATATAATTTCCTCAGAAGGTGCTGCTGCTCACCTTCCGGTATTTAACCGTTAGTCGCATTTTACAATGCCCACATGTAGAAATCGGGGGGTGACATTCTAGCCCGGCAACCCATGGGGCAAGTTCATAATATTAACAAATTATTATTTGCAGACTAATTATTTAATCATAATTAGTAAGTTCTTAAGTAAGTTCGTAAGTTTCTTTATAAAAAAAGTGCTCTATTTAATTAGCTATAGACGATAACCTAGCATATTATACTGTACTGTATCTGCCGGATCGTCTATTGCTGAAAACAGCCTCCCCGTTTAAAGTTTACCATAATCCCAACGCTAAGCAGGCATCTTGGGTACCGAAATTTAAGATATTTATTCTTCAAAAGGCTCTGCATTCTATCATCAGACTCAAAAATGTTTCATGAAAATGTTGCGATGTTCAGAAATGTCCATTTAATTAGCTATTTAAATATATTTTTTTATTATTATTGTGACGGAACAAGCTCGAGGCCCACCTGATATAAAACGGACTAACCTCTGCCTATAACAGATGCATTTCATCACAAGTCACGAATAGCACTGCGCCTGTCACTTTGAGACATAGTTGTTTAGTCTCATGTGCCTGTAATTTCACTGGCTCTCAAGAAATGCTGCCGGAACACACCGTTAGGTGCTTGGCGACAGTTTTTTTACTTGAAGGTGGTAGCTAGCTAGGCGGGCAATCGTAAAATGCCCTTCCACCATGCAGTGAAGCTCAAGCTTGCGGTGGGGATCGAACCAGGGTACTGCGGCACATTGCTTCGAAAGTGTCTTATTCAGATAATCTTAGATAAAATAAGTGAATTGATAATGAATAGATTCAGGCGTTACTTTGCGGAAATCCATTTTTAATAATAACAAATATTTTAAAAGTATTTTAAGAAAACATTTAATTAATTATTAAATAAAACACTTAAAAAATCTTTATAAAAATGATATATATCTAGTGACAATTCCGCCTAATTTCCTATTAAGCCGACGTGACGTCACAAACGCCACGCAGCCAAACCGGAAGAGTATTCGACGCGTTTCGCTTCTAAACGAAGCATCCTCAGGAGGTCTTGACTCTACGAGCGCACGATCGAGACCTCGATCGTGCGCTCGTAGAGTCTGCTCGAAAGGCACGCAGCCAAACCGGAAGAGCTGGAATACTCTTCCGGTTTGGCTGCGTGGCGTTTGTGACGTCAAGTCGGCTTAATAGGAAATTAGGCGGAATTGTTACTAGATATATATCATTTTTATAAAGATTTTTTAAGTGTTTTAGTTAATAATTAAATAAATGTTTTCTTAAAATACTTTTAAAATATTTGTTATTATTAAGTGAATTGATATCATGCTCAATTCTGGAGCTATAATTATAAATACAAAAAGTGACGAGACATTTCAATCTTAACACTAAATGGTTTCCTTTCAGTTTCGGACGGACGGATCGGACGGTTAGATAGACAGTGGAGGGTTAGACTTAGTACTATAAGTTATCTCGTAAGGATACAAAAAATGAAGAATGTTTTGACACCTTACACTAAAAACTGGGTACCATAACTCATTTACTATTAGAAACCCGACAACTTGTATGGCCATAAAGTACGCAACATGACACAAAGTATTCCCATAACTCTACCCTTGAGACACAATTTGGCCAAACTCGTGTCATTTTGTAAATATAACTGCCGGAAACGTGCTATAATTAGAATTGATAATGGTGGGATTTTATTTCGGTTCGTGGTTTGAAAATTGTACCTGTTTGTGTTTTTAAAGGTTTCAATTTCAAATCCGATTATACCTTCCTTAATTGGACAAGATAATTTAGCTTACATTTTTATTCCGTTTTGCCATAATAACTTATGTATCAAAATGTATATGTTTGTGTTTTCAAAGGTTTCGTTTTCGAATCTGATTATTCTTATACCTACCTCCTAAATTTTAAAAGATAATATAGATGTGATTTTTGTGACGTATGTGTAATTTTTTAATATAGGTAACTGCTAGAAGTTTGTGATCATTACAGTTGATAATTATGGATTTTTAAGTGGTTGCGTGGTTTGGAAATTTTAGTTTTTGAAGATTTTAATTTCAAGTCTGATTATACCTTCCTTAATTGGGAAAGATATTGTGTACTTGTCGCATGCGAAGTGTGCTTATAATTGATAGATAGATAGTACTTTATTGTTACACTACACAAGACAATAAATAAGAGGTAAAATTATAATTTACAGTGATAGTGTTACAATGGGCGGCAAATAATATAGCTGTACATAAATATAATATAGCTCTACAAGAAGTATGTGAATACGAAATTGATTTTGTGTTTGCTTATTAATATACTGACGATTCTTCTTTGATTGAAAACCAAATTAAAGATACATTTTCTTTTCAAAATTGCATGCCATAACTGGTAATGTAGGATTTTTATGTGGGATCCGTCTTCGATATTCTTGTATTAAAATTAATTAGGATTTCCGATGATTAACATTTAGAATTTCCTAATCGGAAAACATATCATTTAAATTTTAATTTTAATTTAATGTTTTTTATTATGCCAGATAGTTTAGCCTTTGACCACAATCTCGAAGATGTTGTTCAGGCGTACCTAGAATAAATGCTCATGTTTTATTTTGATTTTATGTACAGATATACTGCACTAATACTGCACTAATAGGTAAGTATCGACTGGAAACGTACGATAAATATAATACAAATTTTAAAAACGTGCTTTTTCAATTTAAACAATTTGTTTAGGAATCAGTGATATACACCCAAATTTCAGCTACAGACCACTCACGTCGATAGTGCCATGCTGCTCATAAGGCGTATTTTTATACGCAAGGTCTGTGGTTTGTGAATTGAATTACTATACGTTTTCAACAATTTGCATACTATTGTAGGGTGATACGGTAAGGACCAACCCTTGTCGGATTGGGAAAGGTTTTAACAAATGATTAAGCAGTCTCAGATAGATGATTAAATATTCTATAATGTAAAGCTGTAGTGGTATAATGTAAGTGTGGGGTGGGGTTACTATCGGTTAAAACGAGTAATTGTTACATTAATATATACATTCGTATAATCACGCCTGTATTCCCTGAAGGAGTAGGTAGAGGTGTGTTAACACGTTTCACCCATTGGGTTTGATCCCATGTAACAGGGGGCGAGCCTATTACCATTCACCGGGCACAGTTTCAGGATGTAAAATGTTTTGTGTAACACACTAGACCAAACACATATTACGAATAATATGTTTACGCTTACAATATGTTCTTGTATTCCTGTGTTATATGTATATAACACAGGAATACAAGAACATATTGTCTAAAACCTTGGCAAGGCACTAAGATGGTATACAGCCCTGCATGCGTCTAATGCACACAACATTCTACTCACGTCTACTTAAAAAGTGCGATGCTCTTCATTTGGCACAAGGATGGATAGGATTTCTTAATCAAAATGTTTAGTGTATTCTCATACGATGTAGTTTCTGTAAAGGAAAATTTTCCTCTCAATTCAAGTCCGATTATGTTCATGAAATGTCTTACTACGAATTGCTAAAACAAAACATAATCGGCTATCACTAAGTCCACTGTAAAATACAAAACCTGCTTTAAAATACAAATCATGTACTTGCCATAGTCAAAGCGTGGTTTTCAATGCTCTCGTCGAATACAAAGTGCTCAAAGCTATGCTAAATCTACCACAAACGCTATTGTATTTTCTCGACTGTGAAGCGATGCTAACACTCAATAGGTGAAAATAAAACATGAATACTGGTGAACACAGCGTGTATGATATTTTACATTGCGATATTTATAGACGGTCATAAAGTTTTTGTTCACTGCATTTTTTGCTGCGAAATTTCGTATGATAAAACACGAGCATTGTCGATTTTACTCTTACCAATTAGTTTGTTAGCAAGTATGCATTAATTTTAAAAGTAAAAAATGCGACTTCATTTTACATGGATTCGTTAAGCGTTTTATCGTTCCATTGATATTAAAACTACAAGTAATATATTTTTATGAAATTGTTTTTTTAAAGCCCTTGATTTTGATTTACCACGCGATGGGTTTGGAAAAAATCTCACAATACTGCGTCTAGAATTCATCAATTCGTTTTTTAATTTTTTTATGTACCTAAAGTCACTTGCGCTAAAGCTTCAAGAAGAATCTAATGATATATTTATATCAAAATTTATAAATATATATTTTGCTATTATTATTATTTATTATCATATTTTATATTACATTATGCATTTATTTACTATATGTAGTTATAGTTATCATAATAACTTATTTATTTTTTTGGATCTTCAGTACTTCTTGTAGTCTCCTTTTTGCATACTTAACCTATTTATTTACCCCTTGATGCACTTACACCTTCTCAAACGCCCTCGCTGGATGACTGGTAGACAATGCCTAAGCATTAAGTCCTCCTTTTGAACATATTTTTTTTTGTGCAATAAGGTATTAAATAAATAAAATATATCATACATTAAAATCCGTTAAACCGTTTAAGTTATCTATGGTGGAATAAAGAAATTCACAAACATACTCGTACATGCATGAATCCTGAAAACAAAACAATCCTTTTTTGGGCAGTCGTGTAAAAATTTGGTGTTGGATAGAGAGAAGTACACCACATCAACAGCCATTAAGCCTACCACTGAACAAAAGCCTTCCCCATTAGGGAGGGAATTCCAGTACTTTCATGTCTGGTAGGTTTTAGGTATAAGTAGGTGCCCGCCTGATATTTTACCGCCGGCACCAGGTACGACTCCCATAGAGTTTGGTAAGAATTAAAATCTTTAACAAGATAACTTGCAAAGGTGCACTAGAAGAAAAATGAGCAAAAGAAAAAAACAACAGGGACTTAGTGGCGTACCTAACGTAGTTAAAATACTTAATAAAATTTGAGTCTGCAATGACTTAAGGGTATCTAAATGCTTTTATTGTAGTAGCTGTAGTGTTGTAAATATTAGGTCCTTACATATGAAATTGGCGTTTTGTATGGGAGGAACAAAAAGTCGAATATTTTTTAATATAATATATTTATATAATCAAAGTATGAACCATTATTTTCTATGCACTTTTGCCATCTCATAGGTAGTTCATTGATCCCTTTACTAAAAAAACCAGTCGGACGGGAATCAATAAAATCTTTGAAGGCGATTTGGACTGCCCCATCGGAGTTGAATTTTTTCCCTTGCAAGAAGTTATCCAAATTTCGAAAAAAATGGTAATCTGTTGGAGCAAGGTCCGGGGAGTACGGAGGATGTCTTAGACTTTCCAATTGAAGCTCTTCTAATTTAGTAGCCGTCTGTAGCGCAGTGTGTGGTCTAGCGTTGTCGTGAAGCAGCAGTGGCGTGGAGCGATTGACCAGCCTAGGTTGTTTAGCCGCTAGCTTTTCCATCATGGTTTGCAATTCCTGACAATAGACATCAGCCGTAATAGTCTGGCCAGATTTGAAAAAACTGTAATGAACAATACCGGCACTAGTCCACCAAACGCTTACAAGTAACTTTTTTGGGGTTAATTTTCGCTTGGGGCAGGATTTGGCTGGCTGGCCAGGATCTAACCATTGCGCTGAGCGCTTCCGATTATCGTAAAGAACCCATTTTTCATCACAGGTAATGATTCGGTTTAAAATACCTTCATTATTGTGCCGGTTTAGTAATGTAACGCAGCAGTCGACGCACGTTTGCCGGTTTGTTTCAGTCAATTCGTGAGGTACCCACCTTTCAAGCTTTTTAATCTTCCCAATTTGCTTCAAGTAAATTAAAACAGTTTTATCACTAACATTGCAGCCTGCAGCTAACTCGGACGTGGTTTGCGATGGATCCGCTTCCACAATAGCCTTCAACTCTTCATTATCAACTTGAGTCTCAGGCCGTCCACGGGGCTTGTTCTGCAGGTCGAAATTTCCAGAACGAAAACGTTGGAACCAAAAACGAACTATGTTTTCTTTTGCAACACGACCGCCATACACATCATTCACCCTTCGAGTTGTTTCCGCAGCACTAGTGCCACGGCGGAACTCGTACTCGTAAATAATGCGATATTTAAGGTTTTCCATTTTGTAAAATGAGTGACGCAAACAGAAAAAAACAGAAGAAAAAAAACAAATGAATGACGATCATCGAAGCACAAACACATGAGTCTATAGCTGTACAAATTTGAATTTGGAATTCCTTACCAAAGAGGAGAAATTCGTGATTAAAGTGGCCAGTACGAAAAACGCCAATTTCATATGTAAGGACCTAATAGTTCGTAGTATTTTGTCAATAAATGCATACAATATGTTTATAGCTTATCCTAGAATGGGAACAAGTTTTCAAGGCTGTTAGATGCTTGGCTTTCTACTTGATGGAGTAAGCTAGAAAGGGTAGTATTATAATATTTGCAGAAACTTGCATAAAGAAACATAATCAATAAGTAATTTTAACTTTTCATGTGACTGATGTTGACTCAGCTTTTTTACAAGTAATCAATTGTAAATACTCGTAGATATGTCTACTTAAAGTAAGAAAAATAATATAAGTTTGGCCTTAATTTGGACTTAATACGATATACTTACTAAACTTCAGGTTGACATTCAAAATATAACACGAAAAAATACCATAAGGCCCATAGTTGTAATTAAATACACTCACTCAAAAAACGGCTAGGGTTAGTGAAATAGAAAATTCACACGCGAACTTTGGTCACGAGCTAGTTACATAGTCACAAATTGAAATAATAATCATACTTTAGTAGAAACATTTTTAGCTGATCGCTTTTATACAGCATAATATTTTTAGTTAATTTAGTGCAATGGCATATTGCGTAATTAAAATCAACTTTAGTTAATCCTTAACTGCTCTTGCATAAAGATATATTGTTTCAATATTTAATACCTACTTGGGTTGTTCCAGTCTACAAAATATTTATCTTCTGAGTCAATATTTCAATTTTATTTCATACTTCGAACATAATTATTAAAAAATTAGGTCAAAATTAAAACTAGCCTAATCAAACAACCCACCCCTGATCGCTCCCGGTGCAAAGGTACCCATAATAGAAGCGCTCGTAGCGAAGTTTACTTAGCTGTTCTCAACCGATCAGCAAAGTTAAGCAACGTCGCGCGCGGTCAGGAGTTGGATGGGTGACCGCTAGTGACATTACTACTGAGCGTTTCCGTGCTTCGGAGGGCACGTTAAGCCGTCGGTCCCGGTTGTTGTCTTAGGATGGCAGTCGTTATAGCATGGTGGTAGGGCATTTTGCGAATGCCCGCCTGGCTAGCTACCACCCTCAAGTAGAAAATCTGTCGCCAAGCACCTAATGGTGTGTTCTGGCAGCTGTCCTTGAGAGCCAGTACTTCTAGGTTAGCCTGAACAACATCTTCGACCACATCATCACTTACCATCAGGTGAGATAGTGGTCAAAGGCTAATCTATCAGGCATAAAAAAAAATAAAAAAAATAACACTGCAGCGTTTCCGCGTTGAATGGCAATGTCCATCTTCTACACCAAGAACGAGTTGGAGCGGGAGTCAAAAACTCCACAAAATTATATAAACATGTATGATTTTCTATTTATTTGCACTAAGCTCTGTAAATATCTAATATTTACGAGTTTTTAAACTCTCGTAGCATAGCTTGTTTAGTCATTTTTAATCGATCAACTAAGTTAAACAATATCCGACTGGGTGAGTGCTAGTGGCATTATAAGTGTGCGCTTCTGTAGCTATCGGTCCCGGTTATTGCCTTGGAATGGTAGTCGTTATGCAAAGTAGAAGGGCATTTTACGATTGCCTAACTGGTTAGCTGCCACCCTTAGATAGAAAAATCTGTCACGACCTTTCAGCAGCAGTCCTTGAAAGCCAGTAATTTTAGTTTTAACTGAAAAATATTACTATATTACGAAGTATATATTTTTCTGAAGCAGTGATGGCTCAGTGGCATTGGCTATGGACTGCCGCGCAGCAGGTCCATGGTTCGAATCCCGCCCAGAGCTTGAGCTTCACCGCATGGTGGAAGGACATTTTGCGAATGCCCGCCTGGCTAGCGACCACCCTCAAGTAGAAAATCTGTCGCCAAGCACCTAACGGTGTGTTCCGGCAGCAGTCCTTGAGAGCCAGTGAAATAACAGGCAAAATGAGACTTAACAAGGTGATGGGCGCAGTGCAGTTCGTCACTTGTGATAAAATGCATCTGTTATAGGCAGAGGATACCGCTTAACATCAGGTGGGCCTCGTTCCTTGCCAATTACATTAAAAAAAAAAAAAAGGCTCGCCTATCGGCCATACAAGAATAACATAATGTTGTCTTAGGTTTTCGCGATTATTACACATAGTAATTAAACAACTTTAAACGGTTTAAATCGCGTATATTTATCATTATTTTTGTCCCGACGTTTCAAACACTTTGCAGTGATCGTGGTCACGGGGTGACTAATTGGTAGTATTTGTCACATGAGATATTAAGAAAATTATTTGGTCTACCGTCTGAAAATTTTTATATTAATCGTAACGTTCCCTATTCACGCAGTATTCGCTCACAGTGTCCAGAGGTCTTGCTGATTTGTGTCGGCCTTGAGATTTAATTAATTTGATGACAGGATCCCAAGCAGGTGGTACTTGCCAACCATCATCTCTATTGAAATTTGGGTATTTTTTGATTTCAATAGCCTCGCGTAACATTCTTGGCATAAACCGGGTCTCTCTGGCGAGGATTTGTGGGTTGTCGAACCGAATGTAGTGGTTGGGTTTGTCCTGGGCATGTTCACAAACCGCAGACTTGGTCGAGCATCTGTTCTTCATGTCAGCAATGTGTTCTTTTACCCGGATACCAATGCTCCTCTTTGTTTGCCCAATGTATGACAGCCCACATTCACAATCAAGTTTGTAAACACCTGCATCTTGTAGGGGAATATTGCACTTAACAGGTCTCAAAAATTGGTTGATCTTCTTGTGCGGCTTAAAGTAAGTTTTTATTGAAGCTCGTCTTAAGATATTACCAATTTTTTCCGTGACACCCTTGATGTAAGGTAAGATGGCAGGTTGTCTCTCAACTGTGGAAGGCTTGGGCCGGCTTCATACCAGTGTGATAATATCATACCAGTGTGTGTGAGGATTTCCCCAAAAAAGGACATTACTGGAAGCGCCGACATCCTCCGTCAAACAAGTAAGAAATTATTATGTCGAAGCATACGCCAACATCGTTTTGATATTTTCAAAATCGACCAAACCATTGAGATTCAATCCATCGAGTTAGAAAAAGCACTATCAGCATCGGATTTCCAAAAATGCATGCAAACGACTAATAATCGCGCCGCTTCTAAATATGTCGAGTTCAAAAACCGAAAAATTAGAAAATATGAAAAACTTGCGACAAAGCAATTGCCAAATTTGGAACGAAACGAAACCTCGCGACCGTCAAAAACAGCTGATAGTGTCATAAACCTATCGCAACAAATAATAAACCCGGTCGCCCTTCAGGCCCTCGAAAATGGATTGAACTACGCGGTTTCCCCAAGATCAGTGCCTTTTGAAGAGATAATCTGCTCTGTGGAACATTGTCTGGCCAGAAACAGTGTAAAGAAGGAAGATTTGGAGGCGTTACGCCAAGATATTTCTGCTGTTTTGCGTCGAAGCAAAGCGCCCACACCGAATCTACCTCGTGAACAATATCTTGAACTTACCAACCTACGCAAGAACCCAGACATAACCATTATTCGAGCAGATAAAGGTAATTCCACTGTGATCATGGATACGTCGGATTATAACCTGAAAATACAAGAACTTTTGTCGGACGAGAGCACATATAAACCAGTAAAAAGAGATCCAACAGCTAAAATGGTAACAAAAACCAAAGAAATAATTTGTAAATACTCCGATACTCTTGGGTTAGACGTCACGGCACTGGTACCTTCGTGTGTGAAACCACCAAAACTGTATGGATTACCAAAAATACACAAGACAGACGTTCCTTTGCGCCCAATTGTAAGCCAAATTGACTCGCCAACATACAAACTAGCTCAACATCTTGCTAAAATACTGTCTCCACTTCACGGTCAAACCAGTGCGCATGTCAAGGATTCTTACCATTTTGTCAGTCAAATGAAAAATCTAAAATTGACTGATGATGAAGTTATGGTCAGCTTTGATGTACAGTCGTTATTCACCAGCCTACCTGTACATGATTGCATTGAAATTGTCAAGAAAAAACTTAGTGAGCATGACCTTCCCATGGAATATGCAGAATTACTAGAACATTGCCTAACATCTGGCTATCTATTCTGGGAAAATAAGTCCTACATACAGATTGATGGTGTAGCTATGGGCTCTCCAGTCTCCCCCGTTGTTGCCGACATTTTCATGGAGGACTTCGAGGAGAGAGCTTTCTCCACAGCTGTGGCTATGCCGAAGATCTACAAACGGTACGTAGATGATACTTTTACCATCCTCCCCAGTAATAAAGTTTTTGCATTTCTAAACCATCTAAACTCCTTACATAACAAAATTCAATTCACAATGGAGCCAGAGGTCAATAAATGCTTAGCTTTTCTTGATATTTTAGTCATCAGGAATCCTGACAACTCCCTTTGTCATACAGTGTATAGGAAACCCACCCATACAGATAAATATCTCAATGGTAACTCCCATCACCATCCATGTCAGTTGGCTACCGTAGGCAAATCTTTGTTACAGAGAGCACATGGCATCTGCGACACTGACCATCTCAAGGAGGAGCTTCAGTATGTAAAACAAGTACTGCGAAGCAATAACCACTAGCTCCCAAGAATGCGTCACAGAAGCCGGCCCAAGCCTTCCACAGTTGAGAGACAACCTGCCATCTTACCTTACATCAAGGGTGTCACGGACAAAATTGGTAATATCTTAAGACGAGCTTCAATAAAAACTTACTTTAAGCCGCACAAGAAGATCAACCAATTTTTGAGACCTGTTAAGTGCAATATTCCCCTACAAGATGCAGGTGTTTACAAACTTGATTGTGAATGTGGGCTGTCATACATTGGGCAAACAAAGAGGAGCATTGGTATCCGGGTAAAAGAACACATTGCTGACATGAAGAACAGACGCTCGACCAAGTCTGCGGTTTGTGAACATGCCCAGGACAAACCCAACCACTACATTCGGTTCGACAACCCACAAATCCTCGCCAGAGAGACCCGGTTTATGTCAAGAATGTTACGCGAGGCTATTGAAATCAAAAAATACCCAAATTTCAATAGAGATGATGGTTGGCAAGTACCACCTGCTTGGGATCCTGTCATCAAATTAATTAAATCTCAAGGCCGACACAAATCAGCAAGACCTCTGGACACTGTGAGCGAATACTGCGTGAATAGGGAACGTTACGATTAATATAAAAATTTTCAGACGGTAGACCAAATAATTTTCTTAATATCTCATGTGACAAATACTACCAATTAGTCACCCCGTGACCACGATCACTGCAAAGTGTTTGAAACGTCGGGACAAAAATAATGATAAATATACGCGATTTAAACCGTTTAAAGTTGTTTAATTACTAAGAATAACATATTCAACGGTATTTATACATAGTAACTCTGCTCGATCAACGTTGATGTCTGAGTTTAGAAGTTATTTTACTTAAAGCATAGTTTGATATTTGTAAAATATGTATGGTGTATTTTACAAATATCAAACTATGCATTAAGTAAAAGAACTTCTAAACTCAGACCATCAACCCATCTATAACAATGGTTATGTGTAACTGCAAGATCTCAAAAGACGATCTCTTGTTACAATCAAACAAAATTAATCCAAAACTCATGATTAATTCATAAACAGAGATTTCTCAGTTATCCATTTCTTTCTTAAATAAACGATGAGAAAAAATTGTTGGAACTTCTAAAAAATACATAAACTTAGAATAATTGAAATATGATCGAGAGAGCAAAGGTTCTTTTATATTACTTTGACGCCAAGGATTGAATTTTGTAGATGAAGTTATAGGGTATTTATTTAAGAAATAAGAATTAAACTAAGGGGTAGTTATTGTCTTCACTTTACCTAAAAGCTATTTTATGTCATATGTTACATTTATATATAAAAATAAATTGTAATTTGTAATACTTAACACACACATATTACAAGTTTACAATTCCATAATAGTGTTCGTTTTCTTTTGGATTCGAGAACAGTAACTTAATGTGGGCAAGTGCTTTAATATGGGCTAGTAGCATTTCTCGGAAACAAACAATTGAAAGACACTTTAAACGAGTAGCTTCAATCACATTCATTTACCACGACCTCTCATTCACTCGATCTCGTCATTTCGGCGCGATCTGTGATTAAGGGAGGACGGTGTTGTTTCTCCGCAAATAAAAAGTTCTGTAAGGTACGTGACAGTATGTTAATTTATAGATGAAAATTAGGGTTAAATACTGTAACTACATGTTTGATTTGTAGAATATAGTTGTTTAATTTTATGTCTTTTGGTTGAATAATTGCTTTTGATGTATGGCTTCTACAATGTGAAGTCAAGTTAGTCACTTATTGAGGCAACGAATTCCGGCTATGACTACGGTCGGACTGCCGCACAGCAGGTCCATGGTTCGAATTCTACCATGGGCTTGAGCTCCACCGCATGGTAGAAGGGCATATTGTGAATACCTGCCTAGCGACCAACCTCAAGTAGAAAATCTGTCACCAAGCACCTAACAATTTGTTCCGGCAGCTGTCCTTGAGAGCCAGTAATTATAGGTTAAGCCCGTCAACCACATCATCACTTACCATCAGGTGAGATTGTTGACAAAGTCTTACCTACCCGCAAAAAATAAAACGTTTATTATTAAATTTGACAATTAAAAAACACGGCAAACTAATTACTGATAAACGATGAAATTTCCTCCATTATCTTTTTATTATACTTTTTTCTAATCATGAAAAACTAACATATAATTTATATTGAATGTAGTGAAGACCTTAATGAAGATCAGCTTATAAAATATCTTAATTTAGTACGTAAACAAATTCATCATATATAAAATACTACATATTTGATAATGTTGTGATCAAAATTATGGAATAGCCCTGACATACCCCTGGCCCCTGACATTTTTAGGTTATCCCCTCCTTGCCAACCGATGTTTTTGGCTGGAGAGCCGAACAAAGGGTCTATCTGACCCAATTAGAACTCCTCCTGTTTCAGGACCGATGGTCGATGGAGGGTTGATTTTAGGTAAAATTAATTTGTGAACTATGAGTGTATTGTCTCGAAGTGGACATGGTTTGCGGAGATTTACCATACCTACAAACACAAGTATACAAAAAAGGTTATTAAAAACATTGCAAATAAAGTTAACATTGTGATTTGTACTCACTGATAAGTACCTGACAAGTACATGGGTATTTACGCAGCTTCAAATTATTCAAATAGAAGATTCATTCTCCATGTGGTGACTGCAAAATAATGTTTCATATCCAATTCATATCCATTGATCCAGGCCTAAGACTAACGCAGTTAAATAAATTTTGCATTACCGTAGGGTATTTTGAGAATACCCGCCTAGCTACCGCCCTCAAATAGAACATCTGTCACCAAGCACTTCAAGGTGCGTTCTGGCAGCTGTCTTTGAGAGCCAGTAATTCTAGATTAGCCTGAACAAAATCTTCGACCACACCATTATCATCAGGCGATATAATGGGCAATGAGTAGCCTATGAGTAATAACAACAAAATACAATTTAAAGAAATTACTGCAGTAGTAATAAAAACGGTCTGGCCCGGTACCCCACGGGCACCAGCAATGTCAACCCCCCATATCTTCCCATGGGTGTCGTAAGAGGCGACTAACGGTAAAATACATGAAGGTAGGCAGCAGCGCCTTCTGAAAAATCGCTATCTTATACTGCGATCCCCAAAACGCCTGCCAAGCGTGGGGATTATGACAAAACTCACCATGATGGGAGAGGCTGTGTTCAGCAGTGGACATTCCGGCTGCTACAGTACAGTAATAACAACGGTACGGCGTTAACCTGTTTATAGTATAATAATAAAAAAATCAATTTATAGTTATACTAGTCCACCAAATTATGTAGTAACCAACCAAAATCAGAGCCCGGTGGGTGCTGAGCTAAAATGTTAGCCTCCCAGATGGGAGGCTAACATAAGGAAGAATCTCCTCAAGAAGAGGAGGAATCTGGGAAGAGATCTTCCCAGTGTGTCGTAAGTGGTGACTAAATGTGAATTAGTGGTAGGTGGGTATCGCCTTCATAGGAACTGCTTACTTAAGACGGCTGAACATTTACCTAGAACTTTCAGCTGTAATAAATCCCAAGGTTCACTACACAAACAACAAGAAGGCTTGTCGAATCACTTCAGTAGTTGTACAAGGACCAGACGCCTTCATAGTCTGGCAAATATTCACACTCGAACAAACACTGACACGGTGGTTTTAGCAAAAATATTTTAATAAACAGCTCGTTGTTCAAGGTCTTCTAATAAAACCAAGGACGCAGTTTAGAAGCTCAACTTAAAAATGTAGAAACAATACTGCTTTTATAAATAAAGCTAATATATTATATTATACTCTTGAAGCAATGACAGCCGAGTGGTTATAGCTATGGACTGCGGAGCCGCAGGTCCATGGTTCGATCCCCACCGCCTGCTTGAACTTCACCGCATGGTCCCACTACATATATACCACCCTCAAGTTAAGAATCTGTCACCAAGTATATAACAGTGTGCTCCAGTAGCAGTCCTTGAGAGCCAGCAAGATTACGAGCACCATGAGACAGCATGAGACTTAACAACTCAGTATGTCTCAGGGTGACGAGCGCAGTGCAGTTCTGCAGTTCTTGTGGCGAAATGCATCTGCAAATGTTATAGGCAGAGGTTACTGCTTAATATTAGGTGGGCATCGTGGTTGTTCCGTCACAATGACATAATGTATATCTATATATCTCTATACTTATATTATTATAGACATTATGGTTAAACATTTACACCCCATCACAAAAATTGCCTCAAAACAACTGAAACCGTCCCCCATTTATATATTTCTAACAAAATATTACTCGACTTAATGCATGGTCGACGATGATATTGCACACGCTGAGGTGCTTAACTTTTTTAGACTATCTTCTTATTTTTTGTAGACCCATTGAGAAATAATTCATTTCTAGCCCCTATATTCATCATAAGTCACTTTTTTACAAAAAAATATATGATATCAGATTTGTATATATTTTTTTGTCTTATTGTGACGGAACAAGCCCCAGGCCCACCTGATGTTTTGAGGTTTAACCCCTGCCTATTACAGCTGCATTTTATCACAAGTCACGAATTGCACGGCGCCCGTCACTTTGAGACATAGTAGGTAAGTCTCATGTGGCTGTAATTTCACTGGCTCTCAAGGACAGCTGCCGGAACACACCGATAGGTGCTTGGGGACAGATTTTCTACTTGAGAGTCGTCGCTAGCCAGGCGAAATTAATAAGTAATTCTATTAAGACTGTATTTTTATCTGTTCATCCGAGTTTGTAACGGGTTTATATCTCCTTACCGGAATTAAGATCATAAATTAGAAATTTTGAAGCAGTGATGGCTCAGTGGGTTCGAATCCCGCCGCGGGCTTGAGCTTCACCGCATGGTGGAAGGGCATTTTGCAAAAACAAGGAGATATAAACCCGTTACAAACTCGGATGAACAGATAAAAATACAGTCTTAATAGAATTACTCAAATTCATAATATTTATGTTTATAGTTAATTAAAAAAAACATGTTTGTTGTTCAAACACCTTGAACTTGATGGATGCATATGATAAGTTAAATACCCATAAAATCAAAACACATAAATAAAACTCAATATTCTAATATTAATAGTATTATTCTGTTATATCAATATAGAGCAGAACTCAAGTAGTCTTTTCGATTTCATAAAATTCTACAAAAGTAACGTCATTGTCTGAAACGAAGCAGTTAATATCAAGCATTATTTCTTTATTTTCATATTATTAGGCAACGCATCCTCGATACCTCTAGGGTTGCGGATGTTTGTGGGCGACGGTGGTCACTTACCATCAGGTGAGCGGCCGGGTAGTTTGCCCTCCCATCCCATAAAAAAATAATTATACTATTATTTTAACATTATGGTAATTATTTTATATATATGGTTTTGAACCTATATCTAAATCACTAACAGTCTCAAGATTTTGAATAAAGAAATATTTTGCTCTAGAAACAAAACAAAAATACTTGCCCTATACATTGGTAAATCTTTCAAGTCTGAAACTGTCCCTTGACGCCTACTCCCTTTGATAAATAAGAATTGCCGACAACTAAAGCCATAGAGAAAATGGCCGACCGAGTGTCCAGAAGGACTATTTACAAAAGTCCTATCTAAATAAAGTCTTAGAGAGATACAAGTATATTATGGGTATAGTATATTTCTAGACAGTTAGTAAACACTTGTGGTATGTAACTTCAGATTCTAGATTTAAATTGCAAGAGTTTAAGGTCAGATACTTACTTTTTTGGCGGGAAATTCAAAATTTAAACAGTTTTATCACGCTTGTACCTAAGTTTAGTAAATATTCTACATCATCATGGTAATCGCGGGTTTGAAATAATATTGATCGTGTTATTAAGAAATCGGTATTAAATACAAAATGCATGATTGCCTAAGTTACTCCAGACAAATTAATCATACATTTTGATATGAAAATGTACGTTTATTTGTAAGAAATGCAATCATCTAAAATAATTTCTAAATATCGTAACAAACTCCGAGTATAGAGTAACTCTCGTGTATTTAATCATTAGAGGACCTAGAAAAAAACCAACCAATAAATAATAAGACCAACAAATAAAAATGTTGAGTTTCTCACCGACGTGAATACATTCCCTTTATGTCAGTTTTGTATGGAATTTCCATCAGCGTTTTATTTAAATGCAGAGTTCAATCTGCATATAAAACAACAACATAAACCAAAAAAATGCGATTTGGACTTGGGGTTTCAAAGGTTCCGTATCAAAACAGAATGTACCCTAAAATCGTTATTGTTTATATTTGGTTCGAGATTCTTATCAGGAGCTACTACCACACTTTACCGGCATTTGTGATAAGTTCCTATATGGAATACATTGTACTATAATCCTACTGAGTTTGAGAGACGCCTTGTAGGTGAATATAATTATAGGTACTCCGTGCTATGCGACCTGAAGTGTACTCTATTGCTTCAGTGCTAGAGTCGCTTATTTATTGGAATGCCTTTGTGGAGTGACAGTTCTGGTCCTTTTTATTATATGACTGGAGTAAAAATATTAAGCAAATATTTTGCCATACGCTATATATATATATATATATATGTGTGTGTGTGTTAGAACGACTGTTCATTTTCATTTCAACAAGATAAAAGTTTGGTGTTATTTGTTTACAAGAATTTCGAGTTGTTCCAAACAAGGTTCTAGAACTCTCTATGAAAACGAATATAAGCCTAGGAACAGTTTTTCTTTGTTTTGTACTTTTCACTGACATATTATAGTTAATTCCTTTAACCACATCATCACTACCATCATGAGATTGTGGTCAAAGGATAACCTATCAGTAATTGAAGAAAATTATTCTACGTCGTGTATTATGCCGTATTTTTATTGAGTAACCTAAAATTTATCCGATCATGTTCTAATATAAGTTTGAATCTGTTCGGAGAATATTCCTATATATATATTACGCGAGTTCTTTAATAATTGGTATGGAAAAAACTCTCGATACTTTGCTATGCTGGATTGACTTATATGTACCTAATCCGGCCATAAGTTCTGTTACAAATCAAGAAGGCATATCTTTTATGAAGTACATTACGTTATATTACTAGAACTTATGAGTACATATTTTATTAAAGTCTCAGAAAAAATAAAAACAAAATTGTATTCGAAATAACAACTTTGGCTTTTGTACAATCCTTTGATATGTATGGCCATGAATCTATGGATTGAAGCATTGTTTCAGCACTACCTACATGCCATATATGTACTTATTATGATAATAGCACTAAATGGACTAACGACATCATAAAACTCGCGGTTATTAGTGGCTAATAGCCATTCATGGAGGCGTTTTATGGAGGAGGCCTTTGTTCATCAGTACACTGAGACTTTGGAGCTTAGAGCAAATTTGACCTTTTACCGTTGAATTGTAATTACGCAAGGTGAATTCACAAGTCTTAAGATGATTTTCACCAATCAATAAAAATGTACCATGTTTTATAATAAACAAAACCGTCAAAAACACCTTCCGTAAAGTATTTTCAGAATTGAACTTTTTAATACGATAATAATTGCAGTATTGACCATAAAATATACCTTACTATTACGGCGGTTTATATGTGGTGATTATCACTATAACGTACGACTTAATCAGCCTCATCGAAAGTCAATATTTAAGAAAGACCACAAAATACACCTTAAATGAAGACGAAAAGAAACATTCGCCTTCACTGACCTCGTTTAACGCCTTCTAGTTGGAAGGCGTTTTTGTACGTATTTACATTTGGTCGGTTTTTTGCCTTATACCATATAAATTGGCCGTCATTAGGGCGCATTTGACTTTAGATTTTTCTCAGTGTAGAAGTCATTCGGTAGATAGGATTGTTAAAAAGCTAAACATTTACAGAAAATAGTTAAATAAAATGCATTGTATTATAACCTTATACAATATATTATACATTACCATGCATAATGTCCACCGTTGAACAAATGCTTCATCCGTTATAGACCGAGGGGTTGCTGCTTCCCCACGCTTGGCAGGCGTCTTGGAGATCGCAGTGTGAGTTGTAATTTTTACCTAGAACCCCATGGCGGAATTGCATAGTACCTATATATAACTGTAATATCTATCATATATAAATAACTTATGATTAAAACCCACATCGATAGATTTAAATAAATAACGCTTGTCGCGCCATATGAATGGAGATTGATCTTAAGATAAGATAAGATAAGATAAGATTCATTTATTGGCCTTATAACTGCGTTTGTTACACTGGGCAAGTGTAACAAACGTGTATAAACTAAGCATATATAAAAAATGACATTATTAAATTTTATTACAATTCCAAGTCGCATAAAATTTCATATTAATATAAAATTTCATCAATTCGAGAATGAAGATTCAGTCAAATTAGTTTGCAAGAATTCCTTTACTACTTATGAGTAAAATGGAGTGGCATAGAAGAACTGTTTAATTTTTTTCTTAAAATCATTTGCCTGTAAATTTGCTACAGAATGAGGTAATTTGTTAAACAAATGTATCTTAATCCATATCCCATGTTTCTTCACTTTACTTAATCGTACTTTTGGTGTCATTAGTATATCGTTCAGTTTACTTCGCTCTCTGAGCTTCATTGGCGTGCAACTTATTTATACATAAAGCGAAACGTTCGGATTATCTCGATTACCTTTTTGTAAATTTAAAATTTTCATGTGAAGTTTCTACAGCTCAATACGGCCCAATTAAGCATGTTTTAAAATTTTGGATTAACATCTGGCACCGATAGCGATGGACCGCATATAAATATTTTTTGCATGGTGGAAGGGCATTAAGCGATTGCCCGCCTGGCTAGCTACCACTCTCAAGTAGAAAATCTGTCACCAAGCACATAATGGTGGGTTCCGGCAACAATTTTTGAGAGCCAGTGAAATTACAGGCAAATGAGACTTAATAACTATGTCACAAGTTGATTGTGCAATTTGTCACTTGTGATAAAATACATCTGTTCTAAACAGAGGTTAGTCCGCTTAACATTAGGTGGGCCTCGAGCTTGTTCCGTCTCAACAACATAAAAAAGAGCTCTCTTTCTTCACACGTGATTTGGCACGTGAAGTACATACACTCACGTCGTCTATACTATATATAGCTCTGTGTTCAAACCTGTATTTATTCCAAAAACTTTCTATAGATTTCTCTGAAATTGCTTCAAAACTCTTGCATAAAGTTATAATTGAGAACTTGTTTGATGTACAAAGTTTAGTCTAAAATCCTTTTGTTAATATGAAACATTTTCGGGATAGGTTAAAGGGAACCTACATAGACACCCACGTGCCGAGCGGTTTATGTTTAATTTTTATTCTCCATGCCCATCATGTAAATTTGCTAGTATACAATACGTTTAAAATAAGAATAGGATCGGCCTAGCGCCATGTTGTGACGTCAAAACTATAACTTGGTACAGTATGCAAAATAAATATATATTAAAACAAGTATAATGTTAACAAAAAAGTAAGAAACCGGACTGTAATTTATTTATTTTTGTTAAGCTGTAATTTATTGTTTCATTGGAATTAACGCTAAGTAATATATATTTATTAAATAATATTTATTTTTAAAGACCGCCCACACATGTGAATACATTGAATTGAAAGAGATGTTGAAAGCCGATCCCAGCCAAACTATCCAGGAATAAGGCTAGACTGGGATTAAGATAAGGCAAAAGGCAAAGCCTCATAGGTTAGCCTTTGACCACTATCTCACCTGATGGTAAGTGATGATGTGGTCGAAGATGTTGTTTAGGATAACCTCGAAGTACTGGCTCTCAAGGACAGGTGCCGGAACACACCGTTAGGTGCTTGGCGACAGATTTTCTATTTGAGGGTGGTAGCTAGCCATGTGAGCATTTGCAAAATGCCCTACTACCATGCTATAACGCGTGCCATCCTAAGACAACAACCTGGACCGACGACTTAACGAGCCCTCCGAAGCACGGAAACACTCAGTAGTAATCTCACTAGCGGTCACCCATCCAACTCATGACCGCGGGCGACGTTGCTTAACTAACGTAAACTTCGCTACGAGCGCTTCAAAGTATTCCGATTTCAATGTATAGTCTCCACCTACGAGTTTTTTAATTTGTTATTTTATGTTATTGTGATGGAGAAAGCACGAGGCCCACCTGGTGCTAAGTCTATAAGAGTTGCAGTTCGTCACAAGTGGCTAACTGCACTGCACTTATCACCCTGAGACATAAAGTTGTTAAGTCTTATGTGCTTGTAATTTCACCGATGTACTTGCCCTTCAAACCGGAATACAGTAATGCAAACATTAGTGAAACATGAAAACATTTTCTGGTCAAATTCGGTAGCTAGCGATTACCAAAGCGCCCTACTATCTTAAAATGCTTTTGATTTATTAAAGATTACGTATTTTACGACTTGATTTAGCGTCACCTTCTGGTCTAGGATGTTTGATTCTTATAGGCTTGAGATTGTCAGTATTGTGTAGAAAATTTTGCAGTACAATGGTACTCCTAATAAGGCTCCTTAAGTTGCCCTTATTACCCAAAAGGTAGCAGCTATACCACCACCAAGAACTTTTCCAGGGAAGGGTTGTCTCATTAATGTTGTTGGTCATAGAACTAACACCAAAACTTTCTACAATTAGATCCAGTATGTTGTATAAAAGCCGACATAATGGTATCAACCCTTTTTTTTTTTTTTTTTTTTTTTACGTGTGAAAAATGCATTTACGCATTCCCGTCCACCCCGGGGAAGGTGGCCGGGATATGTCGGGCTCGACACCAACTACTCCCACAGCAGCAAGTGCCCCTACCGACTAAATAACACACGGTGTTCCATCTCTACCGCTTCTCGGCGGGATCGCAGGGTCGCTTTAGCACTCAACCACGAACCCGCCACGGTTGTCCGTTGCCGGACCCCTCCTGAGGTGCTACCCCTCACGACGCACCAGAACACATGGCACGTCGCTACCACCCGGGGACCAAGCCCGCAAATGGGCGTCAGAATACCCCGCTTCCGACGCCCAAGGTCCCCCTGCGACGGGTCAGATGAGTAGCCCCGTCGCCTGCTACTTCGGCCGCAGAGGATAGGGAGAGCGGCGCCTCGCTATACCAACACTCCTCCTCCCCTGCGGCCCCTCCACGTCCGCCATCCAACGGTGGCGGCCCCGCCGTGGCCACGGAAGGTAGGGAGAGCGGCGCACCGTGATACCGGCACTCCTCTCCCGCCGTGGCCCCTCACCGTCAGCTGTGGTGTCGCCCATACAACACCACAGCCCGCCTCAGATGCGGTGCTGCCCATACAGCACCGCAGCCTACCCGTTGCCGCTCCAGTCTGGACTTAGAGGCAAAGCCCAGTGGAGCGGCCCCTCTGGGGCCGGCTGACTGCCCAAGCCAGCACGGCCCCTGGTTCCTCTTCGCTTCACCGTGGGTGACGAAGCCACGGCTACTAAGCCCCACCGCCACGACAAGGCGGGAACCCTTCGGGGGGATAATGGTATCAACCCCACCTGACTGGAACAGTTAGTAGTTGAAAGATAAAGAAGATGGCAACAATAATGCCTGTAGCGATCAGTTCACAGCAATTCCTAACATTCATAATTATAATGAACGCAATATACTTGGTGAATTTAGCAAATTATTTTTTGTTCCTTAACGATTCCTTTTATATATTGCAGAAAATAATTTACCAATATTTACACCTTCATAGCAGAGGAAGAGAAAATAAGTCCGACAAATGAAATAAAACCGTATATTTATTCATTTCACACAAGGCTCACTTTGTGTTAAAGGATGGCAATGCCAAAAACACTGGACTTGGTACAATGCCAGCGGCTTTATCGTTCGAAAAATATGAACGTCATAATATAAATAATACTGGGTTGGCTGAAACACAATACATTTGCTGAACACACAAAACCGAACCAAAACTCTATTCAGTTTACACTTATTACAACTTAATTATGAATATTTTTCAATTCACAATAATTTTGTACATGGTTTCAAGCGCGTCTGTCGAAAACACCATATTTATGCAAGATAACACTCATCCCCATACCGCTCGGGTAATGTTTCAATGCCTAAAAGATGTTGCTATTAAACTCATGGGCCAGCACGCAGCCTAGACTTAAACCCCATCGAGCGTGCTTGGGACAAAACAGGACGACGTATACACCATGGCCTATCTTTTGCCTTATCTTTTTACATCGCTTCGTGATGTCAAAGAAGCACTGATAGAGAAGAAGAATATTCATCAGTATCGGCTCAGAAATCCGTTAGAAAGCCTGTTGAACCGTATAATAGCTATAGTAACTACTAACTGCTCCTGTTGGCAATACAAAATACTGCGATAATTGCAGACAATTTATAATAAATGACTTTTATCTAACATATATTATTATTATTTGTATGATATTTATACATATATTATAATATATGTATAAATATTAGAATAATTGATAAAATATTGTCGATTATATTTAATTTTCTTTGGAGATAGAGAACGGATGTGTACGGATTCACAGATATACTTTTTTTGTGATTGCAATAATATATTCAAAAGGTACTTTTAACCAGCTAGACCTGGTTGAAAAAAATTGTGTGTTTAAGAATCATGTGTATTATTAGTTTATTGTGGAAGGGCATTTTGTGATAGCTTACCGTGCTAAGTACCTACAACCCCCGACTGGCGACAACCCTCAAGTAGAATACCTGTGATCCACATCTATTGATGTATTACGATTGTATTTGAAAGCCAGTCATATCTTAGTTAATCCTGTTACCGCCTTCGATCATCATCGTTTACCAACAGATAAGTATTGTGCTCAAAAGTTAACTTATAAAAACTTTTAAATGTAAGATTGTTAAATGTATTATTGGAAAATCACCACCGAAAATCAAAACCAGATTTAATTTTAAAATCCAAGGTATTTCACGAAACGCTAATCATCCTAAGATCCACAATTGAATATTTACACAAGTACCGTTCGCATAAAACGTCGATTAATTCTAAACGACCTTTAATAATGAATAGCAAGGAAGGTTCGCAAAAAGGTTTCATTATTTTTTCATCGCGCAAACCGAAAAGGTCAATTCAACCGCAAAAATAACTTACAGTATAACGGTTCATTAGAGTTCGTACAGCAAAAAATCCGCCCAATCTGCGTGAGCATTACGGAACCCATTAGTTTTAACAAAAGGATGGTCTGCTAACAAAATGTTGGCGGATTTTTGAACAAAAGCTATTTTAATTACGATAGTGACACACCTCTGATGGATGGTTATGGAATCTGCCGATGTTACATTGAGAGTTATTAAATTTCTGGCTTGATGCTTTTACTTGGTGGTTGCATTTCGGTGAACAGTGGAGTTGGATTTCAATTTCACTCCATATTTTGTATTGCTGATAAGATATATTTTGATCACAATCTCATCGGATGATAAGTGAGACAACTGGCGGAATACACCGTCACGTGCTTTACGACAGATTTTCTAATAAAAAATGCCCTAGCGGCATAGTATGTTTACCATCTACGATCACATGCACACTTATCATTAGGTGAGATTGTGATCAAAAGATATCTTATCCATCCAAGTAATGACCGCAGTAAACACTGCTTTTTAGTTGATTGAAATACGACTAGGCCTGAAGTATATTCTGACGACAAACAATAACTGTCTTATTTTTGTTGCTAACAGATTATTTAGTTTAATGTGTGGTTTGGTTAAAGCAATTGAGGATAGTCTTCGAGTAACCGTTCCTATTTTAATTCTATTAAATAATTTGTTAGCAACAAGAGAGTTATTGATTGTCGCAAAAAAACAATATCGGGTCCTTGTATTATGGGCACTGTGCGACTTGGCAATCATCATCATCCTTAATGATGCTTTGATGGTAATACCAAATTGGCACATGCTCTAAAAGTTTTTATTTCTTACCTACTGCTGACTTCTTCTCGTTGACCCCAAACGCAGTCAGTGCGGTCTAAAAATAAAAGCCCAATAAGATGGTACTAAGCCTCGTTATATGCTTAATGAATAACTGTTGTGCCATGCTGCGTACTTGGTAATCTCTTAGACAAGTTTTGCAGAATCCAAATTCACACAATGAAACCACTTCTATGATCAATTTATTATCTCGTAACTGCTCTAACGGGACATGACTTAGTTATGCTAAGCTAAAGTTTAGAGGTTCAAACTAACTGGTTTCCGTAATAGCTCTCTGTTCTAACTTGCACTGCAATCTAAGTCTCACGTGGATACAAAGTCTACATTTCCTTGAGATCTTAATTCCTCTTGTGTCTTCAAATTGGAATTAGAGTTTGTTTTAAAACCGATGTTTCTTAACGTAAGGTTGAAAAAGTATACTTTGTTAGATTTATGACTACATTTTAATTTAATTTGTATTCGTATTAGTAGTCGAAAAAATTATGTTTGTGAAGGTTTTTTAGGTTATGAAATTATATCTTCTAAACCACATTGATGATTTCCTTTATAACAATATCGATAGATTAATTAATAAACTATAAATTAACGCTCTAATTAGTACATATAATAAGAAGATAGAACATTGGTATCCATGTAAAAAATATTATATCTCACAACTCAGGTCACACAATGAGCATCATGTTTCAGGATGTGCTGATATTAACATAATATTTCAACGTTGGTAAAGTTGATTTTTGTACAAGCCGGCAACGAGCTGTTAAAATTGGTATTTTCGCCATAATAGGATAGCACATTTTTATTTTGAACACGGTTAGCTAGCTGCTGCAAGCACACCGCAAGGTGATAGATTTTCTTGAGACTTGTAGATACCTAAGGAAGCATTCGCAATACGCCCTACAACCACACAGTGAAGCTCCAGCAAGAAAAGAAGAGCTCTAGAACCAAGGATCTCCTGCGCGGCACAAGAATAGTTATGACCCCTTATATCTTTTTACAACTACAAGTTGTAAAAAGATATTAGGAGTCTAACAGCCATATTTATAGAGTATGGATCGGGTGTGAAGCAGTTGTTTTTTTTTATCAAATGCCCCACATTTTGATTGTGTATAGTCAGCATTTGACAAGTATTGTTTTTGAAAGAGCGCTGAAGCATGCCAATAGAAACAAACATTATTTCAAACGGAAAAAGATAACTTCAAGCGGAACTTGAACCTGCGATCCTAGAATACCCTTCTGGTACATTTCCAATCATGCTACGGAAGAGAGCGCTAAACTGTTCATTTATTTCCATGAGAAATAATTTCTATATTTGTCATATGCCAAACTTTTTTCACGATCCTTACATTTTACAGCTGATAGATTGCTCCACTGATTTATGTTTCGTATGTTGATGTAAGTTCTAAATACTAACTTTCATAGAATTGTATTGTCACTTGGTCACAGCTTTAAATAAACCACGGTATTTATTGTATAAAATTACGAGTAATACTTACTTCCCAAATCGCGACAAAGATAAGTCATCCTTTCTTTATTAAGTTATTCTAACTTATCGGTAAAAAGAAAGCCAATTTATAACAGAACTTCTAAGAAATAAGGTCAGCAACAGAAGCAATATTTCAGATAAATGGACCCGTCAAAATACCAACTAGAGGGTAAGTTAAATGAAACGCGGTCGGACATCTTTTCTAGTTGAGACAAAGCAGTGTAATGTAATAAAATAATATCGTAGAATTCAGTACATTAACTCTCCTAAATAATCATAAAAGCTTATCGGGATAATTACACACCGAACGATAAATTTGCTCAGAACTTAGATTTTCTTTTTGGGTATTTTCTAAATAAGCAACATTATGCACTAGAAAAAAGTCAAATTGTAGTGATTTCAAGTTCTAAAGGATATAATTAAACCAACAGGCTAAATGATGAACGCCGAATCTTGACTAAGAAAAGACCTTTCCACTCACGAATTTGTGCCCTCCGAATTTGTTGACTAGGGTTAAAACAATTTATCTATCGTCAAGCAATCATATTTTATTGTTTTACTGTATAAACATCAACACCCATACTACAACGTAGTGTTCAATCGAGGCCTCCACGTCTAAATCCACGGCAATAATAAAGTGTGTAGGCGTTTGTGAGTAAACAGATTTGTACTACTATAGTTTTGAAGCGCTCGTAGCGAAGTTTGCTTAGCTGTTCTTTACCGATCAGCTAAGTTAAGCAACGTCCACCGCGGTCATGAGTTGGATGGTTGACCGCTAGTGACATTACTACTGAGCTTTTCCTGCTTCGAAGGGCGCGTTAAGCCGCCGGTCCCAGTTATTAGGATGGCAGTCGTTATAGCATGGTGGTAGGGTATTATTCGAGTGCCCACCTGGCTAACTAACACCCTCAATTGAGGGATGACCTAGTTGTGTTCCAGCACCTGTCCTTGAGAGCCAGTAATTTTAGATTAACCTGAACAACATCTTCCACCACATCATCACTTACCATCAAGTGAGATAGTGGTCAAAGCCTAGTCTATCAGCTATAAAAACAAACCGTTGCGTTCTTACGGTCTTCAAAGCGTTTTCCATACAAACGTAGTTTCTTTATATTTTTAATACCAAGTTTTTTTTATGCCTGATAGGTTAGCCTTTGACCGCTATCTCACCTGGTGGTAATTGATGATGTGGTCGAAGATGTTGTTCAGGCTAACCTAGAAGTACTGGCTCTCAAGGACAGCTGCCGGAACACACCGTTTGGTGCTTGGCTACAAATTTTCTACTTGAGGGTGGTAGCTAGCCAGGCGGGCATTCGCAAAATGCCCTACCACCATGCAAAAGTGCTCAAACTTGCTGAAATTTTGCATGCAGATTTTTGAGTCTATTACTGTTTCTGGTTTGTCAGTTAACGAAGACACTGCGCTTTTTTATTGTTTTATATTATTTAATCATTAATATATAACCCGGTTTAAAAAAAAAATGCGTTGAAGGTAGCGCTGCAAAATATTGCATCTCACTTGCACGCAACACACAGTCTATAGTGTAGAAGGAATGTGTGATGATTTTCAGCGCCAACTTCGATTCGTTTCTTTATTTAAACCGGTTTATACCAGCTCCACAATTAGTATTTAAAGGGTAAAAAAATTATGGCAGTACATCAACTTGCAATAAAATAAGTACTGTATCTTATAAATGTAGCAGTCAAAATTAGCTCGTTAAGGAATGAAATTCACCGCGGTTGGATATAATAATATACTGTATCTGCCGGATCGTCCACTGCTGAACACAGCCTCCCCTATTAAGGGGGTATTTGCCATGATCCCCACGCTTGGCAGGCGGCTTGGGGATCGCAGTGTAAGATGGCAGTTCTTTAGAAGGCGCTGCTGCCACCTTCCAGTATTTCTCCCTTAGTCGCCTCTTACGACACCCACGGGATGATATGGGGAGGTGCAATTCTAACCCGGCACCCCACGGGGAACCCGGCACCCCACGGGGATTCTAATCATCACAAGGTTCTAATTCCAAATATCTTTCTCTTAGTTAGAGCATACCCTGGCTAAAGAGGTGGATGGACGCGGGTTCGAATCCCGCACATGACTATAATTTTTCTCTCGCGAATTTGTAATTTTGTAATGTAATTCGCCAAGCAGGCGTTATTGCAAAATTATAAGTTTGGGTCATCATTTACAAGTCAAAGTCAAAATCATTTATTCAATTTAGGCGACGCTCTTATGATGGTCAATTACAAATTTTAGTATTGAAATATTCTACATTGTACTACCACGTTCAGCAAATAAATTGTAAAGAGCCACTGCGAGAAGAACGGGCAAGAAACTCGGGGCCATTCTTTTAAACATCTTTTATAACAATGTGTTACATACTTACTATATAATAGAATTATTACAATATTTGTTTAAATTATGTAGGTGACAGGCAATAGCTTGGCAGAGGCGGAATTGTCCAGCCTTTTTGTCGTTTAAGTAATCAGAAACTGTGTAGTAGGATTTTTGTATTAATATGTTTAAAGTATAAAACCAATTGCAAAATTGGTCTTGTTTGTATTACAATGCAAGTTGAACTGTTGGTGTCCCTCCATCCCGATACGATGGTTGAAAAACGAGAGAAAACATTTGAGTTATTAGTCATTGTGTCATGTTAGCTCAATTGGTTAGAGCATACCCTGGAAAAGGGGTGGATGGACGCGGATTCGAATCCAGCAGATGACTATAATTTTTTCTATCGTAAATTTGTAATTTTGGACTCTAATGTATATGAGATACAGGAATTTTCTTCAAAGCTAGGGTACTGTTTGAACGCCTAGGTCAAGCCATATCTTCCGCGTCAATAAATTAACTCTGTGGCCAATGTTCTGTGATGGCTGATGACCCTAAATCTCAGGGTATCATTGGGAAGTTATATTGCGCACGCTTCAGCGGTTTTCTATTAACTTGGACCTCTTTTTTGTTTTATTAAAACCTAAAAGTATGTCGGTAGCAGGGGAGAAAGTTATCAGACAGGGCTTTTGTAATTAAAAAGGGAGTTTTTACAATTATGATTTGAATTGGGCTCAGTTATAAAAAATACGCAAATCTTTCTTTCCTCAAACATGTATTATAGAATTTTTAATATTTTTCGCCACATTCACATTCTGTACAGTTCCTCCTAGTATTTTAATGGAAATAATGGATAACACAGGAGGT
Source organism: Plagodis pulveraria (assembly GCA_963890685.1). Taxonomy (NCBI): domain Eukaryota; kingdom Metazoa; phylum Arthropoda; class Insecta; order Lepidoptera; family Geometridae; genus Plagodis; species Plagodis pulveraria. The sequence goes on from OY982950.1 coordinate 4,494,411, forward strand.
GCATTATTTCCATTATTAGAGGAACATAACATTACTCACGTCGGATTCACGTAGCTTAAGTGATAATTGGCTATTAGGATGAGATATGAACGAACACAATTCCATACTAACTGCACTGCGCCCGTCATCCTGAGACATACACTTAATAAGTTTCATGTGCATGTACATTTACTAGATCTCAAGGATTGCTGCTAGAACCCACTCTTTCGCGACAGATTTTCTACTTGAGGGTTGCCAGTATCTAGCCAAGCGAGCATTCCCAAAATGCCCTTCCACTATACGGTGAAGCTCAAGCCGGCGATTGAATCATGGACCTGTGGCACCGCAGTCCATATCTATAACCACTCGGCTATTCTTGCTTCCTACCTGTTAATAATACTTTAATATCGTGGTCTATAATAACTGGCAGCCATGATAATGGCCTAAAGCGCAGCGTAGCGTAGGTCCAGGCCATCACAACGCGGTCAGCATTGCAGCCCTTGATAGACAAGAAGTTCGAGGCCTTTATAGCTGGGACAGCAAGTACTGATATGATGACCAAGCTTGAAAACCGAGAGCGTAGCTAGGCTAATCTCAAGGTCATCGTAGCATGATCAGTAGTGCAGTCATTACGGACCAAAGCTTTTTAGCGCTTTTCACTATCAATCTGATAATTTAAATTAAATCAGCTTGATGTACCAAGAATGTATATGGAGTAACACTTGTTAAGAGTACCACCTATTTCTGAAGTAAAATTGTATAGTAAAATAACATAGGAAATAATGATTTATTAATATTAAATAAATAAATAATATAATAAACTTACATATTAAATTTGCGACCGCTTAAACTCAACAGGAATGAAATAAAATTCTAGTAGCGCGAAAATATCGACCTCCTTCATAGAAGGTTGTCAAAACATACTTATCAACAATCTTACAAGCTTTTGAAGCGCTCATAGCAAAGTTTAATTAGCTATTCTTAACCGATCAGCAAAGTTAAGCAACGTCACCCGCGGTCATGAGTTGGATGGGTGACCGCTAGTGACATTACTACTGAGCGCTTTCGTGCTTCGGAGGGCACGTTAAGCCGTCGGTCCCGGTTGTCGTCTCAGGATGACAGTCGTTATAGCATGGTGGTAGGGCATTTTACGAATGCCCGCCTGGCTAGCTACCACCCTCGAGTAGAAAATCTGTCGCTAAGCACCGAACGGTGTGTTCCGGCAGCTGTCCTTGAGAGCTAGTACTTCTAGGTTAGCCTGAACAACATCTTCGACCACATCATCACTTACCATCAGGTGAGATAGTGGTCAAAGGCTCACCTATCAGGTATAAAAAAAAACTGACATTAAACATTTTTAGAGCACAATATTTCTTAACTCGACTGGGAATCGAACCCACGTCCCCACATCGGATACCGTAACTACAGTTAAAACGAGGAGCGCTCGACTGAGTAAAAATTTTGTGCGTTAACTGTATTATTTTATCCGCCATAGGGGATGGTGCAGATCATGAACCAGACTAGTCTTCGTCTGATGGAAAGAAGTACTTCTTCATCACTTTACTCTCTTATTGATGAGTTTTCATTTCGCCTTCATATTTAGAACAAGGTACTCGATACTCCAAATGTGATCCTACGTCACTTCGTACCAATAAGAAAGCCACAGTATATGTCAACACTATACACATTACGTCGGCACTTTGCAGGTCACTGATGAAATAACGTGTATCGTATTTAAGCATTCCTTCCTTCAGAAGTTTATTACCAACAAATTAATTCTTACTTTGAGCGACGAAAGTCATGCTATTAACCATACAACCCACACTTTGGTATTGTAAGAGAACTACTTGAACTTAACTAATTTAAGCAGTAATTGCTCTACATCAAAGACATCAAAGATTTATGTGTACGTACCTTTCTCTGACCCGTCTGACCCTCTGGCTCCAAGCAAACTAAAGACAATTTCGAAGTCAATTTCTGTATAACCACAAAATTGGTACAACGATTAATTTCACCAAATAGTTTCTTGGTCTTCATTCTGCTACACGAATTTATTTACTTATTTATTTTATGTCTGAAAGGTTAGCTTTTGACCACAATCTCACCTGATGGTAAGTGATGATATGGTCGAAGATGTTGTTCAGGCTAACTTAGAAGTACTGTCTCTCAAGGACAGCTGCCGGAACACACCGTTAGGTTCTTGGCGACAGATTTTATACTTGAGGGTAATACCTAGTCAAGCGGGCCATCGCAAAATGCCCTACCACCGCATTTAATAATGTAATATAATTTAATATTTTACCCTACCACAAATTTTGAACTAGTAAGATCATGTGTGGTTTTTTACAATATGTCTTCTCTATAAACATTAAGACAGAGTTAAGCGTATACTAAAAAAATTGACTTCAAAAATGTTGTTCTTGGGGCTCCTTCGGAATGCTTCTGTAGAAAGTATACTTTACCTATGATTTTCATTTGGCATCGAAAAGATAATCAACCCTGTTGTATGCACTACACCTCACATAAATTTCCTTGAGCGGTGGCATACTGCTCATTAATCGCATTGTTCCCTTAAATCACCTTTGCGACATCCAAAATAAGGGTAGACCTTAAGTACAGCATTCACCTAAGAATAGAACTTTAATTAAACTAAGAAAACTGCACTTGAGTTACAAAGTTAAGTTACAAAATTTATCGTAAGATCAAATCAACAAAAACTATTCGGAATAACTGTAAACCATTGAAAAGCGTAGAATAGCTCCCATGATTTGATTCAATTTCAATCTCTACTATAGTTTGTTTATTTTAATGAAACACAATTTTATTAAATATAGAACTAAATTATTCTATTAGCAAGTTTGAATTCTGGTAAACCAATTATTATACAGTTATTGTGTTTGAAAACAGACTCTATTTCTAAGATAATTAAATTTGTTAATAGAAAACGTTTCACAGAATTGTGTTTGAAAGCTTTTCGGACTTCTGAAACAGGTTGTTTGGAGACCAAGTCATTGTTTCGAGTTTTAGATCTGTTATAAAAAAGGAATAATTTATTAGATTAAAAATATATTTAAATAAGTTTAATTAAAAAATAATTTTGTTTTAAAACTTCACCTCCTCCGGGATCCTCTGTCGTAGAAGGCGACTAAGGGAAAAACACCCGAAGGTGAACAGCACCGCCTTCTGAAAAACTGCTCTTCTAACTATCCTACACTGCGATCCCCAAGACGCCTGCTAAGTGTTGGGAATATGGCAAAACTCTCCTGAAAGGAGAGGCATTTTTATATATAATACATGATAGAGTAAATTTTCTGTCGGTATAAATATAATCTATTTATTTCGGCCATATACTTATAATGTAGTCTTTTTCTTAGTCAACAAACATTACTTAACAAATTATAACATAGGTGTGGTTTTAGTAATAAAGCTAGTATATGTACCAACAACAAGACAAGAGACAAGTGAACGGAAGTGTTGGAAGGGTAACGTTCCGAAATCAGATTGAAAACGTTCTGGAAAAGGCCAGTTAAGGAGTACCCTAAACCAACGCTTACGTATGAAACGATTGATGAATAAAAATGAAGCAAAATAGGTATGTAAAGATCGCAGTAGCCAGGGTCTCTAAAAAGGGTAAATATTTTTTTTTTCAGAATAAAAACACTATTTTTCGTCACTTGCTACTGGGATCGATTGTCATTCACTGTCCATAACTATATCATTAAGATAGGAAAATACTTTTCAGTTATTGGACTGTAACTTAAAAAACGGCTTGACTGATTTGGATAAAATTGAAATGAAACCAAACTGCAAGCATCAGCTTTCAAATAAATAATAATCATCAAAATCAGTTAACCCAGTGATAAGTTCTGAGGTAACAAACATAAAAAACAGACGAATTGAGTACCTCCCCTTTTTTTAGCAGTTGCTGAAAATAAATATTTTAAAACATAAAATCATATATTCAACGCTTATGTTTAAAAAAACCGGTTCATATAAATAATCCGAAAACGCACAAGTTGCTTCCAATCTTTTCGATTTCCGGTAGAAAAGAAACGTTCAAATCGATACGCGATACGCTGACTGCTCAAGTTTTACTATACTCGTACTGAGAAGTATATTAACACTTGTGCATTCAACGCACATATGTGCATGCTAGTAAAAGCTAGATTTCAAACTTGGAACATTGTGACAAAGTTGCCAGCTTATTGGTATTTTGCAGCACACTAATATTATAAGGAGGAAAGATTAGTATTTTTTGAATTTTTGTATTTTTGTATGCAACAAATAAACTTAAAAATTATTGGGCAGGTTTGGATGAAATTTGGTAATGAATTAGTTTGAGACCCGGGAAAGAACATAGGTGAAGAAGATAGTTTTATCCAACAGCGCAAAAAGAGGTATGGTTTTGGCATACGCGCGGCCGGAATAGCTAGTAATATTATATATAGGAAAGATTTGTATTTTTGTATGTAACGAATAAACATAAAAACTACTGACTGATTTGAAAAATCCTTTTACCATTAGAATCATTCATTATCCCTGATGAACATAGGCAATAGATTATTATCAATTTTTTTTTCTTTAATACCCGTGCTTAGGGCGGGCCGCTATAGTTTCAAATAATGTGCGTTTGATTGGCATTACCAAAATCCCCAATTATATTAGTTCTTTCTTTGTACCACACGAAGTAAAGGAACTCGGAGTCCGAATATAGTCGATATTCCCAAAATACGCTCAAAGTGGTTTTGTTCGACATTCATTATAGGTATGGCTGATTTATGATAAGCTCTTTCATTGTCTTTATTTCCCAAAAGATATGATCTAGGTATTAGATCATTTCTCTTTTCACATGTATTGGCAGACATGTGAAAAGAGAAATAAAATAAAACAAATTATCCACTGAAACCAATACAGTCTGACGCTTGGTTTTTGAATAAATATGACGTGTGAGATATTTATTTATATATAACATACCGCCACAGTTTTCCCCGACGGATTCATTTATTTTATATAGCTGATAAGCTAACTTTTAACCACTATCTCACCTGATTGTAAGTGATGATGTGGTTTAAGATATTGTTCAGGCTAACCTAGAATTACTGGCTCTCAATGACAGCTGCCGGAACACAGTATTAGGTGCTTAGCGACAGATTTTCAATTTGAGGTTGGTAGCTAGCCAGGCGGGCATTCTTAAAATGCCCTACCACCATGCTATAACGACTGCCATCCTAAGACGACAACCGGGACCGACGGCTAAGCGTGCCCTCCGAAGCATGGAAGCGCTCAGTAGTAATGTCACGCGGTCACCTATTCAAGTCATGACCGCGGCGGACGTTACTTAACTTAGCTGATCGGTTAAGAATAGCTAAGCTAACTTCACTACGAGCGTTTCTAATGTGGTGGCAACGTGGACATAAAAATAGTATGTTATATCACATTTTGTAAATTACCATGATGTTTTACCTAATGGAGATGTATCCCAAAATGCAACGCTATATTTCTTAATTTTGTATAAGTTTTTCATTTTTTTTCATTAGCTACAGGTTTGGTGTCAAATTTAATAAAAGCTAATACCATGTCCAATTTTTAAATACTTCTACATCATTAGTCGTATATGGTGACAAAGGTCTATCATATTTTGTTGACTACAGAGATTAAAATTATTCTTATAGTTATACCTATCTTAGTTTGGAGAAATTGGCCCTTATTCAGAAACTGCCAATAGTTTGTCCGACGCAAAAATTGAAACTAAACCCTTAAAACTCTCAAGCGATGTTCTCACACACACCCAACTAGACAGTCTTTTTATTTTATAAATAGTCAATTTAATTACAACAAAATGTTAGTAAATTTTAATGAACAAAATAATCGCTTTGAATTCTTTGAGTCCCAAATTCTTACTGCCATCCCTTATCAGAGAAACCAAAGTAAATACAAAATACCTACGATCAAATAACTGGAACCCGAAACAAAATCCTCTACGGAACGAAACCTCACGCGGACTCTAACGAGAGACCTCTCAAACCCCCCAAACCTCCCGAACTTCACTCGACCCCGCAACTTTTCGAGGGTCCAGATAAAACGTAAACTATTACTCGGTTAAGTTCGGATGTACTTTAAGTTACGTGACGTGTGGAGGCCCCGTGAATTTCGTCACAGTATTGTGGAAAACAGTAATGTAACTTTTAAACAATGCGTTTAGATTTATTATTTAAATATAACCAATGTTGGCATTATTTAAGTTCAGGTTGTAAGAAAAAAAGCAAACTGATTATCTTGAACTGAGATATTTAATTGCATTTTTCAGTTTATTGAAAAAATAAATAAATGATATAATAAAAATACAAGAAGTTGCCCGTGGGGTTCCGGGCTGTAATGTCACCTCTCCCATCTCTACGCGTGGGTGTCGTATGAGGCGACTAAGGGACTCCAAAAGGTGAGCAGCAGCATTTTCTGAGGAACTGACATCTCACACTACGATCCTAAGCTTGGGGATTATGCCCCCCCATATTCGGAGAGGCTGTGTTCAGCAGTGGACTATCCAGCTGTTACAAGAGAAGAAGTAAGTTGCTTCAATTCTACAGGTTAAACGGCTGTGTAGGAGACCCCTCCATTAACTCTTTTCCTCAAACATAAAAAGGTTTTTTTTTTTCAAGTAAAATTTTTCAACTGAGCTATTGTAGGGAGTGAGTCATAGCTCAAATTTATCCCTTCGCTACTATCGTTTAACCGTCAAGGGGATGGATATAAAATATTCCTTTCCTGCCTATTAAGGAAGCATTATTGCAATAAATAATTTTACTGACTAAAGTTGGCTTTAAATACTAAAATAATACATTCTTAAAATATCTCTCTCACATATACAGAATATTGCGCAACAAATTAAAAAATTCGAATTCCAGAAGTTAACCTACTGCTTAGATTGTAATGTGTAACAGTGCCTACTGTCATTTCCATTTGTGTTTCAGGGAAATAGCGCATGGTAGAGTATCTATTATGTAGCGACACGTCCCGCTTACTAATGCTATAGTAACGTGAATTGTTTCATTTGGCGACAACATTTGTCACATTCACAAAACCCCGTCGGTACCACGAAAGCTTTTTCTTTATACAAATATAATATTTTAGCCCGAATTCAATTTGATACAGAAAAACATAGTGAGCAAAGGTGAGCTGAGATGTTGCTGGGTTGTATTGTTTTTATGTAGAAATAGAAATAGAAATAGTTTTTATTACCAAAAATAATACATACTTAACCTTAATAAATAAAGTAAACAAAGTGTAACAAAAGTCTTAAAAAAATACTTATTTAGGAAGGTTAACAGTCTTTGAGAGTCCTGCACTAGGCGAACCTGTATCGCAGGGCCCGCGATGGTTGCGTTAAATAGTGTTTAAATATTTATAGTGCGGTAAAAACATTAAGCGAGATTGGTTTGAGAAAAATAATCGAATTATTGAATGATCGAGAGAGGATTGGAACAGCTTGTGTGTAATCGTGTTTGGTGTATGAGAGAATGTATGGTGCGAGTGAGTGTGTATGTGAATAGTGTGTTTAAGGTGTGGTCCATAACAGTGAGTATAAGGTAAAATATATTCATCAGTGTGTTTTGTATGGAGTGTGTGTGAGAATGTATTTCTATACAAGTACCCAAAAGCATTGGTGATAGATGCTACTTGTCAAATTTCAGCAAATTCTCTGTGTCGTCATGTGTGAGTGTGCATAAGTATTAAGTTATTATAGCTTTACATTCTTTTAATCGTTTGTCTCGAATTTTGCATGTTTTATCAATTTTGTTATAAATGTAAGGGAATCTGAATTCTGGGAGACGTTGTGCAAAGGTAGTTTTAACGCGAGGTTGTGTGGCACGTGGAGGTCGTCTCTTTAGTGAACTGGTGCTTACTAGGTAGGGGTATTTATGGTGGACTGCGAGGGTGACTCTCTGTATGTACAATTGGCGCACAGTTGACACTCCTACTTTTTTGTATGAATATGTAGGTAAGTTTTTTTTATTGCTAATAGTATTTGACCACTATCCCACCTGATGGTAAGTGATGATATGGGCGAAGGTGTTAACAACCTTAACCTAGAATTACTGGCTCTCAAGGCAAGTTGCCGGATCACACTGTCAGGTGCTTGGTGACAGATTTTCTACTTGAGGGTAGTAGCTAGCCACAAAATGCCCTTCCACATGCGGTGAAGCTCAAATCCGCAGCTCGATTCAAACCATAGACCTGCTGCGGGGCAGTCCATAGCCAATGCCACTGAGCCATCAATGCTTCAAAAGAGATCTAACTATATGATTGAAACTTTTGTAAGTTGTGCACTAGTAGTTGAATCTAAATGACGCAGCTGTATATACATATTCATACAGCTTAGTTAAATCTCTAGACAATTTCGAAGCAATTTCACTTTTATCGGCCCTTTATCAGCCGTAGTTTGATTTCGCTATAAACAACAATGCGTGCGCGGACGCGGTCGGGGGTGCACGTACTCCATCATAAAGTGACTGTGAAAATCGCGAAACTGGCGACGCCTGATTGATAAAATGGCGAAAACTATTACATGGTCAGTCAGGTCTAGTCTAAACGTGAACCGCTATCGATAACACGCATTATGGATTGTTATTATAAGATGTTAGCAAAAAAAATGCTCAATGCGAGTCGGGGTAGCAAAAAGCTCCAAAATTATACCTTAAATCTGCGTTTTTAGTATATTTTAGCCAAATATGGAAAAGAAAACTAATTCATGAAAATTTGTTTATTTATTACTATAGAACAAAATATATGTTGACAAGTACTCTTAATGATTAAAAAATAAATATTTGTCTTAATCAACATTTTAACACCAAAATCATCTTTATTCTATTGGAGAGATTAAAAATTATCTTGCTTGTATAAAATCATGCATTTTATATCTAAAGACGATGTATGCCCGACTCATGTTCGACTTTAATTTAAATGTTTTATTACATTATTGTTTGACGTATTCAATTGTTGCATGCGTCAGGAGACACTATTTTCTAGTGTTGTCTTGTAAGAATGCTGTCAACTGACTTGTAACATGCGTCACCGGCATGCTTCAAGAGCGTTGTAAACTGCACTATGACGCATGCTCTTGATGATCGAAAAATGGAACAGTGTGGACATCACTGCAGGTTATTGCGATCGTGAATATAACCTATGTAATAAAAATCTTAGTTGTATTATAATGACTAAGTACTGAAATAATGATAAATATTCGCGAATTAAACAGTATAAAGTTGTTTAAATACTATGTAATAATCGGGAAAACCTAAGACAACTTTATTGTGTTTTTCTTCTTATTATTCAGTGTTAATGGGCATGGACAAAAGATTAGAGGGGTCATTATTTTGTATATTAGAAACGTAATATTATATAAGTAAGAGGTGGCGCTTTTATTCCCACATAGCCTCGCTCGTTAATAGATTTCCCACCATCACGTGACAACACCGCTTTCGTGCGTCACGATTTTTAATAGCTCCCGTTTCGCCCCGGAAAATTGTTTTAAAAATATTGACACGAACTTCGCTGATTGTGTAACTTGCAAAGTTTGCGTTGCGTAATAGTAGGTTTTTTGTTCTATAGCGGTCGGTGTTCCCGGTATTTTTTTATGAGTTTGAAATGAGTTTGCTAACTGATGGTGGTCCTTCAAGATTCGACTTTGAAATAACGTATTCAATGTAAATTTTGGCTTCAGTCTTAAATGCATGAAGTTTTCTTTTAAATTCTTATTAATAGTATTTATTAATTTTGTTTTAAGATTGTGTTGTACTTGAAAGTTAGAAGATATGTAATTAATTAGATAGAAAATACGCCAACGTTTACGTGAAAATAAGACAGACATATTATGTTAGTTTTTGAATGACAACTACACAATAAGTATTGTTTCGTAAATTTGAAAATAGACACATTTATTTTTTATGTTTGTGTTTGTAATATGTTAGAATATGCATGAGAACCTGAAGCCCTATGAAAAAATAAATGCTAGAAACTTTTGTGAATATCTTATTTACAGTATCTTAATTTTGATATTTGTACCATGTTTTGTACATATAGTACCTAATTCCCAAATATTTGCATTTACAATAAAGATAATAAAACTGAATTATTACAAAATGTTATGTTCGCAAATAAACAATTATATTCTTTTAGTATTATAACACGCCATTATTGGGCAGTTGTGTAAAAAAATAATAATTTAATTCCGTGCTTTATGTAAGTTTCACGCTCTTTACCCTATCAAACAGGAACATAAAAAAACATTCTAAACCTGTACTGTGCTATATTACTGTAATATATTACATTATTTGGCAATACACAACCTCTGTGTGACATATAATACAGCTATATCCACCCTGGCACCCAATTAGGGTAATCACCGCTCGTTTAATAATCGCATTATTCGCGTCAAATGAGGCATCCGATGTCAATTATGTGAACATTATTTAGATTTTGAACTAACAAATGCTTAATTGGGAAGCATTGAACACTGTAAACATTGAGATTTTATTCAGCTAAATATAATTTTTCAAGTACTTCTACTACACAATATTACGCATGCTATAGTGCTTATGAATAGTAAAAAATACAATGATACCAATACAATATCGAAAGTATGAGTGTTTGGAAATATGCTCTCTTTTTTGTCTATATTAATAGTCTAAAAGATGGCCGTACTTTGCAATATTTTATCTTAAGAAACAATATCTTCGGTGAGGTGGGCGAGGTTTTTCTTGCAATGTGGCGGCTTTGGTTTATTTTTATTCATTTTTAGCTGATATGCCTTTGACCACTATCTCACATGATAGTAGGTTATCATGTGGTCGAAAATGTTGTTCAGGCTAACTTATAATTACTAGCTCTTTATTAAGAACAGCTGCCGGAGCACACCGTTAGCCAAATGGTGATAAATTTTCTTTTAGCGTGCAAAATTCCCTCCACCGTGCTGTAACGACTGCCATCCTAGGGCAACAACCGGGATCGACGTTTCAACGTGCTCCGAAGCACGGAAGCGGACAGTAGTAATATCACCCATACAACTCATGACCCTAGCGGAAGTTATACCCTTATCTGATCGGTTAAGAACAGCTGAGTAATATCGATACGAGCGCTGCAACATCAATGCGTAAGTTTGATGTTAACGGTTCGATTCTACAAACACATCACCGAAATTCTGTATAGTGTAAATTTATGTGCCCATAATGAAAAATGCGGTGGTATTCTTACCATAGCGACAAGCACCCCTTACGTCACCTGGCAGTTAAAGATAGTGCATGAAAGATAATGCTTAGTGAAGTAATGTTTTTCAACCAATACACTTCGATTTTAGTTCGCAGGGTGGTTGTGCTGTATATTCACTTTGCACTTTTCTAGATTAAAATTGTGGAGAGGGGCTTTGGAAGGTGCATGTCAAAATGCCCTAACATGGTACTCTTTTGACTTAAGTAAAAGATACAATCCGGAATTTCCTTTTCTTTGTAAATACTACGATTTTTTTCCAAATGTTAATTTTCGGTTTGCTACAGGTATTTTTAAAGTATAAAGTCTCAATTGTTGTAAAATTCAATAACCATGGTAAAACCATACATTTAATAAATAAATATTCACTTTGTTTCTTGGGTTCCGTGCTTAACTAGGGCTCGCCTGTGCGTAGTCCGCAATTGTTTGATTGGTCAATTAGGCCCATGGTATATTATATCAGCTGCCGATCTGTTTGGCTCAGTTGATCACTTTCAGTTTAATTACTGATTTTAGTGGCCAACCCGACTTTTAGTAAACTCGACCCATGGTCAATTCAGCCCGTTGCCAATCTGTTTTGAATTCGGTTAAAAGTTTTCAATATTCCCACCAATATATATCCAAAGGTCAACAATACCAATTGTTAAGACATATAGAATATATTTTATTTTGATTAGAAATGTAATAAACTGTAATGCCGTAGTAACTAGCAAAATCTTATTGAGAATTATAATTTGGCTTGTTTTAGTTACTTTCACATTTGGTACTTAGTCTAATTGAAAGTTTTTGAATAACATCAATAGGGTCGAAAACCGCTTTCATTCATAGTCATAAAATGTCTCGTTTTCATTTAAACTGCCTACGTGGGTCAATATTTGTAGGATATTTTATTGAAAAATATTTTGTTCGTACCCGAAAATACTGTCCGCTGAAAATATTGGCATATTTTACCGGTTTGCACAAATGCAAGTAAAATGTAGACATGTAGGCATTTTTATTACCAAAGCCAATGATTGAATTGATTAAATGATTATCAAATTAAAGTGATCTGCTGAGCTCATGGGCAAAGTTGGCTGTAGAATGTGTTAACCACAGAACCGGCTTTTAGGTTCACCGTTTCTTTGCAAATCATTGTCAAATTTTCGAAGAACAAATTTAGAAGGTAAATTTTCTTCTAAAGTTTTTTCTAAATATGCGCCCAAATGCCTTTTTAACTCTTAAATTTACACATAATTTAAGATGTTGTCAGCGTTTATAGTTGAAAACGCAAAGAGCTTTTTTAATCTTAGAAAACTTAGTAAAATATTCATTAGTATCGGTATTTAATGTGAAATTGATATCAAGGTTTGCTTGCAAGCCTCTTTCCAAGCTTTGTTCATTTACAGACCTAATAAGCAATACACTTGCCGCAGTCTAATTATTATACTAGCTGCGACCTGCGGTTTCACCTGCGTAGACAAGGAAGTATGATAATATACTAAAATACGCAGCGATGATGATCATGAGGAAGTAATGAAAAAAAATCTTTTGTGGGTTAATATAAGACCTAAACTATCTGTATTTTAAGTTTAATTCAATCCGGTTCGGTGTTTTAGTGTGAAAAAGTAATATACATACAAACCCACATCCTGAATAACACACTTTCGCTTTTATTATATTAAGTGTGATCATTAAGTAGTTTGCATTTCCAGCAATAACTCAACATTTCTCACAATTGATCTTAGAAACCAATAAATCCAAGTCCACGATTCCAAACAAACTAAAACAGCAACGAGAGAGAATACTTACAAACAAAACAACGGGAACATTTATCGTGTCTTTTTAAAAAGTTTGCTTGGAAGAACCAGCGGGATTAAACTAAACACTGTTGCGTATGTACTGTGATATAATAATGAAAGTATTATGAACATAACTGTATGTATATTACTCTTTATTTTGTTCGTGAATATATACTTTTATTAACAAAAGTGAATAGTGGACATGTTCGTGCAATAAACAAAAGAGAGATAAGCTTTAGCCAAGATTGTTATCGCGAAGCAACCTCACATACTATGTTTCATAGAGATACATTCTCTTAGGGTTGTATTTTCTAAAGGGGTGGGAAGCTGTATCTAAGCCACTAGTTTGCCAAACATGATTTAATCCCACATAATAGAAGACAAGATAGCCCTATAAGAAAAAATCCGGAAAGCTCTTGAAGATTTTTAGTCGTAAAAACTCAATTTCTAATCAGGGATTGAACCTAGAACCAAGAATCTAATTTCATTTCTAAATCAACATAAATTCCAAATAGCAATTTCAACTTTTGATATATATGTAATCAATTTAATATGATTATTAGTGCTTCTCTGTAAATAACGTCTTTGGCTACACAAATAATATCCAAAGCCCTACTAGCATTGAAGTGTAGACTTTAGTTGGAATTAGTATTTTCCGTTTCAAAAATACTCCAATATCGCTCACACAGGTTCTAAAAAACTAATAAGTTTCAGTCGTTTGACTACCACAATTCCAAACCAAGAGAATAAAACTAAGTGAGTTCCCTCAGTTTTGTTCTTATGTTATTTTGGTAAAATAAGACATCGAAAACATTTATCGAATGCGCATTATAGAGTTGCCCGGGAGGTACCAGGCTAGAATGTCACCTCCACCTGTGGGTATCGTAAGAGGCGACCAAAGGTAAAACACTGGAAGGTGAACTTCCTGAGGAACTGTTATATTGAACTGCGATCCCCAAGACACCTGCCAAGCATAGGGATTATGCCAAACCTCCTTAATTGGGAAGACTGTGTTCAGCAGTGTACAATCCAGCTGATACAGATACAGCATTATGTACATTTGCTTAAATAAGCAAGTGGGCTGAAAGTAATTGTTTTTGTCTTGTATATAATATTTTTTTGAATTTCTATACTTCTTTGAAGCGATCAGAACAGCAAGAAAGTTTTCTGAAATGTCTCCATTTCAGAGAACTTTCTTGCTGTTCTGATCGCTGTTATGTTCCAGCCTACGAACAGTCTTCACTGTACTCAGAATTAAACAATATGTATTTACAAACATAAACCAACCTCAACACTGAAACTCGCTCAATGTTCAAAGCAATACATGTCACTTCCAGAGGAATCTGTTACTGAATTCAAGCTCTCAAAGGCTGTTTCAATGAAACTTGTGAGCTTGACCCAAAGATTGACGCGTTTGTGCCGCATCGATATTCTGGGAAGCTTTAAGCTCTGTTTATATTAACATTATTATTTTTCTGCCAGCGCTTCAAATTAAATGTTTAATTATTAATTACTGTATTTAAAATAAAACTAGCGACTTGCCCCAAATTCTCACGGTATTCAACAATAAATAATTAAAGTTAAAACTAAATTCTATAGCCTATGTAAATCTGGGATAATGTAGGATTCTAATGGTGAAGGTTTTTTTTAATCGGTCCAGTAGTTTTTATGTTTAATCGTTACATACATGAATACAATTTTTCCTCTTCCTGATGGTGGGCTAGAGCATTTGGACTCCCTATGAGTCCAAATGCTTTTACTGTAGTAGCTGTAGTATTGTAGTAGCTGTAGTGTTGTATATAGTTTGTAGTATTTGTTTAATAAAGGCAGACCACCAGTAAAAAAAAAATTTTTTTTCCTCCTTAAAATATATGGATGTATTTTATTTATTGAAATTGTAAATGTAGTCTACATAGTTGGTACCTATATTATTTTGTTTAACATCTTCGTACTGACTATTTTTATAAATTGGTACCTAAAGTTACCCGTATTGTCACGCATGAGGGCAAAATACGATCAAAGCTCACGAATCTTATTTACTATATTTTTTGACGTGTTTCTAATATAGGTTTAGTTATATCAAGTGTTAATAATCGTGTTTTGGGCAAATCAATTATTTTCATTTTTATTCTAGTGAAATGTTTTGTTTAGGTTGTTTGAGAATAACTTATACAATTAATACGTCCAACTAGAATTTGAATGTCTAGTATTTTTTAACCTACCTGACAACTGCACCTACTTACTAGACTAGGGTAAATACTGCGCCGAATGAGAAATTTGATACTTCTCACGCAGTCGTATAAGTAGGGGGTTGCTGCCCATTTTATACACAACATGCCTTAGGTGTCCTAACCAGTGCCCTAGTAGAACAGATCCTAATGCGCCAGACCAGTATATGTGCAATTAGAAAATACACAAATGGTGTCTTACTAATGGTGTCAGCAATGATTTATCAACATTAACAATGATAGCCGAGTGGTTGTAGCTATGGACTCCAGTGCCGTAGGTCCATGGTTCGATACACCGCCGGCTTGAGGTTCACCTTACGGTGGAAGGGAATTTTGCTAATGCTTACCGGGTTAGCTACCACCATCAAGTAGAAACGCTGTTGCCAAACATATAACAGTGTGTTCCGGCAGCAGTCTTTGAGCGCCAGTGAAATTATCTATTCTTATATGCGGCATTGACGGGCGCAGTTCACTTCGTCACCTGTGATGAAATGTATCTTTTATAGGCAGAGGTTACCGATTATCATCAGGTGGGCATCGAGCTTGTTCCGTCACAATAATACTCGTATAAAAAAATCATTGTAACATGTACCTACTTCACATTAATAAATATTGCTATTAACATTTTGATAATAATATTACAGAATCAAATAATCTCAAAGGCACTAAAATTTTCCTAAAACCCCTGGATTAACTCGATATACAACGTATTAGCATCACATAATTATCTGGAAAAAATATATCTATTTTGTGTACAAAAAATAACGAAATAGTTAATTTTCTACCTTTATATTCACAACCCGTAAGGCGCCGGCCCCTTACGGGTTGTACCCTTATGGGTAAGAATTTCACGCCCACATATTTTCTTGTGAGATAAGGGTGATTAAAAGAAAAGTTCTAGGTGGGCAGGATGTTATATTAAGATCCCCGACACAGCTGCCAAGTGTGTGGATCTCCCTTGATGAGGAAAGCATTCGTTCAACGAGGGTCAATAAGGCCTTTTATGTAGTACAAGTACGCAATCTAGATTCGGAAAAACCATTTCAAACTTGACCCTTAAGATGCAGTTTTGATAGATGCGCCAAACATAAAACGTCTCAACTGCATCTCAGGATCGATGTCAACATTGAGATCTCTTTTAACACAAGCCTTGGAGGGCTTAAACTGGTACTGTATCAGCCGACTCGTCCATTGCTGAACACAGCCTCCCCTATTAAGGGGGTATTTGCCATAAACCTCACGCTTGGCAGACGGCTTGGAGATCGCAGTGTAAGTTAGCAGTTCTTTAGAAGGCGCTGCTGCCCACCTTCTAGTATTTTCCCTCTTCCGACGGGATGGTATGGAGAGGTGCAATTCTAACCCGGCACCCCACGGGGGAAAACTAGTAACAGGCACAAAATAATAGCTAGATACTACTCATCTGTTGACTTGCTACGATTTGAAACAAAACATTCTCCATTTTTCACATTTGAACTTTTCATACGCAATCGTTTGTTAAGAAGGACATTTTCAATTAGTTTTCTATTTGTTCCAAACACATTCTCCGAAATGTTCAGACTGTTCTCTTCAGTTTATTGAGTCATTTTCATTTTGCCCACGCTGTCTATGTATATAATTACTTCGGAATAATTTTTACAAACATACATAAAATGACGCCTCTTTCCCGTTTGGGTAGGCAAGGACCACATATTTCTACTTCCTACGAACCTTACATATCTCTTTTGCTTCATCTACACTCATCAGTCTTTTCTTCCATGAGCGTCGGTTTAGGGTACTCCTGACCTGTCCTTTTTTCAGAACGTCTTCAATCTCATGAAGTCCCATGTGCCTGTAATTTCACTGGTTGAGAGCCAGTGAAATTACAGGACTGCTGTCGAAACACAACTTTGGACAGATTTTCTACCTGAAGGTGGTCGCTGGCCAGGCGGGCATTCGCAAAATGCCCTTCCGCCATGCGGTGAAGCTCAAGCCCGCGGCGGGATTCGAACCATGGATCTGCGGCATGGCAGTCCATATTTAATGTCACTGAGCCATCACTGCTTCAATATCTGATTTACGAACGTTCGCCTTTTTTTTTTTTTTTTTTTTTTTTTTTTTTTTTTTTTGACCCGGAAAAATCCTTTATGGATACCACCCGGCTCCGGGGGGAGCAGGGTGGTTATGTGGGAGTCCTCGCCTGAGGGGCCTTACTACCCCCACGGGGGGGTAGTAAGTGAGGTTACCCACTAAAAACCCGGGATGAGCAGTCTGCCGCCTAGTCGGGGCGAGATGGGGTAGCGTTAGCAATCACCATCTCGCCCCGGCGGTTGGCCCGTCACCGGTGACGGGCCCCGGCCAAGGGAGGGATGACCCAGCTCATTAGGGCCATCCCCCAGACGTGTGGGATCGTGCAAGCCAGTGGAGAATCCCCCGACTCTCCACCGATGATCCGCACAACACTAGGATAGAGCGAGAAGGCGCCCGAATCGCCTTCTCCTTCCACCAGTTCGTCTACGCCGGAGCGGGTCTGCGAGGACGTCGTCCTCCCTCGCCCGCTCCGCAGCCTCTTTCTGCGCCATCACCTCTTCGCAGAAAGAGACCACCGCCTGCCACGATCCGTCGCTGCCGAGCATAGCATTAACCACGCTCGGCAGCGACAGATCTGCGCCTATGACCGCTGTGAGGGCGCGCCGCATGGGACTCCACGCGGCGCACTCCTCCAGCGTGTGGAGCGCCGTGTCTTCTGGCGCTCCACACTCGTGACAGGCGGGGGTCGCCTCACGTCTTGCGATGTGATGCAGGTACCTTCCGAAACATCCGTGTCCGGAAAGCACCTGCACCAATCGGAAGGTGAGCGACCCGAATCGCCGCCCTACCCACCTCCGAAGGACCGGGCGAATGGCATCCACCGTCCTCTGTCCAGGGACCGGTGGAGCCAGGTCCTCCGTCCACCGCCGCAACAGGGCGGCCCGCGCCTGCCGTCGCATGCGCGTGACCTCCTCCCACGCTGGAGGCTCCCCGCGGGATCTCCTCGCCGCCACGAAGTGGTAAACTTCGGCGAGGATCTCCGCTTGGAGCTCCCAGGGGGGATCACCGGCCAACACGCATCCCGCCGTCCAGGACACCGTCCGGTACCCGCGTATCGCCCTCGTCGCGATGACCCGCTGCGGACGACGCAGCAGGGCCTTATTGGCGCGACCGAGGGCGTCCACCCAGACAGGTGCCCCGTACAAGGCCATACTCCGGATCACTCCGGAGTACAGGCGACGACATGTGGCGCTCGGGCCGCCCACGTTGGGCAGCAGCCTCCCAAGGGCGGCTGCGGCGCCTATGACTCTTGGGGCCAGTTGGGTGAAGTGGGCCCCAAAAGTCCACCGCCCGTCCAGGATGAGACCCAGGTACCTCATCTGGGTCCCAACCCGGACCAGGACCCCGTCCAGGTCTATCCTCGTTCCTGGAGGGGGTCCCCCCCGAGGCCCATGGAACATTAGGGCCTCGGTCTTGGAGAGGGCGACCTCCAGCCCCAGGGCACGTATGCGGCCGACCACGAGTGTTGTTGCCACCGTGGCCCGCCGCACCGTCTCCCCGAGGTCCCTCCCCTTGACTACGACTAGGGTGTCATCCGCGTAGCACGCAACCCGCATACTTGCGGGAAACGTGCCGCGGAGCACCCAGTCGTAGCCAATGTTCCACAGGAGCGGTCCCAACACCGACCCCTGTGGAACCCCGCAGGACACGCGACGTCGCCTCAGACCGTCGCGTCCCTCCACCAGGACCTCGCGGTCCCGGAGGTAGTCGGCCAACAGCCTACGCAGATACAGGGGCACTCCGTGATAGCGGAGCGCCTCCCGTATTGTCCCGTGCGGTAGGCTGTTGAAGGCGTTGGCAATGTCGAGCGAGACAGCCAACGCCTTTTCCCCCCCGCCGACTGCGTCCTGCGTCCACCCCTTGATCCAGAGCAGGGCGTCTATCGTCGACCGCCCTGCCCTGAATCCGAACTGGGCCTCTGAAAGGTCAGGCCCAGTTCCCCCCAGGTGCCGGATGACACGGAAGGCTACTATTCTCTCCAGCAGCTTCGCCGTGTCATCCAGCAGCACGATTGGCCTGTATGCGGCGGGCGAGTCTGCGTCTCGCCCTTCCTTCCGCAACAGGCACAATCGCCCGTCCTTCCAAAGCTTCGGGAACTGACCCGACGTGAGGCACGCGTCGAACAGTTCCCGAAGCTGACCGCCCATCTCCCTAAGGGCGATCCTGAGGACCCGCCCGGGAATCCCGTCTGGTCCCGGGGCAGTCTTCTTGCCTCTCAGGCGAGAGACTGCTGCCTCCATCTCCACCTCTGAAATAGGCGGAATGGAGGCTGGGTCCTCCTCCTCCTGGAAGGACGGGGTGGCCATCGGTGGAGGGGTGTAGTGGGGGTCACTGTCGGGGAATAGAACCCCCAGCACCCTCTCCAGGAGCTCTGGCTCCAGGGACTCCGCGATAGGGGGCGCTCTGCCCCGGAACTTATTCCGGGCAGACTTGTACGGGCGCCCCCATGGGTCCCTGTCGAGGCCCTCCAGCTGCTCACTCCAGCCGAGGGCCTTAGCCCGGCCGATGGCCAGCTTCAGCTCCTGTTTGGCTGTCTTCACATCACCATACAGGAGCTGCTCGGCCGCCAGCTGCTCCGCCGGCAGCTGGTCGTCCGTCCGGCCGTGACGGCGCCTCCTACAGTGATAGTAGAGGCGCCGCGTCTCCGAGCATCGCGCTCGGAGATCCTCTATCTCCGAGCACCACCAGTAGACTTGGCGGCGCTCGGGGTGGCGTCGGGACCTCGGCATGGCGGCGTCGCAGACGGCCGTCACCGCCTCCCGGAACCGGCTCGCCGCGACGGCCACCTCCGGGTGCATGGGGCCGGCAACCCACGACTGCACCATAGCCGCCTCTTCAGCCAACTCGGCATCGAGGTGACCAATCGCCCAGCGCGGGAAGAGTGCCCCATCCACGCGCCGAGTCCCTCCTTGGTGGGAGGTGGCGATCTCGAACCGTATATAGTTGTGGTCCGAGAGAGTCGCCACATCCCCCACCACTCTCCAGGCCTGGACACGTGCTGCGACTTCCGGGGTGGCGAACGAAACGTCCACCACGGACCCCCCGTTGTGTCGCACGCACGTGTGGACCGACCCTCTGTTGAGCAGGGTCAGCCCTGCGGCAACCGCCCACTCCCTGACAATCTCCCCGCGAGTGTCAGTGGAGGGGTTGCCCCAGGCCTGGGCCTTGGCGTTCAGGTCCCCCATGAGGAGGACCTGACGTGGCGCCTGTCTTCTCACCGCCGCGGCCAAGAGGTCCAGATAGACCTCCAGCTCCGCGACGGTTCTATTGGGGGAGAAGTATGTGCCGACTACCGCATACCTCTCCCACTTGGCCACCACGTACCCCGAACCCCTCTCTGACACCGAGAGGGGGGGGCCGCCACCGGCACGTCCAATAATAGCTACGGAGCCGTCCAGATCCCCAGCCCAGTAGGGATGGGACTGGGGAATGTAGTAGGGCTCCGCAGCGACCGCCAAATCGATTCGCCACTGCGCCAGGGACTGCATTAGCAAATCCTGAGCCCTGACGCAGTGGTTTAAATTCGTCTGCAGGAGGTTGTGTTGTCCGACTTGATCCATCAGTCGGACGTAACAACCTCCATGCTCGCCGCGCGGCGAACAACCTCAGGAGCGGCGGCTTTGGCTGCCGGTCGGGGGATGGCCGGGGTCCTGGCGGCCTGTCCCTTCGTCTTTGGGGGAACACAGTTTTGTCCCCCCATCCTGTGCTCGGCAGGTCGCCCCGACTCTGCGCATATCGCGCAGTGCGGGGCCCTTCTTTGGCAGCTTGCCGCCCTGTGGCCTGCGCCTCCACAACGGAAGCACAGGTCCCCCCTGTCTGCCGACGAGGGACACTGTGGGCGCGTATGCCCGAGTCCCATGCACTTGAAGCAGCGCATGGGAAGCGCCGCCAGTGCCACCACTCGCACCGAGCTCCACCCCACCAACAGCCTGCCCTGTGCCAGCACCACTTTGGCTACTGGAATCGGGCAGGAAACCAGGGAGGAGCCGGTCCCGCCATAGCTGCGACGTATGTCTCCTGCTTTGACGTGGAGTACGTCGCAGCCGCCCACCTTGGCGACCGCCGCCGCCACTTTCTCCTTTGTGGCGGCGTCGTCCAGGCCCGTCACGTGCAATTGCACGGACTTTACGGGCCTCGCGACGTTGGCCACCTCGGACAGGACACCGCGGAGTTTCTCCGCGAGTCTGTCCGCTTTTTCGCTGCTTTGGGAGCCAGGAATTTCGAGCATCCTGGCTCCCGTGGCCGTCTGGCGGAAGTTGATCCGGTCGATGCCCAATCCCTGGAGATCGACCTTCTCCTGCGCCGCCTCAATAATGGCGCTGTAGGTAACCCCCTTTTCCGCGGCTTCGGGCTGCAGCGTCAGCACAACAGCCGCGGATTTGGAGGCTTTCAGCGCCTTTGCCTTCTTGGGCCCGGCGGCAGCGGAAGCCTTTTTAACTTTAGGCTTCGAGGCGGAGGGGGGGGCACGAGCTGCTGGGACAGGAGCGGGAGTGGGCGTTGCCGAGGAGGACGCTTTGCCCTTCCCCTTGCCTTTCCCCTTTCTTACTACTGTTGCCCAGGTGTCCGCCTTGGCAACAGCAGTTGGAGTCGTTTTTGGGGGGGCGTTGGGAGCCGCAGTCGAGGGGGGGGCGACGGGAGCCGAAGTCGAGGGCGTGGCAGCAGTAGCCTGCGGGGCCTGGGCAACCCGCTTTCGAGGGGTCGGTTTCGGGGGTGGGGGGGCAACCGCTACTGCAGCCTTCTTGGCGTCCGCTCGGAGAGGCGGGCGAAGAACCGGCGCTGGCAGGAGGCGATCCTCGATGCCAGCGAGTCGGGCATTGAGCATTTGCCCGAACGTGGCAGTCAAGGAGCGCGTCATCTGCTCCACTAACTCTGCCCCCACTACAACAGCAGGGGGGGGCGGCGTCTCGGCGGCAGCGGCTGCTGCAGCAGCAGACATAGCGGCAGCCGCCTCGGTCTTGGCCTCCGTGAAGCCGCGACGGAGCGCCTTCACCTCTGCCTTGGAGGCCTCCATCTCGAGGCGCAGGCGACTATTCTCGGCTCTTAGCCGCCGCGTCTCTTCGGCCTCACTCCTGCATGCCAGGGCGTCGACTACCTCTCTCAGGGTCGACGCGGACCTCTTCAGGCGAGCAACAAACTCGCCCTTTAGGTTGCCAGATTTCTTGGCAACCTCTAGAATGCAGGCGAGCATACCTCCTGCGTGAGCCCTCAGCTCTTGGGCGTTTAGTGTGCTGATGTCACCAAACCCGGGAAGGACATCGGAATCGCTTCCGGTGTCGAGCAGACTTCCGGCGGCCACAGCGGCCGACCCTTTCTTGTATTTCCTGCTCTGCAGGACCTCCGCCAGTTGCTCCACCAGTGGCTTTGGCGGTGGCTTTAAAAACTCGTCTCGCGTGGGGCCTCCTTTGGTGCCCTTCGCCCTTCCCCTCCGCGCCGTATTGACCTTCGCGGCCGCGGTCCCCTCGGTCTCTGTGTCCGACTCCAGATAGCCGGGTGCGTAGAATGAGGAGTAAGGCCGCTTCCTGCAGCTGTCACCCTCGTCACCCGACTCTTCAAATACGGACTCCACGTCCGACCTCCTTTCATCTCCCATGGAGACCTCCGACGGATCCCGGGAAGGAACCCGTGAAGTTTGGCCCTGAGAAGGGCCGTTTTCTCGGCTCTCAGAAGTGCCGCTCGAGCGGTCCTCAGACAAAACTTTCACAATAGGTTGGCCCTGAGAAGGGACTTTGGTAAATTTACCTTTAGCGTCTCTATTTAACTTCGACATAGTCAGCGATTTCGACATACAAAATAATTCAAGAAAAATTATAAATCGTGACCATAAGCAAATTTTCGGGGGGGAATGGACAGGCTTCAATCTTTCTACTCAAGCCTCCGGAAGTTTAGAGTTCAGAAGACTGACAATACCTTGGAGGTATTTTCCCGAAGTCTAAGGATACACTTATCATCGGGGTTTTGGAACTAGTCCAGCCAGTTTGTCCCCGCCTCCAATAACGTGAGTTATCGGAACAGGGGTCACTACCAAATAAAAGACAGCGGTTATTTTCGATTATGTAACAATACGTTTGACGGTAGTAGGCGCTGGTGTTTGCCAGTTAGAGGGGTCCCTATTTTAACACACACACCGCCAAACTGTTTTTCATCTACTCATAAACATGACAAATTATCTGTAGCCTTGCCTTAAAACTACAATTTATACACCGTAAGTCTATTTTGTCATCTGTCTTACAGAGGTACTAAGCACCTTAGCACGTATAATACAGATGACAAACAGTTAAATACGGCCCCGGTCTGTACCGAGCATTTTACAATTTTGTTACTAATAAGGGGTTAAATAGCCCTGTGAACTAAAATATATACACATATAATACTAATATATACAGAGACAATATATACATATACATACACATATAGATAACAATATACGCGGCGCCTGACGGTGTTCTGTTGCGTTTATTTCGGAAGGAAATAAACAAATAACAGGCAGCACCACGGGAAGGTAACCGTCAGACTTGCCTTGGGGATCATCACGACCTGCGCTCTCCCCCAAGACCCTTGCCTCCTTACCCATCCGGGATGAGTAAGGAAGGCCTGAGTTTATCCAAAACAAGCAGCGCGAGGCGTGCAAGCTAGGCAAAGCAACTATTAATGGATAAACCCAGACCCGCCCACGAACGTTCGCCTAGGTCTTCCCCTTCCAACACTTCCGTTCACTTGTCCCATGTATATCTGTTTAGTAATTTTTTAGGAATATTACTTATGGTTAAACGTGAAATAAACATAATAAATATGCGTACGTCGTCTCCTATAAGCTATATGAGGTCGACCCGACTTGCCATGCTAAAGTGAGTTAGCTGACCTCATTGGCTGTCTTCCAAGTTCGATAGAGTCAAGTTACTGCCTGGCTTCTAAATGGCTGTTTCCTGAACGCTTGTTCTTAATACTTGCATTAAGTCAGAATCTAAAAACCGTCGTAGTAAAATTATGTAAACAATTGCATTTGACAAGTAAATTTCAAAGTATGTCAAATCAAATTATGATTGATTTTAGGTACTAACTAACCAAATCCGTTTGTTGTCCTAGCAAGGAGATCATTTAACATATATTTTTTTATGTTATTGTGACAGAACAAGCTTGAGGCCCACCTGATGTTAAGTGGACTAACCTCTACCTATGACAGATGCATTTCGTCACAAGTCACTAATGGCACTGCGCCCGACACCTTGAGACATAGTTGTTAAGTCTTATGTGCCTGTAATTTCACTGGCTCTCAAGAACTGCTGCCGGAACACACCGTTCGGTGCTTGGCGACAGATTACATGTGTACGTTTTAATAAAAAAAACCTACTACACAGTTTGTGATTACTTATACGACAAAATTGCTGCCTCGGTCAAATTGTGATTGTAATTGTCACTGAATAATTCAAGTTTACTAAAATTTTTACGAAAAATTTATGTAAGTCAGTAGTTAACGCTATAACACTCGTGTTTTTCAATCTTAAAATATAGATTTTAGTTTTTGTAATATGATATTATTTTGTTGTTTATTTTATCTGAATTATTTGCCAGACAAAGTTGGAACAGCAAATTGGTAATTCAATATTAAGTAAACATGCTGTCACGTCGCGCCTGTATTCGCCAACGGTAGACAAAGGTAGTAACATTAAGACTTTCGCGACTTGAACACATAGTTATAAGTATTTAACGGGACTTAATCGCGATAAATTTTGAGTATTACCCGTGGGGTGCCGGGCTAGAATGTCAACCTCCCATCTCTATCCGTGGGTGTCGTAAGAGGCGACTAAGGGTAACACACCAGAAGGTGGTCAGCTGCGTTTTCTGAGGAACTGATATCTCACACTTCGATCCCCAAGATGCCTGCCAAGCGTGGTGATTACGGCAAATCCCCCCATAATGGGGGAGGCTGTGTTCAGCAGTGAACAATCCGGCTGATACAGTAATCGCGATAAAACACGTAAAGATTTTATTTACCTCGATCAAGTTGCATTTGTCACGGCCACTGTCCGCTCGTGAAAGTGGCCACGATTCCCCTTTTCTTCCTGTGGGTGTCGTGTAAGGTGCCTAAGAGAAAATGCTGGAAGGGAAGCTGTGCCTTTTAAAGAACTGACAACAACGACGATCCCCACGAAGCCTGCCAAGCGTTAGGGGGAATTTGCATTGGAAATGACCTTGTTCAACGTTGGATATTCTGGTTGATGTGATGAGGCTCAAAAGGTGGCACATATATAACAATAAATCAAAAGACGACTTGTTTTGCCAATATGCCAAATACCGACTACGAAAGACTTATCAAAATCAAGCATTTTCAGTCTATGAACTCCAGTACCAAAAAGGTTGAGTAGAATTCCGTAATGCTTCCATGATACTACAGAAGAACCTAACAAAATAGAAACGATCGAGAAAAATAAGTGGATTTATAAACTCATATTATAAAAGGGACACATTCAAGCCCGGGCCTTAGTATTTAATAAAAATATATGGGGTATTAGAGTAAAACCTATACCGGCATTTCATCACTTACCATCAGGTGAGATAGTGGTCAAAGGCTAACCTATCAGTTATAAGGAAAAAAAAAATTGCTTAGAATTATTAATAAATTTACATGTACATAACATAAATGAATATAATATATTCATTTCACATATATATTATATATGTGAAACGTTATAAACCAGGACGAGATTCTCAAAACTTTCTCATAATTCGTAGTAAGAACTTTCCATAAATCAAAAAGATAAAATCTGCGATAAGCGTTCCGAAATTTTCTGGTTGTTAAAATATTTTATTTTGGATTAAGAATTCTGACGGATTTAGTATTAATTCTAGGCATTACTCAAGAAACGCTATAAATCCTTCTTATCCTCGGATTAGGACGTTTTTAAAATGTCGAAATTTATATAGCGTGGTCGCTCGCAACAAAGATCGGAACTGAATACGTAAAGACGGTCGATACATAAAATTTCGAGTGGGCGGCGCTTAGCTACTCATAGAATAAGGATTAGTACGCAGCGAAGCCGCAATGAAATGATAGCGCTAATTAAAATTACACATACATCTAAAATATGTTAACCTTTTTTGCATGCAAATGTTCATAATTAGCGTTCAATCACTTTATTGCTACTTACATCAGCGTATCCGTCCGGATCGGATTGTGCTCTCTATTTCTCTCTAACAACTATTGCATGCCGTGTTAGAAGAGATCAGAGCTATGCGATAGAAAGAGAAACGCCTTATAAGTGTTTTTTTTAAATTATATTGTGAAGGAACTAACGCGAGGCCCACCTGATGTTAAGCGGTATCCTCTGCCTATAACAGATGCATTTCATCAAAAGTGACGAACTGCACTGCGCCCATCACCTTGAGACATACCTGTTAAGTCTCATTTTGCCTGTTATTTCACTGGCTCTCAAGGACTGCTGCCGGAACACACCGTTAGGTGCTTGGCGACAGATTTTCTACTTGAGGGTGGTCGCTAGCCAGGCGAGCATTCGCAAAATGCCCTTCCACCATGCGGTGAAGCTCAAGCTCGGGGCGGGATTTGAACCATGGACCTGCTGCGCGGCAGTCCATAGCCAATGCCACTGAGCCATCATTGCTTCAAAATATATATGATGTACTCCGTGCTTTGACAGCTGTTGTTTTTCGTCATGGCTAGAGTTGCTTAGTAATCTGGAATGGCTTTGCGGAGTGAATCTTCTGGCCCTATGTATTCTGTTGTTACCTAGTTAAGTTCTATTGAGGCCACGTAACAAAAACAGTCTGAAATAGACCACTTCGAAACAAAAAACGATGTGATAAATATACTTTAAAGATTAAAGCCAAATATTTATCAAATTAGACTACACAATTACAATCTAAACAAACTAACTTCTTTTCTACTTATACTTCCCATTAGCTTTCTTTTTGTGTATGGATGCTAATTTTACTATCTTTTGAAGAAGTAAGAGCTTATATACATTTTAATTTGTTTTAATATTAATCATGTTCTAAAGAATGCGAAGAAAAGATAGAGCTATATTCTCGGGATGTGTCAACCCTAATAACGTAGATAGGGTAGATAAGTACAGTTTGTACCTGTACAAGGGTAAACGCCGCGGGAGGTACATACTCCCAAACAAATTTGCTCTCTTTGCACCAAATTTTCCTTTGCTTATGTGAAATTCGCGAGCAAACGTAGGCGGTCTTTGTTGCTGCTTAGATTAACATTTTCTGATAGAAAATCTTCTAACTCTCGGAGAATTAGTTACATGTTTATGAAATATGAGATTTGTTCTGGGAATTTTAAATGAACGGGCTGCTAATAATAGACCTTTGTAATTATTTGAAATACGCTAACACTGAGTTTGTTAAAGGAAATATTATTATAATTTTTTGTAATGTGTAATTATTTTAGGATAATTGTTTTTTATATCTCATATCTTTATGGTATATACTATCTCACCTGATGGGAAGTGATAATTTGGTCGATGATTTTGTTTCGCTAGTGCAGTTGTTATTCAAACCACTTTTACACCAGGCTTTACGGAGAAAAATGGGAAGAAAAGTTCAGTTTCCCATTTCAGTTTACTAGTTAGATTTCTTTTCTCTTTTGTTAAGTTGAAAATAAAACATGGTCCTCTGCCTAGTTTAATTTAATTTACTTTTTTTGATTAATTCACACCGAAAAGTTCTGTAAAAATAAGGACGATAAGATGTTAAATCGCCAAAGAGCATGGAGTCCATAAAAATAGTATGGTAGAGGTAGCTTTATATAAGTATATAACTAGTACATTCATAACTTGGGTAGTATTCAAATCGTAAGTAAGTTGTTAAATACTAAAAATACAATTTGTAAAAATACAAAGTACTAGGAGTCCATGAAAAGCATAAATGTAGCATAATGCATGTATTTAGAATATCCATAAATTGAGAACATTAAGTAAATTGGGAAAACGAATTTTTGTTTGGGTGGATATTTTCTGACTACTGAATTGAACAAAAGATAAAAAAAAAGTATTAGTTCAATCAACTGAACAAAGAGAAAATAAATTTCACTTGTTCAGTCAACTGAATTGGCCAACTGAACTTTTGGGAATAGACGCCCTATATATTACTTTGAGACAATATCCATTATTTTTATTAAAATATAAAGTAGTAATCACTAATTAACCATTGCTGTCCTTAAAGTTGAGCTAAAAAAATCTAAGACTCGCATTTATAAACGTCCTTCAAAGACAAAAACACAAACACACAGACAAAAACGGCATCCCAAGTTCCATCTCGAGATCGAACTTGGGATGCCTTTGGGTTTTTTTTTATCCATATAGTAGTTAGCCTTTGACCACTTTCTCACCTGATGGTAAGTGATGATGTGGTCGGAGATGTTGTACAGGCTAACCTAGAAGAACTGCCTCTCAAGGACAGCTGCCGGAACTCACCGTTAGGTGCTTGGCGACGGATTTTCTTCTTGATGGTGGTAGCTACCCAGGCGGGCATTCGCAAAATGCCCTACCACCATGCTGTAACGACTGCCATCCTAAAACAACTACCGGGACCGACGGCTTAACGTGCCCTCTGAAGCACGGAAGCACTCAGTAGTAATGTCACTAGCGGTCACCCATCCAACTCATTGCCGCGGACGACGTTGCTTAACTTTGCTGATCGGTTAAGAACAGCTAAGTAAATTTCGTTACAATCGCTTCAAAAAAAGATTCGTTTGATTTTTGTCAGATGTTCCATACATTAAACGACAACATTGCATCTTAAGATTGGTCTCAACTTTATTAATACAAGGTGCAAAGCGCCGCTCGTGGATGATTCCTTCGTTTTGTAGTAACTTACCACGTGGGTTGTCAATCATTGTACAGTGACTGTAATAGAGAAATGATGCTTACTTATGACAATGTCAGTTGTATGTCCTTACGGAAATGTCAGCTGCTCATTTTTCTGAACAAAACTTCACATTAAATTTAATGTTAAAATTCATGGTCTTCCTTTAATTTCTGATACTATGTTTCCTTTAATTAGTTAGCAAAATAATAGTCCTTATGATGAAGCCTTTTGATCGGTATGACAAAACTACAGGGTGATTATCTTTCTCGTGTAACGGGTTCGATTCCGGTTAAACCATGTAATTATTTAAATATCTATAAAAATAGTTTAAATTGTTTTTTAAATTCAAATAATGTCTTCTTTCAGTAAAATTTTCCATCTACAATATTCAAGGTACTTTCCCTCCATGTTGCATATCCGTGGGACGCCCTGTATAAGTACTTTTCTTACTCTGGGCCCCTTTTGGGGTTGTCATCTTATCCTCTTAACATCGAGCTTGAGAAGTAGATGCGATATTAGATGCATATGCAACAGGTGTGCGAATTCGCACACATAATCATAAGACAACTACTTATGATCATCTGTGAAAATTCGCACACCGCGTAATCCTTGGGTCGTTAATAGTAAGACATAGATTCTTTTATTTATATCCCAGGTAGGTTAGCGTCAACTCACTTGTCGATGGCTGATCGAAGTGGTGGGTAAATTAAGATTCTAAACATTCTTTTAAAATATGTTTTAATTGACTTTTAAAATAGAGAACTCAATTTGATTGTATATATTTTTGTAAAGTGTGTATTACCTCGTTAGATTTTAGAGTGTGTAACAATTTTGATGAGTGTTTTAAATTCGAAAGCTGGTGCTTGTCATGTTGTCCCATTTAAATTTCAGTGAGATCTGATGAATGGTACTTGATTTATCCCTAATACGTATTTAATTGACTTCGACTACACTGATGATTTCTAAATATGCAAGCACTACCAAGCACTATCGCGTGCTAAGCTAAAATCATATTTTATAAATTATTAGACCACAAAATTTTGTGCCCCGGGCGAGATCTGAATCCACGTATTCCGATTTCGCGCCGGATGCCTAAACCGTTTGGCACCTGGGCACGCTATTTCTAGCCGAAATTTCGTGCTCCAATTTTATTACTTTAACCACCGCGGGTTCGATTATTTAAGATTCTTATTGTTTTATCAACTTGCACACCACTATCCGCAATATTCATTTAATTATATGTCCATTCAACGGTTGTCTGTAAGAAATTGCTCCTAGCGATAAGGCCGCCCTCTGTACAACCATTTGTTTATGAGTCTGTTTCATGTTTTAATATTTAAAATTGGTTTTCAATAAAGAATATTTGTATTGTATTGTATTATTTATTTACTTTTAAAGTAATTTTGTTTTAGTAGATTTTCTGTTTGAATTCAGTATACTCGTATGTTGTAAAAATTTTAACACATCGATTACATGTCAACCTATACATACCACTTTCTCATCTGTTTGTAGGTGACGATGTGGTAGAAAACGATAGACTGGCAGACTAAGCCTCAATAGAGAACTGACTCAGGACCAAACGCAGCTAAAATACCACAAACAACACAAAAAAAAACCAACCAAACGTTAACGTCTTGTGACAAACACGGCGTGAAAATCACTCTCTTCACGCTTCAGATATTACGTCAGTGACTTGATGAATTACTTGGTCCCTTGTAGGTCCTACAAGGCTTCCCTTTACACACGCTGAAATATGTAGAAGCGTAGACCTTGTCGTCAACCAAGGTACTTTGTCAAATATTCCGCATGTACGCACAAAATTGTGGAGTTGAAAGGACTATGTACGACGTTGGCAAGGAGAAACGTAATTTAGTTGGTTTATTAAAGTGAGACGAAAGTTTTTGGTTATATTGGTGAAGTAAGGGTATATGCGCGTTATAATGAATTTGGACGGTCGTGGTACGTTTTGGTTACAGACTTCAAAGAACACGTATGTGTTCTTGTGTGCCAAGCACTAATGTTATGACATTACTGAGTTTCAGTTTCAAGAGTAGAGTGCTGCTGAAATTACAGGCACACAACTCTATGTCTCTGGGTGCGAGCTGCTCTGCGCCCATTTCACTCGTCTTCGCTACACTTGTGACGGACTGCATCTGTTATAGGCGACTAAGAGTTAAATATCCGAAGGTACGCAGAACGCTTTCTGAGGAACTGCTATCTTACACTGCGATCCCCAAGACGCCTGCCAAGCGTGGGGATTACGGCAAACTTCTTGAAGCAATGATGGCCGAGCGGTCATAGCTATGGACTCCATTGCCGCAGGTCCCTGGTTAGATCCCCACCGCCGGCTAGAGCTTCACCGCATGGTGGTATTTTGCGATTGCACGCCTGGCTAGCTACCACCCTCAAGTAGAAATTCTGTACCAAGCACCTAAAGTTGTGTTCCAGCAGCAGTCCTTGAGAGACAGTGAAATTACAGGCACTTGAGACTTAACAACTATGTCTCAAGGTGACGGGCGCAGTGCATCACTTATAATGAAATGCATCTAGATTCTAGGCAGAGGTTAGTCCGCTTAACATGAGGTGGGCTTCGAGTTTGTTCCGATTCAATAGTGGCCAATCTAGCTGTTACAGTTACAGTACATCGACAATATAGCACAAAAAAAATAATATTAGCGTTATCAAAATGGTTTACGTAAACCACGCTAGTCTTGAAGCTATTTTCACGCATATAACCTCATAGAACAATATAAAAGCAACTAACGCCCGCGTTTGCGTTATAACTTGAAACACGCAATATTTTTCGCAATAAATGGCTGAAAGAAGAAAACAGGGCCAAGCATAGGTTGGAATATCAAGAGTTCCGTACCTGTTCTACAGGATAAATATATAGTAAGTGTATTTCTGTATTATTTAACAATGTTTAACAAATACTAATTAAAACAGTAAAAAACCTGACTGCAAATTATTTATTTTCTTTAAGCGTTTTATCGTTCCATATAAATTAAAACTGCAAGTTATATACATTAATGGAATTATTTTTAAAACCATTCATTTTGATATGAGATGAGTTACGAAGATAACATTTTTATTAACACTAAATGGCGTCTAACCACCAGTTTTTTATTATTATATTTTTTACTACCTAGTTTCACTTGCGCTATCAAGACAAATCTAATAATATATCATACATTAAAATCGGTTATCCCGTTTAGAAGTTATGGTGAAATAAAGGAACTCTCAAATATACATACATACATGAATCCTAAAAACATAATACTCCTTTTTGAATTGTGTAAGTCGTGTAATCGAAATTCGACAAGCATTTGAAGAACAAGAGAAGTATTTTTTTGTTTTAATGTTTTTGTGACCGAACAAGCACGAGGGTTACCTGATGTTAAGCGAATTACCCTTTGCCTATAACAGATGCATTTCATCACAAGTCACGAATTGCACTGCGCCCGTCACCTTGAGACATATTAATAACCGAGTTTTTAATGACCGAGTTGATCAGCTACCTACTATCTTGCTATAACGACTACCAATACTACCATCCTAAGACAACGACCGGGACCGACGGCTTAACGTGGCCAAAACATGCAAGTGCTCAGAAGACCATGCCAATAGCGGTTTCCCATTACAAGACTAATCTAGCTCCTACGTCCGTTTCAAAGGGTGTATTTGTATGGAACTCTAAAAAGCTTTCAAAGAAATCGCGGCGAAATTTGTTGTTTACTCATACCTTCTTGCCGTCGTTGTTTTGATAAATTAAGCTATAAATTACACGATGTAAAGGCACCGGCGGTTTTTCATTCGGAATTGCCGAGTTTCTGGGTGCTGGTGAAAATGGCTGCGCGATGGCGAGATGCTAATTGTAGTACCCGCTGGTTTTCATTTTCGGCAATGTACTATCATGAAATAGGGCCGTTTTTCTTTATGTATATGAATTACTTACTGGAGCCACTGCGACTTTGTGGACGTGAATTTTTAAAAATGTTTTGTGTTGTAATTATTACAGAGCGAGAAAGAAAATGCTGGTAAATTCCAACATATTTATTTGGTTGACAATATTTTAAGCATGAACTTCATATCGGGTGAATATCAACTCGTTTCTCTAATCAAATCTGCATTTACCTATTGCATATCACATTACGGTCTTAAACATAGAATTGTAGTTCTTTTAGTTCACTGGGCACCTTAACACCTAAGCCACCAGAACTATAAAATAAAATGTTAATTTTGGACTTAAATTGTGTTCTTTTTACTGTCATAAGGGATATTAAACGCAGGCTTGACTCACCGAAGATGAAAAATTTTATATGTGACTATGAAATGTCTTGAAATCATATGAAGAATACTGATTTTCTTTTAACGTTCCACAAAGTAGAACATCAAGAAAAATTAACCCTAGTACAACCTAGACCCTGTCAGGCACAAGACTGATATACATGCGTGTTTATGGTAAAAAAGAAAGTTGTACAGTTTACCAAGTCAAATAATTTAAATTACAAATGTACGAGATATTTTTTTAAAAGTTAATATAGTTTTAATTTCACAAAGAGATTCTTAAAATAATACATTGTATCTTGAAATAATTAATATATTATGTAAATGGTTGAGGTTATCAATAAATATTGTTTTCATAATGCAAGGCCTGCTTGGTCAGGTATTTAAATCATATTTTATATAGAGCCGAGCGATAATAGCTATGAACTGCCGTGCCGAAGGTCCACGTTACTATTTACCATCAAGTGAGTCCAGTATGCAATCCAACACAATCCCAAGGAAAAAAACTAATAAAATGAGGTACCATTTTATTACCCAAATTTAAAACAAAATACCTTTTCTTTTACACGACCAACAATGGTTCGTTTAATATTTCTTGTGTAATAGTAAATTCTAATGAATAGCAAATATCATATGATTGAAAAATTGGGCTTTAGTTATAATTGTGTTTTTTATTTCTACCGGATTTTATTGAGTATTCTATGGAGCACAATATATTAATTAGAAATGGGATATTTACAGTGTATTTGATTGTTTCTTCATTTTTAGCTTCCGAAAAAGTACAACTAGTCATCCATCCTGCACATAGCCCCGACCCAGCACCCTGGGATTTCTATATTTTCCCCAAAATCAAAGATTTGATAAGAGGTTTCACTTTTACCAACTGCGAAAAGGCAGTGATAGCGTTCAATCAGCACGTAAAAAACATTCCTTCAGATCTGTGGTCCTTCTGTTTTAAAATTGGTTTGCTCGCATGTCTCCTTTACATCGCAAAATGTAAAGGAAAGTATTTTGAAAAGCAATTAACATAAATATTTTTAAACATATTTTGTTCATAACATGTTGTTTTTTTAAGTTACGCAAAACTTTTATTGTACCTACGTATTCTAGGAAGAAATTACCGTTTAACACCAAGTGGATCTTGGGCTTGGTCTTTCACAATCTTATAAAAAAATTATGTTTAATCTGTGATCAAAATAAACAGCGGAAAGTTTTAAAACGCTCATAGCAGAGGTAAAGACTAACGGGTATAAGCACGTGAGATAGTGGTCAAAAGTAAGCCTTTCAGCAAGAAATAATATTTTTTTACATGCATGTTGCGATATTTAACCCTAAAATAGCAAACCCCGACTCGAATGCCGACTTTTTGTCATAGTTTCCGCAAACAGTAACTTGAAGCAATCAAATGAAGCCACTTTGCACACGATCCTACCATTTGCCATTTGCCTATCTGTATTTCCATCTTCACGGTGCGTTTAGACGTTTTTACGATTAGAGAGTTTTTACTGCTCAGATGGCATCGGAATTGTCTCGGCGTTCCTGTTTTTACGGCCGAGAGCCTAAATTAAGGCTTTTAGGTATTCGTTGTGGCGCGCAAATGATGATTGATTTACAGTGACGTTTTATTATGAAATATACACAAAAATAATACGAGCTTGCCATTATGACTATTTCATGTTACGTAAGGCACCATAGTCTTCTCACTCGTTTCAGACTTAGCATTGAGATCGGTACCAGTTCTTTCTTTCTTATTTATCAACAAAACTGTCTTCTGGCTACATGACGCTAGCCCTCGTTGGGAAATCACGTTGACAGTAAGCCCGTTACTATTTGATCGATAAAGGCAATAGGATATTGTATATAATAAGCCCCTTTTATCTGACTTCCAAACAAGGAGATAGTTTAGATTGTATGTTCATTTTTGTGTTTGTTACGCTTATTACTCCGTCTAATTTGAACTGATTTTGATGTTTTTTCTTGTTGGGTTGAAAATACCTTCAAGTTGTGAAATGACTTTTTTGGGACGGAACAAGCACGAGGCCGACCTGATGTTAAGCGGTATCCTCTGCCTATAACAGATGCATTTCATCACAAATGACGAACTGCACTGCGCCCATCACCTTGACACATACTTGTTAAGTCTCATTTGCCTGTAATTTCACTGGCTCTCAAGGACTGCTGCCGGAACACACCGTTAGGTGCTTGGCGACAGATTTTCTACTTGAGGGTGTTAGCTAGCCAGGCAGGCATTCGCAAAATGCCCTTCCACCATGTGATGAAGCTCAAGCCCGCGAAAGGATTCGAACCATGGACAGTCCA
Organism: Plagodis pulveraria; assembly: GCA_963890685.1. NCBI lineage: Eukaryota > Metazoa > Arthropoda > Insecta > Lepidoptera > Geometridae > Plagodis > Plagodis pulveraria. Next base: position 4,530,160 of record OY982950.1, read on the forward strand.
TAGCCAATGCCACTGAGCCATCATTGCTTCAAAATTACCGTATCAGCCGGATTGTCCACTGCCGTAATACACGCTTTGCAGGCGTCTTGGGGATCGCAGTTTAAGATATCAGTTCCTCAGAAGAAAGATCCTCCTGGCTGCTGCCCACCTTCCAGTGTTTTACCTTTGAGTACCCTCTGGCGACTAGGACCCATAGGTAGCAATGGGGGAGTCACAATCTAGCCCAGCACCCCACCGGGAACATTCAAACTAGGCATATAGTGGAGCGTCTTAAAGCCCATTATGCTTGCTTGGTTAAATATCAGATAACATCAGTGATAAAAGATAATTAAAAACGTATCTCAGTACGACACTAAGAGTGCCTTTGTTCGTTTAATGGAGTCTTTTAGTAATCTGATACGTATAAGGTACTAAGAGAAGTCCATTCACGTCACACTCACACACGTGCAAGTAATTGTTATTACTATCATTACAGTAGTATAGTAAAATGTATCGTAGATTCTGTTTTATTCAATTTTATTTTGCATATGTTTATTCAAATAACACATGCCAATGCGCGGACACCAATTGGCGTGCTCCGATTTTGCATTTTGTGCATGCAAACGACCGTTTTTTGTAGGAAAAGCAATAAATTAGTGATTATACCATTTTTGATAAGCTTTTGGTATACTGAACTGTTTATGAATAATATACTTGTTTTACTATTGTTATGTTTACATTAACGCCTGCTATGCACATGCCTTAAATTTTTTCTATCATATATTTGTAATTTTGTAATGTTATCCACATAGCAACATATTAACAATAATAAAATTATAAGGTTGCGTCATCATTTGCAAGCATAAAACCAATTGCTAAATTGGTCTTGTTTGTAGTACAACGTAAGTGGTACTATAGATGTCGCTCCATCCCAATACGATGGTTAAAGAACGATAGGAAACATTTGAGTTATGACGTCATGTCATGTTAGATCAATTGGTTAGAGCATACCCCGGCCCAAGGGGTGGATGGACGCGGGTTCAAATCCCGCACATGCCTTAAATTTTTTCTATCATATATTTGTAATTTTGTAATATACTTGTTTGTTTGTATATATCCTTATTTATTTGTATGTTCATCCTACATATTATGTTAGATTAATAGTTTAACTAACTACTGAATAAGGTATCTTGTTTCCATATATATAGTACTCTAACTAGTTTTTTTTTCAACACACACGAGTAACACTAAAACCTATATTATATGATTAGTGATGTCACATAATCTAAAATGCTGCTAAAATGCTTGTAATACACTATTTAGCATTCTCGTTCGTCACAGTAAAAGTTTAATTAAGTAACACTAACCAGCTGCGTTCTACACGAAATGCGTACCGAACGAAAGCTTGTTGGACAAAATGCGTATTTGATTAAATACGTATATATGGGGAGAGATGCGTGTTCGACGAAATTAGTTCTTGTGAAATAGACTAGACTTGAAATAGACTTCTTTTAAAATTACACAACTTGGTGCGTTCTACGTGGCATTCAACGGGCATAAGCACGTGCTCAAGCGTGTAAACATTCTTGAGTGACTCACGTTCAGAGCTCAGAGGACGCGGTCGGGAGCGTACGTACTCCATGATGAAGCGACTCTGAAAGTCGCGAAACCAGTAGAGATCGAGCTACTCGACTGATTTAACGTAAGTGAAATCGGATTCAAAAATTGTTTAAATATGTGTGTAGTACACATATTTAAACAATTTTTGTGTGTGTAGTACACAAATTACGAAAGTTTTAATAAAACGCTCAGAGCTGCTTAATCATTTATTTCTCCATCTTCATGTGTACAATAGATCTTAAATAATTAAATATGTACTAACAACATGAAACCCTGGTGGGCACTCTAGAGTTTATTGGTCTCTGGGCAGGACAAAATTTTTATAACTATAATCTTTATTAAAATTAGTTCAAAAGCGACCGAAATTAAATATTTTTTGCTACTGAGTCTTATCTGTAAAAAAGTCTTACTGGGCTGGCTGCTGGGCTGGAACGCACTCAGCATTGCACCGACAGGCGTACCGCGGTGTGTATCAATAGTTTGCTTCTTGGGCTGCTTATCAAGCTGCACGGCGCGCATATATACTCATCGAATAGCTCGCTTGGCCCACAGATGCGGACGTGCTACTTCCCCAGCCGCTCGCTGGACTACTTGCCATGCTGCACGGTACGTGTCTGAACACAAAATAACAGCCAAATGAACATTTCTATGGATTGCCGCAAAGGGTTTCTTTACTTGAAATCTTTGCAAATGCTAGAGCAATACTGCGTAGAGGGCATTTTGTGACTGCTTGCTGCGCTAGTTTCTATCATTAATAAAAAATACAGCCCCAAAGAAGATACAAAATAAAACTGGTGAAGCTTTACAACTCTCGATCACATCATTACTAGCCAACAGATAAGTCGATGGTTAGAACCCATCTTATATTAGCTGTTATCAAAGTTAAATTATGACATTCACAGACTTTCAGGGACATCGACATTCAACAATGGATAGACGATAAACTATAGAATATATCTTTAGACATAATTTTTCTATTTTTGCTTGAAGATCAAAGGTTGATTTCATAGAACCAAAGAAGCCTCGAGCTTTTACTTTACTAAAGTAAATATCATTATAAAATTTACCAAAGAAACGCTAAGCGAGAGTGAACTTCTCCGTTACAGCTTAATAAAAAAAAATTGTATGTCTGTCTGGCGGATGTTCTATTGTTTTTATCTATAGGTTTTTTTTTTCTTCAAGCGATTCTCATGAATTTTCGTAAGCATCTTCGATTATAACATGGTATTTTACTGACAATTTAGGTATTTGATATTTCTTGAAATGGCGGCATTACCTTTAACGTCGTTAGACACGTATAATAAAATCATAAAAGGCTCGAGGACTTCAACTCATAGGCCCATAAGAGGTGAGAGCTAATTAATAACTTGAAATCTAACTTGAGTACAGAAAATAACTGTAACTAATTACTAACAATTCAATCTGAAGCCGTAACTGGCTGAACACATGAATTAATAAGAAGACTTTTCCCGGTCGCTTAACAATTACATTCCACAAAGAGACTATGTTATATAAAGTCTTGTGTAAAGTTTGGAGGTGAAATGCGAATCTAGGCTTCTTAGCTTAAAATTATTGGTATCTGGAACGTTGGTATAAGACGGTAATTATGTAGCTACTTAAGTCTGAAATTGCGTTCCAATGGAAAGTACTTATTCTGATTTGTTTATATTATACAGCCTAAACTAATTACATAAATTAGTCCTAAATGTACCTTAAATAATAACAGTACGATTTTTCAGATCCCCGTAGGGTGCCGGAGCCGCTCGGGTTGTCAGGTTAGAATTTCACCACTCCTTTGTTACCTGTGGGTGTTGTAGGAGGCGATTAAAGGTAAAATACCGGAAGGTGGGTCTCAGTGAATTCTGAGATACTGCTATCTTAAACTTCGATTCCCAAGACGCATGCCAAGCGTGGGATTATGGCAAACTCCCACATAATGGGGAAGGTTGTGTTCAGCACAATCTGGCTGTTATAATACAGTACAGTATATGAGATGCAGCAAAAATATGGATATTGCAATATGCATTATCATATAAATATAGACAAATACAACATATGACGTCATATCTGGTTGGGAGTATGGCCGCAGAAAAAACTTAGTCATATCTATTTATCACCATCAGTATAAATCATAAAATATGCGACCTTTTTTACGATTATTTCTATGTACGGATATGATATGTACTAAAAACTAAATTATACGCAAAAAATGAAAAAATAGAGACTGAAATAAGGCCTGTTTGAATAGGCCTCATTTCATTTAAGGAAATTCAGTTGATTTAAAATTAGTTTTTCAAATTTAGAAAAGGTGAATTCATGTTATCAACAAGTCCTGGTTTCTGGACAGCTACACACCACTTTTAAAAGCCTGGAAGATTGGCATGTCTTTGGCAGATGTCCGATTGTTTTCATTTACAGGTCACATTCCTCAAGCGAATATCGTGAAATTTCGTTAGCGGCTTCGATTATTATATAGTATATTACTCTGTGATTTTACTGACGATTTAGGATTCGGATATTTACGAAACGGCGGAGTTATCTTTTAAGAGGTTGCTTTTTCTTCCGCTGCCTAGCATGTACAGTCGCCTGCAATAAGAAGTATACAAATTGTAATTTTCATAATTGTTACATAGAGTTATGTTTCCTCTATGTACACAGAATATCTTAAAATCAAAGAATAATATGAATACATTTACTCAAGTTAATATTCGGATATTTACGAAACGGCGGAGTTATCTTTTAAGAGGTTGCTTTTTCTTCCGCTGCCTAGCATGTACAGTCGCCTGCAATAAGAAGTATACACATTGTAATTTTCATAATTGTTACATAGAGTTATGTTTCCTCTATGTACACAGAATATCTTAAAATCAAAGAATAATATGAATACATTTACTCAAGTTAATCTTAACTTCGATTAATAATAAATTAACGACATCACATTATTTTGAAAATTACGAAGTGTATACTTCTTATTGCAGGCGACTGTACATCAAAGACATTTGTTTGTTTACCGAAGCCTATCCAGTTTTTTTATTGAACGTAGCGACGTCACTACTAGACAAAAAAAGGTCATAATATAAAAAACTTATTATACCAACCTCCGTGTCACAAAACCATTTATAAGAAAAATGTTAACAATATGTGTAGGTCATTTATAATATAATATTTTAATATTATATACTAATAATATTGAAATTCAATCAAAATGTCAGAAGTATAAAAGCTTTAAAAAACAATTATGTGAGTGACTCTGAGTATTTAAGGTATAACCTCAGAAATAACCTTTAATATTTGCACGTCTGATTGCAGCATAGGAAAAAGTAATATACCGGGCTTGCAGGCTGAATGCTGTACCTCCTTGACATATTGTAAAATCTTGTTTATGTGTGATATTATACTATATTCTTTAAAATAAAATAATTAATGAATGAAGCAGTGATGGCTCAGTGGCATTGACTATGATCTGCCGTGCAGCAGGTCCATGGTTTGAATCCCGCTGCGGGCTTCACCGCGTGGTGGAAGGGCGTTTTGCAAACGCCCTGGTTAGCGACCATCCTCAAGTAGAAAATCTGTCGCCAAGCACCTAAGAAATTACAGGCACATGAGACTTAACAACTATGTCTCAAGGTGACGAGCGCACTGCAATTCGTGACTTATGACGAAATGCATTTGTTATAGGCAGAGGTTAGTCCACTTAACATCAGGTGGGCCTCGAGCTAATTCCGTCACAATAACATAAAAAAAATTTGGCCACGTGCAATCTATGCAAACTTTCTCCATGTTTCCTCATAACACGAGATCGCAGTACTGGCTCACGTTACCTGCACGTTTTTATTTTCGATTGAATTTTAACCTTGTTACTGCCAGCGTATAGACTATTATGAAAAGATTAGCTTCAACTATCGATTGTATGTTGTGTGTACCTTAAGGTGAACACTGACCTTTATGGGGGGATGCAAAACTAAGACGTTTTCTTTCGTTTTGTTGGCTTGCTTGGTAAGCTTGGTAGTTGTTCTTTATTACGTTACGCAAGATTCTGAAAATACATAAAACGATATCTGATATATTTTTTGATATTTATTGTATTGAATACTTTTTAAACTGATAAACGGTATTCTAAATATTTACAGCTAAAGTGTTAATTATAAAATCATGTGCATTAGTGTCTAATAACTATTCATGATATTTTAAGCAATATTATTGTTAACTCGCGAATGCTATGATCGTACAGTGTTAAATTACTACCAAACTAAGCTTTAAGTGCGAGAAATATAATAATGTAGAATTTCCCGTAACAGACGTGAGTTTACACCTTAAGGACAATTAAGTTAAAGAGGATACCAATATCCATTCTGTCATATCAGAGGCGTGGCGTATTAGACACACAGACACACACGTTACCACACATACACAAACTGCATTTTTTTATATTCCTGATAAGTTAGCCCTATCTCACCTGATGGTAAGTGATGATGTGGTCGAAGATGTTATTCAGGCTAACCTAGAAGTACTAGCTCTCAAGGACAGCTGCCGAAACACACTGTTAGGTGCTTGGCGACAGATTTTCTGCTTTTAGGGAGGTAGTTAGCCAGGCGGGCATTCGCAAAAGCCCTACCACCATGCTATAACGACTGCCATCCTTAGACAACAACCGGGACCACAGCTTAACGTGCCCCCCAAAGCACGGAAGCGCTCAGTAGTAATGTCACCAGCGGTCACCCATCCAACTCATAGCCGCGGGCGACGTTGCTTAACTTTGCTGATCAGTTAAGAACAGCTCAGTAAACTTCGCTACACGCTATAAAAATTTATCTGGCTTAGCATTTCAAAAGTATGAAGTTTTTATTCAGTGATATTATGAAAAATAATAAAGTTAAACCATTTCACCTGTTGCCTGTCCTGCAAATTAATAATTCATTTGGTTGGCACACTGTGCTGCATACATAAATTTCATCAAGTCCATTTTGTTTGCTTTTGACTGAGAAATGACTGTAGTAAATTATCTGGAGGAATAATCAAATCATATACGTTGAATATTACTTCAATTGGTTTAATTAACTATACGATATTAACAATTTTATTAGTGAAGTGTTTCATTTATCGTATCACACCAATATTAAAAAAGCGAAAGTTTGTGAGTTTTGTATGGTTGTAACTTCTTCACGCTGAAACATCATGATCAATTTTGATAAGATTTGGTACGGAGATATTAATTTATTTTTTTATTTGCTGAAAAAGGTACAATTATGGTCTTATAATTTAACAAAAAAAATTTTTTCTATATTCAATCAGAATCCTGATGTGCAAATCTTGATTCATTATTTCATATTAAAGACTAAAACATACAATATAATCATATGTCAGATAAAATTTGAATAGGTATTACGAATACTACACTGCCGTCCGATAACTATAATGCCGCTAACCCCAAAAACCAAAATTCGAGAAAAGTGCGGGAGAAGTTAAAATCACTGCTGTTCAAAAACCATTTTACCGATTTTAAATGTTAAAATATCATAAAATAGGAAATTTTAAGGGCTATAAGACGGTTTTAAATTAAAACCAAAATATTTAGCATATTTTGAGATAATGCTATAAAACTGATTGCAGTTAGTATTCATTGCATAAATTGATAACAAAAGCCACAGCTATAACGCCATTAGGACAACCCTAGCGGCATTCTAGTGATTGGTTTTGCATAAATTTTAGGAACTTGTAAAGCACTAGAAATATTGTTTTTGTTCCCAATCTATATTGCCGTTAAACGTTTTCAGAATTTTATTACTAAGTTTTTTATTTTTAGCTTATCGTATAATGCAAAACTAAAATGCGGTTAACGTAATTTAATTGCAATTTAGTCTAAGAAAATACGTAAAACTTTCATACGTTTAAATTTCTATTTATTTTATCAGCAGTTACTACACTTTAATGCAGCTAAACACTAAACCATCTATCTTATCGGCAATTTAGCGATGTATATGTTACATCATGATTGAAAAAATACAACAAAATGCATCGAAAGTAAAAATTTTACTAAAGGTATTTAGTTAATTTCAGGTTGATTACTGATTATTTAAATGAAATAATAAATAACAGGTCATAATTTTAAATGAGTATTTAATCATTTATTTTTTTTACTTAAAAAATAGTTATTATAAATGAGATCTTTTTGGAAAAATTATTGAAAAATTGATGATATTACAGTCATTTTCTTTATTATGCTCTTTTTCAGTAGAAAATGGATGATGTTTTATGCAAGAAATAGCTAAAGCTGTTTGACTGTCAAAATGATCTGGACACAATAGACAAAAACATACTTCACAACTGCTAATAGCTGGTTCAATGCAATGTTCATATTCACAATGCTGCGAATAACTTGATACCATAGATTTTTTGTTAGTATCTTCAATATCGTCTACTATTATTGTTTCACTAGATTGTTCACTATAGATATCTGTGTCGAGAATGTAATCTTCATCTTTGCTGTCGTCTGACGCTGCATACGGATCTTGTTCTTGCATTTTAGTATCAATGTATGCGTCAGATAATGAAAGTGTCTCGTCACAGTACAAAAAACCTGCAGACATCTCGTTTTCAATTTCATTCTCTTTTTCTTTTTGTTTCTCGTTCTCCTTCTCACTCGATTTCTGGTTCATTTTCTTACTCTCTTTCTCACTCCTCTTCTCGCTCTCCTTTTCACTATCCATTTCACTATCCTGTATGTTCTCCTTCTCGTTATCTTTCTCACTCTTTTTTTTTGTCTCCTTTACGTTCTCCTTCTCGATCTCTTTCTCATTCTCCTTTATGTTCTCCTTCTCGATCTCCTTTTCACTCTCCTTTATGTTCTCCTTCTCGATCTCCTTTTCACTCTCTTTTATGTTCTCCTTCTCACTATCCTTTACGTTCTCGTTCTCGGTATCCTTCTCACTCTCCTTTACGTTCTCCTTCTCACTGTCCTTTACGTTCTCCTTCTCACTCACCTCCTTAATCTCTTTCTCACTCTCCTTTATGTTCTCCTTCTCGATCTCCTTTTCACTCTCCTTTATGTTCTCCTTCTCGATCTCCTTTTCACTCTCTTTTATGTTCTCCTTCTCGATCTCATTCTCACTATCCTTTACGTTCTCGTTCTCGGTATCCTTCTCACTCTCCTTTACGTTCTCCTTCTCACTGTCCTTTACGTTCTCCTTCTCACTCACCTCCTTAATCTCCTTCTCACTCTCCATTTTGTTCTCCTTCTCGCTCTCTTTTTCACTCGAATTTGCGATTTCCTTCTCATTATTCTCAGTTTTCTTCTCCTTCTCCTGATTTTCTTTTTCGCATGTTTCACAGAATCCGACGTTTACTAGTTGTCGATGTCGATGTACTGGTTTTTCTTTCAATTCTACGGTATTATTTACGGGCTTTATATTTTTTTGTTTTTAAATGGATTTTATTTCGTCCAAATAGTTTTCTATGTTAACAAATTTTTTTAATTAGTGTGGAGAGTGCAAGTTGGTTTTGTATTCATTTCTATAGTCAAAAATTGCACCATGTTTTTTGAAGTCGTATGGCCGGGAAAATATAGATTTTATGTCAGTCTTTTTAATATTTGGTGATCTTGTTTTGTGTAATATAATATCCTTTCTTGTATACATGTTCTGAAAAAAAAAACATTTAACTATTAAACCAACCATAACAAAACAATCGACCTAAGGTGATTGTTATTTTATGTTAATATTATTTTCATTAAAAAATCAATTCACAGTTCACATTATTTGTAAGTTAATTACTCAGGGACGTTTCATTAAATCACTACAAATTTATATAAGTATGTATGAAGACAGAATCTACAGTTATGGAGAGTTTATGTATGATAAACCCAAGCGTCCTGTCACCGATCAGTAGGCTGGCACATGTCCGTACGCAACGTAAAGGTAGCCATACACGTAACGATATACTTGCGCAAGTTTAGATTGCATTGCTATATCCTGTAGCTAGCATTTCAGTAGCCTAAACTAAATAATAGCATTCTAGTCTAAGCTTGCGCAAGTATATTTTTACGTGTATGGCTACCAAGTAAAAGCTTTTCAATCCCTCTCCGGCTAAAACCTAAGCGTTTTACTTAATTACATGTTATTGTCCGATAAAAATGTCTAATAAAATAATATGTGATAGAAGACCCAATTCGTAAGAAAAAACAAAGGTTGTAATATAGATTTTGTATCACGTTTTGATCGTACAGTACGGTCATTCCCTGCCACCCGCGCTCGGTTACCTCACAGTTACCGGTTGGCAAGGACGCGACGACGCGGTGCGCAGAGTGGAGGTCACGTAAAATATTCAAATATTAAACAAATAATTTACAAATACTTTTGTAATGGGCCTGTGTTGTGCTGTGTTTAAAGTGTTTTACAGTTATTTTTAAAGTGTTTTATGTTTTAGTAGAAAACCAACCTACAATAGGTACTTATGTTTAGTATTTCATTTACCCTATCGGTTTAAGACCTAAACCTATCAGATCACACTGAAAACAACACAATATCTATATCAACAAAAAATCATATTTTCAACTTACGTAACGTTTTGGTGGCCTGAATTTCCTTACAAAAATTTAGTTACTTCGTTTATACTGATTCAAAATAGGAAACTATTGTAAAAAACGAGCTTAGATACCCACCTTACAGCATAATATGATTCTTATTTCTTCCTAATTCGCGCAATAAGTTTGTTTTGAGTCATTGAGGTCATCGAACTTGAACGCGCGGCATTTTCTGCGCATGCAACCCTAGCATTTCTTATCTCACTTACACAAGCATGGTACGCGTTCACCTACACGAGCTTAGATTGTGTGCGTAGGAAGTGTAGGAACGCGTTTGTTCGCCAGTGACCGAGGTAGTTTGTTAGGTAGGTAGTTTTTTCGCCAGTGACGTATGACTAAAACCGATGTAAACTGATCTCCAACTGCAGTAGTTGCAGTATTGAGACGTATACCATTTTAAACCGAACCTTCGACATCCCAGAAACGGAACACAACGCGCTCAGCCACCAACACTTACGAATTGAATTGAGATGGCAAATATTTATTTTATTGTCCTAGGTAATTTTAAAAACGTCTTTTAAAAGAAATTTTAATAGCTTAAGATTTAGTTTTTCAAAATAAAATGGGCAGTAAAACTTACGTAGCATGTAGATGTGATTTGGCGCCAAATAACTTCCCGCGTAAGCGCACTTCGGTCACCTCTGCTGATGCGTGACACGTCCGTCTCGTCTAGACTCCTGCGCCAAACTGCGATCGGATTCGCACACTCCGCGACCGTTGAATGAACGAGAGTTTATAACCGCATTTTAGCTAAGTAATGTGGGATAGTCGCGTTTTAGCCTTGACAAAGTGTAAAATTATTTCAGTTTTTATTTTAATTTGCCGTCATAAGCCCTTTAATAATTGCAAAGTAATGATAAAAAAATTCGAATTAAAATGCTAAAATGCCGCTATTGCATTTTAACTACATTATTGCTTAGTGTTTTCACTTAACGGCATTAAAGCTTTGGATTGTTTTATATTAATGAAAAATATAACACAGCTATAACGAGTTTAAAGTACTTTAACCTCATTATTGTTAGTGAAAACAAAGTAACGGCAATGTAGTCATGCAAATGCTTGCTAAAATTGCTTTTAATCGTGTTTTATCCATGCATTTACTATTTACTGCATTTTAGCATTGTTTACATTCAAAATTTAGGCATATAACGGCATTTTTCTTTTCATTATCTCGAAAACTATTATAGATAGAAAAATACGGGTAAAATCAGTCGATAGAACTTTTTTTTCTGATTCAGAATATATTAAAAAGTCGAAATTGACAAAGTGTGGGTTAGCGGCATTATAGCTATTGGACGGCAGTACAATGCACTTCCGTAGACGTAGAAACGACATGACGTTTTCTTAAGAAATTCTTCGACTGTGTAAAAACTTTCTTCTACCAGCCAGTTCTTTAAATTAGAACAAAATCGATTATAAGGGAGGTTCACTATGAGATGAGGCAGTGAATTGTATATTAATGGGGCCATGTAAGAGCAGTTGTTCCGAAATACTTGCAAGGAAGGGATAGGAAGGAATATATATAATAATAATATCTTAAGACGCACATGAGAAGTGGTTCTTTTATTCTCATTGTCGGTAGACGAAGTGCTGAAAAAACACAGGACTCTTTTAATTGTCATCCATCACACACACATGGTTAAAAGCGCAATGGCGAAACTAGTTATATCAAAAATGCTTGTAAGCGATGAATTAATTAGGATGTCTCTGTATATTTTTTATTACTTTACACCTTATGGCTTTTATGGGTTTGTGACATATCAAGCACGAGGCCCACCTGATATAAAACGGTAGCCTATGCCAATAACAGATGCATATCGTCATAAGTGACGAACTGCACTGCGCCCGTCACCCCCAGACGTAGGTACAGTTATATAAAGTCCCATGTGCCTGTAATTTCACTGGCTCTCAAGGACTGCTGCCGGAACACACTGTTAGGTACTTGGTGACAATTTTTTTTACTAGAAAGTGATAGCTAGTAAGACAAGCATTCGCAAAATGTTCTTCCACCATGCGGGGAAGCTGATGCCAAAAGATGGACCTGAGATAAAAAATAAACTTGTAATTTGTCTAGTGTATGTGTAGATCAGATTTCGTTGCCCCGTGGGGTGCCGGTAGAATTGCACCTCCCCATATCATCACGTGTCGTAAGAGGCGACTAAGGGAAAAATACTGGAAGGCGGGCATCAGCACCTTCTAATGAACTGCCATCTAATACTGCGATCCCTAAGCCGGCAAGCGTGGGGATTATGGTAAATACCCCCTTTATAGGGCAGGCTGTGTTCAGCAGTGGATAATCCGGCATAAAGTATGTGTAGGTCTTGAATTAACAGAAACAATAATTTTCATCATCATAATCATCGTCACTTTAGCAACAATACACCGGACAAAAAAAAAAAAATATTGCGACAGAGTGTGTAATAACAATATTACAAATTTACGAAAGAATAAATTATGTGTGTTATGTGCGGGATCCGAACCCGCGTCCATCCACCCCTTTAGCCGGGGTATGCTCTAACCAATTGAGCTAACATGACACAATGACTCATAACTATATATATTTTTGCTCTCGTTCTTCAACCATCGTATCGGGATGGAGCGACACCTATACCTTGTTCAACTTGCGTTGTACTAGAAACAAGACCAATTTTGCAATTGGTTTTTAAATTGTGTGTGATGACGCAATTTTATAATAATTTAGTACGAATGGAAGATTATTGATAATTTTTGAACTAGTACAAACTTAATCAATAATATCAAAATAAGAAAATTTTTCTATACAATTTCTAAAAGAAGCATTTTTTCATATCCATTAATTACATTGAAGATTTATTATCTATGTTTATTTTCAAAAAGCTCAGGCATTTTTAGGGCTTAACAACCTCTACATAAATAATCGCCCGTCAAAAATACTAAACCGTTTACCGCCAACTGCTAAGTAGGAAAGGGATTATAAAAAAATTCATTCGCTAAAAACGCTTTAGCAGCTTAAAAATGAGGTCGGGGTAATAAAAATGCGTCGTCGAGGCTGCCAGTGTTGCCACGCAATAAACTGATTCGATTGCCCGTTAACAATGAAGGGGTTAATAGCGAATTCAAATCGATGGCTACGCTTTTGTACGTACGGAGAGGAAAATAAAATTGTATGAAAATTAGGTGTTTGGGTGGTGTACGAGTTTAAGTTAACGCAGATAAGATGGAACGTAGCTTTTTGTAAATGGCAATAATAACTTGTGATAAAGAACAGTTTTTTTACCTAGTTTTTTTTTTAAGCATTGCCTATGGACTGCCGCGCAGCGCGTCCATGGTTCGAATCCCGCCGCGGGCTTGAGCTTTTCCGCATGGTGGAAGGGGATTTTGCGAATGCCCGCCTGGCTAGCGACCACCCCCAAGTAGAAAAACTGTCGCCACGCACCTAGCTGTGTGTTCCGGTAGACATCCTTGAAAGCCAGTAATTCTAAGTTAAGCCTGTTAACACCTTCGACCACATGGTCACTTACCATCAGGTGAGATTGTGGTCAAAGGCTTACCTATCTGCAAGAAAAAAAGAACCTAGAATTACATTGGTCGTTTTTCAATTTTCTTATTAGAGATTTTTTTTTTAAATAAATTTAATTTTCACTTTGCTTTGCTGCTGGAATACACTATTAAATGCTTGGAGATAGATTACCATTAGAGTAGCTCAGCAGGCGAGCATCCACAAAATGCCCTTCCAGCAATCTGTGAAGCTCAAGCCGGCGGCGGGGATCAAAATATGCTTCAAAATTTTGTCTGAATAAATAGAGACCGATACATTTTGAACTTGAATTGGTTTCTTACTAGATTATGTCAGAACTGTCATGTTTATTAGATTTTGAAATGAGTAGGAGTAGAAAAAACAGTTTTATTAGTAGATATATAATAGGATAGATCAATTCGGAGAAGATAGATAATAATTGAGTAATTTTGTCTGCTTTCCTAGCAAAAATGTTCCTAAACTATTTAATATAGATATTCATAACAGATACATTTGATTAAATATAGTAACATTCACATTATATTATTTCCCGAATGGGTTTCTGTGTATATGGTGTGGGAGTATATTTTTATCAGTGCGAATAATATAACGATTCTTCTTCCTTTAGGGATTCAAAATACCTTGGCCCGTTTTATCTGTCAGAATAAAATGCCGTCCTTTTTATTATTTACGGCAACATAAATAAACGTGTTATCTATTTCGCATCCAAACACATTACCAGACACCATTGTACGAGCCGAACTATTTTTACGACCTCCACAAATATGTGAATCATTATTTATTTGTGGCAACACCAACACTACATCTTGACCCGTTTCTGCTACTGAGGGGGCATTACTTAGCGGATTTCTCTCGCTTGACAACCGTGAAAGGAGTTTTTTTCCCTCAGATATTAGCAACGGGGAAAATCCGCCAATTCATGTTAAAAGCGTCGGGAATTGGCCGCTTTTGTGGACAGAAAGTGGAATAAATATGGAAGATTGCAGTGGAGGATTGAGTTTTCGAAGACTGAAATCCACAACTTGTAGTTTTATAAGATTTGTGTAACATAAAGAAAGTATCCAGCTTGTGCTTTAATATACAGAACAGGATCAAGCAGTCGTTTTTATCCAAAACCAACCTGACAATGACATATACACAATACACACGTACTTTGGAAATACAAAAAATATATATATAGAGAACTAAAATATTTATTTCGATCCTGCTTAACTTATAACCGTTAATGAAATTGTTTGTCAGCCGACAAACGACTTCATTAGAATTTCAAATAGTTTAATATAAATTTCGTCGTCGTACTACAATTATTCAACACTTAAAAACTTCCAAAATAACACAATTGATGATTTTGGAAACATGATCTAAGTTGTGAAATAAGAGTTGTTGCCCTTCTTTAAGGAAAAATTTTTCTTAAATAATAATTATAAGCTTGTATTAAAAACACGATCCAAGTTAACAATTACATAACATATAAAACGTATTCTGTTTGAATTTGAATGAATCAGATATCATGCAGGTTTGTAAGCTTTTCGCGAAAACAAAAAACTTTTTGTAATATATTACTCGTATATTGCTTACTCTTTGAATTTTTTATTTTGATCTTCTAACATTATAATTAAAGTGCAATGTAGCAATGTTCTTCATACAAACTGAATAAGAAAGAAAGTTTTTTTTTTATTTATAGTTTTATTGCTCATATATGTCTGTTTTTCTAAATATGAATTCAAGCACGTATGCTACGAACATCACATTTACAAATAGAGCACAAAATGTTCGTCACGAGTGCGTATTCGAATCCGCCTTCTCCGACTTACGCATCGAATGATAAAAAAATAGCAGTGATTTTTTTTTATTTTTTTTTAAACTGTAGAACAATATAGGTTATATATATAGGTATGTCATTAACGACTTCGTATAGATGTACATCTGAAACTTGCATGCCCGATTAGTTGATGTGGTACTCTACATTTGAATTATTTTCATCAGCAGCAAATCAATAAATTTCATTTTAATTCAGTTGTAAAATATTTTCGAAGCAATTGAAATCTCTTAACATTAGCATTAGCAAGTGGTCGAGTGACTGATATAAATACTCGCGAGTATCAAGCTTCATAGCTTTGTATGTGTGTGAGTGCTAGACTAGTTGGCGCTTGAAGTTTCATGACATGTGTTCTGTGCTATAAATAAAAAAAAACTTACCGACCTTGGGTTTCATGACAAAAACAAAGATCGAGGGCATTTAGTTAACCTGTATGTTTTTTTACGTCATTGTAACAGAACAAGCTCGAGGCCCACCTGATGTTAAGCCGACTAACCTCTGCCTTTATCAGATGCATTCGTTACAAGTCATAAATTGCACAGCGCCTGTCACCTTGAGACATAGTTGTTAAGTCTCATGTGCCTGTAATTTCACTGGCTTTCTAGGACTGTTGTTGAAACACACCGTTAGATGCTTGGCGACAGATTTTCTACTTAACGGTGGTCACTAGCCAGGCGGGCATTCGCAAAATGTCCTTCCACCTTGCGGCGAAGCTCAAGCCCGCGGTGGTATTTGAACGGCAGTCCATAGCCAATGCCACTGAGCCATCACCGCTTCAAAATGTTAAGATACTGTAATATATCCTCCATCCCAATACGATGGTTAAAGTACGATAGGAAACTTATATTATCACTTACGGGATCCGTAGATATCCCGTAAGTAATAATATTAAATATCTAGTAAACCGTGATAGTTTAAAAAAGTTTTTAACGATAGGAAAGAGAATGAGTTATGACGCCATGTCATGTTAGCTCAATTGGTTAGAACATACCCCGGCTCAAGGGGTGGACGGACGCGGGTTCGAATCCCGCACATGACTTATATTTTTCCTATCGTATATTTGTATTTTGTAATGTAATCCGCATAGCAGCCGTTATTGCAAACCTAACAATATTAAAATTATAAGGTTGCGTCATCATTTACATGTATAAAACCAATTGCAAAATTGATCTTGTTTGTAGTACAACGCAAGTGGTATAGATGTCGCTCCATCCCAATACGATGGTTAAAGAACGATAGGAAAGATTTGAGTTATGACGTCAAGCCATGTTAGCTCAATTGTTTAGAGCATACCCCGGCTCAAGGGGTGGATGGACGCGGGTTCGAATCCCGCACATGACTTAAATTATTCCTATCGTATATTTGTGATTTTGTAATGTAATCCGCATAGCAGGCGTTATTGCAAACCTAACAATATTAAAATACTGTAATATGTTAAGATATTGTTAACATACAAGTGTGATGAAAAAGTGATTACGTTTCCGTTGATCAGCGCGACAATGCAGAAATAATATTAATACAACATGATTGTGTATGTACTTCTATCAACCACAAAATTGTCTCTCACAGCTGTCTCCGGTAACGTGAATCTGCCGAAATGACACATTAAGGTCTATACAGCAAAAACGCGTGCGTCACGTTCGAAATGAGAACATCGCGATGAGCACTCAGCCAGTAATGGCTTCGATTCGGCAATAAAAGGACCACATGGGAGGCTGGTAATATGTTATTATTGTTCCGGGAACGTGTAAAAGGCTGTTTCCCTAGAGCTTTTAGCAAAGTGACCAACGAAAATATTCGTATTGTAATAATCTAAGTGTATTTGGTGAAGTTACTTCGCAAGTCTGCGGGGGTGTTTGATTAATCAGAAACGTTGTCGTAAAAACTTTATGTCGGGATTATAGTCAAAACGTGACAAAGCATTGGTTATTACCGTTGGTTTGAAGCAGTGATGGCTCAGTGGCGTTGGCTATAGACTGCCGCGTAGCCTGGCTAATGACCACCCTCAAATAGAAAATCTGTCGCAAGCACCTAACGGTGTGTTCCGCCAGCTGTCGTTGAGAGCCGGTAATTCTAGGTTAAGCCTGGTAAAAATATATTGCTACAGCAAAAATGAAATTCATCACACTGAATTCAAATATTATGTAATGATAAACAATATTTTCAAATGCTCTGTAGACGTATTCTGTACTATTTTATGTATCTATTTGAATCTATTTTATGAATATCGCTACGTCTTAAAATCCGCGACGTTTTCGGACTTCACGTGTCGCTCAGTATGTTTTTACCGACTTCAAAAAAAGGAAAAGTACCGAATTCACCTGTTTTTTTATGTTTCGCCCCAGAACTTTTGACTGTATGAACCGATTTTGATGATGTTTCCCATGTGGTCCTATTTAAATTTTCTCAAAATCGGCTTAGCCGTTTTTGAGTTACACTCCAATAACTGACAAGTATTTTCTTATCTAGATGATATAGTCATTGACAGTGAATGACAATAGATCCCAGGAGTGACAAGGATCAATAAAAAGAATGAAAAAAAGAAATACCAAAAATTGGAGCGACTTCAACACTCAAATGTGCTGTAATAACTTGTGGGTAAAACTTTTTTGAGGTCTTTGTAAACAATGTTTTTTCTGTCCATGACTTAATTATTGCTTCTTGGATGAATTATTTTTAAGATAGGTATATTGGTGTCAAAACTGAAATAATTTGAAACGATTTTACAAAACTGAAATAATTTGAAACGATTTTACATTAGTAATATTGAAGTTTGGTTTTTTCACGCTTTGCAGGCATCTAGGGGAACGCAGTGTGAGATATTAGGTCCTATTATGACAAGGGTAACACACCTTCTGGTGTATTACCGTTAGTCGCCTCTTACTACACCCACGGGTAGAGAAGGCGGGGGTGACTTAAAAAAAATACAATTTTACGAGAGAAAAAAAATAAAGTCATGTGTGGGATTCGAACCAACGTCCATCCACCCCTTTAGCCGGGGTATGCTCTAACCAATTGAGCTAACACGACACAATGAGTCAAAACTTTAATTTTTGCTCTTGTTCTTCAACCATCGTATCGTGGAGCGACACCTATAGTTCAACTGCGTTGTAATGCAAACAAGACCAATTTTGCAATTATTTTTTTTCTCGTCAATGATGATGAAACCTTATAATTTTAGTTGACTGGAAGATCGCTTTAAGCAATTTGACAGCTCATTGTTTCACTTAGTAACGTTATATATTGAGTTATAGTTTTTTTTTTATTAAGCTTGGTGTTTTAATTAAGAGATTATCTTTCTAAATATACCGTTTTATATTAATAGTAGTGTAATTTGTATCCAATGTTTGATACTATTGAAGCAGTATTCGGTTTCAATTAACGAATCTTTTGAAATGAATAAAACTTACTAATAATATAATGAAGCTAGAAAATAGCGTGGGCAGTTACTTGTTCCACATAAAGCATTCAGAATCGTTAATTATATTTATTCCCTTTGGGAAATTATTTGATTTTTAATTTCTCTATTTTTGGTTTCGTTAATAGATTCCCCGAAAGTTGAAAATAATGAAATCAAAGAACAAGTTTCTTAGATATATTGTAAAAACAAAATGATTTATTCAAAAAGTATTAAAGAATATTGTCTAAAGCCATCAAATAATTTCTTTCGCTTTTTTATTACAATTTTGTTTGAAGTTATAAGTTTGATTTCGTTGAATTGATTCTTTTGTGCTATTTCGTTTTCTTCGATGGCTTTTATAACTGATTATTTTCTTTTACAGAACAGTTTTATATAAAGAGATGATTGAAATCTATTTTCAATACATTATAACCAGTGGGTGTATCAAATTCTACTTTCAATGAAGCTCTGTAACTGTTTTTGCTATTAACGGCCTTCACTGCTTATAGAAATGCTTTATTCCTTAGAGTGGCTCATATAAATAGAGTTTACCTTGATTCGTCTCAGTTATCACTACTAACCTTGATACTTTCTTTTTTCTACCTCAAATTTCAATTTTTATATGTTTTCATACTAATAAATTCGTAACTATTAAAACCACATTACAGAAGCATCATATTGTCTGGCATTTGTTTTTTCAAATCGGCTTCATACGGTTTGTACATTGCTCCATTGATCCTGATACAATTTACACATGTTAAATTTGCATGGATGTAGTTACATTGTTCCAGCTTCGTGGTTTCAGCCATGTTTATAAGTCACATTCGTGTCCTTACATGTATTGTTTTAATATTTTGGTTATAATTTAAAGTTTAGAGGGATATTGTAAGTTAAAAAAATTACAGCATTTATATGTAACAATGGTGAAATCGTTCGAAAGATCTAAAATTGAATCACGAGCTAAGCGTCCAAAACGTAAAATCCTTATCGAACCGACGACGGTTTCAAAGATACGAGACTCGTACTCCGCTGCCGAGCGCAACACATGGTTTCTCACCTCAGTTCAGCGAGGAAAATGCTAGGTTTAAAAATAACAGCTTAAATAAGGTAAAGAATTTGCATAAAATGAAATTAAAAATGAATAGAAACAATACCTATATTGGTAATATTTAAAGCAAAACGATTTTACTGGAAATTTTATACAAATTCAAATAAATAAAAAACACCAAAGCTAGCGGATATAAAGCACTTTTCCAAGCAGAATTCGTATAATAAACAACACATTTCCAAGCTTGTGAGGTGAAAATTGTATCGAATTCTGATATGTATTTTCATTTTGTGTACAAAACATCTCAAAGGAAACTTATTTTACATAAATAGAAAATTGTCCCAGACACACCTGAATAAAATCACTTGAAACTTAGCCTTAAAACAAATTAGGCACTTACATTTTTTTTTATAAATGTTAGAATGGAATTACTTTTAAGTTCTTAAATTTAGACGTTTATATGATCAAACATTCCATCATTTACGTACGTGTAGTTTAATTATGGGAAGTGTGCAAGTAGGGCTTGTATTAAATACAAAACAACGTTTGTATGGAAAGCGCTTCCTGGACTCTGGCCTGATCTTTAATTCTTATTTATTCGTATTGAAAATCTGTTACGTAAATTGCTATTAACCGGGCGCGCTTAGCGAGCCAGTAACGCAACGTAATTTTAAACCTCTATTTTGTTAGTAAGCTGTTGATTAAAAAGGGTATTAAACTTACATTGTTTACATTATTTTTGTTCAAGTTATCAGTAATACAGATACACAACGTTTTATTTGACATATTTCTTACGATATTTATAAAAAAAGCATCCACTTGCATTATTACTGAAATGCATTTGCATATGATAAAATTTAGATTAATTAACTCCTGTTTAAATCAATTCTTTTGAACGTAGTATTTTATTTCTGTTGTAAAATAATTATTTTTCAACTAATATCAGATCTCTCAAGAGGATAATTTGTCAAACAGCAAAACCTTTATCTACAATACGTCTATGTATTGTAAAGGCTTTAGTTCGTTTCGTTCTTTAGTATAGTTAAAAAGTATTGTATTGAAGTTATGTACAGTATGTTAAGTATTGTATGTACACTAAAGTAATTGTACGAGTATGTACATTAAAAACTAATAATAATAAATTAAAAAGTGTGCGTGTACCACTAAAACGGGTAAACCGCTAAACGTATTTTGACGAAATTTAGTATCTAAAACTGCAGGTTGGATTAGAACAAAGATACTTTATATCCCAATTTATAAACGCAAAATAAATGAATATAACATGGACAAAGCTGCTGGCGGAACCAAAGCAGTGATAGCTGAGTAGTGGTAGCTATGGACTGCCGTGCCGTAGGTTCATGGTGCGATCCACACCGCCAGTTTGAGCTTCATCGCATCGTAGAAGGCCATTTTGCGAATGCTAGCGGCTACAACCCTCAAGTAGAAAATCTGTTGCCAAGCGCATAATAATGTGTTTTGGCATAAATCCTTCAGAACCAGTAAAATTACAAGCACATGTCACTGAACAACTGTATGTATAAGGGTGAAGGGCGCAATGTAATTCGTCACTTGTGACGAAATGCATTGGTTGTATGGCAAAGGTTATCGCTTAACGTCACATGGGCTTCATACATTGTGAAGTATAACAATCGCATAAAAATACCTAGGAGCTTATAACTGTATTAGAGAAAACAATCACAAACAAAAAAAAGACCAGATTTATCTTTTCATTCTCAATTAACTCCGAAAACGTACAATTTCACCCCGTAAGTCATTTTAACATTTCTATAGCGAGCTCCAACAAACTTTCCAAAACCTCACATATTTTATTAAACTTCAGATTTCTAAATAACTCAGCAATATATGAACAATTCCATACGCCATCTTCGGCATAAGCGTCTTACAAAAGACGTTTAAACAAAATTGCTTTCATACATCATAAGTATTAAGAGTAACGTGCATCGATTCAATTACCCGTATATCTTCGTGAACGGATGCTGAGGGGTAAGAAGGGAGGCGGATGAGGGGGTCTGGTTCATTGCTCTAAATTTTCGCTCCATAATTCCACGTAAGCGGTATGTTGCTACTTTGCGTACGTCATTCATTTCGTTTGCAGCGTTATGATAGGAGATTACTACTGCCGCATTCAAATATAATATAATACTGTGACTGTGTTAAATTAAATAACATGGCATGGAACTTTGAAGCACTCGTAGCGAAGTTTGCTTCGCTGTTCTTAATTGATCAGCAAAGTTAAGCAACGTCTGCCGCGGTCGCGAGTTGGATGGGTGACCGCTAGTGACATTACTACCACATGAATAAATTACGGTTATTTATTCATGTGTTACTACTGAGCGCTTCCGTGCTTCGGAGGGCACGTAAAGCCGTCGGTCCCGGTTGTTGTCTTAGGATGGCAGTCGTTATATTATAGCATGGTGGTAGGGCATTCGAATGCC
Organism: Plagodis pulveraria; assembly: GCA_963890685.1. Taxonomy (NCBI): domain Eukaryota; kingdom Metazoa; phylum Arthropoda; class Insecta; order Lepidoptera; family Geometridae; genus Plagodis; species Plagodis pulveraria. The sequence goes on from OY982950.1 coordinate 4,552,577, forward strand.
CGCCTGGCTAGTTACCTCAAGTAGAAAATCTGTCGCCAAGCACCTAACGGTGTGTTACGGCAGCTGTCCTTGAGAGCCAGTAATTCTAGGTTAGACTGAACAACATCTTCGACCACATCATCACTTACCATCAGGTGAGATAGTGGTCAAAGGCTAACCTAGAATAGCTGTCTCTCAAGTACAGCTGCCGGATCACGACTGCATTATTATCAAGAATAAAAAGAAAAAAAAATTTGTTGAATACTGTGTTTTTGTTGGATAAGATACAGTATGTGTGTAACAATGAAATAGTGTTTGTTGCAAAAAGCTTCTAATTAAATTTATTTTCCGCATTAGCTTCAGTTTTAATTACCATTAATGATTCATCATATAAATTCATCAATATAAAGCCATAATACAAATTATTTATTTATTTTTTTGTATCTACGACGCTCTGTGTAGGTAAATTGCATAATGTTGGCAGTAAAATTAGTAATTCGTGGCAGTAAACTGTAATCTAAAATTGACCTTTATAACATCATAGCGTTGTAGAAGGTATAATGGAATAAATGATTTTGTTTGAATGATCATAATACCGCTTTCATCAAAAAAGGTAAAAAGCTAGTGCGAAAAGCTCAGCCAAGACTTTGGCGCGTTTTTTTTTTGCCTTTACTCATTTCCTCAGTTAATTTATGGAAAATTTTAACTAAGAACGACATCTACATTTCTTCAGATGTAAACACAATATTGATCCATTAAAAAAGTTTTCTCCATGTATATTTATCTCTTAAGTGACAAAAGAAACTCCAATAAAAGTGTACACATTAATCTTAAGAAGAAAGTAAACACAGAAAGAACCCAAATTAATGTAATAGGAAACATTACTCTAAATTCCTCCGATGTTAACAATTTTCGAGTGAAGACCCGGAACGTGACGATGTCACTATAAGACGAAAACAATGACCAAGCTCTTTGTGAACTAAATTTGTCACGCACACGAAGACAAGTTGAATTGTGCGTACTCTTTTAGGTGCTATTTTTAACAAGATTTCTTCACACAAGTTTGCAATGGATGGCAAAATTCCTATTAAATTTTGTTATACCATAGACAAAATAATATACAGGTCGACATTAATTTATTGTCATATAATCTAGCAAAGCGCGATGGCTTGTTTAAGTTACTACTGACTAGCTATGATATTATGATATTTTTGGTGGTACGTTTATTACCCTATCACTAAAATTTCTCTTGACAAGTAATGTGATTGGAGGTATTTACAAGCTAAGTCTAGAAGTTTATTTCTGGATGTTTGACGACAGAATTTTTACTTACAGCAAAGTAAACCTCCTAAAATGACCTATTAGGAAGCTCAATTCCCAACCAGATTAGTGAAATAGAATAGACTTGACAACTTCGAAGCAATGATTGTCGAGCAGTTATAGCTATGGCTTGCCGTGCCGCAGGTCCCCGGTTTGATCCCCACCGCCGGCTTAAGCTTCACCGCATGGTGGAAGGGCATTATGCGATTGCCCGCCTGGCTAGCTATCTGTCTGTCTATCTGTCGCCAAGCACCAAACGGTGTGTGCCGGCAGCAGTCCTTGAGAGCCAGTGAAATTACAGGCAAATGAGACTTAACGACTATGTCTCAAAGTGACGGGCGCAGTGCAATTCTCGCAGTCCACTTAACATCAGGTGGGCCTTGAGCTAGTTCTGTCACAATAAAAGAATATAAAAATTAAAAGCAAAAAAAAACACAGCTGTTGCCACTGGTTTCTTCTCTTGATATGAACTTTGACTAGTGGTAAGGAAGAGAAAAATCAAATCTATTTGCACGATAGCACAAAGCAACAAACAATGATTTGTATAAAAAAAGTCTAAATGATATAAAAATCGGTATCAGCACATTTGTAAGTACCTTTGTCTCTTTTTTCCATCGTTGCGATGTTACGAAAACGGGAGAAAGAGAACGATGGAAAATTAAAAGTCCGAAACATTCTTCCCCTCATTGGAGAGTGAAATTAGTCCACTCGTAGACAAATTTATCAACTGGCAATGGAACAATTGTATTCACTTTGCATTTAGTATACTACTTGCAATTTTCATTTATTTTCAGGTATAACCACTCGTGAATAAATTTAAATATATGGTAAAACTTTTCTGATGTGTAAGTTTTGGACTTATAGGGACGAATCTAGGCAAATTTCCTAAATCTCTTTCAAGCTTCTTTTAATTGAAACATACTTCTATTCAGGCACGGTAAAGAGATAATAGTAAAGCAATTAATGATTATCTTGATAGCTTTAGAAGCCTGGAAGACACAATACGCGTCACAACAGAGGTTCAAAACATCCACATAAAACCTACTTCGAATTTTGGCAGACTGTTACCAAAGAAGCGTACATAGCTCCTGGTAAGATATGATATCATCCCATTTGATTGGGTTTAGATTTGTACATTCAAACTTTATTTAATAAATGAGTTTTTATGTGTAATGTTACAACTAATCGTATATTAAAAGTATGGAACCAGGAAAAAACCGCAACAAATTCCACTATCTTTCATAGTAAGTACAGACTCAGTAAAAAAATACTGAACGAAAACCAGTAGGCAGCAGTATATACTAAATAGTTGCTGACACGCACTAGCGTAGTTTCACGGCAATTTTGCCCCCCACTCTTAGAGGCGGCTTATTATATTTAACAAAGAATGCTTTGATTGATACAGTATCATACAATTTAATCACAGGTAACGAATGTTAATATTATTTACCTGTGATTATTTATCTTATGTAATCACATTGTATTGTTAATTTTTGCAAGAATGCATTTTTTTAAAAGTTATTTTCATTGAACAAGCTGGAGCCCACCTGATGTTAAGCGGACTAACCTCTGCCTATAACAAATGCATTTCGTCACAAGTCACGAATTGCACTGCGCCCGTCACCTTGAGACATAGTAGTTAAGTCCCATGTGCCTGTAATTTCACTGGCTCTCAAGGACTATTGCCAGAACTCACCGTTAGGTGCTTGGCAACAGATTTTCTACTTGAGGGTAGTCGCTAGCCAGGCGGGAATTCGCAAAAAGCTCTTCCATCATGCGGTGAAGCTCAAGCCCGCGGCGGGATCCGAACCATGGACCTGCTGCGCGGCAGTCTATAGCCAAAGCCACTGAGCCATCACTGCTTCAAACTTGAGGGTGGTAGCTAGCCAGGCGGGCATTCGCAAAATGCCCTACCACCATGCTCTAACAATTGCCATTCTAAGACAACAACCGGGACCGACCATTAAACGTGCCCTACGAAGCATGAAAACCCTCAGTAGTAATGTCACTAGCGGTCACCTATTTCATTTATGACCGCGGTAGACGTTTCTTAACTTAGCTGATTGGATAAGAACGGCTAAACTTCGCTACGAGCGCTTCACAAATTTTCGCTTCAGGTAAAGTGTCACCCGAAGAAAAATGTAACCTACGTTTTTGGCTTTATGCACAAGAGATAGCATGTTTGCTTACAGAGGCGGTAAACTTACATGAAAGCCGATGTTCACCGGCATGAGTCCAAATAAAATATCCGGAATATACTGAACTGATCTCCGCCCGAGGTGAAAATAATGCGCTTCAATTTTGACAAAAATTACATTAGTCTCTGACCACTCTACTTTCGATACCATTTCCTCAATTGAAATTTATTGTCATACAACTACGTTATCGCCCAACTACCGAAAAACAATGAAACATCTATCGATCTTGAGATCTAGTTACTAAAGATCTCATCAAACATCAACTGGAACATCCACCGTTAAACAAGGTACATTGGGGGAAAATGCCATAATCACCACGCTTCGCAGGCATCTAGGGAATTTCAGTAGAAGTCATCGGTTCTTCAGAGGGTGCTGCTTTCCCCCTATTTTTCTTATAGTTGCCTCTTACGTCACCCATGGCAAGAAATGGAGAAGATGACATTGTAACTCGGCACCTCACTACCAAATAGAACTCGCCTTCTATAAAAAAAATTGACCGTACAATTATTTTTTTCAAGTGAGATGGTGTTCAATTGCAATGTAATAGCTATAATTAAACTAGTGACATCGTAGTACGCAAGTAATTAATCTGTACAGTTCAAATTATTGATTGTAGTATCTAAAAATAACAAAATAGTTTGATGTCAGATCGTCCTCTTGTCATTGATATTAATTACAAGTTTCAAAGTCAGAATAATAAACTCCAGAAATAACAAGTTTTAATCGTCAGAATGTAATTTGTCAAAAAGCGACAATCATCGTAAAATGATGACACTCCATCAGCTGCTGTTCTGTAGTGTCGACAGTTCTTAATTGCCGATTACTCCGGCCACTATCCGGCGTTCGTAGTAAGTATTCGGCTAAAATGATAGGATAAAAAATTGAAAGGTACTTTATCATATATAATTGATTATTGAACAAATTCAATGGGTATTTATTAATAAGTCAACACAATGATTAGATTTGTAAATATAACAAAAAAAGTAATTGTTAAAAAATATATTTAGTTGAAATGTGACTGTTAGCACATGTCTGCCACTTGCATGCCTTTGGGTGAATGAAGTCATCTTGTCTGTTTCTTAATGGTATTGAAACAAATAAATTATTATAGAAATAATGTTCAAAGAAGTATTTATAAAGTAAAGTTGCTAGGTAGATTTGGCCACACCTCTTTTGCGGTAAGTGTTAATAATTTACAAAAGTATGCGGAATAAAACAAAATTCTTATAACCTACATACTACATGTGAGAAATATGTTGTTTTCTGAATGATCACTATAAAATATACAATTAAAGTGTACGCATAGCAGGCCTTGTATTTTCATATAGAGATCCGGCCAAAACTGTGTCATGTTGTATCTCTACGTACTCGCTGGTATGCTGAAAGACGGTTTCTTTCAACCATTTTCCAGTTAGCTCCGTCTCCGGCAATTTCAACTTTATTACGAATCCTTGCAACAATAAAATACGAATTAAATTTTACGACACCACTCTAAAGTCAAAATTCTGCTTTGAAGGAATGTTCCAATTTCTAGTACATTCCGGAGACAAAGCTCGCGTAGTAACTGTGATTTAATCTGTGACGAAGACAATTCACGTGCATGTAGACGCTTTATGGTTGCTTCACATCTCATCTTTATGATTGTTTTGGTGATATGAGGAAATTTCCAACCAAATATACTTCAGTGATAACTCAGCATTGAAGTTCAAATGTTGTTTGTTATTTCCGTCATGAATACTTCCTTACATTAATGAAGAGTGTGTTTTGTTACCACTGAACACTGTAATTACTATACGAAGCTCTGATTAACGTATATATCTTGCTATCGAGAAACAGAAACGCCTGTGTTCACTTAGTCGTAGTCTTTTTTTGAAGAATATTTCGTAATGCATATGCATAACGTATCATTTTATGAGCAGTGACAGCTCAGTGGAATAGGCTTTGGACTGCCACGCAGCAGGTCCATGGTTTGAATCCCGCCGCGGGCTTAAGTTTCACCGCATGCTGGAAGGGCATTTTATGAATGCCCGCCTGGCTAGCGACCACGCTCAAGTAGAAAAATCTGTTGCCAAGCACCTAACGATGTGTTACATTACAGGCACATGAGAAGTAACAACTGTTTGTATCAGGGTGACGAGCGCAGTGCGATTCGTTACTTCGAAATGTATCTGTAATAGGCAGAGTGTGTTCCGCTTAACATCATGTGGGCCTCAAATTTGTTCAGTCACAATCACATAAAAAAAGCCTTCGAATTTATAATTATATAAGTGTGGTGTGATTCGATCAATAAACAGGAGACGATTTTAAGTCGATATAAAATCACGGGGAGTTTAAAATTGAACAGTAACTAACTGCTAATTTTATTTCAATAAAAATACTATACTACATTTACATTTTTTATGGAATAAAATGTCTCACCTTGAACGGGAATCCAACCTTCGTCCCCCGGTTTTACGCACCGGGTGCCTTAACCACTATGCTATCGACAATCGCTCGACTGAGGCGAAATGATTTTTCTGACAGTATTTATTTTACCATCTTTCGGTATTTAGGGACGGTTTGTAAATGCTATTTTCGCTTTGCACGTGGTACTGAACCAAACATATAAAATCAACTTATATACAAATAGACTCCATTGGTAAAAATAAAATACTTTATTTTAATATTGTTAGGTTTGCCTGCTATGCGGATTTCATTACAAAATCACAAATATATGAAGGATTTTTTTTTATTTTTCATTTTTATGCCTGATAGGTTAGCCTTTGACCACTATCTCACCTGATGGTAAGTGAAGATGTGGTCGAAGATGTTGTTTAGGATAACCTAGAATTACTGGCTCTCAACAGATTTTCTACTTGAGGGTGGTAGCTAGCCAGGCGGGCATTCGCAAAATGCCCTACCACCATGCAAAAAAATTTAAGTCATGTGTGGGATTCGAACCCGCATCCATCCACCCCTCGCACATGACATAAATTTTTTCTATCGTATATTTGTGATTTTGTAATGAAATCCGCATAGCAGGCGTTATTGCAAACCTAACAATATTAAAATTATAAGGTTGCGTCATCATTTACAAGTATAAAACCAATTGCAAAATTGGTCTTGTTTGTAGTTCGACGCAAGTGGTATAATAGATGTTTCTCCATCCCAATACGATGGTTAAAGAACGATAGGAAAGATTCGAGTTATGACGTCATGTCATGTTAGCCACTTGGTTAGAACATACCCCGGCTCAAGGGGTGGATAGACGCGGGTTCAAGTCCCGCACATGACTTAAATTTTTCCTTACGTATATTTGTGATTTTGTAATAAAAAAATACTTTATTATTCATAAACAGTAGTACTGGTGACGTCAACGATATACAATTGCAAACTCACCAAACATAAAATCAACTAATATACAAACAGGCCCACTAAAATCCCAAACCCCTAAAAACTACTTCCAAAAACAATTCATTCGTAATAAAAACTGGCCGGATTTACATACGAAATCATAGTTTCGCAGTATATTTGATATTCAACATGGATTTATGGTCCGTAAGTGTGTTTCGTATTCACTCGGATTGGAGCGCAATCGTGAATTTTTCAGGTCAAATAAAGAGGCATAAAGATTGTTAAATGGGTGTACCAGCTTTTATTCCAGCACTATTAAGGCTGATGGAACGAGAACGTGGAATATGTATTAAAGTAGAAGGTTCGTAGCAGTGATGGCTCAGTGGCATTGGCTATGGACTGCCGGGCAGCAGGTCCATGGTTCGAATCCCGCCGCGGGCTTGAGCTTCACTGCATGGTGGAAGGGCATTTTGGGAATGCCCGCCTGGCTAGCGACCACCTTTAACCCATTGGCATCAGTGATAATGATAACAATAGAATTTCATTCATAATAACTAGGACATAGTGGTCCTGACGATGCCAACTTATTAAGTAGAAAATCTGTCGCCAAGCACCTAACGGTGTGTTCCGGCAGCAGTCCTTAAGAGCCAGTGAAATTACAGGCACATGAGACTTAATAACTATGTATCAACGTGACGGGCGCAGTGCAATTCGTGTCTTGTGACGAAATGCATCTGTTATAGGCAGAGGTTAGTCCGCTTAACATCAGGTGGGCCTCGAGCTTGTTCCGTCACAATAACATAAAAAAAATAAGGTGCATCATCGGTTAATACGGTTCGTTAAGAGCATTATAAGCTTATCAATTAGGTACCTCGATTATATTTAAGCTTGAGTTACTAATGATTTTGGTATTACGTTTTGATTTATTTAAATCTGTTAGCTCTCGACCAGTATCTCCCTGATAATAACCGATGATGTGGTAGAAGATATTGTTCAGGCTTACCTAGAATTACTGGCTCTCAACTCTCAAGGACAGCTGCCGAAGTACACCACTAGAAGCTCGGCGACAGATTTTCTACTTTACGGTATTAGCTAGCCGGGCGGGCATTCGCAAAATGCCCTACCTCCATGCTTTATCGACTGCCAGCATAAGACAACAACTGGGACGGAAGGCTTAACGTGCCTGCCGAAGCACGGAAGCAATCAGTAGTAATGCCACTACCGGTCATTCATGTAAGTCATGACCACGGCGTATATTGCTTAGCTTAGCTGATCGGTTAGGAACAGCTAAGCAAACTTCGCTACGAGCTCTTCAAAACGTATGGAAAATCTGGCCTTTGCAGGCCTCTAATGGAACATTTTTGGTCTGAATGGTTCTGTATGATGAAAGAGCATTTTGCGGATGCTCGCCTAATTAGCCACCACCTTTAAGAAAAAATCTGTCACCATGCACCTAGCACTGTGTTCCGGCAGTCCTTGGAGGTCACACATTACTGGCACATGTCTCAACAACTGTATGTCTCAATCTGTTCCGGGCTGTGGTTAGTCCGTCTTAACATCAGGTGGGCATTTAATTTCTTTCTTTTTTAAGGTTCTGAACCCAACGGGCAAAATGGAGTTCTATTGATGTTACTTTGTTGTTTGTCTATTCTGCTTATATCACGGGTAAGTATACATCTTGTTGACGGAATGTATCAATAACTTGAAATTTAGTTTGCTTTAAAGAATATTGACATAAAATCTAATATTTTATCAGAAATTAGAAAATATTATATTTGAAGAGGTCCAACAAATAAAAAGTTATTCAAGAACTTATAAAAATAATTAATTCTAGCTAGATGTAGAGGGTGTGTAAGCTGAAGCTCTTCAGTAGATAAATAATTCTCGCCCGAAAATTAGGAAATATATTATACACTCTCAAAATAACATTACAATTTTATTTTTGTGTTAAGATGACAGATTAATAATAGCACATTTTTTATTTTTATTTTACAATTATTCGAGCACAAATTGTTATGCCCCGAGCGTAGAATAATGTATTTTAAATTAAATATTTTATAATATTTTTGTTATAAAATTGACACAGGACACAGGAATATATGGGAGGGTCCGATTTGAGACCAGCACTTCACGGGGTATTCTGATGTGAAGTGATTCTTGCATAATATGTCCTTCCTTTATATTATACTGATCTCACATGTTGTAGAATAAGGATAAAAAGATTACTAGATTTACGTGCCTAGTGTCTGTAACTGATTTGTGATAGATATCTGAACAAAAAAGTCAAGATAGATGAGTACACTATGATTAGTATACTCAATAATTTTCCAGTTTTCAATGCGCCTGAAACTTCAATCTCTATAATTTTAATCATTACCTCTAAACCTTATCGAACAACTAAACGAAACATTTTCAAAGACTGAAATAATGCTTTCAGAACCATTATTTATGTAGGCATAAGACGTTTTACAGTCATTGTCTCATTGCTTATTTAAGTAAAGTACTTAAGGGTTCTATTTCAGTGGTATTTTAAATAGAAGTTGTCGTATAAATATTTCAGCAGCTATCATAATTAATGTAGACTTCTGGATTATTAATGAAATGGTTTGGGAACTTAATAGAAGGAAAGCGTTTAATTTTATATGTATTAGGGGTTAAACTATGAAACTGCCGTTGTATTGTAATAGGTAACTCGAATTGACATAGAACCTTTATGGTTTTAAAATTTTGAGTTAAACTTTTTTCAAATGTTTCCTATATGTCTCTTCTTTTAAAATGTGTAACATTCGATTATCAACGTTCAGTTGCTTGTTGTTTTTTTTATTTTTTATACTGCTTAGACAAAAATGATACTTCGCAAAATTCGAGTGATTTTTGAATACGAGTTCCGACGCGGAACTAACGCGGCCAAATTTGCGTTGGAGAGGGGACTGCTAATAAACGCACCGTGCGATTTTGGTTAAAACGCTTTCGTGATGCAAATTTTGATTTGAAGGACGAACCACGTGGAAGACCGCCCATACGGTGAATAACAATGAATTGAAAGAGATGGTGGAAGCCGATCCGAGCCAAACTACCCAGGAATCAGCGGCATGATTTAACGTTACCTTAGCAACAATATAGACTCATTTGCGTCATATCAATGAAATAAAAAATATATAAAAAATGGGCGCCTCATGATTTTACTGATCTGCAGAATGATACGCGTGTTGAAATTTTTGTTGCCTTGTTAAATCGATACGAAAATGGAGAAATATTGGATCGAATTGTGACATAAGATGAAAAATGAATTTTTTACGATAACCGCAAGCGAAAAATACTGACTGCTGACTCCAGATCAAACACCGCAACAGTAAAGCAAAGCTTACCAATAAAAAAGGTAATGGTAACTGATTGGTGGTCTCGGCATAGTGTTATTCACTATAGCTTTCTCCGATCTGGTCATGCAATAACGGCAGATAGACATCTGCCGTAGACACTGTGCCGAACTCCGAGAAATGATAGCAAAACTAGCAGTGAAACAGCCATGACTCATGAATTGGTCTTCACCATCATTGCTCCATGATAACGCGAGACCTAATACAGCACGAGAAACAGGAACTGCAATTAGAAACCATTCGTCACCCTCCGTATTCGCCAGATCTTGCTCCGACGGACTACCACATTTTTTAGGATTTTTGGGATTTGGACTATTTTCTACATGATAAAAATATTTCTTTCCAGGAGGTAGTACAAAATGCTTTTACACAGTTTATCAATTCTAGATCACCAGAGTTCTATCGCAAAGGCATAAATGACCTACCGATTAGATGGCAGCTATGTATAGATAATAATGGTAATTATTTTGATTAAATAACTAAGATAAATAAAAAAAAATATTGGCTTTTGCAATTTTATACTTTAACCCCAAATACTTAAATATCATCACGTCTGTGTATACCCGATGGAAGAAGCAGATGTATAGTGCAATTGCGTTTGTTTTATGTTTTTTAATGATGTGATGGACAAGTTGCCCGCTCTATGGTAAGATAGGCCATTACAGATGCAGTGGCAATTATCACTCCAAGACGTTAGTTATTTTGTCTCGTTTGCAATTGAGAAAGAAAGACAGGCAGATGTACGGACATGGTGCAATTACAAAATATAGGTTACGCTCTACTAAGAAACTTTCTAAAATTGATATGAAAAAAATTTAACACAAGTACCTATAAATGAGATTTTTATTTAAAATTGACTGAAAATTTTAAGTTTATCATATATTAAAATAGAGAGTTGGCCTGGATTTTTATAGCATATTATTAATATAATTGCGTAGATCAGAATAATATTGAAGACCTAATCATACATTTTGATAACACAATTATTCTGATATAAAATTACAATAAAAAAGTACATTGTTTAAATATCCCTTTCAATTAATATAAATAAGAAATTAAAGTGAAAAGTCGAGGGTATAACCCGTGCATGTAACCTAAGCCTACAACGCTTAGGAGGATATTATGACCTTAGTTAGTTTAAAAAAGGTTTGGATTTCGTATTGTTGCCTGCCGCCTTCCTGACACATACCCTCTGTAAAAGTGCTATTTTGGTATTGAGATGGTATGGTGTCATGTTGTATGCTCAAAATAAAAAAGGCACTATTTACATAGACAAATGATGCGTTTGTTTCCATTTGTATCCTTTTACATTATCCAACAGAGGACTTCAGAGAACAATCGATATATTCTGAAGCTGTACAGCAACCATTTTAATATCTAAATGATATAAATAGCTTTCATATTAAATACTATAATCTAGATTGAAATAAAAATTATTCTCACAATAAATATAATGAATATAAACAGAAGTCGTATTAGAAAAATATTGACTTTCAAAGCGTTGAATTTTTGTGTGTCAGAAATAACAATATATAAAAATTTATATTTTAATGCGTATCCAACATTACTTCCTCCAGGAGATATCGTCATTCCTCGTTCAATATTCATGCTCTGAGTAATGGGAGTGTTATTGATTTATAGGGGAACGTCCCGCGATAATATGATAGAAGCGATTTGTATTTTTTTAGAAGTGTATTGACAACGCTATACGTGCAAACGTAGTTTTGCCATGTCTTATATAACAATTGCCTTAATTTGAAAATGTCGAATTCCCGTAAACTGACCTTCTTTATGAGACATAGTTGATAAGTCCCATGTGCCTGTAATTTCACTGGCTCTCAAGGACTGCTTCCGGAACACACCGTTAGTTGCTTTGCGACAGAGTTCCTACTTGAGAGCTAGCCATTGCCATCACCGCTTCAAAATTATTACATTACTTTTAATTGATTAAATTATTACATTAGAATGTTTTGTCAGGAATTATTAAAGTTTAATGAATATTTATATACAGTCAATGAAAACAAAAAACATTTTTTAATATCTGTTTCTTTTAAGGGGCATAACAATTGTCTTTTCTATCTATTTGCTAATGTAACTTTACATATTAAACTATAGGCTGACTAGAGTACTCGGTCTCTGCAGAATTATAAAGGGAGTGAATATTTTGGCTTTTACTCATAGTAATTATTTTTAAACACACTGATCAAACTCGTATTAATCGCCAAAGAAATATGGCTTATTCGTCGACCCGAATCATCCACGTTTTACTCTTACAATATTTAACATCTTATTCCCACCACAAGTATCTTTTAGTAGAATTTTAATTTTGTCTGATTGGAAGGAATCCAACCCATATCTTTCACATTACTTACCAGATTGATTTATAAGTCAATTCTTCATCTTCGACACATTCCTTAGATCTTTAAGGCCACAGTTAATGTAATGTACATACGAGTAGTACCTCTGCGACCGATTTTCACACGGCGTTTTTTATAGCGCCATCTTACAAAGTTTCGAGATACTGCTAGCACATGAATAAAGAACGGTACAGAATGAAAGCTTCACTACTACACGCACAGCAATGTGTGCGTAACTAATCACTGACAAGACGCGCGGGAGTTGCAGCGGCTCCAGCGGCGCCCACTCGGGTGCTAAACCAGTTTGAACCAGCTCAGTGATCAAACAAAGCTGTCTAAGCTTTCATTGTAATGAATAGATTCAGGCGTTACTTTGCGGAAATCCATATATAATTATAATAGATATTTAAAAAAATCATTAAATTAATATTTTAATAAAACACTTAAAAATATATTAAAATTATTACGACTGACAATTCCGCCCAATTTACCTGTTAAGCCGACGTGACATCACAAAGGCCACGCAGCCAATCCGGAAGATTTTTCGACGCGTTTCGATTCTACACGAAACATCTCAGGAAGTCTTGACTCTACGAGCGCACGATCGAGAAGTAAGCTTTCAGTCTGTTCCTTTCTTTATTCTTGTGCTGGTAGTGTTACATCCATTAGCAATAATGCAAATACCTAAAATATTTACGCGAAGCCGCTATATGACATTCGATATATGCTATTAATTTATTATAATATATGTAATTTTGTGCCAATATGCGTTTTTTCAGAGAGAAGATAAACTTAAAAAGCGGAATCTTATCTGGGTACAAAATTTGTTTAAAGAGCATTTTGCTGAGATAAAAGAATATATTTACAAAAATTGCTCGTTAAATTTAATCTATTTTACCATTGTTTCCCACGTGAAGTCTCAAAAGTGCTATTTTAGTAAATTTTACCATGTCCAAGTAACAATGTTAGAGTTCTATAGACAACACCTCAAGCAATAGGATTTGAGAAATTCCCACTGGATTGTTTTGTGCGGACCATGTCCTTCTAGATCGGGTAAAGTGAAAAGATGAGATGACCAGCTTAGTCGTATATATTTCTTTTTCACTTCACAGAGATTTACTTTATACTTCCAACATGCACTCCATGCATTTATTTACAAAGGTATTGCTAATGCTAGATGTCAACAAACGAAAGAATAACCAGCTTTAGATTCCCGTTTTACTTTCCGGGAGATTACACATAACAAAACAAAAATAAAGCTTTCACACGTAAATTCTCGTTTCATGAAACAAAAGCTGTAATTCTTTCTCAACGTACCCTTTGTACGGCTTTGTTTTTACAAATTGAATATCTATACACGAATGGGTTTCGTTTTTTACCCGTATTATTAATTCAGACTAACGAGCGGGTGAGGTTAACCTGTTTTTAGGGATGCATGGAATCCGATGGAAAAACCCAAGTCTTATTCCGTTTGTGTATCTGTATGTCCGTTAAATACAACTTATATCCTCATTTGGTATATATGTAGCGCTAGATAATCGAAAAAAAAATACGTATTAGAAGAATAGGAAACATCTGACTTTGGGGTGTTTATCTGGGGCTTACCTTCGTGGGATGCCGGAATAGAATATCACCCCCTCATCTCTACTCGTGGGTGCTGTAGAGGCGACTAAGAAAAAAATAGGAAGGTGGGCAGCAACACCTTCTGAGGATCTGTTATCTTATACCTACTATGACCAAATAACCTGCCAAGCGGTTATGGCAACTTACCCGCGCCCTTAATAGGTGACGCTGTGTTTAGCAGTGGACTATCCGGCTGATACTGTACTTGGGTTTTAATAAGAAAACAAACACTAAGATATTTTTTTAAGTACAAGTACGTGTCTGATAGCTAAAGTCAAAGAAAACAGCAAACAGTTTACAATTATATTATTATAGGTAAAATAAACATAGTTTACAGAAAATTTCGAACATGTATTAAATTATTATGATCCTGATAATCCAAATCCAGCAAAGAATGAAGATTACGGCTCTAAATGTGGACGAGGAAATGTATCCGCAGCCAATTCATCTATTATCGTAATTAATCTTACTATAACTCGCTTCGTTTTTGGTGATCCCCTATGCAGACCCAGTGGGTCCCCAAACACTAAAATGTATACAAAGACCCACTTATGGGCCTCTAATAACAGACTGTTTTCAAAGACCCACTAACTAAACTAAAGAATATTATATTGAGACGGGTGTAAGATCTGGCAGCTGTCAAAGCGACAGTTGATATCATGTAGCTCTCTACGTGTATGGTGTGACAACTGTCAAAGAACCATGCGATATTGTACTTATTTGAATTATTAACCATAAAACTACGTAAGAATACATATTGTGCTGTTTAATAGCTGACACTCATTAATATTGGAAACGCACAATCACATTTTGACCATTGTCAAATGATTAGCTTAATTACTGATTAGTTAATGAGGAAGTATTTTTATATTTCGTTTCTTAACGTCATGTGATTGATTATGTACTTCATATATAGATTTTTAGGAAGATTCTGCGGTAGCACGATTTATATTTTTTTCGATAAAAAATAATACAGCCAACTTACCCGTAGCTCGTAAGTTGTTAGTCGCCGTAGCAGTTATTTTAACTGATCAGTTAGAACAGCTGAAGCAATGTTGTTTGAAGTATTTACTCCGATGGGGACGTAGAAGCAATACAACTGTGTTACGTTAAGCTGTTTGTTACAATTGTTGTAGTCGTTAAGACTAAAAAAACTGTTAGTTAAGAAGCTTTTAAATGGTCTCAAAATTCCGACTTAGTTATTCGTTTTTTTATGGTGTAGAAGAACAAACGCGTAGGCGTCTCCCCTTATGGTAAATTATCACCGTCGCTCACGAATATTCCTAATACCAGAGGTAACTAAAATATGGTTCTGGCCTTTGAGAAGATCATTCTCATTTTGAAAGCTATTTAGTCGCATTGGTACGGAAACACAGGCAGTTAGTTCTAAAAAGAGAATTGTGGCAAAAATTTAAGACGATACTTATCTCTCACTGATAGAAAGGCCCGCGTTTCAGTAATGGAAACGGATGAGCTGATATTACTTTTGATTTGTCAGCATTTGGTCACTCTCTAACGTGTTAGATGTAATCTATCTAACCATCAAACCAAGAAATCAAATTACAATATTAAAAATTTACAAATATACGATAGGAAAAAATTAAATCATGTATTATAAGGTTGTGTCATCATTTAAAAGTGTAAAACCAATTGCAAAATTGGTCTTAGTTGTAGTACAACGTAAGGTGAACTATAGACGTCACTTCATCCCAATACGATGGTTAAAGAACGATAGGAAAAATCTGAGTTATGATGTCACTGTTATGTTACCTCAATTAGTTAGAGCATACCCCGGCTAAAGGGCCACCCCTTTAGCCGGGGTATGCTCTAAACTCTAACGGGGTATGGACGCGGGTTTGAATCCTGCACATGACTTAATTGTTCCTTTCGTACATTTGTAATTTTGTAATGTAATCCGCACAGTAGGCGTTATTGCAAACATAACAATATTAAAACAAGAAACCATATGATACGCAGGCAATGTGAATATGTAATTATATTAACTAACACTGAATTTTCGTCTTGTTACAGGTGCAAAAATGGATGTGATAATTGAAAATGTGCCAACGTAAACGACAAATAGAATGCAAAATGTCATAGCAAATAAATTCACATGATTCAAGAGCGAATAAAGAGATGGGTCTGCAAAGGTGATACGAAGAAAAATGGCCACTAACAGACTGCCACTTCACCTTTGCAACTCGATAAAGCAGTTTCTAATACAAACAAACAATAATATAAAAGTGATAGAATATAAAAAGTTAAGTTTAAATTTGAATGAGAAGGTGAAATTGGTTTTGTTACTAGTGCTATTCTTGAGCCAGGATACGAACTGTAATTTTAGTGGCAGAAATTCTATGCTAAGGACTAGAGTGATAGGGACTAGATACGGGAAATTGCAAGGTGTTATTATGCCGATGGACCAGCATAAGTATTTGAAACCAGTTGAAGCGTATCTTGGTGTTCCGTACGCAACGCCGCCTACAGGATCTAATAGGTAAGTTCCTCTTATAATTGTTTTATATGCTGATTGGTATGCCTATAATCAAACGTGTTACTCAAGTCAAGAGTTGAATGGAAACTGGCTGAATATAGATTATAGCTGGTGCAACGTAGTGTTAGGTACATGGCGACATATTTCATGCATAAGGAAGCTTAAATTTACCCAACATAGCATTTGCACCCGTGGGGTGCTGGGCTAGAATATCTTCCGTCTCTTTCCGTGAGTGTCGTAAGAGCCGACTAAGGGTAAAATACCGGAAGTTTTTTTTTTATGTTATTGTGACGGAACCACCTCGAGGGCCACCTGATGTTAAGCGGTTTAACCTCTGCCTATTACAGATGCATTTCGTCACAAATTACGAATTGCACTGCGCCCGTCAGCTTGAGACATAGTTGTTTAGTCTCATGTGCCTGTAATTTCACTGGCACTCAAGGACTGCGGCCGGAACACACCGTTAGGTGCTTGGTGACAGATTTTCCACTTGAGGGTTTTCGCTAGACCGGCGTGCATTCGCAAAATGCCCTTCCATGCGGTGAAGCTCAAGCCCGAGGCGGGAACCATGGACCTGCTGCGCGGCAGTCTATAGCCAATGCCACTGAGCCATCACTGCTTCAAGATGGAGCAATATAGCGTTAAGTGTATGGTGACAGATTTCGTACAAAAACAAGCTTATATATACCCAATACAGCATTCGCCGGGCCGTGCCGGGCTAAAATATCTCCCATCTCTTTGCGTGGGTGTCGTAAGAGCCGACTAAGGGTAAAATACCGGAAGTTGGGTAGCATCGCCCTCTGAGGGACTGCTATGTCACATTGCAATCCAAAAGACTCCTACTTGGATGTGGATTGTTGCAAACCCCCCTTAATAGGAGAGGCTGTGTTCAGCAGTGGATCGTTCGGCCACAGTACAGTGCAATACAGTATTCGCAAAATGGTCTACCACTCAAATAAAGAAGCTCAGATTTGTGAGGGGATGTAAAATTATCCCCCTGAGTCGCTACTCTAAGTAATTTTAAGTAAATTATCCCAATTCTTACGTTCATACTCTAAACATTTCGTTTACGTCATCAAATTACAATTTTATAACAATTTTCCTATTTCCTGTTATATTATGAATGTCCAATTAGCGAAAATTTAAATTAATGTCAGGAAGGAGCCGTTTTCGACTTTCAATGCCGTATTCAGAAGCAAGACGTTGAAAACCAAAATCTCATTAGTAAAATTGCTTTGTTCAGATCCGGGAAATTAGTTATGAGAAAAATGTTAGTGAAATTGTAAAAATAGAAGTGAATCATTTGATTTTAAATAACTTTTAATTCGAGGCGCAGCTGTTGATATTGTCTTTAGGTTCCACAAAAAATTTACCGAATGGCATAAAACAATAAAATGGGGAAATATTAATTCAAACTTATGTAACTTTCTTTAAATACATATAAAGAATCAAAGAATGTCGTTGTTATTTTTAAGAATAAAAAAGCAATATTGAATTATTTGACAAGGCATGAAACAAATATGCTTGTCTCGTTTAAAGCAAATGGGAGGAAGAGAGTTTAGGTTCAAAGTGGAAACCCGTGGTCTTTAGGGACAGGAATGTATCTGACATTTTTAAGAAGTCTAATAGCTAAATTGAAAAAAAATTATTTAATATGCCGTATATATTATTATTGAAGATATGATGGCCGAGCGGTAATAATAGCTATGGACTGAAGTGCCGCGGGTCCTTGGTTCAATCCCCACCGCCAGCTTGAGCATTTTGCGATTGGGCAATCGCAAAATTCTCCTGCCTGGCTAGCTAACACCCTCAAGTAGAAAACCTGTCGCCAATTACCTAACGGTGTGTTCCGGCAGCAGTCCTTGAGAGCCAGTGAAATTACAGGCACATGATAATTAACAGCTATAGGTTTCTAGGTGACCGGTGCAGTGCAATTCGTTACTTGTGATGAAATGCATCTGTTATAGGCAAAG
Organism: Plagodis pulveraria; assembly: GCA_963890685.1. Lineage (NCBI taxonomy): Eukaryota > Metazoa > Arthropoda > Insecta > Lepidoptera > Geometridae > Plagodis > Plagodis pulveraria. The sequence continues at coordinate 4,571,231 of OY982950.1, forward strand.
GTTAGTCCGCTTAACATCAGGTGGGTCTCGAGCTTGTTCCGTTACAATTACATAAAAAATACATATATACATTCTTTTAACATGTATTTACATATCATCAAACCAACGCTATAGGTGATTCCTTGCAAGGAAGATGTCTCGATCATAGTTCTACTACAGTATAAGGATATAGATTTGGACTTTGCTAATACTAACGTGTCAGACAGAATTACCAGTTGCTACACTTACATTCCCCAATCCAAACCTGCGATCCCCAATCGCCTGCCAAGCGTGGGGATTATGGCAAACCCCTCCATATTAGGGGAGGCTGTGTTCAGCCGTGGACTATCCGGCCGATACAGAACACTCACATTTCTAGCCTTAAACTTAACTAAATCGAATGGCTGGTAATTACAGGTGAATAATATCATATTGATAAAAGAATATTACATTTAGAAATTGTTCCAGTGACCTAAAACACTGTTATCATACTGAATGTAGCCTAATATAAACATCTTAAACACACAAAATTACCTACTTCACTACGACTATTATATGAGATGCAGGTTTAAGTAAAGCTTTCAATTACCAGTAATAAAAACAACATGACACGATTTTCGAACGCAATTAAGCAATGCGAAGACTTATCAGACGCTCAGATTAGAACGAAATTATCCCCAAGGCAGTATAAATACTTCAAGTTACAGTTATTACAATGATAATTAGTACTACAGTTATCTGCTTATAAATGTAACGACCGTTCCATATTATCTTGTTAGATATCGCGTAAAACGGACGCGCTAAGAACTAACATCTTAGAGTGACTAGTGCAGTGCAGTGTCAAGGAGAAAGTAAAAGATGACACTGCAACTGTAATGGACAGGCGTAACGATTACCATCAGGCGTGTGTGCTCGTCACATATTTTATAACAAAAAAAATTGTGAGTTCGGGGTTACATTAGGCGTACAACAGGGCTCTTTATAAGACCTTTATTGACCAAATAGTTCGCTTGTATATTACCGACAAGGATAAGCTAAACGAAGGTAGTTGTCAGTCTGGTGGTCGCCCATAAAATGTGATGAAACTTTCAACAAAATTTTATTTGCGTCGCTGTTTCTGCTATTAGACAACATACTACCAACCACGTATAAACGTAGGGAAAACGATGAGAAATGAAACAAATATATCCCATTCCTGTCACTGGATATGTCTTTAGAATCTTACAACATAAATATTATAAAAAACATCTATTGTACTATAATAGGACTTCTCTTAGTAAATGTATGTTATGTGTTAGTGAATAGCTGTTGTATATATTACTTACTTCTATTATCGACTGTTAGCTTGGCTATCATTGACATTAAGAAAGTTTAACATAACGAATGAGGTCACAATGACACACAACGTGCGGTTTCCCAAATTACCCAACTCTATTTTCGAATTCCTCGAACTTGGATAGGAAAAACATCGTATTTCAGCTGACTCCTCACAATGTTTACGCCAAGAGCTATGGGCGTAGCAAGGATTTCGTTTAGTGGGGCTGAGCTTGAAAGCTACATGAAAACGTGGGCTATGTGATACGTTATTGTTTTTATCTCGTAACTGCCTTGTTGTTTTTTAATTAAAGACACATGATACTTAAAAACTGTATATCGCAGGGTTACGGGCGTAGTGCAGTTTGTCACTTGTGACGAAATGCTTCTGTTAATGGCAGAGTACACCGCTTAGCGTCAAGTTTTTGAAGCGCTCGTAGCGAAGTTTACTAAGCTAATCTTAACCGATCAGCAAAGTTAAGCAACGTCCGCCGCGGTCATGACTTGGATGGGTGACCGCTAGTGACATTACTACTGAGCGCTTCCGTGCTTCAGAGGGCACGTTAAGCCGTCGCTCCAGGTTCTTGTCTTATGATGGCAGTCGTTATAGCATGGTGGTGGGGCATTTTGTGAATGCCCACCTGGCTAGCTACCACCCTCAAGTAGAAAATCTGTCGCCAAGCACCTAACGGTGTGTTCCGGCAGCTGTCCTTGAGAGCCAGTACTTCTAGGTTAGCCTGAACAACATCTTCGACCACATCATCACTTACCATCAGGTGGAGAGTGGTCAAAGGCTAAACTATCAGGCATAAAAAAAGTAGACCTAATGCTTGTTTTGTCACAATCCAATTATACAAAAAATATATACCTTTATAGCAACAGTACTAACTACTGTGTACTAAGAAGAGATTAACAATTAGAATTAGAGGCCTGGGAGCTAAATCACACACAAAACATTGGCAGGTATTACACAACTGGTTTTATTAATATTATTGTACAACAACTACCTACCGTAGCAGGCCACCCACATTATATACAATACACTTAGGTTTGTAGCGACATATTGCATTATATGGATAGATTTATTTGGTATCAAATATAAAAATGTTTTATACGACCGAATTAAGCGGTTTGTAGATTAGTAAATCGCTCAGCTGACAGCCATGCAAAATGGTTGGATAACCAACGGTTCACAATATTGATCGGTACCATTTACTTATACAAAGACACGTTGACACTTAAACGATATATTACATATACCAACATATTGATAACTACAAATCTGATGCAGCTAGATTGCTATATCAGTCCGTTTTGGATCTGTAAGTTTTATACAGGTTAGCATTTATTTTTCATTGAAGTATAATTGTGAATAAAACTATGGGACTGACATGTTGATCGACCACAAATTTTATTTATTAATGAAATAAGTAACAAAAAATAATCTTCGGTGGTAACAAAATATGCTCCATTTTTACTAAGGCGGTTAATAGTCAACTGAGTTGTAAGTTCCGAACAAAAAAGTATTTTCTATCAACGCACTTCCTTGTAAACCACACTAAAAATAAAGTACGGCAGTAATCAATTCAATAAAATGTACCAACAGTGAATAACCTATGCAATATTAAATAGCAGCCCCCAAATTCATCCTGACTATGCCCGTACCAAGGACTCCAATCCATGGGGATTCACGGTACATTTAGCAGCGGCCGCAGAGACCGGAAAAAATGTTCAGTACTTTGTCCTTAGGGGCGCATTCCTTATTGCCGTACATCTTGGGAAGTTCGATCGACTGGCAGCCATTTGGTAAATTGATGCAAGTTATCGAATCTCTTAACCAGCAACTTCAGGTTTGGTTTTTCAATCCCATAAATAATTAGCTATTAAATTTTGTTATTTTACTGGACTTTAAGATCTCATCCTGCTTTATAACCGACTTTCTTTCCGGCCGCGACTCCGCCAGCGTGTATTTCGGTTATCGCGCAAAAATATTAACCTTTTTTTATATTATTATGTTTGCAATAACGCCTGCTATGCGGATTACATTGCAAAATTACAAATATACGATAGGAAAAATTTAAGTCATGTGCAGGATTCGAACCCGCGTCCATCCGCCCCTTTAGCCGGGGCAAGCTCTATCCAATTGAGCTAACATGACATGACGTCATAACTCGAATTTTTCCTATAGTTCATGAACCATCGTATTGGGATGGAGCGACATCTATAGTACTACTTACGTTGCACTACAAACAAGACCAATTTTGCAATTGGTTTTATACTTGTAAATGATGACGCAACCTTATAATTTTTATATTGTTATGATTGCAATAACGCCTGACTTAAAATTTTCCTATCGTATATTTGTAATTTTGCAATGTAATCCGCATAGCAGGCGTTATTGCAATCATAACAATATAAAAATTATAAGGTTGCGTTATCATTTACAAGTATAAAACCAATTGCAAAATTGGTCTTGTTTGTAGTGCAACGTAAGTAGTACTATAGATGTCGCTCCATCCCAATACGATGGTTAATGAACTATAGGAAAAAATCGAGTTATGACGTCATGTCATGTTAGCTCAATTGGATAGAGCTTGCCCCGGCTAAAGGGGCGGATGGACGCGGGTTTGAATCCCGCACATGACTTAAATTTTTCCTATCGTATATTTGTAATTTTGCAAAATATTAACCTCTTTTTGCGCAGTTAGATAAAAAGTATTCTATGTCCTTTCCCGGGTCGCAAACTATTTCCTTACTAAATTTCATCCAAATTGGTTCAGTAGGTTTTTTAGTTTATTCTTTGCATACAAAAATACAAATCTTTCCTCTTTATATTAGTATAAAGTACAGAAAAAGGTATAGAATTTAGAATCCACATGTCCTAGAAATAAAAATCTGCAGCAGTTAGATATTTAGGTGAAGTGAGTCTCAAAAGGTTATGGGTGTATTTTTTAAAAAGACTATCCTTAAAGTTGTCGTAAGAGTCAAAATATATTCACAAGGATATGACAAATACGATGCCTCATTCGATTTCATAAATTTATCTCTAAAGAAAGTCCTAAATACACCTCTACAATTACGTTTAACCAAGTTCATATCAGTCGTATCACATTTTCATTCGGAATCAGGAATATACTGAAAGGTTCCGATAGATGTCACTATTTTACAGAAATATATTAAAACAAAACTCAGTTTGGCGAAGTGACAACAATTTATTTAAAAAAGACGATAACGTAAAATAAAATAAGAAAATTGAACACATGCAAATAATGCACACAGCTACACATCCATTGTAGCTATACGATACGTTTTATGAATGACGAAGACATGACTACACAATAGACGCACATAAACACTACTACTAGACTCAATCAAGATACGTCGCCTGATTTAACATTGCCATGTTCGAGATACGGGTCCTGGTTCTACCGTTTTTTTATTAGTTCAAGGGGATATTTCATACTTTTGTTAAATGGTGAAATAAATCTACAAGACCAAATATTTTAAATATAGTATCCAACAAACTCGAATATTGAAACGTCTAAGCTAAAGATAACAAAGAAGTCTAATAGTGGTTATCAAAACTATTAATGTATCTAGCGGTCCTTGAGAAGTCAACATAACATTTACAATGTTAACAGTGGAACTCTAACATCAATCTTTCTTTGCAGATTTGCTCCAACTCGAGCACCAGCTCCTTGGGACGACGTAAAAACAGTTGATCAAATGGGGCCAGTTTGCCCTCAGAAACTGCCAGACATCTCCAACGAAACTCAGGTTCTTGAGAGGATGCCCAAGGGCAGGTTGGAGTATTTGAGAAGGTTGTTGCCAAGGTTGAAGAACCAGAGTGAAGACTGCTTGTACATGAATATTTATACGCCCGTTCAAGGTAAGATTATTTTTGATACGTTATACCACATTAGGAATATCGGCAATAATGATATACACAAGTACCTATGTATAGCTTTACTGACTTTTCTGGAAAAGCACTTACTGTTATAATAAGGCCGGCCAAGTGCGAATTGGACTCCCACACCGGGGGTTTCGTATGAAAACTGAATGTACTTACCAAAATATCTAAATTATTTATATATTTTATTATAGGTCGAGATTCTTGGCGGCAGAACAAGTCGCATTTGCCCTTGTTTTTTATTTTTTTTAAGTTTGATCAATTAACCTATGACCACTATCTCACCTGGACGTGGATACTAGGTAAGCTTAAATAACGTCTGTTGCTTAGGCTAACCTAGAATTTAGCCGTTTTTATGATTTATTTGTTATAATATCCTACGTTAAAGATTGTTCTGATACGATACCAAATATGACGATTTTATGTATTGCAATTTTCACAATTGAGCAAAAGCAAAAACATCTAAAAGATATACAATATTGTTTCCTGTGTGGGGATTTTTAACTTATTAATATTGTAATTTATAAGACAATCTACTATACGACTCTACGCTGTCTGGCAATAATTAGAGGCTTACTCTTACTGTTGCCAAGATACAGCCTTTCAAGGATCGGGCAGGCAGATGGACACAGGGAATGCTGAGGCTTAATGGTAGGTAACGGTAAAGGAACTCTAAAAATTGTTACTTTGACAATCGCACGTTTTCATAAGAATAAGCATAAGAAAAGTTTATTTGCAAGATTACATTACACAGTAGTACAAATATTCGTGGAATGGTCTTATAGAGTACATCAGTCATTGTAATCAGTCTGCATGCAGGCGTGCAAATATTTATACATGTTTGTCACAATAAACTACAAACTCCTTAATGTCATAAAAACAATTAGGCATGAGCCAGTCACTTATGCATTTCTTAAATTTATGTCCTTCTAATAATAAAAACTCTCTTGGAAGCTTGTTATACAAACATATACACATATTATACGCGTTTCTTTTATAAATATCTTTACTACAGCGAGGTTGATACATCAGGTTCACAAATTTTTCTCTTTTCTGTCTAGTAATTACTTCATTGCGCTTCTTAAAATACTCCGGATAGAATTTCATAAAAACACAAACATCTCTAATGTACATACTGGGCAGAGGAAGGATATTGCGCTTCTTAAAGGTCTACAACTGTCTAAGAACTAGGCTCCATTAATCACACGTACGCAGCGCTTTTGAATTTTGAAAACTCTTTCCATATCTACTGAGTTTCCCCACAGCATTAGGCCATAGCTTATTAAAGATGACACATAACCATGGTAAGCTGTTAGTGCAGCTTCTATGGAGACAGTTTGTCTAATTTTTTTCAATGCGAAAACGTAACGCTCAAGTTTGGTACAAAGTTGCAAATGCATTTTCCAATTTAAGTTTTTGTCAGTTATAATTCCCAAAAAAACTATAATGTCAACTTCTTCGATTTTGTCAAATTTATATTTAATGTCAAGTTTTATTGGAATTGTGTTATATGAATTAAATTGTACTATTTAAGTGTTATTAGTATTAATTTTTAATTTATTATTTTTCATCCATTTAACAGTATCTGAAAGAGCTTTGTTCACAATTGTTTGAGCGTCTTCCTTCTTGTCACACTTTACAACAATTGTAGTATCATCCGCAAATAATAAACATTTATGAGGGATAGCCTCAGGGAGATCGTTAATATATACCTAAAATAAAAGTGGACCAAGAATACTTCCTTGAGGAACACCAGTATTGTATGTCAGTGGGGAAGATGTAAACTTATTTCTTAAAAGTACTCCTGGCGTGACTTTAACTGTTTTTTTATTTGTGTACATTGTTGTCTGTCTTTTAGATAACTAGCGATCCATTCAACTGCTTTGCCTCTGATCCCGTAGAATTCCAATTTATTTAAGAACATTTGGTGATGCACAAAATCGAATGCCTTGCTCATATCTAAGAAGATGGATATAACTGATGTTCCATTATTGATGCTTTCTGTTATATCTTTTACTAGATTAAAACAGGCAAGTGTAGTAGAGCTGCCCTTCCGAAAACCAAATTGCTCTTTTTGTAATATATTGTGCTTTGTTAAATAACTATTCAATCTACGCAGCATAGCCTGTTCTAATAGTTTGGAAATAATTGGAACTATGGTTATAGGCCTATAACTATTAGGGTCTGAATTGTCACCTTTTTTAAAAAGTGGTTTCACAATAGATCGTTTAAGTTTTTCGGGAAATATGCCTTCTTTACAGGACAGGTTAATTATGTGGGCAAGAGGATGACATAGCCAAAAGGCACAATATCGAAAAGCTACAACTTTAGTGATCGAGAGTATTACTGCAAATAACAGACTGCTATTATTGCACCACAACCAAACAACCAAGCGATGTACTGTGAAGAAGCTGTTTGTACTTTTGATTTGTATCTACTATATTTTTACACGATTAATTTTCTATTCAATCTCAATAACTTATCTTTATCTTCGTACACTTTTCAACATAAACTTTAGATGCGCACAAAACAGAGGAAACTATTAGACGTAATACTGTAATAATAAAAAGTTGTGTAACAATAGATGAAAAATAGTGTAGCAGACCCTCACAGTACTACAATAGCCTCTAATCCTGAACTAATCCTTAGGCCCTCTACAATTCGACTAGACCTTTAATATCCCCACACAAAGAAAATAACAATACATTCTGCTCTATAAAGAGTAACAATACGTATAATATAGTTCTCAGAAATACGAGTAACTACATAAACTTGATGCTTTGTTTATCTTACATTTACATACACAGTTTTTCCTATATAACCTTTATAAATCAGTGCTGTTTATCATAACTGAATTTATCCTATCTTATTCAAAATCACGTATCAAGATACGGTGGTCCCCGGATAAACTGGTTTATTTCTGTACGAAATACGAAAGGGAGGTTTTTTGTGTTTGTATTGTATCAAAAACGTTTAGTTTTTAAACAATATTACAAATATATACATTATTTTGTGCCGGTGGGGTGTCAAACTAGAATGTCACCCCCTATCTCTTCCCGTGGGTGTCGTAAAAGGCGACTAAAGGAAAACACCGGAAGGTGGGCAGCAACGCCTTCTGAGAAATTTACACCAATAACTGCGATCCCCAAGACGCCTGCCAAGCGTGGGGATTATGGCAAAAACCCACCAGATCGACCCTTAGCCCTGGCAACTGGCAACCAGTGTGTGTTGCCAGTGATGACTTACATAGGATTCTTTTACCGTATCTATCACGGGGAGTGTTCCGAGGAGCTGTTCGATTTACTACCTGCACATCAATTTCGCTATAAGACGTCCCTACAAAACATTATGGTTCATTAATTTCTTGTCGATGTCGGGAAACTCCTCAACCTTGCGATTTTCACGGCATTTCGTACCTCGCACTGCTACAATTTCCTGGAACCAGCTGCCTGGTGAAGTATTTCCGAACAGTTATAACTTAGAGGCCTTCAAGAAGAGAGCATGTTCCCTTCTCAAAGGCGGGGAACGCATCCTTGAGACCTCTGGTGTCGCGGATATTCGTAGGCGAGAGTAATCACTAACTACCAGGTGAACCGCCTCGTTTACCCTCCTATCCAATACAAAAAAGTTGCGGGTAGCCAATGTTTACCAGCGGTTAATAGCCGTTATTTGTGGCGCTATATGGGGGAGTTTGTTCAACAGTGGACGACTTCCGGCTGATGATAATGATACATTTTTTAAACTAGAATGGTTGCAACTGCAACTAGTTACAACTATAAATAAATATTGTACCTGAGAAACACTATTTAAAATCAAAATGTAAAGGGGGTGACATTCTAGCCCGCCACCTCACTACCACAGGTAGTCTGCTACACGGCTTCAAAATTATACACATGTCAATTTGACAGAAGTAAAATATATCAATAACACATGTGCCATCAATATATGCATATCTTTTTTTTATGCCTGATAGGTTAGCTCTCTTATCCTTGACCACTATCTCACCTTATGGTAAGTGATGATGTGGTCGAAGATGTTGTTCAGGCTAACGTAGAATTATTATTACCTAGAATTACTAACTGTCAAGGACATGTGCCGGAACACAGCGTTAGGTGCTTGGCCCCAGATTTTCTACTTGAGGGTGGTAAATAGCCGCCTGGGTATTCGCAAAATGCCCTACCAGCATGTTTTAACGACTGCAATCCTAAGACAACAACCGGAACCGACGGCTGAACGTGCCCTTCAAAGCACGGAAGTGCTCAGTAGTAATATCACTAGCGATCACCCATCCAACTCCTGAACACTCCTGATTGATTTAGAACAGTTAAGCCAACTTCGTTATGATTGTTTCAAACATCATATCTATATTAAAAAGAATACTTTTAACACAGCTCAGAAACAATAATAATCGATACACCAAGATCTTTGTTACGGTATTAATGCTGGTATATGTATGCATATAACATATAATACCAGTAATATATTGCTTACTAAGGAATGTCTCACAGACAACACACATGCCGATGTTATGTAATGCTCTGAATTTGGCAAACGACGACTCGACGCACATACGATGAAAACGATCTGAATGTTCCATTGAACTTAAGAGTATTTTACGGAAAATTCTGGAATTTCCTTCCATGTTTATGAGATGAAGTGTATAAAGTAATCAGATGTTAAAGAAAGGAAATATTAAAATATATGACAATCTGATAGAAGGTAATATCCTTGTATCAGATTGTCTAATATTGTAAAGAGGAAAGATTTGTATTATTGTATGTAACGAATAAAGTTTTAAACTGGACCAATTTGAAAAAATATTTTACCATGAGAAGCCTCAATATTATAGAATGATTTAAAATAGTATTTTTTTTTAATTAAAAACCCTTGCTAAGCCGAAGCGGATCGCTAGTTATTATATATAACCACTAGCAGCCCCCTTCGGCTTTGCATTATTTATATACGGTGTCATTATTGATTTATTTTTTCTTCTTTCTTTCTTTATTATCTGGATCTCGCGTGTCAGTTTGTTGACCTAAACAAATGAATGTGACACTATTTTTATTATAAGTGAGACACTTCAGAGACTGAAACCCCCCACTTTCCTATTTTTTTAGTTTTGTGTGATTTGCTTTCATTTAATATATCCGCTGTATTATCACATATTCTGTAATAAATCGAATAGATACCTATATTTAAGTTAAAAAGTATACATTGTTTTTTTCAAGGTACCAAAGTAAGGCCGCAAGAACAGAAGTATTTATGGAGAGTTATTTCTCTCGCACATGAATTAAATAACCGTATTTTTTTTTCCATATTTATTTTTGGTTTACATATTTGGATTGCATATATTCTAAGATGTTACATTTCACAGTTTGTATTTCCACTTATTTCCTAGTGTTTTTTAGAACATTCGCAACTCAATTATATACTCAAAATCGAAATATATAACAATTAGTGTCAATTTGATATCTGTCACATTTAAGACCCATGTCATAGTAGTTTTAAGAATATTTTGTATCCAAATATGAAACTAAAATGGAATACAATATCACCTGTCACTTCGACATATGTCATGTCTGTCCATTAGTCCGTCCGCCCGATGGCTCGTCTACGCTCATAGCCAAATCCTAACGCGCAGTTGCCCAGTTTGTAGGGCTGTCACTCAGTTATTGAAAATGAAAACATTTTCAATAACTGAGTGACAGCCCTACAAAAACTCGTAAGAAATTTGGACTTTGAAAGCTTTCCTTCTGTACGGTTCTTTATTCTTGGGTAATAGGGTCTCGTTTTCTCTTACTGAACCTGAAAAAAAACTATAATAGGAATACGTCACATTCTCGACGTCGTCGTGAGTTCTCCGTTCGTATTGCCAAGTCATGACGCGGAAGGGCGACCGAATACAAAACGCACTTGCGACCCACTTCGCGTTCATTTCTTATGTAATATTGTATTGTTGACTGAAACCTTTTTTGTGTTCGTATTGCTATGAAACATACGTTACGCTTCGCGAGGTCTCGGTGAATAATGGAATGGTTAAGTTTGGTGACCTTTACCTTACGTGCCGCTTCCTTAATTTTTCATGGCGGGTGGGCAAACTTCTCGTTATTTTGGAGCTCAGCTACGTCACTGTTAGGGCTCTCAAATAGGGACGGTGATGAAACGATGACGTGCTGAGTTGCTATTATAAAGGGTTTCTGTAGTAGGGTATGTACAGGGTTGATTTTCAAATGGGCACGAATCTAAATAACGGTTACATACACGAAATTTTAATTCATTTTGTAGTTTTTTACAAATATTTTTATCGCAATTTTGATTCGTTATTACAAAATTACAAATATATGAGAGGAAAAAAAATCAGTCATGTGCGGGATTTGAACCCGGCTAAGCAAACATGACAATGACGTCATAACTCAATTTTTTCCTATTGTTCTTTTACCATCGTATTGGGATAGAGCGACATTTCATTATTCCGAATTTGATTCATTATTCCGAAAAAATTAAATCTATCGCCAAGCTTCTCACAGTGTGTTCTGACAGCAGTTTTTGGGAACCAGTAAGTAATACATTAAAATACAGTGTAAAGTTCGCCACCAGCAACGAAATGCATCTGTACTCGTATTAGGCAGAGGTTCAACAGATGGGCTTGATGCGTGCTCCAACAAAATATCATTAAAAAACCTAGCCTTACCTTCTTAGCGTACTCTACGAAGCAAGCATGGAAGCGCTCTCCTGTAAATGACACTAACTATAGACAGTAGAACTTTTGAAGAAATGATGGCCGAGCGGTTATAGCTATGGACTGCCGTGCCGCAGGTCTCTTGTTCGACCCAACCGCATGGCGGAAGGGCATTTTGCGATTGCCCGCATGGCTAGCTACCCCCTTCAAGAAGAAAATCGGACGCGAAGCACTTAACGGTGTGTTCCGGCAGCAGTCCTTGAGAGCCAGTAAAATTACAGACACATGAGATTTTAACAAATATGTCTCTCAAAGTGACGGGCGCAGTGCATTTTGTGACTTGTGATTAAATGTATCTGTTATAGGCAGAGGTTAGTCCGCTTGTCATCAGGTAGGCCTCGAGCTGGTTCCGTCACAATAACATTTAAATAAAAGCTGTGACCGAAGCAACTAGCAATCAACTAGGCAAGCTTCGCTACAAGAGATTCTGCCACTGATACAAGCACTAAACTTTCGTTTTCACTAATAATAATGCAGAAAAAAAATAAAGAAAATTTCAACATCATCCACATAGCTACGTGTTTACCAAATACACAAAATCCTTCGGCTTATCTTAACTGGATGTTCTCATTTTCAGCCAACCAGAAATTATTGCGTACAGCCTCGCTCAAAATTCCGAGATTTTACAAAGCCAACGGTATCAGTTTCCTTATACGCCTTTCCTTGAGAGTTAAAACCAAGGATCACTTTAAAAAATTATCATGAATTTGATTTAGAAGTAATCTGTGCTTTTAAAAAGTTTCTGATATGAGGGCATTCAGCTCGGACGGGCGTATAATAGTATCTGAAGCAAATACTCAGATTGAATTTGAATAAAGAAAGAAGCTTATTAAAAATTTTGTGTTTATTTTTGTATTTTGTAAACTAGCCTATGACCACAATTTCACCAGATGGTAAATGATGATGTAGTCGAAGATTTCAGTTTTAAATTTTTAAGGTTATCTTAGCATTATTGAATGTCAAGGACAGCTTCCGGAACACGTTTTATGTACTTTGCTACATTTTCTACTTGAAGGCTAGCCATGCGAGCATTCGCATAATGCCCTAACATCATGCTAAAACTACAGCCATCCTGAGAAAACATCCGAAGTGGCTTAGTGCCCTTCAAAACACGGACGCCTAGTTGTAATGCCGCAGTTCACCCATCCAAGTGATGTCCGAACTAACGTAGCTTAACTTAGTTGAACGACTAAACAAATTACGCTACGAGCGCTTAAAAATGGTTGAGACCCGCTGCGAGCCCCTCACAATGTTTAGTAATCCACCTTCTCGAAGATTACTTCTAGATAATTTTAATTTACATAATGTTAATATAATAACACAATATCAATAATGTCTCATCCATTTCTGCCCGCGGAAACTTCTCTGTTGGTTCATACTGTGTTGTTGGGTGGCCTTGCTTATATTTGTCATATCAGTACACAAAGGCACACACCGCCCCATGTAAATAAATTTCCCGAGCATGCAAGGACATAAAACTCGTTGTATTTTCTTTGTTTATCTAACAAATAAAGTTTTACTAACAGGCTAAAGTCTAAAACTATGACAGTAATTGGTTTTTATATAAGTCGGATAGGCCAGCCTTTGACCACTATCTCACCTGATGGTAAGTGATGATGTGGTTAAAGATGTTGTTCAGGCTAACCTAGAATAACTGACTCTCTAAGACAGCTGCGGTTTGGTCCTTGGTGACAGATTTCCTACTTGAGGGTGGTAGTTAGCCAGGCGGGCATTCGCAAAATGCCCTACTACCATGCTGTAACCACTGCCATCCTAAGACGACAACCAGGACCGACGGTTGAACGTGCCCTCCAGAGCATGAAAGCGCTCAGTTGTAAGGTCACTAGCGGTCAACCCTCAAACATAACCGCGGTGGACGTTGCTTAACTTTGCTGATCGTTTAAGAACAGCTTAGCAAACTTCGCTACGAGTGCTACTAAAGTTTTTAGATAGATGTAGCGAAAACGTTTAAAAAATATGTAAATATATTTAGTACAAATTTTGCTTAATTTTACCGTTAAACGCTCGATTTTCGATCGTGCGCTCAAAGAGTCAAGACCTCCTTGACATGCTTCGTGCAGAAGCCTTTTTTAAAATGGTCTAAATCATATCAATTTTCGTGGCCTATAGTTAAATTATTTTTGATGAAGCATTCATGCAAGGACAAAGGATAAAGTTGTGTTCTCCTGCTACGGAATCATAAAAACGCAGACACCCACCTCAGAAGTGAGATAAGGATGTACGAGAATAATTACAATGTTTAAACATATTTTAGGAAAGTATTAAATCAATATTTTAGAAAAAGACTTTAATATTATATGAAAATATATCTAGTTACCATACCGCCTGTTTTTTCTCTCATTAAGCCGACGTGACGGCATAAACGCCACGCAGCCAAACCAGAAGAATTTGGCTTCTACACGCATCCTCAGGAGAACTCGATTCTTCGAGTGCACAATCGAGAATCGAGCGCTTTACGGGATAATTAGGCGACGTTGTCACTAGATATATTTTATATGTCTTAAGTGTTTTTCTTTTACTTTAATGTTTTTTAGTTATTTTTATATATGGATATCCGCAAATGAACGCATTGTACGTGATCTGTTCATAGATGTAAATTGATCATAGTTACGGCCGAATGATTTGACTGACTGACTCAACTATGTATAAGTAATTTTTATTTTTTTTTATGTTTGCTATAACGCTTGCTATGCGGATTACATCACAAAATTACAAATATACGAGAAGCAAAATTTAAGTCATGTGCAGGATACAAACCCGAGTCCATCCACTCAATTAGCCGGGGTATGCTCTAACCAATTGAGCTAACATGGCAATGAGTCATTACTAATTTACTTACTTAAATAGTACTTTAACCATCTTATTGGGATGGAGCGACATCTATAGTACCACTTACGTTGTACTACAAACAAGACCAATTTTGCAATTGGTTTTATACTTGTAAATGATGACGCAACCATATAATTTTATTATTGTTACTATGCGGATTACATTACAAAATTACAAATATACGAGAGGAAAAAAAAATCATACATTTTACGCGCAAATTCACCTATGCAGTAACTTTTAAGTAAACTTACGCGTCATGCACCTGATTCCGTGTCATTGACCTCGAACACGAATAGATCCTCACGCATAGCTGGCTTCGATCAAATATACGATTTATTGTTTCAGCTGAAATGGATTTTGTTGCGGATGATATTGTTTTTAGTATGGGGACCGATTTGGGTCGCTGGAATTGTCGCGTCATCATTTTTTGCGAGTCAGTGATTGGTTAGGTTTTATTTTGTGTAGATGTGTTTACTTGTGAATAAAGAGAATTTATTGAATTCTTGAGAGACGGCGCAGTGATAATGAACATGGATGACCGCACCCACGGGTGGATTTGAGTTTTGATATTCAAGTCAGGCTTACCAGACTAGCTAGCACTATAAAGTAGAAAATCTATCGCTTACCAACCACCGATTTGTTCAGGTAGCTGTTCATAAGAGGCAGGATAAGCTAGTTTACCAATAAACAATTAACATCAATTCATGAATAAACAATATAAATTATTTATTTTGAAAATTCTTATAGTCAAGTATATGCTAGTTTAAACTATAAAGATATATTTTTATTATCAAAGATTTGAGCGATAACAGCAAGCATTTTGGATAGGAATAATGTAATATGTATCCTCGACTGGAAAATTTGTCGCCATGTCGGTGTTCCAGTAGCTATTGAGAGTCAGTTATGAAGTCTCTTAACAACTTTTGACCACATCTTCTTACCATTAGTTGGGATTGTGGTGAAAAGCTAAAAAATAAAACACTTATTAAATATACTTATATCAAAACATCTTGTGTTGTTTTTCTGAGACGTAACCAGATTTTTAATTCCGATCCGTTAAGCGTTTCGAAAGAAAATTATACTCAAACATTTTAATAGTTATTTTAATTCTTGTTTAATTGCTACATTAAAAAAATAATTCAAATATAGGATGATAAAAAAAAGAAACAGAAATAAGAATTTAAGAGAAACACTCACCAAAATATTTAATTCATGCTACAGAAAGCACGATGGGTTAGAAGCGCTCCTGAGTATAGGGAAAGCTCATGAACCCTGGAAAGTCATTTGTGAGGACGTCGTATCGTCTGTGGTGCTATTGATGAAAAGCCAACATCTCACAATCTACAGAGTATTTTGTGCTTTGCAAGCTTACGTGAACTTTATTGCTTCGCAGCTACAGTCGCTTATTTATTGGAATAGCTTTGCGGAGTGATCCTTCTGGTCGTTTTTATTCTGTGGTTGTATATTTTACCTGATTTTCTCTCTGATCCTTCGAACCATTCATTGATAAAACTGATATTTTTTCTACCCAAATACTACCACTAAAAGTACTCTTCCTACATTAAATATGAATAAAGCATTTCAGTTGGTACCCATATTGTGGTCAAATAATAGCTACATAATGTGTATCAAAATTTACTATAAAAGTCCTTATCACAACTTTTATAGTAAATTTTGATACACATTATGTAGCTATTGTTTGACCTGAGTGTTAATCTGGTGTATGCCCTATAGAGTGTGTGCCTGTATTGGAAGCGTGTAGACAGCTATAGTGCTGTTTTGCTGAAAATGGTATTCATTTTTATATACAAACAGGTCTGCTTCTAAAATATACAATTTCATACAGTGTCATAGCTTGGTTTGAACATATGGCAACTACCATCGAATCGACGATACATAGCCGTGCATGACACACTTGGCAGTACCCGTTGACCTAAAATGGCTTCGGCTGCCATAACCGCAAAGCATTCCGGTAATGCTCCTTGTCCGTACCAGTTTTATAGCCAATTAGTGGCTTGGAATTCTCTCGGTAAATTTTAAGTTCCCAAGATGTTTGAGCTTGGGACTTGGAAAACGTTTTACAATGGTAATGGTGCTGTTGAAATAGGGTAATTATTGTGTCGTAATGGTGTCACAAGAGCTTTGAAATTGTGAATAAACAAATGTATCTAATTACTTATTTTGTAAATTTGAACATTTTTTAAGCACTCGTAACCAAGCTTTTTAATAGTTATTAACCGATCAGCTACTTGAGTAATGTTCAATGCAATCATAACTTGGGTGGGTGACACTTTATTTCAAAAACAAGAGTACTTCTGTATTCTGGAGGGCATATAAAGCCAACAGTCACAGTGTTCGACTTGTATGCAAAATTACAGTGAGTTTGAATACTTGCTATTTAACATATGACAAAATTTTAATACTCTTCCCTTAAGATCGCAGGTCATTAAGCTATGAAGATGGCTTTGGGTAGCCTGAAAACTGAAACACTTTTCATGATGGTAGGAAAACTTTTACCTTTTGCTAATGCCCGCCTGGCTTGTCCAAATCGATTAATGAGATAATAAATGTATTATTATACAACTCAACCTCACTTTCAACCAGGCCTATCATCCATCTCAACATTCAAAACCGACACTCACGTACCTATCTTTTACTAAGAAATTCCCTGTGTTTCCAAAGCTGATACTATCTTAAATTATATGTAAATGTAGAAGTAAAAAGGCAAAATCGAATAGTAGTAAAGCCTAATGGATATTAAATTTGAATAATCTGCTAGCTAGATGATAATCTTTTTTAAAATTTTTCAATATTAAAAATTTTAATAGACATTCACATACTTGACGTTATTATTTTGGTTTTGAAGCGCTCGTAGCGTAGTTTGCTTAGCAATTCTGAACCGATCAGCAAAGTTAAGCAACGTCCGCCGCGGTCATGAGTTGGATGGGTGACCGGTAGTGACATTAATACTGAGCGCTTCCATGCAGCGGAGGGCACGTTAAGCCGTCAGCCCGGTTGTCGTCTTAGAATGGCAGTCGTTATAGCATGGTGTTAGGGCATTTTGCGAATGCCCGCCTGGCTAGCTACCACCCTCAAGTAGAAAATTTGTCGCCAAGCACCTTACGGTGTGTTCCGGCAGCTGTTCTTGAGAGTCAGTAATTCTAGGTTAGACTGAGCAACATCTTCGACCACACCATCACTTACCATTAGGTGAGATAGTGGTCAAAGGCTAACCTATCAAGCCGAAAAAAAGCTTGAGAGCCAATACCTCTTAAGTCTAATTATCCTAAACCACCTGATGACTTAACAGCAGATTTAATGATAATCAACAGCAATATTGCGTCTGTTCCAGCAATACATTTTATCTTATTTCATGGTTTACTAATTCGTTAAAGAAAACTTACCTGGATTTTCCGATAAAAGCAACAAGTAATACAATACAAACTTCGCAAACCTTCCAGTGTAAATTCCGAAGAATCGAATATCAGTTTTCAAACAGAACAATAGCGTCAATTCTCAATAGACCCCGCCAATATTTACCTAAAAAGAAGCCCCCGATTACAATCCGAGACGCAAAAAGTTTTCGCTCCGTTAAATTTTAATATTTCATGTCAATAGTCCTCGGGGTGTAATGAAACGTCTGCGGCAGTCTTGGGGACGAAAATTTTAATCACTGTTCACAATGGACCCCTTTGGATAGTTTCAAAGATAGTTTCTTTGTTTGGGGACAAAGGTGTTTTTTCGCACGATGTGGCGAGATATTGAAGTAGGTGAGGATGCCCTTATATTTAATCGTTTTTATTTAAAATTTTGCTTTTTGTGTTTTTTCACAATGTGATTTTAGTTTCATAATCCAAAAACCGTCAGAGGGCGCTATTCGAGTAAACAAGTGATTCAGTGGTTCTCCAGACAAAAAATCAATAAAAATACAAAAGTGATAAATTTTACAGTAAAAATAGATAAATCACAGAGCCTATAACCCAACTCATTGTGACAAGTGTTATTAAGTTGTTTAAGTGAGTGAATTTTAAATTACTCATCGAACAAATATGACCATGTAAAGAAGATTATTTTTACGAATATACCCAAGGGATTAACAAATATTAATGAAAACCATTTGGAATATGTTTACAGTGAGTAAATGAAGTAATTATTTATAGTAATAATATTCCTTAAATTGGATTATTTTTACATAATTGAAACTTGTAACCGTTATAATATAACTCCAAAGAAAGTAACTCCATCTAACAGACTCACAGAAAACACTTCATATGTGCGCTTGATTTAAAAATCCTACACAAAGTACTTCCAACTGTCACCAGCTATTGGAATTAACGCCATCTAACAAGAAAGTTGTAAAACATTTTACAACAGCATTCGCTTTGCTTTAAAAAACGCAAATCGACAACTTCGCAAGGTTGATCACGGTAGAGGGCGTTATAATAGATATATTTTTTACTATGGCTCTTAATAATGTTACCACAAGGCAACCTAGACGAAAATCAGATATGGATGTGTCAGATATAACGTGGGAAGACACTTTTCTGAGTTCCTCGCATTCTGGAGGACTTGACCTGTCTACAAAGAGCGTTCCGGCGGGGTTGGAAGACAGTTTATCGGAGGTCGTACAGCTTAAACACGATATTGAAATTTTACGATCAGAAAATGCTATTGCTCATGAGGAAGTAAGCAATCTCAGCCTTGAAAACATGCAGCTCCGGAAAGAACTCACGGAAAAAAACAGACAGATACAATTTCTGAAAGATATTTCCACTGGCACAGTTCCGAGTACTCCAACTTCGCCATGTCAGAGAGCTACAACTCCAACTTTGAAAAGGCTAACGAGTATCCGAATGAAAATATCCCGTCTTTCACCTATCAATAACCCTAGGAATTTTTGCCTCGCTGATACACCGCAAAAACCGTCAGTAAGCTCAACAGCCTTGAATGAGCAGGTTCAAAACGCAATTGCCGTTGAGACGGAGAAGAAGGGAGCGTCATTATTATTACGACACAACATTGACACAACTTCAAAGGGACACAGTTCGACAGATGGCGCTACAGGTATCCAAAATAAGAACATCTGTATATTGGGTGATGAACAAGTTCGCGGTTTAGCCAGTCTGCTGACCAATAATCTAAGGCACAAAGGCCATAATACATATAATGTTTTTGGTATTATTAAGCCCATGGCTAAATGTAACGAGATGCTCACTTCTTGTGAGAAATTGGTCACCTCGTTAAAACGAGAAGACATAGTCGTTTTGGCAATTGGAACACATGATACCGATCCTTACAAATTACTATCCGATCTCAGTAATATATTGTACCTCTTGCGACATCTCAAAACTTTTGTAGTTAACATTCAGTATAACCCATACTTAAACGAATGTATGTTAAATAATAAATTAAGATTACTTATTAAAAATAATAGTAACAGTCAATTTATTCAAATGAATTGTAAAGATGTTTATAATATTAACCACAGAAAGTTTATCAAAAATTTAACTTTTCAATTGCAGGTAGAGATTGAATTTTTAGCTCACAATAAACTTTTTTACAAAAAACATATCCCTATAGAGAAAGGTACTGAGTCTCAACACCAACCACAACTGTCAACTACAGGTGTAAAACCAGACCATTTTCAGGCTAGGCCATCCCTTCCGCACATAAATCACACTAATGAAAATAACCTAATCTATAAAAAGGGTACTATTCCATACTACTTTTTAAAGAAGAAAGAACAAGCTGAAATTCCCAAAATATCACCGTCTACAACTCAACATAGTAAGACATTTTTTCGTGCCTAAAAATGTATTTAACGATAATATGATATTTTTTCATCAAAATATAGCAGGGGCAATAAATAAAACTGAAGATCTAATTTTCACACTCACGGAATTTTCCCAAAATAATAGAGAAATAAATGTTATTTGCCTAACAGAGACTTTTATAAAGAAAGGTACTGAGCAGTTGCTAAAACTACCAGGATATAAGTTAGTCTCGTCTTGTTCTCGTAAAACTAAGCGAGGAGGGTCTTGTATAATAATAAAAAATTGCATGGAATACAGAATGTTAAATTGCGTTAGTGATCTAGTGTGTGATGGATTTGAATGTTGTGGTATAGAATTGACAAATCAAAAAATTATTATAATATGTATCTACAGAAGACCTAAAAGTAAACCACATTTTTTTCTTGATAATCTTGAAATACTTTTAGGTAGAGTTTCAAGTAGGTTTAAAAAAATTATATTATGTGGTGATTGGAATCTCAACATTTTAAAACCATGCAATGCATGCGAAAAACTTTTAAGTATCCTAAAGAACTTTAATATTGACTTGCATATCAAGTCACCAACAAGAAAATTATCGTGTCTCGACCAGTTCGCATCTAATTTAAAAAATACAACAGCTGAAGTTCACAACCTAGGCCTTTCAGATCATGAAACGGGCCAAATTCTTATAGTAAAAGTAAATAAAAAACAACAATTATTTCATTGGCATGAAAAAGTAAGAGATTTCAGTAAACAAAATATTAATAAATTTTGTAATTACATATCATCACTATCTTTTGCTACTGTATATGATAAATCTAAACTCAACGAAGCTTTCGAGGAATTTCATGGCCTTTATTCATTATTTTTTTACTTATGTTTCCCTAAATTCAGAGTAAAAAAATCAAATAAGATAGTAAAACACTCTTGGCTAACAAAAGGATTGCGGAAATGTTGTGTAAAAAAAAGGTACCTTTATTTAAAATATCAACAAACAGGATGTAATAAAAAAAAGAACAAAAGTACATACAAAAAATATGCTCAAACTCTAAAAAAATGTTTGCATAAGTCACAACAGCTACAGAGTAAACAATATATAGAAAATAACAAAAATAAATGTAAAGCAGTATGGGACATAATTAATGACAAAATTGGTGACATAAATATAAAAAAAGAGATTGAAAGCATAGAATATGATAATAAAATGTATACTAATCCTGTTGACATCAGCGAAATATTTAATGACTTTTATATTAATTTGACTAATCACAATTTTGAATTTGAAACAGACAAGATTAATGAAACTATGAAAAATAAAATATATGATACAATATTTTTACAACCAACTGATTTCGTAGTAATAGTAGCACTTCAATGGCATGTTTTAATCTGGTTAAAATGATAGTAGATTGCATAAACGAAGGAAAACCTGTCACAGCTATCTTTCTCGACATGACTAAGGCCTTTGATTATGTAGACCATAATTTACTACTTTATAAGCTTGAAAAATACGGAATACGAGGGACGGCTAATAATTTGATTAAAAGTTACTTATCCAATCGTAACCAATGCGTTGAAATTGCAAAAATACTTAATAATAATAAAATAAATAGTCAATCACAATTTAAAGTAAATAGATTTGGTGTCCCACAAGGAAGTGTGCTGGGACCTTTTCTGTTTTTATTGTACATAAATGATCTTCCAAACGTCACTCATCAAAAAACAGTACTATTTGCGGATGATACAACGTTAATTGTCAAGTGTACAAATCCACATACTTATGAAAATGAAATAAATACTTCGCTTGGTAAAATAATTAGCTGGCTAAAGAATAATAATTTAAAAATTAACGTAAAGAAAACGAACATGATACAATTTCGAAGCTACATGAGACCACGCATAGAATTAAACATAATCCAGGAAAATAATAAAATAAATGAAGTCAATTCAACCAATTTTCTAGGAATAATGATTGATGAGCATTGTGATTGGAAAACACACGTAAACTACGTATGTGACAAACTAGATAGGTTCATCTTTGCAATAAAAAAGTTAAGATTAACCGTATCCACTGAAGCTGCCCTCAGTGCATACCACGGATATGTATCTTCTGTGCTCTCATACGGTCTCTTACTTTGGGGCAATTCCGTTGAAGTAGAAAAAGTATTCCTTATTCAAAAAAAATGTGTGAGAGCGATTTGTGGAGCCTGTAGTATAGATAGTTGCAAACCAATTTTTAAACATTTTCGCATTTTACCATTGGTTTGCATGTATATTAGAGATATTTGTATTTTTGTAAAGCAACATCCAAAGTACTTTACTTTGAATTATACTATATCAAGTATAAATGTGAGAGATAAATTTAAACTCTACCAACCTAAATGCCCGTTAGCTATGTGTAAAAGGAATGTGTTTATTAATGCAATTAAAGTTTACAATAAATTGCCTAATTCATTTAAAGACTTGACATTCAATATTTTCAAAAAAAAGATTACATTATGGTTACTTGACAACTGTTTTTACACCTTAAATGATTTTATGACATTCAAAGTTTCATAGGTTAATGGAATTGTATTTTAATTTGATTTTGATTATATTTTAATATTTGACGTATTGTATTTGATAGCTAATGACATAATATTAATATAACATAAATATACCTTTGTACTTTCATAATATATATGTGTATTGACTTATTTTGTATAAATAAATTTTTGCACACCATTGTCATGGTAGAGTGTTGTGGACATTTTTATAAAGCTATACATCTGCTGTATCTGTACAACATTCTTGTGAATAAATGATTTGATTGATTGATTGATTTGAAATATAATTATATCAGTATATTCGCGAATCATATGTATATTAAAATAACAACTATTATAACATTAAAATGTTCGTATTATAAAGCAGTTCTTGCATGTAAATTATATTATACTAGGTTTCCGGCCGCGCTCCACCCGCGCGTATGTCGGCTATCGCGCAAAACCATTAACCTTTTTTTGCGCAGTTGGATAAAAACTAGCTATGTCCTTTCCCGGATCTCAGACTATTTCCTTACCAAATTTCATCCAAATCGGTCCAGTAGATTTTAGGGTTCCGTACCCAAAGGGTAAAAACGGAACCTTATTACTGAGACTTCGCTGTCCGATCTCTGGTCACCAGGCTGTATCTCCAGAACGGTGATATCTAGACAGCTGAAATTTTCACAGGTGATGTATTTCTAGTGCCGCTATAACATAAACTACTAAAAATAAAATAAAATAATGATTTAAGGGGGATCCCAAACAACACATTTGATTTTTTGCCGTTTCTTGCTCGATACTAATAACGGTGATAGGTAGACGCTTTAACTATTCACATAATATTAAGTTTTATGTTCTCTTTAAATTTAATTAATAAAATAAAATAAATAATTAAGGGGGCTCACATACTAAAAAAGAGGTTTTCGCCGTTTATTTGCTAAAAATACGGAACCCTTCTTGCACTAGTCCCACTCGCACTTGGCCGGTTTTATTATTAAGTTTATTCGTTGCATACAAAAATACAAAAATCCAAATATAGAAATCTTTTCTCTTTATAATATTAGTAGAGATTCATAAATTTTGTTAGTTTTTAGTTTATAATTTTTTTTTTAATAAACTTAACTAAGGTAACTTCCTGTAGGGCTTTATTGGCACGTTGATTTTATTTACTCGTAAAATATTTATTTTGTGTTTTACTAACCAAACAGTTGTTATATTATATTTTCACAAATAGCATAAATTTAATATTAAATTGTTAACTGTAAACTTTTATGTTAACATATATTTTTGTTGCGCCTCTGTGTTAATTATTAATGGAAATAATACTTATTAAAAAAAAATCAGAGGTGTCAAGGGAAACCTGGATGGAACGAAGTTCCTTTCGATTAATTAGTGCAGTAATTGTTTTTTTTTTTTTTTTTTTTTTAAGAACTATAATATAATCTTTATATTAACAAAAAAGAAAATAAATGGCTTGCTTTCTATGAGAGAGAGAGAGAGACAGACAGAGAAACACGCGCACGCCGCACGGCTTACAACTATAGCAAAAAGTGTCTTTTGGTCGTAATTTTTCTGTCTAGCCCCCTTTCGCAACGCGCGATAAGGGACTTCGTTCCAAAAATCGTATCATTCGTAAAATGTATAGGTTACTTTCGAAAAAATTGCTCACTAAATGTCACTCTGTCACAATGAAAACCATATCTTCGCTTACTATTTACGTGATATGAGATCATACAAAGCAAACGTGTAGTATGAACTGACAGATGATGAAGATAAAGTGCGGGGTGATTAAGGAAGAGGCACTATTGTTGGTGTTGTGGCATGATTGATTGTCATCGGATGAGCCGTGTGTGGAAGATCCTGTTATTATGTGTTAGTATTTCCGGTGCTTATTGCTGTATCATTATGATCTTTATTACTCGGTATTAGCTCCACCTATGAAGCAAGATAAGTGTCGCCAACATTGGGTAGTTGGTGACATAGTAAAACAGACAAAGTAGGCGATGTCAAAAAATATATTTCATGTGATTCTTTATGATTTTTGACCATCTTCAATAAAATGAGGTTCTCAATTCGTCTGTATTTTTTTTAAGTTTGTTACTTCAGTACGTTTGACTGGGTGAATTGATTTTGATAATTCTCTTTTTATTTTAAAAGCTGATGATTTTCATTCACTGTCAACGACTATATCATCAAGATAGGAAAATATTTTTCAGTTATTGGAATGACCGATTTTGGTAAAATTTTAATATAACCGCATTAAAATTTTACCAAAATCGGTCATTCCATTTTTGAGTTACACTAAAAGAAATCAAAAATAAAATAAAAATAAAGGGAAAATATTTTTCAGTTATTTCAATAACTGAAAAATATTTTCCTATCTTGATGATATAGTCGTTGACAGTGAATGAAAATCGATCCCGTAAGTAGCAAGGGTCACTAAAATGAGTGAATTCTTTTTTACCTAAAAATGGAACCGAGTTCGACACTCAAAAGTGTGAAATAACTTTTCGAAGTCGGTACCATGCGCACAATATTGTCATAATTGGTACTTTTAACTATAATGGTACCGACTTCAACAAGTTATTTCACACTTTTGAGTGTTGAATCAGTTCCATTTTTAGGTAAAAAATACTTTTATGGGATTGTGATGGACGAAGCACGTGGCCTATCTGATGTTCTGCGGTAACCACTGCCTATAACAGATAATTTTGTTTACCAGGGACAAATAGCACTACGCCCAACTCTATCTGTATGGCTACCTGGCTAGCGACCACCCTCAAGTAGAAAATCTGTCGCGAAGCACCTAATAGTGTGTTCCGGCAGTAGTCTTTGAGAGCCAGTAAAATTACAGGCACATGAGACCTAACCACTGTACGTCTCGGTGTGACGGGAACAGTGCAATTCGTCGTTGACGAAATGCGTCTGTTACAGGTAAAGTTTAGTCTAGTTAACATCAGGTGCGCCTCAGGCTTGTTCCGTCACAATAACATAAGAGCTGTTTGATCTTATACCGGCATCGCGATTCTATCATCGTACCTCTCGTCACCGGTTGAAAGCTCATCCACACATAATCGAGTCCTGGAAGTCTCACACAGCTTGATTTATGCGTTCCTTCTTACCGCATACCTGCAAAAAGTGGAATGATCTTCCCTGTAATGTTTTTACGCAGAGCTACATGTATGGATTCCTTCAAAAAGGGTGTTAAAAGAGTACTACAGGGTCGGCAACGCATTGGTAACGCCCCTGGTGTTGCAAATGTCCATAGGCGACGGTAACCGCTTAGCATCAGGTGGGACGTCTGCTTGTTTGCCACTCCATTACATAAAAAAAAAAACAATGGCCATCAAGTACTGCTAAAAAGGATTCTTAGGCGCCTGGCGTTACATTTTCTGCTTGAGGTAGCCAGGCGAGTATTTGCAAAATGCCAGCGTGATGGAGATCTATCGACACCATCAGCTGGACCTCGTGCGTGTACTGTCACAATCCAATAATAAAAAAATTCTTTACTCGAGAAAAATTTCATTTCATTGAGTAGAGCTCAATGACATGAAATGCCCTTGATAGGAGAAATTTCCGGGATAATTTAATCGTAGTGTAAAATATTGTTACTAGACGTTAATAATGGCCCTGAGTTTCTTGCCCGTTCTTCTCGCAGTGGCACTATACAATTTATTTGCTGAACGTGGCAGTACAATGTAGAATATTTCAATACTAAAATTTGTAATTGACCTTCATAAGAGTGTCGTAGACGCCTAAATTGAAGACTTTGACTTCATTATAGCATGCTGGTAGGGCATTTTGCGAATGCCCGCCTGGCTAGCTACCACCCTCAAGTAGAAAATCTGTCACCAAGCACCTAACGGTGTGTTCCGGCAGCTGTCCTTGAGAGCCAGTACTTCTAGGTTAGCCTGAACAACATCTTCGACCACATCATCACTTACCATAAGGTGAGATAGTGGTCAGAGGCTAACCTATCAAGCAGAAAAAAAAACCCTTCGCAAGACGAAGCCGGTTGCAAAAATAAGACAATGTTTGGACATCACAAAAACTCCTATATATATAGGTACCTATATGATATAACTTGTGGCCACAAAATATCTCATATTGTATTAACTATATTGAATTATAAATATCATATAATACTGATACATGTTCTAATAATAACAAATATTTTAAAAGTATTTTAAGAAAACATTAAATTAATTATTTAATAAAACACTTAAAAAATCTTTATAAAAATGATATGTATAAGATATATTATATCTAGTGAAAATATCATTATTATGATGATTTTTAAGAGTTTTATTAAATAATTAATTTAATGTTTTCTTAAAATACTTTTAAAATATTTGTTATTATCAAAAATGGATTCCCGCAAAGTAACGCCTGAATCTATTCATTATTTGCTGTTTTAATCATTTGTGTATAAAATAAAGTAGTTTAAGGTATAACATATATTAACAGACTGTGTAACTAGTGTTCCAATTTTAAGCGTTAATGTAAATGTTGGCCGACGCTAAGTGGATTACAACTGTGGTAAATCAACTGTTAAAGGGCAGTAAAAGGGTATTTATTAGAACATTTTGTAAAGCTATTACAAATATCGGGAAACGATAATAGCTATTTGAATTTCTGATTTCTTACACAAATATATATAACATAATCTAAAGAAGTCTTTGATGCCCTACCCAGTTCCCCTATAAGAGTATATAAGGACTGTTCGATATGCTCCTGGTTAATGTCGTAAAAACTTAGGGAAAATGGTCCCATTGGGCAGCAAGTCTTCTATTCACGTCAATGTATGTTAGTTGTTGCTGCTCACTTGCAGAATAACGTTTTTTTATTGCGTATAGGTTAGCTTTTGACCACAATCTCGACTAATGGTAAGCAATAATGTGGTCGAAGGTGGTAACAGGCGTAACCTTGAATTACTGGCTCGCAAGGACAGCATTTATGTCTGGCCTTCTGCTTGATTCATTCTTAAGATCAGAGTTTCCACTACGAAAGTGATTAAACCAATAACGTCGATGCCTTCGTTAGCCGTCTCCAACTCCTAACATAGCACTGACATTACAAGCATTTTCTTCAGCATATAAGTCTTACTTACGTCAAATTTCTCGTCGCAAAGTAAGTAACTTATATACTATGACTTGGATGGGTGACTGCTAGTAACATTACTACTGAGTGCTTCCGTGCTTCGGAGGGCACGTTTAGTCGGTCCCGGTTGTTGTCTTAGGATGGCAGTCTAATGACTGCCATCCTCGGGACCACCATGCTATAATTAGCATGGTGGTGCATTTTGCGAATCCCCGTCTGGCTAGCGACCACCCGAAAATCTGTCGTCAAACACCTAACAGTGTGTTCTGGCAGCTTCCCTTGAGAGCCAGTAACTCTAGTTTAGCCTGAACAACATCTTTGACCAAATCATCACTTACCTTCAGGTGAGATAGTGGTAAAAGGATAACCTATGAAACATAAAATAAAAAACTAGTATTGCTCTTAATTTCTGTCTATCCATTTTCACGTAAAAAGATGAATGGAAAAACAATTGAAAGAAGAAAAACAGCTCAAAGTCTTTTTAAAACTGTTATTAAAAAGAAGTTACATTCTGAAATCAGACTATAAGAAGGGTTCAATTGGCCATGTATTAAAACTGCAACCTCATGTTTTAACCTCTATCAATTTGTCTGACTGATATGACAAAACATTACTATTCAAAACCTCTACTTAACTAGTAACCCAACCACGAACATTGACCTATACTCGTATATACTAGACGCGACATCTCAAACAAGGATGCAAGTATGCCGGCTAGCACACTCTCTCCTACACGCAGCTGGACACTCGTAGAGATTACACGCGCTTTACGTTCAAAAATTTTGTATTATCAATTGTGTATTTTGAATACACATTTTTTGAACGTAAAGCGCGTGTCATCTCTACGAGTGCCCAGCTGCATGTGGGGGAGAATATGCCAGCCGGCATACTTGCACTGGTCGACTATCCTCGTTTGAGATGTCGCGTCTAGTATATATTATATAGGTCAATGACCATGAACAACACTTTTATCGACGTACATAAGTTGACTGTAAACATAAACATTAAAGGAGTATACACATATTTTAATGTCGCTGCTTAAGCAGGTTCTCGTAAGGAGTATTGTTCCCAGACATTAAAGGTTGTATATTGATCCAGTGTACATCATTATTCTATGTCATGTTTGTCCCTGAAATTCTTTTGTACCCTACCATTATCTCAACGCTTTGTGTTCTGTTGAGACGCGAGTCGTGCGTTCGTATTATTTTATCCTACATCCTTGCTTCGTTATTCTTCGCCAGGAATCTGAATGCTCGATTTTTTGAGTACCATACCAAAAACAAAACAGATCCCTATTAATGAGAATCTCTGTCCTGCCTACACAGCGTTTTGGACTAATACATTATAAGTAAGCTGAACGAACTTTTCTCCACCAGATATATAGCATATGGGCTGTCATTGCCTAGAGCGTAGAATATTATCGAAATAATAAAAGTAATTTTGTTTGAATAAAGAAATGAGTGCTGTCTAAGTTGTACATTTTAGACCATATTCGACACAGGTCTAACACATTTTTTTTTAATAAGAATTGGACAATGCTATATTATTATTACGTATATAAATATGTATTTTTGAACGAACAAATATTGAAATAGCGATATATAATGATGACAACCAAAAAAATTAACCCACTTCAAAAACAGAAGAAGGTTTTTATTGTGTTTCTGATCTTTACTGGGTGTACCAATTTTCATGTTTTTTTTATATTTTATAGTTGGTGCTTGTTATGTGGTCCCATTTTAAATTGAGTGAAATCTTAGTATTAAAGTTATCCCTCATGATGCATATTTTATGTGCTAAGTCGGTAATAGCTGTTTTGTTAAAAATATTTGGTTATTTTTCGTGGAAGCTATTATAATTTGTAACCCGAAAGGAACAAGACCGCACTTGCACTTAGCTAGTATTTTTTTCTTCCTACTAGTACCTTATACCATCAAACAGTTTACAAACTATTTATGTAATTGGCTGATGTCTGATGTTTTCCTATTCATATAGTAATTACCATAGAGACGAGACGAATTACTTAGCATTCCATGGATTCACCGTGCGGGTGCCGGGTCCATCGCGTTGCAGAGGAAGAGGCTAGAGGGGTGCCTGGAATTTACAATTTTTTTTTTCCTGTATTTATCAAAGGTAACTTAGGGCCTCTTTCATGACCTTCAAGTAAAGTGCCAATTACTAACTTCCTGGTTTAAGTTACTCGGCTTATAAAAGTTACAATTATGGTTTTGCAGTGTCACAATAGAAAACAGACTTCTGATTAACAACTACATGATTACTTGAAGGATCTTCGAAGTAAATTCAAATATCCGTTCAAAATCTGTCAACAAACATCACTCATTAATTCGTCGAAAAATATTTTTAATCAAGAAGTTTTAGCCAATATGGAGTTTACAATACCAACCTTTTTTGAAACCTATAAAAATTATAGCCAGATATAAACCAAGAAGTAAGTTAGTGGTCACTTTAACTCTGGGTTAGTACTAATCAGCCATTGTGAAATTCATATGCACTGTTACTTGTGAATTTAACTGCCAATTAGCCTGCTCGAGACTTTACTTGAAGGTCGTGAAAGAGGCCCTAAGTATAAATACCCACGTGTCGAAAAATATGTTCCACGTAATAGGGCCCAAGCTCGTTGCCATCAACTTGCACATTTCTAGACTAAGAAGAGCTACAAATAATTTATTTCTCAAAATATCCCGATAACTATTATTCCTTACAATGAAACTTGACATTACAAGGTGACACTTAACACTACTTCACCTTCGAGGCATAAGCTAACCTTGAACGACTTGTAGCAAATCTTAAGATAAACTCAAAAGCAACTACAGAGCCAGTAATTCTATGTTTGTCTGAGCAACATCCTTGAGCACATCATCACAGAACCATCGGTAAAATAGTGGTTAAAGCCTAGTCTATCAGCTTTAAATGAGAATAATTATGTCAATATAGTTTTTGCAAAAATCGTGTATGAATCCAAATTCAGAAAAAAAATGCAAAACGCTCAATGTCATGCCCGTGACGTGGCGGGCTAAAATGCCACGCACTATCTCTTCCCGTGGGTGTCTGAAAAGACGAAATAGGAAAAAAAATACGGGAAGGTGGGCAGCAGCGCCTTGTGGGGAACTGCTATCTTACACTGCAATCCACAAGACCCTCAACCCTCAGTGAGGGTGACTGTGTTCAGCAGTGGACAATCTGGTAGATACAGTACAGTCATGTTTAATTCTTAACTTCAATATAATTAATTCGAAGCAGAGATGCCATTGCCTATGGACTGCCGTACCGCAGGTCCATGGTTCGAATACCGCCGCGGGCTTGAGCTTCACTGCATGGTGGCAGGGCATTTTCCGAATGCCTGCCTGGCTAGCGACCACCCTCAAGTAGAAAATCTGTCGCCAAGCGCCTAACGGTGTGTTCCGGCAGCAGTCCTTATGAGCCAGTGAATTTACAGGCACATGAGACTTAACAACTATGTCTCAAGGTAGCGGGCGCAAAGCGATTCATGACTTGACGAAATGCATCTGTTATAGGCAGAGGTTAGTCCGCTTAACATCAGGTGGGCCTCGTGCTTGATCCGTCGCAATTACATTAAAAAAAATAAAAAATATATGCTTCTATTCGGCCTTGATACTGGATCTTCGTAAATAAAACATTGACTATAGAATTACTTTTGCGCATAGACAACCCACTAGCCTATCAGCTATAAAAAACCTTCCAATGCATTATCTAAAGGCGAGCATTTTAACAAAATTTCTAGCACGTACGAGTGGTCTTATAAAACATGCGACAAATCGTCGAAGCGAGCTTGTTTGCTGGAGCGACCCCACAAGCTTGAGGTTTTACGGCGGCTGTCACCCATTTTATTTGCAGACACTGGCTTGGGGACGTACTCTGTACTCTGTGATGGAATTTAAGATGGAATAAGGTGGAATTGTGGTAGTTTAGACTTTAACCAGATTTTAGTTGGTTGGAAAATTATAGAGTTTTATTTGCTAAAGCTTCAGTATACTCAATATTGCTTTTTTTCCATTTTTTTTGGCATATTAACTGACTACGCACGAGGCCCATCTGATGTTAAGCGGTACTACCTATAATAGATGCATATCGCCCAAAGTGACAAACTGCACTGCGCCCATCACAGAGATACATACAGTTGTTAAGTCTCATAACGTCTCGTAACAAAGTATTAGGCGTTTAGCGACAGATTTTCCAATTGAGGGCGGTATTGAACAAGCTGGCAGTGGGGATCAAATCTTGAACTTGTGGCTAAGCAGTTATTAACGCTCGACTGTCATTGCTTTAAGATCATAATGGTATAAATGCTATGGCAACATAGTTGTTTCATGCAAAAAGAATAATTTTCAAAATGTAAAAGATATATGAATGTTTAGGTTTGAATTCACGACTATCCGTTCCTTTGACATTCTCTTTGAATCTGAGCTGCAACTGCAATGAGTCAGATTGAAGTCAACCTTTATTCTTATCACGGCCACGGGTACGAATAGAAAACGATTTTTTTTTAATTTGATTTATTTTAAACTTACATTTGCTTATAGTGTTCGTGTTCAAGGTATTATGATGTACACTATAGAATCCTAATCAAACACTAGATTACAAAATCAAACTGGTCGCGATTGCGCATACTTCCAACTTCTTTATTAATTACTCTAATTTTTATTCACAATTAAAATTATATTTTATTAATTATAAATCTAGATACTTTGTAGTAACTAGAACCCACGATACATGCTATGCCTAGTTTGAGGCACATTGTAAACATTGCTCAGGCTTATATTATATATAATTAAAAGAATATAATATTGTTATTTGTGAACTCAACTCAAGTCTTTTTCTGATAAAAAATTATTATTATATTGATTATATTTTATAATATATTAAAAAGAAAAATAATTTCTTTCAGAAAAATAAAAACCTTATACCTAAACAATAAAGTTTAATTACGTGTGCAAGTATTCTGTTAGCTTTCTCACCACCAAATAGGCCAACAGTACGCACATTTTGGCACCTTTGGACACTCTCGAAGAAACAAGCAATTCACTGAATGTTCTAGAAATACAAATATTTGTACAATTGCTCTGGCCAAACTATGCTTAAAGATTTTTTTGCACTATCATCAATTTACTGTTTAATATTGATTTTACAATACAATTGACACTCTTTATTTCAAAATTTTTGTGTTAATTTTTACCGTTTTTAATAGCACAATAAAGCATTTTAGCACTTTTTGCCGTTGACTGTGTTTCAAGCATATTAGTTTGAAATAAAAGCACACTTTATTGTGCTCTTATATTTCTGGTCGCGTTATGAGCGCCGACCATACTCGTAAATCTTAAGTAATGTTATCGAAGCTTACGATGCTGTTATTCGAATTAACTAAATGTGATAAAAAATAACACTTTGTGTTTAAAATATGTTTCCACATATTGTGATTATGTACACTAATACAGTATTTTGCCGCCAATTAACAAGATTATAATGAACTTTTAAGGCTCCAATTAAAACATTAATACCAAAATGGTGTTTATGAGATTAGTAAATATATGGCAGAAAAAAACCGTTCTGAAAGACTTTGAGTTGAGCTCTGAATAAATCGCTTCAACCAAAATCATACTATTTCTAAAATGTTACACTTGCTTGAAAACTCAAAATCCTCGCTATAACAACAAGGTCTATATTTCTGTCTAACAGATGCCAGTGAACGTAAATCCGAGCTCTGGCCGTTAAGGCACAATAAACCCACAATATCGCTCGAAGCTACGTTATCTAAGTCTTTACTACTTTTATAGGACGTTAAGTAGAACCTTGTAAAATTGATAAAATGAACCAGTTTATGAACAGTTAAGAGTTACGTTTGTAAATAAAGCAGTTTTTATTTTTTTCGTTTATGATATCCTGGTATACTCTGGTAGGGATTTAACATTTAATTAATTTATTAACATGATTTTAGCTACCCAATTTATATGTATATTAATTTTACGATAATTTTTAATACCATTAATAACTTTAGAAACTAAGGGCCTATTTCAGAATGTTCGAGTAAGTTCCGGTTATACTACCCAGAACATAAAATAACTGAATGATAAAAATGACAGTTAACATGCAGGGCGTTTCAAGCTTTAACCGACGGATAGGCTAAATCGATGACTGTGAAACGCAAAGATAGTTTTTTTATTTATTAAATATGTTCTGGGTAGTGTAACCGGACCTTAGTCGAACATTCTGAAAGAAGCCCTTAATATATGTTATTTAGTAATTACTAACAAATTCCGTACCGGCAGTTGTGTTTATACAAAATAAGGTAAATTATAATTATAAACATAATAATGTGCGACTTATACCCGCACATATATCACGCTTGACCGTGACTAAAGTAGTCCAATTTGCATCGTAAGAATGTTAATCTTCCAAATTCAATTCCGGTTTGTGACTCATTCCATTTACGATCTAGATAACCGTGACATACGGACAAACACACAGACAGACAGATAGTAGAGCCAGAAGAGCCTTGTTATGCACAAATAAATACCCATCGGACACTTTCTTGAAAAATCGTGCAAGAGGCATTTTATTATTATAATTATAAATAAATAATTATCGAGTAATGTGATACCTATCCCGTGTATGACTTTATCATCGTCATCGTTGAAAAAAATCCTAAACCACATGCGGATATTGCTATTATCCCCGCGCTTGGCAGGGGTCTTGGAAGCCGCATAGTTTAATATGGCAATTCTCTAGAAGGTGCTCTTGCCCACCTTCAAGTATTTTTTCTTTCAACTGTCATAGGAAGATATGGGGGGTGCTATTGTAGCCTTGCACCTCACGATGGCGTATATGCGTATTTTATTTGCATAGTTTTTTTTATATATCCTTATTACTCAAATAATAAAGTTTTTATTGATTGTAATTTGTCGGTTAAGTTACGAGTAATTTAAGGCCTTGTTTAGCCACAAGAAACTCGCCGAATTAAATACTTTAAGATTCAAAGCCGACGCTTTACATCCCTCCGCCAACAAAAAGGTCGGGAACAATACGCCAAGACTAAAAGCGCTATTGTTTTAAAGAACCATAAAGCATTGTTGAATATAATCATTGAAACAATGAACGATACAGTGACATGCAATGAGGACACGCCGAGGTCGATCAATGGCACATTTTCTTTTTATTTGGTGCATGAAATAATATTTTATCTAGAGTTGCAAAAATATTTTTAGCCGGATCCAAATATGCCGGAACAATTTTAATTTTCAACAAGTAAACGATTTAAGTAACTATACTTACATTGTAAAATATACACATAGTAAAATATATATTTAAAATATTGGTGTAATTAAAAAAAGGATCTCGTTACACCATTTGCATAACATTGGTATAACGAGATAGTTGCTCGCTTCATCATCTTGCTACCAAATTACATTTATGCGGGTAAGTACAAAATGATTTATATAATATACCTATTAGAAGTAAATATTGTTGCCAATCCTGTATTCTGGCATGGAAGGTAAGACACCCACGTTGCGCAAGACATGTTTTTTTGTGTAATAGGGAGCGCGGTTATTGCCATCTACTGGTCACGATTACAGACTCGGGCTGTTACTGATAAGTTCTAAGTCAGAAAACCCCAATAACTGTTAGACATCGATATTGAAGCTAAGACATGAGGATTCCAGAACAACGCTGGTGCCGATCCATTTTAAAGTTATATTTAATTATTGCGAAATAAACACGTCAAACCTCCTGACGTTAAAGCAAATTCGTAGAAAGATTATACAATAATCCATTAAAATACATTTACTTGATATTTATTTGTTTAAAAACAAATACACCGTGCACTTGCCGGATGCACCCCATCTCTGATTCTATTTGAAAAATGTTCGGTGAAATATCAAGACTGTCAGTTTGTTGGCTGGAACGGAACAAATGTTTATCAAATATTTCTCAGGAACATTGCATTGGAAGTAAATTCTCAATGTGGTTTACGAGAATCTCTTTCTTATTTTTATTTCAGTTCATAGCATAACGTAATAAGAATGTAATTTTTTTACTAGCTATTTTTATGGTAAACAGAAGATGTATTTTTATAAGCTTACAATATTCTAACGGGTTTACGTATTGAAAAATGTTAGCAATTTAAAATTAATTACGTTTTAATTGAAGCAGTGTAGTAGATAACATATTGACAAGGAACAATCATCTAGAGATATTAAATAAGATTTTTTATACTTAAATTATGAATACCGACCGTGCACAATGCACGCGAGGTATGCGTCTTGCCCTCTACCGTAGCATTTGGAGACAAATACCAATAATAATAGTCAAGTGCGAATCTTAAGGCTTGATTAGCCAGTGTTAACTATTTGCTGTTTTAGTTTAAAGTCATCATGTTAAAGTTAAGGAGGATGCTTGTTTTTTTAACTTCCTCGGCCGTTTGTTTACTAAGCCTTGTCGGTCCGTCCGTCTGAATTTCAAAGGGCTGCATCTCTGGAATGGTGATGGGTGTCCAGTTGAAGTTAAGACAAAATATGGCGGATTGCCTAACAAATACTAAGAATTACATAAAGTTAGGCATAAAAGCGGGTCCCTATTTAAAAAAAATGTGTTTAAAATTTTTCTTTTTATTGTTCTATCGTAAAAACGGTACCAACATCACGTATAATGTGATAATAGGATAATATCTAACGTAGGTACAAAAAAAAGACAAATAAAAGCGGCCAAATGCGGGCGGGTTTTTGATAAGGGTCTCAAACTCTATTTAAAAAATAAAAATGATATGGTACATTCTGTTGACGATATACTTTATATAATATTGACGACAACAGAATATCTACTATAGATATTATATAGATGTTTTGTAAATAAATTAGTACGGTCGATAAAAAATATATGATAATTATAGTGTGAGTCTCATAATTACTCATCTTACTTAAATTTTACATGTACCTGACCCGCATTTTTGTGGCGCTTAATTGCCTAATCGTTGGTTCTACCCATTTAAAAAATTGTTTACTCAGTTTTAATGGTTATTATTTTATTCTTAAAAGGTTTCTAACGGGCACAGAGATTATGATTGGTGAAGGCCAACCATTCATTAAAAAGCAATTAGGTATTTTTATAGGGCAAATTGCACGCTAGGCTGCTGTTTGATTTATGACTGAAACATTTTGTAACTTTAATGACCTAGGAATGTTATTTTTACTGCGCCTTTGACCACGATCTCACATGATGATGTGGTCGAAGATGTTGTCCAGTCTAACCTAGAATTACTGGCGCTGAAGGACAGCTGCCAGCACACACCGTTAGGTGCTTGGCGATAGATTACTTGAGGGTGGTAGCTAGCCAGGCAGGCCTTCGCAAAATACCCTACCACCATGCTAAAACCGGATGGTAACTGATGATGAGGTTGAGCATGATAAGCAAGGTTAACCTAGAATGGAAACTGGATCTTAAATACAGTTGCCGACCCACACCATCAGGCTTCAACGGCAGATTTTCCTCGTGCTCGAGGTAGCTAGCAAGATGGGCATTAGCAATATACTTTACCATCATCCAAAGAATCGAAAGTTTTCATATTACCTTCGTTTCTGAAATGTACTCTAACGATTGCCAGTAACAATCGGGATTGATGAAGAATGCCTCAGCAAGCTCCGCTACAAACGCTTCATATTATCTTTATATTGAATTAAATGATTGCAGTGAAAACTTAGTGCTCATATTATTATTTGTTTACTATTTTTTTTCTTTAAACCGATGCTATGTTAATATTAGAATCCGAAACAACAAAAGAGGCTCTGAATATTAACCGTAACAGGACCGATTAAAAATACTATCCGTTAAAAAGTTATAAATATGCGTTGATGATAAAATTCTAGAGTACTTATTACTAATGCCTCGGAATACCTGAACTATAGAAAAAGCTGAAGCCAAAATGTTCTACGATATATTCCTTTGTCGTCTTTTGTATTGTTAGAGACAACACATTGTACTGACCAACATATACTTGGGATAGGGATAAGACGGCGATGAGTACCAGTTTTTCAGAGTTCATTGACCGTACTGTAAATGTGAGACGCTAAATGAAAGTGTAAGTGATACAATTCTTATTCAGGGTTCAACACGCTACACAGTTCATTCACTTTTGTTCTATTCTGATATCGAAGCAGAAATTGGAACCCTTGGAATGTCCCTATCGTGTCTTCAGTTCATCGCCTTTCGAATTCGACAATTTGACGGAAAAGAGAGAACATTTCAACAGCTTCTGTTTGGAATGTATCCAATCTATCAGCTTTCCGTCAGCGAGGCCTGTTTATTGGGTTTTCCTATTTCAAATGTTAAAATGATCCGTTGGGCATTTTTTTAAACCATATAAATCTATTCAAACACAACGCAATTACATAACGAAAAGTTTCCTCTAAAGTTCTTTTTTTAGCAAAAATCTAATTGTGTTATGAATATTTTTGATATGTTGTTAATTTTCGTTAAAACTATGAAATTTACTGTTTTGGTCTATTTAAGATTTCAGAGATAATATATTCTTCTTGAGCATACAAAAGCACAACTACAAAAGCAGACTGTAATGTAATGCTATTCAATATAAATAGACTGTAAATAAAATGAAACACTTTGTCACTTCTAAAGTCTGAGCTTCTAATGCCGTGTGTGTATGAATATTCTTTTTTCTAGGAATATCCGATTCCGGGAATCCAGGAAAAAACCTTAGTTGAAACGAAGGTGTTCAATAATATGATTCTTAAGTAGAAATCACATGTCTGCATTAAAAAAATCTCACTAATCATAAATTATGTAATTAAATTAATGAAAATCACATTTACAAATTGTTAGAGTACAAAATTTCTCACCTAGATTGGGAATCGAACGCACGTGTACATATTTTAACTTAGCCGAGAGAACTTCCTTGGTGGCCCAGTGGTTAAGGCACCTGGTGGGTCGAGTCGGGGGACCTGGGTATCATGATAAATACTTGATAATTAATTGATTATTTTTAATTTTTAGAGTTCCGTACCCAAAGGGTTAAACGGGACCCTATTACTGAGACTTCGCTGTCTGTCTGTCCGTCTGTCACCAGACTGTATCTCAACAACAGTGATAGCTAGACAGTTGAAATTTTCTCAGATGATATATTTCTATAGCCGCTATATCAACAAATACTAAAAAAGAAATTAAATGAATATTTAAGGGGGGCTCTCATACAACAAACTTGAGTTTTTTTTGTTCGTTTCTTGCTCGATACTAATAACGGTGACAGGTAGACGCTTTAACTATTCACAGAATATTAAGTTTTATGTTCTCTTTAAATATAATTAATTACAATAAAATAAATAATCAAGGGGGCTCCCATACAATAAAAGAGGTTTTCGCCGTACCTACCCAGCACAATCGGACACTGCGAAAAGTGTCTGTAACTTACAAGATTAGGTACGGAACCTTTCGTGCGCGAGTCCCAGTCACACTTGGCCATTTTTTTTTTTTTATTTCTTATAGGTTAGCCTTTGGCTACTATCTCACCTGATGGTAAGTGATAATGTGGTCGAAGATGTTGTACAAGCTAACCTAGAAGCGACAGATTTTCTACCTAAGGGTGCTAACTAACCAGGCGGGCATTTGCATAATGCTCTACCACCTTAGGCAGGTAATTTTATACTTATCATACATCTTAGGATAACTGTTGCGGCAGTTTAAAGTCTAAACTAGTATTTTTTTTTGTAAATAATACGGACTATCTCAAGTCATTAAGTCAGATAGCTATCGGCCACGTCCCGTGGTATTTTTCAAGAAGAGCTCGGGACGCCCGCTTTGATTGATTTAATTTTGCGAAGCACGAAGAACTTAGATAGCAAAAAATGTTCTGCCACCGCCGGGTAGCTAATGTTTTGAATCTTCATGGAGTATGCTCCGTATGTCTAGTGGAAGTCACGTTACTGCATGTTTCTCCGAATTAATATTTACTTAACGATATTTGACTTAATCACGTGAGTTATCCCGTATTATTTTCTAAAACTCCCGTGGGGAGCCGGGCTAGAATGTCACCCCCATAATGGGGAAGGCTGTGTTCAGCTGGCTGTGAACGATTCGGCTGATACAGTACTGTAGTGGAATTATTAGATTAGTGTTTTTGACTTTAATAACGTTATTAGATTAATAAAATTTCATAAAAATGGATTAGATTATTTCCTTAACGGCAGCTATGTGTTTGATGTAACTTATCATAAATATCAATATTCAGGCAAATTTGAAGCATATTTGTGCATAGGTTTCTTTATTTTATTAGTAACAGATGGTTCCAGGCCATGATGATAGGGTATTTTACGAATGCCAGCCTGGCAAGCTTCCACCCTCAAGTAGAAAAATCGGTCGCCAAGCATCTAACGGTGTGTTCAGGCAGCTGTCCTTGAGAGCCTGTAATGCTAGGATTGTCTGAACAACATCTTCGACCACATTATCACTTACCATCAGGTGAGATAATGGTCAAAGACTAAACTATTAGGCATAAAACAAGATATTTAAATTATTCTTGTTTGGTTATATGTACCATAGGTTGATGAAATCTACTATCAGAAATACATAATATGGTAAGAGATGGCTGACGTGATGCGGGCAGTGTCAGGTAACCGACCTAGGAAGCGACGGAACTTGACCCTCTTTAACCAAAACTCTGCTTTCATGAATATTGACAGTTTGCTAATCTGCGCTTGCACCACAAAAGATTTGAAGAACAAGGAACTCTCAAGCTCATATCATCAGCGCTGTATACTTTAACATCTTCGTATACGACTGTCAGGTTTGATACGAATAATTAGTATTTCTCTAAGAGGGTTAACGTATGGTGGGTGGCTAATAACCTGAAAAAGTTAATCTATTAATGTTATACTTACAAACATTTCGATACACATTGTTTGTAGGAATCAGAAACATGATAATTAATTTGAGGTCCTATCAGGACTTATTCTTCTAGGCAATATTAAAGTTAAATTTGTTGTGATAATCTACAGTGTTATTAGGCTTTTAACCATATCTCACCCATTGGAAGGAGACAATTTGGTGTTTTTCAGACTAACTAGAATTCTTAGACAATTTAAGGACAACTGTAGGAACACACCATTGGGTTTCTGGATACCGATTTTTGCCTTGAGGATTGCAGTTTGCCAGGTGGACATTCACAAATGCACTACTACCATGTAATAATGACCGTCGTCTCAAGAGAACAACCGGAACCAATAGCTTAACGTGCCCTCCAATCTTGAAAGTGTTTAGTAATAATTCCACTGGCGGTCACCCATCCATGTCACCGCAGTGATTGGTAAAGAAAGACTGGGCAACATCAGCTACAAACACTTTAAAAAAACACATATTGTTCTACACAGACGCTCAAGTTTTGTGATATTAATGTAGCAATAGTAGTTCAGTCTCAAATTGGAGAAAACTTTTACTCGCAGATTTAATACATATACGCCAGCCTCGTTGGTAAAATGGCGTTAAACACCAGTTTGCCACCTCGAAAAAGTTTTTGAAGAGTTGAAAGAGAATAAAAATCTAAGTATCAGACTTTAACAGAGATATTTTAGAAGCAATGATGGCCGAGCGGTAACAGCTATGGACTGCCGTGCCACAGTATCCTGGTTCGATCCACACTGCCAGCTTGAGTTTCACCGCACGGGGGGGAAGGGCATTTTGCAATTGCCTGGCTAGCTACCATCCTCAACTAGAAGTTCTATCGTCAAGCACCTAACGATGTGTTCCAGCAGCAGTCCATGAGA
Source organism: Plagodis pulveraria (assembly GCA_963890685.1). NCBI lineage: Eukaryota > Metazoa > Arthropoda > Insecta > Lepidoptera > Geometridae > Plagodis > Plagodis pulveraria. Next base: position 4,613,221 of record OY982950.1, read on the forward strand.
GCCAGTGAAATTACAGGCACATGAGACTTTACAACTATATCTCAAAGTGACGTGCACAGTGCAATTTGTGACTTCTTTGAAATGCATTTGTTATAGGCAGAGATTAGTCCGCTTAACATCAGGTGGGCCTTGAGCCTGATCCATCACAAACACATAAAAAAAAGAAGGCGATACGCTCGCGCCCTATTATATGGGACCAAAACATAAGCAAGAGGTTCTTGTGCAATAACTTCTGCTCACCCTTTCTGGTATAAAAGACGCAATACACTGTTAAATGTACAACCCTTATCTTTATTTTTTCTATGTAACTAACTATAAACGTGTACATAACATAACATGACTAATTTCCATAATCATAGATTCTACTCACAAAGTCAATAGCTACTGGAGTCACGTACACATTGTTTATGAACGACGCAACTTTAGTAGAAATGAACGGAAATTTGGTATCTGTACCGTGAATTTTGAACGTTATGATAATGAATGTTATCTATGACGCGGAATAGTTACCTCTGAACTGGGAATTTACATGTTGATATGCTAATAGTCAGGTATCTATGTTATATCTGTACATATATGTTTATATTTTAATCATGTGTAAATATGATTTGATTGAAAAAATATGTAACAAAACTGAAAATGAGGAATAATTTGGTCTTTTTTTTGTGTAATTTCTAGGATGTCTTTCCAACAGTCTAGACTCCTTCCAACATATAAAGGGCTCTTTGGAACAGATATAGCTAGCTTGGAGAAATTTTCACACAATATGTTTTCAACACGGCAACTGAAATGTTCATGAACCGATGAACAGAGCACTTTACCACAGGGGTGAATTTGACATAATAGACACGCTTGGTGTGCACCTTGGGACCGCAATTTTAGATAACAGTTCTGAGTTAACAGAAGATGTTGCTGCCTTACTGGTATTTTTCTTTCTATCGCCCTTTCCGGCTCCGAGGTGAAGGGGAGGTGCAATTCTAAGCCAGGACCCCAAAAGAGAAGAAAGAAACATAAGGAGATTCTCCTTCGAGGAACGTGTTTTTGAACGTTATTTGTCTTAGCTCTATCGTCAAAACGTTAAGACGTAATCGTACAAGCGTTGAAACTGATGTGACACGTGAAATGACATATAAAAATAGGTGAAATGTGGATTGACCACAATAAAGAAGCGCTATTTTCATCAGTTCACCCGACTGTCTCCTAAAAATATTATTTTATTTGGGTTTGCACGATTACTCAGAATTTAACAGATAACATAAAAACTAGTTATAACTGGTACTACTGTCAAAATGTTTCTTCACGTAATAGCTACGATATAGAAGATAGTTATTTGACTAACAATACTACATCGAAATCAAAAAGAAGTACAATGTAGTTCGAACCTTACTTTTCGCAATATATGTATAAGAATCACCTACCTTACATCACAATGAGGCTTGGCCTCTGGCGTCTACCAGTACAAATGCTTGCTACATTCGTTTAGTTATAAAACTATATCTCTAGTTTTTTTTCGGATTGGAGCAGTTTTTTGCGGATAATAGTCCGGTGCTGTCATCCGTAAAAAAGTTGCCTTATATATATCATCACACCAGCTGAGCTAAAATTTCTCGGAAAAACGTTTTTCTGAAGTCGGATCAATCCGTCGGAATTTTTTGTCGCAAGTCGAGAAAGTTCTCCATTTCGAAGTTGTCAGATGTTTCGAATTGGTGCCGACGGAACATAGTCCAATTAAACCATCAGGAGAAAAAGAAGTGGGCGTTTAACTTTAAACTATCCCTCTTTATCGTATCCCTTTTGAAGACCTTTGCCGCCTCAACTAGCATTGGAGTACTTGGCGTTGAAATATCGAGCGTCGAGCACTTGAAAATTTTCGAAGAAGCTAGGTGTACTCGGAAAGGTGGGACCTTACTTCACGACGGCCCATCCCTTGCAACTTTATAAGGGTCAGATTTGGCCTCACTTGGTGTATTGGTCCTCTGGGCGGAAGCTCTCTAGTACCAGCTTATTTCATTGGACCGCAATCAAAGGAGGTGACCTAAATTGTCGATGATCAAGCTCTCTCCGTACGGCTCGACCCTTTGGCGCTGCAAAGAGATATTGGTTCTCAATGCATTATTAATTTATACCTGCAGCTGGATTTAACCATCGGATATCTCGACAATGCATGATGTTTCATCAATTTCATATCAAAATCTGGAAGTCCACAATCTTGCGAGTCTCATGGCATTGTCGCATCCTCGCACTTCCACATTTTGGATACAGCTCTTTGTGAAGTATTTCTGAACCGATAAAACACAGGCGCGTTCAAGAAGTGTGGATATTACATCCTGAAAGGCCGACAACGCATCCTCGAGATCTATGGTGTTGCGGAAGTTCGTGGTTGATAGTGATCACTTACCGACAGGTGAGCCACCAGCTCTTTTGCCCTCCTGTTCAATAAATTAAAAAAGTAATGGGTTTGGTCACATGCATAATAACAGTGTTTCTAGTTTGGAATCCTTTTTTAAGAGTAGAGTTCACGGAGCGCTTTCCACACAAAAGTAGTTTCGTCATATTTTGAATACCTAATGTTCAAACTCAGTGAAACTTTGCTTCTATGTCCATGAGCCTAATATCTATGATTCTATTTTGCAAGATTTCCGTAATATTAGGAATTTCTAAAAAAAAACAAAAAGTCCTTTTGTATGGGACTTGTTATTTTGACATAATAAATAATCAATCGAAAAACTGGCCAACTAGAAGCATAGGTTAATAATTATGCATACAAAATTTCATTCGAGTTTGAATACTTGGTATTTAAAATTTGACGGAACTACGGTAGTATGCAAAAGCGTTCCGTGCACTCTACTTTGAAAATCTTAAAATCAATTGAATTATTCCAATTCTATTTTTCTATCCAGTTTCTAATATTCTAGTACTCATGACTCATGACACACCAACATATTGGTTTTTAATATCTTAATTAGGTCAATCATAACTGACGCATTCAGGTTGATGGCATCACAGGCAACCGAATTTGAGCTTTTATAAATGAATTTCAATTGTTATCATTATCTATGATGCGCATGGATTAATTTTGGTAGCTAACCAACCGCATTTCATTTACAAGTCTAAAATATAGTCTTCTAGTTAGTGGCTTACCATAATCTGTTTTTTAGTTCATATGCGATTATTATTTTCAATTACAGCAGGTGTGTGATATCCTGTTAATATTTGGTAGGATACTTCGTTGAGCGTATCTACTTTTTTAGTTTATACCATCTACTTCCTGGAAGGTCTACTATGTGTGGTATATAGTAATTGGTTTGTGACTAAATTTATATCTTATCATGATGCAGTTATCGGTAGTAATGCTCGCCTATAATATGACTTTTCAGGCACCTTTAAGACATCAATATTATAATTGTATTAGGAAACACATACTCTAGCCATCGTTTCGTGAAAAAGTCATTCGTGAGCCAGTAGTAAAATTGGGCACCTGATTCCAGTCTTACTGCAATCAGTCAGAGGACAACAATGCCTCCGATCCCACTATCTAATGCGACTAGTCTTTAATACAGTAGTATTTCAATTCAGTCCGCCTGCTTAACTGAAAACGGATAGGAATAGTTGCTCTCTTTTTAACTACATCAGCCACACGGACGTGGGTATAGAACAGGTGCAACCAATTAATTAATAAGCTGACTCCCCGTGTTCTCGATTAATTAAAATTAACTAACTTCGTGAATTGGTAACTTCCAAGCAATTAGAAGTATTTCAAATTGACGCGTGTATTTTCAAACAAACGTATAATTTAGTTTATTTTAATACGAGTACAAAGCTTACGATCCGTGCACGTTGCTAAAAGCCGGTGCAAGTGGAGGAATATAATACCTAAAGAAGAAAGTTTTGTAACCATGATGTGGTCACGATTCCCAGCATTGGGGAAACGACTCAAGGAGGGACAATGCTTAAAAATGTCAAGTAAATGTATCACGTAAAAATGAAAATTGCTAAAAATTACCCTGAGTTGCCTGCTGATTATAACGAAAAATTACGCGTGTGTTACCTGAATTTCGACAGGTATGTGTCAGTATCTTTAGTTATTGTTTCCTACTTATCTTAGTTATAAAAGTATTGTTTGTTGCAGTGGGCCCTACTCTTCAAGCCAAGTATCCAGTAGTGATGTTCATCCATGGAGAATCCTTTGAGTGGAACTCGGGGAACGTGTACGATGGTGCAGTGTTGGCAAGCTACGCTGGGCTCGTTGTCATTACTATCAACTACAGACTTGGAATATTAGGTAGGTTATAATTATATAACTATAAATTATAATGTTCTACCAATGTTATTTAGGAATGAGAAAAGAGATTTTGAAATATTATTTATTGATAATTTAAAAGTTTGAATTTGAAGTTAGTTCTTTACTCATTTCCATTTTTAAAGGTACAAATCGCTAATGAGAAGTATAGGGTGTACGGCAAAACCAAACAACTGAAATACCCTTCTTGATCTTGTTATTTTATTTACATTTAGTTTTTTATAAAGAAGTGTATGCAAAGCGTCAGTAGCATTATTTTTATCTTAATGAGGGAATATAAGTAGTAAATGTGCAATAACACAGAAAAATCATTATTATCTATATATTTTTTTAATTCCTTTGAATTAATACAGATCGTAATTTACATTACATAACGCATATTAATAAATAGTATGTCCCTAGTTATGAAAAGATACTGAACTTTATATGGTACTAGACACGACATCCAGAACGGCTGCTTTCGTAAATGTTTCCCATAAGTTTTGGTGAACTTATTAACTAAGCACTTGAAATTTAATTACAATATCCACCCTTTCGTGACTACAAAAACCTTTCACGAAATCGTTGAAGCTCAAAAGACTTGTCCCATTTCAGGCTAAGAATGCTTAAGTCCATCTGTCAACTTGACTACTAAATCACTTGAAACTTACTTTAATTATACTCCCGGAAGTGAGGATCTAAGAAGTAGGTTGAGCGGATATAAGTAATGAGTTTCTCGAAGTAGTTTTCATTCCGTTGCAAACAATAAAATGGCGAATAAATAAAATTGTCGCCACTGGAACGATAAATTAGATTGCACCGCATAAATCCACTTACAACTTGATTAGTATAAGGAGGAAGCGTTCCTTTCTTTTGGGTTGGGCGATATGTCAAGACTGAAAAAAAATTAAATCATTCTTTCCCTATCTCTATTTTTGTTTCTTATTGTATATGGCATCTAGAAATAAGATAGTAGATTTTATTTAACAACGAACGCAACTTATATGACAATTTATATTGTTCAGTTAATTTTATGGTTACTTATTTCTCCTTATTTTAAGTTGCTGATAGGTTGACTTCTCACTACTATCACACAAATTTGAAAGTCAAAACATGGCGGAAGCTGAAAAGTAACCAGGTCTCAACGTCAGTGGCTGAAACATGCAGTTAGGTGGGACAGATTTTTTTTCTTGTCTGTAGAGCCAGGCCAATTGTGTAAAATCTCTACCACCGGTTAAATTTCAGCCAAGAGCAGAATTTGGACGATGTGCCTCCTGTATACCATTGAATAAAAACGTCACTATTTTTGAATTTTAATCCTTAATTCTAATTACAATATAAAACTAGACTCTGGTTAAATATGTTCTTGCTTCGAGACTATGATTTCGTCACGTATTACTCCGCTTAACGAAGCATTTCTTGAGTTCAAAACTGTAAACAAAAAACGATGTGATTTCATTATGAAAATAACCAAATACTGACCAATACATAATAAATGAAACAAATTTATGCAATATAAATTCAGTATTATTTATGAATTGCTTATAAAAGTTAAGAGTATGTTTAAGTGTGAGTTTGTAAAAAAAATGCCGACGTATCTCGTATATGAATGTAAAAAGGTAAAAAGGTGTTACTTAATTAAATCATGTTCTTTTACTTTAACCAACCGATAGTAAGTTGTATAACAGACAGAAGAAAATTGTCTAAAATCAAAAAAAACCTGAAACTACTTACGTAGTTTTAGAATTTTTTTGTTCATTTACACTTATATTATAAAGAGGAAAAATATGTATTTTTGTATTTAACGATATTAAATAAATGTCATCATAATAAACGCATTAAAAGCCGCAAATTTAATCTAAATAAAAAAAATCAGCATCAAAATTTGTAAAAAATTGCAAGATCACAAATATACGATAGGAAAAATTTTAAGTCATGTGCGGGTTTTTTTTCCTATCGTATATTTGTGATTTTGTAATATAATCCGCATAGCAGGCGTTATTGCAAACCTAACAATATTAAAATTTTTAAAACATGTTTATGAACTTCAGTTAATTTGAATAGTTCTATTACAATAGACAATGCTGTGTACAAGAACTAAGCACAATAATTTTCCTTTGCGCAATAAGTAATATCGGAAAATAAAAAAGTCACGTCAGCTAGATTGATACTGAAGTACCGGTATCGGTCTCAGTGAACACGTGATTAACGTCACGTTTTCGGTGACGTCGTTGGTGAACAAACGCTCATAGTTCATTAGGAGCTGAATGTACAATTATCTTTCTAAACCTTTTTGACCACATCATTAATTATCCTTTAGTCAAATTATCAAGGTAGTTAACGTAGGTATATGTAAGTAACAAAAGAAATATCTTACATAAAATATTTTAAGGACTTTGAAACTGTGTCGATATTTCCTAAAGACCGTGTTTGCTTAGGCTCCCTCATTACGACGGATAAGCCCCGAAACACTTTTATTTTTAGTCACTCTACTTGTTCCTTTCAATAATATATTTGTACAATAAATGGGGCTGTTCGTAGCTGAAACGGGACCTTTGATATTTTAGGTTTTTTTTGTGTGAAAATTTTGAGTTAATTAAACAGCCTTATTGATCAAAAACGAGGAACATGAACGTTTTTACCCAATTAAGCTGGTTTTAGGTAATGGTGACGCAAGCGCAAATATTAGAGTAAGAGAATTTATGGAGGTATCCTGTTATTGAACCTCCTACCTGCGCTACTCGCGGTGTTATGCCCTTTATCAATTCTGATCTTTGGTATTTGTATGCTCGTGGCCATGATCAATGTTGCTTGATCAAAACCTTAATTTAAATAGTACTTGTACCTAATTCATTGCGATAAAGTCCCGTCAAATACTAATATTAATTGTTTAATTTTTGCTTTATTATTTCAGTCGGTAGCACTCAACTAACAAATTTTTACTTTAATACAAACGTGGTTTTCACTCACTTTAGTAAATACTGTACAGTCGGATTATCTAGATTCTATTATTATCATTATCTATGACGTGCAAAGATTAATAATTTATTTGTATAAGTAATCATATTTCATATCATTAGTGTAATTCATGTTTGTGCGGTACTTTGAATAAATAAATAAATAAATCTAATGCTGAACACTGCCTCCCATTTGGAGTCCCCCATTATGAGGGGGTTTGCCATAATCCACACGCTTGTCAGGCGGCTTGGTTTTTTTTTTTATGTTATGGAGTTGCAAACAAGCAGACGGCCCACCTGATGGTAAGCGGTTACCGTCAGACATTTGCAACACCAGGGGCGTCACCAATGCGTTGCCGACCCTGTAGTACTCTTTGTACTGTAATACAAACATATTTAATGTGTGAGTTAATGAAAATCAAATATAAGATTAACAAATCGTTGCTATTTTTACAGAATGCTGTAAAGATTTTGATCAACAAGTATATGACCTGTTCACTTGTGACCAAAAGCATCAAAGCGTAATAAATCCTTAGTTTCAATTATTGGTAATTTTACTTCTTATTTTGACAGGGTTCCTCAATGCCAACCCCATACCTCATCTCAAAGCTCGCGTTGCAAACTACGGCCTCATGGACCAGATAGCGGCCCTACATTGGGTTCAACAGAACATCGCCCTGTTCGGGGGTGACGCTGGAAATGTCACCATGCTGGGTCATGGCTCTGGAGCCGCCTGCATCAACTTCCTGATGATATCTCCTACTGTAATGCCAGGTAAGCAAAATTAGTTTTGACATTTATGATAATTTTCCAGTCTTCTTTTTTATATTTATTGTATAAGTATATCTCGGCTTGAGCCTCAGATTGGTTGTAATAAAATAAATAATACTTCTTGTTTAGGGCAGGACCTCATCCCACACGTATGGTGTAGGTACCAAAAGCCTTCTCAGCAACAAAAAAGTCAACACAAGAACATAATTAAAATTATGCTTTTGCTAACAACACATATGACAATGGCATTCCTGTAAAAATGATTGGCGTCCATTTTAAGGCCCGCGACCTGCCGCTAACTCTCCTCTAAAACTTTCGTTAATCTTATTCAGTTATTAATTAGTAAAGTTGATATTATTTTGTACGTTGCCGCATATGAGAGATAGGACACAGTCAAGGGCTACACTTTTATTCATGAGCCGTACAATAGCACATTAAAGAGCTCTTTAACAGTATAGTATAGTAAATCTTTAGTAGTGTTTTTGATGATTGTAGAGCCCCCAATTGTACAGGTGTGGCTGGGGTCTCTGTCAGAGGTACAGAAGTGCTATAACGGCTTGAACCTACTGTATAGCCAATCTATGGAGCCAATTCTTATTGCATATAAGCTGCTTTTGTTTGCCTAGTTATAGAGCTTGAGTGCTAGTTAAGAGGTATCAACGAATCTCCTTGGGAATGTTTTCGTTGGTTGGTTTGAAGGGTTGGCTTGATGAAGGCGCCTTACCACAAAACCAAAGCAAAAACTTTAGTAATATCCTTGTGTTGTCGTGTATGTTGTTATGGAAAACGGTCGGTATGGTTGTGACACAAAAGTGTGATAAGGGTGGAATGATGTCAGTATCATTATCATCCCGATCCCATCAACACGTCCACTGTTCAACTAATTGAACTAAATGCTTCCCCCATAGAACTGTACAATGTATTAGCCCACAAAACCATTGGCTTTCCGCGACCTTTACGATAACGTCGGTCCACCTAGTACAACGTGAAGGAAGATTTTTTATTTTGATTTGATGTGGTTGAAAGTGTTGCTCTGGCTAACCTAGAATTACCGACTCTCAGGACAACTGCTGGAACACACCGTTAGGTGCTTGGCGACAGATTTTCTACTTGAGAGTGGTAGCTAGAGAGGCGGGCATTTGCAAAATACCCTGCCACCATGCTGTAACGACTGCCACCTTAAGACAACAACCGAGACCGACGGCTTTACGTGCCCTCCAAAGCATGGATACGCTCAGTAGTAATGTCACTGGCGGTCAACTAACTAAGTCATGACTGCGGTGGATGTTGATTAACTTAGCTGATCGGATAAGAATGGCTAGGCAAACTTCGCTACGAGCGCTAAGAAACAAAATATTCATAGAGGATTTCGTTTTTAGAGGATTGAGTTTTATTTATACAATGAAAATGAAAGAAACATGCTTTGCGTGAATCATAAGAAAATCAACAACTAGTATCTGCCTGAGGCCCCTCCCTACGTAAGGGTTTTAACATCAGGGTTATATAATTGAAATTAAAATTGGAAATTAAAATCAATCTGTAGCCATATTTTATTTTTATACTTGGAATTCTATAGCATAGATAGTTTTTCATATTATATATTCTAAATAATATGAAAAACACTTTAGAATTGCAAACAACCTGCATAATAATGTATATGTACCTACCTATCGCTACGAGATGCATCCAAGCGTATATGATTTACTTATATAAAGTCCTTTAATATTTCGCTAGCGTAGATATATGAAATACAAAATAGCTCAATATCTACTTATGTCACTATCTGACCTAAAAGCAATATTTAAAGCAGTGTTGATAAATTTAAATTGATATTTTTGGTAATTGGAATTTTGTACCCACCAAAATGTCGTTTTGTTTACCAACACAATCAACAAAGCATAAATTAAACCTGCTGTTTCCGCCTCCACACCAAAAGCTCAATTAAAATTTTGGATCCAATTACTGAATCACAAGTCCACGTTAATTTAAATTACGGCACACTTTTGGCGTTCCTGAGCGTAAAAAGAGGGCAACAGCTCGACTTTCATGTGCATGTCACCCATACTGAAATCAACTTTATTAGTGTGTATTCAACTTTTATAATTGCTTGCAGAATAGTTATAGTTAACTTTATGTTTGCATTTGTTGCGTTGGGGAAACTAAATTGTGTTTTAATAGTCTTCTTCTACTTCTGATCGTCACCTGTTCCGGGTGTCTTAGGATAACGGTATTTATACCATATGCTGGTGGGGAATTTCGGAAATGCCTGCCTGGCTAGCCCGCCTACCATCAAAAAATCTACCATCAACACCTAACGGTGGGTTCCGACAACTGTTCTTGAAAGACAATAATTTTAGGTGAGCCTGCCAACATCTGCAATCGTACTTACCTTTAGGTGAGATAGTGGTCAAGAACTTATCATTTATAAATAAAAAAAAATATTTAGGGGTAGGTATGAGTCTAACAAAGATTATTTATTTCAGGTCTTTTTCACCGTGCAATTCTCTTATCCGGATCAGCGCTAAGCTCTTGGGCTTTAGTCGAGGATCCAGTCAGCTTTTCCGTCCAACTTGCAAAGCAGTCAAATTGCACGCTCCCAGAAGACATCGTCAAAGATCACGAGCTAATAGTCGACTGCCTTCGAGAGGTTTCTCTTGACGAGCTCATGTCTGCAGAAATCAGCACTCCTAGTTACTTAACTGCGTTTGGCCCGTCAGTAGACGGAGTGGTTGTAAAGACTGATTACGCCAAAGAATTACTCACATTTTTCATTCCGAATGACCTTCAAGGTTTCACGAGTGTATCAGGAGTTAATAACTTCAAGGCTGACAAGCGAAGCGGTGACAGAACATTCGGCATCCGAGGTGGCCAGAACAAGTACGATCTATTGTTCGGCGTCGTCACAAGCGAAGCGTTGTGGAAATTCTCCGCTCAAGATATACAAAACGGCTTCGAGGGCGAGAGAAGGGACAGAATAATAAGGTGAGGTCTGATGTTTATTCAGCAAATTGGTGTTTGAACGTAGGGGTCGGTCACAGGCTACATGCGAATGGTGGATAATGAAAGCGGGGAATCGGTATCAGATAGTATTGGATGTGGGGAACAATAAGACGTTATTGGTGTCTTTGTTTTTGATGAAATAGATGTTTTAGCGAGCAGGAGCAGGGAACGAATTCGAGTGAATCAGATAGTATTTCGGAACAATTTCAATGGTAAAATAATTATTTGAACAGTTCAAATAAGACTATCGGCATCGTTGCTATGCGAGGAGTATGTGACTCACTCGAAGCAACACTGTGGTACGAACTTCAGCTCAGACAATTTCCAACACAAACAGGCAAAATCGAAACTTATTACCCTGGTACTGTATTGTACCCTTGAGGGCCTTTACTGGTATTTTAAATTTACCAAGACTTCGCCGGCGTGCTCGGTGTTTGACTGTATTACTTTTAATGATTTCTGAACCCATTACCTTTGTCACTGTCACTGAGGCGACGCACTGAGTTTTTATGCCTCGTCTGCCCATTATTTAACTTGCTACAGCACCATTCAAGCATCACCACAGAAGTGTTTGCATAATACTGTTTTGAGGTGGAATATTTGACGTTGTAGTAACTTCTCCAGCCATATGTTGGCCAGCACACTAGCTTAGGGACTAGAAAGCTCGACAATCTAATTGATCGAATAGAAGGCATGATTATGGAACCAGACATTTAATTTATACTTATGTATGTTAAATGGCAATTGTTTAATGTCTACTGGCAATTTATTTAATAATTGAATCAACGTGAAGTAACTCCTTTTCCGGTAGCGTGCCGTTTTGGGAGCGTATTTATTTACCAATCTATGACTATTTTTGATTTTATTAAAATCGAGAAGTCATCGGCAAATAGTTATGATTTATATATTGCCAAGTTTGTTAAGACATTAATGTATATTAAAGCAACAGTGGCCCCAACAACCTTGAGACGCCGAATTTGTTTATTTTCTATTCTGATCTGGAATTTTGTTTAGTTTTCTTCTCATCTATTGTCGACATCTATACGTGTTATTTTCTATTTGCAATATATGATTTAATCCAATTGATAACGGTTCCTTAATGCCATAGTGATGTAGTTTATGAAGTTCATGAGATACACAGTGAAATACCTTTGTCATGTCAAAAATAAAACTGTCGTTACAAGTTTTCTATCTAAGTTTTCTATATATAAGTTAAGATATTATAATATTCGCTAAATCAAAAGATACATTTATATTTTTGTACCTTACGCGCTTGATTGGATTTTATGACCTCAATATGCTTTAATTTTACACAAAGAATCAAATGAAACGTCAAATAAGCTTATTAAGTTACTTAATTATTGTTTTCATACGGGTTCAGAAAAGGCCCATTGTTATGTTCAGTTGTTGTTTTTTTTTGCATAGATGGATTACAGAAAAAAATAATATGTACCTGTAAGTACACCAAACACATAATCAATAAATATGAAATTTAAAAAATCAATGATTAAAATAAATAAAAATCAATTTAATGTCACTGGACATCATTATGTTAATGGGTCATCCATCAACAACCTTCGACAAATTAATTAGTAGATGAAAGCTAGAGAGTTTGCCATGGTTCATGAACTCTCAGACTTTCGCCACAAATGTAGATTTTTTACTACGAATGTATCATTTAATTGTTTATGTACATAGTACTTACGATTTTCGTAGATAGTATTAAACTAATTTGGTGCTAGCAAAACAAAATCACCGTTACTGATATTATTTTTGTTTCAGAACCTACGTCAGAAACGCGTACACATATCATTTGAGTGAAATATTTTTTACAATAGTCAACGAGTATACGGATTGGGAGAGAACTGTACAGGTAAGCATTTTTCATGTGTCATGCATACCTATATCATAACACCTGTGTACCTCCAAAGAAGTAAGCAAAGAGAAAAAACGACTTAAGTAAGTTGTTCAAGCTGTTCCTTTCGGAATACTTTTCTACAGAATAATACAAAACAGTCCTTATATTCTGAACCCGGTAACAGTACCGCACATATTATAAAATTTACTGACCACAATTTCCTCCCCCGAATATGGGACTAAATATGTGTAATAATGTTACGTTTCTTTTTATCTTACTCTCTTTCACCTTCTACCTTATAGTTCAGACGAACGACTAACGAATATATTAAATTATTTTTAGTAGGTGTAAGTTTTTGGTTTGATATCTTCCAAGTAAATTAACCGTACATAACGGGTAGTAGTTACAAAGATAACAAATTACAAAATTGCAAATTTACGAGGGAAATGGTAACAGGGATAACAAATTACAAATTATAGGCATTTTATTTTGCAAATTTTTAATTTTTTAATGCAATCCGCAGAGCAGTTATTGCAAACATAACAATATTAAAAAGATAACAAATATTTGCACAAAATAACTATATACTTTTTCTTAAGATTTTCAATTATGTTTTAACTTAACACTGTTCGCTTTCCCAACTGCAACAAAGTATACAATTACTTTAAAATATTGGGTTCTAGAAACGGGCTTATTAGCTCTTCAAGTTAGCCATCTAAGACGCCTGTACGGCACTAGAGGACATACGGCGATGATGACTTGGCACTACCCATTTGGCACACGGCAGAGCTGCTCTAAACTCAAACGGTGCCAAATTTCTATTGTTTTGAACTTCTTCGCTGGTCTTATTATAGACAGTATTGAAACTTCCAACTTCCTTTTACAAAAATTGCTAAATATGGTCCAGTGTTGCCGCAGTGGGCACTCTTGTCTCGAAGTAGGCATTGTCTTTTACTATGAGACACAGAACTTAAAAGAAATAGACAGCACTGGAAAAACTTATTTTTAAGTTTTGAATCTCGTAGTAAAATACAATGCCTACTCCAAGCCAAGATCGCCAACCGCGGCAACACAGGACCGCGCCGAGTTCCCTTAGAAAAGAGTTTTGAATACTTACATCGAGCAAAATAATAAATTGCAGGCACAAGAGACTCTTAACATCAAGTGTTTTATTAACCTTCGTCATTACATTTAGTGTCAAATTAAACATTAAACAGGTTGTTGCAAAAGAATACTTATTACTCACTTTATAACTTAATACCCAATAGCAGTGGTCTAAACCGGAATCAGTATCCGTCATTAGTTTTGGAACTGAGATGTGATGCTCATTATCGCTTGTAGTAAAATTATGTTGATAGCTAAAGCCAGTCAAAACCCATGTTTGTTTTTTTTTTTTTATGTTATTGTGATGGAACAAGCGCGAGGCCCACCTGATGTTAAGCGGTATCCTCTGCCTATAACAGATGCATTTCATCACAAGTGACGAACTGCACTGCGCCCATCACCTTGAGACATACCTGTTAAGTCTCATTTTGCCTGTTATTTCACTGGCTCTCAAGGAATGCTGCCGGAACACACCGTTAAGTGCTTGGCGACAGATTTTCTACTTGAGGGTGGTCGCTAGCCAGGCGGGCATCCGCAAAATGCCCTTCCACCATGCGTTGAAGCTCAAGCTCTGGGCGGGATTCGAACCATGGACCTGCTGCGCAGCAGTCTTTAGCCAATGCCACTGAGCCATCACTGCTTCAAAACTAACATTCATAGTTTCATTGTTGTTCAGGAAGAAACACGGAAATCTGACGGTACTGTGAATTGAAAAGAAGATAGTTTGAAGTGCTATCATGTCTCACTATGACACTTTCAGTGTTATCAAATGGGCATGAGTGAAGGGGAATATTATATTGTCGCTAATTTATTAGCAAGCTATGTAACTTTTCGTTTTCTCCAGTTTAAATCTCCAGACGAAGTTTCAAAATTGTCTAAAGCCAGTTGTTGTTGTAGCCAGTTTGCTAAAATATGATTGTGACACATGATTTCTACATAAATATAATTTTGCATTACTATTTTCTTACCTTTCCTATTTTTGTTAAGCTGAGTACATGTTTGCTCGTTAGTAATTTAAAATACCTACGCGTAAAATGTCAATGTCCAAAACATCGAAAACTTTTATATCGAACGGCCATAAAATTTGAAATTAAAATATCGAAGGTTTATATTGTCAAATGGTTAGATAACCTACCTCCAACATATCTTGAATCTAAGTATCTACAAAAGTAACATCGAAATATTTAATTTCGAAGTACAGAGTATGGAATATCCAATATATTTGACATTACTCGTAGTACCTAGTCAGAGCAAGCGCCAGATAAATGAGTATCAATACGTCATGTTGCAATTTTGAACTTAGGTATTGTTACTATCGATATTTATTCGATATTTTAATCAATCAACATTTCAATGTTAGACATTAGGTACATTAGTTTCCGATATTTCGGTACAATTGATATTTAAGTTTTCAATGTTTTGAACATTAACATTTTACCCGTAGCTCTTATCATTTTCGACATTGTAATATGTTATGTACGATATTGTAACGTGTACACCATATAAATTGACGTTTAAAATTTAAAAACCATAGAAATAAAACCAAAATATGAAACGCCTATTTATTTTGGATACCTCCCATTCGTACAACCAATTAGTTCAATCTTTGAACTAGGCACTTTTAGTGTACAAATCCAACAAAGGTAAAAACCCAATATAAAGTAGATTAATTCTTTTGTCAAAAGCCAAGCTACTGTCACCAGTTGTTATCTAAAATGCGTATTCAGAAACGTCTGACGACCAGATGTATTTTATACGATAAGTTGGAAATGACAAAGTTTCTGATGTTTTTCGTGCGAGCTTCACATTTGGGGATCCTTTTGAAGTTTTATTTAACTCTATACAAGTTTAACTTAGAAAGTTTGATTCTATTTTCGTATAAATGTAGTTGTTGTGTAACGGGGTTGGTTGTTTTCAGTTTTCGATGAATTGATATTATGAATAATAAAATATGTATAATATGAATGATAGATCGATGCGACTCCTTTACAGTATAGAATTAAAATACATTGATATTAGCTTATAATTTCTTATGAATCTTTGTCAGAAATCGGTACGAGAATATGGGACTTTAATAATTACTAAGCCTACACTGTGCACATGATCAGCCAACCGTCCGTCCGTCCTACCGTTAATTATTTGCATCTTTAGAAAACAAAGTAAACTGTAAAACAAAGTACTGATTGTCATTTTTATTTATCTGGATATGCTGTATAGGAGGCCACATTCTGCCAGCGTTTCAAAACCAAGGGGATCCCAATATAAGATCTGTAACTTTAGAGTTCCGTACCCGTGAGACAAAATGGAACCTAAATAGTGAAACTCTTCTGCACGTCTTTACAAATCTCTAGCTAATAAACGGAATTAAAAAAAAAACTGATATAAAGACATTTTCTGTAATATGTTGACCTGTTGACCTAAGCTTTCAACTAAATGATTATTAAGAGAAGCTCCGATACACATGATCTCAAAAAAAAGGACTTGCACAAATGGTTTTAATTTTAATTGTATTGTACAGGAATAAATAAATAACGAGCCGTAAAAGTTGTTATTTTTAGTATTTTTTTTGTCCAGATTAAAAACAAAACTAGTCGGTTATCTCAAATTTCGGTAAATTACAAATCATTCTCTTCTAACGAACACTAAAAACGCCAATTTCAAATGTAAAAATAATCATAGCTACAAATGTAGTTTACATTTGTAGCTATGATCAAAACCAACAGCCATTTTTTGGTTAGTGGGCTGTTGCAATGTTGAACCTTAAAAGAGATTAAGGGGGGGCCCAACTCGCACTTTGCCTTTAGTTTTTTAAATCTACTTGCTTTCAATTCGTAATAATCAAGCATCAAACTTGGTGTCATTATATTAGTATTAATATGTAACCTGTTAAAGATACTCCACTTTTTGCCTCTCTGTCAGTATATCACGGTTCTCTAGCTCGTGTACGAAATGAGTTTAAAGACACTGCACTGCGCTCCTCACTCGAAGACGTACTTATGTCTCATCCATCCAGTACTTTCATTTTCTACAGTGACCTTCCCTCTTAAACACAATATAGTTTGCACACTACTGCTTCTAGCCAGAATATTTGACGCTGTAGTGGTACCTACCCAGATTTACTCGAGCTAAAGAGACCTACCACTTGATAAAAAATGCATGTCAGCTAAGATCTCAAGGATAATAAATTAAAATCTATAAGTTTTTAGACAATGATTGTCATGATACAAAGTAAGAATTGCAATATTCCTAAAGTCTGAACTATAAAATCAAAATCAATCGGAAGTTTTATCGTAAAATAGACAGTTCAAGTTTCATTAGCAACGTTCCTTTGATCATAAATCATTTTACGTCCTCGCTTTGCGATGGGTTTCCAAAACTGAATGACATTGTAATGATTTCTAGTGGGATTAAGAGGAGTAGTTAAATTTAAAGTCACCGAACAAAACTATCGCAAATTTTAATTAAACCTTTAAGGAGTCGATAAAGAAACAAGGGTCTTTATAAGACTTCGCTCAGCTAATAATTTTTTTTTGCTGTAGTTCAAAGTGAGCCTTGTTTTTTGTGTACAATTATAACGTTTAAGGGTAATTCTATAAACTGTGCTGGACTCCCGCTCCCCGCACCACTAGTCGGCGACAGTGGAGCAATATGGGTTTTTTAGGTAATTTTTAGCCGATTTAACTTACGGTTTTTTACGTCGAGAAGGCGTCTCGACCGGTTTCGCGAGTTTCAGAGTCGCTTCATCACGAAGTGCGTGCGCTTACGATCGCGCGAGGAGGATATAACCCATCTGCTCCCCCGTGTTTAGGTACGCGTAAATGCATTATGCCCACGCAAAAAAGAGGGTGCCATGCTAATAATTATTTCATAAACAAAACATTTAATATACTGTAAAGCATGAGGCTTATTAACGAAGTGAATATGCTGAATTCATGAATTTTATAAATTTCTAACAATATTATACGTATATGAATGACATTTACTTAGTACATTTCAAAATTGCTTGTCTAGTACATTCCAATGAAATTGGCTGTAAACGAACAGTAAGTGTAAATCAGAAATATCAAAACGGTTCAGAATTTTCAAATGATACGAGTATATACAGAACCTTTTAAAAGACAAGCATACTGTATGTATGACTTATGACCGTACAATAATGTGCATCTATTTTATGCTGGTGGCTCTGATGCTATAATAGTTCTACTCCACGTCTAAAAGCAAAAATTTTATTTCCCAACCTCGTTATAAATAATCGCAATGCACGATATGACCGATGGCACTTCCGGGAAATAAAATCAAGAAGTTTCAGAACTTTGTGTCATATTCTTTACAACCTAAAGCTCAATTTTCTGAGAATCCACATACGTATGTTTAAGAGAATGCATTGCTGTATAAGTATCTTGAATGTACGTCGTCTTATAGTATTTATGTTATATGTGATAAGGTTCAAAATGGCTGGCTATTTTTATTAGTTGCAAGGAAGTGTCTAAGGCAAGCTTGGACAAAAATGTCACGTGCAATTGGCAAAGTAATGTCGTATTATGTAGCTCTAGGAAATGGCTTCAGTTCCTTGGTGACAATTCCATATAGAGGATATTTTTAGACGTGTTAAGTATTATTTACACGTAACAAAGATTTTATAAAATAGCAAATCTTCCTATCAATGTTTATTTGTGGATTTATCCAATAATTTCATATGCAAATTAACACCGGTGAGAATTTATAGAGATTTAGATAAAAAAAACTCCATGGTCTGCCTACTAAATGCATAGCGAGATTATACATTGGTTATATCTAATGAGTTACCTACCCATTTTTACCCTGCCACTAGATAAAAATAAAAATAATACGTTTTTCTTCAGGTCTATTTCCAAGAAATAGTTTAGCGTTCAGCGAAATAAATTGAATCTTATTTCTTCTTTATTTGTTTTAAAACTTTATAATGAACATAAACGCATTTGTGATCTAAAATAATAGGAAAGTAGACACTTCAAAAGTAAAAAAATGTTCTGTTTACTGAGAAACGTGTTCGTGACGTTTCTCAGAATTCTCAAACGCGGTAATCGCTTTAGATCAGGTTCTCGTTGTCGTACAATCTTTTAGTCAAAACTGCGTTAGGATGAAAAATATACAGTTCGGAATATCACACATTCTTAGGTGTCATCTTTGGACGTTTGTCTAATAATTTCAATATCAATGTACATTTTTTCAATGTTGGGGTCTACGACGCTTTTACGAACGTCAATTAGATAATTTAGTATTAAAAAACTATACTGCGCGTTGAGCAAAAATTATATAAAACTACTTCGAAAAGAACGGGCAAAATACTAGGGGCCATACGTTTTTTCAAATTCAAATTCATATTTTTCAGCAATAAATCTACTACGTTTAAAACAATATTGAAAACACGAAGGGTGGTGGAATTTTACTTGTCATTACTCTTTTATATTTTGTAAGTTTATTTTGAAATGATTACTATATTTATTGTGAAGGCGGTGGTTTGGCAGAGAAATGTGCGATTGCACTAGTAATGAGTAATAGTAGTATTGGTCCATTTACAGAACTATTTTTCGTATTTGGCAGTAAGAATGTTTTTTTTTTCGTTGTTCCGTGACTAGTTATTGAAAAATAATATTAAATTCATGTATATACCTGTGTTACATAAGTAGCTACATAAACGAATGACAAATACAAATGGATACATTGTTTCACAACAAGTATATAATAAGTGATTTCTTTTCAAAACCGTTAACAAGCCGCGAATATCGAATTCTTTCTAATTCAACATGCATGCATTCGCACAAAGTAGTATAATAATAATAACTTTGACTGCCATATTTTATCACTGAAGTATACAAACATAAATATTATCAAGCTTATATACCTAAGTACGTTTTGTAATAAGCAAAAAAATCATCACGATCTCCGCTGCCAAGCATGTGGATTATGGCAAACGCCACCTCAATGGGGAATGCTGTTTTCAACAGTGAATGATTCAGCCGCTCCAGTAACTGTACAGAAAAAAAAACCTTGTTATGATAGTGGGAAGTAAAAATCTTATGTCTTGATTTCCCTTTTTATGTATTTATAATATTTTTCTAATGTTGTTTTCGTCCACAGCACCCAATCAACACCCGAGATGCGGCAGTCCTAGCGTTGTCTGACGCTCAATATGTGGCTCCACTCGTGCAAACCGGGGACTTTTTGAGCGTCGCGAAGAGTTCACCGGACTCTGGACCTAACGCTTTCTTCTACGTTTTCGATTATCAGACTAAAGACGGGGATTATCCTCAGGTAAGTTATGATTCAAAGAAAGTCGGCTGCACCATATGTCGTATGCCAACCCGTTGGCCAAGGTCAAGTAGAATGTCAGTGGTCGCGCGGTCGACCATTAATAAGTTGGCATAGTACTGGACCACTATGTCCTAGTTATGAATGAAATTCTATTGTTATCATTATCGCCGATGCCAATGTAGTTCTTGAAATTCGACCAACAATATCAGATTAAGTAGTATCACCACGGTTACAGTAACTAGGGAGTGTATCACTAACCACTATAATCACTAACATCGTGTCACCAAGATACAATTTGGGGCGAAGCAGTTAACTGTTGAGTATTAGCTACGAAAATCGCTACGTAGCTACGTAGGGTGCTACGTCTTTGCATCTACGAACTTGGTATGGTATTATGTATGGCCCACAATTTTGTCGTTTTTATAATACTTATAACTTATATTGATTGTAAACTTATATTGATAAGTTTGGTGCTTAAATAATTGTTTTCTTATATACAATATCATACCAAGCACTACTTTATTTTATACCACATATTTACATATCTTTCCTTGAAAGAAGTTGAAAGAGATAATACGATAGAAAAGGTTTTTTTTTTATGCCTTATAGGTTAGCCTTTGACCACTATCTCACCTGATGGTAAGTGATGATGTGATCGAAGATGTTGTTCAGGGTAACCTAGAAGTACTGGCTCTCAAGGACATCTGCAGGAACATACCGTTAGGTACTTGGTAACAGATTTCTACTTGAGGTTGGTGGCTAGCCAGGCGGGTATTCACAAAATGCCCTACCACCATGCTGTAACGACTGCCATCCTAAGACGACAACGGGGACCGACGGCTTAAAGTGCCTTCCGAAGCACGGAAACGCTCAGTAGTAATGTCACAAGCGGTATATCTGTCGCCGAGCACCTAAAGGTGTGTTCCGGCAGCTGTCATTGAAAGCCAGTAAAATTACAGGCACATGAGACTTAATAACAGTATGTCTCAGTGTGACGGGCACAGTGTCATTTGTCGTTGACGAAATGCATCTGTTATAGGCAGAGGTTAGTTCACTTAACATCAGGTGGACCTCGGGCTGGTTCCGTCACAATAACATAAAAAAGGCAAAAAATAGATAGGTGATACTTATTTCGAATTATTTTTTTTATTTTTTTTTTATACCACTAAGTTGGCAAACAAGCATACGGCCCGCCTGATGGTAAGCAGTTACCGTAGCCTATGGACGCTTGCAACACCAGGGGTATCACTCGCGCGTTGCCGACCCTGAAGAAATCTCTTCACGCCCTTTTTGAAGAACCCCAAAAAAATAAATATTCATTAAATTATCATATTCAATTGGGATCGACTTGCAAACCTTGATCTTAGAAGATAGAATACCAGTTTCATATGAAGGTAACATAGGCTGTGTTATTTTTATATATTATTTTCTTATGCTAATTCATTCAATTTCAAGTCACGTTTATACCAGTGTGCTTAATAAGAGTTTATGATTGGTAGGGGTTAGATATTAGAGAATAATAAACTAACAATAATCATCCTGGGTTAGCTTTGTTGCTTCGATTAGTTCCGTCGAAATGTTTACTTTAGGCGATGTTCCGTTAAGTTTTAGGAACTTGGGGGTATTTCCTTATACTCGACATGTAAACATAATAAATACATATAACTTCTTTATTTTCTCTTATTAAATAAGATTTTTGCTCTATATTGTTAGCCTAAAGCTGTACCGGATAATTTGTTGGCATGTAGATTAAACCGCTAAAGTACGGACCAATCAAAGTCTAGTGAGTTTCTCTTGTGATGCACTGCCAGTGTTTAGGCTCGGATATTAAAGGCAAAAGACTTGATTTAAGAATACGCTAGGAGTGTTGTGCCTCTGCCATACTTTGCGTCAACGCGTATGCGGCGTATCGTAAGAAAAACACGCATTGTGCTCACTAGTGTGAGCGAGGCTAAATGATTCACGAAATTTCGTTATAAGAATAACGCGATTGCAGATAAAACTCCCACAGGCGTAAGTAAATATAACACTATTTATGGCAATCTGCCAGACAATATACATGAGTGATATCATAGTACAATTTAGCTAAAAACTTCCTGGGTAGTCTAAGCATCCAATTAAAGTTTCTTTTTTTAATATTTTATTCCTGATAGGCCTGCCTGCCTTTGACCACTATCTCACCTGATGGTTAGTGATGATGTGGTCGAAGATGTTGTTCAAGCGTGCCTAGAATTACTGGCCCACCTGATGTTAAGCGGACTAACCTCTGCCTATAACAGATGCATTTCGTCACAAGTCACGAATTGCACTGTGCCCGTCACCTTGTGACATAGTTCTTAAGTCTCATGTACTTGTAATTTCACTGGCTCTCAAGGACTGTTGCCGGAACACACTGTTAGGTGCTTGGCGACAGATTTTCTACTTGAGGGTGGTCGCTAGCCAGGCGGGCATTCGCAAAATGCTCTTCCACCATGTGGTGAAGCTCAAGCCCGCGGCGGGATTCGAACCATGGACCTGCTACGCGGCAGTCCAAGTCCAACTGCTTCAAAACAATATATTTCATAACAACAATATATTTTAAATTTAACTACGATAATAATATAAAAGTTCTCTTTGTAGTATGGACATTCAATCATCTTTTTACTTCACGCACCGCTGCAAAGATCCCTTTTGTATTCCTTGTACCAAACACGGTGTGAAAAGGTTTTCACGCCTCCTATAAAAATAGATTTTCTAATTACTTCACCCTGAAAACAGCTGATATCGTAGCAAAAAGGTTCCAGCATTTGTAAAATTTGGTGTTTAACATAAATGGTATTGTGATGTAATGTGGTACTTTAATAAGATAAAATATCTACCAAGTTGACAACATTTTAATAATCTGAAGCGCTGGTATCGAAGTTTGCTTAGCCGTTCTTAACCGATCCGCCGTGACGATTATGACTTAGATGGGTAACCGCTAGTGATATTACTACTGAGCGTTTAGTGCTACGGAGGGCACGTTAAGCCTTCGGTCCCTTAGGATGGCAGTCATTATAGAACTACCATCGTAAGACAACAACCAAGACCGACGCATTTTGCGAATGCCCGCCTGGCTAGCTACCCTTTTGTAGAAAACCTGTAGCAAAACACCTAGCGGTGTGGTGTTCCGGCAGCTTTCCTTGAGAGACAGTTATTAAAGGTTAGCCTAAATAACATCTTCGTTCACATCATCACTTACCATCAGTTGATATAGTGGTCAAAGATTAACCTATCAGGTACAAAAAAAATATGTCTTTAGGGTGCTTATCGGAGCTACTGTGATAAACTGAGTCGTATTTGCACCAGTCTTATGGATCACGATTTCAAACCCTGCTCATGGAAATTTATTTATTTAGTTAAATTTTTTTAAGTTAACTTGCCTTGGTGTTAATGGTAAAATAAGTACATTAAACGTTTCAAACAATAAGATGTCAACTTACAACATTTCAACGAAAGGAAAAAATTTAACCAAGACCGGGATTTTTCCTTTCGTTGTTATTTTGTTTGCTTAGCCGCTTTGCAGACATTGATGCAAAAATTACAATGTGACTTCAAAATCCGAAGGGTAATAGCTATGCCACACTACCGACTGCCGTGCCGCAGGTCCATCGTTCGATACACCCACCGCCCTGAGTTTCATCACATGGTGGAAGATCATTTTGCGAATACTGCCTACGATCTACTACCCTTAATTAAAAAATCTGTCGCTAAGCACCTAACAGAGTGTACTGGCAGCAGTCCCTGAGTGCCAGTAAAATTACATGTATTATGAGACTTAACAACTGTATGTCTCAGGGGCGCAGTGCAATTCGTCACTAGTGACAAAAAGCATCTGTTATAGGCAGAGATTAGTCCGCTAAACATCAGGTGGGCATGATGCTTTTTTCGTCCCAATCCCATTAAAAAAAGCGAATTGGATCAAAGTATTTATGCATAAATGTAAATATTCTCGATATTGGAAGAAAGTTACGCCTTTAACACCTAAGTGATTTTTCTTTAGAAAAAAACCGGCTGATCTCTGGAATCTGAGGTCTTCGAGATAATGTCTGATAATTTTTTTCCCTTAAGTTACTTACTTTTTGTACTGTACTCTATTAGCCGGATAGTCCACTGCTGAACAAAGCCACCCCTAATATGTGTGGATTTGCCATAATCCCCACGCTTGGCAGGTGGCTTGGGGACCGCAGTGTGAGATATCAGTTCTTCAGAAAGTGCAGCTGCCCACCTTCTGGTGTGTTACTCTTAGTCGCCTCTTACGACACCCACGGGTAGAGATGGGGGAGTGAGATTCTAGCCCGGCAGCCCACGGGCAACTTACTTACTTTTTACTAATGAAGTAATATTTTGTTTCTCGTAGAGGATGGGTTCAGTACACGGTGAAGAGTTGCCATACCTGTTTGGAGCTCCGTTGGTAGACGGCCTTGGACATTTCCCGAAGAATTACACAAAGTCAGAAGTAGCGTTGTCGGAGTCTTTCATTCAGTACATGGCGAACTTCATCAGGAGTGGGTAAGTATATTTAAATAAGAGGCAATAAAATACATATTAATAATTTTTATATTTTTTATTTTGAATAACGCATGCTCTACCTTACAACAAATTTACGAGAGGAAAAATTATAGTCATGTGTGGGAACCGTACAATGACTTTGATGGATGGAAGGCCCTTTCTGAGGGCGAAACATTATATAATATATATCTATGCTGCCGTTGTAATAATAAGGCTACAAATAAAATTTAATTTTCAAACTTGCTTTTGTATTTAGTAATTAAACAACTTTAAACGGTTTCAATCGCGTATATTTATCATTTTTTTTGTCCCGACATTTCAAACAAGTTTTAGTCATCGTGATCACAGGATGACCACGATATCACTTAATTACAATGTGTTATAGTAATATTATATTATAAAGAGGAAATATTTGTATTAAACATGTTTGTATATTACAACGAATAAACTTAAAATGAACTAGACCAATTTGAAAATATCTCTCACCATTAGAATTCCACACTATCTCATGAACAGAGGCTATACAATATTTTCAAAACCTTAGAAATCCGTATGAAAACTTAGATAATGTGCCCCAAAGTGTGAAAAAATACCAAAAAATACGTTATATCACGTACGCTGCGGAAATTGTTGCCAATGTTCAATTTATAATTTTGTAAAATACTAGTGCATAGCCTGAGCGTGCCGCTAGTGTGTAATAATCGCGAAAACCTAAGACAACATGACTTTTGTATTGTTTAGGCATTTCCGTCAGATCTATAATTTTCTTTTTTACTAACAGTGAGTTCTTTCAAGAATCAGATGGTATCTTATTTTTTTATGTAAATTATTATCAACAGCTATAACGTCCACTGTTAAGCCAAGGCTTCTCCAGGAGATTCTCCTCTAGAATTGCATCCCACCCATGTCTTACCGTTAAAGTCGTAACAGGCGGCGAACGGCACAATACCAGAAGGTGAACAGAAGCGCCTTCTGATGTAATGCCATCTTAAACTGTGATGCTCAAGATGCTCGCCAAGCGTGGGGATGCCAAAATGAACCTAAAATTGGGAGGTTGTGTTCAGCAGTGGACGATCCGACTGATATAGTAGATTGACCACTGCTAAACAGGCCTCCCAGTAAGGGGGGTATGCCATAATCCCCACGATTGGCAGGCGGCTTGGGGATCACAGTTTAAGGTATCCATTTTTTAGAAGGCTCTGCTGCCCACCTTCCGGTATTTTATCTTTAGTCACTAGTTACGACATCCACAGGTACCAATAAGCGGGTGATATTTTAGCGCCACATCAGGCACCACACGGGGCAGATATAGTTCAGTACAATAATAATAAAAATTTAGTCGAGCTTTGTTTCATTCTTCATATAAAACAATACAAAAATAATCGATTGAAAAGATATTTGGCCTAATTTTTCACAGTTAGTAGTACCAAACCTTATTACTAAAATATCAAATTTCGAAAACAGCTGTTGCTTAACATTATAGTAAGAACAATCTAGTTATATTAACGTACTTTCTGAGGCAATGAAAATATAACATCAATTTTGAAACAAAATATACCAATTTTAACATTATTGTTATTTGTTTGGATTTAACTTGTTGTTTTGATATGTGACAGCTATGGAAATATTTCCATATGAATGCGTACATTTAAACAAACTTTCTTACAAATTTAAGCACCTCTGTTTAAATAATAAGCCAGACATTCAGGGCCAGTAATAATTCTAAGTTAGCCTGAACAACATCTTAGATCACATCATCACTTACCAATTATAAAAAAGGTTAAAATATAGGGTTGCGTCATCATTAACAAGTTTAAAGCTTATTACAAAATTAGTCTTGTTTGTAGTACAATGTAAGTTGAACTATAGATGTCGCTCCATACTCATACGATGGCTAAAAGATTGAGAAAAAATTAGAGGTACATATGAGTCATGTTAGCTCAGTCGTTCAGAGCATACCCCGGCTAAAGAAGAATCATGGATTACGCGGGTTCAAATCCCGCACACAACTATATTTTTCTCTCTCGTTAATTTGTAATTTTATGATTTAATCCCTAATTTAATAAGTTCGTTATGAGTTTATTCAGATTCTGTTTTATTCCTCTGATAAAATACGATTTGAAGCTTGTAAAAACTGGGCCTTAGATCAGTAATTTTATAATCTTAAAACTAATACCATAAAAGATAATTACTAACTTTCACAGTTAGTACCAAACCTTATTACTAAAATATCAAATTTCGTAAGCATCTGTCGCTAAACATTAAAATACGAAGGATGTAGTTATTAACTTACTTTCTGAAGCAATTAAATTTTCAAATTAATATTTGATACAAAGTTAGCTATCGTAATTGAACAAGTTTTATGAATAAAACTGCGTCGTTTTTATATACTTTTTATCTCAAACTATCATAATATTTCACACAATGTATAAATAAGTTTTCGTACGTACCACTTAAGATTTAACAATCGTCCATGAAATGGTACGTAATAAGGAAGTTTTGTATTTTTCTTTATTATTTGGGATATAATTTAATTAACAAGAACTTGAGGTGGACAATTACGGATCAAATTTTGTAGTTAAATTTTAAGCCCGTACGGAGCCAGGATAAAATGTTCCCCATACCTTTCTGTACGTAAGAGGTGACAAAGGAAAAGTACCCGAAGTTGTAGTAGGTAGCAGCGCCTTCTGATAAACTGCCATCTTGCACTGTATCCCCAAGACGCCGGGCGGGCGTCTATGTCGAACCCACTAAAAACATCATGACTGTATTATTAAATTACAACATCATATCATACTTAGGATGGCTTATGAAAACCTTTTAAATGTGGGTGTTGTGACATTTTTACATTATCCTTCGAGGATGTATACACAGGTAAAAGGCTTGATGTTGAAAAAAAATTGAAACCATGATAGCCGAGCGATTACAGGTGCCGGAGGAAGGACATTCTGAGAATGTTCGCCTGGCCAGCTGCAACCTTCAAGTAGAAAATCTGTCACCAAGCATCTGACAGTATGTTCCAGCAGCAGTCCTTGAGAGCAAGTAAAATTACAGGCACATGAGATTTAACAACTGTCATGACGGCCGCAGTGCAGTTCGTCCCTTGTGACGAAATGCATCTGTTATAGGCAGAGGTTATCCCTCAACATTAAGTAAGCCTCGTGCTTGTTAAGCTTGTCAAGCGAATGTATTATTTTCTTTGATAAGTTTAATATAAATTGTATTCCAAGAGATACTTAAGATACAATATAAGATACCCCGTGAGGTGCCAGGTTAGAATTGCACCTCCCCATATCATCCCGTGGGTGTCGTAAGAGGCGACTAAGGGAAAAATACTGGAAGGTGGGCAACAGCACTTTCTAAAGTACTGCCATCTTACACTGCGATCCCCAAGCTGCCTGCCAAGCGTGGGGATTATGGCAAATACGCCCTTAATAGGAGAGGCTGTGTTCAGCAGTGAACGAGTCGGCTGTTACAGTACAGTACAGTGCTTAAGACCAACACAACTTAGATAAACAGCTGGTGTCTGAAATCGAGAGTACACTAACTTGTGTCTCCGATTGGGGTCGACTAAACCTAGTCCATTTCAACCCCACTAAGACTCAAGCCTGCGCGTTCACCGCTTAGAAAACCAAATGATCTGTGGCTCCACAATTCCAGAACACTTTCTTGAACTTCAGTCAAAGCATCGGAATCCTTGGCGTCGACATTTCCAGAGACGTTCTGTTCCGAAGTCACTTGGAAGACTAGGTGAAGCTGGCTTCCATTAAAGCAGTTTTTTTTTATCGAGCTAAAACCTTGCATAATAATTTCTTACTAAACGATTTTAAAATGTACCAACGTTATGAGTATGCGTTAAAAAATACCATTAACGTTACTTACCCAGATACAATGAACGAGTTATAAAAATAAAACAACATTAACGCTTTCAAAACTCTTGTTTATTTGCCGCATCAACCGTTTTTATGATAGAAAATCTGCGATAAAACGTTTAATGGTTGTTGCCTCCCTGAAATTAAAAACAAACAAAATGAATAAAATTGCGTAGTGTTCATTGCATACGCACGTATCGTGCCGTTTATTCAACTCATATACAAAAACTCGCGAACAATAAAACAAAATAATAAAAAAACTGTACCATCATTTTTGAATACGAAAATAAATGGAGGCCTTTCTACGTTCCGTTTCTCGAGTTTCCTTGTTTGGTAACTCAGAATGGAAAATTATTGCTCTCAATGGGAACTTTGTATCGCTGCGTTATATGGACCACGCTCTTTTCAATCCTAGCGTCATTTATTTCAATAACTCGCATTGCTTCTTTAACGATGTTTCCCGAGGTTTGGTGCTGTTAAGGTTAAAAGGAAATATTTTATGGCAAAAGTACGGCAGTTATTATTACTAGACAGATTTTGTATGAATTCATTAGATGAGTGTTGAGTTCGACATTCTCGGTTTGAGAATTACACACACCCGAATTCGGGCTTTTATAGACGAAATTAACATATTCCTCAACATATATGACGTAGCACAGTTAGTAAATTTTATAATTGCAATTGGTACATCTAAATAAGCAACTAAAGTTAAACTGTTAAAAATTAGTACGTGCTCGTTGATACTTAGTGCAGTACTAGTTCCCGTGTGGTGCTGGGTTAAAGTTGCACCTCCCCATATCATCAAGTGGGTGTTGTAAGAGGCGATTACGGGAACAATACTGGAAGGTGGGCAGCAGCGCCTTCTAAAGAACTGCCTTCTTACACTGCGATCCCCAAGCCGCCTGCCAAGCGTGGGGATTATGGCAAAAATCCCCTTAATAAGGGAGGCTATGTTTAGCAGTGGACAATCCGGCTGAAACAGTAATACTTAGTGTAGTGCTTTACATAAGGCCATACATGAGTTTTTTTTACAAACATGACAAAAAAAAAATAATTAAAGGGTAGCTACAGGTAATACTAAAACGTAGAGTCCGTTCAGAGTGAGAGTTTGCTTCAAAATAAGAGGCGACCTTATCTATCAGTGTTTGAAATGAAGGTTTAGCGACAAATACTCTATAGCATTGCACCAACTACCTTAAATATTGGAAAAAGGAAAGGAAATGATAGTAACGGACTATGCATGTATATTGTATATATATTATTATATATAATAAGTTGGAAGTAGTGGCAATAGCCACTACTTCCAACTAACATATTTAATTCCGTACTAAAACATTAACCATAATTAATTTCACGTGAAAAAGTACAAAGAATGTGTATTTTAATATTTTGTATATCACATATTACATAAAATTTAAAAAAATAACGCTATATGTGGTTGACGTGGCGCCACTGTCATTCTTGAAAGGGACGCGTCGATCAACATATGTCAGCTATATTATCGGTACAGAAACCCTGGTTTACAAATTAAACTCTGCGGCTATTTTGTATAGTATAACATTTTTTTTTGTTGCATATAAGTCTTTGACCACAATCTCACCTGATAATATGTATTAAACAGACTCAACTTAGAATTACTGGCTCTCAAGGACAGCTGTTGGAACACAATGTTAGGTGCTTGGCATCAGATTTTCTTCTTGAGATCGCTAGCCAGGCGAGCATTCGCAAAATGTCCTACCACCATGGGGTGAAGCTCAAGTCCACAGCGGGATTCAAACCATGGACCTACTCTGCGGCAGTCCATAGTCAAAGCCACTGATCCATCACTGCTTCATTTTCCCTAATCATTCCCTAATATCATCAATTTTACTTAATATAATGTCAGAATCCTTGTCTCTTGTAAAGAACAATAAATCAACCTATGTTTTGTTTGTTTAGGAACCCCAATGAGGCTCAGCGTCAAGAATCTCTCCTTCCAATATCGAGGGAACGCAATAAATACAAGAGCATAGTTTGGGATGAATACGACACCCTACATCAAAAGTACCTGGAAATTGGTAAGCAAAATTACTATTTCATTCAAATCCCTTTAAAATGTTAAAATTTTAGGCCACCCTACGTGAAATGAATGCGGAAAGATAAGAGGAACTTTAATTTAATCTGCAAGACAAAATTTAATCTCGCTCACCTTATATCCCTTACAATATCAATTTCAAAGTTAATTACTACGACCTTTTTCATCTCGGCCGCTACGCAACACAATTTGGGCGAAATTCCCAACCCGTTTCACAATAAGGAATTCCTTTGCAGGCATGAAGCCGCGGATGAAAAACCATTACCGCGCGCATCAGCTGTCCGTTTGGCTCCGGCTTATCCCAGAAATTCACAGGGCGGGGATGAAGGATGTTGTGGCTAAACACAACCTTTTCAGAAACCACAACGACCCGGAGCTGTACGATGGCATGGTCCGCCCTGACCCACTCACCCGGGCTAACTACTTCGATCCCACGCTTGAGCTTTACCGCAGGCCGATATACAACGTAACCTTAGACGTTCCATCTACTACAATGGACACATACGTCACTACCTGCATCAGCGTGATGTCAGCTCGACCAGGCTCCGCTGTCACTCAAAACCAAGTTCACAACAACACTCCAGCCCAAGACGTTTCCAATTTAGAGGTGGCCGGATATACTGCTTACTCTACCGCTTTAAGCGTTACAATAGCTATCGGATGCTCACTCCTCATTCTCAATGTACTGATTTTCGCCGGCGTGTATTACCAAAGAGATAAAACAAGATTACAAGTCAAAGCTTTGCAGCAACAGCAGAAAAGGAATCACAATTCGACTTTTGATAGCGTCTCGTCAAAGCACCCGCATTATTTTGTCGGACATTCACAGAGCTCTAGTACGATTGTCGATATAGATCACCAAGATAAGAACGCTATTATTGCGATGACGAACCGTGTGCCTCATTTTACGACGTCGAATTGTCCGAATGTATGTCATACGGGGATACAGATGTCAAGTCTGGCTCAAAAGTCGAGCCCGCCGACAAATCGGGGTCACACAACGCTGCCAAGAAAGGTAGGTTTTAGCTACCAACAGCAGAATCAGATGTGTCAATCGAATGTGAACTGTATGACGTTGCCAAAGAACGCTACTTTCATGAGCAGTGCTAGCAACTTGCCGGATGTTCAGGCTCAAACTGGGCAGTCGCAGGGGCCTGGTAATGGTAATGTACCGCCTTCTTCCCCTCCCACTCATAATTATCAGAAGTCGAGAGTTCCTCAAGCTGCTATGTCCGAAATGAACGTATGAGACATGGAAGATATTTACAATTATGTGTAAAGTGATAGTGTCTGTGAAGTGAAATGGACGCAATGACACCGAACTAAAATCATAGTTGTAAATATCGTGAAAAAGGTAATTGTATATAATTGAAATGTTATTAGTAAATAAAATTATAATGTAATATTTTACGAGTCAGGGTTGAAATACACGTCTGTAGCGGGAAATCCATAATTTAAACAGCTTATTTCGTGTGTACATATGATTGGGTTTTATTGTAGGTTATGTCTATAAAATTCGCGACACTAGAAGAAAATAACTTATATTAATTATCAGTGATCAATAAATTATCATTATATTTATAAATAACAATATTCAGTATAATAGTATATCTATAATGATAATTTATTGATCACTGATTAGTAATATAAGTAATTTTCTTCTAGTATCGCGAACTTTGTAGACAAAACCTACAATAAAACCCAATCAATATATGTATATAGTGTTCACTGATAAGCTCGGTTACAAAAGTTGTGTTAAAATTAAAATCGTCTCAAATATTTAAAATACCCTTTATTCGTAACAAAAACCAAATTTAAAAATAGCGTGAAAATCACAAACATTTAAAATATTAACTGGCACTGAATTAAAATGATTAAATTTTGAATTTCCCGCAAAATACGTGAGAACTCTTCTGTGTTTCGTAAATTTCAATGCGCGATTTATAAACAATCAGTTTATTAAAATAACGTAAATTTTAATTGCTTTTCGTATTTTCACTGTTAAAAAGTCTATTTTGCGTTAATATATTATTGTTATATACTCATATTGTAAATATAAATATCATAATCCCATTTAAAATGGTAGAACATAATCCAGACACCAAATTCAAATTGTTCGTAGACGATAATGACATGAACCACTCTTTATTCTTGTAGAAAATTCAAACAATGTTATTATAATCATATCCTAATAAAAAATCTTAGTTTCACATTAATTCATTTTGTATTATAAAAATATTGCCATAAACGTTAATTAAGGTAACGTCATAATATTTAACCCCTTAAAAATTATTTTATGTACTGGTATGGTCATTTAAAATGACCGCATTTGTAAATACATTAGAATCTTAAAGACTGTATACTAATAATAGGCGCTTATTTCTGTTCTCAACGTAGAAAGCCGAAATGTGACACGGGTGTTTTTATTTTTATGTGCCTAATACATCGTATATATTTCAATAATCTTCAAAATGTTTATATACGACCCAGAATTTATAAATGCACACTTAAATGTAATTAATTTCTATGCATCATCATACTAATGTTAGTTCCATTGAACTTAAAAAAAAGGAGAAGCGGCACACGAATCTCAGACATGGCAATATTAAATCAGGTGACGTCTCCTGATTGAGTCTCAGTAGTGTGCGTATGTGTGTCTACTGCACGCTTGTCTTCCTGTCTTTTTATTCTTTACTCTTTATTCATTAACTAGCGGCCCGCTCCGGCTTCGCACGGGTCATTCACTGAAAAAATGATAAAAATCGATCCAGTAGTTTTGATTTATTAAATTATTTAAGATTAAGAAGAAAAGAAATCCCATTCATTATTTTGATAAATCTCGTAGGATTCAGCCTGCGTTTGCAATGTAAGCGGAAGAAATGTAATTATTTACGACATCACATTAGAATCCTCAAAAATAACAGTATTTCTCCACCATTTAATGGATGTTATTATACATATTAACCTTCCTCTTGAATCACTCTTATCTATTTAAAAAATCGCATCAAAATCCGTTGTGTAGTTTAAAAGATTTAAGCATACATAGGGATATAGGGACAGAGAAAGTGGCTTTGTTTTATACTATGTAGTGATATGTATTATATACAATGGAAGCGTAGCTGTGTCCATTATGTGCTTGTGTTACATAATTTTTACCACATTATATTGTCGTTATATTGGAGCGTACCCTATCTTCCTTTTTTATTGAAATCTATGGTTAGCCCACATAAAATAAAGTCAATCGTGTATTCCCAGATAGTCTTCGATCGAGACTTTCATGATGGAATGGTACGTTCAGATATGAGTGCGGATATTCTAATCTTCTAATAGAGGCTGCGATATTTTAAGCCCCAATTGTTAGAGAGATTATAAGGATTTTATGACTATGCTGTTGGCGAGTACTTTACTAGATCATACTGAGATTGAAATCATTCATGTAGCACATGACTATTTTTAATATACTTATGAGATGCTTATGAGTAAAATGTTCAATACCAACCTCTTTGAATTGCAACTCCACACGCAGTTTTAAACAAACTAAACAAAAAAGCAATTGCTCTTGCTAACGTTGCTCCTTACCTACGAATTAATATTATTCGTAGCTCCTTACTATATAAATTAAAGAGGTTATTACTCGTAGATGGTTTGCGTCTTTATCAACGAACGTAAGAAAGTCCTTGGTTTGTTTTTTCTAAGTAGTAAAGAAACGAAAACAAAAAAGAAATCTCTATCGTCTCAATCTGCGAGGAGCTTATAAATCACCTGATCGTAAACAGCATAATATGTCTTAAGAGCCATTTCACAAAATCACGCTACTGAAGTTTAGGTAAATGCCAGCGCATCGCTTACACAAGCGAAAGAAGTGACGACGGAATAGCGTGACTGTGAGTAACATATTTTGATACTAGCACTCATTAATAAAGAAATCTAAGTTGCGAATTTGAAAATTGTGTGATTGGCATGAGTAAATAATCAATTTCTTGTCGATTACTTGCAAATGTTATAGAAAAGAAGTAGGCATGTACATTAAATAGTCAACCTGCATCGTGAATCTTTTATTTAAATTTCATCCTTGATGAATAAAAAATAGATATGTTTGAATCATTTATTGTAACAAAAAACTTAAATAATTAAAAAATTGTACGGCTTAAAATTATATAAATATTTGATGTAACGGCATTGATTTAAAGCTGCGGACTAAAAGCTCTTTCTTTTAAATTTTCCAAAAATTGCTGTTTTCCTCGTTCATACTCTTCAGTATCTATATCCAGTCGTTAACACTGTCTGTCATAATGACCATGCATAGGAATGAGGTTTATTTTTCTGTGCATCCGGAAAACAACTTAGTACTAACCACAAACGTCCCATGACGTTTTTGGTTTTCCATTACTTTAACATGTCACCCTCATATTCCCATACCATAATATATCACCTACACCATTAAAAAAATAACATTTTCATCCATTTAGTTTGAGTACACCAAACAGCGAAATGTAAATATATATTTACAGATTTTGAGGTTTTTTTGTTTTTAAATCGATTATATTTGAAGCAATCTAGTAAGTTGGTGGTAATCAACATATATATACTTCCGAAATCAGATTGAAGACGTTCTGAAAAAAGACCAGGTCAAAAGTACTTTAAACCGACGCTTATGTATGAAAGAATTGATGAGTATAGATGAAGCGAAAGAGATATGTCAGGATCGTAGTAAGTGGAAATCCGTGGTCTCTGCCTACCCCTACGGGAAAGAGGCGTGATTTTATGTATGTATGTATAAACTTCTTGGTACCAATGCAATCCTCACTATGTACTCTTATGCTCACTATTTCCTCTATAGAAAATAAATGAAAACACCTTTTTATACAAAAAAATACTGGAACTGGGGTTTGAACACACGACAAAAATGGTGGGAAATAGTAATTTAATTGCTATTTCTATTTTTTCGTAACTAATTCACCTAGAACTTCGATCTTCTTTTATGATAATTTACTATTGTTCTTTAGTTATGAATTGTTACAGATTTTTACGCCAAATATTTTAAAGTAACAAAATTAAAACAACCCAATTGTTTAAAGAACTTTGGCGGAAAAACTGTATCGGAGAGCAATTATTTTTTCTAAAAAACTATACCACCTACGGCTTTGGTCCTTCTTTGATATTATTATTTACATGTAATTTATACACCTGTATTATTTCAGATTTTTTGGTTTAGAAGTTTAAAATTAGTTACGAGATTATTTAATACGCAAATTTGCATCGGTAAGTGTTTGCGTTGCAAAATATATCGAGTGAAAAATGACTTATATATATGCAAAATTGCGATTTTCTAGATTTATAACTGTTCAAGTAGTTACGATATTAATATGAAATGACGTAATATTTTGGGGCCAAAATGTAAATTGTGCTGGTTTCCGATTTCATCAAAATATTCAAAATACTTCCTACTTCATACGTTGTCTCAGAAAAATATGGATTTTTTCTTGTATGGGCAAGGATGCATCCTTTTGAAAACCATTTGGATTATGAAAGTCGGACTTACGCAGATTTATGGTAAATTTGTAAATACGACTATCGACCGCTAACTGGTATCCCGGTTTGTACAAATGATGGAAAAGCCGGGAGGCCGGTTTGTACAAATTTTCAATAGAAGGTAGTTTAATTTCCAGCTGAAGTTATCGCTGTGTTCACTTATAGACATTAACTGAATCCAAAAATATTGGAAATCAATTATTCGCCTGTCATCTAATCCTCCTAAAACAAAAGTTATAGTGAGTTACTAATTTAAACTATAATAATATAAAAACTAGCAGACCAAAAAGAAGAAGTCAACCCTGTGAGGTTGTAAGCATTTTTCCAATAACGCTGTATAAGGCTGCATAATTGTGACGTTTCCTTTTTCTAACACAATGGATGAACAGAAACTAAAGATGTAGTTACTTAACAAGACAACAATACTTATATTATGGACAACAAAAATAAAATATAGTCTGTTACTTTAAAAAAAATATCGACATGATCAAAACTCTGTGGTCGCACTATAAACTTGCATCTAAGCGTTCCGCGTACGAGACGTCAGAGCAAGGCAAAACGAACGCAGGTCCTACCTCGATGAGCGCTCGCGCGGTACTGATCGCCTCGCGCTTGTACATTTCAATTTATGTGCATTTCGAGTTATGTTAAATATTTTTTCTTGTCTAACAAAACAGAGTTAATATCACAATTTATCAAAGATCAGATTAATTAAAGAATGAACTTTCTTTTTATATAATATCTGTTTGGAATTACACTTTATTAAACGCAATATATGGTGGTAAACTGCTGATATAATTCGTGGAAATTGGCGTAAGATCTTTGTTTTTTTTCTACAATGACGATTAATTAGCGATATTCTAGTACACTATATGTCAACAAGATTATATGCCTGATGTACAGTTTTTTTTTTTAATTAATTTGATGAATCTTTATACAACAGATAGAACTCTGAAGTTGGCTATGTGTACTTTAATTCGTAAAACAAGGTGCGGGAGATTGATCACTACAAAATAATTAATGTTATGTTTGTAAATCTGGTACATTAACTGAAAAGAGAACAGATTATTCTATTTTTATCAATTATTAAACAACTTGTAGATATTTCCTATGATAGTAAATTAAGCGCTTAAAATCTTCGTATACCGCATTAAAATGTGAAATGCCTCTTAAATTTTTACACCGTTTATGAAAAATTCAATTGAAAAATATTGATGACACAGTAGTTTTGGAATAAGACCGAGAATAGAGCATTTAATACATTAAAAATGTAAATATGTAACATAAAACTTCTGAGCAAGATTGAACCAATAATTATTCAATCACGTTGTACTTCAACACTTGATGTAATGTTTGCTCTTTTGCTGACACGAAAATGGAAGATAACTTGTATCGCAGCCGACTTATTACTTTAAGTATTATTTTATTTCAAACGATCAACTCTGGCATTGTTAAGTAAAAATGTATCAACGAAATCCTTCAGCTTATAAAAGGATGAATTTTATGAGTTCGACTCTAAGTCATCGGACAGGTTCATTGACAGACTTCAGTTTATATTTTGTTCCACTTAAATATATCAAATGAGATTTATAAAACTACTAGCGGTCTTCTTTCTCAGTACGTTCATTCATATCTACTTTATATGGAATATGTATATATAATCATAATAAACCACATAGGCAGGTCTACAACTACTACTCATAATTAAATCAGTCGTGTATTAACAGCACAGTATTAATATAATTAATTAATATTAATACTGCTAATGAATAAGTTCATTTAAAAAACACTAAACGAATAAAACTTTTATGGATTCTTTAAGCGATCTCTTTGTCTATAATGGATTTGCGTTACTGTATAGCCTGTCTTAGAATTTTCTACATATTTCTTACAAAAATTAGCTATATCGTTTCCAACAACGCCGGTTCCGTTCGGTACTACATCGGCATTGGACTGAAGTTTAGACATATAAAAATTGTTTATCTCCATTTTAAGACTCAACTGCTCGATGACTATATTGATATCGATGAACATTGTTCATAGCTCTTGAAATGTCGTATCAATTCATTTTTTGTGGACATTTATTAATTTAACATTAATTTTACTTCCTTCTTAATAAAAGGCTTCCAACGTCTGTTCAATGAGACCATTGTACTGAATATTTATTTGTCAACCAGAACTCAATATTTATATTTTTGTTCCATTGTTACCAACCTCTGTGGTTTCTTTTTAAACGTAATAAAAACGAAATGTGAAATATGGATATAAAAGCAAGTGAAAACGATTTGTTCATGAATAAATAATATAATGTCGTGTGTGGGGTGTGCTATGCGACAAGTTATATTTCTTGTAGAGCATTGAAAGGCCCCAAGAGGCCATAAAAAGTCTTTCAATCGTTGAGTACTGCGTCCTACGTGGTCATGTGGGTCATTCGCTTCACATCGCGCAAAGCAAGTTATCACAGACGACTTTCATCTCCGCCCTCTGTTCAACGGTTTGAAACCTATATTAAGTTATTGCTGCTTTTGATAGAGGATAGCATGGTGGTAGGGTATTTTGCGAATGCCCACCTGGCTAGCTACCACCCTCAAGTAGAAAATCTGTCGCCAAGCACCTAACGGTGTGTTACGTACTGTACTTGAGAGCCAGTACCACTTCTAGGTTAGCCTGGACAACATCTTCGAACACATCATCACTTACCATCAGGTGAGATAGTGGTCAAAGGCTAACCTATCAGGCATTAAAAATATATATATATATCTATTTCATTCTTTGTGCCTTGATTAGTACTTACTTTTTATGTATCTTTTCACCACACTTGCACGTAAACAGTATCTAAACATATAGGTTAACTTGGCCGTAATGTCCCTTTAAAAACCCTCGAGCTTTCTTTTTGTCATGAAACCTAAGGTTGTTTTTTTTTTTAATTTATTACACACAGCACAAAGGTCATGCAAGTTTAAGCAAAGAGGTTTCACGCAATTAAAAAAAATCTTAAAATGTTAAACCGGAATTTCATTGCAATCTCGCTACATGTTACTTAAATACTCAACTAATGTTTTAAATTGTTTTTTTTGTATCAAAACGTCGATTTTTTTTATACTCTTATGTCATGGGTTTATACCAACGTAAGTATTTGCCCTTAACGTATCTGAACGAAATATTTGTATAATCTAGTGTTGGCAAAAAGCCCGCCATCCACTTAGAAAAAAGTTCATTTATTTCGTAATAGTTGTGCTGACTTGTGTATTAAAGCTATAATTCATATTTATTTACTCACAAATGTGATGGGAAACTTTGTATGTTTCGCGGTAGGTACGGGAATTACGAACCTCGACTCATAAAGCCCTCGGTCTTCGCCTTCGGGCTTCTACTAGAGCCTCGGTCGTAATTCCTTACCAACTGCCCTAAATAAATAATGTACCATTACTTTACTATTTTAATGTTTGCATATTTTTTACACCTGTGTCACAATATATTTTCATCACTGCTAAATCATTTGCCTCATTCTCTGTATAATTTACTTTGAATAATTTTAGCAATTACAGATAATGTTTTCTTTCTATATTCAATCATCTATTACTACAATTTAAACAATATTTTTGTCATTTATTTTAAAAGACTAGACAATGTATATTAAATGTAAAATTATTTCTCAATTTATAGAAAAAAAACTATTATATTGTAAATACTTTGTTTATGTAAAAATATTAACTTCGTAATTATCATAAACGTTGGTTTATAAGATAACAAGTTTATCTAACCGTTACTACGAAATCTTATGACAAGTATCAAGAATAATAAGAGAAGAATAAAATTCGTGAAAAACTACAACGTTTTTTATTTTACCTGATTACAATTCTAGCGAATTACTAATAAGATAAATATGTCTAAACGATTTTCTTGGGTTAACAAATAATGCTCGACACTTTTTTTGTGCTTGATAGGTTAGTCTTTGAATACTATCTCAACTGATGGTAAGTGATGATGTGGTCGAGCATGTTGTTCATGCTAACTTAGAATTTCTGGCTCTCAAGGACAGCTGGAACACGCCTTTAGGTGCTTGGCGACAGATTTTCTACTTGAAGGTAGCCAGGTAGCAAGGCCGGCATTTGCAAAATGCCCTACCACCATGCCTTAACGACTGTGATCTTAAGACAACAAACGGGATCGACAGCTTAACGTGCCCTCCGAAGCACGGAAGCGCTCAGTAGTAATGTGACTAGCGGCCACCCATCAAACTCATGACCGTGGCGGACGTTGCTTAACTTTGCTGATCTGTAAGAACAGCTAAACAAACTACGCTACGAGTGCTTCTAAACTCTCCAATAAAACCAAAGATAGTAATATAAAACAAAGAACGTGTTGTATAATAGGGGTTATTAAAACACAAACGATGTAACTCGTATTCATGATTTATCTAATTATGTTTCATACCAGTTTCATAGACAACATATGCTATTCACTTTGATTGTATAAATCATGGTAAGGTTATGATGCTACAGCCTATCCTTATTTCTTTATTAATGATGAAAATGTCTGCGTATGTACAGTCGCATGCAATAGTAATAGTCAAATACAATAATATTTTTGAAAAATTTTGAAGCAATGATGGCTCAGTGGCATTGGCTATGGACTGCCGCGCAGCAGGTCCATGGTTCGAATCCCGCCCTGGGCTTGAGCTTCGCCGCGTGATGGAAAGGCATTTTACGAATGCCCGCCTGGCTAGCGAGCACCCTCAAGTAGAAAATCTGTCCCCAAACACGTAACGGTGTGTTCCGGCAGCAGTCCTTGAGAGCCAGTGAAATCATAGGCACATGAGACTTAACAACTATCAGCCTTACTTATAAACGCTACTTAAATTTTAAGCATTACTTAGCCGCTGATTAGCAAAATTCCTTACTCATAAACGCTACATAACTTTATCCAGTTCCTAAGTACTGCTTAAATCAGCTGTCAATTTAAACACTGTCCAACCCATGTTTAAATATTTAAGTAGCAAGATGGCGCCGATATTTCGGATCAGCTGATTTAGTTACCATTGAGGTTATTGTCAAGGAGGCATACAAAACTATAAACACGACATACTCTGTAAATAAATCGTAAAAATATAGCAAGTAGAAACATACATTGGATGATGAATTAAATATTATGCGTAACCTAATTACTTTTCTTAATCTTATTGAAGAGTATACCGCAGGTACAGTTCCTCAATTAAGAATATAAGGATTGTGCTACACTCGTATATTCCTATTGGATGTATTAAACGGCAACTTGGAAAACGATGCGCTCAATGAGTGGTGTAGGTATTTCAGTATTATATCACTGTTCACGTTGATATATATGAGTAGGGTGTTGCTGAACATTGGATGGAAAACATTTTCTACAGAAAGGTAGCGGGTATACTATACCTGCTACTAATAACGTTGGTTGTCGATTATAAAATAAAAGCCAAAACTTTTTACATTTTTGTTCTCGTGTTGTTCTATGCGTTGTTAACGAGTATTTTAAATATGTTGTTGCTTTGTATTTTGTATTGATATAGCTGAGATATATAAACTGACCCTACATAAGGGGGATATATCTCCCTGGCCTAATAATTGTAAGTATATATAATCCTTGTTAGGGTAGGACGATTCAATATTACTCTATACCTACTATAGTAGGTCTAGAATACCGGTAAGAAGACGTAAATAATACTAGTGATTCAATTTAAAAGCAGAATTAAGCACTTATTTGCTTATTTCAGCATAGATGTCGATTCAGTTCAGCAAAAAAAAAATATTTTAGGAGTTGAAGTATTCTTAATTGTATTAAGCATCTCATTTAATAGGGCGCGAGTTTATTACCAAATGGTAATAAACTGGTCCAAATTAGACGCCGGACTGTTACTGAAAATCACTATCTCATTAAAACCCCAACATCTGATCCGATCCGGTGATCGAACTCATTGTAATTTTCTTATAGCCGCGCCACGCGGTTTCACCCGCGTAGGCAATGATAATGAAAAGTAAGGAGAACCTAAACTAACTATTCTGTTATTTCATCCAAACCCTCAAGCCGTTAAAACGTGAATACACGTAGAAGACAAAAACACATACACATAAACTTTACATATATACATATAATCACGCCTGTATTCCCCGAAGGGGTAGGCAATGTTGTGTAAACACCCATGTTTCGGCCAATTGGGTTTTGGTCCCATGTAATAAGGGGCGAGCCTATTGCCATGTTTTCTCGAGCACACTAGACGAAACACAAGAACATATTACGGCATTTATATTCCGTAAATTCATTTGATAAGCGATACCTTAAATTACACTTACTGTGATTTAAGGAATCGCTATAAAATGATTAAAAATAAACAAGGATTGGAATCTTGGCTTCATAGAAAAAAACGTAGACATTGTTTGGGATGGAAAAAGATAACTTCCAGCGGGATTTGACGGTATTCTGGAGTTGCACC
The DNA here is from genome assembly GCA_963890685.1 of Plagodis pulveraria. NCBI lineage: Eukaryota > Metazoa > Arthropoda > Insecta > Lepidoptera > Geometridae > Plagodis > Plagodis pulveraria. The sequence continues at coordinate 4,655,958 of OY982950.1, forward strand.
CGTAAATTCTGGGGTAACCCCATAATGAATTTCCAATAATGCTATGGAATAGATTGTTATTCCATAGCATAATTGGAAATTTATTAGGGCACTTTTGAATTTACCAAATTACAAAATTAAAACTCACTACAAATGTCTCCAGTACACCTAACCATATGTACAAAAATACGTATGTACCTACAAAGAATAGATATTTTTTAACTTTTTAATTTTAATATTTTTAGCACTAGATACGTGCTTTTTGGCAATTTGGGTCTTCCATAATACCTTTTAGTTCAATGTTGTCAGTTTAAAATACTTTTGACCTCATTATCCATTGTTTAGCTAAATAGTTGCTAAGTAGCGTTTATAAGTAAGAAATATTTAAGCATTACTTAAACACTGTTTAGTTATGCATTACTTAGCAACTACATAGCGGATTTTTTATAAGTAAGGGGGTATGTCTCAAGGTGACGGGCACATTGCAATTCGTTACTTGTGACGAAATGCATCTGTTATTGGCAGAGGTTAATCGGCTTAACATCAGGTGGGCCTCAAGCTTGTTCCGTCACAATAACATAAAAAAGGTAAACAGTTCGTAATTTTCATAATAATGTGATGTAAATAAATTATTAATGATTGAAGTTAATGTCAACATGAGTAGAACAATTATATCAAATTATTCTATAATTTTAAAATACATCTGTGTACGTAGAGAGAAACAGAAGTATTTGCCACAATTTTGAAAATTACAATGTGTATACTTATTATTGCGGGCGACTGTACTACAAGCATGTACAATCTATAATAAAAAGGTATACCTCTTAAATTTTCACATTCTACGTTGCTTATAATAATATTTTTTTCCATTATAGGTAGTAATAATGGAAGCAAGTAACTAACTAGTAGCAAGTACCTATAACACAGTTAACTAACTGCTTACTGAAGCAGCCATAGTGACTTCAATTGTTTTAGTTACATTTTTATAGATGATAGGCTGGCTTTTGGCCACTGTCTCACCTGAAAGTGTTAATTCGGTCGATGATGATGTTCATGTATATATAGAATTACTGGCTCTCAAGGACAACTGCCAAAACATACGTTATGTACTTGGCAACAGATTTTCTACTTGATAGCAGTAACTAACCAGACTGTAGGGTAGTAACGCGTTAGAAATTTTTACATACATGCTAATGTCCTACCACCCAACGAAGAGAGAGAAAATGTGTATTTTTAAAATATTTTTGCAATAGCGGATAATCCGTTATACCACAAGAGGAAGAATTATAGTCATATGCCGGATATTTATTCCTTCGTTGTAATTTTGTAAAGAATAACGTATGTCATTATGAAACTATTAGATCATTCGTCATCAAATAATTTTACAAAATAAGGTTAGGAATATATATTTTGCAATATTTCAAGGTGTCGTACCCAAAGAATAAAACTAAGCTAAAAACCAACGATCATTTTTCTTTCACAGGTTATTGCAATAGAGAATCCTAGTAAAGCGAGGCTTGACTAGATTAAACCAGTTTTCATACTTAATTAAGTTGTAAAACCTTTGTTGCTATAAAAAGCAATCAACCATTCTAGTTTTATTACAAGCTCTAAATACAGGAAAATGTTGAAAGTTTAGATTATATAATAAAACATTTCCACTTTAGTACTCGCAAGCATCAAAGAAGTAAAAAGGTCACTCTTGACAGGCGCGCCTCTAAAAGAAGATAGCCATTTCCTTCTGAAAAGCACTTTTGTACTTTACTAGGAAAGGACTGCAGAGTTTTCTCTATAAAATGAAAACACCTTTGACAAAGTTATCTCCGGAATCTTTTTCATGGTTCCTGTTACGAGCATTTTCCCAACACCTTGGTCGTGGGCTTTTTATATGGGATCCGTGAAATATTGCACCCACTTTAGTTCAGGGAGCTTCCGGCTGCTTGCTTTTTATTGGTGAACCGGCGATTTAGTTTCAGTGATGTGGATAAGATGGATTTTGTCACGAAGTTTTGAGTGAGAATATCGTCAGTGAATACTTATATACTTTTCTATTCAATGGGCTGAGATCTCATTTCATTTTAGTTAGCGTTTTATAGCGTAGAAAAGTTAATTGTGGAGAAATAAGTCGAATCAGAATGGGAAAATAGGTGTGCAGAAAAATAAAACGGATATTGATAGTCACAAGCAGTCACGAAATTCGTCACATTTCTTTTCCTTATCATTTATCCTAACTCATAAAATTATTAGGTGAACTAAACTCATATGTGAACTATAGGAAATATTTGAGTTATGACGTCATGTCATGTTAGCTGAATTGGTTAGAGCATACCCCGGCTCAAGAGATGGATAGACGCGGGTTCTAATTCCCCACATGACTTACATTTTTCCTATCGTATATTTGTGATTTTGTCATGATAAGAAATCACTACGTATTTATTCACACCCAAATTAACATCTAAATAATAACTATTCTACTCGTCTACTCGTAACCAGGAACAATTTAACTTGATCTACACATCGAGGTTGGTCAAATACTTGCCTGTTATCTATACTAACAAAACAAAAGAGCAAAATATTATTAAATTCGGTATCCATATTATTTTTCCAGCGAAAATACAGATTCCGTTATTACAGATTACCCGATAGTTTTATAAAATGGAATACATTTAAAAAAATATTTACGAATATATTTATTCCGTTATTTATTCAGGTTGGTCAGTACCTGTACGTAAACGTGTATGAAAGTACATAAATGATTTAAAATAACACTTCGTATTTCAATTTTCAGCTGGCTACGGTATGATTAATTAATTTATATAAACATACTTAATTTTTGTCATGACTCAAAAATTATATGGTATCAAATAAATCCACGGGTCCTTATAATATGACTTAGTATTTCTCGTGCTATAACAATTATTTATAGTCACGTATCTGCGTCTACGTTTATGTTTAACAAGAGAACCGTTTTGTGAGGAACATTGGTCTAGAAAAATGTTATGTGTGTGTATGCAAAAGTTTTGAATTCAAATTAACATCCAAAAATTTTATTTGAACTGTATGTCATTACCGAATCTCACCATAAAATGGAACTGTCTCGAGAACCTTTTCGCACGTTGGTATTTAACGATTTCAAATGAAGCCTGCAAACTGAAAAATGTTTAAATAGACTTCAAATTGCAATTGTAGGTGAAGTACCATTCTCAGACAACTACGTACCGATTGTTTTTTTTATATTATTGTGATGGAACAAGGCCGAGGCCAACCTGATGTTAACCAGACTAAGCTCTGCCTATAACAGATGCATTTCGTCCCAAGTCACGAATTGCACTGCGCCCGTCACCTTGAGATAGAGTTGTTAAGTCTCATTCACTGGTTCTCAAGGACTGCTACCGGAACACACCATTAGATGCTTGGCAACAGATTATCTACTTGAGGATGGTCGCTAGCCAGGCGACATTCTCAAAATGCCCTTCCACCATGCGGTGAAGCTCAAGCCCGTGGCGGGATTCGAACCATCGACCTGAATATCCTATCAAGCGAATTGTGGTCGCCGTTGACGACTGTTATGGAAAAAATGTGTCAGCAGTTAAAAAAAATACCAAAGAAAATATTGGAAATTCTGTGAAAGTCTAAAGATAGATCTAGAACATTTAGAATGTTGAATCAAGAAGCGTTCTCAAGATTTTACATAAGCATCTTCGTGAAGACGATAGTTTCGTGCTGGGTACCGCCTCATACACCTCTCATACACCGAAGCAGGGATTATTTTGACGCCGGTTTGTATCGGCCCGTTTATGACATTGTGACTGGTTATGAATCTTGGATTACACTTTTCAGTAGAGGGAGTTGGTTTCGCTAAGTTTCAGGAATATATGAGTATCAGGGAATATTTTTTATGCTTGATAGGTTAGCATTTGACCACTATCTCATCTGATGGTAGGTGATGATGTGGTCAAAGATGTTGTTTAGGCTAACCTAGAATTACTGGCTATCAAGGACAGCTGCCGGAATACACAGTTAAGTGCTTGGCGACAGATTTTCTACTTGAGGGTGGTGGCTAGCCAGGCGGGCATTCGCAAAATACAAATTTATTTATTTTTATTCCTGATAGGTTAGCCTATGACCACTATCTCACCTGATGGTAAGTGATGATGTGGTCGAAGATGTTGTTCAGGTTAACCTAGAATTACTGGGTATCAAAGACAGCTGCCGAAACACACCGGTAGGTGCTGTGCGACAGATTTTCTACTTGAAGGTGGTAGCGAGCCAGGTGGGCATTCACAAAATGCCCTACCACCATGCTATAACGGCATCCTAAGACGACAACCGGGACCGACGGCTTAACGTGTCCTCTGAAGCACGGAAGCGCTCAGTAGTAATGTCACTAGTGGTCACCCATCCTGCTCATGAGCGCGGCGGGCGTCGTTTAATTTTGCTGATCGGTTAGTGAGTACTACATAAGAACTACTTATCGAAGTGAATGAAATTTGATTGAAACCAATACTTGCAAGCTATCATAAAAGTGTTACTCTGTCGAAGCTTGCAAGTATACTCGAACCAACAAACAATATACAAAATTGTACTACGTAGTAAAGGCACATATTTGCGTAGTGATACAAACAAATAATTTATATTTCTAATATACTACATAATATAATATACTAATATATTTATAGATACGCGTGGACTTTCGAATTTTCGTCCTTTTTGTTGAAGTTGGTAAATTGTTTCACAAACTGTAAAAACATAAATTAACATAAAGATCTTTTGATATAACAATAATTTCTTTAGCTATTTCCGAATATTTTAAATTACTATTCATTTAATAAAAGTAATATACAGTTAAAAACAATAACTAGTGCATAAACGTAAATAAACCTTAAAATTTTTGTTCTTTCGTTCGTTAAAAAGCATCAGTTTTTGGGTCACCAAAATAGAGCATCTTATACCAGCCTCAAAAACTGAGAGCCCTACTAAAGTCTAATCAAATTAAAATTTCGCTGGATGGAAACTTATGCATCCGCTGACCCAAATTATGAAACACTCGACGCGCGAGGGCTCTTTCCATCGCCGCAGCGTGTGCAACCTTCACTAGGGCTGTCAATAATACTAATTTGTTATTACTCACAATCCCTACAGTGGCGATAAGGGTATTCATAAGTTCGTTATATTGTGGGGATATTATTTTGAACCTTATTCACCTTACAAAATCACAAATATACGATAGGAAAAATTTAAGTCATGTGCGGGTCCTTATTTACCTTACTAACTCAAATATTATTTAGAATCTACACCTTAATTAAGCCAGATCGTGATTGAGGCGACAAATTGTATAAAATAAAATAATTCTTTTTTTTTTTAAATATTTTTATGTTTACAATAACGCATGGTTTGCGGATTACATTACAAAATTACAAATTTACGATGGAAAAAAATTAAGTCATTTGCGGACTCTTCACTTTGATGCACGAGACTCTTCCTCACAAAAGATTTCCTCTCGTATATTTGTAATTTTGTAATGAAATAATTAGTGTTAAAAGTTTTAAATAATTAAATAGTTTAGTCTCATTTTATAGCAATTTACTTTGTGCATATATAAAATAAGGAGTTCCTGAGTAAAATATGAGAGTACCAATTGGAGAAGAGATCTCAATTCCACGTAGGTCAAAAATATGCAGAAAATAAAAACAACAAGAAACATAAAGGCGTGCTGACTCAGCTCGTCTATATAAAGGCGGCTCTCAAGGACTGCTTCCACCGAACACTGTTAGATACTTGGCGACAGATTTTCTACTTGATGGTGGTAGCTAGCCAGGCGGGCAATCGCAAATTGCCTTCCAACCATGCGGTGAAGCTGAAGGCGGCGGTGGGGTACGAACCAGGGACCTGCGGTATGGCATTCCATAGCTATAACCGCTCGGCTGGTAAGCTTCAAAAGGCCTTCTATAGGCCATGCAAACAGGAAAAAAAAAAAACAGGAAGCCAAAAAGTGGGTATTAAGCATCACATCCACACTGGAGCTACAACAGAGGCAACCCTACCAGAGCAGTGAAGTCTTTCTAGCACTTAACGTTTCTAACGTGTGCAGGAAATCGTTATTTAATATGAACGTGATTTAATATACAAAACAGACAGTTAATAGACAAGTGATTATTACAAAAATATTAAAATGGTTTTTATGTTATTCTTTGGATTGTCACTTTGGTTTTAATATACTTGAGGGTTCTGTATGAGCCGTGATGTCCACTGCTAAACACAGTCTCTCCCACTTTGGGGATTTGCCGTAATTCCCTTGCTTTGCAGGGCTCTGGGGGACAGCAGTGTCAGATAGCCTATTCTCAGAAAGCGCTGCATTCGCGCTGCCCATCTTCCGGTATTTTACTCTTAGTTACCTCTTACGAAACCCACGGGAAGAGATGGGGTGGGTAACATTAAAGAGGTGGTTTTCACGGAATTTATTTGCCACTTAGGCTGCGATAATCTTAACTCTCAAATCATCTTGAACAATAATATTAAATTCAATCTACGCCATGAAGAGTTAGATAACTACCTACCACAGGTCACTAAAAACTGGCTAGTATTCTTTATGACAAACCTAACCGCCTACTCTAGCAGTTCCATTTTTTCATTGTTTTTTAGAAACTTTGGATTTAAAAAAAATGGATTTTATTAGTAAGTTTTAGTTGTCCGTTTGTCCGTCCTATTTTTTGGAAATTGTATATATGAAACATAACATTGAATTTTCTCAGAAACATTATAAGTAATAAAATCAGTATGTAAAATATAAAGGAGCCATAGATACGTATTCTTACATGAGTTTGTTTCATTTTATTTCTGACATAAAACATTCAGTACATGTTATATTACTCTATTTTTTTATTTCATTTAACACTAAAAGAAAATCATCTCAAAATATTTCCTAGGACAAACAGAAGTCAACCCTAAGAGGTTGTTAGCCATTTACCAGTAAGCCTGTATATACAAGTTTGACACTTGTGTACCTTTAGGGGAGAGTACATATAGAGAGTATATATATAACTGGACAAAAGTATATCAGACTGGCGTTAAAAATCAAGCTATTAATCTGATAAACGCCTTATTGCTCAGAAAAAGAATTCTGCAATATGTAAAAAAAAACCCTTAAATCCCTTTCACTCATTACAGAATATATTTCAAATTACACTGATTTAAGTAGTTCTTATTTACAAATTATCACAGAAGCCTGAACATTTTCCTTCAAATACGACGATGTTGTTACAAGCTTACTTTCTTGGTCCTCTTTGACGATGAATTTTCAAAAACACTTTGTATTTTTTTTTCGTGTCTACAGAATAAATCTCTAAAATTTTAAACATTTTAATCCACTGAGTTAGGCCGTGTAGTTTCTAACAGACAATATTTTGAGAATAAACTTTACCTCATTTTTCTAAACATGATTACAAGCACTATCGCGTACTAAGCAAAAATACTGGACTGTACTGTATACTGTAACAGCCGACTCGTCCACTGCTGAACACAGCCTCCCCTATTATTTGCCATAATCCCCACGCTTGGCAGGCGGCTTGGGGATCGCAGTGTAAGATTGCAGTTCTTTAAAAGGTGCTGCTGCCCACCTTCCAGTATTTTTCCCTTAGTCGCCTCTTAGGACACCCAGGGGATGATATGGGGAGGTGCAATTCTAACCCGGCACCCCAGGGGGTCGGCACCCCACGGGAGAAGCAAAAATATATTTAGCAAATTATAGGAGTACAAGAGTTTTTGCACGTGATAGTGCTTGTAATCATATTTAGAAATATAGAAGGGTAGCGACATCATACCGAGAGTTAAGTGTTTGAAAAAACACTTCTTTTGATCATATGAAGTGTAGTAGTCTGGTTGATGTCCGCGCACCGTCCCCTATGAAGGTTAAAGTAATACAATTGAAGCAAGAAATTTCGGCTAGAAATGCCGTGTCCAGGTGGCCGAGGATGTTTAGGCATCCGACATCCGCGTCAGATGCCTAAATATCCTGGGATCGGAGGACGCGAGTTCGATTCCCGCCTTGGGAATAAAATTTCGTACTCCAATAATTTGTTAAATTTATCTCATTTTATTACGCATTTCATTATTAACCAAACATTAATAAATGCAACAAAATTTACGAACCGGTTAATAAACTTGAAAGCTTTACACAAACATGTTGTGTTTAAAATGTGTCGTAAAATATTTATTTAGGGCTCTCATTTGATAGTACTTCAGGAAAACCAAACAAACAAGGTTTGGCTGTTGTTGATGTCAACAAGTGCCATTAAAGCGTGCTATTCAAAGAGCAATTATGCTTCATATTGTATGAGTACTTTCTATAACGGTGCAATTATGTACATCTACAATTTATAGAGCACACAATATTCACCATTGTTCGGGATAAAATCCTATTCTGATTGTAGTGGGAGAGTTTTTTCCATCCTAGCTACCAAGAATGGTAGTAAAGGCTCAAATTATGCACTAAAATTATTAGAAACATTATAATAACAAGTGCTATACAATATGGACACTAGTCTTTAAATAGGAGAAATGTAAGCATGTGATAGTGCTTAAAAATCATATTCAAATATCTTGTTCTTACCACAAACGTACAGCAGTATTAAGCCTACCTATTAAACCGACGCTGAATCGTGAATATAGTGGAAATCTCCTTTCAGAGCTACGAGTACAAATATTAATTCGTAGTTCCAGATGGGTTGGTCGGACGAAGAATTACACAAGGCCAGGATAACATGATCTCAAATGTCTAATGCCAGTTGAATAATTAGAAGGAACCCTCACCACAAGTCTTCCTTGCCACGTCGGTTTCTTGCCTTTAACTATAACTCATAATCAAAAAAAAAACTGACGAATTGAGATCTTGCTCTTTTTTTAAGTCGGTTATAAATAAAAGATAATATTACAGAAATACATGACTGCCTATTATTCCAAAACGTCTACAATCTGGTCAAATATTACTAACCTACAGCTCTCAAACACACATTCACATTCGCTTTGCAAACTTGCTTCATCAATTTTCATTTGTCTATTTATATAATCGTAAAAATCTTTTAAGCAAACATTTCCACAATAACTTCAGCATTTATTCATTCCTAATTGCTTTACAATCACAGTGTTTTTGTGATAATAAAAACTCATACTTTTCAAAACTCTCATTTTGATAGAACTTATTGTCTTATACAATACGTATATGTCACAGGAAATTAATACCATAATTAAATTTTTTTTAAATATAATGTATGAAACGCAATTTGGTTGTATTTACTTGGATGACTCTTTCAGTTATTTTAATTAAAAAGCCATAGTACTGAACCGAAAAGAATAAAGAAAATTATGTCGTAATTGGCAGAGAAATCGTGTAACAAACATGTAAAAAACATGCAGTTGAGTTTAGAACCTCCTCCATTTGAAACTGGTGAAAAAGAGATCTTCTAAAGATAATGTATACAGATATAATTTGAATTATAATAGTGAGTACGATTGGTAAGCATGAACTAAGTCAAAGTAAAGTTAACTAGAAATCATAATATAAATGTGATATAGTTTTCTTCCCCAGAGAATTACAAAACGTGCAAACACACCAGCCAATTATTTTCACGCCGAGATGGAGTATTTTTGCGAAACTGTATAAAAATTCATTCATTGCTATTCCACTGAAGAAAATTCTCGCAAAGATGAGATAATTAAGCCACAGTGTAGATTGTAAACTGTAATTTTAACCCGACGTTAAGCTTGAAGACGCCCTAAAACAAAGTAAAGTGTGTTTTTATTTTTACGACCTGAAGTCTGGGTGGGAGCGATCTCGTTGCTTGGATTTGTGTGATGAAGAGTTTTATGATTATTTTCTATATTTTCAAGCGAAGTCATTAGGAGTTTTGTGATGATTTGATGGTTTGTAATCATTTTATACGTTGTACTTATCACAGTGTTTCATGATAAGACGTGAATGAAAATGTCGGCGAAACTCAATGTAAATAACATTATATATTAGAATACTGTGCACAAAATGCTTTCCACAGCGTAATAAAAAAAGAATATGGAAGGAATGAGGATGTACTTACTTACTTACTCCTCTGGCGCAGCGACCCAAAGTTGGTCTTGGCTTCCGATACAAGAGAACGCCATCGGTCTCGGTCCCGCGCTGCCTCTTGCCAGTTAGCGGCTTGGAGCTCGCGCAGGTCCGACGCCACAGCGTCAATCCAGCGATATCTGCGCCTGCCGACGGGTAGGCAGCCACTTGGAACTCCAAGATAATGAGGATATGCCGAAGTTAATTAAGAAATTTTTTTTATGCTAACTTCATAGGACAAGCACAAGACCCACATGGTATAAAGCGGTAACTTCTGACTATAACAGATGCCGTGCATCACAAATGACGAACTGCACTGCACCCATCACAACGAGACATCAAGTTTTGATGTCTCATGTACCTGTTCTTTCACCGGCACCCATTTCTTGCAACTTCGAGGTTTGCAGAGCAAGAGTAATATGCAAAGATCGCAGCAAGTGAAAGTTCATGGTCTCTGCCTAACCTTTAACAAAAAAGGCGTAATGTTATTTATATACGAAATAAATTATGTCTAGCAATTTCTTTCAAATACGAAATGATCTTACTTCCATGAATGGTTGTAATAGTAACAGAAAGCAAAAGAAGTACAGATATAAACCTTGTTGTTGAAACCTCGCAATTATTATTAAGAAACAGCTGGGATTGAATCTATCGAGGGTACTTCGTTTTAAACTATTTGGATAATTGCTCAATGGAGTTATGGATCATATTGCCTCGTACTGGTTCGCATGCCAGTCTCAATTGAACCTTTCACTCGAAGCACACGTAAATGCATATGTGATATATCTACCCTCAAAACCCAAGTTTATAACTTCTACCTCATATCCAGTGAAAAATCATCTCTCGCAAAAGTGAAGTGCTCACATGTTCATCTGTGATTATCTAGGTATTACCCAACGCTGTGCCATAGCATGGACCGGAGCTGAGATGGGCATGGTGAGTTGATTTATGTAATTTGTATGTATCGCATCGAGCTATCGAAGGTTCCATTCAATAATTTGTTATAATTGCAGTCCTGTGGCAAACCCTCAGGACACCACTCCCTGGCTTGGCTGAGGAACTTAAAATTGTAATTGTGATATTGTAGTGGCTGGTGATATTATTAAACTTGGCTGAAACCATATTTCAGTTAAGTCTTGTGCGTTCTTTTTGAGAAATAGGCTGATATCTGACATATTTCGTATAACAATAAGCGTACTAGTATTTTTTGAATATTGATTAAACATAAAAGCAAGTGTCTACTATTTCTAATAGGTGATTTTGAAATATAATATGGTAATTTTATAATTTTATGCTACTAACCAGGACGAGAGGTAAATGTGAGACATTTTTATATATATACTTACTATGAATAATGAATATTTATTCGTAGCATAAAATAACATTACCTGACTAAGTAAGCTATCAACCCCTTAAAACTTTTAAGCAGCTATTAAACATTATATTTCATTTAAAACAGAAGGTGTAAATTTAAGATTTTATTCATCAACATTGTTTAATTTTTTTAAAGTCAATTTGTTTATTTACTTAAACGATTGTATAAATTATAATCTCACCTAACTATTTTAACAGTGAAAGTAAAATTAATATATTAATATAAAAAAAAAACTTAAAATTACTACAAAACTAATCCAATATTCTGCTACCCATTAGGCATTATTATTATTTGTGTTAATTTAAAAAACTAGACATCATTTTTTTCTCATAAAAACAATGAAGCTGATGAAAGAGACGAGAGACTATCCTAAATAGTCAAGTTTATTCTGGTTCAGTGGCTAATTCAGAAGGGTAATAAACGGGAATAATATTACTATATTTGACCGCGGCCTTGCTACTCATGTCCTTAATGCAAAATTCTGTCAAAAATGTAAAGTCGAGATTGAAACACATTAAGGATTTTTATTGATTGTATCCCTTAACTAATTGGCATCGGCGATAGTGATAACAATAACATTTCATTCATTACTATGACGTAGTGGTCCTGACGATGCAAACTTAGGATTGCATTGCACTTAAACTGACAATAGATACAACTAACTTGTAATATCAATTCGTTATTCAGTGTTTTAACCTTTTAACTGGTGATGTGAGAAGTTATTAGTTAGCTATCAATGATTAGATGACTGGTGAATTAGAGTTATGAGTCATATGTCACGTTAGCTTAAAAGGTCAAAACAGGCCCTGGCTATAGGGGTGGACGGCGCAGGTTCGAATAGTACTATAACTTTCTACAGAGCCCTTGACGCCTATACATACTTTACCTAGTGTTTGTACACAACAGTTATACTATCTGACACATCTGTGGTAGTACACATCAAAACTGGACTTTTGCGAACATAAGGTTCGTGATTCAATTACACACGCAAGCTTTAGCTTCTGAGCAGGTAGTTTGGCTTTTGGTCGATGCTTGACTGTCTAGCTGTCTACTCAGGCAAAACTAAATTTTGGAACTTATAAAGGTTTTTTTATAATATCATCTTTGACTGTATTATAATAGGTAAATATATATATATATATATATATATATTTATGTTATGGTGACGGAACAAGCTCGAGGCCCACCTGATGTTAAGCTGACTAACCTCTGCCTATAACAGATGCATTTCATCACAAATGTCATGAATTGCACTGCGCCCGTCACTCTGAGACATAGCTGTTAAGTCTCTTGTGCCTGTAATTTCACTGGCTCTCAAGGACAGCTGCCGGAACACACCGTTAGGTGCTTGGCGACAGATTTTCTACTTGAGGGTGTTCGCTAGGCGGGCATTTGCAAAATGCCCTTCCACCATGCGGTGAAGCTCAAGCCCGCGGTGGGATTCGAACCATGGACCTGCTGCGCGGCAGTCTATAGCCAATGCCACTGAGCCATCACTGCTTCCAACTGAGCCATCACTGCTTTGCATATTAGGTGTATTCATAAATTTTGTTTCACTCTACAATGTTGCAAAAACCAAATAAAGTTGTCTCAAAAATATGCTCCTAACACAGTTTCTAACTGATAAAATAACAACGGGAATACGTCAAAAAAAGCCTTTCCATTTTTCCCCTTCCTCTAGGGGGAAATAACCTTGTTTGAAGTTTAAATTAAAACATGAAAGTCCACGCCATGTCCATTTTTTTCTTTCTTGCTTCAGTTTTGGCCACCGACAATTCATTTAGCGGACCTCCCTAGTTAGCTGGAATTTTAATAGGAAAGTAACAAAATTATATTTTGCTTTTTCATAATTTTAGGAAAATTTCCTGGCAGTGTATTGGATTTTATCTGGTTAGGGATGTAATTCAATTAATTATTCGATCGCCTTTTTTTACAGGATTAGTAATTGAACCTATGTAAATGAATCAGATATTCCTTTTCAGGTGGACTGTGGGAATACGAGTATATATATATATATTGATAAAATATGCAGGATTAACGCCACTCAGGGCGTCTACAGTTGTTTGGACTCTGCAGTAGGCTGGGTTATTACCACAGGGCAATAGGGCATTTTGCAAATGTTCGCACTACTATAAGCTACAACTAGAAAATCAACCGCCAAACACCAGTTGTTATGTTCCGATAACTGTCCTTGATAACTTTCCTATTTTAACTCAATTCTAGCAAATGCATATTCATTATCTTCGATCACAAAATCTTGTGTCATCAGATGACACTCTGTGTACAAACTGGGCTCCCAGCCATTCCATCATCTGTACAACCGGCGGTCGATAGTCGTATTTAAAGTAATCGATTTATGAAGGGATGGATCCTTGGCTATACAAAAAAAAACCGGCCAAGTGCGAGTGGGTTTCGCGCACGAAGGGTTCCTTACCATTATCTGTAACCTAATCTTGCAAGTTACAGACACTTTTCGAAGTGTCCGATTGAGCTGGGTAGGTAGTACGGCGAAAACCTCTTTTATTGTTTGGGAGCCCCCTTAATTATTCATTTTATTTCAATGTTATTAATTAAATTCAAGAAGAATAGAAAACTAAATATTCTGTGAATAGTTAAAGTGCCTACCTGTCACCGTTATTAGTATCGAGCAAGAAACGGTAAAAAAATCAAGTTTGTTGTATGGGAGCTCTCCTTAAATATTATTTTTAGTATTTGTTGTTATAGCGGCAATAGAAATACATGTGTGAAAATTTCAACTGCCTAGCTATCACCGTTCTTGAGATACAGCCTGGTTACAGACGGACTGACGGGCGGACAGCGAAGTCTCAGTAATAGGATCCCGTTTTTACCCTTTGGGTACGGAACCCTAAAAACTATATCACTCAAAGTTATTTAAATGAAAATTTTCACTCGAGACATTTTGCCTTGCAAACACTCATCAATAGAAACTTGCGTATTATACAATCTCATAACTACTTTGAAAGTACTAAACCTAGTAATCTTAAATAATTCAGGTGTATATATATGTAAATAATTACATTAAAAGAAGAACCAAATCAGTAGGTGGCATTGTTATTTAAAAAAGTAAAAAAAAATGTTTTGCCGCAAAAATTCTTTAAAAAAATCGCGTTGTTTTTATCTCGTAACTACTTTCAGATATTTGGCCTAAAATATATTTCATGTATATAGAAAAATAGTAAATAAATATATTTAGTGAAAAACCAAAGTTTGTAGGTAGGTCATATATTATCGGAGAAAAGCAATGAAACTATTTCCCGCTATTTTCGTCTTGTTTTCAAACCCTTTTTCCAGTCTTTGCCCTAAAAAAGGAATGTTATGTATTCAAGATTAATGTATGTATGTATGTTTGTGAATTTCTTTATTCCACCGTAACTTTTTAACGGCTCAACAAATTTTAATAAATAATATATCGTTATATTTGTCTTGAGAGCGCACTAGGTACGAGTACACAAAAGAAGTAAAAAAAAGAAACTGAAGAATTTAAGACGCCGTATCGTATAAAAAAAGACTCCCATACACATCGAGTGGCGTCTCAAAATGGAGGACTTTAAGAAACGATTCCATTTATATAATTAGATAACTTGCAGTTTTAATTTCAATTGAACGATAAAACGCTGAACAAAAATACATAATTTTCAGTCCGTATTTTCAATATTGACTGGAGATTGCATCTAATAAACTCTATATAAAAAGAAAACACTTCAAATCTGTTAAAATATCTACATTTCGCTGTTCGGTCTACTCTAAAAAAATACATTCATATATACATAAAATCACGCTTCTTTCCCGTAGGGGTAGGCAGAGACTACAGATTTCCACTTACTACGATCCTAACATATCTCTTCATACATCAATCTCTTCATAGATAAGCATCGGTTTAGGGTTCTTCTGCCCCGGCCTTTTTTCAGAAAGTCTTCAATCTGAATTATCTGAATATTCAGTCTTCAATCTTATCAAGAAAAAATAGATGAAAATGTAATTTTTTTATTGTATAGGTAATTTACACGGAGTATATATGGTATATATATATATGCCCCATGGGGTGCCGGGTTAGAATGGCACCCCCCCATTGCTACATGTGGAGAAGGTATGTAAGAGGCGACTAAACGTAAATTTCCGGAAGGAGAATGAAGTGAATGAAGCGCTCGTAGCGAAGTTTACTTAGCTGCTCTCAACCGATCAGCAAAGTTAAGCAACGTCGCGCGCGGTCATGAGTTGGATGGGTGACCGCTAGTGACATTACTACTGAGCGCTTCCGTGCTTCGGAGGGCACGTTAAGCCGTCGGCCCCAGTTGTCGTCTTAGGATGGCAGTCGTTATAGCATGGTGGTAGGGCATATAGCGAATGCCCGCCTGGCTAGCTACCACCCTCAAGTAAGAAAATCTGTCGCCAAGCACCTAATGGTGTTTTCCGGCAGCTGTCCTTGAGAGCCAGTACTTCTAGGTTAGCCTAAACAACATCTTCGACCATATCATCACTTGCCATCAGGTGAGATAGTGGTCAAAGGCTAACCTATCAGGCATAAAAAAAAACTAAATGTTGGTAGCAGCGCCTTCTGGTAACTCTGGAACTGATATCTTAAACTGCGATCCCCAAAACGTCTGCCAAGCGTTATAATGACAAATCCCCCCTTCATGGGGGAGGCTGTATTTAACAGTGGATAATTAGGCTGATACAGGTATAGGTGATATTTTGGGTAAAGAGGGTGACATGTTAAGGTAATGGAAAATGACTGTGTACTAAAAAATACGTCACGGGGCGTCGAGTGCTGAAAAACTTGGAAATTAGATGCGGTGGACCCTTCATATAAATTGTACGTATTAGGGGAATGGTCAAAAACTAACAGCTGCGTACAAAAACCAGATACTATTATACCAAATACTATTGCTATCAATTTCGAAACAAATTAATCGAATATACATACTATTGTTATCATTACCGCCGATGCCAGTTGGTTAATATTACATACTTCGAAAAAACTTGCTGATATTAATATGTAATGAGACCCAATTGTGAGGGTTTTTTCTAAGTAAGCTTATCGAGCCGAATATCCATAATATTATATATATATCACGTTATACCGGTCATAACTGAAGAATAATAAAATTACTATGTACATAATCGCTTCAATTTAGCACAGCTAATTTCAGCAGTATCTTGTTCTGATAATTATCTGATATAAATAAGATAAAATTTCACGCTCATTGATACAAGTGCGTAAAGCATTGCTTTGGTATTGCTAAGATTTAGGTGAGAATATAGGGGTAAGATAGACGTAGCAGAGATTGGTAGCCTTTTGGTATCAATAGGTCCTTTATATGACCAAACCACACTTAATGAAATGTGAGTGTTTAGACACTGTGTTTATTTTATAAGATTAAACTTGATGACATACAAATGAAGAAGGGAGGACGTACAATTTCAAAAACAAAACGTTTTTAATTCGGGTACATTAAAAATTGTTTGTTGTGTGTTTAAAATGTAGCCAAGCTCATGTCGGGCTTGTATGTAGTTAAAGTACTTGATCACTATTGTTTAATACTAGCATTTATTTCGGGTTTTTTATACCAGATAGATAAGCCTTTGACCACTATCTCACCTGATGGTAAGTGATAATGTGGCGGAAGATGTTATTCAGGCTAACCCAGAAGTACTGGCTCTCAAGGACAGCTGCTGTTAGTTGCTTGGCGACTTTCTACTTCAGCGTGGTAGCTAGCCAGGCGGGTATTCGAAAAATGCCCTACCACCATGCCAGAACGACTGCCATCCTAAGACAACAACCGGGACCGACTGCTTAACGTGCCCTCCGAAGCACGGAAGCGCTCAGTAGTAATGTCAATAGCGGTCACCCATCCATATCAAGACCGCAGTGACGTTGCTTAACTTTGCTGATCGGTTAAGAACAGCAATGTAAACTTTCCTACGAGCGTGTGAGATTTGTCAAGATAGAGAGCATTTATTTAATCTGTAATGTAGGCTCATTAAATTATAAGATGTTTGTCAGGCGGTGATGCCATAATCTAGTCCTAGCTTAAGGTAAAGTAAATGAGTACTACTAGTTCAGTACTTAACTATCCCACTTACTAGGTTTTCTACACAAAAGGGAATCATAAGGATACTTCAAAAACACAACGTTTATAGGAACACATAGAACACTTTAATAAGAATAATACATCATTAAGGTCACATGGATTACTTCAAAGGTAATATTGTATAGTCACATTTCACAACGATAATATAATAAACAGGGCAAACCATTTTAAAAGCCAACAAACATAGACCCACATACAACACGTGAATATCAGTTATGCTACATTAAATAAAATAGTACAGCACTTAACTCAATAAGTCTCGATGCAGCAGTCACTTGTGAAGAAATAAAAGAGAGCTCAGCAAATTGAAACATTGGTTTTATAGCAATAACTGGCGCCAAGTGTCTGTCGCATATACATTAAAGTTCCCACCATATTTAGCACAACCAATCAGAGACATGAAAGTTCCCGCCAAAACGTATCAGCCAACCCGAAATAAGACAGTACAGATTATGTAGGATTTCAGTGTGGCGGTTATTAAAAATTACAAACATCAACAAGTTTTAGAATATTTTACAATTACATAATGAGTAACTTCTCGTACCTTATTTACTTAAGCTAATTGAAGCTTAACAAATATATGATTCTAACACGGCCATACTGACAGTACTTCGTCCACGAAGTACAAAATAACACCAGACAAACTTTGCTTTAAAATAATTATGTATAACTTAAAATAGTAATAGTATATATGTAGGAAAGATTGTTACCGTGTATGGCAACACACAATTATTTGCACAAAGCTTGCTTAATAAAGAATTTATGTACTAACTAATAAACAGAACACATAAACAGTCCTTGGTTCGAAGTCACCACAGAGAAAAACAGCTATCGATTATCTGTAAAATCATTATCAAATGTTCATAGTACAGATTTGTGGACTACAATATAATATATTTAGGGCGTGGAGGGTAGATTATCTGTCTACGCGTAGACTGTTGAGACTTGCTATCTCTCGAAAAGAAAATAATATCATTGAAATGGAATCAAAATACATTCACTACATTTGTGAGTAAATGCTGTACAAACCAACATTCCCTTTTACTACGTTGTTATATTAAGTGTCATGAATAAATATTATGTGCAAGTACATAATTCGGAAAATATTCCAGGTTTATGTACGAAGTAAATACTGATACTAAGAGTTTCGTAGATAGTATCCAGTTTAAACTACATATTTGATAACATATTAAGCAATAGGGAGTTTAAAATTTGATCAGAACGACTGTGGTAAATTTCTGCAATGCAACTTTAACTTGCTTAGTTATCAAGTTGACGTTTTATCGCATTTTTTAGACAATAACAAAATATACCATTAAACATTGGACATATTCCATTTGACAACAAACGTCTGGACTTTTTGACTTCACGACATAAGTATTAACTATAAGGGCAAAATTGGGTTTTCCTTTTGTGATTTGGACGTTTTGACGTCAGGGCTTAAGTATTTTATCCAGAATAATAGGAACATAATTTGTACTCGTAAAACAACTTTTCTGATAACAACAGGCAGTCTACCTACATGTACTTATGTAGCAGTAAAAATAACACTAAATTCTCATGAAAAACCCTAATCATTTTAATAATTACCAGTTACCTAGACACGATGATTACATTCACAAGCCGCCATGTGAGACAACCATCGCCAAGTAAAAGGTCGACCGGCTTTTATCAAACAGTTTGCCATTTAAATAGACGTGCAGGTCGCATTCACTTACTGCTCGTGAGATCAACAAGCACCAATCAAATGGGTATGCAGTGTAATCTATTTAAACAGTAGTTGCCATTTGAATAGACATGCTGGTTGCATTCACACACTGCTCGTGAGATCAACCAGCACCAATCAAATAGGTAAGCAGTGTCTTTCTATTTAATATTTAATCTAGAGCATAAGTACATGTAGATATGTATATTTTGATATTATCATTTTATGTGATGATATCTGATAATATAACATAAGTAGTTTATTTCTACAATATGTAGGGTAGCATGTCATATTAATATTCTTAACTGAAACGTACATAATTATCGTATTTCTTGTTTCAAAACAATAGGTACAATCTATCATTAAATTAATTTTGTTCAAACACCCACTCTCGTGGCCAGTATCAATATATCCTTGTGAATTACAATATTTCATGATAAACCACCTATAGTCTACACTAATCAATAAACGCAGAGGTAAAACTCCTGTAAACTTCTGTATTGTTGAATAGATTGTTTGTTGAACATTCCAGAATCCGTTCGGCCAATCTGACAATGTATAGAACATTCTACCTAATATAGACATACCGTTCCATCTAACCGTTACTTCAAAGTGTTCCAGTAACAATCATATGTTTGTCAATTAGTAATTTCCGAAAAAGAGATCGATTATGGTTTGAGCCAAAGTTTGCGTGACAGTCAGTAATGACTTCTGAAGGGATGCCAAGTGCTATCATTTGTCATAGGTTATCTTCGTATATATGTAGGATAAGACAACCTATGTATAAGAATTCAAAGTTTAAAGTGGATTTAATAAACAATACTTTGCGAAACCAACAATTAAAACATTTCTACCCATCGCCAGTTACTATATTATACAATCGTTCAAAATCCTATATTATACAATCGATTCAAAATGCTATAATACAATCTAGTTGATTAGTGTGAAACAGTTAAGGAGTTTTCTTTATAGGATAAAATAACCCTTGCTTAGGACCCAAACTGCTTTTACAAATATCAAGTAAAAGCATAAGTAAATATACTATATACTGTGTCATGACTACTTTTATAGAATTAGCAATCTGTAGTGAATTTATTTAATGCCCATAAGATCACTGAGCAAGTAATATTACATAAGATATTCTCAGATGTTCAAAAACATTTCATATGTCACTAAGTTTTAAGGATCGCTTTTAAATAAAATTAAGAAAATTTTAAGCACAAGGTAATAGCGACAGTAGTTCAGATATGGTTGTAACTTTGCTATTTATTGTTCGATATGCGTTTCCACATTTAGGTTTCTAGGTTTATAGAAATGTATTCTCAATTAATACCAATAGTCACTATATAAAATGAGAACATAGTTTGACTTTAAAGAAATCTAATTACGTTCGTCGTTATAATATGTACTTATTAGTGTAAATAATATAAAAATATACACAATGACATAACAAGTTTCATAAACTTCCATTACATATGCTAGCAAACACTAATTCAATAAGGTTCAGTGAAAGCACCTTTATCTTGAGGGATATATGCAGCAAGAACCGTCAGTTTCAGATTTAAACGTTACAACATTGAGAAAATTTTCGACGAGGTTATTCTTCACATTGCCACTACACGGTTACAGGATTGTAATAATTATAAAACAGACCCTTTGGAGGGCTTTACCTGCTTTTGCCACTGTTATAATACTTGTCCAGATGAATTATTTCGCCAATATACTGATGTCAGTGAATAAAAACTCGGTGCCACTGCCGCTAGTATTCGATAACTCGCAACACGGTGTCGTCATCCTGTTGCCAGGTTGCAGCGACGGCTTTGCAAACCGCGGCGTTCCACTGCCGCTAGTAGCAGATACGAAAACTGGGAACACGGTGTTGTCATCTGTCGCCAGATTGCAGCCACGGCTTCGCAACCCGCGGCGTTCAAGTCTTTGAGAGTAGTTGCATCGATTCTGAAACTAATAAAAGTGATTAAAAAAATGAAGGTAGGCAATCTGAGTGATCCCACTTCTGATGTGAGATTTGTCAAGATAGAGAGCATTTATTTAATCTGTAATGTAGGCTCATTAAATTATAAGATGTTTGTCAGGCGGTGATGCCATAATCTAGTCCTAGCTTAAGGTAAAGTAAATGAGTACTACTAGTTCAGTACTTAACTATCCCACTTACTAGGTTTTCTACACAAAAGGGAATCATAAGGATACTTCAAAAACACAACGTTTATAGGAACACATAGAACACTTTAATAAGAATAATACATCATTAAGGTCACATGGATTACTTCAAAGGTAATATTGTATAGTCACATTTCACAACGATAATATAATAAACAGGGCAAACCATTTTAAAAGCCAACAAACATAGACCCACATACAACACGTGAATATCAGTTATGCTACATTAAATAAAATAGTACAGCACTTAACTCAATAAGTCTCGATGCAGCAGTCACTTGTGAAGAAATAAAAGAAAGCTCAGCAAATTGAAACATTGGTTTTATAGCAATAACTGGCGCCAAGTGTCTGTCGCATATACATTAAAGTTCCCACCATATTTAGCACAACCAATCAGAGACATGAAAGTTCCCGCCAAAACGTATCAGCCAACCCGAAATAAGACAGTACAGATTATGTAGGATTTCAGTGTGGCGGTTATTAAAAATTACAAATATCAACAAGTTTTAGAATATTTTACAATTACATAATGAGTAACTTCTCGTACCTTATTTACTTAAGCTAATTGAAGCTTAACAAATATATGATTCTAACAAGCGCTTCAAATAATAAAAAATTATATGATAATAAAATGTAAAATTATGACAGTCATAAGCAATCTAACAAATTCAAAGAAGTAGGTATTTTTTAAACAACAAACGACAACCTTGTATGTTACTTCACAAGTTATGTCACTATACGACACCCCATCAGCATTAGCCGAACCATTATACCTAGTTACGACGATCTTTAACTCTCAACCTTTCCACCGCGTTAGGCACTCAACATCCCAGACTAATGGAGCAGGAAAGTGGACTTTTTACATCATTTTAAAAAGCACGAAAAAAGCTAAATGTTACACATTCCTCCTTACTCAAAGCTTCTATAGGACACAGTTAGGGCACAGCAAAGTGCTTTTAAAGATATTGTACCTCCGCGGAGTTTCTTGATAAATAGAATGGCTTACTGTTACTTAACATTGGTACATAAATATGAAACTACTGAATCGAAATTATAACGTTACTATTTCATTATTTTGTTTTTTTTACATACACTAAAACTTATTACCATTAAAGCAGTTTCAATATAAGTGAAAGTAATTTGGATGGTTTAAATTTTATCACTAAGAAAACACCATCACCTAAGAAATATTTATATATTAATTCGGCTTCGCTGACCTTGGCCTTTAGGGCTTAATTTCAAATATCTGTGGCTTCCATTTGGCCCCGAAAAATGTTGGCTATTTCGTCAGTCTCGGAAATCGATTTTACGTACAAAAGAACTCAAAAATGAGTTTTGGATGGATGCGCTGCTGACTGAAGGGATTAAACGAATGGTTTTGTATTTTTCAAATTGGAAACTAGGTATCTAATACTTGGCCGTAGAGTACTTTAGTGTTTTGAGTTGTGAATTTGAGAATTGGTTTATTCTGTACTCGTTAGTTGTGTTAGTAACTTTCGGTGCGCTTTCGTATTAATTTTCTGAAGCAATGCCTTTTGATTTCTAGGAGTACTCATTTACTGCTCAACCGTAATCAATAGGATGATTTCTAAATTAAAAGAAGATGCGTAGAGATTTCAGAAAAAAGAACGATGTCTTATTAAAATCAAGTCACAATTTAATGTATGAGTGTAATAAAGTGAACTGTTACCTATACACAAAACTGTTCATAGGGTTTAGAGTTATTATACTAATTAGACTAATACTGAGACTCCACTTCTGTTTGCTATCTCTCTGTTTGTCTGTATTTCTAGCTTGTAAACAAAATGACGGCTCGTGGGGTGACAGGCTGCCTATGGGGTGCCGAGCTAGAATGTCACCTCCCCAACTCCACCTGTGGGTGTCGTAAGAGGGGATTAAGTGCACACACTAGCACACACAGGGCTATGGCAAATCCCCCTATAATGGTAGAGGCTGTGTTCAGCAGTGAACAATCTGGCTTATAAAAAAAAACAAAATGAGATAATGATGAGATCTGAGATGTACATATATTGTGAATGATGTTGACGCAAAAACAACGGTTGGACTAGAAATACAATTAAAGCTATTTTATGGGGGAAATCCAATACATGAGACGGTAGCAGAACAAAAGACTTTTTAAACCTTACGCCTTAAGTGAAATTATTGCATATAGGATAACTTATTATTTCGTACATGATTGAATGGCAAAAAAATTTATCGCTTGACACTCAGAATACAAATAAATTGCTACACCTTAAATATCGACATTTAGCGTCAATTCACACCGAAATGTAGCTGCTGGAAGTTTTGTTATCATTTATCTCTACCCGCGACGCGTAGCCGAGCGACTTATGCAAGTCTTTCAAGCGATACTATGCATTGTAATGATAGAGACAAAGTCGAAAATGGCTCAAGAGTAAAAACTGCGGCCGCTGCCACTTCGATGAGAATCGAGCTTTATTTTTGTACACGTCACTAACTTTGTTCCTGGATGGAATCCAAACGTATCCACTAATTGTAATCAAAGCAATGCTAACTTTTGGCAAATAGTTTACTAATTAGCTAACAGTTTAGTCATTAGCTAACGATAGTGGAATTGCAGATGTATTAGTTTCATTTTGAGCAAAGGTTTTAGGGTGTGATGAAATTATTACGTATCCGGGGCTTCCGGTTGAATTGTTTTGTTTTATGTTATTGTGACGGATCAAGCTCGAGGCCCACCTCATATTAAGCGGATTAACCTCTGCCTATGACAGATGCATTTCGTCACAAGTCACAAATTGCAATGCGCCCCTCACCTTGAGACGTAGTTGTTAAGTCCCATGTGCCTGCAATTTCACTGGCTCTCAAGGACTGCTGCCGGAACACACCGTTAGGTTCTTTGCGACAGATTTTCTACTTTAGGGTGGTCGCTAGCCGGGCGGGCATTCGCAAAATGCCACTGAGCCATCACTGCTTCAAATATTTTTATATATTTCTATTTTTTTGTTAGGATGCATAATTTCCTTCCCTAATTCAACATGTGTAGGGTTCATAACTTAGTAATAGTGTAGGAAAATTTGGTAAGGTATAATTTGTTATGGCTAATGGCATATAGGTATAACACGCAGGCACCTTTAACGGTATAAACTGCCAGGTACTGCAATATATAGAACAATTGGTAGATCTACCTAGTGGTAAGTGTCTTAGCATGTTTCGGTAGCAAGAAGCCGTCATGGCGGTATAACAATTGAAAGAATGGCATTTTGCCTTTGCTCGCCTGGCTAGTTACCACCCTCAAGTAGGAAATATGTGCCCAAGTCCAAGCCCAATAAAAACTGAGTTATGACAACAGTCCTTCAGATCCAGTACAATAATAGGCACGTGGGACTTAAAAACCGTATGTCTCAGGGTGACAGTAGCGCAGCAGTACAATTCGTTACTTGTGACAAAATGCATATGTTATAAGAAGAAGTTGTCGCTTTACATAAGTTGAGATTCGAGCTTGTTTCGCCAATAAAAAAATAACGTTTTGATCAACCTCAAAGTTATAATCAAGTTGTATTGATCGTGGTTGTTAGAAGACTCTCAAAATAGTGAGAATACTCTTTAGCCTATATATTTTTTTTATTTAGGTAGTGTTATAGGACAGGATTATGCGTGTATGGAAGGAAGTAAGGGCTGGGATTTAGGTGATAATATGTAGGAAGGGGGTCATAAGGGTGAAAGTAAGGGTGTGGATAGTGACGATGGTAACTTTAAATCATAGTCAACATAGACATAGATATATATTAAAGTCAAGGTTGAGGTACCTAATATAAATTGATATGTTAATGTAATAACAATGTGTCTAATAAAGCAGCGTGCGATTTAAAAATACTTTAGGAGTTAAATCTGGCAAAGAGAAGCTAAAATAGCCTCTACGCAAAGCCTCATGTTAAACTATAAAACTGAAGAACGTCATTTTTAATCCAGACTCCCATTTAAAGTTTACATAATCTTCAAGTTCCGCGATGCATACATAACCAGCTGACCAAAAAAGACCATTGGCTTGAGGCCAGAACGAAATATCCGGCCGCAATCATCGCAAATCGCAGACCAATACGTCAGACGCTGTATAGGGGTGGCCAGGGAAAACCTCCTGCTACAGACTAAACAATAACAACAGATGGTCTACTCCTGTGAAAGCTAATTGACATAGTAAGGCGAACTTTGAATAACTTTGATCAGTGTATTTAACAAAATAAAAGAGCTCTCTGTTACTAGAAATGTCTTGAACATTATTGTAGTATATTAAGTTTACCATGACATTGACTTTTTACATGTTAATCAAGCAGTCAGCTGTATCAACGGAAAAATTCTAATCCTAGATTCATTATGTGTTTCGTTAATTTGGTCATATAACTTCATTAACTAATCACAAATATGACTATTTTTCTACAGCTGATAATATCTACACCCAATTTTATGCCTACAGCGGCTATCATAAAAGTAAAACTATTAAGTTGTCATAATAACATATTAAAAATATATTGTATACATACATGACAGATATACAACAAATTGATAAACTTCCAGTAGGCCTGGCGTAGTAGAACGAAGAACTAACCAAACTTTTAATAAAAACACGAATTGTATAAAGAAAATGAAAATTGCCTAAGCACGGCACTGAAAAGCGGGTGCCATAATTCAGTTGTTTTATACAAAATATTTAAAATGGCGTATTGATAAGAGTCACCTAACGAGCTATGGAGCAGTGATGGCTCAGTGGCATTGGCTATAGACTGCCGTGCTGCAGGTCCATGGTTCGAATCCCGCCGCCGACTTGAGCTTCACCGCATGGTGGAAGGGCATTTTGCGAATGCCCACCTGGCTAGCGACCACCCTCAAGTAGAAAATCTGTCGCCAAGTACCTAATGGTGTGTTCCGGCAGCAGTCCTTGAGAGCCAGTGAAATTACAGGCACATGAGACTAACAACTATGTCTCAAGGTGACGGTCGCAGTGTGCAATTCGTGACTTGGGACGAAATGCATCTGTTATAGGCAGAGGTTAGTCCGCTTAACATTAGGTGGGCCTTGCGCTTAATCCGTCACAAAAATATTTAAAAAAAAATGAGTTTGTTATCGCGATAAAATTTGGAACGAGGATATTCGACGAAGAACCCAAGTCACCAACGCAGCTTTCAGAATTTGTGATTGCAAGTGGCAATGGGCAGGCCACATTGCTCGACTAACCGACAACTTAAAAATATAGGAAAGAAAGTTTCTTGAGTGGTTACCATATTACACCGGAAGAGGTACAGTTGGTAGGCCCCACCACCAGGTGGACTGACAACATCGGTAAAGTCACGGGTAGCCAATGGCTACAAGCGTTTAATAGCCGTTATTTGTGGCGTTCAAAGGGGGAGGCCTTTGTTCAGCTGTCGTGACGTCTTCTGGCTGATAATAATGATTGATAAATGTGTATACGTAGCGCATTTTAAACCAACGAAGTCTCGTCATATTTCAAATATCAAATGTTAATTCTGTGAAAGTTTTCATAAATATACTTGAGTTTCGTTTAGTTGCATTAAGCCTATTGGTATAACTCAACGGAAACATAAGTATAAATAATATTGATTAAGCGATTATCTTGCTGTGATTATTGTTATATTATGATCATTTAATTTGCGTGTCTTTATGGCAAGAAAAAAGTTTACTAAATTTAAGCAAATTTGAACACTTAGGGCCTGTTTGAGAATGTTCAAGAAAGTTCCGGTTATACCACCCAGACATTTTTAATAAATAAAACACTATCTTAACGTTTCACAGTCATCGACTTAGCCTATCCATCGGTTAAATCTTAAACGCGCTGCATGTTATCTGTCATTTTTATCATTCAGTATTTTATGTTCTGGGTAGTATAACCGGAACTTACTCGAACATTCTGAAACAAGCCCTTAGTTTAGCAGGAAGAAACTATGTATGTATAGAAGTTAAGCTACGCACACATACGACCATACCTACGGCAGAACAAAATTATACTCCAAAGTTTATTTTTCTTACATGTCTCATCTGTCTCATAAATATTCTACGCCCATTGAATATGGATAGGCCTCCTAGTGGTATATCAAACGAGATTATGTACACATAAGTCGTATACAGCTATGTGCTTTAAGCGAAAGTCTCTCAACCCCTATGGCTTACGGGACCCTTGCCTTAGAGTTCAATGGGTCATAAACCGAGCGACTGCCATGGAACTACTTACGGTTCTATATTTTATACTTTTTCATTTGGCTTTCATAACCCCTTGCTTATGAAATGTTTGTAGCGATGTGGTCATGGGGATGTATTGAGATGCATAAAAAGTGGTCTAGAACTTGAGGGTCGCAGATGTTATGTAGTAAATTGTCTTAGAGAATAAAGTGAAGTTTTTGTGTAAATAAATGTTTAGAGGAACACGCAAGTCAATCAAATCTAACGATTTTTTTAAATATTTAATATTATTTTCTGCCGTTATTTGTGGCGTTCTATGGAGGAGGCTTTTGTTCAACAGTGGACGTCTTTCGGCTGATGATGATGATTATTTTCTACTTTGGTTGTTCACGACTTGGTATAAGTAAGTTAATACCAACTGAGCACTGTATTTAGATTAGAGTTTAGACGACTAAAGGATGGTAAAGCTAGCCAATAAAATAGGAGCACTTAATTTTTTACATGTGGTTTTGAAGCAATGATGTTTAAACGGTAATAGCTATGGACTGCCGTGCCGCAGTACCCTGGTTCGATCCCCCCCGCCGGCTTGAGCTTCACTGCATGGTGGAAGGGCATTTTGCGAGTATCCGCCTGGCTAGCTACAGCCCTCAAGTAGAAAATCTGACGCCAAATACCTAACGGCCAGTGAAATTACAGGCACATGAGACTTAACAACTATGTCTCAAGGTGACGGGCGCAGTGCAATTCGTGAATTGTGATGAAATGCATCTGTTATAGACAGAGACAAGTCCGCTTAACATCAGGGGGGCATCGAACTTGATCCGTTACAAAAATAAAAAATAATAACACAACAACAACAACCGGAAATGTGAAAGCATTTTTCTGTAAGGTGAAACAGAGACGCTTCGCTCGGAATTCGTGCTCGCTCAGTCAATTACGTGACGTAATATTTTGGTGCCAATGTAATTTGAGCTGGTTTTAGGTTAAATTTCAAGATTTAAAACACTTTCTGTTCGTAGTATCATTTTTTATACTAAAAAGAAGGTATCCTTGGATACCTTCTCTTTATCACTCCTCATACACGTTTGATTTATAACAATCGGACTTTAACAGCTTCACAATAAACGTTTTAATCTTCTTAGCAACGACTGGCCTGCCAATTTTTTTTTATGATATTGTGACGGGACAAGCTCGAGGCCCACCTGATGTTAAGCGGACTAACCTCTGCCTATTACATATGCATTTTCGTCACAAGTCACGAATTGCACTGAGCCCGTCACCTTAAGACAAAGATCTTAAAACTCATGTGCCTGCAATTTCACTGGCTCTCAATGACTGCTGCCGAAAAACAGTTAGATGCTTGGCGACAAATTTTCTACTTGGCTTAGTTTGGACTCGTACCAAATTTGACCTATATATGAACTTATGTTATTACAAAAGAGCAATTTAAATAAACGTAAACACATCTTTTAAAGTATCTTCCTTTTATTTTTAACTTTTTGCTATAGAGTATTATTATTTAAGGCAATGCAGAAACTCTCTTGGAATTTCAAATAGTACGTTTAAGTGAAATACTCGATACTAACGCTCTCTGAATGCGGTGCTTTTGAAACGGTGCAAATACTGCAATAGCTTTCATTAGCCAACTCGTTGTGTGCATTACGTTATATGTCTAAACGAACCTATGTGTATTTTAACTAAGATAAATACCAATTTATACATTGCTAAGCTTATACTGATTCGAAACATTGATTTCGAATCAGTATAAGCTTAGCAATGTAATATTTTTTACTAGTGTTTAGGTTGATCTCCATCATTGCTCCAATAAAGTTATACAAGAAAGTATTTTCATTCAATAATTTATTCATTTACAAAAGAGGGAGCAAGATCACCTAAAATAACAAAAATGATTTATATTTCGGCCTCTGTAATCTCAAATAATAAGTTTTGTTCATTTTAAAAAAGTCCGCTTACGCCATTGACATTGAAATATATACTAGACGCGACATTTCAAACAAGGATATTCGACAAGTGCAGGAATGCCAGCCGGCATACTCTCCCACTGACGCAGCCGGGCACTCCTAGAGATTACACGCGCTTTACGTTCGAAAATTGTGTATTGTCAATTGTGTATTTTGAATACACGATTTTCGAACGTAAAGCTAGTATATGTAGGACGGCTTACGCTGATCAGCTTTATTATCTATCACATAAATATGCTAAGCTGTTTCTGCCTTTAATTTTATGTATTATTCAATTAATGTATTAATAAACGTAAAAAAAACAAAGAAGTCCACTGCCAAGGTCTATTATTAGTTAAATATTACAAGATGCTTGCAAAACTCTACTTTTGAACCGTTATTATATCACAAAATCACATACACACACAAAGTCATGTGCGGGATACGAACTCGCGTCCATCCACTCCTTGAGCGCGAGTATGCTCTAACCAATTGAGCTAACATGACATGACGCCATGACTCGAATCTTTCCTATCCTTCTTTAACCATCGTATTGGGATGGAGCGAAATCTATAGTACCACTTGCGTTGTACTACAAACAAGACCAATTTTGCAATTGGTTTTATACTTGTAAATGATGACGCAACCTTATAATTTTAATATTGTTAGGTTTGCAATAACGCCTGCTATGCAGATTACATTACAAAATCACATATATACGATAGGAAAAAAATTTCCCGCACATGACTTAAATTTTTCCTATCGTATATTTGTGATTTTGTAATGTAATCCGCAAAGCAGGCGTTATTGCAAACCTAACAATATTAAAACGTTACTATATCATTGACATATATATACTAGACGCGACATCTCAAACGAGCATAGTCGACCAGTGCAAGTAAGCCGGCCGGCATACTCTCACCCATACGCAGCTGGAAACTCGAAGAGATTACACGCGCTTTACGTAACAAAATTGTGTATTCCAAATGCCATCCTGCTTCCTAAGATACTGCAAAACCCAATCGGGAAAAACAAACAACATTAATGGAATCACTCTTCTTTGTACGTTTTCTATTTTTTAAACTAATATACTCTTCACAATTTCGGTAGTTACATAGCTATGTCTGTGTGCTCCATTCTGTGTGCTGATAGTCTGTGATCTTGAGAAAGCAAACCTTAGAAGTATTCTAGTGCTGCATGTTTGAAAAGTTTTGTTAGATGATGCAATTAGCTTCAGCGCTGTAAGCAAGCTTTTGTAGGCAACATTTTGCCTACAAGCGTTGTGGCGCTGCGTGGTAGAATCGTTTGGTTATACGATATAATTAGTTCTAGGCTGCAGTCTGATCGCGTAAAGTGCTGAAGGGTATTATGTTTAAAATAAGCTGAAATGGAAAAGACTTTTACTTCAAAAGACTTCTCTAGTGTAACGTATTACCTCAATATATTATATCAAAAAATACCTTTTGAATTAGAAAACAATTTGGAGTATTTTATTCCTAAATATTATTTAGCAATCGACTAGGACATAAAATGAGGCTACAATTATGAACAATTATTACTTATATATTTTTTTATTTATTGTAATTGAACCAACAGCACTTAGTAACAATTTTGACGTCGTTTATAAATTATATTTTTTGCCAATTACAGGTTCATACACTTTATATATGGCCGTGGGTTGCCGGGTTAGAATTGCACCTCCCCATTCCTCCCGTGGGTGTCGTAATAAGCGACTAAGGGAAAAGTACTGGAAGGAGGGCAGCAGCACCTTCTAAAGAACTGCCATCTTACACTGTGATCCCCAAGCCAAGATTATGGCAAATACCCCCTTAAAAATTATGAAATTCAGTTATGTAAATGTATATGTTATAAATTGTGTATTTATAGGACTCTTAACTTAAGAATCAGGATTCCAAAAGACTCTGTGTAACATGAGAAATAGTTTTAATTGAAGTAATTAACATCACGATCGAAGATGTCAACCAACTGCCTTATATTGACAGAGAGAACCTCTTCGATATAAGGTATCTAACCTAACTTATTATATTGTGAAATATATACGGTTGAAACATATTTATTATAGCTATGATGAGTCCAGCCAATGACAGAATTCAGCGCAAAGTTTGTGTGACGGAAGCAAAATTGTACAGTATTGAACAAAATTGGTGATTGCATTCGATTTTGGAAGGTATGTGAATGTACTCATAACGTATCCTATATAATTATTATAACATAGATGTCTTTCCCATAAATATATCAATGGAGATACATCAGCGCTTTTATTAGTACTTAACTTTATTGCTGCTTGTCATTAACGTATTTAATTTTTTATTTTGTGTGGCGCAAATTGAAGGAGAAATGACCCTATATGGACTGATAGGGAAGCTTAAGAATCCTCCCTTGGCTAGTTATTACATTTAAAAAGAAAATCTGTTGCTTAACTTTTGGCGAATCTCTGTCAGACTCACCCCACAACTTACCTGTCAAATACCTAGTCAAAGGTCCTCGAGTACTTGTATTTTATATTTTCTTCTTCTTTATGTATATCAACCATAGGTACTCGACATGCCATCACAACCACCACCAAAAACAGCGGGTAAAGACTGATTAAATCAGCTGTAAAATAATGAGTTTGATTTCGGAACTAATCGTTTTTACCTACAACATGCATTTAAAATCAAATTGACATTCCAATTTAATCGCAAACCTCAGCATTAATTTTAATGTTTACTGTGGCATAACGCGAGATAAACGAACTCATTCGGTTGAATTACATTTTGATAGATGAAAGGCAACGCGCCCGACTGACTGCTCTATATGACTTTGGATGACCTTATTTATTGGATGGTACATAATCTATAAGCTATTAGCTATTGTCAAAGTCGAATATAACGAGTATTCAATCAATTTAAATCTAAGATGGATCGCTAGTACTTTTGTCTTGTGCCCTAAGTAGGTATTATTAGTACAGAGTTAGTTTGGGTTTTGTTAAGTCAACAAAAGTAGATAATATAATCTAGTTCGGTCTACGAATAAATACTTTATTTATTGGAACGAATAAATACTTTATTTATTCGTAGAGTTAGGTACATAGTTATTAATGACACGTTTCAATGAAATCCATAGATTTTTACGATTGAATGTCGTTTATTATTATTATGTTAAATAGGTATGATGAAATATTTCAGTAAAATATACGACTAGTGAGCAAGATTATCGGCTGTTTGTTGTCTACGGATGGGAGGTCTACCAATAATGGTTTATTGCTGTAATCTGTGTAACAACCATTCGAATGGTAATCCGTAGGGATATGACGTACCTGTCTAGGTAACTATTGGATGTAGAAAATGTAGATTTTTTGCTGGGGTTATTATATGAAATAAATCTAAAACTAAAAAGAACCAGAAGTATGCCAAATAGAAAAATATCCCTGCAAAGTTTTTATCAAAACTATAATAGGTCGGTTGCCATACAAATAATATGTGAAAGTTTGAATTTACTCAAAGTGAAAGTAAGTACCATTTAAACATGGTTTTGCATAGTGGTAGGGCATTTTGCGAATGCCCGCTTGGCTAGCTACCACCCTCAAGTTGGAAGATTTGTCGCCAAGCACCAAACGGTGTGTTCCGGCAGCTTTCCTTTAGAGCCAGTACTTCTTGGTTAGCCTGAACAACATCTTCGACCACATCATCACTTACCATCAGGTGAGATAGTGGCCAAAGGCTAACATACCAAGCATAAAAAAAAAATATAATTTATTTTTAAATTAAAAACCCGACTGTAACTTTTTTACTTTCGTTTAGCGTTTTAACCTTCCGCTTAGATTAAAACTGCAAGTTACATATATTCTTGGAATCGTTTCTAATAATTTTTCATTTTGATATCCCAGTCAATGGGATAGGGAAAAAAAAACTTTTCACAAAAAAGCGTTTTAAATCTGCCTCATCGTTTTTTTTATTTTACATGTACCTAGTGTCACTTGCGCTATCAAGACAAATCCAATGATATATCATTAATTAAAAAAAAAGTTACGGTGGAAGAAAGAAACTCTCACAAACATACATACATGAACCCTGAAATCATAACTCTCCTTTTTAGGGCATTCGTATAAAAACACGCTGAGATCATATTTTTAACTGACTTTCAAAATTTGGAAGGTTCTCAATTCGACTGTTGGTTTTTTTGTGAATGTTTGTTACATGATTTCTTTGTAAATTATGAACTGATTTTTGTAATTATTTCTTTGTTAGATAGAATATACCTCCGACCCTTATAAATCTCATTAAAATCGGGTGAGTACTTTTTAAGTTATGGTCAATATTCAGGAAAATATATTTTGCTTACCTGAATGTATTTATAGCATTTGCTGTTGGCAATGTTATACAGTATTTTAGGTGAGTGAATGATCCTGTAAGCAGTCTGCATCACTTTAAAGAATTTTATTTATTTTCAAAACAGCCGGATCAATTTCCAGCACTGCAAAGTATGAAATTACTTGTGGAAGTCGGACCATAATAATGTGAGGATCATAATATTTTGAATCAGCATTTTACCTTACAAGTTATTTCATAATGTTGTCTTAGGATTTCGAGATTATTACACGTACTAATAAAACAACTTTTTATCACATCTATTTGAAAATAGCTAGTTTATTCCTCGTAAATAGAGACTAAAATATCTCTTCAATCTCTGAGGGACAAAAAGTGATTTGAGTTTAGAATGTAGATATCTTTGGTAAAAGTTCCAAGCACTATAGAGATCAATCGGTATGAAAAAGTTACAGGTTGTTTTATTTTTTAAGGTTTTTTTTATAACCTAAAATAATAATATAGTTTCTTAAATATTACATCCTGAGACGATGTTTTCTCTGACTATTTCTAATACTCAAGATGTAAATAAATCGATGGAACGGATGGTAGTGGTAAAATTGTTATGATGCATATCCATTATTGTTCAAATATAAACATAAGCCTCTATTTCTATGTTTTGACTTAATTACACCTAAATTATACCTTAAATATCTTTTTCCTAAGTATACCTAAATAAATAAACGTAGGTGCTATTTAAATTCAAAAGTAACACTTATTAGTTACTTCTACGGGGTGATAAAAAGTAGAGTGTCCATCGCGGGAGCTAACAACTATTTATGCTTCAGTAACGAATCCCTCGCTGCCATCAGGATTTTACTTTAGAATTCGTCCCTACGCTCGTTATTACCTAAATTCAAAGAAACACTCTCGCCTTTAAAATAGTCGTTTGCTCCCATGGTAAGCATTAAACGATTTCAATCACTTATATTATAATTATTTTTGCACCAAAGTTTCAAAAACTCTGCAGTGTTCGTGGTCACGGGATGACTAGGTAATTCATACTTTTCAATTATTTCATACTTTTCAGCGTTGGTTCCGCGGATTATTTCAAACTTTCAGAGTCTGCAATCAATAGTAATTATTTATATATTTTTTTCACTACATACGTTAATGATGCTGATTCTTCCTTATTACACGACCCATTGGGTCACTTGCCTACATAACTGACTAAGAATTTAATACTAAAATTGTATTTTTTTATTAACGCCTGCTACCCGAATAAGCTTACAAAATTACAACTAAACGAAATTTTTTCACCACAAGCGGGATTTAAACCCGCGACTCCATCCACTAAGCCGGGATATGCTCCGCCAACTGATCTGTCGTAGTAAGCGAGTCATAGCTCAAAGATATCCTTTTGTTCCTAATGTTTTACCATCGGAAATTAATAGTTTAATACATAGGTATTTAAATTACCTGTACGGTGTTGTTTTTTTTATGTCTGATACGTCAGCCTTTGACCACAATCTCACCTGATGGTTAATGATGATGTGGTCGAAGATGTTGTTCAGGGTAACCTAACGTGCCTGTACATTTCCAATAGTGATAACTTTTTGCATTTATATTTGAATGTACCTACCATGGATAAGTTGGGCGATGCCCCATACACCCACTGGACTTTCCCACTGGTGGGTGGACAGGAAATTCATCACCCTCCACCCACTGCACTAGAGTGGGAACATAATCATTTGTTTCGTCGATATTACAAATAATCCTTTTGCTATTGGATAAGGTCTGAAGAAAATCCTAGATGTGACAGCTGTCACAGTTGCAGTTTTCAGTTTCGATTCTTTTTGGCCATTAAGAACAGCCCTTTTTATGGGCGCATCAGATATGATATTAATTACAAACATTGTCCATGGAAAACATTTTCCTGTTTTAACAGGTTTGAGCTAGTACTTTTTTGACTCATCCATTGATCTTGCTTCCGCCTAGCCTAATATAGCTGCTATTGAAATCCATCGTTAGTTTTTGCTTGATATTTTATAAAAAAAATATATTTCGTACTTCATATTATTTATGTCATATATATCATTTATGATGTATACAAGAACAGGGAAGTACGGTTAGAAAAATAAACGACCGATTATGTAGGATAATACCCTTAAATCTCAGCAAATGCAAATTAAAAGGAAACGAACAGACTGTGTCACATTTAGCTCTATTCTTGTAAAGACAACAGAAATAGTCTAAAATTAAACGGGCTCCTTCTCGTTATAAACTTTATTGAAGCGTATTTTAATTTTGGTCTCAGTTTATTGACTTATCACAATAATGGCACAATAGCATTTGCTATGGACATCTAAGAGCGCACAATAGTCCTTGTTACGAGCTTTAACTTTACGGCATAGCTACCCAGCTATCAACTACTAGTGAAATCTCTGTGAAATCCTCTTTCAATTTGAAGGTGACCCCTCAAACAAAAGAATATGCTATCAACAACTCAAGCAACGGTGCAAATAGGATTGGGCCGGAACAAGCGTGAATCCTGATGTTAAGCAGTAATCTCTGCCTGTAACAAATACATTTTTGATAAGTGATGAATTGCACTGCACCCGTCACCCTGAGACGTACAGTTGTTAAGTCATGCGACTTATGTGCTTATAATTATCGAGAATTGCTGGAACAGACTGCTAGGTCTTGGCGACATATTTTCTTCTTGAAAGTCAACATTGCAGTAAAGTTTATACCAGCAGTAGAAATCAAACCATGTTACTGTGGCTTGGCGGTACATAACGATAGTTTAAACACTGTTTTAAAGGGCTCCCATTCTACGATTAGTCTGATTGAGGTGAGTGGTAAAGGCTAACATAGAATTCAAAGTTAGCGAAGAAAGCCTGTAGAACACAAAGCTTTCTAAACGATGAGCTCTCAAAATCTAGTTTAGTTCTGGTTCTGTTACCGACTCAACAATAGTAAACTTTAACAAAGGGGTTGAACTCGTAAAACTTAATCCTTCGAAGAGTTGTGCCTACATTATCATAATTTTGGAAAGCTTGGGGATAATTAAATACATTATGTATAATTGTATATTTGGCGCCTCTATCTCCTCGCTCATAAAGCATAGAAATTCATAATTAAAAATATGTCTATTACGAGCAAAAAAGATTATTCGTAGTAACTAAAAGGTAACCTTTTAAGTATGGGAAAAAGTTCACTCATTTTTAAAGAAAAAAATAGTTTTGACCACATCCGGTGAGGATTGCAAATTATTGCATTACCACGAGCGTCCCGAAAATTACTTGAAAATCACAGAAAATTTCATAAAAAAACTAGTTGACCTTTTGTTTTTGTTTTGATCAGAACGCATATTTATTGGTGTTTTCAATATTTACAGATGCTCTCGACCATATCTTACGTAATATACTGAAATGTTGAGCATATGTGTCATTTTAGTCACGGGATCTAATCACGAATAGATGATACCACTTGGACGGTCCACCAATTCTTTTGTGAATAGAAAAATAAAATATAAAATCATCTTTGCTTTTATGTTCTTTTATTTGATTTGATGAGACATATAAGTCACCCGCCTAATTGGGTAATGTAGATTCACAGGTGCTTGACACTGCATGATCTTTAAGCAGTGCTGTGATATCACGAGGCCACGCAGATTTATGGGCAACGCCCCGTGGTTTGTGAGTGGGACTTTTCATGTGCGTGTGGACTGAGGGACCACATTTCTTTTTTTGTTTATTTTTGTTAAGTTAGTAACTTTAAGATTTAGTAAGTCATAAGATAATTTGTAAAATGCGTATTGTAATGAATTAATAATGTAGTTATGATTCCTAAACTATGGTTCTCAGTTCTCACACTCAAAACTACAAATCTGCATATATAAATAACTTATAATCACATATTGTATACATATATAAAGCCATTGTTCCAGAATTTGTTGTAAACAAATTCTGGAACAATGGCTTATCGCATTAGACTACGACCAGACGGAAGAACTTATTCAAGTTCATACTTAATGTGTAAATAATATAAATATATGTAAACACACACACATATGTATATGTATTGATACTATATTAAAGTAACATTTATATATTTTAAATTGAATTATTATTTATATTCATACTTATAATTATATAAATGTATTTTTATATCTTCCACACGTATGCGTATCATATTTATGAACAAGAAACATGCTAGACACTACATTATTTATTGTTAGAAGCACGCATTACGCGCATCATCACATTACTAACTACCCTCTTCACTATTAATAAATAATACTTATTTAACTTACCTAGGTACCTACAATTACACTTCAAAACAAACATGCTTCGTTCTTATGGTACGTTGCTAATATTATATTTTTTTGTATTGTCGACAGTTAGTTGATAAATAATGACACACTACTCTGTGTTATTTTAGTAAATACCCTGTTCTGGGAGGAGGGCGTTGGCATGCCTTAACACAGGTTTGTCCTAGTTTGGGTGTCAATGATCTTCCTAGGAATATTAACTTTGCTATACTTACAATAAGCTCTTTTAATACCTAACTAAATACTGTGTTTAAAGTTATACTAAGTTTGTAAAGATAAAATAAAAATCATTTCATTTCATTTAGTAAAACATATGTTAAAGTGTTTAGAAGATAACAAACAGCAACGTGGAAACTAAAATTAAAAATTACAAAATTATTTCTGGACTAGTGAGACCACTTATAAAACACATATTCTTTATTAATTATTTATTTATTTATTTATTTTATTTATTTATTATCCAAACTTACAGCTATCATTACAGGTACTCAACCCAATGCGACAGTGTAGCGATTTATACATTAAACAACATTACATAAAATTCTCAAAGCTACGTTTGTGAATTCACTCAGGTCACAGCTAAATAAATCTATTTCATCCGCAATTTCATTGAGAGTGCGAAATGCTCGCGTAAGAGGCGCCACTCGTAGGAGGTTGGTCCGCGCGTGAGGCAATGCCAACAACCTTGGCAGCCGTCTTCGGCACACGAATCCATCCGGTACGCACAAGTATATCTGCTGTAGAACATCAGCATTGTGTACCCTACCTCGCAGCACATTAAAGATATAAGTAACGAGAGTGCACTCTCTCCTGACCCTTAGTTCATTATATCCCACCATGCCTAGAATAAATAGAGTAGGGTACATCAATGGATAGAATGGATATACTCCATATTTTTTTAAATATAAATACCTTATAAATTTATTTTGTATTTTTTCTACCATTAGAACGTACTTTGTCTCGTGAGGAGACCAGATGACACTATTGCATTCCAATTGGCTCCTGACTAGAGTGTTATATAAAGCAGAGATTGCATTTATATTGGTAAAGCCTTTGGCCATACGCAGGATAAACCCCAAGCTCCCAAATGCTTTTTTGCATATTTTAATAATATGATTCCGAAATAATAATTCCGCGTTAAAGGTTACTCCTAAGTCTTTCACCTCATTGACTCTAACCAACGGCATTCCGTCAATACTATAGTTATATAGAACCGGTTTATGAGAACGCGTAAATGTGATTGATAAACATTTTCCGGCGTTAAATTGCAGACAGTTGTCCTTGCTCCAGGACACTACTCTGTCTATATCCCTTTGTAGTCGCTCGCAGTCTTCTGTATTCTTAATCACTAGCGATAGCTTCAGGTCGTCAGCAAATAACAAGCATTTAGCATCCTGAACTACTTTCGGCAAGTCATTTATCATCAAAATAAATTCCAAGGGTCCCATATTGCTACCCTGGCTTACCCCAGACCTGGTAAAATAAAGCCCCGACCTATATCCCGAATATTCTACATATTGTTTCCTGTCAGTCATGTAGTTAGCAAAAAACTGTAAAAGATTTGGGGTGCACCCAAACCATGCTAGTTTCTTAAGCAATATATCATTATCGACCAAATCAAAGGCTTTTTTAAAGTCAAAATAAGCACTTTCCACTTGACCTCCACTATCTATTGTTGGAAGCAGTTCCCCCATGTAACTAAGCAGATTGGTGGTAGTGCTCCTTGCCGGTCTAAACCCGTGCTGAGCATCTGAGAGCTGCGAACTTACCTGTACTGCTATTTTCTTTTGCACTATGGACTCGAATACTTTTGCTGCTGAAGAGAGTACTGCAATAGGTCTATACTCATCTACCTTAATACGCGATCTACCCTTCGGTACCGGTACGACCCTAGTGATCTTCCATCTGTCCGGAAACTTTGCTGTTTGAAGGCATTGGTTGTAAATATGTAGAAGTGGTTTAGCTAGCACTAGTCGACAATCTTTTAAAATGTAGGGCGGGATACCATCTGGACCAATGGACTTCTTCGGCTTGAGTTGCAGAAGAGCATGTTGGACATCTACTAACTGTAAGCTGTCCAGATGGACACGCGCCGCTCCGTTCTCACCGCCTGATTCCGACATCGCTGAGTTCACGTTTAATTGTGCTCGTTTTGTACTATATACTGAATGGAAATATTTAGCAAACTCGCTCGCACCTTGTTCGTTGCTAATAATCTTTCCGTCCTTCAGTAAACTACGAGGACTTCTATTACCGCTTTTGGAGTTAACATAATTCCAAAAAGTCTTTGGGTCCTTTTGCAATTGATTCTGCACATTAAAATTATATTGAGTCTCCGCGGTTAATATTTTATTTTTAACCCTGGTCCTGCACTCAGCGAACGCCTCGTAATGAGTAAATAACCCACTAATTTTATACTTCTTATGAAGTTCCGCTTTTAATTTTAAATCTCGAATTAAGTCAGATGTGTACCACTCAGGGTATATATACTTTGAGCTTACCCGGCTTTGCTTTTTCTGAGGAACACAGTTACCTATAATAGTGTTTATATTATCATAAAAAAAATTCAAGCTCATCTCTAAATCTAAATCGTATATTGGTGTCCAATCTACGTTCGCTATCGATGTGTATAGTGACAAAAAATCAGCTTTATAAAAATTATTACGCGAGGCACCTGGTAGTTGCGCATCCATTTGAGTTGTTCCCGAGGTTTCGACGTCAAATGGGAGTGGCCACCGCCGAGGCAAACACACTGACACCTCAAGCGGAGGGTGATAAGGGTCAACCTTCAAAAGTGGTATATTCGCCTCACATACACTCACACTACCACAGTCTTCAAATGTACTTAGTGCTAAGTCCAATTGTCTGTCGTCACAATTGCCTATGCTGTTACTCTGAGTGAACCCACAATACGTTTGGAAATATTCAAAGTAATTACAGATTTCTACAGTGCAAGAATATAAATTGAAATCGCCTAGTACAATTATTTCGTTATAGTTCTTACAATATTCTTCAATTACTCTAAACATTGATAATTGTGTACCCAGGCGGAATTAATTCTGAATCGTAAATGGAATCGTTACATCCTGTTTCGGTAACGGCGAACAAATCAACGCTAGAAGTTGCAATACTATGAAAAAATTGGTTAGTTTTTGTTCGTAGCCCTCTTACGTTCTGATAAACTATGGAAACGTTAGTAGGTTTCTTTGGATTATTTTGCATGCTGTAGTGGTCTACGAAACCAAATCCACTCACAAAATTCAATATTTACAGGCCAGTTTTCGGATTGGCACAATTTATTGTATTCATTTTCTGGAACACCTATTATAAAAGAAGCATAATCTCTTTCCGTCTTATGTTTTATTTTTTCTACTTTTATTGGTACTCCATCTCCACATATTTTCTTCGTATAGTTTTCCAAATTCTCTATGGTCGTTTCTTTTTGGAGACGCCAGACATGCAAATATTTTTTCCTTGCAGCTCCTTGTATATCTATTGTACCCGTGCAGCCTCCGCGCTTCACCTCGCTGGTAGGGTATCTTTTCTTTTTCCTATTTATAACGGTCCAATTATCTCCAGTTACTGGTTCATTTGCTTTTCTCACAGTATTATCCCGAGCTGCTTCCAACGTTCCATGACTAGTACTTTCTTTTTGAATCATGTTGTGATTTGAAGTGTCAATCACAGTCTCTGGTTTTGTGGCCCTAAGCTGATCCATCGTTGAGTCATCTACCAGCTTTTGATTTTTATTTGCACGCAGTACATTTTTAGACGTTTTCGTAGCCCCACCGTGTTTGGTTGACTCGTTTACCCTCGTTTGGTTTTGAGTTTTATCAAGCTCAAACGTACTCTGCGGTTCTTGAGAAATTTTATTTAAAGGAACTAAGGAATTGTTTACCTTAAAATTCGCTTCGTATTGTTGATTTTTTTCCTTTAACTGCTTAACTTCCGTTTCTAATAAATCAACTTTCGTGACATTTTCTTGAACTGCCGACATTATGTTACGAAGTTCTCGTAACTCAGCTTCCGTGTTACAATATTTATTTAGTAGCAATGAGTACTCCCTTTCTCGGTTATCCAGACGATGATTCATCTCCGAACGAAACTCCTGTAGCTCTTGTAGGATCTTATTTTCGTTGTCCATACTTATGGACAGATCATTCTGAATAAGATTGTGATTTCCGCGCCCAGTATTAACGTAGCTGCATGGTGTAAATGTTTTATTCAGCATGATATTACCTCGTACTGAAGTATTGGTATTACCTTTTTTAGGTATTACATTCACACATTCTGGACAAATCCAATTGTTCTTGTCTGTCTGCGTGAAAGCCTCGAACTTCTCCGTAGTCAGGTTCAGACACTTAAGATGGTACAGCATTTTACAGCTTTCAGCAGAACACTCCATAAATAATGTATCGTATATCACTGATTTACAACCGTTACATTCTGTAGACATTTTAACTGGTAAAAGCTTAATGCACTCACTACGTAAACACGTCCGTTCGCAACCGAGATCCGTACGACTACTATGCCACAAAAACTATATATTTTAACAGCTAAAGTTAGTAAAAGTTACAGTTGTATTTATAAAAGTAAAACAAGAGCACCGTTTATGGCTACTTTAGTTAAATTTATATTTAAATGTGGTCACTCAGTTCACATAAATATGGTGAATATGTAAATTGATTCAAAGTTATTGAATTATAAGTAGTAGATAAAAATTAAATATTTCAGTAGTTAGCAAATATTTTTTACTACAAGGATGTATGTTTTTATCATGTATTTGTTGCTCTTGAGACATGATAATTGTTATTTAATATTTTCTATACAATTTATGTATAAGGGTGACCACACAATGAAAATTAATTAAGTCATTAAACTTAGTTACGCTGAGTATTTCTTAACTCAGAACCGCTGATGACGTTTTTTAACGATGGCCAAGGCATAAATAAATTTCACCACGCGACATCACACGCACTTTCCACTACACTACTAATCCCTGTTATATAAATGATGAAATTTACGAATATAACAGATATTCGGAAATTTCATAATTAAAAATATTTTGGGCATTTATCAAGAATTTTTATCTTCGAAATCATAAATATGTAAAAGTCTCTGTTAGAATGCACTTTACTACAAGGTGAAGATATAACAAATGTTTTGATCATTTAGTGTATCATTTTTTTCCACCTAGGTATAAACGATGTTTTGCTCGAAGATAAGTGCAAGCAAAGTCAAACTAAAGTAGGTATTTTATCCACTTTTTTACTTCTTTTATATATGGCTATACACGTGTGTATTTAGCCAGTGTCAAGTTTTAGGAATAACAGTGT
Source organism: Plagodis pulveraria (assembly GCA_963890685.1). Lineage (NCBI taxonomy): Eukaryota > Metazoa > Arthropoda > Insecta > Lepidoptera > Geometridae > Plagodis > Plagodis pulveraria. The sequence goes on from OY982950.1 coordinate 4,699,518, forward strand.
AGAGATATTTTGAAGTTTATAGTAGGTCAAGTCACAATCAGAACCAAGTTGATTCATTCATGCCTTCGTAAAGTGGTGTAAATTTTACAGGATTTTTTCATGGAGCTCAAATGAAATCACGAGAAGTCATGCTTTTCCACTTTGTAGTACTTGTGAACGTTATTGAACACTCAATAAACAATTCTACACCTAAATTCCACATCAAAACTCAAAGGAACACTAGGTTCGGTAAAAAATACAAGGTTCCCAACATTGCACTGAGAAAAATCTAAAGTCAAAAGCGCCCTAATGACGGCCAATTTACATGGTATAAGGCGAAAAACCGACCAAATGTAAATACGTACAAAAACGCCTTCAAACTAGAAGGCGTTGAACGAGGTCAGTGAAGGCGAATGTTTCTTTTCGTCTTCATTTAAGGTGTATTTTGTGGTTTTTCTTAAATATTGACTTTTCGATGAGGCTGATTAAGTCGTACGTTATAGTGATACTCACCGTATGTAAACCGCCGTAAAAGTAAGGTATATTTTATGGTCAATACTGCAATTATTATCGTACAACAAGTTCAATTCTGAAAATACATTACGGAAGGCGTTTTTGACGGTTGTGTTTATTATAAAACATGGTTCATTTTTATTGATTGGTGAAAATCATCTTAAGAGTTGTGAATTCATCTTACGTAGTGACAATTCAACGGTAAGAGGTCAAATTTGATTTAAGCCTTTAAGTCGTTTTACTCAGTGTGCCTGTTGTTAATACTCTCTCGCTCTTTCCGGGCTAAAATTTCCACTTGACTTTTTGAAGGAGAAGAAATGAGATTTGTATTTGGAACACGTAATCATGTTCCTTTTAACACTCAACGAGATCATACTAAAATATAATATGAAAAAGTTACTGGCCACTCCGAACACTGCATCGTCGCTGCGTTGGTGTACGTATAAAAAAACCAAATGAAACGCGCGAATACCGAATAGCTTTTTCAAATAAATGAATGACCCGGTACTTTCGTTCTCAAGAACAGAAAAAAAAATTATAATGAAAAAATTTTATATGGTAAATGATTGGGTATTGCGGCCCGCATGTACTGTTGCGTAGAACATCTACCGTACAGTTGATTTTCAAAGTACATAGATCCGGATATTATAAACATTTAAAAAAAACCGGCGTCTAATACTGAAAAGCGTGAAATTACCGGGAAAGTCGTTACCATGTCTGTACAAAGGTATAATCTCTACATTCTGATATTAGTAGAAATCCATATTTTAAAAATACTGAACCTATTTTAATGAAACTTGTACTGTTCCCTTAAAGTGAATACCAATAAAATCATCACAATCCGATCAATAGTTGTGGAAAAATGCGTGGGCATACACCTATAAATTCTTGAGGACAGGTAGGTACTTATATTTGTTTAGAGGCCCTAATAGATCACCATAATTTAGTGAATATGTAGAGTTTCCATAATTTTACATAAATAAGTGTGTAATTATTACCCGTATTTTCCAAGCCTGTTGAAAATGTAAATGGTGAAAATAAGCAAATTTTGAACAATGGCAGTAAGGTCAAGAAGACCACAGCCAGAAAATGGTAAAAAAATATAACCTCATATTTGGCGCAATTTGGCAAATCTTAAAATTGACATAAAAGTGTTAAAAAACGATGAATAGCATTGGTTTTACACATTGAAAATACACATCAAAACAATATCATGTGTTAAGAAAAGCACAAATTGTGTTTAATCACTTCATTGTAAATTAACATATAATTTTTACTGTATAAACAGCAATATTTGAGCTGCAATGGATTCGTTTTTCATACTACTGTTTTCCCAATTGTTTATCTGGTATGAACAATTTTAATTCAACTCCATATTTAATAACCGACTGGCTAAGTGTGTTGAAGCCGCGCACCGAAGGTTTGGTGCCAATAATAACATTAGGTACTTCGAAATTGTTAGCACTAACTCGCTCTAAAAATATTCCCAATTTGGCGTTCATTATAATACTTGTAGCACTGTAAGCATTACTGTAATATCGTAACATTATAAAAAATGAATACCTAAATAAGCCTTATAATTCATGTGACTTTTCAATGTGTGGTCACCCTACTACACATACATTTTAAAGAACATATTGAATAGCAGCTATCTTGTCTCAAGAGCAACCAATACATGATAAAAACATACATCCTTGGAGTAAAAAATATTTACTAAATACTGAAATATTTAATTTTTATCTACCACTTATAATTCAATAACTTTGCATTAATTTACATATTCACCTTGTGTGAACAGTTACCACAATTAAATATAAATTTAACTAAAGTAACCAAAAACGGTGCTCACGTTTTACTTTTATAAATTCACCTGTCACTTTTACTAACTTTAGCAGTTAAAATATATAGTTTTTGTGGCATAATTAATAAAGTATGTGTTTTATAAGTGGTCTCTCAATGACACCAGGAAGAATTTTGTAATTTTTAATTTTAGTTTACACGTTGTGGTTTGTTATCTTTTAACCACTTTAAAATATGTTTTACTTAATATCAATATGTGACTATAAGTTATTTATTTACGCAGATTTGGAATTTTGAGTGTGAGAACTTAGAGACTATAGTTTAGGAATCATAACTTCATTATTAATTAATTACAAATTACAATACGCATTTTACAAATTATTTTATAGCTTTTACTAAATCTTAAAATTATAACGTTGACAAAAATAAACATAACAAAATGTGGTCACTCAGTCCACCCGCACATGGACTTTTCTACTGGACTTTTCCACTGGTGGGTGGACTGGGAATTCAAGTTTCCCCCTCCACCCACTGTATCGTCCCAAACGTAAATTGAACCCCGAATTCTATTATGGTTATTTTCTTGACACTGCCTTATGTGACAACGTGATTCACTAAATCAGCAGGTAGGGTAACAACGCTGTATATACAAAATATTACATTTTGTATTTGTATTTTTTTATTTATGAAAAGTTCAATTTGCCATCACTATTTCGTCTGCCCTTCATATCTGTTTCTGTGGAAGTCGTAAGAGATAAATTCCAGATGTTGGGCAGCGGCGCCTTGTCAGGAATTGCCATCTTACATTGCTATCCCTAAGATGACTACAAAGTGTGGGAATTATGGTTTTTGAAGATGATGATGATTACGTCTGTTGGTGGAATAAAAGACGATGTGGTGTATTTTTCAAACTTATACGGGAGGACAGCATCTGATTTTAAGACCCCGTTTATAACAAGCTCGGTTTACTAAAAACATAAATGCTTTGCAAACTGTTTTGTTTCATGTTTATTACAATTGGATATTAATGAGCATGTTTTAAGTTTACTACACTTTACATTTTTTTAAACAATGATGACTCAGTGGCATTGGCTGTGGACTCAAGTAGGAAATCTGTCGCCAAGCACCTAACGGTGTGTTCCGGCAGCTGTCCTTGAGAGCCAGTAATTTTTGGCTAAGCATGTTAACACCTTCGACCACATCATGACTTACCATCAGGTGAGATTGTGCTCCAAGGCTTACTTAACTAAACTAATATAATAAAGAGGAAAGATTTGATTGTTTGTTTGTTTGCATTGAATAGGCTCTGAAACTACTAGACCGATTAGGGTGTAATTTGGTATGGAAATAGTTTGAGACACGGGAAAGGACATAGAGTAGTCTTAATCCAACTGCAGAAAAAGAGGTTAATGGTTTTGCGCGATAACCGATCTACTGGACCAATTAGGATGAAATTTGATATGGAAATAGTGTGAAACACGGGGAACGACATAGGATAGTTTTCATCCAACTGCGCAAAAGGAGGTTAATGGTTTTGCGTGATAACGAATATACGTGCGGGTGGAACCGAGGCCGGAAAGCTAGTCAGCAATAAAAAAAAATCGTTATAATATTGTGACGGAACAAGCGCGAGTCCCACCTGATGGTATGTGGACTAACCTCTGCCTATAACAGATGCATTGCTCATGTGCCTTTAATTTAACTGGCTCTCAAGGACTGCGGCCGAAACACACTGGTAAGTGTTTGGTGACAGATTTTCTACTTGAGGGTGGTCGCTAGCCAGGCGGGCATTCGCTAAATGCCCTTCCACCTTGCGTTGAAGCTCAAGCCCGCAGCGGGATTCGATCCATGGACCTGCTGCGCGGCAATCCATAACCAATACCACTAATGCCCGAAATTAATAATCGATCTCAATCTGTTTAAGCTATCTAAGGTAGAATAAGCAATCCATTTTAAGGTTTTACCGTGCCAATAAGTTATCCAGAGATTGAAATTTCTATCTGTGGAAGCAATCTATCGCTGGGAGGTCGGTTTACAGAAAAAAGATTGACCTCTGTATGTAAATGTCACTTTGTGCGTGTCAATAATCTATCTATGGATTTTGGATCGTATTTGGACAGAAATATTACTTGCTCAGTGGCCCAGATGGTATGAACAGTGTTGCCAGATCGGTGAGTTCAAAATTATCAGAGAATTACTGCAAAATTATCGTGTTTTTATCGCAAGTTCTAAACTTTATAAATTACTCAACCTTCGTTTCAGTTCTTAGTGTCAGAAGACAAGAGATATATTGTTAAGTGTTTTCTAAAATATTAATTTAATATTTTCGGTAAAAAAATGTTATTATTATATATCTTATTTTATTGATGGTCAAAAATAACCTCTTCGTCAGAATCAGCACTCAATGAATAATAGTTATGAGGGTACATGCCCACATGTAGGCTTTGACGGGCTCTGGTTTTCTCAGGACCGTACAGTCCTGCGTTGTTAGTACACTCAATCATTGCTCGGTATAAAATCAATACATCAGGTTTTTCGCTTCTATTGCCACATCTTTATGCAGCCTGATCAGCTATGCAATTATATAACAGTAGTTGTTTTATGACTGTTTCGGCTTTTTGTTTTTATGGAATTTATTTAAGAAAATACTTATCTCATTTTGCATTCGTTTGGATTGCCATAGATGATTATATAAATTATAGTCGGTTCTGATCCGAGAAATATAAAAATTACTCGAATTAGAATTCGTTGTAAAATTATCGTGTACATGAAAAATATCGTAGTAATTTGATGAAATATCGTGCGATACGTCATTATTATTTTTTATCGCATGACACCCAAATATATCGTGGATCTAGGATAATTATCGCATGTCGGGCAACACTGGGTATGAATGGCAATAACGGATGGGTGACCGGGAGATTGACACATTTTTGCATTACATTCCATTCTACTCTGACTATCATTTCCATTCTACTATGAGTATCTTGAGTGTAGCATCAAGTATATATTTTTCACTTTTGTGTAAATATATTAAGATATTAGTCCAATATTTTATAAAAATACACTAAAGTAATAATTTACTGCTGATTATTTCAACAAAAGAGATTGAATATTACCTAAAAGTATCATAAATCAAACTGTAGCTTTATTCTCTATGTATAGAACGGAATGGTTGAGAGGGAAGAGATAGCAGGTTGGATTGCCGCCGATCTCGACACAAAAAAGATTGGGTGTGTTAAGTTTTGTTATTGGCATGCAAATTACAGATCGATCTGTGGATATGGTCTGATCTCGTGTCGTTTTCAATCTTGGATTACAGATACGACATTAATTTCGGGCGTTAGCCAACACTGCTGCAAAACAAAAGCGGTTCGTTATTAAGGCACAAGTTATGAACTGCATTGCGCCAAACCCCTGAAACAAAAATTTGTAAGTCTTATGTACCTGCATTTTGACGTGGTGTGTTCCAGGAGCTGTTCTTGAGAGCCAGTAAAATTACAGACACATGAGACTCAACGACTTTATGTCTCAGGGTAACGGGTGCAGTGCAGTTCGTCACTTGTGATGAAATGCATCTGTTATAGGCAGAGGTTACCACTTAACACTAGGTGGGCCTTTTGTGTGTACCGTCACAATTCCAATAATAAACGTAATATATGTCATATATCTTCTACGCAGCCTTATTGCTCTATGTCTTTTCTGTTTTCACAGGTGAAGAAGCACAGGATCGTGACTTCCATACATTGTCTTTCTGAAGGAGTCTCGGCTGCAAAGCCTTGAGCACCGCCGTAAAGTCGCTTGTCTATCGGTCTTTTACCGGATACATTTCGGTGAATGTGCACAAGAACTGCACGACTTGGTTCCGCCCTCACCCTTTTTCCATCGGACGTCCAGACAAACGGGGAGGCGCCATCCGTACATGGTTGATATTCCGAAGACTCGTACGAAGCGCTTCGCTTCCACTTTTCTCGTGCGTACTGCGAAAGAGTGGAACTCCTTACCGTGGTCAGTCTTTCCCGATGAATACAATATGGGTGTCTTCAAATCGAGAGTAAATAGGTTTCTTCTAGGTAAGCGTGCTCCATCCTAGACCACATCAATGCTTAACATCAGGCAGGGTGTGGTCAAACGCGAACCTATAACGAATAAAAAAAAAAAAATATTGTCAATATTCCACAAAACTATGCAAAAGTCTCTTTTATTGCTATTTAAGTAATACGAGTATGTCTGAGGTTTGAAATACGGCGTCTTTTTTTACAATTTTTCGTTGTGTTTGGAAATACAACAGGTACAATAAAAATATAAGTAACTCACAAATGTTAAGTTCATTTATTTATAAATAAGTATCAATAATATGAGGTATAACTAGACAGTATATATATACATAATACTAATATTCCTGTCTCATAATGAGATATTCTTAAACTCCTTTTCAACAAATTCAAAATATAATAAACTAACAATTAAGAACAATACAACGTCTACGACTTAGTTTTTGAAAAGTTGTTATTTTAAGGAAAATCATTTTGTCCTAAAATAACAACGTTCAAACAATACCCCTATACAAATGTTATCATAGTTATATATTAAACGTTATTTTCTAATATATTTAATTCTACAGTAATCATCTAAAAATAACAATATATATATTTAAATGTATTATTATTTTAATCTTCCTTTTTCTCTTTTTCTATTCGATACAAACTTGCACAGACGGTAGAACGTCTTTTTGGATCGTAATTTAAGTCTAACTGGTACGACTTAGACTCAGACTTGGCCAGCATGTATCGACTTAGACTTCTCTTTGCTTGTGAACTAACGTACTGAAAAAAAAAGTCATATTCTATTATTAATCAGAAAACATCCACTTTTAAATAATATGTCACTCCTTTTGAAAGCCACAGCTATTAACAATTTGCATCCATAGCTCCCGCCACCCCATCATCCTTCCACCTAACAGAAAGACTAGACTACCAACGTTACCTAGCTCTGTATTCATAACCCGATCTCAGCTTTTGATCTAGCTCTCAGAGGGCAGTATAATATGCTGAACTATTTAATACACCAATGTTGACATGTTATTTAAGAGCTCGCTATTAGCTGATACCACGAAAAAATATCACATCTCAAGAGCGGTCTTGAGTTGGTTGTGAAGAGCGATATTTTCTGAGATACTGTTGTTATGTGACTATTAATCAGGAATGGTATTATGATGCTTTCCAAGTTATAAGAGTGTACCAGCTAAGATAGGTCTTGGAACCACGACTGTGTATGATTTATTAATATTAAACCTAGAGCCCTTGCAACTTTTCATCATCGTTTATCAGCTTGTCAAGTAAAATGGATTGCTCCATTTATGAAATTAAGATCTTGTGAGTTTCACACATATTTAAATGTTGTAAATAACTCTGACGATAAGCATCTGAATTATAATCAAAATCATCATTGAAACCTAAGTCGACGTGATCGATCCTTAACGTGAGGATTTTAGCCGGTTAATGTATAATATTTAAATATGGATTGCTCAATGGCATGGGCATAACAAACAAATTGAAGTCAACTCACATCTATCGCGGGTAATTAAAATGATTCAGTTTTTGTCATCATGTAGCCAGGTAAATATAAGGTATATAATTTTTAACCAGGTAAATATCAGGTATATAATTATATACTACCATGGAATTTGTAATTGAACATTGTCAATCTTGATCCCTTTAAAAGTCAAATCAGCCTGCGGGGTCAGTTGACTACCTTATTATAGCTGTGGTTCACGACGACATCTACGTTGATTTTATAAATAAATTGAATATATCATATTACCTATCTGCATTCTGTTGGCTAGAAGCAGTTTTTGTTTTTTAGGATAGGGAATACAAAATACATTCATCATCATCATCATAGCTTTATACTGTGGTTAGAATTCCTGGTTTGTTAAGTGATATTTCAGGCAGATTTTCAGGCTTTAATATACCCACATGAGATTATTTGTTTGTACTAACCTCTTTATGGAAAGCCACATTAAAGATAGACTAAATAGAAATTATTTCTGAGAAGAACAACTTACGTATCGTGAATCGTACAACTTCCTTAATTGCCTTTTTGTATAGTCACGAGGTCCCCATTTGTCAACAGGGGTCAACAAGTATTCCCAGGTCTACAAAATAAAATAATAATACATCATTGATTGTCACAGTCATAAAAAACAATATAATTATTATACTTAGGTATTTTTTAATAGATAACCATTAATTTAACCACAGTCTCACCGGTGGAGCATACTCGCCTAGAAAATACGTATTTAAGTTTTCTTAATCAAATTGTTCTTACGTTAAACAAAACATTACGCTTTGCGGAATTTACAATGATTATTATTATCGATGATAATTGACAATGCAATCGTCTTTATGGATATCAAAATGGATTTAACTTTACAGTGTTATTCTATAAATACATGTCCTTTGACGTCCCGAAGACTTCCTCGTAGTTCTGCTGCATATACAGTTCATAAGATATGACAGATAACAGAGATATCCTACGATTAGGCTAGTTTTTTCCGCCTACTTCCACATAATACTGTGGAAGTACGTCATAATATCGCATAGTTTATTGCTGTAGAGAGCTGCAACTGAGGTAGAGGCAATGTTTATCACAAAAATCCGTACAAATCGCGCTTTATATGCAATATATTCTAGTGAATCTTTGAAGTAAATTGTAAAGGCCTGGATATTTTTCCTTTATCGAGTTCGTATAATGTTATAAAATATTATTTTAAAACATAATACGGACTATGTTATAATATTTTTGGATCATAAATATTTAACACTGATAAGTATAACACTAGGGCGTGGATTCTGCGAATGTGTTTTTTATAGTAAGACTTTAATTGTTTACTTATATTATATTGAATCATTGGAGTGAGTGTTAAATCACGATTTCTTGAGGCAATGGGTTTGATTCCCGGAACACACTAGATATTAGACTTTTTGACAAATAAATGTTTAGTTCAGAATCTATGACTGGTATGTAGCAATAAACTCGCCCCTTTTAACATAGAACCAAACCAAGACCAGCAAAATGTGGATGTTGGACGCCTCTGCTTACACCTTTGAAAAATAAAGGCGTAACAATAATATGTTTTCATATCTCATACTCGAAAAGTAGTGTTTATTTGATCCTCGTAGCGGGTGGAAGACGCTGCTTCCCAACTAAAGCGTGTAAAGCTCATAGTAAATGCTTACTTCTGTAGGGCCTGCAGTCTTGTTACCATGGTAACCATTGTTGTAACAAGTATAAATTAATTTAAATTTAAAAAATATATAAAAAGCCCAATTGCATTTTTTTTACTATCGTTAAGCGTTCATCTTTCCATTGAAATAAAAAATTGAAAGTTATACCAGTATATAAATATGAAACCGTTTTTTAAAACCCTTCATTTTGATAAGACGCTTGATGAAATTATAAGATTTAGCAGCATATACTTGTACAACTGTTATGACAAATGTAGACAAAACTGTTCTCATTTGTGGTATATTTTGCGACATGACCCAAGCATTTGACTACGTTCGACACGATATACTTTTACAGAAATTAGAGGCATATGGCGTAAGAGGTAATACACGAGACCTAATTAAATCATATTTAACTAACAGAAAAAATTATACTGAGATACCTACAAGTGAGCATATTACATAAACGTGAAATAACCTATAAATCCAACATGCACTCTCCAAGCTATGGTACCCCACAAGGTAGCGTAGTAGGACCTTTGCTATTTTTAACGTACATTAATGACATGCCAAATGCCCTTAACCACCCAATGACTCTCTTTGCCGACGATAGTACAGTGACAATTAGCTATAAAAATAGCGACGATTACGTATCTGATCTAAATAATGCTTTTAAGTCAATAATAGAATGGATGAATGACAACAATCTATACTTATAATAAAATTGTAACAGGTCCAATTCTGTACATTGAAGATATTTTGCAAAAAAAAATTTGACTGTAGCTGATACTGATGCCAAAACTGTATTTTATTTTATTTTTGTCTGTCTGTCTATATATCCCGGCCGCGCATCACTCCAAAACTACTGAATGGAATTCAATGAAACTTAACACGATTTGAGTTCATACTACGAAGAAGGTTATTGTATACTTTTTATCCCGAAATTCCGCACGGTTCCCTCAGGAAAGGGGATGAAGGTCAAAATGTACACTTAGTTGTAATTTATTAACGCGTAGTCCAATTTAAATTATTCTCTTTTGTTAGAAGAGTAATAAGTGAGCCCGGAACCCCATGGGCAGCCCGGCACCCCACGGGCAGCCCAGAACCCCATGGGCTACTAAATGGAATTCAATGAAACTTGACACGATTTGAGTTCATACCACGCAGAACGTTATTGTATACTTTTTATCCCGAAATTCAGCACGGTTCCCTCGGGAAAGGGGATGAAAGTCAAAATGTTACTTAGTTGTAATTTATGAACGCGTAGTCCGATTTCAATTATTCTTTTTTTGTTAGAATAGTGACGAGTGAGCTCGGAACCCCACGGGCATCCCGGCACCCCACGGGCAGCCCAGCACCCCATGGGCAGCTCGGTACCCCACGGGCATCTCAGCACCCCATGGGCAGCTCGGCACCCCACGGGCATCTCAGCATCCTTATTTAGAATTGCCAGCTTGCTAAGATAAAACTCTAAAATCTGGAACATTTGCCACGATATTTTTTTTTACTATCTATCTTTTGTCGGATACATTTTGGAGACTGCGCAATGGAATTGTACAATCTAATATATTTTTGTTCTACCGCCAAACAAGGAGAACCTCGGCAAAAAGGTACCGTTTTATAATCGAAATTCCAAAGAAAAGCACAAAGTACCTACTTTGCTTCAACATTTATTGTGCGAACCGCGAAGGAACTCTCTGAATTACTTAACTACTGTCTTCTGGAAAAACAAGCTGGGAGTTATCAAACCCGAAGTAAAAAGCTCCTTTCTGAGCTATGCTTTACTAAGAGTGCTTCACCACAGACCACAGCGTTGCTTAATATGAGATAAACCGTGCTAAATGCAAATGTGTAGTTTGCAGGTACGGCAATCGCGAACGAAGTCGCAGGTACAGCTAGTCTTCAAATAAATCTAGATAAAAAAAACATTATCCACTTCCGGCAGCGGGTTTTGCAGGAAGATATAGTAGTACAGTACAAAGGTAAGAGTTATACAGGAAGTAGACACAACCAAATTTCTCGGGTTAACCATAGACAATGAGCTTAAGTGGAGACCCCACATACAGATTCTATCTAAAAGAATGAATTCAACGGCATATGCGTTATACAAGCTGTCATCAGCTATTTCCACAGAGGCTCTACTAACAGCGTATTATGGAATGACCATGTCAGTACTGCGGTACGGCATCATTTTCTGGGGAAACTCAAATGATAAAGATGTTGCTTTCAAGGCTCAAAAAAGATGTATCCGGGCAATGTTTCATCTTCATAAAACTGATAGTTGTAAGCCGTATTTCCTAAAATATAACATTTTTACTTTACCGTGTCTTTATATATTGTAAGTAGCATGATGATGACGATAATGCCCCTCACGCCTAAAAACAGTAGTTTTTGCACTACCGCTTCTAGGCAAGATATCTGCCACAGCATTGGTACTCACAAGAGCATCGTAGAAGCCTAAATAAATGTTACTAAATAATGTTGACTTTGTCTTTGATTCACCAAGATGGATCCATCTAGACCTACCACTTAGAAAAATGAATAAATAAGTATTCTTAATAAAATGTCCATTGTTTGAATAGAAAATCGTAGCGACACAATAAAGCTAGGGTTTAGATAATTGTACAGGTAGTTTTTTTAACTTTAATTATGTACTTTAATTTATGTACAATGCGGATTCATTTTTGGTGAAAACAGGTTTTAATTAAACTGCATAAAAATAATTACTGTCACGCGTTACCAGTTGTTAAGAATAATTTAAAATATTTACCTTCTTAGCTCGTAGGATATATTTGCAGACTATGTATATCATTCCAAAAATCATGGGCAAAAATATAATATACCATGTCCATGAATAAAATCTGATTGGAACTCCAATGACAACCACTTGAGAAGTTATAAAGTGAATCATAATAAATAATTTAATCTGAAACAAAAATACATAAGTACATATAATTTTACCAAAAATCTAAGTATGGGTTTACTAACCTAAATATGTTTTTACATGTTATCGAATATATTTTGTTGTTTTGAACATTGTTGTCTAAGTGAAACCACAATATTCTTTAATAAGAACCGGTCGCGTAAGAGTCGGGGTTCTGTCCCGCAAAAATAATGTTTATTTCTTACGTTAAGAATATATTTTAATATAATGTTGTCTTCATTGATTATTATGCAAAGTAATTAAACAATTTAAATGTGTTATAATTGCGTATACATTTCATTACAGCGAGCGAAGCGAGACCTATCAGTATCTCACAACTGGAACATTTATGGCACACTTTACTGAAAAACTATCGCGCCTATAAATGTGTGCTTTAACGTAGTAATTAAACTTCATTTTTAGATGTGTAATCCTTGAAACAAATTATGATTTTATAGCCATTAAAAAAATAACATTATCAATTTTGTATTCATTGGATGGAATAATATTGTAGGTACTACTAACGCCTAAAATCTTGTAGAAAACCATAGAGTTAACATCGCTGCAATAGAAATAAACGCAATGCTCAAATACGTCGTAGTTAATTTATACTAGATGACACAACTAGAATCAGGTTGTAAAATAAACGCGAGCCCTCACAAAGCTCAGTTTTTTGCTAGTTGTTTTTATCACGACGACATTTCAAACACTTTGCAGTGATTGTGGTCGCTGCACAGTGCTCAGTGTGGGATTTTACCCGAGTTGCGGTCGCGACAAAACACTTATAATATAAGGAAATATTGTAAGTGTTTTGTCAAAGCTTAAATGTAATCAAAAACTCTATTAAAACCTCCTGGCTTTATTTATTATAATTTAAGATATATTTACAAAATCGTGTAAAATTGATAAAAACCACAGAAACGCATATAAACTTTCCTCATGGCGAGATTTAAAAAATTGTTTCATGGTATTCTAGTAGTCCACTAAGAACACCAATAAATCTACATAATCTAAAATTATAATAGTTTATATTTATTCGTAGTAAAATTGCCTTTATACATTACATTTGTTTTTTATTTAATTATTTACTTTCTTGCAAATCTCTGCAAGGTCAGATTTTTTTCAATACGTTTAAGTTAATGACAGTATTAAAAAATACCACAAAAAACCAGATGCAATAACCATCTAGATATTATATTAAAATTTAAAATTTTGGGTTAGGGTTGTTGCGTAATTATAATATACAGCAATTTTTGGTAGTAAGATAATTAGAAACATTCAAAATTTCAGACACATCAGGACTTCGCAAGCGTTCTAGAAGACAAATTTAAATCTATTGCCCAAAGTAAACCATTAGGTACTATTGTCTGACTCAAGCATCTTCGATCACTAGTTTGAAACAATTGGTGCAACCATTCTGCTGGGGGATGTCCTTCTGGGCCCCGAGCAGAGCACTTAATGCTAGGGGGCATGAGGGCGCAAGCCTTCATGCTGGACAACGAGTGGAAACTTCAAATACTGACGAACAAGGCCTGAACACAGACCCAAAAATGGTTTAGAAACTGAATATGTATTATATACTATTAATTGTTTTTCATTCACATGGATTTAAAAACAGACATTTAGAATCTAGTAATTAACAAACGGACCATGATTGTTTTGAACACATTGTATCCAAATAGTATCCTGAACAACGTGGGTATGCAAAACAAAATTAGTTTTTAGATAAAATTTCAAAATTTGTGGGTAATGCGAAAAACTTTACAATGGCAGTAAAAGTAATATCACGCATATTAAAAAATAACGAGTTATAAAGTTTTCGATATTGAAATATGAATATCCATTATTAGAAATCATATTATCACAGAACAAAGGAGTAAAGAAATGGGTGATGCCTATACAGGTTTATTGGTAAAATGCTATTAACCTCTTAAGGTTGACTTCTGTTAGTCCTAACAAACATTATAACATGTTTTTGTTAGAAGTTTTTTTTAATTTTTTTATGTTTGTATATCTCGGAGTAGACATTGTCTTTTACTACAAGATACTACTCAAAAATAGCATACTTACTATAACACCTCTTCATCCTGAACAACACGCTTATAGCGCAGGTAAGTCTACTGAATCTGCCTTGCACAACGTGGTACACAGAATAGAAAGAGATTTACAAAATAAAAATCTATGTATAGGCGCCTTCATTGACATAGAGAGCGCCTTTGACAAAACGAATTTCACCAGCATTAGAACTGCAATGCGGCGACATGGGGTTGATCTCACCCTAAGTGATTGGGTCATTAACATGCTTAAGCTAAGGGCGGTACGCATAGTTTTAAATGGCGAAACCAGGGGGGTGGTATCGCGGAGCTGCCCACAGGGGGGAGTCCTGTCTCCACTTCTCTGGAATATGGTGGTCAATGACCTGATCACTAGACTCAACTCCAGCCGATTCTTCACTGTGGGCTATGCCAATGACCTGGCCATTCTAATATCGGGACTATGTGCTAGCGTCGCATGTGACCAGATGAAGCAAGCCCTGAGGATCATTGAAGCTTGGTGCACAGAACACGAGCTCACCGTAAATCCCGATAAAACAGAACTGTTGTTGTTCACAAACAAAAAAGAGCTAGGCAGGTTTACACTACCCCGTCTTTTTAATATACAACTAAAACTGTCAAAGGAGGTGAAATATCTGGGCATCATACAAGACAGCAAATTGAACTGGGCAAGCCATCTTGAGAATAAGTTAAACAAGGCCAGTGTTACTTTCTGGCAATGCAAAAGAATGATCGGTAAAACGTGGGGACTTAACCCTAAGATCAACCTATGGTTGTATGAAACGGTTATCCGACCATCCCTTACACATGGAGCAGTGGTGTGGTGGCCCAGAACCACATTACAAACTGCCATTACCAAACTGCACAAATTCCAGAGACTAGCCTGCGTCAACATCACTGGGTGTATGATAACCACGCCTACTGTCGCGATTGAAGCTCTCCTCGGCATGATACCACTACAGCTGTACATACAGCAAGAAGCAGCGGCATCCGCATATCGACTTAAAGCATTAAATCTCTGGAACCTAAGTAAACAAGCACCACACACTAACATCATAGAGAACTACACTGATAACAATAATGGTTTGATCTTATCTCTCTATGACAAAGTTAACAAGCAGTACCACTTCTCTAAGAGCTACACTATACAAACACACGAAGAGCCTAGTGACATTTCAGGTACACACGAATATAGAATTTACACAGATGGCTCTAAAATGACTACAGGTACAGGAGCAGGTAGCTTCTCTGAAGAACATACACATAGCAACAGGCCTGGGTGCACACAACTCCATATTTCAAGCTGAATGTGTGGGTATTATCCAGGCATTGACTGCGCTACTGAGTAGAAAGGTAAATGGTAATTTTATCAAAATCCTCTCGGACAGTACTGCAGTTCTACGAGCCCTGAAACGACATGATCTATCATCGGGGCTGAACATACAGTGTCATCAGCTACTGGAAAAAGTAAGTAGTTACAATAACAAAGTTACTCTTCAGTGGATAAAAGGGCATAGTGGGTCTAGAGGCAACGATGAAGCAGACGAGTTGGCGCGGAGAGGTTCTGGTCTTCACCCTGCAGGACCAGAGCCTCTGATACCGCTACCATTCAACCAAGTCCGAGCTTGGATCCGACAAAAAACTAAAAACTTACATCAAAATCATTGGGCAGGCACAATAGACTGTAGACAGGCGAAAGAAGCTTTCCCAGAGTTAAACTTAAGATACTCTAGAAGGCTCCTCAAGCTTAAAAGAGACAAATTACGACGGGTCGTTGGAATTGTCACTGGACACTGTCATCTGAACAAACACCCGTCTACTATAGGTGTCACAGACAGCCCCCTGTGCAGAGGCTGTATGGAAGCAGAGGACACAGCCGCACACGTGCTCGTTAAGTGCAGCAGTGTGGCGTCCCAAAGAGCAGAGCACCTTGGTACGCCAGGGACCGTCCGGGAGGCCTGCGCCGGCGTCAGCGAGCTGCTGGCCTTCTTGGCCGATATTGGATGGCTGGATTAACGACAGCCTCCAAATTCGACGCAAAATAGGCTGCACAAGAGCGGCAAAATTGCGGAAAAGAGCCCGCACACCAAGGTCCAAGTACTCGTACTACGAGACACAGAACTTAAAAGTGTCAGAGAGTACTAGAAAAACTTATTGTTTGAAGTTTTGAGTCTTGCCAAGCCAAAAGCTCCTTCGTCGCAACACTGGACCGCATCACGCTCCCGTTGAATAGAGTTTTGATTATATACATCCTTCTAAGTAATAAAAATATGAAATATAAAAATTACAGGCACGAGAGACTTTCAACAACGGGTAGTACTCGTGCTAATTTCGTCATATACACATAAATATAAACCTCTACCCATATAATAATTAGACTATATATTTGCTCAGAATATATCTACAGAGCTATTGGTAAAATGCTAACAACTTCTTAGGGTTGACTTCTACTAGTCGTAAGAAACATTTTGATATATTTTTTTTTATTTTTAATTATTTTATCACTTTTTTTACCGAACTTACAATTTTCATAATCAACATTGTTAAATTGACAATTTCAGGAAAAATAAATAAGAAAATTTTCGGACAGTTTTTGGACAGCTAAATAACCGTATCTCGAAAACAAAGTACTATTTATGATGAGGTGCTTTAGTATAGTATAGTTTTATATTGATATTTCCCGTTGGAATCAAACGTTATATTAGGATGAACGCTGTGAATAACCCCCATTTTAGCCATTCTAGCTTATGATTAATGAATGATATAATTATCATTAAATTATTATTAAATGATGTGAGAAATTGAATTAATGAATCAGAAATATAGGACTCTATTTATTTTGTGTAAAGTTCTAGTTCAAGATAAAAGAAATCCTAATATTTAATACTACTATTAAGGCTTGTAATCGTCTATTGTTATTGTTCTTTTATTTGAATTTAATACTATAAAATTATACATATTTTATTTAATCACTATTATAAAACATCAAACCCGCGAATCATTAAGAACGTAATACCTGAAAGAAATTACTTTTCCTGATGTAATCGCGAATGTAATATTAATTTAGGTAATGTGAACTTTAAACACAATGCTGCTGAAAAACATCAAACAAAGTATACAAATATACATAAAAACAAAATCCATAAAATGTTTATGGTATAGAACTTAGTACTGGCTTAGGCATCCCGCATGCAGCTGGCTAAACATGCATCAAACCTTTCTGTATTTCAGGGAGTTCAGGAATCCCTGCTTTTTTTCTACTGTTTGGTGTTGGATTTCAGTGTCCTGTAGAGAGAAAAATAAATTCTAATGTGTTCAAAAGAAGTTTCTAACTACATGAAACTTTTGTAATAAAATCAAACAAATATGCTTTCCCTCTTTTACGTTATATTTAAATTATAGTTTCATATAATAAAGCAGGTTCGTTTTGTTTTTGTAAAGATAAGGTCTCGTTATGTATAGTCAATATGTCATATCTTGAAGTTATGAAAATGGTTCCACCATAACAAAAGTAGGTATGAACTTATCATATGTGTTTTGTTTCATAAAACCTTTTGTATTACGCATTCGCTAATACAATTGTACGCTTTAGTATTTTATGTACGCAATGCCTTAATTAAACAAGTTTTATTAAGCATGTACATTTGCTACAATTTCGTGCACACAAGCTTGTAAGCAACCAAGACACATATTATCTGCTGTGTATATGTGTTGATATGTAATAATTTAATTTGTTTCTAATGTTTGGATTCGCTGACATGCATAGCGTCTCTGCTAAACAAACTACCATTCTAGGTAAAAATCGCACGTTGCGTCGTTTCTTGCTATCACGACGTAGACAGTCAAAATGTGACATCATAAATCTCCATGAAGAACAAATATCGCTAAAGAATGGCCATAAAGGACTTATATTCTTTTCATATAACATACAATTTTTAGAATACAGTTGCTTAGGTCTTTGCTCGGCCGATGCCAGTCTACCAAATGTTCCCTGATAAATAAATGTGTCAAGTGATAAAATTATAATATAGTATTTGCCATTCGGAAAATTTCTAAAGAATAACTTTAGGGTACAAGCTCGTTTTGTTTTATTTGTTATATGAGCTTAAGTGGACATGTTTACACGTGCGGCTTTGTTACATAACATCGAGTTGGGCTCTTAGCTTAGCTCTGTATTTAATTTATTTTCATTAGAGCTAGATCAAATCTATTAATTTGATCTTTATTTAAAATATATCATCTGATAATGAGGCATTAAAACACACACTTTGTTCCCTGCCCAGACCATCATTTGATATTTTATATTTATATACAAATAAATTCTCTTTTTGGAGAGTGGCAACGATAATCGCACAATATGGACTTAAAATTCAGACATTTTAGTCATCCTAGCTGTTAAGATTCCAGATTGCCCAGATGGGTATGTAAGGCAGAGTGTCATCCACCTGGATAACCTGTTTTTAGAATCTTAACTTTGCTCGTTGATTCGCGGGGCTGAAAACAATAAATAAATACAAACAACTTACAATGGTTGAAGTCACATCGACTTCGACGATTTCACCCTAGCGCTTCCCTACCTAATATAATCGGCCGATTCTATCAGGACGGTACTTACTGCCTGGGCGAGGAGGATGGGTCCAGTTCTTCTTTCTTCCGCTACGCACAACACTCCAATTCGGTTATACAAATATCAAATTTATAGATCGCGTGGTTACAAATTCAAAACAATCACGCGCAACAAAACAAATTCAAATTAAAAAATACATGAAAATCAAAAGCAACCTTTTCTGTACAAAACCAAAAATTGTCCAGAGTACTAAAGTTTTCAAAACCAGAGAGAAGACGACAAAGCAAACTTATTTCTTTTTCAACTCAAATTGTCCATAGACAAAAAGTAGACGACTACGCTAAGTTGCGTTCTAAACACTAGCATTGGTGAGTTCAAAGTGCATATCCCAAAGGAGAGTATACATATTATAGATAAGTGAGTTATTTTTAACGCAAGTAGCCAACTCGATCATTTGAATATCCTTGTATGCCTTCAAAAATGGCTAGTGTGTTACTGAACTTTAAAGTTCGTGCAAAAATATTACATTTACGCATTTGCTCGCCAAATCTTTGCCACAAAGTTTTTATGAAACATAACCACATTTTATGTTTGTAAAGAACAAATAATTATTTTTTCGCTTACACTCAAGTTCGTAATGTCAATCTCATCTCAGTCTGTCTAAGCAAAATTAATTGTTTAGGGTTTTTTCGGCAATGAAATTAACGCTTAAATAAAGATCTATATTTAATTAATATAAATTTCAATTATACAGATGAAGCCAATGTAAAGTCAACCTAAAAGTCACACAAAAACACATTCCTTTGGAAACATAAATCAATAATTTAACAATTTATCTCTGCACTATGTATATGCACCTGACGAGAATCTAACTCTTATCATCCGATCTTGCTGAATGTCTAATCGCTCAACATTAATTAATCGTTTAAATATTTAAGATCAGTTAACCCCTTACAAAAAAAATTGTAAATAAATATTACACAAAACTCAGTTAGCGTTCTAAAATTTATGCTTATAAATAAAGTATTTAAATGTTTATTGAAATAATAATTTAATTCAAGAAATAATAACAAGATATTTTGTAACCGTCCTAGGTTAATTGATTATTTTCAAAAATGTACATCAGTGCCCAATAAAATATAATAAGAATATTTAATTTAAATTGTGTATTTAATATAAATAATTAAAAGCGGTTAAACCATCAAATAAATCAATGAATAAGAAATGAATTTCGTAGATTATATATTTGAGACGAGTTTAAAGAAATATATATATAAGTCATTAATAGTTAAGTCAAATATATATTTTATTAAATTATGTAAAGGAACCTCATATTAGTACGCTAGTCCAAGCACATTATTCTAGTACTTAGCTTTCAAACTGCAACCCGAGGATGGCAAAAAATTTGCGTCACTGAAGTTACTTTAAATACTTATTACTAAATAAAACACGCGCGAGCGACTATGCCAAAATTAAAACACAAATTTAATTTTGTTCTGCCGATCTTGGCAAGTTAAACGAGCGCGTACAACTAAATAAGTTTTAAGAAGACGTTTCATTCCTCTGTAGTAGGGACCACTATCACCTTTCTCTTTCGTAAATATAACTATCTCACTTACTCTCAACAAACCCCTGGCTTCCCACGTCCAATAAAGATGTTTTTGGAGTGCTATCGTACTTTGAACGATAAAAAATTATCCTTCTTATGTTCACATGTCGAACTGGTTGTGAATTTATTGCTTTTTTAAGGACAAAAGTACCCATAAGTCCCTGGAATTAGTCCCTTTCTTATCTTTTTTGAACGTCTAAAAATTTGCGATATATGATTTTAAAACAAAGATAAACCCAACAGTATTTTGTCTTACCAAATGTTTCTAAATAATTCCCAAGCACTGTGAACTCCAGTTTTTCGACTGTTCTCAAAACTGCAGTGACAAAAAATACACGTCTCTAATATAATTTTATCTAAAAGATGTAACGTGACAATTTAAGAGAAATTTATTACTTGAATGTGTGTTAAAAAAATTTGTAGATATTAGATGCGTTAAATTTTATGGTAGGTAGGGTTCAGGCGGTTACACCGCAATGGGCAAATCCCACACTGTCCAATATTAGAAACGTCGGGATAAAAATATAAATATACGCAATGTGAGCCGCTTAAAGCTGTTTAATTACTATAGGTCGATACCTTTAGTAATTAATACATCAAAAATGCTGTAGCTATGGGAACGAAAGTTATGTCATTATTATATACAAAAAGTTGCTCATAATATTATCCCCATGGGGCAGAGGAGAGCATTTCCCGGAGTTTGGGCAGTCACGTCTGTGGAGGCTGCAGATGTGTGCGCGAGTGGTGCCGCACCCCCATACCAGTCTACGACGGCAGAACGCTATGGAATTTTCAGCTGGTGGTAGGTTCGCTATTTAACTTAGCCCGGTATAACCCACGTGTACATCCACAGGCATTCGTATATGCATTTTCCCCCGAGACAATTTTAATTTTAACCGATAATTAAGCTAAGCAACGTCCATTGCGGTCATGACTAGCTAGTGGCATAACTACTGGGCGCTTCGGAGGGCACGCTAAGGCGTCGGTTCCGATTGTTTTCTGAGGGTGTAGCAGTTGTTATAGCATGGACGCCCGCCTGGCTCAGTAGAAAATCTGTCGCCAAGCATATAATGGTGTGTTTCGGTAGCTATCCTTGTAAGCAAGTCATGATAATTGAGCCTGATCAGCATTTTCGACCATATCATGACTTACCATATCATCAGTTGAGACAGTGACCAAAGGCTACCTATAAGAAAAGTTGATGATTAAATGAACGAAAATTTGACACTGTTTTAAAAATAGGCGGAGATAACTTTTTATTGTACTATGTGGTGAGCAACATGTTCCTGAAAATAAAGCAAATAAAATAAAAAAACGCGCGTAAATAGAGTCGAATCTGGCCTATCCACATTTGAGTCACGCGTTAGTAGCCGGAATCTTGCTCGTTCAGAAAAACACTTTAAAGCAAAACTTACAAAATAGTATATGGGCATCAATCTAAGCGTGAGTATTCTGACTCTAGTAGGCGGGGATCCTGTATGAAACGTGATGTCATCCACCAATCTTCCCACTGGGTATAAAGCATATAACACCACAACCTCAGTAAATGTGACAATGCCTTTTGTTACTACGTGGAAATATAAGTTTACCTGAAAAAATAGCATAAATGCGTTCTAATCGAAATTCTGTGTCCCACTTCTGTTGGGCTAGAGCATTTAGATTACCAATTTTACATATGCAATTAGGTTACATAAATTCTTGAATTTTTGTTGCAGAAAGTAACAGTATAATAGTGAAAAAAGTTACCGCAAAAGTGATTTGGTCGCATACACTCAAATAGATGATACAAATGACTATAGAAATCATCCATTGTTTTAACCACTTCCACTCCATAGTTACAATTTCTACAAAACAGTAGTAGGTGACTGCCTGAATAAACATAAAATAATATATTAATATTTTGTAACACTACAAAATAGTTATGTTGAGATAGGATTGAGAAATAACTGTAGCATTGCAACGAATTGATTTCTTCGGATCCTCTGCCACACAAAAGGCGTAGTAGCGAATCTTGTGGCATCTGCAATATTTTTCTAGGTTGGTATTACATATTTTTTGTAGTTTCATGCCACAGGAGAGATGCAAAAGAAGCGTAGCAACCCAGCAACATAGTTTATTATAGCCCTGAAGTCACATTTAAAATTAACCAACATTTTATATTTTTCGTTTGCTGGTATGCTAGTCACCACTATCTTTTCTATTGGTGGCCTAATGGCAATTATCAGCTCTGTTAAGAATACCGTGTACTAAGTACTTATAACGTAGCACGCGGTCCTACTCACCAAATAATGAACATCAGTGATATAATTAGTTCATTAGTAGTTTTAGAAAAAAAAATAGCAACTTACCAATGTTATTTGATCAGCTACGAGATTGAGTGTCAAATAAATCAAGGTATACAATTCTCCGAGCACAAATGTTGAAAAAAACATAGGCCACATGTAAAACCAAGAGAGGGGGTCTGGGAAAAAAGGATTGGTTAGCCATATTTAGGTTATTAAATTCGCTTTGGCTTATGCTTATAATATGAACTTTAACTGTATTCGTTTACTTATACCGTATTCTACATAGAATTAAAGACATTACGACAGATTACGATTGTCGCTGAAGTCTGGACATAAGCTGTATCATGTTCGCCACACAATAAATAATTGATATTGCAACATATATTATGTAAATGTCCAATAATCCTAAAACAAAATGACTACCTCATTGGTTTAATGGTTCGATATCCGGCTCAAGTATATGTCATTTCTTTAGTTTTTCTAATAAAGTTGCGGGTACAGTTTGTAGTAAAGACTTGTGCATGATAAGTAGTGGTGAAACATACAATCTTTTTTTTTAATGATATTGTGACGAAATGAGCTCGAGGCACACTTGATGTTAAGCGGACTAACCTCTATCTAGAACAGCTACATTTGATGACGAGTGATGAATTGCACTGCACCCGTCACCTTGAGATATAATTGTCTCATGTGTCTATAATTTCACTGGCTCTCAAGGATAGCCGCCGGAACACACCGTTTGGTACTTGGCGATAGATTTTCTACTTCAGGGTGGTAGCTTGCCAGGCGGGCAATCGCAAAATGCCCTTCCACCATGCGGTGAAGATCAATCAGGCGCAGATTGAACCAGGGAGCTGCGGCACGGCAGTTCATAGGTATTGCCGCTAGGCCATCATTTCTTCAAAAATCTTTTGCCATAATGTATGTGTTTATATACATTGTTTTAAAGGCCTGGGCATCAAAGGCGCATGTCAACATATAGAATCTGTTGTAACAATCATCGCTAAACCTGAACCGGTCTTTGAACGAAAAAGTGATAAAAAAAACTCACTGAATGAGGTAATTTCTATATGAGTCCCAAGTTTACTTTGGCAGTAGTCTTTTATCCTATTGTTAAGCAATACTCTTAACGTGTGCATTATTACATTTGAAATGATGATGGCAGAGCTATCCAGAGTTGGGTTTATCTGAAATATAAAATTATAACTGTACAATTTCAGTGTAGATTTTTTTAGTAAAGTATAAAGGGTTCGTTAGGCTGCGTATCTACCAGTGACGAGCGAGGTGAAAGAGAAAAAAAATAAAAGATGGCATCGCTGTGCAAAGGGAGGCTAGTAAATTTTAGCGGTTCTATTGGTAGTTTTTTCCTCTAACTTTTCATCTTCCTTGAACACGAAGTATCCAGTGAATATGCAGCCTCAGCGTCAAAATTCTTACGATTACTACTCTACTCCTCAGAATTTACACAGTGTTCCTGATTAACATCAGATAGATGCTGGCATTCAAACTCGTAGGCAAGTCAAGATAAACCTTTGCTCACGCGACGCTACGACAACATTAATCTTAAAAAGTACATTGTGTGTTAAAAGCCATAAACAATATACTTTTTAAGATTAATGTCGCTTGAGCAAAGTTTCATCTTGTCTTGGGTTTATATACTAAAATTCCTAATGAAACAAGAGATCGATAACAATATTTAAACGAATAATTCAAAGAATATTAGCCAATTTTTGGGCTTAACTTTTTGTTACAATTTAATTAAATTCCTCATTGCAAGAATGTTTCAATTTGTTTAAATAATAACTTAAAATATTATTTAACAATTGTAATTTTGTGTTTGAAATGAGACGATGAAAGATTAATAATTATAATATACACACATGATTCTATATCTCGACTTAATTTGAACGCTGACATTAGTATTTTAATATAAATTTTTTAATAATTTCAATTTGATTGTAATAAATATTAGCTTTCAATATTACTAGACTGTGTTTTCTTGTACGCCACAAGTGGCAAAGATACGAGCTACGAAATTTCAGTTACTTTACCACCTAGTATGGTATTCATCATCACCATCATCATCATCATCAGCCGGAAGACGTCCACAGTTGAACAAATGCCTCCCCCATAGAACGCCACAGAGAACGGCTATTACCCACTTGTAACCACTGGCTACCCGCGACTTTCACGATGTCGTCAGTCCACCTGGTGGGGACCAACTCTACGTCTTCCGGTGTAGTGTGGTAACCACTCGAGAACCATTCTTCCCCATCGGTTATCAGTTCGTCGAGCAATGTGGCCCACCCATTGCCACTTCAACTAACAAATTCTTAGAGCTATGTCGGTGACTTTAGTTCTTTGGCTCATATCCACATTCCGGATTTTATCGCGCAAAGAAACTCCGAGCATAGCACCCTTCATAGCCAGTTAAGAACCACGTTTCAGTGCCATATGTCATCACTGGCAACACACACTGGTTGAAGACTTTGGTATTCTGGCTCTGCGGGATCTTCGACGAGAAGATGTCGCGTAACTTCCCGAACGCTGCCCATTCGAGTTGGATGCTTCGGGCGACCTCTTTGTCGAAGTTGAACCTACCTAACTGTACAGTCTGTCCCAGGTACATGTTATGGTCAACAACTTCGAGTGTATCGTTCCCAACAACCACTGGTACGGGTGCAACATGGACATTAGACATAATTTTCGTCTTTTAAGACCCACCTGCTGGGAAATTCTACTAAGGTCGCTAAGCATTGTACTGAGTTCTTCAAGCGATTCTGCCAATATGACTATATCATCGGCGAAACCAAGGTGAGTGATGTATTTGCCATAGATGTTGATGCCGCATTCTTTTCAGTTCAAGAGCTTAAAAACGTCCTCCAACGCATTCGTGAACAGTTTCAGAGAAATAACATCTCCCTGTCTCACGCCTCGTTGCAGTTGGATTGGTTCCGTGCTTTTGTCCTGTAATCGAATCGACATGGTGGCGTTCCTATACAAACACTTCAGCGCTTCGATGTACCTGTAGTCGATTTGGCATCGCTGGAGAGAACGCAGTACGGCCCAGGTTTCAATTGAATCGAAGGCTTTCTCATAGTCCACATTGTTCGAGAGGCTGGAAGTCATCAAACCTACGAGCAAGACGATTTGTAATGAGTCTCGAGAACAGCTTATAAACATGGCTCAGAAAGAACTGAGACCCCACCGCGTGGACAGCTTCCACCAGCCCATTGTGTATCTCGTCCACTGATTGGCATTCAGCTAGACACTGGAAGCGGTTATGTAGTTCGAGTGGAAAGCTTTCGGGGTTTAGGATTTGCGCAGCAATAGGACGGTGCGTGGAGGTTATCAGACGTGTCCTTTCCAGCTTAACTTAATATTCAATGTGCCTCTGACGTTACGGTGATCACTACCGGTTTTCACCGGTATGGTATTGTATAGTGTATACAACACATAAATGATTTGAATTCGAATCAGAGGACACAAACGTAAAATAAACTAAGCTTACGCTAATAAAACTGTAAATCAATGTACCTACACTGGCTAGCAATTTGACGCACGTGTACTTGAGATCAAAACAATAATTTTAACTCGCAGTATTTTAAAGTATTTTCCTTAGGAGTTATGACATCATGAAATATTTTAATTACGGTGGAGGTCAAAGCTAAAAATCAATATAATATAATTTTTGCTTTTTAGCCTTGACCTCAAGTGCACGTGTGCCAAACGAGTGTATGTCCTTAGATTGCGATTTTTCATATATATCGAGCTATGTGCCCGCATAAATAAATGTATGAAAAGTAAAAATAATTATTATTAGTTCTTAAATCTAAAATGTTTGCTTATTGTAAGGTTATGACACGTTCATTGCTTATTCTGATAGTTGATATAGTTTGCATTCGTAATTCACTACTTGTTGTTTTGTTTATAACTTTATTATTAGACCAAAGATATTCATGAAATAAACAAAGAGTAGCTTTCATTATTATATCCATTGTAAATATTTGTAATTTAGCAACAAAATTAGCTAAACAAGTGGACACAATTAATTTATAATATTTTATTTCGTACGCAGATGTAGTTCTAATTACGATTTTTATTATTAAAAACTGCACACGCAACCATATCGTTCTGGTAATTAGTGTTTCAGGTGGTACTAGCGTTGGCCTCAATTTCTTGGATGTGGCAAATTTATATCTATACTTATAATAAAATTGTAACAGATCAAATTCTGTACATTGCAGATATTTTGAAAAAAAATATCTTAATTAATCTGTAGCTGACATTGATGCCAAAATTGTTTTTTGTTTTTATTTATGTCTGTCTGTCTGAAAGAGAATGAAGGATAGGGGATGAAATGAAAAATGTACACGTTGTTGTAATTTATTAACGCGTGGTAGTAGTATTGATTTCAAGTATTCTTTTTTTTTAGAATAGTGACGAGTGAGCCAGGCACCACACGGGCAGCCGGGTACCCCACGGGCATTCAGGCACCCCACGAGCAGCCTGGCACTCCACAGGCAGCTCGGCACCCCAAGGGCATCCCGTCACCACACCGGCATTCTGGCACCCCACGGGCAGCTCAGCCCCTACGGGCAGCTCGGCACCCCACGGGCAGCCCGGCACTCTAATTTAGTTTTACAAGCTTGCTGAGATAAAACTCTAAAATCTGGAACATTCACGTCAATCAGTTTTTTTAACTATCTTTCTCTTGCCGGATACATTTTGGAGACTGCGCAATAGAAGTGCACAATCGAATATATATTTGTTTAACCGCTGAACAAGGAGAATCTAGGCAAAAAAAAGGTGGTTTTTAAATCGAAATTACAAAGAAACGCACAAAGTACTTTGCTTCAACATTTATTGTGCAAAGCACGAAGGAACTCTCTTGAGTTACTTAACTACTCTCTTCTGGAAAATACAACCCGGGAGTTTTCAAACCAAAAGTAAAAAGCTCCTTTCTGAGCTAAGCTTTACTAAGAGTGCTTCACCGAAGACCACAGCGTTGCTTAATATGAGATAAACAGTGCTCAAATGTGAATAATTAGTCTGCAGGTACGGCAATCGCGAACGAAGTCGCAGGTACATCTAGTAATAAATAATATAAATACCGCCACTTACGCGCAGTGACATTATTTATCACTATAGCTCAGTCCTTCTTCATTATTTTTACAAGCCACATACATAAAACAAGATAAAATTTAGATTTAATTACCTAAATATAATTAATATATGCTTAGTAATTATATTAATAATTGCTTGGAAAGGCGAGACGGTACTTCACGTCGGCCCATCGCCTGCAACTTTATAAGGCTCAGGTTCGGCCTCACATGGAGTATTGCTCTCACCTCTGGGCGGGAGCTCCCTAGTACCAGCTTCTCCCATTTGACCGCATTCAACGCAGAGCGACCCAAATCGTCAACGATCAAGTTCTCTCCGGTCGGCTCGACCCTTTGGCACTGCGTAGAGATGTTGGATCACTCTGCATCTTTTACCGTATGTATCACGGGAAGTGTTCCGAGGAACTGTTCGATTTACTACCTGCAGCTCAATTTGGCCATCGGACGTCCCGACAAAGCATGATCTTTCATCAATATCATGTCGATATCTGGAAGTCTACAACTTGCGATTTTCACGGCATTTCCTACCTCGCACTGCCAAAATTTGGAACTAGCTGCCTGGTGAAGTATTTCCGATCAGATATGACTTAGGGGCCTTCAAGAAGAGAGCATATCCCTTCCTCAAAGGCCGGCAACGCATCCTCGAGACCTCTAGTATTGCGGATGTTCGTGGGCGACGGTAATCACTTACCACCAGGTGAGCCGCCTGCTCGTTTGCCGTCCTGCGCGTTTGTAGTCTTCTCGCAACCTTATCGCAGCGAACTCGCTACACCTTCGCAGTATACTTGCGCCGCTCCCTCTCCGCGTTTCTGGCTTATAAAAAACACTCTAGGGGTAGGGCAGACAAGACTGCTTGGAAGATGGGTGCTCCAAAAACAGCAAGTGACCCAGTAGATATTTGTAACATTTACTCAAATCACTTCCAATCAGTATTTGAACCCTCAACTGTTAGTGACGGTTATAAGGTTTTACTATAATCAAATGTATATCTAATCGGAACTACGTTGGCTCGATCGAACTAAAGGAGCTGGAGTTGATAATGTTTCACCATAAGTTCTTAAATACACCGCTACACCATTTGTTTTCCAGTCCACCATTTATATTCAACCTAAGGATTATTTAAAGTTGTAGCAAACTATCGCCCAATCTCAATTTTGCCCACCTTATCGAAGCTTTACTGAAATATTTATAACGTAGACAATAACAAACCAACAAACAGTGTGTTTACTGATTTTCAAAAGTGGTTTATAGAATGGATCACAGGATTTCACTAGACAAGAGCTTATAACGCTATTCGAGGTAATTTATGGCGCTGGTTCAAATCATATATCACGAAACATTGCCCGAAAGTTGGCTTAGAATCAGATGTGGTTCCAATTAGTTTTGGGGTCCCCCAAGGGTCAATATTAGGACCGTTACTTTTTATCGTCAAATGATATTAATTTTTTTTTATGTTTTTTAAATTGCTATTACATGCCGATGGCCTGAAAATGTATCTCTCTATAAATACTTATCAAGACCACTTAAAATTCCAAAAGGATCTGTGCAGATTTTTAGTGTATTTTATTAAAAATAATTTTACTCCTAAGACAATTTTTTTTTATACAAATACAAATTCATTTTATTCCTCCCTATTGTGATACATTAATGATGAGTCTATGAGTCTAAAACTGTGTGCATGCAGTGGCATGTATCTCAAGAGCCATATCCTTCCTGGCTTTAGAGAATCTGTAACACATCTATATTTTTTTCTTATAAATATACTATTTAGTAACAATTCAAAATTGAACCAAAACATTGAAACATATATACATATAGGAAAAATATTTAACGAAATTGTTTTTGTTCGAATTAACGTAATTTTGTAGATTTTTAATAATTAATATTTACGTGTTAAAGTGAATGTTTGTGAGGAATTTGAAAGGTGTATGTGTCGGTGCGTGTTACTGTAAGTTTGAGTATACGTGCATGTGAAGGGTTTGTGATTTGTGATGTGTAATTTTACATATGTCTAATGGGATTCTAACTTTGATGAAGTTCAAGTCATAAAGGATTAAGGAATAATATTAGGTAGTAAATTAATCGTTAATGTAAATATTCAAAATATAATAATAGCACGTGGTTTAAAAATATTTAATTTTGTCATAAGGTCTTCTAGTAACTTCAACAACGAATTAACGTATTTATTGCATAATATTAAACCATTATGAAGAGCTGCTAAATAAATATAAATTATTGCAATTAAACTATAGGAGAGCAATAATTAGATATTATGCCTCTGTATGACCTATATCATAAATCATAACAGATATGACTGTACAGAGTTGATTGATTAGCTTCGGTATAAGGTACTTTTTAGACCTCTTCCTCGCCGTTTCATAATTATTATTGTAAAAAAGAATATTTTTTTCATTAGGAAAATATTGTGACTCTGTTTGTTGGTTGTTGGAGACAGTCCCTTGAGTTTACACTGTATATGTGTATATACAGTGTAAACTCAAGGGACTGTGCATTTTATGGCGTTATAGAGAGGTGTCGTTAAATGGAGAGAAGAAAAAAGTTTGTGAGCAACTACGAAACGTATAGATAATCCGTGATTTCTACTTAATAGTCACGGTCAACAACAGACTACACGTGCAAGCAATTACAATTTATAAACAAAAGAACAAATTACTAAGAAAGTTATAGGTAGAGAGATAAAAAGAAAAACAACAACAGAATTATTCGATATTATGTTAACGGGCTACTACGGAACCCTACATTGCGCGTGGCCCGACGAGCGCTTGGCCGTTTATTATTTTAAACACTTGTGGAAAAATACCAGCCGAGAACGAGATATTGAATATATGATGTAATAAAGGGACAAGTATAATTCTGGCGGCCTTAATAGCTGATGTTGAGATGCCATCCCAACCATTTGCACATTTATCTCTAAGATTGATGATGATCTGATCAATTTCATCATAATCGATGCTAAATAAAGCCATTGAATGTAAAGGAGGTAGACTATGAGTGCCGGCAATCTGAGCATTTAATAAAGATAATGTGTTAGTTTGACATTGAGGAAGTATATTGGAGGCCAGATTAGATCCAACACTAGCAAAACATGAGTTGACCATATTTACTGAGGTGGATGGGTCGTCGGACAAATTTAATAAATCATTTGCAGAAGTGCGCTTTTTGCTTATATGTGCAAGCTTGTTAATTATATTCCAAGCATCTTTGGGGTTTCTCCGAACCTTCTGAAATTCCTGTTGATGGTATTCTCGTCTAACTTTTTTAAGTAAATTGTAACAGAATATACGGTAACGAGTAAACATTAATTTGTTTGTAAGGTTATCTGGGTTCTTTTTAAATATTTTAGAGAGCTTATCTCTATGTCGAATACATCTCAGAAGGCCAGTAGAAATCCATGGCTTGAGCAACTTTTTTTACTGGGAAGTTTAACAATGCGAGTGTGTTTGCTAACGATGCTAGAAATTATCTTGACTAAGTTTTCTGAAGCTGTATCAGGATTGCTGCAGAGAATAACGCTAGAAGAATCAGTACCTTTCAAATCTTTAGTTATTGCTGCGATATCTAGTCATTGTGGACTATGACAAAAGATATTTTTTGTAGATGTAAGTTGCAATTAAAAAGAACTGGAGCATGATTGGTGTTCATTGAATCAAGTATCAAAGTTTTTGCATTAAAAGGGGTTTGAGCAATGACGTGATCATGGCAATTATTTTCTCTGGTTGGATATCGATGAGCGTGAAGGAGCTCGTTTGATGCTACCAGGTTTAGGTATTCTTCGAAATCCGCGTTAGTTATGGAAGATGTCATATTAATGTTTATATCGCCAATTATGACAAGTGATTCGAATGATTTTAAAGAAGTCAAGACAAGGTCCAAGCTATTAAAGAATGGATCTATTTTTTTATAAGATGGAGATCAATACAAAGCAATACCAACCAACTTATCTAAAAATTTGACAATCAGACAATTAGCATCTTTAAAATATGGCTCAATGATACTATAGTTAATGTTATTTCTAATGAAGACTACAACACCGTCATCTTAATTTCTAAAACCAGATTTATGGGATTCAAAGCCGGGAATAGAAGGTACAACAGAAGATACACTCAACAAGCATTCTGTCAGAATGAGAGCATCAATCCTGAGATTAATTCCATGAACTAGTATTAAAAACTTATCAAAATTACAGTTAATACTTCTGATATTAATGTGGAGAATATTAAAACCATCGATATTATTACCAAGGTGAGCCTTTACAGCTTCTGGTGAGCATATAGCAGATTCCGAATTAGAAATTTGTTCTATATCACTAAGCAAACTATTGGTGTCATCCATTATGAGACAATACGAGAAACAATTAGACAATAGCACATGAATATACAGCAGAGCAAAAATGCATTGCCAAAATACAAAAATCACATTTGCATGTAAATGTAGAAAAGACCTCAGTAGTTGTTGTTGATACGATAGTATGTGTGAGTGAGTGAGTTGCAAGGATGTGTGAGTGGGTGTTTATATATACAGAGCATAGCTTTACTTAAATTACAGTAATTAAAACTACTATGAACCGGGCCTAGTAGATAGTAGGTTTCCAGCTTAACGGAACAATCTAGTCATTTTGGATCTAGCACCCCTTCAGGGCCTCTTTATTTGTCACTCGAATCACAGGCCCATTCTCTCTTTTCTGCATAAATATTTTCCCATTGGAAACCCAGCAGTAGTTTAAATTATTGGCCTTAGCATATGCTAGAGAATATTTTTTAGCCAGGAAGAATAGTCTCTTCATTTTAGGTGTAAGGTTTTCAGAAATGACAATTGGTTTCAGCGGTCCGTTTATGCGGTGATGTTCCAGGGTGAGTCTCATTGCACCTTTGTTAAATTTGCTGAACATACTGATAATCGTTTTTTCCTTTATATTACTACATCAATCCACAACCACAGTTCTACTAGCTGGGTCCTTAGTTCTGACGCGGAAGATATCTTTTAGAGCTTCTCCGGCTTTAATAAAGGTGTCCAATAGAGACGATTTAGTCTCCGAAGCGGCAACTGAAATGTTTCTTATTTCTTAACAACTGGATCTAATACCTCGCTCCAAATTCTCTATTCTCTTCTCCAATGCCTTAAAGTGCTGCAGATCAGCCCCTCGGGCAGTCTCCAGCTCTACAATCCTGGCCTGAGCCAGCTCCAAGTTTTAACCCAAAAAATCCAGTGACGTATGCAAGTCCTCAATAGCGGCGCACAATCTATCCACTCTTTTATATTGGTCTTCCTAGAAATGTTCAAGCAATGATTTCATTTCTTTCATAAAGTCATCCAACTTCTCATCATCTCCATGAGGGCGTTTTTTAAGGAGAGTGTTATTGATACTCTGCTCCGATGAGGAGTGATGTAGTTGTTGTTGATGAAAAATTACCGTCAGAGAACAGATTGGCGCAGAAACAGGCGCCGACGACACCGTGTCTGCCTCTGGCGTCGACTTAGAGGCGCTAGCAGTGATCGCTGGCGATGAAGGCGGTGTGCGGTTCAGCGGCATTTTGTTTTTATATCAGTCACAGTTCGGACAATATACCTAGACGTGGCTAACCAAGGTGATAAGCAATGCAAAGACGTTAACTGATTTCGAATTGCAGTGGAGGTCAAGTTAAAGTGTTCGGGATAGACAACTTGGAACAAAATCGCTTTCCGTCCAGTCTACGTAGATCCTTTGCTGTCCTTATGTGTGCAGCGTGTTTTAGTTAAGTAAATATACACTCACATCGAAGCATGCAGCGTGTGTGCGTGAACCGGGCAGATGAGTCCTTTCTTCAGTAGTGCCAATGCAACTTCCGTGCAGCTTATGTTCTCCTGTTTTATCTATTTAGATAAATAATAATAAATATTTTTTTTTTTTTTTTTTTATAATAATAATAATAATATAAATAATAATAATAATAATAAATAATAATAAATATTTATTTTCCAATACATTATACAGTTTGTTAACAATTTTCAGAAGTATACGTGGCTTATAAATCTAATGAAACACTGGTAAACATTGATACCCAAACTAGGCGAGTGCCTGTATCTTGGGTATCTGGGTACGATTTCTTAACTAGTTATTGTTACAAGACACTTGTCTTTGTTCTTGACATTTTTTTATTAGTTTATTTTCTTCGTGTAGGATTAACATTACTATAAAAACTGAACATTATTATACAAACTGACAATAGTTCGGTTGTTTATGAATTACAGTAGAGGTAAGTTATGAATGAAATGATTAAAAAACTTTTTTCTGTTACATACATTTCCTTCAATATAAAATTAATTTAAAGTATTATAAATAATATAAGTATGTGTATAAAATGCTTGTATAATAAGTTCAGAAAACAGACTATAAACAGTTTAGCTGTTTTCAGATTTGTTTTGCATAAAATGATTATAATCTGTATGAGGAGAAATATTTCCATTTGAGTAAATTATAATTTGTAAGAGGTGTAAGAAAGGTGTGTGAAAGTGGATGTGTCGTGCGTGTATATGGGAGTGTGTGAGTAAGTGAGTGTGTAAGGGTGATAATGATGCCAAATTGCCTTGAGCAAGGGAAGGTGTGTTAGATTAAGTTTTCCGTTTCTTCATAAGAGAGGTTCAATAGCCAGCCCCGAACCTTTTTTTTGCAGTTAAAAACTTTGCAGTCCTTGATGAAACAGTATGTACAAACTTTATTATAAGTTTTGGCGTGAGCAACTGCAGGACTTCTACGTGCTAATAGAGATGTAGCAAGTGGTACTGGAAGTCGGTAAACACGTTTGGATAAAATATCTGTATAGTCATGTCGGTTAAGCATAATTTTATGAGCTTTAACTGTTGCTACCAAAACGAATAGCTGACGCATACGCATTACTTTAAAGTCATTATAGAGAGAATCAGTTGGGTATCTGAAGGGCTTATTTAATGTGACTTTAATGAGAGCCCTCTGCGCTCTTTCAACAGTAATGAAACTAGTTTTTCCAGCACTGCCCCAGACAGATATACAGTATTGCATAATTGATTGGCATAAGGCCAAATATACTAAACGTAGCACGTCTAGTGGCGTGCAGTCCCTAAGCTTTTTCATTATGTATATCAGCTTCCTAAGCCTACCACACAAATCTTGAATGTGTTCTTGATAAGAGAGGTTCTCGTCAATAACGACGCCTAGGTATTTGATTTTGCTGACACGATCAATGTGTCTACAGGAGCATTCAGATGGTGAATTTAAAACTCTATTGTAGGAACACGTGTGCATTCTAAGAAAGCTATTTTCAGGGGGACTTCCAGCACAAGTTTTTGAAAAAGGTATGTATTTAGTCTTGTTCACATTTAGGGTTAGTAAATTTTGATCAAGTAACGTTGCAATTTTATTAAGACCTTCTTCAGCGCGACAATATACTTCTTCCCATCCTTTATCGTGAAATATTATGACTGTGTCGTCTGCGTACGTGATTATTTCAGCATTTGGTAAGGAGCAGTTTACAATGTCGTTAATATACAGAGAGAAAAGTGTTGGGCCAAGTATACTCCCCTGGGGGACGCCAAATTCTATTGAAAGAAGGTCACTATGGAGAGAACCGATCTTTACAAATTGTTTACGGTTATTTAAGTAACTACTGAACCAGTTATAGACTACTCCTCTGATGCCGATGGCTTCCAATTTCTTAAGAAGCAAGCCAACCGAAACGGTGTCGAAAGCTTTAGCAAGGTCTAAAAACACCGCAATGCAATTATCACCATTTTCAACATGGATTGAAACAGTGTTGGCAAGCAACGACACCGCGTCTTCGGTTGACCTGCCTCTCCGAAAACCAAACTGCCTATCAGACATGATATGGTTCTTCTCAAGGAAAGCTATCAACTGGTTGTTCACGACTTTTTCTAAAATTTTAGATGCTACACTTAGAAGCGCAATCGGCCTATAACTATCAGGAATAATTTTAATTCCGTTTTTAAAAATTGGCGTTACAGAAGAGGTTTTCCAACACTCGGGGAATACCCCTGATGTTAAACTCAAGTTAAAAATGTGGGTGAGTGGAACAACTAGTGAGTGGCTGGATTTTTTAAATAAACTTGTGGTAAATTTGTCAGGTCCAGGTGAGCTGTCAGGTTTTAATTGAGATATTATGTTTGCAATTTCAGAAGCGTCTGTGGGTCGAAGAAAAAAAGACTGTGGTATTGAAGTAGATGGTCTGTAAGACAATATAAGATCTTGTTCCGTGACAAAAAGCTTATTTAATATAATATCTGCAAATTTTTGACCAACTGATACAAAATGTTGATTACACTCTTGGAGCGACATCTCGGGGCTAGATTTATACCTCAGAAGTTCGGTGGAGTCGATCTTATTAATAGGTGTGTAGCAGATACTTTTAATTGTTTTCCAAAGTTTTTTGGTATCGTGCCTACTGTCTTGCAACTGCTGACTATTGAATTCATTTTTGAGTTTCTTTAAGTTTCTTCATTTTTGAGATTTCGGTGACTTTCTTATTTTTACGTAATATAATTAGAAAATATGATAACGGAGTATATAAAAACACGTCTGTACTGGCCAGAGTCTCGGAGGAAAAGGGATTTAACGGATTGTGGTAGGGCATTTTGCTAATGTTGTGACCGCCCGAACCCAACCTACCATAAAATTTAACGCATCTATTATCTACAAAATTTTAACACACATGTTATTAATAAATTTCTTTCAAGTTGTCACTTTACATCTTTCAGATAATATAATATTAGAGACATGTATTTTTTGTCACTGTAATTTTGAAAACAGTCGAAAAACTTGAGTTCACAGTGCTTGGGAATTATTTAGAAACATTTGGTAAGACAAAAATGTTGGGTTTATCTTTGTTTTAAAATCATAAATCGCAAACTACTTGAAGTTCAAAATAGATAAGGAAGGGACTGAATTCCATGGAAGGTTACTTTTTGTTCTAAAAAGTAAAAAAGCAATAAATTCACAACCAGTTTGACATATGGACATGAGATTGTATGGAGCAAAGGTTCTATTACGAGTAAGTAAGAAAGATATATTATTCGAGAGAGAAAAAAAATATGGTTTTAACCCAAATGAATGAAGCGTCTTATTTAAAATCGTTCAGTTGTACGCGTACGCTTGTCCCGCCAAGTCGGCGGAAATAATTTAAAGTGTATTAATTATAGTCGCTCGCGCGTGTGTTTTTTTATATAAATGTTTAGAGTAAATTCAGTGAATATTCGCCATCCTCGGGCTGCAGTTTGAAAACTAAGTACTAGAATAAGTGCTTGGTCTAGCGTACTAAAATGTGGTTCCTTTACATAATTTAATTAAATCAATATTTGACTTAAATATGAATAACTTAATAAATATATTTCTTTTAACCAGTAGAGATGTTTTAAATATTTAATCTACGAAATTCATCTCTTATTCATTGATTTATTTGATGGTTTAACGCTTTTAATTATTTATATTAAATACACAATTTTAATTAAATATTCTTATTATACTGATTTAACAATTAATTAACCTTGGACGGTAATAAAATATTTAGTTATTACTACTTGAATTTAATTATTATTTCAATAAACATTTAAATACTTTATTTTAAGTATAAATTTTAGAACGCTACCTAAGTTTTGTATAACATTTATTACTATATCTTTTGAAAGGGGTTAACAGATCTTGAATATTAAAATGATTAATTAATGTTGAGGGATTAGACATTTAGCAAGATCAGATGATACGGGTTAGATCCCCGTCAACTGCATAAATATAGTGCAGAAATAAATTGTTACATTATTAATGTATGATTCCAAAGGAATGTGTTTTGTGTGACTTTTAGGTTGACTTTACATTGACTCCATCTGTTTAATTGATTTTATATTAATTAAATAAAGATCTTTATTTAAGCGTAAATATCATTGTAAAGGATTAGAAATAAACCTAGACAATAAAATATGCTTAAGCATATCTCACAAGACAGACTGAGATGAGATTGACACTACGAACTTGAGTGTATAATTATTTGTTTTTTTACAAACATAAAATGTGATTATGTTTCATAAAACCTTTGTTGCAAAGATTTGGCGAGCATATGCGTAAATGTAATATTTTTGCAAGAACTTTAACTTTCTTTAACACACTTGCCATTTTGTACATACAAGGATATACACATGATCGAGTTGGCTACTTGCGCTAAATTTAACTCACCTATCTATAATATGTATACTCTCCTTTGGGATAGGCACTTTGATCTCACCCAAGCTAGGATGACTAAAATGTCTGAATTTTAAGTCCAATGTGCGATCATCGGTGTCACTCTCCCAAAAGGAGAATTTATCTGTATATAAGTATAAAATATCAATTGATGATTGTAGGCAGGGGACAAGGTGAGTGTTTTTATGCCTCATTATCAGATGATATATTTTATATAAAGATCGAAATACAATATTTGATTTAGCTCTAATGAAAATAAATTAAATACAGAGCTAAAGCTAAAAGCCCAACTCGATGTTATGGAATAAAGCCACACGTGTAAACGGGTCGGCTTAAGCTCAAACAACAATAAAAAATAAATGAGCTTGTACCTAAAGTTATTCTTTAAATATTTTCCGAATGGAAAATATTATAACTTTATCACTTGACTCTTATTTATCAGGGAACATTTGGAAGACTGGCATCGGCCGCTCAAAGACCTAGGCAACTATATTCTAAAACCTTTATATCATATGAAAA
This sequence comes from Plagodis pulveraria, assembly GCA_963890685.1. Taxonomy (NCBI): domain Eukaryota; kingdom Metazoa; phylum Arthropoda; class Insecta; order Lepidoptera; family Geometridae; genus Plagodis; species Plagodis pulveraria. The sequence continues at coordinate 4,738,338 of OY982950.1, forward strand.
GAATATAAGGCCTAATGGCCATTCTTAACGATAATTCGCTCTTCATGACGTCACATTATGACTGTCAATCGTCGTGATAGCAAGAAACGACGCAACGTGGGATTTACACCTTAGAATATCAGTTATCTAGCAGAAACGCTATGCATGTCAGCGATCTCAAACATTAGAAACTAATTAAATTATTACCTATCAACACATATACACAGCAGATAATATGTCGTGGTTGCTTACAAGCTTGTGTGCACGAAATGGTAGCAAATCTATATGCTAAATAAAACTTGGTCAATTAAGGCATTGCGTACATAAAATACAAAAGCGTAAAATTGTATTTGCTAATGCGTAATACAAAAGGTTTATGAAACAAAACACATATGATAAGTTCATACCTACTTTTGTTATGGTAGAACCATTTTCATAACTTCAAGATATGACATATTGACTATACATAACGAGACCTTGTCTATACAAAAACAAAACGAACCAGCTAAATTATATGAAACTATAATTTAACTTTAACGTAAACGAGGGATAGCATATTTGCTTGATTTTATTTTAAAAGCTTTGGGTAGTTAGGAACTTCTTTTGAACACGTTAGAATTTATTTTTCTCTCTACAGGACTCTGATACCCAACACCAACCATTAGAGAGGGCAGGGTTGCCTGAACTTCCTGAAATACAGAAAGGTTTGATGCATGTTTAGCCAGCCGCATGCGGGATGCCTAAGCCAGTACTATAAGTTCTATTCCATAAACATTTTATGGATATTTCGTTTTATGTATGTTTTTTATGTTTTTCAGCAGCATTGTGTTTAAAGTTTACATTACTTAAATTAATATTGCATTTATGATTACACCAGGAAAATAAATTTCTTTTAGGTATTTTGTTCTTAACGATTCGCGGATTTTATGTTTTATAATAGTGATTAAATAAAATAGGTATAATTTTAAAGTATGAAATTCAAATAATCACGATCACAAGCCTTAGTAGTAGTATTAAATATTGGGATTCTTTTATTTTGAACTAAAACTTTATACAAAATAAATAGGGTCCTATATTTTTGATTCATTAAATAAATTCATCAAATCATATAATAATAAATATATAATTCATTAATCATAAGATAGTATACATGGACTGAGTTGGGGGTTGCTTACAATGTTCACCTGGCTTGCTACCACCGATATGTAGAAAATCCGTTACCGAGAACCTAAACCTCCTTGATAGCCAGTAATTCTAGGGCAAGTATGTATTTCTTATTGTTTTTTATTTTCGTCATTATTGTAATGGATAATGCGACAAGTTTTATCGCGCTTTCGTCGACACTTTAAGGCAGCGCTTTATCACCTATCACAATTATCATAGTGTACTTACTCTCTCGTTATAAGTGTAACTTTACGTTAAGAGTACCTGCTGAACACTTCTTGCTGTAAGCACATGGACCACAGGAGGAGCTGTCGTTGATTCTGTCAGCATTTCAATATCAGCGATCTAAAAAAAGTGGAATAGAAACATTGATACATGGATGTTGATTAAATTAAAATAAACACGGTTTATTTCATGCGCGATAACGGTTAAATGCAAGTTGTTTCTGTGGATTGCACCGAACGCCACAGAAGATGCAATCCTCTTGCAAGTGATGGACGAACGGGTCTCACCGTGTTTTTTTTAATGTCATTTGTAAAGTCTCTGCCAACACATGCATCTGCGCCCATCACCCTAAGGCATAAAATTGTCAAGCATCATGGCTTAGCGACTGTCTCTGATGGCCGAGCAGTTATTGTTATAGACTGCCGTGCCGCAGGTACATGGTTTGATTTCCACCGCCACCGGCTTTAGCTTTACTGCACGGTGGAAGGGCTTTTGTGAATGCTCGCCTGACTAGCTACCACCCTCAAGGAGAAAATCTGTCACCCAGTACACAATGGTGTTTTCCGGGAGCAGTCTTTGAGAACCTTAAAATTACAGGTACATGAGAATAAACAACTGTATATCCCACGGTGATGGGCTCTGTACAATTCGTCAAATGTAGCGAAATGCATGCGTTATAAGCAGAGGAGACGCAAATTGACCCGTCACAATCCTATTTTTTTTTTTTAACAAATCAAGATAATGGGTATAGGCTTACCGTAGCAGGCACTCCCAGTAAGGTACAGAACTGTTCACTCAGAGAGGCGCACCTCCATAGTTAATGATTAATGCGCATATGTATGGGTAAACCTCGTTTGTACACTACGTCTTAGTGCGGGTATAAAGGCTATTGATATACAGTAAAATAATAAAATACAAAATATTGCTTGGTTAGGCAGTAGTAGTTGGTAGTTGGAGAGGTGCGCTATGTTGACCAAATAACTACATATGGAACCTGCAAGCTAGCTTAGTGGTGATACATTGGATACAGTTTAAATGGATAGTTTTATCACTCCAAAGAAATTGTGCAAAAAATATGCAGAGGTGTGGTCACCAGCTAGTGGAAAAGGTGACGATGACATCTGAGAATAGAGCGATCTGTTCTTGGGTTTAGAACTTAGACATGACTGTGATGTTCTAAACGCATTTTTATTAATGACCACTCTTTCAAAAAATGGCAAGTGATGATGAGGTCGAAGATGTTGTTTAGGCTAACCTAACTTAGAATTACTGGCGCCTAAGGACCTGCTGGAATACACCGTTAGGTGCTAAGCGACATATTTTCTACTGGTGGTAGCTACACAGGCGGGCGTTCGCAAAATATCCTACCATCATACACGCCTGCCATACTATGACAACAGTCGGTAATCACGGTTTAACATGCCTCCTGAAGGATAAAAGCGGACGTTTCTATACTAGTAAATCGGTTAAGAATATCTTGGTAAGCTACAGTACGAGCGCTGCAAAAGAATTAACTTAATTAAATTTTAATATAAGCAAAATAAAAAATTTACCGTCATTACAATATGTGCATCTATGGGTGCATGTGTTGGAATATTTTTTATTACATCCCAATTTAAAAACCGTAGGTATGTAAACGACATAAATTCAATGGCAATTATTGATAACTGTATCATGTTCAGGAACTGAAAAGAGTAGAATTTGTAAGAAATAAAATAGCATACGGGTTATATCTTCACAATTTGTTTAAATAGCCCAACTGTTCTGCGGTTTCTAAGATTAAGGACTAGGAGTCTAAAAGCCGTGGAAGATTGACCTTCACCCATCAGAAAACTTAATAAGACATATTTTTTATTAAATACTAGCGGCCCGTCCCGGCCTCGCACGGGTGGACATTTATGTTTCAATCATTTTGGCATAAACGTAGAGTAAATGCAGAACATGCCTAAATTATAATGTATATAGCAATAGTGTATCGCTGGCTCCCTTTGAGTATGAAATTTGATGATTGAAAACAAAATTAAAACAGAATAAATGACATTAACGGGTAATTTTTATAAAGATTTCACTGAGGTTTAGAGTAAAGGTATACTAATAATAATTGGATACATTATATTACCTACTACTATTACATCACAGTCAACAGTCAATACTTGTATGTAGTGATTAAGAAAGCAATTGTGTCTGATAATATAAGATAATGTATGCATATACGTATGTTCGGTAAATGCAGTCTGTTTCTGAGCGCGCGCGGACGCGAATCTTGTTTGTGTTATCTGCGATGGATTTTGTAAAGGTGTGCATGCAGACGAGCGCGGGCGGTTGGCCGCATTCTGTTGTTTGAAGTTGGTCAAGGCGGCCGGCTAGTTTGCTTGAAGTTAGTACTAGTTCCAGCCGCGGGCGGCTCACACGTTGTTCAGGTGTGCATGAGACAATTTGAGGTCGCGGCGACCTAGTAGATTAAAGGATTGCTAGTTTATAAGTGACGATAAACATTGGTGCTGTATGCAACAAAGTGAGGGATTGTTATTTGTGACGCCAGGTGTTCAGTTAGTTACAGCAACGGATTGCGGTTCGGCGGGAGAACGAGATCAGGGGAAGTATCCTAATATAATTACGTATTGTTAGCTGATCGATCAATTATCTAGCTTTAGGGTGTTTAGCAATAATCCCCTTTCGACGGAGCGACTAGCACGTAGTCCGAATGTAGGTCGTTCCTGCCGTTTTATACTCGTGCCTAATAGCACATAAATCGGCTGGGGTCTTCCTGTGACATTCCAGGAGCCCAGTCGAATACGCCACGATACAGTGGTAAAGTGTGGGACTACGGGGATTAAGAAGGGTACTTATATCTCCATACAACGTACTTATTATCACATATTTTATAAAATAAAAAATATAGCACTCCGACCCACCTTTTGATCCTAAGTTGTTTTTTATATTTAATTTTACTCTTTGATTATTTATTTTAAAAACTTTTTAATTTTATTGAGTTTTTATTTTTAATGTTCCATTTTTACCTTATTTGCTATGTTATGTTAGCAGTGGTATTTGTAGATGGCAATAAATCATATTGATTTTCAAGATACCCTACTCGAGAAAGTGCAGTATATAGTTGGCCATGAGAAAAGCACTCTTTTCTTAGAACGATGCCAACATAGAAAAATGTTGTCCATGGGATTTATTTACTGTAAGTGCAAACAATATCTTAAGAGAAAACTATAATCTATAGAAAGATATAGGCAAATCCGTCGGTATCATCGGGATCCGCGGAATGTGAGCGAGCTGTCCGGTCGCGGGGCCGGTGATGATAGTAGCTACATTCCCATTGTCTCGCAAATCCTTTATCAAAAGTTTTGTCCCAGTGCACATTGGGAGGGCTGAATGGGTAAAAAATAAATTATCAATAGCGTAATGGGAGTAACCTATTTTAATTTCAGTTCGTGAGGTAGCAAGCCGGAAGAATTAAGAGAATTTAAAAAATGCGCGGATAAGGTGTGATTATTTGTCAATAGGCTTTTTATTGAATTGAAATGAAATGAAATTAATTTATTTACGACGTTAGCAATTCACAACAGAATATTTACATAAAAGGCACATTTGACAGACATAGAAATAAATGCTTTTTATCATAAATTGGTCCCCAACTCAGCATGTGCTAGTTTTATTTAAAGCTAGCGCTGGTCTTCCGTTGGAGCCATTTTGTGACGTCACGGAGGATTAATGATACAACAGCTCAAATTTTACAACATAACCATTTAATTATTACTAGAAATACAATTGCAGTGGGAAAAAATAAAAATAAAAAATCCAAAAAGAAATATAACAATGTCAACCAATGCTATAATTATCCACTGAATTAGGAATATATAGTACGAAAATATAACTATAGAAAAAGTATAATTTTTTATATATCCTTTTTTAAATTTTTTACTTTTTTTTTTTTTTTTTTTTATTTTAAATTTACCTTCTTAAAAACGGCATTTAAATTTTAACTTAAACTACATTAATGCTAGCGCAACTTTTTAGGCAAGTACATAATACTACAAAATAATTATAAACCTTACTAAAATGTAAGTTAATAACCTTGAAGTAAGTCCTATATAGCACTTGTATCATGTCTCCGTTTTTCCTGAGTTTTTTGATGACTAAATAAGAATTGTTTTAGTTTTGTTTTAAATCCATTAATGTTTTGCAGGTTCCTGATCGGTGGTGGAATATTGTTCCAGCATTTGGACGCAGCATAGCGAAAACTACCACGAAAAGAAGCAGACCCATGCTGTGGTGTAGAAAGTTGAATTGCGCATTGCCGCGCTGCCGTCCTTATGAAAAGTGCAATAACTAACTCTAGGTAACTTTTGAGAAAAACGCGGTAGAAAAATTAAAAATTGTTTAAAGTGTATCTCTGCCCCTATGCATGGTATCAACTTGAAACTTGCACCAGATTGTAGATAAAAATGTTAAACATATTAACAGGTATCTCAAAATATTAAATTATGTTATTTAAGCTACTTAAATCACAACATTGTTTTTATGTTTAAAACTATTTCATAAATAGTGTAAACGATTACCAGTCATAACCACAATAAGTAACATAGTTATTGTACTTATTGTTAGTAAATCAACATATTGCGATTTAGATAACAGATGCTTCTGAATAGTCTAAATTGTAATTCTAACCATTAGTGCAATATTTGTCTGACTTATTGCGGTTTTAAGTAGAGTTTAGTGAATTTTATTGAATGTGATTCAAATAAAAGGCGTTATAATGTAAGACAACGTTTAATGTTGTACATAAAATGAGGTTCATTTATTTTTTTCTTATTTTATGTTATGATGAAAATCTTCATGTGATGAAATCAGATATGGTCATGACTGTGACATACATCATGACTTTCTGTTTGAGTTACTCATTTTCACCGCGTCTACGGAGTCCTCTAAGTCATGAATCTTTTTTTCTTTGTTAAGGATTTTTCGACTTGATGATGGAAATGGTCAGCAGACATGTACGTATGGCCAGGCTCAAAATATTTGACTGTAATAGATTCTGCAGAAATGAGTTTGCTGTTTACTGTGTTCACCATAAAACTCATGAACGCCAGCCAACTGCGCCAACCAGCCTGTCGATGTAACTGAACTCATTGCTTTTTACCATGCGTTTTTTGAATTCCTACTTATATTTTTAATTTTGAGCTATTGATGGACAAACATACAAGCATACATCACTTATGATATTTGGAACACGTGTTCAAAAGTTGATATAGACTAACATATAGGTACAAAAACTGTGCAGTTCTTTTATAAGGTACTTATTACAAGCTTATACAATACTTTTTCATTGATATACTCCTTCTTCGAAGTTGATTAAGAATTCATTTTTTTTTATCTTATTGTGAAGGAACAAGCGCGAGGCCCACCTGATGTTAAGCGGTATCTTCTGTCTATAACAGATGCATTTCATCACAAGTGACCAACTGCACTGCGCCCATCACCTTGAGACATACCTGTTAAGTCTTATTTTGCCTGTTATTTCACTGGCTCTCAAGGACTGTTGCCGGAACACACCGTTAGGTGCTTGGCGACAGATTTTCTTCTTGAGGGTGGTCGCTAGCTAGGCGGGTATTCACAAAATGCCCTTCCACCATGCGGTAAAGCTCAAGCTCTGGGTGGGATTCGAACCATGGACCTGCTGCGCGGCAGTCCATAGCCAATGCCACTGAGCCGTCACTGCTTCAAAAAAAAATAGTTACGTATTATTACTAAAAACACTCCGCTGCACTAATGAAAAATTGCATATCTGCTTGTCCAAAGTTTAAACTATCTGTGTACCAAATTTCAAGCAAATCTTTTCAGTCCTTTAAGCGTCAGGAACAGAGAGACCAATATTACAGTTAGCGGAGTCGTGGGTGAAAGCTAATCCAAACAATGCATTGATGACGTAATCAAAGACAATTTAAGGAAATAAAGAGGGGAGAGGGGCGCATTCAAGCGGACCATCTTGGTATTTAATTCACACGATTTATGGTAATGCGCGAACTGATAATTTTTGGCGGTTATGTTATGAGATGCTTATTGCGCACATTTCTAATAAATTACATATTTAAATAAAAATAATAAATGAGAGTTAAGCAATTACGCGAAAATGCGTTGTCGCGTCGTGAGTGGCGACAGCAACACGGAGACGTCCCGGTTTGCTGCGCAAGCCGCGCCCGACTGAGACACACTGACACTGATCTAGCTTGCTCCAAAAAGTATAATTTCCTAACCAAAAACGCATTAACTTGTTGAAATATTGCGATTTACTTTGCGTAGGTACACTGTTTTTGCTTGTTTCTTCTAATAATAAATGCCATAACTTAACGTTTTACCTTAAAATTTGAGTGAACTCTCAAATAACTCGCCAACTTTTCTTAATATAAGTGCAATAACGCGTACTTATTGTACTTATGACTTGTAGACGATATCACAAAAAATAATTAATCTAAATAAAAATGTTATAACTTTAAGTTATTGTACTTATGACAAGTAGACTAAGGCACAAAATAAATATTGTTCTTAGAAAACTGTAATAATTTTAAGTTATTGTGTTTATGGCTAGTAATTATGCCTTACATATTATGAATATGCTAAAAAATATAAATATATTCATAGTTATTGTAGTTTTTGCAAGTAATTCAACATCGAATTTAGACTTTACCTTACCTCAACTCAAGTTATTGTGGTCTTGTTTAGAAAACGAACACCAAATTCCTGATTTATTGCAGTTATGCTTAGCGAAAACTCAGGATTTTCAATAGATACGTAAAAAGTGTCTAAGAAGAAATTGTAGAGCTTTTTTTTCTTATCACGAATATGTATATAACTCAATCTGGCCCAAAAGTCGAGTTGTTGCACTTTTCATAAGGACGGCAGCGCGGTCTAAATGACCTGTGATTGGATACCCAGGATAATTTTTCAAATAAATAGATAGGAGTTTTATGTTTTATAACACCAAAAAGAAGACTGGCCAAGTGTAGCTTGCGACGATGCTTCATTTTCAGTATACAATTTTTATTAAGGTATGGGGTCACATGAGCTCTAAAAAGGATATCAGAACAGAACCGTGCGCAAGCATTCTGAACTCTCTGAACAAGTTTCTCGGTCCTTGTTAGCAAACGAGGGCCAAACACTACGTCCACATAGTTCAATTTTGACAGAACAAGTGACTCGACTAACTGAATACGCAAATCTTCCTTTATAAATGGCCTCATTCTGTACAACACTTTTAGTTTATAAAAACAATTTTTAACTACATTTGCTACATGTTTTTCAAAGCGTAGTGCAGAGTCCATCTGTAAACCCAGATTACGCGCTTCATGAACTTGTTCTATTTGCACATCTCTAAGCATAACACTCACCGTTGTACTCAAGCTGTTAATTGATACTTACTACCAAATAGCAAGTATTTTGTTTTGGTGGGATTAAGTACAAGCTCATTTTGACATGCCCATGCAGATACACTAGAGAGATCGATATTTAAAGCACGTATTGCATCATCAATTTCCGAAGGCTTAAAAGAAATGTACATCTGTATATCATGCATATATATGAAATTTACAATGTTTTATATGTTTACTTATATCAGCCAAATACAAAACAAACAAAATCGTTCCCAGTATCGATCCTTGAGGAACGCCTCTCTTCACAGCCACCTTGTCAGACTCTAATCGAGTACCGTCATTACGACTAATTTTAACGTACTGAAAACGATCAGTTAGATAACTTTCAAACCATTTTATAGCCTTAAAATCGAAACCATAATAACTTAATTTGGAAATTAGAAGATCAAGATTTATACAATCGAAAGCTCTAGAAAAATCGAGTAAAACAAGCAAAGTACACATTCCCCCACTCTGAGAAGAGAGTATGTTATCCGTGACATCCAATAAAGCAGTTGCCGTGCTGCGGCCTTTTCTAAAGCCAGACTTCTTGCACTTCGAGTAATATATTATTTTTTTCTATGTACTCAGTTAATTGAGTACAGACTGCCTTTTCCAATACCTTTGACAAACACGGCAATATACTTATTGGTCTGAGGTCTTTGATGTCAACTGGATTCGAGTGCTTAGGCAAAGGACGCACAACGGCTACCTTCCAAGTATCAGGGAATGAGGATGTACAGATTGATAAATTAATTATGTCTTTTACAGTATTTATTGTATATGGAAAAGTCATAATTAGCATGTCTAAAGTTATATTATCACATCCTTCTGCATTGGATTGTATACTTTTAATTATTTTTAATATTTTGTCTAAACTAATAGGCTCTATGTGAAATACTGCATCGCTAAACTTATGAAACTCGAAGTATGTCAGCTGAGAAATAGTTACGCCTGAAGGGCCTGATATATCCAGAAAAACATTATTTATTAGGTTGGGATTATTAAAGAAAGAAGGCAGTTCAATTTCACTTTTAGGTAATAATGTATTTCTAAGATTTTTCCATAATTGTTTCGGATTGTGGATATGGCAGTTAATATTGTATTTAAAATATGCAGATTTTTCGTGGTAGAGTGCTACGGTTACTATTGATTTTAAACATTTATAATATTCTTTTTTACTATCTAATTTAGTTTTATGATAAACCGCTGAAGCTTCATCGCGTAGTTTCATCATTAATTTAATTGTGTCAGTAATCCAAGGTTGGGAGCGCTCTCTGATAACAATAGACTTTAAAGGCGTATACAAATTGGATATAGCTAAAATGTTTTGACAAAAAAGGTAAACTGCGTCGTTTACGTCACCCAATTCCGATATATGATGCCATGCTATAGCTTCTTAATCACTATTTAATGCTTCTAAATTCACATTTTTCTTGGCTCTATAAGTTATACTACAAGGCAAAGTCTTTACGCTCTTCACGTTGAACTCACAAGACACTAGGCAATGTCCAAAAAGAGTACCTACCAGTTCCAAAGTAATTTTTTTTGCGGGCAAATCCGTGCAATCGAGATCGATTAGAGTTTGACTTGTGTCAGTAAAGTGAGTCGGCTCGGATACCAACTGTGACAGATTTAGTGATGATAAAAATGCATTAAATTTTATTGTATTACCCACAGACCTAGGATTTTTTCGCTACGCTCAATAGACCTACGAAGTGTGTGAGTGAAAGGTCCTAAGCTGCTACAAACCGTCGCGAGAAAAAAAGAGATAGTCAAACAAGAAGAAAGTATGTCAATTTTTACTCGAGTAAGAGGCCATAGCGTCCCGGCCTCTTCCAAGTCGGCGCGGATTTTGTGTATTTGCTCAAATATCTTACGATTATAATATAAAATATGTATTCTGCAAGCATGGTGTCTTGTTCAGTGAGTGAATGTGAGGTTACAAGACACAGTAACCCGAATATATACACGTTTCACAGGTAATTTATGTTTATTTGTACTGCTTTTTGGATAATCATTATTTTGTCATTTTGTTTTAAAATTAGTTATATGAACTATGGAAATATTAGATAATAGGTTTCTCTTCATACTTATCATCAAATTACATTGCTAAATGAAGAATTGGTTGGTATTTTACGAAAAATACAAAAACATTTGTTTACGATAGGGCTTGACAAAGTCCTGACGTCACAAGTATCGATAAAGTCGATAGTTTATGTCTGACCTGTAGCTTCGACGTGAATGCTCGGGTACATATTTGAACCTCAAAAATAACCGGTAGTTAGTTTAATCATAAATTTGTTTAAAAATAATATAATTACATAATAATAAGCGAGAAGATGACAGATCAGTTTATAGCTTATTGAGTATTTAAGAATAAGGGAGTAAATATTATCACAAGATATATTTTTCAAAATTTATTATGATGTTTTCTGTGAAAAGTTCCCCTAACTCTCAATAAGTAATTGGAAATATCTCTTACTTCTATCATAAAATATTAGTATCTTTATACAAATGGCTATTTAACCGAATTTGAAATAACTATATGCACGCGTATAATAATGTTTATGTTCTTACAGATTACCAACAAATTTTCAGAATGTGATAAAAGGGTTCGGATTATTGACGCAATCTAAATAACAGTTTGTAGTAAACTTGGAATCAAAATGCTTCATACAAAAAAAAAATGAAAGACTCAATACCAACTTTTAATGTCCCTGAATGCATAAAGCTGTGGAAATGGTAGTCAATAGCTTTAGGAAATGATGACACAAGTAACGTAGTTTAATTGGTAGTAAAATACATGGTCAAATATTTTTTTTTCATGTAAAGACTGTTGGATATGTTGAGTGAATCTAGTAACCATTCCCTTAGCGTCCCTAGTGCAATAAAATCTTCAATACTCGCTTCATTGCAGCGCTGGATAGCTATGGCTATCCTGACACAAAATAATTTTAATTTTTCCTTTCAGATCAAATTGAAAATAAGACGGCCCTGATCTTACTTAAATAGAGATATATTACCACCGTTAGCCATTACCTGCCCTTCAAATCAAGTACTGTCTCCAAGGAAAAAACTTATTAACTAATGTTCTAAATTGTGACAAAAGTTACAGAAAAAAATTAGCTCTAAGAAGTTTAAAAGCTGAAACAAAAATAATGATAAAACAGCTTTTAGACTTTTAGACAAACTTTACAGAATTATATGTTTTGTAGGCCAGTTAGTAAAGATCATCGAAATTATGTACACATCGTCATTTCTACAGCCCAATGAGCTATATTTACACAAGGGACAAATTCGACCTTTGCTTACCACATGTGAATGCTTTACGCAAATGGTATTCAGATAAATGTAATTTAATAATTTACAGTACCTGTATATTTGCAGCTTAATGATTTTGTTAATGGTAATCATAATACTTAGTAATGGTAAGTTTTATTTCATCTTGTTACGATGAAGTTATAGTAGTTTACTTTAAAAAGTGCTGTACCATTTTAGACCTACAATAAATGCACTTGACTTCAACTTTGAATGAGTTTTATTTTTAACAGATCAAAAAGGGAGCAGGTTCTCAATAAGGTTGTATTCATGTTATGATATTTGGTTTGATTTTCATTTGAAAACATCGTATTTTGTTTGAAAGGATATACTTTAAGATTCATCCCTTTGAAATTTCATCATAATCAGATAAGTAGTTTGGTTTTTAAATCATAATAACTTGAAAAATAAGTTGTTCAAGTTAATGAAATTGCATATATTGCATTTCAGTGTTGCTTACGATCATTACAATAGTCTCAATGAACTATATAGGGCATAATTTCAAACGAATGTGTCCTAAGATTCAACAAGTAAAACTGTCGATAGTATTACGCTCGCGTCATTACAACACAATGTCACTCACACATTTACATTTCATTTTTTGTTACACCATTCATCCGTCACTGTTGGTCTTGTACATCCTAAGCCTATGGTATTACCAGCGTCTTTATTAAATAAATGAATATTAAAATCACCTACTAAAATTAAGTTATCATATTTAGGTATGCATGTGATGGAATCTGTAATTGTGTCTAAAAATAGGTCACACTTACCCACTGCGGACGGTAAGAAGTCCCTATTACAGTTTTTTTGCCATTCAGGTTCAGATATAGCCACATTTGCTCAACTGTACTGTGCAGTGGATCTACTGGGTGTGGCCAGGTGCGTACGCTTACGCTCCGTTTGAAATAAAAGCCGATACCACCCCCTCGCGTCCGGTCGCCTTCCCCTCTGGGCTAGTGACGGATACGATAATCAGAAAGGACGGGTGCACGACCTTCCTCACCTGTTCTGAGCCAGGTCTCATTTACTGCTAGAATGTCTAAGTCATTTCGAGTGACTGCAGCTATAAAACTATCGTGGTTTGTGCCGAGGGAACCCGCATTAAACAAACATATTTTTAATTGTTTGTTAGCCATTATAATATTTAAAACAAGATCTGAGAGAATGTGACCAACACATAGCACATTGTGTATATTGTTAAAAACTATACAATTAACGTAGCTTACACAGTAATAATACAATAACAGTAATATAATAAATATTAAAAAAGTTAAACTGCGAGAATAAAATGTAATTATTATGTTTTTGCCAACAAAAATAATAAAATTAATATATTTACTTAAAAATAAACTTATACTGAGCATGATTGCTCTTATAAAAACGAAGGTTTAAAAAGTAAACAAAAATTTTGAATAATATGGTTTGGTATGATACGGATATAAAATAAAATTTATTTTTAACAAAAAACTCAAACAGAGTTTGCCTCAAAAATACGACAGAAATCTGCATCTGATCGAATCACAAACACTGGCTTACCATCATCTTGCCTAACAAAATTGCGACCTTTCTTGGTCCAGTCAGTACCTCCACTGGCGCTTACGAACTTCCTCCCGAACTTGATGATAAAGTAGGCGATTTGCCTTCGTCAACCTTTCATTTAAATACACCCTCTGTGGCGGTCCCGACAGACTGATATCAGCCGTAGTGAAATGGCGTCGCACGCGTGCAGCACTCAGAAGCTCGTCACGCAGATGACGTCGGGCCAACCGCACAACGACGCGGCACGCACGCCCCTTCACCCCTCCGCCAGCTGTACCTCCTATGCTGGCGCCGGCGCCACTTGGGCCCACGGTTCCGACTCGCTCGGCAAACACAATCTCGCGACTCTCTAGGGAGACCCCCAGCTTAGCAGCCATGACTGTTACAGTATGTACCAAATTTTCACCATTTTCCTCCGGAAGATGGCCATGTCCAGATCTGTTAGTAGGGCTTCTTGATCACGGTCATTGAGATCCTGCTTCAGTTGGACGACTGCCTGTTGCAGTTCAATCATCGGTTGTTTCCTCCGCCAACCTTTTCTGCTCGACCACTTCAAGCCTCCGCTCTAGGCCATCCATACGATGCACAATACTTTCAATGGAAGAACGAAATTCTTTGCGAAAATCACGTCACTCAGTCATGAAATCAGCAAGTTCTCGGCGCATAACCTGGAAATCTGAGTCCCCAACATGAGGCGATCCTGGGGGAAGACTAGATATATTTTCTGCGGGGGGCAACCCGGACACTATATTTTCAACGGTGGGTAGGGAAAAAGGTGCCTCGCTAATGTCCTTTGCAGGTGTGCTAGAATTATTGCATTTTCGCTGCTTCTTGCACTCGGGGCATACCCAGCTCTTGGGTATGTTAGAGCCGTCAGATATACCTACACAGCTTTTATGATATATGCACGAGCAATTGGTACATGTGGCGGCGCCTACCGTCGGCTTGAGGAACTTCCCGCAAGCTGCACACTTAGCCATAGCAAAACTCAAACTATGTTAGTTCTTGATTTTTTCGCTAGATAGCGCTATTACAAGATTAGAGAGAGAGCAGGGTTATCGATCGCGATATATGATCAGCAACCTACCCACATTTAGTATTCACGATACTGATAATTATGTTAATAAATATCGGAGCACTAACCAATGTATCCGAGTATACACAAACACTTCCCCACACGATATATTCCAAATAGCCTTCAATGATAGCACTTTCACAACGAATGAGCACAATTTTATATTTTTGCTGATTAAATTTATGCGAGCGTATACTGTCGTATGGCCGTCCGTGACGTCAGTCAGTAATGGTTCTGGAGGCTCTTTAATATTAGGAAGAATAACTTTTCCAGACGCGCAACACATACTTTTGGGTTTATCAGTCCATTTTTAGCAAAACATTTCGGACAAATATAGGTATTATTCATTGCTCCGATTTGGATGCTGATAAGCATAATCAATTTGTGGATCATTAAACTCGTAGTATCTTTTGAATGAAATGTCCGATTTTCATAAACTGAAACGTACTTAACAGGTATTTAAACAGCCTTGCATGATAAATCATTTATGAAGGTAAGGATTAAGGCAGAGGTACAAATATCAAGGTAAGATTTTGGTCGGAATTTCTGTTAAATTTTAAAATGTTAAAACGTAGTTATAGTGACATAACAACAATAGTTAAACACACGATTGCGACATTTTTTGTAGATATTGATATGTTCTTTAATAACGTGAAACATTTTTTTGTTCTATTATCAATAGTTTTCGCAGTGCATGCGATGAAAGATATTTTATAGGCATTTTTTACACCTTAGGTAACATTATTGTAGTTTTAGTAGGGATGCTTATTATTTTCTTGCAATTAAAATAATCTGTATTAATCAATGATAATGTAGCATTCAAATGGTGAAAGAATTTTTAAAATCGGTTCAGTACTTTTTGAGCCAATTCGTTACAAACATACTTACATACAAACCTTTCCTCTTTATAATATAAAATATAATAAATAAATTATAGAGTATTGATAATTTATTAATAAATGTGCCTTTTGAAAAGATTTCATAGTTATTTTTTATTGAATACATTTTAATCAATTTTCTTTCATCACCTTCACTCTTTTCATAATCTTTTGAAGTAGTGATTGCTCAGTGGCATTGGCTATGGACTGCCGCGCAGCAGGTCCATGGTTCGAATCTCACCACGGGCTTGAGCTTCACCGCATGGTGGAAGGGTATTATGTGTGAAATTACAGGCACATCAGACTTAAAAACTATGTCTCAAGGTGACGGGCGCAATGCAATTCGTGATTTGTGACGAAATGCATCTGTTATAGGCAAAAATTAGTCCGATTAACATCAGGTGGGCCTCGAGCTTGTTGTGTCACAACAAGATAAAAAAAAAACCTAATGAATTTCATCTCAATTGATAGTTGAATATGCCTAGGTAGGCATATTCAACTATCTATCTGCGTGTTAAAAAATATCAGTTGACATAAAATTCATTCGGTTATGAAAACAGTGAAGGTGATAAAAGAAAATTGATTAAAATTATTATAATTAATTTAAAATAGCTATGAAAAGTTTTCGAAACGAAAGTTATAATCATAATCATTATTTACTAACAAACACTTAATAATTTATATTTGACTAGCGGCCAGTCCCAGCTTCGCACGGGTGGACATTTATTTTGTAAACATTTTGGCATAAATGTACAGTAAATGCAGGACATACCTGAATTAAAATTTATTCAGCAATAGTGTATCGCTGGGTTCCTTTGAGTACGGGACTTAATGATTGAAAACAAAATGATAACAGAATAAATGACATCAACGGTTAAATTTAAAAACTTTTCACTGAGTCTTAGAGTATACGTATACTAATAATAATAATACCTACTCCTATTACTGTACAGTCTAGTCAATACTCATATGTAGTGATTAAAAAATCAATTGTGTCTGATAATATAAAAGAATATATGCCTATAAGTACAGTTTATTATCACATATTTATGGAACAACATATTTTATAGAATAAGAAATATAGCACCCCGACCGGCTTTTGTTCCTAAGTTTTTTCTTACATTTATTTCTACTATTTGATTTATCTTAATGTAGTTTTTTTAGGGTTCCGTAGTACCTACAAGGAACCCTTATAGTTTCGTCATGTCCGTCTGTCAGTCCGTCTATCCGAGGTTTTGCTAAGATACCGTTTGTACTAGAAAACTGCAATTTTGTACGGGTATGTAGGTAAACTTACCACGCCGACAAATTGGTAAAACAAAATATAAAAAAATATTTTTTTTTGAGGTATCTCCCATGCAAGTGGTGTGGGTATGTATTTTTTTTTCGTCGTCTATCCCACCGTGTTGGGTTTCATTAAATAGGTCTTTTGAAATGATTGAAGGGTTGCTAATACTATTTTTCGATTAAACGCTCCATTTACGAAATATTCCACTTTAATGTGCAAATTTTTGTTCCAGTAGGGCGTCCTCCCCCTCTAAAACCTAAACTGCTGGCTTGAAAAGTCTGAAAAAATTCATGATGATAGCACAATTCTTGAACTTTCAAGGAAAATTATAGCGGTTAAGATAATTTTATTACTTTAGCAGTAATAGTCGTTGAACTTGGGTATTAGATAATTTTGCACCAAATACAAAAGCCTTAGAATAAATCCTTTAAAGTTACTAAGATGAAGTCCTGGAAGGACTAAAATCGGTATAGACAGTTGTGTACTATAGGAAGGGGTGGAGGAGGGAGAAGGGGGTTGTAGCATCCACCAGAGGGATGGGGGATTACGGAAACTATTTTTTTTAAATAATAATAATAAAAAATGTGTATCTACATACATTAGAAGGACTTTAGGTATGGTATATATGTATATATTTTGTGCAATGGAGAAGGGCAGAGAGGGCGGAATATTACCCATTAATGGAAGGGTGGTTACAGAAACCTATAGATAATAAATAGATTCAGGCGGTACTTTGCGGAAATCCATATTTAATAAGAACAAATATTTTTAAAATATTTTATGAGAACATCAAATGAATATTTTAATAAAACACCTAAAAAATACAAAAATATATCTAGTGACAATTCTGCCTAATTTTCCTGTTAAGCAGGCGTTACACTGTTGAATGAACAGACACAATTGGTTTCATCACCACTGTTACTTATTTTTAGTGATAATTTGCCACTACAAAATAGTTAAACATGTATTTGTTTTAGGAAGTAATTTTTTAACATTTTTCATATTCAAAAACACATTGCATAGTATATATACCTAATTTAAAATTATTATTTGTAATCAATTTATTGCCATTATGATGTAATTGTCACTTTAAAAACGTATCACTTACCAATTGTTAGCTACAACAAAGAGCAGTGACTCACGCTCGACTCTAGACAAAGGCATGCTGACTCAGCCCGAGTCTATATAAGGCGGGATGAGCCACTGGCCGCTCATTCTCGATCGTGCGCTCGTAGAGTCAAAACCTCCTGAGGATGCTTCATGTAGAAGCAAAACGCGTCGAAAACTCTTCCGGTTTGGCTGCGTGGCGTTTGTGAGGTCACGTCGGCTTAACAGGAAAATTAGGCGGAATTGGCACTAGATATATTTTGTATTTTTTAAGTGTTTTATTAAAATACTAATTTGATGTTATCATAAAATATTTGTTATTATTAGAAACCTACATGTTTTTATAATACAAATGAAATTTCTCAAAATTAGCTTCTTCTTCATGAAAATATTTAATCATAAATCCCAAGCATGAAAACGTCAACAAAATATGGTTAGGCTTAGAGACAAATGTCTTATTAGAAGTGAAGTAATTCTTTGACAGCTTCGGCGCTGTGGGTACGCAGCTTTAGTCTTCTCGCAACCTTATCGCAGCGTACTCGCTACACCTTCGCAGTATGCTTGCGCCGCTCCCTCTCCGCGTTTCTGGCTTATAAAAAACACTCTAGGGGTAGGGCAGACAAGACTGCTTGGAAGATGGGTGCTCCAACAACAGCAAGTGACCCAGTAGATATTAGTAACATTTACTCGAATCACTTCCAATCAGTATTTGAACCCTCAACTGTTACCGACGGTTATAAGGTTTTACTATAATCAAATGTATATTTAATCGGAACTACGTTGGCTCGATCGAACTAAGGGCGCTGGAGTTGATAATGTTTCACCATAAGTTCTTAAATACACCGCTACACCATTTGTTTTCCAGTCCACCATTTATATTCAACCTAAGGATTATTTAAAGTTGTAGCAAACTATCGCCCAATCTCAATAATTGCCCACCTTATCGAAGCTTTACTGAAATATCACTTAGAAAACTATCACAAGTTTTGTCCATTATAAATAAATAGGTACCCGGCTGGGCCTCGCGTTATATTAACCGGAAAGATTCCGACCAGTTTCGGGCTATATTGTAGCCTTTCGTCTGGGAGTCACGGTTGCGCGAAGCGGCGAGCGCGGGCCTCAGCACGTAACAACAGAATCTTTCCGGTAAATATAACGCGAGGCCCAGCCAGGTACCTATTTATTTACGGAAATATTTATAACGTAGACAATAACATACCAACAAACAGTGTGTTTACTGATTTCCAAAAGTGGTTTATAGGATTAGGATTAGTGGTGATTAAGGACAAATATTAGGTAGTAAATTAATCGTTAATGTAAATATTCAAAATATAATAATAGCACGTGGTTTAAAAATATTTAATTTTGTCATAAGGTCTTCTAGTAACTTCAACAACGAAATAACGTATTTATTGCATAATATTAAAACATTATGAAGAGCTGCTAAATAAATATAAATTATTGCAATTAAACTTTAGGAGGCAGTAATTAGATATTATGCCTCTGTATGACCTATATCATAAGTCATAACAGATACGACTGTACAGAGTTGATTGATTAGCTTCGGTATAAGGTACTTTTTAGACCTCATCCTCGCCGTCTCATAATTATTATTATAAAAAAAAGAATATGTTTTCATTAGGAAAATATTGTGACTCTATTTGTTGGTTACACATATACAGTGTAAACTCAAGGGACTGTGCATTTTATGGCGTTATAGAGAGGTGTCGTTAAATGGAGAGAAAAAAAAAGTTTGTGAGCAACTACGAAACGTATAGATAATCCGTGATTCCTACTTAATAGTCACGGTGAAAAACAGACTACACGTGCAAGCAATTACAATTTATAAACAAAAGAACAAATTACTTAGAAAGTTATAGGTAGAGAGATAAAAAGAAAAACAACAACAGAATTATTCGATATTATGTTAACGGGCTACTACGGAACCCTACATTGCGCGTGGCCCGACACGCGCTTGACCGTTTATTTTAATTACGTATCATTTCTTTATTCAAGTACATCGTTTATTTGAAAGATATTCTAATTTCATTACATGTTAATTTTCTATCTTTACTTAACGCTTCACTAGACACAATGTTAGCAGTGTTTTTTGTAGATAGCAAATAAACCTATTGATTTTCAGTAGACCCTACTCGAGAAAGTGCAACATATAGTTGGCCATGAGAAAAACACTCTTTTCTTAGATCGATGCCAACCATAGAAAAAGTTTTTCCCTGAGGTTTATTTATTGTAATGGCAAACGATATCTTTTCAGGAAACAGTTATCTTTTGAAAGATACAGGCAAATCCGTCGGTATCTTCGGGATCCGCGGAATGTGAGCGAGCTGGCCGGCTGCGGGGCCGCCGCCGGCCGTTTATGATAGTTGCTACAATCACATTGTCTCGCAATTCCTTAATCAAACGTCTTGTCCCATTACACATATTGGGGGGGCTTACATTCCGCAATAGCATAATGGGAGTATATTTTTTTAAATACCAATTCATTAGCTGGCAAGCCGGCAGGATTGAGAGAATTTAAAATATCCCGTGGGTAGTGCACTGTATCTTCGGTATTGCACACGGTGTCAATAGATTTGTAACATTTTAAATCACTGGGTACTTTTTCCATAATCATTTTGTTTATTTCATTTACTGAATCATTACTCGGTGACACTATTGCACTCGAACAGAGCCAATTGAAATTTCTTTCAAAACCATTTTCGATTTCGATTCGATTCATAGATGTGCCCTTCTCCTGCACTCCGTACCTGGCGCTCCGGCGCGTCACGCGGCGGCGTAAAGGCGAATTAATATTATTAACAATAATATTTATGTTTTAGGCGCTCATATAACACGTATCATCTAAGGTGATTTTAGTTAAGGAAGAAAGATAATGGATATGATTTCTGACAATAACGTGGACATGCCAGTTACTTCGCCAGTAGCAAAAATTTGATGTATAATACCTCCTTTTTTACTTACATAGATTGTTAATTTTTGTGTGTTTAATTAAATAATAATGCACTTACACAGACAACAATGAATTATGTGAAACAAGTCTGAACATTTCTATATAAAATGTAAAAACTGAAAACCAATTTAAAACTGCTCATCGTGCCTGGTCTCCCCAATGACGTGCACATACCAATTACATCGACAGATGCAAAAGGTAGATATAACATAATTGCATTTTTACTTGCCTACATTGTTTGATTTTTTTTGTTTGTGCATTAATATATTATTATTATTGTGTTATTATTGTACAGATAACAAAAAAGTACGTAAAACAAGTCTGAACATTTCTATAGAAAATGCAGAAAAAATGCAATCTATTTAAAATTGCTGATCATGCCCAGAGTTCTTATCTTCTGCCAGCACTACCAGTTCTTCGTCTTCCTCATTTGCAGAAGGTATTAATTTTATTATTAAGAATATTTGATTATATCAAAAATATATAATCAAAAATTCTTTATATATAATATACTCGTAATATCTTTCGAATGGAATGTCCGATTTTGATAATCTAAAAAGTTGTATACAGGTTTTTAAATAGCCTTGCTTGAAAAATCATTTATTTAGGTAAGGATTAAGGCAAAAGCATAAAGAACTTGGTCTGATTTTGGTCGGTATTTCTATTAAAATTTCAAATTTTAAAAAGTTGTTTTAGTGCCATAACTACAGTAGTAAGATACATGCTATTGAGACATTTTTGTAGATATTAATATGTTCTTTAATATTGTGGAACATTTTTTTGTTCTATCATCAATAGTTTTCGCAGCGCATTCTATGAAAGATGTTTTATAGGCTTTTTAAAACCTTGGGTAGCATTATTGTAGTTTAAGTAGGATCCTTATTTTTTTCTTGCAATTAAAATAATTTTTATTATTCAATGATAATGTAGCATTCAAATGGTAAAAGAATTTTAAAAATCAGTCAAGTACTTTTTGAGCCAATTCGTTACAAACATACTTACATACAAATCTTTCCTCTTTATATTATTATTAATGTATTAATATTATAAATAATTAAAATAATTATTAATATTACTATATTATTATTAATAGTATTATATATTAATATTAATATATATATTAATATTAATAGTATCAGCTGCAGCCTACCCTCCTTTTTCGAACTCCTTTTTGTGAATGCACGAGGGGCGTAATGTTGTAAAGAGGTACTACACTAATTGACTTTCTGAGCATCTTAGATGCCATTTAAACTATAGACTTAAAATAAGACATTTAAGACATGTATTTTGCGATACTTAAGATCTAATTAGTTTTTAAATAAATGACAAACTTATTTAGTATACTTGACAAATTATAGTATTCTTTCTATGTAACATGCTTTAGTTAAAATAATATTCAGTATATATATAAAATAAAATGATCACTTACCTTCCAAAAACATTTCCTTAATATTAACTTGTGACAAAATATTGCAGGTAGCGTTATCGGCAAGAAATATTTCAATTTTGTCATAAAATTTAAGGAATTAAAAACTTTTCTAAAACCAAAATAAAATAAACAAAAATTAAACAAATATTTACTTATTAATTCAATATTCAATCATTTATTAAAATTTAACCACAATAGGCTCAAGTCATAGGCATCTCGTTAAATATTAATAAATGAAAAAACAAGAACAAAATTATCATACTTGAATAGAAGCAGAATATTTTATCATATGAAGATGTTTTTTTTCAATGCTATGGAGAAAAGTTGATTTCGACTTTATTTTGTGTCAGTAATTTTACGTGAACTTTGAATCTGGCCTAAAAACTGTGCTACATTGATAATAATGTTATTATTTTTAAATAATTACATATATAAATAAGATATTAACATATTGTTAACTTATTTTAGTTACCAATCACAAGACATCTCTCTGTCTGAACATACTCTGACCATTGACCTATAAATACTAGACGTGACATCTCAAACGAGGATAGTCAACGAGTGCAAGTATGCCGGCTGGCATACTCTCCTTCACACGCAGCTGGGCACTCAAATAAATTACACGCGCTTTACTTTCTAAAATTGTGTATTTTGAATACACAATTTTAGACGAATGTCCTCGTTTGAGATGTCGTGTCTAGTATATATAAGTCAATGATGGACACTACATTGATATCAGAAACGAATGAATATTTGGTAGGTAGGCCGTTTTGCAGATGCGTAGATAACAACCACATTCAAGTAGAAAATCTGTTGGCAAGCACATAATGGTGTGTTATAGCAGCTGTCCTTGAGAACCAGTATCATCTAGGAACATAATATATATATAGTATATTATTATTTATTAACCGGCTAGGACTCGCGTAATATTTACCGGATATTGCTCCGACCAGTTTCGAACTTATTTGAAGTTCTTTGTCTGGGAGGATAACGATTGTGCACAGCGTCGAACGCGGGCCTCAGCAGCACGTGGCTGATACTAAAAGCCGGTTACTAAATAATAATTATAGACAAAAATCGCAATTTTTTTAGCTCACATATTATATACTATGTTATCAAGGTAAATTCAGGGTCGAATATTTTTAAACAGAAAAACTTTTTAGGGTACCATATGACAGTACTTGTTTTGTTTGTATAAGTGTTTTCTACCCATATATAGAACTCTCATTGTGCGCGAAAACTATGAATGGGAAAAGGACACTTCTCCAAACAAACCATGTACTGTAATATACTACCCTAATACTAAAGTGTCACGTTTCCAAAATATTTGGAGGTAAAGATCGACATATGAAATCAATGAACTTTTTTAAAAATACTATAATTAAGTGTTTGTACAGTAAATTAATAACATATAAAATCTAATTGGTTAGGTAGGCAGTAGTGGTTGTAATTACACTCTGTTTATACTGAAACTTTATGTCAGTAGTAAATGACATAAGATTACATAAACCCACTTTCGAGTGCTTCGGTTATCGTAGGCATGACAATCAGTCAGGAGATCTGGAGATCCTTTCAAGTGGTTCACGTAAATAACTAGGTGGTAGTAGGCACCCCAAGTGCATTATTAGTATAATTTTATTTCACGGTTATCTGAAATATAATTGATTTACTAAATGCACTAATTATATAAAGATCAGCCATTGCAAAGTTTTTATGCCTTACTCTATAAATTTTCAGATGACAGCATTTTTGTGCAAGATTTAGCATTTGATCTTAACCCAATAGAGGAGATTGTGGTGAATAGAGATTAGCCATCAGGTCAAGAACAATCAACAGTGCTATTAGAAATGCTAGGCAAAGATTATGAGAATGCAAAGAAATTTGAGGGCCCTATACATCAAGATATAAGTAAGAGACGGGCCTATATCCTTGTACATGGACTGAACAAAACAGAATGGGATGAAATCATTAATTCGTACAACATACCAAAAAATTGTCAACTGCTGGCCGCCCCAAAGCTAAATGATGAGGTAGTAGCAGCATTGACAGAAAACTCTAAACATAGGGACAAGAGTATTGCCCACCAACAACAGCAACTTGGTATGGCAGTGGCAATTCTGATGCATTATTGAAGAAAACACAAATGAAGTCACAATGTCAAAATCTTTAGGTGAAGTGGCTTAACTGCTGACTGATCTACATGACCAACAAACTAAGACAAGAAAGGTGCTGGTAGCACCTCTTATAGAAAAAAGTTTTCTTCAGCTCATGGAAAATACTCAAAGAAATGAGTACTTATATGGGGAGAACTAAGGTAAAAAAAATAAAGAGCAATAACCAGTTACAACAAAATAGCATTGCTATCAATACGCCTATTCAAAAATCTGCAGCTTTGCCAATACCTAAGAAGAGTTCGAGAAACCGTCAAGGTCCTCCTCTTCAAATGAACACCCGTCAGCTAGTAAAAGCGATAGCACGGGGTGGACTAAAGTATTGTGCAGCACAACCATCGCAGCAACAGAAGCCGGGGTACAACCAACACCGTTCCGAGAGTACGAGAAGTGCATACAACAACAGACGCTAACTCGGGTACATGTAGGCAATTAAAAAAATTATGTATCCTGCTGGAAAACTTTTACTAGTGATCCAATCATATTACAATATATAACAGGCTATCGTATTCCCTTCATGTTTGCACCCTCACAACTGGTAGCCCCAGTTAATAATTTAGCTGATAGCGAAACCAGTCATATGCATGACTCTATTTATAATCTCTTACAGCTAGGTGCTATTACACCATGCTCCCACAGTAGTGATGAATTTATTTCAAAAGTATTTCTAATACCTACGGTAAATTTACATTTATTTTAAATTTTATACCACTAAATAAATTTATAAGAGTAGTCCATTTCAAAATAGAAATAAGAACAGCAATAGGGTTGGTGTTCCATAATTATTACTTGTGTTCAATTGACCTCAAAGAGTCATATTTTTTAGTTCCAATTTGTTTGGAACATAGAAAATATCTTCGTTTTGAACTGGCCGAAAAACTCTTTGAATTTTTGGCTTTACCATTTTCGCTATGCTCACTAAATAATTAAAAAAAATAAAAAAGGAATGATAACAGAGTACAACGCTTTTTAGAGGTGTGTACAGAATAAAACCAGCATTGCGTAAATACTCGAAAACCTGGAACCCAGGCATGGGTGCTTCTAGCCAGTTGGGATAATAATACAGCACTGAATATGGAAAAAATAAGTATAAAACTGGTTATGTTATTAGCCCTAATATACTGCTCAACGGGTTCAGACTTTATCATTATTTACAATTGAAGACATATACATTAAAGAAACAAAGATAACTATAGTAATTACGGACCTTATTAAAACATCATTATCTACAAGAGCCGAATCTATTCAAATTCTGTTTTTTCAGATAGTTTGTTCAGCTAGAACCTTACAAACATACATAAAAACAACATCTGCTATTAGGAACAATGAAAAATACCTATTGTTGACATTTAGAAAACCACATAAAAGAGCGTCTAAAGGAACTATTAGCAGATGGATCAAATGTGTATTGAAAGAATGTGGAAATTATACTAACAAGTTGACATCACATAGTACTCATCATTCTACTACGTCCACTGCAAAACAATCAGGAGTATCATTAGACATGATAAGGAAAACCGCAGGATGGGCAGCAAACGCCTTAACATTTGCTAGGTTTTATAATGTGCCTGTGAACAATTATGTTTCAACAGATGCCTTTACGGGCTCTTAACTATAAATAATTATAATATAAGTACTAAACATTCTAGTTCGTCACTATAGTGCAAGTAATTATAAAATAATAAAAACTGATTAGATTATTTAATATAATTAACAGAAAAAGCTGTTATTTTGTTTTCATCTTAAGTGTGTAACTAGTTCGAGCTTAAATGTAATTTAGTAATAAATATGTAATTTATTGACGCATAATTCACCGAATTACATAAGTGAAGGTTAATATATCCAAAATTATTGGAAATGAGTAAGAATTAAATAAACACTACCCACTAGATTCACTATGCAATGAACACTAAGTTCATGTTTTGAAAAATAAAAGTGGCTAATATTTTCATCATACAATTATTTTTATAGCCCATTACCACTGATCACTCTAAACATCAACACTGTTTAATCAATTATATTTCAGATAACCGTGAAATAAAATTGAATAATTAGAAGGACTGACCTTAATAGAGTAATCAGACTTCACTGATTACAATTTTATGAAATTTAATTACCCACCCCGCCCATCATTATGACAAGTCTATAATCCTTTGTGGAATTTGCAGAACAACCTTCCCTAAAGAAGTGTCAAATCGGGGTTGCCATACCATAGATCGAAAATTTTACCTTTTAATCTATGCTCTGAACGAATCGCGATGCCATCGACAAGCGAACAGGAAACTACACTGTTAAATCAATTATATTTCAGATCACCGTTCATAAAATTGTAATCAGACTTCACTTAAGGTAAGTTCGTCTAATTATTCAATTATATATGTGCTCGTTTGACCGGTGTCATTTGAATGCTCTTCCCATGACATCTACTTAACTTGTTAGCATTAGTCGCACCTAGCTATCTCTAAAGCTACGTCCGCACAGACAGGTGGCCTGCTTAGTACCTAGGGCCTAGCAAATCATCTAGCAATGGAATATTTCAAAGAAGAACTTTCTGTAAGTGGCACTTTTAAAGCTATTTTTGAAAGGGACATCCGGCCAACGTGCCGACTAGCTAATGACCCGTGTTTCCTATCAAGTAGCCAGATTGCAAGCCATAAGGCACTAGACCCTAAGCAAGCCACCTGTCTGTGTGGACGTAGCCCTACAGTTTTTGAAATACGCTATCTATTAATGTTTTAAAGAACCGGCTGTTCTCAAGCGTATTGGTCGAAACTACCTAGGTTTCGGGCATCTGCGATGCCCTGAATCAATCGGCGTCAATCAACTTACCAGAAGTTTATTGACGCCGAGTGACTCCGCGCAACTTCTCGTTGCTCGCCTGAGACGAGACACTCGACGAAAAGCTGAGAGACGAAGAGGATATACCACCGTATCAGCAAAGTGGTGCGCAGGGCATTCCCCCAGCCCACTGGCCATCCCCCACCCTTACATCTCCACTCTCGCGCCGTGCAGAACGAGCAGTTGTCGGAGTCGTTGCCACGATTTAGACGCGTAAACTCATGTAATGAAGGGCATTGAATATACCTGAAACCTAGGTCGACAATCTCGACCAATACGCGTGAGTACAGCCGGTTATTTAAAACATTAATATATCTCATACTCACGGGAACTTTTAAAAAATACGACATCTTTTTTTGGATCGACAGAAAATATTTTCATATATATTCCATACTCACGAAAGTACATGTTTACTATGTGTCACTTAACTTGCACTTGCGTTTTTCTAGGATCTAAGCTTAAGCGTTGAATGAATAGCCATAGGCTAATAAGTAAATGGAAGACTTACAGGACTTGCTGCAGTACCGAGACCAATGCCGAAACTGAGTTTGCAATACCAAGACTAAGTAAAGTGGCTAAGTCTCCTTATGTCTTGCATTTAGGCAACGCTTATCAAATTAAAATTCTCTTGTTGTAATTCGTTTAAAGCGGTTTTGTTGTGAACAATATGTTTCATTTGGTATGAATATATAAACTTACTATATAGGTAATATAAAAATAAGAAGATATTAACTTTTAAGAAACATACAGAAAATGTAAAACTTGAGCTATTTGAAATACATCACCACGATGGTTAACATAACCTCCAATTATTGCTGTCAAATTATCTTTGACAAACGCTTCGTTAAGTGTCATACTATAATAGGGATTCCATTCATAGTCACATTAGATTCACATCTGAAACAAAATACATTTTGAGTTTATCATTCTTTACTCATATTGTTACACAGAACATAAGGTATATAGAGAGTCAATTGAGGAGCATCTGGTCAAAATGCCGTATTTCTATGATGAACAAACTTTACATAAACAGACAAAAACATCTTGGTCCTATTATAAAATTACTAAAATTTAATTAAATTTAAGTTCGTTGTGAAGATTAAGACTACAATATGCATTTTTAAAAATGAAAAATTTACACCCTAACTTTTTATATATTTAATTTTTGTTCAGAAATACGACTTATTGGTCGGTCAAATCAGAAATACGACCTTTTGATTTGTCACTTCTAGAAATATGCCCTTTTGATTTGACACTTTTAGAACTAAGACTTTGTGAATAGACTTTTTGAAAATACAAAATAATGAGAAATACTAGTGAAGTTTTTTGGCATTCTGTGAAAACAAAAAAATCTTATGAGCAATACTGTCATGTTTATTATCTACCTCTACTTTGAGCTGCAATTATTCTTTATAATGAGAAACATACAAAATTATTTTTCACATCATTTTTCTTATCATTAAATATTATTGAATCCCTTATACTCTAATGTCCATGCCAATGACATCCCAATGTCAGGTTGCATGCAAATGCATTCACTGTCCTCGTTATGGTTATGATCATGGTTCTCATTAATCATGACACTCATTAAGTGTGTTCTGCTCATTTACAAGAATGTTTTTATAAATATGAAGCAGTGATGGCTCAGTGGCACTGCCGCACATCATGTCCATGATTTGAATCCCACCATGGGCTTGAGCTTCACCGCATGGTGGAAGGGTATTTATCGAATACCCGCCTGGCTAGCGACCACCCTCAAGTAGAAAATCTGTCGCCAAGCACCTAAAGGTGTGTTCCGGCAGCAGTCCTTGAGAGCCAGTGAAACTACAGGTACATGAGACTTACAACTACGTGTCAATGTGACGGTCGCAGTGCAATTCGTGACTCGTGACAAAATGCACATTTTTCATAACTTTTCTTTACAATTATTTTCAATATAATATTGCAGTGGGTTTTGGACTATTAACTTTGGGGCTATTGCATAAATACCCGCAGGGCAAGAAGTCACTTTTGACCCACATTAGGTTATGTGCCTTTTCTTAAGCTTTCTGCAATACTAAGGAGACTTGAAACGCTACCTACACGACCAGTTTGACATTTAGAGAATATCTATTTGAGCTTTCCAGTTTTGAACATCAACCCATGCTAGGTATGCTACATGTTAAGCGTTTCTACAAACAACACTACACCAAGGAATAGCTTTGCTTGACTGTGGCAAATCACATAAAATTGTTAAATAAGTACTCTATTGTTCGATGAGATATAGCAGTAATGCGCACAGATAAAATGATCACCAGAAAAGAAACCATGTTGTTGCCAGGGATAAAATCCAAAAAAATATCCTATGTTAATCTGCTGACATGTATCTCCATATTTGCCAAGTGTTAAGGGCCGTAGTTGGGTGAGGAAAAAAAGAGATAATGATTTGTTATAATCAAACGGTGACCCGAATTGCCCAACAACAAACAAATTTTTAAATATCAGCTTTCATAGCATGAGTAACCAAATAGTTCGGTCAATTTAGACATCCGAGAGTACAAAAATAAGCTAAGCTGAAAGTTAGTAACATTGTTCAAAACAACCTAAACCTGAAAAAAAATATTATGGGGAAAAGGTCACAACAGCGGGATTCGCGGTTTTCAGCAAAACGGTAAGTTTTATCATAAAGATAGCGAATAGATTCAGCCGTTACTTTGCGGCGTTGTTTTTGTGCATTTAAAAATAACAAATATTTTTAAAATATTTTAAGAAAACATCAAATTAATATTTTAATAAAACACTTAAAAAATATAAAAATATATCTAGTGACAATGCCGCCTAATTTTCCTGCTAAGCCGATGTGACGTCACAAACGCCACGCAATTAGCAATAAGAACTTTTTTAAATGATTGAATGTAGGTATTAATATATAAAAAAAATATTATTATTTTATTATATCCACGTGGGGTGCCGGGTTAGAATTGCACCTCCCTATATCATCCCTTGGGTGTCGTAAAAGGTGACTAAGGGAATAATTATACTGGAAAGTGGGCAGCAGCGCCTTCTAAAGAACTACTATCTTACACTGCGATCCCCAAGCCGCCTGCCAAGCGTGGGGATTATGGCAAATACCCCCTTAATAGGGGAGGCTGTGTTCAACAGTGTACGATACATACATACATACATACACTCATGTATTTTTTTAACTCGTCAGGGACATACTTACCATAGTTGCCTGTCCGGTGATTGTGGTGGTATGCGGGGATGCGACCCCGGCGTCCTAGCTGCTACTACCTCTACCAATACCCTTCCAAGGTAGTAGTGTCCTACATACCTATCTCCTACCCAAACTCATAGACATCCTTTCCTCGTCACTAATCCTTTCCATTTTCCCTTTTTCCTTCCCTTTCCGCCAATCCGGGGTCTGCCGTGCCTATGGATGCATGGCTAGGGGCGTGCCCAGTCTCAAGCGTGCCAAATTGCCCTGGGACCTGGCGAACCCAGAAAACAGCTAGTCTTATCCTGGCATGCGGGGCTCTGTCAGGATGGACCTATTTTTTCCCTAGATACTCGTTGGAACCGCATGGATTTCAATTTTTTCAATAAAATATTAAATGATGGCGATGAGGTTCGCCACCCATCACGTCTCGTTCCTCGCGGGGGCGGAAAGCAGCCCGCGGATAGTCGCTTTGCTACGATGAATGTAAGGGGTGGAATGGACAGTAAAGTGGGTGAAGTATGTCAGATGATGGATAAAAGGCGCATAGATGTTTTGTGTGTGAATTGGACGAAGCGGAAAGGATGTAACACCACCAAACATAGATCTTATACGGCACTGTGGTCTGGAGAACCGATAACTAACAGAGCCTGTCAAGGCGTTGGTGTGATCCTTTCTGCACGAATGAATGAATGTATGATCGAGTATGAATGCGTGAGCCCAAGACTTCTCTGGGTGAGGCTTAAAGTTGGACTTACTCGACTTTTTGTGGTCGGTGCCTATGCACTGACGGACATGGGATCGAGAAAGTCCCCAAAAGCCCAAAAAGAAAGAGAGGAGTTTTGGGACAGTATGCACGATATTTTAAAATTATGTAAAGATAATGAAAGGATTATATTGTTAGGAGATTTTAATGGATGGGTAGGAATAAAACGAGATGGATATGAAAGGGTTCTTGGTGCTTTTGGGAATGAACGGGTGAATGAGAATGGAATAAGTTTACTAGATTTGTGTCTGGAATGGAATCTCTGCGTGACAAACGCAATGTTTGACCACAAAAAGATCCATTTGTATACAAGGGAAGAAGGTGATTCAAGAAGTATGATTGACTTTGTGATTGTGGATGAAAGGCTGAGGACAAAAATATTAGACACTCGGGCGTACCGCGGAGTGGGCATCGATTCAGACCACTACTTAGTGGTAATACGTGTAAGTGGCCTTTTCAATCGATGGTGATACCGAGTGCGTGTACCTACAAGTGAGAATTGTTTGAAACGAGTGAAAGTTGAAAATTTGCAAGAGAAGGATGTTAAAAATCAGTATGTTACAAAGCTGCAAGAAAGGCTTGATGGTTTGGAAGAGATAAGTGAAATTGAAGAATTGTTGATAAAATTTAAGGAAGGAGTGGTAGACGTTGCCATCAATGTGTGTGGAATTTCTAAAAGGCAAAAAGGAAAACTGCAAAGGAACGTGTGGATGAATCAAGAAGTGCAAAAGGCTGTGGATGAAAAGAAAAAAGCATGGCTGGATTGGTTAGCAACAAAAGCTAACCAAAAAGTACAAATGGCAACGCATTATGATGTACGTGAAGCAAGAAAGGATTATAAGAGATTGAAAAAGATAGTTAAAGAAGTTGTGTGCAGAAAGAAAGATGAAAGAAAGGATATATTTGACAAAAGGCTTTCTGATGATTTCCAGTCAAATGTTTAATTTTTCTGGAAATCCATAAGAACAGCTCGAGGCAAAAACACAAACTCAGAGCTTAATCAAATCAGGGGTCATGATGGAAGCATTATAAAAGGAGAAGAATGTGTGTTAAAAAGATGGAAAGAATATTATGAAAGTTTATTTGAAAGAGAGGGAACACTGGACCAGGTTCCAGAAATCTATATGAATAGTAGTGATGATGAAAATGAAATAGGTATGGATGAGATTTTGAAAGCGTTAAAGGGTATGAAATAAGGAAAGGCTGCAGGATATGATTAAATTAGCCTCTAAAAAGCTTGGTGTGCTTGGAAAGGCGAGGCGGTACTTCACGTCGGCCCATCGGCTGCAACTTTATAAGGCTCAGGTTCGGCCTCACATGGAGTACTGCTCTCATCTCTGGGCGGGAGCTCACCAATACCAGCTTCTTCCATTTGACCGCATACAACGCAGAGCGTTTAGAATCGTTGACGATCAAGTTCTCTCCGACCGGCTCGACCCTTTGGCACTGCGTAGAGATGTTGGATTACTCTGCATCTTCTACCGCATCTATCACGGGGAGTGTTCTGATGAACTGTTCAATTTACTACCTGCAGCTCAATTTCGCCATCGGACTTCCCGACAAAGCATGATGTTTTATAAATTTCATGTCGACGTCTGGAAGTCAACTTTGCGATTTTCACGGCATTTTCTACCTCGCACTGCCACAATATGGAACCAGCTGCCAGGTGCAGTATTTCCAAACGGATACGACTTAGGGGCCTTCAAGAAGAGAGCATATTCCCTCCTCAAAGGCCGGCAACGTATCCTCGATACCTCTGGTGTTGCGAATGTTCGTGAGCGACGGTGATCACTTACCACCAGGTGAGCCGCCAGCTCGTTTGCCCTCCTATCCCAAAAAAAAATAAAATAGAATTATAGAGTGTCAGTTGAGATGCTGAGAGCTGGGCAAGACATGGTAGCTAGTCTGTTGCACCGCCTTTTTAATATGTGTTGGATTGCGGCCGTGTACCAGGTGACTGGTGCAAGGCTGTGATTGTGCCGCTTTATAAAGGAAAAGGGTCACAACAAGACTGCAAGAACTACCGCGGAATCAGCCTCCTCAGCGTCGTCGGTAAACTATATGCGAAAGTATTGATTGAAAGGGTGATAAAAGAGACAGATGAGAAAGTGTGGGATGCACAAGCAGGGTTTAGAAAGGGAATGGGATGTACGGATCAGGTCTTTTCTTTACGATGCATAGCCGAAAAATGCTTGGCGAAAAGCCAAAAGGTCTATTGCGCTTTCGTAGATTTAGAAAAGGCTTATGATAGGGTGAGTAGGCACGAACTGTGGTCAGCGTTGTCTATGCATGGGCTGAATGGTAACCTGATCCTAGCGCTGAAATCCCTATATAAGGATTCCAGTGCTTGCGTTAGGATAAATGGGACATACACTGATTGGATTAACATCGAAAAAGGTGTTAGACAAGGATGTGTAGCGTCACCGTGGCTGTTCAACTTATTCATGGATAACTGTTTGACAAACCTAAAAGACAGTGAATGTGGAGTAAGAGTGAACGAGTTACTCATCAAATGTCTTCTCTACGCTGATGACCAAGTGATACTTGCGTCGTTGGTAAAATAGTTGCAGGAGATGGTAAATGTTATGCAAGAGGCTTTAGAAAGAAAGGGAATGAAAATAAATGTAAGTAAGACGAAAGTGATGGTGTTTGAACGAGATGATAGAGTGACCGATTGCAATATTGTGATCGAAGGTGAAAAAGTGGAACAAGTGAAAGAGTTTGTATACTTGGGATCCATGTTTACAAAAGATGGTGAGTGTGAAAAAGATATAGAAAGGAGAGCGAACGCTGGAAACATGGTAAACGGAGCATTGCACGCGTTTATGAACAGTCAGAAGGTGTCTGAAAAGGCTCGTCTGGCTGTTCATGGGGGAGTGTTGGTTCCGACACTAATGTATGGTAGTGAAAGTTGGGTGTGGCAGAATAAGCATGAAAGTAGAATAAATTCCGTGGAGATGAGAGCATTGAGGAGCATGATTGAAGTCAAACGGAGTGACAGGATAAGGAATAGTGTGATAAGGGAACAATGTGGTGTGAATGAGGATGTAGTGACAATAATCGAGAAAGGTATGTTAAGATGGTTTGGACATGTGGAGAGAATGAATGAAATAAGAATGACTACACAGATATACATGGGACAAGTGAACGTAAGTTTTGGAAGAGGAAGACCCAGGCAAACGTTCCGAAATCAGATTGAAGACGTTCTGAAAAAAGGCCAGGTCAAGAGTACCTACCCTAAACCGACGCTTATGTATGAAAGGATTGATTAGTGTAGATGAAGCGAAAGAGATATGTAAGGATCGTGGTAAGTGGAAATCCGTGGTCTCTGCCTACCCCTACGGGAAAGAGGCGTGCTTTTATGTATGTATGTATGTATGTATATCCACGTTACCAGTAGTTGTTGGGAACGATACGCTCTAAGTTGTCGATCATTTTATGTACTAGGAGGACTAGACTCTCCAGTTAGGTAGGTCCAACGTCGACAAAGAGGTCGCTTGAAGAATCCCACTCGGATGGCCAGCGTTCGGGAAACTACGCGATATCTTCTCGCCGAACTTCCCGCAGAGCCTGAAGACCAAAGGCTTCAACCAGTATGTGTTTCTAGTGATAACTTATAGCACGGAGACGTGGTCCCAAACTGTGGCCCTTATGGACAAGCTCAGAGTCACTTAACGAGCTATGGGGTGTGCTATTCACGAAGTTTGTTTACGCGTTAAAAAATTTAACGAGGATATCCGCCAAACAATCAATGTCACCGACATAGCTTTCAGAATTTGCAAGTTAAAGTGACAATGGGCAGGCGACATTACTCGACGAACCGATAACTAAAAATCCTGTTTTTTGTTCTAAATTTATCGGACTAAAAAGTACCTCTAATACTATATCTAATGACTTCTTACCCTCACCTATTCTTCATTGTAATGATATTCATTAAACTGACTGATTTACTCATTAAGGTCAAAAAGTTTACTCACCGATTCCAAGGGTTTTTTAATGTAAATCCGTCCTTCACATATATTGCAATAATGTTCATATTTAACACGTAATTGATCAATTCGGTAACGGATGTCATCAACATGGCGAACTTAAAGCCTAAAAATAATATTTCATTTAAATCGATAAATTTGAAAACAGTAGTACTCGAATTATCGTTTGCCATAATTTTTACATGTCCAAAAATATTGAAATAGTGGAGTATTCCAAATGTTTAATGAACATTGACAAACCACTTGCTCGAAGAATTGCAATTGGAATTAATTGCGACGGGGATGTAGGTGAATTATTGTTTAAGTAGCTGGATAAAAAGGTAAAAAACGCAGTATAGCTTGATGACGTCGTAATGTTTAGAAATAACATGGGTAATGGCACACCAAGCGCATTGATGTTGTACGGCGCTGGGCAACTACGCGTATCAAGCCACGCTAAGAAAAACCGAACGGTTGAACGTAGCATGCGGGCTGGCAACGTCGCGCGCGTTCCGTGCTTTGATGTCGTTGTATTATATGGCTTTTTCTAGTTAATCACACCAAGGACATCTACGCGCGTAGCAAAGTAGCGGTGTGCGGTAACTTGCGACGGAAAAAAATATTGGAAGGCCACTAACACTACCACTGAGGCTGAAACTAGGCTCACTGTTTTCTATTACCTTTTTCAAAATGGCAAATGCCCAGAGCATTGCGCAAAGTGTCAGCACAGCACATCACGATAAACTAGCCAGTGGTCTTCTAGGCAACACAACCGTGCTTTAACACTCTACGCTGCGACGCACACGCATCCGGTTTGACCAAGCCTTAATGGACGGGTAATGTTTTAGACAAATTGTGTAACGAACGGCTACTAGTATTAATAGTCGGTGTAGAAAATAACGTTGTAGCATTTATAAAATCTTGGTATGAATATATATCAATAATTGTAAACATATACTCCATTTAACTCGAGCTTCACTAAATCCGCCATATATTCGCTCCTTCTCTCGACATAACTAGCAGCTAGCTACGTTACAATATAAAGGAAGGTTGATTTTAGGTATCATCGTACCTAGCCACCAGCTGAGCACAACCTAGCAATGCACAAACCACCCACTAGGTGTCACTATAATTGCAAGAAATCGACATGATAGAATGTCAAGCGGAGGTCACGAGTTTTCGTCGTTCGTTAGCTTTTCAAAAAAAGAAGCTACCACCCTTGGCCTTCACATTGGACCAAAAGCACGCATTTTATCTCCTCATCATTTAATTTGGTGATAAGCAAAAATTATCGGCATATTACCAAAAGAGGAGATTTGTGTGACCGGCCAAAGTGCATTGGAAGTGAGGCTTTGTGGTGAGATAACATTTGATTATCAACTTGAAAACACCTTTAGTGGTATTAAATATTTGATTAACATTGGATTATCAACTTGAAAATACCTTTAGTGGTGGAGTACCACTGTCTGCGTCGTATGTTTTGTGGTAGGTTTAAGTCTCAGGGAAACAACTAAATGAATGTTCTGCACAATTATCTACGGTTAACATACAAACGCTTAGAAAATTACGCGCATTAGCTAATAAAGCATATCAGACGTTTTTTGAAGCAGTGATGGCTCAGTGGCATTAGCTATGGACTGCCGCGCGGCAAATCCATGGTTTGAATCCCGCCACGGGCTTGAGCTTCACCGCATGGTGGAAGGGCATTTTGCAAGTGCCCGCCTGGCTAGCGACCACCCTCAAGTAGAAAATCTGCCACCAAGCACCTAACGGTGTGTTCCGGCAGCTGTCCTTGAGAGCCAGTGAAATTACAGGCACATGAGACTTAGCAACTAAGCCTCTATAGTTATAGGCAGAGGTACGCTTAATATCAGGTGGGCCTCGAGCTTGTTCCGTCATTATAACATCATACGGAGTACGACAAGCGAGATATTTTTGAAGGAAACAGAACAGAAAACATAGATTAAACGATGCAAGATTACGTAAGTGCGCAATCACTGCTCTAGCTCGGGAGACGTGCGTTTCATGGCAAATCGTATAAGCACTGGTGGATGATTGCCGGCTGGTCCAGCTGCGCTTGCGCAGCTAAGCTCCGCCCGCGTACATGCATTTGAATATGCATACAGAACGGACTTGATCGGTTGTCCGTCCGCCATTTAATATTAATATAATTTGATAAATAAAGTGGTGTTATATTTTGGCTCAAAAATGTATTATAAGCTGGTTTCAGGTTTTATTTCACGATTTAAAATACTTCCCGCTATCTTAGAGTAAAAAAAAAATATTAAAGTAAAGCTCAGAATGTTTTATTTCGTGAACTGATTAAATTTTAACAATCGGATTTATAATAGCTTCACAATAAATGGAATAGTGCGCTCATCATGAGCCGGCTAGAACGATAAAACCAACAGATGGTTTTGGACAGTCTAGTGTGCATAGATTTTTTGCTCATACGTTAATTGCTTTGGCTTTTAAACATGGTGTACTCTAAGAAGATCTGGAATAACTGTTTGTCCTATCAAATTTCACATTTAACCGGGTAAGCTGCTGTGCTGTTTGCATGTGTTTAGACAACAAGTCAATATTAGTACTTAACTAAATATCAAGTATAGGGGTTTAAATGATTTTGAAATATATTTATTTAGTATTGGCCTATGAATAAATATTTATTCTTAGATATTGACCCTCTTATCTATTCCGACCAGCATGCTGATGGTCTAAATAAAAAGTTTATTGTGAAGTTGTACATGATTAATACACGCATGTAATCATTCAAGTTATTAGTAAGTAGTAATTCTTGGCTATACTCAATTAAAATTTTATAACTTGACAATAACGGTAAGATTTTCAAATCGTGAAATGAAAGTAAAGAAACTTTATTGCGATAAATTTTGCCCTGCTCATCGCGATATAAATAGAAGCATTACTTCTTAAATAATTAATCTAGGAAGCTGAAATTATTCAGGTGTATAGATTACATGAAAATAATCATATCAAGACAAAAACCAAAGTCACAGGTAAAATAGTTATTGAGAAAAATATATGTGCTCTCCGCTACATTTTCTCGCCATAAACGTTTAAAAATATAGCATAATATTTATCTCGTAACTTTTTAGAAGTAATTAGTCTAGCCTGTAATTATTTACTTTTATAGACCACTAGACTTACTTAATAAATAATCATATTAAATGAATAACCAAAATTGTTGATATTTTTGATTTTTATCTTTGCTTTGACGCATGTTTTGCAGATTGAATTACAAATTTACAACTAGAGGAAAATTATTCTCCACATGACTACAATTTTTCCTGTCATTGTTATTTTGTAATTTGGGTAAAAAAGTAACGGAATATATAACAAAAAGGAATTAAAAATTGTTTCACGAGCTGTTGCGTCGTGTTTTCAATTCTATTTTTCAGTAAGGATTTCCATGAAAAGTTCTATTTTCCTGATTTTCTTGTAAAGTTTATATGATGATGAGAATTGCAAAGGTACTATAAAATATGTGTCAAAAGAGATTACATACACTAAACTTGATTTAAGAAAAAATATACAAAATCGGAATAAAAATATTTTTATTTCGCTGTTGTGTACTCGAAACAAATGGATGAAAATATTATTCACGTATGTTATAGGCAATTCATTGTAGTTTCTGGATATTTAGGTAACATTTTAGAATGGAAATTCAAGTTTAGTTATGTAAAAGAAAACAACTAAGTACTAAATGTAAACATCACAGCTCGTCGAGGGCTGGAAAACTTGGAAAAAAGCATGGACAGCTGCAGCTTACCCTCCTTTTTCGAAGGACGTAGGGGTTTTGCTGTTATGTAATGAACTTACCGTAGAATAGCGGAACCATTTTCGGTACAAAAATATGTGAGTCAGGGGTATATGATGACAAGAATACGTTCACGTAAGTATGTGGCAGGCTTTTAAAAATTACATTGATAACGTAGTTCCAGAACATCCTAGAAAATATAAAAACATAAACATAATTATAATAGAAACATTTATGTCAAATAAGATTAATACAAATTTGACTGCGAACCGTAAAATGACTTTAATACATTTTCGAAGAAACTCTCTGCCTATAGATATTGACACATGCACAGTATCTTACTTTTCAGTCAGGTGTATACTAGTCGATTAACATTTTTATAGCTGATAGGCTAGCGTTTACCCACAACCTCACCTAATGATAACTTATTATATTGTGGTATATGGAAAACAGGCTTAAGTTAGAATAACTGCCTCTCAATGATATTTGCCGGACAACACTGAAGTGTTAAGTGACAGATTTCTTGCATGAGGTAGACAGTTAGTTTATCGGACGTTCGCAGAATGCCCTACGATGCAGTATCGGAGTTTTCCAGTCGTCTGAAGGCATACACTTAATCTGCCCTCTAAAAGAGTTAAAGGCGAAACTTTGTAGTTTTCAGAGTCTCTATCTGAAAACTCTTTATCTATTAAGTAATGTAGTTGTACTTTATTACTTAGGATTAAAATGTTTTCATTATTTATAAATATGCTGGGGGCTGAGTCACCGTCATACTTTTAATCTCGATACCCCACACGCGGTCCCCAGTCGGTGCCAATCAGGTGGTTGGCGTCTTAAGCTATAAGCCATCTGGGAACTTACCATCACAGAGACGGATGTTTTAAGCAAGCAAGCAGCAATCTGCTAACGATGCTGTGTTAAGGTTTGAAAGGCCTTGTAGCAAGTGAAATTACCGCGCAATCAATACTAAAAAACGAATGTCAAAAC
This sequence comes from Plagodis pulveraria, assembly GCA_963890685.1. NCBI lineage: Eukaryota > Metazoa > Arthropoda > Insecta > Lepidoptera > Geometridae > Plagodis > Plagodis pulveraria. Next base: position 4,778,439 of record OY982950.1, read on the forward strand.
TAATGCCTCTAAGTGTCGAATGCATGTCAAACACAATGTTGACACTGTAACTGCAATTGACAGACGTCATGCTTACCATCAGGCACCAGCTGGTCCATCTCGGCAAAATATAGTCGCGGACTGAGTGCTGCCACGTTAACATAGAAAATAGGCGCTGAGACTCAAATACTTCTTATAAGTTTTACTGCTTCTCATCTGTTGCTAAGTCAGTGGTCGAGAATGATAAGCAGGCGTTAGCTAAAAGATACTGGTTCTCAAGGAAGACTGTATGCGGTTAGGTTCTCAATAACAGATTTCCTACTTAAAAACTTACGAATAAATATGCACAGAAATGTAAGTCAAGCTCAAAAACTGCAGAACGCAAACCTTACCACGGCAAGCGTGTTTTAAAAAGTGTACATTACCTTGACGCGACGATGCGATAATTTCAAAGCTCAATCAATCGACTAATCCAATTGAATCAGAAAGTTTTTGTTAATTGTAAACTTCACGAGTCCAAAATCAAAGCAGCAACTGTATGAGAATTTAACATTTTTATTCGTAGTTGAAAACTATCAAATGTACCTCTAAACGCCCTATCACTTTTTTACATTAAATCTTCAACTTAAGCCCAATTTGATCATAGACTTATGAATCATGGACCCCTGCGAGGCAGTTCTATTGCCACTCGGCCATCACTGCTTCAAAACTAACAAAGTATGTTTTTATAGAAAACCCATTCCAGTGTCAGCATATAAAAATTGCAAGAAGTGACGTAGTCGAAAACAGGCAAAGGTGAATTCAGCGTACTAAAACTGTCTGGTAGACGTGGAGCAGCCTCTTTAAAATAAAGCGTTATAAATATACATACACGTTAAAAGAGGCGGTGTGCATTGCAAGTATTTGCGTTTTTGCTACTGAATTAGTATATTGTCTGAAATAAGATAATCTTTGCAGCTTCGTTGCCGGTATTTTAGTTCTTTCAATGTGAGTTTCTTTCTGCAATGAACAAGAGCATAAATAAATTAAGAAAAACATTGATTCAGTAGTATTGATTAGTGGAAACCACCACCGTTTCACGCCTGAACTTTTATTATAAATGATCATAGGGTTTCCAAGAGTTACCAACCAGCCAGATGTTCCAATTGTGTAAAATATTGTGTGGCTTTATAGTACTTGGTTCGTTATGTAGGTACTCAAAGAAACCACATAGTTCACTAATTGAGCTCCATATAACTTGTGCTTGAGCAAAATGTTAATAGATAACGATCAACATACATTTCATTTTGATTATTTTAGCGGATAAAAGAAGTGAAATAAACATTATACCTCTTGAACTAGGTGCATGTGGTAGTTTTTATACTGCAGGAATATCTTAGAAGAGTCTTTTTCCAGAGATGTTGCAGAACCAGCGTGGTCCATGATCCACTGAGATGAGACTCTGTGGACCATTTCTTCACTACTATAGTAATCTATGCGGTCGTCCATTTTAAGCGACAGATGCCTTTATTTTTCTTTTTAGACTATACTTTATTTCAGACTTTTCCTTATACTTGTTAAAAAAATAATAGAAAAATGTTTATTATGATAATGACTTTTCCTTGTCCAAATTAACCATGGATATATTTCATAGATCCATGAAATTTACAGAGTTTATGTCTCCGGTATACATAGACATAATATTTTTTCCAATATCTATGCCGGTATATTACTTTTATCTATGATACGTCTTTCCGGTATATTCATTGAAGTAATAAGTACTACGTACAACAGGAATGAGCGCTATTTGTTCATCTTGCAGCTAAAATAAAGAAAATAAAACCTTATGCTAAGGTCGTAAGAGTCTTGTTGCGCGCAATATAAAAATGAAGTCGAGTGAGAGGATAACATCTGAACCCTGTGTCCCGTTCTAACAGTGACTTAGAGTTGCCAGAGTTGATTTTAAACCTTTCGTTTTTTGTAGAAAAATATGTGATTAATGTAATGAAGTAAAAACATTAACTTCTAAAATGTTTATAAAAATAAATAATGATTTATTACCGACATGTTAAAGCAATATTATTTGTTGCTACGTGTAAAGCCTTATTAGCGCAAAAATTTTGCGATTAGCGTATAGGTTTTTTATTTTGTATGAATTACGGACACCTGACCTGACAACCCCAAAAATCACAGACTCGGACATTAATGGCGAATGTTTCTTGAGTTCGTGATATTTTTGAAGAATTTTAGTTAAAATGGGGAATCTTTGTTTCGTGGAGGCTTTCGGAAGCGAGTATTATCCTGATTGTGGTTTATCTTTACACAGGTAATAGTTTAAAACATAATTTGTTAGTGATGAATTACGGTGACCATGCATGACTATCCAATCCTAGTTCAAGAACAAATAACTTAAATACCTATGCATTTTTTATTACTTTCTCTATTGTAATGGACCCGCCCGTGCATTTCATATATTAGTTCACCTATTTTATATATAGTACTAATACTCCCCTTATACTTATCATAGCTGCAAAGTTCCTGAAGTCTCAGCTATCAAGGACTCGTCCACTGAAAGTAATCGTGTCTTATCTTTGTTCACCATTTACCAAAGATACCTTGCATATTCTTGTTCTTAAGAATATTTTTTATTGATTTGACTGTCAGAACTTTATAAACCAAAGGTTGAAGGCAAGAGTTTAACATTTATTTAAATATGGATTTGTAGAGGTCGACCTTTCAGTTAGGTACGATTATCTGATGTCTGCCCGATAAGTCAATCCCAGAAATTGACTAACGGCTGACGCAATCAACTCTGCTTGCGGGTCAAGACCAGACCTGTCAGTCACCTACAGTGTATGTGTCCTCTCTGAGCCGGAACTGAGTTAGCCAGTCTTTTAGCAAAATGTCAGGACTTCGTTAACTAATCCTTAATATTATCACTTCAATTATCATGTGTCAGGACTCTTGTCTACTGAACGTTAATACTATCAATTCAATTATCATTTTACAGGAATACATCGACTGACCTAGAACATGTTGACTGATCTTTATTATTTATATATGATTACCTACAAAATCAAATATCGCACCTTTTTTTTTTTTTTTTTATGCATGTTAGGTTGGCCTTTGACCACTATCTCACCTGATGGTAAGTGATGATGTGGTCGAATATGTTGTTCAGGTTAACCTAGAAGTACTGGCTCTCAAAACAGCTGCCGGAACACACCGTTAGGTGCTTGGCGACAGATTTTCTACTTGAGGGTGGTAGCTAGCCAGGCGGGCATTCGCATTCGCATTGCCATCCAAAGACGATAACCGGGACCGACGGCTAAACGTGCCCTCCGAAGCACGGAAACGCTCAGTAGTAATGTCACTAGCGGTCACCCATCCAACTCCTGACCGCGCGTGACGTTTCTTAACTTTGCTGATCGGTTGAGAACAGCTAAGTAAACTTCGCTACGAGCGCTTCAAAAACCGAGAAAAGACCTTCGTCATATTGGGCTATTTTTATACACAAGATAATGACAGGGACAAATCACATATATTGATAACAGCAATTAGATTTCATCTCAATTAGCTTATTGTCTGTTAGGTATAAAATGCAAGTATGTGACCATAACTTCTCTTACTCAAAGGAAATCAACACTTATATTTATATTTTATAAATATTATTATACTGTGCCCTTCTACGAGCACATATCAATAATAGTGAATAGTTATGCCTAACGACTTCTAAACCTTGTAAATATTAAAAACTATACTACACCAATTACAGGATACGTTACTCTGGATCCAAGATATTCCTAACTGTCTTTGCCTTAATTAAGGGGTTAAGGGTAGTGATTATTCAAAAACAAGATAAGTTTCAGGAATTTACTTTCAGACTAAAATTTATATTAATTCAGGAGTTTGATTCTACAGTTACCCACACGTTTCACAAGCAAATTTGTCGGATACCAAGGAAAAACGTGGAAAAAACCTTGGCCACTCTTTTCATATGATTTCGATATTATTAATATACACAAAAACTTAGAACAATAGATATATATCTAAGGGCTGGAAAGAACACACGCACGAATAGTAATATCACGGCGAATTTAGATCGTTTTAGTGACTAAACCAAGGGTATTATAAAACGCAAACATTATTCAATTGATGAAAATGGAATCTGCACGATCTAAATTCTCCGTCTATATTTTGATATAACTTAACTTATATAGAGCCCTTTTGGACACGGACGGATGATGCACGATCTACTGCACGTCACTTTATATGATAATAACTCTACTTATTGGAGACTGGTATCTCCCCCGATTGTACAATATGTAATGTCCCGGCATCTCACGCTCCCACCCTCATGAACAGCAGGCACGCCATCATAGGCGCGAAAGGCCCTGATTGGTTCCACCCCAGCGATGCAATATTGATCTGTGTGATTGGATAGTGGGCAGCGCCTCGCATCGTTCACCCACGTGGTCATATAATGGCGGGCTCTGGCTTTGCCGCCATTTAAATTCTGTAACACAAAATTTACAAGTGTATATAACATGTACTTGATGATTACATACGCCCTTAGCTTGGCATTTACCATAATCTCAGATCCATATATTTAAAGTGACAATCTTTCCTTATATTGCTATTGTGACAAACTGCATCTCTTCTACATGAGAACAGTTTATTCATAAGCTAACTCGCAGATAAAGCGTTACCTATGTTACAGCTTAACTACGCTATCATTGATCTATGCTCAATAAAGATAATTCACACAAAATTATAAAATTATTATAGTCCCGTATCATTCCTTACAAAAATAATATGCAAAAAAATGGTGTACATTTGTAAAGTCGCACAGCTCGCATCGTAAAAAACGTTTCAAATACCTCGTCCTTTCAAAACCTTCCAACGGACCTCCATTGTTCCATGTCCAAAAGGGTTTCTCTATTGTAGATAATTCTTTTTAGACAGCTTATTGCATTTTATGACTGACCAGATGCCAGAACTTTTAAACCGCCGGATTTCTTGCTTAAGTTATCTTTAACAAGAATAAAAAAAAAAACATTGCCTTCCACATGTACCACTACACTACTAAAATAACTTCGTTTCAATTTCAGATTTCCTAAAGATCCTTGTTATGGAAAAAATCCACCACATCCTCCTCAATCTTTATTTGAAGATCCACATGGTATTCAATTGGTGAAGGCGTTAGCGAATTCATATCTAAATTTACGTGTAACTCATAATGCAAAACTAGAATCAATGAAACATACGAGTATAAGGAATAAGCTGGATTTGCGGCAGAAACTTTACAAGACTGTTTTATTAAGCAATGCCTGATTTAGAATTAAACTTATATGTAAACTTAACTGTTTTTTTCTTAAGTCATTAATAAAATATACCACAATAGGTAGCTTGTCGTAATTTTATCTCAGTCCAGCTGCATGTCGTGTCCCACAAGGACCAGTAGGTTAGTACCTACCTATATCACAGAATAAAAAGGTACAGAAGGATCACTCCGCATAGACGCTTAAATAAATAAGCAACTCTGCTACGGCGCAATAAAGAGCAATTCAGATCGCACACCGTTGAGTACCAACTTTTATATTCACCTTCAAGGCGCCTCTCTTTCTATCGCGTAGATCTCATTTATTCTGACGCTAGGGTTATGATCTTGTGCTCACATGCTATTACAGCTACCTATGTATGTGCATGTAGTACCTATCTACATCTACACATAATATTATAATGAGGAATATTTGTATTTTTGTATGTAACGAATAAACTGAAAACTACTAAACCAATTTGAAAAATTATTTCACCATTAGAATCCTACATTATCCCTGATGAACAAAGGCAATAGAATATTTTCATAAAAAAGGTTTTTTTTAAACTGTTCTTAAATACCCGTGCGAAGCCGGGGCGGGCCGCTAGTAATTATTAAAGCAATTAAATACATTTTCAAACATAAGGTACCATATAGCATAGCATGGTATTAGCAGAATACTGCTTAACTGTGTATACCCATGTACACGTACATCTATAAGGCATATATTATATAATGTTTCCGTAAAAGCTTATGTGATCTGGATGCACTTTTTATTTATGTATAGCTAATAGGCTAGCTAGGCATTTAAACACTGTCTTTATTTTTTATTTTTAGCTGATAGGCTATCCTTCGCCTACTAACACCTTATTGTAAGTGATGATATGGTCGAATAAGTGGTTCAGGCTAGCCTAGAATTACTGGCCCTAAATAACAGCCGCCGGAACACACCGTTAGGTGCTTGGCGACAGATTTTCTCCTGGAGGGTGGAAGCTAGACAGGTGGGTATTCGCAAATTGCCCTACCTCCGTGCTATAATAACTGCGATCCTAAGATAACAATTGGGTCGACAGCTTAACGAGCCCCGCAAATCTCGGAAGTGCTCAGTAGTAATGTCACTAGCGGTCACCAATCCAAGTCATGACCGCGGCGGACGTTGCTTAACTTAGCTGATCTGTTAAGAACGGCCGAGTAAACTTTGCTTTGAGTGCTTTACACTTATTGTCCCCATTGAATCACAACTGGCACTACCTAGGTATATGAAAATCTTAAAATAGTAGGTAATAAGTTAACATTACAAATTCAAGCAAGTGTTATTTGTTGCTTTTTAATAAAGTTGCAATTACAATTGGGTGTCGTAAGAGCCGACTAAGGGAAAAGTGCGCCAATCGAGCAGTACGCCACTTCTCACGTGGATGTGAGTAGGGTGTTGAGAGCATTAGACGCACAACAGTGCTGTATAACATGTTAGTGCCCTGCCAGGGTTTCATACAATATGTTCTTGTAATTCATTTTAGTAAATCGAAAGTCGAAGCAGTGATGGCTCAGTGGCATTGGCTATGGACTGCCGTGCAGCAGGACCATGGTTCGAATCCCGCCGCGGGCTTGAGCTTCACCGCATGATGGAAGGGCTTTTTGCGAATGCCCGCCTGGCTAGCGACCACCCTCAAGTAGAAAATCTGTCGCCAAGCACTTAACAGTGTGTTCCGGCAGCAGTCCTTTTATTATGCTTGTATTCCCTTAGGGGGTAGGCAGAGGCGTGTAAACACCCACGTTTCACCGAATCGGGTTTTGGTCCCATGTAATAGGGGGCGAGCCTATAGCCATTCACCGCGCACAGTTTCAGGTTCATATAAAATGTTTTCTCTAACACACTGGACGGATCACAAGAACATATTACGAATAATATGTTTACGCTAACAACATATAATACAGAAACACAGTGCTAAGCGGGATGTCAACGCGGGCGTCCCGAGCTCTCAATGAAAAAGACTACCGAATGTGGTTGAAACTATAGTCGGAGTTATCTGACTTATTTACGTGAGTATCCCGTATTTTTTTTTATGTTATTGTGACGGAACATGCACGAGGCCCACCTGTTGTTAAGTGGACTAACCTCTGCCTATAACAGACGCATTTCGTCAACGACGAATTGCACTGTGCCCGTCACACTGAGACGTACAGTTGTTAGGTCTCATGTTCCTGTAATTTTTCTGGCTATTTGATCAGCTATGAGATTGAGTGTCAAAAAAATCAACGTATCCAATTCTTAAGCATAAATGATGAGAAAACATAGTTTAAAAGTAAAACCAAGACAGGGGGTCTGAAAAAATACAGTTTAGCTAACTAATTCAAAAAATTGTCTGGCTTATGCTGACCATTTCATTTTACTGTGTTCGTTCATATCGTATTCTACAGAAAATTAAGGAGAGAATAACCAGAATATAAGTATCGTACGTGTTGTAATAATTAATCGATTGTTAAGCAACAGTAGCTGAACTCTTCGCACAAGCTGTATGATATAAGCCACACAACGGTAGAATGAATTCAAGAAAAACAATCAACTTGGAAAAGTGCGTCAATCGAGCAGCCTTTTCTCACGTGGATGTGGGTAGGGTGTTGTGAGCATTAGACGCACAACAGGGCTGGGTAGGGTTTCATACAATATGTTCTTTTGTTTCATTTTAGTAAATAATAAGGGATAATTCACGTGAATATGGCAGATAGCTCCGACTATAGTTTCAATCACATTCGGTAGTCTTTTTCAAGAGCTCGGAACGCCCGCGTTGACGTCTCGCTCAGCATTGTGTTTCTGTGTTATATTTTGTTTCCAAATATGAAATTATAATTTATTCGTTTGCTTATAAGCCAAAGTCGAGTTCTACATATATGCAGAAAGAACACATATACTAATCAGAATATAAATTCCTATCAAGAACAAATACATTCACGTAAATTCTAAATATCTAACGTGTATTTTCGAGAACAGTAGCGACACCTCTCGCTGAGCTCCATAACTAGGATCCTCAGACTCTTAACATGGGAAAATGTTCTTTAACTTCTCTGTCTTAAGACTTAAATCTGATTGAGGCATAAAAGCGTTCGCAGAGTAGTATGGAAAATTCCATAGCGGGCCAGATTTATGATGAACGATGCGGTCCGACCATAGACTATATCAAACAACGAACTTCGTACCGCAAATAAAATTTTCGTTGCCTAAAGTGTCGCTCGAACATGAAAAACAAAACTTCGTTGAAGTAGTTTTCTTTAATTTTCTTCGTTACTTTTATGTAGGTATGTAGACATATATCTGTATCACATTTCGTGATGACACTGCCTTCTGTGACAACGTGATTCACTAAAGCAGCTGGCAGGGTAAAAACGCTGTATATACGAAATATTACATATTTGTATTTGTAATTTTTATTTTATGAAAAATTCAATTTGCCATCACTATTTCGTCTGCCCTTCATATCTGTTTCTGTGGAAGTCGTAAGAGATAAATTCCAGATGATGGGCAGCAGCGCCTTGTCAGGAATTGCCATCATACATTGTTATACCTGAGATGCCTACCAAGTGTGGGTATTTAATGATGATGATGAATACGTCTGTTGGTGGAATAAATGACGATGTGGTGTATTTTTCAAACTTATACGGGAGGACAGCATCTGATTTTAAGACCCCGTTTATAACAAGCTCGGTTTACTAAAAACACAAATGCTTTGCAAACTCTTTTGCTTCATGTTTATTACAATTGGATTTTAATAAGCATGTTCTAAGTTTACTACACTTTACATTTTTTTAAGCAGTGATTACTCAGTGGCATTGGCTATGGACTCAAGTAGGAAATCTGTCGCCAAGCACCTAACGGTGTGTTCCGGCGGCTGTCCTTGAGAGCCAGTAATTTTTGGCTAAGAATGTTAACACCTTTGACTACATCATGACTTACCATCAGGTGAGATTGTGCTCCAAGGCTTACTTAACTAAACTAATATAATAAAGAGGAAAGATTTGATTGTTTGTTTCTTTGCATTGAATAGGCTCTGAAACTACTGATTAGGATGTAATTTGGTATGGAAATAGTTTGAGACACGGGAAAGGACATAGACTAGTTTTAATCCAACTGCAGAAAAAGAGGTTAATGGTTTTGCGCGATAACCGATCTACTGGACCGATTAGAATGAAATTTGATATGGAAATAGTGTGAAACACGGGAAACGACATAGGAATAGTTTTCATCCAACTGCGCAAAAGGAGGTTAATGATAACCAATATACGCGCGGGCGGAACCTCGGCCGGAAAGCTAGTCAGCAATAAAAAAAAACACTTCGTTATGTTATTGTGACGGATCAAGCGCGAGTCCCACCTGATGGTATGTGGACTAACCTCTGCCTATAACAGATGCATTTCGTCAGAAGTGACGATCTGCATTGCGCCCGTCACACCGAGACATACCTTGCCATTGCTCATGTGCCTTTAATTTTACTGGCTCTCAAGGACTGCTGCCGAAACACACTGTTAGGTGCTTGGATATAGATTTTCTACTTGAGGGTAGTAGCAAAACAATAAAATTTATTTTGTGCTTTGTTGTCGACTTTTTTGTTAGCTAGGGTAGCTAGCAATAAAAAAAAAAACGAAGAATAAATTATACCAATCTCGAACAGAACTAGGTGCAACCGTGGAGGTTCCCCGGTCTACCGGCAGGCTCAGGAGAACAACTCATAGATGTGGTTTTCAGAGAAGATATCTAATATGCCGAAATAAACAAGTTTTCTTTCTTGGTTGCCAGAGTAAATGTATTTTGGTCTCATGTGATGGGAGCAGCGTATTTCAACTCTGCTTTGCCATATTAATAAAAAAATTGCTAACTTCAATGTCCTAGTAGGTAAAATTTTGTTTAGGTACTGTATTCATAACGGCGTAACATTATTTGAAATTCACAAGCCACCGAAACCCGCACCGAGGTATTCCTTCGTTGCATTTGCATAGCTACTGTTTGTCGTCTATAATGGGTATCGTACTCGCAATGCAGTACGGAAACGGACAGCAAGATAATGTATAGTGTGTTTTCGATTTGTCTCGTGAAACTTAGTACGAGAAAACGCCTGAAAAATCAAGAACTGAAGGGCGAAGGTCAATTGCAACTGTACCTGGACGTACTCGTTAAATAAACCTTAGTAGCAGTAGAACTCTATGTGAACGATTTTATCCAAGGTGCAACCATACTTATTCCTACGTAGCAGTAATGTTCGCATGGCTGTGTTTCAATTTGAAGGGTATACAGGTTAAAATGCAGGTACATGAGACTTACAATTCTTTGTTTCAGGGGTTTGGCGCAATGCAGTTCATAACTTGTGCCTTAATAACGAACTGCTTTTGTTTTGCAGAAGTGATGGTTCAGTGGTATTGGTTATGGATTGCCGCGCAGCAGGTCCACGGATCGAATCCCACTGCAGGCTTGAGCTTCAACGCATGGTGGAAGGGCATTTTGCGAATGCCCGCCTGGCTAGCGACCACCCTCAAGTAAAAAATCTGTCGCCAAGCTCTTGAAGGTGTGTTCCAGGAGCTGTTCTTGAGAGCCAGTAAAATTACAGACACATGAGACTCAACAACTTTATGTCTCAGGGTGACGGGTGCAGTGCAGTTCGTCACTTGTGATGAAATGCATCTGTTATAGGCAGAGGTTACCACTTAACACTAGGTGGGCCTCGTGTTTTTTCCGTCACAATTCCAATAATAAACGTAATATATGTCATATATCTTCTACGCAGCCTTATTGCTCCATGTCTTTTCTGTTTTCACAGATGAAGAAGCACAGAATCGTGACTTCCATACATTGTCAATATTCCACAAAACTATGCACAAGTCTCTTTTATTGCTATTTACGTAATACGATATGTCTGAGGTATGAAATACGGCGTCTTTTTTAGGGTTCCGTAGTACCTACAAGGAAGCCTTATAGTTTAGTCATGTCCGTCTGTCCGAGGTTTTGCTAAGAGACCGTTTGTACTAGAAAGCTGCAATTTTGTACAGGTATGTAAACTTACAACGCCGACAAAGTGGTAAAATAAAATTTTGAAAAATATTTTTTTTTAGGTTAGCTCCCATACAAGTGGTGTGGTTATGAATTTTTTTTTTCGTCGTCTATCCCATCGAATGGGGTATCTTTGAATAGGTATTTTAAAATGATTTAGGGGTTGGTAATACTATTTTTCGATTTAATGCTCCATTTACGAAATATTCAACTTTAAAGTGCAAATTTTTGTTCCAGTAGGGCGTCCCCCCCCTCTAAAACCTCAACTACAGGCTTGAAAATACTGAAAAAATTCAAGATGATAGTGCATAAATTTTCAAGGAAAATTATAGCGGTTTAGATAACTTTATTACTTTAGCAGTAATAGTCGTTGAACTTGGGTATTAGATAATTTTGCACCAAATACAAAATCCTTAGAATAAATCCTTTACTTTATAAATCCGTTACTAAGATGAAGTACTGGAAGGACTAGAATCGGTATAGATAGTTATGTACTATAGGAAGGGGTGTAAGGATGAGAGGGGAGGGTTGTAGCATCCCCCCAGAGGGGTGGGGGATTACGAAAACTATTTTTTTTTACAATAATAATTTTAAAAAAATGCGTATCTACATACATTAGAAGGACTTTAGGTATGGTATATATTTTGTGCAATGGGGAGGGAGAGAGAGGGCCGAATATTCCCCATTGATGGGAGGGGGTTACAGAAACCTATAGTTTTTTTAATACTGATGGAATTTCTGGAAATTTGCTTCTTTTTCATGAAAATCATTAATCATAAATCACAAGCACGAAAACGTCAACAAAAAATTGTTAGGCTTAGAGACAAATGTCTTATTAGAAGTGAAGTAATTCTATGACAGCTTCGGCGCTGTGGGTACGCAGCTTTAGTCTTCTCGCAACCTTATCGCAGCGTACTCACTACACCTTCGCAGTGGACTTGCGTCGCTCCCTCTCCGCGTCTCTGGCTTATAAAAACACTCTAGGGGTAGGGCAGACAAGACTGCTTGGAAGATGGGTGCTCCAAAAACAGCAAGTGACCCAGTCGATATTAGTAACATTTACTCAAATCACTTCCAATCAGTATTTGAACCCTCGACTGTTACCGACGGTTATAATTCAGATAATAAATTTTATATTTCTGAAGATAACCACATGTCAGATTTAATTATCAGTGATGTTTGTTGCACTATAACCAAATGTATATCAAATCGTAACTACGTAGGCTTGATCCAACTATGGGCGCTGGAGTTAATAATTTTTCACCATAAGTTCTTAAATACACCGCTGACACCATTTATTTTCCAGTCCACCGTATATTCAACCTAAGGATTGTTTAAAGTTGTACCAAACTATCGCCCAATCTCAATTTTGCCCACCTTATCGAAGCTTTACTGAAATATTTAAAACGTAGACAATAACAAACAAACAGACAGTGTGTTTATTGATTTTCAAAAGGGGTTTATAGAATGGATCACAGGATTTCCCTAGACAAAATAGCTTATAACGCTATTCGAGGTAATATATGGCGCTGGTTCAAATCATATATCACGAAACATTTACAGAAAGTTGGCTTTGAATCAGATGTGGTTCCAATTAGTTCTGGGAAGGTCCAAGGGTTAATTTAGGCCCGTTACTTTTTAGGGTCAAATGATAATAAATTTTTTTTAAGGTTTAAAAATTGTTATTACATGCCGATGACCTGAAAATGTATCATTCTATAAATTCTTATCAAGACCACTTAAGATTCCAAAAGGATTTGGGCAGATTATTATTGTATTTTATTAAAAATAAATTTACTACTAAGACAAAAACAAAGAATTTTATACAAATACAAATTAATTTTATTCCTCCTTTTTGTGATACATTTATGATGTAATAGATTGTAGTCTATTTCTCTAAAACTAGGCTGGTGGCCTGTATCTCAAGAGCCAGGTCTTTCCTGGCTTTAGAGAATCTGTCACACATCTATATTTTTTCTTTTATTAATACTATTTAGTAACAATTCAAAATTTAACCAATACATTGAAACATATATACCTACATATAGGAAAAATATTAAACGAAATTGTTTTTATTCGAAATTATTATCATTTTGTATATTTTTAATAATTAATATAGGTATACGTGTAGTCATTATTCTGTAGTGTAGTATTGGTGTACGAGTTTAAGTGAATGGTTGTGAGGAATTTGAACGGTGAATGTGTCGGTGCGTGTTTCTGTATGTTTGAGTATACGTGCATGTGATTTGTAATGTGTAATTTTACATATGTGTTATGGGATTCTAACTTTGATGAAGTTCAAGTGATAAAGGATAGATAATAATATTAGGTAGTAAATAAATCGTTAATGTAAATATTTAAAATAGCACGTGGTTTATAAATATTTAATTTTGTCATAAGGTCCTCTAGTAACTTCTACAACGAATTAACGTATTTATTGCATAATATTTAACCATTATGAAGAGGTGCTAAACAAAAATAAATTATTGAAATTAAACTCTAGGAGGCAACAATTAGATATTCTGCTTCTGTATGACCTATATCATAAGTCATAACAGATATGACTGTACAAAGTTGATCGATTAGCTTCGGCATAAGTTACATTTTAGACCTTATCTCATAACCCCGTCTCAAAATTAATATATAAGAATATTTTTCTATTGGGAAAATATTGTGACTCTGTTTGTTGGTTCTTGAATATATATATATATATATATATATATATATATATAAATAAAAAAGGGACTGTGCATATATATATACATATATGCACAGTCCCTTCAGTATCGTTATATAGTTTACACTATAGATAGACTATAGGCACAGTCCCTTGAGTTTCCCTATACAGTGTAAACTCAAGGGACTGTGCATTTTATGGCGTTATAGACAGGTGTCGTTAAATGGAGAGAAGAAAAAAGTTTGTGAGCAACTAAGAAACGTATAGATAATCCATGATTCCTACTTAATAGTCACGGTCAACAACAGTCACAATTTATAAACAAAAGAACAAATTGCTTAGAAATTTATAGGTAGAGAGATAAAAAGATAAAAAACAACAGAATTAATCTATATTATGATAACGGGCTACTACGGAACCCTACATTACGCGTGGCCCGATACGCGCTTGACAGTTTATTAACAATTTTTCGTTGTGTTTGGAAATACAACAGGTACAATGAAAATATAAGTAACTCACAAATGTGAAGTTCATTTATTTATAAATAAGTGTCAATAATATGAGGTCTAACTAGACAGTATATATATACATAATACTAATATTCCTGTCTCATAATGAGATATTCTTAAACTCCTTTTCAACAAATTCAAAATATAATAAACTAACAATTAAGAACAATACAACGACTACGACTTAGTTTTTGAAAAGTTGTTATTTTAAGGAAAATCATTTTGTCCTAAAATAACAACGTTCAAACAATACACCTATATAAATGTAATCATAGTTATATATTAAACGTTATTTTCTAAAATATTTAATTCAACAGTAAATATCTAAAAACAACAATATATATATTTAGATGTATTATTATTTTAATCTTCCTTTTTCTCTTTTTCTATTCGATACAAACTTGCACAGACGGTAGAACGTCTTTTTGGATCGTAATTTAAGTCTAACTTGTACGACTTAGACTCAGACTTGGCCAGCATGTATCGAGTGAGACTCCTCACTGCTTGTGAACTAACGTACTGAAAAAAAAGTCATATTCTATTATTCATCAGAAAACATCCACTTTTAAATATTATGTCACTCCTTTTGAAAGCCACAATATTAACAATTTGCATCCATAGCTCCCGCCACCCCATCATCCTTCCACCTAACAGAAAGACTAGACTACCTACGTTACCTAGCTCTGTATTCATAACCCGACCTCGGCTTTGGATCTAGCTCTCAAAGGGCAGTATAATATGCTGAACTATTTAATACACCAATGTTGACATGTTATTTAAGAGCTCGCTATTAGCTGATACCACGAAAAAATATCACATCTCAAGAGCGGTCTTGAGTTGGTTGTGAAGAGCGGTATTTTCTGAGATGCTGTTGTTATGTGACTATTAATCAGGGATGGTATTATGATGCTGTCTAAGTTATGAGAGTGTACCAGCTAAGAAAGGTCTTGGAAGCACGACTGTGTATGATTTATTAATATGAAACCTAGAGCCATTGCAACTTTTCATCATCGTAAACGATCAAGTAAAGAATAGCTTGTCAAGTTAAATGGATTGCTCCATTTATGAAATTAAAGTCTCGTGACACATATTTACACATATTTAAATGTTGTAAATAACCCTGACGATAAGCATCTGAATTATAATCAAAATCATCATTGAAACCCAAGTCGACGTGTTCGATCCTTAACGTGAGGGTTTTTGCCGGTTTATAATATTTTTAAATATGTATTGCCCAAAGTCAACTCACGTGTATTGTGGGTAATTAAAATCATTCAGTTTTTGTCATCATATAGCCAGGTAAATATAAGGTATATAAGTAAATATTATCATGGATTTAATAATTGACCACTGTCATCTTGATCACTTTATAAGTCAAATCAGCCTGTGGGGTCAGTTGACCACCTTATTATAGCTGTGGTTCACGACGACGTCTACGTTGATTTTATAAATAAATTGAATATTTCATATTTTCTGCATTCTGTTGGCTAGAAGCAGTTTTTGTTTTTTAGGATAGGAATTACAAAATACATTCATCATCATCATCATTATCATCATAGCTTTATACTGTGGCTAGAATTCCCGGTTTGTTAAGTGATATTTCAGGCAGATTTTCAGGCTTTAATATACCCACATGAGATTATTTGTTTGTACATACCTCTTTATGGAAAGCCACATTGAAGATAGACTAAATATAAATTATTTCTGAGAAGAACAACTTACGTATCGTGAATCGTACAACTTCCTTAATTGCCTTTTTGTGTAGTCACGAGGTCCCCATTTGTCAACAGGGGTCAACAAGTATTCCCAGGTCTACAAAATAAAATTAATAATACATCATTGATTGTCACAGTCATACAAAACAATATCATTATTATACGTAGGTATTTTTTTATAGATAAGCATTAATTTAACCACAGTCTCACCGGTGGAGCATACTCGCCTAGAAAATACATATTTAACTGGACATACATAAAGACGACCGGAAAACATAGTGAGAGACTAATGAGATTAGGCTATAGGAGTCGTTAAAGCAGCGACGGTATTCGTAGAAAAGCTTTGAATCTTGTAACTGTATATGTCAAAACAAAATGTTGGAATAAATAGCAATACACCTTCCGAGTCTTTAGTAAACATAAGAGTTTCACAAGGATATATTCCAGGGCCTCTTCTGTTCCTAGCGTATAATATTGGTTTGTCTTCCATGGTGAAAGAGCTCTTCGATTATGTTTTAATTAGAAGATGGGACCTCTCTTATTTTTAAGCTGATAGATAAGATAGCTAATTAAAGTAAATGTTATAATCTATTATCTCCAGGCTCACCACCCGGAAACTTCTCTCACATTAAAAAAAAAAACTAACCTTAAGTTTTTCTATCATAAAGTTTCCTTAACCAAATTGTTCTTATGTTAAACAAAACATTACGCTTTGCGAAATTAACTCCATATTGACAATGTAATCGTCTTTATGGGTATCAATATAGATTTAACTTTAATGTGTTATTCTCATAATACATGTCTTATCCCGAAGACTTCCTCGTAGTTCTGCTGCATATGCAGTTCGTAAGATATGACAGATAACAGAGATATCCTACGATTAGGCTAGTTTTTTCCGCCTACTTCCACAGAATACTGTGGAAGTTCGTCATAATATCGCATAGTTTATTGCTGTAGAGAGCTGCAACTGAGGTAAAGGCAATGTTTATCACAAAAATCCGTACAAATCGCGCTTTATATGCAATATATTCTAGTGAATCTTTGAAGTAAATTTTAAAGGCCTGGATGTTTTTTCCTTTATCAAGTTCGTATAATGTTATAAAATATTATTTTAAAACATTATACGGACTATGTTATAATATTTTTGTATCATAAATATTTAACACTGATAAGTATAACACTAGGGCGTGGATTCTGCGAATGTGTTTTTTATAGTAAGACTTTAATTGTTTACTTATATTATATTGAATCATTGGAGTGAGTGTTAAATCACGGTTTCTTGAGGCAATGGGTTTGATTCCCGGAACACACTAGATATTAGACTTTTTGACAAATAAATGTTTAGTTCAGAATCTATTACTGGTATGTAGCAATAAACTCGCCCCTTTTAACAAAGAACCAAACCAAGACCAGCAAAATGTAGATGTTGGACGCCTCTGCTTACACCTTTGAAAAATAATGGGCGTAACAATAATATGTTTTCATATCTCATACTCGAAAAGTAGTGTTTATTTGATCCTCGTAGCGGGTGGAAGACGCTGCTTCCCAACTAAAGGCGTGTAAGACTCATAGTAAATGCTAACTTCTGTAGGGCCAGAAGTCTTATTACCATGGTAACCATTGTTGTAACAAGTATAAATTAATTTAAATTTAAAAAATATATAAAAAGCCCAACTGCATTTTTTTTTTATCGATAAGCGTTGGTTCACATTTTTTTATTAAAGATTCATCTTTTCATTGAAATTAAAAATGCCAGTTATACGAGTATATAAATATGAAACGGTTTTTTAAAACCCTTCATTTTGATAACACGCTTGATGAAATCATAAGATTTAGCAGCATATACTTGTACAACTGTAATGACAAATGTAGACAAATCTGTTCCCATTTGTGGTATATTTTGCGACATGACCCAAGGATTTGACTACATTCGACACGATATACTTTTACAGAAATTAGAGGCATATGGCGTAAGAGGTAATACACGAGACCTAATTAAATCATATTTGACTAACAGAAAAAGTTATACTGAGATACGAGAAGTGAGCATTTTACATAAACGTGAAATAACCTATAAATCCAACATGCGCTCTACAAGCTATGGTACCCCACAAGGTAGCGTAGTAGGACCTTTGCTATGAAAATAACAACGATTACGTATCTGATCTAAATAATGCTTTTAAGTCAATAATAGAATGGATGAATGACAACAATCTATACTTATAATAAAACAGTTACAGGTCCAATACTGTACATTAAAGATATTATGCAAAAAAATATTTGAGTGCTCTCTGTAGCTGATACTGATGCCAAAACTGTATTTTTTTTATTTTTGTCTGTCTGTCTGTCTCTCTGTCTATATCCCGGCCGCACACACTCCAAAACTACTGAATGGAATTCAATGAAACTTTTAACGATTTGAGTTCATACTACGAAAAAGGGATGTATACTTTTTATCCCGGAATTCCGCACGGTTCTCTCGGGAAAGTGGATGAAAGTCAGAATGTACACTTAGTTGTAATTAATTAACGAGTAGTCCAATTTCAATTATTCATTTTTGTTAGAATAGTAATGAGGGAGCACGGAACCCCATGGGCAGCCCAGCACCCCACGGGCAGCCCAAAACCCCATGGGCTGCTGAATGGAATTTAATGAAACTTAACACGATTTGAGTTCATACCACGCAGAACGTTATTGTATACTTTTTATCCCGAAATTCAGCACGGTTCCCTCGGGAAAGGGGATGAAAGTCAAAATGTTACTTAGTTGTAATTTATGAACGCGTAGTCCGATTTCAATTATTCTTTTTTTGTTAGAATAGTGACGATTGAGCTCGGAACCCCACGGGCATTACGGCACCCCATGGGCATCCCGGCACCCCACGGGCAGCTTGGCACCCCATGGGCAGCCCAGCACCCCATGGGCAGCTCGGCACCCCACGGGCATCTCGGCATCCTTATTAAGATTTGCCAGCTTGCTAAGACAAAACTCTAAAATCTGGAACATTCGCCACGATATTTTTTTTAACTACACTCGAGAGCAATGAATCCGGGTCACTTAAAGAATCATAAAAATCTCGGAAACTAAAAATGCTAGGTTAATGCAATAAATTGTATTTTATAGACAATGTAATACTCCTTAAATGAAGGTAGTAAAACTTCTTAGTTATTGTAAAGTTATATCATAAAAAAATCAAATTTGAAAAAGGGCCACTTTCGAAGATGGAACTACGAAATTACAGCATTTGGTTTTGCTTTTGTTTGTAATCTGTCATTTATGTGGGTACATAAACCATGTTGATAGTGCTCTATATTCATTATTCAAGCTGAAATTATGTCGCTTACGCCTGAAGAATGCACCAGAATACTTACAATGCTGGAAACCGGCCGGAGTCAGCGCGATACAGCCAGGACTGTCGGTGTGTCGCTGTCAACAGTACAAAGAGTTCTCCGACGTTACGAAGAAACTGGTTCTAACCTACGCAGACCAGGAACGGGCAGAACCAGGTGTACCACAGCACGAGAAGACCGATACTTGGTGAACACCATGCTTCGAAATCGCTTTCTCACAGGAACTGAACTCACCAATCAGTTTCGACGCCTCGGAGGAAGTAACCCAAGTGCATGGACAGTAAGACGTCGGCTTGCTGAATCTAACTTAAAACCCCTTAGACCTGCAAACGGCCCTAAACTGGAGCGTGGGCATCGTATTTCGAGACTAAGATATGCCCAGAGCCACGTAAATTGGAGTATTGAAGATTGGTCAAAAGTTATGTTCTCCGACGAATCAAAATTTATGCTCTACAAGCACGATGGAAGACACAGAGTGTATCGAAGACCAGGGGAAAGATTCAAGCAAGCATGCATCGAAGAAAAAGTAGCCTACGGTGGTGGGTCTGTACTTGTGTGGGCCGGAATTTCTTCTGAAAGTCGCACAGAGCTGGTGATCATAGAAAACGGCTCTTTAACTAGCGTAAGATATGTGGAAGAAATCCTCAATGATCACGTTGGTCCATTTATGGTCAATTTAGGTGAGGATGCTATATTTATGCATGACAATGCCCGACCTCGTACAGGTAGGATTGTGAATGACTACCTTCAAGAGATGAACATTACTCGTATGGAGTGGCCAGCGCGCAGCCCGGATATCAACCCGATCGAGCATGCTTGGGACGAGCTAGGCAGATGCGTAAAACAACGAAACCCTCCCCCAATCACGCTTCGTGAGCTCAAAATTGCTCTCACAGAGGAATGGGAGAATATTCCCCAAAATCGTATAAGGAACTTGGTGTACAGCATGCCAAACCGCGTAAACGCAGTAATGGAAGCACGAGGAGGCAATACGAAGTATTAAAATTCAAGAAAATCGTAATAAAGTTCAAAAATTTCATGTTTCCTATTTTTGTTTTAAGGAGAGATCAGCAGTTTTTTTTCTTTATGTAATTTTGTGTTAATAAAATGTATGGTGACTCATATTTTTTTTACTTTCATTTAAGGAGTATTACATTGTCTATTAAATACAATTTATTGCATTAACCTATCATTTTTAGTTTCCGAGATTTTTAACATTCTTTAAGTGACCCGGATTCATTGCTCTCGAGTGTATCTATCTCTTGCCGGATACATTTTGGAGACTGCGCAATGGAAGTGTACAATCTAATATATTTTTGTTCTACCGCCAAACAAGGAGAACCTCTGCAAAAAGATACCGTTTTATAATCGAAATTCAAAAGAAAAAATATTAGCCCAAAAATGTTACTATACAATTCATAAATTCCTGATTGACAAGAATGTATCAATTTTTGTTTTAATAATGACGAAAATAAAATGACTAATTAAAAATTTTGACATTGCTTTTTCTGACATATGTAATTTTGAAGTAATCGGTATAAATATAGACGAAATAAGACTATGAAAGATACAATTATTACAAACAACCACACATAATTCTATATCTTGACTTAATTTTAACGCATTGACATTAATATTTTGATATATCTATTTTAATTATTTTATTTGTTTGTAATTAATAATAATATTCAATATTAATAGACTTAGATTCTTTTTAAAAAATGTGTACGCCACATGTGGCAAGGACATGAGTTACGAAATTTAAGTTACTGTACCACCTAGTATGCTATTCTATGATGTATACTCACCGTGTTCTGACAAATAAATAATTTGAATTTGAATTTGAAGGGCCTATCTTTAGATTTTTCCTATTGATGCAAAATACCTAGGTACTAAGGTACCAACTGGAAAACTTTGATGGTTAAGTGAGTAAATTTGACTTCATTTTCTCAACAAAATATAACAAAATAAAAAGACATTTAATTCTGTAAATATCAAGTTTATTTTATAGTTATTATTACAAATTAAGTACATAAAGAATCTTAAGTAGTTAGGAAATTATATTTAAAAAAGTATTAATTCGCAAGGAAAAAATAAAACATTCAGTGTAATGGATGAACCTGGTGACTATGTACCAATCTAGGTACATCCGGTTCAATATTGGTGAGTTGCAGCCTTAAATCTCCACGTTCGTTGTTTTCAATGTTGCGTTGCAACCAGAACTTCTGATAGCCTTGGTTGAACTTCTGCTTAAGCTCTTCGTCAGTGCTGATGGTAATCAACTCTTCTTTCATTAACACATCGGCTTCTTCTATGACTGTGGATTAGTATCCATTGAGGAATTTTTACATTTAAAAGATCCTCAAACCTCTCCGTAAAATCCTTGTTTAATGCGTCCAAGTGAGTGACATATAATAAAATGTCATCATCTTGAAGCATTTCTGGTAATATTGACAAATGCGGAAACTGTGAATATTCTTTTCTGCCTACATTTTGTTTATAAAGGATTAGTTAATCTACGAAGGCCGATATTATTATTTTGTTTTAATCAAGTTAACATCGTCACCCTGCAGCTGCACATTCACTTTGTTGAAAAATCCAAAGATATCAGTCAAGTAATAAATATCTGTTTTAAAATTGTTCAGATTTTCTTTCAAATTCGGATCTTTTTCTTGTCGTAGAACTCCAACACAGATTCAAAAACGGCTGACAATAATTAGAATAATGTAGATAAACCACTATACACACTATAACCTACAACTATAACCCCCCACCATTTATTGCCGTGAATGTCGTAAGAGGCGAAACTAAGAGATAAAATACCTCAAGGTGGGAAGACGTGGCTTCTAAAGAACTAGCAACTCCTCCTGCGATCCTCAAGGTGCTTGCCAAGCATGGGGATTATGCAAATTTCCCCAATGGGGGAGAACATGTTACAAAGGTGGACGTTCCAGTTGATGATGATGACGATAATGCCCCTCACTCCTAAAAACAGCAGTTTTTGCACTACCGCGTCTAGGCAGGATATCATGCCACAGCATACTAAATAATGTTGACTTTAACTTTGATTCACCAAGATGGATCCATCTAAGCAAAAGCTAAGGAGACATACCACTTAGAAAAATGAATAAATAAATATCCTTAATAAAATGTGCATTGTTTGAATAAAAAATCGTAGCGACACAATAAAGCCAGGGTTTAGATAATTGTACAGACAGTTTTTTATTAACTTTAATTATGTACATTAATTTATGTACAATCCGGATTATTTTTTGGTGAAAAAAGGTTTTTATTAGACTGCATAAAAATAATTATTATCACGCGTTACCAGTTGTTAAGAATAATTTAAAATATTTACCTTCTTAGCTCGTAGGATATATTTGCAGACTATGTATATCATCCCAAAAATCATAGGCAAAAATATAATATACCATGTCCATGAATATAATCTGACTGGATCTTCCTTGATAGTCAAATGAGAAGTTAAACAGTAAATCATAATAAATAATTTAATCTGAAACAAAAATGCATAGGTACATATAATTTTACCAAAAATCAAAGTATGGGTTTACTAAACCTAAACATGTTTTTACATGTTATTGAATATATTTTGTTGTTTTGAACATTTTTGTCTAAGTGAAACCACAATAGACTATAATAAGAACCGGTCGCGTAAGGTCGGGGTTCTGTGCCGCAAAATATAATGTATTTGCTAATGTATTCACTTTGCAGTGATTGTGGTCACTGCACAGTGCTCAGTGTTGGATTTTACACGAGTTGCGGTCGCGACAATACACTTATAATATTAGAAAATATTATAAGTGTTTTGTCAAAGCTTAAATGTAATCAAAACCTCTATTAAAACCTCCTTGCTTTAACTCACACAGCTCAGTTTTTTGCTAGTAGTTTTTATCACGACGATGTTTCGAACACTTTGCAGTGATTGTGGTCACTGCACAGTGCCCAGTGTGGGATTTTACACGAGTTGCAGTCGCGACAAAACACTTATAATATTAGGAAATATTATAAGTGTTTTGTCAAAGCTTAAATAAAATCACAAATATTATTAAAACCTCCTTGCTTTATTTATTATAATTTAAGTTATATTTACAACATCGTGTAAAATTTACAAAAACCACAGAAACGCATATAAACTTTCCTCATGGCGAGATTTAAAAAATTGTTTCATGGTATTATAGTAGTCCACTAAGAACAACAATAAATCTACATAAACTAAAATTATAATAGTTCATATTAATTCGTAGTAAAATAGCCTTTATAAATGACATTTGCTATTATTTTATGATGAGGTGCTTTAGTATAGTATAGTTTTATATTGATTTTTCCCATTGGAATCAAACGAAAAATTAGGATGACCGCAATGGGCAAATCCCACACTGTCCAGTGTTAGAAACGTCGGGATAAAAATATAAATATACGTAATGTGAGCCACTTCAAGCTGTTTTTGTACCTATGAGAACGAAAGTTTTGTCATTACCATATACAAAAAGTTGCTCATAATATTATCCCCGTGGGGGAGAGGAGAGCATTTCCCGGAGTTTGGGCAGTGACGTCTGCGGAGGCTGCAGATGTGTGCGCGAGCGGTGCCGCACCCCCCATACCAGTCCACGACGGCAGAACGCTATGGAATTTTCAGCTGGTGGTAGGTTCGCTATTTAACTTAGCCCGGCATTACCCACGTGTACATCCACAGGAATTCTTATAGGCTTTTTCCCCCAGACAATTTTAATTTTAACCGATCAACTTAGCTAAGCAACGTCCGTTGCGGTCATGACTAGGATGGGTGACCGCTAGTGTCACAAATACTGGGCGCTTCGGAGGGCACGCTAAGGCGTCGGTTCCGATTGTTTTCTTAGGGTGTAGCAGATGTTATGACCAAAGGCTACCTATAAAAAAAGTTGATGATTAAATGAACGTAAATTTAACACAGTTTTAAAGAATAAACGGAGATAGCTTTTTATTGTACTATGTGGTAAGCAAAATGTTCCTGAAAATAAAGCAAATAAAATAAAAAAACGCGCGTAAATAGAGTCGAATCTGGCCTATCCACATTTGAGTCACGCGTTAGTAGCCGGAATCTCGCTCGTTGAGAAAAACACTTTAAAGCAGAACTTACAAAATAGTATATAGGCATCAATCTAAGCGTGAGTATTCTGACTCTAGTAGGCGGGGATCCTGTATGAAACGTGATGTCATCCACCAATCTTCCCACTGGGTATAAAGCATATAACACCACAACCTCAGTAAATGTGACCATGCCTTTTGTTACTACGTGGAAAGTGAAGTTTACCTGAAAAAATAGCATAAATAATTTCTAATCTAAATCCCGTGTCCCACTTCTGTTGGGCTAGAGCATTAAGATTACCAATTTTACATATGCAATTAGGTTACATAAATTCTTGAATTTTTGTTGCAGTAAAGTAACGTATAATAGTAAAATAAAATTACCGACACAGTGATTTGGTCGCATACACTCAAATAGATGATGCACATCACTATAGAAATCATCCATTGTTTTAACCACTTCCACTCCATAGTTACAATTTCTACAAAACAGTAGTAGGTGACTGCCTGAATAAACATAAAATAAAATAATATATGAATACTTTTGTTACAGTTCAAAATAGTTATTTTGAGATAGGATTGAGAAATAACTGTAGCATTGCAAAGAATTGATTTCGTCGAATCCTCTGCCACACAAAAGGCGTAGTAGCGAATCTTGTGGCATCTGCAATATTTTTCTAGGTTGGTATTACATATTTATTTGTAGTTTTATGCCAGGAGCGATGCAAAAGACACGTAGCAACCCAGCAACATAGTTTATTATAGCCCTCAAGTCACATTGTTCACGCCGAAGGTTGCTGCGGTGATCTTCAATGAAAATCTCCTTTCGTGCTTCAGAGTTTTATTTGTAGACAGTTCAATAGTACATATAAGCTTTATATAAAATAATTATTAATGTAAGTATAGCATCTTCTTATGTTGGTTGAGAGAATAATGGCGGCGCCCTCGCAGCGGCTGAGGACCCCTCCCGCATACTGCGTTCCGCTGCCACCTTCATACTTGTTAAACTAGTTAGGTTCTGAACATCCTCCCGCCCCTTGAAAGCCCTGGCTTTCAAGAGTATGATTCTGGATTTGGTAGAGGACATAGTCTGGAAACTGCTCTCCTTAATACGGATTTGTTGGTTTGGACGTCGACCACTCTGCATACACCGTCGGAGCCAGCATACGTTTTGACTATGCGGCCTAAATGCCACTTCATGGGTGGTAAATGGTCCTCTTTCAGAATGACGAGGTCTCCAGATTTCAGTTGTTGACCCTTAGTGCGCCATTTGACCCGTTGCTGGAGTTCACAGATGTATTCGCGCGTCCACCGGTTCCAAAATGTTTGTCGCAGTCGTTCAATGAACTGGTAGCGGTTGACTGAAATTTTGGCTGTCGTTGGCGATGGCAAAGAGACCAATGGCCGTCCAACAAGAAAGTGACCAGGTGTGAGTGGTGATAAGTCAGAAGGATCCGATGACAAAGGTGTCAACGGACGTGAATTTAGAATTGCCTCAATTTGGCAGAAAAGAGTTGTTATCTCCTCAAAAGTTAAACTAGTATTTCCTACTATTTTGCGTAATAAATGTTTTGCTGATTTTATACCTGCTTCTACGATACCCGAAAAATTTGGTAAATATGCTGGGTTAAATTTAAACGTTACACCTTCCTCATTTGTGAATTCAGTAACTGGCTGACGACAGGCCCTAAGCATTCTTTTTAACTCGTTATTAGCACCAACAAAGTTGGTGCCGTTATTGCAAAATATTGTCTGAGGCTTAGGACTTCAAGCAATAAATCTTCGAAGGCATAAAATAAATGCGTTGGTACTTAAATCACTTGATACCTCTAAATGTAAAGATTTGCTTGAAAAACAAACAAACACAGGAAACATTTACTAGTGCGAGCACTTCGGCCCTTTTGACTAGATTGTAGAAGAGCCCACCAAAATCTAGACCACACGTTTCAAATGGAGGAGCAGGTGTGACACGAGGTTGTGGTAAATTACCCATGATAGGCTGTACAGTTTTACCTCGCATCCTGATACACACCACACACTTGTTAACAGTTTTCCTTGCAACATCTCGTCCACCTGTTGGCCAAAATTGCTCTCGAACTGAGCTGATCAACAGTTGTGGACCACAATGTAGTAGTCGCACGTGTTCACGTTCAAATAAAAGCCTTGTGAAGTGATGTTTTGAATCAATAAGTATTGGATGTTTTTATCAATTGTGTAATGAGGGCCACTTTGAATACGCCCACCTACCCTTAACACACCATGGCTGTCTAGATATGGATTCAGAGCTAGGATGTGGGACTTAGAAGGTAAGCTGTGATTTGAAGCCAACATCTGTATCTCTGTAGGGAATGAATCCTTCTGTGATAGTTTTGCCAATGTTGTAAGTGAAGTTTGAAGTTCGTCTATGGTGAGTATTGTATCTCTAATTTTATTATTTTTGCATTTTATATTGTTAGGAAATCTTAGTACGTACGCTAATATTCGTTGTATTTTGTATAGTTTTGAATATTTGTAAAAAATTATTATGCATTCAGAATTTGTTGTAGTAACGTTTGTCTTTATTTCAGGTAGTATCTGTTGCGGGGTTCATATCTGTAGGTACCCATCTCCATGCATTTTGAGGCGTCAGATCACGTATTTATTGTACTCTGTTGCACACAAATTGTTTGAGAGTTTTTGGCTGCGTCTTGATCCATCCTAAAACTATGTATGAGTCAGACCAAAATGTTGAAGTTCTTATTTATATGTCAAGAGATTCCACTACCTTTGTATGCAATTTAGCACCTAACAGCGCAGCACACAATTCCAGTCTAGGAATTGTTGTTGGCTTCACAGGAGCAACTTTAGTCTTTGCACACAATAAATGTACCTTACTCTTACCCGTATTATCAGTCGATTTAATAAATAAACAGGCTGAATACGCTTTACTTGAGCTGTCAACAAATATATGGATATCCATAATACTTGATGAGTGCAAGGATATATATTATCTTGGTATGTGTATTGTTGCTAGTATATTAATATTTTTCGCAAACTCTTTCCAATCATTTTCAATTTGGTCTGGGGCTGGTTCATCCCAGTCTAACTTTGTTAGCCATAGTTTTTGTAGTAACATTTTTGGAATAATAATGGAAGCTGATAATAATCCGAGCGGGTCGAATATTTGAGATGCAGTAGAAAGTATATTTCTTTTAGTAGTTACTTCGGGGATGACAATATTCGTAGAAAATTTAAGAGTGTCTTGAGAAGGAGACCATATTAGGCCCAGAACAGAAGATTGATTAGAAAATTCATGATTATCTTTCATAGTAGGGATGTAACAGTTATCAAAAATTTCAGGGCAATTGGTTCTAAATTTTCTAAGTGAAAAACCACCTTTTCTTAACTCTTGTGTAACACCTGTAATAATGACCTTTAACTCGGAAGCTGATTTAGCTGTTAAAAAACAATCGTCAACATAAAAATTATGTTTGATGACGTCACTAATAGTGGAATCCGTACATTCTTCTGCCAATTGTAGTAAGCATCTAGTGCTTAAATATGGAGCAAAAGCGGTCCCGTAAGTGACAGTTTTTAGTGACATCGTTTTCAGTGGCTTGGCTTCGTCCAGAGTATTAACTGTAGATTTCTTTGAGAAGGATGCACCATTACTTGCCTGTACATTTTCTCAATATCGCCAGACACAGCATACGGAGTTTGACGAAATCGAATTAAAATTGAGATAAGATCATCCTGTACCGTTGGTCCCACTACCTGTATATCATTTAACGATTTTCCGCTGGAGGTTCGACATGATCCATCAAAAACTACTCTTAACTTAGTTGTTTCACTTTGTTCTCTTATGACGGCATGGTGAGGAATGTAGTTGCCAAAAGCAGGTCGTTCAATTTCAGTAAGATGGCCTAAATCTCTATATTCATTAATAAATTCCTTGTATGTTTGTTTGGTTTGAGGTGACCTTGATAATCGATGCTCTAAATTAAGAAAACGCCTTTTTGCAATGTGGTAAGAATCACCCAAAGCCTCTTCTGGATCTTCTCGAAGGGGAATATTAACACAAAACCGTCCGTCACTAAGACGTGTGGTAGTTTTAGTGAAATGTGTTTCACAGAATTGTTCATCGGTGCTTAGTAACTTGTTAGTAGAGGGAATTTCCTCTAGTTCCCAAAAGCGTGTCATTGAATTATGGATCTCTTGACTAAAATTGCAATGTGTAGTACTAGTACGACTATTTGAGTTAGTACTGCTACCGCCCATGGGTCCAGCTACCACCCAACCTAATTTTGTATCTCTTAGTGTAGGTTTGTTTCGCCCTAATTTGATTGGATCAGTAGTATTTAGTAGTTCCCAAAATACGTCTGCCCCGAGGAGTATGTCAACTTCCGAGGGACGATAATACTCTGGGTCGGCTAGTAGAATGCTAGCTGGCAGATTGAGGTGTAACGGATCGATCTTCATACTCGGTAGGTTACCCGTGATTTGAGGTATGACCACACACGAAACATTGATGCTGAATGCAGCGACTCGTGATTTTATTTGTAGTTCACAACTTTGTGTCGCCTTGATAGTACCATTATTAATGCCAGTAATGGCAAATGTATTGGATTTAGTAGTAAGGTTAAACTTGCCTTTTATTTTTTCAGTTAACAAAGATGACTGACTTCCACTGTCGAGAAGTGCCCTCGCCTGGTAAGTTTTGTTCGTTGTAGGATTCACAACCTCCACCAACGCGGTACTCAGTAGTACTTGGCTAGGCATGGCCGCTGGCAAGGAGACAGGATCAAGTAAGTAGTTATCAGTGATACTAGTAGTAGTATTAGTTTGTAGTATCTTTGTATTATTGTTTCGTTGTAAGTTAGTATTAGTAGTTTGTTGCAAGTGAGCAGATGCCTTTTGTAGTTCATTTTCCTCAGTAGTATTTGATTTATTATTGTTATAATTTTGTATATGTAATAATGTATTATGTTTTTTCCCGCAGATTCTGCAGTTGCCCATCTTGCAGTTAAAACGTTGATGACCAGGACGCAAACAGTTAGAACAAAGTTTTAACTTAGTTATTTCACTTATCCGTGACTCAGGTGTCATTGACTTTAATTTCGGACACTCGTAAAGTCGATGACCTTGCTTACACAAAATACATTGATAACTTGAATTATTATTATCATCCGAAACAGATGATTACCAAAGATGTAACATGTTTATTAAAAGACTTTTTATATTCTGTTTTGGTATCATTTCTACTAAAATGTACCGTCTCAAGAACATCAGCACGATTTCGTAAAAAACTATAAAAATCTTCTAAATTAGCAGAGTGTGAAAGTGTGCCCTTGTACTCCTCCCATTTGAGACCTGTGGCGCTATCTAACTTCAAAGACATCATAAAAATAATAATAGTATCCCAATGTTCAGTGGGTTCTTCAAGGGCACGCAGTGCCCGCAAATTTTTGGAAATATGGTCAATTAAATACCTTAATGATTTATATGACTCTTTAGTAATGTGGTAAAAATTTAACAAAGTTTTTAAATGATTATTTATCAATAACCTTTTATTGTTATACCTTTCATTTAGTAAATTCCAAGCAATTTGATAATTTTCAGAAGTACATTCAATGGATTTAACTACGACAGCGGCACCAGCATCTAATGATGACTTTAGATAATGAAATTTATTTATTGCTGGTATCGTTTTTTTTTTTTTTTTTATACCACAAAGGTGGCAAACAAGCATACGGCCCGCCTGATGGTAAGCAGTTACCGTAGCCTATGGACGCTTGCAACACCAGGGGTATCACTCGCGCGTTGCCGACCCTGACGAAATCTCTTCACGCCCTTTTTGAAGAACCCCATGCTGTCCTCCATCGGGAAAACCACGGCGGGGAGCTTATTCCACAATCTGAGCGTCCACGGAAGGAAGCTCCTTTGAGCCCGCACAGTACGAAACACTTCTGGTTTCAATGTGTGGGGTTGGACTCCCCGTCGATGGCATGAGTTGCGATGGTGGAAAGTAGCCGTGGGCATCAAGTCAAACAATTACTTAGAACACTCTCCGTTATACAAACGGTAGAACACACATAAAGAGGCAAAGTCTCTCCTCAGACTAAGGGGTTCTAAACCGCTTGTGAGCTCGGGATCGTCAACAATTCTGATGGCACGTTGCTGAACCGAGTCTAAAGGCCCAAGCTGGTATCCAGGTGCTCCCGCCCACAGATGACAGCAGTACTCCATATGAGGCCGGACCTGCGACTTATAAAGTTGCAGCCTTTGCCCCGATGTGAAGTATTGCCTCGCTCTGTTGAGCACTCCAAGCTTTTTGGAAGCCAGCTTCACCTTGTCCTCCAAGTGACTCCGGAACAAAACGTCGCTGGAAATGTATATGCCAAGGATCCCGATGCTTTGACTGAGGTTAAAGAGAGTGTTCTGGAATTGTGGAGCCACAGACCATGGGGTTTTCTTAGCGGTGAACGCGCAGGCTTGAGTCTTAGTGGGGTTGAAATGGACTAGGTTTAGTCGACCCCAATCGGAGACACAAGTTAATGTTCTCTCGATTTCAGACACCAGCCGTTCGCGGCTTTCCTCCACCTCGGAACGAGGGATATTTGCACGGCCCGTGTAATGGGTGTCCCCTGTACTGTCTCCGCATAGCAATGAATGCCGTCAATAGACAGCATGTCATTGATATGCAGTAGGAACAGTGTTGGGGACAGCACAGAGCCTTGCGGGACGCCAGCATTTATGTCCATGCTCTCAGAGCAGCTACCGTCAACGACAGCTCTTATGCATCTGCTGGACAGAAAGCTGGCAACCCATTTGCATAATCCCTCGGGAAGACCGTATGATGGTAACTTCGTTAGAAGACCCCTGTGCCAGACCCGATCGAACGCCTTCGCTACATCTAGGCTCACTGCCAATGCCTCACCTTGACTCTCGATGGCGAGTGACCAACGGTGCGTGAGATACACTAGGAGGTCACCAGCTGAGCGACTGTGGCGGAAACCATATTGTCGGTCGCTCAACAACTCGTGATCCTCCAGGTATCTCAAAAGCTGCGTGTTGATCACACGCTGCATGACTTTGGAGAGAAGGGAGGTGATGCGATAGGCCTGTAATTCGACGGGTCTGATCTGTCACCCTTTTTGGGCACTGGGTGCACGTGGGCAGTCTTCCACGAAGACGGTACTTCCTTTTTGGTGTAGGAAAGTGCGAAGAGACGCGTCAATACTGGACACAATTCAGGAGCACACCGCTTCAGTACCACTGCCGGTATGCCGTCTGGCCCACTCGACTTATGGATGTCCAGAGAAAGCAGTTCCCGCCGGACCTCCCGTTGGGTAATGCTTATCTCCGGCATGGAGCTAATACACTGCGGGATGGTAGGTGGTGTGGCGCCCCCGTCATCCAAAGTCGAGTTCGAGGCAAAGAGACAGCCCAAAAGATCAGCTTTCTCCTTTGCACTATGGGCCAAGTTTCCGTCCGGCTTACGGAGTGGTGGCAAGGACGACTGGCAAAAGTTTTCTTCAGCAGCTTTGGCAAGAGACCAAAAAGCACGGCTTCCAGAGGGAAGGCTAGTCAGCTTCTCACCAAACCTGCCGACGTAATCAAACTTAGCCCTGGCAATCATTCGCTTACTGAACCTGGAAGCAGCGTTAAATTTGCGTTTCGCATCAGAGATGTTAGGGTCCTGATTAGTTCGGGCCGTGGTCCAAGCCTCATACAAAGTTTGCTTATTTTGTCTAGCATCTTTGCAAGGCCGATTAAACCACGGTCGCTTCTTCATCCCTGCTGCCACTAGTGGGTTTGGAATATAACATTCCATTCCCACCAGTATCGCTTCAGCGACGGCAGCTGCACAGGTGTCAGGATCATCTGATGCGAAGCAAAGCTGTCTCCACGGGTACGATGCGTTGAAATCTTGCAATCCATCCCAATCTGCTGACTTGTAGTGCCATACACGTCGCCTTCCGGGAGGCCGGAGCGGATCATGTCGGGCGCATGGCACTTGTGTTCGGACGAGACAGTGGTCCGATGACCCAAGTGGCGCATCCACTGTCACTGCATAGTTGTCCGGTTGCGTAGTCAGCAGAAGGTCCAGTAAGGAACTTGTATGGCTCTCAATATCTGGGATTCTCGTAGGAGAAACAACCAGTTGTGAGAATCCATAGGCCAGGGCAAAGTCGTGAGCAGTCCTCCCCGCGAAGTCAGTGGACCGAGAACCAAGCCACTCAACGTGGTGAGCGTTGAAGTCTCCTAATACCACTACCTCCGCGGAGGGGTACTGCTCCAGTACTTTGTCAGCCGTCAATTGCAGGTGCTCAAATAACCGGATTGTGTCCGCGTCACCGCTGTGGGACCGGTAAAGGCACGCGTAAACTTTGGTGTGGCCACCGTGATAACGCGCGCCCACAAAATCGACAGGTCCCGGCCTTCTAGGCCTTGGAGACGGCGGCAGCAAATATCCTCCCTGACGTACATACATACCCCGGCGCGGCGCACAAAATTGTGCTCTAGTTTGTACCCAGGGTAGTGTAGATACGATGTATCATCAGGGCAGGATATTTGCGTCTCCGTTAGAAAAAGCAGGGTCGGTTGTGCAGTCTCAAGGTGTTGGTGTACTGCATTGACATTAGCGTGAATTCCCCTGATGTTACAAAAGTCCACTGATAGTGTGGACGTGGAGGCCGCTGAAAAACCATTCCTTTTCTTTTTCCGAGGCATTACAAAAAGAGATTGATACGAGATTAAGAGGAATCGCTGTGCCAGCAGTGAGAGGGACAAAGTGCAGTGTTCTTAGCCGAGAATGCTGGACAGGTGATGCGGTTTGTTGGTGCGGCAGCCGGAAGGGCCCCCGGTCCCCCCATGATACAGTCGGCCGGGTCCACTCCGGTCTCCTCCTCCGGCACGACCAACTATACCATGGATTATGCGCGAGGCGGCGGGTCAGCCTCCCAGGGCGGAGATTAAGTGATCCCTGGGCTCGGGACCCCTACAACCTGCGGGCAGCCAGCGGGCAGCTGTTTCAGCGGGTCTCCCTGACCGCCGCAACAAAACACCGCGCCTGCACACAACACAACGGTGGTGCGACACCGCTGGTCCCCAAACACTGCCAGCACAGCGTTTCCCCATGGAGCTCTGGCGACCTTACTCACCGCAGGAACACAACGTCACATTAAAGCAGCGTTATTTGGCTGCGATCTTCTGTAAGGTGGAGGTACTTCCCCAGTCGGGCTACTCCGAATTTTGAACGGGACAACCCGTTATGCCCTTCCTCTCTTAAAATTTGATTTTGATGAATTAAAGACTCAAAAGTGTCACGGAACTCAAGCCATTGCAAGTGATTCCCGTCGAACTTCGGAAGCGATATGGTTGGCAAGCGAACATGACTCACCGATGTATCACCATTGATGTCACAGGCGCTCGCCATACCATCTAATGAATTTGATGAATGAAATTTATTTGAAGCACCAACCTAGGAATTATTTCATTTGCAATTGAAGTTAATGTAGAAAATGAGTTTTCAATTTTATCCCGTTCATCAAGTTCATCGTCCACTCTCACCGTTAATTTTTCTATTTTAGTTTGAATTTCATCAAATGTATTGGATAAAATTTCTATTTTATTTAATTTAAATTGTAATTCGCTTACTTGCAATTTAGCTAAGTTCTTGGGTGCGATTTGTTGTATGACTTTTATATAATTTTCAAATTTAGTAAGTCGGCCTTTAATGGTTCCACGTTGATGAGCAAGTGTCTTTAAATTATCTTCCATGATGTAAATAAATGTTAACTATTGTAAAGAAACAAGGCAATATACTCGCGGTTAGTAGAACGTCGTCAGCCAGCGCAAATTCACCAGTAGCACGGACGCACCACGGACTTAGCACGGGCCCAGTGCAAGTAGGTATGGCATGTACGAGCTGCGCACTGCCCTCGACTCGCCTGCAGGTCTGCTACGCACAGATCCGCCTATGGCGTCACGTTCCTGGAAAATGTTCGGCAATATCTTTTAAAATATAACTGCTATATATAGTTGGATCGATTGCAAGCTAAGAATTAAACCTAGAACACCCTAGTAGGTAGGTAGGCATGTATGCGCATGTATTATTATGACGAAATAGACACAAAAAATTAGTTGAAAATAAGCAGATATTGCAGAAAAATACCACGGAAGATTGATACGTAAAAGATGCGAAGGTATAATAATTTGTTCTTAAGGTTAATATGCTCAAGAGGAAGGTATTTATAAGAATAGCTTAGTGTAGTAGTTAAGTAGAAATAAGAGGAAAACTAAACAAAAAGATAATGCGTAATGGTAGAAATATTACCTCTAACTAGTAATGTGATATGTAGTTAAGCTTATTATTCTGAAGCACAATAAGCATACCGGTTCTTTATGAATCTTTAATATTTTAATGAAAACAATGAAGAAAAAATGCCATCGCTTAGGTATATCTATGCTTATCGTTAATCGCCTACTGGGCTCGTAGTAAATGTGTTGTAAGGTTCGCATTAATACCTAGTTACAGGTAGCACAACAATTTGATGATTTAACATTATGTGAAACGGGAAAGTTAGCGAGAAATAAGTAATTAATTTGCAATATTTACCTGAAAAACTTATGAGGAGATTACACTGAATATTATACCTTTGTCACTTAATTCGCGTTTTTCACCATTCACACAAGATACTTTCCTTGATTAAATAGACACATTTGGTTCCGTCGTTCCGGCGTAGTTGCTATGCGATGCGACGTTAGTAAAAATGGATGATGACTCTTAGAATACTTGTTGAAATATCTCGTCGGGGCCTCCAATAATGTTCACGCCGAAGGTTGCTGCGGTGATCTTCAATGAAAATCTCCTTTCGTGCTTCAGAATTTTATTTGTAGACAATAAGAAATAAATAAGATAAGATTAAAATTAACCAATATTTTATATTTTTCGTTTGCTGGTATGCTACTCACCACTATCTCTCCTATTGGTTGCCTAATGGTCATTATCACCTCTGTTAAGAATACCGTGTAATAAGACCTTATAACGTAGCACGCGGTCCTACTCACCAAATAATAATAATCAGTGATATTATTCGTTAATTAACAGTTTTAGAAAAAAAAGAGCAACTTACCAATGTCATTTGATCAGCTACGAGATTAAGTGTCAAATAAATCAAGGTATACAATTCTCCGAGCACAAATGTTGAAAAAAACATAGGCCACATGTAAAACCAAGAGAGAGGGTCTGGGAAAAAAGGATTGGTTAGCCATACTTAGGTAATTAAATTCGCCTTTGGCTTATGCTGATAATATGAACTTTAACTTGTATTCTACATAGAATTAAAAATATAACGATAGATGTCGCTGAAGTCTGGACAAAAGTTGTATCATGTTCGCCACACAACGCTAGAACAATCAATTTAATAAATAATTGATATTGCAACATATAATATTATGTAAATGTCCAATAATTCTAAAACAAAATGACTACCTCATTGGTTTATTGGTTCGATTTCCGGCTCAAGTATATGTAATTTCTTTAGTTTTTCTAATAAAGTTGCGGGTACAGTTTAAGTAAAACTTTGTGCATGCTGGTGAATCATACAACCTTTTTTTTAATGATATTGTGACGGAATGAGCTCGACGCACACTTGTTTTTGAGCGGACTAGCCTCTATCTAGAACAGATACATTTAATCACGAGTGACGAATTGCACTGCACCCGTCACCTTGAGACATAATTGTCTCAGGTGTCTGTACTTTCACTAGCTCTCAAGGACAGCCGCCGGAACACACCGTTAGGTACTTGGCGACAGATTTTCTACTTGAGGGTGGTAGATTGCCAGGCGGGCAATCGCAAAATGCCCTTCCACCATGCGGTGAAGATCAATCAGGCGGTGGGGATCGAACCAGGGACCTGCGGCACGGCAGTCCATAGGTATTGCCGCTCAGCCATCATTTCTTCAAAACTCTTTTGGCAAACTGTATGTGTTTATACATTGTTTTAAAGGCCTGGGCAACAAAGGCGCATGTCAACATATAGAATCATCATCATCATCATCATCAGCCGGAAGACGTCCACTGTTGAACAAAGGCCTCCCCCATATAACGGCACAAAGAACGGCTATTAGCCACTTGTAACCACTGGCTACCCGCGACTTTCACGATGTCGTCAGTCCACCTGGTGGGGGCCTACCAACTCGACGTCTTCCGGTGTAGTGTGGTAACCACTCGAGAACCTTTCTTCCCCATCGGTTATCAGTTCGTCGAGAATTGTGGCCCGCCGATCGCCACTTCAACTTGCTAATTCTGAGAGCTATGTCGGTGACTTTGGTTCTTTGGCGAATATCCACGTTCCGGATTTTATCGCGCAAAGAAAATCCGAGCATAGCTGTCTCCATAGCTCGTTGAGCGACTCTGAGCTTCTCTATAAGGGCCACAGTTAGGGACCACGTCTCAGTGCCATAAGTCATCACTGGCAACACACACTGATTGAAGACTTTGGTCTTCAGGCTCTGCAGGATCTTCGACGAGAAGATGTCGCGTAATTTCCCGAACGCTGCCCATCCGAGTTGGATACTTTGGGCGACCTCTTTGTCGAAGTTGGACCTACCTAACTGGACAGTCTATCCCAGGTAAATATAATGGTCAACAACTTCGAGCGTATCGTTCCCAACAACTACAGGTATGGGTGCAACATGGACATTAGACATAATTTTCGTCTTGTCCATGTTCATTTTAAGACCCACCTGTTGGGAAACTCTACTGAGGTCGCTGAACATTGTACTGAGTTCCTCAAGCGACTCTACCATAATGACTATGTCATCGGCGAAACGAAGGTGAGTGATGTATTCGCCATAGATGTTGATGCCGAATTCTTTCCAGTCCAAGAGCTTAAAAACGTCCTCCAACGCATTTGTGAACAGTTTCGGAGAAACAACATCTCCCTGTCTCACGCCTCGTTGCAGTTGGATTGGTTCCGTGCTCTTGTCCTGTAGTCGAATCGACATGGTGGCGTTTCTATACAAACACTTCAGCGCTTCGACGTACCTATAGTCGATTTGGAATCGCTGGAGAGATTGCAGTACGGCCCAGGTTTCGATTGAATCGAAGGCTTTCTCATAGTCCACAAACGCTAAACATAATGGCCGATTATACTCCTCAGTCTTCTGTATAATCTGACGGAGCGTATGAAGATAAAGATAAAGATAAAGATATGTTTATTGTCCAAAACATGGGTACATGATACATAAAATTAAATTTAAGCACATGGAATGTATGTAAATATTTAGTCCCACCATGTTTTGCCTATGTAGGCGTACAATTTAATGTATGGATGTGGTCTATGGTGCTAAAGCCTTTTCGGAACCCGGCTTGTTCGGGAGGCTGGAAGTCATCAAACCTACGAGCAAGACGATTCGTAATAACTATCGAAAACAGCTTATAAACATGGCTTAGAAGTGAAATGGGTCTGTAGTTCTTCAACAAGGTCTTTTCACCTTTTTTGGAGTACAGTACCACTACACTTCTGCTCCATGCTTCTGGCGTTTTACCTTCAAGGATGACGGAATTTAATAACTTCTGGAGGACTGACAGTACCGGTTTTCCACCCGCTCTCAGAAGTTCTGTCGTGATTCCGTCATCACCCGGTGCCCTGTTGTTCTAAAGCTGTTTGAGAGCCATTCTAATCTCGTATAGGCTGATGTCCGGGATATCTTCGGTATAGTGTCGAGTCAGTTTAGCTCTCTTGTCTTGAGCTGCACTGACAACGGGTTTTCGTGTCGAGGTGTATAGCTGTCCAGTCATACAGACATATAGAATATTTTGTAACAATTATCGCTAAACCTGAACCGGTCTTTGAACGAAAAAGTGATAAAAAAACTCACTGAAGTGGCTAGTATCTATATGAGTTCCAAGTTTACTTTGGCAGTAGTCTTTTATCCTATTGTTAAGCAATACTCTTAACGTGTGCGTTATTACATTTGAAATGATGATGGCAGAGCTATCCAGAGTTGGGTTTATCTGAAATATAAAAATATAACTGTACGATTTCAGTGTAGATTTTTTTAGTAAAGTATAAAGGGTTCGTTAGGCTGCGTATCTACCAGTTACGAGCGAGGTGAATGAGAAAAAAAATAAATGTTGGCATCGCTGTGCTAAGGGAGGCTAGTAAATTTTAGCGGTTCTATTGGTGGTTTTTTTCCTCTCACTTTACCTTGAACCCGAAGTATCCAGTGAATACGCAGCCTCAGCGTCAAAATTCTTACGATTACTCCTATACGCCTCAGACGTTACACAGTGTTCCTGATTAACATCAGATAGATGCTGGCGTTCAAACTCGTAAGCAAGACAAGATAAACTTTTGCTCACGCAACGCTAAGAGAACATTAATCTTAAAAAGTATATTGTGTATTAAAAGCCATACACAATATACTTTTTAAGATTAATGTCGCGTGAGCAAAGTTTTATCTTGTCTTGGGTTTATATACTAAAATTACTAATGAAACAAGAGATCGATAACAATATTTAAACGAATAATTCAAAGAACAATAGCCTATTTTAGGGCATAAAATGTTTGTTACAATTTAATTAAATTCCTCATTGCAAGAATGTTTCAATTTGTATAAATAATAACTTAACATTTATTATTTAACAATTGTAATGTTGTGTTTGAAATGAGACGATGAAAGATAAATCATAATAATATCCACACATGATTCTATATCTCGACTTTATTTGAACGCTGACATTAGTATTTTAATATAATTTTATTAATAATATCAATTTGATTGTAAAAAATATTAGCTTTCAATATTACTAGACTGTGTTTTCTTTTATTTGTACGCCACAAGTGGCAAAGATACGAGCTACGAAATTTTAGTTACTCTATCACCTAGTATGGTATTCCTCATCATCAACATCATCAACCGGAAGACGTCCACTTTTGAACAAAAGCCTCCCCCATAGAACGCCACAGAGAACGGCTATTAGCCACTTGTAACCACTGGCTACCCGCGACTTTCACGATGTTGTCAGTCCACCTGGTGGGGGGCCTACCAACTCTACGTCTTTCGGTGTTATGTGGTAACCACTCGAGAACTTTTCTTCCCCATCGGTCATCAGTTCGTCGAGCAATGTGGCCCACCCGTTGCCACTTCAACTTACAAATTCTGAGAGCTATGTCAGTGACTTTAGTTCTTTGGCGAATATTCACGTTCCGGATTTTATCGCGCAAAGAAACTCCGAGCATAGCTCTCTCCATAGCTCGTTGAGCAAACCTGAGCTTGTCCATTGAGGCCACAGTTAAGGACCACGTTTTAGTGCCATATGTCATCACTGGCAACACACACTGGTTGAAGACTTTGGTCTTCAGGCTCTGCGGGATCTTCGACGATAAGATGTCGCGTAACTTCCCGAACGCTGCCCATCCAAGTTGCATTCTTCGGGCGACCACTTTGTCGAAGTTCGACCTACCTAACTGTACAATCTATCCCAGGTAAATGTAATGGTCAACAACTTCGAGTGTATCGTTCCCAATAACCACTGGTACGGGTGCAACATGGACATTAGACATAACTTTCGTCTTTTAAGACCCACCTGCTGGGAAACTCTACTGAGGTCGCTGGGCATTGTATTGAATTCTTCAAGCGATTCTGCCAATATAACTTTATCATCAGCGAAACGAAGGTGAGTGATGTATACGCCATGGATGTTGATGCCGCATTCTTTCCAGTTCAAGAGCTTAAAAACGTCCTCCAACCCATTCGTGAACAGATTCGGAGAAATAACATCTCCCTGTCTCACGCCTCGTTGCAGTTGGACAGCTTCCACCAACCCGTTGTTTATCTCGTCCACTGATTGGCATGTAGCTAGACACTGGAAGCGGTTATGTAGTTTATTTATTTATTTATTTACTTAATAGGAAAACCAACAGCATTTTACGCTAAACATGTACGATAAACTAGCATTAGAAAGCCAATTACAGGTTCTCACGAATAGATAGTGAATATAGCTAATATAAACACTTACATAAGCTTAACATAAACACTGATAAAGAAATAGGTTACAAAGTGATATAAATTATGCACAATCCGTTAAGAAAAATTTGTTGCTCAGCTGTCGCCTTGCTGAGGAAGCGCTGGTACAAAAGAGGTCAAGGTCAATACGCTTGCTTAGTTTGTTAAAGTTGTTACTCGCTCGCAATAAGTATGAGTTCCGTCTATAATTTGTTGACACTACGGGTACGTACAATGGAGTATTACACCTAGTAATTTTAGACGGAACACTAAGTGCAATTTTATTTTAGTTCAAGTTGAAAGCTTTCGGGATTTTGGATTTGCGCAGCGCTAGGACGGAGCGTGGAGTTTATCAGACGTGACCTTTCCAGCTTAACATTGATATTCAATGTGACTCTGACGATAGGGTGATCACTACCGGTTTTCACTGGTATGGTGTATATTGTAAAGTGTATACAACACATAAATGATTTGAATTCGAATCAGAGGAAACAAACGTAAAATAAACTAAGTTTACGCTAATAAAACCGTAAATCAATGTACCTACACTGGCTAGCAATATGACGCACGTGTACTTGAGATTAAAACAATAATTTTAACTCGCAGTATTTTAAAGTATTATCCTAAGGAGTTATGACATCATGAAATATTTAAATAACGGCGGAGGTCAAAGCTAAAATCAATAATATATAATTTGTGCTTTTTAGCTTTGACCTCAAGTGCACGTGTGCCAAACGAGTGTATGTCCTTAGATTGCGATTTTTCATATATATCGAGCTATGTGCCCGCAAAAATAAATGTACGAAAAGTAAAAATAATTATTATTAGTTCTTAAATCTAAAATGTTTGCTAATTGTAAGCTTATGACACGTTCATTGCTTATTCTGATAGTTGATATAGTTCGTATTCGTAATTCACTGCTGTTGTTTTGTTTATAACTTTATTATTAGACTAAAGATATTTATGAAATAAACAAACAGTAGCCTTCTTTATTATATCCATTGTAAATATTTGTAATTTAGAAAAAAAATAGCTAAACAAGTGGACACAATCAATTTATTTTATTTTGTTTAATATGCAGGTGTAGTTCTAATGACGTATTTTATTATTAAAAACTGCACACGCAACCATACCGTTCTGGTAATTAGTGTTTCAGGTGGCACAAGCGTTGGCCTCAATTTCTTGGATGTGGCAAATCTATATCTATACTTATAATAAAATTGTAACAGATCAAATTCTGTACATGGCAGATATTTTGAAAAAAAATATCTGAGATTAATCTGTAGCTGACACTGATGAAAAAACTGTTTATTTTTTGTTATAGTCTGTCTGTCTGAAAGATAATGAAAGAAAGGGGATGAAAGTCAAAATGTACACGTAGTTGTTAATTACTAACGCGTAGTCCGATTTCAATTATTCTTTTTTAGTAAGAGTAGTGACGAGTGAGCCAGGCACCACACGGGCAGCTGGGTCCCCACGGGCGTTCAGGCACCCCACGAGCAGCCACGCACACCACAGGCAGCCCGGCACCCCACGGGCATCCCGGCACTACACCGGCATTCTGGCACCCCACGGGCAGCTCAGCCCCCACGGCCAGCTCGGCCCCCACGGGCAGCCCGGCACTGTTATTTAGTTTTGCAAGCTTGCTGAGATAAAACTCTAAAATCTGGAAATTCGCGTCAATCAGTTTTTTTAACGATCTATCTCTTGCCAAATACATTTTAGAGATTGCGCAATAGAAGTGCACAATCGAATATATATTCGTTCTACCGCTAAACAAGGAGAACCTAGGCAAAAAAACGTGGTTTTAAAATCGAAATTCCAAAGAAACGCACAAAATGCTTTGCTTCAACATTCATTGTGCAAACCACGAATGAACTCTCTTGAGTTACTTAACTACTGTCTTCTAGAAAATACAACCCGGGAGTTTTCAAACCAAAAGTCTTGAAGCAGTGATGGCTCAGTGGCATTGGCTATGGACTGCCGCGCAGCAGGTCCATGGTTCGAATCCCGCCCAGAGCTTGAGCTTCACCGCATGGTGGAAGGGCATTTTGCGAATGCCC
Organism: Plagodis pulveraria; assembly: GCA_963890685.1. Taxonomy (NCBI): domain Eukaryota; kingdom Metazoa; phylum Arthropoda; class Insecta; order Lepidoptera; family Geometridae; genus Plagodis; species Plagodis pulveraria. Next base: position 4,821,150 of record OY982950.1, read on the forward strand.
GCCTGGCTAGCGACCACCCTCAAGTAGAAAGTCTGTCGCCAAGCACCGAAAGGTGTGTTCAGTAGTCCTTGAGAGCCAGTGAAATTACAGGCACAATGAGGCTTAACAACTATGTCTCAGTGTGACGGGCGCAGTGCAATTCGTGAGTTGTCATGAATTGCAACTGTTATAGGCAGAGGTTAGTCCACTTAACATCAATAACATGCTCCTTTCTGAGCTAAGCTTTACTAAGAGTGCTTTACCGAAGACCACAGCGTTGCTTAATATGAGATAAACAGTGCTCATATGTGAATAATTAGTCTGCAGGTACGGCAATCGCGAACGAAGTCGCAGGTACATCTAGTAATAAATAATATAAATACCGCCACTCACGCGTAGTGACATTATTTATCTCTATTACTCAGTCCTTTTTTATTATTTTTACAAGCCACATACATAAAACAAGATAAAATTTAGATAAAATTACCTACATTATACATACATATTAACATTTATTTATTTCAGGTAAATACAATATAATACAACCCACTCCTGTATACTTTTGAAACAGTGAAAGTCGAGCAATAATAGCTTTGGTATGGAATCCTCACCGCTGGCTTGAGATTATATAATAATAATAATTTTATTTGGAACCATAACACAATTTAGTTATAAACACAATATGAGAATCGATGACACCTGCAGAAGTATATAACTGTGTCGCAGATGTCAACGCCCTCCTCCGAAAGTAAGCTAACTATATAGATCCTCAGTAGCAAACAAAGTGAACTATTATAAGTCAACTATTTAATAAATATGTATTTACGTACGAGAAGATTATGTATGGAAAAAGTAGTAAAATAAATGTTAATATATTTATTAGAGCTGATAAACTTAATAATATATATTCGTATCGATTGGGCATGGAAACTATGTTAATACCTTAACATAAGTGAGTGAAAGTAGGTAAATGGAATGTTTATATGGGTATTTATATGGTGTGTGTGTGTGTGTGTGTGTGTGTGTGTGTTTGTGTGTATATGTGGTGTGTGAGTGTTAGTTTGTGGGTGCCAAAGTGAAATGAGCTGTGGTGTGACGTTATTTTAAAACAACAAGGAGGTCTTCTGTATCCTGGTACGACAATGATTACAACCATTCAATAAATTTTAGTTTGCATTTATATAATGTAAGGGGATATATATTCAATTGTCTGTTTAGCTTATTGTACAGCCTCGAGCTCATATAGCGATAATGTCGTTTTGCAGTAACCGTCCGTCTTTTTTCTGTAGTGCATACTATATATCATCTGCGTTTATTATTTATTAGGTTTGGATCATATGGCATATGAGCATGTTTCCTTAACACAGTTTGCAGAATAAAAAGTTGTCTTACAGTTAAGACTTTGCATAACGAGTAAAGCTCACTAGTAGAAAATCGACGTGGTTTATTAGAGAGGACTTTTAGTACCGCTCTTTGTGCCCTTTCCAAATATATTATATTTGATTTAACAGAACCACCCCACGAATTTATGAAGTATGTCATGATAGATTGGGCTAGGCCGTAGTATATAGTCTAAAGGTACTGGAAATCAACTATTTGTCTAATATTTTTAAAACCATAAAGTAATTTTCTGATTTAAGACACCATAGATGCAATATGTTGATTCCAAGCCATTGAACCGTCTCTCGGCACCCCTAGATATTTAATTTGATAGGACCGTTCTACTAACATGCAGTTGCAGTCGGTAGAACCAACGCCATTATCACACAGTTGGGCACATAAAACTAACGTTGGAGGTGGTAGACCGGCTGTACTGACAGCGAAAGCAATAAATATCGTTTTGGAAACATTGGGGGTTAAGAGGAGCATCGAACATAACCAGATCATAACAAGACGTAAAGCATTCTCAGAGAGCCTACGTATATCTGACTAGCTGTGGCCATGGACCAGAAGGACTGTATCGTCAGCGTAAGATACTAATTTACAATTTGGGAGGGAAAGGTTGCACAAATCATTAACGTAAACTAAAAACAAAGTAGGTCCCAAGACGCTTCCTTGAGGAACGTCGAAACTGAGCTGTTTCTTGCCACTTTTAATACCGTCTATAGAAATTTGCTGGGTCCGATTGCTGAGAGAGCTGCGGTACAGGTCTAGAACTCTGCCTCTTATGCCTATATATTCAAGTTTGGAAAGAAGAATAGGACAGTGACATAGAGAGAGTGTCAACGCTTTCGAAAGATTTAGAAAAATACCAACAGTGTTTACCCTTTTATCAATATTTTTGACCACGGTATACGATAATTCTAACACTGCAACTTCAGTGGACTTATTTCTTCTAAATCCAAATAGATTTTCAGAGAGAACATTATTTTCATTTAGGAATTTTACTAATCGCTTGTTGATAATATTCTCAAAAATCTTTGACAAAACTGTAAGCACGGAAATAGGTCTGTAATTTGTGACAATGTCTCTGTTACCATTCTTAAATATGAGATGCACAATAGCTTTTTTAAACACTTCTGGAAAAATACCAGCCGAGAACGAGATATTGAATATATGATGTAATATAGGGACAAGTATAATTTTGACGGCCTTAAAAACTGATGTTGAGATGCCATTCCAACCATTTGCACATTTATCTCTAAGATTGATGATGATCTGAGCAATTAAAAAATAAAGGAGGTGGACTATGAGCGCTGGCAAATTGAGCATTTAATAAGGACAAAGTGTTAGTTTGAGGCCAGATTAGATCCAACACTAGCAAAATGTGAGTTGACTATATCAACTGAGGTGGATGGGTGGTCAGAAAATTTTAATAAATTACTTGCAGAAGTGTGCTTTCTGCTTATATGTGCAAGCTTGGTAAACATATTCCAAGCATCTTTGAGGTTTCTCCGAACCTTCTGAAATTCCTGTTGATAGTATTCTCGTTCAACTTTTTAAAGTAAATTTTTACCGAATGTATGGTAACGAGTAAAAATTAATTGTTTGTAAGGTTATCTAGGTTCTTTTTAAATATTTTAAAGAGCTTATCTCTATGTCGAATACATCTCAAAAGGCCAGGAGAAATCCATGGCTTGAGCAACCTTTTTTTACTGGGAAGTTTAACAATGCGAGTGTGTTTGCTAACAATGCTAGAAATTATCTTAAATAAGTTTTCTGAAGCTGTATCAGAATTGTTGCAGAGAAGAACGGTAGAAGAATCAGTATCTTTCAAGTCTTTAGCTATTGCTGCGATATCAAGTCTTTGTGAACTATGACAAGAGCTATTTTTTCCTAGATGTATGTTGCAATTAAAAAAAACTGGAGCATGATCGGTGATCATTGAATCAAGTATCAAAGTTTTTGAAAGTTTTTGAGCAATGACGTGATCAAGGCAATTATTTTCACTGGTTGGATATCGATGAGCGGGAAGGAGCCCGTGTGATGCTACCAGGTCAAGATATTCTTCGACATCCGAGTTAGTTGTGGAAGATGTGATGTTAATGTTTATATCGCCAATATGACAAGAGATTCGAATGATTTTAAAGAAGTCAAGACAAGGTCCAAGCTATTAAAGAATGGATCAATTTTTTTATAAGATGGAGATCAATACAAAGCATTAACAGCCAACTTATCTGAAAATTTGACAATCAAACAATAAGCATTTTTAAAATCTGGCTCAATGATACTATAGTTAATGTTATATCTAATGTAGACTACAACACCGTCATCTTGATTTCTAAAACCAGATTTATGGGAGTCAAAGCCGCGAAAAGAAGGTACAACAGAAGATGCACTCAGCCAGCATTCTGACGAGAATGAGAGCATCAGCCCTGAGATTAAGTCTATGAATTAGTATTAAAAACTTATCAAAATTACAGTTCACACTTCTGATATTAATGTGGAGGATATTAAAACCATCGATATATATCGCATATAGCAGATTCCGAATTAGAAATTTGTTCTATATCACTAAGCAAACGATTGGTGTCATCCATTATGAGACAAAATGAGAAACAATTTGACAATAGCACATGAATATACAGCAGAGCAAAAATGCATTGCCAAAATACAAAAATCACATATTCATGTAAATGTAGAAAAGACCTCAGTAGTTGTTGTCTCAGTACAATTGTAGTATGTGTGAGTGAGTGAGTAGCAAGGATGTGTGAGTGGGTGTTTATATATACAGAGCATAGCTTTACTTAAATTACAGTATTCAAAACTACTATGAACCGTGCCTAGTAGATAGTAGGTTTCCAGCTTAACGGAACAATCTAGTCATTTTGGATCTAGCACCCCTTCAGGTCCTCTTCATTTGTCACTCGAATCAGAGGCCCATTCTATCTTTTCCGCAGAAATATTTTCCCATGGGAAACCCAGCAGTAGTTAAAATTATTGGCCTTAGCATATTCTCTAGCTAGGAAAAATAGTCTCTTCATTTTAGGTGTAAGGTTTTCAGAAATGAAAATTGGTTTTAGCGGTCCGTTTATGCCATGCGATGAGATGTTCCGTGGTGAGTCTCATTGCACCTTTGTTAAATTTGCGGAACATACTGATGATCGTATCTTTTTTTATATGTCTACATAAATCCACAATCACAGTTTTACTAGCTGGCTCCTTGGTTCTGATGCGGAAGATTTCTTTGATCTAAGATTTTTGAATGGGCACTTTTAGAGCTTCTCTGGTTTTAATAAAGGTGTCCAATAGAGACGATTTAGTCTCCGAAGCGGCAATTGGAAAGTTTCTTATTTCTAAACAACTGGATCTTATACCCCGCTCTAAATTCTCTATTCTCTCCTCCAATGCCTTAAAGTGCTGCAGATCGGCCCCTTGGGCAGTCTTCAGCTCGACAATCCTGGCCTGAGCCAGCTCCAAGTTTTTACCCAAAAAATCCAGTGACGTATGCAAGTCCTTAATAGCGGCGCACAATCTATCCGCTTTTTTATCTTGGTTTTCTTTGAAATATTTAAGCAATGATTTCATCTCTTTCATAAAGTCATCTAACTTCTCATCATCTCCATGAGGGCGTTTTTTAAGGAGAGTGTTATCGATACTTGGCTCCGATGAGGAGTGATGTATTTGTTGTTGATGGAAAGGTACCCTCAGAGAACAGATTGGCGCAGAAACAGGCGCCGACGACGCCGTGTCTGCCTCTTGCATCGACTTAGAGGCGCTAGCAGAGAGCGCTGGCGATGAAGGCGGCGTGCGCTTTTTGTTTTATATCAGTCACAATTTGTACAAAATACCAGGCGATAAGCAATGCAAAGACGTTAACTGATTTCGAATTGCAGTGGAGGTCAAGTTAAAGTGGTAGTATCGACAACTTGGCACAAAATCGCTTTCCGTCCAGTCTTCGTAGATCCTTTGCTGTCCTTATGAGTGCAGAGTGTTTAAGTTAAGTAATTATACACTCACATGGAAGCATGCAGCGTGTGTGCGGGAACCGATGAGTCCTTCCTTCAGTAGTACCAATGCAACTTCCGCGCAGCTTAAGTTCTCCTATTTTTTCTATTTAGATTTCGGTGACTTTCTGATTTATTTTTACGTAATATAATTAGAAAATATGATAACGGAGTATATAAAAACATGTCTGTACTGGCCAGAGTCTCGGAGGAAAGGGGATTCAACGGATTATGGTAGGGCATTCTGCTAATGCTCACCTTGCTTGCTACCACCGATATGTAGAAAATCTGTTGCCAAGAACCTAAACCTGCACGATAGCAGTCCTTGATAGCCAGTAATTCTAGGGCAAGTATGTATTTCTTGGTGTTTTTTTGCATAATTATTGTAGTGAGTTTTATCGCGCTTTCGTCAACACTTTAAGGCAGCACTTTACCACCTATCATAGTGTACTTACTCTCTCATTATAAGTGTAACATTACGTTAAGAGTACCTGTTGAACACTTCTTGCTGTAAGCACATGGACCACAGGAGGAGCTGTCGTTGATTCTGTCATCATTTCAATATCAGCGATCTAAAAAAAGTGGAATAGAAGCATTGATACATGAATGTTGATTGGATTAAAATAAACACGGTTTACAAATATTACATGCGCGATAGCGGTTACATGCAAGTTGTTACTGTGGATTGCACTGAACGCCACAGAAGATGCAATCCTCTTGCAAGTGATGGATGAACGGGTCTCACCGTGTTTTTTTTTTTAATGTCATTTGTAAAGTCTCTGCCAACACATGCATCTGCGCCCATCACCCTAAGGCATAAAGTTGTCAAGCATCATGGCTTAGCAACTGTCTCTGATAGCCGAACGTTAATTGTTATAGACTGCCATGCCGCAGGTACATGGTTCGATTCCCACCGCCACCGGCTTTAGCTTTACTGGATGGTGGAAGGGCATTTTGTGAATGCTCGCCTGGCTAGTTACCACCCTCAAGGAGAAAATCTGTCGTCAAGTACACAATGGTGATTTTCGGCAGCAGTCTTTGAGAACCAGTAACATTACAGGTACATGAGAATTAACAACTGTATATCCCACGGTGATGGGCACTGTACAATTCGTCACATGAGGCGAAATGCATCCGTTATAGGCAGAGGTAGGCATTGCATTTAATCCGTCACATAGATTTGTGAGGAATTAAAACAGGTTTTGAAGCGCTCGTAGCGAAGTTTACTTAGCTGTTCTCAAACGATCAGCAAAGTTAAGCAACGTCGCCCGCGGTCATGAGTTGGATGGGTGACCGCTCGTGACATTACTACTGAGCGTTTCCGTGCTTCGGAGGGCACGTTAAGCCATCGGTCCCGGTTGTCGTCTTAGGATGGCAGTCGTTACAGCATGGTGGTAGGGCATTTTGCGAATGCCCGCCTGGCTAGCTACCACCCTCAAGTAGAAAATGTAGATAGAAAGATAAAAATACTATATAGAACAAATATATTCGTATATATTTATACAAAATATATAAATATTAGTTAATATTGATAGTAAAGAAAAAAATTACCACAATATATGAAAGCCAGCTTAGTGATGATATATTGTATAAAGTTTAGAAGGGTAGTTTTATCACTCCAGAGAAATTGTGCAAAAGACATACAGAGGTGTGGTCACCAGCTAGTGGAAAACATGACGATGACATCTGAGAATAGAGCGATCTGTGGGTTTAGAACTTGGACATGACTGTGATGTTCTAAACCCATTTTTTATAAATGACCACTCTTTCAAACAATAGCAAGTGATGATGAGGTCGAATATTTTGTTCAGGCTAACCTAACGTAGAATTACTGGCGCCTAAGGACTTGCTGGAATACACCGTTAGGTGCTAAGCGACACATTTTCTACTGGTGGTAGCTACACAGGTGGGCGTTCGCAAAATATCCTATTATCATACTACAACGCCTGCCATACTAACAACAATCGGGGATCACGGTTTAACATGCCCCCTGAAGGATAGAAGCAGTCAGTAGTAAATGTCACTTAGCCAACTCATGACCGACCAAAGCGGACGTTTCTATACTAGTAAATCGGTTAAGAATATCTTGGTAAGCTAAGTACGAGCGCTGCAAAAGAATTAACTTAATTAAGTTTTATTATAAGCAAAATAAAAAGTTTTACCGTCATTATGTTACGTTCAGCTATGGATATATGTGTTGGAATATTTTTTATTACTTCCCAATTTAAAAACCGTAGGTATATAAACGACATAACTTCAATGGCAATTATTGATAACTGTATCATGTTCAGGAACTGAAAAGAGTAGAATTTGTAAGAAATAAAATAGCATATGGGTTATATCATCAAGAAATTTTTAAAAAACTAAAATAATAATTAATATAGCTAAAATACTTAGCACGACTTAATAATATTCGATTAAGGTCTTGGAGTCTAAGAGCCGACAAGATCGACCTTAACCCATTAGATAATTTAATAAACCATTTTTTTAAGTAATATAAAATTTACTAACAAATGTGTCTATTGATAAGATTTCAAAGTTATTTTTAATTGAATACATTTTAATCAGTTTTCTTTCATCACCTTCGCTCATTTCATAACCTAATGAATTTCATCTCCATTGATAGTTGACTATGCCTGGGTAGGCATAGCCTGTATGTTAAAAAATATCAGTTGAGATAAAGTTCATTCGGTTATAAAAACAGTGAAGGTGATGAAAGAAGATTGATTAAAATTTATTTAATATAAAATAGCTATGAAAACTTTTGTAACGAAAGTTATAATCATAGTAATGATTTATTTACAAACACTAACCTCCTTACTTATAAAAACATCGCTATGTAGTTGCTAAGTAATGGATAGCTAAACAGTGTTTAAGTAATGCTTAAATATTTCTTACTTATAAACGCTACATAGCACCTGTTTAGCTAAGCAATGGATAATGAGGTCGAACGTATTTTAAACTGACAACATTGTACTAAAAAGTATTATGAATGACCTAAATGGCCAAATAGCATGTATCTAGTGCTAAATATCTTGAAATTAAAAAGTAAATATAATACATTTCTTTGTATAGTACCACCAACTTAACTGTGCAGTTTTCGAGGGCGCTACTGGTCAAGGAAATCAACTACGAACTGTCACAATTTGAAGGAATGTTGTAGTTCTTTTTTCTGCCACCTGAACAGATAAGTTTGTGGGTCTGTAACTAAATCAGCTGATCAGAAATATGGGCGCCATCTTGTTACTTAAAATTTAAACAAGGGTGGGACGGTGTTTAAATTGACAGCTGATTTAACCAGTACTTAGGTACTGGATAAAGTTATGTAGCGTTTATGAGTAAAAAATTTTGCTAATCAGCGGCTAAGTAATGTTTAAAATTTAAGAAGCGTTTATAAGTAAGGCTGTTAATATATTATATTTGAAAAAAATATATATGTTTCATCAAATTATCTGAAGTCTGGGTGAAGGTCAATATTTCACTTCTCATCTACCATTGTGTCTCTATTAATATATCTATCAGTCCTCGTGTCTCCTCTAGGCCGTGGAGATGTCAATACTTTTTTTTTGAGAATGGACTTGAGTTTATTGTAGAATGTTGACATTTTTTTTTTCAAATACTGTGCAAGGAATAATGTAACGTATTTTTTTGTGTGGGTGTGCATTGAGTGAGCACCCTCAGAAAAAAATCAATAAAATAGGATAATTTAGTAAAAGGTCTAAAACAATTGTAAAACCAATATCCCATTTTGTTAAAAGGTAAAACAGAAGATAAATCGTTTGTAATGCGCTCACTCAGTTCTCACAGAAAACTGTCAATATATTCAAATGTATTGAGTTTACAAAAATAAATTGTATACTAGGTTTTAGTAAAACTTGTGAAGAGTACAAATATTTATTGAGATATTGCCTAGTGCCGTATTTCAAAATTTACAAATAGTTAATTGTGCTCACTAAATCCTCCATTTTCGCACGGGCCGATTGCTCTCCAATAAACTATATCATTAAACTTCTTTATATTACTCGCGTTTAGTTCATGTTCAATAGGGTTTCGTAACATACTAAACGAAACTCTATTGTGATACATATATAAGTAATCAATTATTTTATGTGCTCATTCAATCGAAACATTTATGAAAACCAAAAAACATTAATATCATCAATATATCAGGTTTAAGATTTGTTACCATAACAGAAAGCCCAGATAGCTCATGTTTTAGTAAAATTGTTTACTAAATATCTGCCATTTCACTTCTCATTAAACTTGTTTACTTTATGAGATATACTTATTATATTGTTTGTATGAAATTTCGTACTATAGGATTACAATCTTTTATGTATAAGTTCCGATATACCTACTTTTTTTTCTAATATATATGGCTCCACATATCAGTGTGATATTTTCAAGTTAATCCTGTAATCTATCCTACTAATATTATAAATTCGAAAATTAGTATGTATGTGTGTTAGTTTGTTACTACTCGCTTCAAAAACGGCTTATTGGATTGCGATGATATTCGATACATAGTTAAGACGTAAAGCACACAGACTACTTTTTGATCAAGAGAATGTGACTTCATGAATTTCGACAGAAAATTAGCTTATTTGCAAGTCCGTATATGAGCTAAGTTGGTTGGGAGGTTGTTGAGATATATTATTTAAACTGCGAGCTTAAATTTCAAATTTGCAAGTACCTAATGGTTGGAATAATTTGAATCACGAAAATCCGTGTGTCACTTGCCTACACTAGTACACTAATGCCTACACTCGTACACTTTACCCATTGACATCGGCAATAATGATAACAATATAATTTCATTCATAAATTGGCCATAGTGGGTCAGCAGATGCCAAGGGATTAATGGTTGATTATCCATCATAATCACATCTAAAATATCAGTCACTATTTTCGGGAAATAATATAAAATTCACAATTTTTAAGCATGAAACAAAACGCTCCTTTTTTATAATGGTTTCGCAAAAGGTGGGAGTTGGCCCCCTGTATAACTTGCCTACACTTGTGCATATTAATGTATACTAAATGGTTGATTATCCACCATAATAACACATTAAATCTCAAAAGTCACTATTTTTGGCAAATAAAACAAAGTTCACAACGTTGACACTTTCCCGCCTCAATTCCTAAAAAAACATAGGTGCTTAGTTTGGTTACTGCGACAGTTCTACGGAAGTAGTGCTGAAGTGATATTGATAATAACTGTCGATTGTAAACATTGACACTACTGAAATAAAAATTTAAAATAATTCGTGAAAATATTTTTTTACAATAAATTCGAACCGACTTTTATATGTGTGATATTACTTGTTGATGTCGCTCGCCACGTCGATACTACGATAATTGAAAGGCATCTATTACGAGTATGACAATTTTGTGCGCATGGTACTGACTTTGACAATACGTTCGAAGTACATCATTTTAAGATATAATTAAAAGGTATTTACTATAGTGGCTCTGCGGCAGAGCATCATACAGTTATTTGACCCATTTTTGGTGTTGAAGTCAGTTCCATGTATTGGAATTTTCTTTTCATATTCACCCTTTTCATTGACCCATGCTACTTACGGGATTGATTGTCATCCACCGTTAATTTGTAAGTAATAATAGATACTAAAAGAAATAACATTGAAAAACTAAGTAAATCTCAAAATAAAAAGGAAGTTTGTTGTCGCCATCTATAGCAATCATTAAACTGCCAGAGAAAAACGGCATCACTACTGATATCTATCTGGCACTAAGGGAGGTAGATATACTTAAAAGTATGGATTTGGTTAGAAACTAATACTAGCGTCAACGTCTTGTTTCCGATAGTGTTTCTTATAGTACCACCAACTTAACTGTGCAGTTCGCGAGGGCACTGCTGGTCAAGGAAATCAACTACTAACTGTCACAATTTGAAGGAATGTTGTAGTTCTTTTTTCTGCCGCCTGAACAGATAAGTTGGTGGGATTGTAAATGTATCTGTATTCCTATGCGCGCGCATGGCGATCGGCTATAGGCTAAAGAATGAAGTTTCTTTTTTTTGGCTTTTCGCGGATAGCGTTTTAGCCACGTACGAAATGGGCAATTCAAAGTTTTCTTTAATGCAGAGAAAATAAAAGTTATATTTGGGAAAAGTTTTATTTATTTAAAACATACAATTTGAAATTATCTATTTCAATACGAAGTTGTAAGAAAGAGCAAACAAAAGGTTCATTATCTTATTTGTACTATTGAACACGATCTTTTTGTATCGGAACTTCTTTAAGAACAAAGAAACTCGACCATATTAATCGATATGGCGATATGTGAAGCCATATGTAATAGAAAAAACATTGGAACAAACTTATACATAAAACATGGTTACCCTATAGTACGAAATTTCACACAAACAATACAATAAGTATATCTCATAAAGTAAATAAGTTTAATTAGAAGTGAAATTGCAGATATTTAGTAAAAAAAATTACTAAAACATTAGCTATCTGGGTTTTTTGTTATGGTAACAAATCTATTGTGATAAATATATAAGTAATCATTAATTTTATGTGCTCACTCAATCGACACATTTATGAAAACCAAAAAACATTGATATTAATGTTTTTTATCTCAATAGAGTTTCGTTTAGTATGTTACGAAACCCTATTGAACATGAACTAAACACGAGTAATATAACGAAGTTTAATTATATAGTTTATTGGAGAGCAATCGGCCTTTGCGAAAATGGAGGATTGAGTGACCACAATTAACTATTTGTTAATTTTTAAATACCGCACTAGGCAATCTCTCAATAAATATTTATACTCTTCACAAGTTGTACTAAAACCTAGTATACAATTTATTTTTGTAAACTCAATACATTTGAATATATTGACAGTTTTCTGTGAAAACTGAGTGAGCGCATTACAAACGATTTATCTTCTGTTTTACCTTTTAACAAAAAGGGATATTGGTTTTACAAATTATTTTAGAGCTTTTACGAAATTATCCTTTTTTATTGATTTTTTTCTGAGGGTGCTCACTCAAAGCACACGCACAATTTTTTTTAAATAAATTTCTATTTTAACTAGCTTAAAAATACAAAGGCTTTGAATTGGGAACATTCGCTTTACGACATGTAAATTACGTAGAACTAAGTCTTCGGTATGACTTCTTGACCGCATGACCCTTGCAATTATAGACCTATTTTCATCTTACCTGATCGGAGTAAAATATTCGAAAAAAATATGCTCAAACAACTTCTATCCCATATATAATGCAAAATATATTGAATAAGAAACAGTTTGGTTTAAGAAGTAGATCCACAACAGATGTTGGTGTTCAATTGATGTCACATATACTTAAAGCCTGGGACAGTTCATATGATGCTATTGGCGCATTTTGTAATCATTCCAAGACATTCGACTGTGTAGAGCACCGCACTCGGATCCGTAAACTTTCACACTATGGTATTCATGGTAGAGCTCTGAATCTAATAGAATCGTATATGTCAGACAGTCTACAGGAGGTTGTATTTAAAATATATATAAAGTACCTACAATGATCACTTACCTTCCAAAAACATTTCCTTAATATTAACTTGTGACAAAATATTGCAGGTAGCGTTATCGGCAAGAAATATTTCAATTTTGTCATAAAATTTAGAGAAATAAAAACTTTTCTAAAACCAAAATAAAAAAACAAATTTAAAAGAAATATTCACTTATTAATTCAATTTGCAATCAATTAATAAAATTTAACCAAAATAGGCTCAAGTCTCATTAATTTTTAAATTCGCAATTTAGGAGCATCCGGCCAACGCAACGTGCCGACTAGCAAATGACCCATGTTTCCTATCAAGTAGCCAGATTGCAAGCCACTAGGCACTAGGCCCTAAGCAAGCCACCTGTCTGTGCGGACGTAGCCTTACAGTTTTTGAGATACGCTATCTATTAATGTTATAAAGAACCGGCTGTTCTCACGCGTAGTGGTCGAAACTGCCTAGGTTAGTGACTCCGCGCAACTGCTCGTTCTGATGTCTCGACGAAAAGCAGAGCGACGAAGAGTGTATACCACCATCAGCACATCGATGCGCAGGGCGTTCCCTCAGCCCACTGGCCATCCCCCACCCCTGCATCTCCACTCTCGCGCCGTGCGGAACGAGCAGTTGCCGGAGTCGTCACCGCGATTTAGACGCGTAAACTCATCTAATGATGGCCTTGAATATGCCCGAAACCTAGGTCGACAATCTCGACCAATACGCGTGAGTACAGCTGGTTATTTAAAACAATAATATATACTCACGGGAACTTTAAAAAAAATACGACACCTTATTTGGATCGGCAGAAAATATTTTCATATATTTCTATATTTCCCATACTCACGAAAGTAGTCCCTAAATATTTACTATGTGTCACTTAAAATATACTACGATGTGGCGTTCCTCTAGGATCTAAACTGACGCATTGAATGAATAGCCACAGGCAAATAAGTAAATGCAAGACTTGCAGGACTTGCTGCAGTACCGAGACCAATGCCGAAACTGAGTTCGGAATACCAAGACTGGCTAAGTCTCGTTATGTCTTGCATTTAGGCAACGCTTATCAAATTAAAATCTTCTAGTTTTAGATAGTTTAAAGCGGTTGTGATGTGAATGTTGTATTTGGTATGAATATATTATAAACTAACTATATAAGTAATAAAAAAAACCAGCCAAGTGCGAGTAGGACTCTCGCACGAAGGGTTCCGTAACTAAATATTCTGTAAATAGTTAAAGCGTCTACCTGTCACCGTTATTAGTATCGAGCAAGAAATGGTAATAATCAAGTTTGTCGTATAGGAGCCCCCCGTTAAACATTTATTTTATTTTTAGTATTTGTTGTTATAGAGGCAATAAAAACACATCATCTGTGAAAATTTCAACTGTCTAACTATCGGATGGACGGACAGCGAAGTCTCAGTAACAGGGTCCCGTATTTAGGAAACGTACTGAAAATGTAAAACTTGAGCTATTTGAAATAGATCTCGACGTTGGTTAATGTAAACTCCACTTATTGATGTCAAATTATCTTTGACAAACGCTTCGTTAAGTGTCATACATATTACAGGGACTCCATATATCATTGTCACATTAGATTCACATCTGAAACAAAATACTTTTGAGTTTATCATTCTGGGGAAGGTTCTTTACTCATATTGTTATACAGAACATAAGGTATATACAGAGTCAATTAATGCTAAAGTCTTCCTAAATTTATTTTGTTCTACTGAAGAAGTAGGCTATACGGGACCATGCCTGTCTAGAAGATTTACCAATTAATTTTGTACCATAATATCTCAGAGTTAAATCAGATATGAATTGATTTTTTTAAGCAATGATAGCTGATCCGGACTGAGGTGCCGTAGATCCGTGATTTGATACCCACTACTTGCTTGAGCTTCACCATGGGAAGGCATTTTGCGAATGTTCGCCTGGCTAGCTACCGCCTTCAAGTAGTAAATCTGTCGCCAAGCACCTAACAGTATTTTTTGGCAGCAGTTTTTGAGAAAATTACAGGCATATAGTTTTTTTTTAATAATTTATCGTTTTTCCAAAAACTGAAGCAATGATGGCCAAGCGGTAATAGCTTTGAACTGCCGTGCCGCAGGTCCCTGGTTCGATCCCCACCACCAGCTTGAGCTTCACCGCAATATGGAAGGCCATTTTGCGATTGCCCGCCTGCCTAGTGACCACCCTCACGTAGAAAATCTGTCGCCAAGCACCTAACAGTGTGTTCTGGCAGCAGTCCTTGAGGGCCAGTAAAATTTCAGGCACATGAGACCTAGCAACTCTACGTCTCAGTGTGACGGGCACAGTGCAATACGTCGTTGACGAAATGCACCTGTCATAGGCAGAGGTTAGTCCAATGAAAATATGGGCATTTCAACGACGCTGTACAAACTACTGGGTGGATTTGAACGAAATTCGTTAGGTTTGTCACTCAAACCATGTAATGAAAGGATCTGACATGCTTTGTAATGCAAAATTTAGGTGTAACAATAATCGTGTTTGAAAATTAAAACGACTTATATTAAGTGAAGTTTCATAAATAAATTTCTTAATATCAAAAATTACGCGTAAATACTATTAAAAATGCATAAATAAAAGATATTTAATGAAATTAAACCAATTTCAAAATAAACTAATTATTATATTGTTATGATTGCAATAACGCCTGCTAAGCGGATTACATTACAAAATTACAAATATACGATAGGAAAAATTTTAATTTATCCCGCACATGACTTAAATTTTTCCTATCGTATATTTGTAATTTTGTAATAAACTAATTAAATAAAAAGCGATAAATAACAAGAAAATCATCAAAATGGGCATCTACTTGAGTATGAACGTAAACCAACTAATTTTGCGGTTGGTTTCGGTATGACTTATTCATGATAGTTTAGGGATTATTACTGACGATACTTCCAAAATAGTTCATTTACGTATCTACTTATATAAGAGCCAGATTATTACTTAAAATTTCTAAATTCTTTACAATTTATTTTCGCTATAATAGCTCCATAGATTTCCCTAATGAACACACGCTTATTTAGTTAAGTATATAACGATTCCTATTATTAGCTTTCTAGTTTCGAACATAAACCCAGGCTAAGTAATCTACATGTGCGTGTACAAACGACACTACACAAGGAATGGCTTTGCTTGACTGCGGCACATCACATGAAATAATTAAATAGGCACTCGATGAGACATAGCAGTACAGTCCCACCAACTTATGTTCTGGCGGCAAAAAGAAGAACTACAACATTCCTTCAAATTCTGACAGTTTGTAGTTGATTTCCTTGACCAGCAGCGCCCTCGCGAACTGCACAGTTAAGTTGGTGGTACTATAATGCGCACAGATGAAAAGATCACCAGAAAAGAAGCCATGTTATTGCCAGAGATAAGATCCAAAAAATTATCTTCAGCCAATCTACTGACTTGTATCTCATTATGCATAGATTCAGGCTTTACTGTACGGAAATCCACAATAAACAATAACAAAAATACTTTGCATGGTGCAAGGGCATTATGCGAATGCCCGCCTGGCTAGCGACCACCCTCAAGTAGAAAATCTGTCGGCAAGCACCTAACGGTGTGTTCCGGCAGCAGTCCTTGAGAGCCAGTGAAATATCAGGCTAAAATGAGACTTAACAACTATGTCTCAAGGTGATGGGCGCAGTGCAGTTCGTCACTTGTAATGAAATGCTTTTGTTATAGGCAGAGGATACCGCTTAACATCCGGTGGGCCTCGCGCTTGTACTTTCACAATAAAAAAAAAAAAAAATGTATTATTAATTTACTGTTTTCTAAAAATATTTTTTAAATATTTGTTATTGTTAGGGTCTGTTTCAGAACGTTCGAGTAAGTTCCGGTCTACCGAGAACATAAAATAACTGAATGATAAAAATGACAGTTAAGATGCAGCGCGTTTCATGCTTTAACCAATGAATAGGCTAAATCGATGACTGTGAAACGCAAAGATAGTGTTTTATTTATTAAATATGTTCTGGGTAGTATAACCGGAACTTACTCGAACATCCTGAAACAGGCCTTGGCAGACTTGTATCTCCATATCCGCTGAGATTTATTTTAATTAAACGGTGAACCAAATTATCGAAATCCAAACAATTTAAAAAAATATATATTTACAACTTATAGCGCAGAAAACAGATTTATACTTAGAATTACATGAAGTATTTTGTCTCATAATTTATTAATTTGTTATGCCCATATCTTCTTCTGTATCGGCCGAATCGTCCACTGCTGAACACAGCCTCCCCTATAAAGGGGGTATTTGCCATAATCCCCACGCTTGATAGATAGATAGATAGATAGATAACACTTTATTGACACAATAAGAATTTACAAACTTAAAATTTAAATAACATAATTAGTAAAAGTAGATGTGTCAATGGGCGGTCTTATCGCTGAGAGCGATCTCTTCCAGACAACCCGTTACAAAAGTATTATTATTGTTTGATGGATGAAGGTATATCTATTACAATGCTAATAAAAGTACAAAATAAATAATAATATCCAACACAAGAAATAATCATACAGCAAATAAATAAAACGTAAATTACCTACATCATATAAGTATCAAATCATTTTAACATACCAATTATTTTTTTTAACATATACATACATTTAACATATATATACATATACGCATATATACACATATAACACATCAAATATACATACATAATATTATAGATACAATAAATATATACATATACAATTACTATATACATATACAGTACATACATAACACAAAATTATTAAAATATTTACAGTGATTTGAATCACAAACAGCACATAACAGTGGAATCAGTTTTATATAAAGAAATAGTAGTAATCAAGAAAGGTAGTGATTTTTAACTAAGTTTTTGAAGACATATATAGAGGGTGCACGTTTTATTTCGAGCGGCAACGAGTTCCACAAACGTACAGCTTCAGTGGAAAATGACCCATCATAGAACTTTGTCCTGTGCTCAGGTATTGTAAGTATAAGATTATTTGACGACCGTAAAGAACATGAATGAGTAGTGGAGAGGAAACAGAAACGTTCCTTGAGGTAGCGCGGGGAAGAAGGATAATAATAATAATAATAATAATAATGTTTATTGAACCAAATAGAACATGTTACAAAACTCAATGTAGCACTGTCTCTCATACTAGGAGTTTAACCTGTATAATGAGAGACAATACCTTTCCACAATGATGTCATATAAATTAAGTTAACTGTACTTGTAAACAAAAATAAAAAACATTATTTAAAAGTTTTTACATAATGTGATAGGCGAGGCTATAAACCAATTTGGCTGTCTGGCAATTTAATTGTAGCGCAAGTATGGGATGATGATGTGTTCGTGTGTGTCAGTGAGTGTGCGTGCGGGTGTGTGTGTATGTATGTATGTATGTGTGTGTGTGTGTATGCGTAGAGAGCGTGTTTGTGAGTATGAGATTTCTAGCTTAAAAGGTGTGTTGTTATTAATTAAATTAATATTTAAACTATAATATTTAATTGTAGTATGTTAATTATAACTGTAATTATACAACGGGAATGAGCAATTCCTCGGTTTCATGATAGTCAAAATTAGATAGCCAATCTAGAATGGCTCTTTTCATTAAATAATTGTTGGCTTTTTTAGACTCATCATTGGCATTTTTAGGACATTTAAAGAATTTTCTATATAAAAAGGGGGCAAGGTAGATTAAACAGAATATTGTAAAGTAGGGACAAAATATGAGCATTCCGACGAAGGCGTATAGGGAGCCACTTGAGCTTAGTGCGAAA
The DNA here is from genome assembly GCA_963890685.1 of Plagodis pulveraria. Taxonomy (NCBI): domain Eukaryota; kingdom Metazoa; phylum Arthropoda; class Insecta; order Lepidoptera; family Geometridae; genus Plagodis; species Plagodis pulveraria. The sequence continues at coordinate 4,839,838 of OY982950.1, forward strand.
TTCGGAGACATGGTCATATTTGCGCAAACCAAATATAAACCTAATACAAAAATTTTGGAGGCGCTCAAGTTTATCTAGCATATCTTCGGTAAGGTCGAGGTAGCAGACATCAGCATAATCAATAATAGGAAGTAAGAGAGACTGTGCAAGCGCAGTCTTAGTGGTAGTTGGTAGGAAATTGCGAAGTCTTCGTAAGGCACCTGCAGAAGCAAATATCTTGCGACTAGTTTCAGCTAGTTGCGGTCCCCATGTTAAACAACTGTCAATAATTATGCCAAGATTTTTTACTGTGTCACTAAATGGAACAGTAACACCATCAAACGTCACCTTTGGCAACACATCCCAATCGATTCTGCTAATCATACGCGAACTGCCTACAATAATTACTTGTATTTTTGCTGGGTTGACATGCAGCCCGTAAGCTTTGCTCCAGTCTGATATTTGAAGCAGATCTTTATTTATAGTTGCCACTGCTTCGGTCAATTTGAGGAGAGGTGCTTGGCAATATAATTGAAAATCATCTGGGGTGGTAGGAAGAAGAAATATTTTTTGAAATAGAATTAATAAAAATAGCAAAAAGAAGAGGAGATAAGACGCCACCCTGAGGTACACCAGCTGACGTGCTACACCAAGAAGAATAAGAGTCATCGAGGTGAACGCGCTGCTGGCGACCGAACAGGTAAGAATGAAACCAGTCAATCACCGTTGGAGATATGTTGTTAGAGCGTAGAATTGAAAGAAGGATGTCAAAGTTGACATTGTTAAAAGCGTTGCTAAAATCTAAGAGTGTCAGCACAGTTAGCTGACCGTTGTCCATCCCTAGGCGTTTATCGTCGCAGGCGGCTTGGGGATCGCAGTATTAGATGGCAGTACTTTAGAGGGCGCTGCTGCCCACCCTCCAGTATTTTTCCCATAGTCGCCTCTTACGACACCCACGAGATGATATGGGGAGGTGCAATTCTCACCCGGCACCCCACGGGGATATCTTCTTCATTGTAATGATATTCATTACTAAACTGACTGATTTAATAGAAGATCAAAAAGTTTACTCACCGATTCCAAGGGTTTTTTGATGTAAATCCGTCCTTCACGTATATGGCAAGAAAATTCATATTTAATACATAATTGATTAGTTCGGTAACGGATGTTATTAACATGGCGAACTTAAACCCTGAAAAAATATTTCGTTTAAATCGATGAATTTTAAAACAATATTTCTCGAATTATTGTTACCCAAAATTTTTACAAGTCCGCAAATATTGAAATTATGGAGTACTGTTCCACATGTTTAATGAACCTTTACAAATCAGTTTGCAACTACCCGAATAATTTCAATTGGAATTCATTGCGACTGGAATATAGGTGAATTGCTTCAAAGGCTGGATCATAGGGTAAAAAGCGCAGCGTAGCTTATTAACTTTTAGTGTAGCTTGACGTTGTATAGAATATAATGGAAAATGACACACCAAGCGCACAATGCTGTACGGAGCTACGCAACTACGCCGCGTCGCATCAAGCCATGCTAAGACAAACCGCGAGCAAGACGAGCGCGTGAACGCAGCAGGTCTGGCAAGCATCGCGTGTACTCAATGCTTTGATGACCTTATATTATATGGCTTTCTCTGGTTGATTTCACACCAATGATGACTACGCGCCTAGACGTGCAGCGTTGTGCGGCATCTAGCAGCAAAGAAAAATATTGGAAGGCATCTAACTAATGCTAACGCTGAGGCTAACACTATGTTATGAAGATGCCCAGAACATTGGGCGTTGCAGCATTGCACATCACAATAAACTGGCCCGTGTGACCTCCTACGCAACACGCTGTGGGTTAACGCTCTGCGCTACGACGCACATCCGGTTTGACCCAGCCGTAATGGACGGTTCGTTTGCTGAAAATAACATTGTAACCTTTGCGAAATCTCGGTACGAAAATATTTCAATTATCATATTTTACAAACTATTGGAGCACAAAATTTAATGCCCCGGGCGCGAATCGAACCCGCATCCTCCGATTTTGCGCCGGATGCCTAAACCACTCGGCCAACTGGGCACCCTATTTCTAGCCGAAATTTCGTGATCCAATTGTATTCCTTGCATCATAGGGGACGTGCTAGAGTTAAGTGGTGATAGACTTAAGTTACAAAATTACAGAAAATGCTTTTACAAAGCGCACTACGTACTCTGCGAGGTATCAAGTAGAAAATCTGTCACCAAGCACCTAACAGTGTGTTCCGGCAGCAGTCATAACCGCAAACCTACCGCTAACATAGATACGTTCAGTTTCTACGGCCATTTTGAGTGAAAATGACATTAAAAAGGGAACACGCGCATCCATCGGGTAAGTTGAACATGGACGCCGCCGGCGGGCCTATGGGACAAGCCAAGGCTTGGAAAAGGCAACAGTTCATGCTGTTTTTGAAGGCATCAGGAGTGCACACCGAGAAACCTAGTATGCAAGCGAGCGAAAAACCGGTAACCGTATATGTTTTTTTTTATATGTTAATAAGCATACATACATATTTATATATGGAGAGAAGGAAGATGTTGATGATGAAGGAAGATGATGCAGATCAATAATAATTAGGTATCAGTAAGACACTTACATTGTAAGCGTTTTGTGTAAAGGTGCTTGGTTTTTTTTAGTGTTATAAAGGCTATTTCAACAAGAATTTTGTTTTCTAAACCAAAATAAAACAGAATTAAGATGAAGATGATTCAATTTTTTATTGTATTACGAAGAGGAAAGTTTGGCAATTATGAATGAAAAAGTATATCTGGCAAATGACCGCCAGGAGCACGCTTATAGAGATAAAAACAGATAAAATAAAAGTAAATAATAACTTTAATAAAACAGGGTTTTGAACGATGTACTCGTAGTAGACGGGTTTTGGTGTTATGAACTTACCGTAGAATAACGGAACCATTTTTGGTACAAAAATATGTGAGTCAGGGGTATATGATGACAAGAATAAGTTCACATAAGTATGTGGCAGGCTTTTAAAAATTACATTGAAAACGTAGTTCCAGAACATCCTAGAAAATATAAAAACATAAGTAAACATAAATTAGATAAATACAAATTTGACTGTGAACTGTTTAATGACTCACTCATTAAATACAATTTTATATAATATGACATGTCGTCATGGAGACAAACTTTTATTTTTTGACTGTAATAAATTTATTACTCACTTTATGTTGACTCAGGATAGGATGTACCTACCTAAGAAATATAAAAATTTAATTGCTACTTTGGTAGCTTATAATATTGAGTCGGTTATAGGAAATATAACTAAGTCTAGTTTTGACGCTACAGATTTTAGTACATGTACTAATGTTCAGTCAAACAGTTTAAACTTTTAAGAGAGACAACAGGGAAGTGTTCTGACATAGCACTATACTACCAAAATATAAATCGCTTCCCTGGCAAAATACTTGAAATTGAAATATTCTTAGATAAATATCCATTTGACATATTATGTTTCACTGAAACTTGGCTTAGAGCAGATAAAATGTTATTTAATGTTAAGAATTTTAGTGTGGGTAGTGCGTTTAACAGATCATCTGCAGAAGGAGGAGGGTGTATTATACTTGTAAAAAATAATTTAAAATTTAAAGAACGCCGTGACTTGGTCAGATGTTCTGTCGAACGTGTCTGTGAGGTTGCTTGTGTGGAGGTGGACAGGCATCTCGTGTTGTGCGTATATCGACCACCAACAGATGAAGGTCGTGCTCAAAATTTTACAGAATTTTTATCCACTTTGGAAAATATACTACAGAAAATTTCAAAATGCAAAAAACCCATATTTGTATGTGGTGATTTTAATATAGATATTTTATTGAATACTAAAAATAAGACTGATCTTATTTCATTGTTTAAGTCATTTAATTTGAAATTTCTATTCTGTGAGCCCACTAGGATATCAGACACTTCAGCTACCTGTATAGACAATATATACTCAAACTGTAAGACTAAAGAAAAGTCAATAATGAAGGGTATTAGATCTGATCATGAGGGCCTAGCGATAAAATTTGATGGAATCAGAAAAACAGAGAGGTATGAAATTGAACATAGACCATTAACAACTAGTAGGCTGGAAATACTCAGTACCAACATAGAAGCTAAGCTTGGCATTACAAATTTTTCTCATAGTGACCCAAATGACATTTATAATAGCTTATTTTCTTTAGTAAACACTGAGTTTCAAAAAGTATGTCCAAAAATAAAAAAACAAATAGATGGAAAGTTGAAGTTCGGTGATTGGGCAACAACAGGTATTCGAAAAAGTAGAGATTATTTGTTTGATATGTATCGTAGGAAAAATTTAACATCTTGCAAACAGTTTCATGATTATGTTAGGAAGTATTCAAAAATGTTCAAATCTGTTTGCTTGTGTGCTAAATCTCTTTTTATTAGAAACAAAATTAGCAAGTCTAAAAATAAAATAAAAACCATTTGGAAGACTATAAATAGTGAAACTGGTAAAAATAAACCTAGAGATTCAACATATGTCTTAACTATTGATAAAAATCAAATCTCTGATTCAATACAAGTGGCGAATATATTTGAAAATTTTTTTTCTACCTTGCCCCTAGAAGCCACTAAGTCATTGGATTCTTGTCCCAATGTAGCAGAAACTATGTTAAAAAATAATTTTCCAAGCAAATCACCGGACTTTTCTTTCAGACACACCACAAGATTTGAAATTATAAAAACATTTCAAAGTTTAAACATAAAGAGTACTGAAGACTTGTGGGGTATGTCAGTAAAAGTGGTAGAGTCTATAATTTACATTATTGCACCATATTTAGAAACAATATTCAATCTTTGTGTCGATAGTGGAAACTTCCCCGATTTAATGAAACAAAGTAAAATCACTCCAATTTTAAAGTCGGGGTCTACATCTGACCCTTGCAATTATAGACCTATTTCCATCTTACCTGTTCTGAGTAAAGTATTCGAAAAAATTATGCTCAAACAACTACTATCCCATTTTAACAAGCATAATTTATTAAATGATAATCAGTTTGGTTTCACCAAGAGCAAATCCACAACAGATGCAGGTGTTCAATTGATGTCGCATATACTGGAAGCCTGGGAGAGTTCACATGATGCTATTGGCGTATTTTGTGATCTTTCCAAGGCATTCGACTGTGTAGAGCACTGCACTCTGATTCGTAAACTTTCCCACTATGGTATTCGTGGGAAAGCTCTGAATCTTATAGAGTCATATCTGTCAGACAGGCTACAGAGGGTTGGAATAAATGGCAATACTTCTTCCGGGTCATTGGTAAAAATGGGAGTACCACAGGGATCAATTTTGGGACCTTTTCTGTTTCTAACATATATTAATGATCTGCCTTGCATGGTCAAAGATTTCTGCGATATTGTTTTATTCGCAGATGATACCTCTCTGATTTTTAAAGTAGATAGGAAAGACAGTGAACTGACGCATGTAAATAATGTATTATCTAAGATTTGTAAATGGTTTGCCGCTAATAATCTTCTCCTAAATTCAAAAAAGACGAAATGTTTAAAGTTTTCTTTACCAAATGTTCCTTATGTTGAACCAAACATAAAGCTTGGCCCAGATAAACTCCCTATTGACAAAGCGACAGTCTTCCTGGGATTCAAAATGGATTCCACTTTACAATGGGATCCACATATACATGATCTCTCCGGAAGACTTAGTTCTGCTGCATATGCAGTTCTTAGGATAAGACAGTTAACAGACGTAGCTACTGCTCGGCTAGTTTATTTCGCGTACTTCCACAGTATTATGTCGTATGGCGTATTGCTGTGGGGAACTGCTGCTGAGATAGAGACAATCTTTATCATACAAAAGCGTGCAATTCGAGCCATATATAAAATGGGTCCTAGGGAATCTGTGAGGGATCTTTTTAAAGAAATTGATATTTTAACTTTACCAAGTCTGTATATATTTGAAAATATTATGTATGTTCGTAAAAATTTGAGTAAATTTAAATTAAACAGTGACAATCACGATTACAATACTAGGAATAAAGATAAAATAGTGGTGCCAGGTTTTAGATTAGCAAAGACAAATAAAAGGTCCTTCTTAGGTAATTGTGTGCGGTTTTATAATAAAGTTCCCAAACATATTACAACGCTCACAGAAGGGAAATTCAAGTTGCATGTGAAAAACATATTGATTAAAAAATCCTACTACACAGTTTCTGATTACATAAACGACAAAAATGCCTGGACAATTCCGCCTCCGCCAAGCTATTGCCTGTCACCTACATAATTTAAACAAATATTGTAATAACTCTATTATATAGTATGTATGTAACACATTGTTAAAAGATGTTTAAAAGAATGGCCCCGAGTTTCTTGCCCGTTCTTCTCGCAGTGGCTCTATACAATTTATTTGCTGAACGTGGCAGTACAATGTAGAATATTTCAATACTAAAATTTGTAATTGACCTTCATAAGAGCGTCGTAGACGCCTAAATTGAATAAATGATTTTGACTTTGACTTTGACTTTGACTTTGAATGACTTCAATAAATTTTCGAAAAAACACTTTTTATAAACATTGACACATGCAAAGAAACTGACTTATCAGTCATGGATAGGCCAGTTGATTACCTTTTTCATAGCATATGATAGGCAAGCGTTTGACCATAATCTCACCTGATGGTAACTGATAATGATGTCGTATATGGCTAAAGCTAGAATAATTAGTATTCTCAAAGACATTTGCAGGAATACACTGATGTGTTTAGTGACAGATATTCTGCATGAGGTAGACAGTTTAACGGACGTTAGCAGAAAGCCTTACAATGCAGTGTCGGAGTTTTACGGCCGTCTGAAGGCATAACCTTAATCTGATCTCTAAAAAGAGTTAAAGGTAACATTTTGTAGTTTCCAGAGTCTCTATCTGAAAGCTGAACTCTGTGTATTGCATAACCGAGTGGTATTTTATTACTTGGGGTATAAATTTCTTCATTATTATGCATATGTCTGAGTCAAGACTTAAAAATGAATGTCTCCTAGTGTCGAGTGCAGTGCATTGTCACACACAATAGTGACACTGTTACTGTAATTGACAAATGTTATGCTTACCATCAGACACCAGCTTGTCTATCTCGGCACTTATTAACATAAAAATTATGTTCATAGCCTGGGACTAAATTGCGACGTATACCTAGCGAATACGTGCCGAGACTCAAATATTTCTTTTAGGTTTTACTTTTTGTCATCTGTTGCTAAGTGCACATGAAACCTAATCAATATATAAAAGTCAACAGTTTAGACCTAATTTATACAATGATGTACAAAAACACATTTTAAGTTATTTAAACTGTGTAAAGTAGCTAAACAATGATTAATGTGTAACATTTCGGCTAGATCCTCTTTCCTTCCCCGAAGTACCACATTTTTGATTTACTGGGAGATATACCAGGTATATATCACTTGAAAGTTCTTGTTTTAGACCAAAGAATAATTTTACAAGAATTAACACAATTTTAGTTGCATTTATTTATGAGTATACTGAAGAAAGAGGCTGACGCAAGCCTCTCGTCAGAATGATAAGCAGGTGTTACCGATAAGGTACTGGCTCTTAAGAAAGACTGCAGGAATATGCCGTTAGGTTCTCAATGACAGCTTTTCTACTTAAAAACCTACGAGTAAATGTACACAGAAATTAAGTCAAGCTCAAAAACTGCAGAAGGCAAACCTTACCACGGTGGGCGTGGTTTTAAAAGTGTACTATGGGGCGCAACAACATTAACTTGACGCGACGAATCGGATGCGATCATTTCGAAGCGCAATCAATCGATTTATCCATTTGAGTCAAGAATATCAAGATTTTTTTGTTTATTGTGAACTTGGCGAGTCCAAAATCAAAGCGGTTACACTTTACATATATATTGGTATAGTAGAAAACTTAACAAAAACACCACCTTATAACGCACTGTAACTATTTTATTTTATATAAAATCTTCAACTTAAGTCTGCGTAATTATTCGATCATTTTGCTGAACCATTGACCCTGCATAGCTTTCGTATTGCCACTGGGCCATCACTGCTTCAAAAAAAAGTGTGAAAGCTATATGGAAACCCATTCGAGTGTCAGCATATAAAATTGCAAGAAGCACGTAGTCGAAAAGGGTGAATTCAGCATAGTAAAACTGTCTGGTAGACGTGAAGCATCCTCTTTATAATAAATCGTTATTAATATACATACACGTTAAAAGAGGCGGTGTGCATTGCAACAATTTGCGTTTTGGCTACTGAATTAGTATATTGTCTGAAATAAGATAATCTTTGCAGCTTCGTTGCCGGTATTTTAGTTCGTTCAATGTGTGTTTCTTTCTGCAACAAACAAGAACATAAATAAATTCAGAAAAGTAGTTTTGATTCGCAGAAATCACCACCGTTTATGGCAGAACTTTGATTTTGATGATCCTAGGGTTCCAAGATTTACCAGCCATATATTCCAGTTGACAGGGGAGGCTCTGCTCAGTAAGACAATCCGGCTGATACAGTACAGTACTAAAAAAACACTTTCGCCAAGCACCTAACGGTGTTCCGGCAGCAGTCCTTGAGAGCCAGTGAAGTTACAGGCACATGAGACTTAACAACTATGTGTCAAAGTGACGGGCGCAGTGCATTTCATGACTTGTGATGAAATGCATATGTTATAGGCAGAGGTTAGTCTGCTTAACATCAAGTGGGCCTCGAGCTTCTTCCGTCACAATAACAGATCACAGACAGTGTCTTAACAGATAACGATCAACATACATTCCATTATGATTATTTTAGCAGAAAAAAGAAGTAGAATAAACTTATAAACTTTTAAGGTTAACAATAAACATAACAACTACCTCGTGAACTAGGTGCATGTGGTAGTTTTTATACTGCAGGAATATCTTAGAAGAGTCTTGTTCCAGAGATGATGCAGAACCAGCGTGGTCCATGATCCACTCAGATGAGACTCTGTGGACAATTTCTTCACTATTATAGTAATCTATGCGTTCATCCATTTTAAACGACAGATTCCTCTATTTTTCCTATTTCAGACTTTTATCCCTGTTTCCTATATTTTTCCTGTATTGATTATAAAATGTAACAGAAAAATGTTTATTCCGATAGTGACATTTTCTTGCCCAAAGATAACAGATTCTTTGTCATTTACTAAGAAAAAAAAACTATTCTTGACGGCAAAACAAAAACGATAAGCAAATAGAATTCATGCCATGGACATAGATCCATAATTCATGCCTACTGATCTATTTTTTGACCTTCATAGGTACAGCAGCAACTCTTAAAAAGTAATACCATATATTTATATATATACAATATATATTCAGAAGATCCTTCTGAAGAGGAGTTTCACTGGAGATATGTACGAACCAAGGCCAATGATTGTAAATACCTCTAGGTTTTTTTTACCCAGACAGAGACGCAGTGTGAGTGAAGCGTGAAATCTCTGCTTCAGTTTATACAAAAATACTTTCGTACGTCCGATTGTTCTCCTCTACAGGTCGCATTTCACAACCGATTCTCGTGAAATTTTGTGATGAGGTTCGATAATTCCATACAATTTTTTTCGAATCAGTTTTTGAAAAGTTTTCAATAAGATAAATTGCAATATTAAGGTAAAATTCTTAAAAAAAATCGTTTATCTACCATATCAATAATACTTCAACAATTTTACGTTACTTTTTTTTCCTTATCAAGTTACCTATTTTTTTCAGAACAACTATTCATGCGATAAACTAAAAGGGGCCGACATGAAAACGAATGTAAAAATACCGCCAATTTCTTGTGTCATTTAAAATTACCAGCAAAATTCATCAGCTTTTGGAATAGGTATACCTAATGGTTTTTGTTGACCCATACTACAGAAGACGTCTACCAATAACCAATATTACTGGCAATACCTACTATGCCGTTATTAACCCATACCCATATTGCTTTTGTTCGCTACATTTTTTCGCTTTTAAGCGTCAGGTACTTAATGAAGTGAGCAATAATCTAATTAATACGTATAAATAGATAAAGAAATAAATATCGTACGTTCCTTGGTCATTGGCCGTAATAAATGCGATCGGAGAGGAGAGGGGGCAACGGAGGCGCAGCGCACACTCATACATTTTTGTATGAGTAAAAAGGTAAAAGGTCAAGGAAAAACGCAAATTAGCTATGTCACATCAAATTAATTTCATCAGTTTTCGGAATACAATTACTATGGTTTTGTGACCCCGATCAGCATGCGCAGTGAAGCTTTATTCAATTGTAAGCTATGAAAAGGCCAAGGTTTACAGCTCCGAGAGGCACTAGTATCTACGAGTATGTTAAATGTATATATCAATAATTCATTTTAAAAAAGCGCCAACGGGTACTTGTTTAAGATCCGGTAGAAGATATGGACTTTAACTACGTGTGAGGGACAATAACTGGGGACGCCGTACAAAACTTCATACACCACAGCTGCCATACTTGGTTGTAGTCGGGGACACAAAGTTCAGGGCTAAGGTTTATTTGTTCCAAAAAAATTAAGGTAGGCAAATTACATAGTTATAGTTTTGTACAACAAAATAACTGCCAATATAGCACGCACAGAAAAGTAGATATTATCATTTAATGACAACAAAAATTCGGTATTTCATACCAAATTATCATCGTAAACACAAAGGCGGCGTCAAAGTAGTGAAAACATATGACAAAATTTAATATTTTTTTATGGGGATAGGTTTGCCTTTACTTTAAACCTTTATCCTTTTCACCTGGGCCCCAACTCTCTTAGCTATTGACCAAACGCCACGCTACTGCGATGCTTCTGCGATCGAACTGCTGTTAATGTCAAATTCGGTAGTCTGCTAATTCTAGCTCCTAATCACAGTTGTATAGCAATCGCGTCGCTATCGTATGGCTGTGCTATGACTTGCAAATTTTCCACTTAAATAATAATGAAAACTTCTATCAATCAAGCATCAGTCAAAACATCAGTACATTGGTTTTCTAGCAAACAATACATTGAATAAATAAATCTAAATCATTTAGCTATTTTCCCGTCTAAAATTCTCCAAAATATTGTATGCCACTGTAGCAACGCAATCGCAACAATATAACTTACAGCATACCAAATATGACAAAGACTATTGATAGCAAGCCACTGACTTGCGATCGAACCTAAACAGCCGGCAGACTACGGATACTGTCAAAAACTACAATTTTCATGCAATGAAGTTGCGTTAACGCCGTTCAATAGCTAAGAGAATCGGGCTCCTGTTAGTAATTGTTGACGTGGTTTAATGTCTTCTGAGCTCTAAAAATGATACGGATTCGTAGGGTGGTAAGAAGGAAAATGGCACTCTTTTTCAAATTCATGCTGCTAGACTTTATTTTAAATGACAAGGTTTATTTGGAAGCTGACCACGATATCATACATTTTATCATACATACATTTTGAAATGCAATATGGCTAACACATTATTTTAAAATAAAATAATACGGCTGTTCCTTTTGAAGTTTTTTGTGCTGCAAAACAGTACTAAAATTTCATCTGTTTGGAAATCCAACATGGGGACACCTTTTTTAATAAACTAAGGTGGTGGTTGTTTGGGTCGCTGATTAAAAAAAATACATCCGATTAGATATCACACTTTTCTTTAAAAAAATATAGTATGAGTGTCAAAACTTTCAAGGTTTTTTTTGGATGATGACAAAAATGACATTCGTTTTGAAATTCAAGACAGCGTATACATTTTCTTTAATATGTGGACTCCATTGTTTATTCAATATTCAAAACCTATATCTTTATTAGGTCTTTGACATTAGTTTAAGTAATACCGTAAATTTTCAAATTAGTCACTAAAAAAAGTTACAAGCCTTGGCGTTGTGGCTAGAACATTGCTTGCTTTTACGTGAACGTTACAGGCCACTTTTAACCACATTCTTAGAGTGTGATATTAGTATCCTAGTATCCTATATATAAAAAGTATGTATAGGTACCTATTCATTTTACTGGCTTGATGTACTGGCTATATGTACTGCTCATTTTTTCTAAGTATTGGGAGCCATAAAAATTAATATGGCCTCTACTTATAAGCTCGACGGTAAAAAAACAAGTTGTGATCAGCCAGTTTTGGTTCAATTGGTAAAACACATTGATAGTTGAAAAGAGTATGAAACACAATCTGCAGCTAAAGTACTGGTTAATTACAGGTAAGGTAACATCACAAATAACAAATTATAAGCCAATACTTTTCCCTGCAGTTCTTCATACGTGTCTTTATAAATATTATCTGCCTTATACATTACCTTTGAGGCCACACAAAAACTCATTTTGCTATGTTATGGTTTTCACTCATTTTGGTAAATAATACGGGATAACTAACGTGAATAATTCCGATAGCTCCGACTATAGTTTCGACCACATTCGGTGGTTTTTTTCAAGGAGAGCTCGGGACGCCCGCGTTGACGTCTCGCTGAGCACTGCGGGCGGCAGCTCGTAGCACGCGTGACGTCATAGGTTGGTGCGAGGGGTGGGTTGCAGTTGGTCGTGTCGGCGAGATCTGATGGGAGGCCTCTTCATCGCTAGTGAAATACCGGCTGGCATGGGGAACGTCCCAGCAAAAAGAGCTCACTACATCTCCACCAGACCCGTTATATTAGATATCTTATATATTTTTTTTAGTTCACTCAACCAATATAAAAAAAAATACACTTTTATATTACGGCTAAGCTGCTGGTCAGACGCAGTTACCGTGATTTGATGAAATAGCAAATTAGTTAAGCTGCAATTATCAAAACTTTTATCATCTAAGTATGTTTTTTTTATGTTATGGAGAGGCAAACAAGCAGACGGTCCACCTGATGGCAGTGGTTACCGTCGCCTGTGGACATTTGCAACATAAGGAGCGTTACCAATACATTGCCGTAGCTGTCTTACATTAATTTATTAGCTCATACAACTAAAACATTATGTACTATGTACTAGCTAAAAACAGTATGCTAATCTTGCTAAAAGTCTAGCTGTCCCTATAGTTTGCAAGGATTTTCATGAATTCACTAAAATTTTGTTACCATAGCTAATTATTTTTTCCCGTGCAATGTAATTTAAAGATCACACGATCCAATTATGTCTTCACATGATTTTGATAGTCATTACCCATTAGATCATAGAATAAATATAAAAAAACACATGTCTACCAGATAAACGCAGTTTTCTAATCTTAATGTCTAAATGTCTTTTGTCTAAATGTCTAGCTTTCCCTATAGTTTGTAAGGATTATCACTACCTTTACTGAAATTTAGTTACCATAGCTAATTATTTTTTCGTGCAATCTTATTTAAAGCTCACACGACCCAGTTATGTCTTCTCAAGATTTTGTTAGTTATTATTTCTTAGATCATTAAATAAAACCCTTTTTTCACAAGTTTGATATTTGCAGATCATTGAATAAAGCCATCTTTCCACAAGTTTGATATTTTCTCCCATATTGTCGGTTAGATCATTGAATAAAGCCATCTTTCCACAAGTTTGATATTTTCTCCCATATTGTCGGACATTGCAACCATTTATTACAAGTAAGCGATCGACTCAAATATAATTCCGACGGAAAGTGTTTTCAGGGTCCGCCTCGGTCTGATAGCTGTTGTTATATTTCCAAGCGAGTAAACGAAGACCATAGAACCTTAAACAGCTCACTGTGGGTGTGGCTCCTTAGATTTTTTATAAACAAAAACCAAATTCAGCGCTACAAAATAAATGTTATGATTTGTTTAGTTGCATGCATCAGTCTCTTTTAAACGTTATAGTCATATAAAAGAGACCGCCATCAAAATAGTAATACAAATAAAAAAACATCATAAAAACTTTCATCGATAGTTATTTATTCCGTTTGATATGTTTTTACGATCGTTTTATGATTGTAGTTTCGTAAAATACGTCTAAAATTGTAGCCGGTATAAACATGCGTTATGTATGCATAAACTTTTTGACCGTCATAAAATATGCTATTAACATTTATGCAATTTTCGCGCATACAGTTCCTATTTGCGCAAAGGAAAATGTGGGCACGTAAAATTTTATTGAATTAAAACCAACTAAATTTAACCTGTCCGGGCTATGTATTATTTTAATATTTTTGAACTCATGTATATTTTTTCTTCTTCTTATATAATATTATAGCTGTTAGTCAAGCTTTTAACCACTATCTTATTACTATCTGATGGTAAATAATGATGTCGTCAAAGATATTGTTCAGGTTAAACTAGAATTACTAGCTATCAAGGACATCTGCCGAAGCACACAGTTTAGGTGCATAGGGGCGGATTTGCTACTAGAAGCTGTTAGCTAGCCTGGTAGATACTTAGAAATTGTCCTACCACTATGCAAATAAAACTTTGACGCTAAGAAGGAACGAGGCCTGCGAGGACTTGGATGACATTTCCTTTTTGTTTTCTTCTTCAAAATTGACCGGTTCAATTTATTTTTGGCATTAATTTTTTTTTAAAATAAAAAAAATAATTAGGCATAAAAAAAGAAGAATACAGATAGTCTCTAATTTTTTTAATTAAAATTTGGTAAAATTTTTCTGGTTGTATTCTGATCATGGCGGTTAAGGGTGAACTGGCCGGCCCGTTTTCCATACAAACGTCGCAGGGTGATCACTCCCTTATATTTGAGGATTTAGGTCCAAAATAAAGCTTAATACCGATTGATCTCGTCATTATCTAGGCTTGTATGACGCCGAAATTTTAATAAAATTGTTAACTTGAGAATTATGATCCACAAAACATTTTCATATAAAGTTTTCGAGGAAAATCATTCAAGCCTAGATAATGACGATATCAATCGGTATTATGCTTAAGTCTGAACCAAAAATCTCAAATAAGGGAGTGATCACCCTACGACGTTTGTATGGAGAATTGACCGGCCAGTTAAGATGGCAGTTCCCTAGAAGGCGCTGCTGCCCGCATTTGGATATTTGTTTTTTTTTTAGTCGCCTCATACAACTCGTCAAATCTATTGATATAAGGTCATATTTTATTTAGTAGTAGTAATAATTCATCACCATAATCATCATCGTATCAACTGGAACTTCCACCGTGGAACCAGGGGAGATGCAATTCGAGTCCGCCCCACATGTAACAGTAAGTTGCTGAAAAAAGGGACTGGAGCTTGTCTATAGCAGGCATATGCAAAAAAATGTTGGGAAGAATTTGATATGGAGAATAGTACGCCTATTAATTGAGTTTTGCGGTGACTTTGGTACATAAAAGGGTTATGAGATTCTTTTATTGCTTTTTAGGTTAGCCTTTGACCACTATCTCACCAGATGGTAAGTCATGATGTGGTCGAAGATGTTTTTCAGGCTAACCTAGAATTACTGGCTCTCAAGGACAGCTTCCGTAACACACCGTTAGGTGCTTGGCGACAGATTTTCTACTTGACGGTGGTAGCTAGCCAGCTAGCACCATGCAATTATTGTACATACATTTACCAGTTTCGTTTCCGACATTTAATAATGAAGACCTATAGAAAATCAGTCATTTCGGGAACAGTTGTTTAAGAAGTACGTACGTTATGTAGATCAGTACCTGCTTTTGACATTCTGACCTAACCAGCCGAAAAGTTTATTGCCGTTGTTTGCTTTTTATTAGTTGATAGAGGTTAAATGACAAAGGGTTAGTTGAATTTCGTTATATAGACTTTTGTCGTTTTTTTTAAAAGTTCTTTTACTTAGTCTTAGTCTTCGTTTATCTTCTCCAAAGCTATTATAATATTCACTTTTAAGGTTCCATGCTTAAAGTGCAATACGAAACTCTTGTAATGAGCATTCCACGTTCTATCTGTTTGTTCCATCGCCCATATGTCACAGATCTCTAGGTCTTGAATTGTGCGAGTGACAAATTTAGATATCTGGTGTAAAACGTTGACCCAAATATGAATATTCGACTGGAAATTTAAACTAAATGCTTTTAAGAATGGCTCCGATAAATGAGAAATAGACGAAAAAGAAAACCTTTTTTGCATCCAATCATGTGGGGTGCCTCCCGGGGGGCACTGGACTAAAGTTGATATGGGGATATATTCCTGTGTGTATGGGGCGACTAAAGGAAAAAATACCAAAAATCGGGCAGCAGTGCCTTCAGAAGAATTGCACTCTAACCCTGCGATCCCCAAGCCGCCTGCCAAGCGTGGGGACTATGGCAACATCCTCTTAATAGAAAAGGCTGTGTTCAGCAGTGGACGATTTGGCTGATACGGATGTGGGGTGTTATCGTGTAGGTCTCTTTGAGATAATTTTTGGTTTGTTCTACCAAGGTGGTTAATTTTGGACTATTTTATTACGTGCTCATCTTAAAACTTACATTAGTTAGGAATCTGAAATTTCAGTATTATAATTATATTCTATCAAAAAATACTGAAAACACTAGTTTTTAATATGAAGGGTTTGAAGCTGCGATCAAAACCAACCGTTTTCACTCAGGTGTTGTCGCAATGTAGAACTGACAATAAAATAGTGAGTCGGGAACTCGTAATATATTAGGCAAATTTTTATTTTTGGATTTTAAGACCTACAGTAATATCTAAACATCTTTCAAGTCAGACAGACAGCTGGTAATGAAACTCCAAGTTGATAAAATTAAATAAGCGACGAGCCTGGAATCAACACATGGCCTTTAGTAATTTCTGTAAACATCTTAAATAATCCACAAAGTAGCTAATTACATCATCATACATTTTGCAGTAATCAACTCTACAGCAGGCAAACACAAAGATGCCTGGATATTATACATTACTTTCCTGAATACGGTACGGTTCGGAACAAAACATGAATATATTAAACTATATATCTTCATAAACATGGTGGAAGGGCATTTTGCGTGCCCGCCCGGCTAGATATCACCTTCAAGTAGAAAATCTGTCGCCGAGCACCTAACAGTGTGTTCCGGCAGCAGTCCTTGAGAGCCAGCAGGAAATTACAGGCACATGAGACTTAACAACTATGTCTCAAGGTGACGGGCGCAGTGCAATTCGTGACTTGTGACGAAATGCATCTATTATAGGCACAGGTTTCTCCGCTTAACATCAGGTGGGCCTCGAGTTTGTGCCGACACAATAACAGAAAAAAAAACCTACCACGACTGGTACTGTATCAGCCGGATTGTCTACTGCTGAACACAGCCTACCGAAATATAGGGGGTTTTGCCATAATCCTCACGCTTGGCAGGCGTCTTGGTGATTGCAATTTAAGGTAGCAGTTCCTCATAAACCGCTGCTGCCTACCTTCCGGTATTTTACCCTTAGTTGTCTGTTAAGACACCCACAGGTAGCAATGGGGAACATTCTAGACTGGCCCCTACTGTACACAGGGCATGTCGACAGGTTGAAAGATGTAATTGTTACTCACGAGGTTTTCTTTTTTGTGTTGTTATTTCTGTAGTCATACTTTTCTACGATGCGCATATGTCAATTTTGTCGTGATGGAACACGCTCATTTAATAATAAACGGTAATCTCAACTTGAAACAGATTCTTTCCTTGCAACTGCATTCCGTTCATCACACTGAGATAAAAGTTGTTAAGTCTCAAGTGCCTGTAATATACTGGGCTCTCGAGGACTGTTGCCGGAAAACACTGTCAGGTACTTGGCGACAGATTTTCTACTTGTAGAAGGAATCTAGCCCACGAGCATTCAAAATGCCCTTGCACCATGCGGTGAAGCTCTAGCCGGTGGTGGAGATGAAATCATAGACATGTCAGCCCAATAGCAATTTCAGTTTGGCTATCATTGTTTTTAAAACAGAAGATATCTATCTATATCTATACAATTATCTTACAATAATCATTAACCGATTCTAGAAAAAAAGATAATGATAATAATTTTACAGCATTTCTATTGCCCGATTTCAGGTGCGTTTGATGCTAACGCAATTATTGTGTATATAGCATTCGCACTTAGCAGAAATAGCAGGTACTTTATACTTTTCTGAAAATAACAATAGTAAAATTCTGAGGGAACCTATGCATCATTATCATCCAGGTGCCATCCAAATTGTCATTGGTTGAATGTTGTGGAGTCGTCTTCCTCACCGATTTTCTTGCTGTTATATGTTGATTCACAAAGTGGAGTGGAGTCTCACAGGCTCTTATATGCACACACACATTGTTTTGGGGAATCTATTACTATCTACTTATAATAAAACTGTAACAGATTCAATTCTGACATGCAAAATAATTTGAAAAAAAAAAACAAATTGAGAGCTCTCTGTTGCCACTGATGCCAAAACTTTATTTATTTTTGTGTCTGTATGTCTGTCTTTATGTCTGTCTGTCTGTATCCCGGCCGCGCATCACTCCAAAACTATGTACAATAAAAATGGAATTCAATGAAACTTAACACGATTTGAGTTCATACTACTAAGAAGGCACTTGTTACTTCGTACTTTGCTTCAACATTTATTGTGCGAACTCTGAAGGAGCTCTCTGAGTTACTTAACTACTGTCTTCTGGAAAATACAACCCGAGAGTTTACAAATCTAAAGTAAAAAGCTCCTTTCTGAGCTATGTTTTACTTGGAGTGCTTCACCGCAGACCACAGCATTGCCTAATATGAGATAAACAGTGCTCAAATGTGAATAATTAGTCTGCAGGTACGACCATCGCGAACGAAGTCGCAGGTACAGCTAGTTTCATATAAGATCGCTTTGAAACTGTTGGATAGATTTAGCAATAAAATAACGTGCTTGTGTAATCAACTTTTCCCTCATAGAATAGCTTGCTTTGTCGTACAAATTATTATATTACTACTAGTACACATACACACACAAACATGAACCACTCATCCAATCAAACACTCCTGGTACACCCTTGCATTCATTCCCAGCTAGCACACATACCACTCAAACTCGTCTCACAAGTCTTACTCACACATGGAATAAGACGACAACATTTACAATACACTCCCACCTTTGCAACTCACACAGCATAATTCAATAGCCACACTACCACACATCCATTACAAGATCTCGGACTAACTTTGTCTTTTTTCCCTACCCCCGTTATAAAAAAATGCATATAAATTTATTGATGGTGTCACACACAGATAATGAATTTACAGTTATGTTATTTAAATTACCAATTAGCCTATGTTAAAGTGTTTTGATTATGTGTATTGCCTACCCTATTTTTTCTACTAAAGGACTTTTATGACAAAACTTTTCAACAAATATGTACAACAAATATGTATTATGCACTCGGAAGAGACTAGCCACTCACAACACAGGGAATCCTAGTGTGGGGGCTAGTGTGATTAAGATAGTAAGCACCACCTGATAATTATTTGTATTCAAACTACTAAATCTAATTAATGGTTTACCTATAAATGCACTTCAATAACATAACAGTCTAGCCTATTGATAAAGGTTACTTAGTAACTGCATTTTGACCTAAGCTGTTAAATAGATTTTTTACTAAGAATGTGTCCTATCTTAGTGTCTTTTAAATTTGTTAATATCTAAATATTATATATAGATACCTACCAACGAAGTGATAATTGTTAACATTAGCTCATGTTTTTAGAGATTAATAAAGATTATTATTATTATTAATTATGTTAACTTCAGATGCGCTCATGCCTTGGATGGTTGGCCTTTAGTAGCATTGCTACTGATCACTTACGTGCTGCGGTGGGCACTTTAAGCAGTAAGTCCCGGTTGTTTTATAAGAATAGAAGTCGTTTTAGCGCGGTGGTAGATCATTTTGAAAACGTCCGTCTGGCTAGCTCCCACCCTCAAGTAGAAAATCAATCACCAGGCTCCTAACGGTGTTATCCGGTAGCTGTCATTATGAGACAGTAGTTATAGATAAGCCTAAACAATAGTGATGATGTGTTGGAAGATCATTTTATCATCGCTTACCATCCGGTAAGAGTAGTCAAAGGCTGACCTATCAGCTATATATAAAATAATAAAACTTGTATCATTCCGCTTGACACTGCTCTCATCAATCTGAGACGGTAAGTTACTTTGCAACGTTCACCCAGTCATTTCTTAATATTATATCTAAATATTATCTCCACCATAATAGTCTTAAGAGCCTCTATCGTCTGCAAGTCTAGCAAAAGATAATCCCAACACTTAAGCCTTCATTAAAACTTTGCTCAACACAAAACGCTTCAGAAGTTGTGAGCTCAAATATTAGGGTATACAAATATCAGGGGTTTATAACAATAGGCTCGCTGAGACGTCTTAAGACAAAGGTCGAGAACTCTAGAAACGATCCGTGAAGGCTGTTGTATGTTTTGAAGATCTGCTAGCGGTCCAAGATAAAACAAGGGTAATCGTTTAAAAGGGTGTTTTAAAATAGATCTTTTGTTGTAGCCTTATTCGAAAATGTTTGTAAGATCACCATAATTATATCCTTAATCCACGCGTGTGGGGTCAGGACAATATATCTTGAATATTTCAAAATGCTTAGCGAGAGTATGTTTTTTTTTACAGGGTAGCCTTTGACCACTACCTTACTTGTAGGTATGTGATGATGCGGTCGAAGGTAATGTTCAAGCTAACCAAGTATTACTGGCTCTAAAGGTCAGCTGCAGAAAAACAGTGTTAAGTGCTTGGCGACAGACTTTCACCTTGACTACTGAAAGGATCCAATAATGACTCCTATCCCGGACTGACAGCTTACCTAATATGCTCGCAGAAGCACAGAAGCGCCCAATAGTAAATGCTACTTACAGATACTCATCCAAGTAATGACCGCAACGTTAATTAAGGTTTAGGTAATTAATTGGTTACGAACGAATAGATTAAGTCCGTTACGAGTGCTTCAAAATTTAATTAGAATGTTAAATTAAAATATACGACATGTTGAAATAGTCCCTTGCGGATGGATATACGCATTGCAGGATAAACGTAATAAAGTTGACCGTGTTAGTTGAAATGTGATACTGTCCATACAAAGGTTGTCTGTAAGAAATTGCTATATTCGATAAGACCACTCATTGCACAACAATAGTCTAAGAGTACTATTTATAAGATATTATGAATAAGAATAAGAAAAAATATTTGCAAGATTACATTACACAGTGGTACAAATATTCGTGGAATGGTCTTATAGAGTACATAAGTCATTGTTATCAGTCTGCATGCAGATATGCAAATATTCATACGTAAAGTTTGTTACAATAATTAACTTATTCCTTAATATCATAAAAACAAATAAGCAAGAGCCAGTCACTTATAAATTTCTTAAATTGATTTCCTTCTAATAATAAAAACTCTCTTGGAAGCTTGTTAAACAAATATATACACATATTATACGCGTTTCTTATATAAATATCTTTACTACAACGAGGTTGATACATCAGGTTCACAATTTTTTCTCTTTTCTGTTAGTCATTCCTTCACTATGCTTCAAATACTGGAGTATTTGAAGCATAGTGAAGGAATGACTAACAGAAAGATTGACCTGGAAGGTGTTATTTGTTAAAACAAAAATATATCTAATGTTCATACTGGGCAGAGGGAGGATATTGCATTTCTTAAACATTGGTCTACGACTGTCACTTGAATATGTATTCGCTGTGCAATAAGGAGTTTTGTATTGTATTGTAAAATGATAGTATTTTTCTTTGAATTTATTTTACTTTTCATGTTTCATATGCTATGATAAGTCATATACACTATCAGGGGATTATGATCCATAACCGATCAAATACCAGGTATACAAGTACCAGTAAAACTGAAACCAGAATATGAGAAAGTGTTGAAAAACAGAGACCGTTTACAATATTTAACTAAATACTTTAATTCTCAATTTACTAAAATATCTCAAACCGTGACAACAAATTATTATTAACAAGAAACAAAAACACAGAAGTGCATGGTGGTAGGGCATCATGCGAATGCCCGCCTGGCTAGCTACTACCCTCAAATAGAAAATCTGTCACCAAGCACCCAACGGTGTGTTCCGACAGCTGTCCTTGAGAGCCAGGAATTCTAGGTTAGCCAGAGCAACACCTTCGACCACATCATCACTTACCATCAGGTGAGATAGTGGTGGCTTACCTATCAAGCATAACAAAATGCAAATAAAAATATATTTATTCAAAGAAGACAACCCCAAGCGCCAGAAGAAAAGTGGCGCGCACCATTTTACTCTCCACCAACGATGTCTTCCTTCAAACAGCACTAGCCGGTGCTGACGTCACGATGACAAGTTATGCTCCGGCCTTTAACTGGATATTTTTTTCAAGGCCTCTTTTGACAGGAAGTCATCCTCGGCTGCATCTTTAAGGGTATCTCCAGCATGAACACCTGTACGTCAGGGTGAATAAAAGTCCAGCTATGGAATCACTCAAACTCATAGTAGGCTCAGATGCTGTTTAAAAAATTTTTCTATCTTCATATTCATAGAATAATGCACCAGACGTAGAAGAAACATAACGAGTCTCTGAAAAGAACAGGTGGAATATAAATAAAAATATCTAAGTTTACTGTCATGATTCCACGCGGGTTGGCCAGCATCAACTTTGATATTGAAATTATTAGCAAGTATAGTCATGTATCAGTTTGTATTGCTTCTAGACAGAAGCAATACAAACTAGACAGAAGCAATAAAAATTACATAGACATGTAATTTTTATTTGCTTATCTTACTTGTACCCTTACACTATAATATAACATAACACACTTAAAGGTACATTGTAAAAAATATACCTAAAAACTATCGACACTAGTTATGAACGACACTAAACTAGTGTTGTGTGTTACATTACAATTTTCATGAATTTTTAATTTGTATCCGGAAAACTGTTACTACCGCAATTCAAATGATACCACATACATAAATTACCATAAAAACCAAGCGATCATAAACTCTCAGCCACATATACTACAAATTACTTGCATAAACATATTGTTGTTTACTTACTGATCTGGATCTCATAAAAATCTATTGCTAATAACATAGTACCACACACTTGGCATTTTCTTCTCGATTTCCGTATTGCATTCATTTTCACAAGTTAGCAATATAATTTTTTTTACAATGAAAATATATTATTTTAACATATACAAAGTTACTTTATGATTTTAACTAAGCGCCAGGACACAAACACACAACACTGGTATATTACTTTTCTCTATGACACTGAGCCATGAGCGGTATATACAAAGTTACTTTATGGCCATGAGCAAGTAATATATTATCATTGGCACAAATTCACAAGGTGACAATGGCAATGTATTTTGTTTTGACATGTATTTTGTACAGTCCGGCAAGTATAACTTGGCGCGGCTGTGCGCCACTGTGTTCAATGTCAGTGTTGCCACTGCACAGAAGATGATGCGAAAATTGGGAAAAAAATGAAATTTAGTTCAATGATTTACGGATTTACTTGAGGAGTATTATGATAACAGACCGAGAGCCCATGGACGCCAAACCTTCGTCATTTTATTATTAGTAGTATTTATTTAATTTACTTGCCTGTCTTTGTATTAACAGAAATATTAAATCATAGATGAATACTGATATGTTTTTAACTAAGTTAGAATTAGAGGTGAGTGTGTTGGGTCTCGACCAAAATATAACAGTTTTTGTTAGTACATTATTTATTACTAGAATATGTGTGATCTAATAAATGATCTTCTAGATCTTTCAAGTCCGACGCAGAACTGTCAGATGAGGTAGGTGTAACAATTTTTGACGAGGTAGCTTCCGCTTGTTTCGCTTCTGCAACAATTCAATTCTTTGAACAGAACGTTCAGAAACACCTGAAACAAAATATGTATAAATGTAACCATGAAATTACAGTAGGTACGAAAATTTATAAAGTTTGCATAGCATTATAATTATAATTCATCATTACCTATACACAACCACATTTTATTTAACCACATATTAGACATGAACATTTTGTTATACCCACGGCTAATATTTACGTGTAATGTTGACGACACTCACCAGTCATTGCCGCCACCCTTGCAATTACGGATTTTAATGGTATAATCAGTTCGTTCTTTTCACATTCTTGTGTACAAAACGAATGTACTTTTATAACTGCTTCTCTTGTAACACTTATTATCACTTTAGGCATGATGTACAGGGGGGCGTTCAGAACCTCGGTTAGAGCGCACTCGGAGTGCACACAGAGTGCAACTTTTCACTCTAACGTCGTTCACAACCTTCGGGTAGAGCGCAACTTTTTAACTATCAAAAACGGTCGATAAATGGTTAAATCTTTAACTGCATGACCTTGACATTTCTTGATGAGAGAATTATAGGCACTCTTTAGTATTTTGCAGGTAACGGTAGTCATTGCTTTTCAAACATCAAAAACTTCTATAGTTCCTATATAATTCCCCGCCAAAAATCAAATTTGAGGTTATAAAACAACCGAGTCGTTCCAAACCTTCGAGTAAGTTAAAACAACCGACAATTACACTCTGAGCCTTGGAACGCGGCCCTGTATAGTTAACAAAATATTCGCAACGATGTTTACTATGAACTCGGAAGTGTCAAAGTGAATAGATATTCAAGATGGCCGTTTTAGTTCCTCAAATCGCCACCGCCAACTTATACTTGTGGCACTGTAATTAAGACATCGCATATCATGGATCTATGACTGTCCATGGTGCTAATGCATGCAATAAACATAAATTTGGTTAATTTTTTTTTTATTCTGTAGTCAAAAATTTATATTTAAATTATTTTTTTCTGCGGAAAAGACATACCTCTTTAAAGAATTGTAATATACCGGAAAGACGTATCATAGAGAAAAGTAATATACCAGCATAGATATTGGAAAAAATATTATGTCTATGTATACCAGAGACATTTATTCTGTAAATTTCATGGATCTATGAAATATGTCCATGGTAAATTTGGACAAGGAAAAGTCATTATCATAATACACATTTTTCTATTTTTTTTTTTAATAAGTACCTACAAGGAAAAGTCTGATTTAAAATATAGTCTAAAAAGAAAAATCGAGGCATCTGTCGTTTAAAATGGACGACCGCATAGATTACTAAAGTAAAGAAGAAAGAGTCTCAGTTGATCATGGACCACGCTGGTCCTGCAACATCTCTGGAAAAGACTCCTACTAAGATATTCCTGCAATATAAAAACTACCACATGCACCTAGTTCATGAGGTATAATGTTTATTTCACTTCTTTAATCCGCTAAAATAATGAAAATGAAATGTATGTTGATCGTTATCTCAATCACAAGCTATATGGAGCTCAATTAGTGAACTATGTGGTTTCTTTTAGTACCTACAAAATGAACCAAGTACTATAAAGCCACACAATATTTTACACTATTGGAACATCTGGCTGGCTGGTAACTTTTGGAAACTCTATGATCAATTATAATAAAAGTTCTGGCGTGAAACGGTAGTGGTTTCTACTAATCAATACTACTGAAACAATGCTTTTCTTAATTTATTTATGTTCTTGTTCATTGCATAAAGAAACACACATTGAACGAACTAAAATACCAGCGAAGAAGCTGCAAAGATTATCTTATTTTAGACAATATACTAATTCAGTAGCCAAAACGCAAATAGTTGCAATGCACACCGTCACTTTTAACTAATAATAAAAATAGACCTTATTTAAATCTAAATTTGTAAATCTTTTATAACATGTCCTTAGGATCTACAACCTTGTTAACTTTTAATAGTGACATGAGTAAATTTAATTGTGATTTTATTTAAACTGGCTTTATAGGTCAACACATAGGATAACAATATTTATATTATCAAATATTTTGTCTTTCTACTCCTAAAAAACAAAGACTGGTTCTAGCAAACGGAATGCAGAAAATATTAAATATGCATTTAAATTATCAAATGTTCACAAAGTCGTCTACGTTGTTGTGAACAACAGCTAAAATAAAGTGGTCAACTGAGCCCACGGGCTGTGTGACGTAATAAAGGGATGGATATTTAAAAAGGGTCAACTGAGCCCAAAGACTGTGTTGGCTTTTAAAGGGATTGGCAGTGGTCAGTCGATGCCCTCAGCATTATAGACTAATACTAGACTAGTAGACTGAGTTGACCAATTAAAAACCTTGAAGTAGACCCATGTTCAATAGAGCGAGAACCAACCAGGTGTTAAGACAGAATCATGAAGGAGGAACAACGCCGCTTTCATTTCTTATAAAGCAACAATAGGGTTTCTTTTGTTATGTGAATAAAACGTTTCTGGGCGGAAAAAATGATTAAGCCCTTATCGTCAACGCTGACGGCTTTTGCGGGAAATTTATGGTTTTGTTTGTTTTTTAATTACATCGAGTATTGTATAGTTTATATATGATACGTAAAATTTACATGATATTACATTCACATCATCTTATGGAATATATATAATTATTAAAGAAATTATTTCCTTTTTTACGGGTAAATGTAGGTTTCAATATTAAAGAATGTTTAAATGTTTGCATTACAAATTAATTTTGTTATTCTAATAAATATCAACATGGCAAAATCCGTGATAACATATAATTATATAAATTTACCTGACTATAAATGCGGCCAACTCTGAATAACTTCTTAATTACTCGCGATAGACGTGCGTTTACTGCAAGAATTTTGTTGTATAGGCATGTGCAATCCATATTTAAATATTATAAATTAACCGGCAAAAACGCTCACATTAGGGTTCTAACACGTTGGGCCGGGTTTCAAGAATATCGGATGCCCATCATGAATATTTAAATATTTGTGAAACTCACGAGTTTCTAATTAAAAAAATGGACAATCTATGCTTCTAGACGAGTTGAGAAACCTAGAAAAGGCCTAGAGCCTTTCCCACTTTTCAAATTAAATCAATCTCTTTCGTGGTTTCAAGTCCATTGTTAGCTGGTATACCTTAAAATTTAGACAGGATCATAATACCGTCGCTGATTAATATAACAACTGCATCTCAGAAAGTGCCACTCTTCACAACCAACTCAAGATCGCTCTTGAGATCTGATTTTTTTTTTGTGGTATCAGCTAATAGCGAGATTTCAAATAACATATCAATATTGGTTTATTAAAAAGTTCAGCATTTAATGATGCCCTTTGAGAACTCATCAAAAGCTGAGATCGGGTTATGAATACAGAGCTAGGTAACGTGGGCAGTCTCGTTTTCCCGTTAGGTTGAAAGATGATGGAGTTGCGGAGCCATGGATGCAAATTGCTAATAGCTGTGGCTTTCAAAAGGAGTGACATAATATTTAAAAGTGGATGTTTTCCGATGAATAATAGAATATGACTTTTGTTTTCAGTACGTTGGTTCACAAGCAGTGAGGACTCTCAGTCGATACATGCTGGCCAAGTCTGAGTCTAAGTCGTACCAGTTAGACTTAAATTACGATCTAAAATGACGTTCTTCCATCTGTGCAAGTTTGTATCGAATAGAGAAAGAGAAAAAGAAAGATTAATATATTAATACCTTTAAATATATATTGTTACTTTAGGATTATAACTGTTGTTTTAAATATTTTGGAACATATAATTTTATTAATTTCAGCAACATTATACTAATATATATAATTTTGCTGAAATTTATTTAAGGGGTAATATTTGAAAAGTTGTTGCATAAGGACATAATGATTTTACTTAAATTCCTTCGTCCTTAAAGATTTTCCCTAAAACAACAACGTTTCAAACAATATTTTGTGGTACTCGTTGTAATGTTCTTAATTGTTACTTTGTTTTTAACAAGCGATTTAGAAAGTTTCGTCATAAGACGAAAAGATTAGTTGAATTAGATTTATGAATAATCTGTCTAGTTATACCTCTTATTTTTAATACTTATTTAAAAATAAATATACATTAAAATTTGTGATTTACTTTTATTTTTATTATACATATTGTCAGTTGAATTATACCAACCTCTGTGTCGTATATTTTCAAACATAACAAACAATTGTAAAAAGACCCTGTATTTGATACCTCAGCCGTATTATGTATAATAAAATAGACTTGTGCATAGTTTGTTGGAATATTGATAATGTATAAAATTCACGATCCTCTGCGTCTCCTAGTGTGAAAACAGAAAAGACATTGAGCAATAAAACGGTGTAGAGATATATTACATTTGTTACTTTCAATAATTGGGTTGTGATGGGACGCCCACCTAGTATTTAGCGGAAACCTATGCCTATAACAAAAGCAGTTCGTTACAAGTTATAAACTGCACTGCGCCAAACCTCTGAGATATGCAGTTGTAAGCCTCATGTGCCTGCATTTTCACCTGTATACCCTTCAAACTGAAAACTTCAAAACACAGCAATGCAAATATTACTCCTATGCGGTAGAAATAAGTATGGTTGCACACTGGATGAAATCCTTCACATAGAGTTCTACTGTTATCATATATTTCATCACCAGTAATGAATTGCACTGTGCCCGTCACCTTGAGACACAGTTGTCAAGTCTCATGTGCCTGTAATTTCACTGGCTCTCAAGGACTACTACCGGAACGCACTGTTAAGTACTGATTTTCTACTTGAGGGTGGTAGCTAGCCAGGCGGGCAATCGCAAAATTTCCCTGCCACCATGCAGTGGAGCTCAAGCTGCGGCGGGAATCGAACCAGGGTACTGCGGCACGCCAGTCCATAGCTATTACCGCTCGGACATCATTGCTTCGAAAGGTACAGTTGCAATTGACCTTCGCCCTTAAGTCCTTGATTTATCAATCGTGTTTTCTATTACTGTTAGTTTCACGAGACAAATCGAAAATACACTATAGATAATCTTGGGGTCCGTTTCCGTACTGCATTGCGAGTACGATCGCCATAATACGAGTAGACGACAAACAGTAGCTATGCAAATGCAACGAATGAATACCCCGGTGCGGGTTTCGGTGGCTTGTGAATTTCAAATAGTGTGTATACGCCGTTATGAATACAGTAAACAATTGCCTACACAATTTTACCTATAAAGACATTATAGATAGCAGTTTTAAATTAATATGGCAAAGCGAAGTTTAAATACATACTTACTCTCATTACATGGGACCAAATATATTTTACTATGGCTACCAAGAAAGGAGACTTATTTATTTCTGCATATTGGATGTATCCATTGATCTTGTATCAGTGGTACCAGGCTTAGGAGAAAATCATCGTGGTTCTATAATATTGAGGTACTAAGGTTTAAAAAATTAACTGTAGACCAATGCTGCTAGACCAAACTGCTATGGGTACTAAAACCTCTCTTTGGAGAGAAAATTCTATGTGTTTGGATAGTAATATTTTGTCCATCTGCTTGAATGGGTATTATGATGCATGGCTTTTTGCCGTTGGCTACATTTACATACAGATACTACCATTGAATCCGTATTTTTTTCCATCGAGCAGATGGAAAACACTTACTGTCCATCACCCACTTCCATAGCATAATTGGAAATGCACCAGGACGGTATTATTGGGTTGCGGGTTGAAGTCCCCAAGGTTCAATATTTTTACAACCAAAATAATTTCCATGTATTTGGATCAATCCTATTACAATAAATAATACTGAGTCAAAATAAATGTTAATAAATTCAGTCAGGTTTCTATATTTTTGTAATCATGTCTAAGTA
This sequence comes from Plagodis pulveraria, assembly GCA_963890685.1. Lineage (NCBI taxonomy): Eukaryota > Metazoa > Arthropoda > Insecta > Lepidoptera > Geometridae > Plagodis > Plagodis pulveraria. Next base: position 4,869,415 of record OY982950.1, read on the forward strand.
TTTCCTTAGCAGAAAATTTTGTGTTCTACGAGCAAGAGTGTGCAACTTGTGTGAATTTGTACCGAAATCCCCTTTAAGATTCCCCGGGGTTTTTTGGACTTTCAGCAGCAAAAAACCTTAAATCAGCAATTAATGAGCAAAATTAATTTTGGAACTAATTAGGCTCTAGAGCATAACCAATCTCACAAAAGACCAGATTAGTAAAATGTTAGACAAGCGATTACCCCACCAGGAGTTCAGTCATGTACTACTCATCTAGTGAGTAATATGGTGTTTTGCAAACCTGATACTATGCTTCGGAATTTCCAGAACAACTATTTCAATTTATTTTATTTAGAAGAACAGCAGCACAATTGATCAGGAAAAAAATAATAAGATTTTTTTTTCATCATGAACAGAAAATACATAATAAATACTTAAGGAAAGACGAAACAAACTAATTTTAACTGCTTCCGTCAACCATATTTGGAGAAGAAACTCTTGTTTTTACTATTACATAGAGAAAACTCCTAAAGGTAAAAAAACGTAATATTAAATATCTGGAATAATACATACAACTACGAATAATACATTATTTATTATACAACTATAATAAATAATGTATATTCGTAGACATAAAATAAAAAATATCATGAGCAAAAAAAATAGTTGACAAAAATTTTTTGTCGTTACTGTATGTTATTTTTTTATTTTCTAGTTTTTGGAACTGGTACTTGTGAATCTAATATTCTGGTACACTGGTGTTTTGCAAGTCTGCTACTATGCTCCGGAGCCCCGCCAGTTTGTGTTTTTTTTTATGTTATTGTGAAGGAACAAGCGCGAGGCCCACCTGATGTTAAGCGGTATCCTCTGCCTATAACAGATGCGTTTCATCACAAGTGACGAACTGCACTGCGCCCATCACCTTGAGACATACCTATTAAGTCTCATTTTTGCCTGTTATTTCACTGGCTCTCAAGGTCTGCTGCCGGAACACACCGTTAGGTGCTTGGCCACAGATTTTCTACTTGAGGGTGGTCGCTAGCCTGGCGGGCATTCGCAAAATGCCCTTCCACCATGCGGTGAAGCTCAAGCTCTGGGCGGGATTTGAACCATGGACCTGCTGCGCGGCAGTCCATAGCCAATGCCACTGAGCCATCACTGCTTCTGTGTCCGTTTCATTTATTAAATGTCCAATCCAAATGCTTGTACATACTTGCTATTGAACTCACAAACTGTATTCTGTTATATCTATAGGTTACAAACAGTATGCAAATCAGCGGCAAGTGAATACTCAGTGTGTGGGATAGTGCGAAGGCAAATTGTGGATTGTGAAGCCTACAACCGGCGTTGGTAATAGCATGTTACAGTATTCACAATGCTGGTCTTTTGTTTTAATCGAAGTATATTTCATAATCCTTTCAACAAGGTACATTAGGTTAATATTAACCACGATGATACGATGAAGTTGATGAAGCTGCTTCGTGGTTTCACAGCATTGTTTAAAGGTCATGCAGTGTGAAGCACAAAAAGACTTATTTATCTCATTAAGGGCCTGTTTCAGAATATTCGAGTAAGTTTCCAGAACATAAAATAACTGAATGATAAAAATGACAGTTAACATGCAGCGTGTTTCAAGCTTTAACCGATGGATAGGCTAAATCGATGACTGTGAAACGCAAAGACAGTGTTTTATTTATTAAATATGTTCTGGGTAGTATAACCGGAACTTACTCGAACATTCTGAAACAGGCCCTTGTTTTTGGTTTTTGAGAAAACACCAAATTAAAATTTTAGGAAAAATACTTTAAAATATATGTAGTAATTTTCTAGCTAAGCCGATAAGATGTCAAAAACGCCATTTAGACAAACCGGAAGAATCTTACGCGACGAAAATTCTTCCGATTTGGCTGCGTGGCGTTTTTTTTGTATTTTTATTGCTGATAGGTACTATTTGACCGCAATCTCACCTGAGGGTAAGTGATGATGTGCTCTCAAAGACAGCTGCAGGACCACACCGTTAGGTGCTTGGCGACAGATTTTCTAATTGAGGGTGGTCACTAGCCAGGCGGGCATTCGCGAAATGCCCTTCCACCATGCGGTAAATCTCAAGCCCGCAGCGGGATTCGAATCATGGACCTGCTGCGCGGCAGTCTATAGCCAAGACTGAGCCATCACTGCTTCAAAACGACATGTCGGCTTATTAGTTAAGTTGGATTTGTGTTTTTCTAACACAAAAAGTAAACGTATTTCTAAAATAGTTTTATATATGGATTTCTGAAAAGTAACGTCTGAATCTATAAAATATTTTATATATGTCGGTATAAATAAATATAAAAAGATTGTTCTAAGTTCAAGTTGTGCCATCAATTCGTGAAATTCTTTGACAAAAGCTGTGTCATTTTAAACTCGAATTTTAGTACCTATATTACGTACAATACAGTCTTAAAAACGTGCAATTAATACTGAATACACTTATTCACACATATTGATATTTTAACGCCTCATACAAAACAAAATCAAAATTGTAATTCTTTTCATGGTTTTTGTGATGCAAAATCATATAAGAGTGAGTTTTGACTAGCACATTGCCTATTATTTTTAAATTTAATATCCTGGAGTTCTGAAAGGACGGAAAGCGGTTTTCACTCTTTTTTGACCGAGTTCTAAAAAACTTTGGAGGTATTCAAAGTTAAGGAGGTTTTTTTGTTATATTTGTTAACTCAGACTTTTTGACTGGGTGAACCGATTTTAATTATATTCTTTTTTTTTTATTTGAAAGCTGATGCTTGCCATATAAATTTCATCAAAATCGGCCGTTTTTGAGTTACACTCCAATAACTGAAAAGTATTTTCCTATCTTGTTGATATAGTCATAGACAGTGAATGACAATCTACGAACAAATAAAGTAGATGACAATTAATCCCATAGGTAGAGCAAGGGTCACTGAAAAGGGTGAAAAATTTTTATTTACCAAAAAATTGATCCGACTTCAACACTCAAATGTGTGAAATAACTTGTCGACGTCGTTACGATGCGCACAATACTGTGAAAATAGGTACTTGTGATCATGGCACCGACTTCAACAAGTTATTTCGCATTTGAGTATTGAAGTCGGTTCCATGTATGGTAATTTGTTTTAAGAAGCAATGATACGGATTTACTTTCTTTGATAAGGCAGATAAATGTTAAAATTTGGACCATATTCGGTGTTCAATTTCAAGGATTGTTCGGGACGCTGGCTTTAACGTCTCACTTTGCACTTCTCACCAGATGTGGTCGAAACTAAAGTCAGTTTTACCGGCTTATTTCTGTAAGTAGTCTTATATCTTTTTATTTTTAATAAGTAAATTATGTTCTTCCCATTTCTTCAATAAGGTTATATAAATTTGATAATTTGCAGTAACTAAGAGTAGTTACTGCAAATTACCAAATTTAAAGTTTTTTGCTCTTACGAGACAATATTCGAATTTCTATGCTTTGGAAGTGAGTAGAGAGAGACTACTTATATACAATTTCACTTAACTATTAAATTTTCCCAAACCTTCCAGAATTATGATAATTTAGGCACAATTCTTCGAAGGATTAAATTTCACGATTTCAACCCCTTTGTTAAAGTTAACTATTGTTGAATCAGTAACAGGTCCAGAACTAAACTAGATTTTGAGGGCTCATCGTTAAGAAAGCTTTGTTGTCTGTAGACTTTCTTAGAAAACTTTGAACTCTCTGTTAGCTTTTACCTCTTACCTCAATCAGACGAAACCTTGAATGGGAGCCCTTTAGAACAGTGCTTATACTACCGTAATGTACTGCCGTTCCGCAAGGTCCATGTTTCATGCCCCACCGCCAGCTTGAGCTTCACCGCAAGACATTTGCTTGCCCATACACATTTTACAAATGCTCACCTGGCTACCTACCACTTTTAAGTAGAAAATCTGTCGCACTTAACAGTGTGTTCCGTGAGCATTCCTGAAGAACCAGTAAAAAGTTCAGGTACATGAGACTAAAACAACTGTATGTCTCGGGGTGACGGGCTCAGTGCTGTTCATCACTTGTCGAAAATGGATTTGGTATACGCAGAGGTTACTGCTTATCACCTGGAGGATATTGAGCTTGTCCGTCACAATTCCATTAAAAATGCACCGTCGAGTAGTTGGTGATTCATTCTTCTGTTTCAGGGATCACCCTCATTCAACGAAATTTCGCAGATGATAGTCATTCCTAGCTTGGTAGCTATGCCGTAAATCTAAAACCCGTGGCAAGGACTATGACACAGCTGTCAACAGCCATTGCTTATATGCCTTCATTATGACGAGTCAATATACTGACAACAAAATCAAAAAACGCGTCAATAAACTGAAAATCCGGACGGATTTTAAACTATTTAACTCGTCCATACAGGAATAGATCTAAATTTGAAGCAATGATGGCCGAGCGGTAATAGCTATGGACTGCCATGCCGCAGGTACCTGGTTCGATCCCCACCGCTGGCTGGAGCTTCACCGCATGATGGAAGGGCATTTGGCGATTGCCCGCCTGGCTAGCCACCACCCTCAAGTAGAAAATCTGTCGGAAATTACTCCTAAATAATAGGGCGGTAATTATACTCACAATATTTTCCTTTATTTTTCATGCTATCGTAGTGGAACAAGCACAAGGCCCACCTGGTGTTAAGTGAAAACCTGTGCCTATGTGGCTAACTGCAATGTGCCCATTACCTCAGGCATAAGCTTGTAAAGTCTCATGTGCATGTTATTTCACCAGGACCCATACCGGAAACCGGAACACAGTAATTATAACATTAATGCTTGGTAGTAGAAATAGACATGGCATGTTCTCGTATATGTTAAATACATACCGGACACAAGGCACCCCTAGAGGATACCCCAAAGGACGCCACGGGAGCTTGAATTCGGACCCGTGGAACCTCTAAATGATATGAATGATAAGAATTAAAAATAGTATAAAAACATTAAGCTAATCGTAATGTTTTGATTTGAATGTTGGAAACAGGAGATAATCTTGCTCACTAGACGTATATTTTACTCAAATATTTTATCATACCTATTGAAAGTAAGTTCGCCGTGGGGTGCCAGGTTAGAATTGCACCTCCCAATATCATCCCGTGGATGTCGTAAGCGCCTCTTACGACATCCACGGGATGATATTGGGGGAAAAATACTGGAAGGTGGGCAGCAGCGCCTTCTAAAGAACTGCCATCTTAAACTGAGATCCTTATTCCGCCTGCCAAGCGTGGGGATTATGGCAAATACCCCCTTAATGGGGGAGGCTGTGTTCAGCAGTGGACGATCCGGCTGATAAAGTAAAAGTAAGTAAAAAAATAAATAAAGTAAATAAACGATATTCTAAGGTGAAAAATCAATCCATTTTATTGGAACGCGGCATTAGTGACTATGTACCTACCTTGATAATGTTATCTCCTCTTGTTGACAAAACAAAACCCAAACAAACTCAGTACCTATTAATAATACCTACCTAGGGTACAAACCAAATGTACTAGCGCTCCATTTTAGATTTAAATTGATTGAACACTCGTTAAATTTGACTTTGACAATAGCTAATAGAATATAATTTCTGTACCATCCAATAAATAAGGTTATCGAAAGTCATATAGAGCAGTCAGTCGGGCGCGTTGCCTTTCATCTATCAAAATGTAATTCAACTAAATGAGTTCGTTTATCTCGCGTTATGCCACAGTAAACATTAAAATTAATGCTGAGGTTTGCGATTAAAATTGGAATGTCAATTTGATTTTAAATGCATTTTGTAGGTAAAATCAATTAGTTTTCGAAATCAAACTTATTATTTTACAGTAGATTTGTTCAGTCTTTACCCGCTGATATCGTGGTGGTTGCGACAATGCGTCGTGTACCTATGGTTGATAGGAATAGCAAAGAATGGTTATAGGCCTTTTAAGGATATATTAGTGTTTAACAGGTGACCTGTTCCTTCTGTATTAGCAACGGATTTTCTTTTTCGGAATTGTACCTAGCCAAACGAGTGTATTTAAAAAAAACCTAACGACGCATCTTAAAATAACTACCTACCAGGGCCTTCACTGCCTAATTTTGCACCTACAAAGGACATTAGAAATGCAATTACTAAAATTACATATTAAAATATTTTAAAACCACGCAGGAATAAAGGTATTTCGGTCAATGTTGTTGTTCTGTCTGCTTGTTTGCAACTCCATAACAAAAAAAAAAAAAAAACTGCAAGTAGAACAAATTATAAACGCGAGACCATTCTTTTAGTTTTACCATAGGACTGTATTCTATAGAAAAGAAGTGAGCACAGTGAGTATAAATAACTTTTACGTCGTAGTGGGTACGTAAAAATTTCAACGATTGGTTTTCACCTGATTGTTTTATTCACACTTCTAAATACTTGTCTTGTCTCCTTGGATATAGTTCTAATCTTGTATTTTTTACATTAAGACCTGCTCAGCGCATAAACTTACAAAGTTACAACGAAAGGAAAAGTTTGAACTACGTGCGGAATTCAAACCCAAAACCAACCGTCTCTATAGCCGGGACATTCTTTGTCAACGGAACTATCGTAGTCATTGCTCAAATTTACCGTAAACCTAATAATAATATTTATTTTTTAAATAACATGATTCATTTTTTTAGTATAAGCTTTTTTTTATGTCTGATAGGTTAGCCTTTGACCACTAGCTCACTTGATGGTAAGTGATGATGTGGTCGAAGATGTTGTTCAGGCTTTCAGGTTTCGAAGCAGTGATGGCTCAGTGGCATTGGCTATGGACTGCCACGCAGCAGGGTCATGGTTCGAATCCCGCCCAGAGCTTGAGCTTCACCGCATGGTGGAAGGGCATTTTGCGAATGCCCGCCTGGCTAGCGACCACCCTCAAGTAGAAAGTCTGTTGCCAAGCACCGAAAGGTGTGTTCCGGCAGTAGTCCTTGAGAGCCAGTGAAATTACAGGCACAATGAGACTTAACAACTATGTCTCAATGTGACGGGCGCAGTGCAATTCGTGAGTTGTTGTCATGAATTGCAACTGTTATAGGCAGAGGTTAGTCCACTTAACATCGGGTGTGCCTTGAGCTTGATCCGTCACAATAACATAAAAAAAAAAAAAAGGCTAACCTAGAAGTACTGGCTCTCAAGGACAGCTGCCGGAACACACCTTTAGGTGCTTGGCGACAGATTTTCTACTTGAGGGTGGTAGCTAGCCAGGCAGGCAAAATGCCCTACCACAATGCTATAACAACTGCCATCCTAAGACAACCACCGGGACCGATGGCTTAACGTGCCCTCCAAAGCACGGAAACGCTCAGTAGTAATGTCACTAGCGGTCACCCATCCAACTCATGACGGCGCGCGACGTTGCTTAACTTTGCTGATCGGTTGAGAACAGCTAAGTAAACTTCGCTACGAGCGCTTCAAAATTGTTATTCATTATAATATCATAAACACAACAAATTGTATTGTTTTATTAATAAAAAACATATATTTCTATCCAAGTCACAATTGAAAATCAAATTATGAACACCAATTAAAATTAAAATGCAAAACAACGACAACATTAAAAATTTGGTTGTAAAATAAATGTAGGTTCGTAAAGAAAATTAACGTTATGAACTCAACGAGTTTGCTAATAAGCTAATGCGGCATTCGAAGTTTCAAACGCACCGCATTCAGACCGTCAGTATCGAGATTTTCTCTTAAACGTACTATTTGAAATGCCAAGGGAATCTATAGATTGCCTTAAATAATAATACTTTATTATAAAAAGTTAAATACAATTGAAGACGCCTTTCTAGAAGTGAATCTTACGGTTTTTTTTGTATCAAGCTGTATTGTCATAACGTTCAGACATATAGAGGTCAAACTTGGCACGATTCTTAGTCCACTATATAAAGTTTAACCAAAAGGAATCGTCTGGGTTCAACGAAAGATCTGTAAGAAAAATATAATAATATATTGTTAGTAAGTTATTACTAAGTAATTCTGTCTTAATATGGAACCAATTTGTGTGGAAGATCCACTCACACTTGACGAGTTTCATCAGGTCATAAATTACTTCTTTATTTTACCGACGTTTTTTTTTATTTGATATCAAGATATATGTAAATGCATGCAATGAAGTAAAGATGAATTCACATAATTAAACAACAGCCAATACAACGATTGCTTCCCCAAGAAGGCATGGTTTTCAATAATCCCAGCGCTTGTCAATCTTTGGGATTGACGTACGAAATATACAAAATAATATATTGGAAATATGAACTTGAAACTGATAAGCAATTTCTCCAAACTTACGTGACCATTAGCCAATGAGAACAATTGCATTGATTGTATTTTGAGATAAAAAAATGTTTATTTCAGAAACTAAATTTGGATAGAATAAAAACCCTGATTTTATTTAATGAATATGCAATACGTTACCCGTGTATTGATGAGCCAATTTACGTTCCAAACACATCGATATCACTAATGAGTGTCATTGCAGCGCTCTGAACACAGCTCTCAAAGCGGTTAGATAAACACGGGGGAAAGCCGCCTCCATTTTATATCGAAAACCATTTAACGCATGCTCAGTTCTCTATCCAAAATAATTGAATTGAGTGTATCATAAAGACAAATAAAAGGTCTCTCTTAGGTAATTGTGTCCGGTTTTATAATAAAGTTCCCTAACATATTACAACGCTCACAGAAGGGAAATTCAAGTTGCACGTGAAAAACATATTGATTAAGAAATCCTACTACACAGTTTGTGATTACCTAAACGACATAAATGCCTGGACAATTCCGCCTCTGCCCAGCTATCACCTGTCACCTACATAATTTAAACAAATATTGTAAAAACTTTTTTATATAGTAAGTATGTAACATATACATTTTTCTTACTGAACGTGGCAGTACAATGTAGAATATTTCAATACTAAAATTTGTAATTGACATTCATAAGAGCATCGTAAACGCCTAAATTGAATAAATGATTTTGATTTTGACTTTGACTTATCACAGATGGTAAAAGTAGGTATTTTATATGATATTGATGATATTTTATCTTAAGATGTAAAACCACACGTGTGGTGGAAAATTACAAAGTATAGCCGAATTTATAGCTTTTGTAGCTACGTATGGTAACTACTGTAAAAAGCTTCCACGGATTGAAAAAATATCATACTGTCTAGATCCCTGATGAATATTATTAATTGATTGCACAGTCTAGAAAATTCTAAAACTTTTAAAAGTTACATTCATCCACAACCATTGTAATGAAATGTAATATGTAGTAGGTACTAATAGTAGATTATGATACAAGTTAGCTAAGTTGCTCATTATACACGAGGCTGTGAGTTGCAGCCCAAGCCGCAGGCGAGGGCGTAAATCAGCCGAGTGATGATGAAGAATTGATTTTGTTTTTTTTTGTTTGGTTAGTGCAGCATCAGCCATTTAAATTTCATCAACGTGGCTTAAGTAATTTTTAAGTTACACTAAAATAACTGAAAAATCTATTTGCCAATATGCATGTTCCTTGATGACTTGGTCATTGCCAGTTTTCGATGGTTGTACATGGTGGGTTAGAGAAAATCATTTCTTGTGCTGTATTATCCCTACAAAAGTAAAACAAATTCTTAATTAACAACGTATCAGACTTCTGATACTTAAAAGTATGAAGTAACTTTTAGAAATCAAACCATGAAAATAAGAGCTCAGAGTTATTTAAATCTGCATGGTATCGACATTAACAAGTTATTACAGACTTCACTTTAACAGAAAGCGGTCTGCTTTAAAAAAAAACATACCGGTTGTATGCGATTGCTACTTTACTAACAAGCATTTGATATGGAATCGAGTTTGATTCAAGTCCAATTGAAAACGATTGATACTCGTACACTGACTTGGTTCACTCAAGCTCTCGTTAGTCTGGACCGGGAGTATGCAGAGACAAAACGAGATAGGACTATCACTTACCTTCAGGTGAGATAGGAGCCAAAGTCTAGCATTTAAACTACAAAAAATCTGAAAGATGGAGTGTGCCACTTGTTTGACTGGCTATACCGTCCTTTTAATCTAAACACAGTACTCAGTACATAAGATACCTGCATATATCTAGTCTGTACTGTACTGTCAGCCGGATTGTCCACTGCTGCATGAACACAGCCTCCCTCATTAAGAGGGATTTGCCATAATCCCCTCACATATAAATTTATTTCATCCTTATTGAGATAGATATGATTGTCTCTGCCCGAATGTTCCTCTAAACATATATTTTCACAGAAATCACGTTTTATTCTCTAGGACATTGACTATATAATATTTGCGGCTCTTAAAATACTTGACTACTTTTCATGCATCACAATGTGTCCCCATAACAACTTCGCAGCAAACATTTCATAAGCAAAGGGTTATGAAAGCCAAATGAAAAAGTATAAAATATAGAACCGTAAGTAGTTCCATGGCAGTCGCTCGGTTTATGACCCATTGAACTCTAAGGCAAGGGTCCCATAAGCCATAGGCGTTGAGAGGCTTTCGCATAAAGCACATAGCTATATACGACTTATGTGTACATAATCTCGTTTGATATACCACTAGAAGGCCTATCTATATTCAATGGGCGTAGAATATTTATGAGACAGATGAGACATGTTAGAAAAATAAACTTTGATGTTGAATTTCGTTCTGCCGTATGTATAGTCGTACATGTGCGTAGCATAACTTCTATACATACGTAGTTTATTTTTTGTAAACTAAAGGCCTGTTTCATAATGTTCGAGTAAGTTCCAAACGTGGTTTCGACATTTATTTTAAATATTAAGTTTTCAAAGTCTGTGAAACTTTGCATGTATGTCCTTGAGCATATTGTCTATTCTTCTGGTTTGCCAGATTTCCGTAAAATTAAGTATTTTCAAAAATAATTCGGTGAATCGTTTTGTATGCGAATTGTGGTTTTGATACTTATGGATAAAATAAATAAAAAATCGACAAACTGGCAAACCATAAGCATAGATAGTAGGCACAAGGCTAATCATGCAAAGTTTCACCGAATTTGAACACTTATTATATAAAATATGACGAAACTACGTTCGATCTGCGTAATCTATTCCTTATGTCTGACTCAAGGTCATATATGAAAACATTTTAACATTTAGTTTAAAGTATCACGAGATTTCGTTTGTAAAGAATAAGCTTTGTATACACATATATCGAAACGCGAATTCAAATATTGTACATCAAATAACAAAATTTTGGCATTTGTTATTTAACGCCGTACGTATGCATTTTTTTCTGAATACTATTAGTTTTCTCGTTATAGGTTTGATTTATTCTTTGTTTTTTTTATGCTCGTGGATTTTTTTCTTCAGGGACACAAAGATGTCCCTTATGTATTATTCAAAATTCGTATTATTTTTTTTACCGGCGGTATGACTTAATTAACAAAATACTACGACATGTATACAATACTACAGCTACTATAGTAAAAGCATTTATTGTAGGGTATAGGTAAAGGGTATAAATATTAATGCAGACTCACAGGCAGTCAACATTTGTATATTTTGTTCATTTGAAACATAAATAATTTGAAATTCTAAGGGCCAATTTCACTACCCTAGGTTTATCTATACGCGCATAACTTTATACTAAAACATTAAAATGTGATAAAATTTTCCTATAATATAACGTGATCCTAGTGGAAATAGAATTTGTTGGATTTCTGTCATGGACAAAGGATAACTAATTGGTTGTACTTTTATGATATGTGACAGCTACTTAAGGCGTAAAAAACGGTATAGGTAATATTAGATGTGTCAAAGTGGTCATATTTGTTTTTGGTTAATGGCGCTATATCACCAAATTCGACGGTATAAATGTATAATCCTGGAATAGAGCATATAGAGATAGAGTTTTAGCTTCGACACATCTGTATTTTTTATTAAAGTTTAAACAATTCAATATGGTATGGTAAATGTAATAACAACTTATAAGACATTTCTAGTTATAAAGGGCTCTCATAATTAGTTATTTACAGAGAATAAAGTTATTCGCTAATTATTATTATATTGTACACTAGATTGGTGAAGTTCACCCTACTATGTTAATTAGCTTTCACAGGAGTAGACCATCTGTTGTTATTGTTTAGTCTGTAGCAGGAGGTTTTCCCTGGCCACCCCTATACAGCGTCTGACGTATTGGTCTGCGATTTGCGATGATTGCGGCCGGATATTTCGTTCTGGCTTCAGGCCAAAGGTCTTTTTTGGTCAGCTGGTTATGTATGCATCGTGGTATTTGAAGATTATGTAAACTTTTGAATAGAGTCTGGATTAAACAAGACGTTCTTCAGTTTTATAAGTCACTAGCGGCCCGCCCCGGCTTTGCACGGGTATTTAACAAAAAATAATAATTTTAACACATAAAAAGTAGTTATTGTGACATAACTATAATACACACTCGTATGGTATTGCGAACTATTTTGTAGATATTAATGTCTTCTATAAAATTGTAGTATTTTTTTTTGCATTATTGTCAACAATTTCGGCAGCGTGCGCGATAAACGATATTTTTGGTATTTTCTTTACATTTTGGGTTATATTGTAGAAGTTTTTATAAGGATTCCTTAAGTTTTTGAAAATATTCTATAGCATTTGTTCATCACATATAGTGTATGGTTCTAATAGTGAAAGAGTTTTTCAAATTGGGCCGGTAGTATTTAAGTTTATTCGTTACATTAAAAAATACAAATCTTTCCTCTTTATAATATTCGGTAAGTATAGATAACTTAAGACTTTACTGAGATTTTATTTTTCCTTAAATTCGCACCAATACCAATGTTCTGTAAACTTTCGCATATTAAACTCAATTTTATGATTTATTACCGTTTGGCCGCAGCTTCGTCCGCATTCATTTTGATCTTCTTTGAATTTTATTTTACAATTGATATAAATACTGTCATTATTTCACTAACAGTAAAATAAAATTTAAATTTATATGGAAAGTAAATGCCTTTCTATCCTTCTCGATTCCCATAGATGTGCAGAGGCCACAGGTTTTATTCTCATACCTTTTTCTACTTTGCCTCTATAATTACAATGCAGAGTATCGCTTGAAATAGTGCATAAGTAACGTGGTTGAACGCGGTGCGGGGCGGCTCGAGACATAGTCGAAAATGATTTGACAATAAAACTTTCAGCCGCTGCCATTCGGTGTGAATTGACGCTAAATCCCAGAACAGACAATAAAACGCAATTGCAACAAAAATGCAACTACTAGTTGCTTTCGAGTTACGTTTGAGTCTATACCATAGACTTCTTTGAGAGGTCATACCTGACGCGACTATTTTGAAACCAGTTTGAAACGTATTAGAAATCAGTTACATTGAAACAAGCGTGCAGAAAAGTCGTGTTTGCGTTTCAGCGGCTTAAGCGTCTTTTAATATTATTTATAAATATTATCGTATATTTGTGATTTTGTAATGTAATCCGCATAGCAGGCGTTATTGCAAACCTAACAATATTAAAATTATTTACAGACTTCAAAAAAGGAGGAGGTACTCAATTCGTCTGTATTTTTTTATTATGTCTTAAGCAATGATGGCCGAGTGGTAATAGCTATGGACTACCCTGCCGCAGTACTCTGGTTCGAACCCAACCGCGGGCTTGAGCTTCACCGTATGGTGGAAGAGCATTTTGCGATTGCCCGCCGGGATAGCTACTACGCTCAAGTAGAAAATCTGTCGCCAAGCACCTAACTGTGTGTTCCGGCAGCAGTCCTAGAGAGCCAGTGAAATTACAGGCACATGAGACTTAACAACTCAAAGTGACGGGCGCAGTGCAATTCGTGACTTGTAATAAAATGCATCTGTTACAGGCAGAGGTTAGTCCGCTTAACATCAGGTGAGCCTCAAGCTTATTCCGTCACAATAACATAAAACAAAATGTATACCTACCTACCTACCCTAACAAATGCAATTAATTAATTATTATGTAATATTATGTAAAATAAATTAGATATCGTGAAATTTGTCTTCGGGATCTCGTGATTTGACATTTTGTATTCACAATTACAACGAGAGGAAAAATTATACTCATGTGTGGAATTCGATATACGCGCCATCCACCTCTATAGCCAGGGTATGCTCTAACCGCTAATTCAATTTTTTTTTGTAATAAATCACTACGCAACATCATTAAATTCAGAATACATCTATTGGTCACGGTTTGAGAAATAAATGTACACTCCTATAAATCACAAAGCATAGCTACAAAGCTTCAGAACAACAATAGGAAAGCGTAACTAAAGTTACGAAAACAGCTTACGAGTAAATCGAATAGACCAATCCTGAAATTCGCAGTTCAAAACGCGAGAGCACTCTACGGCCAAGTACGAGATACGTAGCTTTCAATTTGAAAAATACAAAACAATTCATTCAATCTGCAGTTAGCAGCGTATCCATCCAAAACTCATTTTTGAGTTCTTTTGTACCCAAAATCAATTTCAGAGACCAGTTCACTGACAAAATAGCTATCAGTTTTGGGGCTGAATTAAAGTCACAGATATGTGAAATGGAGCTCTAAAGGCAAGGTCAGCGTAGAAAAATGTATGTGTAAACATATAATTATGTAGGTGATGATGTTTTCTTACAATGCTTTAACTTGTAAGGAACCCGCTTTGAGATCTGTTATTTTGTTGCTGGTGCATATTTTTTCTGGCAATCAATGAGAAACATAACTTTTATTGCATTGATTCACCGTGGAGGTGTCGGATCCATAGCGTGAATTTGTTATACTTAGCTTTTTTGTGTTTTTTAAAATTATGTATAAAACCAATTTCCTGCTTCATTAGTCTGGAATCTTGAATGCCGTGGTGAAAAGAGCTCGTCGTAACTAGGTTTAATAGTTTAGCTAATACTGATGAGATGTTGTTTAGTAACATTTGTTCTGAAATAACATACAACTTTGTTGTTTGTTGTTTTTATAAGACTACTTCTATGACTTTATTATTATTTTCCTGTCATAATGATACAATTTAAAGAAATGCCAGTATCAAAAAAAAATATTGTGGTGATCAAGTATTTTGACTCCACAAAAGACCGAAATGAGTTAATTTATCTGAATTACATTCGTTATGTTTGTAAAATTCAATTTCAATTATTGCTTGTTACAAATATTATCAAGACTAAATATCGCCAAAGCAAGAGATACCAGAAGTATCAACAAAACACTCACATGTGTTTTGTTCATATAATGGAAGGAACCTAATAATACCTAAAGGCTATACTCCCTGCTACTGTATCTTACCCCTATATTCGATATAACGTCTTAGAGATACCAAATCAATGCTTTACGCATGTGTATCAATGAGCGTGTAATAACTTTCATCTTATATAACCCTTACACTAAAGTACTGTTTAATTGAAGCAAATATACATTTCATTATTCTTCGGTTATAAGCGGTAAAACGTGATATATAACTAATATTAAGGATATTTGGTTCGATTAGCGAAATAAAAAAATCCGTCACAATTGGTTTTCATTTTTTGTTTCAGCGGGTTTTTGTCAAGTATGTAATATTAGTCTCAATTTAAATCTACCACTTTCATTTTCTATACCACCATTCTACGACGGTTGAAGACATTTCTAAAGATTATGCTAGAACAAAATACATATTAGTATACCGGCTACAATTATAGACGTATTTTACGAAACTACAATCATAAAACGATCGTAAATACATATCAAACGTGTCACCTACCTACTATATAGTGAAATTTTTAATTATTAAGTTAACCGATATTTTTAGATCGGTTACATATCTCCCCACCCAAGAAAGAATTTTTTTACTAGAAAAAAAATTCACTAGCCTTGAGCAGTTCTAAGAAAAAAATACTTGACCTAAGACCTAACTTTGAGTATCTTATATGAGCTACAGAAACTCCAGTATATGATCTTAAGTTATTAACTATGTCTATGTGCAGATACACACCTAAGTATCTCCTAGAATTCCCCTCCATCGTTTGGATTAGATATCCCAAGAAACGATTATTGACAGCAATATATTGAGAGGAATGGAATTTGTAGGCTGCAGAAGTTAACTTCTATGAACAGCTAGCTACATTATAGGTATGAATAACACACTAGAACATAGTCAAGTTAAGTACTTATAGTAGACATTTATGGATTATTTTTTTAAATATAAGTTCCATAATTGCCTAAGTTAAATTAAATTTTAAGACAGAGAAGTTAAACAAAAGGAAATTTTACATTAGGCTTCTTTTAAGAGTCTGTAACCCGCTCTAGATAATGGCTTGTTTAGTGAGTTATCCACCGCTCAGTACAATAGGCTTGTTTTTAAAGTGTTTGTACAACCGCACTCTATTTGAAGAATTACCATCTGGCACGTAAAAGGATGATTTTAGCATGTTATAACACTATTCCCTTGAAAGTGGAGAGTGACAAGGAGTATTTAAGGAAGTTAAATTAATTCAGTATATAAGTTAAGATGTATAGTTTGTAGTACATTGTATGTATTGTAGTTAAATTATAATATATCTTATGCCATCATTGTATATAAGATATAAATATAAATAATGATCAATATAAGCAAGGATCACAAGTTATTAGAATACAAGAAGTATATAAGATACTGTTACCTATAAGATTAGTTGTATATAAGGATTTATTTTTCCTATACAGATAAGAATATTATAAGAGATTATTAAAAAGTTGCACTCTATGAGTTTGGTTTTATTTACCAATATATTTTAGTTATTTAAGATACATAGAATATGCGTTTTAGTTGTAAGATTGTATATTTAAAGCTTTAATAAATTAATTCATAGTATGAATTTGGTTTTATTTGAGTATTTCTATATATTTTAAGTCGACAACAAGTTATTCAGTACAAAGATTTGCAATTGTTAAGAAAGTGAAATAAATACTAGGATATGTATTTACTTATTTTAAAATCCTTGATATGCCAGGACCCAAGGTTTTTTCCTTGCATATCAGTTAATTCATATACTTGAAAAGTCAATTAAGTTTAAATGTGACATTTTAAGTTTTTAGAGACAAGTTTTTCAGAAAACCTATTATTTATATTACTGTGATAGTAAGTCATAGTATTAATGTAGATTTCTATAATATATTTAATTCAATTTAGTTGAATTTTAGATATTCAGTTGAACATTTTTCATATAGTCAGTCGTTAAAAATAAAAGAAGTTAATACTGAGATAAGTATTAACTAAAAGAACTTTGATATGTCATAAGTGTAGCCTATGCATATCAATAAGTTCATAGAATAGCAGTAAAAGATAAGATTTAAAACGACATTTGAAAAATTTAGAGTTCAGTTGAACTTTGGAGAATGGTATTCTCCGTTGCAAGTTTATAGAAAATAATAAGTTATTAGGTAGTGCCACTTCATATGCAAATCCAGCTATTTGCATAGATAAAAAGTTAAGTTGCAGACTCATGTTTGAAGTAGTGAAAGTATACTTGACCTATATACCCAATGACAACAGTGTCATACAAGGTCAAATAAAAAAATATTTAAGAGGGTACAATTTTTTCCAGATGAAAAAAACACGTGGGTAGATATACAAATGAGGTGTGTGCTATTTATAAGCTGAAGAGAGGTTATGAAATAGAATATTAGATATTAAGTTAAGAAAATTTATTAAATTGTCAAAGTTTGTAAAAAAAAAACTAAAATTTAATTTTAGAAAAAAAAACAAGTTCGTTGAAGACGATAGTGGGCGGATTTCCTACCACCTGGGTATAACCCTGTCTATTAGTCGCCTCTTACGACATGCAGAGCTGCAGCCGGCTTATTCTCAGGCCCCGGGCCAGCACAGGGCCAATCACAACTTATAAATACCACACACAAAAGGAACACAAAAAACACAGTATAGAAAGTACAAAACAAGTATGGACGAGCCCCACGTTGGGCGCCAATGTCACCTACCTACCTGCTCAGGGTAGAAGGGAGCATGAAAGAAAGAAGAGAGAGTACAGTAATAAGTATAATCAAGAGAAAGGGTCGTGGATTTCAGACAGGTTTATCAATTTGGCAAGCTTCCTTGTTTAAGGACTTAGCTCCGGTCCGCTAGTATCCGAGTTGATGCTCAGCAGCAGGTCTGCCGTGCAGGGCTCGGCTCCACACCGCCGCGCCGGTAGAATGTCCCAGCTAGATGCTGTAGAGACGTTTGGCCGCGGTCGGTGCTGGAGGTCAGAGGACGGCCGGAGTTCAGAAGTAGTGTGTAGTACGGAAAGTTCTCCGTCTCGTACTGGCAGTTCAGCCTCGTACTTGAACCCCAGATTTTGGGGCTTGTAAGAAGATTAGAATTGTAGATGTAGTTAATTTAGTTAACTGAGTCTTTAGTAGTAGTTGCACAGAGGATGGCTGGGGTCAAAGTGATCGCGATTCCTCGTTGAGGAAAGACATCAAGTTGGGCGGATGTCGGGGGCGAATTTCATTACCATATATGGTAACGAAAAAGCCTCCAAAACCGTTGTCGTCGCAAAGCCAATGACTGCACTTGATTTGAAAATATTTAAAATGCAACGTTCCTCTAGCGGAACTCAAAAACCACCATCATGGTATTTTCTGACAGACTGGATTGACATTTATTTTAACTGTCAATAGTCTAATTGAATGGAGGAAAGGAAGAAGAAGAAGAATGTTACTACCAGACTTAACGTTGTGATTGTTATGCGCGACCTCTATTGGTGAGTCGCTGTACTACCTCAGCGCTCGGCAAAGGTATTTAAGCTTATCGCTTTATAGGTCTTTTCTAACTTCATATGGAATTTAGATAGACGTTTGGTCGTTTGCCTACAGATGGCGCGCTGATTTAAATTAATATTTAGTGAAATTTTTAATTATTAAGTTAACCGATATTTTTAGATCGGTTACATATCTCCCCACCCAAGAAAGAATTTTTTTACTAGAAAAAAAATTCACTAGCCTTGAGCAGTTCTAAGAAAAAAATACTTGACCTAAGACCTAACTTTGAGTATCTTATATGAGCTACAGAAACTCCAGTATATGATCTTAAGTTATTAACTATGTCTATGTGCAGATACACACCTAAGTATCTCCTAGAATTCCCCTCCATCGTTTGGATTAGATATCCCAAGAAACGATTATTGACAGCAATATATTGAGAGGAATGGAATTTGTAGGCTGCAGAAGTTAACTTCTATGAACAGCTAGCTACATTATAGGTATGAATAACACACTAGAACATAGTCAAGTTAAGTACTTATAGTAGACATTTATGGATTATTTTTTTAAATATAAGTTCCATAATTGCCTAAGTTAAATTAAATTTTAAGACAGAGAAGTTAAACAAAAGGAAATTTTACATTAGGCTTCTTTTAAGAGTCTGTAACCCGCTCTAGATAATGGCTTGTTTAGTGAGTTATCCACCGCTCAGTACAATAGGCTTGTTTTTAAAGTGTTTGTACAACCGCACTCTATTTGAAGAATTACCATCTGGCACGTAAAAGGATGATTTTAGCATTTTATAACACTATTCCCTTGAAAGTGGAGAGTGACAAGGAGTATTTAAGGAAGTTAAATTAATTCAGTATATAAGTTAAGATGTATAGTTTGTAGTACATTGTATGTATTGTAGTTAAATTATAATATATCTTATGCCATCATTGTATATAAGATATAAATATAAATAATGATCAATATAAGCAAGGATCACAAGTTATTAGAATACAAGAAGTATATAAGATACTGTTACCTATAAGATTAGTTGTATATAAGGATTTATTTTTCCTATACAGATAAGAATATTATAAGAGATTATTAAAAAGTTGCACTCTATGAGTTTGGTTTTATTTACCAATATATTTTAGTTATTTAAGATACATAGAATATGCGTTTTAGTTGTAAGATTGTATATTTAAAGCTTTAATAAATTAATTCATAGTATGAATTTGGTTTTATTTGAGTATTTCTATATATTTTAAGTCGACAACAAGTTATTCAGTACAAAGATTTGCAATTGTTAAGAAAGTGAAATAAATACTAGGATATGTATTTACTTATTTTAAAATCCTTGATATGCCAGGACCCAAGGTTTTTTCCTTGCATATCAGTTAATTCATATACTTGAAAAGTCAATTAAGTTTAAATGTGACATTTTAAGTTTTTAGAGACAAGTTTTTCAGAAAACCTATTATTTATATTACTGTGATAGTAAGTCATAGTATTAATGTAGATTTCTATAATATATTTAATTCAATTTAGTTGAATTTTAGATATTCAGTTGAACATTTTTCATATAGTCAGTCGTTAAAAATAAAAGAAGTTAATACTGAGATAAGTATTAACTAAAAGAACTTTGATATGTCATAAGTGTAGCCTATGCATATCAATAAGTTCATAGAATAGCAGTAAAAGATAAGATTTAAAACGACATTTGAAAAATTTAGAGTTCAGTTGAACTTTGGAGAATGGTATTCTCCGTTGCAAGTTTATAGAAAATAATAAGTTATTAGGTAGTGCCACTTCATATGCAAATCCAGCTATTTGCATAGATAAAAAGTTAAGTTGCAGACTCATGTTTGAAGTAGTGAAAGTATACTTGACCTATATACCCAATGACAACAGTGTCATACAAGGTCAAATAAAAAAATATTTAAGAGGGTACAATTTTTTCCAGATGAAAAAAACACGTGGGTAGATATACAAATGAGGTGTGTGCTATTTATAAGCTGAAGAGAGGTTATGAAATAGAATATTAGATATTAAGTTAAGAAAATTTATTAAATTGTCAAAGTTTGTAAAAAAAAACTAAAATTTAATTTTAGAAAAAAAAACAAGTTCGTTGAAGACGATAATGGGCGGATTTCCTACCACCTGGGTATAACCCTGTCTATTAGTCGCCTCTTACGACATGCAGAGCTGCAGCCGGCTTATTCTCAGGCCCCGGGCCAGCACAGGGCCAATCACAACTTATAAATACCACACACAAAAGGAACACAAAAAACACAGTATAGAAAGTACAAAACAAGTATGGACGAGCCCCACGTTGGGCGCCAATGTCACCTACCTACCTGCTCAGGGTAGAAGGGAGCATGAAAGAAAGAAGAGAGAGTACAGTAATAAGTATAATCAAGAGAAAGGGTCGTGGATTTCAGACAGGTTTATCAATTTGGCAAGCTTCCTTGTTTAAGGACTTAGCTCCGGTCCGCTAGTATCCGAGTTGATGCTCAGCAGCAGGTCTGCCGTGCAGGGCTCGGCTCCACACCGCCGCGCCGGTAGAATGTCCCAGCTAGATGCTGTAGAGACGTTTGGCCGCGGTCGGTGCTGGAGGTCAGAGGACGGCCGGAGTTCAGAAGTAGTGTGTAGTACGGAAAGTTCTCCGTCTCGTACTGGCAGTTCAGCCTCGTACTTGAACCCCAGATTTTGGGGCTTGTAAGAAGATTAGAATTGTAGATGTAGTTAATTTAGTTAACTGAGTCTTTAGTAGTAGTTGCACAGAGGATGGCTGGGGTCAAAGTGATCGCGATTCCTCGTTGAGGAAAGACATCAAGTTGGGCGGATGTCGGGGGCGAATTTCATTACCATATATGGTAACGAAAAAGCCTCCAAAACCGTTGTCGTCGCAAAGCCAATGACTGCACTTGATTTGAAAATATTTAAAATGCAACGTTCCTCTAGCGGAACTCAAAAACCACCATCATGGTATTTTCTGACAGACTGGATTGACATTTATTTTAACTGTCAATAGTCTAATTGAATGGAGGAAAGGAAGAAGAAGAAGAATGTTACTACCAGACTTAACGTTGTGATTGTTATGCGCGACCTCTATTGGTGAGTCGCTGTACTACCTCAGCGCTCGGCAAAGGTATTTAAGCTTATCGCTTTATAGGTCTTTTCTAACTTCATATGGAATTTAGATAGACGTTTGGTCGTTTGCCTACAGATGGCGCGCTGATTTAAATTAATATTTAGTGAAATTTTTAATTATTAAGTTAACCGATATTTTTAGATCGGTTACAAACGGAATAAATAACTTTACAAAAACACAAATATACTTTACAAAAATACAAAAAAAAGTGTGCTGGTAGGCAAGATAAAACATCTTATAAACTAGCTCCAAGTTATTTTATTCTGCAATAATATTAAATAACAATATAGAAACCTAATTTTTATGTATAATTAAAGTATAGTGCCCAAATACCTGCCAGGGAGTATTTTCCTTCAGAAAGCACAACATAAATTATAATTTGTCACTGTGTAATACTGAGTTGGCACTTTGACACCACACATCAACATGGACGCCGTACATCAAACTATGGCTCAACTTCAGGAACTCTTTGTAAAGCAGATGGATGCCTACCAAGGTGAGCTCCAAGCAGCCAGTCCATCGTCTAGTGTAGCAGCCCTTTCAGCAGACTTCACAGCATTCCGTAATTTTATTATGACTGTACTTCACTGTCTCCAAGAACAATTAGGCCTTGATACTTATATGATATAGGTAATTTACGTTTTATTTATTTGCTGTATGATTATTTTTTGTGTTGGATATTATTATTTATTTTGTACTTTTATTAGCATTGTAATAGATATACCTTCGTCCATCAAACAATAATAATACTTTTGTAACGGGTTGTCTGGAAGAAATCGCTCTCAGCGATAAGACCGCCCATTGACACATCTACTTTTACTAAATATGTTTTTTAAATTTTAAGTTTGTAAATTTTTATTGTGTCAATAAAGTGTTATCTATCTATCTAATCGCCCTCAACACACCGGGTGAATCCTTCTCCCGGGAACCTAAGTGAGCGAGTCATTCGGGAGACGAGATGTGGGTGCGCCTTGGCTGGCCCTTGGAGCCGGGGATCGTGGCATCTTATGCGGCGGGAAATGAATGAATTACTTTACTGTTATTATTATTAGTAAATCTGATACCATTTAGTCACAGACGACGAGAAGATGGTACAGAACTTTGAGCGCCTAATGACATTGCAAGACGTCTTAGGTGTGCGACGGTTATAAATAATCACTGAGTACTGTAATCTTCATCAGTAAAATATATAAGGATTGTTCCCTATTCTCCTGTTACATGTCGTAAAAGGCGAATGTTCATATAATCTGCCAACTAAGCGGAATGCCACTGCAGCCGTCAACGTATCTTGCTGAGCATAAGACGTTTAAAGCTCTGTACCATCTTTTCATCGTCAATGACTGAAAGGTAGCAGGTTTACTAAGAATTATAACATGGAAGGGTTGGGGCTAGGCTTTCGGCTGGCTATTAAACCAAAGTTAAACAACAAATATCGTGTAGAATGAACTTAACAAAGAACAGTATTTGGTTTAATTTGGGATTTTTAAGGCAAGTCTGAATCGCAAAAAACATTTTTTATAGCAAAACCTTTTATCTGTATGTAAACATTGACACACGTTTTTATATAGTGTTTACTACATTTCTATTTTTGTTTTAACTAGTTTAGTAATTTGTCGCCTTCTGATGAACTGCCATCGTACATCTACTGTTATCCCAAAGACGCCTGCCAAGGGTGGCAAATATAGCAAACCCCTCGTTTTTGGAGGAGGCTGTGTTCAGCAGTGGACGTTATGGCCTTTGATGATAAATTACATATTCTAAGTAGTAGTCTAAACTAGACGTATTAAATAAAATGTTTTCTCTTACAATACAAGTGAAGTCCGACGCAAGAACATGTCGTAGAAAATTTTACTTCAGTTTTATAACCTGGCTCCAGCCCTTTTTGGAAAAGTCATTGTTGTTAGTAAACCGTCTTCCTTTTATTCAGTAAGTGACAACGAGAAGATGGTTCAGAGGTTTGAACGCCTCATGCGTAGCAACGTACTTACGTTGACATAAGCAGTGGCATACTGCTAATGGGAAATAAATTTTGCCAATTACGACATGCAGGAAAATAGGGAACAATCGTCCTGTTACTGTACGGTTAGTTCTGACTATTATTTTTGCTGACGACGATTACAGTACTCGCTGATAAGACCTCCATGGTAAAACAAAGACATCACACCACCTTCAAAATTTTAGTCCTAACGCAGCTTTTAAATTACTTGTCTACTAGGCCCTGCGAAACAAAATTTGAATATTACAAATTATAAAAAATTCTCTTCAACAAATAATTAACTCATTATTATAATAACAGAAAACAGTATTTGAGAGACAAGTAGACAATCGGTCGCCAAGCACCTTACAGTGTGTTCCGGCAGCAGTCCTTGAGAGCCAGAAAAATTACAGGAACATGAGACCTAACAACTGTACGTCTCAGTGTGACGGGCACAGTGCAATTCGTCGTTGACGAAATGCGTCTGTTCTAGGCAGAGGTTAGTACACTTAACACCAGCTTCGTGCTTTTTCCGTCACAATAACATAAAAAGAAAAAAAAAGACTGTCATAAGTTTCGATAAAATGTGTACATCCTAAAGTGTTCATTCAAAACCTTAGGAGTATGTGTACCATACTATAAAGAAAGATATAAATTGCAGCGCTCAATGCAAGCCCCAACTAGTGAAATACAAA
Source organism: Plagodis pulveraria (assembly GCA_963890685.1). Taxonomy (NCBI): domain Eukaryota; kingdom Metazoa; phylum Arthropoda; class Insecta; order Lepidoptera; family Geometridae; genus Plagodis; species Plagodis pulveraria. The sequence goes on from OY982950.1 coordinate 4,893,929, forward strand.
CGCCACATCAACTGTCAGCTTCCACATGAGGGCCGCTCTTCAAAAGGATTAAGTTCCATCACAGCTTGTATCGTCACCTGGGCCCTGTGATACAAAAGTTTAAAGTAAGCAGTATCTTTTTGGTTTGACTTACAAAAAAGGGAGGAGGTTCTTAATTCGACTATAGTTGATTTTTAGCGTTCCGGACCCAAAGGGTAAAAACGGGACCCTATTACTGAGACTTCACTGTCCGTCCGTCCGTCTGTCACCAGGCTGTATCTCAAGAACGGTGATAGCTAGACTGTTGAAATTTTCACAGAAGATATATTTCTATTGCCGCTATAACAATAAATACTAAAACTAAAATAAAATAAATATTTAAAGGGGTTCCCATACAACAAACTAGATTTTTTTACCATTTTTTGCTCAATACTAATAACGGTGACAGGTAGACGCTTTAACTATTTAGTTACGAAATCCTTCGTGCGCGAGTCCCACTTGCACTTGACCGGTTTCGTTTGTATGTTTCTGACACCACTCTGTCAATTATGAATTAATTGTGAATTTGAAAAACCGAATGACTTCCAGCACTACAAAAATTTAATTATTTGTGGTAATTGGGCAATGATATTGTAACTTCAATAGCACTAAAAATATGCAATTATTTGTGGGAATTGGGCAATGGATGAGGTCAATGTTTTAAATCAGCACGGTACGGACTATAACAAGTTATTTCATGTTTTACAGTGTTCGTAATCGGTTCCGTTTTTTACAAAACTTTTTCCTTGACAAGCTCACGTATGAAACCACCAAAACTGTATAATTTACCAAAGACAACGTTCCTCTGCATCCTATCGTAAGCCAAATTGACTGATAAACTTTGAAACTCCTACAACTTTTAACCATAAATCTTTCTATGTTCAGGTTCGTTTAATATGTACAAATTATATTGTTTTTTAAGTAACAGCTGATTGTTTATAACTCTGAGACAAAGGTATTCATTAGATTACGTTAAATTTAGCATGGATCGAGTCCCGCCGCGTCTTGAACCGTAGAAGGGCGAATGCTCGCCTGGCTAGCTACCACACTTAAATATGAAATCTGTCGGAGAGTTCCGACAGCTGTGTTTTAGCCTGTAACTCTAGGATAACTAATGCTGTCACCATCCTCGATCACATCCACACTTACCAACAGGTGTAAAAAACAATAGAATTATATTGCGGGCCTCTAAACTATTCATATATCATAGAGCGCTGTTATTATTATAACAACAGTGCCCTACAAGTTTACAAGTTATAATTGATCTCGTTAGTTACTTCATCAAAATTGTAAACTTGTCAGAATTGGAACCCATATGATTGTTTTACAGGCCTCTGTGCTACTCGAACTTCGTATAGTATGCAAATGAGGTACGCTGGAACTTGAAGCAGCTGCAAGCTGCTGTAACAAATAGATTGATAGCTCGTTAGATCAACTAGGTACACGCTAGGAAAAATATACGTAATGAGTATTTTTCTATCGTGACTGCATACAAATACAATGGTGGATCATCATCATCCACAGCTGGAAGACGTTCACTGCTGAACATTCAGCCATTGCTCATTGGTGGTTAGTGGGAGTAATATTTTCAAGTTGTAATCAAGCGTCCGTCGCTGCCACAAAGAGAACACATTCATATTTTATACTGTGGGCACGTTACTGTCCTTCATAGATTACAAACAAAAATTTTATAAATAATCGTGTCACTATTCATCTAAGGTACATACAGAGAAAAAAATCAGAACATTGGAAACAACAAACAAAGGAGAACGGTGAGTATGATTTTGACTGCATGATTTCATGATTGATATTATATTTTATATCTAATTAATCGCCAATATATACTTTAAAGAAGGATATACAATTTAAAAGCAGTTATAGCCGAGTGGTAATATCTATGGACTGCCGTTCTGCAGGTCCATGGTTCGATCCTCAGTGCCAGCTTGAGCTTCACCTCATGATAGAAGGGCATTTTGTGAATGAATGCTTGTTAGGCTAAAGCTAACCCACTGTAAAGTGCTTGGCTACAGATTTTCAGCTTGAAGAAAATCTGTCGCCAAGCACCTGAGAATGTTTTCTGGCCACATTCTTCGAGTACCAGTTATTATGAAATCATAGGCACATGACATAAAACAACTGTATGTCTCAGGGTGATCGGTGCTGCGCAATTCGTCATTTGTGAGGGAAAACCAATAATCGGTTTCCCATTCAATATATTAAAAAGTTAACGTCGGTTTGTTTTTGTTCCACGCTACAACGGAATTATGAATAATGGTGATTTTTGTCCATACAAAAGGAGATATCTGCATCTGTAGGTAAGCACAGTGTTCAAATTCTATTGTTTGGTTTTGATCTAACAACAATATCTATATGCATAGTGCCAACAACCATGTTAGCGGCACGCCCGACAGTACGCCTGTGGCACTCAGAGCGACAGCGTTAGGCGCGCCAGTAGCTAATTTATGCATATGCATTCGTACTTGGATACAAAATGTTAGAAACGCGGTGCATTGCAACACAGATATTTCGCCTGGTGGTAGGGCATTTTGCGAATGCCCGCCTGGCTAGCTACCACCCTCAAGTAGAAAATCTGTCGCCAAGCACCTTACAGTGTGTTCCGGCAGCTATCCTTGAGAGCCAGTACTTCTAGGTTAGCCTGAACAACATCTTCGACCACATCATCACTTACCATCAGGTGAGATAGTAATCAAAAGCTAACCTATCAGGAATAAAAAAAAAAAAAAAAGATAGAGGTGATGTACCAATGGCGTCGGTAGCGCACTCGCTGTCACAATTTATGACAATAAATTTGTCATAGCTCCCCGTAGGGTCTCGGAAGAGAACAGCACCCGCTAACCTTCCTAATGAAGTAGTACGAGGCGCCGAATGGAAAAACACCAGAAGGTAGGCTGGTGCGCTAGTGCACCTTCTGAAGAACTGTCAACTTACATTGCGATCCCCAAGACTAGTGTAGGGATATTGACAGTACGATGGGTGATTCAATCTTGGGCGTCATATATACCACCACCCATCTGTTGACGTGGATATCGTAAGAGGCGAATACAGGAAGATAAGGAGCAGATAAGGAGCGTCTACTGAGGAACTACTTCTACTGCGTTACCAAAACCGCCTGCCAGGAGTTGGGGTTATGGCCAACCATTTGATGGAGGAGGCTGTGTTCAGCAGTGAAAAACCCGGCTGATACAGGACGTTATGGTAGTTAATAGTGTAAGATTGCAATTTAAAACTGGTGTTGTTACCTACCTCAGAAGTAATGTTCGTCAGTTCAACAAATAGATGAGGAGCTTGTAAGATATTTGTTCACTGTTTTACGTACACACATAATGCTCGCGAAGAAAACATTTTTTTTTAATATGCATAAGTTAAGTTTTAAATATAATTCAAATACATCAAACATAATTCATATCATTCAATTACAGTCATAAAATTATCTTAGCGTAAAAACAAATTCAAAAATTTAATTCAATTAACTTATGGAAAAAGTAATGGTCAATTAAATAAACCACTGGCTGCATTGCCACGCTGGATGGCTATGACTAACCTTTGCCCCAGGTACGAGCCGGAACGGGAGTCACCCGTTTTTTCCCAACCTTCGCCCAATATCTTACCTCAAGTTTTAATTCCGTTTAGTATAATATATAGAAAAATAAAAAATAATTGGTTTCTTGTTAGTGATTTATAAGTAATCCTTAGAGAAACCTCTCCTTCTTCAACCTCTCGAGGCCCGCTATATGCAGACCCACGGCATGTCTCGCCTTTTATCTATTTTGCATAATATATATTTAACCGCTAGAGATCGGTAAATACGAAATCGCACAAGATAACAATATATTAAATTGTTTCAATTAATTAGCGATCATCGAACTCACGATTGTGTCGAGAAATCAGTTTGCTAGCCATACCAACTCCCTACATGATAACGGTATTAGGGAATTCAAGCGTGATGGGCGATATAATGTATTCACTGTATGATCATAAAACAAAAAACCAATAAACGTATACATCGAAAGTAATGGTAACAAGCAATACAATTGATATACAAAACGCTCGATTTCAAAGCGTTGTACATTAAATCGTAGACGGAGCGAAAATGATTTATTCATAGTAGGCACGTTTCACATGTAAATAGTAACCGAGGCTGGGTAGTGCTGTGATAGGCTGGATTTTAGAGAATTGGGAACGTTGTGATAGATGTGTGTAAACGACTTTACAAAGGGTTTGTATACATCTCTTATACATATGAAAATCTAGCTTCGTTCACAACATTGTGCGAGTGAAGGCATATTTGCACTATGACTAGTGTAAAGTAGCGCTGTTTAGTGACAAGTGTTTAATAGTTGTGCTTAGTAAGTAATAGTAGTAGTAGTGTAGCAGTTAAGTGTGAGTAGTGTTCGATACTCTTTAGTTGTTGTGCCTAGTAGATCAGAGTCAATCTCAACATTACACAAGCTTTTAATTTAAAATGAATGAATAATCGCATTTGCGATTTTGTAAGAAATATTACATGCAGTGCTGATATTGGAAATAAATGAATACAGTAATACGTTATTGTATATTATTTCGGTTATTAACATTGTAGACATTCTTATTTTTTAAATATTGTACACAAATGATGGGTTAGATCTTCACTCCACTTGGCTATTATTTAAAAACGAGATAGTTACCTACTCTATACTACCCCTAAGCTGTGCTACAAGCTTCAATAAAGTATACTTCATCGCAGGCTACAAGCGTCTAATGGCGCAAAAAAACGCCCGTCCTTGTTGCGGGCACCGGGCACTTTGAGAGTAAACCTGGAGGAACGTGATGAACGTGGCTACTCGCTAAAAAATAGATCGCGCTACTAGACGCGGCCCCTAAACAGAGATACCAAATACTAAGAAGTTGCATTCCAAACTTGTTTAGTACTAAGCACTAAACACTCACACTATTCTCAATTCTCAATTCTTTATTGCAACATATGTGGTGTACATGCTGGTCTTAAATACATTTTTATTATTTTTTCAGTAAGAAATTCATTTATGGTATAATAACATTTATAAATAAATAGTTTTTTTTAATTATTGACTAAATTCGAGTTTTTTTCTTCACTTTTTAGTGTATTTGGTAGCATGTTAAATATTTTTACTATTATAGAACGTTATACACCGTGTCCCAAAATTCAACGATAAGCCGGCATCGGTGCATGGACCTACTCATGACTCCTCGAAAAAAAAAAAAAAAAAAATTATAACTGTTTTTTTTTATGAATTACAGAGACTTTTATAAATTTCATCGATATTCGATACCCATTATGCTATTTTCAACTACCATGACCACAATTTTTGACATATTTTTGATATTTTTTGTGCATTAGCAACCTAAGAAGGACGGCTATCTACCACAATCCTTTAAAATTACAGAAAGTCTGTAGTTATTTTACAAAAATCAGTAAAAAAAAAATTTTTTCATAGATTTTAACATTCTATGCACTTTCTATAGTCTGGGTTAAAAAAAAAGTATGGACACTACCATGGCAAGTTTTATTAAAAGTTGGCGCAACTTTATAAAAGTCTCTGTAATTAAAAAAAAAAAAAAGTTATAATTTTTTTTTTTTCCCTAGTAGTCATGAGTAGGTACATGCACCGATGCCGGCTTATCGTTGAATTTTGGGACACGGTGTATATTTTAGAACGCGCTACTAAACACGGCCCTAAACAGAGATACTAAATACTAAGAAGTTGCTGTTCAAACTTTTTTAGGACTAAACACTCACACTAAACCCTAATCAATGTGCAAACAAGCCTTAAAGTAAAGTAAAACCAGAAAAGTAGTTGACTGGAGGACCGTAAGAGATTTAAATGCTTACTCTTGTCTGGATATGCAGGTCCAAGTCTCAGTTTTATAGGTATCTATGTAATATGTAGAGGTATACTATAACAAATCAATTCATAGGTACCAACATACACAACTTTGATGATATGAACAAAGAGATACCCTTTAAAGAAATTTGCACTCTGAACACGCTAGCAGTTTGTCATTGTGTGCATGCTGAGGCACGTGCGTAGAGGCACGCACACACATAAGTCCCGTATGGTTTTACTATGACTACAGTTCGGATTTGCTGTACTTTCTGGATATCTATAAAGCGTTATCCGTCGCTTTATAATCTTAGACTCCTGCATTTGATTGGACATTTATTGAAATTATATGACTGAGAAATATCACCACTCGTAAATATGAAGCTAACGCACTGTTAACAAACGCTGTAACAGTTAATTTTAGTGTACATCTAACGTATTCCAAGGATCTGCATATCTGCGTGTACATCTAGGTTTAGCCTGAACAACAAACAGAGTGTATATTTCATATATCCCTATTTTCAATCAGTAATGAGAATTTAAAGTCATTCCGTATGTTAGTTTCGCACTTTATTGGAAGAATATATACGTATGTAGTACAGTATAGTATAGCACTGCATAGTATAGTACTCTTCTACTACTAATCATATATATATTATAAGTTTATTCTTAACTAATTGCTTATTTCATACGAAACATGATTTTTATAGAGTTAATTGCAGCTCCGTTAATAAATGTATGTTAACTCCTCCCCATGCATATGTTGTCTGGAAGAGAACGCTTCTAAACGCTAATATTTTAGAACGTCACATATAGGCTAATATAAAGCCCAAGCTCTTACATTAGGTGTACCTACAATAAAGTGTTGTCTATCTTTGTAATGTAATCCGCATAGCAGGCGTTATTGCAAACATAACAATATTAAAACTATAAGGTTGCGTCATCATTTACAAGTATGAAACAAGTTTCAAAATTGGTCTTGCTTGAACAACGTAAGTTGTACTATAGATGTCACTCCGTCCCAATACAATGGTTAAAGAACGATATTAAAATTTTAGTTATGACGTCATTGTCATGTTAGCTCAATTGGTTAGAGCATACCCCGGCTAAAGGGGTGGATGGACGCGGGTTCGAATCCCGCACATGACTTAAGTTTTTCCTCACGTATATTTGTAATTTTGTCTATCTATCTAACATATTCGACCGCATCATCAACTCTTACAATCAGGTGAGATAATCGTCCAAGACTAGCCTATAAAATATATAGAAAGTAGAAAATCTGTGGCCAAGCACCTAACGGTGTGTTACGGCAGCAGTCCTTGAGACCCAGAAAAATTACAGGCACATGAAACTTATCATCTATGTCTCCAGGTGACAGGCGCAGTGCAATTCGTGGCTTGTGACGAAATGCATCTGTTATAGGCAAAAAAAACCTCGCCACGTTATCAACATTAAACATTGATATTCTTACAAAGCCTTTCCATTGTAGATTTATAAAAAAATATTATTGAATTATCATTTTTAAAAGGTCTTTAATTTTTTTGCTAACGCCACTACAATTTAAATTATACTTCTAAAAGAAAATGAAATCTCAACAAAATGAATTAAAAACCTACATTTATCTTAGACAACCATTTATATTCACAAACGTTCTAAACATAATAAAAAGGTTTTGCATCGACAGACGTTTGTATAGTAAAATTTGCATTACAACAGTCTTGAATTTAAATTTTAACGAGGTATGTAGACACTCGACGACTTTAAAGTTTACTTTGAATTATTGAAGTTAGAAATTCGTTTTGTACGCTTGAAGTAACAATAGAAGTTTTTAGTCGAATAAGGTTCGGTGATTGTTGTGAAATATTATTAGAAAATTACTTTAAATATTTTTACAATGAATTTTTAAGAAATACGAAAAAACAGTCTTGTAGATTTTAATTTTGTTTCTGTTACTGATACAATAACCTTTGACCCTTATGTGATCTAAACTTCTTTTGGTCTTAACTTAAAGTTACAGGACAACGGCAGCACCACACTGGTTAGTGCTTGTTGACAGATTTTCTATATGGGAGCTGGCAAGCAATCATTTACAAAATACCTTACCACCATGCCAACCTATAACCACGTGAAACTTAAACCCGGGGCAGGTATCAAAACATACTGGACTCACTTGCACAACTAGGATCATCAAAGGTTGCCTGGAAGAGATCGCTGTAAGCCTTTGTATTTAACATATTGTATTTAGTGGTGGGTATTTTTAAGAATTATTTATTTATCAATTATTGCTATTTATTAGCTGTAAGAAAGCAACTGCAAATGGGTGTATTCAGAAAGATGCCGGTTTAAGGCTGGGATGCCGTCTATGGTGGTAGGTGAAAAATTGCATAGGTGTTTTGCTTTTGTAACTATGGCAATTATTCTTCATGATCATGCAATTAGATATGAGCATTTCCCTTTACATCTATAAAAGTTAATTAGCACTTACGAACATGACTACCTATGTCACTCCAAATTTTATAAAGTATTTAAATTGCGTTTATCCGAGAGAACTTTAAATCAATTGCATTTTTATGTATGAAACATGTACCGATTTCACTTAATATAATTAGGTAACTACCAAAAGCTACATGAACTAAAAATAAAATTAGAAAAAAACCAAATGCACTAATAGATCGGTAACAAATTCTACCCAATAGGAATCTATTATCGTAATCTTGTGAATATATTCAAAGCTGATTCTCTCAAGGCATGTATAACATACGTGTACGTAATAACTTCTCCTCTATACATCCAAGAGACGGATGATTACCGTAATGAAAAATTCATGTCACCTATTTGGCATTAATGGAAGCCGCGATTTCACTAGCAACAAAGAGAACTTAAATCATAACTCTAATCGACGAACTGCAACCACCAGTTACGAACACCAACTCAAAAGGTTTCTTTTACACCCATTACGCAAATTTTTTTATGCTTTTAATTTTAAAACCAAATAAACTAAAATAGCTCAGCTATGGTTAAAAAAAACAGGGATCGAAAGAAACGTAAGTTTTGTGAATTTCTTTCATATTCATATCAAACATCGTTTCCTCTAATAGTGTCAAGTGTCATATAAACTTTAAGGTAAAATTTATTTAGAATTTAATGTTGTTTTTTATAATTTCACGTATAGTAAAATATACTATAATTTTTCAAATAATTTTGATTGGTCATAAGGGGAAAACAGTTATTTGTTATACAAGAGTGCAAAGTCGCTTTCTAACCACGTGCTCACATTTGGCGACCGAGCAACTAAAGGATTCTAAAATTAGAATCCAGTGCATTAGCGACGGAATCAAAAGAGTACGAGGTGAAAAGTCTTTGCAATCGAGTGCAACACTTAACTTTTCATCCCAGCCCAGCGAGGAAATTACTAAATAAAAAAAAACAAAAGTCACTTACAACCACAAGATATCAACACTCATCTCAACCGCTTACATCAAATGCTGGTGAGCATCTTTTTGTGGAAGTCCTTCTTTCACATAATAAGATCTTACTCGGAGCCTATTATAGCAATTCTTCTTGTAATAATTACTTCTCATCTTTTGAACAGATCCTTGAAGATCTTACCCCTTCATATATCCACACCATTATCATGGGTGATTTCAATACCTGTCTTCTCAAACGTGATTCTCGTACTTCCTCACTTGAAGCTGTCATTAATTCCTGCAACATGCATATTCTGCCTCTAAATGCTACTCATCACTCCCCAAATTACACTCCTTCACTTCTTGACTTGATTATAGTATCATCCACCGAGCATGTTGCTAAGCACGGTCAATGTTCCGCCGATGCCTTCTCGTATCATGATCTGATATTCCTGTCTTATAAAATTCGTCCTCCTAAAGCAAAACCTAAAGTCATACTTCAGCGCAATTTTAGTGGCATGGACCAGGCAGCATTTCTTAATGATGCCCAAGTAGTCGACTGGTCTCCGGTATATGATGCAGCGTCTGTGAATGACCAAGTTGCTATATTCAACTCCTTATTAACACAGTTGTATGATAAGCATGCCCCTCTGCGAGCTATAAAAATAAAGCACCTTCCAGCTCCTTGGCTAACCGATGAAATAAAAGTTTTAATGCATAGAAAAGTACTCACTAAAGGTAAATATAAGCGTCGTCCATCTGATGAAAATAAAGCTGTGTATGTTAAATCTCGCAATCGCTGCAATATGGTGTGTAGGGATGCTTTACGCCACCATGTTCACAAATCTGTCGCTAACGAGGACCCTGCCAAAGTTTGGAAATTTCTCAGGTCATTGGGCATAGGTAAATCACGACAAGAGTCTATTCCAAATGATTTAAATATCAATTCTCTCAACCAACATTTCTCTTCGTCATGTGATATTAACATCTCAGATAAAAACAATACCTTACGTTACCTTTCAACTTTACCGGTTCCCGACCATTCTCCATTTATTTTTAATCAACTATCCGCTTGCGATGTTAAGAAGAGCGTAATTTCAATCACTTCCAATGCTGTTGGTGTCGACGGCATAAGTCGTAACATGGTTATGCCCATCCTAGATGTTATACTTCCTGTTCTTTGTCACATTTTTAATAACTCTGTCTCTGATGGAGTATTTCCCTCAATTTGGAAAGATGCTCAAATTATTCCATTGGCTAAAAAATCAAACCCCAAATCTTATTCCGACTATCGACCTATTTCTATCCTTCCATTCCTGTCAAAAGTGTTCGAGCGTCTTATTTACAACTAAATCAGCGAATTCTTATCATGTCATAAACTTTTAAATCCTTTTCAATCTGGCTTTCGACCTGGGCATAGCACTGTAACGACTCTCATCAAAATTACTGATGATATCTGTCTTGGTATGGACAATGGCCAACTTACTGTATTAACTCTATTAGATTTTAGCGCCTTTAACACTGTGAATTTTGACATTCTTCTTGCTCTCCTTCGCTCAATTAACATTTCTCCAACGGTAGTTGATTGGTTTCACAGTTATATGTACGGGCGCAGGCAGCGTGTTCGCCTTGAAGATAAATACTCTTTGTGGTGTAGCACGTCAGCAGGCGTCCCGCAAGGTGGCGTCTTATCTCCTTTATTGTTTGCTTTGTTTATTAATTCCATTTCTCACAACCTCACTTCTTCCTACCACCTATATGCAGACGATCTACAGATTTATTCTAAGGCCCCAGTGAATAAACTATCTGAAGCCATTCAGGTTGTTAATGCTGATCTTGACCGCATAGCTAAATGGAGCAACTCTTTTGGGTTACAAGTAAATCCCATTAAGACACAAACAATAGTTATTGGTAGCTCAAGGTTACTGTCTACAATAGACCTGACATTACTTCCTCAAGTTTCCTTCGGTGGTATTGCTATTCCCTTTAGTAGCTCTGTAAAGAATCTTGGAATAACAATGGATCGCTATATGAGGTGGGATCAACAGTTACAAATTACCAGTTGCAAGCTATTTGCCGCAGCAGGATCCTTAAAAAGGTTGCGCAACTTTCTTCCAACAGCCACTAAAATTGCATTAGCTCAATCTCTTTTACTTCCAATTCTTGACTACGCTGATGCCTGCTATCTAGATCTCACGGAGGAACAGCTAGATAAACTTGAGCGTCTTCAAAATGTTTGTATTAGATTCATATTTGGTTTACGCAAATATGATCACGTCTCTCAGTTTCGTTCTAAGCTCAATTGGCTGACAATACGCTTTCGCCGGAATACTCATATTCTTAATCTCCTTTACAATATATTGTTCAATCCTACATCCCCGCGCTATCTCAAGGAACGCTTTGATTTCCTTCACTGTACTTCATACACTTTAAGGTCATCAGAAAATCTCACACTTGAAATCCATCCTCATACGAGTTCGTTTTATACTAAATCTTTCACTATTCAGGCTGCCCGCTTGTGGAATTCTCTTCCTGTATCAATCAGACAAGCACCGACTCTCAGAATGTTCAAGGATAAAGTTAAAAGGTTTTATTTGTCTCCTTAATTTAACAGTACATTTTTGTCAATGTCTAGGCTATATATGAGATAATATTATAATATGTATGTATTTCTTGTATATAATTTATATATTATTTAGATATGTATATATCATTATCTATATATGTATGTTGGTATGTATATACACGTATATATATATTTATATGTGTATTTATTTAATTATTATAAAAAACTTATAAGTATTCTATTTTTATATATTTGTTTGGTAATTACACTAAAATACGTTTTTATTTTAAAATATTTTTATGACATTTGAATATGTACTATTTTTGGATACACCCGCCCCAATTGTTTTGTTAGTTCAACTCCATCCTAAGGTTGCCTGGTAGAGATCACTTTTAGTGATAAGGCCGCCCATTGTAACACTATGTTATCATTATTTAATATGGAAATTTTAATATTTTAACAGTGGTGTAACAATAAAGAGTTTTCTATCTATCTATCTATCTACTTTTATTCCTGTTTGGGTATTACCTACTACATTATGATAGGTATTACAGCATAATCTTTAAATTACAACGAATAATACTAAGGTATTATTAACAAATATTGAAAATAACGTTGCTACAATAAAGTTAAGTGCAATATTTTTTATAGGTACCTACTGTAATTTAAGATGGTGTTAGTGACTTGTGTACTATTTTTCGGTAAACTTTGTATCATATTTATTGGTTGTACCGATTCATAGGATTCCCATGGCGAGTGATGGTTAGGTGTTTAGTAAAGGCTCATTTTCGATGTAGAAAGGCCAGTATTTTGGATGAAATTCTCTTTGTATCCCTCTACAGCCGCATTGGACTTCCAGCCTCCATGGCTTAAGGGACAGGAGATCAGCTCCTGAATAGGCCAAAAGTGTGCCTGAATTTTGTCGGAAATAATGAGCCGTGTACAACAGGGGTGAGGTATTGCCAATTTGATTAGCACCCATAGGCTGCCTGACACACTTTTAGTTGCTTATGGACCTTTGTGAGCACTAGTAGTTCTCAATAAATTGGTCTTTATTGAGAACTACTTACAAAAATGCCAATGCTCTTTTGATTAGTAATTTCGACAATGCCTCAACATGATTTAGTGTCCAGTGAAAATTAAAACCTTAGAGGTTAGATCACTTGTTGGCCTTTAATATAATATAATAATATAATAAATAAGGCCGCCCATTGTAACACTATGCTATTATTTATAAATATGTAAACTTTAATATTTAAGAGTGGTGTAACAATAAAGAGTTTTCTATCTATCTATCTATCTACCAGTGTGTTTTAACATGTGTCTTTGAGAACCAAAATTCAACTAAACCTAGCTTATACAAATTAAAATTTACATAATATTTATCAAGGGTCTCATCATGATTTACCATTCAAGAAGCGAAATAGTGGCTAGCCTTTCAGCAATAAAAGAGTCTAACACAAACCTTGCGTGGTTATTTAGTCTGCATAGTAAGCAGGCAACAAACAGTATGCAGATCAGAGGCGAGTGAATTCTAGGTATGTGGGATAGAACGGGTGCAAATTGAGGATTGAAATACCCGCATCGCTAGCTGTATGGTCCACTGAAAGCTATGCGCATTTGTTATGTCGTGATATGTAAACTTCGATACGGTTTTAGGGAGTATTGTATTATTATAAAAACATTTTCACTTTAATCATTAAAAACGGACACACTTAAAAGTGCAAAATAACTTGTTGAAGTCGGTACCATGATAGTTCAAAAGTACCTTTTATCACGATGTAGTATTATCTATTACACCTATTATAGATAGTTATTTCACACTTTTGAGTGTTGAAGTCAGTTCCGTTTATAGGTAAATGTTTTCCCTTTTTTAGTGTCTCTTGCTGTTTACAGGATTGATTGCAATTGACTGCCAATGACTATATCACAGGATCATCATCATCAGGAAAAAAACTTTTCAGTTATTGGAGTGTAACTAAAAAAGGGCTTACGGCAAGCATCAGCTTTCAAATTAAAAAAAAGAGAGAATAAAAGTTCTGAGGTAACAAACAAAAAAAATACAGCCTAAGCGTTTCTTAAAGTCCTTCATATTGATATATCGCTCGATGGGTTTGGGGAGAAAAAAAAATGTTTGTCAAAATATGGCGTCTAAAATCCACCAGTTCTTTTTTATGTTATTGTGACGGAACAAACCCGAGGCCCACCTGATGTTATAAGAACTAACCTCTGCCACTCTCTGCCTATTACAGATGCATTTCATCCGAACGAATTGCACTGCGCTTGTCATATTGAGACATACAGTTGTTAAGTCTCATGTGCCTGTAATTTTCTGGCTCTCAAGGACTGCTGCCGGAACACAGCGTTAGGTGCTTGACGACATAATTTTACTTAACGGTAGTAGCTAGCCAGGCGAGCATACAGAAAATGCCCTTCCACCATGCGGTGAAGCTTAAGCCGGCGGTGGGGATCGAACCATGAACCTACCAAGCTATTACCGCTCGGCCATCATTTCTTCAAAACTTACTTTTTTATGCACCTAGTGTCACCTGCGCTATCAAGAGGCATCTAATGATATATCATACATTAAAATTGGTTAATTCGTTTAGTTAGTCGTCCAGTTATGGTGGAATAAATAAACTAACAAACATACACATGCATACAAACATTAACCCTGAATAGTAACTTTAAGACTTTTGCGACTTGAACACATATTTATAAGTATTTAACGGGACTTAATCGCAATAAAAACATTTATAAATTTATTTATTTACCTCGACGTTTCGACCAAGTTTCAGTCCGCTCGTGACCACGACCAATGCAACTTGGTTGAAACGTCGAGGTAAATAAATAAATTTATAAATGTTTTTATCGCGATTAAGTCCCGTTAAATACTTATAAATATATTAACCCTGAAAACATAACACTCCTTTTTTGGTCAGTTGTGTAAAAACAAGTGAAATTCTTAAGTGTAAATTATATTGTGATTGCTGAATATGAAAAATTATATTAAATGTAATACTCCAGACTCAAATAGAAAAAAAATTAAACTTCCAGGCGTTTTGTAAAGGAAATGAAGGAGGCAGGAGGAAAATGGAGGGACCTTTACAGGCAATTCAATAACCCGCGTTGAATTTCGTAAAACGTTCAGTATTTGTAATGACGCCCCGCGGTATTTTCGATGTTAGAATACTGATTTGGTTATAATATTTTTATGAATTACATAAATTGTAAATAGGAAATTTGAAAAGAACTGTAAAAGGTTCCAATCATTTGCGCTTTATATGAAAGGTTAGCTTTTACGAGGTAGTATAGGCCGTTTTTAGCATTTCTTAGAGTCGTTTTTGATTGTATACTTACGTCTTTACAACTCATAACTAACCACAGGCCGTCTTAATAGCCGCAAAAGTTTTCTTAACTTCACCAGGGTCTTGACAGGTCTTCCAAAGGAAGCCCGCATGGAACTGGTAGAAAACATGCCCTCCCCACCCAACTACATTGAGCCGGCTGAAGAACTACTCCCGGGCAAAGATCTGGCGTGGCCCACTTAGAAGTCGCTAAACCGACTTTAGGCTCAAGTAGATCGCTGCCGGTTTAATATGGCCAAATGGGGTTACTCTGACGTAGGAACCCAATGTAGTTGTGGCGCTATGCAGGACATGCGCCACTTGCTGTCCTGCTCTCAGTGTCCCAATGCTTGCACTTTGGATGACATGTACGATGCTTCTACCCTTGGGGTGGCTACAGCCGAGGACTGGCAGTCATCTAAATGTGAATCATAGACACGAAGAAAAAGAAGAATAAGTCGTTTTTGGTGAGATATTCTAATAACTCTGCTGTTTAAATGTGAAATGCACTGCGGCAAGTAAAATTGCTGGGCAAGTGTGACGAACGCTATGCAGTGTTGCACTAAACGTTAAGTTCAAGTAAGCATCAAAAAATAAAATTTTGAATTTTTTTTAAAGAAAATGTACACGTTTCAGATATGAATAAAATATATAATATTTAATAGGGTATTACGAGTATAACAATAAATAAATATGCTTGATCCGAAAACACGATTGCATATATTTCTCTCAATAGAAAAAAAATGAATACAGCTCTAAAATGTTGTCAAATCATGCTTCGGATCTATACAATAATTGTATTTATAAAAAATAAACTAATTATTAGTAGAAGCCATGTGGTAGACATAGGTACAGCGCCCGAAAGATTCTTCAGTTTTTGAAAAGCTTACTATTATAATAATTTATTACGCTAATTACATATTATGTAGTAAAAAAAAACTTTGCATGCCCTCAAAAAATGAAAGCGCTCAGTAATACTTAATACCTAATACTACTAGCGGTCAACAATCCAATTCATGACCGCAATGGACGTTCGATCGATTAAAGACTACAATGTTCACGCAACAACTCAAAGGTTAGTTTTTCGAGCGATACGCGTTGTTTCAATTATTTTAAAAATGGAGCACATTACTAATGTTAGTTTTATTTAAATTTGATCAAAATATAGAAATAATATTTTTATTTTTGCAATGATAAACATCATTTGTTTTGCAGAAATCATAACAAAAATACATCCTGACTATAAATATTTCTCTCGTTGTAATTAGTAAAGAAATTATTTATTTTAATTACATTTCATTATGACCTCAAACATTTCGGAACACATAGTTGCCAAGATATAATCAATTTAAAACACTGCCTCTGTTTAGTTTTTCATCATCGTATTCGTTAAAAGTATAATTTCCAAAAAATCAGTTTAACTTGAAGTATAATTTCTCAGTAAATTATAGTTGTTTAGTTTTAACTTCAATGACTTTGGTCGCATGCTTCACGGTTATCTTCTTTACGAATACTCAATGCTTGTACCCCCCAAGTAACAAACATAATATCTTGCCTTTTATAATAATCGTAAAGAACAGTCTCGTCTTGATTTGGAAATAGAGAACATAGATCCTTCTTACTATGTTTTTTATCGCAGACAGCTTAAGGTGAATAAACCAGTAATTTTATTCCGAAACAAAATCACACCTTGTCAACAGTTTTTGACTAAATATTTCTTCCCCGAAATATATTTGCATTGAATCCCCTCATTCCCAAAAGTCCAAAAACTTATGTAAAGCAATCACGAGAAAGGGTCCAGAAAATTGCTTGAGCAGTTAAAACTTTGACAAAAGGAACCGAACGAGGTCCCTTCGGTTCAGAAATAAACGCAATCGACGATATTGACAAAGTTCTGTGTTCTATACAATTTGGACTGTTGTGAGCGCTTGGAGTTTTGTTAAAAACAAATTAAAGACATTTTGGATTGGTAGAAAAATATAAATAAAATTTTTGAAGCGCTCGTAGTGTAGTATGCTTAGCCGTTCTTAACCGATCAGCTAAATTAAGCAACTCCACGGTCATGACTTTGACGGGTGACCGCTAGTGACATTACTACTAAGCGTTTCCGCGCTTCGGAGGGCACGTTAAGTCGTCGGTCCCAGTTAGTATTATATATATTCAGGATAGGCTAAAATATGAATATAATGCAAATAAAAAAACAAACGGCACAATATGTTACAAAATGTCTTAATTTTTTTTATTGCAGATAGCCTTTGATGCCTTTGACCACAATTTAACCTGATTGTAAGTGACTATGTGGTCGAAGGTGTAAACAGGCTGAACCTAGAATTACTGGCTCTCAAGGGCAGCTAACGGAACACACTGTTAGGTGCTTGGCGACAGATTTTCTTTTTGAGGGTGGTCGTTACCAGGCGGACATTCGCAAAATGCCATTCCACCATGCGGTGAAGCTCAAGCCCGCGGCGGAATTCGAACGATGGACCTGCTGCGCGGCAAGCCATAGCCAATGCCACTGAGCGATCACTGCTTTTTTTAGGTATTAGGGTATTTAATTCAGTAGTTTATACTTTAGTTTTTTTTTTTATTATTATAAAATTGGGAATACATATATAATTTTAAGCAATACAATTTGTTTGTTTAGAACGTAAGGATGATATAAACTTTTCATTGTTTCTAGGAAATTTATGGATTTTTTAACAAAACCACCTAGAATAATGATTTCACTATCGTTCCCCTTAAAGTCTCACTCACAACATAACTCCCTGCAAGTGTCCTATGATATAGTTTGAGAGACAGTAGTTATAACTTGTAATTACTTTATTACAGCCGTTTGCCCAACGACCCGGCACAGAGATGTTTACTTAGGAGTACTTTGGAGTTTGTAATATTGGTTTAGCCGTTGACTCCTGACCTATTTCACTGTGTAAATTAAAATATAACATCCGTAGTAAAACAATTAATTCGGTAGTCGAAATTGAGTTTATACGCAGGTTGTTTTAACATAAATTAATTGTATTTAAAACAATATTCTGTTAGATAATTTTAATAATTTTAATGGTTAGTCATATATATTATGTAGTTTCTTTTAGAAATATATTTCACGTTTAAATTAGGGATTCAAACAAGTAACTATTCAAAACATGTCTTGCATTGGACTGATCAAAGCAGATATTTTGATCAAGAATCATTTACATTATTATGAATCAATGTCAAAATGAATATTATTAGAAGGAATGATGATTGTTTAAGAAGAAAAAAAATTTGTTTATAAAAAATTGTTTATTTAAGTTTTATCAGTCTTATATATTTTTTTGATGCTAAGAAATCTTTAGTAATAAGGCTAATTTTAACAACCCAGTATTTAAAATATACGCTGAAAACTTTATACTATAAATCATTAAAATGTGGAGTTTTCGAACGAGTATGTTCCGGTAGCTGAGTGGAATATGCATGCAGCGAAAAATCGGAGGCCATATGTTTGATTCCCTCACGGGCTTCCAATTTATTTACTTTTTAAACAAATAATATATTAGTACAATTAAACATTAGTAAAATTAGTCTTGTTCGTATTTCAATTCAGTTTGGCCGCAGATGTCACTTCAACACCATTTAACGGTTAAACAATGGGAACGCAAGCGTAAATTTTAGCTATTACTTACCCACCATGATAGCTCAATGGGCAGAGCATGTTATAGTCCCAGGGATGGATGCTCGTTCGAGTCCCGTTCGTGGTTCAAATGTTCTTTTCGTTGTAATTTTGTAATACCTATCATAATTATATAAAATAATCTTAACACATTTTGTTATTAATATAGTATTATGTTCATGTAAGCTGTTTTTGTTAGTTTCCGTAAATATTACAGAAGACAATATTCCTATTTATTGATTACTGTACAGTATTTTTTTATTTGGGAATAATATTAACATCTTACAACATGTCTACCAGTTCTTTAAGGCAATTACATTCCTACGAGGTATTTTTTTAATGTTTTTGTGACGGAACAAGCTCGAGGCTCACCTGATGTTAAGTGGACTAACCTCTGCCTATAACATGCTCATTTCGTCAACGACGAATTGCACAGAGCCCGTCACACTGAGACGTACAGTTGTTAGGTCTCATGTGCCTGATTTTTTTTTCTTTTTAATACATAAAATCACTCCTCTTGCCCGTAGGGGTAGGCAGAGACCACTTGTTACATCCTTACATATCTCTTTCGCTTCATCTACACTCATTAATCCTTTCATACATAAGCGTCAGTTTAGGGTACTCCTGACCTGGCCTCTTTTCAGAACGTCTTCAATTTGATTTTGGAACGTTCGCCTAGTTCTTCTCCTTCCAACACTTCATGGATACACAACATTTTTTATTACATTGTGAAGTTATTTCGTTGATCAATAAACACAATTTAATATCAGAAGCAGTCGAACTCTTTGTACGACTTTGTTGGGGAAAAACTTAATTATTTCTGCCGCTAATCAATATAATGTGCTCATTACTGTGTTCCGGTTTGAACAATTTGGGAGCCAGTGTAATTACAGGCATACAAGACCACAGAATAAAAAGTAATAACAATGACGAGACTACAACTTTATGTCTCAGGGAATACTATGAAGCGGCAGTAATGGCTCTGTGGCATTGGCTATGGACTGCCACGCAGCAGGTCCATGGTTCGAATCCCGCCCAGAGCTTGAGCTTCACCGCATGGTGGAAGGGCATTTTGCGAATGCCCGCCTGGCTTGCGACCACCCTCAAGTAGAAAATCTGTCGCCAAGCACCTAACGGTGTGTTCTGGCAGCAGTCCTTGAGAGCCAGTGAAATAACAGGCAAAATGAGACTTAACAGGTATGTCTCAAGGTGATGGGCACAGTGCAGCTCGTCACTTGTGATGAAATGCATCTGTTATAGGCAGAAGATACCGCTGCACATCAGGTGGGCCTCGCGCTTGTTCCTTCACAAAAACATTTAAAAAAAAAAAAAAAAAAATACGCTTGTTGCTTACTTTGCTTAGCTGTTCTTAACCGATCAGCTAAGTTAAATAACGCCCGCTGCTGTCATGACTTGGATGGGTGCCGCAGTGGCATTACTACTGAGCGTTTCCGTGCTTCAGAGAGCAGGTTAAGCCGTCGGTCCTGACTGTTATCGTAGGATAGCAGTCGTAATAGGATGGTGGTAGGGCATTTAACGAATGCCTGCCTGGCTAGCTCCACCCACATCCACATCGAAAATCTGTCGCGGTGAGTTCCAGCAGCTGTACTTGATAGACAGTAACGATAGGTAAGCCTGAACCACATCTTCGGCACATCATCACGTATCATCAGGTAGGATAGTGGTTAAAGGCTAGCCTATCAGATATGTGAAACAAATATCTCAGAGTAATGGGCGCAGTGCAGTTCGACTCTTGTGAAAAACTGCTGCTGTTATAGGCACAGGATATTGCTAAACAGCAAGTAGGTCTCGTGCTTGTTCCATCACGATAGCATAAAAAGTAAGCTAGGTATGTCAAACCAACCTCGCAGCTGGTGTAATATTTTTCAACAAATTCGTGCCGGGTTAATAGGGTAGAAAACCCTGTAAAAAAACGGAATCTGAACTTAACCAAACTAAAGTGTACCTAACTAGATGTACTAAACTTTCAGTTGCGTTGCTTCATGTATATTTAAAATACTCGCAAACAGCGAATACGAGAGTATTCCTTTTCTTTTGAAAAGAAAATACGAGTTTGCAACGTTCCTTTAAAAGACCCGTAAAGTACCTTGTCCTAAATAAACACAACAGAATGGACTTTTGTCGGGGTTATACAAAGTACGATTCTAAATTGTCTTTTGGTCACTCACCTTGAATGTACATTGTTTTTTTATGTTTATACCTGAGGAGACGACAATTTTTGAAGCGCTCGTAGCGTATCTTGTTTAATTGTTCTAACCCATCAGCTCAGTTAAGCAAAGTACGCTGCTCAACTGGGCTGATATTTATTTGAAATAACAAGTAATACAAACTTACCATGTACTTACAACTTGCTAAAGAACCTAACGAATTTTGGAAAAAAAAACATATACCTATTACAAATAATAATTGTAAAACAAGTGCATAAAACATTTCATTTTAGCCCAGGTGTTTCAACGTTTAGGTCAAGCCTAAAATGGGTTTTGTTTAAGAATTATACGCTCAGATTTTCAATTTAATAGCGAGGAAAGGTAACAAATATATTTATCTAAAAACAATGAAATTGAACCTGATATTTGATCAATGTCTTTTTTGAGTGTCATTGTTTCGACAAAATTGATGTCTGGGTCTTTAATAACACCATTGATCTATGTGTATTGTGAGAGACACAAGCAACTTCCCACATAATATATATAGCACACTGTACTTTGAATAATTTATAAGTAAAGATCATTTATATCACTCAGAAAGTGTCTTATTGCTCGATCAAAAACGTGTTATAAAGTTCATCATTTCTGCCTTTTAAATGTACGGCGGGAAAAATTATATGGAAATCCATACCTGCCCTACTAGCGTTCTTTTGTTTTATTTTTAGCTGCGAATATACTTAGTTCAAATCTCAACAATGTTTTATATAAGTATATTATTAGCAAAAAGAGGTGGGACTTTTAACTCGGTCTTCAATAAAACGAGGTTGGCAACCTTTTTCTGCACTACGAGAATAAAAGCTTAGCTATTTGTTTTGTTGAAGTTTGTTTTTTACTTTTAATTATTCTAAATAATTTTCCAAGATGTCATCTGACAGTGAAAGTAAAAATATTATAATGATGTGCGCGGAGGGTTTAAACATACTCTCGAACAAAAATAGATCGTTTTCCCCCTCGGTGTACAATGTATTATTTTATCAACAGGCTTTTATTGCAAAATCTGTATTAGTCCGCTTACAACGAAACAAGAAAGTGAAAAATATATTGTCTATTGGAACGGAATCTTATTATATTCTTTATTTTGCATTCCACAAAGTAAAATATTATGCTATATTTACAAAAGTAAGTACAAACCGGACCCTACGGGCAGAACTAAAATACATAATAAAATGGTTTGTATGGTAGAGTGAGACACAACCATAATAAAAATTGTACCTTACCTTTCTATATCTGTTATAATAGTAAAAATACAAGGAAGATAACTAAAGACATCTTATTATATAGTTATATTTTCTAAGTACTGAAAAATAGAGTAATAGGAGTAGATTAACAAAATAGCTTTTGTTATTAATAAAATATGTATCATTTTCTTCATTCCTAATTATTTCGGGTAATATATTAAACACACTACGAAGGGACTCGTTTAATGAAGTTTCAAGTGTGAAATTGGTAATTGTCATCTATTTTTAAATCTAAGGGGACAATTGGTGCTGTCTGTCTGATAACATCTGGAAAGTTACATGTATATTTTATGTACTTACGATACAAGAAACAGGTAGCAAGTATTATTTGATGGTTTACAACTATCGGTTAGCTATTTACCTATTTACAATAAAATGAATATGTTTTTTGAGCAGTGAAAGGAGACTGTACTTCTTCTACCCCGTAGCTTAATTATATACCTACGCCATGCATAGGCATAGGTTCTTTTTCCTACTAGTTCACCAGGTTTCCAGCATTCACTCTCCTTTCTATGTTACTTTCACACTCTCCATCTTTTGTAAACATGGATCCCAAGTATACAAACTCTTTCACGTGTTCCACTTTTTCACCTCCGATCATAATATCGCAATCGGTTATTCTATCATCTTGTTCAAACACCATAACTTTCATATTAATTACATTTTTTTTTTTTTATTCGTTATAGGTTCGCGTTTGACCACATCCTGCCTGATGCTCCATCTAGACCTGCCTTGATGTGGTCTAGGATGGAGCACGCTTACCTAGAAGAAACCTATTTACTCTCGATTTGAAGACACCCATATTGTATTCATCGGGAAAGACTGACCACGGTAAGAGTTCCACTCTTTCGCAGTACGCACGAGAAAAGTGGAAGCGAAGCGCTTCGTACGAGTCTTGGGAATATCAACCATGTACGGATGGCGCCTCCCCGTTTGTCTGGACGTTCGATGGAAAAAGGGTGAGGGCGGAACCAAGTCGTGCAGTTCTTGTGCACATTCACCGAAATGTATCCTCATTTATTTTCAGTCCCTTTCTTACCAAAGTCTCGTGCATAATATTTACCATCTCCTGCACCTTCTTTACCGACGACGAAAGTATCACTTATACTTATTAAAATATAGAAAATAATACTCATAAAACCTAACTTTGCTTTTGAACTTCTTATGCATATTGCTAGCTGTGAAGCAAATTGTTAACCTGTGGACGGACGAGCAATTACCCGCTTGTGCTTGTTGCTGGCTCTGCATTCGTCGTTATTTAACGTGGCCCAAGTCATAGACGTTCTGGTATCTTAATTTTGCTATTAGATAACTAGCATCTACCTGCACACTACACTGAATTTGGATTATACAAGATACAAGATGTCTTTATTATCATAAGTATGACCAAAGTTCTACAGAAAAAGTATACATTGTTTGAAGTGGATTACAGTGTATAAAATATTTTCAGTGAACCCCAAACTAAGCACGAGGCTTGTGTCTTGGAGCTCGAGGACGATTTTATCTATACAGCACAAATAATTGCCTTATTTGGTTAAAGTAGCTAATTTCTTATAATAGGTAATATAATACTAGAAGACTTACAAAGTAGACTGAAAGTTAGACATTATACAAAAAAAACAAATGTAATTAATTATTTGAGTAAATGTGAGCTTGTGTGGATGGATTATATTGTGCTTTCTTTGAAACTATCAATCACGTTGCGATATAAATTATTTTTTCATTGTTATTGTTTTCACAAAAGTAACATACATTTAAAAATAATTAACCATTATAGATGACAAATGTAAAAAAAAAACCAAGTTTCATCTGTATTATTTAACATAATTTTATTATTATTAATAAGAGATTGTGACGGAACACGCTCGAGGTCCACCTTACTTCAATAGGTAACCTCTCCCTAAAACAGATGAAATTCATTACAAGTAATGAACTGCAATGCGCTCATTACCCTGAGACATATATTTGTAAGTCTCATGTGTGTGTAATTTCATAATTACTTACTAGAACTCAAGGACTGCTGCTTACTTGATAAAATGCCCTTCCACCAGTGAAGCTCAAGCCAGCGGTGGGAATCGAACCATGAACTGGCGCCACGGCAGTTCATGGCTTTTACCACACGGCTGTCATCTATATTATTTAAACAATAAACATATATATTCGTAGACCTTTGCTGACGCTTAAGTTTTGCGTCCTGCACCAATTTTCTTACATATTTTTATAAAAGTCAATTATTTGCGTTTGATAGCATTGTATAAAATTATGACAGTGGTGAAATCAATAAATACCAATAGAGATAAAGTTATTATATATTAGATCAAGATTAGAACGTTTTCTTGTATTGCTTTAGTATAAAATGGGTATCTAAATTGGATGATTACCGTATAATATCTAAAACTTTAAACAATTGTATAACGCCGTTAAGTGCGGGTGGTGGTCTATAGATATCGATTTTTATTTAAAAAAAAGGTTCGTTCTATGTTAGTACTCAACCCTTCTCCCCATCTCTACCCGTGGGGGGCGTAAGAAGCGACTAAGGGTAACACGCCAGAAGGTGGGCAGCAGCGTTTTCTGAGAATCTGATATCTCACACTGCGATCCCCAAGACGCCTGCTAAGCGTGTGGATTATGTCAAAGCCCCCCCATAATGGGGGAGGCTGTGTATAGCAGTGGACGACCCGGCTGATACGGTACGATAATGGTGAACATTGTGTTAATTTCATATATGCAGTCGAAATATTAAAGTAAACGTTTTGATCTGATGACTTGTACCATTGTGATGCAACTAGAAGTCTTATTATGTATGGTTCGTGAAGCTTGAATTTCTTATATTTGTAATTTTTTAGTGACGATAGATGCAATAAAAGAAATTGTTTTCCGTACTGGATCTGTTGGTGGCGAGACACTTAACGGGAAGAGAGCATCAGCAGAGTTAACAAGAAAATCGGTTAAGAAATTTATGTTCGTAGAGAAAATAATACCTTTAGTCGCCTCTTACGACCTGCCTGGCACCCCACGGGCAAACAGTAAACGGGTTAGTTTTAAACATGGATTTGTAAATGATATAATTCGTCACATTTAAGCGGATGTTAGGTGTGAAACTTCGTTACCGGTCAGGGGAAGTTGCAATAAATAATTTTAGAACAGTGACATCTTTTTTACTATTAATCAAGTACACAAATGTGTTGCCAAACCGTCCATACATAACGTATTTTTTTTTCTGAATTTAAATGATTTATTTATTTATTCAGTTTGTAATAGAAAGCTTACATTTAAAACCAAGACACTAACTATCTTAAATAATTACATACTACAATATAATTATACTTTATATATATACTTAGCTACATCTTGAGCACACTGTTCATGACATCTAGATGTCAGGAGCAGTGCTCTCAGGAAGTTTCAAGATTTTACATAGAAACACTCTAAGGCTATTAACAATGGTTCTCGGATTGTCTACAAAAACATTAACTTCTTGGAACTCGTGCAGGTAACCATTAAGGATTGACAACACTCTATGCGTGGGTGCATTACTTACGTAGTTCGTTCGTGCTACTGATATTCCTCTAAAAAGGAGTTCACCTTAAAATAGACCTAAAATCAGAAAATCGCCATCTTAATCGATCATCTAGGTTCAGCAATGTTCACTGCAGTAACTACTTGGATGGGTGACCTCTTTTAGCATTGACTACTAAGCTCAGTCATTTTTCGGAAGACTAGTTAAAAAATCAGTCTTAGTTGTTTTCTTAGAATGGCAGTCATTGTAGCCTCGTCACTTCGTATTTAAATAAAACTATAAACATAGTTTAAAGACTTTGTGAAAGATAGTCCTTTCACGAAGTCTTTATACTATATTTATAGTGTCTATGATCGACCTTGCGAAGTAAATACGGTATAGTCACCGTATTTACTTCTATGTTTAGAGGTAAATTTACACTTAGTAAAATTTTGTGTCTGTTTAGTGAATCGTATTAAATTAAATTTCATATCTTATTATTATGTAGCAACCATGTAATACACTGCATAAACGATCTTTAATTTATAATAATCTCATTTTTATATGAATGTAATTAAAAATATCACTCAGGCTATCTAAATATTGTGTAGTTCTGTTTTGCTTACTTGCATGCGAAACGACGTCTCACTGTTCTACGCCCTAAATCTGACATTACTCAAAAATAACTTCACCTTAAGAAACGTCCGCTGCATGCGGTCATGACTTGGATGGGACTGCTAGTGGTATTACTACTAAGCGCTTCCGTGCTTCGGAGAGCACACATTGGTCCTGGTTGTCTTAGCTTGGCAGCCGTTATAGCATGGTGGTAGGGCATTTTGGAAATATCCAACTGGTAAGTTACTACCCACAAGCACAGCCATAAGTAGAAAATATATTAAGTTCCGTGAGCTGTCCTTGACAGACAGTCATTCTAGGTTAGCCTGGACAACATTTTCAATCGCATCAACACACTTATTATATCACGTACAATCTTCTGAGATAGTGATCAAACCTATCAGCTATAAAAAAATATGTCTAAATCGTTGTTTATATACAAACAAAAATAATTTAAGTACCTAATTTATTTACAGGATAGGTGCACTTTTCAGGTGCATACATATCTGACAACGTTTCGCTATAATTATTTTTATTCATACTTAATTGCTTTAGAAGCAATCGAATTTGTCTTAACTAAATCTTAGCTAGACTGGTTTATAGCTAAGATTCCGATCAAAATAAGAGCTCTATAATGAAATTACGACCATTAGTGAGTAAATAATGGCATTCCAAGTCAATTCCATTGTAACCGAAATTAAATTATCTACATTTTTATGTCTTTATCTTTTGTAAAGCGCTCGTAGCCAAGCTAGTTTAGTCGTTCTTAACTTATCAACTAGTTTGAGCATCATCCGCTGAGGTCATGATTTAGATGGGTAACCGCTATTACCATTACTACTGAGCGTTTCCGTCATTCGGAGGGCACGATAAGCCATCGATCCCGGTTTGTATCTTAGGATGGCAGTCGTTATAGCATGGTGAAAGGATATTTGTTAATACTCACCTGGCTAGCAACCAGCCTCTAGTAGAATATTTAACGCCAATGGTGTGTTCCGGCAGTTGTCGTTGAGACTAATTATAGGTCAGCCTCAATACCTTGAACGCTCGTAGCGAAGTTTGCTTAGCTGTTCTTTACTTGTTACCCATCCAACGAATGACCACAGCAGACGTTGCTTAACTTAGCTGATCGGATAAAAACGGCTAAGCAAACTACGCTACGAGCGCTTCGATATGATGGGTTATTTTTCATTCAAAAATCCCTCTATATTTACCCTATATAGAAATCTATTCCAAGACCTCGAGTTTCAAAAGCAAAAGCAACATCTTCCGATCCACTCAACCAATGGAATAGTTAAAACTATAATATAGTTTCAACACTAAACCTAACGCTTGAACTGATCCCCACAACTATTTAGGATACGGCTTGAAGTTTTTGAAAGTTTTCCAAAACTTTCTGCAGTGTGGTGTGAAGATGGTCTGCTTGGGGTATGTTCTAACTTCTATAGGCTAAGGGTGTTTTAGACAAAGAGTACTTTAGGCAAAAGGTACTTTTGAGTGTACTTAAAAGTTTCGAAGAAGTGTACTAGAACTAAGTATTTCGGATAAGTGGAAGCGTAAACGAGATATCGTATAACTTCCTTTCAAATTGTTAACGGAGTTTAAGCATGTACAGAACTTGTCTCTTTGATGTACTACATAAATTATTTACTATTGGATTACATTAGAACAAAGAGCACATACATATAAATCCATTGATGCTTATCAGTGGAACAAAATGTAGAATCAAATCCATTTATTAGATTTTTATGACGTCAATCATCTTCATCAAGGAGTTAAACTGGGTTGCAATTAAATTTTAATAGTTTAATTTTCAACCTCCCGTGGTTAGCCAGGCTAGAATGTCATCTTCCATCTCTACCTATGGGTGTCGTAAGAGGCTAAGGGTATTACACCAGGTGGGCAGCAGCGCTTTCTGAGGAACTGATATCTCATACTGCGATCCCCAAGTTAAACCCCCCATAATGGGGAAGGCTGTGTAAAGCAGTAGACGATTTGTCTGATACAGTACAGTACAGTACAGAATTTTCGAAACACGGTCTAATGCCAATTTTGATTTGAAAAATACTGTAAACACTGAGAGAAATCCGCTTTGTATTTCTAACAAGTTCGACATGTTTAGTGGTTATCTGTTTGAAATAAAATTATATTTGTAATAAGAAACCAATAAAATATTGTTTTCACAATTAGATTTTGTAGATGGAACAAGGAACAAATTGTTCACAGGTATATGATTGAAACAATCAAACATATGTTCAAAACAACAAGCTTAACATTAATTCAACATGATCGACAAGTAATAACAATCAAAAGATAAACTTGTAGCAGGAATAAGTTATTATCTTGTAAAACGAACTAAACGGTGTGATAATCACAATGGTATATCGGGATGAAACAACATTAAGTTACTATAGAAATCATATCTTGTTAAAACAAAATTACAACGTTAAAGTTTTGACAGTATCTTGTACAGTCAACTAAATGGTGTAATTGCCACAATAGTATGTTGGGTTGAGACAACATTGTGTTTTAATTAAAATTATATCTTGTTAAAATAAAGTTACAACGATAAAGTTGTCACAGTAATTAGTCAGTATTAAGTACAGCTTCCCCGTGAGGTGTCGGGTTAGAATTTTACCTCCACATATCATCCCGTGGGTGTCGTGAGCCGACTAAGGGAAAAATACTGGAAGGTGGGCAGCAGCTCCTTCTAAAGAACTGTCATCTTACACTGCGATCCCCAGGTCGCTTGCCAAGCGTGGGGATTATGGCAAATACCCCCTAAATAGGGGAGGCTAGGTTCAGCAGTGGACGATCCGGCCTGATACAGTAAGTACAGCTAACCAAATGGTGTAATTTTCACAATCGTATATTGGGTTGAGACAATATTGTGTTTATATTTTAATAATATCGTATTTAAATAAAGTTACATCGATTGAAAGAATTGCATTATAAATATTTAAAAAAAACAACGGTATAACTTAACAAGCTGACTGTAGACACTACAAGTATTTCATATACATTTAATAAGACATCACAACAAGCAAACCTTTAAATGAACAAACTGAGCTTGTCAAAATAATGGTGTTAAGCTTGTTAAAGTGAGATGCTAAACACGTAACATAGCGGAATATTGAAATAAAATGATGAGAAGCTTATTGCTTCAACTTGACAGACTTAACAAGATTTACCTTGTAGCTACAATCTTACAGCATATAGGCGCTATTTTAACCAGAAAATTTGTTCCTTTAACATGAAATCTGGTTAAAATTTCTCTCAGTGAATGCTGAAACCATGAATACCACGAAAACAAACGTATGATGGACGAAACTGAGGTGAATCCGTTACAAACTTCTGCAATACAAAAGTTTGAAATTGTCCAGGATCCGAATTAAGTTTGAAGACTCTTGAACGCTTAATAAATAAGGGGATTCATGTACGATTGAATTAGATTACTTAATTTTAGTTACTGTACTGTATCAGCGGGATTGTCCACTGCTGAACACAGCCTTCCCCATTTAGGGAAGGGGGGGGGCATAACCCCCACGCTTGGCTGGCGTCTTGGGATTACAGTTCAAGATATAAGTTCCTCTGAAGGCGCTGCTTCCCACCTTCCGGTATTTTACCTTTAGTCGCCTCTTACGACACCGGCAGGAGAAATGGAGGAGTGACATTCTAACCTAGCAACCCACGGGGAACTAACTTTAATTCGTCCTTCATACATATAATGTTTATTATATTTTGTTATAAAATATTATATTTGTTATCAATACTATATACCAACTTCTAAGCCTCTCAGTATGGCAGTTTTTTTTTAAATAACCTTGTTAAACGTATATTGTAACGAATGTACGTCAGAGCCTCAAGAATTTCTCGTTACGATACATAATGACGTTGACAAGCACAAGACATATCTGCATCCCAAATTACACCGAACACGGAAAAACTTTTTCGCTGTGAACCTATCAATTTTACGATAGGTAACGTAAACGTAACGTAAACTCGCACGAACCCGGTTTACGGTTCGCGATATCCGTAGTTTACGAGTTTCGTCGCGGCTATAAACAAAATGCAAAAGGGAAATAGGAACGATCAATATCACCTGGTGAACTGAGGATCGTATAAATGGTGCGGTAATAAAGAATTATGAGAGCATTATCCTATTAAGGTTTAAATTTTTGTCGCTTCGCATTCTGGCAGGTGCGGGGAAAATGTGAATTTTTCTATAGGTAAATATTTCAATTTTTTTATATTATTGTGACGGAACAAACTTGAGGCCCACGTGATGTTAAGCGGACTAACCTCTGCCTATAACAGATGCATTTCGTCACAATTCACGAATTCCACTGCGCCTGTCACCTTGAGACATAGTTATTAAGTCTCATGTGCCTGTAATTTCACTGGCTCTCAAGGGCTGCAGCCGGAACACAGCGTTAGGTGCTTGACGACAGATTTTCTACTTGAGGGTGGTCGCTATGTGGAGGCGGACATTCGCAATTTTTTTTTCCACCATGCAGTGAAGCTGAAGCCCGGCGGATGTGGCGGGATTCGAACCATGGACCTGCCAAATTCTATATAAATATGGGATGGTTTGTTAAGTGAGGCTATATTACAGTTTTGCAAAGTTCTTAAACAGTGTTGTAGTTTTATTTTATTTTTATCTATCAACACAAAAGTTAAATGCTAAATTATATGTATGTTTTTTATGTAATGAAGTACCTAATGATACGGAATAGTCGCTCGCCCGATCGTGAGTAGGCAAATGAGAGTTAACAAATGAATGTATTGGGGTGATGAGCGCAATGAAGTTCGACATTTACCCCCTTACTTATAAAAACATCGCTATGTAGTTGCTAAGTAATGGATAACTAAACAGTGTTTAAGCAATGCTTAAATATTTCTTACTTATAAACGCTACATAGCACCTGTTTAGCTAAGCAATGGATAATGAGGTCGAACGTATTTTAAACTGACAACATTGTACTAAAAAGTATTGTGAATGACCTAAATGGCCAAATAGCATGTATCTAGTGCTAAATATCTTGAAATTAAAAAGTAAATATAATACTTTTCTTTGTATAGTACCACCAACTTAACTGTGCAGTTTTCGAGGGCGCTTCTGGTCAAGGAAATCAACTTCGAACTGTCACAATTTGAAGGAATGTTGTAGTTCTTTTTTCTGCCACCTGAACAGATAAGTTGGTGGGTCTATAAGTAAATCAGCTGATCAGAAATATGGGCGCCATCTTGTTACTTAAAATTTAAACAAGGGTGGGACGGTGTTTAAATTGACAGCTTATTTAAGCAGTACTTAGGTACTGGATAAAGTTATGTAGCGTTTATGAGTAAGAAATTTTGCTAATCAGCGGCTAAGTAATGTTTAAAATTTAAGTAGCGTTTATAAGTAAGGCTGTTAGTTTGGTTATTTAAGTTACCCCTTAAGGGGGCGATTCGGTGAATTAGCAGCTTTTAGTGGCGAAAAAATATAACGTGAATTAAATTAAGATTAATTTCATGTGCGCTGCACGTGGCGGCTACGAAATGTGCGAAAATTAGAGAAAATAATACTTTACAAAATGACAAATTTACTATAGGTAAATTATGTAATAATATCCGCCGAGCAGGCGTTATTACAAACATAACAATATTAAAATAATACAATTTACAAAGATGCGAGTGTCTGATTTCACAATTATCTACACGAATTTGTTACAAGTGTAATTGGTCCCATTTTAGCGTAAGTTAGAAGTTGAAATTCATTTTCGTTAAGGTGTTCCAATTTTATGATATTGTAAATTGAAATGTAAATATGAATATGGTATTAATTGTTCAAGAATGAGAATGTTTCTATCAAATGAAAATGTAATTTAAAAGGAAACAATGTAAAAAAAAGGGCAAAAGCTAGTTATTTAATGGTACCTATATGTAGGATCCTACATTTATGCCACATTGACTCATTTAAATAAATTAGATATTTTAACAAGTAAATATTATGTTATTACCATTCTACCAGATATGTTATTGTTTATTCAGATTGTCTTTGGATTGATGTAATATATTATGAAAGAATAATAGGGGCCTTTGTTAAATAGTGCACTGAATCGGTAGTATGCAACTGCTAACGTCAGTACTACTAAGTATTGCTGAACATTGGGTGCAAAAATGAGATGTATACCATCTTAACGCCGTCATTTAAGGCTATAGTGCACGTAGCCATTTCCATACAAACGTAGTTTCATTATATTTAAAAACGAATTTTTGAAACTGTGAAATTGTAATTTTTTCGATTTATTATTTATTTTACCCCTGGGGTTTTATCAAATTACTTTGAAAATACTTAAACATTACGGATAATGTTTGAAGCGCTCGTAGTGAAGTTAACTTAGCTATTCTTAACCGATCAGGAAAGTTAATCAACGTCCGCCGCGGTCATGAGTTGGATGGGTGACCGTTAGTGACATGACTAGGTACTGAATGATTCCGTGCTTCGGAGGGCACATCAAGCCGTCGGTCCCGGTTGTCGTCTTAGGATGGCAGTCGTTATAGCACGGTAGTAGGGCATTTTGCCCGCCTGGCTAGCTACCACCCTGACGTAGAAAGTCTGTCGCCAAGCACCTAACGGTGCGTTCCGGCAGCTGTCCTTGAGAGCCAGTCATTCTAGGTTAGCCTGAACAACATCTTCGACCAAATTATCACCTACCATCAGGTGATATAATGGTCAAAGTCTAACCTATCAATAAATAAAAAAAATGAAAAACCAGAAGTGTAGATATTAGACAGACATGCATGCAAAATTTAACTAAGTGTGAACTCTTGGTGTTCAAAATATGGTGAAACTACGTTTGTCAGGAAAGCACTTCGAAGACACTTAACCAAAATGCGGTTGGTAAACTAAAATATACAGCTATTGTGTTTGACGAAAGACTAGAGATAGTGAAAATACGAGTACATAGGCCAGGCCAAAACATCATTAACTGAGTTATGTTGGTAACATATATTTTTATACCTTCTTGTGTGCCTGTATCTCGTAGGATTACACATAATATAATTGCACATCGCACATATGTTGGACAAGGGAAGGACTTTGTCAAATTTGTAAGCTACTAAGCAAACAAAGAATGCATGCTAATCAACACTTTAACTCAATCTGATTCGGCATATGTTAATACAAATTTACAAATCACAGAATTGAGACATTCAATTATAACCGTCAACAACATTTAACAAGCATTTTGCTCCGTCTCATTCTGACTTCAAAGTGTATATAATTAACATTTAACTAACTCAATCACGTCCTCGTGAACATCGTTAACTAGAGATCCAATTACTGAAGGCGTCTGATTAAGGATTCCATCGGTAACATCAAACATTTGATCGCGCCAATCATGTATCGTGATATCTACATGAGTTGAAATATTTACACCGTAGTGTACAAAGCATCCGTTTAAGAAGACAAGGATGTGAAGGATTTATGTAGCAGTGATGGGTCAGTGGCATTGGCTATGGACTGCCGTGCAGCAGGTCCATCGTTCGAATCCCGCCGCGGGCTTGAGCTTCACCGCATGGTGGAAGGGCATTGTGCGATTGCCCGCCTGGCTAGCTACCACCCTCAAGTAGAAAATCTGTCGCCAAGCACCTAACGGTGTGTTCCGACAGCAGTCTTTGAGAGCCAGTGAAATTACAGACACCCGAGACTCGACAACTATGTCTCAAAGTGACGAGCGTAGTGCAATTCGTGACTTGTGACAAAATGCATCTGTTATAGGCAGAGGTTAGTCCGCTTAACATCAGGTGGGCCTCGAGCTAGTGCCGTGGTCACATATAAACGTTTTTGAGTTGTACTCCAATAACTGAAAAGTATTTTCCTGTCTTGATGATATCCTCATTAAC
Source organism: Plagodis pulveraria (assembly GCA_963890685.1). NCBI lineage: Eukaryota > Metazoa > Arthropoda > Insecta > Lepidoptera > Geometridae > Plagodis > Plagodis pulveraria. Next base: position 4,928,247 of record OY982950.1, read on the forward strand.
AGTGCATGACAATCGATACCATAAGTGGCAAAGGTCACTAAAAAGGGTGATAATTTTTTTGCCAAAAATTTAACCGACTTAAACCCTCAAATGTATGAAATAACTTGTAGAATTCGGTACCATGCGCACAATATTGTGATAATGGGTACTTTTGAACCATCATGGTACCGTCTTCGACAAGTTATTTCACACATTTGAGTTGACGTCAATTCCATTTTTTAGGATAAAAAATGTATTACAAAAATCTTTGTAGGCTTCGCGCTTATAACTGAAGGTGTTTATTTTGCTTGACATGGCTACTTATTTTTCAGTTTGTGTAGCCAAAATTCAAAAAGTACTCGGTGCAAAACATATGTCTGAAGCCTAGGTGGTATCTAAATTCCTATAACAATTATTTATGCCTAATTTATATTAAGTTTAGTAAGATTACGGAAAAAAGCCTCATCAAAAATGACTATCGGCGATCGCGGCCTGCGTGTAGTTATGCGTGAAACAATAGACAAATTTTAAAATGACATAAATATACCAAAAAATTAACGAAATTTGGAATAAAAATAGCAATAAAATGTGAATAACTTTAACACTATTGAACCTATTTAGCTAAAACCAACGTAGAACAGATCGCTACCAGCGGCCGCTACGTACTAACCACAAAAATAACATAAAATAAGAAAACAAACAAAGACAACACAAAAAATCGAAAAATCTATTATAAAATTTGTGCAAAAGTAGGTTTTTGCTGTCGAAGAACCGTAATTGAATTATATTTTTCAGTGACATTATTATTAATGTCATTTAGGGTACTGCAATTTTTAGGTTGGTGCAATAGGATGCTAGTGATTTTAGGAAGCCCATACTCCCATCAAACTGCTTAAATTAGATACAACGCATTATTCATTTAAAAACATAATTCACAATCCATATATCAAACGATGTGTTCTTGAAAATAAATATAATAAACTGCAACACCATAACTAAGAAATGCTCATAATAAAATTTGACCTATGAAAGCATTGTATGTTACATTTGCGTTTGAAAACCATGTTGCGTGCTTACATTCAATTTTTCTAAATAAATTTCATAAAACTGTGAACATTCAAAACACAACAAAACTGGTAGCAGTTAGCACACAGCAAAGTGTGTGTACATTTCTGTGGGCTTGAAGCTATTCACTGGCAACCTCATGAATACCTATTCATAATTCACCTACCATAACTTTATGTACTGTGGCCGAGTCACAGTTAAAAAATTATAGTAAGGTGACTTAAAATTTTATTGGAATTTCAGTTGTTGAACTATCGCAAGAATCATCATATACTATATTTCACCCGGCAGTTGGTTCCATATTGTGGCAGTGCGAGGTAGAAAATGCCGTGAAAATCACAAGGTTGTGGACTCCCAGACGGTCACATGAAATTGATGAAACATCATGATTTGTCGGGACGTCCAATGTCAAATTTGACCTGCATGTAGTGAATCGAACAGTTCCTTAGAACAATCCCCGAGATAGATGTGATAAAAGATGTAATGTAACAACTCTACGTAGTGCCAAAGAGTGGAGCCAATCGGGGAGAACAAGATAGCCATAGATTAAACGATTCGAATCACTCTGTATTTTGGTTTCTTATTGTTTTAAAAAAAAATAATGCAGTAAAACAGTAATCATCTTATGTCAAACAACTGGCAACTGCATGACTAAAGAACAAGTGTGCAAATAAGACCACTTTTCGATACAATATCCACATGTGTTATTAAAATTATACGAGCAAAAATAATACAAAACATATTACTGTTACTGTTACTTGCACTGTGGCACGATTGTCCGCCCGAACTCTCTTATCGTGGACGTACAATAGTTTGCCCATATCTCTGCCGTTTTGAATTTTAAAACTCCTGAACAGCGTGCCTCATTTTTTATTTTTTCGCGTTAGCGTTCCTGTTAAACATTTTGCGAGAGTTCTAAAATGTAATTCCATAGTGTTTTTATAGATCTATTAGAATAATTTTAGGAACACCTGTTGCCTAATTTTTTTTATTTGGCAAAACTACTTTACTTTTCATAATGAGAAATTAGAGCGTGTGTTAAGTAATTTATTTTATTTTTGTGAAATTAAACGAGTGAAATTGCTTTGCGCATGAAATGAGCTCAATTTTGTGAATAACTGAAGAAATTTTCGTTGTAACGTTTTATGAATAAATATATAATATAATTCGTCTAGTTAACGCGGTGCGATGTGCTCTAAAGATGAGCGGTATATGAGGAAAAATTCTTCCAATACGATCGCTTTGCTCAGCAAGGAGAAAATGAAGAAAATCCATAGGTGGATTTTTCCACTAAGAGCCGTACGAGTATACTTGGCTTTAATTATGACTGTGGATATTATGGAACGTACTTAGGTAACTGCAGTTCAACGTACGTTGAATAAAAATCCAGGTTTATAAAGCACCCCCCGCGGGAGGTGGCCCCAATGGAAGGGGAGGAGGAGGCTCCTCCAGCGTCAGTGGCGGAATTTGACGAAGAGGTTCTCCGTCTTCGCGCGAAGAGGACGGCCCCTGGGCCGGACGGCGTCCCCGCGCGGGTGGTCGCCATCGCCGCACTCCAAATGGAGGAGAGGTTTCGGGACCTATTCAGCGCGTGTTTCATGTCTGGTAGGTTCCCGAAACCTTGGAAAGAGGGGCAATTGTGCCTCCTTCGAAAGGAGGGACGCCCGGTAGACTCCCCCTCGGCATACCGGCCCATCGTTCTGCTCGATGAGGTCGGTAAAATGTTCGAGGGGATCATCGCCAATAGGCTCAATGGCCACCTGCGGAGGGTCGGACCGGACCTGTCGGACGCCCAATTCGGCTTTCGAAGGGGGCGTTCGACTGTCGACGCGCTGGCCCGACTCAAGGGCCAGGTGCAGGACGCTACGGAGGCAGGGGACGGGGTTTTGGCTGTGTCATTTGACATAGCCAACGCTTTCAACTCCGTTCCCCACTCGACAATCTTGGAGGCACTCCGGTACCATGGAGTGCCTCAGTACCTGCGCAGTCTCTTGGCTGACTACTTGGAGGACCGAGCTGTCCTCCTCGTGGATCGCACGGGACAGCTCCGCCGTTACGATGCAGGTTCCGGTGTTCCACAGGGGTCTGTCCTGGGACCGCTCCTGTGGAACATCGCATTCGACTGGCTTCTGCGGGGAAGTCTCCTCCGTGGCACGAGTGTCATCTGCTATGCGGATGACACTCTCCTTACCGCCCGGGGGAGAGACTTTAGAGAGGCGGCCAGTCTAGCTTCGGCCGGTGGATCCTTGGTTGCGGGTAGGATCCGCCGCCTAGGATTAAAAGTTGCGCTGCAAAAGACCGAGGCCGTATTCTTCCATGGGCCTCGGCAGCGGCAGCGCATTCCCACTGACGCCCACATTGTCGTGGAGGGCGTCAGGATTGAGGTGAAGGCCCAGATGAAATATCTGGGCCTAGTGTTGGCGGGCTGTCGACGCGCCTGCTGAAGGTCGCGGGCGCACTCTCTTGGCTCCTTCCAAACATGGGGGGGCCCAGAGGACGGTGCCGGCATTTGTATGCCGGCATATTAAAAAGTATGGCCCTTTACGGGGCCCCTATTTGGGCCGACTCCCTCTGTAGGAGGGAGAACACAACCGCTCTCCGCAGGCCTCAAAGGGCCATTGCACTGCGGGTGGCGCGGGCCTACCGCTCGGTAGGGTTTGCGGCAGCGTGCGCTCTGGCTGGCACCCCTCCTTGGGAGCTTGAGGCGGGAGTGCTCGCCAGAGTGTACGAGTGGACAGCGGGGCGCAAAGCTCGCGGTGAGGCCCCCGCCCTGGAGGAGCGGGAGGCCGTCCGGCGTGAGGCGAGGGACGCAGTAGTCCAGCATTGGACGGAGGACCTCGCCGCCGCTGTTTTTGGCCGCCGTACGTTGGACGCTCTCGGGCCAGTTCTGCAAGACTGGCTCGGGCGGTCCCACGGCTTTCTCTCGTTCCGTCTGGTGCAGGTGTTATCCGGGCACGGATGCTTCGGATCGTACCTGCACCGGATCGGAAGGGAGGAAGCACCGGCGTGCCACCACTGTCCCGCGGTGGAAGACTCGGCGCAGCACACCCTCGAGGTGTGCCCTTCGTGGTCCGAGCTGCGCCGCAGCTTGATCGACGTTGTCGGGCCGGACCTCTCGCTTCCCAATGTGGTCAACGCCATGTTGGAGAGCGAGGGGGCCTGGGCAGCGGTCGCCTCCTTTTGTGAGGAAGTAATATCGCAAAAGGAGGCTGCAGAGCGTGCAAGGGAAGACGATCCCCTTGCGGCGCCACTGCGCAGACGAAGAAGGGGTGGGAGAAGGCGATTGAATAATCGTCAACTTCTCCCACCCGGTGGTGAATAGCGAGAGAAAGGCGCGGGGGCGCTTTCTCTCGCATTGCACCTGTTCACCACCTCCGTCGGGCGGGAATGGCCAAGTATTCCTGGTCGTTCCCGGGCCCCTCCTGCTGGGAGGGGCGTGTAGGCCCCGCTGTAAAAGCGGGCGGTCGTCGAAGGGGGACTGGACGCAAAGGCTCTGCCGGTCTCCCAGTCCTCCGTGGAGGAGGACTGGGAGAAACGATGCTGGAATACCGCTGGGTTGTTTAGTGGGTATACCGGCCTGCTACCGGGGAGTCCCACATACCCCCTCCATCCCCCGATGGGGGGGCATGCGTAATGCATTTTTCCCAGCGTCAAAAAAAAAAAAAAGGTTTATAAAGCACATACACAGGGTCATTGGAAAAATGCTAACAACCTCTTAAGAGTTGACTTCAACAAACATTTTGAGTTTTTTTATGTGTTTTATTTTATGCTTGATAGATTAGCCTTTTATCACTATCTCACCTGATGGAAAGTTATTATTTAGTCGAAGATGTTGTTCAAGCTAACCTAGACACCGTTAGGTGCTTGGCGACAGATTTTCTACTTGAGGGTGGTTACTTAAGAGAGCTAGGGAGGCATTCGCAAAATGCCCTATCACACTGTGAACTTGGCAGAAATCGTACTCTCATTTTTTAATTTTAGCAGGAAGAAAGTGGAAAAGATAAACAAGAACAACAGAATCGATCTATAATATGATAACGGGCTACTACGGAACCCTACATTGCGCGTGGCCAACACGCGCTTGGCCGTTTTTATTTGTAGTCGGTCTATAACGTTGAAAGTAAGGGCTTGTATTGGGTCTTGCCTTATTTTTATTTTATTATGTGGTTTTGTTATTGTCTGTCGTATTATTATTAATAATATAATAATAATAATAATGTCTTTATTGATATGAAAACTTAGGCTACAGTTACATGTTATTTATGAGGATAACTAATTTAAGTATAGCTAGGTACAATTAACATGTATTGTGTTAACAAGTATCCCTGAATCCCACACTAGGGTGACCCTGTGTCGTGGGATTCAGTCCCTTTCTTACTAACATATATATAATTAGAATTTGCTTAATTAAGTCCTTATAAACAAATCTAAAAAACTATATAAGACGTTAATTACATTTCGAGTTTGTTTCGACAGCTATCTTTTATGTAATACAATTTCATATATTTTTTTATTTTTTTTCCGACTACTGTTCCTTCTTCTGCTTTATGTTGAAAGGTAGTGAATTTGTATAGTGTGAGATCAGGTGATGAGTTTCGATTACTAGTAGAGTGTAAGGGTATGATTTAAGGATTTGCAAAATTTTAATTTAAAACTTTACACACTATTTGGAACACAGAACTATGGTATTGTGTTCGGATATCATTTTGCCATAGCAGAAGTTAATGTTATTTTTAAATGCTATATATATTATTAAATGCTATATATTTTAGAAGAAAATACGTTAATCTTAAAATATACAGACTTACGGGTAGATGCTGAAGGCTTTAGGGTTCGTTTCAAGCAAGAAATAATAAATGCAATGGAATTAAAGAATAGCAATTTTATCAATTTACACTGGGCAAGATGGCCACTAAATATCATATTTTACTATGTACGTCCATGTCCGATTCTTAACAATTTATTTAATATAAATATCACGGTGTAAAAGCATCCAAAAGGAAGAGTATTGCAAACTTTGAGAGGAATCTAGGACTTTAACCGCTTGGCTGGCATTGCTTACGGTCCTAATAAATAAATATGTTTTTACACGTGCTCCAACATGTCGATTTATTTAATGAAAACATGATTAATACTGTCGTAAATCAAAATTTATTTTCGAGTAGATATTTAGATAGTGTTTTGGTTTTTAGGGTTCCGTACCCAAAGGGTAAAAACGGGACCCTATTACTGAGATTTCGCTGTCCATCCGTCCGTCCGTCTGTCACCAGGCTGTATATCAAGAACGGTGATAGCTAGACAGTTGAAATTTTCACAGATGATGTATTTCCATTGCCCCTATAACAACAAAGGCTAAAAATTAAATAAAATCAATATTTAAGGCATTTAAAAAGAAGAAGACAATATTAAAAAGAAAATTAAAAATAAGAAGAAGACAAAATTAAAATAAGACGGCAATTAAAAATGTATATACAACAAACTTGTTTATTTTTACCGTTTCTTGCTCGTTACTAATAACGGTGACAGGTAGACGCTATAACTATTCACAGAATATTTAGTTTTATGTTCTCTTTAAATATACTTAACTAAAATAAAATAAATTATCAAGTGGGCTTCCACACAATAAAAGACGTTTTAGTCGTACCTACCCAGCTCAATCGGACACTGCGAAAAGTGTCTGTAACTTGCAAGATAAGGTTACAGATAACGGTACGGAACACTTCGTGCGCGAGTCCCACTCGCACTTGGCCGGTTTTTATTAAACTATTAGCTTGTTATCGCAAATAAATAAATACGTACTTACGCAACGACATATTTAACATACAAGAAACGTGCGTGTTGGAATCAGTCAACATGTATTTATAGTAACTATTTTCACCAAAAATATATTGTTATTAATTAATAATTCGGAATTAATAATTAAGGAATCATTATTCAGTTTCAATGGCGCTGACTTGCACCTGATCGATTTTTGTTGTATATTTTTACAGTATATCATTACTATAATTTCATGAGTTTTGTATGACGTTTGAATGTACTGTTTTTAATGTTCACCGAAGAAAAAAATAACTGACTTCAACACTAAAAGTATTATTGTTAAAATCGGTACCATGGTTATTTACAAACACTGTTATATTTTCATGGTCCTATTTTCTTAAGTTATTTTTTATACATGAGTGTTGGAAGTAGAGTAAATACCTAAATAAGTATCAATGAACATTCTTTAGACTTAAGATTATGATGTGACTTTATTTCAAATTGACATTTTATTACTCATATTTATTACAATTATTTTCTTGACATCTGACTTCTGTTTTATTTAATACAATTTTAATAATTTGTTTGTTATGTCATAATGTTATAAAATTACAAATATATGATAACAAAAATTTAACTCATGTGCGGGATTCGAACCCACGTCCATCCACCCCCCGCACATGACTTAAGTTTTTCCTATCGTATATATTTGTAATTTTGTAATTTAATCAGCATAGCAGGCGTTATTGCAAACATAACAATATTAAAAATGTCATAATATATTATCATTTATATAATTCATCAATATTATTATTTACATGCCATTCACATCTAGATGTATTTGATTTATTGATTTTATATTATATTTGGTGAATATGGGTACAACTTTGCCTGAAATAAATGGATTTGAATTTGAATTTGAAAACGGTATTTTACAGATTTTTATCCTCCAACTGCTAACAGGATCACTCACAATACTGGACAGAATCAGCTATATTTCTTGACATTATCATTTTATTTATTTATGTTATAGGTATATTAGCAATATTTTTTTTCATTCAATGACTATAAATTAGAAATTATTTACATAGAAAAAGATAACTTCCAGCGGGACTTAAACCCGCAAACTCAGACTACCATTCCTGGTGTATTTCCAATTATGCTGTGGAAGTCGGTGCTGGACTGACAAAATTTCTCCATCGGTAGCGTTTTGTTGGTGTCAATTTTACATGGGAACTATTCAGCTTTCATAAATATTACAAAAGCTAGACCTAGCTTACCATCACATTATATAGGGTCACTCACCTACAGAATACCAACACTGGTTTTACTGTAAAATATGCAATTTTCCTGAGATTCCAATAAAAGAATTTGAAACCTTATGGTATATTGAAACATGGTTCAATGAAAACTGGTTGTAAAATTGAAAAGTTATTTCAGTTATTGGAAAATAAATCGAATTGCATTGTAAAAGTCGGAAACGAATATATTGCAATACAGTTATTTTTGTCTCATAAACGGGAGTCATCGTTGTTTTCTGTTGAGGTGTTCGAATTTTATTTCGGTAATGTTGTCCGTGTATGGCTCGTTTAACGCGCTCCCCGTGGGGTGCTGGGTTTGAATTGAACCTCCCCATATCATCCCGGGGTGTTGTAAGAGGCGATTAAGAGAAAAATACTGGAAGGTGGGCAGCAGCGCCTTCTAAAGAACTGCCATCTTAGACTGCGATCCTCAAGCTGCCTGCCAAGCTTAGGGATTATGTCAAATACACCCATGTCAAATAATGGGAGGGCAGTTCAGAAGTGGACGATCCGGCTGATACAGTACAGTATGGCTCGTTTATCTCAAGCGATTCCTCAAACGTTAGGTACATCTTGTTGGATTTGTATCATGTAAAAATTCATCGGTCCTTTTACACGAATGCCCAAAAGGAGTGTAATATATTTATGGTTCAAGTATCTACGCAATCCTATGTATGGTAGTTTCTGTTTAACTTTTTTAAGCTTAAACAGATTAGGATGTGTGCGATATTGTAAGGCACATTTCATACCGAAGAAGCAGCGGCTGGTAGTTTAACTGTCAAACTATTTTCGACTTTGTTTTTGTCACTACAATGCATTTTATCGGTTGATATATTTGTAAAAGTCACGCGCTTACAAGCGGCGCATTACCGCTTGCTGAACTTGGCGTGGCCGGGGCGGCCGCTGCCCCTAAGGTGTGGTACGAGCCTTTTAATCCTTCCATCATCGAGAGTGACACAGACTATATTTTTTTCCAGGGCAGTGATGTTTTTAATTTTAAATAGATTTGCTTGTTTCAACAAGTCATATAAATTGAAATAATGTTAATGGAATAACTTTTTTAAATCCTGCTTCGTTGATTGAGTGACTTAAATAGTCGCTACAGTATTTCATCTTAGTACTTCATATAGGTCAGGTACTGAAATTGCGGACAAATATATTTTCAGTACTAGTCAGAACGACTTTGCTTGGTAAATAGGCCAGCTTACTATGACGTTAAAAAAATACTTGGATATGTGGATGTTTAGCATTCTCATAATTATATCTTCTAGAGACTATCTCTTTATTTTAAACTTGAAGGAGAAGCAAATATTATGTACTCGTAAGGCTCCCTTTAGTAGCCATATTTACCCTACAAATACATATATATTCGTATGTATATATAATATTCGCATACGAAGCAAAGTTTTTGTGACAATGGGGGCTTATGCATTTGATATATTGTAAAACTATTCATACCAAATATAGTCTGTTCTGATCTTCATGATTTGGTAGAAAGCTTGTTTTAATTGCTTTAAGGCTAAACTATTACCATTATCTCACATGATGGTCAGTGATGATGTGGTCGAAGATGTTGTTCAGGATTACTTAGAATTACTGACTCTCAAGGACAGCTGCCGGAACACACGGTCAAATGATATGTGAAAGATTTTCAGCAAGATAGGCGGGCAATCGCAAAATGCCCTACCACTGTACTATAACGACTGCTTAGAGCTCCCAAACTAACCAATGTTGTAATACGGTACTTATCAGCTCACGCTGCAACGTGACAATTACGGTAATCGCTCCTTCCGCAATGCAAGGAAATTTGATAAAATAATACTTTTCATATGGAAGCCCTTCATCGATATATTAAAATCGTATGTTGGTAGGTACCAATTAAATGTATTAGGTTAATTTCTCGATTGAAATAGTTTTGAGGAAAATCGCCGATGTCGTTAAGGTGGTGAAATACGAATTATGGTCCGTAACAAGAATTTATTCTTCAAATTCATTTTTAATGCGAGTAGTTTTAGTAATATCGACAAAGTATATAATATTAAATAAGTCTAAATACAAGTACAATCGCGTGCTAATCGAAAATAACATTTACAAATTTTTGGAGCATAAAATTTCTCAACACGAGTGACAATCGAACCCACGTCCACCAATTTTACGCACCGCGTGCCTTAGCCACTTGGCTATCAAGGATTGCTCGACTGACCGAAATTTGTATTACTTTAACCATCATAAAGAAGATATAAATCTACGTCTACACCACAGACTAAAAAGTCTACACTAGAATTATAATATAAACAGGAATGATTTATATTTTATGTAACGAATAAACTTAAAAATTAATGGACCGATTTGAAAAATTCTTTCACCATAGAATGTTTCATTATTCCTGATAAACCTAGGATATAAAACATGTTGAAATTTTTTTTTATCAATACCCGTGCGATCCTTTACCGGGCCGCTAGTAAAAATTAAGAGTAATAAATTATAGCACAAAATTTCTGACTCTACCAAGTGATTCTCGATAGCCCAGTAATTACAGACACCTGTTGTAAAATCGGAGGACGTGAGTTCAATTCCGCTCGAGTTGAGAGCTTTTGAACTTTAGAGTTAATGAGACAAAGTATATTTTGAAAATGTAGTCAAGGATCTGACGATTCGATATATATTTTATATACCTTTCGTGAAAGTGTATCGCTTCTATAATCAGGACTGATTCTAATTTGAGAACTGTAAGAGCCTCAAGATTATGGGACCGACGATGGATTAACGTGTTCTTCGAAGCACTGAAGCACGTAGCAGTGATTGGCACTAGCGGCCACCCATCCGACTACTAACGCAACAGACGTTACCTACCGTTTGCAATAACGCCTGCTCGGTGGATTACATTACAATATCACAAATTTACGAGAGAAAAAAATATAATCATGTGCGGTGAGGATAAAAAGTTTCAACTTATGATGTAGTAGGTACTACATTATAAGTTGAACTATAGGTTCAACTTATGTTGTAGTACCGCTCCATCTCAATACGATGGTTAAATAAAGATCGAGAGGAAAAATTGGAGTTATGAGTCGTTGTCATGTTAGCTCAAGCGGTCAGAGCATACCTCGGCTATAGGGGTGGATGGACGCGGGTTCGAATCACGCACATGACTATAATTTATTCTCTCGTAAATTTATAGTTTTGTAAGGACGTTAACCTAACTTAGTTGATCGGTTACGAATAACTAAAGAAGTGCTTAATATAAATATAATGCAATTAATTTCCTTTTCATTAATTATTTAAATGTACAGATCAAATTGCATACAATTTAGTACCAGTTAGCTCGCGGCATCTTACGAGCGTTAATACCTTTAGGCTTTATTTGATACCTTTAACCATAATCTTACCCGTTGGTAAGTGATAATATGTTCGAAGGTGGCAGCAAATCCTAAGCCTATAATGAAAACAGATCATGTAACAGTTAGAACACAGCATTTGTTTTATAATAGAAATTCTACGATAGAATATCCACTGTTGACTATCGACAATCAGTATAAAAACCGTATAGAAAACAATATAAAAACCTTTATTTTTACGATTTTGAGAAAGAGAACCGTACATGGTCTGTTTGTATTATTTGTTGCTATATGGTTGATATTATACCATGTTTAATCATTCCAAGTTTGACAAGTTACAAACAAGTATTAAACTTGTATTACTATGTAACTAAGGTCTGTTTTAACGATAGAGCAAACGATTCTGAAGCAATGATGGCCGAGCGGCAATAGCTATGGACTGCCGCGCCGCAGTACCCTGGTTCGATCCCCACCGCCGGCTTGAGCTTCACCGCATGGTGGAAGGACATTTTGCGATTGCCCGCTTGGCTAGCTACCACCCTCAAGTAGAAAATCTGTCGCCAAGCACCTAACGATATTTTCTGGCAGTAGTCCTTGGTAGCCAGTGAAATTACAGGCACATGAGACTTAACAACTATGTCTCAAAGTGATGGGTGCAGTGTAATTCCTAATTTGTGATGAAATGCATCTGTTATGTACCAGAGGTAAGTTCGCTTAACATCAGGTGGGCCTCGAGCTTGTTCCGTCACAATAACATAAAAAATATTTTTTAATCTACGGTTATATTACGGTTCCAAAGATAAAAATGAAACTACTCTCAACGTCTGCTGTACGGAGAGCCGAGCCTTGGTTAATAAGTTCTTCTAGTTTCTATAACGGAACCCTAAAGAAGAAAACTACAGGCCTTATTTCATTCACACATCTACACTTTACTAATTGGCTAACCTGAGCTCAGTCGTCTCTTCATCGACGAAGTCGTTGCACGTCTTTTGGGTTTTGGTTTTGCGCCCCAGGTATTAGTTGTGGCTGGACACCATCCTTCTCCGACATTTCTGTGGTTTTCATTCAAAACGTATTTTGTCCTTAAGTTTCGTACAAAATGTGTATTTTTTAAACTATTATTAAAAAAATAAGTACTTTAGAGCCCACATGTCAGATATTAAAGTATAATGAATCCTTTAAGAAAATAAATCTATTTAGAGTCTAACTTGAAAATCATAGGTAGTATCAATTTTTCCCATTTACCCAACATTTTGAGCCGGAGGACAAATCACTGTTTGAATGTTTGCTCCTCATTTACTCTACCTTGATTGACGTCATAATACCTATAGCGTTTTATGTGCGCGTGAGTCGAGCGGCGGCACGCAGCTTGCCACTTCTAGACATTGAATTTGATTTAGGTAACTAATTAACTCTATTATTCAAAAATCATTGCTGTGCAGGACGGAATCGAACCCGGGAACATAGAGACCGGAAGATAGTAGATAAGCATTGAAATCTTTAATTAGCGATAAGAATCAATGTCATTTAAGATAGTATAGGATATCACACTAAGTGATTACGTAATAAGTTCCCATAGAATAACTATGCAATGTAACGTTCCACATAAGGCGCTACTTTATGTAGTTTCCGTTGTATTAAAAAAGGTAAATATATATATTTACCTATGATAAGTTCTTTCTACTGTTTACAATGTGTTAGCGTACATTGGTCCCTATATATCTATCCCTATGGTAGTTGCATAAGTCAACGCCGATACTATATAATACATTCATGTATGCAACCTACGCTATACTATAGTACCCGGGAACATAGAGACCGGAAGACAGTAGATAAGCATTGAAATCTTTATTTAGCGATTACATATTATGTATATAGTAGGGCCTTAGTTAGTATATAATGATCCATTGTTTATATAGAGAATAAACTATGCAAGTTGTGTGTGTCCTCATTGGGTGAAGAGACTATAGGTATATAGATAGGAACATTACTTACAAACAGCGAGTACATGACCGACAGTTATATAACATCTGAGTTTTTACGACTTTTTTTGAGATCCAATATAGCTTTGTCATAAATGAAATTTAGATATCCACGAATAGCAAGCGAAAGTTTCATTTAATTTAAGTAGTATATAATTTAATTCGCATAGTTTAAGAAGTACTGGTTGGTACTTGCTTTTCAATTTTACTTCCTATCTCTAATAAGTTTGTTTACAATATTGAATATTGACATTACATAGAAATCTGAACTTTTAAGCAATTTGCAAAACACTTAAGAAACAAACACACTTCAAATCACAGTTATTTGTCTAGTATGCGTACAAAAGTCAAGTTTGGTTTCAAAAACAAAATATTACACAGATAGAATGCATAGGTACACAAAATTATATAACAAATTTACTATGAATCGCACTCACTCACACATAACATAAACTCTAATGCGGAAAAGGGACATAACTATACTGGTTTTATTACACTGCACATTGAAGACGGTTCGAGCCGGTAACAAAACTTGTTTTTCAACTATCCAGTGCGTTATCTACAGAATGGTTAAAAGTTTTAAAGCAGTGATGGCTCAGTGGCTTTGGCTATGGACTGCTGCGCAGCAGGTCCGTGGTTCGAATCCCGCCGCGGGCTGAGCTTCACTGCATGGTGGCAGGGCATTTTGCGAATGCCCGCCTGGCCAGCGACCACCCTCAATTAGAAAATCTGCCGCCAAGCATCTAACGGTGTGTTCCGGCAGCAGTCCTTGAGAGCCAGTGAAATTACAGGTACATGAGACTTACAAATATGTGTCAAGGTGACGCACAGTAGATCGAAACTCGTCTTTCATAGACATAGAATCTTGAATTATTAAAGGTCAATTTTTTTGCTTGGGACGAGTTCTGTTAATCATTGTTATACTATAAAATGGGATGTGCGACAATTGTGAGCACAAATAGGCAAGATATAATTTTTTTTTGAAAAATTTGTATGGGACTAACATATAAAATGTCAATATCTCCGTAATCACAAGTTTGGCCGTTATATCCTTGCACACGTATATAGTACTAATTATTTATGATTTTTTGATATACTTTGTTTTGCGGCACCACTTGCGATTTTTTTTTTAAAAATCGTCAAAGTTATTAATTTTTTTTTATATTGATGACTGTTTGTAATGCTAAAATATGCGATTATTAGTTCTAGTTTAGGGTATTTTATAAATCTTAACAGAAAACTTTCTAAGAAATCACAAGACTGTTAACCAAAACATTTTCACGTCTCAATACAACTTGCACGGTAATAATAAATTATATATTTTTGAATCTAATCTAGTCACCTGTAATGGTATGGTAATCAATAACAAATGAGTACTGTAAAAGTACTCATTTGTTAATGACCTCCGTTAGGTGATCAGATAGACTAAATACCTAATAAAGCAATTAGCGAAAGGATACACTCAAAAGAATATGTATTAAGTTTAAGAGCTCCGTAATTTAATAATTAGTGCAGAATTATCATTCTTTTTTATAGGCTATATTTAATGCTTCAAATATACGTAATTTATCAGTTTTATACTATGCAGATCCATAGTATAAAACTATCATTAAATTAAGATAAAAACTTTTATCTTATATGAGATTTAAACTATCTAGTATTAGATACTTAGATAAGTTGGGTTATAAAATTAAAAAAGAAGTTTAGAAAGAATTGATTTTTTTATTAATGTAAAAAACATAATAAAATCATGAATATCAAATATAAATATCAGAAATCATAAAATTCTTCAAAATAAATTAAATTAAATACTTAAATCTAACAAAAGATGAAATCAACTGAAATTTAAAATAAATTGAAATTATTACACACAATAAATATTAAATTGGAATCAAATAAAATGATTTAGGTAAGTACAATTAATATAAGTAAAATAAATAAATAAATAAGTCAAATACAAGTGAAAATAAAATTACAATAATTAAGTAACTACTTATAATATTAAAAGTTAAATTATTCTAATACTTCACCACCATCAGAATCCACTTCAGAATCTGACTCTACAGTTCCCATTACATCCAAGAACTCTATCGGAGGTTCCTGAAGTTTGAGTAGATCTAAAGCTTCTCTAAAGTATACCTGCTTCTTATGGGCATCCAGTTTTGGTCTTATTGAAGAAATCAGAGGATCAGATGAGAGAAGAAGCATGTTGAGGATGTCTTCGTTAGATGTTTGTCTACTCTTCTTCCTTGAATGATGTTCCCTGAATCTTCTGAAGTCTTTATTGCGGGCCTCTGAAGCTTCTTCTGATAGACTCCCAATTGGCACAATAGCATTTTCGGCTATTATATCACCTCCGTGGATTAATAATTTGTGGACAGTTGAGGACATGTAATACCAATTATAAAGTTCTACATATCTTTCGGCAGTTAATTTGGTATACTCTTTAAACTTAGGCACATCAATTATCTCACCAGAAGTGATTGCCTGCAGAATCACGGCAAACCTGTAGATAAGGTTTTCATCCAGTCCTGTTATTGCTGCAGTTTTCTCAGGAAACTCGAAAAACCTTCTCGCAGTATTACCATCGTTAGTTGTGCCTGACCCTTGTTTAACGATGTCGATCAAGAGATTAAGATCATCTCTGAATCGATCTTGGATAAGCTTTTTTCTGGTCTGTAACAGTATCTTGTGAGATTCCTCCCTCGCAGACCACTTCTTAAAATCGAGGCGATAAGCTATGTGTAAAAGACATTCCATTACATTAATACGGGCATGTAGTGGTGACAATCCAAATTCATAGGAACCAGTAGAAACGGTCTTTGACGTTACATTATCTAACTGATTCATTTCGGTTGGCTTAGCCAAACACAGGTAGCAGGCCGCATTTGATTTAGCTTCCGAGAGATATGTACAAATTTTGCCATCGATCATTGTTAATAACAATTGATGACTAATCTCATTTGCTTGGTATTTTGTGGAAATCAAAGCCTGGATTTCATTATCCATTCTAGTTTTTTCATTCATGACAACTTCTTTGCTCTCCTTCAAAAAACTGAACTGCACTGGGCGGCAATATGTAGAAGAGCAGGGTTTTGGATTTATCCAAATAGTATCACCTTCTCCTGTTGTTAACTTTAGAGGAACCAAAGAGGTCATAAATATGCTGGAATCATCTTGCTCACTGTCTATTTTCTGCTTATATCTACTTTGGTTGGATGCACCGTCAAATCCCCACTTCGATATTAAAATCAATTGCTTGCCTTGTATTTCACTAGTACTAGGAAGACTTTCAATAATCCTGGTCACTGTTAAATCTAGTAATGCTTGGAGTGCAATCGAAGCTGAGCTATCCGTTATGGTCACAAATGTCTCCGGAGGGTAACACTGAAGCTTAGCCTTTTGAAGTTTATAATACGACGGATATATATCTTTCGAACCTTCTCGAGTTGTTGTTTCCCTCAAAGTGATGTATTGCCATTTTGATAATTTTAATGAAAGCAACAAACCCAGTGCTTTCTCTGGTGAAAATAATACTTTAGGGACTGGTTTTTTGATCATTTCCTTAATTCTTGCTGTTGCATCTGGATTTTTTAACATGTATTCAATAACGTATGCAATATCCTCACGACCATCTTGTTTTAAAAGTGCTGCAGCTGAATATGCTAATTCAACAGGTTCTTCATCTTTATGTTCATTTGATCTCCTCTTCTTCTGCTTGTTGCTTAAATCTTCAAAGGGCTTTCGCGACCTTTTTGTCATTGTTGAAGCCGATATCATCGTTGACGTTGATGGTAAGGGTTCAGCATAAGTACTTTCATTTACCGATTCTTGTATGAGCAAATTTGTTTGTACGCAGCTTGGCCAGTCAATATTTGCCTCAAGCCAATTGGAATAATCACGTCTAAAAATATCAGGTTTGCGGTGGGATCTTATCCATCTCTTCTGAACAGCCCGTGTGAATTTCCGACAAAATTCCTTGAGGGTAACACGGTCTTCATCGGAAAGGCTAGAATCTAGTCGATTAACAAGCGTGTTAAATAATATTTCGTGATCGAATTTAGTATTCTGACTACTCAGAATAACAAACAAGTCCAAGTTTGAAATTACACTTTCCATTATTCACAATCACGGGGTAAGCGGGTAGGTAGATACTATTAGTTGTTAGCAGTAGAAGTACTCAAAATGAACTGAAGCTACATAATTTGATTTTTGACTATTTATAGGTATTGACTAATTATGAGGGTACTATTTTTTCTTAATTTATAATTAGTTTTGGTAATGAGGGTATCATTATCACAACTAATTTTGAAATTAAGCAGCATTTGTCACTTTAGATGTTATATTCATTTACTTAATTAGGTACAATATTAATTAGTATTAACGGAAGTAACGGAGGTCATTAACAAATGAGTACTTAACCATAAGAAGTAACGGAGGTCATAAACAAATGACTACTTAACCATTAGAAGTAACGGAGGTCATTAACAAATGACTACTTAACCATTAGAAGTAACGGAGGTCATTAAGTTAGTTATTAGTCACCATTACTGGTGACTAGATTAGATTCAAAAATATATAATTTATTATTACCGTGCAAGTTGTATTGAGACGTGAAAATGTTTTGGTTAACAGTCTTGTGATTTCTTAGAAAGTTTTCTGTTAAGATTTATAAAATACCCTAAACTAGAACTAATAATCGCATATTTTAGCATTACAAACAGTCATCAATATAAAAAAAAATTAATAACTTTGACGATTTTTAAAAAAAAAATCGCAAGTGGTGCCGCAAAACAAAGTATATCAAAAAATCATAAATAATTAGTACTATATACGTGTGCAAGGATATAACGGCCAAACTTGTGATTACGGAGATATTGACATTTTATATGTTAGTCCCATACAAATTTTTCAAAAAAAAATTATATCTTGCCTATTTGTGCTCACAATTGTCGCACATCCCATTTTATAGTATAACAATGATTAACAGAACTCGTCCCAAGCAAAAAAATTGACCTTTAATAATTCAAGATTCTATGTCTATGAAAGACGAGTTTCGATCTACTGTGTGACGGCGCAGTGCAAATCGTGACTTGTAATGAAATGCATCTGTTATAGGCAGAGGTTAGTCCGCTTAACATCAGGTGGGCCTCGAGCTTGATCTGTCACAAAATATTTAAAAAAAAGTTTTACAAAATAAACACGTACGTATTATTACTACTTTTAACTAATTGACTCCTTTACTCACTCCCTCCTTTGAAACCCGGGCACAAAAACATGAAATAACCCAAAGTACGTTAGCAACGTACTTTGGGTTATTTGATGTTACTTACCTCAAAGATTTTGTTGCTAATTATATTTCTGCTGTTTACAAAACAGAGTAAATTTTAAACCAATTAGTAAATTGCCCAAAATAACAGGTATTCGGGTCTTTATGAGAAATCTAATTTATCAAAATTTGTAAAGGATAACTCGGAGAAGTTTGTTAAGGTTTGACCAGGTTTTTGATTAAAGTTTGGAGAACAGATGTTTGATTCAGTCTGTTAAAATGAAAATGAATTAGTCGCAATATAATTAAGGAAATTACACACGTCTGTGACGGGAAGTTCTAAATTTTATGGGCGATTTTATAAATTTGGTCATTCTATAGGGGAACTTTTCTCAAGAGGATCATTGTTTGAATTTAAAAAATGTATACACTATGCACGGACATTTCGGCAACAAATCCGTGCTGGTCTTTTTTATAACTGTTTGGTTATTAAAAAAAATATGTTAAAATGTAGCCATTATCAAATAATGTTATTGAAGTCCTCAACGATGGTCAATTTTCACATATAAGTCACGCTTTATTATTTTCTCTATTATCTATTAATTTATTATTTATCTATTATTTTCTCTAAGAATATGAGGCAGCGCCCACATCAGTAATAAGTGGGTACTGGTACCTAGCTATTGCTCATGTGGTTGCGTTCATCACGCGTAAATGCTAATTCTATAATAAATAGTCTATGTATTAAAATAATGAACTAAATATTCCAAAACTCTTTCGAACATAGAGTTGACTTGATTATGTACACTTCGGTGTGAATTATACAGAAACGGTGTAAGGTGAAGGTGCGGCGCAGGCGCAGCGCAGGCATGTACCACTTCAAAACGTTTTCATAGAAATTGTACGAAGGCTGTGAATTAAAAGTTCGTGATTTACAGTCAAGCGGCGCGGTGCAGGCAAGTCGTTTGATATACAGTATGTGCAGTATTTACCAACACAAAAAATGCGTGACGATATTGAATTCAATATACAGTTCTGTTAGATTGTCGAACAATATTCAGAATCCTGTATGAAAACGATCAGGATATTCAAGTAATTTTCCATTATTTTAAAATATCTATGCTCTTGTGACAATTTCCACACAGGGTGCACCCGATACGTTTTCCAAGTCGCCTGCCCAGCTTTGGAATTATGGCAAACTCCGTACATCCGTCTGTGTACTCAAATGAATCGTTTACATTAACATAGGCGATTCCTCAATAACTGACATCTTCATCTTCTTCAGCAGTTAACGATCCGGCAGATACGAGAATATGGGATGTACCTACAAGCAAATTTCAGGTGCAAACATATTTATGTTATTATTAACTTCATTAGCTAATGACCACGTCTTAATATCCTCAGTTTCATCACGAGATTTGCACAGAAATCTCTATTTGCCTATTACACGAATGGAGTTGTAAAGACTTAGCTGATCCACCTCGTTAGTTTTTATATTGTGTACAAACATACACTCGGAAAATGTTGGCATTAGCGGTGGTCCCGTGGAACGCAGTACTGAAGATCTTCACATATTTTATAATGATAACGCCATTTGCACACACCTCTGGTAGTAATGGTAACGTTATGAAGATTTGCTATTCCTATTATGAACTGTACAAGGCTGAATCTTAAGACGGTTTTCATATTTTATCGAAGAACTATGTACTGCATTTTGAACTTGATCAAGCGTTATTTTTATAACTATACAAGTCAAACATTTTAATATGATATAGAAATAAGTCAATGAATCATTATAAAAAAATCAGGTGAAATAATGCCAGTTGGATTTAGAGGATTCCGTACCAACATATAAAGTACCAAAAAAATCTAGGTTATTATCGTGCTATTTTCATATGGCAGATGTTGATTATTAATAATTTTAAATAAATTTTTAAAACAATCACTCTAAGTTTAACGCTTTCTCAAGTTACTGATTTTAAAATAGAGCAAAAACAAAATAATGAAATTACACACTTTTTTTACCTACTTTATGTCTTAGACAACCTACAAGTCATTGCAGACTCACAGGCAGTCCAAATGCTCCAGCCCACTACCAGTTGGCAGCGTGCAAAAGTATGTAACTTGCGGGAAAATGATTAAGCATTGGTCAAGGCAAAATTGACACTGGTTTCTATGGTGGAATGATCGTGACAGTGTACATATATATATAAATCATTTTCCTGCAAGCAAGCATCAGGCTAGAATGTCACCCCCCATCTCTACTCGTGGATGTAGTAACGGGCGACTAAGGGTAAAACACCAGAAGGTGGGCAGCAGCACTTTCTGAGGAACTGATACCTCACACTGCGAACCCCAAGCCACCTGCCAAGAGTGGAGATTATGGCAAACCCCCTTCCACAATGGAGGAGGCTGTATTCAGCAGTGGACTAACTAGCTGATACAGTAATTAAAATCAGATAAAAAAAATTACCAATAAAATAGAACCGACTTCAACACTCAAATGTGTGAAATAACTTGTCGAAGTCGGTACCATGACGGTTCAAAAGTACGTATCATCACAATATTGTGCGCATGGTACCGACTTCGACAAGTTATTTCACACATTTGAGTGTTGAAGTCGGTTCTATTTTTTTGGTAAAATTTTGTTTTTCTGCCTTTTTAGTGACCTTTGCTACTTATGGGCTTATGTTTAACTTACCACCAGATATAGTAACATATAACAGACTAAAATTAACCCCCATTTAATGTAAACTTAGAACCAAAGTTTTAACGTCTCGCTATCCTATTTAATCAAAATTACTCTAGTAAATCATTGTTAACCCAAAAGTAGTAAATGATCACTGTTTAATATTGCCATATTACATAAGTAAAGCTGTCTCACTCTCTCGTCTCACATCAACCAACATGCCTAATAATTTATTTTGTATCTACAAAATAAATTATTAAAAATAGTAATTTAAGTGCTGTGTAACCTAAACACATAACTGAGGCCGGTTATCGCAAGCTCGGTGACAGAAGGAATGTGTGGAGGTGTATCACCTGCAAGGGTTCCGGTACGCTGTCAAAATCTCCTACTCGTAGCAACATGGATAACATTGCGCTCGAACTTAAGCGCTTAACTGCCCAGGTTTCCTCGCTACCAGCTCTGGTGACCAGTGTGAGGCTATTCAATCTGATATTGCGGACCTCAAAACAATGAAGAAGGACATCGCGGAATTAAAGCAGATGAAACCGGATATCGCCGATTTAAAGGTTTCTATTGAATTCGTGCAGCAATCAATGGACGTTTTGAACGGTAGGGTTACAGATATCGACAAGCAAGTCCAAGGGCTGCTTAAAACAAAAGATGACGTGATAAATCTTCAGCAACAGCTGGAGCAGATGCGTGGTGCCATACGAGATCAAGATCAGAGGTCGCGGCTGAACAACATTGAGATTAAAGGAGTCCCCATATCTAATAGCGAGAACCTCTTTTCATTGGTATCAAAGATTGGCGACCTTATCATGTGTCCAATTTCTAAGCAGCAGATAAATTATATAGCCCGAGTGCCTATGCGCAACGATAAAGTAAACAAATCTATCGTGTTGTCTGTTAATAACCGGTATCTAAAAGATGACTTTGTAGCGGCCGCTAAGAAACGCACAATCATTCCCGCTGATTTGGGTCTGCAGGGAGAAATGCGAATATTTGTTAATGACCACCTTACCCTCGAAAATAAAATCTTACTCAATAAGGCCAAAGCACTAGCCAAAGAGCGCAATTACGCATTTACGTGGGTAAGAGGATGCAAAATTTTTATGCGAAAAAATCCGACTTCCCCGGTTCTTATCATAAAATCAGAAGCAGATTTAAAGAGACTGTCAAGTTGAAGTATTGTGTTATGTTGTTTTTTTAGGAATGTTTTTAATAGTTACGGTAACACCTGCTTGCTTGTAATGAGTGTGGTTATTTATACAGGACACGCGCTGTTTTATATTTTAAAACACCAATGCAGTTGCTATGCGTCGATCTATAGTTTTCTCATCGCTTTAAATCAGCTGGTCGCCGGTCATTTTCTGTTTTTTTACTGCTGTCATATTTCATTTCCAACCAATAATAATTTTTATGCTCTTTTGCACAATGCACATTATTATTTTATATTAGAAAAAGCTATATTGCTTATTACTGAATACCGAAAAGTGTATTTAACTCATTATAATAAGCGTATACCCTTATATTTCATACCCATTCCGATTCTAATAATCTGGTATATTAAATGGATCCAATAACAATTTACTACCAAAATGTTAGGGGCTTACGTACTAAAACTGCTGAATTTTATAGAAATGTGTGCATCAATAATTATGACGTTATATGCCTTACTGAGACTTGGCTCCTTGATAGTATAAGTGATAGCGAGTTATTTGATGATCGATACATTATTTGGAGGCGTGATAGGGATTTTCAAAAAACTTCTCAATCTCGCGGTGGTGGAATTTTGATAGCTTTGCTCCGGGACCTTGCCGCCGAAGGTCGCAGTGACTGGTGCTCCGCTGCTGAGGACTTTTGGGTGACCATATCGCTACAGCATGCTCGACCAAAAGTTGCTTATAAAATGCACATTTGTGTGGTATATATATGTGAACAAAACTTAGGTAATTCAATGGTAGTACAAACGAATATTTTTTCTGATACTCTTAATGACATTGTATTGAATTGCCCACTGGATAATTTTATTGTTTTAGGTGATTTTAATATTCCAAATTTAACATGGATCCTTTCAGAAGACGGTTGCTCATATCAGCCGCATAATATCCAAGGTACTTATCAGTTTGAGTTTTTTGATAAATTAGCTTTGTGTAACTTATTGCAATACAACTCCATAGTTAACAGCAACGATAGAATTTTAGACCTAGTACTATCTAATAACCATGTATCGGTCTCTCACTCTGGCAGCCCTTTAGTTAAAGAAGATCCCCATCACAAATCACTTTGTATTACTGCCGAGTTTGTAGAACTCCACTCGTTGAAGTGTGAACTCTATTTAAAATATTTTTATAATTCTGGAGATTATGATGCCATTTCTTTGAGTTTAAACAATATTAATTGGGAAATGGAGTTATCTCACATACCTCTTAATGATGCTATTGCTTATTTATATAATATTTTGTATAATTTACGTAATGAGTATATTCCTTCTAAATTGTTCTCTCCAAATCGCAAATATCCTCTATGGTACAAACCCCCACTTTTGAAATTATTAAAAGAAAAAAATAAGTATCGTCATAAGTATAAGATATATGGTAACAAGGGCGACCTTAATTCTTTTTATACATTAAGAGACCGCGCTAGAGACATGGAGCAAGATATGTTTACCAATTATATAACTGGTATTGAAACCAATATTTTGAAAAATCCTAAAGCCTTTTGGTCGTATGTAAAGACCAAAAAGAAGTCCAATGCTTACCCCTCCTTACTCAGGCTAGGCCAGCGCTCTTCTGATCAAGGTGCAGATATATGTAATATGTTCGGTGATTACTTTTTTTCTACCTTTCTTCAACCCTCGTCTTCTTCTGTAGGTATGTGTCTTCCACATAGCTTACACGCTGAAACCGTTACAGAGATAGCATCTATTGAGGTATTGCAGCTGGAAGTATTGAAACTTTTTAAATCACTAGACCAAAACAAATCTGCCGGTCCAGACCACATACCTCCGATTTTTATTATTAGGTGCGCGGAAAGTCTGGCGGTCCCACTTACCCTGTTATTTAGACGATCTTTAAATGAAGGCGAAGTTCCTCATCTATGGAAAACTGCATTTATATCTCCAATCCATAAGAAAGGGCCAAAGGACGACATTGAAAATTATAGACCCATATCTAAGCTATGTGTGTTTGCCAAAGTGCTAGAAAAAAATATTTACAAACAGTTATACTCTACACTTAAGCATACACTTAGCGAAGAGCAACATGGTTTTCTTAAGGGTAGGTCTACAACATCTAACCTTTTATTATGCAGTGATTTTTTATCAAAAATAATGTCGGAACCATCTCAAGTAGACGTCATTTACACTGATTATAGCAAATGCTTCGACAGAATAGATCACGTAATTCTGTTGCATAAACTTGGCCATGTCGGCATTCGCGGTAATTTATTTAGGTGGTTTTCATCTTATGTACAAAATAGGTGTCAAACGGTAGTGCTTAATGGTTATACATCTTCTTCTATGTGTATTCCTTCGGGAATCCCCCAAGGATCGTTGTTGGGACCTCTCATTTTTATATTATTTATATGTGATATATCACACTGCTTTCGTTTTTCTAAAATTCTTCTTTATGCCGATGATATGAAAATTTTGTGTCCTATTAAAACCATGGAAGACGCCTCACGCCTTCAGGACGATTTAGATAGATTTCAAGATTACTGTCATTTTCATAAGTTAGATTTAAATGTCTCGAAATGTTATGTTTGCTCATTTACGCGTAAACCGTCGTCTCTTATACACAGTTACCTCTTGAAAAACTCCCCCATTGCCAGAATATTAATGACTTAGGAGTCATCTATGACTCAAAATTACTATATGATGCACATATTAGCAATATTATCAACAAAGCCTCGAAAGCCTTGGGATTTGTTTTAAGGATGTCTTCGGAGTTTACAGAAATCAAAACTTTAAAAATTCTATACTGTGCCTATGTACGAAGCCACCTCGAATACGCCTCCCAAGTTTGGAATCCAAGTTACAACATCTACATAACCCGTATCGAAGCCATACAAAAACGATTCCTCCGTTACCTTCAATTCCGCGCAAAAGTGTATATGCCAGATTATACCTCTCGTTGTAAAAAATTTCATTTACTCCCACTGCAGGAGAGGAGACGTATCGCAGACATCGCCTACCTCCTAAACATAGCAAACGGCACGGTAGACTGTCCGGAGTTACTCGGTCAATTGGGGTTACGTACCCCAGCGGTCACACTTAGATATCCGGAACTCTTACACATTCCTAGTGCATCGTGCAAGTACAGGAAAAATACTTACTTACCTCATTAGGGCATGCAGGTGTTATAACAGTACAGCTATAGATATAGATCTGGATCTATTTAATACTTCTGCATTGCAATTGAAACGGCTGCTGAATGAGAAATACTTCTCTTAATGTGATGTATTTAACTTTAGTTAATATTCGCAACACTGTACTCATGTTTGTGTCTACTGACTACATATACTATTTAATGCCGGGATTACATTGTCATATGTATATATTTTTATATTGGTATGATAGTGTATTCCGCGCCTAACGTAATTTTATATATCTGTGAAAACTTATAATTGGCTTTCTGTTTTTATATTTCATAAATATTATTGTAACTAGCTGTTAGTTTTCCTAGCATGATAAAAATAAAATAAAATAAAATAAACTATGTTCAAAGGACAATACAAATATCAAGTCAGTTATTGAAGACTTTCATTTATAGCGAATACAACAGGATCCTTCAAATATTCAATCACCAAAAGTAGCAAATTATCATCAGAATTAAACTTGCTGTAATTCTTCTGTTGTAGTTGCAAGTAACCTAAGGCTCCTCCTCGCTTCGCTCGTCGATACACCTAAACATGGCTTTGAGATTTAGTGATCATTTACTACATCTGGTGTTCGATTAAAATTTTTGGTAAAAGAACTAAGGGTATCCAAGCATTTTATGGTCATCATTATATTTAGTCCCCTACTTATGGGATCAATTGTCATTTACTGTTAATGACATTTACGGTTTAAGAACGATAGGAAAGATTTGAGTTATGACATCATGTCATGTTAGCTCAATTGGTTAGAGCATACCCCAGCTCAAGGGGTGGATGGAAGCGGGTTCGAATCCCGCACATGACTGAAATTTTTCCTATCGTGTATTTGTGATTTTGTAATGTATTCCGCATAGAAGACGTTATTGCAAACCTAACAATATTAAAATTATACGGTTGCGTCATCATTTACAAGTATAAAACCACGTGTGACGGAACAAGCCCGAGGCCCACCTGATGTTAAGTGGACTAACCTCTGCCTATAACAGACGCATTTCGTCAACGACGAATTGCACTGTGCCCGTCACACTGAGACGTCCAGTTGCTAGGTCTCAATTAGCCTGTAATTTTTCTGGCTCTCAAGGACTGCTGCCGGAACACACCGTTAGGTGCTTGGCGACAGATTTTCTACTTGAGGGTGGTCGCTAGCCAGGCGGGCATTCGCAAAATGCCCTTCCACCATGCGATGAAGCTCAAGCTCTGGGCGGGATTCGAACCATGGACCTGCTGCGCGGCAGTCCATAGACAATGCCACTGAGCCATCACTGCTTCAAAAATTTGTGATCTCTTGTGATTCAATTTGTGATTTTGTAATGTAATCCGCATAGCAGGCGTTATTGCAAACCTAACAATATTAAAATAAGACTAGTTTTTTTTTAGTTTGCATCATAATACACGTTTCTCTATCATCATACATACATCTTCCTATCCAAAAATAATATTTCTATCTTATACCGTTGAGGAAATATTACTGTGTTACCACCAAAGCTATGAGAATTCATCATGATAGGAAAATACTTTTCAGTTATTGGGGTGTAACTCCAAAACGGCTTCACCTATTTTAATGAAATTTAAACGGGACCACACAGCAAGCATCAGCTTTCAAATAATAAAAGAGTTATCAAAATCGGTTCACCCAGTCAAAAGATCTAAGGTAACAATCATTGAC
Organism: Plagodis pulveraria; assembly: GCA_963890685.1. Classification (NCBI taxonomy): domain Eukaryota; kingdom Metazoa; phylum Arthropoda; class Insecta; order Lepidoptera; family Geometridae; genus Plagodis; species Plagodis pulveraria. Next base: position 4,955,670 of record OY982950.1, read on the forward strand.
TATATTATCAGGACAGGAAAACACTTTTTCAGTTTTTGGAGTGTAACTCAAAAACGGCTTAATCGATTATGATGAAATTTAAATGGGACTAGACGGCAAGCATCAGCTATAAAAAAAAAGAATTATTAAAATCAGTTCACCCAGCCAGAAGATATGAGGACAACAAACATAAAAAAAAACAGACGAATTGAGTACCTCCTCCTTTTTTGAAGTCGGTAGAAAAGAAAAAAAAATGTTATTATTGCACGAAGGGTCCTAATCTTTCCATATTCCTTTAATTTTAACTATTTTACTGGAATTCTTCTGAAAATATAAAGATTGTCAACTGTCTGTATGTATAGTGTAACTTTAGTGGTAGTATTCGCGTGTCCGAGTGAATGTGAACATTGACCTAATTCCAACCCAAATTGAGATGGGGCTTTTTATTTTTGTTTCGTATGGGATGAAACGTTTTACTGTTATCATGGTTATTATGGTGGTTGCGTATTTTGCTACATAGACGAGTTATTTTGTATTTATTTCAATTTTTGACAGTTTTTGCTTTATAGTTTATTCATGGAGTAAGAGTAATTTATATTATTTTAACAGCAGGTTCTTGCATGACTTTAAATCCCAGAAGGCTGGCTGGCTACCATCCTCAAGTAGAAAATCTGTCGCCAAGCAGCTAACAGTGTGTTCAGGCAGCAGTCCTTGAAAGCCGGTGGAATTACCGGCACATGAGACTCAACAACTGTATGTGTTTGAAGCAATGATAGCCGATCGGTTATAGCTATGGACTGCGGTGCCGCAAGTCCATGGTTCGAATCCCACCGCCGGCTTGAGCTTCACCGCATGGTAAAAGGGCATTTTGCGAATGCTTGCAAAGAACCTCACAGTGTTTTCCAGCAGCAGTTCTTGAGAGTCAGTAAAATTACAGGCACGTGTGACTTAATAACTGTATGTCTCATGGTGACAGGCGCAGTGTAGTTCGTCACTTGTGACGAAATGCATCTGTTATAGGAAGTGGTTATCGCTTAACATCAGGTGGGCCTCGTGCTTCTGTACAGTAACATAAAAAAAGAAGGGAACAACAGCAGTGTCAAGGAAGTGGAACTTATTGTCATCTACCGTGTGCAATTAACAGAATAATCAAATAACTGTTCTTTTGTGGCTTGCTTAGTTGTTTTTAACCGAACGTCCACTGCGGTCATGATTTGGATGGGTGACTGCTAGTGGCATTACTACCGAGCGCTTACGTGCTTTGGATGGCACGTTGAGCTGTCGGTCCCGGTTATAGTCTTGGAATGGCATTGGTTAGTATGGTAGTAATATGTGGTAATGCGAATGCCCGCCTGGCTCCAACCTTTAAGAATAAAATCTGTTGCCAAGCACCTAACAGTGTGTTCTGGCACCTGTCCTTGTTAATTCTAGGTAAATCTGAACAAAAACTCTTTATACACTATCACTTACTTCGAATACTCATATTGATAAAGAGGTAAAAGGCTAGTATAAAATATATAAAAAAACTGACCTGGCGAGTGCACCCACCTTGCGATTCTAAAGTTATACGTATGTATTTACGCCACTCATCCAACGAGGCCGTCTATATTTTGGATGCTCCTATTAAATTGTATCATGCAAACAAAATTTTGTTCTTATATATCAAGAAAATTATGACATGAGAAAATATCTATTACTGTTGCTAATAGTATCACAAAAACTTTTGAACCCTGATAAATTGCGTCAGGAATTTAAACAACGTTATTCATTTAAAATCTGTACAAGTAAAAAATACTTCTGAAAATTAACAATTAACTAAACATTTGTATGAATAGTGCATAAATGGAACGAAACAAAATTTGCTATTTGACGTGCTAAATACCAGAGACTCTGCATAATCCTTGTCTCCAACAATTTCCATGCATTTTCTAGAATATTTTCCACCTCACATAGTAGTCAGAATTTGAACAGATTAAGTTTTAGAAGCGTGGCTGCTTCGAGGATTTGGTTTGTTTCAAATTTACATCTTATTGTTGGAAACTAGCACCTTGTCGTAGTAAGTATCCTCATACATCCGTGTCAGCTCGATAAATTCTTAACTTTCTGTATTGTGACATAGCGTTAAAGTGTAAGAACGTTTTGGGACATGAATTAAATCCACAGAGAGGATTACGTTTTACGTTTTACAACGTTTTGCGTTCTCAGACGCTTTTGTGACGACTTGAGTTATGAGTGTGGTTATGGCAAATATACGAGTTATTACGAAGAGTAAATGTGTTTTGTAGTGTACTAATTAGTTCTACAAATATTGTTTTCTGACGTCTGGGATTTCATATAACAAAACTGAAATTTCTTGTGTAAAGAAAATTAAATACTGCCTAGTGTCATACACACGAGGACTGTTTATGAAATAAGATTTAAATATTATTAATAATTTCAGCTCATAGTAGTAAAGAATACGAAACAAGACTAAAGTAATTACATACTACAGTTGTTGTTCTCAATAATATTGACAAAAAATTCAACTATTGAGTATAATTCATGCTTATATAGTAACATCACGGAAATAAAACTATTTAAATAATTAATATTTTTGTTATTTGTTTTAATTTCATATCTTGTATATGTGTTCATTGTGGTTATTTGTCGAAATTTTACTACTTAGGTACTTTAATTATATCATTTTGATATACTATTTTAAACAGGGGATTCAGGAGGTTTGTTTGCTGTAAATAATGCCATTCGTCCGAATAGAGAAGAAGAAACACATTTAACGAATTCCTTAAGTTTTATTTACGTTACAGGCCAAAATAATTTCATTTCAAGTTACATACTTACGTCATACTGCCGTTGTCTTTTTATTTCAGGAATAAAACTCGCATGGTTCGAGGTCTGGACTGTATGGTGCTTCATCAGTTCTACATGTGAAGCCTTCATATATGCTTCCGTTACCTTAGCGGAATGTGAGGACGCGTTATCGTGGTGAAAGACTACATTCTTTCGAGGATGCTTTTCACCAACTTTCTCTAAGACTCTGGGGAAGCAAATATTGACGAACCAATTTGCGGTCACTGTTTTTCGGTATTTAAGCGGTACTGTTGTGCTATGTCCTGATTAAGTAAAAAAAGAAGCAACCAAGTTTCGTCATCTGTCGCGATATTATACACAGCCAATGACCTGTCCTCCAATTTTTTTTTATTAATTTTACTACGCCATTCGTCTTGCAGTAGTTTTTAGTCTTCCGGTATATCATGTGGTATCACTCGAGTGCAAAGTTTCCGAACCCTCAGACGGACATTCAAACAACAAAAGACAAAATAGTTTGCACTTGGCTCATTCTAATGAAAAAATTAGCTGACAAATATTCTTTTTGTCAGTTTCTATTAGCTCTCGCACTCACATCTGCGTCTAAATTCTCCAAACCACAAATGCTGTGACATAGGTTTTCATCACGAAATACTAATTGCAGTCTCTGTCAACTCTCTTATTGAATTAAACCACAGCTAAAATCACGAAAAAAAAATCATAAAAATTTTAATTTTCATGACTTAAATTTGTTTTGATACCGACACAGAATTTTCTAAAAGTCGCCCAATGAGAAAACAACTGAAAGTCTCCCAAATTAAAGAGTACCACATTTCTTGAGAGTTTTATTATTGAATTACGAATAAAAGAACTGACTACTGACAACAAAATATAGAGCAGTTTATGGCTATATATTATAATTAAATTACAATTATTATATTATTCTAAATTACAAAATATAGAGCAGTTTATAAGAGCCATAAACTGGTCTATATTTTGTTGTCAGTAGTTAGTTCCGTTGCAGAAACCTACTACCTACTATTTCACACATATACGTGGTTAGTTTTAATTACTCCTCAAAAGCGTATAGTATAGTTTTTTGGCAAGGCGTTTATCATTTTATTCGTATTAGTTTAAGAACTATATCAGAAAAAGTTTTCTGAAGCAGAAATAAAAACTATTACTTAGCAATTCAGCACAACTATCTTTCAAGAATTTAGAAGTTCCGAAAAATATGTTCTGTAAAAAGTCCATCTGAAAAATAGGATTCATTCTTTCGTAAAGTTGCGATGAAAGTTCACCACTCGTAGCAAATTTATAAATAGTACTATTAGCGATCTCTTGCCATAACAAATAGCACTAATTCCGTTCTGGTTGAAATCGCGATGCCGCATGCCGCGTCATTATCCCTTAACGCGGTGCGGTGTGCTCACATTAGTCAAACAATACTTTGTCATTGTTCCAACTGTGATTACACGCATTTGTGAAACGGGAACATGTTTCAATTGAGAGGAATGTGGTAGCTATGTCTGCTGTATACATGTTGCATCAAGTAGTTATAAGCTTAGTAATTAAACAACTTTAAACGGTTTAAATCGCGTATATTTTTTTTTTTTATGCATGATAAAGGCTAACCTTAGCCTTTGACCACTATCTCACCTGATGGTAAGTGATGATGTGGTCGAAGATGTTGTTTAGGCTAACCTAGAAGTACTGGCTCTCAAGGACAGCTGCCGGAACACACCGTTAGGTGCTTGGCGACAGATTTTCTACTTATTTTTCTTTATATATATCATTATTTTTGTCCCGACGTTTCAAACACTTTGCAGTGATCGTGGTCACGGGGTGACGCGAATTAAACCGTTTAAAGTTGTTTAATTACTATGTGTAATAATAGCGGAAACCTAAGACAGCATTAGTTATAAGCTTTTTAAATATTGTTATGTTTGCAATAACGCCTGATTACAATATCGGCGGATTTCAATACAAAATTACAAATTTACGAGAGAAAAAAATATAGCTATGTGCGGGAAACAAACCTGCGTCCATCCACCCTTACAGCCGGGGTATGCTCAGACCACTTGAGCTAACATGACCATGACTCGTAACTGTAATTTCTTGGTCTTGTTTGTAGTACAACCCAAGATGAACGAGGTGTCGCTCCATCCAATACGATGGTTAAATAAAGGACGAGAGAAAAAATTGGAGTGGCCATGTTAGCTCAAGCGGTCAGAGCATACCCCGGCTACAGGTGTGGATGGACGCGGGATTGAATCGCGTACATGACAATTTTTTATTTTCGTAAATTTGTAATTACATAAGTATAAGCTCTTTACGATTTTGGAATTCATTTGTGATCATTTCAAAATGTTTTTAATTGTAAGTTTAAATTGTATTGAAATCCCATAATGCGCTGATATGTGCTCAAATTTATCAAACAATATTTTGTCATTATTCCAATTATAATTACATGCATTTGTGAAACGGGAACATGTTCAAATTTAAAGCAATGCGCCAGGGATGTATATTTAAATGTTTCATTTAAATATGGTCCTGGCGTATTTTACAAAATGTATTTTATTTTGGTTTTTACCAACTTCAAAAAATGAGGAGACCTACTCAATTAGTATGTATTTTTTATTTTATTTTGTTTACCTCATAACTTTTGACTGGGTGAACCGATTTTGATGATTCTTTTTTATTTGAAAGCTGATGTTTGCTCTGTGGTCCCATTTAAATTTCATTAAAATTGGTTATGCCGTTTTTGAGTTACACTCCAATAACTGAAAAATATTTAGGTAGCAAGGATCACTAAAAAAAGTGAAAAATTGTTGTTTACCAAAAATGGAACCGGATTCAACACTCAAATGTGTGAAAAAAATTGTCAAAGTCGGCACCTTGCGCACAATTGTAATAATAGGTTCTTTTGAACCATCATGGTACAGTCCGCGAGGCATAAGCTGAGCTTTGCATTAGTGTGAGTGATCACCAATCGGCAGGAGCGCGGCGAGACAGAATGGCGCCGCGCCTCAGGCCGGTTACCCAAAATCAGGTTTTTACCGGGCGAAAATGGCGCCGCGCCTAAGGGCGGTTGTCACACCTACACTATCCATGTACACTCACACAAATGCAAAGCTCAGCTTATACCTCGCGGACGGTAACGCTTGTTGTTGAGCTTACCTAGTTATTCTTAACCGATCAACTATGTTTACCAATGTTTGCTGTGGCCATTACTTGGATGAGGGACCGCTAGTGGCATATATTACTGAGAGATTTCGCGTTTCTAAGGGCACGGTAAGCCGTCGGTCCTGATTGTTGTTATAGGATGGCAGTCTTTAGAGGAGATTGTACGGTAGTGGTGTATTTTGCAAATGCCCGCTTATCTACTGAATGCGTTAAAATCTATCACTACGCACCTAGCAGTGTATTCTGGCCTACGAATATGTTCAAGTCAAGCTCAAAAACAGCAGAACGCAAAACTTACCGCCGTGGGCGTGGTTCAAATAGTGTGATCAATCGGATGCGATCATTTCAATAAACCAATCTATGTATTTTTTTTATTTTGTTTATATTTTATTGTTGCGGAACAAGCCCGAGGCCCACCTGATGTTAAGTGGACCAACCCCTGCCTATAACAGACGCATTTCGTCAACGACGAATTGCACAGTGCCCATCACACTGAGACGTACAGTTGTTAGGTCTCATGCGCCTGTAATTTCACTGGCTCTCAAGGACTGCTACCGGAATACACTGTTAGGTGCTTGGCGATAGATTTTTTACTTGAGGGTGGTCACTAGCCAGACGGGCATTCGCCAAATGCCCTTCCAACATGCGGTGAAGCTTAAGCCCGCGGCGGGATTCGAACCATGGATCTGCTGCACGGCAGTCCATAGCCAATTGCACTGAGCCATCACTGCTTCAAATGTTTTGTTAATTATGAACTGATGAGTCCAAAATCAGAGCGTAATTGTATGGGAATTAAATTTCTTTACGTATATATTCGTAAGTTCCGGCGATGTACTCGAGTCAAGTAATTTTAGGTTGACTTGAATAACGTCTCCAACCGCATTATCGCTGACCATCTGGTAAAGTAGTGATAAAAGTCTATTACGAATTTAAATACGTAGCTCTCGTGAGAACAGGATAAAATCAAATTACAAGCAGTTGAAGGCGCAGTCGGAAGCTTGTGTTACATTATGTAGGGATAGATATATTTCATATGTCGTCGTAACTATCCATTATTATTACGCTGCATCGGAAATTGAACTAATCTCCGGTTGTAAGGGGATATCTAGCATACAATACAAGTATGGGAACACATGCTGCGTCGTATCCATTACCTTATTAAGTATTTTATGTGAATATAACACGAACATCGAACAAAGTAGCATTATTTTTGATATTTGAGGGATATTTAACAGATTTTTGAAACGGACGGGGTTTTTCAGTTCATATGTATTTTTAGTATATATGTTTTACGATTACTATGCCGAGGTTTTTTTTTTAAGGTAGAGTACATCACTAAGTTAGTTCCACTTAAATTTCATCAAAATCGGTTGAGTACTGTTTAATTTATAGTCAATTAACCGAAGAATGTAATTGAAAATTTTGCCTAACATTGAAAACTATATAGCAATAACTTGTGGAAAATGGACCATGATAATGTGAGTTCAGTTGTTTATTTTCTTTCTTTCTTATAGCTAAGCCTTTGACCACAATCTCTTCTGATGGTAAGTCGAATGTGGTCGAAGGTGTTAACAGGCTTAACCTAGAATACCTGGCTCTCAAGGTCAGCTGCCAGAACACACCGTTAGGTACTTGGCGTCAGATTTTCTACTTGAGTATAGTCGCTAGCCAGGCGGGCATTCACAAAATGCCTAACCACCATGCAAACATGCAGGGTGGCAGTCTCTTAAGCAAGAGTGCCTCTTTGTAGGTATTGTCAAATATTCTGCTTCGAAACTGCAAACACTACTGTGTTTATTAACTTATAACCGGAAAGATTCCGCTAAATATAACGCGGGTCCTAGCCGGTTTCTAATAAGTTATTATGTATAAAACTCGCGTGAAACTACTGGCTTTAGGTGTGAAGAGTATTGTAGCAAAATCAATAACTTGATATTGCGGCACGGCAGTCCATAGCCAATACTTCAAAAGTGTTTAAAATCACCATGGTACTGACTTCAACAAGTTATTTCATATTTTTCTGGGTTGAAAGTGTTTTTGCTTTTAAGCATTACCTAACTTAGCAATTATGCTTGGATTGTAATTGTTGGCGTAGTTGGAGAATGGCTAAAACGAACTTTTCGGTTTATATTTTTCAGGCGTCATCATTACCTATCAGCGATATATACACAGTCAGCGATAACCTGGAGAGAATCCCTGATTTGATTATTTTGCAAATAAAAATTCGGGCTATTAGAGCGTATAGCTCTCATTGCTGTAAGATTTTATTTGCTGTAAGGTATTTTTTTTATGCCTGATTGGTTAGCTTTTGACCAGTATCTCACCTGATGGTAAGTGATTATGTGGTCGAAGATGTTGTTCAGGCTAACCTAGAAGTACTAGCTCTCAAGGATAGCTGCCAGAACACACCGTTAGGTGCTTGGCGACAGATTTTCTACTTGAGGGTAGTAGCTGGCCAGGCGGGCATTCGCAAAATGCCCTACCACCATGCAAACATGCAGGGTGGCAGTCTCTTAAGCAAGAGTGCCTCTTTGTAGGTATTGTCAAATATTCTGCTTCGAAACTGCAAACACTACTGTGTTTATTAACTTATAATTCAGTTCTCGTGCGTAAGCCGCCGCGATCAACCGTGTTACCTCCGCGTATTGCTGTGACTCGTTAACATTGGCGCTCAACCTTTGGCATTCTGATCTGCACTAAGTGTTATATAGTTATTTTAATATTAAAAAAAAATGGTGATTTGTGGAAGATGCGGTGATGATGTTGGTGAGGCAATCCAATGCTCGGCCTGCAAGAAGAGTTTCGATTTTCCGTGCTCTGGAATAACCGAAAAGGGATACCGGAAGCTGGGGGATCGTCAAGCAACTTGGAGGTGTGCGACCTGCAAGAACTCAGGTCAGGCAAGTGCTCTCACAGTGCCGGTGATGGGTTCACCGGTAGCTTCTCCAACGGTGTCACTTGAATCCATCATGCATGAGCTGACCAGCATTCGTATGCAGCTTGCTCCACTCTCTAGCCTATCAGCGGAAGTGCAGCTCCTGCGGAAAGAGCTAGCGGATCTCAAGGGAATCCCTGCCAAAGTACATAAACTTGATGAAAGGTTGACAAAAGTCGAAGAAGACCAAAAGGATCTTACTGGGGCCATGACTTCACTCTGCAAACTTGAGGAGGACCTACATGACACTGATCAGTGGCTGCGTAGTAACAACGTTGAGATAAAAGGCGTACCTTTGAGGGATAAGGAAAACCTTTTTGAAATGGTAGCCAAAATAGGTGACAAGATATCGTATCCAGTTTTGAAGACACAGATAAACTTCGTTCACAGAGTACCGAGTAACGTAGCTGGCACCAAGAATATAATCGTGTCATTCATGAATCGTTACGTCAAAGAAGATTTTATCGCTTCTGCCCGCTCGTTAAAAAATCCTTTATCTCCCAAAGATATCGGTTTTACCGGTGCTGCGGGGAAAATTTTTATAAACGATCATTTAACTGTAAAAAACAAACTGCTTCTCTCACAAGCAAAATCGCGTGCCAAAGAGCACAACTACCAGTTTGTTTGGGTGAAACACATGAAAATCTTTGTACGGCGAGATCCAACTTCGAAACCTTTCACCATCTCAAGAGGGCAAGACCTACAAAAAATTGTCTAGTTACATGTATGACTCTTAGTGTGAAGACAGTTTTATACGCGTTATTTTTTAGATTTAAACAACTTCAAAATATTTTGTTCGTTTCAAAAGGTTGGAATCCCCTGGCAGTGTGCTTGCGCTTATCGCAGGCCAGTTTCTACGTAAGGCACAATGCACGAACCGGTCTTGTCATGCTGTCGTGCGAGCGGAACATTGTTGTTCTTGCAATTATTGTTACATTACTAAATGTTATGCTACCTACTTTTTCTTAGATGTGTGTTTATTTTTAAGCTTTATTTCATATCAAGCGCTTGGTGCTTAAAGGATCTCATTTGGAGCGGTGTTTGGTACCGTTTTAATACTCACACTTATGGGGTATATTATATTACAATTACGATAAAAAAGTTATTACTCGTATTATATCTTTGTACTGAGCTAAATATTATGTATTCTGAGTCGCTTTTACAAAATTATTTCATGTCATATTTTATGGTTACGTTCATTTTGAGTAATGATAAATGTCAAGCCACCTACATTTACATAAATGTGTGTTTATTTTTTAAGCTTTGTTTCGTACCGTGCGCTTGGTGCTTGGAAGAACTCATTTGGAGCGGTGTTTTGCACCGTTTTAATGGTAGCACTTATGGGTTATATTACATTACAACTACGATTAAAAAGTTGTTAATATACTTTTGTACTGAGCTAAATATTGTGTATTCTGAGTTGCTTTTACAAACTTATTTATTCTCATATTTTATGGTTACGTTCATTTTTAGTAATGCTAAATGTCATGCCACCTACGTTTACATAGATGTGTGTTTATTTTTTAAGCTTTGTTTCGTATCGTGCGCTTGGTGCTTGAATGATTTTATTGTGAGCGGTGTTTGGTACCGTTTTAATAGTTGCACTTATGGGGTATATTACATTACAATTACGATAAAAAAGTTATTATTATATCTTTGTATTGAGTTAAATATTTTATACTCTGAGTTGCTTTTACAAAATTACTTCATGTCATTTTTCATGGTTACGTTCATTTTGAGTAATGATAAATGTCATGCCACCTACTTTTACATAAATGTGTGTTTATTTTTTAAGCTTTGTTTCGTACCGTGCGCTTGGTGCTTGGAAGAACTTAGTTGGAGCGGTGTTTGGTACCCTTTAAATGGTTGCACTTATAGGTTATATTACACTACAATTATGTTACAAAAATTATTGTTATATTTTTGTATTGAGTTAATTGTACTTCCTGAGTTGCTCTCACAATATTATTTAATCTTATATTATATGGTTACGTTCATTTTTGTAATACCAATAATTTTGCGACTATTACCAATTTGTTTTGACGAAGGTGTTAGTGGATGGAAACAGTTAAGCATATCAGACTTAATTTCGTTACTACTTAACATAATTTCGAGTTTATTCTATTATTGTTGGATTGACCCACAATGTATACACTAAATATTTATCACCAGAATGTTCGTGGTTTACGGACAAAAACATTAACTTTTTTTAGGAACTTGGCTAAAAATGACTATTATCACATTATATCGTTAACTGAAACCTGGCTTGTGAGTGACATTTCTAGTAGTGAATTGTTTAATGATAACTACTTAATTTGGCGTCGTGATCGTGCAACTGGGCAGTCACGTGGTGGCGGCGTCTTAGTAGCAATACGGCGGGACCTCATAGCTACTGAAAATGTTGGCTGGCAGTCCAGCGCTGAGGATATTTGGATATCGGTTCATTTAAGAGATGGGCCTGGAAAAAGTATGCAAAAAATACACATATATACACTATATCTATGTGAACAGTATCAAGGACACAGTTTCTCTAATCAACTTACCATATACTTAGACAAACTTGCAGACTTATTTATCGAACGCCCATCTGATAAATTTATTATTCTGGGAGATTTTAATATGAGCGCCATAACGTGGTCAGAGTCTGAAGACGGTATTAGAGCTGTAGCTCCGTCTACTGCTTCTTCTTCTACCACGTTATCGGCCAATATGTTTACTCATTTCATTGATACTCTTGATTTCTGCAGTCTAAAACAATTTAACTTAGTCCAAAATAAGCATGGCCGAATACTTGATCTTGTCCTGTCAAACACAAACATCTCCGTCTCAGCCTGCTTACAGCCTTTAACTGTGGAAGACCCTCATCATCCCGCCCTTTTGGTCCAACTTGATGTCTCACAATCTCAATGTCTAATAGCTCAGAAGCGTCTGATGTACCAATACAATAAAGGTAACTATGATCGTATTCGGTCTTCCCTGGCTGACACGCAATGGAACGATTTATTTTCAGAGTGTAGCACTAATGATGCTGTGAGTAAGTTTTACTCAAAATTTGTTGAATTAAGAGATTATCACATCCCAAAACGACTACATAAAAATAATAATTACCCCCGTTGGTACAATTCTGCTCTCATTAAAATTCTTAAAGAAAAACACAAATATTTTACTAAATTCAAAATTTACGGTAACAAACACGATTTACTCACTTTTCAGATACTGCGGGATAGAGCTAATAGTGTTGAGCAGACTTGTTTTCATAAATATATAGCTAACATTGAGACTGCTATCACTTCGAACCCAAAATATTTTTGGTCTTATGTAAAATGCAGACGTTCGCATACCAATTTTCCTTCCAATATGTCATATAACGGCAATGAAAGCCATACGGGCCAAGGAATATGTGAACTTTTCTCTAATTATTTTCAGTCCACGTTCCTGGATTCTACTACCACTTGTACCCATTCAGCGTCTAGAGACGATTCTAATTGCCACATTAGTTCTATTGAAATCAATCCTGACATTGTGCGGAAATACCTTCAATCCCTTGACTTAAATAAATCAGCCGGTCCCGATGCTATTCCAGCCATATTTTTAGTAAAGTGTGCTAACGAGTTAGCGTATCCTGTATCATTACTATTTACAAAATCACTCTCTGAAGGTGTCGTTCCTACTATATGGAAGACTGCGTTCATCTCACCTATTCACAAAAATGGTGCTAAAGACGTGGTAGAAAACTACCGACCAATATCTAAGCTTTGTCTTCTAGCCAAAATTTTTGAACGTATAATTTATAATCAACTTTACAGTAGTATTCTCCCTGACCTTAATCCACAACAGCATGGTTTCTTAAAAGGAAGATCAACGGTGTCAAACCTTGTTGTTTTCACTGATTACGTTACTCGACAAATGGTCACTAGTGGACAGGTAGATGCTATCTACACCGACTTTAGCAAGGCCTTTGACCGAATCGATCATGTTATTCTGCTGAGAAAACTATTCAATCTAGGTATTCGTGGTGATCTCTACAGGTGGTTCTCTTCTTATGTCTTCAACAGAACTCAGGCAGTAGTATTAAGTGGTTATACTTCTTCCTGGACTGCTATACCATCTGGAGTCCCTCAGGGATCATTGCTGGGACCTCTTTTGTTTGTCATCTACATCAACGATATTGGACACTGTTTTAAACATTCCCAATTCCTACTATTCGCAGATGACATGAAGATGTTTATGGCAATTGACAACCCCTCTAATGCGTTACTTCTGCAGGAAGACCTAGAAAGAGTGGCTAACTACTGTAAGACAAATAACCTTATTTTGAATATATCAAAATGCTCAGTGGTTACTTTCAGTCGTAAGACACAAACTGTACAATTTAAGTACTCACTTGAAAATCAACCACTTTTACGTGTGAGTGACATTAGAGACCTTGGGGTCCATTTGGATAGTAAGCTCACTTTTGTCAATCACATCGATATGATAGCTAAGAAAGCCTCATCAGCATAAGGTTTTATTATACGTAATGCGGGCATTTTTAAAACCATGAAGACTCTAAAAGTCCTATACTGTGCTTACGTTCGCAGTCACCTTGAATACGCAAGTCAAGTTTGGAATCCTAATTATGCCGTACATATTCAAAGGCTGGAAAGAATACAAAAGAAATTTATTAGGTACTTAGGATATAAATTCAAAATTCCACGTTCTAAATATATAGTTCGCTGTGCTCGTTTCCATCTGTTACCACTTTCAACTCGTCGTAATATTTCTGACATACGGCTGCTCATGAAGATTGCACAATCCAAAATTGATTGTTCTGATTTAGTGGGTAAATTAAGTTTATATGTTCCACCTAGACACGCTAGACCCAGAAGGTTGCTTCACGTACCACCCGCACGTACAAACTATCGCAGACAATCATTTTTATTAAGATCACAAACCGCTTTTAATGAGTTTATCGAGCACGAAGGTCACACCATCGACCTTTATTCTAGCAAATTGTCTCATGTTAACCTTGCTTATGTCACTTTGAATTCGTAAAATTTTCAAGTATTTGGAAAAGAAGTGGCTGCGTACGAAAAAAAAAAAAAAAAAAAAAAAACACTATTGCTTTGTATAATCTTATTACGTGTGTGTAAAATACTTCTTTTTATATCTGTGGAGGCTTGTTAATGGCTTTTTTTAATTAAGTTATTAAACCTTTTTGTAATGATAGCTGTAAGCCCCCCAAATAAATGTAAAATAAAAAAATAAAATAAAATAACCGGAAAGATTCCGGTAAATATAACGCGGGTCCTAGCCGGTTTCTAATAAGTTATTATGTATAAAACTCGCGTGAAACTACTGGCTTTAGGTGTGAAGAGTATTGTAGCAAAATCAATAACTTGATACACGAGGCATAAGAACTAACATCTTGCATTGATGCAGTTCGGTGTCAAGCACTGCATTTGTAATGAACAGACGTGACCGCGTACAATCATGCGGGTGTGTAACTTGTTTATTACATCACTTAATACCAAAAAAAAAAAATACCTATCACAATGTTTTTTTTTTCTATCGGAAGATTTTTTCTTCTTATGATCTCCTAAACACATATTGTTTTTAATATTAAAATGTAAACGTGAAAATATTTTCATTTCACTTTTAATTTCGACAAGTTTTACAGAGACACAAAATGTAATAATATATCAGAAAAATTTCCTGCGGAAAACATCGAATTGCAGGTGGATTTTGAGCATTTCCAACTCAGCAAACAAATATCCTAGGGCTAGTACGTTCTCTCTCCAGCCGAGCTCGCTGTAACTACGTCAGTTTTTGACAAACAAACAATAGAGCCTACCAAAAGAAAACAAAGAATCAGTATTCAAACAAAGGCGTGGTTTTACGTGGATCTGTATATTTTCATCACTGTTCAGACTAAACAAAGGCGTCTTTTTCGTGGTCTTAATGCCACTTGATAACAATATTTTATAATTTTTGTATAAAAACTCAAAAATATTGCTAGCGCTCGTAGCGAAGTTTACTTAGCTGTTCTCAACCGATCAGCAAAGTTAAGCAACGTCGCGCGCGGTGATGAGTTGGATGGGTGATCGCTAGTGACATTACTACTGAGCGTTTCCGCGCTTCGGAGAGCACGTTAAGCCGTCGGTCCCGGTTGTCGTCTTAGGATGGCAGTCGTTATAGCATGGTGGTAGGGCATTTTGCGAATGCCCGCCTGGCTAGCTACCACCCTCTAGTAGAAAATCTGTCGCCAAGCACCTAACGGTGTGTTCCGGCAGCTGTCCTTGACAGCCAGTACTTCTAGGTTAGCCTGAACAACATCTTCGACCACATCATCACTTACCATCAGGTGAGATAGTGGTCAAAGGCTAACCTATCTAGCATTAGCAACTGGTAGGGCATTTTTCGAATGCCCGCCTGGCGGCGGGCATTCGAAAAATGCCCTACCACCATGCTTTAATGACTGCCATCCTAGGACATCAACCGGGACCGACGGCTTAACGTGCCCTCCGAAGCACAGAAGCGCTCACTAGTAATGTCACTAGTGGTCATCCATCCAACTCATGACCACGGCGGAAGTTGCTAAACTTTGCTGATTGGTTCAGAACAGCTGATCAAATTTCGCTACGAGCGCTCTGCACTAAGATGGTCGGCACTAAGAGCAAACGTCAAAGAAAGGTATGTCTGATGCTACATAATAATTATGTACTGTTGTCTTTTAAGCTGCAAACCCCACGACGCCTGCCACGCGTGGGGATTGTGGCAAAACCACTCCTTAATGCGGGAGGATGTGTTCAGCAGCAGACAATCCGGCTGACACAGTACAGTACAATTGTCTTATATATAGTAAGCGACAACATAAATATCATTTGTTGTAGGGACAGCACTACACTTCATACTTTTTATTGTTATAGATAATGCGTGAAATTATATATTGTCGAAGTATATGACATATTGTAGTAATGTCACATGAGTGGGATAATGGTAGGAAGGGGAAAATATTTTTCAAAGTTCAGTCTTAATCATTTTATCGTCCCTATCCGTCATTTGTGCTAGCATTATTCATTATTTAGGTATGTGTACTATACCAGCATAAATACATTTTGGCACGGAACTGCGGCAACAATAATCATGATTGGAAGCTATTCAACCGCCCCTATATGTGGAAGTATTTGGCGAATTGTACCCGCTTCAGGCCATTAGACAACTTCGTGTTTTACAATGGGACTAACAACAGAAATAAATGTGTATTAGGTAGTAACTAGGTACTGAAATTACCCTTATCTGGAGTGATATCACCTTGTATAATTCAAGCATCATGGTGTATGTAAGTATGATGTATGTGCAAATTGCACCCGCTTTGGGCCGTTACACAACTTTTCGTTTACAATGTGATCAGTAATCAACAGTAGGTAGATATAAACGTGTATTGTTAATAGTAGTAACTTGTTAGGTACTGAAACAGGCTATTTTAGGAGCGATATTTCCTTTGTATTATTCAACCATCATGATGTATGGAAGTAAATTGCTAATTGCTCCCGCTTTGGGCTATTACACAAATTCCTATTTTACAATGTGATCAACAGCAGATACTGTAATAAGCGTGTGTTGGTCTAAATTCCTCCTCCTCCTTGAGTCATTTCCCCGACGCTGGGGGTCGTGACCACATCATGGTGTCAAAACTTTCTCATTTATGATATTCCTTCACTTGCTCCTACTTTCATCAACGTGTACAGCTTCTGAGGCTTTAACGTTCAACGAGGTACGGATTTGGTCCGCCCAGCGCATAGGGCTTCTACCTCTGGGTCGTTTTCCCTCGATTTTTCCCCTGACAATCACTTTAAGTAGGTTGTCACCAGGTTTGCGGGCGATATGGCCATAGAAGTCAAATATCTTGCGGAGGCACACATTCCATAATCTTGGCCTTTTCTCAAGTTTGAGCTCCTGCAGTATCGAGATGTCCATCCTGTGTGCCGTCCACGAAATACGGAGCATCCATATCCATCAATGGGTTAAAGTAGTAACTTAGTATGTACTGCAATAGTTTTATGCAATTTTCAGGTACAATATTTCCTGAGAATTTATCCACCAAGATATTTTTTTTTATTTTTTATGCCTGATAGGTTTGCATTTGACCACTATCTCACCTGATGGTAAGTGATGATGTGGTCAGAGATGTTGTTCAGGCTAACCTAGAAGTACTGGCTCTCAAGGACAGCTACTGGAACACACCGTTAGGTGCTCAGGGACAGATTTTCTACTTAAAGGTGGTAGCTAAGCCTAGCGGGCATTCGCAAAATGCCCTACTACCATGAAAATGCAATAGAATTAATATGAGAATTGTACCCTCTTAAGGCGGTACGGCTACTTCGTTTGTTACAAAGCGATTAACAACAGTTGGTCTGAAAGTATGTAAGTAGTCACTAGATATAAAACATTTAGCGAAGGATAGTGGCGCATTCAAAGCCGTCACTATCCTTCTCTAAAGTAATAGCTCAAATTCATTGTTCCTATTGTTAAGGGAATGGATCGACATCGACATCTGCATTCAAACTGAATTGAACTACAAATAAGGCTAATTTTTATATTAGCATTTAACTTGTTTACGATTGCATGCTATCAACATTGCTTAGCAGGATAACACTGGAACATGTCTGATCTCTATTATTTTCAAAACGTATGGAACTATTTGGCAAAATCTGGTAGTTTGGGTAGAAAGGTCCCCTGATAACGTAATGAATATGGTATGAAAAATTAAGATGCAAGTCTTACAGTAGTGTTTAATGCAGGAGTTTATGGATCCATTATCAGATCCTGGACTCAGCCTAGGTCTTTAGAACTTGTCAAAACATACCCAATGGGCCGACCACCCTTGGGCGGCATCATAATCTCCTTTGTACTATATTCGAACTTTATTTGACGACCGTGGCACATGGTAACTACTCGTATTATCTAACCTGTCTGTAAGGCGTCTCGTTGCCTGATGCTTTGTCGCTGACGTCAATAGAGACTGCAGATGACATCACAGTCTGATAACAAAAGTATTTTTAATGATTTGTAATAATAATTTTATTATTACAGATAATTAAGAACGACTTCATAATTGAACCTGAAATAAGAGTGTCTTTTGCAGTCTTTAATGACGTCACAGGTGGTCACAGATACGATAATAGTTACCATGTTCCGCGGCCGTAAATACTAATATATTATAATAGGTATGGGAATTATTACCTATCAAATATAACCCCAAAAAAATATTAGTTCCATTTAAATCAACATCTGTATCGCACTGGTGTCATTTAGTCTAATGGCATATTTTATCATCGGACACTGAAATCACACTATGTATGTCAAGTGTCAGCTCTGTTGGAAAGGAAATAATTTATATTTTCAAAATATTATTGTAACGGGGGTGGTTGGGTTCTTGAGGTATAACTCCAGACAGAGACAACGATAAGGTGAACCAACAATTAAGTGAGCAATTCCAGTGTACTTTCGTTAAAGAACAGCTGACAATTGCCTGCACGTTTCGGCTACGAGTCCCACAGTGTGGAAGCACGTGTACGCGGCGTCGTTGGTAAGACTGGTAAGGTATCCTATACTAGATAGACCGTCCCTCAAAGTCCCACACGGTGGAAGCAATTTAGGAGCTGCTGTATACTAATAAACGTATTAACATAAGTATTCGTAATATCTAATTTTCCTCACCACAAACTCTTCAACAAAATTTATACACATAAGTCATCCAACTAATGAAACACAAGGTTAGCGTGCGCTAATTTTACCAGACGTTTGTATGGAAAGCGCTCCGTGCACTCCACTCTTAAATGGTATGAATTATCCAAAGTGGGCTACTTTTACGGCCCCAGCGACACTTGGAAAAATATTTTTGTACTCTACTCAATGAGACTTAGACGAAGACTTCCCAAATGCAAGGGTGCAAAAAAAATTGTTTCGCCAACCTTATCGGCCATCATCTTTTTACTAACGTTATTGACTAAATATTAAAATTTCAGTTACCTGAAGCGTCAGTTCCTTCAGTTAGTATATACTGTACAGTACTGTATCAGCTGGATTGTCCACTGCTGAACACAGCCTCCCCCTTTATGGGGGTATTTGCCGTAATCCCCATGCTTGGCAGGCGTCTTTGGGATCGCAGTATGAGATATCAGTTCCTCAGAAAACGCTGCTGCCCACCTTCTGATGTGTTACCCTAAGTCGCCTCTTACGACAACCATGGGTAGAGATAGGGGGGTGACATTCTAGCCCGGCACCCCACGGTTGACACAGTTAGTATATACCCGAGACATATGCACAGATGGATAGAAAAACGTACTTAAAAGGGGTTACATAAACGTACTTCTATTCATAAAACATTTTACACCCGTAAAATTATCAGTAAACATGGCGCCTGCCACTTAACTAAAACACCGAAAACTTAAAATGAAAGATTTTCAGCGCATATATTCCTTTTTTAATCAATGTGACCATATCTTCAAGAATATACCAAACAATTAAATTAGAAGCACCTGCACAACTCAGACTTTACTAAACTGGCACAGATTACTTCATAGTATCAATGTATAGTGCGGCAATACTATGCGTGGCGTGTTTCACTAACATTACAAGCTTGTTACATGTGTTGTGAGAAATACTAGGTACCTCATTTAGTGATACACAACACAAAAGTTGTGGAGACCCAATAAATATATCTACATTTTATGGGTGCAATTCAGATCAATTATGAGCTTGTAACGGAAAATAAATCAAAACATGATGTATAATAAAGTTCCATCTCAATGCACGCCGAATTTGTCTGAACGGTGCGAAAATTAGAGAACATAATATTTTTCACATGGATGCGTTTGCCCGATGTCAAAATATTCAACATGGATTTGTTGAGGATATAGCTATACACATTGTAGCGAAGATAATTAAATATTAAAATTTGTTATCATTAAGACAGAGTTCCAAATAGTAGATTGTACAACAAGTGCACGAATGTATTAGACGAGGAGTTTAGCATGTTAGTCGAGGCTAAAAAATGGGTTTTATACACGAGTTTTACAATTGAACCTTCAATTAAATTGGAAGGAAAATATTTTCTATTAAAATGGATACTTTGGCAATGTTAGTATCAAGTTAATTAGTAGCAGTAGTATTGTAGTAGCTGTAGTGTTGTATATAGTTTGTAGTATTTGTTTAATAAAGGCATACCGCCATTAAAAAAAAATATTAAAAAAAAAAAAAAGTTAATTAGTAATTGTTATTCTATTTTGAATGTCATGGTATCGAAAAAAATGTTGTTTGTTAAATGTATTAAAAACGGAACCTTCTTGAACAATTTGAAAATAAAATAATCATTTTATGCGCTTGTGCTGAAAAAACTGGCTTTTATGCACATGAGCATAAAAAGCCATTTTAGTCCGTGTCCACCGGGGACAAGATCTTTACCAGCATGAGACGTGACAAAATATTTATTACTTATTTTTACCTACTTCACGTTGAAAACTGTCGCGAGTTTTATCCATATTAACTAATTAGGAACCGGCTATGACCCGCGTTATATTTACCGGAAAGATTCCGACCAGTTACGCGCTGAGGCCCGTGCTCGTCGCTTCGCGCAATCGTGACTCCCAGACGAAGGACTTCAAAACAGTCCGAAACTGGTCGGAATCTTTCCGGTAAATATAATGCGGGTCCTAGCCGGTTCCTAATAAGTTAATATTTTTACCTACATTGTACCCCGCGAGTTATACGCCTTGGGCAAACAATATTACCGAACGTTATGTATCAATTGTACTGTTTTCTATTGCTATAATTAGTCATTACGGCCACAACACTTGTTCCAGCAGGTTACCCTTTGACCACTATCTCACCTGATGGTAAGTGATGATGTGGTCGAAGATGTTGTTCAGGCTAACCTAGAAGTACTGGCTCTCAAGGACAGCTGCCGGAACACACCGTTAGGTGCTTGGTGACAGATTTTCTACTTGAGGGTGGTAGCTAGCCAGGCGTGCATTCGTAAAATGCCCTACCACCAAGCTATAACGACTGCCATCCTAAGACAACAACAGGGACCGACGGCTTAACGTGCCCTCCGAAGCACGGAAACGCTCAGTAGTAATGTCACTAGCGGTCACCCATCCAACTCATGACCGCGCGCGACGTTGCTTAACTTTGCTGATTGGTTGAGAACAGCTAGGTAAACTTCGCTACGAGCGCTTCAGATAATGAATAAAACAGACAAAAAATATTATTAATATGCCGCATAGGTTGTACAAGTCTCCTTTGAATATAACTCTTTATATTCGACGCCCTATAGCCGAATACTTGTTTATTAAATAAAAGCTAAACAGTCTCCACTCTTCATGAGGCTCGTTACACTGCGGGCAACATCCACGTTGCTGCCATTTGTCATCCATTTAGGCCGATGCTTGGTTTCAGCTGTCATTTGTTTTTCGTATCCCACGCCACGCCACGCAACGCCACAATGTGCTGATGTGTTGATAGCTGAAAGCCCAATGGCCACACGGAAGCGTTTATTTGCTTATATTATCTTTTGAATGCTTGAAGCGGCAGCAGTGATAGCCGAACGGTAAATGCTAAGGACTGCGAGGCGATGGTCCATAGTTCGATGGCTTTTGTGGTGCTGGACTAGAATTTCACCACCCCATATCCTTATAATAGTAGTCGTAAGGTAATGAGCAAAGACATATGCCAAACGTCGTGATTTTTAGGAAATAGGTTGTGGGGATTATGGTATAGTTACAAACGCTGTTGACTTAATGGAATGTGATTTCAAAGAAATATTTCTAAATTATCAAATTATATCTAGTGGCAATTCTGCCTTATTTACATGCAAAGCCAACGTGACGTCAAAACCGCCGGATTCTCAATCGCGCTCACAAAGAAACAAGACATCCTGATGGTGCTTCGTTTAAAAACGAAACGCGTCGAAAATGGCATCGACATAGCAGGAAAATTAGGCAGAATTGGCATTAGATATAACTTTTGCAGTATAATGTTTTAGTATTAATTAAATATTTTTTATATATTTTTTTTCCGCCAATTAACATAATAAGTACTGATGATTTTATCATTTTACTTAACTAACAATACAGATGTAAGCTTTTTGCATAAACCTTTGTGTTTACTAGTATTGTCTCTCCTCCTTTTTCCTGTAATCAATCCTCGATCGTTCACAGAACATAACCCCTAACTTTCAATATAAACATCTTGAAACTCGTTACCCTAAAATCACCAAAATACAGCGTTCCAGCATCACAGCGTTGCACGGGTTCGCTTAAACACCGTACCGAAGAAAAATTTCGAAGCAACTCCGAAACTTTACCTACAGTTTATCGCTTGCGTATCCGGAGTAGACTTGGCAGTACACTTTAAACTAAACAGTACGTTAGCTTCCACTTGTTGGTTTAAGTATGGTATCCTACCTATGTCAGACTTGAAGCGCGTGTTCTATTGGCATGCCAATGTTATAAACATTCTGTATTTTAAATTTTGTCTATGGTCGAAACAAAATGTATGTTTCATGTTTTCCGTGGCTTGCGGATTGGACATTCACATTTTCCCCCAGCGCGGTAAGAGGGGGGGGGGGAGGGGGGGTCACACTGGTATTTGGACCACTCTGAGCAAGTTGATACTAAAAAAAAACAAAATGGACAAATATATTTTTTTATAAAAAATTGTCTTTTTTGTAGTACAAGGTAAGTTGAACTATAGGTGTCGCTCCATCCCTATAAGATGATAAATAACGGGACGGTAAATTAAAGTTATGAGTTATATGCCATGTTAGCTTAGCGGCCAGAGCGTACCCCGGCAATAGAAGTGGATGGTGTGGGTCGGAATCAAGCACAAGACCATTATTTTTTCTCTCGTTGTATTTTATTAATGTTTTCCGCGGAGGATGCGTTATTGCAAAAATAAAAAAATATTAGAACATAATATAATATTACAAGTAAATAAAAGTGTACCTGTGAGATCTATACAGCAAAATTTGTGTAATTTTTTATTCAAAAAAATTTCAATTTTAACTAAAAACATAAAATATACTTACTTTGCGACCTTAACGTAAAGTTTGTTTCTATATCATAATATGCTATATATCAACTTATGGACTCGGGTATAAGGTGATAAAATTTAAAAGATAAGGTACTGCGATACACTGATCTAGGACCAAATGCACTTTCCTAGTACCTTTTTTCGAACCAGCATTGTTTGAGCAGGGACAGTTCTAGGAGAGTTTAAAGAAAGTTGGCGTCTCTTTTTGTGACGATTTTCACGGTGCAATGGTTATGAAAATGTTTCAGTTTGTGTAGAATTTTTGTTCAGCTGATATTTGAATCACTTTTAGTGAAATGTCTTCACAATATTACTCGTTACGTTTTCTTATGGAAATAAATAAGTTTTGTTTTGAATATTTTATTGTATTTTATTCTATATACCTCTTTGTTAGTTATAAATGGCTTTGTAAGCGACAAATGACAATGTTTCAATTTTAGACGAATTCGGTCGTCCGAGATTTTATCATTTGATCATAAAAAAATACAAATGAGTTTTTTCTTTTATATTTCATTATGTTTTTTGTTTGAAGCAGTGATGGCTCGGTGGCATTGGCTATGGACTGCCGCGCAGCAGGTCCATGGTTCGAATCCCGCCCAGAGCTTGAGCTTCAACGCATGGTGGCAGGGCATTTTGCGAATGCCCGCATGGCTAACGACCACCCTCAAGTAGAAAATCTGTCGCCAAGCACCTAACGGTGTGTTCCGGCAGCAGTCCTTGAGAGCCAGTGAAATAACAGGCAAAATGAGACTTAACAGGTATGTCTCAAGGTGATGGGCGCAGTGCGTTCGTACTTGTGATGAAATGCATCTGTTATAGGCAGAGGATACCGCTTAACATCTGGTGGGCCTCGCGCTTGTTCCATCACAATAAAATAAAAAAAAATAAAAAATTGTGACGGAACAAGCCCGAGGCCCACCTGATGTTAAGTGGACTAACCTCTGCCTATAACAGATGCATTTCTAAAAACGAATTGCACTGTGCCGGTCACACAGAGACGTACAGTTGTTAGGTCTCATGTGCCTGTAGTTTTACTGGCTCTCAAGGACTGCTGCCGGAACACACTGTTAGGTGCTTGGCAACAGATTTTCTACTTGAGGGTGGTCGCTAGCTAGGCGGGCATTCCCATAATGCCCTTCCACCATGCGGTGAAGCTCAAGCCCGCAGCGGGATTCGAACCATGGACCTGCTGCATGGCAGTCCATAGCCAATGCAACTGAGCCATCACTACTTCAAGATATAAAAAAGCAATGTTTTTGCAATTTTAACTAAGTAACAGTGCAAATAAAGCTATAAGGCTAGGCTACCCACCCAATAGTATAAAATTGGCTTCAATGACCGTACATGCACGCTTCGAGTTGGCCGTTCAGTACTCAGTGTAATCGGTTGAGTGCTTCATTGGTTGGAATTTGATACTACGTTAAGCACGTATTTTCTATCATCTCAAATAGTGATACGTGTAGTTAGTAAGTAGGTAGCATATTAAACTGTTCGTACCGTAGTTTGCTTAGCCTTAGCCGTTCCTTACCGATCAGCTAAAATAAGCAACGTCCGTCGCAGTCATGACTTGGATGGGTGATCGCTAATGGTTACTACTGAGTGCTTAGGCGTCGGTCCCCGTTGTTGTCTTAGGAAGGCAGTCGTTGTAGCATAGGTCATTTTGCGAATGTCCTACAACACTCTAGAGTAGAAAATCTGTCGCCAAGTAAATAACGGGGTGTTCCGGCCACTCTACTTAAATATCAATAATTCTAGTTTAGGCTGAACATCATCTTTGATCACATGAGATAGTGGTGAAACTCTACCATATAAGTTATGTAAAAAAATAACAGTCCTCATTGAATGACATAATTGTCTAAATCTGTGACTAAACATTCATTTCATACTCGGGGGGTGCCAAAGATGACAGAAGATTGATGAAGATGAAGTGAAGAAAAAGACTCGACTTTTGTCAATAATTTTAAAAAACTATTAATTAATAAATGTTATTATACCATAAATGAATTCCTTAGTGACAAATCTAAATGATGATTAAAGGGATCGGTCGCTCTGCTACTATTAGTTATATCTGTTGCTATACCCAAAACGGGTCATATGTATAACTTAAAAAAAAAAATATTTAAGACCAGCATGTACACCACATATGATGCAATAAATAATTGAGAATAAAGAATTGAGAATTGAGATTTGGTAATTGCATTGGAACGATACCCTCAAAATACGAGTCCAACTTGCACTTGGTGGGTGATATTATTACTATCCCATAACTTGTAAATTGTTCGGCCCCTTTTACTTAAAAACTATCACGCCTATAGATTTGTGCTTTAATATAGTAATTTAACTTCATATCCCGATGTGTAATCTGTCAAGAGAAAAATTATAATTATTAAAATAAATGAGCGTTACCAATTTTGTATAAATTACATATTTTTTTTTATATTCCTGATGGTTAGCCTTTGACCACTATCTCATCTGATGGTAAGTGATGACGTGGTCGAAGATGTTGATGACCGATGGGTTACCGTGCCCTCCGAAGCACGGAAGCTCTCAGTAGTAATGTCACCAACGGTCACCCATCCAACTCATGACCGCGGGCGACGTTGCTTAACTTTGGTGATCAGGTAAGAACAACTTAGTAAACTTCGCTACGAGCGCTTCAAAATATGAATGATAAGAAAAAATGTTATTGCTACTAACGCCATCTGTTAAAAAGCCAAAGAGTTAACATCCCTGCAACAGAACTAAACTCAATACGAAAATGCATCGATCGTAGTTAATCTACTCAACACTAGATGACACCACTAGAATTAGGTTGTAAGATAAACGCGCGTACTCACAAAGCTCAGATAAGGAATATAATAAACACAGCAAGAAATAGGCAGTATTCTGTAATCTGTGCCTAGGTAGGTAAGGACCAGAAGAAACTTTGCAATAAATAAGCGACTAACAACTACGAAGCAATAAGGTGCACTTCAGCTCGTAAAGCACGGAGTACCTTATATTTATATTACCTCTCTCTTTCTATCGCATATCCACGCATAGCTCTGATCTGTTCTGGTGATCAGAGTTATGCATGCAATGCAGCACACCGTAGAATAATACCGTCCAGACGGATACGCCGACATACCTGTAGCTTTGTTCCTAAAATGGGGAATGAGCCCAGCCTGGCCGCGGTACAAAATTGGCTCCAATAACCGTTCATGCAGGCTTGATTTGTTTGCTTTGTCCGACAGTGTTACATCGGTTGAGTGACTTACAGTTCGTGAGCGAAAGTTCATAAATCAATATGAATATAATTAAATGTTACCGTAGTTTGGTCGATCCTGTTTTTAGTTTGCCCGGAAATTGTTTTATTATAAATAAAAACGAACAACTGCGAGGTAGTCTCGTAAACTGAGGGTCGCGTTCCAACCACAGATTACCCCCAATAGATACCGCATGATAGGATGGACTGAAGGACGAACGGACGGACAGACGAACAGCCAAGTCGGCACCCGTTTTCTATTACGTAAAAAAAATCGTAACCCTAAATAATACTTAATTAGGCTGTTTTCGATACGCCTCGAAATAACACACCAGAAATTTTCAACCGGAGGTATGAAGTTGTTTGTTTTTGTTAATTATCTCTCTGTTCTGACCTGTTATATTATATACCGATATTGTTATTTAAATACCTTAATGAACAAATTGAAAAACATGGGCGGTAAAATTGGCACTAATTAAAATGTTATGAGAATGAATTAATTAACCTCTATAGTTATGAAAGGATCATAATATAAATTTAAAAATATCTGAACTGACTTCCAACATTGAAAATTATTAAAGTAACTTTGTCAAAGACAAAATAGTTTATTTGTTTTAGACGTCTACAACGCTCTTATAAGAAAAAAAAAGTTTTAATATTGAAATATTCTTCATTATACTACCACGTTCAGCAAATAAGAATGTGTAGAGCCACTGCGAGAAGAGCAGTCAAGAAACTCGGGACCTTTGTAGAATTTGATATGGTATCGAATTCGAAATTTTAGTTTGATATTGTATATTATAAATAATTTAAATAATATTCAGTGATGAAAGCCATTTCCAATTTTTCCTGATTCAAAACACTCTGACTAATTTTTTCACGATCGGATTGCTACAAGCTATTTCACAATTTTCAGAGTCTGAAGTTGTTTTTTTTTAACCGACTTCAAAAAAGGAGGAGGTTCTCAAATTGTCTGTTTTTTTAAGTTAACTCTCTGTTTTGTTAGTTAACCTATTAACTTTTTGCTGGGTGAACCAATTTAAATGATATTTTTTTATTTGAAAACTGTTGCTTGCTGAGTAGAACCAATTAAATTTAATTAAAATCGGTCAAGCCGTTTTTGAGTTACACTCCAGTAACTGAAAAATATTGTCTTAGGCTTTCGCAATTATTACACATAGTAATTAAACAACTTTAAACGGTTTAAATCGCGTATATTTATCATTATTTTTGTCCCAACGTTTCGAACACTTTGCAGTGATCGTGGGCACCCTGGCAGTCACCCCGTGACCACGATCACTGCAAAGTGTTTGAAACGTTGGGACAAAAATAAAAATAATAAACGTAAACCGTTTAAAGTTGTTTAATTACTTTAAAAATATTATTGAAAAACGTTCCTTTTGTACATAATATTTTGATGCTAGTGAGTTACTAGGTTATTTAATACGCGAGATTCGGAGTTCTTGGGGATCGCTGTGTTAGGTATTTGTTCCTCAGAAAGCGCTGCTGCCAACCTTATAGTTTGTTACCCTTAGTCACCTCTTATGACACCTACGGAAAGATGGGGAAACGTGACATTCTAACGCGGCACTCTACGAGCAACACATACAACATCATATTCATCAGTGTTTAATTACTTTTCTAAGTAGTACGAGCAATATTACTTTTTAACTCACCAATACCATAGAACATATACACCAGAAGAAGCGGCACTCAAGTATACATGTGTGCTCGTAAAAGCGTTCGCGGCTATGTGTGAGTGCGACAGAGGGGCGCGGGCCGCGCGGTGTGTGGGGCGGTCACCTCTAGTGGTGCCTCTAATTCAGGGAGTTCACTCGCTCCTTCTCAGTTAAGCTAGGCTGGTTTGAGGTTTTGTCACAATGCCGGGACGTAAATATTGTTGTGTTTACCGTTGTTGTAGTAACACAAAGGAGAGGAATGAATAAATATTATTTTCGCTACCTAAGTATTGTTATAGACTTAAGTTATTGTAGTACCTCAAACGGAAAAATGAAAACACAATCATTCCCGTATTACAGAACTACAGTTACCACTGATGAAAACTAGAACATAAGAGGTAGATACTAAATAATTTGTTTAGATCAGCTGTAATTGTAACTTTGTAACACAAAATTGATCATATTTTTTTTTAAATTATGTTACGGAAGCCTACAATTTTAAAAGGATTTTCTGTATATTTTTAGTGTAATATAAATAATCTTTTATGCATTCCGTTTTTATTTCTGTAACATAACCAATGTGCCTATATATGCAGTATATTATTCATTTTGTCAAGTCAAATTATTTATATCTGTGCCGTCATGTGCTGAAATAAATAGTATTTCATAAGTGTAAGGATAATAATTTAAGAATAGGTATAGTCATATCGGTGATGAATCTAAACTTGAAGCTATTTAAGATTTGATAAACGTAAACTCCATCAAGTTAGGTGTATAAAATAATAACTTATAAATATAATATTTTGTAGCTAAGCGGTACAGTTATCTTTGGTTATTTTCTTTCGTCAAAAGATAACTGCCTCAACCCTATTAATATTCACGCGCGCCGGCACAAGGTCAACGTCGCGCGATCTCACACTTACGATAAATGTCATGGGCCTGCCAATACCATGATCAAGCCTGTAGCTAGGCTCAATAAAACTATTCAATTTTGAATTACCCGACACAGACGTGAATTTACACTTTAAAAACCTTTTAATAAAATTTATTCATTTATTCTCTCATATTTTATACGATAAGTACCTTAAAGCAAAGTCCTGATACAATATTATTAAGTATTTACTCAGCCAGGCTTCAATGGCCGTTCATGTGCGCTTCAGTTGGCAACGCTACCCGACAGTGAAACTGGATAGCAATTGCCTCGATTACTGTTAGCTATTTTTCAGATGGCGCTGTGTATTTGTTAACTGGCAGAAGTCTAGTTTACAAACTGATCTCGATTTTGTCTATGTATTACTAGCTCTTTGGGTTTAAACAAGAGTTCTCTAGGGATGTAATCTGTACCTTGCATGTACAGTGACTAAACGAGGAGTTAAAACAATTAGGTGGTTGCTTTCCGCGAATAAAGATTACACTTTATTAATCGTTTATTGTGTTTTACCCAAATCCAATGACTTAAATATGGTTTTTTCAGCCATGAAAGTCAAAGTCAAAATAATTTATTCAATTTAGGCATCTACGACGCTATTGTGAAGGTCAATCACAAATTTTATTACTAAAATATTCTACGTAGTATTGCCACGTTCAGTAAGAAATAAGTATAGTACCACTGCGAGAAGAACGGGCAAGAAACTCGGGACATTCTTTTAAACGTCTTTTGACGATGTGTTTATTGTTCATTAATTAACCCTAAATGAAATAAGGTATTTTTTAGCTCTAAGCCAACTACTTCATGTAGATTTCTTAAGTTTATTTAAGTAAGTAGAATTTTAAAGTTATGATAAAAAATAAAACATCTATAAATATGAACACTAAAATCATTTTTATAGGATTATGACGGGAAAAGCACTAGCCCCACATGATGTTAAGCGGTAATTTATATAGATATGCCCTATAACGCCTACCACATTAAGATATGTAGTTGTTTAGACTCCTATTCTATAGGCATACTCCGAAATATACTGACACTCTAGGACTGCTGCTAAAACACTGTCAGGTGCTAGGCGATAGATTTTATACTAGAAAAGGTAAAGGTCTAAGATAACATTCCTAAAATGCCTTCCTACACTGAGGCGTAGCTAAAGCCGGCTCAAGCAGGGATCGAACCAGCAACACGGCAGTCCATAACTATTACCGCTCATATTATTTTATAAGAGCATTGATGCATGCTAAGCGAAAGTAAAGAAATTATTTCGGATGGAAAAATATAACTTCCAGCGGGACTTGATCCCGCAACCCCCAGAATACCGTCCTGGTGCATTAGCAATTATGCTATGGAAGCGGGTGCTAAAGAACACCGCTTGTCAAAATGAAAAATTATGTTCCAGCAAGAATCTACCAGCCTAGGTAAATAGTCATCTGCTTTTTGGGTAGATGTCGCCAATGTCAAAAAGACGTGCATTCAAACGGATGGAGAAGATTCGACTATCTAGCACCCGTTTCTATAGTATAATTGGTAATGCACCAGGACGGTATTCTGGGGGTTGCGGGTTCAAGTCCCGCTGGAAGTTATCTTTTTCCATCCGAAATAATTTCTATATTATTGCTTCCTTTTCAGAAATAGTGTAAAAATAAACTTATCACACAAAAACATCAGAGTACCTAACGTTATACGATCAATACAAAAGTTCAAGTCCGTAATTCATCAAACCGTTTTCAAACAGCTAATCACTTATGGACAGGACAACTCGCGCGCAACCCTGAATCGCGATACTCAACAAATCCCCTCCATAGCCCGAATTGGAAACTCGTAAGTCGACTGATAACGGTTAACTGGCGTTACTATTAACACCGACCGGGCTGGGACGGGCTTTAGTTTCAAATAGTTCGGCCCACAAATTTTGCTTCTCACTTGGGACTTGTTTTAGCTCGATACGCAGGGGAATGAATTGAAGATAGCTTGCTGGGCAGCTTGTTTTGTGTTCTTGCGCTGAAACGGTGCATTTCGCTTTCGAATTTAGAATGTTCGGCGCCTTCTTCATATCTCGTTGCGGCTGTGGTTTTCTGTGGTGGCACTTTTTTAGTACCCTTTCAGTAGCAAACCTCCTGAAGTTTTGTAATAATAAAAATAGCTTAAATTTTAAAATTAAACATTTTATTTATTTTATACTTTATTTTTTAATGCTATTGTGATGGAACAAGCTCGAGGCCTGCCTGATGTTAAGCGGACTAAACTCTGCCTATAACATATGCATTTCGTCACAAGTCACGAATTGCACTGCGCCCGTCACCTTGAGACATAGTTGTTAAGTCTCATGTGCCTGTAATTTCACTGGCTCTCAAGGACTATTGCCGAAACACACCGTTAGGTGCTTGGCGACAGATTTTCTACTTGAGGGTGGTAGCTAGCCAGGCGGGCAATCGCAAAAAGCCCTTCCACCATGCGGTGAAGCTCAAGCCGGCGGTGGGGATCGAACCAGCTTACTGCGGTGCGGCAGTCCATAGCTATTACCGCTCGGCCATCATTACTTCAAAAAAAATTTATACTAACATGTGATTAGGTACTCGTAAATTTTCTAGAATAATTCTAGAATTTTAATAGATAGGATGTACGGAATCAAAAAAAGGATATACAGATAAGCAGAAATTTTCCTGTTTTTTATCACAGATATGCACAGGAGAGTGCCTATGTATCATTTTTTCATTTCATTATATGATAACAAGTATTATCGCTTGCTAAGAAAAAATTACATTTAAAAATTAATAGTATTATATAATAATAATTTATTCCAAAAAATATTGCATTTGGTAAGCACCTAATGAAATTTTAACAGAAATAAACTTTCACTCCCAAACTAGGCGAGAGCCTGTGTCTTGGGGCTCTGAGTACGATTATCATTAGTTGATACTGAGACAAAACACTGTTAAATTGCATAAATAGTAAATCCAGGTGGTTATACAAAACTATACATAAATTGATTGGAGTAAGTATGAACAGATGGTTATCTTTAGAACCATATATATTTGGATAGCGGACATTTATTTTATATTATGAATTTGGTGCGTAAGAGAATGTGAAAGAGTGTGGGTAGCACATGTGTAGTTGTGTGTATAAAGTGTGGTGCGATAAGTGTGTGAGATAAGTGAGGGTGGAGTGTGAAACTCGATTAAATCAAGTCTTCCGTTTCATCATCAGACAGGTTTAGAAGCCAGGTTTTAACAGTTTTCTTACAATTAAAAACGTTAGAACCTTTGATGAGACAAACATCACAGACTTAGTTGTATGTATTAGCGTAAGCAAAAGCAGGACTTCTACGAGTTAATAATGATGTGGTAGTGGAGACCGGAGGTCTGTAGATACGCTTGCTAATAAGAGTATTATAGTATTCAGCATTGTTTTGTGTGCTTGCACTGTTGCTGCTAGTACAAAGAGTTGACGCATTCTTAGAACTTTAATTATCGGAACACAACATTTTTGTGCAGGGGAACCCAACCCGCGTCCCTTGATTTCACGCCTTTACCGCTTGGCCGTCAGAACATGCTTGTTTCAGCTGAAATTTTGTTCTCTATTTGTGTTACTTTACCGGTTATTACAGGACAAAAAAGTGCTCCCATGATGAAGACCACGCACCATTCCTTAGTAGATCAGTACAATTAAGCAAGCTACGTCACGAGCGCTACAATCTTTGGAAGGCATATTATACTCGTGCTTAGGTTCTAAAAATATTTAACCATCACAGCAAAACTTTTACACTTTCTACCTAACATTTTGTCGATTAACAAACACAAAAATTTAACCTCATACTAGTAGAAACAAAATCATAATCAAGCTCCAACCAATAAAAGACCGCCAAGCTTGTTGGTTCGAATACCATCCCGTACATTCCAACAGCCCAAGTTGTAAGATACTATCAAAGTTAGTGATGCAGTTCCCTCGGCAACTTGCCTAACTCGATAAATAACTGTATTACACTAGATGCCACGTTTAGTGAGTCAAATGGAGAGTTATAATGCTGAGCGACAGGCTTTAGTATTCCGATTATCACCTGTTCCGACTGTCACTTGTTCACAATGTTCCTTAAGTATATTGCAAGAAATCATTTTTAGGGCCCGTTTCAGAATGTCCTAATAAAGTTTCGGGTTGCGAACTAACACATAAAATAACTGAATGATAATAATGACAGTAAACATGCAGTGCGTTTCAAGCTTTAATTCTATGTCCATTCAACAGTTGCCTGTAAAAAAATGCTTTTAGCGATATTGTATTATTTATTTATTATTTATGTGTCTGTATGTTATGTTTTAACTAATAAAATTGGTCTCAATGATGAATATTTGTATTGTATTGTATTTCAAACAGTTATTGGTAGCCCAATGGAATTTAACAGAACAAGGGCCCGTTTCAGAATGTTTGAGTAAGTTCCGGTTATATTACCCAGAAATAAAATAACTAAATGATAAAAATGACAGTTAACATGCAGCGCGATTCAAGTTTTAACCGATGGATAGGCTAATCGATGCCTGTGAAACGCAAAGATAGTGTTTTATTTATTAAATAAGTTCTGGGTAGTATAACCGGAACTTACTCGGTTATTCTGAAACAGGCCCTTATAGTGATAGTGTAAGGAGATAGCCTAGATAGCCCTTATACAACTTTAAACGGTTTAAATCACGAATATTTGTCATTATTTTTATCCCGACGCGACGTTTCAAACACTTTGCAGTGATCGTGGTCACGGGGTGACTCTGAATCATTTTTATTTTTACTACTGATAGATTAACCATTTACCCCTATCCTCTCTCTCACGCGTTGGTAATTAATGCTGTGGTCAAAGGTGGTGAAACAGGTTTAAACAAACCTTAAAATGCTTGGCAAAAGATGTTCCTTATAAGTATAGCTAGCCAAGCGAGCATTCGCGAAATGCCTTTCTACCCTGCGGTGAAGGTCAACCCTCGTACGACAGTTCGTAGTTCCCTCGTAGACGTGGACATGAAGGCCGTCAATCTAAGAATACGTTAGTTTTTTTGTAACTTTGAAATTAGGTTCATGAGGTTTAAACTCAATTAGTTTTAGATTTAAGATTATCGTGTGACAACTACCATGCGTAAAGGTCAATCCTTGCACCACAGTCCACTGGTACATAGCTGCTTCAAATAAACTCTTTGTCAAAGCAAATCTATTTTATCCATGATTAATGAGAATGACGTCCTAAAACAGTCAATTTGCTAAATTACTGTCATTATGACGTTGCGTGGACCAGTCGAGTTGGCATGAGAGAAATCAAACCCTGTCTAAAATGTATTTCTTTTACATACAAATAAATGATATTCTGTCATTCTATTCTATATTATATATGATAACAAGCATTATTGCGTGCTAAGCAAAAATCACATTTAATTTCATATCATTAGAGCACAACATTATGATAATGATCAGTAGTAGCTGCATACTTTTACGCCAATCTTTTGCATTTAGTATATTTTCCTCTTAGTCATTAACGTCATTCAAAATAAGCATATGCAAGAGTTCTCAATTTAAAAGGGCACTGTACTATTTTACTGGTTCATTTTTACTTTCCATCAAACAAAACTGGTCCCTTGACAAATAAACAACAATTGATCCATAACGAACCTCTAAATTATTTCCAACGTTTTCCAGCCCTCAATCAATTGTGCGTGTTAACCGCCAATCGAGCGCTTTGGTCATTCAACGGCATCCCACGGCAATACCCGATTTGCTCGTTTTATGTGGGTACCTCGGAAATAGGCATCGGTAAAAACTGGCCGATCAGGTAACTCGTATCAAGCAATAAACCTTTGTATTTGTTTTGATGTCGCCGTATAAGCATATTTTCTGCTTTAACCGTATATATACAAATACATTCTGTCATAATCCTTGTGCATCATAAATACATTTAAAATTGAATTTCATGCATATTTGCCCGAATTCGGGTTCATATCGCTAACGAGTGTTGGGAATTTGTAATATTTTGGGGTCGCGGAAATGAAATCAAACATATAATGTAGTTTGATGGCTAATTTATATACGTTAAATGAAGGCGGTGCTTTGCTATAGCTGTGGTAGCTGTTATTCAACACAACTCGGCAGCGTTTTGCCATCCTTATAAAAAATAAAAATATTAAGTATCCTTTTACTTTTACTTTACTATCTTTTACTATCTTTTTACTATCCTACCTTATACTAGCCCGTGGGGTGCCAGGCTAGAAAGTGACCTCCTGTAGCTACCAGTGGGTGTCGTAAGAGGTAACTAAAGGTAAAATACCGGTAATCATTCTAGGTAATAAAGAAATTGTCGAGCATAATAATAGACCAGCAGGACATTAATCTAGAAATTCTATCCGTCCGTCCGTCCGATCTTTAAAGAGCTGTATTTTTGGGACGGTAATAAATAGCTGATTCACAGAATTTGTTAGAACTGTACATTGCTCAGCAAATAATAATTAAACAGTTAAAAATAAATAGAGGTGAACAAATAAAAGACCTGTCTTTTTCATCGTACTTGATTTTTGCTCTATATAATAAAAACGTGAATGTATTGCCATTTTTACGATATGGAGCAAAGATCGAGCGTTAAACTTAGTGTGATTATAGTCGTATATCTATAATATGACGACAAATATTTATAAACCGGCCAAAACACATTGAGCTAATACGTTACACAAGAGAAGTTATTTGAGGCAAAATTCGTTTCTATTTATGCTAATTTTAAAACTTATTGCGCTTTACAAGATCAGACTGTAGCCTACTGAACTAATTATATCGTCTGATATTTAGCGATTAAATCTCATAATTTACCAATATATTTTTGTCGACGCCCATGCATAATAAATATTGAGTCACAGAAACCATAAATAATATGAAGTACTCAGATTGCAACAAAATGAAGCAGTGATTGGAAATCAGTGATGGCTCAGTCGCATTGGCTCTGGACTGCCGTGCAGCAGATTCATGGTTCGAATCCTGCCGCGGGCTTGAGTTTCACCGCATGCTGGAAGGTATTTTGGGAATGCCCGCCAAGCTAGCTACCACCCTCAAGTGTAAAATCTGTCGCCAAGCACCTAACGGTGTGTTCCGGCAGCTGTCCTTGAGAGCCAGTAATTCTATGTTAAGCCTGTTAACACCTCCGATCACATCGTAAGTTACCACCAGGTGAGATTGTGGTACCTATCAGCAATAAAAAAAGACAGGAATATTTACGGGACAATCTTTAAAGTATCACTATTCCAACAAAAAAAGAATGTATGAAATCGGACTACGCATTAATAAATTACAGATACGTATTATACATTTTGACTTTCATCCCCTCTCCCAAGGGAACCGTGCTGAATTTCGGAACAAAAAGTTTATAATGTCCTACTTCGTATTATGAAGTGCAATCATGCTAAGTTTTATTGAAATTCATTCAGTAGTTTTGGCGTGATGCACGGCCGTGATACAGACATACAGAGAGACAAAAATAAAATATAGTTTTGGCATCAGTATCAGATACATAGTGCTCTCAAATATATATTTTTAATATTTCAATGTACAGAAAATACAATGGACCTGTTACAGTTTTATTATATGTATAGATTAATGCAATATATATGAACCCCTAATATTGGTGTATTAAAAAAAGACTTTTTTTATTAAACACTAAACGATAATTTAATCCAAAGGAGAAAACAGTATTACATAAGGGCCATTCATGTGACAGAAAATCACTATTAAAAATAGGGTTGATTCTAATTTAAGAACTAAAACCTCGAACGTTTTTAGGAACAATTAATTAAGCACAAAGCTCTAAGCGTTGACGTTTCTTGATTTACCTCATACAAGATCCTTACTCAAACTTTTACTAATATAATTCTCGTTGAAGAAAGAAATAGCAAAAGTTATTTTTTATAACCCTTCACACATACATTCTACCAAGCCAACAACGTTGTATGTGTTTGATTACAGTTTAATCAGTGCGGAATCTGATTAAACTGTAATCAAACACATACTTTTTTTATTGCTTATAGGAAAGCCTTTGACCACAATATCACCTGATGGTAAGCGATGATGTGGTCGAAAGAGTTAACAGGGTTAACCGAGAATTACTGGCTCTCAAGAACAGCTGCCGGAACACACCGTTAGGTGCTTGGCGACAGATTTTCTACTTGAAATTTGTAGCTAGCCAGGCGGGCATTTGCAAATGCCTTTTTACCGTGTGATGAAGCTCAAGAACCTGCTGCGCGGCAGTCCATAGCCAATGCCACTGAGCCATCACTGCTTTAAAAGTTTTTCACAGTTCTTGTGTGGGACTACCTGTCTGGTATTCCCTTGTTTGTTTCAAAGCCAACTTAAAATTATATTAGTTTAATTTCCCGCGAGGGAAGCTTCCACTTTACCGCAAACAACAAAAACAACTAAATGCAATGTCCCCAAATGACAAGTTTAACTAGCCCTAGTTTACCAGTAGGTTTATATATAACTACGCACAATTTTTTTGTATTTTATAATTATTCTATTTTCTTATAAATTTCAACTTTTTATTTATTTACATATTTTTAACGTTTCATTATCATTATTTTCCTATTTGATTTCTAGTACTATTATCTTGTCTTTGAACCCTTATCGCACGTTATTAGGGTAGGTACAAAAATATGCTTTTTGTAACAACAGAAACAACAACATGAACATAGTATAAGCCTCTCCTTCCTTCATCCAATGTACAAGGACATTTTTTTTACCGGCGGTTTGCCTTTGAAAACAAAATGCTACAAATTAGATACAATACAACAGCTAGTACAATAAAAGCATTTAAATAAACTATAAGTCATTGCAGACTCACAGACAGTCCAAATACTCCAGACCACTACCAGTTGGCAGCGTGCCCAACATGCTGGCAGCATTGCCCAATGCATTTGCAATTCAACGGGGCAATGCTTATTCGTTAAGCCAAATAGGTGCTTGATCGTGCGTCGTACCAACCAAGCGCTCTGATAAGTATTGGAAAATACAAAATAATGATAATTATTTGTTTTTTTTTATGACCGCCTGCTTAACATTAACTCATTTTGGAAATCCTTACATTATCTATCCTTATTACAATCATGTGTGGTGTTCTTCTCTAATAACATAAGAATATAGTCCTTTGCATGGTGGTAGGGTATTTTGCGAATGCCCGCCTGGCTGGCTACCACCCTCAAGTAGAAAATCTGTCGCCTAGCACCTAACGGTGTGTTCCGGCAGCTGTCCTTGAGAGCCAGTACTTCTAGGTTAGCCTGAACAACATCTTTGACCACATCATCACTTACCATCAGGTGAGATAGTTGTCAAAGGCTAACCTAGCAGGCATAAAAAAAAACTTGGTTTGGTATTTGCTTTTTGGCCGGCCACCTTTGTGTGACCAACCATCTCTTTGCCGTCAGTACACCCGCTATCATCTATAGCTAGATAATATGAATCCAAGTTGGGCATCCAATATGAAGATATATCTCAATCACATAGAAGTTTGAAGCGCACGTAGCGTATAACTTGCTTCCTCGTTCTTAACCGATCAATGAAGCAGTGATGGCTCAGTGGCAATGGCTATGGACTGCCGTGCAGCAGGTCCATGGTTCGAATCCCGCCGCGGGCTTGACCTTCACAGCATGGTGTAAGGGCTTTTTGCAAATGCCCGCCTGGCTAGCGACCACCCTCAAGTAGAAAATTTGTCGCCAAGCACCTAACAGTGTGTTCCGGCAGCAGTCCTTGAGAGCCAGTGAAATTACAGACACATGAGACCAAACAACTGTACGTCTCACTGTGACGGGCACAGTGCAATTCGTCGTTGACGAAATACATCTGTTATAGGCAGAGGTTAGTCCACTAAACATCTGGTGGGCCTCGACTTGTTCCGTCACAATAACATAAAAACAAAAAAAAAATGAGGTAACATCCGCACGTTCATGTCTTGGATGGGTAGCCGCTAGTGGTAGCGCTATTCCCTACTACTGAGCGCTGCTTCTGTTTGTTGCCTTAGAATTTCAGTCGTTTAGCATGGTGGTAGGCCATTTTGTGATTGCCCTGCCTGAACCACATCTTCGACCACAACACAGCTAGTAGGTGAGATAGTAATCAAAAGCCAATTTATCGACTATATATGAACGTGAGTGATGCTCACTAGGTTATTTTTTTCTTTAGTTACCATTTACTATATTCAACAGAGCCATATGAAACAACTTTATATTTTTAGGTCAGAAAGAGGGAAAGCAACACTACCACATTTCATACAACCATTGATTGCAATGTACATAAGTCAATGTATAAAACGAAACCTGTACCCCTTTTATAAAAAATACGCGCTGTCAGATATTATCGAAATCGTTTTATAAAAAAACGTTTTGCAGATCAAAGGTACACAATAACGGAATACGCGAATTTTGAGGGTGTGCAAAGAAAACTGGGGCGATTTCCTCATTCGTTTTTGAGATTGCTTTTTTCATGTGACGAACGGGAAAGTATCGCTTCTGATGTGATAATACTTGATTAAAGACGATTTTTCTTCCTTACTCGTGTTGTTATCTTTGTATAAAGCGAGCCTTTGAGAAGATAGGCTCCTTTTGAACGTTTAAAAAGGCAAAAGCTTTGATATTAGTTGTTTCTGCACTCAATGGTTCAAACACGTAAATAGAACCAATAAACCAGTGTCGTTTTGGTAAGCACTTATATCACATAAAACACTATACAATGTAACTTTGTTTTGAAGTATACACGTGTTGACACATTTTAATTTAAGTGAAGCATACTATCGTATCAAAAAATATAAACTAAGGTGTGATATATTGAATAGCGTTCGATGAGTTTGATGGCTTCAGATAAAATTTACAAAAGTATGAGATAACTCAACACATCGGCATTTATCAACTTTAGTAGATAGCTCACGATGTAAGACTTAGTTATCTTTTTCTACGTGAGAAAATGCATAGGGGAGTATGCGTTATGAGCAGCTTGTTATGACGTACCGACCCATTACCTACTAAAAACCCCACGGTGTTCCACCGTTGTAAGCTGGTGATGGAGGGTACGGGATCGCTCGCGCATTCAACCGCAGCCTTCACCACCGCCACTACCCACCTAAGCAGGCGCATCTTGCACAGAATAAAAAGGAGAATTCTCCCTTTAACCGCTTCATGGGATGACCAAGCTCTAGGTCAAACTTATTTTCTTTAAAACTCTCTAGTGTTCTTTTTGTACTCTCTAGTTTTAGCCTTTGAGATTATTTTTTAACTATTATATTTTACAAAATAGTCTAAAATATATTATGATTTGATTATAATATATACGAATAGATTTAGCCTTTGAGATTATTTTTAGACTATTTTACAAAATATATTATGATTTGATTATAATATATACGATTTGATTGATATTATTCATGGACACAATTCTTTAAATATCTTATTGCAGTAGATTATTGTTACAAATCATTTCGAACAAAATTAAAGTCATCTTTTACTTCAAACAGTAACACATGTCTTGAGTTAAAAACTGTAATAAAACACTCGCAATACGGCTTCGTCGGTCTAAAGCGGTTTAGAGAATAGGAAATTCAACAAAAGTGATATTAAATCTTGTAGACTAAAGCTGGCTTGCTGTCACACCAATACGTAACTAGAAGTAATAAAATGTATGTGTAAAAAAGCACATAATGATGTTTTTTTTTGTTGGGGCAAATTAATAGGAGTTGCTCTTTCAGTGGTAATAATGTATTAGAAGTTAATAACAGGCTTGCAATCAACGGAACTGTTGCAATAAGCTACTGAAATATGCCATCAATGGTACTTATAAGTGATACAAAAACAGTGCGAGTTAGATTAATATTAATGAAATTAAATTCTAGTGAGTTTTACACATTTTTAAACAATAAAGGTGGCTATTTGTAGAAATTCCGAAGTTGGTGACACTGCAACTGCTATGGCAAGAAGTTACGCTTATTATCAGGTGGCGATTTGTTCGTCTCCTTATTTTATAACATTAAAAAGATGCCACAAATGTAATATAGTTGACTAAAAAAAGAATAGAGTGCTGTTTTTGATTTGATAATTACATATAACATTATAGATCAGTAGCAATGGTTATGAACTACAGCGCATGGGTCTAGGGTTCAAATCTGGGCGGAGACTTAAGCGTCACAATATAGAGGTAGGGCTTATTGCGACTGCTTATGTAACTGGGTGGCTTTCAAGTAGACAAATCTAAAACCGTGCACCTAATGGTGTGTGTTTGGAAGTAGTATAGAGCCAGTAAAATACCATGGACCACCATTTACCAAAACTTTCTTAATAAATCATTAATATAGCATTAGAGAAAACATGTTATTATTTTACTTTATCGACACCGAATACCAGATATAAGAATATTGTGTGCATCCGTTGACCGTTACTTATGATATCTCCAGCTACTTGTAAAATACCAATTAACCAGGTGGAAGATGCCTTTAGCAAGAGTCCATTTTGGTATGTATCACCGCAGTGCACATTTTCTGCCTAAAAGCAGTGGTTTGCTAACAATGTTGTGTCTGGCGTGAAGGTGATGAAGAAAGTGAAATTTCAGGGCCAAAGAATTATAAAAACTAACGTCTCAGAGTGAAAGCAAACCCGGACTGGTAACACTGCTATTAAAATGGACAGACTTAGATGATAAAATATGTTATCGTTAATTTTACCAGTGACGCCATCTAGTTTGCCAACTAAATTCTAACTTAGGTTAGAATATTAGACAAATTTATTACAAAGACGGTGTAAGTGGCGTCCTGAACAGGGTTGTATAAAGGAATCCCACATATTATTACCCATATAACTTTCCGACTACACTTTATCAA
Source organism: Plagodis pulveraria (assembly GCA_963890685.1). NCBI lineage: Eukaryota > Metazoa > Arthropoda > Insecta > Lepidoptera > Geometridae > Plagodis > Plagodis pulveraria. Next base: position 4,997,364 of record OY982950.1, read on the forward strand.
GGATTCTTACATTTAAGCATTGTATTAGACTAGAATTGCTTTTCGAAGGCGTATTATGTAGATAAAATGTTTGTAGAAAGAGTTTAAGTGAAAATTTGTATTGTCTATACAAGGGTGTACTGTATTATTTGTGTATGTGTATTGTGTAATAACGCTGCTTTGGAATTCCTTGTTTTTATTCATTTTTGATTAGGGACTTTTTACAAACTTGCAGCCAGGTCCATATTTTTTTTGCATTTCGTGAATGACTGTCTGGTTAACGACCACCTTCAAGTAGAAAATTTATCACCAAGCACGTAATGGTGTGTTCCGGCATCTGTACCTTTAAGCCAGTAATTCGGATTCAGATTTATATTAACGTGAAGTCACGAGTCAAAAAACCGACATCATACAGAATATATTCTAAAACAAAAAATTTACTAAAAAGTTAAAAAACAAAACCATCCAACCTTTTTTTTTTTTGTTTATTTCACATCGACCAAAAAATGTGAAACTCATCAATGAAGTCGAATCTAACTATATACGCATTATTAGCGATAACACAAATACAACTCGTCAGATCTCACTGTTTAAATGGGACAAGCAACATCTCAAACATAAAAAAAAAGTTTAACACTTTAAAAAGTTACGGTAGGTAACACACACAAAAAAAAGTCACATTGAGAACCTCCTGTTTTTTTTAAGTCAAAGGGAGAAATGGTTTATATTTTATGATGAAAATACTTCCTAATTATATCATTTACATAGGAATTTTCAAGTAACCCAACACCGTTACTAGCTACTGCCTGGTTTATTTTAATAAAGTAAAGGTATGCGTTTTATAATTGTATCAGAGTTTTTCCAAAGTGAATGATATGGGTGATGGAAGCGTGGAACCCTCGTCTGCTGAAACAGCCAACGAGACGGACGGATACTGTTCACGTTACGCGAAGCTATTACACAAAATGACTTACAACAATGTACTTCTGCGATGCATCTTTGGGATTCGAGGCTTGAGGAGGGTCAAGTCAATCATTTCAAGAGTCAATCCCAAGCTGAAGACCGACTCAGAAGCACTACAGTTTTACGTCCGAAGTTTTTTCATTAGTTGTAATAGTGTGAGCTAATTCGCTTATCTGGCACTATTGTACAAATTACAATGTAAGAAGATAAAATACTATCGGCCAGCCCGAAATAAGCACGGGATTTTCCAAAAAAAAAACAATACTACTTTTTTGACAATATTCTATTGCCTATGTTCATCAGAGATAATATCTCTGATGAACATAGGAATAGGCATAACATTATATATATATAAATATATATTATATATTAACCTTTATATTTTTATGCTTGATAGGTCAGTCTTTGACCACTATCTCACCTGTTGGTAAATGATGATGTGGTCGAAGATGTTGTTCAAGCTAACCTAGAATTACTGGCTCTCAAGGACAGCTGTCGGAAAACACCGTTAGGTGCTTGGCGACAGATTTTCTACTTGAAGGTGGTTGCAAGCCAGGCGGACATTCGCAAAATGCTACCATGCGAATAATGTAAGACACTTATGAAAAAAGAATATTCAAAATCAGCCCAGTAGTATAAGAGCCTATTAAATGCAAACAAGCAAATATTTCCTCTTTATGATATTAGTTTAGATAGTAACTGACGAGAATATATTTATAATAAACAAAGCAATGATTAATTTACCTATAAATACTATTTCATTCTTTATAATTCTACCACGCATAAATTTCCACACCTAATTTTTAACCGACTGCAAAGGGAGGCTTATCCATATTATGTATTTTTGTTTGTTTGTTACTCGAATACTCCGCCAATTATAAACCGATTTCGATGATTGTTATTTGTTCGGTGGTATCTAAATATCATTAAAATTGGTTGAGTCTTTTATAAGCTATAATTAACAAAATGTAAATGTTTTTGCAAACTTTGATGATTTCATTGCATTTTTTGGTTGATAATTTAGATAACAAATTTACCTTTTTATTAGTTCCAATAAAAACCCACTTTATCTCATGAAAATATTAAATAAATACATAAAACACGAAATTTCTCGTCAATTATCTCAAAAATGTATCGATACTAATTGCAATTTGCCATCGTTATCGATATTGGGAAAGTTATACCACAACCTTTACAACATTAATTGATGCTATTGATCAATCAATTTGGTAAGTTGTTAGTGGTTATTTAATGAAGTGTCGGTATCAACAATAATAAATTGTTATTTGACTCAATATCGTTGCTTAAGGTTGAACTGGCCGGTCGCTTTTCCATACAAACGCCGTAGGGTGATCACTCCCGTATCTGAGACTTTAGGCCCAGAATTAAGCATAATACCGATTGATCTCGTCATTACCTAGGCTTGTATGATGCCGAATTTTTAAAAAGATAATGTAGTTGAAAGTTATGGGCCTTGAAAATGTTATATGAAAATATTTCAAAGCTAATAACTCTCAAGTTAATTATCTTATTAAAATTTCGGCATCATACAAGCCTAGGTAATGACGAGATCAATGGGTATTATGCTTTGTTTTGGACCTAAATCCGCAAATAAGGCAGTGGTCACCCTACGGCGTTTGTATGGAGAACGGCCCGGCCAGTTCACCCTTAATTTAACCCTCGGTGGTTAGATATGGGTGTTATATCTTTGAAGTTATTTGTCTGGCTATGTAACCATGTCTCGTGGTTCAAAACACATTCCCATTTATGAAGTTCGTCATGACTAATATTGTAATACTTTCATATACAGGGTTATTGGTAAAATGCTAACAACTTCGTAGGGTTGACTTCTGCTAGTCCTAAGAAACATTTGGAGATATATTTTTTTTGTTTAGAAAAAAAGTAGAGAAAAAAACGAATCATATTATTTTTATTTTCTTTTGTGTTATTTAATAGAAACAAATATTATTTAAATATTTTACGAAAACATCAAATTAATATTTAAATAAAACACTTAAAAAATATAAAAATATATCTAGTGACAATTCCGCCCAATTTTCCTGCTAAGCCGACGTGACGTCACAAACGCCACGCAGCCAAACCGGAAGAACCTTCGACGCGTTTAGCTTCTACACGAAGAATCCTCAGGAGGTCTTGACTCTTCGAGCGCACGATCGAGAAAGATTGTGTTTTTTTATATGTTTTTGACTGAATAAGCATGAGGACCACCTGATATTAAATATCTCTTGTGACTGTTATGTATTATATCATATTTTTTATTACTTTGCTCTATGTAAATATTAAAAACTCTATTCAAAGGGACCACGGCGTGGTCCAGTGTTGCCGCGACGGGTGATCTTAGCTCGCAGTATGCATTAAAACACATTTTTTTTAAAGCTATATTATTTCTCAAAACAAAAAAAAAATATCCCAAAATGTTTCTTAGGACTGGCAGAAGTCAACCCTAAGAGGTTGTAAGCATTTTACCAATAATTGCTCTTATCTAGGTGTTCTTAGTAGATCAGCTAGATTAAGCAACGTCCACTGCGGTCATGACCTGGATGGGTGACCTTTAGCGTCGTTTTACTACTGACCTCTAATCCTGTACTTCAGAGGGCACGTTTATGCTTCGATCTCTGATAGTGGTCGTTACAGCATTGTGTTAGAGCATACTGCGAATGCCTGCCTAGCTAGCTACCGATTTCAAGTAGAAAATCTGTCGTCAAGCAGCTAACGGTGTCTTTTGGCTGCACACTGTTTAAGAGCTTGTAATTCTAGGGTAACCTGAACAGCATCTTTGACCAAATTATCAGTCTCCATTGTTGCTATAATGCTAAATAATGGTCAAACAATTTGGAAAATGTTTAGTGTTTTCTAAACTAAATCAATAAGAACTGTTATTTTAAATAAAATCGTCTATTGACGGAATAATACGTGTAGTGTATTTGGTTGGTTATAATAATAATTACTTAACTGTTCTCAACCGATCAGCAAAGTTAAGCAACGTCGCGCGCGGTCATGAGTTGGATGGGTGACCGCTAGTGACATTACTACTGAGCGTTTCCGTGCTTCGGAGGGCACGTTAAGCCGTCGGTCCCGGTTGTTGTCTTAGGATGGCAGTCGTTATAGCATGGTGGTAGAGCATTTTGCGAATGCCCGCCTGGCTAGCTACCACCATCAAGTAGAAAACCTGTCGCCAAGCACCTAACGGTGTGTTCAGGCAGCTGTCCTTGAGAGCCAGTACTTCTAGGTTAGCCTGAACAACATCTTCGACCACATCATCACTTTCCATCAGGTCAGATAGTGGTCAAAGGTTAACCTATAAGGCATAAAAAAAAAAAAATTAGGTAAATGGAGTGTCGAAGGTTGAAGGATGGCAGTTTAGAGTTGCAGGCTTTCTGTGAGTAAGTGGCCCGTGGCCATTTTGGCCATAACAAAATCTCCCAAAATAGGTTCAAAGAAACAAAACTGAAAATTTTGTGCACCTGATACATATTTGTAGCTTTCGCCTTGTTTTGTGCAGCCATAAATAAAATTACACCACGGATGGGTAATTTCGCGTGTACCTTGTTTACCCGAAAGCAGTAAACTGACATAACACAACACAAAGGTACAAACGGTAAATCTCGGAAGGGCACATATTATGCGGACATTTTGTCAAGGACACACAAACTGTACTAGACCACAGTTAATCGCTACCATAACAGAAGTGCAACTTTATGATGTTAGATATACATAATTGAAAGACAAGAACAATAGTCTTCTTAAATGGTGCATAGATATTTTATCTTGAAAATAAAAATGCTATGTAAACACTATATGTTTTCCAAATAAAATAAAGTAAAATTAAAAAAAATAGCAAAGACTGCTGCGTGACTTCCCCGCATGGTGGAATGGTTTATTACGAATGCTTGCCTAGCTGCTGCTACACTTTCAAGGGAAGTGTCTTCATATCGCTTTCAATTCAAACGTAGTTTCATCATATTTTAAATACTAAGTGTTCAAACTCGGTGAAATAGAATGGCCCAAGCTTCTTGTACGTTCATCTCGCGGTAGCGCTTCAAATTTTTGCTGAACGTGGCAGTAGAATGTAGAATATTTCAATACTAAATTTTGTAAGTGACATCCGTAAGAGCGTTGTAGATGCGAAAATTAAGAAAACAAATAAATATATATTTGAAAATTTTGGATGCACATCCTTCAACTTATGTTTCTGGTTTGGCAGTTTTTCGTTATAATAATTATGTCTAGGAAATAATGTGGAAAAATCTTTTTGTATCGGAATTAATCGAATGTCTTATTTAAGGACTTTCATTTGCAAGCATTTTATGAATTTTGAAGCGCTCTTAGCGAAGTTTACTTAGCTGTTCTCAACCGATCAGCGCAACGTCGCGCGCGGTCATGAGTTGGATGGGTGACCGCTAGTGACGTTACTACTGAGCGTTTCCGTGCTTCGGAGGGCACGTTAAGCCGTCGGTCCCGGTTGTCGTCTTAGGATAGTCGTTATAGCATGGTGGTAGGGCATTTGGCGAATGCCCGCCTGGCAAGCTACCACCCTCAAGTAGAAAATCTGTTGCCAAGCACCTAACGGTGTGTTCCAGCTGCTGTACTTGTGAGCCAGTACTTCTAGGTTAGCCTGAACAACATCTTCGACCACATCATCACTTACCATCAGGTGAGATAGTGGTCAAAGGTAAATAAATCAAGCATAAAATAATAAAAAAAAACGAGACCTTCAAAATATACTGTATTTGTATACTATGGTCATCCCCTGCCTCCTACCCTCAAATCCGTAAGACGGCCATGGCACGACAATTGATATGTTTCTCTTTGTATGGGATTTAGACGAGGATCTCTATGGCTATTGTGCTAGGCCGTCCTTGGCAGATTTGTGACAGTTTTATAAGGTTTTCTACAACCTGTTCCGACTGATGTAACTAGGCGGATATGATTACTAAAATAAAATGTATTTCACACTAATATTAAAAACACAAGTTGTGAGTGAATGAGGATGTATCTATGCTTGTATTTCCTGCACGATGAAATTGCTGGCCTGATTTGGATGACAGTATGAATATAGATAGCTAGGTAGCCGTGGGTGCTGGGCTAGAATGTTAATTCCCTTTCCTTTCCCGTGAGGGTCACAAAAGGTGACTAATGCTAAAAGACCGGAAGGTGCGCAGCAGCGCCTTCTGAGGAACTGCTATATTACACTGTGATCCTCAGCGCGCCTGTCTAGCGTGGAGATTATGGCCACCCCACTTTCCATCCACTAGAATGAAAGATTTAACAAGTATATTATAGTAATGTGAGTTTCTTAAATTTTTGTAACAATAATGGCGTAGTTGCGTTAGCTACCTATTGACCATGGTTCTAATGCAGCCTCATACCAAAAGTCTCTCTCATACCGGTGTATTCTGGTCCGTCTTTATAAGCTTAAATCCTGATTTATTGGCTTTAATAAGCCAGATATTCTATATGGGCACATAGTACTCCATCGATCCATCCATCTTACTCTTGACTTACTTAATCTGAAGCGTTCAGAGTGGAGCTTGCCTAGTAGTAGGTAAAGCAAAGTTCGGTACCGTGTCTTGGATGGGTAATCGGCTGACAGCTAGCAGCATTTATAACTAAGTGCTTCCGTATTGTAAAGGGCACGTTAAGAGTCGTAATAGCACGGTTGTAGGGCAATTTGCGAACTTGGTGAACTATCACCCAAGTAGAAAATATGTTACAAAGCACCTGCTGTCCTTGAGAGCCAGAAATAGAAAGTTATTCTGAACAATATCATCAACCGCATCATCATATACCGTTAGTTGAGATTGAAGTCAATAGCTTGCATATCAATTAAGTTCCAGTAGGAAACTCTTTGTAGTAAGTTCGTCCGGGAAAGAACTACCACTATACCTATTTTTACCGCCAAGCACTAATATTCACGTTTGAAGGGTATGCGTTCCGGGGAAATTACAGATTTTGACTCTGACAACGTTATGTCTCAGGGCGCTACTTGTGACAAACTGCATTTGTTATAGGTACAAGTTACTACTACACACTACGTGGGCCTCGTGCTTGTTCCATGAAGATAACATAACTTACAAAACACCAATATATTTTTAATGCAAAATTTTATTTTCATTCCCCGCAATGTAAGAAAAATGTAACTACTCAACATAAAACTTATCACAATCTATTATTTCCCACATCGGCGGCACTCGAAAAGGGTCACTTTAAATTCCTTCCACATAATGGTCCGAATCAACGCGACCTTTCCCGCATTCCGAATGTGTTCGGCCACCGTGCTACTAAATAAAGATGTTGAGGAGACATCATTCATGACAAACATAACAAATCACTCGAGGTATTATAAGTCATTTCTATTATGTAGTAGGTATAGAGACTTGAAATAATACGAGATATAAAAAGTGTAAAAACACTTAAATCATAATATATATTTAAAAATATTTTAAGAAAATATCTAGATCGTGCCCTTGAAGACCTCTAGATGATGGTTCATGCAGAGGCAAAATGCGTCGAAAATGTATCTGGTTTGGTTAGGTCACGTTTATAGGCGTTACGTTGGCTTAGCAGGAAGATTAGGCGGAATGGTTACTACATGTATTTTTTTTGTCTGATTAGCTTCAAAGATTTAAGGTAAGCCTTTGACACAATCTCACCTGATGGTAAGTGACGATGTGGTCGAAGGTGTTAAAGGCTAAACCTAGAATTACTGGCTCTCAAGGACAGCTGCCGGAACATACCGTTAGGTGCTTAGCGAAAAATTTTCTACTGTGGGGTGGTCGCTAGCCAGGCGGGTATTCCCAAAATGCCCTACCACCATGCGGTGAAGCTAAAGCCCGCGGCGGGAATCGAATTATGGACCTGCTGCGCAGCAATCCATAGCCAGTAAGTACCACTGAGCCATCACAGCTTCAAAATTTAATTACTCTTAAATAATTAATTATTATTTTTATAAATATAAAGCTATATGTACCTATTTATTAAATATGTATTTCCGCAAAGTAACGCCTCAATATAATGAAAAATTTATTGTTCAGTTTAATTTTATTTTAAATATCATCATAATTCTGTATCAGCCGAGTTGTTCACTGCTGAACACAATCCCATATTAAGGGTGATTAGCCATAATCCCCACGCTTGGCAGGCGTCTTGGGGATGCAGACTGCAGACGTTTCATCATCGAAAACAAAAAAACAGATGCAAGTATCTACGAAAACACGACATAGTTTCACGAATATATAGATAGTCCTCACCATAAATTGACTTAAATTTATGATAAATATTCCTTTTTATTCTTTACCAGCGCTCCTTTTTCCGTATTTTTTTCCTATTTTCCAGTATACAATAAACTCTTACAAAGGACACACCGGGAATCCCGGCACCTCACGCGCTACAATATATGTATTATATACAAATATGTATGTGATGTATTTTTTTTATCAAACATTATATCTTACATCACACTAATAATGCTTAGGTATTAGGGTCACGAACGAGTAAAACGGGACCCCACTGCTGTCCGTCCCTCCGACCTTCACAGGGCTGACTTCGCGGACTTCCGACACTGAAAAGTTTGAAATAACTTGTGGAAGTTCAACCATGATAATGTGAGTTAAGTGTTTTGAATTAGCATGGTACCGACTTCAACAAGTTATTTATTAAAATTCAAAATAGAACATAGGCTACGTATTTTTAATTTAATACAGTTTTTTTACTTTCTGTCATAATAATTATTTGACTGTACTGTATCAGCCGACTCGTCCATTGCTGAACACAGCCTCCCCTATTTAGGCGGTATTTGCCATAATCCCCACGCTTGGCAAGCGGCCTGGGGATCGCAGTGAAAGATGACAGTTCTTTAGAAGGCGCTGCTGCCTACCTTCCAGTATTTTTCCCTTAGTCGCCTCTTACGACACCCACGGGATGATATGGGGAGGTGCAATTCTAAACCGGCACCCGACGGGGAGTGTTTCACTACGGACTTATAATTCTGATCCATCCTTTAAAAGTCAAAAGGACGAACGAACGGATTGTGTTTTGTTTCTTCTCGAGTTTGAAACCCTAAAAACACAACAATGAAAACAATCAAAGTGATTGAAGCTAAACCAATACGCACGAAAACAATATTCTCTTAAGTTTAGACAAATAAAGGAAGATCGTATAACATTCGATTCTCTTTTGGCAGACACTTTGATTTCTTTCAGTTATCACATCAAACGACACGAGAAAACGTACTCGCAGGATCCGGAATAGAAAATATCAATTTCCTTTTCTTATTCGGCCTTCCGTACACTTACGATTTTTAGACGCGTCTAGTACACTATATAAAACAGACACGGCATAAATGCAGCGCTTTCCATGCCAAATCAGTTTTGTCAAAATGTAAATACCAAAATGTTTATCACAGTCATTATTATCAGCTGGAAAACATCCACTGTTGAACAAAAGCCTTCCTCTTAGAACGCCACAAAAAACGGCTACCAACGTGTCCAAAATTGGTTAAAACTCGGTTTATATTTGATTCTGGTATGCCAGTTTTCCTTAGAATAAAATAGCTATTGAGATGGTCTTTCTTCTTCAAATTTGGAGATAAAATAATATATAGAAATAAAAAGTAGCATACCAATAGCATACTCATTAAAAGTTATGGAAATGCACAAAGACTTTTTTGAGTTTGAATACTTGGTATTTGAACTAAGAGGAAATTACTTTGTATTGTATGGCACTACAAAAACCTGAAAAACAGTTTGTTCTCTATTTGCTGAAAGGTGAGCATTTGATCAATACCCCACGAGTACGTAAGTGATGATAGAAAGTGCTTCAGTTGGATAGAAAACTTAGAATGAGAACATCAGTTCTCATTCTAAGTTAAGGATCACCTCAAGGACAGCTGCTTAGCCACGTGGTATAAATATATTTAATGAATTAAGAAAATAATTAGTATACTTTGATATGTATTATTGTCTGTCTTTGACTTTTTTTCTTTATCTTTAAAGCTAGCCTTGCCATTAAGTGATGATGCTGTAAAAAATGTTGTTCAGACTAATGTAGATTTACTGGCTCTCAAGGACAGCTGCCAGAACACACCGTTAAATGCTTGGGGACAGATATTCTACGTGAGGTTGGTAGCTAGCCTGGCGAGCATTCAAAAATCTTACACAACTATCCTATAACGACTGCCATCCTAAGACAGTAACCGGTACCGACGGCTTAACGTGCCCTCTAAAGCACGGAACAGCTCAGTAGTGAATGCCACTGGCGGTCATCCATGTTAATCAAGACCGCAATGCGTTGCTTCACTTAATAAGAACGACTAAGCAAGCTCTGCTATGGGCGCTTAAGAATTTGCGATATTAGAATCATTTGAAAGAAATTGTAAACAGATTAGGGTAACATGTGATTTATGGCGCTCGTTCCACTAAAGTTCCGTATCTCAATACGATTCCACTAAAATCCCCAGGGTATTGTACAGCACTCACTATTGCACTACAGTACCTACCCGTAGGGGACTAAACAATACCCACTAGCTTTGAAACCCTGTTAAGTGTTATCGCTAAAACCTGAGATAATAAAGGGTATAGATTTATAAAGTAATAAAAGGTTTATATATAGGTAGCGAGCGTATTTGTATATACCGGTTGAATAGCCGGTATTCCAGACTGCTACTGAAAATTATTTATCGGATGTGGACTAACCTCTGCCTAGAACAGATGCATTTCGTCAACGACGAACTGCACTGTGCCCGTCACACTGAGACGTACATTTGTTAGGTCTCATGTGCCTGTAATTTTACTGCCTCTTAAGAAGTGCTGCCGGAACACACTGTTAGGTGCTTGGTGACAGATTTTCTATTTGGATGTTGAAATTCTGAAGCAGTATTTCAAACAAATCAATCACCAACGAGGCTCTCCAAAATAATATTACGTCAGAAAATCGTATGTATACGAGCAGCCTAACCCAATTTCATCCGTGTCACAACACAAAAGATCGCGTATCTGTCTGTGTGAATGAGCTTGTGTCCCTGATAAGGGTCGGTTCTACCTTGTGCCTTGAGATATGTTACCTTTGTGAAACCTATTTTATGTTCAACTGAGACTCTTTGAAACAAAATGATGTGAAAACCCATTGCAGCTTATCGCACACAGTAAACACGACCTTAACTACCTTTATATATATAGGTACAACCAACAGGTTTTATTTATTTATAGCGGCTAACCTTTGACCACTATCTCACCTGATGGTAAGTGATTACCTTGTAATCGGGAGTGAAATTGTCCTAGGTAGCTAGGGCTTTTTTTGACGTTTTTGATACGTTAGCCTTTGACCACTATCTCACCTGATGATGTGGTCGAAGATGTTGGTCAGGCTAACCTAGAATACGTCTCTCATAAACAGCATCTGGAACACACCGTTAGATGCTTGGCGACAGATTTTCTACTTGAGAATGGTAGTTAGCATGGCATTCGTAAAAAGTCCTACCACCGTGCAAAAGGTGATGAGGTTATGGGTCGTAGAGTTGATAGAACTGAGATTCTTAATGGCAGCCTTGGAATATAACTCGGGGGCTTATTATGAGTCAAAGCGAGCCAAAAACCCCGACCTAGTTCGAGTTGAACTCTCACACCGATACCGTTAACTGTGTTAATAAATATATAATTTTTAAATACACTTAGACAATATCATACACTTCGCACGTCCACTACATTTGGCCGGATTTTTAGTCTAATCGTTCTAAGTTTGACGCTTGTGTGTATTACCGTTTTTTCGATAGGACAAACACGTTATAAAATACACGTTTCGATCGTGTAGAAGTGAAACGCGACGAAAACTCTTCAGGTTTGGCTTCGTAGCGTTTGTGACGTCACGTCGGCTTTACAGGAAACTTTGGTGGAATTGTTACTATTATTTAAATATTAATTTAATGTTATCATAAAATAAAGAATAGATAATGAACAGATTCAGGCGTTACTTTGCGGAAATCCATATTTAATGATAACAAATATTTTAAAGTATTTTAAGAAAACATCAAATTAATTATATAATAAAACACTTAAAAAATCTTTATAAAAAATATATATCTAGGACAATTCCGCCTAATTTCCTGTTAAGCCGACGTGACGTCACAAATGCCACGCAGCGAAAGAGTATTTGACGCGTTTCGCTTCTAAACGAAGCATCCTCAGGAGGTCTTGACTCTACGAGCGCACGATCGAGACTAAACTAATGTCTTAAATATTTTTAGATATTTGTGATTATTAAACATGGATTACCGCAAAGTAACGCCTGAATCTGTTCATTATATATTTTTCTATTAAATCGCAAACAATAACTTAAAAGAGACTTTAAGTTTGTCTTTACATACAACCTGAATGATATTTATTTAATGTTAAACAATTTACATCACTGAACAAAGATAATATTATCATATTTTACCTTGTATTCTTGTGAATTGTTACTTTGGACGGGTTCTCAAGAGCCTCGGGAGTTTTGTAACAACCTACAATCCACGTGGATCGTTACGTGTGCTGCTTAATTCGTATACAATTATAGTCCGTATTTCGTTGTACTTTGAGGATATTCTTATTTAAAAATTATAACGCTACTATTTGCGACAAATAGTTAATATATTACGTATTTACCTATACCTTAAAGTGGAAACTCACGGCTATAGCGGGACATACGTACATTTGAAGCGCTCGTAGCGAAGTTTGCTAAGCTGTTCTAAACAGATCAGCAAAGTTCAGCAACGTCGCCCGCGGTTTGAGTTGGATGGGTGACTGCTGACATTACTCCTGAGCACGTGCTTCGGAGGGCACTGAGGATGGCAGTCGTTATAGCATGGTGGTTGGGCATTTTATGAATACCTGCCAGGCTTGCTACCACCCTCAAGTAGAAAATCTGTAGCCAAGCACCTAACGCTGTGTTCCGGCAGCTGTCCTTGAGAGCCAGTAATTCTAGGTTAGCCTGATTAACATCTTGGACCACATCACGACCTTACCATCAGGTGAGATAGTGACTTGACCACAAACCACCACCACCATCTTGAGAGCAGTAAGTAATAATGAAATTACAGGCACATGAGACTTAATAACTGTATATCACAGAGTGATGAGCGCAGTGCAGCTCGTCACTTGTAACGAAATGCATCCGTTATAGGCAGATTTTACCGCCTAACATCAGGTGGGTCTCTGGCGTGTTCCGCCACAATCCTTTTTGATTTATATCATGTGAGAGAAACCAAAGCGGGCAGCAAGTAAACATAAAAAAAATCTTATCTCACTTTGAACTAAAAGTCAATGAACCTAGGTCTCACTGGTTCCACCTCGCTATTGAACTACACAAATCAATGGCCCTAATTCTCACTAGGTCTATTTTGCCTTTAATCTAAAACTCAATAGACCCAAATCTATCTAAAAATATGCCTAACTTGCGTTTGCTTTTAGGCACACGGCAATTATGCATCCTGCGTTTTAGGTACGCAAGCCAATGTCACTATTTAGCTTTAACTTTCCAGTTGTTAAGCCGAAAGCTGTACACCACACCTACATCACCCCTAATCCTGACATAAAAGTAGATAATTAATCATCCAAGTCAAACACAACACAAGCATCACACATAAATACAATACAGTTACACCATCCTGAGTAATCGTGGAGAGCACATAGACCTAAGTAAACACACTTGTTTGTACTACAAACCTGACAAGGTAACTGTTATATGAAGCGTTTTTAGCCAAGATTACCGAGTATGAAACGTTATATAGGTATAAAGTAATTTATGTTCAAAACTACCGCCAACTTTGTCCACAAAATTAATAGTAATTTTACTAAAAAGTTACTTTATGTTTTCGCGAACACAGAAGTGATGTTTGTGCAACTTGGCCACCGGAATGATGTTAAAGCATTAATCACTAAAGTGATGAAAGCTACACGATCACAGAAGTGATGTTATATTAATCCGGCCGCTGAAGCTATGATAGAGGACACGACCATATAAGTGATGTTAGAGCAACGCGACCATTGACGTGATGTAAGACGAATTTTACTACAAAAGTGATCCCAGAGCTACACGACTACTGAAGTCATTTTAGAGAAACGTAACTACTGAAGTGATGTTAGAGCACCAAGGCCACTGAAGTGAACCCACGAAGGTGATGTCAAAACTACACGACCACCTAAGTGATGTTAGACGGTCACAAAATTGATTCAAACTATTTCTATTGGGTAACGTGCTACTCATTCTTTCTATAAATTATAATTTTAATTATTTGTTACTAAGATTTCCTACAGGTGATACTTTGACAGTAATAAGTATATAATTTTTGCAAGTCAAATTATATATTTTTTATGAATCAATGGTCTGCGAGATTTTTTTCACTATATGAGATTTGCCGAGCAGCAGCGATTAAAGTTTTGTGATAAATGCGTATACAGTCTTTCATGTTCCTGGGGAGTTTGTTATATAGGCGTACACCCTCAACGTCTAACATTTATCTTATATTTTTCAGTCGGCAACACATTGGTAGCCTGAGCCAATGCCGTTGTCTTGATAATAACAAATATTTTAAAAATATTTGTTATTATTATAATTAGTCCTATGGGGGTAAGTAATATAACAATATGGATTTCCGCAAAGTAACGCCTGAATCTATTCATTATCTAAAGCCGCTGTCTTATTTGATGGTCATGTAAACCAGCACTGATTGTAAACTGTTCCTGGTTATTTTCTTATATATGTTGCTGCTTGCAGTATGAACTGGCAAGGTAGGGTGAGTATTTTTTAAATTCATGAAAAGTTCTTTGCAGGGTGACCAACTCAACAACAGCCGTGATTTGGACGGCGCGCTTTTAGCTTACTTACTACTTACTCTTTCCCAGTTGGCCGCCACCCCCAAAATTGAATGCTATATAGCATTATTGAGTGGACGAAGTACCCACAATATGCCCTCATGGTGTAGTCAATATGGAGACCACCAGTCAAACCCGAAAGCGTAAAACACGCCAATGAGAGCCGTCAATAAGTAGCTTCAATTTGAGAACCCCATGTCAACCCTCAATCTATTCTAAATCCCAAATATTATACATACTGTACTTGGTGAACGCTTATTCTGCTATAGGTACTGTTTTAGTTTTCATTTTGTTTGCTACTAATATTAAAGTGAATTAAGCACGTTTTCTCGACATTGAGGGCTATTCATTTTGAGCTGAACCACTGCAAAACCTGACTTATCACACTGTGTAACCTATTTTCTCAGGTTTTTGTGGCTATTAGCAGTTATTATAAGGCAGACATCGTTTGCAAATAATACAATTTCAGCGTCAGAAGACGCAGTTGTAATGTCTTTTATATTAGAATAAGAAACAGAAAGTTTTTCTGTTTTTTTCTCACTGTACTGTATGATTTCCGATAGTAAATTTCACTTAATGATCCACTATCTGAACTACAGCTATAGCAAGTTAATTGTTTACAATATTTATAGTTAAGTTCATTGGATTTTATAACAATATTCTCGAGATCAAAATATATGAGTATATAAATGATTAACATTGAACGATTTACTTGAACCATTTGTGAAGAAATTGCGCCTATTAAGCTCTTTATCATGCACATAAACTGTACAAAAAAGATAGAAACTTAAAATATACGTACTTAAATATCCTTTGTCTGCAAGTCTTTGGGAACGAAAATAATGCTCGTAGTAAAAGTACTCCGTAGCAAAGTCTACAAATTGTCTACGATATTCCGTAGCGACGTAGCACTTTGCACACATTCGTTGCATCGTAGAGTTTTTACTCGACAAGTTATTTCGCAAACAAGTTTGCTATGTTATATCGTTATTCGTCGCTCTATAAATTATTATTTTGCAATTGAGTTGGTTTTTTGGTGTATATTATAACTATGTGATTAGATAAACTCTACTGCTATAGTACTTATCTTGGGATACTGTGTTTGATCTTTTTCAATAGGATCTTGGGAAAAAACCAACATGAAATATCTGAAATGGCACATAAAACCTTACAACTGTATATTACAAGATGACAGGCGTAGTACAATTCTTAACTGGTGACAAAATGCGTCTGAGCATAACATCAGGAGCCGTCTATAAAAAATGGGACTTTAAAATAAACTTATGCGCAATTTGATCCGTAAATATTGAATAAAAATTATAAAATTGAACATAGTTTGGGAACTCTTAAAATAACAACATTATGCTGAAGGAGTTCATGTTATAGAATGTTTGCGGATTAAGTTAGTGCACTTTCCTACATAACTGGTACTATTAATAAGCGCTGAATAGCTTTACTTCAGATTTTCAAGAAAATATTTGAAGTGTAACAGGAAGAAAATTATATGTTATACTTGAACATATTCCAGGCTAAGTTAATTCCGAATCACTGTCCCTAAATTAATTTTTGTAACATTAAAATTGACTCTTAATTACGCTTCTAACGTACACTGAGAAAAATCTAAAGTCAAAAGCGCCCTAATGACGGCCAATTTATATGGTATAAGGCGAAAAACGGCCCAACCTAAATACGCACAAAACGCCTTCAAACTAGAAGGCGTTAAACGAGGTCAGTGAAGGCGAATGTTTCTTTTCGTCTTCATTTAAGGTGTATTTTGTGGTCTTACTTAAATATTGACTTTTGATAAGGCTGATTAAGTCGTACGTTATAGTGATAATCACCGTATATAAACCGCCGTAAAAGTAAGGTATATTTTATGGTCAATACTGCAATTATTATCGTATAACAAGTTGCAATTCTGAAAATACTTTACGGAAGGCGTTTTTGACGGTTGTGTTTATTATAAAACATGGTACATTTTTATTGATTGGTGAAAATCATCTTAAGAGTTGTGAATCCATCTTACGTAGTTACAATTCAACGGTAAAAGGTCAAATTTGAATTAAGCCTTTAAGTCGGTTTTCTCAGTGTAATCATCTTAATTATTCATGTATGTTTGTGTACAAATATAAAGTAGCAAAACGTTGTCAAAAGGGACAAAGTAATAAACATTTTCGATTCATATTACCAGTTTCGTGTTAATAGGCTTTCTTTCTTTTTTCGCCCAAATCAATTGCGATTTCACTATCGCTTCCTCACTCTTAAGCAGTCCAACAGTTTAAATAATTTCAACACTTTTCAATATCCCTTAGTCAAAGCGACGCGTGATTGAAATGCTGGTATACTAATTAAATAAATTAACTAATTAAATAATTTAACTAATTAAAATGATCTAATTCGGTTTAACTAATAAGGCTAAGACATATGGACTGTTTGAAGGCCTGCAATGGTTACTTTTTTGTAGAAGCTTTGCTTATAGTTTGTCGTTTGATTAATAAAGTTTAAAACATCAAATTTTTCTAAATAAATCACTACATAATATAAAACAATGTCACTTCTTGCTGTTCTTATATATGCTTAGATCTTTCAAAATATGCAACCGATTTTGATGCAGTTTTTTTAAATAGATAGAGTGATTCACGAGACAGTTTTATATTTATAGTACATGCATAATAGTAAAGACACACTGATAATTTTATAGGTTTCTAATGTGATGTCGTAAATAAACACATTTTTTGCGCATACATTGCAAATGCTGGCTTACGAGATAGATCAAAATAATGTACTTCAGTATTGTAAACCTTAATATGGTCTACAAAAAACTCCACAGTGGTATATGTTTATCTCTTAGGGATAACCCACAATAACCATTTTTATTTACTTTTTACGAGTTATTATGCCTTATTAACGAAGCAATTTTAAGCAAGCATTAATACTTATCCAATTAAGTACTTTAAATACATTGTGCATATAATATAAATCATAATGGCCTTTACAGCGTTGCGCGTTGAGTGAATTTTACATGACTAATTATATGTCGCTCTTTCAAGAGTAACTTCTAAAGAGTATTGAGTTCATGTTTGTATTGTCTATTTTTATTTATAGTTGATTTATAATATATCAAGTATAAATAAAAATAGACAATACAAACATGTACTAATATGTAATAATATATAATAACACCTATCAGGTGAGATATTTCACCTGTAGGCAAGTGATGATGTGGTCGAAGATGATGTTCAGGCTAACCTAGAAGTTGTCTAATGACATAAAAGCTATGAACGTTGTATATAAAGACATTCTGTAGTATATTTAGTATCAGCATTGCAGCCGTGCAAACTCGGGGTGGATCATTAGTAAATAAATAAATAAAAAACATTTACATAATAGAAAAGGTATCCCATATATTTATTTCTATAATTTTCTATGTTATAGTAATGAGACCGACTAGTCGCCCGTCTGTAACTATTGGTGAGCATTCCGCTTGTCCATTACAAGTGCAGTGTCACCATACTGATTCTCTTTGACACTGCACTGCACTCAACACAACGAGACTAAACCTATTATGTCTCGTTTGATCAATAATTTAAATTGCTTTAGTACTCTTCACGGTAATCACAAAAGTATTTGCACACTACTTTTTCAAGGCACTGGGATAGTACTTACCAAGATGGCCTCTTGCTAAAGAGGCTTACCTCCTAGTAATTTACAAAGTTAATTCTATGCAACACAAGTATAAATGACACCACAAAACGAAAACGTAAATAGCTTTGACGAATTAGTTTAAATTGCGTTAATACTACCCTAAAGACTGCGCCACGCTCCCTT
This sequence comes from Plagodis pulveraria, assembly GCA_963890685.1. Classification (NCBI taxonomy): domain Eukaryota; kingdom Metazoa; phylum Arthropoda; class Insecta; order Lepidoptera; family Geometridae; genus Plagodis; species Plagodis pulveraria. Next base: position 5,015,999 of record OY982950.1, read on the forward strand.
TGAATAGATTTTTTTTAATAATTAAATCGAACAAAGTAATAAAAATACAATATAATAAATAACAGGCACAAGAGACATAAGACTACTTAACATCAAGTGGGCCTTATGCTTATTCCGTCACAAAAACATCTACAAAAAGTTTATTTGGACTAAAAGAAGTCTACCCTAAGAGGTTGTTTTTTTTATGCATTATAGGCAAACATTCAGCCCCTATCTCACCTGATGGAAAGTGATCATGCGGTCGAAGATGTAGCATGCTTGCCTAGCAGATACCTATTCACACTAGACTTTTCCAATAACTCCGTATATATGTGTGATGCTATTTTATTTTGTTATGGTCAGAGTAAGGTTTTCAACTAGCACTTCTTTCTAACCGTTGATAAAGGTCTAACCAAGCTTGGCCTCCAGCCAGTCTCCTACAAAATATGTGCAACTACTATGTTAATTTTCAGATTAGCCAGATCAACATCTCCAACATGATTGTAGCTACATCCCCAACTTGGGCATTGATAATGATAATGAAAATAAACTTCATTTAACATAAAAATATCGTAATGGATTTCCATGTTTTTTTTTTTCAAATCATATGTCAAATTAACAGTGATTTTTCAAAATCAATAGCTTTTACATTAAAAAAGTTTACAACGTCTCACGCATTAGGGGATTTTCTATAATCCCCATGCTTAGCAGGCAACTTGGGCATTGCAGTATAAGATGGTTTTTTTTTTCAGAAGGCGCTGCTGCCCACCTTCTTATACTTTTCCTTTCGTCGTCTCTTTCGAGTCGCATTAAATGTAGGGGGTGTTGCAAATACAGCCTGGTACTCCACGGGGGAATGATTTTAATTTGATTTTTAGTATGACAAGGAGTACTCTTATATCCTTAATCCCTTTGGTATTAAATAAAATTACACTAAACAAAAGAATATAATATACTCCTGCAAATAGTCAATTTTTGCAACAATAAACATATAGGTATATGCTTCCAAAATCGCTAGAAAGACAAATTACTCGTAGAACCAAATTCTAAATTCGAATCCACAAACGATCCTTCCCACCAGCCGGGGCATATTTTTATTCATAGACTCGATTTTTTCTATTATCTTACATGACAAAGATGTAAAACAGGCTTAACCTAGAATGAGAACTGACTCTCTAGGACGTAACAAAGTTCATCAGTTATAGGCTAAGGTTAACATTAGGTGAGTTTCATACTTGGTCCGTAATATTCCCATAAAAAAGTCATAGTTAAAAATAATCGTTTCGTTCTTGTTATGAACCATATATTATATTCGGTACGGACCAAACTTTCAGGGTCAGCTTTCAGTTAGCTTTAAAGGCCTCCGTAACAATTTCCATGCAAACTTAGTACGGTCATATTTAAAACTAGTGGCCCGCCCCGGCCCCGCACGGATATTTAGTAAAAAATTAAAATATAATTTAATCTCTTTGAAAATTTGGCATTGCCTATGTTGAACGGGGATAACGTAGTATTCTAATGGTGAGTGAATGAATGAAATAGAAAATGATTTTTAAAATCGGTAAGTAGTTTTTTTTTTTTTTTTTTTTTATTATATAAATCTACACTCCACAGACTCCAGGGTCCAGGTTTTTTTTTTAATTATGACCATATTTTATTTACAAACTAGATACTTACAATATATAGGAAACATGCAACATTCTAAAAGAGAACAGTGTTAAAAGAACATTTTTTTTTTCCGATAAATGTCATTACCACTTGCATCCAGAGCAGACCAGTGTCCTCTAGCAGCACCCGTTCACGAGTTGACGCATGTGCCAGCCATCGCCTTCCTCAACCATTTTTGAGGGAAGATGGCGACCCGACACACAACACCGCCGCTAGACAACACCTTTATGTGAGCTTGACCGCTCTGGATACCCGTGCCAACGATTACAATTTGGGATTACTCTACTTTTTTGTGTCATTCCCCCACGTCACATTGTAACAGGGTCCAGTAGTTTCAGAGCCTATTAAATGCGAACAAACAATTAAATCTTTCCTCTTTACAATACTAGTTTTAGTTTAGTTAACACGTTTTTTCACTTACAAATATATTACATAAGGTATATAGTCAAGGGCAAGCAAAGTATGTGATCGCCTTTTTGAGTTGGTACCTCATAGCACAAATTTGATTTTGGCATTATCATCAACTATAATATAAAAGTATGTAAAATGCAATGTTGAGATCATACTTTCATCTTCCGTTGAACTCGATTTGCAACATCCGCAAATTTAGTTGACATTACGAGTAAAGTACGATGCAAAGAGTACAGGTTATCTTTATAACAGTTTTAAAGCCACGTTTGAATCCACTATATAAAACTAAAGAATGCACTTCATAAAATCTCTACATTATTACAGTTTGAAACCAACTCGCCATAACAAAGTCTACGAACCCTATTTTACACACAATATTTGCGCTGGCACTCCGTTTCATTGTGTACGTGAGTCGATTTTGAGATTTAGGTCCGCCACATACTGCACGTGTATGGTAGTGATTGTGATTTGATGCATGTAATGTTAAAAGAATTGATATATAATACTGATTTCTAACATTAAATTAGACCGAGGAAAGCAAGCCCTATCGCTATCCCACCACTTGAACATTTTGTGGCCCTTTTTACTGAAAATCTATCATGCCTAGATATTTGTGCTTTGACATAGTAATTCAACTTCATATTTAGATGTGTTATCTGTCAGTTAAAAATGTAACTTTGTAACCATTAAAAAAAACATTAACAAATTTGTAATCATTGGTTAGAATGTTATTGTACTACTAACGCCATCTGTTAGAAAACCAAAGTGTTAATTGCTGCAGCAGAACTAAACTCAATACTCAAACACATCGTAGTTAATTTACTTTACACTACACGATACCACTAGCATCGGAATCGGTTTTTCGGTTTAAACTGTAACTTACGTGGTAACATAATTAAACTTTTACATAATATATGATATATGTGTTTGTCATCGCAAAATGTGGATAACATAAATAAAGTACAATGAAATAACAGCGCTTATTTAGCGTTCGAAGCATGCACAATGACCCCTTTCATACATTTGACTTGCTTATTAACATGATTCATTAGTAATCAGGTTGTAAAATAAACACGAGCCCTCATAAAGCTCAACTTTTTGCTCGTTAACTAGATTTTATGTAAACAATATTACGGACTTATTCTTAACAAAGAAGTCTATCAAATACATCTTTACATAATTTTTTAAACAAATTTCAATGTGAGCTAATCTCAGAAGATTAATCCAAATGGTATCAGAACGCACCAGTGGTTCTGAATATAATACAGAATTAACTATCAAACTTAAAGGCCTTGAAGCCTACAATCCTGGCAGGATTATTATCAAGGTTAAATGGATTATATAGAATAAGGGCTAATATAATCGAACGAGATTCGTAATATCGATTTGTCTGACGAGAAACCTTTGCTAGAGTACGGCTTTGTAATCTAGACAATAGTCAATATTGAATTTTGAGTTACTGTAAACCTTGCATGGTAAAGTTTTTAAACTATTTTTGTAAAACTTAGAGTACAGTTTTTTTTCTTCTACTTAATTTTGTATACCTAGTATAATAACATTAAAGCTTGATTATAGGAGCACTAACAATAAATGTGAAAATTAGCGTATAAACGCTTTATTTACCCATTCTACCATATTTCAATATTTTGACATTATTTTACGTTAAAATGAGAAGGCATAAATGCAGAATCGTAAAATTAAGATCACTATAGTATGACTGATAATAGAAAGGCTGATTAATAATGTATTTTTGAGGCTGTGATCAAAACCAATGATCCTTTTTTATGGGTAGGTTGCCATTCGTAACCCCGAAGGACTTAGGCCCGTCTTGCCCTTCGTCAGTTATTTTTGTTATATTATATAAGTTTTAATCCAACTGTATGTAAATATTCTCTTTAATATGATTTAATAAGTACATCTGAAGAGATGTTGACATCTCATAAAAACGTAAATATATTGGATTTGACAGGTATAAAATTCTAATATGAACAAAAATTATTTTTACTCTATTCTATAAAACAATAGGAACAATTTAAAGCATGCAACAGAAACATGCCTTAATAAACCTATGTACCACATATAATTCGCCTATGAATCTTAGTATCGTTTTCAATTTATATCAGTAATATCTATCAAGCAAACAAAACTGACGGTATGTAACTGTCCTAAATATACTGAACTCAAGTGGACACTTTATTGCATTTGAAGCTTTTTATTTACAGTGTAGAGAATCTTAAGACTGCTTTTCTCAAATTTATTACTTCTTAAGGCTATGTTACTTATTTGAAGAGATGACCAAGTTATTTTGTTGTTTTAATATACTCATTATGGGGCTTATTGTTTCACTAGAATGACAATTAATATTTACTACATTTTGACATTGTTACTACATGGCTACATTTTCAGAGAAAATATTTTAAAACTTTAAAACTTACTATCATTTCCATATTATTAAAGTCACTACCAGGCCGGGCTAGCTACCACCCTCAAGCAGAAAATCTTTCACTTAACACTTAACAATGTGTTCCGGCAGCGGTCCTCGAGAGCCAGTAAAATGTCAGGTTGACTTTTGACTTCACAACTATGTCTCAGGGTGACGGGCGCATTGCAGTTCGTCCCTTGTGACGACATCTGTTGTAGTCAGGGGTTAACGCTTAACATTTGGCGGGTCTCGTGTTTTTCTAAAAAAAAAAAAAAAAAAATTAAGAAAAATAGCACCAAATGCATCTATACTTATGTCATAGGCGGCAAACAAACAAACGAGACGCCTGAGCGATCACCTTTGCCTATGGATATCTGTTACACCCGTAACATCACAATTACGTTGCCGATACTTGGATGCTCCGTACGAAAGGTGGCAACAATACTCTACGTGAGAGTGGTCATGGTCACTAATCACGTCAAACTGAGTACCTATAGTGCTGCACATCAGGCCTAAAACAAGGCACTCTACTCAGTGCTAATTTTTCTTTAGAGTCTTTAGAGTCTTAGTTGCCAATGATATGATATGTCTGAATTGTGTGCCCTTGCATTGTGAAATTTACGTATTTTATCCATATTTTTCTAAACTACATAAAACCATAAAGTATTGAGTATTGATGCCATTCGCTAGTAAGAATTGGCGCCAGGAAGCCGTATCTGTGGCCTTTGTCATAATATCTATAAATGTAAACTTTTTTTATGCTTGATAGGTTAGCCTTTGAACACTATCTCACCTGATGGTAACTGAAGATGTGATCGAAGATGTTATTCAGGATTACCTAGAATAACTGGCTCTCAAAGACAGCTGCAGGAACATACCGTTAGGTGATTGGTGACAGATATTCTACTTGATAGTGCTAGTAGCAGTAGCTAGCCAGGCGGGCATTCGCAAAATGCCCTACCACCACGCTATAACGACTACCATCCAAAGACGACAACCGGGACCGATGGTTTTACGTGCCCTCCGAAGCACGGAAGCCCTCAGTAGTAATGTCACTAGCAGTCACCCATCCAACTTATGACCGCGGGCGACGTTGCTTAACTTTGCTGATCAGTTAAGAACAGCTAAGGAAACTTCGCTGCGAGTGCTTCAAAATATGAAACATGCTTATGTGAAACATATAGGGTCAACCCCACAGAAGTGATATGGAAAATCAATGACTACATCATTATATACAATACTATTTTGTATGTTATAGTGATAGAACAAGCACGTGGCCCATCTGGTGTTAAGTGGTAACTTCTGCCTATAACAGTTATACTGCGTCACAAATGACGAACAGGGGCCCAAGTCCCACTTTTTAAAGACTATTATGGAAAACCAACATCATTATTTCAAACTTAAAATATCGATACTAAGATTCGTACCGTGGCCGTAACGAAACAATAATGTTTATATAGGGCTATCTCCATCGCACAAATGTCTTGATTCAATGCATGCAGCCCACTCTCAAGTTGAAGTTCTAATGTAAGTTTACTATAGTGACATGTGGTAGTGCAAATTAAAATTGTTAATGTAAGGTTAAAATAAGACTGAATTAAGAGATGGGAGTTGGCCCCCTGTACTACGCCTAACACCCTGAGATATAAAGTTGTAAAGTCTCATGTCAATGTGCATGTAATTGCACCTTCACTCAAACCCTTCGAACCGGAACATTACTTGCTTGGCGGTAAAAATAGGTATGGTGGCAGTACTTCCCCGGACGAAAGCGCACTAATTCATGGAACATCATCTTAACATCATGCCTTATATCCTGGAATGCTTAACCAGATGTGTAAGTACCCAAGTTTAGCAACTGTTTCTTCAAATCTCAAAAAACTCTACCGTTCTCTACTAGTTTCAGCTGGAAGATTCCCAAGAGATAAGCAGCTCGAGGACAAAAAGCTCAACACAACACACAATTTGTCTAAATTTGCATTTTGGCCTTTAACGCAATGTAAATTAATTCTACTTAGCGGTCGTAATTTTCAGGTTACCACAGTTGTTCCCGTAATTAATATAATGGTACAATAATATATTTCTTCCGAGCGGCGTAGGGTTGGCCCTCGTAAATTTTTGAGTATTAATTTCCATAGCACCGTCAATTTCTTAATACCCTGCAAATTGGTTGGTCAGCTTTGGGCGTTTTCAATGGTTGATTTGTTGCTTTTGTTTTGGGCTTTAATTGTTTGTGTAAGGGTAGTTATAAACAGAATTGTTTAATTTTCGAACAATGGTTGTATTGAAAGTGTTTTGTATATAATTGAAGACCAATTAAAATAGTAACGTGGTAGGAAATATTAGTTATGTATAATAATGTATTGAATAACTGGTTACAATCACTTTTATACGTTTTAATTGCCTGCCTATTTTTTGTTCATTTCTTCTTCTAGACTTTATAAGAAGTTCCCACATTTTTATGACAGTAATTACATAACAGTCACCATTTTTATCAATGTCATACTTATATAAATTATATAATAACGTTATATAATTGATATGGTATATATGATAACACAAAATCGAATGAGAACTAGCGCTCAACGACAGCCACCATACTTACCTACGTTTTAACAAGGTATTTTGATTTCATGTAATAAGGTTTGGGACCGAGAAGGAGATGAAGCAAAGACATCGTGGAGGCAGCCGGCAGCTTCACATGACGGGACTGGCACAAGATCGAAAAACCAGAAACGAAATATAAGAGGCCTATACCCGGATCTGGGTGCCCAATAAAACCATAATTATTAATTATATTAAATATAAAATTATTGTAATACATATTATACTAAGTTCATCACTGGAATATCCCCCGTTGAGCAAAGTCTCCGCCATCGGGGGAAATTGCTATTATTCCCAAGCATGACACGCGTCCTGGGAATCGCAATAGAAGTTGCCAGTTCTGCAATAGGCGTTCTTCTAACCTCCGGTGCTTTTCCCTTGGTTGCTTTTTACGACACCCACGAGAAAAAATGGGAGGCGACATTCTAACCCGGCACCCAACGGGGTGTAAACTTAGTTATTTTTGCTTAAGATATCTCTGATAAATGTTATTTAAGTTTCATTGGGAAAAAGGCTTATTATATGATATTATGTAATAAGGGAGTCTACCAGGAAAAGTTAACCTCTGGACTCAACAAATCTTTTGGTAAGAAAAACCCCGTTGTGTTCCGAACTTTGGATCAAATTAAGAACTTCGGCATACCAAAGAAACTTAATAGTACTTGACCAATATGCTGGTATCGATCCCCTACGTCAGACAATTATCGTTTTTTATTACAAATAATTTTTCACTATCATGTCACGACTAGTCTATAACTGCACGCTGTAGGTGGCAATAAGTTACCTTCTATTACACAATACCAAAAAATATCTAGCGAAACATGGTTGTTAAGATACTTCTGTATACCCCTCCAGGAGGGTGATGTGTAGGTTGGCTCACTAATACACGGTACCACAATATGTCTAGCAAAACGTGGTCCGGTTGTCGGAACTTCTGTATCATAATTAAGACTGTTGATTAACATCTGTTCTGTATAATCAGATATCACATGATGTGAAATCTTTTTTTTTGTTTTTCTCGACAGTGACAGCCCTTTCGCAGGCATTTGTTCCACGTTTGCGGTCTCGGCACGCGAGTCCAACATCCATCATAATTCCTCGACTCACGCGCCCAAATGCTTACATATAAAAGTGCATTTTATCCGTAAATCACGCCGTTTGTTTCATAATACGAACTAGTGCAAAATTCAGTTAGTAATATGAATTTTGTTTAGTTAATTATACGGCCGTGGCTCGAGTAAATGAGTTTTAATATGAGTTTGTCACGATTATGAAAGTCTCTTGCATAGTTTAACGATAATTTGTTGGATCATGCTATCATCATGACTGTAAAGTATGAAAAAGTTAAGCATGTTTTCATACAATGTTATAATAGTTTCTAGACTTCCTTGCCTAGATATTAAAAGTTATTTGCACAACAAGTGAACAAAGTTGTTTGTGCAAGTGCTGACTTTAAATCCTGAGCTAGCAAAGAAGTCTTCAAATTGAATTCTTACTAATTTAGACTACGTACTGAACCTAGTAAGGGATTTAAAGACTCGAGTAAACAAAAAACCAGTGAGAAAAATATTAGGTTTTAGGTTACTATATAAGTTTACTTTTCCATAATTCTCGCGCTTAGCAGGCGTCTTGGGGATCACAGTATGAGATTGCAGTTCTTTAGCAGAATGGTGCCCTCCTTCCAGTAATTTACCCTTAGTCACCTCTTACGACACCCACAGGAAGATATGTCTAGACCGTCATTCCACGGATTTTAGGTGAGGATTTCAGCATCATTTTATACATATTGACAAACAAAATATTTTTGAAATGAAATTCTCGTGAGTTTTTTTAATATTGTTAGGTTTGCAATAACGCCTGCTATGCGGATTACATAACAAAATCACAAATATACGATAAGAAAAATTTAAGTCATGTGCGGGATTCGAACCCGCGTCTATCCACCCCTTGAGCCAGGGTATGCTCTAACCAATTGAGCTAACATGACATGACGTCATAACTCAAATCTTTCTTATCGTTATTTAACCATCGTATTGGGATGGAGGTCGCTCCATCCCAATACGTACTAAATAATCTATAGTACCACTTGCGTTGCCGGAACACACCGTTAGGTGCTTGGCGACAGATTTTCTACTTGAGGGTGGTCGCTAGCCAGGCGGGCATTTACAACTTATTTGGTATAAATTAACCGGTAAAAAACGCTCGTAAGGGATAGAATAAGTCGACCCGTGTTTTGAGCATATCAGATGCTTATCATCAGGGCGTGTAAGCAGCTGCCGCACACCGACGTATTCGATCGCTATATAACGTAAATGTTTTGCCGCTACATTTATATTTCTAAAAAATAAAGAAGAACCAATTAAATGTTAGAAATAAAGTTGGTGCAGCTCTGGAAGTTAAACGTAACAGTTTTGTTCGCAAATAACTATTCTCACGCTCGGAGCATAAATCAATTATACTGCGAGTTTTTGAACACCGAAGCCATTCATTCGTGATGGAGAGATGTACAATTGTTTATCGTTCGCTGATGCTGCCATGAACTTCAACGTCCAAAACACTTAGGCACAGGTTCGATCCTTGAATCATTGTTGATTATGCTTCTATTAGCAATCCTCAAAACGGTCCAAAGTATGATGCTAAGCTTGATAGTAAGGTCAAGATTTTGAAGTTACATTAAAAAAGTAAGTTGAATAACACATATTATTATGCATCTGCATAATAATATGTGTGCGCCACAAAAGGTGTCAAGTGAACATACTTAAAAAACGTAGTGTTAAAGGCGGTCCACTTCACTCACATCATCCAGTCAGCATATTTTTTGATGATAAAAGAAGCTCTTTGTGTGTAGAAATACCCTACTCACGTTTGAATGGTTCGATTTCTGCCGCGGCTTTGATGTCCACTGCATGGTGATAGGGCATTTTGCGAATGCTCAACTGGCCAAGGACCTAATGGTTTGTATATAAGCGCTCGTAGCGAAGTTAACTTAGCTGTTCTCAACCGATCAGCAAAGTTAAGCAACGTCGCGCGCGGTCATGAGTTGGATGGGTGACCGCTAGTGACATTACTACTGAGCGTTTCCGTGCTTCGGAGGGCACGTTAAGCCGTCGGTCCCGGTTGTTGTCTTAGAATGGCAGTCGTTATAGCATGGTGGTAGGGCATTTTGCGAATGCCTGCCTGGCTAGCTACCACCCTCAAGTAGAAAATCTGTCGCCAAGCACCTAACGGTGTGTTCCGGCAGCTGTCCTTGAGAGCCAGTACTTCTAGGTTAGCCTGAACAACATCTTCGACCACATCATCACTTACCATCAGGTGAGATAGTGGTCAAAGGCTAACCTAACAAGCATAAAAAAAAAGAGTCTGTTGCCATTGCAAGTTAAGTCACATAAAAATTCTTCTCAAACTGTCTACCTCTGAAATAGTGGTCAAAGTTTTTTTTTTTAATGTGATTGTTACTAGATCCACCTGATGTCAAGTGGATTAACCTCTGCCTTTAACTAATGCATTTCATCATGTGACGAATTGCACTGCGCACGTCACACTGAGACATACAGTTCTTAAGTCTCATGTGCCTGTAATTTTTCTGGCTCTCAAGGACAGCTGCCGGAACACACTGTTAGATGCTTGGTGACAGATTTTCTACTTGGAGGTGGTAGCTAGCTAGGCGAGCATTTGCAAAATGCCCTTCCCCCATGCGGTGAAGCTTAAGCTCGCGCCGGGATTCGAACCATTGGCCTGCTGCGCGGCAGTCCATAGCCAATGCCACTGAGTCATCACTGCTTCGACGTAAATTGTCATCAGTAAATAATCTCTATTTCGATAACGGCAATCGTTATCGATTAACCAACGATATTATACTCGTATTATAAAACAGTCCTTACATAATGAAACCCGGAACTTAATTTGCTGAAATTTGATATATTTTAGGATATTTATTTTTTTGCTGATAGGTAAGTCTTTGACCACAAGCTCACCTGATGATGTGGTCAAACATGTCAACAGGCTTAACCTAGAATTACTGGCACTCAAGAACAGCTGCCGGAAAATACCGTTAAGCGCTTGGCGACATCCATTGAATTAAAATTTTTAGCCTATTTTTCAGTCATATTTTCCGCTTAATCTCTGGGCGGCTGCTTAAATATATGCTAATACTTCGGTACATTCAAAGTCTAAATTTTTCTTAAAAACCAAACAAAATTTGTGAGTATTGTTTAATGTAACTGTGATTTAACTGTAGTTAATGAGATTAAAATTAGTTCAATTCCTTAGGGTAAACTGCCGCAAAATCCAAGCGCCATTCGGAAATTAAAACGGATGCACTCCGGACGCGACGTGACCGCACTGTGGCCGGCACGGGAAAAATGCGATCAGCTGGCGGTATATATTTTTCTGTTAATGCATACTTTTTAGTAAAATAAGTTTAAGGTTTTGTGTACATTAAAAAACCAGTGCGATTCTGGAGAGTCGGGCCTGGGATGAGCGGTTGGCATGGCAACAATATGCCATCAAAAAAATAATTGTAAATCTTTTTGTTTGATTTACTTGTGACGGAACAAGCTCGACGCTCACCTGATGTTAAGTGGACTAACCTCTGCCTTTAACAGATGCATGCATCACAAATCACAAATTGCACTGTGCCCGTCACTTTGAGACATAGTTGTAAAGTCTCATCTGCCTGTAATTTTATTGGGTCTCAAGGACTGCTGCCAGAACACACCATGAGGTGCTTGGCGACAGATTTACTACTTGAGAGTGGTAGCTAGCCAGGCGGGCAATCGTAAAATGCTCTTCCACCATGCTCAAGCCGGCGGTGGGGATCGAAAGGGACGTGCGGCACGGCAGTCTATAGCTGCCGCTCGGTCACCATTGCTTCGAATTGCCATCTTGTTTGATCACAGCTACCGCGAGTAAGTATATGCTGCATGCATTTTCCGTGTTAATCTAATGCATTTTTTATTTTATTGTTTAACTAACGGCCCGCTCCGGCTTCGCACGGGTATAAAATATATAGCCTATGTCATTCACTGAAAAAAATATTAAAATCGATCCAGTAGTTTTGATTTATTCATTACTGCCCGTGGCCCACACGCGCTAAATTTACAGTAAAACAATTCTTCTTTCCCTAAAGCATGAATATTTCCTGCTATCTTTGGAATATATAAATTCATACACTACATTTTTACTTATTTACTTTTTACATTTTTACACTACTACACGCTCCCGCCGCCCGGGCCGGCCTGAACCGTAAATCTGTAATATCTTCGAAAATATTTATTTAAATCATATGCTGTAAAGGGCCATATAGATCTATATTAAACCAACAATGTATTTAAATCACTTAATTAGATAAGGATTAATGCTGTATTGACTTTGACTTTGACTTTGATTGAATCGCTTCGAAAATTAGCCATTATTGGTAGTAAATAGTAAATGACAACAAAAAAATTGTAGGATATCCATAAGAGATAGACACATACCAGAGCAAAGTTTTCTGTTAACCTTTTCAATGTGAACAATATTTAGTACATTATTTTGATAAATCTTGTAGGGTTCAGCCTGCGTTTGCAAAGTAAGCGGAAAAAAAAAATATTTACGACACCATATTAGAAACCTCAAAAATATCAGTATTTTTCCACTATTAAATGGATTTTATTATACATATAAACCTTTCTCTTCAATCACTCTATCTATTAAAAAACCGTATAAAAATCCGTTATGTAGTTTAAAAGATTTAAGCATACATAGGGATATAGGGACAGAGAAAGTGTTTTATACTATGTAGTGACTATGATTTTATGTTCCATCATTATTTTCACCAACACCAACATTAATAGTACAAAGATCACGAGATCAATAAATTGTCAATGGTACTACTATCAAGGCGACATCGACGAAATAAAACGTATTTCAAGTTATATTGTACCAGCATGAGATTGCTTAGGACTTCTTCAATTACTTTAAAAATTACTATATCTTTATTTAACAGACATTGAATACATATGTGTAGTTCTGAGTTAGACCATATCCTCTACGTAATAAGATCTAAATCTCCAAATCCATAAGAGTGCAGACGCGAATCGAATCTCGTCTTTAAAAGATCATTTTCGTTCATTCATTTTGTCGTTCACGTGCTTTCTACTATCACACAACTGATTCTAAGCTGAAGTTAAAATCATTTTTCATTCGATTTGGGTATCCACGATGCTCGTATAGGCCTCGCTTCAGAAGAATCGAAGTATTTTATAAGGCGGACATCTTGAGTCATCGATTTTTAACCCATGACATTTGGTCAATCACATGCAAAGTCAATAAGAAGATTATTTCAAGGCACTTTTGAGTGCTTAGCTAGTATGTTGCTCCGTTTGCACGTAGCACACTTTACAGTAGAAAGATGAATGCGGTATTAGATTGCTGTGAAAGATATTGATAAAAAATTCTTCTGGGGCATCCATTTCACAAACTGCCGGCGGGCTTGTGTGCACTTGCTTGATAAAGTAGATAATTGTGAAGAAAGTGCCTCTTCTTAACACTACTATTCTAAACGGTTGCAAAAGTACTAAACATCATCTACTGTACTCGTATAGTACCTACTAGGTACTCCTATGCAGCGGTCGTGTCGAGCAGTCAAAATGGACTGCTGACACGCCACAGCTTAGGGAAGTGATAGTACTCAATTAACGATTCCTAACTACCCCCTTTTATTGATAGCATTTTACTGACTGGCAAAAAGCTCAAGGCCATTTTGATTTAAGTTACCTATAGCTGATTGGCTACCTTTTGACCACTATGGCACCTGATAGTAAGTGATGATGTGGTCGAAGACGTTGTTAATCTAAAATTACTGACTTTCTATGACTGCTGCCAAAACACACCGATAGTTGTTTAGCGGCAGATTTTCTACTTGAATGTGGTAGCTAGCCCGGCGGGTATTCGCAAAATGCCCTTCCACCATGCGGTGGAGCTCAAGCCCATGGCGGGTTTCGAACCGTGTGGATACATCACCTGCTGCGCAGCAGTCCATAGCCAATACCACTGAGCCATAACTGCTTCTATAATAAATAAAACTATATATAAAAAATATTATAATATAGCAGTTTTTAGATAAATATTATTATGAGCTATTACTTTTTTTTGTTGTATGAATATTTCACCTATCCATAACGAACGACAAGATCTGTGAAATTAGCACCCCGGAATGTATATTTCGAGTTGCACAAGCTGAGTCATCTCCCTTTGCTTTGTTTCCTCCGTATAGTTTTTAGTTACCTTTGTCAACTTATAAATGGAAAGCACTAATATATATATATATATATATATATATATATATATATATATATATAAGAAGCAGAAGAAGCAATAGGGGATAATAGTTAACGGTGAGGTTGGAAACTGACCAACCATTATCGATAGTACAAACGAAATGTTCGTGATCATTTTCATTGGTTAGATGGTAAGTAATTGTAAAGCTTAGGAAAGATCGCACAATTAATTTTCTGATTGAATTTCCTCTGTGGTTTCAATTTCGGCTCATTTCAAAGGTGAAAATACTCAAGCTATCTCTAGAGGCAGGTTCTATTCTACAGGGTGGGTCTTTAAAGTAACCTTTTAATTAATTAATATAATCACTCCATTGCGTGCTTCTCTGAGATTAAAATTATGCATTCTCTCGTATTCGGAGGATAATTTATATAATTAAAATTATGCCGTTTATTATTAAATTCTCTTTAATTATCATATTGAAGGGAAGTTCCTGACTGTTTTGAAATTTGTAGTATATTTGTGTTTTAATATATTAGATTATTCACAAATGTATTAATACATGAAATTGATTGCGTTGTTGAGGTGCGGCATTTTGCGAATACTCGCCTGGCTAGCTACAACTTTGAAGTCGAAAATCATATTTTTTTATTGCCTGATAGGTTATTATTTGACCACTATCTCACCTGATAAGTAATAAACTGAAGATCTAGTCAAAGATGCTGCTCTGGCTAACCTAGAATTACTGGCTGCTAAAGATAGCTGCTGGATCTCACCGTTAGGTGCTTGGCGACAGATTTTATACGTAAGGGTGGTCGCTAGGCAGGCGGTTATTCGCAAAATACCCTTCCACCATGCTTCATTGCATGGTGGAAGGGTATTTTGTGAATAACAATAGTAATAACAATATATATATAATGTAAGTCAGCAATTGGAAATTTAGCTCTATTGTGATGGAACTAATATGACAGTGGGCAGTAACTATGGAAGCGTATTGATGTCTTTTAATTCCTGGCCTCATTTTTAAGCCCTTCTTACATTACGATACTTACAAGTGACGATACCTTAGCCAGTAAGACAAACACGTATGTTTACAATTCGATACATTAAACTACTAGAAAAACAAAATTTCAGCACTTCTTAACGTAACCGTAACAAATGTTTGGAGTGGTATCAGTGACGAAGAAGCGCTAGTAGTTTTTCCCTTTTATAAAAATAAAAGACGTCTAAGGAATAAGAGAAAATTTTAGAACCATCCACACATTAAAGAAAACATTAGTAAATTGTGATACAAATGCGGAAAGAAAGTTAATGTAAACGAGAGGACAATATTTTTTTCATTGCTGATAGGTAAGCCATTGAGCACAATCTCACCTGATGGTAAGTGATGATGTGATCGAAGTTATTAACAGGCCTAAACTAGAATTATTGGCTCTCAAGAACTACTACATCTTTTAGTAAAGAGAAAAAAAAATTAAAAGAAATACGTAGTAATATAATATATGCTACTATTTCAAAACTGTTTGACTTTTAGTAAATTAATTATTTTAATTATTTTTTTTCTCTTCACTATAAGCTGTAGTAGTCCTTGAGAGCCAATAATTCTAGTTGAAGGCTGTTAACACATTCGACCACATAATCACTTACTACATCACTTTATTGCATACGTTCTAACACAAATATCATATGACATGAATACCACGAAAGAATATTTTTCGATTTGTTACTCAACAGAATTTGTAAGAAAAACATACAGAGAAATAAACAAACAAAAATATTGGAACAGCCTGTGTAAACTGAAGCCGGAAAGGCAAGAAAATATCTAAATTGAATTGGAATTGAGAGAATTTTCTTGTGTGCAACCCTATTGTGTTCGTATGACACACGTGTATGTCCATGTGTGGGTAATATTCAGCCATTCTGGATGAGAAGATGTGTTAAGTTAAAATTAATTAATGTTATGCTTGCATTGCCATGTTAGTTCAACTGTGAAGAAACCAAATTCTGGTATATTTCATTGTTGTTACATTTATGATTTTTCATCTCAGCTGAAGAGGCAAAATTTTGAAGTAGTAGTGTCCCTTGAAGCAATGATGGCTCAGTGGCATTGGCTATGGATTGCCACGCAGCAGCTCCATGGTTCGAATCCCGCCGCGGGCTTGAGCTTCACCGCATGGTGGAAGGACATTTTGCAAGTGCCCGCCTGGCTAGCGACCTTCCTCAAGGATAAAAATCTGTCGCTAAGCACGTAACGGTGTGCTCCGGCAGCAGTCCTTGAGAGCCAGTGAAATTACAGGCATATAAGACTTAAGAACTATGTTTCAAGGTGACGGGCGCAGTGCAATTCGTGACTTGTGACGAAATGCATCTGTTATAGGCAGAGGTTAGTCCGCTTAACATCAGGTGGGCCTCAAGCTTGTTAAGTCACAATAAAAAATAAATTAAAAAAAAAAACACCTCAATGGTCAAAATATATTTTGGCTGTATGTTGATAAAAACTCAACTACATATCATTGTACCTGTATATCTCTGAAGGAGTAGGCAGAAGGATACATACTAATAAGTATAAATTACACGAATATAAAATAATAACAAAAAATTTAAAAATGTTTTAATACTTCAAATGAATGTTTTAAAAATATATATAATGAATGGTCACTATATATATTTTTAGGATTTTATAAGTGTTTTATTTAAATATTTTTAAAATAATTGTTATTATTAAATATAGATTTCCACAAAGTAACCTTTGAATCTGTTTATTATCACACTAATATTAATGTGTATGCGTGTAGGTTTCATTATTGCCACACATCCCAAAAAGCAACTATCTAAACAATTATTTTAAATACACTACTGGGGATGTTTGAGTAAACAAATACTGGCAGAAGATTTTCTCAGAAAAGTAATCAAGTAGGATATGTATGGATATTCAACTGCTACCTAAGTGAAAGAATATGAAAGCTAATTAACTGATTTCCTCTCATGCAAATATTATTTTTTGAATTATAGGTTCAGTTATTTTCCTCCCATATCAAATCTTTATTAATAACAAAAGATGACCGACTCAAGGCCGGTAAAGGTTCCAAAATACAATGTGCTTCAATCCCTCAGAAACGAAACCATCACGGGAGGACAGTCGAATGATATAGCTGTCAAAAATCCATAATTTCTGATTTCCAATGACCGCAACACTAAACGCTTCAATCCAAAGATGGCAGTTCTTTAGAATGCGCCAGCCCACCTTCTGGTATTTTTCCTTTCGTGGTCTCTTACGACATCCACGGGAAAATATGGGGGGTGCTATTCTACCCCCGCACTCCACTGGGGAAACCTAATAATGTCTAACATTAAGTCTGAAAACATAATGCTTTGTGTATGATAATATTCTACAATATGCACAAGTGGATACGTTTCAGAATTAGTAGCAAAATAAAGCTATTTTTTTTGATGGGTGATAGTCTAGTCTTTGACCACTATCTCACCTGATGGTCAGTGATGACGTGGTCGAAGATGTTGTTCAGGCTAACCTTAAATTACTTGCTCTAAAGGACAACTGCACGAAGCACACCGTTAGGTGCTTAGCGAGAGATTATCTTTTTAAGAGTGGTAGCTAGCCAGCCGGGCCAATGCCCTACTACTATGCAAAAAGTTACGAGAAATAAATTGAGCACAAACTTGATAAATTTACGATACGGCACGGCATGCGACAGTCTGTTTAGTTCCTGAAAGCGTGTTTTCACTTAAGGACAAGAGGACACAAATATTTCGCGACACGGCACCTGCCTCTAAAAATATTGCGCGACGACTTCAACTGACTTTGCACGATATGTGTGAAAACATTAGGGCCGATTTGATTTAAGCGATTTTGATTTAGTTTTGAAGCAGTGATAGCTCAGTGGCATTGGCTGTGGACTGCCACGCAGCAGGTCCATAAAAAAAATTTTACCTCATTATTTAGTTATAACTATGATACCACTCTATAGAATGAGTAAAATCCGGTAAAATTAATCATGATTAAATTAAAACTTTGCATAAGAATACAATGCCACAAAAATTTCGTTACACATTGTCTGCTCCCTGAAACACTTTCTTACATTAAAGTGAAATAACTAATGTAATTGGACTTACTTTAGTCATTATAAAGTATCAATACTGTATTGTATCAGCTGGATTGTGCACTGCTGACTGCAGCATAAGGGGGTTTTTTTTTTTATGTCTGATAGGTTAGCCTTTGACCACTATCTCACCTGATGGTAAGTGATGATGTGGTCGAAGATGTTGTTCAGGCTAACCTAGAAGTACTGGCTCTCAAGGACAGCTGCCGGAACACACCGTAAGGTGCTTGGCGACAGATTTTCTACTTGAGGGTGGTAGCTAGCCAGGCGGGCATTCGCAAAATGCCCTATCACCATGCTATAACGACTGCCATCCTTAGACAACAACCGGGACCGACGACTTAACGTGCCCTCCGAAGCACGGAAACGCTCAGTAGTAATGTCACTAGCGGTCACCCATCCAACTCATGACCGCGCGCGACGTTGCTTAACTTTGCTGATCGGTTGAGAACAGCTAAGTAAACTTCGCTACGAGCGCTTCATAATTCCCACTTTTCTTACCCCTTGTGTCTCACAAAGAAAGATTTGGGGACTATTCTCTACATGGCAGCCTTCCGGGGCACATCACGGGGTATAATCAAACCCAAATAAAATACACAGAACTATTTTCTAACCATCACATGCAAGCTTCCTCTCTCTTCATCTATTTACACGCGGAAGTGGTATATAGCTTCTCGAGCTAGCCCATAAGGAAAAGTTTGTGAAACACATTTGCATCGTAGAAAGTCGGGCCATATAACCCAATATCTATAGTCATTTCACATAATAATTTTATCTCTTACACTACAAGGTTGTTGGTCTCCTCAGCAAAAGTGTGTCCTGGTGGATACTATCGCAGCGTCATATATTCTTTTTTTTTATGACTGATAGGTTAGCCACTGGCCACTATCTCACCTGATGGTAAGCGATGATGTGGTCGAAGATGGTGTTCAGGCTAACCTAGAAGTGCTGGGTCTCAAGGACAGGTGCCAAACACAACGTTAGGTGCTTAGCGACAGATTTTCTACTTGAGGGTGGTAGCTAGCCAGGCGGGCATTCGCAAAATGCCCTACTACCATGCTATAACGACTACCATCCTAAGACAACAACCGGGACCGACGGCTTAACGTGCCCTCCGAAGCACGGAAACGCTCAGTAGTAATGTCACTAGCGGTCACCCATCCAACTCATGACCGCGCGCGACGTTGCTTTACTTTGCTGATCGGTTGAGAACAACTAAGTTAACTTCGCTACGAGCGTGATAGATTATTTGAAAATTGGCTCACTATTTATTGAAATATTTGTTCATATTCACTTGATTGGCTTTAAGCTTAAGATTTAATCAACTGGTATAATGTGACATTCTAATTTCGTTTTAGAAATACTCTGTGGTTCTTAAGATGAAAATAAGTATTGGTTTAATTATCTATGTGTATATTTTATCTGTGTTGTGAATTTAATACCTTATGTTGTATAATTTGAGACTGTGATTAAGCATCATATATGGATTATCATCACTGGAATCATTATTTGATAATATTTTTACTACCCGTATATTTTATTATTAGTAGTATATTATGATCACGTGACAGTTGTAAAGATACTTATTTAAAATAGTATATATTATGTACTTTATATCTATGTGTAAAATCATTGATGATTTTATTATACTAATTGCCATAAGTATAGAGCTTGAAATCAAACAATTGTCAATTTTAAAGAGTACTGTGTTTGTGACGGTAGTCGCTTCGTTACCTTGTTTGTTCACTGCTATAAAACGGGTAGTGTAAGGCAAGTAGATTCACTTTCTGTCGGACCGCCGTGCCGAGCAGACCTCCAGTGGTGTTGAAATAGTGTTTGACGACGAAGTGCTGCTTGATTCAGTTTCGGTTGGACCGCCGTGCCGAGCAGCGCTCCGGGGGTGTCAAAATATATTTGGAAAGTAGTCTTTAGTGACGAAGTGCTGCCCGATCAAGATGTTGTGAAGTGTATTATTATTATCTTTTCTGATATTACATAACGACAAACCTCGTTTAAATGTAATGGTCCTTTTGGAGCATTACTTGGTTTGTTTAAAAAGGTTATGACAATTATATATCGAATAAGAAAATATCTGTTTATGTAAACAATGACTTTATATGTTAATTAATAGTTGATAATCCAGTGAAAGTGTAAATAAAGTGTATATAGTAAGTATGTAACACATTGTTAAAAGACTTATAAAAGAATGGCCCCGAGTTTCTTGCCCGTTCTTCTCGCAGTGGCTCTATACAATTTTGTTTGCTGAACGTGGCAGTACAATGTAGAATCATTCAATATTAAAATTACATCAAATTGAATAAATGGTTTTGACTATTGACTTTGTTGTTAAAATCCATCTAACAAGCGCTTCAAAACCCCAAAGTAGTAGTGTGCCATACACCATTGTGATAAGGCGTGAAGGGCTCTGAAGCAAGTGTTATTACTGGGCGTTGGAGATTTATTTTTTATTTATTAAAAAGAAATATCATCATAACAGTTTTCACCAATTCGATGCTATACCTAAATATTATGATAACTTAATAATAGAAATATTAATTTCAATAACAGAACAAATAATATAATTACAATATTACACATTATGTTTCTGATTAAGTAACTAGTATAAAAGACAATTCTTAGAAATATGTTTTCACATACCTTGTTATATAACGAGAGAGAGAAGATAGAGAAAGAGATCCTTAAAGAGACCTACCACCTTGTAGTGTAAGAGTGAATGAATGAATGAATGATTTATTTGTCAAAACATGGGTATTATACATAGGTCTTGTCAAATTATGTCACTATTTAAAAGTTTCCAGCATGTTCTGCCTTCCGGCGTACAAATTTCAAATATATTGAATGTAACAGTATAATACAATATCTTGAAACTTAAATATAAACATTGAAATATATGAATTTAATTATAAAGCAGTACGTCATGAAATTATGTCCGAAGGTAAATCAATTAAGGTGAAATAATTTTGTGAAATGGCCAAAGTACTAACGTCTTTGGAGTGCCGAGTGCTATGCAGTTTCAAGTAGAACGTAGACACTCAACTGTAATGGACAGTCGTCACTCTTATCAACAGGCGGGCAACTTATCCCGTCGTCATTTATAATATAAAAACCGGCCAAGTATGAATTGATATCGGACATCGAGAGTTCCGTACCAACAGAAAGTATAAAAAAAAAAAAAATATTTTTGAATAATGTATAGATAGATTCAGGCGTTACTTTTCGGAAATCCATATTTAATAATAACAAATAATTTTAAAATATTTTAAGAAAACATCAAATTATTATTTTAATAAAACATCAAATTAATATATTAATAAAATACTTAAACAATATATATAGTGACAATTCCGCCTAATTTTCCTGTTAAACCGACGTGACGTCACAAACGCCACGCATTCAAACCGGAAGAGTTTTCGACGCGTTTCGATTCTATACGAATCATCCTCAGGAGGTCTTGACTCTACGAGGGCACGATCCAGAATCGCTCTACGAGCGCACGATCGAGAAACGATGTTTTCTTAATATATTTGAAAGATATTTGTTATTATTAAGTTTTTTCTTATTACATATCGAGATCTATTCCGGGAGTTCGACCTGCACATGGCTGGTTTTTAGTATTTGTTGTGCACTTATAAAGTAAATTATAACGGCGAAAGTTGGTTGAAAGTTTAAGTGTCTTTGTATGTTTGTTACATCTTCTAACTCAAACGGTTCTACTATTTTTGATGAAACTTAGTATAGAGATAGATAAGGAACTGGATAATTTCATGAAAAAGACTTTATCATCATCATCCTTCACCACTCGAGTGCAATCGCAAGGTGCTGTATGGAGATCCTCTTTTATTTTTAACATTTTGTAATTATATTGTGTTATTATTAATAAAGTTAAGAATCTATGTACACTAATACGTAATATGTGAAAAATTCAAAAGGGCACCTATTACCGTTCAAAATCCTTTAAAGGTCAAACAGGCGAATAAACAGACGGATGGTCCTACGTTTTTTTTTTAATGCAACGCACGAGGCCCATCTGATGTCAAGCGGTAGCCTCTGCTCATAACAGATGCATTTCACCACAAGTGACCTCCTACAATGCGCTCCGAGACAACTGTTAAGTCTCATGTGCCTGTAAACTTATTCGCTCTCAAGAATTGCTGCCGAAACACACTGTTAGATGCTTGGCGACAGATTTATACAAATAGGATACCGTTATCTTGTACGGAACCCTTAAACACATTATACAGTGTTACTCAATTTAGTCTGTTTCCTAACTCGTTTGTTAGTAAAAAGTTGCATCAAACCACATTTTCGTCATACGAGCGCACTTTGATTTTGATTTTACCTTCATTAGATGTTAAACTGTGACAAGTTTTAATGAAGGTGTCCGTTTGCGTTTGCAGAAAAGTTTAATTTGCGGTGATGCGGTCAACTAGTGTTTGTTTGGCACGTTATGGCGTAAATTTGAGTAAAGTTTGAAGCGCTCGTACCGAAGTTTACTTAGCTGTTCTTAACCGATCAGCAAAGTTAAGCAACGTCGCCCGCGGTCATGAGTTGGATTGGTGACCGCTAGTGACATTACTACTGAGCGCTTCCGTGCTTCGGAGGGCACGTTAAGCCGTCGGTCCCGGTTGTTTTCTTAGGATGCCAGTCGTTACAGCATGGTGGTAGGGCATTTCGCGAATTCCCGCCTGGCTAGCTACCACCTTCAAGTAGAAAATCTGTCGCCAAGCACCTAACGGTGTGTTCCGGCAGATGTCCTTGAGAGCCAGTAATTCTAGGCTAGCCTGAACAACATCTTCGACAAGATCATCACTTACCATCAGGTAATATAGTGTTCAAAGGCTAGACTATAAGCTATAAAAAAAAACACAAGTGCTTGAGCTTAACCGCATTTTGGGTATATCTTCCTGGCTAGCTACCACCCTCCATCCGAAAATATTTCGGAAGCATCTGATATATTCCTTACATCATAAACAGATGATACGTATAAGTCGCTCGCGTATTCGTTCTGCATGATACTGCTGCGCTTTTTACTCCAACACATTCCTTTTATATCCAGAAATGTTACTGCAGTGCCGTTCGAGCCTAAGCATAGTATTTGCACATCCTGCTTTAAAGCTGAATATCTGGAACTACGGAGGATACCAAGACTGACTCTTGCGAAAGAAACTTACCACATGTGGCCCAATTCTCGCAACTTAATTACATAATAATTGTAGTTTTTGACAGTATCCGTAGTCTGCCCGCTATTTAGGTTGTATCGCAAGTCAGTGGCTTGCTATCAATAGTTTTTGACATATTTGGTATGCTGTAAGCTATTTTGTTGCGATTGCGTTGCTACAGTGACATACAATATTTTTGAGGATTTTAGATAGATAAATAGCTAAATGATTGAAATATAAGAGCTATTTACGGCATACAACAAACGGATTCCTGTCGACCGTTTTTCAGAAATAATAAAATATTGACAGTCACTTCATTGTATGTTTTAGAAGCAGGCCTGTTTGTGTATAAAAATGAATACCTTTTCCAGCAATACAGCGCGTTAAGCTGTCATTCTACACGCTCACAATACAGGCACAAACTCTATAGGCCATACACCAGATTAACACTCAGCTCAAATAATAGCTACATAATGTGTATTAAAATTTATAATAAAATTCCTAATAACTTCAAAGAACTTCATTTAATCGATTCAGAACACAATTGACGCAGTGGCTTGCTGAGACATGTTTCTATAGTTTAAATGATTTTTTTGGATATAAATTATAAAGATTAAAATAATATATAATTTTAGATTTTATTGACATTTATTGGTATAATTTGTATTGAATTTTCTTGACCTTTTAACTTGACATTAATTAATTTGAAATTGTATTCATACGTCTGTAAAGACAAGTTTTAGCGGAACTACATTCTTATTATTATTATTAATTTCTAAATTGTACCTGAAACTTATGAACGAATAAATGAATATGAATATTTATTTAATTTTGTTTGATAGAAAACTACTGTTTTGATGTTTTGACTGATGCTTGACTGATAGAAGTTTTTAATATTATACCAGTGGCAACATATGCAAGCCATAGCACAGTTATACTATAGCGACGCGATCGCTATACAACTGCGATTAGGGGCTAGAATTAGCAGACTACCGAATTTGACATTAACAGCAGTTCGATCGCAGAAGCATCGCAGTAGTGTGGCGTTTGGTCAATAGCTAAGAAAATTGGGGCCCTGGTGGTATGTTCTAGAAGCTGTCTTTGAGTTTTAGTTCCTGTTATCGGTTAAACCAGTTTACCAACTATGACCACATCACGACATACCATCATGGGAGTTGGTGCTCATAAAACACTGGTACCATATTTACTTTTATATCCCAGCGCACTACTATTATGGTATGCCTACTCCAAGATTAACAGTACCCAGCTTCTACAAATACAGAAAGCAACTTCAAGTAGAAAATCTGTCGCCAAGCACCTAACGGTGTGTTCCGGCAGCAGTCCTTGAGAGCCAGTGAAATTACAGGTACATGAGACTTACCAACAGCGTCTCAAAGTGACGGGCGCATTGCAATTCATGACTTGTGATGAAATGCATCTGTTATAGGCAGAGGTTAGTCCACTTAACATCAGGTAGGCCTCGAGCTTGTACCGTAACAATAACAGAAAATAAAAAAACTTATCCGTCAATCAGTACCTGTCTATATGTTTCGTTATCATAAAGATCTAACACATCGCAAGTCACTTTATACATTTAATATTTTCTACCAGAATTGTGGGTATGCGAGTATATCATTGACATTCGTGGAGCTTTGCATCAGGGTGAAATTAGTATCTAATTGCGCCGTTTTACCTCAAAATATCGGCTGTGCTTGTGTAAACTCCGGAGCATATACGTGCGTTGTGAATTGTGAAGACATAACAGGAAGAACATCAGCGAGGAAGACGAACTCCAAAATATATTATCGACGAATTTTGCTAGTGTCCCAGTGTAGTATTAAGCCACTAATGCCAGCAGCTATAGATGGACTATGGTTTGAGGCAGATTTCACCAGTCAGAAATAATTATAAATTGAGGAAAATAACTCCAGGGAAATATTGTCATGTATCATCCTCACCATCCGAACAGCCATAACGTCCACAGTTGAAGAAAGGCCTTCCCGATTTGGGGTCTAAATTATCCCTACGCTTGAGACTACAGTTGCCAGTTCTAGTGATTGCAAAACTTTCGTTGCATGCTAAAACCTTGGAGATTGCAGTGTCAGTTGCCAGTTCTAGTGATTGCAAAACTTTCATTGCATGCTAAAACCTTTGTTTTATTTAACCTGATAGTAAGCGATGATGTGGTCGAAGATGTTGTTCAGGCTAACCTAGAAATAGTGGCTCTCAAGAACAGGTGCCGGAACTCACCGTTAGGTACTTGGCGACAGATTTTCTACTTGAGAAGAAGAGCGCTTCGAAAGCACTAACTAGCTATTGCATAACAAGCCTTATGGTTACTATTTAGTTGCATCCTCTTCGTTACGTACATATATTATGAAACATACTCACAAAAAACACTAACAACATTTTCAACCAATTAAAAACTCCTTCGCACTGATCTAAGAGTATATTTAGTTTTACATTATTGTAATCTATGGCTATCAAATGGAATACTTTCTCTATGCATGGAAAAAATAATGAATTAATTTTCATTTGATAATAATGCATAGCGAAAACAGTAAATACCCTAAATTGGTCAAATAACAAAATTTCATTCGAATTCCAAGCGTTGGGGCATGGAACATAAATTTTGGTTTTCTATGCTCCGAAATTACTGGTTCCAAAATTCTATTGGTATTGGTAACACTAAAAATAAATTGAGTTTATCGAACCGTGGGGTATAATTTCGGGTGGCGGGTCACCACAAAACTAAATATATGTAGGTATATATTGGTTATGGGTAAGAATAAAAGCTTTATATGAATTACATACATTTGGTTAGATTTCGTTTGGGCAATATTTATAAGTCTAGTTTTTAGTTTTATGGAAAATAGTAGTTTAAGTTTTAGGTATTCAGGGCGTTTACATGACAAGGAGTTCTGTTGTGCGCCTAATATGTATCAAAATTAGTGGTGGCATGCTGTTCATTAGTATTTTACTTCTTGGTCACATTAAACGACACCATATAGTGTTAAAGAAAATGCAATAATAGAAAGTGAAATTCTCTTATTATTGTGCGTAAAAACGAGTATGTGCTAGGATTCGTAAGTAAAAATATTTTTACTAAAAAGAATATACCTACTTTCAGATGGTGCCATAGAACCTACCAAATATAGTACCTACCGGAACCTGCCTACAGGTGGCCATAGAAAATTCATCAAAAATGGATCAGTAGTTTGGTTTTTAAATCTGGAAACGTAATTGGAAAACATATCTTTGTCATCCTTGTACCTAAATAAGACTAAATAATGTTATACACCTTGTACCTAAATAAGACTAAATAATGTTTTAAATTTAGTATAGAAATAGGTTTTGTATATTTTTATTATTCACATAAATATAACTACTGATACGTAAATCTTTGACGACTATCTCACATGCTAGTAATTCCTGGCATGGTTGAAGACTATCCGCAACTCCTTAAATGTGAACTGGCTTTATAAATAATTAAACAGAATTCCAAATTGCTTGGAGTACGAAAAGCGTGACAGTAAAAGTGTTGGGAAAAATTAGATTAATTATATTTTGGTGATACTGAATGCGCGGAAAACTTATCTACGATGGATGATACTGCCCTCCTCAGGCTTGAAAAAAGATAAGCGTAGTCAATGAATAGATTCAGACGTTACTTTGCGGAAATCCATATTTAATAATAACCAATAATTTAAAATATTTTAATAAAACATCAAATTAATATTTTAATTAAACACTTAAAAAATATAAAATATATCTAGTGACAATTCCACCTTATTTTCCTGCTAAGCCGACGTGACGTCACAAACGCCACGCAGCCAAACCGGAAGAACTTTCAACGCGTTTCGCTTATACAGGAAGCATCCTCAGGAGGTCTTGACTCTACGAGCGCACGATCGAGACGATATAGCGCACGGAACATAGGAAAATTAAGTGGAAATGTTACTAGATATATTTTTTTATAATTTTTAAGTGTTTTATTAAAATATTACGAGTAATTTGATGTTTTCCAAAACATTTTAAAAATATTTGTTTTTATTATAAGCGTAGTCTACATATTGCTCTCTTTAGATAACAGGAATGAAATAACAATTCTTCACCAAGACCATAGATCTGCACGGACCATAATCCTAACACTTGCCACACACCTTGCAAAATCGAATGCAATTTGAACAGTTGGACGGTTTCGATCAATCGTGCCGCGTGTGTGGAAGGTCAGTTCGATTATTCAAAGCTGTACAGTCGAACGGAGTAGTAACAAAAATCGATTAAATAAATCGAATCGGTGGAACTGTTTAAATCTTGATCGAGCACTGCTTGGTCGTGTTGTACATGCAGCTTATCTTTTATATTATATTCATTATTAATATTAATAAAAAAAAACAATAATTCATTTTTGTTTAATTTGCGTTTTCATATTGAAGCATTGATGGCTCAGTGGCATTGGCTATAGACTGCTTTGCCGCATGTCAATGGTTCGAATCCCGCCGTGGGCTTGAGCTTCACCGCATGGTGGAAGGGCATTTTGCGAATGCCCGCCTGGCTAGCGACCACCCTCAAGCAGAAAATCTGTCGCCACGCACCTAACGGTGTGTTCCGGCACCAGTCCTTGAGAGCCAGTCAAATTGCAGGCACATGAGACTTAACAAACTACGTCTCGTGGTGACGGGTGCAGTGCAATTTGTGACTTGTGACGCAATGCATCTGTTATAGGCAAAGGTTAGTCCGCTTAACATCAGGTGGGCCTCGAGCCTGATCAGTCACAATCACATTAAGGTGAGTACTAAGCCTAACATACGTCATCCATCGAAGCATGTGCGCATGTGTACGTAGTATGTGTGGTGGAAGCAAAACTACAGTATGAACGGAATTGGTGACCGCATTAGATTTTAGGAGGTATGTGGGACTCGTAATATGGCACTCACCCCATATAGTACCCCGCTTTCAATGCGTTCGTAGCGAAGTGTACTTGGCTGTTCTTAACCGATCACCAAAGTTAAGCAACGTCCGCCGCGGTCATGACTTGGATGGGCGACCGCTGGTGACATTACTACTGAGCGTGCACGTGCTTCGGAGGGCATGTTGAGCCGTCGGTCCCGGTCTTAGGATGACAGTCGTTATAGCACGGTGGTAGGGCATTTTGCGAATGCCCGCGTCCTTGAGAGCCAGTAATTCTAGGTTAGCCTGAACAACATTTTCGACCACATTACTTACTATCAGGTGAGATAGTTTTCAAAGATATATATAGGTATAGTAGCTATAAATAATAAAAAAACAACTATTTTTAGTCTAGTATCTCATGTTCTTGGAATAAAAGCAGGAAGATGATATTGTTCCGATTATTTGCCAACGTTTCGATGAATTGCTTTTAATAATTAACAGGATCGAGTGAATCAAGCGATCACGACGCGTTTCCAACTACAAATCACTATCATAATGTTTGGTGTAAGTTATAAGACATAATACAGATAGAAACTAAAGTAGAAAGTTTACATCACATTTTCAACAATTGCAGCCTTAAAACTCTCTTTTATCTTATTTACTGAAACAAAGAAAAAGTTTTTCATATATCCTATTTTAAAAATATATCAAGTCCTGTTTAATTAACCTTTTTACTTCTATAATCAGATATTATCGTTACTATCACTGTAACGACATATTAGTTCAATTGTTTTACTCAGTGTAACATACATTTTGTTAAAAACTCATTTCATCACATCTGTATTTCCCGAAAGGGTAGGAAAATGGGTCAAAGCACCCATATTTCGCCAAGCATTTTATATAGGTCTGGGTCTTCATCGATTTTGAGTATGCTCGCGTTTATAATACGTTAAAAAATTGTCAACGACACTGAATTTTTAGACATCGAAAAATACTTTAACTCGATGATGGAATCGTGTTAGTTTTTTGATTTGATGATTGATTTTCAATGGGTTCTCTTAGTGATTTAAATTATTTTAACAAATACTATCATAGAGCTGTTAAAGCGGTAGAAATGGCAAAGTATTTAAAATGTTTTGGTATCCTTTATGGATGGTGAGATTTTTACTATCTACCGGGTTCTAGACTCCGGACGGCAACTGAAATTTTCATTATCGTACTCAAATCAAAATTTATTTATATCAAATGACATTACATTATTCATTTGCAGTCCATACAAAACACATTTATAAAAGTGTATTATATAAATAACATGATTTAAGCGTAAGTCAAGAATACAAGACATGCATTTTTGTCCAATGCTCCATAAAACTGCAGTCTACAACCATTTTCTGTGCAATCAATTGCAGGTATCGGCAACTGCTGAAGCTGTCCCACACTCGCCGCATCTAGGATGCTCTTTGTTTGCGAAGTATCGCTGAAAAAGAATCCACTAGACCCTGCGCAAACATTCCCGATGTGCTACAAAAGCGCGACAGCTCCATCAGAACCTGGTACGCAAGATTTTATTACACACGCAGGGCATTAAATGTTTTTTTTTGTACAGGTTAAATGATAAATTTCTTGCAAAAACCGCTAGCTCCAGTAACTTGACTCCAAACACCCTTCCCATATATCACGCACACAGACATAGCGGTCCATTTAATGAATTGCCGGCAAGTCGGCCGGGCTCGACCGGCAACCGGCAACGGGAATCTGCCGTGATTTAAACCCGTGACGAATTTATTATAAGCCCAAATTTATGCGCAATTCAACTGATTGATAAATGCCGGATAAATTTGCATTTTTATTTGAAAAAATCCGAGAGTTCTGCTTCATCTCTGAGATTGAGCATTGTTATTGAATTACTGAAATCTCAATGTCTGATTCAATACAAATGATCGCAAAATATGTTTTTTTTTTGTTACATAGGAGAAATGACATCCATAATCCTGTATTGTCTGTAAGCCTGTCCACCCTTACTATATAAATCTGTCATTTAAATTGTTAAGGGACTGAAATTTTCACAATATTTGTCAGTATACTATCAAACAGTAAAACTAGATAAAAAAAAGAGAAATGAGGGATATGGGGATCCACACAATAAAATAAAATCCATCATAATAACGAGAGGAAACATCATATTCATGTACGCCGCCATCCACCATATAGCCGGGGTATGCTCTGACCGCTAAGCTACATGACATATAACTCACTAGCTGCGCCCCGCGGTTACACCCGCGTGGTGATGGATGATGATGATAAAAAGTATTCTGTATCCAGCGCCTCATCTATTTCCATACCAAATTTCATCAAAATTGGTCCAGACATTTGAGCGTGAAGAAGTAGAGAAGTAGTTTTTGAGTGTATTTGTAAACATACAAATACACTCAAAAATATAAAACTATATAATATAAGGATAATTTTTTTACTACCAAATATGGATTAGAAGTAAATTGACAATCTATAGTATTTTTGGTTCACTATTTTTTGACATTGGCTTACACATACAAGTTAGATATATGCTGTCGCGGGCTTTTTTGTAGGACAATTTAAGATAAACATTTCCGTTATACATCTGTCCGTTTGTTTGTTTGTTTAGCTCATAGAAACCAGAATTTCAGATATTGTGTTGAATAATGAGTCAAAACATGAAAAGGTACCTTTATCTGTACGCTTCAAGTGAAACAGATGCACTAGATGGATGGCGTAGGTCGATACCCACGCCTGTCACTACTAATATAGGTTTCGTACCTACATATTTTCCTGAGAACAGAACTACTCTTTATTTTTGATGCTGTATATAACATAATTTTTTTTTTCCCCGAGTTGTGCCCTTTGATGAATTGCATCTCCATATCTTCTTTTTTTTCTTCCCGTGGGTGTCGTAAGAGGCGACTTAGGGGGAAAAACTGGAAGATGAGCAGCAGCACTTTCTAAAGAACTGGCATCTTGTATATAATATTATATCACCATATCTGCGTCCACCGTTGAACAAGGTCTCCCTTGGGGGATTTACCATAATCTCCACGCTTGGCAGGCGTCTTGAGATTCGCTCGAAGTTGTCAGTTAGGACAATAGAATATTAATTGTGTATGTATTATTTACGCAGGTAAGTAAAAAACATTCCAATATATAAAAACTGTGTGTTAAGAGTAGAATTCACAGAGCGCTTTCCTTACAAACGAAGTTCCGTCATATTTAAAATACTCAGTGTTCATACTCGGTTTCGGTTCAATGCAACATCTTATGCACTATGTTTTGTCCCTTATGGGTGTTGCTCATCCCTTCGGGGCTAAGGATATAATTATTTTATCTAATCTTTTTTTCATTTGAACTCAGACCCATATTCTAATTAACTTTAAACATGCGCAAATTATCATGACATACATCTGATTCAAAAGAACATCTAAAAGAATGTGACCATGGTGTTCGCAAACCACATTAAAGTTTTGTTATAAAAACTAACGTGGTTTTCATTCATTTTAGTAAATAATACGGGATAACTCACGTAAATAAGTCAGATATAAACACATTAAAGTTATTAAAACCTATATTTGGAAACAAAAGTGATGACAAAACTATTATCTTTTTCAAATCAGCTTTTCCCATCGAATCTTTACAACTTATCCCTATTTAACCCAAGCACGTTCACTTGGCAATGTCTTTATAGAGAGGGGTCAATTTTACGCCAATATTCATTCAAAATCGAGTCCAAGTTGGCTGGCTTCCATACAGAATCATCTGAGCTAACAAGCGTTCTATGCTTCGATACCTATACCTAGATGAAAACTAGCGTGCAGCTGTTAGGTTGAAGTTGGCAAGCTAAGTTACACTATCAGGTACATCTTGGAGAACAAACTATGAAACGATTTTTGGGTTCTGTACCGATAGGGCAAAATAGAGCCCTATTAATGATTCTGCTGTCTATATGTGTTCCGGTTGTATGTCACGGGTCATGCTCATAAATGGAATGTATTACAAATATGTTGTTAGCATATTTTATGTAAAACCTTGAATCAAAGACAATTTATGGATCGGGAAATTAATTAAATAATTTTCAAGATGGGTTCAAATTCATAGATAGCCAAAAACAGAACTTTTTTACATAATCACACATACAAAGATGTGAGGTGTTGTCGTCTAAAATTCGTTGAGTCGACTTCAAATCTTTTTTTTATTATATATTATATCTTTATCCCAAGAAATAAATAAAGTGGGGACCATCAATTGTCAATGTTTAACCAGTTTCCTTACCATCGCAAAGATAAAACTAGTTTAATAACTGAAATTTGGTATATTGTGTACTTTCTCCTCTTTGTAACCAATTAATACTAAAAACGTTGTCTTATAGTACAGGTTAGAAGCTGTAATCAAATCAGCGGAAATTAAACCCGCAACCCCAGAATATCGTCCTGGTGCATATCCAATTACGCTAAGGAACCGGGTACTAGACTATCGATTTTTTATCCGATTGAATTCACGTCTTATTGATGTTGGTGACATCTATCGCAATAGGCGAAAACTATTTAATCTTATTAGGCAAAAAGTATTTAATTAGTCAGGTAGATTGAGATAGTTCATTTTTTTATTTGCATACCTTAAAAATAACATTACAATGAAACATAACAAATAAACGTATACAAAGGGCGGTCTTATTGCTTAAAGCCTATTCTTCATAACAACCGATCTGATATACACGATCAATCCATCCGAAATAATTTATGTTTTTGCATACGTCAATGTACTTTAAAATAAAATAGTAATAAACGTTTACTTGCTATTACAATGCGCCTCCGCATTGTAATAGCAAGGCATTTATATTTTATTCGGGCAGGCCTGGGTAGCTACCACCCTTGTGTAGAAATGCAGAGAGAGCAAGTACACTATCTCTACACATCTACACTAATATTATAAGGAGGAAATTTTGTATTTTTGTATGTAACGAATTAACTTAAAATCTACTGAACCGATTTGAAAAACTCTTTCATCATTAGAATTCTTAATTATTCTTGATGAACATAGGTTTTAGAATATTTTCTAACAAGTTAGGGATCCGTATGAAAAATTGGATAATGTAACCAAACGCTTGAAAAAAATATCAAATAAAACTTTATACCGCTTACGTTGCGGAAATGCTTGACAATAGAGCAAGGTGGTGTACTACAATTTTATAGAAGACATTAATATCTGTGAGAATTTTGTAATACCATATAACTATAGTTCTAGATAAAACCTATTAACACCTTCAACTACTTCATTACTTATCGACATGTAAGATTGTGATCAAAAACTAACCTACCGCATATTGAAAACCTTTTTAATTAAAAGTGAAATATAAAATACTATAGATTGTCTAGAAAGTTCTTTTCAAAACTAACTTGTGCCCTAGTTAAAACACTATTGTTAAAAGAAATAGTTTTCTTTGTGAGAAACTAAATACTTAAGTACCACACTTCTCTTCAAAACTTCTAGTACACAATCAACACAACTAAAGCGTTCTGGCAGAAGCTCAAACTAATAACCACGGATCACTAGAAAAGTTCTATAGTTACTGGAAGGGCATTTTACGAATGCTTGTCTGACTAGATACTACCATCAAGTAAAAAATCTGTCGCTAAGCACCGAACAGTGTGCTCCGGCAGCTGTTCTCAAGAGTTAGTAAGTAAGTATGAAATTACAGGCACGTGAGGCATAACAACTGTGTCTCGAGTGATGTGCGCATTGTTATTAGTCACTCGGAATGCATCTATTATAGGCAGAGGTTATTGCTTAACATCAGGCGAGTCTCGTGGGTGTCCCGTCGCATTCCCACAAAATAATAATAAAACATTGCAAGAACAACAAAGAAACGTCACTATTATAAATTTCGTAGTGGCGGGCTAGATATCACCCCACCATTGCTACCTGTGGATGTCGTAAGAAGCGACTAAAGGTAAAATTCCGGAAGATGAGCAGCAGCGCCTTCTGAGGAACTGATATCTTAAACTGCAATCCCCAAGACGCCTGCCAAGCGTGGGGGTTGTGGCAAAGCCGCCTTTAAGGGGGAGGCTGTGGACAATCCAGCTGATACAGTACTTCTCTGCCCTTCCTAAGTTTTGACAATAATTATACACATTTCCGAATACTATTTCGTTGGTGTTAGTTAAAATTCTTCATATTCAAGTAAGAATACAAACAAAAATATTCCGTATTGGTAAAAAACATCCGTTCTTTTCAAACTATAGACAAGTGAGTCTCTGAAAATGCAAAATCGCTGTACAAACATACATATATAAATAAATTGTTCTATTATAGTCCAGAGGAACAAAACATGTTGTCAGCACAGTGGCCAGTTATTTCTAAACACAAAATGATAGTAAAACATTGCAATAAAATAGTATATAATAATAAAAAAGAGTCGTCAAAATCGGTAAAAAATACAGTTGCATTGAAAACCTGTCCTCTTTTTGAAGTCGGTTAAAAAGTATTATCAATTGTATGTTGATTGCATAATTGAGTTCTGTCGGGTTATTGTTAATTCGCCACAAAGTAAATTCATCATACTAGGTAATTGTTTTATATCTAAAAGTACAGTATTGCACACCTCTTCCTGTACCATATTTCGCTAAAGTACTGAAGTGGATAGCCGGGCTAGAATGTCACCCCCCATTGCTATCTGTGGGTGGTCGTAAGAGGCGACTAAAGGTAAAATACCAGCAGGTGGGCAGCAGCGCCTTCTGAAGTACTGATATCTTAAACTGCGATCTCCAAGACGTCTGCCAAGCGTGGGGATTATGGCAAACTCCCCCATAATGGGGTAGGCTGTGTTCAGCAGTGGATAATCAGGCTGATACAGTACAGTACAGCACTATAGTGTGAAATGTCTTTATAATTTGCATTATAGTGAGTTATAATGTTATTTGATTATATGTCGTATTTAGTAGAACAAATTAAAAACACGTATATCTTCCTTAGGAATGATCTAGTTGGTACAGATAAATATGGGTGTGTACCTCGTTTTAGTTAAAGTAAAAGTTTTGCTAAGTGACTTATATTCTAAATAGATATAATGTATCTATAACCAAAACATTACTGTGCTATAAAATACCTACGCAGTCTCGTCCAAGTGTCATTGTAATCGCTTAGACATTGGCATTATTCTCTGAATAGCTAAATCTACAAATCAACATTGAATCAACAAAGTCTGTTCCAGATAGGACAAAGGAAAAATCCTCCGTTTGCTCCTTTTGGCTCCTTTTTGTCCTTTATGGAGGAACTCTACTTGAAAGAGGAACTGTGCTAATATTTATCGTGGCGTTATCTTTCAGCAATTAATTCAGTTTGTCTTAAATTATTCTCGCTTTAACAGTACTTTATCAAGGGAGAATTCAACTAAATTTGTTATATTCTAAGACAAATTGTTTCCTTTTAATGTCTGGCGTCTATTTATTTATAAATCAACTCAGGTAGAGATATTTGTGATGAAAAAACAATATGAATTGTGCTGGAAGAAAGAACAATCAAGGACGAGTCTCATAACTTTTCAAAAGTAAGCTGAATGATTTATTATGTTGTTTATGCTTTGCGTTTTTTGGGAATGAAAAATTTGGTGTTATTTTTAGAGATATCTTGAAAATGTGACTTTAACGGAAAATCTTTTGGAGTAGGTCATAACAAATAATGGACATAAAAAGATACATACGGCCTCTCTTGTTAAGGGGGAAGGGGGTTGCCATAATCCCCACGCTTGGCAGCTATCTTGGGATCGCAGTGTAAGATGACAGGTCTTGAGAAGAAGCTGCCCACCTACAAGTATTTTGTATTTAAGGCTCCCGGTCCTTAAATAGGGGGGGACGTGGGTTTGATTCCAATACGAGGTGAGAAATCGTTTACTTAACAACTACGTTATTGTAATAAATATTAATTTTATTTTATTAATTATTTCACTTATTATAATATACATTTTAGCACTTCCATACACCTGGTGAAACTGATGGATATTTTTGTTTTAAGCTACGTATAATGAATCTTGACAATATACTCGTACTTATAAATATTGTTTTTATCTTGGATATAGCTGATAGCTGCTATGGTTCATAATTGTAGTTAGTTGTTCCTTAGGAGCGTGGTAATATAGCATGATATAGCAGTGACTCCGAGGAAACTGCGGGCGGAAACTCGTGAGTAATAAAAACATGTTGCATGGATAAACTATAGGTACAACCCTAGCCAGATAACGTGGCATGATTCAGCATGGCAGCATTCATGTCACGCACGGTCTGTCAATAATGTTGATGCAAATATCCCACTCTGTTTGACACGCCAATATTGTGTTTATTTTTTGGTTGTATGAATACTCAGTTTATGGGTTAAAAGGTTCGAGAATGAAACTCAGAATTGTTGCACCGATTACATGAGCTGCGTTTGTCAGTTGTAAAGCTTCAACGTCTTAAAATCTTCAATGTCTTTTAAAGCGTACTGAGTATATCTAAATAAATATAAATATAAAGTTAACAACATTATAATGCTATCGATAATTTTATACGTAAAAAAAAAACACTCTAAATACACAAACATAATATCGTCACTTTTCACCATACATGTTTCGAAATCGTAATTATTTGTGATCCCATAGGCCGAATGGGACTTAAACATGAAATGTGGGGAGCATGCAGTTGCCGTTGACTGGGCATAGTTCTAGACTCTGGACTGCTACAAAGCATCTTATCAGAAAAACCGACCAGACGACTCAGGACGCCACAGGGCCTATGATGCCTCTAAGCGAAAAAACTACTTCAGACGCTTGTAAACAAAACACAATTTAAACAACGATTCAAAACGTCCATTACATTGTCTCCGATTGTGCATAAACAGAGTTTTGTCGTCCAAAATAAATCTATCTCAAATAAGTCCACGAGTGAGTGCTCAAAACAGTCTCGCAGCATCAAACATCACTTGTCAGGTGGAATATCTGACGAGTGGTGATCCGGTCTCGGAACATGAGATCACTACAGCGTTGCTGAATAGTTAATATACTACTACTGCAGTACCTGAACTCTTGTATTCTTTTAACGTGTTACTTTAATTATAAACTGTCTGATTGGTTGAGCAATGAGCGTAATGCGTTACATCGAATTTTAGTTTTGTGTAACCCATCTAGTCGATGCTATGCGCATTCGGGAGACTGTTCTAGAACCAAGTAGAGCGAATTCTAAGTTTAAAATTTATTATAATCTCTTTAGATATAATCTCTTTCTAGACGAGCAATTAGGCTGTAAAGTCACTCTACTACTCTTACATCTAACATGTGTACTGCATTACATATGGAATGGGATCAGTAGTAAACATTCTGGAAAAAACCGTGCTTGGTTGTGGGCTTGAAGAAAACAAAAAACACTGGTTAATATTTTGTTTCTACGCTCAACGGTACAATACTGTACCGGGGGATTTAGTTTAGGGCTACAATTCAAGCCAAATTTTTAATCTGCATCGGTGCCAACACTTCTTATAGACATAGATTAGTGAAACCAACCACTCGCTCAACACCTGGTGGCGCTATGCAACTGCTGAGTAGCATTCAACAGTATGAAGTCAATAAAACAACTATTAAGTGGTTTATTTTTTATTTTTCAACACCTCAATGTACACTGCTCGATACTGGCACAAAGCGCAAACTGTTTTGTAAAATTAACGCTTAGCTAAACCAACACTATAAAAAATATCTTTGCTTATCAGTGTGGTTGACTCTCACAGCTCCAATGCAATGCAGTGGGTCCCCTACTTTTTATCTCTAAGAGCATTCGCGCATATCGAGGGATATTCTACAATCAATAGAAAACAAATCGCTATTTCAAATTCTAAGCGTCACTAAGCAAGCCAACAATAAAGCAACAAGGGCATAAAGGTACAAGGTTACAATTTTCAACCTAACTCATGGTTCGCTCAAACGGTATAAAGAGATACGTTAATAGTAGATAAAACCGGCGACTCAATATCCTGAACAAAAGGGTCGCTAGTTATTAGGTTACACACAGAAATCACAGTATTACTTGATGAATCGTAGTTAATACTACAAAATTAAACATAAATGCGTTACATGCAACTGTAAGCTATATATTTACTAAAACAACTCTTTCATAAGAATCAGAAACACCAAAAGTTAACTAAGAACTCAGTAACTACATAGAAACAATGTTTTTATGATCTGAGGTAACTACACTTAGAGCTTGCTACCCACTTTTGTCTCAAGATTGTCCACTGTCATGCAGTCCGCCGTAAAGCCGTGACAAACGTGCTGCAAAATTATGTATCACTTGAAGAAACGGCTCTACTTACTAGCAGGAAGGCTTGCATGTACAGCGACCAGGATAAAAATACATTATTTATGATCTGTGCACCTGGATTCCGTTATAATACGATGGATTTGTGGGGTGTCAACCCGACGTAATACGAGATTTTATGTGTATCCGATTGCTGTATTTATAACTTGATTGTATCAACAAAGTTGTCTTTTTTTAGGGTTCCGAATTAGATAACGGGACTCTTTTAATAGGATTCGACTGTCCGTCAGTCCGTCTATCCGTCCGAACTGTATCTGAAATGGTAAAAGGTAGCCGGTTGAAATAATTACAGAATATGAGTTAGTAATACGAATTGCTTAACAAATAATAATAAGGAAAACTTAAAAATAAAAGCAAAAATTCTTCCTTAATTTTTTGTATTTGCTCTTTCTTGAAAATTGTAATACATATAAGCGCAAACTAGGTAAGAATATGTTCAAAAACAAAAATCCGGCCAAATGAATGGACGTAAACACGCGGAATTCGAATTGAAAAATATATTAACATTTTGTGTAGATACGGAATCCTCGGTGTGAGTCTAACTCGCACTTGGCAGGTTATATTAATATTTATCTTGGAAGCAGTAATGGCTCAGTGGCATTAACTGTGAACTGCCGGTCCATGGTTTGAATCCCGCGGCGGGCTTGAGTTTCACGGCATTTTGCGAATGCCCTTCTGGCTAGCGACCACCCTCAAGTAGAAAATCTGTCACCAAGCACTTAACATTGTGTTCCGGCAGCTGTACTTGAGAGCCAGTAATTCTTGGTTAAGCCTGTTAACACTTTCGACCACATCGTCACTTATCATCAGCTGAGATCGTGGTCAAAAGCTTACCAATCAGGAACAAAAAAAGAACTTATTTTATATTTTTTTCACTTAGAGAATATGTCACCCTTATGATTACATACTTCATATAAACTCTATCTACAAAAGAGATTGAACATTGTAGGTAGAAATTACAAGCTACTTACATAATTGATACTT
Source organism: Plagodis pulveraria (assembly GCA_963890685.1). Taxonomy (NCBI): domain Eukaryota; kingdom Metazoa; phylum Arthropoda; class Insecta; order Lepidoptera; family Geometridae; genus Plagodis; species Plagodis pulveraria. Next base: position 5,055,876 of record OY982950.1, read on the forward strand.
AATTACAAAGGATTGTACCAAGTTCTTGGCTTCAATAGGAGGTAAGCCATGGTGCAGTTATATCTACATTATTGGCTATGTAATTTTTTTTCACGTGCATCTAATTGTGAGAGTGAGTTCTATTCATTTAAATTATGAAAAAGTTCCGCGTTTATTATAAAGCTTGCCTATTTTCCAGTAATTGTGTAAAGTAATACAACAATACATTATAAGGGGCGAGCGGTTGAGCAACCCTTTTGCTTTCAACGTGGCAAAATTCCAGAAATAACTGGAACTACAAATTCCTTGAAGAAAACCTAATAACCGTCGAAAATGGGCATCAAAACAAAACCTCTAGATAACAAAGCGGCGTTTTCGCCATTGAACAGCGATTATGATAGTTATATGTATATATTTGACGTACGTGTTTAGACACTTAAAAAATCACGCTTACCCCTGGGGCGATATACAGGCACATTACATATAAGAATATTTAGTAACTTTTTTAAACTTGCGTAAAATTTCTTATTTATAATAGCAACTCTAACAAACTATTACTTATAAAAAAATCTGTTAACTTTTTAACTACATTTTAGAAAACAGGAGCCAATAAGGCACCTAGTACATAGAACCACATGGGATCGCTCCGCTAACAATATGAAATAAATATTGTCTTTATAAATTAAAAAATAAAATAGGTCAAAATAATTCAATTCAATATATTTACAAGAATGTAAGTAAATATTTATACAACACAGTAAAGTTCTTAATTAACTGTAAACAGATATTCACATTCCAACATGTTTGGCATTGAAAAGTAAAGGTCCGAATTTTATTCGTAGGTCCAAGCCTGTATTAAAGATTAGTATTTAATATTAAGACTGCTTTTTCTAAAAAGCTTTATATAAGCGTGAAATGTAAGCAAATTCTACTTACTTTGTTTAAAATACAATCTTGATAGTTTTTATATTGGTATTGTTTGAACAGGAACAAAATTATAAAAGTAACTCTAAATTACGCGGTAGAAAGCATGCAAATACCTTGATATTTACTAAAAGAACACGAAACTTATTTACTTTTGTTTTTGTTATGTATTAACGTTTGTTATTTGGTTTTGTAGCTTACTATAATTTTATTTAATCTAAATCATCCTACTTTCGCCCATATAACCAGAGTCTTAAGGTTTTAGGTTCTTCCTTTTATCCTCTAACTCTTTGTCGGGACCCGTAGGGACGAAGAGTTAGGCGAACAGGAATTTATTTCCTCTTTTCTCCTACAAACATTTTGTGGTGATGAACTGGACTTTAAGTTACCGTTGACCCCTATTTACATATTTTAAGGGTTCCATACCCAAAGGGTAAAAACGGGATCCTATTACTGAGACTTCACGGTCCGTCCGTCCGTCTGACACCAGGCTGTATCTCAAGAACAGTGATAGCTAGACAGTTGAAATTTTCACAGATGATGTATTTCTATTGCGGCTATAACAACAAATACTAAAATTTACATAAAAATTTAAGGGGGGCTCTCACAATACAACAAACTTGATTTTTATACAGTTTCTTGCTCGATACGCATAACGGTGACAGGTAGATGCTTTAACTATTCACAGAATATTTACTTACGGAACCCTTTGTGCGCGAGTCCCATTCGCACTTGGCCGATTTTTTATTCTAAAAAGCTTTATATAAGCAAGAAGTGTAACCAAATTTTACGTACTTTGTAGTTTTTCTACTGGTATTGTTTGAACAGGAACAAAATTATATACGCAACTATAAATTACGCAGTAGAAAGCACCATGGTTTTTAATAAAAGAACACGAAATTTATTTACTTTTGTGTTTGATTTCTATTTACGTTTGTTATTTGGTTTTGTAGCTTACTATAATTGAAATTTTATCTTAATCATCCTACGCTCGCCCATATAACCAGAGTCTTAAGGTTTTAGGTTATTCCTTTTATCCCCTAACTCTTCGTCCCCGTAGGGACGCACAGGAATTTATTTCCTCTTTTCACCTACAAACATTTTGTGGTGATGAACAGGATTTAAGTTACTGTTGACCCCTATTACCTCTTATTATTTTTTAAATAACATAAGATATATTAAATTCGATACTTATATTTACCATGATATTTTATTTGTACTGTAACAGCTGACTCGTCCACCGCTGAACACAGCCTCCCCTATCAAGGGGACATTTGCCATAATCCCCACGCTTGGCAGCCGACTTGGGGATCGCAATGTGATATGGTTCCTTAGAAGGTGCTGCTGCCCACCTTCCAGTATTTTTCCCTTAGTCGCATCTTACGACACCCACCAGGTGATTTGGGGAGGTGCAATTCTAACGAACCGCGACCGAAATGCCTACGAATATGCCACGCTCAATGAATAAAAATGTAAAGAAGTGTTACAGTTACAGCTATAATTTCAGACTCTTGAAGGTCAAGTAAAAGAAAATGTGTTCATTACCAGCCCATTTTCATTATTTTTGAATACTTGCATTGATCACATCACTTGCTAAGACGTGAAATAATGGTCAAAAGCAACCAAGGAATCACTCTACAATTGGCTTATCAAAAATCAATTATACGAACTCATTACATGATATTTATTAATTAAAACGATACCAATACTCGCCTTTACATTAGGGAATGATTAATAACCATAATATTTGTTGAAAGGGCCATCAATATCGCAATTAATGAGTTTTGCGGTCGAGGGCTTTAGGTACTGCATCGGATTAATTTGTGGATATTCAATTATTGGGATATTTTACATAATACAATACGACTCGTGTGGAACATTGTAATTACATTTGTTTGCATTTTTATGGGTTTTTGGGTAGCTAAAATGACTCGTGGATTTTTATGACATGAAATAAAAAAATTGTGGTAACTACTATTTAACCTACACAAATTAACAAAACAAGATCTTTATAAAAAGATCTTGTTTTGTTAATTTGATGGCTATGATAAGATTTTAATGGCGTAGCGACGCTTTATACATACATCCAAATATGTTTAGATATTTAAACGTTATGCTGGAATAATGAGAAACAAATACATGAAATCTAAAAAGATTTATATGGGACAATTTTAGATATATTTTTAATAGCAGAGATATATTTTAACCCTTATGTCTTTTTATCTCACCTGAATTATAACATGATTTGGTCGAAGATATTTAACCGGTTTGACGTTAGAATGGAAACTAACTCTCAAGAAAGCTCCCGAAACACATTGATTGCTGCTCGGGGCAGATTCTACTTGAGGGTAGTAGTTAATAGGCGAGCATATGAATAAAGTCGTATAATCATGCGGTTAGGCTAGATATAGAGAAAAACCGAGGTGAGTTCGACCATAAACGCCCTTGACTGTATAACACTGCGCCATGCTGAAATATTAAAGTGCTAAACAGATTATAAGTACTGTTATTATCCAAAAAACACACAACATAAAGCGATTCATGCTAAGTTATGACAGCGCATTAGTCACAGGTGACCGCTAGCATTTTTTATTGATCACTACAAATTCTCTAAAGTCTTACGAGAACTTTGTGTAATTTTAAGTGTATAGAACTTAATAGTTCACAAAGGTTGTCTTATGCTACTGACATCTAGTTTAGTAGGCGAAAAAAATGAGGGTACATACGTATAATATACACTAAGGAGGAGCAGAACACACATGGTGTTCTGCTCCTCCTTAGTCGTTCACTTTGACAGAGTGGTCGTGGTTGATGATGCTGCATTTACATTGACTAAAACATCCCTCGCGATCCGCCTCCACTTGTTGAGGTCTTCAGCGTGTCGGGAACTCTGAACTATGGAGGTTTGTGTCGTAGCTTTGATCAGGTCTGTAAAACGCATGGGTGATCCATCGCGTGACCGTTTCCCTTCCACCCGTGCCTGGACAACAATTCGTTCCATGGAGCGTTCGTTTCGAACAAGAGGTTCGAAATATTTGAGGATTCGTGTTTGCACAGTCAATATTAATATCTGTTTGTTGCGTGTTCTGCTAGTTGTCCTTAAAAGCTAGCTTTTACAATGCCAGACAGTTACATCTGGCTAGTGCAGTCACGTCTAATATCAATCAACGACTTACGGTAGCGCTGCGATATCGTATTGAAACCAACTACGGGTTTCGGGTTTTCACCCTCGTGGTCCAGATTTCTTGGCCTTCCTGCAGAACAAGCTGGACATCATTGATGATCTGAGTCTGCACCAGACCTGTATGTACAACTACAAATAAGCTGACATCCTCGCAGCTAACAAAGTGTCTGTTCAGATTGGAAAACATCAGAAAAATGGGATTGACAAGAAAAATCTGCAAGACGAAGAAACATACCTAGGGATTCCAAAGTCGTAACAAACTGCTCTTTTTTATGCTTGATAGGTTAGCCTTTGGCCACTTCTTACCTGATGGTAGGTAATGATGTGGTCGAAGATGTTGTTAAGTCTAACCAAGAATTAATGGCTCTCAAAGATAGCTGCTGAAAGACACCGTTAGGTGCTTGGCGACAGAATTTCTACTTGAAGGTAGTAGCTAGCCTGGCGGGCATTCGCAAAACGCCCTACCACCATGCTATAACTACTGCCATACTAAGACGACAACCGAGACCGACGGCTTAACGTGCCCTCCGAATCACCGAAGCACTTAGTAGTAATGTCACTTGCGGTTACCAATACACTGAACTAAAATATGTTAAAAAAAACCGCATTATAACGTATTAAATAGGTACACCTTAAACCCATTCCATATTAGCCAACTACTCGAGAACATTTGCCGTTCGTGGTGTTTTAATAAACCCCTAAATAAGTTAGAACAATGTGAAATTGTTCCCAGCTATATTTCGCCGCGCTAAAATGGAGGCGGACAGCTTTGTGGTTAATTCTATGCCTCCCCGGAGATATCATCTAGTTCTGCTAGTTCTATTGTATGGGAATAAGACTCATAATAAATGTGGGAATAGTCTTAGTTAGCTAAATATAAGGAAATGCGTGTATTTTCTTCATGCGTTATTATTGCCTGTTTAATATTGTCATATGAATAGAAAATTTGTAAGAAGATGGATTTTAACGACAAAATGTATGCAGTAAACTATTATATTGGCTCTGTTTTGCGCTTTGGGTACGGAACACCACATTTTACAGGTCCAAATAAAATAGTATCTTAGGTGTAACAAAATTAAGACGAGAGAAAAAGTATAATTTCATTAAAAAAAAACGGAACACAACTTCAGCTCTTAAAAGTATGAAATAACTTGTGGAAGTCCGTACCATACTGATTTAAAATACTTTAAATTAACTTGGTCTAACTTCCAGAAGTTTTTTCATACTTTTCAGTATTGGAAGTTAGTTCGGTTTTTTTATAAATACTGCTTTCAAGATATTTCCCTCGCCTAAAATTGAGTTTAAAGTCGCTAACAGCAATTCATCTAGGTAAGCGAATAATTTTTTCACTAAATTAATTATAATCAATAAAACTACTCAACGGATTTTGATAATTTTGTCCAATAAAAAAAATATCTAAATCCGACTACTCTATAAGAAATTCTGCATGGTGATACTTAGAAAAAAATATACGAGTTAAATTTAGAACCATCACCTTTTTAATAGTCGCTAAAAAATGTCTATAACGTCCACCGCCATTAAAATAGCCAGCTGAAAATCATAAAACAGTTAAGCATTGTAAAACAATTCACAGTTGGTCTTGTACCAAACTGACACAATTATTTGATGCCCGAGAGGATGCATTGTCAGCGGGCGTTGTAATATTCAATTTCAAAAGCATTACGTTCAACAATTGTTTAAAACTTAATTGTGATACGTGTTACATCTAGTTTTGTCTGCATGTTGTTGCATTTCAAAATAACCCTATTTGTAGATATTAAATTATTTGTATTTTTACATTAGAACTGACAACATCTTTATTTTATTTTATTTATTTATTTATTGAGATAAAAACGATGAACAATTACATTTACCTCACATATTACATATTAAGAATAAAAGATAAAATTCAAAATAATAATTACAATTAACGACAAACAAAAATTAGATGTCAATACAATAATAACAAATAAATACAATTCTCAAAATACAATGTCAAAATTACAATTTAAATTACATACAAAAATTAGAAATCATCAATGTCATAATACAATGATAATGACTAATTTTAATGATTAATATCATTAAAATTAAACATTTAGAATCGCAGGAAGGTTGTAATGATTTTAAATGGCTCCTAATCATTCATTGTGGCGTTCTATAGGAGGGCATTTCCGAGTTCCGAGTGATGATGGTAATGAAGTAATTGTATTACGTTAATTATTACTTTACTCTTTCTAGTATATTTTAGTTATATTTGTTTGCATTAACCTTGTATATGGAGTATTTTTTTATTATTAATGCATGTGTTCTCCTAAACTGTCTAATAAACTGTTATTGCATCCATAATAGTAGATTGCATACGTCATTTAAACCGAGACGATTAACAGTCCGAAAAAGGAAGGGCTGATTTAAGTCGAGGCTTAATTGGGTTGTAAACATGAGTTTTACACTCAGATTATCTCTTGAATTGCGAGAAAATGAAACAAATAATTTCAATAATATCTCTACAAAATGTGAGTAGAACCTAACGAAATAATTGAACAATGTTTCAATAAAACTGTCATTGTTTTTTTTATTTATCTTTGTTAGGCAAGCCTTTAACCACAATCTCACCTGATGGTAAGTGACGATGTGGTCAAAGGTGTTAACATGCTTAACTTAGAATTACTGGCTCTCAAGGACAGCTGCCGGAACACACCGTTAGGTGCTTGGCGACAAATTTTCTACTCGCTAGCCAGGCGGGCATTAGCAAAATGCCCTTCCACCATGCTTTGAAGCTCAAGCCCGCGGCAGAATTCGAACCAAGTACCTGCTGCGCGGCAGTCCATAGCCAATGCCACTGAGCTATAACTGCTTCGAGTGTTAGATTGAGTGTTGTAGTGTTAGAGTGAGGTGTTTCGAAAAAGTATAAATTTGTGTCTAAAAAAATTTACGAACAAGTGAACTGAGTAACAGGATCAAACGAATCAAACACGTCAGCAAACATGTTTGACAAACACATAGATTTCTATTAAACACGACCAACGCCTTTAAAACCTATATTATTTAGCTAATGTGTCGAACAAAGCCACAGATGATCACATAATATAACAAGCACGTAGAGTTTGACAACATGTTTGATTAAGTATGGGACACTTCAGGCTAGATAAAAGAGACATCTTCTAAGTGTCCGTATACTATCTTTGACTGCATATTCATTTAACACCAGGGGAGAAAGTGACACACTCAACAGGCGTGTAACACTTTCATATCTGATGTTAAGTATGCATTGATAAAAAAAGTTTATGGTCACGTGGCGGCATCGAAACTTAGACCTCTTTGCTCGCCAGTTCACACTAACGGCTCTCGATAGATCATCACAAATTCTATACCTGCTCATAAAACTCTTATATCTATTTTTATCTCTCTTAAAATACATTCTGCCAAAATGTTATTTAATAAAAGCCATACCAAAGTAACCATCTTGTTTCCACTTTTCCGAAGCTGTCAAATATAGGAAATGTAGAATTTCCTCCGTTTTGTCGATATAAAATAAAAAGATGGGTTATTCGGAGAGAGGAAATAGGTTTTAGAATGACACGGCTTTGAGACGAGACCGCCCTTCGTGTCATTGTAGCAGAGCGAGATTCGTAAGGTGCGTTTCCATTGTTTTTAGTGTCATGTTTGTTTTAGATCTATATTTCAAAAGCCGTAACGTACATTGTTGAACAAAACCTACTCCACTATTCCTGTGGGAGGCGGTGAAGATAAAAATACCAGAAGGTAGTCTGGAAGATGCTGTTTGACAAAAGGTCAAATCCACACAGTTGTTTAGTACGTAGTTACCATGTACTAATTACAGTGTGGTTTTGACCGTTGTCAGTTCATTAATAAAAAAAGAAAAAGCTAAATTTCACTTACAGTCCAATATACATCAACTTTAACGACATGTTTTTTTTTTGAAATCAATGAGATATTTTTATACCATGACAAGGAGTCACTAGCCTGATAGGAAGCGCCGACGCCAACTCATTTGTATTGCAATGTCAACGTTCTGCGTGAGACTCTACTGGGATCGTCCCTTCGACACAGTTCTTAAACATTATTTCATCTACCAAGTAATGATGTTTCTTACAATGTCCTTCACACCTACTTTTCACATCTGCTTTAAGGCAGAATATCTATCACTGTGGTGGAACCCACCAACCAATACCAACCCTTACTGAAAAAGCCTTCAACTTGATAAAACCCGGTTTGGAACCATGAAGAACTGAAGATCGATATTCTCATATCCTTATTTAGTCATAAAATTAACAGATTATCTATATGGAACTGAAAATAAAATGACTTAAATGTATGATAATGGAGACGCACATCAGCACCTGCTGATGTCAGGAAATTAGATCTGATTGTATCCATGTAGACAGCTCTGCCACTTCGACGAAGCAATCCTATACGCGAGGACATACAAGCCATGTTCTCTTTTTGAAGGGCAAAGTAAAGGTTTTAGTGAGGTTAATAACCTTTAGTCGGTATAATTATCATTATGATTCTTTAGGTGGAAACCAACTTTAGCACCTGCTTGCATAAGAAATTGGAACTGAATATATTTAAGCCATGGTATGTTAACGCGAATGGTTATATTGTCATGTACTTAGACACAGCGTTCTTTCACATCAAGACTAGATCTCTTCGAAAATAAAGCACATTCAGCTATTTTCGTGAAATTTAATACATTACAGAGTGACTTTATTTTTACACGAATAAAACACGCCTAAATAAAGGAGAGTTATGTTTTCGGGGTTTCTGTACGTATGTATGTTTATTTATTCAGCCGTAACTTCTAAACAGCTCAAACGATTTGAATGTGTAATATATCATTAGATTGGAATTGAGAGCGCAGGTAACACTAAGTACATAAAAAGGATAAAAAAACTAGCGGATTTAAGTATATATTTTAGCATATTATAAGTTTTTTTTTCCCTCACCCATTGAGTGGGGTTTCAAAATGAAAGGCTTTAAAAAAAGATTCCATACATAAACCGTGTCCCAAAATTCAACGATAAGCCGGCATCGGTGCATGGACCTACTCATGACTCCTCGGAAAAAAAAAATTATAACTGTTTTTTTTTATTAATTACAGAGACTTTTATAAATTTCATCGATATTCGATACCCATTATGCTATTTTCAACTACCATGACCACAATTTTTGACATATTTTTGATATTTTTTGTGCATTAGCAACCTAAGAAGGACGGCTATCTACCACAATCCTTTAAAATTACAGAAAGTCTGTAGTTATTTTACAAAAATCAGTAAAAAAAAAATTTTTTCTTATAATTTTCATAGATTTTAACATTCTATGCACTTTCTATAGTCTGGGTTAAAAAAAAAAGTATGGACACTACCATGGCAAGTTTTATTAAAAGTTGGCGCAACTTTATAAAAGTCTCTGTAATTAAAAAAAAAAAAGTTATAATTTTTTTTTTATTTTTTCCCGAGTAGTCATGAGTAGGTCCATGCACCGATGCCGGCTTATCGTTGAATTTTGGGACACGGTGTATATATAACTTGCAGTTTTACTTCAATGAAGCGATTAAACTTTTAACGTATAAACGTTAACATTTTGCTACATTAGTCTGTCCAGTAGTTGTGAAAATACACAAGTATGAGTGCGGCTTCGCTCTTTTAGGGGTCTCGGACCCATTTGCCCTTGATTTTTGGCCCCTAGTCAGATACGGCCCTTACAAAAGTTGTATAAAGTGCTCACTCTATCTTTAAGTGGTACATTTTTATAATTGTTTTATGTATTAAAAATATTTTGTATATTATTACTAAAAACGATACAGAGAACACACAAAATATTTAAAGAAAAATGTCGCCTAAAGACTCCGATTAATAATTACCTAACCTAGGGTTTAATTAAATTACTTAATTATATAATAATAATCTTTATTAATCTCTAAAAACATGAGCTAATGTTAACAATTATCTATATATAATATTTAGATATTAACAAATTTTAAAGACAATAAGATAGGTGTCAATGGACACATTCTTAATAAACATCTATTTAACAGTTTAGGTCAAAATGCAGTTACTTAGTAACCTTTATCAATAGGCTAGACTGTTATGTTATTGAAGTGCATTTATAGGTAAACTATTAATTAGATTTAGTAGTTTGAATACAAATAATTATCAGGTGATGCTTACCATCTTAATCACACTAGCCCCCACACTAGGATTCCCTGTGTTGTGGGTGGCTAGTCTCTTCCGAGTGCATAATACATATTTGTTGTACATATTTGTTGAAAAGTTTTGTCATAAAAGTCCTTTAATACAAAAAATAGGGTAGGCAATACACATAATCAAAACACTTTAACATAGGCTAGTTGGTAATTTAAATAACATAACTGTAAATTCATTATCTGTGTGTGACACCATCAATAAATTTATATGCATTTTTTATAACGGGGGTAGGGAAAAAATACAAAGTTAGTCCGAGATCTTGTAATGGATATGTGGTAGTGTGGCTATTGAATTATGCTTTGTAAGTTGCAAAGGTGGGAGTGGATTGTAAATGTTGCCGTCTTATTGCATGTGTGAGTAAGACTTGTGAGACGGGTTTGAGTAGTGTGGTTAGTAGGTATGTGTGCTAGCTGGGAATGAATGCAAAAAAAAAAAAAATATAATTGCTCAACATTCTCTAGTCTAACTAGAATGGAAAAAATAAACTTCATTCAATAAAAAAATGGGTGTAATTTTTATTCACTGTACGAATCTCAGCTTATGTGGAATAAATATTACGTATAACTAACTACTACTAAATGTCTATACGTACATATAAACATTTTTAGTGTAGAACATTTCTTACTTCAAGGGCGAATCGAACCATAGTCCCCAGATTTTATGCTTCTGGCGCATTGGTTAAGGCACTAGGTAGTAGTGCTTTGTAATCATATTTAGTAATATGGATGGGTAGATACATATTTACTATTGTTTGAAAAAGAACCTCTTTCGATCAGATGAAATCTAGTAGTTCGGTTGATGACTGATTAACGCTTCATTAAACAAACAGCTTATAGTAATATATACTTAATATAACTTATCTATCTATAAACCCCTCCTTGGCGAAAGTAGAGTATAAATTGGATGAATGCTCGGCAACCGATTCTATAAATTGCGTTAGGTCTCTTCCTTTATTTAATTTTTTAATTAATTTGTACTTGTTGGCAATGGAAACGCGCTTAGCACCTGCTGCTATCAGGAAATTGGATCTGATTGTATCTGAACCGTGTTAAGTGAACGCGGGCGATTTTGGCCTGTACTTGGACATTCTTGTACTCGTACGTGAGAACTAACGAGGCATTATCAGTTTCTTGGATAGTCTTCTAAGGGCGTTGGATTTTATAACCTTTCCTATTAATATATTACTCCAATGTATGAACATTGGAAGGTTGACTCTTTAGGTACATTTTTAAAACGTATGTATTATAAATGACACATGTACCTCGTATATTAATGTATGTAAGCATGTTCAGAAAAACGTTTGGATTCATGGTATTACGCAAAAGCGGAGGAACTTATCGAGTATTAATGTTGCAATTAGCTTTAAACTTTTGAATACATTATGTGTGTCCTCACAAAAATTAATGCTTGTAATTATCAAAGTCTTGCACCCAGAATATCATCTTCTTTAACTTTTCACAGAATATTAAATTACGGAACCCTTCGTGCGCGAGTCCCACTCGCACTTGACCGGTTTATTTAACAACACTTAAGCACGCTTAAGCTCTACGGTATGAAAAATGACATTTCATCTAAAAATATATATTTTGTGAAGTCCGTTATTATTGTCTGTAGAGAAGTAAATTTGTTTGTTGCGGTTCTCAGCGTAGATGAACTCTTATTTTGGATACAACAACACTTCCTTTTAAAATTTTCTTACATAACTTAACATCATTTTAAGATAAGGTACTGCGGTGCTCCGGACATGTAATCAAATTATATATAGGGCTTCGTGTAACGGCGTGTTAACAATAACATAAACAAATCATTCTGGCATTGTTATTTTTTTTTAATTTTTTAATGCCTGATCTGTTACCCTTTGATCACTATCTCACCTGATGGTAAGTGATGATGTGGTCGAAGATGTTGTTCAGGCTAACCTAGAAGTACTGGCTCTCAAGGACAGCTGCTGGAACACACCATTAGGTGCTTGGCGACAGATTTTCTACTTGAGGGTGGAAGCTAGCCAGGCGGGCATTCGCAAAATACCCTACCGCCATGCTATAACGACTGCCATCCAAAGACGACAACCGGGACCGACGGCTTAACGTGCCCTCCGAATCACGGAAACGCGCGTAGTAATGTCACTAGCGGTCACCCATCCAACTCATGACCGCGGGCGACGTTGATTAACTTTGCTGATCGGTTGAGAACAGCTAAGTAAACTTCGCTACGAGCGCTTCAAAATATTCTTTGATAAGTTATGAAATTCTAGCATTGCAATTCAATATTTAACTATTTGCTTTACATATCATCTTACAATGATGTGCATAAGTTTTAATAAACAGATATTCGGTATGCACCACGACGATATCCGCCCTAATGGTGAAACTTTATTGAGTTCATTAGCATTTGAATCTTACACCGGCACGGCGGCAGCTGTTGCAGCAAACTTCCTTTCTCTATACATACTTATATGAAGTTATGTACGTTCTGCTACTTATTGCATTGAGCATTATGCTCATTTGCTCAAGGAAATTACATTAGTTGCAGCATAATATTCATGTCAGGAAATCCTGGCGAAGCTTTATTTAAGTATTTAGTTTGCCTATGTATGTTAATACTGTAGTAATATACTTTTAAAATTACTTAATTTATGTCCATAGTTTTTGATGATATTGAGTATCAAAGAAGTGGACGGCTGGACGCCCGTGTAAGCTACAGCAAACGATATTGAAAGAAAAAGAAGAACTACTGGTCCATCGATCTTATGATCTATCAACATAATAAAGTGTTGATTGTTATATCAACATAACAAAGTGTTGATATAACAATTTATTGATCACATGTACCAGTGATCTTATAATTTAATTATGATAAACTGTTGCAGTTTTAAGCAATTGACCAAGTGGAGTTGACGTAGTAAATTTTGACTTTTTTTATGTGATTGTGATGGATCAAGCTCGAGGCCCATCTGATGTTAAGCGGACTAACCTCTGCCTATAACAGATGCATTTCGTCACAAGTTACGAATTGCACTGCGTCCGTCACCTTGAGATAGAGTTGTTAAGTCTCATGTGCCTGTAATTTTACTTGCTCTCAAGTTCTGCTGCCGGAACACACTGTTAGGTGCTTGGCGACAGATTTTCTACTTGAGGGTGGTATGCAACGCACCTGTAATGCTGCGGATATTACAGTTGTTCATAGGCGGCGGTGTCCACTTACCATCAGGTGGACCGTCTGCTTGTTTGTCACATTTTGTATAAAAAAAACTACTGTCACGTGCAGCACGGCATTCCATAGCTATTACCGCTTGGTTACCATAAAATGTTTACATGAGAGCCTGAAGTAGGTTTAAGTTTACTTTCATAACTGCAATATCGACACGTGTACCACTTGTAATAAGTTTGAAGTAAACTTAAGAAAAGTTCACCCTCGGGACGCGGTTTATAAGTGAAGGAAAAGCATGAGGAAATTGCTTTAAGACTGTTGCCTTTACTTAGTTAAACTTTTGCCAAGTAAATGTGTATAATAGTACCACTGAGTTTAACTAGTGCGGAAGAGGCTTCCTTACTATTGAGGTATTTTATTAAACTACTGCCCAAATGTAACCCACAAGATAAATTTTGTTTATTTATACCAAACGTATCCTATTGGGATGGATATTAAAATTATAAGGTTGCGTCATCATTTACAAGTATAAAACCAATTGCAAAATTGGTCTTGTTTGTTGTACAACGCAAGTGGTACTATAGATGTCGCTCCATCCCAATACGATGGTTAAAGAACGATAGTAAAGATTTGAGTTATGACGTCATGTCATGTTAGCTTAATTGGTTAGAGCATATCCCGGCTCAAGGGGTAGATGGACGCGGGTTCGATTCCCGCACATGACTTTAATTTTTCCTATCGTATATTTGTAATTTTGTAATGAAACACCAAACAGTTAATAATGTATGTATAATTACATACATATATAGTTAATAATGTATGTATAATTACATACATTATTAACTATACAGTCAAGGAATGAAAAGGTTTTTTTTTTTTTTTATGCCTGATAGCTTAGCCTTTGACCACTATCTCACCTGATGGTAAGTGATGATGTGGTCGAAGATGTTGTTCAGGATAACCTAGAATTACTGGCTCTCAAGGACAGCTGCTGGAACACAGCGTTAGGTGCTTGGCGACAGATGGCAAAATACCAGGTGGGAAGCAGCACGTTCTGAAGAAATGTTACCTCCATCCCCAAGCCCGCATACCACGAGTAAGGATTATGTACGATATATCCCCTCCTGTCAATACTGTTGAGTACAGTACTGTATCAGCTGGATAGTCCAGTGCTGTACACAGCCTTCACCAATATAGGGGGGTTTGCTACAATCTCCATCTTGGGCAGGCGGCTTGGGGATCGCAATGTGAGATATCAGTTCCTCAGAAAGTGCTGCTGCCCACCTTCTGGCACTTAACCTTTAGTCGCCTTTTACGACACCCATAGCTAGAAAAGTTAAGAAGCAATGGGGGGGTAACATTTTAGCCTGGCACCCTTCGGGCACTGACGCTGTTGATGTGATATAGGTATATTAAAATTTGAGACTGATTAAATCTTAAATTCACAAAAGTATAATACACATGATTTACATAACAATATTTGATAATCAAAATTAAATCCTAATAAATGAAGTCCAAATGTTGTCTGATATTCTAATTAATCTGAATTCAAGTGTGTCCCCAAATAAAAAACAACTCCGCTTAGACTCTCAACTTAATGGAATATTGTTTACATGGCTGGGTTAATTCATTATCATTACCGGAGGGGCAGATTAGATGTGTGCTAACGAGATTATAATGTAGAATTAGGGGCGGGATGAGTAATCATTTATTTTGCAAGGTCGCAACGTTACGGCTGAGGCTGAGTATGAGTTGAGGATACAAGAGTTGGTATTTCCGAAGAGAGTCTAAGTTACTGACAGATTTTTTTTTTATGCCAGACAGCTTAGCCTTTGACCACTATCTCACCTGATGGTAAGTGATGATGTGGTCGATGATGTTGTTCAGGCTAACCTGGAATTAAAATGTACGTAGCGTTTTCCATTCAATCGCTGTTTTGTCATATTTTACATACTAAATTATAACGCGTGTATCCTTAACCCATTGGCATCGGCGATAATGATAAAAATAGAATTTCATTCCTAACTAGGATGTAGTGGTCCTGACGATGCCAACTTATTAATCTATTATAGTACTGTATGGCCTAAGCCCGCAATTAAGTCACTAACACCGTGGCGAGCTTATGTCATACGAGTAATAATTGTATACGGTGTTTGTGACATAAGTAAGTCTATTAATACACGGTGTTTAGCACCACCGCTACATGCGCCAAGCACCTAACCGTGTGTTCCGGTAGCAGTCCCTGAAAGCCAGTAAAATTACAGGCACATGACACTTAACAACTATGTCTCAAAGTGACGGGCGCAGTGCAATTAGTGACTTGTGATGAATTGCATCTGTTTTAGGCAGAGGTTAGTCCGCTTAACATAAGGTGGGCCTTGAGCTTGTTTCGTCACAATAACGTAAAAAAAACTCCAACGCTTATTTACGCAGCATCGTTTTAGTGGACTGCTGGAGTAATGGACAATAGCGTCACACGATACATTAGTTTTGATTTCAGGTTAACCAGTTTTTAATCATATAATTTATTTTTTACAAACTTTAGATAAAAGAGGATATTCACAATATAACTGTATTTTTAAGTGTGTGATACCTCGTAACTTTTAATAGGTTTTATCGTATGTTTTTACGCAATTGTGATTTTGTTTTTTATATTCGAAAGTTTGTGCTTGTCATGTGGACTTATTCAAATTTCATTGAAATCTGACGCGTATTTTTTGAGTTCTCCTAATATGTGCATTTTTTTGTTTTAATATATTTTCTGTTTAAAGTCCGTTTTTTTCATATTTTTTTTTACAAATCGATTATATCTCTTAATATTGAAATGAGGATTGCCATTTGGAACGATAATCATTTACACAATAATCATGAGAATGAATTTAATGAATCAGATGAGAAAGTTTATGAGTGATTAAGTGTGAAAGAATATCAGAATGTGAGTCTATGTACCTATGTTACTCTTTCAAACTAAAACTTCTCGACCGATTTAGATGAAAGTTGGGATATGGGTAATGTAGGTCTAAAATAATTACGCAGAATACTTTTCATAATCACTATCACTTTTCAATATTGTGAAACTGCAGAGTGTAGCTAAAACCAATAAATAAAAAAATATATAAAGGATTTTTCAACAAGAACGTTATTTTCTAAAACAAAGAATTAAGATGAAGATGATTAAAATTTTTATTGCATTAAGAAGAGAGCAGTTTGGCAATTATGAATGAAAAATGATACTTTGCAACAAAACAAAATTTAAAATAAAAATGGTGGTCTACAGTTAATAAGTTTAATCTTATATTTGGGAAGAAGTCCGAAATTTTTGAAATAAAATAAATATAAAACACTGGTTAAGTTACTATTGATAGGCTAGCATTTGGTCATTATCTCACCTCAAGGTGAGTGATGATGTTATCGAAAATGTTTTTAAAACTAGAATTACTGGCTTTCAAGAACTGCTGCTGGAGCACAACGTTAGGAACATGATACAGCGATAGATTTTCTACTTGGGCATTTGCAAAGTGCCCTACCACCATGCTATAACGACTGACCTATAAGACAACTATTGGGGCTGACGACTTAACGACCGAAGCGCAAAAGCGCTTAGTAGTAAGTGCCACTAGCGGTCACCCATCCAAGTCATTATCACAGCGGACGTTAAATTAGTTGATCGGATAAAAACAACTAAGCATGCTTTACTATAAGAGTGCTTCAAACATCCTGTTCTAGGTTTTGCCTTTCTAGGCGTATAATTTTTTAACAACATTGTCACTTACCAGCAGATACGATAATGCTTAAAGCCAGGCCCATATTATCAGCATAAAAATACCTCGTTATACACACTCGACAATTGGCAAAATCAACAAGGATAGTCTCACAAAAACTATTTCTTCCACTTCTTATTTCCCACGGACCCTGAAAAAACACAATTAGTAACAAAAAGTTCCGACTTGCGAAAAAGATAAGGACTTTCCGCCTTATCATGGTCCTTTAAAACCTTTTAGTCGGGGACTTTGGAAGCTATTTCCTTGAGAAACTTTTTACGGAGGGTGAATCGTTAAAGATAGAAAGAAAACATGGTGCGCTGTACATTTATCGGATGAATTTACTGCTATGAATACTTGTATCTATATATCCTATCATAAATCTAGTAAATACAACCTATTAAACTACTATCAGCTCTTTTTTTCTTGATGAAAGGATGTGAGAAAATTTTACAGTAAATATAATGCTGTCTTAGGTTTTCACAATTATTATACATACTTATTTAATAAGTGTAAACGGTTTAATTATGGCCCGTGGGTTATCGGGTTAGAATGTCAGCCCCCATTGCTACCTGTGGGTGTCGGTCGTAAGAGGCGACTACAAAGGTAAAATATCTGAAGCTATGCTGCAGCGCCTCCTGAGGAACTGATATCTGAAACTGCGAACCCCAAGAAGCCTGCCAAGCGTAGGGATTATGGTAAATCTCTCCTTTATTGGGGAGGTTCTGTTCAGCAGTGGAAAATCCGGCTGATACAGAACAGTTACCTGTTTAATTCACGTATATTTATCATCATTGTTATCCTGACGCTTCAAACACTTTACAGTGATAATGGCCACGGTCTTGATCTTCTACAGTGAATGCTTATTTTTAGGCTCATCATAACGATCTCAATGAAAAGATTATAGATAAATTATGATTAGGGATGGTATATATCAAGGGATACAGCTATTACTCGTAAATAACTGAGCAACAAAATGCATTTACGTTTTGGTGCCCAGTGGGTATAATCGTGCTATCTCATTCCAAACCCTGTACGGACAGCTATTTAGACTGTTCCGTGTCCGCCCAGTATGAGTCATCAAGTAAAAGAATAGCCAGCATGCCAAAGAGGTGTTGCTTCACATTTGGAGCTTAAAGCACTCTCTACCATGTAGGATATCCATTACGATCAAACGGATTACCAATGAATGTTGGTGTCAACCAAAACTTTTCAAATACAAAAGTTTCGTTTCAAATATGCCCTTGTTTTGTCCTTTCTTGGTGACGGTTAGTGTAATATGTTGATGATCTAATATGACAATTACCAAGAAGTTTTATACATATTATTAGAATACATCTTTTTTGTACTGGCTGGAATCGTTTTTTTTTTTCAGTGCTCCGATTTCTTGCCGGGTGCTTCTTCCACACGCCCACCGAAACATTCTAGTTCAAGCCAAATAAAGAAATTTTGTGCTCCAATAATTAGTAAATGTGATTTCCGGCAACACGAGATAGTGTTTGTAATATTTATAAATATAGAAGCTTTATATTACATTCAATAAAAAAGCTCGGGTGGGTAACAACTTAGATCACCTAAAAAATAATCATTGAGACCATTACAATGAGCCTGGACATAAACCTTTGCTCCAAGTTGGTGAAGAGTTAGATATCTTATAGATCCCAGAAAATGCTGCCGCATCAGACAACCCTAAACGACATTTTCTAGCAATATCTTTGAAGTGACAGGATTCTAAATTTTGAATTGTTCTGACCTGTTAGAAGTAGAACACTTGCCTTGATCAACTAGGAAAGAGCGGATGGTCTTCAAACGGCTAAACAGATTTCCCGAGGCATAGTTAAGAACACCCTTGTTTAAGTCACCTGTCTTTCAAAAGCAAGAAGTACATCCGTATGGGAGCTACGATGATACAGATACACACATATACATAAATACATACACGTTAAACTCTAACATCCCTCTCTGTTACTGGACGGGGGTTAAAAATGGTCAACATAGTAATGGAGTGAATTTTTTCACATTGCAGATTGTTATGTAAGAGCGATACTTATCTATTGAGCAAAAAAAATATAAACGGAATATATTTCATGTCAATAACATTCACTCACATATATTACACATATTACCAAGATATCAGTGAAATATGATTCAACATTAACATCTATTGCCCCATTTCCCTAAAAACAAACGACAAAATACAATCCAGCGGCCACACGAGGCAACACAGAGAAGTATATTCCCAACTAAACGTTGACCTCAAGCGATAGGCTTACAAATGTCCTATTTACGAGCAATGGGAAGGGTTAAGGCCACTCACGTATATACTGAACTAGCGGAACACATAAAACAACATATTTCTAGTAACATTGTTGGCAGAGAAAAACACACGAGAGTGGAAATTGTGCGTTTATTAGGTACTTATTATACGAGTTACCCATCAAGTCTTTTTGGACGCTTGCAGGTCAGTTTATGTGACGAGGCCGAAGCATGTTTCTCATTCTCGATCTAGACATCACTTATCAACAAGTGAGTTGTTTATTGCGCTGATATGTAAGCTTTTGACCACAATACCGTCTGTTTCAAAGTGATGTTGGCATTTGAAGTGTAGTCAAAGATGTTAACAGCCTGAAACCTAGAATTACTGGCTCTCTAACACAGACAGTGGTCCTTGACTACCTAAGCTATCAGACGTGAAAAATACGGTATTTTTATAACGGTCTAAACTAGTAAATTGTCACAGGATTAATGAAATCAACAGGCTCAACCTAGAATGGTAATTGACATAAAGTATATCAGCATTATATCAACTGCAACTGCCAAAACAGACCGTTAGGATTAGTGTGGCAGTGCCGAAGATTGTCGTAGCTAACAAGGAGAGTATTCTCAAAATGCCCTTTCACCATGCAGCGAAGCTCTTACATGCGGCGGGACCGAACTATGCACCCCTGCTTGGAAATCCATATTCATTCTAAGCAGATGTGCATAGTTCGACACTGGTCCATCTAATTTAACTGCGGTTTAAAATGTAATTGCCACTATTCGAGAACCCAGACGGAAAATGTCTAGCAAACTCAATAGCTATGCGACCGGGAATCGAACCCAAGACATCGAAATTTTAAAGTGATGTGGTAAAATGACTCTCTGAATAGTTAGGTACACAAGTTTATTTTTATAGAATAAGATGTAAGAGTGATGGCATAAAACGTTAAAAAAATAGTCATGTATAGAAAAATTATATAAAAATACAGGCCACTTATAAAATTCGTGTCATTATTATGATGCTATAGCATTACCGGTGGCGTACCGGGCTAGAATGTCCCCATCCCATGTTTTCCCGTGGGTGTCGTTTAGAGGCGACAAAGGGTGAAATACTGGAAGGTGTACAGTGGCGCCTTCTGAGGAACTACTATCTACGATTACAAAGATGCTAACATCTTCAAGGTACAGAAGAAGATCCTTCAGCGTTTAAATTTTTTGTAATACCACTGACACACTACACACATAAATTCCACTGTTTAGCCTTACTTCTGAATATGCAAAAACTTCGAAGTTTAACTGCTTTACACTAGGAGACGTGATGTTCAAATATTAACTATTTTACAGTGCCACATTGCCATCCTTTCGATGTATTTAAATACCCATGATGGTAGAATCAAAAGATAACTTACCAATTTAAACTTACGTAAAAAGTGACATATTATGAACTCATCCAAAAGATACTAGGCCGATTGCACTTACAAACACAATATCAAAAATATTTTTCTCAATTTTAGAAACTAGAATGACACAATTTATGATTAATAATAGGTATTTCAGGCCCAATCACCAGAAAGGGTTTTTGCCTGGAATTTCTGGATGCCTGGAACACAATACTTTACTAGCGGAAAGTTTGAAAGATGCCAGAACATATGAAAGACAAATAACGGTGTGCTGGATAGACTTAGAGAACGCGTTTGGTTCTGTGCAGCACAAATTGCTGTTATTCGCAATGAAATGGTATAACTTTCCACTTCTGGTCAGCGACATCATCGCATCATATTACTCCCAATTAAAATTTGTAATATCTTCAAAAAAGGGACTTACTAAAACGTTGCAATACAATGTGGGTTTGTTCCAAGGTTGCTGCTTGTCACCAATAGCATTTAACGTAGTAATCAATATTTTAATTGACAAGTTAATTAGTCATGAAAAAAAGTGGGGCTATCGGTTTAAGATTAATAACAGATACACAGAGTCCATCTTAGCTTTTGCTGACGATCTTGCAATACTGACACGTAATCCAAAACAATGTCAGGAACTTTTACGAGAAGTGGATGAGTTCTGTGCGTGGTCTGAAGGGTTGAGAACAAAACCAAGTAAAAGCCACTGTCTGTGTCTGGGCAGACGGAATACCAAATTTACCTCGTACGATCCGGGACTCTTGATAGGAGGAGAATGTGTTTCCACAATTGCTGAATCTGTGCCATTTAAATTTCTTGGTAGAAAGATTGATCACAAAGGTCGCACACCATCTCTAGACGCAGTTGTCGATAGCTTTCTAAAAGATCTTAGTATGGTAGACCAACAACCAATAAATAACATTAAAAAAGCTTGGATATACGACAACTACTTAACATCACGTCTGACTTGGCCTTTTCTAGTATACGACATTACAAAATCACTTTTAACAAAGCTGGATGTAAAAGTCATAAGGACATTGAAGTCTTGGTTGGGGCTAGCACTTTCGGCAGACCCATCTACTCTATTTAGGGATCAAACTAATTTTGGGATGAAATTAAAGAAACCATCGGAGCTCTATAAACACCTCAGAGTTACCAAAACGCACGTCTTATCAAAATCTCAAGACGATATAGTCGCATCTCTCCCAAAAGACAAAAGTGCCTCCGACCTTGACTCAAGGCTTCAATTCCACAAACAATTTATGATAGGTGCACAGACCAGCAAAGCGGGTTTTGGGTCGGAAAAGAAAATGGAGGATAAAGACGTTGTAAAATCTTTTCTACAGCAAGACGAAAATGATAGCTATAAAGTGCATGCAATGAGCTTAGAAATGCAGAGCGAATGGCTAACTATAGGTGAATTTTGTATCCCTCTGGCGTTAAAGTGGCGCACCTTGATATACGACTGGTCTCCTGCCTTATTAAAATTCTATCTAAACGCCTTTCAGATGACCCTCCCAGACCAAAGTAACTTAGTAAGATGGGGGAAAGCCACCGAAAAGTCTTGCGGTATTTGTCGGGAGGCGATCGGTACAGCTAGGCACTTGTTGGTAGGATGCAAGGTGCTCCTTGATAGGGGTCATTATTCACGTCGCCATGATAGAGTCCTCGAAATCATACGTGAAGCCGCGAGTCTCTCGGTAGCTAGAGCAAAAAAAGGTCTGACCACGAATAAACGACACGTCGATTTTGTAAAAGAAGGGTCATCTACAAAATCTAAATCCAAGCCTTACTCCATCTTAGGCGCAGCTCCCGATTGGACTCTTTTGATGGACACGTATGAAAAACATTACAAAATTCCTGAGGATGTTGGTATTTCGTCATCCAGACCAGACATATTTTTATACTCAAAAAATCTAAAACGCATAGTACTCATAGAACTTACTGTGCCGTGGGAAACAAACATACCTAAAGACCACACAAAAAAACAAACAAATATTATGACCTAACAAATGAATTAACCAAAACCGGTTATGTGGTTAGTTTATATGCTGTAGAGGTTGGAGCAAGGGGTATACCAGCGAAATCCCTATATAACCTACTTAAAGACCTTGGCCTACCAAGAACAACCGTAACTTCCATCCTAGAACGTGTATCTAAGACGGCATTAGTAGGATCTTATCAAATTTGGTTAGGTAGAGGAGGAGGCTCGAGTGGTGAAGGAGAGCATTGATGCATCATAAAGGGGCCCCTTAATCCTACTCCTGGGTTGCAAGTCCCAGGCCCCTCCAGCCTCTTCCTCTGCAACGCGATGGACCCGGCACCCGCACGGTGAATCCATGGAATGCTAAGTAATTCGTCTCACCTATCTTGTCTTTGCTTTTAAATAGGTAAAGGAACACGATATACTCAAGTGTGGTCAACTACATAAAGATTTTTATTATTAACTTAACCTATTGGTAAGTAAATTCCACTTATCTTCATTAATTCAATGGAGAGACACATTTAGATCCCGGATATTGTTGAAAATAATAACTGACCAAATTAGCTACTGTTTCACTATTGAAATTCAATTTGTTAGGATTATAAAGCCCTAAGCAACCCAGTAATTTACATTATAGTTAACTATTCATAGCTTGATAACGTATTACCCACCTAATCTGCAACCGCGGCGGAGACGGGCATAATATCCGGGTAGTAACTACGTCCGGTAAGCGATGACCCATTCTTGCTTTGGGTCAAATCTTCTCCATAACTGTATAAAAGTATATTGAAGTAGGTGTTTTGCAGGTGTGTTTTGTACCGCTGTGTGATACTTCTCGGCTGGAAATTGTTTAGCGACTTGTCCCAATAGTTTCTATCATCAAAAAGTTGCTCTTGCACTATCTTCATAGAAGAGCGGCAGCTGATTAGGCAACCTTTGTCTATAATAGAAGTATGTATATCAACACAAGTGACGAACTTCACTGTGCCTGTCTCCCTGAGACATACAGTTGTCAAGTCGTATGTGTTTGTAATTTTACTGGCTCTCAAGGACCATGAAGTGTTTTACAGCAGCAGCTGTAAAACACTTCATGGTGACAGATTTTTTACTTAAGAGTGGTCTGTAAAGTAGAAAAAATATCATTTGTAAAATATCTTTAACCCTCTGCAACTGAGGTGACTTTATTGTTAACATTTGACTGACGTGGAGTCTTTTAGACGTTAGCTTTACAAGCATGCATTAACTGTATTTTGAAGCTTTACTAAAAAAAATTATTATAAATATCTTATATTGGTCATACACCTTTCAAATAAATAATTATCAAACAAAATAATCTTAATAATATTAAAGAATTAATTTTATTAAGATCAATTTCTAGGACATTTGGTTACTAACCTTATAAAATTATAAAAAAAAACTTTACATTAGATTTTATCACATAAACTGACCTTCAATTTGTTTTAAATGGAATAAGAAGCTATAAAAAAAATAATGGTTTAAATCGTATGATACATTTAGGCACAAATCAGCCTCAAAGTTCGCCCTAATTTTTACCTAAAATTTACAAGTCTTCGCGTATTTGTGCTGAGCAATATAAGAAAATTGGCTTCTTACAAGTACAGCGGCGGAATCTGGCCTGCCTTTTCAGTAGGCTGTAGCATATGCCACATAACTTTCTTTTATGTTATTGTGATGGAACAAGCTCGAGGCCAACCTGATGTTAAGTGGACTAACCTCTGCCTATAACATTTGCAATTCATCACAAGTCACGAATTGCTCTGCGTCCGTCACATTGAGATATAGTTGTTAAGTCTCATTGTGCCTGTAATTTCACTGGCTCGCAAGGACTACTGCCAGAACACACCTTTCGGTGCTTGGCGACAGACTTTCTACTTGAGGGTGATCGTGAGTTCAAACTCTTTTGCTAGAGATAGAGTAAAATGTCTCATGCGCACATTTTGGCGCCCTGACAACCAAGGCACAAGACAAAAGCATTAGATCTAATGTCATTCGAGTCACATTGTCATTCAAGTGCTCGAATAAGTCGATAATTTTTTGGTCAATTTCATCGGCTCCAGCCTTGGTATTATTGATATTTACAGTCACTGTTGGTCGCATCATCTGTACTCGGTGCATGATGAAAAGAAGAAATCAAAATCACGGCCTTATTTATCTTCGTCACATAAGATACGATTGTGTTGGGTTGAGAAACGTGTATGAAGTTGTGAGCTGGAGTTCTACTAGTTCTTACAATTTTGATTTGGTCACTCATATGATGCGAGACACTACCAATTTACATATTTTACTGAGGACACGAATATTGGACACTATGGAACTACAGATGGTCTTTGTGAGGTGACGTCTACCAGAATCAGATCATATTGCTGTAATAACGTCTGACGGACACCATAAGCTCGTAGCACTTGACGTGTTGACCGAGCAATCGCTCATGCCACACTACCCGCTGCCGCGAGCCAATGCAGGAAGGTACTGAGCGAGACATAGCTACATCATGCGATATTACGAATTGGCAACGTAGCATCTATTTGACGGTGTCTGATAGACTACCACCTCAGTTGCAGAGGGTTAACTCTCGATATGTTTCATTGATGTCGCTACAAAAAAGTATTATATTAAAATCGCCACGTGACATTTTAAACAAAATATCTACTAATAACACCTTTATTTCAGAAACCAATAAAAAATAAATAAATTAGAATGAAGTAAATTTAAAAAACTCAAACATAAATGAGCCAAAGTTTCCTACTATGTAATACAATGTTGGTAAAGAAGATAATTATTTCGTCACTGAAGTGCTTGTAACAAGAATTATTGGTATAATAATCATACACATTTTTCGTATTATTATTAAACAAATAATTTTAAAACCGCTAGGTGTACAAACGATTTAAAAAAGTCTGTTATATCTCACGTGTGATTTCATCCGGATAAGCCGACGATCCGTCAAGACAACCGGGACATTGTCTTGGATCCGCTGGGGACCGGGTTTTATGATCGAGACCTGTTTGGGGTTAAGGATTTTTTGTTTAGTTTATTTCCTTCGAAGGCTAAATTTATGTTTACTGCGCGTGCTTGGCTGAAGTACCCAGATGAAAGTTTCAGAGTGAAGTTTTTGGGACTCTCTAAAGTGTTAACAATATAAGTAAACTAACGGTAAAGTATATAGCTTTTGTCAAACGTATGCATGAATTTTGAAGCTTAAGTTGGAATGTTAAATATACCTTTCAATAAATCGAAGTACCGCCAGCGCTAAAAAATAGTTGATAGCTTGAAGGATGAGAGTTAAGAAGAACCCAATATGGTGTAGTCTGTTTTCACGCTCCGACACATTACTTTATTTAAGAATGAACGAAAGCGTAGATTTGAACAGTGATAGCCGAGGATATGGACTGCCGTACCGCAGGGCTATGATTCAATTCCCACTGTCGGCTTTTGAAGCTACACCAAATATTTTCGTATCCAAATTTTCGTATTTGTTCCTTCATAAGGGTGTTGAAAAACGTCGTATGACATACGTGCGCTTTGATAATTACAACCTCAACTTTTCTGTTGTCTCGCCTACAACATGTGCTAGCAATATCGCCTCGGGTGTAATTTTCAACTTACCGTACTGATATCATACTGTACTATTATATTTCAACGATCTCGGGATTTTTAGCGGATGGCTGACGAACTTCGAACTCTTTTTATTATTTCGTGTTATGTTTTAAAGTTTTTAATTTTAAAAATTACATCAAGTGCGACGCTGTTTTGTACACGGATGTTCAAATAAAATAAATAAACTATTTTATAGCTTACGATCATTAAGGATATAGTAGGATTCTAATAGCGAAAAACGTTTCAAATTGGTCCAGTAGTTTATAAATTTATTCGTTACATACAAAAATACAAATTTTCCACTTTATTATATTAGTGTAGATAAAGCAAAACAATGATAAAAGTGCAACGTTTGTAATATGGTGACCCTATACTCCTGCCATTGATTTTAATTACTGGCAGGTAGATAGATAGATAGAGAGCTATCTCTCTTATTAACTCTTTATTGTACACCTTAAATTAAAACAAAATTAAAAATATTAAGATTATAACAGTGAACAATAGGCGGCCTTATCGCTCAAAGCGATATCTTTCAGACAATCTTTGAAAGGAGAAGAGTAAGTTTTGACAAGGGATGGCGGTGTTCAATATACTTATTAGTAGGTAGGTATTGATATTTATACATATCTACAATACAATATACAATATAAATAATAAATATGGTCTGACATAATACATATAAACATACAAAAATACATACACATATACATAAAAATACAAATACAATATACAAATATGATATTTACATGCATGGAATGTATGCGAGCATGACAGGTAAAGAGCTTTAACTTGGTTTTTAAAAACATTTAAGGAGGGAGCTCGCTTGGTATCAAGTGGCAATGCATTCCAGAGTCTGACTGCTTCAACCGAAAACGAACGGTCATAAAACCACGTTCTGTGTGGAGGGAATTTAAGCATAAGATTCTCTGATGACCGTAAACAAAGAGAATTAGAGACGTTAAGATATTCAAAACGCTCTTTAAGGTACTAGGGTGAAGAAGGGTTGAACAAAATATTGTAGAGAAGAGATAGGATGTGAACATTCCGGCGATATCGTATAGGAAGCCACTTGAGTTTGATGCGAAATTCAGAAACGTGGTCGTATTTGCGCAAGCCAAATATGAACCTTATTGAAAAGTTTTGAAGTCGCTCAAGTTTGTTAAGCTGGTCCTCCGTAAGGTCTAAATAGCAGGCGTCTGCGTAATCGAGAATCGGTAACAAAAGAGACTGTGCAAGCGCAACTTTAGTGGCTGTTGGCAAAAAGTTTCTCAGTCTTCTGAGTGAACCTGCGGCAGCAAACGTTTTACGACTAACGTTTTCCAATTGTGGGATCCAGGTAAGGCATTCATCAAAAACAATCCTAACATTTTTCACTGTTTTGCTGTACGGCATTTTCACACCCTCAAAGAAAACATTTGGTATCCCAATCAATTTTACAGATAATCCGTGAACTGCCTATAATGATTACTTGGGTTTTGAGTGGATTTACTCTTAGACCGTATGATTTGCTCCAGTTCGAAATGTTACATAGGTCATTAGGTAGTTTACTTTACTTATTATAATTATGGAAAAAAATCAACTTGGTTCGTACTTCTACGATTAAAAGACGTCCTTATAGACAAACAGATAGAAGGACTCGACCCGGACTAGAACCTCGGCAGAACCACTCATTCGTCTGAGGCTGGAGCAATATGACTTCCTATGAGTCTCCAATGGTCTTAAGGTTACTTATTGTTGTATTAGCTGTAGACGTTTTGTATATAGTTTCTCTTCTTCTCAATTATTACGGTCTTGACAAAGCGGTTGTGTTCGACGTCTAGTAGTAGTGGGGGGCCGATGTAATGCGCCTCCCAATGTAGTTAAGTACAATATAGTTTCTATTGTTTTGTTAATAAAGGCATACTGCCCTCGAAGCATTCTAATGTAGGTATCTCAAAAAAGGGACGGCAAGGTGTTTTGAAGCATCACTATCATTTAAATATTTATTCTGCACTCGAGGGAAAAACCGTTCCGAAGTTTACGTAACCTTCTTAGAGTAGTTTGCATAAAAGTTACCCGGTTTGCTGAGCTATCTCTTCCAGTTTTTTCTAATACATAAATAAGACGTATTGATGCCTTAAACACTGTCTTCGGTTCAAAATCAGT
This sequence comes from Plagodis pulveraria, assembly GCA_963890685.1. NCBI lineage: Eukaryota > Metazoa > Arthropoda > Insecta > Lepidoptera > Geometridae > Plagodis > Plagodis pulveraria. The sequence goes on from OY982950.1 coordinate 5,084,513, forward strand.
GGTAATAAGAGGTTACACAATGAAACACTAAGCTCAACAGAAAGCTCAGGGCAAAAATAAAGTCCCGATTAGTGACTCTCCAAAAAGTCATAGTGTAGATCATAGTGCAAATATGCGTAAGGCCTCCTCTAAACGGTACAACACTGTTGTTCCGGGGCAATTAGTTCCAGTGTCCTGAAGTTATTAAGGCAACAGTTCAAGGTCCACACCACAATGGTATCCTTAAGCTCGTACGAGGCAACTCCATTGTTTGTAGTGGTGCGTTTTCTACGCCCGCATATAACGGAAGCAGAAGGTGTTTCATGCTTTCTGCCCCGTTATCACACTCCTATGATTATTGAGGGCATTTCCTCGCTCAAAGACCGAGCTGTAAAATGCTTCAGCAGCAGCACATATCAATCTAATTTATTCATAAAAATATAAAAATATGACAAGATATTAATAAATTACAATTACTTCTGCAAATATTATAGGGATAAATAAACATTTCTATATACTTAACAGAATTTTTCCTTTTTCGTCTTCGCCTCGAGACTCAGATTATACGAGTCAGAAGAACATCAGGGCTAATATTTTGTTAGTAACGAAACATCAATACAAACAGGACAAAGGTAAATAGTCGATACGTGTGTAAATACAATTACGAACCCAAGAATCGTTACATGGTGGGTGATCTCACAGATAACATAAACGAAGAAATATTATAATACGTATTGAAATCCAAAACTTGAATGAATAAAATCTTTTGACGACCAAATAAAATATGATCATACATGACCAATAAACCTATACCCGTGGTCTGGAGAAACTTTGAAGCGCTCGTAGCGAAGTTTGCTTAGCTGTTCTTAACTAATCAGCAAAAATAAGCAACGTCCGCCGCGGTCATGATTTGGATGGGTGACTGTTAGTGACATTACTACTGAGCGCGTCCGTGCTTCTTCGGAGGGCACGTTAAGCCGTAGGTCTCGGTTGTCATCTTACGATGGCAGTCGTTATAGCATGGTGGTAGGGCATTTTGCGAATGCCCGTCTGGCTACCTATCACCTTTTAGTAAAAAATCTGTCGCCTAGCACCTTACGGTGTGTATCGGTGGCTATCCTTGAGAGCCAGTAATTTTAGTTTAGCCTGAACAGGTGAGATAGTGGTCAAAGACTGGCCTATCATGTATAAAAAAATAAAGTAAAAGTACAGAAGGTTCTGCTGCATCTCAGGTGCACTGCACATGATGTACCTTTTTATATGTAACCGTTTACCTGTTAAGAAAAATGAAAATCTGAGGGTATAGGACGCAGAGACCCTGATTCACATGTGAGTGAGCTAAACAGAACTATATGCAATAATAAATATCGTAAGCAAATTTTTAAAATAAATTCAAATTAAAATGACCTTTAATTTTTTTTTTTTTGTGTTTGTAATTTTGATGAAGCAAAATATTAGAGATATATTCATGTTTTTTTTATCGAGCGAATTATATTGCACCTTATTTTCAGATCAGGCATAGTATTTGACTCAAGAACTTAATATATTTTATCCTTATTAATAAAGCGTTCCCGTGGGGTGCCGGGCTAGAATGTCACCTTCCCATTGCTACCTGTGGGTGGCGTAAGAGGCGAGTAAAGGTTAAATATCGGAAGGTGGGCAGCAGCGCCTTCCGAGGAACTGATCTTAAACTGCGATCCCAAGATGCCTGCCAAGCGTGTGGATTATGGCAAATCCCCCCTTAACAGGAGAGGCTGTGTTCAGCAGTGGACAATCCGGCTGATACAGTTGTAAAGCGTACACTCTTTATAAAAATAATATTTTAGATGAACTCTTATTTTTATTTACTACTTATCATGTGTAACTCCCGGAACAATCCATTAGGTGCTTGGCGACTGATTCTCTAATTAGGGGTAGTAGCTCGCCAGGCGGGCATTCACAAAATGCTATAACAACTGCCATCCAAAGGCAACAAGGGGACCGAAGGCTTAACGTGCTTTCAGCACAGGAGCGCTCGGTAGTAAATTCCACTAGCGGGCACAGTCATGACCGTAACGGATTTCGCTTAACCTAGTTGATTGGTTGACAACGACTAAGCAAGCTCCGCTACAACTGCATCATAATTTAAATGATACGTGATGTAATTGGAGTTTCCGGAAAAACATAATTGCCATTTTATTCATAATTCATTAATCCTATTTCGCACGTAAAGTCAAACTTTGCAGTATAAATTATTGTTTTCAAAGATGAACGAACGTAAAGACGAAGCTCTATAAAACAGGTCTTTACGTTGTCAAATATTCTAGCTCGACGATCGTCTCCCTAACGATGCGCAGTTTCACCAGCTAACACGTTATTATACTGTATAAGGACCCACTTTGTCTTGGGCGCTTCAGTTTTTACGTACATTACTGTCGGTCAAACAAGCTTGAAAGGAAATCCGCTTAAGAAGATACTGCTTAAGACTACGGCTAAATTTGACTAAGGTTTGTATAAAAAATCTACTTAAAATATTTTATATACTGTAAAAATATAAAATTATTTATTCTAGGCTGATCTTTAGTACGATCAAATAATTTTGTATGGAGGCCGTCTTGAATCCGCCATTTTGGATTTTTGACAGGTGTCAATCAACTGCTCTTGTCAGGTGTAAGTGTCTGTAACGTAAATAATTTATTTAAGTAGTTTCCGTGCAATATTTGTACTACCTTCTAAGAACTGTTAAATCGTACCATGAACTATTATTTGAATATAATGGAATGTGTATTGTGTAAACACACTTTAATACATTTTAAATGATTTTCATTGTTCTGATATATGTGGCGATATTTACCTACATATATATCGGAAACACCTCTCCTCGATAACCTTTACCCAAATATATTAACATGAGAGGAAAGAAAAAATAAAAACAAAATGGCGGCAACTGCATGTGGCAGCTGCCATAGAAAATTTCTCGAACCCCATTTCAACATTATGACAATGTTGAATTTGCATTAACGCGAATACTTCTCGAATAATAAGATGATCTAAATTTGTTGAAATGGTCCATATTTCATTTTATTGCTAGCTTAGAAAAAAATCCACCTCATTTTTAAAACTTTCCAACATTATAAGTACATCATGTTCCATCATCTACCTCCTCGCTCTCGGAAAAGATGAGGTTAAAGTTACTTAGTAAGCATCGTTCGCAACTTATTTTTATGTTGAGATACTTATATCATCTTTTTGAGACCGTGAGGAGCGCTGAAAATGCGCGGGGATAAAATATAAAATGCCATTTTCTTTACACCTCTCTGGTACTCTGCGAGTGCGATCTAATTACGTGCGCAACTCAACGCTTGTGGTGCAATCTTCTGAAATATGAAGGTAGAAGTCAAGGATGCGGTAGTTTTAATAATATCCACTAGTTTTTATCTTGATTCATGAAGCGTTTATCGTCAATAGCAGCTTCATTTACACTCAGTTTCTGAAACGCAAATTAGCGATAAATTGTGTTAAATGCTTGATAATCCATTGTCAAACGCAGATTAGTTTGCTGAAAATTCCAAGTGACTGTTTGTCAATACTAATATCCAATTTCCGATTAAACGCCGCTTATTCCAGTTTTGGGTTTCTGAAAAGGCTTTTTGGTATCTTAACAATTATTTGTCAAACTGACTTGTCCTGATTAACTAAAATCGACCAATTATTCTAAGATTACTGTTTTGATATCGTAAAAGTATATAAAATATGGCCTTACAATGGTTTAAGGCGTTCTACCTACAACGTTTTCTCTTTTAACTGATAAGATAGAACAAGAACAGAATTAAATTAAACACTAACATAACTCTAAAAACACACATTGCTATTTTTTTAAAACCGTACTGGGTAGCACTCAACCACTATATCACGCCTGTCCATTACAGTTGCATTATTGGTTTTTTCGTTCTGCTTTACCAGACACTGCGCTCGTCGTTTTGTTATAACAAAACAACGAGCGCAGTGTCTGGTAGACATATATGTCTCCTTAGCTCAGTAATTTCATTTGCAATAAAACCCTTCACGCCTAAATACAGTAATTTTTGTGCAATAATGGCAAGAAGCAAGTTATGTGACCTCTTAAGATGGACTGTTGCTAAAAAGAGACAGGACGTTTTTTTTCACCGCTTGAAACTTCTGAATAAGACTATGCGTTAGTGTTGTTGATTGAATTATCATACTGTATCAAAGTCTGCCTGAATCTGGTACAATAAAGGGGTCTTCAAAACGTGAGTGAATAGGTATCTTCTGGGTAAGCGCGCTTCATCGTCGATCACATCATCACTTAACTCAGGTGACGTCAAGTGTAGTACGTAGGTCCTAGCGGTATAAAAAAAATATATATAAAAAATAATTTTATTATTTATTGCCCCGTGGGGTGCCGGGCTAGAATGTCACCCTCTCATTTCTACCTGTGGCTGTCATAAGAGGTGGCTAAGGGAAAATGTGGAAGGTGGGCAGCAGCGCCTTTTGAGATGAGGTTTTAAACTGCGATCCCCAAGACTGCCAACCGTGGGGAATATGGCAAATCCCCCGGATTGTCCTCTTACACGACAATCCGGCTTATGCCGGATATTATTAATTTGCAGTATAACCGTGCTAACACCATAATGCACGGTATTTTTTGGTTGTTAATTACGAAAATTTATTTCCAATAATAATTTATGAAGTGATTTTGTTGAGTATTTTTTTGTTTGGTGGGTCATACTTCAGAGGTGGAACCAAACATTTTTAGCTAATGTTTCTCGCGATTTTCGTTTCGCAACTTTCACAAAGAGCCAGTAACAGTTTCTCTATAGTCGAGATATTCTATCTTACCACACCATTACTTCCCAGTCTCTTTATCCAGACTGGCCTTGAACTTCTATGAGGGTTGGATACGATGATCTATTCCAAATCATTGACTGTAATTTTATTTCGATGTGGCGGCAACTGTGGGTGTCGTATTAGGCGATTAAGGAAAAATTATTGGAAGGTGGGCAGAAGCGCCTTCTGAAGAACTACTTTACTGCAATCCCCAAGATGCCAAGCGTGGGGATAATGGCAAATTCCCCAATGGAGAAAATCTTGTTCACCAGTGGACGCTACGGTCGATGTGATGTAGTGGTGAAGCCAAAAGTTAAATCTCTATTTATTAAATTGCCACATCAATTTGAAGATCGAACGGTTACATCCCCGGCCCTCGCTTCAGACTTGCAATGCAAATAAAAAGTTATTTTTTTCTACAACGTTTCTTGTTGGTTCAATTTCGAAATTCAATTTAGTTCCAGACCCCTAGCATAGTAGAAATAAGGTTTAATATTACCAGGCTTATCTCTATATCTGTTATGAAATCCTCTGATGGAAAAGAGAGCTTTGCATCACACGTTAAAAGCTTATACACATGACTATGAGAGGTGCAGCTTTAAAAGTTAACAAAAGAAACCTGCCTTTGTTCATAACTAATACGATTAGTACATGAATGGGTTGATCACTGGGGACATTTAATGAATGCTTCCGTTTCCTTTTTAAAGACACTTGCTTTTGAGGGTACGCTATGCCGTTGATCCCGGTTCTTATCTTAGAGGTAGCCGTTATATTATGATAGTAGGTCTCTTTTCGAATGTCTTCCTGGCTAGCTATCATTATTAAGTACGAGATATGGCACCAATCATCTAACGGTGTGTTCTGGCAGCTGTCCTTGAGAGCTAACTATATTGTCACTTATAATTAGGTGACATTGTGGTCAAAGGCTAGTATCTCAGCCGTAAAAAATGGGTTAAGTCTTAGCAATCATTTTAATGTCCCGCAAGACAGTATAATTCCTTCACTACTTCACCAGTGGCAAGGGCGTTATGCAAACAGCTGAAACAGTGGTAGCGGAGCGGTAGTAGCTATGGACTGCCGTGCTGCAGATACATGGTTCGATCTCCACCACTGACTTGAGCAGCACTCCATGGTGGAAGACTTTTTTCGAATGGTCGCCTGGCGTTGGTGCGTAGTAGTTGTAAATGGCTTAGTAGAAAATCTGTCGCCAAGCACCCAACAGTTTGTTCTGGTAGCAGTCCTTGAAATCCAGTCAGTATTCATGAATTTATAGGCACATGACACTAAATCGGGTCAACTGTGTGTCTCAGGGTGATGGGCGCAGTGCAGTTCGTCGCTTGTGACGAAATGCGTCTATGTAAGGTAGAACCAAAATGGTGTGCTTCGTGCGTGCTATGCGTTAGCAAGGGCAGACCTCGAGACTGCAGGAGGTGACATTGCCTGTATATTTTGAAACAAGTATTAAGCTATGTGTATTCATGACGCTTTTCAAACAAAAGTACTTGCGCCATAATGTTTTATACAAGTAGAATATTTTCAAACTCGATGAAAATGTTATATGTTCTTAAGTCCTATGCTTCTGCTTTGCCAGATACACGGCAAAAATAAAGTTTTAAAAAAATTCAGAAAAGTTGTATTTATATGGGAATTCATATTTTCATATTGTTAAATAAAATAAACAATAAGACGAAAAGCTAGTAGCTAAGCCTAAACTGTATGAAAGCAAGAATATTTGTGCAAATTTTCATTGAGTTTAGTGCTTCTCTTGTATAATAAGCTTCTCTTGTATTATAAACTCCTCTAGTATAATAAACTTCTCTAGTATAATAAACTTCTCAAGTATAATAAACTTCAAGCTTCAAGTCTTTCGAGACGGGAAACGTCCAAGAGATCGCAGTTCCATGCGATGATGGCCAGACCAAATCCGCACTACCCTTGACAACAGTGTTCATGAAGCCATCACATCGCTAAGAAAGGAACAGGTGGTGTCAAGAAAACTATAATTTCCACGGGTATCACGACCCTCAGCTTTGAGGATAACGACGCAAGTAGGAGGATAATAAACTTATCAAACGTATTCATATATTATAAACCGTATATCGTATATTCGCAAATTAAAAACCTTTGATCTCCTGCGCAAATAAAAAATATCAATTTCATATATTTATCATCCCAGAAATAGAATACAATATAAAGATTTTATTTCTTTTCGGTCGGTAAACCCCCTGAGGTTGGATAAGTTAATATTGTTTTTAATTTTGGTGAGTGGTTCGCGAATCTGCCTTCAATTTTGTGGATTCGTATAAAAACTGGGACGATTTCCCTCATTTCGTAAAAAGTGTTCTGTCGACGGGGTATTAGATAAGGTTTAGGTGATTTTGATAGATATGCAGTATCATCCGTGGCTTTCCTACTTTTAGCTTATAGTGTTTATTACATCCATCAGTATATATGTACTTAAATTAAATTATATAAATTTTAACAAAAGAAAAACCTACTTCAAACCATAGAATACTCATTATTCGGGATAACTCAAATATTCCTCATTAGATTTCCCTCAAACATAAATCAAACACGAATGTAAATAAAATCATCAAAATCGGTACTACCTGTAAAGAGTAATAAGATCTACTACATACACACTAAAACTTAAACATATCTTATTACTCAGATATGTTTAAGTTTTAGTGTGTATGATTAAGAGACACACAAAAAAAAACAATTGAATTGTGAACTTACTCCTTTTTGAAATCGGTTAAAAATTTTAATAAACTCGCTTTTAATCGGTGTTATAATACCATGAAAGCAATTGTGGGTAGTTGTGATGATTTTTTATATATGTGTTGGACCATATACTGCACAGTGTATCACTATCATCGATTGAAATCAGACTGATTTAATGATAGTGAAAGTGAGCAAGTGGGTGTGAACGGTCAGGCGTGAGGTCCGCGGTTCAAATCGTGCTAGTGCAATTGTAGCGCCCCCTGTTGGCTAGAAGAGCACTCCCGCATATCTTCCTTTGAAAGTTCTTAGGAACAGCGACGGGAAAAATACGAGGTTGGCAGAGCGTTTTCTACGTAAAGTAAACTTGGACCCCCAAAACGCCAGCCGCCAAGCCTGATGTTTATGAAAATTCTAAGAAGGGGATGCATTTGTTCAACGGTAGGCGTTATAGCCGTTAATGTAGCATTAGCAAGTATTAATTAATTAATATTTATTAAATTGATTGAAAGAAAGAAAAAATATGTATAATACTGAGGTTAAAATATGCCAGTTTATTTTGTGTATATTATTATGTACCTGTCACTTGCGCTGAACATAAAGATAGCACAAATATAAGGATATCTCATATATTAAAATTGGATAAGCCGTTTAGAGTTTAAGGTGGAATAAAGAAACTCACAAACATACTTATATATGAATCATGAAAACATAACACTCCATTTTTTGGCCAGTAGACAAAAAAGTACAGATTTCTTCACTCACGAAGGCGCTGAAGGTCTGCACCTTTTTTTTGGTATTTTCCAAAGTATATCGAAGCGAAGTTTATGCGTGGAGTAACAATAAATCTCTTAATAAATAGATTCAGGCGTAACTTTGCGGAAATCCATATTTAATAATAAATCTCTTGTTTCTGAAGCCGGGACTGCACGATCGTCTTTTCTCTACACCGTACTTTTTTTTAAATAAATGTCAATGTTACACTAATCCAATCCTTGCTCATAACATGATAAAATAGTATCAAACTGCTCTAAACACAATTATCTTCCAGAGAGAGATAATAAATCACACTACTTGTGAAAAATTGTGTTTGATAGTGTTTGTATTTATTATCACTTACCTCTGAAATATTTAGACAGATTTTTAACACATTTCAGAAATTGTTTTTTTTGTGCTGTATTGAAGCAAGAGTTTTTTTCTATTTTCAGTAAGTATAGCTCTTGTCGCTGTGACAAACTTGTCGTATGAAAATTCACATTGTCACCGCGACAATGTGAACATCAAGCAATGAACTACTAAATATATGGATCTCTCGCTGATACGGGATCTGCAACTATTGTACGTTTTTTGAAAAAATCGATAGGCACTGGTTTTTTCACCGGGGGCGGTAGGAAAAGCGCTATAATCTGCCAAAAAGCCATGTAAGTAATAATTATGTGGACGAAAATGGTAAGCTAGTAAGATTTAGTATGAGAATTGTCCTTAGAGACTGTCTACAGCCAGAGCACGCCGCTAACGTTCTGCAGCAGATTTTCTACTTAAGTACGTCAAGCTAACTTAATGAAATAAAAAAGTCCCCACTCCGAAGCCCAAGCCTTTTACAGAACTGTATCGGTAATTATCATTGACGTATCGGTAATTAGGTCAAAACTTGGCAGTTTACATGCCGGAACACGCTATCAGTGTTCTGCAGAAAATTTTCTACGTGAGAGCGTCAAGCCAATCTAAAGAAAATATAAAAGTCACCACTCTGAAGCTCAAGTCTATTACATAATCTTATCGATAATTATCATTGACGTATGAGTAATTAGGTCAAAACTTGGTAGTTTACATCGCCTGACAGGGTTGTTAACTGATCAATTTATATCATAAGACGCGCTTCGTGAATGTCACGCGAGGGGGCGTGCCTGTGCATAACTTGACTATTGAACTGTGTCTTAACTATCTAGGCAAGAAGACATATCTTAGTAACCAACAGTAGGTCAACTCCACTAATTGTGTTGCGGAATTTCACACATTGATATAATAATATTATTGTGTGATTGCGTTATTTAGCCAAGCTAAAGTTTAAAACGGAATACCTTATAATAAATAAATTCATTTATTAATATTATTTTAGTACGTCTACCTGAAACAAAAACAAAATACACGTTAGAAATCCTGTTTCTGTTATATTTGCGTACAAACTAAAACTAGGAATTTATATTTTTTTATTGATATTAATAAAACAGGAAGTCATTAAGAACAATCACTTGAATGTTAACAATAATTACTATTGTATTGTATGTATAAGTGTAATTTAAAAATATTTTTTAAGATTTTTAGTCCAACTGTAGTTTTCCATTCCAGCTTAGGTATATTGTAACACAAACTTATTTAAGTACCCACATCTAACATTCTTGTGAAGAGTACCCCAACAGCACTACTCGTATTATGTCCAAGTTGAGTACAAAATGTAAACGTAGTTATGAGTAAGTATACGAATTCTAATCGACTAAAACTGAATGAGATATGTACTTGTCGGTATTCAGATTTAACCTTTTGCTACATAAAATTATTATTATAATATGTATTAAACAATAGTATGCTTAGAGATAGATTATGTACGTAAGTGTTCTATGACACCACAAATGTATTGTAATAATTATGTTTATTTGTTTACCTAAAGAAGTGTTACTGTTTATACTAACCTGTCTTAGCTATGTAGAAGGCAACGGCGCATGTCGTCCCACTCGTGTGTGCTTAGAATAATTACAGCTAAATTTAGTTGTGAAATGCTCAAGAAAATAATGAGGCTTTGGAGAAATATTATGAGAATTTTAGATCCATACGTGGCACGGGAATGGTTACTTACTAGTCTGGATGCTATGTGATATGAATAATGAAATGTAAAAACGTAGACTTTAATGGTAGGCGTTATGACTTGAATAATTATAATACGTGTCGTTGTTTTCATGTATTTTGGACTAAATTTCGATTTCTATTTATATAATTTCCCTGGCTTCCTGTCGGCATCCATAAGACGGTCAGTCCTGAGAGGTAGTGGGAGGCGATCTGACTTTAACCTCTAGGCCTCGTTCTAAGTCATATGCAGGCAGAGGAGCAGGAAAGGGAGAGAGATCCTCTCTTTCTCACGATTGTGGTTGCCCCTTGTGTTCCGAGGCATCTCACAAGGCTGGAGTGAGGAGCTGTTTCCAGAGGTTGGCTTTGCGTAAGTGGTCACCGTTTTCGTTGGGGAAAGCAGCTGAATGTTCGAACTGTCCCTCGCTCCCCGTTACTACTACTACCGTTAGCCGACTACGGTGTAACTCCGTGGGGTTTAGTTGCTAGTGGGGTTCTTATTGACCCTTAGCATGATATTATTCACCTACTCACCCACGGGTGTGTAAATGCATTTTTTCCATGACAAAAACATTGTTCATATTCTTGTATGGTATAATAGGATTATGGAAGTATGAAAATAGATAAAAATGCTTACGTAAATATTTTGGTGGTAACCCAAGCCAAGTCCTCGCGTATTTATATGAAAATAAGTTTGGCAAACTTGTTAAAAGAAAAAAAAAATAGTAACGGGTCCGAGTTTGACTATATGCCCGGTAGATAACCGACATGATGATGATAATCTCTTTTTATTGCTGATAGGTATGCCTTTGACCACAATCTCACGTGATGCGGTCGAAGGTATTAACGGGCTAAACCTAGAATTACTGGCTCTCAAGGACTGCTGCCCAAACACTCCGTTAGGTGCTTGGCGATAGATTTTCTACTTGAGGGTGGTCTCTAGCCAGCCGGGCATTCACGAAAATCTCTTCCACCATGCGGTGAAGCTCAAGCCCACGGCGGGATGCGAACTGTGGACCTGCTGCGTGGTAGTCCATAGCCAATGCCACTGACCCATCACTGCTTCAAAATCTTGCCATATTAATTGAAATCAAAACATTTTTGCTGAAATGTTAGTGTTAGACACATCTGCAACCCTTTAGAAAATATGAAGGGGTGGATTTCTAGAAAGTTGTTCGTTATGTAATGGAATTCCACTATTTTAAAAGTATGTATTTTAAGCATATGTATGTTTTATTTGATTTATTAATAATGAGATTTTAGGAAGATGCTACTTTTTACTGTGAATATTTAATAGTTTTCACGTTAATTGAAGCTAAATGTGTACTCAGTCCATGAGGAGTTCCATTTCGTCACCAAATAAACTTTACTATAAAATAAATCTAGCCTGTGGTATTGATAACAGCATTTATTATTTGAACGTTTATTTTAATCAGTCTCATGATAGAGGTATCACATTAATCTAAACTACTTAAATAAATGTGATTTGGACCACTAAACAACATTACGTCACTTTTTGGTACTTAGTACTTTACACCAACGTCTTTGATGCGGTTTATACGACCCATAATGATATAATTTATATAAAAAATCAAACAGGTGCCTAAAAATCCTTTTTTATTTTACCTAGAGTCGCATATTTACCTAGAATTATATAGAATTAATCAGTTTAAATAGCACAGCCAAAGTAGGACACGTCACGTTAATGGAATAAGATGTGACGTATAGGAACTATTAAGCTTAGTTTACAACATTAAAATGAAACACTTCTCTTAAATCTCTAAACATTACGAGTATCATACCTACTATGGTATCTTGAGGTAGTACCAACAATTAAATATAGTTACACGGGATAGTTCAGTCATATATAAATTCTACTTGACTATTGAAACTTAAAAACTATGAATAAGATTTCACACCAAGGCAACAAAAAAAAAATTAGTCATCAGTGGGAATCACTTAATCTTCTAAACAAAAACAAATGGGACAAATGTAGTCAAAAAAGGTCCTTCCACTATACGAAAATAACAGGCAATTCTTGCAAACCATGCATTTTACCATATTTTGTAGTACCATATCAAACCAATCACTCTTTTTAAAAAAATCGTTCCTGCTATTGTACCAAATTGCATCAGGATTGGTTTAGCAGTTGAACAGAATTAAACATTTCTACCATAAATCATTCTTTTAATATTAAAATATTCAGCATATACGAGAATAAAAACGACAGACGGTATGCAAATTTGTTGTCAATTAAAGAAAACAGTTGGATTGTATCAAGTTGAATGAATGCGAAATATTAGCCTGTAAATGTACACACTGCCTATGAATTCCATTACATCACGTTTTGCGATCCCTTATACAATACGTTACGTATTGGAAGTGACGTATGTCTACAGGTCCGGCATCAAATGAAAATTACTCCTAAATTAATGCAAATTTGAATATTCTACTCATATTACATAATTACTAAATAAAACATCTAACATATAGCTCGCAAAAACAACTTTAAACAGGAATATTACCTTCTAAAACAGTCGTTCGTAATTGAATCACAACTTGTGCCACGTGACGGAGCGACCGTTTTGGTCAGTTTTCCGGCTAAACTGCTGTCAAATATAAAATATGGCGGCTGGCTATGGGCTTAGAATATTGCCATTTGTTAAAATAAATACTGTTTTTAGTAGTTTTTTCATTCGAACTTGATTAAACACGTTGTGACGTATTGCGGAATTTCCGCGCGAACGGATTTTAGAGACGGCAAATATTGTGTTTTATTTTAATTTTTAACTCTAAATCATCATTCATTAAGTTTAATTTAATATATTGGACATATGATCTTCTGAAATAACCATCGTATCATTAGAATAGAGAAGAACAACATCACAAATTTTCATTTTGAATCTGCATAGGGGGCGTGGACACGTGAGATTGTGCTTGTTTTTATTTTTTATTATATACATTTTTTATCTGATTTAGGCTTTGGAGTTATTATAAATGTATTTTTTATTAGTTTATTGTACAAAATTTAAGTTTATTCATAAAAACACATGTATTGAAGCAATGCGTCACTAATAAACAAGTTAGAAGTCATAGGACACGGAATTTCCTTGCAAACAACATTTGAGAAATCCACCCGAAGACGAAGATAGTTTGTTTTTTTTGTTCGAAGCTTAGGTAATAATTATATATGTTGAGGCCTAGGAAATGCTAGAAAATTATTATAGCAGTATGAGCATGACTGCATTTCTTTATCGTCGCGAGGGTGTCGAAATGTACTAATTACCACTAGTTACTAATAGTTCTGCAGCAATAAATCACATTGCTCTGAGCGCTTTGAAAGTTAACATCAAAAACAAGGAAATACCTGGTTTTGTCTATGATAGCACTGATGTAGAAGAATTAGATTGATAAGTTCTCAATACAACCATTTTATGGTACAATGATTGAAAGATATTGCCACATGTCTATACGTGCGGAAGGTAGTCGTATTTCATAGATTCTACTACTCGTTGTGACATAATACAGACGCAAAGATGATGAGTTAGCCGAACCAGTGATATCCAAGAGCAGCAGTGAAGATTGTGAGATCTGAAGTGCTCGTAGCGAAGTTTACTTAGCTGTTCTCAACCGATCAGCAAAGTAAAGCAACGTCGCGCGCGGTCATGAGTTGGATGGGTGACCGCTTGTAACTTTACTACTGAGGGTTCCGTGCTTCGGAGAGCACGTTAAGCCGTCAGTCCCGGGTGATGTCTTAGGATGGCAATCGTTATAGCATGGTGGTAGGGCATTTTGCGAATGCCTGCCTGGCTAGCTAAAACCCTCGAGTAGAAAATCTGTCGCCAAGCACGTAACGGTGTGTTTCGGCAGCTGTCCTTGAGAGCCAGTACTTCTAGGTTAGCCTGAACAACATCTTCGACCACATCATCACTTACCATCAGGTGATATAGTGGTCAAAAGCTAACCTATAAGGCATAAAAAAAAAGATGTGCGAGGATTGTAATGGCTATCGGGGGAAGACGGAGACGGAGGCCACCGGTGTTTATTATTGATTCTGTGTCTTGTCATTTGCACAAAGTAAGTGCTTGGGGACAGATTTACTACTTGAGTGTGGTAGCTAGCCAGGCGGGCAGTCACAAAATACCCTTTCACCACGCGGTGAAGCTCAAGCCGGCGGTGGGGATCGAACAAGAGACCTGCGGCGCGGCATCCCATAGCTATATGCCGCTCGGACAAACATAAGACAAAAATATAATTAATGTTTACATTGGTATTAGTTAGTGAGACAAATTATTGACCCACTGTGTTAGGCGACAAAACAACGTAATTTTTTTACAAAAAAATGTGTGACCTAAATTCATAATTAAAATAGCATATTAAAGAAATTGTGAATGAGTCATGAATAATTAAAGAATCTTGGACTTACTAAGTTCCTACTCAGTGGAAAATAAAGTGCACATCATTATTAAATATTTACACGGCTAATGCACTACGTGTTAGAACAGTGCTCTCAGCATCGTTAATACTTCTCGCGCCGCGCTGAGCCTGGAAGGTTTTCATTTATTTTGGTGGGTCATGAATTTAAGTTGTTATATACATAACTAGTTATACTTTTTTTTAGCTTATTTTAAATAAATTTTAATTTAATGTTAATTTATACTTAATAAATATACTTTCCGCAAAAAAAAAAACTAGTTACAAGTTATCAATTTTATCTTCTAATATGTTGTAGTTTTAAAAATCAATAATTACCGCGCCCGTACGCACATGTTACAGCATACACACTATACTAAATATTTTTTTATGCCTGAAAGGTTAGCCTTTGACCACTATCTCACCTGGTAAGTGATGATGTGGTCGAAGATGTTGTTCAGGCTAACCTAGAAGTACTGGCTCTCAAGGACAGCTGCCGGAACACACCGTTAGGTCTTTGGCGACAGATTTTCTACTTGAGGGTGGTAGCTAGCCAGGCGGGCATCCGCAAATTGCCCTACCACCATGCTATAACGACTGCCATCCTAAGATAACAACCGGGACCGACGGCTTAACGTGCCCTCCGAAGCACGGAAGCGCTCAGTAGTAATGTCACTAGCGGTCACCCATCCAATTCATGACCGCGGGCGACGTTGCTTAACTTTTCTGATCGGTTAAGAACAGCTAAGTAAACTTCGCTACGAGCGCTTCATATCTAGCGTGTCCAGAGTGCGTTAATTTATTTTCAACACCCTTGCTTGTAAAGTGATCTTTTTCATATCGTTCTTAGGGCCATAAACGGAACTATAACACCCTCGCGAATAATAATATTATATACTAGTGCGTAATAGAATTATCCATACAAAGTTAAGTTAGTACCTAACTGCAAATTGTGTGCTAGTAAACAGAGTATTTTCAATTTAATCGGGTAATTTATCCCTACAAAGTTAAGTTAGTACCTAACTGCAAATTATATGCAAGTAAACAGAGTATTTTCAATTTAACCGGGTAATACAGATTTGTAACATCAAAGAGGTTTATATGTAATCAACCATAACACATTAAGCGCGCGCAAAAAAAAACGCGCGCTATTTTTCATAATTTTCCTATGTTGTTTGTATCGCATTTGTGCAATATATATTTTTTTTTTCCTCGCAAGGGTGTTGAAAATGTGCGTATGAAACTCGTGAGCAACTTGCTCATTATACACTCGGCTGATTTACGCCCTCGCCTACGGCTCGGGCTGCAACACACATCTTCGTGTATAATAAGCAACTTAGCTCACTTGTATCATAATCTACTATTTAAGCAGGCACGGCTCACTCCGCACTGTAGGTACAAAGCTACAGGTACATCAGCGTATCATCGGATTATTCAATGGTGTGTGCCGAGTCAGAAGAGATCGGAGCTATGCGTGGCGAGAGAAAGAGAGACGCTTTGTAAGTAAATAGAAATAATAGGTACTCCATGCCTTGCGAGCTGAAGTGACCATTATTACTTCGTAGCTAGAGACGCTTATTTGTTGGTAGAGCTTTGCGGGGTGATCGTTCTGGTCCTTTTTGTTCTGTGTTAAAGATAAAATAACTATTAACAATCATGAAAGTTGTGTCTGTAGGAAGCTACTTATTAATTTGCCTGTAAATATACATATATACAAAGAAACCTATCCAGTTTAGTGTAGCTATTTAAATTTCCACAGCCCTGCAGATAAATTTTTGTATTATACTTACGTAAAAACATAACTACTCATAGAGAAGCGTTTGTGTTATTTGTGATGCAGCCTTATGCGCCTAATGTGCAGAAACAACCCATTACACTCACATCGAGGTAAGTGTTGGCTTGGTGATCATAAGTCGCATTTATTCCTTCTACGACAAGATATGGAACAGTCCATATATCTTTAAGACTTGAGCTGTACCGCATAGCTAGGAACTGTTCGCCATTGACAATTCAAACAATAAGGTGATTAAAATGACCCAATTATAGGGTTGCGTCATCATTAACAAATTTAAAGTTAATTGCATAATTAGTCTTGTTTGTAGTACAACGTAACTTGAACTATAGGTATAGCTCCATCCCCATAAGATAGTTAAAGAACGAGAGGAAACATTAGAGTTATGAGTCATTGTCATGTTAGCTCAGTCGGTTAGAGCATACCCCGTCTGAAAGGTGGTTGACGCGGATTCGTATCCCGCACACGACTATAATTTTTCCTCTCCTACATTTGTGATAAAATGTACCAATTTGCTATTTGAAATAATGAACTCAAAAATAGTGTACAGGAAGTTCCACGCTTCCAAAGTAAATTTCTGCTGCCACTTTTAACTTTGCAAGCATTTATTCAGTGTTTGCGGAAACATACATAATTTTGTGTACATTTTACATGCAGCGTTAATTTTTCCCTTGTTAGACCAGCATTTTTCTGTGTACGTTTAATTTTTGACAAAGGCTTGTTGTTATGAGTTCGCACCGGTAAATGCAAGTGGAACTTAAAGCGGTTTTAATTGACTGAGTGTAGTGTTTAATTTATCGGTTTTTTTATAGCTGATAGGCTAGCCTTTAACCACTATCTCACCTGCTGGTACGTGATGACGTGGTCGAGGAGAATTACTTTCGCTAAAGTAAAGCTGTTGAAACACACCGTTGGGTGCTTTGCGACTTATTTTATATCTGTGGAAGGTAGCTAGCCAGGCGGGCATTCGCAAAACGCCCTACCAACTTGCTGTAATGACTGCCATCTTGAGACAATAAATAACTGATACCGACGGCTTAACGTGCCCTCTAAAGCACAGAAACGCTCAGTAGTAATGCCACTAGCGGTCACTCATCCAATTCAGTGGACGTTACTGATCGGTTAAGAACGGCGAAGCAAACTTTTATACTAGTGCTTCAACAAACTCAATGTTCCCATAATTGAATGGCATAAGCTATGTTTTCAACATGTGAGCAATGTTGGTTTTTGGTGGAAGTGCCGACTTTGAGCTAAAAAGTTAAAGAAAAATAGTCTAGAATTAAACCATGAACGTAACGAGTCGTTTCATTATATACTATTCAGCACAGAGAAGGTATTTTTTTTTCTCGTTGGTTTGCAAAGATATGATCTAAAAAATTTACTCCTGCTTGTAACATGAATGAAATGTTTTGAAACAATGATAGCTGAGCGGTTATAGCTATGGACTGCGGTGATACAAGTACATGGTTTAATCCCCACCACCAGCTTGAGCGTCACCGCATGGTGGGACGGCATTTCGCAATTGCTGAACTAGCTAGCCACCACCTTCAAGTAGAAAATCTGTCACCAAGTATCTAACAGTGTGTTCCGGCAGCAGTCCTTGAGAGCCAGTAAATTAGAGCGCCTGCCGAGGCAACACTGGACCGCGCCGCGCTCTCTTTGAATAGAGTTTTGAATACATACATCGAGCAAAGTAATAAAAAATATTAAATAACAGGCACAAGAGACTTTTAATGTCAGATGATTCTCGTGCTTATTCCGTCATATACACATAAGCACAAAAAGAAATAACAAAACAAATTCAAAGAAAATGTTCGTCTCAAAATGTTTGTTAGGACTAGCAGAAGTCAACCCAAAGAGGTTGTTAGCATTTTACCAATAACCCTGTATAAGTGTGGACGTGCTCAAACGGTGCCAAGGTTCATGTTCGACGGGCTTTAACGTCAGAATTGGTGCGTTAGTCATTCCACAGAGCATATCAGTATGATGACACAGTAGTCCAGTAGCAGTACGATTGTATATTTTGATAACAGACGACTTGACCAATTTTGCTTCGATAATTTATTTCATGTTTGGTAAACTTCGTTCAAAAAGTTAAGAAATGTACACCATTTGCTGCTTTAGTTACAATTTTTTTTTATGCCTGATAGGTTAGCCTTTGACCACTATCTCACCTGATGGTAGGTGATGACGTGGTCGAAGATGTTAATCACATCTTCGACCACGTCATCCCACAAAATTCTGATTGTACCTATATATGACTTAGGATATTGTTTCTTTTTTTATCCTTGGGTTTTCACTTCTTAGAATGATTAGATGCTTGGAACTTAGAACTAAACATTTCGAAAATTGTTTTATATTTATAATGAAATATTAGAATGGCTGGGTATCAAGCTTAATGTTATTTTACATACGTATAATGTAAACTACTGAAAAATATAATTACAAAAATATGCAATGTGCTTTCCGATTTATTTCATTTTCACAAATAGCCTGATTAGTATAAAATTAGATTTCATAAATTCGTGGCTACTGGATTATGATAATATTATCTATAGGCATACGAAATGTTTTAAAAAATAATCCATGGAGTTTTAAGAAATTAAAGGTTTGTTAGTGTGGCCATAGAATAAAGTAAGAGTTCCTTGTCAGGACTACGGAACCCTAAAACAACGCACGCGGCATTCGGACGTGGTATAGCGCGAGCGATGAGACGCAGAGGGTCACATAATGTCAAGCGCTTCTCGTAGATGCCATCATCATATGGCTCGCAAACCAAAGTACCTTCTTACCATTTTTTGCATGCTGAAATACTTAGTTATTAAGGGCACATTAGATTTACACCATTTAAATACCAACAATGTCTTTTACAAGCAATATTTTTTTTAAATAAGGCCCTCTTTTGTACCTCGGAGTTGTTACTTCCGAAAATGTAGCAACATTTAAATAACTTATGATACAAGTTGTTTATCTGACTCTACTGAACTGTGTCAAATGCCAGCGAACACTGGGTATGTCGGGCTATACATCTGCGCGACACAAAACACTGCCCACTGATTTAATAATTAATGAGGTCCGTCAATTACCAGTCAGTGTGTCTGCTGCAGCTTATTGCATCCACATAATTGGGCACTAAAGATTTATTTCAGTGGATTCCATTCAGTTGAACCCCTGTTGCCGTAAGTATTGATATACAATTTGAAGCAATTACACCCGACCGGTAAAAGCTATGGACCGCTGTGCCAAAGGTCCACTATTCGATCCCCACCGCCGGCTTGAGCTTGACCGCATGGTGGAAGACCATTTTACGAATGCCTGCGAGCTACCACCTTCAATTAGAAATCTGTCGCCAAGCGCCTAACAGTGTGTACCACCAGCAGTCTTTGAGGCCCAGTAAAATTACAGGCACATGAGACTTAACAACTGTACGTTGTGGTGACACAAAATCATATGTAGTTGAGGGCGCGTTTTTAAACCGATTTCTACACAAATGAAGCCGTGGTCAGCAGAATGTATTAGTTAAATAAAATTTACCTGCAAAACACATTTACTTGCAAATAATAATATATTTTTTATATGCATTTTAGGTTAGCCTCTGACCACTATCTCACCTGATGGTAAGTGATGATGTGGTCGAAGATGTTGTTCAGGCTAACCTAGAATTACCTAGTTGGCTCTCAAGGACAGCTGCCGGAAAACACCGTTAGGCGATGGGCGACAAATTTTCTACTTGAGGGTGGTAGCTGGCCAGGCATTCGCAAAATACCCTACCACTAAGCATCGCAAAATGCCCTACCATCATGCATGCCATATATAAATAAGGCCTTCTACGGTAACATCAGTTCATTAAAGTTGCTTATCTGATTTTACTGAACTGTGTCAAATGCCAGCGATCGTTGGGTATGTCGGGCGATACATCAGCGCGGCACAAAACACGGCCCACTGATTTTATTAATGAGGCCCGTCAATTACCAGTCAGTTTGTCTGTAACAGCTTATAGCGTCCAAATAGTCAGGCATTAAAATCAGCTGCTAGATTTAGTGTTTAGAAACTGTAGTTTGGAGATCATACAGTTTAATCCCTGCTAGAAGTTTAATTTAACATACACAGTTTCATGGAGAAATATATAACGAAAAATATTCCGGGTGTTGTTCTGATATTGGTAAATCCATTTCCACGACGGATGTTTATTTTTTTTTTTGCCTTAAAATCTTATTTTATATATAGATAAGGTGAAGTAAATGGAGATTTATATAATATTTTTTTCCTAGATATGTCTCTCCATGTCCCACATTATAATGCCTTTGAAAGAATTTTTTGTATTGCTAATAGGTAACTTAAGCCTTTGACCACAACCACATCTGATGGAAAGTGATGATTTGGTTGAAGGTGTTCACAGGCTTAGCCTAGAATCTGAGTAACTAATGACGTTTAAAATAATATAAAACAGTATGTAACAGTGTGTAATAATGGCTAATTTTGTATTTACCTTAACGTATATGGCAGCTTTACAGCCAGCACGCCAACTGCTCGTTGAAAGGAATCAAACCTACAAATGCCTGATCGGCAGTCAACACTTTCAAAAACGCAGTAAGCCTCACGTAAAAATGTATATTATATAACTGTACGCGTATTATTTAGTCACTAATTATATACAATATTTATGTGATACCCATACTGTTCACGTTATAAGTATATTCTTTTTTTTTATTGTTATGGAATGGCAAACAAGACAGCCCACCTGATGGTAAGCGGTTACCGTCACCTATGGACATTTGCAACACCAGGGGCATTATCAATGCGTTGCCGACACTGTAAGAATCTTTTAACAGCCTTTTTGAAGGAATCCATACCGTTGCTCTGCGGAAAAATGCTTGATGGAAGACCATTCCACATTTTGCAAGTATGAGGTAAGAAGGAACGCATAAATCGAGCAGAGTGAGACTTCCAGGACTCGATTATGTGTGGATGAGCTTTTAACTGGTGACGCGAGGTACGATGATAGAATCGAGATGTCGGTATAAGGTCAAACAGCTCCTGAGAGCATTCTCCGTTATAGAGCCACTAGAATATACAGAGCAAACCGATGTCTCTACGGAGGCTCAGAGGCTCAAGGTGGTCAGAGAGCTCGGGGTCGTCGACATTTCGGACCGCTCGACTTTGAATAGCATCGAGAGACTGGAGTTGCTAATTTGGTTTACTATGTTAGTCTTGTAATAATCATATAGTTTTAGTCTACGGTTATAAATTTGTGTTCTTATCACATATATACCTATTATTAAAGTAAAAGCCATCCTATTCTAGTAATGGGCATATTTCATGTTATTATAACAATCGTCATAATAATTGAGTCACAATCACAAGACGTTTGCCAGTGCACGTTCTGGGTGCTTTGTACTCGTAAGGTGGTCCAATTTTGTATCTGTAAGCGATTTTAAATTTGCCTTCTTAAAACATTTTTATTACACTGAGAAAACCGACTTAAAGGCTTAAATCGAATTTGACCTTTTACCGTTGAATTGTAACTACGTAAGATGAATTCACAACTCTTAAGATGATTTTCACCAATCAATAAAAATGTACCATGTTGTATAATAAACACAACCGTCAAAAACGCCTTCCGTAAAGTATTTTCCGAATGGCAACTTGTTATACAATAATAATTGCAGTATTGACCATAAAATATACCTTACTTTTACGGCGGTTTATATACGATGATTATCACTATAACGTACGACTTAATCAGCCTTATCAAAAGTCAATATTTAAGTAAGACCACAAAATACACCTTAAATGAAGACGAAAAGAAACATTCGCCTTCACTGACCTTGTTTAACGCCTTCTAGTTGGAAGGCGTTTTTGTACGTATTTACGTTTGGTCGGTTTTTCGCCTTATACCATATAAATTGGCCGTCATTAGGGCGCTTTTGACTTTAGATTTTTCTCAGTGTATGAGAGTATATTTTCTTACCAACATTTCCCTTAACATGAACAAATTTTCAGAGCACATTTTTTTTTTCTTGCTGTAAGGTATATCTTTGACCACAATATCACCTGATGGCAAGTGATGATGTGGTCGAAGGTGTTAACAGGCTTAACTTAGAATAACTGAATCTCAAGGTAAGCTACCGGAATACACCGTTAGGTGCTTGGCGACAGATTTTCTACTTGAGCCTACCATCATGCGGTGAAGCTCAAGCCCGCGATGGAATTGGAAGCATTTCATCTTCACCCGTATTCCCCGGATATACCTTAACTGTTCAGCCATTGAGACTGCTTGGACAGTCGCTAATTTTGTGTTCCTATTTAGTAAGACTAACTACAGGCCAAATAATGATTACATTTGAAGGTGCCCAGTTGAATAATAAAATACGCTCAGAAATAAAAAAATTATCTCGCAGACCGTAATCAAAAAAAGACTAGCCCAATACATAAGAGAGGCAAAACATGGAACCAATTTAAGGAATACGTTGGACGGATAGGCATATTCTTTATTTTGCATTTCGATATATTTTAAAATTTTAATTTTTGTTCGCCACGGCGATAAATGATATTGTACCTTTGGACGACAAATTATATTGGAACTTGGAACCGTGGGTGTCGTAAGAGGCGACTAAGGGTTTCACACCAGATGGTTAATGTGATTATTAACTTTACTGCTGAACGCAGCCTCCCGCATTATATTAGTTTGCCATAATACCCACACTCGGCAGGCCTCTCGGATGGCAGGTAGAGATATCTCTACTTATTTCTTAACCAATAAGTGACCTATGTCTTAAATGAGATTATATGTATTTAAACATAAACCTTTAATAACCATCACAAAGCGTGAATATAAATGTTAATATTAAAAATAAAAACGGGTTTATTCAAAACCCCCACCTGCTTAGAATTATACCAAACATAAGCGTATGTCACAGCAAAACTGAATTTGCTGTACCTTCCTCATTAGGCCTTAAATAATGAGGCTTGTAGTCATGTGCGTTCCAATCCTTACTCGTATCAAAAATGTTTATCCTATGCTCGTATATGAAACAATATCAACAGCGTAAAATATAAAAGAAAACTTGCAATCGCTTCATAGTAAGTAGTATACAGAGACATTTTTAGGTCACTAATAAAATCAAGACCAATATATGTTTCTTCTAATAAACAGCGTTGGGATTTGAATTGAATTTTATGAAGCAGTGATGGCTCAGTGGGATTGACTATGGACTGCCGCGCAGCTGGTCCATGGTTCGAATCCCGCCGTGGGCTTGAGCTTCACCACATGGTGGACGGGCTAGAGTTGAAAATCTGTGGCCAAGTAGAAAATCTGTCGCCAAGTACCTAACGGTGTGTTCCGGCATCTGTCCATGAGAGCCAGTGAAATTACAGGCACATGAGACTTAACAACTATGTCTCAAAGTGAAGGGCACAGAGCAATTTTTGACTTGTGATGATATGCATCTGTTATAGGCAGAGGTTAGTTTTCTTAACATCAGGTGGGCCTTGACCTTGTTCCGTCACAATAACATTAAAAAAATGTGTAAATTTGGTTAAAATGTGAAACATTTTTGCTCACAGCAGCTGTATGCGATATGAATGTTGATATTATATGACGATATATAGACGTCACTAGGTAACCACTATAGAAGTGGTAGCTATCCAATTACGGGCTCATCATTCTCAGGCCGGGTAAACCATATTATATTATATTATCTTACTGTAAATTTAACTATATTATGCACTAAATTACACTATTTCTAAAACTATATATCATTGGGAATATATTATACATAATGTTGTCTTAGGTTTTCGCGATTATTACACAAAGTAATTAAACAACTTTAAACGGTTTAAATCTTGTTTACCTATTTTTCATTATTTTTAGCCCGACGCGCGACTAAATAAATCGGAAAACTGGCATTCCATAATCATAGATCATAGTCTCAGCAATATGCGTACAAAATTTCACCGAGTTTGAACACTTAGTATTTACAATATGACGAAACTGTGTTTGTATGAAAAGCGCTCCGTGAACTCTACTCTTAACACTTTCCCACCTGTTTACGTGAATGTAACGTGATCATAATTATTATCATCTAATTTGCAAATCACGTCTCGTCTTTGCGAATTTCAGTTATTTCGAAACGCCAAATTCTACATGCATAGAATTTAAAATCTAGCAATAAGAGCGTCGTATTTTATTTACTCCTCAGTCTGAGTGCAAAACGAAAAAAAACGCTGAAAAAAATAAAATAAAACCTTTAAATATAGTATTGTACCAAATACATTAGTTGAAGTTCGTAATTTCGAATATTTTGTGGTTTACATTAGGTACACAAAAATTGTAGAACTGCTATAGGTATACTCTATAGATCTGTCCAAAGCTTGACTGTATGAAAATTGTTCCTCCATTACTAGATTTTGTACTAATATTTTGTGATTCATTAATATCAAAACTATTGAAAAATATCGAGTGTTCATTCTGCACTTTTAAAAATATTGGGTTGTGTGTTAAATATTTTTATTGTTAAATATTTTTACATTAGGGCCAGATTAGTGTATGTTTAAATCTAATGGGACTTTTTCTGGGTATTTCCTAAATCTGTTCCCTTTATAAATAATTGTGTGAATGTCACACAAACTTACATGTTGCTTGCATATCGTCTGCTAAACTTTTAATAAACTTCAATAGGTGTAGGTATTATTGAAGTAAATAATTTAACTTTTTCAATATTAAATTTTGTAAATTTCAAAGGGCATGTAAGCAGTAACTTTGTAGAAGTATGGATGATTATGCAATGGATGATGTGTGAAAGAGATACAATGCAAGGAGTATTCGTGTGTGAGACAGAGTGCAAAAAAAATAATGTAGTTCGAAACGTAAGGGATCGTGTGAATGACATGCATATAAGATGGTTAGGTAAGAAAGAGAAAATAATAAAAAAGTCAATTGAAATAAACGTCCTCGTTTTAATTCATTCTTTACATAGGATTGTTAATACTTAACTGTTAATAATACTAAAATCACTTGCTTCTGCATCTAATCTCATGACAATTCGATCAGCTGTTTCGCAGATGACTATTAACAACCATTCTAACAAACTTCTGCATTTATAATATGAGAAGGAAATATTATTCATAGCGTGGGTAGGATAGACCACACTAGGGATTGCTGCTAACGAAGCGGCAACTATCCAATTACTCGCTCGCCGGTCTGCGGCCACGTATAACTGATATAGAACAGTGTCATGTTCAATAGTCAACCTACGCTAGCACGGTGTGTACCACACTCTACAATACACTGATGAAAGTGGTCTTTATTGCTATACGCTAGTAAAATTCTTTCTAGTAATAATATTTATTGTATGGAGCAGAGTTTGGACCGTAAAAATGGCGACGATTTTTTTATTTATTTTATTTTATGGCTGATAGGTTAGCCTTTGACTACTATCTCATCTGATGGTAATTGGTGATGTGGTCGAAGATGTTGTTCAGGCTAACCTAGAATTACTGGCTCTCAAGGACAGCTGCCGGAACACACCGTTAGGTGCTTGGCGACAGATTTTCTACTTGAAGGTGGTAGCTAGCCAAGCGGACATTCGCGAAATGCCCTACGACCATGCTATAACGACTGCCATCCTAGGACAATGACCGGGACCGACGGCTTAACGTGCCCTCCGAAGCACGGAAGCGCTCAGTAGTAATGTCACCACCTGTCACCCATCCAAGTCATGACTGCGGTGGACGTTGCTTAACTTTGCTGATCGGTTAAGAACAGCTAAGCAAACTTCGCTACGAGCGCTTCAAAACGTATTGATGCTTTCGAATTGTGGTGCTGGCGGTGAATGTTACGCATACCGTGGATGGCCCGTAGGACAAACATATCGATCCTTGCAGAGCTGAGGATAACGCAAAGGCTATCAAGCAACTGCCTCAAAAGATTGCTGCAATACTTCGGCCACATAGCATGAAAACCCTCTGACAACTTGGAGAAACTAATAGTCACGGGGAAGATAGATTGAAAACGACCCAGTGGACGTAGTCCAACACGATGGTCCAATCAAGTAGTTAAGACCCTGAACACTACGATCACAGATGCTCTGAGTCACGCCATAGATTGAGGGAGGTGTGCAGCTTTGTAGTGAAGATCAGATTGTCGGGGACATCACGACGCTTAGCAATGAGCTACGACTAGAGGAGGAGGAGTAATATTTTTTGTAATACAGTACATATTTTCAATTGGCTATACCTCCGCGGTATTTGCTAATAACGCACCCCCTAGAAACTACTGAGGTAAGGTCTAACCTTAGTCTAATCCTATGCAGGTAAAAAAAGAAGCTTGATCCAGACGAGTAGAAAAAAAATAACAAAAACAACCGAATTCAAGCATAAAATCCTCATTTTTAGTGATAACTCAAATAATACTTGTCAAAATCGACACTCCCTGTAAACTATTATAAAGTACCACTTTAAAACAATTACAGTCAAACTTCCACCTTTTTTTGAAGTTGGTAAACTAAGCAATCTTATTTTGAAGTAAAGTTGATATTAACGTGCGCAGTAGCTGGTAGGCTACAACAATTTACTCTGTCAGATATGCGAAGCGCTCGTAGAGAAGTTTACTTAGCTGTTCTCAACCGATCAGCAAAGTTAAGCAACGTCGCCCTTGAATGCCAGTGAAATAACAGGCAAAATGAGACTTAACAGGTATGTCTCAAGGTGATGGGCGCAGTGCAGTTCGTCACTTGTGATGAAATGCATCTGTTATAGGCAGAGGATACCGCTTTACATCGTGTGGGCCTCGCGCTTGTTACATCACAATAACATATGCCTGATAGGTTAGCCTTCATAAAAAAAATATGCGAAAAATAAAGTTTTTTTACCTACATCTTCTTATTTGCTTCGTAAGTTGTTAAGACAATCGCATGGAATTGAAAACGAAGGCGAAGTATTTAAAACAAATAAAGAATATATACCTTAAAAAATCATTGAAAATTGTTAGTAGTTTATTTTTATATTATCGTGGTTTTGAATGAAATCGTCAATGAGTAACCTTAAAAAACCTAATAACCCAAAGTATTTTTGAATTGAAAGCAATTCGGCAGCAATACTTATCTTCTACATGTAACAATAGAAGGTACGTATTACTATGTAGACCTATTACATAATATCAACCAGTGAACTAATTTAATACGTATTGACACAATGATTTAGTAATTAATCGTCTATTTGAACTGCCTCAGGGATTATCGCTCTAAATTTGATTAACGAACTGAGTGCCTAGATTGGTTTATTACCAGAAATAACAGTTATAATTAATATAGGGGAAGGTAGTATCGGACAACATGTTCTTATCGGACATCATTCATACCATATAGTTATTCAAAATTTACCCCCTGTCCCCACCCTCGTGGAACGATGTCATCTAACTATCGTACAATTAAAAATCGGCGAGCCACCGATCACGGAGCACGTGTTAGAAGTAATTATTGCCAGAATTCGGGACTGACGGAGTATCGCTGTTATGTTTTTATGTTTACAGACATGATGACCAAGTAATGTTTGATTTCTGTTTTTTATAAAATGTAGCCTATTTATTTTATTATATAAACTTTATATTGAATTTATTTTGTTAACATAACATAAAAAAACCATTTATTGACATAACACTAATGTGTACAAGGTTAATTTTTAAGCCTCTGGTCCTCGACGTAGCTTAAAACTGTGTTTCGAAGACCACTTATGTATAGTATTATATATATAATTTATATTTATATAATATATATATATATAAATATATTGAGTAGTAACTTATTTATAATAACCCTTGTAAATTATTGTATTATTTAGAAGTTTTTACCAATTTTTGACAAAAAGGTAGCCAGCAGCACCTTCCCAGGAACTGATATCTTAAACTGCGATCCCTAAGACGCCTGCTAAGCGTGGCGATTATAGGAAACCCCCCTAAATGGGGTAGTCTGTGTTCAGCAGTGGGCAATCCAGCTGATAGAGTAAATAAATAATTATAATATGATATTAATAATAAGAATAAATTGTTTTTTACCAGCTTCACGTATTATTTTTCTTTATAAACATTCATATAAAGATATTCATGATTAAAATAGCGAACTTCTGTGTATAAAATTACCTAATATCTTGATCGTTGATTAAATCCAATATTACAGCCTGGGCTCTCTGAAACATGCTGTGTTATATAAAGAAAGCATCTTAATATTTTGAAGCAGTGATCGCACAGTGGCATTGGCTATGGACTATTTACTATTATTCAAACCATGGACCGCGCAGCAGGTCCATGGTTTGAATCCCGCCGCTGGCTTGAGATTCACTGCATGGTGGTAGAGCATTTTAAGAATGCCCGCCCAAGCACTTATCGATTGGTCTTTCTTGCAATCGCAATACGTTAGTACTGAAGAAACGATGGTAGGCTTGTCAAAAGAAATGTCAAAATCAGTGTTGGCGTCCCGGAGTGCGTTGAGATGGAGAATGGTGGAACTAGAGGGGACATCGCTCGCGCCGTTGCCTATGGCGGGATGGAAAACGTTGTGTTGTCACTGTAGGCAGTGACCGCACCTATTCACAGGAGAATTCACTCAGAGAGAAATTTTGTCAAGCAACAAGGGGCAATCAACAGAACTAAAAAAGCTTCAATATTCTACCTCCTTGAAACTAAGCCCATAAGAGGGCGCTTCATCATTATCAATCAAGAAGGCTTGTCGTTTATCCCCTAAACTTCTTAGCATTTTTGCCTAACTAAAACTAGAATTAACTTTTCTTTGGTTATAAACTATGTGACGAGGGTTCTGTCTATGCCACTGAAACTTAAAAAAGTTATCGTATAACAAAATCTCTTCAAAGACATTCCAGTCAATTTGGATATATTTTAAGGGCAATAATTATTTTCTTAACTCGTTAGTCCACTACCGTAGAGGTCAAGGCAGTTTTTTTTATGTAATTGTGACGAAACTAGCGCCAGGCCCACCTGATGTTAAGTGGACTAACCTCTGCCTAACAAATGAATTTCGTCACATATGATAAATTGCACTGCGTCCGTCACACTGAGATGTTGTAATCTCTGTAATTTCACTGGCTCACAAGGACTGGTGCCAAAACACACCGTTAGGTGCTTGGCGACAGAATTTCTACTTGAAGGTGGTAGCTAGCCAGGCGAGCATTCGCAAAATGCTCTTCCACCATGCGGTGAAGCTCGAGCTGGCGGTGGGGATCGAACCATGGCCCTGCGGCACCGCAGTCCATAGCTATTACCGCTCGGCTATCATTGCTTCATGCATCTATAGTGAGCAGAGAGTTCATAGAAGAGTTCACCTTAATATCAGATACTCCGCCTCGAAGCAATTATGTGGATTTGGGTTTGAAAGCTACTGAAGGAAGTGAAATGACTTGCCCAACGAAACATAAGAAACAACCTTTCGGAGTAACCAGCGCAGGCAGTGCTAAGCAGAACAAGAACGGGTGACACTGCAACTGTAATAGACAGTTGTGGTGTTTATCGTCAAGTAGGTGACTTCAGGATTATATCACTTCCATACAAAGGAAAAATCAAATACCTGAGTAATTTCTCCAGTTGTTCTAACAGTTTGAGTCTTTCTTACCAAGAAACTTTTGGCTTCAATCCATAGTCTAAAACAAAAGATGCGTCAAGCTCGCCCACAATAACTTGGAACTAAAACACAGCAGACAAAACGTGGATGCCTTTTCAACGAAATCATGGCTTTTCAACGAAATTATGGCGATGCAAACAGAACATCACTTCGATATACGACTAGGTTCCTACTAATAGGCAATTTGGCATCGATAAAAAAAAACTGAAAACGACCACGCTGGACGAAATCGCCAATTACACTCCTTAAACTTCTGTGTATGATCACGGCAAATGTATGTAACCATCGTGCGTGACATTGAGTCAACACATTCTGAAAATACTTTGTGTAGGCGCAAACACGTGTCGGATTACTTCCGGCTTATTTTCAATGTCACGTTGGTGCACCTAAGCTCTAAATTGCAGGAAACAACAAAAAGAAATATTTTTACAGTTTATGATATAACAAAAATGATATGCTGCGTTCAAAAGCTCTTGAACTATCCCGCTAAACAACACCATCAACTTTTATTCCCACTTTGTCTCTTAAACGTTCCATTCTGCGCAGAACACCAAAATCGTCTGTATAATTTTTCTGGCGTCACATTGCGGTACATGATCCAGTGGAGTCGCAAATGGCGTGTTATCACACACTTTTGTCCGGGCAACGCGTATCGCATTATACCGGCCCAGTGCTTGTGTCTAGCCCGGGAAGTCGCGGAGTTATATACGGGGGGATATTTGGGACGGGACTGCACAATACATTAGCCTAAACACTTTGAATACTACACGTGACTGACTTTAGTATTGTTTGCCAATCTTTTGTTTTATATTGCACTACCAATCATAACAAAAAATATTTGTCACCAATCATCTAGTGGTCTACTTCGTATGGAGGTTCTTTTCTAAATCCTTCTCATCCACATCATTAATTGCCAAGAGCTTACATAGTTATTGAAAGCCAGCTTAAAGTTTAGTTATAATTCATTACTACATTTTCCCGTGGGGTGCCGGGCTAGAATTTCACTCCCCCATCTATTCATCTCTTCCCGTGGGTGTCGTAAGAGGCGACTAAGGGTAACACATCAGAAGGTGGGTAGAAGCGCTTTCTGAGCAACTGATACCACACTGCGATCCCCGAGCCGCCTGCCAAGCGTGGGAATTATGGCAAAGCCCTCCCATATTGGGGACGCTGTGTTCAGCAGTGGGCTATCCGGCTAGTACAGTACAGTAATACTACATTATACTACATCCATATATAATATATGAAGAACCTTTTGTTTATAGCTCATCAATAGATCAGAAAAATATAACATCTCAATCTTGAAGTATGGAACACAATTAGAAAAAAATAAATTCTTATTTTGTCCTTTATCGTCACTGAATCAAATGTATTAGGTAGTTCTAATAAAACATATATGTAAGATAGACTCATTTTGTCCGATGACATCGTGGAAGTAAGTTCTAGAAAAATGGAACTAGGATCACAAGAATAAGTGTATTTTATGATACATTGTAATCGTGCAAAATGCTGTCAATGTTGTTTTTTTTATTACTTATAGGTAATCCTTTGACTACAATCTCACCCGATGGTAAGTGATGATTAGTTTAACCTAGAATTACTGGCTCTCAAGAACTGCTGCTGGAAGACACCATTACGTGCTTGGTGATATATTTTCTATTTGAGGGTGGTCGCTAACCAGGCGGGGTTCCGCAAAATGCCCTTCCACCATGCGATGAAGCTCAAGCCCGCGGCGGGCATTGAACCATGGACCTGCTGCGTGGCAGTCCATAGGCAATGACACTGAGCCATCACTGCTTCAACATTAAGTTCATGGATAAGCCCACGCTTTTAATCCGATATAAATGTGTACCTTTTCAGAGATCCTGTCTCGATACACTCCCGTATATTTCAGAACTAACTCGGTAGTCATATTTGCATACAAAGTGCGGACACGGAAGGGATCCGCATTTTTCAGGAGCAAATAATGGACGTTAAATATTTTAACGGGACCCTTCCCGTGGAAATAGTGTCGATATTCTATTATTTATACATGCCATCTTGTCCGAGTTACGGCAGTTGCCGATGTTTGTTCGGCTTTTGGTTTACGGTGTTGTTTTCGTTGTGCATATTTGCATATGGTTTTGTGTTTACTGCATGTACGGTTTATCGGCAGATCGGTTGGCATGTGGTGATTATGGTCACAAATTAAACATGGTGTGTTTTAATTGTAAATAGCGTAATCTGACAATCGACAGAAACTCCGGCTGCCGGTGGCATATGCGGCACTCCTAAATCCCAGGTTTGAGGTTGGCAAAGGTGTTATTTTTTTCCTTCATATAGAAAACATACAAGCACTTGTGTTGTGTAAAACTCCCTTTAGTTAGTTTATGTGTCTGTGGTCCTCCACTAATTTATGGTCTGACATCCTTCTTGCTCTATGCCTGCGTTACTGTAAGCTGGTTCGTACAATAAACTTAAAAGTCTTGAAACAGTTACAGAATTATATTGTTTAATTTTACAACATGGCGCAGTCGTCATCAATATAACATTTGTAAGTTTCTCGAATTTGTGTTCGGCATAATACCTAAGTTTATACGTATTGATGTCAAGTGGAGTCCACGTCAAGAGTTGGAGCTCGAACGACGCAAGACAAAAATGGCGTCTGTTAAATTGCCCCCAAATCTCAACCTACAGAGCGAAAACGCAGCAAATGAATTTAAATTCTGGTTACAACAGTTTGAAGACTACTTGATTGCAGTGGAAAAACATGAAGCGGATGATAAAGTGAAGCTATCACTTTTAAGAAATATGATGGGCCCGGATGCGGCACGTGTTCTACAGACCTTACCTATAAAAATGGAGAGCGCGTTAATATATGGAAGCGTAATAGAGGCCATCAAAATGTTCGTTTCGCCGCGGGTCAATAATAGTTTTGAAAGATATAAATTCAACGAGAGGAAACAACGGCAGGGTGAGCCATTTGAAGTTTTTCTCACAGACTGCAGAGAATTAATTAAAACATGTGAGTACACCATAACCTCTAGCTCGGAATCACTAGAAGATCAGATTCTTCGCGACAAAATTGTGCATGGAGTGTACGATAAAACCATGCAAGAAAGCCTTTTACGTATAGAGAATTTAACTTTGGATAAGGCGATACATTACTGCAGGACGTCAGAACAAAGTAGGAAACAAGTAAACGAAATGAATCCCAGCAGTGAGTACACCATAACCTCTAGCTCGGAATCACTAGAAGATCAGATTCTTCGCGACAAAATTGTGCATGGAGTGTACGATAAAACCATGCAAGAAAGCCTTTTACGTATAGAGAATTTAACTTTGGATAAGGCGATACATTACTGCAGGACGTCAGAACAAAGTAGGAAACAAGTAAACGAAATGAATCCCAGCAGCGCTGTTATAGATGTAGATATGATAAAGAAAAAAACAAGTTTATTTTCTTGTAAGAGATGTCGGAAACAGCATGGTCCAAGACAATGTCCAGCATACGGAAAACAATGTAATAAATGTGGAGTCCTTAACCATTTCGCAGTAAGTTGCAGAAGGCAACCTCATGATTCTAAAAATATAAAAGAAGTAAAGTCTAATAATAAATTGGATGACAGCAGCAGTAGCGAAGAATTGTTCTGCGGGATGGCAAAATATGAAGAGTGTAGCTCCGATGACTGGTATGAAAATATTAATATTGAAAATCAATTTATAAAGTGCAAATTAGACACTGGTGCAGATATTAGTGTTATGCCATTGTCAAAATTTCAAGAAATCAATAAAGGTTTAAATTTAAAAATCCTCGATACAAATATTAAGTTACAATCTTTTGATGGCAATAAGACAAAACCTGTAGGAATGATAAATTTATTGTGTAAATTTAAAGAAAATACATGCTATGAAAATTTTGTTATTGTAAATTCCAATTCTATCTTACTTGGTCTTCCAGGTTGTGTGGCTCTTAACTTGGTTAAGAGAGTTTGTAAGGTGGGACCTGAACAGAATGAAGGGAAACAAAAATTTATTAATGAAAATATTGATGTGTTCCAAGGTACAGGTAAAATTCCAGGTTTGTTTGAAATACCTACTAGAAATATTCTTGAACAAATTTGCTATCCATCGCCTAGGCTTCCTAATGCAATACATGAGCCCTTGAAATGTGAACTAGACCGGCTAATTAAGCGAAATGCAATTGTAAAAGTTGAAAATATTAGTGAACAGGCTTGTATAAACAGAATTGTTATTGTTGAACGTCCTAATGGGAAAATCCGTCTATGCTTAGATCCCTCTGATCTCAATAAATATATTGTGAAAAGGCCTAAAATATTACCGACCTTAGACGAGCTTGCATGTAAATTGAAAAATAAGAAATATTTTTCCGTCTTAGATTTAACTGAAGGCTTTCATCATCTTGGCCTTACTGAAGAGGCATCATGGAAGTGCTGTTTTGCAACACCTTTCGGTGTATACAGATATTGTGTCTTACCTTACGGTCTTATGCATGCACCAGAGCTCTTCCAGGATGTCCTTGAGTCGCATTTTGGCACAATACCAAACGTAGTAGTCTGGGCTGACGATATTTTAATAATGGGTAGTACCGCTGAAGATCATGATGCAACATTAAAAATGGTGATAGAAAAAGCCAGAAGCTTGGGTATTGTATTTAATAAAGATAAATTTCAATTTAGAAAGTCTGAGGTCAGGTATGTTGGTCAAATTTTTAGTGAAAAGGGCATGAGTATTGACAAATCACGAGTTGAGTCATTGATAAAGTTAGAGGCACCCACCAATAAAGATCAGCTAAAAAGCATGATTGGTTCATTTAGTTACATAAGAAGATATGTACCTGACATGGCTGAGCTTATGTCTCCGTTGTGTAAATTATTAAGAAAAGATTGTGAATTTACTTGGCTTCCAATACATGAAGAAGCTTTTCAAAAGTTAAAAAATAGAGCTTGTAATGCACCAGCACTCACTCCATTCGAACCTAAGAAAAAATCTATTTTACAGTGTGATGCGAGTAAAAATGGATTGGGTTGCTGTTTATTCCAGAATGATGAAAATAATATCCCAAGATTAATTGCTTGTGTTTCTCGAACCATGAATAATACAGAACTAAATTATGGTCAAACAGAAAAAGAATTACTAGCTATTTACTTTGGTGTTCAGAAGTTTCATAAGTTTATATATGGTCTAGAAGCTGATGTTCAGACAGATCATAAACCTATTGTTTCTATAATGTTAAAACATATCAGTAAACTTGGATCACCAAGGTTGAGACGCTTACGGTTGAAATTGTTGATGTATAACCTCAATGTTTACTATGTACCTGGAAAATTAGTTCATTTTGCAGATATGTTGTCAAGGAATAGCCTCAAAAAGACTGAATATGATAGTGAAATGTTACATATGGTACATTCTATCTCGAGATACTTACCTATGTCACCAGAAAGAAAAGTAATATTTAGACAACCTACATATAATGATCCTGTGTTGATTAAAGTTATAAATTATTATTATCAGGGCTGGCCAAAAACTGTGACTCAAGAGTGTCAGAATTATGAAAAACTCAAAGATACTATTTACTTACAAGATGGTTTATTGTTTTTTGGAAATAGGATAATTGTACCTAGTATACTGACATCTTATGTGATGGAACTTGTACATCAAGGTCATAATGGAATTGCTAAATGCATAAATAGAGCTAAAAATATATTTTACTGGCCAAATATGCGATCAGACATAACCAATTTTATAAAACAATGTAGAATCTGTGAAAAGTACAGCCCACAAAATTGTAATGAACCTTTGCTTCCACACAAAATTCCAAAAGAAAGATATTTGAAAGTAGGCTGTGATATTTTAGATTTTCATGGAAAATATTTTCTTGTAATTGTAGATTACTTTTCACATTGGCTTGAGCTGTTACCATTAGCAAGTAAAACTTCGAAATGTGTAATTAATGCAATGCAGAGTGTTTTCACTAGATTTGGTTATCCTGTGGAATTAATTGCAGACAACAATCCATTTGCATCATTTGAATGTAAAACATATTTTCAAAGTAAGGACATACAATTAATAACCAGTACCCCACATTACCCAAAAAGCAATGGAATGGCAGAAAAAGCTGTCCATATTTCTAAGCAAATTTTAAGGAAATGTAAAGACAATAAGATAGATTTTAGAGATGGAGTAATGCAGTATAATACGAGTAATATGCCACTATCTGGGTTAAATGTTTCCCCTTCTCAGATACTAAATAGCAGAAATGTTAGGACTTTAGTACCATGTACAATGCATTCTTTAAAACCTGAAATACAAAATATTTACAAACAGTTGTTATTAAGGCAGTCTATTACTAAGGCGCATTATGACAAAAGTGCCAAGCGAAATGTATCATTTAATTCTGGTGATAATGTTGTGTATAGAGAAGGAGGAGTGTGGCTAAAGGCTAAAGTTGTTAAGCATTGTAAAGAACCTAGATCTTATCTTATTTGTACAGATAAAGGATCAACTTTAAGACGCAATACTTCTCAGTTGAAGCCATCATACACTAAAAATGAAGATCAGCCAATTAAGTCTGACCCGTTGATCCCTTTGATGTATGACAAGTCAAATCAGGTTTTCAAGTCTCTAAGAAGCCACACACCTCATAGGATTTTTATAAATGAATCGTGTAATGAGTATACACCTGCAATGAATAGTAATGATGATAATGTGTTGACTCCGTCAAAGGTGACCCGGAGTGGTCGTGTTATAAAGCCACCTAAAAGTTTGTATCCTTAAAGGGGAGGTGTTGTGTAAAACTCCCTTTAGTTAGTTTATGTGTCTGTGGTCCTCCACTAATTTATGGTCTGACATCCTTCTTGCTCTATGCCTGCGTTACTGTAAGCTGGTTCGTACAATAAACTTAAAAGTCTTGAAACAGTTACAGAATTACATTGTTTAATTTTACAACAACTTGTATCTAGCAATACACCTTAACTTGTGTATCATATAATTAGAAAATATATTGATTTATTTATTAAAATGTATTATATTTAGTGACTACTAATAATACGCTCTTATTTCAAAACCTGGATCTGTTGTGAAATGTGACTGCAGTCCTTGGGCGTATTGGGATTAAACTATTTCTTTAAGTGATATTGCCTGCTTACAGCCATTTGGACTAGGGCTAAGTACCGTGTCTATAGAAGTAGGTTTTACAAGTGTATGAAGAGCTCCATTTATTCAGATTAAGACACTCAAGGCTTTTAGCTCGCAGTAGGCATTGTCTTTTACTACGAGACACAAAAAATCCAAGTGCCGTCCCATCACAAAAAAAAAACATGAACTAAAAATGTTTGTACAAGGACTAACAGAAGTCAAACAATATCTTCGCGCGGGAAAGACTGACTTTCGTACCCATTTCTCTTATCAAGGTGATATTTTACGACTATCAGCAAAATTCTAAAATATAAATATTTTAAACAAGATTATAATAGCTTTTATTTTCATGATAATACCTTCTTTTCGATATTACAATAATGAGTGCATCGCTTTTTACTACTCAAAATTCGTTTTATTCTTTACCTCTATAACTTTGATATCACTTTGTGTAAGTTCTCAGACATCAACAAAAAAGGAACCAATAATGTAAAGTTACCAGACGCGTCTTATTACAGAGAAGTTTTGAAGAAAAACTCTTTGATCGTTCAATTTCAGATGATTGATCTCCAAATTGGAGCTCAAGTTAACCCCGTCTGCGTCAATCTGTCTATAATCAAAGCTCAGTACGATATCAGAAGTGGGGCCGCTGAGCTGTGAAATGTTCGTAGACCGGCACTAATGTGCTATGAATAGCATTGTTAATTTTGACAAGCCAATGTCACTGTGACTTTAAAGGCTGCTGACATGTTGAATTGAATATAGGCGATAGCATAAAAAAATGGTTTAGCAAATGGGTTTGAAACTATGACCTATATATACTAGACGCGACATCTCAAACAAGGATAGTCGACCAGTGCAGGGAAGCCGGCCGGCATACCCTTCCCCACATGCAGCTGGGCACTCGTAGAGATTACTCGCGCTTTACGTTCGAAAATTTTGTATTTAAAATACACATTTGATAATACACAATTTTCGACCGTAAAGCACGTGTAATCTCTACGAGAGCCCAGCTGCGAGTGGGGAAGAGTATGCTGGCCGACTTACCTGCACTGGTCGACTATTCTCGTTTGAGATGTCATGTCTATTATAATATATAGGTCAATGGTTTGAAAACAAATATTTGTTGTTGCATGAACTGCATGGATTATGGATATTGTTTACATTCCGATATAAATGCGTCATCATCACCACATCAACCAAAACATCCCCCGTTGAACATGGTCTACCTTGGGGTGATTTGCCATAATCCCCACGCTTGGAAGGCATCTTGGGGATCGCTGTAGAAGTTGTCAGTTCTTGAGAAAGCGCTGCTTCCCTATCCTACCTCGCGTCGCCTTTTACGACACCCACAGAAGGAAATGTGGGTGACGTTCTAACCTGGCACCGACCGAGAATATATTATATAAACTAAGATTAATAAGAAATAGACTTAGACTTAAATAGACATGTTTAACACATATTTTATCACAGACTTATCAACTTCTACAGATTCTATAACGTCATTAACATTAAATCCTATAGTTATACTAGAGGGCCTATCACGGACCGGAGACATTTATCCCCAGGGATAATAAAGTTGACAGTTTTACTGCATATGCCATTATAATTTTTGAAGCAGTGATGGCTCAGTGGGATTGGCTATGGACTGCCGCGCAGCAGGTCCATAGTTCAAATCCCGCCGCGGGATTGAGCTTCACCGCATGGTGGAAGGCAATTTTGCAAATGTTGCTAGCCAGGCTAGCAACCACTCTCAAGTAGAAAGTCTGTCGCCAAGCACCTTACAGTGTGTTCCGGCAGCAGTCCTTGAGAGCCCGTGAAATTAAAGGCACATGAGACTTAACAAATATGTCTCAAGGTGACGGACGCAGTGCAATTCGTGACTCGTGATGAAATGCACCTGTTATAGGCCGAGGTTAGTCCGCTTAACATCAAGTGGGCCACAAGGCGTACGGTCACAAAAAAAAAATATGGTTGCCCTTTCATATAATAATTAAAACAAAAAACGTTACGCTCAAAGGTAACTGATATGTTTTTTTTAAATACGGGCATGTCGTTATCAATAGTATATCGTTCACTAATTAGTTATTACATTTCTTCTTGAATGTGACTGTTTTTATTATTGAAGCACACTGACCTAATTTAGTATTTATATATTATATTTTGCTGCTAATTAATTGAATCCTACTCAATTAGGATTCTATGCGCTTTCAAAAGAGCAACATAAATCTGTTAATTATATATATTACATGTAATAACATAAATATGTTTCAGTAGTGAGTCACTAATCAACAGCCATATCATCCACCGTTGAACAAAGCCTTCCCCGTGGGGGTAGCATAACCCCCACGCTTGGCATGCGTCGTTAATATCACAGATATGGAGTTTCAACACTAA
The DNA here is from genome assembly GCA_963890685.1 of Plagodis pulveraria. Lineage (NCBI taxonomy): Eukaryota > Metazoa > Arthropoda > Insecta > Lepidoptera > Geometridae > Plagodis > Plagodis pulveraria. The sequence continues at coordinate 5,124,248 of OY982950.1, forward strand.
CATATTTCAATATCCTTAAAATTAGAGAGAGAACAAGAAAGAGGATTAAGGTATTTGCCATGATCTCCACGCTTGGCAGGCAGCTTGGCGATCGCAGTGTACGATTTCTTTAGTGTAAGAGGTTCTTCAGAAGGCGCTGCTGCCCACCATCCAGTATAATTATTCCCTTAGTCGCCTTTTACGACACCCACGGGATGATATGGGGAGGTGCAATTCTAACCCAGCACCCCACGGGGAATCGACAGTATATAATTATTAATATTCTTTATTCTACACAGTATCAGGCAGAACCGATCCCACAGACATGGGATAAAGGTAAGAAGACCTACTTAGGCCTACCTATCGCTCTGACTATTTGCTAGTTTCCTTTTTTTACAGCAATTATCTGTTTTCGTGTATTCAAACAAAATATTTGTACTTAGATGCTAGGCTTGAAAATATATATATCTAAAAAAGTATAGTCTCATTATAATGACCACTGAAACATTTATATTTCAAATTGTTAATTTGACGCAGAGCTGCATCTTCTCCCCATTTACCTTTGTAAGCCGGTACTATATTGTGGCCATTAGGAACAAAGGGATGTAATACTACAATTTCCTTTGACCCTTCTATCAGGCCTTAAAGCACCTTGGACCCTTGGCACCCAACCTTTAGTTTAGGAGCCACCAATCTTCTGACAAAGACTTTTGATTTTCTTATATTATTCGAGATGCTGCTCTTGTTAATTCTTCGTTGAATTTTGATTGTAGTCTTTACTTTTGATTCAGTCTGACTCGTTTTAATCAAAGATTGGTTATGGAGATATTTTTAGGTACATTTACTTATTGTATGTGGGCGCCCCGCTAGTAGAGTGATTCTACCTATCCTATCAAGTATTGAGTAAGCAAACATTACATTAGAAATAATAATATAAATAAATAATAAATAATTTTATTTGGCAACTAAACTTATGACTTAGCTTAAAATAACAAATTTGTAACATAAAACTTACACTTCAATTCTAGTAATGCACTTTAATTTCAAATAGCGCCATCTTATGTTTTAGAATGTTATTACTGTAGTTTTTGAATTCATTAATTAACACAATTTTTATATTTTAATTTGAGGTATAATATTTGAAATAGCTTTGTGTGAATTCTGTATAGGTCTCAGTAATTGTGTAATGTTGTCATATTATTTTTAAAGTACTGTCATACCAGATTGAAATAATATTATTATAGATATTGCGAAGCGCTCGTAGCGAAGTTTGCTTAGCTGTTCTCAACCGATCAGCAAAGTTAAGCAACGTCGTGCGCGGTCATGAGTTGGATGGGTGACTGTTAGTGACATTACTACTGAGCGTTTCCGTGCTTCGGAGGGCACGTTAAGCCGTCGGTCCCGGTTGTTGTCTTAGGATGGCAGTCGTTATAGTATGGTGGTAGGGCATTTTGCGAATGCCCGCCTGGCTAGCTACCACCCTCAAGTAGAAAATCTGTCGCCAAGCACCTAACGGTGTGTTCCGGCAGCTGTCCTTGAGAGCCAGTACTTCTAGGTTAGTCTGAACAACATCTTCGACCACATCATCACTTACCATCAGGTGAGATGGTGGTCAAAGGCTAACCTATCAAGCATATAAAAAAAAATTTAAAAAAAATGCTTTTTTCTTGACAAGAAACTTACAAACTGTTATTGTTTTTTTAATGGTTTAGACCAATGTTTCACCTGATGGTAAGTAATTATGTGTTTAAATGTGCTGTTCAGGCTAACCTAAAATCACTTATAAATAAATGGAAATCTTTTTGATTTTCACGTATTCAAATTTATTTTTCTGAAACAACATATATTTTTTGGCTACCAGCTCTTTACCTACATTACACATCATCATCACACCGCAATTGGGTCGCCATAATTTGCGATAAAAATAAATTCAGGCAATCAGTCGGTTGGCAGGAGTTACAACAGAATCGAATTGGCAATAAAAAATCCAATCATCCTGCCCACAGAGATCATCGACTTGTTGAAGCAATTTCAATCGAAATGCGTATGTAATAAAACCCAACAAATTTCATTATGTTTTAATATTATCGGGGAAGGTAATATGTAATACTCAACATCTTATTCTCATTAGGTCTCTATCAATTCTTTTCTATATTATTTATATGAGTATGCTTCAAGCTCGTAAGGTTCAGTATTTTATACGTGGTGCATACTGAATGTTCTTAAACTGGCTTATAATAAAAAAAAAGCAGTTACGGAATGCGAAAATAAAACTCTTTAAAACATACTACTGATTAATTTGAGAGAATGTAATTTGTTTTATCATTGTGGTGTCCTTAAAAAAATGGTGTGTCTCTACCACAATGATTTTAACTCGTGAAAATGTTCGCTCAATTATTTTGTACGACTTTACAGTGGCTTAGAGATATGCCAGAGACTTTAATTGGCATTTGGTGCTGTCACAGCTCTGTGTATTCGCGGTTAGGAGAATTTACTTCGTTTATTCAAATTCTTGGTTGAGATTTTATTTTTTATTTTTACTTATTTTTTTTTGTGATAAAATGTAAAAGAACATTACATTTCATCATAACATTATACATTCAGCAAATAAATAATTTAGAATTTGAATTTTCCTTCCTTCGACGATAGGCTTTAGCTATGAAAGTTGTCACAATGCCAGATGATGTATCTTTAGCGAGATAAAAACTAGATCTCCCTTTAATTTTAAGCAAAACACGCTCTTTACAAAACTAAATAACTATACATTTGCAACTTTAATTTGTTTCTATGTACTATCATAGACAGTATAAATGAGAACAACTTACAAAAAACTAACTAATACTACCTAGTATCTAATAGAGGCAGTGACTAACACCACATCTATGCGTTTGTATTAGACCATTCATAAATGAGACGCAATAGATATACCAGAGCATGATTTAGGAAAGGACTAGAATTACTTAATTATTACGTTTCTGCATATTCTGAATGCAAAGATGTACAAAATATTTTTATTTCATTTGAACTTTTAATAAAAAAATGATGTTTCATTCCACGTTTGAAGTTGTCTAATTAGACATTATTTGCTAATATAGAACGATTTTCCGTTGTGTTAAAAAAAAACTATGCAAGCCAAATTTTATTCAAACAATGTGAAATCGCGGCGTTAGATTTTTATTTTTAGCTATTAGTTACATGGCATTATATACTTACAATTTACATTTATTAAACATGTTTAAGTTATCTGGTTTTTATTTATTTTTCTCATATTCATAACGAAAAGCCAAATGAAAGACTTTTTCTTTGTAGCGAGGGAGTCAATAGTTCTAATACTTAAGTAATTCAGTTTTATCCTTTGTTCAACAATGTACTACTTATCGCTCACCCTTGGGAACTATATTATTTATTCATTTAAGTTTCATTATTAATCGGGATAGAATGTGTCCTAGATATGTTACTTTTTGGAAACTATTGTAGATTGTTATCCATTACTATAGGTATACTTACTTGGGATAAAGAGTGACATAGATGATAGAATGTCACTTTTAGGGAACTAAAGTTCCCAAGGTTTAGCGACAAATAGTAGACTGTTATACAATTTTAGGCACTAGAACTAGCAGAACCATTAGGCACTTTATAGAGAGATCTTACTTCAAGTGTTTAGTTTCATGATAGCCTGTTCAGCTGTTTTGGCAGAGAACAATCGCACACACTCATACTTTATAATTTGTAATATTAGTATATATACGATTTGGGATAAGATACTCGCAGGTAGATAATATTTTAGATTTTCAAAACAATATTTTTATGAAGATTGGCGGTCTCAGTACCCAATAGAAATAAAGCAATTATTAATGAGTCAATGCTATGCTGATAAATCTATGCATTCCATAAAAATTCTTTAATTGTTTTTAGTAGTTAGTCTTCATAAAGTCTACATAATTAGCTTAGTTACGTTTTCTGTGGATCCTTTTAAGTAAAAATACACGGAACTTTGCACAATCTTCTTTACAATATCAATGCTGCAATAGGCGGATTTATTTAAAAAAACCGTTTTTTTTTTCTGGGAAGAAAGCATATACGTAAACCCTTTTTAGTGGATAATATTCTAGTGACGTTTGACGTCACAGGTGACATTTTGAATCTCGAGCGTTAATAAGGATGCGTAGCGACGGTACTGATACTTAGAATTGTGGTTAAAGACAAGAATTCTGAGCGAAGTGAGAATTCAAGGCTTGAATACAGGCACATGAAACTTAACAACTGTCTCAATGTGACGGGCGCAGTGCAATTCGTGACTTGTGACGAAATGCATTTGTTATAGGCAGAGGTTAGTCTGCTTAACATCAGGTGGGACTCGAGCTTGTTCCGTAACAATAAAAAAATGTGACACAATAAGTTACTTCTTAAAAAAGATGCGATAATTGGTATTCTGTCAATCAGCATTGTATTGAAATATGTAAAATAAGTATATAACGTTATTAATAATATATTATTCTTAGTGTTTTTACAATACTTTTTCTGTATTCCAGTTAATGTTATACATTCATTCGCGTTTGCAATTTTTTTGATTTGTTATTTACCAAAAGGAAGTTATATCAGATTCGATTTTGCGATTTTTAGCAACAAGAGAATTCCTAAGATAATTAAAGACCACGAAGGTGCCCATCCTGGAAATGGAATCTGTCACTATCCATTCATGACAGCGGGATATATAATATCTACCTAAGATTTAAAGAAAAAAATTTGATTTGTGTTTTTTCACCGTTTTTTTATAGATTTTGTAATTATCTCAATTTTATTTCGCGGAAAGGGCTAGACATTTTATAATATTGTCCATTATATTTTCTTTCGCCCATATTTCAACAGTGTTTGATTATTACCGTACAAAATACATCCTAAATCCACCCCTGCCTGTATCCACTTATAAAGATATTAGACATGTCCAATTTTAACAACAGTGATACCACTGACCTCTGATTCTCAGTTTACCCGTGACGGTCGCTGATGTTACTCGGGGCAAAGTTGTGTTTAAATTAGCGATCATTTTAAATTCAAAGTGAAACACAAAAACAATATTGAACCTTATTCAGTTGTGATATGCTCTGTGCTTGGAGGATCAGTGTCAGTGCAGTGTTTTTTTGTGTATATTTTTATTGAAAAGAATCAGTATAAACTATTTTTAGAAATATACACTAATGAAGTAAACAGAGATGTAATGTGAGGGCTAGCAACAAGATGTTTTTACACTAGTGTGCAATATAATTCTTATTATTCCATCTATTTTAAAAACAATGATTGTTACATCGATACGTGCGAACAAAGTGGGTCGTTTATGTTAGAAAGTTTTATAGAGATTTTTCCGGCCTTATCCCTTGTTAACGTAGAAAAAAAACACTTGTGTTTGTTTATGTTTTTGATAATAATATAAACTTCACTTTAGGCTGGCTAAAAGCTTGTTTAACAATTACAAGTGCTTTTTTAAACAAAAGTTAAAAAAAACTCATTGTGTTATGATACGAAAAGTTCGTTTAAACTTTGAAAATAATTTTATTATGACTGATAACTGTGTTATATGTTCTTATGTAAGAGTTATAAACGTAATATTTTTATTAACTTTGATGACCATTAATAATATTCGCAAGAGATTCCAAAAATCAAATGAACTATGTTCGTAAAGTGAAGCCTCTCTGAAGAGATACGGTTTTTTGTCAGTCTACTTAGCGCAGTCATCCGTCTCTGTCTTCACACATTGATTTATTCGACGCCTTTGTATTGCTTCTATTAAAATTCTTCATTTAAGTTTTTAATAATTTTCTCTATACATTTTGTATACCTGGGAAGTTTATTTAAGTAAATTTAACAAAAAGCATGACAGTTATAGAAAGGAGATAGAATCGTGGCAATCATGTGAATGTAACAGTCTACACATTCATGACCAGGTGAAACATGACAAAAAAGGCATGATTGGAAATGCATCTAAGAGTTAGTGCTGACATTAATAAATGCAGTAACAATTGTGTAATTTGTTAATGGGATTGTGATAGAACACGAACTACGCCCATCTGATGTTAAGTAGTATCCTCTGCCTATAACAGATGCATTTCATCACAAGCGACGAACATCCTTGTATAAACAATTGTTTAGTCTCTTGTGCCTGTAATTTTATAATGTTAGCATACTGGCTCTCAAGAACTGCTGGTGGAACACACTTTCAGGAGCTTGGCGACAGATTTTCTACTTGAGGCTAGCAAGATAAGAGTTTGCAAATATGTAGCTCTACCACCATATAAATGCTGACTTAGTTTGGCCCTGTAGAAAGGATATGTGTAAGGAGATCGATGAAGCAAGTATATACAGCGAGTTTGATTGGAACAGTTGGAAGGGGAACACGTCACCGAATGATGTGCTCTAATCAAATTGGAGATGTTCTGGAAAGTGTGATGTACTTACTCTTAACAGACGAACTTTAATGAAGAAATTTATGAGAGTGAAAAAGTAGTATATGCCTACCTCTCTAGAAAACAGTCCAATTAATAAACTAAATGAAAACATTTTTTCTTATTTTTCTATAAAATCGACTCTACTTACTCATGATTTGCTTCAAAGTCTAAATACCGACAGAGACTCAGACAGAGACGTTAATTGGTACCTTTTTTTAGCTAGTATTTAATCGTTCTCTTTGTCTGTGCTGCTTTTGAATTTGTGACAATTAATGTTAATAAGTATCAAGAAATTGAAGTTAATTAGTATTAGTTGGCGCCTCTGAGAGTGTAGTTAAGTCTTTGCTATAATTAGATCTTCCAAGAATAAATAATTGTATGATAATAAGACACGAATGGTTGAAGTCTTTACTGTCTTAGCATCAGACCACAATGTAATGTCGAACATTCAATCCCTTCTCAAATATCAGTGACAAGCAGCTGTCATGGTTCCAGAGAATTCTCACTTAATGCAAGTGGATTCTTCCATCTTGGAAAAGTGGCGGATTGTATCTGCTCCCCTATATTAGGATTCTTTATATGTAGGTATGTCGTGAGAGTGGATTACTTTGGAGTTACATGATGTTTTTTAAGAGTCCCATGTTCTATACGAGAAAATGGGACTCTTTTACTATGTCCGTCCGCCTTTTAGTCCATCCGGATTTTGGCTGCATTTTACACATATTCACAGAATACTTGTTATCCTAACGGATAAAACAAAAAATAATGAAAAAGACAGATTATGGTTTATAATAAAGGAATCCGTCTTTAGTTGTAACTCATGAACTGTAACCTCATACAAGAAAATATTTATAGTCGTTTTGTTTTTGTTTCAAAGCTTCAACCACGGTGTTATTATAGTAATGGAATCATACTGATAAGCTAATTATAACATTCAACTGCAGAAATAAAACAATCATGTCTTGGCTATTAAATATAGCCAAGACATTGTTTTTAAAAAGGATTGTGACGGTACAACCATGAGGCCCATCTTGGGAAGGATGTTAAGCTGTAGTCGCTGCCTATAACAGATTCAGTTCGTCACTTGTGATAGCTTGCAGGGGACCCTGAGATATAAACTTGTTAAGTGTTCTTTACTAGTTATAAGCAGGAGTTTTTTTTTTATATTGTTATGTTTGCAATAACGCCTGCTATGCAGATTACATTACAAAATTACAAATATATGATAGGAAAAATTTAGGTCATGTGCGGGATTCGAACCCGCGTCGATCCACCCCTTTAGCCGGGGTATGCTCAAACCAATTGAGCTAACATGACATGACGTCATAACTCAAATCTTTCTTATCGTTCTTTAAACATCGTATGGTGGACGCGGGTTCGAATCCCGCACATGACTAAATTTTTTCCTATCGTATATTTGTAATTTTGTAAGCAAATAAATAGTTTTGCAACATCACTAATGTGAGATGCCCAACCAGTTCATTTGTAATACACAGTGTGATACAAATGTACAAGTAAAATTGGAAAGAAAAACATCTCAAATTGATGTCCAAACAACTACGAAACCATTCTACTGAGTAGGTTCAATAAGTTAATTCTTCGTCCGAAAACGAACGTATGAATTTCATTTTCAAATATAATATAAGTAGAGTTTTCATTTCTACCAATTCATTTCTTTCCTACGTCTCCTTTTGTCTACGAATAATTTACGGATTTCATAATCGGGATTTCAGCCAAGTTTTGGATTTACGAGAGCCATAAACCGTATTTACGGATAAATTTACGAATTTATAGACTTTATTGACCTGACACATGTCGACAATGCAAATAAGTTTTGTGATAAGTTGGACACAGTTAGGGCAACTTATTTAATTTTGTTGATATTCGGCATATGGTGGCAGTTCTTCAGGAGGCGCTGATAGATTATCTTCAGAAGGTGGTCTTCTGGTATTTTTCCCTGTGTCGCCTTTTACAGCCTACAAGAAGATATGGGGTACACTATTCGGTACCCCGCGGCGTTTATTATAAAAGTTCAGTATTTTAATAAATTTTACGTGAGGCAAATGGTGTGATGTGATATGAACGGATGTGATATTGAAAAGACAATCAGTACTACCAATTTCCTTTATGCGTCTTAGTTGGTCATAATTTTTATGAGCTAAATTGCTACAAAGGTCACTTATGTCATTACTTATACTGTAACAATATCAGTAGGTATATATACGTAATTTTGCATTGTTTTCGCTGGCTGAAGTTTTATTATCTTCGTCTGTTAGTTTTTTTTTACGGCGGTATGCCGTTTATTACCAAATACTACGAACTTTAATACAATACTACAGCTACTATAATAAAAGCATTTAGACAACCTATAAGTCATTGCAGACTCACAAGCAGTCCAAATGCTATAAATAAAAAAGATATAATATATTAATTAAAAGTAATTAAACATCTCAAAATCTCTTTAATCTGTTAGGTTACATATAATAATCCTCACAGCCAAGCGAATTCCTTAAATCCCATACCCACATTCTATTCGCCAATATTGCTATTCACTGCATGCTTCGCTGTACTATATAAATCACCAATGTAATCCTGCTTCATTGCCAGACAGGCTTGTGGATAGTTTGCTATAAACTGCAACATGCAGAATAAAGACTTTATTTAAGATTCCAGATTGCCTAGGCAGGTATGGTAAGCAGAGTCTTCCACCTGGACAACCTGTTTTTGAATCTTAACTCGCCCGCGGTACGTGGGGCTGAAACTACATAATAGAATCAAACTTACAGTAGTTTTTCTGTATTTTTACGTCGACGACTCCACCCTAGCACTTCCCTAATAATATACAATTGGCCAAGTATATATTAAAGGTACTTACGGCTACGAGTTCCGTTCTTCTTTCTTCTTGAGATTCTTCAAAGTTTCGATGTCAAAGCACAACAATTTCAAAACATTCATAAATCCAACAATCATTCAAAAACAAACACGCGCGAGGAGGTCCAACCCGGCGGTGACTCCAAAAGAACAATTAATTTATTTTAAACACCGCTAACCCCAAATCGTCATTTTTCACCCCTTTTTTTTCAACTCAAAATTGTCCATAGACAAGTAGACTCCTACGCTAGGGGGCCGTTCAGAGCCTTGCCCGCGCTAAGTTGTCGTTCCAAACACTCTTATTAGAAGAAAAAAACATTGTATCGTATAAAATGAGGATTCATAATCATTTAAGGATTCTTATACCATTTTACAATATCAGTTTTTTTTTAATAGTTAAATTTAAAGTTACTACATTTGATTTGTAGATCAAAATATTAGACTTACTTAAGGGTTTGTTTCAAATTATAAAATCTTATATATTAAGTGAAAGAAACTAATATCAGCATGTTATAAATTATTTATTTCTATCTCTAACCAGAATCTTACAGCGTAAAAGTACAATTGAACGAATTGCTTTAAAATTAATATCAAAGTTTGTTCGAGAAAGTCAAGCAACATATACCTGACCCTGGGGATATATAGTAACATAACTCAAGATGCGTCAAGAGTAACGTAAAAATTACAATGTTAGTATTTACAAATCTCTTCACTAAGCATGGCTTGACCGGCTCTTGACCACATTTTACTTGTTATGTTTATAAATTTTGTAACTTAAGTCGTTAAGATAAGTACGTTTATGCCGAGTTACCCATAGGTAAACGAAGTTACGGCTACTTACCCTTTCAATAAAAAACAAGCTGAAGCAAAACATTTTGTCAAATCAACTTCTATGTATTATTTGCTTGACTATATATAATTAATTTCTAAAGATATTACTGTTCTCACAGAAGGAAAATTCAAGGAGCATGTAAAAAAGATATGAATTAAAAAGCGTTTTATAAAAATTCAAATTATTTAGTAATCAAAAATGCTTGGGTATTCCACCTGTGCCAAACCATCGCCAGTCACGTTATAGGTATTATAATAATTTTAAAGAAAACTTATACATTTTAAATGAGTAAAATTATTGGTCCTAATCCTAATTATTAGTCCTACACATAAAATTATTGGTCCTAAGCTTCTTGTCCGTTCTTTTCGTTATGGCTCCACACTATTTTTGCTGAAAGCGGCAGTATGATATATATTTATAGTAAAATTGTGTAATTGACTTGATGTCATCATATGAGAGTCGTAAGCGCCAAAATTGAATAAATTGATTGAATAATTTTTTACAAACTTGACCGACTCGTATATAAAAAAATTGGTTGTTGAATATAAAAAAAAATAAGAAATGTTTAAAAAAATATATTTTTTGTTAAATATATATTTATTATGTTATGGTGATAGAACAAGCACGTGGCCCACCTGATGTTAAGCGGTAACCTCTGCCTATAACAGATCCATTTCGTCACAAGTAACGAACTGCACTGCACCCGTCACCCTGAGGCATACAGTTGTTGAGTCTCATGTGCCTCTTATATTTACTAAATATCAAGGACTGCTGCCGGAACACATTGATAGGTGCGTGGCGACAGATTTTCTAATTGAGGGTAGTAGCCAGCCAGGCGAACATTAGCAAAATACCCTCCCACTGTCTATATATCTCATTAATATATCGTCATTTCTATGATTTGTTTTCTCTTTACGTTCTTGTTAACTACTTAATACGCTTTTAACAAAGAAAATATTGAGAAAAACATTCACCTTATCTGCCAATAAAAAACAATGTTTTATTGTGTGGTTTGAAATCAGTTATTAATTATTATTTAATGTTGTGTTAGTGACTATAAATCTTATCAATCATTAATATGACTACGTGCGTCATCATCACAAACATATAGGGTAATCAACCTGTTATCACGTGAATATGTATATTGTGTAATTTCAATTATACAAACTTTGACACGTGACAAATATTTAATTAAAGATTCTTTACTACACAAATATCTTACGCATAATGCTAGTAAAGATTGCTTGGCGTTTCTATATAGTATGCAAAGATAGTAATCTATCACCGAATACCAGTGTTTTCCGGCAGATATTAATGAGAAAGTAATGCCAGCACCCATACGTTTCACGCATGCAAAGAGATTATTATTTATGCAATATCCCAATATTAATAAATATGTAAACCATTTAATCCCTCTATAAATTATTATGAAACATGTTTATCTTTTTCTGAATATCACTATTTGTTCTCATATGTATAATCTTTGTTTACTCCATTGGTTTATTAAAAGTGTTTTCAATTTTATCGTAAACCTAGCACAAACATTGGCGAACAAACATTTCTATAAAAATATACAGATAACAAACGAGTGTTGCAAATAGTGCTATAGGAGACTTGATCTAGTGTGAACGTAACCATGCTGTTCCTTGTACTCTTATTTTTGTGCGCGGTTATTTTGTATATGTGGTGGAGGCAAAATGCTAATTATTGGATAAAGAGGAATGTGATTCAAACTTACGATCCTCTATGGAAGTTTATGATGGGGAACCGTTCGATGCCTGAATATATAAAAGAAATATACGATGCCTATGATACTCACGTGGGTGTCGTATCGGGAGTTCAACCGATGCTAATTTTGAAAGACATAGAAGACGTCCAAGCTGTTCTTGCTGGTGATTTCCAAAGTTTCTATAGACGTGGTATAAACTTAAATGCCTCTGATGTGCTGGCAGACAATGTAGTATTTATTGATAACTTTAAAAGGTGGAAATGTATTAGGCAGAAGCTAACTCCAGTTTTTACAAGCGCTAAGCTAAAGAATATGTTTTATATTATGGACAGATGTGGAAAAGATTTTGTTGAAATGTTGCATAACGATGCTGCAATGAGGGAAAAACCTTTTAACGCTCTCTACATCTGTACAGCAGCTTCTATAGCCGCGTCTATATTTGGAATCGACATCAAATCAAATAAAAGTACCATGGAATCGCCTTTTATTGAAATGTCTTGGAAAGCCCTTGAACCTACGTTTAAGGCGAATATGAAATTTTTTGTGTCCGGAGTATCCCCTACTTTGTACAAATGGCTAGATTTAAAAATATTTGGAGAATTTGAAGATTTTTTCATTGGTGCTGTCCGAAAAGTTTTGGAAAGCCGTCGTGGCAGTACTGAGCAAAGACATGATTTTATTGAAGTCTGTATGGAGTTACAAAAAGAAGGAGTTATCAAAGACTTACAAACTGGATATGAAATAGAAGCAACAGTAGAAATATTGGCAGCCCAAGCATTCTTCTTTTTTATTGCTGGTGCAGATTCATCAGCAAATACTTTGCAATTCTTTTTGTTGCAACTTGCGGGGCAACAAGATATTCTCGCCAAAGTTCACGAAGAAATTGATGCTGTATTTCAAAATGATTCCAAACAATTGACTTATAATGATATAGAAAAGCTGCAGTATTTGGAAATGGTGCTATCTGAATCTATGAGAATGTATCCAAATATAGGAACGATACAACGACAGTGCACTAAAGACACCGTACTGCCTGGATCAAAGGTTAAGGTGCAAAAAGGTACAGTGGCTATGATATCCGTATATGGAATGCATAGAGATAAAAAATATTTTCCAGACCCAGATATATTCAAGCCGGAAAGATTTGCGCCGGAAAACCTTTCGAATATTAAAAGTTTTAGCTTCTTGCCATTTGGAGAAGGAAACCGAATTTGCATAGGTAAGTTGGGCGACTTACTGGCTGCTTTGTATATCAAATATTTAGAGGTCCTTATAGGGCTGTATGGTTTGAACTGTTATTGGGATAGTTTATATTTTCACAAAATATATATTGTTATGACGGATAATTTAACAAAAAATCAATAGGAAAGTAAAATTAAATTGTAATAATAAGATACATGTTTCACGAAGAAACACGTTTATCATTATTACAATTAAATTTTGTATGTTTGTTTTTGGATTTTGTACAAGAAAACAGGAGCTTGTTACTTAGACTGGGCTGTCCTTCTGTCCATCCTGCCAACTTTTAAAGAGCCTTATTGTTAGAACTGTTGTAGATAGTTGGTTGTAATGTTCACAGAACATGTGTTAGTATGGAAAATTGCGTCACAAATAAGAATAGTAACCAACATTTTAATATAATTGAAGATCCTCACACAAGAAACACGATAATGGTATTTCTTTTTGCTTTAACAGCATAACGGACTCAAATTTAAAAACTTTAAGCTAAGGTTTATGGCCATCTGCCTGACGACGTTCCTTGGAAATTGAGAGCATTTTGTACTATCGTAGTAACCTGCTATTTTTTGGTTAATAAGATTGATTAAATGGTAAGGAGCCCTGTTTTATACCCAATTTGCAGGAATACTTAAGTCACATCGACGTTGGCGGTAGTATGCTACTCATTTTGTGTATGTTTCCTTCAGTCACCTGTTAAGGCATCCAACAGGAGAATATGAAACCAGTCCCCATATTATAATTTCAGAAACGTATATGGGTACGAAAAACACACCTCCATAAAATTTTAAAAGAAATACGCCTTTTTCCAGGCAACCGCTACGCGCGCCTTCAGATGAAGACCACTCTGGCATGGCTGCTCAGGAACTACACTCTAGCTGAACAGAAATATTCACCAGAGCGATTCGAGCGGAGTATTTTCAGCTTGCGCGATACTCACACGCAATATAAACTGATACGAAGAGACGTTTAACATTTACTGTTGTCATAATGCTTCTTATGCAAATATAAAGTTAGGATTTTAAAAGGAAATGTATTGGTCTAATATTTTTCATGTTCACACGGATTATAACTTGATTGAATTTCAGCACTATGATATATGCGTTGCAAAAAAAAAGCTTGTGTTACAGATTAGTTTGATATTGTTATTGGTAAGTAACTTTTTACACTTATAGTACTGAGGATAAATGTTGTTTTTAAGGAGATATTCTTTCTCTTATCCTATAGTTATTAATAAAGCTTTTCGTAAAAAAAACTTCTTTTTGTCCTTAGACCGTCAATGTGTAGTCGCCACAAAATTATTTCTACGTAAGAATTATTCAATTAATTTTTCTATCAGTAATAACACTTTTCATACACATAATTCTCAACACATTAATTTATGTTTTTTAAATAAACTTTGTTCAAAGTTCATAATTTATATTGAAAGACATTGCATAAACCAAACACCTAACTATAACCATTACTTTGATCGACATTACCATGATATTTTATTGAATTCATTTTATTTTTGTACAAAATGCATAAAGAAAAATATTCTCTCTAGCTAAAATACAAATACGATATCTGACTGAAAGCATTTATTTACAAGACTTAGAAAGTTAAGAAGATATAAAAAGAAATGATAATTTTTGTACATATATATATATATATATTTTTTTTTTGTATGCCTGATAGGTTAGCCTTTAACCACTATCTCACCTGATGGTAAGTGATGATGTGGTCGAAGATGTTGTTCAGGCTAACCTAGAAGTACTGGCTCTCAAGGACAGCTGCCGGAACACACCGTTAGGTGCTTGGCGACAGATTTTCTACTTGAGGGTGGTAGCTAGCCAGGCGGGCATTCGCAAAATGCCGTACTACCATGCTATAACGACTGCCATCCTAAGACAACAACCAGGACCGACTGCTTAACGTGCCCTCCGAAGCACGGAAACGCTCAGTAGTAATGTCACTAGCGGTCACCCATCCAACTTATGACCGCGGGCGACGTTGCTTAACTTGCTGAAGAACAGCTAAGTAAACTTCGCTACGAGCGCTTCAGAATTCGTGAACTTATCAATGCAGGTTTCAGTAGCAAACGTTTTAAATATATTTTTTTGTAAACAACCTATTGTCTGTGTGCGGTGACCTCCTAGAGGTCACATGATTGATTCCGAGGAGGTCGCGCGTTAAGGGTATTTGTTTTAGGTCTGGTTTGCAATAATGAATTAAATCTATTGACAAGCAATAATCAATTCAACAAATATATACCAAGTATTATTTAAAGAGCATTGACGCATGCTAAGGGAAAAATAAATTGTATAAAAAAGATTCGATAACTTGTCCTACTAGAAGTTGTCCTATTTTATCCGTTATAATTTCAGTAATGAAACACAAATCTTGTATACTTAAAATAAAACTGCACCAGGTTATACAAGATATTATGCAGATATTTTGAAAAAATATTTGAGGGCAGACTGTAGCTAATATTAATGCCAAAACTGTATACCTTTTTATTTCTGTATGTCTGTCTGTATTTATCTTGGCCGTGCATCATGCCAAAACTACTGAATGAATTTCAATGAAACTTTGATTTGAGTACATATTACGAGGTAGAACATTGTAGACTTTTTATGCCGAAATTCATCACGGTTCCCTGGGAGAGGAGACGAAAGTCAAAATGTACACAGTTGTAATTTATTAACGCGGAGTCAAATTTCATTCCTTCTTTTTAGTTCGAAAAGTGGTAATTAAAGATTGTCCCGTAAATATTTCAGTCATCGGTTTTGTAGTGCAGAAATTACAGACATCATAACCCTAAATATGTTGATCAAAATAACTTGAAACCCGGAATGTACAGAAACCTTCGAACGTACGGCTCATCTTAAGCTGTCGTTCATACTTTATCGTATAGTCGGACCACTTCAAAAGATTCCGATTTGCTAAACGGTCAAACACAGTATGGGGTCTTTGTTATCAAAGTGTTATTTATGTAACTCAAAGACCGGTACTATGAGAAGTTTTGAATTAATCAGAGCCATTAATCTCAGAGAGACCTGTTCTGGGTCTGGTTTAGGTTTTACAGATGTATGGACTAAATAGACCTGATACATGTCGAGAACACCATTAATGGTCGTAAAATACAATATTGCTTGGAAATAAAATTTGGTGTGCGAAATGGCCATTAATTGATAATTAGTAGAATGAATAATATGTTAAACCTAATCAACATCTACTGGTTCATTGTTTTAGCGACAATAATGTTAAATTCAATGTTTTTTTAATTCTTGTGCCTGTAATTTAAAATTTAATATTTTTTATTTAAGCACGATGTAAATATTCAAAACTGAGTAAAAAATGGAGTATCTTTTATTATGATACACAGAACTTAAAAGTGCCCGAAAGTACTATAAAAACTTATTGTTTTAAGTTTTGAGTCTCTCGGAGCCAAGAGCGCCCGCTGCGGCAATACTGGACCACGCCACGCTCCAATTAAATAGAGTTTTGAATGTTGACATCGAGCTAATCAATAAAAAAATATGAAATATTAAATTACAGGCACAAGAAACCTTTAAAATCAGGTGTTCATCGTGCTTATTCCGTCTAATACCAACAAAAAAACTACAAAAAAAAGTTTGTTAGGACTAGCAGAAGTCAACTCAACAACAAGAGGTTGTTACTATTGTACCAATAACCCTATATAATTATCGAATAAGCATTGCTTTTGACCGAAAACTTTAAATTATCTGTAGGCCTATGTCAGCCATTATTTTCTGCTGTACTGCATAATTATATCATTGTTGTAGACCATGCATGCTAAATAAGTATGTATACACATGTTTACAAATAAACGATTTGATTTGATTCCTATCGTTCATTTAAAAAAAGTAAACTGAAAATAAGCACATTTTTCATTTGTTGAAAAATTATTTACGTAATTAATATGCTCCATCAGCTAACAAAATCACGTAATCTCACTATTTATTAATAGAAACTTGATATGCTTCAAATATCTACGCACGGATTATAATAATTACACCTCATACTGATAAATCTTGCCAAAATGAAATATTGTAAATATATTTTATTTTTGTATACGATAACAACTTGTTGTTACCTATTTATACGATGCCAATATAGATGATCAACGAGCGGATATCAACGGTAATACTTATTGGTTTTTGATGTATATGATAAACTACAAATCTTATTAAATATTAAAATTATCAGTCATGTTAACAAACACTCTTGCAAATATTTCATCAACATTCATGCATATTTTGGTGTGTTCCGGCAGCAGTCCTTGAGAGCCAGTGAAATAACAGGGAAAATGAGACTTAACAACTGTCTCAAGGTGATGGGCGTAGTGCAGTTCGTCACTTCTGATGAAATGCATCTGTTATAGGCAGAGGATACCGCTTAACATTAGGTGGGCCTCGCGCTTGTTCCATCACAATAACATAAAAAAAAAAAAAATTGTCTAAGCTAGGTACTTCTCGAATAAAACTTTAACGCGTATCAGTTGTAACACATGGTAGGACTAAAACGGATAAAATGTCCATTTGAATGGTTAGACATTTTATCCGTTTTTTTATCAATTTAAAAATCTTGTAATCTAACTCACACAGTTTTCTGAAGAGGACTACATACTGCTCTGGTTCATCAATAGGTTGAAGCCAGTTAATATAAACTCCAACCAGCTCTGTACTGCAACTTATATATTACAGGTACTGTACTTAACCAACATTATGGTGCATGGTGAAAGGGTATTTTGCGAATGCCCGCCTGGCTAGCGACCACCATCAAGTAGAAAACCTGTCGCCAAGCACCTAACGGTGTGTTCCGGTAGCTGTCCTTGAGAGCCAGTGAAATTACAGGCACATGAGACTTAACAACTGTCTCGGTGACGGGCGCAGTGCAATTCGTGACTTGTGACGAAATGAATCTGTTATAGGCAGAGATTAGTCCGCTTAACATCAGGTGGGCCTCGTGCTTGTTCCGTCACAATAATATTTAAAAAAAAACAACTATTGCATTTCATCAAATTTATCCATTTAGATTGTTGTCCAAGGTCAGATGATATCATCCAGGTAACATGAAATAACAGGGTAGGTCCAATCCGGTCCCATAAAACAGATCCTACTAAATATGTCCTGCAATGGAACCCACAAAATATTATTTAGTATTCCCACCGATCTCAAACTAAAACAAATAACAATAGGTACAACTAATCAATGTCTTTGGAACCTATCGTTTGAATGAAATTACGTATTCTGAGTTCAGTTTAGTAACTTTGCACTTTGGTCGACGATGATAAAACAATGAAGCCTTAGGTGGGATCCGATGGGAGAGCAAGTAATAAATTTTTGGGATCAGATGGGTTTTGATTTTAGGGATTCGTTGGGGGCTAACAAAATTTTATTTGTGACTTTACACGCGTAATTCATGACCGCACTTGTTAAAATAAATGTACCTTACACTAACAAATATGTCTGGCTTGAGACTGAGCATATCTGATATTGTATCTATGCACCAAAACTAGATCTTTAAAATAATATTATTACTTTTATATTTAGAATGTTAACTCTTCACTTTTAATTTCTTTAACCCTGACAAAATATACTCTTACTTGTACACACAACAATTTAGCCTATGTAATACCGAGAATAATCTAAATCTACCACAGAATAATAGCATAAATCGAGACTGAAAATTAAGCAATCAACTTTAAAACAAAACTGTCAACTTTCAAAACAGGCTTTGACAACAAACCAACATAAAACTATTAAGTTCAAACCGCAAGAGTTGGAAACTGCACACCTGCTCAACTTCTAACAAGCGCCATATTTAAGATATTAACCACTTTCAATGAGGTTTCATACCAATTTGAAATTAATTGTGAAAGGTATGGTACCTACATTTTTGTGATTCAACGTCAACAATATAATGGGTGGCATAACGTAGATACAGTGAGACGAAAATAAGAGGTGTTTTTGGTTGTTCCTTTAATATTTGTTTCATTGCAATAGATTCACCCGAAATTTTGGGAAACTAAATAATAAGTATTTGTTGAAACTAGTCTTACAAAAAACACTGCCTATCTGTTTGGGGTACTTAGTCATGGTAATGAGATATTTAAATGACAAGTCTTAAATAAATACTGGCTTTATAGCCTCAGAAGCAAATCCTCAAAATTTGGCACCTAACGTGGTGCACCTGTTTATTAGTCTATCGCTCTGCTCCTAAATGTAACTTTCACTGAAAAATAACACGTGTTCGGTATTATCAAAGCTTTTTTGTCAGCTGGCATATCCAGCCTTATGTACCTATACTTTGATCTTTATGTTGTTCATGTTAGTATAAATGAATAGTTTTGTATTTAGCTACCGTTCGACTTCATATACCAACCCGAGTAGAAATATGTCTAAGTAAGTACCTACGTCATGCCATACAGTCCACTATTCTGTTATTGAAGTTAAGTTAGTTGCAATTATACGGTTACTACCGACACACGTTCGTTTCAATCCTACAAACCTTCCCAACTAAAGTGAACCTTATTGCGATCACATAAATGGTAATTTTCGAGCCGGATCAGCAGGTTGGGAAGAATAGCTTCGACGCGAAAGCCGCTAACGTTCGTTCCGAGTTTTTAGCGAATCATTTTGAGAAATAATCATAAGATCTGATTGTGAATACGGAGTGCATTAACAATTATTCATCGTGTTATATCGGAACATTTATTAGTGCAAGTACTGTTGTGTGAAATTGTGAACAAACATGTCTACTTTCGATGATATAAAGTCGCTAATGGATGACACGCACAATTTAATAAAAAAGGCATACGAGAACTTCAAAAAATGCCCAAAATCAAGGAAGACTTTAGCATATACGAAAGTACGTATGCAATCTATAGAGGAGTATTGGAGTCAATTTAGAAAATACCACAGTAACATGGTTCAAGTTACGAAAAAGGAACAACGCACAGAATGTTTCAGTTATTACGAAACCGTAGAAGATCTGTATCTCACCGTCAAAACAGACATGCAGGAAATAATGGATTCATTTTCAAGCACAGCCTCGACTACCAGTACTCATTCACAATCTTCACAACTCAGTTCAAAAGTTGAGGTCAGTTTACCCCGCATCGACTTACCTAAATATTCAGGGGCATACGAGGATTGGCAGCAGTTTGAGGACACTTTTTTATCATTAATAGCGAACAACACATCTTTAAGCGACGTGCAGCGCTTGCATTATCTTAAATCGTGCCTCTCAGGTGAAGCCGCAGCGGCACTGAAATTTTATCAGATAACGGAATGTAACTACAGACCTGCCTGGGAGTGTCTAAAACAAAGATACAGCCACAGACGCTTAGTGGTTAATGCAATCCTCAAAAGATTGTTCCAACAGAGGAAGATGAGTAATCAGTCGGCAAGTCAATTGAAACAGTTCATAGATACTACACGAGAATGCCTTACTTCACTGCAGAACTTGGATGTACCTACAGATACATGGGACCCTATTGTGATATACATCGCGGTTCAACGGTTTGACCAGGAGACTCACAAGGAGTGGGAAGACTATATCAGTGATAAATTTGGCACAGAGCTGCCAAAACTGCAGGAGCTGATGAACTTCTTGGAGCGGCGCATCCACACCCTGGAGCTGACATCATCTGCCCCTCAAAAGAACCTCCGAGAACGAGTCTTCCATGTTACGCCCCCCTCCCCATCTCAAAGCGATAAATCAGATAAGTTATGTTTATTTTGTAAAGCAAATCATTTAGTATTTAATTGTAAACAATTTTGCAAGTTGACACAATCGGAACGAAGCGAATATGTTAAGAGTAAAAAACTATGTTTTAATTGTTTATTGCCTGGACACCTTGTACAATTCTGCCGACAAAAATCATGTTGCAAAATTTGTGGCAGAAGACATCATTCTCTTTTGCATGTGCATTCAAAGCAGGAAACTTTTGAAACCATACAGAACCCACAAAAAACATCAGAACTTTCCTTACACACTCGTGTAGAAGAAAAAAAGAAAGCAGATGACGTAGTACAACAATGTGATGGCGTACATATACATAACGCAATATCATCATTTTGTACTATGACTGACTCACCCGGCCTACTGGCTACGGCATTAGTTCCAGTCAGGGACGGACTCGGGAATGTAACTATGTTGAGATGTATTGTTGATTCAGGTGCCCAAGTGACATTGTTAAGCGAACGAGCAGCTCAATTATTAAGATCTAATAAAACACTTGTCAAAGGTTATGTATTTGGTAGTGGTGAATCAAAGGCTTCTGTGAGTCACATGACATCCTTTGAGATATTATCTAGGTATGAAAGGGAATTCAGTCTCAAAGTGGTGGCTTATGTTATTACAGGCAAACTCACAAGCATTTTTCCAAAAAAACCAATAAACTCAACAACTTGGCAGCATATTGAAGGACTTCAACTGGCCGACCCAAGCTTCAATCAACCAGGAAGAGTAGATATGTTGCTAAGTGCCAAGATATATAGTAGAATTTTGAAGAGTGGAGTAATTCAAGGCCCTCCTAACACACCGTGCGCCCAGCAAACGAGGTTGGGATGGATCCTATTAGGAGAATTACCAGAACAGAGCCCAGAAGAGCTCATATCGCTTCATATTCATGCTGATTTGGATGACATGCTGAAGGGTATGTGGGAGTTAGAATCTTCAGAGAAACGAACGCACACAGAGGATGAAAAACTTTGTGAGAAGATTTTTAAAGAAACACATACCAGATCCGAAGAGGGGAGGTATATTGTAAAGCTACCCTTCAAAACGCCAAGACCAATTTCAGTTGATGGAGAAACAAGGGATATAGCACTGAAAAGATTAAATCAACTTGAGAGAAGGTTCCAAAGAGATACTGAGTTGAAAGTGGAATATTCAAAGGTACTTAAAGAATATATGGACATGAATCATATGGAAGAAGTTCCTCAAGAGGAACAGAATAAGCCCGCTGTTTACTTACCACATCATGCAGTAATAAGAAAGGATAAAGAAACAACACAAACTAGAATAGTTTTTGATGCGTCGTGCAAAAATTCAAATAATATTTCATTGAACGAAGAGTTACTGGTTGGACCACAAATTCAAGAAGATTTAAGAAATTTGATTATGAGATGGAGAATGAAAAGGATTTGTTTTGTCGCTGATATCCAAAAAATGTACAGGCAAATTCTGGTGACTAAAGAAGACACAGATTACCAACGCATATTGTGGCGTGATGACATAAATCAAGAAGTTCGCGATTATCGCCTTCTCCGAGTGACTTTTGGGACTGCGTCTGCGCCATACCTCGCAGTCAGAACACTGCACCAGTTAGCTGATGATGAAGCTATAAAAGAACCAGTCGCTGCTAGAATAATAAAAGAAGATTTTTTCATGGACGACTTGATGTCCGGTTGCGACAACGTAGATGAAGCGATTGAAGCAGCACATTTAGTCAAAAAATTACTTCAAAATGGGGGATTTGTACTTCAAAAGTGGGCTTCAAATAGTGTTAAATTCCTTCAGCAGTTTCAACATAATGAGAGAAGTGCACATGTTGATCTTGGTCAAAAAGTCAACGGGACTATAAAAACACTTGGTATCTCATGGGATATGGGCAAAGATACCTTTCAATATCATATTGATCTCCCACCCTTACCTAAATCAATTACAAAACGAGTAATACTATCGGAAATTCAGCAGTTATACGATCCCCTGGGTTGGCTGGCACCTGCACTCGTACCTGCAAAAATCATTATGCAAAAGTTGTGGTTAAAGGGAATCGGATGGGACGAGGAAGTAGATAGGGATATAAAAGAGGAATGGTTAGAGTTACGCGAAGGTTTTAGAAGATTAAATGAGGTAACTATACATAGATGGCTATGGACAACGCAAAATAGAATAAAAAAAACTACAATCCATGGCTACTCTGACGCTTCAATGAAGGCTTATTCTGCGGTGGCGTTTGTGAGAGTTGAAACTGAAGATGGTAATATTAAAACGGGTATCATTGCTGCAAAAACAAGAGTCGCACCTGTCAAAACTGTATCGCTGCCTCGGCTAGAACTGTGTGGCGCCGTACTTTTATCCCGGTTGCTGAAACAAATAAGAGAAGCAACAAGATTATCGAATGATAATATTTTCGCGTGGACTGACTCTACAGTAGTATTGTCATGGCTAAAAGGAGACCCTGGAAGGTGGAATGTTTTTGTGAGTAATCGAGTTGTGGAGATCTTGGAAAACACTGGGAACAGCAACTGGGAACACGTTTGTTCAGCATCTAACCCAGCTGACGTAGCAACAAAAGGGATAGCGTCTTCTGCACTACTTCATAATGAGCTGTGGTGGAGTGGTCCTGATTGGCTGCAAAAAAGAGAAATTACATTAGAAAATATTGGTATAGAAGAAACAGATTTAGAGAAACGAAAATGCTTTCATACAGTTTTCAATACAGCAGAAGAAGACCAAAAAATCAGTCTCAAGGAATTTGATTCGTTAATAGAGTTACAAAGGGTAATAGCTTATGCAAGAAGATTTTTAAAGTACAAAACGTTAATTAAGGAAGAAGTCAAAGCAATAAATACAATAGAATTAGAAGAAGCTTTAGCCATTGTAATAAGAAAAATACAAACGGAAGAATTTAGAGAAGAAATTGTAAAGTTACAAGAAAAGAAACCAATAAGTAAAAATAGTAAATTAAAGACGCTCAATCCAATACTTTGTTCTAAAAATATTCTGAAAGTGGGTGGCCGTCTTAGAAATGCAAAAATACCTGAAAATGAAAAGTATCCGATCATAATAGGACATAACAATGATCTTTTACCCCTACTAATCGATGATGCGCATAAAAAAACTTTACACGGAGGATTACAGCTTACGATGGCTAGCCTGCGATCTCGTTATTGGATTCTGAAAATGAAGAGTGCCGTTAAGGCACGTATACACAAATGTCTTATATGTGCTAAACACAGAGCTAAAAACAGACAACAAATGATGGGTGACTTACCTGAAGTCAGAGTAACACCTGCACGTCCATTTCTAAATTGTGGGGTAGATTTTTGTGGTCCGTTCCAAGTATTGATTTCCAGATATCGTGGAGCTAAATGTCAAAAGGCATACATAGCTATATTCGTATGCATGGCGACCAAATGCACACACCTGGAGCTCGTGAGTGATCTCACATCTGAAGCGTTTAGGAATGCATTCAAAAGATTTGTTGCCCGCAGAGGCAGATGTAACCATATGTGGAGTGACCATGGAACTAATTTCGTTGCTGGCAACAAAGAATTGGCTCAACTTTGGAAGGAAGCCAACTTAGACATACCTGGACATTTACAACACTTATTGGCCGAAGATGGAACCCAATGGCATTTGATCCCAGCCTACAGCCCAAATTTTGGTGGTTTGTGGGAAAGTGGCGTAGCTTCAGTCAAAGGGCACCTGAAAAAGATTTTAAACACCAATTTGACCTTTGAAGAGTTTTCAACCATTTTGTGCCAAATAGAAGCGTGTTTAAACTCAAGGCCGTTATGTCCAATAGACAATAACGACCCTGAAGTTGTAGAAGTGTTAACTCCTGGACATTTCCTGATTGGCGAAGCTCCGATTAATGTACCGGAACCAGACTTGCGCGATATAGCGCTAAACCGGCTATCTAGATGGCAGCACTGTCAAAAACTGGTGCAGCATTTTTGGCATCGATGGCACAGTGAATATTTGACCAGATTACAGCAGAGGCCAAAATGGCAACGACGCAAGCCTGAGTTTCAGATCGGCGAAATTGTTCTGGTAAAAGAAGAAAATCTGCCACCAGGCAAATGGTCGATGGGTCGTATTGTTCAAAAACATGTTGGCAATGATGGTATCTGCAGGGTGTACAGCTTAAAGTTCCGCGGAAAAATAACCCAACGCGCAGTGTCCAAATTGTGCCAACTTCCTATAAACGATGACTAGAATGAATACATTAATAATTTATGTTCCCATATAAAAAAGTTTATATAAGCAATAAATAAGTTAATATTTTGTGGTATAACTCTCTATATTTAATGAGTAAATCTAATCGCTTCATCAAAATTCACATAACTTATTTCACAAAATATGTATAAATAAAATTGAATACATGTAATCATCTAATTCCTTAATACGGCCCTGTTGTGTTGTTCAAACATGTTCGGTCAATCCATGCAGCGATTCTCGGAAACCGCTTATCTAAGAGACTTGTTTATGAGTTAAGTATGCATGTTCATTTAGTTTGAGTTAACGTTTTAAAACTACCCACGAAAGGGGTCGAAGTTACTTAAATTTAGAATATGTTGGTGAAGATTTATTTTTGATAGTTAATTTAGAATTAGTAAGTAAGTAGGTATCTTAATGAATAAGTCGAAAATGATACGATACTAAGGACATTTGTTGGCTATATTTAATCTTAGCTTTACATGTGAGAAAAAACTAATGTTTTTTGGTGGGCGGTATGTTCGGTATTATCAAAGCTTTTTTGTCAGCTGGCATATCCAGCCTTATGTACCTATACTTTGATCTTTATGTTGTTCATGTTAGTATAAATGAATAGTTTTGTATTTAGCTACCGTTCGACTTCATATACCAACCCGAGTAGAAATATGTCTAAGTAAGTACCTACGTCATGCCATACAGTCCACTATTCTGTTATTGAAGTTAAGTTAGTTGCAATTATACGGTTACTACCGACACACGTTCGTTTCAATCCTACAAACCTTCCCAACTAAAGTGAACCTTATTGCGATCACAACACGAGACTATATTTTCTTCAAATGTTAATGTCACAATTGAGCCACCAAATCTGTGACAGAGCGACGTGTTCGCGTAATATGTGTCTCGCGCTGAAGAGGGTCGGTACACCTGTCCGCCAAACTGGCTTACTTGGAGTTTTTGTTATTTTTGGGGAACCCTTTGAAAGAAGATACCTACCTCATTTGAGAATAATTTGTATTGCATTTGCTATTTCATTCGTTTTTATTTACTGAAGAATGCAAAACCAATTGCAAATAATCAACCATTTCAATTTAAATTCCAATAATGTTTCATAAAGAAAATATAATCATGTAAATAATTTTTTGAGTGTTTTTGAAATTCTCTTTCAGACATCTAATGAACAATATTATATTCTACAAATAAAATAATTTGTAGGATAACATTGTGTCCTTGAAATACTATGTGCATATAATATAAATTAAATACATTACACGTAATAATACATTTAAAACTACGTGAAACCAATATTTTCACAAATCTATTATCACAACCTTACTAACTCCTCATTTACCATGTTTATACGTGGACTGTATTACGCACTCCTTTACAATTATAGTGTTCATGAATGAAAGACGTCAGTACATCACAAGCTCGTTTATTTCAATTATTCGCGCCACTTCGTACAAATCTCGTGTTACAGTCCCACCAACTTATCTGTTCAGGCGGCAAAAAAAGGACTACAACATTCCTTCAAATTGTGACATTTTGTAGTTGATTTCCTTGACTAGCAGCGCCCTCGCGAACTGCACAGTTAAGTTGGTGGTACTATACAAACGTTTGCGTAAGTTAAGAGGTGACGTTTGACTGACAACGCCATCTAACTGTATTACGCTAAACTACTATGGACATTAATACACATTATAATATATTAAAAACTTCGTGTAACAAATTTTTTCCAAATCTATTATCAAAACCTTACTAATTTCTCATTTACCATCCCATTAGTCGCTAATTCCAAGAATCATTTCCCAAACAAATTAAATCCTGAACGAGTGTATTTTCGATACAATACCATCTATAATCGCGTAACCCGATTACAGTAACGGCCGAGGCCCCGAGGCCATTTCATAATACCGCTATCGTCTACCGACTACCCACGGTATTCCTTTATAAATGCAAATGGAAACGTAACGCAAACATAACCGGTTATTACAATACGGCCGAGAATTCAATTCCTATATCATAGAAAGCTCTGGAGAGTATTGAATAAATGTCTATATTCGAAAAACGTTTGTTGAGGATATTTGATCTAACGTTTTCCTAGAAATAAAATGAAAGTTATACAAATAGGTTTTATAATATATGTTGTGTTTCTTTTTTCAATAACTTTAAATATACTGTTCGTAATGCGTAATGCGGGGTTTTTAAATGATACATATGCCTTAGTTGGCCTATTTGTGTTGTTTTTTTACATGTCGACATATTCAAAATTCACATTGGAAGCAATAATGGCCGACCGGTTATAGCTATGAACTGCCGTGCCGCAGATCCATGGTTCGATCCCCGCTGCCGCCCGGCTTGAGCTTCAATGCATTGTAGGAGGACATTTTACGAATGCCTGCCTGGCTAGCTACCTCGCTCAAGCATAAAATCTGTCACCAAGCACCTAACAGTGTTTTCCGGCAACAGTCATTGAAAGCCCGTAAAATTACAGGCACATGATGAGACTTAACAACTGTATGTCCAGGGTGATGAGCGCAGTGCATTTCATCACTTATGATGAAATGCATCTGTTATAGGCAGAGGATACCGCTTAACATCAGGTGGGACTCGTGCTTGTTCCGTACAATAACATAAACAAGAAAACTAACTAAATCGAAGTATAATTTTTTTTTTAAATAAAACCGCCTTTTTTTTACTACGACTTAATATATATCAAACATATTACTTAAGCAAATAAATGTACCAGACGTATATTTTTTACCCTACAGTCGACATTTACACTTATACATTTCATAATTACATATTTTTTTTATGATTGATATGTTATCCTTTGACCACTATCTCACCTGATGGTAAATGATGATGTGGTCGAAAATGTTGTTCAGGCTAACCTAGAATTACTGGCTCTCAAGGACAGCTGCCAGAACACACCGTTAGGTGCTTGGCGACAGATTTTCTACTGGAAGGTGGTCGCTAGCTAGGCAGGCATTCGCAAAAGCTCAAGCCTGCGGGCTGATTCGAGCCATGGACCTGCTGTGCGGCAGTCCATAGCCAATGCCACTGAGCAACCACTTCTTTTTGAATAATTATTAAAAGTCTTCTTAGGTACATGCCATTTTATGTTCAATTCATATATCTGATTTACTGCGCTTAGTATTGATTAGTTTCAAAAGGAGTTAAGGACAACAGTAAGCAATACTCGTTATTGCAAGCTTGAAGCTGTACAGTTGGGGCAAATATAGCTATAAAACTTTAGAGCTTTTACAATATTCGTTCATTGTTGAAATTTTCTTCTTAATGAAACAGTAAACACAATGACCGTAAGCTATTATGAACTGATGGTATGAATGAAAATGATCGGGACAACCACAGAAAAGAGACAGCAATATATTTCTCTAGGGGGCAAACAGTTATGGTGACTAGCAGTGGATAATAAAATGAGATGCCAGCGCATATTGAGTGAATATGAACTTATGTGAGTATAATAATAAAACTGTATCAGACCAATTAATATTGAACATGGCAGATATTTAGACAAAAAAAATTGAGAGCAATCTGTAGTTGACACTGATGCCATAACTGTATTTTTTTCTGTCTCTCTGTCTGTCTGTATCCCGGCCGTGCATCACTCCAAAACTACTGAATGGAATTAAATAAATCTTAACACGATTTGAGTTCATACAACGAAGAAGGTTATTGAATACTTTTTATCTCAGAATTCAGCACGGTTCGGGAAGGAGATGCAAATAAAAATATACACGTAGTTGTAATTTATTAACGCGTTGTCCGATTTCAATTATTCTTTTTTGTTAGAATAGTGACTAGTGAGCCCGGCACCTCACGGGAAGTTGGGCCTCCCACGGGAATTCCGGCACCCCACGGGCAGCTCGGCACCCCATGAGCAGCCTGGCACACGACAGGCAGCCCGGCACCCCACGGGCATCCCGGCACCATACGGGCATCCCGGCACTTCATGGGTAGCCCGGCACCCCACGGTAGCCCAGCACCCTTATTTAGTTTTTCAAGCTTGCTAAGATAAAACTATAAAATTTTAAAAATTTATTTCAATCAATTTTTTAAATATCTATCTCTTGCCGGATACATTTTGAAGACTGCGGAATGCATATAATATGTGCACATCACAATCATATATATATATATTCATTCTACCGCCAAACAACGAGAGCCTCGGCAAAAAGACGCCGTTTTAAAATCGAGATTCCAAAGAAATGCACAAAGTACTTAGCTTCAACATTTATTGTGCGAACCGCGAAGGAACTCTCTGAGTTACCTTACTACTGTCTTCTGGAAAATACAACCCGCGAGTTTTCAAACCCAAAGTAAAAAGCTCCTTTCTGAGCTATGCTTCACCGCAGACCACAGCATTGCTTAATATGAGATATACAGTGCTCAAATGTGAATAATTAGTCTGCAGGTACGGCAATCGCGAACGAAGCCGCAGGTACAGCTAGTAATGAATAAGAGTATAGTTATCCCATTAACCCACTTCTTACTGGTATTGACGATTATCTTGTATTTTTGATCTTAATAAAGATCGGTCGCTGTAAATGCGTTAATAACTGAGCTTTGAAAATAACTAAATCGATATAATATAAACAACAACATAACCTTTATACTTAATGACACTTTTGTTATTATTCATCACATATTCGCCCCAAATTGACGAGATGTAAAAATAATACGTATTTGGCAAAAAAAAATGTTACATACAACTCTACCTATCCCTTCGGGCATATAGTTACAGGTATGTGTATACAGGTATATTTTTTAATATTAAAATCGACATAAATATTGG
The DNA here is from genome assembly GCA_963890685.1 of Plagodis pulveraria. Classification (NCBI taxonomy): domain Eukaryota; kingdom Metazoa; phylum Arthropoda; class Insecta; order Lepidoptera; family Geometridae; genus Plagodis; species Plagodis pulveraria. The sequence goes on from OY982950.1 coordinate 5,154,115, forward strand.
CTGGAAAGCTCTCCAACATATGGCGGCCAACCTATTGCACCTCTTTATGGGATGCTCACTAACACTTTTGAATGTAACGTGCACTGCAGAATAAAACAAGAATAATTGCGTATGGTTTTCCTCAAATGTTTTTGTAACAATTGAGCCACCAAATCTGTGACAGAGCGACGTGTTTGCGTAATAATTATGTGTCTCGCGCTGAAGAGGGTCGGTACACCTGTATATATATTAATTTTGATATTTGTATCTAAACAATCTACTACGAGCAATGAATCCGGGTCACTTAAAGAATGTTAAAAATCTCGGAAACTAAAAATGATAGGTTAATGCAATAAATTGTATTTAATAGACAATGTAATACTCCTTAAATGAAAGTAAAAAAAATATGAGTCACCATACATTTTATTAACACAAAATTACATAAAGAAAAAAACTGCTGATCTCTCCTTAAAACAAAAATAGGAAACATGAAATTTTTGAACTTTATTACGATTTTCTTGAATTTTAATACTTCGTATTGCCTCCTCGTGCTTCCATTACTGCGTTTACGCGGTTTGGCATGCTGTACACCAAGTTCCTTATACGATTTTGGGGAATATTCTCCCATTCCTCTGTGAGAGCAATTTTGAGCTCACGAAGCGTGATTGGGGGAGGGTTTCGTTGTTTTACGCATCTGCCTAGCTCGTCCCAAGCATGCTCGATCGGGTTGATATCCGGGCTGCGCGCTGGCCACTCCATACGAGTAATGTTCATCTCTTGAAGGTAGTCATTCACAATCCTACCTGTATGAGGTCGGGCATTGTCATGCATAAATATAGCATCCTCACCTAAATTGACCATAAATGGACCAACGTGATCATTGAGGATTTCTTCCACATATCTTACGCTAGTTAAAGAGCCGTTTCCTATGATCACCAGCTCTGTGCGACTTTCAGAAGAAATTCCGGCCCACACAAGTACAGACCCACCACCGTAGGCTACTTTTTCTTCGATGCATGCTTGCTTGAATCTTTCCCCTGGTCTTCGATACACTCTGTGTCTTCCATCGTGCTTGTAGAGCATAAATTTTGATTCGTCGGAGAACATAACTTTTGACCAATCTTCAATACTCCAATTTACGTGGCTCTGGGCATATCTTAGTCTCGAAATACGATGCCCACGCTCCAGTTTAGGGCCGTTTGCAGGTCTAAGGTGTTTTAAGTTAGATTCAGCAAGCCGACGTCTTACTGTCCATGCACTTGGGTTACTTCCTCCGAGGCGTCGAAACTGATTGGTGAGTTCAGTTCCTGTGAGAAAGCGATTTCGAAGCATGGTGTTCACCAAGTATCGGTCTTCTCGTGCTGTGGTACACCTGGTTCTGCCCGTTCCTGGTCTGCGTAGGTTAGAACCAGTTTCTTCGTAACGTCGGAGAACTCTTTGTACTGTTGACAGCGACACACCGACAGTCCTGGCTGTATCGCGCTGACTCCGGCCGGTTTCCAGCATTGTAAGTATTCTGGTGCATTCTTCAGGCGTGAGCGACATAATTTCAGCTTGAATAATGAATATAGAGCACTATCAACATGGTTTATGTACCCACATAAATGACAGATTACAAACAAAAGCAAAACCAAATGCTGTAATTTCGTAGTTCCATCTTCGAAAGTGGCCCTTTTTCAAATTTGATTTTTTTATGATATAACTTTACAATAACTAAGAATTTTTAATACCTTCATTTAAGGAGTATTACATTGTCTATTAAATACAATTTATTGCATTAACCTAGCATTTTTAGTTTCCGAGATTTTCAGGATTCTTTAAGTGACCCGGATTCATTGCTCTCGAGTGTAGTAAACGATTTAAAAGAGAAGTGTTTCCATTAATTAAACTAGCAACTCAACTAATGGCTTAACGCGCCTGAAGATTTAGCTCCCATTTAACCCGAAAAGCTACGTACTCGTCGGCCCACAGTGACGTCCACCTGGTCAGCATACCACCGATGCGGAATCAGAAAAAGCCTAAGATGAATAGTAAGCACCACAGATTACCAAGCCTATGAAGCCTTTTGAAGCAGTGATGGCTCAGTGGCATTGCCTGTGGACTGCTGCGCAGTAGGTCCATGGTTCGAACCGCACCACGGGTTTAATCTTCAACGCATGGTGGAATTGCCCGCCCGGCTAGCTACCACCCCCAAGTGGAAAACCTGTCGGCAAGCAACAGATGTCCTTGAGAACAAGTTATTCCAGGTTAAGCATCTTACCTTCAACCACATCATCACTTACCATCAGGTGAGATTGTGGTCAAATGATAACTTATCAGCAATAAAAAAAATATAAGAGATAAATGTTTGCTATAATAGAGGTATTCTCCAAATTACAAGTAAAGCAAAACAGAAGCTGATAGACACTTTCTTTCAGCATCAGCACTGACGTCCACCAGCCAGCTTTTCTCCGATAAGTCATCGACAGAGTGATATTGAGTAACCCACGAATGGGCACCATTGTCTAGTAAATGCTCAGCACCTTTCGATGGAGCAATAAGAGATGCCGAGTTTCTAGAAGCATTTACCATTAAATTTTCGGTGGACAAGGAGTGCGCTGACATCAATTTTAGCCACCAGCAACACAGCGATCTGGTGGCAAAGCATTAAAAGAGAAATCTGTAGCTGGGAAGATGCCGTTGTTAAACAACTCGAGATGTACCACGTTGCCTACCAGGCCACAGAGTATTTTTTTAATGCGTTCTACCCGTGGAGTGCCGGGTTAGAATGTCATTTCCCAATTTCTTCCCGTGGGTGTGGTAAGAGGCGACTTAGGGAAAAGTGCGCCAAATGAGCAGCATGCCACTTCTCACGTGTATGTGAGTACGATGTGCATGACACGCACAACAGGACTGTATACCATCTAAATTTCATTACCCCTGCCAGGGTTTCATACTGTTCATATGTTCTTGAGTTCCTGTCTGATGTGTTGTTAGCGTAAACATATTATTTGTAAAATATGCTTGTGTTTCGTCGAGTGTGTTAGAGAAAACATTTTATTTGACCCTGAAACTGTGCCTGGTGAATGGCAATAGGCACGCCTCCTATTACATGGAAGCAACTAAACCCAATTGGCGAAACGTGGGTGTCTATATGTATGGACGTATTTTAACACTTACAAAGACAACCTGATGTTAGGAGGCAACATATGCTTGTTACAGATTCATTTCATCACAAATAACTGCACTGCGCTCAAGAATTGCTGCCAAAACACTCTAATATGTGCTTAACGACAAATTTTCTACTTGAGGGTGGTAGCTGTCACATGAGCATTGCAAAATGCTCTTCCACCATACGATGAAAGCTGAAGCCGGCGCTGGGGATCGTTACCAACCATTACCGAACCAGTTACCGAACCATTAACCTGCGGCACGACAGTTTATAGCTACTACGGTTCGGTCAGCATTGCTTCAAAAATATTTCTGCAATAATATCATTCTTTCAAAAATATCATTGTTTCAAGAAATATTCGCTAACGAGCATCCACTCTTGGAGTACATCAAGTGTTCGCGTGTGCCTATTGCTGCAGGTAATGTAAGCTATAGCGTCAAATTGTATCCTTTCCTTAAAGTGACTATACTTAGTGATACCTGCTTTATAATTGTAGAGCTAGAGAGGTGATACATCAGAGGTTTGGCTATCTTTACCAGAAGCCAGTGTTCTTATGTCTGGAACAATGGTAGGTATCAAATGTACAATTCTGTCTTTTAAATTAGAATATTTATATTACACATATTAAGATTAAATATATACTATAGCTACTTTCTAACGGTATCACAATCAATTCTAGTCTCAATTCAAACAATCACAGGACTTATTACTATTTCAGTAATGTCATATCTACAAATATCAAAACCCAATTTGTTCGAACAAAATACTTACTTTAGTGCTAATTTACAGTATACATAATAGTAGCAGAAAAGTTAACTAAAACATATTTTATCAATATTGTTATTTATCCTATATTGTCTAAAACTTTATGTTCTGTTTTATTACTATTAACAGTAAATAGAGGTTTTTTTAATTGTCTATTCTAATGTCTAAAGCACATTAGAATAGACATTTAAAAAAAATGTAATAAAAATTTGAAAATTAAATATTAATTAGAAAAGTGCTCAAACTCATTTTTAGTTTGTAATGCATGCTGTGTTTGCTTTTAATTGGTGGTGCACGTAGTATACATAGTCAAAACTTTGGTCTTTCCCATTTTTTTGTATGGAGCAGAGTCGTGGACCGTAAAAATGGCAGACTGACGACGTATTGATGCTTTTGAAATGTGGTGCTGGCGGCAAATGTTACGCATACCGTGGACGGCCCGTAGGAGAAACATCTCGATCCTTAAAGAGCTGCATGTAACACAAAGGCTATCGAGCATCTGCCTCAAAAGAGTGCTGCAATACTTCGGCCACATAGCACGAAAACCTTCCGACAACTTGGAGAAACTAATAGTCACAGGGAAGATGGAAGGAAAACGACCCAGGGGACGTAGTCCAACACGATGGTCCGATCAAGTGACTAAAATCCTGAACACTACGATCACAGATACTCTGAGCCATGCCAAAGATCGAGGGAGGTGGAAACAGCTCCGTAATGAAGAAACTGATGGTCGGGGACATCACGACGCTCAGCTGTGAGCTACGACTCGAAGAGGAGGAGGAGGAAGGAGGCACGTTGTATAAAACCATATTGCTAGTATAACATAACCCGTGTTACTAGTATGAACCGTGTCAGCACTGCAAACCTATGTAATAAATAATAATAATGACAGAATAAAAAAAAATACATTAACGTAATGATGGCCCACAAATTAATGTGTGCATTTATCTGTGGTCCAGTGGTTTAGTGATTTCTATCAGAAACTGTTACTAACAAATAACATAATAGGTCAGCAGCATTACGTTCGCTAGCCGTAATATAAGAATAATTAAACAAAATGTACGTATTGTATATCTAAGCACTTTATCAACAAAAAACAAATCAAAATAAACATTAGATTTTTAAAACCTGTACCCAACCAAACAATCTAACAAAATTGTAGACGTTAACATGCTTTTTGAATTAAATAACTTACCTGTTATTTCATACTTCCTTTGTGAAAACGATGAAAATGGCTGATGTTTTTAGTAAGATATTATGTATTCTCTCTTATTGTTTTGTAAGTGAGTCTAACGTAACAACGTAGCGTTATAAGTATTTCCACAGTTACAACCATCCAACACATAAAAGGGGTGTGGCTGTGTTATGGACACGGCCCTTTATTGTACGTGAGTATGTCTCAAAAAGGCGGGTTCCCCCTCCGCAGCGCGCAATGTGTTACAGTCCTTACTTAGCATAATAATTTCTTTGATTCTTTAGCCATCCAGTGATGTAATTGAAATTTGGATGGGGATGACAGATATGTAGCTGCAACACTAAACTGTATCCTCCGATTTTGTTTCATTCCTTTTTTGAATTGCCTTCCTATAGAAGCAATTTTAAAGGCGCATTCACGTAAAAACAATATTGAGTATAATGGTTTGCGTTTTTTATCGTTGTCACGTATTAATAATTCGCAATAACATTCATTGGCTCACTTTCCTATTCAGACCAGATAGTTTGACATTTGTAAAAAAGTACATGAGTATTTTTTTAGCAAACAAGCGGTATGCTTTTGTTTTTTTATGCTTTATGTGTATGTGTATTATGTATTTTGTTTGCTGTCTTGTGCTTAATAAGTACTTAATAAATGATTTATTTATTTCTTTCTTTCTTCTTTTATTAACAATACACTACAAAATATAAACAACACTACTGCTACTACACTGAAAGCATTTATTGACCCAAAGGCCATCGCAAGTCTACAGGTAATATAAATGGTCCAGCCCACTACCAGTTGGCAGCGTGCCCAGCATGCTGACAGCATTGCCCCGTTGAATTGCAAATGTACTGTATTGTATACCTAATAATAATGTAATTGGTATGGTGTCTTTGTTATTTATACATGGGACTGAAACTCCTAGTATCCACTTTTTATCGGCGAAAAAAGGTTGAGACTAGTACGAAGCTGGCAGGAATGGATAAAAATACCAATATTATGGCTACGCCTTTGCAAACTGTAAGTGGAAGTCCCTGTTAAGTAGACGATACAATTTATGTGTTACTTGTTACTTACTTTGGGAGCGCGATGGATAAGTTCTTATTAGTTCTGGAAGTACGTCGGGCTAAGTTGCCGGATTGAGATCAACACTCGCCGTGGATTATAATATAACTCGGTGCTAAGTAATAAACTTAGTGACTTGCTTGTTCAGTACACTAATATTTTGATGTAAAGATTTTGTTGGCTCAGTTTTCAATGATATAATTTTCTAATAAATTATCAGTAAACTTTTCAAAAATATATTAAACTAGCTTTCGCCTTGGTTTATCATGATCAGTATCGATGTACCGAATTTTATGTAAATCTATTTAGCTAATTAAATGCTAAGTACTCGGTGCCAAGTAATGAACTATAACTAAATGAATATTTTTATTTAAATATTATAAATTAAACCGGCAAAAAACACTCACGTTGAGGATCGAATACGTCGACCCGGGTTTCGAGCATATCAGATGCTCAACGTGAGTGTTTTTTGCCGGTTTAATTTATAATATTTAAATATGTGTGAAACTCACGAGAATTTCAATTCAAGAATATTTTTATGTTAAGATTTTTTGGCGTAGCTTTCTTTACTACTGTTTACAATATATAATAAGCTAACTTTTCTAATATATATTAAATTAAACTTCCAACCGTGGTTTCGTGCACATTGAATTAAGATTATTGTGATACCTTGGAAACTTCAGAAATATGTATCGTGCGTTAATCTACGACCAGAAAAATCTATGTATAAAACTCGTTTTATACCCATTTTGTATTTAAGTACACAAAATTTCACAGTTTAAATATTAGTTCTTGTGTGATAGTATTTTTTTTTAAATTTATGTACGAGATTAAGTTATTTTAAAATACAATATTTACTGTGCGGCCACAGATTTTTTTTATGTTATTGTAACGGAACAAGCTCGAGGCCCTCTGATGTTAAGCTGACTAACCTCTGCCTATAACGGATGCATTTCATCACAAGTTACGAATTGCACTTCACCTTGAGACATAGTTGTTAAGTCGCATGTGTCTGGTGTTTCACTGGCTCTCAAGGAGTGCTGCCGGAATACACCGTTAGGTGCTTGGCGACAGAATTTCTACTGGAGGGTGGTAGCTAGCCAAGCGGGCAATCGCAAAATGCACGGAAGATTCATTCAATTTTCTGTTGTAACGTCATAGAATTCGTATAAAGAGAAGAACAAAAAAAAGCTCCCTGCTTAGTGATGCAAACTGTTCACAAAAGCATTGCCACTCGCCTTAAGTAAAGTTCGACAAAAGTTGCAATTAATATTACACCATCCATACGCAAATACATTTTTCAGATAATTGTCTTTTTTTTTTATAAACTTTAAAACTAGTTGAGTGGACTATTCTCTGCCTATAATACTGATGATTTCGTCATAAGTGACGAATTGCACTGCGCCCGTCACACTAAGACATAGAGTTGTTAAGTCTCATGTGCCTGTAATTTTACTGGCTCTCAAGGACTGCTGCCGTAACACACTGTAAGGTGCTTGGTGGCAGATTATCTACTTGAGGGTGGTAGCTAGCCTGGCGAGGATTTGCAAAATGCACTTCCACCATGCAGTGAAGCTTAACCGGCGGTGAGGATCGAACCATGGACCTGCGGCATGGCAGTCTATTGCTATTACCGCATGGCCATCATTTTGTCTAATTAGGAACGTTCTCTTTTTTTGACTATCCTGTTAGATACCTCAAAGACTATCATAAAGAGTCTTGACTTTTTTTATAACCCTACGATCTTTGTCCAAATCCCAGCTCATGTTGTCTCTTTCTCTAGAATGATGCATAGTCTCGTTATAATGACTAAAAGCACAACGAGATAATCCGTCTCCGTTTGAACAATGACGTAAACGTGAACTACAATACAAAGTAGCTTTGACGTCACTCGCGCGTATGAAAACTTAGTACCCTGTAATTTCCCTTTGATAAACTACTTTGTGCATGACTATGAGGGTAGTTAAATAAAATTTTGTTCTTCATGCGTTAATATACATATAAGTTTATACATTTCGAAGCGCTCGTAGCGTAGCTTACTTAGCCGTTTTTAACAGATCAACCAGGTCAAGCAACGTCCGCTACGGTCATGATTTACATAGGTGACCGCTTAAGGCATTACTACTGAGCGCTTTGCTTCGGAGGGCATGTTAAGCCACCGTCTCGGTTTTCGTCTTAGGTTGACAGTCGTTAGAGAATGGTAGTAAGTTACGAATAATAATATATTTATTGTTATTCATAGATGGTAAGGCATTTTGCGTATGCCCCCCTGGCTAGCTACCACCCTCAAGTAGATAATCTGTCGCCAAGGAACTAACGTTGTGTTCTGGCAGCTGTCCTTGAGAGCCAGTAATTCAAGGTTGGCCTGAACAACATCTTCGCCCACATCATCACTTACCATCAGGTGAGATAGTGGTGAAAGACTAGCCAGTAAGATAAAACTACACAAAAATATATAATTATTTAAAAGAGGTAATGTATTTTGAAATTAAAGCTACATGTGATCTGTGAGTGCCCGCTATATACAGCTTAAAGAAAAAGTTACCACCACAAAACACATTGACAAAGTTTCTCGTAAAGACAGGACAGATACCATTTTGAAATGTTGAAATGAGTTCATTTGTTGGTGTAAAATCAAATAAGCAATTAATCAAGAAAATACACAATAAATAGATTCAGGCGTTACTTTGCAGAAATCCATATTTAATAATAACAAATATTTTTAAAATATTTTATGAAAAATTCAATTTTTTTTTTTTAAAACACTTAAAAATACAAAAATATATCTAGTGACAATTCCGCCTGATTTTCCTGTTAAGCCGACGTGACGTCACAAACGCCACGCAGCCAAACCGGAAGAATTTTCGACGCGTTCCGCTTCTACACGAAGCATCCTCAGGAGGTCTTGACTCTACGAGCGCACGATCGAGATTATCGAGATTCTCGATCGTGCGCTCGTAAAGTCAAGACACACTTGATGCCTTGTATACAGAATACCAAACTGTGTGGTGATGGGTTGCACGAACTATATTATAAACGCAAAAATATGGTGTTTATTTCCATCGCTCAAAAAGTAAAATTTGTAAACTTAACATCCTTTCAAATAAAACTGTACTTTAACTATAATTAGAGGTGCACCGTGCCACATTACTGCGAAATAATTGTTACTAGATTGTGCAATTTCTCGTGCCACGCGTTATTGATGCTGAACGTAGTGACCATGATATCCAAGAGATGGTGTTGTTTTGTCGTCAAAGAGAATTTTCCCAGCAAATTTCGCATCAGTTTATTAACTTTCCTTGGACACATTTATGACCTATAGAAAAAAGCATTTATGAACATATTATTTATACAAGGGTGTAAATAGTGGGTATTATAATCGTCATAATAAGCGTCACATGTCAAAAAATTACCAATTGTACACAACTCCATGAAAATGGTCAATGCTGGTGTTCCGCTAGGATGTGTGCTATCACTATTTCTTACGCCTTCTCAACGTAAAAAACCGTAAGTTAAATCGGCTAAAAATGTCATTTAATACATCAATTAAATTTTGAAGTTCAGAGATATTCATTGTTATATATATTTACATGAGACTGTTATATGAGTGTGTAGCCCAATTGTAAAATTTCTCAAAATGGGACCAACTGAACTACGAGTAAGCCCAATTTCACCTTTTAGAAGACACAAGTTTGTGCGTTTAACTAGTGCACATTTTAAAGACACTTTTCTTGCTGCCTCAACCAGTATCGGAATACTTGACATTGTCATATCGAGCATTTAATTTCCCTGTCAATTTGTAGGTATGGGTACAAGCTTCTTAAAGGCTCTTACCTTTAAAAGCTTGTGAATTCGGAAAGGTGAGATGGATGATCCATTATCTTAAATTTTATAAGGATAAGGTTTGGCCTCACATGGAGTACTGCCGATACCTCTGGGCGGGGGCTCCCTCAAGCTCTCTCAAAACAGCTCGGGCCATTGGCACTGCGAAAAGATATTTAATCACTCTGAATCGTTTACCTTATCACAGGAGTGTTCTGTGCAACTGTTCAGTTTAATACCTGTCGCTGGATTTCGCCATCAGACGTCCTTACAGAGCATGAAATTTCATCAATTTGATGTCGATGTCTGGAAGTCCACAACCGTGCAATTCTCACGGCGTTTTCTGCCTTTCGCTGCTATTACAATAAAGCAACTTATTTTTGATGTGAAGTATTTTGGAACCAACCAAAAAGCCTTTTAGAAGAGTCCTGTAATATTCCCACCTCAAAGGATAGGATAAGCAACGCTCACTCGAGATCTCTGGTATTGCAGATGGCCGTGAATGACGGTGATCACCCACCACTAAGTGAGCTACCTGCTTTGGATTAGGACTTGCTGGGTGCTTATTATGACATTCATCGTAAAGTTAGCTAATTTAACCTCAACGGAGAATATTTTTAGCTTAATATAATATTACAGCCTTGGCGACGGAAAATACATGGCTACTTTTTACACAAATTCATTAACCAACACTTATTGACACTAGATAGTAGATTCAAAAATAGATAACAATATGCTATTACTATTTTTAATGCAAATCAGTAACTCGCGTTCTTTGGTAACTTTGATTTGTTTAGTTATTTACTTTTCCAATTACGGTAACGATAATTGTATATTAAAAATACTACAAGAAAAATTATGGATATTCAAATAAAGTTTCCCGAAAACAGACAAAAAACATACTCTACAGGGGCAAAATAGCGGGAAGAAACCGGTTCCTTACAAGCTAAAGCAACTACGAACGCAAATCAAACTAAGCCTAGCTGCTACTAGCAGTTTGGTCAACGCAAGGTTGTGTCGCACACTTTTTAACATAAAAGATTTTACAACTTTAATTCCAACAGACAAACAAATTAAGTGCCCAATTTACCAACCCTGGTCTTTTACAGGCCCTATAATCCCCAATTCTGGGTCAAAAACCTAAAACAAAACTAAAATTATGTACGGCTTCCAAAATATAAAAATGCTTGTATTTTTTGGTTTATTTCATATTAAAACTATATAAAATAAACCAAACTATATATAAATAATATACCATAAACAATGAAAGAAAAGATCAAAGGCTAATCGTTTTCTTTCTTTTGACCCTATCGTGGGATAGGATGGACTGGGGTTATTATGTTATTTGAAATGATCAGTGTAAATTTTACTATACTTAATTATCCATAATAAACAACGTAGGGAATATAAAAAAAAGTGTTATATGCCCTTTTAAAGCTGGGCTGGTCGCTAGTAGATAATAAAGTAAGTACAAGTTAAAAATAAGAAATTAAAATGAATATATATACCTATTCTGATACCTAGTATGCGTAACCTTTTCTTAATTATACGAAATCATCAAGTATACCTACAGGGTTATTGGTAAAATGCTAACAACCTCCTAGGGGTGACTCCTGCTTTAGAATTTAAATAAATCCTCTCATAGTGTTGGTTAAGAGTAGCAGAAGTCAACCCTAAGAGGCTATTAGCATTTTACCAATAATCCTATATAGATATGGTTGATTAGTTCGAACATAACATACAAAGCTCGCCCACTACCAGTTGGAAGCGAGCGCAGCATGCTGGCAGCATTGCCCCGTTAAATTGCAATGCTTATTCTTTGAGCCAAATAGGTACCAGCATTTTGATCACGCGGCGCATCGACCAAGCGTATATGTTTGACTGTTGACTTCTTTATTTGAAGACGTTCATATAACGTGTAATCCAGGTACTTTTACCTGTTTCAATAAAAGCTCGAATACGTAATAAAACAGACGTGTCAATAAAAAGGATCAATACATTCAGTACAAAAAGAGATAAACCAACGAGCAGTCGTCGAGCCAAATTCTCTTTATACCAAGGTTGTAAATGATTTATACTTCGAAACACCTACAGAGCCGAGCCGATTCATATGCAAATCCAGGCTCTGAGCTTAGCCTTCATCGGCAAGGCGTTACGAGGTAAATTATGGGAAACTAGAGGTAAAATAAAGTGCTTCGACGATGGGCAATCTGATGAATACTAAAATTATGAAAATAAGGGTTGTTTATATGAACAGTGTGTTGTTCGCCTATGAATGAGTATTTTTTTTTTCTTTATCGATTTGTAAGCTTGTTATTTAGGCAAGAAATCTTAAAAATAATTTTACATGAAACGATCATGATTGGCTGAACAGCCTTCTAAGTAAAAAACATGACTTGTACACAAATTCTGCTCTCAGCATGAAAATACAAATAACTACTACTTAAGATGAAATAAACACAAAAATTTAAGTATAATAAATTAGTTTCGTTTGTCAATAAATCTATACTGAGCTAAGAAAAACTTCTTGATTTTGTTGACAGATGTATCGAAAATATCAATCTCCTGACAGACACTATTAAATGTGCAACACAAACGGTTTATAGGTCAGTTTTGAGCATAATTATTCCGGCAAAAAGGCAGCGCAAGGGTCCTGTAGTATCGCGCCGTGAGATTATTGTTCGAGGAACGCCGAAGTTGAATCTTTCAAGTGAGCCGGGATTCATGAATAAGTCATATATTTATCTAATACAATTGATTTTATTAATAAATAATTGCTCCGATTTGGGTGCAAACCATGATAGATAAGAACTTGTAATGCAACAGCAGGCTTTTAGGATATAAAAAAGAGTCCTATTACCTATATTTGATATTTAAATATTATAAATTAAACCGGCGGTAAACCAGATAATCCTTCTTTGTCTATAATTGCGAAGATGTCATCTACATACCTCCACCAATAGCGCGGTTTAACGAGAGCAGTGCTGAGGGCCAGGGATTCGTACCACTCCATAAATATGTTAGCTACCACTGGAGCTATAGGTAAGCCCATCACTACTCCATCCACCTGCAGGTAGAATTCTCCTCTCCACACGAAGTATCCGCTCTTCAGACATAACGATATCCACTCAATGTACTCAGTAGGTAAGGGTGGGAGTTCTGTATCTTACGGCTTATCATTTGTATAGTTTCGTCTATTGGTACACTAGTGAACAGAGAAGTTACGTCGAAACTCACCATGACTTCTGTGGGTTGGATTCACACATCTTCTAGCAGTTGAACAAAATGCGTTGACTCTTTCACAAAGCTATTGCTCTGACCTGTGAACCTTAGCAGGACAGAAGCTAGGTATTTTGATAGCTTGTAGGTCGGCGAATCTATTTGGCTGACTATAGGGCGTAATGGCCAGTCTGGCTTATGTATTTTAGGTAGGCCGTAGATTTTTGGTGGTGTTGGGTTTTGTGGACGCAGACGTGCCAACACATCTATACGTGCATTATTGCGTAACAAGTTCACTACTTTTGTGGTAACTCTGGCTGTAGGATTATAGTTCACCTTCTTGTATGTAGTGTTGTCACTCACCATTTGCGAGATCTTGTGTTCGTGCGCCTCCGTATCGACAACTACTGTTGCGTTCCATTTGTCGGTTTTGTATGTCACGGTACGTATGCTGATGATGATGATGCGATGACAGACGACGAAGTAGGCCCACCGTCTTCAGCCGGGCACGCTAGGACTTCATCACCTAGCACCAGCAACGCAGGGCTCGCTCCACCGCCACCCAGCTCCCCGCTGCCGCCGCCGGCGCCGGTGTCGCGCCGAGCCGCGCGGGCGGCGCTCCGCCGTGTCCGCCGGGAGCTCGCAGACGCAGTAGCGCACTCGCCCTGATGATGAGCATCTGACATGCTCGAAACCCGGGGCGACGTATTCGATTCTCAACGTGAGTTTTTTGCCGGTTTAATTTATAATATTTAAATATGTGTGAAACTCACGAGAATTTCAATTCAAAAATATATTTGATATTATTATTAAAATTAGTGAACTCACACATTCTTTAGCATTTTGGGTTTCTAGGTAGTTGAATTCCAATTTTTCAGCATTTATGTATTTAGCGCTAAGGTTTTACATAGCTGGCACTTTTAATTAAAATGATTTCATAAAATATGCGACTTGGAGCAATCAGTTTTACAATCGTTATGTAGATATTTTTACATAATAGACTACATTTAATATTTTTTAATGGAGTTGTGACGGAACTTGAGTGTGGTGGCTAGCCAGGCGAGCATTCGCCAAATGTCTTACTACCTTGCGGTAAAGCTAAAGCCGGCAATGGGTATCGAACCATGGACCTGCGGTACGGGAGGCTGCGGCTATTACCGCTGGGCTAGCATTGGTTCATTTTCAATTACAATTTTTGAACCTAATCTCGCATACATATTTATTTAAAACATGATTTCAGTATGTGAGTGTACTTGAACGCAGCCAAGGGGTTTACTTGGCGATAAAGTTTGATCTAGGTATTTAACGATATTCGAAGAAGGCAAAGCATATTAATAGGTTCTTGGCTACAGATTTCTATATGCTGTAGGTGGTAGTTAAACAATGAGGCAATCATAATTTTGAAACAATTAAATAAATATTAATAATAATTTTGAAGCAGAGATGGTTCAATGGCATTGGCTATGGACTGCCGTGCCGCAGGTCCATGGTTCCAATCCCGCCGCGGGCTTGAGCTTCAAAGCATGGTGGAAGGGCATTTTGTGAATACCCGCCTGGCAAGCGACCACCTTCAAGTAGAAAATCTGTCGCCAAGCACCTAACAGTGTGTTCCAGCAGCAGTCCTTGAGAGCCAGTAAAATTACATATGATTCACATCCAGAACGGGCGAGTGTGCAATTCGTCACTTGTGATAAAATGCATCTGTTATAGGCAGAGGTTAGTCCACTTAAGATCAGGTGGGACTCGCCGTTTTTCCGTTTCAAATACATAAAAATAGAAAATGAACCTGAAGAACTATGCTTTGTTACGAAAATATTCGACTACTTTTAATTGTTTATTGCCCATATTATTGCTAGCATTTCACTACAAAATCACCTGGTGTTAAGTGTTGATGTGTTTGAAAATGGTAATAAGGCTTCAAGAATAAGAACTGGTTCTCAAAGACAGCTGAATTAACACACGTTTCGATGCTTGGCGGCAAAATGTATACTTGAAGCTTACTAGGCAGGCATTCGCAAAATGCCTTACCACCATGCGCTGCAGCTCATTCCATGGCAGGTTTCGAACAACAGTTCTCACATTGGCAGTCCATACACATTACCACGAGGGCGTTTGTGCTTCAGAAACTCTCATAAAAGTATATCAAGGTCAAGTACAAAAGCCACAACCAACCTCTCATCACGCCCATCCAACTTTAACATAGCAATAAAACGTATCTTATATAAAACCTACATCGGACTCTCCTCCATAAAAGTATACTTGAAAGTGCCTGACCTCGGTCCATTTCACCATTTTAACTACCTAAAAAATTGGCTATGTGGATCCTTACTAGTAAGGATGGGGTCCAGTACATGTCATATTGTAACGTTTTTAGTTGTTCAGTCCTTAATAATAATGTATTATTCATAGACATAATCCTTAAATTTCTACAGTACACATACAATTAAATATTTAAAAATTTCAGCGTAGACTAAATTAGAACAACAGATCAGAAGTTTAAATAATGTGATATACTTAAGATGAAGTGGTATTTGAAAAATATCATACTGGGTGGAGAGTGGAGAACGGAGAGACTTCGTTTTGCATGCCAATGAGCGAAACAGAATTACGCAATATTGAAATAAGGTGGCCCCCGTGGGGTGCCGTGTCAGAATTGCACCTCCCCATTTCATCTCGTGGGTGTCGTAAGAGGCGACTTAGGGAAAAAATACTGGAAGGTGGGCAGCAGCGCCTTCTAAAGAACTGCCATCTTACACCGCGATCCCCAAGCCGCCTGCCAAGCGTAGGGATTATGCCAAATATAACCTTGATAGGGGAGGCTGTGTTCAGCAGTGGACGAGTTGGCGGTTACAGTCATCATCATCATCATCAGCCAGAAGACGTCCACTGTTGAACAAATCGGTTATCAGTTCGTCGAGCAATGTGGCCCGCCCATCGCCACTTCACTTGCTAATTCTGAGAGCTATGTCGGTGACTTTGGTTCGTTGGCGAATATCCACGTTCCGGATTTTATCGCGCAAAGAAACTCCGAGCATAGCTCTCTCCACAGCTCGTTGAGCGACACTGAGCTTGTCTATAAGGGCCACAGTATAAGGTTACAGTACAGTAGAGAAACAAGGTGAGCGAATCCTTTTAAATAATTGATGTGACATTAATAAATATGGAAAAAAAAATAAGTGAGAAATTTAATACCTACCTGTTTGCCACATTATACTTAAAAATTAAATTTGTGTTGATACGATTTACTATATAGCAACAAACTAGACTCAGCAAATTTTAGAGCTGTGTTCAAGCTATATTCCATGGACAGTTATATATATATATTTATGTAATTGTGACGGGTCAAGCACGAGGCCCATCTGATGTTAAGCGGACTAACCTCTGCTTATAATAACAGGTGCATTTCGTCATAAGTCACGAATTGCACTGCGCCCGTCACCTTGAGACATAGGTGTTAAGTCTCATGTGCCTGTAATTTCACTGGCTCTCAAGGACTGCTGCCGGAACACACCGTTAGGTGCTTGGCGACAGGTTTTCTACTTTAGGATGGTCACTAGCCAGGCGGGTATTCGCAAAATGCCCTTCCACCATGCTTTGAAGCTCAAGCCCGCGGCGGGATTTGAACCATGGATCTGCGGCACAGCAGTCCATAGCCAATGCCATCTGAGCCGTCACTGCTTCTAAAATCTAATCATAATATCTTCTAGAATATTAAATAAACTTAATTGTAAGGCGTTCTCTTTCTAATAAACACGTTCAACCTTTTTGAGTGTTACTTCACGACTATACTATAAAGTATTTTGTATCTAATACCTTCCTTTTCCAATACGCTGATGAAAATATTCACATATGAAGTCGTATAGCGAGTGTGAGAATCGGTGTATTAAAGGTGCTCAAGGCATTACAAAATCACAAATATACGATAGGAAAAATTTAAGTCATGTGCGGGATTCGAACCCGCGTCCATCCACCCCTTGAGCCGGGGTATGCTCTTACCAATTGAGCTAACATGACATGACGTCATAACTCAAATCTTTCCCATCGTTCTTTTAACCATCGTATGGGGATCGTATTGGCATGCTCAAGGCATGCTCAGATGCATACCAGTTTTTGGCATTGAGTAACATAATTCCTCTGTTTCTTCGAGGGTTCGTGGTTACGATCTTGAATCTTACAGTGCTTACGATTTTTTGGTGCGAGAAAGTGGAACCTCTTTGTTGTGACTAAGATACTCTATTGTAAACAAAGTCTAAATCTCTTGCGTAGCAATTACTTTGTCAAGTAATTGAATTGCTTATGAAGTGATGAGGAATTGGAATTGTATACGTAATTTATCAGTATAATTACAAAAACCAGTCTCTGAATCATACAAGATTAAAGTGACAATTTTAGATGCAATGCTTTTTTAATAATTTTAAGAGAATATAATAATAGGTATTTCCAAGTCGATGAAATAATACCATAATTAAAATAAAATAACAAAGTTAATTAATAAAGCATTAATTTCTTGATCGTGTCTTAAAAGACTCAAGACCTCCTGATGATGCTTTGTGCAGAACGAAACATAATATTCTGGTTGACCTACGTGGCGTTTATGACGATACATCGGTTAAGCAGGAAAATTAGGCGGTATTGATTATTATTATTTATTTTTTTTATTTATTTATTCAGGAAACCAACAGCGTTTACAAATATGTATATATAATTAATTACATGTACTAAAAAGAAAGGCCAATAACAGGTTACCCTAATTTTATAGGAAATATAAGTACTTACAATATTTTAAGTTCTAAACAAAAAATGTAGTTATCAGTTACTGGTATTAAATTTATATATACCATTTACCAGTATTACAAATCAATTATATATCATCAATCAACATATACAAATCAATTACATATATATATCCATATAAACATATATATATACACAACATGACAGATATGCATATAACTAATGTATAGGATTTTGTATGTTTTCAGTTATTTGTGTGTAGTGGGCGTGTGTGAATGTGTGTTTGTTTGTGAGCTGGTGTGGGTGGGGGGAGATATTATAGGTAACAAGGGAGAACTACACTGAAAAGTGTTTATGGTTGGACTGATATCGCTAGCAGCATATAACCGATTTTGTATTTGCTTTTTGAATAAGCTTTTGTGACATGAAAATGGATCGAGATTAAAGAACCTTTTGTTGTAAGTGTTGACGATACGAGTAAGAACTGAATTACTTCCGTAGTTTGTTCGGTGATTTGGAGTACTAAAAAGGGGAGCGTTGCGTGTCCGATATCGGGGTGTGTAGTATGTAATAGAACTGGTTAGAGTTGGGCAATCAAGCTTCCCGTTAATTATATCATACAGCAACATTAAATCTGATATTATCCTTCTTTGTTGAAGAGAGAGGATTTTAAAGTGAGTGCACCGTTCTTCATAAGTGTTAAAATAGGTATTGGTGCGGTAGCATAAATATTTTAGAAATCTATTTTGTATGTTTTCTAATTGTTCCGTATATACCAAATATTGTGGATTCCAGATACTGCTTGCATATTCGAGGATCCTACGAACACAAGTCAGATACAATGGCAATTCAACGGGGCAATGCTGCCAGCATGCTGGGCACGCTGCCAACTGATAGTGGGTTAGAGCATTTGGACTCCCTATGAGTCCAAATGCTTTTACTGTAGTAGCTGTACTGTTGTTTATAGTTTGTAGTATTTGTTTAATAAAGATTAGTAAAAAAAAAAAAGTTAGATACACTATTTTCAAACATTTAATATTTTTGAAAGGTTTACAAACTCTTATTAGAAAACCTAGACTTCGGTATGCCTTATTAACTATTGACTCGATGTGTATATCAAGTATGAATTTGGAATCCAGTTGTATACCTAGGTCTTTCACCACAGTTACACGCTCTATAGTAGTATCATTAATTGTGTAATTATATGTAATGGGTTTAATTTTGCGAGTAAAGGTTATAATTTGACATTTCTTAACATTTACAGTTATATTATTTATTTTATAATACCTCGATAAAACATTCAAATCGTCTTGCAACTTCTCACAGTCCACAGAAGTTTTAACAGATGCAAATATTTTGTTATCATCTGCATAAAGTAGGTGTTTTGCATGTTTGAAGCACTCCTGAATGTCATAAAGATAAGAAACGTAGAAGAGAGGGCCCAAATGTGATCCCTGGGGGACGCCCGAAAGGATTTTAGTAAAGTTTGATCGAAAGCCTCCCACTACCACTGCTTGAGACCTATTCCCGAGGTACGACTTTACCCATCTTAATAAGTCCCCATGTATTCCTAGCGTGTGAAGCTTTCGGATCAGGATGACATGATCCACCCGGTCGAATGCTTTTTCGAAATCGGTGTAAACCACATCAACCTGACCCGAGAGCTCCATGTTTTTCAGTACAAAGGTTGAAAAATCAGCTAAATTAGTTACAGTTGACCTACGTTTTAGGAAACCATGTTGATGTTCGGGAATACTAGAGATTAAGACAGGATATATATTAGAGTAGATTATTTTTTCAAGTATTTTGCTAAAGATGTTTAAGATAGATATCGGTCTGTAATTCTCAATTTTGTTTGTGGGACCTTTTTTATGAATAGGCACTATATGAGCCTGCTTCCAGACATCAGGCACTAAACCTTCTTTTATAGATCTGTCAAATAAAATGGACAACGCGAAAGCTAGCTCTTCGGCACATTTAACAATATAAAGTGGGTGTACCATGTCACTTCCTGCGCCCTTGTTCGGATCTAAACGGCGAAGAAGGTTCATGACAACGTTCTTGCTAACTAAAATGGTATGAATGTCATTAGATGTTTGCCACCTTGAAGGTTCTAATATACTGTCGACCTGTGTTTGAGAGTGACATTGTGGTAGGAACACACTTTGGAAAAAATCATTGAACCCGTTTGCAATAGCTTCTCCTCCACAATATGTTTTATTACCTAAAAAGATTTGTTGGGGGTACCCTGAAGATCGCCTTCTTGATTTAATGTAGCTCCAAAAGAATTTAGGACTTATTAGAATTAAATTTTGTGCCGATTCTGTATATTTCTTAAAACACTCGGATTCAACTTTATGGAATCTTTTTCTCAAAAGTGAGAACTGTGCATAGTCACTCCTATTATTATATTTCTTCCATAATTCATGGGCCTTACTTTTATCTTTCAGAATACGTATTAAAGGAGTAGTATACCAAACAGGGTAGGTTCGAGAGCCAGTATTTTTACTTTGTGGTATGTATTTTTCAAAGGTCATATAAATGTGTCGGTAAAAGTTATTTAATGCTTGTCCTAGTGATCCTTCTCTGAGTTCCCTTGTCCAATCGATTCTACTGAGATAAGATTTTATAAGTGCATAATCACCTTTGTAAAATTTGTATTTCTTATTAGTATTTTCTGTTAAGGGACGTACAGATATTCCAAAAATATTTATAAGCAACGTCGTGTGAAATAATATGTCTTCCTTGACTAAAGGCCTACTGCAAGGAGAAACTTCTATGGGAAAATTACTAAATATTAGGTCAAGTGTGTTGTCAAAATTATTTTTAAACTGGTTTGACTGAATTAATCCTGTATAAGTTAGTTCTTCAATGAAATGTTTGGCAGAGTTTTGAATTTCAATAGATCCTTTTTTTATATACTGCGGTCCATCTAAAGACCATTTAATACACGGCAAATTAAAATCTCCCAACAACATTACATTACTTTCAGGATTTTCACTACTAATATTATTAACTGACTGTAACACATCATGCAGGTCACGCGGCTGAGTTTCCGCAGCGCCAGGGACGTATACCACGCCTATGTATAAATCTTTCTTTTGGTAGTAACTAAAAGTCACGGCTGATATCTTTATCCACAGCAATTCAGTAGATGTTTCAGAGCACTGATATAACTGAGCACACAGGTTTCTACGTGCACAGATCATGACTCCGCCGCCTGTTATTTTACCAGATGTCCTAGCGCATCGGTCATATCTGAAAACTTCATACCTACTATCACATAATTCCGAGTTCAAAATTCCTTCACATAGCCATGTCTCAACAAAAACAATAAGATCGTAATCCTCTGACTGTAAGTTTCTAAATAGTTGCAAGGTTTTTGTCCTGAGACCCCTAGCGTTTTGATAATAAAGCTTTAGGTTATTGTTTTTATCCATTTTGGAAGACAAAATAATTAAAGGTAATTTTTAGATACGTATGTAAAATGTTATTATTAAATGATATATTAGGGCTCAGTTTTGTAAAGTAAGACACCTCACCTAATTTAGTTATCAAAATATAATAGTGCAATAATAAAATAATACGCTTAACATTTAAATAGACACAATAGTAATAATATATATTAAAGGAATTATTTTGATTTCGAGGATAACTAAATACGTTACAATCCTCGAGTGAAAAACTTGGTTCAAAGTGTATACTGAGAAATAGTTTAACATGCTCAAAAGGTTTAGTTTTATTATAAATAATTATCTGCTCCTGATTAACATATTTCAATTTGTTCTTAAATTTTTTACAAATATTTAAAGAATCATAGCACAAGGATATTTTTATAAATTGGCTGCAACGATAATAAAATGTGCAAATAAGACAATAACAGTCAACCGGTCTCGGTCTCGATGACGTAACGGATGACAGATAACGCGGCGCGATCAGCTGGGCTGCAGACATGCATTGGTAGTACATATAATATATAATTATGTAGTATCAATTATATATTACATAGTATATATAATTGATACTACATCTGTAAAGAATATCATATTAAATATTTTCGAAAATAAGCAGGTATAAAGTATTTTTTTACCTGCTTTTTATACCTGCTTATTAAATGTAAAAATGTAAGTATAAAGTCATTCGATGACTTTATACCTGCTTATGTAAATTATTTAATGTATTTTTCTCTAAGAAAACGTTAAAATTTGTAGTTTCCTCAATTAAAAAATTAAAGTAGCGCTGGGACAATGCCGACACAAATTCTTATTAAGTAGTCACTTCAAGGTTGATATTTCAGTCAATTATTCAAAGAAATTTATTATTTACAGTAAGGCAATAAATATTATTAGATTATAAGAAGCAATAAATATTATATTCAGAATATGTGTGAGATTTTTAAACATGTACATTTTATTAATTGGAAGTTTGACATGTGAGTAAAATTATTTTATTTCAGGCCGAAAGGAATCTACGATCTATCGTGGGATTACTCCGCAATTATTCAAAAGGTGATTTTAATTTTAAAAACCACAATAATCTATCATTTAAACATCTCAAAATAACTAACCACAGTTCCAAAATAAATATGTTGCGAATCGACAAAAACGGTCCGATAATCACTTGACCGAGTTAACTTAACAATACGCACGCAACGTTGACACCTGTGACTCGCGACGGCTAATGCGGAAAGTACAATTATAGTGAAATCTAGACTATTTGTACAAATAATAAAATATCACTCATTGGTAGACTTTCTGAGTAAACATATTGTCGGTGTTACCAAATGCACCTTATCTTATTTATAGTCTATCTTCATTATGTACACCCCGGCATAGTTCTTCTACATCCAAAAGTTGCCTGGAGAACCCAAGATAACGAGGCAGTGAATGTAGATGCAGCACGTCCAGTCATATACTGTATCAGCCGGATCGTCTACTGCTGAACACAGCCTCCCCTATTAAGAGGGTATTTGCCATAATCCCCACGCTTGGCAGGCGGCTTGGAGATCGCAGTGTAAGTTGCCAGTTCTTTAGAAGGCGCTGCTGCCCACCTTCCAGTATTTTTCCCTTAGTCGCCTCTTACGACTCCCACAGGATGATAAGGAGAGGTGTAATTCTAACCCGGCACCCCACGGGGTCCAGTCATATACATCTGTAAAAAAAAACTGGACATTTGATCACAGAACCCTGAAAAGGAAATAGCTGGAATAACTAAAGGTTTTCAATGCGAAAATGGTTTTTATCTATTCATGAATCGCTTTGGTGTTCCAACCAATGGACACAATGGTTTTTGCATGTCTAGTTTTTAAGGGAAATTAAAAACAGAATAAACTAATTACTCATAGTAGACTTTGAAGCGCTCGTGGCGAAGTTTGCTTAGCCGTTCTTAACCGATCAGCAAAGTTAAGCAACGTCCGCCACGGTCATGACTTGGATGGGTGACCGCTAGTGACATTACTACTGAGCGCTTCCGTGCTTCGGAAGAAGAAGGCACGTTAAGCTGTCGGTCCCAGTTGTTTTCTTAGGATGGCAGTCGTTATAGCATGGTGGTAGGGCGTTTTGCGAATGCCCGCCTGGCTAGCTAGCACCCTCAAGTAGAAAATCTGTCGCCAAGCACCTAACGGTGTGTTCCGGCAGCTGTCTTTGAGAGCCAGTAATTCTAGGTTAGCCTGAACAATGCCTGTTTATAACTCAGAGGCTTACCTATAAAGCGTTTAGCATATAATAGAAAAATGGCTATCAGCGATTTTCATTCATCTGTTACCCATGAACCTTACGATATTGTCGGTTCAATTAGACTCTACTTACCCTTTGTCCGTAGTCTGGAATATAAACTTTAAGATTTCGCAAACCACATCATCGTAAAGTTATAACATTACTAACCGGAAAAACACGTTAGGGATCCACGTCGACCAGTGTCAAGCATATCAAATGGTCATCAGCGTATAAGTGTCCAGCACGTTCAGGGTGCTTGCAAATATATTATACAGGGTTATTGGTGGCTAACAACCTCTTAGGGTTAACTTCTGCTAGTCCTAACAAATATTTTGACAAGATTTTCTTTGTTTTTTTATTCTTGACAGCACGAGACCACCTGATGTTAAAAGTCTCTTGTGCCTGCAATACATTATTTCATATATTTTGTTACTTTGCTCGATGTAAATATTCAAAACTCTATTAAAAGGGAGCGCTGCGCGGTCCGGCGCTCTTGGCTCGGAGTACGCATTATCATACAAAAAAAACAAAAAAAAAACGACTCAAAATGTTTGTTAAGACTAGCAGAAGTCAACCCTAAGAGGTTGCTAGCCATTAATGGAGTCGCGTTCATACCACCGACAAGGGCAGTCGCTTCAATTATTGATTGACGGCTTCTCTAATGCCGACCTACGTTCCGCGTGGCGTGGCGTTTACGTGAGCGCTGCAAAACCGTGATGGCGCAATCTACGCGCTCGGACACCCTCGTGATCAACGAGTTTTTGGCCTTCGTGCAGAACAAGCTGGACGTCATGGACGAGCTGAGTTTGCAGCAGATATGTCTGTCTAGCTACAAGGAGACAGACATCCTCGCAGCTAAGAAGGTCTTAGCGGACACTGCCAAGACGTCGGTTCGGCTAGGAACACGTCAAAAAGATGGAAGCGGCAAGAAAGACCTGCAAGACATCTTCAGGGTTTTCAAGGAAACAGATCCTGATGAGATTTCAGTGACCTATGTCGCCAGGGACCTCCATTTGTTACTACCGGTGGATTTTTCTTCAGTCGATGTGACATGTTTTAAAGGATATCATGCGATTGAAGTCCGATGTCATCGATTTAAAGCAAAATTTGGAAAAATCGAATGCTGTGGTTTCTAGTTTGCAAACTGAAATCACAGCTTTGCGCAATAACGCTGCGCAGGCAAAACTGCCGTCACCAGCGTCAGCGCAAAATGTGACTGTGCGACACGCTAATCGACAAAATGCGCGACTCAGCAGTCCCGCGGAATCAAATGTCACCGATTCACCGCGGGGCATTGACCGAACATTGCAACCGACCTCGATCATCGAGACTCCCCCTCAAGTAATGATTTCTTCCGACTTACCATCAGTATCCAGGAAGCAGAAGAAATCATATGCACAAGCGGCAAATCGTAATCAGTGTACTCTACCACTTACCAAGAATGAGGTTATGGGGAGGCCCACCACTAATATCGATAAGGAAGGCTTCACTCTCGTTAAGAAGAAATCAAGAGTTAGACCGACGCGCAATAATCGTGGCACAGCTACGCCTACAGCAGAGAAGACTGTACTTCATGCTGTGGAGCCGACCATCTCTTTATATCTCTCTCGTTTGGACCCAACAACATCCGGGAACGATGTCCTTCAATACATTAAAGAGAGGTGTGAAAGACGTCGCGTACCGTTTGAAGTGACGTTACAACGGCTGGAATCTAGCCGTGTGAAAACTTTTAAATCATACGTGCTTCGGGTTCCAGCGAAGAATAAGGATGCGTTCCTAGTTCCCGACTTCTGGCCGGAGGGCATAGTATACAGGCGCTACAGGGAGGCGAGACCGAAAATCAATCCCAAAACTGTGTAAAAGTGTTTTTATTATATTATTTATGTTAGTCTGTAAGGTATATATTTCTATGGGTCTGTGATTATTTAATCCTGTTACCTGAAATAAAGAGTTATTATTATTATTATTATTAACTAATAACCCTGTATAATATATTATTAAGGAAATGCCTTCATAGATCTTTCCATGCTAACATGCTAGCTAAGTCAAATATTAAATAATAAGTGCCAATTCGCAGTGTCACCATCGTCGTTCTACTCAACTTTGCATTGCGGTCGTCACTCTGAGTTATTAATTCTTATATCTCGTTTGCCCAGTAATTTAACTTGCTCCAGTGCCCTTCACACCTAAGCACTAACTATGGACAGCGATGCTGCGGGTCTATGGTTCGATTCCTACCGCGCCGGTGTGAGCTTCACCGCATGATATAAGGGAATTTTGCAATTTCTCTAGATAACAAACTCAAGTAAAAAACCTGTCACCAACATCCAAACTGTGTGGCAGCAGTTCTAAAGAGCCAGTCATTCATGACATTACAGGCACATGTGACTTAAGATCTGTATTTTTCAGTGTGATGGGCGCAGTGCAGTTCGTCACTTGTTCAAACTACTTCTGTTATAGCGAGAAGTTACCTTAAGGTTACATCCCAATACGATGGTTAAAGAACGACAGATTTTTTTTAGTTATGACGTCATTGTCATATTTGCTCAATTTGTTAGAGCATACCCCGGCTAAAGGGGTGGATGGACGCGGGTTCTAATCCCGCACATGACTTAATTTTTTTCTATCGTACTTTTGTAAAGTTGTTACATAGTAATTCATATCTGTAAGACGTACACCCTTTCTAAAATATATGTTCAAAATTTGCCTTTTTGCAACTCACTTCACCTTAAAAACCCAAGCTAGTTTTCGAAATACCTAGGACATAGTCAGCATTTGACTTATACTTAATGTATGAAACTTTAGAAGTTCACTGAAGTTTCAGGTCAAATGATTCGTAAACAGCTTGGAGGTGTATAGAACAACAAGTTCTGTTATATGGACTAACTTTAAAATATGTAAATTATAAATATGAGTTGTATAGCGTTGTACGATACAAGTATTATAATTTAACAACTTAACAAAGGCTATTTTTAATCATTTGAAAATTGGATTTTATCAAGCTCACAAAACCTTTTAATAGTACATTAAAAAATGAAGCTACGTCAAATTCAAATTTCGTAAAATATTGTTTTAGATTTTATTTACGACTAGTTAATCTACTGGACCGGAATAAAACACAGAATAAAACATCAATGTTATGTGTGTCTATTTATCAGACCATAGGGGCACCGGAATACGTCAAAACTGTCTACTTTTTACAGTTTTTACACTATTGCATCAAGTTTGCCATGGATAAAGCCTGGGCATTGTGTAATATTTTTTTTTATGTAATTGTGACAGGACAAGCTCGAGGCCTACCTGATGTTAAGCGGACTAACCTCTGCGTATAACAGATTCATTTCATCACAAGTCACGAATTGCACTGCGCCCGTCACCTTGAGACATAGTTGTTAAGTCTCATGTGCCTGTAATTTCACTGGCTCTCAACCACTGCTGCCGGAACACACCGTTAGGTGCTTGGCGACAGATTTTCTACTTGAGGGTGGTCGCTAGCCAGGCGGGCATTCGCAAAATTCCCTTCCACCATGCGGTATTATTATTATTCCCATCCATTTATATGCCGAAACACCAGATACTTTTTGATCCCATGTCATTGGAGCAAGCTTATTGCTATCTACAGGCCGTATAAATAAACTCTGGACTGGTTTTATTTCTAAGTACCAAAAACCAGTCAGATTTACGAACCAGTAATCAAATCCAGGTGGTCGAGTTTCCAAAATGACGCTTTACACTATAGACTATTACAGAGGGTATTTTTACGTCTATATGTTGCGTAGGTACTTTTCATTAAATTGTCATAAATCATTCAGTTGTGTAAAAAAGAATATCTTATGAATTTATCAGGAGTTCTAAACAGTTTGTATTGTATAAAAATGTTTTTTAGACTTTATTCTAGATGAGCATAAGAAATGTCAAAGGTCTCCACATACAAGGAAAAGGCACGAGGAAAACATTTCTTTACTTCCTTTTAATGGGTTTTTGAGGGCCATTTTATTTCATTGTGCCCGTGCTATAAATCTTTTTGGATTAAGAAGGAATTATTTCTTCTATAAGAACGTGAAAAGTTATTGTTTAGTAGGAAAATATAAAATGCTGTTAAATATATTTAAAAACTGAGGAACTGTCAAACTTCTTCCATTAATAAATAATAAATAGATTCAGGCGTTACTTTGCGGAAATCCATATATAATAATAACAAATATTTTTAAAATATTTTATGAAAACATCAAATAAATATTTTAATAAAACACTTAAAAAATACAAAAATATATCTTGTGACAATTCCGCCTAATTTTCCTGTTAAGCCGACGTGACGTCACAAACGCCAATCAGCCAAACTGGAAGAATTTTCGACGCTTTTGGCTTCTACACGAAGCATCCTCAGGAGGTCTTGACTCTACGAGCGCACGGCGAGAGTGATAGGCGTTTGTGACGTCACGTCGGCTTAACAGGAAATCTAGGCGGAATTGTCACTAGATATATTTTTGTATT
Source organism: Plagodis pulveraria (assembly GCA_963890685.1). Classification (NCBI taxonomy): domain Eukaryota; kingdom Metazoa; phylum Arthropoda; class Insecta; order Lepidoptera; family Geometridae; genus Plagodis; species Plagodis pulveraria. Next base: position 5,182,256 of record OY982950.1, read on the forward strand.
TTTTAAGTGTTTTATTAAAATATTAATTTGTTGTTTTCATAAAATATTTAAAAAATATTTGTTATTCTACCATTAACATAAAAATACATTTACTATTAATACCTAGTAATGTATCTACAGAGTAAAATAGCATGGCCTTTGGTACCACGTTTGACCTGAATATACCGCTGATGAAGCTTACCTTTAAAAACAAAGTGTATAAGACAATCCAACTGGCGTAATTTATAAGTCAGAATATTAGCCAATGAAAAAATTGTGCATGTAGGCAGATAAATCAACTTTTATATGATTTATTGGTGTAATTAAAATAGACAAGATCAGAAAAAGCTCGCAAGCACCACCAGAACAGAAATTTTAAGACAATTACATCGGTGTGTTAATGGTCATGACAAATAATATATAGAGAAGGGTGCTGTGTCTTAACCCATTGGCATCTGCAATACTGATAACAATAGATTTCATTCATAACTAGGACGCCGGGGTCTAATTTGATAATAGCGAGTTAATGTTGACAGATATAGAAGAAAGCCAAAGATGAATTAATGTGAAAAGAAAAACATGTGTGCAAAGGGTGTGAGTTGGGAGATGCTAAGCAAAAGAACTGAGTGGAGACCAAAATACATGCTGTATCAACCCCATTGCACTTAGCGTAGAGAAGATGATGTAGAAAGTACTGGAATAAGTTGGTTAGTACCCGCTCATTTGTTCAACATAACAAATTATTTCACAATTATGCTCTCAAGTTACGCGATACAACCAAATCCCAAGTTTCCAAACTCTCAAGAACAAGCGCGTTCTGAAAAGTTTCATATAAGAGTTCATCCGGGCAGATCCAAGCTAATTAGCATGCCCGGGACGCGCGGTAACATCACCTTACATCGTATCTTCTTCGGGTTCGCCTACCTTGAATCTTGTTTATACACCCTCTTTTATGAATAATTGCTCTTGCTGGGCATAAGTTGTTCATGATTTATAGGCATATTTAATCTGGGTATTTGAGTTTCTCTGATGCGGACTAAAAAGCTCAGCTTTCTGAGTAAGTCAAATACATCATTTTATTTTTTGAGCTTTCGACTCAAGCAAAATATTAGGGGTTAAAGTATGAAATTTACGATTTGTACAGAAAAAATTTAATTAGTTTTTTTTAACTAAACATATTTATATAATCAAAAGAATAACCTTTATTTTCCATACATTGCTGCCATCTAATAGGAAGGTCATTTATGCCTTCGCGATAGAACTTTGTGATCTCGATTCGACAAACTGTGTGGAAGCATTTTGTACTGCCTACTCAGAAGAAAACTTTTACAACGTAAAAAATTGACCAGATCACGAATAAAATGGTAGTCCGTTGGAGCAAGGTCTGGCGAATACGGGGAGTAACGAATGGTTTTTAATTGCAGTTCCTGTCGAGTCCTGTTGCTAAGACTTTTAGAATCATATTTCTGCAGATCAGAAAAATAATTTTTCATATATATTTATTTCATTTTATTAATTTCACGCAATTGGGTTAATATTGATGGTAAGGTAACGTTAAGCCATGCCGCTAATTCCTGGGTAGTTTGGACTCGGATCGGCTTCTACCATCTCCTTCAATACATTGTTATTCGCCTGTGTCAAGCGGTCTTCCACGTGGTTCGTTCTTCAAATCAAAGTTTCCATTACGAAAGTCGCGGAACGCTTTTTGGTTTAAATGCTTTCGTAATGGAAACTTTGATTTGAAGAACGAACCACGTGGAAGACCGCTTGACACAGGCGAATAACAATGTATTGAATACATTGTTATTCGCCTGTGTCAAGCGGTCTTCCACGTGGTTCGTTCTTCAAATCAAAGTTTCCATTACGAAAGCGTTTAAACCAAAATCGGTGCGTTCATTATAGCAGTCCCCTCTCCAAATGCAACATTGATATTGCAAGCTGTTCTACCGCGTTAGTTCCGCGTCGGTACTCGTATTCAAAAATCACTCGAATTTTCGAAGTATCCATCTTTCTTAAGATGAATAAAAAAAACAACTGTAGTCGATAATCGCATGTTGCACATTTTTAATAGAAGACTCTCATAGGTACCATGTGAATTAAGTTTTACTCAAAAATCTCAAACTATGAAGGTTCTACGTCAATTCCAAGTACCTATTACAATAAATTTCAATTTCAATACATACTTTAACCCTTATTATTGCGAATTTCCAAGATGAGGACAAAATACAAACTTTCAAATTCTATTCATGCCTGGCCTGGCATTTTACCTTTAGGCTTTGATATGTTCAGTTCGATATAGGTTCATATAAGCTCATGCTCCTGAAACATATAAATTTCAATTTACTCGACCCCAATTACTTATTGGTGAAACGTAGGTGTTTTCACAACTCAGGCACATGTCTTATCTCTTCGGGGATAAAAAAGTAGGAATATAATAACAGCTTCTCAAAAATTAAAATTGTTTTTATAATAGCTTCTACAAGGCTAACCTTGCCATATAAAAGCTATTAAAATCATATAAATAGAATTTACAAGGCTTTTTTTTAAGGTTTACGTAAATAACTAGCAAACGAGAAATAGGTATTTGTTTTATGAACTCCTTTTTTTGACTGGGTTCGGTTCATTATTAAGAGAGTCGCAAAAATGTGCAAACTATAAAAAATTATTACATTTAATAAGCAGTACTAGGTATAATTTTATTTGGGATTTCATATTTTATAAACATTGTAAAATCAATAACATAAAGAAAAATAATTTTATCACGACAATATAGTTTCACGGTTACATCCAATGCTATCTGTCACGGAAGTTTCATACAGTGTCGGAAAAAAATCGTTCGGCTATTAAATTGGAAGCTAGAACTGGTTTTTGTCAAATATTTGAATAAAGGTTTTCAGTTTTAGTCAGTAGTTTAGTTCCTTTCAAAAATCCAGTATTGTAAATGCAGTAGCGTTGAAAGTGAAGCGTGGTGGGAACCAGGTTTCACTCTTCTTCACTTCACGTTGAAGTATAATAGTGACCATAGAACAAAACTATGTTGAGTGCATGAGGATGTACTGACATCGCTTGAAGACGAATGTTGCGAATTCAAAACCTAAATGAGGTTGCTGCTTACACCATACATAACTAAGCAGTACTAACTACAGTTTTTTTAAAAGATTGTGACGGATAACGCACTTGGCCCACCTTTAGCGGTAACTACTGATGTATATCATTACAGGTGATGACCTGTACTGCGCTCATCCCGCTGAGACGATCAGTTGTTAAGTTTCATGTGCCTGTAATTTCATAATTACTTACTAGCTCCCAACCACTACTCCCAGAACACACTGTAAGTTAATTCTTCCCCAATTCGAAAGCGCCAATAAAACAATTTTATTTTCAAAATTACGCTTGGTATAATTATCGTCATGTGCGGGATTCGAACTCACGCTATCCATCCCTATAGCCAAGATATGCTCTGGCCGCTAAGCCGACATGACTCATAACTTTAACAAATTCCCGCATACACTCTTAAAAATTCCTTTTTGTGCACCCTAAATTTCCAAATCGTTTCCGTTACCGCTTTATATATATTTTTCATACAATATGCCGACGATGCTGAATAGTTTTTTACAATCTCGCTTCTTAATCTATTCTTTCAAAAAGGAGAATGATGTCAGCTTTGCACCATGTAACATGTAATTTGCCCGGTGTGAATATTGAAAAGATTATAACGTAAATATAGCTAAATCACCTGCATTTTTGAATTTCGTTCCTTTTGATCCTCTCACTTTTTTATTAATTCTACTAATTGTAATTACTTTTGTATCTGTTTCCATTACTAAATATCACAAAAATTAGTACAAATTTATCAAACAGGCTTTTAAAGTACCATTAATATATTTTTACACTCTTCTGAATTTTAATGGCTGAACAGACACTATTACCAAAATCTACCAACAAGCGTTGTTATTGGCAACACACGGTGATGTCCAGTGAGGCAATTATTGCGAACAAGAGCGCAATATTATTGACACCTTTTTTTGTGAAGGAACGCGAGCTCCATAGTCGTGAGTTGTAAGATCGCATAGGTATGTATGATACCGGCAATAAGAGATTTTCGGTTGGTTTTATTTAGACTTCTGTCGTCACCTTTTGCTGGCGGGTGATCGTGTGATAATAAAGATTTGGTGGTAGTTAGAATGTATAAGCTTTTTATTATCTTACTATTGAGGACATCTTGCTCTAAAGTTACATCCCCCAATAGTATTATATGTCTTCAAAACACCTCTCTAACGTGTTCTGACCACCGATGGTTTATATCGTGTTATGTATTTTGTAAGTAATTTAAATATTTAAAAAAATCTGGTTATTGACATCTGTGGCGAGGTATTCTTAATATAAACAATTTTAATTTCGCTTGCTGTTAGGTTTGCATACCACTACTAACACGGAGTTTCAATTCATATTGCTCGTATTATTTTGGACATTTACTGAACTGTCAAGAGTAGTAAAATTATGATTACTTTACTATTTCCATTTCTTTATTTTCTCAATGACAGCTCCTGTGAGTACACGTTTATACCAGAGTTTCTCCGACTCTGGTATAACCTTGTACGTGCGTAAACGTCATATTTTTATAAAATAATGCATACATAATGTAAAAAACAACGCTCGTTCAAGTTTCTACAGGAGTTGCCATCGAGAAAATAAAGAAATGGAAATAGTATATTAACATAATATATGTTATCAATTCTAAACGTATAAAACACACATCGTAAAAAATATTCTCCGAATTTTGTGCATGTAAGATTTTTTAATTGTACGTTCGATACGAGGAACATAATGAAACGACTCATAACATTAAAGCGTAGCACGTTAACATTTTAAAGCAATTTATCTCTTCAGCTAATATTATCCGATAAACTGCAAAAGCTCATAAAACAACATAACAACTCTAACAATATTGCAAGCCGATTACAGATCCACATCTAGCGCCACTAACTTTAAAATTGCTTTATGAAACTTGGCAACTCTGCCACGATGTAAACGGATTTGTTCCTGCGACGTTATTTAATTCCTCGAAAAAGTTTTAATGAGAGGACCGTAGGAAAGTTCTGGCCCTTTTTCTTGTTGGACACACCTTGAGGTCGGCGGTTAGCATAAAGATGAAAGGGATGGGTAATCGGTTCGGATTGTAGTCACTTTCTTAGCACTTTTCGGGTCAACTTTAGTAAACTTTCGCCCGGGTAAGGTGATGTTTTCAATGTGTTGAGTAAATTATTACTTTAATGGCTTGTAATAAAGCTCAAATTTACAAAGCGCACTGTTAAATAAATTCTCAATATTTCTTTTTTCTGTCTCGCATGAGCAAGTGAATTATGAGACTTATAAGTAGTTTGGTATCTTGATGAGAAAAAAAAAATTAGACGTTAAATCCATTCTGTCATCTAAAAGTGGTAAAAGAACGTTCTTTGTTTATTAAGGTTCGATGAGCGCTGTGCCAAGTGACACTTACAAATTAAGAAGGAGAAAAGCTGCAAAAGTTTTTGCAGTTATTAAGTTAGCAAAATGAGAAAAACGGGTTTGTTCGCACACATTATACGAGTATAACAATGAAAATTGGAAATGGAATCAAGTTGTTTCTGTCTGACTAGTTGGACAATGTTAATAACAGTGTTATGACATAGACACAAAGATACAAGAAGTTTTAAAGGTTTTTTACCCAAGGAGCAAAGCGGTCGTGGTCGCGGACGGACCGGTCCGTCCGTGCTAGCCAGGCGAGCATTCTCAAACTGCCTCTACACCATGTATAACGACTGCTTATATAAGACAAATGGAACCGACGGCTTAACGTACGTAACGAAGCACATAATCTCTAGGTAGTAAATGCCACTAGCGGTCAATCGATTTATTTTAGATAAAATAATAGTAAACTTACAGTTCAAAAACCAAAACTCTCACTATTTGAAACATTACTTAAAATAATTTGAAATTACAATAATATTATTCATGCTGTCATTAAATATATTGACATGTTGGAACTCCTGCATAAAACATAATTTAATATTGCCAGTAGTCTAGGTGTTGACGCGTTACTGGCATGCTTGGTTCTGAAGATGAGAACAGCTGATGCCTTCGACGACTCCCGGCACAAGTGTACTTATTGGGTATAAATAAGGAGAGAGTATCTAGCACAATCGGGTCGTTGACCTTATTACGCAATAATTGGCAGTAATGGATGATTAGCACTAATATACGCCTGAACTCCAAAGTATCCACTCCAATAATTCCTGAGACAAATAGCGAAAGAAAGAGGTACGGGTAATATCCGTACATTCGTTTGTACGCAAGTCTAGCAAATTTGCGATTAACTCTTTCAATGAGCAAACCATAGGCTTTTTGAGCGTAGCGAAAAAATCGTAAGTCTATGGAGCAATCTGTTTAAGTGAGGTCCTCGATTATTGCACCATACTGCAACTTTCTGCGCACGAACGCGTTATGGAGCATGATGGCAACACTTACATCTTGGAATGGATATTCTCATCATAAATCCTAGCATTCTGTTGTCTTAGGTTTTCGCGATTATTACACGTAGTAATTAAACAACTAATCACCCCGTGACCACGATCACTGCAAAGTGTTTGAAACGTCGGGACAAAAATAATGATAAATATACGCGATTTAAACCGTTTAAAGTTGTTTAATTCCTAGCATTCTATTTGCCTCTTTTCAAATAGAAATGCTGTGTTCTCGGAAATCTAGACAAGAATGATTCGCTGCGATCATAACTTGAGTTATAACCGCAGCGGATACTATCTAACCTAATTGATCGGTTATGAACGACTTCAACCTGTAAGTACCTGGAAGTTGCGGCCTCATGAATTCTACGTAAGGAAGATCTAAGAGTCTTATCACTGTCTGACATGCGAATAAAAGTTTGGTAATGGGATAGAATCGTACAAGCAAACCGTAACAACTAGGAAACTTTGTTTAGCAGAGTAATCTAGGTGCTTTTCTTGGTGTTGCAGCTCTAATAGGGCTTGTACAAGCTACGAGACTACTGCGCGGAAACAATAATGAACCTGTTTGTCTCACCGGTTGTTGCTGCTGTTCTGGTCTTCATTATTGCTACAGGCAGCTGGATTTTGAAGCGCTCGTAGCGAAGTTTGCGCAGCTGTTCTTAATCAATCAGCTAGGTTAAGCAACGTCCGCCGCGGTCAGGAGTTGGATGGGTGAAAGCATTTGCAAGGAGGGCTGGTGTAAGGTATTCTCATTGCCATAAAACCTAATCCGAAACTTATTACTGTAATATCGTTATGTTTTCCTATGTATTGTTAGCGAAAACATATTTTCAATATGATCTTGTATAATTTTTTATTTATTTATAGGATTGTGATGGAACGCGGACAAGGCCCACCTAAATCCTCTGCCTATAACACATACTTTTCATCACACGTGACTTGAACTGGACTGCGCCCATCACCCTGAGACATACTGTTGTCAAGTCTCCGGTAATTTACGGGCTCGAAAGGACTGCTGCCAGAAAACACACAAAACAAGTGCTACAGATATTCTACTTATCGGTAGTAGCTTACCAGGTGAGCATTCGCAAAAAGCCACTCCACAATGAGTAAAAGCTTTAACCGATGATTAAACCATGGTCCTGCAGCATGGAAGTCGATAGCTATCACCATTCGGCTATCATTCTTGGTAATGTTAGAGAAGATACCCACCCTGCAGTGATGGCTCAGTGGCATTGGCTATGGACTGCCGAGCCGCATGTCCATGGTTCGAATCCCACCGCGGGCTTGAGCTTCAAAGCATGGTGGAAGGGCATTTTGCGAATGCCCGCCTGGCTAGCGACCACCCTCATATAGAAAATCTGTCGCCAAGCACCTAACGGTGTGTTCCGGCAGCAGTCCTTGAGAGCCAGTGAAATTACAGGCACATGAGACTTAACAGCTGTCTCAAGATGACGGGCGCAGTGCAATTCGTGACTTGTGACGAAATGCATCTGTTATAGGCAGAGATTAGTCCGCTTAACATCTGTTGGGCCTCGTGCTTGATCAGTCATAGAAACAGTACATAAAAAAAACCCGAGTTAAAACTTGAGTTTGATGATAGTTAGAAGACGGTGATGAGTTAATAAATAGTTGTATTTAAATAGGTTTTACGACCAATCAATTCGGCCAGCTGTCGTACAACGGCACGGCTGTCTTGTATCAAATTCAAATTGTGTTTCAGTTCAAAACATGGATATTAAACTTTCATTTCAGCCTGGAGCTATAGCGCCTGGAACCGAGCAGAAACGTACCGCAAGACAACTAAGGTCTTCATTATGCTAACGAGAACAATGGGTTTGTTTGCGCACAAATAATATATCAAAATTTTAAAAGACTAGCATAGAATCGAGTTTCGTCACATAATAAAAAGTTGCATCGACCGCGGTCATGCTTAGACTAAAATGGTCAAATTAGTCTGTACATAATATTATACAACAATGACATTTACATAGTACAGACCTTTCTATTCACAACCTTTTGAAGCATTGATAGCCGAGCGGTGCCGTATGGACTGCCGTGCCGCAGGTCCTTGGTTCGATCGCCACAGACAAAGATCGACATTTTGCAAATGTACGTATGGCTTGCTGCCACCCTCAAGTACAATGTATGTTACTTAGCATCTACGTTGATCACTTATTCCAGATCTTGGAAGCCTGTTGGCTATCCATATAGCTTAGAACATAGTTTGCTCGAGAGGGTTTCCACTGTGCTTGACTTGGGCATTATCATGGATAGTAACTTCAGATTAGTGACTACGTAACAAACATAATATGCAAGAAAGCAAATAGAACTTTAGGTTTTGTAATTAGAACTGCCAGTCAGTTCCGTGACATAAACATAGCCGTTGTGTTGTATAACGCATAATATGTTCGCAGTACATTAGAATTTGGCACCGTGGTATGGGACCCAAGAAGCAAAATAAACACTGAAATTATAGAAAGTGTACAACGTAATTTTCTTAGGTAACTCTACAAGAGAATATACGGATATTATCCTTTTGTTTACCCATCTTTATTTGGTTTGGGTATGGTTGGCTTCGCGTCTATAAAACACAGACGAAAGCTTTAACTTATCATACATTGCTGTCTATTTTATGTGAAACCAAGTTGACAACCCCTCTGCTCTAAAAGAAATAGGTTACAATGCGATTAAAATAAGAATAGGACGGGCTCTCGGCTAACTTCACTCATATTCACCCTAATAAGTACGATCAGCAGAACAAACTTAAAAATAGAGCAGTGGCATATATTTATACGTAATTTTAAATGAGTGACCGAAATTGTTAATTTTAATAAGTTCATTGTTTTAAGGTTGACAGCACAGACGCCATCTTGGTTTGATGACAACGCGGGCGTCAGGGTCTTATTTCTCCGACAGTGTACTACTACGCGACCCGTTTCCGAGTGTTTATTGATCTCTTCATTTAATTTATTTTTTGACTGCTTCATTTGTTGTTGTTGACTGTTTAATATGTTTTTGGTGATTGTTTTTGTTACCCGTTACGATGATAACGATGAGTCTGACTCAGTTGGCGATCAGGACATGCATCGAAGACCTAAGCGATTCAAATGAAGATACCTAAGTACAAAATATTGCTAACAAATAAAATTAGTTCAAATTATTTCTGTGTTTGCTGTAGGTACAGTAACCTACAACTTCGTTTACCCACCTATGACTACTTGTTGTTTTACCCACATAAACGTGTGTTAAGTTTTTAGGTTTCATGTATGTACCTATTTGTGTTTGTGAGTTTCTTTATTTCACCATAACTTCTAAACGGCTAACGGCTTAACCGATTTTAATTTACGAGATATCGTTAGATTTATCTTGATGGCTCAAGTGACATTTCTTTTTTTCACACTGTACCAAGTTCTATATAGTTTTGACGTCACAACATGGCGCTAGCCCGATCCTATTCTTAATTGAATCGCATTATACTTTGTGCCTGAGAATTATATCCGCATGGGCCATGCGGATGAGGCGCCAGCTCCAACTACTAGCGCCCCCTTCAGGGATGCACACATTGCACGAGCACAATGCACCGACGGCGAGGGCAATTTTTCTTATCAACGACTTTTTAAGAATTCCAAGATGCTGACTTACATACATGCTATTAGCCGTATGTATATGTATATTTTATTGTATAAATCGTATATAGTTATTTAAGCTTGAAGTATTTTGTAAATAAAGGCATACCGCCATTATGTTTTAGCTATGACATTGTGAATGTGTTGGCTTAGCTGCAAGTACACAGTTGTAAATCCTAGAATGTCACCTCCCATTTCTTCTCATGTGCATCGTAGGAGGCGACTAAGGGTAAAGTGCGCCAAATTAGCATCATGCCTCTTCTCACGTAGATGTGAGTAGGGTGTTGTGTGCAACAGACGCACAACAAGGCTTTATACCATCTGAGTGCCCTGCCAGGACTTCATACAATGTGTTCGTGTGTTCCTGTCTTATATGTTGTTAGCGTCAATTATTATGCCTAATACGTTATTGTGTTTCGTCCAGTGTGTTAGAGAAAAAAAATTATGACCCTGAAACTGTGCCTGGTGAATATCAATAGGCTCGCCCCCTATTACATAGGACCAAAACCCAATCGGTGAAATGTGGGTGTTTACATAGGTACCTCAACATATCCCTTCAGGGAATACAGGCGTGATTATATGTATATAATATGTATGTATGTAAGTTTGTCAAAGTTGTAAGTTTTCAATTTTTTTTATTACTGGGACCATCTTAAAAAACTATACTAGTCAGAGATCTGAAATTTCGGTAGGTATGTTATGTGTTGATGTAATAATAAATAAGAATTCTTCGCACTAGCAGAGAAGTAGCACTTGGTAGAGGAATTTGAAATACTCGTTTCAATAGGAGGTTCTTGTATTTCTTTATTTATATCTTCTTTCGTATATCACTGGCCTTTGAATCCTTATTTTTATTTTATTATTATTTGGGGGGCTTACAGCAATCATTACAAAACAGGTTTAATTACTTAATTAAGAAAAGCCAATAGCAAGCCTCCACAGGTATCCCACGGATATCTCCACAGATTCTTTGGAAGATACACATGAGACGCATGGGTCTATGATAGTGTCGGAACATTTACGAGGCCCACCTGGTGTTAAGCTATAACCTCTGCCTATAACAGATGCAGTGCGTCACAAGTGGCAAACTTCACTGCACCCATCACCTTAACACATAAAGTTGTTAAGAGGAACGGGAAGAGAAGCTCCTATAGAAAAATAAGTATTTTAACAAACTGATGCTGTCTCGCCGCTAAACGCCCAAACAGAAAAGTGCGATAAGCACAATTGCAGCTTCTTCAAGTTTGGAGTTAGAATTTGCCCATAATTTGCGTTCTGGGAGAAAATTTTTCTCCTACACAACTTAATGAAATCTGAAAATTTTAGTCTTATTTTATAACTGACAAAATAAACTAGGTTTCCCTTTTTCTTTATATATTTATTTTTCCTATAAATAATTCACTTACTAGAGATACAAGTTTTGAGAAAATTTCGGTTTTTAAATACCCTTTAATTCAAATTCCTTTGCTATAATGATAAAATCAAAATCTATAAACCTGGATATTGATAACATCTATAACATATCCAAAAATCATCAAAATCGGTGTTTGTTTAGGGGGGTAGAAACGTTTTCTCTTTTTGTATGAAAATTCCCTGCAGCCTTAAGTCTCATGTTACTGTAATTTAACCGGCATCCATACTACATAAAGTTGTACGAACATTACTGCTTGGCGACAGAAATATGTTTATCCCTCCTATTCCCTACTTAGATATTATATTTAAAAGTAATATGAGAAAGTAACTAAACGGTATATTTTATAGCTTCATACGCGTATTCGTTAGGCAACTTTGGCATGTAATTAATAAAATAAATTTTAAGTAAAGAAATTTACGCGCACCTACCGAAGGAGAATTAATTAAATCTCTTCATTGTTTACCAAAAACTTTCACGTTAAAAATATTGTTAACGATGATCAAAGAAAAGAGGGCGGTATGATTCGAGGGTTCTGTATATTGTTTCATATGAAAGTTAGATGTTTTAATATAGTTGTTTGCAATAACGCCTGCTATGCGGATTATATTACAAAATTACAAATATACGATATGAAAAATTTAAGTCATATGCGGGATTCGAACCCACGTCCATCCACCCCTGTAGCCGGGGTATGCACTAACCCATTGAGCTAACATGACATGACGTCATAACTCAAATATTTCCTTTCGTTCTTTAACCATCGTATTGGGATGGTGCGACATATATAGTACAACTTACGTTGTACTACAATCAAGACCAATTTTGCAATTGGTTTTATACTTGTAAATGATGACGCAACCTAATTTTAAGATTGTTATGCTTGCAATAACTCTTGCTATGCGGATTACATTTCAAAATTACAAATATACGGGTTCGAATCCCACACGTGACTTAAATTTTTCCTACCGTATATTTGTGATTTTGTAAACATTATTTATTATTATCTGGTAGCCCTTGACAACTATCTCACCTGATGGTAAGAAATGATGTGGTCGAAGATGTTGTTGAGGATAAGCTAGAATGACTGGCTATCAAGGACAGCTTCGGAAACACCCCATTAGGTACTACTAGTGACAGATTTTCTTCATCTAGCCGGGTAAATTTCAAAGTCGCCGCGGGATTCATAATATGGAACGGCAGTCCAGAACCATTGCCGACGTAGTACACACATTGAGATGTATATATTCTGTGTTAAAGATATGTATTGTGAAGCAATGATGGCCGAGCTGTAATAGCTATGGACTGCCGTGCCGCAGGTCCCTGTTTCAATCCCCACCGCCGGCTTGAGCTTCACCGCATGGTGGAAGGGCATTTTGCGATTGCTCTCCTGGCTAGCTACCACCCTGAAGTAGAAAATCTGTCGCCAAGCACCTAACGGTGTGATCCGGCAGCAGTCCTTGAGAGCCAGTGAAATTACTAGCACATGAGACTTAACAACTACGTCTCAAGGTGACGGGCGCAGTGCAATTCCGCACTTGTGAAGAGTTGCATTTGTTCTAGGCAGAGGTTAGTCCGCTTCACATGATCTAGGCATCGAGCTTGTTCCGTCACACTAACATAAAAATATATATATATAGTAATTAAACAACTTTAAACGGTTGAAATCGCGTATATTTATCATTATTTTTGTCCCGACGTTTCAAACACTTTGCAGTGATCGTGTTCACGGGGTGACTAATTGGTTTTATTTGTCACATGAGTTATTAAGAAATTATTTGTCTTACCGTCCGAATTTTTTTATATTAATCACTTTCCCTATTCACGCAATATTCGCTCACAGTGTCGAGAGGTCTTGCAGAGTTGTGGCGGCCTTGGGATTTAATTAATTTGATAATTGGATCCCAAGCAGGTGGTACTTGCCAACCATATAATATAATATGTTTTGTTTGTAAAATGAGTATAACCAGCAACTCACGACTTAGTTTCATTATACACTGTTTGTATAATAGTAGTGTATTTATTTTTAAGCTGTCCTTTGAACGTCAGGTTAAGTCGGCGTTTCTTTCTAGGTTTTCTTTTGAATTTCTGCTCTCAGTTATTAATATTTGTAAGAGGTCGTTATATTTTCTGCTATAAAAAATCATGGGAATGTCAGGTATTTTACAAAATGCTCTTTTATGTATGGTTGTGATGTTATAAATTTGTATGTGTGCTCTATCAGTAATGGCTTAGTATTTCAACGACTTTTAATGCGATCCCCAAGATGCGTGCCAAGCGTGGAGATTATGGGGGAGACCTTGTTCAACCTTGAACGTTCACGTTAGTGTATGACGATCATGAATATGAACCTGACTTCAAGGACAATTTGTTCGCTTCGAACAATGTTCGCTAGCAATTTTTATAGTCTAAAATCATGATGAACGGTCCTATATCTGTATTTACATACAGTATTTAAATGCTAATTTTTTTTTTACTGTAAGCCACACCACTCACCACAATCGCACCTGATGGTAATTAACGATGTGGTCGAAGGTGTTAACAGGCTTAACCTAAAATTACTGGCTCTCAAGGACAGTTGCCGGAACACACCGTTAGGTGCTTTGCGACAGATTTTCTACTTGAGGGTGATCGCTAGCCAGGCGGGCATTCGCAAAACGCCCTTTCACCATGCGGTGAAGCACAAGCCCACGGCGGGATTCGAACCATGAACCTGCTGTTTTTGTTACAAATCTACATCTACACTAGTATTATAAAGAAGAAAGGTTTGTATTTTTGTATGCAACGTATTAGCTTAAAAACTACTAGACCGATTTGGATGCAACTTGGACTGAGGAAAAGGACATGGGATACTTTTATCTAACTGCTGAAAAAAGAGGTTAATGGTTTTGCGCGATAACCGACATACACGCGGGCAGAGCCGCGGCCGAAAAGCTACTTGTATATAAAAATACACAACAAACAAACTACATAATAGAAAGGCAGAAAGATATTAAAGGCTACATGAGGCATGGTGGTAGGGCATTTTGCGAATAACCTCCTGGTTAGCTACCACCCTAAAGTAGAAAATCTGTCGCCAAACACGTAGCGATGTGTTCCGGCAGCTGTCCTTGAAATCGTGAGTAATTCTAAGTTCATTCACAACAAACAAACTACATAATAGAAAGGCAGAAAGATATTAAAGGCTACATGATGCATGGTGGTAGGGCATTTTGCGTATAACCTCCTGGTTAGCTACCACCCTAAAGTAGAAAATCTGTCGCCAAACACGTAGCGATGTGTTCCGGCAGCTGTCCTTGAAATCGTGAGTAGTTCTAAGTTAGCCTGAACAACATCTTCAACCACATCATTATTTGCCATCAGGTGAGATAGTGGTCAAATGCTAACCTAAAAGGCATAAAAAAACTACGAATAATGATGTAATAATAGTAGATTATGATACAAGTGAGCTAAGTTGCTCACGAGTTTCATACGCACTTTTTGAACACCCTTGCGAGGAAAAAAAATATATATTGCACAAATGCGATACAAACAACATACAAAAATTATGGAAATAGCGAGCAAGTTTTTTTTTTTGCGCGGCAAGCGTATTGTGGTTCATTACATATAAACCTTTTTATGTTACAAATCTGTATTACCCAGTTAAATTGAAAATGCTCTGTTTACTCGCATACAAGTTGCAGTTAGGTACTAACTTAACTTTGTAGGGATAATTATATTACGCACTAGTGTATAATATTATTATGCACGAGGGTGTTATAGTTCGGTTTATAGCCATAAGTACGATATAATAAAGCTCACTTTACGAGCAAGGGTGTTGAAAAATCATAAATTGTTTCCGGTAATGAATTACAAATATTGTATTACACATATCCTATAATTCCCATCCTGAATTGAAGTACTAATAAATATATGAAATGTATGCAAATCTGAGATGTTTTTTCGCGACAAAGCTCCCACTGAACCCCAAAAACAAAACATCTTGTTCATCGTTTTAATAAATCCGTTGTAAAAGCCGAACGAGGTAGATACTGAAGCACTCCATAATTGTGAAACTTTTCGGAGCTTTCGCTTTGTCCAAAAATTTTCGAAGATTTTATTATAGCTCTAAAGTACGCCGAGATTATGATAAATTTCCTTATCGAGCCGGTTTTTTAACGAAACTTTCTCTTCCGATGTTGGTGGGGTTTTTAATCAATCTCCTTTATAAGGTGTTAAGTTTACTTGTTTTTTTAGGTGGTTGTTCAACCGTTACATGTAAAAAGAATACAGGGATAGTTAACTAAACTTAAGAAATCCTCCTTGAGTTATAATTTGTGAAGTCAAGCATGCTAGTTGCCGCTGTGAGTAATATATAATCTTGAAGCAGTGATGGCTCAGTGGCATTGGCTATGGACTGCCGCGCAGCAGGTCCATGGTTCGGATCCCGCCGCGGGCTTGAGCTTCACCGCATGGTAGAAGGGCATTTTGCGAATGCCGACTGGCTAGCGACCACCTTCAAGTAGTTAATATGCCGCCAAGCACCTAACGGTGTGTTCCGGCAGCTGTCTGATTAGGATGACAGTCTTTATAGCACGGTGGATGGCCATTTTGTGAATGTCTGTCACTATTTGGATGGGTGACCGCTAGTGGTATACCTAAAACTAGAATGTCCATGATTTGAAGGGCTCGTTGGTTCCTCAGTCATATAGTTCTTGTCTTAGAATAGCAGTCGTCTGGCTATGTTCCGAGCTATGGGCAGCTAGAAAACTTCAATATCTTGCATGGTGGTAAGGATTTTGCGAATGGCTGCTTGGATAGCTGGGTGGTATTAATCAATTAGAAAATCAGTTACTACAATTCAAACTAACGGTGTCTTTCCGCAGCTATCCTTGAGGATTTTGTTTCCACTCTAGCTTACGCTTCCGTGCTTCGGAGGGCACGTTAAGTCATGGGTCCCGGTTGTTGTCTTAAGATGGCAGTCGTTATAGCATGTTGGTAGGGCATTTTACGAATGCCCGCCTGGCTAGCTACCACCCTCAAGTAGAAAATCTGTCGTCAAGCACCTAACGGTGAGTTCCGGCAGCTGTCCTTGAGAGCTACTAATTCTAGGTTACCCTGAACAACATCTTCTACCACATCATCACTTACCATCAGGTGAGATAGTGGTCAGAGGTAACCTATCAGCTATAAATAAATAACCTCCATGCTATTTGTGTGACGAGAACTCATAAATTTACAGACTTTATTAAAAAATGTACGTACCTAACTTTATTTGTCAATGATACAAGGGTTGACTTCAAAGCCTCATTCACGCCATAGGAATGGTATCCCATTAATGGTAAACAAGATTTATGCAGGGTACGCTTGACGCTGTCGGCTCGTGGTCGCAGTGCCTTGCATACTAAGTACAAGTGGGACTCACAACGCTGCTCGTGTGAGAACTACAGTGTATATGCTTCAAGCCAAGTACACGGCCTGCATCGTTGTTGACTTGGAACTTTATGAGCTTATGGTTCAACAACTTATATGGCAACATGCGCGCAGAGTTAGTGTTACTCTGAAATGTGTAAGAGTCATGGACCTTTTTCAATATATTATACACACCTCACAACGGGTACAACAATATATACATATTGTGCTGCCTAGATAAACTATCTTTCGACAATGTGACAGTCTTCCTGGGAATCAATCAACTTTACAGTGGGATCCACATATACATGACCTATCCGGAAGACTTAGTTTGCAGCGTATGCAGTTCAGTAAGATAAGACAGTTAAGAGTAGAGTTCACGGAGCGCTTTCCATACAAACGTATTTTTGTCATATTTTAAATACCAAGTGTTCAAACTCGGTGAAATGCTTGGTGTGCATATTGCTGAGTCTAATATCTATGCTTCTGGTTTGCAATTTTTTCAATTTATTATTTATTATATCACTAAAATGTCAAAATAACAATACCCATAACAATACCACAAAAAGATCTTATGAAAATACTTAATTTTACGGAAATCTGGCAAACCAGAGGCACATATTAGGCTCGAGGATATACATGCAAAGTTCCATCGAGTTTGAACACTAACTCCCTTACTTATAAAAAATCCGCTAAGTAGTTGCTAAGTGATGCATAACTAAACAGTGTTTAAGTAATGTTTAAATATTTCTTACTTATAAACGCTACTTAGCAACTATTTAGCTAAGCAATGGATAATGAGGTCGAACGTATTTTAAACTGACAACATTGAACTAAAAGGTATTATGAAAGACCCAAATTGGCAAAAAGCGTGTATCTAGTGCTAAATATCTTAAAATTAAAAAGTAAAAATAAAAGAAAAGTTTTGTATGCCTCCTTGACAATAACCTCAATAGTATAGTACCACCAACTTAACTGTGCAGTTTTCGAGGGCGCTACTGGTCAAGGAAATCAACTACAAACTGTCACAATTTAAAGGAATGTTGTAGTTCTTTTTTCTGCCACCTGAACAGATAAGTTGGTGGGTCTGTAACTAAATCAGCTGATCAGAAATACCGGCGCCATCTTCCTACTTAAATATTTAAACATGGGTGGGACGGTGTTTAAATTGACAGCTGATTTAAGCAGTACTTAGGTACTGGATAAAGTTATGTAGCGTTTATGAGTAAGGAATTTTGCTAATCAGCGGCTAAGTAATGCTTTAAATTTAAGTAGCGTTTATAAGTAAGGCTGTAAGTATTTAAAATATGACGAAAATACGTTTGTATGAAAAGCGCTGCATGAACTCTACTCTTAACAGAGGTAGCTCTTCTGCTAGGCTAGTTTGTTTTGCGTACTTTAATAGTTTTTTTTAATCATTGCGTAAGTTGTATTGGTGTGTGAAGCTGCTGCTGAGATAGAGACAATCTTTAACTTACAAACGCGTGCCATTCGAGCCATAATTATATGAAATGTGTTCTAGGAAATATATAGGGATCTTTTAAAAATATATATATATTTAGCAATTCTTAGCTATAATTACTAAAAAAAAGAATTAATTACAACAAATATCGACAATTTAATCACAAAAATACAAATTAAATAACAATTGAACAGAAAATAGTTTATAGGCAAGTAATTTATGACAGGACACAAAAATAACGTGGTGACGTCACCCAAGACACAGACTTTCGGAGATGTTTACGCGTCGACGGCTGGAGGCAGAAAGAGGGCGGTGCAGGTCTGCTGCCGCTTTTATATGAACGCTCCACAAAATGGCGGCTTCTTGCTAACTCGGCTTCTCCTGACTAGCGGTCGTCCTCGGCCGCATTTTCCAGTAACTCAGCGAGGGACTCGCTTCTTCCTTGAACTGATATGCTTTCATGGTCACAATCAGCAAATTGACTCGTTTGGGGCTTGGGGCTTGAGTTTAAGTTGCTAGTAGTATCCTGACTTAGTGGACCTTGTGCCATGTCTTCGCTTAGGCTTCGTGTGCTGGACTTCGCCGGGTTGTTGATGTTGTGAGGCTCAGCAAAGATCTCGTTTTCAGCTATAAGCAAAGAAAGCAAGTGTAAGTATTATTCTAACAAAAATTGTCAAAGTAACTCGTGCGAAAATAGAGTTGGTCACATCGAGTAGTCAGTCAGTTTAAGCAGAGCCGGAGCTCAATGCAAACAGTCATGTCAAGCAGAGCCGGAGCTCAATGCAAACAGTCACGTAAAGCAGAGCCGGAGCTCAATGCACACACGGCAGAGCCGGAGCTCAATGCACACACAGCAGAGCCGGAGCTCAATGCACACACAGCAGAGCCGGAGCTCAATGCACACACAGCAGAGCCGGAGCTCAATGCACACACATTGCAAAGTCCAACGCTTAGTGCTCCCACAGTGGAGACCAGCGTTCAATGCATAAACTGCAGAGCGTAGCACTCGATGCAGTCACAAACAAATAATAGAATTTAGGTATTGGAATGAATAGGCTCGTAAGTAAAATAAGGTTAACTTACTCTCAAAAAACGCAGCACACGACTCTGGGGTCCACTCTCCTCGCCAAGCTACTATATGCTCGGCGGCAGCCTGAGTAGTTTTACCATACGAACCACTCAATAGCTGCAGCAAGTACCGGTCGTGAGGCAAGACTTGCGTCACACGGTAGGGCCCTCGCATCCCCGAGTCCAATTTGCCTGTAATTTGAGCAGATTTTATTACAAAAACTTTATCATCTACATTGAAAGTTCTA
This sequence comes from Plagodis pulveraria, assembly GCA_963890685.1. Taxonomy (NCBI): domain Eukaryota; kingdom Metazoa; phylum Arthropoda; class Insecta; order Lepidoptera; family Geometridae; genus Plagodis; species Plagodis pulveraria. The sequence continues at coordinate 5,201,950 of OY982950.1, forward strand.
GCAGGTTTTCGACCTTTGTTGACGTATGAGTTTTGCTTTTGTCGGTTTTGCTCGAGCAATGCATTAGCCCGCTGTCTCTGAAGCTCTCTAAGGCCTTCACGATTAGGTCGCGTATTGTCAGTGGCAACATCACTGATAAGCGCTCTTATTATTGGTGTAGTTGCCTCGATGCCAGTTAGGAGCTGTAGTGGCGATGTATGTGTTGTTTTATGCTTAGTGCAGTTTAGGACTAACTGCATTTTCCACAGTTCATCAGACCATTTGATGTCATGTTTTGCGGCAATGCGTAACATATTTAGGAGTGTGCGACAATAACGTTCCACTTGGCCATTTTCGTTATGTATCTCAGGCGTTATGAAGTGAATTTGACTACCGATATCAGAAGCCAAATTCTGAAAGATTGCACTTTCAAACATTCGTCCTTTATCACAAACTATAAGTTTGGGAGCCCCGAAGAGTGAAACTGCATTTTTCATAGCTTTCTGTAGTTCATCCGAGTCTTGCCTTTTTAAGGCATAAAATAGGCAATATTTTGAGAATGCGTCAACCATCAGCAATACATACTTGTAATCGTTTGAAACGGGAAGGGGACCGAGTGCATCTACATGCAAAGTATCGAACGGGATTCCTGGTTTGTTCCAAGATGAAATTGGCTGGTGGGGAGCTCTAGGGACCTTTTTTTGAGAAAGACAGACTAAACAGTGACTAACATATTTTTTTACAAAAGTACGAAGACCGGGAAACCAAAAATGACGTAGAATGAGATCGACAGTTTTGTCTTCATTGATATGTTCGTGTTGGTCGTGAAAAATTCTCAAAAGGCTGAGACGGTGTCCTTTAGGAATGAAACAGAGTAATCTAGGTTCTTCTCCGGTAGGAGTGTATTTGAAATATAGCAAATCATTGCGAACAACATACTGATTTCTGTCTAGTTCGTTATTATTAACCTTGTCAATCAGCGTACGTGTTTCTTCGTCCGCTGATTGAGCAATCTGTGCCCAGTTTTTAGGCCGGGTGATTTGGCGGATATCTACAGGATTTCGACTTAGAAAGTCTGCGTGTTGCATCATAACACCCTTCCTATACTCTAACGAGAAGTTGAAATCCTGCATGTATACCCACCAACGCGCGACACGTGGTAGAAGGTCTTTTTTTCGTTCAGTCAATTTGAGAGCATTACAGTCAGTCACAATTTTGAATGCAATGCCCAGCAAATAATGACGGAAGTTTTGTAAGGCCTTAACGATAGATAACGTCTCGAGTTCATACGAGTGATACCTAGCTTCTGCACCTTGAGTAGCTTTGCTGAAGTACGCTACGACTCTTCTTTTGTTATTCTCGTGTACTTGTAAAAGCACAGCGCCATACCCGATGGAGCTAGCATCCGTATGCAGCTCCGTCAGTAATGACGGGTCAAAAATAGCTAACACGGGTTCACTCGTAAGACAATTGATCAGGTACTTACGAGCGTTATTTTGTTCTGCACCCCAATTAAATGAAATTCCAGTCCGTGTCAGGCCAGCTATGCATGCAGTTTTAGATGCATAGGCGGGAATGTACCGACGAAAGTATCCGGCGAGCCCTAGAAACTGGCGGACCTGTTTAACATTTGTGGGCACAGGAGAATCAAGTAAGGCTTTTATTTTTCGCACGCTCGGTTTAACCTGACCTTGAGAAATTGTACGACCTAAATACTCCACTTCTGTGGCCACAAATGTACTTTTCTTCATATTGATTGAAAAACCCGCAGAAGTTAACGTAAATAGGACCTCGTGAACGTTTTCAAGGGCTTCTTTTACCGAAGACGCCATTATCAGCACATCGTCAACATATACCAGAACTTTACCCGCTTCAATCAGTGTTTTCAGTGTGTTGGTGATGATGCGCTGATACACAACTGGGGCGTTAGCTAAACCGAATGGCATTTTTAGATATTCAAAATGAGCCTCGGGAGTCACAAAACCGGTTAGGGGTATAGAGTCGTCATCCAATTGGATCTGATGAAAACCAGTCGCCATGTCTAAACAACTAAAGAACTTACTGTTCCCAAGGCGATCTATATGGTCTTCAATCAGTGGAAGTGGATAACGATCCTTTACCGTGATCGCATTCAATGCCCGATAATCTACACACATGCGATCATTACCGTCACGCTTCTTAACGAGAATTATTGGACTGGCGTACGGTGATTCAGACTCACGAATGATACCTTTATCAAGAAGGTCCCGTGTTATTTCGCGCACTTTCAACTTCTCGTTGATTGATAACCTGTAAGGCCTATAACATATAGGCGTATCACTCGTCAATTCAATATGCATACTGCCAGTCGTTACAGTACTTAGAGCAGTACCCACTATAATATTTTCCTTAAAACCATCGAGGATACTTAACAATGTTTGTAAATCACTGCCCTGAAGGGGCGTATTTACAGACATCTGTTCACTGGGCCTGACAAGCAACACGTCTTTATCTTTATTATTACTAGAAATCCGCGTTAATCGCTGTGAATTGTTAACCCGAATGTATGCTACACCATCACGATTCAATACATCTGTCCCTATGAGTACGGGTACGCTGATGCACTTTTGGTCGACAACAAATAGATCAACTTCTAATGAAATGTCACAGAACTCAATAATCAAGGTAACATAACCATTACACACAATATTTTGTTCACCAATACCACGAAGAACTTGATATGTGGGTAGTTGTGTACACTTCAAATGTTTAAGCACCGTATTCGAAATAAGTGAAACACGTGACCCACTATCAATTAATACGTCAAATGGAATGCCCTGTATGACCGCAGTCGTGACGTCATTATCTGATGAAGCTCCTTTCAACTCGCAACAAAAGTTCACGTTGTTTTTGTTACGTTGTTCGGATCTTTCCTTGGCAAAACAGACACTGACATCATGACCTTTCTTTTTGCAAAACGAGCACGTTATAGGTTCCGTTGGTACAGGCAATGTACCACTTTTAATCCGTTTGGGACAAAATCGCTGTACATGGCCTGTAGATTGACACGAGAAACATTTTAAATCGCGGTTAGGCATCTTGTTATTATGACCACGTTTTCGCGGATTATGATCGAGTCCTTTGTCTTGAGTATGTTTTATGCCACTGACCGATGCTCGAGTGTTTGGTCTTGAGTAAATGGATAAAAACTCAACCAAATTTTTGGTCGTTAAATGAGCATTGGTCGCTATGGCACGTATCTGTGCATCAGTTATTCCACGTATAATAATAGCTATCGTCAAGTCCTCACTTAAGCCCTTTACGATGTTTAGACGCAGAAGAGAGCGTCTAGCATAGTCTGCGTAAGTGGGGTAGCTATTGGAATTAGTGCTCATAACGTCATATAAAATGCCAGCTATATCGATTCTTCGTGAACACAACGGTTTGAACTCTATTTTAAAGTTTGACCATGTACGGTCATTTGTGATCCAGTCATTTAACCAACTACGGGCATCACCTTTGAGGCAATTGGCAATACGAGAAAGACACTCGTTGTCATCCCAATTGTTAATACTACGTGCCCTTTCGACTTCTTCACACCAAGAATCGATATCATGCAAGCTAGGATCAAAGTTAGATATGTAATAATGGTTCGATCTAACCTTAGTTAGTGCACTTAACGCTCCAATGAGACGCTCGGTGGGGTCCAGCGACGTACTCGCAGAGGTGCTCGCGACCGATTCTGGCGGCGGCGGCAGCTGTGGAGAAGACGCCCTTGTTGGCGCCACAATGGCGCACGTGTCTGACGCTGGCGACTCGGTGCACGAAGCTGGCCGTCCGCTGTTCTCAAGCGCATTCAGGCGGGACAAGATAGCACCAAGTGTTTCCTGTAGGCTTTCAATATTTGTGTTTTGGTTAGTTCTTTTTCTACTCCTACTACTAGAAGTGGATTGTTCAGACATGATTTTATTTTAAAATTTTCACAAAATCTATTGCATTTAGTACTGTGAGCTTAATAGAAAAGTAAAGATAGGCAATGGAGCCTATCCCACTTCTGAATTTAGCAATTCTTAGCTATAATTACTAAAAAAAAGAATTAATTACAACAAATATCGACAATTTAATCACAAAAATACAAATTAAATAACAATTGAACAGAAAATAGTTTATAGGCAAGTAATTTATGACAGGACACAAAAATAACGTGGTGACGTCACCCAAGACACAGACTTTCGGAGATGTTTACGCGTCGACGGCTGGAGGCAGAAAGAGGGCGGTGCAGGTCTGCTGCCGCTTTTATATGAACGCTCCACAAAATGGCGGCTTCTTGCTAACTATATTATAATTTTACCATATATTTCCAAATATTAAGTTCGTAAATATGTGGTAAATTAAAATTAAGCGGTTACAATCACGATTAGAACATTAGGAATAAAGAAAAAATATAGCGGTGTCATGTTTAGATTAGCAAAGATATATAAAAATGGTCCTTTTTTTGGTAATTGTGTGCGGTTTATAAGAATGTTCCCAAACGTGTGACAACGCTCACGCAAAGAAAATTAAATATATTATTTATTTATTTATATGTATTATTTACATTTTTAGTACGGCTATGGCCAATTTCAAGTTGCACGTGAAAAATATTTTGATTAAGAAATCCTACTACACAGTTTGTTTTTAATTTAACGTACAAAATTGCTTGCACAGTTCTGCCTCTGCCAAGCTAGCCTGCCACTTATGTAATTTAAACAAAAATTGTTATATTTTTTAATATAGTTGGTAACACATTGTAAAAAGACGTTTAAAAGAATTGTCCCGAATTTCTTGCCCGTTCTTCTCACAGTGACTATATTTTTTCCTGATCGTGGCAGTACAATATATAATATTTGAATTTTAAACTTTGTAATTCAGTTTCATAAGAGCGCCGTAGATGTCTAAATTTGATAAATAATTTAGACTTTGACTCTTTTAGAGTAATTTTAGTAATTGGCGAATAATATTTTATAGTTAAATTTGAACGTGCAAGAGTGTTAGAGGCGATTCGTATAACCCAGTTCATTTTCTTATTCTTATCTGAACTCCATATTAACCACCCCATATTCCACTTACAAACGACTGTGACTTACTTAACTGACTTGACTTAAATTCTACAGAATTTGTCCTACGTTATGTAGAGTATAAGTCATTTCATGTTAACCGGAACTACAGTAAACAGATAAACGACTGTGACTTACTTAACTGACTTGACTTAAATTCTACATAGTTTGTCCTACGTTATGTAGAGTATAAGTCATTTAATGTTAACTGGAACTACAGTAAACAGATAAACGACTGTGACTTACTTAACTGACTTGACTTCAATTCTACAGAATTTGTCCTACGTTATGTAGAGTATAAGTCATTTCATGTTCACCAGAACTACAGTAAAAGATAAACGACTGTGACTTCCTTAACTGACTTGACTTAAATTCTACATACGTAACTTTACCTACGTTATGTAAAGTACAACTCATATAATTTTCAACGGAACAACAGTAAACAGGTTTATCAGGAAGGGGGTAACCTCTTTATAGGACAGCTGTCAGAAATAATACCATTAAGCTGGTGACTGATTTTCTTCCTATGATTAGTAACCTAATCAGGCGAGCATTGGAAAAAATGCCCCGCTCCAAGCGATGAATCTTAACCCCATGGTAAGATTTACACGTCGTATGTTCGTAAAACAGACGTGGTAAACGGCCTTTAGATGGGTGGCATTGCGCTTAGACCTCTAATTTAGGATTATTGATATATGTTTGATCTCAACTTACCGACTTTGTTGCGTCGGTACACTTGAGCAGAGAAAGAAAAGTATCTAGACTTTACTTAAGTTACGTTTAAACTTTAACTTAGTATACCCGCAACTTCGTTTTGTTAGATAGGAGGAAAAAAATATTCTCGCCCCACAAATTCTAGTATATTTATTACAGTCACAATCCTTTTAATCTTCGAGATTATGTAGGTTTGATGAGACAAAACAACGTGATTGACAGTGATTAAAAGTTTGTATAGCGAAGCAAAAGAAAATAACTAACATTTGCTGTTCAACAGTTCGTTTAACCTCCTGCCAACCTTCGTCCTATACATAGGACATTGTCTTGCCTAAAACATATCCCAATAAGAATCAAAATAAGTGTCTCTTGGTGGCAGGAAGTTAAACCAACAACTGTAAAACAGTTTCGTCATTTGACTCTGTATTCAAGACAAAAATTAAAAATAATTTTGTTTTCTTCAAAACACCCTTAAGTTTCAAAACTGCCTTATAATCTAATTCAAACGCAGCTTTCCTCCTTAATGACGTAATTAAAACATGTAAAAATTACGACCCGCCGATGGCACTAAAACTTTATACCTCTTAGGTCTACTTTTAATTAGTTTACTGCCACTTAAAAGGTAAGAATCGTAAAAGATTGTGATAAAATTAATTTGTTTTAATCCTTAGTTTAACATTGGCAATATTTCCATTAGATAACAATCAACAGTTTCTTTAATGGTTTAATAGGTCGCCGTGTCGGGAGTAAAATTATTAAATAATTGAGATGAGAGCTTTGAGAAACTAAGACAGTATGAGAAACAATATTTTTCGAAGCGCTCGTAGCAAAGTTTACTTAGCTGTTCTCAACCGATCAGCAAAGTTAAGCAACGTCGCGCGCGGTCATGAGTTGGATGGGTGACTTACTACTTACTTTAAATTAACAATCTTATTAAAAACTTAAAAGCCTTGCATTGGAGCTTTCTTGTCGAAGACGACGTTGCCAAGCGTATATTAACTGTTCTTGCTCCCGCCTGACACAATCTCTGAACTGACTACGTTGTTCACAAGAAAAATTGCAAATTAATAAATGCATATATACAACTACTAAAAGACCTTGGCCTGTCAAGAACAACCGTAACTTCCATCCTAGAACGCCTATCCAAGGCGGCATTAGTAGGATCTTCCAAATTTGGTTGGGCAGGGGAGGAGGTTCGAGCGGTGAAAGGGAGCATTGATGCATCATAAAGGGGCCCCTTAACCTTACTCACTGGGTTGCAAGTCCCAGGCACCTTGACTTGAGCCTCTTCTTCTTCAACGCTATGGACCCACCACCACGCCCCACACGGTGAATTCATGGAATGCTAAGTAAATTCGTGTTCTTTGTGGTCTTTTTTATTTTGTGACAATAGCTGCAGTAAGCACCTTAGTTAATGTACTTATATCATAATAGAAATTACTTATAGTAATAAAATTTACAGAACTCAGTATCCAATATATTAATTTGTAGCTATAAGTGCAAATAAATAAGTGTGTTATGAATCGGTCCATACTGAGAAAAAATAATTGTCACTACTACATAGGCAAAGATTTGTCCGCTTAACATAGTGGGCCACGAGTTTGATCCGTCACAATAACATAAAAAAAATACTACTAGCAACACTTTAGTGGAAAATGTGTAAATTTCACTTGGCACAGATCTCATCTAACCGCTTTTGTAGTTAATTACTTTTAGAAGACAATATATCTCGCTCGTTTATTAAAAATATCTTTCTTATCGAGATACCAAACCATAAGAAGTTAAACTTGTAATTAAATTGCCCATGCGTGACAGAAAAAAGAAATATCCACAATTAAGTTTGAATTGGCCTGTGAATTTGAGCTTTATAACCAGCCATTAAAGTAATTATTTACTCAACAAATTGAAATTACATCCCAAACCGGGCGAAAATTTATCAAAGTTAACCTTAAAAGTGGTAAGAAAGTGACTACAATCCAAAACGATTACCCATCCCTTTCATCTTTATGCTAACCGCCGACCTCAAGGTGTGTCCAACAAGAAAAAGGACCAAAACTTTGCTACGGGCCTCTCATTAAAACTTTTTCAAGGAATTAAATAACGCCGCAGGAACAAATCCGATTACATCGTGGCATAGTTGTTAAGTTTCATAAAGCGTGTTTAAAGCTAGTAACTTTCAAACTATGTGTGTATACAACACTACAGCTACAACAATGAAAGCATTTGGACAACCTTTAGGTCAATTCAACCTCGTACCACGAGTGGATATTATGATCCCCATGACCCCGACAAGGAGTGGGATTATGAAAGTCCCCATTTAACAATGTGATTGTGACGAAACAAGCACTAGGCTCTTCTGATATTAACTGGACTAACTATAACAGATGCATTTTGTCACAAGGAACGAATTGCACTGCACCCGTCACTGAGACATACAGATTTCAAGGCTCATGTGCCTGTAATTGTACAGGCTCTCAAGGAATGCTCAATGCTTTTGAAGCAATGATGTCTCAGTGGCATTGGCTATGGACTGCCGCGAAACAGGTCCATGGTTCGAATCCCGCCGCGGGCTTTAGCTTCACCGCATGGTGGAAGGGCATTTAGCGAATGCCCGCCTGGCTAGCGACCACCCTCAAGTAGAAAATCTGTTGCCAAGCACCTAACGGTGTGTTCCGGCAACAGTCCTTGAGAGCCAGTGAAATTACAGGCACATGAGACTTAACCACTATGTCTCAAGGTGACGGGCGCAGTGCAATTCGTGACTTGTGACGAAATGCATCTGTTATAGGCAGAGATTAGTCCGCTTAACATCTGTTGGGTATCATAAAAAAAAAAAATGCTGCCGAACTGTTAGGTGCTTGGCGACAGATTTTCTACTTGAGGGTGGTAGCTAGCCAGACGAACATTCGGAAAATGCCCTTCCACTATGTGGTTATGCTCACGGCGGTTGACATCGAATCATGAACCTGCGGAACGGCAGTCCGTAGCCATTACCGCTCGGCCATCATTGCTTCAGCCCAATATATATATTTATGTAAGCATTTCTTAGCAGTTTTCACTTTAACAAAAAAAACCTGCGTAATCCAATTAAATTTATAGCGCGGGCATAATGAAATAAAATGGTCCTCTAAAATCCATTAAAGAAAAGCAAAGGAGCGTTTTCCTTTCGCCTTTCCTTGTATGTGGTAATATTTGAACGTTTTATTCCATGCTCGTGCATAATGTAGTTTTAATAAAACTCTACTACACAAACTCCGATGTAATAAAATTCCATTAAAAGGAAGTAAAGAAACATTACCTTTTCGCCTCTCCTTAAAGGTGGAGATCTATTGACAGTTCTTGTGTTCGTCAAGACGAGCTATATTCCATTTGATTTTATCTGTATTTATTTATTTTGTTTTATTAAGACGATTATGGTCACGAATATAGTCTTAAAAATATTTATTTCATTATACCAACTGCATAGACCTCCGGGAAAAATACAGCTAAGATAAGTACAATATAATCTCAAGTATATTAGATAAAAACATTTAAAAAACTGTTAATAATCTACATAATTTTTTTGAGAACTACGCATTATATTGGTATAAAATATACCCTATGTATCATTGATCGTGTAGGCATAGATTCTTAAGAGGCATTTCACATTTTAATGCGGTATACGAAGATTTTAAGCGCTTAATTTACTATCATAGGAAATATCTACAAGTTGTTTAATAATTAATAAAAATAGAATAATCTGTTCTCTTTTCAGTTAATGTACCAGATTTACAAACATAACATTAATTATTTTGTAGTGACCAATCTCCCGCACCTTGTTTTACGAATTAGAGTACACATAGCCAACTTCAGAGTTCTATCTCTTGTATAAAGATTCAACAAATTAACTAAAAAAAAACTGTGCATCAGGCATATCATCCTGTTGACACATAGTGTACTAGAATATCGATAATAAATCGTCATTGTAGGAAAAAAAATAAAGATCTTGCGCCAATTTCCACGAATTATATCAGCAGTTTACCACGACATATTGCGTTTAATAAAGTGTAACTCCAAACAGATATTATATGAAAAGAAAGTTCATTCTTTAATTAATCTGATCTTTAATAAATTGTGCTATTAACTCTGTTTTGTTAGACAAGAAAAAATATTTAACATAACTCGAAATGCTCATAAATTGAAATGTACAAGCGCGAGGCGATCAGTACCGCGCGAGCGCTCATCGAGGTAGGACCTGCGTTCGTTTTGCCTTGCTCTGACGTCTCGTACGCGGAACGCTTAGACGCAAGTTTATAGTGCGACCACAGAGTTTTGATCATGTCTTTATTTTTTTTAAGTAACAAACTATACCTTATTTTTGTTGTCCATGATATAATTATTGTTGTCTTGTTAAGTAACTACATCTTTAGTTTCTGTTCATCCATTGTGTTAAAAAAAGGAAACGTCACAATTATGCAGCCTTATACAGCGTTATTGGAAAAATGCTAACAACCTCAGAGGGTAGATTTCTTCTTTTTGGTCTGCTAGTTTTTATATTATTCTAGTTTAAATTAGTAACTCACTATAACATTTGTTTTAGAAGGATAAGATGACAGGCGAATAATTGATTTCCAATATTTTTGGATTCAGTTAATGTCTATAAGTGAACACAGCGATAACTTCAGCAGGAAATTAAACTACCTTCCTAATTTGTACAAAGCGGCCTCCCGGCTTTTCCATCATTTGTACAAACCGGGATACCAGTTAGCGGTCGATAGTCGTATTTACAAATTTACCATAAAATCTGCGTAAGTGTTTTCTGCGTAAGTTTAAATTTTGAAGCAGTGATAGCTCAGTGGCATTGGCTATGGACTGCCGCGCAGCAGGTTCATGGTTCGAATCCCGCCCAGAGCTTGAGCTTCACCGCATGGTGGAAGGGCATTTTGCGAATGCCCGCCCGGCTAGCGACCACCCTCTAGTAGAAAATCTGGCGCCAAGCACCTAACGGTGAGTTCCGGCAGCAGTCCTTGAGAGCCAGTGAAATAACAGGCAAAAATTAGACTTAACAGGTATGTCTCAAGATGATGGGCGCAGTGCAGTTCGTCACTTGTGATGAAATGCATCTGTTATAGGCAGAGGATACCGCTTAACATCAGGTGGGCCTCGCGCTTGTTCCACCACAATGACATAAAAAAATAAATAAAAAAAAGTCCGACTTTCATAATCCAAATGGTTTTCAAAAGGATGCATCCTTGCCCATACAAGAAAGAATCCATACTTTTCTGAGATAACGGAAGTATTTTGAATATTTTGATGAAATCTGAAACCAGCACAAATTACATTTTGGCCCCAAAATATTACGTCATTTCATATTAATCTCGTAACTACGGCAACAGCTATAAACCTAGAAAAACGCAACTTTACATACATATGTAAAGTTGCGTTTTACATATGTATGTTAAGTCATTTTTCGCTCGATACATTTTGCAACGCAAACACTTACCGATGCAAATTTGCGTATTAAATAATCTCGTAACTAATTTTAAACTTCTAAACCAAAAAATCTGAAATAATACAAGTGTATAAATTATATGTAAATAATAATATCAAAGAAGGACCAAAGCCGTAGGTGGTATAGTTTTTCAGAAAAAAATATTGCTCTCCAATACTGTTTTCCCGCCAAAGTTCTTAAAACAATTGGGTGGTTTTAATCTTGTTACTTTAAAATATTTGGCGTAAAAATCTGTAACAATTCATGGCTAAAGAACAATAGTAAATTATCATATTAAAAAAAGAATCGAAGTTCTAGGTGAGTCTAGTTACGAAAAAATAAAAATAGCAATTAAATTACTATTTCCCACCATTTTTGTCGTGTGTTCAAACCCCATTTCCAGTATTTTTTTCTATAAAAAGGTGTATTATCATTTATTTTCCATAGAGGAAATAGTGAGCATAAGAGTATATAGTGAGGATTGCATTGGTACCAAGAAGTATATATGTTGATTATAGATTGCATCAAAGATATTCGATTTAAAATAAAAAACCTCAAAATCTGTAAATATATATTTACATTTCGCCGTTTGGTCTACTCAAACTAAATGGATGAAAATGATATTTTTTTTAAAGGTATAGGTGATATATTGTGGTATGGGAATATGAGGGTGACATGTTTAAGTAATGGAAAACCAAAAACGTCATGGGACGTTTGTGGTTGGTACTGAGTTGTTTTCCGGATGCACAGAAAAATAAACCTCAATCCTATGCATGGTCATTATGGCAGACAGTGTTAACGACTGGATATAGATACTGTGTAGAGTGTGAATGAGGAAAATAGCAATTTTTGGAAAATTTAAAAGTAAGAGCTTTTAGTCCGCAGCTTTTAATCAATGCCGTTACGTCAAATATTTATATAATTTTAAGCCGTATAATTAATTAATTATTTAAGTTTATTGTTACAATAAATGATTCAAACATATCTATTTTTTATTCATCAGGGATGAAATGTAAATATACAATTCACGATGTAGGTTGACTATTTAATGTACATGCCTACTTCTTTTCTATAACATTCGCAAGTAATCGACAAGTAATTGATTATTTACTCATGCCAATCACACAATTTCTTAATTCGCAACTTACATTTCTTTATTAATGAGTGCTAGTATCAAAATATGTTACTCACAGTCACGCTATTCCGTCGTCACTTCTTTCGCTTGTGAATGCGATGCGCTGGCATTTACCTAAACTTCAAGAGCGTGATTTTGTGAAATGGCTCTTAAGCTATATTTCAAAGCGTCAATTTGGATACTAGACGTTCTGGATTTGACTATCGGGTCGGAAAGTTAAAGGAAGAAGAAAAAACTTCTCTTTGCTATCAATCCGTAATTAGTTTACATGCCCAGTACTTGGCAATATGCACGTCATCTATGACATGCGATTAAGACTCATCAAGCGTGAGTGTTTATACACTTTTATAGTTTTTGTAAATATAAAGGGGTGTGGATAATGTGTAAGGCACACAGTAGGTTCACTGGATAGCTCCGATCCAAGACACACAGATAACATATCTGGTCTGGTACGGTTACTGTCCAGTAGATTATCTATAGTAAATAAAAAAATTACTACTAAGTGTTATATATAAATAGTAGTATAATGAAAAAGTTTTATACCGTTAGATTTTGAGCTACTGGCTGCTGGTTGGTGGTTTCAAAACACTCAGCCGCGTTAGGTGTACGGGTACTGAAAAAATTGCCCGTATCTTACTGGTAGATGAAGAAGACCCCATTCCACGAATTTCTGCTGTTGCATTACTGTCGCCAAGCATATAACAGTGTTTTCCAGCAGCTTTCCTTGAGAAACAGTCATTCTAGGTTAGCCTAAACAACATCTTCGGCCACATCACCACTTACCATCATGTGAGATAGTGGCCAAATGCTAACCTATCAGGCATGTGAATAAAAAACAATAGAGGGGAAGAATAATACATGTTGTGCCTTGGCTTACCGTATTTTTTTTATTTTTTTTGATGATATGTTAACCTTTGATCACTATCTCACCTGATGGTAAGTGATGACGTGGACGAATATGTTGTTCAGGCTAACCTAGAAGTACTGGCTCTCTAGGACAGCTGCCGGAACACACTGTTAGGTGCTTGGCGATAGATTTTCTACTTGAGGGTGGTAGCTAGCCAGGCGGGCATTCGCAAAATGCCCTACCACCATGCTATAACGACTGCCATCCTAAGACGAGAACCGGGACCGACGGCTTAACGTGCCCTCCGAAGCACGAAATCGCTCAGTAGTAATGTCACTAGCGGTCACCCATCCAACTCATGACCGCGCGCGACTTTGCTTAACTTTGTTGATCGGTTGAGAACAGCTAAGTAAACTTCGCTACGAGCGCTTCACACAATGTTATGGTTAAAAAATGTTATGGTCAAATATCATTAAAACAAACAGACTACCTATCTGATAACATCACGCCAAACAAATAAAAAAAGACTTATATGAATTGAGAGATAAGAATATTTTTTATAAGAAATAACCCGAAAAATATAAGCAATTTTATAGTACAGCACATAAAAGTGGACATTTTGGACCGCGTACATAATTTTACTCTCGTATTGTTTTGACCCAGAATTGGGGTTTTTATAGGGCCTGTAAAAGATTCTAGGGCTGGTAAAGTGGGCACTTTATTTGTTTGTCTGTTGGAATTAAAGTTGTAAAATCTTGTTTCCGTTAAAAAGTGGGCGACCCAACCTAGCGTTTACTAAAATGCTAGGCTTAGTTTAATTAGCGTTTTGTAATTGCTTTAGCTCATTTAAAGCTAGCTTCCACTAGCGTCTGTTTTTAGGAAATTATATTTTACTAGTGGCCCGCCCCGGCTTTGCACGGTTATTTAACAAAAATGTCAAGAAAAATGACATTCCTATTTTTTGATAATATTTTATAGTCTATGTTAATCACGAATAATGTAGGATTCTAATGGTGAAAGATTTTTTCAAATCGGTCCAGTAGTTTTTATGTTTATTCGTAACATACAAAAATACAAATCTTTCCTCTTCATAATATCAATATACTGAATATTACGTGATATTCAGTATTACTATAATAACATTTGATTGACATATACATTGCAGAGATGCTTGTCACGCGATAATATACATCATAACAATCACAAAATATGTTAAGAGCCATTTCACAAAATCACGCTACTGAAGTTTAGGTAAATGCCAGCGCATCGCATACACAAGCGAAAGAAGTGACGACGGAATAGCGTGACTGTGAGTAACATATTTTGATACTAGCACTCATTAATAAAGAAATGTAAGTTGCAAATTTAAAAATTGTGTGATTGGCATGAGTATATAATCAATTTCTTGTCGATTACTTGCTAATGTTATAGAAAAGAAGTAGGCATGTACATTAAATAGTCAACCTACATCGTGAATTGTATATTTACATTTTATCCTTGATAAATAAAAAATAGATATGTTTGAATCATTTATTGTAACAATAAACTTAAATGATTATACGGCTTAAAATTATATAAATATTTGAGGTAACGGCATTGATTAAAAGCTGCGGACTAAAAGCTCTTTCTTTGAAATTTTCCAAAAATTGCTATTATCCTCGTTCACACTCTACACAGTATCTATATCCAGTCGTTAACACTGTCTGCCATAAAGACCATGCATAGGATTGAGGTTTATTTTTCTGTGCATCCGGAAAACAACTCAGTACCAACCACAAACGTCCCATGACGTTTTTGGTTTTCCATTACTTAAACATGTCACCCTCATATTCCCATACCACAATATATCACCTATACCTTTGAAAAAAATAACATTTTCATCCATTTAGTTTGAGTAGACCAAACAGCGAAATGTAAATATATATTTACACATTTTGAGGTTTTTTTGTTTTTAAATCGAATATCTTTGATGCAATCTATAATCAAAATATATACTTCTTGGTACCAATACAATCCTCACTATATACTCTTATGCTCACTATTTCCTCTATGGAAAATAAATGATAATACACCTTTTTATAGAAAAAATACTGGAAATGGGGTTTGAACACACGACAAAAATGGTGGGAAATAGTAATTTAATTGCTATTTTAATTTTTTCGTAACTAGACTCACGTAGAACTTCGATTCTTCTTTTAATATGATAATTTACTATTGTTCTTTAGCCATGAATTGTTACAGATTTTTACGCCAAATATTTTAAAGTAACAAGATTAAAACAACCCAATTGTGTTAAGAACTTTGGCGGGAAAACTGTATTGGAGAGCAATATTTTTTTCTGAAAAACTATACCACCTACAGCTTTGGTCCTTCTTTGATATTATTATTTACATATAATTTATACACTTGTATTATTTCAGATTTTTTGGTTTAGAAGTTTAAAATTAGTTACGAGATTATTTAATACGCTAATTTGCATTGGTAAGTGTTTGCGTTGCAAAATGTATCGAGCGAAAAATTACTTATACATATGCAAAATTGCGTTTTTCTAGGTTTATAACTGTTGACGTAGTTACGAGATTAATATGAAATGACGTTTTTGGTTTCAGATTTCATCAAAATATTCAAAATACTTCCGTTATCTCAGAAAAGTATGGATTCTTTCTTGTATGGGCAAGGATGCATCATTTTGAAAACCATTTGGATTATGAAAGTCGGACTTTTTTTTATTCATTTTTTTATGTCATTGTGATGGAACAAGCGCGAGGCCCACCTGATGTTAAGCGGTATCCTCTGCCTATAACAGATGCATTTAATCCCAAGTGACGAACTGCACTGCGCCCATCACCTTGAGACATACCTGTTAAGTCTCATTTTTGCCTGTTATTTCACTGGCTCTCAAGGACTGCTGCCGGAACTCACCGTTAGGTGCTTGGCGACAGATTTTCTACTAGAGGGTGATCGCTAGCCAGGCGGGCATTCGCAAAATGCCCTTCCACCAGGAGGTGAAGCTCAAGCTCTGGGCGGGATTCGAACCATGGACCTGCTGCGCGGCAGTCCATAGCCAATGCCACTGAGCCATCACTGCTTCAAAACTTAAACTTACGCAGAAAACGCTTACGCAGATTTTATGGTAAATTTGTAAATACGACTATCGACCGCTAACTGGTATCCCGGTCTGTACAAATGATGGAAAAGCCTGGAGGCCGTTTTGTACAAATTAGGAAGGTAGTTTAATTTCCTGCTGAAGTTATCGCTGTGTTCACTTATAGACATTAACTGAATCCAAAAATATTGGAAATCAATTATTCGCCTGTCATCTTATTCTTCTAAAACAAAAGTTATAGTGAGTTACTAATATAAAATAGAATAATATAAAAACTAGCAGACCAAAAAGAAGAAGTCAACCCTCTGAGGTTGTTAGCATTTTTCCAATAACGCTGTTTAAGGCTGCATAATTGTGACGTTTCCTTTTTTTAACACAATGATGAACAGAAACTAAAGATGTAGTTACTTAACAAGACAACAATAATTATATTATTGCCTTGTTAAGTATTGTATATATATTCAATTATGATATGTTGTGTAAGTTTTATTATAATGTCTAGTATAATATGTAGTATCTATTTAGTTATATTTAGAAACATTATCTTTTTTTTTTATTTTTCTTGCAAAAATGTTAACATATATCTCTTTGCCTAGAGTTCTTTATAAAAAAAAAACCATTGTTTTAAGGGTGTCCTTTCGCCTATCGGGTTGCGGCTGAAAACCAGGGCTGATTGGTTACCCAATTGGCACAATGCTGAGCTGAAGCCCTTTCAACACCATTTCTATGTACGACTTATTTAGGAAAATCTCAATATGTTATTTTGTACTGCGTTCACATTTATATCTTATCTTGAATTATGTGTTGAATAAAAATATTTTCATTTCATTTCATTTCATTCATTTTCATTTCATATTATGGACAACAAAAATAAAGTATAGTTTGTTACTTAAAAAATAAAAACATGATCAAAACTCTGTGGTCGCACTATAAACTTGCGTCTAAGCGTTCCGCGTACGAGACGTCAGAGCAAGCCAAAACGAACGCAGGTCCTACCTCGATGAGCGCTCGCGCGGTACTGATCGCCTCGCGCTTGTACATTTCAATTTATGAGCATTTCGAGTTATGTTAAATATTTTTTCTTGTCTAACAAAACAGAGTTAATAGCACAATTTATAAAAGATCAGATTAATTAAAGAATAAACTTTCTTTTCATATTAATATCTGTTTGGAATTACACTTTATTAAACGCAATATATCGTGGTAAACTGCTGATATAATTCTTGGAAATTGGCGCAAGATCTTTATTTTTTTTCTACAATGACGATTAATTATCGATATTCTAGTACACTATGTGTCAACAAGATTATATGCCTGATGCACAGTTTTTTTTTTAGTTAATTTGATGAATCTTTATACAAGAGATAGAACTCTGAAGTTGGCTATGTGTACTTTAATTCGTAAAACAAGGTGCGGGAGATTGGTCACTACAAAATAATTAATGTTATGTTTGTAAATCTGGTACATTAACTGAAAAGAGAATAGATTATTCTATTTTTATCAATTATTAAACAACTTGTAGATATTTCCTATGATAGTAAATTAAGCGCTTAAAATCTTCGTATACCGCATTAAAATGTAAAATGCCTCTTAAATATTTAACGTTAGAGATTATGTTATCAAAGACAAAAAATGCACTCATTTTATCTTTGATCCTGAACTGACTCACCAGTGTCATTTCCTGAAATTTCTGATTGAGATTGTAGTATTGACTGTATACCTACCAGACCCGATCATAAAAATGATATAATAATAAAGCCTCTTAGGCCTCATTTACATTTATTATTTTTAGACATAATCGTAAATGACTGAATTTATATTTCAGTATTTAATTGTAAGTATTTAATCTTTATTTATCGTAAAGGCCTCCTACTTTTTCGACCATTCCTTTCTGTCTTGCACTAATTTCATCCATTGTTCTCCTGTCGATTCGATAATTTCGTCTGCCCATCGTTCTTGTGGCCTCCCGGTCTTCGGTCGCCTTTGGGTTCGGGCCATTTTGCTATTCGCTTAGTCCATGCTTAGTTCTGATGGTAAGACCCGATCATACTGTCTCATTTCCTTTACCAAGACAATAATACACACAGCAACGCGGCACCCATCACATCGGCCAAGCCGGTCACATTATTGTTAAGAATCAGAGATAAAAATTCTGCATATTTTTATTAATTGCGTAATACCTAACTGATTTCTTGTCTAATTTAATAAATGTCATTGTGTCAACGAGTATTTAAAGACGTTACAGATAAATTGCATTTTTAAATTTGTATGAAGCAAATTTTCATGAAAAGGAAGTATTATTATAAAATTATTTTACAATACAAGTAACGTAGGCACATGCGAAGCGCTTTCCACCTTCACGGTGTGTAAGACATCGTATCGTTTTCTAGTCTAATCAAAAGTTTTATTATTAATCATAAAATCGAACGAAAGGATAAATATGATTGACGACCAGTCCGTCCCTCAGGCCAGGAAGTACATCATCTTTTCCTTCCCTGTTAGGATTAGACCAAAATCTCACCTGACAGTAGCCTGATGTGGTTAAAGGTAACAGGCTTAACTTGAATGGAAATTGACTCTCAAGGACAACTACTGGAACACACCGTTAGGTGTTTGGCGACAAATTTTCTACTTGATGGTGGTATAGTTTTGACATCATTGTAGAGAAAAAATATATGACTTGATATATATTTGTACAAATATTACTATATTATGAAATATTATTTTTTCAGTGTTATGACACTACAACTATACGGAACTCTTTTTATGATCGTCTTTTAAGTAATAGGTTAGTCTTTTTCATGATATCGCCGTTATCTTTTCGAATAGAATCTTTCCGTCCACAGAGTAAGCTGGTAATAAAAATAAGTTTATATTTGAGGCCAATTATAATAACGCCTCGAAAATAAATCAAATAAAAGTAATATCACATATGAAGTAATATTATAAATGCAAAAGTTTGTGTGTGAAATTCCTTATTAGCTAAATAGATTTAGACAAAATTCGGTACATGGCTTCGACACATATTATATATTTTTATACGATAGGTCCTGGTTTAATGATCATGATCAACCAAGGCGTAAGCTAGTTTATATATTTTTGAAAAGTTTACTGATAATTTATTAGAGAATTCTATCATTGAGTACTGAGCCAAAAAAATATTTACACAAAATATTAGTGTACTGAACAAGCAAGTCACTAAGTTTATTACTCAGCACCGAGTTATATTATAATCCACGGCGAGTGTTGATCTCAATCCGGCCACTTAGCCCGACGTACTTCCAGAACTAATAAGAACTTGGCCATCGCGCTCCCTAAGTAACACATAAATTGTATTCGTCCACTTAACTGCGACTTCTACTTACAGTTTGCAAAGGCGTAGTCATAATATTGGTATTTTTATTAATTTTACAAATCCGTGTTAGTCTCAGTATATTCTATCTATTTATCTATTTATTCTTAATCAAAAAGGGAGTTCCTGACCACATCAATTTATAAAAAGAAGACAACTCGCAACTCATATTAAATTTGTGTAGGCAGATCTGTTACTGTTAATATTTATTAAATAGGGTAGTTAACTTCTTTTCATATTACATACATCTTACGTGTGCTTGATTGAGAGATGTAGAGGTGCAAAATTCGTCTATAGCTGAAGATCGAAGATGGCATAATTAAAACTTAAACTTCATCAAAATCGAAGATTCAGCTTGAGAGGTTTTATGGTTATACTCCTCGATTCAAAAACCCGTTGTCAGTGCAACTCAGAACAAAAAACCAAAATGATCCGAAACTGTACCGAAGATATCCCTGAGATCAGTCTATAATATATTAGAATGGCTATCAAACAGCAGAACAACAAGGCGCCAGTTTGACGGAATCAAGACAGAACTTCTGAAAACAGGTGGAAAAGTGATGCTCTCAGTTCTTCTAAAGTTATTTAATTGCGTCATCCTCGAAGCGTCGAAGCGTGGTACTGAATTGTAATGATACTGTTTTGCAAAAATGGTAATTCAAGCGATGATAAGAGAAGTACGCGACATATTCTCGTCAAACATCTCTCAGAGCCTGAATAAAAAAGTCTTATGTGTTGTCAGTGATGGCTTATTGCACTAAGACGTGGTCCTTAACTTTACTGTGTCCCTTATGGATAAATTCAAACCGCTAAGCGAGCTATGCTAAGAGTTTCATAGCACGATAATTTTGGAACGAGGAAAATCACCGAATAAGCAAAGGCACTGACAGAATTGCTCGTACCCATAGCCGATAGCGAAGAAAGTTTATCGGGTGGTTACCGCATGTCGACGGAAGACTTAGATTGGTAGCCACTATAGGTGAACTGACGACATCGTCGGAATCACAGGGAGCCCATGGATAAAAGCTTATAACCGTTCATTATGGCGTTCTATGGACGAGGCTCCATTAATCACATTAATGTAGAATTTTATGAAAATGATGACGTTATGATAGCTGCATTTTCATGTCACGTGCTTAGAAAATGAAAATGTTTTATCTACCACAAAACCTACGGACTTTATAAGTGTCGTGTGTCGAGATATAAGATAAATAGACCAACGAGGCTAGTTGGAGAAAAATCTCACATTTCCAGACGTTAACACATGCTCAAGACCACGATCAATGTAAATTGATCATAGTCATCGACATCGCCCGAGGTAAGTAATATACATGTAGTATTGTAAATGTCATCAAATACTTATCTCTACATAGTTCAAGTCGTGAAAGTTATTAAAAAAAACTATTTAATCAGTAGTACACAGTGTGAACGCGTCATAACAAAGCAGAAGCGCCTGGTACGACGCCAAGTTCTTAAAAACTTTTCAGTTTGTTATTGTAATTAAATTAGTATGCGCGCCATCTTGTTTTAGTTGTTTCTAGAAATTGCAGCCACGTCCAACCGCTTTATCTCCACGCGTTTGAAGACTGTACAAGTGAATTTTTTAAAGTATTGTATTAGTTATGTGTGATCTGTCCTCTTATTTTCTCGAAGCAATTTATGATATAAGAACACATACTAGTAGGTGGAAAAAAAGTTATGATTTACGGTTTTCTTGTAACAACCATTTAAGGTTTCTTAACGAAAAGAAAAAGATGAATCCATATAAATTTCACTTGGCTGTCTGTCTGTTTGTCCGTCCATATTTGTTTTTTTTAATGTATAATACTAACTGTTAGTAAGAATTTAATTCAAAATCAATTAAATATGCTTCGTACGGAGATTTGATGCAAACAATAAACATGAAGACGTTATAGTATTGCATGGTATCATGCGTTTTTTGTCGTTTAGAACTCATTGATGAGAGTTCTATAAATAAATTGTTATAGTAGGTATATATTTATATCTATATAAAAAATATAGTGCTCTCAATTTCGTCATTTCAGATAAAGCACAGAACATAATATTGAATAATGCCGTATGCATTACGTTTTCTTGGTCTATTTGAATAAATTTAATTTGCACTACAACTACAAAATCCCGACAGCTTGCGCGGGTGTGACAGAGACCTGGCTTTAACCGAGAAATGGTATGGGTCGAGTTGAACAGATGTTCAAAAATAGGATGAGGGCGCAGCGACGTCTGCGAGTTCCCGGCAGGCACTGATGAGCATCTGATATGATCAAAACCTGGGTATTCAATCCCGGACGTGTGCGGATTAACAAAAAAAAATTTACTTCTCATAAAAGCTAAAGACATGAACTTCATCTATGATCTACAGCATATAGACAACAAAACACTTATCTTAAAATATTTTATTTATGCTGGTAAGTATACAACCTTGGACATTTTTTCACTTGTCGAAACGGGACCCGCGTAGAGAAAAGCATTTCTAGTAGATAACTTTTGAAAAAGTCGCAATGAGTATGAAAATGGATGGTTTTACCCTAATAATACAACACCTACAGTTATATCTATTGGTTTTGCTTGTAATTGGCAAAATTATTGTTATTAGTATCAACAGCTATGATGTCCAGCGTTCAATAAAATCCTCTTCTATCAGAGTTCCCCATACTTTACTTCTTGGGTAAGATGTGCTCGTAATTTCACTGCCACCCAAGTCTCATTTGTCAAAATTAAGTCTCATGTGAGACTTAACATTTTTATGTCTCAGGGTGATAGGCGATGTGCAGTACATTATTTGTGACCAATGCATCTTTAATAGGCATAGGTTGCTACTTAACATGGGGTTCATGTATTTTCCAACACAATCCCATAAAAAAAATCTACCCCCACGGGGAACCTCAATCTGATATTGTGAAGCGTCACTTCAATTGCAAGCTCAAGAATAAATGGCATAACCGTAGTCAAAGATACATCAATAATCGAATCGACTGCACACAAATTTAATATAATTTGATATGCGCTTGCAACATATTTTAGATGGAAATTTATTTATACCACTTTTATTTTACACCATTAGAGGAGCTGGGGGCTAGTTGTAACGTTTTTTTTTTAAAAAATGGCTGGTAGTTTGATATATTTGAACTAATTCTTGATGATATCGAATTGTATGTGTAAGTAGACATTTTATTTTTTTATCATATGCAACTCAAAAAGAATCAAAGTGTCGGTTCAATTAGGCACAGGAGGTATTTTTCTAAAACAAGTCAGCTGTTACAATTTGCCCCTAACACAACACCAAAACAACATCTTTTTTCATTGAATATATGTGTGTTTTATTTGTTACATTACTCAAAGCCCACCCCCTGGACATATGTCCTGGTGTAATTAATTAGTGTTACCGAATGGTAACACTAATTTATTACTTGTAAACTAGTCAAGAAAAAATAATCGTCAACATTTCGGTAATATAACATAATACTCTTGACATATATTTTTTTTATGTAATGGGTTGGCAAACAAGCAGACGGCCTACCTGATGGTAAGTGGTTACCGTCGCCTATGGACATTTGCAACACCAGGGGCGTCACCAATGCGTTGCCGACCCTGTAAGACTCTTTTAACACCTTTTTTGAAGAAATCCATACTGTAGCCCTGCGGAAAAACACTAGATGGAAGATCATTCCACATTTTGAAATGAAATGAAATGAAATGAAATGAAGTTTATGCAAGTATGCGGTAAGAAGGAGCGCATAAATCGAGCTGTGTGAGACTTCCAGGACTCGATTATGTGTGGATGAGCTTTTAACCGGTGACGCGAGGAACGATGATAGAATCGCGATGCCGGTATAAGCTCAAACAGCTCTTGGGAGCATTCCCCGTTATAGAGCCTGTAGAGTATGCAGAACCGATGTCTCTACGGAGGCTCAGTGGCTCAAGGCGGTCAGAGAGCTCGGGGTCGTCGACAATTCTTACCGCTCGACGCTGTATAGCATCGAGAGACTGGAGTTGGTACTTTGGTGCGCCATTCCAGAGGTGAGAGCAGTACTCCATGTGAGGGCGAACTTGAGCTTTATAAAGCAGAAGTCGCTGGCTCGACGTGAAGTACCGCTTTGCCTTATTAAGCACACCAAGTTTCTTGAAAGCCAATCCAGCCTTACTCGCGATGTGACAGCGGAACTGGACATCTTTAGAAATGTCGACGCCAAGAACTCCAATACTCTCTGCGATTTCTAGGGGAACACCCTGAAATTGCGGAGCGATGATAAAGGGGGTCTTTTTCGCGGTGAAAACGCATGCCTGAGTTTTTTGGGGTTGAATTGGACAAGGTTCTGCTGTCCCCAATGAGAGACGAGTTCCAATGAACCCTCAACTTCAGACACAAGACCAGTTCTGCTTCCTTCTACTTCGACACGAGGGGCATTAGCACGGCCAGAATATTGCGCATCGCCCGTGCTATCATCTGCATAGC
This sequence comes from Plagodis pulveraria, assembly GCA_963890685.1. Classification (NCBI taxonomy): domain Eukaryota; kingdom Metazoa; phylum Arthropoda; class Insecta; order Lepidoptera; family Geometridae; genus Plagodis; species Plagodis pulveraria. The sequence goes on from OY982950.1 coordinate 5,226,102, forward strand.
AATGCATGTTACAGATTTGTAGCATGTCATTGATATGCAGAATAAATAGCGTAGGCGATAACACTGATCCCTGAGGGACGCCAGCATTAATCGGCATGGGATCGGAGCAAGCTCCGTCGACAACGACGCGAATGCTCCGTCGATAAAAAACTGGCGACCCAAGTGCAGAACCCCTCGGTAAGACCGTAGGATGGTAACTTCGAAAGAAGTGCCCTGCGCCAGACCCGTTCGAAAGCCTTAGCAATATCCAAGCTGACAGCTAAAGCTTCTCCTCTACTCTCGACTGCATCAGCCCAACGGTGAGTGAGGTAAACCAGAAGATCACCAGCCGATCTGCCTCGACGGAAACCGTATTGACGGTCACTGACCAGTTGGTGATCCTCTAAGTAACCTAGGAGCTGGTTGTTTACTACACGCTCCATCACCTTACAGAGTAGAGAAGTGATTGCTATAGGCCTGTAGTTGGATGGGTCTGTACGGTCACCCTTTTTGGCAATAGGGTGTACGAGAGCAACCTTCCACGAAGACGGCACGCATCCTTTGGAGTAGGATAGCATGAAAAGGCGCATTAACACCGGAGTCAACTCAGGAGCACATGACTTGAGGACAATAGCTGAGATGCAATCCGGCCCGCTCGACTTTGGCACATCAAGGGATAAGAGTTCCTTCCGTACCGCTCTCTGCGAGAAACGTACATCTGGCATGGAAAACTCGCACATCCGTGGATTACCGGAGGTGTTGCGTCCCTATCGTCGAGAGTCGAGTTAGAGGCAAAGAGAGTACCCAAAAGGTCGGCTTTCTCTTTAGCACTGTGAGCCAGAGAGTCATCCGGCTTACGTAATGCTGGTAAGGAGGTCTGGCAGAAATTACCTTCAGCAGCTTTAGCAAGAGACCAGAAAGCACGACTTCCTGAGGGAAAAGTTGCTAGCTGGTCGCCAATTCTGCTGATGTACTCAAACCTTGCCTTAGCGATTGTCCTCTTATTGGATCTGGAGGCAGCATTCATTTTTTTCTTCAACTCGGCCGTATTCGGATCTTTACGCGCAAGTGCTTTGGTCCAGGTTTTATAAGCAGCGTTTTTCTGACCGGATGAGTCAGCGCAAGACTTATTAAACCATGGACGGCTCCGACCACCAACGCGCACTACAGATTTAGGAATGTAACATTCCATACCCTGAAGCACGACGTCAGTGATGAAGTCTGCACACACGTTTGGATCATCCGAGGAGAAGCAAATCTGCCTCCAAGGGTAGGACGAGAAAAATTCTCTTAGTCCATCCCAATCAGCTGACTGGTAGTGCCACACCGTACGACTCCCGAGAGGCACGTTACGATGGTTGCGCACGATCGCTACCTTAGATCGTACCAGGCAGTGATCAGAAGAACCTAGGGGCGCTTCAACTGTAACCTGGTACTGATCTGGGTGAGAAGTCAGCATCAGATCCAATAAAGATGATGTATGGTTCTCGACATCTGGTATTCTGGTTGGTGTGTTAACCAACTGCGAGAGACCATACGCCAAAGCGAAATCGAGAGCAGTACGGCCGGCGTGATCTGTAGCTTTGGAGCCCAACCACTCGATATGGTGAGCGTTGAAATCTCCAAGTACAACTAACTCCGCCGAAGGGTACTGCTCACCGACCAAATTAAAACCAATTAAAAGTAACATGGCACTTTTTTTAGTTATGACTGTCAGTTTACGTAATAGTGTATCATGTACGTAATAGCGTTATAGGAGTCACGTTTAGAGTTAGTTCTTAACCATATTGTTGACAACTGCCGAGTAATCTAGCTGTTAGTTCTTACCCCTGTTACAACTAGCCTCTGGCTAGTCACCATCATCATCAGGTCATCTTAAAATCTCTATATCTAACTATTAAGAATATTATTCTGGGTTGTATATATCACCGGTTTTTTGTACTTACTGTTAGTTTATAATAAATCTGGTTAGATTATAAACTGTCGATAGATTGTGAATGGAAACTAAAATGTACAATCTAACATTTACATTTTCGTAAGATTATCAACTGACCATGTCCAGCCGTCAAATTGTAATTATGTTGAACAACAACAATTTACCATAGATCTACAAAAGTATTAAACTGGCCATAAGCAAAATACGTAGGTACAGGTTTTTAATGTATGCTTTTGGCTTATGTTTAACTTACCACCAGATATAGTAACATATTGGTCCTTACATATGAAATTGGCGTTTTGTATGGGAGGAACAAAAAGTCGAATATTTTTTAATATAATATATTTAATTAATCAAAGTATGAACCATTATTTTCTATGCACTTTTGCCATCTCATAGGTAGTTCATTGATCCCTTTACTAAAAAAACCAGTCGGACGGAATCAATAAAATCTTTGAAGGCGATTTGGACTGCCCCATCGGAGTTGAATTTTTTCCCTTGCAAGAAGTTATCCAATATTCGAAAAAAATGGTAATCTGTTGGAGCAAGGTCCGGGGAGTACGGAGGATGTCTTAGACTTTCCAATTGAAGCTCTTCTAATTTAGTAGCCGTCTGTAGCGCAGTGTGTGGTCTAGCGTTGTCGTGAAGCAGCAGTGGCGTGGAGCGATTGACCAGCCTAGGTTGTTTAGCCGCTAGCTTTTCCATCATGGTTTGCAATTCCTGACAATAGACATCAGCCGTAATAGTCTGGCCAGATTTGAAAAAACTGTAATGAACAATACCGGCACTAGTCCACCAAACGCTTACAAGTAACTTTTTTGGGGTTAATTTTCGCTTGTGGCAGGATTTGGCTGGCTCAACGGACCATGGCTGTGAGAGTGTGCCGGGGGTATCGGACACTCTCACACGAGATGGCATGCGCCCTCGCTGGCCTTCTCCCCTGGGACCTTGAGGCCGAAGTCTTGGCCTCGGTCTACCGCCGCAGAGTGCGAGCGCGGGAGCGGGACGAGCGACCGGCGCCGCGAGAGTTAGGGCATTGGCGCAACAACGCTAGGGCGTTGGCTCTCGCTAGGTGGGAGGGACGACTCCTCGATGGGTCCATTCAAAGGGGGAATAGTAGTCGACGGCTCCTCGATGCTATTCAGCCCGTTCTCCGCGAGTGGATCAATCGGAGACATGGGAGGCTCTCGTTTAGGCTGACGCAGGTGCTCTCGGGACATGGTTGTTTCGGGAGTTACCTGCATCGCATCGCCCGACGAGAAGCCTCCCCGGCCTGCCATCAGTGCGGCTGTGCAGTAGACACTGCCCAGCACGCACTGGAGGCATGCCCTGGAGAGGACGAACCGCGACAAGCTCTGGTCGCGGTTGTAGGGACGGATCTCTCATTGCCGACTATCCTAGCCGGGATGGTCGCCGATGAGAGATGTTGGGAGGCAGTAGCCTCCTTCTGCAAAACTATTGTTTCGCGGAGGGAGGCGGCGGAGCGTGAGAGGGAGAGAGACCCTCTTTCTCTTCCGCTCCGGAGAGCGCGGACACGGGTGCGGGCTAATCGAGCCCGTACTCCGTCTCCGCTGAGAGGGCCTGGGCCGTCGGATGCGGGGGCATCCGGCACCCTTCAGAGATAGGTCCTCTCGCGATGTTTATGCCCCCTCCGTGTTCGGGGGGCATCACACGAGGTGGAGGGGTGTTCCTATTGACACCTCTCACCGAGGAGGGCCCGCCACTTTACAGCAGGCAGCGGCGTCGACGGGGGCTGTGGTATGAATAATTCGGTCCCACGCCCCCCGTCATCAGTCGAAGACGCTGGAACACCGTGGGGTTTTAGACGGTATGGGCGCCTTTAGCCGAGTCCGTCATACCCCGTATGCCCCCCCCGCATACGGCAATGCGTAACAGCATTTCCCCACGCAAAAAAAAAAAAAAAAAAAAAAAAAAAAGGATTTGGCTGGCTGGCCAGGATCTAACCATTGCGCTGAGCGCTTCCGATTATCGTAAAGAACCCATTTTTCTTCACAGGTAATGATTCGGTTTAAAATACCTTCATTATTGTGCCGGTTTAGTAATGTAACGCAGCAGTCGACGCGCGTTTGCCGGTTTGTTTCAGTCAATTCGTGAGGTACCCACCTTTCAAGCTTTTTAATCTTCCCAATTTGCTTCAAGTGAATTAAAACAGTTTTATCACTAACATCGCAGCCTGCAGCTAACTCGGACGTGGTTTGCGATGGATCCGCTTCCACAATAGCCTTCAACTCTTCATTATCAACTTGAGTCTCAGGCCGTCCACGGGGCTTGTTCTGCAGGTCGAAATTTCCAGAACGAAAACGTTGGAACCAAAAACGAACTGTGTTTTCTTTTGCAACACGACCGCCATACACATCATTCACCCTTCGAGTTGTTTCCGCAGCACTCGTGCCACGGCGGAACTCGTACTCGTAAATAATGCGATATTTAAGGTTTTCCATTTTGTAAAATGAGTGACGCAAACAGAAAAAAACAGAAGAAAAAAAACAAATGAATGACGATCATCAAAGCACAAATACATGAGTCTATAGCTGTACAAATTTGAATTTGGAATTCCTTACCAAAGAGGAGAAATTCGTGATTAAAGTGGCCAGTACGAAAAACGCCAATTTCATATGTAAGGACCTAATATAACAGACAAAAACAGTAAATGATCACAAAAATTTAACACGCATTTTACTGTTAACTTATAACCAAAGTTTTAACATTTCGCTGTCCTATTTAAGCAAAATGACTCCAAATAAATCATTGTTAACCCAAAAGTAGTAAATGATCACCAAAAGTAGTATATGATCACCAAACTTAAATTCTTGTGGCACATCGCCGGCCGCTGCCGAGGCACGCTCGCTTCGCTCGCTCAGCTCGTGCGTTGTTGTGGTCACAAGTAACCTAAAGCGCCTCCTCGCTTCGCTCGTCGTCGCACCTAAATATGACTTTGCCCTAGACTAAATGATATTCAGCGCCTTCCTACAATACTGTGATCATTTTCTACATTTGGTGTTCGATTACAATTTCTGGCACAAGAACAAAGGGATTATAAAATCCCTTAGTTTTTAAATGTATAAACTCGAATGAATATGCTGATTATTATTTTTGTTCCTAACTACGAAATGAACTCATGCCACCTATAACGGCAACCAATCACAGGACGGTTCACAATTTCGCCGGCGATATATTGTCAGACAGAGCAGTATTTGATTTATTTATTTTTAATCTGACGGGTTATAGATAGTTAGATTATAAACTGTCAGCTTGACATGGTCAGTTTATAATCTTACGAAAATGTAAGCGTATCTAACGCTTACATTCTCGTAAGATTATATTTCGGTAAATTTTAATGTTCGTTTACAATCTATCGACAGGTTATAATCTCACCAGATTTTTTATAAACTAACGTATCGTAAAATTATCCGGTGACATATATACATTTGGTAAAGTATGAACGAATGTTATAGAAGTTGTAGAAGTTGTAGTTGTAGTGTGTTGAAGTACAAAGTTTTTATTGCACTTCCCCACAACTGTACAGCGGCCAGCATTGCAATCATTGCCCGCTGCTGTCCCTAACTCCTTTTTAAACGAAAACTGATATTGCTTCGCAGCCCAACGCCACTTTCAAAAGTAAGGACTGTTCAATCATAAACTAGACTTAACACATTATAGTATTAGAAATTCTTTGGAATATACATAACTAATGCAACAGTTGTAGTAATATAAAGATAAATATTGCTTAATTCAAGTTAAATACTGTACTGTACTGTATCAGCCGTATTGTCTCCTGCTGAACACAGTCTCCCCCATTATGGGGGTTTGCCATAATCCCCACGATTGGCAGGTGTCTTGGGGAATGCAGTTAGTAAGATAAATATTGAGTGTAAAGTATAAAGTATGCAGTAAGATATCAGTTCCACAGTGTGTTACCCTTAGTCGCCTTTTACGACACCCACGGGTAGAGATGGGGGTGCATTCTAGCCCGGCACCCCACGGGCCCAATGTTAAATAAGTGTAACTGAAATAATGATTTTGCTACGTATTCAGTAAGGTATTGAAATTGTTTCATAGTTGTACCTAATCTTGTCTGTTATTTTAAGAAACTTGATATGAATTTTCCCAGAAAATCCTTACTTTTTTACATGTCAGGTCCAAAGGGATTTTGAATTTCTGTTGAGATGAACATTTTTAAGAATGAATAACATACACAACAATATGGTTAGGCATATGTATGATAACTCTGTTCGCCTTGCACTGTGAAAAAGTAAAACCAACAATTCCAACAAATATACTTTTACAAAACCTTTGATCTACAAAGTGTATCTTTACCTTATTTCTCTGAAAAATTCAGATCAGATAGCCTAAATAAACATACTTCGAATATAGACATTTATTCAACTCTCTAGAGCTTTCTACGATAGGAATTGAATTCTCGGCCGTATTGTAATAACCGGTTATGTTTGCGTTACGTTTCCATTTGCATTTATAAAGGAATACCGTGGGTAGTCGGTAGACGATAGCAGTATTATGAAATGGCCTCGGGGCCTCGGCCGTTACTGTAATCGGGTTACGCGATTATAGATGGTATTGTATCGAAAATACACTCGTTCAAGATTTAATTTGTTTGGGAAATGGTTTCTTGGAATTGGCGAGTAATTAGCGTTTAGGGAATAAGAAAGGTTTTGATAATAGATTTGCGAAAATGTTGGTCCATTTTTCCAAAAAATCTAAATAGAGGCAAATGTTGTTTTAAAATTATTTTAAAAGAGATTGTTGTCTTAAATTCTAAAAGTAAAATTTGTAATTTACAATGTAATGCGTAACTTATTACAAGTATTTTGATTTAAATTGGTACAGTTATTTTGAAATTAGTTGCACTGTTATTTAAATATATATAAATAAAAAAGCTATATAAACTTACTTCAAAGCATATTATAGCCCAAAGGGCTCCCAAAAATATCAAAAACTATAAGTAAGCCAGTTTGGCGGACAGGTGTACCTACCCTCTTCAACTCGAGACACATATTACGCGAACACGTCGCTCTGTCACAGATTTGGTGGCTCAATTGTGACACAAACATTTGAGGAAAACCATACGCAATTATTTTCGTGTCATTCTTCAATATAAGTTACTTTTAAAAGTGATATTAAGCATTTCCGATAAGGTGTAGTAAACAGGTGCAGCATTTTAGGTGCATAATTTTAAACATTAGCTTCCAAGCCATCAAAGGTAGTATTTATATTAGAATTTGACATTTAAAATAATTCACCACCATGCTTGTGTATTTCCAAAGAGATATGCAGTATTCTTAGTACACTTATTTTGCCAGATGCTTATTATTTTTAGACCCAATTAGTTTTCGGGGTAATTCACACCTGTAATGACTGAATTAAAATTAATTTGATTTCGTGGAGGAAAAACCAAAAATGCTTATCTCCATGCAATTGAGTGTGCCCATGCTATTGCAACAATTTAATTGATTTATAGAAATGTTGCCTACATATCTGTAATTGAGTTCACTTGTTGTTACCTACGTTTTTGTAATTCAATTAACTTGTTATCAATTAACTTTACTGTGAGTCTGCAATGATTTATAGGTTGTCTAAATGCTTGTATTGTAATAGCTGTAGTATTGTATACAGATCGTAGTATTTTGTTAAAAGAAGTAAACAACCGTTAAAAACTTAATGTCACATCGATATAAAACCTGATAGAAAGTTGGTTTATACTTTAACGAAGGCGCTTGTTAGAAGTTGAGCATGTGCGCAGTTTCCAACTGTTGCGGTTTGAACTTTATAGTTTTTGTTCATTTATACGGTTGTCGAAGGCTGTTTTGAAAGTTAACGGTTTTGTTATACGGTTAAAACTTGAAATTTCAGTGCAATTTTTGCTGCTGTAGTTTTTTTTGGTAGTATTTATTAAAGTTAAACTTTATAATGCGTGAGTTTGTGTAACCTACATATGTGTTTATGGTTAAAGGCAGCCTTTAAGAGTACAAAAGTGTAGTTCTTTTATGTGATTGGGAAGGACCAAGCACGAGTCCCTCCTGACGTAAAGCGGTAACCACTGCCTATAACAGATGCATTTCATCACTAGTGATGAACTGCGAGAGAAAGCTATGCTGCATACTTCGACGATTGTCATATTTATAATTATTGTGAGCTTTATGGCCACTTGCGGGTCACGTGTGATCATACCCTGCTTATCAAGTACCGGTCAATTTCACCATTGTTTTATATAAACCTTACGTATCACACATCACGCCAAGCCGATATCGTCCATTTATGAATAAAATTCAATTGTTATCTCCATCTATGATTCACATCGCCAAGCACCTAACGGTGTGTTCCAGCAGCTGTCCTTGAGAGCCGGTGAAATTGCAGGCGCTTATGAGACTTAACAACTATGTCTTATAAGGTGAGCGGCGTGACTTGTGACGAAATGCATCTGTTATAGGCAGAGATTAGTCCACTTAACATCAAGTGGGCCTCGTGCTTGTACCGTCAAAAAAGAAAAGAAAAAAAACATTGATTGACCAGGCCCGAGGATTCCGCTGATACTGTACTGTTCTATGAGTTTCAAAAACAAAATAAGTAAATCAAAATGCGTAAGTATAACTTTGTACGACAAGAGTTTGAAATAAGCAAGAAAATATAATTCCTATTAATGGCAAGAGCACAGTGAATTGATACTTACCTTTCTGCAGCTGTCCTTGAGATCCAGTACTTCTAGGTTAGCCTGAACAACATCTTCGACCACATCATCACTTACCATCAGGTGAGATAGTGGTCAAAGGCTAACCTATCAGGAAAAAGTCATAAAGTCAAAGTCTGTTTATCAGTACGGACCAGTTCTCCGTCAGGTTTGGCCAGAACATACACACTAGGGCAAGTAGGTATTTCATCCCACATTATCACTGGTAGTAAACTGAGACGTGTGTGTGTCCATTTGACCACTAGTGATGGCTTAGACGTGTTTCGTCCCATTTGAATGCTGGTGGCAAATATTGGTCCTGAAATGCGGTTGAACATAAGCGCATTTTTCGACCACACACATCGTCGCATACCTACTGGTATGTAAAATAGTATAGTTTCTAGTTGAAAATGTCAATGACAATCGGCAACCTGGAAATGAAAAGAATGGAATCTAGTCCAAAACATCACGATTCATTCATGAAATTTGATTTATTTCTATTCGATAAATGTCTTACCTTCAACAAGTGCAGATTCACGATATGAGGAACATTGTAATATTAAGAGCGGCGTACTAAAAGCAAAACTAAAGATAATGAGCAAAACGACATCATGCGAAGCTTCGTAATGAGAATCATATTTCAGACCATGTATTTATTTGTTTTATTTTTAAAGTTAATAGTTAAGAGGTTAGCTTTTTACCACAATCTCACCTCAAGGTAAAGTAAATATACTATCAAAGTGTTAACAGGCCTAACCCAGAATAACTGACTCTCAAGAACAGCCGCTAGAACACACGTTTATGTGCTTGCTGGCTATTTTTTTACTAGTAGGTGGTAGCTAGCCAGTTGGGCATTAGCAAAACGCCCTTCCACTATGCAGATGAAAAATAAGTTATTAATTTTAAAATACCTTATGGTATCAAACGCATGACCTATCACTGCTTTTGTTTTTTTAAAGAAATCGAAACCAAAACGCGAAAGTTAAATTGAATATAAATCTTTCGGTTGTGATTTACAAATTTAACTCTATAAAAAACAAACCGTTTTAGACCCTATGTCATGAAAAATAAGCAATAAGCGGGGAATTTACTAAAGTTGTAACAGGAAAGTACGAGCTACGTCAATGGGTTGGAGGGTGTTTGAATAAATGAAATAACTGAATCAGGTGTAATTAGGGATCCGTGAATGTTTGTTTATCTTCTCGATTGGTAATTAAGATTATTCTGAAAAAAGAAACGAGTTATTCCACTAACCGGTGCGTGGAAATTGAATTTATACGATGGCAACTATGTGAAAAGATAATTGGATTCCGATGTCGTTTGCCTGCAAAAATATAAATGATTTTCGTTCAGTTTGGGTATCGCTTTTATTTATGTTTATAAATAATATTACATGACTGTTATCTCTCTATCAAGTAGGTACTTGTTGAAAATAACGTAAATATGGACACCTAGTTTTCTTACTGCCCAGTCCGTTTTGGGAAATAATCTAATATTGCTTTACAATCCAAGGCACGGGATTCAATTCCCGGGGCAGATACGAGTAATTTATAAAAATAATTTGTAGTAGCAATCATTATCATCGTCATTAGCCGGAAGACGTCCACTGTTGAACGAATGCCTCCCCCATAGAACGCTACAAAGAACGGCTATTAGCCGCTTGTAACTATTGGCTACTCGTTACTTTAACGAAGTCGTCGGTCCACCTAGTGGGGGGCCTACCATCAAAAAGAAGTAGTAATCAGGAGTCCAGAATTTTGCTATGGACATGGCAAAAAGCTCGTCACTCTTTTAATAGGACATAATGATTGAAAAAGGGTGTTTAGCCACCTTTGTTTATAATCAACCGCACCTGATGTCTGCTTCCATCACCCTGATACGTATAGATGTTCGGTCTCATATGTCTGAAATATACTGGCTCTCAAGGACTGCTGCAAGAACATACTGTTAGGCGCTTGGTAACAGACATTCTACACGAGGGTGGTAGCATGCCAGGCGAGCATTCGTAAAATGCCCTTCCACGGTGAACCTCTGCCCATAACAGATGCATTTCATCACAAGTGATGAACTGCACTGCACCCGTCACCTAGAGACATACAATTGTTAAGTCCTGTGCCTGTAATTTTATTGGCTCAAGGGCTTCTGCCGGCACACATTGTTAGGGGCTTGGTGACAGATTTCCTACTCGAGAGTGGTAGCTAGCCAAGTAAACATTCGCAAAATATCTTTCCACCATGCGTACTTCACAAACTTTACAGTTATGAACTAGATAGTTATTGAAAGTTCTGCATCTTGTTTTGATTTAATCTGCTCCGAATAATATTACAAAGAAGTGTGACTTAAGAACTGTACATATAAAAATATCAATATACAACCACTTAGCTTCACAAACCGAAGCGTTTTCTGTAAGTAAACGTTATTATAACTTTAATGGTCATGTCTGAAGCGCTCGTAGCGAAGTTTGCTTAGCTGTTCTTAACCGATCAGCAAAGTTAAGCAACGTCCACCGCAGTCATGAGTTGGATGGGGGACCTCTAGTGACATTACTACTGAGCGCTTCCGTGCTTCGGAGGGCACGTTAAGCCGTCGGTCCCGCTTGTTATCTTAGAATGCCAGTCGTTGTAGCATAGTGGTAGGGCATTTTGCGAATGCCCGCCTGGCTAGCAAAACCCTCAAGTAGAAAATGTGTCGCCAAGCACCTAACGGTATGTTCCAGCAGCTGTCCTTAAGAGCCTGTAATTCTAGATTAGTCTGAACAACATCTTCGACCACATCATCGCTTATCATCAGGTGAGATAGTGGTCAAAGGCTAACCCATATCACGCAATAAAAAAAAATTAGTATTGCTGTGTAGGTGACTCATAAAGATAAAGATCATTTATCTGCATACAACATGAGAAATTTCATTCACACGAAAAAACAATACATTCACAAAATATGGTAAGTAATATATTAAAGTCACTTTAATCATGTTCTGCCTATGAGGCGTTCAAATGTTGAAGAGTGGCACTATGCTCGGCACAATGTTATGAAAACAGTACAAATAAAATAAAAATATTATCAATGCTTATAATATCAAAGTATTATTATTATTATTACATTTCAAATTAATGTCAATGTTGCAAATAATAAAAATATTACAATTGTCTTATAGATCAATATGAAATGTAATGGCAAAAAAATAAAAGTAAAATCTGTCATTTAGAACGCCATTAATCTTATAATAACATTTCTGCAGTAGTAGTGTTTTGAGATTATTCCTTAATAATTAATAACATAATATTTTGTTTCTGAACATAATCTGAATCCCGCCGCAGTCTTGAAGTAAACTGCATAGGTAGTATTAGGATATTTTGCTTACGCTTGCTGGACGAGCTAACACCCTCAGTAGGTACTTTACTTACTTTTATAAAACGTATTGATGTGCTATATATCGCCCCCCCAATCATTCCAAGTGCTATTTCATTAGTGAACTCTCACGCCTATTGAACAAATATAGTATAAGTACAAATTGTTATATTATAGGTGATATGAATATAGATCTTAAAAACCATGACACCTTAGTGAGTTCCTATCTTAATACCTTAACAGGTTTGGGTTTTGAGAGTTGCATCTCACAAAACACTAGAATCGAAACTACTGTAAAAGGCACATCCAAAACATGCATAGATCACATATTCGTACGCGACGTATCGGAACAAGGCGTTAACAGTCACACTATACAAACCACTGTAGTGCAGAATGCGATCGCTGATCACTTCATAACTGGTTTGTCTCTTATCAGTGCGCGCTCGGTGCCACATAGAAATGTAAAATTAACCAGGTTTGATGAGAACAAAATAAGACTGCAACTCACTAAGGTGGATTGGAGTCCAATATTCAATATAAAAGATCCTAGTGATATACTTAACTTTATCATACATACTTTTGAAGAAATATATAATCAGTGTAAACAAGTTATAGACTTAAAGAGGGACAAAAAAAAGAAGTGTACTTGGATATCAGATAAATTATTATATATGTCTAGAAAAAAAAATGAACTCTTAAATATACATTTGAATGATACAACACATAAACAAAACGAGTTAATTTATAAAAAATATAGAAATAAAACTTACAGGCTGATGAATAAGGCTAGAAATATGTCAATAAAAAAAGATATTTGTCAAACTTATAAGAACCCAAAAAAAATGTGGGAAATAATAAATCGATTAACTGGTCGAATAACAAAATCTGTTGACGACTTGATTATAAAATATTTCAAAATGAAAGCGAAATTAATATCAAATAAATTTGCCAATGACTTTGAATCCAATGTAAGCAGAATTATAAATAGCTGTGATGATACGTTGCTTGATGAAAACTCATATAAAAATACACCTAATGTCACTTTTAGATTAAAAAAATTAACGAAGAATCATTAAATAAAATACTTAACAGTATTAGCGAAAAAAAAAGTCCTGGGTACGATCAAATAAGGGCCAAAGGTATTAAATATATTGCGTCATATATAGCACCAGTATTGACCCATTTAATAAATAGTTGTATATACCATCGAACATATCCGGATAAGTTAAAAATAGGAATAGTACGGCCTATTCATAAAAAAGGCAAATACACAGATACAAATAACTATAGGCCCATTACAATTTTATCTTGTATAGACAAAATTATCGAAAAGTATATAGGGCAAAATATGAATGAGTTTTTATCAATTAACGGAATCATTCACACTAAACAGTTTGGGTTTCAAAAACATAAGAGTACCACCCAACTATTGTCATGGTTTACAGACGAAATAAATGGGTACTTAAATGATAGAAAACATGTTCTAACAGTAATGATTGATTTCAGCAAAGCCTTTGATTGCTTAAATTATAAAATACTGTACCAAAAATTGCAGCAGAATGGAATACAGGGTCCAGCACTTGACTGGTTCAAAAACTACCATACAAACAGATATAACACAGTTTGCATAGCCGGAGAACATAGCGATCCAATACCGACCCTCCACGGTACAGCACAAGGATCGATAATAGGCCCAACCGAGTACTTAATTTATGTTAATGACATGTGCAACCTGTTTCGTCTCGGCTCTGTGTACCAATTCGCTGACGACACCTGTCTTATAACCGCGCACCGAGAGATTGATGTCGCACAACGCATGATGCAACATGAGTTTGATTTATTGTGTAAATGGGCGCATGACGTCGGATTATCCATAAATATTGAAAAAACAAAGTTATTACACATTCACTCACCTTACATAATAAGTAGGTCAACGCCTTACATTGTAGCCCATGAACACAGCTGCATGCATGCGCCACATCTATCTTGTAGCTGCAAGCCACTTAATGTAGTAAAACAACACACTTACCTAGGTTTGAAAATTGACGACAAATTCAACTGGGGCCCGCACATAGAACATGTATGTAACAAACTTAGATCAATATTAGAACTTTAAAACTAAGTGTTTTAAAACATAAGTTACCTTATAACACACTAAGACTTTTATATACATCTATGGCAGACTCGATAATAAACTATGGTATCACTAGCTACGGACGCACATATAAAACCTACCTTTTAGATATTTACAATTTGCAATTAAGACTGTTGAAAGCTATAGTACCTCTCAAAATTAAGTTTAAATACAAAGAAAACTATAATAAATTATTTCAATATTGTAAAGTAATGAGTATATTTGACAAATTAAAATTCGCTTTTATAACTGAAAATTATATTAATATAAAAAATTTGGAAACATGCAGAAGACCATGCAATCTACGAAACTTTCCTAATATTCCATTGTTCAAAATACCTAAATGTAACAATAATTATGGGAGAAGGGTTCAGACATGCTTATTACCGATACTATTAAATACCTTACCCAGAACAATAATAGCAAAAATAAATAAACAGAAACCTAAAGTAGTCAAAAACATTTTAAAAAGATTTTACATAGTGGAAAAATATAAGTAAATTAATGAATGTTTGCAAACAACATTGTTTGAACTGTTATCATACTATTTAGCACTTAAGCTAGTTGTTATGTACCAAATTACTAAAAAAGGCTTATATTACAATCTTTAATTTTAAGATTTTGGTAAGTCTCATTGACTTCATTTGTACCATACACTTAAGCAATAAACAGTTTAAATTTTTAATTTTTAATTTTTTTTACTGTCGCCAAGATATTTAACTGAATGTTCTGACAGCTGTCCTTTAGAGTTGGATTTTATTGTATGGTAAACTTGTCCACTATATATATTAACTTGTACCATCCTCGACCACATCATCACTTACCAACAGGTGAGGGTTTCCAAAAACTAACCTATCAACTTAAATAAAAATATTGCACTTAACACTTCATTACACGTGGTATTATTTATCACGCCATTAAACGCGCGGGGCACCAGCGTGCCCCTTTTGAATTGAAGATTACTTATAAAGGTACCTATTAGAATATTAATCTAGAATAGTTTTGGTGCATTCAAAATCAGCGTTTATTTGTGTTGAAAACTGTAATAAACGAAGTTACGTCTCATTGGCAGAATATGAAGAAAAATACAATAATTTATGGTCCCCACACATTTACTTATGGTGTACATAAGAAGCTCGAACCATAATAAATGACTAGATTGTTTCTCTATGGTATAACTAATATACCATAGAGAAGCAATAATAGGTAATGTTGATAAAAAACAAACCCGTGCGTTGTCGTTGTAGCCGAGTCACTGACAAATAAACCAAGACATAACGGACAGCAATGGAAGAGGTTGACATTCTGGGTCCATATATTTTTAAATAATAAGCATATATTAATATCTGGGGTACACTTAGTGCCCCACGCGCGTAACGGAGTGTTAAGTACGATAATGAATTGCTGATTAATATTATCGGTCATATACTATCGTCTGCCAGTTTAGTTAGTGATAAAATAATAACATATTTCCATTAATATTTACTGATTCAAAACAACAAGTCTCTCTTATTAAGCCTAAGGTACGCTAATCTAAACATTTCTCCGAATAAGTTCATATTTAGCGTTTGAATCGCGCAAGCTGAAGATGCTTCGCTCGAACCGCTCCGGTGCATATTTCATCTCAGCCAGAGTGTATCTCCTGAGCAACCACGCCAGACCAGTCTTCAGCTGTAGGCGAGCGTAGCGGTTACCTGTACAAAACAAAAGAAATTAATTTAACAGAGGATGTAATTTTTATACCATTATCCTCCTTACAGTCACCACGTGACCACGATCACTGCAAAGTGTTTGAAACGTCGGGACAAAAACAATGATAATTATATGCGATTTAAACCGTTTAAAGTTGTTTAATTACATTATCCTCTTGATCAAAGCGCATATAAATACTTTTTCACTTTTTAGTGCTCAGAATTTGCTATCATTTATTGAATTAAAGTTTTATTTTAATCAGTCTTATATTTAATAGTTACATAAATATCAAGTTATCGTAGAGTCTGTTTCAGAATGTTCGAGTAAGTTCCGGTTATACTACCCAGAACATAGGATACCTGTTTTTTTATGCTTGATAGGTTAGCCATTTGACCACTATCTCACCTGATGGTAAGTGATGATGTGGTCGAAGATGTTGTTCAGGCTAACCTAGAAGTACTGGCTCTCAAGGATAGCTGCCGGAAAACACCGTTAGGTGCTTGGCGACAGATTTTCAATGATAAAAATTACATTTAACATGCAGCGCGTTTCAAGCTTTAACCGATGGATAGGCTAAATCGATGACTGTGAAACGTAAATATAGTGTTTTATTTATTTAATATATTCTGGATAGTATAACCGGAACTTACTCGAACATTCTGAAACAGGCCCTTAGTTTACTATGCTTGTTACAAAATTATCGCAGTTTACTTTGCTGCTGCCTCAACGTATAAATATTAATAAATTAGTTCAACATAAACTTTGTTATTATTATAATAAGTCTTGCTGCACGAAGATAATCATTATCAGTTTCAAGAGCAATTATTCTTATCCGTACCGTCATGTTGTTTAATACCCATTAGGTAATATGTCCATGTGCTCTAATGTAAGCAATTTATAAACAAGTCGTACTTAAGAAATAGTTTCCACTGTACCGACTTATTTCTTCTTTCATATCATATTTTGACCGTCTCCAAAAAAGAAGGCGGTTCTCAGTTCGGCTGTATTTTTTTATGTTTGTTACCTCATTACTTTTGACTAGATGAATTGATTTTGATGATTATTTTCTTAATTGAAAGCTGATGCTTTCCGTGTCCATTTAAAGTTTCATCCAAATCGGTCCAGCCGTTTTTGTGTTACACTCCAATAACTAAAAAGTATTTCTCTATCTTGATGTTATAGTCATTGTCAGTGAATGAGAATCGGTCCCGTTATAGCAAGGGTCACCAAAAAGGGGGATTTTTTTTAACACAAAAATGGAATGATTTCTACACTAAACAGTGTGCAATAAATCGAAGTCGGTACCATGCGCACAATATTGTGATAATAAGTTCTTTTGAACAATCATGGTACCGACTTCAACAAGTTATTACATACTTTTGATTGTTGAAGTCGGTTCCATTTTTAGGTAAATAAAAATGTCAGTAAATCTATGAAACACAGTGCATTTAGCAAACTTTTTGGTGCAGTTTTGGTGCAACACCATTTCATTTTGTGACATACGTATGGACTTATGAACTGCTAAAGTTTAGTAAAGTTAGGCAATTGGTACCTAAGTAAAGTATGTGAGAAGAAATAGTTTTTCATTTGAAAG
Organism: Plagodis pulveraria; assembly: GCA_963890685.1. Classification (NCBI taxonomy): domain Eukaryota; kingdom Metazoa; phylum Arthropoda; class Insecta; order Lepidoptera; family Geometridae; genus Plagodis; species Plagodis pulveraria. The sequence continues at coordinate 5,243,488 of OY982950.1, forward strand.
CTAAATTCTACACCTGGATAGAACTAACTGCCCTTGGACAACGATAAAACAGTTAATAGAAAAACTGGCGATAATTTATTTTGCTATGTATAGTGCTGGTTAAATTTTAAGTTAATTAGCTCCATTCTTTTATTTAAAATTTATCAAATATAGTAGACTTTTATCGTTAAAGTATTTGAATTACTTACCTATGCAAATTCGATTTCCTTCTCCAAATGGCAAGTAGCTAAAACTTTTGATATCAGGCAGGTTTTTCGGGGCAAATCTTTCTGGATTAAATACGTCTGGGTCTGAGAAATATTTTTTATCGCGATGTATTCCGTACGCCGATATCATAGCTATCGTGCCTTTTTCGACCTTAACCTTTGACCCAGGTAGCACGGTGTCCTTGGTACACTGTCGCTGTAGCAGCCCAATAACTGGATACATTCTCATAGATTCAGATAGTACCTGGTCCAAATACTGCAGTTTTTCTATATCGTTGTAAGTTAACTGCTCAACACCGTTTTGAAATACAGCATCAATTTCTTCGTGAACTTTCGCTAGTATGTCTTGATGACCAGCAAGTTGTAATAATAAGAAATGTAAGGTATTCGCTGATGTATCAATACCAGCGAGGAAAAAGAAAAATGCTTGAGCTGCTAATATTTCGACTGACGCTTCTATTTCATATCCAGTTTGTACATCTTTTATAACTCCTTCCTTCTGAAGCTCCAAGCAGATTTCAATAAAATCGTGTCGTTTCTCGGTACTGTTGCGGCGGCTATCTAAAACTTTTCTGACCGCTCCAATAAAAAAAGTTTCAAAATTTCCAAATATTTTTAGGTCTAGCCATTTGAACAGTGTTGGTGATATGCCAGAAACGAAAAATTTTATATTAGTTGTAAACGAAGGTTCCAATGCTTTCAAAGACATTTCTATAAAAGGAGATTCCATGGTGCTGCTTTTGGATGTAATATCAATACCAAATATAGATGCAGCTAATGAAGCTGATGTATAAGTATACAAAGCATTAAAGGGTTTTTTCCTCATATCCGCATCATTATCTAATAGTTCAAGAAAATCTTTTGCACATCTGTCCATTATATAGAACATATTCTTTATCTTTGCGATTGTAAAAACTGGAGATAGTTTCTGTCTAATACATTTCCATCTTTTAAAGTTTTCGATAAATAATAGATTATCAGCCAGTAGATCGGATGAGTTAAAGCTAGTACCGCGTTTGTAAAAACTTTGAAAATCTCTGGCGAAAACTGCTTGGATGTCTTCTAAGTCTTTCAAAATCAGTGTTGGGTCGTTTCCCATTACGACACCCACATGCGTATCGTAGGCATCATATAATTCTCTAATATATTCAGGCATGGAACGGTCACCCTTCATAAACTTCCACAGGGGATCGTGCGCTTGAATCACATTCCTTTTTATCCAATAATTTGTCTTTTTTCTCCACCACAAGAATAATAAAGTCACGCACAAAAACAAAACAAGAATAAAGAACAACATTATTACGTTCACACACTTATCAGTAAGTCCACTGTATAACTAAATGCGACCGACGACAGCAGCTTCTATCTGTTAAAGTAAATTACTTGCTACCAAACAATGTACCTATTGGCTTCGTATAAATAGAGATGATAACAATTTGTATACAAAAATGAAGCAACCAAAGATTATGGAATTATTTAAATTAAGAAGTGATTTTGTGCTTAAATATGTCCTAACTTAATACCACGCAGTTTAATTTTTACATAAAATTGTATATATTATGTAAATATACCGCTATTTAATACAGTACAAACTATGTCAACACATGTATTCTGTAATTTATTAGTAGTATTATGTAAATACAACACTACCGCTAGGTACTACAATGATAGTATTAGGCAACCTTAATGCCATTGCAGGCCTATATACAGTTCAAATTCTCCTCATTCTTACTACTACATAGTATAAATTGAAACCAGTAAGTTTCTAAATGAAAGAAGATTTATGTATTGTTTATAAAATGTATAAAATTATATTACATAATTACAAATATACGAGAGAAAAAAATACATTCATGTGCAGGATTTAAACCTGCGTCCATCCATTTTGAAGCAGTGATGGCTCAGTGGCATTGGCTATGGACTGCCGTGCAGCAGGTCCATGGTTCGAATCCCGCCCAGAGCTTGAGCTTCACCGCATGGTGGAAGGGCATTTTGTGAATGCCCGCCTGGCTAGCGACCACCCTCAAGTAGAAAATCTGTCGCCAAGCACCTAACAGTGTGTTCCGGCAGCAGTCCTTGAGAGCCAGAAAAATTACAGGCTAATGAGACCTAACAACTGGACGTCTCAGTGTGACGGGCACAGTGCAATTCGTCGCTGACGAAATGCGTCTGTTATAGGCAGTAGTCCACCTAACATCAGGTTGGCCTCGAGCTTGTTCCGTCACAACAACAAAAAAAAAAAAAACACCCCTAGCCAGGGTCCGGGTAATTTTTACACTCGTATGTTTGTAATTTTGTAATGTACTTCGCGAAACAAGCGTTATTGAAAAATTAACGATATTTAAAATTTCTTTCATATTAACTATATTAATGTTATTTCGTCATTATCGAATATTGTATATAAATCTTGTTAAATTTATATATTTGATTTTGTTAGTCACGGTATATTAACAGCACCTTTTAATTTTTTAATGTTATTCCATTATCCGTAAAGATATTGTATATGATTGAAGGTAAACATTGATTATGTATGAATGTTTAAACCAATGAAGATATAACAAAGACAAATACGTATTTGTTTTGTACTTGTCGGAGTCTTGATTGGAAGTTGTTTTTCCTGATGATCGATAATATATTTAATTTTTTGAAGCGCTCGTAGCGAAGTTTACTTAGCTGTTCTCAACCGATCAGCAAAGTTAAGCAACGTGGCGCGCGGTCATGAGTTGGATGGGTGACCGCTAGTGACATTACTACTGAGCGCTTCCGTGCTTCGGAGAGCACGTTAAGCAGTCGGTCCCGGTTGTTGTCTTAGGATGGCAGTCGTTATAGCATGGTGGTAGGGCATTTTGCGAATGCCCGCCTGGCTAGCTACCACCCTCAAGTAGAAAATCTGTCGCCAAGCACCTAACGGTGTGTTCCGGCAGTTGTCCTTGAGAGCCAGTATTTCTAGGTTAGCCTGAACAACATCTTCGACCACATCATCACTTACCATCAGGTGAGATAGTGGTCAAAGGCTAACCTATCTGGCATAAAAAAAAAAAAAAATTAACAAGCAATATTTTGTAATGTAATACATAATTACAAACCAAAATGTATGATGGAAGAAAAAGAAAATAGGTACTAATAATTTATTTTTTTAAATCACCCGACAATCTAATACATCATCATCAACAGTCAATTTTTTTTATACAAATTTCCGAGACAAAAAAATATAGTCATATGCGGGATATAATTATTTCTGACGTGAATGTGTAATTTTGTAATGTAATCCGCCGTTATTGAAAACGTAACAATTTTTTTTTATAACTGATAATCTAGCCTTTGACCATTATCTCACCTGATGGTAAGTGATAATGTGGTCGAAGATGTTGTTCAGGCTAGTCTTAAATTACTGGCTCTCAAGGACAGCACCGGGACACGCCATTAGGTGCTTGGCGACAGACTTTCTACTTGAGGGTGGTAGCTAGCCAGGCCGGCATTCGCAAAATGCCCAACCGCTATGCTGTAATGACTGCCATCCTACAACAACCAGGACCGACGGCTTAACGTGCCCTCCGAAGCACAGAAGCGCTCAGTAGTAATGTCACTAGCGGTCACCCATCCAACTCCTGACCGCGGCGGACGTTTCTTAACTTATCTGCTAGATTAAGAACGGTGAAGAGATATTTTCTTCAGTTAAGTTTATTCTATCACTCATTTTTTTTCAGTTAACCTTATTTTTGACGGAACCAAACTGTGTGTTGGTTACATCTATGATTATGAGATCCTAAACTTCTGCTTAGAATTTTCAATTTAAATAACCTACGTTTTATTACCCCTAACAGGTAACATGTTATTTTTTCCTTTTTTTTTCGTTCTTCCTGTCCATATACGATAGGATTATATAGGAAAAGTTGGATAAAACGTATTGTCTTCCACTCTACTCTATATCTTGTCATTTTAATATTCACACCTCTTATGCTGATATTATACTTCATGCAGAATATCAGTAGCTGCCAGCCTTTTCCTTCTCTTTTGTCCACCCACTTTCATATTCAGCGCTCTTTGTTTAATAAAAGAAAGTTGCCAAACCTCTTGAACATTCAAATCTAAAATGATGTATTGCTTATCACAGCACTGGTATTGATTTTACACAAGAGCTTCAAAGACAATACTAGCAACGATTTCCAAATAACTTTGTAATTGGTTTATGGCTTATATTCTTTTAATAGCATGCCTCTTATGAAAATGTTAAATATCTTAGTGGAGGAGGGAGGCTTTTAGCGGCTGATATCGAATCGATTGTTGAAGATAAGCTCGGTCCCCGAGTTACTCCTTGAGCTCCAGATTGTTTGATTGAGGTTCACTAAAAATGCCTATCTTCGACATTAGGTAACTGGAGTAGCGTATTCTTCTGCGATGAGGCTCGAATTTAACTGAATGTCCGGACCGACGTCGGCGAGTGTTACGAAGACTATGGGAACGGTATACCGACGAGTTTATTTAAGAAATCAACCCTTATGGTGGTTGCTTGTAAGGAGTCCGTTATGTTTTGGGCGAGCGTAACTTCCAACGATTGTACCTAGATAGTATTCATTGAAAATGGCACACTTAATGTGCGAAGGTACATAACAGAAATTCTGTTATATCCGCAATGACTGTAATTGGTGAAGATGTCATTTACGTAAGCGATAATGCTTGGGCCCACCGTTCTGGTGACGTAGATGCTTATATGTAAGAGGTCAGTATATGTTATTTGGATTGGCCAGCACGGAGCCCTGATCTTACTCCATTGAACACGTCTGGGACCAAGGCGACTACGATCTGTCTAACCACCTCCACAAAACATCAGGGAGTTTGAACATGTGATCTCGGCTGAATGGAAAAAGATTCTGCAGTACACCATAAAATACCAAAGCAATTACATGCCGTAATCGCTGCAAGGAGAGATCAGACTCTCCATATTTTTTCTGTAGCTTGATCTAATATTCCATAATAATATTCGTAGTATTAATTTCATTATATCTATCAAAATTTTTATTATTAATACGACTCTGTTTTTTTTAATAATTTCTAGTCATTTAATCTAACTACATCATTAGTCGTTAGCTTAGATGGCTAGGTTTTTCTAAAGTTTCAGTAGGTTCTTAATTAGTTTTTTTAGTAAGTTACTAAGAATACTAACATTATTCACAGAAAACCCAATCGCTCTGCAAAAGAGTACGTATTTTGTGTCAAAAATAATAACATGTCAAAGTTTGTATGATTGCAATTACACAAAATAATTTTTCACGTGTCTGTTTGTGTATTACTTTTGGTAACAGGTTGATAATTCTATTTTTGTGATTATGACATACCTACGCTGACATATTGAATTATTGATTAACTTCATAGTGTACCTGCACATCATTTAATAGTTACAGATTTCAAACCACACAAAAAATATTATATTTCATAAACTGCAATGAAATTTCACTAGTTTTAAATATTGACACACAGGTGTTTATAGGGTTGGTGATGAAATTGTTCTCATTATTGCCTTTAGTTAATTAATTTTATTTCATTATTTTCAATAAATCCACGGTTCTATGACTTTAATCATAATAAATTATAATATTGACATACACCCATTAATGAATTATCATAATATTTATAGGAAAAATCAAACATAAATTCTATATATATATAAATTGTTATAGTAGGAATATATTTATATCTATATAAAAATAGAGTGCTATCAATTTCGTCAATTCTGATAAATCACAGAACATAATATGGATAAATACCGTATGCATTACGTTTTCTTGGTATATTAAAAAAAAATGCAGTTTTCCTGTTAATTCATAAAACTAAAAAAATGCTACTTTTCATAAAAGCTAAAGATATCAACTTCATCTATGATAATCTATACTATAGCATATAGACAACGGTTGGTTGTTATATTCTTTTAATTTTTACAGTACTTTTTTATACTTTTGAATATATGGTATATACGCTTGTCAAAACGGGACCCGCGTAGAGAAAAGCATTTCTAGTAGATCTTTTTTGAGAAAGTCGCAATGAGTACCAATCTATCGATGAAAATGGATGGTTTTACCCTAATAATACATTACACAGTGAACAGTCGATATGACTGTAAGTTGGTCTCCCTGGACATCTCTAAGTCCTTTGACAGGGTCTGGCATGACCCCCTTATTAGCAAGATTCCCGCATACGGCCTGCCTACTGGTTTTAGTGCGTGGATATCGGACTTCCTGAGGGATCGATCATTACGAGTAGTCGTTGACGGCTGCTCGTCTGATCAAATGGGTATCAATGCCGGTGTTCCCTAGGGGTCAGTGCTCTATGCGACGCTCTTCCTTCTGCATATCAACGATCTGTTAAAGCCCGGTACCTTTGGGTATGCAGACGACAGCACGGTGGTAGAGGGCTATACATCTACCGCACGAACCAGTGAGCCAGAAATCCAGAGACTCAGAGAAGCTATGGTCGAACGCTTGAACTTATAAGTCAGTGTCTGACTGGGGAGATGCCAACCTGGTTAAGTTCAATGCCAATAAGACCCAGGCGTGTTTGTTGCCCGTCCGTGCCAGTCACAGACCACCTAGACCTCCTTGGTGTCACTCTATCATCGACTCTAAACTTTGGCTCGTATATCGAGTCAAAGGCTCAGTTAGCCGCAAAATAACTTGGTATCCTCTCAAAGGTGAGACGGTACTTCACACCGGAACAGATGCTTACTTTGTACAACGCGCAAGTAAGGTCCTGTGTTGAGTACTGCCCTCACCTCTGGGACGGCTCTGCCAAATACCAAGTTGAGGCTCTGGAGTCGATTGAGAGACGCGCCAAGAGGTTAATAGGCAGCGACTTTCTGAAGGAGTCTCGGCTGCAAAGCCTCGAGCAGCCGCCGTAAAGTCGCTTGTCCATCGGTCTTTTACCGGATACATTTCGGTGAATGTGCACAAGAACTGCACGAATTGGTTCCGCCCTCACCCTTTTTCCATCGGACATCCAGACGAACGGAGAGGCGCTATCCGTACATGGTTGATATTCCCAAGACTCGTACGAAGCGCTTCGCTTCCACTTTTCTCGTGCGTACTGCGAAAGAACTCCTTACCGTGGTCAGTCTTTCCCAATGAATACAATATGGGTGTCTTTAAATCGAGAGTAAAAAGGTTTCTTCTAGGTAAGCGTGCTCCATCCTAGACCATATCAATGCTTAACATCAGGCAGGGTTAACCAATTTCGAAAAAAAAAAAGCTTCATAATTTATTGGTTCTGCTTGTAAATGGTAAAATTATCGTTATTTATATCAACAGCAATGTTGTCCACTGTTCAATAAAATCCTCTTCTATCAGGGAGTTCCCCATACGTACCTTTACTGTGTTCTAGATTGAAGGGTTAGGTGTGGCTGTTATTTCACTGGCACCAAAGTCTCATGTGTCAAAATTAAATCTCATTTGAGACTAAACATTTTTATGTTGTAGGGTTATAGGCGATGTGCAGTACATTATTTGTGACGAATGCATCTTTAATAGGCATAGGTTGCCACTTAACATGGGGCTCGTGCATTTTCCAACACAATCCCATAAAAAAAATCTATTTAGAAACTCAATTTGATATTGTGAAGCTTCACTTCAATTACAAACTCAAGAAAAAATGGCATAACCGTCAAAGATACATCAATAATTGAATCGACTGCACACAAATTGAATATAATTTGATATGCGCTTGCAACAGATTTAAGATGGAAATTTATTTATAGGTACCACTTTTATTTACCATTAGAGGAGCTGGGGGCTAGTTGTAACGTTTTTTTGGAAAAAGGCTGGTAGTTTGATATATTTGAACTATTTCTTGATGATACCAAATTGGATGTGTAAGTAGATATTGTATTATTTTATCATATGCAACTCAAAGAGAATCAAAATATCGGTTCAATATTGCACAGGAGGTGTTTTTCTAAAACAAGTCGGATGTTACCATTTGCTCCATATAAGGGGCAAGTTGTAACAGACGTAACACCAAAACAACTACTATTTTCATTGAATATATGTGTGTTATATTTGTTACATTACTCAAAATTTACTCCAAGACATATTTTCTAGTGTAATTAATTATTACCATATGGTAACACTAATTTATTACTTATAAACTAGTCAAGTAAAAAAAAAACAGTCGTCAACATTTCGGTAATTTAACATAATACATTCTCGACATAATTAAAAGTGACATAGAACTTTTTTTTAGTTATGACTGTTAATTTACGTAATAGTGACCGTTATAGGAGTCACGTTTAGAGTTAGTTCTAAACCATATTGTTGACAACTGCCGAGTAATCTAGCTGTTACTTCTTACCCCTGTTAAAACTAGGCTCTGGCTCCCCTACCATCATCATCAGGTCATCTTAAAATCGCTAACTCTTAAGAATATTATTCGTGCCCCAGAGGCACGAATAATATTCTTAATTCTTCTTCTTGTATATAAACTTGGATAAAGTATGAACGAATGTTAAAGAAGCTACAAAGTTTTTATTGCAATTCTCCACAACTGTACAGCGGCCAGCATTGCAATCATTGCCCGCTGCTGTCCCTTACTCCTTTTTAAACGAAAACTGATATTGCTTCGCAGCCCAACGCCACTTGCAAAAGTAAGGACTGTTAAATCACAAACTAGACTTAATACATTATAGTATTGGAAATTCTTTGAAATATACATAACTGATGCAACAGTTGTAGTAATATAAAGAGAAAATGTTGATAAATTTATGTGAAATACTGTACTGTATCAGCCGTATTGTCTACTGCTGAACACAGTCTCCCTCATTATGGAGGGTTTGCCATAATCCCCACGATTGGCTGGCGTTTTGGGGAATGCAGTGTAAGATATCAGTTCCACAGAAAGTGCTGCTGCCCACCTTTCTGGTGTGTTACCCTTAGTCGCCTTTTACGACACCCACGAGTAGAGATGGGGGGTGCATTCTAGCCCGGCACCCCACGGGCCCAATGTTAAATAAGTGTAACACAAATAATGATTTTGGTACGTATTCAGTAAGGTATTGAAATTGTTTCGTAGTTGTACCTAATCTTGTCTGTTATTTTAAGAAACTTGATATGAATTTTCCCTAAAAATCCTTAATTTTTTTACATTTCAGGTCCAAAGGGATTTTGACTTTCTGTTGAGATGAACATTTTTAAGAATGAATAACAGTATGGTTAGGCATATGTATGAAATATAAATCTGTTCGCCATGCACTGTGAAAAAGTAAAACCAACAATTCCAACAAATATACTTTTACAAAACCTTTGATCTACAAAGTGTATCTTTACTTTATTTCTCTGAAAAATTCAGATCATACAGCCTAAATAAACATACTTCGAATATAGACATTTATTCAACTGTCTAGAGCATTCTACGATAGGAATTGAATTCTCGGCCGTATTATAATAACCGGTTATGTTTGCGCTACGATTCCATTTGCATTTATAAAGGAATACCGTGGGTAGTCGGTAGACGATAGCAGTATTATGAAATGGCCTCGGGGCCTCGGCCGTTACTGTAATCGGGTTACGCGATTATAGATGGTATTGTATCGAAAATACACTCGTTCAAGATTTAATTTGTTTGGGAAATGGTTCTTGGAATTGGCAAGTAATTAGCGTTTAGGGAATAAGAAAGGTTTTGATAATAGATTTGCGAATATGTTGGTCCATTTTTCCAAAAAATCTAAAAAGAGGCAAATGTTGTTTTAAAATTATTTTAAAAGAGATTGTTGTCTTAAATTCCAAAAGTAAAATTTGTAATTTACAATGTAATGCGTAACTTATTACAAGTATTTTGATTTAAATTGGTACAGTTATTTTGAAATTAGTTGCACTGTTATTTAAATAAATATAAATATAAAAGCGATATAAATTAAGGTCAAGGTATATTTTATCTCAAAGGGTTCCCCAAAAATAGCAAAAACTATAAGTAAGCCAGTTTGGCGGACAGGTGTACCGACCCTCTTCAGCGCGAGACACATATTACGCGAACACGTCGCTCTGTCACAGATTTGGTGGCTCAATTGTGACACAATCATTTGAGGAAAACCATACGCAATTATTTTCGTGTCATTCTTCAATAAAAGTTACTTTCAAAAGTGATTTTGAGCATTCCGGATAAGGTGTAGTAAACGTATAGGACAGCTTATTAGGTTCATAATTTTAAAGATTAGCTTCAAGGCCATTATAGGTAGTATTTGTATTAGAATTTGACATTTAAAATATTTCACCACCATGCCTGTATATTTCCAAAGGGATGTGCAGTTCTTTGTACACTTATTTTGCCAGATACTTATTATTTTTAGACCCAATTAGTTTTCGTGCTAATTCACACCTGTAATGGCTGAATTAAAATTAAATTAATTTCGTCGAGGAAAAACTAAAAATGCTTGTCTCCATGCTATTGCTTGTGTCCATGCCATTGCAACAAATTTATTGATTTACAGAAATGTTGCCTACATATCTGTAATTCAATTTAATTGTTGTTCCCTACATTTTTGTAATTCAATTAACTTGTTATCAATTAACTTTACTATGAGTCTGCAATGATTTATAGGTTGTCTAAATGCTTGTATTGTGATAGCTGTAGTATTGTCTACAGATCGTAGTATTTTGTTAAAAAAGGCAAACAGCCGGTAAAAAAAAATAAGTTTTCACACTTAATATCAAATCGATATAAAACCTGATAGAAAGTTGGTTTATACTTTAACGAAGGCGCTTGTTAGAAGTTGAGCATGTGCGCAGTTTCCAACAGTTGCGGTTTGAACTTTATAGTTTTTGTTCATTTATACGGTTGTCGAAGGCTGTTTTGAAAGTTAACGGTTTTGTTATACGGTTAAAACTTGAAATTTCAGTCTCGATTTTTGCTGCTGTAGTTTACTTTTTGGTAGTACCTATTTAAGTTAAACCTTATAATGCGTGGCTTTGTGTAACCTACTCGTATGTGTTTATGGTAAAAGGCAGCCTTAAAGAGCACAAAAGTGTAGTTCTTTTCTGTGATTAGCGAGGGCCACGCACGAGGCCCACCTGAGGTAAAGCGATAACTTTTTTTTTTATTCTATTGTGACGGAACAAGCTCGAGGCCCAGATGTTAAGCGGACTAATCTCTGCCTATAACAGATGCGTCCTTCACTTTGAGATATAGTTGTTAAGTCTCATGTGCCTTCAATATCACTGGCTCTCAAGGACTGCTGCCGGAACACACCGTTAGGTGCTTGGCGACAGATTTTCTACTTGTAGCTAGCCAGGCGGGCTATCGCAAAATGTCCTGTCTTTCAAAATGCGGAGAAGCTCAAGCCGGCGGTGGGGATCGAACCAGAGTACTGCGGCACGGCAGTCCATAGCTATTACCGCTCAGCTATCTTTGCTTCAAGACCTCTTTGTATAGACCAAACTCTGCCTATAACAGATGCATTTCATCACAAGTGACGAAATGCACTGCGCCCATCATGAGACATATAGTTGTTAAGTCTCATATGAGTTCTACTTGATCGGTACTAGACAGGCGAGCATTCGCCATATGGCATTCGACCACTCGGTGAAGCTCAAACTAGTGGTGCGTATTGAACCATGGAACTGCGTCACGGCAGTCTATAGCTACGTTCAGCTATCATTACTTCCAAGTGAAGTGTTAATAATATGAAGATAGTGTCAGTCTAATGCATTTCCATCTTTTGAAGTTATCTATCAATAATATATTATCAGCTAGTAGATCGGATGAATTCAAGCTTGTACCCCGTTTATAAAATCTTTGAAAATCATCAGCGAAAATTGCTTTTATATCTTCTAGATCTTTCAAAATCAGTGTTTGATCAGTTCCCATTACGACACCTACATGAGTATCGTAGGTATCTTAAAATTATCTTATATATTCAGGCATGGCACGGTCTTTTGTCATAAATTTCCAAAGAGGATCGTGCGCCTGAATCACATTCTTTTTTTCAATAATTTCCCTTTTTTTCTCCATCATGCGTATAATAAAACCACGCGCAAAAACGAAAGTAGAATAATTACCAACATAAATACGTTTATACATCTACAAGTCTACAATTACAATAAATGTGACAGATGACAGCCGTTTTCTATTAAATTAAAGTAGTTATAACAAAATATAGGTATACAAAGATTTGTTTAGTTATAGAAATTAAAATACAAGTTACTAAAGTTTTCATACTTACTACACGCACTTTTATTTTTACGTAAATTACAAGCAAAATGAGACTTAACAAGTATGTCTCAAGGTGATGGGCGCAGTGCAGTTCGTCACTTGTGATGAAATGCATCTGTTATAGGCAGAGGATACCGCTTACATCTGGTGGACTTCGTGCTTGTTCCATCACAATAAAATAAAATAAAAAAACGTACTACGTACTACGTAAAAATAAAAGTGCGTGTAGTAAGTATGAAAACTTTAGTAACTTGTAATTTAATTTCTATAACTAAACAAATCTTTGTATACCTATATTTTGTTATCAACTACTTTAATTTTCTGTTAAATTAATAAATACATATAATGCACAAATGCGATTCAAACAACATACGAAAATTATGGAAAATAGTTCGCGTTTTCATTTTGCGCGTGGCAAATGTATGATGGTTGATTACATATAAACCTTATTGGTGTTACAAATCTGTATTACCCGGTGAAATTGAAAATGCTCTGTTTACTCTTATATAATTTGCAGTTAGGTACTAACTTGACTTAGTAGGGATAATTGTATAACGCACAAGTGTATAATATTATTATGCACGAGGGTATTATAGTTCGGTTTATGGCCCTAAGAACGATATAATAAAGCTCACTTTACGAGCAAGGGTGTTGAAAAAATATTTATGCTAGAGTACACTTTGCTGCATACTTCGACGATTGTCATATTAATAATTATTGTGAGCCTTCATGGCCACTTGCGGGTCACATGTGATCCTAGAGATATGTCATACCCTGCTTCTCAAGTACCGGTAAATTTCACCATCATTTTATATAAACCTTACGTGTCACATGGAGCCGATATCATCCATTTATGAATAAAATTCAATTGTTATCCCCATCTATAATACGCATGGATTTACCAGGCCCGAGGATTCCGCTGATACTGTGTATGTTTTATGAGTTTCGCCAAAAAGTTAACAAAACATAAGTTTCCCTTTTTTTACCCTTTTTTTACCACCATGCAAAGAGTTTACTTAGTATAACTCTTTGTTTGGTGGTAGGGCATTTTGCGAATGCCCGCCTATCATCCTCAAGTAGAAAATCTGTCGCCAAGCAGCTAACGGTGTGTTCTGGCAGCTGTATTTGAGAGCCAGTACTTCTAGGTTAGCCTGAACAACATCTTCGACCACATTATCACTTACCATCAGGAGAGATAGTGGAAAAAGGCATGTAAAAAAAAACTATGTTTGACCAGAGTTTGAAATAAGCCAGAAAATAAATGTAATTCCTATTAATGGCAAGAGCACAGTAAATTGATATTTACCTTTTCTGTTTATCAGTACAGACCAGTTATCCGTCAGGTTTTGACAGAACATGTACACTAGGGCAAGTAGTTATTTCATCCCACATTACCACTGGTAGTAAATTGAGACGTGTGTGTGTCCATTTGACCAATAGTGATAGCTTAGACATGTTTCGTCCCATTTGAATGCTGGTGGCAAGTTTTGGTGCTGAAATGGTTCTGATTAATACCAGGACCAAAGAGCATTTTGCGACCACACACATCGTCGCATACCAACTGGTATGAATAACAGTATAGTTTCTAGTTGAAAATGTCAATGACTCTGGTCAACCTAGGAGTCTAGTCTAGTCTTTTGAAGCAGTGATGGCTCAGTGGCATTGGCTATGCACTGCCGCGCAGTAGGTCCATGGTTCGAATACCGCCGCGGGCTTGAGCTTCACCGCATGGTGAAAGGGCATTTTGCGAATGCCCGCCTGGCTAGCGACCACCCTCAAGTAGAAAATCTGTCGCCAAGCACCTAAAGGTGTGTTCCGGCAGCAGTCCTTGAGAGCCAAAAAGAAATTACGGGCAGATGAGACTTAAAAACTATGTCTCAAGGTGACGGACGCAGTGCAATTCGTGACTTGTGACGAAATGCTTCTGTTATAGGCAGAGGTTAATCCGCTTAACATCAGGTGGACCTCGAGCTTGTTCCATCACAATAACATAAAAATAACATAACAATTCATTCATGAAATTTGATTTATTTCTATTCGATAAACGCCTTACCTTCAACAAGTGCAAATTCACGATATGAGAAACACTGTAATATCAAAAGCGGCGTACTATTAGCAAAACTGAAGATCAGCTAAACGACATCCTGCTAAGCTTCGTAATGGGAATCATATTTCAGACCATGAATTTTATTTGTTTTATGTTAATTATGTTAGTCTTTCACCACAATCTCATTTGAAAGCGAGTAAAGATACTATCGAAAGTGTTAACAGGCTTAACCCAGATGAACTGACTCTCAAGAACAGCTGCAAAAACACACGTTTATGTGCTTGCTGGCTGATTTCTTACTAGAGGGTGGTAGCTAGCCAATTGGGCATTAGCAAAACGCCCTTCCACTATGCAGATGAAAAATAAGTTTTTAATTTTAAAATACCTTATGGTATCAAACGCATGACCTATCACTGCTTTTGTTTTTTAAAAGAAATCGAAACCAAAACGCGAAAGTTGAATTGAATTTAAATCTTTCGGTTGTGATTTACAAATTTAACTCTATGTAAAATAAACCGTTTTAGACCCTATGTTATGACACATAAGCAATAAGCGGGGAATGTACTAAAGTTGTAACGGGAAAGTACGAGCTACGTCAATGAGTTGGAGGGTGTTTGAATAAATGAAATAACTGAATCAGGTGTAATTAGGGATCCGTGAATGTTTGTTTATCTTCTCGATTGGTAATTAAGGTTATTCTGAAAAAAGAACCGAGTTATTCCACTAACCGGTGCGTGGAAATTGAATTTATTCGATGGCAACTATGTGAAAAGATAATTGGATTCCGATGTCGTTTGCCTGCAAAAATATAAATGATTTTCGTTCAGTTTGGGTATCGCTTTTATTTATGTTTGTAAATAATATTACATGACTGTTATCTCTCTATCAAGTAGGTACTTGTTGAAAATAACGTAAATATGGACACCTAGTTTTCTTACTGCCCAGTCCGTTTTGGGAAATAATCTAATATTGCTTTACAATCCAAGGCACGGGATCAATTCCCGGGGCAGATACGAGTAGTTTTTATAAAAATAATTTGTAGTAGCAATCATTATCATCATCATTAGCCGGAAGACGTCCACTGTTGAACAAAGGCCTCCCCCATAGAACGCCACAAAGAACGGCTATTAGCCGCTTGTAACCATTGGCTACTCGTGACTTTAACGATGTCGTCGGTCCACCTAGTGGGGGGCCTACCATCAAAAAGAAGTAGTAATCAGGAGTCCAGAATTTTGCTATGGACATGGCAAAAAGCTCGGAATAGGACATAATGATTGAAAAAGGGTGTTTAGCCACCTTTGTTTATAATCAACCGCACCTGATGTCTGCTTCCATCACTCTGATACGTATAGATGTTCGGTCTCATATGTCTGAAATATACTGGCTCTCGAGGACTGCTGCAAGAACATACAGTTAGGCGCTTGGTAACAGACATTCTACTCGAGGGTGGTAGCATGCCAGGCGAGCATTCGTAAAATGCCCTTCCACGGTGAACCTCTGCCCATAACAGATGCATTTCATCACAAGTGATGAACTGCACTGCACCCGTCACCTAGGGACATACAATTGTTAAGTCCTGTGCCTGTAATTTTATTGGCTCAAGGGCTTCTGCCGGCACACACTGTTAGGGGCTTGGTGACAGATTTCCTACTTGAGAGTGGTAGCTAGCCAAGTAAACATTCGCAAAATATCTTTCCACCATGCGTACTTCACAAACTTTACAGTTATGAACTAGATAGTAATTGAAAGTTCTGCCTCTTGTTTTGATTTAATCTGCTCCGAATAATATTACAAGTTTGACTTAAGAACTGTACATATAAAAATATCAATATACAACCACTTAGCTTCACAAACCGAAGCTTTTTCTGTAAGTAAACGTTATTATAACTTTGATGGTCATGTTTGAAGCGCTCGTAGCGAAGTTTGCTAGCTGTTAGGAGGGCACGTTAAGCCGTCGGTCCCGCTTGTTATCTTAGAATGCCAGTCGTTGCAGCATAGTGGTAGGGCTTTTTGCGAATGCCCCCCTGGCTAGCTACCACCCTCAAGTAGAAAATCTGTCGCCAAGCACCTAACGGTATGGTCCAGCAGCTGTCCTTGAGAGCCTGTAATTCTAGATTAGTCTGAACAACATCTTCGACCACATCATCATTTATCATCAGGTGAGATAGTGATCAAAGGATAACCTATCACACAAAAAGGAATAGCTGATGTTAAAGATAAAGATCATTTATCTGCATACAACATGAGAAATTTCATACACTCGAAAATACAATACATGCACAAAAGATGGTAAAATATTAAAGTCACTTTAATCATGTTCTGCCTATGAGGCGTTCAAATGCTGAAGAGTGGCACTATGCTCGGCACAATGTTATTATAATGTTTGTAACTAGGAAGTTGATAAAGGAAACCACAAGTACTCCGTTGCGTAGCTATATTTAGAATGCCAACCGATCGCAGATTATTTGTTACCCTCCTTACTGAATTAATACTTAGCACTAAACTACCCTACCCTAGTACACTACAACCCTCCACACTAAATTAACAATAAAAATAACAACAATAGTTTAATAAAACAATACTTATTAAGTACATCTAGGGAACACATACCTATACAATGGTGCTCCTAGGTAGGTAACTAAAATAACTCTATAGCAGTAGTGGTTACAATACAAGTGCCGTTGTCACAAATATTTGGGTCTATTTAACGTGCACTTCCGTACTGGTCTAGCCTTAGGTGTACACTCAAGTGGTTGGGTTTCTGGGGAAGGCTCACGAGTCTTAGCATCGCGATTTTAATAAGCTCATGGCTCGTACTAGATGACCGCGATCGTCCCGTCCGCTCCGAATGCTCCACCTGGTCAACTGCTGGGAAACAACTGGAACCACGATCGTTATTGATCAACCAATCTGTAGTAGGTTCAGTCGTAATACTATCTACAGTCCGGTCAGGGTTTGGACAGATCAAAGAACTTCTAGTCCTGAGTTTTAACTGATCGACATGACGATGTACTTGTTCCCCTCTATTACTTCTTACTTCAAAATTTGATGAGCCCAATCTATTCCCTATTTTTCCAGGTACCCACTTTCCCCCCTTTAAATATTGGCGGTACCAAACATCGTCCCCGGGATTTATTTTCCTTTCCACGCCACCTGCGTCATTTACCTGGCACTGCTGCACGCGAGTTATCCGCTGTTCTATATCGGGCATTAACGCATCTAAGCGTGTACGAAGTCTTCTGCCCAACATTAAGTTAGCTGGGCTTTCCCCTGTCGAACTATGTTCCGTATTCCTATAATACAACAAGAATGTATGCAAAGCCCTATTTATGTCCTCTTTCTCATAGGCCGCCTTCTTAATTACCCTCTTTAGAGTGCGTACCGCATTTTCAGCAGCGCCATTTGATGCCGGATGATAAGGTGCTGTGAAGATATGCTCAATACTCTTTATTTTATTGAAACTAGAAGGCTCGCTACTTGTAAATGGAGGCCCGTTATCAGATACTATTTGTTTTGGCAAACCCCACCTACCAAACAATTCCATCAGCTTGTCAATCGTCCATTTGGCGGCCGTACTAGGAACATTAAATATTTCTACCCACTTAGACATTGCATCAATGACAATCAAGTAAGTTTTTCCAAATATGGGTCCTAAGAAGTCTAAGTGAAGCCGAGACCACGGTCGCGCCGGCCACGGCCATGGTCGGGGCACCTGCTTAGGCGGAGCATCCGCTTGTGATGCGCAAGTAGTGCAACCTCGCCATATTGCTTCTAATGATTGCTGATGCCACCACACATAACTTCGGGCTAGAGCCTTGGACTTAACGATTCCCATATGAGGTTCGTGTAATACCCTTAAGACTTTCTCTCTACACCGTTCCGGTATGACTACTCTATGACCCCACATAAGACATCCTAACTCTTCATATAACTCGGATTTCCTATTAAAGTATGGTTGCATACCGCTTATCTCGCATACATGCGGCCAACCATCGCGAATAAAGCCTAAAATTCTACCTAACGTAGGATCACGACGAGTGCTTTGTTTAACTTCATTGTAGTCTAGTTACAAAGCATCCTGAGCGAAGTGCAAGTATGTTTGTTCTGGTATCTCGGGCAAATCAGGTAACTTGTTACTAGCAATTGGCAAACGCGACAACCCGTCTGCGCTGTTCCTGTCGCTACGTACATATTCGTCATAGGTATACGCTGATAAGATAACTGCCCATCTTGACATTCGACTTGCCGCCATAACTGGAATATCTTTATTTGGACCGAATATAGAAACTAACGGTTTATGGTCGGTGCGCAAAGTAAAATGTCTTCCGTACAGATATTGATGAAATTTCTTCATACAAAATATTATGGCGAGAGCTTCTCGGTGAATCTGAGAATAATTCTTCTCCGCGCTTGTAAACGTCCTTGAAGCGAATGCCACAGGTCGTTCCTCTCCGTTAGGACCACTCAGATGAGAAATTAAGCCCCCAATACCGGTCGGACTAGCATCACATGTTACAAAAAGGGGTTTATTAGGATCATAATGCGCTAGAACTCGCGTGCTTGTTAAAACCTTTTTAATTTCTTTGAAAGTATTTTCGCATTCTTGAGACCAACACCACTCAGTCCCCTTTTTTAACAAGTTAAAAAGTGGCACAAGACGTTGGCTAAAGTTTCGAACGAATTTTGCAAAGAAATTGGTTAAACCCAGGAAGGACCTTAATTCTGTGACATTCTGTGGCCTCGGAATCCTTTCAATAGCTTCTGTTTTTGCTGGGTCCACCTTAATACCATCTTTTGATAAAACGTAACCTAAGTAAGTTACTTCTTTCGCTAGAAAGACACATTTGCTTTCTTTAAGGCGCAGTCCGTTTGAAAGTAAACGTTCGAATACCGCCTCGAGGGCCTCTAAGTACTCCCGCTCTGTTTTCTCTCCAATTATGACGTCATAGACAAATATCCCTACGTTAGGTATATTCTTCAATAAATTAGTCGTGGTACGTTGGAAAATGCCTGGGCTAGAAGACAATCCATACACAAGGCGATTATACCGATAAAGAGCACGATGGGAATTTATTACAGTGAATTTCTTGGAATCATCTAATTCTAGCTGATTGTATGATTGAGATAAGTCAATCTTACTATAGAATTTTGAACCATTTAACGCCACAAGAACATCGTCAATTTTAGGTAAAGGATAACGGTCGATCAGCAAAACGGGATTTAAAGTCGCTTTATAATCTACACAAACCCTGAGTGTTCCGTCCGGCTTGTTAACTGGGACAAGCGGGGATGCCCAGTCGGAGCAGTCGACCGGCTCGATGACGCCGGCTCTCAGCATCTCATCTAGCTCTGCATCAACACGCTCGCGCAGCGCGAACGACAGCGGCCGCGCTCGGTGGTACACGGGCACCGCACCCTCTCGTATCCGGAGTGTCACCTTGCCTCCCGTGAACCTTCCCAGAGTCCCATCAAACAGCTGTTTATATCTGTGTAACAAAACATTTATATAATTGCCTATACCGTTATTTGTATCACTGTCTAAATTATTACATAATACTGGTATTTGAATGCCTAACTCAGTAAGCCACTGCCTACCCAATAACGAAGTTGACCCGTCCTTGATAACAAATAACTCTAATTTCTTCTCATATGCACCATATTTCACGGTCGGTATAATAACTCCAATGGCCGAATCTCAGTACCATCATAAAACTTTAATCGTACATTATAGGGAATAACTTGAATATTGCTAAAATATTTGTCGTATGTAGCTTTGCTGATACAAGATATAGCAGTCCCTGTATCAATTTCCATGTTAATCAGTCTATCATTTATTGAGATTTGCAAACTCACCGGCTTGTAGTCTCTCAGGATTAACTGGTGTAAATCAATCTTGTCCTCTTCCGCATTCTCCTCTATATCATCAGTTGTACTGCCAAAGTAAAATGCTCTGTTTCCCGCACTTTTCCGCGTATTTCCGCTCGGTTGCCCCCGAGATTCTGTACCGGCACCCCATGCCCTGCACACTCGCCGCAAATGTACCGGTCGTTTGCACCGGCTGCAGACGTAGTCCCGGAACCTGCAGTTCTCATATTTATGGCCCGTTGCACCACAGGCCTTGCAGTTAGATGTAACCATGGGCGTCGTCCGCGCCTGCCCAGATGCAGTATGTGATCCTTCACCATATCTGTGTTCCCGCCGCGCTCGAACCGCGCGCTCGCTCGTTCGCAAGGTATGCACCGCACTGCCTGCCTCTGCCAACTCCGGCACTGCACGTACCTCCACGGCGGCCGCATCCCGTTCCGCAGCTTCCAAGGAGTTTGCAATCCTTACTGCACTTGCAAAATTTAAACTGTCGTCCTCTGCAAACAGCCGCTGTCGGATGACGTCACTCGCAATGCCACATACAAACTGATCGCGTAAATTTTCACTTAAGTCCTTGAAATCACAAAAACGCGCCAATTTCTTTAAGAGCCATTTCACAAAATCACGCTACTGAAGTTTAGGTAAATGCCAGCGAATCGCTTACACAAGCGAAAGAAGTGACGACGGAATAGCGTGACTGTGAGTAACATATTTTGATACTAGCACTCATTAATAAAGAAATGTACTTACATTTCTTTATTAATGCGAATTTAAAAATTGTGTGATTGGCATGATGATTTCTTGTCGATTACTTGCTAATGTTATAGAAAAGAAGTAGGCATGTACATTAAATAGTCAACCTGCATCGTGAATCTTTTATTTAAATTTCATCCTTGGTGAAGAAAATATAGATATGTTTGAATCATTTATTGTAACAAAAAACTTAAATAATAAAAAAATTATACGGCTTAAAATTATATAAATATTTGATGTAACGGCATTGATTAAAAGCTGTGGACTAAAAGCTCTTTCTTTTAAATTTTCTAAAAAATGCTGTTTTCCTCGTTCACACTCTTCAGTATCTATATCCAGTCGATAACACTGTCTGTCATAATGACCATGCATAGGATTGAGGTTTATTTTTCTGTGCATCCGGAAAACAACTTAGTACCAACCACAAACGTCCCATGACGTTTTTGGTTTTCCATTACTCTAACATGTCACCCTCATATTCCCATACCATAATATATCACCTACACCATTAAAAAAATATCATCCATTTAGTTTGAGTAGACCAAACAGCGAAATGTAAATATATATTTACAGATTTTGAGGTTTTTTTGTTTTTAAATCGAATATCTTTGATGCAATCTATAATCAACATATATATTCTACTTCCGAAATCAGATTGAAGACGTTCTGAAAAAAGGCCAGGTCAAAAGTACCCTAAACCGACGCTTATGTATGAAAGGATTGATGAGTATAAATGAAGCGAAAGAGATATGTCAGGATCGTAGTAAGTGGAAATCCGTGGTCTCTGCCTACCCCTACGGGAAAGAGGCGTAATTTTATGTATGTATGTATATACTTCTTGGTACCAATGCAATCCTCACTATATACTCTTATGCTCACTATTTCCTCTATGGAAAATAAATGATAATACACCTTTTTATACAAAAAAATACTGGAAATGGGGTTTGAACACACGACAAAAATGGTGGGAAATAGTAATTTAATTGCTATTTCTATTTTTTCGTAACTAACTAACTCACCTAGAACTTCGATCTTCTTTAAATATGATAATTTACTATTGTTCTTTAGCCATGAATTGTTACACAATTTTACGCCAAATATTTTAAAGTAACAAAATTAAAACAACCCAATTGTTTTAAGAACTTTGGTGGGAAAACTGTATTGGAGAGCAATTATTTTTTCTGAAAAACTATACCACCTACGGCTTTGGTCCTTCTTTGATATTATTATTTACATGTAATTTATACACCTGTATTATTTCAGATTTTTTGGTTTAGAAGTTTAAAATTAGTAACGAGATTATTTAATACGCAAATTTGCATCGATAAGTGCTTGCGTTGCAAAATATATCGAGTGAAAAATGACTTATACATATGCAAAATTGCGGTTTTCTAGATTTATAACTGTTGAAGTAGTAACGATATTAATATGAAATGGCGTAATATTTTGGGGCCAAAAGGTTTCAGATTTCATCAAAATATTCAAAATACTTCCTACTTCATACGTTATCTCAGAAAAATATGGATTTTTTCTTGTATGGGCAAGGGGATGCATCCTTTTGAAAACCATTTGGATTATGAACGTCGGACTTACGCAGATTTATGGTAAATTTGTAAATACGACTATCGACCGCTAACTGGTATCACGGCTTGTACAAATGATGGAAAAGCCGGGAGGCCGGTTTGTACAAATTTTCAATAGAAGGTAGTTTAATTTCCAGCTGAAGTTATCGCTGTGTTCACTTATAGACATTAACTGAATTCAAAAATATTGGAAATCAATTATTCGCCTGTCATCTAATCCTCCTAAAACAAAAGTTATAGTGAGTTACTAATTTAAACTAGAATAATATAAAAACTAGCAGACCAAAAAGAAGAAGTCAACCCTGTGAGGTTGTTAGCATTTTTCCAATAACGCTGTATAAGGCTGCATAATTGTGACGTTTCCTTTTTTTGACACAATGGATGAACAGAAACTAAAGATGTAGTTACTAAACAAGACAACAATACTTATATTATGGACAACAAAAATAAAGTATAGTATGTTACTTAAAAAAAATATCGACATGATCAAAACTCTGTGGTTGCACTATAAACTTGCATCTAAGCGTTCCGCGTACGAGACGTCAGAGCAAGGAAAACGAACACAGGTCCTACCTCGATGGGCGCTCGCGCGGTACTGATCGCCTCGCGCTTGTACATTTAAATTTATGTGCATTTCGAGTTATGTTAAATATTTTTTCTTGTCTAACAAAACAGAGTTAATATCACAATTTATTAAAGATCAGATTAATTAAAGAATGAACTTTCTTTTTATATAATATCTGTTTGGAATTACACTTTATTAAACGCAATATATGGTGGTAAACTGCTGATATAATTCGTGGAAATTGGCGCAAGATCTTTATTTTTCTTCTACAATGACGATTAATTAGCGATATTCTAGTACACTATGTGTCAACAGGATTATATGCCCGATGCACAGTTTTAATTTTTAGTTAATTTGATGAATCTTTATACAAGAGATATAACTCTGAAGTTGGCTATGTGTACTTTAATTCGTAAAACAAGGTGCGGGAGATTGGTCACTACAAAATAATTAATGTTATGTTTGTAAATCTGGTACATTAACTGAAAAGAGAACAGATTATTCTATTTTTATCAATTATTAAACATCTTGTAGATATTTCCTATGATAGTAAATTAAGCGCTTAAAATCTTCGTATACCGCATTAAAATGTGAAATGCCTCTTAACTCCACTACGTACTCGCTCACTGTTTCTTCCGTTCGTTGCCTCCGCTAACGAAACCGGTACCTTTCCGCGAGCATGGATGGCGTCGGTTGCAAATGTTTCCGCAACACTTCACTTGCCTCTGGATATGTTAGATCCGCTGGTTTCCTTGGACTTGCCAGGTTTACGAGGAGCTAGTATGCCTCATCCCCCATCAGTGAGATAAGCGTGGGCAACTTGAGATCCTCCTTGACGCTGTTGACCTTGAAATTCATTTCAAGGCGATCCGCATACGACGACCACGCACCATTTTTGACGTCAAACTCGCCGATTTTTCCTATAGACATTATTATTTTATATCAAATGCACGCCCGGGATGTATATACCAAGTATTAAAGTAATACCTCGTCGCCACTATAATGTTTGTAACTAGGAAGTTGATAAAGGAAACCACAAGTACTCCGTTGCGTAGCTATATTTAGAATGCCAACCGATCGCAGATTATTTGTTACCCTCCTTACTGAATTAATACTTAGCACTAAACTACCCTACCCTAGTACACTACAGTTATGAAAACAGTACAAATAAAATAAAAATATTATCAATGCTTATAACATCAAAGTAATAATTACATTTCAAATTAATGTCAAAGTTGCAAATATTAATAATAGATCAATATGAAATGTCATGGCAAAAAAAAAGAAAAATCTGTCATTTAGATCGTCATTAATCTTAAAATAGCAATTCTGCAGTAGTAGTGTTTTAAGATTATTCCTTAATAATGAATAACATAATATTTTGTTTCTGAACATAATCTGAATCCCGCCGCAGTCTTGAAGTAAACTGCATAGTATTAGGATATTTTGCTTACGCTTGCCGGACGAGCTAACACCCTCAGTACTGTCGCCAAGATATTTAACTGAATGTTCTGACAGCTGTCCTTTAGAGTTGGATTTTATTCTATGGTAAACTTGTCCACTATATATATATAAACTTGTACCATCCTCGACCACCTCATCACTTACCAACAGGTGAGGGTTTCCAAAAACTAACCTATCAACTTAAATAAAACATTGCACTTAACACTTCATTACACGTGGTATTATTTATCACGCCATTAAACGCGCGGGGCACCAGCGTGCCCCTTTTGAATTGAAGATTACTTATATAGGTACCTATTAGAATATTAATCTAGAATAGTTTTGGTGCATTCAAAATCAGCGTTTATTTGTGTTTAAAACAGTAATAAATGAAGTTACGTCTCATTGGCAGAATATGAAGAAAAATACAATAATTTATGGCCCCCACCCATTTACTTATGGTGTACATAGGAAGCTCGAACCAAAATAAATGACTAGATTGTTTCTCTATGGTATAACTAAGATGTTGATAAAAAACAAACCCATGCGTTGTCGTTGTAGCCGAGTCACTGACAAATAAACCAGGACATAAGGGACAGCTATTGAAGTAATTGACATTCTGGGTCCATATATTTTTAAATAACAAATATATATTTATATCTGGGGTACACTTTGTGCCCCACGCGTGTAACGGAGTGTTAAGTACGATAATGTATTGCTGATTAATATTATCGGTCATATACTATCGCCTGCCAGTTTAGGTAGTGATAAACTAATAACATATTTCCATTAATATTTACTGATTCAAAACAACAAGTCTCTCTTATTAAGCCTAAGGTACGCTAATCTAAACATTTCTCCGAATAAGTTCATATTTAGCGTTTGAATCGCGCAAGCTGAAGATGCTTCGCTCGAATCGCTCGGGTGCATATTTCATCTCAGCCAGAGTGTATCTCCTGAGCAACCACGCCAGACCAGTCTTCAGCTGTAGGCGAGCGTAGCGGTTACCTGTATAAAACAAAAGAAAACAATTGAAAAGAGGACGGGATTTTTTTACCATTATCCTCCTTACAGTCACCCTGTGACCACGATCACTGCAAAGTGTTTGAAACGTCGGGACAAAAACAATGATAAATATACGTGATTTAAACCGTTTAATGTTGTTTAATTACATTACTCTCGTTATCAAAGCGCATATAAATACTTTTTCACTTTTTAGTGCTCAGAATTTGCTATCATTTATTGAATTAAAGTTTTATTTTAATCAGTCTTATATTTAATAGTTACATAAATAACAAGTTATCGTAGAGTCTGTTTCAGAATGTTCGAGTAAGTTCCGGTTATACTACCCAGAACATAAAATAACTGTTTTTTTTTTTATGCTTGATAGGTTAGCCTTTTGACCACTATCTCACCTGATGGTAAGTGATGATGTGGTCGAAGATGTTGTTCAGGCTAACCTAGAAGTACTGGCTCTCAAGGATAGCTGCCGGAAAACACAGTAAGGTGCTTGGCGACAGATTTTCAATGATAAAAATTACATTTAACATGCAGCGCGTTTCAAGCTTTAACCGATGGATAGGCTAAATCGATGACTGTGAAACGCAAAGATAGTGTTTTATTTATTTAATATGTTCTGGGTAGTATAACCGGAACTTACTCGAACATTCTGAAACAGGCCCTTAGTTTACTATGCTTGTTACAAAATTATCGCAGTTTACTTTGCTGCTGCCTCAACGTATAAATATTAATAAATTAGTTCAACATAAACGTTGTTATTATTATAATAAGTCTTGCTGCACGAAGATAATCATTATCAGTTTCAAGAGCAATTATTCTTATCCGTATCGTCATGTTGTTACGCATTAGGTAATATATCCATGTGCTCTAATGTAGGCAATTTATAAACAAGTCGTACTTAAGAAATAGTTTCCACTGTACCGACTTATTTCTTCTTACATATCATATTTTGACCGTCTCCAAAAAAGAAGGCGGTTCTCAGTACGGCTGTATTTTTTTATGTTTGTTACCTCATTACTTTTGACTGGATGAATTGATTTTGATGATTCTTTTCTTAATTGAAAGCTGATGCTTTCCGTGTCCATTTAAAGTTTCATCCAAATCGGTCCAGCCGTTTTTGTGTTAAACTCCAATAACTAAAAAGTATTTTTCTATCTTGATGTTATAGTCATTGTCAGTGAATGAGAATCGGTCCCGTTAGTAGCAAGGGTCACCAAAAAGGGGGATTTAATTTAACACAAAAATGGAATGATTTCTACACTAAACAGTGTGCAATAAATCGAAGTCGGTACCATGCGCACAATATTGTGATAATAAGTTCTTTTGAACAATCATGGTACCGACTTCAACAAGTTATTACATACTTTTGATTGTTGAAGTCGGTTCCATTTTTAGGTAAATAAAAATGTCAGTAAATCTATGAAACACAGTGCAATTAGCAAAATTTTTGGTGCAGTTTTGGTGCAACACCATTTCATTTTGTGACATACGTATGGACTTATGAACTGCTAAAGTTTAGTAAAGTTAGGCAATTGGTACCTAAGTAAAGTACGTGAGAAAAAATAGTTTTTCATTTAATAGCTAAATTCTACACCTGGATAGAACTAACTGCCCTTGGATAACTATAAAACAGTTAATAGAAAAACTGGCGATAATTTATTTTGCTAAGTATAGTGCTGGTTAAATTTTAAGTTAATTAGCTCCATTCTTTTATTTAAAATTTATCAAATATAGTAGACTTTTATCGTTAAAGTATTTGAATTACTTACCTATGCAAATTCGATTTCCTTCTCCAAATGGCAAGTAGCTAAAACTTTTGATATCAGGCAGGTTTTTCGGGGCAAATCTTTCTGGATTAAATACGTCTGGGTCTGAGAAATATTTTTTATCGCGATGTATTCCGTACGCCGATATCATAGCTATCGTGCCTTTTTCGACCTTAACCTTTGACCCAGGTAGCACGGTGTCCTTGGTACACTGTCGCTGTAGCAGCCCAATAACTGGATACATTCTCATAGATTCAGATAGTACCTGGTCCAAATACTGCAGTTTTTCTATATCGTTGTAAGTTAACTGCTCAACACCGTTTTGAAATACAGCATCAATTTCTTCGTGAATTTTCGCTAGTATGTCTTGATGACCAGCAAGTTGTAATAATAAGAAATGTAAGGTATTCGCTGATGTATCAATACCAGCGAGGAAAAAGAAAAATGCTTGAGCTGCTAATATTTCGACTGACGCTTCTATTTCATATCCAGTTTGTACATCTTTTATAACTCCTTCCTTCTGAAGCTCCAAGCAGATTTCAATAAAATCGTGTCGTTTCTCGGTACTGTTGCGGCGGCTATCTAAAACTTTCCTGACCGCTCCAATAAAAAAAGCTTCAAATTGTCCAAATATTTTTAGGTCTAGCCATTTGAACAGTGTTGGTGATATGCCAGAAATGAAAAATTTTATATTAGCTGTAAACGAAGGTTCCACTGCTTTCCAAGACATTTCTATAAAGGGAGATTCCATGGTGCTGCTTTTGGATGTAATATCAATCCCAAATATAGAGGCAGCTAATGAAGCTGATGTATAAGTGTACAAAGCATTAAAGGGTTTTTTCCTCATATCCGCATCATTATCTAATAAGTCAAGAAAATCTTTTCCACATCTGTCCATTATATAGAACATATTCTTTATCTTTGCGCTTGTAAAAACTGGAGATAGTTTCTGTCGAATACATTTCCATCTTTTAAAGTTGTCCATAAATAGTAGATTATCAGCTAGGAGATCGTATGAGTTAAAGCTTGTACCGCGTTTGTAAAAACTTTGAAAATCGCTAGCGACAACTGCTTGGATGTCTTCTAAGTCTTTCAAAATCAGTGTTGGTTCGTTTCCCATTACGACACCCACATGCGTATCGTAGGCATCATATAATTCTCTAATATATTCAGGCATGGAACGGTCACCCTTCATAAACTTCCAAAGGGGATCGTGCGCTTGAATCACATTCCTTTTTATCCAATAATTTGTCTTTTTTCTCCACCACAAGAATAATAAAGTCACGCACAAAAACAAAACAAGAATAAAGAACAACATTATTACGTTCACACACTTATCAGTAAGTCCTATCTATCTGTTAAAGTAAATTACTTGCTAACAAACAATGTACCTATTGGCTTCGTATAAGTAGAGATGATAACGATTTGTAAACAAAAATGAAGTAACCAAAGATTATTGAATTATTTAAATTAAGAAGTGATTTTGTGCAAATTTATGTCCTAACTTTAATACCACGCAGTTTAATTTTTACATAAAATTGAATATATATGTTATTACACTACAAACTATGTAAATACATGTATTCTGTAATTTATTAGTAGTACTATGTAAATACAACACTACCGCTAGGTACTACAATGATATCATTAGGCAACCTTAATGCCATTGCAGGCCTGTATGCAGTTCAAATTCTCCTCATTCTTTCTACTACATGGTATAAATTGAAACCAGTAAGTTTCTAAATGAAAGAAGATTTATGTATTGTTTATAAAATAAATAAAATTTTATAACATAATTACAAATATACGAGAGAAAAAAATATAGTCATGTGCAGGATTTGAACCTGCGTCCATCCACCCCTAGCCAGGGTCCGGGTAATTTTTTACACTCGTATCTTTGTAATTTTGTAATGTACTACGCCAAAGAAGCGTTATTAAAAAAATAACGATACATAAAATTTCTTTCATATTAACTATATTAATGTTATTTCGTCTTTATCGAATATTGTGTATAAATCTTGTTACATTTATATATTTGATTTTGTTGGTCACGGTATATTATAACAGCACCTTTTAATTTTTTAATGTTATTGCATCATCCGTAAATATATTGTATATGATTGAAGGTAAACATTGATTATGTATGAATGTTTAAACCAATGAAGATATAACAAAGACAAATTTATTTGTGTTAACTTATTTGTTTTGTACTTGTCGTAACGGAGTCTTGATTAGAATTTGTTTTTTCCTGATAGCAGATCAATAATAATTTACTAAGCAATATTTCGTAATGTAACAAATTATTACAAATAAAAATGTATGATGCAAGAAAAAGAAAATAGGTACTAATAAAAAAACTTTTTTAACTATCACCCGACAACCTAATACAACATTATCACCCGACAATTGCTTTTATACAAAATTACAAATTTACGATACAAAAAATTTGTCATGTGCGGGATATAATTCTTTCTGACGTAAATTTGTAATTTTGAAATGTAATCCGCCGAGCATGCATCATTGAAAACATAACATTTTTTTTATAACTGATAGGCTAGCCCTTGACCACTATCTTACCTGATGGTAAGTGATAATGTGGTCGAAGATGTTGTTCAGGCTAGTCTAGAATTACTGGCTCTCAAGGACAGCTGCGAAACACACCGTTAGGTGCTTGGCGACAGACTTTCTACTTGAGGGTGGTAGCTAGCCAGCCTAGGCCAAATATCTTTGTAAATGGTTTAGGGCTTATATTCTAATGATAGCATGCCCCATATGAAATCTTTTTTTAGGGGAGGAGGGAGGCTTATAGCGTCTGATATCGAATCGATTGTTGAAGATCAGGTCGGTCTCCGAGTTACTCCTTGAGCTCCAGATTGCTTGATTGAGGTTTACTAAAAATGTCTAATGTCGACATTAGGTAATTGGAATAGCACATTCTTCCCCGATGAGGCTCGAAATTAACTGAATGTCAGGACCGACGTCGGCGAGTGTTACGAAGACTATGGGAACGGTATACCGACGAGTTTATTTAAGAAATCAACCCTTATGGTGGTTGCTTATAAGGAGTCCGTTATGTTTTGGGTGGGCGTAACTTCCAACAATCATACCGCAATAGTATTAATTGAAAATAACTCAATAAATAAATGCGCCAAGTTACATAAAAGAAATTCTGTTATATCCGCAATGACTGTAATTGGTGAACATGACATTTACGTAAGCGATAATGCTTGGGCCCACCGTTCCGGTGACGTAGATGCTTATATTTTTTTTTTTTTTTTTTTTTATGCCTGATAGGTTAGCTTTTGACCACTATCTCACCTGATGGTAAGTGATGATGTTGTCCAAGATGTTATACAGGCTAACCTAGAAGTACTGGCTCTCAAGGACAGCTGCCGGAACACACCGTTAGGTGCTTGGCGACAGATTTTCTACTTGAGGGTGGTAGCTAGCCAGGCGGGCATTCGCAAAATGCCCTACCACCATGCTGTAACGACTGCCATCCTAAGATAACAACCGGGACCGACGGCTTAACGTGCCCTCCGAAGCACGGAAGCGCTCAGTAGTAATGTCACTAGCGGTCACCCATCCAACTTATGACCGCGGGCGACGTTGCTTAACTTTGCTGATCGGTTAAGAACAGCTAAGTAAGCTTCGCTACGAGCGCTTCATTAAGATAATTATATGTAAGAGGTCAGTATTTGTTATTTGGATTGGCCAGCACGGAGCCCTGATCTTACTCCATTGAACACGTCTGGGACCAAGGCGACTACGATCTGTCTAACCACCTCCACAAAACATCAGGGAGTTTGAACGTGTGATCTCGGCTGAATGGAAAAAGATTCTGCAGTACACCATAAAATACCTGGTTGCAAGCGTGCCAAAACAATTACATGCCGTAATCGCTGCAAGGAGAGATCAGACTCTCTATATTTTTTTATGTAGCTTGATCTAATATTCCATAATAATATTCGTAGTATTAATTTCATAAAATATACATACATAATAATTGATAGACAAAATTTCCATTATTAATACGACTCTGTTTTTTTTTATAATTTCTAGTCATTTAATCTAACTACATCATTAGTCGTTAGCTTAGATGGCTATGTTTTTCTAAAGTTTCAGTAGGTTCTTAATTAGTTTTTTTAAGTAAGTTACTAAGAATACTAATATTATTCACAGAAAACCCAATCGCTCTGCAAAAGAGTACGTATTTTGTGTCAAAAATAATAACATGTCAAAGTTTGTATGATTGCAATTACACAAAAAAAAATTCACGTGTCTGTTTGTGTAATTACTTTTGGTAACAGGTTGATAATTCTATTTTTGTGATTATGACATACCTACGCTGACATATTGATTTATTGATTAACCTCATTGTGCAGGTGCACATCATTTAATAGTTACAGATTTCAAACCACACAAAAAATATTATATTTATATTAACTGCAATGAAATTTCACTAGTTTTAAATATTGACACACAGGTGTTTATAGGGTTGGTGATGAAATTGTTCTCATTATTGCCTTTAGTTAATTAATTTTATTTCATTACTTTCAATAAATCCACGGTTCTATGACTTTAATCAAAATTAATCATAATATTGACATACACCCATTAATGAATTATCATAATATTTATAGGACAAATCAAACATAAATTCTATATATATATAAATTCTTATAGTAGGTATATATTTATATCTAAGTATATAAAAATAGAGTGCTATCAATTTCGTCAATTCTGATAAATCACAGAACATAATATGGATAAATACCGTATGCATTACGTTTTCTTGGTATATTTAAAAAAAAATGCAGTTTTCCTGTTAATTCATAAAACTAAAAAAATGCTACCTTTCATAAAAGCTAAAGATATCAACTTCATCTATGATAATCTATACTATAGCATATAGACAACAAAACAATTATCTTAAAATATTTAGATTTATGTGGGTAACCTTGGAAATTTTTACAAGCAAAATAAAAAGGCATGAAACATGTGTGATTTTTTTTCAATCATAAATTGCTGTAACAGAGGTAAGTCAAATGTAAAAAAATTATTTGGACAACATTTGTGCATTTCATTTTGTAGGTAGGTTGTTATATTCTTTTAATTTTTACAGTACTTTTTTATAATTTTGAATATATGGTATATACGCTTGTCAAAACGGGACCCGCGTAGAGAAAAGCATTTCTAGTAGATCTTTTTTGAGAAAGTCGCAATGAGTACCAATATATCGATGAAAATGGATGGTTTTACCCTAATAATACATTACACAGTGAACAGTCGATATGACTGTAAGTTCGTCTCCCTGGACATCTCTAAGGCCTTTGACAGGGTCAGGCATGACCCCCTTATTAGCAAGATTCCCGCATACGGCCTGCCTACTGGTTTTAGTGCGTGGATATCGGACTTCCTGAGGGATCGATCATTACGAGTAGTCGTTGACGGCTGCTCTTCTGATCAAATGGGTATCAATACCGGTGTTCCCTAGGGGTCAGTGCTCTATGCGACGCTCTTCCTGCTGCATATCAACGATCTGTTAAAGCCCGGTACCTTTGGGTATGCAGACGACAGCACGGTTGTAGAGGGCTATACATATTCCGCACAAACTAGTGAGCCAGAAATCCAGAGACTCAGAGAAGCTATGGTCGAACGCTTGAACTTATCCCTTAAGTCAGTCTCTGACTGGGGAGATGCTAACCTGGTTAAGTTCAATGCCAATAAGACCCAGGCGTGTTTGTTGCCCGTCCGTGTGTATCCGTGCCCGTCACAGACCACCTAGACCTCCTTGGTGTCACTCTATCATCGACTCTAAACTTTGCCTCGTATATCGAGTCAAAGGCTCAGTTAGCCGCAAAATAACTTGGTATCCTCTCAAAGGTTTTATAGGTACCACTTTTATTTACCATAAGAGGAGCTGGGGGCTAGTTGTAACGTTTTTTTGGAAAAAGGCTGGTAGTTTGATATATTTGAACTATTTCTTGATGATACCAAATTGGATGTGTAAGTAGATATTGTATTTTTTTATCATATGCAACTCAAAAAGAATCAAAATATCGGTTCAATTTTGCACAGGAGGTATTTTTCTAAAATAAGTCGGCTGTTACCATTTGCTCCATATAAGGGGCAAGTTGTAACAGACGTAACACCAAAACAACAACTATTTTCATTGAATATATGTGTGTTTTATTTGTTACATTACTCAAAATTTACTCCAAGACATATTTCCTAGTGTAATAAATTATTACCATATGGTAACACTAATTTATTACTAATAAACTAGTCAAATAAAAAAAAAACAGCCGTCAACATTTCGGTAATTTAACATAATACATTCTCGACATAATTAAAAGTGACATGGAACTTTTTTTAGTTATGACTGTTAGTTTACGTAATAGTGACCATTAAAGGGGTCACGTTTAGAGTTAGTTCTAAACCATATTGTTGACAACTGCCGAGAAATCTAGCTATTACTTCTTACCCCTGTTACAACTAGGCTCTGGCTTCCCTACCATCATCATCAGGTCATCTTAAAATCGCTAACTCTTAAGAATATTATTCGTGCCTCTGGGTTGTATATAAACTTGGATAAAGTATGAACGAATGTTATAGAAGCTACAAAGTTTTTATTGCAATTCTCCACAACTGTACAGCGGCCAGCATTGCAATCATTGCCCGCTGCTGTCCCTTACTCCTTTTTAAACGAAAACTGATATTGCTTCGCAGCCCAACGCCACTTTCAAAAGTAAGGACTGTTAAATCACAAACAAGACTAAATACATTATAGTATTGGAAATTCTTTGAAATATACATAACTGATGCAACAGTTGTAGTAATATAAAGAGAAAATGTTGATAAATTTATGTGAAATACTGTACTGTATCAGCCGTATTGTCTACTGCTGGACACAGTCTCCCTCATTATGGAGGGTGGTAACATAATCCCCACGATTGGCTGGCGTTTTGGGGAATGCAGTGTAAGATCCACAGAAAGTGCTGCTGCCCACCTTCCTGGTGTGTTCCCCTTAGTCCTCCCTTAGTCGCATTTACGACACCCACGAGTAGAGATGGGGTGGTACATTCTAGCCCGGCACCCCACGGGCCCAATGTTAAATAAGTGTAACACAAATAATGATTTTGGTACGTTTTCAGTAAGGTATTGAAATTGTTTCGTAGTTGTACGTAATCTTGTCTGTTATTTTAAGAAACTTTATATGAATTTTCTTAGAAAATCCTTATTTTTTTTACATTTCAGGTCCAAAGGAATTTTGAATTTCTGTGGAGATGAACATTTTTAAGAATGAATAACAGTATGGTTAGGCATATGTTTGAAATATAACTCTGTTCGCCTTGCACTGTGAAAAAGTAAAACAAACAATTCCAACAAATTTACTTTTACAAAACCTTTGATCTACAACGTGTATCTTTACTTTATTTCTCTGAAAAATTCAGATCAGACAGCCTAAATAAACATACTTCGAATATAGACATTTATTTAACTCTCTAGAGCTTTCTACGATATAGGAATTGAATTCTCGGCCGTATTGTAATAACCGGTTATGTTTGCGTTACGTTTCCATTTGCATTTATAAAGGAATACCGTGGGTATAGTCGGTAGACGATAGCGGTATTATGAAATGGCCTCGGGGCCTCGGCCGTTACTGTAATCGGGTTACGCGATTATAGATGGTATTGTATCGAAAATACACTCGTTCAAGATTTAATTTGTTTGGGAAATGGTTCTTGGAATTGGCAAGTAATTAGCGTTTAGGGAATAAGAAAGGTTTTGATAATAGATTTGCGAATATGTTGGTCCACTTTTCCAAAATATCTAAAAAGGGGCAAATGTTATTTTAAAATTATTTTAAAAGAGATTGTTGTCTTAAATTCCAAGAGTAAAATTGTAATTTACAATGTAATGCGTAACTTATTACAAGTATTTTGATTTAAATTGGTAGAGTTATTTTGAAATTAGTTGCACTGTTATTTAAATATATATAAATAAAAAATCTATATGAACTTACTTCAAAGCATATTATAGCCCAAAGGGCTCCCAAAAATATCAAAAACTATAAGTAAGCCAGTTTGGCGAACAGGTGTACCTACCCTCTTCAACTCGAGACACATATTACGCGAACATGTCGCTCTGTCACAGATTTGGTGCCTCAATTGTGACACAAACATTTAAGGAAAACCATACGCAATTATTTTCGTATCATTCTTGAACAAAAGTTACTTTTAAAAGTGATATTGAGCATTCCGGATAAGGTGTAGTAAACAGGTAGGACAGCATATTAGGTGCATAGTTTTAAAGATTAGCTTCCAAGCCATTAAAGGTAGTATTTATATTAGAATTTGACATTTAAAATAATTCACCACCATGCTTGTGTATTTCCAAAGGGATATGCAGAATTCTTAGTACACTTATTTTGCCAGATGCTTATTATTTTTAGACCCAATTAGTTTTCGGGGTAATTCACACCTGTAATGACTGAATTTAAATTAATTTGATTTCGTGGAGGAAATACCAAAAATGCTTTTCTCCATGCAATTGCGTGTGCCCATGCTATTGCAATAAGTTAATTGATTTACAGAAATGTTGCCTACATATCTGTAATTGAATTCAATTGTTGTTACCTACATTTTTGTAATTCAATTAACTTGTTATCAATTAACTTTACTGTGAGTCTGCAATGATTTATAGGTTGTCTAAATGCTTGTATTGTAATAGCTGTAGTATTGTCTACAGATCGTAGTATTTTGTTAAAATAAGTAAACAACCGTTAAAAACTTAATGTCAAATCGATATAAAACCTGATAGAAAGTTAGTTTTTACTTTAACGAAGGCGCTTGTTAGAAGTTGAGCATGTGCGCAGTTTCCAACTGTTGCGGTTTGAACTTTATAGTTTTAGTTCATTTATACGGTTGTCGAAGGCTGTTGCTGAAAGTTAACGGTTTTGTTATACGGTTAAAACATGAAATTTCAGTCCAATTTTTGCTGCTGTAGGTTTTTTTGGTAGTATTTATTAAAGTTAAACTATATAATGCGTGAGTTTTTGTAACCTATGTGTTTATGGTTAAACGCAGCCTTTAAGAGAGAGATACAAAAGTGTAGTTCCTTTATGTGATTGGGAAGGACCACGCACGAGGCCCTCCTGACGTAAAGCGGTAACCACTGCCTATAACAGATGCATTTCATCACTAGTGATGAACTGCACTGCGCCCATCATCCCGAGACATATAGTTGTCAAATTTTATATGCCTGTAATTGAATAATTACTAACAGGCTCTTATTTCTACTTGATTGCTACTATAGACAGGCTAGCATTCGCAAAAACACATTCAACCTCTCGGTGAAGCTCAAACCAGGGGCCCAATTTTCTTAGCTTTGTAATCCAAATATGAGACCAAATTGTTCCTTAGATAACATTACTTTGGACATAATCATACCGGTCACAAGCATAAAAAATCGCATCACTGCTCTATTCCCTTTATACACAATAGTAGAGGGGTTTACATCACAATAAATTGTCACAGATATATATATATATAGAAATAGAAAACAATCTTACAGTAGCATAAAATTGTATAAGAAATACTATTTCCTATCAACAAATATCATCAGGCTAATGAAATCGTGATGATTTAGTTTTAATATATTATAAATCCATTTTATATAAAAATAAAACTTATGCTCGCATAAGTTCTCTCGAGAAAGCCATGCTGCATACTTCGACGATTGTCATATTTATAATTATTGTGAGCTTTATGGCCACTTGCGGGTCACATGTGATCATACGCTGCTTATCAAGTACCGGTCAATTTCACCATTGTTTTATATAAACCTTACGTATCACACATCACGCGAAGCCGATATCGTCCATTTATGAATAAAATTCAATTGTTATCTCTATCTATGATTCACATCGCCAAGCACCTAACGGTGTGTTCCAGCAGCTGTCCTTGAGAGCCAGTGAAATTGCAGGCACTTATGATACTTAACAACTATGTCTCAAGGTGACGGGCGCAGCGCAATTCGTGACTTGTGACGAAATGCATCTGTTATAGGCAGAGATTAGTCCACTTAACATCAAGTGGGCCTCGAGCTTGTACCGTCAAAAAAAGAAAAATAAAAACAGTGATTGATCAGGCCCGAGGATTCCGCTGATACTGTCCTGTTCTATGAGTTTCAAAAACAATCAAAATGCGTAAGTATAACTTTGTACGACAAGAGTTTGAAATAAGCAAGAAAATATAATTCCTATTAATGGCAAGAGCACAGTGAATTGATATTTACCTTTCTGCAGCTGTCCTTGAGATCCAGTACTTCTAGGTTAGCCTGAACAACATCTTCGACCACATCATCACTTACCATCAGGTGAGATAGTGGTCAAAGGCTAACCTATCAGGAAAAAGTCAAAAAGTCAAAGTCTGTTTATCAGTACGGACCAGTTCTCCGTCAGGTTTGGCCAGAACATACACACTAGGGCAAGTAGGTATTTCATCCCACATTATCACTGGTAGTAAACTGAGACATGTTTGTGTCCATTTGACCACTAGTGATGGCTTAGACGTGTTTCGTCCCATTTGAATGCTGGTGGCAAATTTTGGTGCTGAAATGCGGTTGAACATAAGCGCATTTTTCGACCACACACATCGTCGCATACCTACTGGTATGTAAAAAAGTATAGTTTCTGATTGAATGTCAATGAAAATGGTCAACCTGGAAATGAAAAGAATGGAATCTAGTCCAAAACATCACGATTCATTTATGAAATTTGATTTATTTCTATTAGTGCAGATCCACGTTATGAGAAACACTGTAATATCAAGAGCGGCGTACTATAAGCAAAACTGAAGATCAGCTAAACGACATCCTGCTAAGCTTCGTAATGGGAATCATATTTCAGACCATGAATTTTATTTGTTTTATGTTAATTATGTTAGTCTTTCACCACAATCTCATTTGAAAGCGAGTAAAGATACTATCGAAAGTGTTAACAGGCTTAACCCAGATGAACTGATTCTCAAGAACAGCTGCAAAAACATACGTTTATGTGCTTGCTGGCTGATTTTTTACTAGAGGGTGGTAGCTAGCCAGTTGGGCATTAGCAAAACGCCCTTCCACTATGCAGATGAAAAAATAAGTTTTTAATTTTAAAATACTTTATGGTATCATATGCATGACCTATCACTGCTTTTATTTTTTAAAAGAAATCGAAACCAAAAAGCGAAAGTTAAATTGAATATAAATCCTTCGGTTGTGATTTACAAATTTAACTCTATATAAAACAAACCGTTTAAGACCCTATGTCATGAAACATAAGCAATAAGCGGGGAATCTACTAAAGTTGTAACAGGAAAGTACGAGCTACGTCAATGGGTTGGAGGGTGTTTGAATAAATGAAATAACTGAATCAGGTGTAATTAGGGATCCGTGAATGTTTGTTTATCTTCTCGATTGGTAATTAAGGTTATTCTGAAAAAAGAACCGAGTTGTTCCACTAACCGGTGCGTGGAAATTGAATTTATACGATGGCAACTATGTGAAAAGATAATTGGATTCCGATGTCGTTTGCCTGCAAAAATATAAGTGATTTTCGTTCAGTTTGGGTATTTTACTAGTAGTCGCTTTTATTTATGTTTGTAAATAATATTACATGACTGTTATCTCTCTATCAAGTAGGTACTTGTTGAAAATAACGTAAATATGGACACCTAGTTTTTTACTGCCCAGTCCGTTTTGGGAAATAATCTAATATTGCTTTACAATCCAAGGCACGGGATTCAATTCCCGGGGCAGATACGAGTAGTTTTTATAAAAATATTTTGTAGTAGCAATTATTATCATCATCATTAGCCGGAAGACGTCCACTGTTGAACGAAGGCCTCCCCCATAGAACGCCACAAAGAACCGGCTATTAGCCGCTTGTAACCATTGGCTACTCGTGACTTTAACGATGTCGTCGGTCCACCTAGTGCCTAGTAGTAGCCTACCATCAAAAAGTAGTAGTAATCAGAAGTCCAGAATTTTGCTGTGGACATGGCAAAAAGCTCGTCACTCTTTGAATAGGACATAATGATTGAAAAAGGGTGTTTAGCCACCTTTGTTTATAATCGACCACACCTGATGTTTGCTTGGCTGTTCTTAACCGATCAGCAAAGTTAAGCAACGTCCACCGCAGTCATGAGTTGGATGGGGGACCGCTAGTGACATTACTACTGAGCACTTCCGTGCTTCGGAGGGCACGTTAAGCCGTCGGTCCCGCTTGTTATCTTAGAATGCCAGTCGTTGTAGCATAGTGGTAGGGCATTTTGCGAATGCCCGCCTGGCTAGCTACCACCCTCAAGTAGAAAATCTGTCGTCAAGCACCTAACGGTATGTTCCAGCAGCTGTCCTTGAGAGCCTGTAATTCTAGATTAGTCTGAACAACATCTTCGACCACATCATCACTTACCATCAGGTGAGAAAGTGGTCAAAAACTATATCACGCATAAAAAAAAGAAAACAGAAATAGCTGAGTATTGCTGCGTAGCTGACTCATTAAGATAAAGATCATTTGTCTGCATACAACGTGAGAAATTTCATTCACACGAAAAAACAATACATTCACAAAATATGGAAAGTAATATATTAAAGTCACTTTAATCATGTTCTGCCTATGAGGCGTTCAAATGTTGAAGAGTGGCACTATGCTCGGCACAATGTTATGAAAACAGTACAAATAAAATAAAAATATTATCAATGCTTTTAATATCAAAGTAATAATTACATTTCAAATTAATGTCCAAGTTGCAAATATTAATACAATTATCTTATAGATCAATATAAAATGTCATAGCAAAAAAATAAAAGTAAAATCTGTCATTTAGAACGCCATTAATCTTATAATAACATTTCTGCAGTAGTAGTGTTTTAAGATTATTCCTTAATAATTAATAACATTATATTTTGTTTCTGAACATAGTCTGAATCCCGCCGCAGTCTTGAAGTAAACTGCATAGTATTAGGATATTTTGCTTACGCTTGCCGGACGAGCTAACACCCTCAGTACTGTCGCCAAGATATTTCTGAATGATCTGACAGCTGTCCTTTAGAGTTGGATTTTATTCTATGGTAAACTTGTCCACTATATATATAAACTTGTACCATCCTCGACCACATCATCATTTACCAACAGGTGAGGGTTTCCAAAAACTAATCTATCAACTTAAATAAAAACATTGCACTTAACACTTCATTACACGTGGTATTATTTATCACGCCATTAAACGCGCGGGGCACCAGCATGCCCCTTTTGATATGAAGATTACTTATATAGGTACCTATTAGAATATTAATCTAGAATAGTTTTGGTGCATTCAAAATCAGCGTTTATTTGTGTTTAAAACTGTTATAAACGAAGTTACGTCTCATTGGCAGAATATGAAGAAAAATACAATAATTTATGGTCCCCACACATTTACTTATGGTGTACATAGGAAGCTCGAACCAAAATAAATGACTAGATTGTTTCTCTATGGTATAACTAAGATGTTGATAAAAAACAAACCCATGCGTTGTCGTTGTAGCCGAGTCACTGACAAATAAACCAGGACATAAGGGACAGCTATTGAAGTAATTGACATTCTGGGTCCATATATTTTTAAATAACATATATATATTTATATCTGGGGTACACTTTGTGCCCCACGCGTGTAACGGAGTGTTAAGTACGATAATGAATTGCTGATTAATATTATCGGTCATATACTATCGCCTGCCAGTTCAGGTAGTGATAAACTAATAACATATTTCCATTAATATTTACTGATTCAAAACAACAAGTCTCTCTTATTAAGCCTAAGGTACGCTAATCTAAACATTTCTCCGAATAAGTTCATATTTAGCGTTTGAATCGCGCAAGCTGAAGATGCTTCGCTCGAATCGCTCGGGTACATATTTCATCTCAGCCAGAGTGTATCTCCTGAGCAACCACGCCAGACCAGTCTTCAGCTGTAGGCGAGCGTAGCGGTTACCTGTATAAAACAAAAGAAAACAATTGAAAAGAGGACGGGATTTTTTTACCATTATCCTCCTTACAGTCACCTTGTGACCACGATCACTGCAAAGTGTTTGAAACGTCGGGACAAAAACAATGATAAATATACGTGATTTAAACCGTTTAATGTTTTTTAATTACATTACTCTCGTTATCAAAGCGCATATAAATACTTTTTCACTTTTTAGTGCTCAGAATTTGCTATCATTTATTGAATTAAAGTTTTATTTTAATCAGTCTTATATTTAATAGTTACATAAATAACAAGTTATCGTAGAGTCTGTTTCAGAATGTTCGAGTAAGTTCCGGTTATACTACCCAGAACATAAAATAACTGTTTTTTTTTATGCTTGATAAAAAGGCTAACGTTTTGACCACTATCTCACCTGATGGTAAGTGATGATGTGGTCGAAGATGTTGTTCAGGCTAACCTAGAAGTACTGGCTCTCAAGGATAGCTGCCGGAAAACACCGTTAGGTGCTTGGCGACAGATTTTCAATGATAAAAATTACATTTAACATGCAGCGCGTTTCAAGCTTTAACCGATGGATAGGCTCAATCGATGACTGTGAAACGCAAATATAGTGTTTTATTTATTTAATATGTTCTGGGTAGTATAACCGGAACTTACTCGAATATTCTGAAACAGGCCCTTAGTTTTCTTTAAACTTTCGTGAACTAAGCTCATGTTTTTAAATTCTAAACGGTCTAAAGTTTCAGTCTACTCGTGACCACGGTCAATGCAACTTGATCGAAACGTCGAGGTTAGGTAGTCAAAATATAATAATTTTGATGTTCATTCGTGCGTGAAAAGACCCGTTTAGAATTTAGAAACATGAGGCCCTTAGTTTACTATGCTTGTTACAAAATTATCGCAGTTTACTTTGCTGCTGCCTCAACGTATAAATATTAGTAAATTAGTTCAACATAAACGTTGTTATTATTATAATAAGTCTTGCTGCACGCAGATAATCATTATCAGTTTCAAGAGCAATTATTCTTATCCGTATCGTCATGTTGTTACGCATTAGGTAATATATCCATGTGCTCTAATGTAGGCAATTTATAAACAAGTCGTACTTAAGAAATAGTTTCCACTGTACCGACTTATTTCTTCTTACATATCATATTTTGACCGTCTCCAAAAAAGAAGGCGGTTCTCAGTTCGGCTGTATTTTTTTAAGGTTTGTTACCTCATTACTTTTGACTAGATGAATTGATTTTGATGATTCTTTTCTTAATTGAAAGCTGATGCTTTCCGTGTCCGTTTAAAGTTTCATCCAAATCGGTCCAGCCGTTTTTGTGTTACACTCCAATAACTAAAAAGTATTTTTCTATCTTGATGTTATAGTCATTGTCAGTGAATGAGAATCGGTCCCGTTAGTAGCAAGGGTCACCAAAAAGGGGGATTTAATTTAACACAAAAATGGAATGATTTCTACACTAAACAGTGTGCAATAAATCGAAGTCGGTACCATGCGCACAATATTGTGATAATAAGTTCTTTTGAACAATCATGGTACCGACTTCAACAAGTTATTACAT
Organism: Plagodis pulveraria; assembly: GCA_963890685.1. Lineage (NCBI taxonomy): Eukaryota > Metazoa > Arthropoda > Insecta > Lepidoptera > Geometridae > Plagodis > Plagodis pulveraria. The sequence goes on from OY982950.1 coordinate 5,286,517, forward strand.
ACTTTTGATTGTTGAAGTCGGTTCCATTTTTAGGTAAATAAAAATGTCAGTAAATCTATGAAACACAGTGCAATTAGCAAAATTTTTGGTGCAGTTTTGGTGCAACACCATTTCATTTTGTGACATACGTATGGACTTATGAACTGCTAAAGTTTAGTAAAGTTAGGCAATTGGTACCTAAGTAAAGTACGTGAGAAAAAATAGTTTTTCATTTAATAGCTAAATTCTACACCTGGATAGAACTAACTGCCCTTGGATAACTATAAAACAGTTAATAGAAAAACTGGCGATAATTTATTTTGCTAAGTATAGTGCTGGTTAAATTTTAAGTTAATTAGCTCCATTCTTTTATTTAAAATTTATCAAATATAGTAGACTTTTATCGTTAAAGTATTTGAATTACTTACCTATGCAAATTCGATTTCCTTCTCCAAATGGCAAGTAGCTAAAACTTTTGATATCAGGCAGGTTTTTCGGGGCAAATCTTTCTGGATTAAATACGTCTGGGTCTGAGAAATATTTTTTATCGCGATGTATTCCGTACGCCGATATCATAGCTATCGTGCCTTTTTCGACCTTAACCTTTGACCCAGGTAGCACGGTGTCCTTGGTACACTGTCGCTGTAGCAGCCCAATAACTGGATACATTCTCATAGATTCAGATAGTACCTGGTCCAAATACTGCAGTTTTTCTATATCGTTGTAAGTTAACTGCTCAACACCGTTTTGAAATACAGCATCAATTTCTTCGTGAATTTTCGCTAGTATGTCTTGATGACCAGCAAGTTGTAATAATAAGAAATGTAAGGTATTCGCTGATGTATCAATACCAGCGAGGAAAAAGAAAAATGCTTGAGCTGCTAATATTTCGACTGACGCTTCTATTTCATATCCAGTTTGTACATCTTTTATAACTCCTTCCTTCTGAAGCTCCAAGCAGATTTCAATAAAATCGTGTCGTTTCTCGGTACTGTTGCGGCGGCTATCTAAAACTTTCCTGACCGCTCCAATAAAAAAAGCTTCAAATTGTCCAAATATTTTTAGGTCTAGCCATTTGAACAGTGTTGGTGATATGCCAGAAATGAAAAATTTTATATTAGCTGTAAACGAAGGTTCCACTGCTTTCCAAGACATTTCTATAAAGGGAGATTCCATGGTGCTGCTTTTGGATGTAATATCAATCCCAAATATAGAGGCAGCTAATGAAGCTGATGTATAAGTGTACAAAGCATTAAAGGGTTTTTTCCTCATATCCGCATCATTATCTAATAAGTCAAGAAAATCTTTTCCACATCTGTCCATTATATAGAACATATTCTTTATCTTTGCGCTTGTAAAAACTGGAGATAGTTTCTGTCGAATACATTTCCATCTTTTAAAGTTGTCCATAAATAGTAGATTATCAGCTAGGAGATCGTATGAGTTAAAGCTTGTACCGCGTTTGTAAAAACTTTGAAAATCGCTAGCGACAACTGCTTGGATGTCTTCTAAGTCTTTCAAAATCAGTGTTGGTTCGTTTCCCATTACGACACCCACATGCGTATCGTAGGCATCATATAATTCTCTAATATATTCAGGCATGGAACGGTCACCCTTCATAAACTTCCAAAGGGGATCGTGCGCTTGAATCACATTCCTTTTTATCCAATAATTTGTCTTTTTTCTCCACCACAAGAATAATAAAGTCACGCACAAAAACAAAACAAGAATAAAGAACAACATTATTACGTTCACACACTTATCAGTAAGTCCTATCTATCTGTTAAAGTAAATTACTTGCTAACAAACAATGTACCTATTGGCTTCGTATAAGTAGAGATGATAACGATTTGTAAACAAAAATGAAGTAACCAAAGATTATTGAATTATTTAAATTAAGAAGTGATTTTGTGCAAATTTATGTCCTAACTTTAATACCACGCAGTTTAATTTTTACATAAAATTGAATATATATGTTATTACACTACAAACTATGTAAATACATGTATTCTGTAATTTATTAGTAGTACTATGTAAATACAACACTACCGCTAGGTACTACAATGATATCATTAGACAACCTTAATGCCATTGCAGGCCTGTATGCAGTTCAAATTCTCCTCATTCTTTCTACTACATGGTATAAATTGAAACCAGTAAGTTTCTAAATGAAAGAAGATTTATGTATTGTTTATAAAATAAATAAAATTTTATAACATAATTACAAATATACGAGAGAAAAAAATATAGTCATGTGCAGGATTTGAACCTGCGTCCATCCACCCCTAGCCAGGGTCCGGGTAATTTTTTACACTCGTATCTTTGTAATTTTGTAATGTACTACGCCAAAGAAGCGTTATTAAAAAAATAACGATACATAAAATTTCTTTCATATTAACTATATTAATGTTATTTCGTCTTTATCGAATATTGTGTATAAATCTTGTTACATTTATATATTTGATTTTGTTGGTCACGGTATATTATAACAGCACCTTTTAATTTTTTTAATGTTATTGCATCATCCGTAAATATATTGTATATGATTGAAGGTAAACATTGATTATGTATGAATGTTTAAACCAATGAAGATATAACAAAGACAAATTTATTTGTGTTAACTTATTTGTTTTGTACTTGTCGTAACGGAGTCTTGATTAGAATTTGTTTTTTCCTGATAGCAGATCAATAATAATTTACTAAGCAATATTTCGTAATGTAACAAATTATTACAAATAAAAATGTATGATGCAAGAAAAAGAAAATAGGTACTAATAAAAAAACTTTTTTAACTATCACCCGACAACCTAATACAACATTATCACCCGACAATTGCTTTTATACAAAATTACAAATTTACGATACAAAAAATTTGTCATGTGCGGGATATAATTCTTTCTGACGTAAATTTGTAATTTTGAAATGTAATCCGCCGAGCATGCATCATTGAAAACATAACATTTTTTTTATAACTGATAGGCTAGCCCTTGACCACTATCTTACCTGATGGTAAGTGATAATGTGGTCGAAGATGTTGTTCAGGCTAGTCTAGAATTACTGGCTCTCAAGGACAGCTGCGAAACACACCGTTAGGTGCTTGGCGACAGACTTTCTACTTGAGGGTGGTAGCTAGCCAGCCTAGGCCAAATATCTTTGTAAATGGTTTAGGGCTTATATTCTAATGATAGCATGCCCCATATGAAATCTTTTTTTAGGGGAGGAGGGAGGCTTATAGCGTCTGATATCGAATCGATTGTTGAAGATCAGGTCGGTCTCCGAGTTACTCCTTGAGCTCCAGATTGCTTGATTGAGGTTTACTAAAAATGCCTATTGTCGACATTAGGTAATTGGAATAGCACATTCTTCCCCGATGAGGCTCGAAATTAACTGAATGTCAGGACCGACGTCGGCGAGTGTTACGAAGACTATGGGAACGGTATACCGACGAGTTTATTTAAGAAATCAACCCTTATGGTGGTTGCTTATAAGGAGTCCGTTATGTTTTGGGTGGGCGTAACTTCCAACAATCATACCGCAATAGTATTAATTGAAAATAACTCAATAAATAAATGCGCCAAGTTACATAAAAGAAATTCTGTTATATCCGCAATGACTGTAATTGGTGAACATGACATTTACGTAAGCGATAATGCTTGGGCCCACCGTTCCGGTGACGTAGATGCTTATATTTTTTTTTTTTTTTTTTTTTTTATGCCTGATAGGTTAGCTTTTGACCACTATCTCACCTGATGGTAAGTGATGATGTTGTCCAAGATGTTATACAGGCTAACCTAGAAGTACTGGCTCTCAAGGACAGCTGCCGGAACACACCGTTAGGTGCTTGGCGACAGATTTTCTACTTGAGGGTGGTAGCTAGCCAGGCGGGCATTCGCAAAATGCCCTACCACCATGCTGTAACGACTGCCATCCTAAGATAACAACCGGGACCGACGGCTTAACGTGCCCTCCGAAGCACGGAAGCGCTCAGTAGTAATGTCACTAGCGGTCACCCATCCAACTTATGACCGCGGGCGACGTTGCTTAACTTTGCTGATCGGTTAAGAACAGCTAAGTAAGCTTCGCTACGAGCGCTTCATTAAGATAATTATATGTAAGAGGTCAGTATTTGTTATTTGGATTGGCCAGCACGGAGCCCTGATCTTACTCCATTGAACACGTCTGGGACCAAGGCGACTACGATCTGTCTAACCACCTCCACAAAACATCAGGGAGTTTGAACGTGTGATCTCGGCTGAATGGAAAAAGATTCTGCAGTACACCATAAAATACCTGGTTGCAAGCGTGCCAAAACAATTACATGCCGTAATCGCTGCAAGGAGAGATCAGACTCTCTATATTTTTTTATGTAGCTTGATCTAATATTCCATAATAATATTCGTAGTATTAATTTCATAAAATATACATACATAATAATTGATAGACAAAATTTCCATTATTAATACGACTCTGTTTTTTTTTATAATTTCTAGTCATTTAATCTAACTACATCATTAGTCGTTAGCTTAGATGGCTATGTTTTTCTAAAGTTTCAGTAGGTTCTTAATTAGTTTTTTTAAGTAAGTTACTAAGAATACTAATATTATTCACAGAAAACCCAATCGCTCTGCAAAAGAGTACGTATTTTGTGTCAAAAATAATAACATGTCAAAGTTTGTATGATTGCAATTACACAAAAAAAAATTCACGTGTCTGTTTGTGTAATTACTTTTGGTAACAGGTTGATAATTCTATTTTTGTGATTATGACATACCTACGCTGACATATTGATTTATTGATTAACCTCATTGTGCAGGTGCACATCATTTAATAGTTACAGATTTCAAACCACACAAAAAATATTATATTTATATTAACTGCAATGAAATTTCACTAGTTTTAAATATTGACACACAGGTGTTTATAGGGTTGGTGATGAAATTGTTCTCATTATTGCCTTTAGTTAATTAATTTTATTTCATTACTTTCAATAAATCCACGGTTCTATGACTTTAATCAAAATTAATCATAATATTGACATACACCCATTAATGAATTATCATAATATTTATAGGACAAATCAAACATAAATTCTATATATATATAAATTCTTATAGTAGGTATATATTTATATCTAAGTATATAAAAATAGAGTGCTATCAATTTCGTCAATTCTGATAAATCACAGAACATAATATGGATAAATACCGTATGCATTACGTTTTCTTGGTATATTTAAAAAAAAATGCAGTTTTCCTGTTAATTCATAAAACTAAAAAAATGCTACCTTTCATAAAAGCTAAAGATATCAACTTCATCTATGATAATCTATACTATAGCATATAGACAACAAAACAATTATCTTAAAATATTTAGATTTATGTGGGTAACCTTGGAAATTTTTACAAGCAAAATAAAAAGGCATGAAACATGTGTGATTTTTTTTCAATCATAAATTGCTGTAACAGAGGTAAGTCAAATGTAAAAAAATTATTTGGACAACATTTGTGCATTTCATTTTGTAGGTAGGTTGTTATATTCTTTTAATTTTTACAGTACTTTTTTATAATTTTGAATATATGGTATATACGCTTGTCAAAACGGGACCCGCGTAGAGAAAAGCATTTCTAGTAGATCTTTTTTGAGAAAGTCGCAATGAGTACCAATATATCGATGAAAATGGATGGTTTTACCCTAATAATACATTACACAGTGAACAGTCGATATGACTGTAAGTTCGTCTCCCTGGACATCTCTAAGGCCTTTGACAGGGTCAGGCATGACCCCCTTATTAGCAAGATTCCCGCATACGGCCTGCCTACTGGTTTTAGTGCGTGGATATCGGACTTCCTGAGGGATCGATCATTACGAGTAGTCGTTGACGGCTGCTCTTCTGATCAAATGGGTATCAATACCGGTGTTCCCTAGGGGTCAGTGCTCTATGCGACGCTCTTCCTGCTGCATATCAACGATCTGTTAAAGCCCGGTACCTTTGGGTATGCAGACGACAGCACGGTTGTAGAGGGCTATACATATTCCGCACAAACTAGTGAGCCAGAAATCCAGAGACTCAGAGAAGCTATGGTCGAACGCTTGAACTTATCCCTTAAGTCAGTCTCTGACTGGGGAGATGCTAACCTGGTTAAGTTCAATGCCAATAAGACCCAGGCGTGTTTGTTGCCCGTCCGTGTGTATCCGTGCCCGTCACAGACCACCTAGACCTCCTTGGTGTCACTCTATCATCGACTCTAAACTTTGCCTCGTATATCGAGTCAAAGGCTCAGTTAGCCGCAAAATAACTTGGTATCCTCTCAAAGGTTTTATAGGTACCACTTTTATTTACCATAAGAGGAGCTGGGGGCTAGTTGTAACGTTTTTTTGGAAAAAGGCTGGTAGTTTGATATATTTGAACTATTTCTTGATGATACCAAATTGGATGTGTAAGTAGATATTGTATTTTTTTATCATATGCAACTCAAAAAGAATCAAAATATCGGTTCAATTTTGCACAGGAGGTATTTTTCTAAAATAAGTCGGCTGTTACCATTTGCTCCATATAAGGGGCAAGTTGTAACAGACGTAACACCAAAACAACAACTATTTTCATTGAATATATGTGTGTTTTATTTGTTACATTACTCAAAATTTACTCCAAGACATATTTCCTAGTGTAATAAATTATTACCATATGGTAACACTAATTTATTACTAATAAACTAGTCAAATAAAAAAAAAACAGCCGTCAACATTTCGGTAATTTAACATAATACATTCTCGACATAATTAAAAGTGACATGGAACTTTTTTTAGTTATGACTGTTAGTTTACGTAATAGTGACCATTAAAGGGGTCACGTTTAGAGTTAGTTCTAAACCATATTGTTGACAACTGCCGAGAAATCTAGCTATTACTTCTTACCCCTGTTACAACTAGGCTCTGGCTTCCCTACCATCATCATCAGGTCATCTTAAAATCGCTAACTCTTAAGAATATTATTCGTGCCTCTGGGTTGTATATAAACTTGGATAAAGTATGAACGAATGTTATAGAAGCTACAAAGTTTTTATTGCAATTCTCCACAACTGTACAGCGGCCAGCATTGCAATCATTGCCCGCTGCTGTCCCTTACTCCTTTTTAAACGAAAACTGATATTGCTTCGCAGCCCAACGCCACTTTCAAAAGTAAGGACTGTTAAATCACAAACAAGACTAAATACATTATAGTATTGGAAATTCTTTGAAATATACATAACTGATGCAACAGTTGTAGTAATATAAAGAGAAAATGTTGATAAATTTATGTGAAATACTGTACTGTATCAGCCGTATTGTCTACTGCTGGACACAGTCTCCCTCATTATGGAGGGTGGTAACATAATCCCCACGATTGGCTGGCGTTTTGGGGAATGCAGTGTAAGATATCAGTTCCACAGAAAGTGCTGCTGCCCACCTTCCTGGTGTGTTCCCCTTAGTCCTCCCTTAGTCGCATTTACGACACCCACGAGTAGAGATGGGGTGGTACATTCTAGCCCGGCACCCCACGGGCCCAATGTTAAATAAGTGTAACACAAATAATGATTTTGGTACGTTTTCAGTAAGGTATTGAAATTGTTTCGTAGTTGTACGTAATCTTGTCTGTTATTTTAAGAAACTTTATATGAATTTTCTTAGAAAATCCTTATTTTTTTTACATTTCAGGTCCAAAGGAATTTTGAATTTCTGTGGAGATGAACATTTTTAAGAATGAATAACAGTATGGTTAGGCATATGTTTGAAATATAACTCTGTTCGCCTTGCACTGTGAAAAAGTAAAACAAACAATTCCAACAAATTTACTTTTACAAAACCTTTGATCTACAACGTGTATCTTTACTTTATTTCTCTGAAAAATTCAGATCAGACAGCCTAAATAAACATACTTCGAATATAGACATTTATTTAACTCTCTAGAGCTTTCTACGATATAGGAATTGAATTCTCGGCCGTATTGTAATAACCGGTTATGTTTGCGTTACGTTTCCATTTGCATTTATAAAGGAATACCGTGGGTATAGTCGGTAGACGATAGCGGTATTATGAAATGGCCTCGGGGCCTCGGCCGTTACTGTAATCGGGTTACGCGATTATAGATGGTATTGTATCGAAAATACACTCGTTCAAGATTTAATTTGTTTGGGAAATGGTTCTTGGAATTGGCAAGTAATTAGCGTTTAGGGAATAAGAAAGGTTTTGATAATAGATTTGCGAATATGTTGGTCCACTTTTCCAAAATATCTAAAAAGGGGCAAATGTTATTTTAAAATTATTTTAAAAGAGATTGTTGTCTTAAATTCCAAGAGTAAAATTGTAATTTACAATGTAATGCGTAACTTATTACAAGTATTTTGATTTAAATTGGTAGAGTTATTTTGAAATTAGTTGCACTGTTATTTAAATATATATAAATAAAAAATCTATATGAACTTACTTCAAAGCATATTATAGCCCAAAGGGCTCCCAAAAATATCAAAAACTATAAGTAAGCCAGTTTGGCGAACAGGTGTACCTACCCTCTTCAACTCGAGACACATATTACGCGAACATGTCGCTCTGTCACAGATTTGGTGCCTCAATTGTGACACAAACATTTAAGGAAAACCATACGCAATTATTTTCGTATCATTCTTGAACAAAAGTTACTTTTAAAAGTGATATTGAGCATTCCGGATAAGGTGTAGTAAACAGGTAGGACAGCATATTAGGTGCATAGTTTTAAAGATTAGCTTCCAAGCCATTAAAGGTAGTATTTATATTAGAATTTGACATTTAAAATAATTCACCACCATGCTTGTGTATTTCCAAAGGGATATGCAGAATTCTTAGTACACTTATTTTGCCAGATGCTTATTATTTTTAGACCCAATTAGTTTTCGGGGTAATTCACACCTGTAATGACTGAATTTAAATTAATTTGATTTCGTGGAGGAAATACCAAAAATGCTTTTCTCCATGCAATTGCGTGTGCCCATGCTATTGCAATAAGTTAATTGATTTACAGAAATGTTGCCTACATATCTGTAATTGAATTCAATTGTTGTTACCTACATTTTTGTAATTCAATTAACTTGTTATCAATTAACTTTACTGTGAGTCTGCAATGATTTATAGGTTGTCTAAATGCTTGTATTGTAATAGCTGTAGTATTGTCTACAGATCGTAGTATTTTGTTAAAATAAGTAAACAACCGTTAAAAACTTAATGTCAAATCGATATAAAACCTGATAGAAAGTTAGTTTTTACTTTAACGAAGGCGCTTGTTAGAAGTTGAGCATGTGCGCAGTTTCCAACTGTTGCGGTTTGAACTTTATAGTTTTAGTTCATTTATACGGTTGTCGAAGGCTGTTGCTGAAAGTTAACGGTTTTGTTATACGGTTAAAACATGAAATTTCAGTCCAATTTTTGCTGCTGTAGGTTTTTTTGGTAGTATTTATTAAAGTTAAACTATATAATGCGTGAGTTTTTGTAACCTATGTGTTTATGGTTAAACGCAGCCTTTAAGAGAGAGATACAAAAGTGTAGTTCCTTTATGTGATTGGGAAGGACCACGCACGAGGCCCTCCTGACGTAAAGCGGTAACCACTGCCTATAACAGATGCATTTCATCACTAGTGATGAACTGCACTGCGCCCATCATCCCGAGACATATAGTTGTCAAATTTTATATGCCTGTAATTGAATAATTACTAACAGGCTCTTATTTCTACTTGATTGCTACTATAGACAGGCTAGCATTCGCAAAAACACATTCAACCTCTCGGTGAAGCTCAAACCAGGGGCCCAATTTTCTTAGCTTTGTAATCCAAATATGAGACCAAATTGTTCCTTAGATAACATTACTTTGGACATAATCATACCGGTCACAAGCATAAAAAATCGCATCACTGCTCTATTCCCTTTATACACAATAGTAGAGGGGTTTACATCACAATAAATTGTCACAGATATATATATATATAGAAATAGAAAACAATCTTACAGTAGCATAAAATTGTATAAGAAATACTATTTCCTATCAACAAATATCATCAGGCTAATGAAATCGTGATGATTTAGTTTTAATATATTATAAATCCATTTTATATAAAAATAAAACTTATGCTCGCATAAGTTCTCTCGAGAAAGCCATGCTGCATACTTCGACGATTGTCATATTTATAATTATTGTGAGCTTTATGGCCACTTGCGGGTCACATGTGATCATACGCTGCTTATCAAGTACCGGTCAATTTCACCATTGTTTTATATAAACCTTACGTATCACACATCACGCGAAGCCGATATCGTCCATTTATGAATAAAATTCAATTGTTATCTCTATCTATGATTCACATCGCCAAGCACCTAACGGTGTGTTCCAGCAGCTGTCCTTGAGAGCCAGTGAAATTGCAGGCACTTATGATACTTAACAACTATGTCTCAAGGTGACGGGCGCAGCGCAATTCGTGACTTGTGACGAAATGCATCTGTTATAGGCAGAGATTAGTCCACTTAACATCAAGTGGGCCTCGAGCTTGTACCGTCAAAAAAAGAAAAATAAAAACAGTGATTGATCAGGCCCGAGGATTCCGCTGATACTGTCCTGTTCTATGAGTTTCAAAAACAATCAAAATGCGTAAGTATAACTTTGTACGACAAGAGTTTGAAATAAGCAAGAAAGTATAATTCCTATTAATGGCAAGAGCACAGTGAATTGATATTTACCTTTCTGCAGCTGTCCTTGAGATCCAGTACTTCTAGGTTAGCCTGAACAACATCTTCGACCACATCATCACTTACCATCAGGTGAGATAGTGGTCAAAGGCTAACCTATCAGGAAAAAGTCAAAAAGTCAAAGTCTGTTTATCAGTACGGACCAGTTCTCCGTCAGGTTTGGCCAGAACATACACACTAGGGCAAGTAGGTATTTCATCCCACATTATCACTGGTAGTAAACTGAGACATGTTTGTGTCCATTTGACCACTAGTGATGGCTTAGACGTGTTTCGTCCCATTTGAATGCTGGTGGCAAATTTTGGTGCTGAAATGCGGTTGAACATAAGCGCATTTTTCGACCACACACATCGTCGCATACCTACTGGTATGTAAAAAAGTATAGTTTCTGATTGAATGTCAATGAAAATGGTCAACCTGGAAATGAAAAGAATGGAATCTAGTCCAAAACATCACGATTCATTTATGAAATTTGATTTATTTCTATTAGTGCAGATCCACGTTATGAGAAACACTGTAATATCAAGAGCGGCGTACTATAAGCAAAACTGAAGATCAGCTAAACGACATCCTGCTAAGCTTCGTAATGGGAATCATATTTCAGACCATGAATTTTATTTGTTTTATGTTAATTATGTTAGTCTTTCACCACAATCTCATTTGAAAGCGAGTAAAGATACTATCGAAAGTGTTAACAGGCTTAACCCAGATGAACTGATTCTCAAGAACAGCTGCAAAAACATACGTTTATGTGCTTGCTGGCTGATTTTTTACTAGAGGGTGGTAGCTAGCCAGTTGGGCATTAGCAAAACGCCCTTCCACTATGCAGATGAAAAAATAAGTTTTTAATTTTAAAATACTTTATGGTATCATATGCATGACCTATCACTGCTTTTATTTTTTAAAAGAAATCGAAACCAAAAAGCGAAAGTTAAATTGAATATAAATCCTTTGGTTGTGATTTACAAATTTAACTCTATATAAAACAAACCGTTTAAGACCCTATGTCATGAAACATAAGCAATAAGCGGGGAATCTACTAAAGTTGTAACAGGAAAGTACGAGCTACGTCAATGGGTTGGAGGGTGTTTGAATAAATGAAATAACTGAATCAGGTGTAATTAGGGATCCGTGAATGTTTGTTTATCTTCTCGATTGGTAATTAAGGTTATTCTGAAAAAAGAACCGAGTTGTTCCACTAACCGGTGCGTGGAAATTGAATTTATACGATGGCAACTATGTGAAAAGATAATTGGATTCCGATGTCGTTTGCCTGCAAAAATATAAGTGATTTTCGTTCAGTTTGGGTATTTTACTAGTAGTCGCTTTTATTTATGTTTGTAAATAATATTACATGACTGTTATCTCTCTATCAAGTAGGTACTTGTTGAAAATAACGTAAATATGGACACCTAGTTTTTTACTGCCCAGTCCGTTTTGGGAAATAATCTAATATTGCTTTACAATCCAAGGCACGGGATTCAATTCCCGGGGCAGATACGAGTAGTTTTTATAAAAATATTTTGTAGTAGCAATTATTATCATCATCATTAGCCGGAAGACGTCCACTGTTGAACGAAGGCCTCCCCCATAGAACGCCACAAAGAACCGGCTATTAGCCGCTTGTAACCATTGGCTACTCGTGACTTTAACGATGTCGTCGGTCCACCTAGTGCCTAGTAGTAGCCTACCATCAAAAAGTAGTAGTAATCAGAAGTCCAGAATTTTGCTGTGGACATGGCAAAAAGCTCGTCACTCTTTGAATAGGACATAATGATTGAAAAAGGGTGTTTAGCCACCTTTGTTTATAATCGACCACACCTGATGTTTGCTTGGCTGTTCTTAACCGATCAGCAAAGTTAAGCAACGTCCACCGCAGTCATGAGTTGGATGGGGGACCGCTAGTGACATTACTACTGAGCACTTCCGTGCTTCGGAGGGCACGTTAAGCCGTCGGTCCCGCTTGTTATCTTAGAATGCCAGTCGTTGTAGCATAGTGGTAGGGCATTTTGCGAATGCCCGCCTGGCTAGCTACCACCCTCAAGTAGAAAATCTGTCGTCAAGCACCTAACGGTATGTTCCAGCAGCTGTCCTTGAGAGCCTGTAATTCTAGATTAGTCTGAACAACATCTTCGACCACATCATCACTTACCATCAGGTGAGAAAGTGGTCAAAAACTATATCACGCATAAAAAAAAGAAAACAGAAATAGCTGAGTATTGCTGCGTAGCTGACTCATTAAGATAAAGATCATTTGTCTGCATACAACGTGAGAAATTTCATTCACACGAAAAAACAATACATTCACAAAATATGGAAAGTAATATATTAAAGTCACTTTAATCATGTTCTGCCTATGAGGCGTTCAAATGTTGAAGAGTGGCACTATGCTCGGCACAATGTTATGAAAACAGTACAAATAAAATAAAAATATTATCAATGCTTTTAATATCAAAGTAATAATTACATTTCAAATTAATGTCCAAGTTGCAAATATTAATACAATTATCTTATAGATCAATATAAAATGTCATAGCAAAAAAATAAAAGTAAAATCTGTCATTTAGAACGCCATTAATCTTATAATAACATTTCTGCAGTAGTAGTGTTTTAAGATTATTCCTTAATAATTAATAACATTATATTTTGTTTCTGGACATAGTCTGAATCCCGCCGCAGTCTTGAAGTAAACTGCATAGTATTAGGATATTTTGCTTACGCTTGCCGGACGAGCTAACACCCTCAGTACTGTCGCCAAGATATTTCTGAATGATCTGACAGCTGTCCTTTAGAGTTGGATTTTATTCTATGGTAAACTTGTCCACTATATATATAAACTTGTACCATCCTCGACCACATCATCATTTACCAACAGGTGAGGGTTTCCAAAAACTAATCTATCAACTTAAATAAAAACATTGCACTTAACACTTCATTACACGTGGTATTATTTATCTCGCCATTAAACGCGCGGGGCACCAGCATGCCCCTTTTGATATGAAGATTACTTATATAGGTACCTATTAGAATATTAATCTAGAATAGTTTTGGTGCATTCAAAATCAGCGTTTATTTGTGTTTAAAACTGTTATAAACGAAGTTACGTCTCATTGGCAGAATATGAAGAAAAATACAATAATTTATGGTCCCCACACATTTACTTATGGTGTACATAGGAAGCTCGAACCAAAATAAATGACTAGATTGTTTCTCTATGGTATAACTAAGATGTTGATAAAAAACAAACCCATGCGTTGTCGTTGTAGCCGAGTCACTGACAAATAAACCAGGACATAAGGGACAGCTATTGAAGTAATTGACATTCTGGGTCCATATATTTTTAAATAACATATATATATTTATATCTGGGGTACACTTTGTGCCCCACGCGTGTAACGGAGTGTTAAGTACGATAATGAATTGCTGATTAATATTATCGGTCATATACTATCGCCTGCCAGTTCAGGTAGTGATAAACTAATAACATATTTCCATTAATATTTACTGATTCAAAACAACAAGTCTCTCTTATTAAGCCTAAGGTACGCTAATCTAAACATTTCTCCGAATAAGTTCATATTTAGCGTTTGAATCGCGCAAGCTGAAGATGCTTCGCTCGAATCGCTCGGGTACATATTTCATCTCAGCCAGAGTGTATCTCCTGAGCAACCACGCCAGACCAGTCTTCAGCTGTAGGCGAGCGTAGCGGTTACCTGTATAAAACAAAAGAAAACAATTGAAAAGAGGACGGGATTTTTTTACCATTATCCTCCTTACAGTCACCTTGTGACCACGATCACTGCAAAGTGTTTGAAACGTCGGGACAAAAACAATGATAAATATACGTGATTTAAACCGTTTAATGTTTTTTAATTACATTACTCTCGTTATCAAAGCGCATATAAATACTTTTTCACTTTTTAGTGCTCAGAATTTGCTATCATTTATTGAATTAAAGTTTTATTTTAATCAGTCTTATATTTAATAGTTACATAAATAACAAGTTATCGTAGAGTCTGTTTCAGAATGTTCGAGTAAGTTCCGGTTATACTACCCAGAACATAAAATAACTGTTTTTTTTTATGCTTGATAAAAAGGCTAACGTTTTGACCACTATCTCACCTGATGGTAAGTGATGATGTGGTCGAAGATGTTGTTCAGGCTAACCTAGAAGTACTGGCTCTCAAGGATAGCTGCCGGAAAACACCGTTAGGTGCTTGGCGACAGATTTTCAATGATAAAAATTACATTTAACATGCAGCGCGTTTCAAGCTTTAACCGATGGATAGGCTCAATCGATGACTGTGAAACGCAAATATAGTGTTTTATTTATTTAATATGTTCTGGGTAGTATAACCGGAACTTACTCGAATATTCTGAAACAGGCCCTTAGTTTTCTTTAAACTTTCGTGAACTAAGCTCATGTTTTTAAATTCTAAACGGTCTAAAGTTTCAGTCTACTCGTGACCACGGTCAATGCAACTTGATCGAAACGTCGAGGTTAGGTAGTCAAAATATAATAATTTTGATGTTCATTCGTGCGTGAAAAGACCCGTTTAGAATTTAGAAACATGAGGCCCTTAGTTTACTATGCTTGTTACAAAATTATCGCAGTTTACTTTGCTGCTGCCTCAACGTATAAATATTAGTAAATTAGTTCAACATAAACGTTGTTATTATTATAATAAGTCTTGCTGCACGCAGATAATCATTATCAGTTTCAAGAGCAATTATTCTTATCCGTATCGTCATGTTGTTACGCATTAGGTAATATATCCATGTGCTCTAATGTAGGCAATTTATAAACAAGTCGTACTTAAGAAATAGTTTCCACTGTACCGACTTATTTCTTCTTACATATCATATTTTGACCGTCTCCAAAAAAGAAGGCGGTTCTCAGTTCGGCTGTATTTTTTTAAGGTTTGTTACCTCATTACTTTTGACTAGATGAATTGATTTTGATGATTCTTTTCTTAATTGAAAGCTGATGCTTTCCGTGTCCGTTTAAAGTTTCATCCAAATCGGTCCAGCCGTTTTTGTGTTACACTCCAATAACTAAAAAGTATTTTTCTATCTTGATGTTATAGTCATTGTCAGTGAATGAGAATCGGTCCCGTTAGTAGCAAGGGTCACCAAAAAGGGGGATTTAATTTAACACAAAAATGGAATGATTTCTACACTAAACAGTGTGCAATAAATCGAAGTCGGTACCATGCGCACAATATTGTGATAATAAGTTCTTTTGAACAATCATGGTACCGACTTCAACAAGTTATTACATACTTTTGATTGTTGAAGTCGGTTCCATTTTTAGGTAAATAAAAATGTCAGTAAATCTATGAAACACAGTGCAATTAGCAAAATTTTTGGTGCAGTTTTGGTGCAACACCATTTCATTTTGTGACATACGTATGGACTTATGAACTGCTAAAGTTTAGTAAAGTTAGGCAATTGGTACCTAAGTAAAGTACGTGAGAAAAAATAGTTTTTCATTTAATAGCTAAATTCTACACCTGGATAGAACTAACTGCCCTTGGATAACTATAAAACAGTTAATAGAAAAACTGGCGATAATTTATTTTGCTAAGTATAGTGCTGGTTAAATTTTAAGTTAATTAGCTCCATTCTTTTATTTAAAATTTATCAAATATAGTAGACTTTTATCGTTAAAGTATTTGAATTACTTACCTATGCAAATTCAATTTCCTTCTCCAAATGGCAAGTAGCTAAAACTTTTGATATCAGGCAGGTTTTTCGGGGCAAATCTTTCTGGATTAAATACGTCTGGGTCTGAGAAATATTTTTTATCGCGATGTATTCCGTACGCCGATATCATAGCTATCGTGCCTTTTTCGACCTTAACCTTTGACCCAGGTAGCACGGTGTCCTTGGTACACTGTCGCTGTAGCAGCCCAATAACTGGATACATTCTCATAGATTCAGATAGTACCTGGTCCAAATACTGCAGTTTTTCTATATCGTTGTAAGTTAACTGCTCAACACCGTTTTGAAATACAGCATCAATTTCTTCGTGAATTTTCGCTAGTATGTCTTGATGACCAGCAAGTTGTAATAACAAGAAATGTAAGGTATTCGCTGATGTATCAATACCAGCGAGGAAAAAGAAAAATGCTTGAGCTGCTAATATTTCGACTGACGCTTCTATTTCATATCCAGTTTGTACATCTTTTATAACTCCTTCCTTCTGAAGCTCCAAGCAGATTTCAATAAAATCGTGTCGTTTCTCGGTACTGTTGCGGCGGCTATCTAAAACTTTCCTGACCGCTCCAATAAAAAAAGCTTCAAATTGTCCAAATATTTTTAGGTCTAGCCATTTGAACAGTGTTGGTGATATGCCAGAAATGAAAAATTTTATATTAGCTGTAAACGAAGGTTCCACTGCTTTCCAAGACATTTCTATAAAGGGAGATTCCATGGTGCTGCTTTTGGATGTAATATCAATCCCAAATATAGAGGCAGCTAATGAAGCTGATGTATAAGTGTACAAAGCATTAAAGGGTTTTTTCCTCATATCCGCATCATTATCTAATAAGTCAAGAAAATCTTTTCCACATCTGTCCATTATATAGAACATATTCTTTATCTTTGCGCTTGTAAAAACTGGAGATAGTTTCTGTCGAATACATTTCCATCTTTTAAAGTTGTCCATAAATAGTAGATTATCAGCTAGGAGATCGTATGAGTTAAAGCTTGTACCGCGTTTGTAAAAACTTTGAAAATCGCTAGCGACAACTGCTTGGATGTCTTCTAAGTCTTTCAAAATCAGTGTTGGTTCGTTTCCCATTACGACACCCACATGCGTATCGTAGGCATCATATAATTCTCTAATATATTCAGGCATGGAACGGTCACCCTTCATAAACTTCCAAAGGGGATCGTGCGCTTGAATCACATTCCTTTTTATCCAATAATTTGTCTTTTTTCTCCACCACAAGAATAATAAAGTCACGCACAAAAACAAAACAAGAATAAAGAACAACATTATTACGTTCACACACTTATCAGTAAGTCCTATCTATCTGTTAAAGTAAATTACTTGCTAACAAACAATGTACCTATTGGCTTCGTATAAGTAGAGATGATAACGATTTGTAAACAAAAATGAAGTAACCAAAGATTATTGAATTATTTAAATTAAGAAGTGATTTTGTGCAAATTTATGTCCTAACTTTAATACCACGCAGTTTAATTTTTACATAAAATTGAATATATATGTTATTACACTACAAACTATGTAAATACATGTATTCTGTAATTTATTAGTAGTACTATGTAAATACAACACTACCGCTAGGTACTACAATGATATCATTAGGCAACCTTAATGCCATTGCAGGCCTGTATGCAGTTCAAATTCTCCTCATTCTTTCTACTACATGGTATAAATTGAAACCAGTAAGTTTCTAAATGAAAGAAGATTTATGTATTGTTTATAAAATAAATAAAATTTTATAACATAATTACAAATATACGAGAGAAAAAAATATAGTCATGTGCAGGATTTGAACCTGCGTCCATCCACCCCTAGCCAGGGTCCGGGTAATTTTTTACACTCGTATCTTTGTAATTTTGTAATGTACTACGCCAAAGAAGCGTTATTAAAAAAATAACGATACATAAAATTTCTTTCATATTAACTATATTAATGTTATTTCGTCTTTATCGAATATTGTGTATAAATCTTGTTACATTTATATATTTGATTTTGTTGGTCACGGTATATTATAACAGCACCTTTTAATTTTTTAATGTTATTGCATCATCCGTAAATATATTGTATATGATTGAAGGTAAACATTGATTATGTATGAATGTTTAAACCAATGAAGATATAACAAAGACAAATTTATTTGTGTTAACTTATTTGTTTTGTACTTGTCGTAACGGAGTCTTGATTAGAATTTGTTTTTTCCTGATAGCAGATCAATAATAATTTACTAAGCAATATTTCGTAATGTAACAAATTATTACAAATAAAAATGTATGATGCAAGAAAAAGAAAATAGGTACTAATAAAAAAACTTTTTTAACTATCACCCGACAACCTAATACAACATTATCACCCGACAATTGCTTTTATACAAAATTACAAATTTACGATACAAAAAATTTGTCATGTGCGGGATATAATTCTTTCTGACGTAAATTTGTAATTTTGAAATGTAATCCGCCGAGCATGCATCATTGAAAACATAACATTTTTTTTATAACTGATAGGCTAGCCCTTGACCACTATCTTACCTGATGGTAAGTGATAATGTGGTCGAAGATGTTGTTCAGGCTAGTCTAGAATTACTGGCTCTCAAGGACAGCTGCGAAACACACCGTTAGGTGCTTGGCGACAGACTTTCTACTTGAGGGTGGTAGCTAGCCAGCCTAGGCCAAATATCTTTGTAAATGGTTTAGGGCTTATATTCTAATGATAGCATGCCCCATATGAAATCTTTTTTTAGGGGAGGAGGGAGGCTTATAGCGTCTGATATCGAATCGATTGTTGAAGATCAGGTCGGTCTCCGAGTTACTCCTTGAGCTCCAGATTGCTTGATTGAGGTTTACTAAAAATGCCTATTGTCGACATTAGGTAATTGGAATAGCACATTCTTCCCCGATGAGGCTCGAAATTAACTGAATGTCAGGACCGACGTCGGCGAGTGTTACGAAGACTATGGGAACGGTATACCGACGAGTTTATTTAAGAAATCAACCCTTATGGTGGTTGCTTATAAGGAGTCCGTTATGTTTTGGGTGGGCGTAACTTCCAACAATCATACCGCAATAGTATTAATTGAAAATAACTCAATAAATAAATGCGCCAAGTTACATAAAAGAAATTCTGTTATATCCGCAATGACTGTAATTGGTGAACATGACATTTACGTAAGCGATAATGCTTGGGCCCACCGTTCCGGTGACGTAGATGCTTATATTTTTTTTTTTTTTTTTTTTTATGCCTGATAGGTTAGCTTTTGACCACTATCTCACCTGATGGTAAGTGATGATGTTGTCCAAGATGTTATACAGGCTAACCTAGAAGTACTGGCTCTCAAGGACAGCTGCCGGAACACACCGTTAGGTGCTTGGCGACAGATTTTCTACTTGAGGGTGGTAGCTAGCCAGGCGGGCATTCGCAAAATGCCCTACCACCATGCTGTAACGACTGCCATCCTAAGATAACAACCGGGACCGACGGCTTAACGTGCCCTCCGAAGCACGGAAGCGCTCAGTAGTAATGTCACTAGCGGTCACCCATCCAACTTATGACCGCGGGCGACGTTGCTTAACTTTGCTGATCGGTTAAGAACAGCTAAGTAAGCTTCGCTACGAGCGCTTCATTAAGATAATTATATGTAAGAGGTCAGTATTTGTTATTTGGATTGGCCAGCACGGAGCCCTGATCTTACTCCATTGAACACGTCTGGGACCAAGGCGACTACGATCTGTCTAACCACCTCCACAAAACATCAGGGAGTTTGAACGTGTGATCTCGGCTGAATGGAAAAAGATTCTGCAGTACACCATAAAATACCTGGTTGCAAGCGTGCCAAAACAATTACATGCCGTAATCGCTGCAAGGAGAGATCAGACTCTCTATATTTTTTTATGTAGCTTGATCTAATATTCCATAATAATATTCGTAGTATTAATTTCATAAAATATACATACATAATAATTGATAGACAAAATTTCCATTATTAATACGACTCTGTTTTTTTTTATAATTTCTAGTCATTTAATCTAACTACATCATTAGTCGTTAGCTTAGATGGCTATGTTTTTCTAAAGTTTCAGTAGGTTCTTAATTAGTTTTTTTAAGTAAGTTACTAAGAATACTAATATTATTCACAGAAAACCCAATCGCTCTGCAAAAGAGTACGTATTTTGTGTCAAAAATAATAACATGTCAAAGTTTGTATGATTGCAATTACACAAAAAAAAATTCACGTGTCTGTTTGTGTAATTACTTTTGGTAACAGGTTGATAATTCTATTTTTGTGATTATGACATACCTACGCTGACATATTGATTTATTGATTAACCTCATTGTGCAGGTGCACATCATTTAATAGTTACAGATTTCAAACCACACAAAAAATATTATATTTATATTAACTGCAATGAAATTTCACTAGTTTTAAATATTGACACACAGGTGTTTATAGGGTTGGTGATGAAATTGTTCTC
This sequence comes from Plagodis pulveraria, assembly GCA_963890685.1. Taxonomy (NCBI): domain Eukaryota; kingdom Metazoa; phylum Arthropoda; class Insecta; order Lepidoptera; family Geometridae; genus Plagodis; species Plagodis pulveraria. Next base: position 5,307,445 of record OY982950.1, read on the forward strand.
ATTATTGCCTTTAGTTAATTAATTTTATTTCATTACTTTCAATAAATCCACGGTTCTATGACTTTAATCAAAATTAATCATAATATTGACATACACCCATTAATGAATTATCATAATATTTATAGGACAAATCAAACATAAATTCTATATATATATAAATTCTTATAGTAGGTATATATTTATATCTAAGTATATAAAAATAGAGTGCTATCAATTTCGTCAATTCTGATAAATCACAGAACATAATATGGATAAATACCGTATGCATTACGTTTTCTTGGTATATTTAAAAAAAAATGCAGTTTTCCTGTTAATTCATAAAACTAAAAAAATGCTACCTTTCATAAAAGCTAAAGATATCAACTTCATCTATGATAATCTATACTATAGCATATAGACAACAAAACAATTATCTTAAAATATTTAGATTTATGTGGGTAACCTTGGAAATTTTTACAAGCAAAATAAAAAGGCATGAAACATGTGTGATTTTTTTTCAATCATAAATTGCTGTAACAGAGGTAAGTCAAATGTAAAAAAATTATTTGGACAACATTTGTGCATTTCATTTTGTAGGTAGGTTGTTATATTCTTTTAATTTTTACAGTACTTTTTTATAATTTTGAATATATGGTATATACGCTTGTCAAAACGGGACCCGCGTAGAGAAAAGCATTTCTAGTAGATCTTTTTTGAGAAAGTCGCAATGAGTACCAATATATCGATGAAAATGGATGGTTTTACCCTAATAATACATTACACAGTGAACAGTCGATATGACTGTAAGTTCGTCTCCCTGGACATCTCTAAGGCCTTTGACAGGGTCAGGCATGACCCCCTTATTAGCAAGATTCCCGCATACGGCCTGCCTACTGGTTTTAGTGCGTGGATATCGGACTTCCTGAGGGATCGATCATTACGAGTAGTCGTTGACGGCTGCTCTTCTGATCAAATGGGTATCAATACCGGTGTTCCCTAGGGGTCAGTGCTCTATGCGACGCTCTTCCTGCTGCATATCAACGATCTGTTAAAGCCCGGTACCTTTGGGTATGCAGACGACAGCACGGTTGTAGAGGGCTATACATATTCCGCACAAACTAGTGAGCCAGAAATCCAGAGACTCAGAGAAGCTATGGTCGAACGCTTGAACTTATCCCTTAAGTCAGTCTCTGACTGGGGAGATGCTAACCTGGTTAAGTTCAATGCCAATAAGACCCAGGCGTGTTTGTTGCCCGTCCGTGTGTATCCGTGCCCGTCACAGACCACCTAGACCTCCTTGGTGTCACTCTATCATCGACTCTAAACTTTGCCTCGTATATCGAGTCAAAGGCTCAGTTAGCCGCAAAATAACTTGGTATCCTCTCAAAGGTTTTATAGGTACCACTTTTATTTACCATAAGAGGAGCTGGGGGCTAGTTGTAACGTTTTTTTGGAAAAAGGCTGGTAGTTTGATATATTTGAACTATTTCTTGATGATACCAAATTGGATGTGTAAGTAGATATTGTATTTTTTTATCATATGCAACTCAAAAAGAATCAAAATATCGGTTCAATTTTGCACAGGAGGTATTTTTCTAAAATAAGTCGGCTGTTACCATTTGCTCCATATAAGGGGCAAGTTGTAACAGACGTAACACCAAAACAACAACTATTTTCATTGAATATATGTGTGTTTTATTTGTTACATTACTCAAAATTTACTCCAAGACATATTTCCTAGTGTAATAAATTATTACCATATGGTAACACTAATTTATTACTAATAAACTAGTCAAATAAAAAAAAAACAGCCGTCAACATTTCGGTAATTTAACATAATACATTCTCGACATAATTAAAAGTGACATGGAACTTTTTTTAGTTATGACTGTTAGTTTACGTAATAGTGACCATTAAAGGGGTCACGTTTAGAGTTAGTTCTAAACCATATTGTTGACAACTGCCGAGAAATCTAGCTATTACTTCTTACCCCTGTTACAACTAGGCTCTGGCTTCCCTACCATCATCATCAGGTCATCTTAAAATCGCTAACTCTTAAGAATATTATTCGTGCCTCTGGGTTGTATATAAACTTGGATAAAGTATGAACGAATGTTATAGAAGCTACAAAGTTTTTATTGCAATTCTCCACAACTGTACAGCGGCCAGCATTGCAATCATTGCCCGCTGCTGTCCCTTACTCCTTTTTAAACGAAAACTGATATTGCTTCGCAGCCCAACGCCACTTTCAAAAGTAAGGACTGTTAAATCACAAACAAGACTAAATACATTATAGTATTGGAAATTCTTTGAAATATACATAACTGATGCAACAGTTGTAGTAATATAAAGAGAAAATGTTGATAAATTTATGTGAAATACTGTACTGTATCAGCCGTATTGTCTACTGCTGGACACAGTCTCCCTCATTATGGAGGGTGGTAACATAATCCCCACGATTGGCTGGCGTTTTGGGGAATGCAGTGTAAGATCCACAGAAAGTGCTGCTGCCCACCTTCCTGGTGTGTTCCCCTTAGTCCTCCCTTAGTCGCATTTACGACACCCACGAGTAGAGATGGGGTGGTACATTCTAGCCCGGCACCCCACGGGCCCAATGTTAAATAAGTGTAACACAAATAATGATTTTGGTACGTTTTCAGTAAGGTATTGAAATTGTTTCGTAGTTGTACGTAATCTTGTCTGTTATTTTAAGAAACTTTATATGAATTTTCTTAGAAAATCCTTATTTTTTTTACATTTCAGGTCCAAAGGAATTTTGAATTTCTGTGGAGATGAACATTTTTAAGAATGAATAACAGTATGGTTAGGCATATGTTTGAAATATAACTCTGTTCGCCTTGCACTGTGAAAAAGTAAAACAAACAATTCCAACAAATTTACTTTTACAAAACCTTTGATCTACAACGTGTATCTTTACTTTATTTCTCTGAAAAATTCAGATCAGACAGCCTAAATAAACATACTTCGAATATAGACATTTATTTAACTCTCTAGAGCTTTCTACGATATAGGAATTGAATTCTCGGCCGTATTGTAATAACCGGTTATGTTTGCGTTACGTTTCCATTTGCATTTATAAAGGAATACCGTGGGTATAGTCGGTAGACGATAGCGGTATTATGAAATGGCCTCGGGGCCTCGGCCGTTACTGTAATCGGGTTACGCGATTATAGATGGTATTGTATCGAAAATACACTCGTTCAAGATTTAATTTGTTTGGGAAATGGTTCTTGGAATTGGCAAGTAATTAGCGTTTAGGGAATAAGAAAGGTTTTGATAATAGATTTGCGAATATGTTGGTCCACTTTTCCAAAATATCTAAAAAGGGGCAAATGTTATTTTAAAATTATTTTAAAAGAGATTGTTGTCTTAAATTCCAAGAGTAAAATTGTAATTTACAATGTAATGCGTAACTTATTACAAGTATTTTGATTTAAATTGGTAGAGTTATTTTGAAATTAGTTGCACTGTTATTTAAATATATATAAATAAAAAATCTATATGAACTTACTTCAAAGCATATTATAGCCCAAAGGGCTCCCAAAAATATCAAAAACTATAAGTAAGCCAGTTTGGCGAACAGGTGTACCTACCCTCTTCAACTCGAGACACATATTACGCGAACATGTCGCTCTGTCACAGATTTGGTGCCTCAATTGTGACACAAACATTTAAGGAAAACCATACGCAATTATTTTCGTATCATTCTTGAACAAAAGTTACTTTTAAAAGTGATATTGAGCATTCCGGATAAGGTGTAGTAAACAGGTAGGACAGCATATTAGGTGCATAGTTTTAAAGATTAGCTTCCAAGCCATTAAAGGTAGTATTTATATTAGAATTTGACATTTAAAATAATTCACCACCATGCTTGTGTATTTCCAAAGGGATATGCAGAATTCTTAGTACACTTATTTTGCCAGATGCTTATTATTTTTAGACCCAATTAGTTTTCGGGGTAATTCACACCTGTAATGACTGAATTTAAATTAATTTGATTTCGTGGAGGAAATACCAAAAATGCTTTTCTCCATGCAATTGCGTGTGCCCATGCTATTGCAATAAGTTAATTGATTTACAGAAATGTTGCCTACATATCTGTAATTGAATTCAATTGTTGTTACCTACATTTTTGTAATTCAATTAACTTGTTATCAATTAACTTTACTGTGAGTCTGCAATGATTTATAGGTTGTCTAAATGCTTGTATTGTAATAGCTGTAGTATTGTCTACAGATCGTAGTATTTTGTTAAAATAAGTAAACAACCGTTAAAAACTTAATGTCAAATCGATATAAAACCTGATAGAAAGTTAGTTTTTACTTTAACGAAGGCGCTTGTTAGAAGTTGAGCATGTGCGCAGTTTCCAACTGTTGCGGTTTGAACTTTATAGTTTTAGTTCATTTATACGGTTGTCGAAGGCTGTTGCTGAAAGTTAACGGTTTTGTTATACGGTTAAAACATGAAATTTCAGTCCAATTTTTGCTGCTGTAGGTTTTTTTGGTAGTATTTATTAAAGTTAAACTATATAATGCGTGAGTTTTTGTAACCTATGTGTTTATGGTTAAACGCAGCCTTTAAGAGAGAGATACAAAAGTGTAGTTCCTTTATGTGATTGGGAAGGACCACGCACGAGGCCCTCCTGACGTAAAGCGGTAACCACTGCCTATAACAGATGCATTTCATCACTAGTGATGAACTGCACTGCGCCCATCATCCCGAGACATATAGTTGTCAAATTTTATATGCCTGTAATTGAATAATTACTAACAGGCTCTTATTTCTACTTGATTGCTACTATAGACAGGCTAGCATTCGCAAAAACACATTCAACCTCTCGGTGAAGCTCAAACCAGGGGCCCAATTTTCTTAGCTTTGTAATCCAAATATGAGACCAAATTGTTCCTTAGATAACATTACTTTGGACATAATCATACCGGTCACAAGCATAAAAAATCGCATCACTGCTCTATTCCCTTTATACACAATAGTAGAGGGGTTTACATCACAATAAATTGTCACAGATATATATATATATAGAAATAGAAAACAATCTTACAGTAGCATAAAATTGTATAAGAAATACTATTTCCTATCAACAAATATCATCAGGCTAATGAAATCGTGATGATTTAGTTTTAATATATTATAAATCCATTTTATATAAAAATAAAACTTATGCTCGCATAAGTTCTCTCGAGAAAGCCATGCTGCATACTTCGACGATTGTCATATTTATAATTATTGTGAGCTTTATGGCCACTTGCGGGTCACATGTGATCATACGCTGCTTATCAAGTACCGGTCAATTTCACCATTGTTTTATATAAACCTTACGTATCACACATCACGCGAAGCCGATATCGTCCATTTATGAATAAAATTCAATTGTTATCTCTATCTATGATTCACATCGCCAAGCACCTAACGGTGTGTTCCAGCAGCTGTCCTTGAGAGCCAGTGAAATTGCAGGCACTTATGATACTTAACAACTATGTCTCAAGGTGACGGGCGCAGCGCAATTCGTGACTTGTGACGAAATGCATCTGTTATAGGCAGAGATTAGTCCACTTAACATCAAGTGGGCCTCGAGCTTGTACCGTCAAAAAAAGAAAAATAAAAACAGTGATTGATCAGGCCCGAGGATTCCGCTGATACTGTCCTGTTCTATGAGTTTCAAAAACAATCAAAATGCGTAAGTATAACTTTGTACGACAAGAGTTTGAAATAAGCAAGAAAGTATAATTCCTATTAATGGCAAGAGCACAGTGAATTGATATTTACCTTTCTGCAGCTGTCCTTGAGATCCAGTACTTCTAGGTTAGCCTGAACAACATCTTCGACCACATCATCACTTACCATCAGGTGAGATAGTGGTCAAAGGCTAACCTATCAGGAAAAAGTCAAAAAGTCAAAGTCTGTTTATCAGTACGGACCAGTTCTCCGTCAGGTTTGGCCAGAACATACACACTAGGGCAAGTAGGTATTTCATCCCACATTATCACTGGTAGTAAACTGAGACATGTTTGTGTCCATTTGACCACTAGTGATGGCTTAGACGTGTTTCGTCCCATTTGAATGCTGGTGGCAAATTTTGGTGCTGAAATGCGGTTGAACATAAGCGCATTTTTCGACCACACACATCGTCGCATACCTACTGGTATGTAAAAAAGTATAGTTTCTGATTGAATGTCAATGAAAATGGTCAACCTGGAAATGAAAAGAATGGAATCTAGTCCAAAACATCACGATTCATTTATGAAATTTGATTTATTTCTATTAGTGCAGATCCACGTTATGAGAAACACTGTAATATCAAGAGCGGCGTACTATAAGCAAAACTGAAGATCAGCTAAACGACATCCTGCTAAGCTTCGTAATGGGAATCATATTTCAGACCATGAATTTTATTTGTTTTATGTTAATTATGTTAGTCTTTCACCACAATCTCATTTGAAAGCGAGTAAAGATACTATCGAAAGTGTTAACAGGCTTAACCCAGATGAACTGATTCTCAAGAACAGCTGCAAAAACATACGTTTATGTGCTTGCTGGCTGATTTTTTACTAGAGGGTGGTAGCTAGCCAGTTGGGCATTAGCAAAACGCCCTTCCACTATGCAGATGAAAAAATAAGTTTTTAATTTTAAAATACTTTATGGTATCATATGCATGACCTATCACTGCTTTTATTTTTTAAAAGAAATCGAAACCAAAAAGCGAAAGTTAAATTGAATATAAATCCTTTGGTTGTGATTTACAAATTTAACTCTATATAAAACAAACCGTTTAAGACCCTATGTCATGAAACATAAGCAATAAGCGGGGAATCTACTAAAGTTGTAACAGGAAAGTACGAGCTACGTCAATGGGTTGGAGGGTGTTTGAATAAATGAAATAACTGAATCAGGTGTAATTAGGGATCCGTGAATGTTTGTTTATCTTCTCGATTGGTAATTAAGGTTATTCTGAAAAAAGAACCGAGTTGTTCCACTAACCGGTGCGTGGAAATTGAATTTATACGATGGCAACTATGTGAAAAGATAATTGGATTCCGATGTCGTTTGCCTGCAAAAATATAAGTGATTTTCGTTCAGTTTGGGTATTTTACTAGTAGTCGCTTTTATTTATGTTTGTAAATAATATTACATGACTGTTATCTCTCTATCAAGTAGGTACTTGTTGAAAATAACGTAAATATGGACACCTAGTTTTTTACTGCCCAGTCCGTTTTGGGAAATAATCTAATATTGCTTTACAATCCAAGGCACGGGATTCAATTCCCGGGGCAGATACGAGTAGTTTTTATAAAAATATTTTGTAGTAGCAATTATTATCATCATCATTAGCCGGAAGACGTCCACTGTTGAACGAAGGCCTCCCCCATAGAACGCCACAAAGAACCGGCTATTAGCCGCTTGTAACCATTGGCTACTCGTGACTTTAACGATGTCGTCGGTCCACCTAGTGCCTAGTAGTAGCCTACCATCAAAAAGTAGTAGTAATCAGAAGTCCAGAATTTTGCTGTGGACATGGCAAAAAGCTCGTCACTCTTTGAATAGGACATAATGATTGAAAAAGGGTGTTTAGCCACCTTTGTTTATAATCGACCACACCTGATGTTTGCTTGGCTGTTCTTAACCGATCAGCAAAGTTAAGCAACGTCCACCGCAGTCATGAGTTGGATGGGGGACCGCTAGTGACATTACTACTGAGCACTTCCGTGCTTCGGAGGGCACGTTAAGCCGTCGGTCCCGCTTGTTATCTTAGAATGCCAGTCGTTGTAGCATAGTGGTAGGGCATTTTGCGAATGCCCGCCTGGCTAGCTACCACCCTCAAGTAGAAAATCTGTCGTCAAGCACCTAACGGTATGTTCCAGCAGCTGTCCTTGAGAGCCTGTAATTCTAGATTAGTCTGAACAACATCTTCGACCACATCATCACTTACCATCAGGTGAGAAAGTGGTCAAAAACTATATCACGCATAAAAAAAAGAAAACAGAAATAGCTGAGTATTGCTGCGTAGCTGACTCATTAAGATAAAGATCATTTGTCTGCATACAACGTGAGAAATTTCATTCACACGAAAAAACAATACATTCACAAAATATGGAAAGTAATATATTAAAGTCACTTTAATCATGTTCTGCCTATGAGGCGTTCAAATGTTGAAGAGTGGCACTATGCTCGGCACAATGTTATGAAAACAGTACAAATAAAATAAAAATATTATCAATGCTTTTAATATCAAAGTAATAATTACATTTCAAATTAATGTCCAAGTTGCAAATATTAATACAATTATCTTATAGATCAATATAAAATGTCATAGCAAAAAAATAAAAGTAAAATCTGTCATTTAGAACGCCATTAATCTTATAATAACATTTCTGCAGTAGTAGTGTTTTAAGATTATTCCTTAATAATTAATAACATTATATTTTGTTTCTGGACATAGTCTGAATCCCGCCGCAGTCTTGAAGTAAACTGCATAGTATTAGGATATTTTGCTTACGCTTGCCGGACGAGCTAACACCCTCAGTACTGTCGCCAAGATATTTCTGAATGATCTGACAGCTGTCCTTTAGAGTTGGATTTTATTCTATGGTAAACTTGTCCACTATATATATAAACTTGTACCATCCTCGACCACATCATCATTTACCAACAGGTGAGGGTTTCCAAAAACTAATCTATCAACTTAAATAAAAACATTGCACTTAACACTTCATTACACGTGGTATTATTTATCTCGCCATTAAACGCGCGGGGCACCAGCATGCCCCTTTTGATATGAAGATTACTTATATAGGTACCTATTAGAATATTAATCTAGAATAGTTTTGGTGCATTCAAAATCAGCGTTTATTTGTGTTTAAAACTGTTATAAACGAAGTTACGTCTCATTGGCAGAATATGAAGAAAAATACAATAATTTATGGTCCCCACACATTTACTTATGGTGTACATAGGAAGCTCGAACCAAAATAAATGACTAGATTGTTTCTCTATGGTATAACTAAGATGTTGATAAAAAACAAACCCATGCGTTGTCGTTGTAGCCGAGTCACTGACAAATAAACCAGGACATAAGGGACAGCTATTGAAGTAATTGACATTCTGGGTCCATATATTTTTAAATAACATATATATATTTATATCTGGGGTACACTTTGTGCCCCACGCGTGTAACGGAGTGTTAAGTACGATAATGAATTGCTGATTAATATTATCGGTCATATACTATCGCCTGCCAGTTCAGGTAGTGATAAACTAATAACATATTTCCATTAATATTTACTGATTCAAAACAACAAGTCTCTCTTATTAAGCCTAAGGTACGCTAATCTAAACATTTCTCCGAATAAGTTCATATTTAGCGTTTGAATCGCGCAAGCTGAAGATGCTTCGCTCGAATCGCTCGGGTACATATTTCATCTCAGCCAGAGTGTATCTCCTGAGCAACCACGCCAGACCAGTCTTCAGCTGTAGGCGAGCGTAGCGGTTACCTGTATAAAACAAAAGAAAACAATTGAAAAGAGGACGGGATTTTTTTACCATTATCCTCCTTACAGTCACCTTGTGACCACGATCACTGCAAAGTGTTTGAAACGTCGGGACAAAAACAATGATAAATATACGTGATTTAAACCGTTTTATGTTTTTTAATTACATTACTCTCGTTATCAAAGCGCATATAAATACTTTTTCACTTTTTAGTGCTCAGAATTTGCTATCATTTATTGAATTAAAGTTTTATTTTAATCAGTCTTATATTTAATAGTTACATAAATAACAAGTTATCGTAGAGTCTGTTTCAGAATGTTCGAGTAAGTTCCGGTTATACTACCCAGAACATAAAATAACTGTTTTTTTTTATGCTTGATAAAAAGGCTAACGTTTTGACCACTATCTCACCTGATGGTAAGTGATGATGTGGTCGAAGATGTTGTTCAGGCTAACCTAGAAGTACTGGCTCTCAAGGATAGCTGCCGGAAAACACCGTTAGGTGCTTGGCGACAGATTTTCAATGATAAAAATTACATTTAACATGCAGCGCGTTTCAAGCTTTAACCGATGGATAGGCTCAATCGATGACTGTGAAACGCAAATATAGTGTTTTATTTATTTAATATGTTCTGGGTAGTATAACCGGAACTTACTCGAATATTCTGAAACAGGCCCTTAGTTTTCTTTAAACTTTCGTGAACTAAGCTCATGTTTTTAAATTCTAAACGGTCTAAAGTTTCAGTCTACTCGTGACCACGGTCAATGCAACTTGATCGAAACGTCGAGGTTAGGTAGTCAAAATATAATAATTTTGATGTTCATTCGTGCGTGAAAAGACCCGTTTAGAATTTAGAAACATGAGGCCCTTAGTTTACTATGCTTGTTACAAAATTATCGCAGTTTACTTTGCTGCTGCCTCAACGTATAAATATTAGTAAATTAGTTCAACATAAACGTTGTTATTATTATAATAAGTCTTGCTGCACGCAGATAATCATTATCAGTTTCAAGAGCAATTATTCTTATCCGTATCGTCATGTTGTTACGCATTAGGTAATATATCCATGTGCTCTAATGTAGGCAATTTATAAACAAGTCGTACTTAAGAAATAGTTTCCACTGTACCGACTTATTTCTTCTTACATATCATATTTTGACCGTCTCCAAAAAAGAAGGCGGTTCTCAGTTCGGCTGTATTTTTTTAAGGTTTGTTACCTCATTACTTTTGACTAGATGAATTGATTTTGATGATTCTTTTCTTAATTGAAAGCTGATGCTTTCCGTGTCCGTTTAAAGTTTCATCCAAATCGGTCCAGCCGTTTTTGTGTTACACTCCAATAACTAAAAAGTATTTTTCTATCTTGATGTTATAGTCATTGTCAGTGAATGAGAATCGGTCCCGTTAGTAGCAAGGGTCACCAAAAAGGGGGATTTAATTTAACACAAAAATGGAATGATTTCTACACTAAACAGTGTGCAATAAATCGAAGTCGGTACCATGCGCACAATATTGTGATAATAAGTTCTTTTGAACAATCATGGTACCGACTTCAACAAGTTATTACATACTTTTGATTGTTGAAGTCGGTTCCATTTTTAGGTAAATAAAAATGTCAGTAAATCTATGAAACACAGTGCAATTAGCAAAATTTTTGGTGCAGTTTTGGTGCAACACCATTTCATTTTGTGACATACGTATGGACTTATGAACTGCTAAAGTTTAGTAAAGTTAGGCAATTGGTACCTAAGTAAAGTACGTGAGAAAAAATAGTTTTTCATTTAATAGCTAAATTCTACACCTGGATAGAACTAACTGCCCTTGGATAACTATAAAACAGTTAATAGAAAAACTGGCGATAATTTATTTTGCTAAGTATAGTGCTGGTTAAATTTTAAGTTAATTAGCTCCATTCTTTTATTTAAAATTTATCAAATATAGTAGACTTTTATCGTTAAAGTATTTGAATTACTTACCTATGCAAATTCGATTTCCTTCTCCAAATGGCAAGTAGCTAAAACTTTTGATATCAGGCAGGTTTTTCGGGGCAAATCTTTCTGGATTAAATACGTCTGGGTCTGAGAAATATTTTTTATCGCGATGTATTCCGTACGCCGATATCATAGCTATCGTGCCTTTTTCGACCTTAACCTTTGACCCAGGTAGCACGGTGTCCTTGGTACACTGTCGCTGTAGCAGCCCAATAACTGGATACATTCTCATAGATTCAGATAGTACCTGGTCCAAATACTGCAGTTTTTCTATATCGTTGTAAGTTAACTGCTCAACACCGTTTTGAAATACAGCATCAATTTCTTCGTGAATTTTCGCTAGTATGTCTTGATGACCAGCAAGTTGTAATAATAAGAAATGTAAGGTATTCGCTGATGTATCAATACCAGCGAGGAAAAAGAAAAATGCTTGAGCTGCTAATATTTCGACTGACGCTTCTATTTCATATCCAGTTTGTACATCTTTTATAACTCCTTCCTTCTGAAGCTCCAAGCAGATTTCAATAAAATCGTGTCGTTTCTCGGTACTGTTGCGGCGGCTATCTAAAACTTTCCTGACCGCTCCAATAAAAAAAGCTTCAAATTGTCCAAATATTTTTAGGTCTAGCCATTTGAACAGTGTTGGTGATATGCCAGAAATGAAAAATTTTATATTAGCTGTAAACGAAGGTTCCACTGCTTTCCAAGACATTTCTATAAAGGGAGATTCCATGGTGCTGCTTTTGGATGTAATATCAATCCCAAATATAGAGGCAGCTAATGAAGCTGATGTATAAGTGTACAAAGCATTAAAGGGTTTTTTCCTCATATCCGCATCATTATCTAATAAGTCAAGAAAATCTTTTCCACATCTGTCCATTATATAGAACATATTCTTTATCTTTGCGCTTGTAAAAACTGGAGATAGTTTCTGTCGAATACATTTCCATCTTTTAAAGTTGTCCATAAATAGTAGATTATCAGCTAGGAGATCGTATGAGTTAAAGCTTGTACCGCGTTTGTAAAAACTTTGAAAATCGCTAGCGACAACTGCTTGGATATCTTCTAAGTCTTTCAAAATCAGTGTTGGTTCGTTTCCCATTACGACACCCACATGCGTATCGTAGGCATCATATAATTCTCTAATATATTCAGGCATGGAACGGTCACCCTTCATAAACTTCCAAAGGGGATCGTGCGTGTGAATCACATTCCTTTTTATCCAATAATTTGTCTTTTTTCTCCACCACAAGAATAATAAAGTCACGCACAAAAACAAAACAAGAATAAAGAACAACATTATTACGTTCACACACTTATCAGTAAGTCCTATCTATCTGTTAAAGTAAATTACTTGCTAACAAACAATGTACCTATTGGCTTCGTATAAGTAGAGATGATAACGATTTGTAAACAAAAATGAAGTAACCAAAGATTATTGAATTATTTAAATTAAGAAGTGATTTTGTGCAAATTTATGTCCTAACTTTAATACCACGCAGTTTAATTTTTACATAAAATTGAATATATATGTTATTACACTACAAACTATGTAAATACATGTATTCTGTAATTTATTAGTAGTACTATGTAAATACAACACTACCGCTAGGTACTACAATGATATCATTAGGCAACCTTAATGCCATTGCAGGCCTGTATGCAGTTCAAATTCTCCTCATTCTTTCTACTACATGGTATAAATTGAAACCAGTAAGTTTCTAAATGAAAGAAGATTTATGTATTGTTTATAAAATAAATAAAATTTTATAACATAATTACAAATATACGAGAGAAAAAAATATAGTCATGTGCAGGATTTGAACCTGCGTCCATCCACCCCTAGCCAGGGTCCGGGTAATTTTTTACACTCGTATCTTTGTAATTTTGTAATGTACTACGCCAAAGAAGCGTTATTAAAAAAATAACGATACATAAAATTTCTTTCATATTAACTATATTAATGTTATTTCGTCTTTATCGAATATTGTGTATAAATCTTGTTACATTTATATATTTGATTTTGTTGGTCACGGTATATTATAACAGCACCTTTTAATTTTTTAATGTTATTGCATCATCCGTAAATATATTGTATATGATTGAAGGTAAACATTGATTATGTATGAATGTTTAAACCAATGAAGATATAACAAAGACAAATTTATTTGTGTTAACTTATTTGTTTTGTACTTGTCGTAACGGAGTCTTGATTAGAATTTGTTTTTTCCTGATAGCAGATCAATAATAATTTACTAAGCAATATTTCGTAATGTAACAAATTATTACAAATAAAAATGTATGATGCAAGAAAAAGAAAATAGGTACTAATAAAAAAACTTTTTTAACTATCACCCGACAACCTAATACAACATTATCACCCGACAATTGCTTTTATACAAAATTACAAATTTACGATACAAAAAATTTGTCATGTGCGGGATATAATTCTTTCTGACGTAAATTTGTAATTTTGAAATGTAATCCGCCGAGCATGCATCATTGAAAACATAACATTTTTTTTATAACTGATAGGCTAGCCCTTGACCACTATCTTACCTGATGGTAAGTGATAATGTGGTCGAAGATGTTGTTCAGGCTAGTCTAGAATTACTGGCTCTCAAGGACAGCTGCGAAACACACCGTTAGGTGCTTGGCGACAGACTTTCTACTTGAGGGTGGTAGCTAGCCAGCCTAGGCCAAATATCTTTGTAAATGGTTTAGGGCTTATATTCTAATGATAGCATGCCCCATATGAAATCTTTTTTTAGGGGAGGAGGGAGGCTTATAGCGTCTGATATCGAATCGATTGTTGAAGATCAGGTCGGTCTCCGAGTTACTCCTTGAGCTCCAGATTGCTTGATTGAGGTTTACTAAAAATGCCTATTGTCGACATTAGGTAATTGGAATAGCACATTCTTCCCCGATGAGGCTCGAAATTAACTGAATGTCAGGACCGACGTCGGCGAGTGTTACGAAGACTATGGGAACGGTATACCGACGAGTTTATTTAAGAAATCAACCCTTATGGTGGTTGCTTATAAGGAGTCCGTTATGTTTTGGGTGGGCGTAACTTCCAACAATCATACCGCAATAGTATTAATTGAAAATAACTCAATAAATAAATGCGCCAAGTTACATAAAAGAAATTCTGTTATATCCGCAATGACTGTAATTGGTGAACATGACATTTACGTAAGCGATAATGCTTGGGCCCACCGTTCCGGTGACGTAGATGCTTATATTTTTTTTTTTTTTTTTTTTTTTATGCCTGATAGGTTAGCTTTTGACCACTATCTCACCTGATGGTAAGTGATGATGTTGTCCAAGATGTTATACAGGCTAACCTAGAAGTACTGGCTCTCAAGGACAGCTGCCGGAACACACCGTTAGGTGCTTGGCGACAGATTTTCTACTTGAGGGTGGTAGCTAGCCAGGCGGGCATTCGCAAAATGCCCTACCACCATGCTGTAACGACTGCCATCCTAAGATAACAACCGGGACCGACGGCTTAACGTGCCCTCCGAAGCACGGAAGCGCTCAGTAGTAATGTCACTAGCGGTCACCCATCCAACTTATGACCGCGGGCGACGTTGCTTAACTTTGCTGATCGGTTAAGAACAGCTAAGTAAGCTTCGCTACGAGCGCTTCATTAAGATAATTATATGTAAGAGGTCAGTATTTGTTATTTGGATTGGCCAGCACGGAGCCCTGATCTTACTCCATTGAACACGTCTGGGACCAAGGCGACTACGATCTGTCTAACCACCTCCACAAAACATCAGGGAGTTTGAACGTGTGATCTCGGCTGAATGGAAAAAGATTCTGCAGTACACCATAAAATACCTGGTTGCAAGCGTGCCAAAACAATTACATGCCGTAATCGCTGCAAGGAGAGATCAGACTCTCTATATTTTTTTATGTAGCTTGATCTAATATTCCATAATAATATTCGTAGTATTAATTTCATAAAATATACATACATAATAATTGATAGACAAAATTTCCATTATTAATACGACTCTGTTTTTTTTTATAATTTCTAGTCATTTAATCTAACTACATCATTAGTCGTTAGCTTAGATGGCTATGTTTTTCTAAAGTTTCAGTAGGTTCTTAATTAGTTTTTTTAAGTAAGTTACTAAGAATACTAATATTATTCACAGAAAACCCAATCGCTCTGCAAAAGAGTACGTATTTTGTGTCAAAAATAATAACATGTCAAAGTTTGTATGATTGCAATTACACAAAAAAAAATTCACGTGTCTGTTTGTGTAATTACTTTTGGTAACAGGTTGATAATTCTATTTTTGTGATTATGACATACCTACGCTGACATATTGATTTATTGATTAACCTCATTGTGCAGGTGCACATCATTTAATAGTTACAGATTTCAAACCACACAAAAAATATTATATTTATATTAACTGCAATGAAATTTCACTAGTTTTAAATATTGACACACAGGTGTTTATAGGGTTGGTGATGAAATTGTTCTCATTATTGCCTTTAGTTAATTAATTTTATTTCATTACTTTCAATAAATCCACGGTTCTATGACTTTAATCAAAATTAATCATAATATTGACATACACCCATTAATGAATTATCATAATATTTATAGGACAAATCAAACATAAATTCTATATATATATAAATTCTTATAGTAGGTATATATTTATATCTAAGTATATAAAAATAGAGTGCTATCAATTTCGTCAATTCTGATAAATCACAGAACATAATATGGATAAATACCGTATGCATTACGTTTTCTTGGTATATTTAAAAAAAAATGCAGTTTTCCTGTTAATTCATAAAACTAAAAAAATGCTACCTTTCATAAAAGCTAAAGATATCAACTTCATCTATGATAATCTATACTATAGCATATAGACAACAAAACAATTATCTTAAAATATTTAGATTTATGTGGGTAACCTTGGAAATTTTTACAAGCAAAATAAAAAGGCATGAAACATGTGTGATTTTTTTTCAATCATAAATTGCTGTAACAGAGGTAAGTCAAATGTAAAAAAATTATTTGGACAACATTTGTGCATTTCATTTTGTAGGTAGGTTGTTATATTCTTTTAATTTTTACAGTACTTTTTTATAATTTTGAATATATGGTATATACGCTTGTCAAAACGGGACCCGCGTAGAGAAAAGCATTTCTAGTAGATCTTTTTTGAGAAAGTCGCAATGAGTACCAATATATCGATGAAAATGGATGGTTTTACCCTAATAATACATTACACAGTGAACAGTCGATATGACTGTAAGTTCGTCTCCCTGGACATCTCTAAGGCCTTTGACAGGGTCAGGCATGACCCCCTTATTAGCAAGATTCCCGCATACGGCCTGCCTACTGGTTTTAGTGCGTGGATATCGGACTTCCTGAGGGATCGATCATTACGAGTAGTCGTTGACGGCTGCTCTTCTGATCAAATGGGTATCAATACCGGTGTTCCCTAGGGGTCAGTGCTCTATGCGACGCTCTTCCTGCTGCATATCAACGATCTGTTAAAGCCCGGTACCTTTGGGTATGCAGACGACAGCACGGTTGTAGAGGGCTATACATATTCCGCACAAACTAGTGAGCCAGAAATCCAGAGACTCAGAGAAGCTATGGTCGAACGCTTGAACTTATCCCTTAAGTCAGTCTCTGACTGGGGAGATGCTAACCTGGTTAAGTTCAATGCCAATAAGACCCAGGCGTGTTTGTTGCCCGTCCGTGTGTATCCGTGCCCGTCACAGACCACCTAGACCTCCTTGGTGTCACTCTATCATCGACTCTAAACTTTGCCTCGTATATCGAGTCAAAGGCTCAGTTAGCCGCAAAATAACTTGGTATCCTCTCAAAGGTTTTATAGGTACCACTTTTATTTACCATAAGAGGAGCTGGGGGCTAGTTGTAACGTTTTTTTGGAAAAAGGCTGGTAGTTTGATATATTTGAACTATTTCTTGATGATACCAAATTGGATGTGTAAGTAGATATTGTATTTTTTTATCATATGCAACTCAAAAAGAATCAAAATATCGGTTCAATTTTGCACAGGAGGTATTTTTCTAAAATAAGTCGGCTGTTACCATTTGCTCCATATAAGGGGCAAGTTGTAACAGACGTAACACCAAAACAACAACTATTTTCATTGAATATATGTGTGTTTTATTTGTTACATTACTCAAAATTTACTCCAAGACATATTTCCTAGTGTAATAAATTATTACCATATGGTAACACTAATTTATTACTAATAAACTAGTCAAATAAAAAAAAAACAGCCGTCAACATTTCGGTAATTTAACATAATACATTCTCGACATAATTAAAAGTGACATGGAACTTTTTTTAGTTATGACTGTTAGTTTACGTAATAGTGACCATTAAAGGGGTCACGTTTAGAGTTAGTTCTAAACCATATTGTTGACAACTGCCGAGAAATCTAGCTATTACTTCTTACCCCTGTTACAACTAGGCTCTGGCTTCCCTACCATCATCATCAGGTCATCTTAAAATCGCTAACTCTTAAGAATATTATTCGTGCCTCTGGGTTGTATATAAACTTGGATAAAGTATGAACGAATGTTATAGAAGCTACAAAGTTTTTATTGCAATTCTCCACAACTGTACAGCGGCCAGCATTGCAATCATTGCCCGCTGCTGTCCCTTACTCCTTTTTAAACGAAAACTGATATTGCTTCGCAGCCCAACGCCACTTTCAAAAGTAAGGACTGTTAAATCACAAACAAGACTAAATACATTATAGTATTGGAAATTCTTTGAAATATACATAACTGATGCAACAGTTGTAGTAATATAAAGAGAAAATGTTGATAAATTTATGTGAAATACTGTACTGTATCAGCCGTATTGTCTACTGCTGGACACAGTCTCCCTCATTATGGAGGGTGGTAACATAATCCCCACGATTGGCTGGCGTTTTGGGGAATGCAGTGTAAGATATCAGTTCCACAGAAAGTGCTGCTGCCCACCTTCCTGGTGTGTTCCCCTTAGTCCTCCCTTAGTCGCATTTACGACACCCACGAGTAGAGATGGGGTGGTACATTCTAGCCCGGCACCCCACGGGCCCAATGTTAAATAAGTGTAACACAAATAATGATTTTGGTACGTTTTCAGTAAGGTATTGAAATTGTTTCGTAGTTGTACGTAATCTTGTCTGTTATTTTAAGAAACTTTATATGAATTTTCTTAGAAAATCCTTATTTTTTTTACATTTCAGGTCCAAAGGAATTTTGAATTTCTGTGGAGATGAACATTTTTAAGAATGAATAACAGTATGGTTAGGCATATGTTTGAAATATAACTCTGTTCGCCTTGCACTGTGAAAAAGTAAAACAAACAATTCCAACAAATTTACTTTTACAAAACCTTTGATCTACAACGTGTATCTTTACTTTATTTCTCTGAAAAATTCAGATCAGACAGCCTAAATAAACATACTTCGAATATAGACATTTATTTAACTCTCTAGAGCTTTCTACGATATAGGAATTGAATTCTCGGCCGTATTGTAATAACCGGTTATGTTTGCGTTACGTTTCCATTTGCATTTATAAAGGAATACCGTGGGTATAGTCGGTAGACGATAGCGGTATTATGAAATGGCCTCGGGGCCTCGGCCGTTACTGTAATCGGGTTACGCGATTATAGATGGTATTGTATCGAAAATACACTCGTTCAAGATTTAATTTGTTTGGGAAATGGTTCTTGGAATTGGCAAGTAATTAGCGTTTAGGGAATAAGAAAGGTTTTGATAATAGATTTGCGAATATGTTGGTCCACTTTTCCAAAATATCTAAAAAGGGGCAAATGTTATTTTAAAATTATTTTAAAAGAGATTGTTGTCTTAAATTCCAAGAGTAAAATTGTAATTTACAATGTAATGCGTAACTTATTACAAGTATTTTGATTTAAATTGGTAGAGTTATTTTGAAATTAGTTGCACTGTTATTTAAATATATATAAATAAAAAATCTATATGAACTTACTTCAAAGCATATTATAGCCCAAAGGGCTCCCAAAAATATCAAAAACTATAAGTAAGCCAGTTTGGCGAACAGGTGTACCTACCCTCTTCAACTCGAGACACATATTACGCGAACATGTCGCTCTGTCACAGATTTGGTGCCTCAATTGTGACACAAACATTTAAGGAAAACCATACGCAATTATTTTCGTATCATTCTTGAACAAAAGTTACTTTTAAAAGTGATATTGAGCATTCCGGATAAGGTGTAGTAAACAGGTAGGACAGCATATTAGGTGCATAGTTTTAAAGATTAGCTTCCAAGCCATTAAAGGTAGTATTTATATTAGAATTTGACATTTAAAATAATTCACCACCATGCTTGTGTATTTCCAAAGGGATATGCAGAATTCTTAGTACACTTATTTTGCCAGATGCTTATTATTTTTAGACCCAATTAGTTTTCGGGGTAATTCACACCTGTAATGACTGAATTTAAATTAATTTGATTTCGTGGAGGAAATACCAAAAATGCTTTTCTCCATGCAATTGCGTGTGCCCATGCTATTGCAATAAGTTAATTGATTTACAGAAATGTTGCCTACATATCTGTAATTGAATTCAATTGTTGTTACCTACATTTTTGTAATTCAATTAACTTGTTATCAATTAACTTTACTGTGAGTCTGCAATGATTTATAGGTTGTCTAAATGCTTGTATTGTAATAGCTGTAGTATTGTCTACAGATCGTAGTATTTTGTTAAAATAAGTAAACAACCGTTAAAAACTTAATGTCAAATCGATATAAAACCTGATAGAAAGTTAGTTTTTACTTTAACGAAGGCGCTTGTTAGAAGTTGAGCATGTGCGCAGTTTCCAACTGTTGCGGTTTGAACTTTATAGTTTTAGTTCATTTATACGGTTGTCGAAGGCTGTTGCTGAAAGTTAACGGTTTTGTTATACGGTTAAAACATGAAATTTCAGTCCAATTTTTGCTGCTGTAGGTTTTTTTGGTAGTATTTATTAAAGTTAAACTATATAATGCGTGAGTTTTTGTAACCTATGTGTTTATGGTTAAACGCAGCCTTTAAGAGAGAGATACAAAAGTGTAGTTCCTTTATGTGATTGGGAAGGACCACGCACGAGGCCCTCCTGACGTAAAGCGGTAACCACTGCCTATAACAGATGCATTTCATCACTAGTGATGAACTGCACTGCGCCCATCATCCCGAGACATATAGTTGTCAAATTTTATATGCCTGTAATTGAATAATTACTAACAGGCTCTTATTTCTACTTGATTGCTACTATAGACAGGCTAGCATTCGCAAAAACACATTCAACCTCTCGGTGAAGCTCAAACCAGGGGCCCAATTTTCTTAGCTTTGTAATCCAAATATGAGACCAAATTGTTCCTTAGATAACATTACTTTGGACATAATCATACCGGTCACAAGCATAAAAAATCGCATCACTGCTCTATTCCCTTTATACACAATAGTAGAGGGGTTTACATCACAATAAATTGTCACAGATATATATATATATAGAAATAGAAAACAATCTTACAGTAGCATAAAATTGTATAAGAAATACTATTTCCTATCAACAAATATCATCAGGCTAATGAAATCGTGATGATTTAGTTTTAATATATTATAAATCCATTTTATATAAAAATAAAACTTATGCTCGCATAAGTTCTCTCGAGAAAGCCATGCTGCATACTTCGACGATTGTCATATTTATAATTATTGTGAGCTTTATGGCCACTTGCGGGTCACATGTGATCATACGCTGCTTATCAAGTACCGGTCAATTTCACCATTGTTTTATATAAACCTTACGTATCACACATCACGCGAAGCCGATATCGTCCATTTATGAATAAAATTCAATTGTTATCTCTATCTATGATTCACATCGCCAAGCACCTAACGGTGTGTTCCAGCAGCTGTCCTTGAGAGCCAGTGAAATTGCAGGCACTTATGATACTTAACAACTATGTCTCAAGGTGACGGGCGCAGCGCAATTCGTGACTTGTGACGAAATGCATCTGTTATAGGCAGAGATTAGTCCACTTAACATCAAGTGGGCCTCGAGCTTGTACCGTCAAAAAAAGAAAAATAAAAACAGTGATTGATCAGGCCCGAGGATTCCGCTGATACTGTCCTGTTCTATGAGTTTCAAAAACAATCAAAATGCGTAAGTATAACTTTGTACGACAAGAGTTTGAAATAAGCAAGAAAATATAATTCCTATTAATGGCAAGAGCACAGTGAATTGATATTTACCTTTCTGCAGCTGTCCTTGAGATCCAGTACTTCTAGGTTAGCCTGAACAACATCTTCGACCACATCATCACTTACCATCAGGTGAGATAGTGGTCAAAGGCTAACCTATCAGGAAAAAGTCAAAAAGTCAAAGTCTGTTTATCAGTACGGACCAGTTCTCCGTCAGGTTTGGCCAGAACATACACACTAGGGCAAGTAGGTATTTCATCCCACATTATCACTGGTAGTAAACTGAGACATGTTTGTGTCCATTTGACCACTAGTGATGGCTTAGACGTGTTTCGTCCCATTTGAATGCTGGTGGCAAATTTTGGTGCTGAAATGCGGTTGAACATAAGCGCATTTTTCGACCACACACATCGTCGCATACCTACTGGTATGTAAAAAAGTATAGTTTCTGATTGAATGTCAATGAAAATGGTCAACCTGGAAATGAAAAGAATGGAATCTAGTCCAAAACATCACGATTCATTTATGAAATTTGATTTATTTCTATTAGTGCAGATCCACGTTATGAGAAACACTGTAATATCAAGAGCGGCGTACTATAAGCAAAACTGAAGATCAGCTAAACGACATCCTGCTAAGCTTCGTAATGGGAATCATATTTCAGACCATGAATTTTATTTGTTTTATGTTAATTATGTTAGTCTTTCACCACAATCTCATTTGAAAGCGAGTAAAGATACTATCGAAAGTGTTAACAGGCTTAACCCAGATGAACTGATTCTCAAGAACAGCTGCAAAAACATACGTTTATGTGCTTGCTGGCTGATTTTTTACTAGAGGGTGGTAGCTAGCCAGTTGGGCATTAGCAAAACGCCCTTCCACTATGCAGATGAAAAAATAAGTTTTTAATTTTAAAATACTTTATGGTATCATATGCATGACCTATCACTGCTTTTATTTTTTAAAAGAAATCGAAACCAAAAAGCGAAAGTTAAATTGAATATAAATCCTTCGGTTGTGATTTACAAATTTAACTCTATATAAAACAAACCGTTTAAGACCCTATGTCATGAAACATAAGCAATAAGCGGGGAATCTACTAAAGTTGTAACAGGAAAGTACGAGCTACGTCAATGGGTTGGAGGGTGTTTGAATAA
The DNA here is from genome assembly GCA_963890685.1 of Plagodis pulveraria. Classification (NCBI taxonomy): domain Eukaryota; kingdom Metazoa; phylum Arthropoda; class Insecta; order Lepidoptera; family Geometridae; genus Plagodis; species Plagodis pulveraria. The sequence continues at coordinate 5,330,340 of OY982950.1, forward strand.
ATGAAATAACTGAATCAGGTGTAATTAGGGATCCGTGAATGTTTGTTTATCTTCTCGATTGGTAATTAAGGTTATTCTGAAAAAAGAACCGAGTTGTTCCACTAACCGGTGCGTGGAAATTGAATTTATACGATGGCAACTATGTGAAAAGATAATTGGATTCCGATGTCGTTTGCCTGCAAAAATATAAGTGATTTTCGTTCAGTTTGGGTATTTTACTAGTAGTCGCTTTTATTTATGTTTGTAAATAATATTACATGACTGTTATCTCTCTATCAAGTAGGTACTTGTTGAAAATAACGTAAATATGGACACCTAGTTTTTTACTGCCCAGTCCGTTTTGGGAAATAATCTAATATTGCTTTACAATCCAAGGCACGGGATTCAATTCCCGGGGCAGATACGAGTAGTTTTTATAAAAATATTTTGTAGTAGCAATTATTATCATCATCATTAGCCGGAAGACGTCCACTGTTGAACGAAGGCCTCCCCCATAGAACGCCACAAAGAACCGGCTATTAGCCGCTTGTAACCATTGGCTACTCGTGACTTTAACGATGTCGTCGGTCCACCTAGTGCCTAGTAGTAGCCTACCATCAAAAAGTAGTAGTAATCAGAAGTCCAGAATTTTGCTGTGGACATGGCAAAAAGCTCGTCACTCTTTGAATAGGACATAATGATTGAAAAAGGGTGTTTAGCCACCTTTGTTTATAATCGACCACACCTGATGTTTGCTTGGCTGTTCTTAACCGATCAGCAAAGTTAAGCAACGTCCACCGCAGTCATGAGTTGGATGGGGGACCGCTAGTGACATTACTACTGAGCACTTCCGTGCTTCGGAGGGCACGTTAAGCCGTCGGTCCCGCTTGTTATCTTAGAATGCCAGTCGTTGTAGCATAGTGGTAGGGCATTTTGCGAATGCCCGCCTGGCTAGCTACCACCCTCAAGTAGAAAATCTGTCGTCAAGCACCTAACGGTATGTTCCAGCAGCTGTCCTTGAGAGCCTGTAATTCTAGATTAGTCTGAACAACATCTTCGACCACATCATCACTTACCATCAGGTGAGAAAGTGGTCAAAAACTATATCACGCATAAAAAAAAGAAAACAGAAATAGCTGAGTATTGCTGCGTAGCTGACTCATTAAGATAAAGATCATTTGTCTGCATACAACGTGAGAAATTTCATTCACACGAAAAAACAATACATTCACAAAATATGGAAAGTAATATATTAAAGTCACTTTAATCATGTTCTGCCTATGAGGCGTTCAAATGTTGAAGAGTGGCACTATGCTCGGCACAATGTTATGAAAACAGTACAAATAAAATAAAAATATTATCAATGCTTTTAATATCAAAGTAATAATTACATTTCAAATTAATGTCCAAGTTGCAAATATTAATACAATTATCTTATAGATCAATATAAAATGTCATAGCAAAAAAATAAAAGTAAAATCTGTCATTTAGAACGCCATTAATCTTATAATAACATTTCTGCAGTAGTAGTGTTTTAAGATTATTCCTTAATAATTAATAACATTATATTTTGTTTCTGAACATAGTCTGAATCCCGCCGCAGTCTTGAAGTAAACTGCATAGTATTAGGATATTTTGCTTACGCTTGCCGGACGAGCTAACACCCTCAGTACTGTCGCCAAGATATTTCTGAATGATCTGACAGCTGTCCTTTAGAGTTGGATTTTATTCTATGGTAAACTTGTCCACTATATATATAAACTTGTACCATCCTCGACCACATCATCATTTACCAACAGGTGAGGGTTTCCAAAAACTAATCTATCAACTTAAATAAAAACATTGCACTTAACACTTCATTACACGTGGTATTATTTATCACGCCATTAAACGCGCGGGGCACCAGCATGCCCCTTTTGATATGAAGATTACTTATATAGGTACCTATTAGAATATTAATCTAGAATAGTTTTGGTGCATTCAAAATCAGCGTTTATTTGTGTTTAAAACTGTTATAAACGAAGTTACGTCTCATTGGCAGAATATGAAGAAAAATACAATAATTTATGGTCCCCACACATTTACTTATGGTGTACATAGGAAGCTCGAACCAAAATAAATGACTAGATTGTTTCTCTATGGTATAACTAAGATGTTGATAAAAAACAAACCCATGCGTTGTCGTTGTAGCCGAGTCACTGACAAATAAACCAGGACATAAGGGACAGCTATTGAAGTAATTGACATTCTGGGTCCATATATTTTTAAATAACATATATATATTTATATCTGGGGTACACTTTGTGCCCCACGCGTGTAACGGAGTGTTAAGTACGATAATGAATTGCTGATTAATATTATCGGTCATATACTATCGCCTGCCAGTTCAGGTAGTGATAAACTAATAACATATTTCCATTAATATTTACTGATTCAAAACAACAAGTCTCTCTTATTAAGCCTAAGGTACGCTAATCTAAACATTTCTCCGAATAAGTTCATATTTAGCGTTTGAATCGCGCAAGCTGAAGATGCTTCGCTCGAATCGCTCGGGTACATATTTCATCTCAGCCAGAGTGTATCTCCTGAGCAACCACGCCAGACCAGTCTTCAGCTGTAGGCGAGCGTAGCGGTTACCTGTATAAAACAAAAGAAAACAATTGAAAAGAGGACGGGATTTTTTTACCATTATCCTCCTTACAGTCACCTTGTGACCACGATCACTGCAAAGTGTTTGAAACGTCGGGACAAAAACAATGATAAATATACGTGATTTAAACCGTTTAATGTTTTTTAATTACATTACTCTCGTTATCAAAGCGCATATAAATACTTTTTCACTTTTTAGTGCTCAGAATTTGCTATCATTTATTGAATTAAAGTTTTATTTTAATCAGTCTTATATTTAATAGTTACATAAATAACAAGTTATCGTAGAGTCTGTTTCAGAATGTTCGAGTAAGTTCCGGTTATACTACCCAGAACATAAAATAACTGTTTTTTTTTATGCTTGATAAAAAGGCTAACGTTTTGACCACTATCTCACCTGATGGTAAGTGATGATGTGGTCGAAGATGTTGTTCAGGCTAACCTAGAAGTACTGGCTCTCAAGGATAGCTGCCGGAAAACACCGTTAGGTGCTTGGCGACAGATTTTCAATGATAAAAATTACATTTAACATGCAGCGCGTTTCAAGCTTTAACCGATGGATAGGCTCAATCGATGACTGTGAAACGCAAATATAGTGTTTTATTTATTTAATATGTTCTGGGTAGTATAACCGGAACTTACTCGAATATTCTGAAACAGGCCCTTAGTTTTCTTTAAACTTTCGTGAACTAAGCTCATGTTTTTAAATTCTAAACGGTCTAAAGTTTCAGTCTACTCGTGACCACGGTCAATGCAACTTGATCGAAACGTCGAGGTTAGGTAGTCAAAATATAATAATTTTGATGTTCATTCGTGCGTGAAAAGACCCGTTTAGAATTTAGAAACATGAGGCCCTTAGTTTACTATGCTTGTTACAAAATTATCGCAGTTTACTTTGCTGCTGCCTCAACGTATAAATATTAGTAAATTAGTTCAACATAAACGTTGTTATTATTATAATAAGTCTTGCTGCACGCAGATAATCATTATCAGTTTCAAGAGCAATTATTCTTATCCGTATCGTCATGTTGTTACGCATTAGGTAATATATCCATGTGCTCTAATGTAGGCAATTTATAAACAAGTCGTACTTAAGAAATAGTTTCCACTGTACCGACTTATTTCTTCTTACATATCATATTTTGACCGTCTCCAAAAAAGAAGGCGGTTCTCAGTTCGGCTGTATTTTTTTAAGGTTTGTTACCTCATTACTTTTGACTAGATGAATTGATTTTGATGATTCTTTTCTTAATTGAAAGCTGATGCTTTCCGTGTCCGTTTAAAGTTTCATCCAAATCGGTCCAGCCGTTTTTGTGTTACACTCCAATAACTAAAAAGTATTTTTCTATCTTGATGTTATAGTCATTGTCAGTGAATGAGAATCGGTCCCGTTAGTAGCAAGGGTCACCAAAAAGGGGGATTTAATTTAACACAAAAATGGAATGATTTCTACACTAAACAGTGTGCAATAAATCGAAGTCGGTACCATGCGCACAATATTGTGATAATAAGTTCTTTTGAACAATCATGGTACCGACTTCAACAAGTTATTACATACTTTTGATTGTTGAAGTCGGTTCCATTTTTAGGTAAATAAAAATGTCAGTAAATCTATGAAACACAGTGCAATTAGCAAAATTTTTGGTGCAGTTTTGGTGCAACACCATTTCATTTTGTGACATACGTATGGACTTATGAACTGCTAAAGTTTAGTAAAGTTAGGCAATTGGTACCTAAGTAAAGTACGTGAGAAAAAATAGTTTTTCATTTAATAGCTAAATTCTACACCTGGATAGAACTAACTGCCCTTGGATAACTATAAAACAGTTAATAGAAAAACTGGCGATAATTTATTTTGCTAAGTATAGTGCTGGTTAAATTTTAAGTTAATTAGCTCCATTCTTTTATTTAAAATTTATCAAATATAGTAGACTTTTATCGTTAAAGTATTTGAATTACTTACCTATGCAAATTCGATTTCCTTCTCCAAATGGCAAGTAGCTAAAACTTTTGATATCAGGCAGGTTTTTCGGGGCAAATCTTTCTGGATTAAATACGTCTGGGTCTGAGAAATATTTTTTATCGCGATGTATTCCGTACGCCGATATCATAGCTATCGTGCCTTTTTCGACCTTAACCTTTGACCCAGGTAGCACGGTGTCCTTGGTACACTGTCGCTGTAGCAGCCCAATAACTGGATACATTCTCATAGATTCAGATAGTACCTGGTCCAAATACTGCAGTCTTTCTATATCGTTGTAAGTTAACTGCTCAACACCGTTTTGAAATACAGCATCAATTTCTTCGTGAACTTTCGCTAGTATGTCTTGATGACCAGCAAGTTGTAATAATAAGAAATGTAAGGTATTCGCTGATGTGTCAATACCAGCGAGGAAAAAGAAAAATGCTTGAGCTGCTAATATTTTGACTGACGCTTCTATTTCATATCCAGTTTGTACATCTTTTATAACTCCTTCCTTCTGAAGCTCCAAGCAGATTTCAATAAAATCGTGTCGTTTCTCGGTACTGTTGCGGCGGCTATCTAAAACTTTTCTGACCGCTCCAATAAAAAAAGTTTCAAAATTTCCAAATATTTTTAGGTCTAGCCATTTGAACAGTGTTGGTGATATGCCAGAAACGAAAAATTTTATATTAGTTGTAAACGAAGGTTCCAATGCTTTCAAAGACATTTCTATAAAAGGAGATTCCATGGTGCTGCTTTTGGATGTAATATCAATACCAAATATAGATGCAGCTAATGAAGCTGATGTATAAGTATACAAAGCATTAAAGGGTTTTTTCCTCATATCCGCATCATTATCTAATAGTTCAAGAAAATCTTTTGCACATCTGTCCATTATATAGAACATATTCTTTATCTTTGCGATTGTAAAAACTGGAGATAGTTTCTGTCTAATACATTTCCATCTTTTAAAGTTTTCGATAAATAATAGATTATCAGCCAGTAGATCGGATGAGTTAAAGCTTGTACCGCGTTTGTAAAAACTTTGAAAATCTCTGGCGAAAACTGCTTGGATGTCTTCTAAGTCTTTCAAAATCAGTGTTGGGTCGTTTCCCATTACGACACCCACATGCGTATCGTAGGCATCATATAATTCTCTAATATATTCAGGCATGGAACGGTCACCCTTCATAAACTTCCAAAGGGGATCGTGCGCTTGAATCACATTCCTTTTTATCCAATAATTTGTCTTTTTTCTCCACCACAAGAATAATAAAGTCACGCACAAAAACAAAACAAGAATAAAGAACAACATTATTACGTTCACACACTTATCAGTAAGTCCACTGTATAACTAAATGCGACCGACGACAGCAGCTTCTATCTGTTAAAGTAAATTACTTGCTACCAAAACAATGTACCTATTGGCTACGAATAAATAGAGATGATAACAATTTGTATACAAAAATGAAGTAACCAAAGATTATGGAATTATTTAAATTAAGAAGTGATTTTGTGCTTAAATATGTCCTAACTTAATACCACGCAGTTTAATTTTTACACAAAATTGTATATATTATGTAAAAATACCGCTATTTAATACAGTACAAACTATGTCAATACATGTATTCTGTAATTTATTAGTAGTATTATGTAAATACAACACTACCGCTAGGTACTACAATGATAGTATTAGGCAACCTTAATGCCATTGCAGGCCTATATGCAGTTCAAATTCTCCTCATTCTTACTACTACATAGTATACATTGAAACCAGTAAGTTTCTTAATTAAATAAGATTTATGTTTATAAAATAAATAAAAGCATATTACATAATTACAAATATACGAGAGAAAAAATTATAGTCATGTGCGGGGTTCGAACCCGTGTCCATCCACCTCTAGCCGGGGTCCGGGTAATTTTTTTCTCTCGTATCTTTGTAATTTTGTAATGTAATTCGCCAAACAAGCGTTATTGAAAAAAAACAATATAAAATATAATTGTTATTTTTTTTAACTAAATCAATGTTTTTTAGTCTTTATCGAATATTGTATATAAATCTACAACATTTAAATATTTGATTATACTGGTCACGGTCTATTAACAGCACCTTTTATTTTTTTAATGTTATTGCATCATCCGTAAAGATATTGTAAATGATTGAAGGTAAACATTGATTATGTATGAATGTTTAAACCAATGAAGATATAACAAAGACAAATACGTATTTGTTTTGTACTTGTCGGAGTCTTGATCGGAAGTTGTTTTTCCTGATGATCGATAGTAAATTTAATTTTTTGAAGCGCTCGTAGCGAAGTTTACTTATCTGTTCTCAACCGATCAGCGAAGTTAAGCAACGTCGCGCGCGGTCATGAGTTGGATGGGTGACCGCTAGTGACATTACTACTGAGCGCTTCCGTGCTTCGGAGAGCACGTTAAGCAGTCGGTCCCGGTTGTTGTCTTAGGATGGCAGTCGTTATAGCATGGTGGTAGGGCATTTTGCGAATGCCCGCCTGGCTAGCTACCACCCTCAAGTAGAAAATCTGTCGCCAAGCACCTAACGGTGTGTTCCGGCAGTTGTCCTTGAGAGCCAGTATTTCTAGGTTAGCCTGAACAACATCTTCGACCACATCATCACTTACCATCAGGTGAGATAGTGGTCAAAGGCTAACCTATCTGGCATAAAAAAAAAAAATAATTAACAAGCAATATTTTGTAATGTAATACATAATTACAAACCAAAATGTATGATGGAAGAAAAAGAAAATAGGTACTAATAATTTATTTTTTTAAATCACCCGACAATCTAATACAACATCATCAACAGTCAATTTTTTTTATACAAATTTCCGAGACAAAAAAATATAGTCATATGCGGGATATAATTATTTCTGACGTGAATGTGTAATTTTGTAATGTAATCCGCCGTTATTGAAAACGTAACAATTTTTTTTTATAACTGATAATCTAGCCTTTGACCATTATCTCACCTGATGGTAAGTGATAATGTGGTCGAAGATGTTGTTCAGGCTAGTCTTAAATTACTGGCTCTCAAGGACAGCACCGGGACACGCCATTAGGTGCTTGGCGACAGACTTTCTACTTGAGGGTGGTAGCTAGCCAGGCCGGCATTCGCAAAATGCCCAACCGCTATGCTGTAATGACTGCCATCCTACAACAACCAGGACCGACGGCTTAACGTGCCCTCCGAAGCACAGAAGCGCTCAGTAGTAATGTCACTAGCGGTCACCAATCCAACTCCTGACCGCGGCGGACGTGTCCTAACTTAGCTGATCGATTAAGAACGGTGAAGAGATATTTTCTTCAGTTAAGTTTATTCTATCAAATTTTTTTTCATTTAACTTTATTTTTTGACGAAACCAAACTGTGTGTTGGTTACATCTATGATTATGAGATCCTACACTTCTAATTAGAATTTTCAATTTAAATAACCTACGTTTTATTACCCCTAACAGGTAACATGTTATTTTTTCCTTTTTTTTGTTCTTCCTGTCCATATACGATATGATTATATAGGAAAAGTTGGATAAAACGTATTGTCTTCCACTCTACTCTATATCTTGTCATTTTAATATTCACACCTCTTATGCTGATATTATTCTTCATGCAGTATATCAGTAGCTTCCAGCCTTTTCCTTCTCTTTTGTCCAATCACTTTCATATTCAGCGCTCTTTGTTTAATAAAAGAAAGTTGCCGAACCTCTTTAACATTAAAATCTAAAATGATTGCTTATCACAGCACTGCTATTGATTTTACACGAGAGCTTCAAAGACAATACTAGCAACGATTGCCAAATAACTTTGTAATTGGTTTAGGGCTTATATTCTAATAATAGCATGCTCCTTATGAAAATTTGAAATATCTTAGTGGAGGAGGGAGGCTTTTAGCGGCTGATATCGAATCGATTGTTGAAGATCAGCTCGGTCCCCGAGTTCCAGATTGTTTGATTGAGGTTCACTAAAAATGCCTATTGTCGACATTAGGTAATTGGAGTAGCACATTCTTCCCCGATGAGGCTCGAAATTAACTGAATGTCAGGACCGACGTCGGCGAGTGTTACGAAGACTATGGGAACGGTATACCGACGAGTTTATTTAAGAAAACCCAATCGCTCTGCAAAAGAGTACGTATTTTGTGTCAAAAATAATAACATGTCAAAGTTTGTATGTTGATAATTCTATTTTTGTGATTATGACATACCTACGCTGACATATTGAATTATTAATTAACTTCATAGTGTACCTGCACATCATTTAATAGTTACAGATTTCAAACCAAACAAAAAACATTATATTTCGTAAACTGCAATGAAATTTCACTAGTTTTAAATATTGACACACAGGTGTTTATAGGGTTGGGGATGAAATTGTTCTCATTGTTGCGTTTAGTTAATTAATTTTATTTCATTAATTTCAATAAATCCACGATTCTATGACTTTAATCATAATAAATTATAATATTGACATACACCCATTAAGGAATTATCATAATATTTATAGAAAAAATCAAACATAATAAATAAGAAAACAAAACATAAATTGACGAAAAATTACAAAAAGAAAAACTCTTCAAATACATCTCATTAGTTGCAAAAATGTTTAAAAAAAGTAAACGAGACTGTCAAGTTTTTGCAAAGTAACTTAGTTTGGCACTGAGCCAAGTTTTCGGGTACATTTTTAGTTTCGAGGTTTTGAACTTGTGCCTAATCTATTCCAGCTTAAAAACTTAGGAGTTCTTTTTGTCTAAGCTTGTTTTCGCATTACTGTCAAAGTCCAAGTTTAACAAAAAAATACATTTGAAGCAGTTTATTTTGGCTACTTTGAGTCAGTTGGATAATATATTAGATAACTGATGGATGAAAAACATGTTCTTCATTTACTGAATTATTCTATGGTTCATATTATGTTTTAGCAAACTTATACAATCTTAATAGCAATCAAAAATCAAATAGCAGTTTCGATAAGGCTTTTTGTTCAAATGTCCTTTTTGGTTGGTACAACCGCAAATCCCGGATTATGTTTGTCGTTATTAAATATTGTTAAGCCTGGCAAATTGTTAAACATCTTCAGGGATAGTCAAAAAGCAATGATAGACGAGCGGTTATAGCTATGGACTGCGGTACCGCATGATTCGATCGCCGCCGCCGGTTTGACCTTCAATGCAAGGTGGAAGGGCATTTTTCGAATGCCGGCCTGGCTAGCTACCACCCCCATGTAGAAAATCTGTCGCCCAGCACCTAACAGTGTGTTCCGGCAGCACTCCTTGAGGCCAGTAAAATTATAGGCACATGATGAGAAGGGTGACGGTGTCATCTGTTAAAGGCAGAGCATACCGCTTAAAATCAGGTCGGCCTCCTGCTTCTTCCATCACCATAACATAAAATATATATATAATATAGATTTGACTTTGTTGTTCCAGCTTAGATGCATTGACTGGGGCTGAGCGACCGCTGGATTCACGGTTCAGCTTTGAGAATGGTTTTAACAGAATTTTATTTATGTTTTATTTTCTATTTCGATTCTCAAAACGCCTGCCAAGCATAGGAGTTATGGAATGTGAGAATAATGAATGGGTGAGGCTGTGCTCAGCAGTGGACTATCCAGCTGATACTGTACTGTATCCAGTAAAGTACAATAATTATTATCTTGATACAAGTAAAATTCAGCTCTATGCATGTTAGATTTTGTATTCCTTTGTACAAATATATTGCCTACCACAATCGCTTTTTGCGATGCACGCTGTGCGGATTTTTCTGTTGCTCGTATATATAAATTAGAAAATTTCTACCATACCATATAGGTATTAGTAGGTATGTGCACAATTACAAGCTTACAATCGGCAAATCATTCGGCAAGGCTGATTGCACATAGACAGACGGTTTACTGCTCATCGCTAATCAACTGTATTAAGCGTTGCAAAGTCATTATAGGGATTGAATGTGTCTAGTATAAATAGGATTAAATAGCGTGAGCGATAGTTATCAATGTAGATGTCTTCATTAAATATGGTAACACATAATGTACACATATATCAGTACTATCCATTTTGACCGGTTGCCTGTTACTGTACTGTATCAGCCGGATCGTCCACTGCTGAACACAGCATCCCCTATTAAGGGGGTATTTGCCATAATCCCCACGCTTGGCAGGCGACTTGGGGATCGCAGTGTAATATGGCAGTTCTTTAGAAGGCGCTGCTGCCCACCTTCCAGTATTTTTCCCTTAGTCGCCTCTTACGACGCCCACGGGATGGTATGGGAATTCTAACCCCGCACCCCACGGGGAAAAAAGCCGGTTGCCTAATTTATGTAAAATGGTACGTAACTAATTTATGTACAAATTTAAATGGATCCACTAAAATTACTAGGTCACATCTAGCTTAGTGTGAGTGGGTTTGTGCACAGAGGGTTCCGTAATTTAAATAAGTATCTTAAGACCAGTGGTATTTGAAAAATGACAGTAAGCGTAGCCTCGTATTGCATCCAAGAGGGCGAAACATTACGCAATATTCAAATAGCGTGAGCGATTTCTTTAAATACTCTCCTTAAACTGAAAAAATCTTTCAGATTCTGTATCATTGGTTAGTGCATAATAATTAAAAATATTTTTTCTTCAATATGATTTACTTTATAGACACAACACTTGAATAAGAGAAATTTCAAAGCTGTAATCCTTTTATTTTATCTATCAAGAGAACTATATGACATCGTATTTTATAGTATTTAGTGTTTGTTTATATCTGTAAGGCGTATACTTTTTCTATAAAACACGTTCAAAAATATTTTATTTTACCATAAATTTCTGTAGTTAAAGAAATATTTTTGAAGCCTAAACAGTATTAATCCATGACAGTAGTCACACTCAGCTTGACGTTTCTTTATAGACAAAATACGGTCAAATACTTTTCTTGTTTTCAGATATAAGTCATAAAAAGTTAAAAATAAATGTCATCAAAATAATTGTCTCAGTCATTTCTAACTTTTTATCGTATCACTTATGAGGGAACCCCAAATTGAAGCGCTCGTAGCGAAGTTTGCTTAGCCGTTCTTAACCGCAACGTCCGCCGCGGTCATGAGTTGGATGTGTGACCGCTAGTGGCATTACTACTGAGTGCTTCCGTGCTTCGGAGGGCAGGTTAATCCGTCAGTCCCGGTTGTTTTCTTAGGATGGCAGTCGTTATAGCACAGTGGTAGGGCATTTTGCGAATGCCCGTCTGGCTAGCTACCACGCTTAAGTAGAAAATCTGTCGCCAAGCGTCTAAAGGTGTGTTCCGGAAGCTGTCCATGAGAGCCAGTAATTCATTCGACCACATAAAACACTCACATTATCACTTACCGTCAGGTGAGATAGGGGTCAACTTAACTTTTTATTAAGTTAAATTACATTATTCTTTAAATGAAAAGTATATTTTACTTCATTATTTTAAATTTATTATTATTGTTTCAACATTTTGCCCTAATAACAAATATTCTGTGAAAACGTAAAGCAGTTACCTGTAACAGTTCCTGTCAGATGGACAGAAGAGCCGATGGCCTTGTAATAGCGTCCCATTTTCTCGCAGAGAACCCGAAAGAGCGTTCTGTAATTCTAAAAGTAATCCACCCTCAATACATACTCCGATATAAAGAATCCCAATATAAGGGAGTAGATACAATCACCATCTTTCATCCAAGACGGAAGAATCCACTTGCAATAAGTGGAAATTCTCCGGGACTGCGACGGCTGCTTGTCACTGATATTTGATAGTGGATTGAATTTGTCTGACAATACGTTTTGGTCCCATGCTTAGTCAGTAAGGACTTCAACGATTGATTTATTATTCAGCATACAATTGCAAAACTTTACTGCCTTTAGAGACGCTTATTAAAACAAATTAAAAATCAATACTGTCAAAGCTTTAAAAGCAACACAAAGAGAACGATTAATGATAGATAACAGTTAACTGACTTCTCTGAGTAAAGTCAAATTGAGTTGAGTAGACCTCTTGAAAATGTATTGCAAAATATATTATATACATAACGTCACAGCTGTTTCCCAGAAGGAAGGCATTTACAGCGGATTTATTCCATTCCTTTTGACATATATCACATGTTTCCTTCTCCTTCGTGTACTTTACAAGTCTGGCCATATTAAACTATTACATGAAAACGTTTATATTTTTGAACTTATCAATGCTTTTTATGTTGTTATCTTTATTTCTTATCATTATACTCGTACATAATATGTTTTTTGTAGGTAATTATTATCAAATTACAATATGGAATGGGGTATCAAAAAAAGATAATCATGACTGACGTAGCCATACGTCAGTAATGTTCAGAATATAATCATTCGTCGATATACAGAGCATGCCCTAGATCGACAATGTCGACAATCGTCATCATCAATTCATCCCTATAGTTAAAGAGATTGGATTGAACAATATATTCCAATATTATTCTGTTCCAATCCACAGGTAAAAGTCATATAAAATCCTCGTTACACAAGAAAATTTTGTAGCGATTAATGAGCACTAGAACAACAGAACTTCAATAAATATATATACGTAAGTTTTATTAAAAATACATTACTTCATAACAAAAACTTACACAAACAACAAATTATTTAGTATTTTTTTATGCTCGCTGTTCCTTCCAAGTAGAAAGAGTTCAAATAGCGATCCCTCCGACACTACTCAGAAAATTAGAATTAACAAAATTAAATGCAGGCAAGTTTTTTGTTATGTTATTGTGAAGGATCAAGCACGAGGCCCACCTGATGTTAAGCGGACTAACCCCTGCCTATAACAGATGCATTTCGTCACAAGTCACGAATTGCACTGCGCCCGACACCTTGAGACATAGCTGTTAAGTCTCATGTGAACGTAATTTCACTGACTCTCAAAGACTGCTGCCGGAACACGCCGTTAGGTGCTTGGCGACAGATTCTCTACTTGAGGGTGGTCGCTAGCCAGGCGAGCATTCGCAAAATGCCCTTCCACCATGCCGTGAAGCTCAAGCTCGCGGCGGGATTCGAACCATGGACCTGCGGCACGGCAGTCCATAGCCAATGCCACTGAGCCATCACTGCTTCAAAGTGTTTCTCTGAAACAGATTTCATAGAATCCCTTCTTGATTTAGAGTTGTTTTTATTACCAACACACATACATACTTTATTAAGAAAGATAAGCTAATTATATTTACATTACACCCAGCTTGACATATTTAAGTAATATTTCTTTTAAAACAACGATAGCCGAGTGGTTATAGCACTGGACTGCGATGCCGCAGGTCCATGGTTCGAACCCCACCGCCGGTTTGAGCTTCACGGCATGGTAGAAGGGCATTTTGCAAATTCTCGACTTGCTAGCTACCACCCTTAAGTAGAAAATCTGTCGCCAAGCACTTAACAGTTTATTTCGGCAGCAGTCCTTGAGAGGCAGTAAAATTACAAGCACATGAGACTAACAACTGTATGTCTCAAGGTGACGGGTGCAGTGCAGTATGACACTTTCGATGAAATGCATCTGTTATAGGCAGTGATTGCCGCTTAACAGGTGGTCCTCGTGCTTGTGGCGTCAAAATAACAAAAAAAAATAATTATTGGATATATAAAAGACTATATACAATATACAATCGAAACCTGGGCCGTACTGCAGTCTCTTCAGCGATGCCAAATCGACTATAGGTATATCGAAGCGCTGAAGTGTTTGTATAGAAACGCCACCATGTCGATTCGATTACAGGACAAGAGCACGGAACCAATCCAACTGCAACGAGGCGTGAGACAGGGAGACGTTATTTCTCCGAAACTGTTCACGAATGCGTTGGAGAACGTTTTTAAGCTCTTGAACTGGAAAGAATTCGGCATCAACATCTATGGCGAATACATCACTCACCTTCGTTTCGCCGATGACATAGTCATATTGGCAGAATCGCTTGAAGAACTCAGTACAATGCTCAGCGACCTCAATAAAGTTTCCAAGCAGGTGGGTCTTAAAATGAACATGGACAAGACGAAAATTATGTCTAATGTCCATGTTGCACCCGTACCAGTAGTTGTTGGGAACGATACACTCGAAGTTGTTGACCATTACATTTACCTGGGACAGACTGACCAGTTAGGTAGGTCCAACTTCGACAAAGAGGTCGCCCGAAGAATCCAACTCGGATGGGCAGCGTTCGCGAAGTTACGCGACATCTTCTCGTCGAACATCCCACAGAGCCTGAAGACCAAAGTCTTCAACCAGTGTGTGTTGCCAGTGATGACATATGGCACTGAAACGTGGGCCTTGACTGTGGCCCTTATGGACAAGCTCAGGGTCGCTCAACGAGCTATGGAGAGAGCTATGCTCGGAGTTTCTTTGCGTGATAAAATCCGGAATGTGGATATTCGCCAAAGAACCAAAGTCACCGACATAGCTCTCAGAATTTGCAAGTTGAAGTGGCAATGGGCGGGCCACATTGCTCGACGAACTGATAACCGATGGGGAAGAAAGGTTCTCGAGTGGTTACCACAATACACCGGAAGATGTAGTGTTGGTAGGCCCCCCACTAGGTGGACTGACGACATCGTTAAAGTCGCGGGTAGCCAATGGTTACAAGCGGCTAATAGCCGTTCTTTGTGGCGTTCCATGGGGGAGGCCTTTGTTCAACAGTGGACGTCTTCCGGCTGATGATGATGATGATGATGATATAAAAGACTTGTGTCGCAAGCCGGAGTTGAGTATTTAGTCCGGCAATATTTTGTCCCCCTATCACATTGGGTTCACTTATATAAGGTAACTAATAAGGTCATATCTACCTTACCGTTGGTATTGAGATACCTATGCTTACCTTCTTGGGGAATATGGGTATGGCAGTATATTTTCTTTTTTTTATTTTTATTTCTATATCATATAGGGGTGGATAATGGTGAAAAGGAAGAAGAATACAAACATATAGAAAAGATAACACTGTTAAAATTGAGATGACAACCATCAAAATAGAAAGAATGAAAAATACTTGTGCCAACCCTATTTATCATGAGATAAAGACAAAAAGTGATAAGATTGAACACAAGTGTTAAAATTTGTTGCGAGCTCCTACTTTTTAATCACTGTTGCCTTCACTTTTGTATATTATTATTAAAAGAATTAGAACTGCTTCGTTTCAATTAAAATATTACACACAATTAACATGGAATTCCTTCTAACATGGACTGTATCACAACTGAATAAGGTTCAATAGTGGTGAATCAACTAGCTTTTACAACACAATATAAGCTGATTAAAACAAGATTGCGCCGAGGTACATCAGCGACGTTCACGGATATACTGTAACCGCCTAGACCCTACCTACCATAAAATTTTATGCATCTATTATCTACAAAATTTTAACACACATGCAAGTAATAAATTTCTTTCAAGATGTGTCACTTTACATCCTTAAGATAAAATAATATTAGAGACATGTATTTTTTTTTGTCACTACAATTTTGAGAACAGTCGAAAAATTTGGGTTCACAGTGCTTGAGAATTATTTAGAAACATTTGGTAAGACAAAAAAATGTTGGGTTTATCTTTGTTTTAAAATCATAAATCGCAAACTACTTGACGTTCAAAATAGATAAGGAAGGGACTAAAATTCTTAGGAAGGGTCTAAGGGTTTTCTAGAAAAAAAACAATAAATTTTGACAGTATGACATGTGAACATAAAGTTGAGGATGAAGCGAGGTTCTATTACGAGTGAGCGAGATAGATATTATTCGAGAGAGAAAAAAAATATGGTTTTAACCCAAATGATTGAAGCGTCTGTTTTAAAATACGTTTAGTGGTACGCGTACGCTTGATCCGCCAAGTTGTCGGGAATAATGTAACTATAGTCGCTCGCGCGAGTGTTTTTTTATATAAATGTTATAAGTAAATTCAGTGAATATTTGCCGTCTTCGGGTTGCAGTTTGAAAGCTAAGTACTAGAATAAGTGCTTGGTCTAGCGTACTAAAATGTAGTTCCTTTGCATAATTTAATTAAATCGATATTTGATTTAAATATAAATAACTTTATAAATATATTTCTTTTAACTAGTAGAGATGTTTCAAATATTTAATCTACAAAATTCATCTCTTATTCATTGATTTAATTGATGGTTTAAACGCTTTAATTATTGATATTAAATACACAATTTAAATTAACTATTCTTATTATACTGAGTGAACAATTAATTAACCTTGGCCGGTAATAAAAATATTTAGTTATTACTTCTTGAATTAAATAAATTAATAATAAATTAATTAATTTCAATGAACATTTAAATACTTTATTTTAAGTATAAATTTTAGAACGCTACCTAAGCTCTGTATTACATTTATTACTATATATTTTGAAAGGGGTTAACAGATCTTGAATATTTTAATCATTAATTAATGTTGAGCGATTAGACATTTAGCAAGATCAGATGAACTGGTTAGATCCCTGTCGTCTGCTTAAATATAACGCAGAAATAAATTGTTACATTATTGATTTACGATTCCAAAGGAATGTATTTTGTGTGACTTTTAGGTTGACTTTACATTGACTCCATTTGCTTAATTGAATTTATACAAATTAAATAAAGATCTTTATTTAAGCGTAAATATCATTGCCAAGGGTTAGAAATAAGAATCAGAATCAGAAACAGAATCAGAATAATAATAAACCTAGACAGTAAAATATGTTTAATATTTCACACGACAGACTGAGATGAGATTGACACTATGAACTTGAGTGAATAATTATTTGTTTTTTTACAATCATAAAATGTGATTATGTTTCATAAAACCTTTGTTGCAAAGATTTGGCGAGCATATGCGTAAATGTAATAATTTTTGCACGAACTATAACTTTCTTTAACACACCTGCCATTTTGAGGCATACAAAGATATACACATGATCGAGTTGGCTATTTGCGATAAACCTAACTCACCTATCTATAATATGTATACTCTCCTTTGGGACAGGCACTTTGATCACACCAAAGCTAGGATGACTAAAAACGTCTGAGTTTTAAGTCTATGTGCGAACATCGTCGCCACTCTCCCAAAAGGAGAATTTATTTGTATATAAGTATAAAATATCAATTGATGATTGCGGCAGTTAACTAAGTGAGTGTTTTTATGCTTCATTATCAGATGATATATTTTAAATAAAGATCAAAATACTATATTTGATCTAGCTCTAATGAAAATAAATTAAATACAGAGCTAAAGTTAAAAGCCCAACTCGATGTTATGGAACAAAGCCACACGTGTAAACGGGTCGGCTTAAGCTCAAACAACAATAAAGAATAAATGAGCTTGTATCTAAAGTTATTCTTCAAATATTTTCCGGATGGAAAATATTATATTATAATGTTGGTATAAGAGGTGTGGCACTTGACTGGTTCACGGACTATTTAACTGGTAGAACGCAAAAGGTTAAGGTCGATAATTATGAAAGTGATAGCGCGGTGTGCATGTACGGAGTGCCGCAAGGTAGTACACTAGGCCCAATACTTTTTCTAATTTATATTAACGATCTATGTGATACTACCTTGCCTGGACTAGATCTCTTAATGTTTGCAGACGACACCGTGCTTCTCCTACATGATAAAACATGGGAAAAGGTTATCACACTAACAGAGATCTGCCTTTCAAATGTAACGCAATGGCTTGAAGATAGTCTTCTTTCCCTTAATACCAGTAAAACTAAATATATGTGTTTCACTAAGACTCAAGTAGGATCCCTTGGAAATAATATTAACTTAAAAATACACACCTTTCCATGCAACCGAAATAGCCAAATACCCAACAAATGTAACTGCGCAGTTTTATCAAGGGTTGATACTATTAAATACCTGGGATAATTATTGACAATAAACTGAACTGGAACTCTCACATAATGGCTTTGGCATCTAGGATAAGAAAATTTATTTATGCTTTTAAAAATCTGAGAGAAGTTGTAGATAGGCAGCTGGCAATAGGTATATATAAGGCATTGTGCGAGTGCCTAATCAGATATTGCATTTGCACATGGGGTAGTGCAGCAAAAACTCATTTAATTACTGTAGAACGTGCCCAGCGTGCCGTTCTAAAAGTTCTATTGTATCTACCTTATAGATACTCAACAGCTGCTGTTTATGAAGAGGCTAATGTCCTAAGTGTCAGAAAGCTATTCATTTACGAAGGCCTAAGGCGTTATCACAGAAAAGTTGTTCCAACATTGCCCGAGTCTAGAAAGAGATTAGATAAATGTCCTGTTCCCCGTGTTAAGAGCAAATTTGCGCACAAGCAGTTTAACGTTATTGTCCCTCTCCTTTATAACACATTTAATAAAGAACATAAGGCTAAAAAGCTAAGTAATAGTGAGATCAAAAAGGTGCTACTTACTTGGCTTTGTCAATATGGTTATGAAGGCATCGAAGGGATGCTAAATAGTTTTAGAGATTGATATATTTGTACATACCCTTTTTATTCAACCGCTTCCGTGCACTTTAACACACTACGCCTGGTGCACACAACATCACACATAGTGCACGGTGCGTACAATGCTACACACAGTGCTTTAATTACATAAACTCCCTTTCATTCCGACACTTACACATACACCACCACATAAAAACAAAAAACACACATATCTCCACCAACCCATTCTTATGAGAAGGGTGCTTTGGCGGAGATGATATATACACTCAAACGTATATTCACTCACACCCACAACATACACATACACTACACAGACATCCCAACACACCGTGACAAACATTTTAAAATGCGTGTTTTATCACATTTTAAAACATGTTTGCTTAACATTTATAAATTTAAAATGTATGCTTTATTAATATTCCATAGATGTACTTATATTAATATTATTATTTTTTTGAGTTATATAGACTATGTTTGTACTTGTATACATTTATTTTGTAAGCATAAAATATTAAACAATCTAGATGGGAGAAGCCACTGGCACCCGAAACACAGTTTTTAACTAGTTTGGGAGCCTATGGATTCATTAATTAAAATGTAACAACTTTATGCAAAAATAAATTATTATTATTATTATTATTATTATTATTATAATTTTATCACTTGACACTTATTTATCAGGGAACATTTGGTAGACTGGCATCGGCTGCTCAAAGACCTGGGCAACTATTTTCTAAAACCTTTATATCATATGAAAAGAATATAAGTCCGTATCGTATGGCCATTCTAAGCGGCATCCGCATTTCATGACGTCACATTATGACTGTCAATTCGTCGTGATAGCAAGAAACGACGCACCGTGGGATTTTCACCGTAGAAAAACAGTTTTCCAGCAGAAACGCTATGCATGTCAGCTATTCCAAACACTAGAAACCAATTAAATTATTACCTATCAACACATATACGCAGCAGATAATATGTCATGGTTGCTTACAAGCTTGTGTGCACGAAATTGTAGCAAATTTATATGCTTAATAAAACTTGATCAATAAGGCATTGCGTACATAAAAATATAAAAGCGTAAATTGTATTTGCTAATGCGTAAAACAAAAGGTTTATGAAACAAAACACATATGATAAATTCATACCTACTTTCGTTATGGTAGAACCAATTTCATAACTTAAGAAGACTTGACGATATGACATATTGACTATACATAACGAGACCTTGTCTATACAAAAACAAAACGAACCAGCTTAATTATGTGAATCTATAATTTTAAATTTAATGTAAACAAGGGCCAGCATATTTGCTTGATTTTATTACAAAAATAAAACTTCAGGTAGTTAGGAACTTCTCTTGAACACGTTAGAATTTATTTTTCTCTCTACAGGACCCTGAAACCCAAAACAATCATAAGAGAGGGCAAGGTTGCCTAAACTCCCTGAAATACAGAAAGGTTAGATGCATGTTCAGCCAGCCGCATGCGGGTGCCTTAAGCCAGTATAATAAGTTCTATTCTATAAACATTTTATGGATATTTCGTTTTATGTATGTTTTTTATGTTTTTCAGCAGCATTGGGTTTAAAGTTTACATTACTTAAATTAATATTGCATTTATGATATCACCAGGAAAAGTAATTTCTTTTAGGTATTTTGTTCTTAACGATTCGCGGATTTTATGTTTAATAATAGTGATTAAATAAAATAGGTATAATTTTAAAGTATTAAACTCAAATAATAGAACAAAAACAATAGACGATCACAAGCCTTAGTAGTAGTATTAAATATTGGGATTCTTTTATCTTGAACTAAAACTTTATACAAAATAAACAGAGTCCCATATTTTTGATTCATTAATTAAATTCATCAATTCATATAATAATAAATATTAAATTCATTAATCATAAGGTAGTAGTATTTATAGCGAGTGAGGTGGGGTTGCTCACAATACTGATAACCAATGTGAAGGTCAATGTGTTTTTTATTTTGTCTAAATTGGCCGTGTTTAAAGTGGATACAATTAGTGATGGATTAAGGACGAGATATAGACAAAATTAGCAAGTACATAATTTGTTAATCAAATAAAACCTATTGAAATTTAAAGGCTGAAAGAAAATTTTAAAGTACGTGATAGTAACGTCAACTTCTATAGGTTATTTATACCGACTAACTGAATAGTTCCCGAGGGAGATCGCTAACAAGCTAAAATTATATGGGATTGCGATTTCGTCGTTAGTATGAGCTAGTTGTGAAAAAGTGTGATTGATTTTTATACATACTTATACGAGTATTTTATGTATTTTTTAATATAAGAATGTACAGAAACGTAATAGCTGATTTAATTGTTTCCTTAATCATGCTCTGGTTTATGTAAATTATTACTGGTTATTCAAAGGTTGTCTGTTTAAATCAACTTGGCAATAAAAATTCCTGGCCACGGACATTATTGACTTAGAAAAGAAGCAATTTCAATAGATACGGGTTTTAAAAGCCCGTCAAATTTAATACAAAACGTTTTTTTTTATGCTTGATAGGTTATTAATGTAAAATAGGTTATAAAATGCCTTTGACTACTATCTCACCTGATCGTAAGTGATGATGTTGTTAACCTAGAATTACTGGCTCTCAAGGACAGCTGCCGGAACACACCGTATGGTGCTTGGCGACAGATTTTCTACTTGAGGGTGGTAGCTAGCCTGGCGGGCATTCGCAAAATGCCCTACCACCATGCTATAACGACTGCCATCCTGAGACAACAACCGGGAGCAACGGCTTAACATGCCCTCCGAAGCACGGAAACGCTCAATAGTAATGCCAATAGCGGTCACCCATCCAACTCGTGACCGCGGGTGACGTTGCTTAACTTTGCTGATCGGTTAAGAACAGCTAAGAAAACTTCGCTACGAGCGCTTCAGAGCGCTCGGTTTGTAATAAGTACACCTAGCTAATCGGGCATTAATAAGTTGGCATCATCAGGACCACTAAATCCTAGTTAGAATGAAATTCTATTGTTATCATTATCGCAGATGCCAATGGGTTAATGAAATGCCTTAACGCATTGCTAGAATGACTATCATCCTTAGACAGCAACCGTAACCAAGCGTCACGTCGTCGACTTCAAGTGCCCTCCGAAGCACGTAAACGTTTAGTAGTACACTGAGAAAAATCTAAAGTCAAAAGCGCCCTGATGACGGCCAATTTATATGGTATAAGGCGAAAAACCGACCAAACGTAAATACGTACAAAAACGCCTTCCAACTAGAAGGCGTTAAACGAGGTCAGTGAAGGCGAATGTTTCTTTTCGTCTTCATTTAAGGTGTATTTTATGGTGTTTCTTAAATATTGACTTTTCGATGAGGCTGATTAAGTCGTACGTTATAGTGATAATCGCCGTATATAAACCGCCGTAAAAGTAAGGTATATTTTATGGTCAATACTGCAATTATTATCGTATAACAAGTTCAATTCTGAAAATACGGAAGGCGTTTTTGACGGTTATTTTTATTTTAAAACATGGTACATTTTTATTGATTGGTGAAAATCGTCTTAAGAGTCGTGAATTCATCTTACGTATTTACAATTCAACGGTAAAAGTCAAATTTGATTTAAGTCTTTAAGTCGTTTTTTCTCAGTGGATCGTCACTATAGCGGTCGCCCGCCCGCATACAAGTTACGACCTCAGCAGACATTGCTTTGCTTTAATATATATATATATTTCTTTACTTACACTGTGCAGCCATATAGGTTTTGATGAGTGCATTAGCGGGTGTTAAATTATGTAATCTAAATTACTGAATCATTCGTATTTATTGACTTGAAATGAAAGACCGTGCACCTAGACATGCAGCATACGACACATTATGTTAGATGTTAATTTTATAACTTGACATATTTATAAGAAAACGGGTATTAATAATGAAGCGCTCGTAGCGTAGTTTGCTTAGCCATTCTTAACCGATCAGCTACGAGTAAGTTAAGCAACGATCGCCGTGGTCATGACTTGGATGGGAGAACGCTAGTGACATTACTACTGAGCGCTTCCGGGCTTTGGAAAGCACGTTAAACCGTCGGTCCCGGTAGTTGTCTTAGGACGGCAGTCGTTATAGCATGGTGCATGGTAGAGCATTTTGTGAATGCCTTCCTGGCCAACTACCACACTCAAGTAGAAAATCTACCACCAAGCACCTAACGACGTGTTCCGGTAGCTGTTCTTGAGAGCCAGTTATTCTAGGTTAGCCTGAACAACATTTTCGACCACATCATCACTTACCATCAGGTAAGATAGTGTTCAAAGGCTAACCTATCAGAAATAAAAAAAAAATTTATACAAACGGACGCACTGCAATAAAGTGATACTTTTAAAAGTTACTTCCTTTTTTGAGTGTAAGGAACCCTTCAACTTGAAAAGTATGTTACAAAAACCTACACATATTATGTATTTTTATATTTTAAATAAATGAGGTTACTATGGTTTGTACATGCTGTTTTACATAATGTTAGATGTACAAAAACCTGCACGACTTGTCTTTGATCACTGAAACTTACAGAAAATTAAATTAATAAATTGACCAGAAAAATTACAGGCTAATGAGACCTAACAACTGGACGTCTCAGTGTGACGGGCACAGTGCAATTCGTCGTTGACGAATTGCGTCTGTTATAGGCAGAGGTTAGTCCACTTAACATCAGGTGGGCCTCGGGCTTTTTTCGTCACAATAACATAACAAAAAAAAAAAAAAACTTAAATAATTGACTCAACAAATTTCAAACTTAAAAGACATTGTATGCAAAGAAAATAAAGACAGCATTTAGTCGAGTAATATATATAAAAGTCGAAAACCTTTGTCTGAAGGTTGGCGGCTCCTAAACTACCGCGAAGCATGTCACGTTAACCCGTCTGGCTCGCTATTACTCTCAAGTACAAAATCTGTGGCCAAGCGGAACTGAACCTACTGAACATTTGTGTCTGAAATAAATGCCCAACAATTTGTCCGAATTGAGGATTACATCTAAGACCTCTACAATCCAAAACGGCACTTTAGATGCACCAAGTAAGTAGGAGGTCAAGTAATCCTCGCATTATTACATCCTAACTTTTTTTCGTGTTAAAATGATTTTACACATTCCTGTCCATCCTCGGGGGAGTTGGCCGGAATATGGTAGATTCAGCACCAATTAGTCCCAAAGCAGCAACGACTAAATAACACTCGGTGTTCCACCTGTTGCCTCCGTGGGGTGCCCTGTTAGAATTGCATCTCCCCATATCATCCCGTGGGGTTCGTAAGAGGCGACTAAGGGAAAAATACTGGAAGGTGGGCAGCAGCACCTTCT
Source organism: Plagodis pulveraria (assembly GCA_963890685.1). Classification (NCBI taxonomy): domain Eukaryota; kingdom Metazoa; phylum Arthropoda; class Insecta; order Lepidoptera; family Geometridae; genus Plagodis; species Plagodis pulveraria. The sequence goes on from OY982950.1 coordinate 5,354,684, forward strand.
AAAAAATGACATCTTACACTGCGATCCCCAAGCGGACTGCCAAGCGTGGGGATTATGGCAAATACCCCCGTAATAGGGGAGGCTGTGTTCAGCAGTGGACGAGTCGGCTATTACAGTACCTACAGTAGTACAGTTCCACCTCTACCGCTTCTCGGCGGGACCGCGGGGACGCTGTAGCACACAACACGAACCTGCCTCGGTTGTCGTGTTCAACTTTCAATTCAACACTATTTGCAAACCATAGCTTATTAGTCATTAACGTCCATAAATATAATGAAACCATCAAACAGTCGAGAATCGTTAATAGGACATTACCAACGTTACGCCTGTTATAGTTTTAATGAAAACGCACATTTACAATGCGATTAAAATAAGAATAGGACGGGCCCTCGGCTAACTTCACTCATATTCACTCTAATAAGTACGATCAGCAGAACAAATTTAAAAATAGAGCAGTGACATATATTTATACGTAATTTTAAATGAGTGACCCGAAATTTTTAATTTTAATAAATTCGTATTTTTACCGGCTAAGACTCGCGTAATATTTACCGGATAATGCTAAACAACATCTTCGACCACATCATCACTTACCATCAGGTGACATAGCGGTCAAAGGCTAACATATCAAGAATAACAAAATAAAAAAAAAGTTGACAGCACCGACGCCGTCCTGGTTTGATGACAACGCGGGCGTCAGCATCTTATTTCTCCGACAGTGTACTACGTGACACGTTTCCGAGTGCTTATTGATCTTCTCGTTTAATTTGTTCGTGTTGACTGTTTAATTTGTTTTTGGTGATTGTTATATTTGTTTTTGTTAAATGTTACGATGATAACGATGAGTCTGACTCAGTTGGCCATCAGGACATGCGGCATCGAAGAGCTAAGCGATTCAAATTAATTTTATTTTATTTATTTATTAATAATAACGGACATACCATTTACAATAATTAATCATAATTAAACTTACATGGTCACAAAATATACACTAATAGTCATTCAGTCGAATGATTATAAATTACAATATTAAATAAACATAATACAACATTTGTCAATAATCATTTGGTATTAAAATTATATAATTTACACACGATGATGATTTAAGATGCCTAAGCAGAAAATATTGCTAACAAATAAAATCAGTTCAAATTATTTCTGTGTTTGCTGTATCTACAGTCACCTACAACTTCGTCTATCTACCTATGACTACTTGTTTTTTTACACGACTGCCCACATAAACGTGTGTTAAGTTTCAGGGTTTATGTATGTATGTTTGTGAGTTTCTTTATTTCACCATAACTTCTAAACGGCTTAACCGATTTTAATGTACGAGATATCGTTAGATTTATGTGATAGCTCAAGTGACACTATGTACATGAAAAATAAAAAACACACTAAAGGATTTTAGACACCATATATATAGTGAGAAAAACAATTTTTATTTTCCAAAGCCATCGTGTTGGTTATCAAAACGAAGGGCTTTAAAAAAGAATTCCATAAATATATTAACTTGTAGTTTTAATTACAATGTATCGATAAAACGCATAACGAAAAAAAAATTTGCAGTCGGGTTCTTAATTTTCTTTATTAATTTTACATGTTTTATCATTTCTTTTTTTGCACACTGTACCAAGTTCTAGTTTTGACGTCACAACATGGCGCTAGGCCGATCCTATTCTTATTTTAATCGCATTGTACATTACGTATTGGCTTATATAATGAAGCTTTTAATTGGGAGCCTATTGCTGCATTATTACATCATGTTAGTAAAAAAAAACCAACCAATTATGAGTTGGACCCGCTAAGGTTTCCGGGGATACTTATACAGTACCATATTATATACCTACGTAATTATTTTTCATCACACTTGCATTTAAACAGTATCTTAATATACAGGTAAACTTGACCGTTATGCCCCATATAAAACCCTCGAGCTTTCTTTTTGTCATGAAACCCAAGGGCGGTAAGTATTTTTTTTAACTTGCAGCCCAGCTCTCAAATCATTTAAGTTCAAGCAAGGAATTTGCACGCAATTGAAAAATTGGCTTAAAATGTTATTTAAACAGGAATTTCATTGCACTCGCTACATGTTACTTAAATACTCAATTACTAATGTTCTTAATATTCGATTTTTATAGTTTTTTGTAGCACACATCGTTATTTTTTATTTTTTTATACACTCTCCGGCTGTAAACCTACGTATAGTACCACCAACTTAACCGTGCAGTTCGCGAGGGCGCTGCTGGTCAAGGAAATCAACTACAAACTGTCACAATTTGAAGGAATGTTGTAGTTCTTTTTTCTGCCGCCTGAACAGATAAGTTGGTGGGACTGTAAGTACCTATTTGTCCTTAACGTTTCTGAACGAAACATTTGTATAATCTGTGGTGTGGGCAAAAACCGCTTAATAAAGTTCACGTATTTCGTCATCATAGTTATACTGTCTTGTGTATTAAAGCTATAATTGTAAATGTGCTGTAGATACTTCTAGTATTGTTGGCCAACATGTTGAGTTATGAAGTATATCTTGAATTTATTCCAGCATTAGGTACCATTACTGTAAGTGGGCATGGAAAATAAGTTTGATACGAGTAGTATTCTTTAAAACTTGTCTCGTGAGTTCTGAGACGGTGCACATAATTATAGCGAAATCTTGCAAAAAATATGGTAGGTACATATCAAATATTAGATAGTTGCACTTTGTGATTTTAATTTATCTAGTATTACTCGCTCAGCAATAAGATATCCAACAAAGACAGCGTTACTAGAACAAAATCAATATCTGCTTAGGCAATTTAGAATTCGAACCGCTGCTGATTTTAATTTTATTATATTTTTTGTTATTGGCAAATGCAAAACGTCTCTTATTGCCATTGCTATTGAAATTACGAAATATAACATTTCAGTTTACTCATTGAAAAGTGTCTGAGCATCTTAACTATTATTATTTTATTTAAATTAATAATATGACATAATAATAGTTTGCTATAATCTTAATATACGTGTGTTTATCTATGTATATAAATTGATATCTGAATACACTGACTTACTATTCTATTTTTATTTTTTATTATGGCAATATCGTGAAACCAGCCTAGATTCATCATAGATTCATATTCATATTGGGTCACCGATTTTAAATGCTATGGACTTGGAATGAATCTATGCTGAATATCAACATTTAATTAGCATACTTGGCCCCCGGGGCTCGCTGCCAGCTGGTAGTTGGCTGGAGCATTTAGACTACCTATGTGCTGTGGCCTGTACGTTATCGTAATGCTTTCATTGTAGCAGCTGTATTGTTGTATATAGTCTGTAGTGTTTTGTTATAGAGGCACATTACCTTATTCAATATTCGAATTCTTACGTTCATGCACCAAACAACTAAATAAATAATGGATATGAATACATATTTAATTTATTTTCCTTTACGGAATAGAAACCCGTGTTATACGGACGGACAGACAGACAGCACAGTGACATTAATGGAGCTATATTTTGCCCTCTGGAAACCCTAAAAACAAGGGTTGTTTTGGCTTTTGATAACAGTCATCTTATGACATAGGTTAATTTAATAATCAATTTGGCATTCAACGGGCACAAGCACGTGTACAAGCGAGTGAACAGCTTGGCTTGGCCTGCAGACCAGCGGCGAGTAACTTGCCGGTCTGCCTGCCGGGCTGCTTGCCAGGGTGCACAGCGCGCGTGAGTGGGTAGTGCAACGCCGAGTTCGCCTCAAGCCGCTTGCCGGGCTGTTTGCCAGGCTGTGTGGAGTACGTATGAACGTATGAACGCAGCACAGCAAATAAAATTTACATATCTCTTGCTCTGTAAGTACACCCTTACACCCCTGAATGCCGGGGTGTATGACTATCATTACAGCATAGGTTTTGGAATTTGAAAAAAGAACTGTCATACTCATACTGCACGAAGAATATTTTTAAAAAGTTATTTTTTTTTTCTCGGTATCGATTAATTACTCGAATCGGAATCTAGACAATTTATTTTATAAAGATTTTATTTTAAATATGGAACTATTTGTTTCCACATCGTATGTTAGATGGAATCGATTTAAAAATCAAACTGGCCAGCAAGATGTGACGCGCTTGCGTGCGTGAAAAAAAAAAGGCAGTCTACTAGTAGGCGCGAAAGCATCGCGAAAATAATTAATTTTCTTGTTTGAGTTCTTTTTCAAAAGTTTTAAACATGTCTAGTGACGAAGACATAGATCTAACGCCCGATTTTATTAAAGAAAGGGCAAAAACAGTTGTCGAAAATATATTACCGCCGAACTCGAAAGAAAGATATGTAAAGGCATACGACGAATTTATGAAATGGCGGTCAGAAAAAAAAGTGAAATCTCTTTCTGAAAGTGTTTTTATATCATATTTTGATGAATTATCTAAGAGGCCCTTCCAGTTTATGGTGCTTTTATTCCATGCTAAAATCTACAATGATGACAAAACATGACGTGAATTTGAAAGATTTTTCTAAACTTACTGCTTTCTTGAAAAGGCAGTCTGACGGCTTTAAAAGCAAGAAATCGAAGGTATTTACTGCAGAAGAAGTACAGAAATTCCTAAATGAAGCTCCGGATGAAATTTATTTAGCAATAAAGGTACCTACGTATTTACTTGCCCTTTTAATAAGTTGCCAAAATATTTCACAAAAATACCATGCGAATTTGGTGCCTTTAATACAACTGTCTTTTTTACAGGTTGTTCTAATTTTTGGGATATCGGGAGCCTGCAGAACCGTGGAATTGACAAACTTGACAATAGAAAATGTAGAAAAACATAACAAATTAAGTACTACTCATAAAACTGCCTAACACGAAAACTAAAATTGACCGGTCATTTGTTGTGCATGAAGAATTTGCAAATTATGTTGAAAAATATCAAGCTCTTCGGCCTGAAAACGTGGATACAAATCGTTTTTTTCTTAATTACAGTAAAGGTAAATGCCACAGACAAGTAATAGGAAAAAACAAATTTACAGGCATGCCAAAGCAAATAGCCACATATTTAAAACTGAGTAACGTAGAGTTACACACCGGGCATTGCTTTCGCAGAACATCAGCGACTCTATTGGCTGATTCGGGAGCCAACCTCACTCTGTTAAAAAGGCACGGCGGCTGGAAGTCCAGCAAAGTGGCCGAAAGTTATATCGAAGATTCGATGGCAAACAAAAGCAAAATTACTTCTAAAATAACAGAAATTATAAACTTGAAATCACCACGTCAAAGCACATCATCTGAGCCATTTTTTAATGAAGAAAATAGTACCAGTCAACTGCCGCCATTTACGATGCAAGAACCTCAAGTCACTCAAACTCAAGTCTTATCATCACAAACTCATATTCAAACTATAAATATTCCTAAAAAGAACGTGACCATATCTCTTACAAATTGTAATAATTTTACTATTAATTTTAATTAAATACACATTTTTTTCTTCTTAATAAATGTTCATTGAAACCTGCTGTCTTGTTGTTTACTAACCTCACAATCGATATGTAAAGCAGAGTATTTATCTCGGGCGTAAGCATCAATTGCATACTCGGGTTAATTAGCGCCTTCGCTTCGCTCAGACGCCAAAAACCTCGTATGCAATTGTTGTCATACAGCCCTTGGTTAATAATCTACTAATAATAATGTGAGTAAGAACAAAGCTAGTATGAAACATATCAAAACACATTAACGTGGCATGGCAATAATAATAGTTATCTATTATATGGTTTTTCAGTTTACAGCACAATTCATTAATTATTTTTATATTCATAAGCTAGCTATTGACCTCTTTCTTACTTGATGGTTAGTGATGATGTAGTCGAAGATGTTGTTCAGACTAACGTGGCTCGCAAGGACAGCTACTGGAACACACCGTTAGGTGTTACGCGACTTATTTTCTACTTGAGGGCGAGGGAGAACCAGGCGGGCAATTGCAAAATTATCTACCACCACCACTTTAAAGACCATCCTAAGGTTCTTTTCAGCACGATGCTGCTTACTGCAAGTGCCGTGTGCCTGCACTGACCGCCCGCTAGTGCACTTTCAGCTGCGTTTGGAGGTCATTTCATAGATATACATATAAACCAGTAGTGAAGCTGCGGTCGACTGCATGTAGCCGTAATATAGCTAATTTCCCTTTATCTCTGTCATCATATATAATACAAGCAAATATGACCTTGATAATTATTATTATTATCAGTGTAGCACAGTCCCAAAGTCAACCCTAATCCATTCTCTTTCTGAACAAACTCTTTTATCACGCGGATCCAATATCGTCCATCAATTAATGAAATCAATTGTTATCATTATCCATGATGCGCATGGATTTAGCTATATGTGCATGCAAGTACTAAAAAGTAAAAAATGCGACAACTACTGCGAGCAATGAGGTTGGTTAAAAAACGTAATATTCGAGGTTTAAACTCAAGCCAATGCTTTGTTTGTAATGAAGGGACATATATTTTAAATCAAGATTGTAATCAAAATGCAATTTTATTTGGCAGGATTAATTAACTATCATAATTTACCTATAATTAAATAACCTTTAGTTCATTTGAATAGAGAAGTGTCCACACATATGTGGGCCTTCGATTTTCGAATTCCAGATGATAACTAGCTCGAACATATCATGAGAAGGTATTGTCATCCAGAACCCAGCATATGACCAAGTTTATGCAAGACAGGGTGCAGTAGAAATCACCCGGGTGCGGCGTGGCATGTACTCGTATACACCAGGGCCGCTACTCTAATTCGTCGAAGTATCGAACTTCGGGTCCGAAAGGAAGGTTTCCGCAAAACAAGTATTGGCTTACTTTTGTTAAACTTCGTTCGTAGCATAGACTTGCAAGCATTTGCCTGAATAGTTTATGAATATATATTTTTTATCGTATTCGTATGGTTTGTACATTTTCCAAATATGATATTATAATTTATTAATTTTCAGTCGAGTTCTAAATATGCAGAACACATATACTAATGCGAATATAAACTTCTATGGAGAACGAAGAATTTCACATAGATTCTAAATATCTAACCTGTATTTTCTAGAATAGTAGCGACACCTCTAGCTGATCTCCATAACTAGGACTCTTACCATGTGAAAATGTTCTCTAATATTTTTGTTTTAAGACTTAAAACTGATTGAGGCATAATAGTGTTCGCAGAGTAGTATGGGAGATTCCATAGCAGGCAAGATTTGTGATGAACGATGCGGTCCGACCATAGACTATATCAAACAACGAACTTTGTACCGCAAATAAAATTTTCATTGGCTAAAGTGTCACTCGAACACGAAAAACTAAACTTCGTCGAATCGTAGTAGCGGCCCAGCATTGGGTACATAACGCACACGGTCAACAACTTTCACAGCAGACGAATAATGTTCCCTCGGCCGTACGCGTAAGGTACGTTTTAGCTCTTGTAATACTTTGTAGGCTATTATAGGGATACGTCTCTAATTGTGATGGAACAAGCGCGAGGCCCACCTGATGTTAAGCGGTATCCTCTGCCTATAACAGATGCATTTCATCACAACTGACGAACTGCACAGCGCCCATCACCTTGAGACAGTTGTTAAGTCTCATTTTGCCTGTTATTTCACTGGCTCTCAAGGACTGCTGCCGGAACACACTGTTAGGTGCTTGGCGACAGATTTTCTACTTGAGGGTGGTCGCTAGCCAGGCGGGCATTCGCAAAATGCCCTTCCATCATGCAAAATGTACGCAGCTTTTTCTATCGAGTGAAGCATCTGTTTCTATTACGTAATCTGTGTCCAGGTTCTGCTTTCCGCTATACGAAACAATCTACAAAAAATCTTCCGAAAAAGAATACAGCAGCACAATTCCTCGCAATTTCTTACCAATATTACAATCAAGATTGCATCGTTCTTTACGACCTGAAAATCGTTTTACGTCCAACTTTGACATCACTTCGTCTAACTCTTCAGACATGGACAAAAAAACTCCAATAATGTAAAAATACCAGACGCGACTTATGTCTAACTACTATAGAAGTTTTGAAGAAAAACTCTTTGATCGTTCAATTTTAGATGATTGATCTCCAAATTGGAGCTCAAGTTAACCCCGTCTGCGTCAATCTGTTTATAATCAAAGCTCAGTACGATATCAGAAGTGGGGCCGCTGAGCTGTGAAATGTTCGTAGACCGGCACTAATGTGGAATGAACAGCGTTGGTAATTATAACAAGCCAATATCACTGTGACTCCAAAGGCTGATCACATGTTATATTGGTTTAAATTTAGGACTACAACTTTGTATAGTGGTTTAGCGGCGAATTTGATGTTACATTATACATAATGAGTATGTACATGTTAAAAGTGATATTTATTTTATTATTTATTATATCTTAGGAAGACCATCGACTACATAGCTTACATTAGGTTAGCAAAATATATAAAATGTAAGTCATTTACAAGTTTTTTCACATAGAATTAAAATGGTTAAATAACAGTCCTGGTAATAATGTTATGACATAGATACAGAATATAAGCTTAGCACGTTTAAAGCAGATGTAATTATTTAGATAATATTGCACTCACTAAATAGATACTTATACAATATAACCTCAGAATAGAAAATCTAATAAAAAATATTCAAAACTCTATTCAAAGGGACCACGGCGCGGTCCAGTGTATCTGGCCAGGGCGCTCTTGGCTCGGAGTAGGAATGGAAACACAAAAAGAAAACATCTCAAAATGATTGTTAGGACTAGCAGAAGTCAACCCTAAAATGTTGTTGGCATTTTACCAATAACCCTGTATATCTTTTTTTTTTTTTTACGGGGGGGAAATCTTAACAGATACCTGGGTACTATAGGGAGTATGCCGGGTTATGTGGGGCTTTCACCCACTAAAACCCCCTCGGTGGTCTTCCTCTGTGACTAGCTAACGGAGGGCCCCGAGTTCTCCTGAGGAACGCACCGGAACCATCCTGTCACATTGCCCGTAGGCTCATCTCTTAGGTGTCATTTCGTCTTCTGCAGCCATGCAAAATGGCATAACATCACTTGCCACACAGTGACGCTATCTTCTTCGAGCTCGTTGGTGGGACCATAAGGGCCCCATCCCCTACAATCCCCGAACTCCAAGTCCCCTTTTAGTCGGCTCTTACGACAGGCAGGGGTGACCGTAGCCGTATTCTTTGTAACCCGGGCCTACAGGGTTGAAACCCTGTATATCTATGACAAGCACTCAGGGCTTTTTTAATCGTTCCAATCAGGTAATTTAAGCAACGTCTGTTGCGATCATGACTTGGGTGGGTAACCGTATGTGGCATTACTACTGAGCTTCCGTGCTTAGGAGGGCACGTTAAGGCTAGTGTCCATAACGCTTTCCATACAAACGTAGTTTCGTTATATTTTAAATACTAAGTGTGTGTGTGAAATTTTGAATGCATGTCTTTGAGTCCAAAATCTACGCTTTCTGTTTGTCACTTTATCTATTTTAATAGAAAATCTGTCACCAGGCACCTAACGATGTGTTCCTCGAGAGCTACTTATTCTAAGTAAGCCTGAACAACAACTTTGAGCACATCATCACTTACCATCAGGTGAGATTGAGGTCAAAGGCTAGCCAGCAGAAAAATTGCAAAACTAAAGATTAATCAGCTGTTATGAAAACCAAAAGCAAATTAATGATTTACAGGTCAGAGTTATACCCGTTATGTCATAAATTAATTCATAAACATGGCGAAAAGCGTGTTTTGTAATTTATAAGATTATTTCTGTTCCCACTGAGGTTGATTTAGGTATTTAATTTTAATGTTTTAAACCTATCAAGCTAAAACAACCTGTTTTGGCTTGTAAGTTGGGGCTTAGGGTTTCGTACCCAGATGGCAACGTATAGCTTTATATTTATTTAATGCGCAAAAATAAAAGAATGTACGATAGGAGGACTTAACGCTAACGCATTTTCTACTAGTCACCCAGCGGAAGAAACTAAATAATAGTAAAGTACTTAAAAAAGAAAGAGAAAAAGAAGGAGAAATTAAGGGGTTTGTTAAATATAAAAATGAACTAAAACTGAAATAAACAATCATTAAATTAAATAAATAAAACCGGCCAAGTGCGAGTGGAACTCGTGCACGAAGGGTTCCGTATTTTTAGCAAATAAATGGCGAAAAGCACTTTTATTGTATGGGAGCCCCCTTAATTATTTATTTTATTTTAATTAATTATATTTAAAGAGAACATAAAATTAAATATTCTGTGAATAGTTAAGGCGTCTACTTGTCACCGTTATTAGTAAGGAGCAATAAACGGTAAAAAAATCAAGTTTGTTGTATGGGAGCCCCGCTTAAATATTTATTTTAATAAACTTTAGTAATTGTTTATTATAGCGGCAATAGAAATACATCATCTGTGAAAATTTCAACTGTATAGCTATCGCCATTCTTGAGATACAGCCTTGTGACAGACGGACGGACAGCGAAGTCTCAGTAATAGGGTTCCGTTTTTACCCTTTGGGTAATATAATAGTGGTGTCGCTTAATATAATAGGAAATACAGATACAATCAATTACAAATTTGCGAGAGAAAAAAATATAGTTGTGAGGGATTCGAACCCGCGTCCATGCACCCTTTTTGCCGGGGTATGCACTAATCAATTGAGCTTACATGACAGAATGACTCATTACTCTGATTTTTGCTATCGTTCTTCATCCATTGTATCGGGATGGAGTAATTCGCCAAGCATTCGTTATTGCAAACATAACAATATTAAAAAAAAAACAAACAAGTTTCGGAATATACAGGGCGTCCCACGGAGATGCCACAAATGGAGAGAAAGTACCTTGAATATTGTAGATGGAACATTTTACTGAAAAAAGACATTATTTAAATTTAAAAAAACAATTTAAACTGCATTCAAAAATTTTAAATAATTTCAAGGGTGAACCGGGAATCGAACCCGTTACACGAGAAAAAAAACAGCCTGTTTTTCATCATACCGATAATTTTTTTTCTCGTTTAACGGGTTCGGGTCCCGGTTCAGCCATGTAATTATTTAAACATCTATGAATGCAGTTTAAATTGTTTTTTTAAATTTAAATAATATCTTCTTTCAGTAAAATGTTCCATCTACAATATTCAAGGTACTTTCCCTCCATGTGGCATCGCCGTGGGATGAGTACTATAAAACGGTACATGTATTTTTCCCTGGGGATTATGCCAAGCCCAATGGGGGAGGCTGTGCTCCGCTGTGGACAATCCGGCTGAAATAGTACAGAACAGTATAGTAGAATAGTAAATGAAATGAGTTACAAACCTGAATTTGGCAATTCATTTTTTTCCAATACTTAACGAGGTGCCGCTGCATTATCTGATAAATTTGTGATCTTAAGATTGGCTTAAATTTCACCGCATGGTGGTAGGGCATTTTGCGAATGCCCGCCTGACTATCTGCCACCCTCAAGTAGAAAATCTGTCAGCAAGCACCTAACAATGTGTTCCAGCAGCTGTCCTTGAGAGCTAGTAATTCTAGGTTAGCCTAAAGAACATCTTCGACCACATCATCACTTAGCATCAGATGAGATACTTCAGATAAATCCTATCAGCAAAAAAAGAAACAGTCTTATCACATACAGTTACACAAAAAATGATACTCGTAAAACCGGCGTATTATTTGGATATTGAATCGTATGAAATAAAACGCACTTCTTACTTATTAGCATAAAATATTCATCATCATCATCATCATCAGCAAGACGTCCACTGTTTAACAAATGCCTCCCCCATAGAGCGCCACAGAGAACGGCTATTAGCCGCTTGTAACCATTGGCTAATGGCCGCCAGAGAACCAAAGTCACCGACATTGCTCGCAGAATCAGTACGCTGAAGTGGAAGTGGGCTGGTCATGTCTGCAGACGAACAGACGGTCGGTGGAGCAGACATGTGTTAGAGTGGAGACCACGTTTATTTAAACGTAGCGTAGGACGTCCTGCCGCACGGTGGACCGACGATTTGAAGAAGGTGGCGGGCGGTGGATGGATGCGGGCTGCCCAGGACCGGGATGGTTGGCGCTCTTTGGGGGAGGCTTACGTTCAGCAGTGGACGGCAATAGGCTGATATGATGAACCATTGGCTATTCGCGACTTTCACGATGTCGTCAGTCTACCTAGTGGGGGGCCTACCAATTCTACGTCTTCCGGTCCGGTATAGTGTGGTAACCACACGAGAACTTAATAAAATATTACATAATATTAAATAGTACTTTCGTACTCACAGTGCGCGAGTCCAACTTGTACTTGGTCGGTTTTTAAACATCAAGACAGGATTGCAGCGATAGGCGTTCCAATAAAAGCTTCATAATAAGCTGAAACTGTTTAATGTGCGTTTTCATTAAAACGTTAACGGGCGTAATGTCCTATTAACGATTCTCGAATGTTTGGTAATATCATGATCTTTATGGATGTTAATGATACTGCGACCTTTGGTTTGCAAATTGTGTTGAATTTATACTTTCGCGTTGAAACTGGTAGGAAATGTAATGTGGGGATTACTCAGCACACGTTGACTTTGTCTTTGGAGTGTAAAAGTTCAGTTTCGGAATCTAAAGCTTCGGGATTTAGGTTTGATCCCCGCATCAGAAAAGCAGAAACATTATTGTTGGTGCCCTACTGCTTCGTGGCATAATATCTGACATTAAAACCTAACTCTTTTTTTATGTTATTGTGACAGGACAAGTTCCAGGCCCACCTGATATTAAGCGGACTAACCTCTGCCTATAACAGATACATTTCGTCACAAGTCACGAATTGCACTGCGCCCGTCACCTTGAGACATAGTTGTTAAGTCTCATGTGCTTGTAATTTCACTGACTCTCAAGGACTGCCGGAACACACTGTTCGGTGCTTGACAGATTTTCTACTTGAGGGTGGTCGCTAGCCAGGCGGGCATTCGCAAAATGCCCTTCCACCATGCGAAGACTCAAGCCCGCGGCGGGATTCGACCCATGGACCTGCTGCGCAGTCGATAGCCAATGCCACTGAGCTATCACTGCTCCGAGGTAATAATAATAATTCTACCCCACAATAAAAAGCGTTTAACTGTAGTACAGTAACTATCGAAGAATAACCTACAATAATGCTTGTATCCGTATAATAAACGTATATAAGAATTTGCTCCGACGTGTTGTAGAAGTTATCCTGTTTGTTGCAGTTCACAGCGATCAATCAACAAGTCTGCCGGGCAATGAAGCGAGAACACAGGCGGTGCTCGGTATAGTTCAGCGGAACTGAGCGGCTGAAGCGTGCAGTGGAGAGCAATGGGCGAATAGAAAGTAGGTATGCGTTTGGCTACGTATGGATTATTCTAGTACATTTAACAAAATAAACGAGGATCCTTTCGTAAACATCAGTCAGCGAAAACGGTATAAAATACGCAAGTACGTATAGGTATTGCTATGATACGGGAAAATATAATCAAATGAGTCTAAGGCTTTCTTGTAATTTGATTTATTAGAAGCTTTTTTATAGCTGATAGGCTAGGCTTTGTAAACTATCTCACATGCTGGTAGGTGATGTGGTCGAAGATGTTGTTCAGGCTTAAGCAGAAATGGCTCTCAACAGCAGCTGCCGGGTGAGACGCACCGTTAGGTGCTTGACGATTTTCTACATGAGAGTGGTAGCTATCCAGGCGGGCATTCGTGAAAAGTCCTAACACTAAATTATAACTACTGCTGTGCTAAGAAAATAAACGGGACCGATGTCATAACGTGCCCTCCATAGGTTAAAAGTAACATAAAACTTAGACTGAGATTATTGAAATCTCTTCCCAAAATGCCATAAAATTTTAAATACCTTTGGCAGACTAAGAATTTATATTATTTTCGTACAATTAACGAATCTGAATATGATAACATGAATCAGAACATGTTTGACATGTTTTCCTTCATTTTCAGTACACCGAAGAAACTTTATCACGTCCTCTTTTATCTTTTTCACTCGTTCTTTCTTTTATACGCGAATTTTATTCCATACTATTTCTTACGATTTAAGAGGGCTATAACATAAATTCATGAGCGTTTATTCCTTGTTCGGTGCAGTTCCAATGTTATTGGAAATAATGAAATTATATAATAAAGAATAGTAAAACGTTATTTTTGTAAAGATAGGCATGATGGTTATCATTTTACAATGTATATAAGGATCTATCCAGCTTGTACATGCCGCTTCACCCCAGTCGAAATTGGTTGTATTAAGCTCCCTATAGAAATATTTTGAAATCCGATATAAAACACACACATACCCACAAACTTCTGTATAATATGCGACCACATACTGAAATTTTATTATAAATCGGTCCAGTAGTATGGTTTCAAAGTTACTGATCAAAAAAACGTATTCATCCAAGTATAAACGAAATTTTATTTCAGACGTGGAAATCGGTTTTTTAATCTAAATTTAAGTACAGCAGAACCCCGCGATAATGCGTACACACAATTTACAGGGATGATCAGTTTTTTTTATTTCTGATAGGTAAGCCCTCAAGGACATCTGTCGGAACATATCGATAGGTGCTTGGTGACAGATTTTCTACTTGACAGTATTTCTACATTCGCAAAATGCCCTTCCACCTTGCTGGGAATTGCAAGCCTGCGGTGGGATTCGAACCATGGACCTGCTTTGCGGCAGTCCATAACCAATGCCACTGAGCCATCACTGCTTCAAATTTTATATAAACTCGTATTGTATAGTTTCAAGCATCACCTGTATTGATAACTCTTAGTTACTTTACACGCAAATTGAAGCATGAGCAAATGTCATAAACAAGTCATAAACTAGAAGCGCCTTACAAAAGATGCTAGTTTTTGTAAGGCTCTTCTAGTAAGTTCCCTTTTGCTGCCTATATACAACTCCTATTTGGAGAATATATTATATGGGTGGTGCAATTTTAGCCCGGTAACCCAATAATGAAATTAATTTAATGAAATAATCATTTAATCAAAGATATCGCCTACATAAGTATATAAAATTGGTGTGAGTTTTTAACATATTTGCAAATATTACACATTATAATAATATACACTTTTATTTAATTTTAAGACGTAGCGTCCAGTTTCTTAATTAAATAGACTACCACTGGCTCCAATTAGTCCAGATCCCAATCCGTATTATCATATAGTAGAACACCGGTCTGTACTGTATCAGCCGGATAGTGAACACAGCCTCCCCCAACATGGGGGGGATACGTCATAATCCCCACGCTTGGCGGGCGTCTTGGTGATCGCAGTGTGAGTTATCAGTTCCTCAGAAAGTGCTGCCGTCCACCTTGTGGTGTGTTACCATTAGTCGCATCTAACGACACCCACGGGTAGAGATACGGGGGTGACATTCTAGTCCGGCACTCCACGGACACGGAACACCGGTCTACTACGTGGTATTTAGTAGCGCGAAATTAATCATTGTTATCTGCCTTTTCAATCCCACTTAAGTGCCGCTGGAGAGAACGAGATCAGGTAACCTAACTGACGACAGAACATATTTGATAAGGTTTTAGGTTCGGCTTTATAGCCAGCAGACCCTTTGTTGCCAATCCTTTTTGGGAATGCTATAGTGAGTATAATACCCGCTACCTTTTTGGCAAGCGCGTATTATTTATGATAATGATTTAGTCAGGTGAATGAACATCTCAGCGTCCGATATCGAGACGTTTACCCATCCATCAAGCCATTGAATCGCATTATCCCGTGTACCTTCGAAAACAACTGGCCACATTTATGCGATACCTTTGAGTACAGACGATACGACATAGTATCCCAAAATTGTTTTCAGATATTTCTAAATATGCGATAGTGCTTGTAAACACTATCGCCTGCTAAGCGTTAATATATTTAACAAATTATTGGAGTACAAAATTGTATGCCCTAAAGGGGAATCGAACCCGCGTCCTCCGATATCACCTCGGATGCCTAAACCTCCTCGGCCACCTGGACTCGGCATTTCTAGCAAAAATTTCGTGCTCCAATTGTATTACTTTAACCGTCATGGGGACGGTGCGCGCCCATATCAACCAGTTTGTTTTCAGATGTTCAGTAAATTTGAACTTAGTATAGAAAATAATTAATACATTTAACGATACAAGTTTCAGGTGTTATGATTTGGAAGTCAAGAGAACACAGGTCGTTTGAACAGAAGAGAAGACCAGAACCAGTAAATCTTTAAATTGGCGAAGGAGGTACATTGCAGAAGGAAGTATAGTGGACAACAAAGACTGGCGAAATAACAAAGAGGTTTGATAGATAGATATTGAAATGGTTCTCGGGTAATTTTCCAAACACGAGGACGACCATCTCCTTGATGTGAACCTATATAATATATATATATATATATATATATATATATATATATATATATATATATATATATATATATATATATATATTATGTATACATTTATGTTTCACAAAGCTGCCGCTAGATGGCAATGTACCAACGGATTCTAATCTCGCTATCGTTACGTTTTCATTCAAGTTCCTATAGAATTAAAAAAATAACTTGGCAGCAATCGTACTCTTATTTTTTAGCTTTAGCAGGAAGAAAATGGAAAAGATAAAAAAGAACAACAGAATCGTTATATAGGTATTATGATAACGGGCCCTACACTGCGCGAGGCCCGACACGCGCTTGACCGTTATTTTTAGTGTGTTTTTGTGGATATCGAATGTGTTTTAGGAGAAGACTAATATGTCCCACGCTCTTGGAACAAAGGCAGGATGAAGAACACTATGATAAATACAACTTATAACCCATGATTATTGTGTTGATGAGTTGAGTTTTGAATCCTTCTTATCGCATCGTTCAGTGTAAAATGTCCCTTACTAAAAAAGCCAATATTTCCCCGGTCCAACGGCAACAAGGATAAACGGTAGAATTACATTAACCCGCCTGTTTACCGCTCGGGTTAAGGAGGAAATGTGGCTGGAATAAATCCCGGTTTGCGACGCTCCACCGGACTCTAGCCCACTGGATTTGTTTAGGTTTTAGAGATATAGGTGTAAACTACGGAGAAGAGTCTACACTCTTCTCCGTAGTTTACACCTATATCTCTAAAACCAGTTCCCTACGGAACTCTGCGGTTTGCACTCGGGGGACGTGTGCTCGGTAAAAGTGAGTGGGAATCTATGTTCGGCTCTCGGTCGTAGGGTATAGTTTTCATCGAGTTTTGTACCAAATTCCTAACCACAGCAGAATTATTTCAATTCTATAGCACGCCTCATCATCATTATCCTGCCCTTACCCCACTCGTGCTGGGTCGGTTTTTAACAACAGACAGGGCAACACACGACAAAATATATTTTTGCTAGGACCTCACAGGACAACACAAGGACTTCATTACAAAAAGGCATTAGGTCTCTGTGTATAATCCGTTTAATGGCTGACCGCCTGCAATACCGCTATCTTTCATTTGGTGCCGATTTTACCGTTTTTATTACTAAACGCGTTTATGGAAACCCAGTTTAGCTTAACCTTATTCAATTTTCAATTTTGATCTAAGTTTATGTCAAAACTAATCAAAACACCAACAACATTTTCTTCGCGTCTAGTTTCCATGGTAAAAAATATTGTGATTGGTGCCAGGCAAAAAATCTCAAGTAATTTGCTTAGATGTTCTTAACCGATCAACTAAGATGAGCAACATCCGCCGCGAACACGATTTGGATAGGTGACCGCTAGTGACATTACTACAGAGCGCTTTCGTGCTTCGGAGGGCACGTAAAGCCGTCGCTCTGTTCCGGTTGTTGTATTAGGATGGCAGCCGTTATAGCATGGTGGTAGGGAATTTTACGAATGTCCACCTGACAAGCTACCTCTAGTAGAAAAAGTCCTCAAGTAGAAAATCTGTCGCCTAGCACCTAACGGTGTGTTCTGACAGATGTCCTTGAGAGCCAAAAATTTTAGGTTAGGCTAAACAACATTTTCGACAACATCATTTCTTACCATCAGGTGAGATAGTGTTCAAGGGATATTGCATCAGCTATTAAAAAAAAAGTTGATGACAAACTTGGGTGAGATCTTGAACGCGTTTAGTTGAGCTAAGCGTTGAATATCGGGTGTTAAAATATTGATTGAATTAGCTCAAACTTGGTTAAATTGAAGATGATGAAATTCAAACTTGAGCTCTTAACTGAATTAAACTCTCGAGCTCCTTTAGCTTGAATTGATCGCGTTTAGTTTCAACGGTAAAATCTGCTCCTATTGCCATTTTCACCGTTTGTTCACTAAAAACGTTTACCTTAACCAAGGTAAGTTAATAATAACAAATATTTTTAAAATATTTTAAGAAAACATCAAATTAATATTTTAATAAAACACTTAAAAAATATAAAAATATATCAAGTGACAATTCCGCCTAATTTTCCTGCTAAGCCGACGTGACGTCACAAACGTCACGCAGCCAATCCGGAAGAATTTTCGACGCGTTGCGCTTCTACACGAAGCATCCTGAGGATGCTTCATCTTTCTCGATCGTGCGCTCGTAGAGTCAAGACCTCCTGAGGATGCTTCGTGTAGAATCGAAACACGTCGAAATTTCTTCCGGATTGTGACGTCACGTCGGCTTAGCAGGAAAATTAGGCGGAATTGTCACTTGATATATTTTTATATTTTTTAAGTGTTTATCAAAATATTAATTTGATGTTTTCTTAAAATATTTTAAAAATATTTGTTATTATTAAGGTAAGTTAAAACAAGTACAAATTTTAATAATCTCAGTTGTTCCACCAGCCCATTTGGATTGGATTGTTAACAACATTTCCGTGGTATCGAATACTATTTATTTATTTATTTATTGATCTAATAACGTCATGAGACAATTAAATCACAATCGCAAGAAAAGAATTAAAATAACAAGATATAAATTAAAAAACACAGTCAAACACAAATTCTATAAATAAAAATGAAATACAATTATGTTTGGTGCAATTGAAAGATCTGTCACTTGGCAGCTGTTCATTGATGACATAAAGCTATTGAACGCGATAAGTTAATTTCTAAACATCATTTCTAAAATTGGACGTTCAGATATAGATCTTGGTTTGACTCGAACTTGGTTTGATTTGTGTTATTGAAATTAAACCGGAGCTCTGGACTCAGGCAAACGCTTGAGTATCGTTTAGCTTGAATTTGATCGCTATCGATAGGAATACTCTTGTAAGCAGTGCCCATCCCCGCTACCTTATACAGTTCGTAAGGCCGTTTAGATTGTTAAACACACGTTTAATCAGTGTACGTACGTAATTCAATGAGTAATAATCCAAATTTAGAGCCCCCTATCTTATTAAATTCAAATAAAAAATAACGCACTGTTACCACACACCAAACGGTAAAGCTCTAACTGAGGGTGGGGATCGAACCATGACTTCCAAAAGGGAGGTTTTCCATTCGACTGATGTATGTTTTAGTAATTTTATAAATGCGAATGTTTGTATGTGTGATGTTTGCACGCAAAAAAATTATGAAACTTTCAATAATATTGCCTACATATCAGAATAACACATAGGCTACCTATAATTTATTAAGATATGGTATGAATTGTCAAAAATGTAACGAATAAGTGTCAAGTGAGTAGGAAAAGATTATATTTTATGTGAAAGTGATTATCGTCAAAATAGTGAATCATAAATACCTACTTACTATAAAAAAAATTAATAAATAATGATTTATATATATTAAATAAATTATAATTTATATCTAATTCATATTTGCTAGTAACAAAATGATCCTCATCAAAATAATATTATAAACGCGAACTTTTGTAAATGTGTTTGAATGTTCGTTACTTCTTTACGCTCTAGCTGGCTGGCTAGACCAATTTTGATGAAATTTGGTATGGAGGTAGATGAGACGCTGGATTAAAACATAGGATACTTTATATCATCATCCATCACCACGCAGGTGTTATCGCGGGGCGCAGTTAGTTTTAACACATTTGTTACGCGATTACTCCGCCAACTTGAACTGATTTTGTTGTTTTTTAATTGTTGGGTACATTATTATACACAAACAAAATTAGTTGATTATTTTTTTAATTATAGTCAATTAACTTAAACATGTATTTGCTCACCTGGTGATTTAATGGTAATTGCAACTTTTGATGATGGTGAACAGTATTTAAGGCGAGTAAATGATCTTATAAGCAGTATGCATTACTTAAAAGAGTGAAAATAGCAATTATAAAAGATAAAACGACTCCCGGTAGAGGTAGAACACCGTGTGTTATTTAGTCAGTAGGGGCACTTGCTGTTGTGGGAGTAGTTGGTGCCGAGTCCGACATATCCCGGCCATCTCCCCGTGGATGGACGGGAATACATAAAGGTATTTTTCACAGGTAAAAAAAGGTAATTGTATTGAATCAGCATGGTACCGACTTCAGTAAGTTATTTCATACTTTAATGTTGGTAGTCGGTTTCGTTATTCTTGTCAAGCTTTTTTTTCAGTAGTTAATACGTTATTCTTTCATGAATTTATAATAAGCAATTACTATAGCGGAACATGGAAGTTATTTCGAACTTAAATTGACAAAGCAGTGAACACAATACTAATTTGTGTATGTATTGTATACATATAGATGATGCTGATCAATAGGCAAATCGTAGGACTTTCTTTCTATTGCTAAAAGGTTAGCCTTTGATCACAATCTCTCCTGATGGTAAGTGATGATGTGGTCGAGGTGTTTTGCTTGGCGACAGATTTTCTGCTTGAGGGTGGTCGCTAGGCGGGCATTCGCAAAATGCCCTATCACCATGCGGTGAAACTCAGGCCCACGGCGGGATTCGAATTATGGACCTGCTGCGCGGCAGTCCATAGCCAATGCCAATGAGCCTTCACCGCTTCATTGATGGCTCAGTGGCATTGGCAAAGTTATTGTCATGCAGACGTATAATTGTTGTCCTGTATTTTCACTTGCTACCTACAGGTAATGGCAGTGTTTCAGTGTGTCCACTCTGCTGCTTGGAGGTATAATATCTGACATTGCGGTCTCACCACGACCTATTTACTACCACGTATTGAACAATTAACATTGGTGACCTCAACCAATGACACCAGAATCTAAGTCAAAACGTATTCCAAATTTAGAATCTTGTTCTTTTCAAATTCTATTTAAGTAAATAAGAATACATCATCACCTCACATATCTCATTGTTTCAAAATCTATCTAAACATTCAGCAAACACTTTATGACGTCAAAAGTCGCGTTCTTTGACCGACGACAAGCACAAACTCATACAGAATGACGGACGATGCAATCAACCGCTACGTGTGTGTACAAAATGCTATAATAAAAGTAAAGTACGACGGTCATGTTCACGCAAACGTCGCCGTAGACTAAGAAACCAGTACCACAACTCGGACATACCTTACGATGAGTGCAAGATAAAGAAGTGGATATATGGAGGCCACCGTTACAGCATTTGAACACACTTTACAGACTCTACACTTAACAAAAAATCTGCGTGAGTATAATTAAAGAGCATATTAAAGGCTAGTTTCAGTACCTATCATCTTCAAGAGTAGAGTTATTTCTCTGTCATTTCAGGTCAAGTCTGGTACCATCATTAATCGTCACTTTCTAGCACTAACCCATGCGTATCTTAAATAATTATAACAACAGAAATGGTTGATATCGTCCACTGCAGATGCACACAAGTCATATAATATTGGTTACCCACATAAACTCATTACAAACATTCAAGACACTAAGACATTTATTTAAGCTCATCAAAAAATAAATAAAAAGGGACTCTGCATACCGCATCTTGAGTTGGAAGAGCCAATATAACTAAGTTTAAGTTAGCAACACATTTAAATACATAATATCACATGCCAAAGAATATTCTGCAATATAGGAACATAATGAATATAACAATAAAATATAAACTTATCCTTCTGTAGATATATTTTTCCAAAGAGGCAGGCAGCGTTATCGTAGCACACGCACGTTTCGTCA
Organism: Plagodis pulveraria; assembly: GCA_963890685.1. Taxonomy (NCBI): domain Eukaryota; kingdom Metazoa; phylum Arthropoda; class Insecta; order Lepidoptera; family Geometridae; genus Plagodis; species Plagodis pulveraria. Next base: position 5,376,659 of record OY982950.1, read on the forward strand.
GGTATTACAGTGGGCTAGCCTAATGCTACCAGTTCCAGAATCTGAGTAACAACCAAACACGTTTATGCAAGCCCTTGTAGCGTAGGTTGCTTAGTCGTTCTTAACTGATCAACTCCGCTGCGGTTATGACTTGGGTGAGTGGCTACTACGCGCTTCCGTTAGCAGTTAGGGGGTACGCCGTCGGTCGTGGTTGTTGTCTTAGGACGGCAGTCTCATTATAGCAAGGTGGTAGGGAATTTTGCAAAAGCCCACCTGGCTAGCTACCACCCTCAAGTAGAACCATCTGTTGCCAAGCACTGAAATTAAAGGGTAGACGTTTCAAATAACAACATTCATTGTTAGTAATAGAATGAACTGTTTTAAAGCAAACCAAAAGTCGTACAATCAGTACTTACTAGGTATCTTCACCAATAGTCTATCTTGGTGGGTACCACCGCAGACTCAGCTAATCTATCCAAAGCAGTAGTGTGCAAACATTACTGAGTTTAGGCGCGAAGAAAACTGTAGACTGCAAAATAACTTGGCAAACGAGATATGGGAACCAAATTTCAACGAGCGTAGTGTAGTGTCTAATGAAGTAGTGTAAATGGAATGGATGGCCTTCCATTTACACTCTCATTTACATCTCTTCCTGTGGGTGTCGTAAGAAGTGACTACGGGTAAAATACCAGAAGGTGGGCAGCAACTTCTGAGGAACTGCTATCTTATACTGTGATCACCAAAACACCTGCCAGGGTTGGAGATTATAGTAAAGCTCTCCTTAATGAGGGAAGCTGTGTTCAACAGTGGACAAACTGATACAGTAGATAGGTTAGCTTTTTACTAAGTTCTTACCTTGTGGTAGCTTATAATGCTGTTGAGGATCGTTATCAGGTTTAATAGAGATTTTTTGGCTCTAAAGGACAGTTTCTGGAACATAAAGTTCGGTACTTGTCAACAGATTTTCTACTTGAGGGTTATAGCCACTGGGCGAAAATTCTTCCACCATGTGGTGAAGCTCAAGCTTGTCTATCCAAACAATGGACCTTCTGTACGGCAGTCTTTACTTACGGCTATTCATTGGTACAAATATGTATATAGGTGTGTTTCTTATAGAATGACCAAGCTCTGATTCTGCTAATCACAACGTATACTGCACAAGCGTCGCAAGACCTCGTCCATCACGGCGGATAAAAAATAATACTCAGTAATAATTTCCATGATTCGCCTTCTGAATCGGTTGCCGTGGCGTGTCGCGACTATATAAACATTATGTCAGGAGCTAGATGCATGTTTTATAAAAATGGCTATGAATATTTTTTCCAGCTATACTAAATTTACACATAGTCATAGAAGTGAATACTACTGCGTGATACAGTCAAAATGGAATAAGAGAGGGAATCGGAACAGGTGCTAACCAGGCGCACTCCAGATCCTGAAGATGGCTTCCTTATGAAGCCGAAACAATTGTTGATCCGTACATCGACAACACGTAAGTGTTAAATTATATCACGTGAATAACCTGTGCTAATCAATAAGTAAAGGTGCTAACTAGTTTTGTTGAAAATAAATTTATTTCTAATAAATTTACCAGGTGATTGGTATCTTCACCAAGATACCGTCTTGGTACCACTGCAGTGACAGATACTTTGAAGCGTTCAAACAGTATGTTTAGGCGTGACAAGCACTAGCAATTGAAATTAATGGGAAAACGAGACGTAAGAACTTACTTCTCGGAGAGAAGAGCGCAGTGTACTCAAGCAGAACGAAGATTACATTTATAGTACATTAGCTGCGCCCCACGGTTATACATTCAAGACGTCCACTGTTGAACAAAATCCTCCCCCATAGAACGCCACAAAGAACGGCTACTAGCCACTTGTAACCACTGGCTACCCGCGACTTTCACGATGTCGTCAGTCCACCGGGTGAGGGGCCTACCAACTCTACGTCTTCCGGTGTAGTGTGGTAACCACTCGAGAACCTTTCTTCCCCATCGGTTATGAGTTCGTCGAGCAATGTGGCCCGCCCATTGCCACTTTAACTTGCTAATTCTGAGAGCTATGACGGTGACTTTGGCTCTTTGGCGAATATCCACGTTCCGGATTTTATCGCAATATATACGGTGAAATATTGCTGACGCACAAATACAGTAATTTCTAAGTCCCCGACTCCCCGTCTATTTACTCTCTGTCTTCATCTTTACGCCATTAATCTAGCTATATGTGTAATATTTCTCGCTAACTGATGTTTTATTCACCGCGCGCTATATATAAATTGTTTCTTTGCCGTCATACTGTCTACTTAGAAAGTATTAACGAAGAGCGACGCTTCACAGCTTATCGCAACCTTTTATGTCTAGATTTAATATGGCAACTTAAGGGTGAACTGGCCGGTCACTTCTCCATACAAACGTGGTAGGGTGATCACTCCCTTTTTTGAGGATTTAGGTTCAAAACAAATTATAATACCAATTTATCTCGTCATTATCTAGGCTTGTATGATGATGAAATTTTAATAAAATAATTAACTTGAGAGTTATGAGCTTCGAAACATTTTCATGTAACATTTTCGAGGCTCATAACTTTCAACTTAATTATCTTTTTAAATAATATTTAATTAATTTCGGCATCACACAAGCCTAGATAATGACGATATCAATCGGTATTACGCTTAATTCTGGACCTAAAATCTCAAATAAGGGAGTGATCACCCTACGGCGTTTGTATTGAAAAGCAACCGGCCAGTTCAACCTTAAGGATTTTCGAATGGTGGGCGTATGGACGTGTAAAGTGTGTTGATTTGGTTCAAAGTGAAATAGTAAGTATAAGTAGAATTTTTTAATGAAATTATTTCAAGCATCGCATGCTAAGCGAACATCACTATTTTAAAGTTAAGAGCACAAAATGTTCGTAGCAAGGAGTCACATAGTTGAGCTGTATAAAAATTATTAAATGTAGACTAGGATTTTTGAACAGACTTCAAGAAAACTATGATATTCTTAATTCAACTTTATTTTTTGTGTGTGTCTCTTAACTGGTCGTACTGATTTCGATGTTTTTTTCATGTTCGATAGCTGGTGTTTGTCGTGTAGTAATTGAAGTAACAATCATGATTATTATAAAAAAAAACATACAAACGACTTGAAATCCTCCTTTTTATTTTGAAGTCGTTTATCGAGTCGAGTCTGATTACTATTTAGGTAACAAAGTTATTAAGGTAATTTAGATTACTCTTCTTATTTAGGTTATCTAGTTTGAAGCAGTGATGGCTCAGTGGCATTGGCTTTGGACTGCCGCGCAGCAGGTCTATGGTTCGAATCCCGCTGCGGGCTTGAGCATCACCGCATGGTGGGATGGCATTTTGTGAATGCCCACCTGGCTAGCGACCACGCTCAAGTAGAAAATCTGTCGCAAAGCACCTCACGTTGTGTTCCGGCAGCTGTCCTTGAGTGCCAGCAATTCTAGGTTAAGCCTGTAAACACCTTCGATCACATCATCACTTACCATCAGGTGAGATTGTGGTCAAAAGCTTACCTATCAGGAATAATAAAAAAGTAGCAATCAACAACATAAATAAAAGTCAATGTACTACAAGAATAATTCGATTCTACGTAATAATTGCTGTAATCTTACCTTAGGGATGACCATCGTAGTATTAATCAATAATTTAAACTTAATAAAATCATTATGTCGTTAGTAATTTATTCATATACAAGGTTATTGGTAAAATGCTAACAACCTCTTAGGGTTGACTTTTACTAGTCCTAGCAAACATTTTGAGATGAAAATTTTAGTCATGACTTGGATGGGTGACCGCTATGCGCTCGTGGCATTACTACGCTTCGGTGCTTCACGGTCTCAGTTATTGTTTTAGGATGGCAGTCATTACAGCATGGTGGTAGCGCAGTTTTCGAACGTCAGCCTGGCTAGCCACCACACTCAAGTAGAAAATCTGTCGCCAAACACCTAACGGTGTGTTCTAGGTTAGCCTGAACAACATCTTTGACTACCATCGTCCCTTACCGTCATATGAGGCAGTGGTGAAAGACAAACCTATCAGCTATAAATAAATAATTAAGTGAACTGGTTATTTCTTATTCATTCTATATGTTTAACAAAAAAATCAATATAATATATACAACAAGACCTCAGTAATAATACCACAAGCGGTTACCCATCCAAATGATGACCGCAGTGAAAGTGGCCTTGCTTACAACACACGACCTGTAGTTTTTTTTGTAACTGATAGCTTTCTATAGCTAGCCTGTGACCACAAAAGCGTTCCAAAAAGTACGTTTTACGCCTTTCTACTGACGTGGCTTAGATGCATCTTAATTAACTGAAGAGAACTCTACATGAGAGATCCAATACCAGAATTCTAGAAACCTTTGAAGCCATATTATAAATTTGACTCTCGAGTACCTAGCCATCAAGGTTTAATGAGATGTAAAATCAAGTTTGCTCCTGCTAATGAATCGTTAGATCTATGTTGACTAGCTATCAGGTTCAATCAAGGAATTAATAAACCTAATTAGGATTTAGTATTTGAAGCTTGTGATGTTATTACGCAGGTAGTTTAAAAGGAAAGTAGAGATATGATGGCTGTTGCGTCCATAGGCTTAGGATGTACTTGATGAATTGAGCGTAGCAAAAAAATCGTAAGTCTATGGTTTTGTCTACAAAACATGTTTTACTTGCTCATTTTCAATATATATATATATATATATATATATATATATATATATATATATATATATATATATATATATATATATATATGATAACAATTAAAAATTTAATTCCTTCATCAATGCCCAAAGCCCGAATTCGTTTGCATGTCATGCGTACGTGTTGCCAGCAGTCGCGCCAAATCTAATTTTGAATTTCCCACGTTATTTATTGATAACTTAAATCCCTATAACTTTTTTTTACCACGAGTATGAATTTATTTACATAATATTACAAATTATACAACAGTACAGCTACCATACTGAAAGCATTTAGGCAACCCATACAGGGCGTACAGGTAAATATCAAATACTCCAGCCCACTTTCAGTTGGTAGCGTGCCCAGCATTCCCCCATTGGATTGCAATACTTATTCGTTAACATTTTAATTACGCGTCTTGTAAACCAAGCACTCTGATAAGTTTTACAAAATAAGTGAGCACCAGGCCCCTACGGACCCAATGTGACACATTGGGTTCAACAAACTAGTAAATTAAATCTCTATTTAAGCATTTTTAGGGTTACATTTCCAAAAAATTTTTATCAGTATTTCAAAGAAAGAATCATCCGAATTAATCCGCAGCCTACAAAAAAAAAACAACTTAGTTTAGCGTTGGTATAATATTGTGTAAAGCGAAAGTAAAATAACTATTTCTTTTTTCTTCGTGTCCAGTTTACTAAGATAATGAATAGATTCAGGCGTTATTTTATGGAATAATAACAAATACTAAAAAAATATAAAAGGGAAATTCTCGATCGTGCACTCGAAGAGTCAAGACCTCTTGAGGATGCTTCGTGTAGAATAGAAACGCGTCGAAAATTCTTCCGGTTTCGCTGCGTGGCATTTGTGACGTCACGTTGGGTTAAGAAGAAAATAAGAAGTCACTTTTTTTATAACCAGCGGTTTGCCTTTATTATCAAAATACTACGAACTATATACAACACTACAGCTACTACAATTAAAGCATTTAGATACTCGTAAGTCAATGCAGACTAACAGGCAGTCCAAATTCTCCAGCGCACTAACAGTTGGCAGCGTGCTTAGCGTGCTGGCAGCATTGCCCCGTTGAATTGCAATGCTTATTTGCAGCAATTTTTGCAATTAAGCAATTGTTTTTAGTATATATATTTTTTATTGATTTTTCTAAAATATTTAATTTGTGTTTTCGTAAAAAAAACTCGGCATATCTCACTGAAATTTAAATGAGACCATATATCAAGAACCTGATATTGAAAATAAAAAAAAAAACAAAATCGGTACACCCTGTAAAAAGTTATGTGGTAACAAAAAAAAACAGTTGAATTGAGAACATCCTCCTTTTTTTGAGTCGATTACACACGAAATCGACCAGTTTTTTAGGGTTCCGTATCCAAAGTAGGGAAGGTCCAAAGTTACACAGCTAAATTTTCACAGATGATGTTTTTTTTTTATGCTAGATCGGTTAGCCTTTGACCACTATCTCACCAGATGGTAAGTGATGATGTGGTCGAAGATGTAGTTCAGGCTAACCTAGAAGTACTGGCTCTCAAGGACAGCTGCCAGAACACACCTTTCGGTGCTTGGCGTCAGATTTTCTACTTGAGGGTGGTAGCTAGCCAGGTTTATGGGTATGTTTCTGCTATAACAACAAATACATCGACTTAGTGCAGGTTAACTTTGCTTACGAAGGATTCCGTACCCTTCGTGAAAATTAGAGATAAGGTATATATAAGGTATATAGTATAAAATGTTGTATAGATAATGGTAAGGAACCCTTTGTGCGTGAATCCAACTTGCACTTGCCGATTTTTATTAATAGTTTCAGCAAAATAGTAGGAATAATTCAGATTAAAGACGAAGATGCATTTATGCGTGAAAATAAACGTATCAAAATTAATAACCCAACCTTTGTACAGGTAGGTACATATATTATTAAGGCTTCCGTTGGCATATTAATGCACACAAAGGCTTTCTGCTGGTGGCAGTTACACAAAGTAACTATATGTGTATACGTATTATATAAATACACGTTGCAGCATTGCAGTCTTGGAATTGTCATTGTCTAATTAACATATAAATTTTGCTAAAGTTTAAGGTTCATTTAAGTACATCGCGGCTGATCGCAGCGGCAGAGAGCCCAGGGCACGGTAGGTTAGGTTCTCATTTGTCTGACGTGTTGTGTCGTGATGAGACAGAGACCTATCTTAGTATGAAAGTGATACCCAATCGTGATCTTGTTCTTGGAGTTGTGTTCCAAGGTAAAGGGGTATCAGGGCGGTGCCCTCTTTCCCCGGCCTTTCTTCGCCTATTGCAATAGGCGAGTATCTTCTTTGACTCTTTAGCCAAGTTTCATGCCCGCCCAGCGGCCACTATGTGTCTGGGCGATCAGGCCACGGCAGGTTGATCCCGCTGGTGGGAAGCCCAGTGGACCGATCAGCGACCGAGACTGTGACCACTGGGGGTAAAACTGATACTCTTCTGATGCATCACGACACAACACGTCAGACAAATATGAACTTAGCTTAATGCGTCAATAGTATGTTGAGACACGCATGGCCGCTCGCAGCCTGCGTCAGTCGTTGGCCGCAGGCCTCGGAAACAACGCTATACATTTTCAAACTCTGATTATTGTCGCATCAGCCGCGCGCGTCAGCCGAACGCAATGAAACGCGCACGACTGCGATCGGCCGCGATGACCGAAAATGAACCTTTAACATATATAGGACTTAGGATGCTTGTGGAGGCTTGTTAATGGCTTACCTTAATTAAGTTACCAAACCTTTTATGTAATGATAGCTATAAGCCCCTTAATAAACATAAAATAAAATATGTTAATCAACAAAACCCCAAGAAAAAGAAGAGCTGAGCTGGAAGTTCTCGTAGCACAGTTTTTTTTTTTTTTATGCCTGATAGCCTTTGACCACTATCTCACCTGATGGTAAGTGATGATGTGGTTGAAGATGTTGTTCAGGCTAACCTAGAAGTACTGGCTCTCAAGGACAGTTTGCCCATAGTAGTTGTTAACTGATCAACTAGGTTATGCAATGCTCGCTGCGGTCATTACTTGGACGGGTGTCCGCTAATAGTATTTTCATGGAGCGCTTCAGAGCTTCGGAGAGCAAATTAGCCGTCGTTGGTATCGGTGGTTGTCTTACAATGGCAGTCGTTAAGCTATGTAGAAGGCTGGTGCCCAAAAACTATAACACTGAACACGGTGGTGAAGCATTACTCGAAAAAAAAGAGAAACATTTTGGTTATGTCACCAAGTACCTAACGGTATGTTCCAGAGGCTGTAACATATTATTTTTTTGTTTTAGGTACTGTACCTACTGTACTGTAACAGCCGGATCGTTCACTGCTGAACACAGCCTCCCTTATTAAAAGGGTATTTGCCATAATCCCCACGCTGGACAGGTGGCTTGAGGATCGCAGTGTAAGATGGCAGTTCTTTAGAAGGTGCTCCTGCCCACCTTCCAGTATTTTTGCCTTAGTCGCCTCTTACACCACCCACGGGAAGATGTAAGGGAATGCAATTCTAACCCGGCACCCCATGGGGGGTTTAGTTATGTCGTTAAATTATTGTACATCATCTCATAATACGCACCGGAGATTCAGAGAATATTTTTGGTGATAACTTATTATAAATGTTCAATTCGTTGAATCAACAAGTTGATCGTCATCTAGATGTTTATCAGTTGTGATGAAATGCATCTGTTAGGCATATATACCTGGTAGCTCAGAATAAAACCTAGAATAGAAACTCTCTTTTAAGAGCAGCTTTTCGAAGCGCTCGCGCTAGCGAAGTTTACTAAGCTGTTCTCAAAACGTCGCGCACGGTCATGAGTTGGATGGGTGACCGCTAGTGACATTACTACTGAGCGTTTCCGTGCTTCGGAGGGCACGTTAAGCCGTCGGTCCTGGTTGTTGTCTTAGGATGGCAGTCGTTATAGCATGGTGGTAGGGCATTTTGCGAATGCCCGCCTGGCAAGCTACACCCTCAAGTAGAAAATCTGTCGCCAAGCACCTAACGGTGTGTTCCGGCAGCTGTCCTTGAGAGCCAGTACTTCTAGGTTAGCCGGAACAACATCTTCGACCACATCATCACTTACCATCAGGTGAGATAGAGGTCAAAATCATAAAAAAAAGCTGCCAGAACACACCGTTATGTGTTCAGTGACAGATTTTCTACTTGAGTGTGGTAGCTAGCCAGGCGCCCGCCATTACGCTATTGATACGCAAGGTACAATAGCGCCATGTCGATAATAGTGTGGCAAAAGCGTTGCTTAGGAACTCCGACGTCCTGTGTGAGATGGTCATTTCATTTTTTACATAGAAATTCTCAGTTTCAGTCTGGTTTCTGGTTCTGTTCCGAAACGACAAGGTCATGGTCAGACTAGCTCCCTGTAGCTATAGACGTTTAAACATATAGGGTTAAGGTAAACCCCCTTTCAGTGAATACATGCGTTAAAATATGTAATTATGTTCTGTTCATAGATTAATCGAAAATGCAATTTAACAATGTTACTACCGTTCAAGCGATTATTCTATATTAAATTTCAGTAATATTGTCACGGAATTGCTTATTCACAGGCACAAGCTCTTTACGATACGATATAAATTAATTAGGTCATGCGCAAATTAGACTACAAGATCATTCCACTATAGGGAATTCTAGACGTGAAAACACGTCACTTCTCACGTGTAATCACGTGACAATGCCGAAAATTTAACTTTATTTTTCGCATCATCCTATGAATGCGATTTTGACGGAACATGCACGAGGCCCACCTAAAGTTAAGTGGTAACTTTTGTCTATATAACATATTAGGTATGCATTACGTCATAAGTGATGAACTGGAATGCGCCGTCACCCAGAAAGATACAGTTGAAGTCCTTCTACGTCTAAGGACTGCTGCTGAAAAAATCTTGGCGACAGATTTTCTACTTGAGGGTAGTAGCTAGCCAGTCGAGCTTAGCAAAATGCCCTTGAAGCTCAAGCCTGGCAGTGGGGATCGAACCGTGGACTAAAAACTTTATTACATGTCTGCAGTAGTTGTCAATTATATTAATGTTCGTAACATGTATTTCAACTCTCCACCTGAAAATAATTAGAATATCAGCACAATTTCAAAATTTTAACTTTTTCAGTGCCTACCTAATAAATGTAACGCCCTCTTTGACGAGAGGAAAAACTATAGTCATGTGCGGGATTCGAACACGCGTCATCCACCCCTATAGCCGGAGTATGCTCTGACCGATTTCAAGGACTCATAACTCATTTTTTTTTCTCTCGTTTCCATCGTATGTGGATGGAGCGATACTCCTAAATTAATCTGGTTTGAAAATCATCTTACCTACTAAAAGAACACATCAAATATACGCCTCCTTTCGACGAGTGCAGCTCCTTCGGTCAGACTACCAAAACACGGAAGCGCTTAATGCCTCTAGCGGACACCTGTAAAATAATGAACGCAGCGGACGTTGCTTAGCCTAGTTGATCAGAGGACGACGGAGCAAGCTCAGCTACGAGCGCCTTGGCATAGTTGCCAGAGTACAACGCTGTTATATATTAGCATAGTTATAATATTACTCTAAGTTCTATTGTAATCCTGCTGGCCAATTATGTAATGTTAACAAATTCTGATTTATATCCTAGAAAAGTACGTGATATTCCTAGAAATTCGTAGACCCAGTTTAATACGGCGCTCTATCACACCTGCGCTTTCAACTCCGAAATTTAATTCACTCAGTGCCAATCGCATTGATTCCAATTATATCTTCTCGTACAATAAATGGGGAGTCACGGGAAAGAGACGAAACGGGTATAAACCGGAATAATCGTTATCCAATAAAGGAAATTCTATTCTATCCAATCCCTATTCTCCGGAATTAATAAGAACGTGATTCAAGTGACTCGCAGGTGACTACGTACTGTGGATAGAATATTATGGGAAGATTTCTTTTAGTTTGAAAGACTTATTCTTTTGTTTATTTTTTAGTTGTTTTTCGTAATCTGTTAGTATATTAAAGCAACAAGGATACGGCGGTCAGGGTTACTTTAAGGTTTGTACATACAAGTTATTTATCTGTCAGTAATTAAGATACAAAATATTGTTTATATCACATCTATTCGAAAAGATCTAGTTTGTTCCTCGTACTAAAACAACTTTTAATCCCTAGGGACAAAAAGTGATTTAGAATTTGGATGTTCGCTGCACTCCGGATTCTACTTTAGAATCCCTCACTACGCTTGTGATACTACCCTAAAATCCATCATTCTGCTCTGGATTCAAAGAAACACTCTAGCCCTAAAATGGTTGTTGGCTCCCTTGGTAAACAATCTAATCTGATGAGTAAAAATAAAAATTAACATATTGCATTAATTTGACTCTCATAGCAAAAGTATCAAATCTCATTTGCCATTTATGCCACATTTTTTCACATTATGCCATTTATTTAGGCAGCAATAATCCTCGCAGCTTTATTGGAATTCAAATAAAAAGATTTTTTTGCGGTAATAAATGTAAATCGCAATGATATTATTTTATTCTATTTCTGCAAATTAAAAAGTCAAATTTTATTGTTAATAATTATTATTTACTGGATCAGCCAGATCGTCCACTGATAAACACAGCCTCCCCTAGTAAGCCATAATCCCCACGCTTGGCAGGCGTCTCGGGGATCGCAGTATTTGTTGAGAGTTCTTTAGAAGGCGCTGCTGCCCACCTTCCAGTATTTTTCCCTTAGTCGCCACTCACGAAACTCACGATAGTGGCATTATTTTAATACAATCTGTATTATTTCACTAAGAGAGGAGAATTTATGACCACATATCAAATGAAATATATTTTATACAATGTCAAAACCACAGCTCGTATTGGAAACTGGGATGTGATCGGAATGGGTCGAGCTGCAGCCTCGTAATAAGACCGCAAGGCACCTTTGTAATCCACAGACGGTTGCAATTCTATATACGTCGAGATTTTATTTTTTACCGAAAAAGTAGAGAACTTTAAGTTTCTTTTTGTTTGGTAAGCGTTTACTCCGCTAAATATGAATAGATTTAATTCTTTTTGTCAGGTACATTAAAGTCCCAAATGGTTCCCATGTAAATTTTATCAATTTCCATCCAGTAGTTTTTAAGTTATAGTTAAGTAACTGAAAAATTTTATTGCATACCTTTTTTTTTATTTATTTATCCAATAATTAAAAATATACATTATGGTTTATGTAAGTAATGTTTAAAACCTATGTTAGGTTTTATCTAGACATTGAGTTCTCGATAAAAATAGGTATAATATCATACTTTATCTTAATTAGGTGCAATGTGATACGTACACAGCCAAATAGCGAACAAAATAACAAAACTAAACAAATCAGTAGTCAAGCATGAGTTTTTCTCACACAGACAACTGTTATCTCAGGCACGCAATGAAGTATTTTATTGTATGTGCAGTAAGCAGCTACCCACTGATCATAAAACAAATACGAACCAGTTGTGTGACGGCTGTGTGACGTGTATCAGTGCTATTGCATTTGTGTGCGCTTATACGCACTACCTACGAATAAATAAAGTATATTCGTAGCGCACTACAAAGGATAAGTTAATGTTGATTTAGCTCTTATTGATGATGAACAGTACGATATGCGAGTGAAAACGATCTTTAAAAATATGGAACCGACTTCCAATACAAAGAAATTCTATATCTAGGCAATATTGGGTTGTGGCAATTCTTGAGTGTAGTTGCAATTGCGTATTTAATTTTTTTTTGAAGCAGCGATGACTCTTTGGCATTTTGTAATTGCATTTGGCAAGCTGCATGGTGGTAGGGCGTTTCTGCGAATTCCCGCCTGGCTAGCGACCACCCTCAGGAAGAAAATCTGTCGTCAAGCACCTAACGGTGTGTCCTGGTAGCTGTCCTTGAGAGCCAGTAATTCCAGGTTAAGCCTGTTAATACCTTCGACCACATCACCTACCATCAGGTGAGATTGTGGTCAAAAGTTTACCTATCAGCATAAAATTTTTTTTTTTATTTTTTTATTAGGAATTATGGCAAAAATGTACCAGAACAATAGAATAGATACGTTAGTATGTAAACAGCCCTGACTACTTATTTGAGGTTGATGACCTTCCTTAGTTTCATATCTGGTTATCAATCACAAATGTGCAATTTGTATTCAATACTTTTTATTTGTTGACTTTGTGTAGTGTTTCATTTGTATGTCTTTGTTCTTGCGTATAATAGTGATTTAATTGTAATTGTCTTAGTACGTTATTAGACCAATAAATTAATAAAGTAATTTAGAAAAAGACGTAGAATTCAACGAAAACCTACCCCTACAAATGCGCATAAGATACTAAGTAGGTCTCATGTATCTTAAGTAATGATCTGAACTTTTAAATCCAGTTCTTAGGCTAAAGTACCACAATTTTCTTTCTAAATCAGATCTTCAAAATTATTTTATTGACGAGATGACATTGTGAGTTTTCATTAATATTCCTGAGCATTCTATCTTTTAAGATTATTCCCTTAATTTGGCAAAGGTCCTTGGCTGAGCACTTACTTAGGGATAACTCAATTTTGGCATCCCTATTGAATTGCAGATTTAATCGAAGCCAGAATAATGCAATAGGCAATATGTTGCTGATAAATTAACTTCGTTAGATGTGAATTGAATGGAGATCAAAGTATATATGAAACTACTTCTTAAGTCACCATTATGTTGACTCGTGGAGTAATGTAATTAGGTGACTTACAATTAAGTACCTAATTAGGTGGCACTGCTGAAATTGCCTACATTTGTTTCAATTAAAAACCGCCTAATAATTTATCTAGACGTTCATCTTTAGGGTTCCGTATCCAAAGGATAAAAACGGGACCCTATTACTGAGATTTCGCTGTCCGTCCGTCCGTCCGTCCGTCTGTCACCAGGCTGTATCTCAAGAACGATGATAGCTAGGCAGTTGAAATTTTCACACATGATGTTTTTCTGTTGCCGCTATAACGACAAATACTAAAATAAAATAAATATTTAAGCTAAGCAGTTGAAATTTTCACACATGATGTTTTTCTGTTGCCGCTATAACGACAAATACTAAAATAAAATAAAATAAATATTTAAGGGGGGCTCCCATACAACAAACTTGATTTTTTACCGTTTCTTGCTCGATACTAATAATGGTGACAGGTAGACGCTTTAACTATTCATAGAATATGTTGATAGAATATGTGTATGTTACGGAACCCTTCGTGCGCGAGTCCCACTCGCACTTAGCCGGTTTTTTTATCGTAATAAAAAAATGTGTTCGACACCCTGTTTTATGTGTCAATATTCTTGACAAATATTTGGATTCCAGATTTGTTTCTCATTTTGTTCACAACTTAGTTACAAAGGCCGGTGACACATACGCCGGAGGCCATTCAAATGTCTATATTTCACTCTAGGATAACAATCTTTAAACATATTGATACAATAGATAGATAGATAGATAAACTCTTTATTGTAACACAAAGATTAATATTAACATAAAAAACTTACAATATAACCATATATAATAATATATAACCATATCATCATGAAGCAATGATAGCCGAGCGGTTATAGCGTTGGACTGCAGTGCCGCAGGTCCATGGTTCGAATCCCACCGCCGGCTTGAGCTTCACCGCATAGTGGAACGGCATTTTACGAATGCTCGACTGGCTAGCTACCACCTTCAAGTAGTGTATCCTATTTTGGCTATATTGTAGTAAATAGTCAACTAAGTAATATTATTTGTAATGCTGTATGGATAACTAAATAAATAAATAAAATCTGTCGCCAAGTACCTAACAGTTTGTTCCGGCAGCTGTCCTTGAGAGCCCGTAAAATTACAGGCACGTGGGACTTAACAACTATATATTTCAAGACGACGGGCGCAGTGCAGCTCTTCACTATTGATGTAATGCATCTGTTATAGGCAGTGGTTACCGCTTAACATCAGGTGGGCCTCGTGCTTGTTCCGTCACAATCAAAATTCTACTGACATCAATATTGACGGAAACCTGTAAAAGAAGTATTGAAATTTTATTAAGAGACATGCGGAAGTTTCCTCAAAAAAGCACTTCACCAAATTTATCGACCTTGAAATCGCCAAACACGCTCCGCCTTCTTCATCTAAACCTTACTTCGTCTAAATAAGGCGTGAGAATATTCACAGATTTACTTAACTAAACAGAATAATTTATGAACCAATTCTCAATTCCCGCGCTTGTATTTTCACTGAAAAGTTCGGATTTTTCCAGCAAAAATATATAAGAAAAATGTCATTCTATATTTTGCTGTAATTCAATTCGCGCATAGCAAACAGGCCGCAACGGGGTCGTTTTCGCGTCAATTTAAGTTTGTTATGGCTGAGATACAACGAGTTCTCAAGAGACTTTAATATTTTCTTTATGAAAAGTCTAAATTACCAACAAAGTCTGGGATTACGGCTTGCCTTTCGCAAAGTCAAACAGACTCGAACTCAGGCGGAGAAGTGATCCTGACAGTCTTTGACGAGTCTTTCACTTTTGTTTTGACGACTTGACAAAGCATCAATTTCAACTAGACAATGTTTTATAGACTTGGCTTTTTGAACACTCGTCTTCTTCTTACTCTTATCGCATGCATGAGGGGTCGGTACAATATGTATTTTCTAGCAAGACAGAGGAAAAATTAAGAACTTTTTTAAAATAGGTTTTCTGTCATATTGGACAACTTAAAACACTAAAATAAAATCGCTATTGGACCACGTAAAAGTGAAAAAAGAGATAGCGATGGAGAAATCCATCAGTGAAAACCTAATAAAGCTGAATAACACAAAAATGTAACTTATAAAGTAAATGTAAATTAATTTCATAAAAGTATATAACGCTCTTAAAATGATTTTACTATTTATTATTAGGTATATTTTAATACAAATACATACATTAATTGGGATGTTTTAGTAACATGCGTATATAGAGTCAACGTACCAATTTTTTTCCATGGATAAAACATCATTTGGGATCAACTTGGCCTAAGAAATATAATTGAGATTAACATAAATTTTCTTACAGCTACGAACTAATTATATTAAAAATGTGTTCATATAATGCAGTTTAGCACTTGTAAGGGTCTTAAGGGCAAACTGGCCGGTCAGTTCTCCATACAAACGTCGTAGGGTAATCACTCCCTTATTTGAGAATTTAGGTCCAAAACAAAACATGATATCGATTGATCTTTTTATTATCTAGGCTTGTATCGGTCCCAGTTGTTGTCTTAAGATGGCATTCGTAATGGAGATAATCTGTCGCAAAGCACGTAACGTTGTGTGCCGGGAACTCTCCTTGAAGGCCAGCAATTCATGTAATTTGAATGTTGAAGGCTGCAACTGAGGTATATGTGACTAAGAGGAAATTCGGGGGTAGTTGTTATTCTAATACCTATTGCAATTTTCCCATTCACGCCTTCTAAGCGAATAAGCTTACAACGAAAAGACTTATCCCCTTAAGTCGGTTAAATTGTGGGAGCGAAGAGACAGATTTGAGCTATGACTCACTCACTACGATAGTTCAGTTGAAAAAGCATGTCCCGGATAGGGACGGACGGTCGCGGGAACCTCGCTTTTTTTTTCTTTCGTAGTAGTTTTGTAGGAATAATTGTTATTTTATTTATTTACCGTTGAAACCTTAAATAGCATTCTCGAAAACATCATCACTTATTAATATATTTTGATTACCTCAACTCAAAGATAAATAAATAATTTTTTAAATTTCCTTTCAACGATAAACAAATAAAATAACAATTTTTCCCACAAAATTACTACGAAAGGAAAATTTTTAACAACGACCGAGATTCCGCGACCGTCCGTCCTTACCCGGGAATTGCTTTTCCAACTGGATTGTCGTAGTAAGTCAGTCATAGCTCAAATCTGTCTCTTTGCTCCCATTATTTAACCGTCTTAAGGGGACGAGTTTCGCTAAAAAAGGCGTGAATACGAAAATTACAATGTTAGAATAACAACTACGCCCAATTTGCTCTTAAATGGTGGTGGTAATTCCCTAATTTATTTAAGACTCAATCACATATTCTTCAGTTACCGCCTTCAATTTCTTCCATTCAAATTACATGAAGATCTTCATGAATGCCCATGCTAAAGAGAAACCGGAACAATTAAATTTAACGTATCAACACCTCACACTCCGTAATTTTTCTTCATTCCAATAACACAATTGAAGGCGAGCATTACAGTAGTGTACAGAAAGATACATACGGCGGGTGATAGAGTATTTTGCGGATGCTCGCCTGACCAGCTACCACTCTCAAAAAATATGTTGCTAAGTAACTAGCAGTGTGTTCTGGCAGCAGTCCTTGAGAGCTAGTAATAATACAGAATGAGACTTAACAACTGTATTTCTCAGGGTACGAGCGCAGTGCTGTTCGTCACTTGTGACGAAATGCATCTGTTATAGGCAGAGTTTACCGCATATTAATCCCATAAAAAAGATACTTATATATGAGAAGGCAAAAGCAATAGATATATACCCAAGAATAAATAGAATAGAAATCATATTTTTGAGACATATTCTATATTCAAATATTGATACGAAGCCAGGAATACAGAAATTACAGAGTGCATTAGAATTAAGAACGCAAATTAAACACATTTCAGGAATCATCAATATCAACAGTGGGAAGGCGGTTTCCCAAATTTTCCACACTTGAGAATCTAAGTAAGATGACAGTTATTCAGAAAGCGCTACAGCTCAACTTCTGATTTAGTAGCGTTTTTATGACATACACTGGAATATATGCAGGCTATAAATACACAATACTATAGCTCGGTATCGCACTATGAAAACAAAAATTTAATTTTAGCAAAATCTGAATTTAGATACATACGAGTATAAAGTATATCGCGGCAATATTAAACTTTTCAGTACAAATATTTCATCCATACAAATTCCGAGAGATTTATTATTTTTAACCGTTTTTACAATATTCAAGTAACAAAAACCCGGCACAGTTGGTACCAGGGGGCCAGCGGAAGTGCGTCGGGGGGCAACGGTGGCAAGGGGCAGGGTAACAGGAAGTTAACGCTCGCGTTCAACTGAAACGTAGTGACTAAACCATTTGAATAACATTTTCTTTTTTGTTGTTGAATGGAATTTTTCGGAGCGAATATACTGGGTTTCGGAAATTTCAAAATGGTTACGTTATATTTTTACCATTGTGGCGCGGCACGAATTTTTTATTATTTTCTTAATTTATAGCTGCCTTTGACCACTATCTCACCTTATGGTAATTGATGACGTGGAAGAAGATGTTCTTACAGCTAACCTAGAATTACTGGCTCAAAAGAACAGCTGCCGGAATACACCGTTAAGTAATTGGCGACAGATTTTTTGCGTGTGGGCTAGCCAAGACGGCTTTCGCTAAATGTCTTGCCACCATGCTATAATGACTGCCATCCTATGACAACAACTGGGACCGACGACTTAAGATACCTTTTGTACCACGGAAATGCTCAGTAGTAATGCCACTAGCGGTCACCCATCCAAGACATAACCGCAGCGGACGGTGCTTAACATAGTTGATCGGTTGTGAACAACTAAGCAAGCTACGCTACGAGAGCTTCAAATCTGGTTGTTTCTCATGCATAGTTATCGGAACATATCCGTAGCACTTAAGGGATAATCCTACCAAGCTAGCCAGGTGAGTATTCGCAACATCCCTTTTAACATGTGGTTAAGCTCAAGTTCAGCGTGATTTCAACCAAAGAGCAGCAGGGAAGGTTAGTCCTTGAGAGCCAGTAAAATTCCACATGAGACTTAACTGTAGGTCTCAGGGTGACGGGCGCAGTGCAGTTCATCACATGTGACGAAATGCATCTATTATAGGCAGATGTTACCGCTTAACATCAGTGGGCCTCGTGTTTGTTCCGTACAATCAAAAAATACTTTTTATTTAAAAGTAGGATGAAAAGAAGCGTATGTCCTTATCCATCAGTAACCATCTACAATCCTTAACATTAAAAATCATTGAAAACCTAATCTTGTTTCTTTTGTCATCATACGACGACGCGGTGACGGTTTAAGAAAGAAAGGAACATATTTCTACCTTGACCCATTGGTGTAATTATTCTATTAGTAGGGCATTTATTTATTTATTTACAGAATTAGTACGGCTCTTGCCAATTACACCAACTAGAATATTAATTACAGAATATTATTAATTACTAATCATAAGATTTACAAACAAATAATAAAATGTCAATATATAAAAACTTCATGTAACAATTAAATCAATCTATCACAAATAAAATAAATTAGGCAAATAAGTTACTGAAATCAATGTCAAATAAAATTAAATACAACTCCAATACAAATAAAAATTAAATTAACAAATAAAATGTCAAATAAACATACACAAAATATCAGGCATTTCCCTCACAAAATTTTAAACATTCAGAGATAATCACCTTCCATTCATTCGCAAGCACATCACAATTAGGGTTCCGGTCCAGGAGACTATTAAGTGCCTTAAAAGATCGTGGAATAGGAGATTGACCATGTGCTGCAGTGTGGTGTTTGGGCATGTCCGCATCGATGGAAGGATGGGCGCATTGTTAGTGCTCGTGTTTTTTTTTTCCTTTTGTTAAACCTATTAAATATTGTTCGTTTAGTAAGCTGGTTTTTAAGCAAAAATACAGTCAGAGTTATTAGAATGCGTCATCATAAACAAGTTAAAAACTTATTAGTTTGCTTTGTTTGTAAAAACATTGAATATATATGTCGCTCCATCAATACAACGGTCTATACTAAGACTGTAAAAATAAAACGGCTACTTAAAGTATAACTAATAATGGTTTGTATCTCATTTTATAACAGTATCTTTAACACATATTGTTTTTCACCGTCTATCCCATTTATTTTTCCATAAAATATATCCCATTTTTCACATGTGACAGATACCTACATTTTGTTAGCAACAAACAAATAAATTATACCGATGGCAGCTATGAATAGTAACTTAAACTTTTATTTCCTTTAACCACCGCTGGTGGCACTTGGGAAGTTTTGTCAAAAGAATTCCCAGTGTCAACGTCGCCGATGGTGGCAACTGGGAATGAACCATTGATATGAAAAATGTTCATAGGTTAATCTTCCGCATATGGTTCATATATTTTTTTTTTTTTTTTTTTTTTTTTTCAATGGCGGTATGCCTTTATTAAACAAATACTACAAACTATATACAACACTACAGCTACCACAATACTACAGCTACTACAGTAAAAGCATTTGGACTCATAGAGAGTCCAAATGCTCTAGCCCACTATCAGTTGGCAGCGTGCCCAGCATGCTGGCAGCATTGCCCCGTTGAATTGCAATGCTTATTCTTTGAGCAATTATAGTTATATATTATTATTATAGTTATTTCATTTCCTTGTGATTTTATTCCAAATTTTATAAAAACTGCTCTGATATCTGTCAAGTATATAAATGGTATAAACTTGTATTCTGACCTAATTCTGACTGGTTTGTGGGAGTACCCAAAAGAGCGCCTTAATATTATTATAAAAACACCAATGTAATCAAATGAAGCATAAATAATTGTGTAGCAGCGTTGGGGCAAAAACAATGAGTTATTTCATGCTTCACGTAAATCCTCTTTACATGACACATTGCTAATGTTCTGTTAGATTGACAGACCGCAACAAAAGTTTTTAATTAACCAAGCTTAAAAACTCTGTTACGTTATTAATGGAATTACATTTCACTCTGTTTATTCCGTTCTACTTACTTAATAAAGATTTGGAGCAGCGATAATTTTATTTCACAGAATTATTTAAAAGTTTTATATTGTATTTTTTTTTTAGTTGATTGTATACGGCCATTAAATGTACTTATGTAGTTTTCTGAATTTTGAAGAATGGATATTAATTATAAAATTTATTTTGGATCATATCCTTCTTACTAATAAAACAAATGCTAATATTAAAAGTAGGTTAGTATAAAACTTATAACATACAAATTTACTGTTATTTCATATAATTACAGCAGTCCATTTTATTTTCACTACTAATCAACAGTAAATTAATTTTAGATTCTTAACTTGTTTCGTTTTTGAGACAGAACCCACAAAAAAAAACTCAGAAAAAACAAAAATAAATAAAAAATATGTGTAAAGATATATTTGTACTTGACTCAAGGAGTTCTGGACGATGAAAACACACACGCTGTAGTACAATAAAGTTATTTTTATCGACTTACTTCTACGATCCCTCGAGTAAAATAATGTAATTTCATGTTCGGGGCAACGTTTTACAACCAATATCCAACTTTCCGGTTTTTAACCCATAATTTTCATTTTCATGTTTAGAAAGAGCTAGAGACTCATTTCTGATGGACGGACGAACTGACAGACAGATAGTGGCGTATGGGTTTTAATTAGTAATAGGTTCCATTTTGCCCTTTATGTACGGAACTCTAAAAGGTTCATAGACCAGTAACGATCACGTTCGATGTCGCTTAAAAAATAAATAAATATGGTTAATGTCACGTAACGTAAAAAATATACACAACTTTAAAAATAAATAAAATCATCCAACTTATAAAGTCTGTCCTGCGTAACATAAAGTAAGAGAGACGTTGCCAATAAAGTTGTGGAACTTAATTAACCGTGAAAATGGCTGCAAAATTATACTGAAAATGTGCTTCCATTGAAAATAATTGTGTAACTTCTGATGGCTTCTCATTATGCGACGTCATCCATCTCTGTAAGCCATGGAGTAGCTTGTACATGGACAAGAAATAATTGCCAAGAAACCTAACCTTCTACATTTAAAGTTTCATAGTGTTTCTAAATCCTAAACGGGTCTATTCACGCACGAATAAACATCAAAATAATTATATTTTGACTAACCTCGACGTTTCGATCAAGTTGCATTGACCGTGGTCACGAGTAGACTGAAGAAGCGGGTGTCATCGTCTTGAGGAGCGGCGGGAGCGATTTAAATCTACCCCCGTTCGGTTTTCGTTTTTGTCACTGTCACCTCGACACACTACACTAACAGTATCGGAAATTGCACGCGGAGACAAAGAACGACTCGAGCACTTTTTTATTCGTGCGTGAATAGACCCGTTTAGTATTTAGAAACGTGAGCTTAGTTCACGAAAGTTTCAAGAAAAGTTCTGTACTGATCAACAGAACCAACACGTGCAACTGTAATAGTCAAAACTTCTGCAGCTGAGAATGTCTCCTTAAAGGCTTATAATCCTCATAATCTTGTGTTTGAGAATGCAATATAGATTGCATTTCCAAAGACGCTATAGCACCAACTACTATAAACACTGCTGCTTGCTTATCGCTGGTGCCTTTGTCAATTTGACTTCATATACATTTCATTCTCATAAATATTGATGGCGTTTTGAATTAATGAAGTCTGTACTTCATATAACATGGGAAGCAGGGATAGGACTGAACTCCCCATATCCGTTTCTGTGGGAGTCGTAATAGGTGACTAAGGGAAAAATACGAGATGGTGGGAACAACGCCTTCTAAGGACCTTTCATAATACACTGGGGATTATAGCGAACCATCCCTATAGAAGTCATCATCACCATCAATATCCATAATGCCCACCGATGAACAAATACCTCCCCTGTTTGTTCAACGGTGCGCATTATGGATGGTGATGATGATGATGACTTGTATTTTAAAACTGTAAAACCACTGAGCAACAGTGTATATAATTAATTAGTTTATTTCCAACTGATAATTATGATGACGATTAATAATCAGTTATAATTTAGAGTAGACTAATTTAGTTTTTTTTATTGGCATCGGTTATCTTTTGACCACAATCTCATTTGATGGTAAGTGACGACGTGGTCAAAGATGGTGTACAATATTAATCTAAAATAGGAACTCTTGATTTTGAAGATCAGGAAAATATATTCCATAGAGAGATCATGATTCCCAAGCAAGGACTATAATGTATTCCAAGCAAAAGTTCATGGCATTGATAATAAAATGTAAAAGCGAAATCACACTAATAAGGTAATAGATATTATTAAGCCGATTTTTCGCCTCTAGCGTTATTCTAACTCCGAAGGAAGTTTAGTTTCTGATGGCTTCGGTGCCAACTTTCCGGAAGTGGTGTGAGACATTTGACATGTGTGTACTGGAGAAGGAAATGTAGGATTTCCACATGTAACAAAGTTATATAGGACCTTTAGTCTAATTAATTGTTATATATTTTTTCAGTAAATTCCTTTATTAAACAAATACTACAAACTATATACAACACTACAGCTACTACAGCTACTACAGTAAAAGCATTTGGACTCATAGGGAGTCCAAATGCTCTAGCCCACTATCAGTTGGCAGCGTGCCCAGCATGCTGGCAGCATTGCCCCGTTGAATTGCAATGCTTATTCTTTGAGCCAAATAGGTGCCAGCATTTTGATCACGCGTCGCATCGACCAAGCGCTCTGATAACTTTTGGAAAATACGATGAGCTCCCGGTCCCCACGGACCCAACGTCTCTACACCAAACGGCTCAAATATGTAACCCATACCGAGGTTAGCATATTTGCGCCGCTTGAGTTGCTCTGCCGAAGTAGCCGCGGCGCCAGCCCTCACGTGGGTTTCAGAAAGGTGTGACGGCGCTAAAGTGTCTACGCATGTAGCGTCCCACACTAAGGGCCGTCCTAACTTCCGTGGAACCAGAGTCATGCCGTCAGGCCTTTTACCATCGTCACGCATCAGACCGTTCGGTTCGAGAACAGCTGGAACATTGGCGCTGGTAAAAGCCCGGCGAATGATATCGTTAAGGCTGGCGTGGCGGGAAATTCGACCAGCACTTCGAGAGCAGGAGAGGCCATTTTTCAGTTGTATTGAAGTGTATTATGTACAGATATGACATTTTCGAAGATTTATTTCAGATTTCTCTATAATAAGAGATTAGATAAGCTGTACAGACTTGTTAATGTTATTCACTACAAAGACCAATTTCACCCATTTCATCTGGGTTCCGTAGTATCCAAACACACCGTGCTTGGTGATAGATTTGCTATTTAAAAGTGACCGGGTATACCCGCTGAGCTGTTGAACACAAAGTCTCGCTGTAATTTGAACTAAGGCTCCTTTGGACGCAGTCCCCAGTCATCGCCAATATGCTTTCACTGTCTCTAAACACTAATGGTAGTACGGTTTAGTAGAGTCGTGGGTAAAGACGACAACAGTGTATCTAACTTACATCTATCAACTTACTGGCTGATAGGACAAATGTAATTACTGAATCCTAGATAAACTCTTTAGTTTCGATGATTTTTATTAAATTAAGTTTAAGCTTTTTTTTTTATATTGTTATGTTCGCAATAACGCCTGCTATGCGGATTACGTTACAAAATTACAAATATACGAAAGGAATACTTTAAGTCATGTGCGCGATTCGAACCCGCGTCCATCCACCTCTGTGTTTAGTAGCATCATGATGGCAGATGACATCCATCCCAATCCGATGGTTGAAGAACGATAGGATAAAATGGAGTTATGACGTCATTGTCATGTTAACTCGATTGGTTAGAGCATGCCCCAGCTAAAGGGGTGGATGGATGTGGGTTCGAATCCCGCACATGACTCAAAGTTTTTCTATCGTATATTTGTAATTTTGTAAGTTTAAGCATGTTTCTAAAGTATGTCTGTACCTGTGAAGTTATTTTACAGTATCATCTTACGTAATACTCGTGATCGAATTACATCAATTTGGTTCTACCATTAATATTTAGCAACAACCCTACCCTCAAAGGGTGAGACTAATCTAAGTACGTATATAGTGCAGACACAGTATATCTAAAAGCAGTAAAACTTCTTTTGAAACCATTTATTACTATCTTAATTGTAGGTAAATAAAAAATATTTTAATGCAATAATGAGGTTCCAAGTATAATTTACTCTTACGAGCTAAATTAATTATAAATTTCTCAAAATCTACACGCATCAATACAATTATTTATATTTTGTAAATTTTATGTACTATGTTATCATTGAATTAATCCTTTTAATAAATAATAGGCCCAAAATAATAAGCAAGCAATAAAATGGGTACAGTAAAAATAAAATTTTAATAAATTTTATAAGTCAGAGTTTTTAACTATGCCTTGATATTAAAAAAAGACTAAGTATGATTAAATTTCCTTAAAAGTCATGAATATAACTGTGTTACGCCATTTTTTTAATTGTGGTTCGAATCCCACACATGACTTAAATTTTTCCTATCGTATATTTGTGATTTTGTAATGTTAAAGGGTTGGTTTGATACGTGAACGTTAACCCCCGGGCTGGACAATTATTGGGTTTTCTAAGCAAAGAAGTTCTCTGTAGGAAATGTGACTGGTAGCTGAAAACAGGGTGAAGCCTATTTTCAGCAAATAACGTATTCATTCACATATATACTAACAACCATACTATCTGGCAGGTTATAATGATGTTAACCTCTGCCACTATGACATTTGTATTTCCAGGAGAGGATATTTTTATCCATATGTTTCCCTTTTATATAACATAAGCTAAGCAAATCAGTTTACACGAAAATAATAATTAAACCACGCGCGAACATGCCCTTGAAATCTGAGCTGCAATTCTGAGTGAGTTAAAGTTTAAACTTATCATTTCCTTATTTCACCATTGTAAGGGAATGAAGCGACATCTATAGGTAAATTTCAGTTGTGCTATATTGATAAGCTAAAACTAGCTAGCCAATTACCACGTCTTGTACCACATTATTTACCAAAACCAGTGAGATTGTGGTCAAAAGTTAACCTAACTTTTCAGAAGCAAGCAATTCCTATTATTTTGAAAATTAATAAGATTTTGATTGCAAGCTTTTTGAATAGAAAAACGAAATTAATTACTTAGATGCGACTATGCTCTTTTGGAAACTAAATAAACTAAGCAAATATTTTTAAATCTGGATATTCTTTCTGTCTCTCCAGCTTACTTGCCCGCACGCTTCAAATGTATTTCAATTGTTATGACGTCCTAGTAAATGTAAATTGCTGATTTAATATGTTCAAAAAATAAAATATATCCGAAATATCAATATCACTATTGAAAGCATACTATCTATTGAAATAGACATTGGTTGATAAGAACTAATAGTATTACCCGTAGGGTGCTGGGGTAGAATTTCACCGCCTTATTGCTACCTGTGGGTGTCGTAAGAGGCGTTATTATTATTTTATGATTTTGTGCCTGGTTGTTCAGCCTTTGACCACACTCTCACCTGATGGTAAGTGATGATGTGCTGGAAGATGTTGTTCAGGCTAATCTAGAATTACTGACTCCAAAGGGAAGCTGCTGGAACACGCCGTTAGGTGCTTGGTGACAGATTTTCTACTAGAGGGAGTAGCTAGCCAGGCGGGCAATCGTAAAATGCCCTACCACCATGCTATAACGACTACCATCATAAGACAACAACCAGGACCGACGGCTTAACGTGCCCTCCAAAGGACGGAAGCGCTCAGTAGTAATGTGACTAGCGATCACCCAACCAACTGATGACCGCGGCAGACGTTGCTTACCTTTGCCGATCGGTTGAAAACGGCTAAGCAGTGACTTCACTATGAGCGCTTCAAAAAGCTAAAAAACCAAAAGGTGGGTAGCAGTGTCTTTTGAGAAAATGATAACTTAAACTGCAATCCCCAAGACGCGTGCCAAGCGTAGGGATTATGGCAAACCTCCCATTATGGGGAGGCTGTGTTACAGCAGTGAACACAGAGGATACAGTAAGTAATAATATGGTGATACTCGTAGTAAGAAAACATTAATATCTTGAATAGTTTTACTGAACATGTCTGCACTGTGTCTGCGAAAGTATATGCCAGATGCTTCCTTCAGACATTTGAGACGGCTTAAGAAAGGCTTATCCTGAATGCGGGCTTAGAACCAACGTATATCTACGCACTCGATAGGCACTTTCTTGTATTTTTTCGAGGTCTCGCTCTATTTGGAGTCTGTTTTCTACACTTCAGTGAGTACTTTGCCAAGCCTTTCATCTATCCAAATACTATATAATATTTTTCTTTAAATTGTTTTATCGTATTACTAAAATGTTTTCGGTCTTCGGTTTTTAAGGTTTTGTTCTTTTATTTACAATATATTTTTTAAGGTTGCTATTGTTATAATTTCATTGCAAAAATATTTATATTTGCTCTATTTATTTCAAAGAAAACATACATCAATATTCTGTAATAAATAAAATACAAGAGATAATAAATAATAAACCAATCCTCATTGGTTCTCATCCTCAGTTATGAAACAAGCAACGACCAATCTTATATCGTTTGTGAGATATTAATATTTCAGTGTTAAGTTTTTCATTTGGTAGCAATTTTCTTTTTACTTTTATAAACGTTCAAGGAGCCCACGCTCGATTTTTCTATTGGACACTGCCTATTGGCATGGAATCAAAAAAATCATTTTTTGCTTGGCGGCTGCATCAATAGACACAGGAGGTTTAAAGTGATAATCTATATCCCAAGTTTCAATAAAGCTATATCAGCATGAGTGACAAAGATACATACAAAGTGCTTAGCCTGTAAAAAAACCTGTTGAAAAGAGGTGTCAATAAATAAATTGACTTATACTATTTCTTTGATTTTTCACGTATAAAATATCAATAAAAGTAAACTCCCACTCCCAGTCAAACTACGTAGCTGTGATATTGTTTCGATGCTTTAGCTGCTATGGTTTAGATGATACACGAGTTTATATATGTTTCAAAAACACATTTTAACAGTATATCTGTGGCAGTTCAAGATAGAGGGCTGAAAGTTGGGGTGATCACTAGTTAGGAGGAGACAAACTAACATTCACCAATTCAACTATTCCTCACAGGGGCCACACGTCCCTCCTTAGCCTGCTAAGCACTTTTCGGGTACCTAGTTGACGTACATATATGCAAATAAAAATCCGTTTTTGCTAAGTCAATCTCTAAATGAGGGATTGCCCACGGCCATTGGCAACATATTCAAAACAAATATATTTCAGACCACTTCACCTAGCACGCGTACAGACAAGTTTCCAAATTCAATTTCAAGACTTAATCATAAAAGTTTTTGAATAAACAATATGCCGGTTCGAGTGCCTGTTCTGTTGTACTTTAGGCGAACTTCGGAAACAGGTACGTATTATACACTGTATAACCACCCACACACCAAATGACTAAGGTCTAAGCTAGAAAGGCATTGTGTTGTATTACCAAGAAATATTCATATAAGATTTCATTATGGTATTTCTTTTAAAATAAAAGTAGAACATATAGTTAACAAATATTCTAAATATAACTATTGTCTATTATTCGTTACTCTAGCAGCTAACACTGGCACTCGTCTAAGTGCCAGAGTTTATATTAAATGACCGCAGCAGATGATGCTTAATATAAAAAAGCATGCTCCGCTTTAAGCACTCCAATGCTAATCTAGCTATCTAGCTAGGCTCCCAATATCTTTTTTATGCTGTGCCAATATAGATTGATGTAGGTATGAATTGCACTAAAACAAATGACCTGTAGGCAGACACTCTTAACCAATCTGTAGTTAAGAGTGTTGTGCTGATACACGCACCGGAAAATCCCAGCTTAATATTTTAGTAACGCGATTACGTTACCTCGACATAGGTTGATGGTAACACATTACTGGCATAAAACCTTGTACCGAATGGTCTGACGCGTGTTTTTTTTTTACTTTAGTTATAGGTTTACCTGTTACCGCTATCTCACCTGATGGTAAGTGATGAAGTGGTCGAAAATGTTGTTCAGGCTTACCTAGAATTACTGGCTCTCAAGGACAGCTGCCAGAACACACCGTTAAAGGTGCTTGGCGACAGATTGATGATGATGGTTAAAGACCTGACGGCATGAATGCGTGGAAGTCAGAACGGCCTTTAGTTGGGATGCTACGAGCGTGGACACTTTAGCGCTGTCACATCTTTCTGTAATAATCGTGTGGCGCTGCACCATTTTGGCAGCGCAACTAAAGCCGCGACATATGCTAATCTCGGCGTGGCTACATAACTGAGCCGCATGGTGTAGATATATTGGTTCTGTAGATGCTAGAAGCTCATCTTATTTACCAAAATTTAACGGATCGCTTGGTCTATGCAACCATTGACCTATATATACAAGTACTATAAGTCAATACTTACATATAGGTCAATGTATGCAACGCGGGATCAATCAAAATGGTGGCACTTATTTGGCTCAACGAACATTAAAATGTAACGGGGCCGTGCTGCCAGCATCCTGGGCACGCTGCCACCCTGGTAGTGGGCTGCAATAACCTTTAGTATGCTGAAATGCTTTAAGTATATTACCTGTAGCATTGTATATAGTTTGCAGTGTATTGTTAATAATTGCACATTGCCGGTAAATAAAAAAAATATATGTTTAAAATGATTTCGGTTCACTGATCTCTATTAATATTCTGACGCTGGACTTCAGTTGATAAGTTATTATCACAGCTATTTTCGTGTCTGTAGTCTTGTTAAATGCATAAGAGTGTAGGCATATCTATGTATTCATCAGTCTTAATTTAAGTCAAGATGAGGTATTTTTTCATGTCATATTTAGAATTTTAGATAGTGTTTTATATATATCGTATATTTGTGATTTTGTAATGTAATCCGCATAGCAGGCGTTATTGCAATCATAACAATATTAAAAAGGCCGTTCCTAATATTTTTAATTTTGTTGTATCCGTTTGTGGGCGGAACACTGAATAGTTCTTTGAAAGTAACATCTGAATTTCAACAGAAATTGGGTAGAAGATTTTCAAAACAGAGCAGTTTCTGTGTAATAGAGGTTGATCCATGAAGATGGGTCAGCATCATAATATAGCTTTGTTCGAATTAATCATATCGTTGATTTTAAAATGATGAGAAAACACATTCAAATGTTAAATTATATATGATTGTTGAACCCGTGCATATAATTAAAGTACTTATTATTTTCAGCACGTTCATATTGAGTCACTTTCTTGTTTGTATGTCTTTTTTTCCAGGTGCAATCTTTTAAGTCTCAAAGTTCTCAAATTTCCTGCACTACCCGATCAATCTTCAACGCGCGTTTTAAATAAAAGCGCAAAATTTAATAAATTATTTTTTCTTTGGCTTTTAAGTCGGTCTCACGATATTTTCAAAAAATGTAAAAAAAATTAAGACTTATGAACAAATTTAGAGAAAACCATGAAAATGTGATGTCGATATGGAACGTTTACCTAATATGAAAGCAGTTTGATTTAGCTTCCAAAACAATCTATTAAATTTTTTTTAATCTAAAGCTAATATAGTATATT
Organism: Plagodis pulveraria; assembly: GCA_963890685.1. Taxonomy (NCBI): domain Eukaryota; kingdom Metazoa; phylum Arthropoda; class Insecta; order Lepidoptera; family Geometridae; genus Plagodis; species Plagodis pulveraria. The sequence continues at coordinate 5,406,708 of OY982950.1, forward strand.
TTACATGATACTTCAGCACTATAAGCGTCACAATAGACGACTGACATCGAATAGACGACTGAGAATGTGGGTATATACAAAATAAGAGCAGCCACATTTGCCTACCCTTCTACCCGTCTCAGAACAAGGACACGTCTATATATAGAAAGCTCATAAAAATCTATAATCACAGACTGATGAAAAACAAAAATTTACGACTTGATACCTTCGGACAAAACTTAAGTGTCATAGTTTTAGATTTCCTTATACTAACCCACCATGATACCTACATTTACCCGGTATACCTATATTCCCTTCGAATTATACCTTTATTGATACAGCCATAGAGATAGCAATATATTTCTTTTCAAAACCCTTGAAAGTGAGCTTTATTATATCGTTCTTAGGGCGATAACCCGAGCTATAACACCCTAGTGCATAATAGTATTATACCCTAGTGCGTAATAGAATTATCCCTACAAAGTTAGGTTAGTACCTAACTGCAAATTATATGCGAGTAAGTGAGTAATTTACGCCCTCGCCTGCGGCTCGGGCCGCAACACAGCCTCGTGTATAATGAGCAACTTAGCTCACTTGTATCATAATCTACTATTATGGTTACAGCTACGTCAAGTGATCATATTAATTTATACAGATTCCTCCGTATTTATACAGATTTTGGAACTGCGATACCAATTTAATGTGATAATGAATAGATTCAGGCGTTACTTTGCGGAAATCCATTTTTAATAATAAAAAATATTTTTAAAGTATTTTAAGAAAACATTTAATTAACTATTTAATAAAACACTTAAAAAACCTTTATAAAAATGATATATATCTAGTAACAATTCGATGTCTCGATCGTGAGAAGCGAAACGCGTCGAATACTCTTCCGGTTTGGCTTCGTGGCGTTTTTGATGTCACGTTGGCTTAACAGGAAATTAGGCGGAATTGCTACTAGATATATATCATTTTTATAAAGATTTTTTAAGTGTTTTATTAAATAGTTAATTAAATGTTTTCCTTAAATACTTTTAAAATATTTGTTATTATTAAATTTAATGTACATTGGATACAGATTTCAATACAGAAGTTACACATTCTATTGACTCAATTGCCTTAACCTTTTTTTAATAATTGAAACGATACAAGCTCGAGGCCCACCTGATGTTAAGCGGACTAACCACTGCCTATAACAGATGCATTTCATCACAAGTTACAATTTGCACTGCGCCCGTCACCTTGAGACAGCTGTCCAGCAATCGCAAAATGCCCTTCCACCATGCGATGACGCTCAAGCCCGCGGCGGGATTCAAATCGTGGATCTGCTGCGCGGCAGTCCATAGCCAATGCCACTGAGCCATCACTGCTACAGAAGCTTAAAAATGGAACATAACAAAATAAATTGCCCACTCAAGTGCCGCCCGTAATTATAATATTACTAAATGTTTTGCTGCTGTATCTACTCATTATGTTAGTATATATATATAAGGCAAACTCCTTATTTTGTTAACCTCATTCTAGTGCCGCACCCGTAGAAAATCTTTTCTTCATCTCTAAATTTAATGAAAACAAAACAACGCAATACGAAGCTTTTTTGCATACAAAGCAAATGATTCGCAAAAATATTTTGCTATAGCCTAGATATTGATAGTAAATATTTTTGAAGTGCTCGTAGCAAAGTTTCCTTAGCCATTGTTATCCGATGGGATAAGCAATGTCCGCCGCGGACTTCGACTATTGAGCGCTTCCGTGTTTCAGAAGGCAAGTTTTGAAGCGTTTGTAGCGAAGTTTACTTAGCTGTTCTTAACCGATCAGCAAAGTTAAGCAACGTCGCCCGCGGTCAAGAGTTGGATGGGTGACCGCTAGTGACATTACTACTGAGCGCTTCCGTGCTTCGGAGGGCACGTTAAGCCATCGGTCCAGGTTGTTTTCTTAGAATAACAGTCGTTATAGCATGGTGGTAGGGCAATTTGCGAATGCCCGCCTGGCTAGCTACCACCCTCAAGTAGAAAATCTGTCGCCAAACACCTAACGGTGTGTTCCGGCAGCTGTCCTTGAGAGCCAGTAAATCTAGGTTAGTCTGAACAACATCTTTGACCACATCATCACTTACCATCAGGTGAGATAGTGGTCAAAGGCTAACCTATCAGGCATAAAAAAAAAAGTAAGCCGTCGGTCCTGGTAGGTGTCTTAGGATGGCAGTCGTCATAACATGGTGGTAGCGCATTTTGCAAATGCCCGCCTGACTAGCTACCACAGTAGAAAATCTGTCGCCAAGCATTTAATGGTGTTTTCGGGCAGCTGTCCTTGAGAGCCAGTAATTCTAGGTTAGCCTGAACAACATCTTCGACCATATTTTCACTTACCATCAGGTGAAATATTGGTGAAAGCTTACGTTTAAGGTATAAAAAATAAATTAAAAAATAACTGTTTAAATCTAGCAAAAATAGGTTTGCCTGATTAATGCAAACCATAAAAAATAATTATTTGAACTATCCTAACTAGTTTAAGTTTTGATTTGATAATTTGTTGTTTGTGTCAATTATCTGTTCAATTAAGTACTTTTAGTATATATAAGAGTTTTATTAGTTTGTGTCTTCTTTTTATATAATCCTACCTATGGTAGGGTGTAAATCAAGGGAATAGGCCCTTGATTTACTAAATAAGCAGAATAAAGTAACTATGTCTATGGTAATAAGGTTCTGTTTTGACCATACAGTTTTTAGTAGTTTCCGTTACAGATAAAAGGTTCAATGTATCTGGCAACACTGAATGATATGATTATTTTTCTGGCATTCAACGTTAATATAGTTATTGAATTGTATATTCAATTTACATCTCATTTAAAACCGAATTATTCATTGGATTCGAACTCATACAGTAAAATGGTTTTACCGAACATAGTTGAGTAAAAACCAATATCAATCCTACATCGGAAATGTGTCGCTGAAATTAATTATGCATTATAATCCAAGGATAATTAATTTAATGGTGCATTCTACTTTCACATTGTTAAATTCAGTTATTTGTGCTGTTTGTTTGTTGGTGTTACAATGTTGAATAATAAATATGAAGTACTGTTTAAAAATTTGCGTAGATACCATCCGATCCCACAAAACTGATCCCAATGAATGATCCCACGGAACCCACAAAAAAATTATTAAGCATTCCCATTGAATCTCAAACAAAATCAAGAAAGACAACAACCAATTAATGCCCTTTGAACATATATATATTGAATGCTAAATATATCATAGGTGATAAATAATTTCAGTTTCTGATCTCTTATTAGGCACTTACCTTAAGTTTTTTTAATGTTATTGTAACGGATGAGGCTCGAGGTCCACCTGATGTTAAGCGGACTAACCTCTGCCTATAACAGATGCATTTCATCACAGGTGGCGAACTGCACTGCGCCCTTCACTTTGAGACATAGTTGTTAAGTATCATGTGCCTGTAATTTCACTGGCTCTCAAGGACTCTGCCGGAACACACCGTTAGGTGCTTGGCAACATATTTTCTATTTGAGGGTGGTAGCTAGCCAGGTGGGCAAACTTTTGTTACTAATTAATATGCAGAAAGTCACTAAGGACATAAGTATCTTGTGCTGAAAAAAAACTGTTCAGTCTCATAATTAGTCCAAAAAGAAATAAATGTCTATGATATATGTACTTCTTTCATGATTATGCTCGCCTAGTAGCTTTTACTTGAAATAATACTGCTATGTTTTACAAGTGTTCTAAGTTCTCATAAATCCAAACTATCAAAAAAAAATATCAAGCGCAAAAAAAAACTATTACGTATTTATCTAATTTATATAATTAATCTCTTTCTCTCTTTTAAGTTTATGCTCACCTAGTCCTTTTTATTTAAATTGATGTTATTTTCATAAATTGCTTTTTAAGTGTTTGGTCTATTTACTTGACACTTTCATCGACGCTCTTTCAGGATTATGCTCGCCTAGTCTCTTTATTTTAATTAATATTATTTTCTTAAATTGCTTTTTATAAGTCGATGGCAGAGAGCCTAAATAATTTTAGGTACAGGTAAGATATTTTGAAATCTGGATTCTGATTTGTAGGAATCCTTGGGAGCTTATCAAAAATAACGCTCCGCCCGCATAGGTCTATAATCGTATGGCTTAGTATTGTTTCTTCAGTCGCAATTGAACCTCCTCGAACAAAAATCTGTCGTCTGCTCAACCCCTTACATAGGTATATCTACGAGTATACCTAATGTATAGTATATTATATCCCGGGCTTCCCCACAGCGTCATAACTAAGGTTTAATTGCAGCGCATCTGCCACAGACTACCTTAGCAGTTACCACCTCCGTTGCAAAGGAACCGAGTTGTATTAAATTTTCCTTAATAACTACGTTATGGTCCACAGTGCTCTTACGATGTCTTTGTGGACGGCGTAGCTGAAAATTAGTTCGTGGACTCACTTTGGAAATAATGTTGTGCCTTACCTTTTCATTTTTATGTGCACGTTAGAAAAAGTATACAGTATATTTGAAAAGATTTATTTTTCGCTTTTATTCGTTCAAAAGTATTTTCTAAGTGAGTTTGTATTGAGGTTAGTGAGGACTCTTATACTATCATAAGACAGTCACTGTCCGAAAAGTAGAAAGTATACTAATAAAAGAATATACCCAAGAAGGGCTGGCGTCAAGCAAGCGCCTGGTCATCTTATAACCTTTAAACGTCGTTCTTTGTGTTGGAAGAGAAAACATTTTGTACTGATTTTACGATGATGAATGGTATTGATTTAATATACATAGGAGAGAGTAACCTATATTGAACCAGCGCTTAAATTATACCATTGTTGTATTTCTACCAAAACGGCAAGATGTTTTTACTTTGAATGACTTTGACTTTGTAAAATTTACTTGTGTTGTCGAAGGTAGTTGTTAATCGTAATGGGAAGTCACAATAACGTAAGACATGATTTATACTGCTTTATGTAAGTGGTAAGCAAATACAATCTTCAGTTTTCTTTTTACTTATTGTTAATCTATTTTATATTCGTTTATTGGAAGTGGAGTCCATACAATGCCTGTAGTGCAAGAAATGGCTACATGTTTTTTTATAATGTTATTGTGACGGAACAAGCTGATGTTAAGTGGACTAACTGCCTATAAAAGATGCATTTTGTCAACGACGAATTGCACTGTGCCCGTCACACTGAGACGTACAGTTGTTAAGTCTCATATGCCTGTAATTTTACAGGCACTCAAGGACTGCTGCCGGAACACACTGTTAGGTGCTTAGCGACAGATTTTCTACTTGAGGGTGGTCGCTAGCCAGGCGGGCATTCGTAAAATGCCCTTCCACCATGTGGTGATGCTCAAGCCCGCGGCGGGATTGGAACCATGGACCTGATGCGCGGCAGTCCGTAGCCAATGCCACTAAGCCAACACTGCTTCAAAATCTGCGCCACAAACCCTGACATATGTCATGATTGCATGAATTAAAACGCACGTCAGGGTTTGTTTTAGTTAAAATGAACCTAGATTGTTTTACTAATTAAGTTTTAATATGCATGAAACATGAATATTCAAAGGCATAATTATTTAATGGACCCGGTTCGACACCGCAACCAAACCGGTCTGCGACGTGGGATCGATTCCTACTGAAGGAGAGAAATCTTGAACTATAAAAAATTGTAAAAGTGATTTTTCCTACTTAGCACGCGCTAGTAATAAAGATTGATATATTATGTTGTGTTTGATTAATTAAGATTTCCAGACTTCTTAAAGTAATATTGTTACTTTTTGGAAGACTGATTACAATATAGAATACAAATTAACGAGAATGATTCTTAACTATGTTTATTTTATTGTTTTTTCGATTGGATCCAATTAAGAATCGTGGTGTTTCATTTTAGGGTACCTTTAATTAGACCGAATACCGACATTAATACACTGCTGAACACAGCCTCTCCTATTAAGGGGGCATTTTCCATAATCCCTTCGCTTGGAAGGCGGCTTGGGTAACGCAGTGAAAGATGGCAGTTCTTTAGAATGCACTGCTGCTCAGCTTCCAGTAATTTTCCCTTCTTCTCCTCTAACGACACCCAAGGGAAGATATGGGGAGGGGCAATTCGAACCGGGCCCCCTACGGGAATTAATTGACTTATTATTTTTTACCAGTTCCGCCAATGTCGTATAGACTGATACTATCTCGGTACTGAGTCAAGCTTTATTGTGAGTCACATTTAATTTTTATGGCTTGATAGGGTTTGGTGATATGTGCCATTATGTTAAAATTTTGTCCAATATCTGTAGGTTACTCTTCAAATAGATTGAATAGATACAACATTGTTGTAAGGTGCAAATGGTTTTGGTACAAAACTACCGCCTGAAGAAGAAACCTCAACCACCGTTGAAAGACTTCTTCACTATCATATTACTGTATCAGCCGGATAGTCCACTGCTGATCACAGCCTCCCGCAATAAGGGGGCGTTAGCCATAATCCCTACATTTGGCAGGCGGCTTAGAGATCGCAGTCTAAGATATCAGTTCCTAAGAAAGTGCTACCTTCTGGTATGTTACCCTCAGTTAGTAGGCCCACAGTCATTGAACTAGTTCACAATTTTATTTTTATCTGCGGCCTGTGTTTGTTAACAAAAAAACTAGAAGCCATAAACTACACTACAGCTCCCATAATGATACCTAAATGCAATTGCAGGCCCACAGGCTTTTCCAATGCTCCAGTCCACAGCCAATTGGCAGCATACCCAGCGTACTAGTAGCATTGTCCCTGGATTACATACTTATTCATTGAGTCAAATAAGTGCCATTATTTTAATCACGCGTCGCATCGAACAAGCGCTTTGATAAACTTAGGAATATAATATTAGCTCCCGGCCCCACACATATACATATGCGTTGCTTGAGCCTTTCCAAGTAGCCATGAAGCCAGGCTTCACGTTTGTTAAAGAAAGATATGACGCTGCTAAAGTTTCAACTCAGGTAGCGTCCTACCCTAAAGGCCACCCAAACTTCCACGGTACTGGTCATTTTGTCGGGTCTTTTACCATTATCACGCATTGGACGATTCAGTTCGAGAATAGCTGCAAACATTGGCGCTGGTTAAGCCTGCATATTATTATGTTTAACGTAAGAGAACCATTTTTGAATATCGTAACATAATATTACATGACAGTGCATTAATGCATTAAAACAAACAATTTTATAAGAATTTATGATATTCATCATCATTTATTTAATTATATATTTACTTATACGGTAATATCACCACATTAGTTATCACTTAAATCACATATTATTAATATTAATTAATTGTATTATTAATATGAAATTAAAATAAAATAATAACATTATTATATAAAAAAATCAGTTCGATATATTAAAATACAATTAATTAGTTTTCACCACCATCATGTCATAATTACACTAAATTTCAAATGAATCAGTAAATAAATGCCACAATTACTCATCATTCATATTAAGTATTTTGTCAATAATAAATTAAAAATAATAAAAATTTGGTCAATGGATTCATCATTCCCCTACCACTTTCTGTCTTCATTCTTTCTTATGAATATCTTAAAAATGGCCTACTAATTCCATTCAGTTAACATTTCCTTTAACGTCAGAACCAACGGATACAACGATAATTTATGAGCGAGCCTCAACATTTATCTCTCGGAGCCCACAGTTTAATCATACGAGGAAATACAGCCACCCTGAGAATCAACCCACCGATACGATTCTTGTACGCGGACCAACATCGCATTTTGTACGGTTTCTTTAAATGCGAGGAAGAAGTACCAAGATCATCCACTTCTGTTTGTCCGGGCATGTCTGAAGGATCCGTTCGCAAAGGGCAAAACTGGACCATGTTAATATGTATGCTGTCTGTTATACTTTCTTTATGCACGCATCACATTTTCATCACCATGACACTATTAAAGCAGTGGTGGCTCAGTGGCATTGGCTATGGTTCGAATCCCGCCGCGAGCTCGAGCTTCACCGCATGGTGGAAGGGCATTTTGCGAATGCCCGCCTGGCTAGCGACCACCCTCAAGTAGAAAATCTGTCGCCAAGCACCTAAAGGTGTGTTCCGGCAGCTGTCCTTGAGAGCCAGTAAAATTACAGACACATAAGACCTAACAACTGTACGTCTCAGTAAGACGGGCACGGTGCAATTCGTTGTTGGCGAAATGCATCTGTTATAGGCAGAGGTCCACATAACATCAGGTGGGCCTCGGGCTTGCTCCGTCATAATGACATAAAAAATGCACCCTTTTACAAATTGTCGAGGTTAGTCAAATTTTGTTACGCCATTATCCATCCACTTAGCACTATTAAATAACTTAAGGAATAAATTATAGTTTATCTGTTAGAAATAATATACTCTTTAGCACGACCGTTTTGTGCGATATCTTAAGAGAGACTACTTATGAAACCTTATTATGGTGGCCATCTTGGCCTTCCTTGATGAAACGCCACTAGGACTTCCGTAGTCAACTATGCTTCTTTTAAACAAAGTTTTAATATTTTTTGTAATTAAATAAATCAACACGAAATATTAATAAATACCACGAACATAACTTACCATAGCCACAGTTCAATAAATTAATCCATAAGTAATGTTGCCGGAATTGTAAAAATAAGTATATTTTCACCAAGAAAATGTATATTTTCTACTGCTATTATTTTGAACAGTAAGATGACTAAATCATGTCAATAAAGGCTATTGTAATATCTTCTTTTAACATTTCACATCGTTACTCTTATATTTTATTTGTTGTCTCTGCCACATAAAAAATATTATTAAAGAGCTATACATTTTATCAATATATAAAATACAATCTAACTTATCTAAATATAAACTAATATTTTATAAAGGAGGACATCGGATAGTTTTTATCCAACTGCGCAAAAAGAGAGAACCGACCTGCGCGCGGGCGGAGCCGAGGCCCGAAAGCTAGTATTATATAAATAATATATTTTTTTTACAGCAACGTAACATTTTCATTATATTCGGTGGAGGCGTAGATAATTATAGCTATTGTCACTGGGTCCTCGTAAAAATACCTTATAAAGGCATTAAAAAACATGGAGACATACATTTACATTTTGTATTTCTATGAGACAAGGATAAGAACAAAAAGTTAAGTTGAGAAGTTAGCTCTGTCGATGCGATTGACCACTCCGAGCACTTGACTAGGAGAAGGATCTTATTATAGCTATAGTGTAAGCAGTTGGCTTAACTGAGCGCGGAGCATACATTAACATTACTTTACGTAAACGCCCGTATGTCAGATGCAGTTGCATTATGTAGAATGTAAAACTTACAATGGCTACCAAATTTTACATATTTTTTTTAATATTTTATGTTTTTGCAATAACATTCGCTCTACGGATTAAATTACAAAATTACAAATATTGTTACTAAATGGTTTTCCTTTTTTGAGTTTGAAAATTTTACGATTTTACTTAACTTATACCATAATAAAAACGAATATTGAATCTATATTTTCACAATCTCTATGCATCCCTACGGGAAATAGGTGTGACTTTGTATTGGTGTGACATTTTTCTGATATGAATTAAATGTTCTGAAAATGTTTTTTAAACAGAAATCGAATTAATTAGATACAATAATTGTTAATCATAAGAAACTGTTATCATAAATTACTTTTATAAGATGCGAGTATATAACAATTGTTTAATACGTACATAATAACAAATATTTAAAGAAAATATTAAATAATTACTCTTCTGCTTCAGTGCAGAGGTGGCTAATGGTTCGTTGTAGTCGATAAATCATGTTGTCGATTCAGTCGTCGATTACTTAATCATATTAAATCTACATTTTATTAAACATGTAAAGTAACATCTGTTGATGCAATGCAATGTGGTAGGACATTTTCCGAAAACCAGCCTGACTAGCTACCACCCTCTAGTAAAAATCTATCACCAAGCGCCTAACGGTGCGTTCCTGTAGCTGTTCTTGAAAGCCAATCATTCTAGATAAGCCTGAATAACATCTTCAACCACATCATCACATACCAGCTGTAAATAAAAATTAATAACATAAATGATCGACTATTGTTCCTGCTTCATAAGGAAGCAATCATCACTTGGATCGTTGTCTCGACCCGTTTCACACATGAATAAAAAAATAATCTCCATGCTTGGCAGGCAAATTGGGCACCCTATCATTACAGGACACCTTCCATTAAAGCACATTATGTTTATGTAGTAATGTTACCTGCACGTAATTGAATAAGCATACTAATATGATAAAGTGTGCATATTGTTATTATCAAATACAACTTCGCAGTATCCAGAATATACTACATGCAACGTCAAAATCGCACGTTAAAAGAACATATAGTACCACCAACTTAACTGTGCAGTTCGCGAGGGCGCTGCTGGTCAAGGAAAACAACTACAAACTGTCACAATTTGAAGGAATGTTGTAGTTCTTTTTTCTGCCGCCTGAATAGATAAGTTGGTGGGACTGTACCACATTTTGTATAGTTTAAAACTAAAGGCATTGATTATGTATCGAGAGATTAATTTGATCGAGTTTTTATCTCATTTCATGTTTAAATAGCTTGGAATCCTTATGAAATTTCTGTAATACACAACCGTTGGAAGCAATTGTTAGTATAGGTACAGTTCAGTTTAGTTAAGCGTAAAATACAAATGATACAATGTATCAAAATAAAGCAGACTGCAACACCTGAAGCCAAAATTCCGAGCAGACTTCACGCAGTAACCGTTTACGTGCATTTCCACGGAACGTGCGGTAAATTCCGTTTTATTATGACAGCTACCATCGGGACTCCATTCAAAGTTAGAAATTATCCGTTTAACTACATCGTATGCTATTCATTATACGCGCAGACAGATAAATGTGCAACTAATTTGAATAAGCCTTGTGTTCTATTACGTATTTGGAATGCCATTGCATAGAAATCGACACTGTCATATGAAAGCATAGAAAAAGTACTAGTACGGGATGTTTTGCTTTTGCTTCAGTTTATTGAAAAGTCAGTCGGTACAACTTGTGGTGTATATATATATTGCAAAGTTAATAGCTAGACCTAAAAATAGGCAGCATTGTTTCATCTTTGGTGTTAAAGTGTAACTAATCAATACGCCTGGAAATTGAGTACGTACTCAGTAGATTGAGTTTAATTGATTGAGGAATTGCGGTACACTAAATTTAAATGGGTTTTATTTTCAAAAGTGGTTATTTAAGAGCTGATAGAACAGTGTTTGAAGTACATCTGTGTATTTGGCGGCGAAATAACGATAGGTTAAGGAGACTACTGGAAATCATTCCTAGTAAAACACGTACCTATAAAACATGAAATAAATTAATAGATTCAGGCGTTATTTTGCGGAAATTCATATTTGCATATATAAGTGTTTTTCTAAATTATTATTTACATGTTTACTTTAAATGTTTTTAAATTATTTGTTATTGTTACAAACTAAACAATTGCTACTTACTCTTATCTTACATAAACAATTTAAGATAACTGTTACTTATATTTTTTTACAATTATGTATATAATTAATATGCTATTTCTATAATAGTTTTTTTTTTTCAGAATAGTTTATTCATTTCAGAAAAATATCACATCAATACAAAGTCACACCTGTTTCTTGCATGCATTTGTTTCATGCATAAAGATTGTGGAAATATTCATCTGGATATACTTTTTTATTATGGAATTCTTGTAAGGGTAAGTCAACTCGTACAGTGTTGAAACGAAAATAAAACATTTATTATCAATATTTATAATATTTATGTTAGAATTTGTTAGCTATTATGAGTTTTACATTCACACGTAATACAACGGTTCCTAACATACGAGCGTTTACGTAAAGTAATGTTAATGTATGCTCCGCACTCAGTTGCCTTACACTATAGCTTTAATTAGATCCTTCTCCTATCCAAGTCCTCGGAGTGGTCAATCGCCTTGACAGAGCTAACTTCTTAACTGAACTAACTTCTTTTTCTTACCCTGTCTCATACTAATGAAATGTAGATGTATGACTCGAAACTTGTTGAATACCTTTATATTTATTTATTCAATTAGTACCGCTTAAACATGAATTACAATATATAAGATAGTGTTATTGTGACTCAGTGACAATGGTTATAATAATTATCGACGCTCCTCCGAATAAAATTGTAATTTAAAAAAAAACTATGCATATTTTATCATAATATAAAGATGATCATTGACTATTTTGTTCGGTCCAGTATTCTGTACTTACGGATTATTTCAGCGAACTGTATCTATGGTAAGTCGATGATGTTGAAATTTTTAATATATTCATTAAAATGTTCATTTATGTCTTAAAATAAAATAAAAAATATTTTTTGTTTAATGAATCATAGTTGTTTTAATATTGTTAGGTTTACAATAACGCCTGCTACTCGTATGCGTATCCCGCACGTGACTTAAATTTTTCCTATCGTATATTTGTGATTTTGAAATCATAGTTGACTACGGAAGTTTTTTTTTTATGGCATAGGAGGGCAAACGAGCAAGCGGCTCACCTGGTGGTAAGTGATCACCGTCGCCCACGAACAACCGCGACACCAGAGGTATCGAGGATACGTTGCCCGCCTTTGAGTAAAGTAAAAGGAAGTACAAGTAAACAAACAAAACAATAGTGTATTGATGAATTAAAGAAATATTTAGGTCGCACGAGCTTTAGTTCGTCCACATTGCATTGTATCAGCACACCTTACATGTTCAATATAATGTAGATATAACCTCGTAAGCCATCATGTACCTTCGAAGGACTAAAACTTAGTAGTCATTAAAACAGAGATGTTTTGTAGAGCAAATTGGAAGTAATGCCGGATGTACACCCAGACCTAGAGGAACTAAAATTTTAGCGATTAGTTTGAATTCAAAAATTCTCCTCAAGTGAAAAAGAACGTAGTCTGTGGCTTTAACTATAGAAATGTTGTTGTTATAATAGGTTACTCAATTACGAAAAGGCAAGCAGGGCTTGCAAGGTGCTAGTGCATTTTGCGAATGCCCGACTGGCTAGCTATCAAGTAGAAAATCTGTTGCCAAGCACCTAACGGTGTTTTCCGGCACTGTCCTTGAGAGCCCGTAATTTTAGGTTAGCCTGAACAACATTTTCGACCACCGACCACATCATCACTTTCCATCAGGTGAGATAGTATTCAAAGGCATAAACCTATTATTAAAACCTATCAGGCATAAAAGAAAACATTTTTGTTCGTGTAACTGCTTTCTCCCTACTATTGTCACCGTACGCGGAAACTTTGAAAAAAAAAATGTTGGCGGGTGGGTGTGTAATGTGTATGCCAGCTTCTATACAAAATTGCCGATCCTTTTGTATTGTTAATGTTGTATGTTTTTATCACATAAAGAAAAACGTAATATTACAAAATTACAAATATACGATAGGAAAAATTGTAATGTAATCCGCATAGCAGGCGTTATTGCAATCATAACAATATAAAAACGTACTATGTTTCGGCCGAATTATGTCAATTTCATGCCAGGACAATAATGTACTACTATTCACTAGAATTAGAGTTTCTAATGAAGGCTTATTATATTGAGGCATCACAATAGCAAAGTATAAGTGCCATTTATTTCAACAGGTGTTTATATTCGTTTAAAAACTGAGCGGAAACGTTCAACATTTTAAAAAGTACCATCAACAATTTGTCACAATTTTTATCATTAAATGTAAGGCATTAAAACCGCCTTTAAAATCAATTTGCTCTCCATAATCCTCAACTTAATAACGTCACTTGCACCTAACTAGTTCTTCAAGCACTCAGTTTAAACGCCTCGCATTTAAAGCACGCTTAGACTCTCCTAATTCTTAAACAGCTTAGGTTGCTTTGCAAACACTCCAGAACCTGCACTCAAAAACTGTCAACTCACTGTTTTCTCGGCAAAATCGTTCGTCCACGTAACCATTCCCACTATTCTTAAGGTTGTATCCTTTAAACAACATAGAAGAGCTGTAATGGATGCTGAATGAGTCAGTATAATAAAAGTCGTAGAAGTTATCCAGCAAGTTTACAAAGATTTCCCTTGGTAGGCAAATCCGGTGTTCTTATAATGAGAGGACGTTTTGCAGGGCTTGCTCGGGTTGTCTTCGCATAAATATTAATCAGTCTCTCATTAGCAGTCTTCAAGAGGTCGTTTCGAGATATTTGCATTTAACCGTTATTAGGTTTCGATTGGAAATTATACAATTGAAACACTTTAAAGTCATTTCGCTGGTGGAAAACTTTAAAACCTTTGCAGGATTACACGATTGTATGTGTCAGTCCTATGGGGCGATTAAATTAAATGGCCTGGTGCTACTTATTTCGACAACTGAACTTATAAGTAACACCAGGTTATTAACCATTAATTACTCGCGTGGGGTGATTTACACTCCAGCGACTGTTTCGTCTCTAGTTATTGGAGTTTTGAATTACGGCGCCAATTTTTGTTCTAGCTATCTATAACGAGTTAAATTTTGTAATTTAATCACAATAAAAGCTCTGTGGCTAAATTCGAGGACAATAGAGTGCGGTGAGAGTGTAAATCACACCAGGCAACGTTTATGTTATGCGCATTTTGCGTAAATTTTCTGATTACCACGTGCGGGTAGTTGGAAATTTTGCGTCAACGGACCTATTGGCACATATTTCTGTATTCGTGTGTGTGCGGCTGTTGTAATACGATCGATATTGTGAGAACAAATATAGAGAATGGTGCGATAGTGTATATGCATGAAGATCTACTTAAATATATAAAAAAGCGTGCAATTCGAGCCATATATAAAATGGGTCCTAGGAAATCTCTGAGGGATCTTTTCAAAGAAATTGATTTAACTTTACCAAGTCTGTAAAAATATTATGTATGTTCGTAAAAAATTGAGTATCACGATTACAATACTAGGAATAAAGATAAAATAGCGGTGCCAGGTTTTAGATTAGCAAAGACAAATAAAAGGTCCTTCTTAGGTAATTGTGTACGGTTTTATAATAAAGTCCCCAAACATATTACAACGCTCACAGAAGGGAAATTCAAGTTACACGTGAAAAACATATTGATTAAAAAATCCTACCACACAGTTTCTGATTACTTAAAGGACAAAAATGCCTCTGCCAAGCTATTGCCTGTCACCTACATAATTTAAACAAATATTGTAATAACTCTATTATATAGTTAGTATGTAACACATCCCGCACATGACTTAAATTTTTCCTATCGCATATTGCTAACATAACAATATTAAAAGTATAAGGTTACGTCATCATTTACAAGTATAAAACCAATTGCAAAATTGTTCTTGTTTGTAGTACAACGCAAGTGGTACTATAGATGTCGCCCCATCCCAATACGATGGTTTAAGAGCGATAGGAAACATTAAAGTTATGACGTCATTTCATGTTAGCTCAATTGGTTAGAGCATACCCTGGCTCAAAGGATGGATGGACGCGGGTTCGTATCCCGCACATGACTTAAAATTTTTCCTATCGTATATTTGTGATTTTGTAATGTAACACATTGTTAAAAGATGTTTAAAAGAATGGCCCCGAGTTTCTTGCCCGTTCTTCTCGCAGTGGCTCTATACAATTTATTTGCTGAACGTTGCAATACAATGTAGAATATTTCAATACTAAAATTTGTAATTGACCTTCATAAAAGCGTCGTAGACGCCTAAATTGAATAAATGATTTTGACTTTGACTTTTGCTTGAAATAAATAATTGTGTAATATTTCATTTTATTGTTTTAAACATTGTTATTCCGTTTGCCCACTTGAATTGCAAAGATGTATGGACCACTGATGGTTTCAGAATACACACAACGTATAACAGATTCTTATGATGAAATGATGTATTTGATTTGGTAGTCGTGCAACCCACAAGAACGACTCTTTTTGGGAAACTGGCCCCCAGTCAGTGACTTCTGCAGTTTAATGAATGAGAATTGTCAAAAAAAATATAGCCTGTCCGATAATGCCACAATTGATGAACAGCTGCCTGGTTTTTGAAGTAGATTCTCCAGTGTTGTTTACATCCCCTGTAAGCCAACCAAATATAGAATTAAACACTTTGCCCTGGTTGACTCTGCGACATTTTATCTGCAGAAGTTGGAAGTTTAGCTGGTGGCCAGAAGGACCTTATCGGCTGCTTAATGATACACATTTAACGACCACTATCTCACCTGATGGTAAGTGATGATGTGATCGAAGATGTTGTTCAGACTAACCTAGAATTACTCTCTCTCAAGGACAGCTGCCGGAACACACCGTTAGGTGCTAGGCGACAGATATTCTACTTGAGGGTGGAAACTAGCCAGGCAGGCATTCGCAAAATGCCCTACCACCATGCTGTAACGACTGACATTCTACAACGACAACCGGGACCGACGGCATAGCGTGCCCTCGGAAGCACGGAAGTGCTCAGTAGTAATGTAACTAGCGGTCACCCATCGAACTCATGACCGAGTTGGATGCTTGGAGGGCTTCAAATAAAAAGCAAAGAAAGTTAGTAACATAGAAAGTTATATGAAAATTTGTTATCATTCCCAAAAAATATATTAAAACAGCTGCACGTTATTTATTATTGATGTTTTATTTAGATATTAAATCAAACAGATATTAAAAAACCTTTAGCAACAATTCATCAATTTGGTGCTAGAGCGTACATAACATTGTAAGATCTTTTTAGAAGGTATTTTCACCCCCTTGATTCATAATGCGCATTAAAACTCAAATCCGCTCATAGCTCTGTGTTGCATTGATTATTCCCATAAGAGAAACCTTGTCAGAACCTCTGGGTTTTATTAATTCTGCCTATAATATAATAAATAGATTCAGGCATTACTTTGCGGAAATCCATATTTAATAATAACAAATGTTTTTAAAATATTTTATGGAAACATCATATTAATATTTTAATAAAACACTTAAAAAATACAAAAATATATCTGGTGACAATTCCGCCTAATTTTCCTGTTAAGCCGACGTGACGTCACAAACGCCACGCAGCCAAACCGGAAGAATTTTCGACGCGTTTCGTTTCTACACGAAGCATCCTCAGGAGGTCTTTGACTCTACTAGCGCACGATCGAGATCTATACTAAGTAAATCCGTTTAGAATTCAAGTCTTCTCGCTGTGTTCCACTCTTTAACAGGCGCAAAAGAGAAAGAGCATCTCAAAATGCCTGATAATTTTTACTATTAAAAGAAACTTGAACAAATCCGTGCATTATAAGAACGTTGCCTTTAGATGAAAGTAGATAGAACACGTCTTACTCTGCATATAACCCATCCAGCTTTCACCCGGGGGAAAGCTCGAAGGATACATTCTTAGTATTATTTTTAAGTTACTCATAAACTAACGTCAGATAATATAATAAGAATAGGTCACGTTTTGTGTTCGTAAAGAAAAACATACCAAATCGGTCTAACCTATCCCCGTGTCTAATGAAAGAATATTCTGGAATTCTATTTATTAAGCAACCCGATATATTTTGAAAGGGTAAAAGGTTCTGATCCCTTATAAAGAATATCGAATTCGTTATTTGTGTCGAATGACGGAGATTGGTCTAATTGTTCACAGTACACTGATCTCAGAATACAAAAATAGGTATAATTTTATTTTTAATGGGTAAATATGATGAACGTTACAGGTTGGTTTGACCCTATTAGTAATTAATATACACTTACCTCGAAATGCCTAATTCATTTTATATTTCTCGAAATACTGAATACGCTTATAAAGTAACCTAACATACTTGAAAGCTTTTGTCTATTTCTAATTATGAAATTCTACAAAAACGGATCTAAGTACGCTGAATAAGCGCTTTTAACCAGTTTCCAGGATTCATTATCCACAAAGACGACAAGCAGCAATTTAATGAACAGACTAAAAAATTGTATCAAAAAAAGCGATTAGAAGGAAATAGAAAGATCAACGAGCAAAATTAAGCCTTTAGTTAATATTGGATATTAAAAATTTAAAAATTGTCTGTTAACAACGATTCTAGTCTTCATATTAATATTATACAGGGTCGAATGCAGAGCTTTTCCAATGTACAAAATAAGCTATATCAACTAACTGTAATATCATAATTATACCAACATCGAAATTATTAATTGTTCTAAATAATTTTTATCTGCAATCAAAAATATATTATAATTATTATATTATATTTCATACGCAAGAGGGTGCGTAAGTTTTGTACAATACAACACCACACAATACAACAACAGTAGGTAGCTACAAAAGCTAAGCAGATATTGTTGAAATTTTGTACATTAAAATGTATCCTAATTCCCAAAGTATCTCAAAGGAACCACGACTCAACCAATTTCCAGGAATGTGGTAGAAGCTAGTATAATAAAAATAATTTGCTGTTTATATTGTCTTGCTTTCAGTTCATTAATTTTAACGAGCTGATAGCCTTTGACCACAATCTTAATTGATGGTAAGTGTAAATGTGGTCAAAAGTGTTATTAGGTAACTGCCAAAACTCACTGTTAGATGCTTGACAGATTTTATACTTGAGGGTGGTAGCTAGCCATGGGTAGATAGGGCATTCACAAAATTTTCTAGCTCAAGCCCGCGGTGAAATTTGAACCATGGACATTCTGCGCAGCAGTCCAGAAGCATTGCCATTGGGCCATCACTGCTTAAGAGTAGAATTCACGTACCGCTTTCAATACAAACGAAGTATCGTCATATTTTAAATGCTAAGTATTCAAAGTTGGTGAAACTTTGCATGTATATCCTTGAGCCTAATATCTATTTATATACTTTTTTTTCGTAAAATGGTTTTGTATGGGAATTCTTATTTTGACATTTAGGGATAAAATAAATAATAAATCTGAAAACCTGGCAAACCAGAAGCATAGATATTAGGCTCAGCAATATGCTTACAAAATTTCACCGAGTTTGAACACTTAGTATTTAAAATATGACGAAAATACGTTTGTATGGAAAGCACTTCGTGCACTCTACTCTTAAGATGAAGTGGGTCTCAAACAGGCAAAACTTGAACAAGTTTTACAGAAAGAGTGTACGGTTTAAACTTATGAATTACATACTCTTAGATATTTCTAGAGCATATGACAAATGCTATGCATGATCCAATAATACGATTCCATATAATTTTTTCTACTGAAAAAGTACATGAATTCACTAAGACTTCGCTTTATCAAGTTTTGTGTCTATATAGTACATAGAATCAATTTACATTTTATTTCTTATTAGCAACCATATATCACCTGTAAGATTAATACCCGAAAGATTTATTACCGTTTTAATTTAAACCCGTTAAAATTAAATAAATGTAATTATGAAAAAATAAATTTAATAATTACAAATAAAAACAAATTCCCGCCTTGGGCATCAAATTTCGTACTCCAATAATTTGTTAAATAAATAAATTCACTTCAACTATTTTAATATTGCGTAGTACAGTTTCGCTCACTCGGATGCTACACGAGATCTTTGCGTCCTACGCCCTCAATCTGACATTCTAAGACCACTTCATCGATATATTTTAAACTGACATACAGATGGATAAAAAGCAATGACATCAAAGGGCTCCATTTAATTCTTAGGGTACAGCACCTTAAAAATTAGTTTCAACCGACACAGTGGAAATAATCAAGCGTTGACGTCACAAAGCCTGCATTGCTATAGGCAGACCCCATCTAGTATGAAGTTCTGTACCGTTTCAGCGTGCAAGTTTCATAGTTTCTTAAAACCTAGTTTATTTGTGTAGCGACCGCATAAACCGCGCTTCCCGCGGACGCGAAAAGCGTATGCTGCGCTTGCATCAAGATAGTTACTAATAAACACTACGGATCAAATCTAGGGACCCGGTATCAAATAGAAAGTATCGATACTGTACTCAGTAGTATCGAAAAAAATATCGTACTCATAAAAGTATCGAAACAAAAGTATCAATACTTCAAGGTATCGAGTACTTTTCTTAGGGCTAATGGGCATAGGTTAATTCAAATCATGCAAACAAAACTTTCGTTGAATACATTGCAAATTCTTAGTTCACATTAAAACACGTGGACCTTTAGATCAGATGTATAAAGCACCGTTTGAACTGTTACGACATCTGTCAACTGTCAGTTTGCTTCTTCGCAATTAACTTTCATTTCAATTTTCCACCAGGCATTTTTTATAAAGAAGGTTGTTTTTTATGTATAAACTTCTAACCACAACGATTAAAATCTCCTCATCTATTTGTCTAATTTTCCGTTTGACTACTTACTAGCCAGAACTTTTAAAACAATATTATTATTTTTCTTAGGGTCTTGGTTGAAAATCAGCACTATTGTCTTAGACAATAAGCATTATGCTGAGACAAGGCTCATTCAATATTAATACTACTACAAATAGAAAAAATATTCAATGGAACAAGTAAGTGGAACAGTCTACAGCACCCCTTCCCCGCCGATGCATACCATTCAAAAATTCCATTTTTCCTTTCTACATTCGGGTACGAAGGTTCAGATGATATATTTTTCTTCGCGAGATATATCTCTATTCAATTTTGACCTAAGAGATAAAGAGTGCATTATTTTCTATTGAATTGCACTCGCATTTTAAAGGGAGCGATACTTTAGAAGATTTTCACGAATGCCAAGTGGAAGAAGATCTTAGTTTGGTCATTTTGGCCAGGGAATCAATTGTCTGGTGGTAATGCGTCGTGAGTTAAGGAACCCCCGTGGTCACCGCCAACGCAGGTCTAGGTGTGAGTAAGGCAATAGTAAGCTTGTATAACGTGTTTATGCTTGAAGTTTACTCTTCCTTCTTTGCGTCGTTATCCTCAAAGCTGAGGGTCGTGATACCACGTGGAAATCACCTTAGTTCTTGACAATTTGTCGCCACCTGTTCCTGTCTTTGGCGATGTGAAAAGCGTCATGAATACTATTGTCAAGGGTAGTGCGGATTTGGTCTGTCCATCAGGTGCATGAAGTTGATGAAGTTTACTATAACTGGTGAAATTACTGGGAAAACTAGACAAAAACTTGAAGGAACAAGCGCAGTGCAGTCGCAAGTAGACCTGTGACATTGTAAGTGTAATGGACAAGTATTATAAGTCAAGTTTGTCTCGACGATTCGTATCTGATGACGACATTTTTAATGCTATAGTAGGCTGGGAGTAAAGTCAGTAAGAGTAATTTTTTTTTTTAATTCCGGATTGGTTAATGTTTGACCACTATCTCACCTGATGGTAAGTGATGATGTGGTCGAAGATGCTGTTCAGACTAACCTAAAAGTACTAGTTCTCAAGGACAGCTGCCGTTAGGTGCTTGGTGACAGATTTTCTACTTGAGGGTGGTAGCTAGCCAAGCGGCCATCCTTAGACAACAACCGGGACCGACGGCTTAACGTGCCCTCCGAAGCACGGAAGCGCCCAGTAGTAATACCACCAGCGGTCACCCATCTAACCCATGACCATGGGTGACGTTGCTTAACTTTGCTGATCGGTTAAGAACAGCTAAGTAAACTTCTCTACAAGCGCTGCACTTCGCTACAAGCGCTTCAAAATTATTTATTTTTTCAACTAAAATCAAAACTGTTTTGTTTCAAATATAAATCTATGATAAATTTTATGCTGAGGTGTTCAGGCTGAAGCTTTATAATTACATCTCGATGTGAATAGATAGCGGGTATGACTAAATCGCTTTAGCACTGAACCTGACTTGATTATGTCGCGTCAGGGTTTTATTACTTTTGGACGTGATCGCCAAAATACCAGATAGTGTAACAACTAAGTTGTCGTTTGTTTTCTTAAGTACAGTTATGTCGATAATCAGGACATTCCGTTTTTTCTCAGCAGTTACCTTTATTTCAATTAGTCTCTACTTTAGTGTCAATTGCAATCTCCTATATCTTCCTGTTGGAGTCGTAAGAAGTGACGTAAGAAAGAATACCTACCAGAGGGTGGGCAGCAGCGCCTTCTGAAGAACTGATATCTTATACTACGATCCCCAAGACGCCTATCAAGCATATTTATTGTGACAAATCCGCTAATAGGCGGGACGCCTTTATTCAACGGTGGACCGTAGACGTTATAGCGCTTGACTACTACTGTTCAGGTCGAAGATATTGTTCAGGTTAACCAAGAATTACTGGCTCTCAATGACAGCTACTGGAAAACATCATTTTCTACTTGAGAGTGGTAGCTAGCCAAACATTCGCAAAATGGCCTAACACCATGCTTTAACGACTTCCATTCTAAGACAGCAACCCCATCCGAAGCACGTGCAAGCTCAGTAGTAATGCCACTAGCGGTCACCTATCCAAGTCATGTCCGCAGCGGACGTTGCTTAACTTAGTTGATGAGTTAAAAACAACTAAGCAAGCTACGCTACGACCGCTTGCTGTCGACTATGATAAAAGATATACAGGGTTATTGGTAAAATGCTAACTCTTCTCTTATGGCACTTCCAATTATGGTAGACTTCTGCTAGTCCTATGAAACATTGTGAGACAAATTTTTAATTGTTTTGAAAAAATTATAATAATTTTTGTGTTTTAATGCCTACTCCGAGCCTAGAGCGCCTGCCGCGGCAACACTGGACCGCGCCGTGGTCCCTTTGAATAGAGTTTTGAATATTTACATCGCGCAAAGTAATAAAAATATGAAATAATACTTTACAGGCACAAGAGACTTCTGACATCACGTGGTCCTCGTGCTTATTCAGTCAAAAACATATAAAAAAAACACAAAATAATGTTTAAAAAATATTTATAAAGATTTTTTTTTAAACATATTTTGTTATCTCAAATTTAATCTTAGGGCTAGCAGAAGTCAACCCTAAGAGGTTGTAAGCATTTTACCAATAACCCTCTATAAAATATTAAAAACAAAGACAAGATAAATGAAATAACTATACACAGCAATAGACCCCATCTTAATAAACGCAGTCTACATTATTATAATATATAAAGCTGGATTACCGTACACTGACTGATTCACTGACTCACTGACTGACATAATTGTTCTCCCAGAAGGAGTCGAGTAGGAAGAAAGTAATGTATAGCAAAAATGTTCTGGGGGTTTGTGTGAGTATGGGAAAAATCCGAAAACTCAAAGATGACGTCTGCCAAGTAAAATTGGATGGCGTATCTCTGAAACGGTAAGAGATAGGTAGGGGGTGCTTGACCAAATGTCATAGGGAATCGGAAGAGCAGTCGGATGACATTTGTCAAAAATCCAAAATGGCGGATTTAAAAATGGCCGCCATACAAAATCCTTCGATCCCTCAAAAAAGTAGCTGGTTCTACCAGAAAGAGTTGAGTACGGTTATAGTAATGTATTACGAAAATGACTAACGGGTTTAGCTGAGTAGGGAAAAAATTAAAAACCCTAGAAATGACGCCTGCCAAGTAAAGCTGGACTACGTATCTCGAAAACGGTAAGAGATAGGTTTGGGGTGTTTGAACAAATGTCATAGGGAATCGGGAGAGCAGTCGAATGACACCTGTCAAATGTGCTACTCTCATTCTTCATACATTATTTGGAGTATTTGACCTTACAATGTCGACTGTATTAGGAGTTTTTGTGGGATTTTCAACTGAATTTGGAGTAATTGTCCTACTGGTGAGGCCGAAGGCCGAACTTTCGGGCCGCGAGGCCGTAGGCCGAGTGGACGGTGCGCGAGCCCGCAGGGCGAGCGCTAGGCGAGGCCGCAGGCCGAGCCATGTTAGTAACTTGCGAGGCCGAAGGCCGAGCTCAGACTTGCACCGATTTGGCTGAAAATTGATATATTGGTTGTTCTCGTCATCCTTATTTCAAATATGAAATTTTTATTTCGATGACGTCTGCCAAGTAAAAAAAGTTACTCCGATTTGGCTGAAACTCGATATTTATGTGGTTCTGGACGTCCTTATTCCAAATCAAAAAAAAATTTTTCGATGACGTCTGCCAAGTAAAAAAAGTTACTCCGATTTGGCTGAAACTCGATATCTAGGTTGTTCTCGACGTCCTTATTCTAAATCAAAAATTTTTGTTTCGATGACGTCTGCCAAGTAAAAAAAATTACTCCGATTTGGCTGAAACTCGATATTTAGGTGGTTCTGGGTGTCCTTATTCCAAATCTAAAATTTTTTTTTCGATGACGTCTGCCAAGTAAAACAAGTTACTCCGATTTGGCTGAAACTCGATATTTAGGTGGTTCTGGGTGTCCTTATTCCAAATCAAATTTTTTTTTTTCGATGACGTCTGCCAAGTAAAAAGAAGTACTCCGATTTGGCTTAAATTTCATATCTAGGTTGTTCTGGACGTCCTTATTCCAAATATGAAATTTTTTTTTCGATGACGTCTGCCAAGTGTAGATAAATTACGAATCTCGAAAACGGTAATAGATAGGTAGGGGGTTTTTGAAAATATGTCATAGGGAATAAGGAGAGCAGTCGAATGACATTTTGGATGTGTCTTACGTGCTCCTATCATTCTTTATACTGCATTTGGAGTGTTTTTCCTTAATTTTCGACTGTATTAGGAGTTTTTGTAGGGATTTTTGACAGAATTTGGAGTTACTGTCCAACTTTAGTGTATAGCGAGCCCGAAGGGCGAGCTCCCGGTGAGGCCGAAGGCCGAACTTTCGGCTCGCGAGGCCGAAGGCCGAGCGTAGGGTGCGTGAGCCCGAAGGGCGAGCGCTTGGCGAGGCCGTAGGCCGAGCCGTATTAGTAACTTGCGAGGCCGAAGGCCGAGCTCCGACTTGAGAGTTTTTTCCACGTCTCCGACTGGTCTCCATGGCAACTGCCCGCGGTAACCGAAGCACCTACGAGTGGGGTTCCTTAACAAAAGTGACTCAGAACCTTGGTACCATTCTGCCCGTACCACCTTTTTATGGCAGTAGGGTTAATTTAGTTTGGTGGCTACAGTTTGTTTCTTTATTGTATTGAGAGTTTTTATGGGATTTCATACTTCCATTGGAGTTTTGAACATTCTTTTTCTTAAAGTATTAGGGGTTTATGTGAAATTTCCAAATGACTCAAGATAGATGCGGGCCGCATGCGGCCCGCACACTGCCCGAAAAACTAGTTTATAATATATAAAGCTGGATTACCGTACACTGACTGACTGACTGACTGACTGACTGACATCATTGTTCTCCCAGAAGGAGTCGAGTAGGAAGAATGTGATGTATAGGAAAAGTGTAGAGGGGGTTTGTGTGAGTATGGGAAAAATCCGAAAACTCAAAGATGACGTCTGCCAAGTAAAATTGGATGGCGTATCTCTGAAACGGTACAAGATAGGTAGGGGGTGCTTGACCAAATGTCATAGGGAATCGGGAGAGCAGTCGGATGACATTTGTCAAAAATCCAAAATGGCGGATTTCAAAATGGCCGCCATACAAAATCCTTCGATCCCTCAAAAAAGTAGCTGATTCTACCAGAAAGAGTTGAGTACGGTTAAAGTAATGTATTACGAAAATGACTAAGGGGTTTAGCTTAGTAGGGAAAAAAATAAAAACCCTAGAAATGACGCCTGCCAAGTAAAGCTGGACAACGTATCTCGAAAACGGTAAGAGATAGGTTGGGGGTGTTTTTACAAATGTCATAGGGAATCGGGAGAGCAGTCTATTGACACCTGTCAAATGTGCTACTCTCATTCTTCATACATTATTTGGAGTATTTAACCTTACAATGTCGACTGTATTAGGAGTGTTTGTGGGAATTTCAACTCAATTTGGAGTAATTGTCCTACTGTCAGTGTAGCGAGCCCGAAGGGCGAGCTTTTGGTGAGGCCGAAGGCCGAACTTTCGGGCCGCGAGGCCGTAGGCCGAGCGGATGGTGCGCGAGCCCGCAGGGCGAGCGTCAGGCGAGGCCGCAGGCCGAGCCGTGTTAGTAACTTGCGAGGCCGAAGGCCGAGCTCAGACTTGCACCGATTTGGCTGAAAATCGATATATAGGTTGTTCTCGTCATCCTTATTCCAAATATGAAATTTTTATTTCGATGACGTCTGCCAAGTAAAAAATGTTACTCCGATTTGGCTGAAACTCGATATTTAGGTGGTTCTGGGTGTCCTTATTCCAAATCTAAAATTTTTTTTTCGATGACGTCTGCCAAGTAAAACAAGTTACTCCGATTTGGCTGAAACTCGATATTTAGGTGGTTCTGGGTGTCCATATTCCAAATCTAAAATTTTTATTTCGATGACGTCTGCCAAGTAAAACAAGTTACTCTGATTTGGCTGAAACTCGATATTTAGGTGGTTCTGGGTGCCTTTATTCCAAATCAAATTTTTTTTTTTCGATGACGTCTGCCAAGTAAAAAAAAGTACTCCGATTTGGCTTAAATTTTATATCTAGGTTGTTCTGGACGTCCTTATTCCAAATATGTTTTTTTTTTTCGATGACGTCTGCCAAATGCAGATAATTCACGTATCTCGAAAACGGTAATAGATAGGTAGGGGGTTTTTGAAAATATGTCATAGGGAATAAGGAGAGCAGTCGAATGACATTTTGGATGTGTCTTACGTGCTCCTATCATTCTGCATCACTGCATTTGGAGTGTTTTTCCTTAATTTTCGACTGTATTAGGAGTTTTTGTGGGATTTTTGATTGAATTTGGAGTTACTGTCCAACTTTAGTGTATAGCGAGCCCGATGGGCGAGCTCCCGGTGAGGCCGAAGGCCGAACTTTCGGCCCGAGCCGAGGCCGAAGGCCGAGCGTAGGGTGCGTGAGCCCGAAGGGCGAGCGCTTGGCGAGGCCGTAGGCCGAGCCGTATTACTAACTTGCGAGGCCGAAGGCCGAGCTCCGACTTGAGAGTTTTTTCCACGTCTCCGACTGGTCTCCATGGCAACTGCCCGCGATAACCGAAGCACCTACGAGTGGGGTTCCTTAACAAAAGTGACTCAGAACCTTGGTACCATTCTGCCCGTACCACCTTTTTATGGCAGTAGGGTGAATCTGCTTTAGTGGCTACAGTATGGTTCTTTATTGTATTGAGAGTTTATATGGGATTTCATACTTCTATTGGAGTTTTGAACATACTTTTTTCCAACGTATCAGGAGTTTTGTTATAGTTTAGTACAGCATAACGATAAATGCGGGCCGCATGCGGCCCGCACACTG
The DNA here is from genome assembly GCA_963890685.1 of Plagodis pulveraria. Taxonomy (NCBI): domain Eukaryota; kingdom Metazoa; phylum Arthropoda; class Insecta; order Lepidoptera; family Geometridae; genus Plagodis; species Plagodis pulveraria. The sequence continues at coordinate 5,433,813 of OY982950.1, forward strand.
CCCGAAAAACTAGTTATAATATATAAAGCTGGATTACCGTACACTGACTCACTGACATAATTGTTCTCCCAGAAGGAGTCGAGTAGGAAGAAAGTAATGTATGGCAAAAATGTTCTGGGGGTTTGTGTGAGTATGGGAAAAATCCGAAAACTCAAAGATGACGTCTGCCAAGTAAAATTGGATGGCGTATCTCTGAAACGGTAAGAGATAGGTAGGGGGTGCTTGACCAAATGTCATAGGGAATCGGGAGAGCAGTCGGATGACATTTGTCAAAAATCCAAAATGGCGGATTTCAAATTGGCCGCCATACAAAATCCTTCGATCCCTCAAAAAAGTAGCTGGTTCTACCAGAAAGAGTTGAGTACGGTTATAGTAATGTATTACGAACATGACTAAGGGGTTTAGCTGAGTAGGGAAAAAATTAAAAACCCTAGAAATGACGCCTGACAAGTAAAGCTGGACTACGTATCTCGAAAACGGTAAGAGATAGGTTGGGGGTGTTTGAACAAATGTCATAGGGAATCGGGAGAGCAGTCGAATGACACCTGTCAAATGTGCTACTCTCATTCTTCATACGTTATTTGGAGTATTTGACCTTACAATGTCGACTGTATTAGGAGTGTTTGTGGGATTTTCAATTGAATTTGGAGTAATTGTCCTACTGGCCGTGTAGCGAGCCCGAAGGGCGAGCTTCTGGTGAGGCCGAAGGCCGAACTTTCGGGCCGCGAGGCCGTAGGCCGAGTGGACGCTAGGCGAGGCCGCAGGTCGAGCCGTGTTAGTAACTTGCGAGGCCGAAGGCCGAGCTCAGACTTACACTGATTTGGCTGAAAATCGATATATAGGTTGTCCTCGTCATCCTTATTCCAAATATGAAATTTTTTTTTCGATGACGTCTGCCAAGTAAAAAAAGTTACTCCGATTTGGCTCAAACTCGATATTTAAGTGGTTCTGGACGTCCTTATTCCAAATCTAAAATTTTTTTTTCGATGACGTCTGCCAAGTAAAACAAGTTACTCCGATTTGGCTGAAACTCGATATTTAGGTGGTTCTGGGTGTCCTTATTCTAAATCAAAATTTTTTTTTTCGATGACGTCTGCCAAGTAAAACAAAGTACTCCGATTTGGCTTAAATTTTATATCTAGGTTGTTCTGGACGTCCTTATTCCAAATATGAATTTTTTTTTTCGATGACGTCTGCCAAGTGCAGATAAATCACAAATCTCGAAAACGGTAATAGATAGGTCGGGGGTTTTTGAAAATATGTCATAGGGAATAAGGAGAGCAGTCTAATGACATTTTGGATGTGTCTTACGTGCTCCTATCATTCTTTATACTGCATTTGGAGTGTTTTTCCTTAATTTTCGACTGTATTAGGAGTTTTTGTGGGATTTTTGACTGAATTTGGAGTTACTGTCCAACTATAGTGTATAGCGAGCCCGAAGGGCGAGCTCCCGGTGAGGCCGAAGGCCGAACTTTCGGCTCGCGAGGCCGAAGGCCGAGCGTAGGGTGCGTGAGCCCGAAGGGCGAGCGCTTGGCGAGGCCGTAGGCCGAGCCGTAGTAGTAACTTGCGAGGCTGAAGGCCGAACTCCGACTTGAGAGTTTTTTCCACGTCTCCGACTGGTCTCCATGGCAATTGCCCGCGGTAACCGAAGCACCTACGAGTGGGGTTCCTTAACAAAAGTGACTCAGAACCTTGGTACCATTCTGCCCGTACCACCTTTTTATGGCAGTAGGGTGAATTTGCTTGAGTGGCTACAGTATGGTTCTTTATTGTATTGAGAGTTTATATGGGATTTCATACTTCTATTGGAATTTTGAAATATTTTTTTTTATGTTAAAGGAGTTTTGATATTGTTAAGTACTGCATAACGATAAATGCGGGCCGCATGCGGCCCGCACACTGCCCGAAATACTAGTTTATAATATATAAAGCTGGATTACCGTACACTGACTGACTGACTGATTCACTGACTGACATCATTGTTCTCCCAGAAGGAGTCGAGAGGAAGAAAGTGATGTATGGGAAAAGTGTAGAGGAGGTTTAGGGGAGTATGGGAAAAATCCGAAAACTCAAAGATGACGTCTGCCAAGTAAAATTGGATGGCGTATCTCTGAAACGGTAAGAGATAGGTAGGGGGTGCTTGACCAAATGTCATAGGGAATCGGGAGAGCAGTCGGATGACATCTGTCAAAAATCCAAAATGGCGGATTTCAAAATGGCCGCCATACAAAATCCTTCGATCCCTCAAAAAAGTAGCTGGTTCTACCAGAAAGAGTTGAGTACGGTTATAGTAATGTATTACGAAAATGACAAAGGGGCTTAGCTGAGTAGGGAAAAAATTAAAAACCCTAGAAATGACGCCTGCCAAGTAAAGCTGGACTACGTATCTCGAAAATGGTAAGAGATAGGTTGGGGGTGTTTGAACAAATGTCATAGGGAATCGGGAGAGCAGTCGAATGACACCTGTCAAACGTGCTCCTCTCATTCTTTATACTGCATTTGGAGTGTTTTACCTCATATTTTCGACTGTATTAGGAGTTTTTGTAGGTTTTTTGACTGAATTTGGAGTTACTGTTCTACGTTATTGTAGAAGCGAGCCCGAAGGGCGACCTCCTGGTGAGGCCGAAGGCCGAACTTTCGGCTCGTGAGGCCGAAGGCCGAGCGTATGGTGCGTGAGCCCGAAGGGCGAGCGCTTGGCGAGGCCGCAGGCCGAGCCGTGTTAGTAACTTGCGAGGCCGAAGGCCGAGCTCCGAATTGGGAGTAATTGCCTTGTCTCCGACTGGTCTCCATGGCAACTGCCCGCGGTATCCGAAGCACCTACGAGTGGGGTTCCTTAACAAAAGTGACTCAGAACCTTGGTACCATTCTGCCCGTACCACCTTTTTATGGCAGTAGGGTGAATCTGCTTTAGTGGCTACAGTATGGATCTTTATTGTATAGAGAGTTTATTTGGGATTTCATACTTCTATTGGAGTTTTGAACTTATTTTTTTTAAATGTATAAGGGGTTAAGGTTAAGTTTAGTACTGTATAACGATAAATGCGGGCCGCATGCGGCCCGCACACTGCCCGAAAAACTAGTTTATAATATATAAAGCTCGATTACCACTGACTGACTGACTGACTCACTGACATAAATGTTCTCCTAGAAGGAGCAGAGTAGGGTAAAAATGAAGAATAGCAAAAATGTTCGGAGGGTTTTGGTGAGTATGAGAAAAATCGAAAATCATTAAAAAGACGCCTGCCAAGTAAAGATGGATGACGTATCTCAAAAACGGTACGAGATAGGTAGGGGGTGTTTGAACAAATGTCATAGGGAATCGGGAGAGCAGTCGAATGACACCTGTCAAAAATCCAAAATGGCGGATTTCAAGATGGCCGCCATACAAAGTGGTCCGATTCTGCTGAAGCGAGGCCTTTAGGCCGAGCTTCAGTAGGGGCGGAGCAGTTTGTATGGTGGCCGTCTTGAAATCCGACATTTTGGATGTGTCCCAGGTGCTCCTCTCATTCTTCATACTGCATTTGGAGTGTTTAACCTTCATTTTCGACTGTATTAGGAGTTTTTGTGGGATTTTTGACTGAATTTGGAGTAACTGTTCTACGTTAATGTAGTAGCGAGCCCGAAGGGCGAGCTCCTGGTGAGGCCGAAGGCCGAACTTTCGGCTCGCGAGGCCGAAGGCCGAGCGTATGGTGCGTGAGCCCGAAGGGCGAGCGCTTGGCGAGGCCGCAGGCCGAGCCGTATTAGTAACTTGCGAGGCCGAAGGCCGAGCTCCGACTCGAGGGTATTTTCCACGTCACCGACTGGTCTCCATGGCAACTGCCTGCGGTAACCGAAGCACCTACGAGTGGGATTCCTAAACAAAAGTGATTAAGAACCTTGGTACCATTCTGCCCGTACCAACTTTTTATGGCAGTAGGGTGAATCTGCTTTAGTGGCTACAGTATGGTTCTTTATTGTATGGACAGTTTATTTGGGATTTCATACTTCTATTGGAGTTTTGAACTTATTTTTTTTAAATGTATAAGGGGTTAAGGTAAAGTTAAGTACTGCACAACGAAAAATGCGGGCCGCATGCGGCCCGCATTTTGGATGAATTTGGAGTTACTGTCCTACATTAGTGAAGTTGCGAGCCCGAAGGGCGAGCTCCTGGTGAGGCCGAAGGCCGAACTCTCGGTCCGCGAGGCCGAAGGCCGAGCGTATGATGCGCGAGCCCGAAGGGCGAGCGCTTGGCGAGGCCGTAGGCCGAGCCGTTTTGGTAACTTGCGAGGCCGAAGGCCGAGCTCCGACTTGAGAGTATTTTCCACGTCACCGACTGGTCTCCATGGCAACTGCCCGCGGTAACCGAAGCACCTACGAGTGGGGTTCCTTAACAAAAGTGACTCAGAACCTTGGTCCCATTCTGCCCGTACCACCTTTTTATGGCAGTAGGGTGAATTTGCTTTAGTGGCTAGAGTATGTTTCTTTAATGTATTGAGAGTTTATATGGGATTTCATACTTCTAATGGAGTTTTGAACACACTTTTTTTTTAATGTATCAGGTGTTTTTTTGACAGTTCCTACTGACTCAAGATAGATGCGGGCCGCATGCGGCCCGCACACTGCCCGAAATACTAGTTATTTATAATATATATAAAGCTCGATTACCACTGACTGACTGACTGACTCACTGACATAAATGTTCTCCTAGAAGGAGCAGAGTAGGGTAAAAATGAAGAATAGCAAAAATGTTCGGAGGGTTTTGGTGAGTATGAGAAAAATCGAAAATCATTAAAAAGACGCCTGCCAAGTAAAGATGGATGACGTATCTCAAAAACGGTACGAGATAGGTAGGGGGTGTTTGAACAAATGTCATAGGGAATCGGGAGAGCAGTCGAATGACACCTGTCAAAAATCCAAAATGGCGGATTTCAAGATGGCCGCCATACAAAGTGATCCGAGCCTGCTGAAGCGAGGCCTTTAGGCCGAGCTTCAGTAGGGGCGGAGCAGCCGAAGGCCGAACTTTCGGTCCGCGAGGCCGAAGGCCGAGCGTATGATGCGCGAGCCCGAAGGGCGAGTGCTTTGCGAGGCCGCAGGCCGAGCCGTGTTAGTAACTTGCGAGGCCGAAGGCCGAGCTCCGACTTGAGATTATTTTCCACATCTCCGACTGGTCTCCATAGCAACTGCCCGCGGTAACCGAAGCACCTACGAGTGGGGTTCCTTAACAAAAGTGACTCAGAACCTTGGTCCCATTCTGCCCGTACCACCTTTTTATGGCAGTAGGGTGAATTTGCTTTAGTGGCTAGAGTATGTTTCTTTAATGTATTGAGAGTTTATATGGGATTTCATACTTCTAATGGAGTTTTGAACACACTTTTTTTTTAATGTATCAGGTGTTTTTTTGACAGTTCCTACTGACTCAAGATAGATGCGGGCCGCATGCGGCCCGCACACTGCCCGAAATACTAGTTATTTATAATATATAAAGCTCGATTACCACTGACTGACTGACTGACTCACTGACATAAATGTTCTCCTAGAAGGAGCAGAGTAGGGTAAAAATGAAGTATGGCAAAAATGTTCGGAGGGTTTTGGTGAGTATGAGAAAAATCGAAAATCATAAAAAAGACGCCTGCCAAGTGAAGATGGATGACGTATCTAGAAAACGGTAAGAGTTAGGTAGGGGGTGTTTGAACAAATGTCATAGGGAATCGGGAGAGCAGTCGAATGACATATGTCAAAAATCCAAAATGGCGGATTTCAAGATGGCCGCCATACAAAGTGATCCGAGCCTGCTGAAGCGAGGCCGTTAGGCCGAGCTTCAGTAGGGGCGGAGCAGTTTGTATGGTGGCTGTCTTGAAATCCGATATTTTGGATCTGACCCACGTGCTCCTATCATTCTTTATACTGGATTTGGAGTGTTTTACCTTATATTTTCGACTGTATTAAGAGTTTTTGTGGGATTTTTGACTGAATTTGGAGTTACTGACCTACGATAATGTATAGCGAGCCCGAAGGGCGAGCTTCTGGTGAGGCCGAAGGCCGAACTTTCGGCTCGCGAGGCCGAAGGCCGAGCGTATGGTGCGTGAGCCCGAAGGGCGAGCGCTTGGCGAGGCCGCAGGCCGAGCCGTGTTAGTAACTTGCGAGGCCGAAGGCCGAGCTCCGACTTGAGAGTATTTTCCACGTCACCGACTGGTCTCCATGGCAACTGCCCGCGGTAACCGAAGCACCTACGAGTGGGGTCCTTTAACAAAAGTGACTCAGAACCTTGGTACCATTCTGCCCGTACCACTTTTTTATGGCAGTAGGGTGAATCTGCTTTAGTGGCTACAGTATGGTTCCTTATTGTGTTGAGAGTTTATATGGGATTTCATACTTCTATCAGAGTTTTGAACTTATTTTATTTTATGTATAAAGTGTTTTTTTGACAGTTCCTACTGACTCAAGATAGATGCGGGCCGCATGCGGCCCGCACACTGCCCGAATAACTAGTTATTATAATATATAAAGCTGGATTACCGTACACTGACTCACTGACATAATTGTTCTCCCAGAAGGAGTCGAGTAGGAAGAAAGTAATGTAAAGCAAAAATGTTCTGGGGGTTTGTGTGAGTATGGGAAAAATCCGAAAACTCAAAGATGACGTCTGCCAAGTAAAATTGGATGGCGTATCTCTGAAACGGTAAGAGATAGGTAGGGGGTGCTTGACCAAATGTCATAGGGAATCAAGAGAGCAGTCGGATGACATTTGTCAAAAATCCAAAATGGCGGATTTCAAAATGGCCGCCATACAAAATCCTTCGATCCCTCAAAAAAGTAGCTGGTTCTACCAGAAAGAGTTGAGTACGGTTTTAGTAATGTACTACGAAAATGACTAAGGGGTTAAGTTGAGTAGGGAAAATATTAAAAACCCTAGAAATGACGCCTGCCAAGTAAAGCTGGACTTCGTATCTCGAAAACGGTAAGAGATAGGTTGGGGGTGTTTGAACAAATGTCATAGGGAATCGGGAGAGCAGTCGAATGACACCTGTCAAATGTGCTACTCTCATTCTTCATACATTATATGGAGTATTTAACCTTACAATGTCGACTGTATTAGGAGTGTTTGTGGGAATTTCAACTCAATTTAGAGCAATTGTTCTACTGTCAGTGTAGCGAGCCCGAAGGGCGAGCTTTTGGTGAGGCCGAAGGCCGAACTTTCGGGCCGCGAGGCCGTAGGCCGAGTGGACGGTGCGCGAGCCCGCAAGGCGAGCGCTAGGCGAGGCCGCAGGTCGAGCCGTCTTAGTAACTTGCGAGGCCGAAGGCTGAGCTCAGACTTGCACCGATTTGGCTGAAAATCGATATATAGGTTGTTCTCGTCATCCTTATTCCAAATATGAAATTTTTATTTCGATGACGTCTGCCAAGTAAAAAAAGTTACTCCGATTTGGCTGAAACTCGATATTTATGTGGTTCTGGACGTCCTTATTCTAAATCAAAAATTTTTGTTTCGATGACGTCTGCCAAGTAAAAAAAGTTACTCCGATTCGGCTGAAACTCTATATTTAGGTGGTTTTGGGTGTCCTTATTCCAAATCTAAAATTTTTTTTCGATGACGTCTGCCAAGTAAAAAAAGTTACTCCGATTTGGCTGAAACTCGATATTTAGGTGGTTCTGGGTGTCCTTATTCCAAATCAATTTTTTTTTTTCGATGACGTCTGGCAAGTAAAAAAAAGTACTCCGATTTGGCTTAAATTTTATATCTATGTTGTTCTGGACGTCCTTATTCCAAATATGAATTTTTTTTTCGATGGCGTCTGCCAAGTGCAGATAAATCACGTATCTCGAAAACGGTAATAGATAGGTAGGGGATTTTTGAAAATATGTCATAGGGAATAAGGAGAGCAGTCGAATGACATTTTGGATGTATCTTACGTGCTCCTATCGTTCTTTATACTGCATTTGGAGTGATTTTCCTTAATTTTCGACTGTATTAGGAGTTTTTATGGGATTTTTGACTGAATTTGGAGTTACTGTCCAACTTTAGTGTATAGCGAGCCCGAAGGGCGAGCTCCCGTTGAGGCCGAAGGCCGAACTTTCGGCTCGCGAGGCCGAAGGCCGAGCGTAGGGTGCGTGAGCCCGAAGGGCGAGCGTTTGGCGAGGCCGCAGGCCGAGCCGTGTTAGTAACTTGCGAGGCCGAAGGCCGAGCCCCGACTTGAGAGTTTTTTCCACGTCTCCGACTGGTCTCCATGGCAACTGCCCGCGATAACCGAAGCACCTACGATTGGGGTTCCTTAACAAAAGTGACTCAGAACCTTGGTACCATTCTGCCCGTACCACCTTTTTATTGCAGTAGGGTGAATCTGGTTTGGTGGCTACAGTTGTGTTCCTTATTGTATTAATAGTTTTTATGGGATTTCATACTTCTATTGGAGTTTTGAACACACTTTTTTTTACGTATTAAGTGTTTTGATATAAGTTAAAATTGCATAACGATAAATGCGGGCCGCATGCGGCCCGCACACTGCCCGAAATACTAGTTTATAATATATAAAGCTGCATTACCGTACACTGACTGACTCACTGACTGACATAATTGTTCTCCCAGAAGGAGTCGAGTAGGAAGAAAGTAATGTATAGCAAAAATGTTCTGGGGGTTTGTGTGAGTATGGGAAAAATCCGAAAACTCAAAGATGACGTCTGCCAAGTAAAATTGGATGGCGTATCTCTGAAACGGTAAGAGATAGGTAGGGGGTGCTTGACCAAATGTCATAGGGAATCGGGAAAGCAGTCGGATGACATTTGTCAAAAATCCAAAATGGTGGATTTCAAAATGGCCGCCATACAAAATCCTTCGATCCCTCAAAAAAGTAGCTGGTTCTACTAGAAAGAGTTGAGTACGGTTAAAGTAATGTATTACGAAAATGACTAAGGGGTTTAGCTGAGTAGGGACAAAATTAAAAACCCTAGAAATGACGCCTGCCAAGTAAAGCTGGACTACGTATCTCGAAAACGGTAAGAGATAGGTTTGGGGTGTTTGAACAAATGTCATAGGGAATCGGGAGAGCAGTCGAATGACACCTGTCAAATGTGCTACTCTCATTCTTCATACATTATTTGGAGTGTTTGACCATACAATGTCGACTGTATTAGGAGTTTTTGTGGGATTTTCAACTGAATTTGGTGTAATTGTCCTACTGGCCGTGTAGCGAGCCCGAAGGGCGAGCTTCTGGTGAGGCCGAAGGCCGAACTTTCGGGCCGCGAGGCCGTAGGCCGAGTGGACGGTGCGCGAGCCCGTAGGGCGAGCGCTAGGCGAGGCCGCAGGCCGAGCCATGTTAGTAACTTGCGAGGCCGAAGGCCGAGCTCAGACTTGCACCGATTTGGCTGAAAATCGATATATAGGTTGTTCTCGTCATCCTTATTCCAAATATGAAATTTTTATTTCGATGACGTCTGCCAAGTAAAAAAAGTTACTCCGATTTGGCTGAAACTCAATATTTAGGTGGTTCTGGGTGTCCTTATTCCAAACCTAAATTTTTTTTTTCGATGACGTCTGCCAAGTAAAAAAAGTTACTCCGATTTGGCTGAAACTCGATATCTAGGTTGTTCTGGACGTCCTTATTCCAAATATGAATTTTTTTTTCGATGACGTCTGCCAAGTGCATATAAATCACGTATCTCGAAAACGGTAACAGATAGGTAGGGGGTTTTTGAAAAAATGTCATAGGGAATAAGGAGAGCAGTCGAATGACATTTTGGATGTGTCACACGTGCTCCTCTCATTCTTTATACTGCATTTGGAGTGTTTTACCTCATATTTTCGACTGTATTAGGAGTTTTTGTGGGATTTTTGACTAAATTAGGAGTTACTGTCCTACATTAGTGAAGGAGCGAGCCCGAAGGGCGAGCTTTTGGTGAGGCCGAAGGCCGAACTTTCGGTCCGCGAGGCCGAAGGCCGAGCGAATGGCGCGCGAGCCCGTAGGGCGAGCGCTTGGCGAGGCCGCAGGCCGAGCCGTGTTAGTAACTTGCGAGGCCGAAGGCCGAGCTCCGAATTGAGAGTATTTTCCACGTCTCCGACTGGTCTCCATGGTAACTGCCCGCGATAACCAAAGGACTTACGAGTGGGGTTCCTTAACAAAAGTGACTCAGAACCTTTGTTCGATTCTGCCCGTACCACCTTTTTATGGCAGTAGGGTGAATCTGCTTTAGTGGCTACAGTATGGTTCTTTATTGAATTGAGAGTTTATATGGGATTTCATACTTCTATTGGAGTTTTGAACATATTTTTTTTCTATGTATCAGGTGTTTTTTTGACAGTTCCTACTGACTCAAATTAGATGCGGGCCGCATGCGGCCCGCACACTGCCCGAATAACTAGTTTATAATATATAAAGCTCGATTACCACTGACTGACTGACTGACTCACTGACATAAATGTTCTCCTAGAAGGAGCAGAGTAGGGTAAAAATAAAGTATGGCAAAAATGTTTGGGTGGTTTTGGTGAGTATGAGAAAAATCGAAAATCATTAAAAAGACGCCTGCCAAATGAAGATGGATGACGTTTCTCGGAAACGGTAAGAGATAGGTAGGGGGTGTTTGAACAAATGTCATAGGGAATCAGGAGTTTAGTTGAATGACACCTGTCAAACATCCAAAATGGCGGATTTCAAGATGGCCGCCATACAAAGTGATCCGAGCCTGCTGAAGCGAGGCCGTTAGGCCGAGCTTCAGTAGGGGCGGAGCAGTTTGTATGGTGGCCATCTTGAAATCCGACATTTTGGATGTGTCCCACGTGCTCCTCTCATTCTTCATACTGCATTTGGAGTATTTTACCTTTATTTTCGACTGTATTAGGAGTTTTTGTGGGATTTTTGACTGAATTTGGAGTAACTGTACTACGTTAGTGTAGTAGCGAGCCCGAAGGGCGAGCTCCAGGTGAGGCCGAAGGCTGAACTTTCGGCTCGCGAGGCCGAAGGCCGAGCGTATGGCGCGTGAGCCCGAAGGGCGAGCGCTTGGCGAGGCCGCAGGCCGAGCCATGTTAGTAACTTGCGAGGCCGAAGGCCGAGCTCCGACTTGAGAGTTATTTCCACGTCTCCGACTGGTCTCCATGGCAACGCCCGCGGTAACCGAAGCACCTACGAGTTGGGTTCCTTAACAAAAGTGACCCAGAACCTTGGTACCATTCTGCCCGTACCACCTTTTTATGGCAGTAGGGTGAATTTGCTTTAATGGCTACAGTATGGTTCTTTATTGTATTGAGAGTTTATATGGGATATCATACTGTTATGGAATTTTGTTTTTTTTTTAATGTATAAGGTGTTTTGATATTGTTCAAACTTGCACAACGATAAATGCGGGCCGCATGCGGCCCGCACACTGCCCGAAAAACTAGTTATTATAATATATAAAGCTCGATTACCACTGACTGATTGACATAAATGTTCTCCTAGAAGGAGACGAGTAGGAAGCAAGTGATGTATGGCAAAAATGTTCGGGGGGTTTTGGTGAGTATGGGAAAAATCGAAAATCATTAAATTGACGCCTGCCAAGTGAAGATGTATGGCGTATCTCAAAAACGGTAAGAGATAGGTAGGGGGTGTTTGACCAAATGTCATAGGGAATTGGGAGAGCAGTCGAATGACACCTGTCAAAAATCCAAAATGGCGGATTTCAAGATGGCCGCCATACAAAGTGATCCGAGCCTGCTGAAGCGAGGCCTTTAGGCTGAGCTTCAGAAGGGGCGGAGCAGTTTGTATGGGGGCCGTCATGAAATCCGACATTTTGGATGTGTCACACGTGCTCCTATCATTCTTTATACTGCATTTGGAGTGTTTTACCTTCATTTTCGACTGTATTAGGAGTTTTTGTGGGATTTTTTACTGAATTTGGAGTTACTGTCCTACAATAGTGTAGTAGCGAGCCCGAAGGGCGAGCTCCTGGTGAGGCCGAAGGCCGAATTTTCGGTCCGCGAGGCCGAAGGCCGAGCGTATGATGCGCGAGCCCGAAGGGCGAGTGCTTGGCGAGGCCGTAGGCCGAGCCGTATTAGTAACTTGCGAGGCCGAAGGCCGAGCTCCGACTTGAGAGTATTTTTCACGTCACCGACTGGTCTCCATGGCAACTGCCTGCGGTAACCGAAGCACCTACGAGTGGGGTTCCTTAACAAAAGTGACTCAGAAGCTTGGTACCATTCTGACCGTACCACCTTTTTATGGCAGTAGGGTGAATCTGGTTTGGTGGCTACAGTTTGGTTCCTTATTGTATTAAGAGTTTATATGGGATTTCATACTTCTATTGGAGTTTTGAACTTATTTTTTTTAAATGTATAAGGGGTTAAGGTAAAGTTTAGTACTGCATAACGATAAATGCGGGCCGCATGCGGCCCGCACACTGCCCGAAAAACTAGTTATATTACTAAAACTAGTTAAACTAACTAGTATTTCGGGCAGTGTGCGGGCCGCATGCGGCCCGCATTTATCGTTATGCAGTACTTAACTTTACCTTAACCCCTTATACATTTAAAAAAAATAATTTCAAAACTCCAATAAAAGTATGAAATCCCAAATAAACTCTCCATACAATAAAGAACCATACTGTAGCCACTAAGCAGATTCACCCTACTGCCATAAAAAGGTGGTACGGGCAGAATCGGACCAAGGTTCTGAGTCACTTTTGTAAAGGAACCCCACTCGTAGGTGCTTCGGTTACCGACGGCAGTTGCCATGGAGACCAGTCGGAGACGTGGAAAAAACTCTCAAGTCGGAGCTCGGCCTTCGGCCTCGCAAGTTACCAACACGGCTCGGCCTGCGGCCTCGCCAAGCGCTCGCCCTTCGGCCTCGCGGACCGAAAGTTCGGCCTTCGGCCTCACCAGGAGCTCGCCCTTCGGGCTTGCTACTACACTTATGTAGGACAGTAACTCCAAATTCAGTCAAAATTCCCACAAAAACTCCTAATACAGTCGAAAATATAAGGTAATACACTCCAAATGCAGTATAAAGAATGATAGGAGCACGTGAGACACATCCAAAATGTCGGACTGCTCCGCCCCTACTGAAGCTCGGCCTAAAGGCCTCGCTTCAGCAGGATCGGATCACTTTGTATGGCGGCCATCTTGAAATCCGCCATTTTGGATTTTTGACAGATGTCAATCGACTGCTCTTCCGATTCCCTATGACATTTGTTTAAACACCTCCTACCTATCTTGCACCGTTTTTGAGATACGTCATCCATCTTTACTTGGCAGGCGTCTTTTTAATAATTTTCGATTTTTCTCATACTCACCAAAACCACCCGAACATTTTTGCTATACTTCATTTTTACCCTACTCTGCTCCTTCTAGGAGAACATTTATGTCAGTCAGTCAGTGGTAATCGAGCTACTAAACTATACCTTTACCCCTTTTACATTAAAAAAAAATAAGTTCAAAACTCCAATAGAAGTATGAAATCCCAAATAAACTCTCCATACAATAAAGAACCATACTGTAGCCACCAAACCAGATTCACCCTACTGCCATAAAAAGGTGGTACGGGCAGAATGGTACCAAGGTTCTTAATCACTTTTGTTAAGGAACCCCACTCGTAGAAGCTTCGGTTACCGCGGGCAGTTGCCATGGAGACCAGTCGGTGACGTGGAAAATACTCTCAAGTCGGAGCTCGGCCTTCGGCCTCGCAAGTTACTAATACGGCTCGGCCTACGGCCTCGCCAAGCGCTCGCCCTTCGGGCTCACGCACCCTACGCTCGGCCTTCGGCCTCGCGAGCCCAAAGTTCGGCCTTCGGCCTCACCGGGAGCTCGCCCTTCGGGCTCGCTATTCAATAAAGTTGGACAGTAACTCCAAATTCAGTCAAAAATCCCACAAAAACTCCTAATACAGTCGAAAATTAAGGAAAAACACTCCAAATGCAGTATAAAGAATGATAAGAGCACGTAGGACACATCCAGAATGTCATTCGACTGCTATCCATATTCCCTATGACATATTTTCAAAAACCCCCTACCTATCTATTACCGTTTTCGAGATACGTGATTTATCTGCACTTGGCAGACGTCATCGAAAAAAAAAATTTCATATTTGGAATAAGGACGTCCAGAACAACCTAGATGTAAAATTTAAGCCAAATCGGAGTACTTTTTTTTCTTGGCAGACGTCATAGAAAAAAAAAATTTTGATTTGGAATAAGGACACCCAGAATCACCTAAATATCGAGTTTCAGCCAAATCGGAGTAACTTTTTTTACTTGGCAGACGTCATCGAAACAAAAATTTTTGATTACAAAATCACAAATATACTATAGGAAAAATTTAAGTCATGTGCGGGATACGAACCCGCGTCCATCCGCCCCTTTAGCCGGGGCATGCTCTAACCAATTGAGCTAACATGACATGACGTCATAACTCGAATTTTTCCTATAGTTCATTAACCATCGTATTGGGATGGAGCCATCGTATTGGGATAAATTTTTCCTATAGTATATTTGTGATTTTGTAATGTAATCCGCTTAGCAGGCGTTATTGCAATCATAACAATATAAAAAAAAAAAAAATTTGATTTAGAATAAGGACGTCCAGAACCACATAAATATCGAGTTTCAGCCAAATCGGAGTAACTTTTTTTACTTGGCAGACGTCATCGAAAAAAAAATTTTAGATTTGGAATAAGGACACCCAGAACCACCTAAATATCGAGTTTCAGCCAAATCGGAGTAACTTTTTTTACTTGGCAGACGTCATCGAAATAAAAATTTCATATTTGGAATAAGGATGACGAGAACAACTTATATATCGATTTTCAGCCAAATCAGTGCAAGTCTGAGCTCGGCCTTCGGTCTCGCAAGTTACTAAGACGGGTCGACCTGCGGCCTCGCCTAGCGCTCGCCCTCCGGGCTCGCGCACCGTCCACTCGGCCTACGGCCTCGCGGCCGGCCTCACCAAAAGCTCGCCCTTCGGGCTCGCTACGCTGACAGTAGGACAATTACTCTAAATTGAGTTGAAATTCCCACAAATACTCTTAATACAGTTGACATTGTAAGGTTAAATACTCTAAATAATGTATGAAGAATGAGAGTAGCACATTTGACAGGTGTCATTCGACTGCTCTCCCGATTCCCTATGACATTTGTTCAAACACCCCCAACCTATATTCGACTGTATTAGGAAAAACTAGTTATTATTTATTTATATTTATTTATAATATATAAAGCTCGATTACCACTGACTGACTGACTGACTCACTGACATAAATGTTCTCCTAGAAGGAGCAGAGTAGGGTAAAAATGAAGTATAGCAAAAATGTTCGGAGGGTTTTGGTGAGTATGAGAAAAATCGAAAATCATTAAAAAGACGCCTGCCAAGTGATGATGGATGACGTATCTCGAAAACGGTAAGAGATGGGTTAGAGGTGTATGAACAAATGTCATAGGGAATCGGGAAAACAGTCGAATGACACCTGTCAAAAATCCAAAATGGCGGATTTCAAGATGGCCGCCATACAAAGTGATCCGAGCCTGCTGAAGCGAGGCCTTTAGGCCGAGCTTCAGTAGGTGCGGAGCAGTTTGTATGGTGGCCGTCTTGAAATCCGACATTTTGGATGTGACCAACGTGCTCCTATCATTCTTTATACTGCATTTAGGGTGTTTTACCTTCATTTTAAACTGTATTAGGAGTTTTTGTGGGATTTTGGACTGAATTTGGAGTTACTGTCCTACGTTAGTGTATAGCGAGCCCGAAGGGCGAGCTCCTGGTGAGGCCGAAGGCCGAACTTTCGGCTCGCGAGGCCGAAGGCCGAGCGTATGGTGCGTGAGCCCGAAGGGCGAGCGCTTGGCGAGGCCGTAGGCCGAGCCGTGTTAGTAAGTTGCGAGGCCGAAGGCCGAGCTCCGACTTGAGTGTATTTTCCACGTCTCCGACTGGTCTCCATGGCAACTGCTCGCGGTAACCGAAGCACCAACGAGTTGGGTTCCTTAACAAAAGTGACTCAGAACCTTGATACCATTCTGCCCGTACCACCTTTTTATGGCAGTAGGGTGAATCTGGTTTGGTGGATACATTTTGGTTCCTTATTGTATTAAGAGTTTATATGGGATTTCATACTTCTATTGGAGGTTTGAACTTTTTTTTTGTAATGTATGTCGTGTTTTATGGCAGTTCCTACTGACTCAAGATAGATGCGGGCCGCATGCGGCCCGCACACTGCCCGAAAAACTAGTTTATTTATAATATATAAAGCTCGATTACCACTGACTGACTGACTGACTCACTGACATAAATGTTCTCCTAGAAGGAGCAGAGTAGGGTAAAAATGATGTATGGCAAAAATGTTTGGAGGGTTTTGGTGAGTATGAGAAAAATCGAAAATCATAAAAATGACGCCTGCCAAGTAAAGATGGATGACATATCTCGAAAACGGTACAAGATAGGTAGGGGGTGTTTGAACAAATGTCATAGGGAATTGGGAGAGCAGTCGAATGACACCTGTCAAAAATCCAAAATGGCGGATTTCAAGATGGCCGCCATACAAAATGATCCGAGCCTGCTGAAGCGAGGAATTTAGGCCGAGCTTCAGTAGGTGCGGAGCAGTTTGTATGGTGGCCGTCTTGAAATCCGACATTTTGGATGTGACCCACGTGCTCCTATCATTCTTTATACTGCATTTGAAGTGTTTTACCTTATATTTTCGACTGTATTAGGAGTTTTCGTGGGATTTTCGACTGAATTTGGAGTTACTGTCCTACATTAGTGAAGTTGCGAGCCCGAAGGGCGAGCTCCTGGTGAGGCCGAAGGCCGAACTCTCGGTCCGCGAGGCCGAAGGCCGAGCGTATGATGCGCGAGCCCAAAGGGCGAGCGCTCAGCGAGGCCGTAGGCCGAGCCGTTTTGGTAACTTGCGAGGCCGAAGGCCGAGCTCCGACTTGAGAGTATTTTCCACGTCACCGACTGGTCTCCATGGCAACTGCCCGCGGTAACCGAAGCACCTACGAGTGGGGTTCCTTAACAAGAGTGACTCAGAACCTTGGTCCCATTCTGCCCGTACCACCTTTTTATGGCAGTAGGGTGAATTTGCTTTAGTGGCTATAGTATGTTTCTTTAATGTATTGAGAGTTTATATGGGATTTCATACTTCTAATGGAGTTTTGAACACACTTTTTTTTTAATGTATCAGGTGTTTTTTTGACAGTTCCTACTGACTCAAGATAGATGCGGGCCGCATGCGGCCCGCACACTGCCCGAATAACTAGTTATTATTAATAATATATAAAGCTCGATTACCACTCACTGACTGACTGACTGACTGATTGACATAAATGTTCTCCTAGAAGGAGACGAGTAGGGCTAAAATGATGTTTGGCAAAAATGTTCGGGGGGTTTTGGTGAGTATGAGAAAAATCGAAAATCATAAAAATGACGCCTGCCAAGTAAAGATGGATGACGTATCTCGAAAACGGTGCAAGATGGGTAGGGGGTGTTTGAACAAATGTCATAGGGAATCGGGAGAGCAGTCGGATGACATATGTCAAAAATCCAAAATGGCGGATTTCAAGATGGCCGCCATACAAAGTGATCCGAGCCTGCTGAAGCGAGGCCTTTAGGCCGAGCTTCAGTAGGGGCGGAGCAGTTTGTATGGCGGCCGTCTTGAAATCTGACATTTTGGATGTGTCCCACGTGCTCCTATCATTCTTTATACTGCATTTGGAGTGTTTTACCTTATATTTTCGACTGTATTAGGAGTTTTTGTGGGATTTTTGACTGAATTTGGAGTTACTGTCCAACATTAGTGTAGTAGCGAGCCCGAAGGGCGAGCTCCTGGTGAGGCCGAAGGCCGAACTTTCGGTTCGCGAGGCCGAAGGCCGAGCGTATGATGCGCGAGCCCGGAGGGCGAGCGCTTGGCGAGGCCGCAGGCCGAGCCGTGTTTGTAACTTGCGAGGCCGAAGGCCGAGCTCCGACTTGAGAGTTTTTTCCACGTCTCTGACTGGTCTCCATGGCAACTGCCCGCGGTAAGCGAAGCACCTACGAGTGGGGTTCCTTAACAAAATTGACTCAGAACCTTGGTCCCATTCTGCCCGTACCACCTTTTTATGGCGGTAGGGTGAATCTGTTTTAGAGGCTACAGTATTGTTCATTATTGTATTGAGAGTAAATATGGGATTTCATACTTCTATTGGAATTTTGAACACACTTTTTTTCACGTATTAGGTGTTTCTGTGAAATTCCCAAATGTGTAAAGATAGATGCGGGCCGCATGCGGCCCGCACACTGCCCGAAATACTAGTTTATAATATATAAAGCTCGATTACCACTGACTGACTGACTGACTCACTGACATAAATGTTCTCCTAGAAGGAGCAGAGTAGGGTAAAAATGAAGTATGGCAAAAATGTTCGGGTGGTTTTGGTGAGTATGAGAAAAATCGAAAATCATTAAAAAGACGCCTGCCAAGTGATGATGGATGACGTATCTCGAAAACGGTAAGAGATAGGTAGGGGGTGTTTGAACAAATGTCATAGAGAATCGGGAGAGCAGTCGAATGACACCTGTCAAAAATCCAAAATGGCGGATTTCAAGATGGCCGCCATACAAAATGCTCCGAGCCTGCTGAAGCGAGGCCTTTAGGCCGAGCTTCAGTAGGGGCGGAGCAGTTTGTATGGTGGCCTTCTTGAAATCCGCCATTTTGGATTTGTCCCAGGTGCTCCTCTCATTCTTCATACTGCATTTGGAGTGTTTTACCTTATATTTTCGACTGTATTAGGAGTTTTTGTGGGTTTTTTGACTGAATTTGGAGTAACTGTTCTACATTAGTGTATAGCGAGCCCAAAGGGCAACCACCTGGTGAGGCCGAAGGCCGAACTTTCGGTCCGCGAGGCCGAAGGCCGAGCGAATGGTGCGCGAGCCCGAAGGGCGAGCGCTTGGCGAGGCCGCAGGCCGAGCCGTATTAGTAACTTGCGAGGCCGAAGGCCGAGCTCCGACTTGAGAGTATTTTCCACATCTCCGACTGGTCTCCATGGCAACTGCCCGCGGTAACCGAAGCACCTACGAGTGGGGTTCCTTAACAAAAGTGACTCAGAACCTTGGTACCATTCTGCCCGTACCACCTTTTTATGGCAGTAGGGTGAATCTGCTTTAGTGGCTACAGTATGGTTCTTTATTGTATGGAGAGTTTATTTGGGATTTCATACTTCTATTGGAGTTTTGAACTTATTTTTTTTAAATGTATAAGGGGTTAAGGTAAAGTTAAGTACTGCACAACGAAAAATGCGGGCCGCATGCGGCCCGCACACTGCCCGAAAAACTAGTTATTATAATATATAAAGCTGGATTACCGTACACTGACTCATTCACTGACTCACTGACATAATTGTTCTCCCAGAAGGAGTCGAGTAGGAAGAAAGTAATGTATAGCAAAAATGTTCTGGGGGTTTGTGTGAGTATGGGAAAAATCCGAAAACTCAAAGATGACGTCTGCCAAGTAAAATTGGATGGCGTATCTCGGAAACGGTAAGAGATAGGTAGGGGGTGCTTGACCAAATGTCATAGGGAATCGGGAGAGCAGTCGGATGACATTTGTCAAAAATCCAAAATGGCGGATTTCAAAATGGCCGCCATACAAAATCCTTCGATCCCTCAAAAAAGTAGCTGGTTCTACCAGAAAGAGTTGAGTACGGTTATAGTAATGTATTACGAAAATGACTAAGGGGTTTAGCTGAGTAGGGAAAAAATTAAAAACCCTAGAAATGACGCCTGCCAAGTAAAGCTGGACTACGTATCTCAAAAACGGTAAGAGATAGGTTGGGGGTGTTTGAACAAATGTCATAGGGAATCGGGAGAGCAGTCGAATGACACCTGTCAAATGTGCTACTCTCATTCTTCATACATTATTTGGAGTATTTGACTTTACAATGTCGACTGTATTAGGAGTTTTTGTGGGATTTTCAACTGAATTTGGAGTAATTGTCCTACTGGCCGTGTAGCGAGCCCGAAGGGCGAGCTTCTGGTGAGGCCGAAGGCCGAACTTTAAGGCCGCGAGGCCGCAGGCCGAGCGGATGGTGCGCGAGCCCGTAGGGCGAGCGCTAGGCGAGGCCGCAGGCCGAGCCATGTTAGTAACTTGCGAGGCCGAAGGCCGAGCTCAGACTTGCACCGATTCGGCTGAAAATCGATATATAGGTTGTTCTCGTCATCCTTATTCCAAATATGAAATTTTTATTTCGATGACGTCTGCCAAGTAAAAAAAGTTACTCCGATTTGGCTGAAACTCGATATTTAGGTGGTTCTGGGTGTACTTATTCCAAATCTAAAATTTTTTTTTTGATGACGTCTGCCAAGTAAATAAAGTTACTCCGATTTGGCTGAAACTCGATATTTAGGTGGTTCTGGGTGTCCTTATTCCAAATCTAAAAATTTTTTTTCGATGACGTCTGCCAAGTAAAAAAAGTTACTCCGATTTGGCTGAAACTCGATATTTAGGTGGTTCTGGGTGTCCTTATTCCAAATCAAAATTTTTTTTTTCGATGACGTCTGCCAAGTAAAAAAAAAAACTCCGATTTGGCTTAAATTTTATATCTAGGTTGTTCTGGACGTCTTTATTCCAAATATGAAATTTTTTTTTCGATGACGTCTGCCAAGTGCAGATAAATCACGTATCTCGAAAACGGTAATAGATAGGTAGGGGGTTTTTGAAAATATGTCATAGGGAATAAGGAGAGCAGTCAAATGACAACTGTCAAAAATCCGCCATTTTGGATGTGTCCCACGTGCTCCTCTCATTCTTCATACTGCATTTGGAGTGTTTTACTCTATATTTTCGACTGTATTAGGAGTTTTTGTGGGATTTTGTACTGAATTTAGAGTTACTGTCCTACGTTAGTGTATAGCGAGCCCGAAGGGCGAGCTCCTGGTGAGGCCGAAGGCCGAATTTTCGGCTCGCGAGGCCGAAGGCCGAGCGTTTGGTGCGTGAGCCCGAAGGGCGAACGCTTGGCGAGGCCGCAGGCCGAGCCGTGTTAGTAACTTGCGAGGCCGAAGGCCGAGCTCCGAATCGAGAGTATTTTCCACATCTCTGACTGGTCTCCATGGCAACTGCCCGCGGTAACCGAAGCACCTGCGAGTTGGGTTCCTTAACAAAAGTGATTCAGAACCTTGGTACCAATCTGCCCGTACCACCTTTTTATGGCAGTAGGGTGAATTTGCTTTAGTGGATGTAGTATGGTTCTTTATTGTATTTAGAGTTTATATGGGATTTCATACTGTTATGGAATTTTGTTTTATTTTTTTTATTGTATAAGGTGTTGATGTATTGCTTAGTACTGCATAACGATAAATGCGGGCCGCATGCGGCCCGCACACTGCCCGAAAAACTAGTTTATTTATAATATATAAAGCTGGATTACCGTACACTGACTCACTGACTGACTGATTCACTGACTGACATGATTGTTCTCCCAGAAGGAGTCGAGTAGGAAGAAAGTGATGTATGGGAAAAGTGTAGAGGGAGTTTAGGTGAGTATGGGAAAAATCAAAAATCATAAAAAAGACGCCTGCCAAGTAAAGATGCATGACATATCTCTGAAACGGTAAGAGATAGGTAGGGGGTGCTTGACCAAATGTCATAGGGAATCGGGAGAGCAGTCGGATGACATTTGTCAAAAATTCAAAATGGCGGATTTCAAAATGGCCGCCATACAAAATCCTTCGATCCCTCAAAAAAGTAGCTGGTTCTACCAAAAAGAGTTGAGTACGGTTATAGTAATGTATTACGAAAATGACTAAGGGGTTTAGCTGAGTAGGAAAAAAATTAAAAACCCTAGAAATGACGCCTGCCAAGTAAAGCTGGACTACGTATCTCGAAAACGGTAAGAGATAGTTTTAGGGTGTTTGAACAAATGTCATAGGGAATCGGGAGAGCAGTCGAATGACACCTGTCAAATGTGCTACTCTCATTCTTCATACATTATTTGGAGTATTTGACCTTACAATGTCGACTGTATTAGGAGTTTTTGTGGGATTTTCAACTGAATTTGGAGTAATTGTCCTACTGGCCGTGTAGCGAGCCCGAAGGGCGAGCTTCTGGTGAGGCCGAAGGCCGAACTTTCGGGCCGCGAGGCCGTAGGCCGAGTGGACGGTGCGCGAGCCCGCAGGGCGAGCGCTAGGCGAGGCCGCAGGCCGAGCCATGTTAGTAACTTGCGAGGCCGAAGGCCGAG
Organism: Plagodis pulveraria; assembly: GCA_963890685.1. Classification (NCBI taxonomy): domain Eukaryota; kingdom Metazoa; phylum Arthropoda; class Insecta; order Lepidoptera; family Geometridae; genus Plagodis; species Plagodis pulveraria. The sequence continues at coordinate 5,455,944 of OY982950.1, forward strand.
CTCAGACATGCACCGATTTGGCTGAAAATCGATATATAGGTTGTTCTCGTCATCCTCATTTCAAATATGAAATTTTTATTTCGATGACGTCTGCCAAGTAAAAAAAGGTACTCCGATTTGGCTGAAACTCGATATTTAAGTGGTTCTAGACGCCCTTATTCCAAATCAAAAAAAATTTTTTCGATGACGCCTGCCAAGTAAAAAAAGTTACTCCGATTTGGCTAAAACTCGATATTTAGGTGGTTCTGGGTGTCCTTATTCCAAATCTAAAATTTTTTTTTCGATGACGTCTGCCAAGTAAAAAAAGTTACTCCGATTTGGCTGAAACTCGATATCTAGGTTGTTCTGGACGTCCTTATTCCAAATATGAATTTTTTTTTTCGATGACGTCTGCCAAGTGCAGATAAATCACGTATCTCGAAAACGGTAATAGATAGGTAGGGGGTTTTTGAAAAAATGTCATAGGGAATAAGGAGAGCAGTCGAATGACATTTCGGATGTGTCAAACAAGCTCCTCTCATTCTTTATACTGCATTTGGAGTGTTTTACCTCATATTTTCGACTGTATTAGGAGTTTTTGTAGGTTTTTTGACTGAATTTGGAGTTACTGTTTTACGTCATTGTAGTAGCGAGCCCGAAGGGCGAGCTCCTGGTGAGGCCGAAGGCCGAACTTTCGGTCCGTGAGGCCGAAGGCCGAGCGATTAGTGCGTGAGCCCGAAGGGCGAGCGCTTGGCGAGGCCGCAGGCCGAGCCGTGTTAGTAACTTGCGAGGCCGAAGGCCGAGCTCCGACTTGAGAGTATTTTCCACGTCTCCGACTGGTCTCCATGGCAACTGCCCGCGATAACCAAAGCACCTACGAGTAGGGTTCCTTAACAAATGTGAGTCAAAACCTTGGTACCATTCTGCCGGTACCACCTTTTAATGGCAGTAGGGTGAATCTGGTTTGGAGGCTACAGTTTGTTTCTTTATTGTATTGAGAGTTTATATGGGATTTCCTACTTCTATTGAAGATTTGAAATATTTTTATTTATTGTAAAAGGTGTTTTGTTTTAGTTTAGTACTGCATAACGATAAATGCGGGCCGCATGCGGCCCGCACACTGCCCGAAATACTAGTTTATAATATATAAGGCTCGATTACCACTGACTCACTGACTGACTGATTGACATAAATGTTCTCCTAGAAGGAGCATAGTAGGGCTAAAATGATGTATGGCAGAAATGTTCGAGGGGTTTTGATGAGTATGAGAAAAATCGAAAATCATTAAAAAGACGCCTGCCAAGTGAAGATGGATGACGTATCTCAAAAACGGTAAGAGATAGGTAGGGGGTGTTTGAACAAATGTCATAGGGAATAAGGAGAGCAGTCGAATGACATCTGTCAAAAATCCAAAATGGCGGATTTCAAGATGGCCGCCATACAAATTGATCCGAGCCTGCTGAAGCGAGGCCGTTAGGCCGAGCTTCAGTAGGGGCGGAGCAGTTTGTATGGTGGCCGTCTTGAAATCCGACATTTTGGATGTGTCTTACATGCTCCTATCATTCTTTATACTGCATATGGAGTGTTTTACCTTTATTTTCAACTGTATTAGGAGTTTTTGTGGGAGTTTTGACTGAATTTGGAGTTACTGTCCTACGTTAGTGTAGTAGCGAGCCCGAAGGGCGAGCTCCTGGTAAGGCCGAAGGCCGAACTTTCGGTCCGCGAGGCCGAAGGCCAAGCGTATGATGCGTGAGCCCGAAGGGCGAGCGCTTGGCGAGGCCGTAGGCAAAGCCGTATTAGTAACTTGCGAGGCCGAAGGCCGAGCTCCGACTTGAGAGTATTTTCCACGTCACTGACTGGTCTCCATGGCAACTGCCTGCGGTAACCGAAGCACCTACGAGTGGGTATCCTTAACAAAAGTGACTCAGAACCTTGGTACTATTCTGCCCGTACCACCTTTTTATGGCAGTAGGGTGAATCTGGTTTGGTGGCTACAGTTTGGTTCCTTATTGCATTAAGAGTTTGTATGGGAAATCGTACATCTTTTGGTGTTTTGAAATATTTTTTTTTAATGTACAAGGTGTTTTGATATTGTTCAAACTTGCACAACGATAAATGCGGGCCGCATGCGGCCCGCACACTGCCCGAAAAACTAGTATATATTTAATATATATAAAGCTCGATTACCACTGACTCACTGACTCACTGACATAAATGTTCTCCTAGAAGGAGACGAGTAGGAGCAACGTGATGTATGGCAAAAATGTTCGGGTGGTTTTGGTGAGTATGAGAAAAATCGAAAATCATTAAAAAGACGCCTGCCAAGTGATGATGGATGACGTATCTCGAAAACGGTAAGAGATAGGTAGGGGGTGTTTGAACAAATGTCATAGGGAATCGGGAGAGCAGTCGAATAACATCTGTCAAAAATCCAAAATGGCGGATTTCAAGATGGCCGCCATACAAAATGCTCCGAGCCTGCTGAAGCGAGGCCTTTAGGCCGAGCTTCAGTAGGGGCGGAGCAGTTTGTATGGGGGCCGTCTTGAAATCCGTTATTTTGGATGTGCCCCACGTGCTCCTATCATTCATTATACTGCATTTGGAGTGTTTTACCTTATATTTTCGACTGTATTAGGAGTTTTTGTGGGATTTTTGACTAAATTTGGAGTTACTGTCCTACAGAAGTGAAGTGAAGAGCTCCTGGTGAGGCCGAAGGCCGAACTTTCGGTCCGCGAGGCCGAAGGCCGAGCGTATGATGCGCGAGCCCGAAGGGCGAGCGCCTGGCGAGGCCGTAGGCCGAGCCGTATTATTAACTTGCGAGGCCGAAGGCCGAGCTCCGACTTGAGAGTATTTTCCACATCTCCGACTGGTCTCCATGGCAACTGCCTGCGGTAACCGCAGCACCTACGAGTGGGGTTCCTTAACAAAAGTGACTCAGAACCTTGGTACCATTCTGCCCGTACCACCTTTTTATGGCAGTAGGGTGAATCTGCTTAAGTGGCTACAGTATGGTTCTTTATTGTATTGAGAGTTTATATGGGATTTCATACTGTTATGGAATTATGTATTTTTTTTTTAAGTATAAGGTGTTTTGGTATTTTTTAGTACTGCATAACGATAAATGCGGGCCGCATGCGGCCCGCACACTGCCCGAAAAACTAGTTTATAATATATAAAGCTCGATTACCACTGACTGACTGACATAAATGTTCTCCTAGAAGGAGCAGAGTAGGGTAAAAATGAAGTATGGCAAAAATGTTCGGGTGGTTTTGGTGAGTATGAGAAAAATCGAAAATCATTAAAAAGACGCCTGCCAAGTGATGATGGATGACGTATCTCGAAAACGGTACGAGATAGGTAGGGGGTGTTTGAACAAATGTCATAGGGAATAGGAAGAGCAGTCGAATGACACCTGTCAAAAATCCAAAATGGCGGATTTCAAGATGGCCGCCATACAAAATGCTCCGAGCCTGCTGAAGCGAGGCCTTTAGGCCGAGCTTCAGTAGGGGCGGAGCAGTTTGTATGGTGGCCTTCTTGAATCCGCCGTTTTGGATTTGTCCCAGGTGCTCCTCTCATTCTTCATACTGCATTTGGAGTGATTTACCCTATATTTTCGACTGTATTAGGAGTTTTTGTGGGATTTTCGACTGAATTTGGAGTAACTGTCGTACATTAGTGTATAGCGAGCCCAAAGGGCAACCACCTGGTGAGGCCGAAGGCCAAACTTTCGGTCCGCGAGGCCGAAGGCCGAGCGAATGGTGCGCGAGCCCGAAGGGCGAGCGCTTGGCGAGGCCGCAGGCCGAGCCGTGTTAGTAACTTGCGAGGCCGAAGGCCGAGCTCCGACTCGAGAGTATTTTCCACATCTCCGACTGGTCTCCATGGCAACTGCCCGCGGTAACCGAAGCACCTACGAGTGGGGTTCCTTAAGAAAAGTGACTTAGAACCTTGGTACCATTCTGCCCGTACCACCTTTTTATGGCAGTAGGGTGAATTTGCTTTAGTGGCTACTGTATGGTTCTTTATTGTATTGAGAGTTTATATGGAATTTCATACTTCTATTGGAGTTTTGAACACACCTTTTTTTTTAATGTATCAGGTGTTTTTTTGACAGTTCCTACTGACTCAAGATAGATGCGGGCCGCATGCGGCCCGCACACTGCCCGAAATACTAGTTAACAATATACACTTCAATTACGATAGATAACAATAGAGTAATGAAGCACCCTATAGCCTGCAGTAATTAAGCAAGCTTGCCAAACACAGCATCAGTGTCAATTTAGCCGGTCTTACGTTAAGCAGGTCGCGCCAAGTGATCCCCTTATTAATCTCCACCGGTCTCTAATGGTTTGTGCAAGGATTAGGCTTGTATGTACACAGCCACGCTAGATTGAACTAATATGGCTTTGTATGTCTATATGGGTACTTATGTATAGTGACACTGATAGTTATTATACCAATACGCCTGTTGGTGTTGTATACCGCATACATTGCATTGAAAAAAAGTTCGAAAACGCTGCAGTATTGCCGACAGTTCCGTTCTTTCCCGCAAAAACGGCTGAGAAATGGTTACTTAATTTATCTTATAACACAAAGAAGTTAATATAATAATAATAAAATATAGCTTTTATTTTCAAGTCAACTAGTAACATTGCTCTAATTTTCTTGACTCAACAATACATTTTAATAACACCTTAGTCTTATCTAAAAAAAATATTGTGTGAGTACCGCTTTGAGCAGTGAGAGCCTCCTGCCTGCCCATCTGCCTCCTCTCTATCTCTCGCAGCCCGGCTCCAAGTAACACCTGCTGTTTGGTGATGTAATCGCACCACCTTTTGCACGGTCTTTCTGGTCCTCTCTTTTTATCCATGGGGTACCAGTTAGTTGTCGTTTTCGACCACCTTTCATCTGTCGCCCGTTCACAAAGAAGTTAATATGGACTAATAAATACTCAAACACACTCCCCTTATCCCTACTACGCCCTGTTTCAATATCTACCCATACACATACAGACGTATACTATATATGTATAATACCCCTTTTTTTTTTCTTTTTTGACCCGGGATAATCCTTTATGGATACCACCCGCCTCCGGGGGGGGGGGGGGGGGAGGGGGGAGCAGAGTGGTTATGTGGGAGTCCTCGCCTGAAGGGGCCTTACTACTAAGTGAGGTTACCCACTAAAAACCCGGGATGAGCAGTCTGCCGCCTAGTCGGGGCGAGATGGGGTAGCGTTAGCAATCACCATCATGTATAATACCCCTTTTTTTTTTTTTTTTTTTTTTTTTTGACCCGGGAAAATCCTTTATGGATACCACCCGGCTCCGGGGGGAGCAGAGTGGTTATGTGGGAGTCCTCGCCTGAGGGGCCTTACTACCCCCACGGGGGGGTAGTAAGTGAGGTTACCCACTAAAAACCCGGGATGAGCAGTCTGCCGCCTAGTCGGGGCGAGATGGGGTAGCGTTAGCAATCACCATCTCGCCCCGGCACCCCTTTTTTTTTTTTTTTTTTTTTTTTTTTTTTTTTTTTTTTTTTTTTTTCTCGCTGGGAAAAATGCATTACGCATACCCTCCCGTCGGGGGATGGGAGGGTTATGTGGGACTCCCCGGTGAGAGACCGGTATACCCACTAAACGACCCAGCGGCATTCCAGCTTCGCCTGTATGGAGGAGGACTGGGAGACTGGCAGAGCCTTTACGTCCAGTCCTCCGCCGACGACCACCCGCCTTTACAGCGGGGCCCACACGCCCCTCCCAGCAGGAGAGGCCCGGGAATGACCAGGAATGCTCGGTCATTCCCGCCCGACGGAGGTGGTGAATAAGTGCAATGCGAGAGAAGGCACCCCCGCGCCTTTCTCTCGCTATTCACCACCGGGAGGGAGAACTCGTCTTCTCCCACCCCTTCTTCGCCTACGCAGTGGCGCCGCAAGGGGGTCTTCCTCCCTTGCGCGCTCTGCCGCCTCCTTTTGGGAAATCACTTCCTCGCAAAAGGAGGCGACCGCTGCCCAGGCCACCTCGCCCTCCAACATGGCATTGACCACGCTGGGGAGCGAGAGGTCCGGCCCGACTACTGTGACCAAACTACGGCGCAAGTCGGACCACGTAGGGCACACCTCCAGCGTGTGCTGCGCCGTGTCCTCTGCGGCGCCACAATCGTGACACGCCGGTGATTCCTCCCTTCCGATCCGGTGCAGGTATGATCCGAAGCATCCATGCCCGGATAACACCTGCACCAGACGAAACGAGAGGAACCCATGGAACCGCCCTAGCCAATCCTGCAGGACTGGCCCAACTGCATCCAATGTACGGCGGCCAAAAGTGGCGGAGGCGAGGTCCTCCGTCCAATGCTGGACGACAGCTTCCCTCGCCTCACGCCGTACGGACTCCCGCTCTTCCAGGGCGATGGACTCTCCGAGAGCCTTACGCCCCGACATCCAGTCGTACACTTTGGCTAGCACTCCCGCCTCGAGCTCCCAAGGAGGGGTGCCAGCCAGAGCGCAGGCCGCCGCAAATCCCACCGAGCGGTAGGCCCTCACTACCCGCAGTGCTATGGCCCTTTGGGGCCTGCGGAGAGCAGTAGCGTTCTCCCTCCTACGGAGGGAGTCAGCCCATATAGGCGCCCCGTAGAGGGCCATACTTTTCAATATGCCAGCATACAAATGCCGGCACCGTCCTCTGGGCCCCCCCTTGTTTGGAAGGAGCCAAGAGAGTGCGCCCGCGACCTTCAGCAGGCGCGTCGACAGCCCGCTAAAGTGCGGGCCAAAGCGCCACCTGCTGTCCAACACTAGGCCCAGATATTTCATCTGGGCCTTCACCTCGATCCTGACGCCTTCCACGACAATGTGGGCGTCAGGTGGAATGCGCTGCCGAGGCCTGTGGAAGAATACGGCCTCGGTCTTTTGTAGCGCCACTTTCAATCCTAAGTGGCGGATCCTACCCGCAACCAGGGATCCGCCAGCCGAGGCTAGACTGGCCGCCTCTCTAAAGTCCCTCCCCCGGGCGGTGAGGAGAGTGTCATCCGCATAGCAGATGACACTCGTGCCACAGAGGAGACTTCCTCGCAGGAGCCAGTCGAATCCGATGTTCCACAGGAGCGGTCCCAGAACAGACCCCTGTGGAACACCGGAACCCGCATTGTAACGGCGGAGCTGTCCCGTGCGATCCACAAGAAGGACAGCTCGGTCCCTCAAGTAGTCGCCCAGGAGCCTGCGCAGGTACTGAGGCACTCCATGGTACCGGAGCGCCTCCAAGATTGTCGAGTGGGGGATGGAGTTGAAAGCGTTGGCTATGTCAAATGACACAGCCAAAACCCCATCCCCTGCCTCTGTAGCCTCCTGTACCTGGCCCTTGAGTCGGGCCAGCGCGTCCACAGTCGAACGCCCCCTTCGAAAGCCGAATTGGGCGTCAGACAGGTCCGGCCCGACCCTCCGCAGGTGGCTATTGAGCCTGTTGGCGATGATCCCCTCGAACATTTTACCGACCTCATCGAGCAGAACGATGGGCCGGTATGCCGAGGGGGAGTCCACCGGGCGTCCCTCTTTTCGAAGGAGGCACAACTGCCCCTCCTTCCAAGGTTTCGGGAACCTACCAGACGTGAAACACGCGCTGAATAGGTCCCGAAACCTCTCCTCCATTTGGAGTGCAGCGATGGCGACCACCCTCGCGGGGACGCCGTCTGGCCCGGGGGCCGTTCTCTTCGCACGGAGACGGAGAACCTGTCCCTCAAATTCCGCCACTGACGCTGGAGGAGCCTCCTCCTCCCCTTCCATTGGGGCCGCCTCCCGCGGGGGGTCCATCACTGGTGGGGTGAAGTTGGGCCCGTTCGGAAACAGAGACCGGACCACCCCATCCAGCAATGTCGGCTCGAGGGTCTCCGTCAGCGGGGGACCAAAGGGGCGCAGTTTGTTCCGCGCCGCCTTATACGGTCTCCCATACGGGTCTCTGTTGAGGCCCTCCAGCATTTCGGCTCTCGCCGCGTCATCGGCAGCACCCATTGCCAACTTGAGGACCCCTTTCGCCTCAACGTACGAAGCGTAAAGAAGGTCCTCGTTGGCCTCATCCCGCTGGCTGCGCCGTCGACTCCGCGTGTAGGCCCTCCTTGCTGCCACACAGGCGGCCCGGAGCTCCGCTAGTTCCTCCGTCCACCAATAAACGGCGCGACGGGGAGGCGGGCGGCGAGACCGAGGCATGCTGCCGTTGCAAACCTCGGTCAGGGACTTCCTGAGCTCGACCGCTGCGGAGTCCACGCCCAGGCCTTCAAAAGGGGGCGCGAGCCAGTCCTGCACGAACGCCACCTCCATTGCCGACTCGCGGTCCAGGCGGGTGAGAGCCCACCGTGGAAAGGGAGAACGGCCCCAGGGGACCGCTCTCCGGGGGCTCTGGGTGGAGATTTCGAACCGCACATATCGGTGGTCCGACAAGGTCTCCACCATCTCCACCCGCCAGTTCAAGACGCGGGCGGCTAGCATAGGGGTGGCGAACGAGACGTCGACCACTGACCCTCCCCGTTGCCGCACACACGTCTGGACTATCCCTCTATTGAGGAGGGACACTCCGGAGGAAGCTGCCCAATATTCGACTGCACGACCCCGTACGTTGCAAGAGGCGGCCGGGTTACCCCAGACCGCCGACTTGGCGTTTAAGTCGCCCAATACGGCTACCTGGCGCGGCGCCGCCCTACCGACTACAGCGGTGAGGATTTCGAGGAAATTCTCGAAATCCGAAAGAGGGCGGTTTGGGGAGAAATAGACGCCAACGAAAGCTATATCTCCCCACGCGGCGGCCACATATCCCGGTCCCCTCTCTAAGAGCGAGAGGGGAGGGGAGTCTGTGGAAGACCGCGACATTATTGCCACCAAGCCATCCCGATCACCCAGCCAACGACTAGGGATCGAGTACGGCTCGGCAACCACCGCCACGTCCACGAACCACTCAGCTACGGACTGCATCAGCAGGTCCTGTGCTGCTTTGCAGTGGTTGATGTTCGCCTGGAGGATGCGATGCTCGGCCCTATCCATCATTCGGACATCGCACCTCTCTCATCAGCCGCCGGGGTTCCCGTTTCAGGGACGGCGGTAGCTACGGCAGGCCGGGTCGGCACCTGCACTTTGCCCTTCTTAGGGGGAGGATTGCAGTTCCTCCCCTTCATAACGTGGTTCGCTGGGCGGCCGCTGGCGGCACACACCGCACAGCGCGGCGTGGCGGCCGTGCAGGTGGCGGATTTGTGCCCATCTTTGCCGCAGCGGTAACAGCTCTCCGCCCTGTCCACCTCGGATGGGCAGAGGGCCCGGGTGTGCCCGATTCCGAAGCACTTAAAGCAGCGCAGAGGCTGATCTTCAAGTGCTCGTACTCTGCAGGAGCTGAATCCCACCACTAGCCGTCCCTTTGCGAGGGCGGCTTTAGCCGCGGTGACTGGGCACTCGAGGCGAATGGTGCCCATACCACCACGGCCAGGCCGGATACCCCGACCTTGTACCGCTGCAACATCACAGCCCCCGATTGCTGCGACCGCTGCCACTACCTCCTCTTTGGTGACCGAATCATCCAGATCGGTCACCTCCAAGGTCGCAGACTTAACGGGCCTTACCACCTTGGCGGCGTCCGCGATGACCTCTCTCAACTTTGTCGCAAAGAGGTCCGCACTGGCACCGCCCTGCGCCCCCGGGAACTCGAAGATTCGAGCCCCAGCTTGGGTCCGACGGCACGAGACTCCTCCAATCCCCAATTGGGTGGGATCGGCGTTAGCTCGAGCCCGCTTCAGGACGGACTCGTAAGTCTCGCCCCGTTCCGCAGCCTCCACGGTGAGTGTCACCACAACGGCTGCGGATTTAGGGGGAACCAGGGACTTAGGTTTACCCACACCGGCGGGGGCCCTTTTCGCTGCAGGAGCAGCGGAGGAGGGCTTAGAGGCCGACTTCTTCCCTTTCCCTCTCCCTGTTCCTTTTCCCTTGGCGGTCGCCTGGGGCGGACAGGGAACGGTGGTAGTGGGGTCGGCCATTGTCGCCTTATTCTTGGCCTTGCCCTTCCCTTTCCTAACCACCTCCGTCCAAGGTTGGTTGGACGGGGTGGAGGAAGGTAGGAACGTATCCTCCTTTTGGGAGGATGGCCCCGGCTCGTTCGGCCTCTTGTCTGTCGCAAGTGCCGGACGGATGCGTCTCTCCGGCAAGAGCCTATCTTCGATGCCGGCAAAGCAGGCTCTCGTGAAGGCCCTTTCCTCCATGACAACCTTGCGGATTATGTCCTCAAGGTTGGAGGTGGGGCCCTCAGCCGCTGGGATCGGGTCGGCCTGAATTGGCCGGGCCGTGGCTTCAGCCAGCTTTGTGTGCAGCTGACTGACCTCCAACTGCAGGCGGTCGACCTTCGCCTGCAGTTGCCGCGTCTCTTCCGTGGTAGTGCGCTGCACCAGCTCTCTTATTATGCCGCGCAAACTTGCGGCCCTGCACTTAAGGGACTTTTGAAAAGTCCCCTTTAGGTTGGAAGACTTAGAGGCAATCTCAATAATCTCTTCCTCGTCCTCCTGCGCCATGCGCTCCAACTCGACTAGGGAGTGGTCTGCGTAGAGCACGATGGACGCGCCGTACCCAGTCTTGGCCCGCGCGGTACGCGCCTGCTGCTCCTTAGCGGCGACCTGTTCCTCAAGGTCCAGCTGGATTTGCGCCCGCCGAGTTAGGTTCAGCTGGCGTTGAGCATCAGCTAGACCCACGTCGTGGGTGTCCGCAACTACTTTGGTAGGCTTTTTAACCTTCGGCTTCTTGGGCTTACTCCTCGTGGAATCCGAGGAGCAAGACCCGCCTTTCAAAAAAGCCCGCTTCTGCGCTTGCTGGCGACGTTCCGCCGTCGCCGTCGAAGCGTCCGACTCAAAAGTGACGGACTCCATGTCAGAGTCCGAAACCTCGTCTGCCGGAGCAAACATGCTAGCCGCGGATGGTGCGCGGCTAACCTCTGATGCCGACGCAGACTCGTCGGCATGGCCCTGAGAAGGGCCTTTTGGTTGGCCCTGAGAAGGGCCTTTAAGGAAACGCCCGGAGGCGTCCCGCGCTGGTTTAGGCATCTTTGCCTCCGCTAGTGTCGTAGGTAAACCGCAATGAAATCTACGACGCACAGTGCACTTTAGCCGAGCCCAGTCTGCCACTCCGTTACGGTGGTCAGAACTGGGTCGTTTCCAGGGGACACGACGAGGACGTAAGCACTGTGGGGGGTCCCCCGCCCCGGCACCCCTGCCTTAACCCATTGGCATCGGCGATAATGATAACAATAGAATTTCATTCATAACTAGGACGTAGTGGTTCGATAATATCGTTAGTGATAAAAATATCTTCTAACAGACAATTTATAAATATTCACTACACGCACTCTCCACCACTTAGATTTTCTAAGATCAGACTTTTATTCGCCCCCATTGGCATCCGCGTGGGCGATATCGTCCAATTCTATTGTTCTCGTTATCGCGGATGCCAACGTGCCAGGAGTACCTACCTACCAAGTAAATAAATTATATTTTCAGCACTATCGCTCCAGAGCCCCAAAATACATGCCCTGATCCTAGTTTGGGTCTCACGAGTAATAAATTAATTTAATACAGTTTTTTCAACACTTTAAATGTAATTTAAAAAGTTTTTAGGGAATAAAGATTATTGACTAGCTGTACCTGCGACTGTGTTCGCGATTGCCGTACCTGCAAACTAATTATTCACATGAAAGCACTGTATATCTCATATTAAGCAACGCTGTGGTCTTTGGTGAAGCACTCTTAGTAAAGCATAGCTCAGAAAGGAGCTTTTTACTTTGGGTTTGAAAACTCCCGGATTGTATTTTCCAGAAGACAGTAGTTAAGTTACTCAGAGAGCTCCTTCGCGGTTCGCACAATAAATGTTGAAGCAAAGTACTTTGTGCGTTTCTTTGTAATTTAGATTTTAAAACGGCGTCTTTTGCCGAGGTTCTCCTTGTTTGGCGGTAGAATGAATTTATATTAGATTGTGCACTTCCATTGCGCAGTCTCCAAAATGTATCCGGCAAAAGTTTGTAAAATTGATTGTGGCGAATGTTCCAGATTTTAGAATTTTATCAAGCAAGCTTGCAAAACTAAATAAGGGTGTCGGGCTAATCGTATTAAGTTTTATTGAATTCCATTCAGTAGTTTTGGAGTGATGCGCGACCGGGATACAGACCGACAGACAGACAGACAGACAAAAAAAACATATATGGCATTAGTGTCAGCTACAGAGTGCTCTCAATATTTTTTTTCAAAATATCTGCCATGTATTTTTTTGGATCTGTTACAGTTTTATTATAAGTATAGATAATTATGATATTTAATTTTATCAGACTCGCATATATAGGTTTCATGCTTGAGTTCATCTTTTTATGCACCACCGCCATGTCACATTTTCAGCGTTTAAGGCTAATTGTCTTCGAAGCGCTTTCCATTCGAACGTAGTTTCGCCATATTTTAAATATCGAGAATTGAAACTCGGATAAACTTTCCATGCAAATTCTTGAGCCTTACATCTTGTTTGCTAGTTTTCCGTTTTATTATATACTAGCGACCCGAGTAGTACTTACTTACTTACTTACTTACTTACGACTACTACTTCGCACGAGTGCAATGCTTGTACAAGAGCGTCGTGTCCCGGTCCCCGAAGAAGGCTCCCAAAAATAAAACGATAGGTTTAAAATTAATTAAACCGTTTAATCCAACTCTCAAACACAATAATATTAACAAATAACAATAATCAGCCACTTAGATTATGTCGTGCCAAATGTGAATGAGCGGATACTCTATCGTTCGACACCAAACCGGACCAGCGAGGGTGACGTCATTATATTCCGGAGAATCTCGTTACCGTGTTTCAGCCGGCCCTCGCTCATTTGCAGACGCCATCTAGTGATACCTTTACGAACTATGATACACATTTGCTTATAACTGCGCTAGATGGCGTTGTACATAAATAGAGTTAACATAATCGCCCACCAAGGACAACATGAGCTTGTCCTTAGCGATGAAATAAAAATATCGCCCACCGTGTAACACATAAGGCTTTGCACAAAGACATTTTGAAATTTACATTAATTAAAACTAGCGTTGCGATAGCATCAATTATATATGTATATATAACTATAAATGTTTGTACTTAAATCTACTGTATTGATACAGGAAGAAGACATAATTTTGATACTGGTCGCTTTAAAACACCATTTTTAACTTTCAACGTGACTACCCGAATGATGTTGTCTGAACCCGGATGAGTCTCAATCACTCTGCCAAGTAACCACCGACATGGGGGAAGCCCGTCCTCCTTTACTACAACTACGTCATCAATTTTGGGTTGCGGATTTTGAGATGACCAACGGTACCGATGATAAAATTTTGTAAGGTATTCTTGAGACCACCGACGCCAGAAATCTTGTAGCATTTTCTGCGTGTATTGCCACCTTTTTAAAGATCCAATATTAGACTGTTCAAAGTTACGATCGGGAGAAGTTACTATTGGTTCACCTATAAGAAAATGCCCCGGCGTTAAGACTTCCATGTCGTCCATATTAGCGTTAATAACGCTTTGAGGTCGGGAGTTTAAACACGCTTCTATCTGTGACAGGACAGTCGACAACTCTTCGTATGTCAGTGTCGATTCACCGATTACTCGTTTCAAGTGGTATTTGACAGATTTTACCCCTGCCTCCCATAAACCACCGAAATTCGGTGACCGAGCAGGAATGAAATGCCAGTTACAGCCATTTGTCGCCAGTGTTTCAGCTATTTCATGCAACAAGGACCTTTTTTCCGCTTGAAAAAGCCTTTTCAATTCGCTAGCTGCCCCAACAAAATTTTTGGCATTGTCACTCCAAAGGTCAGTGCACGTTCCACGTCTGGCGACAAATCTTTTGAATGCTTGTAAAAAGCCATTAGATGTGTAATCAGTCACTACCTCAATATGCACTGCTCTGGTCGCCATGCAGACGAATAGACAAACGTAAGCCTTGTGAGAGTGGTGCCCTCTACCTTTGGATGTCCTAATTTGAATTGGTCCTGCATAATCCACTCCACTACATTTAAAGGCCCGTGTGGGAGTGACTCTAGCTGATGGCAGCTGTCCCATCAGTTGAGTTTGTGTAGGAGCCGCATTTTTTACACATGTGACGCATTTCCGATAATGTGATCTGACCAACTGTCTTGCTCCAACTACAAAATATTTTGCCTGAATATAATTAAGCATCAGCTGCGGTCCACCATGAAGAGTTTGTAGGTGAGCATTGGCGATAACTAAATCTGTCAGATGACACTTTTTTGGAAGCAATATTGGATGCTTCGCTTCTTTAGATAGTTGAGAGTGCTCCAACCGACCACCAACTTTCAATACCTCAGCTTCATCCAGGAAGGGATTCAGTGCACGTATACTACTTCTTTTGGGTAAGTTTTTATTCTTTCTTATAATTTCTATTTCCGCTTTGAAATGGGCTGCCTGGTAGAATTTAACCACCACCCTTATACTTTCTCCTATTTCTTCCGTTGTTAGATAGCTCATGTTTTTATCTCCGTGCTTTGATTTAAGATTGCTTACGAAACGTCGACAGTATGCCATCACTCTTGCCATTCGGGTGAGTGAAGAAAATCTTTCCCAAATAACTGGCTCTAAAGTGGCACAATGAGATTTTACTTTTTCCAGATCCGTTGCCACGTCCTTTGGCTTTTGGTACGTTATACTTTCTGAAGAAAGAAATTCTGGTCCATTGAACCACATCTTTTGGTTTACCAACTCCGATGGTAGTAAGCCACGTGAAGCACCATCGGCAGGGTTTTGTTTGGACGGAACGTATGACCAGTTTCGTGAGTCAAAACTAGTAAGGATTTCTGATACCCGATTGGCGACGAAAACCTTCCATCGACTTGGGTGGCTATTTAGCCAAGCAAGTACAACGGTTGAATCGGTCCATGCATGAATATTAGTAGTCTCAATATTCATGACCTTTCCTATTTCTAAAATCAACCGTGTTAGCAAAACAGCCCCACACAACTCAAGTCGAGGAATGGAAACTTGCTTCACGGGTGCCACCTTTGTTTTTGCTGAGACTAGCCGCACGTGAACCTTTTTGTTGGAGTCAATCACTCTGATGTAGACCACAGCTGCATATGCTACCTTCGATGCATCGGAGAATCCGTGCAGTTCCACCTGCAGATCGTCAGCTTTGGTATGAACCCATCTAGGTATGCGCACATTGACCAGATTGTTCAACTCTTCCCGGTAAGTAAGCCACTCTTTTAAGATATTCTTAGGTACTTCAGCATCCCAGTCGATACCTGCAATCCATAGCTTTTGTATTAATATCTTTGCACGTATAATGCTTGGCCCTAACCAACCCAATGGATCATACAGGCGTGATATATCGGAAATAACCTTTCTTTTTGTTACAGGTGACTGAAGTGGAGGAACCTTCACGGCATAGCGGAAGGAGTCGTCGCTTCGGATCCAGGTAAGACCTACTATTTTGATGATTTCATCCGTTTTTATTTTCCACTGCTCTACTTCTGCCCTTTCAATTTCCGTTTCATTCTCGTTAGTATTTCCTGCTTCCTGTATCTCTCTTTCGTTTGTTTTAATTTCATTCATTAGTTCCTGGCTGTTGCTTGCCCACTTAAGTAGCTCAAACCCACCCTTCTTTAGTAAAGCATTCATCTCGTTGTAGACCTTTATCCCCTCCTCGATAGTTTCACATCCTGTTAACAAATCATCCATATAAAAATCTGTTATAATTCTTTTACAGACCAGAGGAAAATCGCTTATGTTACTCGATGGTGATGCGTTAAATCTGTCAATCTCGTTCAAAGCTAGCTGTTGTAGAGCTTTAACGGCCAGGTAAGGTGCAGATGCTGTCCCAAAAGTTACTCTAGTTAACCTGTAATGTCGTACTTCTTGGTTAAGATTTTCTCGCCATAGGATCCTCTGACAGTTGACATCTAGTTCATTGACCTTTACTTGTCTATACATTTTGGCAATGTCAGCCGTCAAACAAATTGGTGAAGCTCTCCAACGCATCACGAGATGCCTTAACTCGGATTGTAAGTTAGGCCCTACTAAAAGATTGTCATTAAGTGACATGTTATTGCTTCCTTTGCAGGACGCATCAAAGACAACTCGCAGCTTCGTCGTGTCCTTGTCTTCGCGTATGACTGCATGATGTGGTAGGTATATAGCCCTTGGATCACTCTTTTCTGTATCAGGAACTAATTCCATATGGTTCAGAACTAAATACTCCTTCATGACTTCTGAGTAACTTTCTTTTAAAGTCTTGTTTGCGCTTAAACGTTTTTCTAAACAATGAAATCTTTTTTCAGCGATCGGTAATGAGTGGCTAACTTCTGGTACCACCGTTTTAAAGGGCAGTCGCACTACAAACCGGCCGTCTTCATCTCTCTGCGTCGTAGCTTCAAAGATTTCTTCGCAACGCCTTTCATCTTCCGTAAGCATTTTCTCTTTTGGGAGCTCAACTTCCGACTCGAGTTCCCAAAACTTCTTTAAAAGTTCATTATCGTCCATACGACAATGCAAAGCTTTTACTGTACGTTGCGGTTTGGTAGAGACGTTAATTTCTCCCGACAAAATCCAGCCTAGACTAGTAGCCTGCGCAATCGGTGCACCCACTGGTCCCTTCTTGACTCCTGGTTGAAGAATTTTGCCGTATACTCCAGCTCCCAGTAGTAAGTCAATTTTACCTGGAGTGTCATAGCCAGGATCAGCCAACGTCAATTCCTTTATCTCAGGCCACTCTACTGCTTCGATTTTGTGTGATGGTAACACAGCCGTAATTGACTTAAGAACATAAGCCTCCACCTCAATGGCAAAATTTGGATTTACACGTGATTCAATATTGACTACTACCTTTGCCCTACAAGTCGACTCTTGCTCTTCCAGTCCAGAAATTTTTCCCGTTACGGGAATTTTCAGCAAACCCAAGAGCTGCACAACTGCTTCCGTCACAAATGACGCCTGTGAGCCTTGATCTAATAATGCTCTAATTGTGTAATATCCCTTTCTCGACTTCGCTGTCACTAAAGCCGTAGCCAACAATTCATGATTGTAAACCCTTTCCGTTGAAAAACAAGACACGATTGACTTAGAAGAAGATTCAGCTGCTTCTTTCGAATTATCTCTATCGTCGGTGCTCTCAACAATTTCCTTACCTGTTGGATGCAAAAGTGAGTGATGCTTCCTTTTACAAACGCGGCATCTTCCTCTAAATTGACAAAATTTGGCAGAGTGATTTTTTCCCAGACACACATAACAAAGATTATTAGTTTCTACAAAGTTACGACGGCTATCGACCGTTTCCTTGACGAATTCTTGACAGGTTCCAAGTTTGTGCTCATCTGAACAAAACGGGCACTGAAAGTTAGTCGCGTGAAAAGCTCTTGTAACAGGCTCACGATGACTCTGGCCTCGTTTTGAATTGGATCCAGGTTCTAAGAATTCAATAGCCCGATAGCGATTCGTCAGAAACTCTTCAAACTGTTTAAACGTAGGTAACGAATCTAAGGAACTGCTACTATTAACGCTAAACTCCCATTGTCTTCTAGACTCGGGATCCAATTTTGAAGTTAAAATATGGATTATAAGGACGTCCCAACTTTTAACATCTATCCCTATATTGGTAAGCGCATGTAAACAATCATTTGTGGTATCCACTAAATCCTTTAAACAATGCGCAGATTCAACCCCAATATTTTTCTGACCCAACAATCTTTGTAGTATATGGTGACATATGTATCGTTTATTATTGTAACGTTCTTCCAGTAAATTCCAGCATCTTATATAATTACTATCTATAATAGGTATGTATTTCAACAGCTGATCCGCTTCTCCAGTTAAGTATCCTTTTAAATAATGTAATTTTTGAACATTGTCTAAACTATCATTGGTATGCACTAATGAGTAAAATAAATCACGGAATGTAGACCATTGAGAATAAGCTCCTGAAAATTGAGGTATATTGATTTTAGGTAACTTCACTTGAGAGGATTTCGCCGTCGAAACACTTTGAAGTTCACTACTGAATCCTTCTAAAGCCTTTTTTAAGATACACTTATAATCAATATAACATTCTTCAGTTGTGTCATATACCTCTTTCTTAATATAGCTTGTATCGTTTAAATGTTTCGGATCGCCACTACGCATTAACTCCTTATGTCCCGATAAAAATTCCAACCATAACTGGTCTAAAGATTCCAAACGTGCTTCAACATAACTTTTAGATGCTAACCTATCTTTAGAACTTTTTTTATAATTAGAAAATGATCTAAAAATTCGCGAACTCAAATCAGTCTGAAAGTTCAGTAGTGACTCCATGTTTACAAGCTGCAATAAACACTAAGTACAATAAAGCTTAAAGTTAGCAATATACACAGAAGATTGATTATTTGACAAACTATAGCTTTAGTAAACTATGCAATTTTACACGCAAAATTCAACGTTTATAAACGTAACAAAAACTAAGTGCTTTATAACCTTAAACATATAATATATTTTTTCTAAGTGTTTCAGATTTAACTTTTAATTTGGGAAGACGACGGACATAGATTCCTCGTTCCCCCGTTTTTCTTGAAATTATTCTAAGTCTATTGCATGCTCAAGTTAATTATTCTAAGTTGTTATCTCTAACCAATTAATTATTACAGGGGCATAAAGTTAACTGTACGTTACATCAAAGTCAAAACTATTATGCCTAAAGAGTCAAAGTTCAAAACTAAACTTCACCAAATAAGTCAAAATCACTCACTGTGTTTCTCACCACATCACCTGACTTGAAGCATCTGTTTGCTGTAGTCTGTCGCCTTCTTCGAACACTGTTTCAATTCACGCACTCCAAGCTGCCTTTTTTTGACCGGACCAGCACCTTCTTCCACGGTACTAATTGAAACCCTTCAAGCTCCTGAATCTGCAGTTACGGCAGCAACTTGAAGCTCTTCAAGCTTCTGAAACTGCGGTTGCGGCAGCAATCCACTGCCCGCAGTTATTTCAAAAAACCGGCAACTTGCTTGCCTCCGGGTTACCCGGCTTCGAAGGACCATGTACAAGAGCGTCGTGTCCCGGTCCCCGAAGAAGGCTCCCAAAAATAAAACGATAGGTTTAAAATTAATTAAACCGTTTAATCCAACTCTCAAACACAATAATATTAACAAATAACAATAATCAGCCACTTAGATTATGTCGTGCCAAATGTGAATGAGCGGATACTCTATCGTTCGACACCAAACCGGACCAGCGAGGGTGACGTCATTATATTCCGGAGAATCTCGTTACCGTGTTTCAGCCGGCCCTCGCTCATTTGCAGACGCCATCTAGTGATACCTTTACGAACTATGATACACATTTGCTTATAACTGCGCTAGATGGCGTTGTACATAAATAGAGTTAACAATGCTGATCCTAAATAATCTGTAATATCTTCGAAATTATTGTTTTAAATTATATGCTGTGAAATAACATATTGATATATTTTAAATGCAAACTGTATTTAAGGTTAACTGGATAAAGATTAATGGTGTATTGCTTAAAATAGCTTGGTAAATAAGCATTTTTTATTATTTATATTATTTTCCTATCACAAACAGCCACTCCGGATAGATATTCAGCTGTAAACAGCCTGCGCAAAGTATAGCACCAGCGCTCGATAATTATTAAAGCTAAATACTTTTAAGATTTGTATTGAAATTATTAAATCGCAGTGCATGTTTTGAGTTTGAAGAGATTTTTAAGAAATCTCATTTTGATAGCTTGTCAAATAAGAAGGTAGTTGTTTTAATCATTTTGACAGTAACTAATTTATTTAGGTTTTTGATAGTAGCAAACCAAATCAAAACGCTATCAGTATCTAATAATAACAAATATTTTAAAAGTATTTTAAGAAAACATTTAATTCATTATTTAATAAAACACTTAAAAAATCTTTATAAAAATGATATATATCTAGTGACAATTCCGCCTAATTTCCTATTAAGCCGACGTGACGTCACATACGCCACGCAGCCAAACCGGAAGAGTATTCGACGCGTTTCGCTTCTAAACGAAGCATCCTCAGGAGGTCTTGACTCTACGAGCGCACGATCGAGACTGAATATATATTTGTTTTGGCGTTTTTTTTTGGCAATGTCAGCCGTCAAACAAATTGGTGAAGCTCTCCAACGCATCACGAGATGCCTTAACTCGGATTGTAAGTTAGGCCCTACTAAAAGATTGTCATTAAGTGACATGTTATTGCTTCCTTTGCAGGACGCATCAAAGACAACTCGCAGCTTCGTCGTGTCCTTGTCTTCGCGTATGACTGCATGATGTGGTAGGTATATAGCCCTTGGATCACTCTTTTCTGTATCAGGAACTAATTCCATATGGTTCAGAACTAAATACTCCTTCATGACTTCTGAGTAACTTTCTTTTAAAGTCTTGTTTGCGCTTAAACGTTTTTCTAAACAATGAAATCTTTTTTCAGCGATCGGTAATGAGTGGCTAACTTCTGGTACCACCGTTTTAAAGGGCAGTCGCACTACAAACCGGCCGTCTTCATCTCTCTGCGTCGTAGCTTCAAAGATTTCTTCGCAACGCCTTTCATCTTCCGTAAGCATTTTCTCTTTTGGGAGCTCAACTTCCGACTCGAGTTCCCAAAACTTCTTTAAAAGTTCATTATCGTCCATACGACAATGCAAAGCTTTTACTGTACGTTGCGGTTTGGTAGAGACGTTAATTTCTCCCGACAAAATCCAGCCTAGACTAGTAGCCTGCGCAATCGGTGCACCCACTGGTCCCTTCTTGACTCCTGGTTGAAGAATTTTGCCGTATACTCCAGCTCCCAGTAGTAAGTCAATTTTACCTGGAGTGTCATAGCCAGGATCAGCCAACGTCAATTCCTTTATCTCAGGCCACTCTACTGCTTCGATTTTGTGTGATGGTAACACAGCCGTAATTGACTTAAGAACATAAGCCTCCACCTCAATGGCAAAATTTGGATTTACACGTGATTCAATATTGACTACTACCTTTGCCCTACAAGTCGACTCTTGCTCTTCCAGTCCAGAAATTTTTCCCGTTACGGGAATTTTCAGCAAACCCAAGAGCTGCACAACTGCTTCCGTCACAAATGACGCCTGTGAGCCTTGATCTAATAATGCTCTAATTGTGTAATATCCCTTTCTCGACTTCGCTGTCACTAAAGCCGTAGCCAACAATTCATGATTGTAAACCCTTTCCGTTGAAAAACAAGACACGATTGACTTAGAAGAAGATTCAGCTGCTTCTTTCGAATTATCTCTATCGTCGGTGCTCTCAACAATTTCCTTACCTGTTGGATGCAAAAGTGAGTGATGCTTCCTTTTACAAACGCGGCATCTTCCTCTAAATTGACAAAATTTGGCAGAGTGATTTTTTCCCAGACACACATAACAAAGATTATTAGTTTCTACAAAGTTACGACGGCTATCGACCGTTTCCTTGACGAATTCTTGACAGGTTCCAAGTTTGTGCTCATCTGAACAAAACGGGCACTGAAAGTTAGTCGCGTGAAAAGCTCTTGTAACAGGCTCACGATGACTCTGGCCTCGTTTTGAATTGGATCCAGGTTCTAAGAATTCAATAGCCCGATAGCGATTCGTCAGAAACTCTTCAAACTGTTTAAACGTAGGTAACGAATCTAAGGAACTGCTACTATTAACGCTAAACTCCCATTGTCTTCTAGACTCGGGATCCAATTTTGAAGTTAAAATATGGATTATAAGGACGTCCCAACTTTTAACATCTATCCCTATATTGGTAAGCGCATGTAAACAATCATTTGTGGTATCCACTAAATCCTTTAAACAATGCGCAGATTCAACCCCAATATTTTTCTGACCCAACAATCTTTGTAGTATATGGTGACATATGTATCGTTTATTATTGTAACGTTCTTCCAGTAAATTCCAGCATCTTATATAATTACTATCTATAATAGGTATGTATTTCAACAGCTGATCCGCTTCTCCAGTTAAGTATCCTTTTAAATAATGTAATTTTTGAACATTGTCTAAACTATCATTGGTATGCACTAATGAGTAAAATAAATCACGGAATGTAGACCATTGAGAATAAGCTCCTGAAAATTGAGGTATATTGATTTTAGGTAACTTCACTTGAGAGGATTTCGCCGTCGAAACACTTTGAAGTTCACTACTGAATCCTTCTAAAGCCTTTTTTAAGATACACTTATAATCAATATAACATTCTTCAGTTGTGTCATATACCTCTTTCTTAATATAGCTTGTATCGTTTAAATGTTTCGGATCGCCACTACGCATTAACTCCTTATGTCCCGATAAAAATTCCAACCATAACTGGTCTAAAGATTCCAAACGTGCTTCAACATAACTTTTAGATGCTAACCTATCTTTAGAACTTTTTTTATAATTAGAAAATGATCTAAAAATTCGCGAACTCAAATCAGTCTGAAAGTTCAGTAGTGACTCCATGTTTACAAGCTGCAATAAACACTAAGTACAATAAAGCTTAAAGTTAGCAATATACACAGAAGATTGATTATTTGACAAACTATAGCTTTAGTAAACTATGCAATTTTACACGCAAAATTCAACGTTTATAAACGTAACAAAAACTAAGTGCTTTATAACCTTAAACATATAATATATTTTTTCTAAGTGTTTCAGATTTAACTTTTAATTTGGGAAGACGACGGACATAGATTCCTCGTTCCCCCGTTTTTCTTGAAATTATTCTAAGTCTATTGCATGCTCAAGTTAATTATTCTAAGTTGTTATCTCTAACCAATTAATTATTACAGGGGCATAAAGTTAACTGTACGTTACATCAAAGTCAAAACTATTATGCCTAAAGAGTCAAAGTTCAAAACTAAACTTCACCAAATAAGTCAAAATCACTCACTGTGTTTCTCACCACATCACCTGACTTGAAGCATCTGTTTGCTGTAGTCTGTCGCCTTCTTCGAACACTGTTTCAATTCACGCACTCCAAGCTGCCTTTTTTTGACCGGACCAGCACCTTCTTCCACGGTACTAATTGAAACCCTTCAAGCTCCTGAATCTGCAGTTACGGCAGCAACTTGAAGCTCTTCAAGCTTCTGAAACTGCGGTTGCGGCAGCAATCCACTGCCCGCAGTTATTTCAAAAAACCGGCAACTTGCTTGCCTCCGGGTTACCCGGCTTCGAAGGACCATGTACAAGAGCGTCGTGTCCCGGTCCCCGAAGAAGGCTCCCAAAAATAAAACGATAGGTTTAAAATTAATTAAACCGTTTAATCCAACTCTCAAACACAATAATATTAACAAATAACAATAATCAGCCACTTAGATTATGTCGTGCCAAATGTGAATGAGCGGATACTCTATCGTTCGACACCAAACCGGACCAGCGAGGGTGACGTCATTATATTCCGGAGAATCTCGTTACCGTGTTTCAGCCGGCCCTCGCTCATTTGCAGACGCCATCTAGTGATACCTTTACGAACTATGATACACATTTGCTTATAACTGCGCTAGATGGCGTTGTACATAAATAGAGTTAACAATGCTGATCCTAAATAATCTGTAATATCTTCGAAATTATTGTTTTAAATTATATGCTGTGAAATAACATATTGATATATTTTAAATGCAAACTGTATTTAAGGTTAACTGGATAAAGATTAATGGTGTATTGCTTAAAATAGCTTGGTAAATAAGCATTTTTTATTATTTATATTATTTTCCTATCACAAACAGCCACTCCGGATAGATATTCAGCTGTAAACAGCCTGCGCAAAGTATAGCACCAGCGCTCGATAATTATTAAAGCTAAATACTTTTAAGATTTGTATTGAAATTATTAAATCGCAGTGCATGTTTTGAGTTTGAAGAGATTTTTAAGAAATCTCATTTTGATAGCTTGTCAAATAAGAAGGTAGTTGTTTTAATCATTTTGACAGTAACTAATTTATTTAGGTTTTTGATAGTAGCAAACCAAATCAAAACGCTATCAGTATCTAATAATAACAAATATTTTAAAAGTATTTTAAGAAAACATTTAATTCATTATTTAATAAAACACTTAAAAAATCTTTATAAAAATGATATATATCTAGTGACAATTCCGCCTAATTTCCTATTAAGCCGACGTGACGTCACATACGCCACGCAGCCAAACCGGAAGAGTATTCGACGCGTTTCGCTTCTAAACGAAGCATCCTCAGGAGGTCTTGACTCTACGAGCGCACGATCGAGACTGAATATATATTTGTTATTATTAAAAATGGATTTCCGCAAAGTAACGCCTGAATCTATTCGCTATCAGTATCTCCCATAGCAAACACTCGCAACGAACGCATTACGTAAATAGTCGCCTACCTAAAACGGCATGTTGCGGTAAATACCGTTGAATCGAGAGCCTATTTCCTTTTTAGAAAACTCCGCTCCATGAGTTCATAAAATCTGAAAAGATGAATTTTTGAAAGTACTGGATAAGTGTTTAACAAATATTAATCAAAATTGCATAATTTGTTATTACAGAATTCCTTTTATTCGCCATTTTTTTAATGTAAAGCTAAAGTAATTAGGAATTTACTTTCTGACTTCTAATGACATACTTTCAACTACTAATGTAATATAATCGAAGTCATTTTGTTTATTGTTATATAATAATTTTTGACATTGTATTAAATTTTTTCGATCTATTATGATGTTTTCAAATTTAATTTTTACTTTTCAAAATTAAGACTGACCTTCAAATTATGTACATTGTTAATTCGTTAATATATTGCGTAATTTTAAAACAATCCCATATCTTCAATATAAATATTTCATATTTTTTACGCCGTAAGGCCGAACATGCTGGAAACTTAAAAACCACTTATAACATCTTGTATATATCTCACCCATGTTTTTGACCAATAAACTATCATTTAATTTCAAAGAAAATACTGAGATTTTATATCTGCTCCAGTGAGCAGTCAGCAAAGAGACTTCCACTGCTGGTAACTGGTCCAGCAGTGGCTAGCAGTCCACGCTGTGGAAGGAAATACTAAGCAGGAAAAACTAATCCAGGCTATTTCTATAGTAGAAAACTCTTTTACTATGCTATTTCGGTTCGGTGGGAGTTTTTCCTGCCGAGTGAAGAAACCCATAATAACAGAATACTTCATAGTTATAATTTAATATACCAGACTTACGGTATCTTGATAACTAAACGAACTTTCGCCCAAGATCCCGAGCTTAATCAGATTCATTACAAACAACTAACAAGATCACCGCAGTTTCGTAATATCATGAAGTATTATCCGATGGCTCCTAGACTAGAAATAATGTGTCATTAGCGAGTAACACAATATGAACAGTATGGACCGACTTTGTGATATATTGGTTTAAGGCTAGGGTAAAGGGTAAAGGTGCTACGGTCGCTCTCCACACAAATGTAGTTTCGTCATATTTTATATACTAAGTATTCAAACTCGGTGAAACGTTGCATGTGTCCTGACCATTGATCTATGTTTCTGGTATGCCCGATTTCCGTAAAATTAAGTATTTCCAAAAATAATTTGAGAAACCGTTTTGTATGGGAATTGTTATTTCGACATTTAGGGATAAAATAAATAATAAATCGAAAAACTGGCAATCCAAAAGCATACATATTATATTATAGCTTTATATGCATATTGCATACAACATTTCAATTGCTTGGCTGGCGGCTTGGGGATCGCAGTATAATATATCAGTTTCTCAGAAAGTGCTGCTGCCCACCTTCTGGCGTTACCCTTAGTCGCCTCTTACAACATCCGCGGGTAGAGATGGTGAGGTGACATTCTATCCCGGCACCCCACAGGCAGCCCGGCACCCCACAGGCAGCCCGGCACCCCACAGGCAACCCGGAACCCCACAGGCAGCCCGGAACCCCGCGGAAATCCAGAGCCAGTCCAGAGCGTTAATTTATTTAAAGAAAATATACTTACATAAAACTCGTGTATGCCGAATTGACTTGCTATATAGTAAGTATACCTATAAAACTTTGAGATATGGACAACCTGCGTATCTAGACTAGAGTAGGCATTTAAATCCTCCAAACTACTTTTCTGGATTTACTATGCTACCACCCCCAATCAGAAAATCTGTCGGCAAGCACCTAACCTTGTATTCCGGCAGCTGTCCTTTAGAGCCAGTTAGTCTAGTTTTTTTTAGTCTAGCATGTTAATGCTGCCAACCACATTAACAGATCCATCAGCTGAGATTGTATTACAAAAATACAAATATACGAAAGGAAATAAAGTCATGTGCGGGATTCGAACCCGCGTCCATCCACCCCTTTAGCCGGGGTATGCTCTAACCAATTGAGCTAACATGAGATTGTAGTTAACGACTAACCTTTCAGCTTAAAAAAAAGTCTATTAATGTTAAGTAACCTATATACAGTCACGCCTTTATTCCCGGAAAATGTCTGAGTTTTATAAAAACCCACGTTTTCCAAGACAAGCTTTGTTCTCATTATGGGTGGTGAACCTTTTGGTTCCCCGAGGTTATCTTGGAAATTTCTTTTCGGACGGGTTCGGAAGAAATTTACAAGATCAACTTTGAAGCAGTGATGGCTCAGTGGCATTGGCTATGGACTGCCGTACCGCAGGTCCATGTTTCGAATCCCGCCGTGGGCTTGAGCTTCAACGCATGGTGGAAGAGCATTTTGCGAATGCCCGCCTGGCTAGCGACCATCCTCAAGTAGAAAATCTGTCGCCAAGCACCAACGGCGTGTTCCGGCATCAGTCCTTGAGAGCCAGTGAAATAACAGGCACATGAGACTTAAATACTATGTCTCAAGGTGACGGACGCAGTGCAATTTGTGACTTATAACGAAATGCATCAGTAATAGGCATCTGGTTAGTCCGCTTAACATCAGGTGGGCGTCGAGCTTGATCCGTCACAATGACAAAAAAACTTAACCAGGAATCCAACCCAGGTCTGCAAGATCCCAATGCACCGTTTTTAAACACAACATCGAGGCACTCAGTTTTGATATCATCATCAGACCAGCATCAACTGGGACGTCTACCATCGAACAAAGGTCGTATTTGCCATTATGCCCAGGCTTGGCAGGCGGCTTGGGAATCGCAGTGTAAGGTGGCAGTTTTTCAGATGCTGCTGGCCACCCCTGGTATTTGTCCTACCGTCACCTCTTACAGCTCTCACATGAATATATGTGCGGTGAATTTTAACCCAGAATCCCACGGCACATAATATTAGTCTAATACCAAATAATACTTAATGATGGTTAAATAGGCATTTAGAACATTGTTGCGAACCGTTTGCGAACCTGTTTTGGAACGCACCCACCTGCCATCTTGAGTTCTCAATATATACTATAATTGTGAAAACAGTGCCGCTTGTTTGTGGAGTTCATCAGTGTAACTTGATTTGACGAATTTCGTTCATCCAAATTCCCTACCTTTTTCTCAAATTTATTTTTTCTCAAATTTTCGTGCATTTCAGACAAACAAAAGGTCGTAGCCGCCACATGCAGTGCGCATTAAGTTATAAGTATAAATATTTAATTCAGATTTTATTTAATTTTTCGTTATGAGCTCGTTATTTATCTGAATCGTCATCTTACAGTATACATATCCGCCCCTTATGGTAGATAAATTCACAGCTTGTTGCTGGCCAGTTCGAAAATCAAACAAACCGAAATAAGGCGCAGCGCAATCGCTCGGTCCAAAAATCAAGAAAGGATGAAATAATATCTTTCAAATGAACGCCGTTCTTTAATTTAACAGCTATATATAAATATGTATAGAATTAAGAGATTACCCGCCGGATTCCGGTACGCGTGTCAAATTTCGATTCAGTCGTCACCTTTCACAATCTGCTTCCTCTCAATGGGTGTCTGCAAAATTCTATTTTATATAATTCCATACTGTTTTGTCTTTTTACCGTTGTCTCTTTTGTATTGACATGAAATTAAACTTTGGCATCACCGTGCATGGTTAGAGCTTAATAATCTAAGGAATGTGCATATTGTGTATCTTACCATCGGATGATCGTATAAAGCGATATAGATAAATAATTACTGAGAAGCATTTTTGATGTGGCCAGCCATTAAATACATTTTTAAATATTTTGTGACAGATTTTCTACTTGAGGGCCAACAACTAGCGAGCCAGGCATTCTTGAAACGCCCGCCCTTGCACGATACGGTGAATCGTAAAGTCGCGGTGGAATTCTAACCATTATAGACCTGGCGCGCGGCAATACAAAAGAATACCACTGCTCACGTCAATGTAAGTAGGTTGTTGCTGCTCATCAGGCACAGAATCGAAAATATTGCAAAAAATTACTATGATAGAATTTTCGGGTTGCTTCATTATTCAGTAACTGCATTTTCACATCCATTGTGGTGAGAGAAAGAGTTTGAACCAACTATAGTATTTCCTACCAGTCATGTTAAACAACTTTAAAGCTAATTGAAAAATTTGTCTTATTTTTTGTAGTTCAATTCAGTTTGACTGCAGATGTCGCTCCGTCCTCTAAAGACGAAAGGATAAATTTGACTCACATCACGATATCACGATAGCTCAATTGGCAGAATATGTCCCGGCTATGGGGATGGATGGTCGTGGGTTCGAATCACGTTTAAAATTTATCCTTTCGTTGTAACTTTGTAAGTTTCTCATAAGTTATTAGAGAAAAAAATTGGGTAGGTACGCCTAAAACCATTTCATAGCCAAGTTATAAGAGAGAAAAAATAGGTAGGTACGCCGTTTTATGCATTTTTACGATTTCAAGACTTAGAATAATGGGTCGTTTTACTTTGACAAACTGTTAAAATGCAAAGATAAAGCTTTTTGGAAACTCAAAATGGAATTAATTGGCGTTTAATCGAAGATTTTAAATTAGTGTTGACAAACAGTCATTTGAAATTTTCAGCAACCCAATCTGCGTTTGACAATGGATTAATAGGCAATTACGTTATTTTATTGCTAATTTGCGTTTCAGAAACCGGTGAGGTCTATCTAGTGATTGACATAATTATGATGAAATTGTCAATTCGAATAATTAAATTCGTTTAGGAACACCTGAATATTTTTCACTAATTTGAAGCCTTCATTTCACAAACAAGTATTTTACTCTAAAAGTTTTAGAGCTGCAGTATTCAAAGATCTACTTGTGGGGTGCCGGGCTAGAATGTCACCCCAATCTCTACCCGTGGGTGTCGTAAGATGCGACTAAGGGTAACACACCAAAAGGTGGGCAGCAGCGCTTTCTGAGGAACTGATATAACACACTGTGATCTCCAAGCCGTCTGCCAAGCGTGGGGATTATGGCAAAACCCTAATATTGGGGGAGGCTGTGTTCGGTAGTGCTACTATCCGGCTGATACAGTAATTATTACATAGGTGACTGATAGTGTCTTGACAGAGGTGGACCAAGCATTTTTGTCTAATAAGTAATAATGTTTAATAATAATAATAATGTTTATTTCACAAAAAAACTGAATAATAGTGCAAACCAAATTGATGGGTACTAAACAATCTTATATGATGTATAATATATTTATAATAAAAATAAGAATACACACTATTAGTTAATCTATTGTTATTTTAATGTGCACTAACCCTCATACTAGGATTCCCTGTGTCATGAGGGCTAGTTCTCCCATTAAACAATCCATGAAATTGAGTTCAAAAAGATATTAAGTGCTTGCAACGCTCATTGAACGTAATAAGAAGATCGCGCGAAGTATACCAAAAAGTTAAAGTTACTCATTATGTATAAAGACTGCATTATTTATGGTTAACTGTGTAATTATTAAAGAGTGTGCGTGTGTGTGTGTGTGTGTGTGTGTGTGTGTAAGGGTAGGGGAGAGGGGCAAGAGTAAAAGAGTATTTGACTAAGGTAATTTTGAGCAGACTTAAAACAATTTGTGGACCATAGGATATTGTAAATTTGAAGTGAGTTTGAATCTTTCAACATTACATAATAAGAAAAAATAAAAATGTCCGTATGGATTGAGGAGCCACTCCAGATTTTAAAAGGAAACTCACACCCTTATTTAGTAGCAAAGCTAAAAATTTTGTAGGACAAATTCTAGAATTTGTAGTATAATGCATCAAAAGTTATATCAATTTAAAAGTGGCTCCTCAATCTAAACATCTGAATTGAGGAGCCACCTGGAACTCCGAGAGTAATGGATCAAAATATCTGAAAATTTGGTATCATTTAGTAGTAATTGTGAATGGTAACTACAAAAAGTCAGAGTTTCGTACTGATGATATTAAAAATGATACAATATATTTAGTGTGGCTCCTCAATCTATATATAAGAGGGTGGATTTGCAATCATGTGATCGGTCCATTCATAAGTTTGACTTTATTATAGTTTAGTAGGGAGAGTGTACAAATTTGTAATATAGAAATAAGGTAGTAAAACTGAGTACATTTGGTAAAACAACGCTTCTAAATTGGCTCCTCAATCCTGACGTTCTGGATACAAACAATTGATTGTACTGATCTGAAATCACAACAAAATCAAAATCCAATGACACTAATATTTAGTAGAAATGACTACTAAATTATAAAGTACAATTCATCGCTGCATTTATTCGCCATCTATAGAAAAAGTTAATTTTCAATATTCCCTAAGGATTTCCTAACTAGAGTGACCATATTATTTAAATGTAACCAGGATGAGTACTATAGTGCAATTTAATTTTGAAACAATGACCATAGATATATACACAGATTTCTCAAAAGAAGGTTTTAGTTATTAACGGAATAGAACCTCTGTGACAACGACCCACCGGCCATTGTGATTCCGCGCTCGGTGATAGTAGTAATAGTATATAGGTATGGTTATATAGGACACTTATACACACACAAGTACAAACAAAAATTATAAATATTATGGTACTATGGAAAGTGATCAAAATATTTGGAGGTATATATCGCGTTATGAAAACAATAAATGTAAACGATTAAAAATGCATTAATTACGTGTGTGTGTGTGTGTACCATTGTACTCCAAATACTAGTTCCCAAATTGCTTTGACTATTACAAGAAAGCACAAACATTTGCACATAAAACTATTTTTAATAAATATTGAATGTACTAAATCACAACACATCTAAAAATTATCACTTTTTTTTAAACCATACCTACTTCTATCCCATAACATGTAAAGTTTGATAATAGTTAAAAATAATACATTACACCTACATATTTTATATCCTTACTAATATTATAAACGCGAAAGTTACGTAAGTACGTTAGAGATGAGGCGATGGATACTTTTTATCATCATCATCACCTATCACCGGGTGGGTGTAACCGCGGGGCGCAGCTAGTATATGTTAATCCTTTATTATTACTTTTAGCAAAATAATACAATAGCTTCTATACATAATATAGTATCTGGGTACATAACATGGGATAACATTTATTGGAACAGTTACCTTCACATATTTTGGAACAATCACACTTTAGGGTATCATATTATTTAAAAAAAATTGTTTGCATAAGTATCCTCTACCTATATAATTTACCCACTTTTAACGTGCGCGGTATCATTAATAAAAAATCAGAATGACGGCGGCTCGATTTGCCACAAAGGTTCTATTCCTTTAATAACGTCAACCTTCTTATGAGAATCTATATTATCTATGGTCAATGTTTCAAATTCAAATTTTACTATACTACTTGCCCTGGTTACATACATGATACAAATAATATGGTCACTCTAGTGAGGAAATCCTTAGGGAATATTGAAAATTAACCTTTTCTATAGATGGCGAATATATGCAGCGATGAATTGTACTTCATAATTTAGTAGTCATTTCTACTAAATATTAGTGTCATTGGATTTTGATTTTGTTGTGATTTCAGATCAGTACAATCAATTGTTTGTATCCAGAACGTCAGGATTGAGGAGCCAATTTAGAAGCGTTGTTTTACCAAATGTACTCAGTTTTACTACCTTATTTCTATATTACAAATTTGTACACTCTCCCTACTAAACTATAATAAAGTCAAACTTATGAATGGACCGATCACATGATTGCAAATCCACCCTCTTATATATAGATTGAGGAGCCACACTAAATGTATTGTATCTCTTTTAATATCATCAGTACGAAACTCTGACTTTTTGTAGTTACCATACACAATTACTAAATGATACCCAATTTTCAGATATTTTGATCCATTACTTTTGGAGTTCCAGGTGGCTCCTCAATTCAGATGTTTAGATTGAGGAGCCACTTTTAAATTGATATAACTTTTGATGCATTATACTACAAATTCTAGAATTTGTCCTACATAATTTTTAGCTTTGCTACTAAATAAGGGTGTGAGTTTCCTTTTAAAATCTGGAGTGGCTCCTCAATCCATACGGACATAAATAAAATACTGTGTTTATGAGTTTATTCGTCAATATGAAGAAAATTTTCTGTTTCATTGTAATTTTGCGTTAACAACCACTTTGTAACATTTCTTTTACAGATGTATCTCGTGCAATTAAAGATATCGAGTATTTTGTTCATCTTTGCGTACGAATATGGGGCAGCAAACATGTAAAACTTTTTAGCGAATTTTGTTCGTAGTCGGGGAATCTTCCATTTGGGACACCTTTGCGATCTGTAGGATTTAACAACTTCGCTTGGAGCTTGTCTATATAATAATCGCTACTTGTTTAACACGCTCTTTAAATCTTTTCAATATATGGCATGAATTTTCCCTGTGTTAGAACAGTAATATATAAAGGAATATCATTACAACATCACACACATACAAGAAGGATAATTTATATGTCTCTAAAAACCATTCAAGTGTTCGTAAACCAAGCATATTGCAATTGAAATCTACAAAGGTACATTGTGGCGAAAGAAACCATATCTTTCCGTTTCATACTCAGTATCCCTCTTCTCTGTCACTGATTTCCACACAAACATTCACAATGACGTCTCATTTCAATAAATTTTCCTCAACTATGAGAGAAGCATACAAACAAAGCCGTCTGTTAGTCCTGTCGTCGAGCCATTATGTAATATTCGGGAACGGCCGCTGACCCCGTCATTAGAGCTCGGGGACGATGCAAAAAGTTTCGTGGAACAACAAGGAGTGGAGACTACTTGTTTTGTTTACTTTGAGAAATATTTACAGAATTGGTGACACATTATTTTAAAGAGCTTATTTAGGTAAAGTGCTATGTCTTTAGTTTTTCAGTTCAGAAAAAAACATGAATCAACTTATTGTTTCCGCCTTTTATTTGTATTTTCTATTATAATAGAGTCACTGAAGTCACTGTAGACATCTACCTTACTTGTTGATAAATGACGATGTTTTGGAAGATGTTTAACAGGTAAACACTTCAAATAAGGTTTCAAATACCACAAGAAAATTAAATTGTGTGGTTTTAGAACTAGATATTTGCGTAGATGAAATATTGCTTCACGTCATATTTGAAAATCAGGTTTGAAAATAATGTGTACACTTAAGCTTGGAAGTCAAGACTATGAAGAAGACTTTCGACTGTATGCATATGTAGTTTCAACGAGCATATCACCTTTGTTAGCATTGTGATCAACGAACAGTCTAGTGAGCATAGTTTGTTCAGTTTCCATAGTAACTCAAGTACGGAACCCGAAAAAACAGACAAGAAAGATAATATCACCAACTCCACACCACCCCAGTTGGAGAAACAAACGCTTTCATTCGTGATTTCGCGTCGACTGTCGAAACTTATTTGCATAAGAGAAACCGGGAAATGGGGCGAAAAATGCACAGAATCCCGGAGCCGTGATTCATTCGGGAACCGGGACCGGCGACGAACACTGATCCTATTGTAATTTTAGCATCTCATTACTTTGCTAGAATCGATTTTGGTGCGAAAATTTAAGCTATTCTTATTGGTTAAGCGTGTTCAATGTTCATTCTTTAATATGGAAATCAGATGTTCGGGAAATTTATAAATGTCGAAATTGTCTTGTTAGAAAAAGATTTAATTATATATTCTGTAATGTGACATAGTGCAGCTAATATGCTGGCTCGCAGGTTTGCCCGTTGTACGGAACAGGTAAAGGCAACGCTCTTTAGGGCGTATTGCCAGTCTTTTTACACGTGCAGCCTGTGGGTCCGTTATACAAAAAACTCGCACAACACCCTGCGCATACAGTATAATAATGCCTACAGAGCGCTGGTGGGGCTGCCCACATGGTGTAGCGCATCGGGGATGTTCGCAGATGCACGTCTAGAAGGTTTTGTGGCTATAGTTCGCAAGCGTGTCGCCTCCCTGATTCGCCGCGTGCGGGACAGTTCAAACAGCCACCTGCAGCTGATTGCTTCCAGGATGGATCTGGATTGCTCAATAATGCAGCACTGGACTAAGCTGCATATTGAGCACTCCGGATGCAAGCCTAACTATACTTTAAGATGAGGCAGCACCCACATGTTTCGACTTTTCTGTTTTTTTTGTTTTGTTTTATTATTGTATTTTATATTTGACATTAATGTGTAATTTAAAATATGACTTAGTATAAATAATGTAGAAAAATAATATGACAGTACATACAATTCCAAATCTTAAAATTTAATTAATGCTAATTCAACGTTTACCTATTACTACAATATGGATTATTGATATCTGAAATAAATGAATTTTAATTTTAATTTAATTTTTAATCGATCCAGCACATAAATAAAATTTTAATAACTTATATGAATGAATTAAAAAATAAATAATCCGACTACAAATTATTTATTTTCGTTAAGCGTTTTATCGTTCCATTGAAAATACACTGCAAGTTATATATATTTATGGAATCTTTTAAAGCCCTTCATTTTGATATCCCGCTCGATAGGTATGGAAAAAAAATCCCGCGCTATGGCGTCTATAGTCCGCCAGTTTTATTTTTTTTTATTTTTTAATGTTCCTAGTGTTACTTCGCTGTCAAGACTAATTTAACGTACTCTTATACAATAAACTTAAACTCATACATCAAAATCGGTTAAGCCTTTTAGAAGTTATGGTGGAATAAAGAAACTCACAAACATACATACATAAACTCTAAACACATAACACTATTTTTGGACAACTGTGTAAACCGATAGTTCAAAAGTACCCATTATCACAATATTGTGCGCATGGTACCGACTTCAACAAGTTATAACACACTTTCGGTAGTAGAAATCGATTCCATTTTTAGATATAAAAAAGTTTTTACCGTTTTAGTGTCTCTTGCTACTTGCGGGAACGATTGTCATTCATTGGCAATGACTATATCATCAAGATAGGAAAATATTTTTCAGTTATTAGAGTGTAACTTGACCGATTTTGATGAAATTTAAATGAGACTACACGACAAGTATCAAATTTCAAATAAAAAAAAATTTAAAATCGGTTCACTCAGTCAAAAGTTCTGAGGTAACAAACATAAAAAAACAGAGGAAATGAAACCTCCTTTTTTGAAGTCTGTTAAAAAAACCTGACTGAACAACTCAAATACTACTCGTCAGATCTCACTCAAATTTAAATAGGACCACATGACAAGCACTAGCTTGCGAATGCAGAAAAAAACATCAAAATCGGCGTGTACCGATTTTGATCTCTCTCTGTAGTCGTCCCCTCATGGCTGAGGATCGTGGTCATCATTAGATGGTCTGTACTTGGATTGGATAATCTGTCTTCATCGGCTTCTGTTCATCGCATCTCGCACGATGTTATTGAACGTGACGGCTGATGAGTCCTTAATCTGATCCGTCCATCTGGTTGGGGATCGACCTCGTAATTCGAATCGATTTTGATCTGAAAGATCTGAATTATATTGTCTGTCAAAGCGATCAATCCAACTTTATTCAACAACAGCGTAAGGCTGTTTATCTACCAGAGATGTGTGAGCAAGATGAGCGTGTGCGAGGAACAAAACCCTCCAATAGGATCGCAGCGCTCAGCGAGGCTACGAAAATAAAGCGATCCTATAGGTGGATTATTTCCTCGCACACGCTCATTTTCCTCGCACATCTCTGGTTGATCATCCACAGAATCATGTTGAGCCAGGTCCCTTTTTGGACTAAAGGTACATATCTGTCTGGAGTATGCACTGTGCCCATTACATGGCCACCAACTTTCCTTTTATTACATGAAACAAAACATTTGACGAAATGTGAGCACCACTCTGCCTGCCCCTTAGGGGATATCGAAGCGTGTCTATGTAAGTTAAACTGAGTAACTAATCAAAAATAAAGAAAAATTCACTTATATAGATATAATATAGATCTACCATCTTCAACTTTAAGATTAATAATGGTCCACTGGTAGTATGTCTATGGACTTAAATGCAGGAATTCATGGCTCGAAGTATGCTGCAAGCTTGTGCTTCACCGCATGGTCTTAAGAGGTATTGCGGATGCTCGCCTGGATATGCCCCTCAAGTAGAAAATCTGTTGCCAAGCACCTAATGATATTTTCCAGCAGCAGTTATTTTAAGTATAGGCTTCACCTGCTATAACATCTATCGGTCACATCATCACTTACCAACTATCGAATATAGGAGTGAAAAGCTATATATTAGCAAATTATATATTGTCTCTAAGGGTTTGGCTACCCAAAGGGTAAAAACGGGACCCTATTACTGAGACTTCGCTGTCCGTCCGTCCGTCTGTCACCAGGCTGTATCTCAAAAACGGTCATAGCTAGACAGTTGAAATTTTCACAGATGATGTATTTCTAGTGCCTCTATAACAACAAATACTAAAAATAATATATAATATATAAATATGGGGGGGCTCCCATACAACAAACTTGATTTTTTTACCGTTTCTTGCTCGATACTAATAACGGTGACAGGTAGACGCTTTAACTATTCACAGAATATTTCTTTTTATGTTCTCTTAAAATATAATTAATAAAAAAATTAAAAAAATAATGGGGCTCCCATCCAATAAAAGAGGTTTTCGCCGTACCCACCCAGCTCCATCGGACCCGAAAAGTGTCTGTAACTTACAAGATTAGGTTACAGATAATGGTACGGAACCCTTCGTGCGCGAGTCCTACTCGCACTTGGCCGGTTTTTTTATTATAAACCGGTTTCATGGTGTTCAAACAATATTCGACCATAAACAAAAAATATACAAGTAAAAAACTTTATAAATTAGAAGTCTAAATGAGCTAGCAGCAGTGCGGTAGTGGCGAAAGGTTGCGCGTTAAAACCGTGGTTAGAATCCGGCTGTCAGCGATACTCGGCTAATTGCTTCTCCCTCGGAAAATGCTAAGTTAGATGTTAATTTAAACGAGGACTCATTACAGCTGCAAAATTCAAAGGATTTGTAAATTAGAAAGTGAATGAAGGACTGCTGATTGTAGAGGAAATTCATCACAATTTTGTGTTTCGCAAAATAAATCCATTATTTCTGTTTTTGAAAATAAACGAAACTTACACATAAATAGTAGTTTAGGAAACTCCTTCACATTGGTGTTAAAATACGAATTTGTGGTTTATAACCACTCAATCCTCATAGTTACACCGCATGTTACACCAGAATATCGTGAGGAAGACTCTATTGATCGTCGTTACATCACATGAAAACAATAGGTATATAACAGTATACCAGGGAATATATGGATATTTATTGGAAAAATGTACAACCTCTTAGGGTTGACTTCTGCTAGTCCTTACAAACATTTTAAGATGTTTTTTTGTGTTTATTTATTTGTTTTTGACGGAATAAACACAAGGACCACCTGAGTCAGACAGTCAGAGAGTACTAGAAAAACTTATTGTCTCTTAGTAAAAGACTCCGAGGCAAGAGCACCCGCCGCGGCAACACTGGACCGCGCCGCGCTTCCTTTGAATAGAGTTTTGAATATTTACATCGAGCAAAGTAATAAAAATATAAGATAATACATTACAGGCACAAGAGACTTTTATCATCAGGTGGTTTTCGTGCTTATTCCGTAAAATACCTACACAAAAAAAAAAAAAAAAAAAAATGTCAGGACTAGCAGCAGTCAACCCTTAGAGGTTGTTAGCGTTTTTCCATTAACCCTTTATAAAGCGGTGGCGCCGCGTCGTTGGACCGCACAGAGTGCGTGCGGCGCGCACCAGTCCGTTCCACCGAAACGACATCTCGCTCCTCATAGGACACACCCAACTTTTCCGCCATGGTGCATGCCAGGTGTACCACGTTCTTGCCGTGCTCCTCCGGTATCCCATTGATCTCCACATCGTTGTACAACGACTCTGGTCGCGCTCGTTTGTCTGTGACTTCAACTGCTCGATGGTTGTGAGCAGGGTGCCCACATCTGGCCTAACTTCTGCATGTTTACTTTCGAAAGCGTCCAGGCATGCCTCCATACCATCCAATCGCCCACCGATTCCCTCAACGGCGCTGCGGACCGCACTGAACCCATAACGTTAATTTCGTTACAAAACGCTTGCATGTCCCGTCGCATCAACTTATTTTCATTTAAAACTTCCGATGTTGGTGAATGAATATCATGCGCGGGGGTACAATCTACTCGCTTCTCCCGCGCAGGAGTTTCGTTGTTAACTGACAGGGAACCTTACATTCAAGACCTACTCAACAATCTGATGCGGCCTGGGCCTCATTAGAATTTTTAACGCATTTTTTGTGATAGAAGCTCCTACATTTTGTGCGTTTAACGCCCCCTGCCGCAGTGGTATAGCGACCGCACCCGTTGCATTTCTTAGGCATTATCAAAGGTGAATGGAAGTCTCGATAACAGCAAGCAGTGAACTCAAAGAGTGTTGACTGTGATCTCTAGATGGTGTGTATATGTTAACGGAAGTAACCTAACGCTCCTAATATCGTCGTCGCACCTAAATATGAGTTAAGTGATCATTTTCTACATTTAGTGTTCGATTACAATATGTGATTGTTACAGCTATGTCAACGAGAGCCTTAACAAAAAGTCTGGTTTCAGTTTACAAACGTGTTTTATTTATTTTAGTCACAGAAAGCATAACTTTTTTATATATTTCCTAGTATCATCTCGGAATTGCATATCTACAATTCTTAGGAATCTTTGAAACATTATTTTACACATTTCCTAAGTAGGCTCGGAAGAGTATATATTTCCTAGGAATTGTGTACAATTCCTAGGTTTCATAAATTTCCGGTAACATATATACCATTATATCGTAATGAAAACTTTCCTAAGCTTTTATTCCAAAATGCAACCACGCTGCATTTTAGGTCAGTCTGCTAAACCCTCACCTAGAAAACTATTCCAATATTCCCAGTAGTATTTCTGAAGCTATTTGTATAAAATCCTTTTTGTCACAGCTAAGTGTCCCCCTCGACTGTTATTTGAAAGTGCACGAAATAGAATTACGTTTATTACTCTGTAAAACAGCACGGAGTAAATTTATACAGTGATAGTGGTAAGGCACTGGATAGGATGGCTTCTTGTTCATGGCTTGAACGTCTGATGTTTTGAAAGAACATTTTGTTTTAAAAATATGAATAACTGACTAACGAAACTGTTATGTTATACAACGTTATTTACATTAAAATATTCAATTAAATTGGAACTCCGTTACTCATTTGGATAAAATAATCATTATACAAAATAATAGCATGATAGTAAAGTAAATTGATTTAAGAATAATAATTTTGCTATCTACAACGACTCGCTAGTCTTGACTTCTTTTTTCTTAGGCTGCCTGTGACCATTATCTCACCAGAAGTGAAGTGATGATGTGGTCGAAGATGATATTCAGGGTACCTAGAATTACTGACTCGTAAAGACAGCAACATAATACATTGATAGGTTATTTAAAAGTGATACAACACTCGCAAATTGACCTACCACCATTCTACAACGACTCTCATCCTAAGACAACAACCGGGACCGACGGCGTAGCATGGCTTCCGAAATTCAGAAGCGCTCAGTAGTAATGACACAGCAAGTCATTACCGCAGCAAATGATGCATAACTTAGTTCATCGTTTAAGAACTTCTAGACAAGCTATACTACGAGCATTTCAAACTTCTGCACTATTCTAAACAAACATAGAAATTTTCGCAGACTCTCCAGAAAAGTAGACCAATAGATTATAGACACCTCTGCTCTAATGTTTGCTTTTCATTAAAGCACTGTTGTTGGTTTTTGGTTGGTTGGTGTGATCAAGAAATTCCTAGCGAAATTTTATTCAATGGTATTTTACTCTCACGGAACCCTAAACTACATTATTAAATATATCTCAATGTCAAATTCCTATTATATACTTGATCAAATACTTACTATTTCACACATATCAGCCCTGCCTTACAACTGAATTGACAGCCCGCTTGTCAATTCAGTTGTAAGGCAATACACTCATAAGTTAAGGTCTCTTCATACATGTTCCGAGCCCTGATTAAAAACGGAAGTACCATTACGCGACATTGAAACATGTCGAAAGCAGATATCTTAGGACATAAAGACGTTATACGCCTGGGTGTGTTTTTTTTACCCGATCTACCAGAGAATCCATACTCTGGCTGTTTGAGAACTGTATATATCGGATGACGAAAGCATTGTATTATCGGTTTCGGCACATCTGGTACCTTAAACCTGTATCCTACTTCTCGTCCAGAATATAACAAACCGCATTTGTCACTGGCTATTGTTGATTACCGTTTAAAGATATACATATAAAGATATAAAGAAGTTTTACTAGCCATTTAGTAAATATTTTTACAGGCAAGTCCAAAGTACATTTATGACAATTATTTTTTTTAATAATTCTTATTAGGTATATGTAAATGATTGATTTAAATTGTATAATCTTAATATTTTTACACTTAATATAGTTAACACGTTTGCACTTGTCCTAAGAACAATGATTCTACAAGCTGCATTGACATAAACATATTATTTTAATGTGTAGAAGGGATTGTTTTCAAAAATGTTCTTAAGTTTTAATTTGAACAAACTATATTTTAAGGTGGACAAGCTTTTTGGTAATTTATTATACATTCGTATTTTCGAATAACGACCTTAATTAAATAATTAACTAAACTCTTATGCATCTAAACAGCATTCAAGTTCGATGTCGTGATGGAGAGTAGAATTTTGGTACAGATTCTGTATTATATTTTGAGATATGAGATGCCATAAATTTAAAATATGAAGTAGTATTTTTCTTAACAAGCCCTTTAATTTTTTGTGATATGATGCCAAAATATATGTATAATTTCTTGTGAATATTTAATTTAGTCTGTAAAATCAAATTTCGTTTATTTCCGGTATACTCGTCTTTTGAAAATCGTGTTTTTGCGTTTACAAGGACAAAATTTTAACCCCTTCAATTATTTTTTTTCGTTATTTTTATTATTATGACAGACGGACGTAAGAGCAAAATACACGAGAGTGAGTTCCTTTCAATAACTACGCAAGTCAAAAAAATCCCAAACTACGACGCTGACCTCTTGACGGTCTTCACATTATTCAAAAATGTGTAGTGTAAGAAGAATCTTGTAAAGAGGGTAACATTGAAAAATACTTGCACATTTAAAAACGTGCGAGTCACTGCGATCCATTTTAAATGGAATTCCCGACGGACAGTGAACGATTGACAACATGGCCACGATGTACGAGAAGCTTAAAGCACATTTATTTAAAAACGAGCTATAAAAGCTCAGTATATATTAAGATTAGTTAATAATATGGTTATGTAATAGACTAACTGAGTACATAGTAGCTTTTGTTGATATGAGAAAAATGTGAATGAACTTGTCCGTGTTTTTAAAAGTTTTTGCAATTTTATTTGTATTTTTTGTACACATATTATTTTTACGAATTAAAGGAGGTTCTTACTTCAAATGTATGTTTTTGTGTGTTACCTTTTATATCTTTACATGGTGTAGCGATTTTGATGATCTTTTTATATTTGAAATCCGGTTTTTGTCATATGATCCCAATCTGAAGAGTAGTATTTGAGTTATCCCTATATATTTTGAAGCAGTGATGGCTCAGTGGCATTGGCTATGCCCGCTTGGCTAGCAACCACCCTCAAGTTGAAAATCTGTCGCCAAGCACCTAACGGTGTGTTCCGGCAGCAGTCCTTGAGAGCCAGTGAAATAACAGGCAAAATGAGACTTAACAGGTATGTCTCAGGTGATGGGCGCAGTGCAGTTCGTCACTTGTGATGAAATGCATCTGTTATAGGCAGAGGATACCGCTTAACATCAGGTGGGCCTCGCGCTTGTTCCATCACGATAACATAAAAATAATATATATATATATAATAATATATATATATAATATATAATATAATATAAAATATATATATAATAATATATATATATAATATATAATATAATATATATAATACACTTCTGGACTCATCTATTGGCCCACCTTGTATTTTCAGTTTCGTTTGGTCCTAGCTAAAATTTTATATTAGGTCGAGCAAAAAGTTTTTATGCAGTTTTGAACCTGGCACATTCACAATTTCATTCAATAGTCTTTTTTTGAATTCCGAACACAGAATTTAAAGAAACAAAAGACAATTTGGAGCCTGTTTGTTGATATCAAACAATCGAATACTAAGAAAACTTGGTTTTATTGGTTTACTTGGATTTAATTCTTGAAAAAGTGATTGATATCTTTGGTTTTGCAACAAACATTACTTATTCTTAACATTAAGGTGAGGTTCTATCAATAATCTATGGATACTTCACCTGAAGTCGCCGCCCAAGCTGTGGCACTTATTCAGGCCGGACACAGCCAAAGAAACGTGAGTGCTCAACTTAATTTAAGTCGATCTGCGGTCCGAAATGTTTATCGGAGGTACCTAGAGACTGGCGGCTTTGTTCGTCGCCAAGGAAGGCCACGATCTCGGGTCACAACTGAAAGGCAGGATCGATTCATCGTGACGACCAGCTTGAGAAATCGTCACCTTACCTATATATATACAAAACCAACTTCGCGACTTCCACGGAGTATCTGTGAGCGCTCGAACTGTTCGGAGAAGGTTAAAAGAACGCGATATGGTACCACACAAGCCAGCTAATGGGCCAAACTAACGCGAGCCCACCGAACAGCGCGCCTTCATTTCGCACGCAGTCATTTAAATTGGACACAGCAAGATTGGAGCCATGTACTCTTTTCTGATGAGTCTAAAATTGTGTTACATGGCAATGATGGAAGGAAGAAGGTCTACCGAAGTAAGGGAGAGCGTTTCGCACAATGCTGCTTTGAAGAGAGGGTTGCTTATGGCGGTGGCTCATGGACTGTCTGGGGCGGTATATCCGCGAGCGGCAAAACTCAACTTGAGGTGGTTACAGGACCACGGCTGCCAACATTAAATGCTGAAAGGTACATTCGTGAGTGCTTAGAACCTCACGTGATACCATACGCGGACTATGTGGGCCCAAATTTCCTTTTTATGCATGATAATGCAAGAGCCCATGCGGCCGGCATCGTCAGGGAATATCTTCGGGATGTGAACATCACAGTTATGGACTGGCCAGCCAGAAGCCCAGACATGAACCCTATTGAGCACATGTGGGACG
Organism: Plagodis pulveraria; assembly: GCA_963890685.1. Classification (NCBI taxonomy): domain Eukaryota; kingdom Metazoa; phylum Arthropoda; class Insecta; order Lepidoptera; family Geometridae; genus Plagodis; species Plagodis pulveraria. Next base: position 5,499,435 of record OY982950.1, read on the forward strand.
AGCTAAAAAGACGTGTTAGGGCTCGTCAGCCAGTTGCCCAGACGATGCAGGAGTTGAAAACTGCCATAGAAGAGGAATGGGAGATGATCCCTCAAAATTTCATAGAGCGGTTGATAAACTCTATGCCTAATCGTATGAGAGCTATGGTAGATGCCCATGGAGGCAACACGCGTTATTAAATTAAACCTTTATTTGATAAAACATGTTTTTTATTCAAAAATCAATTGCCTTTAACAAGGCGCATATCCGACTTGTTAGGCGTAGCTCCATGTCGTATGGTATTCTGAATTCAAATTTAAAACAATACGATCGAAAAAGATGGTAAAATGTGCCAGGTTCAAAACTGCATAAAAACTTTTTGCTCGACCTAATATAAAATTTTAGCTAGGACCAAACGAAACTGAAAATACAAGGTGGGCCAATAGATGAGTCCAGAAGTGTATAATATATATATAATAATATATAATAAAAATATAATATATAATATATATATATATATATATAATAATGCGTATTTTATATCCAAAGTAGTTTGTTATTTGTTGATAATTTTGTTTTACAAGCGTAAATAAGTCAAATGTTTTTGTCAAATCTTTGCAACTGTATCCTATTAAGAAAATTGAAATGAAAAAAATTAAGTCATATGCGGGATTCGAACCCATGTCCATCTACCCCTTTAGCCAGGGTATTCTCTAACCAATGGAGCTTATTAAATTATTTAATCCAGTCGACCAGCGTTAAAACCAAAGCCCATTTTTTGCAATTATATTATTAATCCTAGTGTCGTACTGTGTGTTCTTAAAAAAAAACATATTTAATAGAAAATACTAATTGCACTGAACCCGAATACGTATATTAAGGTGGCAAGTACCGACCCCAGTATTTGGGACGAGGGCAGGAAGATGATGTGAGAATTGTTTCCCACCTGCCAGCGTCCGAACAGTTGTCGGGACTAGTCACCTCGAACTATCCCTCATTAGTGTCCGGTCACGCGCGACGCAGATTGTCTTAATGTCTCCCCGAAACGTGATCTTTTTGAGTTACGACCTTCGATTTCCGAAGGTGAGATCGTGCCTCGATGTAGGATATAGATATCGAATTAATTTTGTATTTGTACGTGCGCTGCGGTCGGCAGCTGGCAACGAAATGGCGCTCTCTATTATTGCACGTATTCTGACAGAAAATTCTCTGTAGCAGTGAGTATGAGACTGGGCCTAGTACATGGCAAATATAGATTAATCTTCTCTGATATTTCGATAACATCCTATTGGCTTATGTTTGCCTGGTACTTTTTAGTTTAAAACGATTAGGTAATATACATTTTTAAGCAATAAACATTGCGTATAAATGAATGGAATGGGTTAGGGCGTTTTTAGTAGTACCCGCTTTATACAGGACGGTACTTTATCCAGGGGTGAACAGAAGTTGATTTCTCTCGTGCCCTTCCTACCAGTTGAACAAATCAGAAGGACTACGATGAATGCCCGACCTATCTAATATAATTCTCTGTATGACAAATATAAGTAGGATAAGGTTAGATAATTCGTGTCTTTAGCAAGAGTGTCAGATATTCTGCCTAAAAGGTGGGAGGCACTGTTGCAAGTGCGATTACTGGCTACAAACGTAACAAAAGAACTAACTTCTCGGAGTGACGATTACAGTGCCACTTGTAGGGCTGATCACTCAATAACCGAATTTTGAAGCGCTCGTAGCGAAGTTTACTTAGCTGTTCTTAACCGTTCAGCAAAGTTAAGCAACGTCACCCGCGGTCATTAGTTCGATGGGTGACCGCTAGTGACATTACTACTGAACGCTTCCGGAGGGCACGTTAAGCCGTCGGTCCCGGTTGTTGTCTTAGGATGACAGTCGTTATAGCATGGTGGTAGGGCATTTAGCGAATGCCCGCCATGCTAGCTACCACCCTCAAGTAGAAAATCTGTCGCCAAGCACCTAACGGTGTGTTCCGGCAGCTGTCCTTGAGAGCCAGTACTTCTAGGTTAGCCTGAACAACATCTTCGAACACATCATCACTTACCATCAGGTGAGATAGTGGACAAGAGATAACCTATCAGGTATAAATAAAAAAAAGAGTGTCAGATATGCTGCCTAAAAGCAGTGTGCTAAGGTGGGAAGCTACGTAGTATTATTATATGTTCTATGGCACTGTGCAAGTGACATTACTGGACAAACGAAACAGAACTAACGTCTCGGAGTGACGAGTACAGTGCCACTTGTACGGCTGATCACTCCATAAGATTATAATTGTAAATTTGTACGCCTCAGATACGAAGCTGTTAACGACTAAAACCAATACCTGATCTAAAATAATCTTGATTTACAACATCGAATGTATATAAAAACTGCACATCGAATCAAAAAACAACCTTTCATTAGTATTTACAAAAAGGCTCACGATTTTATAAATTTAAATCGAAACATATATATTTTACAAAAATCCACTTTGTCACTGAAAAACAACTCTGGTACAGTCACAGAGTACGCAGATTTACTGTTTATGCCTATTCTCACTATGGTAGATTTTGATATTATTTAATAAGTGGACTGTACTGTACTGTACTGTATCAGCCGGATCGTCCACTGCTGAACACAGCCTCCCCTATTAAGGGGGGGCCATAATCCCCACGCTTGGCAGGCGGCTTGGAGATCGCAGTGTAAGATGGAAGTTCTTTAGAAGGCGCTGCTGCCCACCTTCCAGTATTTTTCCCTGAGTCGCCTCTTACGACACCCACGGGATGATATGGGGAGGTGCTATTCTAACCCGGCACCTCACGGGGCCAAACGGGGGCAAAAAGTGAACGGCTGATGTATTTTTTTATCCCTTATAGGTTTATGTTTGACCATCTCACCTGATGGTAAATTATTATGTGGTCGAAGATGTTGTTCAGGCTAACCTAGACTGGCTCTCAAGGACAGCTGCCGGAACACACCGTTAGGTGCTTGGCGACATATTTTCTTCTTGAGGGGTTATAGCTAGCCAAGGGGGCATTCGCGCAAGTCCCTACCACCATGCTATAACGACTGCCATCTTAAGATAACAACCAGGACCGACGGCTTAACCTGCCCTCCGAAGCACGGAAGCGCGTAGTGATGTTAGTAGCTGTCACCCATCCAACTCATGACCGCGGCGGACGTTGCTTAACTCTGCTAATCGATTAAGAACATCTAAGCAAACTTCGCTGCAAGCGCTTCAAAAAGTTTATGTAATTAATATTCCGCGTGTGTAAATTACGTCATGTACACGATAATTTCTATTACTATCTATGAAAGGCTTCGTTATTAGAAATTGAAAGGCTTTCAAAGCTTCGTCGTCTTATATTTGTTTATAATAACCTTATCACAAATTCTTATTACACACAATTGCTAAGTGATTGGTTCAAATGCCCGTGCCCTGCTCCCCACTACCCGCGCAGGGTAATGATTAGATGCTTTCCACAAGCTTTGAAAAACATGAAAACATAGATTTTACTTTGACCATGGACAAAAATTCTATGTTTTCGTGTTCATTGTATCGAAAAAAATTGGCTGGAGACCGGCTTTGGTATGTATATTGTTGTCTTAGGTTTTTAAACGATTAAAATCGAGTATAATATCATTATTATATACCCGCAGTTTCAAATACTTTGCATTCATTGCGGTCACGGGGTGACTAAAAAATTGCTTTTATTATTGCGGTTTAAATACGTGATTTAAACCGTTTACAGATTTTTCATTATAGTATGCCTATTAGCAATGTTTCTGGTTTAAAATTTTCCCGTAATATAATTTAATATCAATATTACTCGGAAGGAACATTTTGTTTAGGAATTCTGGATTTCACATATTCAAATTTCCACAGTTAAAATAAAACAAGAAACTGGCAAACTGGAAGCATAGATATAGGCTCATATACATCATGCAAAATTTCACTGAGTTCTTGAAATTGGTATATTATATATGACGAAAGTACGTTTGTTTGAATAGCTCTACAAAGACACTAAAAATACTTATCTCGTCGCTTGATAAAAATACAATCACATAGTGAGAACACGCAGTTACTGGTATTATTATAAAACGTTTTTTGGCAACAGATTTGTCAATTGATTTATTTCACTCTATTCAGTGCTTCTTCGTCTATCAATCTCTCTCGATCCATTTAAATAAAACATATTGATTTCAAATATATTCGAGTTGGGATAAAGTGCTTGTTTTTTAAAAAAGGTATTTTTTTATTGTTTATGCATTATATACCTACGATATAGGCTCAGAAGTAAGTAACCTATACCAGGCCTGCATTACATCGGCATATCCGTCCAGACGGGACTATTCTACAGTGTGTGCCGCGTCAAAAGAGCTCAGAGCTATACAATAGAAAGAGAGATTTCTTTGTAGAAAAACATTACTTTGTCATAAAGTGATGGGACGGACAAGTTGCCTGATGATAAACGTCACCCCTGTCTACTTGAAGCTCCACTGCGCTCGTCGCTCCTCATTTGTTCCTATGTCTCGTTTGTCTAGCTATTTCTGTTGCTACAGTGCCCTTCACGTCTTAACACAGTAGAGCTTGCACAATACTGCGGTGGTACCCATCAAGAAGTGCTCTTGCTGTAGAAACCTACCACCAGGTGAAACGTACCGTATTATTATTTAGTAGTAATCTTCACATCAACATTCAAAATGTCCACAGTTGAACAAAGAACTCATTTAGAGGAGGTTCATCATTATCCCTACGCGTCTTAGTGATTGCAGTGAAAGATGGCATGCTTCAGAAGGAGCTGCTGCCCAACGTCTGGTATTTTTTTCTTTCGTCCCATCTTACGTCTTACACAGTAAGATACGAGAAGCCGCTATTCTTTAGCTGCATTTTGTTTCATTGTAACCCAAAAACAAAGCGAGACATCTTTCGTGATGACAATTCTTATTAATATATGTACGATACACTATTTAAATATCGCTCACCTACTTATTAAGTTAGTGCATTACAAACAATTCATAAGAGCGCACGTTGTTTTTATTCCGCACCCGTACTAAACGTAAATTGAACCGTAACACATTAAACATATGGTCCAAATCGAGCCAGATCGATGAATGCAGCGGCCGACCGGCCGGCTAGGCGAGAACAATAGAGAACCGCATTCCTTAGATAACGCGTGGACAGTTGCAGTTTACAATAGTGATATTTTTACGTAAGTGAATAATTGAAGACGGATTGAATTATTTGTGATTTGGACTGGATATTTTGTGTTAAAAATGGCAGTGCCGACTTTGGAACAAACTGGATATTTGACAACACTTGAAGATATGGCTGTTATGTTGCAAAAGGCTCAAACAAATATCAAGAAGTGCCCAAAAACAAGGCTAACAGAAGGTTATGTGAAAACACGTTTGAAAACTATTGAAGATTATTGGGAAACATTTAAGCAAGCACATAATGCTTTATCTAAGTGTACACCGCGGGAACAAAAGGGAGTTTTACCCTATTTTTTGAACGAAGATTTTTACAAATGCGAAGAATTATACCTTTGTTTACATGGTGATATTTCCGACTACTTATTAAAGTTAGAAACCTCGCAGAAGAATCCTGATATCAATATGTCAGCAGCATCGCATGATAGTCAGCTGCCGTTTTCCCGCCTTCCACAAATTCATTTGCCTACTTATAACGGTAAATATGAAGATTGGCCTACATTTCAAGATTTATTTAAGGCACTTGTTCATGACACAAATTTGAGCAATGTTCAGAAACTGCATTATCTAAAAACCAGTGTTTCGGGAGAGGCAGGAATTTTATTACGGCATATACAAATAACGGACTCTAATCATACACAGGCGTGGGAATTACTTAAGGAACGTTTTGGAAATAAAAAGATGATAGTAAATTCTCTTCTCAAAAGATTATTTAATCAAAAAAAGGTGCCCAATCAGTCAGCCAGTCAAATAAAATTGATACTTGATACCACAACGGAATGTATCAACAGTCTGAATAATTTGGAAATAAACACCGGCTCTTGGGATCCTATAATCATTTTTCTGGTATCACAGAAATTGGACGCAGAGTCATTAAAAGACTGGGAAGAACATGCGCACAAAGAGAAGAGCGATGAAATGTCAACATGGGCGGAGATGAAGAGGTTTCTAGAAGCGAAATTCCGTACTCTTGAATTGGTCGCTCCACATCCTTTATCCACGAGAGAGAAACAACAACCACAAAGGTCATTCCACGTTACTGCGAAAGAGAGTGAAGAAGATACGTCATATCAGGTTATGAACGCACACACAAGTACAAGTCCGTTATGTACCTACTGTAAAGGTGGTCATTACATTTACAACTGCAAAGAATTTACAAAACAGTCAGTCGAACAAAGGCGTGATTTTGTGAAGAAAAATCATTTATGCTACAACTGCCTTGTACCAAATCACAATGTGTATATGTGTAGACAAAAAACAACGTGCAGAATATGCAGAAGAAAACACCATTCGCTATTACATGAAGTTAGACAAACAAATCAGGAAAGAGATGAACAACCAGAACAGAAGATCACAACTGCACATATTTCCAATGAACAACCTGGTCATGAAGTATTGTTAGCCACAGCACAAGTGTATGTAAAGTCGAGAAATGGAGAAACACACATTCTTCGTGCTTTGATTGATCAGGGCTCAGAGGCCACATTTATATCCGCTAGAACAGTTGAGTTACTGGGCTTGAAGAAAACACATATAAACGGCATAGTCTCTGGGGTGGGAGAAGGAACACAAGTACCTATAAAACACATGGTTGACCTGACAGTTACATCGCGATTCAATGAAAGAGAACCTACACAAGTGAAGGCATATGTTCTAAAGAGAATTTCCACAACATTACCTTCAAAACACATCACGATGAACTGGCCACAGCTTAAAACTTTAGAATTGGCTGACCCTAACTTTTACACGCCTGGCAGCATTGACATACTGCTTGGCGCCGATGCCTTCTGTAAAATTATAGAGGAGGGATTGATTAAGATGTCTGATGGTATAGTGGCTCAGAAAACAAGTTTAGGATGGATTATATCGGGTCAACGAGAAGACAAAGGTATGAACAAACAACACAAGGTAACCACATTACATATCACAACGATGGTTGCAGAAGATAATGACTTATTAAGAAGGTTCTGGGAAATAGAAACAGATTTGTATATGAAAAGGAAGATACTAACAAAGGAAGAAGAAAACTGCGAAAAAATATTCAAGGAAACCACTAAAAGAGACAGCACTGGAAGGTACATAGTACACTTACCATTGAAACAAAGTATTGAAGAAACAGTAAATATGTGTGGAGATACAAAACAACAAGCTATACATAGATTCAAACAGTTAGAGAAGAAATTTCAAAGAGATCAGAAATTTAAGGAAGAATATATGAAGGTCATTAATGAGTACAAGGAGATGGGTCATATGAAATCCACAGAAGCACCAGACATGAAAACTGCAATTTACCTACCACATCATGCTGTTTTACGAGAGGACAAAGATACCAGTAAGGTCAGAGTAGTTTTAGACGCCAGTGCCAAAGGATCTAACAACCACTCCTTGAATGAAGCCATGATGGTGGGACCTGTATTACAACCTGATCTGAGAAGTTTAATTATTAAATGGAGAATGCACAAAATATGTATAGTAGGCGATATAGTCAAAATGTATCGAATGATTAAGATGACAGAAGAACACACAAATTTGCAACGCATTGTCTGGCGAGATGAACCTGAAAAGGAAATAGAAACCTACAATCTTCAGACGGTAACGTTTGGCACAGCTGCTGCTCCATATCTAGCTGTGCGAACGCTAAATCAATTAGCTGATGATGAAGCACATGAGTTCCCAAATACTGCACCTGTAATAAAGAACTCATTTTACATGGACGATTTAATGACCGGTAATGAAGATATGGAGAAGACAAAGATAATGTGTGAAGAAATAAGAGCTATACTAATAAAGGGAGGATTTAAAATGCAAAAATTGACAAGTAACTCAGAAGAAGTATTAGAACATTTACAAGGAAAAGGTAATGCAAGAGACACAATAGAGATAAAAAAAGACAAGGTTGTAAAGATATTGGGATTGACATGGGACAGAAAAGATGATAAATTCAAAGTAACGGTAAACTTACCTGAACTCAGAGGTCCTATAACAAAGAGATCGATTCTTTCTGATGTAGCACGTCTATTTGATCCGTTCGGGTGGTTGTCTCCTGTTGTTATTACTGCAAAGGTTTTAATCCAAAAGCTGTGGGTCTGCAACTTGAACTGGGATGATGAAGTACCGTTAGATTTGAAAGATGAGTGGGTAGGATATAGAAACGAGTTGACACATCTGCAAAACATTAAAATACCGCGATGGTTAAAAACGACATTGACAAATCACAAAAATGTTGAAATTCATGGATTTGCAGACGCATCCACTCTTGGATACACAGCGGTTACGTACCTTAGAATCGTTGAAGAAGATGCCATTCATGTCACTCTTATTGCATCGCGAACTAAAGTTGCCCCCTTGAAGCAGCTAACAGTTCCTAAATTAGAGCTTTGTGCTGCAGCATTGCTAGCAGAACTTATAAGTGATTTAAAGGAACTAATAAGTATACCAAAACACAAAATTTTCGCCTGGACAGATTCAATGGTCGTCTTGTCATGGTTACAATCCCAGCCTAGCCGTTGGAAAACATTTGTTGCAAATCGAGTGGCAGATATTACTCGGGTATTAGACAGCGACCGTTGGGCCCATGTTCAGTCCGCCGAAAACCCAGCTGACGTCGCCACAAGAGGCATTCAAGCAAGCGACTTAGCTTTTCTAGATCTATGGTGGACTGGACCTAAATGGTTGAAGAATGACAGTATTGAAATCAATAAATGTCAGATTCCAGTCACTGAACTTGAAATAAAGAACTCGTTTCATACGAATAATATTCAAGTAGAGAAGCCAATTTGGGAAAGATTTTCTACGATGTCCAGAATGAAAAGAGTACTTGCTTACTGCAGAAGAATGAAGAAAGGAAAGGAAACAGAAGTAAAGGAACAATATCTTATGCCAAATGAAATGGACAGAATATTAGAAGACTGCATAAGATATTATCAAAATTTAGTGTATGAAAGAGAGATAATAGATATAAAAAAAGACGGAAGGGTTAAGAAGGGAAGTCCACTTATCACACTATCACCATGGTTAGACAGCAAAGAATTATTGAGGCTAAGAGGTCGTTTAGAATTTGCTTCCATCGCAGAAACAACAAAACATCCAATAATAATACCAGCCAATCAACATATCACAAAATTGATAGTAAATGAAGCTCACATTAAAACATTTCATGGTGGCATTCAAGCAATGATGAGTTACATCAGAACAAAGTACTGGGTTATTGGATTGAAATCAGCTGTAAGGAAATGTATTCATAACTGCAAGGTTTGCGTGATTGACAAAGCTAAGGTCAAGAATCAGTTCATGGGCCAATTGCCAGCAGTAAGAGTCAATCAACATCGCGTGTTTTCAAATAGTGGAGTCGATTTTGCAGGACCTGTATCAATCAGAACATCTAAAGGTCGTGGACACCAATCGACAAAGGGATACATTTGCTTATTTGTATGCATGAGCACGCGAGCTATCCACCTAGAGGGAGTTACAGACCTCACTTCACAAGCCTTTATAGCTGCATTTAGGAGATTTGTTGCACGCCGAGGTCATTGCTCGAATGTATGGAGTGACAACGGCACAAATTTTGTCGGGGCTGCAAAGGAATTGAGGTTCGAGAAAGGTAAAAATAACGTAGCCAAAGAAATAGCTGAATTACTAGCCAATGATGGGACTACATGGCATTTTATACCCCCAAAAATGCCAACATGTGGAGGTTTATGGGAAGCTGGAATCCGTTCAGCTAAGACGCTTTTGACGAGGATAAACAAGGACACTAAGCTTACCTATGAAGAGATGACCACTTTGCTTGCTCAAATAGAGGCCTGCCTTAATTCGCGCCCCCTATGTCAAATAGATAACACCACCGACACAGCACTGACTCCAGCACACTTCCTAGTCGGTGAGCCTTTAATAAGCATACCAGATGGGGAGACAATAAAGTATACAGATAAAAGAGTCAACTTGTTAACTAGATGGCAGTTAGTTCAAAGAATGACACAAGAGTTTTGGTACCGATGGCAAACTGAATATCTTAATACGATGCAACAGAGGTATAAGTGGCAAGTAACAGTTCCATCGCCTGCTGTTGGAGATGTAGTGATCATCAAAGATGAAAACTTGCCCCCTACAAAGTGGTTGCTTGGAAGAATTAAATATTTACATCCAGGGGCAGACAATTTAGTAAGAGTGGTGACAGTCCAGTGCAAGGGAGATAATCTACTGAAAAGACCTTTATCCAAGGTTATACCACTCCCTAAAGAGTCAGTGAATGAGTGCGTTTCGGTGGGCGGTCATTAGTTTATTGTTAATGAAAATGTGTAGTATAAAGTGATGAATGATATACAAATGCATGATGAAATGTTATTAAAAATGTTGTTAATAATCGAATTTATGAAAATGTTTAAAGATTACAAATTTACAGTCCATTAGTTCAAAGCTATCATATTGTTTTTGTTTAAGATGTTATTGCAATGTTGAAATGTTTAAAAACTGTTGTTTTTGGTGGGCGGTATGTACGATACACTATTTAAATATCGCTCACCTACTTATTAAGTTAGTGCATTACAAACAATTCATAAGAGCGCACGTTGTTTTTATTCCGCACCCGTACTAAACGTAAATTGAACCGTAACACATTAAAGAATATATTTATTCATGATATGAGTATGTCAGAAACGAAAGAGAAAATATATGACTAATGAAAATTTATTTGCTATAATAAATATTCAAAAAATATTTAAATCTCCAACAGGCTCGTGTCAATTACTTTTTAAACCGTTTATAGCGTTGTTTTTTAATTTCCACCATCAATCAATCCAGTAGTTGATGTTTGAAATTCAAATCACGCTTTTCCCCATACTCCCGTTTCGTTTTGGTAACTGGAAATTTGGTTTCTGCTTAGGGAATTTGTAAATATTCTTGTTCAATATACGCGCCGTGAACACCCGTGAAACATCGTGAATGTGTACTTGTGTTGCTTTTGCCGTGGTCACGCTTTTCATATGGTTTTCCTGGTGCACTCGTTTCAATCCTCCGTTTCCACTAGCGATACCTCTGGCCAATTGTAAATAACATGCATGGGAGTAAATTAGAGCCTAAGTTTTTTTTTTTTTTTTTTTTTTTTATGCTGGATAGGTTAGCCTTTGACCACTATCTCACCTGATGGTAAGTGATGATGTGGTCGAAGATGTTGTTCAGGCTAACCTAGAAGTACTGGCTCTCAAGGACAGCTGCCGGAACACACCGTTAGGTGCTTGGCGACAGATTTTCTACTTGAGGGTGGTAGCTAGCCAGGCGGGCATTCGCAAAATGCCCTACCACCATGCGAAGTGTGGCAGGCTACAGCCACTTCAGAAGCCATAGGGAGTATAAATTGTTGTAATACTGCGCTATACCGCACAGAGTGTTTTACTGGCCGATACATACCTAACATCCTTATCTCTAATTTGCCAATGTGAGTTAAAATGAGAGATTGTGATTAAGTAGCAATAATTATATTTATGAATATGGTGTAACAGTTCCCTGAGTTTAGATTTTAAAATAAAAGTTTTAGAAGAGTATTAGAAGAACTTTGTTTTCTTTTTAACATAAGTACATAGTTAATTTTGAACAGTAACTAGATAGATTATTAATATTATTTTATAGTGATATTTTATTTCTTTAATAAGTATTACACTATTAATTTTATTACGATAGGCTTATACACGTTATAGGAACCACACCTACACTAACTTGCAATAAGAGCCGTAAAAGATGTTACATATGATGTAAATATGAAGTTTTAGTAAGTATTGCTTGACATGACAGCCGTAACTTTTGCAGTGACGGCGATTAAGCTTAGAATTAACAAATTTCAAAGCCTATGTTTCCCTATCAAAAGCGCTTTAAAGAGTGTTCCTTAACATAAGCGCGGTATGTGTGTTGCTTACGACGGTTTTTTTAAGTATTGGTTTACAAAATTCAGCAGGCTTCCATAGCATAACGAGTTTTTTGATGTTTTGATGTAATAATAATTGTATTAGGAGTTCAATTCTCCGAAGTACAAAAACTACATCATTTTCTCTATAATAAAGTAGTTTCAGATGTAAAAAAAACTTAATTTTGTAGAAGTAGTCAACAAAAACATTTTAAAAACTTTAGGTGGCATTTTCTCGAAACTAGTTGACATGCACTTACGGCGGCTACCCTTAGCACGGCAGCATTGGTGTCTGTGCTTCCCCAAAGAAAGCAATGTGCATTGCCATCGCAGCTCATGACGCATTCTAATTTATTTACTGCACAGGAGTGCAGTAGGTCTGCAACTGCAGAAGGCGGTGCTTCTGCCTCTATGTCCATATAAACGGAGGCCACTATAACAGTACTATGGGGTCCTTGCAGTACCGTCTCTAGTTTGACTACCGTAAGATCATCGTTGCATAGATGTGTTATCATCGATGCTTTGTATAAGTTTGGTACGTAAACAAAAGTCCGCGTTTTGATTTGCACAGGGGGGGTGAACAAATTGCCCCTTAGGGCGTTGAAACCACTCACCTTTCCACGACTTAGGTTGGGTTCCTGGACCAGTGCTATTGTGTTAGGTTGCTCTTCCAGGGTTCTTCGCAGAGCGGCGAAACCTGAGACGCTGTGTTGGAGGTTAGCTTGGATAAGCAGGTATGCTGGTTAACGAGACATTTATTTTTAGTAAAAAGGATTCAACTAATCTGGATCCATTTTGATATTTAAGTATGCTGGTAAACGAGACATTTATTTTTAGCAAAAAGGATTCAACTAATTTGGATCGTTTCTGATATTTAATTGGGAATATAAAGTGTATTTTTAAAAAAAGATCCAAGCGGATTAGGACATTTTTGTGATATTCCTAAAACACAAATTCCATAAATTTACCATTTCTCAAAAATGTTTCAAAAGCTTTGGATTTGTATTGATGAAAAATATCTGATGTAGCCCATAGACGTGGCTTGGTATCCAGTAGTTGTAGATATGTTTAAAATTGTATTTTGTCACATGGATCTTTTTTGATATTATAAATATCACGCTGCGTTGCGGATGCGTTTGGTATATATAACTCAATTTCAGAAAAAGTGTGGATTGGATCCTTTTTGCGTAACTACGTCCAATTTACATAAGTAGGATAAGGTTATATAATTCGTGTCTTCAGCAAGAGTGTCAGATATTCTGCCTAAAAGCTGTGTATTAAGGTGGGGGAGGCACTGCAGCAAGTAAGATTGCTGGACAAACGAAACAAAAGAGCTAACGTCTCGGAGTGACGAGTACAGTGCCACTTGTAGGGCTGATCACTCAATAACCGAATTTTGAAGCGCTCGTAGCGAAGTTTACTTAGCTGTTCTTAACCGTTCAGCAAAGTTAAGCAACGTCGCCCGCGGTCATTAGTTGGATGGGTGACAGCTAGTGACATTACTACTGAGCGCTTCCGGAGGGCACGTTAAGCCGTCGGTCCCGGTTGTTGTCTTAGGATGACAGTCGTTATAGCATGGTGGTAGGGCATTTAGCGAATGCCCGCCATGCTAGCTACCACCCTCAAGTAGAAAATCTGTCGCCAAGCACCTAACGGTGTGTTCCGGCAGCTGTCCTTGAGAGCCAGTACTTCTAGGTTAGCCTGAATAACATCTTCGACCACATCATCACTTACCATCAGGTGAGATAGTGGTCAAAGGCTAGCCTATCAGGTATAAAAAAAAGAGTGTCAGATATTCTGCCTAAAAGCAGTGTGCTAAGGTGGGAAGCTATGTAGTATTATTATATGTTCTATGACACTGTGCAAGTGACATTAATGGACAAACAAAACAGAACTAACGTCTCGGAGTGACCAGTACAGTACCACTTGTACGGCTGATCACTCCATAAGATTATAATTGTAAATTTGTACGCCTCAGATACGAAGCTGTTAACGACTAAAACCAATACCTGATTAATAACGTTTGATCTGAAATAATCTTGATTTACAACATCGAATGTATATAAAAACTGACCATCGAATCAAAAAACAACCTTTCATTAGTATTTACAAAAACGCTCACGATTTTATAAATTTAAATCGAAACATATATATTTTACAAAAATCCACTTTGTCACTGAAAAACAACTCTGGTACGCAGATTTACTGTGTATGCCTGTTCTCACTATGGTAGAATTTGATATTATTTAATAAGTGAACTGTACTGTACTGTACTTTATCAGCCGGATCGTCCATTGCTGAACACAGCCTCCAGTATTTTTCCCTTAGTCGCCTCTTACGACACCCACGTGATGATATGGGGAGGTGCTATTCTAACCCGGCACCTCACGGGGCCAAACGGGGGCAAAAAGTGTACGGCTGAGGTATTTTTTTTATGCCCATTGGTTAATATTTGACTATCTCACCTGATGGTAAGTGATAATGTGGTCGAAGATGTTGTTCAGGCTAACCTACTGGCTCTCAAGTACAGCTTCCGGAACACACCGTTAGGTGCTTAGCGACAGTTTTTTTTCTTGAGCGGTTATAGCTAGCCTAGGGGGCATTCGTGAAAGTCCCTACCACCATGCTATAACGACTGCCATCTTAAGATAACAACCAGGACCGACGGCTTAACCTGCCCTCCGAAGCACGGAAGCGCGTAGTGATGTTAGTAGCTGTCACCCATCCAACTCATGACCGCGGCGGACGTTGCTTAACTCTGCTAATCGATTAAGAACATCTAAGCAAACTTCGCTGCAAGCGCTTCAAAAAGTTTATGTAATTAATATTCCGCGTGTGTAAATTACGTCATGTACACGATAATTTCTATTACTATCTATGAAAGGCTTCGTTATTAGAAATTGAAAGGCTTTCAAAGCTTCGTCGTCTTATATTTGTTTATAATAACCTTATCACAAATTCTTATTACACACAATTGCTAAGTGATTGGTTCAAATGCCCGTGCCCTGCTCCCCACTACCCGCGCAGGGTAATGATTAGATGCTTTCCACAAGCTTTGAAAAACATGAAAACATAGATTTTACTTTGACCATGGACAAAAATTCTATGTTTTCGTGTTCATTGTATCGAAAAAAATTGGCTGGAGACCGGCTTTGGTATGTATATTGTTGTCTTAGGTTTTTAAACGATTAAAATCGAGTATAATATCATTATTATATACCCGCAGTTTCAAATACTTTGCATTCATTGCGGTCACGGGGTGACTAAAAAATTGCTTTTATTATTGCGGTTTAAATACGTGATTTAAACCGTTTACAGATTTTTCATTATAGTATGCCTATTAGCAATGTTTCTGGTTTAAAATTTTCCCGTAATATAATTTAATATCAATATTACTCGGAAGGAACATTTTGTTTAGGAATTCTGGATTTCACATATTCAAATTTCCACAGTTAAAATAAAACAAGAAACTGGCAAACTGGAAGCATAGATATAGGCTCATATACATCATGCAAAATTTCACTGAGTTCTTGAAATTGGTATATTATATATGACGAAAGTACGTTTGTTTGAATAGCTCTACAAAGACACTAAAAATACTTATCTCGTCGCTTGATAAAAATACAATCACATAGTGAGAACACGCAGTTACTGGTATTATTATAAAACGTTTTTTGGCAACAGATTTGTCAATTGATTTATTTCACTCTATTCAGTGCTTCTTCGTCTATCAATCTCTCTCGATCCATTTAAATAAAACATATTGATTTCAAATATATTCGAGTTGGGATAAAGTGCTTGTTTTTTAAAAAAGGTATTTTTTTATTGTTTATGCATTATATACCTACGATATAGGCTCAGAAGTAAGTAACCTATACCAGGCCTGCATTACATCGGCATATCCGTCCAGACGGGACTATTCTACAGTGTGTGCCGCGTCAAAAGAGCTCAGAGCTATACAATAGAAAGAGAGATTTCTTTGTAGAAAAACATTACTTTGTCATAAAGTGATGGGACGGACAAGTTGCCTGATGATAAACGTCACCCCTGTCTACTTGAAGCTCCACTGCGCTCGTCGCTCCTCATTTGTTCCTATGTCTCGTTTGTCTAGCTATTTCTGTTGCTACAGTGCCCTTCACGTCTTAACACAGTAGAGCTTGCACAATACTGCGGTGGTACCCATCAAGAAGTGCTCTTGCTGTAGAAACCTACCACCAGGTGAAACGTACCGTATTATTATTTAGTAGTAATCTTCACATCAACATTCAAAATGTCCACAGTTGAACAAAGAACTCATTTAGAGGAGGTTCATCATTATCCCTACGCGTCTTAGTGATTGCAGTGAAAGATGGCATGCTTCAGAAGGAGCTGCTGCCCAACGTCTGGTATTTTTTTCTTTCGTCCCATCTTACGTCTTACACAGTAAGATACGAGAAGCCGCTATTCTTTAGCTGCATTTTGTTTCATTGTAACCCAAAAACAAAGCGAGACATCTTTCGTGATGACAATTCTTATTAATATATGTACGATACACTATTTAAATATCGCTCACCTACTTATTAAGTTAGTGCATTACGAACAATTCATAAGAGCGCACGTTGTTTTTATTCCGCACCCGTACTAAACGTAAATTGAACCGTAACACATTAAACATATGGTCCAAATCGAGCCAGATCGATGAATGCAGCGGCCGACCGGCCGGCTAGGCGAGAACAATAGAGAACCGCATTCCTTAGATAACGCGTGGACAGTTGCAGTTTACAATAGTGATATTTTTACGTAAGTGAATAATTGAAGACGGATTGAATTATTTGTGATTTGGACTGGATATTTTGTGTTAAAAATGGCAGTGCCGACTTTGGAACAAACTGGATATTTGACAACACTTGAAGATATGGCTGTTATGTTGCAAAAGGCTCAAACAAATATCAAGAAGTGCCCAAAAACAAGGCTAACAGAAGGTTATGTGAAAACACGTTTGAAAACTATTGAAGATTATTGGGAAACATTTAAGCAAGCACATAATGCTTTATCTAAGTGTACACCGCGGGAACAAAAGGGAGTTTTACCCTATTTTTTGAACGAAGATTTTTACAAATGCGAAGAATTATACCTTTGTTTACATGGTGATATTTCCGACTACTTATTAAAGTTAGAAACCTCGCAGAAGAATCCTGATATCAATATGTCAGCAGCATCGCATGATAGTCAGCTGCCGTTTTCCCGCCTTCCACAAATTCATTTGCCTACTTATAACGGTAAATATGAAGATTGGCCTACATTTCAAGATTTATTTAAGGCACTTGTTCATGACACAAATTTGAGCAATGTTCAGAAACTGCATTATCTAAAAACCAGTGTTTCGGGAGAGGCAGGAATTTTATTACGGCATATACAAATAACGGACTCTAATCATACACAGGCGTGGGAATTACTTAAGGAACGTTTTGGAAATAAAAAGATGATAGTAAATTCTCTTCTCAAAAGATTATTTAATCAAAAAAAGGTGCCCAATCAGTCAGCCAGTCAAATAAAATTGATACTTGATACCACAACGGAATGTATCAACAGTCTGAATAATTTGGAAATAAACACCGGCTCTTGGGATCCTATAATCATTTTTCTGGTATCACAGAAATTGGACGCAGAGTCATTAAAAGACTGGGAAGAACATGCGCACAAAGAGAAGAGCGATGAAATGTCAACATGGGCGGAGATGAAGAGGTTTCTAGAAGCGAAATTCCGTACTCTTGAATTGGTCGCTCCACATCCTTTATCCACGAGAGAGAAACAACAACCACAAAGGTCATTCCACGTTACTGCGAAAGAGAGTGAAGAAGATACGTCATATCAGGTTATGAACGCACACACAAGTACAAGTCCGTTATGTACCTACTGTAAAGGTGGTCATTACATTTACAACTGCAAAGAATTTACAAAACAGTCAGTCGAACAAAGGCGTGATTTTGTGAAGAAAAATCATTTATGCTACAACTGCCTTGTACCAAATCACAATGTGTATACGTGTAGACAAAAAACAACGTGCAGAATATGCAGAAGAAAACACCATTCGCTATTACATGAAGTTAGACAAACAAATCAGGAAAGAGATGAACAACCAGAACAGAAGATCACAACTGCACATATTTCCAATGAACAACCTGGTCATGAAGTATTGTTAGCCACAGCACAAGTGTATGTAAAGTCGAGAAATGGAGAAACACACATTCTTCGTGCTTTGATTGATCAGGGCTCAGAGGCCACATTTATATCCGCTAGAACAGTTGAGTTACTGGGCTTGAAGAAAACACATATAAACGGCATAGTCTCTGGGGTGGGAGAAGGAACACAAGTACCTATAAAACACATGGTTGACCTGACAGTTACATCGCGATTCAATGAAAGAGAACCTACACAAGTGAAGGCATATGTTCTAAAGAGAATTTCCACAACATTACCTTCAAAACACATCACGATGAACTGGCCACAGCTTAAAACTTTAGAATTGGCTGACCCTAACTTTTACACGCCTGGCAGCATTGACATACTGCTTGGCGCCGATGCCTTCTGTAAAATTATAGAGGAGGGATTGATTAAGATGTCTGATGGTATAGTGGCTCAGAAAACAAGTTTAGGATGGATTATATCGGGTCAACGAGAAGACAAAGGTATGAACAAACAACACAAGGTAACCACATTACATATCACAACGATGGTTGCAGAAGATAATGACTTATTAAGAAGGTTCTGGGAAATAGAAACAGATTTGTATATGAAAAGGAAGATACTAACAAAGGAAGAAGAAAACTGCGAAAAAATATTCAAGGAAACCACTAAAAGAGACAGCACTGGAAGGTACATAGTACACTTACCATTGAAACAAAGTATTGAAGAAACAGTAAATATGTGTGGAGATACAAAACAACAAGCTATACATAGATTCAAACAGTTAGAGAAGAAATTTCAAAGAGATCAGAAATTTAAGGAAGAATATATGAAGGTCATTAATGAGTACAAGGAGATGGGTCATATGAAATCCACAGAAGCACCAGACATGAAAACTGCAATTTACCTACCACATCATGCTGTTTTACGAGAGGACAAAGATACCAGTAAGGTCAGAGTAGTTTTAGACGCCAGTGCCAAAGGATCTAACAACCACTCCTTGAATGAAGCCATGATGGTGGGACCTGTATTACAACCTGATCTGAGAAGTTTAATTATTAAATGGAGAATGCACAAAATATGTATAGTAGGCGATATAGTCAAAATGTATCGAATGATTAAGATGACAGAAGAACACACAAATTTGCAACGCATTGTCTGGCGAGATGAACCTGAAAAGGAAATAGAAACCTACAATCTTCAGACGGTAACGTTTGGCACAGCTGCTGCTCCATATCTAGCTGTGCGAACGCTAAATCAATTAGCTGATGATGAAGCACATGAGTTCCCAAATACTGCACCTGTAATAAAGAACTCATTTTACATGGACGATTTAATGACCGGTAATGAAGATATGGAGAAGACAAAGATAATGTGTGAAGAAATAAGAGCTATACTAATAAAGGGAGGATTTAAAATGCAAAAATTGACAAGTAACTCAGAAGAAGTATTAGAACATTTACAAGGAAAAGGTAATGCAAGAGACACAATAGAGATAAAAAAAGACAAGGTTGTAAAGATATTGGGATTGACATGGGACAGAAAAGATGATAAATTCAAAGTAACGGTAAACTTACCTGAACTCAGAGGTCCTATAACAAAGAGATCGATTCTTTCTGATGTAGCACGTCTATTTGATCCGTTCGGGTGGTTGTCTCCTGTTGTTATTACTGCAAAGGTTTTAATCCAAAAGCTGTGGGTCTGCAACTTGAACTGGGATGATGAAGTACCGTTAGATTTGAAAGATGAGTGGGTAGGATATAGAAACGAGTTGACACATCTGCAAAACATTAAAATACCGCGATGGTTAAAAACGACATTGACAAATCACAAAAATGTTGAAATTCATGGATTTGCAGACGCATCCACTCTTGGATACACAGCGGTTACGTACCTTAGAATCGTTGAAGAAGATGCCATTCATGTCACTCTTATTGCATCGCGAACTAAAGTTGCCCCCTTGAAGCAGCTAACAGTTCCTAAATTAGAGCTTTGTGCTGCAGCATTGCTAGCAGAACTTATAAGTGATTTAAAGGAACTAATAAGTATACCAAAACACAAAATTTTCGCCTGGACAGATTCAATGGTCGTCTTGTCATGGTTACAATCCCAGCCTAGCCGTTGGAAAACATTTGTTGCAAATCGAGTGGCAGATATTACTCGGGTATTAGACAGCGACCGTTGGGCCCATGTTCAGTCCGCCGAAAACCCAGCTGACGTCGCCACAAGAGGCATTCAAGCAAGCGACTTAGCTTTTCTAGATCTATGGTGGACTGGACCTAAATGGTTGAAGAATGACAGTATTGAAATCAATAAATGTCAGATTCCAGTCACTGAACTTGAAATAAAGAACTCGTTTCATACGAATAATATTCAAGTAGAGAAGCCAATTTGGGAAAGATTTTCTACGATGTCCAGAATGAAAAGAGTACTTGCTTACTGCAGAAGAATGAAGAAAGGAAAGGAAACAGAAGTAAAGGAACAATATCTTATGCCAAATGAAATGGACAGAATATTAGAAGACTGCATAAGATATTATCAAAATTTAGTGTATGAAAGAGAGATAATAGATATAAAAAAAGACGGAAGGGTTAAGAAGGGAAGTCCACTTATCACACTATCACCATGGTTAGACAGCAAAGAATTATTGAGGCTAAGAGGTCGTTTAGAATTTGCTTCCATCGCAGAAACAACAAAACATCCAATAATAATACCAGCCAATCAACATATCACAAAATTGATAGTAAATGAAGCTCACATTAAAACATTTCATGGTGGCATTCAAGCAATGATGAGTTACATCAGAACAAAGTACTGGGTTATTGGATTGAAATCAGCTGTAAGGAAATGTATTCATAACTGCAAGGTTTGCGTGATTGACAAAGCTAAGGTCAAGAATCAGTTCATGGGCCAATTGCCAGCAGTAAGAGTCAATCAACATCGCGTGTTTTCAAATAGTGGAGTCGATTTTGCAGGACCTGTATCAATCAGAACATCTAAAGGTCGTGGACACCAATCGACAAAGGGATACATTTGCTTATTTGTATGCATGAGCACGCGAGCTATCCACCTAGAGGGAGTTACAGACCTCACTTCACAAGCCTTTATAGCTGCATTTAGGAGATTTGTTGCACGCCGAGGTCATTGCTCGAATGTATGGAGTGACAACGGCACAAATTTTGTCGGGGCTGCAAAGGAATTGAGGTTCGAGAAAGGTAAAAATAACGTAGCCAAAGAAATAGCTGAATTACTAGCCAATGATGGGACTACATGGCATTTTATACCCCCAAAAATGCCAACATGTGGAGGTTTATGGGAAGCTGGAATCCGTTCAGCTAAGACGCTTTTGACGAGGATAAACAAGGACACTAAGCTTACCTATGAAGAGATGACCACTTTGCTTGCTCAAATAGAGGCCTGCCTTAATTCGCGCCCCCTATGTCAAATAGATAACACCACCGACACAGCACTGACTCCAGCACACTTCCTAGTCGGTGAGCCTTTAATAAGCATACCAGATGGGGAGACAATAAAGTATACAGATAAAAGAGTCAACTTGTTAACTAGATGGCAGTTAGTTCAAAGAATGACACAAGAGTTTTGGTACCGATGGCAAACTGAATATCTTAATACGATGCAACAGAGGTATAAGTGGCAAGTAACAGTTCCATCGCCTGCTGTTGGAGATGTAGTGATCATCAAAGATGAAAACTTGCCCCCTACAAAGTGGTTGCTTGGAAGAATTAAATATTTACATCCAGGGGCAGACAATTTAGTAAGAGTGGTGACAGTCCAGTGCAAGGGAGATAATCTACTGAAAAGACCTTTATCCAAGGTTATACCACTCCCTAAAGAGTCAGTGAATGAGTGCGTTTCGGTGGGCGGTCATTAGTTTATTGTTAATGAAAATGTGTAGTATAAAGTGATGAATGATATACAAATGCATGATGAAATGTTATTAAAAATGTTGTTAATAATCGAATTTATGAAAATGTTTAAAGATTACAAATTTACAGTCCATTAGTTCAAAGCTATCATATTGTTTTTGTTTAAGATGTTATTGCAATGTTGAAATGTTTAAAAACTGTTGTTTTTGGTGGGCGGTATGTACGATACACTATTTAAATATCGCTCACCTACTTATTAAGTTAGTGCATTACAAACAATTCATAAGAGCGCACGTTGTTTTTATTCCGCACCCGTACTAAACGTAAATTGAACCGTAACACATTAAAGAATATATTTATTCATGATATGAGTATGTCAGAAACGAAAGAGAAAATATATGACTAATGAAAATTTATTTGCTATAATAAATATTCAAAAAATATTTAAATCTCCAACAGGCTCGTGTCAATTACTTTTTAAACCGTTTATAGCGTTGTTTTTTAATTTCCACCATCAATCAATCCAGTAGTTGATGTTTGAAATTCAAATCACGCTTTTCCCCATACTCCCGTTTCGTTTTGGTAACTGGAAATTTGGTTTCTGCTTAGGGAATTTGTAAATATTCTTGTTCAATATACGCGCCGTGAACACCCGTGAAACATCGTGAATGTGTACTTGTGTTGCTTTTGCCGTGGTCACGCTTTTCATATGGTTTTCCTGGTGCACTCGTTTCAATCCTCCGTTTCCACTAGCGATACCTCTGGCCAATTGTAAATAACATGCATGGGAGTAAATTAGAGCCTAAGTTTTTTTTTTTTTTTTTTTTTTTATGCTGGATAGGTTAGCCTTTGACCACTATCTCACCTGATGGTAAGTGATGATGTGGTCGAAGATGTTGTTCAGGCTAACCTAGAAGTACTGGCTCTCAAGGACAGCTGCCGGAACACACCGTTAGGTGCTTGGCGACAGATTTTCTACTTGAGGGTGGTAGCTAGCCAGGCGGGCATTCGCAAAATGCCCTACCACCATGCGAAGTGTGGCAGGCTACAGCCACTTCAGAAGCCATAGGGAGTATAAATTGTTGTAATACTGCGCTATACCGCACAGAGTGTTTTACTGGCCGATACATACCTAACATCCTTATCTCTAATTTGCCAATGTGAGTTAAAATGAGAGATTGTGATTAAGTAGCAATAATTATATTTATGAATATGGTGTAACAGTTCCCTGAGTTTAGATTTTAAAATAAAAGTTTTAGAAGAGTATTAGAAGAACTTTGTTTTCTTTTTAACATAAGTACATAGTTAATTTTGAACAGTAACTAGATAGATTATTAATATTATTTTATAGTGATATTTTATTTCTTTAATAAGTATTACACTATTAATTTTATTACGATAGGCTTATACACGTTATAGGAACCACACCTACACTAACTTGCAATAAGAGCCGTAAAAGATGTTACATATGATGTAAATATGAAGTTTTAGTAAGTATTGCTTGACATGACAGCCGTAACTTTTGCAGTGACGGCGATTAAGCTTAGAATTAACAAATTTCAAAGCCTATGTTTCCCTATCAAAAGCGCTTTAAAGAGTGTTCCTTAACATAAGCGCGGTATGTGTGTTGCTTACGACGGTTTTTTTAAGTATTGGTTTACAAAATTCAGCAGGCTTCCATAGCATAACGAGTTTTTTGATGTTTTGATGTAATAATAATTGTATTAGGAGTTCAATTCTCCGAAGTACAAAAACTACATCATTTTCTCTATAATAAAGTAGTTTCAGATGTAAAAAAAACTTAATTTTGTAGAAGTAGTCAACAAAAACATTTTAAAAACTTTAGGTGGCATTTTCTCGAAACTAGTTGACATGCACTTACGGCGGCTACCCTTAGCACGGCAGCATTGGTGTCTGTGCTTCCCCAAAGAAAGCAATGTGCATTGCCATCGCAGCTCATGACGCATTCTAATTTATTTACTGCACAGGAGTGCAGTAGGTCTGCAACTGCAGAAGGCGGTGCTTCTGCCTCTATGTCCATATAAACGGAGGCCACTATAACAGTACTATGGGGTCCTTGCAGTACCGTCTCTAGTTTGACTACCGTAAGATCATCGTTGCATAGATGTGTTATCATCGATGCTTTGTATAAGTTTGGTACGTAAACAAAAGTCCGCGTTTTGATTTGCACAGGGGGGGTGAACAAATTGCCCCTTAGGGCGTTGAAACCACTCACCTTTCCACGACTTAGGTTGGGTTCCTGGACCAGTGCTATTGTGTTAGGTTGCTCTTCCAGGGTTCTTCGCAGAGCGGCGAAACCTGAGACGCTGTGATGGAGGTTAGCTTGGATAAGCAGGTATGCTGGTTAACGAGACATTTATTTTTAGTAAAAAGGATTCAACTAATCTGGATCCATTTTGATATTTAAGTATGCTGGTAAACGAGACATTTATTTTTAGCAAAAAGGATTCAACTAATTTGGATCGTTTCTGATATTTAATTGGGAATATAAAGTGTATTTTTAAAAAAAGATCCAAGCGGATTAGGACATTTTTGTGATATTCCTAAAACACAAATTCCATAAATTTACCATTTCTCAAAAATGTTTCAAAAGCTTTGGATTTGTATTGATGAAAAATATCTGATGTAGCCCATAGACGTGGCTTGGTATCCAGTAGTTGTAGATATGTTTAAAATTGTATTTTGTCACATGGATCTTTTTTGATATTATAAATATCACGCTGCGTTGCGGATGCGTTTGGTATATATAACTCAATTTCAGAAAAAGTGTGGATTGGATCCTTTTTGCGTAACTACGTCCAATTTACATAAGTAGGATAAGGTTATATAATTCGTGTCTTCAGCAAGAGTGTCAGATATTCTGCCTAAAAGCTGTGTATTAAGGTGGGGGAGGCACTGCAGCAAGTAAGATTGCTGGACAAACGAAACAAAAGAGCTAACGTCTCGGAGTGACGAGTACAGTGCCACTTGTAGGGCTGATCACTCAATAACCGAATTTTGAAGCGCTCGTAGCGAAGTTTACTTAGCTGTTCTTAACCGTTCAGCAAAGTTAAGCAACGTCGCCCGCGGTCATTAGTTGGATGGGTGACAGCTAGTGACATTACTACTGAGCGCTTCCGGAGGGCACGTTAAGCCGTCGGTCCCGGTTGTTGTCTTAGGATGACAGTCGTTATAGCATGGTGGTAGGGCATTTAGCGAATGCCCGCCATGCTAGCTACCACCCTCAAGTAGAAAATCTGTCGCCAAGCACCTAACGGTGTGTTCCGGCAGCTGTCCTTGAGAGCCAGTACTTCTAGGTTAGCCTGAATAACATCTTCGACCACATCATCACTTACCATCAGGTGAGATAGTGGTCAAAGGCTAGCCTATCAGGTATAAAAAAAAGAGTGTCAGATATTCTGCCTAAAAGCAGTGTGCTAAGGTGGGAAGCTATGTAGTATTATTATATGTTCTATGACACTGTGCAAGTGACATTAATGGACAAACAAAACAGAACTAACGTCTCGGAGTGACCAGTACAGTACCACTTGTACGGCTGATCACTCCATAAGATTATAATTGTAAATTTGTACGCCTCAGATACGAAGCTGTTAACGACTAAAACCAATACCTGATTAATAACGTTTGATCTGAAATAATCTTGATTTACAACATCGAATGTATATAAAAACTGACCATCGAATCAAAAAACAACCTTTCATTAGTATTTACAAAAACGCTCACGATTTTATAAATTTAAATCGAAACATATATATTTTACAAAAATCCACTTTGTCACTGAAAAACAACTCTGGTACGCAGATTTACTGTGTATGCCTGTTCTCACTATGGTAGAATTTGATATTATTTAATAAGTGAACTGTACTGTACTGTACTTTATCAGCCGGATCGTCCATTGCTGAACACAGCCTCCAGTATTTTTCCCTTAGTCGCCTCTTACGACACCCACGTGATGATATGGGGAGGTGCTATTCTAACCCGGCACCTCACGGGGCCAAACGGGGGCAAAAAGTGTACGGCTGAGGTATTTTTTTTATGCCCATTGGTTAATATTTGACTATCTCACCTGATGGTAAGTGATAATGTGGTCGAAGATGTTGTTCAGGCTAACCTACTGGCTCTCAAGTACAGCTTCCGGAACACACCGTTAGGTGCTTAGCGACAGTTTTTTTTCTTGAGCGGTTATAGCTAGCCTAGGGGGCATTCGTGAAAGTCCCTACCACCATGCTATAACGACTGCCATCTTAAGATGACAACCAGGACCGACGGCTTAACCTGCCCTCCGAAGCACGGAAGCGCGTAGTAATGTCAGTAGCTGTCACCCATCCAACTCCGGTGAGTTGGATGGGTGACAGCTACTGACATTCACTCACGGCGGACGTTGCTTAACTTTGCTAATCGATTAAGAACAGCTAAGCAAACTTCGCTGCAAGCGCTTCAAAAAGTGTATGTAATTAACATCCCGCGTGTCTAATGTAAATTACGTCATGTACACGATAATTTCTATTACTATCTATGAAAGGCTTCGTTATTAGAAATTGAAAGGCTTTCAAAGCTTCGTCGTCTTATATTTGTTTATAATAACCTTATCACAAATTCTTATTACACACAATTGCTAAGTGATTGGTTCAAATGCCCGTGCCCTGCTCCCCACTACCCGCGCAGGGTAATGATTAGATGCTTTCCACAAGCTTTGAAAAACATGAAAACATAGATTTTACTTTGACCATGGACAAAAATTCTATGTTTTCGTGTTCATTGTATCGAAAAAAATTGGCTGGAGACCGGCTTTGGTATGTATATTGTTGTCTTAGGTTTTTAAACGATTAAAATCGAGTATAATATCATTATTATATACCCGCAGTTTCAAATACTTTGCATTCATTGCGGTCACGGGGTGACTAAAAAATTGCTTTTATTATTGCGGTTTAAATACGTGATTTAAACCGTTTACAGATTTTTCATTATAGTATGCCTATTAGCAATGTTTCTGGTTTAAAATTTTCCCGTAATATAATTTAATATCAATATTACTCGGAAGGAACATTTTGTTTAGGAATTCTGGATTTCACATATTCAAATTTCCACAGTTAAAATAAAACAAGAAACTGGCAAACTGGAAGCATAGATATAGGCTCATATACATCATGCAAAATTTCACTGAGTTCTTGAAATTGGTATATTATATATGACGAAAGTACGTTTGTTTGAATAGCTCTACAAAGACACTAAAAATACTTATCTCGTCGCTTGATAAAAATACAATCACATAGTGAGAACACGCAGTTACTGGTATTATTATAAAACGTTTTTTGGCAACAGATTTGTCAATTGATTTATTTCACTCTATTCAGTGCTTCTTCGTCTATCAATCTCTCTCGATCCATTTAAATAAAACATATTGATTTCAAATATATTCGAGTTGGGATAAAGTGCTTGTTTTTTAAAAAAGGTATTTTTTTATTGTTTATGCATTATATACCTACGATATAGGCTCAGAAGTAAGTAACCTATACCAGGCCTGCATTACATCGGCATATCCGTCCAGACGGGACTATTCTACAGTGTGTGCCGCGTCAAAAGAGCTCAGAGCTATACAATAGAAAGAGAGATTTCTTTGTAGAAAAACATTACTTTGTCATAAAGTGATGGGACGGACAAGTTGCCTGATGATAAACGTCACCCCTGTCTACTTGAAGCTCCACTGCGCTCGTCGCTCCTCATTTGTTCCTATGTCTCGTTTGTCTAGCTATTTCTGTTGCTACAGTGCCCTTCACGTCTTAACACAGTAGAGCTTGCACAATACTGCGGTGGTACCCATCAAGAAGTGCTCTTGCTGTAGAAACCTACCACCAGGTGAAACGTACCGTATTATTATTTAGTAGTAATCTTCACATCAACATTCAAAATGTCCACAGTTGAACAAAGAACTCATTTAGAGGAGGTTCATCATTATCCCTACGCGTCTTAGTGATTGCAGTGAAAGATGGCATGCTTCAGAAGGAGCTGCTGCCCAACGTCTGGTATTTTTTTCTTTCGTCCCATCTTACGTCTTACACAGTAAGATACGAGAAGCCGCTATTCTTTAGCTGCATTTTGTTTCATTGTAACCCAAAAACAAAGCGAGACATCTTTCGTGATGACAATTCTTATTAATATATGTACGATACACTATTTAAATATCGCTCACCTACTTATTAAGTTAGTGCATTACAAACAATTCATAAGAGCGCACGTTGTTTTTATTCCGCACCCGTACTAAACGTAAATTGAACCGTAACACATTAAACATATGGTCCAAATCGAGCCAGATCGATGAATGCAGCGGCCGACCGGCCGGCTAGGCGAGAACAATAGAGAACCGCATTCCTTAGATAACGCGTGGACAGTTGCAGTTTACAATAGTGATATTTTTACGTAAGTGAATAATTGAAGACGGATTGAATTATTTGTGATTTGGACTGGATATTTTGTGTTAAAAATGGCAGTGCCGACTTTGGAACAAACTGGATATTTGACAACACTTGAAGATATGGCTGTTATGTTGCAAAAGGCTCAAACAAATATCAAGAAGTGCCCAAAAACAAGGCTAACAGAAGGTTATGTGAAAACACGTTTGAAAACTATTGAAGATTATTGGGAAACATTTAAGCAAGCACATAATGCTTTATCTAAGTGTACACCGCGGGAACAAAAGGGAGTTTTACCCTATTTTTTGAACGAAGATTTTTACAAATGCGAAGAATTATACCTTTGTTTACATGGTGATATTTCCGACTACTTATTAAAGTTAGAAACCTCGCAGAAGAATCCTGATATCAATATGTCAGCAGCATCGCATGATAGTCAGCTGCCGTTTTCCCGCCTTCCACAAATTCATTTGCCTACTTATAACGGTAAATATGAAGATTGGCCTACATTTCAAGATTTATTTAAGGCACTTGTTCATGACACAAATTTGAGCAATGTTCAGAAACTGCATTATCTAAAAACCAGTGTTTCGGGAGAGGCAGGAATTTTATTACGGCATATACAAATAACGGACTCTAATCATACACAGGCGTGGGAATTACTTAAGGAACGTTTTGGAAATAAAAAGATGATAGTAAATTCTCTTCTCAAAAGATTATTTAATCAAAAAAAGGTGCCCAATCAGTCAGCCAGTCAAATAAAATTGATACTTGATACCACAACGGAATGTATCAACAGTCTGAATAATTTGGAAATAAACACCGGCTCTTGGGATCCTATAATCATTTTTCTGGTATCACAGAAATTGGACGCAGAGTCATTAAAAGACTGGGAAGAACATGCGCACAAAGAGAAGAGCGATGAAATGTCAACATGGGCGGAGATGAAGAGGTTTCTAGAAGCGAAATTCCGTACTCTTGAATTGGTCGCTCCACATCCTTTATCCACGAGAGAGAAACAACAACCACAAAGGTCATTCCACGTTACTGCGAAAGAGAGTGAAGAAGATACGTCATATCAGGTTATGAACGCACACACAAGTACAAGTCCGTTATGTACCTACTGTAAAGGTGGTCATTACATTTACAACTGCAAAGAATTTACAAAACAGTCAGTCGAACAAAGGCGTGATTTTGTGAAGAAAAATCATTTATGCTACAACTGCCTTGTACCAAATCACAATGTGTATACGTGTAGACAAAAAACAACGTGCAGAATATGCAGAAGAAAACACCATTCGCTATTACATGAAGTTAGACAAACAAATCAGGAAAGAGATGAACAACCAGAACAGAAGATCACAACTGCACATATTTCCAATGAACAACCTGGTCATGAAGTATTGTTAGCCACAGCACAAGTGTATGTAAAGTCGAGAAATGGAGAAACACACATTCTTCGTGCTTTGATTGATCAGGGCTCAGAGGCTACATTTATATCCGCTAGAACAGTTGAGTTACTGGGCTTGAAGAAAACACATATAAACGGCATAGTCTCTGGGGTGGGAGAAGGAACACAAGTACCTATAAAACACATGGTTGACCTGACAGTTACATCGCGATTCAATGAAAGAGAACCTACACAAGTGAAGGCATATGTTCTAAAGAGAATTTCCACAACATTACCTTCAAAACACATCACGATGAACTGGCCACAGCTTAAAACTTTAGAATTGGCTGACCCTAACTTTTACACGCCTGGCAGCATTGACATACTGCTTGGCGCCGATGCCTTCTGTAAAATTATAGAGGAGGGATTGATTAAGATGTCTGATGGTATAGTGGCTCAGAAAACAAGTTTAGGATGGATTATATCGGGTCAACGAGAAGACAAAGGTATGAACAAACAACACAAGGTAACCACATTACATATCACAACGATGGTTGCAGAAGATAATGACTTATTAAGAAGGTTCTGGGAAATAGAAACAGATTTGTATATGAAAAGGAAGATACTAACAAAGGAAGAAGAAAACTGCGAAAAAATATTCAAGGAAACCACTAAAAGAGACAGCACTGGAAGGTACATAGTACACTTACCATTGAAACAAAGTATTGAAGAAACAGTAAATATGTGTGGAGATACAAAACAACAAGCTATACATAGATTCAAACAGTTAGAGAAGAAATTTCAAAGAGATCAGAAATTTAAGGAAGAATATATGAAGGTCATTAATGAGTACAAGGAGATGGGTCATATGAAATCCACAGAAGCACCAGACATGAAAACTGCAATTTACCTACCACATCATGCTGTTTTACGAGAGGACAAAGATACCAGTAAGGTCAGAGTAGTTTTAGACGCCAGTGCCAAAGGATCTAACAACCACTCCTTGAATGAAGCCATGATGGTGGGACCTGTATTACAACCTGATCTGAGAAGTTTAATTATTAAATGGAGAATGCACAAAATATGTATAGTAGGCGATATAGTCAAAATGTATCGAATGATTAAGATGACAGAAGAACACACAAATTTGCAACGCATTGTCTGGCGAGATGAACCTGAAAAGGAAATAGAAACCTACAATCTTCAGACGGTAACGTTTGGCACAGCTGCTGCTCCATATCTAGCTGTGCGAACGCTAAATCAATTAGCTGATGATGAAGCACATGAGTTCCCAAATACTGCACCTGTAATAAAGAACTCATTTTACATGGACGATTTAATGACCGGTAATGAAGATATGGAGAAGACAAAGATAATGTGTGAAGAAATAAGAGCTATACTAATAAAGGGAGGATTTAAAATGCAAAAATTGACAAGTAACTCAGAAGAAGTATTAGAACATTTACAAGGAAAAGGTAATGCAAGAGACACAATAGAGATAAAAAAAGACAAGGTTGTAAAGATATTGGGATTGACATGGGACAGAAAAGATGATAAATTCAAAGTAACGGTAAACTTACCTGAACTCAGAGGTCCTATAACAAAGAGATCGATTCTTTCTGATGTAGCACGTCTATTTGATCCGTTCGGGTGGTTGTCTCCTGTTGTTATTACTGCAAAGGTTTTAATCCAAAAGCTGTGGGTCTGCAACTTGAACTGGGATGATGAAGTACCGTTAGATTTGAAAGATGAGTGGGTAGGATATAGAAACGAGTTGACACATCTGCAAAACATTAAAATACCGCGATGGTTAAAAACGACATTGACAAATCACAAAAATGTTGAAATTCATGGATTTGCAGACGCATCCACTCTTGGATACACAGCGGTTACGTACCTTAGAATCGTTGAAGAAGATGCCATTCATGTCACTCTTATTGCATCGCGAACTAAAGTTGCCCCCTTGAAGCAGCTAACAGTTCCTAAATTAGAGCTTTGTGCTGCAGCATTGCTAGCAGAACTTATAAGTGATTTAAAGGAACTAATAAGTATACCAAAACACAAAATTTTCGCCTGGACAGATTCAATGGTCGTCTTGTCATGGTTACAATCCCAGCCTAGCCGTTGGAAAACATTTGTTGCAAATCGAGTGGCAGATATTACTCGGGTATTAGACAGCGACCGTTGGGCCCATGTTCAGTCCGCCGAAAACCCAGCTGACGTCGCCACAAGAGGCATTCAAGCAAGCGACTTAGCTTTTCTAGATCTATGGTGGACTGGACCTAAATGGTTGAAGAATGACAGTATTGAAATCAATAAATGTCAGATTCCAGTCACTGAACTTGAAATAAAGAACTCGTTTCATACGAATAATATTCAAGTAGAGAAGCCAATTTGGGAAAGATTTTCTACGATGTCCAGAATGAAAAGAGTACTTGCTTACTGCAGAAGAATGAAGAAAGGAAAGGAAACAGAAGTAAAGGAACAATATCTTATGCCAAATGAAATGGACAGAATATTAGAAGACTGCATAAGATATTATCAAAATTTAGTGTATGAAAGAGAGATAATAGATATAAAAAAAGACGGAAGGGTTAAGAAGGGAAGTCCACTTATCACACTATCACCATGGTTAGACAGCAAAGAATTATTGAGGCTAAGAGGTCGTTTAGAATTTGCTTCCATCGCAGAAACAACAAAACATCCAATAATAATACCAGCCAATCAACATATCACAAAATTGATAGTAAATGAAGCTCACATTAAAACATTTCATGGTGGCATTCAAGCAATGATGAGTTACATCAGAACAAAGTACTGGGTTATTGGATTGAAATCAGCTGTAAGGAAATGTATTCATAACTGCAAGGTTTGCGTGATTGACAAAGCTAAGGTCAAGAATCAGTTCATGGGCCAATTGCCAGCAGTAAGAGTCAATCAACATCGCGTGTTTTCAAATAGTGGAGTCGATTTTGCAGGACCTGTATCAATCAGAACATCTAAAGGTCGTGGACACCAATCGACAAAGGGATACATTTGCTTATTTGTATGCATGAGCACGCGAGCTATCCACCTAGAGGGAGTTACAGACCTCACTTCACAAGCCTTTATAGCTGCATTTAGGAGATTTGTTGCACGCCGAGGTCATTGCTCGAATGTATGGAGTGACAACGGCACAAATTTTGTCGGGGCTGCAAAGGAATTGAGGTTCGAGAAAGGTAAAAATAACGTAGCCAAAGAAATAGCTGAATTACTAGCCAATGATGGGACTACATGGCATTTTATACCCCCAAAAATGCCAACATGTGGAGGTTTATGGGAAGCTGGAATCCGTTCAGCTAAGACGCTTTTGACGAGGATAAACAAGGACACTAAGCTTACCTATGAAGAGATGACCACTTTGCTTGCTCAAATAGAGGCCTGCCTTAATTCGCGCCCCCTATGTCAAATAGATAACACCACCGACACAGCACTGACTCCAGCACACTTCCTAGTCGGTGAGCCTTTAATAAGCATACCAGATGGGGAGACAATAAAGTATACAGATAAAAGAGTCAACTTGTTAACTAGATGGCAGTTAGTTCAAAGAATGACACAAGAGTTTTGGTACCGATGGCAAACTGAATATCTTAATACGATGCAACAGAGGTATAAGTGGCAAGTAACAGTTCCATCGCCTGCTGTTGGAGATGTAGTGATCATCAAAGATGAAAACTTGCCCCCTACAAAGTGGTTGCTTGGAAGAATTAAATATTTACATCCAGGGGCAGACAATTTAGTAAGAGTGGTGACAGTCCAGTGCAAGGGAGATAATCTACTGAAAAGACCTTTATCCAAGGTTATACCACTCCCTAAAGAGTCAGTGAATGAGTGCGTTTCGGTGGGCGGTCATTAGTTTATTGTTAATGAAAATGTGTAGTATAAAGTGATGAATGATATACAAATGCATGATGAAATGTTATTAAAAATGTTGTTAATAATCGAATTTATGAAAATGTTTA
Organism: Plagodis pulveraria; assembly: GCA_963890685.1. NCBI lineage: Eukaryota > Metazoa > Arthropoda > Insecta > Lepidoptera > Geometridae > Plagodis > Plagodis pulveraria. The sequence continues at coordinate 5,533,388 of OY982950.1, forward strand.
AAGATTACAAATTTACAGTCCATTAGTTCAAAGCTATCATATTGTTTTTGTTTAAGATGTTATTGCAATGTTGAAATGTTTAAAAACTGTTGTTTTTGGTGGGCGGTATGTACGATACACTATTTAAATATCGCTCACCTACTTATTAAGTTAGTGCATTACAAACAATTCATAAGAGCGCACGTTGTTTTTATTCCGCACCCGTACTAAACGTAAATTGAACCGTAACACATTAAAGAATATATTTATTCATGATATGAGTATGTCAGAAACGAAAGAGAAAATATATGACTAATGAAAATTTATTTACTATAATAAATATTCAAAAAATATTTAAATCTCCAACAGGCTCGTGTCAATTACTTTTTAAACCGTTTATAGCGTTGTTTTTTAATTTCCACCATCAATCAATCCAGTAGTTGATGTTTGAAATTCAAATCACGCTTTTCCCCATACTCCCGTTTCGTTTTGGTAACTGGAAATTTGGTTTCTGCTTAGGGAATTTGTAAATATTCTTGTTCAATATACGCGCCGTGAACACCCGTGAAACATCGTGAATGTGTACTTGTGTTGCTTTTGCCGTGGTCACGCTTTTCATATGGTTTTCCTGGTGCACTCGTTTCAATCCTCCGTTTCCACTAGCGATACCTCTGGCCAATTGTAAATAACATGCATGGGAGTAAATTAGAGCCTAAGTTTTTTTTTTTTTTTTTTTTTTTTTATGCTGGATAGGTTAGCCTTTGACCACTATCTCACCTGATGGTAAGTGATGATGTGGTCGAAGATGTTGTTCAGGCTAACCTAGAAGTACTGGCTCTCAAGGACAGCTGCCGGAACACACCGTTAGGTGCTTGGCGACAGATTTTCTACTTGAGGGTGGTAGCTAGCCAGGCGGGCATTCGCAAAATGCCCTACCACCATGCGAAGTGTGGCAGGCTACAGCCACTTCAGAAGCCATAGGGAGTATAAATTGTTGTAATACTGCGCTATACCGCACAGAGTGTTTTACTGGCCGATACATACCTAACATCCTTATCTCTAATTTGCCAATGTGAGTTAAAATGAGAGATTGTGATTAAGTAGCAATAATTATATTTATGAATATGGTGTAACAGTTCCCTGAGTTTAGATTTTAAAATAAAAGTTTTAGAAGAGTATTAGAAGAACTTTGTTTTCTTTTTAACATAAGTACATAGTTAATTTTGAACAGTAACTAGATAGATTATTAATATTATTTTATAGTGATATTTTATTTCTTTAATAAGTATTACACTATTAATTTTATTACGATAGGCTTATACACGTTATAGGAACCACACCTACACTAACTTGCAATAAGAGCCGTAAAAGATGTTACATATGATGTAAATATGAAGTTTTAGTAAGTATTGCTTGACATGACAGCCGTAACTTTTGCAGTGACGGCGATTAAGCTTAGAATTAACAAATTTCAAAGCCTATGTTTCCCTATCAAAAGCGCTTTAAAGAGTGTTCCTTAACATAAGCGCGGTATGTGTGTTGCTTACGACGGTTTTTTTAAGTATTGGTTTACAAAATTCAGCAGGCTTCCATAGCATAACGAGTTTTTTGATGTTTTGATGTAATAATAATTGTATTAGGAGTTCAATTCTCCGAAGTACAAAAACTACATCATTTTCTCTATAATAAAGTAGTTTCAGATGTAAAAAAAACTTAATTTTGTAGAAGTAGTCAACAAAAACATTTTAAAAACTTTAGGTGGCATTTTCTCGAAACTAGTTGACATGCACTTACGGCGGCTACCCTTAGCACGGCAGCATTGGTGTCTGTGCTTCCCCAAAGAAAGCAATGTGCATTGCCATCGCAGCTCATGACGCATTCTAATTTATTTACTGCACAGGAGTGCAGTAGGTCTGCAACTGCAGAAGGCGGTGCTTCTGCCTCTATGTCCATATAAACGGAGGCCACTATAACAGTACTATGGGGTCCTTGCAGTACCGTCTCTAGTTTGACTACCGTAAGATCATCGTTGCATAGATGTGTTATCATCGATGCTTTGTATAAGTTTGGTACGTAAACAAAAGTCCGCGTTTTGATTTGCACAGGGGGGGTGAACAAATTGCCCCTTAGGGCGTTGAAACCACTCACCTTTCCACGACTTAGGTTGGGTTCCTGGACCAGTGCTATTGTGTTAGGTTGCTCTTCCAGGGTTCTTCGCAGAGCGGCGAAACCTGAGACGCTGTGATGGAGGTTAGCTTGGATAAGCAGGTATGCTGGTTAACGAGACATTTATTTTTAGTAAAAAGGATTCAACTAATCTGGATCCATTTTGATATTTAAGTATGCTGGTAAACGAGACATTTATTTTTAGCAAAAAGGATTCAACTAATTTGGATCGTTTCTGATATTTAATTGGGAATATAAAGTGTATTTTTAAAAAAAGATCCAAGCGGATTAGGACATTTTTGTGATATTCCTAAAACACAAATTCCATAAATTTACCATTTCTCAAAAATGTTTCAAAAGCTTTGGATTTGTATTGATGAAAAATATCTGATGTAGCCCATAGACGTGGCTTGGTATCCAGTAGTTGTAGATATGTTTAAAATTGTATTTTGTCACATGGATCTTTTTTGATATTATAAATATCACGCTGCGTTGCGGATGCGTTTGGTATATATAACTCAATTTCAGAAAAAGTGTGGATTGGATCCTTTTTGCGTAACTACGTCCAATTTACATAAGTAGGATAAGGTTATATAATTCGTGTCTTCAGCAAGAGTGTCAGATATTCTGCCTAAAAGCTGTGTATTAAGGTGGGGGAGGCACTGCAGCAAGTAAGATTGCTGGACAAACGAAACAAAAGAGCTAACGTCTCGGAGTGACGAGTACAGTGCCACTTGTAGGGCTGATCACTCAATAACCGAATTTTGAAGCGCTCGTAGCGAAGTTTACTTAGCTGTTCTTAACCGTTCAGCAAAGTTAAGCAACGTCGCCCGCGGTCATTAGTTGGATGGGTGACAGCTAGTGACATTACTACTGAGCGCTTCCGGAGGGCACGTTAAGCCGTCGGTCCCGGTTGTTGTCTTAGGATGACAGTCGTTATAGCATGGTGGTAGGGCATTTAGCGAATGCCCGCCATGCTAGCTACCACCCTCAAGTAGAAAATCTGTCGCCAAGCACCTAACGGTGTGTTCCGGCAGCTGTCCTTGAGAGCCAGTACTTCTAGGTTAGCCTGAATAACATCTTCGACCACATCATCACTTACCATCAGGTGAGATAGTGGTCAAAGGCTAGCCTATCAGGTATAAAAAAAAGAGTGTCAGATATTCTGCCTAAAAGCAGTGTGCTAAGGTGGGAAGCTATGTAGTATTATTATATGTTCTATGACACTGTGCAAGTGACATTAATGGACAAACAAAACAGAACTAACGTCTCGGAGTGACCAGTACAGTACCACTTGTACGGCTGATCACTCCATAAGATTATAATTGTAAATTTGTACGCCTCAGATACGAAGCTGTTAACGACTAAAACCAATACCTGATTAATAACGTTTGATCTGAAATAATCTTGATTTACAACATCGAATGTATATAAAAACTGACCATCGAATCAAAAAACAACCTTTCATTAGTATTTACAAAAACGCTCACGATTTTATAAATTTAAATCGAAACATATATATTTTACAAAAATCCACTTTGTCACTGAAAAACAACTCTGGTACGCAGATTTACTGTGTATGCCTGTTCTCACTATGGTAGAATTTGATATTATTTAATAAGTGAACTGTACTGTACTGTACTTTATCAGCCGGATCGTCCATTGCTGAACACAGCCTCCAGTATTTTTCCCTTAGTCGCCTCTTACGACACCCACGTGATGATATGGGGAGGTGCTATTCTAACCCGGCACCTCACGGGGCCAAACGGGGGCAAAAAGTGTACGGCTGAGGTATTTTTTTTATGCCCATTGGTTAATATTTGACTATCTCACCTGATGGTAAGTGATAATGTGGTCGAAGATGTTGTTCAGGCTAACCTACTGGCTCTCAAGTACAGCTTCCGGAACACACCGTTAGGTGCTTAGCGACAGTTTTTTTTCTTGAGCGGTTATAGCTAGCCTAGGGGGCATTCGTGAAAGTCCCTACCACCATGCTATAACGACTGCCATCTTAAGATGACAACCAGGACCGACGGCTTAACCTGCCCTCCGAAGCACGGAAGCGCGTAGTAATGTCAGTAGCTGTCACCCATCCAACTCCGGTGAGTTGGATGGGTGACAGCTACTGACATTCACTCACGGCGGACGTTGCTTAACTTTGCTAATCGATTAAGAACAGCTAAGCAAACTTCGCTGCAAGCGCTTCAAAAAGTGTATGTAATTAACATCCCGCGTGTCTAATGTAAATTACGTCATGTACACGATAATTTCTATTACTATCTATGAAAGGCTTCGTTATTAGAAATTGAAAGGCTTTCAAAGCTTCGTCGTCTTATATTTGTTTATAATAACCTTATCACAAATTCTTATTACACACAATTGCTCAGTGATTGGTTCAAATGCCCGTGCCCTGCTCCCCACTACCCGCGCAGGGTAATGATTAGATGCTTTCCACAAGCTTTGAAAAACATGAAAACATAGATTTTACTTTGCCATGGACAAAAATTCTATGTCTTCGTGTTCATTGTATCGAAAAAAATTGGCTGGAGACCGGCTTTGGTATGTATATTGTTGTCTTAGGTTTTTAAACGATTAAAATCGTGTATATATATCATTATTATACACCCGCAGTTTCAACTACCTTGCAGTCATCGCGGTCACGGGGTGACTACAAAATTGGTTTTATTATTTTAGTTTACAGATGTTTAATTACCATGCCAAATTGCAATGCTTCTGGTTTAAAATTTACCCGTAAAATAATTTAATATTAATATTACTCGAAAGGAACAATTTGTTTAGGAATTCTATATTTCACATATATCCACAATGAAAATAAAACAAGAAACTAGCAAACCGGAAGCATAGATATAGGCTCAAAGACATCGTACAAAATTTTACTGAGTTCATTAAATTGGTATATTATACTCGTATATGACAAAAGTGCATTTGTTTGAAAAGCGCTAGGAAGACACTAAAAAATACTTATCTCGTCGCTTGATAAAAATACAATCACATAGTGAGGACACGCAGTTACTGGTATTATTATAAAACGTTTTTTGGCAACAGATTTGTCAATTGATTTATTTCACTCTATTCAGTGCTTATTCGTCTATCAATCTCTCTCGATCCATTTAAATAAAACATATTGATTTCAAATATATTCGAGTTGGGATAAAGTGCTTGTTTTTTAAAAAAGGTATTTTTTTATTGTTAATGCATTATATACCTACGATATAGGCTCAGAAATAAATAACCTATACCAGGCCTGCATTACATCGGCATATCCGTCCAGACGGGACTATTCTACAGTGCGTGCCGCGTCAAAAGAGCTCAGAGCTATACAATAGAAAGAGAGATTTCTTTGTAGAAAAACATTATTTTGTCATAAAGTGATGGGACGGACAGGTTGCCTGATGATAAACGTCACCCCTGTCTACTTGAAGCTCCACTGCGCTCGTCGCTCCTCATTTGTTCCTATGTCACGTTTGTCCAGCTATTTCAGTTGCTACAGTGACATTCACGTCTTAACACAGTAGAGCTTGCACAATACTGCGGTGGTACCCATCAAGAAGTGCTCTTGCTGTAGAAACCTACCACCTGGTCAAAGGTACCGTATTATTATTTAGTAGTAATCTTCACATCAACATTCAAAATGTCCACAGTTGAACAAAGAACTCATTTAGAGGAGGTTCATCATTATCCCTACACGTCTTGGTGATTGCAGTGAAAGATGGCATGCTTCAGAAGGAGCTGCTGCCCAACGTCTGGTATTTTTTCTTTCGCCCCATCTTACGTCTTACACAGGAAGATACGAGAAGCCGCTATTCTTTAGTTGCATTTTGTTTCATTGTAACCTATAAACAAAGCGAGACATCTTTCGTGATGACAATTCTTATTAATATATTTATTCATGATATAAGTATGTCAGAAACGAAAGAGAAAATATATGACTTTAATGGAAATTTAAATATTTTTATAATATAAATATAAAAAAAATATTTAAATTTCCAACAGGCTCGTGTAAATTAGTTTTTAAACCGTTTATAGCGTTGTTTTTTAATTTCCACCGTCAATCAATCCAGTAGTTGATGTTTGAAATTCAAATCACGCTTTTCCCCATACTCCCGTTTCGTTTTGGTAACTGGAAATTTGGTTTCTGCTTAGGGAATTTGTAAATATGCTTGTTCAATATACGCGCCGTGAACACCCGTGAAACATCGTGAATGTGTCCCTACTTGTGTTGTTTTTGCCGCGATTCGGCTTTTCATATGATTTTGCTGGTGCACTCGTTTCAATCCTCCATTTCCACTAGCGATACCTCTGGCCAATTGTAAATATCATGCATGGGAGTAAATAAGAGGCTAAGTGCGGCAGGCTACAGCCACAGTTCAGAATCCATAGGGAGTATAAATTGTTGTAATACTGCGCTATACCGCACAGAGTGTTTTACTGGCCGATACATACCTAACATCCTTACCTCAAATTATTGCTCAATTAAATTTTTTATCATTTAGACTTAGTCTAAGTCTTAGTAGTTAGTAGTAGCATAAAGCCAAAATTGTTCCGTGCTTCGGAGGGCACGTTAAGCCGTCGGTCCCGGTTGTTGTCTTAGGATGGCAGTCGTTATAGAATGATGGTAGGGCATTTTGCGAATGCCTGCCTGCACCTAACGGTGTGTTCCGGCAGTTGTCCTTGAGAGCCAGTAATTCTAGGTTAGCCTAAACAACATCGTCGACTGCATCATCACACCATCAGGTGAGATAGTGGTCACCTATCAGGCATAAAAAACCATACTAAAGCCAAACCACCACCAGTTACTTATTGTAATAAATATTGTAATATTTTTATGACTTACAAATTGTCCAAGAAAAAAGACATAAAGGAATGGCCCCGAATTTCTCGCCCCTTCTTCTCTAAGTGGTGTACCATTTAAGCTGAACGCGGCAATAGAATATTTTGATAATCATTTTTTTCTCATAAAATTTCTTATTGAAATATTCTTTTAATATTATTTTTAGAATTTTTAAATTGAAGTTCATAAGAGCATCGTAGACGTCGAAATTGAATACATGATTTTGACTTTTACTTAAATTTATGTGCAATACTAAAATATGTACAAATGTTTATAAAATTACTTTTATTTAACTGCTTGGTGTGGTTGAGTGAGTTTTGGCGGATGTATTTTGTACTCCTAAGCTTATTTTAGCGTCCGTTCTTGTTGAACTTTTTAACAAAACTGAATAAGGTTGCGAGTGTGGTGTAAAATATTTTTCACGGTAAATTTCCGAGTTAAATCACAGCGAGAATTCACACAGTGTTTCGCGCACAAGCTGAGACTATGCAGCCAGTGCTTTAGCAAAAATATCATCATAATTTTTTGCATTTCGTAATCATATTGTTGACAATTATTTATTTACTCTTTGCCACTCAACGGGGCAATGCTGCAAGCATGCTGGGCACGCTGCCAATTGGTAGTGAGCTGGAGCATTTGGACTGCTGTGAGTCTGCAATGACTTATAGGTAGTCTTTATGCTTTTATTGTAGCAGCTGTAGTTTTGTATATAGTTCGTAGTATTTTGTTTAAAGAGGCATACCGCCGATTAAAAAATAAGTTTTGTTTATTCTTAAAATAATGATGACTATGATAGTTATATTAAACAGGTGACTGGGCTCATTAAATATTTGAACCGCCGCGTCTGCCCAGATGCCTGATTATAATACTTTCCATATATAAATATATACATATATTTACTTCTATTTTTTACAAGACTATCATGTGACCCTCCGCGGGGTGCAGGGTTGGAATCACATATATTCCTGTGGCAGTCGTAAAAGAGGTCTAAAGGAAAAATAACAGAACGAGAAGGCGAGCCTTTTTAAAAAACTGCACATTGATACAGTGATCCTCAAGACGCCTGCATATCGGAGAGACCTTTGTTCACCGTTGGACGTTTCGGATGAAATTTTACTTTTAATTTTTGGTGAAATTTGAATTAAATAGTAGGTACGAGATTTGGCTATAATGCTGTACAAACCTATAACACACTAGCGGCCCGGCCTAGCGGCATCATTATCTACAAAAAGTCCACAGTACCATATGTCTACCTATTACAGTTATGTCACAATAACTACTTTTAATGTGTTTCAATTTTCATTTTTGTTATATTTATAATTATTAAAAAAACAATTATATATAAAATTGTAGTATTGCTCTATGATCTATTGTCAACAATTTCTGTAGCGTACGCGATATAACGATTCTTTTAGTATATTCTTCACACGTTGGGTTACAATACAATGTCGAAATGTTCAAACAGATCCCTAACTTTTTGAAAATATTATATAGGCCATGTTCATCAGGGATAGTGTAGGATTCTAATTGTGTCCCCCCGAAGGGTTCCCGCCTTGTCGTGGCGGTGGGGCTTAGTAGCCGTGGCTTCGTCACCCACGGTGAAGCGAAGAGGAACCAGGGGCCGTGCTGGCTTGGGCAGTCGGCTGGCCCCAGAGGGGCCGCTCCACTGGGCTTTGCCTCTAAGTCCAGACTGGAGCGGCAACGGGTAGGCCGCGGTGCTGTATGGGCAGCACCGCATCTGAGGCGGGCTGTGGTGTTGTATGGGCGACACCACAGCTGACGGTGAGGGGCCACGGCGGGAGAGTAGTGCCGGTATCACGGTGCGCCGCTCTCCCTACCTTCCGTGGCCACGGCGGGGCCGCCACCGTTGGATGGCGGACGCGGAGGGGCCGCAGGGGAGGAGGAGTGTTGGTATAGCGAGGCGCCGCTCTCCCTATCCTCTGCGGCCGAAGTAGCAGGCGACGGGGCTACTCATCTGACCCGTCGCAGGGGGACCTTGGGCGTCGGAAGCGGGGTCGTCTGACGCCCATTTGCGGGCTTGGTCCCCGGGTGGTAGCGACGTGCCATGTGTTCTGGTGCGTCGTGAGGGGTAGCACCCCAGGAGGGGTCCGGCAACGGACAACCGTGGCGGGTTCGTGGTTGAGTGGTAAAGCGACCCTGCGATCCCGCCGAGAAGCGGTAGAGATGGAACACCGTGTGTTATTTAGTCGGTAGGGGCACTTGCTGCTGTGGGAGTAGTTGGTGTCGAGCCCGACATATCCCGGCCACCATCCCCGGGGTGGACGGGAATGCGTAAATGCATTTTTCACACGTTAAAAACAAAAAAAAAAAAAAGGATTCTATTGTGTATTTTTTTTAAAATCAGTCCTGTAGTTTTTAACTTTATTCGTTCTTTCCTCTTTACAATTTTACTCTTTAGTGTAGATATAGATAGTATAGATGTGATAGTATAGTGTGAATGCACACCAAATTGACTTCCCTACCTCTGCATATCTTAAAGTCAACAAACAACATGAATTTAGTTGATCCCGGTGTTCCGCAAACTTCTCAATAAGTAGTTTAGAAGTTCTAACAACGCACGTGCACCCTAAGTTTCCAGGCCTTCAGTCTAGGCTCTTACTTGTGCTATGCAAATTTGGCCAAAACTAGCTTTCTGTTTATGGCAAGGCCTGCGCTTTGTCTGTGTTGGAAGTTTACAAAAAGAGAAAGAAACAACTTTTGTTAAATTTTCCAATTACCTTTTTTTTATGCTTGATAGGTGAGCCTTTGACCACTATCTCACCTGATGGTAAGTGATGATGCAGTCGACGGTGTTGTTCAGGCTAACCTAGAAGTACTGGCTCTCAAGGACAGCTGCTGGAACACACTGTTAGGTGCTTGGCGACAGATTTTCTACTTGAGGGTGGTAGCTCCATTCGCAAAATGCCCTACCTCCATGCTATAACGACTGCCATCCTAAGACAACAAACGGGACCGACGGCTTAACGTGCCCTCCGAAGCACGGAAACGCTCAGTAGTAATGTCACTAGCGGTCACCCATCCAACTCATGACCGCGCGCGACGTTGCTTAACTTTGCTGATCGGTTGAGAACAGCTAAGTAAACTTCGCTACGAGCGCTTCAAGACTTTTTAATTGACTTTTTAACCTTTTTAATATTGTTATGTTTGTAACACAGCAACGCTTGCTATGCGGATTACATTACAAAATTACAAATATACTTTAGGTAAAAGGGGTGGATGAACGCGGGTTCCAATCCCGCACATGACTTAAATTTTTCCAATTACCTATTAAATCGGGTGATATCAAGTTAAGTTTATATAGTTTTTTTTTTAAATGGCTGATATGCTAGTCTTGGACCCCTATCTCATTTTTTTTCGGTGATGTTGTGGTCAAAGATGTAGGCTAACTTACAATTACCAGCTCCAAGAACAGCTACCGTAACACCCCGTTAGGTTTACAGTTTTTCTACTAAAGGGTAAAACCTATACAGGACGTTCATTCGTAAAATATCCTACCACTATTAGGTATAAAACGATCGTTACACAACAACCGTGACCGATGCGACGACGGTTTGATGTGCCCTCCAAAGAACGGAAGCGCTCAGTAGGAATGAACGACACTAGCGGTCACCCATCCAAGTCATGAGCGCAGCGAACGTTGCTCAACTTAATTGATCTGTTAAGAGTAGAGTGCACGGAGCGCTTTCCATACAAACGTAGTTACGTCATATTTTAAATACGAGTACTAAGGGCCTGTTTCAGAATGTTCGAGTAAATTCCGGTTATACTACCCAGAACATAAAGTAACTGAATGATTAAAATGACAGTTAACATGCAGCGCGTTTCAAGCTTTAAGCAAAATGGATAAGCTAAATCGATGACTGTGAAACGAAAACTTAGTGTTTTATTTATTAAATATGTTTTGGGTAGTATAACCGGAACTTACTCGAACAGTACAGGCACATGAGACTTAACAATTATGTCTCAAGGTGACGGGTGCAGTGCAATTCGTGCCTTGACAAATGCATCTGTTATAGGCAGAGGTTAGTCCGCTTAACATCAGGTGGAGCACGACGCTTCATCCGTCACAATTACATAATAAAAAAAACATACTGAAACAGGCCCTAAGTGTTCAAACTGGTGAAAATTTGCACGTATATCCTTGAGCCTACTATCCATGATTCTAGTTAGCCGGAAGCATAGATATTGCCGTAAAATTAAGTATTTCCAAATTTATTTGAAAAATCATTTTGTATGGAAATTGTTATTGTGACATTTTGGGGATATAATAAATCGAAATACGTCCAGAGTTTCACTGAATTTGAACACTTAGTATTTAAAATATGACGAAACTAAGCTTGTATAGATAGCGTTCCGTGAACTCTACTCTTAAGAACAAGTTACACTACAAAACTTCAATAGATCGCTATTAATTTATCTATAGCTAATAGGTAGGCTATTAGGTATTTACGGTAATATTAAGCTAATAGTTGGGGTGCCGGGTTAGAATTGCACTTCCCCGTATGATGATCACCCACGGGATGCCGTGGGTGTCGTAAGGGGCGACTAAGGGAAACATACTGGAAGGTGGGCAGCAGCACCTTTTAAAGATCTGCCTCTTACACTGCGATCCCCAAGCGACCTGCCAAGCGTGAGGATTATGGCAAATACCCCCTTGTATTTGCCATAATCCCCACGCTTGGCAAATAAATAGGGGAGGCTGTGTTCAGCAGTGGACGATTCGGCTGATACAGTACAGTACAGTAATAGGTAAGAAATCTAGCCTTTGTACTAGCCTAACAACTCTCTCCACTAGGTGGACTGATGATATTGGTCGTGGGTAGGCTATGGTTACAAGACTAGTAGCCATTCTTTGTGGCATTCTATGGAGGAGGCATTTGTTCAACAGTGGACGTCTTCCAGCTGATAATGAAGATGAGGTGCGCCTATAACCACATCTAACCTGATGGTAAGTTATTTTGAAGATGTGGTCGAAATATTGTTCACTTTAAGGTAGAAAAACTGGCTATCAAAGACAGCTGCCGGAGAACACCATTAGTTGCGACATATTTTCTTCTTGAGGGTGGTAGCTAGCAAGACGGGTTTCGTAAAATTACCTACCACCATACTAATCATAAAACTATAACCAATCAATTCAATATCATCACTTCTGTATACCTTCAAGAGGTGATATTCAATAATAACAAATATTTTTAAAATATTTTAATAAAACATTATGTATATTAATATTTTATTAAAACATTTTTTTTTATTATTAATTATTATTAAATATATATTTTCCGCAAAGTAACGCCTGAATCTATTCATTAGGTGATATTCATTTATTTTATTTATTTATAGCTGATAGGCGAGCCTTTGATCATCATCACTTACCATCAGGTAAGATGGTGTCATCTTACCTGATGGTAAGTGATGATATTGTGGTCGAAGGTGTTGTTCAGGCTAACCTAGAATTACTGGCCCTCAACAGATTTTCTACTTGAGGGTGGTAGCTAGCCAGGCGGGCAATCGTAAAATGCCCTTCCAACATGCGGTGAAGCTCAAGCCGGCGGTGGGGATCGAACCAGGGTACTGCGGCACGGCAGTCCATAGCTATTACCGCTCGGCCATCATTGCTTCAATATTATTTATTCAATATTATATATTATGTTATAGAATATATGAATAATACTTAGTAGATATGAATATCTACTGAGATATTTACCACAGTGGCATAGAATATACGCTGAGCCATAAGCCTCTTTGGCTAGGTAAAGTTTTTCAATTAAAATGGTTTTATGGGTACCGCGGCCGCCACCACGCAGAACAATGTAACTATAGCCATAAATACAGCTCGTACAGTGCCAAGCGGGGAATATGGCACGATTATGATAAGGGTATTTCTATAATAAGCCAAGCCAATGCGAGGAACATAAAGTTGCAAAGAATAGTACATATTGTTTCATTCAATTACTACTCTTTACATTTAAAATCATTTCTCGTTATTGTTCTTAGCTTTTGGATCGTGCTTGGTATTGTCAAATGCATCAGTGGAGCTAAAGTCAACAATTTAACATAATGTTTTTTTAAAAGAATGTTTATAAGTTACTATTTTACGATAACATATTTTGTCAATTGCCAATTTAAGTCTTATTTTAATTTGTGTTAGCAGGTGATGTTTTGACAAAAGAAAAAAAATATTAGTTACTAGATTAGTATGCTCCATTTTCATTTATATGTTTAACAATTCCACCGTTGTACCTAGGTCCTTACTCTATCTTCTCTGACCTCAGATAGTCAATAAAGACCAGCCAAAGGACAAGTCTCGTTTAGCCTCAGCGAAATTGAGAGTCCACGTCGTTACGACTTATTTTTATTTATACTTTCTCGTATCTCGTGCAAGATCCCCCACATAGGTAACATTACCTAACAGATGCACAGGCATATTTATTGTTCCCTGGCGTGCCATACATTACGCCAGGCAGTGTAAGCTGTAATAGGTATGTACCGAGATAAAACGCTAACGGTAACGAAGAGGGCAGTTTTCTAAATTGAAAATGTTAACTATTTTCTCTTCCTCCCTAGAATATGTTCAATGGATAGCGTGACGTAAATTATAATTGAATATTAAGATTGTAATGTCTTAAAAATATTTAACGAATTGATATTATAGGAATTGAATATAATTATTATCTTGAAGAGAGGGAAATTATGGAAAAAACTGAAAAGGCGTTTTGCTAGCGTAAGAAAATCGACTGATGTTATCTCTTTGGTGGGATTAGATAAGAATTAGATGATGATGGTTAGGAAGAACTGCAATGCACGGCTTTGTGTTCACCACAAAACTTGAAAAACATGGGCTAAATCACAACTATGTTACACCTACCATGTACCCTAAAACTTAGATATGTGGGGTCCATACAATGTGTTATATGCTCTTATATTATACTGTGTGGTGGTGTAAGGAAGAACCTAAACTATGAGTTACACTGTCCAAAAATCTCCGCTCCCCACCCGTAGGGATATCGTAAAAACTATGAACAAGTTTGATTGCTTATATACCTAATTGAAGCAGTGATGGCTCAGTGGCATTGGATATGGACTGCCACACAGCAGGTCCATGGTTAGAATCACGCCGCGGACTTGAGCTTCACCGCATGGTGGTAGGGCATTTTGCGAATGCCACCCACAAGTAGATAATCTATCGCCAAGCACCTAATGGTGTGTTCCGACAGTTGTCCTTGAGAGCCAGTCATTCTAGGTTAAGCCTGTCATCACTTACCATCAGGTGAGATTGAAGTCAAAGAAATTTAAAAAAAAACTTAATGCCTAGCTGAGGGCAATCCTTTTACTTTAACCTATTAATCCTAATATGCATCATCATCATTATCAAGGACCAGGAGACGTCTACCGTCAAACAAATTCTACGCGCACACAACGCTATAAAAACGGCTATTAGCCATTGGGATCCATCGGCTCCCCGTGACATTTTCTATGTCGTCAGTCCACCTAGTGAGGGCCTACCTACTCGCTTCGCTTTCCAGTGTACTGTGGTAACCACTCTTGAACTTTTCTTTCCCATTAATATCAAATTACTAGTTCAACTTACTGAAGACAAAAGTCTTCAACCAGTGTGTGTTGCCAGTGATGACATATGGCACTGAAACGTGATCCTTATCTGTGGCACTTATGTACAAGCTCAGAGTGGCTCGACGAGCTATGGAAAGAGCTCGGAGTTTCTTTGCGTGATAAAACCCGGGACGTTGCTCGACGAATTGATAACCGATAAAGAAGAAAGGTTCTCGAGTGGTTACCACATTACACAAGAAGACGTATAGTTGGTAGGCCTCCAGGTGGACTGACGACATCGTTAATGTTATGGATAGCCAATGGTTAGAAGCGGCTAATAGCCGTTCTTTGTGGCTTTCGATGGGGGAGACCATTGTTCAAAAGTGAACGTCTTCGAGCTGATGATGATAACTTCAACTTCCATTTCTGAGAGCTATGTTGGTGACATTGGTTCTTCGGAGAATTACTTTGTTTCAGATTTTGCCGCGGAAAGAAACTCCAAGCGTAGCTCTCTCCATAGAACGTTTCTCATAATGTAATGAATGCGGAAATTGGCTTATCGGTCTGTGGCGTCAATACCATTGAACAGGTTTAATTAAAATTTCGCACACAGATTATCATATAGCTGGGAGTAACAGAGTTTTTTTCATAACGATTGTACATATAATTCTACTTAAAACCGCTTTCACTTACGTTAATACAGCCGAGTAGTTCGATCACGACCGGTTTCGCGACCTTCAGAGTCGCTTCATCATAGAGTACGTACGGTCCCGACCGCGTCCGCGCAAGCACTGTTGTTTGGGTCAGTAAAAATGGTGATTTTTTTTTCCCTAAAATTGGAATCGACCTCAACACTCAAAAGTGTGAAATACCTTGTTGAAGTCGTTAACATGCGCACTATATTGTTATAATAGTAACTTTTGAACTTTTATGGTACCGACTTCAACCAGTTATTTCACAGTTTTGGGTATTGAAGTTCCATTTTTAGGTAATTTTATTTTCATAAATATAACTAAAATTCTCTAAATTCCAAAACGAAACTAAACCACTGAACTAACGTGGTAATTTATAATAAAGTGCTTTTAAATATTATTTAACTAATAAAATGTAGTGTTAGTAAAGTTCTAAACAATAGTAGAATAAGCTCATTAGCAGGCTGGCAGCACGCGCGCACAGCTTGCCCTAATGTCTTCATTCTGGCGGATTATCTGCCGCCGATTTATCGCCGCTCCGAGCTTAGCGGTTTAAAGTCTTTTGCTGTTTTCAAGCTGGACTTCATCGCATTAGAGCTAGTAAAAGAGCATCATCTTTCACAGTCTTTGAGACTACTAAGTTGCTGAGGGATAATATGTAGATTAATTTATATTTGAACTGACTTCCAAAAAAGGACTTCTAAGTCGACGCGTATATTTTTTCATTCTTATTAATTCTAGGTTAGCCTGAACAACATCTTCGACCACATCATCACTTAAAATCAGGTGAGATAGTGGTCAAAGGCTATCAAGCTCAAAAAAAGTTTTTTTTAATGTATATGACCACGCTTATATTTTTAAAGTGGTCCGATTTTGATTACTCTTTTTTTTATTGGAAAGGGTATACTTCCGAGTTGGTCCCATATAAATTTCATAATTACGGTTTATAAGTTAGAGTCATAGCTTAAAAATGTATTCTCTTACCTAGATTATTTCGTTGTATTTGCTGTCGTTGACGATGAACACTATTTTAGGCGAGTGATGTAAGAAAGTGACTTCGAGCATAGCGAAACTTTTTAGTAGGTATTTTTTGAGTCAAGTCGATTTTTTGAGTGAGGGATGAGAGCATATCGAAACTAACCCTCTAAAACAGATACCGCAACCGTTAGGTGCTTTGATGCATATTTTTAAATGATGCTGGATGCTTGGCTATATTTTTTTATGTTAATGTGACGGTACAAGCCTGAGGCTCACCTGAATTCTATTACAGACACATTTCTTCAACGACGAATTGCACTGTGCCTGTCACACTGAGACGTACAGTCGTTAGGTCTCATGTGCCTGTAATTTCACTGGCTCTCGAGGACTGCTGTCGGAACACACTGTTAGATGCTTGGCGACAAATTTTCTACTTGAGGGTGGTTGTAAACCAGGCGGGCATTCGCAAAATGCCCTACCACCGTGTGGTGAAGCTCAAGCCCGCGACGGGATTCGATCTATGGACCTGCTGCACGGCAGTCCATAGCCAATGCCACTGAGCCATCACTGCTTCGAAAAATATATAATATGGGCTGGGATAGCACTCTCAAAATGCCCTTCAACAATGCGGTAAATAGCAAGCCCAAAATTCAAGTTGTCGATTTCTTGCGCTGAAGTCTACAGCCTCAGTCACATCAAAGCAACAAAACTGATCAAACTGTTTCTTCAATTTATTACGTAATACAATCAATCTGATTTTAAACGTAGTAACTCTTAGTAAAATCTTTCTTCCCAAGAGCACAACTATTGAACCAACAGAAAAAAAGTTTCTTTTATTCATAAACTTGGTGTGAAACTTTACAAAACTCCGATCGGCAAAGAAACGTGTAAGAGAAACCAGTGATAAATCAATTTCATTGATTTGAAAGCTTGGGTAGGAGCTGATTGATTCAAAAAGTTCTGTAAAATGGTTTGCATTCGAGTTGTTATTGTTTTTTAATAGTAGTAATAGTAATAATTTATTTCCAAAGACACTGTTTAACAAGAATTAGTTAATATCAATAGGCTTCCCACTAGGATTCCCTGTTTTGGGAGGTCTATTTACTTCCTAATATACAAATTTATATGATTGATATTGCATCTATACAAGACAAAAATTAAAATAAAATCATCATAAATCATTCAAAACTATTAATTACATTCAATTTACATTATACGTTACAATTTTATAATAATTATTAAATATATAAGTAATTTAAATTTCACAATAATAATATTAATATATAAAAAATGTTTTCACTCAACCAAGCTCGGATATGAAAGATATATTTATAGCAGTACAAACACAAATGTAACGTCACAAATTTGGGTAATTATCGACCATTATTATATCTGCCCATATCACCCAGAGGCAGTCACTATAGTTGATAAGTGAGGCTAAAGGTGGCCTAAAGCCCCTTTTGAAGAACCTTACACTGCATCCGCAAGACGACGGCCCAGCTTGGGGATTATCAGCAATGACCAAACCCCCCATGTAAAAGGGGAGTCCTTTGTTCAAAGGTGCACTTCTTACGGCTATGGATGTGTAATCATGAACACCTATCATACTCTCCATTTAAATATTCACAATTTATACAATAAATAGTGAAACGCCCGTATAATCCAGTATACCCCAACATAATTAGGCCCGACTCGCACTTGGCCAGTTAGTGATAATGGGCAAATATGGCTGCACTCTAGGTCTAGAATTCAAACTTACACCTCAAGGAAAGGTGTCTGGAAGCTTCTATGAAATCACAAATTAGAAACTTTATGGCAGATTCGCTTCTTAGATATACTTCTTCTTGGGAATTCTGGTTCAAAACAAAGATAGAATGATACACTTCCGCAGGCAGATGAAGAGAGACAGAGATTGCTCGCACTATCTGCTGGAACCTAAGGAAGGATTACTTAAGGCTGATCAGTTTTCTTTTTCATGTGATTATTAACGGAACGCGCACGATTCCCACCTGATGTTAAACGGTAGCCTCTACTTATACACTTCGTCATAATTGATGAACTGCACTGCGCTTATCACCCTGAGACATAAAGATGTTGAGTTTCATGCCTGTAATTTTGCCGCAACATATTCCCTTCAAACCGGAACACAGTAATGCTGACATTAATGCTTGGCGGTAGATAGGCGTGGTGGTAGTAAGTACTTCCCCGGATGAACTTGTTCACAAAGAATTCTACTGCTGCTTTGTATGGATGGACATCTTAGATCCGCCATTTTGAATATTTGACAGGTGTTATTTGACTACACCCTCGATTTCCTATTACATTTGTACAAATAACTCCTCTAGGTATATGTTCCTGTTTTTTACCGACTTCAATAAAAGGAGGATGTAATCAATTCGTCTGTTTTGTTATGTTTTTTACCTCAGAACTTTTGAATGGGTGAATCGATTTTGAAGATTCTTAGCTTGCCGTGTGATCTCATTTAAATTTTATCGAAATCGGTGCAGCTGTTTTTGAGTTACACTCCAATTACTGAAAAGTATTTTCCTATCATGATGATATAGTCATCGATAGTGAATGACAATCGATCCCATAAGTAGCAAGGGTCATTAAAAAGGGTGAAAATTATATTTTACTATAAAATGGAACCGACTTCTACAATCAAATGTGTGAAATAACTTGTAGAAGTCGGTACCATGATGTGCCAAAAGTAGGTACCTATTATCACAACATTGCGCGCATAAAAAAATTCACCCTTTTTAATGACTCTTGCTACTTATGAGCAGTCTGACGAAACTCTATATGGGAAAAGTGTTTGTATGAAAAGGGTGCGAACTTTGATGGCGACTCTTTCTATCTCTTTCGATCCATACATACTTCTCTTTCTAATTTGTGATATATCTGTGGTAATTTCTGTCAAATGGCTCTTCTTTGTCTGTGGTCTGTGATGTGGTGTCACATATCAACTTTTGTTTGTTGTTGTTTGTGATTGCTTTTCGGTGTTTTTCTCGTTATTCTAGAACCAAATTCATATTTTACAGCCAAGTTTTTTACGTGTTATAAAAAGTAAAAGTAGCTTTACATGTTATAATGTACTATTATAAAACATGTGAAATATGTGGCCTAAAAGCCGGCCGCACTAACAACAAAAAGCGGATGTTTATGGCGAAATTTCCTTTAAACGAAGAAAGGTATGTACATATACATAATATAAAGTTAAAATTAACATACCAAAACAATGTTATATTATCTTCCGTAGGATGTCAACAGGGTGATCCTCTGGGACCAGCCATCTTTAGCCTTGCCATCCACTCAATAATTCAACGTCTCCAATCAAAACTTAACGTTTGGTATTTGGATGACGGAACCTTAGGAGGCGATGCGAACACGGTATTGAATGACTTGCGAGTACATATAGATGATTTTCGTCTTATTGGCCTTGAACAAAATTTTTCCAAATGTGAACTTTTTGTTTGTGATACTTGTCCGGATAAAATTTCGATTATTGAAAAATTCAACTTACTTGCGCCTGGTATAAAATTAGTAGAAAAAAGTTCGCTCCGTCTTTTGGGTTCACCGATTCTTGACGAATCTTTGTCACCATTTGTCGAAGAACAAATTCAAAAGTTTAGAAATGCTTCTAGCAGATTATTCAAAATTAACGCCCATATGGCTTTTACTATTGTTAGATTTTGCCTTTTCGTTCCTAAATTTACATACTTTTTGAGGTGTTGTCAGCTGTGGAAACACAGTGAGCTTCTTTTAAGCTTAGACAATTTATTAAAAGATACGTTAATTTCGGTTTTGAATGTTGAGATGGATGATAGGGCTTGGGTGCAAGCTTCCCTCCCTGTGAGGTTGGGGGGCATAGGGATACGGAATATTTCTAGTGTGGCATTACCAGCTTTTTTGTCTTCTGTACACAGTACACACAAATTAGTAGAAAAAATTCTTGCACCATCTTTAGGCTCTTTTGATGTAGCATATCTGGCTGAGGCCAAAACCACATGGGGACTGGCTTGTCCAAATACTGAGTTCCCAAAAATGTTGTCATCTCAGAAACAGTGGGATCGGCCCCTATGCGAGCTAGCACGGAAAGATCTTTTAAATACGTGTCCTAGCATCGCAGATCGTGCTCGTATTCTCGCTGTTTCTGTGTGGGAATCAGGTCTTTGGTTACAAGCCATTCCTTCTTACAAAACTGGTAGCCTTATAGATCCTTCCGCTTTTCGTCTCGCTATTAGCTTACGCTTGGGTGCAAGGTGTTGTGTTCCACATCACTGCCAGTGTGGTACTGCAGTTGACCAACTCGGTCACCATGGCCTCTCCTGCTCTCGAAGTGCTGGTCGAATTTCCCGCCACGCCAGCCTTAACGATATCATTCGCCGGGCTTTTACCAGCGCCAATGTTCCAGCTGTTCTCGAACCGAACGGTCTGATGCGTGACGATGGTAAAAGACCTGACGGCATGACTCTGGTTCCATGGAAGTTAGGACGGCCCTTAGTGTGGGACGCTACATGCGTAGACACTTTAGCGCCGTCACATCTTTCTGAAACCAACGTGAGGGCTGGCGCTGCGGCTACTTCGGCGGAGCAACTCAAGCGGCGCAAATATGCTAACCTCGGTATGGGTTACATATTTGAGCCGTTTGGTGTAGAGACGTTGGGTCCGTGGGGACCGGGAGCTCATCGTATTTTCCAAAATCTATCAGAGCGCTTGGTCGATGCGACGCGTGATCAAAATGCTGGCACCTATTTGGCTCAAAGAATAAGCATTGCAATTCAACGGGGCAATGCTGCCAGCATGCTGGGCACGCTGCCAACTGATAGTGGGCTAGAGCATTTGGACTCCCTATGAGTCCAAATGCTTTTATTGTAGTGTTGTATATAGTTTGTAGTATATAGTATATAGCAATAGCTGTAGTGTTGTATATCGTTTGTAGTATTTGGATAATAAAGGCATACAAAAAAAAAAAAAAAAATATAAAGCGAATTATCATAGTTTAACCTGTCTTTTTATAAGTTTTCCCTAAATCATGTCCTATAACCAAATTCGTAGTGTGGACATCATAATCGATACTAAATATCGAATATCGATGCACCTGTAATTATAAGTTGGCATCGGACTGGACCACTATGGCCAATTTATGAATGAAATTCTATTGTTATAATTATCGCCGATGCCAATGGTGTTACCTGGGTACGCATTATGTCCCATTGTCCATGTGTAGTGCTTTTACGGATCACATGTTTCAAAGATGGTGAAAAATTTATCTATATGAGACAAATTTACTTAGCATTCCATGGATTCACTGTGTGGATGCCGGGTCCATAACGTTACAGAAGAAGAGGCCCAAGTCAAGGTGCCTGGAACTTGGAACCCAGTGAGTAAGGTTAAAAGGCCCCTTTATGATGCATCAATGCCCCGTTTCACCACTCGAGCCTCCTCCCCTGCCCAACCAAATTAATTTTGTACACATATTTTTTCAGATTCAAAAAAAGGTCCTACACCTCGAATACGCAGGCTTTTGAAGCGTATCGAAAAATATAAGACAGAAAATAAAACCTTGAAAAAGAAATTAATTACGATGGACAACATATCATCCCCCATATTAAACAGTCTTATTGATTCTATCATCAAAAATCAAAACCGAAAAGCGCATGGTAAGCGATGGACAAAATTGAATAAAAGCGTTGCATTAGCTATTTACAAAAATCTCCGAAGTCTTATGGTATTGAAGTCAATTATTACCCATGCCGAGTATACGCACATTACACTGTCCTACAAAATATGAAATTAGAAACTGGAATAGATAAAACAGTTATGGAAAACCTTAAAAATAAGGGCGATAAATTAACAGAAGAAGAAAAAAATTGCGTAATTTTATTTGACGAAATGGCGCTCAAGATACGTCTTATCTATAGCCCTTCTACTGATTCCATCGATGGATTTAGACTATTTTGTTTTGATTGAATTTGTTTTGGTTGTAATAAAACTCTTATGATAAATATTTCTTTTATTTAAAAAATAAACCTGTTTATATATAAATCGATGATTTCATCAGCACGTCACTATTTGGTAATCTAATATTGATTTAATCGATTATTTTTCTGTGGGACATCACTATCAGTTAGTTAATGTTGGCAAGACTGTAAAATTATGAATTTAGTTGACATACAGAATTTTTTTCTTGCGTTATGTTGGTACTAGACCTTAGTACCCGTTTCGAACAACCATCAAAACCCATCTTATGTTCTAAAGTCCCGCCTCTTCTTACGTAGTATTGTATCCTCATTGCTTATGAGATCGATTGTCATTCACTGTCAATGAATATGTCATCCATTTTATGTTTTTTTTTTTGAGATATGAGTAGGTATTAAATTTTTGGGATATAACTGAAAATAAATGAATTAGCAAAAGACCTAGCAAGTCTTAAACACATTTTTTCATATCTACCCTCTAAACGTTACCTATAGGTAAGTTATGTAAATTCTTCAACGTCAATTCCATTTACTCGAAGAAAAACTTTCGAAGCTACATCAAGAAAATACTTTGAACAAAATGCGACAGAATTGTGTAACAATATAAATAAGACTACATCGAGCAGCGAAGCGAAGTCAATAAGGATAACGTGTTTTCTCAACGGTTTACTATAACGAGAGACAACCAGCCTTCGTTTTACAAGTCAAAATATTTATTCCCTTCTTCTTGAATACTATCCTACTTGTTCTAATGTTATCTTCAATCGTTTATATAGAAACTCGAAGGATATTATAAACTTCAAAATATATATATGTGTGTGTTACAGTGTGCGCGTGTGAAATACTATTATTATATTAAAGAGGAGCCGATAACGTGAGTTTTTTTTATGCTTGATATGTTAGCCTTTGACCACTATCTCACCTGATGGTAAGTGATGATGTGGTCGAAGATGTTGTTCTAGCTAACCTGGTACTTGCTACCCTTCACGACTAAACACAGTAGTCTGCATATTGAGACAGATTATCTGACACAGTATTGGTACACCAGTTGTGCTCTTGCTCAGAGGCTCTTAATAGCAGGACAGAAAAACATCTTCATTCTTCTTCTAGAGCTGTACGTTGAAATATCAAAATAGAATGTCTATAATGACCATAAAATGCACATAATAACTTCACTACTGGTTTATCGTTCCATGATCACAACTAATAAATAGCAAAGCAGTTTTACAGATGCTATAAAATAGCGCCATATTCTGCCACATGATGATCACAAACCAGTAATTTCCTTTAGAGTTATAGTCCCATAAGTCGTCTATCATGAAATAATGGCCATAATACCTGGTGATTAAAGTTGGATCTAATATCTAGATAGTCAAGTTGCAGCCTTCACGTTGGAAAACCTACTTCTATTTAATCTAAATCTTATACTAAGACATGCCATACATATGAAGCACGGAAGCGCTCAGTAGTAATGTCCGCCGCGGTCATGAGTTGGATGGGTGACAGCTAGTGACATTACTACTGAGCGCTTCCGTGCTTCGGAGGGCACGTTAAGCGTCAGTCCCGGTTGTTTTCTTGGCAGTCGTTACAGCATGGTGGTAGGGCATTTTGCAAATTCCCGCCTGGCTAGCTACCACCCTCAAGTAGAAAATCTGCTCGCCAAGCAACTAACGGTGTGTTCCGGCAGCTATTTTTGAGAGCCAGTAATTCTAGGTAAGCCTGATCAACACCTTCGACCACTTACCATCAGGTGAGATAGTAGTCGATGGCTATTCTATGGGGCATAAAAAAAAACAACGTGGACTTTATGACGTCACTTCAGCTTGACTGGATAATTAGGCGGAATTGTCAATAGATATAGGTACCTATTTTTATATTTTTTAAGTGTGTGTCTATAATAGTAATTTAATATTTTCTACTACCCCGTGGGGTGTCGGGTTAGAATTGTACCTCCCCATATCATCCCGTGGGTGTCGTAAGAGGCGACTAAGGGAAAAATACTGGAAGGTGGGCAGCAGCGCCTTCTGAAGAACTGCCATCTTACACTGCGATCCCCAAGCCGCGTGCCAAGCGTGGGGATTATGGCAACTAACCCCTTTAATAGGGGAGGCTGTGTTCAGCAGTGGACGATCCGGCTGATACAGAATATTTTCTAATTGAATATGGATGTTTGGAAAGTAGCACCTGAATCTATTAATTATGGAGTAAAATACCTTTTTGTGATAAAAATAGGCCTTAGTTTGGCCACCACACAGATAGTTGTTGGCAGGTAATAAGAATGAAGGAATATAATAAAATGACGAGAGTAAGAGGGATAACTATATCTTAACACAACTGCACTTTATATGCACTGAGTACAAAGAAAGGTACCAACACCTACTTCAATATCCTTAAGGGAACAAAATGGTTAAACAGTTTCAAGGCATCTTTACTCTCTGCTAATCGGATGAAAAGTGTCGCCCATTGCCGATTATAGTACCACCAACTTAACTGTGCAGTTTTCGAGGGCGCTGCTGGTCAAGGAAATCAACTACAAACTGTCACAATTTAAAGGAATGTTGTAGTTCTTTTTTTTGCCGCCTGAACAGATAAGTTGGTGGGACTGTACTTAAACTAAGTAAAAAGACTTCTCGGACTGCAGTACGAAAAACTTGTCAAATTTTGTTTCGTTGGAAGCTGGTGGTCATAACCGGCAGCTTTTGGTCTAACTAGAAGAGTATTGGAGATGGTTTGCATTTAGAAAATGATAGCCGTGTGGTAATAACTATGGACTGTCGTGCCGAGAGGCACCTATAAGCGCCAAAGGTGATAATAGCTCGTCTTCTTGATTATATACTAAATGACAATTTCGCAATGTCATGAAAGGAACATTGTCATTGTTACTAGACAAAAATCATTATTTTTCATATACAAATTATTTGAGTAACATTTTTTTGTTCCGGGCCGAAATCACGCCGAATTTGATTGACGGAAATTTCTATTCCATTCGTCGGAATGAAAAGGCATCCAGTGCGAACTCGGATCGGGTAAATGTGATTTTCGCTCAGCGGGCGATAAGTAAATGAAATATGTATTTAGAAAAATATTATTACTTATTTAATTACTAAATATAATTAGGACTTTACAAGATTGAACATGTTAAGATGGAACGGTATCTATAGTCACAATTATATGTATAACTAGCTGTACCTGAGACTTCGTTCGCGATTACCGTACCTGCAGACTAATTTATCACATTTCGGTGAAACACTTTAGTAAAGCTACTAGTAAAGCATAGCTCAGAAAGGAGCTTTTTACATTGGGTTTGAAACTTTCCGGGTTGTATTTTCCAGAAGACCTAGTAGTTAAGTTACTCAGAGAGTTCCTTCGCGGTTCGCACAATAAATGTTTAAGCAAAGTACATTGTGCTTTTCATTGGAATTTCGATTCTAAGACGGCGTCTTTTTGCCGAAGTTCGCCTTGTTTGGCGGAAGAACGAATATATATTAGATTGTGCACTTCCACTTTGCAGTCACCAAAATGTTTTCGGCAAAAGATAGATACTTAGTTATAAAAAGTGATTGTGGCGAATGTTCCAGATTTTAGAGTTTTATCCTTAGTAAGCTTGCAAAACTAAATAAGGGTGCCGGGCTACCCGTGGGGTGCCGAGCTGCCCGTGGGGTGCCGGGCTGCCCGTGGGTTGCCGGGTTTACTCGTAACAATTCTAACATAAAAAGAATAATTGAAATCTGACTACGCGTTAATAAATTACAACTAAGTGACTTTCATCCCCTCTCCCGAGGGAACCGTGCTGAATTTCGGAATAAAAAGTATACAATAACCTTTTCGTAGTATAAACTCAAATCCTGTTAAGTTTCATTGAATTCCTATTCAGTAGTTTTGGAGTGACGCGCGGCAGGATACAGACAGACATACAGAGCGAGACAGACAAAAATTAAAAAAAAAAACAGTTTTGGCATCAGTATCAGCTATCAATTTTTTTTTCATAATATCTTCCATGTACATTTCCGTGCTTTTTTTTTATACTGAACTGGTTAGCACTTGACCACTATCTCACCTGATGTTAAGTTATGATGCGATCGGTGATGGAGCGCGCTTACCCAGAAGATACCTATTCACTCGCGTTTTGAAGCTCCAAGGGACAGTAAACCTGAGTATTTGATATGAATTTCAATTTGATACCTCCATGCATTCCTGAGAAACAGGGTCTTGACAGACAGACGGACAACAAAGTGCTCCTATAAGGGTTCCGTTTTTTCCTTTTGTGGTCCGGAACCCTAAAATGCAGATTTTACAGTGTTTACAGTTTGATGAGAGACTGATGTGAGACCTTGAAAGGAAGGCCGGACCCGCATTTGGGCGATTTTTGATAAGTCATTGACTACATGTTGAACCAGAAGCTGGGTACGCCCATGTGTGCATAGGTATGTAAATAGATAAATTCTAGATAGCTTTTCGAGCAGTGTTGTTCTGATATAACCACTCTATGTATTATTTCAACTCTCTGGCCATAACATAAGGTTAGTCGGATGGACAAACGGACAGCCGAGGCTTAGCAATAGGGTCCTATTTTCTACTTCAGAACCCTAAAACACGCTTCAGTTATAAGAAATATTATAAATATTATACTATAACACAAGAGATGATAAAGTTCCAAAATATCCTATTTCAGTATCATTCCCAGACAAGTTTCTACGTATGCTAAAACTAAACTTCAAATGCACGGAGTCGTTTGTTCAATTGTAGCCTACAGTTAGCCCAAAGCACTCGGTATTTAGGTTCAGAACGACGCCATTTACGTATCTACGTCAGTATTCCTGGGTCGCTTACGGAAATATTGTCTGGAAATAGCTAGAAACTTGCATACGAGTGAAGCTGCAGGCTGGACGGAATGATTGTAAAACTTCGCTTAAACATTATCATGCAAACTTCTTGAGATCACGAGGGGTGTGAGTGCAGTACATATATCCTGAAACTTTGTAGGTCAATGTTTGGAGGTCATTGTCCCCGTAACTGAAATAGAAAGTGTAGTGAACGTTAGCGTATGTTAGAGTTTAGAACTTAGTATTAAATAAGTAAGGAGGATACCATATGATTGGTTATCGATGGGTATTCGAAAAACAGTTACACAACGGAATCAGAACTTTTGATTGGATGAAAAAAAATTTTCATCCAATCAAAAGTTCTGAGGAAACAAAAATTAAAAAAAACTAAAAATCAGTCGCGCGTGTAAACACAGGGAGCATTTGTTGCTTTTTGAAAGGGGTACTTGTTGTTATTTCCTTAATCGAATTCCTAGTAACAACACATTATAGAAAGATATAGGACTTTTTTATCAAGCAATCATAGCCGCTTCATTACTTAATAATGATTTTTAGTTAAGTATATTGTTATACCTGATAGGCTAGCTTTTGACCATAATCGCACCTGATGGGAAGTGATGTATAGTTGAACAACTACTGCTGGGACATGAGGTGAGGTGCTGGTGACAGGTTTTCAACTTAGGAAGGTGGCTAGCCTAGGTGGGACGGAATTTTGCAAATGCTCATCTGCCTAACTACCATCCTCAAGTAAAAAAAGGGTTTTCCGGTAACTTAGGGCTAGAAAGTAATTGTGAAATTACATGAGACTTAACAACGGTATGTTTCAGGGTAACGGGTGCAGTGCAATTCCTTACTTGTGACGAAATGTGTCTATTATAGGCAGAGGCTACCGCTTAACATCAGGTGGGTCTCGTTCATGTTCCATCACAATGTCATAAAAATACCCTACCATCATGCTTTAACGATATATAGCAGTATTTCTCAATTATCGGTTAAGAAAGTCTAGGCAAGCTCCGCTACTGAGCGCTTTGAAAGTAAGTTACTAAGCAAGCAAAGTCACGGGAAGTAAGTAGAGAAAGTTACGAAAATAATTGGAAATATCATAACAGGCCTTGCGTAATAGCCGCTAGCCCAGCAGCGCTTTAAGCGCTGCCAGCGTTATTATTACAACGTCCAAACTGCTAACTCGTCGCGTACAGGGTTGCGTTTACAGACTGCCTTCAGGGATGCGTGAAAGTGTCGAGAGAGTTCTAACCAATTATTTGAATATTTTTCAAATCTTGTTATTGTAAATGTGACAAACTTACTTGGATAATCGAAGTGAGTGACACCTGAGGATCAGTTAATCCCTTTTAATTCCTATTAACTTAAAATAATCGATTAATTATAATCAAAACTTTTTAGAGCAGTGGCTCCTAAATACAGTCCCCAAGACGCGAATTTACTCTATAAGTGAAGAAATTTGCAATAATGCACATATAAAAATAATCTATTAAATAATAAAAAATATATTAAGCAAACATTAAATTAATATTTTAGAGAAATAATTAAATAGTACATTATGATATAAGTGCGGTTGATAATTACAGCTGAAGCCATATTGCTTGTGGTTCTCGCCTACGGCTCGGGCTACAAGAAAGCAGAGGCTGTAATTATCCAAGCGCACGACATATTTCAACACAATTGCGAGGAACAAATACCTACATTTCGATACGAAAATATATACTTTATCTTTTTGATATCAAAAATAATCTGATTAAGAAGGTTTATAATCAAATCTTCTAAAATTCTACTCTACGTAAAAAAACTCTGGTTTGTTTTTGTATGAAAAACGAATGAAACAAACTACAATCTCCTTGGTGAGATGTGTGGAAACGTTGTTTTGTTAAAAAAAAAAAAGAGGGAGTGCGTAATAGACTACATTATGCCACTAAAATCGGTGCATTTAAAGGCCCGTTAAGAGCTAGTGTGTTGAAAAAATATATTATTATTTAGTGACAAGTCCGCCTAATTTTTCTGCTAAGCTAATGTGACACCACGCCACGCAGCCAAACTGGAAGATTTTTTGACATGGGTCGCTTCTATACAAGTCATCCTCGGGAGGACTTAATTCTTCAAGCGACCGTTTGAGAAATAATAATTATTATATATTATATGAATTATATGATATGAATGAAAGCCTGAATCTATCCATAATTCATTAGAGTCTGCATCATGAATGAAAATGGTAAGCATAGCTTTTATGGAATAAAGGTTATTTTATTTTTTAAAAAACCTTGTTTTCTGAAGCTCCTGAATTAACAGCCCGTTAACGAAAAAACGTTTTCATCACGGTTGTAATACTACAGTATATTTTTTTTACTTAAACAATGATGATTTGAAAGTTTGATTTCCTCTATAGTTTAGTTTTTATATAAACCCCATAACAAATACTAGTATGGTCTAAAATGTCCACCTTGTCATATATTAAATTGAACAATTATTTATATGAAGAAAATACACGTTTGCATCGTTGAAACATTACTCAATGAACTCTAAATGTTGACACTCCACATCGTAGAGTGCAAAAAGTGTTGATTCTTTTTCGACTAACATCTAATGTATTAAACCACCCTAAAAATAATTTATTCAAACTCCAATATTCATTGGTTCACCATTATACATATATTATCAATATTTCAGATTTTTAACTCAATCCGTTCTTGAGCCGAGTATAAACCGAGACACAAGGACGGACAGACAGACAGTGGAATCACACTAATAGGTGCCATTTTGCTCTTTGGCGTACCCAATGGGCAAAACAAAGCCAATTTTTTTTTTTAAATACTTGTTGGTTGTTGCTCCCGTAAACGCTACCCAGCATAATCCTGAACGGTCTCGTTTTCCACAAGCATTGAATTCCAAATTGGGATTGTTATTATATCTCGTGACGCGGAATTATTATTGACCAAATATCAAGGTTTCAACATTTTACTGGAACTGCTGAATCAAGCTATATAATTTGGTCCTAAAATTATAGAATTCTTTGTAGAAAAAAGTAAAATGATCAGTCACTAAACACATCAATCATAGTGATCCTTGGATTGAGTTCTCATTACGATAATACTGCTGTTTCTGACCAATTTGTTAAAATCTACTGGTTTCGTGAGACTCGTATAGACCTCCTGACTGAAATATGTTCTTTTTTACTAGTCCTCCTTTCTACGTTTGTTTGTTTTCAATCCCATATCTCCGCTGATTTTAAGAATTTCAAAAACAGAATTGATAAAAAAATTATATAAGTTTCGATACTACTCCCAAAATCTCACGAGAATCGGTTGAGAAATGCGACTTGGTAGAGGAAAACAACTAAAAACCCGGAACGGAAAGAATTTTAGCCCAAGTTGTAATGGAGATGCTTCGCTCACACTTCAGGCTGGTTCGGCAATGGCCCGTTTCAAATCTCACCTAGAATAAGCCTGTTTTATATCCTAACATCATCACTTACCAATAGGTCAGATAGTGATCAAAGGGTTAACCGATCCTATCCGAACCGTATTCTTTCTAAAGTCGGTAAATAATAGCAGCCGAGTACTGTACACACGTTATTGATTTTTTTATTGATATAGTAAGCCTTTGACCATCACGCAATTTCACCTGATGATGGTAAGTAATGATGTAATTGATGGTGTTAACAGGCTTAAGCTGTAATCACTGGTTTTCAAGAGCAACTTTCCAGAACACATTATAAAGTACTTGGCGACATATTTTCTACCTCAGAGTGGTAGCTAGAGAGTCTTCATCGCAAAATGCCTTACCACCATGGATTTTTATAATATTTTAATAACGCAAGTTTTTCAACTGACGGGGAACGACGGTACGAATATGCAGGTGTAGCAGGCCATTCATTCTGGATCTGGAGCAATGCTCGATTATATATCACAGGAAATACAAACACAGCAATCCATTTCGATACGGGAAAGCAACGCTGAGTCTGACGACGCTGTTTGGTACGCATTTGTCCGTAACTAATGGGTTTGCTCAAATTAGGTTGTGCGAGCAAATTCCAATAGCACATACGTTACCTGTAAATAGATCAAATAAAAAAATAAAGGAGACGATTCCCTAATTTTGGTCATTTTAAAATGGTTTTTTGTTTTTATTAAAAAAGTATATACCATGTTTGGACATATTGGCAACAAATCCGTACTGAAATTTTTTCAGAACTGCTTGGTTAATGGGTAACAAAATATTAAAATGCAGCTATTTCCATTTTTTTTCTGGAACTCATTTTCAACGATTAATCCATGCGCATCCTAGATAATGAGAACAATAGAATTTCATTCATAAATGGACGATATTGTGCACGTGGATCCCAGGGGGGCGTGAAATCAGTGTTGAACATTTTTAAATCGGGTAACCGCACCAATGGTTAATGTATTATTTAATAATATCGTTCTATTTCCATAAACAAAAGATCGTTGCTGCCACGCGCACCGCGCATTTCACTGTGAAGCGCTCGTAGCGAAGTTTACTTAGCTGTTCTCAACCGATCAGCAAAGTTAAGCAACGTCGCGCGCGGTCATGAGTTGGATGGGTGACCGCTAGTGACATTACTACTGAGCGTTTCCGTGCTTCGGAGAGCACGTTAAGCCGTCGGTCCCGGTTGTTGTCTTAGGATGGCAGTCATTATAGCATGGTGGTAGGGCATTTTGCGAAATGCCCGACTGGCTAGCTACCACCCTCAAGTAGAAAGTCTGTCGCCAAGCACCTAACGGTGTGTTCCAGCAGCTGTCCTTGAGAGCCAGTACTCCTAGGTTAGCCTGAACAACATCTTCGACCACATCATCGCTTACCATCAGGTGAGATAGTGGTCAAAGGCCAACTTATCAAGCATGAAAAAAAAAATGTTTTTTTCATTATTTTTATTTCTTCTTACAAACTCCTTATTGGTCTGTATCGAATACTGCTTCATTGAAGTGAGGCCGATTTTATAAACATGCGTGTGACGTTACCGACGATGTAACTTGCGTGTGAAATGTGATTCCATCCTGCTTTTTATCTTTTCAAGATTATTGCCTAAAAATAAAGGTAAATTTGGCAAAGTATTTGACTGAAGATCGCGAAAAACCCATGGATAGATAACAACATTCTCAGTCGTAAGATACTCTTAGACTTCGCACCGCTCATATCCCATCAAATTCATCTTTATCTTAATATATCCCATCATCATTTAAAGAAGCTTGGAAATTTGTTAATGCAAATCATAACATCCTCTAATTGTAATCAGTATGGTGAAGACTTACGACATGTTTTGATGGAATGCATGCGAAATGACATTTATAGAAGATCGTCCTTTACTCATACCAAAGTATTTTTCATTGTAATTTAGCCATCCCTCTGTCAGATCCAGCAGTATTGTATAATTTGGCTGAGTTGGGTCTAAATAAGACCTATTATCGAATAGTAAGTATATGATTCTCTAATTTGACATATTATTATCAAGACTCAATCTTAAGTTCCTGGTTCTGGTTTTTGTTATTGTCTAACAAGACGATGTGGTCGCTCAGTGACAACCTCCTCTACATATATAAAAAAAAATCGTACCCCGTTTCACAGCACAATTTGGCAGTATCAATATATAAATTTAAGTATATTTTCTCATAACAATTTTATAATAAATCATAAGGTAGTACGAGTAGGTGCTGCAGTCTAGCACAAATTAAAGATAAAATTGCATTTTTCGACTAAACTCGACCACTCAATCAAGTTTCATTGGTTTAGAGTTGAATGCGAATAAACTCCGAACAGGAACTAAATTTGCGGAAATTTAAAAAATACCATTTAGAAGAAATCTAATAAAAACAACTAGAAATCGCGTAAAACAACACTGTGACCGCAAATCGCAATATAAAAACAACGAACCCAAACGATAGCAAGCTATTACAACATACTTTCCGACTCCGATCGCTGTAAACGAGGAAACTTTCGATCCAGTAAATATTTTCCGAGCTTCAATCTGTTTATTGTCTTAGGACTTATAGACTGGAATTGCTGTTTCGTTTGTATTTTTGATTACGGCTTAGCGGCTTCGAAGTCAGACATGTTCTAACGGTCTGTGGGCTTACGTTTTGTGTATTTACCATAAATAACATAGATCGATGGTAGGTATTGACATGCTGGTATATCCCCGCATTGTTTTTTTATATGATTTGATTAGTTTTTTGCGAATCCCCACCTGCATCGCCAATTTAGCTACCACCCTGACGTTAAAAAATATGTCGCAAAGCACCTGTTTCACCATAGTTTTAGGACGTTTTATTGTCTGCTGCACAGCAACTGCCTTTAGCTTTTTACAGTTTCACTCATCAAATAATTTCGCTACATTTACACATTAATTAAACCCATTTTTATCGTAATATAGTCAAAATCAAGTTTAAATCTGCTGCTAAAAAGTAATTTTGTTAAGAAGGATAAACATGACGGGTTAGTCATTGGAACAGTAATACTTCGTATTAAATGTAACGTGAGAGTTCGCGAATAGAGAAAACAATTTGTTTTGACGTCATCAAAACGCTGAGCGATTCCATTACCGATTGTAAGCTTGCTTAATTGACGTGGAGGTATAAATTTAAGCAGTAAGATTAAGTTATTATAATAAGACGTGAGTGTTGGCCCCCTGGCCTTTTTTCAAAACGTCTTCAATATGAGAAAGACTTATAACGTTAGAACCAGATTTGTTTTGTATTTTAAACAGAATTGAAAAAAGAGGAGGTTCTCAAATTAGACTGTATATTTTTTTGTGTGTTACCACATTACTCTTCACAGGTTGTACCAATTTTGGTGATTTTATTACATTCGAAAGCTGATGCTTGTCATGATTGTGGTCCCGTTTAAATTTGAGTGAGATTTGACGAGTAGTAATAGAGTTATCCCTAATGCGTACCTATTTTATGATTGCAGTCGGTTTATTTTTGATTACAAATTGTTATACTTCTGAGCGCTTCCATGCTTCGGAGACCTGCACGTGAAGCCGTCAGTCCCGGTTGTTTTCTTAAGATGACAGTCCTTATAGCATGTTGGTAGGGCATTTTAGAAATACCCGCCTGACTAGCTAAATCTGTCGCCAAGCACCTAACGGTGTTTTCCGGGAGCTATCCTGCAGCCAGCCATGTGCCAGAAATACTTGGTTAGCCTGAACAGCATCTTCGACCACATCATCACACCATCAGGTGAGACAGTGGTCAAACACTATAGCTTATCAGCTTAATAAATAATCTTTATCCAAAACAAATTGTACTTGTGGATATTCCGATTTGGGATTTCATTACAACAAATGTAATATAAAAAGTAATCTAATATTTGCCAATGCGGGAGGCCCGTGAAAAACCTAATTGATCCCTTATTGGCACCACTCGACCTATTTACGACCATATGTTAGATAAAACAGTACCTTATCTACCTCTAGCACTTATAATCAACATCGAGAGAGAGGAAACGTTTTCAAGGGGATTTTTTTTATTTTTGTAAGCATTGAATAAACTATAAAAGTACTGAACCGATGCGGATGAAATTTGGTATGGAAATAGTTTGAGACCCGGGAAAAGACGTAGGATAGTTTTTGCCCAACTGCGCACAAAGAAGTTAATGCGTAAATTGCAATGTGATGTTTTGATTTATTTTATTATTTATATCAGTTTTGATTTCCATTGTATCCTCAATGTAGCCTTCAGCCACTTTATCTGACTTCCAGCCTCCGTGTCTTCTCAGAGTCGTGAAATTTGCTCCAGAATCAGACAGAAGAATGGCTGAAGACCTACGGAAACAATGTCCAGTGTAACATACAGGTTTCAGGATTAGTCAAGTTTATATAAGTAGCTGTTTGTTAAAATATTTTAGCTATTATGTGTCTTCCAATGACCTGCTTCGTGCACTTCCCTTTCTAATAATTAAGAAAAAACTAATCTTAAGTTTGTATTCGCTAGACGATGATAATAATATTTTTTACATGTACTCTCCTTGGATTACAAATATCATGTCAATCTTTGTTTGTTTCAATGTCATTATTGCTTTTTCATCAAAAAATTCCATGTCTTTTGTAGTAATATTATAGTTTGATACTTGGGCGGCTGCGTTGTGATGGCGGTGTCTGCAAATTGCCGAGTGTAGATGCGGTAGCAGAGCGGAGACGGTGCGCGCACAAATACCATTATTATTTAGCTTGGAACTAATAGAACGAAGTACTATACATTAAGCATATCACTACAATTTTTTACACAGCGTACCGCGCTGCCAACATTATGTGTTTTTTTATGTTATTGTGACCGAACAAGCTCGAGGCCCACCTGATGTTAAGCGGACTAACCTCTGCCTATAACAGATGCATTTCGTCACAAGTCACGAATTGCATTGCGCCCGTCATCTTGATACATAGTTCTTAAGTCTCATGTGCCTGTAATTTCACTGACTCTCAAGGACTGCTGCCAGAACACACCGTTAGGTGCTTGGCGACAGATTTTCTACTTGAGGGTGGTCGCTAGCCAGGCTGGCATAATCAAAATGCCCTTCCACTATGCAAAACGACCTCTTTTATAGACTAGAAAGAATTACAACACAGAACGCGCACCGACTCTTCACCGGGCCGCAACCGCCCGCTATTTGTATCACCAGTAGATTCGCTCAAAGGTCAGCCGGTACGAGGGCAAGGATTAAAAAAAAAATTAAAAAAAATAACTATCCTTTCAAAGGTTTAACAAAATTTAATGGTTTTATTTGGGGTAGAAAACGTGGCACATACCTCACCACATATTAGGAGTAATCCTCTCGAGTAATGTTACTGTCTTCACTCACATTCGACGTGAAGTACCCAATTGATTGATTTTAACGCGATCCCAGACGGACGAGCGAATTCATTCGATTACGTGTAACTTGATTCGATACTTAGCTCACGTGGGTGTTCCGATTGATGAACGTAAGGGCTCATGAAAGAATATATAGATATCTAGATACAGCTTATCAGCATGTGATCTGGATTATATATAGGAGTACTTTTTTGGAACGAAGTATCTTTGAAACTCATAACGATGAGCAAGACGTGTACTATTATAGCTACAAGTATAGTAACCCACCAAAATGACCTCTTGCTTAAGAGGCCAGGTACCACACTAGGACAGCGTGTGGGCTATTAAGGTTAAGAGTAGTTTCCTACGGATAAGGGTGATTCAGGCTCCAAAGTGTTGTTTTGAAGCTGTGAGCAGACCCGTCATATTACAGACCCACCAACTTATCTGTTCAGGTGGCAGAAAAAAATAACTACAACATTCCTTCAAATTGTGACAGTTTGTAGTAGATTTCCTTGACCAGTAGCGCCCTCGAGAACTGCACAGTTACAGTCCCACCAACTTATCTGTTCAGGTGGCAGAAAAAAGAACTACAAAATACCCTGAAATTGTGACAGTTTGTAGTTGATTTCCTTGACCAGTAGCGCCCTCGAAATCTGCACAGTTAAGTTGGTGGTACTATACACAACGTACTTACCTACATGCAAAAATAGTTCAGTTGGGATATGTAACTACGCGATAATATTTTATGATAATAATTAGTTTATGTCATTCCCACATCATAATTTTGAATTTATAACACACCAATATATTCAACCTCCATCTCAATGCTATACAACCTCCTTGCGCAAAAAATACTCGATAGAAACTCCTTGTGCAAAGAATACTCGACATACAAACTCCAAGGAATTAAATATCGTTTCACAAGCTGACCATACGGTCGTGAATATGTGTTCGAATCCTTCACTTGGTCGTGATTCATATATAGGCCTCGCCTTAAATCCATCTTTACTCACTAGTCGCAAAATATACTATGTACAGCTCTGATAAAAGTAAAAAATATTTCTAATATTGAATTTGGAACTAAAAGAACTCAACTTTCATCTAAGCTTACCAAACTTTTACCGCGAAAGTAAGAAGAAAATAACGGAAATTTTCTAACAAATGTCCTTTGAGATACAAGCTTTATCGCGTAAAAAGAAACCTCTAACAATTCTAAATCATGTCTTCGGACCAAAAAGAGTTATCAAGATGTTGAGGCGAATTCCAGCCGCGAAACTTTTAGCTCTGATGGCTGTGGACTGGAAAAACTTTCGAAGTTATCGTCCCTTCAAGAGGGGTGATTTTTTTCGTAATATTTCACTTACTTCGCTTTATAGGGCGACTAAATTATAGTAATTAAGAAAATGTAGTTGAACATTTCTACATATTTCTTAAGATAAATTGTAGATATACGCGCCAACTTTTTTTATCTTTATTAGATTGGGATTTCTTTCGCCTTGGGCGTTTCTAAGCAAGATCAAACGTAAGAGTGACAACACAAATACGGGTACGAGAATGTATGTTGTTAGTGAAAACATATAATTTTAATTTTAACGTAGGAAATTATAATAAAATAAGCTATGATTGATAAAATAAGCTGATCAGTATGAGTCATCAAATTGTATCCTCAATGTAGCCTTCAGCCACTATATCGGAATTCCAGCCTCAGCGGATATCGGACCTAGTTCCAATCTTCGGATACATCAACAGCTATAACGTCCACAATTGAACAAAGTCTTCACCCATAGGTGGGGGTTTACCAAAATCCTCACGCTTGGCAGACGGCTTGGGGATCGCAGTGTAAGATGCCAGTTCTGCAGAAGGTTAGTATGAACAACATCCTCGACCTCATTATCACTTAACATCAGATGAGTTAGTGGTCAAAGGCTAGCCTATCAGCTAAAAAAAAAGGCACTGCTGCCCGTCATCTTGAATTTTTCTCTTCCACCCCTTATGGAGGAGTACAATTCTAACATTGCACCTCCCGTTGCCACCTAGACTAGCTATAAAGCGGGGTTTCACGTCATCATCACAGTGAAACTCAATAACTATCCGACCAGGGTATCGAACTCGGGATCTCAAGTTCAAAGTGTCGCTTTACGCTACTCAACCAATGCGGCAGTCACATAAATAATGATAATGTATACAATCATTAGTGCCCCTTCGACCACTTAATTTCCGAATGGACAAACTTCCCGTTGCGGCTTAAAAGGAAGAAGAAAAGAAGACTCGAGTGCCGCCTTGTTTCCGCAACAAATTGTACTTTATTTTCACTCTTTTGTTTGAATGAATTAAGGATTTGCAGTGTGTGATAGACGCTGGCGAGTTTTTTTGTTTGTGATTAAATTTTATTAGTAAATTTTTTTGTTAGAATGTTTTTAATTATTGGGTTTGTGACATGGACGAGGTCGACCTAATGTTATCCTCGGCCTATAACAGATGCATTTCGTCACAAATTACCAACTACACTGCTATTGGTACCCGGAGACATGTAAGTGTTAAGTCGTTGACACTTGTAAGGCGCTGTAATTTTACTGGCTCTCAAGGACTGCTGCGGAACACACTGTTAGGTGCTTGGCGACCGATTTTCTACTTGACACCTAGCTAGGCGAGCATTCGCAAAATGCCCTTCCACTATGTGTTGGGAATCGAGCTATGGACCATAGCTGTTACCGCTCGGCCATTATTGCTTCAAAACTGTACATCTTATCCAAAGATTTTTCTTTTCTTTGTCTACAATAGAAATAACATACAAGCGCTTGTAGCACATCTTGCATAAGTCGATCAACTAAGTCAAGCAATATCCGCTGCTTTCATTACGTGGAACGGTGACCGCTAATTTGAAGGTACCTAAACACTCATGTTCCTAATATATATTTTTTTATGCCTGATAGGTTCGCCTTTGACCACTATCTCACCTGATGGTAAGTGATCATGTGGTCGAAGATGTTGTTCAGGCTAACCTAGAATTACTGGCTCTCGAAGACAGCTCCCGGAACACACCGCTAGGTGCTTCGACAGATTTCTTACCTGAGGGTGGGGCGGCATTTGCAAAATACCCTAGCACCATGCTATAACGACTGCCATCCTAATACAACAACAGGGTCCGGCTGCTTATCTTGTATTTGCCATAACTTTAGTAGACATTTACTTATACAGATAACATATATTTATATTTAATCTGTGACATTTTACTTAATGATTTTTAATTTTAATTTAAGCACTTATTTATGATTGAATGTAAAAATGTAGGTATTTATTTATGGATTGTAATTTATCTATACTTATAATAAAACTGTAACAGGTCCAATTCTGTACATAAGAGATATTTAGCAAAAAAAAATTTGAGAGCACTCTGTAGCTGATACTGATGCCAAAACTATATTTTTTTTTATTTTTGTCTGTCTGTCTGTCTGTCTGTCTGTCTGTCTGTATCCCGGCCGCGCATCACTCCAAAAGTACTGAATGGAATTCAATGAAACTTAACACGATTTGAGTTCATACTACGAAGAAGGTTATTGTATACTTTTTATCCCGAAATTCAGCACGGTTCCCTCGGGAAAGGGGATGAAAGTTAAAATGTTACTTAGTTGTAATTTATGAACGCGTAGTCCGATTTTAATTATTCTTTTTTGTTAGAATAGTGATGAGTGAGCCCGGAACCCCATGGGCAGCCCGGCACCCCACGGGCAGCCCAGCACCCCATGGGCTACTGAATGAAATTCAATGAAACTTAACACGATTTGAGTTCATACCACGAAGAACGTTATTGTATACTTTTTATCCCGAAATTCAGCACGGTTCCCTCGGGAAAGGGGATGGAAGTGAAAATGTACACTTAGTTGTAATTTACTAACGCGTAGTCCGATTTCAATTATTCTTTTTCGTTAGAATAATGATGAGTGAGCCTGGAACCCCATGGGCAGCCCCGCACCCCACGGGCAGCCCAGCACCCCATGGGCTACTGAATGGAATTCAATGAAACTTAACACGATCTGAGTTCATACCACGAAGAACGTTATTGTATACTTTTTATCCCGAAATTTAGCACGGTTCCTTCGGCAAAGGGGATGAAAGTCAAAATGTTACTTAGTTGTACTTTATGAACGCGTAATCCAATTTCAATTATTCTTTTTTTGTTAGGATAGTGACGAGCGAGCTCGGAACCCCACGGGCAGCCCGGCACCCCACGGGCCACCCGGCACCCCAAGGGTAGCCCGGCACCCACGGGCATCCCGACACCCCACGGGCATCCCGGCACCCCACGGGCAGCCCAGCACCCCATGGGCAGCTCGGCACCCCACGGGCATCTTGGCATCCTTATTTAGATTTGCCAGCTTGCTAAGATAACACTCTAAAATCTGGAACATTCGCCACAATCAATTTTGTTAACTATCTTTTGCCGGATACATTTTAGGAACTGCGCAATGGAAGTGTACATATATGTACATATATTTTTGTTCTACCGCCAAACAAGGAGAACCTCGGCAAAAAGATATCGTTTTATAATCGAAATTCCAAAGAAACGCACTAAGTACCTACTTTGCTTCAACATTTATTGTGCGAACCGCGAAGGAACTGTCTGAGTTACTTAACTACTGTCTTCTGGAAAAACAAGCTAGGAGTTATCAAACCCAAAGTAAAAAGCTCCTTTCTGAGCTATGCTTTACTAAGAGTGCTTTACCACAGACCACAACGTTGCTTAATATGAGATAAACAGTGCTCAAATGTGAATAATTAGTTTGCAGGTACGGCAATCGCGTACGAAGTCGCGGGTACAGCTAGTCTGAAATAAATTGATTGATTGATTAACGTGCCCTCCGAAGCACGGAAGCGCGCAGTATCAATTTCACTAGCGGTCACCCATCCAACTCGGGACCGCGGCGGACATTGCTTAATTTTGAACAGCGAAGCAACCTTCGCTACGTACGAGCGCTTCGAAATAATGCGTAATTTATGTCTGAAGACGGTTATGTTTGTTAAAAAAAATACACGTTCCAATCCGCTATTCTCACCACCATACAACTCCCTTGTAACGTTTCTAAAACTTCACTCTTTAGAAAATTAAGTTCCAGCTCCCCAGAGCCTGTTTTTAAATAGGTATTGATGAATAAACTGACTGAAAGTTGGATTTCCCAGTGGACCTCAATCCTGACTGTTACGCCAAATGACGCTTACGGCCCGGAGTGGCAGCCTGTAATTGAAATCCGTCTGTTACAGAGATTTTCGCAATTCAACCTTTTGTATTTGCTCTAACCCGATTTCAGGAACGAGAAATTATAAATATTATTTTAAAATATCGTGATTGAGAAATACTGTGTAAGTTTTTTATATCATGGAGGTATGCTTTTGAACGTATACTATTTTCTGAAATTATTTAACAGTACTAAAGCTACTACATTGAAATAATTTCAGGTTAATTACAGTACGGCCATAGCATTAAGGGCGCACCGAGCTTTTTAGGAATTCGCGTATGTGTGCGTGACTAAGGCACGCCGCCAGCATCCGTCCCCGTCCTACGGCCGAAGCTGTACTAATAGGGGACAGGGACAACACATCGCGGATCTGGATAACGTGCGTGAATTTAGCTATTTCCTTGGTATAATAAAAACAAATACCTATTTGAAAAATTTAATGTGTATACGTCATAGAAAACACGTTGATTTTTTATTATTCAAAATCTGATGACTTTCCGTGAAGTATTTACGCCACACTAAGGGTTGATTTAATTTTAATATTGTTAGGTTTGCAATAACGCCTGCTATGCGGATTACATTACAAAATCACAAATATACGATAGGATTGATTTAATTGTTTAGATGTGCTTTTGGATTTTTTTTCTATCGAGAAAACTTTAAGTTATCTTGTTTCTAAAGTGTATGATTTATTGAGTGAATCCTCAAATATCATATATATTAATTGTATAACTCAAAATTAAGAAATAAAGACACAACAAGGGATCAAACGAACGTTAGTAATTCACAATTGCCTCGGTGCAGGCTTAAGACTGGAGGGAAGTTTCGAATTTTCATACAAAAAGAGAAAACGTTTCTATCCCCCTAAACAATCACCGAATTTGATGATTTTTGGATATGTTATAGATATTATCAATATCCAGGTTTATAGGTTTTGATTTTAATAATTAAGTAAAGGGATTTGAATAATGGGTATTTAAATACCGATATTATCTCAAAACTTAAATCTCTAGTTTGTGAATTATTTATAGGAAAAATAATGATAAATAAAGAAAAAAGTAAACCTATATACCTAGTTTATTCTGTCAGTCATAAAAGAAGACCAAAATTTTTAGATTTGATTAATGTTTACTATAGGCGAAAAGTTTTCTCCCAGAACGCAAGTTATGCGCAGATTCTAAGTCAAAACTTGAAGAAGCTGCAATTGTCCTTATCGCACTATTCTGTTCGGGTGTTTAGCAGTGAGACAGCGTCACTTTGTTAAAATACCTATTTTTCTGTAAGAGCTTCTATTCCCGTTCCTCTTAAGCATCCAAATGTTCCAGACCATTTATTTGAACTAAAGTTTTACTAAACCCGTAACACATGGACGGACAGACAGTCTTGTATACACGTAATTTTTCCTTGATTGAAGTGTCATATTTTTTCTATAAATACATTTGAGCATCAAGCAGGTCATCATTAACATGTAAAAATTCCGTATCAAACTTAATTAAGTTGTAATATAAATAATTTAAGACCACTATTATATTTTTGCATGTTGTAAACAGATATAAATTTAATAAATAGGTTCAGGCGTTACTTTGCGGAAATCAATATTTAATGATAACGAATAAATTAATAATATTATAAGAAAACACTTAAAAAATGTATCTAGTGACAATTCCGCCTAATTTTCCTGCTAAGCAGACGTGATGTCACATACGCCACGCAGCAAAAACCGAAAGAATTTTCGACGCGTCGCGCTTTTACACGAAGCATCTTCAGGAGGTCTTGACTCATCGTATGCTGGATGAGTCACGTCTCCTTAACAGGAAAACTATGCTATAACTATAATATTAATGTAATATTTTCTTAAAAGTTTTTTCTAAATATTTGTTATCATTATACATAAATTTTTAATCTACTGAGGCAACCATGTACCCACAACTTTATATTTCATCGACAGCCGTGACGACGTCCACTCGTTGAACAAAAGTCTCCCCGCTTGTCATAATCCCACGCTTGGCAGTGCACGCTTGGTGCTCGCAGTGTAAGATGACAGTTCCTCAATAGACGCTGCTGCCCACCTCCACAGGAAGATAAGGCGGGATGTAATCCTAACCTGTACCCCGGTACCCCACGGGACAGTACAGTACGCAGATTATAATACTTTAAATTTCTTATTTAATTCCCATATGACACAAACTGAACTTACTTAAATAAATATACGCAATATTGCTCGCTAGATGACGATGACATTATAGATTTAAAATTTACCTATCTGACTGTGAATAATACTAAGCGTAGAGATAAAAAGCACGCGTTCATTACTTTATTCTTTTTATGTTTATTATCAACACAAAATTTCCCAGCTACACAATACCCAAATACAGTCAGTAAACTAAACCAATTTTGGTAGCAGTAGAAGTCTTTGTCAACGAGCTCGTCCGGGGAAGTACTGCCAAGCAGTTGTGATCGCATTACTGAGTTCCGGTTTGAAGGGTAAGCGTGCCGGGGAAACTACAGGCACATGATACTTAATAACTTTGTATCTCAGGGTGATGGACGCACAGTTCAGACCTTATGACGAACTGCATCTGTTATGGCATCTGCAAAGATTACTGCTAAACACCAAGTTGGTCTCGTGTTTGATCCCTCTCAATCAAAAAACAAAATAGTTATAAATGATTTTTCACAATTATGAAGTAGGAACATATAGAATTTTGAACCAACTTGAATAATGACATGATGAAAGTTATTACAAATGGCCACAGTTTGAGCCTTGATAGGTATTGATTTCTTAAGTAATCAATGAGCAATGGTGTTTTAAATTAAATTAAATATAAATATTTATTTTTTTAAACGGCGGATGTCTTTATTACAAAAAAAATACTACGAACTATATACAATACTACAGCTACTGCAATAAAATCATTCAATAAAAATTAAATTTAGCAGTTATAAAATAAGAAAATAATTATTTTGCACATGATCAAGTAAATTATTAGAAATCCAGACAAGTCATTTATGGTATCAAAGTTTTAACTAAACATAACAATCTTTAACATTAGTTAATTTTACTGTTGTTTAATTTTCCAATGGCTCTTTGTCTATTTTTCTTGGTTGGTCTTACATCTGGCATATTTGAAGTAACGAAGTATTCTGTTGTGGTATTTTGAGACAAATTTATAAAATGAGCTGATGGAGTTGCAATATCAATATGCGATGGTGTTGGTTCAACGTCATTATCAGTTACAACAATTGTGTCATTAGATGTAGACATCTGTTCATTATGACTTGGTATGTGTACCGTTTCAGTTGAATCATTTTCAATATGATGATTTATTAATGCAGTTTCATTTATTCCACCTACGACATACTTAGCAATTTCCATACTTGTGTTGTTTTGTATTTCGATCTGCTCAGCT
This sequence comes from Plagodis pulveraria, assembly GCA_963890685.1. NCBI lineage: Eukaryota > Metazoa > Arthropoda > Insecta > Lepidoptera > Geometridae > Plagodis > Plagodis pulveraria. Next base: position 5,577,894 of record OY982950.1, read on the forward strand.
AGATACGTGATCATTTCGTTTATACTGTCCGTCTTGTTCGGTTTGGAATTATCGTCAATATATTTATTTTTCTCGATATTTTCATTGGTGAAATTAATTGAAATTACATTGGTAGTCTCATTTAAGAGGCCTGTTGAATTAATAGGAACCACCATTTCTATTGCAGCTTTCTTATCAATGTCTGTTTTGTTATTTTTGTCAGTTTTTGAAGTGGTTGCGATATCCAATTCAGTATTAAAACTACTCTTTATCAGAGTATCAATCAATGTTTCGAGGGAAAAAGTTTTATTTCCTGCACCGTCGAGGGTGTTCTCTAAGAGGTAAAAAGTTTTTATGTTGACGTCATCAACATCTTTTGTTTTTGTAAGGTCCCGTTTGAAATATTTTGGAGGGTATTCTGCAACTTCATTGTCGGGAAGCATTGTCTTGAAGAAGTTTGTATGACTGATAAGTGGTTTATCAGCGTCTAGTAACAATTTATGTGAGCTCGCTCGATTTGACCTATTCAATGGCCATCTTGTCTTGGTCAAGTCAGCACCTTCAATTTTAGCCAAATCTGATTTTACACTTTTCACTTTCTCATTAATATTATACCTAAGCTCTACTTTAGGTACTCTCTTGTATTTTCCAACCATGGTGTATTTATCTTTAAATGGATCTGGCCGCAGATCTGGTAGTGGATTAATTATTTTTTGAGATGCTGTAAATAGAACAAACATTTGAATAATAATTTGAACCTAATAATATACCTCTAATGTGGGTAGCACACAATTTTCTTAATAACTTTGAAGCAGTGTTGGCCCAATGACAATAGCTATTCACTACCGTGCAAGAAGTCCATGGTAGGAATCTAGTCGCGAGATTGAGCTTTTCACCGCATGATGGATTGGCATTTTGCAAATTCTCGTCGGGCTAAAACCCACCCCCAGGTAGAAAGTCTGTCCCAAGCACCTAAGCACCTTACGTTGTGTGCTCTGGGGCAGCTGCGATTAAGAGTAATTCTAGGTTAAGCCTGTTCACTATCCTCGACTGCATTATTACTTACCATCAAGTGCGATAGTGGTCAAAAGCTAACCAAATAGCGGTAAAAATAAAAATCCTGGACCGAAATTGTTTATAGTTGATAATGCCTCCAAACTCTGCTTGGCTTGAACAGTAATGTTGAAATTAATTGAATAGAACCAAAAAAGCAACCTTAGTCATAACAGTCAGTCTGCTGGAAAGAACATTCTCAATAGTCTTAATAGTAAAAGTACTGGGAATGGCCTCTTTTTAATCACTATAATATATCAAATATAAAAGAATATAAGAAAGGATGAGCGAAAGTGGCCAGACTGGCGTTATGCTAATTGAATTTATGAAAAATTTAATAATACATATAACACCAAATACATCTCTTTTTACATTTTCCACCTTTTTATTCAACGTAAAATCTCACAATGATATAAACAAACAATATTGGCTGTAAATCTGAAATATAAACTGTGTTATCAAACCAAATACCCCACCTATTTTAGATTCATCCACGTAGTTTCTTTTCAAAAAGTCTGCCATAAAGTCGTATGATTCATCCTTTACCAGCATGAACTGATTTTTGTTTCTCTGTAGCTGTTGCGAAGGCAGATCTTCCACAGTTTTAGTAATATCTTTATTTCCTTCGTGTACTGCTGTGGCAGTTTTTAAACATCCGTTTGGATAGCAGTACGTGGACTGTCCCACACACATTTGCACGCACACACACACTGGCGGGGTTGAGTAGAATTCAGTAAAGATGATATTGAAGAAATTCTCAATAAGTGAGTTCTTAGTAGGGTTTTCGCAGTGTGTTTTAGGTTGTCGACGGGTAACAGCTGCGAATTGAGTCGAACAGTCTAAAATATAGAAAAGAAAACTATTGCATATACGGCTTATTATCGAAGAGAAATCACACAATCCAGAGCTAGCATAGTTTGAAATTATATGTATCTTGAAGTGGTTATAATTTAGTTGTGGAGCTGTTATTTGAGTCTTTGTCCACCATTTTATATGATAAGAAGTAGTGATGTCGACGATGTTATACAGACTAAGCTAGAAGAGTCAGACTCTCAATGACAGCGGCCGAACCCAATGTTAGTTGCTTAGTGACCAATTTCATACTTTATTATGAATGCTAAGATATTGTTTAAGATTATAACCTTTTTTTTAGTTTTCACGAAAGATAGGTACGGAACCCTACGTGGGCAAGTCCGACTCCCATTGGCCATTTTTTTGTATTTGTTCTTATAGCGGCAACCGAAATACATCATCTGTGACAACTGTCTAGCTATCACGGTTCATGAGATACAGCCTGGTGACAGACAGACAGACAATCAAACAGTGGAGTCTCAGTAATAGGGCCCGTATTTACCCTTTGGAAAAGGAACCCTGATAATTTTACATATTTTCTAGGGAATATCTATAATATTTTGTGCCTCTTATCATAAGTAAGCACCTGCTTTAAACTATTTCAATTTTCCTCTTCTAAATTACGAGTATCTAATCATAACAACTTATGTCTGTCAATGATTTCTCAGAAGACACGTGTTAAGATAATAAATGTAGTTATAACTCATTAACGATACTTACTCGCGATTAAAATACATATGTATATTAATAATCTAATTATTATAATGTAATTATGAATTCAAGTCGCGAAAGTGTTCAGTTAATACGATTCAAGTCCTTCACATACTTATCATATACGTGTAGGTATCGAGTGTTATATTTTCAGTTTTCTGTCCTATTTTGTTTAAAAATTAAGTAAAATAAACAATTAAATATTTTAACTCTGTTACAAAAAGTTTCTAGAGCCGGAGGCGCACCTGGTGGTTTCGTAAATAAATAAATCTACCACTATCGCCCACGAACACACGTAATAGTGGAGTCAAGGATGCATTGCAGGCCTTTGCGGATGAAATGTGCTCTTTTCTTGAAACGTTTTTTCACTCACAAGTAGAAAATCTGTGGCCAAGCACCTAACGGTGTCTTCCGGCAGCTGTCCTTGAGAGCCAGGAAAATTACAGGCACATGAGACAACTGTACGTCTCAGTGTGACGGGCACAGTGCAATTCGTTTTGACGCGATCCAAATACCAAAGGTCGAGCCGACCGGAGAGAGCTTGACGATGAGCAACCTCTGCGTTGAATGCGGTCAAATTAAAGAAGCTGGTACGGGTGAGCCCAGAGTAATAGCAGTACTCCAAGTAAGCCTGAACTTTAGCCTTATTAAGTTTCAATAGACGGGCTGACGTGAATTACCGTCTCACCTTACCGTTCGCACTAAACTTCTAAGCAGCTGATTTAGAATTAATTCCCTTCCAAATAACAGCGAAACTTAACGACATTCGATGCGTCAATGCCAATCATTCCGATACTTGTTGAACAACAGTCTGCCAGAGGAAGGTGTTCTCACAACGGAAGGTTGCGATTAAGCACATGATAAGATATGTTTTCACGGTAAACGCACAAACTTCTGTCTTCTTGGGGTAAAATTGGACTAACTTCAGTCAGCCCCACTTCATTACATTTGACAACAGGGGCTCGCCTTCAAACACAAGTTTGTTCCGACTCTCGTTTACGTCTATCCAAGAAATTTTAGCACTGCTGTTGTATGAGGCATCTCCGGCACTGTCATATCTGTATAGCTATGAATATCGATGAACAACAACATGCCATTGATATGCAAGAGAAACAACGTCAATATATATAATAGATAGCAGACAATCTTGTGAAATACGAGCATTGATAGGCATTAAGTTGGAGTACGCACCATCAACAACGACCTTGTTGTTCCGATCTACCAAAAACTAGAGATTTTTTTGCACTATTTTTTAGAAATCCCATAAGAAGGAAACTTTTAATGACGTGATTTATGCTGGTATAGTGTCTCTTGAAACTGTGCTGCTATGTGCCTTCGAAGGACTGGGTGGGGGGTGTAGTTTAGCCTCCGGGTCTTCCACAGATTAAACGTACGCAGTGGCATAGCCATCACTTCTCGTTAATACCTATTACGCGGGAAAGTGGTACTACCCCGGTCATACCAGCCCATGCGACTGTTACCCATAAGGGTCAGCGTGGCGTTACCACTAGGACATGAGTTTAATCGTCTGTACCTACCCATTCAGAAGATATAGTTGATAAGTTATTTTCTATGATAGGTGAGATATATATAGTGATAACTGTTATCAGAAAATAATAAGCCACTAAAAAAACTCACATTGGACGCAGCAGAAAATACTTAAAATGTAAAAGCATTTTGTTCTCATTATCCCCTTTCTTTTAAATTTATTTTGTGTTCCACCAAGTACCTAACCCGTCTTGTCTGAAATACAAGTGAGACTAAATGTGTCATGTTTCCCCATTCTCAAGTAGCGTTTGATAAATTGTCAACATGGCCACATCCTGTATTGGAAACAGCTATTCACGTCCATTGCTTTGGCGTTTGTTTACTCTGATTCTCCATTCTATTATTGTACCAATTGCGCAAACATCACCTTTGATTTTCAATAAAACTTGTGTGAACTAAATTGGGGATACAATAGAGTACTACACCATTTTTCAAAAGATTCTCAGTTTAGCTCTTTGAAGCACGAGAATTTTCAATAACTTTTTGTGAGCTCGATTAGTGTCATGTAATTTTTTGTAATTTTTTTCTGACATTACCATGACGTCTGGCACCGTTACTACTTCAGCGGAGATCCTCTAAAGGCACAGGTATGCTAATCTTGGTATTGATTACAATCTTGGTATTATAAAGGTACGTAAGTATAACTTACATTAATAATATTCAGTAGTAAACGTTTAATAGTAACAACTTTATTTTAAGTAGAGAAGTAAGATTAGATGTAAGTAAATTTATATGATGATTAAAGTTAATCTTTTATTATGTAGCTTGTGTATGAATTTATGCTTAGGAATAGTAAATAGCTGATGATTGAGAATCCCTACGACATCAAAATTGTGAGAGTGACAATGTGGACAAAAGTGGTAATGAGGTGAACTTGCTCTCAAGGACAGCTGCCAGTAGATGCCTGGCGGATTTTCTTCTGTTGGGTGGTAATCAGCCACAACTCAAAAGTTCTTCATATGAAGTCGTATATTACCATAAACACACCTACCCGCGCCGAATGATACGTATTTCAGTAAAATGTGGTCGATATACGGATTCCAAAGCGCGTTGATAAGTCGATATCGGCGCGACTGAGCGAGAGCATAAGATAATTCTACGACTGCGGCGCGTGCGTCTCGTGCGGCGCGTGCTGATCCTGCGGCACGATCAACTGAACGAGTAGAGAGTAGCTCCATTAAGAGCGCTATTTTACTTGATGGAAAGTGATGATGCGGTCGAAAGTGTTAACAATCTCAACCTTGAATTACTGGCTCTCAATGACAGCTGCTTGAAGATTCTAGCATTTTAATTGTTGCATTAACGCGAAGTAGCTTATAATATTGAAAGGTTTACTTTTTTTCATTTCGTGGTGTTGTAAGCATGCCATCTAGCACCTGATGGCATGCTATGGTAATAAAAGACTAATTTTATACATGAGGGTGGTAGCAAGTCAGGCAAACACTCAAAAAATTATCTACCACCATGAAGCTGAAGTCCGCAGCGGGATGAACTATGGACTTTTTGCACGGCTGTTTATACCTATTGCCACTGGGCCATCATGCTTCATAATTATGTTGTATTATTATATCTAACCATACCTCAAACACATTAAATGAATGCGAGTTATGACAAAGATTTTAATTCATTCACATCATATCTTAAGCTCAGATAAATAGTACTGTAGACCAATGCGTACGATACACTGAGAAAAATCTAAAGTCAAAAGCGCCCTAATGACGGCCAATTTATATGGTATAAGGCGAAAAACCGACCAAACGTAAATAAGTTCAAAAACGCCTTCCAGCTAGAAGGCGTTAAACGAGGTCAGTGAAGGCGAATGTTCCTTTTCGACTTCATTTAAGGTGTATTTTGTGGTCTGTCTTAAATATTGACCTTCGATGAGGCTGATTAAGTCGTAAGTTATAGTGATAATCACCGTATATAAACCGCCGTAAAAGTAAGGTATATTTTATGGTCAATACTGCAATTATTATCGTATTAAAAAGTTCATTTCTGAAAATACTTTACGGAAGGTATTTTTGACGGTTTTGTTTATTATAAAACATGGTACATTTTTATTGATTGGTGAAAATCATCTTAAGAGTTGTGAATTCATCTTACGTATTTACAATTCAACGGTAAAAGGTCAAATTCGATTTAAGCCTTTAAGTCGTTTTTCTCAGTGTACGAAAGTGAAGCCAAAAAACTATGTTCCTATTATACTTACATACGGGTTTGCCGTACCATAGTTAAAGGGTGCAGCACGATAGGAATATGATTTTTTAACTTCCGTTGTATCGTGCGCTGTGGTCTATTTGAACTTCTTTATTTGTTTGAGATCTTAAGTGAAAGCATGTTTATATTCCTTATTATCAGCAAAACTAATGATCCAAAATAGAGTTCAAACAGCAAAACATACGAATAATAATGACGTTGCAAGAAATGGCAGAATTGCTGTCATAATGATTCAGCATAATAACTATCGCCAGTACATAATGTTATTATTGCGTCTGTTATTTTAATTATCATAAAATAGATATTATTAAACAACGTATAGTCTAGACTCGTATGTATTCGTTATAGTGTGTTGATATGAATAGATAAAACGTGTTAAAATGACTTTGAAATTCTTTCGGATTTTATGAAGTAGCTTTATTAGTCAAATTAAATCAGCACTAATTTCCCTCTTATCTGACAAAATTAAGCGTGATAGACGTGATAAATATAAGCTATAGTAATAATATCTATATTCATAAAGAAGTGTACATGGGTTCGTTTAAAAATTTGCTAGTAAATTTGATAATTTATTTGTGCTAGAGTATCTGCTGCTGAAATAGGTTCATCAGTTTCATCACCCGTGTTTCAGCATACAGTGCTCTTGTACGTTGGACATATTGTACAGAAGCAGGTCTGCCAATAAATATCAGATTCTAATATTTATTAGCAGACCTGCTATAGCATGATATGTCCAACGTATATAAAAAAGTATATATAGATGTAAACCAAAACCTGATTAGTTAAACTATACCTTTTTGTGTTATTGTGACGGAACAAGCTCGATGCCCACCTGATGTTAAGCGGACTAACCTCTGCCTATAACAGAAGCATTTCGTCACGGATTGCATTGCGCCCGTCACTTTGAGACATATTTGTTAAGTCTCATGTGCCTGTAATTTCACTGGCTCTCAAGGACTGCTGCCGGAACACACCGTTAGGAGCTTGGCGACAGATTTTCTACATGAGGGTGGTCGCTAGCCAGGTGGATATTCGCAAAATGCCCTTTCACCATGCGGTGAAGGTGAAGCCCGCAGCGGGATTCGAACCATGGACCTGCTGCGTGGCAGTCCATACCTAATGCCACTGAGCCATGACTGCTTCTCATACCTTTTTTATTTTGGCGGTAAAAAGATTTCCACTTATATTTTAGCCTCTTATCTAATGAAATCATGCGTTCAATCGATATCACAGCTCGAGGAAGCGACACCTGTTATAAAAATAACGCGTAGTAAGTGACGTTTGCCAGTTAGTAAAAATGGCAAAATAAAACAGTTATATACGTTATTAATGTATAATTAACCAATATATGAAGTTAATTTTTTTATCAATGGTTTCTTATTTCAAATCTCTAACTTCTATACCTTATACAATTTTAAAAGAAGAAATTATAAGTCAAGCCGCTGATTTCTTTATTAGCCACGTGATCAAACTCCTCATTGTATAACTAAGGAACGGGAAAATGAGATCCTTGCCTCTTATAAACTAGTCTTTTTACAACGCCAACAAAATATTCTATAGAAAGCGTCAAATAAAAATCAACAATTATCATAACTTGTCCACCTTAATTATTCTCCTAATGTACTCAGCCACGGATTTCACAGTTTTTTCTCATTTGAAGCGCTCGTAGCGAAGTTTACTTAGCTGTTCTTAATCGATCAGCAAAGTCAAGCAACGTCCGCTGCGGTCAGGAGTTGGATGGGTGACCGCTACTGACTAATGTCACTAGCGGTCTACTGAGCGTTTCCGTGCTTCGGTCGGAGGGCACGTTAAGCCGTCGGTCCCGGTAGTTATCTAAGGATGGCAGTTGTTATAGCATGGTGGTAGGGCATTTTGCAAATGCCCGCCTGGCTAGCTACCACCCTCTAGTAGAAAATCTGTCGCCAAGCACCTAATGGTGTATTCCGGCAGCTGTCCTTGAGAGCCAGTACTTCTAGGTTAGTCTGAGCAACATCTTCGACCACATCATCACTTACCATCAGATGAGATAGTGGTCAAAGGTATTTTTGCTGTGACAATATTACTAACAGGTCACAGCCTGGAATTTTCTGTCATTAGAAACAGGCATGAGGTACCAGCACCACCATTCCCAGCGTCGTGCGCTCCTGTTACTTCGAAACCGTCTACAATAATAATTAGCTATGTTATGGAGCTGTGGGGCCGTGCTGTCAATATTAACAGGGTTTTAGTAAAATCGAGCCGTGATAGCTTAATTTGGAGTCCAAAACGACATGCCGTGTGTTGGATACTTGGAACTCCAAATCCCCATATTGCCACTGCCGTGCGAGCTTATCTACCAGGAGGCCGTGTTCACGCACACCTACATGAATACGTATGTTCCGAAAGCGGGGCAAACATGAAAACGTAAATGCGAAGCAACAAATAGAAAGAAGAGCTCGTAACTCCGGCTTGCCAAGTCAAAGAGGTCGGTATAAACCAAATGTATATAATAGAATAATATTCCCCAGACGTAACGCTGATTTCGCCGCCTCGTTTAAAACCAAAAATAAGACGTGGCTATACATGAGAAAAAAAATTAATGGGGTCGATGAATTTTAAAATCACCAGATATAATTAATGAAGCACTGATATACACTATTCGGCAATTATTGATAATACTTTAATAGTGATCATATTCCAATTATTATTATGTTTCCTTTTTTTAACTTGACATATTATGATGACATTTTGTATCGACAATTTATGCCAACAAATTATATTGTGACAGACAAACTATTATACCACTGTTGTTCATCATCATCATCATCATCGGCTGGAAGACATCCACTGCTGAACAAAGGTCTCCCCCATAGAACGCCACAAAGTATGACTATTAGCCGCTTGTAACCATTGGCTACCCGCGACTTTAAGGATGTCGACTACTATTGCTAAGAATAATCAAACATTAATAATTGACATTATGAGTAACAATATTTTATTTTTACAATACTATATTTCATGTACTGTATGACTTGTAACAATGGCTTTATTAATAAATTTAATAAAGCCATTTTTTAACACAGGAGTGCACGATGCCATCCGCGAAAATTACGTATGACAATCTACAACGCCCTAGTTAAACCACATCTTCTGAACCTAATCGCTGCGCTGCTAAAACGAGAATATGTAAGTTACAAAGATTGCAGAATAAAATCATTAAAACCATTTTTAACTATGACTACCTAACACCAACAAAGAAAATTTATTCAGCAACTAAAATAATGAACATAAACAACTATACAAATATAACACATGTATCTTTATTCGAAAAACTTTAACTAAAACTATTTACACTAACATAACGTTTACAAAACAAATAAATGTTGTTAACTGCCGAACTCGCCGGGCGAGCTATATCGTCATTCCAAAGCATCGAACAAATTACGGTAAGACAATGCTCACAAATGAAGGTGCCAGACTTTACAACTCGCTACCCTCACAAATAAAAAATGTTAACTCACTTCATGCCTTTAAAAATACTTTAGCCGAATACATCATAGAAGATGTATCGTTATAGTTATAAGTAAAAGAAAAGAAGTGTGAAGTAAGTCTGTATTATTCATTGTATTATTGTTATGTTCAATTAGTTAATTTATTTTAATGAAGATCATTGAATAGGTACGACTAAAATTGTAAAATATTTTGTAATTATGTTATCATGTCATTGACAAACTGTTTGTCTTCATGATAATATATATCCTTAAACCTAATAAATTATTTGTTTTTGTACATACAGCCAAGAAATAAAACTGTTTATAGGTAATTAGTAATAGTTCTAAGATGAAAATATACTTAATATGGTTGAAAATCTTATAAATAGAATGGCCTATTTTTATCTAATTTACTAGATAATCAGAAAACAGCAGGAGTTGGAAAATGTCACCACGCTGGAAAAATTGCAAGCAGATGATAGGAATAAAATAAAATAAATTTATTTATTGCAACATTTAATTTTGTTTAATAATTAGACAATTTTGACGAGTTGCTGTACAAATTTTATAAGCCATGTGCGAAGAAACATTAGAAAGAAAGCTTTTAATTAGGTAATCTCTGTCTAATGACACTTTCATAAATGCATCATAGTTCTTTAAAATAAATTATAATCTCAATTAACACTATTAATTATAGTTTATATTCAGATGTTAGACAATTTTATAGGGTTCCGTACTAAGAACCCGACTCCATTACTAAGCCTTGACTGCCCTTCCATCTATACATCCGTCCATAAATAAATTAATTCTCAGTTGATTATTATAGAATATGTGTTGTTGGTCTAAAAATAATAAATATAAAAAAAATTGTTAATTAATATGGGGTCCCCAACAAGATACGTATATTTTACACTCCCGTGAAAACATTAATAGTTACCTACAAACAAACGTCAAATTTGGTATACTTCCAATAATGCTGGTAAAACCCCATAGTAAAAACAGCTCAAGTGCGGGCTGGAATCCCATTATTTATCTGAAACTGTATGTAAAAATAACGTTTTTGGTACATTCTGGTACGCACCAACAGTGTGCGAATGTGCGAGTCCAGCTCACACTTGGCCGCTTTAAACTGACTAATATACATTATTGTTTTTTTTTCATAATTTCAGCGGAAAAATAAGTTTGTATTTACCTAAAATATTTCAATGCATCTTGAATTCTACATGGTACAAAACTTTATTTTTATCATATCACGTACGTATTATGTTCTTATGGACGTTTTGCTTTATGACGCTATTACTCGAGGAATGAATTGAACATCCACATTAAAAGGCCTGACGCCAATCATTTCTTTTTTAAAAGTCATTGAGTTAAAATTTAGAGTTTTGACAGTAAAGTGGCGTAGAAGATGAACAAGTCCAGCTTTAACTTGTACCCTTGCGAACCTGGCACCGATACAGGTCCTCCCTCCCCTACCGAATGGCATGTAAAATCTATCGCTCAATGGCTGTGTCCCATCCTTGGTAAATCTTTCAGGGTCAAACTTATCTGGCTCTGGATAATATTTTGGATCACGGTGGATGTGGAATAAAGGAGTAGTAACTTTAGTACCTTTTGATATTTTAATGTTGCCAACAGGCAGCACTGTGTCATGTACACACTGTCTGGTTAAAAAACCAATTGGGGGATACTTTCTCATACTTTCACTGAGAACTTTCTCAAGATAAGTCATATCTGATAGAATATCATAGTTCATGATGTTGTGGTTCTTTTCAAATACGTTGTCTATTTCTTCGTGGACTTTCTGAAGAATGTCAGGATTCACTCCCAATTCTATAAGGGTACAGAATAAAGTCGTTGCACTGGGTTCTACACCGGCAATAAAGAAGAAGAATGCCTGAGCTGAAAGAAGCCCTACAGTTGGATCCATTTCACATCCAGTGGATGCATCTCTCATTGTTCCGTTTTTTTGTATACTAAGAGCAATATCTGCAAAATCATGTCTCTTAACATTATCCTTTTCTCTCTGGTCGAGTACTTGTTTTATAGCTCCGATAAAGAAGTCTTCAAAGTCTGTAAATATCTTTAATCCTAATATTTTAGCCAACTGTGGACTCAAGTTGGCTATAGCGAACTTAAGATTCATTTTTAACGACGGTGCTGTTGATGCACGAGCAATTTTCACGAATGGAGAGTCAAAAACAGATTCTGTGCCAATCCCAAACACAGAGGCAGTGATGGCGGCACTGCAAAAGTTTGTCAGAGTATCGTAGGCATTACCCTTTTGCCGCAACGTGTCTTGATTTATATAAGTTATGAAATCTTGAGCACTTTTATCCATAATGTAGTACATTTGCTTTAATTTCGTACCCGTAAAGAGTGGGGTCATATTTTGACGCATCAGTTTCCATTTTGGCCCGTTCATTAACAGGATATTCTCTGAAAGCTGATCACCTTCTAAAGGTTCTATTCCTCTGTGATTGAAGGAGTTAAAGTCCATTTCTAAGACGTGCGAGACATTGGTGGCATCCCGAATGAACAGAGATGGCGTCAAGATAGAACCAACACCCACAGCTGGTTCAGTTTCATATTCTTTATACAAATCTCCGTAGATTTCGAATAGCGGCCGTCGGGTCATTATATAGTCCCAGAAAGGTCCGAGAATTTTATTTTTCGTGTGAAACTTCACACCACGTTTTTTCCAGTACGATTCATTGTATCGGCCACTCAAATACACAAATGTCAACAGAGCGGCAAGCGCCACTAAAATTATTTCAATCAACATGTAGTGGTTTTTAAATGAATTACTGACACACGTTTAAGTTGTTCTAATAAACCAACCATAAGATATTAAATTGGAATGAAACGGCTTATATATGCCAGTTGTCCGATAAAAAAACAAAACAACTTGTTATCATTATTAAAATTTAAAATTTGCCGAGTAATTTGGATTACGCAATATCCAATATAATATTATTTACCTAGATATCATGGTGCTGCGTCGTGTAACGATTGACCTTTCGATCATTCATGTAGTAGGTATAAACATAAGTATGTTTGAGTTGTTAATTTGTTGAATATTTCTATGTAAGTATGTAAATGTATTGACAAACGATTTTGCTATTCTATTCGCTTAGAATCAGGTGTTGGCAATACATAATCATTAATAACAATCAGGTAACATGGCATACGAGTGTCAATGACGTCTATCCTCGCGCGTCTGCCTGTTTGAGTAAGATATAGTTTTCTCAAAAATGGTATGCAATGTATCTAGAAAGTTCAATTTCAAAAACACTCGAACTTGCGAAGTATCCATCTTTTTTGTCTAAGCTGAAAAAAAAAAACAACTGAATGTCGATAATCGAATGTTGCAAATTTTTTGGTACAATGCAAAAAAAAGTTTTACTCCAAAATGTCAAACCATGAGGGTTCTATGTCGATACGAAGTACCTATTACAATAATGTATTCCTTTGACCCCTATTATTTAAGTACTGAAGAATTCATTTTCATAATCTAACTTTTAATTTTAACCAGTATTTTATTTTATATATTAGTGGCCATTCCGCTAGGCTATATTTTATATTTCTGGTCTATATAGTATATACAACTAGATCATGTTTATAATTAGACCGTATTGCGTGTTTTCGGTAATTTAATCTTTTTGAAGTATTGCGTATATGTTTTTACAAACTTACAGTTTTATAATATGTAGAGGCATGCCAGTATTAATATTTTGAATCTAATAAAGTAGGGAATATTTTGCATTATTTTGTCGAGAAGTTTTATATATTCTAGAATCCGTATGCAGTTTTTATGGGCGATAAAGATATCTGTGGTATCTACACTGTGCCCCCAAGTATGATACCGTAACTAATAAACGAGAACATGTCAGCGAAATACGCCGTTAGAGTTTTTGGCTGATGTATCTGGGTTTGTTACTTATCAATTCTCTAAGTGCATAAGAAAACCTTTACAATTTTTACGTTACTTTCTGTAAGTGGCTTTTCCAATTCAGTGCGTATCAATATCTATGCCTTATAAAGTCGGTACGTGAACAAATTCAATATAGTTATTATTATAAGAGAAATTTATGTCGAAGGGTGCATTTTGATATAGGCTCTATCAAAAAGCACGCTGTTTTCAAAAATATGATTTTTCATGCAATTAGTTATGTTATTTAAAAAGTAAGTAAGGTCACTAAACCAGTGAAATTACAGGCACATGAGATTTAACAACTATGTCTTAATGGAACGGGCGCAGTGCAATTCGTCAATTGTGTCGAATTACATCTGTTATAGGCAGAGGTTAGTCCGCTTAGCATCAGGTGGGCCTCGAAATTGTCCCGTCACAATAATATAAAAAAACTATATAATTTATTAACTACCAAATATGCAGACAATACAATCTTACTAATATTATAGTATATTATAAGTGTGTGTGTATTAACCTCCAGTTAAACAGGTTTTCATGGAATTTGATACTTAAATAGAATACGTAGGTTCTGTATCACGTATGACATTTTATTTCTTTATTCATTTATTCATTTTTCTTGTTATATAAGTAAAATGTGAATTCGGTTCATACTTTATCCTATAGATACGTATGGTCATAAGGAACACACTTTTTTTAACACGGTAAAAGATACATGCTTAAAAAAATACTATTCATAGGAATAGGTAAGACGATACATTATGAAGAACAAGCACCATAAATACTATATATGTACACATATGTCTTCCTTTGCTTTGGTGGTGCATTAAACATGTAAGAACCTTGCCTCTTTCACGATTTAATTTGAGTCTGACCCTCATCTCTTGTCTTAAGAGGAACGGGAAGATAAGCTCCTACAGAAAAATAGCTATTTTAACAAAGTGATGCTGTCTCGCCGCTAAACGCCCGATCATAATAGTGCGATAACAACGAGTTTAAAATTACTCGATGTGCAATAAGGACAATTGCAGCTTCTTCAAGTTTTGTCTTAGAATTTGCGCATAGTTTGCGTTATGGGAGAAAACTTTTCCCCTACTATAGTAAACATTAATCAAATCTAAAAATGTTGGTTTTATTTTATAACTGACAGTTTAAAATCTGTTTACCGTTTTCTTTATTTATCATTATTTTCCAATAAATAATTCACAAACTAGAGATTTGAGAAAATACCGTTATATAAATACTCATTAACAGAAATTCCTTTAATATTATGATAAAAATCAAAACCTGGATATTGATAACATTTATAACATTTCCAAAAATCATCAAAATCGGTGATTGTTTAGGGGGGTAGAAATGTTTTCTCTTTTTGTTTGAATTCGAGACACCTCCAGTCTTGCTCGGTTAATCATTCATCTCTGATCTTCATCCACACAGTTTGTCCTTGTTTCTTGATATTTTTTGATGGCGGTTCCAATCGTCTACAAAGACATACCACATTTTTTTTTATTAATAATGGCTTGCCAATCTCCACCTTTATGATTTGCATAATTTGACCATGGTCACAGTATTTGCGACAAAAATATTTAAAAACATCCCTATTATACACGTACCTACTGTATAAATGAACACAGTTAAATTATGCAACTTGGTAACAACAACTCTTACAGCCATGACGTCCACCGTTGAACAAAATCTCCCCCATGACAAAGAATTTCTCATAATCACCAAGCTTGGCAGGCGTTTTGGGGATCGTAATGTAACATGTAATTTCTTCAAGCTGCCAACCTTCTGGTATTTTTCATTTCATCGGATCTAACGATTATATATAAGTCGATAGGAAGATATCCGAGGGTGCAATGCTATCCAAGCGCCCAACGAGTGCATAGCTAAAACGCTCCTTCAAAAACCGCATCACGACTGTGCCTGTATTTCAAAAGTCAGCGAGTTGTGGAAATATCGACATTGTGCCAGGTGTAACTCGTACCTACTGAGCAAGCCATTACTATAGACCCACCACAGGTCCACATTCCGCACTGAGATAATATTTTAATATATTACTAAAACAAAAACTACTTCATTGATCTGAAAATCGAAACCGGTACCTTCTGAGGTGACTCTCATACTCACTGGACCAACACGGCTATCTTAAACCTACCATTAGTGGTCATTAAAAACATTTCAAGAACTTACTTATCACTAGATGACAAAAACATTTCCATTAGTCCACGGTAGGTAAATATCGTGCTTACTAATTATTTAATGAGCATTGATAATATAAGATTACTACTACGGAATACGTCTTTAAGCAACTACTTATTATACAAAATACAGCTCATCACTCAGTAGCTAGTTTTTATCTTAACCGGCGTAGACGTATCACGAAATAAGCATGCTTATCCTGGCTTTGCTTGTTTTAGTTGTGATACTTGTACTGGTGTACTTCAAAGGAAGATATAATGAAAATTACTGGAAGAAACGAGGAGCTTTGTTCTACGAAAGGAACAAGTTATTGGGCCCTTTCTGGGATTACATTGTCGGGGATCGGCCAATGTTCCAGCTATTTGAAGATTTGTACAAGAAATACCCAAATGAACCAGCCATTGGTCTCGGTTCATTGATCGCACCAGCACTCTATATAAAAGATCCAGTAAATCTCAACCACGTGATGCAAGCAGATTTTCACGCATTCAATCATAGAGGAATGGCTTTCAATGACGATGATGTACTAGCTAACAATGTATTAATGCTTTACGGACCTAAGTGGAAAGTTGTAAGGCAAGCCATGTCTCCACTGTTTACGACGGCAAAGTTGAAGAACATGCATTATATCATTGATAAAAGTGCTCAAGATTTTGTTCAATATCTCAAAAGTAATCCTGACAAATTGAAAGGTGACGGCTTTGAGACTTTAAACACGTATTGCTGCGCGGCCATCTCCGCTGCCGTTTTCGGAATCGGTGCTAAGTCAACATTCGATTCACCTTTCATACAGTTAGTGAAAGATGCTTTGCACCCGACTTTTTGGAAAAACATAAAGTTTTTGCTGTCCAGCGTTTGGACATCGCTTTTCAAAGCACTGCACTTATCTCTATTCTCAGTGCAAGAGGAATGGTTCGTTGGAGCGATCAAACAAGTTATTAGGGAGAGAGAGCGCGAAAATATTAAAAATCACGATTTCGCTGACCTTTGTGTAACTTTACAGAAGAACGGTACTTTGAAAGACTATGACACCGGGTACGAGTTAGAACCAACCGACGAGATATTGGCGGCTCAGGCGTATTTCTACTACCTTGCTGGGCTCGAGCCTTGTGCTGCCGCTTTTTTCGCAACATTCGTTGAACTAGGGAGAAATCCGAATATGCTCAAAAAATTACAAAATGAAATTGATGACACCTTTAGCAAATACAATAATGATATATCGTACGATGCAGTAACAGAAATGGAATACTTAGAGAAAGTGTTTAGTGAAGTGATGAGAATGTATCCACCTATTGGATTCCTTACGAGGGAATGTGTCGAAGACTCAGTCTTGCCTGTAGGAAACATCAAAGTAGAGAAAGGTACGAAAATATTCATACCAATATACGAGTTGCACCATGATCCCAAATACTATGACAACCCCGACGTATTTGATCCGGAAAGGTTTGATCGTGACGATAAGACAAATAATATATACATGCCCTTTGGACGGGGCAATAGAATCTGCTTAGGCATCAGATATGCGAAGCTTCAAGTCAAAGCTGGGATAGTTCATGTACTACGCCATTTTACTGTAAACACTTTGGTACCTGTGGGAGGCATCAAATACAACAAGGAGCAAGTGCAAGTTCGATTGAGAAATGTAGATTTTGAATTGATATCCAGAAATATACCTAACTAATTTATAAAAAACCGCTAAGTAGAAGTTGGCCGCGCACTCCTAATGTTCGGTTTGTTATGTTACAAAAAAACAATTATCTGTATTTTTCTATTGCTTGTGCTATAGTCTCTTCCAGCCTAATTTCATGATTATAGTACAACAGTAGTAGGTACCATACATACATAGTGAATTAGCCAGTATCTAAAATATGTGACATAAATGGCTATATCTTTAGATTATGTTAACATGGATGACTGAATATCATTTTAAACAACCACTGATATCTAGATTTATTTGATATTAATTGCAACTAGATGCCTTTTCTTAAGAAAAAATGTCTTGGCAGACGGATAGCAAAGTGGGCCTATAAGGGTTTGATTTTTCCTTTTGGTGTACGGATCCCCATAGATGTGCGTGATTATAATCACAGGACCTATAGAATAAGATTGTCATGTTGTTTAAATGTATGTTTACGAAGGAAATAATATTATTAAGCTAATAATACGGAGTTTCCATTGCAGTTTTTTTTTTTTTTTTAAGCTTGATAGGTTAGCCTTTGACCACTACCTCACCTGATGGTAAGTGATGATGTGGTCGACGATGTTGTTCAGGCTAACCTAGAAGTACTGGCTCTCAAGGACAGCTGCCGGAACACACCGTTAGGTGCTTGGCGACAGATTTTCTACTTGAGGGTGGTAGCTAGCCAGGCGGGCATTCGCAAAATGCCCTACCACCAAGCATCTAACAGACCTAGTAAACAATAAGTCAAATGTGCCACACGTGACGTCCTTTTATGATCATTAATCACTTGAACTTTGTTGTAAGAGAATCGACATATTTTTTTCTAGCTGATAGGCTAGCCTTTTACCACTATCTCAACTTATGGTAAGTGATGATGTGGTTGAAGATGTTGTACAGGCTAACCTAGCATTACTAGCTCTCAAGGATAGCTCCCGGAACATACCATTAGGTGCTTGGCGACAGATTTTCTACTCAATGGTGGTAGGTATGCCCTTCCACCATGCTGTAACGACTGCCATCCTAAGACAGTAACCGGGACCGACAGCTTCGCAAACTTCGCTACAAGTGCTTCAATTATGTACGATATAACGATGTATGAAGACCAATTTAGCCGATTTTTAATGGACCTACTAATTTGTCTTAATATTAGGAAGAGGGAGGCTCGTTCTATTTGAAGTATTGAATTATACTCCTATGTTTATCAAAGCCAAAACAAAATTTTAAAATACATCAATTAAAAAGTACCAGGCAAACATGACTCAATAGGAAATAGTAACAGCGACTTGATAGCAAGGAGATTGTAGGAAATTGAGCTCTTGCCCTGAAAAAAATTACAGATCGTGACGAAGTTGCTGAGGACTGTGGTAATTACCGACTTCAAATAAGGAGGAGGAACTCAATTCATCTGTATTTTTTTTATACAAATATTTGGTCTCTTGTTCACATTGGCTTAAAACATATATGTCAACGATCTCTGAATAATTAACTTTGTATTAAGGTAAGACATCTCCGTAGAGGTCATCATAAAATATACTTATCATGTATATATTTACGACAATAACATCTCAACAGAGGTCAGTCAGAGCATTTATTTTATCTGGTTTTACTATCCAGCTTTCTACTGCATAACGGCTTAACGTGCGACAGCTAAATTTCTCTATTTAAAAAAAGGATTGACTTCAACGCTCAAATGCGTGAAATAACTTGTTGAAGTCGGTACCATGATGGTTCAAAAGTATCATAATATTGTGCGCATGGTACCGACTTCGAAAAGTTATTTCACACATCTGAGTGTTGAAGTCAGTTCCATTTTATGGTAAAAAAATGGTTTTTTAATGACCCTTGGCAGTGAATGACAAGCGATCCCATGAGTAGATGGGATCGCTTGTCATTCACTGCCAATGACTATATCATCAAGATAGGAAAATACTTTTCAGTTATTGGAGTATAATTCAAAAACGGCTTTAACGATTTTGATGTAATTACATAGGACCACACAACAGGCATCAACTTTGAAACAAAAAAGAATCATCAAAATCGGTTCATACAGTCAAAAGTTTGAGGTAACAAACATAATATACAGACCAATTGAGCACTTATTCAGAAGTCGGTAAACAATGGCATCGATTTGACTTGTTCCAGGAGCTTCAAAATCATCATAATCATCATCATCATCAATCAACCGGAACCGTCACCGTTGAACAAGGTCTCCCCCACAGGATTTGCCATAACTCCCACGTTTGGTAGGCGTCTTGGGGACCGCAGTAGAAGCTGTCAGTTCTTCAAAAGGCGCTGCTTCCCACGTTCTGGAATTTTTCCCTTCGTCAGCTCTAGTGGCACCAATGGGAAGAAATGGGGCGGGTGACATTTAAAACCGGCACGGCATTTAAGAGTAGAGTTCTCGTGGCGTTTTCCATACAAACGAAGTTTCGTCATATTTTAAATACCATAAAGAGTTCAAACTCGGTACAACTTTGCATGTTTGTCCTTGAGCCTAATATTTATGCTTTTGGTTTGCCAGATTCCCGTAAGATTAAGTATATTCAAAAATAATTCGCAAAATATTATTTGCGATTGTTATTTTGACATTAAAGGATAAAATAAATGATAAATCTAAAAACTGGCAAACTAGAAGCATAGATAACAGCAATATGCATAAAATATTAATTCACTGAATTTAAAGACTTGGTATTTATAATATGACGAAACTTCATTTGTATGGCAAGCGATCCGTACACTCTAATCTTAAGGACACGATTCTTTGGGTTACTTTTTAATCATCAGACTAGAAATATTTACAGATTTGTTCACAGAACAAATTTAAAACAATTGAACTTCTTTTTATAGAAGCAACATTCGTTCTTTTTACGAGTATATTGTTTGGTGTATACATTTATGTTTATGAATGGTTGCAATCTAATTGTTAAAAACCCTAGTACAATAAATATAATTATGTACTATTTGTATATGTACAGTTTAGTAGTTTCGCAGTAGGTTTGTACTTATTTCGCTAACCTCTTTGCTGAACGCATATATAACCGTAAATGCCAAAATGTATATAATTTTGATGTTTGAAGTTGAGAAACTTGGGTGGCATGGATCTATAAAATTTAATATGTCCATGATGGGTGGTCAAAGTTAAACTTAGCACTTACATGCGCCTTGAATGCATCACACCTTGGTTGGGAAAAAAGGAAACAAATGAAAGGCTACCTGGTTCAGCTCGCCCGCGTGCTGGATGTTACACGACGCGTAGTTGTCGATTCCTTTTCCCTCGCATTCAACGCTGATTTTCTTGCAAGAGATGAACGATGATTTTCTATGCGCGATGGTCGCGGCTGATGTTGAGTAACTGTCGTTTAGGCAATATTTCGAGGAAAGTTTACGGAGCTCTCACTCGATCGCGTGCCGGTTAGACGTCAACAACGTTATTTAACTACCCTCCAGGTTAGCCAAGGAAAGTGAAGGAAAGGATGAAGGTAGTAAAATAAAGGTTTCGTTTAGGAATATTAGATAAAGTTGCGTTCTAAAATTGTGACCCACCAATGTTGCTAACATTAACAAACATACCGCCCCCCAAAGAGCTGCTAAGCTCTTTAGAGTGAGCTTAACATTACAAGATTATAACTAATTGAATTGAATGGCTGATTTTCCGAAATTAATAAATAAAAAAAAAAGAAGTTCTCGTTATAAACTAGGTAAACAAAAAAAGGCGTAAGTTGATTTTCAAAGAGATGATTTTCGTATATATGGTATTTAGTTCTCTAAACATGGCATTAGAGGACACAATTTTACTACTGGTCGCAGCAAAATTCCGCTAGAAGTTTTCAACTCTACTACTCTTACTGTACCGTCATTGCCTGGACAAACGCGAACGATACGTCCCTTTTTCCAATGAAGAGATGGCAAGTTTGGATCCTTGATCAAAACCAGATCACCAATTTGAAAGTTGGCAGTCTTGGCAAGCCACTTCGGACGCTGCTGCATTGTGTGCAGAAACTCCGAATGCCAACGTCTCCAAAAGTGCTGATTAATTTGTTGAAGTAGTTGCCATCGTTTCAGAAGATTCGGGTTATAGTCCTCGCGGTTTAGTTCAGGCAGAGATTGCATGGGCTGCCCGATGAGAAAATGACCAGGTGTGAGCGTTTCGAGATCATTTGGATCATTTGTCAAGGGACATAATGGCCGTGAGTTTAAAGCTGCCTCTACCTTGGCAAATATAGTACAAAGTTCCTCAAAAGTGAGTGAACGATCACCGATGACGCGTGCCAATATGAGTTTTGCCGACCGCACTGCACTCTCCCATAAACCACCCATGTGAGGACCGGAAGGAGGATTAAAATGCCAAACAATTTGATGATTGGCCAACGACTTAGCGATCTCATCGTGAGCGTCTTTCAAGTGAGCATATACGTGCTTTAGATGGTTACGTGTACCGATAAAGTTCGTGCCACAATCGCTAAAGATGTCACTAGGGAACCCTCTGCGTGAAACGAATCGGTCCAGGCAAGCCAAAAAGGCGACGGTTGACAACTCGGACACGATATCTAAGTAAACACATTTTGTCGTGAAGCATACAAAAATGCACAAATAGGCCTTATTTGATTTGGCATTGCGAACTCGGGATGCCTTGCACATAAAGGGCCCCGCCATATCAACGCCAACCTTTTGGAATGGACGACATGCCGTCACACGATGAATGGGAAGATCACCCATGAAAGGGTCAACGGATTTTGGTCGTAGTTGATAGCAACGCTGACATCTAAAAATCTGTTGACGGATCACCCTACGGGCGGATAATATCCAAAATTTCCGTTGAAGCAAGCTAGTAAGAGCCATTAGACCAGGATGCAGAAACAGCCGATGGTAATGGTTTACTATCAGCTCCGTGACATGATGTGCCTTGGGTAGTAAAAGAGGATGCTTTGAGCTATACTCCAAATCAGACTTGACGAGACGCCCACCCACCCTTAAATGACCCTGCAAATCCACGAATGGATTTAACCGCCGAATGCTGCCCTTGAGAGGTTTATTGTCGCGCAACGCCCGAAGGGTTTGGGAAAACTCCGTTGACTGGACCAACTTTACAATATGGAGCAAGCTGTTGTTGAGCTCCGCAACGCTTAGTGGACCAGTTCGACGCTGATGGGGATTGCGCGAGTTATGAATGAAACGTTTGCACCAAGCTACAACCGATTGTAACTTGGGAAACGAACTAAACCTCGTCATAAATGGCAGCTCTTCAGGTAGAGCAGCGACGTTGGAAATGGGCGGGGTTGATTTGAAGCCAGGCAAGTTTTCTTCTCTTGGAAGAGAAATCTCCTCAGACCAGGTAGAACAATCTTCTACTAACCACGGCGCAGACCACCACAAATGATGTGCCACTAATTCGGAAGGAGTGAGACCTCGGCTTGCCGAATCGGCGGGGTTTTGGGCTGATGGCACGTATTTCCACACAGCGTTTGGCACTAGAGTCTGTATTTGGGACACGCGGTTCCCCTCAAAAGTCTGAAGCTTATGAGGAGATACCTTAAGCCAGGCGAGTACGATGCTGGAATCACACCAGGCCATTGTACTGCTGATTTCTATTTTATTAACTAGAATGCCATACACATGATGCAGAAGACGTGCAAGGAGATGAGCGCCATTTAGTTCCAGCTTAGGGATTGTGAGCTTTTGTTTAAGTGGAGCCACCCGGGACTTGGCCAGTAAGAGCCTGACCGAAGTACTACCGGTTGGTCCTTGAACACGCAGATAGACGCATGCAGCGTAACCACGCTCGGAGGCGTCACTGAAACCGTGGAGCTGTATGTCCAGAGGTTGATCAATGAGCAGCCACCTTGGGATAGAAACATTATCAAGTTGAGAAAGCTGCGAGTTGAATTTTTCCCAGATATCAATAATTTCGGATGGGAGGGGTTCATCCCAGCCGAGCTGCAAGGCCCAGATGGTTTGCATCAGGTGTTTTGCGAAAAATGTCAGTGGTGTGAGAAACCCGCAAGGGTCGTAAAGCCTTGCGATGTTCGACAAGACGCCGCGCTTTGTCGTAACGCTCTTCATTTGAGAAACCCGATAGATGAAGCTGTCAACCTTTGCGTTCCATTCCATCCCCAGCACCTTATAAATGTTGTTGTCATCCTCCTCGAATCTGTAAGGTTGCTCACAGTGATCAGCTGATTGCAATTTAAGAAATTCTTTGGAATTGCTGGACCACTTGCGCAACGCGAAACCACCCTGAGAGAGGATGGCAACTAGTTCCTGTTGCAGGTCAAGAGCGGAAGGTAAATCAGGGGCTCCACTACAAACGTCATCGACAAATGTATCCTCGAGCAGCGTGTTCGACGCTGTTGGATACGTCGCAGCGTTCAGACAGGCAAGCTCGTGTATGACGCGAATCGCCTGGAAAGCCGAGCTGGTGACCCCATACGTTACGGTGGTAAGC
The DNA here is from genome assembly GCA_963890685.1 of Plagodis pulveraria. NCBI lineage: Eukaryota > Metazoa > Arthropoda > Insecta > Lepidoptera > Geometridae > Plagodis > Plagodis pulveraria. The sequence goes on from OY982950.1 coordinate 5,601,980, forward strand.
TCAAACTGCTTGATGGGCTCTTCAGGAGACTCGCGCCAAAATATAGTCTGGAGCTTGCAATCGTCGTCAGCCATGCGCACTTGACGATACATTTGCTTAATGTCGCAGGTGAAGACAATCTGATGTGTTCTGAACCTGAGAATGATGTCTTCAATGTGTTTTTGTAGCTTAGGTCCGGGCATCAGGACCTGGTTGAGTGACACACCCGTGGAGCTTGCAGAAGATGCATCAAACACCGTTCTTAGCTTAGTCGTGCTGCTATGGGCACGCAGAACGCCGTGATGGGGGATATAATAGCGGTCACTGGATACCGGTGCAAGGACCTCACGCATGTGACCGGCTTCTTCATAGTCGCGCATGAACGCTATGTAGAGTTCACGGAGAGATGCATCTTTTAATAGCCGTCTCTCTAAATTATAAAACCGCTTGAGTGCAGTTATGTGGGTGTTGCCCAATGGTTTGTGGTTGACCTTGAAAGGGAGACGCACAACAAAGCGACCAGTGCTGTCCCTAGTGTGTGTCTCAGTGAAGTGCTTCTCACAGAGAATATGCTCAGGGTCTGAAATGGGTTGGCTAGGAGTCTCTTCGACTTCCCAGAACCGAGTGAGGGCTAGATCGAGGTCTAATGTGCAGGCCATCGCTACAGCATTATGAGTAAGAAGCGATGCTGCGGGAGCTTTCCCCATTATAACCCACCCAAATATTGAAGCATAGGCAGTAGGCATGTCTTCACCAAGGCTGAACCTTCTGCCATCCAGTATCTCACTGTACAAGTCAATACCTAGCAATAGATCAATTGGTCCTGGAACAGTAAAATATTTGTCAGCCAAGACCAAGTTTTTGCATAACTCTAAAGTAGATTTATCTACTGGCACGGATGGTAGATTACCTGTTATCCGCTTTAAAATTATGCAGTCGGTTGAGAGGGATGGGGTACAATCACCCATAGGTATAATAGTGCATGAAATTATACCACGAGTCTGCTGAGTGGATGCGGCACCTAAACCAATAACTGTCCCTGATGGTGAACGAGGAAGTTTCAACTTTTGAGCAAAATTCTCAGTTATAATGGAGACTTGAGAGCCACTATCAATCAGAGCACGAGCTGAATGGAAGTGTCCATTGACATCCCGTACCCTGACTAAAGCGGTCCCTAAAACCATGGTAGACCCACTATTTACACTATGCAATGACTGGACCGTGGAAGTGGTTGACATAGCAGCTTCGCTTTCCCTTGTTTCTGTTGGTGGCTTATGGTGATGCTCAATGTGGAGCTTTGTATGGTGACGTCCACTACATACTTGGCATACACTCTTCGACAGGCACTTTGAGACACTATGTGTTCTTAGGCAGTTAAAACAAAGTTGATTCTTTATGACAAATTGCTTTCTTTGTTCTGGAGTCATAGAATTAAAGTTTAGACAATAATAAATGGCATGAGCTTCCTTGCAGCAAGGACAAGAATTAAAATTGAGTTTTTTCTCTGTGTTTACTACATTAACTGAGTTAGTGGTAGCCTTAAATGAAGTACCGGCAATATTTTCCAGTATGCGGAGCTGACTCTCAAGGAACTTGAGTAGTTGAGTAAAAGTTGGTATTGCTAAAGGATCAACAATGTTTGACTCGAATTTAGTGCGCATGTCTATGGGAATTTTTTTCAAAATGATGTGTAATAACAAAAAACTCCAAGAATCAACATCGAATTTCAAGGCCACCAAAGCATGTGTATTTTCTTTTAATGTATTGATGAATTTATTTAACAATTTTGTATTTATTTGAGTCAAATTAGTAAGATTTAGAATGGCCTCTACATGCTTGTCTGCAATGATCCTCTTGTTCTCATATCGCTCCACCAACAAATCATAAGCAACTTTATAATTTACCTCTGAGATTGGCAAATGTTTCACTAAAGATAAAGGCTCCTTGTCAAGTACCCCTAACAAGTAGTGCATTTTTTGGACTGAGCTCAGTCGCTGATTTTCATGGATTAAACTTTTGAATGTTGAGTTAAAGTTTGTCCACTCAGTATGATCACCAGTAAATCTAACGAGATTTATTTTTGGTAAATAAAACTCTTTCTCGCACTGAGTAGACGCCAAATGCATACTTCTATCGGAACTTCGCTGCGCCTCCACTAATGTGTCGTACACAACTTGCACTGAATAATACATTTCCATGTATTTTTCGTGTGATTTTTCAAGTTCACTCGCAGAGCGTTTTTCTTCCTTTAACGTCTGCCTACTACACATAACAATAGAAAAAGCCTCATCAATCTGATCGCGATATTTGTTCATGTCTTTGTGACGAGCTATGAAACGCAATCTCTCGTGATTACTTACGCTCTCTTTCATGCCTAATTCTTGGGAAAAATCATACGTGGCCTGAAGCCATTTCATAGCCATGTCGAACTTCAACAAACAAATACGAACTTCTGCCATTTTAGATGAAAATTTAACTGGTTTTCTTCAAGATATAACACGCAATTCACTAAAAAATGTTTTGTTTAGACCAAAGATTAGACACGACAGTTCTGACATCCACAAACTAAGATTAGTTGCCAGTTAACCAACAAAAATGCAAAGCTTGATGAAGCTTGATGCAGTTTGATGGTGTAACACATGAAATGAGTGAGCACTGAGCAAGTAATATATTGTGAGTGAGTGAAGCTCGACAGTTTATGCTAAAAATGGTGGTCACAAAAATGAAACGCAACGAAGTAAGGGAATTTGGGTATAAATAAGAATGCAATATTTGATGTTTTAAATATAGGATTTTAAGTTAATTTAGATGGGATTCGGCGTCGAAGGACCAGGAAATGGTTGGGAAAAAAGGAAACAAATGAAAGGCTACCTGGTTCAGCTCGTCCGCGTGCTGGATGTTACACGACGCGTAGTTGTCGATTCCTTTTCCCTCGCATTCAACGCTGATTTTCTTGCAAGAGATGAACGATGATTTTCTATGCGCGATGGTCGCGGCTGATGTTGAGTAACTGTCGTTTAGGCAATATTTCGAGGAAAGTTTACGGAGCTCTCACTCGATCGCGTGCCGGTTAGACGTCAACAACGTTATTTAACTACCCTCCAGGTTAGCCAAGGAAAGTGAAGGAAAGGATGAAGGTAGTAAAATAAAGGTTTCGTTTAGGAATATTAGATAAAGTTGCGTTCTAAAATTGTGACCCACCAATGTTGCTAACATTAACAAACACACCTACACATATTAATTGTTATTTTATTTATCCATCAGGCGTTATTTTTTTTTTCCAATATATCATACATATACCCAGAAAATCTTAGACACGATGACAGTAATACAGAAACTACATTAAATAGATACCTACAACTTCTATTTTATGGGACCTAAAATAGTAGTAAATGCAACGGTCATATAATAGGGGTTATTAAAACACGAGTGTAGGTTTATCGCATGAGAAACCGACTGCGATAATAGTATTACACGAGTGTTTTATATAATACCTAATTATTCCTTTGCAAATACTTTTTTGCTTCAGTCATACAGTTTAAATAAAACAAAAGTGGAAAATTAGTTAAGTATTTATTTACTATAATAAATGTGCAAATTCAAATTATGACTGTTGCAATTATGAATCCAAGCTTATTCAAATTGGGTTGAAATTATTGTAAAAAATTAGATTTTATTAAAAAATATTTATGTACACCGTAATTAGAAAATAATTATTTTAATTTAATTTAATGTTATATATTGATTCTAAGCATTCTCTCTGTATTTGAGTAATCCAACGATAGAAGATAGTTTGTTATTTTGTTTCTACACACGCGTTTCATATCATAAATTACCTTTAGAATTTTGTTAAGCTGATCATATATAAATGGTCCTAAATATTTGTGACGCATTTGTCCTATTTTTCCATATGTCTTCACTGAGTCCCATTTGGGTGTTCTTCTGGGTCTAGATAGTGTTTTGTTTCTGATTGTTATGGCTGATTTATGAAACCTCAATGCAGTGGCTAAAATAAAAAGATGATGCACTCTCGAGTTCGCTGGTTTCTTGGTACAATTTATAAGTTGGGTACCTAAAAGGTTTTTTATGGACATCCCGTCTTCATGTACCTATATGTCACTCATATAGGTACATGAAGACGGGACGGCATGCTGCTCATAGCTGCATACACTGTAGTGGAAAGGCTACGAATGGATCAACGCCACACAGCTACAATGTGACGCGCGACCGTGTGCAGCTTTTGGACAGCAGCGCATTTGTTCTTGCTGTTTGCATGATAGGTAGAATACTTCTTTATATAAGTTCTTTATTCAATAAAATAATTGAGTCAAACTTAAAACTAGTCTAATCAAACAACCCACCCCCGATCGCTCCCTGTGCAAAGGTGCTCATAACACTTGCAGCGTTTCCGCGCTGAATGTCAATGGCCATCCTCTGCACCAGAAACGAGTTGTAACGGAAGTCACCAGTTTAATAATAATGTAAAAGTAGGAACTAATATCTCTACGCGCAGTATTTATTACGCGAACTTCTTAACCATAAACTTGATGATTCGTTCATCATCTTTCGGGTACGGCATACCAGCTTCACCTAGCTCCCGGATGGTCACTTCGCTTATCGTCTGGAAGCCGCACGATGCTGCCAACTTCTGTGACGCGATTCCGGTGAATATTGTGGCTGTACCTTTGATGCCTTGGGTTTTGCAAAGGGGCTCTCTGTAAAGTAGGAATTATTGGTTAATATGATGCGATCGTAAAGGGAGACCATCTACTTGATAGGTTGACAACGTTGTCATTCTTAGAAAGATATGGAGGAGAATAGTAGGTGCCGTAACAACTGAAGAAAATAAACCCTCGCTTAATGGCCCTTGGCCAAAGGTACCCGTTATGCTCCACAAATTGCATTTTGGATGAGAAGATATATGTCCTGGCAGAGAAAATAATGTTACAATAATTGTATTAGAATTAAAATTGCAAAACTGGAAACATATTTAAATTATTGCGAGCTACTATTGGCAGAACTTTTGCCAGGCCTTACAAAAATGTTTGCTGGAAGCAAAATAATTACTCTTTTTGTATGTTATAAATTTTAATGCTTAATTCTGACATAACAGTTTATTAACCTGTAATAGTGTAGATTGAAAATCGGTGGGATAATATATATCTCACTGATTTTGGTGTGTCTCTTCTTCATCGAGACAGTGCGTGCGCGTGATGGATGACTACGAGTAATGAAGATTGTTGTGCTGTGCAGCCTGGTGAAGATGATTGTGGTGAAGAACGCTGATAGAGATTCGTGCTCCTTCAGCTCAAACAGTTCTTGTCAGAACGACTTATATCTCTTGATTCTGGTTACAAATATTATACAGACCTTGCTCTTTTCAGAGTGGTTTCTTCTATTGTCTCTGTGACACGACAACATTGCTAAATATATCAGTACATCGTGTGTATGTTTTATTTGTTATTCCTTGGTACTGGTACTGGTAATTGGTAAGGTATGGTTTGTACTATGGTATGTGAAGGTAATTACGTTAAAAACTTTATGTCTGATTCTGTGCTGCTACATACAAACACAATTACTGGCCGACCTGATCTTTTATTTTTGATTAAGTTTTGCAATGCAAGCCATTATAAACAGGCAACTAGTTCATCTTAGTCACTTTAAAGGATTTATTCTAAGAATATTGTATTTGGAACAAAATTATACACTAACACCCAACTTCAACCACTATTACTGCTAAACTAATAAAGTTATCGTCACTGCTATAATTTTCCTTAAAAGTTCATAAACTGCACTATCATCGTGAATTTTTTCAGATTTTTCAATCCAGCAGTTTAGCTTTTAGAGGGGATGGGGGACAAAAGTTTGCACTTTAAAGTTTAATATTTCGTAAATGGAGCATTAAATCGAAAAATAGTATTAGCACCCCTAAGTTAAGATACCTATTTAATGATACCCTATACGATTGGAAAGACGACGAAAAAAAATTCATCCCTACATCACATGTATAGGATTTTACCACTTTGTCGGCGGGGTATATATACATACATACCCTTACAAAATTGCAGTTTTCTAGTACAAATGGTCTCTTAGCAAAACCTCGGACAGACGGATAGACAGACGGACATGACGAAACCATAAGGGTTCCTTGTCAGGACTACGGAACCCTGAAAAGCGACGCGGACGTCGAACACAATTACGTTAAAAAAAACTGATAGGTATCGTATGTTGAACGAATAGTGGTCGCACATACAGGTAGGCGCGGACGGACTATTAGTTAATCCTTTCTCAAAGGCTTATTCCATGTTTGGGTACAATATATTCACGCTAATGTGTACACATCACTGGCATCTTCACCTACCTAGCTGCTAGCAGTCGTTTGCCCAGTTTGGCACCCCTGTACTCCCTCCTTACGACCAGCCCTGCCGCATCAAGGATGACCTTCAGGCCCATGAACTTGTGCGGGTCTGTTTTGCTCGCTACATATTTCAACACGTCGAACACGTTCTTCCACTTCTCTCCTTGGACCTGGAAAAAGATGCATGAAATCTTGGATTTTGGGACTTCAAGCGCTCCTAGTATACTTTGCTTAGTCGTTCTTAATCCATCTATAGTATTTCCATTTCTTTATTTTCTCGTTGACAGCTCCTGTGAAAACTTGAACGAGCGTTCTTTTTGGGTTCCGTACCCAAAGGGTAAAAACGGGACCCAATTACTGAGATTTCGCTGTCCGTCCGTCCGTCCGTCTGTCCCCAGGCTGTATTTCAAGAACGATGATAGCTAGACAGTTGAAATTTTCACAAATGATGTATTTCTATTGCCGCTATAACAACAAATACTAAAAATAAAATAAAATAAATATTTAAGGGGGGCTCTTATACAACAAACTTGTTTTTTTTTACCGTTACTCGATACTAATAACGGTGACAGGTAGACGCTTTAACTATTTACAGAATATTTAGTTACGGAACCCTACGTGCGCGAGTCCCACTCGCACTTGGCCGGTTTTTTTACATTATGTGTGCATTATTTTATAAAAATATGACGTTTACGCACGTACAAGGTTATACCAGAGTTTAACTCTTAGGTATAACCTTGTACTCACAGGAGCTGTCATCGAGAAAATAAACAAATGGAAATAGTATAATAAGTTAATTAGCATTTCTACTGGCGCTGCCGTACTTAGGAGGGCACGTTAAGCCGTCGGTCCCGTTGTTTGTCTTAGCATGGCAGTCGTTACAGCATGATGGCACAGCGTTTTAGCGAATGCCCGCTTGCGGCTAACAGTGTGTCCCAGCTTTGGTTTTGAGAGATTCTAGGTTCACCTGAGTAACACCTATGTCCATGTCATCGCTTACCATCAGGTGAGATAGTAGATATTTTTTCATACGAATGTGATGAAACACGCACGAAGCCCACCTGGTGTTAAACAGTAACCTCTGCCTATAAAATGTGCATCTCGTCACTGTAACGAACAGCACTGCGCCCATCACCCTGATAAGTACAGTTGTTATGTCTCATCTGCCCGTAATTTTAGAATTACTCACAAGCTCTCAAGGACTGCTGCGGGAACACACTGATTGGTGCTTGGCGTCAGATTTTCTATCCGCTATAAAAGAAACAACATATAGCATATGACTTCTCAACAACTAAATAATTAAAAACCGACCAAGTACGAATTGAGCCTTATTATATTAGGGATCGTCCATTAATCACATGAGGCTTGAAAGGGGGGGAGGGGGTTTAGCAAAAATCACTAAATATCACAAGTGGGGAGGGGGGTGTAGTAAGATATCACATGTTTTTTTTTTCGTCATACGCATGTTTTCTAAACCAAAAACCGGCGCCTAGTGTGACTGTGACCCCCCGTTGCCAGGCAACGAATTAAGTCCCCGCGAAGAATTCATAATGAAAATACATGATAGATTATACCTGTATTTAAAGATAATATTTTAAAAATTGTAAGACTTTTGTAGGTACTTCAAAATACACGTGAATTTTTTTGGGGATTATTCTTAAACCTCACCACGTATCACCATCACCCAAAGGAGGGGGGTGTTAAAAAATGCTGAAAAAACATCACGTGATTAATGCACGGCTCCTTAGGGTTGCGCAACGTCCCCCCGTGGGTTTCCGCTTTGCCGTGGCGGGAGGTGAAGGGAAGGGAACCCGCCCAATTTGAAACAGCCGTAATTGCCCTGTTGTATTGGCGCACCGTAACTGAGGCTAGCAGTAGTGCCGTTAGGTTGGCACTGCGCCTGAAGTATGTAGCCAGTGGTGGGAGATGGATGCCGGTATGATTCATTTACAGATAGTTTCTTCATAGCGATTTCCAAACAAACATAGTTTCGTCATGTTTTAAATAACAAGTTTTCAAACTCTATGAAATTTTGCATACATGTCTTTAGTCCAAATTCTATGCCTCTGGTTTGAAAAACCTTACGACAAACTTACGTAAGATACGTTTAATGTCGGACTAGAATTAGGAAGGCAACCATCTCTTCTCTTGGATGTCTTAATATACCAATAAAGAAAAATAAGAAGACGGTCAGAATTATCTTGCTAAGCTATGAACACCAATAATGCGGTCCCTAACGCCGTCCTTGCTTGCGATTAAGAAAAAACAGGGAAAGCAATGTTTGTAAGGTAGACAACTTTTTTTTTTTTTTTTTTTATTGTGAAGGAACAAGCGCGAGGCCCACCTGATGTTAAGCGGTATCCTCTGCCTATAACAGATCCATTTCATCACACTTGACGAACCGCACTGCGCCCATCACCTTGAGACATACTTGTTAAGTCTCGTTTTTGCCTGTTATTTCACTGGCTCTCAAGGACTGCTGCCGGAACACACCGTTAGGTGCTTGGCGACAGATTTTCTACTTGAGGGTGGTCGCTAGCCAAGCGGGCATTCGCAAAATGCCCTTCCACCATGCAAAAACTCTACGTCTTAGTGTTAACTACATATAGTAATACAATAAAATGAAAATATTGTTATGGTGCAAGAGCTCGGACAATGCAGTAATAACACATCGTCAATAAACAAGTCTAAGATATCGAGAACTCTTCACACAAAATGTTATAAAATAGGGTCGTTATTATTTTAGGGAACTAATAAACATTACAATATATTTAGTGGTGTAGTACCTTGTTGTTCCTTATGTAGTTTAGAGTTTGTCATATATTGCTATGGCAAAAGGAGTACTTAGATACATAAAACAAAATTAGCATCATTATCTTCCCCTTTAGCAAAGAACCTACTTCCAAATCATGGTCGTCGTCTGCCGCCACGGCAACGCAAACGTTAACTGCCACCAGTGTCTTCCGTCCATCCTTCACCTCGTAGCAGCCCAAGCTCATCCGCTGCTGAAGGAGTTTACGCCAGAACTGGCTGATGTGGAATACGCTTTCAGGATCCTCGATTAGGTCTAGAAGAGTTCACATTGTTTTATAAGAATGAGACAATAAAGTTGTAGGATACGTTTCGAATATTTTTCAATTAGACATACTTAGAAAAATTTGCGTATCACCCTAGCATTATATACATATCATTTATTATTTTTAGCTTTCTATGTGTATAATAATGTTAAATAATTTCGCATACCAATAGGTTAAAGCATGGCGCACTTTCTTTATAATATATTTTTCAACATTTTGTTATTTTACCCATGTTTTGCGTAATAAATGATTTGAATTTGAAAAATCTATCTCTAAAAGTATATGACTCTCTATTTCTATGAGTCTTTTATTGATTTAATGTGCTTTTTGATTAACCTATCTCGTAGTGAAAACTATGACGAGAAGAAACTACAACTCAAAAAAGTATATATGAGGTAATAATGAGTTGAACATGATAGTGGAAGCTGATTCGAGTCAAAGTACCACAGAATTAGCGGCACGGTTGGACGTCAGAAAACCCAAAATATTGACTATACAAGTCGTTTGGAAGATCGACACAAAGGCATGCGCAAGGTGTTAGAAGACATAGTGGGACATACTTCTGAGCTAAGGTAGCTTGAAAACATTAGGTTCACAATTACAAGTCATCTTAACATGTATGAGTTTTGGCAAATATCTCCAAATTATATTGGAAACTAAAAACTCCTTGTTATCTCGGCTGAATGTGTGTTTAGTCAACACCATTACACTGAACTGTATTTAAAAATCGAGCGCGTTATGATTGGTTTGCGAAAATTAATAAATCATTTTAGTATTACCTAGTGATGTCACATTTCATTATTGCTTACGTTACGACTAGTTATCGATAAAACACATAGTTAATAGAAGTGCATAATATATTAGATAATATATTATGCACTTCTGAGTAACCGACTGAATGGGTACTAAAAATTGAAATAAAACCCACATTTTTGATTTATTTGTTATTGAAAATATTTTGTATCATATCGTATTTAAACTAAATAGGTATATACAATGCGATTAAAATAAGAATAGGATCGGCCTAGCGCCATGTTGTGACGTCAAATCTAGAACTTGGTACAGTGTGCAAAAAAAAAAGAAATAGTCATACAAGACTAAACGAAGACATACAAAGGTAAACGAAGTTGTAGGTGACTGTAGGTACAGCAAACACAGCAATAATTTGAACTGATTTTATTTGTTAGCAATATTTTGTACTTAGGTATCTTAATTTGAATCGCTTAGCTTTTTGATGCCGCATGTCCTGATGGCCAACTGAGTCAGACTCATCGTTATCATCGTAACGGGTAACAAAAACAAATATATCAATCACCAAAAACATATTAAACAGTCAACAACAACAAATTAAACAGTCAAAAAAATAAATTAAACAAGAAGATCAATAAACACTCGAAAACGTGTCGCGTAGTAGTACACTGTCGGAGAAATAACACCCTGACGCCCGCGTTGTCATCAAACCAAGATGGCGTCTGTGCTGTCAACCTTAAAAATATGAATTTATTTTAATTAACAATTTCGGGTCACTCATTTAAAATTACGTATAAATATATGACACAGCTCTATTTTTAAGTTTCTTCTGCTGATCGTACTTATTAGAGTGAATATGAGTGAAGTTAGCCGAGAGCCCGTCCTATTCTTATTTTAATCGCATTGTACAAATGTTTTTTACAGCTGTGCTTATCGATGACATAGTAGTTGGCGGGAAAACTAAGCGAGACCATTTAAAGGCGATGGAAGTAGTATTCGCTTGCGAACTTGGAAAGTAGACAGTAGGATAAGCCCACCCAATTTTGAAGTGGTTAGTGAATGAGGTTGATTTTGATTATACTCAAGTAGGTCGTCATGTTGACTATTTATTTAAAATTGTTGTATATATAATTATGTATGTGTGAAGAAGAATATGGTATATGGTAGGTAGAATGGTACAAAATATGAAATAATAAATAATACCTGCGGGTTGGTGATGTACAGTCGCCTGCAATAAGAAGTATACACTTCGTAATTTTCAAAATAAAGTTATGTCGCTAAGTTATTAATAATCTAAGTTAACATTAACAAGAGTAAATATATCCAAATTATTCTTTGATTTTAAGATACTTCTGATTACATAGAGAATAAAAGCACTCTTTGCCACTATTTTGAAAATTACAATGTGTATACTTCATATTGCAGGCGACTGTACCTACTATGTTCGACGATTTTCTTTGGGCATTCAAAATACATGCCTACTACCGTCGCTGTGAGCAAGCGATATCATTTGCTCCAAGATTCTTGATAACGACAAATTGCATAATCAGTTACGCATATGTCAAGTTGCCACCTTTTACCTACGTAATATTAACAAATATTATGATAATTTAATGTTATTATTTTGTTTGCACATCATAATCAATTTAAAGATGTTAAAAATAATGGCTCCGCGTTTTTTGTCTGTTCTTCTTATAGTGGGTCTATAATACTTTTTGTCCCAGTGGTGTTGGGAGCCCGTTGCCGTTTTAGGATCAGCTCCTTTAACATATTCGACTGTTAAAATCTATATCAGCAATAAAAATACTCACTTTGGATGCTGGACAGTGTTTCCTCCGGGCAGAAATTCTCATGGAGAATCTTGATGGCTTCCTCATCATCTTCGGGGTGCAAGTCCTGTATGACCCACGAGGCAGTTTGTGTATCCCACGTATCGTATACGTTGGGGTACGAAGAATCTGTGACCCTTTTGTAGTGCATGTTCTACCTGAAAGAGAAGAAAATATACGATCTTTATAACCGTTTTTCAATGCATTCAGTATTGCCAATACTACTGATGATTTAGTAATATAATTATTATTTTTAGCCTTTTATATCGATATACCGCTTCGTCTTTCCATAGAGAAAATATCCTTCACCAACTTTGTAATTGTAATCAAAAGTGTAAAGCAAATAAATGATTTACTATACCTATAATAAAGGAATAGAAACCTAAATGTATGTAGGTACATGGACTTATAAAAATATGGATTAACAGACCTAAAATAACACACTGAAAATGAATAAAAAGTCGTTCTACTCGTATAATTATGCACATGCTTCGCGTGAAAATTACAGAGCCAATTTACAGGGAGGGAGGGAGAGATGTTTCAATGGTGCGTTGTCGGCATTTGAGGAGGGAATATGATAATTTCTTCCAGGTTCCTTCATTTGGCGAAAAACAAGGTTTTCCCATAGGGAAAAACCTTGTTTTCACCTAAGGAAAAACCGCGGTCTTTTTTTGCATCCTACCCTTAGGGGTGGGATGCAAAAAAAGACCGCATCCCGTTCCAATCTGCCTACAAGTAGTGCCACACGAGGCCACAGCCCTCGAAAGGCGAGTTGGCCGAGTAACCACCACTGGACCAGGGAGTGGTCCGACTATCCGAAGGGAACGTTAACAGACACTGAATAGAGCTGTCCGGATCAGCAGAAGGAACCAGTGAAGGCCATCAGATCAGAGGTTATAATTTGAGTCAGATCATACGCCCAAGCAATGTTGTGAATAGATCTCCCCACATGATCAGAGATGTGCGATCAAAATTTAAAAAAAAAAGGTCCAGTTCATTATTAAGTACGAAATAAATCAATAATTTTTATTATGAAAAACATTCTTAATAACATAACTGATATACGTACGTTTGAAACGGCTCCAGTCAAGTGGAATAAATCGGTTGCAGCGCACACTACACACTGGTAGACTTTAGCGGAGAGACCGAAAGATGCGGTGGATACGTCGACAACTGGATTTCAAAGGTCATAAATAACAAAATCTTAAGAAATTAGACTTTTTAAATTGACGTAACTGATAACTAACTAAATTACAATGTCTATATAAACAGCAGTACACCACTTCGGCAAACAATTTCTTATCAACTTAATGTAGCAGACGTGCTGTGTTACTGGTTTGAATATGAAATAACTAAAGAGCTACATAGCTCACACTGATTAGAAATTTAACAGCACTGGAACCAGGATGTAATAATTAGGAAAAGCAAATTTTAATTATTAAAACATCATATAAAATCCATGTTAATGCTACTTACATCAAAGGCTTGTCCCTCAAAAAAAATAGAGCTAATTTGGACGCTGTACAAAATTTTCTATTGTTCGTAGAGCCATGTGAGGGAAAGCAAATCGACCCAGATTTTTTTTCTGATTCCAAATCTGTAATAATAAATAATAAACATGTGTGGTTTACGCCGTTTTCGCTTTTATGCGTCGATATATAGCATTTTAAACTCATCACTCAATCTAAGGTGTACAGCGTCAAGTCCGTGAGTGTCGTAAGAGGCGACTACGAGTAACACACCAGAAGGTGGGCAGCAGCACTTTCTGAGGAACTGAGGTGCTATCCAAAGACGCCTGCCAAGTGTGGGGATTATGGCAAACCCCCTCCATAATGAGGCTGTGTTCAGCAATGGACAATTCGGCTGATACAGTACAGTACAGCATCAAGAAACCGCACACATACCTACACGAGCTCTTTGCGAATAAAACTAAGTGTAATAATGATAAACCCGCGACTGTCACTATCAATATCACTATATGTGATCAATATCATAGATACCGATAGGCGTTAGATACGACTACTGTCCCACCAACTTATCTGTTCAGGCGGCAGAAAAAAGAACTACAACATTCCTTCAAATTGTGACAGTTTGTAGTTGATTTCCTTGACCAGCAGCGCCCTCGCAAACTGCACAGTTAAGTTGGTGGTACTATACTTGGGTAGGAACCAACATGATCTTGTGTTTTACTTTTAGGGTTCCGTACCTAAGGGAAAAAAGGAAACCCTATTGGTGAGAGACCGCTGCCTGTATATTCATTCATATACAGGGTTATTGGAATAATGCTAACAACGTCTTAAAGTTGACTTCTGTTAGTCCTAACTCCTAAGAAACATTTTTAGATTAATGTTTTTTTGTTTGGGTGTTTGTGACAGAGTACTTGTATATCACTGGTATCTACCTCATAAATGGAATGAATTACAATTCTGAAATATTGATATTTGGTGAAAAATGTTGACTCAATTCAATAATAAACATTAATTAATAATAAAATTAATTATATAGACACTACAGATAATGTAGAGTCAATCAAATAACCCGCCCCTTAGCATTCCAGGTGCAAAAGTGCCCATAACGCCACTCGCTGCATTGCCGCGCTGGATAGCAATGGCCATCCTTTGCACCAGGAACGAGCCGGAGCGGGAGTCACCCGACCTTTCGGCCAGCCTACGCCCTAATTCAGCAACCAGACCTTTGGATTCAGCCCTCCAACTGCCAATAGTTTCCACAGCGATGGGCACAAAATAATAATGGGGTTCCAGCGCTGCGTATTTTAGCCGCTTTTCGGTAGCAGCATCTTCCACTGCGGCTGCCGAAGTGTGCATGGTACGACCCAGGTGGCTGGCGGCGACAGTGTTGCGCAGGTGTCCCACTCACTTTCCTTTCTTCCATGGCACCAAGGTCAAACCATCCGGTCTTTCACCGTCAGACCTACTCAGTCCCGCTGGTTCCAGCACACAGTGCACGTTAGCCGAGATGAACGCCCTGCGGACTATATCATTGAGGGCACGGTGACGCGGAAATCTGCGCGGAAAATTATTGATAAAACACGATAAAACGCAAATCCAACTAAAAATAATAATATAATAATATAAAAAATGCCTACGTAACAAAAGTTAGTTAATTAGTTGTTGAAAATGAAGCAGGGATGGCTCAGTGGTATTGGCTATGGACTGCCGGCAAGCAGGTCCATGGTTCGAATCCCGTCGCTGGCTTCAGCTTCACCGCGTGGTGGAAGGGCATTTTGCGAATGCCCACCTGGCTAGCGAACACCCTCAAGTAGAAAATCTGTCGCCAAGCAGTGTGTTCCGGCAGCAGTCCTTGAGAGCCAGTAAAATTACAGACACATGAGACCTAACAACTGTACGTCTCACTGTGGCGGGCGCAGTGCAATTCGTCGTTGACGAAATGCATTTGTTATAGACAGAGGCAAGTCCACTTAACATCAGGTGGGCCTTGGGCTTGTTCCGACACAATAAAATTAAAAAAAATATTTAAAAAACAACCTTGGAAAATATGCATTATCAAAATTATTGATAGCATTTATCAAAAAAAAACAACGTACAGATATAAAAAATATATAAATAAATATATTTAACATGAGCATATAAAAATAATTATAATTTTACACCGTAGTCAGAAAACAAAACTTAACGGCAACATAGACTAGGTTTTCAGAACTGGTAGCGCCCTCTACGCGTGGTACCGGAACAGGTTCATTGATATCCGTAAATCGATTTTGTCATACAAACGGTAAGTAGACGTTTATCTACCTGGTTGACAAAAGTAAACGCATCATTAATTTGGTACAGTGTCGACTTCAGAGATGGCGCTGTTCTTGTGAGTGCAGTGGCTCAATATTTTGGAAACACATTTTCCGATAAATTTTCATTTGCCTTTCACTGACTGACACCTAAATGTTTCCGATCACCCACTTATTGCACTAAACACATCACAAAACACACGATTCCAGAACCGAGCCGCTCCCGTGTCGTCGCTCCCTAGCAAAGGTAAATTTGAAGTTTATGACACTTTATCCTTTAGGAGCCAGTAGCATAACATGTGTGCTATAGCTCCGATACAAAATCTTCATTAATATCGCCAGATAAACACCAAAGCGCCGAAAATTAATTAATAATACAAAATAAAAGCGGAGCCAAATGTTTATGCGAGTGGGCCTCCTACCCTCATTTCCAGATTAAGTTGCAGTTATCATTTTATCATTTATCAAATTATTTTTAGTGGAGCTCCAATCTGGTATCGGTAGTGGTCCACCTCAAAGATTATAGAAGTCCTGGTACACCTGCTCAGTTTACTTGAGTGGACCTCGGGCACTGTTTTCTATGTAGTCCACCTTAGTTCACTAGGGGACCACGGGCCTATTTTCTTGTATGTAGTTTTTTTTTTTATAAAAAATCTTTTTTTTTTATGTTATTGTGACGGAACAAGCCCGAGGCCCACCTGATGTTAAGTGGACTAACCTCTGCCTATAACAGTCGCATTTCGTCAGCGACGAATTGCACTGTGCCCGTCACACTGAGACGTCCAGTTGTTAGGTCTCATTATCCTGTAATTTTTCTGGCTCTCAAGGACTGCTGCCGGAACACACTGTTAGTTGCTTGGCGACAGATTTTCTACTTGAGGGTGGTCGCTAGCCAGGCGGGCATTCACAAAATGCCCTTCCACCATGCGTTGAAGCTCAAGCTCTGGGCGGGATTCGAACCATGGACCTGCTGCACGGCAGTCCATAGCCAATGCCACTGAGCCATCACTGCTTCTTCTACTGTTTTTGGTGTGGTAGCTAGCCAGGCGGGCATTCACAAAATGCCCTACCACCATGCAAATCATCTCAGTTCACCTGAGAGGATGATAATAAAAATCAGCCAAATGCAAGTCGGACTCGCGCAGGATAGGTTCCGTACCCATCGTGGAAACTAAAAAAAAATATAATATATAGGCTAATGTTGTAAAGATAATGATACGGAACCCTTCGTGCGTGAGTCCGATTAGCAATCAGCCGATTTTTAGTATTTGTTGTTATAGCGACAACAGAGATACTTTATCTTTAAAAATTTCAACCGTCTAGCTATCACAGTTCATGGGATACACTCTGGTGACGGATAGACGGACAGTGGAGTCTTAGTAATAGAGTCCCATTTTTATCCTTTGGGTACGGAACCCTAGAAAAGCAATGGATCCTTAACGACTTTCAAAAAAGCAAGTTCTTAAAATTGATCCTTGCGGTACTCCTATTTTTACCAAAGACCCGGGAGAAATATTGCCATTTTTTCTAACCTTTTGTAGCCTGCCTAATTACCTTGATGAATTGTATTTAAAAATTACTATTTTAATGTACATTCAGTGTAAGCGTTTTACGGAAACCAAGGTTCAAGTCGCACTTGGCCGGTTTAATTCTTGTAGGTTAAGTATTTTGCACCTAAAAAAATATTTGTGATTCTATTGGCATCACATACATTCATCAAAATTATTCTTTGAAGCAATAACTGCTTCTCAGCATGCTAGCACCATGTCTTATTTGCTTTTACCTGCCTCTTGGTGTAGGCCTTATTTTCAAGTTATCTACTTATCAAGGGGCAAAATCTAGGCAAAATAGATACCAACGACAAATCAGAAAAAAAAAAATATATTTTGTTCATAATTATAACAATACACCCACTGTCACTATCCCACAACTTGTACATTTTGTAGTCCCTTTTACTGAAAAACTATCACGCCTATACATTTGGGCTTTAACATAGTAATTCATCTTAATATCTAGAGTTAAAAAAAAAATATAGAACCATTAAAAAAAATTCATTAACCATTTTGTATTCATTGGATAGAATATTATTGTATTAATAACGCCCTTTGTTAGAAAACCAAAAAGTTAACATCGCTGCAACAGAAAAACCCCAATATTTACGCATCGTACTTAATCTATTCAATACTAGATGACACTACTTGAATCAGTTTGTAAAATATCGCGAGCCCTCACGAAGCTCAGCTTTTTGCTAGTATATTTAAAATTTAAGATGATCAGTGACATTGGCTATGGACTGCCGCGCAGCAGGTCCATGGTTCGAATCCCGCTGCGGGCTTGAGCTTCATCGCATGGTGGAAGGGCATTTTGCAAGTGCCCGCCTGGCTAGCGACCACCCTCAAGTAGAAAATCTGCCACCAAGCACCTAACGATGTGTTCCGGCAGATCCAGTGAAATTACAGGCACATGAGACTTACCAACTATGTCTCAAAGTGACAGGCGCAGTGCAATTCATGACTTGTGATGAAATGCATCTGTTATAGGCAGAGGTACGCTTAACATCAGGTGGGCCCTCGAGATTGTTCCATCACAATAACATAAAAAAAAGGGATAGAGTTTTTTATACAAATATCGTCATGTTATCCTAATGAGATATTTATCTATTTGAACGACATTTTTGCTGCAATAATGACGCAGAAGCAAAGGCTGTGTACTGCCGCGCAGGAGTCAATAACCGCATGGTGGCAGGACTTGCGTAGTGAGCTACCCTCAACTAGAATATCTGCCGCCAAGCACACAATGTTTTTGCAGTCCTGAGAGCTAATAATTTTAATTTAGCCAGAACAACAATTACAAACACACCCACACGAGATAGGCTAGCCCAACAGGAATAAAAAAATAATCAATCTTGAAAAATTGTTTATCTATGTGGTTACAAAATCTGATCGTCAATTTAATTGTAAAATACACGATTTGTAGGTGACCATGTTAAATACAATTTATAAAAAGAAATATTACTTACCATAAAATTCACATCAAGAAAGCAATTTTAAATTTACGTAATAATAAACCTGGTAATAATTTCATAAGCACAACTTACTACCTATTAAGAACCATTTAGGAACCGTGGTCCTAGACGGTTCCTAATAAGTTTATATAAGCAATATTAGTATAAGTAATTAATATTAATTTATATACCATTTTTTTTTTATGCATGATATGTTTAGCCTTTGACCACTATCTCACCTGATGGTAAGTGATGATGTGGTCGAAGATATTGTTCAAGCTAACCTAGAAGTAACTAACCTAGAAGATACCATAAGTAGTTACATAATTAAAAGTGGATATAATGATACATTAGCGAAACGGCAATACAAGTTTCTTCGATGACTCTTCTACGTCCAATAATGAATTGATTTATCGAGTTTGACGTGGTTAGTCGATCACTACGAATAAATTATGTAAAGAAGTGTAACTCTCATTCAGTAACCATTTGGTTTTGGACTCATCAAGTTCACAATTAACAGAACACGTCCAATCTTCCAAATTCAATTAGATTGGTTAATTGATTTGGCGCTAAGACATTAACGCACTCGATTGGTAAGGTTTTACTTTCTACTGTTTTTGAGCTTGACTCGCTTGACTTACATTTCTTTATGTATTTATTCGTAGGTTGATCAACACTACATATTCAACACAAGCTGCTTAGTTTTTTGTGCTGTTAGACACTAGATCTGATTTACTAAAGATATAAATTATAACACCAATTAAGTCGACGACTGCTTTAATAAATAAATTGCTTACAACTGTATCATTAGTCGCCTATCTATGACTTGTTTTGTACCTCGACGTTACTCGCTTAAACTAGTTTTCGATATTTTTGAATCCCGAATTAGCATTAGGAGCTTTGGAGCTTAGTCCCAACGTGCATTTTAAAAATCGTCGGGCAATCGACGGTCTTCCAATAAACTAAGTACATACCATACATGCTTGCTTGCGCATAGGGTTGCCAGACGTCCGGGAAATCAAGGATAGTCCCGGTATGGGGTATCTTGTCCCGGTCCAGTAATTTCGCTCTACTGTCCCGGAATTAACGAGTATTAGGTTTCTCATAAACTTACGGACACAACAATAGTAAACAAAATCCTGCCTGTCGTTAAAAATTGCTATACCTCACTTCACACTTAGATAAATACTTATGTTGTTCCATAGTTTCATAATTACTTAGTTTATAGTTAGCCTCAAAGAGCGAAAGAGTTAGAAATTTTGTTATATTCATTCGTCGATATTCCAAAAATAAGCACCAAGCGATTTAAATCCAGCTTTGTAATGCGTACGGCCGAAGTATGGAACACCACACAGCCTCTCTATTTCCCAATAGATACAATCTGGAAGCCTTTCAAGTACAGAGTAAACAGGTATCTGTTAAGCAATCATGTTCCACTGCGGTCAAATGTTTGCTCATATAAATTAAAAAAATACTTGAGCTCTAAGTACCATCTTTCTTTCTAACCCTGCAGGAATTGATATACCTTGATCTGGCAACCCTACTTGCGCATGATTAATTCTATGTGTGCGCCATGAGGATGTTCATCATACATTACATCGTGAGTGCAAGATCACAGCTGTCGAGCGTCCTATTAATGGTTCCACCAGTTTGCCTTGAACTTGAGCCTCGTCAAGTCCATTCCGTTTGCTCTTAGATTAGTATTCTACTCAATAGTACTCTACTCATACGTGTTTAGTGAAGTACACTCAGTGATATATAAGTGTGTACTGCGATACCAAATTAAAGGCTTATTATCTAAACGAGCTCTATACAGATAGACGTCTAGTAGAAGATTTTAACTGATAAAACGTAAGTTCTTATTCAGCATATCATTTTACTACACTTTTTTTTTTAATGTTATTGTGAAGGAACTAGCGCGAAGCCCACCTGATGTTAAGCGGTATCCTCTGCCTATAACAGATGCATTTCATCACAAGTGACGAACTGCACTGCGCCCATCACCTTGAGGGTACGATGTACCTGTTAAGTCTCATTTTCCTGTTATTTCACTGGCTCTCGAGGACTGCTGCCATTCGTAGTCCATTTACCATCCTCGAGCACAGTTACAAATAGGAGAGATAGTGGTCAAGGGAAAGCCTATCAGATATAAAAAATAACTAATCTCAAACCTACGGTCAACAACAAACAGTGAGGGTCCGCACGTAAAGAATTTAAAGCCTGACCTCCACCAGAAACGTGTACATTTATTCTATGACTGGTCGCTTGTCTAAACACCAAGTCAATCGCTCCTAGAGAATACATTCATTGGTCTACCTAGACTTAAACTAAAACGTATTGGGTACACTGTACCCAATACGTTTTAGTTTAAGTCTCTAGCGGACGTTGAACGAGGCAAGCTCATATTTACAAGAAGGTAGAGAGGTCTGTGTTGTGTAGGCAATGTGCAGCAACACATGCATGCTGCTCATTCGACGCCTACCTTATCTTATATTATCATCCGATGGGGAAATTAGATGCAGTCCACGAACGGGAATTTAAAACTCCACCTCACTGACATTTTGCTAGTAGGATTTATTGGGGATTGGAATTTCAATCGTCCCCAAAGAATAGAAATAGTGGGAGCGCTAGAAATAAATCAGGGTGAAAGAATTTTATAATTTTCTTTTATGAGTATAAAATTAAACTTTAGAGCAAGTACTAGTACTAGAGAATAAGTACTTTCATGCTAAAAAACATTTTACGAAGAAATAATTGGAATGGTTCCATGGACGTTAATGCAAATATTTCAATGTACGGACGTTTGTAAAATTATAGTATGCCCGTGGGCTAGAAAATCACCCACCCCCCATCCCCCCTCTTCTGCTCTTGGCTAATGTAAGCGGCTAAGGGTAAAATATCCGAAAAGTGCGCAGCAGTAGCTTCTGAGGATGATTTCTAACATTGTGATCCTCAAGACTCTTGCCAAGCGTGGGGATTAAAGCAAACCCCTCCGTAATGAGGAGGCTGTGTTCTGTGGACAATCCGGCTGATACAGTATGGAATATTTTTGTACCTTATCTCACTTGCGCTGTCAAAACGAATCTAACAATATCTCATACATTAAACTCGGTTTAGCCGTTTAGAAGTTATCGTGGAATAAAGAAACTCACAAAAATACATAAATAAACCCTGAACATAACACTCCATGTTTGGATAGTCGTGTAAAAAGAACATCTTTTTATTTCCACAGACATAATAATATGTAAAGCATGGAAGTAATAGTTGTACGTAGTACTTATTACTTCCATTATGTAAAGTTAATGTCTGTGAGAATTTCAATGTGGAATTCCACGGTTCGACGTCGAGTGACATGGCGACAGTTATTTCTACAGATTTACCTATTCACATAGAGTTCACATTAGCTCTTCCATAGAAACGTTTGTATAGATTAGTATTTTAGCAGTCACATGCGTGGTCTGCATGATAATAATTGTACTAGGTAAGAACACCTAATAAAATAATTCTGTGATGCTTGATCCCGCCAGCCATACCAGAGAAACGTAATTTTTAGGGTTCCCTTAAAGAGTTGTATCGTCCCGTTTGGGACCCTATTATTAAACCTTGAATGTCCGTCAGTCCGACCAAACTTTAAAGGCTGTATCTTTAAAACCATAATATTATTGAATCTGTCACCAAGCACCTAACAGTGTGTTCCGGCAGCAGTCCTAGAGAGCCAGTAAAATTACAGGCACATGAGACTTACTCGTAACTGTATGTCTTAGAGTGACGGGTGCGATTTCATTTCAATAATCTTTAGCTTTTTAACAGGTAACAATGTGATACAGTATCTTTCAGGTAGAATAAAATTTGTATAGATACGATTACGATAAATTGTGTCTATATAGTACAATATTACTATATAGACACAAAATTTGAATAAGCGAAATTTTAGATCTGTATTCGTGTTTTTTTTTCTATCAAGAGAAATATATGGAATCGTAGATATTATTTCGGATGGAAAAAGATAACTTCCA
This sequence comes from Plagodis pulveraria, assembly GCA_963890685.1. Classification (NCBI taxonomy): domain Eukaryota; kingdom Metazoa; phylum Arthropoda; class Insecta; order Lepidoptera; family Geometridae; genus Plagodis; species Plagodis pulveraria. The sequence goes on from OY982950.1 coordinate 5,624,756, forward strand.
GCGGGACTTGAACCCGCAACCCCCAGAATACCATCCTGGTGTATTATGTTATGGAAGTGGGCGCTCGACAGTCGAATCTTCTCCTTTTTATGATAGTCCCGTTTGAATGCACGTCTTTTTTGACATTGGCGACATCTACCCAAATAGCAAAGGACTATTTACTTAGGCTGATAGGTTGATATACGATTAACACCAAACACCAAATCGATGAAACCATTTTTATTTTGACTAGTATTATTATGGTTATAGTATATGGAACCGTGTTTTTGGATCACACATAGTACTTCTCGTATTCTCTAGAATATTTTATCTTTTATTCAAATCTGTAAAACGTACACTTTCTAAAATACATCTTCACATCTTACCGAGACCACCTTAAAATATTACGATTTTACCATACATTCTGTGTGCGGAACCTACGATGTGGGCCAATTCGCATTTGGCCCGTTTTATTACAGTGTGGTGAAACCAAGGTCGTGTCGCCTGCCTATGATTATACCACGTATCATCAGGTATTATGCAGACGGAGATAAGAGCCATCATAATTATCATTTGCAACAACTGGCGAGCGACGAAACGCGTTGATATACCGACTTGTGTGTGCCGCAAGAAAATAATCGAGTGAGTACTCGTAACTTTTTGCATGGTGGAAGGGCATTTTGCGATTGCCCGTCTGGCTAGCTACCACCCTCAAGTAGAAAGTCTGTCGCCAAGCACCGAAGGTGTGTTCCGGCAGTAGTCCTTGAGAGCCAGTGAAATTACAGGCATATGAGACTTATATACCAAGAGTTAGTTGCTGATATGACCGTTGTTATAGTGTCATCTTTTTTAAGTTTCTAAATATTGTCTCAAAGTGTTTGCCTTTGTTGATAAAGATTTTTGTTAGATGTAATGTTATGTTATTTTAAGTATATCCATGTATGGCTTGAGAAAATAAAAAAAATATTAATATAATTATTGCTATTTTACCACCGGTAGGTCACTTCAGCATGAGTTCGTCTTGGTGGATACCACCGCAAGCGAAAATATTGGACAAACGAGACATAAGAGCTAACGTCTTGGAGTGACGAGTACGGCGCAGTGCCATGTAAAACGAGTTCGGTGACTTTGTAACCGTAATAGAAAGGCGTTACGCTTACCATCAGGCCGGCGACTTGCCGTATCGCCACTTCATGACATAAAAAACAACTACCTATCCAACGTCCTCGCTTTATCAGTCAAAGGAAGGCCTGGGGGCCTTTTACCAGACCATCATAAAGTATAGGAGCGTTTTGTTTCAAGCTTAAAATAATCATTCGTATATTGTGAAGCAATGATGGCCGAGCGGTAATAGCTATGGACTGCCGTGTCGCGGCTCCCTGGTTCGATCCCCACCGCCGCCGGCTTGAGCTTCACCGCATGGTAGAAGGGTCTTATGCGATTGCTTGCCTGGCTATCTACCACCCTCAAGTGGAAAATCTGTCGCCAAGCACCTAACGGTGTGTTCCGGCAGCAGTCCTTGTGAGCCAGTGAAATTACAGGCACATAAATAAGACTTAACAACTAAGTATGTCTCAAAGTGACGAGAGCAGTGCAATTCGTGACTTGTGATGAAATACATCTGTTATAGGCAGAGGTTAGTCAACTTGACATCAGGTGGGCCTCGAGCTTGTTCCGTCACAATAACATACAAAAAATATATATACAAACTATCACCGACCCACAATCGCGTCAAGCAATATTGGTTTGATCCCACTTAAGAGCCATTTCACAAAATCACGCCACTGAAGTTTAGGTAAATGCCAGCGCATCGCTTACACAAGCGAAAGAAGTGACGACGGAATAGCGTGACTGTGAGTAACATATTTTGATACTAGCACTCATTAATAAAGAAATCTAAGTTGCGAATTTAAAAATTGTGTGATTGGATTGAGTAAATAATCAATTTCTTGTCGATTACTTGCTAATGTTATAGAAAAGAAGTAGGCATGTACATTAAATAGTCAACCTGCATCGTGAATCTTTTATTTAAATTTCATCCTTGATGAATAAAAAATAGATATGTTTGAATCATTTATTGTAACAAAAAACTTAAATAATTAAAAAATTATACGGCTTAAAATTATATAAATATTTTATGTAACGGCATTGATTAAAAGCTGCGGACTAAAAGCTCTTTCTTTTAAATTTTCCAAAAATTGCAGTTTTCCTCGTTCACACTCTTCAGTATCTATATCCAGTCGTTAACACTGTCTGTCATAATGACCATGCATAGGATTGAGGTTTATTTTTCTGTGCATCCGGAAAACAACTTAGTACCAACCACAAACGTCCCATGACGTTTTTGGTTTTCCATTACTTTAACATGTCACCCTCATATTCCCATACCATAATATATCACCTACACCATTAAAAAAATAACATTTTCATCCATTTAGTTTGAGTAGACCAAACAGCGAAATGTAAATATATATTTACAGATTTTGAGGTTTTTTTGTTTTTAAATCGAATATCTTTGATGCAATCTATAATCAACATATATATACTTCCGAAATCAGATTGAAGACGTTCTGAAAAAAGGCCAGGTCAAAAGTACCCTAAACCGACGCTTATGTATGAAAGGATTGATGAGTATAGATGAAGCGAAAGAGATAAGTCAGGATCGTAGTAAGTAGAAATCCGTGGTCTCTGCCTACCCCTACGGGAAAGAGGCGTGATTTTATGTATGTATGTATGTATATACTTCTTGGTACCAATGAAATCCTCACTATATACTCTTATGCTCACTATTTCCTCTATAAAAAAATAAATGACAATACACCTTTTTATACAAAAAAATACTGGAAATGGGGTTTGAACACCGACAAAAATGGTGGGAAATAGTAATTTAATTGCTATTTCTATTTTTTCGTAACTAACTCACCTAGAACTTCGATCTTCTTTTAATATGATAATTTACTATTGTTCTTTAGCCATGAATTGTTACAGATTTTTACGCCAAATATTTTAAAGTAACAAAATTAAAACAACCCAATTGTTTTAAGAACTTTGGCGGGAAAACTGTATTGGAGAGCAATTATTTTTTCTGAAAAACTATACCACCTACGGCTTTGGTCCTTCTTTGATATTATTATTTACATGTAATTTATACACCTGTATTATTTCAGATTTTTGGTTTAGAAGTTTAAAATTAGTTACGAGATTATTTAATACGCAAATTTGCATCGGTAAGTGTTTGCGTTGCAAAATATATCGAGTGAAAAATGACTTATACATATGCAAAATTGCGGTTTTCTAGATTTATAACTGTTGAAGTAGTTACGATATTAATATGAAATGACGTAATATTTTGGGGCCAAAATGTAATTTGTGCTGGTTTTAGATTTCATCAAAATATTCAAAATACTTCCTACTTCATACGTTATCTCAGAAAAATATGGATTTTTTCTTGTATGGGCAAGGATGCATCCTTTTGAAAACCATTTGGATTATGAAAGTCGGACTTACGCAGATTTATGGTAAATTTGTAAATACGACTATCGACCGCTAACTGGTATCCCGGTTTGTACAAATGATGGAAAAGCCGGGAGACCGGTTTGTACAAATTTTCAATAGAAGGTAGTTTAATTTCCAGCTGAACTTATCGCTGTGTTCACTTATAGACATTAACTGAATCCAAAAATATTGGAAATCAATTATTCGCCTGTCATCTAATCCTCCTAAAACAAAAGTTATAGTGAGTTACTAATTTAAACTAGAATAATATAAAAACTAGCAGACCAAAAAGAAGAAGTCAACCCTGTGAGGTTGTTAGCATTTTTCCAATAACGCTGTATAAGCATAATATAATATAACTAATACTGCATAATTGTAACGTTTCCTTTTTTTAATACATTGGATGAACAGAAACTAAAGATGTAGTTACTTAACAAGACAACAATACTTAAATTATGGACAACAAAAATAAAGTATAGTCTGTTACTTAAAAAAAATATCGACATGATCAAAACTCTGTGGTCGCACTATAAACTTGCATCTAAGCGTTCCGCGTACGAGACGTCAGGGCAAGGAAAACGAACACAGGTCCTACCTCGATGGGCGCTCGCGCGGTACTGATCGCCTCGCGCTTGTACATTTCAATTTATGTGCATTTCGAGTTATGTTAAATATTTTTTCTTGTCTAACAAAACAGAGTTAATATCACAATTTATTAAAGATCAGATTAATTAAAGAATGAACTTTCTTTTTATATAATATCTGTTTGGAATTACACTTTATTAAACGCAGTATATGGTGGTAAACTGCTGATATAATTCGTGGAAATTGGCGCAAGATCTTTATTTTTTTTTCTTAAATGACGATTAATTAGCGATATTCTAGTACACTATGTGTCAACAAGATTATATGCCTGATGCACAGTTTTTTTTTTTAGTTAATTTGATGAATCTTTATACAAGAGATATAACTCTGAAGTTGGCTATGTGTACTTCAATTCGTAAAACAAGGTGCGGAAGATTGGTCACTACAAAATAATTAATGTTAAGCTTGTAAATCTGGTACATTAACTGAAAAGAGAACAGATTAATCTATTTTTATCAATTATTAAACAACTTGTAGATATTTCCTATGATAGTAAATTAAGCGCTTAAAATCTTCGTATACCGCATTAAAATGTGAAATGCCTCTTAAAGGACGAATAAAATATGAATCACGGATATGCAAGCAAGATACCAGATGTTTATAATATAGCGTTATCCCGCTCGCACTGTTCCGAACTACAATGATTTATGGAACGATTTTACGATAGTTTTTTTTACAATATTATCAAATTGCGCTTATGCTTACGTTGCATGTGTCCCTACAGGTATGTACGAAATCTGCTCAGAGTATAGTATATGTAAACTAAGAAATGATTATGTCCTGTCAGTACTTACTTTATAGTTTTATCAACATTTATTTACAAACGCTTGTTCCCAACTGTCCTTATTTGCGCAAGCGCAACAAACGGTTAAGGTGAGTAAGAATTTAGCTATCATTAATTGCATAGTTGAACTAGGCTAAGGGCGACGATATCTGTTATTGGGTGGGAAGTGGGGATGTTTAATACCTAGTATTATTTTGGAAATTATAAATGTTTTTTAGTGCTATTTAGGTAGCTTGGTGGTCTAGATAGTTGGAAGATACATACCAAGTTGGTTGACTACTATTTTTGCTTATTAATTCCTACGAACGATTTTAAAGGTGAGTATTGTTAAAATATTTACTTAATTCTAATAAATAATTTATTTATCTACATGCATAACGTCCACTGTTGAACCAAATGAACAACAATTGCCTCCACTATGGACAAGAAATAACAGTTCTTCCAAACGCGACACTCCCGATCTTCTGATATTTTTTCCTTTTTAGCCTCTTAAGACTCCCATAGGAAAATAAACAATTAAATATTATTTATAAGCAATTGAACGTTCATTAATAATATATCTTATAGTTGACATTATATTGTTAGGAATACAAATTGCTTGACCGCATAAAGAGTTTATCAAGTGCACGTCTATTCCATTTATTTCAAAACTAGGTAATTGTTGTTTTTATTGTATTTTTAAACTAGCACTGCAACCTACCTTCTAACCGACATAGTAATCCTTCTTCACCTCATTTCATATATTGCCATTGCCGACGCACATTCTTCATACTTTCATTCCTAATTCAAATTTAAAATCATCGCCGCATCTCCCGTTGCCTGTTTGACGCATTCCATCTGAATTCCAACCTTAGCTCTTGGAGTGAGAAGAAGTCCTTGCTTTATTGTTATTACTACATACCTACTTACAACAAAATACCTTACTTACATACATATATGCCTATCTACATATACCTACATATTCGTACAATAATTAATAACAAAGTCGACATATGTACTATGGCATACATTTGTTTATTTATATTTTAATGTAATAAGTTCAACTTCCTGTTTTATTTACTTGTGTTTCTCCATCATCTTCTTCTTGTTTCATCTGTCATCACTCATCATCTACGCAACCTCAGTTCCACGTCTTCCTCAAGTACATCTATGACACTGAGTGTTTCTCTGAACCGGTGGCCTCTCGGCAAACCACCTCACGTTGCACCGCCAATAGTACCAAGACGCAATTCTGCAAAATCTGGACTGTATAACGCGCTGAGGAGTATGCGACTTCTTGTCTTTACATCATAGGTATAGTAGATTTTTCTATCCTACTAGTAGTAATAATCTATGGAGGTTACCTGATATTACCACACACTTACTCTCGCAGCTAAGACAACGATAAACTGCCAATATGGTATTAATTTTCAAGGATTTCTTTGTGCCAATAAAACAAGAGCGAAGGATACACCTAAAAGTAAAACTTTTACTAGGTCTTAGTATAGGTACCTACTCATAAATACGTGCGTGGTGCTTGGTATATGCAGGTACTGTGCCTCTTCATAAGTAAGAAGATAATGAATGTATTATAAAACAATAATAAGATCCTAGCTTCTCCTCCATTTCAGGTAGAACATGCACTACAAAAGGATCACAGATTCTTCGTACCCCAACGTATACGATACGTGGGACACCGAAACTGCCTCGTGGATCATCCAGGACTTGCGCCCTGAAGATGATGAGGAAGCCATCAAGATCCTCATTGACAATCTCTGCACGGATGAAACACTGTGCAGCATCCAAAGTGAGTTTTTTTTAATGCTGATAGACTATCCTTGATTACTCTTGCCTATCCGTTAGTCAAAGTCAAAATCATTTATTCTATTTAGGCGTCTACGACACTCTTATGAAGGTCAATTACAAGTTTTAGTATTGAAATATTCTGAATTGTACTGCCAAGTTCAGAAAAAAATATATAGAAGCTGTCTCAAAAGAACAGGTAACGGAATGCTCCGTTAGGTGATTGGCGATAGGTTTTTCTAGTATATTATTTTCTGGGAGACTATTGAATGTAGACATCAAACAAGGCAGCGAAATTTAAAAATAATAGCCTCGAGTTCCTTGCCCGTTCTTCCCGAGGTGGCTCTTAACACATTTGTTGAACGCGACAGTAGATTATTTTTATAGTAAAATTATTTAATTGACCTTCATAAGAGCGTCATAGATGCCAAAATGGAATAAATGATTTTGATATAATATATTTGGCCGTACTATTGCATTTGAATTCGCCGTCATCACCAGTAAATCAGGGTTTAATTGGACAAAAAGTGATGCTGAAAAACAAGTATAATAATAGAGCAAGAATTTAATCATAGGTAAACATAATAAATAATACCTTACTGAATTATATTATAAACAGGATATCTTTTACAGTATCGTAGCTAATTTTACAAAATTACAAATTTACATTTTTTAATCCGCAGAGCAGGCGTTATTGCGAAAATAAAAATATATAAAAAAAAACGAAAATATTAAAAATCATAGCTCATATTTGTTAAAATATCGATTAACAAGTATAAATTTATAAAAAAATAAAAAACCCGACTGCAAATTATTTATTTCTTTAAGGGTTTTATTGTCCCATTTAAATTGAAACTGCAAGTTATATACGATTTATGGAAACCCTTCATTTTAAAACCCCGTTCGATGGGTTTGGGTGTTTTTTTATGCTTGATAGGTTAGCCTTTGTCAACTATCTCACCTGATGGTAAGTGATGATGTGGTCGAAGATGTTGTTCAGTAAAAAAAACATAGTCAAAAAGAAGTCTTATGACTTTTCGTAATGTAAGGAAAGATTGGAAGCTTTCGTACAGTTTTATTTCATTACCTAATGAAAAAACAATGTTTGTTCTTTAAAATAACAATACATATATTGTTTTACTAGGCTCTAGTTTTAATGAATTATTGGTCATATAACTTTATATATTCAGATGGTAACAAGTTTATTTCAAAACTGGAAAATGAAATGGCCAGAGGAGTGGAGGACATTCTTATATATTGTGGTAAAACTCTGTACAACGAGATGAAAACAGCCCATATCTTATCAAAAAATTACTTTTAAAGACTTTACACATGTCACATTGTAATTACTTCTTTATTTCTTAAATCAAATTACACACAAACCGGTAAGATACAAATACGGTAAAATAAAATACAAGTAACGTTCTTTGATAAAAATCAAACCTAAATGCTTCAATACTCGTATTTCTACTACAACAGTTTACGCAAGTTTACTTTTTTTAAACTTTTGCTTTTTTGTAACTTTGCCTTTTACAGTTTATATACGGCTTACGTTAATCTTTATCAATTTATGTCTACTAGTTTACACATTGTATACAGTCGTCTTATAGTCTTAGTTCTTCTTTGTCGTATTAAATTAGTACCACAATCAATCATGAAATAAAAGGAACGCTGCATAGTTGAAAACCATTAACCCTCTTCTTAACAAAATTATCGTCATCATCCATCGAAAGATTTCCGCCGTTGAATAAATCCTCTCCCATAGATCCCCAAAACGAACGACTTTTACAGCCGCTTGTAACCCGTGACTTTTACGATGTCATCAGTCCACCTAGTGGGGGCCTACCAACTCTACGTCTTCCGGTGTAATCTGGTAACCAATTTTGAAGCAATAATGGCCGAGCGGTAATATCTATGGACTGCAGTGCCGCAGGTCCATGTTTCGATCCCCGCCGCCGGCTTCAGCTTCACCGCATGGAAGAAGGGCATTTTGATCTAAATTCACCTTGCAATTGTCATTGATGTAGAGCAGAAAGAGAGCGAAATGTGGCATTTCTCAGGGCAGCACCCTGAGAAATGCCAAATTTAATAGGTCAGGGTTCACAGACGCTCTCTCTTATAAGGATAAGGAGTGTAAGGACACTCGGTGGCCTTCAAATGAGAGAGAGAAAAGTTTAATTAAATGCCTTTCCAGTGTAGAAATAGGCAACGGTATAATCACAATGTCAAAAGCCTTTCCGAAATCAAGAAATATAGTGATACTTTTCATAGTTTTCACAAGGTTAGCAACGACGAATGATGTTAGTTTAAGCTTTAGTTAAATCATCGTGTGATCAGTTTCCCTTACTGGTGTGGAAACTATGCGGGAATAACAATTTATGTGATTTTGAATAATTTACTATTAATATTTTTCGTTAGGTAATATGCGTTAGGTATTAATATTTGCCTATTAATACCTCCACAATGACATTTCACACTGATGATAGAATGGAAATAGGCTGATAGTTGCCAGATTCATTTTATTTTTCTCCTTTATGTATTATTTTATTTTATTACACCGGAAACGGTAGAATATTTGATTCTAAGATATTAATGTAAGAACATAATGTACAATATTCCTATGAACAAATTTATTTGAATTTGAATGTATTTCAATGAAAACTAAAGATTTCGAATACAGAAAGAAAGACTGAGAACTAGGTTGTCCATCAGTGTTATTGACAACAACAACCGTAAATTCCATCCTAGAACGTGTATTCAAGTCGGCATTAATAGGGTCCTACCAAATTTGATAAGGGGGGAAGGCTCGTGCGGGGAAAGGGAGCAAGTATTCCCTTTACTCTCTCTCTCGTTAAGAATTGGGGTACAAGTCCCAGGAAACTGAGACTTGAGCCTCTTCATATTCCTATGCAACGTGATAGAGCCGACACCTGCACGGTAAACCGGGGAATGCTTTGTAATTCGTATCGTCTCGTATGATACACACATATTCGTCAAACCTTAGTATTTTATAACATTATTCATATAGCATTGTTAACTCTTTTAGAGCTGATCGAGGATCCTGCAAGCGTGTTTCACATTAGCCAGTTCTGGCGTGAATGCCTCCAGCAGCGGATGAGCTTGGGCTGCTACGAGGTGAAGGATGGACGGAAGACACTGGTGGCTTTGAACGTTTGCGTTGCCGTGGCGGCAGACGACGACCATGATTTGGAAGTAAGTTTCTAGCTAAAGAAGACGACGAGATAATGATGATGATATAAGTACCCCTCGCTTTTACGATGACAATATATATCAAGCTATTTAATAAGGACCTAGACTAGAATCACAAGTGGCGAACAGCTCACATGCGACTTGTTTAAGACCATTTAATATTTCATAATTTTCCAGGTGAAAGGAGAGAAGTGGAAGAATGTGTATGACGTGGTGAAATACGCAGAGAGCAAGATAGACCCATACAAATTCATGGGCCTGGATATCATTCTTCATGCGTTAGGGCTGGTCGTTAAGAGGGAGTACAGAGGTGCCAAACTGGGCAAACGACTGCTGGCCGCTAGGTAAGTCAGTAAAGATTGAGCCAGGTCAAAAAGAAAGCGCTGCCTATTGCGCTAATAATTACTTGTATTGGTCGCAATAAGGATTTAATAACAGTTAATCTGTGACATAGTTATCAGTTCATGCACAACATTTAATATGTTAATTATTAGATATTTTTAGCATAGTTAAATTTGACTGTCTCGTTGGAGAAGTGGCCCCGGGTCAGACAGTTGTTGTTTTACTGATCAAGAGATTTTCAGTACCAGTCGAGTTTGGAAAGGAGTCCAGTATTTGGCAACAGGCTCACCCAGTATTACATGGAAACAATAATTATCTGGCAAAACGATGGTTTTACGACACCTCATCTCTTTTCCTTGTTTAATTTTGACTGACAATTTGAAATTAGAAAAACGGGTTACTTACGTTGCACGAAAAATTTTATGTGGCCTCAAATAATATTATTTTCTGTTTACTTTGTGGCTGCAAGAGTCAGACTGTGCGAGTCATATGGTCTGACTGTGCGAGTCAGTAAGGTGATCATCATATCGAAGGTGGCATAAAACAGAAAATATAATAATTACAGAACCACAAATACACGATAGGAAAAATTTAAGTCATGTGCGGGATTCGCACCCGCGTCCATCAGGGGTATGCTCTAACCAATTGAGCTAACATGACATGACGTCATAACTCAAATCTTTCCTATCGTTCTTTAACCATCGTATTGGGATGGACATGACTTAAATTTTTCCTATCGTATATTTGTGATTTTGTAATGTAATCCGCATAGCAGGCGTTATTGCAAACCTAACAATACTAAAAAATATATATAATAATGTTGTCGTTTTCATGTTTTAAATAATTATATTTTTATTACCAGGCTGAGTTATAGAACATAGTTTTTTAATGATTGCTCATTTTCAAAACGAGTAACTTTGCTACAGAAAACGTAGTAGGATAACCATCAAAACGTTACGTTTTACATGTTTATGGTCATGAAATTACGTACCAACTGACTTTTCAGTTAGCTCTGTCATTATGCTAATCATACATTTTATCTAACAGTGGATACCTTTTCACAAAATTACAGCTGCTGTATTTCCTTACGATACGCGTATTCGTATCGTGACTTCAAAATGAAGAATTAAATAACATAGGTAGATTATTATGATAAAGGAAATAATCCACTATTTAAGTTAAGTATCTCACGATACTTCGTTTTCTGTGCTTTTACGGTGTAATGTAAGATACAAAATGATTAAAGACAGTAGTAGGTAGGCTTATGTTAATGCTGTTGGTTTTTTTCTTGATTGCTTAATATCTAAATAGGCACTTATGATAAGGAATATAAAAGTGATAAGTTATACCGAAAGATGTTAGGATTAGGAAAATTACAAGAATGGATCCTTGGTTTTTTATGCCTGATAGGTTAGCCTTTGACCACCTGATAGTAAGTGATGATGTGGTCGAAGATGTTGTTCAGGCTAACCTAGAATTATAGTTAGTAGTTAGTTTGTTTCCCAAGTATAGCTGTTAGTATAACTAAATAATACCCTGTGTACAATGGTCTGACTGTTAAGGTCGACGAGTCGAACCACGTAACAGGACCATTTATAATAATGACATGATTGCATCGCATGAATATGATTGTGTTATTTTGCTGCTGAATGCGACATGCATAAGACCTTTTCTAAAATAATTATGTCACATTGCTACTGCAATCATACTAATTGTGTATGAACGAGCCGATTTCAAATATAAATAATAATTTTGATAAGTACAAACTTATCCAAAGAGATATATTTTCGATTACAGTTACTAGGATTCATTATGTCAGTGAGTTAAATGCAGGGGTGTTTGTTAATAGTATGCCTTTTATTGTACAGCCTCCCAAAGATTTCCCTTAAACATCAACAAACAAACAAATGGCTCACGGGTCATGGCGGTAGGCCTATCATCCCTGAGTATGCATCCCACCTCAGTATAAAGTAATCGTAACTAAATAAATGAAAGTCACCGCAACAATCGTCTTGTTTTCTACCCACATTCGAGGTAATATCTTTCTATCTTTAGGACAAACACAGGTCTATGTAGAAGCCCTGAACTCCACCCTAGAATCTAGTGGACCACGAGGCCGTACCCTGCTGCGCGCCTTATTTCGATGCGCTTAAAGGACATTACTCAAGTATTTTATTTATTGCACCAGTGGTTCTCTCCCAAATCCTTACCAAAATGGAAACGTTGTCGTTGCTATCAGGTAGGTTTCTGCTTTTAATATCGCATCATTTTAACGTATAAATCATCCATGACAGAGAGCCCCTCTGCAAAACCCAAGGCATCAAAGGAACCGCTACAATATTCACCGGCATCGCGTCGCAGAAGTTGGCAGCATCGTGCGGCTTCCAGACCATAAGCGAAGTGACCATCGGAGAGCTGGGTGAAGTGGGAATGCCGTACCCGAAAGACGATGGGCGGATCATCAAGTATATGGTTAAGAATTTCTCGTATTAAGTATTGTGTGGAGAGATATTAATTCAAGTTACATGTTTTATTCAAGTTACAACAAGTTACAATATTATAAATTACTATTAACATTAGTTGTAGTAAATTACTATTACCACTAAGTAAGAGAACCAATAAAAGGTCTGATTTGAGACAAAGGATAGCGCTATACACTTTCGCGTGCAGATGAAGTGAGGTCGAAACAGCGCGCGGTAGTCAAAAAAATAAATGATTACTAATTACACGCATACGATATAAATTTAAATTCTATTTTGTAAGGCCGTAATAGTAGATTATGATACAAGTGAGGAAAGTTGCCCATTATACACGAGGCTGTGTGTTGCAGCCCGAGCCGTAGGCGAGGGCGTAAATCAGCTGAGTGTATAATGAGCAAGTTGCTCAGGAGTTTCATACGCACTTTTTCAACACCCTTGCCAGGAAAAAATATATATATTGCACAAATGCGATACAAACAACAAACGAAAATTATGGAAAATAGCGCGCAAGTTTTTTTTTGGCAAATGTATATTGGTTGATTACATAATAAACCTCTTTGATGTTACAAATCTGTATCACCCGGTTAAATTGAAAATGCTCTGTTTACTCGCATATAATTTGCAGTTAGGTACTAACTTGACTTAGTAGGGATAATTGTATAACGCACATGTATAATATTATTATGCACGAGGGTGTTATAGTTCGGTTGATGGCCCTAAGAACGATATAATAAAGCTCACTTTACGAGCAAGGGTGTTAAAAAAATGATTATCAACCTATTTAAGTAAAAATCGCTTGAATATGCAAATGGTTGCTAATTAATTAGGATATTGTAACGGAAAATAAAACGACATATGAATTATACAAAGTTCAATCTCAATGCGCGTTGTGCCTGGCGGTTACAGCCTTTTATTGGTACAAAAAGCGCGCAAATTTGTGAAAATAAAGATTTCATATTCTCATTCGGTTATCTGATTTATTTATTTTTCAACAAGAGTATTTGTAAAGGATAATTAAGATTTTGGCGAAAGTCACGTACTAGAAATAATTTGGAAACAGTTGCATTTGTAATTTGTTTATATTAATTAATCAAGTTTTTTTTGCATTGATAACATTCCAAACAAACAAAAAATTAAAAAATATGACCGTACATGGTTGGTAGGTATATTTTGTTTTTTAATCCAAACAGTGAAGCTCTAATTATTATGAAGCGATATATTAGTAAACCATCATCGCAATATTGATGTCTTTAATTATAAGTTACATAAATTTAAAAATAATGTATTTGAATTCTTCATAAACTAGATAGCTGGTGTAGTTAAAGTGCAACTAGGTAGGTTAAAGTGCAAATGATCCAAATTCATTACCTAAATATCTTTATCTAATTTACCTAAAATATTAGTTGTTTAATACTGCTGTATTATTTTGTTCATGTTGTGTACACATGTTTTGGAATACGATCTAGATTGATAATTGTAACTTTGTTATTTAGTAATGTATTAATTTTATTCAGTTTTGTGTGCCAGAAAAAAATTAAAATAAATAAAAAAGGAGTTCACCTTCAAAGTGCAAGGGAAGGGAAGGGAAATTGTCCCTATTATCTTATGTATAATTTTACAGGACCCTAGTACACAGAGTTAAAAATATATAGGTATCTCAATATAATACCACTAATCTAATATATATTAAATAAGGTGAGCAAATGCAAAAGGCCCCGCGGGGTGCCGGGCTCGAATATCACCACCCAATTGCCACCTGTGGATGTCGTAAGAGGCGACTAAAGGTAAAATACCGGAAGGTGGGCAGCAGCGCTTTCTGAGGAATTGATATCTTAAATTGCGATCTCCAAGACGCCTGCCGAGCGTGGAGATTATGACAAATCCCTCCTTACTGGACTGTGTTAGCAGTGGATAATCAGGCTGATGATGTACTGTAAATCCAAAAGAGTTTTTTTTCTAACTAGCACCTAATGCACTGCAGCTGATACAGCGCACTAAAATTTAGCCACAGCTCAGATCAGCTATAGAGTTACAGTCTTACATGCGTTTATTTGCGTGTGTGACTCTGGAACACGCGTGTATCATTGATGTTAGCGACCACGTATTCGTGTGTTGCTATTTTAGTCACAGCATGTTGGGAGACCTTCGTCCTTTCGTGGCTTTACATCAATGTATATAAATATCACCAAATCATAAGAGCGCACCGAGTATTTTAGGAATTCACGTTTGTGCGTGAGTAAGGCACGCCGCCAGCATCCGTCCCCGTCCCACGGCCGAAACTGTACTAAAAGAGGACAGGGAGAAAACATCGCGGCTCTGGCTAAAATGGGCGGAACGTGCGTGAATTTAGCTATTTCCTTCGTATAATAAAAACAAATACCTATTTAAATAATGTAATTTGTATACGTTATAGAAAACACGTTGTTTTTTTATTATTCAAAAACTGATGACTTACCGTGAAGTATTTACGCCGTACTAAGGGTTTATTTAATTGTTTAGATATAACTTTGGATTTTTTTTCTATCGAGGAAACTTTAAGTAATCGTGTTTCTAAAGTGTATGATTTATTGAATGAATCCTTAAATATCATATATATTAATTGCATAACTCAAAATCAAGAAATAAAGATACAGCAAGGGATTAAACGAACGTAAGTATTTCACAATTGCCTCGGTGCAGGCATAAGGGTACAGTAAGCACTACTTTACCGTGCTGCACCTAGGTTCTAGAGTCTAGAGTGTGGAACCTAGGTGCAGTACGAGACTGTACCTGCATCTAGAATTTAGACTTTACGCATCTATTCAACTATAAATATTTATTGGCAATATCCACATAAACTTTAATCAACGATAATTTGTATTTTATTGATATAAAGAATAGAAAGTTGGATTGTGCTTTTCCAACACTTTGCCATCTGATCATAAAAGAAATATCTTCGTAGGCATCTTAATACGTATATAGTTTTTATAGTAAGTATTACTTTAATAAATTATGTAAGTATAAAGCACACATACGGATATCGATAAGTTGTTACAAAAATAAATGGTATATTCATTAATACTGTTGTTTTCCTTACCTACTTACATTATTTCCCTGCCTTCTCCCCACAACTATCTAAATGGTTTAAAATTCTCAGTGGCGATTGTCGGAATCACCCATATTCGAATAACTGTCTCGAGTACAAATTAGTAATTCGGAAAAAAAGATTTTTGTTCCAGAACGGGAGTTTCTTTTTCTTTAATTATATACAGCCGTTAGGTCGTGAGTGATAAGTGATAACAAAGGCAGAGAAATTAACACATTTCTAATAGAAGTGGGAGATATTTTAAATTCAATGCGTCATCAATGGAGATTCTAGGCCAAAATTTACAAAAAGTCCCAAATAATAAGTATTTTAATGCAGATTTTTGGAATCACCCGGATATAAAGCCGTATTGGATTTCCCTGACTACCACATGTCAAATAAAACAACCTAGTTATACAATAATAGGTATTATTATTGTATCTATAACCAGTCTCCAGAATTGATAATTTACTTTTAAATTATCACAAAACAAAATTAACTTAACAGAGCATTTACAATTCAGCAAATTACGTACAATATTTATTATACGAGTAAGTACCTATATCTATTATGCAAATGCGTATATACATGTATTACCTTCATAACCGAGTATATTCTATACCTACTCGTACCTATACCATAATAACATATTATAAGTAAGATTTTTTATCAATTGGGAGAAGATTTTTATGCAATTTTTTATATAGACTTTGACCACAGCCTCAACTGATGGTAGGTGATGATGTGGTTGAAGATTATAAACAGGCTTAAGAAGGAATGGGAAATTACCATGAAGTAGGTACGGCAGTCAAAACAAACCATTAGGTTGGCGACAGATTTTCTACTAAGGTGTGGTAATTGCCCTACCATAAATATGGTATTACTAAATTATATGCTTTTAATTGTAATGCCTTTACACTTTGTGGTGAAGATCAGACCCGAAGTAGGATTCTAATGGACGTTCTGCCCTGCAATACGATTACCACTGCGCTATCACCTACTGGTATGATATTATATGTGCATGTGTCCAGCTTCCTTAAATTACCTACTTAATAACTTTTTTATTTGAAGCAGTGATGGCTCAGTGGTATTGGCTATGGACTGCCGTGCAGCAGGTCTATGGTTCGAATACCGCCCAGAGCTTGAGCTTCCCGCCCGCCGGGCCAGCGACCACGTAGAAAATCTGCCAAGTACCTAACGGTGTGTTCCGGTAGTAGTCCTTGAGAGCCAGTGAAATTACAGGCACATGAGACCTAACAACTATGTCTCAAATGACGGGCGCAGTGCAATCCGTGACTTGTGACGAAATGCATCTGCTATAGGCAGAGGTTAGTCCGCTTCACATCAGGTGGGCCTCGAGCTTGTTCCGTCACAATAACCCTGCAATACGATTGCCACTGCGCTATCGCGTATTATATTAGTATGATATTAGGTGTGTTTATCTCCAGCTTCCTTAAATTAACTTTTTAATTAGAAGGTACGGAGAGTTTTTTCAACATAAAACATTAAGGGGCCTGCTCCTATACTAGTCCTTGTTTTCTCCAGAGTCAAAAATATGTTCGACATTTCCATATTATATCATCATTTCAAAGATCACACCTGTCTCTAAAATTCAATCGACAATTAGAAATGGACCAGGCCCCTTTCTATCAATAACATAAACTTCTGCTATGGCAAAATGATAACCGAAAACAATACCATAGTTCTGTGTTCCAAATACTGTGCGTAAAGTTTTAAAATCATAATTTATAAATCCTTAAATCATACCCTTACACTCTACTTGTAATCAACACTCATCACCTGATCTCATACTATCCAAATTCACTACCTTTCTACATAAAGCAGAAGAAGAAACAGTAGACGGAAACAAAAAAATGCAATTGTTTTAAATAAAAGATAGCTGTCGAAACAAACTCGAAGTGTAATTAACGTCTTATATAATTTTATTTAGAGTTCTTTATAATCATAACGAAACTACGTTTGTATGGAAGGAGCTACGAAAAACCGACCTAAAACACAAGTAGGTAGCTGGAGCTATTTCATTACTCATGAGTTAGACATTACGCTAGGTGTTTATAATATCTAGAGCGTAAACAGAATAGTTAAACCAAGACTTAATTATTCTGTCATAAGAACTCAGACAATTAGTTCAGTAAGATAGGTTTTTTATTTGCTGACAGACAAGCCTTTGACCACAGGAAGTGTGTCATTTGAAGACAAATGACACACTAGCTACCACCCTTTAGGATAAAATCTGTCGCCAAGCACCTAACTGTGGGATGCGGGGTGGTACTGATACCATGCGTATTTCTACTCAGTAATTTTTCAGTAATTTCGCATTACTATGTTCCGGTGTGAAGGGTGTAACAAAATAAAAGAACCCTTTTACTAAACCCGGGACTACTTCTATCCTTCCAACTTGCCCGTTAAAATATTAATAGAATTATTGATATAATTAATAACGGACAACCTACTACATAAGATAAAATACAAAGAGAGAACCTATGCAGTAATAGAGTTCTTGCATTTTTTGCTCTATTGGAATAAAATATTGTAGTCTAAACATACGTTAATCTTTATGTAGTTATGGTAAAAATGACGTTGAAAATATAAATAAAAGAACGACCCACCCAAAGGTCTCAAGGATGCGTTGCTGGCTTTTGAGGGAATATTCTACGAAAACATCAAATTAATATTTTAATAAAACAATTAAAAAATATAAAAATATATCTAGTGACAATTCTGCCTAATTTTCCTGCTAAGCCGACGTGACGTCACAAACGCCACGATCGAGAATTCTCGATCGTGCGCTCGTTGAGTCAAGACCTCCTGAGGATGCTTCGTGTAGAAGCGAAACGCGTCGAAAAATTCTTCCGTTTTGGCTGCGTGGCGTTTGTGACGTCACGTCGGCTTAGCAGGAAAATTAGGCAGAATTGTCACTAGATATATTTTTATAGGGAATATTCTCTATTCTATGGTATATTCAAGGGTAGGATGCAAAAAAAAGGTATTACCTCACAATCTGTACAAACGGGGGCGAGATAGGCGTGTAATCAACTCTGAACTTCGGATCAGACAATCTGAGAGGATTCAAGCGTTGGACACTGAATAGGTCCACGGATCAGCAGAAGGTCCACTAAAGAAGGTCATCATAATGAAAATATGTGTCAAATCATACGCCAAAGCGAAGTCGTGAAATGATCTCCCCTGGTGATGAACGAGCCAAGCGACTATTACCTATGCGAGCGAAACCGCGGGTAACCGCTAGTAAATACAAAACACGGAGTTGAAACACGTGAAACAGCTACTTTATGATATAGGCACGTTTGAATAGGTACTCGAGTTTACAAGGATATCTAAATATAGGAAGTAATATGCAATCATTGTGTAAGTGCATGCAATTGATACATAATGACTGATGCACTCAGTATGTTTGTTGAGATATTTACATAGGTACTACGCATGTATAGATCATTCAAGGTTAATTTATTACTGTACGATGTATATGTTTCATTCAAGATGATTAAGGGCCTGTTTCAGAATGTTCGAGAAGTTCCGGTTGTACTACCCAGAACATAAAATAACTGAATGATAAAAATGACAGCGCGTTTTAAGCTTTAACCGATGGATAGGCTAATTCGATGACTGTGAAACGCAAAGATAGGGTGGCCTCGAGTTCCTCGACTATACGGAAATATCAACTCTACATATTCGTTAAATAAATTTGTATCAATGATTATAACTTTTTCATTGTAAGTAAGTTTACAATTATTAGACCGTCTTGAATAGTAGGTAAGTAGGTATTTACTTAACTTCTGTAGAAATATTTGTTACATATACTTATCCCTGCCTTCTGTCCCGCCTATTTACCCAAGGCGAAGAATTTTTATCGTCAAGTTTTTTATGGGTTAGTTTTTAAATGGAGATATTTGGTATAACCCGTTTTCGGTTATATCGTGCTCCTTCGGCTATAAGTACCTATAAATAACGAAATAAAAAGATTTAGGTACTCCTAAATTTCAGGCTAGAAAAATAACACGAAATCTATTCAGCTGTTACGGAGGTGTGATGTAGCAAATACACAAACTTTCACATTTTCAATAGGAGTCGGAGAACAACCTATTTTACACTCAATGTACCGTCGATGGGGATATTAAGACAACATTTCCACATATGCTTAATAAAGATATCTTATGGAAATTTTTCGAATCACACAAATATTACTTGGGCATTCTTGCTTTCCACATCCAAAATAAAACAATCAGTTTTATAATAATAATATCTGTAATATCTATAATTAACTTAACCTTTTTCAAGCAGAGAATAATATACATCTAAATTAAATCTAGTCACAAGTCAAATGTCAATAATGCAAAAAGTAAAACGTAACGCGTCATTTAGAAGTAACCAAACTACGTACCCATACATGTTTCTCAGAATGAAGCTATACAACTTATATATTATACCTATACTGTAATAACAATAACATAATCAGAAGAAAGTTTGTCGATCGGGAGAACCAGTAAAAACAGTAACAATAATCTCTTTTTGTTACTATAGATAAGCCGAACTTTTGTAGGTACGTGTACGAAGTACCTGTTTGTAAGCGTTGAAACGGTCGGAAATGGTAACATAGAAAGGGAGTTCTCTTTCTGTGTTAACGGCTCTGGTTCGTGACAGATTTTCTACTACAGGGTGACAACTAAAAATAACACATAGTGTAAAAGGCCTTCACACTATGTGGTGACGATCAGCGACAGGATTTGAAACAGTGACCTTATGTGCGGCAGTTGCCTACTAAGGCTGCGGTCCGAAGTGCACCAACAGTCCAAACGGTGCTAACAGTGCTAACGATTGGACCGATTTGCATATGCACGCTCACGGCAGTTTGTATTACTATCAATTCGGACAAACGCGTATGACATCATCAATCTGTCTGAACAAATACCTCCTTACCTTCTGAAAAATATTTACGGATTTTAACACTTATTACTTGAGAGAGAGAATTATGAACTGTGAAAACAAAAAAGTCTCACATTTATCACTTTTCAATTGTTGTGACAGTTGAGCCGCTATTCGTAAGCAAGCTAATGCTTTTTCGAATTGCGCTCAAATCAAATCAATCATTTATTTACAAGAATACATAGTCATAAAAAGATCTTAAACACTATGGCGATTCGTTCTTGTATTCTGCCTGCATGCAGGCGTGCAAATATTAAAAAGTATTATTGTCACTGAGATCTATAAACTCTTTTAAACTATAAAAACATTTACATAATAGCCGGTCACATAGTCTATAAATCACCTTTCATTACTTAAATTTCTTCAGGAATCCTATTATAAATATTAATACAATTATTATATAATTTTTTTTTGTGGATATCTTTACGACATGATATAATAAGTTTGCGAACTTGGCTCGTTTTTGCCGTGAATATACTCAGAGCGCTATTGGCACCGAGTGCCCACGGTGTCCATCCACGGGGCCGTGAGTACTGTTAGCGTGATTACGTTATTGGTGATGATGTTACAGTCGTGCAAACTTTTGGTGTTCTTCTTACAATTGGGACCAGCTCTGAGCGTGCGTTGGGTACCAATTGCGCAAATCGGACCGCACCTTTAGTTATCGTACTAGCATGTAAAATAACGTTTCCTGTGGTAGGTTAATTATCCAATCAAATTAATAAATTGTTATTATCATTCACAATTTTTATATGATTTCATTTAGATTTTGTTAGTAGCAAACTATACGATTGAGCCACTGATTTTAAGTTCAGTGTACCCGGAACTGGCAGTACACGTAAATGGCACTGAGTAATGTCGGAATAAGGGCAAGTAGCCTTGGCTCCAATTCAACGTCACTTCGCCTCATTCTGCCTCGCTAGTTTGTCCCAATTCGAGCCGGTGCCGATACGGCATTGTACAGTGTGCGTTGTAGCATGCAGTTCCATACGAAGCATATTTCAGATCAAAGGAACGAGATATTTGCCCGTATTAGTTAACTTATAGAAAAGAGTCGCTACGTTCCCACCCGTTTCACTTACACATCAATAAAAATAAGAAGTATGGCATACATACGCACTTTTTTATTACACTATAGCACATTAATACACTAACTAATCCCACACATGCAAAAAATATACGTTGCGCTTCATCCTGTAGCATCGGTCACTAGTTACACACAGATATAGCTATTAAAACATTGATCCATTGCGTCGCTGGACGAACAGACTCATTTCTCTCGCTTTTCTCAGCCACTGAGCAAGTAATCACTCCGTTTTTTCAGCTGGCTAACTATGTAGTTTGTTACCAACGAAATCTAATTAAAATTATAGAAAAATGGCAAGTTATTACTTTTGTATTTTTTTTTACTGTCTATAACTTTTATGAACCGAAGTCCATCAGTTGATAACGGCTTTAGTTAGTAATTAATGTGAATGTGTAATCGTGAAACCGCCATTTTTTATGATTGCAATCAGACTTTGGTAGTAACAGATTACATAATTGCCCTGCAGATCTGGGGGCCAACTCTCACCTCTTAGAGCAAAAATAACTTAATCTTACTGCTAAATTTTAAACCGTCCATTAAGCAAGCTTACAATCGGTAATGGAATCGCTTAGCGTTTTGATGACGTCAAAACAAATTGTTCACTTTATTCGCGAAGTCTGACGTTACAAATATTACTGTTACAACGAAAAATACGTCATGTTTATCCATCTTAAAAAAATACTTTCTAGCAGCTGATTTTAACTTGATTTTGACTATTTAACGATAAAAATTGGTTTGATTAATGTGTAGATTACGTACAATATTTCTATTGCTATTATTCTTAAAAATAAATGTAGCAAAATTATTTGAGAGTGGAACTATAAAAAGCTACAGACAGTAAACTGACGTAAAACTATGGTAAAACCGTTTCATTACACCGTAGTTCGGAACAGTGCGAGCGGGATAGCGGTATATCATAAACATCTTGTATCGCGCTTGCACATCCGTGATACATATTTCATTCGTTCTTGAAGTAGGATCAAACCAATATTGCTTGACGAGATTGTGGGTCGGTGATAGTTCGTGACTGCGAATTATTATTTTAAGCTTGAAACAAAACGCTCCTTTTTTATGATGGTTTCGTAAAAAGTGGGAGTTGGACCCCTGAGGTCGATACGGAGCCGAATGGATCAGTTTGGAAACGCGCTTCAATGTATTGAAAAATATTATAATTCATTGAAGCGCGAATTAAAAGTACCCATTACTTTTCTTTTGAGATATTATATGGTCAAGATCATTAACATTGGTTAGAACTGCACTCTTACTCTCTGTTTCTCTGTTTACGCACAGGCTTAGATCTCCGGCAACTGTCTTAATGTATTATGTTATGTTACTTGTGTATCTTCATAGGAAACCTATAATTCAAAATGTAAGCCTGTTTACAGTTTTGCGCAAGACAAGAATTGTTAAAACGTTAACGGTAAATAAGGGTATCCAAGACACAGGCGCTGCCTAGTTTGGGACCCACTGATATTCTTATACATTTCAACGTGAAAATCTTATATTGTTATTTAGTTTATACTTTTGGATATAAATTATTGTAATTATTACGTATTA
This sequence comes from Plagodis pulveraria, assembly GCA_963890685.1. Classification (NCBI taxonomy): domain Eukaryota; kingdom Metazoa; phylum Arthropoda; class Insecta; order Lepidoptera; family Geometridae; genus Plagodis; species Plagodis pulveraria. The sequence goes on from OY982950.1 coordinate 5,648,143, forward strand.
TAATACAAAATTACATTTTACACATCCATTCTGGAGCAACGTACCGATCTGTGAATTAACCCATTGGCATCGGCGATAAAAAAAACAATAGAATTTCATTCATAACTAGGACGTAGACGATGCCAACTTATTAAGTTGGTGTTTTCTCGGACTAGACGCCTTGCTTTCAAAACTTTACAAACATCTATCGTCACAACAAGTATAATGAAATAATATTTCATTTGAAAGTACATATATTTTTTGTATATATTTATCTCCCATTTGATAGCAATGGAGTTGATGACTGAAAACTTTTTGTATTGGGCGCTGTATGTTCGTTACCTAGCAGGTCTTCTTTTAAATGATAAAGTGAGATCAAGTGAGCAGTCATGTAAAAACGTCTTATGCAATTTATTGCTAAGCGTGGGTGGCACCTTTTAAAGCGTTATCTCACAGTTTTGTGAGTTAGCGCTTAACCCATTACGTTAACAAGCGCGTGCAACAATGCTAGTACATCAAAAATTTACGAGATAGCGTCAGGTATACGGAATAGTAAAGTTTTTTTCTCCTGAAAGACGCCGATATGGATAGCCGATACACTTAAAAGCAAACCTATTTACATACAAAATTAAATCCAAATCGTTAGAGCCGTTTTCGAGATCAGATATACCCATTATATATTTATACAACAATTTCTTGTTTTATTCGTCTGCGTTTATTATTTTACTATAAGAAAGTAATTACTATCATTACTATTATTAGATATTTTTTAGAATAATAAAAACCACAGATCTACTGTTATATTCGTTGATTATTCCGTCGGCGAGATAGAAGTTGAGGAGCAATGAGTAACAAACAGGTATCGCTCGTGATTTGGACCGGCATCACCCAAATTATATATTTATATATTCAGTCAAGTATAAACGTCTATAAATGTATAATCATAGTTATTTGGAAGGTTTATATTCAGGTAAACAATGAGCCACAGGGTCTGGTGTAGTTTCGTCAGTAAGATAGGAGCTGAGGAGCAACGGAGGACAAACCGGTATCGCCCGTGACTTGAGCCACGCGGCGTCGCGGTCCGCGAGCGGGTAGCGTTTGATGTCCGCGAAGCAAGCTGTGATGTTCTCGTTGTTGTATGGCGGTCTGAAATAAAACCACGTACTTACTTAAATTGTACACAGAATTTAAACTTGTCTACCACCAATACGTGAAGCATACGCTGCTAATTTTTACGTAAGCATGAAAGTTAACGTTTTCTCATTAATTTTTTTAGGTTTAAATACATTTATCTCAATCAGGACACACTTCCACGAGAACGTGACTGTTAATTATAGGTTACATACAAATTCAACGTCGTAACAACAAAAATTAATGTCATAAAATATAATGACTATGGCAGACAAAATAAATATAAAAACTTGTTAGGCGGCGCGCGGCGTCTAACGCAGCGCCTTTAGCGGAAACGTGAATGAACTAAAATTACGTATGGGAAAAGACGTATATGGTAATGTCAAAAAACTATACGTACCTACCTATCATTTATTTTGGAAGAAGTGTTCAAAATAAAATATAAGTATTAAGGTTGAACTGGCCGGTAACTTTTCCATACAAACGCCGTAGGATGATCACTCCCTTATTTGAGGTTTTAGGTCCACAACTAAGCATGATATCGATTTATCTCTTCATTATCTAGGCTTGTCTTGGCACCGATTTGTAAAAAAAATCTTCACATGATAGTTATAAGCCTCGAAACGTCCCTGTAATATCACGAATTTTAGCGCATGTTTAGACGTAAATAAACGACTTATAGAGCATGAAATCCCTAAAATTATTTACATAGAAGCATAGCTCAGTTCATGATCATTTTAGATAACATTTTGGAAAACAAATACATCCAGTAGTATAATCATAAACATCCTAGAGCCAAAGGTCGGCACACATAGTTTTGCGCGCTAGTTTTTCGTTCAAAATATTGGGCATCTCATGTCAATACTTCCATTCCGCGGTGAGGGAAGCGGGCGGGCGGGTCTCATGCGCAGCACACTAATATATAATTAACAAAACGCACACTACCAAAAGTCACGTGCAGCGCGCCGCGATCTTAGAACATAATATTATATTGTAGGAATGCCCTGTTGCTTTTTGGTGTGCACGTATGTATACACTACCAATATGTAGTGCCTATGCCTACTTACGTACTTATATATATATATATATATATTTACATATGTTGGGAGTTGGGGACCGGATTTTCTTTCGCATTTGATTAGTTTATTCGTGATAGTAAGTGTCGGACGCCATAATCCATATAGATAGGTAAGTACTTGGGTAATATAAATACGTAACTATGTCTAGGTACTCACCTACTCTCACCTAAGTTAGTACCTAGTAGGTATTAGTCAATACGCAGGTCATGATAGCTATGGTGAGTACCTAATAATTTTAGCAACACTTAGACAATATAAAAAGCTGCATTTGGTTAGATACGGTATGGACGTAGGTAGTCCGCATTCTTTTTAGAATATAGTCTAAGCAGTAATATAACTTCGAGAAAGTACCTACCTAACACAAAGTAGTAAAGGGTTAGAATAAGAAGCTCAATGGAAGATACCTACCTATCTACGATATAATTATCATTTATCATATAGGCCTGCCTAGGCACGCAACTGCCAGCGATGTCAAATCGACATTCGCGGGCGCGCATTACATTGCATACCAGTTACGGGTAGGTAGATAATTTTTATTCCAAATGTGTTCTACCAGGATTGGTAGATCCATGATGCCATCGTACATTACCGCTTAGAGACAGATTTTGAAATCGGTACGACACACTCTCATCTCAAAGCTCGCTAGCCGGGCGAGCATTCGCAAAACAACCTTCCACCATGCGGTGAAGTTCATGCCCGCGGCGGGATTCGACCCATAGACCTGTTGCGCGGCAGTCCATTGCTAAGAGCCATCACTGCTTCCCGTTAAGTGTTTAGTGACAGAATTTCTACTTGAGGGTGGTAGCTAGCCAAGCGAGCATTCGCAAAATGCCCTTCTACCAAGCGGTGAATTTCAAGCCCGCGGCGGGATCGAACCATAGACCTGCTGCGTGGCAGTCCAAAGCTAATGCCACTGAGCCATCACTGCTTCCCGTTAGGTGCTTTCTGACAGATTTTCTACTTGAGGGTGGTAGCTATCCAGGCGAGCATTCGCAAAATGCTCTTCACCAACGCGGGGAAGCTCAATATCGCGGCTGGATTCGAACCATGGACCTGCTGCGCGGCAGTCACTAGCTAATGCCACTGGCCCATCACTGCTTCCCGTTAGGCGCTTACTGACAGATTTTCTGCTTGAGGATGGTGGCTAGCCAGGCGAACATTCGCAAAATGCCCTATGACTTTCCACCAAGCGGTGAAGCTCGAGCCCGCAGCGGGATTCGAACCATAAACATGCTGCGAGGCAGTCCATAGCTAATGCCACTGAGTTCACGTTAGTTGCATGGTGACAGATTTTCTACTTGGGTAGCTATCCCGGCGAGCATTCGCAAAATGCCCTTTTTTTTATGCCTGATAGGTTAGCCTTTGACCACTATCTCACCTGATGGTAAGTGATGATGTGGTCGAAGATGTTGTTCAGGCTAACCTAGAAGTACTGGCTCTCAAGGACAGCTGCCGGAACACACCGTTAGGTGCTTGGCGACAGATTTTCTACTTGAGGGTGGTAGCTATACAGGCGGGCATTCGCAAAATGCCCTACCACCATGCTATAACGACTGCCATCCTAAGACCACAACCGGGACCAACGGCTTAACGTGCCCTCCGAAGCACGGAAGCGCTCAGTAGTATTGTCCTAGCGGTCACCCATCCAACTCATGACCGCGCGCGACGGTGCTAAACTTTGCTGATCGGTTGAGAACAGCTAAGTAAAACCACCACGCGGTGAAGCCCAATATCGCGGCGGGATTCAAACTATGGACCTGATGCGCAGCCAGTCCATAACCAATGCCACTGAGCCATCACAGCTTCCCTTTAGGTGCTTGGCGACCGATTTTTTACTTGAGGGTAGTAGCTATCCAGGCGGGCATTCGTATAATGCTCTTCTACCACGCGGTGAAGATTAAGCCCGCGACGGGATTCGAACCATGGACCTGCTGCGCGGAAGTCCATAACCTATGCCACTGAGCCGTCACTGCTTTACAAAATATGTTGTAGTAAAAGCAGTAACTTGCTAATTATGTAATAAATAATTATTGTAGGTAAATATTTACTACATCAATATGAAAAGAACAAACTAATACATTTACTATGTACCTACAAATCATTGTACCTACTTACTAAATATTTACCTACTATAGGTGAAATAACATCAGTATGTTATTATAAAACGAACGAAAATTATAACAACAGGTACCTACTGTCCGAACCAAAATGTATTCCTCTGTGAATATATAATATTATTTTATACGAAATACCTACACACGTCGTGACGTAGCTTGAGACACTATCTCCGTCCGTCGTCAAACATCGTAATTCGTTCGGCATGGTTCGGCTTTCATTGATATATCGCAAACAAGTGTGCGTAATTAGCGTAGATGCAATACGGGTGTGTGATGCGCGATCACTATCTTCGTACTACTCATCACGGAGTCTTACCCTTTCCCACAAAGGTATAGGTGAAATAGCATGCTTTGTTCCCTCGCCCGCTGATAAGTTCGAGCCGTCGGCAAGTGCATCCTTAAACCGCTATCAAAAAGTTTTTGTCCAAGTTGATGCGCCATCAACATTCATAGGGAATGTAATTTGGAAGGTAATCAAAACAAAGATTTTGTTTTTCCTGTAAATATGCTTCCCCCCTGCTTCAGGCAAACATGTAATTTTACCCTACACTCATTGCTGTCAACATCTCATTGCTAAAACTGTACGCACACATATTCTTATCATTATTTAAGCATCATTGACGCATACTAAGGGAAATAATATATTTTTATCGGATAAAAAAAGATATCTTCCAGCGGGATTTGAACCCGCGGAACCCCAGAATACCGTCCTAGTGCATTTCCAATTTTATCATACTATAAAATAAGGACGTAGTTTTGTTTCTTAAAAATAAAAACATACTTTTTTCCGCTTTTTATTCAAAATTTATTAGTGCCCTTGCCAGAATTCAGATTACGAATACTGTCTCTGAAGTTCAGAATTGCGTTGCGTCTGAAACCTGCCTTAGTAACAAATCGTTTATTTTTAGTGCAGATATTATTTATCTCTGTATACATAGGCGACACTACTTTAATTTACAAAACAGTGTATAATCACTTGGTAATATAGCATGCACTTTTTCAATAATTACAATTATACTGCGTTGTCATCAACAAGGTTATTAGTGACTTCACTTTGAAAACTATCGCGAATTTTATCCATATTAACTTATTAGGAAGCGGCTAGGACCCACGTTATATTTACCACAAGGTTATTAGTGCCTCGCCTCCGAATGAATATATAAGGAAGTGTAACTCTCATACAGTTACCGCTTTGATTTTGGACTTAACAAGTTCACAATTAACAAAATTCAAAAGAATTGGTTAATAGGTCGCGTCAATTGTTGCGCCGCATGGAACACTGAAATCATTCCCGCCGCGGTATGCGTTCTGCTGTTTTTGAGCCAGACTTCCAAACTACTAAACGCCCGCTTTTAGAAATTTAGTACAATCTGTCACTGTCATCAACAAATTGCAGCCAATCGCATAGGAGATCCACCAACAATACATTTGTTGCATTGGAAACGCTGGCGCGAAGTTTACATAGCTGTTCTCAACCGATCAGCAAAGTTAAGCAACGTCGCCCGCGGTCATGAGTTGGATGGATGACCGCAAGTGTTAATACTATTGAGCGTTTCCGTGCTTCGGAGGGCACGTTAAGCCGTCGGTCCCGGTTCAGTCGTTATAGCATGGTGGTAGGGCATTTGACGAATGCCCGCCTGGCTAGCTACCACCCTCAATAGAAAATCTGTCGCCAAGCACCTAACGGTGTGTTCCGGCAGCTGTCCTTGAGAGCCAGTACTTCTAGGTTAGCCTGAGCAACATCTCCGACCACATCATCACTTACCATCAGGTGAGATAGTAGTCAAAGGACAACCTATCAGGCATAAAAAAACTTGGATTTCCATAAACACAATCAAAATGTGTCTGGATCGAACACGTTTAGTAATACGAATGTAGAAAGTGTAACTGACTCGTCCCCAGGCGCAGTTCCATCGCCCGCCTCGACCAGCCTCGCCAGCAGCTTCCTCCTCGCGGGCGGCACGTGCAACAACGCCACTACGCCGTAGAAGGGCCCGGGCCGACCCGACGCACGGGCTTCTCTCCATCTGCAAGCTGCTCGCGCCAACACTCGCTCGCCGCCACTCACTTGCGGCAAGCAACTCGCGCCGGGGTTGCCCCATTCGTACTCTTCCTCCTGGCAATGGGAGATAATATAAGATTTAAACGCCACCACTTTTCTGCATATTTGTATCGAAGTGTTTCGAACTTTTATTGTTGAGCGCAGCAGTAGAATGTAAAATTCTGCAGCAGTGATAGCTCATTTTGCGATTGCCCGCCTGGCTAGCAGCCACCCTCAAGTAGAAAATCTGTATAGCCAAGCATGTAACGGTGTGTTCCGGCAGCAGCCCTTGAGAGCCAGTGAAATTACAGGCACATGAGACTTAACAACTATGTCTCAAGGTGACGGGCGCAGTGCAATTCGTGACTTGTGACGAAATGCATCTGTTATAGGCAGAGGTTAACATCAGGTGGGCCTCGAGCTCGTTCCGTCACAATAACATCATATATATATATATATACGTAATCCACCTTCATAAAAGCTTGAGATCGTCTAAATTGACTGAAAACATTTTCACACCTGTCGGCCGATATGGACCCGAGCATTTTCTACATGATGAGTAGTGTGGAAGCAGTAGAGTATTGAGAGTACACTCACAGGTAAGAAGCTGCCTACAGCGCGACTCCTGGCCACATAGGCGGGATGCAGCACCCACCGGCCGGCCGCTATGGACCCCAGCATCTTCTCGCTCCTTCCCGGAGCCGCGCACAGGAGGTGGGTCGCTTCGGGGTCTAATTCAGCCCCGTCACACACTTCGCCGCCGAGGTGTTGGATCGCCTCTATGATTTCTTCACGATTCTGGAAGGATACTTACTTTCAACTCGTGAATCATGATCATCAATTTAAAACCCTCAACGACAGCAAAAGAAGGTTCTAAGGAAGCCTACTCAAATACTTAATAAACTTTCGCGTACTAAATTTATATTTAAATGTACACCCAAAACAACGCCTTCAGCTGCGTCCGCAGTGGCGTGCAAGGTGGCGATCAGTTCTTATAAACATTTAAAAGTTTTTCCTTGTTTTTCTTTATATTTCTTGATATACAAAGCCCCACTTGTACAGTTCGTAGCCGTACATAGCCATTCACAGAAACGGCAATTCCACTTACAGAGTAGGTGACTTTGCACGTGATCGCGGTCAGAGATTGAACGTGTTAGCTTGCGCGTACCTTAAATGATTCCTATGGACTGCAGCGCAGAATATGAATCGTTCAAATCCCGTCCCGCTTTTGAACTTCATCGCATGGTGTAACAGCATTTAGCGGATGCCTGCCTAGATACCTGCCATCCTTAACTACAAAATCTGTCACCAAGCACTGTCCTTGACAGCCAGTAATTTTAACTTTAGTCTATTAACGACTTCAACTCACTAACCATTAGGTGAGATTGTAACTAACATAACAGCAATAAAAAACAGTTAGTGTAAGAAAAGGACATGAAAAAGAAGGTAGTACTCACATCGACATTAGAAGAGAGCATGAACCGCTTGATCTGAACGGGAGAAGGAGTAGGTTCCTGGTGAGGAGCGTTGGGTCTGCTGTCGTCCCAACCCACTGTGTTCGGTTGGGACTGCGGCCCGGGCTCCGACTCGGGATCTGTACAACAACACACTTGTTCAACTTTGTTTTTTAAAACAAAATAAAACAAAGAATTAAGATGAAGATGATTCAATTTTTTATTGTATTACGAAGAGAATAGTTTGGCAATTATGAATGAAAAACTATGTCTGGCAAATGTCCACCACGAGAACGCTGACAGATGTTGATACTATCATCAAAGTTTTTAATTACTTTTTGGCAAAATGGTGGGTCTATTTCGTTAATCACATGACGGATCATGAGTTTTAAGGCTGCAATCGATTTGATTGGCTCCGTATAGACTCTGTCCTTAACATAGCCCCACAAAAAATAAACCAGTGGTGTTGAATCACACGATCTGGCTGGCCATTTAACCGCTGAATTTCTCGAAATTATGTATTAGAGTAGGAAGGGCACTTTCCACATGCCAGCCTGACTAGGCTAGCTACCACTCGAGTAGAAAATCTGTGGCCAACTACGTAACGGTGTTGTCTGCGGCTGCCCTTAAGAGCCAGTAATTGTAGATTTGACTGAACAACATTTTATACTCACACACATAACTTATCATCAAGTGAGACTGTGGTCAAAGAGTTGCTTATGAGGAATAAAAAGAAGGTTGAGTGAAATGGTGGTCCAATGCTAGACTATTGTTTAATAAAACCAGTCAAGTGCGAGTAAGACTTGGATATGGATTTGTACTAGCACACGATATCATTGTTTGACCTAGTATCTTCCAAAAGGCTGTATCGATTTTGACAGTTAAGGTTAAATTATTTATTTATTTATTTTACATTTATTTCAGATAATCAATCCATATAGTGTTAGTAATACAAACAGAATAATGTTAGTTTAATACCTAATCTATACTTATAATAAAACTGTAACAGATCCAATTCTGTACATGGCAGATATTTTGAAAAAAATAAATTAAGAGCACTCTGTAGATGATACTGACAGCAAAACTATAAGTTTTTTTATTTTTGTCTGTCTGTCTGTTTGTCTTTCTGTATGTCTGTCTGTATCCCGGCCGCGAATCACTCCAAAACTACTGAATGGAATTCAATGAAACTCAACATGATTTCAGTTCATACTACGAAGGTTATTGTATACTGTTTATCCCGAAATTCAGCACGGTTCCCTGGGGAAAAGGGATGAAGGTCAAAATGTTATTTAGTTGTAATTTATGAACGCGTCGTCCAATTTCAATTATTCTTTTTTTGTTAGAATACTGACAAGTGAGTTCTGAACCCCACGGGCAGCCCGGCACCCCAAGGGCAGCCCGGCACCCCACGGGCATTCCGGACCCCGTGGACATACAGCACCCCATGGAAAGCCGGTCACCCCACGGGCAGCCCAGCACCCCATGGCAGCTCGGCACCCCACAGCTCGGCATCCTTATTTAGATTTTGCTAAGATAATACTCTAAAATGTGGAACATTCACCACAATCAGTTTTTTTAACTATCTATCTTTTGCCGGATACATTTTGAAAACTGCGCAATGGAAGTTCACAATGTAATATATTTTCGTTCTACCGCCAAACAAGGAGAACCTTAGCAAAAAGATGCCGTTTTATAATCGAAATTCCTAAGAAACGCACAAAGTACTTTGTTTCAACATTTATTGTGCGAAGCGCGAAGGAACTCTCTGAGGTACTTAACTACTGTCTTCTGGAAAATACAACCTGGGAGTTTTCAAACCCAATGCAAAAATCTCCTTTCTGAGCTATGCTTTACTAAGAGTGTTTCACCGCAGACCACAACGTTGCTTAAAATGAGATAAACAGTGCTCAAATGTGAACAATTAGTCTGCAAGTTCGGCAATCGCGAACGAAGTCGCAGGTACAGCTCGTATATACAATATAGGTAGTTTCTAAATTACTATTTCATTACAAAAAGAAAACTTCAAAATTATTTTATATTAAATTTAGCTATCGGCGCATGTATCTCATTCCAATGACGCACTATTCACAGTCAGGACAGTCAGATCTCCACAGTATGGTATTTAAGAGGATGTTGCTACTATCCCTCACGCGATGCATCAGTGAGGCCGTACGTTTTCGAATTATTATATTCGTCTTAAAAAACTCAAGTGGATTTAGATTCCTAGATCGGGGTTTAAAAAAACAGCGAAATAGTAATACGTTAACGTCCTGCCTACCTGCGTCCTATACATAGGACATTGACTTGCCTAAAATACATCCCAATAAGAATCAAAATAAGTGTCTCTTGGAGGCAGGAGGTTAATATAAGTATATATAAATTTGTTAAAAAAAGCAGTAGCGCCGACACACGCCATAAGGACCGCGTAGACTTATTAAAAGGATCTATTGTTCTCAGTTCCCTCCATTGAAACGTTTTAAAACAAGAATAGAAGAATATTTCTTACGTGGCACAGGAACGTTGAGCGACTCTCTGGTCCGTTTCGCTCGTTGTGAACTCAACCGGTTGCTCAGTACTGCGTTCAGCCTCAACAGTTGTGCGTCCACTACTGGAGGTAAAGCGCTTGAAGCGCTCGCAGCGGTTTTGACGCTTTCGTCGTCAACCGCCTCATTCTCTATGGGATCTGTGGATTCCAATCTGTCGAACGGCTTCATCGCTGAGCCTGGACTTTGCTAAAATACAAAAAGAGCAACCATTTTTATTCTCATGATTCTACGATTTCACAGGTTTATACCGAGTGATATTTGTATGGACAGGGGCCCTTCTTAATCCCCGTAATCCCACACTTTACCACTGTGTCGTGGCGTATTCGACTGGGCTCCTGGAATGTCACAGGAAGACACCAGCCGATATATGTGCTATTAGGCACGTGAGTATAAAACGGCGGGAACGACCTACCTTCGGACTACGTGCTAGTCGCTCCGTCGATAAGGGGATTATCGCTAAACACCCTAAAGCTAGATAACTGATCAATCAGCTAACTCTACGGAATTAAATTAGGATACGTTCCCTGATCTCGATGGTGAAGTAGTGGCCCGCCGAACAGCAATCCGTTGCTCGCCCTTTCACTAATCACTGAACGCCTGGCGTCCCAATTAACAGTCACTCACACACAAAACAGCAATGTTTATCGTCACTTATAAACTAGCAATCCGTTGCTCTAATCCACCCGGTCGCCGCGACCCCAGTTTTACACAACCCGCGTCAACGTGTGAGCCGCCCACGGCTCGAACTCATACTGACTTCAACAAAACAAGCCGGCCGCCTCAGCCGCACGCACACATTTACAAAATCCATCGCAGATAACACGGACAGGATTCGCGTCCGCGCGCACTCAGAAACAGACTGCATTGTTTACCTTTGTTTATCAAACAATATATATTGACGTTTATAAAGTGAAATAATTAGTAGGTTTTTTTTATAATATCGTGACGGGAGCAGCCTGGTGTGAAGTGGTATTCTCAGCCTATATGTTTGAAGTATGTCATTACTACTGAGCGCTGCCGTGCTTCGGAGGGCACGTTAAGCCGTCGGTCCCGGTTGTTGTCTTAGGATGGCAGTCGTTATAGCATGGTGGTAGGGCTTTTTGCGAATGCCTGCCTGGTTAGCTACCACCCTCAAGTCGAAAATGTGTCGCTAAGAGTTCTGGCAGCTGTCCTTGAAAGCCAGTAATTATAGATTAGTCTGAAGAACATCTCCGACCACATCATCACTTAACATCGGGTGAGATAGTGGTTAAAGGCTCACTTATGAGGGATTAAAATAAAAAAATATAACATATTCAGGTAGTCACAAGTGTTGAACTGCACTGCGCCCATCACTCAATTACATAAATTTGCAAAGTCTCATGAGCCATTTCACCGGCACGCATATCCTTCAAACCGGAACACAGCAACAGCGAACGAGCTTATATAATGATTAAAATTATTTCATATTTACCTGATCTGCAGTTATTCTTGCCATTTTAGACGGTGGAGGAGTTTCAGCTTCGTCCTTGAATGAAATACAATAATTTACTACACCAATCTAGATTAATCTATGTTAGCATATTCTGAAGCCCAGAGTACAGCTATAAATTGATTGATTCAGGGCCCTTTATAGAATATAACTGAGCAAATAGACACGATAATAAGTTTGAATTCAACTTTCAAAAATGTAAATTGTAGAACCTAGGACATAGGCTAAGCATGTGCTGAGTTGCAGTCGACGCAGCAAAGCACACTGTACTGTATCAGCCGAATCGTCCACTGCTGAACACAGCCTCCACTATTAAGGGGGTATTTTTCATAATCCCCACGCTTGGCAGGCGCCTTGGGGATCTCAGAGTAAGATGCCAGTTCTTTAGAAGGCGCTGCTGCCTACCTTACAGTATTTTTCCCATAGTCGCCTCTTACGACACCCACGGGATGATGGGGAGGTGCAATTCCAACCCGGCACCCCACGGGGTAAAGCACACAGCAGAAGTGAAAATACAAAATGAACATAGTCAACGCCGATACTAGCCGCGAGCATAAGTTTATCCATCAGTGGCGACCCGTGGATATTTTCTTAAAAGAAGCCCGGCTGAAGCCCACCCGACAAGTCAACACCGAGGTTTCCATACAAACACACAAATTACAACAAAAAAACTATTTTTTTCATACAGTTTGGTATCTTTAGTGGGAGTCCAACTCGCACTTAGACGGTATTTATAACTTGTACATATACCAAGTTTGAAGCCTGTTTAAATTACAGTTGTTTCAAGAAAAGTAGAAACTTTAGTCGTTGAAAAAATATGTAAGTACATATGTATTGATATTGTATGAGGACCTTCCCTTATTTTTTTTAATTGTGGAGTACCATATTAGTCTTCATTCAATGTAGGTAAGATTTCTGCAAAAACGGTAATACAGACTATTTACGATTCTTAACTCAATATGTAAATGTGTTATTGTAAATGTTTACAAGTATTCTGATGTATATATGGACCGACTTCGGAACCATCAAGAAAATTGCCTTTTCCAAGGCCGTCTACGCATTTTTGGTACCTCCAGTGTTGCTAATGTTCGTGGGCGACGGTGATCACTTTTCTCGTTTTTCTTCCTCACCCATAAAAAACTAAGTGTATTCTATGAACGTATAAAATACCTCCAAGTGCAGTTTCCGTGGCGGCGCGTGATGGTCCGAAGGCGGAGTGGGAGCTTCGCCGTTGAACTGCGCCAGGAATCTGTTGCGGATCTCGGATAACGGCTGCAACAGGGAATTCGTGTTATATAACATAGCCCACTGCAAGTTGATTATTATATTTTTTTTTTTTTATGCCTGGTAGGTTAACCTTTGTCCACTATCTCACCTGATGGTAAGTGATGATCTGGTCGAAGATTATGTTCAGACTTACCTAGAATTACTGGATCTCAAGTACAGCTGCCGGAACACACTTTAACGTTACTTCACGTTAAGTGCTTAGCGACAGATTTTCTACTTGAGGGTAGTCTTTGCGGAGAGATCCTTCTGGTCCTTTTTATTATGTGCCGTAAGCTAGCCTATTGACAGTAAGATACAACAAGCTTAAAGAAAAATAATACTTACTACTAGTATTATCACTTACGGTATGTTTATCTCTGACTGGGTCCGGTTGCTTCCCGGGCAAGTCGTGTACAACTCGCCACAGCCGCTTCCTCGCCTCGGGCGAAAGTCGGCCCGAACCTGGACGTAACGCGGCGCCAAACCCGCTGTCTGGCGTTGATGGGTTCTTTTCGACTGGAAAAAATAAAAGCAATCTTTACGTTCGTGTAGTCGTCTTCTAGCATACATAATCAGTTATATTACACGGATGTAATTAAATCACTTAACATTATAAATTCGATAGTAAGGGTGTGTATGTGTACGGTTTCTTGTTGCTGCATACTATGCCGTATCTTTTGGGCTGATACAAAGTATGTTTGAAGCGCTCGTAGCGAAGTTTACTTAGCTGTTCTCAACCGATCAGCAAAGTTAAGCAACGTCGCGGGCCTCATGAGTTGGATGGGTGACCGCTAGTGACATTACTACTGAGCTTCCGTGCTTCGAAGGGCACGTTAAGCCGTCGGTCCCGGTTGTTGTCTTAGGATGGCAGTCGTCATAGCATGGTGGTAGGGCATTTTGCAAATGCCCGCCTGGCTAGCTACCACCCTAAAGTAGATAATCTGTCACCAAGCACCTAACGGTGTGTTCCGGCAGCTGTCCTTGAGAGCCAGTACTTCTAGGTTAGCCTGAACAACATCTTCGACCACATCATCACTTACCATCAGGTGAGATAGTGGTCAAAGGCTCACGTATCAGGCATAAAAAAAAGTACATAGAGAGTGAACCTCCAATTAATCTTCTGCTCCTGAGATACCACAGAAATAGTTTACTAGATACCGCCACGGGCTTGGGCTTCACCGCATGGTGGAAGTGCATTTTGCGAATGCCCGCCTGGCTAGCTACCATCCTAAAGTAGATAATCTGTCACCAAGCACCTAACGGTGTGTTCCGGCAGCTGTCCTTGAGAGCCAGTGAAATTACAGGCACATGAGATTAACAACTATGTCTCAAGGTGACGGGTGCAGTGCAATTCGTGACTTGTGACGAAATGCATCTGTTTTAGGCAGAGGTTAGTCCGCTTAACATCAGGTGGGCCTCGACCTTGTTCCGTCACATAAACATTAAAAAAAACAAAAAAAACTTAGATTTGACATGGTTGAGCGTTTTGGTATCCATTATAAGTCTGTTTTCTAATAGGGATGGAGTGTTTTTTCACAAAAGACTCAAACTTGCCATAAGTTGATAATATAGAATAGGTGTGTAGTTAATAAGGATGTATCGGTCATCGTTTTCCAAATAGGGGTGACATGAGCCATTTTCCACTCGGTTGGAAAAGTTCCTTAGCTTAGACTGATTAAAAATGTAGTGTAAGGGTGTAATCAACAGGCTGGCACAAGATTTCAGAAACAATAGAGGTTTCAGATTCCTTATTAGATTTGTATCAAGTGATTCAAGTGACCTTAGTACTTCGCTTTTAGTGATTATATGTCTTGTTAAATCTGTCTGTTTCAGCAAAGCTTACTAGACAAGGCATCTACACCTCAAACCTCTAATGATTGTTGTTAGATTGTACAATTATTATAGTACACAATATTCTCTGAAACTTTCGTATCCTTGACATTATAATGTACATAATCGTAAATCGTATCTAGCAGACATGTCCAGAGTTAACATTCTCTCCCTCCTACAAGACCTGTGAAAATGGCTGAGAGAGCCTGTAACTCAATATAATACTCACAAGGATCGTTGGGAGTGCGTATCGGGTCGGACGGCATTTCCCCGCGACGTAACGCTTGCAGCCGACGTCGCGTCGTCGGGCTCAGTGCGGCGAGATTCGGAGTTAATAGAGCGTCATCTAGCGGCGGTGTTCGAAGTTGATTAATGCCATCTGTAAACATTGTGCATTTAGTTACTTAGATATTCCCTTTTTAATATAACGATACAAGTATATGAGTGTGTTAACTGTGATTCCCTGTGTGTAGACATATTAACAGTGTTCATATTAACAAGTCCAGATCCTTAAATATGGAGGTGCGTTAAAAAATGTCACGTGTGGAAAAGATCTTATCATGGCGTATGTAGACGAGTTGTATGATTATTCAAACAGACCTGACTCTCAAGTCCAGGAATAGTTGTTCTTGTTACAAATCATTTTTATGCATATGCGTATATAAAAATATTCGGTAATTTCAGTCACTGCTTCAAAATTTTGAAACTGTAATGGCTCAGTTGCATTGCCTATGGACTACCGAGCTGATGGTACATGGTTTGAATCCCGCCGCGGGCTTGGGCTGCACAGCTTGGTGGAAGGGCATTTTGCGAATGCCCGCCTGGCTAGCGTCCACCCTCAAGTAGAAAATCAGTCGCCAAGCACCTAACAGTATGTTCCGGCAGCAATCCTTGAGAGCCAGTAAAATTACAGGCACATGAGACCTAACAACTGTACGGCTTAGTGTGACGGGCACAGTGCAATACGTCGTTGACGAAATGTATCTGTTAAGGGCAGAAGTTAGTGCATTTAAAATCAGTTGGGCCTCGGGCTTGTTCCACAACAATAAAATAAAATAAAAATAAAATACTAACGTATCACTATTAATTTTTCGAGGGAGCCGTTTGTAAAACATTTACTTATCAAGAAATTGAAATAATTACGAAAAACACGAAGAATCTACATATATTTTGTTAAACGTTGTTTTCCCCTTTGTATGTTACACGAGCAGATTGTGACAAAAACAGGGACAATACAAGATTACGGATAAACTCTGTATTGACAATGCGGCAGTCTTTCTAGGCATCAAAATGGACTTAACTTTACAGTGGCACCTTCATATACGCGATCTATCCGGAAGACTTAGTTCTGCTGCATATATAATTCGTAAGATAAGACAGTTAACAGAAGTAGCTACAGGTAGGCTAGTTTATTTCGAGTACTTCCATTATATTATGTCGTATAGTGTATTGCTGTGGGGAGCTGCTGCTGAGATGGAGACCATCTTTATCTTACAAAAGCATGCAATTCGAGCAATATATGTGATTGGATCCTAGGGAATCTTTGAGGGATCTTTTTAAAGATTCTAATATTTGAACTTTAACGAGTCTATATATATTTGAAAATATTATTATATATGTTCGTAAAAACATTAGTAAATTAAATTAAATAGTGACAATCACGATTATAACACTAAAAATAAAGGTAAAATAGCAGTGCTAGGTTTTAGATTAGCAACGACAAATAAAAAGTCGTTCTTAGGTTATTGTGCGCTACATTATAAAAAGCTTTTGAGAAAAACTGTGTTGCAGGTACCAACGCCCTCCTCTTTAAAAATACGGTACATTTAGTATCTCAGGCTTATCATATGTAGAGAAAAAGTAAAATGAAATATGATTACAAGTTAATATTAAAACAATTGTGTGTGTGTATGCGAGGGTGTGTGTGTGAGTGTGTGTGTATGCGAGGGTGTGTACGTTTTATCTATGAATGTCTCTCGCACCGTCCTGTGTCCTATGAAAATGGTCAAATTTTCTACATGACAAATCTTACCTAGCCTCGCTTCGTCCTTCAATTCGTGCAAACGTTTGGGCGTCTCCTGCGTATCTCCGCCGAGCAGCCCTTGCCGCGCCATCGCTATGTATCTCGACGCGGGGGACATCTCATCTGTCGCCAGAAACAGAAATATTACTTTATCATATACACTATATAAAAAAATAGTGTTTTGTTCAACTGGGACTTGGTCAAGCGCGTGTTGTACAGATAAGTCATTTTGATTATTAAAAATTGCGGGTCGTCTCAATTTTATGTAATGATTATTCCATTGTATCGGAAGAAATAATTGGAGCAGCAGAAGTACCTCAAAATAAACAAAAACTAAATGTTTTCTCATATTTTTTAAAGAAATCTGACAATGGTGTCGATTACATATGAATACTCTAAATAGAAAATTCTTTAATAGTCTCTAAATCATGCCATTTCTCATTCCGTCTTTTCTTTTTCCAATGGTGTCGATTACATATGAATTCTCTAGATAGAAAATTCTTTAATAGTCTCTAAATCATGCCATTTCTCATTCCGTCTTTTCTTTTTCCAGCAGTCCTTAAATTTTAAATTTCTGTTCAATTGTGGGTATTTTATAAGCAGATTTATACTTGTTCTCTCGTCAAATTAACCATAATTGAATAGACTTAACCTATTTTTAGAATTATCATTCTAAGTATTACACTAAAGTGGATTTTAGTATGAACAGAATAAGAACAACAATAAAAAATAATTTTAATTATGAACTGAAGCGAATTCCAAAACTAATTAGTATGATATAACTTGTTGCAATCGGTACCATCCCGGTGCAATTCATCTTAATTTCAACTTCAATTTTCACTATCTGACTTCTATAACTTATTTCATACCTTTCATTGTTAGAAGTAAGTTTGTAAAAATAATACCCTCAATTCTTTAATAAAGAAGTAGACCAACCTAGAAAATGTCCTGTTAGATAGACATAAGCTCATATTAACAAGCTCAAAACTAGCAATGCACAGTTTTAGTCAGAATGGCAATAAAAATATTTATCACGCTACCAAATAAAATAAAAAGCGGAGGAAAAGACTCGAACTTTGTCAATACTTCAAAGAAACTATTAATTACTAAATGTTATTATACCATAAACGAATTTCTTGGTGAGAAATTTAAATGATAACGAAATAAATCTGGGGGGCAATTCTCAAAATTGGGATAAATTTATCGATTTTCGATATTTATCCCGTGTCAACCATAGACTATTAATATCCCAAAAATATCGACTTTTCACAAAAATGCTATTCTCGCGAGTGTTAGATATAAAAATATGTCCACATATGAACTTTTGTTCATGTGTATAGAAAGTATAATGATAATCCCGATATACGCAATGTTGCGTGTCGATCGCTAGGGCTTCATATTTATCGATAGTGATATTGCAAGAATAACACAAAACTACACGACTCGATATTCGCCATGTTTTCTCGATATTTACCTACTATGATATTCATATCACTGCACGAGAATCGCCGTCCAGTAGCTCTACTATTATATCTGTTGCTATACTCGAAATGGGTCATATGTATAACCCTGTAAAATATAGGTATGTAAGACCAGCATGAACACTACATTTGTTGCAATAAAGAATTGAAATTGAGATATCGATTCCTGTTTTTATTACAAAAATATGTTTTTCACCAGTTCGTGGTTTTTGTAACAACAAACTATTTTGACGAAAAAATAATGATCCAAATTAGTTCATAATTAGCGAAGTAATCGAGTAACAGACATTTAAAAAAACCAGTCTATATTTGATATCCTCCTTTTTTTTGAAGTCTGTTAAAAATGGGAATAAGCAGCACCTACGCAAATTAAAAAAAAAAATTGCCAGCTTACCATTAGCATTCGCCTTGGGTGTACCCTCTCTGCTGGGCAGCGACGTTCTTCGCAGCACTGTGCTGGCCGCGGGAGGCAACATCGCGTTTTCCTTGTCTGTACTGCTCTGTTCGCTCGTCGGTTGTGGGACTTCTTGGTTCGTTGGCGACTTCGGCGGTGTCGATGGTTTCTGCGGCGATGGAGGAGCTGACAATACACAAAAAAGTTTATAATCAAGCTCTTATTTCAAGGCCATATCATTTAAACTGTGACAGAGACAAAAACTTGAGTATTTTTCTTTAATTGCTAATAGGAAATCCTTCGACCACACTCTCACCTGGTGGTAAGTGATAATGTGGTCGACGGTGTTTACAGGCTTAACCTAGAATTTACTGGCTCTCAAGGACAGTTTCCGGGACACACCACTGGGGGCTTGGCGACAGATTTTCTACTTAAGGGTGGTCAATAGCCAAGCGGGCATTCGCAAAATGCCCTTTCTCCAGGCGGTGAAGCTCAAGCCCGAGGCGGGATTCAAACCATAGAACTGCTGCGCGGCAGTCCAGTCAATGCCACTGAGCCATCACTGCTTGGAGTGGTTATTCGAGCACAAAATAATGTCTTAAAAGCAACAAAACGCGGCTTACAACTGGCTGCTTCTTGAATTGTCTGGTTTTCAAATGAAATACAAAAATATTCGAAAAATAGCAATATGTCGTTAAAAAGATTAAAACAACAAACACTCAGCATCAACTTTTATTCTCCACTGGATAAGTTATCTCTTTGACCAACCTGCCACCCTCAAACTAACGCTATGAACTAGAATGCCTGCACCACCGGCAGGCTGCACTTCTCCAAATATACTTATTATTTCCTGTCAATGTTGAAAAGTAAGATGGGTACCAACAAACAATTACCTTTCGTCTCCCCCACCAGATAAGGCCTCTCGCTGACCCGCCTGCCACTCTCAGCACACGCCATCAGCCAGCCGGCCTGCACCGCCGGCAGCCCCCACTTCACAGCTCCTGTGTATTTATCTCCCGTGGGCGTTGGACAGATTAAGTGGGTAGATGCTAAAGCGTTTGCGGTGTTGCGACGACAAAACCTGAGTTGAGTGCTGAAAAAGACGTACATTAAATTTTCACCTTTCACATTCGGTAAATAGGTCGTATTTGACTTGTATTGCAAGAGGTAAATTGTATTTCTCATACAAATATTGTAAGTAACTGTTAGAAGGTAAATATATTTATATCACACGAAGCTCCTTAAAAACATAACACAATTCTTGAGTACTAGTCAAGAACTGTACGCAACAAGCAAACGGAAATATTGATATATTTCAGTTTGCTTATTGCGTACCTAAAACGCAATGTGCCTAATCGCGTTATGCCTAAAACCAAACGAGAGGCAGGCATATTAAGATTAAGGTGCATTGAGTTTTTAATTAATATCAATCAATCAATCAATCAATCAATAATTTATTTGCAAAAAATACAATACTTTCATAATATTTACAATTAGATCTTATTTTTGTATTGACAATTGTATTCTGCCTGCAAGCAGGCGTGCAAATATTAGGTAAGTTTATACAAACTAACACAAATATAAAATAATAAAGTTAAAAATACAAATATAAAATACAATTAATAAAGTCAAGTTAGTTATTCAAATATTCGGACACATTATAAAAACATTTCTCTAACAGCCAATAAGTCAATTTAGTTTTAAATACATTGCCCTGCAGGAGTTTTAACTCATTTGGTAATTTATTATATATTATGATGCACATGTTGTAAACATTCTTTTTATAGATCGTTTTATGACATCGAGGATGGTACAATAGGTTTTCATATATAGCCCTTTTCTGTCGTGTGAAGACCTCACTGCGTTTTTTGAAATAAGAAGAATGTGTTTTAGCAAAAAGACATAATTCTCGAATATACATACAGGGTAGTGTAAGTATTTTACATTTTTTAAATAAAGGCTTACAAGTGTCTAAAAACCATGCCTTGTTTATGACTCGGATGCACCTTTTTTGTAGTTTAAAGGCTGCATCCGAATCAACAGAGTTGATATATATATTTTGATATAAATAGCAAAATAGACCTAGCGAGACTTGAACCATTGAGTTGTAATTCAGGAGCGAGATAGATCTAGTAACACTTAAATCAATTGAGTTTTAGTTCAAGAGCAAGACACGACCATTGACCAAGTAACATTTTAGACTCGACTTTATTGTTTACTAGCTGTATATGCTGCGGTTTCAGCTTGTTGAAAATCGAAGAGATAATAAATAACATAAAAAAAGGAGTTCGTATTGAAATCATTTGACATAGCACGAATCAG
This sequence comes from Plagodis pulveraria, assembly GCA_963890685.1. Taxonomy (NCBI): domain Eukaryota; kingdom Metazoa; phylum Arthropoda; class Insecta; order Lepidoptera; family Geometridae; genus Plagodis; species Plagodis pulveraria. Next base: position 5,669,280 of record OY982950.1, read on the forward strand.
GCTAAAATCAGATGTAAGATATAGGCATCGAGAAACTAACCTCGAGAGTGGAATTCATGGTTCGGTTTATCTGGCAACTAGTGTGTTGTATGATACAACACACTAGTTGCAACTTGTATCGGACACACTCCAAATTTAAAATATCCTTCCTCCTAGTGTTGTGATTACAGTGCTTATGGTGGTGTATATCGATTTTATATAGATAATTGTCGATATTATGATACCCTTCTTATGGTAAATTTTTGATTCCAACCATGGAATTTCTACACGGAAATTCATAGTCATCTGGACCATCACTGCTTCTAAAAGATACAGTGGAATTTAAACAGATATCGCACAACTTATTAATTGTTATCTATAAAGTTTTGTCTTACATAGTTAGTAAAATATCTACTACAGCTATACACTTATTATATGGCCATTATTATTATTATTCAATTTATTATATGTATTGTATAAAAGATCTTTATTTTATTTGTTTGAATTAGTTTTATGTATATCTAAATACACTCAAATACTTATTTTATACCTAAACCTGTTACACTTCGAAGGAAGCCTTATATAATAAACCATTTTTAATATTTTCAAATACCGAATTTCTTAATACTCAGCGATCTAATTTTTTTCAATAATGTCTTAGTTTGATATTTGATTAGGTTATTTAGGGGGTCATTTAATATTTTACTTATTTTAAGAGATGCGAATCATAGTAATTACTTTATTTATTACCTATCTATATAACTTAAAGCTTATAAAACAATATTTGGTAAGCTATAATGAGTTTGGTAAAATTATAATTAGAATGAGTATTCTAACTTACAATTTTTTCCGTTGTTTTAGTCTTTTTTTTTAATGTAATTGTGACGGATCAAGCACAAGGCCCGCCTGATGTTAAGCGGACTAATCTCTGCCTATAACAGATGCATTTCGTTACAAGTCACGAATTGCACTGCGCCCGTCACCTTGAGACATAGTTGTTAATTACATAGCCTTTGACCACTATCTCACCTGATGGTAAGTGATGATGTGGTCGAAGAGGTTGTTCAGGTTAACCTAGAATTACTGGCTCTCAAGGACAGCTGCCGGAACACACCGTTAGGTGCTTGGCGACAGATTTTCTACTTGAGGGTGGTCGCTAGCCTGGCGGGCATTCGCAAAATGCCCTTCCACCATGCTTTGAAGCTCAAGCCCGCGGCGGGATTCGAACCATGGACATGCGGCACGGCAGTCCATAGCCAATGGCACTGAGCCATCACTGTGTTCGGAAGTGGACAATCCTGCCAATACAGCAGTTTGTAAGTGTATTTGACGTTGTAATTTGCTAACATTAGGTTTTGTTACACAGTAGTTTCCATTGTTTACCTACTTCTTACAGCCAAGCATAAATATAATTCACACTCAACGCTTAAGATATTTATAGATATATTACCACGTTGATGTTCTAAGTATGCACTATATCGATATCGATTAAAATTGCACATTCATTCCGTCCCATCACTATAAATCACGTGGTCGTGGCTTAGCCAATTAGAACGTGTTTCGATATGAGAAAAATTGACAGAAATTTGTTTCTTACAAAGCTAATAGAATGGCGTCTCTTCGGGTTACTTTCTCGAAGGATATAGGCTTATAGAGACATAGTCGTAACGCGACATGGGTAATGTAAGAAATAGGCCGATAACGAATTAGTCATATCACGAAATGGACAAGTAACGAACTAGACCAACAGAGACAAAGACGAATAGCTACTTAGTCGAATTATATTTGAAATGACATTTAGGCACAACGCGAATTAGGCACACTGCGTTGTAGATACGCAGCGAGCCAAAGGATATTTCTATCTCCCTCTAGAGGAAAAGGAAAAAAATTAAATAATAATTAGGAAACTATCGGCCCGCCTAAGCTAAGCACAGCTATTTTTTAAATATAAATGTTTTTTTTTTTAAATATTCATTAGTTTTTTTTTTTATTTTTTACATACCTAAATAGAAATCATTCCTCTTTATAATATTAGTCAGTAGTAATATAAAAAAAAAACACAATAAAATTAGTAGTAGAAATTTTTAAGTTTTTTTTAAATTGATTTCGCGACTATTACCCATATAAATTAAACGATTTTCAACAGATTTAATCGCGTACATTTTACATAGTATTAGTCCCGAGACTAGGACGTTTAAAACACTGCAGTCACGTGGTCACGGATAGACAGTACAGGTCGTCTACTCGTGGCCACGATCACTGCAAACAATGAAAGCTCACGTCTCCATTCCATATCAGCAACAAAAGCACATAATACAAAAATACTTACGTGGCTCCCAATAGCTTGGCGACTTCATCGAGGAAAGCCCTTTCGACCCCGCTGTAGGTACTGAGACTGGCGACCACACCCTGTAGCGGCAGGTTGTCGGGGTCCATAGGGGGCAGTTTCACGGGCCGATGGTAATACTCGATGGGCAGCAGCTCTTGTTGGGAAATGCAGTCTTTCTGTGACAATATGGTTTTATTTACTTGGATGACATAGGTAATTTTTCATTTATTTATATTCTAAAAAAAACAAACTACTGTACCGATTTTAATAAAATGTATCTACATGTATACCACATCTAAAGTATGACCTACCACACAAACAAAATATCATCAAAATCAATTCATAGCTTAGCAGAGTATACACCTGACGAACATAGAAAAGAAATGTACAGTCGAAGGGGCAATGGAGTACTTCCTTTTTTGTAGTTGGTCAAATACTATTAATCTTTTACTCTTCTGCAGCTTACTAAAATCTTAAAAAATATCACACCCTTAATATGAGAGGCTTATAATGGCAGAGATATCTGAACCCACACACATTTTATTGGAAGTTCCTTTGATAAATTATATTCCATGATATTTTTACTAAATGCTACTTATGGTTTAAGGTATTCTCTACTAGTTTTTCATATTTATATCCTCATCGTCCTGTCAGATAAAACATATTTTTTTTTTTTAAGGTCCAATAAGTTTGTTGAGACTAAGTGGGATGGAAGTACTTCAAATGGTGGCCATCATGGACCCGCATGATTATAAGATAATTAATAGATTCAGGCATTACTTTGTGTAAATTCGTAATTGAACAAGTAAAAGTACCCAGAGGTCGTTTACTACATAAGCAGACTATCACGCGTGATATCACCCACATTATTGGATCCTAAAGAAATGTCGTTAATTTAATTGCTTTCTTAAATAAGGATAAAGATTTATGTACTGAACATAGAATATAATAAATGGAATATGACAGGTTACAATTCTAGATTAACCTGATCAACATCTACGACCACATCATCACTTACCATCAGGTGAGTGGTCAAAGGCTAGCCTATCAGCTATAAATCAACATAAGGATTTATGTACTGAATGTAAACCTGCACCTCAAATATAATAGGTGGAAAAACCCCAAATGGTACTCATCAAAGAGAACCCGGTTAATTTATGTTCATTAAACATAAAGGACAAAGATACTACATGTGTAAGGAATTTATTTTTTTAGAATAGTTAGAGGAATTGACACAAGCTGGGGATATTTAAGAGGACCGTGTTTTGATTGCTCTCTCGCATTGTAAAAAAAATCGGCGTTATATTGATTTAGGACAAATAAACCATAAGATATAATAATTATAATGATTTATTTACTCGTCTGCGAAACGACTTTGAAATACCGTACTTGGATTTCAGGTTAACCAAGGAGATTTGTAAGCATACTCAAGCTAATAATGAGACAATGGTTGTGTATCTTTCTATAATGCAAGGCATGTTTACTAGACTTTCGTTGACACTATCTGATTTATATTTATTCATAATATTACACCAGAATATATGAAAGAAACGTCTGTGTTAGTGATACATTCACAGACCTAGGATTTTTTCGCTACGCTCAATAGACCTACGAAGTGTGTGAGTGAAAGGTCCTAAGCTGCTACAAACCGTCGCGAGAAAAAAAGAGATAGTGAAACAAGAAGACGGTATGTCATTTTTTACTCGAGTAAGAGGCCATAGCGTCCCGGCCTCTTCCAAGTCGGCGCGAATTTTGTGTATTTGCTCAAATATCTTACGATTATAATATAAAATATGTATTCTGCAAGCATGGTGTCTTGTTCAGTGAGTGAATGTGAGGTTACAAGACACAGTAACCCGAATATATACACGTTTCACACGTAATTTATGTTTATTTGTACTGCTTTTTGGATAATCATTATTTTGTCATTTTGTTTTAAAATTAGTTATATGAACTATGGAAATATTAGATAATAGGTTTCTCTTCATACTTATCATCAAATTGCATTGCTAAATGAAGAATTGGTTGGTATTTTACGAAAAATACAAAAACATTTGTTTACGATAGGGCTTGACAAAGTCCTGACGTCACAAATATCGATAAAGTCGATAGTTTATGTCTGACCTGTAGCTGCGACGTGAACGCTCGGGTACATATTCGAATCTCAAACATAACCGGTAGTTAGTTTAATCATAAATTTGTTTAAAAATAATATAATTACATAATAATTAGCGAGAAGTTGACAGATCAGTTTATAGCTTATTGAGTATTTACGAATAAGGGATTAAATATTATCACAAGATATATTATTCAAAATTAATTATGATGTTTTCTGTGAAAAGTTCCCCTAACTCTCAATAAATAATTGGAAATATCTCTTACTTCTATCATAAAATATTAGTATCTTTATACAAATGGCTATTTAACAGAATTTGAAATAACTATATGCACGCGTATAATAATGTTTATGTTCTTACAGATTACCAACAAATTTTCAGTATGTGATAAAAGGGTTCGGATTATTGACGCAATCTAAATAAAAACTCTACAGTTTGTAGTAAACTTTGAATCAAAATGCTTCATACAAAGAAAACATCGATGTATACTAATGAAAGACTCAATACCAACTTTTAATGTCCCTGAATGCATAAAGCTGTGGAAATGGTAGTCAATAGCTTTAGGAAATGATGACACAAGTAACGTAAAGTTTAATTTGTAGTTAAATAAATGGTCAAATTTTTTTTTTTCATGTAAAGACTGTAGGATATGTTGAGGCAATCTAGTAACCCTTCCCTTAGCGTCCCTGGTGCAATAAAATCTACAATACTCGATTCATTGCAGCGCTGGATATCTATGGCTATCCTGACACAAAATAATTTTTATTTTTCCTTTCAGATCAAATTGAAAATAAGACGGCCCTGACCTTACTTAAATAGAGATATATTACCACCGTTAGCCATTACCTGCCCTTCAAATCAAGTACTGTCTCCAAGGAAAAAACTTATTAACTAATGTTCTAAATTGTGACAAAAATTACAGAAAAAAATTATCTCTTAAGAAGTTTAAAAGCTGAAACAAAAATAATAATAAAACGGCTTTTAGACTTAAAAGCAGACTTGAAAGAATTATATGTTTTGTAGGCCAGTTAGGAAAGATCATCGAAATTATGTACACATCGTCATTTCTACAGCCCAATGAGCTATGTTTACACAAGGGACAAATTCGGCCATTGCTTACCACATGTGAATGCTTTACGCAAATGGTATTCAGATAAATGTAATTTAATAATTTACTGTACCTGTATATTTGCAGCTTAATGATTTTGTTAATGGTAATCATAATACTTAGTAATGGTAAGTTTCATTTCATCTTGTTACGATGAAGTTATAGTAGTTTACTTTTAAAGGTGCTGTACCATTTTAGACCTACAATAAATGCATTTGACTTCAACTTTGAATGAGTTTTATTTTTAACAGATCAAAAAGGGAGCAGGTTCTCAATAAGGTTGTATTCATGTTATGATATTTGGTTTGATTTTCATTTGAAAACATCGTATTTTGTTTGAAAGGATATAATTTAAGATTCAACCCTTTGAAATTTCATCATAATCAGTTAAGTAGTTTGGTTTTTAAATCATAATAACTTGACAAATAAGTTGTTCAAGTTAATGAAATTGCATATATTGCATTTCTGTGATTTCAGTGTTGTTTACGATCATTACAATAGTCTAAATGAACTATATAGGGCATAATTTCAAACGAATGTGTCCTAAGATTCAACAAGTAAAACTGTCGATAGTATTACGCTCGCGTCATTACAACACTATGTCACTCACACATTTACATTTCATTTTTTGTTACACCATTCATCCATCACTGTTGGTCTTGTACATCCTAAGCCTATGGATACATTCGATAGTGACTTACAGAAATATGGTAAGAAACTAGAACTTGATTATGGTCACAATTTTTTAAGCCGAACTTTAACGACAAACAAAAAAAATTTCAATTTTACGATGACAAATTTTACCCGGCAAAGGTAATGAAACTCATTTCTTAGCGAACATTGATAATATTATATATTAAATTTTTGGCTAACGTTGTAGACTAAAATGTAATCGGACTGTAAGATAGCACAGCAGCATGCTAATATTAGATGACTCTCACATTTTAATTATAGAATATGGGTTTATTTTTATGAGGATCTACGAGTAAATATGTAAAGAAATCTAAGTCAAGCTGAAAAACAGCAGAACGTAAACTATACCACGGCAGGAGTGGCTTAAAAAGTGTACCGTGCGGCGCAACAACATTACCTTGATGCCATCAATAGGATGCAATCATTTCTACGCTCCTAATCAATTAACCAATCAAATTGAATTTGAGTGTCCATGTTATGTTAATTGTGTAATAGATGAGTCTGAGTATAAGAGTTACACTTCTTTACATGTATATTGGTTAGTATTGTTAAATTGATAAAACTATCCAAAAGGATCAAAATTGTTGTGTTGTAAAACATATAGATAGTATAACTATTATTATTACTTACGGGGTTTGTACCGTGGTGATTTTTATTTTTGAGCTCCCGATTCAACGCAGTTGCATTCATCATGATCGCATGGTGACTGGAAAAACGAGCGGTTGACAAAAATCAAGAGCAGGCGAAACGGTCTACCCTCTTTCTTTGTCTTTTGCTACGCGTACCACTGGAACTAGCACTCGACTGAAAGTTTCGACAAAATACACTCACAGTATCACTGCACATGTTATTAGAGTCACTTTTATGTGAACGTGTAACATGTTTTCGAATCTCCTAATACCGGATTCCACGTGCCGGAGATCGGGATCGGGATCTCAAAAATAAAAATCACCACTGTACAAACCCCGTAAGTAATAATAAAAATTATCTAGTAAACCCTGATAGTTTAAAAAAGTGTTTATATAGATAGTATAGTACTGACCACCCACAGTACGGTGATGAGTTCGATCCCGTGCGTGAGGACGTCGCTAGGATCGAACTCGAGCGGCACGAGCGCTCGGCTCCCCCCCGCCCCCGCCGCCACCAGGCACCCCCCCGCCGCCGACACCTCGCATCCGATCTCGCACACCGCCTCCTCCTCCAGACCTTGCACTTCTATCTTTATACCTGGGGACATTACACAACATTACTAGAGAGTAACTCTCTAAACTCTTAAAAGTGTTTTACACAAACATCAAAATTAGATTTTGTTGTAACTTTAAGACTTTCGCCACCCTCACATTTAGTGCTTATTGCGCTTAAGTAAATTCGAGAGTTAAAGTCAGGTTAACTTGGTTTTTGTATGACAATCTACGCTTAATTCGATTTAAACTCGCGTTTCCTCGTTGGCGCAAGTAGGACTTAGTTTTATAAATATTTAACGGGACTTAATCATGATAAAAACGGCCTCTCCATTCATATCTATACCAAGAAAACTCCTCGTAATTATCCATCGAAGTATCAAATCAAAGAGGTTTGGAACTACTGAGTTAAAGATAAACAATTAGTATAAACATATCTTTACTTTAAGCCATATGTGGCACATGGTAGCATTCGTTACTTTTTGATTTAATTTTATGAATACTAATAATAACTTATCAGATATTTTGTTTCACAACTCCAATGAAAATTTAAATATTGCTGTCCTTGTCGTTTGATTTTATGTCAGGCTACAGATTACAAAAATACAAACCGGTAAATTTTCCACTAGCAAAAACTCCGCCATAAATAGTAGCGTGTGCTAAAACCGAGGTATAACCGACTTAGGCCGCAACTGAAAAATTGTCTTAAAATGTTAGATAAACAGGTATTTCATTGCATTCTTGTTACATGGTACCTTAATACTCAACTAATGTTCTTAATAGTTGATTTTCATAGTTTTTTGTATCAAAACGTTTAATTTTTTTACACCCCGTCATGGCTGTATACCTACGTAAGTATTTGCACTTAACTTTTCTGACCGAAACATTTGCATAATCTGTGGTGTGGGCAAAATGCCCGCCAACCGCTTAAAAAAAAAGTTCACGTGATACGTAATAATACATAGTTGTGCTGACTTGTGTATTAAAGCTATAATTCATTTTTATTTGCTCGCAAATACATATGAATTATAGGGTCGTATTTTTTTATGTTATTGTGACGGAACGAGCTCGAGGCCCACCTGATGTTAAGCGGACCAACCTCTGCCTATAAAAGATACATTTCGTCTCGAGTCAACGAATTGCACTACGCCCCTCACCTTGAGACATAGATATTAAATCTCATGTGCCTGTAATTCCACTGGCTCTCAAGGACTGCTGCCGAAACACACTATTAGGTGCATGGCGACAGATTTTCTACTTGAGAGTGGTCGCTATCCAAGCCTTACTTACCACCCTTATTACACAATTGGGGCGTTCGTTTTGGCTCGATTGCGTTTGTAGCAGTTTCAATAGTGGCATTTGTGTTTTAGCGTTCGGATAGAAGCTTTTGCTATTTTTGACCACCAATTACTGCATGCTATCCGAACGGCTTAAGGATGCACTGGCCGACGGCTCGAACTTATCAGCGGGCGAGGGAACAAAGCATGCTATTTCACCTATACCTTTGTGGGAAAGGGTAAGACTCCGTGATGAGTAGTACGAAGATAGTGATCGCGCATCACACACCCGTATTGCATCTACGCTAATTACGCACACTTGTTTGCGATATATCAATGAAAGCCGAACCATGCCGAACGAATTACGATGTTTGACGACGGACGGAGATAGTGTCTCAAGCTACGTCACGACGTGTGTAGGTATTTCTTATAAAATAATATTATATATTCACAGAGGAATACATTTTGGTTCGGACAGTAGGTACCTGTTGTTATAATTTTCGTTCGTTTTATAATAACATACTGATGTTATTTCACCTATAGTAGGTAAATATTTAGTAAGTAGGTACAATGATTTGTAGGTACATAGTAAATGTATTAGTTTGTTCTTTTCATATAGATGTAGTAAATATTTACCTACAATAATTATTTATTACATAATTAGCAAGTTACTGCTTTTACTACAACATATTTTGTAAAGCAGTGACGGCTCAGTGGCATAGGTTATGGACTTCCGCGCAGCAGGTCCATGGTTCGAATCCCGTCGCGGGCTTAATCTTCACCGCGTGGTAGAAGAGCATTATACGAATGCCCGCCTGGATAGCTACTACCCTCAAGTAAAAAATCGGTCGCCAAGCACCTAAAGGGAAGCAGTGATGGCTCAGTGGCATTGGTTATGGACTGCTGCGCATCAGGTCCATAGTTTGAATCCCGCCGCGATATTAAGCTTCACCGCGTGGTGGAGAGTTCGTAGCGAAGTTTACTTAGCTGTTCTCAACCGATCAGCAAAGTTTAGCACCGTCGCGCGCGGTCATGAGTTGGATGGGTGACCGCTAGGACAATACTACTGAGCGCTTCCGTGCTTCGGAGGGCACGTTAAGCCGTTGGTCCCGGTTGTGGTCTTAGGATGGCAGTCGTTATAGCATGGTGGTAGGGCATTTTGCGAATGCCCGCCTGTATAGCTACCACCCTCAAGTAGAAAATCTGTCGCCAAGCACCTAACGGTATGTTCCGGCAGCTGTCCTTGAGAGCCAGTACTTCTAGGTTAGCCTGAACAACATCTTCGACCACATCATCACTTACCATCAGGTGAGATAGTGGTCAAAGGCTAACCTATCAGGCATAAAAAAAGAGCATTTTGCGAATGCTCGCCGGGATAGCTACCCAAGTAGAAAATCTGTCACCATGCAACTAACGTGAACTCAGTGGCATTAGCTATGGACTGCCTCGCAGCATGTTTATGGTTCGAATCCCGCTGCGGGCTCGAGCTTCACCGCTTGGTGGAAGGGCATAGGGCATTTTGCGAATGTTCGCCTGGCTAGCCACCATCCTCAAGCAGAAAATCTGTCAGTAAGCGCCTAACGGGAAGCAGTGATGGCTCAGTGGCATTAGCTTTGGACTGCCACGCAGCAGGTCTATGGTTCGAATCCCGCCGCGGGCTTGAAATTCACCGCTTGGTAGAAGGGCATTTTGCGAATGCTCGCTTGGCTAGCTACCACCCTCAAGTAGAAATTCTGTCACTAAACACTTAACGGGAAGCAGTGATGGCTCTTAGCAATGGACTGCCGCGCAACAGGTCTATGGGTAAAATCCCGCCGCGGGCATGAACTTCACCGCATGGTGGAAGGTTGTTTTGCGAATGCTCGCCCGGCTAGCGAGCTTTGAGATGAGAGTGTGTCGTACCGATTTCAAAATCTGTCTCTAAGCGGTAATGTACGATGGCATCATGGATCTACCAATCCTGGTAGAACACATTTGGAATAAAAATTCTCTACCTACCCGTAACTGATTTAAATTATTTCCAATAAAAATCAATAACTAATCATAGGTTATTTTTGATTAGGTAAGTGCCTACAATCACCGCTAAGTTTACCATATAAACTTTCGTACTACCTTAGGTATAAGTACCTACTACAAATATACATACTTATTCTACTAATTTACGTAGGTAGATACATAGTACTAACTTTATTATTTGTTGTGATCTTATAGCTATGTAGATAGGTATGCAATGTAATGCGCGCCCGCGAATGTCGATTTGACATCGCTGACAGTTGCGTACCTAGGCAGGCCTATATGATAAATGATAATTATATCGTAGATAGGTAGGTATCGTCCATTGAGCTTCTAATTCTAACCCTTTACTACTTTGTGTTAGGTAGGTACTTTCTCAAAGTTATATTACTGCTTAGACTATATTCTAAAAAGAATGCGGACTACCTACGTCCATACCATATCTAACCAAATGCAGCTTTTTATATTGTCTAAGTGTTGCTAAAATGATTAGGTACTCACCATAGCTATCATGACCTGCGTATTGACTAATACCTACTAGGTACTAACTTAGGTGAGAGTAGGTGAGTACCTAGACATAGTTACGTATTTATATTACCCAAGTACCTATCTATATGGATTATGGCGTCCGACACTTACTATCACGAATAAACTAATCAAATGCGAAAGAAAATCCGGTCCCCAACTCCCAACATATGTAAATATATATATATATATATAAGTACGTAAGTAGGCATAGGCACTACATATTGGTAGTGTATACATACGTGCACACCAAAAAGCAACAGGGCATTCCTACAATATAATATTATGTTCTAAGATCGCGGCGCGCTGCACGTGACTTTTGGTAGTGTGCGTTTTGTTAATTATATATTAGTGTGCTGCGCATGAGACCCGCCCGCCCGCTTCCCTCACCGCGGAATGGAAGTATTGACATGAGATGCCCAATATTTTGAACGAAAAACTAGCGCGCAAAACTATGTGTGCCGACCTTTGGCTCTAGGATGTTTATGATTATACTACTGGATGTATTTGTTTTCCAAAATGTTATCTAAAATGATCATGAACTGAGCTATGCTTCTATGTAAATAATTTTAGGGATTTCATGCTCTATAAGTCGTTTATTTACGACTAAACATGCGCTAAAATTCGTGATATTACAGGGATGTTTCGAGGCTTATAACTATCATGTGAAGATTTTTTTTACAAATCGGTGCCAAGACAAGCCTAGATAATGTAGAGATAAATCGATATCATGCTTAGTTGTGGACCTAAAACCTCAAATAAGGGAGTGATCATCCTACGGCGTTTGTATGGAAAAGTTACCGGCCAGTTCAACCTTAAAACATACTTTGACAACCGACAATATTTTAACAATTTTGCACAGTACGAAACATGGAATCAATCTCTAAAATTAACAAAACAAGTAGGTACCTACTATATATTATAGTATTTATATTATATATTTATCTAAAATGTAATTACTAAATAAAAAACTTGTGAAACTCTTCAATCGCGCCAAATACAACTGTCAAAACAGCAGTTGTCAAAAAACGATCACAGCGATCCCACGGTAAGACATGGGTCAAAAATATCACTTTTCTCTGTCATTTGTAGCGTTTTCAAAGCTATCCGAACGGTGAGCGAAAACGATATTTTTGCTCACGAAGTCCCAAAACGAACGGCCCGTGTGATCATTTTTAGCGTTTGTGAGTGTTATTTTTGGCACCGATAGGCTATCCGAACGCCCTAAATGTACTATTAAAAAACTATTAAGTACATCATTTACCTCTAAATATCTGTTCAATTTCTTCAGTTAGCTGTTCGGTAACGTCTTCAGTAACGTCCGGTTGTTCTCTTCTCTGTGTGAGGTTGGGAGCGTCTGACTCTTGGCTCTTCTCTCTTGGCTGCTCTTCAGGAAGTTGTTCTGAAAGTTAATGTTAGTAAACACAACACCATCACAAAAAAAATATGAAGCGCTCGTAGCGAAGTTTGCTTACCTGTTCTTAAACGATCAGCAAGGTAAAGCAACGTTCGCCGCGGTCATGAGTTTGATGGGTGACCGCTAGTGACATTACTACTGAGCGCTTCCGTGCCTCGGAGGGCACATTAAGCCGTCGGTGCCGGTTGTCCTCTTAGGATAGCAATCGTTATAGCATGGTGGTAGGGCATTTCGCGAATGCCCGCCTGGCTAGCTACCACCGTCAAGTAGAAAATCTGTCGCCATGCACCTAATGGTGTGTTCCAGCAGCTGTCCTTGTGAGCCAGTAATTCTAGGTTAGCTTGAACAACATCGTCGACCATATCATCACTTACCATCAGGTGAGATAATGGTCAAAGGCTAACCATAGGCATAAAAAAAACACTCACCATCTCAGCTTAACATACATATAAATCGAAAATAATAGTCAAGACTTTACACCTGCCTTCGTGTGGAAGCAAACTAGCAAGGATAGAACTAGCTTGTTTAATTTACACATTTTTAGAACACCAAATTTACGTATATAGTGGGAAAAAATAATTAAGATCGATACTAAAAAATTGTGACCTAAAAATTTGTGAATGTGATGATTGCTTAGATGTTATCGTATTAAAGTTCCTTCTAGGTAATTGTGTGTGGTTTTATAATAAAGTTTCCTTAAAATTCTTATGATAAAGTGTTCGGTATACATACTTAATCGACTTGAGGTTAGTCGCAACCCTCGGCTTTAAAGCAGAGGCTGCAATTTGGTTGACTAACCACACTTACTTGTTCAGTAAACTTGAAGCCTTATCTCTAGGCGTATAGGGTTTATATTCGTGCGGACACGGATATGTTTACATTTAGTTTTTAAAACGTCTAAACGTCACGGCGGTGGGCGATATATTTTGTTTCTAACAGTACGCTCTTGACCTAGTTGACGCGAGGTCGCGTCTTGCTTCCCAATTCGAGGGATTTATGCGCGCGGACGTGCCTGTTGTTCCTGTTCCGTCATACTGTGCGCGTGTTCGATTATCAGTGAATTTTGAATGTTATATAATTAACGTGAGGTCACGTAGTGGGACTTCTTTCGTGTTGTTAATGCTGTTTCGGATGCCGGGCATCAAGACTTGCATAGTGGATTTTTTGGTGAACATCGAGCCTACTGCACAGCTACGAGTTGCCCTTTTGGATACAGGGAGGTGTTAGTTAATTATTATTCCAACTTAAAAGAATTGTAATTCCTATAGGTTCGGTGTTTAAGCCTAACAATCCTTTGGCGGAACTACCAGCGAGGCGCTGGTCGGTGAGTGGGTTATAATTGTTCCCCCGTATTTACATACATAAATCGGCTAGTTTCTTCTTGTGACTTCCAGGAATCCAGCCGAATACGCCACGACGCACGTGGTAAAGTTTGAGACCAAGGGGATTTTTGGAAAAACCCCACTGCTTACACGTTTTTAGTAGCAGTTAACGGCATTATCAAACATTTTTGATAGTAGAGCATTGGTTTTTCAAACATAAAGTATTACAACGCTCACAGAAGCAAAATTCAAGTAGCACTTAGTAGGAGGGGGCCAACTCTATATCTGGTGTAATGTGGTTCATTCAAGAGTCTTTCTCCTTTGATTATTTGGCGAATATCCACGTTTCGGATGTTATAGCGCAAAGAAACTCCAAGCATAGCTCTCTCCATAGCTCGTTGAGCGACCCTGAGCTTGTCCATAAGAGCCACAGTTAGGGACCACGTCTCACACTTTGGTCTTCAGTCACTTTCACTTTATACATATATGCATAACTCTTTATTGTTCACCAAAGTTCCTTATATAAAAACTTTATACATTAAATATACAATACAAAGATTAATATTACAAAATTACAAATTAACGAGATAAAAAATTATAGTTATGTGCGGGATACGAACCCTCGTCCAGCCACGCCTATAGAGCATACCCAGGCTGGGTATGCTCTGACCGCTTGAGCTTACATGACAATGACTCATAACACCAATTTTGACATAGATAAATAACTTATTATGAAAACTAGATTTTCCAATTGGCGGTCTTATCACTACTAAACCATCTCTTCCAGTTCAAATATTATTATGATACTTACGCCTAAGATAATGATTGACAAGTTCGTCCTGCGGCGCTTCTTCTTCTTCCGCAGCGGGCAGTGGCGGCGGCAAGTCAAGCGGCCCGCGGCGCAGTAGTTGCAAGTTGCGTTTACTCATCGGTGACGCGGGTTCGACGCGCGCCTTCCGCGCGGACTTGGCGGGCGTCGTCGGATTAGTGTTTATTAAGAACTGGAAATAATAAAGGATTTTGAAGCAGTGATGGCTCAGTAGATATATATTGCCACGCGGCAGGTCCATGATTCGAATCCCGCCGCGGGCTTGAGCTTCACCAAATGGTGAAAGGGTATTTTGGGTATGCCCGCCTGGCTAGCGACCACCCTAAAGTACAAAATCTGCCGCCAAGCATCTAACGGTGTGTTCCGACAGCTGTCATTGAGAGCCAGTAATTCTAGGTTAGCCTGAACATCATCTTCGACCACATCATCATTTACCATCAGGTGATATCGTGGTAAAGGCTTATGTATCATCTACAAAAAAAAGACGGCATATTGAACGATTGCAAACGAAATTAATTCGTCGTTATTTAGATATGGCGTCATTTATTGAGTACAATCACCTACCACATTGCCCGCTTCGACATTACTGACATGAAGGGACTTTAGTGACGTCATCAGATCAGACATAAATAACGGTACAGTATGAGCTATACATACTCTACCTTTTTTATATTACATTCGTACGGTTCGTATATTTGCCACTGGTCAAGTTATATGGTACACAGTATATTAGCATTCAAGCACTGGGAATCACGAATCAGTCGTGTCTAAATCAAAATTAGTAAAGTGGTGGATTACATCATACGCTAGATAAAGATGTTGGAGGGTTAAAACCTTATTGCTAATCCTGGCCGACTCCAATTTATTGAAATGACTGACATTGTGTTCGGTTGCTGTTTTATAAAAATGTTTTTATGTCATGTCTTGTGCTTAATAAATTCTGCTTATATTTTACACCAAATACGTGTTTAAATATGATTTATAGAAGGTTATGGTTCAGCAAAAATAGTGCAACGTTATTGTAAATATGTCGGAAACGAAAAATCAAAGTTTTTCACATGAAAAATTACGTGGACGTGAAAATTACGTCGAGTGGAAATTTGTTATGAAAAATGCATTGATTCACGACAATTTATGGATCTGTATAAGCGGTTACGATAAGGATGACAAAACAACGTCCGAAGTGAAAGATCGACGTGACGAAATTGCAAAATCTAAAATTTGCTTGGGCGTTGAAAAGTCATGTTTTTCACATTTGATGTCAGCTGATACGGCGAAAGACGCCTGGAATGCACTAGAACGTGCATATGATGATAAAGGACTCGGTTCAAGAGTGAGAACTCTTCAGAACTTGTGCGCTGTCAAACTGGAGAACTATTCTAGCATGGAAGCTTACGTCAATGAAGTATTGTCATTAGCGCAGCAATTGGCGAATACGAACAAACCTGTTGATGACGAGTTTCTTGGTGCGTTGATGCTCAAAGGTTTACCGACAGAGTACGAGCCCATGATCATGGCACTAGAGCATTCGGGAGCTGTCATTACTGCTGATCTAGTCAAATCGAAACTGCTACAGGATCAACGTTGGACTACTCGTGGAGATTCGAGTGAGTGCTTGTATTCTAAAAGAAAAGGCGCTAGTACGAGTGACTCCTGGACGAGAAAAGCGCAGCAGCACAAGGATGAGTCAAAAGCGAAGGATAATTCCGCTAGAAAGAGAGAACCGTGGTGCTGGAAGTGCAGACAGAAAGGACATCTGAAGAAAGATTGCCGGAACGCGAAGGATTCTTCAGGAAACTGTGTCTTATCAGCATATAGTACTGGATCTGACTCGGAATCTTCGTGGTACATAGACTCGGGGGCTACAAATAACATGACTGGCAGGCGTGATTTGATGACAGACTTCAAATCGCGAGATGGTCACGTCACCATTGCTAATGGAGATAAACTGCGGTGTACAGGTATAGGTACTGTTAAGTTGTCGGATAGCGCGACGTTAACTGATGTGTTGTATATACCTAAGCTGTCTGTAAATCTCATATCTGTTTCGCAATTGATTAAGAATGGTTGTATTGTTAATTTTGATACTACTGGTTGTACAATTTCTAAGCTGGGCGATGTTTTGATTAAGGCAAATGACGTTGGAGGGGCTTACAGACTTCAGACCTGCAGTCTAAGGGCGAATCTTACTACTAGCACTGCAACTTGGCATCAAAGACTTGGGCATTTAAGCGCCAACAATATGAAGCTTTTGAGGCAGGGACTTGCTAATGATATTAGTTTTCAGGACGACCCTTGTAAAGACGTTGCCTGTGAAGTTTGTTTAAAGGGAAAGCAAGCTCGGTTTCCTTTTCCTAGCAATCCTGAGAAGTCTGTGGCTGTAAAACGGTTGGATTTAATCCATACCGATTTGTGTGGTCCGTTGCCGGTGAATTCGCTTGGAGGCAAGAGGTATATCCTGACATTCTTGGATGATCATTCGAGGAAGGTGTTCGTGTATTTCCTGAAGCGTAAGAGCGAGGTGAGTGAATACACGAAAAACTTTATTAAGCTAGTCGAAACTCAGACTGGTGACAAAGTTAAAGTTTTGAGGTCGGACAATGGGACCGAGTATGTGAACAGAGACCTTGAAGGTTTTTTGAAAGGTAAGGGGATAGTCCATCAGGTAACTGTGCCTTACAGTCCTCAACAGAACGGTTGTGCGGAAAGGCTAAACAGGACCCTCCTAGAAAAAGTAAGGTGCCTCTTGTACACTTCGAACCTAGACCACAAGTTTTGGGCAGAAGCTGCCTGTACTGCTGCACATTTAATAAATGTGTCACCTTCGAAAAGGCTCTCAGGGCAAACTCCTGAGGAAGCCTGGACAGGTAAGAAGGTTAGCTTGAAACACTTACGTGTGTTTGGCTGCGAAGCTTATGCTCACGTTGATAAAGTGAAGCGGAATAAGCTTGAACCAAAAAGCAAGCGTTGTATATTTCTTGGCTATGACGGTAATGGATATAGGCTCTACGATTCGGCGAAAAATATAGTTTTTCGTAGTCGTGATGTTGTTTTTAACGAAACAATTTTTCCAGGTGTCAAGAGTAAACGGCCCGTGGAGATCTTCTTTCCGACTAGTGATGACGGAGATACCGTTGAAGATGCGGATGTTCGTGATCAGTCTGGGACTGAGCTTGAGGTGGAGATGCCATCACTACAAACTGTAGAGGCTGAGGTTGAGGCGGAGAGACAGGTAGAACCTGAAGTGTGGTTTGAGGCTGACGAGCAGGTGCCGAGTTCATCTACTGATACAACCAGAATGCCACGGAAGCCACCATCTGACGGACCAGCCTATAATTTACGGCCGAGAGTACCGAGGACGATGTCTGCGCTCGAGACAGAGTTGAGTGAGCCGACGAATGTCAAGGAAGCTTTGCAATCGAGTGATAGTAAGCTTTGGCGGCAAGCTATGCAAGATGAGATTGATTCGTTCAATAAGCATGAGGCTTGGGAGCTAGTTGACAGACCGGCAGACAAGAATATTGTCAAGAATCGATGGTTGTTTAAAATCAAACGTGACGCCAATGGCAAAGTGGCGTGTTATAGAGCGCGATTGGTTGCAAAGGGTTTTACCCAAAAGTTCGGAATTGACTACATGGATACTTTTTCTCCGGTTGTGCGACATAGTTCGTTGAGAATGCTGTTGTCTCTTGCGGTTGAATTAGATCTGAAGATTGATCACCTTGACGTCAAGACTGCTTTTCTGAATGGCAATTTGAGTGAAGAAATTTATATGTCACAGCCTGAAGGTTTCGTCAAGCAAGGCAATGAGCATATGGTCTACAGACTCAAGAAAGCCGTGTACGGGTTAAAGCAGGCGTCACGTGCCTGGTACGATAAGGTAAAGGAAGTTTTACTCGCAGAGAATTTCACGCAGAGCAAGTATGAGAGCTGTATCTTCAGTCGCCGAGTGGGTAAGCGAACCATTATTATTGCTCTCTATGTAGACGATTTTTTCGTTTTTTACGACTGTGACGAGCTTGCTGATAAGATAAAAACGTCACTGAAGTCTCACTTCACAATTAAAGATTTAGGTGAGGTTAAACATATGCTAGGCATCAAAGTACAGCGCACTAGTCGTGAGTTGAAGCTGAGTCAGAAAACCTATATTGAAAAGCTTCTTGAACGTTTCGGTATGAGTGACTGTAAAGTTGCTAAGACGCCCTTAGATGTAGGTCTGAAGTTTATCTGATAGCGCCACCCACGAGAGTAGACTACCGTATCAGGAGCTGATAGGATGTTTATTGTATATAGCTGTGATCTCAAGACCTGACATTTAATTTTTTAAGAAACATGCATTCTTAAGTCAGTTTAATACTTGCTACACAGCGGAACACTTTGCAGCGGCCAAACGTGTATTGCGGTATTTAAAAGGCACAATGAATTTAGGTCTTGTGTACAGAAAAAGTGATGAACATGATAAATTTCATGTTTATGGATTTACTGACGCTGATTGGGCTAACGGGGCGGATCGTTAATCTTACACGGGGTATATTTATAAGCTAGGTAGGAATGTTATTTCCTGGGGTTGTTATAAGCAATCGTGTATCGCACTTTCGTCTACCGAGGCGGAGTATATAGCTTTGTCTGAAGCTGCCAAAGAGGCGGTATACGTCCGTGCGGTTCTTGCTGAGTTGATAGGTCAATGTCACACTGTAACCCTGTATAGTGATAATCAGTCTGCGGCAAAGCTGGCTAGTAACCCAGTGTTCCATAAGCGAACAAAACATGTGGACATTAGATATCACTATATTCGTGAAGCTGTTGAGAATAGGGTGCTAGAACTGATGTACATGCCAACAGAGCAGATGACTGCTGATGTGCTCACGAAGGCACTGCCTAGCTGTAAGCACTTGTCGTTTGTACGAGATATGCTTGAAGTCCTCCAGGATTAAGAGGGCGTGTTGGAGGGTTAAAACCTTATTGCTAATCCTGGCCGACTCCAATTTATTGAAATGACTGACATTGTGTTCGGTTGCTGTTTTATAAAAATGTTTTTATGTCATGTCTTGTGCTTAATAAATTCTGCTTATATTTTACACCAAATACGTGTTTAAATATGATTTATAGAAATAATCAAAATTAGTAAAGTGGTGGATTACATCATACGCTAGATAAAGATCTTCCTAATCTGTCATAATCTTAGTGCTTGGCAGACGTCATGGGGATTACAGTGTTAGATGGTAGTTCTTCAGAAGACGCTGCTGTCCACTTTATGGTATTTTACTCTTCGTCACCACTCAGGAAGATATGGAGGAAGGGGGAGCAATTCTAGAACCCCCCCCCCCCCCGCTTTGCAGGGGTTGTCTCTGGTAAATACGAAGCAATAAATAAACTTTTACTTGACACAGCGAATATTTTTAATCTCTAACACAGTTAAAATATAATAAAATATAATATTTTTTCCATTAAAGTATGCAAAATTAGGTTATTTTAATCTCTACAATAGGTACTTATTTAGTAATCCATAGATATTCAATTAAGACATTTAAAGCCTGTTTTAGAATGTTCGAGTAAGTTCCGGTTGTACTACCCAGAACATAAAATAACTAAATGATAAAAATGACAGTTAACATGCAGCGCGTTTCAAGCTTTAACCGGTGGACAGCGTATGGACAGGGGCCCTTCTTAATCTCCGTAGTCCCACACTTTACAACTGTGTCGAGGCGTATTCGACTGGCCTCCTGGAATGTCACAGGAAGACACCAGCCGATATATGTGCTACTAGGCACGTGTGTATAAAACGGCGGGAACGACCTACCTTCGGACTACGTGCTAGTCGCTCCGTCGATAAGGGGATTATCGCTAAACACCCTAAAGCTAGATAATTGATCAATTAGCTAACTCTACGGAATTAAATTAGGATACTTTCCCTGATCTCGATCTCCCGCCGAACAGGAATTCGTTGCTCGCCCTTTCACTTATCACTGAACGCCTGACGTCCCAATTAACAGTCACTCACACACAAAACAGCAATGTTTATCGTCACTAATAAACTAGCAATCCGTTGCTCTAATCCAGCCGGTCGGCACGACCCCAGTTTTACACAACCCGCGTCAACGTGTGAGCCGCCCACGTACTGACTTCAACAAAACCAGCCGGCGCCCGGCCGGCCGCACGCACACACTTACAAAATCCATCGCAGGTAACACGGACAGGATTCACGTCCGCGCGCGCTCAGAAACAGACTGCATTGTTTACCTTTGTTTACCGAACAGATAGGCTAAATCGATGACTGTGAAACGCAAAGATAGTGTTTTATTTATTATATATGTTCTGGATACTATAACCGGAACTTACTCGATTATTCTGAAACAGGCCCTAAGACTATTGATAAACTGGTACAAAGATCATTTTAATAATTTTGCTTTAAAGCCAATATAACACAGGTTAGATTTTTTCAACTAAAGTAAACAGGTGGCAATGATTGAGCATTTAATAGAGATGATGCAAGTAAGTACTGACGTCGGTTTCGTTGAGCGCTACGCCTGCTTGCACACTCCGCAGCAGCCAGAGCGCGGAGAGCGCGGGCACGTTGGGGAGCGCGGTGTGTGCACGCGCGGCGCTGGCGAGGTCGCCGGCCGCCACGTGCGTGACGCGCTCGTGCGCCGCGTCGTACCGCACGCCGCCGCAACGCGACACCAGCGCCACCAAGCGCTCGCGGCACACACCCGTTACACCCGTCACCCATATCTGACAACAACAACTATATCTGACAATAGGGCCCTTCCCAGTCCCTCTGCCGTCAAAGCGACCATGATTGAAAAGCTTCTTTTTTCATCTTCAGCGCTTGGCATTCAACTCTCTGTCTCACTCCGCCCCCCGCATACCTCCGCCCGCCACTTAACAAGCAAGTGAAAACGAGATAACATTGAACGAAAAATAATGTGCGTAAGCTTCATAAAACTTGATCCGAGAATTACGTGTTTTTCAATAAGCCTTATAAGTTTGTAAAAGATATAACATTTAGAATCTCTATTATATTTGCAAGGTTTCTATCAAATTATGTTCTCTACTTTTACAATTTGTGAGTACATTCTGAACGCCCAAAATTAAAATAAAATTTGTAACAATAGAATATATTTAGAGGCTATTATTGAAGCTGTTACTCCACGTTTTTGGTTTGCATAAAAACCTAGATACAGTGCGCAAGATACCTATTAGCTCAAAAGTTTCAAAGAAAGATCTCTTACAACGCCATAATCACGTACGAGCGTTTGTATGAAAAATAAGACGTGTTGGCCGCTCTTAACAACCGCACACACACCTCTACTTTCTACGTTTATTACCGCCCTCTTAACCAAGAGACCGTCTTCGTGGGTACCAACCCAGTGATAAAAAATCTACCTCCAAGCAGCAGTGTCCAATCAGTGCTGTGTTTAGGTTTGAAAGGCACTGTAGGCACAAATGAAGTTACAGGACAATCAAGACTTAAAAACTGATGTCTCGGGGTGTGGTGCGCAATGCATTATCATACACAATGGTGTATAACTATAATGGACAGACGTTATGCTTACCATCAGTCAACAGTTTGTGCGTCTCAGCAATTATTAAAATAAAAATTTGTACTTTAGCGCAAACAAAATGAGAACTTTTTTATATTTTTAGTATAGTTTGTGGTGCATAACAAAATTACGTCCATTAGTAAACATGTTATTGAATATATTTGGCAAAAATATATAAAAAAAATAAAAATGTACTTAATGAAACCTCTAAAACATCTCTACAATTCAACGATTGTCATCTTTTAATAATCGTTATTCTTTAGTGTCCTGCATTTGGCCAGTTATTATTATTTGTTATGTTACTGTAGATTATTTTACAAAAAGAAACGAAATTTGACTCTTGTATCAGTACTTTAAGGATTAGAGCAAAAAAAATCAAAAAAAACATCCAAAGAACCACAATTTTTGTATGGGCACCGCCACAAACTTACATACAAGCATTATTGGATAGTTATAGGTCTATGGACACCCCTTGATTAGTAGCTTATTTTTAGTTTATTTATTAGGAAATCTAAGAAAGTCTGTGAGAATTTCAACTGGCTACCTTTACCATTGATGAAATTCCATAATATATATTTATCTCGATTCAAAACAGTACAGCTCTTTACGGCTGCTTTATCCATCAGAAATGTGCGAGGAAGAAACCACCAATCGGATAGCCGCACTCAGCGAGACTAGGAAAATGAAACGATCCTATTGGTGCATTTCTTGCTCGCACATCACGGGTGGATACGCAGCCAAAAGATAGGACGGACGAAATTAGTTATTAGTTATCCCAAGGCGCCACATGACGACATACTAAAAAGCAAACCTGCCGGCAGAAACTATAACAAGTTATAAATTTTGAAGCAGTGATAGCTCAGTGGCATTGGCTATGGACTGCCGCGCAACAGGTCCATGGTTCGAATCCCGCCCAGAGCTTGAGCTTCACCGCATGGTGGAAGGGCATTTAGCGAATGCCCGCCTGGCTAGCGACCACCCTCAAGTAGAAAATCTGTAGCCAAGCACCTAACGGTGTGTTCCGGCAGCAGTCCTTGAGAGCCAGTGAAATAACAGGCAAAATGAGACTTAACAGGGTATGTCTCAACGTGATGGGCGCAGTGCAGTTCGTCACTTGTGATGAAATGCATCTGTTATAGGCAGAGGATACAGCTTAACATCAGGTGGGCCTCGCGCTTGTTCCTTAACAATAACAGTACTTCTATTTACTCACACAAAATCCGTCAAAGATAGGTCCAGCCTTCTTGACTGCGCTCATGTCAAAGTTTTCAAACGCGGTTGCTATCTCCTTTTCCATTGAAGATTCGCTTGTCCTCTTCAATTCTTGCGACAACTGGAAAGTTTAGATTTAAATTTATATCGCTTTTTACCACTCTGTTTAATATTTTGGTTATGTAAGTAGAGGTGCAAAGAGATGGATTTAAAACAGCTCTAAGAATGCGTGGTGTTTACAGAGTAAATGAGAAATATGAACATGGTAAAGTGTACATGAGTTATTTAGGTCTGCTTGGAATGGAATAAAAAGAATTGTTCCAAGTACGGGTGTTCTATTTTATTGTTTTATGCTTGATACGTGATGACGCAAGTGATGATGTGTTCGAAGGTTTTGTTCAGTCTAAGCTAGAATTACTGGCTCTCAAGGACAGCTGCCGGAACACTAGCTAGCTAGTCAGACGGGCATTCGCAAAATGCCCTACCATTATGCAAATTCCCTACCACCATGTTATGCCCTACCACCACGCCAACAATTGTATTAATACAATAATTTACATTCGATTACTAAAAAATAAATATTTGCATTTAAATAATTATTCTCTATAGAGCTAGTACATGATGTAGTCGCCCTCTATTAGGGTCTTGATTTGTTGTAGATACCAGTAACCTAACGATCCTCCTCTGTGCTCCCTCTAGCATCTATGTATGACTTTGCTTTGAAATAGTCAAATCAAATCCTTTTAAGAGGTAGAAGGGGGCAGCAGACAATACAAAAAAAAACATTTTTGTTAATGTTTCACATATCATACATGTTTTATCATGCAAGTTATTGATTTAGAATAGATTTTTTTAACATTGCTTTATTGTTAAATATATATATCCTTGTAATAAGAGTAGTATCATTACAATCAGGAACCAAATCTTTACCTATCTCAGCCACATTTAATATCAAACTCGTGCCAAAAAACTAAATCTTGTCCCATAACTTAAAATAAACGCGTTTTTGTATGTAGGAAGTCAGGCGATTAGACATTTATCTCGGTTTAGGTAGATCAGGAATTAATCTTTGTTAGTGAAACTCAAACTGAAGCTCTGAACTCAGTCAAACGCTTCAACACCATTCAGCTTGAATTGATCGCTTTCAGTTTCAATAGTTAAATCCACCCGTTAAATTACTGTACTTCAGTTAAAACCATAAGAAAACCAGCATAATTGTTTACAAGAAGTTCTACCCAGTGGGGTGCCGGGTAAAAAAGAGTAATCGTAAAAGGCGACTGAGGCAAAAATACTGGCAGGTGGGCAGCAGCGCCTTCTAAAGAACTGCCATCTAACACTGCGAGCCCCAAGCTGCCTGCCAATCGTGTAGTTATTGCAAATACCCCCTAAATAGGGGAGGCTGTGTTCAGCAGTGGACTATCCGGCTGATACAGTACTGTACAAGAAGTTGTTATATAAACCAGCGCATAAGAAATACCAGCAGATACCACACGCAACAGATAAGCAAGCAGTCTTACTCTCAGCTCGCAGTACAAAGCTATGAACCGGAACATTTCTGCCTAGAAGGCGCATATAGATCCGTAGTTCAATTACAAAGTCTGAGCCTGAACCACAGATTATATAATAGTTGGGCAGTGATGGCCAAATGGGAATACACTATGGCTATGTACTGCCGCGCATGCGAACCATGGATAGAATACCACCGTCACAAGGCTTGAGATTCACCAAACAAGTAGAAAATCTGTCAGTAAACAACTAACGGTATATAGGAAAGGATATAAAAAATGCCACGTGCCTCGAACGCTCCAATATTACATCGATCGTGAAACAAGAAGTAAATACCTTCATTTTAGTAGACATTGTTGATATGTCCGCCGTTCCAGTTTCGTCTACGAAGTTGTTCGGTGCTCGTACGTTTGTTATTCGAGAGAAGTTTAGACCTGCAATAAAAAGGTTTAATTATTTGGTTACATACTAGCTCGCGCCCAATCCTGAGGAAAAATCAATTGAGAGAAGACATAGATCAAAATATTCGGCCCAAATTGCATTAAACCATGTATAAAGTGTATGAAGAAATTGGGATATGTCAAAATAGTGGAATTGGAAATGAGTTATCTTTGCTAGCCTTTCGAAAAGCATCTTACGAGTTGAGAATCTTTACACATACCAAATTTCATCAAAATACGTTCAGACGTTACGGTGTTTGATGAGTATACATATGCCAAATCCAAATCTACCCACAAAACTTCACAATTGTATAAAATGAAATTTTTAGCCGATTTTACGTCGAGAAGGCGGTCGAGACGCCTTCTCGAAAAAACCGTAAGTTAAATCGGCTAAAAATGTCATTTACTATGTGTCAAACTTACGTTAGTTTTCATCAATTAATTGTATAAAATATTCGAAATAAATAAGTTTTTTTTTATTACTGATATGTTAGCCTTTGACCACTATCTTACCTGATGGTAAGTGATAATGTGGTCGAAGATGTTGTTCAGGCTAACCTAGAAATACTGGCTCTCAAGGACAGCTGCCGGAACACACCGTTAGGTGCTTGGTGACAGGTTTTCTACTTGAGGGTGGTAGCTAGCCAGGCGAGCATTCGCAAAATGCCCGACAGCAGTCCTTGAGAGCCAGTGAAATTACAGGCACATGAGACTTAACAATGTGTCAAGGTGACGGGCGCAGTGCAATTCGTGAGTTGTCTGACGCAATGCATCTGTTATAGGCAGAGGTTAGTCCGCTTAACATCAGGTGGGCGTCGTGCTTGATCCGTCACAATAACATAAAAAAAGAAATATGTCAAGATAATGAGTTATATCTGCTCTGCTAGCCTTTCTGAGAACAGGCGAGGCGGTATTCGAAAAGCATCTTACGAGTGGAGAATCTTTATACATACCAAATTTCATCAAAATACGTTCAGACGTTACGGTGTTTGATGAGTATACATTTGCCAAATCTAAATCTACCCACAAAACTTCACAATTACATAAAATATTAAGTATATTATAGTTCTGTGTGCATTGTGATACAAGGGTCACAATTTATACTGAGGTAAAATACATTTAGGGCCTGTTTCAGAATGTTCGAGTAAGATCCGGTTATACTACCCAGAACATGAAATAACTGAATGATAAAAATGACAGTTAACATGCAGCGCGTTTCAAGCTTTAACCAATGGATATTATAGGCTAAATCTATGACTGTGAAACGCAAAGATAGTGTTATTTATTAAATAGGTTCTGGGTAGTATAACCGGAACTTACTCGAACATTCTGAAACAGGCCTTATTTTAATAATGTAATACTTTTTTTGAAAACCAAAAACAATTGATTACATCCATACCGGGTCACTTCACATAATAATAAGGTAGGTTCCGTTTCGTTTCTTTCGATGAAATAGAAAGTTTTATTGTTTGTCGGAATTGTGTCGATTCCTATTTACACAGTATTACATTCGAGTAAACGATTGTTAGAACCAGTATGTTCATCTATCTTTAAGTATCTCTTATACAAAAAGTACCTCGGGGCAGCACGCACCTTTTGCCGTACTCTAATGCCACCTTGTATTTTTTTTATTAATCTGCACTAATATTAGAAAGAGGAAAGATTTGTATTTTCGTTTGTAACGAATATATTGTAGCAGTGATAGCTCAGTGGCATTGGCTAAGGACTGCCCTGCCGCAGGTCCATGGTTCGAATTCCGCCGCGGGCTTGAGCCTTACCGCATGGTGGAAGAGCATTTTACGAATGCTCGCCTGGCCAGCGACCACCTTTAAATAGAAAATCTGTCGCCAAGCACCTAATGGAGTGTTCCGGCAGCAGTCCTTGAGAGCCAGTGAAATTACAGGCACAATAAGACTTAACATCTACGTCTCAAGGTGACGGGCGCAGTGCAATTCGTGGCTTATGACGAAATGCATCTGTTATAGGCAGAGGTTAGTCCGCTTAAAATCAGGTGGGCCTCGTGCTTGATCCGTCACAATAACATCTTTAAAACTACTGGACTGATTTTGATGTAATTTGGTATGGAAATAGATTGAGATCCGGGGTAGGATATAGGATACTTTTTATCCAACTGCGCAAATAGAGGTTAATGGTTTTGCTCGATAACCGGCATACGCGCGGGCGGAGCCGGAAAGCTAGTCTTACTATATAAAGCTTAATAAACTACTCACTCATATCGGGCACCCTAGTGAGACTGAGCGGCGATGATGTAAGAGCACCGGCGACTCGATACTTCGCTAGAGGCAGCGCCACGCCTTTAGCTGCGGAGTCCTTCACCCAAGTGGGCAGCACGCACGCTTTGCCGTATTCTAACGCCGCCTTGTATTTCTCACTACCCACACCGTCTCTATAGCGAATACGATTGTTTACATTATAGAAGTATATACTCATAAACGTTACATCATCATAATATACTTAACATATATAGCATATTTTCTCATGACATGATTCCAGTAATGATATAATTCTGCGGCTTGTAATCGCCAGAATTTAAATCCAAACAGCACTGTTGAAAAATAAACTAAATGTAAAAAACTTTTCGTTTCAAGCACCAAACGGTGTGCACCTAAATTTAAATATTTTGAACCTGTGCGAAGAATTGAAGCAACGATAGCCGAGAGGTTACAACTATGAACTGCAGTGCCGCAGGTCCATGGTTCAATCCCCGCCGCCGGCTTGAGCTTTACCAAGTGGTGGGAGGACATTTTGCGAGTGCTCGCCTGACTCCTCCAACCAACTAACCTCAAGTAAAAAATCTGTCACCAAGCACCCACTAGTGTCTTCCGGTAGCAGTCCTTAAGAGCCAGTAAAGTTACAGGCACATGATGACACTTAACAACTGTATGTTTCAGGATGTCGGGCGCAGTGCAGCTCGTCACTTGTGACTAAATGCAATTATAGCAAATGCTATTATAGGCAGATGTTACCGCTTAACATTAGGTGGGCATCTTGCTCGTTCCGTCACAATCACATTTTCTTTTCCGTTTTTTTATTTAACATATTGGCAAAAAGCGTAAACGCAAAATACAACATTCGTATTTTGACACACTTTCAAAACACACTTTCTTTTTATTAACATTTAAGTTTTTAAGTGACCTATCCTATAACTTATCAGTAAGTAACTACATTAATAGAGAAACAGTAATTATACTCACTTATTCAAAACAACGATATCGGTCGTCTCACTTTGGAAAGCTCCAGAAAAAGTGCCGCCGTGTTCATTAACGAGCTTCATGATCATCTGTTTGTCTTTCTTCGATATACCCGAGGTGGTGACCTGCACGTTGGCGAAGGGCGGCAGCTTGAACTTGTCGAACTCCGCTGACGAGCCGTTTACATTGATGCGGAGCGAGGCTTCCCAAACGGCATCTATCCAACTCTCTTTCATTATCGGTATACCTTTTACTACTGATTTCTGTAAAAAATATATTAGGTCATAGTTCTCTGGTCTCAACGCGCGTGTATTATAACAACGGCATGATAGTAATGATTAGGTAATACGCTTTCTCCCATACATTTTATTAACAGCGCCCCTAGCGGAAACGGTATTGAACTAAAAAAAACTATGGTTGTAAACTTTTACTTATATAATAACGTAAAACTCGGTGTACAGAGGGATGTTGATCCCAATCCAATCAAAATCTTTCCGGGAGATATTAATATTGTAATAATAATCTGATATAACTTCAATTTTTACTAACTTTTGCATACCATATAGGTGGAATATGGAGAACTTTGTATAATTAAGAACTTGTTTACTACCCATGTTCATGCAATAAATATATTTGAATTTGAGTTCAAATTAATATGCAGTTCGTAAGATAAGACAGTATTATGTCGTACCGTACAGTGCATTGAACATTTTTTGTAATAACATAAATTAATTAAAAAAAAACACATGCAAGTGTTTCATATTTCTAATTTAAATACAACTATTATTATTGAAGCCACCAGTCGAAACTGGATTCACAAAACAGGGTTTTTATACACCGTGTATATATTTGAATAACATTCAAAACTGTGCACATTTTATAGCCTACGCAAATGAAGCCGCGACAATGTGTTTTGGGTACCCTGCTTATTAGGACCATCGGGCAAAACCAGTAGTCATTAGAACGACTAACATGATACCTGTACTGTACTGTATCAGCCGGATAGTCCAGTGCTGAACAGAGGCTCCCCCATTAATGTGTACTTCCAACGAGAGCATTCCCGAGGACAGTTGGAGCCAGACAGAAAGTCAGTCATAAAACCAAAACCTAAATTGATGATGACAATGATATGTGCATGATGTACGGTAAACATAGGGCATAATTATGGTACCGATCCACCGCAGAGCTAGGACATGTCAGAAGATGGTTATTCACTGTCAATGTACATTTTGATTTATATGAAGATATATCATACCTCACTATATTTTCAAGGTAAATATTTAAAAATATAGGAACTTTGTCACTGAGTTCTATTATACCAAATAAGCAAAAATCCTGCTTCACTAGTGTGTAATGATACCCAGCCATAAACATTGCCTGAATTATAAATATGACTAATGATTACATTACCTATTCATAAAAATTACTAACGATGAGGTAGGCCATTGAAACTGTCGCAAAGAATCGCTCGCTTTCTAGGTATAAGAATTATAAAATACAAAAATCAGTGTCAGTATGCCTACATTAGGTGCGTTCGTTTTGGCTCAATTGCGTTTGTAGCAGTTTCAAAAGTGGCATTTGTGTATTAGCGTTCGGATAGAAGCTTTTTTTGACCACCAATTACTGCATGCTATCCGAACGGCTTAAAACGTACTTTGACAACCGACAATGTTTTAACAATTTTGCACAGTACGAAACATGGAATCAATCTCTAAAATTAACAAAAAAGTAGGTAACTATATTATTATTATTTCATTGTTAATGGCTTCTGATAGTTACCTATTTAAAAAACTTATGAAACTCTTCAATCGCGCCAAATACAACTGTCGAACCAGCAGTAGTCAAAAAACGATCACAACGATCCCACGGTAAGACATGGGTCAAAAATATCACTTTTCGCTGTCATTTGTAGCGTTTTCAAAGCTATACGAACGGTGAGCGAAAACGATATTTTTGCTCACGAAGTCCCAAAACGAACGGCCCGTGTGATCATTTTTAGCGTTTGTGAGTGTTATTTTTGGCACCGATAGGCTATCCGAACGCCCTATTTGAAGAGTTTTTATACATAAATAAAAAGGATTGAATCTATGAAGTGCTGGCGACCTGCCAGGCTTCTTCAATTGGACATTTTTATATTTGGGCGTGTACAATCTGGTTAGACATTTTGGACGTTTCTATGACTAGGCAAAATGTTTGATTGGATATTTTTGAACGCCCGGTAATTTTTCCTTTAGGTGACATGTCGTGCGAAGGATAGAAACTTGTAATTGACCTAGTGATATAAATGAGTGTTTTATATCACTATTAGTGTTTTATATCACTAGGTATTTTATAAGTGTAGGCGGCGAATAATAACAAGAATAAATTAATTAATAATGTAAATAACTAACTACAAATTATATATTTTCATTAAACGTTTTATCGTTTCATTGAACTATAACTGCAAGTTATACATATATTTATGGAATCGTGTTTTAAAGCCCTTCATTTTGATAAGAGACTCGATAGGTTTGGAAGATTTGTTTTTATCTCATAATATGAGATAATAATATACAGGGTTATTAATGCTAACAACCTCTTTTTGTATTCAAACCTAAAAAAATCAGCTCAAAATGTTTCTTAGGACTAGCAGAAGTCAACTCTAATAGGTGTCTAAAATCCGCCATTTTGTATTTTTTTACTTTTATGTACCTATTGCATTTTTATTTAAAAATGGACGTTTTCTATACATCGAAAACTTTTAGGGTGTCTTCGGATTTCCTACAGCCGACGCGACGTGATGATTTCTTTTAATGCATTGGAGATACATTTTCTTCCACAATTTTGAGTTTGCTAGCTACTAACTCTCAAGTAATCTATAAGTGCCAGTTCTCGTTCTAGGTTTAGCATGAAAAATATCATTACCAACAGTACCAAGAGTTGAGATCTCATGCTGGCCATTGAAAAAGTTATCAAAAATATTTTAAAAAAATACTATTTTTGTACCGACATTTTATTGAGACTTTGTTTTTGTTTATTTTGTCAGTGAAGTATAAGAAATCTTCGGACTGATTAAAAAACTTATAGGTACATGATAAAACGTACACTTTTTGTATTTCAAAAGTTTGTTATCATTTACCTAAGTAAAGATTGTAGGGATTTTGATAAAATTAGGCAGCTAGTACTCTCATACGACTTTACTATAAAAAGATATAAATTACTTAATTACGAAGCAAACTGTTTCTGCCACATACATACCTCTGCTCTCTGCTCTGCTAAAATTACGCTTTAATTAGGAATTCGCTATTTTTATGCCCTTTGTATTACCTATCTTACATACTTACTAAATCAAATGGATGACCTGTGTAATTTTGCACCAGAAATCCTTTTTTTGTTTCTCGGTTGAGGTGTGGCATAATTAAACCGCGCAAACCATCATAAATGTTTCTTTTTACATACATTGCTTTTCACGTGATTGAAATCACTTATCACGTATTATCACTAATAGGCGGCTCATTTCTCCACGCGTTCAATAAGTTTTTGTTGGTAGATATTTTGTGGCATCAGAATAAATTCTATTGTACAGTCCCACCAACTTATCTGTTCAGGTGGCAGAAAAATGAACTAAAACCCTCCCTCAAATTGTGACAGTTTGTAGTTGATTTCCTTGACAAGTAGCGCCCTCGAAAACTGCACAGTTAAGTTGGTGGTACTATAAGTTAAATTACATACATTTATAGGAGTATGTAGATAAGTATTATTTGTTTGCCTGGGATGCCCTGTTCTGTATAATGGTGTGTGCTACCAATAAATATGTAAAAAAAAATTCATGCCTGATAGGTAGCCTTTGACCACTATCTCACCTGATGGTAAGTGATGATGTGGTCGCAGATGTTGTTCAGGCTAACCTAGTACTGGCTCTCAAGGACAGCTGCCAGAACACACCGTTAGGTGCTTGGCGACAGATTTTCTACTTGAGATAGCTTTGGTAGCTAGCCGCCTGGCGGGCATTCGCAAAATGCCCTACCACCATGCTATAACGACTGCCATTCTAAGACAACAACTGGGACCGGCTTAAAAAGTATACCGTGCGGCGCAACAGCATTAACTTGCATCGAAGCAGTGATGGCTCAGTGGCATTGGCTATGGACTGCCGCGCAGCAGGTCCATGGTTCGAATCCCGCCCAGAGCTTGAGCTTCACCGCATGGTGGAAGGGCATTTTGCGAATGCCCGCCTGGCTAGCGGCCACCCTCAAGTAGAAAATCTGTCGCCAAGCACCTAAAGGTGTGTTCCGGCAGCAGTCCTTGAGAGCCAGTGAAATAACAGGCAAATGAGACTTAACAGGTATGTCTCAAGGTGATGGGCGCAGTGCAGTTCGTCACTTGTGATGAAATGCATCTGTTATAGGCAGAGGATACCGCTTAACATCAGGTGGGCCTCGCGCTTGTTCCATCACAATAACATAAAAAAAAAAACTTGAGGCGACCAATCGGATGCGATCATTTCTAAGCGCCAAATCAATTAATCAATTCGATAGCATTTTGAAGATCGTGTGTGTAATGTTAATTGTGAACTTGATGAGTCGGAAATCAAAGTGGTAGCTGTATGAGAGTTACAGTTATTTACATATTAATTCGTTATCTACATGTAGCCGTGTATACTATTGCATCAGTTTTATATACCATAATCTAATAATTCATCGATATCGATAAAATCGTTATAATTTGAAGAGAGCACCTCTTAAGATCGCAGCCATTTAACTTTGTGTTTTAGGTATACACGTTTATTTTATAGGTATTTCCAGTCCATGGATATATGTCCATGACCTATTGTCCCTTGCACTGTAAAGGCAAATCGACCGATATATCTCACATTGAAATCGGTTGGACCGTTTAGAAGTTATTGTGGAATAAAGAAACTCACAAACATACATACATGAGCCCTGAAAATATAACTCCTTTTTTTGGGCAGTCGTGTAAAAAGAAAACTGTTTCTATGTTACTAAAAATTAACAGTCGCTTTGTTTACTAATTTTTGAAGCAGTGATGGCTCAGTGGCTTTGGCTATGGACTGCCGCGCAGCAGGTCCAGAGTTCGAATCCCGCCACGGGCTTGAGATTCAGGGCATGCTAGAAGGGCCATTTTGCGAATGCCCGCTTGGCTAGCGACCACCCTCAAGTAGAAAATCTGTCGCCAAGCACCTAGCGGTGTGTTCCAGCATCTGTCCTGGAGAGCCAGTGAAATTACAGCCACATGAGACTTAACAACTATGTCTCAAAGTGACGGGCGCAGTGCAATTCGTGATTTGTGATGAAATGCATCTGTTATAGGCAGAGGTTAGTCCGCTTGACATCAGTTGGGCCTCGAGCTTGATCCGTGACAATAATATAATAAAAAAAAAACTCTTTAATTTTAAATAGTAATGGAGTATTCACTTACGACGTATTTGTCGGAGAGCACAGTGTCCGAAACTAAGTGTGTAGTATCGTCGGTCAGAACTGTGTTGTAGATACCTCCCATCCAATGCACCTTCTTTTTGATATTTTCCTGAAAAGAACAAACTAATTGTATGTAGGTATGTGAAGAATAAAGTTCCTTTTATATTGCTGTCTAACCTTTAATAACCATAACACCTTGTCAATTAGACAAATATATATCTTAGAATAAAAACTGTTCGCTATTCTATAAAATATATCCAGTGAGTGTTAGAGAAACTAAAATAGAGAGGTCATTAAATAGTCGCAAATAAATAATACAAATTCATTTCTAAATTTTAACAGCAATATTTACTTTGTTATTTTATATAAAAAAGACTTTTACAAGAAGCTTTTACATTTATTTTTTATAGGTGTGAAATTATCTCATTTTGCCTATGTACCTACGAGACTTATGCAATTTCTATATGAGGTCGTGCTGAAAACTTTGGTAAGTCAGCATTAGTATTTTTGAATGTATATATAAAAAAAAAACATTATAATGTCCATACAAGTACAGTACCTACACGTTTTTACGATGACATTTTCAAACAATCGCTTAATATTGATCATTATGAGTTTGGACAAGATATATTCTAATCAATTTCAAATCAACAGCCTTCCTCATAAGGGAGTCGGGGGGTTTCTCATGATCCACGTGCTTGGCAGGCGTCTTGGGAATCGCACGGTAGGATGTCAGTTTTACAGAATGCACTACTGTCCACCACTGGTATTTTTCTCTTTGTCACCCAGGTACCCTATTACCTACTACGTATAATTTTCTTTACCAACATAGTCCTTTACCATTGCGTCAGCAAAACTAAACTATCCCTTATGTTCTTGTGTTGTAAGAAAAACTCATGTGTAACGTAATGTGCCAACACAAGGCTACAATTTACTTCATGGTCAAACATATACTGAGATGATTTAGAGCCACGTATATGGTACAGTAGTAGAAAAAATGGACGAAAAGTATACACAAGTACGAGTTCAAAACCATATTAAAGACTTGCTCTGGATCTGATAGTATCGAAATGCCCTGTCAGGCAAAAGCAGAAGCATATCAAACTAACCAGTATTTTGTCAGGATAGATTATATTAAGTACCTTTAGTTGTTTTGACAGTCCACTGGCTGTGATCACTAATCCTCTCAAAGCTACAGTGAAGACTGGCTCTGGACCTGATGGTATCGGAATCCCCTCGGTCAGGCAACAAGACAAGCATCTTGGCCCTACCAGTCTGTGGAAGATAAAATAAATTCATGATAAGTTTCTTCTATACTATTGAAGCGCTCGTAGCGAAGTTTACTTAGTTGTTCTCAATCGATTAGCAAAGTTAAGCAACGTCGCGCGCGGTCATGAGTTGGATGGGTGACCGCTAGTGACATTACTACTGAGCGTTTCCGTGCTTCGGAGGGCACGTTAAGCCGTCGGTCCCGGTTGTTGTCTTCGGATGGCAATCGTTATAGCATGGTGGTAGGGCATTTTGCGAATGCCCGCCTGGCTAGCTACCACCCTCAAGTAGAAAATCTGTCGCCAAGCACCTAACGGTGTGTTCCGGCAGCTGTCCTTGAGAGCCAGTCCATCTAGGTTAGCCTGAACAACATCTTCGACCACATCATCACTTACCATCAGGTGAGATAGTGGTCAAAGGCTAACATATAAAGTGAAAAAAAAAAAAAAAACGTTTCTGTTCTCATAATAAATTACATAAAGTCTGTACATAGAAGGTACGTTTATTCATGTGTTATCTGAATGTGTAGACAGAAATGTCGAAGCTCCACGCTTCACCAGTCATGTTTTGAGCATATGTAATATGGGGCGACCATATTGTCATCTACAAGACACAGTCCAGACCGCTATTGCAAAAATTTTAATCAGTTTGGACTTTGGTAAATATTAAACTCAGTGATGGAATCATAAACCTATAAAGATATTCAATTGCGCTTTATAACACGCTACGTGATCAGCAAAGCCAGTTGTGGCAGGTAAATTTCAATACATGTAATATTTTCATACACGGAAGATACATGGTTGTATTTGTTGTAGGGGTTTTAGCGACTGCCTGACAGGCTAGCTACCACCCTCAAGCAAGAACTTAACAGGGTGCTCCCACAGCTATCCTCGTCACTTTTCAATTATGTTGTCAGACTAGATGCTCAAGCATTATGTGAATGAAATTGAAAAAAAAATAGTCTAGAAAACAGTATTGAACACTTTCGGTTCATTAAGAGGTTACTGATGCAAAAAGTGCAAAGGAAATAAAAACCAAGCCAGCAGGGGCAATACAACAACATTGCACTAATACAAAATTTCCATTATATCCAAACATGTACCGCAGGGGGCACTTCGCTTGCTAGCTTGTTACAGTGCCCTTCACGCCTAAACATAGTAATCTTTGCACAAGCTTCAAGGCAGATAATCTGGCACTGCAGTGGTATTAAGACGGCCCTTGCTAAAGAGACCTATTGCCTGGTCTAAATAATAATAACCTTCTATTAAATATAAAAATAAGGTATTGGTTGTTTAGTATTTACTATGCAAAGAATATTTAGCCGCATAATTTTGCCGCTTCATGTTAATGATACACAAGGTGTAAACTAAGATATAATTCGTCCGTTGCGAGGTGACAACACCACTGTTTAGTGAACAAGATGGTTTATGATAAACGTAGATACTCCATAAAAAATATAGAGACACTTAATTCGACATACCATATCTTACGTTATAATTATCATATGATAGGGAATGCAGAATTTTTAGTAATTATGTTAAGTTAAAGTTTTATGAGCATACAGCGTAAGAACATTTTTTTGTATATATAAAATAATCAATTACGTAGTTAAGAAACATTAGTAATGTAGATAAAAATAAAAACGGGACATCAATTGCAAAGTTTATTTATTACAAAGTTATTACAAAGCCCCCAGTCAGCCTAGTGCTGGGCGGCTGGGCCTCATCATTAATTCACTACTTATGTTCCGCGAATGTGCGGTGGTCTTCCGCTTAGGTACTGATATCATGCGGGCTACACAATGCATGATAGTGGTAAGGCCGGGTACATAACTACCAAGGTGCTCTAAACACGCGTCTAAATCGCGACGACGCGTCCGCGCAACTCTTTGCAACGTTGCGTGGAGTCGTCGCGATTTAGACGCGTGAACTCATCTGGTGAAGGGCATCGGTTATGCCCGAATCCTAGGACGACAATTTCAACCAATACGCGAGAGTACAGCCGTTTATTTAACATATTAATACCGCCCTTTGTACCTTACTATTGTTAGTGTTTCTTTGTAATTTCCTGTTCTTTGGTGTCAATAAAGAGTTATCGTATCATATCGTTTCGTATATTAATGTCTCACTATCACGAGAATTTTTAAACCCAATATTTTAAACAGTCCAACATGATACACCAAATGACATATAAACTGCAATTAATTCATTGCCATAAGTGTACTTACAAACATTTTGTAGATCTGAGCTTTTCATAAATTTCTCCTGCAAATTCTGTCAGTACAAAAACATCTCTTTTTGAAAGCCCTTCAAACTTCTCACAGTGGGATTCATGTAGCCATTTCGCATGCAAGCCGCCACCACTATGCTGCTCGGAAGCCTGTAACAATATTAATAGTAGATTATGATACAAGTGAGCTAAGTTGCAGTGCGTAAACCAGCCGAGTGTATAATGAGAATGTTGCTCACGAGTTTCAGAGGCTGTGTTTACTCGCGTATAATTTGCAGTTAGGTACTAACTTAACTTTGTAGGGATAATTCTATTACGCACTAGTGTATAATATTATTATGCACGAGGGTGTTATAGTTCAGTTTATGGCCCTAAAAACGATATAATAAAGCTCACTTTACGAGCAAGAATGTTGAAAATATTATTATAATACCATTAAAAAATACGGGCTGTACGGAGGTAGGGTATTTTGCAAATTCTCGCTTCGTTTGGTGGTGTGCATAATGCCCTTCCACCATGCGGTGAAGCTCAAGCCCGTGGTGGGATTCGAACCATGGACCTGCTGCGCGGCTGTCTATAGCTAATGCCACTGAGCCATCACTGCTTCAAAGGACTAAGCTGGTTTTTGTTATTTGTTGCTATACAGTTTGTGTTATTTGTTATGTCTTATACATTCAATAATTTACTATAACTGTACCAAGCTGGACACTTGTATGTATACTTATAAGCATTTTTATGATGAGCACTAACAAAAATATTTTTTTTTAAAACACTACAACCCACTTATTGTTATTATTATAATTACTATGCAATCTCTGCTAGGCAATCCACCATACTAATATAATATTCTGTGAAAATTTCATCTGGCTTTCGATTATGGTTCCAAAGATTCAGCTCTATAAAGGTTGGACAGACAGAAGGATGGATGGACAGACAGACAGCTGAGGCTTATAAATAGGGTCCTGTTATGGTACTCACTTGAATGAGGCAGGATACTAGATAGATAGAACTACCAGAATGTGTCGTAGTAATTTGACATATTCATTTTTAAATTGACTAATGCATTAATTAAACAGTTTTGAAGTCCCACTGGTAGTTATATTATACCATCTGGAAAAAGTCTCATGTTTTTGCATCATTTTTAAATAACACTAAGATTATTTAATTCTTAGTAGAGCCTACTTTAGCCCTAGAAATGTGGAACCCTAAATCATCAGCATCATCATTATATCAACTGGAATGTCCACTGTCGATCATGGTATCCGCAACTGGGGGATTCACCCTAATCCCGACTGACTATCTGACTTAATTATAAACAATATTAAAGAAAATCAAACTTCCATGTGTAATTATGTCATAATAAGCGATTGGTCAATATAGGTGGAGTCATAATAAACAGATTCTACTGTATAGATAACAGACTCTTGATATTCATATTGTCAGGAGCTACT
This sequence comes from Plagodis pulveraria, assembly GCA_963890685.1. Taxonomy (NCBI): domain Eukaryota; kingdom Metazoa; phylum Arthropoda; class Insecta; order Lepidoptera; family Geometridae; genus Plagodis; species Plagodis pulveraria. The sequence goes on from OY982950.1 coordinate 5,708,350, forward strand.
GGAAACATTGGAGTGACGAGCAGGCCCAGCTGAACAAGCTTTATAAGCATAGCAGAAGAGCGGTCAACCATTACTACTTTATAAGATTTTGTAATAAGTGGTTTCAATTAGGCATTTGTGGCTAATTAGTGAATTTGCGTAAATTGCTAAAATTGTTATGATTTTATTTTGTTAATAATTCCTACACCTCCAAAATATTTTTTTTTCCTTAAAAACATTTCGTTTATATTTTAATTCCCAATAAATATAACATTATACATTAACATGATGATATAAGGCTGCATATCCACGGCAGATGCATGAGGAAGATATGTTGTGTAAGTGGAATAAGTTCACCAATAAAATAGTTTCATTTTCCTAGCCTCACTGAGCATTGTGATCTTATTGTTGTATTTTTTCCACTCACACTGCTTATCTTCCTCAAATATCTCTGGCGGATACACAGCTTTAGGCGAGAGTTTATGAAGATACATTTTCAGTCTTTTTTCTGAATAGATTTGCGATACATAAAAAGTGTAGGTACTAAAATGTAGAACTATTTCTATTGCAATTTTATCTTCTTTTCAAATTCTGATGTACCTAATGTCAAATCAATCTGAACAATGGGATTAAAACTCCCATTGGTCAGACCAGTCTCACTACTTGGAAACACATTCTAGGCATAACATAAACTTATTCCTTTTTATTGTTATGTTTGCAATAACTATGTGGATTATATTACAAAATTTAAAGATTAAATTACCAATACAATAGGTATTTAGTAAAATTTTTAAATAATTTTAAATTATCCCGCACATGACTTAAATTTTCCTGTTGTATATTTGTAATGAACTTATGCCCTTTGCAATGCAATACATAGTCGGTATCTATCTTATTTCTAATTTGAGTGCATGTGAGAGATTTTTTCATGTATGTACCAATTAGGTATTTAATATTAATTATTATCATCATCTTGCTACCCTCATCCTTTATTTTATGTTCACTATCAACACATAGGATAATACAACAACATATTAAGTTCGATAAATATTTTCGATTATAACATACAGGATGCACAACACAGGGAAAATTGTAATAAGATTTGGCTACAGCTTCAAGACCGGCCGCCTACCTAATGCAACCATACTTGGAAAAGCTTTCAATTGTAGTATATCCGCTGCCATTTGTAAGGTGGCGAAAAGCATATATATACGCCCAATGTGCAGCAGCTCATCATTCACATCAACGTGAGTGGTGGCATGAGCTCCATTGGTCGGATTTTTCCCAAAATCGCATTTCATGATAGTAAGATTTCTTTAATACAAATATTTTGCTTACAACAAACGCTAGCTGCATCTCTTCGGTACATTCATTTTCATTTCGACAATCCTTCGGGATTATAAATGTAACTTTAATGTCCTCACTCATTTCGCCGTCTTCTCATGACCTCAAACAAAACTGAAAATATAATTTAGTTTACTGCATGAGTAGCTTCTCAAATATAATAACAATATTTTTCATTAATAAAACAACAAACAACCTTCTACTCTGCTCTAAAAATTTATAATTTGCAACCGGTCTAGTAGTATTAAATTCTCTTTGCGGTTTAAATTACTTTTCTCTATGCCGGTCTAACAATTTTCTCTTGTTTACTTTATGCACCATAGATCAAATAGAATATATTATATGGGCCGTATTCCATATGAGTTATTTTCGATAATTTGACTACATTTTTCGTCTATGGATCCACATTTATGAACCATAGACACAAAATGTGATCAAAATAGTCTAAAATAACGAATTTAGCGTCAAATGGTATACGCCCATGGTATGCATGCACTATTTGTATATATTTTTACATGGAAGTAATAAGTACTACGTTGTACGCAGTACTTATTATTTCCATGATTTTTTTACCTCCATTTCGGGATTTGGACTCGCACGTCTTGTGCATTTTTCACTTAATATATTTGTAATTTAAGGGTTCTGTTTTGTTTCTCTTGACCATACACGATGTCAGGATAAAAAGGTATAGAGATTGAAACACATTTTAGTAGTTTCCACAGCTTTTATAAAAGGTTCAATGCCCTGAAATACTTATCTTGGAGTATATACTCCGAGATAAGTGATTCTTGAGATCTTTATCGGCTACATCAGTTTCTCATGCATGACAGAGACAGCTAACTATAACGGTCGTTTATCGTCGTCGTTGAAAACTATATAAGGTATGTTGTGCGGTCGTAAGTCTAGAATTCCTGGAATTTCATCTAGATTTACGAGTAGGTTTCATCTGATTGGCTGCTGGGATAGCGTCCAAAGCCGTCGCGTCGTTGAAAACTATATAAGGTAATGTTTGGGTCGCGATTGTAGTGCCCCCAAGCCTGGCGTGGCGTGGGTACGCGCTCCCCGTTCCATATGAACTTATTTGTTGATGCATCTTTCGTAATTGCGTTATGTTGCTATGGCATGTATAACACGGCGATGGTTATACGTAGGTACCTACATAATGCCTATTGCGTATTCATACCTATTTCGTTATGTAAGATGTACCCACAGTGTATATAGCACGGTGGCGGTGGCCACATACACATACATGATACATATTGCGTATATATACCTGTAGATACTTAAGATGTTCACCGATGCGATTATAGATATTTATATGTGCACATACATGGCACCTATCGTGTGTCCATGTCTGTAGATTACCTGCGTGAATAATATAGAGATTCTTACCTTTATTTACCTCTGTTACCTTTGTTATGTAAGGCTATCTACCTACATCTGTCCGTCATATACTTGCTGTTTGTACGTTATGTATCTCTGTACCTCTATCTATATACCTACGCTATGGGGACACACGCAACTTGTATAGTTTATTTTCTATAAACAATGGGTCCTTATATACTAACTAAGGCCCTACTATATACTTATATTTACCTATGCTTAATTCTCTCTATTCGTTTACATATGTCATTGTACATTGATTTCCATATACCTATTAAATTCTTGTGTTAGTTGCTTAATGTAACGCCGATCCTAAATAACACACACCTAAATAACAACAAATAAAAACATTACGAGTATGCAACCTACGCTGTACTATATACTATAGGGTTTCCTTTATTCATACATTAGTAGCTACTTAGGGTAGCGCCTTATAAAAACGTTACATTGCATACTTATTCTAAAGGATCTTCTTATGTAATCACTTAGTGTGATGTCCTATACTATCTGAAATAATATTGATTCTTATCGCTAACCTAAAGATTTCAATGCTTATAGACTATGTTACGGTCTCTATGTCCCGGATTCGATTCCGTCCTGCACACAATCTATTATAGATGTATTGACCGTTATAAGTTTTTAGTAATAAGTTTTAACATATTTGATGGTATTGGTGTCCAATACCATCATATATGAGATAATAAATAGAAGATAACACGAGCTATTTAAAACTTGCGAATACCATAATCAAGTAGAATGGAATCGAAACCTAGATATATGCGTAAAAAATACTATGTATAATACTAGTCATTTTATTTGATTTCCCGCCACAGATGTGAGTTTACACCAAATAAAAATGCATTCATAATTCGGTAATCATATCTTATACAGTCGAGACAAAAATATTTACGTAATCCAGTTAATGAATCATACGACACATCAATCAAATTCAGGCAAGTGGACGTCGATCTCGGCTAAATCGCCAATCGGAACTTCATCCTTAGCATTGACACCATGTAACATGTTGTCATACGGTATAAATTCTATGCAGTTATTGTATTCAATTTATTTTACTGCATCGCAAGAATGTAACACTATAGGGAGTCAATGGAGAGTTACAAGGTCATTCTTTAATTTGGTTTTTACTAAATTAACTTTGCTGAACACTTTTCACAATCAGCGTTTGCGTGAGGTGAAATCAGGAAAATAGGAGCTAATTCGGGTACATGGTTCGAATCCCGCCCATAGCTTGAGCTTCACCGCATGGTGAATGCCCGCTTCGCTAGCGACCACCCTCAAGTAGAAAATCTGTCGCCAAGCACCTAACGGTGTGTTCCGGCAGGAGTCCTTGAGAGCCAGTGAAATACCAGGCAAAATGAGACTTAACAGGTATGTCTCAAGGTGATGGGCACAGTGCAGTTCGTCACTTGTGATAAAATGCATTTGTTATAGGCGGATGATACCGCTTAACATCAGGTGGGCCTCAAGCTTGTTCATTCACATAAACACAAAAAAATAATTAAAATTTTTTTTTAATATTTTGAAATAGTTTTTAGACATATCAATCCAAGATTTTTGTAGATATTGCCGTACATACCGAAAATCCCGATAATGTAGGGTTAATATTTGAAAGTAAAATAGTATAATTATACTACGAAATCCAACACTGGCATAAACGGAAATTATCAAAAGATTGTTTTCCGAACGTATATAAATGAATCAAAGATTAGAGAGTCCCATAGATCAAATAGAATATATACTACGGAGAGTCCCCAGATATTAATGCCATAAAGTAACTTTGTATATACTGAAATAGAGACCAAACTTGACATCCCTAGGTGTTATTAGATTTTTTTGATGACGTCACGGTTAGTAATGTCCGTATATAACAGATGGCACTAAAATAAAAAAAAATAAAAAACAGTGCTGCCATCTATTTTTCATAAATGCTCGTCCCAGTTACGTATGGTTGATATTTGTACCTTTATTTATTTAAATATAGATATAGCTATAAGTTTTTTATAGATATACTATATATTTAATGTCTAATATTAACCTGTTATCCTATAAATTGCTATCAAGGAACGCGTGAAGATCATTAACTCTTTTAAATATGGACCAAATCACCAATGCTTCCTGCCACGGGTCGAAACATAATATAGCATCAAAAGTAAAAGCAGTATTAAGATCCAGCCAAAAACCTACAATGAGCTTGATAACTAAATATAAAAGTCTATAAGTTTATGTATGTTTTATTATCCTAATTATCTACTTGCAACTATACTTAACAAAAAAATATCTTTCCACCTCATTGTAAAAATATCGTATATGACACCATAACAACGTCCCTATATGATCACAGCTACCATAAAAATAATGCACCATTCACAGCTAACTTTAAACTAAATAAATTTAAATTCCTGGCACAGAAAGTAAACAAATCGGCAAGATGCAAAATCAAATAGGAATTGGCTATAGGAATTAGGGATGCTCGCCATCGATTCAAATCGATAATATAATTACATCAATAATGCACGAGACTAAAATTTCGTGAATTAATTATTTCGATTTGAATTGAATTATTCTTATATCTTAATATATTTCTTAAAAAATAAACATACTACACCAGTTACAGTTAGTAAACTCGATTTCCCATCGGTGAGTATTTTGATTTCTATCCGTTGTAAGTTTTACCTTTAATATTAATCATATGAGTCTATCATGTATCGTGATATTTTTTCTTTACTTTTATTATATTCGTATTTCTACGAGTATATTAGTCACACCTCTATTGTCTCTTTATTTGAAATCACGTCAGATTTGTGTTTTTTGCCATAAAGTAAATTTTGTGTATTTTTGTACAGCGGATTTTAATAAATATCTTCGTTTAGTAGCAGTACGGTGTATATGTACACCCCACACGCTAGGATATGAGAATTATTTGTTGGGTCTCTTCTTCTGTATCAACGGATAAAAAGTTTAATTCTGTAAACTCTCTTTCGCCACTTGAAAGTGAGCAATTAATTGAAAGCTCAATGCCAGCAAAAAATTACATCAATGAGGATCGTACTCAAAGTAAGTATATGTATTTGGTTCTATCAATATGATCACATTTACTTGCAGCTCGCTCGCAGAATAAATAACGTAATACCAAATGTTTACTTGTCATTTTATTTTACCGGAAAAAGGCACAGCACAATACCAGCCGGGAAGTAGTCATGAACCATCTTGAGATAGAATTCACTCCATTTCATTTCAAAAAAGAGAACCCAAGAGTTTTGGTAGCATTGACATACGTGTCTGGTTACATAGCTCGTAAAGATAAAAATAATTTTTTTAAGATTGCACTAAATGTGAAAATTTTTCTTTGGGACATTCTGATTATATACGGAGGAGAGTATACACAAGGATGGCTATGCACACCCAGCGATAAAATAACAAATGTTGTATCAAATATACAGGACATCGTTTATCATTGTTAGCGCTGATGCTGAGAGCTTTCTCATGTGGTGTGAGATAAATAACTTGCAACAAGATGTGAACAAATGCGTATATAATAATTTAAAAAACAGTACAATGGTTGGTAAGTAGATGCGTAGAGGGTCGCAAGATGGCGAAGTAGTTTAGTTTTTTTTTTTTTGTTTTCTATTGGATACGTGTAGATGCGCGCTTGGATCCGCAACATGCCCCCGGCCTTGGAAGCTCCAGCTTCAAAGAGGGCAGCAGTTAATCCTGTGCTTGATGCTTGGGTTCTTCTTCCCGGAACAATGGACATATTTTCGCGAAGCTGCGCCGTATTGTGCCGGATGCCGTCCGGATGTCAGCCACGCGTGCCACGCCGTCTTTGCCACTGATAGTGTTGATGATTCGTCCAAGAGACCACTTCAGTGGAGGAAGTTTGTCATCTTTGATGATAACTAGCGTGTTTTTCTCAAGACTGTCGACGTTCTCTCTCCATTTACATCTGGTCTGCAGCTCCGAGACGTACTCTTTCGACCAGCGCGTCCAAAAATTGTGTCGAATCTGCTCCACTCGCTGATAGCGGTTCAGCAATCGTTGAGGTTCGCCTCGCATGTCCTGGTACACCGGTGCTGTGAGCGGACGACCAACCAGGAAATGGCCAGGGCTGAGAGGAAGAAGGTCATGGGGATCAGATGATAATGGGGACAAAGGACGGGAATTTAGGATAGCTTCTACTTGGGTTAAAACCGTGGTGAGCTCCTCAAACGTTAAATGCGTGTTACCTATTACACGAGTGAGGTGTAACTTACATGATTTTATTCCAGCCTCCCAAAGACCTCCAAAATGAGCAGTATATGGCGGGATGAATCTTAGCTTTATAGCTTGGCTAAAAGCGTACTCAGCTATATCAGATGAACAATTAGTTAAGAATCTAGATAATTCGTTATTAGCGCCGATGAAATTCTTACCGTTATCTGAAAATATCTCGTTGGGCTTTCCACGACGCGAGATAAATCGTTTTAAAGCCAGAATATATGCCTCAGTCGATAGATCACTAATTAGCTCCAAATGTGTACTACGCGTGACGAAACAAACAAATAAACAGATATATGATTTAACGGTTTTAGCACCCCTGCCTTTACGATTTAATGTGAGTATCGGTCCCGCGTAATCTACTCCGCTAATTAGGAATGGATAAGTAGGACTCAGTCGTTCTTTTGGCAGACTGCCCATAATAGGATTTAAAGTTTTACCTTTCAATCGCTTGCACGTAATACAATCGTGCACAATTTTCCGCGCAAGATTCCTTCCCCCAATAGGCCACCATCGCTGACGAACGTCGTAAAGCAGTGCTTGAGGAGCGGCGTGGAACAGACGTTGGTGCTCGTATCGCATGAGTAAAACTGAAAAGGGATGTTTTGAACACAACAGAATAGGGTGCTTTTTATCATAATCAAAGTTTTCAGAGTAGTTTATTCGACCGCCGACTCGGATTATTTTGTTGGAATCGATAAACAAGTTTAGTTTAAAAAGACTCGGCATCTTTTGTAACGATTGCTTTTTACAAATTAAATCGTACGCTTCGATAAAAGATTCTGTTTGCGAAAGCCTTGCTAGCCCTAACTCAGATTCTCTCAGCTCGTCCAAAGTAAGTACGCCTGACTGACGACTTGTTTTATTACGCGCGTTATTAATAAATCGCAGTACATACGCAAAAGAACGTCTCATTCGATCGAACTGAGAAAACCTGGCAAAAGGAAACAGTTCTACCTTTTGTTTGGTAAGCAGAACATTTAATGCGCTTATCTTAACATCGGGAAGCTCGTCATCCCGCACTATAGATGAACTTGCATCCGAAACTAAGCTGGTGCAGTCAAAGTCACCATCGCGGAGGAAAGGCGGTCCTTCCCACCAAAGCGTAGAAGATGTAAGGTCAGCTAAAGAACACCCTCTAGACACTAAATCAGCTGGGTTATCATTTCCGCTTACGTGTCGCCATGGTAAGTCTCTCGTAAGTTCGTTGATTTCAACTACTCGATTTTGCACGAAAGTTTTGAGCAGGCTAGGCGCCGTGCGTAACCACCCTAAAACTATAGTGGAGTCAGTCCAAAATACTACTCTTTTAAACTCGCAGTGCAATGATTCGCGTATTTTTGCATACAACTGCGCGCCTAACAACGCTCCACATAGTTCAAGTCTAGGTATAGTAACTGGTTTCAACGGCGCGACCTTGCCCTTGGAGCAGAGCAGTCTGACTGATGCGCTGCCGGCCTTATAATTGACCGCGCGAATATAAGAGCAGGAACCGTAAGCAGTTAGCGATGCATCGGTAAAAATGTGAAGTTCTATATAACTAGCCCCAGTATCTATAACATGGCGTGGTACGCGAACGTTCTCGAGCGCTGATAAGCTAGTAGCGAACCGGTTCCAAGCCTCCGCGACGTCACGGGGCAGCGTATCGTCCCAGTCTAATTTTAATAACCAAAGTCTTTGTAATAAAACTTTCGCAATCATTATAGTGGGGCTGAGTAAACCATAAGGGTCAAAGATCTGAGAAACATGAGACAATATAGAACGCTTCGTGATTTTTGTGTCGTTTTTAAATTGCGTGTTGTAATGAAACTCGTCTGTTACGTTATTCCAACCGATACCTAACGTCTTGCAATGACTAGACTCGTCTAAATTCAACGGTTTAATGCCGTCGAGCATTTTTAATGATTCCTGATCACCACAATCAAAATTAAACACCCATTTGCGTAGTGGAAAGCACCCTGATTGCAAAACCTTATATGTTTTTTCGCATAAATCGAGTAACTTGTCTTTTTCATCTAGCGTGGTGATCATGTCATCTACAAAAAAATCTTCATCAATGACTCTTTTGACTTCGGGGTCACTGCAATTAGCTGCAGTTTGTTTTAAACATCGACATGCCATAAATGCCGCTGCCGCTGTACCATATACGATACGGTTATGACGATAAATAGATAACTTATGGGTCGGATCATCACGCCATATGATCAACTGTAAATCACGCTGGTTTTCACATACTTCAACCTGTCTATACATTTTTTCAACGTCTGAACAAGCAACGTATTTATGTATACGTAAGCGCAATAGTATAGCTAGCAAGTCTCCCTGTATGGGCGGGCCTACGCGCTGAATATCGTTGAGTGAAATTCCATTGCTTGAAGCAGCGCTCGCATTAAATACAACCCGCAGCTTAGTGGTAGTGCTATGCTCGCGTAATACACCGTGATGCGGTAGGAAAAAATTAGGTACTCTGTACGTGTCAACTCGCGTCATATGACCTAAGGATACATATTCGTGGATAAAGTCAGTGTACAACCGTTTGTATTCGGGATCACGTTGTAAACGCTTCTCCAACGATAAAAATCGGTTGAGTGCTTGAGGATACGTGTCTCCTAAGCTTTCTGTTGAGGATTTGAGTGGAATGTTGACACAAAACCGTCCGTCACTATTGCGCGTCGTAGTTTTGACGAAATGGTCTTCACACTCCTTCTCTTCCTGCGAACGCGTATCAGAAGGCTTAGGAAGTTCTTCAAGCTCCCAAAACTTGCGTAATTGAGCTTCTACCGTTTGAGAGAAATTACAGTGAATATAATTTTGATATCGCTTTAAATTTATAGGACCTGAAATGATCCATCCTAACTGGGTATTTTGTAGGAAAGGACCGCTAGGTAAACGCATTTTTCCTTCGCTTAATTAATCCCAAAACTTATCCGCGCCTATGAGGATATCGATGTTTTGAGGCTCATGGAAATTGGGATCAGCTAGCTGTATGTTTTCAGGGATCCCAAACTGTTGTTCGGGTATCGTTGGCAACGTTGACGTAATGTTTGGCAAAACAATACATTGTATTCGCATAAAAAATGGGTTGTTTCGCGATTTAATTTCTATATCACATATTTGCGTAGATTGTGATATGGAATTTCCAACCCCGCGTATTTCGTGAGTGGACTGTATAAATTGTGCGCCTAATTTTTCGCATAATGATTTTGTTATGATACATCGTTCGCTTCCCGAATCTAGGAGCGCGCGCGCTGTTTGATAATTGTTGTACCTATCTTTCACCTCCACTAATGCCGTTGATAATAGAACAGGTTGCACACACGGATAATTAGCGCATAGAATATTAGTGTGCGTGCCTACCGTATGCTTATCGCTACTAGGATTTGCAGGAGGCGCGGTGAGGGACGGCTGTATTAACGAAACCAGTTTGTTATTTGTATTAGAAGCGGGGGAAGCTACTTCCCGACTCACTGCACTATCTTTGTGGATTAGCGAGTTATGTTTTTGGTCGCATTTCCTACACGCACCAAACCTACATTCATTTACAGTATGCCCTGCGCGTAAACAGTTTTCGCATAGCCTGTTATCCTTAACGTGTTTTAACTTAGCATCTAAACTATAATTAAGAAATTTTTGACATGCATATAGTGGATGATTATATTGTTTGCAAATAATACATGATTTTTTCGCTTGACTGTGCGGCTTATCGGTGGAGACATTGCAGTGAATTTTGTGACTAGTTGGTGCGTTTGTGAATTGCTTTTTGATACTAGTGCTCGCGTGTGAAACTTGCAATGTTTCCAACATATCCGCCCTGTCTTTGAGAAACGTCATTAAAACGTCCACCTTCAAGTTTGACTTAGAGTCACCAGATTGTTTCAGTATCGTGTTTTTATATTGTTCCCACTCGCGTTCTGTGATTTTATCTAATTTTGTGACAACAATATAAATAATCAAAGTGTCCCAGCTGTCTACCGGTTCACCTAACAACTTTAATGCACGTAAATTCTTTAAAATGGTATCTACTAAGTAACGTAAATGATCTGGTGCCTCTTTTGTCAAAGCCTGCATGGTAAATAGTGACTTTACGTGATTGTGTATGAGTAGTCTGGTGTTGTCGTACCTACTCACAAGCAGTTCCCATGCTATGGCGTAATTAGCAGCAGAAAACTCAAGCGAATCGATCACCAACGCTGCACTGCCCTTTAGCGAAGACTTGAGGTAGTGGAACTTTTGTATAGTAGTGATGTGATCGGAATCGTGAATAAGCGACTGAAAGGTATCCCTAAATTCCAACCAACGATCATAAGAACCGTCAAAGGTAGGTATTGCAATCGTAGGTAGTTTTACTGACTGTACGTTGCTACTGTGAACTTTCTTGTAACTTGAGTCATCTTCTCCATTACTAAGCATACATTCAGCCCTCGCTAAAGTGTCGTAGTAGCTATCTTCAAACGATTCGCGTTGACTCAATTGTTCGTCAAGATCTACTTCTAAAACCGATTCTTCTAGCTGCGTTTGAAGATTGTTAAATTCTGCGAAAAGACTAGAGGCTCCCTGAATGCGTAGCTTTAGATCTGCTCGCGTTTGTACAGGTAATGGTGAGACAGATTTAATGGTATTTATATAGTTAGAAAAGCGAGTAAGACGACCCTTCACAATAGCGCGCTTTTTAATTAACTCACGTATTAGTTTATTTATTTCGTCGTCATCTGTAACCGTCAACTTGTACGGAGATTTAGATCTAGCCCTAGGTTCTGTGCTCATTTTGAAAGTCCAGTAAAAGGTGGAGTACTCACGTTTGGAAAGTGGTAGTTGTGCTGGCTGCGGCACACACTGCTAGACACTATGCAAACTGATGGTAGCTCACTGCGTTTTAATTACACTGAAACAGAAGCACCACGGAATCAACACAAGGAAGAATAGGAGTTTGGCAATTGTGGATGGCTGGCCGTACCTTTTCTCTCGATCTTCCGAAAACAGCCGTTGACACTATGCGTGCGGTCAGGAGGTCGTGCGAAGGTCACTGGTCCGTCGTGTATTCGGCTCCGAAGGTCCAAAATATGTTAGCGCTGATGCTGAGAGCTTTCTCATGTGGTGTGAGATAAATAACTTGCAACAAGATGTGAACAAATGCGTATATAATAATTTAAAAAACAGTACAATGGTTGGTAAGTAGATGCGTAGAGGGTCGCAAGATGGCGAAGTAGTTTAGTTTTTTTTTTTTTTGTTTTCTATTGGATACGTGTAGATGCGCGCTTGGATCCGCAACAATCATATAAAAAATGATTGATATCAAAATCATGTGAAAATGTACATAAAAACCCTTTGTTTAATATTAATTCATTTTAATGATATCGGGTGCAATGAACATAATAGGAAATTACAAATATTTCTTTTAGACTTCTGTAAACGATTTCTCTTGCATAATTATTGCAAAGACGTAAATAAAATATTAAATGGCAAGCGACCATTAGAAGAAAATGATGATAATGTTAAAACGAGAGCAATGAAAATATTTAAAAGATCACATAAAAATAAAAATTGAAAGAGCGCATGTTCCCTCATAGAACTTAAACGATTCTGCTACTGATTTGTTCGAATTTAGCATTCGATCACTAAATAAGTGATTCCAACCCTAATTATGACATGGGAAATGTCTGACACATGTTCTTTTTTTTTATTAAGGTATTGGCCTATGTCTTATTTAAGTTAATGCAATTGCCATATGTATTAACTAATTTCTCCATATTGTATAACAACGCCATCTGTTATTTAACGAAATCCCTAAATTTGAGTGCTATGCTACAAAATATACAATACGTTAGAGCAATGACTTTGTGTGTATGTCAGATATCTGTTTTATTTGTTTGCATTACATGCTGTCATTATTTCACATAATTATTTATGAGATTGTATGGTCTGATTAATGCCGATTTTGAAACTGCTACAAACGCTATCGTCTCAAATCGAACGCACTATTTTAAAATGTGTCAGTGTATTTTTGTGGTTATTTTCATTCTTCACTGTGCAAAAATATAGTACATAGTTAATATAGTTTTAGATTGACCGTAAAATAAAACGATTTTAAAATCAAACATGTTGTACGACGAATTCAAGCCTATTGTTGATTTGGTTCTAAACAACTGGACTGCATTACAACTTGCCGTTGAACATGGCATGGGAGCTCCCGGTGGTGAAAAGGTTTGTTAAATCTAATACTTACATAAGTCAGCGTACTGCTGTCTATAACTAAAGCCGTAAGTATTTTAAAGATGACGCCCGCTTAGGAATTTCCTCTAAGGAAAAGGAAGAGGCCTACGAAAATATTTTGTTACCTGGTATTTTATTGCAGGTTTCTACTGTTCCCGTTTTCCTTTCAAGATTTCGATACACCTAGATGAAGAGATTAACCGCTCGTTTCGCAATTTTATATATGTACAACAATGAAAGTAATATAATAAATAATAGACAATTGACCTAAATTGGTTGCGAGTGTGGCCCGCACAGCACAGGCTAACAAAACCTGAGGTGAAGTTTTGTTTAATGACAAAGTACAGGATTACTAACTTCAAAATATCTGAAAACTAAATGGCAACTCTATTCATAAGTACTTTTAAGCCTATCCTGAGGCTTGTCATGTAGTATATTCGAACTAGTAAAAAAACTTAAGAATTGAGGGCATCATGCACTGTGCGCAAGCTAAATACATAAGTCAAATGTATTTGGAATTAAATTAGGTTACTAGTGCAGTTTTACATATGGCACTAACTGAGATGTTATAATACAAATAGGTACACATAAAATATAATGTGCAGACATTTTCTTTCATCCAGCATAGCTCTTTAAAAATATCATATTATTATATGCATCTATGCTAGGAATCACTGCACCTTATGCCATTTAACCTCTTGGAATCGGACTGGCCCACTATGGCCAATTTATGAATGAAATTCTATTGTTATAATTATCGCCAATATCAATGGGTTAATTCCTGTACCTAAACACTAATTATTTAATACTTAATAAAGTTTGAGGTCTTTTTGTATTTTCATTAAATACATTATCCCAAGGGTGTCCCATGCACAATAGATTAACCTGCAAGAAGCTGATGGATATAACTTATAATACACAAGTTCCACACATTTGATCTCCCAGTAGTTGGCAGACACAACAAGGAGTTATAGGTCAATAAACATGTATTGCCTGGGCCATTATCTATATGGTCTCTTGCAAGTCCACAACTACTTGCAAGCTTGTATGAGTCAAGGTGATGCTGATTCAATGTTGATAAGTGTGCATAGCAGTATGAAGTTCCATTTAAAGAATACTGAATGGCTTGAGTTGGGGCAATATAGATTTGTTGCCGAGTGAATCAGTGTGCACTAATACCATCTTACCTTAAGCCTTTTATTTTCAGACTGCCCAGCTCATGTCTGTCTATGTTGCAAGATACTGTGTTGAAAATGTTGTGTGTATAGATGATCTCACTGAAGTACTTGAAGATCTTATGGATGAAGAGTTTGACACTGTATGCCATGACAATTCACCTAAAGGTAAACATTTCAATTAGATAATGATATATAAATGTACTACCTAGAGATGGATATGCCATTTACTGGAATAAAGTAATTTACATCTTGGTTTATCATACGAACCGCCAGGGAATGGAACACCCTGCCTGAGTTTGTGTTTCAGGTTAAGTATGATATGGGGGTCTTCAAATCACGAGTGAATAGGTATCTTCTGGGTAAGCGCGCTCCATCATCGATCACATCATCACTTAACATCAGGTGAGATAGTGGTCAAGTGCTACCCAGTTCAGTATAAACAAAAAAAAGAAAAAAGGTAAATGGTTTGGTTTCAAAAGAAATCTATGCAAAAACCTGTAATTGCACCAAATCTTGCATTTTTGCTAGCCACTGAACAACCAAGTATTATTTTATATACAGTACAATATAGATACAATGACACTGGGCCGGCCAGATTTCATTGTACTAATTGGGCTATTCTCAAAGTTATCAAACAACCTAACCTTACTTTTAGGGGTTTTGTATTAGAAAACGGGATATTAAGATATTACTAAGCCTCGGCTCTCCATCCATCCTATAACGGTCTGTATCTTTAGAAAGATAATAGGGAACCAATGGAAATTATCACAGATTGCCAAACACATATTGTAATAAAAAATAAAACGGTTTCTATTCACGAAACATATCTTTTTAATTATTTTTTATAAAATATACCTCTTTAATTCCGCAAATGACTGTAATTTTTCTGTCTCTAAATTTTGTAATGTAATCTCCAAAGCTTGCGATATTTCAAAAATAAAAATATGAAACACTCGGTGTTACGGAGGTAGAAGATGAAGGTTGTGTAGACGAAGGATGGAACAGGAAAAATATTAATGTGTAGCAGGAAAAACTGGAACAGTGAAATTCAAGAACACATTGATAAAATTAAGAGAGCTTTAATATAAAACTGGCAAATAAACAATTAAAAGTATAATTCATTTTTTTACATAATAGGCAGATTTTGATTTTTGGTATTGATAATCTTGATATTATACATGAAGTAGGTAGATTAGTTCAGCTCAAAATGAAACCTCAGGTTAGAATGCGTTAAAACAGGCAAATGCGGATTGTGGCCATCATTTTGAATTTGAATGAAGAATGGGAGTTCGAAAAATGTATTTGGACAGTAGCCAATTTTGGGTAGGTGATATTGCACTCAAAAAGGATAACTTCGTCGTATACATATGCATGTTTTCATAGTAGGTATGCCTATATAAAATCATTGACCAACTGTACTCATGGGTATTGTCACCCAAGGTTTCGGACATATCCGACGCCCTTCATCAGGTGAAATTACCTTTAACTCGTTAAAAAGTCTCATACTCATGAGATCTTTCAAATTAAGATATATGAATCCAAACTAGAATTTGCATTTTCGTCACTAATAAAGGTTAGCCATTACAAACTTACGTCGTAATAAACTGAGTATATACTGTATTATAAATAAACATTGAATTTGCTTACAGAAATATCAACATGCCTGCTAACTTTTCTTACAATGTTGAAGGAAGGTAGACACGATGAACTCCGAGCAACAATAGAGGCCATGCCAAAATGTCAAAAATGGCTCAGCCAACCGGTGCACCCATCTGTGCCACCTCAAGTAAGTGATGTAAGACAAACAGAAAATATTATGACTAATGCTTGTATATTTACTAACTAATGATGTTGATTCTAACGGACATCTCCAAAATCCTAAATTCTCTAAATTGAAGTTAAATGTGCTAAACTAAATTTAGTATTCTATCTGATGCATACATTTAAAAGTAAAATTTACTGTTATAGAGCAGTTATTAAGCAGTGATGGCTCAGTGGCATTGGCTATGGACTGCTGCAGGTCAATGGTCCGAATCCCGCCATGGGCTTGAGCTTCACCGCATGGTGGAAAGGCATTTTGCGAATGCCCGCCTGGCTAGCGACCACCTTCAAGTAGAAAATCTGCCGCCAAGCAAGCAAGGACAGCTGCCGGAACACACCGTTAGGTGCTTGGCGACAGATTTTCTACTTGAGGGTGGTACCTAGCCAGGCGGGCATTCGCAAAATGCCCTACCACCATGCTATATCGACTGCCATCCTAAGGCGACAACCCGGACCGACGGCTTAACGTGCCCTCCGAAGCACGGAAGCGCTCAGTTGTAATGTCATTAGCGGTCACCCATCCAACTCATGACCGCGGCGGTGACCGGTTAAGAACAGCTAAGCAAACTTCGCTACGAGCGTGTTAGTTGGATTTAAACAACAAAGTCAATAGTCAAAACCATTTATTCAATTTGATGAAATTTTAATATTGAATTATTCTACATTGTACTGCCACGTTCAGCAAACAAAATTGTATAGAGCCACGGCGAGAAGAACGGGCAAGAAACTCGGGGCCATTCTTTTATCGTCTTTTAATAATGTGTTACATACTTACTAAATACACTTTATTTACACTTTCACTGGTTTATCAACTATTAATTAACATATAAAGTCACTGTTTACATAAACAGATATTTCCTTATTCAATATATAATTGTTATAACCTTTTTAACAAACCATGTAATGGTCCAAAAGGACCATTACATTTAAACGAGGTTTGTCGTTATGTAATATCGGAAAAGATAATAATAAATTACTTAACTTCACAACATCTTGATCGGGCAGCACTTCGTCACTAAAGACTACTTTCCAAATATATTTCGACACCCCCGGAGCTCTGCTCTGCACGTCGGTCCGACCGAAAGTGAATTAAGCAGCACTTCGTCGTCAAAGACTATTTAAATACCACTGGAGGTCTGCTCGGCACGGCGGTCCGACAGAAAGTGAATCTACTCGCTTTACACTACCCCTTTTATAGGAACAAACAAATAAGGTGACAAAGCGACTACCGTTACAAACACAGTGCAAACTCTTTAAAATTGACAATTGTGTTATTTCAAGTTCAAGATTTCAATCTATACATATGGCAATAACTATAATAAAATCATCAATGTTTTTACACATAGAAATAAAGTACATAATATAAACTATTTTAAATAAGTATCTTTACAACTGTCACATGATCAGTTAAACTACTTATAAGATATACTTATGGTATAAATATTGTCAAATAATGATTCCAGTGATCATGACAATCCATATATGATTTTTAATCATAGTCTCACAATAAAGAACTTTAGGCACAGTATTAAATTCACACCACAGATAAAATATACATAGATAATTAAACCAATACTTATTTTCATCTTAAGAACCACAGAGTATTTCTAAAACGAAATTAGAATGTCACATTATACCAGTTGTTTAAATCTTAAGCTTAAAGCCAATCAAGTGAATATGAACAAATATTTCAATAAATAGTGAGCCAATTTTCAAATAATGTATTTACAATGCGTCGCACGGCAATGCCACGTGGGGGGAAAGTACATTAAATATTGAAGATAGGACATTCCCCTGAAACGACTACATTTTATTTTTAAAAATATGTAGTTTTATTCACAATTATTTTAATGTGCTAGTCACGATTGGAATTGAACCCACCCGAAATATGAACAAAAAATATTCATGTATTTTATGATAACAGTAGAAAGGGTTAAACATATTGATATTTTTTTTGTAAATAATAAGTCTTACTCTTTGCTCCCCATTGATTTACAATGCGATTAAAATAAAAATAGGACGGGCTCTCGGCTAACTTCACGCATATTCACTCTAATAAGTATGATCAGCAGAACAAACTTAAAAATAGAGCAGTGGCATATATTTATACGTAATTTTAAATGAGTGACCCGAAATTGTTAATTTTAATAAATTCATAGTTTTAAGGTTGACAGCACAGACGCCATCTTGGTTTGATGATAATGCGGGCGTCAGGGTCTTATTTCTCCGACAGTGTACTACTACTACGCGACACGTTTCCGAGTGCATATTGATCTTCTTGTTTAATTAGTTTTTTTGACTGTTTAATTTGTTCTTGTCGACTGTTTAATTTGTTTTTGGTGATAGTTATATTTGTTTTTGTTACCCGTTACGATGATGAACGATGAGTCTGACTCAGTTGGCCATCAGGACGTGCGGTATCGAAGAGCTAAGCGATTCAAATTAAGATACCTTGGTACAAAATATTGCTAACAAATAAAATCAGTTCAAATTATTTCTGCATTTGCTGTACCTACAGTCACCTACAACTTTGTTTACCTACCTATGACTATTTGTTTTTTACACGAATGCCCACATAAACGTGTGTTAATTTTTCAGGGTTCATGTAGGTATGTATGTTTGTTTGTGAGTTTCTTTATTTCACCATAACTTCTAAACGGCTTAACCGATTTTAATGCACGAGATATCGATAGATTTATCTTGATAGCTCAAGTGACACTATGTACATTAAAAAATACAAAACAAGCTGGTGGATTTTAGACGCCATAAAGTGAGAAAATCAATTTATTTTTTCTTCCAAAGCCATCGTGTTGGGTATCAAAATGAAAGGTTTTAAAAAACGATTCTATAAATATTTATTATATATAACTTGCTGTTTTAATTTCAATGGATTGATAAAACGCTTAACGAAAATAAATTATATGCAGTCGGGTTTTTTATTTTCTTTATGAATTTGTACATGTTTTATCATTTCTTTTTTTTGCACACTGTACCAAGTTCTAGTTTTGGCGTCACAACATGGCGCTTGGCCGATCCTATTCTTATTTTAATCGCATTGTATTTATTTTTGCATGCTCTATTTTCTTATAGTTTAATAAAATAAGGTAAAAGTATTTCTTAACAGACTGGTTCGACAATACTACGAATTGTCAGAATTTGGAAGCATGGTAAATCAGAAAACAGTCCATAATATATTTTCCTCAACTATAGTTGTTCTTTTCAATTCAAATTCAATTATTGAATTTCATGGTCATCCTTTCAAACAGTTTTTTTATGTTATTGTGACGGAACAAGCCCGACACACACTTAATGTCAGGTGCCCCTGACATTAAGTGGACTAACCCCGGCCTATAACAAATGCATTTCGGCAACGACGAATTGCACTGCGCCCATCACACTGAGACATACAGTTGATAGGTCTCATGTGCCTGTAACACAGCAGTCCATAGCCAATGCCACTGAGCCATCACTGCTTCAAAATGCTTTGTCGATTTTAAATGATCCTTATGATAATCCTTTCAACCAATATTTAAACCAGACAATATATAAAAAAAAGTGTGAATCTTTTTTTTAAATGAAGTGAAGTTTTCTTTCATTGTCCTATTTTGAGTATTTAAATAACATCCCCATTCATGTGGTATTATAACTGTGGGACGCACTGTATATGAGACATAGTTTAACTAACTTTTAAAAAAAACCCTGTGGAATGTTGCAAGAGCATGTTACTTGCAAGTTTTGGCTCAATAACTATACTAAAATGAGCAGTAGAAAATTCAAATGTTAGTAAAACTTACACAAAAAATTATTTATTTATATTTAAAATCTACTTTGGCTACACCAAAAAACAGTTGTTTTCTTTCCCTCATTAGTTTTGGTGTGTAAGTAATGTTAAAAGGGTGATTTGGATTGAGAATTCAAAAAAAATATTCAAATAAATTCTACTGTTTCAGTGCCATGGAAACCCAGATGATGACACAACCAGCAGCAGTGGTGATGATGAAGAACCAGACAATGACATGAATGGAGAGTGTCCACAAAATGGGCATGCTGCAGCTTCATCATCAAATGATGCTGAACCTATGGACGAAGACATAGAACCTGGCTGGACAGTTGTACGAACAAGAAGGAGAAAATAAGACATGCAGTCATTATGTTAAGTTATACTTGATGTTATATTATGTTATGATATGTGTTGGAGATTGTGGTATTGCACATAAATTAAGTTATTTAGATTGGTAATGATGTGCATCTTAGTCATTGTTGCATACATGTTTTGAAGCGACTGTAGCAAAACTCGCTCTTAACCAATCAACTACTTTAAGCATAATTTGTGATCGTGACTTGGATGGGTGACAGCTAGTCCGTGCTTCAGAGTGTACATTTAGCTGTCAGTCCCAGTTGTTATATTAAGCTGCATATCCACTGAACAAATGTTACCAACTTTTATTTTGTGGAGACCCGGCCTTAGGATGGCAGTCGTTTTAGTATGGTAGTAGGCATTTTGCGAATCCTAGTGGCTAGTTCCCACTCACAAGTAGAAAATCTGACGACAAGCACCTAATTGTGTGTTGCGGCAGCTAACCCTGAGTAGCCAGTAATTCTAGGTTAACCTAAACAAAATCTTTGACTTCACCTACCATGATCATAACTATCATCACGGCCCTTATTCTTTATGACCATTCAAAAATGTAACGCTCCATGCAAAGATCGTGAAATGGTATTCTGATTGATACTTCAATATTGACGGCACGTTATCTGCGTGTTTCGTCAATATAACGCAGCTTAATAACGACAACTTCTTCGGTACGGGTTCTGTGGTATAAAAGTATGAGATAAGATACAAAGTTCCTTTATAACGAAATCAAATCTTACACCTTCAATAAAACATTACACGTTCAAATACACGCGCCAAACCTTCAATTCAAGAACATATTTACTTTCATGGTGATGGTTATGCGATAAAAAAAGATTCCACGAGTTACATTTGAAAACCTCTCTTTCTCTCTCTCTCAGAAATCTTTTTAACATGTATGTAAAAAAAACTTTTGAGACAGAGAGAGAGATCTGCAAACATAAATCGTGAAAACTTGAAATAAAAGAATTAGCAACAACTTAGACAACTTATTTTGTGGCATACAGAATTGTTTTGAGATACCTCGTCTATTTTGCGCGTTATCAAACGCATTACAGTTAACTGCACGTTATTTGCTAGGAATCTCTAGAGTCATATATATAGCGTAGATGGGGCCCAGGTGAGATAGTAAACAAACTTAGCAATATGCTATGTCTCACGTAATGCGCATCGCTTGGTGTGCATATATTTATATACATATATATATATATTTACTACTATTATATGTATTTATATATACTACAAGTATATATATACATATATATACCTAATCGTAGCTCATGCTTTAAAATTAAGTGTTTCAAACCCTCAATAAACAAATTAAGAGATGTATGTACATAGGTCACGATCCTAAACAAATTCTAAAAATTATGGTACTTAGTTAATTTTTCAAAAGATAAAAGATTTTGATGATAATTAAACGGAACTACACGACAAACATCAGCTTTCAAATAAAAAAGAATCATAAAATCGGTTTACACGATCAAAAGTTCTGAGGTAACAAACATTAAAAAAAACAGACGAATTGATAACCTACTCCTTTTTTGAAGTGGTTAATTATATATCCGTATAACGCTAGCGAATGGTATTATGGTAGTATTTATTAACTGAAATGATTATAATTTTTTTACCTAAAAATGGAACCGACTTCAACACTCAAAAGTGTGAAATAACTTGTCGTTAAACATTTTTTTAGTTATAATAGTATAATTTCTTTCACAAGCGTAGTAATTAGGATTTACGAGTGAACAGAATAAGAACTAAGTACAATAATTTAGAGAACTTTACGTTTAGAGAATTTGTATAGAATCGACACCATTGCCATAATAATTGATATTAAGTTTTCTTATATATTATAAATGTTAAGTTTAAGTGTAAGCATATGTTGTTCTTATTATACATATTTTGTTACTACATGTAAGAAATAATGTCACCTAGCCAATGTAGAATGTACTGAAACATTTAGTCGATGTATTCAATAATATAAACATATTTTATATATGTATGTCTGTACATAATTATGAGAAAATAAAATTATTGATGTTGGACAAAGTTACTGTTTAATGATACGCTATGACATATCAATTGCCTTCTTTTTTACTCAAATATGAATATACTGAGGCGGGTTCCTGCAAGGCCAGAGAAAATAAGAGCTACTGTCAAAATATGAAATGCCAGCGATGTTTTTGAGTGATAAAATAATATTTTCTGCATGTTTTGGAAATCGGGCTCGTTACGTAATTAAGTAACGGTAGCATAGTAATCACTAACCCTTGGATTAGTTGGTACAAAAATTATGATATATTGTAGAATCTGTCACATTTGACAGCTAGCCAAGATTTGGCCGATTCAAAAGGTAGTAAAGTTTTGGCTTGACAGAGCATAATTATGTAGCTCTACGGGTCGCCCGACAGAACAGTTCGCCTGAACGGATATGATCAAATCTTATTTGTCGTGTTCCGGGTCCTTGAGCGCCAGTGAAATTACAGGCACTGTGGCATCTGTTATAGGCAGAGGTAGATGTTAAGCGGACTTAACATCTGGTGGACCTCGAGCTTGTTCCGTCACAATAACATAAAAAAAAAGTAACGCCAGTCAATAATTACCAGTAACGTGTATAAGGCTTTAAAATAGACTAGAGATACATTGCATTTACATTCATGCACATATTTTCACGATGTGTTAACATTCGCTGTGATGTTCTTCGTCCTCGTGGATTTAATTTCAATGACTATTCATAATCCTACATTAAAAAAACGCGACAACGTTCGTGGCTACAGCGTCATATGTATTTAGGTACGTAGTTAAGGCAACAACCGCCAACATCTGCCATTCCACAGGAGGTTGGCGCACGAACTTGTCAAGGGTTTTTCAATAGGGACGCGCGAACTTTGACAGCGCATAGCGGCCACCTTGGTAAAGCAATAACTGTCAAATTTGGTATGAACACCTATTTAGTCGTGACATTTCACCATGGAACGCTACACGCTTCAACAACGCGTAGAAATTGATAACCACGGCAAATGAACGAAAATGTATTATCAAAAGCAGTGCTCTATTCGCCTAACGTTCCGTGCATTTCGTCCAATTTGTGGCGTTCATGGCGACGACGTCCTGCAGAGTCCACAATCCGTCGTTTAATGAAGATATTTTTATTTTAAGTTAGATGGTATGGATCTCAAAAACATGTGGTTCCAACAGGACGGCGCCAGTTGCCATACAGCACGGGAAACATTAAATTTAATGGATGAGAAATTCGAAGACTTCGCCATCTCGCGAGGTGGCGACATCAACTGGCCACCAAGATCGTGTGACTTAACACCGCTCGACTACTTTCTGTGGGGTTACGTGAAGTCTAGTCTATGCAGACAAACCACAGTCAATTGCCGCCCTGAAGGCCAACATAACTCGCGCTCTTCGTGAAATTGAGCCCCATTTATGCGAAAATGTCATCTAAAACTGGTCCACCAGGATACACCACCTACAGCGTAATCGCGGCGGCCATTTGGCTGAAATTATATTCCATACATAATGTCAGCGAATATCCTGAAATAAAATAAAAATTGTGGCAATATTGCTTAAAGAGGTTCTTTTATTTTATTTTTAAGTTCTAGCGCTCTTAATGAAATACCCTACACCTACATGAAATATTTAAATGCTAAGGTAAATAGGGTGGTTGAAATAAAACCGTTTAACCTTTTCAGTGTTCCTTTTTATTTTAAAATCAGCTTGTCTTAAGTTTATATAAACTTGATTTAATGTAAAAATACAACTGAACGAGCATATACAACTTCTGCTCAAAGACACAAAATTTTTTTATGCTATCGTCATGGTACAAGCACGAGGCTCATCTGGTGTTAGGCGGTAACCTCTGCCTATAACAGATGCAGTTCGTTACAAGTGGCGAACTGCACTGCACCCATCACCCTGAGAGACAAAGTTGTTAAGACTATGTGCCTGTAATTTCAACGGCATCAATACCCTTCGAAACGGAACACAGTAATGGGAACATTAGTGCTTGGCGGTAGAAATAGGTGGCAGTTCTTTACCCGACGAACTCGTACAAAGAGTTCTTACTAAACATAAATATGGAAAGTAAACAAGGCTCGTCAGCGAAAAACATAGTCGGAAAAATTGATTTTATTATAAATTTCATCTGTAGTTAAAACACGTGTAATCGATTGTTTGTTTGCTGTTTTAATACAATGTATTTTTTGAGAGCCAGTAATTCTAGGTTAGCCTGAACAACATCTTCGACCACATCATCACTTACCATCAGGGGAGACAGTGGTCAAAGGCTAACCTGTCCTGTCAGGCATAAAAAAAATAGGTTCTCATTTTGGTATGTGGAGTAATCTATGTAATATGTGTGCTTATTTGAATTAAACCTTTATTTTTTATGAGTTACTTAATTACATTTTGAGAGCTTATCTAATCATACTAAGTACCTATTTACATTACAAAATTACGATAGGTAAAAATTACATATTTACTCACAAACACTTTTTGTAGGGGGAAGTTACGACTAGGCCTACCCATATAATTATGTAATTCTTAAAGACACTGAACATGATGAAGATTTAAAAGTAGTACATGTAACGTTAGACATTGGATTCGATACAATAAAGGTAAATTTTTATTAAGTAATAAATCTTTTGAGCTTTGTTTAACCTACACACATTCATTTCATTATTAAATTAAGAGTACCTATATTATTTGATATACAGATATAATGTTTGTCAATTAAGGACGATAGTAGAATACCTATCATTCTAAGAACCCAAAATTTATTGCATATCCATCGCCTATCAGGAATATGATATCAATGCCTCATTCAAAACACTAAAGGCCTGTTTGCACTGTAATTAGTACGGTATATCTCACTAGCCCCATCGTGTAGTTCCATGATGGTAAAACTGAGTGAAAGAAATTTAAAAAAAAATTTGGGCGGTATTTTTTTAAAAGTAAAATAAATTCACGTTTGAATATGTAGTGCTACAGAATAAAAAGGGCTTGGTTGTGCTTAGTGACTCAGTTAAGTGCTACGTAGTCTCATTATAATTTAGAGTATGTTCAGAGAGACAGTAGACTTGGATTTATAATAATTGTAATTTAAATAAACTATAACTAATTCTCCGTTATCATTGTCAAATCATAATCATTTATTTTATTAGTTATTATAATAAATATTTATATTATTAATATATGTGAATTATTATTATCAATGTAGTTCTAATTAATTGGCGGATCATGTATTTTTTTTAAGTCAAAAGTCGGATATTATGAAACAACATATATATTATACATATATCAGACCACTTTATTTAGAAGTAAACCTTCTTGGACTCTAATGTACAAAGTTTTTACAGTTTAAAACTTAAAATCTAGATAAATACTGCCTATTATACAAGCATCCACTTGCTGCAAAATGCTAAACATACAAAAAATATATATGTCGTCGAGTGGCGGACCACGCTACCAAAGAAAGTAAAGGCGTCCCCGCCGCGGGGCGTGGTTATACGCAAAAAAGTAAGCGCTCCTAATCACTAAACACAAACACTAATCAGTTAATGTCCAAACGTGTTTATTACGAATCACTAAGCACTTAAACGAAACACTCGCACCTACTAACTAAAGTGCAAACAGACCTTTAAATGTTTTTTTAAATTTACTTTTGATGTTCTTATTAATATAATCATAATATATGGTACCTCTTTTTAGATTTTTAGAACGTACATCTACTTTACCGTGTATACCTAATTACATTACAATAATATAAATGTAAATATTTCTTCGGTAAATTCTGGGTCACACATGTTACGTGCCCATATATTTTCAATATCTTAATACAGATATGCGAGCCTTTGACAACTTAACCTCTGTTGGAAGTCATGATAATCAATAAGCTTAACCTATAGAAAGGGCTGTATATTCATAGAAAAAAGTTGTTCAAACAGCTGAAGAATCTTTCAGGTTTGTAGACATAAATCTGCCACCTAATGCATTTATTGTAACCCCATATTCATGGTTTCATCCAAGGTGGAATTACTTTACTCGGGTGATTACTCCCCTCATCTCTGAGCTACCTGGACCCGGCCTCGGTTCATTCTCACCTTCAGGCGGACTACGGCCTCCATAGCTGCATCGCCCACCACTGCTCTCCAGCGAACGGCCTCACCTGCGCTCGAGGCCATATGGCGAACTCCCATACCAGGGACCGCTAGCAAGTACTCTCGCAGTCTCCTTGAACTCACGACATGAGTCTTTACTATTTTTATATGAACCGGTGACTGTTGTGCCTCTTATTTTATTTCCTCAAGCCTCCAGAATTGGATAGACTCAACAATACCCTGTTCTTTTATTATCATCAAGAAAGTCAGTACATCATCTCATGTAACTGCGTGAGACAGATTTTCAACAGACTCTCTCTTTCAGTGATTTTAAGAAAAATTTTAGACATCTATTTCGAATCTCTAGACGCCTAACTTTTTCATTCGTTCGTTTAGCTTGTTTTTGAAGCTTTTTAATCATGATTTCTTTCTTCTTTAGCTCTTCTTTCAAATATCGAGTTGATTCTGAATCGGTAAACGGTGGCGTACCATCGTTATTATATGGCTAAAACAAATTAATAGAGACAAATTAAAGTTTTGTTCGTAGTGAAAAATCATTAACTATTACGTGCCTCTGTTCGCTGCTTCGCCCGCGTGATTTTCCATTATAACATGAACTAAGTACATTCCAAATAAAACGCATTGCGGTCGGGTATTTTACAAATGCACGTCTGCCTAGGTACCACCCTCAAGCAGAACCATTAGGCGTTTGGAAACAAATTCCAATCGCCTAATGGGTTATTCCAGCAGCTACCTTCGAGAGCAAGTTCCCTTTGTAGGTTAAGCCTGTTAACCTTCTCGACCACATTATTCACTTACCATCAGTTAAGATTGTGGTTACATAAACGGCATACTCATTAGAGAGAAAGATTCCCTACAAAATTTCAAATACCTTGATAGATTGAATAGATAAATTCCTTTTTAGGTCCATAAAGAATCTATGCTCCAAATTTCTTCGCAAAAATCAGAGTAGCATTTGAGGGGAATTCACATTTCACACTACTCTATAAATAGGCTGCGGTATTTAGATGGGTATGGGGATGGGATGGGGCGAATGGACAAATCTGAAACAAAAGAACATACAAAAACCTATTGTTATTTACCATGTCATTGATTTTAGTGGCAGTAAAAACTGATTTCGTGAAGTTAAAAAAGCCTTGTACGCAGTTTGGGAATAAAAACGAGAAGAGATAAGAAGAGTTCATTGTATGTCTTATAGTTTCAAACTTGCCTATATAATCCCCATCTAAATTCTCCATTCTGTATATTAAGGGTGAACTGGCCGGCCCGTTCTCCATACAAACGCCGTTGGGTGATCACTCCCTTATTTGAGGATTTAGGTCCAAAATAAAGCATAATACCGATTGATCTCGTCATTATCTAGGCTTGTATGATGCCGAAATTTTAATAAAATAATTAACCTGAGAATTATGAGCCTCGTAACATTTTCATATAAAGTTTTCGAGGCTCATAAATAATAACTTAATTATCTTTTTAAAATGTTGCCATCATACAAGCCTAGATAATGACGAGATCAATCGGTATTATGCTTTATTTTGGACATAAATCTTCAAATAAGGGAGAGATCACCCAACGGCGTTTGTATGGAGAACGGGCCGGCCAGTTCACCCTTAAAGGAAGTGACTTTTTCGTTCACTCATTGACTAAGCACGAAATCTCAAAACAACTTGTGATGCTGAAATCTAGCAGGTAAGTAGAAAACGTCAGCTAAGAACGGATTTCGCAACAGAACCGAATTGGGGTTCAAAGTTTGTATGAAAGCCTATGCTTTAGACGACATTTTTTAGAGTGAACTATTTGTTGTGTGAGATCGTCAAAACGCCGAGAGAATCCATTATTGATTGTAAGCTTGCTTAAATGACGTGGAGGTATACCATTTAATAGCAAGGTTAAGTTATTACTACTATAAGAGGTAAGAGTTGGCCCCCAGACCTACTGTCATCACCAAGTTTAATGGGTCAGACCTATCATATATTCCGCAACTGATAACAGTTTGGGATCTACTGCACAAGATCGGTGCTATTTGCCTTTCAAGGCAAATAGCACCGATCTTGCCGCAGATAGAATATATAATATACTTTTAATATCACAGCAAGAACGACATGAACCGTTACATCAAAATAATCGCTTACTAATAGGATCCAGTTTTATAGTATAAGGAATCCTTAAATGTCGGCCTCGTTTTAGCAAGATCGAAGCCCTCTCATGGGCGCCATCCGCCATATTGTTTTACTTGTAAATGTCCTGAATTTGCTTTCCCGATTACCTATGACATACTTGCCTACACACTTCAGGGTCAGAGACCTACAAAGATTGTTCCATCAGGGACGTGAAAAATAACATTTCCATACATTTTGAAATAACGTGTTCACACAGTTTCAAGGAAGTGCATCTAGGCTCTCAGTGTCACGCAGAACGCTTCGTCGTCAGTCAGGGCGACCCGGAGATCGGAAGGCCCTGACCCGGAAATATATAGATATGCGACGGTGATCAGTAATCACTTACCACCTGCCTGCTCAAAAAGGCCTTCATTTCTAGTACTTTATTATCAATTTACGCGTGTATCTACGAACCTGTGATGAAGATGAACCCTTGCTTAGGGAATTCCTACTTTCCGAAGACGACAATTGTTGGGCACCAGCTGTTGATGGTCCAGTGTTCGGTGTTTGCTTAAATAAGAAAATTAAATTACATTAAATTAATTGTATAATAATAATACAAAAGCAAATTGATAGATATTTATTTTTAAACTGAACCGCCTTATAAATTTTTAAGCTGTGATTATTATGTCGAAGTCGGCAGCATGCTGATTCAAACACTCTTGAGCTCACATATTCACAGTCACACTTCCACAAGAGAATTCTAAATTTTAACCGAATTACAAAAAAAAAAGTGTTCAATATACAGGGTTATTGGTAAAATGCTAACAACCTCTTAGGGTTGACTTCTGCTAGTCGTATGAAACATTGTGAGATGTTTTTTTTGTTAGATTTTTTTTTTGCCTACTCCGATCCTAGAGCGCCTAATACTGGACCGCGCGCCGTGGCCCCTTTATAGAGTTTTGAATATTTACATCGAGCAAAGTAATAAAAATATGAAATAATACATTACAGGCACAAGAGACTTTGACATCAGGTAGTCCTCGTGCTTATTCAGTAAAAACATATAAAAAAACAAAAAAAAAAAGAATTGTCAAAACAAAAAAATATATATCTCATGTATGTTTATAGGTATATGTTTGTTAGGACTAGCAGAAGGCAACCCTGAGAGGTTGTTAGCATTTTACCAATATCCCTGTATATAAAAGCGTTTATTGTATGACGTCGGATCTACCTAACATCGGATCTTGATGATTATTCATTTCTTGGGGTGACTATACTCAAAGCATATGTACTGCACTTGTCAAAATTACTGACGATATATATGTCTAGGAATTAATAATCGTCAGTTACCTAACTGTGCTGACACTCTTAGATTTAAGTAGTGTGTTTGATTTTCCTTGCAATTCTATTGCACCTCCCCATATCATTTCGTGCGTGTTGTAAGAGGCAACTAAGGGGAAAATACTGGAAGGTGTGCAGCAGCGCCTTCTACGGAGCCGCCATCTTAAACTGCGATCCCCAAGCCGCCTGTAAAGCGTTGGGATTATGGCAAATAGCCCCTTAATATGCGAGGTGCAGTTGTATTGCACCTCGCCATATCATTTCGTGCGTGTCCACGGGGCGTTAGAGTTAGTTAATATTCACAAAAAAAAACAACAAAAAAACTTTAATCCCCTTGTCTGTCCGTATGGCCCGCCAGTATAATGAACATTTTGTAAAATATCCTGAACTAGACGTATTTTATCCAAGATATAGTATTTATATCAAAACTGTAAAAGATATCCTCTTCCCCAAACCAAATAACTCTGGCAATAGCGGCGCTACCGCGCCTCGTCTGGCCGAATGACTATTCCATCAATGATGATTTTATTACTATTCACGGTGTTTTTTTTTTATGCCTATATTAGCAATGTTATTAGCTGCGAGCACACACGTATTATGTTACGTATAATTTGTATAGCTGTAAGCGCATGTAGGTGGATCGCAATACAGCATAGAAAATAAGTGAATGTGCTTTAAATAAAAAAAACTAATCTTCTTAATACTAAATGACACCACTTTAGAGTCAGGTTGTTAAATAAACGCGAGCCCTTACAAAGCTCATCTTTTTGCTAGTAGGTAACCTATAGGTATAGGTACCTGATTGATTTTTTTACAGAATATATGCTGGTATGGCGGATTGCCTAACAAATCACAATAATAGCAAAAAGTTAAGAGGGGAATATATAATGATATATATTATGAATAAGGTACGAGATCTGCTATTTATGTACCCGGTACTGGCCACATACATAAAATATTTAAAAAGTAATAATTAAGTACAGCCAAAAAGTAACTTATGGCTGTAGAATATAGTTTTATTTCAGAACTGTAAATTGTCTTACTGCATTTTGGTGCCAATTTAAAATTTCAATTGTTGTAATTCTGCGATTTACTATACAAAATAACTTGTTATAATTTATAACGAAATTTAATGCGCGAAAAATAATGTATTGAATTAGAAGATAAAGTAGAAAAAATAACAACATAATATGTTTTCAAATACTATTTGTTTTAATTTTAATAGTAATTCAAAGAACTTTTTGATTTAACATCGTTAATAGGTGAAATGTAAAATATAAAAAGTCGGAAATAGTGAATAATATTTTCACTTACATGATTTAGAGTTGTGGTCGGCAGAGTTGCGTTTATTATACTGACACTCGGCTGAGTTGTATAATCTCCGGAAGTTGAAGCTTCATTAGCAGAGTCCTGAAATTATATTTTGAATAAAACATTTATTTTAACTACAAGTATGTTTTTTTTATGAAATATTATATTTTTTACATAATCACATTTCTCCTCTGTTTTCGTCGTCTGTATATGGGATCGATACAACATGTTTTTTTAAACAAATGCCGTCTCAGGAGAAAGTTAACACAAGAAAGTTATCTGAAAAACTTTTGGCTTCAGTCGCCTGCCTGGCGCCAATCCTCCTTGGGAGTGTGTATGTTATCTGATTACCTACTACCATTCAGTTAACGTTAGTAGAAGCATTGCAAAGACCCTTGGTGTCATGTTAGCAGAAACAGTATCTTTTACAATAATCGAATGGGAGGATATTGACAAGCCGAGAGCTGTATGTATGTATAATTGAATAGTTTGTTATCATTATCTTTCTACCGTTATTCCACTCATATGAGGTCGGTAAAATATTTCTACAGTAACTTAATAAACAATAACACAAGAAGAGCAAATATGTTGCGCTTACAGCACAAAAACATAACTATTGTAAAACATCTGGCTTTGGTTTTCCGCGGCTGGTCGCACGCGCAAGTAGTCTATTTGCTACCTTTTGAGTAATCAGGGTGTTAAAATTATTAGGCCCTGATGTTCGCCCAGTAAGCAGCAACACCCCGCTCACGTCGGTGTGAGTGGTGGATTGCCTCTAATTTGGCGCATTGTCACCCTTAGTCGTCTCTTACGACATCCAACAGACGGAACAATCTTTGTATTTTTATCCTGGGAAATGAACATATACCTACTATATTATGTAAATGAAGGGTACAAGAAAAAAACACTCGACGTAATTAAAAAAACACAATCATATTTTTAAGGTATAAAACCTTATATATTTCTTAATTATATGTTTACTTTCAATTAAATAAGCAAAATGAAGCTAAAAAGTATCTGTGTACAGAAACGTGACGGCGAAATTGCTATTATATTAGTATTAGGTAGTATTTTTCTATAAGTACTAACATAAGCCCCCTCTGTCTACGGAAAAAAACGTGCATAATCAAATTAATCACGTATAAAAACCTGCGTTATCACACAATATATTATTAATTTTCATAATAATCAAAAATGTGTCACTATGACATCAGTCACATCTAAGACCTGTGTTCCATTTTTTTCTAAATATTTACTATTACGTATAAAATCCAAATTGAAAAATATGACATAAAGTGTCACATTGACATCTGTCAGATCTAATACATAACTCCTAACAATTTTTAGAGCATATGCAATCAAAAGTTGGAATCTAAATTGAAAAAACATAACATCATGTGTCACATCTAATATAATATATTTCCTAGTATCGGACAGACGGACAGACAAATGACCGAGAAATAAATAGAAGGTCTCGTTTTTCAGTACAGAACTCTAAAAGCGAAACCTCTTTCTGTTTCCTACTATTATTTAAACAAACAATACTTACATAAAAAAGGAATAAAATCTATTCGTTTAGTTTTTTTTTAATTTTTTTTTATGTTATTGTGACGGAACAAGCACGAGGCCCACCTGTTGTTAAGTGGACTAACCTCTGCCTATAACAGACGCATTTCGCCAACGACGAATAGCACTGTGCCCGTCACACTGAGACGTACAGTTGTTAGGTCTCATGTTCCTGTAATTTTTCTGGCTCTCAAGGACTGCAGCCGGAACACACTGTTAGGTGCTTGGCGACAGATTGTCTACTTGAGGGTGGTCGCTAGCCAGGCGAGCATTCGCAAAATGCCTTTCCACCATGCAAAAATTTATTATGGTTTCACAATCCAATATTGTAATACCTACTGTGATAAATCAAACTACATAATCGTCTGCGTCGTATTGTTTTGTGACACACTTTAACTTTGTTCCCTGACTGGCTGGTTCAATCCGGTTTTGTACCCGAGCGGGCACCGCTGCAACCCTCGCGCGTCTTGTCGTGACAAGTTACACTCATACAGCTGTGTGTGTAGTAGTGAAGCTTTCCTTCTGTACGGTTATTGAATCATGTTTCTTCACTGGAACTAGGTAGTTGATAACATTTTTATGCTTTCTACAAAATCTTCAAATATGGATAGCTCTTGATTTAGCACGTTTTTTCCTGCTATCTCGAAATCATTCTATACTACACCGAAAACTGAACAAGTCCGTACCAAAATATAAAAAAAAAAAAATTACAACGCGCAATGTTTTCCCTGTACCCTTCAAATATACTTACTACATTATCTACTACGAGGAACTCCAAAATAGAAACATGTTCAGTTGGATCGTAGGTTGAATTCTCTTTAGTTGGAGCCATATTTGGTTGTACTTGATAAGGAATATAACGAAAAACCTGAAAAATTAAATTTAGTTTAGTCATTTTATTAAGGATATAAAGTCAAAAGTCTGGATGTACCGTTAGATTAATTTGTTAAAATTAAAACTTACTTACAGCATTATTGTCTAGAGGTGGAAGTATGGAAGATGTATCTTCGACGGATACATTTGATTGCGATTGGGCTAAAGGTTTATCAACACATATCTGCAAAAAAAAAAGTTTTTTAAGTGATATACACATAAAAATATTACATATTATAAAGTCTGGATAGACCATTATAATATTAATTTATTAAAATGAAAAATTACTTACATTATTTTCTAGAGATGGAAGTATGAAAGAAGTATCTTCAACGAATACATTTGATTGAATTTGGGATAACGGTTTATTAACATATTCCTGAAAATAAAAAGCAGTTTTTTTAGTGATAAATATTAAATAAGTATTTATAATGTTAAGTCGAGATAAACCATTATCTTAATTTGTTAAATGAAAAATTACTTATAACGTTATTGTCTGGAGCTGGAAGTATCAAAGAATTATCTTCAATCAATACATTTGATTGAATTTGGGACAATGGTTTATTAACAAATTCCTGAAAATAAAAAGCATTTTATTCAGTGATAAATATTTAAAATGGTAAGTCGACAAAAGCTTCATTTGTTAAATTAAAAATTACTTACTACATTATTTTCTGGAGATGGAAGTATGGAATAAGTATCTTCAACGAATAAATTTGATTGCGTTTGGGCTAAAGGTTCATTACCATTTCCCTGCAAATAGCAAGCAGTTTTTCGAGGGATATATAAGTAATAAATAAAATATTTTAAGTCTGGATGAACTATTCGATTAATATCTTAAAATTAAAAACTTACATTATTGTCTGAAGGTTGAAGTATGAAAGAAGTATCTTCGGCGAAAACATTGGATTGAGTTTGGTCTAAAGGTTTAACACATTCCTGCAAATAAAAAGCATTTTTTCGAGTCAACTTTTTTGCACATAAGCAAAATGTACAAAATATTATGTCTGGTCTGGACGGACCATTACATTAATTTGTCAAAATAAAAAAATACTTACAACAATATTTTCTGGAGCTGAAAGTATCAAAGAAGTATCTTCAACGAATACATTTGATTGAATTTGGGATAACGGTTTATTAACAAATTCCTGAAAATAAAAAGCATTTTCTTGAGTGATAAATATTAAATATTTAAAATGGTAACTCGAGATAAAGCTTAATTTGTCAAATTAAAAATTACTTACAACATTATTTTCTGGAGATGGAAGTATGGAATAAGTATCTTCTATGAATACATTTGATTGCGTTTGGGCTAAGTGTTCATTGCCATTTTCCTGTAAATAGCAAGCAGTGTTTCGAGTGATGTTTATGTGATAAATAAATTTTTTGAAGTCTGGATGAACTATTCGATTAATATCTTAAAATTAAAAACTTACATTATTTTCTGAAGGTGGAAGTATGAAAGAAGTATCTTCGGCGAAAACATTTGATTGAGTTTGGTCTAAAGGTTTGTTAACACATTCCTGCAAATAAAAAGCAGTTTACTCGTATAGAGTATTTTTTTTTGCAAATAAGCAAAAATTACAAAATGTCATGTCTGGTCTGGACGGACCATTAATTTATCAAAATATACGGGTACATTAATTTTTTTAAATAAAAAAATACTTACTACAATATTTTCTGAAACTGGACGTATCAAAGAAGTATCTTCTACGAATACATTTGATTGAATTTGGGATAACGGTTTATTAACAAATTCCTGAAAATAAAAAGCATTTTCTTGAGCGATAAATATTAAATATTTAAAATGGTAACTCGAGATAAATTTAAAATTACTTACTAGATTATTCTCTGGAGATGGAAGTATGGAGTAAGTATCTTCAACGTATATATTTGATTGCGTTTGGGCTAAAGGTTCATTACTATTTTCCTGCAAATAGCAAGCAGTTTTTCAAGTGATACAGATGTGATAAATAAAATATTTTATGTCTGGATGAACTATTCGATTAATATCTTAAAATTAAAAACTTATTTTAATATTGTTATATTTGCAATAACTCCTGCTCGGCGGACACCATTACAAAATTACAAATTTACGAGAGAAAAACATATAGTCATGTGCGGGATTCGAACCCATTCGTGCGGGATTGACAATTGCAAAATAGGTCTTGTTTGTAGTACAACGTAAGTTGAACTATGGGTGTTGCTCCATCCCAAAACGATGGTTAAATAAAGAACGAGAGAAAAAAATGGAGTTACGAGTCATTGTCATTTCAGCTCAAGCGGTCAAATCATATCCCGGCTATAGGGGTGGATGGACGCGGGTTCAAATCCCGCACATGACTACAATTTTTTCTCTCGTACATTTGTAAAGTAATCCGCCGAACAGGCGTTATAGCAAACATAACAATATTAAAATAATAAATTTGCGTCATCATTTCCAAGTTTAAAACCAATTGCAAAATAGGTCTTGTTTATGGTACATCGTAAGTTGAACTATAGGTGACGCTCCATCCCAATACGATGGTTAAATAATGAATGAGAGAAAAAATCGTAGTTATGAGTCATTGTAATGTTAGCTCAACCGGTCAAAGCATACCCCGGCTATAGGAGTGGATGGACGCGGGTTCGGATCCCGCACATGACAAATGTTTTTCTTTCGTAAACTGTTATTAAAAACTTACACTATTTTCTGAAGGTGTAAGTATGAAAGAAGTATCTTCGGCGAACACATTTGATTGAGTTTGGTCTAAAGGTTTATTAACACATTCCTGAAAAATAAAAAGCAGTATTTCGAGTAAAATATACGCAAAAAGTACAAAATTTTATGTATGTTCTGGACGGACCATTACATTAATTTGTTAAAATAAAATATTACTTACATCAATACTTTCTGGAGCTGGAAAAATCAAAGAAGTATCTTCAACGAATACATTTGATTGAATTTGGGATAGCGGTTTATTAACAAATTCCTGAAAATAAAAAGCATTTTCTTGAGTGATAAATATTAAATATTTAAAATGGTAAGTAGACAAAAGCTTCATTTGTTAAATTAAAAATTACTTACTACATTATTTTCTGGAGATGGAAGTATGGAATAAGTATCTTCAACGAATACATTTGATTGCGTTTGGGCTAAAGGTTCATTACCATTTTCCTGCAAATAGCAAGCAGTTTTTAGAGTGATAAATGTGATACATAAAATATTTTAAGTCTGGATGAACTATTCGATTAATTTCTTAAAATTAAAAACTTTCATTATTTTCTGAAGTGGAAGTAGGAAAGAATTATCTTCAGCGAAAACATTTGATTGAGTTAGTTGGTCTAAAGGTTTATTAACACATTGCTGCAAAAAAAAAAACAGTTTTTCTAGTAAAATATATGCAAAAAGTACAAAATTGTATGTCTGGTCTGGATGGAGCATTACATTTATTTGTTAAATTAAAAAATACTTACAACAATATTTTCTGGAGGTGGCAGTATGAAAGAAGTATCTTCGAAGAATACATTTGAGTGAGTTGGATCTAAAGGTGTATTAACAAATTCCTGTACATAAAAACAGTTTTTGAGTGTTATATATAAAAAATGTAATATGGTAAGTCTACATAACCTATTAATTTAATTAGTAAAATTAAAAATTACTTACAACATTATTTACTGGAGGTGGAAGTATGGAATAGGTATCTTCAACGAATACATTTGAATATTTTGAATGCGTTTTGGCTAAAGGTTCATAAACACTTTCCTGCAAATAACAAGCAGTTTTTCGAGTGATATATATGAAAATGTATGAAATTGTAAGTTGGATGGATCATTAAATTATTATACTGTTAAAATTAAAAATGACTTACATTATTTTCTGGTAGTGGAAGTATGAATGAATTATTTACGACGAACAAATTTGATTGAGTTTGGGGTAAAGGTTTATTTACACACTCCTGCAAATAAAAAGCAGTTTTTCGAGTGAAATATATCCAAAAGTACAAAATTAGCAGTTTGGATAGACAATTAGATTGATTGGTCAAATTAAAAATTACTTACAACATTATTTGATGGAGGTGAAAGGATGAAAGAAGTATCTTCGGCGAATACATTAGATTGAGTTTGGCCTAAGGGTTTAGTAAAAAAAATCTGGAAATAAAAAGCAGTTTTAAGAGTGATGTAGTACATAAAACAAAAAATGAATAATTTCGTTAACCCATTAAGATTAATTTGCAAAAATAAAAAATTGCTAACAACATTTTCTGAAGGTGGATGGAAGCGTGGAAGAAGTATCTTCGGCGAATACATTTAATTGAGTATTGACTAAAGGTTCATTGATCAATTCCTGCAAATAATAAGCAGTTTTTTCATTGAATTAAACAAAAAGTAAATTGTGAGTCTGGATGGACCATCGGGTAATTGTTTTTAAGTTAAAATGTACTAACAACATAAGATTCTGGAGGTGGAGGTATGGAATAAGTATCTTCAACGAATACATTTCATTCAGTTTGGGCTTAAAGGTTTATAAAAAACAATCCCGCAAATAAAAACAGTTTTTCGATTGATATTTTTTATATATAAAATTGTAAGTCTGGATGGACCAATAGATTAATTTGTTATAATTAAAAATTACTTACAACATTATTTTCAGGAGGTGGAAGCATGGAAGGAGTGTCTTCGATTGTTATATTTGATTGAGTTTGCGCTAAAGGTCTATTTACATATTCCTGCAAATAAAAAGCAGGTTTTTGAGTGATATAGAACACTATAATTGTAAGTCTGAATGGATCATGCGATAAATTTGTTAAAATTAAAAATTTCTTACTACATTATTGTCTAGAGGTGGAAGTATGGAAGAAGTATCTTCGACGGGTGCATCTGATTGCGTTTGTGCTAACGGTTTATTAACACATTCCTGCAAATAAAAATCTTTTATTCGAGTGATATATTTTAAATAAATAATCATACATAATAACATATGAAAAAATTATAAGTTCAAAAATTAAAATAATGTCATATTTAAATGAAATTATTTTTAAGGATGAATAGTGTTATTATTCGTGCTTTTATTTATTACTTACCAAAGAATTGCAACATTCACATGGTTCATTTAAATAGGATGGTATAGCGCCTTTCAGAAGACGTCTTGACCGATTGTCTTGTGGATAGTCTTCATCCTTGAAATGGTTACTACATATCTTTGCAGTTTCATAAAATTTCCCCTTCAATGGTATTATTGATAACCAAGCCTTCCGATTTTTTGGATCTCTAGGGAAACTGAACAAAAACAAAGATTATATTTTTAAATAAATATATAGGATTATATTAAGAGTGTAGAATGCAGAACAGTAAAGGGATAAGTCTAAGAAGATTCAGAAATTATCCATCTTGTACCTAGTAACTACGGCCTCACAATTTCATTTATGTATTAATTTTAGCTTTAAATCAATACAGAAACATCAGTTGGATATCAATAATTGAGGAAACATTTCATTTTACCCGTTTTTCTACAATCTACGAATGGTATAAAAATGACCATTCGATTTGAGACACTGCAAGCAAAACTAGAAAACAAAAAAAAAATATTTTGTATACAGTTTAAATAACTTTGTAAACAGTTAAGAATGGCATTGCGACAAGCTATGTCCGAGAAGAGTTTTTTTTTATCTATTTCTGACAATATATATATATGTATATATATTAGTATTCGAAAACACAGATATATAATAAATTATCAAAATTATATAGTTTGTTCATAATAAAACTTAAGACGGGAAGGAAGTCTCGAATTTTCATACAAAAAATAATTTATAATTTAAAATTTAAAGAACGCCGTGACTTGGTCAGATGTTCTGTCGAACGTGTCTGTGAGGTTGCTTGTGTGGAGGTGGACAGGCATCTCGTGTTGTGCGTATATCGACCACCAACAGATGAAGGTCGTGCTCAAAATTTTACAGAATTTTTATCCACTTTGGAAAATATACTACAGAAAATTTCAAAATGCAAAAAACCCATATTTGTATGTGGTGATTTTAATATAGATATTTTATTGAATACTAAAAATAAGACTGATCTTATTTCATTGTTTAAGTCATTTAATTTGAAATTTCTATTCTGTGAGCCCACTAGGATATCAGACACTTCAGCTACCTGTATAGACAATATATACTCAAACTGTAAGACTAAAGAAAAGTCAATAATGAAGGGTGTTAGATCTGATCATGAGGGCCTAGCAATAAAATTTGATGGAATCAGAAAAACAGAGAGGTATGAAATTGAACATAGACCATTAACAACTAGTAGGCTGGAAATACTCAGTACCAACATAGAAGCTAAGCTTGGCATTACAAGTTTTTCTCATAGTGACCCAAATGACATTTATAATAGCTTATTTTCTTTAGTAAACACTGAGTTTCAAAAAGTATGTCCAAAAATAAAAAAACAAATAGATGGAAAGTTGAAGTTCGGTGATTGGGCAACAACAGATATTCGAAAAAGTAGAGATTATTTGTTTGATCTGTATCGTAGGAAAAATTTTACATCTTGCAAACAGTTTCATGATTATGTTAGGAAGTATTCAAAAATGTTCAAATCTGTTTGCTTGTGTGCTAAATCTCTTTTTATTAGAAACAAAATTAGCAAGTCTAAAAATAAAATAAAAACCATTTGGAAGACTATAAATAGTGAAACTGGTAAAAATAAACCTAGAGATTCAACATATGTCTTAACTATTGATAAAAATCAAATCTCTGATTCAATACAAGTGGCGAATATATTTGAAATTTTTTTTTCTACCTTGCCCCTAGAAGCCACTAAGTCATTGGATTCTTGTCCCAATGTAGCAGAAACTATGTTAAAACATAATTTTCCAAGCAAATCACCGGACTTTTCTTTCAGACACACCACAAGATTTGAAATTATAAAAACATTTCAAAGTTTAAACATAAAGAGTACTAAAGACTTGTGGGGTATGTCAGTAAAAGTGGTAGAGTCTATAATTTACATTATTGCACCATATTTAGAAACAATATTTAATCTTTGTGTTGATAGTGGAAACTTCCCCGATTTAATGAAACAAAGTAAAATCACACCAATTTTAAAGTCGGGGTCTACATCTGACCCTTGCAATTATAGACCTATTTCCATCTTACCTGTTCTGAGTAAAGTATTCGAAAAAATTATGCTCAAACAACTACTATCCCATTTTAACAAGCATAATTTATTAAATGAGAATCAGTTTGGTTTTACCAAGAGCAAATCCACAACAGATGCAGGTGTTCAATTGATGTCGCATATACTGGAAGCCTGGGAGAGTTCACATGATGCTATTGGCGTATTTTGTGATCTTTCCAAGGCATTCGACTGTGTAGAGCACTGCACTCTGATTCGTAAACTTTCCCACTACGGTATTCGTGGAAAAGCTCTGAATCTTATAGAGTCATATCTGTCAGACAGGCTACAGAGGGTTGGAATAAGTGGCAATACTTCTTCCGGGTCATTGGTAAAAATGGGAGTACCACAGGGATCAATTTTGGAACCTTTTCTGTTTCTAACATATATTAATGATCTGCCTTGCATGGTCAAAGATTTCTGCGATATTGTTTTATTCGCAGATGATACCTCTCTGATTTTTAAAGTAGATAGGAAAGACAGTGAACTGACGCATGTAAATAATGTATTATCTAAGATTTGTAAATGGTTCGCCGCTAATAATCTTCTCCTAAATTCAAAAAAGACTAAATGTTTAAAGTTTTCTTTACCAAATGTTCCTTATGTTGAACCAAACATAAAGCTTGGCCCAGATAAACTCCCTATTGACAAAGCGACAGTCTTCCTGGGAATCAAAATGGATTCCACTTTACAATGGGATCCACATATACATGATCTCTCCGGAAGACTTAGTTCTGCTGCATATGCAGTTCTTAGGATAAGACAGTTAACAGACGTAGCTACTGCTCGCCTAGTTTATTTCGC
The DNA here is from genome assembly GCA_963890685.1 of Plagodis pulveraria. NCBI lineage: Eukaryota > Metazoa > Arthropoda > Insecta > Lepidoptera > Geometridae > Plagodis > Plagodis pulveraria. The sequence continues at coordinate 5,749,952 of OY982950.1, forward strand.
GTACTTCCACAGTATTATGTCGTATGGCGTATTGCTGTGGGGAACTGCTGCTGAGATAGAGACAATCTTTATCATACAAAAGCGTGCAATTCGAGCCATATATAAAATGGGTCCTAGGGAATCTGTGAGGGATCTTTTTTAAGAAATTGATATTTTAACTTTACCAAGTCTGTATATATATGAAAATATTATGTATGTTCGTAAAAATTTGAGTAAATTTAAATTAAACAGTGACAATCACGATTACAATACTAGGAATAAAGATAAAATAGTGGTGCCAGGTTTTAGATTAGCAAAGACAAATAAAAGATCCTTCTTAGGTAATTGTGTGCGGTTTTATAATAAAGTTCCTAAACATATTACAACGCTCACAGAAGGGAAATTCAAGTTGCATGTGAAAAACATATGGATTAAAAAATCCTACTACACAGTTTCTGATTACATAAACGACAAAAATGCCTGGACAATTCCGCCTCCGCCAAGCTATTGCCTGTCACCTACATAATTTAAACAAATATTGTAATAACTCTATTATATAGTATGTATGTAACACATTGTTAAAAGATGTTTAAAAGAATGGCCCCGAGTTTCTTGCCCGTTCTTCTCGCAGTGGCTCTATACAATTTATTTGCTGAACGTGGCAGTACAATGTAGAATATTTCAATACTAAAATTTGTAATGGACCTTCATAAGAGCGTCGTAGGCGCCTAAATTGAATAAATGATTTTGACTTTGACTTTGAAAAGAGAAAACGTATCCCCCCCCTAAAACATCACCGATTTTGATGATTTTTGGAAATGTTATAGATGTTATCAATATCCAGGTTTGTAGGTTTTGATTTTTATCATTTTATTAATGGAATTTGAAATAATGGGTATTTAAATACCGATATTTTCTCAAAACTTGTTTCTCTAGTTGGTGAATTGTTTATATGAAAACTAATGATAAATAAAGAAAAAGGAAAACCTATAAACCTAGTTTTTTCTGTCAATTATAAAACAAGACCATTTTTAGATTTGATAAATATTTACTATAAGAGAAACGTTTTCTCCCAGAACGCAAATTATGCGGAAATTCTAAGTCAAAACTTGAAGAAGCTGCAATTGTCCTTATCGCACAATTCTGTTCGGAGGCCAGGGTAGCTGCACAGAATAAATAATAGTAGTATAGTAGAGGTATTTGCATTAGTGATGCCAATATGCCTTTTCGATATGTTGGATGGGAAAAAATCGATGGTGTAGATATTTTTATTCTACCAATATGAATGTTTTTCTGAATAGTACATTTGAATTATCGAAACTAAGAAATATATTATAGACGTAAAAACCCCAATACAAAAAAATAAAAACATGTTTTCAGATCAGTTCTTAGCTATAAATAAATATCATATTTTTACCTATCCTTCTAAGTATACCTATGTCGTGAAATCCTAGTGTCTGTTCTAAAGCCAACATTATGACGATATTCTCAATTGAGCTGATGTTCTAGATATATAATGTAAATAAAATGTCACAACAGCTTTTGTAGCAAATCTAGTAGTCTCTAAAGTAAGTAGGAATAAGATATTTGTTCTTCGTGACACATAAAACATGTTTTTTTTATAAAATAAACTCATCGCCTAATACAAAAAACAAACAAAAATGAAACCGACTTCTAACACCAAAAAGTCTGATTAACTTGTTGAAGTCGGTACCACGACAGTTTGAAAGTATGATATGAAGATTGTGGTCATGGTATATGGTCTTCGACAACTTATTTTACACTTTTAGTTTTAGAATTAGTTTCCATCATTATGTTGAATAAAAACACTATAAGTCATGAGCGGGATTCGAATCCACGAATACGAAAAAGAATGATAGGCTCAATTGGTTAGAGCATCCCCCGGCTAAAGGGGTGGATGGACGCGGGTTCGATACCCGCACATGACTTAAATATTTCCTATCGTATATTTGTAATTTTGTAATATGAAAATAATGTTTGATGGAAAAAAATATAGATTAGGAGCGGGATCAGAAGCTACAATTATAGGTAGTTGCGGGCTCAAATCTTGCCAGTAGCCTATTATATTTCCATCTAGCAGGATTAAAAATAATATTTTATTAAAGTCGGTGACTCAACTCCGGTAATTCTCCAACGACCGGTAATATCAATATAATTTTAAAAACAAGCAGCGAATTTACGTTAGCATATAATTAACAATCAAGTAACTAGGTAATTTTATGTAAATTTTTTAATAAATATATAAACAGGATAGATATATTATGTAGCATGCAATATAGTAGATTATACCTACGAAATATTAATTAAAGATGTCAATAGCTTGAACAACAATAAAACGAGTTTGCTAAAAGTAATTAGACTATAGTCAGAAAAAAATATGCAACACTTAACAAAATGTGAACTATCATAACTTTTCAAAAAAAATACCAAATGTGATATCAGCCTTTTGCAGTTGATCTGTAACATGGTAAATTCGTTTATTTCTCCAAATTATTTATGAAACTACGCTTCAGTAATTATTGCCTTTTTTATTGCTGATTACAAAGGCTAGCTTTGATCACTATCTCATCTGATGGTAAGTGATGATGTGGTCGAAAGTGTTGTTCAGACTAACCTAGAATTACTGGCTCTCAAGGACAGCTGTCGGAACACAACGTTAGGTAACGACAGATTTTCTACTTGAGGGTGGTAACAAACAAACAGAATAATATCAACCAACAATGAAGCAGTCTAAGTCTTACAGGAAATGGTCATAGCAATATCTTAAATTTAATGCACACATTATGAATATATAAACGAATTTTATATTTGCAAATTGTAGAGGGCAAAAATTAGAAGCCAAAGTTTCAGCGAAAATAGACCTTATTAAATATTGTAAACCCTTTCTTTCAGACCGCTTAATGCATCAAGAAAAATATATAATATACCTATCAAGAGGAATAATATTGCTCTTAATCCGTAAACTCACAGGAGTTAAATGAGACAAGAATTATATATGAAAAGAATATTGTAGGTACTTGTTTACAAAACTGTATTTATGTAGAAACATAAAACCTTCACAAAAAAAAAGAGCTAGGTGGTTGTGATGGAAAGTTGAAATAGTGAGTATTCGAGCATTTTTAATTAAACTAAAATAATTCTAGTAAAACACAATTTGGATTTATATCGATTTACCTATGAAATTTCACGCTCGATGTTGGACTGCAAACATTTCTGCAACCACGGACTGCACAACTCATATTGGAATTGGAATCAATGAGTTTCACTACATAAATCAAAGAAAACAAACAATAATTATCAGAAAATCAAAAGTTGATAAACAAAACTCCCGCAAGAACTGGCAAGAACTTTTTTGCACTGATCACCATAGATCAGCTGATCACAAAGGCACAACTACTTTTTTTTTCAAGGTCCATGGTAGAGATAAGTAGTACTTTAGGCAAGGGCTATTTTTCCATAATATTAATAATAACTACGAAATATATTAGCTAGCTACATATGATTAATCTGTGATATGTAACACTACAGCTACTTCAACGAAAGCATTTAGGCAAACTAAAGGCTGTTTATCGCAGACCTACAGGCAATCCAAATGCCCACTACCAGATGGCAGCGTGCCCAGCATGCTGGCAGCATTGCCCCGTTAGATTGCAATGCTTATTCTTTGAGCCGAATAAGTGCCAGCATTTTGATCACGCGTCGCATTGAACAAGCTCTCCGATAAGCTTTAGAAAATAAGATGAGCTATCAGTCCTCAGGGACCTAATGTCTTTATAGCAAAAGGCTCATATGTATAACCACTACTGAGATTAGCATATTTGCGCCGCTTGTTTAACCCTGTTGAAGTAGCCACGGCAACATCTCTCACGTTTGTTTCAGAAAGATCAGTGACTGTGCTTAAGGGTGAACTGACCGGGCCGTTCTCCACACAAACGCCGTAGGGTGATCACTCCCTTATTTGCGGATTTAGGTCCAAAACAAAGCATAATACCGATTGATCTCGTCATTACCTAGGCTTGTATGATGCCGAAATTTTAATAAGATAATTAACTTGAGAGTTATGAGCTTCGAAACATTTTCATATAAAATTTTCAAGGCTCATAACTTTCAACATCTTTTTAAAATTTCGGCATCATAGAAGCCTAGATAATGGCAAGATCAATCGGTATTATGCTTAATTCTGGACTTAAAGTCTCGGACTAAATACGGGAGTGATTACCCTACGGCGTTTGTATGGAGAAGCGACCGGCCAGTTCAACCTTAAGGCTTGGGATGACGCCAACGACCTTGAAGATCTAGACGGGGCGAGCTAATTATCATCGCGCAAGCATACCACTCGCACGCACCAAACATCGCGGGTGCGCTGCGGCACAGGCATGTATTACACTAGCGAAGTCATCGCGCTCCGGTCGTCACAGAATAGCAATAATAGAACATCAGGATCAACGTTTTTAATATTGCCTACCTAAAAAGTACTTAATACTTTTTAGGTAGGCAATACATGGAGAAATTATGGGTAGATGTTGTACATTAGTAGGGATGAAATCAATGTCAATATATTTTTTTATAAGAGATTCGAGTTTAAAATTAATTTATTTGCATAACATTCAACTTGTTTTTATTAGGTAATTAGTTTATGCATGCACCTGATAATAATTAATACTACCAATATTATGTGAATGTCTGTGTGTATGTTAGATACTGCGTAGCTCTACAAAAGCTTTTGTTTATGTTATTGTGACGGAACAAGCTCGAGGCTCACCTGATGTTAACTAACCCCTGCCTATAACAGATGCATTTTATCAAAAGTCACGAATTGCACTGCGCTCGTCAACTTGAGACATAGTTGTTAAGTAATTTCACAGGCTCTCAAGGACTGCTGCCGCAACACTCCATTAGGAGCTTGGTGACAGATTTTCTATTTCAGGGTGGTCGGTAGAATGCCCTTCTACCATGCGGTGAAGCTAAAGCCCTCAGTGGAATTTGAACCATGGACATGCTGCGTGGCAGTCGATAGCCAGTGCCACTAAGCATCACTGCTTCAATAGCTACAAAAATGTTGATTAGATTTAGTATTTCAGATACAGTACATTACCTTGCAGTATTTATTACTGCTTATTGAGAATGACTTATATGAAACTGTCTTCGGTTATGTGGATGACATGGTGGTATTCGCCGCGAGTTATAAGGTGTTATTGTTGGGTAGCAGAGTACAACATCATGTAGAATGTTATGGATATTATTGTAAAGCGTTACATTTGCTGTATCTATACAACATTCTTGTGAATAAATGATCTTAATTTGAATATGAATTTGAGACGATCTTGTTCGATGTACCTTCCTACGTATTACTAGTCAAAACTTGGCCTTCGGGCTCGGTTTTTTTATTGCTGATAGTCTAGTCTTTGGGTACTATCTCACCTGATGTTAAGTGGTGATGTGGTCGAAGATATTGTTCAGGCTAACCTAGAATTAATCCAAATTTTGTCGAATATTCCACAAAAACTTTTAATACAATTTGTTCAATTGAAACATTACTCCTAATTCAGTATGCAGAATGAAAGGAGTTTCTTGAACTAATCCAATATGACATAATTCAAGATGTCAACCATACCACTCCGACCCTACTGAAGCTAGGCCCGGCGGCCTCTCTTCAGCATTGAAGCACTTTATATGCTATCTTGATCTGCCGTTTTGGATGTTTGACAGATGTCATTCCTAATGTTTCCTGATTCCCTACGATAATTGTTCAAATCTCCCTTAACTATCTCTTACCGTTTTCAAGATACGTCATCTCCACTTGGCAGGCGCAATCGGAAAATAAATTCCATATTCAGAATAACGACCTCCAGAATAACCTAAATATCGATTTTCATCCAAATCGGAATAACTTTTTTCACTTGGCAGACGTCATCGAAAAGTAAATGCCAATTATGTAAAAACGACGTATACCTAGATATCGATTTTCATCGAAATCGAAGTAACTTTTTCACTTTGCAGACGTTATCGGAAATTAAATTGCAAATTGGAATAACGACTTCCAGAACAACCTAGATATCGATTTTCATCCAAATCGGAGTAACTTGGCAGACTTCATCGAAAAATAAATTACAAATTCGCAATAAGAACGTCCAGAACAACCTAGATAACGAAATTTCATCCAAACCGGAGTAACTTTTTTCACTTGGCAGACGTTATCGAAAAATAAATTCCTAAATTTGGAATAATGACCTCCAGAACAACTAGATATCTATTTTTATCCAAATCGGAGTAACTTTTTTCAGTTGGCAGACGACATCGGTATGCAGTATTAAACTATATCGAAATACCATAAACATATAAAAAAAAAACTCCAAAAGATGACGACGTCCCATACAAACTCTTAATTCAGTAGAAAACCATACTGTATAGCCGAATAAACATTTTACTCTGTGACACATTGCGTCCGTCAAATCACTAGCGCGATAATATATGTAGTGTCATCGAATAATATAATTTTTGATATATATATTTTAGATTAAGGTATTTATGTTCTATGGGTCCGTACATTTTTAAATTTATTTATTGTGTCTGTTACCTGAAATAAAGATTTATTATTATTATTATAAAAATACTAAATTTTATGGCACAAAATATGATAGGTTGTACGATCACAAAGTGCATAGGTCCGGCGTCTAGTAATGCATGAGCGGCACTGACGTCTCGTCCCTCGCACCGCGCAAGAGCCCCGTAGTTGCTTGGAAGTAAATGTCGTAACCGCCAAAACAATATCTTTTAATTTAGAGAGTACCGTTCCAGTAACGCCTTTTTTGTCTTGGCGAAATTGTAGCACTACCATTGTTATATTTTTTAATGTAAGTATCAAGTCAATAAGTCAAATTGGTTCAGAGTAGAAGGCAAATATATGTCAAAATTGAGATATTTTTGTTATTTTATTCATAGAACAAAAATAAACAAATCAAAAATCTGTCTTGGCGCTTTTGTACATTATGAAATTAAATAAATACATCTGCAAGAATATGAATCCTAGCTATAATATTTGAAAAGCAGTAAGAGTTCAAAAATCTCGGTAATGTTGATATTTATGACACAGGAGCCTTAAGTGGCAACGCATGTAGCGTCCGACTAAGGGCCGCCCTAACTTCTTTGGAACCAAAGTCATACCGTTAGGTCTTTTATCGTCGTCACCCATTAGACCTTATGGTTCGAGAATAACTGCAAGTTGCAACATTGGCGCTGTTAAAAGCCCGGCGGATGATATCGTTAAGGCAGGCGTTGTGGGAAATTTGAGGAACACTTCGAGAGGAAGAATGGCCATGGTGACCGAGTTGAACAACTGCAGTATCACACTGGCAGTGATGGGCAACACAACATATAGCACCCAAGCGTAAGCTACTAGCGAGACGAAAAGCGGATGAATCTATAAGGTTACCAGGGATGGCGTGTAACCAAAGCCCATATTCCCACACAGATACAGCGAGATTACGTTACGAGAGCGATCTGCGTAGCTAGGACATGCATCTAAAAAATCTTTCCGTGCTAGTTCACAATGCGGCACATCCCATTGTCTCTGAGAGGATTCAGTATTTGGACAACCCAATCCACATGTATTTTTGGTTTGCACCAGATATCTTATAACATCAAAGAGCATAAACATGGTGCGAGATTTAGGAATGAAGTTCCTCATCGCGCGTTGCGAATGGGGGCTAACGGAAAAAATTAAGACCAAAAGTTGTAATGACACTCTTTGCTATAGTTGTAAGCCGTACGGCTTGCGCGTGTTTATCTATCTTTCTCTCTCTCTCCCATAGAAAGCAAGCCAGTTATTTTCGTTTAAAGTTAATATCAAGTTTATATTACATTATATTTGTTATAATTAAAATAAAATTATTATTAAAACATATCAAATTTTATTACAATCCCTATACTAATTAATCGAAAGAAACTTCGTTCCATCCGGGTGTCCCTTGACACTACTCAAGTTTTTTTTTATACTAATTTGTATGCATTGTGTACGGAAGACAAAAATGTCAAACTACAAATTTTGCGTATCCCTATGCCTCCCAACCCCACAGGGAGGGCGGCTTGCAAGCTAAGCTCCATCTGAACATTCAAGACCTACACTAAAGTATATTTTATTTAATTGTATAAGATTAAATGTTCATGGTATTTACACAGCTGACAACATCTCAAGTCATATATAATATTTAAATACTAGCTTAAAGAGTATGGCTTACGAAAGTAGATACTGGATTTTTTTGCAAACTTTTTATATGACAACACTAAAGTGTTCCTACCATCGGATATTTACCCTAAAAATTGGGGTATTTTAAGCAGAAAGTACTTAGGAACAATGAATTCCAAAAAGGCATTTTATAAATATTATAAAATGAGTTTTAAAAATTCGTACGTTTGCCAAAATGGTATTCATCGAAAATAAGTATCGTATGTACGTGTTGGATCATTTCAAGAGCAACACTAAGCCTTAAGTTGGTCTAATAAATAGCTAAATTAATTTGGTACCCTATTTACTAGAGAAAAACTTGGCAATTTTATTTTAAAGAAATTAATTTTCGGCTATTTTCCGAAAGATTTGGTAAAATCAGAATCAGTGTATGGTATCCCTATCTCTGACGCAACAAGATGGCGTGTTGTTGATGTTTCGTTGTGGTTGACTTGCGTATAGTTTTGTTGTGATATATCCGTGTTAATGCTATAAAAATTAATAAAACTATAAAGAGTGAAGTGCCAAAACTATTGTTTTGTATGATTTCGAAATATGAAGAGAAAAAGCTTGTGAAACAAGCCGTATTGCGAGAAAAACAGGATTGTTTACGTACTGTGACTGATTTTTTAGGTTAGTACGGTCAAAATGTCTTGATATTTTTTTATTTTAAATAAGTACATATCAGTTTTAGTTACTTTATATAAGGTTATTGTTCTTTTACAGATAGTCTTGAGGATAATGCACGAACTGCTGAAGTAAAACAAGCAATTGAAAAGATCACAGATTTAGGTCAAAAAGATATGATGAAATCGCAGAACCAGTACTTAGAAGAACTATCTTCACCCACCGGTAAGTTTTCACTCAACGTTAATCTTAGACTAGTTTTGTAATACTTGTGTATTTTCTATTATTTCTTAGTTATGAGACTCACGATAATTGACATTTTATTTTATTCTTTTTACAGATGTAAGTGTTATTACATTAAAGAGAATTAAAAAAGAAGGTGCGATGAACGAAGGGGTCTGGAGGACTCCAGGTAAAAAATGACCTCACCCTTCAAAAGTGTCGAACTTAGATAGTTTCGATATGGATGGTATTCGTAATAAAGTAAACGAATTTTGCATTGTGAGGAAACAAGTTCCAACATTAAGATCTTTGTTGGTAGAATTAAAAGAAAGTATAGAATTTGGTGGATGTCGTGAAACTCTCCGTCGCATATTATTAGCCAACGGTTATGAATTTAAGCAAAACAAAAATGAACGTTCATTATTAATTGTACGGTATGATATAGCTGCATGGATACATCGCTTTTTGCGTACCATTGCATCGAAACGTGCAGAAGGCAAGCCAATAATCTACTTAGATGAAACTTATGTCCACAAAACCTATAAGCCTAAAAAATGTTGGCAAGGACCATCAACAAGTGGAATAATTAAAAATATATCATCAGGAAAACGATATATTATTGTGCATGCAGGATCAGAGAAAGGCCCTGTTCCAAACTCATTGTTAGTATTTAGCACCAAATCGAAAATGGCCGACTACCACCATGACATGAATTCCACAAACTTCAACAAATGGCTTCAAGAAAAGCTTATGCCCAATTTGAATGAACCAAGTGTAATTGTAATGGACAATGCATCATACCATTCTGTCATAATAAATAAAGCGCCCACATCTCAAAATCGAAAGTTAGAGATACAGAATTGGCTTACATTGAATGGTATTTCATTTGAAACATACAATTCAAAAGCAGAGTTGCTCTGCTTAGTAAAACAGAACACACCAGAACCTATTTATGAAGCTGATGAACTTTTAAGCCAAAACGGACATGAAGTGCTAAGACTTCCTCCATATCATTGTGACCTAAATGCTATAGAACTCATATGGAGTCTAGTAAAAAGGGAAGCAAAAATGTAAGACGAACTCCAAAAGAGTTCGAGGATCTCATAAAACAATCTTTTGAGTGTATTACAGCAGATGATTGGAAAAAAATGACAGACCATGTCATTCATGTGGAAGACAAGTACAAAAGAAGAGACCATATAACTGAAAATAGTTTAGAAATCTTCATCATCAATTTAAGAGACAGCAGCGACTCCAGTGATTCTGACGATTCACTCCATGTTGAATTTTTACATTCAGATTTCGATTATAGTGATTAAAAACAGTAAAAATATATGGTCTTGTTTTCTTTGATACATACTAACATAGATTTACAAATATTTAAACTCATGATAATATTGATACTCATGTTAGTGTTTGATAGCCTGTTTGTTACTTTAATACGCCACAATGGAGTGACGTATCCGTGTGATGTTTGGTAAGGAGTTAATAAAGAGTTAACAGGTGATATAAGCTACTTTTAATCTCGTCATAACGCGGACAAAATTGCAAGCATCCACTAGTAAAATAAAAATAAATGTCAAAGTATCAAAGTGAGTTGTTCCAACTTTCCTTTTTACTTTAGGGCTGCCATGCTGATATTTTTTAAATTTGCCGCGCTGTTTCAGTATCAACTTTCATTAGCCAGACTCTACCCGCGGCTTCGCCCGCGTGGACTATCCCTGAGAAACCATTACCGATTTTTGGGAGTCGTGTAAAAGTGTGTCGTGTCATATATAAATTTGACCCTGTAAATCGTAATCGTTTTATAGATATAACATTTTATAGAACATTTTTATATATATCTTCAGTACCAAATTTTCCATAAAGTTTTCCATTTTGGTACACTTCGAAAACATGGTTATATACTTGCCCCGTGGCTACCAGTTCAAACTTAGCGCCCCATGTCGAGCGTTGTAACCTATCGATAGAGTAAATAGTATAATTCTAGGTTAGCCTGAACTACTTCTTCGACCACATCATCACTTACCATCATGGGATTGTGGTCAAAGGCTAAACCTATCAGGCATAAAAAAAACATAGGTACTCGCCCGCAATGGTGAAATTATCTCCATTACACTTATTAGCATCTTATGACAATATTGCAAATTCTTGCAAATTAGCCACTTTACGACTGATAATCTCTTCACGGACATCCATTGCCCTTTCCTCAGTCCTATAGAATAAATGGGACAGGGAATGAAAGTGGCTGCGCTCCAAGTTTAGTGGTGAGGCACCACGAGATGGATCGCAACACTATACTCGAGTTGCCTGTTATGCTCGATGCCCAACGGACGTCTCATCGGAATTCCGATACTCAGCGCATGGCGTTCTCTCCATGCTTCAAAATTTGTCATATCCTTAAAATATACTATAAATTCGTGCAGAACCGTAGGGTTTTTCTTATTGGTCTGTGCTTAGTGAGTATAGTGTTATGTGGTCTGTGTTCTTGCAGCTTGTGGGGGTACGTTCAGAAATTAAGTTAGAGTGTCATGTCATGACACTCTAACTTAATTTCAATATTTAACTTAATTTATCAATAAGGTTACAACGTTTTAACGACAGATTTTGATAGTTAAAAGTTGCATCCTTCAGAGGTTCAATAATTGAGTTCTCAACAACCAAACGCTCTACTCTGGGTCATAAAGATACTTTGTGACTTGGGTTCTGAACGTATCGCAATGCACAGAATACCACAGAATATAGAATACGAGCTTGTGTGATCAATTTGTATGTTTTTGAAGAAGAAATAAAAATATATTAATGATATTCGTGCAATAATAGGCTCAAAGATGGCCCTTACGTCGCGTCAAAGGAGTATTCACAGCAAAAACAATTCAAAACGCGCAAGTTTCAATAAAGGAAAACGGAAAGCTAGTGAGGGGTAAATTTTATTTTTTCGCTATCATCGCTAAATTAATGATTTTTAGGTATTATATTGTTGTACGTGTGATATTCGTTAAGTTTCTACTTAGTTACACTACTTAAATATTTTAATAGCATCGTATGATATTTTAGCACACGACAGTGTAAATTGTTAATTTGTTGCGCGAACTCTAGCTTGGCTTCGATCCAGCTGCAAGCGCTTCGTTCTAAGGTAAAATTTTAAACCATAAGTCCCTCATCAGTTTCATGATCCAATTGAAACAACGAAATATGTGTGCAACAATTGCAAAATTTTGTTTGTGACCAACATATATTATAATAGACCATTTAACAATACATATACTACAAATAAATATGAAAATAAATGTAATTCAAGCTCAAAAACAACTGAATGGAAAGTATACCGTGGTGTGCGTCGTTTAAAGATTATACTGTATGGCAGTCTCAGTTCATCATATGGGCTCGAGTCATGCAGTTGTACTATGGAAATTTTCAACTGAATTTTTAAATTTTCTTCTGCGTTGTTTAATTCTGCTAAAATACCATAGTGTTTTGTAAAATAGTGTTCAATTCCATAAAAACCCTTTTCAATACTCAAAAAACATCTTCAATGAACAAAGTGGAAAGCTTCTCTTGACCAATGAACATATTTACGACCACTTCAAAAGTACATATGAAGAGCCCAAGCATGGGAGTTCATATGAGGATCCCACAAACCAAAGGCCACATGATCCTCATATTGAGTTTAAAATCACCTCTCCTACTATTGAGGAAATAAGCAATCAGTAGAAAAAGAAAACATCCAAATCAGCTCCAGGGCCTGATGGTATCCCAAATATAGTATATAAAAAGTGTCCATTGGTTTGTAAACATCTGTTAAGTAAACATCTTCATTAAAATCTGGCCATGCAAACAAATACCAGTGGCATTCGGATGAGCAATTTTTGTTCTCATTCCAAAAAAATATGAAGTAACACATCCAAAAGATATTAGGCCAATCGCTCTAACCAACACCAAACAACTAAATCTCAAGACGATATAGTCGCATCTCTCCCAAAACACAATTTATGATAGGTGCACAGTCCAGCAAAGCGGGTTTTGGGTCGAAAAAGAAAATTGAGTATTAAGACATTGTAAAATCTTTTTTCAACAAGACGAAAATGATAGCTATAAAGTGCATGAATGCATTGCATGGACATTCAAATTACATAGAAATTAATCTTAGGTCTGACAGTTGTACATAAGACTAATTTCTAGGTAATTTTAATAGCATTTTAATCCAAAATCTGAAATACAAAACAATAATATAACTGTCACTTTGACAGCTGTCATGCTTGAGATCTATTTCCTACCTATTATATATTTATCTGTTTTAATTTAATATTTGTAGAAAACATATTAAATTAAATCAGCTAATTACGACATTAACTGTCACGTTGATAGTTGTCACACTTATGGCAGCGGTATTGTTGGTATAAGTGTATATAATCCATCTACTTCATTTAGTACAATGGAACACTAGAATAACTATTCTGGGCATGCTGCGAACTGGTAGAGAGCTGGAGTGTTTAAATTGCCTGCAAGCCTGCAATGGCAAGTAGGTTGACTAAATGCTTTTGTTGTAGTAGCTGAAGTATTTAATATAGTTTGCAGCATTTTGTTAAAATACATATCACCAAAAAAAACCTCGATGTACCTGTTAATGTAACACAGTAATAACACATTTTAAAAAATCATATTCACTTTTCAGTTATATCTTATCTAACTACCAATATTACTCAAATGAAAAAAAATAACTTAAAGTCTGCTTCTTCTTCTCTTTTTTGGCGCATAATATGACTATAAAATTATAGACTATTATTTACATGATAGTAATTCCAAACTACAATCTATTTTATTGAAAAACTTGTAATAGAAAATAACAAGCATACATATTGTGGCATAACGCCATCCACGCGTCTCTAAAAGCTGATCTACACAGTTGGCAACCATGGGTACCGCCCATTGGCCTTGACGGGCCGCTTGTTGCTCACCACCGTCGGAATTTGCTACTACACAGTCGCTCACCACAGTGTGTTTCGGACTCCCGCGCCGACAACACGCATCGTATCAAAGCCAAACTACACAATATGATATCGCTCCTTACGTCTTAAAATTACTACTTGGCCTTAGGAGAGCATTCGGCAGCGCCGCGCGTCCCGCCTCTCCGAAGCCGCATCTCTATAGTGCGGTTTGCGCCATTAATAAATCCATACAAATTATATTTCTCCAGCCGCGCCACTTTGCCGCACCGTGCTGCAGTAGTGCGGTTTGACTTTAAGGTAATGACGGCGGTGACAACATTATCTTGACGCGACCAATCAGATGCGATCATTAACGCAAATTGAATTTGAAAAATTGTGCGTGTTTTGTTACTTGTAAACTTGATGAGTCCGAAATCAAAGCGTTTCTCACTGTGTGAGTTACACTTCTTTACATATTTATTTGTAGCATACATTTATTTATGACAGTGTATCCACTAGATTAGAAGCCAGCATGGTTTGCTAGGAGTACCTATACCGTATTATTTGCTCCTGATTTAGTGCAAGGTTTCAAAGAAAATCTATGATAATAAAATAATGTGTTAAACCGGAATTCTGGAAATTTACTGTACCTACATATTAATTACCTACTAATCTGCTTGCAGAGTTGCCATGATGTTTTGATTAGTTTTGTTCCTTCATATATTCTTAGATTATATCATACTAGCTTTCCGGCCGCGGCTCCGCCCGCGCGGATATCTGTTATCGCGCAAAACCATTAACTTCTTTTTGCGCAATTGGATAAAAACTATCTTATGTCCTTTTCCGGGTCTCTAACTATTTCCGTACCAAATTTCATCCAAATCAGTCCAGTACTTCTAGGTTAGCCTGAACAACATCTTCGACCACATCATTACTTACCATCAGGTGAGATAGTGGTCTAAAGCTAACCTATCAGGCATAAAAAAAAAGTACTCCTTAAGTTCATTCGTTGCATACAAAAAACAAATATTTCTTCTTTATAATATTAGTGTAGATAATCTTTGGACACAACATATTGTATGTTTTTCCTATGACTTAAGCAATGTATATGTCACCGTTTTATTGTACTTACCGTTAGTTTATAATAAATCTAGTTAGATTATAAACAGTCGATAGATTGTGAATGGAAACTAAAATTTACAATCTAACGTTTAAATTTTCGTTAGATTATAAACTGACCATGTCCAGCCGTCAAATTGTAATTATGTGGATCAACAACAATTTACCATAGATCTACGAAAGTATTACAGTGGCCATAAGCAAAATACGTAGGTACAGGTTTTTAATGTACTATTTTTTTGGCTTATGTTTAACTTACCACCAGATATGGTAGAGTAACATATAACAGACAAAAATAGTAAATTAAAATATGCAAAATTACTCAAAATATATCATAGTTCACCCAAAAGTAGTAAATGATAACCAAAAGTAGTATATGAAATTAAATTTATGTGGCGCATCGCCGGCCGCTGCCGCGGCACGCTCGCTTCGCTCGCTCGGCTCGCGCGTTGTTGTAGTCACAAGTAACCTAACGCTCCTCCTCGCTTCGCTCGTCGTCGCACCTAAATATGACTTTGCCCTAGACTAAATGATATTTCACCCCTCCCTAAAATATAGTGATCATTTACTACATTATGTGTCTGATTAAATTTTTTGGTAAAAGAACTAAGGGTATCAAAGCATTTTATGGTGGTCATTATTTTAAATCCTTTAGTTTTTTTGTAATGAATATGTGTTTTTTTGACTGACTATTCTTTTTGTTCTTAACTCTATGAAATGAACTCATGGCAACTATAACGGCGACCAATCAGAGGACGTTTCACAATTTCGCGGGCGATTATAGATCGTTAGATTATAAACTGCCAGCAAGACATGGTCAGTTTATAATCTGACGAAAATGTAAATTGTAAATTTTAATGTTCGTTCACAATCTATCGAAAGTTTATAATCTCACTAGATTTGTTATAAACTAACGTATCATACAATTATCCGGTGACATATAAACTAACAAAATGAACACCAAAACATATTGTTTGTATCCTCTCGAGCTTCACAGGCGGGAGGTTTTAAAAAACACTCACATTTTTGGTGCCATTTAATAGGGGGCAAGCTTATTGCCATATACTGGGAAATGTTTTAGACTATGGACTGCTATTGATAATTTAATGAATGAAGATAAACAAAAATGATTGTCACTGATTATAATAAGTAACAATGTGGCAGAAATGTGTTTACATAGTGAAGAATATCAGTTTTTATCTAATTACCTATTATTGATGAACATGGCAAACAATTCATATTTATCAACTACCAGAAACTGGGCAAACATCCCCTCATGGGAAAGGCTTTTTCAATACTGTGTAATGTACCTAGCAGAAAGATAAAATAAAGAGGAAAATTAAAATAAAAGATACACACTACTAATAAAGTAATATTAAAAAAAAACTGTTTGTTGAAATGGTAGACCACAACCTTATGTGCAAAATTTTGTGTTATTTGCTTGGTGGTTAAATATATTACAAAAATAGCATTATTAGTTGAATCAATTTATTGTTATTATTTTAATTTTTGAGCCTGTGGGGTGCCGGGTTAGAATTGCACCTCCCCATATCATCCCGTGGGTGTCGTAAAAGGCGACTAAGGGAAAAATACTAGAAGGTGGGCAGTAGCGCCTTATTAAGAACTGCCATCTTACTGCGATCCCCAAGCCGCCTGCCAAGCGTGGGGATTATGGCAAATACCCCCATAATAGGGGAGGCTGTGTTCAGCAGTGGACGAGTCGGCTGTTACAGTATTTTAATTTATCCTTATATAAAAAAAAACCTTATACATACTAAAACTCATAAAAAATTCAATTTTCAGGGATATCATAGTTACAAGTGCACCTTCAGATTTACGCAACATTGGATACCCAGGGGGTGCAGTGGCCCTGGGGTTGCTTGTCACTGCTCGTCTTCTCTCTGCATATTATGGTCATATAGGAGACTGTGATGAAACATACAACTACTGGGAGCCATTACATTATTTAGGTGAGTCTATGTTACTCATATTTATTCTAGGCATAATGAACTAAGGGTCAGGAGAGAGTTCACTCTCGTTACTTCAATCTTTAAAGTAAGTAAATCTGCGAGGTAGGGTACACAATGCTGATGTTCTACAGCAGATATACTTGTGCGTTCCGGATGGATTCGTATGCCGAAGACGGCCAAAGTTGTTGGCATTGCCTCACGCGCGGACCAACCTCCTACGAGTGGCGCCTCTTACGCGAGCATTTCGCACTCTCAATGACATTGCGGATGAAATAGACATATTTAGCTTTGACCTGAGTGAATTTTTGCATGGTGGTAGGGCATTTTGCGAAGCCCGCCTGGCTAGCTACCACCCTCAAGTAGAACATCTGTCGCCAAGCACCTAACGGTGTGTTCCGGCAGCTGTCCTTGAGAGCCAGTAATTCTAGGTTAGCCTGAACAACATCTTCGACCATATCATCACTTACCATCAGGTGAGATAGTGGTCAAAAGCTAACCTATCAGGTAAAAAAAAAAAACACAAACGTAGCTTCAAGAATTTTATGTTATGTTGTTTATATATAAATCGCTACACTGTCGCATTGGGTTGAGTACCTGTAATGATAGCTGTAAGTTGGTTAATAAATAAATAAATATGCTCCTTTAGACCAACTGCATAACTGTTTAGATACATAAGACAGCTGTGCAGTGTGTTGGTAAATTCAAACCAATAGTGTTAAAAATACTGCTGCAAAAAGAGATTTATTTTCATTGTCAAACTCCTCAATGTTCCGCTACCTTATAAATAGATAAAATCAAATGGTAATCTATTTTTTTCAGTGGGACAATAATTAAATATATGATATACACTGGTCAGCAAATAAACCGAGCCACCCGCTACCTAGGAACTCTGATTCGATTTTCTCAAAAAGTATCAAACTTACAACTATCAAAGTTATACCTACAAAAAGTGCGTTTCATGGTGATTAAAATGACATTAATTCGAAAGTACCGTCAACTCACATTGTAATCAAGCAACAAACACAATGCTAACGATTTGCTCTGTTTTCACCAGAGTTTGAACTTCTTTTTCTCTACAATGAGGGTAGTCGGATATTTCTTATCATTTCTTTATTTTTGTCCATCGTTTGCTCAGACGCGTGTGTTTTTGCTACTTTTTTCGATTAATAATGGATACAGCACCTCAGGAAGCAGCTCAAGCTGTAGCATTACTTCAAGCAGGCGTTGCGCAACGTGAAGTCGCTCGAAGGCTTCGAATCAGCAGATCTTCGGTGCAACGAGTTTACAGACGATACCTAGAGACTGGAGCATTCGATCGCCGTCCAGGTACGGGCAGACCTAGGGCTACATCAGCAGGAGATGATCGTTATATCCACCTTACTGTTCTGCGAAATCCCCACCTCAAGGCAGTTCAAGTCCAACAAAGTCTGCGTGACGAACGCCAAGTGGTCATAAGTTCAGATACCGTAAGAAGGACACTTGCTGAACGGAACCTGACCCCAAAAAGAGCTGCAACAGGCCCAGCATTAACGGCAGCACACCGTCGAGCACGACTTGAATTTGCTCGAGAGCATAGGGATTGGACATTAGAGCAGTGGAGTAATGTACTCTTCACTGATGAGACCAGGGTGAGTCTACATGGAAGTGATCGACGTCAGAGAGTATATCGTCGCCCTGGAGAACGTTATTCTCAGTGTTGCATCGAGGAAACTGTTGCTTATGGAGGAGGATCTGTAATGGTCTGGGGCGGCATCTCGTTAACAGCACATACAGCGTTAGTTTTCATCGAACCGACGGGCCGTACACGTGGACTGACGTCTCATCGCTACATTACTGAAATCCTCGCAGACCATGTGGTACCTTACGCAGGACATATCGGACAGGATATGCAATTGATGCATGGTAATGCACGGTCTCATGTTGCTCATGTGGTGACCCAGTATCTACGCGACGTCAGCATTCGTACGATGGACTGGCCAGCTCGAAGCCCGGACTTGAATCCGATAGAACACTTATGGGACGAGCTGAAACGTCGGGTTCGAGCCCGGGTACCTGCTCCAACAAGGCTTCCAGAGCTGCGAATCGCAATTGAAGAGGAGTGGAATACAATCCCTCAAGATTTTATCCTCAGGCTCGTAAGGTCGATGAATACAAGGATGCTGGCAGTTATCCGAGCAAGGGGAGGGAATACGAAATATGGATCAAACACTTTTTTTTGATATTATCTATGTTTTTGGCTTTATTTTTTTTGTTTTCACTTTATCATTACTAACGATTGTCACGACTGGAACAAGATCCTATTTTGTAAAATCCTTAATAAACACTGAAATATTGATTAAACCCTATGAATTTCCTTTCATTTTAATCACCATGAAACGCACTTTCTGTAGGTACAACTTTGATATTTGTAGGTTTTTTAGTTTTTGCGAAAATCAAATAAGAGTGCCTAGGTGGCTCGGTTTATTTGCTGTCCAGTGTATTTTGGAGGTTGTAAGAGAAAACTGGTGACTCTCGCTCTGCCTCGTTCCTGTTGCAGAGAGGACTTTTGCCATTCTGTGCTGAAACAGCAAGTTTTTTTTAATGTTATTGTGAGAGGACAATCTCGAGGCCCACCTGATGTTAAGCGGACTAACCTCTGCCTATAACAGATGCATTTCGTGACAAGTCACGAATCGCACTGCGCCCGTCACCTTGAGACATAGTTGTCAATTCTCATGTGCCCGTTATTTCACTGGCTCTCAAGGACTGCTGCCGGAACACACCGTTAGGTGCTTGGCGACAGATTTTCTACTTGAGGGGGGTCGTTAGCCAGGCGGGCATTCGCAAAATGCCCTTCCACCATTCGGTGAAGCTCAAGTCCGCGGCGGGATTGGAACTATACTACTATACTAGTAACTCTTTAACTTTCTGCGAGCCAGGTACTGTTGAGTTTATAATTATGTTAAGTTAAGGTTGTAATGTTTTTCTTAATATTTCAGTATATGGAAGTGGCCTTCAAACATGGGAGTACAGTCCAGCTTACGCCATCCGTTCTTATATGCCATTGTGGATCTTTGCTATCCCCGCCAAGCTGTTGTCGTATGTGATGCAACCAGTTACCGTGTTCTATTCAATGAAAGCATTGCTTGGAGTGCTGACAGCTTGGGCTGAGCTGGCTTTTTACAAGTAAGTGTTCATAATATTGGTTGATCAATTGATTTCATGGTTTAGTTACTTTGCTAAATACTAATAATCACTTGACATTTTAGTATCTTGTGTGCATCCCACAAGGTCTTTGTTTTTATTGCTATGACATATATAGGGGAGGTACTAGTAAATCAGAATTAAAAGTATCCTTTATTGTAATAAATCTTAAATAAAACACCAAAAATAGAAGAACATCCAAGTTCATACATTAAATGAATGGGAATAATAAATAAAAAATGTATCTAGTGACAATTCTGCCTAATCTATTAATGCTCGTCACTAAGCCGACGTGACGTCATAAATCGACGCGTGCGTTTCTACATGAAGCATCATCAGGAGGGTTTGACTCTTGAGTGCACGATCGAGATCGATCTATCTCTTATCTATTACATTTTTGTAGTTAGATTTTACTTAAAGCCCAAATGTAAATACACATTTTATTCTAGTATAGCAAACACACCGCAGGGATTATAATTTATTTACATGCAATGTTTTTCTTGCTGGTAGATGTGAAAAGTTATGTTTATAAGTAAATATATTATTAGGTCCTTACATATGAAATTGGCGTTTTGTATGGGAGGAACAAAAAGTCGAATATTTTTTAATATAATATATTTAATTAATCAAAGTATGAACCATTATTTTCTATGCACTTTTGCCATCTCATAGGTAGTTCATTGATCCCTTTACTAAAAAAACCAGTCGGACGGGAATCAATAAAATCTTTGAAGGCGATTTGGACTGCCCCATCGGAGTTGAATTTTTTCCCTTGCAAGAAGTTATCCAAATTTCGAAAAAAATGGTAATCTGTTGGAGCAAGGTCCGGGGAGTACGGAGGATGTCTTAGACTTTCCAATTGAAGCTCTTCTAATTTAGTAGCCGTCTGTAGCGCAGTGTGTGGTCTAGCGTTGTCGTGAAGCAGCAGTGGCGTGGAGCGATTGACCAGCCTAGGTTGTTTAGCCGCTAGCTTTTCCATCATGGTTTGCAATTCCTGACAATAGACATCAGCCGTAATAGTCTGGCCAGATTTGAAAAACTGTAATGAACAATACCGGCACTAGTCCACCAAACGCTTACAAGTAACTTTTTTGGGGTTAATTTTCGCTTGGGGCAGGATTTGGCTGGCTGGCCAGGATCTAACCATTGCGCTGAGCGCTTCCGATTATCGTAAAGAACCCATTTTTCATCACAGGTAATGATTCGGTTTAAAATACCTTCATTATTGTGCCGGTTTAGTAATGTAACGCAGCAGTCGACGCGCGTTTGCCGGTTTGTTTCAGTCAATTCGTGAGGTACCCACCTTTCAAGCTTTTTAATCTTCCCAATTTGCTTCAAGTGAATTAAAACAGTTTTATCACTAACATTGCAGCCTGCAGCTAACTCGGACGTGGTTTGCGATGGATCCGCTTCCACAATAGCCTTCAACTCTTCATTATCAACTTGAGTCTCAGGCCGTCCACGGGGCTTGTTCTGCAGGTCGAAATTTCCAGAACGAAAACGTTGGAACCAAAAACGAACTGTGTTTTCTTTTGCAACACGACCGCCATACACATCATTCACCCTTCGAGTTGTTTCCGCAGCACTAGTGCCACGGCGGAACTCGTACTCGTAAATAATGCGATATTTAAGGTTTTCCATTTTGTAAAATGAGTGACGCAAACAGAAAAAAACAGAAGAAAAAAACAAATGAATGACGATCATCGAAGCACAAATACATGAGTCTATAGCTGTACAAATTTGAATTTGGAATTCCTTACCAAAGAGGAGAAATTCGTGATTAAAGTGGCCAGTACGAAAAACGCCAATTTCATATGTAAGGACCTAATATATTAAATATTATAAATTAAACCGGCAAAAACACTTATTTTCGGGATCGAATACGTCGACCCGAGTTTCGAGCATATAAGATTCTCATCACCAGGGCGAGTGCGCAGCTGCGTCTGCGAGCTCCTGGTGGGCACAGTGCCGCGTGAGTGTTTTTTCCGATTTAATTTATAATATTTAAATATGTGTGAAACTCACGAGAATTTAATTGCAAAAATATATTATAATAAAAAATGAAGAGATGTTTCACACAACTACATATATTTTTAGATTTCTTTCCCTTAAATTCTATCAATCTTCTTTGCATGGTGGTAGGGCATTTTGCGAATGCCCGCCTGGCTAGGTACCAACCTCAAGTAGAAAATCTGTCGCCAAGCACCTAACGGTGTGTTCCGGCAGCTGTCCTTGAGAGCCAGTACTTCTAGGTTAGCCTGAACAACATCTTCGATTACATCATCACTTACCATCAGGTGAGATAGTGGTCAAAGGCTCACCTATCAGGCATAAAAAAAAAAGATTCTGCTGCGAGTGTTTGTTCACCAAAATGGCTCATTTCGTGGTGGAGTGTAGAAAATGAGAATGTGGTTATTCTGTTAGGGCGGTATGCCACGAGTTCGGCGTGCATGTGGGCAGAGTGTGGTTTGCGTTCTCCCTGTGCGCGGCGGGCGCGTTCGCCAGCAGCACCGCCATGGTGCCCTCCGCGTGGAGCGGCGCCCTCTGCAGCGCTGCGCTCGCGTGCTGGTGGCGGCGTCGCTACCCGCCTGCCATCGCCTTCACTGCCGCTACCACGCTGCTCAGTGAGTATACTCTACCGTATATTTATTAAACATTTTTTTTGAACTTTCACGGGCATTCCCATTATTAGTAAATTCACTGATGGGTTCAAGTCGGTAATTTTTATTTGCTGTGAGCTCCCGATATTTCAATGCTGTTGCAAGCGCCATTTTCGCTGGACGACTGGAGAATGCGGGTGGAAGAAAAATTAATAATAATTAAAAGAAGACATATCTGTCTACCCTCTTTTTCTGTATTTTACTTTTTTTATGTTATTGTTACGGAACAAGCTCGAGGCCCACCTGACCTCTGCCTATACCAGATGCATTTGATCACAAGTGACGGATTGCACTGCGCCGTCACTTTGAGACATAGTTGCTAAGTCTCATGTGCTTGTAATTTCACTAGCTCTCAAGGACTGCTGCCGGTACACGCTGCTTGGCGATAGATTTTCTACTTGAGGGTGGTAGCTAGCCAGGCGGGCACTAGTCAAATTCGTTATAGGATTCAAGTTAAAGTTGGAATATATATATATTTGCAAATTTTTGATTTTAGTTAGTTATACAATTAACATTTACCGCCCTGTTGCAGGATTGAACTTCATCTCATGGTGCTAGGGCAGTTTGCTAATGCACCTCTAGCTAGCTAGCCATAGCTACCACCTTCTAACATCAAGTAAAACACCCAACTATGAGTTCGGGCCTCTTTCCTTAAGAGCTAGTACCATATAGATTAAGCTGTTCGCAATCCTCGCAGTATCGCAGCATCGCTTACCACAACACGAAATGGTCAGAGAATAACCTATCAGCTGTGTGTCAATAGTCAATAATTGGTTTTAAAACAGCTTCTTTTCTTGTTATAAAAACTAACGTGGTTTTCACTCATTTTAATAAATAATACGGGATAACTCACGTGAATAAGTCAGATAGCTCCGACTATAGTTTCGACCACATTCGATGGTCTTTTTCAAGGAGAGGTCGGGACGCCCGCTTGACGTCTCGCTGAGCACTGCGGGCGGCAGCTCGTAGCGCGCGTGACGTCATAGGTTGGTGCGAGGGGTGGGTTGCTGTTGGTGGTGTCGGCGAGTTCTGATGCGAGTCCTCTTCATCGCTGGAATCCCGGCTGGCATGGGACACGTCCAAGTCGTTGAAACTATAGTCGGAGCTGTCTGACTTATTCACGTTAGTTTATTTACTAAAATGAGCTTCTTTTCTTGGTTACAGGCTGGCCATTCACAGCTCTAATCGGTCTACCAATAGCAATAGACATGGTGTTCGTCAAACGTCAGTATAATGACTTCCTCAAGTACTCTCTGATCTCCCTCGTGGTGATCTTAGTCCCAACAGTGATTGTGGACTCCCTGCACTATGGCAAGTTTGTGGTGGCACCATGGAACATAGTTGCTTATAATGTATTTACGGAGCATGGACCGGACTTGTATGGAGTTGAATCGTGGACTTACTATTTCGTGAATGGATTCTTGAATTTTAATATTGTTTGGGTAAGTTATTTGTTTTTCAACCTTTATTTTTACAAAGAAATAGTACCTATGATTCTATACAGGGTGTCAAAAGAAGTAGTGATATATTGAAGCCGGGAGGTTGAGGACCTAGAGAGCCCTCTAGGTCCTCAACCTCCCGGCTTATACATGGGGGTGATCTGAATCACCCCCATGTATGTTCCGCGATTTTCGTATTTTCGGAGTTATGTCTTCTTTTTTATTTTTCACCTATCGCCGAGTACGATGAAATTTTTTATTTATGGTGACGTGAATTATTGTCATCTACCGCAATAATTCAAGTCACCATAAATAAAAAATCTCATCATACACGACGATGAGGCTTGATTTTTTTGTGTGCTAATCTGATAGATAGGCCAATTCAGTATGGTAACATTTACTATCGTTAGATCTTTGGATGGAATTTAAAAAAAATGCCAAGAAAGATATAATTACCCAGTATGTTGACAACTTCAAGGGCCCACAAAAAAAAATTACCGTTTGGCTTTTAAAAACTTGCTCTATCTATCCGGTAGCTACCCTGACAATTTCATTTTATTATTCATAAGGCTACAATCAAAAAATAGAAATCTAAATGTGGTAAGTGCAAAATTTTAATTTACATGATGATTAATGCAAGCCATTCCATTCAAAGATCTAAATAGTAAATGTTACCATACTGAATTGGCCTATCTATCAGCTAAGCACACAAAAAAAATCAAGCATCTACCGCAATAATTCACGTCACCATACATAAATAAAAATCTCATCGTACTCGGCGATAGGTGAAAAATAAAAAAAAAAGTATAACTCCGAAAGTACAAAAAATCGCGGAACATACATGGGGGTGATTCAGATAGCCCTCAAGGTCCTCTACCTCCCTGCTTCAGTACATCACTACTTCTGTATATTTTTAAAGAGTGGAAATGATTACCAGATTCTTTTTTCGTTTGCCAAGTACATGTTATTTTTTTTTTAATGATAATGTGATGTAACATCTGGTGCTAAGCGGTAACCTCTGCCTATGTCGGATGGAAAAGAAGAACCCGCAACCCCGGAATTGCATCTGGGTGCATTTCCAATTATGCTATGGAAGCGGGTGCTGGACAGTCAAATATTTTAAGTTGCAGTATCATGTCCCTCTGGGAATTATATTTTTCCATCCAAAATAAATTCTATATGTAGTTAATTTATGTATTACTACTTATATATAATCCTAAATCGAACAATTATTTCCAGATGCTTGCCCTGTACTGCCCTCTAGGATTATACCTTTGTTACACAAGTGCTCCACGATCCACGGCACGGGCGTCTTTTTGTTCTCCGTACTGGCTCAATCTAATGCCTCTCGCATTATGGCTCGCCGTCTTCATGTTTCAACCCCACAAGGAGGAAAGGTATGTTATTTAAGGCTAATTATTCAAAAGTTTAATATGTTCATTACTGGCCAACAATCTACTGCTCTCAATCTCTACAGTGCTTCGATCTAATGTCGTTTGTATTGCGTCTCTTCATCATTACTGTTATTACTTCAATAAAACACCCAAATATGTACCAACGTGTATTTGGCTAGGTAGCCGTAAAGAGAAGTTTATCTTATGCAATGTATATAGTGTAACTAAAAGTAGTGAGGGTAGAATAATGTTGTAGTACAATCAAGATTTCGTGCTTCGGAAGGCACGTTAAGCCGTCGGTCCCGGTTGTTGTGTTAGTATGACAGTCGTTATAGCGTGGTGGCATGCCCGCTGCCCGCCTGGCTAGCTACCACCATCAAGTAGAAAATCTGTCGCCAAGCGCTTAACGGTGTGTTCCAGCAGCTATCCTTGAGAGCCAGTAATTCTAGGTTAAGCCTGTTAACTCTTTTGACTACATTATCACTTACTCATCAGGTGAGAATGTTGTCAAACGCTTACCTGGGGGGTAGCATTCTAACCCAGCACTCCACGGGCCCTAACTATTAACACACAATAAATGAAAATTGTGGTAAATATCCTGTAATCAATATAATTTTGAAGCGCTAGTCACGGAGGTTGCCTAGTCTATTTTTTTTCTGATAGGTAATCCTTCGACCACAATCTCACCTGATTGTAAGTGATAAAATGGTCGAAATTGTTAACAGGCTTAACCTAGAATTACTGCCTCTCAAGGACAGCTGCTGGACCACGTTAGGTACTTGGTGACAGATAATCTACTTGAGGGTGGTCGCTAGTCAGGCGAGCATTCACAAAATACCCTTCCACCATGCGGCGGAATTCCAACCATGGACGTGCTGCGCGGCAGTCCATAGCTAATATCACTGAGCCAACACTGCTTCAACGCTATGAAATCTTGAGGATAGGAAAAAAAAACGTTCTGTTTACCGCTTATCCTTACGTTTCAGATTCCTGTATCCAGTGTACAGTATGATCATCCTAGCCGGGGCCATATCAGTGGATTGTATACAGAAGATGATATATACGGTGGGTGCGGAAGTTTTCAAGGCGGCTCGATTCACTGGAACCAATAAGCATTACCTATCGTATACCATGCCGCTTATGGCTGTTTTCACTGTCACTGCGGGGTTAGCTGGTGAGTTATGAAGAATAGTTTTTTTTTGTTATTGTGAAGAAACAAGCGTGAGGCCCACCTGATGTTAAGCGGTATCCTCTGCCTATAACAAATGCATTTCATCACAAGTGACGAACTGCACTGCGACCATCACCTTGAGACATTATTGAGTTAAGTCTCATTTTGCCTGTTATTTCACTGGCTCTCAAAGACCACTGCCGGAACACACCGTTAGGTGCTTGGCGACAGATTGTCTACTTGAGAGTGGTTGCTGGCCGGGCGGGCATTCGCAAAATGCCCTTTCACCATGCGGTGAAGCTCAAGCTCTGGGCGGGATTCGAACCATGGACCTGCTGCGCGGCAGTCCATAGCCAA
The DNA here is from genome assembly GCA_963890685.1 of Plagodis pulveraria. NCBI lineage: Eukaryota > Metazoa > Arthropoda > Insecta > Lepidoptera > Geometridae > Plagodis > Plagodis pulveraria. The sequence goes on from OY982950.1 coordinate 5,777,246, forward strand.
TGCCACTGAGCCATCACTGCTTCAAAAAAAGTTATCCAATAATTCAAATAAAATGGTCCTTCGCACACGGTATTTGTTTCACTGCTGGCGATGAGCAAGCTAGTAGATTAAGTAGAAACGACTTTGCGAGCAGCAAGTAGCGAGTGTGTAGTTTTAATAGTTTTGCTCTGGGCTTTAAGCGAATGTGAATTTGCGGCGGTTGATTACTTGCGCCACTTGCCGGCCCACTGGTATGCGAGTCTCGGCGAGTAAGCAAGGTACTCAACCAGCGTTTTGACCACCAAGAGAGCAACGCTGAGTATAGCTCGTGTCGCTGCGATAGGACTAGTGGACAGGGAATCTTCACCGAAAGTGTGAACTGACTTTGATAATTCTTTTTAAATTTCATCAAAATCAGTTGAGTAGTTTTGGTGGCTTGGATGATTAAATGGTAATCGCAACTGTAAACAGTATTTTAGGCGAGTGTATGAACGTTTAAGCAACATGCATAACTAAAATGAGTGTTGCTTTTTTTTAATTAACGGACTTTTAACACTAAAACGTATGAAATAACTTGTGAAAGTCTCACCATGATAATATGAGGTTGGTGTTTTGAATCAGCATAGTACCAGTTTCAACCAGTTCAATTAGTTATTTCGCACTTTTTAGTGTTGGAAGTACGTTATTTTTTATGTTTTTTTGTTATTATTGCTCTTCATGGAGATAGTACATCAAAGAAAAAGTAGTGGGTACAACTTTTACTTTTTTTGTCACGATTGATTGACACTGAAACTGATGACATTAAATTAACTTCGTCAATGTGAATGAATAGGCGAACGTTAAACATTTTGTTCAACCAGTCCCTATAAGTTAAATCTATCAGTTAGTAATAGCCCTACTAACTAATTTGACGTCCAATCGAAAACTTATTATTGTTTTTTTTTATTATTGTTATGTTTGTACGCCTGCTCTGCGGATTCCATTACAAACTTACGAAAGATAAAAATATAGTCATGTGCGGGATTCAAATCATCCCCATACGATGTTTCAAGAACAAGAGCAAAAATTAGAGCTATGAGTCATAATGTCATGTTAGCTCAGTCGGTCAGAGCATACCCCGCCTATAGGTGTGGATGAACGCGGGTTCGAATCCCACAAATGACTAAATTTTTTCTTTCGTAAATTTGAAAATTATTATTAGATTACTTGGCTTACTATTTTAAAAAAGTTAATAAATCGCTTTAGTCTTGCAATTACTGCTTAACTACTGTCCAAAGATTTTACTTCAACGGCTAATTATTTCAGGTATATCCCGCATTACGGCGCTGTACAATAACTACCACGCGCCAATGACAATACTTCAGAACTTACCGCCATCTAGTGGTGCCGAACTGACAGTCTGCTTCGGCAAAGAGTGGCACCGTTCTCCGTCCAGCTTCCACTTGCCGCAAGGGTACAGGATCAGGTTCATTCAGAGCGAGTTCGATGGGCAATTGCCGGCTCCTTACGCTCAAACATGGAACGGTAAGGATATAATTATAGCTGTCTTATTCACTCATTTGGTGCCTAAATATAGTAGTCTCCTGCGGCAAGGAGTGACACCGTTCTCCGTTCATTATTAGGTTCATTTAGAGCTAGTTTGCATGGTGGTAGGGCATTTTGCGAATGCCCGCCTAGCTAGCTACCACCCTCAAGTAGAAAATCTGTCGCCAAGCACCTAACGGTGTGTTCCGGCAGCTTTCCTTGAGAGCCAATACTTCTAGGTTAGCCTGAACAACATCTTCGACCACATCATCACTTACGATCAGGTGAGATAGTGGTCAAAGGCTAACCTATCAGGCATAAAAAAAAAGTTTGATTGACAAATGCTGGCTCCTAATGTTCAAAATCAGAACAATAAGGATAGCCAAGATAAAAACTGAAATACAGGTGTCTCATTCACGCTTCTTTGACATCTAGCTAATACTTTGTTACTGGGCTGCTCTCATGGACAGCTGCCGGAACACATAGTTAGATTTTCTACTTAATAGCTTAGACACCGTTTCACAACACAATTCGACATTTTCAATAATAATTTAAATTTATGATTTCTCACAACGACTTGCTTCACGCGAAGGTAGTTAAGTCGTACGTGTAATTGCGTTCGAACAATGCAAAGTTACCGGGCTTCACTAAGCTATTCGCAGAGATACGCCATAACTGTTATATTTGATCTGATCTTGACCGTGGTAGCTGGCCAGACGGGTATTCGCCTTACAACCATGCAAAATTTTAACTCAATCGCCTTAACTAGTACCTCAAGCCATTCATATTTATAGTTTCGTCACAAGGGACGAACTGCACTGCGCTGTTATCCTGAGACATACAGTTGTTATGTCTCATTAGCCTGTAATTTACTGGTTCTCAAGAACTGCTGCCGGAACACATTTATAGGTACTTATAGGTAGGTGATTTTCTACTTGAGGGTGGTAGTTAGGCAGGCATGCATTCGCAAAATGCCTTTCCACCATGCGGTGAATCTCAAGCCGGCTGTGGTGATCGAACCAAGGACCTGCGGCACGGCAGTCCATAGCTATTACCGTTCGGGTATCATTGCTTCATAAAGCTTGGAGGAAGCTCGGAGGCGAGGCGATGTTGATACGTTACAGATAGTAATAATATATCGGTATAATATCGGTGGCGGCGGTTAATAAGTTATCGGTAACGCGGTAAAACCGCACTGACAATTCGAAGACTGATTGATTAAATGTAGGTATCAAAAGCTAAAACTACCCTCAGTATTTTTTTTTAGCTATACATATATTCATTATATCTATTTATGTATTCAAATCTTTATTATATAACGTAAAATGTGTACATGTATTTTTATGTGCAATAGTGAACGTAGTTATTTTCCCCTACCTACTATTTAAAAGGATGTGTACTCCTGTAATACTTCGAGAAAAAGTACCTTTTTAATTTTGTGTATATTTTGTGCCGGAGTGTTGTTCATCAGAGCGTGCCCCATTGGGGAGTTTGCACTAATTCCCACGTTTGGCAGGCGTCTTGGGGATCGTAGTCGCCTCATCTAAGTAATTTTTTATTATAATATTATAGTAAAAAATTAAGTGTTTTTTTCATCCACAGCGACCCGGATTATCCACCCGCACTTCAACGACAAAAACAAAGGTGACGACCGCACCTATCTCAAACCGTCCCAATGCAACTACCTAGTGGACAGCGACATCGGCCAGCCATCATTACTAGAACCCGCATACTACAGAGACACCTCAGTATGGGAGGTCACTGCGCAAGCGCCTATGCTCAACGCAGAAAAGTCCCATAAATTATTCAGAGCGTTCTATGTGCCAATATTCTCGGAGAAGAACACGGTGCGTGGACATTTGTATCTATTAAAAAATAGGTTCATTTAGTTCCGATTGACTTGTACACATTGATAGTATTTTTTTTTCATTTCTAATGTATGGTGAATAAGTGCTGTAGCACACTCGCTGCTTTTAACTTTGTTAAAATTAGAAAGTTGTCATACTAATCGTACGGCCCGAATCAAGCCAAAAGCGATATAAAAGCGCCGATACTCGTAGGCGGTCCGAATCGGCGTGTGTGCACTCATACGATGGATAGCGTTACGTAATAGATGATGTCATTGAAGGCAACATATTGGACTCACGATGCTCTAGCTTTAGAGTAAAATATCAGTGAGCATCGGCACTTATGAATAAGTATGTAAAGAAATGTAACTCTCATACAGTTACTGCTTTGATTTCGGACTCGTCAAGTTCACAATTAACAAAACACGTACAATCTTCCAAATTCAATTGGATTGGTTTATTTGAATTTTGAAGATTGTGTCTCGATTGGTCTCGATAAGTCAAGATAATGTTATTGCGCCGCACGATACACTATTTGAATCAAGCCAGCCGCGGTAAGGTTTGCGTCCTGCTGTTTTTGTTCTTGACTTATATTTCTTTACCTATTTTTTTAGATTATGTATAAGTTAAAATTGTCATGTATACTTCTCTAACGTCAGATTTGTCATTACTGTGCCAAAATGTACTGAGTGTTTATTTTATCGACAAATTCCAAAATGTAATCTGTACGAAATACTATTGAATGCAAGTAAATGAAGAAAAAAGAGTCCCTGTAAACCATCCGACGCAAATAGTTTAATTACTTAAGCACTATTCTGATTAAAACAAACAAATAAACTTACTATTTGTTTGTTTTAATCACAAAAAGTGATCTGATTCGTTAGCACGCTCACTGATAGAACGCACCAGTGATGATGTACGTAAGCACCTTAAATACGCGTAATTCGGACCGGGCGGAAAAAACTTCAAAAATGAAATCCGGTTTAGTAAAGAAACGAATTCAAATAGGGTCGAAAGTCATTACCTCTCACTTGCACACTATATACACCAATCCTGTACATGTGAGAGATGATGATTTGCTACGCCATTTTAGATTCGATTCTTTAATAAACCGGTTTATAGATTCTACGTGATTGCGATTATGCGATATAAAATAAATGCCATTATATGACGCGATAGATGACCATTGAGCATTCTGTTAACAAGAGAACGTTCCAGAAACTGCGAGGAAATATCTTGTTTAAGTACCGAGTGTGTTTTGGTTGTTGTTCTTCATACTAGTTATAGCTGGCCAAAAAATAAGTGCCCTAAAAATGGGCATGTTACCAAATATTATATTAATTATTTCTGGCCAGGCTTTAGTTTACGATTTCTTCCCGTGAGCTACACGTTGGACTATTTGGGAATAGTTATTTACAAAAAATAAATAACTGATTATTTAATAAAATTTGATAAGATTTTCTTAGTTGGATGGAGTTTGTCAAATAAAGTATAATATAAAAAGTTTTTATTTATATAGGTAAACATTAAACAATATAGAGGCAATTTCATATGTAGAAGCATCTACGTTATACACTTTTGGTCCGTAAGATTACGCACGGAGTTCTTCCATATAAATATTATGATCTAGTAGATATCTTAATAATCACGCTCAATTTTCCAAGCGAAGGAAAAACTTTTCTTTACTTACTTAGTTCAATTTGCCTTGAATTTAAAACGCATTCAACGTTGTCTATATTTTATCTGACTGACGTCACATACTTGTGTATTTGTAATTTTAAAATCACTAAATTTTTTATGTAATAAATTAATGTAAAATGGTTTAAGTATACAGATTTTCTAAGATAACTTGGTCCGCTTTTTGATAACGCCGCTTCTCTCGTTTATTAGCGAACCTATTAAATTAAATATATGATCTCAAGCCTTGACACACGGCTGGAACTAGCATAGGCAATAAATTATTGTCTCAGAATTATCTAAAGTGGATACGTCACTTTACCGATCGACATTCATGACAAGAGTATGTATGAAGTATGAGGCCTGTGCGCGGCACGCTTCTTTTTCCCTGGGCGTCAAGTCTACTAATCAATATGAATCTATAATGGACTCGTCCTGGTCAATTTTGACAGTTTTGCTAGTCTACTAACTTCATATCGTTCATATTGAGTCAATATTGATTCAATCTCGGTTTCATATGAAAACGAAACGAAATAATAAAATAATAGTAATAACGAAATTGTTTTCTGAATTACCTTACTTATTTTTTGTTGGCAATATCGTCAAACCAGCCTACATTCATCATAGATTCATATATTCATATGGGATCAGGAGACTACCGATTCTGTCTTGAATGAATCTATGCTGAATATGAACATGTAATTAGCAGACTTGGCCGCCTGATCTATGACGACGTCTTTCTATATTTGCGTAGTTAGTGTGCATGCGTCAAAAAATGAAGAAAAATGCTTCGATTTTATTAGTCTTTCTACGAATTGAGTGATCGTCAACACAGTAATAATTCACGCCATGACACCGTCTGTTATTGTCTGCGACCACCTGTAGATGTAAATAGTACTTAATTTTCTGTCTCTACCACGCGCAATTAGACACAGATCACTGAGACTCCAGCTCGTAGATAAGAAGTACTTTGTTTGGCAGAGCGTACTAAGGTTACTATAGAAAATCTCTATTTAAATGTATAGGATATTTTAAGGTATTCCCACTCTAGATAAAGCATACTTTTTACGAGTTAAATATTTGTAGTTATAATATAAGTTCTTCGGTTGATATACTATACACGATGCGCTAGTGTGTGTGCCTGCCGAATCAACGTACACAGTCATGTAAATGCTTGTCAAACTATGTTCCTACGGTCCGTGGTTTCGCGGTCTGCCCCAACAAAGCTTTGGTAACAGTTACTTAGAGGCTGTGTTAGTGATCTTTAGTTTTACTAGCAGCTATTATTTTATCAGTGGTAGAATCCTTTAAACAACGGATCGTCGGAACGTAGCTTAACACAAGTTTTTGAAGGGCACTTTACATACCGAACTTATACTGTTTACTAATTTAGATATTCAAGTATACATAGTAGTCAACACTAGAATGCACATGTCATCAATTTTGCAATTACCCAAGAAGGGGTCAACTTATTTCTCAGTATGTCAATTTCTACACGTTAAGTAAGTCTAGAGTGGGTATGTATGTCAGTCACTAACTGTAGCAAGTATCTTTCCTTATCAGTCGTAAGGAAAGATATTTATCTAGTTGTATCTTTCCTTACGACATGCCAGTTTCGCTTTGTAGTGCTATGGACAGAGATCGATATATTAGAACATCTGTTTTAATGCCGAAGGACAAGACTATCAAGCTTCCAAATCAGTTCCAAAACCTCAGTTCTAAAGTGCCCCGTGTACGATCAAACTCGTTTTAGCAAACTTCGCGTTTTCATCAAACTGAACGATCAAAGTAATTTGTCAAACTTGTCTGTAGTTACGCCTTTTCTTAGATCTTGTTTAATAAAGATTAAACACCGTCGCACATCTTTGAACACGCTGTTGCGGACAGTACCTGAAACTTCCATCAAATACGATACAACGTGTCAAGCCGACTTCAAAATTTTTTGATAAACACGTAGATTTGTATCCAACAAGATCAAACGCCTAAAACACGTATATGTACAAACGTATCAAACAAGACCGCAGACGTTCAAATGATTTGACAATTTGACTAATATGTTGATCGTTTACAGGGCATTTAAGCAACTATTTTTACGATTATTAGGTACCTCCACACTTGCTACAGTTTGTGATTTATAGGTATATGTTGTCAACACTAATATAAGGTATAGGATTACAAGGATAACCTTAATGACGAGGCTAGTCATAACAGTTAGAAAGTCTCCTATTTGTTTTAAGAATTTATTTATATTTCATATTATAATTGTTGTTATGTTCTAACATGATATTGTTGCATTTTTATTAGTGAATATTTAAATTATTTTTATTTAATTATAATTTATAACCAATCAATGCATTTTTACAATAAGAGTCACCACTTTTGGTAAACATTTACTCAATTTCTATTGTATAAAGGATTGAAAGGGTAAATAATATGTATAGTAGCCATTGTCTGTAATGTAACCTATACAAATATCATGACCTATGTGAAGTAAAAAAAAAATGAAATAAATCTATAAAGCCATGAAACAAAATTATTTCATTTATGTAAGTTAGTTTAAGTAGATGTAGACGTTATTTATTTTTGTCTATAATTTATTTAATTAATTTATTTGATTTTATTTATTTGCTTTTGATAAATTATTTGTGAATATGAGGGAAATAGTTCACATTCAAGTTGGAAGGTGTGGGAACCAGATTGGAGCCAAGGTAATAATAATTCTTGGATGTAAAATTGTTAGACATACACGATGCCAAATTGTTCTTTATTTATTTAACAAATACTGAAAATTCCAATTTATAATGTGGTTTTAAAGGTGATTAAAACCATTTTTTTTCTTTTACGGGCCGTTGGAAACTGTACCTCCAAGTGCCTTTTTTATGCCGCTTGCTTAGATCAAGATTCCACATTGGGTAACAGTCAATTTTAGCACTTATGTTACATCAGTATAAAGTTAATAATTCTTTACAGTTTTGGGAGGTGATATCCGACGAACACGGAATAGATCCGAACGGATGCTACAACGGAGACTCAGACCTTCAACTTGAACGTATCAATGTTTACTACAACGAAGCCTCCCGCCTCAAGTACGTCCCGCGAGCTGTGCTCGTAGACCTCGAACCAGGAGCTATGGACGTTATTCGCGCGGGACCCTTCGGCTCCATTTTCCGACCAGATAACATGGTGTACGGTTCCTCAGGTGCAGGCAATAACTGGGCTAAGGGATACTTCACAGAAGGCGCAGATTTACTTGAATCTATCCTCGATGTGGTCAGAAAAGAAGCTGAAGGCTGTGACTGTCTTCAGGGGTTTCAATTAGTGCATTCCATAGGAGGCGGCACTGGGTCTGGATTGGGCACTTTGCTTCTAGCCAACTTGAGTGAAGAGTATCCTGATCGAATAACTGTAACGTATTCAATAGTCCCAAGTCCGAAGGTATCAGATACAGTAGTGGAGCCCTACAACGCAACCTTATCCATTAACCAACTTATCGAGAACTCTTCACAGTCGTACTGTATCGACAATGAAGCCTTGTACGATATCTGCTTCAGAACGTTGAAATTAAAAACGCCTACTTATGGCGATTTGAATCATCTGGTATCGTCGACCATGTCCGGGGTGACTACGTGCCTTCGGTTTCCTGGGCAACTGAACGCTGATTTGAGGAAACTAGCCGTCAATATGGTGCCTTTTCCTCGGTTGCATTTTTTTATGACTGGGTTTGCTCCGCTCACGTCTCGGGGAGTCCAGAGATATAGAGCTTTAACGGTCCCAGAGCTGACTCAGCAGATGTTCGACGCCAAGAATATGATGGCGGCGTGCGACCCGCGCCACGGCCGCTATCTCACCGTTGCTGCTGTCTTCCGTGGACGCATGTCCATGAAGGAAGTCGATGAACAGATGCTCAATATCCAGAAGAAGAATAAGGACTATTTCGTTGAATGGATACCGAGCAACGTGAAGACTGCGGTCTGTGATATATCTCCAAGAGGGTTAAAAATGTCTGCAACGTTCATAGGAAACACGACGGCGATTCAGGAGCTTTTTAAGAGGATCTCTGAGCAATTCTCGTCGATGTTCAGGAGGAGAGCCTTCCTGCATTGGTATACGGGCGAGGGCATGGACGAGAGCGACTTCACGGAGGCCGACAACAACATGAGCGACCTCATATCGGAGTATCAGCAGTACCAGGATGCGTCGGTAGACCAGGAGTTCGAATGCGAGGCTGGTGACGAAAATGATGAATAAAATTATATTATGTATGAAGAGTCGATAAAACGTATTATTATAATTTTATTTATTACATACATGTACGAAATATATTGGTTTCATTTAAAAAGGAGCTGTGACTTTGTGAGATTTTCTCTACAAGTGTATAAAACAGAAGAATTATTTGTTTTGAATTAAAAAAAAGTAGTAAGTATTTTATATATGAAGCATCGTATACTTATATATGGCGTATTACTAGTATATGATTTATTTATTTAAACATTACATACACCATTACAGTTTATACCAAACATATGCTGTAGACAATAATATTTTAAAGGTTCATATATGTACAGCAAAATATACTATTAAAATAACACATTAGCTTACTATTGTAAGCTAATGTGTTATTTTAATAACTACGAACTATTTTCCAATAATTTTTGTGACACTTCTGTGAATTTCATCAAGCTGCAATGAAACATATCGTTTGAAATAAATTTAATTAATTTTATAGCCCGAGATAATGGGTCGTACATTTGTAGGTTAGTGTTCGATGTTGGAATATTAAGTGTGGTAGGGCGGCGGCGCTTGTCCACATATCCATCCGGGGCACAGATCTGCAGCGCCTCCAGCACTTCCGGGTGGTACACTTGTCCACGTAGCACACGCGACACGTATTTTGCAAGCGCTACTTCTCTCCTCACTTCCAGTCTGTTATATCCGACCATACCCATTACGAATAAGCTCGGATACATCAGTGGATAGAAAGGATAAATACCATATTCTTTTAAATATAAAAACCTCGTAAACTTGTTCTGGATCTTTTCTAACATAAGAATATATTTATCTTCATAAGGGTTCCATATCATTGCGTTAGTTTCTAAGCGACCTCAAACTAACGAATTATATAAAGTTTTTAACATATTATTTTTTTATAAATCTTTTTCTTTACTCATAATAAAACCCAAACTTCTAAAAGACATGCTACAAATTTCAATAATGTGCTTACGAAATGTTAAATCTGGTACCATCTCGACACCTAGATAAGATCTCTCACATTCTTCACTCGCACCATTGTCACCGAATTTATTTTACTGGTGATGTAGCGGAACGAAAACCGCTGAACCGATGCCGAACGCTGTAACTCATCACATTACACTTGGCAACGTTGAAATACAAGTTGTTCGCCTCGCTCCACTGCACCACCCTGTCGATGTCACGTTGAAGCCGTTCACAATCTGATGTGTTTGCTACCGAAAGATACAATTTGAGGTCGTCTGCGAACAACAAGCATTTTGCATCCTCCACAACAGCTGGAAGGTCGTTAATCATTATGCTGAACTCCAACGGACCGAGATTGCTACCTTGACTGACTCCAGAAAAGGTGTAATAAGGCTCAGATGAGTATCCTGCGTATTCGACGTACGATGATATGGTATAGTATGGTAGAACACATAGAAACAAGAAACCGCGTTTGTTCTGCCTTTCGGTTTGTGCTGGGTTTAGGCTGGGTAGTTACCAGCGGTTCTACTAATAGGTCTTTTATAATTTTTTACTTTTAGTTCTCAATTCCCATACAAATCAAAGTAGGTGTTATATAAGGTGGCTTTTAATATATCAACAATACTTTGGGGGTATGGTGTGGAACACAGAAAAGAGAATTATATCTCTCTATGGTGTGGAATCGATAACTGAATGTGTTCCACTCATGTTTAATTTTCACATACCTACACAATATCAGCGGGATTCGGTCGTGTTCACCTGCTTAGTTCACCTGGGTGGACCACGGGAGCTTTTTCTTGCCGGTGGTCCACCTTTATAATATATATTGTAATCACTTTTCTATTGATATATTATATTTACTTGTATATTATGTACATATAATATAAATTATAAATATTTCAGTACTTCCAAGCTTTCCTTTGACAACCAAATATGTGACGATGATGTAATAGAAATAACAGAATTCTATATAAATAGGTACCTACACTAATAGACCCCATCATTAAAATTGTATTATGCCATAATAAAATAAATTGAAGGTTAAATATTTTTATTAGTTACGATAAATACATCAAAAAGAAACAAGTTACGCCTAACACTAACAATGACAAATTACAGACACCGCGACGTTACATTAGACAGGACAAAACATTTACTCTTCTACTTCTTCGTCAAAATCCCCTTCATCGTCAGCCGTGGCGTCTTGGTACTGCTGATACTCCGACACTAGATCGTTCATGTTGCTCTCCGCTTCTGTGAACTCCATCTCATCCATTCCCTCACCAGTATACCAATGGAGGAAGGCCTTTCTTCTGAACATTGCTGTGAATTGTTCCGAAATCCGCTTGAACAATTCCTGTATAGCAGTTGTATTCCCAATAAATGTCGCAGACATCTTTAGCCCACGCGGAGGTATATCGCACACGGCTGTCTTGACGTTGTTCGGAATCCACTCTACGAAATAGCTGCTATTCTTGTTCTGGATGTTGAGCATTTGTTCGTCCACTTCCTTCATGGACATACGTCCGCGGAACACAGCGGCGACGGTGAGGTAGCGGCCGTGGCGCGGGTCACACGCCGCCATCATATTCTTGGCGTCGAACATCTGCTGAGTCAGCTCCGGCACGGTCAGAGCTCGGTACTGCTGACTGCCTCGAGCTGTAAGCGGGGCAAAGCCGGGCATAAAGAAATGCAGCCGTGGGAAAGGCACCATGTTGACCGCTAGCTTCCTTAGATCAGCGTTCAGCTGCCCCGGAAATCGTAAACACGTGGTCACTCCAGACATCGTCGCCGACACCAGATGATTCAAATCTCCATACGTAGGAGTCGTCAGCTTCAGTGTTCGGAAGCAAATGTCGTACAATGCTTCATTATCTATGCAGTAGGTCTCATCAGTATTCTCGACCAGCTGATGCACTGATAACGTTGCGTTGTAGGGTTCGACGACTGTGTCGGATACCTTCGGACTGGGAACTACAGAGAACGTGTTCATTATGCGATCTGGATATTCTTCCCTGATCTTCGATATAAGGAGGGTGCCCATTCCGGATCCGGTGCCACCGCCCAGTGAATGTGTTAATTGAAAGCCTTGCAGACAGTCGCAGCCTTCGGCCTCCTTCCTCACTACGTCTAGAACAGAGTCTACGAGTTCTGCTCCCTCTGTGTAATGCCCTTTGGCCCAGTTGTTGCCGGCACCGGACTGGCCGAAGACGAAGTTGTCCGGGCGGAAGATCTGCCCGAAGGGTCCAGAGCGGACCGAGTCCATGGTGCCGGGCTCAAGGTCAACCAGCACGGCGCGTGGGACATACTTGCCGCCGGTGGCCTCGTTGTAGTACACGTTGATGCGCTCCAGCTGCAGGTCAGAGTCGCCGTTGTAAGCTCCGGTGGCATCTATTCCGTGCTCGTCGGATATCACCTCCCAGAACTGAAAATTAAGTTTTCCATTAGATTAACTAGGCCAATCATTAACTTCGTAGGTAGGTAGGTAGTAGTTTAGGGAGATTATACGCCCTTTACAAACCTTAGCTCCGATTTGGTTTCCGCATTGTCCAGCCTGGATATGGACGATTTCCCTCATTTTGATTTTTGTTTCACTGGTAATTTTGATCTTATATTTAATTAAAATTAAACTTTGATTAATTTACATAAAGTAGGTAAAAAAAAAAGCCAACAAAATACTATTGCTTGTGCATTGCACACGAAATTTTCTAGAAATGTGATGGTTCGGCATTTTTTTTTGTCATAACAGAAATATAATTCGAATTTTTAAATTTATTTGTTTGTCAAATGCCAGCATCTGAGCAAAGAGATTTCAAATGCGCATCAGAGTATTAAGTAAATCCTCATTTCACCATCATACTAGATTTTGCGATCCGGACGCTCACTCTGTTCGAATACGGAGCGGCGAGTGCAATACGAGAATTTAAACGTACATATGTAACAATTCAGTTGTAGGTAAATCATTTGCTGATAATCATCATCGTATTCGCTCTGTCGCGTCGCCCCACGCTATTTGTCTCGCTCGTGTAGGTTATATATATTTTATAAGGTAAGGTATGTTATAACTGTTATAAGGTATACTTAAAGTGTCATTTTATCCGACGAATAAATAAATGTATCACTACTTTATATATTCGAAAGGTGCGAGCATCACGTGTTGCGTCGTTGCTATATCTAATCATAAAATAAAAGAATTAACGGTCAAGCGCGTGTCGGGCCATGCGCAATGTATTGTTCCGTAGTCCGTTATCATAATATAGAACGATTCTGTTGTTATATTTATCTTTTCCATTTTGCTTCCTGCTAAAATTAAAAAAATAAGGGTAAAATGGGCTATCAAACTGTTTATATGTTGGTTAACAGAAATACATATTTTATGGCTTCCAGTCTTAGTATTTATACGAGTAGGGTAGGGTTGTGTTGAATTACAAGGTACAAACCTAGGATAAACAAGGAGGATCATCACGAATGATCATTGACGCTACCTTCAAGCAGATTCAACAAATACCACCTAAAACAACTCACCCCGCTTGAGTAATGTCTATACAGTATTATAGGATTCTGTCATACGACACAGTGGTTATCGATGACCAGCCTTGTACGGCGAGGATGAGGTCTAAAAAGTACCTTATACCGAAGCTCATCGATCAACTCTGTTCAGTAATATCTATTATGATATAGGTCATACAGAAGCATAACATCTAATTGTTGCCTCCTGGAGTTTAATTCCAATAATTTGTATTTGCTTAGTTCAATAAAAAGTTAGTTAAGTTTTATGAAAAACACTGTAATACATACAGCGTAAGAATACGCTGAAAATCTGTCAATCCTGTTGGAATTTTAAGTGGTCTTGATAAATATTTATAGAATGATAATATATATATTTTTTTATAAAAAAAATACCATTTACACTACCAGTGGTGCAAGCCGGTGGTGTCATGGGAACCAAAGGAACTCGTGGGGGGATGTCTATTAACCCACTAGTTCAGGTGGCCGGAATTTCAAGCGGGACAGTTCCATATTTGCCGTGGTAGGTATCATTGAAACATGTGCGTGTGGACTGAGAAACTACTGCTAAAACGTATAGGTACCTACTTTTCAGATTTGTTAGGGATCTCTGGAATTATATTAAAGGGCCTGTTTCAGGATGTTCGATTAAGTTCCGGTAATACTACCCAGAACATAATATAACTGAATGATAAAAATGACAGTTAACATGCAGCGCTTTCAAGCTTGAACAGAGGGATTAGTGTTTTATTTATTAAATATGTTCTGGGTAGTATAACCGGATCCCTTCCGGACCCATGACACAACTACAATGCTCAACTGGTTGTGCCATATCTTACTCGAACACTCTGAAACAGGCCCTGAACCTAGCATACGCCACATGCATAATTTTGAGATCTACGCCTATTTGCCCCTTCGTGATGGTTGTATCAACTAGGAAAGATCTTCCTGACCCTACCCCTACAACTAAAACGGATTGTTTTGGTAAATCACAATTTTATTTCAGACAATACATGGACATACACAAAATGAAATACCAAAAAATAAGATTTATTCTTCTTCGAATCCGCCTTCCTCCTCTTCGTCAAACTCGCCTTGTTCATCAGCTGTGGCGTCTTGGTACTGCTGGTACTCCGAGATCAAGTCATTCATGTTGCTCTCTGCTTCTGTGAACTCCATCTCGTCCATACCCTCGCCTGTGTACCAGTGCAGGAATGCTTTCCTCCTGAACATCGCCACGAACTGCTCTCCCACCCTTTTGAATATACTCTGGATAGCAGTCGTGTTCCCAATAAATGTAGACGCCATCTTTAACCCTCGCGGTGGAATATCGCACACTGCAATTTTGACGTTATTGGGGATCCATTCGACGAAGTATGTGCTGTTCTTGTTTTGGATGTTCAATAGTTGTTCATCTACCTCTTTCATTGACATTCTACCTCGGAATATAGTCGCGACTGTAAGGTAGCGCCCGTGTCGCGGGTCGCAGGCCACCATCATGTTCTTTGCGTCGAACATCTGCAGAGTCAACTCTGGAACAGTTAAAGCTCTGTATTGCTGCGCTCCTCGCGATGTCAGCGGTGCGAAGCCAGGAGTGTAGAAGTGCAATCTGGGGAATGGCACCATATTGACGGCCAGCTTTCTAAGATCTGCGTTCAGCTGTCCCGGAAACCGGAGACACGTCGTGATACCAGACATTGTGGCACAGACCAAGTGATTTAAATCGCCATAGGTAGGTGTCGTAAGTTTTAAGGTTCTGAAGCAGATGTCGTAGAGCGCTTCGTTGTCTAAGCAAAACGTGTGATCCGTATTTTCAACCAGTTGATTCACGGCTAGGGTGGTGTTGTAAGGCTCCACAACGCAGTCTGATACTCTCGCGCTTGGGAATACTGAAAAGGTTAGTATTATTCTGTCGGGATATTCTTCTCGGATTCTGTTGATGATCAGCGTGCCAAGGCCCGAGCCGGTGCCGCCGCCGAGCGAATGCGACATTTGAAAGCCTTGGAGGCAGTCGCAGCCTTCCGCTTCTCTCCTGATCACATCCAAGCAGGATTCTAGGATCTCTACGCCTTCAGTATAGTGTCCTCGAGACCAGTTGTTGGCAGCTCCACCCTGTCCATAGACGAAATTGTCAGGGCGGTAGAGGCATCCGAAAGGGCCGGAGCGCACGGCGTCCATTGTGGCAGGCTTCAGGTCGATGAGGACAGTGCGTGGCACATACTTGCCGCCAGACGCTTCGTTGTAGTACACGTTGATGCGCTCCAGCTGAAGATCGGAGTCGCCGTGGTAGCACCCGCAGGGATCGATGCCGTGCTCGTCTGATATCACTTCCCAGAACTGTGGACAATGGAAAATTTATAAAACCCATATTTAACAGACTATGCGGTAGAAGTGGAGAGGATGAGTAGGGAAGGAAGGATTATAGTTATAGCTCGCTTACCTTTCCACCAATCTGGTTCCCGCACGAACCAACCTGTAGATTAATGATCTCCCTCATCTTGAAAATTTATCAATATATTGCTCCAGATACTTGTAAATTTCTCGAAAATGAATCAAATGATGTTCATTAAATTGAAGCTTGACATTAGCTTAAAACTAATAAAAAGAATATAAAAAAATCTAGCGCAAAATCACACTGTGTGCATGATAGCTCGGATTTCAGGTAAATGAACTTTTTTCTGTATCGTGAAAGACAAGAATTTTTGAATTTTAGTTTTAGAATTATATTTCTTTTTTTCATAGAAGTATATTTTTCTGCCAGTTCTGTCCATATGATTCTCTATCAGTAAAGAATCGTTGTTTTCTTTGAAAAGTTTATAATCTAAGGCGCCGGACCCACCGCGAGCTATCTAGACTTTAGAGCTGAGGGTTCTAAGTTCCTCCATTTTATTATGTGGTTCCGCGTTCACTGTGCTACTCGCAGCAAGCGATCAAGCTCTTCAGTTCAGTTAATTTCTTCTACAATGACATCAATGACATAACAAGAGACAATAATGAAAAATGTAGTAGCTACTTCATCGGAGTGACTCAAAAGAAGCGAGTATGCTTATCTCGGTAGTAGTTTAAATACTCGTATTTGAGCCGTGTGGTGTACAGACATTGGGTCCGTGGGCACCGAGATCTTGCTTTATTTTTCAAAACTTATGAGAGCTTGATTGATGTGACCTGTGATCAAAATGCTGGCATTTATTTGCAAAGAATAAGCATTGCAATCTAACGGGGCAATGATGACAGCAATTGGGCACGCTTCCAACTAGAGGTGAGCTGGAGCGTCTGTCGGCCAGCAATGGCCTTTAAATTGCTTTAATGCTTTCGTTGTAAGTAGTAGCTGTAGTGTTGACAGTTTATAGTAGCATACTCTTATATACATATTTCACAGAGAACCCGGCCGAAGAACTCAGTGTACATAGGCGACGCGTTGCCTAGAAAGAAGAAAGAAAGTATATTTATTTGGCACACAAAAAACATCAAATTATATAGTTCAAATATGTAAAACCAAAAGGTTATATAAACAATGTTCAGGTGCTGCCAAAAAGGTAATATCTCAGCAAAATGCCGAACGTCGGATACATGCGGCGCTGGTTTTCAGATATAGGTACCATTGTAGTGGCTAAAGATAATAATATAGATAACAAAATAAAAATAAAATATATATATTTATAAATCTCTTCAACAACTTAAAACCTACAAGTACATGATTCAAATAATAACTCAACATACCACTTCACAATAATTATTACAACTTCGTTATTACAAAGAAAGTAAATGTATTGCCTAAATATAAATAGCGTTGGTAAAACAATGCACAGATTAAATTTACTTATATAATGAAGGGGGCTAGAGCATCTACAAAAAAGAAAGAAGTATATTAATACTAAAATAATGGGATAGTAGAATATTTTTAATAAAAGGATCTAACCATTTTGCAATCGACAATGTTCTTACTTAGCTACGATTTTTTATTCGTATATGGTACTTATGTCGATGTTAAAGAAACTGATTAAACTGAAGAACTTGACCGCTCTCTGCATGTAATAAAGTGAACGCGGAACGCAGAACTCTGATCTCAGAACTAAAGCGCAGTGATACTCATTGCTCAGAATTCTAGACTGCTTTCTGTGTGTTCGGCGTCTAAAAGTAAGGTACCTTTTTATATACATTTTTGAATCGGATTCGTATGGTTTGTAAATACTTAAGGCTTGCGCACATACAGGAGGGCCACACCGCATCGCATAGAAATATCCTCCAACATCACTTTCGTACATTATGTGTGAGCAAAATAAAGACGGGCTTTACCGGGCCCCATCATAGCACAATGGCATGACATGGTATGCGGGACCCTTGCTACGCGTATATGTTATGCGATGATGCATCACGTCTTAGTGTGCGTTGAAGGGTGAATTTAAAGGACGCGTCGCCCTCGCTCGTTGTTTTACGTTAGTTATTGAGAACTTGTAAAGTAGACATCACTTTATTGTACAGTCATTAGCAAAATAAAATGGAGAATATTTACTTCTTATATTTTAAAACAACAAATTCTAAAATATTGATATTGTTTACCCATAACTGAAGACGAAACGGAACGGAGACGATAGGTATATACGTTTGGGGTTAGAGGTTGTTTGTAATGACTGTTATCATTTTCCTCGGAAATTACTGGACCGATTTTGACGTTGTATTGTGCATTGAACAGATTTATTTTAGAGCAGTATCTTAAACATGAATGATGGCTGTAGACCACCAGGGGCGCTGCAGCAACAAGAATAGGTGGCACTTGAACTTTCCCAGAACGATTGTTGGATTGTTTTAGAATAAAGTCGACTCAACACTAATACCTGAGTGGATCGATATGACAGCTGTCGTAGTGACAGTTCAAATTGTATGCCTCAGTTTTGATTAAATAATTAAAATAAATGTCCCTACTCCTAACAAACACCTCATCGAGAGACATGACACGTATCAAAATTACAGTTCAAGCTATCAAAATTAAAGGCTTAAACATCAAAAACGATTGCTTGTATCTTATATTATAATTATGTGTATCTTAACAAAAGTTATAGCCCTCATTGGGATCTTCACTTGGGATGAGAGCTATCATAGTTAAATGGGCTCTATCTTAGAAACTTTCTATTCTGGACAATAGGTTTATTTATGGAACTTGGTATATTTTTGAAGTGCCAGTAGCGTAGCTTGCTTAGGCGTTCTTAAGCCATCAACAAAGTAATGCAACGTCCGCTGCGGTCATGACTTGTATGGATGACCGCTAATGACATAACTACTGAGCGCTTCCGGGCTTCGGAGGAGGAGGCATGTTAAGCCGTTGGTCTCGGTTGTTGTCTTATGATAGCAGTCGTTAAAGTAAGGTCGTAGGGCATATTGCGAATGCGCGCCTGGCTAGCTATCAAGTGGAAAATCTCTCGCCAAGCACCAACCCACCAACAGTGTGTTCCAGCTGCTTCCCTTCAGAGCCAGTAATTTAAGGTTAGCATGAACAACATCTTCAACCACATAATTACTTACTATCAAGTGAGATATTGGCCAAAGGTCTATAAGCTGTAATTTAATCTGTATTTTTTTTAACATTAGCTGTAAAAATAGTGATATCTTCTTTGTGATCTTTATTTCAAGTGACAGATGTCAAAATTAAAAGTCCTACATCTTGAAACCTGTTGTTTGTAGTAACCTGTAGATTAGTAGTTTCCTTACAGATGTTACGCCGTAATTGTACAAAGTGGTATTTGAAAAACAATAATGTGATCTCGTAATGAACTTAATGGTTTCTCTAAAAAGTTTTAATTTTAAACCAAAATAAATATTTAAAATACCGATAATGGAGTTGTAATTAAAAAAGGTTCCAATAATATTTTTGGTACCCTACTAAAAGGAGGTATATAAGGAAAATAATAAATAAAACGGATTTTGTAAATGGTTGATTTGTACGAAGTCGAAGTGTAGAAGGTTTTTTTTTATTGTGACGGTACAAACCATAGACATATGATTTTTTCGCTACGCAAGCCTATGGTACAAACTCGAGGCCCACCTTATGTTAAGGGGACTAACCTTTGCCTATAACAGATGCATTTCATCACAAGTAATGAATTGCACTGCGCCCGTCACCTTGAGACATAGGTGTAAAGTCTCATGTGCCTGTAATTTCACTGGCTCTCAAGGAATGCTGCCGGAACACACCGTTAGGTGCTTGGCGACAGATTTTCTACTTGAAAATCGCTAGCCAGGCGGGCATTCGCAAAAAGCCCTTCCACAATGCAAGGTATGACAAACCAATGAATATTTATCGAGGCTGCTATCACAAAAAAAATGGGTAATACATATATTACTTAATAATGAATAGATTCAGGCGTTACTTTGCGGAAATCCATATTTAATAATAACAAATATTTTATGCTAAAATATGCTTTAATATTATTTGATATGATTTCTCGATCGTGCGCTCGTAGAGTCAAGACCTCCTGAGGATGCTTCGTGTAGAAGCAAAACACGTCGAAAATTCTTCCGGTTTGGCTGCGTGGCGTTTGTAACGTCACTTCGGCTTAACAGAAAATTAGGCGGGATTGTCACTAGATATATTTTTGTATTTTTTAAGTGTTTTATTAAAATATTAATTTGATGTTTTCATAAAATATTTTAAAAATATTTGTTATTATTTAATATATTACTTTGCGAGTAATTATTATCCTGGTGGTAGTGCCACGCTGTAGTGTCCTATGGCTTGTAGGGGTCGGCACGACCGGGCAGTACCACTCTCCCACATAATATCGACGTGAAGTAGTGTCGATTTGTGGGAGACCCGGAAAACGCATTGATTTTCATGCAATATATTATTTCATTCAGTTCCGTTTATGATCACAATGGCAGTTAAGAATTGCAATCACCAATTACCATGTCATCGGTATAGTATGCACTGGCAAATACTTTTAACAGTTGAATTGAGTAAAGAATACTTAAAATTGGCCGAGAAATGCGTAACAAACAAAAACCTTTTTTGAGGTTGGTTAAAAAACTCCAACTAAATTTAATGAATTCCATGCTTTGTATTGATTGTTTTTAATATAGAGATTTGGACAACGGGTATTCATTTATGTCAGGATTATATAAACATCTGTATGCACGTACTGTTTCTATATGTTTATAATAGTGGAAGTAGGTATCATCATTACTTATGCGCAGTCGGCGCGCGGCGACCGACTGATGCCGCCCTGCAGGGACGCGTCCGCCCGCCCCGAATTGTATTTCATTATCATTCACACGCTACCGCGTCCCCAGTTATCCCCCTCCCAGATGTTTTTATTATTCTACCTAGTTGGTTAGTAGGTACGTTATGAGTCCCTCATTATTCATTCTTTCCGAAATTGAACATGGATTCCATTCTAACTATGTATACCGTATTGCTATCACCACAAACCAAGATCGAGAACGATCTTCCTTTCGTTCCATGGTGGCTTCGATGTAAAAATAAGTATATAAAAATCGATAACGACGAAAACGAAAAAATACAAAAACATTATTAAGTAGGTATAATGTTGTTGTATATTTTTTTGTTTTAATATAATTTTATGCAAATTAATTGTTTATTGTATTACTGATGTTTTAGTACATAAATTGACACGATCAAACAGTATGCGATCGAGATCGAAACCATGTAATTAAATTATTTTGCAGTCTCCTTCTCCTTCTTTTCTTCTAGTTTTATATTTAACTTCTTAAAATTGATGGTAAAGAACTAATTTGCCCTGCAACATATTAATATGGTGTGTCATCGTGTATAACTCATTATGGGATGAATTTAGGGCTTCTAACAGATAATAATTCTAAATATAAATTATAGAAAGTTCACATTCACTGTGCGCTACACGCGGCGGTTACGACCTTTTGTTTGTTCGAATTGCGTGAAAATTTAAGAAAATAAAACCTTTCACATGGATGTGATTGTTCGATTTTAAAATTTTCAACACGAATTTTTGGGACTTCGGACGGATTTTTAAGGAAGCAATGATGGCCGAGCGGTTATAGATATGGACTGCGGTGCCACAGGTGGTGGTGCCATGGTTCGATCCCCACCGCCGGCTTGAGCTTCACCGCATGGTTGAAGGAAATTTGCGAAAGCCCGTCTGGCTAGCTACCACCCTCAAGTAGAAAATCTGTCACCAACTCACCAAGCACCTAACAGTGTGTTCCGGTAGCAGCCCTTGAGAGCCAGTAAAATTACAGGCACATGAGACTCAACAACTGTATGTCTCAAGGTTACGGGCGCAGTGCAATTCGTCCCTTGTGATGAAATGCATCTGCTATAGGCAGTGGTTACCGCTTAACATCAGGTGAGCCTCGTACTTGTTCACATTTTAACGAAAGTCAGATGTGAAAATATGTTATCATTGAGGAGGATTCTAAGATATAAATGTTCGATCACATGTACTTTAGAACTCAATATCGATGAAAATTCACAAATCGATGTACACTATGAACAGAATATCCTTCTGGTCACACGCGTACAACGCGCACGGGTAATTATAATCATTTTGACCCGTAGTTTCAATTTATATTCGTGTGTAATTTGTTTTTTCTTCTCTGGAACCTGTAGTGGCGTTTATAAAATTAAAGGTATTTTTCAGCCGATTCATCAACACATGGTTACAGTTTAGCCATTTCTTTCAAATAAAATAAAAGAACATTTTGAAAACAACAAGTTTGGTCTCCTTCAGAAAAGATACAGACGAATATTTTTGTCAGATAATGTAACGTAATATTTTCTTATCTAAACATCATGAAATCTATTTCTTAAAATGATAATTACATTTATAGTATTTTTTTAACCAGTAACTGCTCAATACATTTCGGGATTTTTTAATAGATTTTGGTCGGCCAAGTGCCATACATCGCACTTGAGCATGAAAGATGGGAAGTGAGGTTTAGTTTGATCTTTGTTTTATTTAAAAGTAGCAAAAATTTAACGATGTGGTTATATGTTATATATTCAGAATCAGCTCTAAAAGTCCTTCCATGGGATAACCGACACGGTAGGAAGCATATTTTTTTTGCATTCAGAAAGAAAGTGACCTCGTAAGTTTTCCCCCGAGGGAAATATTTTTAAAAACTGTGGGCCAAAATGATTGTTGTGATCTCTGCACGTGTGCCGAACGTTTATGCTATCCTGTACATCGTTTTCTTGCGTACACTGGGGACTAGTTGGTGATCATAGATAAACACAGTAGGTAGGTCAATGTTGCTGATAGGCTTGCCTTCAAAGGCTGTCATAATTATTTTTCGAACAAGCGCAATTAGCTGATTAATTTGTAAATGCTACGGTAGAGGTATATATGTACGGTATATGGCAAAATAGAGGTAAATTCCGGGAAAAACTCAAGCATAGGAGTCTTTTTATTTTTCTTCTTAGGCCTTGATGGCGGCATCAGAGCGATCTTACGGCAAACTTTGAAACTGTGATGAGCACACTTTTCTCATAATTTCGCGGACACGTTTCGCTCCAAAGTGCAACCATTCGTTTCCTCACCACTCCCCGTTAGCACCAAGTAACACGAAGTTAAAGAGTTTCAGGACATTTCCGCGAGATGGCTCTGAGCCACTTCAGGCTTGTTTTGTTTTTAGTCGCGCCGTATTGTCACTATTGTCATGGCGCTCGGTAGAAATGTCAGTGAGATAGCGAAACCTCATATACAATGTAATTTATTAGTTTATTCTGTATGATGTAGTTGTATTTAATGTGTGCCGTGTGTGTGGTGTGCGATAGTCCGTGGAGTGATGTCAGTGGCCGAAGGGAATGCGCCCGGAGATGCAAAGAAACCAGGTTATTGTGAGGACAGCACCGACAGTGACAATGATGCTGAGAGAAAACGTCTTCTGCGGAGGATATCAACCAGCAAGTGCGTCGGTAGACTGGTGAGTTAATTCAGATTTTTGACTATTTACCTTAAATAAGCTTGCAAGCCTGGGCGTGCCAGACAGCTGTCAAATGTTAGCAGGGGGTGAGAGGGTGGGCCATGTGCCCGGGCCGCCGGGGCCCAATTTTGCAAAGATCAATTTTTAACGATATTATGTTTGTTTAAAGCTGTGATGATAAGTTGTGTGCAGAGAAGATTAGGTACAAAGGACATTTGACCTATTTTTTGTGAATAGAAACTGGATCCTGAGGGGAGAGTGCGCTCTGAGGTGACTATGTTTTGAGCGGGATGCGGGCTTTGTTTATTGATCTTATTTATCAACGTAAAAGTTTGCAAAAGTTATTTAAGTTTCTAATAAACTTCTTCTTACGAGTATACCTTTCTTAAAAATACTTTTGTTTTTTTAACAGAGGTTGTTTTTTGTTTTTATTTAAAATATTTTTCATATATCAAAATTATATAAGTATGTTTATATAGCTAGTGTAGTGTATTTTTTATCACGTAACTAAATAAATATATATATTACATTTCACATATTCCACATTTTCATTCAAATCATAAACATTTGCGTAAGTAATTAATATCTTAAGTGTCCACTTTACGAATGATATAAAAATAGAAACTGTACATAAATGAAATGGACACAGGACCTTGATCCCAACTCACCTGGCGAATCGTGGTTAACCTTGTTTACAGAATGTTTCTGCCAATGTTTGGGAAAATTTACGACCTACAAAATGGGCACTGCATCAAGAACTTTTCATATTAACGGTCACCTTTACCTGACCAATAGGGTTTCGCTATTCAAATAATTTCACAAGTAGTATATTAATGTACGTTTGTAAGTATACTCATCATTGGTGTTTTAGTGAAGGATTTTTTTATGCTTTGTGTTTGACCTTGTAGCACTTGTTTTAACCGACGCGGTCGAATATGTTATACGTATTTGTTCACCTAGAAGATTAGTCGACGCAGAAATATTTTTTAAGTAAAAATTAAAATACTTTATGAAGTGTTTTAGAGTAATATGTAATTTATATCAATTAGGATCTACGCTCAAAAAACTACTATTTATGCCCGAAATTTGCTTGAATAAGAAATTAGACGCGGACAAAGATGCGGGCGTAATTTAGAAACTGAGCAGCAGAGCGGGTGATATTGATTGCACTGCATGAGTTTTTACTTGCACTATCAGAAATTTAAAATTATCGTTTAAATACATCCTTTCTATTTTTATAATCCTTAACACCTAATAATTTATAATCCACGACATAAACATACTTATTAGAAGTTTAACGCGTGTATGGCACACATATACACGCGTATGTATGTCTGTGACATTGTAGCTCCAAAATAGACAAATTGTGATATTGTGAATTTGATAAAGTGTACTTAGCTATGATTAAGGTAAATTTGTTGGCCGTTTGAACATCATCTTGAGTTCTTTTCTAGTTAACGAAGACGTGATGTGAGAACTTCTAGAGGTCTAATCAATTTAAAATTTGCCATAATCTTTATGTTTTTTCAATATACCTTTATCTGATGCTGTAGTACCACCTGGAATTTGCAGGATTCTAATTTAAAGCAGAGTTTTTGTGTTTGGGCTCATAGGATTGGTCTAAATTAAAAAGTAACAGATATGTAGGTGATGGTGGTCAGGTTTGATTGATGTCAGGGCTTATTCTGTAATGTTATTTATGTACCCTACGTTTTAAACACTTTGTAGTTATTGTGGTTACGGGGTGACACGTTTAAAGTTGTTTAATTACTATGTGTAATAATCGCGAAAGCCTGAGACAACATTAATATTGATGTTCAAAATTTAGCCAGGATTATTATTGAATCGATCAGATGTAATTAAAACGATTATATGATTAGTTTGAAAAAAAAAAACCTAAAAAAACCTATTTGAATTGGGCAAATAACGTCAGTTCATTTCCAATTCTGTACACCGTTCATCCTTCATGAACTAACTAACTAACGTACATATATAATAAAACATTTCGCATAATAAACGTCCAGACGATATCTAAATCCGTGTACACCTAATATATTAAAATCACGCTTCATGTAATTTACAAATATCTTGTTATACCTGTCCAAACATTAGGCATCACTTGACGGAAATGTCGTTAGAAACGGCGTCGGTAAACAAACACGTCACGTACGACTTGTCAGGCGTGCAGTCCTCGTTTCGAGTACATTGTTGTCACCCTAGGGTATTGTATAGAAGGTAACTATATAAGTCCGCTGGCGGATGTCCGGCGTCTGTCAATCTCTTGACTGGGTCCCCTCATGTCCTAGTTTCATGTGTTGTGTGGACATACTACTGTTCCATTAGAGATTGTGCCTACAGCTGTCAAGTAAAAATTAGCCAACAAATTGATTAAGTAGAGGACGGTGCGCGGCGAGATAACCCGCAAGATTTTTTCTTGATGTATATCTACCTACATATTATATTCACAGTAATTCAGAAATGAGTAAGATATATACTTAAGCTGCTTTTCCTGTCACCGGGATAGCCACCCGCGACACACGCGGGCAGCACGCGCGCGGAACGCGGACGACACGCACAACACTGTAGCGGCAAACGAAATCTTTGTCCTGTGTGTGGAGCGTGCTATCCCCCGTATGCGGACCGTATCCGCGCGCGGGCGAAAATACGCAACACAGGAAAAGAGTCCGTACAGCAATGATTATATATTAATGCTAAATAAAATAAGGTTAACAACCCTCGACGGAAAGAGAGCGGTGTTATATGTTTGCAGCCTTTTCAAAAAGGGAGCAAAGAGCTCTAAAACCTTCGATGTAAGTTGACTCTGATTGGATGACAAAAATAGAAATTATGTTTATTTTAAAGATTATACGAATTCAATTTAAATCTAATAACAATAAAACACATTCTTACGCACACACACACGGTAACCATGTAAAACATAGAGTACCTAACCTAATAACAGATATATATAAGTATTAAAAAGATCGGAGTTGATTTTTTGCTAAAAGAAATAAGATTTTTTAGCCAAGGCGCATCTTAGCAGTGGAATAATTGAGCCTTTGTCTCTCTGTATGACATTCTGTGCTTGTGGCGCATGGTGTGGAGTCGTAGCTCCCAAGTAACGAATGGTGTTATAATCTCAACTCTACAGAGAGCTACCAAGCCGCTGCATCAATTTAAATGTTGTTTGTTTTTATTCAAAAGCAGGTATTAATGCAACGCTTCTTACCCAGATCTAATTAGCTGTTTCCAATATATTATATATCGAGCGAGTGCGAATCGTCTCTGTTTCAACTTGGGCAAAAATATCTTCGTACCCGTGTGTCTATCTGGATGTCCGTCTGATCCGCTACTGGAAGCATATCTGAACTGATTCTCGTGGGATTTTGAGAGCTGGTTCGATAATTATATGGAGTTTTAATCGATTCAGTTTTGAATATATTTCCCAACGCGTTTTTTCTAAATCATTCTAAATTTTGTTAAATTTTTTTTTAAATCTTGGTCAAAATCTACAAAGAATCATATTTCAGTCGCGAGGTTTTCTGCTTACTGGTTTTTGAAAAATGTCAGATTAATGGTGTAAGATGGAGAGACCTCCTTACGCATGCGAGTGAGCGAACACGCAATATTTTAATAGATTTACACATAAATAAATTGTTATTATAAATAAATTTATACTTAATGAACTTTTTAATAACGGAAAAAAATCTTTCAAGGAATTTTTCACGTGGTTGGTACATACTCGTAATAATAAGGAATAAAATTTGTATTGATGTAATTCACTATACTATAGACACAAAACTTGATTCAGCTAAATTTAGTTAGGAGCATTATTTATGTTTTTTAGGGTTCCTCACCTCAAAAAGAAAAAAAAACGGAATCCTTATAGGATCACTTTGTTGTCCGTCTGTCTGTCAAGATCCTTTTTCTCAGGAACGCGAGGTATCAAGCTAAAATTCATATCAAATACTCAGGTCTACTGTCCCTTGGAGCTGTAAAAATGGAACTTCTAAGCCAAATCATTCAAAGATACAACCGTTTAGATGTTGCAAATTTTCGACACTCGCAGGGGAATCAAAACCTACATCCCGTGAACTCGGAATCTTGAAATTTGGTTAAAAGCATACTAAGCACAGACCTGTTCAGTCACGAAGGCGCGCATACAGTATATTATTGATGGGCATATTATCAGGTAGGCTTCGTTTGTACACGAAGTCTTAGTGTGGATGTAATTGCTAATAACATATAACATACTAGCTTTCCCGCCGCGGCTCCGCTCATGCGTATTTCGGTTAACGAGCAAAACTATGGACCTCTTTTTGCGCAGTTGGATAAAAACTATCCTGTCCTTTCCCGGGTCTCAAACTATTTCTAAACCAATACTTTTATACAAATTGTATGAAAGCCTGTAGTTTTTTTGTTTATTCGTTGTATACAAAAATACAAATTTTTCCTCTTTGTAATATTAGTATTGATGATCGCTTGGGTAGGTTAGTAGGTATTTGCAACTATTGTCAAAAACAATGGAAGGGCCCGCCATTATGACTGGACTGATGACGCTACTAATTAAGTATACGATAATACGACCAAAAAAATGTTGTCGAGAGGCGAAGATAATGCAGGTGTGCTCAAGTAGTGAGATGAATATCAATTAACTCGTATCAACATTTTCCTCAATCAACGCTGGATTACAAAAGCTGGCCCTCTCTGCTACATAACTATTGTTGCCTAATAACGATATGCTCAAGCCAAGTAATCATTGGAAACATAAATAAGCACATAAGTTGTTTTTTCTTTTTTATGCCTGATAAGAGTGATAGGTTAGCCTTTGACCACTATATCATCTGATGATGTGTGTGAAAATGTTGTTCAGGCTAACTTAGAATTACTGGCTCTCAAGGACAGCTGCCGGAACACACCGTTAGGTCCTTGATAACAGAATTTCTACTTGAGGGGGGTAGCTTCGCTAGGCGGGCACCATGCTATAACGACTGTGATCCTAAGATAACAACCGGGACCAACAGCTTAACGTACCCTCCGAAACACGGAAGCTCTCAGTGGTAGTTTCAGTAGCGGTCAACCATCCAACTCATGACTGCGGCGAAAGTTGCTTAACTATGCTGATCGTTTCAGAATGGCTAAGCAAACTTCGCTATGAGCGCTTCAAAAGTAGAGACTTCGAGAGGCTTACCATTCATGCAAGGGTCAGTAAAGGTCAATTCCATTCTTACATAGAGGCAATTACTGAGCGAATTTGAAATCTAAAGTTCTAAACCCTAGTCAAATGAGCATGACGTTTAAATCGCGAGGTTTTTAGATATAGGCTACGAATAAATATTTATTCGTAGGATAAAGGATATGATTCCCGGTAGAACAACTTAAATTTGTAATTTGTGATTTTGTAAAGAACAACTAAAGTCTAAAAAGTCAGGAGTCGATGTTGAAATCGCTGAACGCTTTCACTACAGCTCGGCCTTTGTGTTTGTTAATTGAAATGGGTGTAGACAGAGGACCCGAAAAGTTTTTAGCTCGTTGAATGTCAAGAAATTAGAACGGCCAGAAGTTTCGACCAAGTTGTCTCCGTATGTTAGCAATCAGTTTGGGCCTATTAAAGTACCGAGATAATTAATTGGTTAAGCGTGTACAACGACATTTAAGAACTTATATCTTTATAAATAATTATATTGAATAAAACGTTCAAAATTTATAATACAAATGTTATTGTAAGAAAAAATCTTTCTAGGTAGTTTATATGTGAATAAAAGCGCCCTTTTTTAGGTTCGCGGTCCCGTTTCTAATACGGAACCCTAGAAGGGATGTTGTGTGGTCATAAATAAGTTCGGATTCAGCAAAATCATGGTACAAAGGTAAACCATAGCGCGGAATTTCAGTAAGAACTCACGGCGTGAATTTTGACTGAAATGCGCTCCCAGACTATGATGATCTAATTTTCGGAAACGTCGTGGGTTCATTCGTTTCTTAACATATATTAGTCGTGAATATTATCTTGATTTTCTACTAATATCACAAACGCACATAACCAACAAAAAGAATGTACATATAAGTATATAGGAAATAACCATGGTAAAATAAGTATATACTTACTTTAGACACAGTAAATGAATATGTTAATTGTATCTAAATAGTTTGAAGGAAATTTACCTTAACATCGAACGCGTATACTTCGAAAAAGAAATCTTACGATACACCAACACCTTTATTTTGGAACTGTTCTGACGAGAAAATGAAAAGACAACCCGTGGACGTGCGTTGAGAACTAAATAATACAGAAACAACTTTACTACACCGAGAAATGTTCGGTTCCTGTGGGTTTAGACCCAAAAAAAAAAGACTTTAGAGTCTTTTAACGCGAGTGTCTTCAAAGAGTTACAAAGTTTTGAAGCGAATGTAACGGAGCTCGAAGTAGGTTAAACAACGGTCACCTCTTGGATGGGTGACCGCATTTACTAGTTAGATCTTGGCTGAAAATCAGCGCTTTAGGGTTGTCCGTAGCATTACGCTGATCTAAGTCCTTTTTTGGACAGCAACTGACAGTAGATTTAATTTTTTAATATTGAACATGTGGTGTATAAATGTTTAATTAACTTTATGTACAAATTGTGACTGTATAGTTTTATATGTACCTATATGTGTTAATAATGTCTTTTGCTTTGCTGTCGTGCGTTTACTAAGTCCTTAAGGCGATCACCGTAGTGAAACGCGCACATTTGGAATCTTTTTTTACTGAAACTATAAGCTCAAAATATGCGAAATGAATATATCGTAATCTTTAGTTCTTTATTTAGTGAGTTTGTTAATTCATTTTTATTTGAACTTATTAGTTCTTCTGTAATAATTTGTAATCGGCCACCCGTTTTGGACTGTTTTTATTTATTTAAGAGGATTAGTTAAAGTTAGGATAACAATTCTTTTTTTATAAAATAGCTTATACTATACTCTAATGAAATATCTACTTACTTGTGTTAAAAATATTTTTAAGAATTTTTGGCACAAAATTCCCTGGTTGCAAGAATAAATCGCAACGAAAATCAGTCTGCCCGCAGCGCTCGGGCCGTTTGGACGTGGGATCTGTGTCGTTCGTTACGCCATCATTTTAGTGCATTTATTTTACGAATTAATGCAATATTTTTTTACCATAGGTTAGTTTGCAAGTTATACATTATTGACCCTCAATCAAAAAAAATATTGAGTAAGTACTTTTCATTATATTGATTTATAAAATCTTTATAATAAGTTCTTTGAGCGAGATGATAAAAGTTTAGACACGGCATTGTTAATTCCTATTTTAGTAGGTACCTAGATTTTTAACCCGTAGTACAATATTTCATTTTGTTATTTTTAGGGTACTGTACGTGTGATACGGTGATTTTATAGTTATATGATATTGATTATAATTATATTACTAACTAGAAAATCTGCCGCCAAGCACTAAACGGCGTAAGCCGCTATGTGTCCTTGGGAACCAGTCATTTAGCATGATGATAGGCCATTTTGCGAATATCCACGTGACTAGCTACTACCCTTAAGTAGAAGAACTGTCGCCAAGCACTTAACGGCGTAAGCCACTATGTGTCCTTGAGAACCAGTAATTTGGCATGTTGGTAGGGCATTTTGCGAATATCCACCTGGCTAGCTACCTCCCTCAAGTAAAAAATCTGTCGCCAAGCACTTAACGGTAAATGCCGCTATGAGTCCTCCAGAACCAGTAATTTTGCATGGTGGTAGGGGATTTTGCGATTACCCGCCTGGCTAGCTACCACCCTCAAGTACAAAATCTGTCGCCAAGCACTTAAGGGTATGTGCCGCTATGAGTCCTCTAGAACCAGTAATTTGGCATGGTGGTAGGGCATTTTGCGATAACCCGCGTGGCTAGCTACCACCCTCAAGTACAAAATCTGTCGCCAAGCACTTAACGGTATGTGCCGCTGTGAGTCCTCTAGAACCAGTAATTTGGCATGGTGGTAGGGCATTTGGCAAATGCCCGCCTGGCTAGCTACCACTCTCAAGAATAACTGCTGTCGCCAAGCATTTAACGGCGTAAGCCACTATGTGTCCTTGAGAACCAGTAATTTGGCATGTTGAAGGGCATTTTGCGAATACCAGCATGGCTAGCTACCACCCTCAAGTAGAAAATCTGTCGCCAAGCACTTAACGGTATGTGCCGCTATGTGTCCGTAAGAATCAGTATTTTGCATGGTTGTAGGGCTTTTTCGAATGCCTGCCTAGCTAGCTACCACGCTCAAGTAGAATAACCGTCGCCAAGCACTTAACGGCGTAAGCCACTATGTGTCCTTGAGAACCAGTAATTTGGCATGTTGGTAGGGCATTTTGCGAATATCCACCTGGCTAGCTACCTACCTCAAGTAAAAAAATCTGTCGCCAAGCACTTAACGGTAAACGCCGAAAAATGCTGACTGCTTCCAATTTTGGCAAAGTCATATTAAGACGTCAAAAAATAAGTTCGGCTCCACTGGTCAAATCTTTACTTAGCGAGAAAAATCTTGCTAACGTGCCATCAATCCATCACGGTATTGCCAATGAAAAGGTTGCTTTACAACAATTAGAGATACAAGAAAAGATCAGTATAAAACCATGTGGATTATTTATTGATGAAGAGTACCCATTTTTAGGTGCAACTCCGGATGGCTTTACAGAAGATGACGCCATGATTGTGGAAGTCAAATGCCCTATAACTGCATTCAAAATAGGCTTTGAAAATGCAGTGATACAGAAAAAAATCAAGTTTTGGTCCATTAATAACGGAATCTTGGAATTAAATAAAAATCACCCCTGGTACTACCAAATCCAAGGACAACTCCACATTACAAAAAGAAATACATGTGTTTTTGGCGTGTGGAGTGGAGAAAAAAATCCTCTCAAAGTAGAGTATATTTCGCGGGATGATGATATTTGGGGAAAAAAATGAAACCAAAGCTCATTTCATTTTACAATGAATGTTTGCTTCCTGAAATAGTAGACTCTCGTGTCACGAGGAATATGCCTATAAGAGAACCACTGCGAGTCTCATTTACAAGAAAAAATAAAAGCGTTACATCAGACGCAGATACAACGAAGAAAAAAGTAGTGTGTATTAAAAAAAATAAAAAGATTAAAACTAAACAGACGGAGATTACATATAACGAAACATTATCAGAAAAAGAAAATAAAGTCGAAAAAGGGTGTATTAAAAAAACACCACAAAAAAAAATAATTATACTTCAATAGAAAACAGCATAAGACAAAGCACAGAAAATGCTCCATTGACGTCTAACACAAACTGTGAACGTGTTCTTGAGTTCAATGAATTATAAATCTCGTAAATAAACTTTTCAATTGCAAAATGACTTTCTATAACTTAAATTATAACTCTGCATTAAATTTATTTACCCATATATATATATATGTGTAGCAGGGAAATTAGGAAACCGGGGATATTGCGGTATCACAAAATTCAGTTAAGTGTAAGTGCTAAGACGTATGACGAGCTTAGACTGTATGACTCTTTTTCTGACCTTTCGCGGACTGCTGTTACTACGCACCCTCGTTCCGTACAATACAAATAAACAAGCAGAGCGGGCCGAGGTGCGGGCGGCAGCCGGTACCAGATGATGGGGTGAGTGCGGCCACGATTAGCACACTGAAAACGGTTACTATTTATCATAGTGTGCATGTTGTGGTGCGTGCGTACTTACGGGCGTGTAAACATACAAGCTACGTTTCGTACCGCTTCATGAAGTCAAACGTTCGCTTATTCACAACGGTTTATAAATTTGGTATGTAACTCTTCTTTCATCCAGCCTCTCTATGTGCCCCAACATTTATCTTTTGTGATAGATGTTCTGTTCTCCACTTTTTCCTTCTAAAAACGATGCGGTATTTTTCAAAATAGGAATTAATGCGTGAAAGTATGGCTGCCTGGCTTATTGATACGAGATACAGATGTGTTGTCAAAGGGAAAACATCTCAAAAATGATAAAATCAAAAAAGTGTTTAAAAATAAATAGCACACATCACTAAAATGGGTGGAATAAATAATTTTAAATCGAAATGGAACCGACCACAGATCTCGAGAGATTGGTTATTTCGCCTCGTTTTAGCTGAGACCTAATGTCCCACGAAACTCTCCACTTAATATCACATCCACACGTAAACGCACAAGAGTTACACAATTTGCACTTACACAGCCACACAAGTCACCTATTCCTGAGCACTCACAATTGAGTGCTTTCTTCAATGTTTGCTAGTAAATACGCACTACCACGTTCTCGCATTGTTACACACAAGCGTGTTTATCTCGATTCACACTCCAGTGTGGACAAATCACTTAAAACGATATTTATTGGGTGATCAAAACGAAGCTAGCCTTAAGTTCTTATACAACTAAACGGCAATGTTTGCGCTTCATGTTATATGTATAAGATGTACCTTGGTAATGGCCTAACTAAAATAATTCAAGCTATATTTGCGATTATTACTTTAAATATCTGAAATTTTAATACATACAAGTGATAGGTGACAACTTGGTTCTTGTAGTTTACATGTTGGCTTAGATTTTTGCAGACAATCACTGCATAATACGGCATTTTAATAAAAATAGTCTACTCGCACACTCACCTCGAACAGGTTTTTAGTAATATTTGCGGTGAATGCCGTGGACGCTGCATATAGGTGTCTCGCGTGCCGCGTAAGAGGACCTCTCTATAGATCTCTGTGGAACCAACTCATACATCTGAAAAGAGTGAAAGAACTTGTCGAAGTCTGTACCGTGAGCACAGTATTGAGATCATACTTTTGAATTGACACGGTACCAACATTGAAATGTAATTTCACCCTTTTCAGGTATTCCTGAAAAGGGTGAAATTACTTTTCAATGTTGGTCACAACTTACTTTTCAATGTTGGTTGAAGTCGGTTACATTTTAGTTTTTAAAATATAATTTTCACTTTTAAATGTAATCTCGTTTTAAGGACCCCATAATCTCAGCAATCCATCAACCAATTAAGCTCTGTATGAGCTTAATTGGTTCTTACTTGCAATTTATGTTACTATGAAAGAGGTATCTTTCTACCAAATTTCAAGAAGGTCTATCAGGTAATCAATATTTATTGACGGGGAAATATACAGTGCTCAGACCTCCACCTCGCTTAGCTTAGTCTATTAAATATTTCTATACCTACAAGTAATGATATTTTCTTACCCTACAGCGGTTCGCAGTAACTGCAGATAAAAATGTTGTTATATCTACACTTCTGTTCTGCCCCTTCTAATAGTTCACGAAGCTCTACAATTTTAGCGATACTACGCGTGGTACGGCGACTAGTGCCGTCGTGCGAAAGAATATTTTTAGGAGTTAAAAGTTAACGCCCATTTCTTTTAGCTCCGCCCGAATAAGAAATTATTTTGATTACGGTCTTGGCCTTAAAAACTATTTATTTATTTCTTTCATTACTTCATCGCTTTCATGCTTTGGATGGCACGTTGAGCCATCGGTTGATCCGCACTTTCCACTAAAGTACCCTATCTCAGTCCCCCAGGGGACTATACAGCACTCACTAGTCTACTACCACTACTATCCCATATTTAGGGGACTCAACTAGTACTAACAAATACAATTCCACTTCTATTTTCTATGCCCAACACTCAAGTAGTACCAGGAAACGGAATTCTATTACGGTAAAATGGTAAGTAATTTGTCTCAAAAATATCCTCTAAATAGGTCCTAATTGTGATATCTGTCAAAGTGACAGGTTATGTGATATAGAGAGTAGCGAGGTGTGATTTGTGACTGTTGATGTCGTATTTCATGTACTCCATTACTTACTTTTCTTTTCATGATGTTATGGCTTTGTCAAACTTGTATAGATCTCGTACAGATCTTCATTTTGGATGACAGCTGTCAATTTAAATCACTGTCTTAGGATGGTAGTCGTTAGGCGTGTGGATTATGGTTGGATATGGAATTTTTGGCCTATGAGCGGTCATTAAATTCCGGCATCAGGTGAGATTGTGGTTAATGGTATAATATAAGGCAATAGAAAATATGATTTCAAGTAAACAGTTTTACTTCTAACAAATGTGAGCTTTTGCAATGCTACGAACTTATTTATCGGTTCAAGCGCTATTAAAAACTTCGAGCGCTAAGCGCTCAACGAAAAGCGCCCATGCGGACGAAGCCTAACTACACCTAACATCCTCTTACAAAC
Source organism: Plagodis pulveraria (assembly GCA_963890685.1). NCBI lineage: Eukaryota > Metazoa > Arthropoda > Insecta > Lepidoptera > Geometridae > Plagodis > Plagodis pulveraria. The sequence continues at coordinate 5,813,133 of OY982950.1, forward strand.
TCCCCAACAGTTTTAGTATCAACTTACATAATAAAGTAAGTAAGTACGTACAACTTTTGTACTTTAAAGTTTTACATTACATTTTTCATGAGACACATATTACGTGAAAAGTTTTGTGATAAGAAAGTTTCTTTATAAAACCACAAGATGGCAACCCTGACTAATAAATCATCCAAAACTTTACCTCTCTGCATCTCATTTCGTCGCATCTCTGTCATTATGTATATATTTAAAAATTTGCTTTATTCGGTGTCAATAAGAACTAAAATGTAGTGTTTATCATGGTTGATACGTGGATATATATATATATCTTTTTGATACGTGGACTATATGTATATATATATATATATATATACTATATATCGTTTACGATCAATCAACTTCCGCGAATTATTTAAAAATTTTCACCTTTTTTTTATCCTTTGACCACTATCTCACCTGATAGTAAGTGATGATGTGGTCGAAAATGTTGTTCAGGCTAAACTAGAAGTACTGGCTCTCAAGGACAATTGCCGGAACACACCGTTAGGTGCTTGGCGACAGATTTTCTACTTGAGGGTGGTAGCTAGCCAGGCGTGCATTCGCAAAATGCCCTACCACCATACTATAACGACTGCCATCCTAAGACAACAACCGGGACCGACGGCTTTACGTGCGTTATGTGAACATATGAGGGATTTATTAGATTTTATCGACGGCAACCCTATCTTTACTATTCTAAAAGTAAAAGGAACACAAAATTAAATGTAATGAAAATATTTTTTCAACACATAATTAAAGACTATATATAAATGTGTACGCCGTAAAAACTAAGTAAATAACATTTACTGATTTTCCTAAATAAATCGTACATATAAATGGGGTTGAAAGGGCTTTAGCTCAGCATTGTGCCAGGTTGGTTGGTTACCCAATACCAATCAGCGCTGGTTTTCAGCCGCGACCCGAAAGGACACCCAAAAACAATGGGTAATTTTTTATAAGTAACTCATGGCAAAGAGATATATGTTGACATTTTAGTAAGTATAAAAAGAAAATATTTCTAAAGATAACTTAATAGGTACTACATACGCTAGACATAATCATAAAACTTAAACAACATACAATAATAGAATATATATACAGTAAAAAACAATACATACACTTAATAAATGCATATTCATATATACAAACACACATTCTTATCTATCAGTAGGGTAAATTTGTATTTTTTATTTTTTTTATATTTGTTACAAATTGTATAAAAATGTTCATTTTCCTGTTATTAGGTTTTTGTTTTTTACCGAAGAGCTTTTACAAGAAATATTTATCACATTTCTATCCATCGCTGTTGTAGTGTTGTTGCATTCAAAAAGTTATGTTACTCATAAAGTTATGTTACACATAACTTTATGAGTAACACATAACTTTACGAGTAACATAACTTTATGAAGAGGAAAATAAACATTTTTATATAACGTAACATATTTAAAAAAATTAAAAAATACAAATACTTACAGGAAAAGGCAGCAAACAACAGACGATCAGCTCGGTGGCTATTACCACCGCCTATAGACAACTGCAACAGCTGGTCTTTTTCCAGGCGGGAGTGGAATTTGTAGACACCCATTTTTAAGCTCTCCCTGTTGTACTACTGCAGAAACATGGAGAAAGGTACTCCACATCTTGCAGCTTCTCGGAAGAAAAGATCGAGATAGTTGGACTGTGTGGCTTTTCCAGCTTTGCAAGATGTGGTAATGAGCCTTTGACGATGTGCGGTGATAAAAGTCCGACGGCAGAATAAGGTCAAAAATCTCTTCAGAACATTTCCAGCAGAAGAAGCTGGGGGCGACGCATAGCGAGCCCACGTCTCTACACATGCTAAGTGGATTTAATTAATCGAATCGAACGGCTCGTCGCTTTAGCTGTCAAAGGGCTGAAGCTGGTATGCTGGCACTTCATCCCAGAGGTACTTAGAAGCAATACTCCACGTGTAGGCACGCATCTGTGCTTTGTAAAGCATAAGGTGCTGACCTGACGTGAAGTATCGCTTATATAAAACAGAGAACAAATTTTTTGGTACGAGTATCTATTAGTTTAACAGTAACGAAATGTACGCAGTTGGGACCAAGTTAATGCTTTCATAATTTCTAAAAGAGCACGACATTTTATTTACGTCTCAACAATTATTAATTTTACTTGAACATATTTTTAAGATACTAATTTTGATAAATTTGGAACGACTTCCAATGGTGCCCTTCCACCACGCGGTGAAGGTCAAGGCGCGGTGGGGATCAAACCAGGGACCTGCGGCACGGCAGTCCATAGCTATTACCCTCAGCCATCATTGCTTTGAAATAAATATGTACATAACATATATTTATAAAATTGCAAGACTTTATCAACAGAGACAAGCTTGAAGCAGTGATAGCTAATTGGCATTGACTATGGACTGCCGCGCAGCAGGTCCATGGTTCGAATCTCGCCGCGGGCTTGAGCTTCGCCGCATGGTGGATGGCATTTTGCGAATGCCCGTCTGGCTAGCTACCATCCTCAATTAGAAAATCTGTCGCCAAGCACAGTTATGTGGTCTCGAACTTTTCCGTCACAATAACATAAAAAAGCTTACTTACGATTTTGATATAAGTAACTTGTATTAAAAAAAATATTCGTAGTTTTTAAACCAAACTAATCGCGATTTCACTATATCGCTGCCTCTCTTTTTCTCCTTTGCGATCCGATACTCACAGAATTTCAGAATTTGTCAGGGTTTTACTTAATTAATAGTCCGTTTGCACTATGCGTATTATCTATATTATTTTAAGGTAGCCTTTCAAATGCTTACATATGGCCTATGGCCTCATTTACTCTTAGACCTACTTATTGATACGGATCATAGATGGCGTTAGTTGATTACAAATATAATAAATTCTTTTACTTTAGTTAACCATACATAGTTAGTACTTAGAAAATATGTTGACTAGCTTAATTCTATGAATTCTAACCCTTAATGGGACTTGGGGACTTCTCCCTGAAACTAAAGGGTCTATAAATTTGTAACTCCGCCGACAACAGGTGAGATAATTAAATACTAAGAACCTTCAAAGTTGACCACATTAACATATTGTAACTAAACTATACCAACTTTAGAGGTCTTGAAATTAAATTAAGTAGATACTGATTATGACTGCGCCATTTTTAAGTGCTAATTGTTCAGCACCAATGTCCTTTATTTTTCTAAACAATAACTTTGTGACTCGTAAGTTTTTTACGTACTTAATCAATACCGTAAGCTCCATTTTGAGATGTTATCCACGCGAATAAGAAATAAACTAAAATGCTGCCAGAATGCTGGGCACGCTGCCAACTGGTAGTGGGCTGGAACTTTTGGATTGCCTGTAGGTCTGCATTAGTTGCTCACAAACTTTCGCATTTATTTTATTAGTTTTTGAAGCAGTGATGGCTCAGTGGCATTGGCAATGGACTGCCGCGCAGCAGGTCCATGGTTCGAATCCCACCCAGAGCTTGAGCTTCACCGCATGGTGGAAGGGCATTTTGCGAATACCCGCCTGGCTAGCGACCACCCTCAAGTAGAAAATCTGTCGCCAAGCACCTAACGGTGTGTTCCGGCAGCAGTCCTTGAGAGCCAGTGAAATAACAGGCAAAAATGAGACTTAACAACTATGTCTCAAGGTGATGGCGCGCAGTGCAGTTCGTCACTTGTGATGAAATACATCTGTTATAGGCAGAGGATACCGCTTAACATCAGGTGGGCCTCGCGCTTGTTCCGTCAGTGTGGTTTGTCACAACATTCAGTACAAAAGTAATACTTACGTTTAGTTAAATTTGGCAGCCATACCCGAGATATCAAGGTTACTACGCTATAGTGAAACTCACTCCAGTTTACTCAACATGCGACCTCGATAACTTTTGACTCTTTGAAGTACTGGTATTGAGAATTTATACTTAAACAGGTAGGGGTAGGTCATATAATATAATTAGAAAAAGTAAGTTTCACTTGGTAGTTAGTCTTTTAATGTAACCAATCCAATTATTATGTAGGTGCAAGATTATTATAATATTATTTATATTTTCCTTTATTACATAACAATGTACACCAATATCTATTAGTTTGAAAACAATACTTTAGATTTTTTTCCATTAATTAGAATAATTTATCAATTGAAACAAAAGTATAAATATCTTTAGTACTGGCAGTTGGACAACTAATTAGAAACAAACTGAGTTACATTCTAAAATAGAATTTTATAATTTAAACACAACACCCCATAAGTGATCACATTATACGCACTTTTTCTCATTCATTAGGCTAAGTAACGCTTTGAATAATGATTATTGAAAAAAAATTGTGTATATTTATTATTTTCAACAAGAGCTTTTTGAAGCGCTTTTTTATGCCGGATATGTTAGCCTTTGACTACTATCTCACCTGATGGTAAGTGATGATGTGGTCGAAGATGTTGTGTTCAGGCTAACCTAGAAGTATCGCTCGGTAGCGAAGTTTACTTAGCTGTTCAGCAACCGATCAGCAAAGTTAAGCAACGTCGCCCGCGGTCATGAGTTGGATGGGTGACCGCTAGTGACATTACTACTGAGCGCTTCCGTGCTTCGGAGGGCACGTTAAGCCGTCGGTCCCGATTGTTGTCTATGGATGGTAGTCGTTATAGCATGGTGGTAGGGCATTTTGCGAATGCCCGCCTGGCTAGCTACCACCCTCAAGTAGAAAATCAGTCACTAAGCACCTAACGGTGTGTTCCGGCAGCTGTCCTTGAGAGCCAGTACTTCTAGGTTAGCCTGAACAAGATCTTCGACCACATCATCACTTACCATCAGGTGTGATAGTGGTCAAAGGCTAACCTATCAGGAACAAAAAAAAAGGTCTGTAAGAAAGCAACAAAAACAATATCGTGAATATTTATTTCAAACACAAATCGTTATGGCATGGTGGTAGGGCATTTTGCGAATGTCCACCTGACTAGCTACCACCCTCAAGTAGAAAATCAGTCGCTAAGCACCTAACGGTGTGTTCCGGCAGCTGTCCTTGAGAGCCAGGACTTCTAGTTTCGTTAGCCTAAACGACAACTTCGACCACATCATCACTTACCATCAGGTGAGATAGTGGTCAAAGGTTAATCTATCAGGAACAAAACAAAAAGAGCTGTAAGGAAGCAACAAAAAACAATATCGTGAATATTTATTTCAAACATAAATGGACATACAGAAAATGTTTAGATCACTTAGATGGTTCTGTAGAGATAATAAGTAAACGTTAATTAATAAGACACAAACGAGAGATGAGTACCTACACCAAGTAGATAATCAGTCGCCATGCACCTAATGGTGTGATCCGGCAGCTGTCCTTGAGAGCCAATAATTCTATGTTAGCCTGAACAACATCTTCGACCACATCATCACTCCATCAGGTGAGATAGTGGTCAAAGGCTATCAGGCATAAAAAATTGGGTCACGTTTCCTTTAGCGGCTAAAGTTTAGCCCATAGGTCTTGGGGTGGGCGCAGCGAAGACCTAATATAAGTTTGACCTATATACGAGTACTTTGAACTAAAGTCTTTTATCCCACGGTAGCGAGAACGTGATAGGATTGTCTTCAGAGTATAAAATTAATTCCTAAGACTTTTCAAGTGAAGAGTGCAACTTGCGACGTGCTTTATCGCTGGACGCATCGTCGCATCGTTTGTCGATAAGTGGGTTAACGTAGCCTAAAGCTTGTCGCTAACAGAAAAGTGAGTCGAGCGGAGTCAAGGCGATAGTGACTCTTCTTAAATCCTATAAGTTTATGTATAGAGTACTTGCGAAGTAGTACTGGAATCGAGTGTGGAGGAGCTGGGGTCGTGGTGCAGATCTAGTGGATAGAACTGTCAGACATGTTTATTTATTTATTTATTATTCAATTAGTACCGCTTACACGAATTACACTAATGACAATGATAATTATTAAATAATTATATAAAATTAATGTCAAAAATATAAATATGTCAAAATGATATTATCAAAATGAAGAACAAGGAATCACAAAAATAATATATACAAATGTCAATTATAAAGAAAAATAATAGTAATAATATAATATATAATTAATATGTCACGACCTACCTAAATATACTAGATTGTTTCTGTGATGCGACAGACTCACAGTAATGTAAACAACATGTTGGAAGGGTATTAGCCCGCCTGGGCTAACTACCAACCTCAAGTAGAACATCTGTCGCCAAGCAGTTCACGATGTGTTCCGGCAGCGGTCTTTGAGAGCCAGTGAAATTACAGGCACATGAGACTTAACAACTTTCTCTAAGTGACGGGCGCAGTGAAAATCATGACTTGTGATGAAATCTGTTATAGGCAGAGGTTAGTCCGCTTAACATCAGGTGGGCCTCGAGCTTGTTCCCTCACAATAACATAAATAAAAACATGAATACACCAATACTAACAAATACTATTAAATATTTTAAGAAAACATCAAATTAATATTTTAATAAAACACTTAAAGAATATAATAATATATCTAGAGATTTTAAAATTATTTGTTATTATCAAATATGGATTTCCGCAAAGTAACGCCTGAGTCTATTCATTATGAATACACCATTTTTGCCTAAGCGGAAACGATGACGCTTCGCTTGCGCAAAAATGGTGTATTCATAATGCGCTTCGCGCTCTCTCGGTCAATTATAGTTCTACTCAGTGAGTTTTAAACTACTTACTGAGTTTTAAACAGTTTAGCGACATATTTTTCCCGATTCTTACTCAGGGTAAGACAAACTGGCCAACTGCGAGCCGAACTTCGCTCTTTTACACATAAGAATGGACTTAGTTTTGTTATTAGCTTTGGCTTTGGACGTGTTTATAGCCAGCCGCCGATCACACTGGAGTATTTTTGTTAAAAGTAAATATGTTTGCAATAACGCCTGCTATGCGGATTACATTACAAAATTACAAATATACGATAAGAAACAAAAAATATTTTCTATCTTGGTTAGAACATACCTCGGCTAAAGGGGTGGATGGACACGGGTTCGAATCCCGCACATGACTTAAATTTTATCTATCGTATACTTGTAATTTTTTAATGTAATCCGCATAGCAGGCGTTATTGCAAACATAACAATATGAAAATAATAAGGTTGCGTCATCATTTACATGTATAAAACCAATTGCAAAATTGGTCTTGTTTGTAGTACAACGTAAGTGGTACTATAGATGTCGCTCCATCTCAATACGATGGTTAAAGAACGATAGAAATGATTTGAGTTATGACGTCACGTCATGTTAGCTCAATTGGTTAAAGCATACCCCGGCTAAAGGGGTGGATGGACGCGGGTTTGAATCCCGCACATGACTTAAATTTTTTCTATCGTATATTTGTAATTTTGTAAAGTAAAACCATTGTTACATTTCTGGTACTGTATATCATCCGGATAGTCCACTGTTGAATACAGCCTCCCCCAATATGGGGGCATTTGCCATAATCCAAAATGCCCGCATGGCTAGCGACCACCCTCAAGTAGGAAATCTGTCGCCAAGCACCTAACGGTGTGTTCCGGCATCAGTCCTTGAGAGCCAGTGAAATAACAGGCAAAATGAGACTTAAAAGGTATGTCTCAATGTGATGGGCGCAGTGCAGTTCGTCACTTGTGATGAAATGCATCTGTTATAGGCAGAGGATACCGCTTAACATCAGGTGGGCCTCGCGCTTGTTCCTTCACAAAAACATATAAAAAAAAACCTCACGCTTGGCAGGCGGCTTGGGGATCGCAGTGTGAGATCAGTTCCTTAGAAAGTGCTGCTGCCCACCTTCTGGTGAGTTACCCTTAGTCGCCTCTTACGACACCCACGGGTAGAGATAGTGGGTGACATCCTAGCCCGGCAACCCACGGGGTCATTTCTGTTAACAACGCCGTAATTAGCCGTGTAGCCCTTGTAATAGTTTTTATAGTTTAAGTAACCATAAAAGGTTACGTTTTCTGACATACATATTTTTAGTTGGCTCACGTTTCGCTAGGGGCGCTGGTAAAATACGTATTTAGGTTTAAATACATTTATTCTCAAAAAGACTACATAGTCACTTACATGAGAACAAAAACAAAGCATATTTCTTAATATCGTTCGTTAATTATAATACATAGTACTCATTTAACGTACAAAAATGTAGGTAGGCAGTATATCAACACCTTGTTTATAAGAGATCATTGTTACCGATGACGTGTTGAGCTAGTTGCGATTTAAATACGTTAAATGAGCTTATTTTTTTTATGTTTGACGGTAGTTTATTGAACAGTTGTGCACCTTCGTACGTAATCATTTTTCTCCCGTAATTTGTTCTTATCTTGGGTAGCACTAAAAAACTTGCTCGGCGAGTGATTCGTTTTGTTGTCTGTTTCAACATAGCAAAGGATAAATTAGTATGGATAGAGCTTTTCAATATTTTTCTGACAAGTATGCATGTGTTAAAAATATATAATTGTTTAATATTCATTATGTTAGTTTCGTTGTAAATTTTAGAAGTAGGTGTTAAGTAATGGTAGTGGAATAGGGTTTTTATAACTTTATTTTGTTGAATTTGTAGATTAGCTAGTTTTGTTTTGCAAGCACTGCCCCAAATTTCAATTAGGTAAAGTAGATGAGGTTTGACAAGGGAGTTATAGATAGTGTAGCGGATTTGACGTGGGATACAACGGACGATGCGTCGAAGGGATCCAGTAAGAGACGAGAGTTTGGTCTTTAGGCAATCAATCTGCGCATTCCACGTCAATTGGCTGTCTAATTTAAGTCCAAGATACGTTTCGCATTTTTTTTCCTGCAAGACAATATTATTGATTTTTCAGGGATCAAGATAAGGAATTAATTTATTTTTGGCCTTAAAAATTACGTAGCAAGTTTTTGACGTATTCATTGTGAGAAGGTTAAATTGGAACCATTTAAAGGAACAATTTTAAGATTCCAGATTGCCCAGATGGGTATGTAAGGCAGAGTGGTATCCACCTGGACAACCACAAATCTTTTTAAAACCCAAAATGGTCCAAGAAGTCAAATTTTCCAAAACCAGCGACAAAGCGACAATACCAACTTCTACTTTTTTCACTCAAATTGTCCATAGACTCAAAGTAGACGACTACCTAGGGGGCCGTTCAATATATTGCCCGCGCTAAGTTGATCGGTCCGAACAAACAAGTATTTATACATTAAGTAATTAAAAAAAACCCGACTGCAGATTATTTATTTTATTTAAACATTTTTATTGTTCCATTAAAATTAAAGCTGCAAGTTATATATGTATATATTTATGGAAACGTTTTTAAAGCCCTTCATTTTGAAACCACACGATGGGTAATGAATAATATGGGTAATAAAAAATAGTTTTTTTGTACCTAGGTTTAAATAAATTTATTCTCAAAAAGACTACATAGTCACTTACTTGAGAACAAGAACAAAAGCATATTTCTTAATATTGTTCGTTAATTATAATACAAAGTACTCATTTAATGTACAAATACCTAGTTTCACTTGCGCTGATAAGACGAATCTAATAGTGTCTCTTACATTAAAATCGGTTAAGCCGTTTAGAAGCCTTTTTATTCTGTGGTTATGGTGGAACTCACAAACATACATACATGAACCCTGAAACATAACTCTCCTTTTTTTGGACAGTCGTGTAAAAAAGTTAACCAGTGACATGAAATCGAGTTACTATAAAAACTCATACTAAGGGCACTTACTGATGCTCGTGTGAACTTACCTAATGTGCAGCAAACAAAACACTAAACTTTTTGGCGATTTTCTTTTATGTCGTTTTTTACGAACATTCATTGGGCGGATAATATTGAACATTTATGATTTTAAAACCGGTAACTATAGAGCTAATGAGCTGAGCTAATTCAGGCGTTACTTTGCGGAAATCCATATTTAATAATAACAAATATTTTAAGAAAACATCAAATTAATATTTTAATAAAATACTTAAAAAATATTTAAAAATATACCTAGTGAAAATTAGGCGGAATTTTCACTATATATATTTTTTATATTAGAGAGCTATAGAGCTCTCATGTTGATATTCAAATTATTTAGTCACAAATAACAGTTTCCCAATCATTTATGATCCCAGGCAGAAATGGTGAAACGATAAAAATAAGTTGAATAGCATTGTTTTATTGGCATTCGTATTGAAGGCAGGTTTATGAGACCTCCACATTAAAATAGTTATTAGGTTACTGGCACGTTGAACTTTAAGAAATAAGATTAAGCAATTTCCGTGAACACTATGAAATCCAAGGTGTTGACCTTGGATTGATATATATTATAATACATGTTAAAATTGTAGTTTCGGGTGTATTCGCGAACAAATCGGTCAAATGAAATCCAACCATGAAATTCAACTATGAAATCCAAGGTGTTGACCTTGGATTGATATATATTATAATTCATGTTAAAATTGTAGTTTCGGGTGTATTCGCGAACAAATCGGTCAAATAGCATTTTTTTTGTATTAACAGGGTAAATTAAACATAAAATTAGTTCAAGAAAGTTTAAGAAATATATAAAAATGCTGAAACAAAGCTGGCGCATTTGAAATGGCTATGAACTGCCGGGCAAGAGGCCTATAGTTCGAATCCCACAGTGGACTTTAGCTTCTCAGCACGGTGACGGGCGTTTTGCGAATGCTCGCCTGGTTTGCTACTACCAAGTGAAAAATCTGTCTCAATTACCTAATATGGAGACGCCAGTTCCCGCATCTTCCCTTACCGGCAGGAGAAATTATGGAAGAAGGCTAACCTATATCAGCTATAAAAAGAACATAAGGCGATTGTTAAGATTCCAGATTGCCTTGATGGGTATGTAAAGCAGAGTGTCATCCACCTGGACAACCTGATTTTTGAATCCCAACTCACCCACGATTTGCGGGGCTGAAAACAAAAAATAACGTAATTAGGAACACGCACCTAGCGTGTCCCTAATTAGCTGGTTAAAAACAATCACGCGCAACAAAAACAAATTCAAATTAAAAATACATGAAAATCAAAAGCAACTTTTTATTTTAAACCCAAAAAATGTCCAGAGTACTATAGTTTTTAAAACCCGGAGAGTAGACAGAGTACCAAAAACCCAACTCAAAAGGTCATAGACAAAGTAGACTGCCTACGCTAAGTTGTGTTCCAAACAGCGATTATATTGCTACGTTTGTTTTATCCCACTGTTTCAAATACTGTCGTGATCGTGGTCTAGGGTAGACAGAGTTGAAACTCAACGTTGACTTTGTGTAGCTTGGGAGTTGGATCCCACGTTTTTATGTCCTGCATATAAATAGGATAGATAATTTTTTTTTTATGTTATTGTGACGAAACATCTCTAGGTTCACCTGATGTTAAGCGTATACTAACCTCTGACTATAACTGATGCATTTCGTCACAAGTCACGTATTGCACTGCGCCCGTCACCTTGAGACTTAGTTATTAAGTCTCGTGTGCCTGAAATTTCACTGGCTCTCAAGGACTGCTGCCGGAACACAACGTTATGTGCTTGGCATTAATTTTCTACTTAAGGGTGGACGCTAGCTTGGCGGGCAATCGCAAAATGTCCTTCCATCATGCGGTGAAGCTCAAGCCGGCGCGGCGGTGGGGATCGAACCAGGGACCTGCCTAGCAAATACACGAATACGGTAAAAACAACATTATACATTTCATAAAACAAATGCACAAAATGAAGGACGGAGCGGTTTACTCAATTAAAATTACGGAATGTAACACATTTTTTTGACACTTCCAAGCAATAAAAATATTCTCCAAGACACGGGAATATTTTTGCCCTTCTACACTACTGGTCAGTAGCGTCTTCAATATCTTCGTTACCCACAACATTACCAAAATTACCTTAGAAAATAACAAAAGATATAACAACGTGAACGTTTACTATCCGGTAGTAGCGTTACTTTGCGTAGAAAGCCCTGTGTAGACATCAGTTACATTACGGAAGACAGAATGAAAGAGATATTAAACGCTGACAAACGAGAGATTATGGCTGTTGTCGAGTCGTGTGGTAGCGGTTTGTCAGATCAGCTCAATGCTATTAAGGCTCAGTGCGCTGGATATCAAGAATCGCTGTCATTCGTAAGTAAGCAATATGACGAATTACGGAAGGAGATTGCGGACATGAAGAAACTATTAAGCTCTACCAGCTCTGATTTGAAGGGGGTTAAGGATGAAAACAAAAACCTCAAAGAAATCTTAACCTCACAGTCAATGAAGATCAAGGCTCTAGAAGAGGAGAATCTGAAGCAGCAACAATGGTCAAGAATGCAAAATATAGAGGTTACTGGAATTCCGGAACATAAAGAAGAAGATACATGCGAGATTATCCTGAAAGTTGCCAAACATATCGGTGTCGACCTTGAATCGTCGGATATAGAGTTTGCACACCGCGTACAACCTAGACATACCACAGGTACGACTCGCATTTCACGCTCTATTATCGTCCGTCTAAGGCAGCGAATAACTAAGGACCGCATCGTAGCTGCAGCTCGTAAACACCGCAATCTTAATGCTAAAGAGCTGGGACTGGGAACAGAGTCAAATCGTGTTTTCATAAATGAACATTTGACGAAAGAAAACAAGATTTTGCTAAGTTCATGCAAACATAGAGCCAAAGAGGTTCATTATAAATTTATATGGACAAAAAACTGTCGAATATATGTAAGAAGAAGCGAGGTCTCTCCTCCCATTTGTATAGCCTCACCATCAGATCTCTCCAAAATTGTTTAACGTGTCTGAACTTCCTTGTAATTTTCTCAAGGAATAGAAAAATCTTGAATAATGACAATATATTTTTGCTGTTGAATTTTCCAAGTAATCTTATCAATACATTAATTTTTAGTTCAGTTTCAGTGCTAACACGTAATCTCATGCATATAGATTACAATATAATACTACAAAAAACAAGCCAATCCTACTACAGGCATTTAAATATACTATGCATAAAACTTACTTTCATCCCTCATGTGCATTTTGCATTAATATTTACTTCATTTATGAAAATTCCTTGCGTATTTCTTGTTAGAGTGCAATTAACCAATAATATAAAATATTTTTATTACATTTACATAGTCAGAAATCATTCCATAGTATGGTATACCTACAAGCCTTGCATAAACGTTTGCAGTTATCACAATGGATAGTATAGGTAAAGAACTTAAGCTATTGTATCAGAATGTTAGGGGATTAAGAACAAAAAGTATTACATTTTATAATAATATTCTTTTGTGTGACTATGACATAATAATGGTTACAGAGTCATGGCTTCATGATGGTATTTTTGATGCCGAACTCTCGGACGGTAAATACAACGTTTTCAGAAATGACCGTAACTCACTGGGTGGCGGTGTGATGGTTCTATGTAGACCTGAACTGAAGGCGCAATTACGTCCTGAATGGGAAAGTAATGACCCGGAATGTATGTGGGTCACTATATCATCCAAATCCCTAACCACATCACATGATACGCACATTGCCGTTATTTATATACCCCCAGACTCAAAATTGCCATCCCGAATTACGATACGATACGATACGAAAACTCTTTATTGACACCAGATTAACAAAGGAAACAATACAATGAGTAGTTAACTTAAGTAGGTCCAATGGGCGGTCTTATCGCTTACAGCGATCTCTTCCAGACAACCTTAGGATGGAAAGAAGTAAATCTCAAAAATATGGACGGTGGTGTTTTAACAATAAAATCACAAAATTGTATATTACCATAAAAGTAAATAGCTTACTGCATTGATATACATACATAATGTAATATAAAGTTAATAGATATACTATGAATTACACATATAAAGTATAATATAGAAATATATATATACAATATATAAATACATATACCCATATAATATAAATACAAATAAATATATATATATATATATACGAAATTATTTGTTTGTAAGGATATATCGACATTAGTGAACAGGATCTAATAAATAAAAGTTTTTAACTTTGGTTTTAAAATCGTTGAGAGTTAGAGCACATCTGATAGTGACTGGGAGAGCGTTCCAGAGGCGAACGGCCTGTACAGTAAAAGAAAGGTCGTAGAAAATAGTTTTATGCACTGGCGTATTAAGGGAAAGGTTTTCTGAAGACCTAAGGGACAGAGAATGGGAAGAGTGTAAAAATTGGAATTGTGACTTGAGGTACTGGGGCGAGAATGGGTTAAATAGTATACTATAGAGAAGTGAGAGAATATGGGAATCCCGGCGACGACGAATAGGAAGCCACATGAGTTTGGAGCGAAATTGAGAAACATGGTCGTATTTTCGGAGACCGAAAATAAATCTAATGCAAAAATTTTGGAGTCGTTCGAGTTTGTTTAGCTGCTCTTGAGTGAGATCAGGGTAGCAAGCGTCGGCATAGTCTAGAATTGGATGTAAAAGGGATTGTGCAAGCGCAACCTTGGTGCTGGTAGGTAAGAAGTTTCGTAATCTGTTGAGTGAAGCTGCAGATGCGAATAACTTTCTGCTTACAGACTGCAGCTGTGGATCCCAGGATAGACTGCTGTCAAAAATTACCCCGAGATTTTTCACCTCTTTGCTGTATGGTAAAGTAACACCATCAAAAATAACCTTAGGTAGTGTGGAAAAATCTAATAAAGAAACCATCCTAGAGCTGCCTATAATAATCGTCTGGGTCTTGGTTGCATTAATAGTGAGTCCATACGATTTGCTCCAGTGTGAGATTCGAGCCAAGTCTCTGTTTGTTGCGTTTATAGCCTCAAATAAGCGATCACGTGTAGCTTGAGTATATATTTGGAGATCGTCTGCATAGAGATGGTAGGACGAAGTAAGAAAGTGTGATATGGAATTTATAAAAGTAGAAAATAGTAGAGGAGAAAGAACGCCACCCTGTGGTACGCCAACATCTGTATCACGCCAGGAAGAAAAGGAATCTTCAATGCGGACACGCTGTCGACGCCCATGCAGATAACTGCGAAACCAGTCAATCGCTGTTGGAGATATGTTAAGAGAGCAGAGTAATGATAAGAGAATTTCAAAGTCGACGCAATTGAACGCATTACTGAAATCTAGCAGGGTGAGCACTGTCAACTGGCTATTTTCCATACCCATCCTAATGTCATCAGTAATCTTGACAAGTGCGGTTACAGTGCTATGACCTGAGCGAAAACCAGATTGAAGAGGATTTAGTAGTTTATTTTGAATCAGAAAGGAGCTAAGTTGGTTATAGATTAGGCGTTCGAGTACTTTAGAGAGAAAGGGAAGAATTGAGATAGGTCTGTAGTCCGAGAAAGTTTTTGGGTTTGTCTTTTTGGGCAAGGGAATTATATAAGCTTCCTTCCAGCAAGCAGGTACAACACCCTTCGAAACAGAACTGTTCAATATGTGACTTAAAATGGGAAGGATTTCATCCAATATTGGAACAATCATGTTTCGACTGATGTCATCCCCACCTACCGCGTTTGAAGAGATGGAGAGAATGCTCTTTTTAACATCACAAGCAGCGAATTCACTTATGACGAAAGGAGAATAATCAGGTGCTGGTAATGAAGTAAGATAGTTGATTGTCGCAGACTTGTCATTCGCATCAATAACGGCTGACGAAGAAAATTGTTGGTTGAGAGCATTAACGTCAAGGTTGTGTGGAGTAGATTCATGGCGTGATTTACCAACACCCAAAGACCGTAAGAATCGCCAGACTTTAGCTGGATCTTCATTTTGTACTGATTCATGGATATGGCGGCGTTGTGCATCCCTACATTCTCTATTACAGCGATTCCTTGCGATATTATACTTTTCCTTATTTTGGTCGTTGGGTCGACATTTGTAATTAGTCTTAGCTACAATTTTTTTATGCATTAGACCCCTTAAATTTTCTGTCAACCATGGAGCTGGATGATGTTTGATTTTAATAGAGCTCAATGGGGCATGGACATCATATAGCTGAATGAGTTTGGAATTGAATTGAGCTATTTTATCATCCATGTCATCAGTTTCCATAACTTGCGTCCAATCGATTCCACGAGCATCACTGCAGAGACTTTCTATGCTCATGGCACCAAAGCTACGTTGCAAAATAATTTTGGGCTTGGCTCTGGGTGGGCGTATTTTATATGACACAAATATTAGATCGTGATAGGAGAAAGCATCAGCGGAACATTGGCCATGCTTAGCAACATGCTGAGATGATGACACCAATATAAGGTCTAGAAGAGAGGGAGCACAGTTTGGGAATTTGTGAGTAGCAGATAAGGGTAATATATGCATGTTGCTAGAGTTAACAATGGATTTTAATTTGGATGAACGGGAGTCATTTCCCAGAAGGCAAGTGTTAAAGTCTCCCATGATTATGGTATGGGAATAGGATGGAGTGAGATTTTCTAGAATCTTTTCGAAAGATACAAAATAGTTGTTATCTTTAGAATAGCTATAGTAGCCTCCAAGAAGAATTTTGGTATGTGAAATTATGACTTCTATGAAAAGATGTTCACCAGCATCCTTTGGTGGAGGCTGTGGCGACAAACATATAATATTATAAGGAAAATGAGCTCGTAAGTATATGGCCACACCGCCACCGCGGCTGCTGGTTCTGTCGTTACGAATGATAATGAAGCCAGGAAGAGAATACGATGTAGAAGGAAGACAAGGTTTTAACCAGGTTTCGGAGACTACTATAGCATGGATATTAGTATTATCAAAAGATGTCAACATATCTGTATAGTGTGCCGGGATACTTTGTGCGTTTAAATGTATGACATTAAAATTCTTAGGTACATCAGAAAACTGACTCATAAGAGTATCACTTAACGTAGGAATGCTTATACAACTTTCATCATCACTATTTGAGCTATTATTTGATGAGCATGAGAAAAAGTGTTCACTATCACAACTGTCGTTATTTGACATGTTAATATAAATAAACGTAAATAATTATTATAATACAATATATAGATATAATAAAATAATATATAATGTATATGCCACTAAAATCCTAAAAAAGTGGCAACTACAAATGCAAATGTGCTACTTCATCTGCCGACTGAATCATGGAAGAGAGCGCTGGTTGTTGTAATACATTTAAATTTTAATACATCTTAAGACTACGAAATACAAAATACTTGTTAAGATTAGCAGTCTTAAAACAGATACCTTAACCATGGTCTCATAATAAATATATATATAAATAATAGAATACTCTGACGACCAAAACTAATTTATTAAAATGCCAGGATTTAACACTAAAGATATGTACAGTAAATTATCATGAAACTGAGGCGTAACACTTTGATTTCTATAAAAGAACGCTAGTCAGGAAAGCAACAGTGACTTTTTAAATACACATATGCAACATTAACATAAAACTATGAAATAGGATTCTGGTAACTACTGGTAGTAAACACCCTCATAGTAAGAGGGTCCGCAAAATATTTATGAAAACAACTTATGTGAATATATACAAACAACCGTAATGCAATGATAAATTTAGATTAAAAACATGGCAACCTGACATCTTTGTTATTTCTAAGTGTGACTAACTTTTCGCAATAAAATAAACAAAAATAAAACAGTTTTCGTGTAAAAAGTTACAAATCATACGAATCCAATTCAGAACCAAAGACAATATGATGACATTGACACGTAAAATATGACAGTTACAATCTGTGATCCATGTCTGTCATGTTTTTGTTTTGCTTGCCAATTCAATCAAACTAAAATATTACTTGCTCAGTGAATCAAACAAATCTAAATTTAAATATTACTTGCTCATCAGTGCGTACATACATATTACGAACCATTATTTTAGAAAGCACACTATTAATTGAAGGTACCTGCTACAAACGAGTTGCTAATGAATGATAATAATAGAAAGAGAATGAAAGTACATGGGAATTTGTCATCGTGAAGTGAACAGTTAGGTACATTGCACATCCATTCATTATTTTCGGGATGACGCAGATGCAGCTCGCCTGGGTTTGTTTGTGACAACGGCTTCTTTGACTGTAGCGGATGAAGGTGGCTTAAGTAAGCCTGCTGGTGTAATTTTATGGAGCTCACTTACACTACTTATGCGGTGACGCGCTCCATCGGGCCCAATAATATGAATGAAACCATCCCTCGTCCAGCACTTTTTGACACCGAAGCGCTGTCTCGCCTCCATAAAAACTATATGCCGTTGTTTAGTCAAAAACTCTGAGAGTGTGATATCAGTACCCTTCAAAGAAGTTTTGGAATACCAGATCTTATTTCTTACATCGAAATCTCTAAATTTGACCAAGATTGGCCTAGGCTTGTCAGCAACGACACGGCCCATCCTGTGACAGCGGCTTATGGAACTTACTGTGAAATTGGAGATCTTTAGCATTCCTGTGACAGTTCGCACAATGAGAGCTCCTGTATCTTCCTGCTTTTCTTCGGGCACATTATGAACAAGAAGAATCTTTCTGCGGCTATACATCTCCTGATTATCAACAGTTTGAGCTAACATACCCATCTGTTGTTGGATACTTCTTAGGATTTGCGCAGTGAATGTCTTAAAAGCTGCAAAGTCAGCTGCCAGGCTGCTGACTGTGTTTGATGCAGGAGGTGTCCTTTGGAGCTCACTCTCAAACTGATCCATGCGACTGCTGAGGGCCTGCATTAGTTCCAGGAACGACTCTTGCTGTGCACTATCCATTTTGAGGTTAGACTTGTGCTTCAAGTTATATAAAATTTCAATAGTGATTCCCAGTGCTTCAATGGATTATAGATATATGGCAGGTGAAGTTTGCACACTAGCTTGCAATAGTTAACACATAAAAAGTGTTGATAAATGCTTTAAATAATTATAAATAGTGAAAAAGTGATAGAGCAATTTTACTTAGATGTTATTCACCTACCCGCCCAAGGGAAAAAAAAAAAAATAAAAAAAAATAAAAAAATTACGTCCTTAACCAAAGTAATTTCTAATGTTTACGAAAGCCATCCTGATGATCACTTTATTGTAGCGGGAGATTTTAATTTGCCATATATCGATTGGACGTCAGGCAAGCCTAACATAATAAAAAAAGGATCAGTAGATGTACAGTTAGCTGCAACTGAACTCTTATCGTACTGTAGTTTCATGGGTCTCTCGCAATATAACATACTGAAAAATGTGAGCAATAACACCTTAGATTTGGTATTTTCTACTTTCCCTATAAAAGTACAAGAATCGAACTTTTCTCTAGTACCAATATCATCCTGTTCTACATATCATAGCTACTGACATTTTGGTACCATTGCTCAGATCTCGTTCTAGAGTAAAATATCAATTCAAACGAGCTGACTTTCTTACTATAAATAACTTACTTTTAGCACAAGATTGGTCTTTTATTACGACATTGAATAGTCTGGAAGATGCCATAAACCAATTTTACTTGATTTTGTATGACTTAATTGACAACTTTGTCCCCAAAATTCGTTGTGGGGGTACCTATACTTATCCAGTTTGGTATAGTAGAGCACTTATTAATTTGATTAAAGAAAAGAGTAAAGTGCACGCTAATTGGAAGAAATATAATAATCCAATCGACTATGCTGAATTTTCAGAACTTAGAAAACGTCAGAAATTGCTACAGGATAAGTGTCATGATTTATACACTACTTTTGCCCAAGAAAAAATAAAATCAAATCCTAAAGCTTTCTGGCGCTACGTAAAATCTAAACGACAAAACGCTACTGGCTATCCACAACAAATGACATTTAATGATTCACAACTGAAAGAACCGGTTGATATATGTTCCGCATTTAATTTATATTTCAAACAGAATTTTGGAACGTCATCCGGTAGTAACAATACATCTCCTAACGAGTATGATGAATGTTTGCACACAAAGTTAATACACAACATTAGAATAACTCCGGAAGATGCTCTAAAACTTATGAATAATCTAGACGTAACTAAAAGTACAGGTAATGATAATGTTCCCCCTACTTGGTACTTGGTGTGCGGGCTCTTTTCCGCAATTTTGCCGCTCTTGTGCGGCCTATTTTGCGTGGAGTTTGGAGGCTGTCGTTAATCCAGCCATCCAACATCGGCCAGGAAGGCCAGCAGCTCGCTGATGCCGGCGCAGGCCTCCTGGACGGTCCCTGGCGTACCAAGGTGCTCTGCTCTTTGGGACGCCACACTGCTGCACTCGACGAGCACATGTGCGGCTGTCTCCTCTGCTTCCATACAGCCTCTGCACAGGGGGCTGTCTGTGACACCTATAGTAAACAGGTGTTTGTTTAGATGACAGTGACCAGTGACAATTCCAACGACCCGTCGTAATTTGTCTCTTTTAAGCTTGAGGAGCCTTCTAGAGTACCTTAAGTTTAACTCTGGGAAAGCTTCTTTCGCCTGTCTACAGTCTATTGTACCTGCCCAGTAATTTTGATGTAAGTTTTTAGTTCTTTGGCGGATCCAGGCCCGGACTTGGCTGAATGGAAGTGGCATCAGAGGCTCTGGTCCTGCAGGGTGAAGACCCGAACCTCTCCGCGCCAACTCGTCTGCTTCATCGTTGCCTCTAGACCCACTATGCCCTTTTATCCACTGAAGAGTAACTTTGTTATTGTGACTACTTACTTCTTCCAGTAGCTGATGGCACTGTATGATCAGCCCCGATGATAGATCATGTCGTTTCAGGGCTCGTAGAACTGCAGTACTGTCCGAGAGGATTTTGATAAAATGACCATTTACCTTTCTACTCAGTAGCGCAGTCAAAGCCTGGATAATACCCACACATTCGGCTTGAAATATGGAGTTGTGTGCACCCAGGCCTGTTGC
The DNA here is from genome assembly GCA_963890685.1 of Plagodis pulveraria. NCBI lineage: Eukaryota > Metazoa > Arthropoda > Insecta > Lepidoptera > Geometridae > Plagodis > Plagodis pulveraria. Next base: position 5,833,930 of record OY982950.1, read on the forward strand.
TATGTGTATGTTAAATTCTTCGGAGAAACTACCTGCTCCTGTACCTGTAGTCATTTTAGAGCCATCTGTATAAATTCTATATTCGTGAGTACCTGAACTGTCACTAGGCTCTTCGTGTGTTTGTATAGTGTAGCTCTTAAAGAAGTGGTACTGCTTGTTAACTTTGTCATAGAGAGATAAGATCAAACCATTATTGTTATCAGTGTAGTTCTCTATGATGTTTGTGTGTGGTGCTTGTCTACTTAGATTCCAGAGATTTAATGCTTTAAGTCGATATGCGGATGCCGCTGCTTCTTGCTGTATGTACAGCTGTAGCGGTATCATGCCGAGGAGAGCTTCAATCGCGACAGTAGGCGTGGTTTTCATACACCCAGTGATAGCGACGCAGGCTAGTCTCTGGAATTGTTTTAGTTTGGCAATAGCAGTTTGTAGTTTGGTTCTGGGCCACCATACCACTGCTCCGTGTGTGAGGGATGGTCGGATAACCGTTGCATACAGCCATAGGGTGATCTTAGGGCTAAGCCCCCATGTTTTTCCGATCATTCTTTTGCATTGCCAGAAAGTAACACTGGCCTTGTTCAACTTATTCTCTAGGTGACTTGCCCAGTTCAATTTGCTGTCTAGTATGATGCCCAGATATTTCACCTCCTTTGACAGTTTTAGTTCCTTATTGAACAGACTGGGTAGGGTAAACCTGCCCAGTGCTCTTTTGTTTGTGAAAAACAACAGTTCTGTTTTTCCTGGATTCACGGTGAGCTCTTGTTCTGTGCACCATGCTTCAATGATCCTCAGGGCTTTCTGCATCAGTTCACATGCGACGCTAGCACATAGTCCCGATATTAGAATGGCCAGGTCATCAGCATAGCCCACCGTGTAGAATCGACTGGAGTTGAGCCTGGTGATCAGGTCATTGACTACCATGTTCCAGAGAAGTGGAGACAGGACTCCCCCTTGTGGGCAGCCCCGTGATACCACCCCCCTGGTTTCGCCATTTAAGACTATGCGTACCGCCCTTAGCCTAAGCATGTTAATGATCCAATCGGTTAGAGTGGGATCAACTCCATGTCGACACATAGCAGTTCTTATGCTGGTGAAATTTGTTTTGTCAAAGGCGCCCTCTATGTCAATGAATGCACCTAGGCATAAGTTTTTATTTTGTAAATCTCTTTCTATTCTGTGTACCACGTTGTGCAAGGCAGATTCAGTACATTTGCCTGCACTGTAGGCATGTTGTTCAGGATGAAGAGGTGTTATAGTGAGTATGCTATCTCTGATATACCTGTCACACAGCCTTTCAAGGGTTTTTAAGAGGAAGGACGTGAGGCTTATCGGTCTGTATGCTTTCGCTTCTGTGTAATCATTCTTGCCTGGTTTGGGTATGAAGATAACCTTGACCTCCCTCCATTGCACGGGTACATATCTATATGCTAGACATGCCCTAAAAATGGGGTTGAGTACTCCGGCTATATCAGGCAAGCCCCATTGTAGGAGTGCCGGGAAAATCCCGTCCAAGCCTGGTGTTTTGAATGGAAGGAATGTGTTAATTGCCCACCTGATTTTTTCCTCCGTGACCACAGTCTGTGCTACTAGCCAGTCTGTCGGTGTGGGTGTGGTTACTACATCTGGACTCCAGCGTATGGTATCCTCGATATTGCAGCCTGGGAAGTGTGTTTCTAATAATAGTGTGTTTGTCTCTGTGTCTGTTTTTGTGTAGGTGTTGTCACTTTTCTTCAGAGTACCGATATCTTTACTCGGATTGGTTGCCATTATTTTTCGTACTCTGTTTGCCTGCGCGTTGGATGCTATGTTTGTGCTGTAGTTTCGCCAAGACCTACGAGATTTAGACCTGATAAGTTTCGTGTAAGCTGATCTAGCTTCAGTGTACCTGTCCCAGTCCTCGTCCCTGTAGGTGTTCATGGCTCTGTTAAACAGTTTGCGTACTTTTCCTCTCTTTCTTTCTAAGTCTTTTGACCAAACTATTTTCTTGCCCTTGTCGTCACTCGGCAGTGTCAGAGGGCAGGCATTTTCGAAACTATTAGTGAGGTCAGTTGCAAGCTGTTTAACGTTCTGCTCAATGTTTATGGTGCTGTTTAGTTGTGTTGTGTTTGCTGTTTTGAGGTACTGAGTCAGAGATTTCTTAAAGGTTTCTCTGTCAGTCCTTCGAGGGTTTCTTGTGGGCACTGGTGTAGTTTTTGTTACCTGTAGTTCAAACCTTATCCACCTATGGTCGGAGGCTGAGAGTTCATCCGAAACTCTCCAGTTCGCGATTAGACTCGAATTACCTGATACCAAGGTGAGGTCTATGATGGTGCGGCTCTGATTTCTCACAAAGGTTGGTTTCGCACCCGTGTTAGCTATTGAAAGATTGGTAGAGAATAAGAAATTTACCAGATCGTTTCCTCTGCTGTTTGATGTTGGCATGCCCCAGATTGGATGATGGGCATTCGTGTCAGCTGATATTATTAGATTAAAATTATTTAGTTCACTGTATCTTACCAGGTCATTAACGTCTTTCGGAGGAACCTCCTCATCGCCGGGCATGTAGGCTGACGCGACGATGACATCCCCTGTCACCTCCCCAATTACGCTCGGGAGCCTGGCTGTTACCAAGTCTCTGGAACAGAACTGGGTTAGAGGCACTGCTATTATATTTTTTGGTACATAAATGCAAGCTCGATGCTGGTCACAAGTGTTGTCAAGGATCAACTTACCTCGTAGATTAGTGAGACCACACACACGCCCTGCCCTGATCCACGGCTCCTGGATCAGGGCGATGGTCTCCTCGTTGTCTGCCTCCAGCACTCTGCGCAGGTTAGCCGTTGCAGTGAGGCTGTGCTGGAGGTTGCTTTGGATGACACTACAGGTTAAACGGGTTTGGGTCGCTGTCATTCGAGCTTCCCTCCCCATCTGACTCCGTTTGGCTCCTTCTTGGCCTCCGCCATACCTCCTTTTTAGGGTGGTCGGAATCCACACTCATGCCTTCCGTCGCCTTTGAGGTTGATGGTCTAGGCGATGACTGAGACGGTGCATCCGGAGTGACATCCATCGTCCCGTCTGTTGGAGCTGGTTGGTCTGCTGTCGGCACCATAGGTTGAGACTCACTCACACTGGATGCCTCCATTGTGGTCTTCGTCGTCATTGCCTCTGGTGGTTCATCTTGGAGCGATCCATTGGCCGCATAGAAGCGCACGTATATGTTCCCCAGGTTATACCAGAGTCGTCTTCCATGATCCAGGAGAGTCGGTATGACGGTTTCTGGTATCCCCAATGTAAGGAACATTGTGTCTTTTTCCGGTCCGTGCAGAGAATGGGAGAACAACTTCCACGTGTGGACAAGTGCCCACTGGTTCTGATCTGCCAGGACTAGGCTTGTATCTTCCACTGTGCCCACGCATTCCGGAACGAAAAGAGCTGCTCTAACCAGTCTGGTTAGGTCCGCCTGCTTCTTCACGACCAGCTTTGCGCCTGCTTCAGTGGGTATGCTATTTATGGCGTTTTTGAGCCACTCAAGTGAAGCCTCATTCTCACACCACAACTTCAGTGCTCCATCTGCTATGATGGGTTTGCCTCTGAAGAGGGGGGAGAAGGAGATGTTGGGGTCCTTAACGTCCGCCAGAATCCGCGCTGTCAGGAACTTCTTCACCTTCGTGGCTTGCTCGGCTGTCAGTTCATAATTTGCGCCAGTCACAGCTACGCAGAGGTCGTTCTGGACGATCTCGGCATAGCTGGTCTGGGCCCTGCGTGAGCTGTCAAGCTTTGTTTTTTTGTGGTCACCTCTGGGTGACACTGTGTCGTCTAACCGCGTCCTTTTGTAAGGTTCGGCACGAACTGGGGCCTGTGCCGATTTGGCAATGGCCATCGCTGCTCGTTTCTGCCGGTTGTAGCGGTTGCCGTGTTTGGTGTGCATCCATTTGCCTTTGGATCCGGAAGGTATGGGTTCTACCACTGGTAGGCCAGCAACGATCTTAGGCTGTGATGCTCTGCTCAGTTGAGAGGTTTTGGGGGCATTCTGGGCTCGGACTCCAGTCGTCGGCTTTTGTCCCGTCGGACAGTCTCCCGCTTTAGGGTCTCTGGCTTGAGGCCTTTGTCCCGTCAAGCATGAAGCCGAACTAGGGTCTCTGGCTTCCGGCTTTTGTCCTACCCGTGTTGCCTCAAGTTGCAGTCTTTTCCTCTCTTTCTGTCTAAGTTTCTGCTTTTGTTTTTTCGTCAAGCGCTCCGGGACTTGCGCCACCTCGAGTCTTGACGAACCTGCTGAAGGGTCTCCGACTTGTGGCCGTTGTCCCTTCCTCTCCTTCGACGGTCTTACAACCGTCCACGTCGAGGTACAAGGCTCCGGGGCCGATAAGGCCGCCACGAGATCCTGCACCACCTCCCCCATACCCGAGGGAGTAGGGTTATTTTTAAAAGTTTCGTATGCTGGTGTAATTTTATGGTTGTCCATACTTGTTTAATGAATTTTCACCTTTCTGACTCCCCACCCTCCACGGAGCCCGCACCTGGGGATGTTATACATAACACCAGGGATATCAGTTAGGTATAGAGGGGGAGATCACGTTATCCACGAGTCCGCACGGCACAAAGGAGCCACATCAACCAGCTTGATGGACGCCCGTGCACCGCCGACTGTAGACCCCATTGATCTCCCCCTCTCGCCATGACGGAAGCAGAAGGCTGCCCGTCTGTGCTGAATGACCAAGAGTGGCTAGCTCCTGGCCTCCCGTTTAGGGTGAAATCCACACCAAAGAGGAGTGTTGTGTTTCTGCACTCAGCCTCCAGGTTTGTTTCATCCACCCGTACGGGCCCCCCACGTGCAGCACCAAGACACGTGGGTGGTCCTTACCCTCTTGCTATCACTCTTTTGTGGGATAGCAAGACCACAGTTACCGGACCACCTACCTATTCACTGTAGCGGTGACGGGAAAGATTAGAGTGGGGATAGGATTTATAGCTACTGGATGGGAAGGGAAATGTATGGTTTACTATTGATGGTTTGGGATGGGAAAGGTGGGATGGGAATTATAACAGAGTTGCGTCTAGTGTTTTCGTTACATCTGTTCCTGATGGGACCAGACCAATAACAGGCGGCACCACGTGAAGGTAACATATTAGACTTGTTATGGATGTCTACACGACCTGCGCTCCTTTCCATAACCCTACGCCGAACCTGCCCACCGGACAGGTGGCCAGGTTAGGTTAGCCCCATAGTTAGCGTATCAATACAGCGCTACTTGGAAACTACCCCCCTTTATTTATACTTAATTGTGCTAAATCACTCTCTGTTCCGATAGCTCTACTTTTTAACAGATCATTTCAGGATGGTTACTTCCCAAAACGTTGGAAAGAAGCCCACATTGTCCCAATTTATAAAAAAGGTCTGAAGACTTGTATAGAAAACTATAGACCAATTTCTATTCTTAATGTTTTAAGTAAATTAATAGAAAAAGTTGTTCACATGAATATTTATCCTTTAGTTTCTTCTTCGATACCCCAAGAACAACACGGCTTTATGAAAGGGCGCTCCACTGTAACAAATTTAGGTGTCTTTATGGATTATGTTGCTACTAACATGGATGGAGGTTCTCAGGTAGACGCGATTTACACTGATTTTGAGAAGGCTTTTGATCGCGTGGACCACATCATACTGTTGCGTAAGCTATACGAACTAGGTATCAGGGGTAATCTATTAAGATGGATGGAATCATATTTGTGGAAACGATCCCAGGCAGTAGTGGTAGGAGGCTATCGTTCTGACTACATAGAAATAACATCAGGCATTCCACAGGGATCCATCCTTGGTCCGCTTTTATATGCATGCTATTTGTATGACGTCAAAAAATGTTTTCATAACTCAAGGTTCCTTATGTATGCAGACGACACAAAAATTTTTGCAAAAATTAAAAATTATTCTGACGCTTTGAATCTTCAAGCTGATCTTGATCGGCTTGGAGAGTATTATGATTTAAACCATATAGGTGTCAATGTATTAAAGTGTTACTCAATCTCCTTTACTAGAAAGCGAAACCCTATTACATTCAATTATCAAATAAGTAAAGTCAATATTAAAAAGACCGAGGTAGTTAGAGATTTAGGGTTATTATTAGATGCGAAACTAACTTTCTCCGAACATATTGAAATGATTATTAATAAATCGTTTAAAAGTCTTGGATTTATCAAACGCGTTAGTAAACCTTTTCATGATACTGCTTGTATAAAATTGCTCTACTTTTCGTATGTCAGAAGTATCCTAGAATACTGTTGTACTATTTGGAACCCACATTATATAACATATATTAATAACTTAGAATGCATTCAACATAAACTTGTCAAATATTTAAATTATAAAGAACATAATTATTCTGATAACTATAAAGAATCATACAAATATCATAACATCACTAGCCTTCAAAATCGCCGCAAATTCATAGACATGGCCTTTCTTCATTGTCTATGCAATGCATATTATGTAGATTGTACTGAACTTACTGATAGGGTATTGCGATTCTGTACACCCAAGTCTCGAACAAGACACACAAAGTTGTTTGCTGTCTCGCACTCTTCCACGAATTACGCACAGTATTCTATTATAAATAGATTACAAAAAACATACAACATGGAATTCGACTCATGTGATATATTTCATTGCAGCAAGGAAACTTTTAAAAAGGAAATATTTAAATTATTGGAGAAGGATGATGTAAAGTAAATGCATACATACTAAATTCATTGATGATTATTATGTATACATTATTAGCTTATATTTAAACAAAATATGTCACTTATATGTATCATTATGAGTTCAATGTATTGCACTATGTACTCTAGTATTATAAACATTGATATAGAAAGGCGTGTTATATTTGTGTAGGTACTTCTTACACTTTGATCATTTTTATTTATTTTATTAGTAAGCATGTGAGTATCTATAACTGTTTTATGAAATCTATTGTATAAAATGTAAATCCTTTATTGGCCATAAGATATGCTAAGTAAGAATTTGTTGTTTTATGTTAAGGGCTGTGGATTTTGTGTAATAAATAAATAAATAAATAAACAATTTAAGATTTAAGAACATGTGTAGACTAAAAACTCCGTATTTTGCGGGTAACGTGATCAGGTATAATATTTTATTAATATTAGACGAGCTGGCAACCAATAAAATAAACGGTTTTGAAGCAGTGATGGTTCAGTGGCATTGTTTATGGACTGCCGCGCAGCAGGTCCATGGTTCGAAACCCGCCGCGGGCTTGAGCTTCACCGCATGGTGGAAGGGCATTTTGCGAATGACCGCCTGGCTAGCGACCACCCTCAAGTAGAAAATCTGTCGCCAAGCACCTGTTCACGGTGTGTTCCGGCAGCTGTCCTTGAGAGCCAGTAATTCTAGTAACACCTTCGATCACATTATCACTTACCATCAGGTGAGATTGTGGCCAAAGTCTTACTCTTTTAAAAGGAATAAAAAAAACCGCCAATTGCAAGTAGGACTCGTGCACGAAGGGTCCTATAACATTATCTATACATCATTAGACACTATATAACCTTTTATTTTAGTTTTCACGTGGCGAGTCCGACACGCACTTGTCAGATTTTTAGTATTTTATAGCAGCAACAGAAATACAACATCTGTGAAAGTTTCATTTGTCTTGCTATCACGATTCATGATTTACAGCCTGGTGAGAGACAGACGGACAGTAGAGTCTTAGTAATAGGGCCCGTTATTACCCTTTGGATACGGAACCCTAAAAATTGATAATCTCGCCATATACGTCAGCGTTTTCGTTAAGCAGAACTTTTTATTTTAAGAACTGATGACATGGCCAAGTCGCCCGCCTGATGGTAATCTTCACGCCTGTCCAACACTGTTGCAGTGTCCCCGTTCTCGTCCTGCTTGACACTGCACTGCACTCGTCACTCCGAGAACTTAGTTCATAAGTCTTGTTTGCCCTCAGTTCATTTCTCTTACTGCAGTGCCCTTTACGCCTAAACACAAACGTACTTGCACTCTACTGCTTCGTGGGAGAATATCTGACACTGTAGTGGTACCGATCAAGATAAACTCTTGCTTAAGATACCTACGTTTCATCCTTTTTTTATATTCAGACAGGTTAGCCTTTGACCACTATCTCAACTAATGGTAAGAGAGGTGTGGTCGAAGGTGTTGTTCAGGCTAACCTAGAATTACTGGTTCTCGAGGACCGCTGCCGGATCACACCGTTAGGTGCTTGGCGACAGATTTTCTACTTGAGGGTGATAGCTAGCCAGGCAGGCATTCGCAAAATGCCCTACCACCATGCTATAACGACTGCCATCCTAAGACGACAACCGGGACCGACGGCTTAGGGATGATTTATATTAGACCGGGCCGTGTCCGGGCCGGGGCGAGGACGGGGCGGGCCGGAGCGTACGTTAGTAGGCGGGCCCGGACAGGACAAGGATCAGGCACTGTCTGATATAAACTGCTTCATACAAAATGCCCCGTCCGGGCCACGTACACGGCACGCCACGGGCACGGCCCGGTCTAATATAAATCTACCCTTAACGTGCCCTGCAAAGCACGGAAGCGATCAGTAGTAGCACATGAATAAATAACCGTATTTATTCATGTGGTAGTAGTGTCACTATCGGTCACCCATCCAACTCATGACCGCGGCGAACGTTGCTTAATCGGTTAAGAACAGCTAAGTAAACTCGCTACGAGCGCTTCGAAATCCTCATGAAAATATTTTGTGTAACACAAACAAAATTAGTACAGATGTATCGCGCCAAAAGAAAGTTTACAAATTGACCTAGTTAAATAAACACTTGGGAGAACAATAATTTTGACAAACGATGCTCCAAATTTTCAGTTCATCGTCCTTATAAACCGATTGTACGTGGAGTTGTTTACACTTTGGCCGAGCGCCAGGACTGCCAGGGTACAACGGCGACATTAATTGATTTAACTGCGCCCAGCATCTTCACGGTCTGCTACTGACTCAAAGATTACCTACTGTAACAGATAGTCCACTTTGCTACGTGTCATCGGGTGTGATCGTAGTGAAGCTTGCCTTGTGTTTTTTAACCGATCAACGACGTTCTCTGCTGTCAAGGAATGGGTGACCACTAGTTTTTGCAGCTGAGTGCTTCCGTGATTCGATTCCAAGGGCATTTAAATTGCTTATTCAGGATGGCAGGCATTATGCTATTTGTAACTACTGGTGACGTGCTCATTGTCATTGGTGTCAAACGAAATTTGCAAAACTTCACTTCGAAAAAGACGTAATTCCCAATGGTCGACACTGGGGACATTGACTGCGGTGGTAAACGCGTATAACCCTGTCAGAGGCCTTTCAGCTGTAAAAACATTAACAATTAGGTTGGCGGATTAGCCAATCCATCAAGCTCTTTGAGTTTCTATTATGTTCGAAGGGCAAGCCGGACTGAGATCTCGTGTCGTGATCTTATCTTTCTCTCTCTTAGAGCAAGGTCTTTGTCTTAATAAGATATTGTATTTATAAGATTTCCGGCTATGAACTTGTCACATTGGGATTCTTGAGGGTCTTAAAAGGCGACTAAGGGAATAATTATACTGGAAGGTGGGCCGCAGCGCCTTCTAAAGAACTACTATCTTACACTGCGATCCCCAAGCCGCCTGCCAAGCGTGGGGATTATGGCAAATACCCCCTTAATAGGGGAGGCTGTGTTCAGCAGTGGACGATCCGGCTGATACAGTACAGTACAGTAAACATTTTAAACGAGTGCTTCGAATGTGGTGTATATGTATATTGAGTCATATTTCTATAGAATACAATAAAAGTAATTAAACAGTAATGCTTTCCATACAAACGTAGTGCCAAATTTAAATACCAATGATACAAACTCGTTGAAATGGTGCATGTATGTGTATCCATGAGCCTAATCTATGCTGCTGGTTTGCCAGTTTTTCATTCTCGATCGTGCGCTCGTAGAGTCAAGATCTCCTGAGGATGCTTCGTGTAGAAGCGAAACGCGTCGAAAATTCTTCCGGTTTGGCTGCGTGGCGTTTGTGACGTCACGTCGGCTTAACAGGAAAATTAGGCGGAATTGTCACTAGATATATTTTTGTACTTTTTAAGTGTTTTATGAAAATATTAATTTGATATTTTCATAAAATATTTTAAAAATATTTGTTATTATTAGTTTTTCATATATTTAACCCCTGTATTTAAGCTAGTGCCTCTGTGAGCTGTAAACTTCGCGACCAATATATGTATTTTTTTTAAGTTTACGACGCCCATTTTGCACCGTTTTTTCAACACCCATATCGCCGCTGTTTTGAAAAACATCCAAAAACTGAATCGACAAAAAGCTCCATAGATTTATCAGCATTTTTACGGAAGCTGAGACGCTTCGCTGTACTTTCTTGGCTTGACCGCTCTTCTTGCTTTGGAAGTCAGCTGGAAATATTGATCAAAAACACAATCAAAAGCTTTGCACTTTGCAAACCTCTCAATAAATAATTATTGTATTAATTTATATTGTTATTTTTGTTTATTCATACATTATAATTTAGTATAATGTATCTATTTACACATATAGATAGATAGATAGATAACACTTTATTGACACATTAAAATTTACAAATTTAAAACTTAAAACAATAACTAAGAGTAAATGTGACAATGGGCGGTCTTATCGCTGAGAGCGATCTCTTCCAGACAACCCTATATAAAAGGATATTTATAAATAGATATGGACGGAGGTATATCTATAACAATACTGATAATAATACAAATTAAACAATAATTTCCTACACAAGAATCGGACAATAAATAAATTAAGACGTAAATTACCTACATCATAAAAGTTATCATTTAACAAACCAAAGTGCCTTAAAATAAATAATAAATGTAATAATATATAAATAAATAATAATAAATAACTATGTAAATATAAAAAAAAATAAGAAAAATGTATAATGTAATAAATATATATATACATAAAACATCAGATATACATACATTATATAATATTATTACAATATTTGCAGTGACTTGAGGCCAAACACACCAAACAATGGAATTAGTTTTACAATAGTAGTAGCAGCGTAATAGTTATCAAGGAAGGTAGTGAGTTTTAACCAGGTTTTTTAATACGTATATGGAGGATGTTTTATTTCGAGCGGCAAGGAGTTCCATAAACGTACAGCTTCAGTGGAAAATGATTCGTCATAGAACTTTGTCCTGTGCTCAGGTATTGTAAGTGTCAGATTATTTGACGACCGTAAAGAACATAAATGAGTGCTGGAAAGCTTTTTGGGGGACAATACTGCTCGCGTCCGTAGGATTTAGCCCTCGATGTCTTACACGTGTCCCCTGGGTGGCGCCAAAAGAGCAGTACTTTTCAGGTGGTAGGCTTAGGCCGCGGCGTGTTACCACCCACCAGGCAAAGCCATGCCGCCAAGCGGTCGCGTTACGGCATGATGCTTGGTGAAGCCACTATGGGGAACGGGTCGGAAACAGTTGCGCTTATTACTATAGCTAGTCGTGACACATCGAAGGTCAATTTACCTGGCAGCCAATCTTGGAGAGCAGCGGGATCCGAGGCACGGTTCTCCGCTGGCCGACCGCAGATAGTTGGGGGCCCAAGTAGTGAGCCAGCCACTCATGAAAGGCTGCCCCGCCATTTCGCGAAAAATCCCGGAGGTGCGCCATCGTGCTGGTTGGCGACCAGATGAGAGGTCCCGATGGACACCTCTGGGGGGGCTCGGGCGTCCCCGCGGTCTCCAGGATTGGTTTCCACAGGGTGGAAGGGCCCTTTTTGTGTCACGGGTTGGTAGTATGCGCCTCGTTTCCACTTCCGTTTCCCTTTATCTATATTCACTCCACCAACCAAAATGAAAAAAAGAGGTAGAAACAGAATGAAGGTTCAACAGCGGAAGCACGTCCTCTCACTCCAAGTGCACCTCTCAAACATTCGAGGCATGCACTCTAATATCGACTCCGTCCACCACCATCTAGAGACCGCAAAACCTCATATTCTGTACCTCACGGAGACGCAGATCAAATGTCCAGCTGACGCTACATACCTTGCCTACCCTGGCTATGTTCTAGAACATAGCTTCAAGGCCAAGGCGGGAGTTTGTATGTATGCTCGCGATGACATTTGTTATCGGCGTCTCCGCAACCTTGAAGACCCCAAATTTTCCATCATGTGGGTTCTGGTGGACAATGGCATGGAGAAAATTCTTTATGCTAGTGTCTACCGGTCGCACAGCGGAGATGAGGAGACAACCAGGCTCACAAACTACCTTAGTGAGGCGGCCGATGTGGCCCAACAGAGGTATCCTTCTGCTCAATTAGTGCTTCTGGGGGATTTCAACGCCCACCATCAAGACTGGCTATACCCATACCAGAACACAGACCACGCTGGTCGAGAGATGCGCAAGCTTGCTTTGACGCTAAACCTCACTCAGCTGGTCCAAGGAGCTACAAGGATACCGGATGTTGATGGCAACACAGCCAATTGCTTGGACCTTCTGCTGACAACAGATCCAGACCGTTACTCGGTGTCGGTTTCATCACCCTTGGGTAGCTCCGACCACTGTCTGGTGAAGTCTGTATCAGTCTACTCCCCGCCCGATCCCAGCCCAAAAGGCACACGGCGGATGTGGCGATACAGGTCAGCAGATTGGGATGAGATGCGTTATTTTTTCGCGTCTTACCCTTGGAGGCAGGCTTGTTTTTCTTCCAGCGATCCCTCAGCTTGCGCGGATGCTGTGACAGAAGTGTTACGTCAGGGTATGGAATACTTCATACCATTTTCTGACGTCCCACTGTCCAGCAAAGCTCGCCCATGGTTTAATGCCACCTGTGGAGATGCCGAAGCGTCAAAGCATGAGGCCTACTTAGCCTGGGCTGATGCTCGAACCCGCAAATCTAGAGATGTACGTGAAAAGAAGAAAGCATTTAACCTAGCCGCCAAGTCCTGCAAAAAGGCTCTCAAGAAGGCTCGCTTCGACCACATACGCCGAACAGGGAACAAACTTGCTTCTTACCCCTCAGGTAGCAAAGCGTTCTGGTCCCTGGCAAAGTCGATCGAAGAGAACTTCTGCCGTCCCTCACTGCCTCCACTGCTGAAACCTGACGGTTCACTAGCTCACACTGCTGAAGAGAAAGCAAACTTATTTGCCTCTCTGTTTGCAGAGTCTTCACTTGTAGATGCTGGCAATGCTGTACCTTCTAGTCTGCCAAATTGCGGGACTTTAATGTCCGAAATCCGTATTCGACAGTCTGAAGTACGCAAAGCGTTGTGTAATCTGGACGTGAACAAAGCTAGTGGTCCAGACGGTATACCGGCTGTAGTCTTGAGGATGTGTGCGCCTGAGTTGACTCCAATATTGACTCGCCTCTTTCGCTTGTCTATGACGACTGGTCAAGTGCCTAAGTCCTGGAAGCTTGCAAACGTGCAGCCCGTGCCCAAAAAGGGTAGTCGCGCAGACCCTGCCAATTACAGGCCTATTTCAGTCACGTCCATACTCTGTAAGACGATGGAACGTGTACTGAACCACAGACTCCTGGCATACCTAGAAGTCAATGATCTCCTCAGTGACCGACAATATGGGTTTCGCCGAAACCGGTCTACTGGGGATCTTCTAGTGTATGCCACTCACATCTGGAGCGAGGCCATCGAGAACTACGGAGAGGCGCTTGCTGTCTCTCTCGACATCTCGAAGGCTTTCGACAGGGTTTGGCACGATAGCCTTATTAGCAAGCTTCCTTCATACGGCCTTCCCACTGGTTTGTGTGTTTGGATTTCAGATTTCTTGAGGGATCGGTCGATTCGAGTGGTAATCGATGGCTGTTCTTCCGACCAATTGGCCATAAACGCCGGAGTCCCTCAAGGATCAGTACTCTCTGCAACGCTTTTTCTGCTGCATATTAATGATCTGCTTAAACCCGGTATTTTTGGGTACGCAGACGACAGCACCGTTGTGGAGAGTTATACATCTAACGCACGAACCAGTGCATTACAAATCCAGTCACATAGGGAAGCGATGGTTCAGCGCTTGAACTTTTCTTTGCAGGCAGTCTCCGATTGGGGCGATGCCAATCTAGTTAAGTTCAATGCTGCTAAAACCCAGGCGTGTCTTTTCTCCGCCAAACGGAGCCCTTTTCATCTGGCTCCTACTTTCAGGGATGTGTCCGTGCCGATAAGTAACCATTTCGAGCTTCTTGGCATCTCATTAACACCAACTCTCAATTTCGGCTCTTATATTGAGTCCAAAGCCCAGCTTGCCTCAAAAAAGCTTGGTGTTTTGGCTAAGGTGAGACAATACTTCACACCGGAACAGTTGCTTAATCTTTATCAAGCCCAAGTCCGGTCGTGTATGGAGTACTGTTCTCACCTTTGGGATGGTTCTGCCAAATACCAGCTGGAGACACTGGAAGCTATTGAGAGGAGAGCCAAGAGACTAATTAACGACGACCAACTTGTAAGCACGAGACTCCAAAGTCTCGAGCATCGCCGCAAAGTCGCCTGTTTATCGGTTTTCTATCGGATGCATTTCGGGGAGTGTGCCACGGAACTGCATGACTTGATTCCGCCATCCCCATTCTATAACCGGACATCCAGGGACACTCAGAAGCGCCACCGCTATATGGTTGATGTTCCATTTTCCTGAACGAAACGATTTGCTTCCTCGTTCATCATACGAACCGCCAGGGAATGGAACACCCTGCCTGAGTCTGTGTTTCCGGTTAAGTACAATATGGGGGTCTTCAAGAAGCGAGTGAATAGATACCTTCTGGGTAAGCGCGCTCCATCATCGATCGCATCATCACTTACCATCAGGTGAGATAGTGGTCAAGAGCTACCCAGTTATGTATAAAAAAAAAAAAAAAAAAAAAAAAGGAAACTAAAACGTTCCTTGAGGTAGCGCGGGGAAGAAGGATTAAACAGAATACTGTAAAGTAGGCACAAAATATGAGCATTCCGATGAAGGCGAATAGGAAGCCACTTGAGCTTAGTGCTGAATTCGGAGACATGGTCATATTTGCGCAAGCCAAATATGAACCTAATAGAAAAGTTTTGGAGGCGCTCAAGTTTATCTAGCATATCCTCTATACCCCTAATATATTATATTGTATATGTATGTTAATGTTGTTTATTTATTCTTTATTCGTGGGGTGCCCGGATAGAATGTCACCTCCCTATTTCTTCCCGTGGGTGTAGTAAGAGGCGACTAAGGGAAAAGTGCGCCAAATGAGGAGCATGCCACTTTTCACGTGGTTGTGAGTAGGGTGTTGCGGGCTAATGCCCGCGTCTAATGACGCTCAACAGGGCTGTATACCATCTTAGTGCTCTACCAGGGTTTCATACAATATGTTCTAGTGCTCCTGTCTTGTATGTTGTTAGCGTAAACATATTATTCGTAATAATTATATTCTTGTGTTTCGTCCAGTGTGTAAGAGAAAACATTTTGTATGACCCTGAACCTATGCCCGGTGAATGGCAATAGCCTCGCTCCCTATTACATGTGACCAAAACCCAATTGACGTAAGGTGGGTCACACAAAATGTTTTAAAAAAACAACACAATTACACCTCTGCCTACCCCTTCGGGGAATACAGGTGTATACGTATGTTATAAGTAGTACTTATATTTATTTTGAATATTAATACTATGATTTATGCACAATGCACTTTAGCTTATACCTCCATCTAAATTAACATGTATACATTGAGCCTACGGTTGACTGAAAGAGATTGCTACCTAGCAATAAGGCCGATTGAACAATTTTTAAGATATTTTTGTAGCTAGGATTAATAATTTTAAATGTGAAATAAAGTGCTGTCTGTCTATTTATCTACTATCTATCTATCTCTATCTGAACAACCCATTTTTTTCCTGTAATTCGTAGTTTGCACATTTTTATTTTTTATTTTATTGTGACGGAATAAGCTTGAGGCCCATCTGATTTTAAGCGGATTAACCTCTGCCTATAACAGATGCATTTCGTCACAAGTCACGAATGGCGCCCGTCACCTTGAGACACAGTTATTAAGTCTCATCTGCCTGATTTTCTACTTGAGAGTGGTCGCTAATCAGGCGGGCATTCACAAAATGCCCTTCCACCATGCAATGAAGCTCAAGCCCGCGGCGGGATTCGAGCCATGGACCTGCTGCGCGGCAGTCCATAGCAATAGGCACTGAGACATCACTGCTGTAAAAAATTTACACGTTTTATGATTTTTTTAAAACAAGTATTAATAATTTTAAAAGTTAAATAAAGTGTTGTCTGTCTATTTATCTAAACAACCCATTTTCCCGTTATTCGTAGTTTGAACGTTTGTGACTACAGATATTTAGATGTCTTCGTTACTAATGACATTACATCGTACAACGTCATTGGGTATCAATCTAAGAACTCGTCAGCATGCAGTGCAATCTCCCTTCTGTTTGTAGATACTTATTGTATGACAGAGTACGGAGATGTGTGAAGATGACGTTGATGTCTTGTTTAACGTCAAACGTTTCGAGCTCTTATTTGTAAACGTCCGTTCACTTTGTTAGTTTTGATTGGACTGACGTTGTTGGGATATGTGCTGTGATAAGGTGCCTTACCTTGACAGGTATTTGTGTATACACAAACATATACAGTCGACTCTCGTTCGTCGAAACGAGGGACTCTTTATGTTTAAAATTATCGAGTGTTTGAAATATCAAATGGTTCGAAATTTTTGAGAGAAATGAGTAACAGTAACCAATTTGTGCAGAAGTGTATGTCAAATTAACCTTGGTTCATTAGAAACAGTGAATTATATAGCATCCTGAAAGTGAACACTGTCTTTGAGGAGCTTGACCAAACTTCAAAGATATACAAATTAAATCTGGAAATCACCCGAACACTTTAGCAATTCAACTGTTGACACCAAGCTACACACCAAGACGGAAAAGGAAACACATTTTAACCCTGAAGAGGGTAACAGTGCAAAATGAGCAGGTGTTCTCAGTGGAGGCTTGCTCTTCAATAACTAGCAAAAGCTTTTAACAAATCTACTAAAAGTGAAATTGTAGATAATAAAACAAAAAAAATCATTACCAATACAAAGGCTCGTGTACGATGATACAAGCTTGATCTTGTTCTGCAATGTACTTAGATGTCTCCGCGACGGGATGGATTACTTGTTTATAAGAGGATCAAGTGACTTATTCTCTACGAATTGTCGAGTACTGAACTAATCGGCGTGTTTGACGCCGATTAGTTCAATTTTTTTTGCGTAGTGTTAATTTTTTCGTTCTAATTACCAAGTGCATAAAATTATATTGATTTTGTTCGATATATAAAGAGATTTTCTAGGGAACACGTGATTACTTTGAATTATAGAGGGGTTCGAATCATCGCAGGTTTGAATTAACGAGAGTCGACTGTATATGTAGACCCATATAAATATTGTGGGAGTACTCAGAGAGTTATGACTGGGCGAAAATGGATAGATTTTTGAAGTGCTTGTAGCGGAGCTTGCTTAGTCGATTATCTGGGAACGTCCGCTGCGGCCGTTAGTTGGATGGGTGACCGAATGCTTCTATGTTTGAAACGGTATGATAAGTCGCCCTCCCGTTTGCTTTAGGATGGCAGTCGGCAGTCGTTGTAATATGGTGCCTATATAACTAGCTCCCACCCTCAAGTGAAAAAGTTCCTGACGCTGTTTTTAATACTTTTTATTTTTGCAATAACGCATGCTCTGCAGATTACATTACAAAGTCAAAAATTTACAAGAGGACAAATTAAAGTCATGTGCGGGATTCGAACCCGCGCTATCCACCCCTATAGCTGGGGCATGCTCTGCCCATTTAAGCTAACACGATACCTATATGACTCATAACTCTAATGTTTCCTCTCGTTCTTTAACCATTGTACGGGGATGGAGCGACACCTATAGTTCAACTTACGTTGCTAGTTGTGTACCTAACGGTGTGTTCCGGCATCTGAAATTGAGAGCCAGTTATTATAGGATATCGTGAACAATATCGTCGAACGTACCAACGCTTACCATCAGGTAATATTTTAGCTAAGACTGGAAGGAAGTCTCGAATTTTCATACAAAAAGAGAAATGTTTCTACCCCCCTAAACAATCTCCGATTTTAATGATTTTTGGAAATGTTGTAGATGTTATCTATATCCAGGTTTATAGGTTTCGATTTTTATCATTATATTCAAGGAATTAAAAATAAGGTACTTAAATACCAATATTTTCTCAAAACTTGTGTCTCTAGTTTGTGAATGGTTTATATGAAAAATAATTAGTAATAAAGAAAAAGGAAAACCTATTACCCTAGTTTATTATGTCAGTTATAAAATAAGTCTAGGCCAAATGTTACGATTTAACTAATATTTACTATACTAAAGTTTTCTCCCAGAACGCAAATTATGCGCAAATTCTAAGTCAAAACTTAAAGAAGCTGCCTTATTTGTCCTTATCGCACAATTCTTTCAGCATCACTTTGTTAAAAATATATATTTTTCTGTGGGAGCTTCTCTTCCCGTTCCTCTTAAATTCTAGTATCAGTTTTTTTTATGTTATTGTGAAGGAACAAGCGCGAGGCCCACCTGATGTTAAGCGGTATCCTCTGCCTATAACAGATGCATTTAATCACAAGTGACGCACTGCACTGCGCCCATCCTTGAGACATATCTGTTAAGTCTCATTTTGCCTGTTATTTCACTGGCTCTTATTTATTAAAGGATGATGCCTTCTCGTATTCTCCCTACAATGTGGGCTGGGTAGTCGGTAAGCCAAGAACAGGGCTTGGGTCTAGTATCGTTTAGTAGAAAGAGAGCGTTAAAAGGGGCTAAAAGTGGTAGAGGTTGAGTCCCTGATTATAACGTTATCACTCTTATTACTAGGTAACGCATATTTATTGAGAAATTAACGAAAATTGTTTCTATCCTCAAATTAGACAAAAATGGAAAACTAAACGTTAATATGACCGATTGACAAACAAATCTAATAAGGTGCATCATAGTGTCCTTATCAACAACTCTTTTGTGTCTGACGACGGCACACATACTCTAAGGATTAAGTCTAGTGGCGTTTCGTCAAACAGTTTTTTTTAATAAACGCGATTTTAATACCCGTACCAATATTCATGATTTAATGAGTTCATATTTGCGGAGAATAGACGTAGAAAGAAACAAAATAAATAATTAATGTTATAAATTATAGAAGTTTTTAATTAACTATCAATTTATGAATGTTTTGTCAAAATATTGGTTTTATAACAACCTTGAAATTCTGTTCAGAAGGAAGTTAGTGTACTCCCATTTTATTACACATATACCTATTATGTTGGAAGTCAGTTGTTTTTCTTATACAGGGTTATTGGTGAAATGCTAACAACCTCTTAGGGTTGACTTCTACTAGTCCTAAGACACATTTTGAGATAATTTATTTTTTGATTTGTTAAAAAAAAAACTTTTTAATTTTTTTTTTTGTGTTTTTATATGTTTTTGGCTGAATAAGCACGAGGACCACCTGATGTCAAAAGTCTCTTGTACTTGTAATGATTCATATATTTTATTAGTTTGCTCAATGTAAATATTCAAAACTCTACTGAAAGGGACCACGGCGCGGTCCAGTGTTGCCGCGGTGGGCGCTCTTGGCTCAGAGCCTACTCCATTAAAACAAAAAAAAAAAAGTTTTTTTAAAAGAAAAAAAAACATCTTAAATTGTTTCTTAGGACTTGCAGAAGTCAACCCTAAGAGGTTTTTAGCATTTTACTAAAAACCTGTAGATAGTTTTTTTTTAAATATTAATGTAGTATTCCTAAAATACTTTTAATATTCGTTACTACACGCACGAGGCCCATATGGCTGTAAGCGGTAACCTCTGCACTGGCCTCTCCTACTGGCTCTCAAGGAGACACTGTCAGAACACACTTTCAGGTGTGTGAAGGCAGATTTTCTTTGATGGTGGTAGCTAGCCAGGCGGGCATTAGCAAAATGCCATTCGACCTTCATACGTTGAAGTCCAAGCCGGCGTTGGGGATCGAAACACTCCATAGCTGTTACAACTTAGTTATCGTGTTAGGTTCATAAAATATATGTATAAAGACTCAATTTAAATAATTTAAACTGTTCATTCGTCAAAGTTCCGTCTTATTATCATTTCCCTTTGTAATGGAATAAAAAGCGCACTAAATAAAATACGACCTTTGTGAAGCGCGCTTCATTTTGTTTCATCTGTCTCTACCAGAGCGTTGTTTCATTTGAATGTTGTTTTTGAAGCTCGTAGTACTTTTTGTTTTTAACTCCTGATAGGCTAGCCTTATCCTCTTTGCACTTATTAGAAGGCAGTACCAGCTGAACTCAGAATACCTAATGGAAAAGCAAAATATGGTAGTATTAAGACTGGAGGGAAGTCTCGAATTTTTATACAAAAAAAGAAAACGTTTCTACCCCCTTAAACAATCACCGATTTTGATGAATTTGGATATGTTATAGATGTTATCAATATCCAGGTTTATAGGTCATATTTGTAATTTTGTAATGTAATCCGCATAGCAGGCGTTATTGCAAATCTAAGGATATTAAAAAAAACAAGGTTGCGTCATCATTTACAAATATAAAATCAATTGCAAAATTGGTCTTGTTTGTAGTACAACGTAAGTGGTACTATAGATGTCGCTCCATTCCAATACGATGGCTAAAGAACGATAGGACAGATTTGTGTTATGACGTCATGTCATATTAGCTCAATTGGTTAGAGCATACCACGGCTCAAGGGGTGGATGGACGCGGGTTCGAATCCCACATATGACTTAAATTTTTCCTATCGTATATTTGTAATTTTATAAGGTTGTATAACAATAAAACCATCGTAAATAAATTGTACCGGTTTATGTTTCGATCGGTTTATAACATGGTAAACGTATTTCCAGATAAAAATACCTTTTTTTGTTTGAAAGTTCCCGTGAGTATGAGACATATTAATGTTTTCAATAACCGGCTGTACTCACGCGTATTGATCGAGCTTGTCGACCTAGGTTTCGGGCATGTCCGATGCCCTTCATCAGGTGAGTTCACGCGTCGACAATCGCGGCGACGACTCCGCGCAACTGAAAAATACCTTTTGTTTAGTTAAAGTTAGGCCTGATTCGCACTTGGCCAGTTATTTTTCTTTTTATTACAGCCCGTGGTCAAGGAGGGTTACCTGATGAAGCAGACGCGCAGCTTCCAGCGATGGCAGCGGCGGTACTTCCGGCTGCGCGGGCGCACGCTCTACTACGCCAAGGAGAAGGATGTGAGTACTTAGCTCTGTACGTGTCGGGATATACACTTTTGTGTTTTGTTTAAAGGTTATTTATTCTTCAAGTCTATTTATATGTATGTACCCTTTATGAATGCCAAGTAATGTTTAGTTATTTATTAATTTAGTTTCTTTGAATCTCATGTAATAATGATTAAATAACGATCATACTAAAAAAATATGTCGACTTGTATGTGTGGTGTACTAGATTAGGTGTATTCAGTATTATGGTCGTGTGAGTAGCACGATGTTGTACATGTGTGTGTGAGATACATATAGCTGACTGTATGCGGCGACGGCAGTCCGGAATATAGAAAGCAGTCTACTCGTGACCACGGTCAATGCAACTTGATGGAAACGTCGAGGTTAGTCAAAATATAATTATTTTGATGTTTATTCGTACGTGAAAAGACCCGTTTAGGATTTAGAAACATATACAATGCTTGGTACTATACGTGTGTTTTATTCTTGCGATATCTAAAACCATTAACTCTGATGTAAATGTAATAAAGCAAATCCTAATTAGTTCGAACTGCTGCATATATTGCTCCATATTGTAAGATTTCTCCAACTTGTGCTCAATATAAAGGCGTATACGATTGTGAAGTGATGTATTAATGTCCATATTGATGTGAAAAACCTATGTCTGTCAACGGTGGTATGATGGTCAGTGGGAATTCAAATACTGAACCTTTCTTTACAGAAAATGAACACAAAAATGCATGATAACAAGTATAATCGACCGAGGTCATTAAAAATAAAACTCCAGCAATATCCACTGAGCTCAATATAATCTATGCATCAATACGTCAGCACTGTACGAGAGATAGTCTATGGACTGCCGCCCAGCAGGTCCATGGTTTGAATCCCGCCGCGGGCTTGAGCTTCACCGCATGGTGGCAGGGCATTTTGCGAATGCCCACCTGGCTAACTCCACCCTCAAGTAGAAAGTCTGTCGCCAAGCGCCTTACGGTGTGTTCCGGTTGGCCTTGAGAGGCAGTAATTCTAGGTTAAGCCTGTTCAACACTTTCGACCAAATCACACTTACCATCAGGTGAGATTGTGGTCAAAGGCTCACCAATCGGGAATAAAAAAATTATAATTTTAGGGCAATATAATTTGTTGAGAACATTCAACAAATAAGTAACTTTCCCCTCTAACCTTAGTATATACATCTTAAACTTAATAAGCTCGTCACATCTCTATGGCTCAGTAAAACTCGGAAAATTCATACATAAATTTTCCGAGCATTATATTTCAAACTTCCAGTTTTAAACAACGATATAATAACCGTAGATACGGTTGCAGAAACTTTACAGACCGGTTTACATTTTAGTAACACCGTACTTCTTCTGAATTGTTCGTGGAAACTTAGCAGCTTTTGCTAAATTGTCTGTTTCAAGTGACAATTATTAATTATACTTTTAAACGATAGCCGAGCGGTAACAGCTATGGACTGAGGTTCAATGGTCGCCATGTCAATCCCCACCGCCCCTGGCTGAGCTTCACCAAATGGCAGTAGATAATTTTGGCTAGCTACCACTCCTAACAAGAAAATCTGTAACCAATTACCTAATAGTGTGTTTCAACAGTCTTTGAGAGCCAGTAATTCTAGGCCTAGTACGTTTACCATCCTCGTACACGTCATCACTTACAACAGGAGAGATAGCCATAGTTTTTAAATAAAACGCTCAAATTGTTGTACAGATTACTCGTAATTTAAACATAAAGAAACACGTTATAGTGCTTACACTACGCAAATTAGGTGGTAAGAGTTGAAAAATTGGAGATTTGAGTCATTGTTCTATTAGCTCAGTCGGTCAGAGCATACCCCGGCTATAGGGGTAGGGGATGCAGGATCGTATCCCGCATATGAATATATTTTTTTCTATGGTAAATTTGTAGTTTTGTATCGCTAAACATGTCCTTACGAAACAATGCGAAGATTCCAACATTTGAAAGCCCCAAGCCAGTTTGAAAATTTGAAAGTCGCGTCGCACCGCGCCGCCCTACTTACGTCAATCGCGAAAATTAAACTGTCACGCGGAGCCAGAACGCGAGGGAATCCGTATTTCATTATGATCTGGTTATTCACGAGAAACGTCAAAATGTCAGGTTGGGTACAAATAAAATGTTACATGCAGGTACTTATTGACAAGCTAGCTTTTGACTTCTATTACACCTGTGATAAAACAGGTACCTATTACTAAGCGTATGTTGTCCGTCCGTACGTCTACTAATGATTATATAAATAAACTGTACTATAAAGTAATCTTTGGTTCTACTTAGAGTAAAGAGTATTCGATAGAAACCATATTGGTAGCCGGTTGAAATTTACACAGAGTATGTCCTGATAGATTTATCATCATCATCATCATCAGCCGGAAGTCGTCCACTGTTCCCTCCTTCTCATAGAGCGCCACAAAGAACGGCTATTAGCCGCTTGTAACATATTGGCTACCCGCGACTTTCGCAATGTGTTCAGTCCATCTAGTGGGGGTCCTAACAAATCCTGATAGATGAAACCTGATTTATTGGCTAACAAATATTTATAAATAGAAGGAAACAAAATAATTAGCATTGTACGTGTTGGTACTCACTCTTTTAGAGCTCGGAAATGAAACAAAATTAATAATTAAATGAATCAGTTCCCGTGCTTGCGAAAGAGAAGTTTTTCGTTCCACGTAAGATACGGGAGGCAATCGAAATATGCCGTCACCCTAACTTTCACCGGGATTGTGGGTGGAATATAGCGCCGGCGTGGAAAACAGTTTTAAAGATAGGTGACAATAGCGTGAATACGGTACTAATAATAACAAATATTTTTAAAATATTTTACGAAAACATCAAATTAATATTTTAATAAAACACTTTAAAATATAAAAATATATCTAGTGACAATTCCGCCTAATTTTCCTGCTAAGCCGACGCCGTGACGTCACAAAAGCCACGCAGCCAAACCGGAAGAATTTTCGACGCGTATCGCTTCTACACGAAGCATCCTCAGGAGGTCTTGACTCTACGAGCGCACGATCGAGCGCTAAAATATAAAATTCATGTTTTCGTAAAATATTTTAAAAATATTTGTTATTATTAAATATGGATTTCCGCAAAGTAACGCCTGAATCTATTCATTGAATACGGTACTTTTGGATAAAGAAATTGACACGATTAGTGTGGTGTGTCTACAGCCCTACACGGCACATAACGGTGAAAGTGACAGTGACAGTGAAGCTAGTGACATATCGGACAATTTGACAAGTGCAGCTGAGCCGGGAACGACAGCGCCATCGTTACGTCAGTTACGTGCTGAGGCACGCGCTCGCCGCATCACGCAACCGAGACTCCCAGACGAAGGGCTACAATATAGCCCGAAACTGGTCGGAATCTATCCGGTAAATATAACGCGAGTCCCAGCCGGGTACCTATTTATTTATAATGGACAAAATTCGCGATAGTTTTCTAAATGAAGTTTCTAAGTGGTGAATCAGTTCCAACACTGATAAAAATGAAATGTGTGAAAGTCGTAAGAGAATTTGAAAATGTGAGCTCAGAGTATTTTGAATCAGCATGTTGCAGACCATAACCAGTTAATTCAATCTTCTTATTGAAGTCGATTCTATTTCAATAATTTTATTTACAACTAGCGGCCTGCCCCGGCTTTGCACGGGTATTTAACATGGAACACATAAAAACTAGTTATTGTGACATAACTGTAATAGTTACACGTATGGTGTTCAGGACTTTTTTGTAGATATTAATGTCTTCTATAAAATTGTAGTACATCACTTTGCTCCATTGTCAACAACTTTCAGCAGCGTACGCGGTATAACGTTGTTTTTTGAAATTTTTCACATTTTTGGGTTACATTATAGACGTTTTCATACGAATACTTAAGTTTTTGAAGATCTTCTGTAACCTATGTTCATCAGGGATAGTGTAGAATTGGTGAAAGAATTTTTCAAATCGGTCCAGTAGTTTTAAGTTTATTCGTTACATACAAAAATATTATATACAAATCTTTCCTCTTTAATTAGCATAGAAATAGATAATTCTATATACCTACTTGTTGAATTTCCCCCGTGGGATGCCGGGTTAGAATTGCACCTCCCCATATCATCCCGTGGGTGTCGTAAGAGGCGACTAAGGAAAAAATACTGGAAGGTGGGCAGCAGCGCCTTCTTTAGAACTACTACTATCTTACACTGCGATCCCCAAGCCGCCTGCCAAGCGTGGGGATTATGGCAAATACCCCCTTAATAGAGGAGGCTGTGTTCAGCAGTGGACGATCCGGCTGATACAGTACAGTACAGTACAGTACTTGTTGAATTATAGTCACAATTTTATAAATGGTTTTGCACTGCTTCACTGCATCCTGAGACATACGGTTGTTGAGTCTCATGTGCCTGTAAATGTACTGGCTCTCAAGGACTGCTGCCGAAACACAATGTGTTATTGTAAGGGGCTTGTTGACAAATTTTCTACTGATACGGTGATAGCTAGCCAGGCGAGAATACGCAAAATACCCTTCCACCAAGCGGTTTAGCTGGCGGTGGGGACAAAACCACGTACCTGCGGCACGGCAGTACATAGCTATTACCGCTCGGATAATAGTTTTTTGTCTTTTTCTCTAACGGCTAAGCAAACTTCGCTACGATCGCTTCGAATATTGGAAACGTTATATGAAAAGAAGAAACTAAAAGTCAGTTATCGACTGGCCGTATTTAAAATAAAATAACACTAACATAACAACAAAGCCTAGGTGTAATATCAGTAGGAAATATTAGCTCATCACATTGTTAATCAAAAGTTAAATATTTATCATCTCGTCAAACTAATGTCAACTAACTAATGGTCTGCGTAATGGATATTACAGTTCCAAGAACTTTGAGAACAATTAAGTAACATTTCATAGTCATAAAAGAATTGTTCACTTCGTATCATGCATTGAAGCAGCGATGGCTGAGTAGCATTGGCTATGGATTGCCGCGCAGCAGGTCATGGTTCGAATCCCGCCGCGGGCTTAAGCTTTACCGCATGTTGGAAGGCCTTTTTGCGCATTCCCGCCCGGATAGCGACCACCCTCAAGTAGAAAATCTGTCGCCAAGCGCCTAGCGGTGTGTTCCAACAGCAGTCCTTGAGAGCCAGTGAAATTACAAGCACATGAGACTTAACAACTATGTCTCCAGGTGACGGGCGCAGTGAAGTTCGTGACTTGTGATGAAATGCATCTGTTAGAGGCAGAGGTTAGTTAGCTTAAAATCAGGTGGCCCTCGAGTTAGTTCCGTCACAATAACAAAAAAAACGCATAACGACGTGGACGTATGGATTTTAAGGGTATTGTATTCATACCGCATTCCATAGAAACTTAGTTTGGTTATCTTTTAAATACCCATTGTTCTAACTAGCTGAAATGCGTTGCGTGTGCTTAAGCTTAATATATATTATGGTTTACCAGTTTTCCGTAAAAAATATGTATTTTTCAAAATTAATCGGAATCTTTTGAAATATTAACAACATTTTTGCATGGGAACTTTTATGTTCACATTTAGAGTTATATACAACACCAGAAGCATAGATATTAAGGTAGAGGACATGTTTGCATTTCACCGAGTTTCAACACTTGGTAGCGCTTTGAATACATTTCCCTTAACTCAATGTGTATTAATGACCTGGTAACAGGGATAAGGCTTATTCGTTTCCTATCTCGTAGATTACGACTCCAAGAGCCTTAACTACCCCTAATCGTGAATATTTAAAGGCAACGGATGCCTAGCAGGTGGCGGGAATGGTCCACACATTCGCCGAAACAAGCTGTTGATACCAAAACGAGATAAGAACAGACAATTCCAGCCAAAACGGCCGCCACTGTCCCTTTTACTTGATGCAGGCATTAACGCGAGACACGGCAAGAGAGAGGGAGACGGCCATATTTGTTCAGTTGTCGCATGATGTGCTCTTCTATTTATGTAATAACGGCTACGTACCTGCGAGACCGCTGGGCGCCGCCGTTCGCCCGCCTAGGCTGAGTTTCAGGACCTCGCTTCAGTCGCGCGGCGGGCGCCGATTCAGATGCACGTCTGGATCATGCTGCCCGAACACAACCCCAGTGCGATCACTAATATATAAATCATTAATGAAAATACGTCAAAAACTTCTTCGACGCAATAATCTATGCCTTATTTATTGTTCTCTGTGTAGTGTACTCCTTGACTGATACGTGTTTTGTGTAAACTTTGTATGTTCTGTTCATTTGAACTGTTCTGACCTGATTTTTTATTTTGAAACTGTTGCACAATTCTTCGGTGTGCAGTGCGTGCGGTGTTTTCGATGTAAGTACGAGTTTATTTAATTTTGATTAGTTACCAATGAAAATTTGTTTATTGCAGCTATTTTTCATCCGGTTGATGAAGCTCTCTCTAATGTAGAGATGCCGTTAACCCTGTTAGTATGTTATTGTTATAAATAGCATGGAGCTTCTGAACGATAATAGGGTTACGAATAAGGTATATGCTTTACAGGTTTTACTATGTTCTAATTCTGAATATGATGAAATTAATAAAGTTTAAAGTAAGAAAAAGTTTTGAGGCGCTCGTAGCGAAGTTTACTTAGCTGTTCTCAACCGATCAGCTAAGTTAAGCAACGTCGCACGCGGTCATGAGTTGGATGGGTGACCGCTAGTGACATTACTACTGAGCGTTTCCGTGCTTCGGAGGGCACGTTAAGCCGTCGGTCCCGGTTGTTGTCTTAGGATGGCAATCGTTATAGCATGGTGGTAGGGCATTTTGCAAATGCCCGCCTGGCTAGCTACCACCCTCAAGTAGAAAATCTGTCGCCAAGCACCGAACGGTGTGTTCCGGCAGCTGTCCTTGAGAGCCAGTACATCTAGGTTAGCCTGAACAACATCTTCGACCACATCATCACTTACCATCAGGTGAGATAGTATAAGGCATAAAAAAAAAAAAAAAAAAAAAGAAAGTTTAAATAAAGAGTATTGAAATTAATTGTATTATTATTAATTATTAATAATGTCCGACTGGTATTATAATTTAAGTACTTAGGTATAGTTAGGCAGAAGTACTCAGGTAATGTATTAAGATTAATTATTAATAATGTCCGTCTGGTATGGTAATGTAAGTAGGTATATTTAGGCAGGGAAAAGACACGTCCATAAATACCATTTATATGATAATTAATGGATTCTGGCGGAAATTCATATTGAATTATTGGTCACAAATATAATAAAAATATTTTATGATAACATTACATTTATATTTTAGCAAAACACTTAAATTTTCGATTCGTATCGCTTCTACGATGATGCGTCACGCCGGCTTAACAGGTAAATTAGGCTGAATTGTCACTAGTTTTTTTTATATATATTTTAAGTGTTTTTCTATAATATTAATTTAATGTTATCTTAAAATATTTGCTATTAGTATTCATATGATTAGGAATACGCACATTGTGGTGTTCTTCAAGGCTCTACACCGTTTCAACCCACTTTATTTGTAAATAAACGATCCTTGTCAACTCCATAAGCCCACGGTTTCACTCGTGTAGAGATAATGATGAATGGTGATGATGATGAAGGGTATACTATGTGTATACTATATACTACAAACTATATACAACACTACAATAAAAGCATTTGGACTCATAGGGAGTCCAAATGCTCTAGCCCACTATCAGTTGGCAGCGTGCCCAGCATGCTGGCAGCATTACTATGTGTTAATTAAAGACCTAAGCTATCTATATCCAAAGTTTCATCCGTAACGATTCAGCCGTTTCAACGTGGAACAGTAACAAACATAGGTACACATCCAACAAATTTTCGCATTTATATTTAGTGTGATGTTGATGATAAGCTCTTCATCATCGACGCTGATACCTGTAAGCACTCCTGTAATAAATTAATTAACTATTTATAAAACATAAATTTGTCTTAGGTTTTCGCGAGTATCACACATAGTCATTAAACAACTTTAAATGGTTTAAACCCCGTATATTTATCATTATTTTTGTTCTGTCGCGACGCTCAATGCGTCGGGACAAAAATCATGATAAATATACGCGATTTAAACAGTTTAAAGTTGTTAAATTACCATGTCAATTACAACATTTTATGAAAACATTCGAAAAACTTCATGTTGTTAATACCAGCAAATATTTTTTCAAGAACCACTAAAGGACGTCAAATGGACTGTCTAAACACAACTAATTATCTGACAGGTAAAAATCCTCTCTTTTGCATCGGGTAACAAATTCAACTATCAAATTAACTTTTACTTGTTTTTCGAACAGCCTAGCTAGAGTGAATGTAGAAAATCTCTGAGGTGATTTCTGGATAGTATTTAGGTAACTTTTACATTCACCCAGTGATTTTCTAACGCACCCTTAATCTCAAAATCTCCTTTTGTCTTTACACTAATTTAATTGCTCATAAAAATAATACCAGCAAATATTTTTTCAAGAACCACTAAAGGACGTCAAATGGACTGTCTAAACACAACTGATTATCTGACAGGTAAAAATCCTCTCTTTTGCATCGGGTAACAAATTCAACTATCAAATTAACTTTTACTTGTTTTTCGAACAGCCTAGCTAGAGTGAATGTAGAAAATCTCTGAGGTGATTTCTGGATAGTATTTAGGTAACTTTTACATTCACCCAGTGATTTTCTAACGCACCCTTAATCTCAAAATCTCCTTTTGTCTTTACACTAATTTAATTGCTCATAAAAATAATACCAGCAAATATTTTTTCAAGAACCACTAAAGGACGTCAAATGGACTGTCTAAACACAACTGATTATCTGACAGGTAAAAATCCTCTCTTTTGCATCGGGTAACAAATTCAACTATCAAATTAACTTTTACTTGTTTTTCGAACAGCCTAGCTAGAGTGAATGTAGAAAACCTCTGAGGTGATTTCTGGACAGCAATCAGGTATAACTTTTACATTCACCTAGTGATTTTCGAACGCACCCTTAATCTCAAAATCTCCTTTTGTCTTTACACTAAGCTAATTGCTCATACTTACCCCTCGTCAAAGCTTCCTCAGTAAAGTGCTTAAGTACTAAGGTCTTCAAATAAATGGATACTGCGTTGTAACGCTCGAGTTTCAAGTATGTTACTCGAAACTCGAGCGAGTATTAAGAGGTTAGAAACGTGCAATATTCTCCTCAATCAGTATTTGGGTGGGTAATCGCTAGGGCATTTAATTTTAAATTTTACAGACAATTCATCAAAAAGAAGTGATATCCAAGCGGTAATAGCTATGGACTGCC
This sequence comes from Plagodis pulveraria, assembly GCA_963890685.1. Classification (NCBI taxonomy): domain Eukaryota; kingdom Metazoa; phylum Arthropoda; class Insecta; order Lepidoptera; family Geometridae; genus Plagodis; species Plagodis pulveraria. The sequence continues at coordinate 5,864,486 of OY982950.1, forward strand.
GTGACGCAGGTTCGTGGGTCGATCCCAGTAAGTAATTATTATATTATAGGCACATCAGGCTTAACAACTTTATATTTAAGGGGCCCGGACAGTTCGTCACTTAAGACGAAATGCACGTGTTATAGGCAGAGGTTGGACGCTGGGTCAAGTGCATGTTCCGTCAAAATTGCTTAAAAACACTTCCGCGTTTCGTAGGGCATGTCGCACAATGAAAAATTTTTAGGTACCTATGTTTCGAACCAAAAAGAGATTTCTCTCTTGTTTTAACAATATATTATTAAATTTTAAGGCAATGTAAAAAGTTTCAAATGTGGTGTGTTTCGTTATGAATAAGTTTAATACAATATAATAATAAGAAGAAGAAAATCACAAGCATCAAAAATTACCTTCAATATATTTTATTTATTACAATTTATATTATGAATTTACCCAAAGTAATTATTATGCGGTTAAACCTAAATCAATATACTTAGAAGAAAAGTCAAATAAAATTTTGGCTTAGTTGCTTCTAAACTTAATTTTTACAAATAAGTAACGTAATGTTAAAATAATTATATCTTTCCCTTCATATAGATTATTTTAATCTAATCTTTGTTAAAAAATAATAGTGTTCTGCTATATTATAATTAATTGGTGGACCTCGGGATCTGAAATGAGTAGATACGTATAGTTTCAGCATCATTTTTTTCATTTCATCCCATCTTTTCAAAAAATAATTATTGATTCGTCTATGAGTGCGAGCAAAGTAGTTATGTTATAGAAAAAAAGAGTTTGAATTGGGAACATGACAGTGCTTCTCAAAGGGCTTTATAATTTAGTTGGGCATGACCCGTGACTATCTATTAGAAAACCATATGTACGCACGACCCCGAATAGATGGGATACGGGTAATATAATCAAAAGTAAATAGGTACCAACAGTATAGACAAAGTAACGTCTACAAACGCACAAAACGCAAAACAAATCACTTGATAAACCGTAATAGTTATTCGTATAGATTTATTGACCTACATTTTGCGTTATGTTAATTATAACAGTAATATATAATGTATGTGCAATATTATAACGTTATAAACAATAACGCCCCGCTATGAATATGCGTCACTGTTTGTAAACTATTCCATCATAGAACGTTGACTGACACGCCAGTATAATTAAGCCCGAAGGCGTTGTAGCATGCGACAAAGCATTCCTTATGATATTATAGGAACAGCGAATGTGGCTCAGCGCTTAAGGCTAGAGTGATTTCCATACAAACGTAGTTTTATATTTTAAAATACCTAGTTCAAACTCGGTTGAATTTACCATTCATATTGAGCCTTATATAGCCTGGTTTGTCACCTTCCGTAAAATTGTGTATAATCAAAATTATTTGGAAAAATCGTTTGGTATGGGAATTTCACACCTAAGAAATGTTCCATTTTGTTTTTGTTAAAAAATATGTCAAATAGTGACAGAAAAGGAAAAATACTGTTACTGTCTAAAACAAGTTACAGCGAATAGTTTGGTTAGTTCGGTAGAGTAATAACATTAAGTCGAACTCAGCTCTCCTCCTTGAAAACGGAAAGCTGCAATAATGGTTTATATCTCAAAAAATAGTTCAAAAATAGTGAGGACTCTGTACCAAGCCTCAAAAATAGTGCTTTACAAAGTCAAAAAATATTAAGGTCTATTGGTGAGTAAGCTGGAGTGAGTTTTATCCTTGTGTAGATACTCACCATGATATCTCGGGAATGGCAGAGAATTTCAATTAGCACTAGGTCTTAAAAAATAGATCTATTGAAATACTGACTAACAATGAATCAAAAATCAATATTGTTTAAAACTTTTTTTTTGTTGTTACAAAGTCTATTGTATAATATTTTGTTAGGTACATGAAGTTGTATAACATCACTAATATATATAGTTTATAAATTTTGTTACAATTTGATGAAGATAGAAATAAGCTCGCCCCTTACCCCAGCTAGCGATAGGGGGTTTTTATTTAGACACAATCCTTTGCATTCGGGGATATACAGTCGTACTTTGTATATAACACAGCACTGTAAACGTAATTATCCATAAATTGTATTGGGAAGTTGGAGAAAATGTCCACGATGCGGTCAGGAGCCGATTAGAGGCGTACAAAGTTAGTTCAAGTGCCATTTTCGGTAAACCAGGCTGAATTATTGTAAGCTGTGAGTAAGTGATGGTTTTGTAATACGATTAATTTTTATTAACTGTCTTCAAAAATAATAACTTATAAAAAACCGACTTCCACAAATGAAAAGTATGGAACGTTGGTTTGGTTTTATTTATTTGGATGACTAGGGTTTTTTTTCAGTTATTGTGTTTTATTCACGGAGTTATGAGGTAGCAATCTTACAAAAAAACATGCTATTGAATTAATTGATCATGCCTTTTTCCGACTTAGAAAATAGAAAGTTCTCAATTGATTCATTTTTTTTAAAATATTTTATGTGTTTATTCCCGCATAATTCCGTCAAACCAACCAATTTTAACCCAGGTACCATTGAATCGTTAGACTAAAAATACCTTTGGCCTTGCTTAATTCTATGGAAAAAAATATAATATAGAACTATTTTTATGTTAATATTTTTTATTACAGTAGATGTTAATGTGACAGCTTTCAAATGTGACAGTTGTCAAAATGACACTTGAATTTCATGATGTTTCATCTATTCCATGTCGACGTCTGGATCTCTTTGCTCGTGTGATTGTCACGATATTTTCTGCCTCGCACTGCATCTCATTGCCTTCATGTGGAACGAGCTGGAAATGAAGTTCCCTTTTTCGGATTCGATAATGAGCTTTCAATTCTATATTTGAACTCTACTCAATGAGGTATGACACTCCACATGCAATATTAGAGCGCCCTTGAAAGCTAATTTAAATTCAGTTCTAGTTTAATATTACCCAAAGATGTATCTTTGGATCATCATTCTACACAACACATAAACATTAGGTCTGTTACTCATTTCGTTTACAAGCTAGAGCCAGTGATATACGGACGGAGAGATGGACAGACAGCCAAGGTTCATAAATGGGGTGGGGCTCCTTTCTGCCCTTTGGACACGCAACCAAAACAAATATAGATTTTAAAAGGAGAAAAATACCCAAATCCTATGCCATTAAAAGTGCTAATAAACAAAACTTTTATCAGAACTCCTAAGTATATACTTTTAACGACTTCAAAATCCTTAAATTTAGTGATTTTTCTTGTAGACATTTATTAGAAATTGATGTTCTAATTTTATTTTCCCCTATAGCGTTGGAATTGAGGCGTTCATTAAAAATCTCATTAATAATTAAGCTTTGTTAACTAGAACAATCTAGAAACTAATATTTCATTGTTATTTTACCAAAAATAAGAAAAAATTGTAAGAACACTAACGATGGAAATGTGTACCTACATAAATTATGTTGCTACTTAATTAGCTGTAAAATCTTTTTGGGGTAGACATAAACAGAAAAAGTTGTAGAATTTTTCTACTGTCGAATTTTCTATTAACTTTTAATTATAAATTTGTAATTAGTAGGTAATAAGAGTATCTACCAAGTTTTTTTAATTTATTATTGATATGAAAACACGTAAAATATCGTATATTTATAGAAATAATATATTCTTGTCTTGTGATAGAAGGTACAAGGAAATATTAAAATTTCCATTTCAATGCTAATTTATTTATCACTCGAATTTTTTTAGACTTATATATTCCTTTTGTATTATTTAATCAAACTGATTTATGCAACTTTTGCTTAAGGTGAAGTTAGCCTCAAAAATGCAAATTTTAAACATATTTTTAGAAACAGGATATAATATTATGCCTCATAAATGAGATATGAGATATCAGAAGACATAACAAATACTTTTCCTGATACGAATATATGTAATAAATTTCTCTCGATGGAAGAAAAGAACATGAATACAGCTCTAAAATTTCGCTTAGTCAAGTTTTGTGTCTATATAGGACCTAAATTGTAGGTAAGCAATCAAATGTTTTTGCTCTTTATACGTAGCAATCATATTGTGATAAAATACCTGAAAGTTTTTTTCGGTTTTTAAATAGCTCACTTTTAAATAAATATATTAAAAAAAAAACTGTTTCACCATCTGTTTCATCACATCGAGGTCTTTCCGTCCTGCGCCTTTAGTCTGATTCTGTCTCAGTTTTTGAAATCCACGCCTCTGACAAATCGGGCGAAAAAATCTTAATGGTTATTTTGTTTTTTTCCGGGACACAAGCATGTAAAATATATTTACCAAGCACTTAACAGGGTTTTCCGATAGCTATCCATCTACCGTCCGGTAAGATTACGGAGCAAAGACTTCTCCTACCAACAAATAAATCTTAGAATTTTCCCGAACAAATCATCTATTCGTATCAGCGCGTGCAAAAAAAGACCCTTTTCGTCAATTGCAGCTACCCAATGCGAGTATTCCACACTGCATTTCTACTAGTGCTTTTTTCCTGGGTAAAATTCTCACAAATTTGGTGCGTATGGCTGGCTAGTGTACCCAATTGCAGCCAAATTGCGCTCCATAACGTAATAGCAAAGTAAACCAGGCCAAGGCATGCATTTGGAGTAAATCTTAGCGACTCCGATGCGGTAACAGGGTAGGAAAGCCAGTAATACAAGTTGAAAAATCTCGTACCGTCGTCGTCGGAGAGCATGAGTGCCGTGTGGTTATTAGGTTTGCGTAGCGAGAGCATAGGATTACAGACGATATTTGAAAGTGAACTCTCTGCTTATGCTGTGGCAACAATTTGAAATATGGAACTGTTATTGTTACATTTATTATATATTTTGAAGCGATCGTAGCGAAGTTTGCTTAGCTGTTCTTAAGCCTGCATCGAGGCAATTGTGAAATACTTACATTCGTTTGATTCCTTGCTATATCTTTATGTCTTAATTTTGAGTTATGCATTTAATATATATGATATTTAAGGATTAATTCCATAACTCATACACTTTAGAAACACTATTACTTAAAGTTTCCTCGATAGAAAAAAATCCAAAACTATTTATAAACAATTAAATAAACCCTTAGTATGGCGTAAATACTTCACGGAAAGTCATCAGTTTTTAAATAATAAAAAGACAACGTGTTTTCTATAACTTACACACATTAAATTTTTCAAATAGGTATTTGTTTTTGTTAAACGAAGGAAATAGCTAAATTCACGCACGTTCCGCCCATTTTAGCAAGAGCCGCGATGTTTTGTCCCTGTCTCCTTTTAGTACAGCTTCGGCCGTCGGATGGGGACGGATGCTGGCGGCGTGCCTTACTCACGCACACATACGCGAATTCCTAAAAACTCGGTGCGCTCTGAATCCATCGGCAAAGTTAAGCAACGTCCACCGCGGTCATGACTTGGATGGGTGATCGATAGTGACATTACTACTGAGCGAATTCCGTGCTTCGGAGGGCACGTTAAACCGTCGGTCCCTGTTGTTGTCTTAGGACGCCTGATACGTTAGCCTTTGACCACAACTCATCTGATGATAAGTGATGATGTGGTCAAAGATGTTGTTCAGGCTAACCTAGAAGTACTGGCTCTCAAGGACAGCTGCCGGAACACATCGTTAGGTGCTTGGCGACAGATTTTCTACTTGAGGGTGGTAGCTAGCCAGGCGGGCATTCCCAAAATGCCCTACCACCATGCTATAACGACTGCCACCCTAAGACAACACCCAGGACCGACGGCTTAACCTGACCTCCGAAACACGGAAGCGCTCAGTAGTAATGTTACTAGCGGCCACTTATCCAACTCATGACCGCGCGCGACGTTGCTTAACTTTTCCGATCGGTTGGGAACAGCTAAGTAAACTTCGCTACGAGCGCTTCGAAAATAAATTGGACCGACCCCCGACACGTGGAATAAGGAATCTTCATAATATAAAAAGTCCAGAGGATAGAATAATCATTACAGTTTTCATAAAACATCACTGACTTCGGGGAATCTACAAAAATGACTGTAATAATACATTTTTGTAGATTCCCCGAAGTCATTGTATAAAAAACATTAATGGCCTGGCAGGCTTAATGGACTGACTACTTCAAACCAAGACCATTTTTCTTGTTTTTCATTTATATCTTTTTACAAATAAAAAGTGGCGCCACGTGTAAAAGTAGCTTTGACTATAAAATGCTTTAAATCTTTCAAACTAATGTAATAAATCTTTTACGATCGGCCTCAGTCGTTGCGGGTATCGTTTAGATGCAGTTATTGACAAGCTTTATGATTATAACGGTTATATTAGTGACTGTTATCGAGTTAGCAGCTCTAATAACGTGTACGTAGATATTAGTGTTATAATAATCTGTTGAAAAACAATCGGGCTATTTATAGCAGTGAGTCGTAGCATTGTTTCTACAGGATTGTTGAGAAGCTATTTAGAAACAAGTAAACGCAATAACATCGGTATGGTGAGTTTCAGGTTGTAATTATGTTCTATACACTGAGAAAAACGACTTAAACGCTTAAATCAAATTTGACCTTTTACCGTTGAATTGTAACTACGTAAGATAAATTCAAACTCTTAAGATGATTTTCACCAATCAATAAAAATGTACTATGTTTTATAATAAACACAACCGTCAAAAACGCCATCCGTAAAGTATTTTTAGAATTGAACTTGTTATACGATTATAATTGCAGTATTGACCATAAAATATGCCTTACTTTTACGGCGGTTTATATACGGTGATTATCACTATATAACGTACGACTTAATCAGCTTCATCGAAAAGTCAGTATTTAAGACAGACCACAAAATACACCTTAAATGAAGACGAAAAGAAACATTCGCCTTTTTTTTTTTTTTTTTAACGTGTGAAAAATGCATTTACGCATTCCCGTCCACCCCGGGGAAGGTGGCCGGGATATGTCGGGCTCGACACCAACTACTTCCACAGCAGCAAGTGCCCCTACCGACTAAATAACACACGGTGTTCCATCTCTACCGCTTCTCGGCGGGATCGCAGGGTCGCTTTAGCACTCAACCACGAACCCGCCACGGTTGTCCGTTGCCGGACCCCTCCTGGGGTGCTACCCCTCACGACGCACCAGAACACATGGCACGTCGCTACCACCCGGGGACCAAGCCCGCAAATGGGCGTCAGACGACCCCGCTTCCGACGCCCAAGGTCCCCCTGCGACGGGTCAGATAAGTAGCCCCGTCGCCTGCTACTTCGGCCGCAGAGGATAGGGAGAGCGGCGCCTCGCAATACCAACACTCCTCCTCCCCTGCGGCCCCTCCGCGTCCGCCATCCAACGGTGGCGGCCCCGCCGTGGCCACGGAAGGTAGGGTGAGCGGCGCACCGTGATACCGGCACTCCTCTCCCGCCGTGGCCCCTCACCGTCAGCTGTGGTGTCGCCCATACAGCACCACAGCCCGCCTCAGATGCGGTGCTGCCCATACAGCACCGCAGCCTACCCGTTGCCGCTCCAGTCTGGACTTAGAGGCAAAGCCCAGTGGAGCGGCCCCTCTGGGGCCGGCCGACTGCCCAAGCCAGCACGGCCCCTGATTCCTCTTCGCTTCACCGTGGGTGACGAAGCCACGGCTACTAAGCCCCACCGCCACGACAAGGCGGGAACCCTTCGGGGGGAAGAAACATTCGCCTTCACTGACCTCGTTTAACGCCTTCTAGTTGGAAGGCGTTTTTGTACGTATTTACGTTTGGTCAGTTTTTTGCGTTATACCATATAAATTGGCCGTCATTAGGGCGCTTTTGACTTTAGATTTTTCTCAGTGTATAAAAGGTAGTGTTGTCACCTCAGACCTGATCTGAAGTTGTCGTGTAACTAATAGAAATATCCGTTATTTTATCTTATTGAGGGAACAAACAGGAGGCCTGGTGTTAAACGGTAACCTCTGCCTTTAATAGATGCACTTCGTTACAAGTGCCGAACTGCACTGCACCCATAACCTTGAGACATAGATGTATGTCTGTAATTTCGTGGATTACTTACTGGCTCCGTCAACATGACACATACAGTTGTAAGTTTCATTTGCCTGTAATTTTACTGGCTCTCATGGACTACTGTCGGAACATTCTATTTTCTACTTGAGGGTGGTAGCTAGCCGGACGAGCATTCGTAAAATGCCCTTGGCTTGACCGTGAAGCTCAAGCCGGCGCGCGGCGGTGGAGATCGAACCATGGTCCTGTGGCACGGCAGTCCATAGCTATTACCGCTCGGCCATCCTGCTTCACAATTTCAGGATCAGTCTATAATATACTCGTAGTATTTATGGTACTTACGAATCAAAGTTCCTGCAATGTTAGAAGTTCTTAACAGTTTTATTAGTGAATCGCTTTTCACCAAGCTCGCCGCAAAAATCGATTCCGTTGGGAATATTTGGACACCAAAACATACATTTAGTACTGAGAGATGAAAAGTTTTTTTTATCTGATCTATTGAGAAATATCTCGTTAGCTCTTCGTTAACAGGGACTAACGTAGCTCTTTAATCCCTAGGGACAATAAGTGATTTCAATATGGAATGTGGATATTGTTAGTAAAATAAATGTCCCAATCACCAATGAGATCGAACATGAACATTTTATGAACAAGTAACAAACATTTACCTGCTATACATACACACGCGGCCCAATTAAGAATCGGACGCAAAAAATGTGATACAAGAATAATATGTTTGCGATCATTATAACAATTTCGTCCTTCGGAAAAGTTCAAGAAAGCAATATCTGTTTCGGTGCACATGATTTTAAGCAAATGTTTAGCCTAGTTTTAAAAGAATTAACCAAATAAAAAAAATCAGCTTCTACTTGGAGTATATTATATTCCATGCTGACTTGTTTATTTTCCCATATAGGGTGATAATAAGCAGAGTGTATCGCAACAATATTTAACCTCGTACGCCGTCCTTTGAACCGCCCAATGCGCTCAGGATTCTACTTTAGAATCTTTCGCTACCCCTTGTTTCACAATAGCACCCTCGACTTTTTTTCTATTGGTATGAGTTGAATTGGAGTTTTGTTATAGAACAATACTTATCTGGGCTGGCTACAAAAAGTGTATGAAATTCTAAAACGTATTCAAAAATATCTTTAGTTAAAATCGATACCTACTATACACGTTTCGAGATCTCCCTATTTCACTTCAACAAAGCATCGAAAATGTCATTACAATGCGCCGATATAGCTACTCAAAGAGCTTCTCAACAACTTTGTGCTCAAAGCTGTCTGATTCAAATACCGATTTCACGGAATACCAGAATAGAAGTGCATTGGAAATTACACACGCTGCAAAACTGCTTGTGATGCGATACCAATCGGAATGGTTCTATTTTTCATTATTTATGCATTCGCAGGATTTATCTATATTTGTTCAAAGAACACTTTATTGTCGAACAAAGACGTGTTCCGTTTGTATGTTTTTAACAAAAAGTATAAATTAAAAAAAAAAAAAAAAAAACTCGACTTATTTTTTTTTAATAATGTTAAATTTTTTATCGATCCATTGAAATTAAAACTGCAAGTTTATATATTTATGGAATCGTTATTTGAAGCCCTTTATTTAAATAACCTACTCAATGGGTTTAGAATAATTTATTTTATCTCAGAATATTTTTTTTTTATGTTACTAGTGTCACTTGCGCTGCCAAGACGAATCTAATGGTCATAATTAAAATCGGTTTGGCCGTTTAGAAGTTATGATATCATACATACATGAACCCTGAAAGCATAACAAATAAAAATAATAAGTAGAAAAATCTAACGTTATGGAGCGTTTGCAGATGAAGTACCCCAGATCGCAAGAGTTATTTCTAATATCTCCGTTTGAAATCATATTCTTTGATCGACACAACTTTCATCAACATAATTTAGCAATCGAAAGAGGCCAAGTGATTGATAACACCTTCAATCGAAGTTTCATTTCCCAGCATTTTAAACTTCCTATCACGTAAACATTGACAATCGCAAATGATCGTTTCGGGTAATACTCCTAGGACCTCTATTTGAGTAACTAGAACCTAAAAACCTTATTTTAGGTATGTTTTTTTTCGTCACATTTGTAATGTATTTGCCGATTCTGTTTTCACAAACATTACACATAAATTCATAGAGACGTGTAAAAATACTTATAACTGTGCGCGTTTAGGATATCCAGCAAACAGCAAAACATTCCCCTTGCGGCATCTTGCATATCTTCAGATTTACACGACACACAAATTTCATTCAAACACACACATTTACCCCTCATTATACTCTAATTATTGGTGTACGTACTGTTTTCGTGCGGCCTTTTCGAAAAAAAAAACTCCGAGAACGTTCTCTTAGCGGAAAGTGTTTTTCGTAAATATCTCAAGAATGGCTGGACACACAAATTTAAAACTACCATACACATTTACACCTCATTATACACTAAATGTCTTTAACAAATTATTGGAATACATTTTTTTTTGTGTCCAAGGCGGGAGTCAAACCCGCGTCCTCCGATTTCGCGTCGGATGCCTAAACCTCCTAAACAACAAACTAAATATCTGCTAAATTCAAATCATGTAATTCGACATTATGCCGCTGGGAGTACGCACACCTATTCTTAGACTGTGGTTATTATTTACCTTATTAACTATAATAGGTATATCTACGTAGCCCGTATCGTAAAAAAGCACATATTGCATGCACAGTTACAAGTCCCAAGGCGATACAAATGTATATTGAAGCAATTAGACATAACGAAGTATGTTTAGTATTCCGTAATGCCTGGAACCTTGGAACTTACTGCCCTTTTGGGACGTGCCACGAGCCGTGCACCTGGGTTTTGTATCGTTATTTTAAGGGCAGTGTATTCATAGAGCGAACAAACTAAAGCTATATATTAGCCACAGGGGTCGTGTAAGCAAAATTGCATTGAGTTTGAATTTTAATTAGTTTTGAAAATATGACGAAACTAAGTTTGTATTGAAAGGGCAGGGTGACACTGTTCGTAGCGTGGGGTTATAAATAATTTTATTTAGGTAATGAATAGATTCAGGCGTTACTTTGCGGAACTCCATATTTAATATATACATAATAGTGGCACGCCCAGGCTTCGCAGGCTGGTATTTAACAAAAAAAAACATACTCTTTGATAATTTTCTATAGTTTGCAATTTTATTGGCTCTCAAGGACTGCTGCTTGAACACTGTTAGGTTCTTGCCGACAGATTTTATACTCTAGGGTGGCTGATGAGCATTCGCAAAATGCTCTTCCACCATGCGGTGAAGCTCAAGTCGGCGGTGGTGGTCGAACCATGGCTCCTCCTCGAACCTGCGGCATGGCTGTCCATAGCTATTACCGCTCGGGTACCATTGCTTCATCATACTACTCTTATACGAAACTCGATATTTACGTGAACATAAACAATCTTGAAATAAAACTACTAAATAATGAAATTTCGAATTTCCCGCCAAAGGCGTTAGCAGTCGCTCTTGTTATTATCACATATACACTTACAATAAACATACAATTTATGATATAATAATAACAAACATAAACGATACCTACCAATGGTTGAGAGTGATGGATGACCTAAGCTGACTGCCGTTTGGAGATACATATGTAACCAGCATGATATCAGGGCCTCATGAAACTAAATAAGGTAGGGTAGGTACATCATTGGGGTGGCATTGGCTTTCTGTCGGTGACGGTTTTTTTCCTTTTTTTTAATGCTGATAGTTAACCAGCCTTTGACCACAATATTAATTAATAAATAATAAGTGATAATGGGATCAAAGGTGTTAACAGGCTTTACCTAGAATTACTGGCTCTCAAGGACTGCTGCTGGAACACGCTGTTAGGTGCTTGGCGACAGATTTTCCACTTCAGGGTGGTAGCTGGCGAGCATTCGCAAAATGCCCTCCCACCATGCGGTGAAGCTCAAGCCCGCCGCGGGATTCGAACCATGGACCTGCTGCGCGGCGGTCCATAGCCAATGCCACTGAGTCATCACTGCTTCAATCTAAGCGATATAACGGTTGTAACAAGCACCGCGTCTGTTATCTGTGGCGTTCAGAACGCAACCCTACTTGTCAACTTCACTGTCAACTTATGTCTGTCAAATATCACTGACATCCGCAAAGCGTCGGCCATGATTTATTCATTCTACCACTGAGCAAGTAATATTACATTCTACAAAGAACCTCCATCGAGTGATAAAGGTTAGTGATATTACTGAACAATTTGTTAATTTGATCGGATTGTGATGCTAATTGACTACCTGTGTTGATTTATTGGTTTCCTTCTGAACCTTAACCTAAATTCTCTGAAGGGATTATGCACGCAGGTATATAATTAAATGTGATATAGAACATATATATACATACATATTATATTATTTGTCAATGGAGGCATCGCAAGTATTAAGCAGTTTCCTCCTTATATTATGTAGCAGCTTCAAAGAGTTTTAAGTAGGTAACTTAGATATAATCCGACGTATAATGTACTTTATTACGTCCATGGCCCTTCATCCTAACCTAACATAACAAGCACTGAAAGCTTTTAAAGATAAATCCGGGCTGTAAGATTATAATCAACTCTTATTTATTTTTAGAAAATAATAATTGTTGAATATCGTATATACGCGATTCGTATATAATAATATGTTAGTTATAGCATCATCATCATCATTATCCGCCGGAAGACGTCCACTGTTGAACAAAGGCCTCCCCCATTGGCTACCCGCGAATTTCCCGATGTCGTCAGTCCACCTAGTGGGGGAGCTATAGCATACCTAGAGAAATTCATTTTTACTAATTTCGAAAGTTTTTGTTTGTTAGCTGAGTGACGCCTAAACTGATTTTAATTAAATTAAGATCATAGATTTGTTTGGTTCTAGAATACTTGACTGCTTAAAGTTGAGGAAAACTGTCGCTTTGGAACCTTGAGTTCCTGGCTTCGATCCCAGGTCGGTTAATGATTGGTATTTTCCGACAAATACTTACTCTTGAAGGATAGATAGATACAAACACTTTATTTGCATACCTTAAAAACATTACAGTGAAAAATTAACACAGAAATTATGTATACAAAGGGCGGTCTTATTGCTTAAAGCAATTTCTTCCAGGCAAACGAACATAAAGAATTTACAAAAATTAGCCTGGTTGGCAGTTTACTACATAAACATTCTTTAAAAAAACATATTAATTATTCAAGAAGTACTATTTAAATAAATACCTATATGAACATATATACCTACATTAAACACACAAACTTATATACATTATAATAATATAAATACATACTTTTACATACTTATACACTAATATAAATATATACATACATGTACCCAAATACTACTTACAAAAAGGATCAGGCTGTTTACCCGGTAACAACACTGCAATAGGCAAAACCCTTATTGCATGGGAGCGAAACATATCAGACGAAACCTAGCTGTTTAGATATCTCTACCTACCCATTCAGGAATATACCACGTCAAAGTCAACGTAAAAAGTCAAAATCATTCAATTTAGGCGTCTACGACACTCTTATGAAGGTCAATTACAAATTTTAGTATTGAAATATTCTACATTGTACTGCCACAGATGTAATGATATGTTGCCATTATGTAGAATACCAATATATTAGTTTTTATTTCGGTTTACACGGTAGGTATTTCTCGAGGAAGCGCGACCAAATAAGTTTTCCACGCGGGAAAATCAGGGCAGAAGTCACCACACAGAAGGTATGACAAGGATTCCCACCCTTCTCATATATCATATTGTCTGATTGTTAAAATACGTTTTTTAGTACTCTATACATGAGGAGGGCAGCTACCCCAACCACAGAATATAAAAAAGGTCTGGCGTTTATTCGCATAACGGCCTAGCACTGCTATCTTTATTTTTGGCATTGCGAAAATGCTTTTTCGCACATGCACGCGGGGGGAGCAGTTGGGTTTTGCCGGGCTTAGCAAAATAATCCCCACTACCATTGATTCCCCACCCCAGTTTTTAAGTAGTGATGACTCAGTGGCATTGGCTATGGACTGCCGTGCAGCAGGTCTATGGTTCGAATATCACAGCGGGTCAAGCCCGCATAGTGGAAGAGTATTTTGCGAATGCCCGCCTGGCTAGCTACCACCCTCAAGTAGAAAATCTGTCGCCAAGCACCCAACGGTGTGTTCCGGCAGCTGTCCTTGAGAGCCAGTAAAATTACAGGCACATGAGACAACAACGTACGTCTCAGTGTGACGGGCACAGTGCAATTCATCGTTGACGAAATGCGCCTGTTATAGGCAGAGGTTAGTCCACTTAACAGTACGTGGGGCTCGGGCTTGTTCCGTCACAATAACATAAAAAAAACCTATAAAATCCCCATGGTGTTCCCGGGCGTTTTATCCGTCTGGCGGCAAGGGGAGCGAGACCGCTCGCTCATTTCGCAATTTGAAGTCTCAGTCCCCAATGACGTCGTTGAGACCTCTGGCTATAACGACTGCCATCACAAGACAAAAACCGGGACCGACGGCTTAACGTGCCCTTCGAAGCATAGAAGCGCTTAGTTTAAATGCCACTAGCGGTCACTCATCCGAAATAACTAGTCGCTTTGTGACCTAAAGACATCGCTATGTTTTCTTACATTTTCAACCCCCATAACTCCGCTGTTTGGAGAAATTACAAAAAACTTTATCGCCAAAAAAATTTATATTAATTTCCGAACCTGCTCATAAAATTTTACAAGAATCGGTTGTGAAATGCGACTTGTAGAGGAACCGGAAATCTGGACAGATATCCGAAAGCATTTTTTCCAATTAGGACGGAAACACTTCTCTCGCTTTCGGGGCTCCCTCGTTCAGTTACGGCATCCAAAATTTGTAGACAAGCTCTACGACGAGAGCTTTTTGTTTTCTCAGAGAACAAAAAAGGCACGACTCGAGAACATTTAAAATAAATAATGTATTTTATATACTCGTAACAACACCCCGTGGGGTGCCGGGTTAGAATTGCACCTCGTCCCGTGGGTGTCGTGGGAGGCGACTAAGGGTAAAATACTGAAAGATGGACAGCAGCGCCTTCTAATGAACTGCCATCTTACACTGCGATCCCCAAGCCGCCTGCCAAGAGTGGGGATTATGGCAAATACCCCTTTAATAGGGGAGGAAGTGTTCAGCAGTGAACGAGTCGGCTGTTACAGTAACAACACAAGAACATACTGCATGAGGTTCGGTTTTCGCGCAGCCTTCTGTGTGATGGAAACCATTCTTAGGAGAGCTCACGTTTGTAATATAAGTAACTATCACCACAGCGTGCGGAAGCTGTGCCATTGCCCAACATTGGTTGACAAGGGTGTAAAAATGTTAAGGTGCCGTGTATGAGCCTAATGTGCAGCGTCTACGTGAGTAATGAACCAAAAAAATCTACACAAGGTGTCCCGCCGAGCCACGCGCTTCGCAGATGTGAAACCCGCGAGATATATTCGATCTCTAATGGGAAAGTGTTCTTGGAAATAATGAAGAAACGCAAATTAACTGTGTCATATCAAATTATTTTCATCAGTTTTCGGAATATAACTATGACATTTGGATTTTATGACACATTCCCCTTTATTCAATTGTAAGCTATGCTAGGCCGACGCGCGAGGTTTACAGCTCCAAGAGCTAGTAATAATAATAAAAAACAATATAACAATAATAATTAAAATAAACAATCTTCTATGTTCTTCTTGGTATCACTTATATCTTCTGTGTATTCTTATATTTACTTTCACGAAAGATAAAACAAAACAACAGTTAATTGTTATTAAATTAATATAAACGTCTGTGCTACTTCGCCCCGTTTCCATCTTATTGAAAATGGAGAACATTTTCTTATTGCTATTTATTTTAAAAGCCACAAAGATGCAGACGTTTACTCTGTTATAATTTGTAATGTAAGCACATCTTCAAAGTAAAATACAATTCAAGTTAAACTCGAACCGCGTTAGGTTGTTATGAAAAGGATAACGATTCGGGACCCAATTAAATGTTGTTTGCTGCAAGTTGGTTTGTAGAGCGTTTAAATATACCTCGAATTTGGATAACTCTGGTGTTATAGTTGTATCCGATGTTTTTTATCTTTACAATTGGTTCACTAACAACATTATCAAGCATCAGCTCTATATGACACTTAGTTACTTTTGAAATGTATCTACCATGGACTCTACTACTCATGGCATCAGCATCCACTAGGAAATGACAATTTAATAGCTAACGAATTTCAATAAATATGTCTATAAACCGCTTATGGGGGCCATTTACTATAGGTCACTTTGAAGGTGAACTCCTATTCAGGGATCATTGTTTGGGATAAATAAATAAACATTATGTGGAGACGTTTTAGCAACAAATCGACCATAACTGCTCGATTAATATAATAATAGGTAAAAAAATCCGACGAGCAGCTGTTTAAAAAAATATTTGTTGGAACTCCTCCGCATTAATAACGAATTCCACATGTAACTTTTGCTAAAATGCCCAATTAAATTGTTAAAATAAATTCGTGCTGAAAATTTTAAAATCGGACGAATATTGCATCTACTTGTAAAGTATAATTTTCGCGCATTTCGGACATACAAGTGGACTTATAAACAACGTGCAGCGCGCATTGTGTATCAACTTTATTTTATTCATGTTTTGTTTTATTTTTGTCACAAGACTCTAATTGATCTGAATTGCATAAGTATAAAAGATAAACTATGTTGTTGTTATGCACAATAATATAAACAGTAAACTTATATTGATTCGTCTAATTTACTTATGTAACAGTTCTAAAACAACGATTAAAGTAACACTGTAATAAACAAAAATACTCTTAAATTCTACATAACTAACGTCTCTGGTTCTTGAATGTTAATTAACATAAACAATAATTACCAATACAAACATCTGAGCTACTCCGCCTTGTTACCATCAGACACAAAATGGACAGCATTTTCAGTTCTCTTTTATTAATATTTATTTTAAAGCAACGATGCTGCAAATGTATTCAGTGTAATAATTAAGCACATCTACAAACTAAACACAATCCAACTTAAACACAGCTCTCGTTAGGTTGTTATGAAAAGGACAACGATGCGGGATCCAATTAATTTCTGTTTGCTCATAATTGGTTTGTAGATGTTTCTAGAAACCTCGGATTTGGATAACTCTGCTGTTACAGTGCAAATTGCTCCCTTTGTATATAGTAGGAATTAGGTAACAAGCAATAACAAATTTTGCACTAGCATTTCAGTATTCGTATTTTTTGTTCTTAAATAATATTATTGTAGTGTACGCTAACGATGCGGGATTCAATTAATTTCTGTTTGCTCAAAATTGGTTTGCAGAGTTTCGAGATAACCTCGGATTTGGATACCTCTGCTATAACAATTGTCAGTGTAATTTACTTACTTGTATTAGGTAACAGGCAAATAGTAAATTGTGCACTAGTAAAACGGCGATCGTCTTGGTTTTTCTTAAATACTATTATTATAGTGTACGTTAACGATGCGAGATGCAATTAGTTTCTGTTTGCTCAAAATTTGTTTCTAGATGTTTCGAGATACCTAACCTCGGATTGGGATTACTCTGCTATTACAATGTAAATATGATTTGTACTTGTATATAAGTATTAGGTGACAAGCAAATAAACAATTGTACTTTTTAGCAAATCAGTTACATACGATTTTTTTTATTTAATATGATTGAACAGAAATTATTTCGATCCGGCATTATTAAGGCACATTGACTTATTTTTGTTTGCTCAATACTAGTTTATATACATTTCTAGAACATGTAATTTTTTTTTAGCTGCTGTTTGGAGCTTACAGTTTACAGCTTGCTAACATTTTTCAAGTAAAAACAATTAACGCATTTTAGCAAGTCAGTATTGGTAGAACTTTTTTTTACATAATATAGCTGTAGAGTGCTTACGTTATTGTAAAAATAGTGTTCAACACACTTGCTCTTAATGGGTTTTTAATTACACAATTTTATTACATAACCGCTCTTGTTTTTCAGCCAACGCCGCGCTCCCTTTGAATGGAGTTTTGAATATTTACATCGAGCTAAGTAATAAAAATATAAAATTACAGGCACACGGAAGAGGACTTTTAACATAATGTGGTCCTAGAGCTTATTCCATCAATTACATATAAATAAATGAACAAAATAAATTAAAAAAGAAAATAAAAAAAACTAGCCAGGGGGCTAAAATGTCCTACCACCATTCAAATGTAAAATACAAAGTGGAACTATGTATTAAATCCATGAAAAAAAGTATCTAAATCTGATTGGTACATTGCGAAAACTTGAACCGCCTCAGGACACTAAACTTAATTCTAACGTGAAATTGGATTCAAATCTTATTTAAAACAACATCCTTTAGCTGTATTGCGTACCTTTAAGAGGAAACGAGGCCCGGGAGGCATTAGAAGAAACTTCACGGGATCAACGTTACGTATTCCGTTTTCTTCTCCAAGTTTTCCTCCAAAATGTGCCGATTCATTTATTTTTATTCATGAAAACTTTATGGCATTAGTACCTAGACCCTTATTACTTTCTTCTATATTAAACTCAGATCTCGCTCAAATTAAAATGGGACCAAAAAAAAGCCACAAACCTCGCATTAAAAATAAATCATCAAAATCTGTACACCCTGTTAGAAGTTACGAAGTCAGAAAAAAAAATGATGAATGGTAAATACATGTTTTTTGAGTTGATGGAGTAAAAATACAGCCGCTATCACTCGGGATGATCTATGGATTCTAACGATATATTTATATCGGTTCAGGCATTTAAAAATTACAGTAAAATAAAAATAAAAACTCGCATGCATACATAAACAAGGTTCGTTTATGTATGCATGTGAGTTGTTTTTCAATTATTGCATAGGCATAATTAAAAAAATGAATTCCCTGCTATACGAGTAGAAGTTACGGAACAAAATTCGTATCTCCGCCGAAACGGCATTGAAGTTTTTTTTTATTAATAACCATTTCAATCGATATTTTGACTATATGAATATCGAGATTTTAAAATCTTATATACTGATAAACATTACATGTTTATCGGTATATAAGATTTTAAAATCGAAAATCAAGGTCCATATTTTGAAGGGTTTGAATTTCTTAGATTTTCCCAGCGACTTCCTGCGACCTTAATGATGTCGTCCATCCACCTTGTAGGTGATCTTCCGACGCTACGCTTGCTCTCTAGGTTTCTGGCCTCCATTTGAGAAACTTTCGGCCATAAATTTTTTTTTTTTTATCACTGTAAACAAATGGTTAGTTTGCCGACAAATCCTTTATTACACACATGCACGGATTGGTACGACGCGGCCCCACAGAACATAATTATACTCAAAGAGCGCGGTGCTCGCTCGTCTCGGGGATTTGTCCGCGAGCCGCATGCAGAACCGCAGACCATAACATTCACATGTAGATTGGTCCGTGGATTTGTCGGCAGTGACAAATCCGGCGGATTGAATGAAAGGTGCGCCTGTGAATTGCGGGCTTTAGGATGGCACTTGTTATATAGGCTATGTCGAAGTTTTTTGCATGGTGGCGGGAAATTTCACGAATGCCCGCCTACACCTTTAAGTAGAAAATTTCCCTTCATGTTGTTTCGGCAAATGTCCATGAGATTATTTACCATGTTCTACCACATTATAATTTTCAGATCAGGTGAGGTCAAGGGCCTATCGACACGGCATCAATTCATTGTAATTAATTATTGTCGTGCCGATTTAATTACTACTACTAACGCCATCTGTCTGTGCTGTTAGAAAACCAAAGAGCTAACATCGCTGCAACATAACTAAACTCAATACTCAAATACATCGTAGTTAATCCACTTAATACTAGATGACACCACTAGAATCGGATTGTAAAATAAACGCGAGCCCTCACAAAGCCCAGCTTTTTGCTAGTTAATTATAATATAGTAGAATAATATTGTAACAAATATTAATTTTGTGTTGTCGTAATCACCGAATGTCATTTTCAACAGCCATAAGTTCACTTTCCGGATAGTTTGGTAGGCATTTTGGGGATCGCAGTGCCATATGTAAATTCTTCAGATGGTGTTGCTCTCCAACTTCTAGTATTTTCGTTTGTCTTTCTCGTATGATTCCCACATATACTAGGGGGATCAAATACCTATTTATATAAGTTATATATAAGGATAAAGCTTTTATTCAATAACCTAGAACTTAATATTGATTCCGCATTATTCCATCACGGCATATCAACTCACACCTGCGACATATATTAGTAAATCAACCTTGCCATGTCACTATTGGTGGAACTATTGGTGGTGGGGTGGAAGCAAGGAGCCTCCCCGCGCGGTGTTACTATGATCGGAGTTTTTGATTGCGCACAACACCCGGCCCACCCTGGACAGTCGGTACCCCGGTGTCGACTGACGAATCCTTGCAACACGACGATTCACAACGGTCCTTCTCAGGACCATCACACAACGGCCCTTCTCAGGGCCTCTCAAAGGTGCTTCTCAGCGCCAACCCAAACGGCACTTCTGAGCGCCAATCTACTTAACAACCCAGCTCTTACGGTTACTTCGATAAATATAGAAGGATTTTCCAAAAACAAAGCATATATCCTAGGTGCACTCGTTAAGGAGTCACAGTGTGACATTTTATGTGTAGGTACAGGAAACCCACCGTGATACAGACAATATTCGACCCCAGATCCCTGGGCTTACCCTGGTAGCTGAAATTCCACATGCCAAACATGGGAGCGCAATCTTCACAAAACCTGAAATATCGGTCAAGTCAGTTTCATGTAATTCATTTAACACAGTGGAGACGCTAACAATAGACACTGGCAGTTGTACGGTTACCTCCATATATAAACCACCAAACCACCCGTTTATTTTTACTGAAACAGAAAACTTTCGAGCTCAAGACTTCCGCATAGTAGTCGGAGATTTCAACAGCCATAGTACAAACTGGGGCTACAGAAACACAAATGCTGATGGAGAAGCGGTCGAAGAATGGGCTGAACTAGAAAACCTCCATCTAAACCACGATGCTAAGCTGCCTGCATTCTTTAATAGTGGCCGTTGGAAGCGAGGATACAACCCCGACTTAATCTTTGTAAGCTCGAACATCAGTAATCTGTGTTCCAAAACAGTCGGCACACCAATACCCAATACACAACATAAACCAATCTCCTGTCTTATTCACGCTGCTGTCAAACCAATCAAAACACCATTTAGACGACGTTTTAACTTTACCAAAGCCAACTGGGATCTCTTTTCTCAACTGACTGATAAAAAACTCATGCTGTTAGACCCATGCCCTAAAAACTATGATAAATTTGTTAAGATAGTCTGGTCAGAATCCCGTAAAACTATACCCAGAGGTTGTCGCACAGACTATGTTCCCGGCCTAAGTCCAGAGTCTACCTCACTGTTTCAAAGATACAGAAACCTTTACACCAACGACCCGTTTTCTTCAGATACAATCACAGCCGGAGAGGAGCTAATGGCAAAAATTAACGAAAACCGACGTGAAAAATGGGTTACGACAGTTTCTAACATCGACATGACACATAATAGTAAAAAAGCTTGGTCCACATTAAAAAAGCTAACAGGTGATCCACCGCCCCCAACAAACCCAGGTATGGTGTCTGCCAACCAAATAGCCCACCAACTCTTGCTTAATGGCAAACCACCCCGAAAGTTACCTAAGACATTTAAGCCCAAACCAAATCCGACCAGAACATCAGACATCAGTCAACCAATAACGCTTGCCGAAATCGTCTTAGCCATAAAAGACCTCAAAAATGGTAAAGCAGCAGGCGTTGATGACATAACAGTTGAACAGATAAAACACCTTGGACCAATTGCTGTGTCTTGGCTTTTAGCAACATTTAACGACTGCTTGGAAAGAGGTAAACTACCCAAACTCTGGCGAAAAGCCAAGGTCGTAGCACTGCTTAAACCTGGTAAACCACCTACAGACCCCAAAAGCTATCGTCCCATCTCACTCCTCTGCCACACTTTTAAATTATTTGAAAGACTACTCCTCAACCGCCTTACAAGAATAGTAGAGCCAAACCTTATTCCCGAACAAGCCGGCTTCCGACCTGGTAAATCCTGTACTGGACAAGTTCTCAAACTCACACAGCATATCGAGAATGGGTTTGAAGCCAAAAAGATTACAGGAGCTGTGTTTGTAGATCTATCAGCAGCCTATGACACCATCAACATCAGTAAACTTCTCTGTAAAGACTACTCAGTAACGGGCGACGAAAATTTCACATCAATCCTCCGTGAGATGCTTTCAAACCGTCGGTTCCAGGTCCACCTAAACAACAAAAAAAGCAGATGGCGAAGCCAAAAGAATGGTTTGCCGCAAGGCAGTGTATTAGCTCCCATCCTGTTTAACATATTTACCAATGATCAGCCCAGCCCAGCAGACACAGAAAGATTTCTCTATGCCGACGACTTAGCATTGACCACTCAAACCACCTCGTTTGAGGATGCTGAAGTGAAACTAGCAGGAGCTCTGGAAACGATCGGGAAATACTACGATGAAAATAGCCTTAGGCCAAATCCGTCCAAAACCCAATCTTGTGCTTTCCATCTCCGAAACCGTCAAGCCGAACGTTTACTCAGTATATCCTGGCGAGGTGTTGACATCGAGCACTGCAAAAACCCAACCTATCTAGGAGTTACACTAGATAGGTCCCTTACATATAAAACCCACTGCACCAAGACGAAACTTAAAGTAAGCTCCAGGAACAACCTAATTTCCCGTTTAACCTCAACCACCTGGGGTGCATCATCCGAAGTTCTACGGACATCTGGCCTAGCACTCTGCTTCTCAGCTGGAGAATATGCGTGCCCAGTGTGGCACCGATCCTCCCATGCTAAAGAAGTAGATGTTGCTCTCAATGAAACATGTAGGAAAATAACCGGCTGCCTAAAACCCACACCTCTAAACATGCTATACCCCATTGCAGGAATAGCACCACCTATAGTGCGCCGTAACATAATTTGCTCAACAGAGAAGCTAAAGCAAGAACAAGATTGTAGACACCCTCTTTACAACTCACAGCTAACCACAGGCCGTCTTAAGAGCCGCAAAAGTTTTCTTGGCTTCACCAAGGCCTTGACAGGTCACCCAAAGAATGCCCGCATGGAACTGTGGCAGAACACCTGCCCTCCCCCACCCAACTACATTGAGCCGGCTGAAGAACTCCCCCCGGGCAAAGATCTGGCGTGGCCCACTTGGAAGTCGCTAAATCGACTTCGGACTCAAGTGGGTCGTTGCCGGTTTAATATGGCCAAATGGGGTTACTCTGACGTAGGAACCCAATGTAGTTGTGGCGCTACGCAGGACATGCGTCACCTGCTGTCCTGCCCACAGTGTCCCAATGCTTGCACTTTGGGTGACCTGTACGAGGCCTCTACCCTTGGGGTGGCTACAGCCCAGTACTGGCAGTCATCTATCTGATAACAATGAGTCGTCGACACGAAGAAGAAGAAGAATGTCACTATTCTGTCCTAACGAGGTCACGATCGCTACAAACACTTAAACCAACCCAATATTCAAAAATATACCTTAACTTCTAAGTACAAAGGGCGTCTAAACTGTACATCAGTTTTGCAGGAGAAACAAGGCATTTTATCGTTGGCAGAGATTTGACGTGGATTAGCGTAGCGTTGTATTGGTTGGAGTTTAGTGAATATCTAAGTAGAAGACGTTTGAACGTTCGTTTAGAAATTCAGACGTAAAGGGCTCGGCTTTTCTTCAAATATTCTAATCTTAGTTTGCCTTTAGGCTAGGGCTCAGACATTCAGGCTTTATTAGTTACCAGCCATTACAAGCTAGACTTTAATTGAATATTAAATACATTTTGATTGTTGTTCTTCGTGGGTAATATTAATCAAAATATATGTACTTACGCGTCGAGTTGAGACCCTATTCTTATATTCAAGGGACGCTGTTTCTACGCTGACGAGGACATTGGCCGTCTGTAAGCACTACGACTTACCATTGAAGGGCAGGTCTGTACCTTTTGGATTGTAATAGGTAGTGGGTTGCAATTTTAATAAAATATTTGCTATTATAGCAAACATAATGGGACCAAGTTATTTTGACAACTTCAATAATTGAGGCGCGTTCGGATTGGCGCCATTGTAAATACAGCGAACGCTACACTCGCAATCTGTTCGGAACCCTGGTTAAGTCATGTGATACACACGTGAGTTTCATATATTTTGTACATTTTCTAATAAGCTAATAATGAATGTGTATTTTGCACGATTTTAGAAGTGACCTTCTTAATCATGTTCAATAACTTTTCTAGATTACAAAACTACAACGAAAGGAAGAATATGAAGCACGTACGGGATTCAAACCCGCGACCATCAATTCCTCGGTCCTGTACATGCTCTGTCAATTGATCTGTCGTAAAGTCATAGCTCAAACTTATCCTATCGTGGTAAGAGAGCCATAGCTCACACTTTTCCTATCGTGGTAAGGGAGCCATAACTCAAACTTATCCTATCGTGGTAAGGGAGCCATAGCTCAAACTTATCCTATCGTGGTAAGGGAGCCATAGCTCAAACTTATCCTATCGTGGTAAGGGAGCCATAGCTCAAACTTATCCTATCGTGGTAAGGGAGCCATAGCTCAAACTTATCCTATCGTGGTAAGGGAGCCATAGCTCAAATTTATCCTATCGTGGTAAGGGAGCCATAGCTCAAACTTATCCTATCGTGGTAAGGGAGCCATAGCTCAAACTTATCCTATCGTGGTAAGGGAGCCATAGCTCAAACTTATCCTATCGTAGTAAGGTAGCCATAGCTCAATCTTATCCTATTGTGCTGAAGTAGTCATAGCTCATACTTATCCTTTCGTTCTTGTTGTTTGAACGCCTTAAGGATGACCTTAATTTTTTCTTTTTTTTTGTAATTTTATAAGCTTAATCGCATAGCAGACGTTAATGCAAATGATACAATTTGAAGATATTAGGTACAATATTGTTTTAGTGTCGCAAATTTCATAATTATGGACCCAACTACCTACTACTCAAACCGACAACATACCAATCAAACTAACTACTTACACATCAAACCAACTACCTGCCAATCAAATTAACTACCTAACCATGAAACCGAGCTACAAAAGCAATAAACGGTTACTGTTTTTTTAATGCTCGACCATAGGGTTCAGTTTCCGGTCAGTTCGGTCAAGATAGGGTTAGTAGTGAAACGATCGTAGCGAAGTTTGCTTAGCCGTTCTTAACCGATCAGCTAAGATAAACAACGTCCGCCGTGGTGATGACTTGGATGGGTGACCGCTAGTGACACTACTACTGAGCGTGCAAGTGCTTCGGAGGGCACGTTAAGCCGTTGGTTCCGGTTACTATTAGGTATAGGATGGCAGTCGTTACGTCATAGTGGTAGGGCATTTTGCGAATGCTCGACTGGCTAGCTACCACGTTCAAGTAGAAAATCAGTTGCATAATCACCTAATTCGGTAAATAAAGTATTCCGGCAGCTGTCCATGACAGCCAGTAATTTTAGGTTAGCCTGAACAACATCTTCGACCACATCATCACTTACAATCAGGTGAGATAGTGGTCAAAGGCTAACCTATCAGGCATAAAAAAAAAAAACAAAAAAAACAACATCTTCGACAGTCTCATCACTTACCATCAGGTGGTCAAAGGCTAGACTATCAGATATAAAAAATTAGAAATAATTAAAACCCGTTTTCTCGTACGGGAACCTAAAATAGCATCGAGTTGAGTTAAATTCTTTATAGGTATCTTAAGTACAGCTTATAATTTCAATTGCTAATTCTTCTGTCGCAAAATTCAATCTTATTGAGCCTTTGCGACTTCTAAATCAGATTCAATAATAACAGAGTTTAATTTGCATAAACTGCGTAAAATAAAAGAGATTACAGACTTCAATAGCATTTTCCCGTCGAATACTGGCAACGTCCAATAAATTGGCGTTTGTAATGACATCCGCAAGACAAAACCCATTATTGGGACGATTCAATTTTCTACCCAGTGGTGGTCGCGAAATTTACGTTTCTAAGTTTACCCAAAATACAGGTAAGTTATTACTTGAAGCTTTACATTGTTGTTTTTTTTGTTTTAAAATGGATTTGAATAGCTTGTACATTTGCTGTTTAATATGTTTCACAAAATTTGCATAGTAATAGACTGTGACTATTACTAATTAAATCCCAGTCAAGTGGAAGTAATTTCCATAAGGTACAACCGTGTCTCAAGACACATTTTTAGTAAAGTGCCGGATAATTTATTAAAACTTCATACCTTATAGTGTGTTAGGTTGTATGAATTTTACCGTGGATGCAGTAAGTGGCAACTAAAGGTAAAATACCGGAAGGTAGGCAGCAGACCCTGCCCCGTGTGGTGCCGGGTTAGAATTGCACCTCCCCATATCATCCCGTGGGTGTCGTAAAAAGCGACTAAGGGAATAACTATACTGGAAGGTGGGCAGCAGCGCCTTCTAAAGAACTACTATCTTACACTGCGATCCCCAAGCCGCCTGCCAAGCGTGGGGATTATGGCAAATACCCCCTTAATAGGGGAGGCTGTGTTCAGCAGTGGACAATTCGGCTGATACAGAACCTTACTTCTTAGGCGAGAACACGAAAAGAAAAATATATCCCTTGCAATTTGTACAATAAATGCCTACATTCATTCAGGAACATTTAACGCTTAATAGTCCACAATAATAACACACCAACCCTCGAAGAAATACAAATTAGGGAACTTACTCGTCATAGATGTCACATACCAGATATTCAACTTTCGAAAAAAGAAGGAGCTTCTGAATCGACTGTATGTTTTTTTGTATATTTGTTACGCGATTACTTCACCAATTATGAACCGAATTTCATTACTATTTTTAATTGTGTAGAACATACCTCCATGTTGGTTGAGTAGTTTTAAAGTTCCAGTCAATTAACTGAAAAATGTATTTTCATACCTGAATACTATGATGGCAACATTCGTCGATGGTGGACGGAATTTTGAAAATACTGTTATCAGGATTTCTCTAAAATATATTTAAAAACTACTGACACTGAAAAGTGTTACGGCCCATGATAACGAGTTCAGTGTTTTGAATCAGACTAGTACCCACTTCATTAAGTTACTTTATACATTTCAGAGCTAGAAGTTGGTTAATGTATCAGGCGGATCGTCCACTACTGAACACAGCCTCCCCTGTTAAGGGGGTATTTGCCATAATCTCCACGCTTGGCAGGCGGCTTGGGGATCGCAGTGTAAGATGGCGGTTGTTTAGAAGGCGCTGCTGCCCACCTTCCAGTATTGTTCCCTTAGTCGCCTCTTACGACACCCACGGGATGATATGGGGAGATGCAATTCTAACCCGGCACCCCACGGGGACGAAGAAAGAGTAGAAGTTGGTTACGTTCTATAAAAAAAACACGCGCATAGTCAGGTTATTCACTTGTTTGATGCTTGGTGAGTGAACTGTGTTCTGTAATCAGCCCGCGCTCTGACCTTCTTCTGTAGCAGTGAACTGCTGATTGCAACATTCAAAAATGATAGTTTTCCGATTACGTATTCATATTTTGACAGATTTTGTAGCAAAGAAATCTTGATTGGTACAGAACCTCGTTTGACGTATTATATATAATACTAGCTGTACCAGCGACTTCGTTCGCTATTGCCGAACCTGCAAACTAATTATTCACATTTGAGCACTGTTTATCTCATATTGAGCAACGCTGTGGTCTGTGGTGAAGCACTCTTAGTAAAGCATAGCTCAGGAAGGAGTTTTTAACTCAGAGAGTTCCTTCGCGGTTTGCACAATAAATGTTGAAACAAAGTAGGTACTTTGTGCGTTTCTTTGGAATTTCGATTATAAAACGGTATCTTTTTGCCGAGGTTCTTCTTGTTTGGTGGTTGGACAAAAATATATTAGATTGTACACTTCCATTGCGCAGGCTCTAAAATGTATCCGGCAAAAGATAGATGGTTAAAAAAAATTATTGTGGCGAATGTTCCAGATTTTAGAGTTTTGTCTTAGCAAATCTAAATAAGGATGCCGAGATGCCCGTGGGGTACCGAGTTGCCCAAGGGGTGCTGGGCTGCCCGTGGGGTGCCAGGCTGCCCGTGGGGTGCCGGAATGCCCATGGGGTGCCGGAATGGCCATGGAATGCCGGAGTGCCCGTGAGGTGCCGGGCTGCCCCTGGGGTGCCGGGTGGCCCCAGGGGTGCCGAGCTGCCCGTGGGGTTCCGAGCTCACTCGTCACTATTCTAACAAAAAAGAATAATTGAAATCGGACTACGCGTTCATAAATTACAAATAAGTAACATTTTGACTTTCATCCCCTTTCCCGAGGGAACCGTGCTGAATTTCGGGATAAAAAGTATACAATAACGTTCTTCGTGGTATGAACTCAAATCGTGTTAAGTTTCATTGAATTCCATTCAGTAGCCCATGGGGTGCTAGGCTGCCCGTGGGGTGCCGAGCTGCCCACGGAGTTCTGAGCTCACTCATCATTATACTAACAAAAAAGAATAATTGAAATCGGACTACGCGTTAATAAATTACAACTAAGTGTACATTTTGACTTTCATCCCCTTTTACCGATGGAACCGTGCTGAATTTCGGGATAAAAAGTATACAATAACGTTCTTCGTGGTATGAACTTAAATCGTGTTAAGTTTCATTGAATTCCATTCAGTAGCCCATGGGGTGCTAGGCTGCCCGTGGGGTGCCGAGCTGCCCACGGAGTTCTGAGCTCACTCATCATTATACTAACAAAAAAGAATAATTGAAATCGGACTACGCGTTAATAAATTACAACTAAGTGTACATTTTGACTTTCATCCCCTTTCCCGATGGAACCGTGCTGAATTTCGGGATAAAAAGTATACAATAACGTTCTTCGTGGTATGAACTCAAATCGTGTTAAGTTTCATTGAATTCCATTCAGTAGCCCATGGGGTGCTAGGCTGCCCGTGGGGTGCCGAGCTGCCCACGGAGTTCTGAGCTCACTCATCATTATACTAACAAAAAAGAATTATTGAAATCGGACTACGCGTTAATAAATTACAACTAAGTGTACATTTTGACTTTCATCCCCTTTCCCGAGGGAACCGTGCTGAATTTCGGGATAAAAAGTATACAATAACCTTTTTCGTAGTATGAACTCAAATCGTGTTAAGTTTCATTGAATTCCATTCAGTAGTTTTGGAGTGATGCGCGGCCGGGATACAGACAGACAGACAGAAAGAGAGACAGACAGACAAAAATAAAAAAAATAAAGTTTTGGCATCACTATGAGCTACAGAGTGCTCTCATTTTTTTTTTGCGCAATATCTTCTATGTACAGAATTGGACCTGTTACAGTTTTATTATAAGTATAGATATGATACGTCAAACGATTTGTATGAAATAGCGATCACGTACAGTCAATTTCAATTAGAATGTCAATTTCTGTAGCAACCTTCATTGATACAAATAAAGGTTGTTTCAAAGTATAGAAATCAATAGCTATATCGAAAAATAAGTAATACAATTAAGATTTTTCATTGTTTATATGCTGAATATAAATAGGATATTACTGCATAAGTATAAAACGCAGGTAAATACTGTAGAAATATTTTACATTGTTACATTTTCCGTTTTAGCTAAATTATATCGAGAACATATATGAATATATTGGCACCGGCGGACGAAGGGCGGCGTAAAAAGCTCCTCAAAATCTCGCGACGAACAATGAGAGACTTTAGCAATCCCAACAACGTGTTCATTCTGTATCAATCACCGGTAAGAAAGAGACATAAAAGTATTATAATATTGGATGAAGATATGACTTGGTTATTTTGATATTCATCTTAGATGGCGCCATTTAAATTGGTCAGATAGCCAATGATTTGCATCAACAAATTGCAGGCACATGAGACTTAATAACTATGTCTCAAGGTGACGGGCGCAGTGCAATTCGTGACTTGTGACGAAATGCATCTGTTATAGGCAGATTTTAGTCCGCTTAACATCTTGTGGGCCTCGAGCTTGTTCCGTCACAATAACATAAATAAATAAAAACTTCACTTTGCAATTTATCGATGGATACACATTGATATTTGGATGCTACAAGATACATGATCGCAAAATATCGATTGCTACAAAAATTTGATTGCATGAACTGTCTTATAGCTACAAAAAGCTGCTTCTTTTGCGATGCGACTAACTTTATATGAATGCCTATCAAGACCCCGCTTTGTGAGGGACCATAGAACAAACATAAAACATATAACCTATTTAACCATAACCCGGCCTACAGCCAATCATCCGCTCCTACAAATCAAAAACGAAAAAAAAATATTTCTTTACCTACGAACTCGTTCGAATCACGTTCTATCTCTTAAATATTATTTTCTTTGGTATATATTTTTTGCGACACGTATTTTCGGAGCATATTGTTTTAGTATGTTATTTCATGAAACGAATACCTTTTGGGATTTCTCTGAGGGTAAGGTTATCTATAACTCAATATTACTCATCAGCTTCGTACTTTTATCCCATCTCCGACGGGTCGTCAGTACAATAAGTCTTCAGGTAACTAAATAAACCTACTTGCACATTTTGTAAATGTTTTGGTAGTTTCTATAGCGATTGTATAGAACATATAATAATACTACGTATAGAATGGACGCTCCTCTCTCTCCAAAGCGAGCCTTCGTCACCCCGCCGCCGATTCTGAGCTGTCGCTGAGCTGACTTGTCAACGTTTAGAAACTAAAAATGGGTTCACACAGGCGTAGATTAAGATTGTTAAAAGTTTGACTCATCGATTCGGATATTTGCTTACTAGTTAACTCCAAATTCAATCGTTCCATTGTCATTTTGCTCTACGACAGACACAGAATGTAAAAACTACAAATCACAGATATTATTTTTTGTTTATCTGGTATTTTAGTGCTTTATAGTGAAAAGGAGGTCGGCGTTTTCCATAGGTATGTCTAGGGCAGCCTAGGTATAAAATCCGCCCCTGGCTTGAAGCTCGTAGAACTCTTATTTTAATATTTTTATTTCCGGAATAACGCATGCTCTGCGGATTTACAATACTCCATCCCCATACGATGGTTAAAGAACGACAGGAAAAAATAGAGATATGAGTCATTGTTATGTTAGCTCAGTCGGTCAAAGCATACCATGTACCATACCACATATAGGGGTGGATGACGCGAGTTCGAATCCCGTACATGACTATAATTTTTACTCTCGTTAATTTTGTATAGTACCACCAACTTAACTGTGCAGTTCGCGAGGGCGCTGCTGGTCAAGGAAATCAACTACAAACTGTCACAATTTGAAGGAATGTTTGTAGTTCTCTTTTCTGCCGCCTGTACAGATAAGTTGGTGGGACTGTATCGTACAACTCTGTTTTGTTTCCTAACGTGCAGCTATGTCACATTCATTTCAACGTGAGAAAGAGATTCTGTTCGTTCGAATCCCTTTATTGCTTTTTATTTTTTTCCCACGGTAATATTTGAAATATTCCTTAGAACAACATCTTCGACCACATCATCTCTTACCATCAGGTGAGATTGTGGTCTACAGGGCATATAGTCAGTAATAAAAAGTTACTTTACTACTGACACGACTGATATAGTATAAGTTTATATAATAAGAAAAGTACTGCAGAAGTTACATTCAAATAACAAATAACATAAAAGTCGTCATTACGTACTACCCACGTGGTACTCATGCAATATAATTCAGAACAAATGTATTTTTCCTTATATGTTTATTACTGAAATCTTCGTGAGAGTCGGAATAAGAAGGGGACTAAACTTATATTACATATCTACGTATACGTCCGTGATTCAGCTCAGAAAATCACATTATTTGAATAAGGTTGGCATTTACTTGTAACTTAATATTGCAGTTTTTACAGGGATGATTTTGTTGCACCGGCTTGGCGATAGATACGATACAGTAGATACATTCTATTGGTATAACATTATTAAATTATTAATGCATATATTATAATTTACGTATTAATTAAGTTATGCAAGTCAAGCTGAAAACAGCAGTACGAAAACCTTACCGCGGCGGGCGTCGTTTAAAAAGTGTACCGTGCGGCGCAACAACATTAGCTTGACGCGACCAATCGGATGCGATCATTTCTAAGCTCCAAATCAATGACCCAATTCAATTGAACTTCAAAAATTGTCGTGTTTTGTAAATTGTGAACACGATGAGTTGAAAATCAAAGTGATAAATCTATTAGATCTATAATCTTTCCGGAAAACATAACGCGGGTTCTAGCCGGTTCCTAGCCAATTCAATAATAAGTTAAATTATTAGAGTCAAACTTACATATTTATTCGTTGATTATTTTATTTTTTTATTTTTGTATGCCTGATAGGTTAGCCTTTGACCACTATCTCACTTGATAGTAAGTGATGATGTGGTCGAAGATGTTGTTCAGACTAACCTAGAAGTAGGTACTGGCTCTCAAGGACAGCTGCCGGAACACACCGTTAGGTGCTTGGCGACAGATTTTCTACCTGAGGGTGGTAGCTAGCCAGGCGGGCATTCGCAAAATGCCCTACCACCATGCAAAATAAATAAAAATAAAAGTACACCTACTCAATCATGATGGCGGATGTATTTTGATTTTGTTTGTAGAGGAACATTATTTCAATCAAATAATATTAGGTGTTTTTTTACATATAAAATATACTTAATTGGATTTGTTGGGGTGCACCAGCGATTCTGAGTCACAAATCTGGCACAGTATT
The DNA here is from genome assembly GCA_963890685.1 of Plagodis pulveraria. Classification (NCBI taxonomy): domain Eukaryota; kingdom Metazoa; phylum Arthropoda; class Insecta; order Lepidoptera; family Geometridae; genus Plagodis; species Plagodis pulveraria. The sequence continues at coordinate 5,897,253 of OY982950.1, forward strand.
CGTGTACACAAAGTTACTAACAAAGTTCTTGTTCGGCGAGGGTTCACTGACGAGGCCAACGAAGCGAACCGTCAAAACGGAATGTAATATTACTTAGGGATGAATAGGGTTGTCTATTGTCTCTTTTGATAAAAATCGCAAGTAATGTATTCTGTGTGCCCAATGTAAATAATGTATTTAGCTTTTTGTGCGACTTCTAAGAAAGGTTTGCGAATAATTGAAAGTAAAGAAACAAATATTGCTATGTAAACGAAAATCTCCCAAGTAATGTGTCCTGTATGTGAATGTCCAATCTTCGGAGTTTAACAATATTAATAACAGGCAACAATATGACCAGAGTCATAATTATCACATAATTTTAAAATTTTTCTACATAATTATTATGCCATTTAAAATATTATTTGCTAGTATTAGCTTACGTCACGAGACATTCTATTGTCATTATGCCATGACATTATTCATGATTAAAATAATCTTTCTATACTTGGGTTTTAAGTCACATTTTTTCATCGCATTCAGATTCTACTATAGCATCATTTTCTTACCGTATTCAGCTCACATAAGTTATTATATGAATACTAATAATTCATATAATCTGATGACATTATACACTATAGCTATTCATAATCCCCTAGAAGGCGACAAGGTCCAACTTTAAAAATATAACTAACGCTGTGTCGTATTATGGAACATAAGTCGTTTCTCCCAAAAGCTATCGGCTCTGCAACACAACAAGCATGTGCCAACCCTTGCACGTAGTACCCTGTAACTGCTCAAGCTCGACAGATACGCGTATAGAGAACATCCTGAATAATTAAAGATGCGAGCGCGAACGTTCGTTCGGATTTATTGAAGACTTTGCTCCAGGGCCTGGTTGTTGTTGCGAAGTGAAGTCTGAGCATTGAATTTTTGATACCAGTGATTGGGAAATGTTTCAAGAAAGATGAGTTTATTGGATCAATAGGACTGAATTACTTGTATAATCTGCTTTATATTTTTATCTCATATTGCCAATGCATATCACTCCCACTGGCGGAGTAATTTTTGCCGCTACAAGATTGAGAGGCAAAGCTTAGAAGTTTCTTGTATACTTTGTATAGTATCTTTTATCAAATAAGAAAATAACAGTTCTTATTTGCTTACGAAAAGTAGTGAAAATATTAACACTCGATAATTAAAACAAAACAGGTTACTTACAAAATAATAAATCATCTCCAAACGTAAAAAAATCAAAAATAATATTATATTATATTTACCTCGTAAAAAAGTTGTTATTTTACCCAACTTGAGAGTAAAAATTATACGTGCCCAGTTCTACTCCCCGCTCATTAAATCCTGTCTCATCTTTTACGTTTAATAATTTGAAATAATTTAACAGTGAGTTGTCGAGGCGTTGTTAGGAAACCTTTTGTTCTTTAACTTTGTGCGGTGAATACATAAAGTTTTCAATTTATTCGGAAGCGGTCACAATTTTCGGTCAGTCGTGGATTTTCAGGGAATGTCTCTCGGTGACGGTCTGTAGAAGTTGGGCACTCGGCAACAAGTCTTGTCGGAACTTTATATTTGATTACTTTGTTTTGTCTGTCTATTTAGTGTCTTTGAGTAAAGAGCCGCTTTGGAATCTCGATGGTCTGGGTTCGATCTGGGTTAGAAGAGTTATTGAGGTTTTTCTGTTAATAGCTATTCATTGAGCATAGCGTCAAAGCTCCTTAAATTTAAATAATTTTGAGTCAATAGTTACTTCTTACACAAGGCCGCAAAGTTGTTATTTGGCGAAAGTATACATTGTATTAAAACCTGAGGAAGCGAACGAGTCTAGAAAGAAAACGCAAGCGAAGAGAGTGGTTCAGAAATTTCATCAGGAGCGTAGGGTAGGTTTCATAGGCATGTGACGCAAATACATTTGCTAACGAACAAAACACACATTTTCACTTACTACAGCGACAATAATGCTGTAGGGATAAGAAAACAGCTTACATTTTATATATATCTAAAATTTATATAATTAATATAATGGGTAACATTGAAAGTTTAATTGCTTTTGTTTGGGAACTGTTTTTAAAAAAAAATCCGCGCTGGTGATAACAATAACTTTTGCACGTAGATTTTGAATAATGAACAACACCTCTCCGAGCTTGTGAGCTAAACATTTTAAGTTTAAAATGATTCAAACAAACTTTAAAACGATAAAATAGATTTTTTTTATTAAAAATAAATACCACTAGCGGACACACCCGAATAATGACCGGAGCGCTACGAATACTTTATTTATTCGTAGGCGGAGCGGTTTTCTTAACTACACTTAAAAAATCAGTCGTTTTAAACAAAATTCTAATTGTAGTAAACAAACATCTTGACTCCACACGAACCTGATAAGAGATTTGCTACTTCAACAGATAATATTTTAGTTACTATTTCATACATACTTCAACTGTGTATACTTGTATTTTTTCAGTATTGCTATTTGAATAAATCAAGATATTGTTCGGAACGAATATTAAATTTCTGTTCATTCGATTAAGAATTTGTTACACGAACATTGAGAAAACTGTTGAGAGAGTTTTTCAGCTCCATTTATTTAACGAAGAACATGTCTCAAACATTTGACATATAGTTCATTAGCTGTATTGTTTTAACTAAGAATTTTTCGAGTGGGTTTAATACCTTTAACTTCACGAAATGATGAATATTTAATGAGGGGATGCTTAGCGATTTTAAATTAAACTGTCAAATCATCTCGTACTAAACCTTGTATATCAATTAAATAAATGTACAAAGAAGCAAAGGATTTAAATAAAACCGCCTGATTATCTTGTAGTAGACTCTGCATTGTCATTAAACAAGCATACAAGAGTGCTCAAAGCTTCGATTGGAATTCTTGATAGCTTTAAGTAAAGTAAGATTATAATATGACTATTTATATTATTATGGTATATTCTAAGTATTTAATCCTGTTAGAAACATTTGCGTGTTTCAGAAAGGGTCAGTACTGTCTGGATGGTGACTAATGAACTAACTGAATTAATTACGATTAAATTAATTTGAAGCGCTCGTAGCGAAGTTTACTTAGCTGTTCTCAACCGATCAGCAAAGTTAAGCAACGTCGCGCGCGGTCATGAGTTGGATGGGTGACCGCTAGTGACATTACTACTGAGCGCTTCCGTGCTTCGGAGGGCACGTTAAGCCGTCGGTCCCGGTTGTCCTCTTAGGATGGCAGTCGTTATAGCATGGTGGTAGGGCATTTTGCGAATGCCCGCCTGGCTAGCTACCACCCTCAAGTAGGAAATCTGTCGCCAAGCACCTAACGGTGTGTTCCAGCAGCTGTCCTTGAGAGCCGGTACTTCTAGGTTAGCCTGAACAACATCTTCGACCACATCATCATTTACCACCAGGTGAGATAGTGGTCAAAGGCTAACCTATCATTGATAACAAAATAAATAAATAAATAACTAGATGTCACCTCATAGTGTGTGCAACTATATGTTTAGTGAGGAAAACTTACACAGCCGTCCCAATGATGTTATATTTAATGAATAGATTCAGGCGTTACTTTTCGGAAATCCATTTTTAATAATAACAAATACTTTTAAAATATTTTAAGAAAACATCAAATTAATATTTTAATAAAACACTTAAAAATATAAAAATATATCTAGTGACAATTGCGCTTAATTTTCCTGCTAAGCCGACGTGACGTCACAAACGCCACGCAGCCAAACCGGAAGAATTTTCGACGTTTTATTAAATTTAAGTGTTTTATTAAAATATTAATTTGATGTTATCTTAAAATATTTTAAAAGTAGATGTTATATTTATAATCTAAAATCACCAATCTGACTATCACATATGTAAACAGTTGTTTTGAGGATGTGAAAATTGTCAACCGGAAGAAGAAATGTTTATTTCCAAGTGTAAAATCTGTTTAAAATAGCGATCTGCAATTAGTTAAATCCGACAATTTAAATAATTGAATCTATTAATAGTTATTTCGTCATTATAAAGTCATTATTTGTTTAGAAATTGAAAATATATATGAAACAACAATCAATAAGATAACAAACCAAACAATAGTTTTACATGAACAACCATTTACTTTGTTATTTCATTGAGTTGGCTGGAAAAATATATTTATTTTGCTCAAAGATAAGCATTTGTTTTCACTTACAGTCAATTTATAGTTAAACGAAACATAAAATGATAGAAATAATATATTAAATTGGTAAAATTATTCAACATGCACATATTTCAAATTGAAATTTTCAATGAATAACAGGGTAGCATTGTTGCTTTACAATATCAGTTTTACAGCTCATATTTATTTTAGAAGCAGTGATGGCTTAGTGGCATTGGCTATGGACTGCCGCGCAGCAGGTCCATGGTTCGAATCCCGCTGCGTGATACTAATCAACTATGTCTCAAAGTGACGGGCGCAGTGCAATTCGTGACTTGTGATGAAATGCATCTGTTATAGGCAGAGGTTATTCCGCTTAACATCAGATGGGCTTCGAGCTTGTACCGTCACATAACAAAAGAAAAAAGATATCATTTATAAAAACGCACTTAGTTGCCCTTCATTTTATAGAGTGTAAGTTACTGACGGACGGACAGCGAAGTCTCAGTAATAGGGTCCCGTTTTTACCCTTTGGGCACGGAACCTCAAAAATGACCGTTCACTATATGTAGCACAGTGACGCGGAACGCAGAACTCTGAACTGTTAGACCGCTTGCTGTGGATTCGGCGCTATAACTACCTTTTCGTACGTGATCCAAGAGGCAATATATGTAAACCGGCGCGCGGCGTTGGTTTCTTGTTATCCACGGCCCCGGGCAGCGCTTCACCGCACTTGTTGCCTTATACTTACAATCCCTAACGAAGCCCACGCTTTTCTCTTGTATAACAATGAGACTAACGGCCTTTCCCTTTTCGCTTTGTAACTTGCGAATAGTAAAAAGGGGGAACTTTTCTCGATTTCAGCACGTACGAATTGAAAATGTTGCAGTAGAAATTATTTCCCTGAAGTAAAGCATTTTTCCAATAACCCTGTATAGGTAAGGCTGGAGGGGATATACCTACTTTCTTGGTTAAGAACATGAAGCAGTGATGGTTCAGTGGCATTGGCTATGGATTGCAGCGCAGCAGGTCCATGGTTCGAATCCCGCCGCGGGCTTGAGCTTCACCGCATGGTGGAAGTGCATTTTACGATTGCCCGCCTAGCTAGCGACCACCCTCAAGTAGAAAATCTGTCGTCAAGCACTTAACGGTGTGTTCCAGCAGCGCAGTCCTTGAGAGCCAGGGAAATTACAGGCACATGAGACTTACCAACTATGTCTCGAGGTGACAGGCGCAGTGCAATTCGTAACTTATGACGAAATGCATCTGTTATAGGCAGAGGTTAGTCCGCTTAACATGAGGTGGGCCTCGGGCTTGTTCCGTCACAATAACATAAATAAAAAAAATTGTTATGAATTAACCCCCTTACTTATAAAAACATCGCTATGTAGTTGCTAAGTAATGGATAACTAAACAGTGTTTAAGTAATGCTTAAATATTTCTTACTTATAAACGCTACATAGCACCTGTTTAGCTAAGCAATGGATAATGAGGTCGAACGTATTTTAAACTGACAACATTGTACCAAAAAGTATTATGAATGACCTAAATGGCCAAATAGCATGTATCTAGTGCTAAATATCTTGAAATTAAAAAGTAAATATAATACTTTTCTTTGTATAGTACCACCAACTTAACTGTGCAGTTTTCGAGGGCGCTACTGGTCAAGGAAATCAACTACGAACTGTCACAATTTGAAGGAATGTTGTAGTTCTTTTTTCTGCCACCTGAACAGATAAGTTGGTGGGACAGTACTCGTATCTAACGCCTATCGGTATCTATGATATTGATCACATATTGTGATATTGATATTGACAGTCGCGGGTTTATCATTATTACCCTTAGTTTATTCTTAAATTCAAAATAAAAGAAATTAATTTTGTCTCTTATTGACGTCAGAAAAAAACAAAGCCATATCTTTTTACAATTTCGACCTTGTATCTGTTCTATGTGTTTTTAGCGGTAGCATTTTTTATGTTTTTGCGTTATTTTTTGTTCTTTGAAGATAGTGTTTCTTTTAGAAGACTGGAAGTAATTTTTTCAATTCTGTATTGTTGCAGGTGGTAAGTCTCTTTACAAGGTGGTGGGAATCATTAGCATGAGTCCGTCTTGGTGGGTACCACCACAATGTCAATTATTCTGCCTCGAAGAAGGAATGAGCAAACACTACTGATTTTAGGTATGTAGGGCGATATAGCCAATAAAATTCCTATAAAAGTAACGTCTCGGAGTTAATAGCACACTGCACTGTCAAGCAGGACTTGACGGTGACAGTGCAATTGTTATGGACACTTACGATCAGGCGGGAGACTTGTCACATAAGTTCTTACCATAAACGAAGTCATTAATAAAATAAAAATGAGTTGGAATACAACTGAATAGAATAATAAGTTGCCAAATTTACTATTATACAGATTTTACTTATATTCCCGTCCGTACTGTCCCGTGAGGTGCTGGGCTAGAATATTACCCCCCCATCTACCCGTGGGTGTCGTAAGAGGCGACTAATGGTAACACACCAGAAGGTGCAGGTTCAATGCATAACTAGAAGCGCTTTCTGAAGAACTGATATCTCGCATTGCAATCTCCAAGACACCTGCCAAGCGTGGGGATTATGGAAAACCCTCCTATAATGGCGGAGGCTGTGTTCAGCAGTGGATAATTCGGCTGATACAGTACAGTACTTATATTCAACAATAAAAATCATAACAGGCAGATTGTATAGAAAAAGTGGAACTATCTGGTTAAAATTGTGCGTTGCCTTCTATATATAATGTCTTACATCTTCAACCAATCGTTTTCCCATCTCTAGAGTCTTGTAACAAGAGCTCTTTAAGGCGTCGTGTTCTCTACTAATTATTACAATTAGCTCTTCGGCGAAAATGGACCCATTACGACTTTCTTAGGATGGTATTGGGAATTTTGTTCGATCTTAAAATACACAGTACGATAGTGATGATGTGGTCGAAGATGTTGTTCAGGCTAACCTAGAAGTACTGGCTCTCAAGGACAGCTGCCGGAACACACCGTTAAGTGCTTGGCGACAGATTTTCTACTTGAGGGTGGTAGCTAGCCAGGCGGGTATTCACAAAATGCCCTACCACCATGCTATAACGACTGCCATCCTAAGACAACAACCGGGACCGACGGCTTAACGTGCCCTCCGAAGCACGGAAACGCTCAGTAGTAATGTCACTAGCGGTCACCCATCCAACTCATGACCGCGCGCGACGTTGCTTAACTTTGATGATCGGTTAAGAACAGCTAAGTAAACTTCGCTACGAGCGCTTCAAAACTAACCTAGAATTCAAGATTGTGTTATAAGTGTTTTCAAAGATTACTAACCCACTGGTGTTTTCATATATTTAGGATATCACGTTTATATATATATATATATACTCTTATGTTTATTGTATAATTATTATGACATGTTCGGTGTCTTATCGTTTGTTTCTCGTATGGTATTTTTTGTATAATTATGCGTTGGGTTATATAAAGGAAGACCGCTTTAATAAACCTCGCCGACGAGGTAGAGGGGCGCGGGGGTACGGCATGCGGGTGATGCACATGAGATTATATTATCAACATTGTTGAAGAAAGTTTTGTGTAACGAAACCAACCTTCATAGAGTTTGCTTTGGCATACATTAATGTCATGCCAAAAAGTAATGTTGTCATTCTTAGGAAAATTTTGGTTTGTTTACGATTTAAAATGTACGAAAATTAATAATAACTTTTCTAATTTACGAGAGAAAAATTATATTAAAGTCAAGTGCGGGATTCGAACCGTTATTGCAAACATAACAATATAAAAAAAAATCATGTGCGGGTTTCGAACCCGCGTCCATCCGCCTCTGTAGCCGGGGAATGCTCTAACCAATTGAGCTAACATGACATGACGTCATAACTCAAATCTTTCCTATCGTTGATTAACCATCGTATTGGGATGGAGCGACATCTATAGTACCACTTACGTTGTCCTACAAACTAGACCAAATTTGCAATTAGTTTTATACTTGTAAATGATGACGCAACCTTATAATTTTAATATTGTTATGATTGCAATAACGCTTGCTATGCGGATTACATTAAAAAATTACAAATATACGATAGGAAAAATTTAAGTCATGTGCGGGATTCGAACCCGCGTCCATCCGCCCCTGTAGCCGGGGCATGCTCTAACCAATTTAGCTAACATGAAATGACGTCATAACTCAAATCTTTCCTATCGTTGATTAACCATCGTATTGGGATGGAGAGAAGCGGCAGATTTCCTACTTGAGGGTGGTCGCTAGCCAGGCGGGCATTCGCAAAATGTCCTTCCACCATGCGGTGAAGCTTAAGCCCGCGGCGGGATTTGAACTATGGACCTGCTGCACGGCAGTGCCAATGCCACTGAGCCATCACTGCTTCAAAAATATCTCTGTTCGACTGACCGCAGACCATAACAACAACGGTCTTCGTACCGCAAATTCAGTTTCAAAGTGTACTATTAGTTATTCTGTGCTTTCGTAGCACAAAACACGAAAAACAACGCTACGGTAAATTGTAGATGTCCGAAGCACGCGACACGTGCCTCGTGGTTCACGAGTCTACCTACGGTGATAGAAGATCCCAGTGTCTATCTTTAGTATCAAAAGGTACACTGAGAAAAACGACTTAAAGGCTTAAATCAAATTTGACCTTTTACCGTTGAATTGTAAATACGTAAGATGAATTCACAACTCTTAAGATGTTTTTCACCAATCAATAAAAATTTACCATGTTTTATGATAAACACAACCGTCAAAAACGCCTTCCGTAAAATATTTTCACAATTGAACTTGTTATACGATAATAATTGCAGTATTGACCATAAAATATACCTTACTTTTACGGCGGTTTATATACGGTGATTATCACTATAACGTACGACTTAATCAGCCTCATCGAAAAGTCAATATTTAAGAAAGACCACAAAATACACCTTAAATGAAGACGAAAAGAAACATTCGCCTTCACTGACCTCGTTTAACGCCTTCTAGTTGGAAGGCGTTTTTGTACGTATTTACGTTTGGTCGGTTTTTCGCCTTATACCATATAAATTGGCCGTCATTAGGGCGCTTTGGCTTTAGATTTTTCTCAGTGTGGCAGAGTCTACCTTTAGCAATTGTGGGTGCAGGATGTATAAGTGAATATAAAATAGTCTTCTGTAGCAGAATAACGAACTAATTGGATCTATTCTTAGCTCAACACGAGTCTGTTTGCTTTACATATAAACCTTGTTGTCATAACTGAGGAACAGGAGCCCGAGTGCGCCAGGCGCTTCATTACAAAATGTATTTATAGAATTACCAGCTTCTAGGAACGGATACCTGAACCTTAATTATATTTCTTGTTTGAATGAACCTATAGGTATCCCAACAAAACTTACTCGCTCATATTGTAGGTATTATATATTTTTTGTAACTGTATCAACAATTGACTTGTTTTTTATTCTCCCCAGAGTAAACTATTATAATAGGTATTTATTAAGTCTCTATAATATATATTATCATGTAATTTATGATCCAAAGTAAAGCTATTAGTGTCTTTATATTTAACATTTGCACGTTATGGAAGAGACTGCCTTTTGTAACGTAGTTTTTACTGAAACAAAAGGCAGAGTTATAACAAATTGTGTACCTAATATTGTGACGGAACAAGGTCGAGGCCCACCTGATGTTAAGCGGACTAATTTCTGGATATAACAGACGAATTGCATTGCGCCCTTCACCCTGAGAAATACAGTTGTTAAGTCTCATGTGCCTGTAATTTTAAAAGATCTCAAGGACTGCTACCCGAACACACTGTTAGGTGCTTGGCGACAGATATTATATTTTAGGCCGGTAGCTAGGCGAGCATTCGCAAAATGCCCATCCACCATGCGGTGAAGCTCAAGACGAGTGGGGATCGAACCATGGATCTGCGGCGCGGCAGTCCATATATATTGCCGCTCGGCCATTATTGCTAAAAATTTAACAATAAAGATTATTAATACATTATTTTATGTTTATACATAGTTTGTAATATTGAGCGAACCACAGTTGCCATAAGCTCAGCACAGTTTTATACTCCATACTTTGAAGCTTATAGGACGCACAGCAGCGTCCGCTGCAGTCATGATTTGGATGGGTAACCGTTAGTGGCATTTACTAGATACTGAGCGCTTCTGTGCTTCGGAGTCGTCGGTCCCGGTTGTTATCTTATAATGGCAGTAGTTATAGCAAGGTGTCAAATCTTCCGGGGCAAGATGGTGACTGCTAACCCGACCCTATCTTGCCCAACCTTGGCAGAGGACTGCTCACGGGGGGTTTAATGGGTTCAAGTCCTACACATCCCCTTCCACCAGCCGCGCGGTGGAGGAGCACTGCGAAGGCATTTCCCCACTCAAAAAAAGTGGTGTCAAATCTTGGCATGTGATTTGTTGCTTATAAGTTTTTGTTTCACTATTCAGCCGAGAGATGCCGCATTGGGTTACGGTATTGTTCTATTATTTCATGGATCATATGTTTTTTCAAAGAATAAGTCTGTCCAAACATCTGTTAAGTGCCATCGCAGTATCTCTGGACGAGTCCAATCTACTATATCAAGTGGGTGAGTGGAGCCGTAACGAATGAAGTGTTGGATCAACAAACTCGTCGGGTCTGTGATACCCTTGTCAACGCCGCGCGTTGTCGGTGGGATGGGTTGATTGACGGTCAAAGTGTTCCATCATGTTGTTTATTTATTAGTTTGTAATTTGACTCGTACGCTTTGATCATTTAGCATTCATCAACTTGTAAATTGCGTAAGTTGAACATAGAGTCACAAGAATATACTAACGTATATATATACATGGGATAATTATATTTTTACCAGTTGCATGGTAGGGCTCTACAGCAAGAGTCCTGTTTGAGAGTAGTGTCAGATGTTCTGCCTAGAAGCAGTAGTGTGAAAACATTACGTGAATGGCACTGTAGCAAGTGAACTTACTGGACAAACGTGTTAGGAATCACAAGAAAATACTAAATGTTTTAAGTATATTCATAAAGATAAAAGTATTTATACTGACTTTGTCTAGTCACGTGCATCCTACGACAAACGGGAGGCGGAAGTCGTTCAGTTAACGCCAGTTTCATGTACAGTCAGTCTTGCATCGGCAGTCGATTCGAAAGGACGACAAATTATGATGTAGTGTAAGTTTAAATTATTGGACCCATTTTATAGTCGTATGACGGTTTTATTGTAATACAATAAGAACACAATATCGGCCCGAAAGATTGTGTTTAATGAATGGTTAAGGCATCCGCCGCGAAATCGGACAAACCGGGACCGATTTCCGACCAGGACAAAAAAATTTGCTCCAATAATTTGTAAATATCATTTACGCTTGGCACGAGATAGTGCTGGTAATCTTATTTAGAAATAAACGTAAATTTTAGGCTACCTACCGACTTATGTATTGAAGCTTATTTGGCAGAAATGATTAAGTTTGTCAGTCCGGCGGATTTCCGGTCATTTTTCTATTCATATCTCAACCAATTCTCGGGAAATTCTGTGAGAAGTTTGATGATTACGTTGAAGTTTTTTGACCTTTTAAATTTTAAGAATCTTATCGTGGAGATATGTGGATTGTGGGTAGAAAACGTAAAAAAACTTATTTCAGTCGCGAGGCTTAAGCACACATAGCTAGTAGTAATTCATGTGCTATGGTTAGGTGGTTAGGTACACGCCAATACTGTATGGCAAACATATCACGGTATTTTAATTCCTTAGATTTTCAATACGAATATGAATGAAATTCTTCACTCCGAACCGCCTTGGCCATTAATTCAGAAGTCTAACGGCGCCGATTACATTGCTGATTTCAGAATAAAAGGTAGCAGCAAAGGTGAAAGTAGAGATACGTGAGATGTATAAGAATTAAGATAATTACATTCTCGACATAGCGCTCGAAGGGCGAGACTTCCTGAAGATGCTTCGTGTAGAGGCGATAGAACGCATAGAAAACTGGTAGCGTAGGCAATCTTTTTTTGCTAACATCACAGAATAAAAATGACCAGAAGGATTACCCAGCAAAGCCATTCAATAAATAAGCGACTCTAGCTACCAAGCAATAAAGTGCACTTCAGCTCGGAAAGCACGGAGTACCTAATATTTATATATATATATATATTTATGTTATTGTGACGGGACAAGCTTGAGGGCCACCTGATGTTAAGCGGACTAACCTCTGCTTATAACAGATGCATTTCATCACAAGTCACGAATTGCACTGCGCCCGTCACCTTGAGACAAAGTTAAAGTAATTTCACTGGCCCTCAAGGACTGGTGCCGGAACACACCGTTAGGTGCTTGGCGACAGATTTTCCACTTGAGGGTGGTCGCTAGCCAGTCGGGCATTCGCAAAATGCCCTTCCACCATGCGGTGAAGCTCAAGCCCGTGGCGGGATTCGAACCATGGACCTGCTGCGCGGCTATCCATAGCCAATGCCACTGAGCCATCACTGCTTCAAAATTCACCTGCAAGATGTCTCTCTTTCTAACGCATAGCTCTGATCTCTTCTGACGCGACTCGTACCGTAGAATAAGCCCGTCCGAACGGATACGCCGATGTACCTGTAGCTTTGTCCTGAAGCTCGGAATGAGCTAGGTCTGGTTATACAAGGTTATTGGTAAAATGCTAAAAACCCCTGAGGGTTGACTTCTGCTAGTTCTAACAAACATTTTGAGATGTTTTTTTGTTTTGTTTTGTCTAGCATTTTACCAATAACCCTGTATATAAAGCATTTACTTAGCGGCAAGTATTTTTGTCTGTGATATCTTTTGACAAAGAATATAGATAACTTACTCCCTTAAGATTGTCTCATATCATAGAGATACCTTTTTTATACCTCAAACATGACAAACAAGTGATTTTTAGTAACCGCAGACGTTTGCAACATCGTGGGCATCACTTGCGCGTTGCCGACCTTTCAAATACCTTTTAACCTTCTTGAAGAAACCTCTATATTCTGAACTTACCTAACGCATTACACTGGGTTAGTACATACGCTAGTAGTTTGACACAATAATATGTCTGTAGAGTTCTTCGATCAAATTAGTGTGTTATTTATAGTACCTAGAGCTATAATTGCATCTGTGTGTCTATTTCGGAACATGCCAATAATATTGCCAATTCAAATATCAAAGGTCAAATATGCAAGTGTGTGACATATCGGCATTGCATCAGAGGCATTATACAAATACAATTAATACTAATAAATTTATTTCATCCTTATTGTGATACATTTATGATGAGTCTCTGACTCTTAAACTAGGCTGGTGGCCTGTATTTCAAGAGCCAGGTCCTTCCTGGCTTTAGTGGATCTGTGACACATCTATATATATATTTTTATATTTTTTCTTATATACTATTTAGTAACAATTCAAAATTGAAGTTATACATTTAACAGATACATATAGGAAAAATATTTATACGAAATTTATTAATTGTAAGAGTAATATCTAAAGACAAGCACATGTTTTTGATGCAATGATGGTCGAGCGGTAATAGCTATGGACTGTCGTGCCGCAGGACCATGGTTCGTTCCCCACCGCTGGTTTGAGCTACACCGCATGGTGGAAAGGCATTTTGCGAATGCGCACCTTGCTAGCCTATCTAGCTACCACCTTCAAGTAGAAAATCTATCGCCAAGCACCTAACAGTGTGTTCAGGCAGCAGTCCTTGAGAGCCAAGGAAATTACAGGCAAATGAGACTTAACAAGTATGTCTCAAGGTGATGGGCGCAATGCAGTTCGTCACTTGTGATGAAATGCATCTGTTATAGGCAGAGAATACCGCTTAACATCAGGTGGGCCTCGTGCTTGTTACGTCACAATAACATAAATAAAAAAAACTTTGAGGGGCCGCACTGCGAAGGTCCGTCAGAGCGTAGGAGAAAAATAGCCTTTTCCATTTTACTATGCTGTCTGCCAGTTGGTCTGCTGGTATATTAGTCTATAGCTTCTAATCGAAATGAGTCAACAAACCTGAAATTAAGATATTTCGTGTTAATAATGACACAAAACTTTGTAAGCAAGTTAAACTGTTAATTAATTGGCGATACCTCACAGAAGTGATGGGTATAGATAACAAAACTAAATAAATATATTTGCAAGACAAAACAAAGTATGTTTTTTTTCTAAGTTGTTTTTATTTGGACGAGTGAGTATGATTAGTGAAACACAATACTGTACTGAGTTTTAGAATCACTTATAAAAAAGAATTAGAAAGAATAGGTAATATGTTTACAACTATGTAAATAAAAGGGGAAGATAGAGTACGTTCTAATATCACGACAATATAATGTGGAGAAAGTTTAGCTACGCTTCGATTGTGTACGATACGTTAAAGATAGGAAGACAAGTGCATCTACAAAGCAGTGATGCCTTGCCGCAGGTCCATGGTTTGAATCCCGCCGCGGGCTTGAACTTCACCGCATGGTGGAAGGGCATTTTGCGAATGCCCTTCCACCATGCAGCGACGACCTCAAGTAGAAAATCTGTCGCCAAGCACCTAACGGTGTGTTCCAGCAGCAGTCCTTGAGAGCCAGTGAAATTACAGGCACATGAGACTTAACAACTATGTCTCAAGGTGACAGGCGCAGTGCTATTCGTGACTTGTGACGAAATGCATCTGCTTTAGGCAGAGGTTAGTCCGCTTAACATCAGTGATTGATCCGTCACAATATAATTAAAAATAAAATGCATAGTCGCTCTTTTTTGCAAACACTCAAAAACACTCTTGAGACTTAATCAGGAGACGTCCGCATCGCCTGATTTGACATTGCGATGTTCGAGGTAGGGTTGCCGATTTTCCCGTTTACTATAAATTCAATGTATGTTTATAAATCAGAGATACTTTTCAGTTGACAGAAATACCCCTAAGTCCTAAAGACTATTGCAAAACAACACTAATTTAAAATGTGAAATGACTGTAAGTACCTTCATTATGTAGAACAAGAGGTACTGAAAACGATTATTGTCGATTATTGATTATCGGAACTTTGAGTACACAAGTGTGATATGCACTTTGTCGGTCTTTTCTTTTCAATTTGACTAGATATTCTCTACATTCTCCTTGAGAGCCAGTGCAATAACAGGCAAAATGAGACTTAACAGGTATGTCTCAAGGTGATGGGTGCAGTGCAGTTCGTCACTTGTGATGAAATGCATCTGTTATAGGCAGAGGATACCGGTTAACATCAGGTGGGTCTCGCGCTTATTC
This sequence comes from Plagodis pulveraria, assembly GCA_963890685.1. Lineage (NCBI taxonomy): Eukaryota > Metazoa > Arthropoda > Insecta > Lepidoptera > Geometridae > Plagodis > Plagodis pulveraria. Next base: position 5,912,632 of record OY982950.1, read on the forward strand.
CTTCACAATAACATAAAAAAAAAAATGTATATCAATCAACTTATGTATTCCGGAACGGTTCAAAATAGATGTTCCACGTGACTCACAACCGACAAATTACTTTTTCATGCCGCATAATTTGATGGGTGCCGGCAATTTTGCCCCCGCGGCAATATCAGACACATGTGAAGCAAAAACATACCCGCAATTTTGAAATTACCCTCTCTCTGCGTGCGTTGAACAAATTAAATTAGGAAAATGCTCGAGTATTTCTCTACCTACGCTTTTGTATCATACAATGTTATAATATCTGCTTGCGAACAATAATGAATTTGGTTTTGAACTTTGTGGGTAATTAAATTGGAGACTCCGTATTTTCGTGTTGGTAGTTCGTAATAGGTGACGAATAGAATAATACCAGAAGATGGGTAGCTTCTGAAGAACTGTCATCTTACACTGCCGGCTCCAAGACGCCTGCCAAGCGTGGGGATTACGTCAAGCTTCCTCTAATTGCGGATACCTTTGTGCAACGGTGGGCATTAATCGCTATTGACGATGATAACAATGAATTATAATTTAGCTATAGTTTTGCAGCTTTTATTTAGCGCTCATCAGTCATCACCTCTTAAAGTAACAAGTACCTATAACTTTATTAAAAGAGTAAAAAACCAGTCTGCTAATTATTTATTTTCGTTGAACATTTTATCTTTTAATATTGTTAGGTTTGCAATAACGCCTGCGGATTACATTACAAAATCACAAATATACGATAGGAAAAATTTAAGTCATGTGCGGGATTCATCCACCCTTTGAGCCGGGGTATGCTGTAACCAATTGAGCTAACATGACATGACATCATAACTCAAATCTTTCCTATCGTTCTTTAACCATCTTATTGGGATGGAGCACACAGGAACATTTTATCGTGACATAGAAATTAAAACTGCAAGTTAAATATATTTTTGGAATCGTTTTTTAAAGCTCTTCTCAAATTTTGATACTCCACACTCGATGGGGTTGGAAGATTTTTTATCTCACAATATGGTGTCTTGAATTTGCCAGGTTGTTTTTCTACTTTTTTATGTACCTAGTCTCATTTGCCATGTCAAGATGAATCTAATGATATCTCTTACATAAGAATCGGTTAAGCCGTTTAGAAGTTATGATGGAATAAAGAAACTCACAAACATACATACGTGAACCCTGAAACGTAACTGTCCTTTTTTTTGGGCAGTGTTGTAAAAAAAAACCGCCGAAATGCGAAGACGCGGGTCTGGCTTTATTTAGAGATCCACATTATAATAACCCGTGAAAGAAAAAAAAGCCACTGATTTAATCCCAGCTTGAAACCTACATAATCGGAGTTTTCAGTATTTGTAGATTCCTCAATAGTAACTTAACTTTTGGTATTATGTGACACTTGTCACATAATACCATTATTTTCATTACGAACAAATCAAATGTTTATTATTATTTTTTTCCCCAACATGCATCCCCAACACTATTACCAGTTTTACAAAAACACAGAAGATGTGTTTTTGATCCACCGTACAAATGGTAATAGTTAAATGAAAGCTTCAAATTTTTGTGTTAACAAAGAACAAACTGACTCGCGCTAAGGAGTCCGGAGAAGTGATTGAAAAAATAGTTCTTTGTAAAGAAGCACAAAAGCATCTGCAGTCCTACCCACCTACTGAAGATATTAACTTATTATGAAAGACTGATTTGAAGTCCTTCGTCTAGGAGTCACAATTGCGCGAATAGGGTCAGTTACGCGCTGAGGACCGTGCTCGTCGCTTCGCACAATCTACACTCCCAGACGAAAGACTTCAAAACAGTCCGAAACTGGTCGGAATCTTTCCGGTAAATATTAAGCGGGTCCTAGCTGGTTCCTAATAAGTTAATGTGGATAAAAATCGCGATAGTTTTCAAAGTGAAGCCACTGAAGGTAGTTTGGGCACTACTAAACTGCTGGCGGTAAACTAGCGTCTAAGGTTTTTACAGGTAATGTTTTAACGAAAATATTGTCAAGCAATATAGATCTAATACGAAAAATTTTTCGGTCATCACTATAGAAACAAATATTTATGCGCCGCGCGTCGTCAATGATGAAACGTACATTATGTCCATGATTTAAATTTAGATTTTAATCCATTATTAAAATTTGATGTATACATTAAGTTTCAATCAAATCAGCCGGGCAGGAGTAACAAACATACACAAACTTTCGCATTTAAGTATAACATTTGTGCGTGTAAGTAATTTCCTTGAGGTGTACTTATGTAATTAGCACTTATACGCAAAACTTACCCTATAAATATTATAACTATGATGATGGCTATATAATACAGCTTGGTAACAGAATATTATGTATGATGCGAGATTATATTGATTTTGTTTTACGAAATTATCTTTTAGATAAAGGTTCCATCGGCTTTGATCCACGCATTTTGAGTAACATAAGATTTTATACATCCTCCGTAATGTAGACACGATGTAACATCAATGAAATGCCTTGTAAAAGGGTCTTTGTGTACGTAAAGACGTAGTGATAAAACATAATTAAATGATAAGTATGTATACCCTGATGTTTGTTAGTTCATAGATGGGACTTGAGCAGGTAAAGGAGAAACGACTTTCGCAAGTGTCGAATTTATCCATGCATCACGGCCGTCGTTGTCGGAACCGGTCGTTGTCTCAGGATCGAATGCTATAGGTTAAGTCAGAGCATTCGCATATAGTCTGAAAACTCAGACACTAGGCCAGCCCTAGTAAGCCTGAGTGACCACCTACCTTTAGCTATAACATATATATACCTTAGTAGGTATATATATATTACGGCTAAATGTAGGTGGTGACGCCAAAGCCTTGCAAATAGTAGACTGTAACTTTGCTGGATCTAAAAAAAAAAATGGAGATATAACGTTCGTTGAGAAAGGATGATGAAGCTTGTTACCTTGGTAAGTTGTAGGGCACTAACGCTGGAGGCTGAAGTCAATCCATCACATGAAGATAGGTAGGCACTTGACACAATCACATACTCCCCTACCGGCCGGTATTATACAAAAAAATATGTATTTTCTTAATAAACTGGAGCACGCGTGCACGTCGATGGTCGACGATGGATTCGTAAGCAGTGGTTGTCACTAAACGGGTCGGATTAGCCATCACAACAGATAGTGACCCACCAAATCTCAAAGAAAACAAGACTTTAATGGTGTGTTTCCCTCAACGAACTGAATTAAAAATAATAACAGTAAAATTATTAATAATAGCCATTTGGCGTAACCAGTAGGTGAGAACATAAAGTTAAGATTAGCCGGCTAAACAGTATAGCCGCAGGCCCTTGGCTAAAAATGTAGAAGCCAAAGAAAAAGGAAACAATAAAATAATGTTTACTATTTCGAAACAAAAACTTTTATTGAAAAAATTATCACTCTCATAACAGATAATTGCGTATTCAAAATTACAAAATAAATCTTCGTTGAGACAAAAAATAAAACTCGAACTCAGTGTTTGACAGTGTAACCTTTAATCACTGCACACCGGGGATGTTACCAGGATGACTTGCGGATGATACTAAAGCTGCCAACGTAATGGCTGCGATGGGGTCATCCGGGTCGTCCAATACCTGCCTTGGTCGGCGACGGGGAGGTTTGAAGTAGGGATCAGAGAAGCATTTAATATAAATTATGCATTCAATTAATTTGTTGAACTCCTTACCCGCTGGTAGTCTCTGTTTTATTATCAAGGTGTCCTAAAATATAGATTAAATACTTGTTTATAATTTTATCAAACTATCATGTTCCACGTTCGAGACAGCAGCCAAGTTCTTTATCTGCTAATTAAAGCCAGTCTTTTGTTTCGTGCACAATTAGGATGTCTAATTCAACGACGTGCCCCAACGTATTCCATGTTTTGAATAGAATTACCTTAATTCACCAAAAATAATTACCTATATATGTACAGTAATGTTTTTACTTGCCTCGGACCTTAATTGGGGTATTCGTGCCGTCTTTTGTGTAATAAAATACACACACATAATTACGTAGACTCGTATTTTCTTGTCCAAAGGCGCGTTTCTTTGCTTGACGTTGTAATTTCCTAAGGCTTGATAAATAACGAAGCGTGTGTTTACAAATGTTATTCCGTAGCTAATAGAATATAAGGGAGTTGGAGATTAATAAGGGATTTCTAAAATATACTCTTGATACTTAATATAAATCACAAGTACATAATTGTATACTAAAATTCATCGGTGACCTTATACTCTTATTCATTGTTTAATATATATTTCCTTATTGTATCAATATGGATAAGATGGAAATGATTTTACTTATGATATACAGTACTCATGACCCTTTTAATACTTAGGTGTTACAAGGGTATATTATAATAAGTAATCATCTGGGCGACTGAACGTCGTCGCTCAAGCTTTGAGGTACAAGTAGGCCATGGAGGAATGAAAGGGGGAAATTATCCCTTGACGAAACGTGTCGCCATTATTCCTAAAACTGACAGTAAATAGCAAAAGCTCAATAATACTTAATTCGCCCTCAACCTCGATGAATACGAACCATCTTTTGTGCAAATAGTACAGTCACTTGGCGAGAGATGGGACACTTTAAAAATATTGAAATAGTTTAAAAATAACTAGTCCTTTGTCATCAATAAACACCAAATTACCTAATAAAAGAATCAATATGTAAAGTTGGTGGTTATATATTATTTAATCTGCATAGACGGTGAGAATGAGTTCCAAAAGCTGACAACATCTCATCAGTAGTAAGTAGCGAAATTTTTGAGCTACTATACCATAGTGAAAAGTAATACACCGGTATTATACCTAGTAATGTAAATAAATGAAAAATATGTTTTTAAAACATTTACATGTGAATTGTAATACCGCACATGACCAAATTTTTTCCTATCATATATTTATGAATTTGGTAATGTAATCCGCATAGCAGGCGTTATTGCAAACCTAACAATATTAAAATATAGATGTATAGATGTCGCTATAGATGTCGCTCCATCCCAATACGATGGTTAAAGAACGGTTGGAAAGATTTGAGTTATGACGTCATGTCATGTTAGCTGAATTGGTTAGAGCATACCCCGGCTCAAGGGGTGGATGGACGCGGGTTCGAATCCCGCACATACCTTAAATTTTTCCTATCATTTATTTATGATTTTGTAATGTAATGCCATCCGCTGCCTTTGTCACTTGATCTGAACTATTTTTGCAACATAAAATGCAACTCTTCATCTTTGCGCCGTGAATTCGACGAAAATGTATTTATAGTCACGATATTTTAAAACATGGTTCACATGCAAGCGCCTAGAGAAGACTAAGCTGAATCACGCCCCTACCATTGACTTCACGGCCGACTTGATGGAGACTAGGCCGACTTACATATTACAACTCTTATTCCTCCATGGAGTAGACTAACATCCAAGAGTAACAATGCCGAAAACGCATTTAAAAAGGTTGACTTAAAAAGCTTATATAAATACAAAATTTGCCATCTCTGAAATCCGAGATACCAACCAACAATTGTACCAACAATTCTATTTATTCGCCTAAAATAATTTAGTACTTACAAGGAAATATATTATAAGATAAATAACTGAGCGAGCGCTAAGCGCGAGGAAAGCGTCACCGTTTCAACTTGGGTAAATACTTGCTTTCGCATGACCGTCCGGATATCTGGATTTCAGGTTATTCTCATCTACAGGTTGCATTTTCAACCAATTCCTTTAAAATTGTGTGAGCAGGCTCGATTGTATGAAATTTATGGTCGATTAATATTTAAAATTTATAAAACGGCGGTGAGATAAAGTTTGTAAATGTAAAAAAAAAAACGTCTCGAGGTCTGCAGCTCACAGTAGCACTAGTATACAATAATAGAAATCAAACGATGGAAACTGAAGCAGTGATGTCTCAGTGGCATTGGCTATGGACTGCCGCGCAGCAGGTCCATGGTTCGAATCCAGCCGCGGGCTATGAGCTTCACCGCATGGTGGAAGGGCATTTTGCGATTGCCCACCTGGCTAGACCGACCACCCTCCAGTAGAAAATCTGTCGGCAAGCACCTAACGGTTTGTTCCGGCAGCAGTCCTTGAGAGCCAGTGAAATTACATGCACATGAGACTTAACAACTATGTCTCAAGGTGACGGGCGCAGTGCAATTCGTGAATTGTGACGAAATGCATCTGTTATAGGCAGATGTTAGTCCGCTTAACATCAGGTGGGCCTCGAGCATGTTCCGTCACAATAACATAAAAAAAAACGACGGCATCCACATCAAAAATATGATTATCTCTTATTTGTCGGAGTTATTATCGGAAGCGGCATGTTGAAACGCGCGCTAGTATGGACCTTATCATAACAGTAGTTTGTTTGACTTTCTTATTGGCCGGCCACGGGCTGGTAATCTCGGTGAGAGACGGCTCTTAGCTAACTATCGAGTGAAACTAACTAAACCCGAGAGTGGCTTGTCGGCTGGCTATAACTTGTGGCTGGCTATACTTGTCACTTGTCAGCTTGCTAGAACTTGTCATATTTGCCGTCTTGGAACTGGGATTAACTGAAGTATACCCATATGACTGACCTGTCAACGTAGGACCCATGTTATGTAGGACGTATTATGTTTGTATAAGATATTAACTTTAGAACTTGGTCAAAGTTTGAGGCGTAAGTGTGTGATATATGATATTACGACTTACAATGTGTACCTAACCGCCGTTTACTTCACTTATGACTAAAACGTGGTCAATACGGTCTTTATGGACAAGCTCAGAGTGGCACAACGAGCTATGAACCAAACATAAAGCTTGGCCCAGATAAACTCCCTATTGACAAAGCGACAGTCTTCCTGGGAATCAAAATGGATTCCACTTTACAATGGGATCCACATATACATGATCTCTCCGGAAGACTTAGTTCTGCTGCATATGCAGTTCTTAGGATAAGACAGTTAACAGACGTAGCTACTGCTCGCCTAGTTTATTTCGCGTACTTCCACAGTATTATGTCGTATGGTGTATTGCTGTGGAGAACTGCTGCTGAGATAGAGACAATCTTTATCATACAAAAGCGTGCAATTTGAGCCATATATAAAATGGGTCCTAGGGAATCTGTGAGGGATCTTTTTAAAGAAATTGATATTTTAACTTTACCAAGTCTGTATATATTTGAAAATATTATGTATGTACGTAAAAATTTGAGTAAATTTAAATTAAACTGTGACAATCACGACTACAATACTAGGAATAAAGATAAAATAGCGGTGCCAGGTTTTAGATTAGCAAAGACAAATAAAAGGTCCTTCTTAGGTAATTGTGTGCGGTTTTATAATAAAGTTCCGAAACATATTACAACGCTCACAGAAGGGAAGTTCAAGTTGCATGTTTAAAACATATTGATTAAAAAATCCTACTACACAGTTTCTGATTACATAAACGACAAAAATGCCTGGACAATTCCGGCTCCGCCAAGCTGCCTGTCACCTACATAATTTAAACAAATATTGTAATAACTCTATTATATAGTAAGTATGTAACACATTGTTAAAAGATGTTTAAAAGAATGGCCCCGAGTTTCTTGCCCGTTCTTCTCGCAGTGGCTCTATACAATTTATTTGCTGAACGTGGCAGTACAATGTAGAATATTTCAATACTAAAATTTGTAAATGACCTTCATACGAGCGTCGTAGACGCCTAAATTGAATAAATGATTTTGACTTTGACTTTGACTATGGAGAGTGCAAGCTCGGAGTTTCTTTTCTTTTTATTAGCCAAAGAACCAAAGTCATCGGCATACCTTTCAGAATTTCCAAGTCGAAGTGGAAATGGACATGCCATTTTGCTCGATGAACCGATAACCGAGAGGGAAGAAATATTTTCGCGGGGTTACCACATCGCATCGGAGGATGTAGTGTTGGTGATAAATTTGTTTACTTATAAATAATTACTGTTAAATCTGCGCTTTAATTTCACAGTTTTATTTGTACTACATTTTGACATCTAAAACTAAATTCAAACTTATCACAATTGAACGCATTTTGCTTATTCCTCACGATCCGGTGAATGTAGCCATCGTTTGAACGAATGTTGGCTGGAACTTGAAAATCTAGAGTATACTAAGTGGAAATATATATGTAAGTACCTACTCAATATTTATTATTTTTGTTTAATCTAAATATAATGCACGATAAACGTCTCAGTTGTCAATTTCATACAATTTTTGTCTCTCAATTTAGTTTTACTACATGGGTATCTCTCAAAAACTAATCCAGTAACGATTCTCAATATATAATATACATATATATATATAGAGCATACCCCGGCTAAAGAGCTGGATAGACGCGTGTTCGAATCCCGCAGATGATTATAATATTCTCTCGTAAATTTGTAATTTTGTAATGTAATTCGCCAAGCAGGCGTTATTGCTAACATAATAGTATAAAAATTTTCAAAATTAGATAAAATACGCACTATTTCTTTATATACCTACAATTTTAACGAACAAACACTGACATTATACCCAAGTAGCACAAACTAGTTGCTTAAGAGCTTTGGAGCCAATCCGATTATTCCCAAAGGCGCCAAGCTCAAGCGCCAGAGCGTGCACTGCAGACCATAAGCATCCGCTTTGGAGCCAAAGGGGCACAACTTTTTGCAACCTTCATGTCCATTAGAACTAATGTTTTGAAGCGTGATTCACATGCACAACAAACATTTTATTCTCTTACAAAATGCAACAAACTGGTCATTTTACTATTATAATTTTTAGACATGGGTATCACCCATATGACGAAGTAATGTCTAGACGTTTTACTAGTAGGTCATTTTTCCCTCAATGACGTTATGCTAGATTATCCTTCTGATAAGGACCAGATTGACCAATTTCCTTCGATTGTAAAGTTCAGATCGTATTTGATTTCCAAATGTGTGTCAGGTTTTTATTATAACTTTAAAATATTAAACCAAGTATAAAATATCTCAAAAAGTAAGTCTACCTTTCGCTTTATCTTATGTCCCTCAACCAAAAGTCAAAGCCCGGTCAAAGCTTCCCTCCGTAACTTTCAATGTTTGATGAGATTTGATTTGACGGCGCCTTCTACGCCAACCCTTTATTTTAAGCCCTTGCCCCTTGTCCTGACAGCGACAAAAAGCCCCGACCTTTTTGAGGGTCCGCGGCTCAGGTCCGACCTCGTGGCAGGAATGATAAGGTGGTTTACCGATGTTATATCATGTTGTATTCAACTGGGGAAGAAAGAAGGATTATGTGGAATTGGGAATGATGCTGTGTGTTTTTAAGGACGTACGCATCTGGACTTAGCCTTAGTTGCATTATTTCGTTAAATCATTCGTTAGGAGTTTTCCTGAAGATTTAAAGATCATTAAATTGTTGTAATTCGACCTATTATATGTTCATAAAATCTTCTGATGTGTGGTTATGGTTTATTATAAAGTGAATTCTTCGCTATTTTATTTCTATTTATTTTAGGTTTTTTGTTACAAAAAGTACTACATTTCTTTACATACGTTATGAAAAGAATGCTAAGCTGTACTGTAGCTAAACTACAACACATGCCACAGCAGATTTCGTATAAAGTTTTTATGACAGTTATTAGAAAATAATAGATAATGACATTTATTTATTGATAGCTGCTAGGCTAGCCTTTGAACACTATTTCACCTGATGGCAAGTCATAACGTGGTCGAAGATGTTTTTCAGGCTAACCAAGAATTACTGGCTCTAGTGGACTGCTGCCGAAACGCCTCTTACGACTTCCACAGGATGATATGGATAGCACCCCACGACGAAATTCTTCGTTTATCTTCGGAAAAACTATCAGTTAACAACAGGAAAGGTAGTTAAGTTAAAGTTTCTTTTTAAGCATCAGCAACAAAAAAGAGTATTTTGTAATATTTCTTAGAAATCTTATACTTCTATACTAATATTATAAAGAGGAAAGGTTTGTATTCTTGTATTCAACGAATAAACTTTAAAACTACTCGACGGGTTTGGATGAAATTTGCTATGGAAATGGTTTGAGACACGGGGAAGGACATAAGATAGTTTTATCCAACTGCGGAAAAAGAGATTAATGGTTTTGCGCGATAACCGAAATACGCGTGGAGGGAGCCGAGGCCGGAAAACTAGTAATTAATATTCTAAGCTCATTAAAGTGCATGTGCACTAAGCGTAGTTTCGTCATATTTTAATACCATGATAGTATTCAAAATATGACGAAGCCTCATTCACATCCACTGCTTCTTGTTTGCTAGTTTTCCAAAAAAAATATTCATGTATATCGTTTTGCATGTATATTGTTATTTTAAAATAAATAATGAAACGGAAAACTGGCTAACCAAAAGCATCGATATTAAGATAATGCATGCAAAATTTTACCAAATTTCAACCCTTGCTACGTGCACACTAGCATTAGCGCCCGCCGGAAAAGGAAAAACAAGGCGATTTACGCCTTCTACTACCTCGCCCAAATTCCCAAATTCCGATGGTTTTGTTACAGCGGCTAACAACACCCTTGTCCTAAATAAAGACCTAAACAAAAGCCCATCTAACTACCAATAAAGAAAGTGGGATTGCATAAGCTGTTCCCGGATGCATGAGCCGTGGGGAAAGTAATTTTCAATTCTAAAGGCGCGGTTCAAAGGTCTCGCGACTATGCTGCAGTGTGACCCACTTTTATATCAACAGCGGAACCGGGACACACTTAGTGCTGTGGGAATAGCGTGAGGGAACTGGGAATTCTGTGGGAATCGTTTGCACTTACACTACTATATTTTCTGTTTACACTACCGAGTAATATAGAACTCATTTTATAACGCTCGGCAGCATATTACAATGCTCACAGAAAGTGAATCCCAGGATAGAATTGTAATTATTTAAACGACAAAAATATTTCGGCAATTTCACCTCTGCCAAGCTGTGACCTACGTAATTTAAACAAATATTGTAATAATGTTATAAAATATATTTGTAACACATTGTTAAAAGAGGTTTAAAAAGTATGGCCCTGAGTTTTTAGCTCGTGCTTCTCGCAGTGGCTCTGTAGCATTTTTTAGCTGAACGTGGCAGTACAATGTACAATATTTCAATATTATAATTATTTTTTTTTATACTGAACTGGGTAGCACTTGACCACTATCTCACCTGATGTTAAGTGATGTTGCGATCGATGATGGAGCGCGCTTACCCAGAAGATACCTATTCACTCGCGTTTTGAAGACCCCTACATCGTACTTAAACGGAAACACAGACTCAGGCAGGGTGTTCCATTCCCTGGCGGTTCGTATGATAAACGAAGAAGTAAATCGCTTCGTTCAGGTAAATGGAATATCCACCATAAAGCGGTGGCGCTTCTGAGTATCCCTGGAAGTCCGATTGAAGAATGGGGATGGCGAAATCAAATTGTGAAGTTCCATTGCACACTCACCGAAATGTGTCCGATAAAAAACCGATAAAGAAGCGACTTTGCGGCGATGCTCGAGACTCTGGAGTCTCTCTCCTCTCAATAGCTTCCAGTGTCTCCAGCTGGTATTTGGCAGAACCATCCCAAAGGTGAGAACAGTACTCCATACACGACCGGACTTGGGCTTGTTTTTTTTTTTTTTTTATGTTATTGTGAAGGAACAAGCGCGAGGCCCACCTGATGTTAAGCGGTATCCTCTGCCTATAACAGATGCATTTCATCACAAGTGACGAACTGCACTGCGCCCATCACCTTGAGACATACCTGTTAAGTCTCATTTTGCCTGTTATTTCACTGGCTCTCAAGGACTGCTGCCGGAACACACCGTTAGGTGCTTGGCGACAGATTTTCTACTTGAGGGTGGTCGCTAGCCAGGCCGGCATTCGCAAAATGCCCTTCCACCATGCGGTGAAGCTCAAGCTCTGGGCGGGATTCGAACCATGGACCTGCTGCGCGGCAGTCCATAGCCAATGCCACTGAGCCATCACTGCTTCAAAAAGTGATAAAGATTAAGCAACTGTCCCGGTGTGAAGTATTGTCTCACCTTAGCCAGAACACCAAGCTTTTTTGAGGCAAGCTGGGCTTTGGACTCAATATAGGAGCCGAAACCTTATACGAGCATCGTAGACGTCTAAATTGATTAAATAATTTCAACTTTGAGTTTTCGTGCAGGTACGGCATTCTAGTTTTTGGTTATTCTTGGTTTTTGGTGTACGGAATATGAGGCCCACCTAGTTTTAGGCGGTAACGTGCCTCTAATAGATGCAGTTCGTCTACAAGTGACGAACAGCATCTGAGAGATCATAAGAGCGCCCGCCGCGGCAACACTGGACCACGCTGCGCTCCCTTTGAATAGAGTTTTGAAAATTTACATCGAGCTAAGTAATAGAAAATATGAAATATTGCATTACAGGCACAAGAGACTTTAAACATCACGTGGTCCTTGTGCTTATTCCGTAAAATACACATTTACAAACACAGAATAAATAATTAATAAAGTATTTTCTTCCCAAGTTGTTTGTTAGGACCAGCAGAAGTCAACCCTAAGAGGTTGTTAGCATTTTACCAATTACCCTGTATAAACAATACTTTATATTACTTTTCACCCAATGTTTCGGCTTTCTGTTTTTAGTTTGTACGAGTAGATAACTGACTCTTGCCACATCAGTCAAAACGGTGGCAAAAAGTGAAATATTGTAGCACGGGTCATAACCCCATCGTTTTTTAAAGCAAGAGCACAAGAACAAAGATTCATTTTGTCCCTCGTTCACCGTTTTGACAGCTGTAATGCAGTCTCGGAGACTTCTTACTTTTATGTAATATTACCTATAAGTTGTGTTCTTGTGTCGTCCTTTGTTGTATCGAAACTGCCTTTTTGTTGTTAGGTTGTGTGAGTTTCGTTCCTATTAGTACAATTATTATTAAGTAGTGTATCGTTCCCTATAACGTTCTCGTAGGTGTGCTGTCAGGAAGTTGATTTTAAGGATTCCGTACCTCAAAAGGAAAAGACCGAACCTTTATAGAATCACTTTGTTGTCCCTCTATCTGTCAAGGCCCTTTTTCTCAGGAACGCGTAGAGGAATCCAGTTGAAATTCGTATCAAATACTCAGGTCTACTGTCCCTTGAAGCACCGAAAGGTGTGTTCCGGCAGTAGTCCTTGAGAGCCAGTGAAATTACAGGCACAATGAGACTTAACAACTATGTCTCATGTGGCGGGCGCAATGCAATTCGTGAGTTGTCATGAATTGCAACTGTTATAGGCAGAGGTTAGTCCACTTAACATCAGGTGGGCCTCGAGCTTGTTCCGTCACAGTAACATAAAATACAAATCTGTGAAATAATCAAACTTCTAAGCCAACGCAAACAAAAGATAATAACAGCCGTTTATGTCGTAAATGTTCGATACACGCAAGGAAATCAAAACCTACAGTATACTTCCCGTGAACCCAGAATCTTGAAATTTGGTACGAAGTAATTTCATAACACAGATAAAGGAAAAATAGTGAAAAGCATACATTTTTAGTTACATCATACAATAAAAATATTATTAATAATTTTGAAATGTTATGGATTTCATTTAGCAATAAAAATACCATACGTTTTAATTTACACCTACGCGTTTGTACGGAACACTCGATGCGCGAGTCCGACTCGTACTTGGCTGGTTTTTTAAGGCAAGGTTTATTCCAAATATGCTTGATTTTTCTACCTATAATCACCATTAACTGCCCATTTATTTTCTAATAGTGGCCAATAAAATACACTTTAGTATCCTGTCTGAGAACAGCTAGGTGCTTTGTTTGGGTAGTTTTGCGATAAAATGTACTTACTAGGCAATAACAACACAGCAGGAAGTACAAAATGTGTTTTTTTCGGCGTTGTATGTACGACTGTAGCCTACACCCATTCGTTACTTTCTTTTAGTTAGCATAATTATAGGTAACTAATATTCTTCCGGTCCTTGTCGAAAGAAAGAAGAGTAATACTAATACAATGATAAACGTGTATATAATAGTCCCTGCTTCCATAAGGACGTAAATTTGCTAGAAAGTGCGCAAAGAAAAGCCACGATGATGCCGTAAGCTTTAAGAAGAAAATCTTATTCGGACAGACTGCACGAATTGCACCTCACGACAGAAAAAAAAAGCGTATTTGTGGTGACCTTATTAAAATATACAAGATATTCACGAAAGACCAGCAACGTTACGACGATTGGCTAGGCAGTCTAGCCTGTCATTCAGCACTTAGCCAATTTCACGCAAATCACGAAAAGGGTTAAAATGGAAATAATCCGAACAACGGTAAGAAGACAATTATTTTTCCAATAAGTTTCTTGTGCTTAAATTGCCTGGAGTAGAATTGAGTAATATCCTAGCGAGGACATTTAATGCAAGTTGTTGATGATGGGCAAAAACTTACCCTGTGTAATTGCTTCAAGCAAAAACAGTAAAATACACTTTGAAGTGGTCTCGTTTGATCCATTTTGTTTTGATAGTCTGATGTATTTTGCTATGAATAATAATATCATTGGTAGGTATTTGCCTGTGAAATTAAATGAAAATGAAACGAAGCATCATGGCTTTCAATCCTTTAATGGCGTAGTCCCGGTAATTAATATTGCATATTTAAAGTGCAACAAATGGGTCCATTTGTGAGAGGTTAAAGTTTTCTCCTCCAAAACTATTAACTGATATTTTTATTATTTGCCCATGATCTAAGTTAGCTGTCAACACGACCCAGTCATTTCCATTTTATCAGCAACTAATTATTACTAAAGAAAATATGATTCTGAAACTCACAAAAATGCCCCGTTTTACCGCCATCACATAATCGAAAAGTTTTGAATATAAAAGAAAATGATAGGTACTTATTTATACTCTTTTTTTAAATTTCAATGTCTATGGCAAATTGAATTAAATAGAGAGAGATCGTAAGTAGATGTAGCATCAAACATCCCCAAGACATCGCGAGCGACGCAAATAGACATTCTGAATGTTTAATGGAACCTCTCGAGTTGAGATCCGCTCAAGAATTCAAGAATGAATGTTAAAAATTTACAAAATCCTCGAAAAATTCTCCGAATAAAGAAATTCTCGCGTAATTTGCCGTAATTTAATACGAGTCGGAATTAACATGGGCTCCGCGATGAGCCGTTTTTTCGCAGACAGCTATAGTATAGGAGCTGGTTACAAAAAATTACTGGTTACGCCAAACGTCTATTATTATTATTTTTACTACTATTATTTCTGATTAAGTTCGTTGAGGGAAACAAAGCATTGAAGTCTTGTTTTCTTTGAGATTTGGTGGGTCTATCTGTCACTATCTGTTGTGATGGCCAATCCGACGGTAGACCCGTCTAGTGACAAAACACTGCTTACGAAGCTTTCGTCGACCATCGACGTGCGCGCGCGCTCCCGTTAATTAAGAAGATACATTTTTTTTTTTGCATAATACCGGCCGGTAGGGGACTATGTGATTGTGTCAAGTGCTGTCAGTATCTTCATGTGATGGATTGACTCAACCTCCAGCGATAGCGTCCTTCAACTTACCAAGGTAACAAGTTTCATATATTTTTTTCTCAACGAACGTTATATTATCTCCATGTTTTTTTTCTTAGAACCAGCGAAATTACAGTCCACTATTTTCAAGGCTTTGGCGTCACCATAAATTCTGGTCCAACGAGCCGAATAAAACTGGGGTAATATTTACGAAAAATTAATTCATAATATAGAACATTCTCGATTGCAGTTAACTTGATATTTAACTAGTCTGTCAAATTGAACCTTATTGTATGGGCGACATGGCTAAAATCGCTTGTTCCTACTTCGTTTGTTACCTGGGCAATTTGTGAGTTATTGCTTATAAACTTATGATAATTATCGTTAATTATTGTTTAAAATAATATTATACTGCTACAAATTACATATATGCCTACTTTTATATTTCATTGAATGCATATCGGTTCCGTTGTAATAATTGAACTCGCACAGCACCGATGTGAGCGTTTTCAATCTACCCACATGTACGTATAATTGCACTCAACACGTAATTAGTAATCGCATAGCATTAGATTATACACTTCGATTTGTTATCTACTTATTATTAGAATAGTAATAGCAATTTATTTAAACCGCATCGACTTGTATCACTATTTTTGTTAAATTATTTATCTGTTGTGTGCAATCACATTCGCCAACTTCGCCACTTTCACGTTTGCCTAAAGTTCATTATTATAGGACGATTGGGTTGCTTGCTTAGTGTTCATATATGGTTATATGCGTCCATGTACGTAATAGCTATTACGGGTTTATTGTACTTTCCGCAAGGTAGGGATATAATATTGTGCGCACGTAGGTAACAACTATCTACCTATTGTATTATAGTTGTTTGTAGCATCTATCGGCCGAATTATACTATATTTGCTAGTAAACCATTGACATGCGTTATGTTTATTGATTAAACATTTTATATATATATATATATTACCGCACGCAGATACGTGTGTATTTGTTAGACATTAGTTGTAGATACAATTTCGCACGTAGTTTTTATAGTTAAGAAAATTGCGTTTTCTTATTATACCGTTATACATTAAGTACTTGGTTTATAGGTACTTGATCCCGCACGTATTGTGATTTCGTTACTTGAATACATTGTTTTGTGATTCTAATAATATCCTTCATTATGGATCAATTAACTAAAAACATCAAGTTGGCTGAGGCTAAGCGCGCGCAGTTGTTTAGCCAAATTCAGTCTATTTATAACTTAATACCGAAGATTAAAGAAGAGGACAAATCTCGTCAAGCTTTTATAGTCCATGGTCGTCATGTAGATATGATTCGAGAAGAATATAAAAAGGTTGTAGATGATGTTACTTCATATAACTTAGAACAAGATGAAGATTATGTTATCAATTATCAGTCACTGACCGCGTTTGATGAGTTGTACTTTTACATAAAGGCATACTTAAATAAATTAGAACCGCCGTCATCGGCGGCCATCCCCGCAGCTTCCAGTGCGTGTGATTATGACAAAAGGAAAGACTCCATTAAAGTCCCTCGGATAGAACTACCTACTTTTGACGGAGAGATACAATCGTTCCCGTACTTTTACGAAACGTTTAAACGGATAATCCACGATAATATATCATTGACTGATACCGAGCGGGTTCATTATCTGATGAGTCACTTGACTGGCAGAGCTCGGGATATTTGCGCGGGATTAGTGCCTGCAGCAGAAAATTATGAAATTATTTGGCAGGCGTTAATAACGAAATACAAGGATACACGAGCATTAGGTACGTCGTATCTGAATCAATTGTTTTCGTTGAAGCCTGCTGGTCCTTCACCTATGCAATTAGATAAACTTATTGATAAATACGCGGCACTGATAGCCGCTCTGAAGCAATTAAAAATTCCTGATCTTAGTGAATTTATATTTGTTTATATGGGCCTTAAGCTGTTGGATGTTGAAACAGCAAAGGCGTATGAAATGTCGATCAGAGGTACTAGTTCGATGCCTAGTTATGATAATTTTGTATCGTTTATACGAGAACAAGTAAAAATATTGTATCGCACGTCGCAGCGTTCCGGTACT
This sequence comes from Plagodis pulveraria, assembly GCA_963890685.1. Lineage (NCBI taxonomy): Eukaryota > Metazoa > Arthropoda > Insecta > Lepidoptera > Geometridae > Plagodis > Plagodis pulveraria. The sequence goes on from OY982950.1 coordinate 5,930,215, forward strand.
GTTCCGAGCGCCGCAATCGTTGTTGACAAGTCGGGCGGTCAGGTGATAAACAGTGGTAACGTGATGAAAACGCGCGGTTTATCGACGCGAACGCATCAGTCCTATGTGTCTGCACAGCCAGCTACGCCCACTTGCAGCAGTTGTGTTTTGTGTCGAGATAATTCTCACAAGCACCTATATGTATGTAAACAATTTTTGTCGCTTAATCCACATGATAGATTTAAATGTATTAAAGAAATTCACGCGTGTACTAATTGTTTGAGTACACAACATACTTCACAAAATTGCAACTCTCGTTCTGCATGTCATAAGTGTAATGGCAAGCACCATACTTTGTTGCATTTTGGTAATAATAATAACACCTCAGCTGTGCCCCAATCTATTACGACAGCGGTCGCGGTTGAGAGTGACTGTAAAACAGTATCTATCGTTGATGAGATTGTTCCGGGTTCAGACCCGGATCCGGAAGTGTCCCTTTGCTCTTTGTCATCAACTAAATGTGTTCCGCGTAATAGTACCACTGAGGTACTCGCTACTGCTAAGGTCATTGCGACCGCTCGTGATGGTCGGGATGTACCTATTAGATGTCTGTTAGACCCAGGCTCCCAGAAACATTATATGACGACGAAATGTTGCATCAAGTTGGGACTGAAGGTCAATCGCGAAGCTACTTTGACAGTTAAGGGAATCGGTGGCTCATCACAAGCCGTTAAGGGTTCCGTTGATGTTAGCTTTAGGTCACGATTTAACGTGGGTTCTACATATAATGTCACAGCTATGGTTTTGAACCAAATAACAGGTGTCTTGCCGACTTGTCAAATCGATGTAGAGTTGTTTGACAATTTAAAAAATATTCCGCTTGGGGATGAGTCATGGGGAACTCCGGGAGAGATTGACCTTTTAATTGGTGTAAATTTATTTGCTGAGATTTTGCTTGGAGGTAAAATTATAAATTCTTCGGGCGCGCCTAACGCATTAGAGACTGTGTTAGGCTACGTTGTGTTAGGTGAAGCTCCTACTCTGTCGCTACCTTCAACAACTCATGCACTTTGCGCTTTCACTAGTGGTGAAGTAGAGAATTTGGTAAGAAAATTTTGGGAGATAGAGAATGTGGATAGCCTGCCTATTGTTAGTGCGGAGGATAAGTATTGCGAGGATTTTTATGCTGCAACTACTACTCGAAAACCTACAGGTGAGTATGAGGTAGCTTTGCCTTTTAAAATGGAGCCAGAGTCCTTAGGGGATTCTTATGGTACAGCAAAACGTAGATTTGCATATTTAGAGCGTAGATTTTCTTCACAACCCATGTTAAAAGTTCTTTATGACGATATTATTAGAGAATATATAGACAAGTCTTATTTGTCTGAGGTGAAATCGGTCGATTTTAATGACCGTAATTATTTTATACCACATCACGCAGTTATTCGTCAAGACAAAATGACGACAAAAGTTAGACCCGTTTTGGACGCGAGCGCTAAATCCGATAATGGATTGTCTTTGAATGACCTTTTACACGCAGGTCCTAACCTACAAAGGGATCTGTTTACGATCCTTCTTAATCTGCGGTTGTTTGTTGTGGCTATCTCCGCCGACGTCCGACAAATGTACTTAAGAATTGGCGTACGTCCGCGGGATCGTTGTTTTCAAAGAATTCTGTATAGATTTAATCCAAGCGAGACCAGGACCGCACCTGATATACAGCGACTGTATGAAGACGGACAAATTCATATATTTGAATTTTGTAGAGTCGCTTTTGGCCTTAAGTGCAGTCCTTTCTTGGCTCTACGCACTGTATCTCAGTTATCAAGCGATGAAGGCTTGAATTTTCCTACAGCAAAGGAAATTGTTGATCGAGATCTCTACATGGATGACGTTGCAAGCTCTATAATCAACCCTGATTTAGCAGTAAAGGCGGCTAAAGAGCTAATTGAGATGTTCATGGCTGGAGGTTTCGAGCTTGTTAAATGGTCCAGTAATTGTAAAGACGTCTTAGAGCAAATTCCGGAGTCGCATCGACTCTCTCAGAGTATAGAGTTTGATAAAGATGACACTCAAAATATTAGGTCTAGTTTGGTATCCGAGCGATGACGTGTTCGCCTTCAAAGTCACGCCTGAGAATCGGCCTTGTACAAAGAGAAACATTTTATCTACAGTCGCTCGTCTCTTCAACGTCTTAGGATTGGTCGCTCCTATAATATTATACGCAAAACTCCTAATTAAGGAGCTATGGAATATGAAAGTGGGCTGGGATGATCTACCCCCACAGAAGATTATTCAGCTTTGGAGTCAGTTCCAGACTGAATTGCCGCTTATTGCGACGATGAAGTTTCCTCGCCATGTTGGCGTTATAGAACAGTGCACTATCACCATCTTGGGATTTGCAGACGCAAGTGAAAGGGCTTATGGAGGGGTGGTATACCTCTATGTATCCACTGATCATAGCAACAAAATTGAGTTGGTATGCGCCAAGTCTAAAGTTGCGCCACTAAAGGTTATTTCCCTCGCGCGACTAGAGCTCTGTGCAGCACTACTGCTCTCCAAACTTATCAAAAGAGTCTTTGATACCTACTCTAAAAGGTACCCTATAGAATCAATACTTGCTTTTTCTGATTCAACAGTAGCGTTGAATTGGATTCATAGCTCGCCACATAGGTGGCAAACATTTGTGGCCAATCGCATTGCAAAATTGCATGAATACGTATCTTCTGAACACTTTTATCACGTAAAAGGCTCAGAAAATCCCAGCGATTGTCTGTCACGCGGTTTAACCCCCGCACAGCTGATTAATCATCCACTGTGGTTGAGAGGTCCTCCTTGGGCATCCCTGCCTAAAAGTGATTGGCCTGTCCAGCCCTTTATAAGTAAGGCAAACATTTCTGACTTACCAGAGGTTAAAAGTGCGACTTTAGTTTCAACAAAGGTGGTAGAGCCTTTCTTGTATACTTTAGCTCAGCGATATTCCTCTTGGGATAAACTGATAAAAACTATATGTTATGTTTTTAAATTTGCAAGAATACTAAATCGTGGGCCTATTACTTTTTTTGATAGAGACTTTGCTGAAAGAGAGATTATTCGATCAGTTCAACAATTTCATTTCTGCTTTGAAATTGAGAACATTCAGAATAATAAAAAATGTTCACAGTCTTTGATAAAGTTACGGCCATTTTTAGAAAATGGTTTGTTACGAGTTGGTGGACGTTTGATCAATTCGGAGGAGTCCTTTGAATACAAACACCCCTTGTTATTACCAAAGAAAGGACACATTGTTGAATTAATTATTAAATATTATCACGAAAAATATTTACATACCGGTCCTGAGTTACTGATGTCCATTCTTCGGTCGAAGTTCTGGATACTCTCAGCGAGACGAATTATTAGATTCTTGGTATCAAAATGTAACGTTTGCTTCCGTATTAAACCACGCGCTACCTTTCCTATCATGGGAGATCTTCCGGAGCTTCGCGTTAGGGAAGTTAGTAAAGCATTTTTGTTTACAGGATGTGATTATCTGGGTCCGTTTTTCGTAACTCCGCGTCGCGGTCGAGGTATTAAAAGCCATAAGGCATGGATTTGTATATTTTCTTGCCTTACCACGCGCGCTCTACATATCGAATTAGTGAGTGAACTGAGTACGGCGTGTTTTCTCGCAGCATTGAAACGGTTTTTGTCACGCCGAGGGCCAATAAAGTGTTTATACACAGATAACGGCACAAACTTTATAGGTGCTCGAACATATTTACGTGAGCTCTACAGTTTCCTTGCACGACAATGTCACAATGTTTGGGAAAAGGAACTGTCAGAGCATAGAGCCTCGATAAAAACGATACCACCGAGTTCACCACATTGGGGAGGTAGTTGGAAGAGTACGGTGAAATGCGTGAAAACGCACTTATATAAAGTAATTGGAACTCAAGTTCTAACCTTTGAGGAACTTCTAACAGTTCTCACTCAAATAGAGTGCCTATTAAACTCACGGCCATTGACTATTCAAAGCTCAGACCCCGCGGAACCTGAAGCTTTAACTCCTGCGCATTTTTTACACACTGCGCCGCTTAGATTCATGCCAGCTCATGAAATAGAGGAGAGTACTCCTTCGCACCTTATTCAGAGGTTTAATCTCTTAGACCAACTCGTTCAATCTTTTTGGAAGAGGTGGCGCAGGGAGTATTTGCATACACTTCAAGTGAGGCAAAAGTGGAATACTCCTTCCTTGCCAATTAAAGAAGGTATGATAGTCGTCGTAATGCAAGACAATACTATGCCACTCCAGTGGCCATTAGGTGTCATCGAATCAGTTATGGCAGGTAAGGATGGCAATGTGAGAGTGGCACAAGTACGTACTAAGTTTGGGTCTTATCTAAGACCTGTTGTGAAGTTGTGTCCTCTTCCGACACAGTAGGTAAATTGGTAGTGTTTAGTGTTTATTCAAATTATAATATAAGCATATGTGTTAGGATAAGGATACAACAAGGTTCAATTTGATGTAGAGTCAAATATTAGGATATAAAATTTAAATTTATGAAGGTTTACTTTTCTTTCGTGTTTTGAAAGGGGTTCTTTCAAGGCCGGGGGGAATAGTTACGCCAAACGTCTATTATTATTATTTTTACTACTATTATTTCTGATTAAGTTCGTTGAGGGAAACAAAGCATTGAAGTCTTGTTTTCTTTGAGATTTGGTGGGTCACTATCTGTTGTGATGGCCAATCCGACGGTAGACCCGTCTAGTGACAAAACACTGCTTACGAAGCTTTCGTCGACCATCGACGTGCGCGCGCGCTCCCGTTAATTAAGAAGATACATATTTTTTTGCATAATACCGGCCGGTAGGGGACTATGTGATTGTGTCAAGTGCTGTCAGTATCTTCATGTGATGGATTGACTCAACCTCCAGCGATAGCGTCCTTCAACTTACCAAGGTAACAAGTTTCATATATTTTTTTCTCAACGAACGTTATATTATCTCCATGTTTTTTTCTTAGAACCAGCGAAATTACAGTCCACTATTTTCAAGGCTTTGGCGTCACCAATAACATTTATAAATAATTGAAGAAAATACTAAATAATGATTCAGTCTGACATAATTGTTTGAACATCGTTACGTCTGTGTTACGTAATGTTTCTGATATTATGTCGTGATATTATGTCAGGTCTGTATGTCTATATTGTGTAATGCCCAAATGTATGTACATATCAATCAAGTGGTAGACCCCTTAAGCTAGAGTCCGTCTTAGTGGGTACCACAGCAGTGTCAGCTATTCTGCCTCGAGCTAATTTGGTGTGAAGGGCACATTAGCAAATGACATTGCTAAAGTAAAGTAAGTAACTATAGTCTCTAATTGCCTCGCGCAGTGCAGTGTCAAGCAGAATGAGGATGTTAATTTCAACTGTAATGGACGGACAGGCGTAACCGCTTACTATCATCGACGTCTTGTTCATCCTAACACTTTATGATATAAAAAAGGTAATCTCCAAAGTGGATTCCCCACAACTTTTACCGATATAGTCATTAATTGTACCAGCACGATCGCATTCATTGCCGTCATCATGGTCTAGCAGTTACTCGTACCTATATGTACATATTATGTATAAAGGAGGCAATTGGGAAGTTGACAATCATCAACAAGTATAGTAATTATTGTAATATATATATTGATCCGTAGAATCCTAAAGTCCTATTCAAGGTAATAAAAATATCACCAGCGCTTAAACTAAAATTATCACATCCTGAAATGGCGAGGACAATTCTGTCTAATTTTGGCGACGTGGCCATTTTGGTGCTTTATCAAATTTTGCAATCGAAATGAGACTATTTGAAAGAAGGATTTTAGAGCCTGCTTTACTTTGTAATAAAGTATCGTTATGCTTTAAAATATTGCGAGTATTTTTAAGCAGATTAGTCATTGTGTCAATTGGTGCTAACGTGACGTAAAAAACACGTGCAAGCTAAATAGAAATATTTAAATTTCACAATTTGACATGTGTCGAAATGACAAAAGGAAAAAAATATAAGTATTAAGTATTTTATAAATTTTAATTACGTAGGAAATATTGCATCTTATAATTATTTTAGGAGTAAAAGCTGACGTTCTTAAAATTTTCTAGTTTTTTTTATTTTGACTGGCAACTCGTCAATTTTAAGCTATATTAAAATCAACCTGAAATGAAGGGAAATGTGAATGACCTCTCCTTCAATGGGGTCCAAAAATGTAGTACCCACTTAGTTATTTATTTTAGTATTAGAACATACTTTTTTTTGATGTTGAACTACCATTGAAACTTTGACAGCTTTTGTAGGTACTTGACAGCTGTCATAACCAAACAGTTTTTGCATATGTCCCATTTAAAAACCTTAGAGTATTAAAAGATTAATTTTACCGCAAAGATAAATGCTTTTATAAAAATTACTTCAACGTACTTGATTACCAAAGCTGGCCTTTACAGTCAGCTCTCTCTCTGTACCTTTCGCTGAGATCAAAGAGAGGAAAGGTAAGAACCTTTTTATGATAACGTTAGACAGAAAATATTCAAGATTTTTTTGCTGCTAGTCACCTTAACTCATAATTATTTATGCAAGTTGTTACTTCAGAGATGCTCTTTCTCATTTAATTTTAAATTTTTAACGACTTTTAAAAATATTTGAAGATTACATGTAAACCCGCCTGTATAATACTTAGACAGAGATGTCTATATACATTCCCAGATAGGAGGCAGGTGGCGAGCTTATTGTTATCTACCGGACTCAAAGAAATTTCTGCAGTCTGGAGTATAGAGACTCGGATAGAAGGGTATCGAATATTCCCAAAACCTCAGTCGACCATCTCGACTAATATGCGTGAGTAAAGCCGGTTATTTAGAACATTAAAATGTATATAGCTTGTCATACATTCGCATATAATGACGTTCGTTTTATTGGATTCTCTGATGTCAATTAGTTTTCTTGTAGTTGTTAAGCATATCCCATTGTAGAAATTGAGTATGAGTTTTTAAGCAACTGCTTGGCACAGTTTAAGAGTTAGGCCTGAGTGCAGGTTTTAGATTTCGCCTTTCTACGGCTACAAAATATCAGATTGTAGTCATCATTTTCTTACTCCACGTATCGATACGAATAGTTTTCTCTAGCATTACAAAGGGCGACTCAAAAACGTTTTGAAGACAGTTTTAGATCTGTTTTAGGGCGGGCGATCTGCCTGACGCAAGCCTTACTTGGGAATGCTCTTATCGGTGGTATTTCTACTCACTACTAACACGGATTTCAATAGGGAACCCACAATCATTATGTAAATGAAGACATTTCCTATACTAAGTCGATAAAGGCACCTAATGTGAAGGAATACCCATTGCTAAGCACATTTTTATTTTCGTAGGCGCCATTTAAGCCTCCTACAGGATTATAATTTATTTATTAATTCAAATAGAGAACTTACAAGTATTTCTACCAAATCCCATTATAAGTCATATACATATAACATACAGATAAACTACATACAATACAATGATCGAAATGACAGTAAGGAACAGTCCTTATATTCTTAACTCAGGATCTGTATTTCTACTTTCTACGTTAATCTAGCTCATTTCTTATAGAATCTAATTAAATGTTAAGTAAACATTGACATATTTTATTGAAGCGCCTAATTAGGCGGACGTTAAAGTCTGCAAAGTCTCGGATTGGCCGTTAAACGGGTTTACGGTGTTGTGACGTCATTACGGTACATGTTTCGGGTCACAAGCGCCGCTGCGTGTTTTCTTGGTGGTTGAATTATACGAAATTGACACATACTTCTTTTTAAATTTAACTTACGATGTTTCCTTCCAACGGATGATCGTAAGGCGAGTAAGAAAATATTAAACGAATGTACAATATGCCACTAGACACGTTGATGTGTAAAAGGCGTTGCTCAAGTTTTAATTTTACGCAGAGCTTTTCGCCATTTTAACTACAAAGTGGTGGGTTCGAGGTGGACATTCCCAAAGGATCGCGAGAGAAAGGATCGCAAGAGAAACGCTTCTCCCCACATAAGACGTAGAGGCCCACCGCTGGGTTTTTAGTGAGTATACCGCGCACTCTGCCCGGGGAGTACCACATACCCACGTAGCTTCCCCCAGCAACTGCGTGGTAAGTGTAAGGCGTGTTCCCAGTGAAAAAAAAGGGTGACAGTCGTCAGGATATGTGGTAGGCCTTCTGGTGACCTGACAATTTCCACCTCTGCATTGTAGTATAGCATTTTGTGAACGTATTCTGGCTAGCTATCACTCTCAAATAGAAAATCAGTTGCCTGTGTATATGCATATATATACTGATTTTCTCTCAAGGACTGCTTCCGAAATACAACTACAGTGTAGCCAGTTTCCATAACCTTTCTTCGACCACATAATCACTTACCGAGTACAGAGTATGTTCAAAGGCTAAACTTCACTCCTACTAAGAATCAGAAACTGTCAAACCGCAATCCACAAGCGGATTGGCAAGACAATCACCCGGTTCTTGTTTTTGTGACATGCAAACTACTTTGTATACTTGGCGTAAGCAGACAGGCATGACGAGGTGACTGTGTACGTCAGAATTGAACTTTGAAATGTTTGGTGGAGGCAAGTCTGCGTTTATTCTAAATAATACTATTTTTCCCATCGACAGACCGTATGGCAAACTTTACTGTCCTCGTAAAACATACAAATGTTATTGCTTTGTTGATTGCTTGCAGCGAAACGTTAACCTGTTTACCTTATTACAGGTTTTAAAGATGGCGTGAAAAACAAGTTTTACAATACATATTTTAAGTACTGAGCTACTTTATTTTTGTTTTCTAGGAATATCATGTTATACGCCATAGAGAAAAGTAATTTATAGGTACGCACCGCCGCGCTGCTCTCCAAAAACACCCAAATCTTTCGAAATGTTCCTTCTTTCCGTTAGTAACAGCAGGTGTACGAGCTTTTTTATTTATTTACAGGCAAACCTTTGAGTGGAAATATCCCACCTGGTGGTAAATGGTAGTGTGGTTGAAGATGTTGTTCAGGATATCCAGAATTTGGTGGGTCTCAAAGAAGCTGCCTGAATACACCGTTAGGCGTACTTGGCGATAGATTTCTACTTAAGGGCAATGTTAGCTAGGCGGGCTTTCGCAAAATGGCCTACCGCCATGCTATAACGACTGCCATCCTAAGAAATCAACCGTGAACGACGACAGCTTAACGTGCCCTTCGAAGCACCGAAGTGCTTATTAGAAATGCCCTAGCGGTCATCTATCCAAGTCATGATCGTAGCGGATATTGCTTAACCTAGTTGATCGGTTAAGAACTACTTAGCAAACTAATCTACGAGCGATTCCGTGACTCAAGGGTTCAAATATCCACGCACACACTTGTATATTTAAAAAAAAAGCTATCTAATGCAAGAAATCTATTGCAAAATGGTGTGAGCGTCACGTTTACATACGTGATACGCGTGGAACGAATATAACAACTTTATTTTACGCAAAATTCACTGCCATGTCTTGTCTCGATAGCAAAGATTTAAATTACCCTTCGCTTAAAGCCGAAAACGGTTCAATCTCGGGTACATCCCCGAATAATCCGAAACATTTCCGTTCTAAAATTTTAAGATAATATATTTAATAACACCCTTGTTTTAACGGTAGCGTCAAAGCTTATATATATTCATAGCAAAATCCCAAAAGTTTGACGAACCGAGTAGAGAGATCAACATAACGAAGTCACGATTGTACTAACAGAGATCACTAGATCAATCCATTCTTAGCTTTTCTAGATAAAAGCCACTACAATTGAATGTAATACCTACCTATTGTATTACATATTTGAGCCGTTTGGTGTCGAAGTTGGGTCCGTGGGGACCGGGAGCTCATCGTATTTTACAAAACAGAGCGCTTGGTCGATGTGACGCGTGATTCAAATGCTGGCATCTATTTGGCTCAACGAATAAGCATTGCAGTTCAACGGGGCAATGCTGCCAGCATGCTGGGCACGCTGCTGACTGGTAGTGGGCTGGAGCATTTGGACAGCCTGTGAGTCTGCATTGACTTGTAGGTTGTCTAAATGCTTTCATTGTAGTAGCTAGTGTTGTATAGAGTTCGTAGTATTTTATTAATAAAGGCATACAGCCTATAACCTAACTTGAATAAGAATAAGAATAATTTTATTTGCTAAAAACACGAGTATACATACATAATATAACTAACACATGTGCATGTTAAAAACAGGTAGAAAGAGAAAGATTAGTGTGCTTCGATCGTGTTTTGCCCTAAGGCGTGCTAATTTGTGGAGCGATGGCATGCGAATATAATGAAACATTAAGTAGTATATCAGAATAGTAGTTAATAGATTCATAAATGTAAATAAAATTAAATTATATGTAAATTATGTTAATTACAATAGCATTAAAATATTACAAAATTAAAAAATATCACATATTACCAACGAGTCAATAGATAAGAATAATATTAAAATTAAAAAAAAAAAGTGCTAAAATTTGTCAAAATTGACTAAGATTGATATATATTTCATATAGATATAGGTAGGTTATATCTTATAGGTTATATATCCTTATGCTTGCTCTATAATTTATTTGGTATCATTCAAAACAGTTACTTTCGAAGTTTTTATAATTAGAACTCCGAAAAAATACTATTGAGCAATAGCTATTTAGATTCTAATAGCGCGAATAATATTTTCATTCCCAATAACCATTTTTTTATGTTATTGTAACGGAACAAGCTCGAGTCCCACCTGATGTTAAGTGGACCAACCTCTGCCTATAACAGATGCATTTCGTCAACGACGAATTGCACTGCGCCCGGCACACTGAGACGTACAGATGTTAGGTCTCATGTGCCTGTAATTTTACTGGCTCTCAAGGACTGCTACCGGAACACACTGTTAGGTGCTTGGCGACAGATTTTCTACTTGAGGGTAGTTGCTAGCCAGGCGGGCATTCGCTAAATTCCCTTCCACCATGCTAAGAGTTAGTTCGTTTGGGGAGCTATTAAAAGTTTATTATGTACTGTATTGTTTTATGAACAAAATTAAATGTATTAGTATCAAAAATTCGACCCATGTGCTTCGTAGATATTTATTATTATAATAGACACAACAATAGAAATGGATGAATCGTCTACCGCGGATGCTAAAAGGTCAAACACCAAAGAAATACATAGATGAATATTGTAGGTATACCTAGAAATTAAGTCTCATTAGTTCAACGGTTTGTTTCGCTTGGACATTTTGTTTTGAACGTGCTTTTGCGATTTGATGTGTTTGAATGTGCATGCTATTCGAAAGTGCTACGTCACTAAGGGCCTGTTTCAGAATGTTCTAGTAAGTTCCGGTTATTCTACCCCGAACATATTTAATAAATAAAACACTATCTTTGCGTTTAACAGTCATCGATTTGGCCTATCCATCGGTTAAAGCTTGAATGTTAACTGTCATTTTTATCATTCAGTTATTTTATGTTCTGAGTAGTATAACCGGAACTTACTCGAACATTCTGAAACAAGAAAAAGTATTTCTCAATAGAAGTGAGACATAACTTTCCAACATTATGAAAAACCGTTTTCCTTACAATAGTGTTTTCATATCGGTGACTTTGTAACATCTGTCCGGTCCAATGAGATTATACGGAACCCCTTTCATGTGGAAGTAAGCCGAATTTATTGAGACGTGAGTGGGTTTCCCTATGAATATCAAAAAGATTTCTGGAGACTAGGTATTCTAGATATTTATAATGTTTCTGTTCGCATAAGGGGATTTGACGTAAGTTACTAAAGTACCTCAGACTTATTATTAATAATAACAATATTTTATTTATCAATCATCGAAATTCTTGCGAGTGGGCTTTAGGCGAACCTTGGTGCTGTGGGAGGTAGTATTTTTCATGCTAACTATTATTAGTACCAGGTAGCTGTCCTTGAGAGCCAGTAATTCTAGGTTAGCCTGAACAACATCTTCGACCACATCATCACTTACCATTAGGTGAGATAATGGCCAAAGGCTAACCAATCAAGCACAAAAAAATATCTAAACCATAGTTAACATAATATTGCGTAAGACAAATACGTTGAATTAGACATAGTTTTAGTAGTTTTATGATAATCTTTGAAAACCAGTACGAAAGTTTACTTTTTAGGCAAAAATGTTTCATAGAAGGCACAACAACAACTGCGTTTAAAAAACGAGAGTTGACTTGTCAGAACTGTCCAGAATATAGTCTAAGCTTTATGCCCACAGTCAGATTGGAATGTAATAGTTCCCCGTTTTGTCAAAATCAATGAATGTTGTCCACAGGTACAAGTGCACATTAACAATAACAAATATTTTTAAAATATTTTACGAAAACATCAAATTATTCTGGCTTGCGACCACCCTCAAGTAGGAAATCTGTCGCCTATATTGGGGTTGTTACGGTGTATTTCGGCAGCGGTCCTTGAGAGCCAGTGAAATTACAGGCACACGAGACTTAACAACTATGGTCTCAAAGTGACGGGAGCAGTGCAATTCGTGACTTGTGACGAAATGCATGTGTTATAGGCAGAGGTTAGTCCACTTAACATCATGGGCCTCGAGCTGGTTCCGTCACAATAATATAAAAAAAAACCTGTGTTTTAATTGAAAATCAGGATTGAATTACGTTATCAATTAGTGCTACTATATCAACTATTTTATGCGTCCGTTCTCGTCTAACTCAACATAAAATCTAACCGAACATCAATAAATACCAACCGTACCTACATATTTCACTAGAAAATAGAATTAACATTTCACAAAACTAATAAACATGGAGAACGGAGCCATCTCTCAGCCGAAGACGTTTGAGGCAGTAATTCTATTGCGTCGGGACCATCACTTCGGAGGCCAAGAACTGATTATCGTACCGAATTAAATTGTAGTCCCTAGATATTGAACCAAATGAAGCCGAATTCAATTGGGCGCGGTTAGTTTACGATGTTAGAAACGGGTTACAATTCGACAATTCGAGTTTAGTTATTAACAGTTGTTGTAGTTTGTTAAAAGACAAAATATTTATCGAATTGTAAAATAATATTGTCTGGAAATAAGTATGTCGGTGAAGATAATAGAGTAAGTAAGGGGTTCTCTCTCAACATCAGGATAATTAAAGGCAGAGCTCTCATAACGTGGGCGTACATGTGGGTATTGTGCAAATGAGAAGATACATATCACTCGAACACTTTGTTGGAGATCCCCGAAATGACCCATCCACCCCCTATAGCTATTCCAGGCCTTGCCTTGCAGAACACTCTCTGCGTAATCTCATTCTTATCCTTTCTGGTCATTTTCCATCATCACTTCGGCGTGTGTGCCATAACGTATCGCGTATGTCTTTTTCAGAGTATACTCCTCCATGAACTGCTGTCATCTTCTATCACTGATCACGGTCGTCACTATCAATGCCACCTGTCACTAGTTTCACTCCTTAGGTAGGTGTTGACTCTTCGACGACTAGCACTAGACTGACTCGTCAACTGCCGTATCTCAAACGACTATATGACTACTAGCGACCACAGACTAGAATAACGCCGGTAAATCATAGTGTTGCCTATCTCGTATTAAACTAACTGCTACGCTCCGACAAATAAATAAAAAGTGTGAATTTACTATACGCGAGGTAAAAGATTGAAGTTGCCTCTTTAAAAAAATATATAAGAATAGTTCAAGGTACATTTAACTTTTTACAATATTATACTACGAATAAATAAAGTAAAGAAGTATAAATACAGTGAACGCTTTGATTTCGGCCTCATCACATTCACAAGTAACAAAACACGCACTATTTTCCAAATTCAATTGGATTGGTTAATTGATTTGGCGCTTAGAAATGATCGCATCTGATTGGTCGCGTCAAAGTGATGTTGTCACCGCCGTCATTGCCTAAGGAAAACCGCACTACTGCAGTACATAGCGAGGAAGCGAAACGGCGCGGCTCGGGAAATATTAATTTGTATGGATTTATAAATGGCGTAAACCGCACTATGAGGAGAGACGCGGTGCAGTAAATTATCTAGTTATTTCACGTTCAAACAACGTTTCAACAATTCATAAGACCTTACTTTAGGTTCTAAAATCTGTGTGAAATCGATCATTATCTCTGAAGAGTCGTAAAAAGGAGTTTTTCGAATGAGAATTTTGTTATATCTTGCACCTAAATATAACACATATTAATTTTTCAGCTAAATCTGCTTCTTTGCAAGCCACCACGATTATTTTACATCGACGACTTCATACATTTCGAATTTTTGCCATTAGTTGGAAAAACCGTTCTGCTACGCCGTATTGCTATTGTGAATGAAAAAGTCGCGCCACTTAGCTGCAGCACTGCTCTGCACCTCTGTAAATACATATTAGAGGTGCTTACCATTTGAAGTTAGATTCGCTAAAAACGCTATGATCACACTCCCCAAAAGTTGTTCCACATGGGTCTTGGCGTTATTTTCGCCACAAACACTACATCTAATGTCAAAAGTGACAGAAGTGGCAAATTTTAGTGGCATTCTTAGCGTTCTTATCCTAAACGGAACATAGGGGATCAGTTACAAACGATCACAGTGATCACAACCATAGACGCAAATGTGATCAAAATTATCGAAAATAACGTTATTTGCGTCAAATGGAATATATACTAAGTAGTGACAGCCGCTTCGCGACGAAACTCTGTAGCTTTAGATACGCGTGGATGGCGTTATGCTACAATATGTAAGCTTGTTTACGTACTCATTTTCTATTACAGGTTTTTTCAATAAAATATTTTAGGTTTTTCATGCAATTTATTTCAGTAGATTGGAATTACTATCTTGGAAATAATATTCTATAATTTAAAAGTCGGTATATACATGTAATGCGCTTAAAAAAAGAAATGGATTTCAAGTAGAAATGTTTTATTTAAGGCAATATTGATAGTAGGATATAACTCAGAATTAAATTAGATTTTAAAAATGTCTTATTGCGTGTATTAGATAAATAAGTACATCCATTTTTTTGTATTTTAACAAAATTCTGCAAACTATAATAAATACTTTTAACTACTACAACGAAAGCATTTAGTCAACCTAGCTGCCATTTCAGGCTTGCAGGCAGTCTAAGCACTCCAGCTATCTACCAGTTGGCAGCCTGCCCAGCATACCCAGAAATATTTTTCTAGTATTCCATTGTACCAAATTAAGTAGATGGATTATATATACGTATTGGAAGTAACAATACCGCAGCCATAGGTGTGACAACTGACAACTATCAACGTGGTAGTGTGTATATGTTTTAATTTATGTAGTATTTATATGTTTTAATTTTATGTTTAGGTACAAATTACATTATAGTTATCTAGGTATAGATCTCAAGCATGACAGCCGCCAAAATGACAGTAAATATCATATTTTTCCGTTTCTATTTCATATTTTGGATTAAAATGACATAAAAGTACCTAGAAATTTCTCTTACGTATGACAGCTATAAGACCTAAAATCAATTTATTTGTAATTTTTATGTCCTTTGTATCCCAAAAATTAAATCAATACTGGGAAATACGACATCAACTGACACTTTGACAGTTGTCAGATCTAAGCCCTACTTCTAGGATATTTTTATGTCATTAGAAGCACAAATACTAAATTAGAATTGAGGACCTTTATCAAAGTTTTTTATGACATTTGTAGTACATGATTGACATAAAAAATCGAGCATACGAAAAAAAAATCGGAATTGTTTTCACAAAAACAATTCTCAGACTAACCATGTTCCGAAGTTATTTTTGACTTCATGTAAAACTCATGTTGCATAAAACTATCCAGGGTAGTCAAGTATGGCTTTCCAAAATATTGTTATGTACTCGTTTCTACAAGTTATTCCCGATTTTTTTATATCCGTATGGCTTCTCCACCATTTTACTACATAGTACGGTATTTTTTCAGAATTAAACAACGTAGAAGAACATTGATAAATTCAGTTGAAAATTCCCGTGTTACAACCGCATGACTCGAACCCACGCGGCGAACTGACAGCGCCGCGCGGTACACTTTTTAAGCCACGCCCGCTGCGGTATAGTTTGCGTTGTGTTGTTTTTGAGCATGAATTACATTTCTTTTTATTATTATTCGTAGATATTATACAATTCTACGTTCAAAATTGGATGACATTATGTTGTTTGTCCTTCAATTGTTTTCCATTGAGTATTTCAGGTATATCTTGATAATAGGTACTTGATTATATGTTCTCTGAATTAAGGCAATGAACGTCGTAAGGTACATTGTCTTAATATTGGGGTTGTTATGAAATTATATTTTATACAGAAACAATATCCCGAAACACCACAAATTTTGTCCACGCCAGCTTAAAAAGGCATGTTCATACGCGTACATAACTTAACGCCTCTCTGCGCGATTTTTATTATTTTTTAGCTCATGGCTAGGTGGCGTCACACCGTCCGCAGTTTTACTAACCACCCCCACAAAATATGATACATACGTGACACTAAGTTAATATGGGGTGGAACTCAAGTGCAAAATACCAATCACCACTACCTCGAAATTTCACAGCAACTTTCATAATTCCAGTAGCATCTTCACAAATAAATCGCATGACACTTTTACACAGGATATCTTAGTTGAGTATTCCACACAAACATAGTTTTGTCATATTTACATATCAAGTTGTCAAACTCGAAGATAATTTACATACATGTCCACGTGTATAATATCCATGCCTCTGGTTTGCCAAATATTTATTATATTTATGTATTTTCTAAATTATTGTGTACATAATTTCCTAGTTTGACTTTAGATAAATTAAATAATAAATAAAAGGCTGGCCAGAAGCAGAAATAAAAGGCTCAAGGAAATTACACCGAGTATGGACTTGGCATTTAAAATATGTGTAATATATTTGTATGTTTGTACACCCTTAGGGGACAGAGTAAGGGATAAACTTGGAAACGAAAAACAGCGTCTATATTTTTTCGAAGTAATGTCGTATCGAAATAACGAATTGTCGAAGTTAAGAGGTACACCCGTATTAATTTATAATTAATTTTCCACTTTGTTGATGTGATTATTATTTGTGAATATGTTCCCAAGCCGATTTATTACCATAATTTTATTGGCATCCACAGCGCATCACTGATGGCAATTGACTCGATTCCACTTCAATTTCCGATTTATTCTAGTAGCTAAACTGGCTTCCACTTTTCGGCAGTAGTTGTGATGGTAGATTCTACTTGGGCACATAACAGTCTAGACTTATATCTCGTACAGTGCAGACGTATCGGTACGTGGAATAAAGTGAGCTAAGTGGATATTGCCTGAGTTTTATTTTAAATGAACTCGGTCATATTTTAACATTCTTTACTCAAATTTCCTAGTGAATACTTTTTTTTAATGTTTTTGTTACGGTACACCTGATGTTAAGTGGACTAACCTGTGCCTATAATAGATGCATTTCGTCACAAGTCACGACTTGCACTGCGCCCGTCACCTTGAGACATAGTTGTTAAGTCCCATGTGCCTGTAATTTCACTGGCTTTTAAGGACTGCTGCTGGAATACACCGTTAGGTGCTTGGTGGCAGATTTTCCACTTGAGGGTGGTCGCTAGCCAGGCAGGCATTCGCAAAATGCCCTTTCACCATGCGGTGAATCTCAAGCCCGCGGCGGGATTCGAACCATGTACCTGCTGCTCCGCAGTCCATAGCCAATGCCACTGAGCCATCACTGCTTCTGTAACTGTCAAATTGCAGCGTGCGATGATATGAGCTACATTTCATCGTTGATTGGTTTGATGTTCGAACTGGCTGGCATGCGGCAATAAGATACTAATTTAGGTCATTTAGAGGCCTTAAACTTTCTCACTGACCACACAGATATGCTGTAAATGGGACCACATGACTACCAAGCTAGTGCTTGGTCCTATTTGAATTTGAATATAATGCTTTCGAATAAAAAAACCATCAAAATCGCTACACCCTGTAGAGAGATGATGCAATACACAAAAGAAATACAGTCGAATTGAGAAACTCTTCCTCTTTTGATTTCGGCTAAAAACTAATTTACTTATTTATAAGGTTAATTTCAAAGAATATGTACGTTTTGGTGCTACTCTTACAGTAGATACATCTATGTGATGTATCTACATACATATGTAGATAGATATATTCAGATGTATCTATATATTGATACATCTGAAACGAAACCTCTTATTTTCTTCCATTTACCGAACATAGATTTATGACACATAATATACATGTTTTTATAGTTACTGTTAAGTGTAAATACAGTGATTTATAAACATTAACGTAGGTAGATATTTTAAGACTCTACTTCCCCGTAAAATGGAAAATAAACAATCAAATTTTGATAAATGTTTCTTTTGTCCTTGTTGAAACGACTCAGTAAAGTATTTTCGTTGAATATGAATATGTAGACATCGATTTTAGCTCTAGGCACCGTGTACATCGTGTTGAAGTATGATGTATTATGATATTACTGTACTACCGGGTCATCCGCTGCTAAACAGAGCCTCCCTCACTTTGGAGTTTGCCATAATCCGCCATGCTTGACAGGCGTCTTGGAGACAAGACCTTCTGGTATTCTTTCTTTAGTCGCCACTTACGATTACCACAGGAAAATATAGGAGGAGGTGCATTTATAACCCGCCACCCCACGGCGTGTTGTTCACAGTATTACTGTAAAGCTACAAATTCACGATTGATCAATTAGGCTGAAAAAGCGTAGCCCCGCAAGGGAGCACTTTAAGAAAGACAAAATTATGACAGTTGTATCTCTTTACATCTATAATTGTTTATTAGAAATTCATGAGGATAGGGATATTCCAGAAAAACAGGAAAAACCTTACGTAATAATGAAAAGCGAATTATAAAACATAATGAAATTCGGGTTGTACCAAAAATCAGATTAGCTAAAGTACAGAAACAAGGTCGTTATTCGAAAATACTGATGTTACAATAAATTACCAAAAAGCTTGACCACCTTAAAATATAGTTTGTTCAAACTAAAACTAGAACTTTTTTGAAACAATCCCTTCTACACATTAAAATAATTCATGTCAATGTAGCTTTTAGAATCTTTGTTCTTAGGACAAGTGCAAACGTGATAACTGTAAATTTTATTTAACTGTATTATGTAGAAAAATATTATGAGTATTACATTTTTATCAATTATTTACATAGAAGTAATTAGTATTAATATATTTAAGTAGTATAAATATGTATTAAATGTACCTTGACTTGCCTGTAAAAAATGTACAAAAGGGCTAATAAAACTTCTTTATATCTTTAATGCAAAATGGGTCTTGTTAGTAAAAAATTTAAATTGAAATATAGGTGTCGCTCCAGCCCAATACGACGCGATGGTTAATTAAAGAACGAGAGGAATAATTGGAGTGATGAGTCATTGTCATGTTAGCTCAAGCGGTCAGAGCATACCTCAGCTATAGGGGTGGGTGGACGTGGATTCGAATCCCGCACATGACTAAATTTTTTTCTCTCGTAAATTTGTAACTAATATACTATCGTGATTAAGCCCCGTTAAATACATATAACTACCAATTTTTTGCAATGGACCAAAGTATATTTTTGACAGAAATTTGATTGTAATATTAAACTTGAGTCCATACTGCATAAAATATCTATATTTCAGGTTTGTAACTTACTAGGATACCCATGACATAGGGTGAACAGGCAGACAGACAGCAGAATTAGACTAATAGGGCTTTGTTTTTCCTTTGGCTACAGAACCTTAAAAATAAGACGGTTTGATAAAATTATCCTGTACATCTTAGAGGTTTTTTGTCTTAATTCACAGAATATACCCTCGCTCTACCTTTTGATTAATTAATTACTTTTTGGCTTAATTTAATCACTTTACACTTCGCCGTAAATATGGTATTCAGAGTTGAAAGTTGACTCTTTCGGGCTGTTAATTTAAGACAAATGAATCTTTTATAAATTCACGATGAAAAGTAAATTTGAACGTGAGCGGGATGAAAATAAATCCTTTCGGTGAATTTGGAAATTTGTTCGCTTTAACCAAATAATGAATGATATCATGATTGTTTATTTTGTTTTTTTTTTATTGCTGTTAAGCCTTTGACCACAATCTCACCATTAAGATGATAAGAGACGATGTGGTCGAAGGTGTTAATAAGCTTAACCAAGAATTACTGGCTCTCAAGGACAGCTACCGGATCACATCGTTAGGTACTTGGCGAAAGATTTTCTACTTGAGGGTGGTCGCTAGCCAGGCAATTCGCCAAATGCCCTACCACCATACGGTGAAGCTCAAGCCCGCGGCGGGATTCGAAAGGATCGGACCTGTTGCACGGCAGTCCATAGCCAATGCCACTGAGCCATCACTGCTTCATGAGATTGTTAGCGTTGAACAAAAATGAACGATATCATGATTGTTTTTAAAGGTACTGCTTCCAAAGAGCACAGCTGTCCTTATGTAACTGTTCTTTAGCTCTTAATTGAATGAATTGTTGTGTAGAACATTATAACCCTAACCGGAGTTAAAAAAGTGGTTGGTTAACGAAAGTTTCTATACAGTCAAGGATTTCCTGCAGAAGACTTCCAAGTAGAAAATGTCGCCAAGCACCTAACAGTGTGTGACTGCAGCTGTCCTTGAGAGCCAGTAATCCTAACTTAGCCTGCGCAAAACCTTCGACTACATCATCATTTACCATCAGGTGAGATAGTGGTTTAAGGCTAGCCTATCAGCAAATAAAAGTCTCCCGGGCATATTGATTTCGCCTCGAATCTACTACCTCCTTTTTTTAATGGAGTTCCATATCTTCGCACACAAATTAACACTGTATCAATAATGCCTCAACTCGGGACAAGTTTTCGTCTCGCGAGAAGTAATAATGAGGCGACACGTTGATACTTCTGCTTCGTCCATTATGCTATTATAAATGTAGTATATACGAACTTTATCTTGCTTTTATCTAATTGTTTACTTTGGCGGTCGGTAGTCCAATGTTCCACAAACGTCAAACTATGCCGTCGGCGCCTCGCTGCGTCGCGCGTCGGTGGTGAGGGCATAGACCTTCACTCTGATTTATTATTAATAGATTAATAACAGTAATGTAACTTCAAGAAAATGTATGAGTTATTCTTTTCACGTTTTGTTGGGATATGTATGAACTTGATATAATTGTATTGTTGTAAAATGATAGCTGAAGGTTTTAAAGTACCTATGTGAGTATGAATAGGCAATGTGGTGGCTGATAAGTGTAAACTTTCCTAAACGGAGGACAAAAGACAATTACTATGTTTTTTTTCTAGTTTTTTTAATCCTTTATATGTTTATAGCCTTTGACCACTATCTCACCTAATGATAAGTGATGATGTAGTCGAAGGTGTTGTTCAGGCTTACCTAAAATTACTGGCTCTAAAGGACAGCTGCCGGAAAACACCATTCGGTACTTGGCGACAGATTTTTTACTTGAGGGTGGTAGCTAGTCAGGCAGCCATTTGAAATATGCTCTACCACCATACTGTAACGACTGCCATTGTAAGACAACAACCGGGACCGACCGCGAAGTACGGAAGCGCTCAGTAGTAATGACACTAGCGGGCACCCATCCAACTCCTGACCGCGGCGGACGTTGCTTAACTTAGCTGATCGGTTAAGAACAGCTAAGCAAACTTCGCTACGAGCGCTTCAAAATGATGAGATCATTCTAATATTAATAGTCTATTACAGGTACAGTTTTTTATAACTTATAGGTGGCCTTTGCTGCAATCTTAATTGTTTGTATATAATGATGTAATCGAAAGTGTTAATAGGCTAAACCTAGAATACTGGTTTTCAGCAGCTTTCCGCTGGAAAATACCAGTGTAGGCGATAGATTTTCCATTTGAGGGCGATAGACAGACAGGCGAGCATCAGCATAATGCCCACTAAACCCATACCCAAGCTGCGGCGGCATTCGCACAAGGAATCACTGCTTTAAAAATGATCACTGAATATTTAGTTTTAGTATAAAATGTGCTCTCGTCCATACTGTTAGTATGACAGCTAGTTCACTCCAATAGATAGTTGTTTATTTTACAATTTTACCTACGGCCCCTTGTGGCGCCATGATCGCGTTACGAGTGAGTAATTTGCTATCTGTTTGAATGTTCGTTACGTTTGTGTGAATTGTTGGATGTTCTCAGAAACAGCTCTCGGTGGCGGTAAAACTTAGTTTCTGGCATTGTTAGAATGTTTGTACGCAAAGGTTTGTAAACCAAATGTTTGTACGAATATCCTATAATGGATAGTAATTTATAGTTCAGCAAGTATGCTTTAAAAGTCTATAATATTTGCTAATTTATTTTATATAATCTCATTCGGTTATATTCTAATTATGAAATGAAATACAGACTTTTATTGGCATATTTTATTTACATACTTCTTTAAGAAAATTAAAAAGTTAAATTAAAGCATTATTCTCCTAACAAAAAAAAATGTTTAATTATTAAAGCATAATGTGTCATGTAACGACCAAGGAGGTTTCAATTCAATTTAAGTACACATTATCTGTGGTGGGCGTGCTGCGCGCGCTACGCGCTGCCGGGCCATAGACCAATAACAGACTTTTCCATTTTGGCGCTATTTCGTACATACGATCTTGAGTAATATTTTGTTAGATAAAAATTGTATTTAATGTAGCTACCTATAGCCATGAGATTAAATAAAGTAGTGTATGCAACTGCATATAATTAGGTATAAAAACACTCGTGTAATCTTATTTTGAAACTCGCCTGCTGCTCGTTTAAAAAAACTACACTCATGTTTTAATACCCTCTGTTATTTGACAGTTGCATAAACTACTATTTATGGTCCGTTTTAATTTATGCAATCTAAAATATTTATAGCAGGAGTTAGAGCTAGTGCCAACGTACCTATTTCTACACAGCGTTACTGTGTTCCGGTTTAGAGGGTATGGGTGCCGGTAATATTACAGGCATATGAGCCTTAATAACTTTATGTGTCAGGGTGAGGAGCGCAGTACAGTTCACCACTTGTGACGAACTGCAACTGTTATAGGCAGAGGTTACCGCTTAACACCAGATGGGCCTTGTGTTTGTCCCATCGTGATAATAACAGAATGAAATATTACATGAACCTATATATTTTTAGAGCTAAAAATTTTCGTCTCCGTCGGGAATCATAACCTAGTAGCCACCGCTGCTGCTTTAAAAATGATGTGATATTCGCTTCAAGAGTTAGTGCTTAAATCATATTTAGAAAATCTTCAAAATGCTGTATTTGGGGTGGTATTTTGTTATCGGTATCTGATAATAGACGAACGACGATTTGCATTTGATCACTTTCTCATCTGTTGGTATCTGTGAACTTGATCGACTAAGCTGTTCAGGCAACATAAGTACTGGCTCTCTACAGCAACTGGACATGGTTAGGTGCTTGGCGACAGATTTTCTATTCAAAGCAGCTAGCTATATAGGCGACAATTGCAAAAAACCTCAAGCCCATGCCTGGATTTGTACCATATACCCGTGCTCCATAGCTTTTCCAAAATACGTTCTATTAAAGACGCTGAGCCTTCAAACGAAGTTATTTTGCCAAGTATTTGGACAAAGTATGTCTAAAACTTTGATAATAAAGAGATAAAAACGCACACAAGGCATGATACGAAATTCTTTTGTAGTGATCTCAACTATTCGCAACTCCAAAACTTCGGCTCGAGCTAATATATTCGGGGGAGTTGTCAAAACTGCGTATTGATCTTGGAATCCAGGTCAGCGGAACAGCCCAGGTGCAATTTTGATGTGCCTTTTGTTTGTTTCCCAAGACTGTCAGCAAAATTTTACGAAAGCTCGAGTTCTACGAATAAAAACAAACCATGGAAGACATACTATTTTCGAGTGTTTTACGGCATTTTTTATTTTTTTTTATTTGTTGTTACATATAGAACGATTACCTAACTATATAAAAAAATTATCTTGGTGGTTTGGAAAGATACTGTTCCGTTCCTATGGAAATAATCACAGAGCTTTGAAATCCATGCGTGTCGCCCTGTGACTAGAGGCGAATTATTTCTTTATTCGATACAAAACAGGTGTCACCATTTACTAAAACTAACACACTTTCGGCACGCACACTACAACTCAACGAGATGTTCATGTACACAGTACGCTTCAACTTCATCGGCTGTGCAATGTCGATATTTTTTTATCGATTATTTACACATTTACTTCGAAGATGGAAATATATGTCTTTAGTATAACTATATTATTTAAGTACAAATTATAGTTAACTAGCTATGACCCGCGGTGTTATCCGCTGTAAAAACGTTTTTATCCCGTGGGATAAAAACTATCCTATGTTCTTACCCGGGACTGAAACTATCTCTATACCAAATTTCATCAAAATCGGTTCAGCGGTTTAAGCGTGAAGAGGTAACAGACAGACAGACAGAATGACAGACAGACATACTTTCGCATTTATAATATTAGTATGGAAGTATAGATTAGCATGGATTTATCATGAAATAAAATAATATTCAGGCACTAACTTGTATTTGTATATTAAATTAAAAAGTAAACACTTTAATATTGGAAAACCGAAAAATTTAAAAAGCTATTCTAAATTATCAATTTCAAGAACAAGATCAAAACTTGAAGACAGAACACATTCGCAGATATAGCTCATTGCTACAGATTGTGTGCTATTGTCCGGAGAACAGGATAGTTTTGTTGTAATGAGTTCGAAGAGATATTCTCAGTTTTCTTTTTACTCAGATATGATAATCTAATGTCTGCGTATTTTTCCATGACAGCTTTAATCAAATTTATTGAATAATTTTCAAGTGGCGATTGGTCAAACTGGTGAGAATCCAAATTTTTAAATATTTCTAATCCAATACATGTATGCAAGGCTTGATTTACTAAGTACTGCTTGGTGTGTTTTGATTTAATATATCCACAGCTTAGAATATTTTTAAAGATTTTTTCAATTTTTTCGCAAATCAGGATCACATCTTTAGATGGTGTAATAAGGCCAGTTTGATTCTTTATTTCTATTAGTCTGTGAGTCGGATTTAAATCTTCTGAATGCAGCTCATTTAAACAGTCTTCGCATTTCAGTCTAAGTGACAGGAATTTCACTACATAACCAGCAATGTAAGTTGTTATTTGTTTTGTGAATTCTGTCAAGGTGTTGTCAAAAAACATATCATTTGCTATGTACTCTGTTTCCAAGAGTTCATCTTGCTGTTCAACACATAGTTGTTTTTTTTTCAGACGTGTTATTAATGGATTTTAAAGCAGATGAACAGTGAAGTATGGAAATTTCTTCCAGCGGCACACAGTTTCCTTTTTCGCTGTTTTGTAGTTCTGTGTGAACAAGTATTTTTTTGTAGATCGCTTTAAATTGGCGAGCCGTCGGATTGTTGTTGGCCCCACCGTGTGACCTTATGTTACAGAACAGCAACTCTAAGTGGTCTTGGCTTGTTTTATACATAGGGATATAAAACAAGACTTTTTCTTCCTCTACCAACTCTAGATACAGTTGCTGCGAACTTTCAATGCAAGTTAACATTCCAACGAATCCAGTCTTCCTGCCCGACCGCATAACCTTAGTACCGTCCTCTAGCATCAATGATCGGAGATATTTTTTTGCGTTTTCCATAAATTCAAACTTTTCACTTTTTTCATAGGAGCATAGGGGCTTTTTGTATTTTGTTTGCAGCATGCTTTTAGAGTTTAGGATATCAAACAAGTTGTTAATTACTTTTATGAAATTTGTTGTTGCAGTGGTATTAGTAAAATAATCCAATCGTAATTCCATTTCGCAAAATGTGATCGCATCTGCTACACTGTTACTAAACAGCTGTGTTGCCAGCTTAACCTTCATTTTATTTTTTTCGAAATCTATGTGTTCTTTGGATAGTTTATTTGCGAGATTTAAATGTTCTTTTAGCTGAACTTCGTGAAGTTTTTCAAAGAATCTCCATTGAATTTTACCATTTGTCTCATCTAAAATTGTTTCGTAATACTGTAGAGAATTTCTTATTAGCTTAACCATATGGCAGGCGTCGAGAAATGCGTAAACATTTTGTTTTGTAACTGGATGCTCAAAACTGGTTTTTGTATTTTCGGCATTTATATTACACCCTAACTTATTGAGCATGCTGATATTTGCCGGGCAACCGTCGCATGTCAGGGATGCTACTCGTACGCCTGTTTCATGCAGTAGTTTCAAGCACTGGATAACTAAATTATGTTTTTGCTCTCCATTTACCCCATCTACAAAAAAATACCCAACAGGCACTTTCCAATCCGCGTTTATTGCTGTGACTAAAAATACCAAAGCATCTTTAGCCTCTCTTAGGTCATCAGTGTTTATGTTGGCGCCAATGTCGACGTAGCCGTGAAATATTTTACCATCCCATTCGATTCTTCGTCTTATAGCCATTTCGTCTATTGATAAACTGCAAATAATTCCGTAGTTAGTGTATTTTTGTTTATTAGCTATAGCAGTTAACGATTCTTTCGTGAAACCAGCATTTGCATCTACATTCTCTTACCATTTTTGTATTGTTCTAGGATGTGGAAGACAAGTATTGAATTTTTTGCGTACATAATTGTATCCTTTTGGTGAATAATAATGAAGAGTTACTGCGAAAGCTTTTACTTCTTGGGAATACACATTTTTGCGGTTGATTTTTAATCCACCTTCGTGGACATTTACATTCTCCAGGACCCTTCCGTCTTCTTCACTGATAAATGATCGGTCTTTTAGGGTCTTTATGATGTCTTTTAGCTCAGCTACTTTTTTTGACAATCTCAATTTTACTCGTCTGAGGCGTCGTATTTCTTTTTGTCGTTTTTGTAAATTTTGCTGTGTTCTAATAACTGTCATCTTTAGTTTGCGCCTACGAGGTGTGTCAGTAAGGGCAGGTGTATAAACGGATTCTGAAGTGCTCTGAGAGCCGTCGTCCGTTGACAACTGTAACATTACGTAAATAAGATAAATAATAACACTGACAAAAAAGAAGAAAGAAAAGCAGTTTACGAAATTTACCTTCATGCGCTTTGGTGGCACTACTAAAGAGAGAAATGTATCATCATCGGTAGAAGTTTTCTGAGCTAACTGTAAAAACAGGAAAAACAGTTAATTGTTTTATTTCATAATAATGTCAATAAGTTTTATAATTCAGTCTCGGAAGAGCTAACGAGAAAACCCCCGACACTATATTTTGTGGTGGAGGCCATCTTGGATTTGAATATTAACAAAGTGTATATATATAGTATTCTACGAGTCAAGCCCATTCATTTGATATCCATATTGAGGTAATTGTGAAAAAATATTTAATCCACCATTTTGAAGCGGCGGCCATCTTGGACCAATGTACATGAAACATGGCCAAGAACACTCGGGATAAAATTAACTATGACACAAAAAAAACTAACCGAAAATCGGTTCATACGTTTGGGAGCTACGATACCACAGACAGATACAGAGACAGACACGTTAAACTTATAACATCCCTCTATTTGCGTCGGGGGTTAAAAATAATGAAATAAAGAAACACAATAACTTACTTCGTCCAATATGGGGTGTAAATTAAGTGTTGGTATCGCGCCTTCAGCTAATCTCGTGACTTTATTCTTGTGAATTATCAAATCATCTTCAAAATGACTGGAGCATATTCTGGCATTTTTATGAGGAAACCAGTTGTATCTACCGGTCGCCAATATCCAATTATTTTTTAACACTGGATTTTTTGGAAATCTGTAAATTAAGTATGTGTTAAATAAAATCCGTAATCCAGAAACATTTCCATACAAATCCAGAAACATCATATACATTATATCGATTATCGATAATTTGTTAGGTTCCATTTACACATCACTTTGCTATCGAGTCATACGAAGTAGCGTCGTGGGAGTGCGATGACCATAGGATTGACTACTGTGAGAGAGTAAGATGCAAAAAACCAATCACAGAGCTTCCTTCCCGAGCGTCTCAAGACAACGAATGTGTTAATACGCATTCAAAATGACGAAAGTTTTTTTTTATTAAAATTACGAAATTTTACTACTTACCGATGGTATTTCACGCCGGTAACACTGGAACTATTGTTTTTACAATTTTTAACTTGACACCAAGACATATTTAATAGTTTATCATGCTGTAAAACCGAGTAAAACGACCGAAAACTCTCTCTAGCTCGGACTATGTTCGACAACAGACTGACAACATACTGACAAGCGCTGTCGTAGGTTGGCCTTTTTACTGGTCCAAACGAGAACCACATATTATTATTCACTTCGCTTCTATGGGGGGGGCGCGCGCGGGGGCGATGTGGCCCGATCGTTGTTCTGTGGAAATAATGGTTTCAGTTCGATTTACTTTGTAAGCTTATTTGGCTCATACACGCTAAACTTTATGACGGGAGAATTGATTTTGTATATGGTATTATCATCGATTTAAATAAAATAAGCGGCCGAGAGCGAGTCACGCACCGAATATATATATATATACAAACCTGTAGGTATATGAGTAAAAGTTATGGTATTTTTATTGCTAAATGAAATCCATAACATTTTAAAATTATTAAAGATATTCTTCGAAATTTTTCCTATATCTGTGCTATATGACGTTGTTTCGTACCAAACTTCAAGATTCTGAGGTCACGTGAAGTACCCTGTAGGTTTTGATTCCCTTGCGACTATCGAAAATTTGCGGCATAAACGGCTGTATCTTTTGGTTGCGTTGACTAAGAAGTTTGATTTTTTACAGCTTCTCCGTTTTTTATAAGTTTAATAAGTTTTGTAGCTAGGTTCTGTAACATTTGTACATGATCACGTAACGAGCGAGATTCGGAAAATATATTATGCGATATCTAATATATTTTTAATTACTTATTTAATTGATTACATATGAAACGGGTAATCTTAGTTTTTGACACTTTTGGGCAGTATTAAGGATATATTGCTGATAGGCTAGCCTTCGACCACTATCTCAACTGCAGTAAGTAATGATGTGGTCGAAGATGTTGTTCAGGCTAACCTAGAATTACTGGGTATCAAGGACTGCTGCTGAAATACGCTGTTTGGTGGTTGGTGACAGATTTTCTTGAGGGTGGTAGACAGACGGGCATTCCCAAAATACCCTACGACTATGCTATAACGATCTGCCATCCGAAGACAACAACCGGGACCGACGACGGCGACGGCTTAACGTGCCTCATAATTATGGATATATGTGCATTCGTGTTCAAAAACTGTGCAAAATAATGCTATCAATATTATTTTAAAATCACGAATACCATAATTCTATAAGAGTTACTAAATCTAGCTATAAGCGCGAAAACACTGTAAAGATTTTGAATTTTCCGCCACAAACGTGAGACATCATCTTATTTATGTCAGATTTGCAAACACGTCCTTAATGCAAATTGACAAAATTAAAATTAGCAGTTATAGAAAAACAAGCTTTTAGCTAAATTGTACATTTAGTCTTGTTTGTAGACCATGTAGCTACTTGCATTGCTCCCTTGATACATGAGACCAATAACTACACCGCTATGTTTTACAATCCCTGATGATGTAGGTCCATTCAAATTGTCTTTAGCTCTCGCTTCTTTTTCTCCTGCCAATGTTTACTCGAAAACGTAGAACTTTTATGGGAAAAGCAAAATGTATGTTTTAACGCTTGCTGTGGCTTGCGGAAAGCATATAAATATTAGCCCCCGCGTGGGTAGATGGAGTAGGGAACTGGCATCTGAATCACTGAGCAAGTTATACCACGTGAACCAATTAAATGTACAGTGCGTGTTTATGAAATAAAGTTTTCAATAATAAATAGATTCTGGTTTTACTTTGCGGAAATCTGTATAAATTAAATAATAACAAATATTTTACAATATTTTAATAAAACATTAAATTAATATTTTAGTAAAACACTTAATAAATATAATGAATCAATCTTGTGACAATTCCACCTACCGACGTCACCAACACCACGCAGCCAAACATGAATAATTTGACTTGTTTGCTTCTACACGAAGCATCAGAGGTCTTGACTCTTCGAATGCACGATCGAGAATGAAGAATTTCTCGATCGTGCGCTATAAACAACCTCATAATGGGAAGCGCTCATAGCGAAGTTTACTTAGCTGTTCTCAACCGATCAGCAAAGTTAAGCAACGTCGCGCGCGGTCATGAGTTGGATGGGTGACCGCTAGTGACATTACTACTGAGCGCTTCCGTGCTTCGGAGGGCACGTTACGCCGTCGGTCCCGGTTGTCGTCTTAGGATGGCAGTCGTTACAGCATGGTGGTAGGGCATTTGCGAATGCCCGCCTGGCTAGCTACCACCCTCAAGTAGAAAATCTGTCGCCAAGCACCTAACGGTGTGTTCCGGCAGCTGTCCTTGAGAGCCAGTACTTCTAGGTTAGCCTGAACAACATCTTCGACCACATCATCACTTACCATCAGGTGAGATAGTGATCAAAGGCTAAACTATCAGGCATAAAAAAAAAACACAACTTCTACCAGTAAATTTTCGGTAATAGCTTTCAAGGAAATTTTGGCGCAACTGTCACTGACTGTTTATATTACATCTGAAGTTTATTACAGTACTATGTAATATGTAGCAAGTACTTTATTGAAATCAACGGCGGCATTGTGTGTTGAAAGTTATAATGCACTCTCAATAACAGTCTGGAGTACCCATAACTGCGCACGATAGTGGGTAATAAGCAGGTATATTATTACATGAGAATTCAAACATCTGGCGACGTCTGAGTGTTTATACACCTTTTTAATACCTTCTTCATGAGTATACAGGCTGTTATTATTGTAATTATATTTGGATAAGAAGTATTTTCTTTAAATTAAAAGACAGGTACAAAATGTAAAGTAGGAGGACGTGGAGGTAGGCGTAGTTCTTTCCATATTATAAATGTAAACTGATTTATATTATTTAGAAAATACATTCAGTGTATATTTAGATAACCTAATTATACACTCAATATTATATTTCAATATCATTTTATTAGTAATGAGGTTTGGATGTCCATTCAAACAATATCCAGGTCTCTGTAGGTGCTCATACAGGGTGTTTATATTGCCCACAACATTTGAGCAAATATAAGCAATATATATATTTTTTCTGTTATTGTGACGGTACAAGCTCGAGGCCCACCTGATGTTAAGTGGACTAACTTCTGCCTATAACAGATGCATTTCATCACAAGTCACGAATTGCACTGCGGCCGTCATTTTGAGATTCAGTAGTTAAGTATCATGTGGCTGTCATTTCACTCGCTCTTAAGGACAGCTGCCGGAACACACCGTTAGGTGCTTGGCGACAGACTTTCTACTTGAGCGTGGTCGCTAACCTGCGGCGGGCATTCGCAAAATGCCCTTTCATCATGCGGTGAAGCTCAAACCCGCGGCGGCATTCGATGGACCTACTGCGCGGCAGTCAATAGCCAATGCCACTGAGCCATCACTGCCTCACCACCTCTGAACATTAAAACTTCCCAAATAAGAGTCAGAACTGTACAGTGTTTGCTTCTGAGATATGATTTTAAAAGGTGACTACGGAAAATATGCACTCAATCGGGCATTACAGCTATTAGAAATCCGTTACAGTTTTCGACGTCGACGTGTTTTTTTCCTTTTTTTTATTATGAAGCGGCGAGACTTACAATTTGTCACCTGATGGTAAGCGGTCCTGCCCATTACAATTGTAGTATCAACCTTCTCTTTCTACTTGACACTGCACTGCGATATTATTGCGGAATAGCTGTAGCTCTTATTTAACTATATTTTAACCAAAATAAAAAATAATAATAAGTCAGATATATGTATAATATAAGTAAGTATAACACAAGCCTTGCATTACTTTGGCATAATAAATATAAATTTAGATTCAAATCCGATCCGCATATAGTGGGTATAAAAAAAATTAGGATACCCCGATACCTATACGATGTGGGTTTGCTTAAACCTGAATATCTAATTAGAAGCGCTCGTAGCGAAGTTTACTTAGCTGTTCTTAACCGATCAGCAAAGTTAAGCAACATCGCGCGCTGTCATGAATTGGATGGGTGACCGCTAGTGAAATTACTACTGAGCGTTTCCGTGCTTCGGAGGGCACGTTAACCCGTCGGTCCCGGTTGTTGTCTTAGGATGGCAGTCGTGCTACCACCCTCAAGTAGAAAATCTGTCGCCAAGCACCTAACGGTGTGTTCCGGCAGCTGTCCTTGAGAGCCAGTACTTCTAGGTTAGCCTGAAGAACATCTTCGACCACATCATCACTTACAATCAGATGAGATAGTGGCCAAAGACTAACCTATCAGGCATAAAAAATAAAAATAAAAATCTTAGAGACTGATAATTAGATTTTTGACAAACTTTTGACGAAAAAACATCACATTAGTGCTTGCTTTTGAATATAACTAATTATAATTCACATTTTTTAAAGGTATCATTAAAGTCCACAACAAACATATTATATTATGTCGAAACAATGACAATTAAATAACATTGTTCGAATATCAGGTTTAATACTTTTTTACGGATCCTATTTACATTATACGTTTAATTTCCTCGCATTTTAAGTGAAAATCAGAGTGTATAATACAAATTTTAGCCTTGACTTCAATATCAGCATTCGTCTTCAGCATTAAAATCATATGTTTTATGCATCTACTATTTTATGGCTATTTTAATTATATTCCAAACAGTCTGTATATTAAACATTGACTGACTGTTTTGGTTGAAATAGGACAAAGAGATGATTAATGTTGTGTTGAAATTGACTGAATATTTGTGTTTGTTTATTCAGTTGTGTATTGTTATGGAAATGGCCGTTGGTTTTTATTATATGGCTTGTTTTGTTTGTATGAGATATGATAATAATTGTTTATTATCATATCTTTTAAAACACAGAATAAAAAGGACCAGTAGAATCTCTTATGTAATATTTGTTCGATCTGTTTAGGTACCAGCCTATTTAATCTCGATTGACTCTTAATTTAATAATAGCTGATTGGTTAGCCTTTGAACTCTATGCCACTCGAAGATGTTGTTCAGGATAATGTAAAATTACTTACTGTCGGAACACACCGTTAAGTGCTTTGTGACAGATTTCCTTCTTGAGGGTGGTTGCTAGCAAGGCGGGCATTTACAAAATGCCCTAAGCTCCGAAGCACGGAAGCGCTCATCTATCTAGCAAAAAATATCAAAGCTAAACTTGACCTTGTGAAACCTATTGACCAACTGGCAATACCACTGTACTAAAAGTTAACATTATAAACCTATAGGTGCATATATTGCCTTTTGATGTCCCTTGGAAGTGAGAAAATCGTGAGATTCAGATCTTTGTTGTTATTAATGCAGTTAAATGTAATGGCATTACGATCTTGCAATCATTTCAACCTAGATACTAACCTTATATTATTATACTAGGTACGTAAAAAGACTACTAACAAATACGAACACGAAACACGGTGCGTTGAAGAGAGAAGTTCCGGGCGGCGCGCGGCAACCCACTGTTGAGTAAGCCCGTCTAGACGAATAGGCTGATGTACTAGTAGCTTTGCATCTAAAGGCGCGGAGTTTGCCCAGGCCGACACAGACACAAACACACAATAGAAGGTAGATACCATAGAAACTATCTTTCTAAATGTGTAACTGTCAAAATACACTATGAACATATGAACCACCTTTGGGGAATATTTACATTATTACGTATGAAGAAATATATTTGAGATGGATATAACATAAACATTTTCCAAACGAAGGATAATACACGAAGCGTCTATATTAAAACGTAATAAAAGTTAATGATGTCAACCTATACTTAACCTGCACAGGAGGCAATATCGATTGTAATAGAATATACATTTTGAACGAGCAACCTCGTTAAAGTGCTCCATCAAAAGCCAATTCAATAAAATATTTGATCGCGCGTCTGTCATTATGAAAGGCATCATTAAATGTTGTATTGCCCACTATCGCACCTGCTCTATTGTGGCAAGTTGATAATAGTGCTTCGAGTTTAAAAATAGGTAACTGGAATAAAATATATATAGATTCTTTGATATGGTATTTATTGCTTTCACTCATTTTCGTGTGAATAAAAAGCAAGAAATTTCATTGCAATCTCAAATGTTACTTAATCAACTAATGTTTAAATTGTAATAGTCTTTTTCTATCCAAACGTCGTAATTATTAAAAATTTTTACGTAAGCATTTTCCCTTACCGTTTCTGAACAAAACATTTGTATAATCTATGGATAAAAGCCCGCCATCCGCTTAAGTTCACGTATTTCGTATTATTAATTGTGCTGACTTGTGTATTAAAGCTATAATTCATATTTATTTACTCGCAAATGTGATGAAAAACATTGTATGTTTCACGGGCGGTACGGGAATTACGAACCTCGACTCAGAAACACTCAGTGTTCGACTTCGGGCTTCTACTAGAGCCTCGATCGTAACTCCTTACTTACCGACCTTAATACACAATATACGATTACGCACGATAGACGAGAATATTGACATCTGCAATATGGATGTTACTTAACAGATGGACAAATATGAGGTTACTGGCGGGTGCCACTATAGCTTAGTGGTAAAGCGACAGAAACGGAGGCCTGTATTCGCGGTTTCGAATCCTACTAGTAGCCAATTATTTTTCTAACAGAATTTCAATAATTATTTCGTATTCATCTTACTTTTAGCATTCCGTATGTCAACCCAAGTTATTCCATATACTAGGTTACATCTTGGTAAAGAGATCTACTGCTATATAGATAATCTCTGTTAATTTTTACTGCTTTCACCAGATTTTACTTCACCAGATTAGATTATAAAGAGGCGTCCTTTGATGAGATTGCAAAGTGAAATTTTAATGAGTGGATTCAGGCGTTACTTTGCGAAAATCCATATTTTATAATAACAAATATTTGAAAAATATTTTAAGGGAACCATAAATTAATATCTAAACTAAATCAATATACAAAATATATGCAATGCCTCCTAATTTTTATATTTTAAGTGTTTTTCTAAAATATCAATTTAATGTTAACTTAAAATACTATTAAAATGTTTGTTATTATAAAGTGAAATTTTTACTAATGAGTTTGGCCATGAGGAGCAAGTCAATTTCTCGAGTCATAAAAGGTTACAAAATTACGAGAAATTATAGTCATGTGCGGAGTTTGAACCCGCGCCATCCAGTCCGGGTATGCTTTGACCGTTAATCTAACATGACATGACTCATAACTCTAATTTGGCATCGTATAGGGATGGAGCCGGGTATGCTATAGCTGTGGGTGACGCAGGTGCAAATCCTGCACATGACTATAATGTTTCTTCTCGTAATTTTGTTATGTAATCCGCGGACCATGTGTTATTGTAAAAATAAAAATATTCATAATCATAAAAGATTCTTACCAGTATTGCATTTATGATCGCCTAGTACTTAGTCACGTAGCTGCGCGCGTGGACGTAATTACTACTGTTATTTGTTTCATTATCGTAATTGCTAGTTACGAGTTTCTTACAGAGTATTTTACCATGAATAGAGTAGAATAGAATATCAAGAATATTTATTTATTGCAATATGGGTTACAATGTGGTCTTAATCGAGGTTTTATGTATACTTCATATCTTGCCTGATGCCACGTACAATATTATATAATAGGTTAATTACATACTAGAATTCAAACATAATATAAAATAAATTTGTTCAGATACAATCATCCAATCATATTATACATTTTAGTATGTATGTATAAGTTATCAATATCATAATAGCATTTGTTCATTAATATACTTAAAAGCCAAGGAATTGTTTAAAAGGCATTTGTTTTTTTATTTGGCAAATGGTTATACAATTTAGTGCACATTACATATATACTAGAACTACTTCTATAGAAAACGGTCTTAGCGTCATTTAAAGGTAGAACAAGATAGACTTTTTTCATGTCTCATCGTTATCACCAACACATCTTGTTTTCAGTTTTTTTTTTTGATGTTATTGTTTCGAATAGAACTATCAAGTATCTGTAATTATGTACCTACTCGTACCTGAGCATTTTGGACTGCCTGTGAGTCTGTAATGACTTGTGGGTTGTCTAAATGCTTTTATTGTAGTAACTGTAGTGTATAGTTTGTAGTGTTGTATATAGCCCGTAGTATTTTTTTATAAAGTACCTGTAATATCGTATTACGTTTTAGGTGTTGTTATAGGCTGTAGACAGTATAATCATTATGTGGCATACCTATATCGTACGTTCGTGATATGGCCCTCGTAGAGGTTTCCACACACATTTTCCAGGCTCTTACCGCGATATGATATTCGATATCCCCTGCTTTTTTTGGGATTGGCCAAAGTACCCGAATCGTTTAGTGACCGACAATGAACAGTAGCTTCTTTTCCACAATATCGAATGACTGACACCTACCATTTTGCGTTCGGCTTAATAGGGCCATTAGCCCACGGTCGTTTTACAAAGCAATTAATCACGTATTTGCTTACCTCGCCCCAAATGGAACGTCTGGCTATTAACTTATGGTGTTCGTTACTATGACGCAGACTGTGGTATTGGGGTAACCAATATTTTAACCTAAATTGTTGTCAGCCAGGGCTGTGGCTGTTCCAAACCAGAGTTCAAGGTTATCACGAATAATTTCACTGAGTTATTATTTGGAACAGGCCTCGCGGGATATTATTCAGACATTTCTACAACCAGTTTCAGATTGTTTTCAAGTCAATCATCTTGGAGTGTTTTTTTATGCTTGATAGTTTAGCCTTTGACCACTATCTCACCTGATGGTAAGTGGTGATGTGGTCGAAGATGTTGTTCAGACTAACCTAGAATTATTGGCTCTCAAGAACAGCTGCCGGAACACACCGTCAGGTGCTTGGCGGCAGATTTTCTACTTGAGGGTGGTAGCTAGCCAGGCGGGCATTCGCAAAATGCCCTACCACCATGCTATAACGACTGCCATCATAAGACTCAACCGGGACCGACGGCTTAACGTGCCCTCGGAAGCACGAAAGTCCTCAGTAGTAATGTCACTAGCGGTCACCCATCCAACTCATGACCGCGGGCGACGTTGCTGATCGGTTAAGAACAGCTAAGCAAACTTCGCAACGAGCGCTTCAAAAAAAGCGACGAGCTTCCATTAATATAACATTTATTAGAAAGAAACAATATATCAAAAAGAAACAATTTATTAGAGAGATACAATTACAATGTGCAGCAACCTCCGAAACATCTGAACGAACATACCCCGGCTATAGGGGTGATTGGCGCAGTTTTGAATCCCGTACATGACTATAACTTTTGCTCTCGTTGTAATTTTGTAATGTAATCCGCGGCGCATGCGTCATAGCAATGAATAAAAAAATAATATATAAATAGGGTTGCGTTATCGTTAACAAGTTTAAAGCTAATTGCAAAAATTCGTCTCGTTTTTAGTACAACGTGAATTGAACTATAGATGTCGCTCCATCCACGATGTTTAGGAATGAAAAGACAAATTAGTGCTTTTAGTCATATATTGAAGCTGTGATGGCTCAGTAGCATTGGCTATGGACTGCCGCGCAGCATGTCCATGGTTCGAATCCCGCCCAGAGCTTGAGCTTCACCGCATGGTGGAAGGGCATTTTGCGAATGCCCGCCTGGCTAGCGACCACCCTCAAGTAGAAAATCTGTCGCCAAGCACCTAACGGTGTGTTCTGGCAGCAGTCCTTGAGAGCCAGTGAAATAACAGTCAAAATGAGACTTAACAGATATGTCTCAAGGTGATGGGCGCAGTGCAGTTCGTCACTTGTGATGAAATGCATCTGTTATAGGCAGAGGATACCGCTTAACATCAGGTGGGCCACGCGCTTGTTCCTTCACAATAACATAAAAAAAAACAAAAACCTGTTGGCTTAGCGGTTAGAGCATACCCCGGCTATAATGCTGGATAGCGCGGGTTCGTATCCCGGCATGACTACAATTTTCCTCTCGTTTTAATTTTGTTAAGCTGAACAGATTTTGGTGAAATTTTGGATTAGGATATAGACTACTATTTTCCTGCTTTACTAAGCCGTTACCATGAGAGTGCGATATAACCGATTTGGAAAAGTCACTGACGGATTTTATAAAATAAATGGCCATTCGCACCTTTCGAGAAAAGTCCCACAAAAACGACAGTTCTAGGCCAACATAGCCTAAGACCCTTGGAATAAAGTAGATGCCATTAATATAGGTATCTTTAATATCATTGTCATAGTTCCATTGCGAGATTTAGTAGGTCGTTTCGGATATTTACGACATAGTAACCGTGAAAACGTACTAACATTAGCAAGAGCCTGTCAACGAACTCTGGTTACACCTAATGTTAAGGTCTATTTGATGTCTTCCGGTGCTATGGAGAAGTAGGTTAAGTACGTAATAATTGTGGATCCGTTTTGGAGACATCATCCTACTCAAATGGAGTTTCGCAGTCCTGGAGTTTACTTTTTAGAACATGTTTTCCTTTTGTGATTCTTCCATTAAATATGTTTTTTAACAAAAAGCAACTTCTTACATAAAATATGCGTTATTGGGGATAACTCAAATACTACTCGTCAGATCTCACTCAAAATTCCAATGGGACATAACAAGCACTAGCTTTCGAATATACACTGAGAAAAACGACTTAAAGGCTTAAATCAAATTTGACCTTTTACTGTTGAATTGTAACTACGTAAGATGAATTCATACCTCTTAAGATGATTTTCACCAATCGATAAAAATTAACCATGTTTTATAATAAACACAACCGTCAAAAACGCCTTCCGTAAATTATTTTCAGAATTGAACTTGTTATACGATAATAATTGCAGTATTGACCATAAAATATACCTTACTTTTACGGCGGTTTATATACGGTGATTATCACTATAACGTACGACTTAATCAGCCTTATCAAAAGTCAATATTTAAGTAAAACCACAAAATACACCTTAAATGAAGACGAAAAGAAACATTCGCCGTCACTGACCTCGTATAACGCCTTCTAGTTGAAAGGCGTTTTTGTACGTATTTACGTTTGGTCGGTTTTTTGCCTTCATACCATATAAATTGGCCGTCATTAGGGCGCTTTTGACTTTAGATTTTTCTCAGTGTAAAAAGAATCATCAAAACCGCAAATTGTCTAACTGGCCCCATTATACCTTCTGCTAGCCCATAGAGTATTACTTTTAATTATAAATCCTATTGTGGTCGTTGATAAATGGCATTATTACTACGAAGTTATTGATTCAATTTTTACTTTTAACATCAAAGCTCAGACAGCTACCATTTCAACGTCACATTAATTATGTTAAGTAAATTACAAAACACAAAGTCCACTTAACCTTTTTGCGTTCTAATTTTAAAACAAAAGGTTCACAGCGTGATCGTTCACAGACTCGTATCTCTGTGTATAATTAGCAACTGTTTCAACAACCGTGTGTACAACACTGAGCCGTATAAATGGACTGTCAGTGGCCACAATGCTCTTAGGGGCCGAGGGTTGGGAAATGGCTAAAAAATATATCGATAAATGAATATCTGTTATACATACAGAATTATTTAGAAGCTCTCGTAGCGAAGTTTGCTTAGCTGTTCTTAACCGATCAGCAAAGTTAAGCAACGTCCGCCGCGGTCGCGGAGTTGGATGGGTGACCGCTAGTGACATTACTACTGAGCGCTTTGCTTCGGAGGTTACGTTAAGCTATCGGTCCCGGTTGTCGTCTTACGATGGCAGTCGTTATAGCATGATGGTAGGGCATTTTGAGAATGCCCGTCTGGCTAGCTACCACCCTCAAGTAGAAAATCTGTCGCCAACCACCTAACGGTGTGTTCCGGCAGCTGTCCTTGAGAGCCAGTAATTCTAGGTTAGCCTGAACAACATGTTCGACCACATAATTTCTTACCATCAGGTGAGATAGTGGTCAAAAGATTACCTATCAAGCATATAAAAAAATAAAATATAGAAAAAAAAACATTTGATTATGTATTATACTTCGAACATTTCTTGTCCACTATCGCTCATTGCTGAATGATCGGAAAAGCAGGCTTAAGGAAAATTGTTGTCTTAAGTCGGCGCTGCTGTTAGTAAGGTGCTGCTGCATTTTAGGCGCATGACCAGGGCTTATGAACATCTTTGCACACTTATTACCAGTAATGAATTTCTTAATAGAGTTGGTGTTAGGCGGTTGACCATAAAATCATAGCTAAATCCTTTTGGTAAGTACTTAGTAATATTATTATTATTATTCTGAAGTGTTACATGGGTTATTGCAAAATACAATTGCACCAAAGCCATAAGTGGTCAAAGCGTAGGAATAATAATGGAATGTTATCTATTACCTCTGCTTATATGACGTCTAGAGTGCCCTGCTTTGCGTTCGCCACCCGAGTTAGATATCTAGTAGCAGTAGGACTATTTTTGAGAGTTCATTCAGAGAAGTACTGCCACCATACCTATTTCAACCGCCAAGCGACAATGTTCATATTACCGGTGAAATTATAGACACTGAGTCTTAACAACTTTGTGTCTCAGATTAATGGGTGCAATGCAGTTCACCACTTATGACGAATTTCATTTGTAATAGGCTGAGGTTATATATATGTTAACACGACGTAGGCATCGTGCTTGTTCCATCACGATAGCATAAAAAGAAATTTCAACACCCTTGCTCGTAAAGTGAGCTTTATTATATCGTTCTTAGGGCCATAAACCGAACTATAGCACCCTCGTGCATAATAATATTACTACACACTATTGCGTAATAGAATTATCCCTACAAAGTTAAGTTAGTACCTACCTAACCGCAAACTATATGCGAGTAAAAAGAGTATTTTAAATTTAATCGGGTAATTTATCCCTACATAGTTAAGTTAGTACCAAACTGCAAAGTATATGCGAGTAAACAGAGCACTTTCAATTTAACAGGGTAATACAAATTTGTAACATCAAAGAGGTTTATATGTAATCAAAGATCACAAATTTGCCACGCATAAAAAAAAACTTGCGCGCTATTTTCATAATTTTCGTATGTTGTTTGTATCGCATTTGTGCAATATATATTTTTTTCCTCGCAAGGATGTTGAAAAAGTGCGTATAAAACTCGTGAGCAACTTAGCTCGCTTGTATCATAATTAATCTACTATAATACTCGTAATACTTACTTAATATATTTCCGTCGGAAAACAAGCAGTTTACCATAAACCGGTTGCGACAGTGAAAAAAACAGTGAGCATGAAAACGTCAGAATGAGTATCAACTCGGCCTGGCGTTTCATAATATCTAACTGTCACATAAAATGACAATTTATCACTTTCTTTAAAAATCAAACAATCTAACATGAACAATTATTCTTAATAATACAATATAACCATCGATATTATCAAAATATTTAATTTTTAAAAGGTTTAATCCCTTAAATTTAATATTCGAGTACAACGTTGTACAAAGGGCTGTCACCGGCCACAATGCCCTCGGGAGCGCGGGGACCGTTGTCAAAGAACACGTAGCAGTTCTTCGTTCAAACATTTCCAAAGTGCTATTACGTAATCTCTCCTTGTGGTAGGACCAAACCAAATGCGTATTCAGTTAGCCCGCTTAGCCGTAAAACGACAATAGATAACGTAGAGATGGGACATTATGCGGGTTTTTGTCGATAAAACGTTTGGATTTCTACGGTGATAAAATAACTTTGATGACTCGGAAAGATTATATCGATACAGTATCATAAAAATAGCTTCATAATTTGATATGCTCGAAAGGCAAACCTACACGTTATGTGACGACAGTATCAGTGCTACGACTTGCTACGGTTTTCGTAGCCAATTCCATAGTAGACGTCATGCCATATAGAACCAAATATTTTTTATCAAAGTTATGATCAATGACATGACTGCGTTTTTGGAGTTAACATTTTATTTATTTATATTATCATCACACATAATTATATCCAAGTTAATTAATACCGTCTTAAAATCTAAGTTAGATTTGTCTAGACAGTTGCGCTCTCGAGATGTCATCAAGATAACAAAAAAATTATATATTCTATTCAGTAATTAACATAAAAGCACATCGTCGGTCGCATGCGTTTTCGTTCAAACAAAACAACAAGAAAATATATCTAGGTATTAAGGTATAGATGTGTTAAGTGAAATTCGGTTTTGCTGCAGAGTTTTGTATGCGCGCGATCACAACCCGTAGAAATATATAGGGTGCTCCAAGAATAATATAAGCGGTAATTTCAAATTTCTGGGTAATATTTTATTTTGTTTATTAGTTTAGATAATACTTTTTATGACAGCATTAATATTGGACATTGTTATTTTATATAAAAAAGTTAAGTTTATATTCTTTACATACAAAAATCAAACATACATATATTTCATCTTTATAATAATAGTGTAGATTTCGGCAGGCAGTTTGTTCTAAACAGGATAACATATTCTGCCGCAATTCTACTAAGTGTTTCGGTGTGCCAAATAACTATATCTTAATTAGCTTCATCTACTAATATTTATCGTTTTCTACTGATTCTAATCGTAGAACCTTAGCCCAGTACCCAAACATGTATCGAAGTATACTAAATACTCCAACTGGGATCTTTATTAAATTGATATATAGTATTTAATTTTAGTAATTAATATTAGCGCTTATTAGCTTTAGTAATTAATTAACTTACGCTTTCAGTGTTACATAGATCATTCAATGTAATACTGATAACATAGGTGATATAAATCCATACGAATTTTATTATTGCGAAAGTAACTCTGTCTGTCTACCGTTTTTATTAATTTTTTTTTTATGCCTGATTGGTTAGCCTTTGACCACTATCTCACCTGATGGTAAGTGAGGATGTGGTCGAAGATGTTGTTCAGGCTAACCTAGAAGTACTGGCTCTCAAGGACAGCTGCCGGAACACACCGTTAAGTGTTTGGCGACAGATTTTCTACTTGAGGGTGGTAGCCAGCCAGGCGGGCATTCGCAAAATGCCCTACCACCATGCTATAACGACTGCCATCCTAAGACAACAACCGGGACCGACGGCTTAACGTGCCCTCCGAAGCACGGAAACGCTCAGTAATGTCACTAGCGGTCACCCAACTCGACGTTGCTTAACTTTGCTGATCGGTTGAGAACAGCTAAGTAAATTTCGCTACGAGCGCTTCAAAATCTATCTTTCTGTCTGGCTCACGCCAAAAATACTGACCGATTTTGATGAAATTTGGTATAGAAATAGTTTGAGATGCGGGGAAGGACATAGGAGTTTTTATCCAACTGCGCAAAAAAAGGTTAATGTATTTTACGTGATAACCGCAGTACACGCGGGCGGAGCTGCAGCCGGTAAGGTAGTCGTAAATATATTACAAGTTTACCCCGAACCAGGAACATGCGTTATAGTGATTTTAACAAAATCCCAGAGCCGATTTATTTTAAGCAAGTTTTTGATTATTAGACAAATATGAATACTCTATTAATGAAATATGATTTACCTGTTGAAACACATATTGCCCAGTGGCAATGACTATGCAAGTATGCAATGCTACGCAAATAGTCCATAATTCGAAACCAACGCTGGTTCGAGCTGTTCCTCACGTAGGTAGGGTATTTAGAGAATCAAATCGCCTGGTTGGTATCACAAACATAACTCGCTACCAATAAAAAAAAATGACAACAAATAATTGTCCAGGCTTAATATGAGCATCTAAAACCATATCATCATTTATTAAATAACGAAAAATTGGTCAAATGCTAGTCCATCAGTAATCAATAAATATTGATTCGTAGCAGCGTCGTGCTAGCGTTATCAATATAATATAGTATATTGATAAATGTGATAAAACCATGCATACGCTCTTGTCTTACTTAGACCGCTATTTGAAACGCTCGTAGCGAAGTTAACTTGGCTGTTCTCAACCGATCAGCAAAGTTAAGCAACGTCGCCCGCGGTCATGAGTTGGA
Source organism: Plagodis pulveraria (assembly GCA_963890685.1). NCBI lineage: Eukaryota > Metazoa > Arthropoda > Insecta > Lepidoptera > Geometridae > Plagodis > Plagodis pulveraria. Next base: position 5,974,231 of record OY982950.1, read on the forward strand.
TGGGTGACCGCTAGTGATATTACTTCTGAGCGTTTCCGTGCTTCGGAGGGCACGTTAAGCCGTCGGTCCCGGTTGTTGTCTTAGGATGGCAGTCGTTATATCATGGTGGTAGGGTATTTTGCGAATGCCCATCTGGCTAGCTACCACCCTCAAGTAGAAAATCTGTCGCCAAGCACCTAACGGTGTGTTCCGGCAGCTGCCCTTGAGAGCCAGTACTTCTAGGTTAGCCTGAACAACATCTTCGACCACATCATCATTTACCATCAGGTGAGATAGTGGTAGAAGGCTAACCTATCTGGCATAAAAAAAAACCTTAATATCGCTTTCGAAATTTAAACATTTATCGAGTACCGTAACTACAAAATTGGCTTATATCTATTTCGTACTTGATAGCGGATCGGGCACGTACTTGCACGTGACGATTGCGTTCGGAACTAGTTTATAAAGGCAACGAACGAAACAGTTTACCGAGTTTTGAACTATTTGAAAATCGCATTAGTAAGGCCGCAAATTTTATTTTCAATAAAAAAGGAAGATAAGTTCTTTGTGGCGTTATATGGGGGAGGCATTTGGTCCACAGTGGACGTCTTCCGGCTGATGATGATGATGAAAATAATATCATCTTTTACTTGCATACTATAGACATCAACAAGTGAAAGGTAATGATTTTCGGCACCATTTTATATCCTTTTCAACACACTCGCACAGGCCTTAAAATGCACCGATTTTAGTGTCATAATACAGTCTATTCACTCATGCTTTTTTTACTTTACCGCACTAGTGATTTAAATAGTAAAAAAAACAACATTTCCACACTTCTCCAAGGAGATTGTAGTTTGTTTCGTTCGTTTTTCATATAAAAACAAACCAAAGAGTTTTTTACCTACTGAAGTAGAACTTTAGAAGATGTAACTATAAACCTTCTTAATCAGATTGTTTATTTTTTTTGGTGACTATTTGTATGTCAAAGCATGCATAGTTTTTTCATACTACCCGCAACGAGCCGCGAATGATGCTTCGTGTCACAGCGGCAAACCAGTACCATTGAGAGTCGTCGTTAGACCGCGCCCCGCCCCATACACCACGACGGTGTTGCATTCTTAATTTAAAATAAGTGCAAATATTGCCGCAAAACTGCCCGCGGTATCTTTATTAGAACTGTTATACTACGCTACGTGATATTAGTGATGTGCGTGGAAAGTGATCGCACCGCGGCCTCTGCAAAGGAAACTCCGACTACGGGAGATGGTAGAGAAAGCTATGGTATGTACATATACATTTTAGTAGCCACCATTAAGATTCCCCCATGTATTTGGCAAATGCCTTTGTAATCAAGGTCTTAATTAACCTACTTACTATAAACAACTATAAAACCAGACCCTACCCCGCGCTGGGAGTCCTAATTTTTTTGAGGACAACTCTTCAACTAAAAAACCCACCACTATTGATATTATTATTTATACCATTATTGCTATCAAAAAGATCAAGAAAGTATTTTCGTAGCGAAATTTTCGTATTCGTTTCTCGCAAGTGTGTTGAAAAACGTATGAAACTCGTGCGCGTTGTTTATTTCAATCTCTACTCCATTTAGGTCTTCGATCTTCGATCTCAGGCCTAAAACCCGTCCCGATTATTATAAACAACTTCGCGCACTTGTTGCATAATGTACTATTATCAAATCGGGTCATTTTGTACTCATACGTTAAACTAAATTTCATATCCTTCTTAAGGAAATTGACATGATTCTTCAAAATAATACAGTACCTTCTTTAACACGTACACACATAGTTAAGTAAGATATTATGGGCGTATTCCAATTGACGCCAATTTTGTTATTTTCAATAATTTTGACTATAATTTGCGTCTATGGTTCCACGTTTAATATGAACCATAGACACAAAATGTGATCAAAATTATCGAAAATAACAAAATTGGCTTCAAGTGGTATACGCCCATAATTTCTTACATATGTGTGTATTTTGACACTATTTTGCGTCTATGGTTCCACATTTAATATGAACCATAGACACAAAATGTGGTCAAAATTATCGAAAATAACAAAGTTGGCGTCAAGTGGAATACGGCCTAAGAGGTATTTTTTCACTTTTCGTTTGTCGTAATAGTTGCGTTGCCGTGTGCGATGTATATGAACTTTATTTCAACTTTTGTTTGTTTGATTTTATTACTGTCTGGCAAAGAACTGCTAATAATAATATGGGAACTGGTCCGCAGCTACGAATACTCTTTTTTATTATTGTCTGAACAAGCTCGAGGCCCACTAGATGTAAAGGGGACTAACCTCTGCCTATAACAGATGCATTTCGTCACAAGTCACGAATTGCACTGCGCCCGTCACATTGAGACATAGTATTAAGTCTCATGTGCCTGTAATTTCACTGGCTCTCAAGGACAGCTGCCGGAATACACCATTAGGTGTTTGGCGACAGATTTTCTTCTTGAGGGTGGTCGCTAACAAGGCGGGCATTCGCAAAATGCCCTTCCACCATGCGGTGATGTTCAAGCCCGCGGCGGGATTAGAACCATGGACCTGCTGCGAGGCAATCCATAGCCAATGCCACTGGGCCATCTGCTTCATCACTTATTCATACTGATATTTATTCTTAGGTCCGCAGCGAAGTTGGCGAGTTAATCTCGTTCTATCGTTCGGTGAGTCAGCTGCTTTTAATTATGCCACGTGTAGAGAAAGTGCGCACGTGTCTGCAAGGGTCGATCCTTATACATGAGCAAGCTATGTATCGCGCCTAATCACATAAGTTCATAATAACTTTTTGGTATCTGTTAATATTGTGTTTTGATTAGATACATTTATTCGCGTTCTAAGAGTGACCTCCTACTATATTCTTCTATGTTTTTTCTATTGATGATATTTTAGTCTTTTATTACTATCTTAACTAACAGTAAGTGATGGTGCAAATTTAGTAGCAGTAAAACTCTTTGTTCGAGTTCGTCTGGAGGAGTACTGCCACCATTCTATCGCCAAGTGTGCTTCTCGATACTGTGTTCCGGTTTGAAGGGTATTACAGGTGATTACACAATCACCTATGCGGTTTGGGTTAATTTATGAGTTTTAATAGCAACCGATGGATGGCGATATTTTAAGAAACCTGTACCGTTACATTCAACCTATAGATTGGGGTGTGCATTGCTAAAACACGCTGACGATATTCTCGAACGTATGATGTAACAAATTGTGTGATATAATAAATTGCTGTTTTTTGAGGTTACGTAGTGGTTTTTTTTTGTAGACAACAGGGACATGATATTTAACAACTTGTCTCAGGGTGATGGACGCAGTGCAGTTCGCCACTTATGACGGAATGTATCTGTTATAGCAGACTACCGCTTAACACCAGATGTGCTTGTTACATCACGAACGCATAAAAAACCTAGTATTACTGGGCACCTGCCTCAGGCGACAGATTTTCTACTTGAGGAAGGTAGCTAGCCAGGTGGGTATGCCGTACCACCATGCTATGACGAATGCTATCTTGAAACAACAACCGATACCGGCGGCTTCTCTAAGCACAGCTTAGTTGACAATCCCACTAGCGGTCATCCAGCCAACTATAGTGTAATGAACAGAACAGTACTTCGGCTCCGATGTATCCAGTCTGGTGGTCGTCTCAAGAATGCCCCACTCCTCCGCTCTTCACTTCGTTTCAACACTGGTTTTAGCGCGAAATCACTCTGCCAATCACAGAGCGTGTCGTATGTTTTATCCCATCAAATGGTGGCGCTACTGTCGCTTTGGTGTTGCCATTACCAACATCCGCCAACTGATCAGTATTAAATATTTATTTCCGTTCAATAACACCATAATATCGAATGAAAACATAATATTCGGCCATCGGACATCGTGCAGACTCCGGCGCACGAAAAAAAGGCACCTAAGCTAGATTAAAAAGAAGAAAATAAGATACAATAAAGGGAGACTAACAAGAACGAAGGTTGTTGATGGATGAGCCAAAAACATAATGATGTCCAATGACATTAAACTGATTTTTATTTATCATTACCTTAATTTTGTCATTGAATTTTATTTTAATCATTGGATTTTGCCATTTCATATTCATTGATTATGTGTTTGGTGTACCTACAGGTACATATTATTTGTTTATATAATCCATCTATGCAAAAAAACAACAACTGAACATAACAATAGTAATGATAAAAAACCTACTTATTCGAATGATTAGGCAAGCATCACTATAAGCGCTTCAAAGTACTACGAGCACTTCAATTTTTTTCTACAACAACACAAAGGAACGTATTTTAGAAAGCTTTCATTTTGGTTTTATGGGCGGCCGTCTAACAGATGCCAACTCTCCATGGAACGCTCTTGTTGATTTTTTACCTCCATCTATTAGATTAATGACAGTGTTTAGATGCTAAAGAACTCTGATGTACGCCTTTTTTATGCCTGATAGGTTAGCCTTAGACCACTATCTCACCTGATGGTAAGTCATGATGTGATCGAAGATGTTGTTCAGGCTAACCTAGAGTTACTGCCTCTCAAGGACAGCTGCCTGAACACACCGTTAGAGGGGTAGCTAGCCCGGCGGGAATTCGCAAAATGCCCTACTACCATGCTCCAGTAACATCTTGTTTATGTCGTACTGATCATTAAACACATTTTTTCACAGAAAGAAAGATATGAGATAGTTCTTAAATTCGCAAGTCCATACCTCCACAGCATCGTACTTTTTTTAGGGTTCCATACCCATAGGGCAAAACTGGGGTTCTATTACTAAGACTCCCCTGTCAGTCAGTCTATCTGTCTGTATCACCAGGCTTTATCCCATGAACCTTAATAGCTAGACACTTGACTGTTGCCGATACGTATAAGAAATGATCTAACAAATACTAGAAATCGGCTAAGTGCACGTGGGACTCGCCACGGAAAAACTAAAAACTATATTAAATTATAGTGTTGTACATCAAATAAAGTATAGATAATGGTAAGAATTCCTTCGTGTGCGAGCCCGACTACCACTGGCCACATTTTTTATAATTGTTGTAAATATTTACCAACGAAACCTAAATTTATCAATGTTCGAATAATATGCTCAAATACCGCTTCAAAACGGAACGTTTTTAATAATATTTTCGATAGCAGCCGTCTCGCAGTTTATGCAAAATATCGGCCATTTTTAGCGGAAATTGATTCGATTATCGTCTGATATCCCTCCGAGATGGGATAATAATTTATGTGATGTTTTATCGAGATTGAAGTATCGTTTTTGTAACAATGGTCGGATACTACGGCCCTACTTTCTGACTTAAGGATAAATATAGGTTGGTGTTTACTGTATAGATATATTTGAGCCAAAATAAAAATACCTTATCAGCTATTCAAGTAGGTACTAAAACCATGTGAGAAACCGAAGGTTGACGAAATTTTTTTAAGAATCTATGTTGTGTCAGCTGTGTGGTATAAGTTAAAAACTTCATGCGTGCATAGAATACACGCATGAAGTTTTTATGTGTGTTTGAATATGTTTATACTCGTATCAATGCTTTTTTATGTTATTGTGACGGAACAAGCGGACTACCCTCTCCCTATAACAGATGCATTTCTTGGACGACGAATTGCACTGTGCCCGTCACAATTAGACGTGCAGTTGTTAGGTCTCATGTGCCTGTTATTTTACTGGCTCTCAAGGACTGCTGCTGGAACACACTGATAGGTGCTTAGTGTCATTATTTCTAATTGAAGGTTGCTAGCGAGGCGGGCATTCGCAAAATGCCCTTCCCCCATGCGGTGCCCGCACAAGCCCGCGGCGGGATTAGAACCATGAACCTGCTGCACGGCAGTCCATAGCCAATGCCCCTGAGCCATGTTTAATCGTCATGAATTAATAAGCAGTGAAAAACAAGAGGTAGTGGGTGTTGACTGCCGTCGGTGTTTGTACGTTTGTGGTTCAGCGCATAGTGATTAGGTAATAAATAATGGATAGATTCAGGCGTTACTTTGCGGAAATCCATATTTACTAACAACAAATATTTAATAAAAACATTTAATTAATATGAGTTTTTAAACTGTCACGGTTAACACTATAATTATTAGAACAAACGGGATATTTACCGTGTTTTGGATTAGTTTTGAGCTCTCGATATTTCGGCACTGTTGCAAGCGCCATGATCACGAGTAAACTGAAGTGTACGCGAGTGGATGGTCGGCACTAAGAGCAGACGAACCGGTCTACCCTCTTTTTTGTACGTTTTTTAAATATCCCGTCTTCGATCAAATATAGGGTATATTTGATCGAAGTATCCCGTTTGTTATAATAATTATAGATTTAATTAATACTTTAATAAAATACTTAAAAAAATTATCTAGTGACAATTTCGTTTAATTTTCCTGTTAAGCCGACATGACGTCACAAACGTCACGCAGCCAAACCGAAAGGATTTTCGACGCGTTTCGATTTTACTCGAAGCATTCTCAGGAGGTCTTGTCTTTTCGAGCTCACGATGTAGATTTCTTGATCGTGCGATTAAAATATAATGTTTTCTTCAAATATTTGTTATTATTAGATTAGATAGTTATAAAGCTTGTGTGGCAAAACCACCCCTTAGAAGAAAATCTGTTGCAACGAACTACGTCATTCAGCAATCAATTTAATTCTTGTTAAACTAACAAAAAGAAAGAAATATGAAGCGAAAGAGATATGTAAGGATCGTAGTAAGTGGAAATCCGTGGTCTCTGCCTACCCCTATGGGAAAGAGGCGTGATTTTATGTATGTAAACTAACTAGCCCATTAAATCTAAACATTTTAGGTACTTAACTCTAGGCTCTATTTTCCAGTACAAACTATTAGTTTATCTGTAACATACCAACAATAAGTTGGCATAGTCCTGGACCACTATGTCCTAGTTATGAATGAAATTCTATGGTTATCATTATCGCCGATGCCAATGGGTTAAACATAAAATAGTTGGTTATGTTTACGTAAACGATTTGAATACGTGTTTCTATGATGAAAATATTCGTGATAACGCTGATGATACGTGATGTGTTTTATGGTTACGTTACGATGTTTTTCAGCGGAACCCTTTCGCCAAGTCGTTGAATATTCGTAATCGTGTATTTTTCGTGGTACAATTGCTTTGATTACGAATAATAATGATCAAATCATTTAAATATAGGCCGTTATAAAACATAAGGTTATATAACGTATTATTATAACTTTTTCAACACGACTCGAAGCGCTCGTAGCGAAGTTTGCTTAGCTTTTCTTAACCGAACAGCACAGTTAAGCAACGTCCGCCGCGGTCATGAGTTGAATGGGTGACCGCTAGTGACATTACTACTGAACGCTTCCGTGCTTCGGAAGGCACGTTAAGCCGTCGGTCCCAGTTGTCGTCTTAGGATGGCAGTTGTTATAGCATGGTGGTGGATTTTGCGAATGCCGGCCTGGGTAGCTAAGTGAGATAGAGGTCAAAGGCATAACCATCAGGCAAAAAAAAAAATCATTCTGCAGTATTGCTAGAACGATTGGCACAAATATGGTGATGATACAATAAAATCATGAATATCAAAAAAGTAAAAAAGCTTTACAAATTATATAATTATTTATTTTCGTTAAGCGTTTGAAATTTTATTAACGCTGCAAGTTACATGTATTCATGGAATCGTTTTTAATCGACTTAAAATAAGGAGGAGTTGAGCACCTCCTCCTTTTTTGAAAACAGTTATAAACGATCTGTTTTTTTATGTTTTTTTACCTCAGAACATTTAACTGATTGAACCGATTTTGATGATTCTTTTTTGTCGTGTAGTCCCATTTAAATTTCATCAAAATTGGTAAAGCCGTTTTTGAGTTACACTTCAATAACTGAAAAATATTTTCCAATCTTGATTATATAGCCGTTGACAGTGAATGACAATTGATCCCGAGGTCACTAAAAAAAATTTTTTTTTTGTACCTTAAAATGGAACGGACTTCAACACTCAAAAGTGTGAAATAACTCGTCGAAGTCGGTTCCATGCGCACAATGTTGTGATAGTAGGTACTTCTGAACTATCATGGTACACTTTTGAGTGTTAAAGCCGTTTCCATTTATAGGTAAAAAAAAATTTTTAAAACCTTTTATTTAAAATACTCCACTCGATTGGTATGGAAGAAAAATTTTTTTTATGTACAATATGGCGGCTAATATCTGCCAGTTTGTTTTTATGTACCTAGTGTCACTTGCGCTGTTCAAATCCAATGATATCTCATACATTAAAATCGGTGAAGCCGTTTAGAAGCTATGGTAGAATAAAGAAACTCACAAACATACATACATACATGAACCCTGTAACACACAAGTTGTATCCGGATAATCGTCTGAATGTTAAAGGTCTGAGTTGTCAGTTAGCCAGAAAAATAGGCAAATACTGTGCTGACCTCACCAGAAAGATGAAACATCCAATAGCAAACAGAAAAGTTAATAGAGTAAAAAGTTGGTACACTTTTTAAAATCAATATAGGCCTATTTTGTATAGTTAGACGCCCTACAAACTTTTAATAAACTGATTCGCGTTACTGGTGCACATTTTACAAAACTTATAATTAAGTTCTTTCAGTCGTTGTATTTACTGTGGACTTTGTCCGCGAGCCAGTTTACCCCCTGATCGAATTCAAAACTTAAATTTAGTTCCCTGTTAAAAAAGTTCTGGTTTTATACAGGCTGTTCTACTTTTAGATTGAGTTTGCGCGAGTTTTTTCTTTGGAGAGCTTTATAAGTATATCAGACAAGTATACATCTATACTTAAAAATAGATTTTTTTTTATATATTACGACAACACACTTTACACGGTGGTAGGTCTCCGTTTGGGTAGGTACCACCGCATTGTCAGATATTCTGCCTCGAAGACTGCTTCGAGGCAGAACACAGTAGTTTTTGCTCACTATTGAGTGAGCAAACACTACTGTGTTTAGGCGTGAAGAGCACCGCTGGGCAAACGAGACATAAGATTCAACGTCTTGAAGTGACGAGCGCAGTTTCATTAAAAACGACGATAGTGCAACTGTAAAAGACAGGCGGGTAATTTATTCGTCTTTTTACTACCTAACATAAAAACAAAATACAAAATTACAAATACACGATAGGAAAAATTAAAGTCATGTTCGGGATTTGAACCCGCGCTATCCACCCCTTTAGCCGGGGTATGCTCTAACCAATTGAGCTAACATGACATGTTGTAATATTATCCGCAAAGCAGGCGTTATTGCAAACATACCAATATTAAAAATAAAAAAGCACAAGTTGGAGGAGCGAGATTTTACTTTGGAGTTTTACTTTTTTCCACAACTGAACAAAACCTTATTACGAAGTTTTAACTCGATAAGTTACTACAGTACACATAAAGTATACCGATGGATAGAAGTTATTTTTATGGTATTGTAAAAAAACATGCACGAGTCTCACCAGATTTAAAACAGTAACCTCTGCCTGCCCATTGCGCCCATCTCCCTGAGATATACGGTTGTTAAGTCTCATGTGCCTGTAATTTCATAGTTACCCTCTGGCTCTTAAGGACTGCAGCCGGAATACGTTGTTACGTGCTTGGATACAGGTTTTGGAAAGTGGTAGATAACCAGGCGAGCATTCACAATATGCTCTTGCACCATGCAGTGAAGCTCCCTTAGCACAGAATTTTCCTTTGCGAAGTTCTACTGCACTTCAATACGACGATGAAAAATATACATATACAGCGTCCACTGTATTTAAACAAAAAGAAACGGCTAAGTGGTCCGGAAAAGTGCAAGTTAGACGAGAGTTCCGTCTCAAAACTTAATAATATAAAGACAAAAAATATCTTAAATAAAAAGTCCACGAAATTTACAATGAAGAAATTTACGATGTAATTATTACAGTACCACATAGCTCAAAGCGCAAAAAACTAATCCGCAGACTTCTCATTTTTGTTGTATTCAACATTTTTATAATGGTGTTTATATATAAACCATTTCGTACCTTCACACCCTGTTTGTTTAGGATAGAATTCAATGCCTAAGCAATATTCAAACTTGCCTACTACATAGGGCTTCGTCTTACGTAAACAGGATCGAGGAAAATCTTAAGGAAATAATATTTTATGCGAAATCCGTTTGTCAAGATGATTCTGTTAGAGTTTTATAAAATATAAGCAAATTATATTTTACTAGCCGTGCGCCTTTAGCTGGAGGTTTTTCGGGATAAAATAAATTCTATGTATTATTCCAGGATGTTAACTATCTGTATGCCAAATTTTATCTAAATCCGTTTAGAAATTTGAGCGTGAAGAAATAACAAACATACAAATACACTCACAAACTTTCGCCACCATAATATTAGTGTGATTTCAAACAACACTCTCTCATGATTTTTTATGGCTTTTTTAACTATTTTTTACTGCTAACGTAATCAGTGAGCGCTCAATAAGCGACTCTGTACTTGTAGATGTCTGTTTTACATTTGCCCAAGCTGTAGACCCTAGGCATTATTTTTCTATGTTCCTATATTTTACATCAACATTTCTGAGTTCCATACAAGAGTCTCAAGACTCCTTTTAAAGAGACGTAAATTTATTTACTGAACACAGTATTAATCTTATTTTATTATACACTCAAAACTACAGACTTGAAACTTGAACTATTACAAGCACTATCGCATGGTGTGCTAAAATCACATTTACAAATAATTGGAGCACAAAATTTGTAAATGTGATTATAGCACAGCATGCGATATTGATTTTAATCATATTTAGAAATATAAAAGGGGCACTACATCAATGCGAGAGCACAACGAGAGTGTTTGAAAAAGCATTTCTTTCGATAAGAAGAATTCTAGTAGTCTGGTTGGTGACCGCGCACCGTCCCCTATAACGGCTAAAGTAATTCAATTAGCAAAAAATTCTCAAAGCAGTGATGGCTCAGTGGCATTGGCTATGGACTGCCCCGCAGCAGGTCCATGGTTCGAATCCCAGCGCGGGCTTGAGCTTCACCGCATGGTGGAAGGGCATTTTGGGAATGCCCGCCTGGCTAGCGACCACCCTCAAGTAGAAAATCTGTCGACAAGCACCTAACGGTGTGTTCCGGCAACTGTCCTTGAGAGCCAGCAATTTTAGGTTAAGCTTGTTAACACCTTCGACCACATCATCACTTACCATCAGGAGAGATTGTGGTCAAAGGCGAGCAAAAAAAAAAAGACGAACTTTCGTCTCGTAAGAGTATATTGCGGTGGTCAAGGTTTAGACATTGCGAAAGAAGTAGTTCGATTCCTAAAAAAAAATGTGTGTTCCATATATGTAAAAAAAAAAGAAAACGTGTAATTTGCTGTAAGCTCAGTTACAGCTGACTCCCTACAAACAAAGTAAATACGTCTGACAATTAAACCACAGCCAAGAGGGGTGATTTTAGCATTAAATCTCCCTATATAAAGCTACCTTCAGTTTACACAAAACGCAATTAAAGTTAAGAGGACTACCTATATCGCGTACCTCTCCGTACAAACAGAAAAACCTCTTTTCTACTTCTGAATATTGTCCGATTTCGGTGCTTTTTGTCTTCATGTAATGAAAATATTATTGACTAGGTATGTACGTTTTATTTTTTGCAGTTTTTCAAATACTTTTGATGTTTGAAGTATATTAACCAGCCCTGTTTTAGCGCTTTTGTTTTTTGTTTTAGTGCATTTCTAAGTCTACGCCTATAACTCTTTGGTTACACAAACAATAACTCTTTGGACAATGTTTAGTTTCCATAAAAGCTGCAACGGCTTCAATCTATATGCTAATCTAGAATTGTGGGGAACAGATGGCGGGATCATGGACCTGCAAGCGAAACGTACCTGCGCCTTTGAGTCGTTAGAAGGATTGCTTTTATGGATTTGACATCCCTACCTCAGGAAATAACGAACTGTTTTACCATGCTTTTATATCATTTTGTAGGGGAAATCAAAAACAATGTTGAACTTTGCTTCTGAAAATAAATGCATAGTGAATTAATTTTCTTAGAAACTACTAATAGCCTATAAATGACTTACATCTTATATATTACCGATTATATTCGAATGTTCACGTATATAATGTCGCTAGAACCCCAAGCTAATCAAGATAGTTTGTAGTAGGTAGTTGGAAGTTTGTTATTTATCAAGGTTCTCACCTATCCAGCTTTTATATATATTTATTTTTAATCGACTTCCACTTCTATACTACCTCCTCTTTTTGGACGATGTTCTCAATTCGACTATATATTTTATGTTTTACACGACTGCCCAAAAAAGGATTGTTATGTTTTCGGGGTTCATGTATGTATGTATGCTTGTTTATAAGTTTCTTTATTTCACTATAACTTCTAAACAGCTTAACAGATTATAATGTAATACATATCGTTAGATTCATCTTGATAGCATAAGTGACACTGTGTGTATAAAAAAAAATGTAAAAACATTTGTATGGGAAGCGCTCCGTGCACTCTACTCTTAATGCTGGGCTTTAGGTTTAAGTTAATGGCCGCGAACTGTGTGGTTTTTATTAACTTTAATCAGAAAATAATTTCACTGACAAAGTAAATTCTTTAGATATCTACCAGTTGTAAAACTGGTATATAATCATCAAATCTAAAACTGTTTTATAATAAAGTCGATGAAATGTATACTTTGCCAAAATTTAAGCTGTAAGATATGACAGCATTTCCCCTTTTTCATAATTTTCCCTCGTTGGACGGCAACGTAACGCAATATATATATATATATATACTTATATCATATGCAATAACGTAAAGCAATATATACATATAACGCAAATCCTTGAGACAGCATTTCCCCTTTTTCATAATTTTCCCTCGTTGGACGGCAACGTAACGCAATATATATATATATATATATATCATATGCAATAACGTAAAGCAATATATACATATAACGCAAATCCTTGAGACCTTCATTTACCACCAGGTGCGCCGCGAGCTCTTTTACCATCTTATATCTTAAAAAAATATGTTTTTAAAGTTGTCTGTTAATGTGGTCCATGTTTATAAAAAATACTGTACTTAATACAGTAATTTAATAATAGATCTAACGTAAAACATTACTAAAATATCGCTAAAAAGGTAAATATACTTATAAGTTCAGATCGCATAATTAGCTTTTGAGCTTTAATTACAAAATAACTTTACAGTGGGCGTATTCGTTATTTTCTTACATAAAAACAGATAAGCAATTATATACTACAAAATATTAAATAAAAATAAAACTTCTTAGTTGACCTTCGTAAAACGAGACCTTCTTAGATGGATGGTCGGTATATTCGGACGGCGTTAGGGTGTAACTGACAAATTAATGACGCAACTAGCATTAGGAGTAAGGGAAGTGCGTGGTAACTGACAGATGGCGTGCGTGATTTATGGTATACCCCTGGACTGTCGGAACTGACAGACTGACAGAATAGGTAGGGGAAAACCCTCCGAGACCTAGTGTTTCGGGTACGTTTTATCATACTTTTAATATTTTAGGTTATAAATTATTTTGATTCTTTTATGCATTTGCCTAATCCTTTTTTTAATCAACGCGTTATTTCTGCTTAGCAACGCTATTTTTACGTGCTTAGATATCTCCATGGATAACAATTTTAGTTAGTAAATATTATGAATAAAATGTGAATGATTAAAATGTATACACAGTTTAAGTTTCCTTAAAGGCTATGCTCGCTTCGTTCTACGTTCGTATTGCATGGTGGAAGGGCATTTTGCGAATGCCCGCCTGGCTAGCTACCACTCTCAAGTGGAAAATCTGTCGCCAAGCACCAAACGGTGTGTTCCAGCAACTGTCCTTGAGAGCCAGTAAGTCTTGGTTAAGCCTATTAACACCTTCCACCACATCATCACTTACTACCAGGTGAGATTGTGGTCAAAAGCTAACCTATTACCAATAAAAAAATATAAATAAAAGTATTATTATAAGTACCCACCGACAAAATTATTTTACTTGTATATCTCTTTAATATTGTTTAGTATGTATTTTGTAGTTACAGAATAATAATTCCAAACGAAAGTGTCTAAATACCATTTTAACTATTAAATTATAGTTGCTCACGTTGAGTTTTCCTGTGAAACCTCTGAAATTCACAGCTCGTATTATATGATAAATTCCACGCATTATTGTGTAGCGATGAGAATCGACACATTGTGGTATAAGCCATGAGAATCTGGTGATTTGCAAAATGCTTTATTGGTATGGTATTATTTTATATGAAACAATTATGCCTAAGTAGGAACATATATTAAAATATTTGTAAACAATAAAACTCATACGAACGCAAAATTTTAAGTACGGAATTTACTCACTATAAAATTTCTTTGTCAAAAACTCAAAATCTGGAACCCCACAAACAATGAATGTGGATTATTTTTCTAAGACAAGGCGGTGAAATCCACTATCAAACATCTACTCAAAACTGAATCCACTCTAGATTAAGCTCGTAATGTTAAAAAAGAAACATGGAAATTATAAATATTTCTTCACGATAAAGCTGCTTCTTGTCGTATTATTTAAGCTTCTCTGTGAAATTTCACGGCCAACTTTTCACGATAAGGCAATCATAGTGTCACAACAATCGCGTTGTGACACTATAATTATACATATTAAGCTATATATATATTTATATTCCTCGGTTGTCACTTTCGTATCCCGCTAGACACCTTCCATTCTCTCACGCGCTTTCCGTTCCCCGCTCGTCGCTCGTCCCCGAGACCATCGCACGCACTTCAAGGCTGGACACGCCTCCAATGCCAAGGCTACTATCCGCCGTGAACTTGCTACAACGTGCCTTGAATCACAATACTCTTTTACACTCTTTTGACGATTACCTACACGTTTTTCAGTGTTTTTGTATTCTTTGTCGTACTACTCTATTTCGTGGTTACGGCACGGTGCGGTTGTCGCACGTACCTACGTTCGGCACGACCGATCGGCGTGCTTTGTGGTTTCAAGTGTGAAGTTGTTTTGAATAAATTCTATTTTATTGGAGTTATTATTATAAAGAGTATTTATATAGAAGAAAGAGTATTTATTGAGTATTTATACACAGGTTATTAACGAGTATTACTTCGCTGATTATTACTAAAGAAAATATGACCCTGAAAATCACAAAAATGCCATGTTTTACCGCCATATTCAAACAGCCAGCAGACAAATTTGAAATGTTTTTAGTCTAAATCAAAATTATTAGTTTAATTGGGGCGTCTACGGCGATAATTGCATATTATAACATTGAAATATCCAATACGTTACTTACACATTCAGCAAAACAAAAGATAGAGCCACTGCGAGAATAACGAACAAGAATGAAAGCCTGTCTAGATACACATATAAAAGAAATTTCAAATGGCAAAAAAAAAGAAACATGCTCAAACTTATCACCTCTTTTGTAGCTGTAGGTATAAATTTGAATCCCTCATCTTAAAATTATTTTTACATTAATGGAATTTTATCTTATACTTTATATAAACAGGCAAGCCAAAAAAATACATGTTAGAAATCAATATGTTTTTAGTATGAAACAAAGTGATTCAGAATGCATCATAAATAATATTTTCACGTGAGTGATGGCCGAAGACCAGCTCTGCACTAAATTGTATGTAATACTCGTTAGCTTATTTCAGTTTATCGATTTTCAGCCAAGTCACGTACTTGCGCCTTCAGTGGTTTTAAATCGGTACTTTATTGCGTTCAGTCAGAGCTATAAATGTCAGTAAGTATATATACATGGGCTTGGGAAGGAATATAAGATCACTAAACTATGTGCTGCCATGTTTATAGCTGGATTCAATGATATTAAAATAAGGTAGATAAAAAACAGATCTATAAATGATAACTAAGGTAAATAGCACTATTTAACTAAATTATGTTTTTATGAAAAATACTTTTTTACACCAGCACTTAAACAAAACCCATAATATACTACTCAAATTAGTTATTTGCCACCGATTCTGAGCTGTCGCTGAGCTGACTTGAGTACGGGACGCGCAACTCGCGCACGATGACGTGCGACGAAGCGTGACGATTGTACTAGTATTTTAAAAGTTGAGAATGGGGTACTTTTGTGCTGTTTACGGTTGCTTATCAACTAAACGAGAAAAGAATTGTTTGTTGTGAATAATGATTGTTTATTATACGAGAAGAACATAAATTATTATTGTGATTGTAATGATTATCATTACTTGTATAAAATGTGAACTTGGAATGTTTCTTTTTGTATAGTGTAGGTATCTATCATTGTAAAAGTAATGGAGTGAAATGTTAAGTAATATTACCTACTCGGTTGTGTGTTGCATATTCCTTCATCGTACAGTTTGATTGTTGTGCTTGTAAATGTTTCTGCAGGTATATGCATAATTTATGAAATCTAATACGACTAATAAAAGTATCAAAATATTGTTAGGTACCTATGTAGATACAATAATTATTCATACGGTGACAACCGTAGACTTCACGCACACTATTACGCGTGTACAAAAACAACATTTGTGTAGTGTCTGTGTAATAGGTAGTTAACACGCGGCTTTGGTATAGAGAATGAGTCGATTGTCCAGGGTGTGGTCGAATTTAAAAACGCCATTTTGTAGGCCAGTGCTATTTTTCCTGTACTGTATAAGCCGGATCGCCCAATGCTAAACACAGCCTCTCCTATTAAGGGGGTATTTGCCATTATTTTCACGCTTGGCAGGCGACTTGGGGATCGCAGTGTAAAATGGCAGTTCTTTAGAAGACGCTGTTGCCCACCTTCCAGTATTTTTCCCTTAGTCGCTTCTTACGACACCCACGGAAAGAGATGGTAAGGGACAATTCTAACCCGGCACCTCACGGGGAATTTTACCTATCTTAGGTATGAATGATCTTGACAGCAAACACTGAAAATGATGAAATAACTTGTGGAAGTTGGACCATGATAATGTGAGGTTAATGTTTAGAATCGGCACCGTACCGACTTCATCAAGTATTTCATACTTATTATTGAAGTGAATTCCTGTTTATAAAAAAAAACACTTTCGAATATAATAATACCAGCAAAAGGCCTGATTTAAGCCACTTCTTTAACTACCTACCCAAAAAAAAAAATACAAACAATAGTATCGGATGAGTGGTTTTGGTTTAGAACTGGATTGAGGTTAATGTTTATGGAAATACCACAAGGCTTCTCATGCTGTCCTTCCAGTAGATTTTAGTGAAACACGTGGATGTATTGCATTGTAATGCATATCGTCATATGAAATCATATGCCTGTATTTTTCTGGCTGACCTGGGCTTCGAGCCAAACCCTCTCATGAAAAAATAAACACAACAATGTAAACAATGCTGATTAAATCGGTGATTTAATTAACACGACGAAATTATCCATTCTGATAACATTCTTGCCAGGAATCCGACCACGCACAAGTAGAAAAGGTGTTTTCCAAGTCACGGTAAATAATTCTAGGAAATCAAATTAATTTGTGGCACTCAGAAGCCCTGGGGTATCAACTGATGTTAACTAATCAAATATGGCGACTAAGCCTTTTCACGAATTGTGATTGTGATTTAATTTCTCTGAATTTGAGACTGAGACGTTTATTATAATATTTTTAGCAGTCAGTTGATCTCTGATTATATTTTCATTACCTGCCAACCCTAGTTCGCAGCGTAGTTAATTGAAAACAGTGAATGATATTACTCTTGCGTAAAAACATTTATAATGAATATTCTGTATAGAGAAATGTTGCTATTCTTTATAACTGTGAAGATCCAATTTTTACGTTTTATGGTATCTTAATGTTTTTAGTGCCGCGAGTTGATTTCCTACTACTGCGTGCTTGAATTTTGTTTACGTTAGAAACTGCATGCAAAATGGGTATATATAAAAAAATTGTTTGCCCTGAAACGAGGATCCGAGCAGTAATGATTATAATACACGTATATATGAGAGATATGTTGTAGATGGCAAATCAAAAAAATACCATTCCCGATCACAACACACACACACACTGATAAATCTTCTGTTGTCCACTCTTTTGAGACTGGTTCCTCAGAATTTATTCACAATCACACACACACACACACAAACACATGTTAAATTTAATTTAATTTAATGTGAAATGGGAGATTTAGCTAACAAATGATTGTGGAAGAGCGAAAACACCTAACACAAGTATTACTTAATACTTAAAAGGTGCTTTCAACAATGTTATACCTGTGTATCTTTTGTAATAAAGCATTATTATTATTATCAACAATGATTTTTAAACATCTTAGGCTTTCGTCTAAGGTGTGAATTAAAACAAATATTGGTTTATATATATGAAAATAAAACTACTTGACATTGTTCTAACACATATACTTTTGAAAATACGCAGAAAGGGTGAAAATAAGCACAAAGCGTTATGAACCCAGCTTTACAATTTGTACGACCGTAGTATGGAACACCCCACCAGCTGCTTACCCTAATATGTATTTCCCGATGGATATAATCGGGATGTCTTCAAGTACAGAGTAAGCAGGTATCAGCTAGGTAAGCATGTTTCTCCAGCGACCGCGTCGTCACTTTCCATCAGGTGAGGCTGCGGTCAAATGCTTGCTATTCTGTAATAAATAGTTATTCAAATATTAGCATCAAGCAAAAATATAGCTTCGTTGAACCCGTTTCCACCATTGCTAACCTAAGCTAAGCAATGAATATCAGGTGATCGTATTATGTAGTTCGACCTGTAGCTTAGCAACGAAGCACCAGAAAATGCACCAGGGCATGCGATGTTCGAGGAAGATGAGCGGTGTGCAAGGACAAAATCAACCAATAGCATCGCTACGATCAGCGAGGGTAGGAAAATGAAGCGTTCTTATTGGTGAATTTATTAAACCTCTGGTGGATACGCAGCCAAACGGGGCACCACGCGGTACAAACACTGGTGGCGGGAAAAAAAAAACAAGAAATGTATTGGACATTTTAGAACACCTTTGTTGTCAGATAATATCTGATTACTCCAATATTATATTATTCGAAAATAACCAGTACCTCCCACTACCAGGGTTTGAACCGCGTGGTTTCCCGTTTGGCTGCGTATGCGCCAGAGGTTAATAAATCCTCTAATAGGATCTTTACACTTACACGTAGGCTACAGCCGAAGCAATTACAAAAAAACTTGCAACATTTCTGATAAGGTATTATTAGAAATTAAAAGCACAATTCAATATTAACTCAATTACTAAAATATGAAGTCTGCTCTGGTCGATGTGGGAACTAAAAGTGACGCTTGCGCCGATGCGCTCGGCTGTTTTTTTTTTTATTCCTAACAGGTTAGCCTTTGACCACTATCTCACCTGATGTTAAGTGATGATGTGGTCGAAGATGTTGTTCAGGCTAACCTGGAATTACTGGCTCTCAAGGACAGCTGCCGGAACACACCGTTAGGTGCTTGGCGACAGATTTTTTACTTAAGGGTGGTAGCTAGCCAGGCAGGCATTCGCAAAATGCCCTACCATCATGCTATAACGACTGCAATCTTAAGACAACAACCGGGACCCACGGCTTAACGTGCCCTCCGAAGCACAGAAGCGCTCAGTAGTAATGGCACTAGCGGTCACCCATCCAACTCATGACCGCGGCGGACGTTGCTTAACTTTGCTTAACTTAAGAACAGCTAATCAAACTTCGCTACGAGCGCTTCAAAAAGTTCTGGTGTTGCCTTCCGTACCTTCCGCACGTTCCGCTGACTCGGCGCCTCGTGTAGGACGATACTACGCAGCAGTTTCCCTGGCTGTGCAAAATGTAATTTGATCCAATTACATAATGAGGAATGCAGTTACAGAAATTTCCTACAAAATAAGGCAACCGTATTCCTAAGCACATGATGTTCCATCTTTGGTAACTTTATGTATAATGTATCTTTTCATCGGTTATAAATAAAGAGCAGTCCCATTCGTAAAACGTGACTATGTTTCGGTATCTGAAAATGAGGCCCTATTCTTCCGTCTGTTTTTCCGTCTGTCCGTCCTTGTCTAAAGTTTAAAGGCTTGTATATATTTTATAGGCTGACGATTGAAGTAATAGTTGAAGTTAAAATTAAATTTATGCACGAGTTATACATTCCAGTTTACACTTTTTTTTAATGTTATTGTGACGGAACGAACTCTAGGCCCACCTGATGTTAAGCGGACTAACCTCGAGCTCGAGGCCCACCTGACCTCTGCCTATACCAGATGCATTTCGTCCCAAGTCACGAATTGCACTGCGCCCGTCACCTTGAAACATTGTTGTAATGTCTTGTCTCATGTGCCTGTAATTTCACTTGCTCTCAAGGACTGCTGCCGGAATACGCCCTTAGGTGCTTGGCTGCAGATTGTCTACTTGAGGGTAGTCGCTAGCCAGGTGGGCATTCGCAAAATGCCCTTCCACCATGCGGGGTCAAGCCCGCGGCGGGGTTCGAACCATGGACCTGCGCGGCAGTCCATAGCCAATGCCACTGAGCCATCACTGCTTCAAATAATACCTCTGATATATAGGTATTATTAAAGACCCAGGCAAACGTTTACATGAAATATATGACAAACTGAAACTCTTTCAATATTATTTAAATTCCTATTTTATTTTTGGAATGCTGCTTTAGTCCGCTTGCACTGGGCATGAACAAAAACTTTACAACCGTGAGAAATGAAAAATATATATATTGTACTGATACATAACCTTCGGTATGTAAGTCCAACTCACTGTGAAACGGTTATAAATACATTCAATATTTTCCCATTTTAGCTGTACAAATAAAAATACGTGGTTGTTTACAACATTCGCTTCGGGATTTAAAACCAATGAAAATCCGGTTAATTTGGTTGAAAATACAAGTAGGTACATGAACAAACTTTATTGTATAAATACCATAATAAATATAAAACAAGCTAGGTATTATACGCGAACTTATCACTAACAGCTATCTTTTCCGGTCAATCTTGGGATGCTCACTCTGCTTTGTCCTTTTATTTGTTAGCCAATCCGCTATACTTACATATATTTTCTAAAAATTTTAATCAGCACCTATAAAGCCAGTGTTAATCCGTAAGTCGCAGTCGCTATATATCTTCAAAAATAGAGTAAAAGAACATTACTTATCTAGTAATAGCTAGCTTTTATATCATTAGTTTCCTGTACTTGTATATTAGTAGGCATATATAGTATTTAGGTATATGTATGTTTATTTTTTATTTAGTATATATATAGGTATTCATATATGTGTATTATTTTACGTAAGTTTATATAATTATGGTAGATTTAATATAGGATAAATTCCTTGTATGCAGTTCCTACTTCATGGTAATATCAGTAAGTTGTATATCTAATTGCGGAGAACTGCCTCCCATATCAAATATACATAAATCCTTTGTTCCTGGTTGTCTGGAAGAAATCGCTATAAGCGTTAAGGCCGCCATTTTGCACTAGTGTATTTTGTTTGTTTTTTATTGTAATGTTAATTTTAAGTTCTTGTGCAAATAAAGTGTTTTCTATCTATCTATCTATAAAGTCGTACATACGGACGGACTAATGGACGGACGGATAGACTCAG
The DNA here is from genome assembly GCA_963890685.1 of Plagodis pulveraria. Taxonomy (NCBI): domain Eukaryota; kingdom Metazoa; phylum Arthropoda; class Insecta; order Lepidoptera; family Geometridae; genus Plagodis; species Plagodis pulveraria. The sequence continues at coordinate 5,995,808 of OY982950.1, forward strand.
TAATAAGACACCCCACGGGGAGTGATGATACCTGGTGAGTACAAATCATAAAATTATATTTTGTACTCTACTTTATGAAGGTTATTCATAGTCTGGATTTTTTTCAAAACGTCTCTGAGTCTCTGGTCAGAATATAGGTAATGTGTATGGTCTGAAACATGAAGGTTCTATATTCGAACTTTTACAGTTTGTTTTATGCACATACCCCTATATATATGCCTATAGGAAGATATTTATTTTGAAATCATATCAGTAAATTATACATTGTAGCAAATCGTCGCTCACAATGGCACAGTATCGCTGTGAGCTTCCGTCGACATGTGCCAAAATGCCACCAGCCCCGTTTATTACATTCCATCACTGGCACAAACGGATTTATTAATTAGGTCGCGTACAGCCTTCCTTTACTTATGATGCTATACTTTATAAAATATTTTACATTTTATCTAGACGATATTTTGTAATATTGTTTACAATCGCTGCCATTGCAGGCGTTCTATCATCCTCGCTTCAGCAGGCTCGGATCACTTTGTATGGCGGCCATCATGAATTCCGCCATTTTTGGATTTCTGACACAATTTCAAGTAGCGTTTTGTTACTAATGTTTAAAATGAACAACCGGCTAAGTGCGATTCAGGACTCGATATGTAGAAGTGCCGCATAGCAACAACCCATACGAAAAAACCATGGTTGGTTTTGAACACAGCCTGAAAACTACATTGTAACTCGGGCATGTGTTGTTTCCATTGAGATTTTAAAACCCCGATTCCTGACTATAGTTTTGTTTTTGGAATAAAACACGTTACTAAAATACTCTAATACAAAGACAAATTTTACTGTTCCTTAAGCATTATGATAATATATATAAAACATTTATCTGTACTCAACTCAGCCAGTTAAAGACTACGAAGCCAATGCAACCTTGCACAAAATATTTTCTACTCTTTAGGTATTGGACGCGCCCTGAAAAATAATTGAATAAAATATTTTGTGTTTTGATCAACGTTCTGTACAAATTTCAAAATTTCAGATTTGTAACTTATTCCGTTTCCAGCTTACCCGTGACTTACGGACAGATATATAGCACAGTGAATTTAATAGGGTTCTGTTTTGCTTTATAGATACAAACTCCTATACACATTTGTTACATAAGTAACAGATTTAGACATCAGAAACTGGTTTACACCAAAACTTTCAACCGCTGACGTAGTTCTTCGCTACGTCTGTGCTTTCATTTTACTCGTAGACTGTCAGCTAAAGAAACAAAGAAAGACGAACAGTATTGAATAGGAAATAAAATATTATCGCATTGCGGCACGAGCTGCGTGAAAGATACAAATGACAGTGCCGTTTCAACCCATTTTAGTTAGCCACGTCCCAAGAATGACGATAATAGTCGTACCATTTGCCACCCTTTATGAATCCTAATATTCCACCAATGGGCTTCAGGCATCAGTTGACACGAAAAAAAATTATTATCTCGAATGAATAAACGTTGAATAAATCATTATTCTGAGTGTTATCATTGAAATAAATCGGGGTCTGCTGAGGCTCACGTTTATTTTGTGAGTGCTCCATTTTATTAAAATTTTATCCGAATAGCCGACATTGAACTTTGTTTGACCTTTTACATTTGTGTTTAAATTGTCTGCTTTGGCAGCGATGCAAGCCAAACTGCGCTGTAATTTCATATAACTAAGTACCTTCAATGACTACTCCTATTTTGTTTTGAATAGTTTTTACTCTCAATTATTTGCACTGAACTTTTGTAGATTAAAATAAAGTAACTTTATTAACATTTCCGCATAGGTTTACACATTTTCAGTTTTCATCCATTTTTCGACATACATATTGTCAATGCATCATTAGGAAATAAGATATGCCTTTTTTACTTTCATTCCTGTTTTTTTTAGAGTCTTCATAATATCAGAATACTTAATTTCCTCATTGCAACATACAAAGTAATATTGCAGACATTCATAGTTATATAAATATAGTACATAAGAAAATATCTATTGTTTACGCTGTGATATTTTGCGAATATGCAGCAGAATATAATTTCTTCCTAGTAGAAACACGAAGAATAATAGGTTTATATTATTTCATCTTGCTCATTCACTAAGATAACTGAGTAGTAGAATCCAGATTCTATACACGACTCGCTAGCAACGTATCTTTATAAATACACCAATGTAAATATAACTATGTTAATATTCTTCTGATTTACCTACAACTAATACTACAAAAGAATAAAAACATACATTGTGATTTATTAAAAACATATTTGAACCCTAATTCAATGTTGTTTCGTATTGTTTTCGTACCGCTCCATTTATATCAGGACGTTGAAAGTCATCGGTTAGGTATATGAAGAGGCAGGATTTTCATTATTTCGCAGGATTCAAATTTAGATCCTACCTTGAAATATGAACCCAAATTATAATAGCTTCTATGTAAGCTACATCATACTCTGTGTAAATACTCACCTTAATGATACAACTTTGAAGGCTTATAGAAACATTAGATGTAAATTATAACGAGGGCTGAGCAGGCTAAGCACTCCCTTAGTAACTGCGCGGCCACGAAGTTATCGCTTTAAAAATATTTTGTCTCGTTAAGATTGGCGGTGAAGAGATGTCGTGGGAGGCGCGGGCCTCGCATAGTAATAGTTTAGGTGTAGGTGTGGGAGAAGGAGAGAGATCCTCTTTCTCTTCCGCTCAGTAGACCGCGGACATAGACGCACTCCGTCTTCGCTCAGACGACCAGTTGGCTGTGGCGACTCTTCATTAGGGTTAGGGTTCTTTTTACGAGATATGAGGTGTGTTCCGGTGCATCACATGAGGTGATAAGAGGGGAGGATATCCATGCATTGACGTCGGTGGGGGGCAGCGGACGAATGCGCAACTAGTCGATGACGGGAGGACATGGGGTTTTAGCCGGTAGTGAAGTCCTTATCGACCCTAAGTCCCAGCATAACCACTTGCTCCCCTGCGGGTGTGTATGCGCAAATGCTTTTTCCTAAAAAAACAACATCAAAAAACAAGCGTTGTCAGCATACTGTGAGTTGTAAAAATAGCCCAATAAATACTGTTACAGCGTTTATTTCGTGGCTCTAGTGTATAATCAACTAGAACTAGACAAAGCACTTCGGTAGAGTACAGTAGAGGTAGCCCGTCTACTTGTACCTTCATTATGTGCCAAAGTGCAGTCAGCGGTATGCAAATGCTATGTCGTATTAGGAAGCTTTTCTTGCCAGCAAAGTATGGTAATTAACCGGCTCGGCTCCGGATTATTCTGAAACATAATATTTAAATTAAGTTGGAGGTGTTGGTAGTGATAATCGTGTTTTGTTAGTGGAACTGTAGGAAAATACGTATTTGAAATCCCATAATCACTCCTATATTTACTTGGAAATCGAACCGGAATAACCAACTCATTTTAATATTATAATAGGGCATATTATTTTATGTATAGATAGCTAGGACAATGTGCGAGGTATACATACCTCTTTTTATTTAATAATCAATTTAAGCAAAAGGAGGAGGTTCTGGATTAGATTGTATAATATACAATTTTTGTGAATTGAATTATTTTTGCGGTTTTTTATTTTTGGCTCAGAAACTGACTTAGATTTGATTTTATTTGAAAGAATATTATACTTTAAAATTAATCTCATGGAAATTTAGTCATAATTGGTATGGTGGTAATGTTTTAAAAAAAATTACTTGAAAACATACCTATTTCCACTTAATTAAAACCTTTATTGACATAATTTTTAGTCGTGAAAGTCGGGTTTATTTTAAAATAATTATTAATCTATGTACATCAACCAGGCCGTCCACCGTTGAACAAGATTTCCCCCATTGGGGGATTTTGTCATAATCCGCACGCTAGGCAGGCGTCTTGGGGACCGCAGTGGAAGGTCAGTTCTTCAGAAGGCGCTGCTTCCCACCTTCTGGTATTTTCCCTAAGTCACCTCTACGACACCAAAATTATGTATTTTATGGTGATGCTATACAGTTCCCGGCTTAAGAAAAGAACTGTTCTATGTCTTTTGTTGGATATTATTAAAGACGAAATGCGTTGAATGAACACTATGCCATTACTCACGTCGACTTGATCAGGGTATTGCTGGAACATTATGGTACTCAGTAGTACTAAAGTCTTTATTTATTTTACCTTATCATCTCTTTTAACACCCTGGTTAACCGGAAGGTACTTCTAAGAATATCATTCGAAAGGAGGGTTTAATGCCAACATTTTTGCATATTAAGTACAAGAAAATTCTTGTGTCGTCTTTTGAGTAGTCAAAACGTACCAAGCGTACACGCTTGGGATAGGAGCAGGAAAATATTTTTTTTAATAAAACTAGATTTCTTCCTATAATGTCCGTACTTATATAGAGCTTATTCAAATTAAATTTGAGATGCATTCTCCGGTAATTTACATCTCTTTCAAGTATTGTAATACTACGTACGTGCGCAGGAAATGCACCTACTAGTTCATCTACTCGTACCATCGACACGTTATAAAATATTTTTTTCTCATCACATGCTCGGAAAGGGGTTTTTTATCACGTGGAAAAGTGCTTTTTATCTGCTAGCGAGAAAAAGGTTTTTGAAATTTGAACCTATATAAAAGTTCCACCGGGAGTGGACAGGGATTGCGAGTGCCGTTGAACTTTTTCGCCTCGCCAACGATAGAGACGAGTACGGAAAGCTGATTGCCAACCCTTAATTGATTGAAAAAGCACCGATAGAAGAATATAAAAGTTCCAGGAAAAATATTCTATTTTAAATATTATCAACTTCAGTTATTTATTATGCTCATAATTTTTACTATAAATTAACGCAAACTTACTACATTATTGAAGCTGTTTTTCTTGCACCTAGCATTTTTCTAGCTAAAATTAGGTCAAAGGTGGGTGTGTTTCGCTCGGCAGCAAAGTTAAAGTAAAAGTCAAAGTCAAAATCATTTATTCAATTTGTGGTCTACGACGCTCTTATGAAGGTCAATTACAAATTTTAATATTGAAATATTCTACATAATAATGCCATGTTCAGCAAAAAAAAATTATTGGGCCACTGCAACGGGCAAGAAACTAGGGGCCATTCTTTTAAACGTCTTTGAACAATATTTTACAAGTTAACAATTTTTTTAACAATGTGTAACATACTTACTACAGTATAATACAATATTTGTTTAAATTACGTAGGTGACAGGCGATAGCTTGGTAGAGGCGGAATTGTCCAGGCATTTTTTATTGTGTAGTACGATTTCGAAACAATTTGTTTTAATTTAAATACATAGTGTTAAGCAATTAGCAAACAATATAGTAGGTATTGTTGAAATTTTCCATTTTAAAATCCAGTGATTTTGAATAATTAGTGTAACAAATCAAGTGACCTATTTAAGGTATATTTCACCGAGGAAAGCGAACTACGGTGAAAAATAGCAAAGTCGTTCTCTTTTACACATACAATGAATCAGCGTGTGCTAGAAGGCAACTACCGTACTTCAAAGAGTTTATTTCACTTTGTTTTACGGCCTGGTTAAATTTAATTAAGTTTCGTTTTGTGGTATTTATTTTAGTACAACATGAAAATTATTGCAACGCTCTTTTCAACGTTATTTGAGTGTATATTTTTTATCAAAGCAAAAATTGTTGCGTAAACTTAATTACTTTTACCGTCGTCGTCTAAAATTTTGGCCGTTAGGTATTTAAATGTTAATTTATTTGCATTGAAAAAGTAAACACAATACTTTGAATATGATGTACCTGCAGGTTTTAGGGTCTGGTGGCTTCATTCTTTTGCATCTCTTGTAATTTTCAAACAATGGTGTTTTAAATATCTAAGAAATATTAGGTCCTTACATATGAAATTGGCGTTTTTCGTACTGGCCACTTTAATCACGAATTTCTCCTCTTTGGTAAGGAATTCCAAATTCAAATTTGTACAGCTATAGACTCATGTATTTGTGCTTCGATGATCGTCATTCATTTGTTTTTTTTCTTCTGTTTTTTTCTGTTTGCGTCACTCATTTTACAAAATGGAAAACCTTAAATATCGCATTATTTACGAGTACGAGTTCCGCCGTGGCACTAGTGCTGCGGAAACAACTCGAAGGGTGAATGATGTGTATGGCGGTCGTGTTGCAAAAGAAAACACAGTTCGTTTTTGGTTCCAACGTTTTCGTTCTGGAAATTTCGACCTGCAGAACAAGCCCCGTGGACGGCCTGAGACTCAAGTTGATAATGAAGAGTTGAAGGCTATTGTGGAAGCGGATCCATCGCAAACCACGTCCGAGTTAGCTGCAGGCTGCGATGTTAGTGATAAAACTGTTTTAATTCACTTGAAGCAAATTGGGAAGATTAAAAAGCTTGAAAGGTGGGTACCTCACGAATTGACTGAAACAAACCGGCAAACGCGCGTCGACTGCTGCGTTACATTACTAAACCGGCACAATAATGAAGGTATTTTAAACCGAATCATTACCTGTGATGAAAAATGGGTTCTTTACGATAATCGGAAGCGCTCAGCGCAATGGTTAGATCCTGGCCAGCCAGCCAAATCCTGCCCCAAGCGAAAATTAACCCCAAAAAAGTTACTTGTAAGCGTTTGGTGGACTAGTGCCGGTATTGTTCATTACAGTTTTTTCAAATCTGGCCAGACTATTACGGCTGATGTCTATTGTCAGGAATTGCAAACCATGATGGAAAAGCTAGCGGCTAAACAACCTAGGCTGGTCAATCGCTCCACGCCACTGCTGCTTCACGACAACGCTAGACCACACACTGCGCTACAGACGGCTACTAAATTAGAAGAGCTTCAATTGGAAAGTCTAAGACATCCTCCGTACTCCCCGGACCTTGCTCCAACAGATTACAATTTTTTTCGAAATTTGGATAACTTCTTGCAAGGGAAAAAATTCAACTCCGATGGGGCAGTCCAAATCGCCTTCAAAGATTTTATTGATTCCCGTCCGACTGGTTTTTTTAGTAAAGGGATCAATGAACTACCTATGAGATGGCAAAAGTGCATAGAAAATAATGGTTCATACTTTGATTAATTAAATATATTATATTAAAAAATGTTCGACTTTTTGTTCCTCCCATACAAAACGCCAATTTCATATGTAAGGACCTATTATTTTACTGAAAAGAAAAACCGAGGAGACTATTGTGCTTTTCATTTTGGAAATTAACTTGAGTATGTATCCAAGAAAATAAGTAATATTTTATACATTTTAAGACTTTTTTTATGCGAGCCATTTGACTAAGATCTCGCCATGGTAAGTGATGATCTAGGCGAAGATGATAAACAGTAGGCTTAAACTAGAATGATAGTTGGAATTCAAAGACAGCCGCCGGAGCACACAGTTACTTGCTTGGAGACAGATTTTCTACTCGGCAGTGGAAGCTAGTCAAACAGACATTTACAAAATGCCCTACAAACACTGAAAATACATCAGACGTATTTTCAGTACAAATAAATATGCTGCTACTACTAAAAATATTTGATCACTGATGCTATCAATGGGACTATCATCCCGTCTGGCAGGCGTCTTGGCGATTCCTTGATTTTGCTCACTTTGAATTCTTTAGGTTCAGAAAAAACATTTGGTAAGTACGGACGTTTTGGCAACAAAAAACGTGCTAATGATTGTTTGATGACTGCGGGATTAAAAGTTGAATAAAAAACTGAATTGAGCTATTTTTTGAAGTCATCCTCTACGGTAATTTACATCTAACCAGTGACCAATTAAATCCTTAACAAATCCATATTAATATCTATCACATAGATCTATAAATATCTCGCATCTTAATTATTGTCGTTTACCGAACACATTTTCTGTTAATTTTGGGCCTTTATTGTTAAATTCCTGTTGGAAAAAACAGCAACAGTTCAGGTGCCCCATGGATTGAACTTAGGACTTCCAGTTTGATCCAGACACTCGTTTGCCGCTGCACCGACAATACGGTACTATATTAACGGAAATTAATAAAATTATCCATTAGTTGAACAACGATTTTCTCTGAATTTTCACGAATCTATGCTACAGTCATATTTTACCCATATTTAAGTTTGTATGTATTTATGTCCGTTCAAATGGCTTCGTTCTTACTCTCTTAAAATAGCTTAAAAAGGTGATTATAAAAATCTTTACAAGCTATATATATTTGTAATCGCCTTTATTTTTTTATAATTCCAAACAGGGCCCTAGGCGGGACGCTTAAAAAAATAAGCTTGTTAAAATAACCATTCGCGTCATTACACGACTGCCCAAAAAAGGAGTGTTATGTTTTCAGGGTTCACGTATGTTTGTGAGTTTAATCCACCATAACTTCTAAATGTCTTAACCAATTTTGATGTATGACATATCGTTAGATTCGTCTTAATAGCACAAGTGATAATAGGTACATACATTTTGTTTTTAATATATCTAGTGGATTTCAGGATCCGTATTATGAGAGAAAAAAATATATTTTCTTTCAATCCCAAAGAGTAAGTTGTCAAAGGGAAGGCCTTTAAAAATGATTTCATTAATATATATAACTTGCAGTTTTAAATTCAATGAATTGATAAAATGCTTAACGAAAACAAATAATTTGCAGTCGGGTTATTTACATTTTCAATTAATGTATACTTGTTGGAATATATTTTGCACCACACACGCTCGGAAAGATTTGTTCATAATTCCAAATCTGAAGCGCCTTTTATCCGCTAGCGTGGAAAATGTTAATGGTCATATTTAGGTTAGGTTAAGACATTTCTGCTAAACAAACAGTGGCAATGAAACCATTTGTAAACTGTCATAGGCATCTTTTAGAAATATCCGAATCTCTAAGAATACCTATCAAATTTGTTCTTGACGTGTTTTACCCATCGATCTACGAAAACAGATTTTTCCCGCGGGAGTCGCACGTCAATTTCATTCACTCCCATTTCCCGGAGAACGTTACAAAAGCGAGAGATGTCATGCGTACCTATAACTGAATGCCACAATGGGACCGGAGCGTGCCCAAGTGGCGAAACGACTATTTTTCCCTTTCACTAAACGTGTTGGAAAATGGAATAAGTGAAAAAGTGTGATTGGACACAGATAAGTGTTCTGGATTTAAGAAATGCAATGCACAGAAATAGGCATCATTGAACAACACAATAAAGTTGTCCAATCTTAATGGCTTGGTAACACGTTTTTATGTCATTGTGGCGGAACAAGTGCGATGTCCACTTGATGTTAAGCGATAACCTCTGCATAAAACAGATGCATTTCATCACAATTGATGAACTGTACTGCGCCCGTCACATTGAGACATACAGTAGTTGAGTCTCATGTGCCTGTATTTACTGGCTCTCAAGGACTACTTCCGAAACGCATATCGGCCACTTCATTACAACATCAGGTTTTTGAAGAGATGGTCAAATCCACCCGCCTGTTGGTAAGTGCTTCACGTCACTTCACGCCAGCTTCACGTCTGTCTATTACAGCTGTAGTGTCGCCGTTCTCGTCCCACTCGACTCTAGTGCGTATAGATAACATTTGAAAAAGCGAAAATTATGACCAATCAAAGCAACCAAACATTCCGCCCAGCACCATTTCACGCCTCATTTTGTAAGAGAACCAAGAATAATGCTCTGAACAAAGAATAAAGCATGATAAGTATGTACTTCACAATGCGCAATGAGATGACAATTTCTTGAAGATATATCTTTCAGCTGTCATGAAAATGTTATTAATGAAACAATTTATAGAAGCAGTGATAGCTCAGTAGCATTGGCTATGGACTGCCGCGCAGCAGGTCCATGGTTTGAATCCCGCCGCGGGCTTGAGCTTCACCGCATGGTGGAAGGGCATTATTGCGAATGCCCGCTGCGACTAGCTGCTGGCTAGCGACCACCCTCATGTAGAAAATCTGTCTCCAAGCACCTAACGCTGTGTTACGGCAGCAGTCCTTGAGAGCCAATGAAATTACAGGCTCATGAGACTTAACTACTATGTCTCAAGGTGATAACTTGTGACGAATTGCATCTGTTATAGCAGAAGTTAGTTCGCTTAACATCTGATGGGCCGCGAGCTAGTCCTGTCACAATATCATAAAAAAAAAAAACGTGCCAGAACGGGTTTCCGTCAGTATTAAAGGATTAAATAGACGTTTTTCTTATACCTTATAGGCTAGTGGTCTTTGACCAGTATCTCAACTGATGGTAAGTGATGATGTGGTCGAAGATCTTGTTAAGTTTAACCTAGAGTTACTGACTTTCTAGGACAGCTGCCGGAACACATCATTAGGTGGTCTGTGACAGATTTTCTACATTCATTCATTCGCAAAATGCCCTATCACCATGCAAAACATCGCAAGTTTCTTACACAGTTTCTTGCACAGTTTCTAAAAAGTATATATAGACTTCCTTCACACAGCCTGACGTTAATAATTGGGAATTCTCGTTTACCGTAATACCCGTTACCATTCGCATTTATATTGCTGATTGGCTAGCCTGTAATCATAATCTCATCTGATAGTAATCGAATATGTACTTGAAGATGGTAAACAGACTTACCTTATTAGAATGGGGACTGGTTCTCGAAGACAGCAGTCGGAACAAATGGTGCATGGCCACAGATTTTGTACCTGAAGGTGGTAGCTAGCCAGGTGCACACTTGAAAAGTGTTCGAGCTATGTATGGCATGCAGTGGACTGAATTGTGTAAACCAGTTTTCAAGGCAAATAAACTGCTCACAGTTCCTTGCATTTACATATATGAGATGGCAAAATTTATTAGGCGTAACATGTCACTTTTCGAACCCACAGACAATACTAACAACAGGACAACTACACGTACACGTTTATATATGCCAGCCCCCAAACTGACAATATTTCGTAAAAACTGTGTTTACATGGCACCTCTTATCTACAATTCGTTACCAAGTCACATATTCGATTTTCCTTTCAACAGGTTTTGTAGAGATTTAAAACAGTGGTTGGTTGAGGAAAGTTTTTATACTGTTGATGATTTTTTAAGAAAGCTTCGTGTCGCTTCTATGCGTACAGAAATGCGTTGTAGGTTTTAAGAGAATTACATTTACTTGACCAAATTTTATAATATTATTTAATACACGTTTTTATTTAATGCATTGTATATATAGATTAACAAAATGATTATTGATGTATGTAATCTGATTTTAATATTTGTACACTAGTTGACTGGTTGAATGTAGAAGACTAAGTTTATTTTATCTTAAGAACTATTTGTACCTACTTTCAACAAATAAATAGTTGAATTGAATTGAAAAGTGTCCTACGACCATGGAGTGATGCTAACGCCTGCATCAGAATCTGAATCATAAATTTTCTGCGTGGTATTATAATATAGACTACTAGATCTTCACTGCTTCTTCGTAATAGGGGTCAATAATGAAATTCCAACAGTTAAATGTTTCTTCTCCATTGTTACAGAGCCAACTTTGGGATGAGTTTGAACTAGAGGACGCCACCTTCGCAGAGTGCAGCATCAACAACGCAAACAATAGCTTTCAGGTAAGTAATAATATAGTTACTACATGTAAAGAGTAATGTTTAATATAATAACCGAAAGAAAACGGCAAATCTACATGTTTGATTTAAAACGAAGTAAAACACTAGAAGACTAAAATTATTGGTTGAAAGTTGAATATGAGGTATTCCGTTTTCAACCTATTATTTTAGTCTACGTCAGAAATAAAACAGATGACGGCCGGGTTATATTGAAACCAGTCCAGTTCTTCTAAACTAGTCGAGGCCTGTGATTGTTATTTTGTACAAACAACATTATCAATACTTCTATTAGTATATTTTTTTTGCCATTTTACTTTTATAGAAATGTGCTTTCAGCCATTAAATAATAAATATTGTGCTACCTAAAACTATTTTATTACACTGTTTAATGTTGTAAAAAGTGTCCAGTATACTCTGTCGTGTTGGACATTGCTTGCGTGTTATTTCTTTACGTACCGAAAAGAGTACTTTTATTAATGAAGCGATTTACGCGCATATCCAAAGTTTTATAATATTCCAACTAAACTCCATAGTTCGATCCCCACCGCTGGCTTAGGCTTCGCTGCATGGTGGAATGATATTTTGCGATGGCAATACGGTCCGTACTTTAAACGGAAAGCAAAGTAGGATAACATTCGGTAGCGTCCCGAAAATCCCTTTTTTTAGTTCAGAGTTCATCCTGAGATGAAAGCAACAGCCCAAACACGGTTAGGATACATTGTTCTGTATGGACTTCCAGTGCCTACCTTCCAGATCAATACAATGATACCATATTATTATATCGTTATCGTAACTACACCCAACTGTTAAGTTTCATGATGATTAAACAATTAGAAGTGTTCGAAATTCTTCCGTATTCTAAAGAATTCACTTGAATCGTAAATACAATTGTAACTAATAAAAATCTTGAATAATAAAATTGAAAAGGTTTGCAAAATGTAGAATTGATGTATCAAAAAATCTTACTCAAAAAGTGCGATCAAATTAACCTTTTGGTAGTAACCCTGGTTTCTAGTTATATTACGTAACCCAAATCCCGCAAGCAATTAGATTTCTGATTAGGGTTACCACTCTCACTCAATTGAATATTCTGGAGACCGTTACAGAATCTATTTTGAAGGGGTATTTGGCATGTGGATTTTTATATAGGGTGAACCTGTGTTTGCTTTCTTATTTAGCTTATTAGTAATAGATAAAAATATTGGGAACATTAAAATTTTTAAACAGTCAATATGTATGAAAAATAGGATGAGAGGAAATTATGGAAATTATGTACTTAACATCGTTTATATATTTACGATACTTGTTTATGCTAATAAAGATTGATTGAAAAATCTTAAGTAATTCGTTTTGTATAGATGAAATTAGAAGTCAAAGAAGTCAAACCAGGAAGTGGGTGATAATATGCATCCCAAGAATATCGTTTTAACTTCCATACCACATAATAGGAAAACGGATACCTAGAATCGCTTTGGTGTCAATATCTCTGTGTTTCTATTCGATTAATATTAACAATAAGAGTAGCAGGTCATCCGCTGATCCAGAAACTGTAGCAAAGCACTAACAAGTGCAGTATCCCACTGAATACAAAAAAGATAATTTCCCTAGATGGCATTGCACTTAACTCTGGAACATAATATACTGTTTGGTACCGGCCCGGACATTAGTCCATTCGGGATGTAATAGTACCAGTTAGAACTGTCCACGCCGTATCTAAGATCTAGGCGAGTCCGAAAGCATACCAACTATAGTGTACCTACTGAAGATGACGCGATGCCAAATGGCTCCAAAAAAAACCTAATCGTTTTACATAATTTAAAAACTGATTACCTCGGTTCTTAATTCTAAATCATAATATAAGTGATCCATTTATATAACCGATGATAAAATCGATAAACCTGTACAATTGCCTACTTTATACTGAACAAGTTTTTTCTCGCAGTTTTGCCAGAGTAAAATTATATTGAACGAGAAAACCAGGCCTAAGAAATCTACGAGGTCATAAAAAGACACTAACGTCAACGAAAATCAGCCACCTCATAATTACCCACTAAGTTATGTATGCAGAAATATAACATATTTACCTTGAACACCTGTGGTTGTATGAAATCCGGCAAAAAATGTGCTCGCAAAACGAACCAGTATGTAGTTAAAAAACGATGTGCTCGCAAAACAAACTAGTATGTAGTTAAAAAACAATGTGCTCGCAAAACAAACTAGTATGTAGTTAAAAAAACAATGTGCTCGCAAAACAAACTAGTATGTAAATAAAAAACAATGTGCTCGTAAAACAAACTAGTATGTAGTTAAAAAACAATGTGCTCGCAAAACAAACTAGTATGTAGTTAAAAAACAATGTGCTCGCAAAACAAACTAGTTTGTAGTTAAAAAACAATGTGCTCGCAAAATCTGCATACTTGAAAATCAGTTCATAATATGAGATGAAGGACGAAGGGTTTGTTTAGAATCAGGACAAGCTAAGTTTAGCAGAGTCACCACACAGTGCTTATATCTAAAGGACGTGACACGCAAGCTTTTGGGTACATCTGGATGACAGCGTGTAATTTGTTACATACTTAGCTCTGAATAGTGTGATGACATTACATTATAATACCACGGATATTTGAAGGCTTTCCAAGAACTCCTGGCGACATTTGCAAGCCATGAGTCGTGGAGGCACTAAGGTTGGCCTTCTGTGGATAAGATATTCGTTTCTTGATTTTTACGCAGTTTTCTAGTACACCTCGTGGAAGAAATCTAATTTTAGAATCCTAATTTATTATCATTTATCATTATCATTTAATATTTATATGGTAATTACCGTTAAAATATAGAAATTAACGTTTCCATCGAAAGAAACATGCGTCGGCTAGAATAGTATTGAGATGTATTTAGAAAAACAACTTTGTAATACCTAATCGTTTTGGATGTAGTTTATTATCAAGTCCGAAATCAAATGTAGTAACTATTGACTCTGTGACCCGAAGACCGCGACTGTTATGTGTTTTTTTAACGTTAACCCCCATATCTGCGTCGTTTTGAAAATGTCTACAAACTAAATCGACAATAAAATTCATATAATTATTGAACCTGCAGGACAAGTACTTTAGTACTCGTTAAATTAATCGTATCGCTAAGATCGATAAATTTAACTAATCGTATCGTCCATTGCAAGGATGGAAGTCTTGTCGATAACTCAAATTGTATTCTTATGATCGTGAAATTGTCGACAGTATGTCGATTATTACGAAATGGCAACTTCGGACACAGAATATATTAAAATCGTTCATTCACTGGGTAAAAGTGTTATTTGATAATAATTATATTTAATTAAAGTATTTTTTTTATTTTTCTAATATTTGTTGTATATAGAAAATTGTAACTACTTCAATTATAAAATATCTACCGATCTTTTAAGTAGGTTTTATACTTGCAACATCGATATAACCCGTTTTCTCGAATTTAGACGATTTTAAATGTTAAATTTAGCGATCGATAACTACGATACTTGCTCTGCTGGGTCTTAGTGTCCAATTATCATGGTAATGAAAATGAACGTTTTTTTGACATATACCTTTGAAAACGTAGCCAATTATGGAGTTAAAATGTCAATATGAAGTTAATTTTCAATGCCATTCTAGATACACAATAAGACTCCTGCTAACAAAATTTCACAAGAATCGAGAAATACGACCTGTAGAAAAAAACAGTCTGACAGCTGGACAGACATACGAAAGCATTTTTGCCCCAGCTAAATAAGAGACGCTTCGCTCGCGCTCTGTTAAAAAAATATCTTTGTAAAGTATTCGTATTTATTTGTATATACGAGTATCATAGCACCCTTTGAGTACACCAACTTTACACATATTCATTTTAGCAGTTATAAAGACGCTTTCCGGCTCATCAAGCTTCTTATCTTGTTCTAGCTAGTTTGTTTCATCATCGCGACACCTTTGTGATAATAATAGTCGAACGTATACCGCCGAGAATAAAGCGAATCTGTAAAAAGGTTTTGTCATATTAGCAAATCAGCCTTTAATTACCACCAGCTGAGCCGCCTGCTCGTTTGCCCTCCTATCACATAAAAAATTGCTATGAATGAATGTGTAAACAAATGTAAGTCAAGCTCAAAAACAGCAGAACGCAAACATTACCGCGGCGGGCGTGGTTTAAAAAGTGTACCGGCGCAACAACATTACCTTGACGCGACCAATCGGATGCGATCATTTCTAAGCGCCAAATCAATTAAGTAATAATTTAATTTATTATTATTTAGTGGTAGAAATTGGCTTGGAGGCAGAATCACTACATAGTATAAAACAAAGTCAGTTTTTTTTTTATTAGTGTGACGGATTAAGCCCGAGGCCCACCTGATGTTAAGTGGACTAACCTCTGCCTATAACAGATGCATTTCGTCACAAGTCACGAATCGCACTGTGCCCGTCACTTTGAGACGTAGTTGTTAAGTCTCATTGTGCCTGTAATTTCACTGGCTCTCAAAGACTACTGCCGGAACACACCGTTAGGTGCTTGGCGACAGATTTTCTACTTGAGGGTGGTAGCTAGCCAGGCGGGCAATCGCAAAATATCCTTCCACCAAGCGGTGAAGCTCAAGCCGGCGGTGGGGATCGAACCAGGGTACTGCGGCGTGTCAGTCCATAGCTAATACCGCTCGGCCATCATTGCTTCTGAACTTCCCGCTATCTGTCTGTCCCTATATATGCTTCGATCTTTAAAACTGCGCAATGGATGTTTTATTTATTAGATGAAGTAATTCAAGAGAAAGGTTTATATGTATAATACATACATAATATAATAGAGAAACACAAAAAAAATTAAAGGTTTCTAATGTAACGTCGTAAATAAACTCATTTCTTTGCGCTTACTTTGCAAACGCTGGCTGTACCGTACGAGATAGATCAAAATAATGTACAACAGAAGTTTACACCTTAAAAAGGCCCACAAAAAATCCGCGATGGTATATATTATGGACTCTTATGGACAACCAACAATAACCATTTTTTATCTTTTACTTTTTACGAGGAATAATGACTTATATACGAAGCTATTTTAAGCAATACAGCATTAATCCTTATCCATTTAAGTACCTTAAATACATTGTTTATTTAATATAGATCAATATGGCCCTTAACAGCATGTTTTTAAGCAGTGATTGCTCAGTGGCATTGGCTATAGACTGCCGCGCAGCAGGTCCATGGTTCGAATCCCGCCACGGGCTTGAGCTTCACCGTGGAAGGGCATTTTGCGAATGCCCGCCTGTCTAGCGGCCACTCTCAAGTAGAAAATCTGTCGCCAAGCACCTAACGGTGTGTTCCCGCAGCGGTCCTTGAGAGCCAATTAAATTACAGGAAAAATGAGACTGAACAAGTATATCTCAAGGTGATGGGCGCAGTGCAGTTCGTCACTTGTGATGAAATGCAACTGTTATAGGCAGAGGATACCGCTTAACATCAGGTGGGCCTCGTGCTTGTTCCATCACAATAACATTAAAAAAAATGTACTTTCAATTAATATTTTAGTGGATATTACAGATTCTTTAGTATCAGCATTGCACCCGAGCGAAGCGAAGCCCCGCCCCGGGGTCGCTAGTGTTATATTGAGTAATGTAAACCCTACTTATAAATCTGCAAACATTCCATTGGAAGTCGAGACTCTCTCTCAGTCTTAATTTTTTTTATTATTTATTCCTAATAGGTTAGCCTTTGACCACTATCTCACCTGATGGTAAGTGATGACGTGGTCGAAGATGTTGTTCAGACTAACCTGGAAGTACTGGCTCTCAAGGACAGCTGCCGGAACACACCTTTAGGTACTTGGCGACAGATTTTCTACTTGAGGGTGGTAGCTAGCCAGGCGGGCATTCGCAAAATGTATTCTTACCACTTATTCGCACTATGCAAAATCATTCCATTAGGCGAGGACATTGTATATAAATCAAATAGTGTAACGTATTATATGATATTACTTTCCTTATTTCATGGTTCATCATCATCAGCCGGAAGACGTCCACTGTTGAACAAAGGCCGCCCCCATAGAACGCCACAAAGAACGGCTATTAGCCGCTTGTAACCATTGGCTACCCGCGACTTTAACGATGTCGTCAGTCCACCTAGTGGGGGCCCTACCAACTCTACGTCTTCCGGTGTATTGTGGTAACCACTCGAGAACCTTCTTATACACCTATTTCATGGTTAAGGCTTTTCAATTCAACGAAACACGATAGCAAAGAGAAAGGTTTATTCAACTTCCTGGTTCAAAAAATGGGTCAGCTCTAACGCGTTTCAGGTATTATCTGCTGCCTAACAGACACGCTGTTAACAAAAACAACCATTTGTCAACGTTAAGTGAACTGGGTCGCGACCTCTTACGATCAAGTGAAACATTGGCGAGCTACTCTTGTTTAACACGGCTCTGTACAAGGTTTTTATCATGGAGGGAGAGATATCACTCTATTGTTTTGTAGATGTACGTTTATTTCTATTAACTTCTTTCTATGTCCGTATTACTTTCATATTATGATTAGGCTTAAGCGACAACCTTTCAAACCTTTCGGTCAGGGCCGATTCTTATTAAGAATGAGGTTACCTGCAGGCCAGGGGGCCAACTCCCACCTTTTACGAAACCATCATAAAGAGGAGCGTTTTATTTCATGCTTAAAATAATCATTCGCAGTCACGAACTATCACCGATCCACAATCGCGTCAAGCAATATTGGTTTGATCCTACTTAAAGAACGTATGAAATATGTATCACGGATGTGCAAGCGAGATACAAGATATTTATAATATAGCGTTATCCCGCTTGCACTGTTCCGCACTACGATGTTATAGAACGGTTTTACGACATTTTATTGTCTGCTACAACTACTGTCTGTAGCTTTTTATAGTTTCACTCATCGAATTATCTTGATGCATTTATATTAAAGTACATACAAATTAAAACATTGTACGTAATTTACACATTAATTAAACCCATTTTTATCATACAAAATCAAGTTTAAATCCGCTGCTAGAAAGTAACTTCCTTAATATGGATAAACATGACGGATCTGTCGTTGGAACAGTAATACTTCGTATTAAATGTCACGTCAGAGTTCAAGAATAGAGTGAACAATTGGTTTTGACGTCATCAAAACGCTGAGCGATTCCATTACCGATTGTAAGCTTGCTTAATTGACGTAGAGGTATAACATTTAGGAGTAAGATTAAGTTATTATTACTATAAGAGGTGAGAGTTGGCCTAGAGAATCTAATTAAAAATGTACCTACTGCTGGCCCCGATTCTGCCTAGGCAGCAAAAGCAGTCAGCAAGCTAGCGACCGGTAGGGGCGTAGCCAATGCCCAAGCCGGTAAGCAAGAGGTGCCCGTTACCTACTAACGCTATCCATCGCCGCATACAGTTTGGTCACAACCTGCAAGCCGATCCGTTTGTCGTGGCGTTAATTTAAGCCGCTTTAGTTACCCTGAATAGTACTTCTTATGCGCTATTAATAACTTGTGATGGAGCCCTGTTCATCATTTAAAATAACATATTCGACTAACAATTGTCTGCAAATGTCATGAAGATTTTACAGACCGATCATCACGTTTACACACCGAGAATTTACGTTGTGTCCCGGAAAGATTTGGTCCAAATTTTGTTATAACATTTACTTGGAAACCCTTATTGTACTGCAGCCCAAAATTGTTTTTCATTCAAAATGGGCATGAGGTACAGTATAAAAATAATTTGGTTTGTAGCATATCAAAGATAAATATTAAATGAATCCGAAAAAAACTAAAATCACAGACGGTGTTTTCAAAATTAAATACAATCCATACTTAAATACTTACAAAAAAAAGAGGACATGTTTTGGTATTCAATTATCTTAAAATAAATCTTCAAAGACACATAAGAGGTTATCATTGATTGATCTACTCCATCCATCAATTAACCGACCTGTCGTATCGAAGAGGTTCGTAAGACATCCTATGAAGATACATTATCCACAAGATAATATCAATGTGAGGCATACTAACAAATACGTACTCGACAAACATACCCTTGCATGAAATCGTAATGAATTATCGTGTCACGGTGACAGCTAAGCTAAGCAGCTATAGGTAAGACCTTTGATCCAAATCCTTTGATCACTAACGTTCGCTCTAGTAATAGGGGTTTGACTTGACAGGACATAATTACTGTATACGCTGGGACGTGTTTAAATATATGGATATGTATATGTATAGATGGTTTTACAGCTATCATGCGTAGGAGTGTGGCCTCTCTGATGCGGCGGGTGCGCGACAGCGATAACAGCTATCTTAGAGTAATAGCAGACAGGGTCGATGGTGTTTTAGTTACACATTTAATAGATATGCATGTGCTGCCATTCCAACGATGTCCAAAGTGAACAATTAGTGGAAGGTTTTTGAATTATGTAATTTTATATAAGTATATTTAAAATTAAAACTTAATGATTTGACGTAATATGTGAATGAATGAATTAAATTTTATTTTATTTAGTGTTAAAATAATTATGTGGACTTGATAAGATTTTATTATATGATGATGGTGTGGAAAATTATGTAAAATATGGATGATTTCTGAAATAAATGATTTGATTTAAATGGAAGGTACAGAAGGGTAGGACTCACGTGGGATAGATGCTCGATGGCTCGCTGAAACTCTCGAAGAGGCTCGGAGCGTTGGTACACTGCCTGCTTACTTATTAACTATATGCACTGCAGTTCTATAAGCACAGGTGTTTTATAAGCATTGGTTTTCTATGGGCACTGAATTTTGAAGGCTTTAATTTAGGGCTAATCTTGCACTGACTTCGACTGCGTCGGCGATAGGAATAGGCAAGGACACGATGCGTGCCAAGTGAGGTCTCGAGGGGTAAGGGGGGTATCAGGGGAAGGGGTAGGAGATGTCAAGAGAAGGTTATTAGGGATGGGACACATCGCACAGCGTAGGTACACAGATGATAACAAGTTTGGCGGCTACAATTACTGTGTTGAATTATATCAACTAGCTACGATTACTTACTTTTATAATGCGCATAGGTGTCGCTGTGAGTTTACTTTAGTAAAACTTTACAGTTGGTGCTTTTTTAACCGACTTCAAAAAAGGAGGAGGTTCTCAGTCGATTGGTTTTTTTTGCGTCAACTCATAACCTTTACATGGTGTACCGATTTTAATGATTTCTTTTTGTTCAAGAACTGGTGCTTGGCTTATGATGATATTTAAATGTGATTGAGATCTGCCGAGCAGCATTTGAGCTAAATAAAGTGTATTTTATGTTTGAAATTGATAGTTTTTTTTTAATATGGCTTGTTTATTATGTTTATCCCGGTTGTCGTCTTAGGATAGCAGTCGATGTAGCATGGTAGTAGGGCATTTTGCGAATGCCCGCCTGGCTAGCTACCAACCTCAAGTAGAAAATCTGTCGCCAAGCACCTAACGGTGTGTTCCGGCAGCTGTACTTGAGAGCCAGTAATTCAAAGTTAGCCTGAACAACATCTTCGACCACATCATCACCTACCAACTACCAATATACCATCCATCTAGCGACACGCCTATCCATTACAGGCGCAGTGTCATCGTTCTTGTCCTGCACTGTGTTAGCGCTCCGAGGCACTATAGTTCTTATGTTTCGTTAGCCCAGTTGCACTTGCGACGCGTCGCAACCGTCGCGACGGTGCCTTTCACTTGCCGATTTTTGGCGGTAGTCCAACTGGCATTTATTCAATTTTTTGATTTGTTAATGCCAAGGTTATTGCGAATTTAAATTAACGTTATAAGGGAATTTAAAAAAAGTCGTTGAAAAAATATGTAGGTATCTAGTGTATGTGAACCCTATATATTTTTAACAAATTTTATGGTGTTCAGTAATTTAGTGAGCTTTTTAGGGTTCCGTTTCGGAAAACGGGACCCTATTACTAAGCCTTCGCTGGTTAAAATCCCTAAATAAATCAACCGAAATACCTAAATAATAACAAATGTTAAATTAGGTACTATAAGTGTTAAATCTAAACATAAATTTTGAAACACAACAAACCCGAAATCGTAGATGGTCCATGATATAAAAAACCGTTTGAAATTCCATCAAGCATAAAAAGGTTTGATTTCGACCGACGCCGCCGTTTAAGTTTTGATACATGACTGATGGTGTAAGCTGATGGACTGTAATTCGAGCGCAATTTTCACGCTTGGAGTTCGGACATCTTTTTGCATAACTGTCCATACATACATACTTTGGCCGTGCAAGCCGATATCGGACGGGTTATGAGTGAGTGAAAAAGTGCTACATTTTTCCATAGCAGTGGAAGAGACAAGACAATGATTCGCCACATGGTCTTCAATGAAATTTTATAGTGACTATGCACCATGATACAGACTCTGAATTTGCTTCGTGATAGCCAAAAAATTTAGAGCGGGATTTTAATCTCAAAAGCGATTCATAGTGTCTAAATACTTTCCGATTGAAATATGTTTCTTTATGCTCTCGACCCTCATGACTCATATCACAGCCGTTTTGTAAAATTAGTATTGACAAAAAAAACCATGTAATTATCCGACCAGCACACAAAATTTCATGAGAATCGGTTGAGAAATGCGACCTGTTGAAAACCGGACGTACATAGGAAAGCATTTTAACCCAAGCTGAAACCAAGACACTTCGCTCGCGTCTCGCGCTCGCTCGGTAAATTCTTCAAGGTAAGTCGTCGGCTTCTTCGTGCGTTTCGCCACTGCTGGTTTCACGTTTTCACGACAACTACGGTGAATTTTTGGCTTTTTCTCGTCAAGCTATAACTCTATAGTGATGGTCAAAGAAGGTTTAGTATAGTAGATGCACTATACTATCTACATAGTAGATGCACTATACTATCTATATAGTAGATGCACTATACTATCTATATAGTGGTACCACTGATGCTAAAGATAGTGGTTAAAGGGTTTGCCATAATACCCACGCTTAGCAGCTGTGTTGGGTGTCACAGGGCAAGATAGCAGTTATTTATAATCCGCTGCTGCCCGCCTTCTAATAGTGTTATTTCCTTCGTCCTATATGAGGGGATGCTATATTTCCTTTTTATAACTAAAACCTTTTTTGGAGAAATCTGTGTATCTATGGTCATTATTTCAAAATTCAATTTTACTATACTACTTATTCTGCTTACATTCAAATAATATGGTCACTCTAGTTAGGGAATCCTTAAGGAATATTGAAAATTAACTTATTTTACAGGTGCCGAATAAATGCAGCGATGAATTGTACTTTATATTTTAGTAGACATTACTACTAAATATTAGTGTCATTGGCTTTTGATTTTGTTGTGATTTCAAGTAGGTACAATAAATTGTTTGTATCCAGAACGTCAGGATTGAGAAGCCAATTTAAATGTGTTTATTACCAAATCTACTCAGTTTTACTACTTTATTCCTATATTACAAATTTGAATACTCTCCCTTCTAAGCTATAATAAAGTCGAACCTATTAATGGACCGATCACACGATTGGAAATCCACCCTCTTATTTATTGACTGAGGAGCCACACTAAATGTATCGTATCTTTTTTAATTTCATCTGTACGAAACTCGGACTTTTAGTAGTTACCAAACACAATTAAAACAGTAAAATATATTTTCCTTTCACCGTTTAGTCACTAATGCGTAGATGTACAGTTTTCTTTAGAATTAAGGCGAGGTTGCACTTACTTTATACATTTTTTAAAATCTGTAACTTGAATAGAATTGAAAATTTAGAATATATAAAATCATTTATATAAAGTTGAACATACTCTCCAGGAACGTACAAAGTCAAAATCGTCATTATGAACAATTTCTTCGACAAAAAAAAATCAAACATGACACCATATCGCTACTTAAATCAGGTAGAACTAAAATCTACTATCATGAAACTATGTGGAAGTTTTACCAATGGATAGAGCTTGTTATTTATTAGTAACGTTTGAAGGTACATTTTCAAATTTGGCTATAGTTTTTTAACAAGAAAAAATAAACTACAAATCTAAAGATTCAAGCTCTCGCGCACGTCATTCAGTACCCGCCTAGGCGTCATCGAGGTAGGATGCGTGTCGTTTTCTCCAACAAAATTCTCCCCGGCGATTACGAGCTACTAAATACTAAACTAAATCATACCAAATTTTCAAATATATCCATTACTTTCGGAATTCCAGGTGGCTCCTAAATTGAGATGTTTAGATTGACGAGCCACTTTTAAATTGACATAACTTTTGATTCATTATACTACTAAAATTTTTAGCTTTGCTACTAAATTAGGGTGTGAGTTTCCTTTTAAGATCTGGAGTGGCTCCTCAATCCATACGAACACACCATTTACAGGACACCTCCTATATATCGTGGTAATGGATCTCCAAACTGTGATCTGTGACTCCTATTCCAAGTAATCCGTACATTACCGCATGGCCGAGCGGTTTAACGAGCGCTCGACGGGTTATGGGGTATAAATTATGATGACATTTCGCGAAAATCCGCCGTGACGATGTAATGAACCCGCGGGGCTATTAGGGCGCTATGGCCCTTGAGATATCTTTATTGCAACCGTGTCAAGGTGAGTATGGAGCGGAACCATCCTGTTATTACTTCTAACACTGAACAATATGGAATATCATGTTAAAGATGCTGCTATGTTAATTCAAACACTCTGATTTTCTGGTTTCACATCATGAACAAAGGTCTCCCCTTTTAGGGAGGGAGATTGTTATAATCCCCACGTTTGGCAGGCGTCTTCGGGATTGCAGTGCACTATCTCGTATTTTCCCCTTCGTCAACTACTACCACAGGAAGATATCGGGGGGCGGGATACAATTATAGCCCAGCTCCCCACGGGAGAAGTATACTTTAACTTCCACTAATCATTTAGATGAGATTATACATTAAAAAATATTCGTTGTCATACATAAAAATATATTTACGCATCGATCATTATTTGGGAAGCTGATTACGAAAAAAAAATTACATCTTATTAATCTCTTCTTTAGTTAGATACAACAGATTTCAAACGTGTTGCGTTATAGATATTTATGATTCCTGTCCACGTTGAATCACATGTCATATGTTTGTATTATCATTTGTAGTAAAGTAGCCATATTTCATTTTTGTTTATGAAGCTTTACCGCCGAAATAAAAGGTAATTTATTTTTAACTTGGGTAAGATTAATTCCTTAGCTACAACCGTCTGCCTGATCTGAAATTTCATCAATATTAAAATACTGCAATAACATTGGGTGTCTAAGGTGACAAAAGTCTTTCATATTTTGTTGGTTATAGAGATTAAAGTTATAACCGTATAGTTATACCTTTGTTTGGTGAAATTTGACCTTTTAGGAGAGTAGTTGGTAGCTGTACTAAGATTTCATGGGTTAACAGCCATTATCCTACCTCTACACCTAAGTAACCTCATTAATTTAATATTTTATGATATACTCCCACCATATTTATACACTGTTTGAATAACTTTTTACCCTAATAAGTCCCAGAGGGTATGGTATTTATCCTTACATGGTTGAAGTTCCTTATGAGGTCCACTAATGATACTATTTAAAAGGATTGTTAATACTGAGTTAGGTTAAAGATTTTCGAATGCCCGCCTGGCTAGCTACCATCCTCAAATAGAAAAATTTTCGCCAAGCACCTAACGGTGTGTTCTGGCAACGGTCCTCAAGAGCCAGTTATTCCAGGTTAGCCTAAACAACACTTTCGACTACATCATCACTTACCACCAGGTGAGATAGTGGTCAAAGGCTAACCTATCAGGCATAAATGGACTACCACGCAGGGGATACTTGGGTTGAAACCCTTTACTTAGAAAATCAGTCTCATCCACATATCAGGGTGTACCGGCCGCTGTCCAATTAAACCAATTCCTAGAACTTCAACAAGTAATTTTTGCAATAATTACATTCAATGATATTCTTATTGTTATTAATATATTCTTTTATTTTCAATCTATTTAGCATACTGTATTAGCCGGACTGTCCAATGCTGAACACAGCCACTCCCGTTCAGGGGGTTGGCCATAATTCCCACGCTTGGCAGGCGCCATGGGGATTGCAGTTTAAGATATCAGTTCTTCAGAAGGCGCTGCTGCTCACCTTCCGGTATTTTACCTTTAGTAGGCCACTTACGACACTCATAGGTAGAAATGGGAGTTGACATTCTAGCCGGGCACCCCACGAGCTATCTAGTATACTTACTTTGAAATTTAAACCTACATAAATAGCTAATCTACGTTTCATCGGTGAGCTCAAAGTTGGAGGCAAATTGTACTATTTCCACAAAGGAACCGATCACTCGATAAGCGGAACTCGAGTCAGATTAACTCGATTTGTAGCCACAGATTACGTAATAGATACTCTGTAAGCTGAACTACTTACGGAAAGCTGTTGTAGGTACCAGTAAAAAGTTTTGACAGTAGAGTTTGAATATCTCTTCTTTCGTAGAAATTTTACGGTTTCAGAATATTTTATTATCTCATAAGAATACACTTATTCACTTACTGAGATACTTAAATTAACTTATAATATACATGTTGTGCCACAGATCGTAGTGTACAAAACCAGAAATGTAACTAAATTTACGGAATTTTAAAAATATCAATAAAACATACATAAAACAAAATCTACAAATAGATACACCACGTAAGAATTTCATAATAGAAAGAATAACATAATATCTACCCTCATGCTATTTGTTGCGCCCGCTTGCAAGCGTTTGTTTATTTAGGCCTTGTTCATAGTGACAGCTTGTAACGTTAATAATGTTGTACTAGTACTTAAATAATTATGAGAAATCCTTTAAAACATGTAGCTTTAGCATTTTCTTAAAAGTAATCAAAGTTTTGGTTTCCTTAATTTCCTTCGGTAGGTTGTTGTACAATTGTGCCCCTTCATACATTATGTTTCTTTTACCATATTTAGTTCTAGGTCGCCTTAATAAGATATTGTTGGCTTGTCTTGTGAAATTTTTTTGTACATTTATCTTTTTTGTAAATGTTATTTGGGTATGTATATCTTTAGTTAGAATTTTTCTTATAAGAATGCATGTGTTATACCTATATATTTGAGTTATGTTCATTAATTTTGTTTCCTTATAAAGTTTAGTACTAGGCGTTAAGTACTCGTATCGAAATAGAGTTTTTATGATTTTATTTTGACATGTTTGTAGAATTTGTAAGTTTGGCTGCTGTTCCCCATATTTCAACTAAGTAATCTATATGGGACTTTACCATGGAATTGTAGATTATGTAACGTACTTGTTTTGGAAGGCATCGGGCAATACCGCGGAGCGCCCCTGTTAGTGAAATAAGCTTACTTCGTATGCTTTCAATATGCGGTTTCCACGTTAATTGGTTATCAAGGATTAGCCCAAGATATTTTTCACTATTGACTTTATTAATTTCTTGGCCATTGATAGTCAAAGGTTTGTAAAGGCCTATCTTTTTATTCTTCGCAGCAAATATTATGTAATTTGTCTTTGATGTATTTATGGTAAGTAAATTTGTTTGCAGCCAGGTATGTAGAAGATCAAGATCGTGTTGTGCTTTTATTACTATTGAATTAATGGAATGGTCAGAGTAAAATAAACTTGTGTCATCAGCGTACAATGTTATGTCTCCTGATAAGCCAATCTTACTTATGTCGTTTATATAAACTAAAAACAGCAGCGGGCCAAGTAAAGAACCCTGCGGAACGCCGTAAGTTATTAATTGAGGATTACTTTGGACGCCATTTATTTTGGTTATTTGATATCGGTTTGAGAGGTATGAATAAAAAAATTTATACGCTGATCCAGTTATGCCTATGGCGTGCAATTTTTTCAAAAGAATTTTATGGCTGATAGTATCAAATGCTTTTTTTAGATCGATGAATATGCCCAAGGTTATGTGCTTTTTGTCAATGCTCAGCTTTATTGATGTAACTAAATCAATGGCTGCACCAAGAGTATTAGATTTAGACCGAAAACCGTATTGTTTATTAAATAAGAAATTTGTAGATGCAAGGTATTCACTTAACCGATTGTATAAAATTTTCTCAAACACTTTTGATAGTACAGGTAGGACAGATATCGGTCTATAGTTTCCAGGATCTGTTTTACTACCTGCCTTATGTATTGGGCTTACTTTAGCTATTTTCAAGGAGTCTGGAAATTTCCCATCTGATAAACACTTATTAATACAACGTGTTAAAGTTTCTATTATTAAGGGTTTTAAACATTTTACCGTTTTGGTGGTTAATCCATCTATACCAGCACTTGTATTTGAGTCCAAGTTATGAATGATTTTTTCTACCTCGTCTACGGTGGCAGGCTTCTGTTCGGTGAGAGATGAGTTATTTGGTTGCATTTTATCGGGCGTTTGATAATATGTGTGGTATTTATTAGGAATTTGACTAGCTAATTCAGACCCAATATTTGAGAAAAAAGAATTGAAACATTCACAAATATCTTTCGCATCAGTGATTTGACCTGCAGAAGTGTTTAGTTTTATAGGTATTGTAGGGTTGTTTATTTTATTGTTTGTCAAGTTGTTTATAAGTTGCCACATTTTTAAAGGATCTCTTTCACATTTTTTGAATTTGTTATAATAATACTGGTTCTTAGTTGTTTGAATAGCAATATATACCATTCTCTTTTCTTGTAAAAAATGTTGTTTTAATTCTTCGTCATCGGGTGATTGCTTCAAGTTATGCCATAAAATGTTTCT
Organism: Plagodis pulveraria; assembly: GCA_963890685.1. Lineage (NCBI taxonomy): Eukaryota > Metazoa > Arthropoda > Insecta > Lepidoptera > Geometridae > Plagodis > Plagodis pulveraria. The sequence goes on from OY982950.1 coordinate 6,024,100, forward strand.
TTTGTTTATGGATGCAATTAAATCCCTATTTGTCCAATCTTTCTGAGGTGGGTTTTGGAGTTTAGTTTTGGTTATTTTATTCTGTGATATTGCTTGCAGTAGTGTAGTTTCCAATTTTGTGTAATCGTTGCACAGGTCAGACAAGGTAAAGTCTTTTAAAGTCAAGTATAAGTTATTGTAGTTGACTGCTTCATACTGAACTCGTCTTATTGGCTCAGGTTTAATTCTCTTTACTTCAAAATATATTTGTCTGTGATCTGAAAAAGCGCTTTCGATGATAGCCATATGAAAAGTGTTATCTATGAGGGAAGTACAGACATGATCCAATAATGTTGCTGTGGTTTCTGTTTTTCGAGTGCAGTGTTCCTTATCGATTTTATTTAAAATTCTCATTCCATTTTCCTTAAGTACGATCTTATATTCCTTGATAGAATTTTCTCTACTAAGTAAGTTTAAGTTTAGGTCTCCAAACATAATTGATCTTTTTCTTCTTGAAAGCTGGTTACTATATGTCTCTAAAAATGCTTTCACGTTGGATGATGGTTGTTTGTATACGACTCCAATATCTAGGGAAAGGTTTTTTAAATGAATCCACAAGTAATGATTAAAGTCTTCACATAGTTCATCTACATATTCATGTTTTAAATTTATATGTACATATATTGAAACACCACCTCCCACGGTTGTAGTCCTATAGTTGTAGTAATAGTTATAATTTGGTAAGTTCAGCCTTTGTGCATCGAGTTCATTTTTTATCCATGTCTCTGTAATAACTATAACATTCAATGTTGATAGATTAAAAATTGTGACATATCTATAAAATAATTTTGAAGCAGTGATGGCTCAGTTGGCTAATCCCGCCGCGGGCTTGAGCTTCACCGCATGATGGAAGGGCATTTTGCGAAAGCCCGCCTGGCAAGCGACCGATTTTCATGTAGAAAATCTGTCGTCAAGCACCTAATGGTGTGTTCCGGCAGGACTCCTTGAGAGCCAGTGAAATTACAGGCACATGAGACTTAATAACTTTGTCTCAAGGTGACGGGCGCAGTGCAATTGGTGACTTGTGACGAAATGCATCTGTTATAGGCAGAGGTAAGTACGCTTAACATCAGGTGGGCCTCGAGCTTGTTGCGTCACAATAACATAATATATAAAAAAAACATAATTAAAAAGAAATATGTGGCTGCGTCGTTATTGTCGCTTAGGAATCTCGAAATCTTGTATTTAATTCCCAAGGTAAGACAAGTATTGGGTTCTCAACTACGAGTAAATATGAATTATTCGTAAGTTCTCAAATAAAGTATCAGTTGCGTTTTGTCTGAAGTTTGAATCTGTGCCCGGTAAATAGCAATAGGCTCTTTCTCTATTACATGGAACCAGAACATACCTCACCAAATTAGGTTTTTTTAACTCCTCTGTTGACTTCTTTGAACCTATCTACCTACCTTACTTGAAACTATTTCTAATGGAAAAGACGATTTCAAGTGACCCTATCCATTATAGTATCCTGTTACTAACTCTCGCCTCTTTTGTCATGCAGAACGCTGGCAGGTAAAAAAAAACAAAGTGTGGACTGCTGCACACTAATGGTTTTGCTATCTCCAACAGGCGTTTTGAAAAAGGACAAAATATGATCCGTTTCGTCACATGTTTCAAAACACAAAAGGCAGCTGCACTGCAACAGACACGCCTTTGTATATGAATTACTTTTTGAAATAATAACAGAGCAGTTAGGTAGTTTGTTTATTTATTTAGACAGTTGGATTGACTGTCAACGTTCTATAAAACGCAGTTACAATAAATGTATTTCGAACTTGAACAAACAGTAGATGATGAGTTTAATAACAAGTTATTTTAGCGGAGGCGTTTAGCTTGTATGTTTTAGTTGAGTTCTTTAACTTGTTTCGTTTATATTGATATTAAGTGGAGGCTAAAATTAGTTTTATGCACGAGCTATAACACTCAATTTCTTTAATGCTGGAACAATATTCCACCACCGATCAGGAACCTGCAAAGCATTAATGGATTTAAAACAAAACTAAAAAAAAACTTATTTAGTCATCAAAAAACCCAGGAAAAACAGAGACATGATACAAGTGCTATATAGGACTTACTTCAAGGTTGTTAACTTACATTTTAGTAAGGTTTATATTTATTTTTTAGTATTATGTACTTGCCTAAAAAGTTGCGCTAGCATTACTGTAGTTTAAGTTAAAATTTAAAGGCCGTTTTCAAGTAGGTAAATTTAGAAATTAAAAAAAAAATATATGTAAAATATGTAAAAAAGTATATATAAAAATTATACTTTTTCTATAGTTATATTTTCGTTATATATATTCCTAATTCAGTGGATAACTATAGCATTGGTTGACATTGTTACATATCTTTTCGGATTCTTTTTTTTTTTTTTTTCCTCTGTAATTGTATTTCTAGTAATAATTTAATGGTTATGTTGTAAAATTTGAGCTGTTGTATCATTAATCCTCCGTGACGTCACAAAATGGCTCCAACGGAAGACCAGCGCTAGCTTTAAATAAAACTAGCACATGCTGAGTTGGGGACCAATTTATGATGTAAAGCAATTATTTCTATGTCTGTCAAATGTGTCTTTTATGTAAATATTCTGTTGTAAATTGCTTACGTCGTAAATAAATTAATTTCATTTCATTTCATTTCATTTCATAATTAAACTACTGCTGTTTTTGAACAAAGTTCTATTTTTAGTGTCATTGTTTTGAAAAAAATGTATTTTACCATATCCCTGATCTATGGATGTTATAGAGCATAAAAAGGCGTTTGAGTCTGTTTACACCGGTCATAAACAAGTACTATAAGGTAATGAATAGATTCAGGCGTTACTTTGCGGAAATAAATTTTTAATAATACCAAATATTTTAAAAGTATTTTAAGAATAGTATTCGACGCGTTTCGCTTCTAAACGAAGCATCCTCAGGAGGTCTTGACTCTACGAGCGCACGATCGAGACTGATGACTGTCTCGATCGTGCGCTCGTAGAGTCGAATACTCTTCCAGTTTGGATGCGTGGCGTGTGTGACGTCACGTCCATCGGCTTAAACAGGAAATTAGGCGGAATTGTCACTCGATATATATAATTCGTATAAAGATGTTTTAAGTGTTTTATTAAATAGTTAATTAAATGTTTTCTTAAAATACTTTTAAAATATTTGTTATTATTAAGTACTATAAGGTTATGAGAAGTTAAAAGATTATTAATACAGCTTTTACTTTTTTTTTATATACATTGATTAATTTCTTTTATATTTATTATATTTAGACAATGTGATCAAGATTAAAATATATTTTTTTACTGGTACAAACTACATACATTTTGCTAAAAACCAAGTATTTAAAACTTAACAGCGTCTTTTATTAATTGCTTATAAGGCTAACCTTGGACCACTGTCTCACCTGATGGTAAATGATAATATGGTTGAAGATGTTGTTCAGGCTAAACAAGAACTACTGGTTCTCATAGATAGCTCCCGGAACAAAGCGTTAGGCATTAACAAATATTTTCAAAATATTTTAAGGAAACATTAAATTAATATTTTACTATAACACCCAAACAACAACCCTCCGAAGCACGAGTAGTAATGCCACTAGCGGTCACCCATCCAACTCATGTTTGCGGTGGACGTTGCTTAACTAAGCTAATCGGTTTAGAGCGGCTGAGCAAACGACGCTACGAGTGCTCAGAACTAATTGAGTTAAATTAAAATATGGGGCGTGCCCTCCAGTGTTAAAATTGAAGGCGAGGCAAACGAAGTCTCTTTGATCCGAGTGTGTAGTTTACTTTATGATTCTAATGTTTTAACATTCACAAACTTTATAGATCCGGTCATAATGACAGTTGTAAAAAAATGCGTTGTTTGTGCTTATATAACGTTTATTTGTACGCAATGCGTAGTTTTTGATGTTAAACCTTGTACGAAGCGTGTTTATACTGTTTGCGACTATAATACAATTGATGTTTTCATTGTAAATGTTTAACAATAAGGAACGCAACGAATAAGAGAGTGGCCGTGGAAGCTTATGAAAGCGTTTCAAAAACAAACGTTTAGTTTTTTCTGTACAATCATTGTAAAAAATATATGTAGTTTATTGCAGTATAAGACGACTTTGTACACAATGCGATTACGTTGTCACGAAGACTACGAGATGTAGAGAGTGCTCAGATTTTACATTAGCACAAAATACAAAAAAAGTATCTCAAAAAACGGCAGACCCTTCATTTCTATCAGCAAACTATTCTTGTTCTTGAACTAAAGTGCATTGTATTAAAATGTAATATGCACGTTGATGTGTTTTCTGAGAAATACGGTTTCTGTTGCAGTCCTCAGTCAGTTTTCCGTGGGACTATGCTATGTACTGTATCAGCCTGATTGTCTGCTGCTGAATACAGCCTCACCCATTACGGGAATTAGCCATAATCCCCACGCTTCACGGGCGTCTTGGCAGTTTGGCGCATTTTAAGATTTCAGTTCTTCAGAAGGCGAAAATTATTTTACAGTACAGTAAAAAAATTATTATTCCTGAAGGCTGGCTTAGGACAATATTTAATGTATAAAAAACTATTTATGCATCCAGTTCGTAAGCCAGGGTAAAATAATTTTAATGTTACGTTTAGTTCTGCTGTTTGGTTATTTTTTCCTTTATTTTCGGGCTCTGCTCATGTCCATATCACATTTATGAAGGTCAATGTATCCATTGCAATGTAGTTATATTGTAGTCTTTGTCAGGATGAAGCTTTCAATCAGAAATTGTTAGTAACAAAATTACACGATCGTCATACTGGGGTTAAGGTACCACGGAGTGTGTGATGATCTTGTCGCTATGGGTTGTAGCTTAATTCTATATGGCTACGAAGTGTAAGTTGGCTCTATGGCTCTACATTACTATGTAGTGTAAGTTGACTCTAAGTGACTACTAGTTACTTAGTACAGAGTTGCTACGAGTGTAAGCTACGGGCTGTAGACAGCTTCTATGTTGCTATGCGTTGAATATAATATTTATGTGGATAAGGTGTGTAAGTTAGCTTTACGTTGCTAGGGAATAACGTTGCTACGAGGTGTTAATTAGTTCTACGCTACTAAAGTTGGTAAGAATTTAACAAGTACTAGTTGTGCAGAAGTAAACATAGCCTCTAGGCTATGTATACTTTTTTGCGAGATATAGTCTAGTACAAAGTCGCTACGAGTGAAGACTACGGTGTGTAGACAGCTTCTACGTTGCTGCCGCTACGGGTTGAATATAAAATGTACAGTGTGAAAGTTGGTTTTACGCTGCTTCGTTTTCTCTTTCTTCGTCGACCACCACGATGTTCACTGTTGAACTAAAGCCTTCCCCATCAGGGAGGAGTTCACCAGAGGTTAGCTTATCAAGCGTCTTGAGGATCACAGTGTAAGATTACGCTGTTTTTTCACTTACAGGTATTTTGCTCTTCCTCGCCTCCTACGAATCCCAGAAGAGAATTAGAAGTGGTGAAATTTAGCCCAGCACCCCACCCGACATTCTCTAATGTTTTTGAACAAGGTTTAATTATAGTAATTATACTTACCAAGCGCCTTATCATCATTTGTTTTATTTTACAGGAACATAACTACGCTGTTGTTTTTCAGCATACCTCTCTTCTGCTAAGGCAGATATGCAAACATTTGTTTGTTCATATTATACATCAGCATCATAGTAATAGGTAGTTTACAGTATAGTCTTGAAGTGATCTTTTTTCTCAACATAATTATTATAATTGAGTCTCCAACACAAAGTTTAAACATTGAGTAAAACATCCTTTACAAAAACAATTAGCCCTATCCAAGTTGTAAGACAAAGATGTCTCGGAGTCTGAGGAAGCCTCCGCGTCTCGACTTTATACCCGTTTACACCACAATTTAACTCTTAAATAGGGCTGCCGATGCTTCGGTCTGATTAAAACAAAAGAAAGTTTTTTTTTTGATATTGAAGATAAAATATTCTAATTTCATCGAAATATACTTATGGATTCTTTTCACCTACATAAAAAAGTCAATAAAAACTGAACTGACTTCCGACACTGGTTTAGGTATGGAAATCTTGTGGAAGTCGGTACCATGCTGATTACATGCATGGTCCGACTAATACAAGTTTACTTCATACTTTTCAGTGTTGGTATTCGGTTCCTTTTATTATTAATGAAAAATATACCGCTGGTGTTTAAAAAAAATATCTTCATCCTGATTTTGACAGGAATAGATAGAGAGGTATATCAATTGTACATAGATAATCCTTTATTATGGTACCGTCTTAGAACTATGATATATGAAAAAAATATTCATAGAGAAAGTGGAGTGCATATTCAGACAGATTTGCGAGCTTTCATATCATTTTCATAGTCTGGGATATATGTTGATTATCATATGACCTCAAATTTATAAAAAAATATCAGTAGAGTAAAATTGTTTGCGGTACACATAAAGCGGTTTGAGTGAGTAAAAAAAAATCTGCACTCGTTCTTGGCTGTCAGTAGCGTGTTTATGTCTTATCGGTACCGGGACGATGTTGGCCCAAGGATGCCTTCCGCAACATATTAAAAGAAGTGTATAATACCCTTTATTTTATGTGTAATAACTACCTTTATTGGAAATTAGTAAAGACAATATGAAAAAAATCCTAAAATGATAAAATGAAAGTGTAAAAATATAAACGAGAAAAAAATTTAAAATTAAATATTTTTTAGAGAAGCAGCAGCCCTACTCCTCAACAATTTGCCGCCAACTTGTTCTGCGCGAGTAGAGTGCCCTCAACACACTTTTAAAAAGCGTAATTGTTTTCGAGCTGAGAATAAAAGCTGGAAAGGCGATAATTCAGGGTGACTGTATGGATAATTCACCTAACTGCTTTCTCTTGTAAGTAATGACGCCGGGTTTTTTACACTACATATTTTGTCAGGACAAATTTTATTTAAGTACATCTTGAAAAGATACTGATACTATATTACTACTACTATATTAGATACATTTTTTTTTGTTTTTTAATTTTTTATGTTATTGTGATCATTTGAATTTATTTATTTGAAAGATAGAGTACATACAGTTAAATTAAAGGACTACAATACAATTTCAGAATAGACTTATAAATATTATGTACTTCAGTTCTAAATTATAATTAGCAGCGGGCCCCAAAATAGGTTGGGCCATGGTGGCCCAAAAAAGGCGCCCGCCTGTCTTCAGACATATAGTTGTTAATTTTCATGTGCCTGTAATTTTAATAGCTCTCAAGGACTGTTAGGTGCTTGGCGACAGATTTTCTACTTGAGGGTGGTAGCTAGCCAGGCGAGCATTCGCAAATTGCCCTTCCACTATGCGGTGAAGCTCAAGCTGGCGGTGCTTAACATCTTTCTTACCGGTTAACATCAGGTAGGCCTCGTGCTTGTTCCATTACGATAGCTTGAGAAAAACATATCATAGAATATTCTACTACTTATTAATTTGAATTAAATTCAAAGTAGCCATAACTTATGTTTTTTTCACGCTATAGTCATGGAACAAGCACGAAGCCCACCTGATGTTAAGCAGTGGCAAGCTCTGCTTGCACTACACCCATCACCCCTACACATAAAGGTGTTAAGTGTGCCTGTAATTTCAACGGCAACCAATCCGTTCAAATCGTAATATAGTAATGTGAACATTATTGCTTGGCGCGGTAGAAATAGATATGTTACTAATAGTTACGAACCGAACAATGGTAATGCTCGTAGAATGCTCAAAATTTCTAATAAAATCAAGTTTTTTCTCCAATATAACTTATGCAAGAATTAGCACGTAATATTAACAAATAATAATACCATACACGAGTATGAAAGTCGACTTTCCTTCGTGTTGAAACCGTCCATAATTAAGAAGCGTTCGTAGCAAAGTTTGCTTAGCCGTTCGCCGCGGCTATGACTTGGATGGGTGACCGCTAAGTGACATTACTACTGAGCATTCCCGGGCTTCGGAGACCACGCCGTCGGTCCCGGTATTATCTTAGGTGGCGGTCGTTACGGCATGGTTGTAAGGCATTTAATGACCGCCTTACGGCTACTTACCACTCTTAAATATAAAATCTGTCGCCAAGTACCTAACGGTGTTTCCCGGCAGCTGTCCTTGAGAGCCAGCAACTCTAGGTTAGCCTAAACAACATCTTCGACCACATCATCATAACCATCAGATTAGATAGTGGTCAAAGGCTAGCATATCAACTATAAATAAAAACAAAGATATTGAACGGTATTGAATCAACCCTCAAAGAATGGAATTAAAAACCACATCACGCAAATTTTATAATACCGAGAACGTAATTGTTTTGAGTACCATTTCATTATTAAAGCTGCCGGCGTGTGGTAAAGCACACATTTTTAGGGTTCCGTAATACCTACAAGGAACCCTTATAGTTTCGTCATGTCCGTCTGTCTGTCCGTCTGTCCGAAGTTTTGCTCAGAGACCTGTTGTACTAGAAAGCTGCAATTTTGTACGAGTATGTAAATTTACCACGCCGACAAAGTGGTAAAATACAATTTTGAAAAAAATTTTTTTTGGAGTAGATACAAATTTACCACAAGGCGTGGTAAATTTACATACTCGTACAAAATTGCAGCTCTCTAGTACAACAGGTCTCTGAGCAAAACTTCGGACAGACGGACAGACAGACGGACATGACGAAACTATAAGGGTTCCTTGTAGGTATTACGGAACCCTAAAAATGTGTGCTTTACCACACGCCGGCAGCTTTAATAATGAAATGGTACTCAAAACAATTACGTTCTCGGTATTATAAAATTTGCGTGATGTGGTTTTTAATTCCATTCTTTGAGGGTTGATTCAATACCGTTCAATATCTTTGTTTTTATTTATAGTTGATAGGCTAGCCTTTGACCACTATCTAATCTGATGGTTATGATGATGTGGTCGAAGATGTTGTTTAGGCTAACCTAGAGTTGCTGGCTCTCAAGGACAGCTGCCGGGAAACACCGTTAGGTACTTGGCGACAGATTTTATATTTAAGAGTGGTAAGTAGCCGTAAGGCGGTCATTAAATGCCTTACAACCATGCCGTAACGACCGCCACCTAAGATAATACCGGGACCGACGGCGTGGTCTCCGAAGCCCGGGAATGCTCAGTAGTAATGTCACTTAGCGGTCACCCATCCAAGTCATAGCCGCGGCGAACGGCTAAGCAAACTTTGCTACGAACGCTTCTTAATTATGGACGGTTTCAACACGAAGGAAAGTCGACTTTCATACTCGTGTATGGTATTATTATTTGTTAATATTACGTGCTAATTCTTGCATAAGTTATATTGGAGAAAAAACTTGATTTTATTAGAAATTTTGAGCATTCTACGAGCATTACCATTGTTCGGTTCGTAACTATTAGTAACATATCTATTTCTACCGCGCCAAGCAATAATGTTCACATTACTATATTACGATTTGAACGGATTGGTTGCCGTTGAAATTACAGGCACACTTAACACCTTTATGTGTAGGGGTGATGGGTGTAGTGCAAGCAGAGCTTGCCACTGCTTAACATCAGGTGGGCTTCGTGCTTGTTCCATGACTATAGCGTGAAAAAAACATAAGTTATGGCTACTTTGAATTTAATTCAAATTAATAAGTAGTAGAATATTCTATGATATGTTTTTCTCAAGCTATCGTAATGGAACAAGCACGAGGCCTACCTGATGTTAACCGGTAAGAAAGATGTTAAGCACCGCCAGCTTGAGCTTCACCGCATAGTGGAAGGGCAATTTGCGAATGCTCGCCTGGCTAGCTACCACCCTCAAGTAGAAAATCTGTCGCCAAGCACCTAACAGTCCTTGAGAGCTATTAAAATTACAGGCACATGAAAATTAACAACTATATGTCTGAAGACAGGCGGGCGCAGTGGGCCTCGTGCTTTTTGGGCCACCATGGCCCAACCTATTTTGGGGCCCGCTGCTAATTATAATTTAGAACTGAAGTACATAATATTTATAAGTCTATTCTGAAATTGTATTGTAGTCCTTTAATTTAACTGTATGTACTCTATCTTTCAAATAAATAAATTCAAATGATCACAATAACATAAAAAATTAAAAAACAAAAAAACATGTATCTAATATAGTAGTAGTAATATAGTATCAGTATCTTTTCAAGATGTACTTAAATAAAATTTGTCCTGACAAAATATGTAGTGTAAAAAACCCGGCGTCATTACTTACAAGAGAAAGCAGTTAGGTGAATTATCCATACAGTCACCCTGAATTATCGCCTTTCCAGCTTTTATTCTCAGCTCGAAAACAATTACGCTTTTTAAAAGTGTGTTGAGGGCACTCTACTCGCGCAGAACAAGTTGGCGGCAAATTGTTGAGGAATAGGGCTGCTGCTTCTCTAAAAAATATTTAATTTTAAAATTTTTTCTCGTTTAAATTTTTACACTTTTATTTTATCATTTTAGGATTTTTTTCATATTGTCTTTACTAACTTCCAATAAAGGTAGTTATTACACATAAAATAAAGGGTATTATACACTTCTTTTAATATGTTGCGGAAGGCATCCTTGGGCCAACATCGTCCCGGTACCGATAAGACATAAACACGCTACTGACAGCCAAGAACGAGTGCAGATTTTTTTTTACTCATTCAAACCGCTTTATGTGTACCGCAAACAATTTTACTCTACTGATATTTTTTTATAAATTTGAGGTCATATGATAATCAACATATATCCCAGACTATGAAAATGATATGAAAGCTCGCAAATCTGTCTGAATATGCACTCCACTTTCTCTATGAATATTTTTTTCATATATCATAGTTCTAAGACGGTACCATAATAAAGGATTATCTATGTACAATTGATATACCTCTCTATCTATTCCTGTCAAAATCAGGATGAAGATATTTTTTTTAAACACCAGCGGTATATTTTTCATTAATAATAAAAGGAACCGAATACCAACACTGAAAAGTATGAAGTAAACTTGTATTAGTCGGACCATGCATGTAATCAGCATGGTACCGACTTCCACAAGATTTCCATACCTAAACCAGTGTCGGAAGTCAGTTCAGTTTTTATTGACTTTTTTATGTAGGTGAAAAGAATCCATAAGTATATTTCGATGAAATTAGAATATTTTATCTTCAATATCAAAAAAAAACTTTCTTTTGTTTTAATCAGACCGAAGCATCGGCAGCCCTATTTAAGAGTTAAATTGTGGTGTAAACGGGTATAAAGTCGAGACGCGGAGGCTTCCTCAGACTCCGAGACATCTTTGTCTTACAACTTGGATAGGGCTAATTGTTTTTGTAAAGGATGTTTTACTCAATGTTTAAACTTTGTGTTGGAGACTCAATTATAATAATTATGTTGAGAAAAAAGATCACTTCAAGACTATACTGTAAACTACCTATTACTATGATGCTGATGTATAATATGAACAAACAAATGTTTGCATATCTGCCTTAGCAGAAGAGAGGTATGCTGAAAAACAACAGCGTAGTTATGTTCCTGTAAAATAAAACAAATGATGATAAGGCGCTTGGTAAGTATAATTACTATAATTAAACCTTGTTCAAAAACATTAGAGAATGTCGGGTGGGGTGCTGGGCTAAATTTCACCACTTCTAATTCTCTTCTGGGATTCGTAGGAGGCGAGGAAGAGCAAAATACCTGTAAGTGAAAAAACAGCGTAATCTTACACTGTGATCCTCAAGACGCTTGATAAGCTAACCTCTGGTGAACTCCTCCCTGATGGGGAAGGCTTTAGTTCAACAGTGAACATCGTGGTGGTCGACGAAGAAAGAGAAAACGAAGCAGCGTAAAACCAACTTTCACACTGTACATTTTATATTCAACCCGTAGCGGCAGCAACGTAGAAGCTGTCTACAGACCGTAGTCTTCACTCGTAGCGACTTTGTACTAGACTATATCTCGCAAAAAAGTATACATAGCCTAGAGGCTATGTTTACTTCTGCACAACTAGTACTTGTTAAATTCTTACCAACTTTAGTAGCGTAGAACTAATTAACACCTCGTAGCAACGTTATTCCCTAGCAACGTAAAGCTAACTTACACACCTTATCCACATAAATATTATATTCAACGCATAGCAACATAGAAGCTGTCTACAGCCCGTAGCTTACACTCGTAGCAACTCTGTACTAAGTAACTAGTAGTCACTTAGAGTCAACTTACACTACATAGTAATGTAGAGCCATAGAGCCAACTTACACTTCGTAGCCATATAGAATTAAGCTACAACCCATAGCGACAAGATCATCACACACTCCGTGGTACCTTAACCCCAGTATGACGATCGTGTAATTTTGTTACTAACAATTTCTGATTGAAAGCTTCATCCTGACAAAGACTACAATATAACTACATTGCAATGGATACATTGACCTTCATACATGTGATATGGACATGAGCAGAGCCCGAAAATAAAGGAAAAAATAACCAAACAGCAGAACTAAACGTAACATTAAAATTATTTTACCCTGGCTTACGAACTGGATGCATAAATAGTTTTTTATACATTAAATATTGTCCTAAGCCAGCCTTCAGGAATAATAATTTTTTTACTGTACTGTAAAATAATTTTCGCCTTCTGAAGAACTGAAATCTTAAAATGCGCCAAACTGCCAAGACGCCCGTGAAGCGTGGGGATTATGGCTAATTCCCGTAATGGGTGAGGCTGTATTCAGCAGCAGACAATCAGGCTGATACAGTACATAGCATAGTCCCACGGAAAATGGACTGCAGACTGCAACAGAAACAATATTTCTCAGAAAGCACATCAACGTGCAGATTACATTTTAATACAATGCACTTTAGTTCAAGAAAAAGAATAGTTTGCTGATAGAAATTAAGGGTCTGCCGTTTTTCGAGATACAGTTTGTGCTAATGTAAAATCTGAGCACTCTCTACATCTCGTAGTCTTCGTGACAACGTAATCGCATTGTGTACAAAGTCGTCTTATACTGCAATAAACTACATATATTTTTCACAAGGATTATACAGAAAAAACCAAACGTATGTTTTTGAAACGCTTTCTTAAGCTTCCACGGCCACTATATTATTCGTTTCGTTCTTTATTGTTAAACATTTACAGTGAAAACATCAATTGTATTATAGTTGCAAACAGTATAAACACGCTTCGTACAAGGTTTAACATCAAAAACTACGCATTGCGTACAAATAAACGTTATATAAGCACAAACAACGCATTTTTTTACAACTGTCATTATGACCGGATCTGTGAAGTTTGTGAATGTTAAAACATTAAAAAAGTAAACTACACACTCGGATCAAAGAGAATTCGCTTGCCTCGCCTTCAATTTTAACACTGGAGAGCACGCCCCAGAGTTTTATTTTACTCAATTAGTTCTGAGCACTCGTAGCGTCGTTTGCTCAGCCGTTCTTAACCGATTAGCTTAGTTAAGCAACGTCCACCGCAAACATGAGTTGGATGGGTGACCGCTAGTGGGATTACTACTCGTGCTTCGGACGGCTATATAGTAGGTGTTTTATTAAAATATTAATTTAATGTTTCCTTAAAATATTTTCAAAATATTTGTTATTACCTAACGCTTAGTTCCGGGAGCTATCCTTGAGAACCAGTTGTTCTTGTTTAGCCTGAACAACATCTTCAACCATATTATCATTTACCATCAGGTGAGACAGTGGTCCAAGGTTAGCCTTATAAGCAATTAATAAAAGACGCTGTTAAGTTTTAAATACTTGGTTTTTAGCAAAATGTATGTAGTTTGTACCAGTAAAAAAATATATTTTAATCTTGATCACATTGTCTAAATATAATAAATATAAAAGAAATTAATCAATTTATATAAAAAAAAAGTAAAAGCTGTATTAATAATCTTTTAACTTCTCATAACCTTATAGTACTTAATAATAACAAATATTTTAAAAGTATTTTAAGAAAACATTTAATTAACTATTTAATAAAACACTTAAAACATCTTTATAAAAATTATATATATCTAGTGACAATTCCGCCTAATTTCCTGTTTAAGCCGACGTGACGTCACACACGCCACGCAGCCAAACTGGAAGAGTATTCGACTCTACGAGCGCACGATCGAGACAGTCATCAGTCTCGATCGTGCGCTCGTAGAGTCAAGACCTCCTGAGGATGCTTCGTTTAGAAGCAAAACGCGTCGAATACTATTCTTAAAATACTTTTAAAATATTTGGTATTATTAAAAATTTATTTCCGCAAAGTAACGCCTGAATCTATTCATTACCTTATAGTACTTGTTTATGACCGGTGTAAACAGACTCAAACGCCTTTTTATGCTCTATAACATCCATAGATCAGGGATATGGTAAAATACATTTTTTTCAAAACAATGACACTAAAAATAGAACTTTGTTCAAAAACAGCAGTAGTTTAATTAAAGAAATTGAGTGTATAGCTCGTGCATAAAACTAATTTTAGCCTCCACTTAATATCAATATAAACGAAACAAGTTAAAGAACTCAACTAAAACATACAAGCTAAACGCCTCCGCTAAAATAACTTGTTATATGCACTCATCATCTACTGTTTGTCCAAGTTCGAAATACATTTATTGGAACTGCGTTTTGTAGAACGTTGACAGTCAATCCAACTGTCTATATAAATAAACAAACTACCTAACTGCTCTGTTATTATTTCACAAAGTAATTCATTTACAAAGGCGTGTCTGTTGCAGTGCAGTTGCCTTTTGTGTTTTGAAACATGTGACGAAACGGATCATATTTTGTCCTTTTGCAAAACGTGTTGCCAGTAGGAGATAACAAAACCATTAATGTGCAGCAGTCCACACTTTGTTTTTTCTACCTGCCAGCGTTCTGCATGACAAAAGAGGCGAGAGTTAGTAACAGGATACTATAATGGATAGGGTCACTTGAAATCGTCTTTTCCATTAGAAATAGTTTCAAGTAAGGTAGGTAGATAGGTTCAAAGGAATAGACTTACTAACTATAATAGCTTACAAAAAGACTAAAGCGTATATTATCGAAAAAGCGGTGGAAATTTCCGTCAGATGTATTTTGGCCCTTGGCTTAATTTGCCTTGTTGGGCGAGTGTCACGTCTCAACGACTAGCGTACGGGGTTTACACTTTTTGGAGAGACTGAGTTTAAGAGATATATTTAAGATTTTCAGCCGAACAGCAAAGTTAAGTAACGTCGCGCGCGGTCATGAGTTGGATGGGTGACCGCTAGTGACATTACTACTAAGCGTTTCCGTGCTTCGGAGGGCACGTTAAGCCGTCGGTCCCGGTTGTTGTCTTAGGATGGCAGTCGTTATAGCATGGTGGTAGGGCATTTTGCGAATGCCCGCCTGGCCAGCTACCACCCTCAAGTAGAAAATCTGTCGCCAAGCACCTAATGGTGTGTTCTGGCAGCTGTCCTTGAGAGCCAGTACTTCTAGATTAGCCTGAACAACATCTTCGACCACATCGTCACTTACCATCAAGTGAGATAGTGGCAAAAGGCTAACCTATCAGGCATAAAAAAAGAAAGAAAGAAATTCGCAATATAGCTTCTTTATATTGCGAATCATCTGTGGTATGGTGTTTAGAGACTATACTTGGTTTGGTATTACTACTTTGAAAGAAGTGTTAGCGAGAAAACGGGGCCATGTATAAAGCTGATTACACTATCCTTCTTACCTACTTTTAAAGGGCTTTATCTTTAATTTTGTAACAGGTTGTAATTTTCACTGAAAATATGTCCTTATTGCCGATTGCCTTGTACTGGGACATCCTCTAATTTTTCATTGTCAGGATCATCATCCTCATCAGCTGGAAGACTTTCACTGATGAACAAATGCCTCCCCATAGAACACCACAAAGAACGGCTGTTAGCCGCTTGTAACCATTGGCTACCCGCGACTTTAACGATGTCGTCAGTTCACCTGGTGCCTGCCTACTCTACGTTTTCCGGTGTAATGTGGCAAGATAATTTACTGTTTACTAGCTGCATTCCGCGGTTTCACACGCATGATAAAAATCAAAGAAGCATAAATTAATATGAAATAAAATGGAGATTGCATTATTAGTTTGAAATAACGCGTATCACTATTTAATTCGAAGAAAAATCACCAACAGTTACATAGTCGTATCACGGAATGGGCTATGTAAGACTTATACCAATTACAAAATAGGTATATCACGTTAGATGCAATGTAAAAAGTAGACCAAGAGCGTCATAGACGAATAGCTACTTGGTCCAAACTTTGAATTGAAATTACATATAGCCACAATTCGCTTTAGATACGCAGCAAACAAACGCTAACAGCATTGGGGGAATCCTTTAAATTGAATACAATTCTGTCAGATCGGCGCATTGTTTTGTACTTATTCGCGGTATTTGGTCGTGACGTTCGTAACATGCAATAAGGGCGCGTGTTCACTTTGTTATCTGCAGCGGCGGCCTTTGAGCGCATAATTACATTCATGACTTTGCCTTTGGCGGTCAACGGAGCGAAAACGCTGCGGGGGCGTTACTCACAACTCGAACTGTACATACGGATGCTACTATTAGTTTTAGGGGTAATTATACTCCGCTTAAATTTTGAACTTGATGTCACTTATAATGGAGCATTATTGTATAGGCCTTTTCGTATTTTTTATTAGTATTCATCTTACTAACAAAAAATTCGAAAGCGCTCCTAACGTTATATCTACAAAATGTAAAAATTTATTTATAGGTATTATTATATTCACTCTAGTAGGTATATTTACTCTATTTATTTGCGCGCGCCGCCGTGCCGAGACACTCGAGATGAAGTTAACGCTGCTACAGCAGCGTTTTATTTTTGTTAAGGGATAGGAAGGCAAACGAGCAGGTTGCCCACGAACATCCGCCATTTGCATGGTGGTAGGGCATTGCATGGTGGTAGGGCATTTTGCGAATGCCCGCCTGGCTAGCTACCACCCTCAAGTAGAAATTCTGTCGCCAAGCACCTAAATGTGTGTTCCGGCAGCTGTCCTTGAGAGCCAGTACTTCTAGGGTAGCCTGAACAACATCTTTGACCACATCATCACTTACCATCAGGTGAGATAGTGGTCAAAGGCTATCAAGCATAAAAAAAAAACCGCAACACCAGAGGTCTCGAGCATGCGTTGCCGGCCTTTGAGGAGGGAATATGCTCTCTTCTTGAAGGCCCCTGAGCCGTATCTGTTCGGAAATACTTCACCAGGCAACTGGTTCCAAATTTGGCACATCGAGCTTCTCTCTTACAATGACTGAAGGTTTTGACAGCTTAGTTCTTTATTGCGGACAATGGCGCTTTTCAGCCTGACTTGTATTAGCAATAAGAACACTGATCGTTAATACTAGTATATATATATATACTAGCCATCCTTGTGTTTTTAATTATCGATAACCGATAATTACAAACACAAGGATGGTGCCGTCTCAAGCTATCGATATGAAATGTGCCGCTTCGCTCGTTGCATTCGTATTTGAACCGTTACTGTATTCCAAACGCTTTCTCGAGATGTCTGCGTAAAAAACTCTTTGGTTTGTTATTATATGAAAAACGAACGAAACAAACTACAATCTCCTTGGTGAGAAGTGTGGAAACGTTGTTTTTGAACGAGCGAGTGTGTTGAAAAATATATCCTAAAAGATTCCAATTATTTTAAAATATTTGTTTAATTTACTTAGGTGACAGGCGATATAGCTTAGCAGAGGCGAAATTGTAGAAGCATTTTTGTCGTTTATAGATCACAAACTATGTAGTATATTTTTCACGTGCAACTTGAATTTTCCTTGTGTGAGCGTTGTAGTATACCATTAGTCTCGATCACATCATCCCTTACCATGAGGTGAGATTGTGCTGAAGAATTAGCATATCTCGTAATGAAAATATGCAATTTATATTCCCTACAAATAAAACGTAGTGTGTAAGTTAAAAAATAAACCATTATACAAGACTAGCTAATGGACACCCACGCGCCGCTCCGTGCCTCCGGGCTTTGTTCATAACAGGAGAACATGATATAAAATTAAAACAACTTCGAAGCATTGTTTAATATCCATAACATTACCGCTATAACCATTAGCAGCCCTACACAACCCCTCTAGCCAATATAGCTAGAGGGTGATTCTAGATTCAGCGTCATATCTCGACGATATATATATTTCAATAAATAAAATATCTACGTATAACTTTCCTCGTTTTGCAATTTAGGCATTTTTACCGAACTGCAAACAAACTTTAGCTAAGAAAATTATCTTTATTATATTCATCTATAATTTGGGTTAAATATATATTAGTTTGAAGTGTACGCCATTGGCGTGAAATTATGTTTTTTGGTGGAATGTCATATATCATTCTTGATTACGTATGATTCATTCTTTGGATAATATTTTTATACGATATCTTTTAATACTTATTGGATTAATTTCATTCGTTACGGATGAAAGTAGTTTAGTTAATATATTCTTAACGATTGCCCTAATTTTATTATTTTAATCTTCATCTGGGACGGTGCGGCCATTATCCAGACTACTGGTCTTCATCTGACCGAAAAAGAGCTTTTTCAAGCAATTAACTATCGTAATGAGGTCGCTACCCTTTTATATTACTAAAAGTAATTTCAGGCCGCAATCTTAAGCGAATATTACATACACACATTTTTAGAAGACAAAACTTTCCTCTCAATCCTAATCTAACCCGAAGGTCAAATGAGATAAGACACCCGCTGGAATGCAGGTTCGATTCCCGCTATAGTAGAAAATTATATGCTCTAAATGGGGTATTCGCTTATGCTGGGGCCACACTATCGCGATTTCGCGAAGATTTGCGTTGTGGTGACATGTCTGGCCAAAGATTTCGTCCTATCGCGAATCATCTTCGCGAATACGAATGCCCTTCGCGCTGCTGTCGGTAAATTGCAGCACATCAAAGGGTTTTGTTGCGACAAAGTTTGTGCGGTTGGCTACATACACTTCACGCGCTTTAGTTGACCGCGAGACGCCGAGCGGTTTGAACGTCAACGTACGTTGTTAATCATGGATTGGAGTAATGAGAGCATATTAGAATTCATACAAAATTATGAATCTGAATCTGTTTTATGGAAGATATGAATAACGAATATAGAAGGTACTTCGTCCGATTTTTGTGTATAGATAACATCCACCATCGCCTTTTATTCCTCTTTTTAACTTTTTATTTTTGTTCAAGTAATGAAGATGCAGTAAATAATTATTAGCCGCCATGTGGTACAGCGCAACCGCCTCTTCCATGTTTTTCGTGAAATGAATTATCGCGACGTTCTCGCTAGATTATCGCGACGTAGTGTGGCCAAGCAATTCGACTTGAATCGAAGACGAACTTTTATCGTGACAACGCGAACACGAATTTTCGCATTAGCGTGAGATTGTGATTAAAATTATATTTTGAAATAATATTAAATTTTTTAGGGTTCCTTACCTCAAAAAAAACGGAACCTTTATAGTATAACTTTGTTGTCCGTCTGTCTGTCTGTCAAGACCCTTTTTAAGGAATGTGTGGAGGCTGTCTATCAAGCTGAAATTCATATCAAATACTCAGGTTTACTGTCCCTTAGAGCTGTGAAAAAATCAAACTTCTAAGCCAACACAATCAAAAGATACAGCCGCGTATGCCGCAAATTTTCGACACTCGCAAGGGAATCAAAACCTACCTACTTCCCGTGGACTCAGAATCTTGAAATTTGGCACGAAGCAACGTCATGTAGCACACATAAAAGAAAAGTTGCGAATAGCATACATTTTTAGTTAACCATATAATAACAATGTTTTATCAATTTTGTGTATAATGTGTTATGAATTTCATTTAGCAATAACAATACTATTAAATACTAACTTTTACTTCTATACCTACAGATTTGTACGTAATTCTCGGTGAGCGAGTCCGACTCGCACTTAGCCAGTTTTTTAACTTAATTCTACTATGAAACAACTCATAGAGATAAGAAAAAATATCTGTAAACAAGAGAATATATCTGTTGCGATGGAATTGCTCCACTGTAAACGTGTTTTAAGCCACAAAGCGAGCCTTATCCATCCCTGGCAGAGGGTATAGCGATAATCATATGATTTTAATTAACAATATTGTTATATGAATGTATCTTCACACTTTACGAAAATACCTATGCCAGCCCCGTATCGGTGTTGAAACAGTATGTTGACTGGATTAAGTTTTTAATGAAAAGTAATTTAGTCTTTACTGGAGTTAATGTTTGCTTTTATACTTTGGCAGCCTTATTGTCTGACCAAAATGGAAAATGAGTTAAGCTTCAAACAGATGAAGGTGCTTGAAGCGCTCGTAGCGAAGTTTACTTAGCTGTTCTCAACGATCAGCAAAAATAAGCAACGTCGCGCGTGGTCATTAGTTGGATGGGTGACCGCTAGTGACATTACTACTGAGCGTTTCCGTGCTTCGGAGGGCACGTTGCTCTTCCACCCTCAAGTAGAAAATCTGTCGCCAAGCACCTAACGGTGTGTTCCGTCAGCTGTCCTTGAGAGCCAGTACTTCTAGGTTAGCCTGAACAACATCTTCGACCACATCATCACTTACCATCAGGTTAGATAGTGGTCAAAGGCTAACCTATCAGGCACAAAAAAGGAGGATTCACTGAGATTGTTTTTGTTTACGGTTAACCTCACATATATGTATACTGGATCATCCAATCCTGATCAATTATTTTTGTAGGGTACAATCTACGAATAAATAATGTATTATTCGTAGGGTACAATATATCTCCAGGTTAATTCTTTTTAAATTTCATTAACATCGGTTAGGTAGTTTAAAGTTACACTCAATTTGGAGAAAAATGCCAATTAGAACGATACTTGGATGACTTAATGCAATTTTTGTTGACCTAGTTATAGGCGAGTATAGTGACATTGGATCTTGTTAGCATTATGCATCACAAAAGGCTTAAAAAGCTTATTTCTTTAAATTGGTGTCGCCTACCTTGAAAGTCAGACCATGAAAAAGTGAGGTCTGTGTTTTGAATCAGCATGGAACAACAAGTTATTTCATACTTATTAGTATTAGAAGTAAGGACCGTTTTTTATTGTTTCAAATTTAGAGTTTTTTTATCTAATTATTTGAATGAATAGAAGTCGCTGTCAATGTAAACGGCAAAAATGTAAAAATTTTAGATACGCCGGTGAAGGCACCGTTGTTATAGATTCAACAGAACATGATCTGCTATGAATATTGGAGAGAGTTGATGACTGCAGAATGAGAGCGAGGTTAAATGTGAATTTGTTCAACACTAAATTTTGGTTGTATCTAGGAAGACCAGAACCCTAAAATACTAGTTACAGGTTTTTTTATTTTCTTGAGTAAATGCGGATTTACTTATATCATGGGGCATGCGTAAGCGGTGGCATGCTGCTGATCAAGTACATTATTCCCTTAGCTACCTTTTTCGACTCAGATAGAAGAATATAACTATTACTATATTCTGCTGAGTCATATCCGTATATGGCTTGGCTAAATATAATCTTCAGAACGCTTGTCTGTAATAGTACATTATGTTATGATATAAGTGCGGTAAGTTGAAAATTACAGCCGAGACGATAGGCGAGGGCTAAAAGAAAGCAGAGGCCGAATTATCAATGCGCACGTATTTCATATGACGTTTTTCAACACACTTGTGAGGAACAAATACGAAAATTTCGATACGAAAATATTTACCTTATCTTTTTGATAGCAATAATAATCAGATTAAGAAGGTTTAAAATTAAATCTCCTACTAGGTGAACAACTCTTTGGTTTGTTTTTATATGAAAAGCGAATGAAACAAACTACAATCTCCTTGGAGACAAGTGTGGAAACGTTGTATTTTTTCTACCTAAAACACAAGTGCTGTAAAGTTGAAAAAAGCAAGTGTGCGTATTAGACTACATTATGACACTAAAATCGGTGCATTCAAAGGCCCGTCACGAGCTAGTGTGTTGAAAATATTTACTAATTGCATAATGCACTGTTTTTCCATACGATTAAAAATTATATTTTACCTCGAAACTCAAAATAAATGTGTATATAATTTGTGTAGTAGACAGGGTTTATTATGTCTATAATAGGTAGAGATTATGTCGATGACTGTGAACAGTGCATATTAAACGTACAATGGCTGGGAGGCATATCTGTCGCTTGCAGTACAGCGTATAGCTATAATCCCGGCCTCTTATCGCTATTGGGGCATGGCGTAGTTGAATTATTATGCTTTATGAAGCGGTTTTTATCTGTAGAGTGTTTCAGTCGTTATTTATCCATTTTCATACTTTCTACTGATATTATAAATGCGAAAGTAAATGTGTGTTTCATTTATAGCTGATACGTTACCCCTTGACCACAATCCCTCCTGATGTTAAGTGATGATGTGTTCGAAGATGTTGTTCAGGCTGATCTGTAGACTGGCTCTCAAGGAAAGCTGCCGGAATACAGAATACAACGTTAGTTCCTTGGCGAAGCAGATCTTGCACATGAGGGTGGTAATTAGCCAGGCGGGCATTGGCAAAATGCCACTCCACCATGCTATAACTGCCATCTTAAGACATAACTACGTACCCCCTGAACTACGGAAGTGCTCAGTAGTAATAAGTATAAGCCTTTAGCGGTCACCCATCCAAGTCACGATCGCGATAGAACCGATTTCCGAACGCGCGAATGGCGATCATTGTTACTTTTAAAAGCTTCAGTTTTCATATTTATAATATTTTTTTGTCACTATTGTAAACGCCTCCTTGAAGGATTTTTTTTCTCAGATAAACATAATGAAATGATTCAGGCGTTACTTTGCGGAAATCCGTTTTTAATAATAACAAATATTTTAAAAGTATTTTAAGAAAACATTTCATTAATTATTTAATAAAACACTTAAAAAATATTTATAAAAATGATATATATCTAGTGACAATTCCGCCTAATTTCCTGTTAAGCCGACGTGACGTCACAAACGCCACGCAGCCAAACCGGAAGAGTATTCGACGCATTTCGCTTCTAAACGAAGCATCCTCAGGAGGTCTTGACTCTACGAGCGCACGATCGAGAGATGTCTCGATCGATGGCGTTTGTGACGTCACGTCATCTTAACAGGAAATTAGGCGGAATTGTCACAAGATATATATTATTTTTATAAAGATTTTTTAAGTGTTTTATTAAATAATTAATGAAATGTTTTCTTAAAATACTTTTAAAATATTTGTTATTAGTAAGATAAACACTTACACAGCAGAAAATAATGGGGGATTTTCTTGGAATTGTATATTGTATTCTGATCAAGCAGTCCACCGCCATTTTTGTTTACTGTTATATATGTTAATAGTTCTACGTTTGGTCACCAACTCGCCTATAATGGTAGCTGATGGTTGTCAAGGTTGGAGCACGTAGACCTAGAAGATATCTATTCACTCTGGCCTTGAAGATACCCAGATTGTATAACGAGGTCCTGTAGTAGAAAGGGTAGCGTGGGATAAGGTCATGAAGCTCTTTCGAACACTTTCCGAAATGTACCTATCCTATAGATAACTGTCAGAAAAGCTACTCTGCGTTGGTGATCAAGGCTCAGGAGTTTTTGGCGACCAGTTTATCATCGCCCATGAGGGCGCTGATCTACTGATTTTAGACCTTCACTGTATATTGTAGAGGTGCACGTGAAGTGAGAGGGCGTACTTCCAATGTTTTATTCCTTTTCATAGTTGAGTGTGGATAGCTTTAAGGGAGAACGACAGTTAGGCTAGGTACTGAGCACTCCACCCCAGGAGGAGATTGGTTTGGAAACTGCGACGACGCCCGTACAAAGAATGTCCATGGAGCCCTCACATCCAGTCACCAACCGGCACCTAGCGCATTCGCGGGATTTTTTCGCGAGATGGCGGGGCAGTTTTTTGCAAGTGGCTAGCAAGCTACTTTTGCCCTTAACTATCTGCGGTCGGTCAACGGAAAACCGTACTACTTCGAAAACCAAACCGTACCCAGTGACAAACAATGATAACGCGTGCGGACTCAAGTGACATGCAACTGCCTAAACCCGTCTCCTTTTTCTTATTCTTATTCTAATTGGGGGCGATATGTCCTGCACTGACGTCCCGCTTGGGGTGTATTGTGCATTAACCCGTCTCCTACTACCCCAGCTTTCATCCCCAAAACACGACTGCGTCGCTTCACGGGATGGCTAAGACTGGAGTGTGGTAACTACTAGAGATGGGTAGGTCCGGATGGATACGAATCCGAGGATCCGCATCACTCACGTGATTGATGGATGTACTTCCAACCACAATTCGGATACCGATCCAACAGTACCGGCCGACCGAATTGCCTTGCTAGTCGGAGGAGAGGCACTGAGTAGTGGAACTGAATCGCGTTCCGGAGCGGCATCGTGTCCCGGACACGGCGCGTGTCGACGGCGGCGCGGCGGTGCGGTGACGCGCGGATCGGGTGGGACTGCGTAGGCGCGCGGGTGCGAGCGGATCGAACAAAGTGTGCGCCGCAAAGCGATCAAACTGAGCAAGACGTCAGCATCAGACGATTCAATTTAACGGCTGCACGTTTGCTTAAAATGTTTTTCGTATTTTGTTTGTTTGTTTTGCTGTGTGTCCTTTAATCACTATAAATAAATAGCGTGTTACAGTGCTGAAAAAAAATGCTAAATGCGAATATTGCCTTACTAATATGCCATACGCTAAATAATAAATATAATATATTTTATTAAAGTATGACCACCTTTATGTTACATACCTACATATCTTCACTGATCAATGATGTTACACAACCATTATTGAAACAGTATTTACTTAATAGTAATAAATGTTTAGTATAATTTTAGCTATTGAATTTGAATCATTAGTGTAGCCGGACCCATATGGGTGCAACGGACACGGAACCTGGATGTAGGTCTTTAGAGTTGGATGTACTTCCGGATGTAACTCCGAGTTATCCTCGGACCTACCCATCTCTAGTAACTACTCGCGGCCGAAGCCTCCCACCAGAGTTTTGCTGTTTGCTCGGCACCACCCACGGACCACGTGTATTCATTTATAGGCCTACGGATGCGGACAGCTCAGGCCGGGGCCATATAACCAACCCTATCCTATATTGGTGTATGGAAAATAAGAAAATATATTAATAATGTGCTATATATTTTGTATTTAATAATTACGTGTTAAATCTGTGTATGTATTATAATATTGTAATGTTTGCAATAACTCCTGCTCGGCGGCTAACATTACAAAATTACGAATTTACAAGATAAAACATTATAGTCATGTGCGGGATTCGAACCCGCGTCCATTCACCCCTATAGCCGGGGTATGCTCTGACCACTTGAACTAACATAACAATGACAATTTTTCCTCTCGTTATTTTTTTAACCATCGTATTAGAATGGAGCGACAACTATAGTTCAACTTGCGTTGTACTACAAACAAGAAAACGCGGGTTCGAATCCCGCACATGACTATAATGTTTTCTCGCGTGAAATTTGTAATCTATGTCAGTTTTTACAATGACAAATTAAGTTAAATATAAACAGAAATGGACAGTTACAAACAGAGCACTTGAACTTTTTATATAATGCCCTCGGACGCAGCTACAAAACCTGACTCATGTCACTATAGTTACAAATTGTGTGACGTCACTCTGTAAATGTGAGTAGTATTGTTTTTATTTTATCGACAGGTTTCAGTTACACCAACTAGACAATCCCACACACCCCTCTTAAGTCTATAAATAAGATCTCATTGGGTAGGAATATCAAAACAACATCTTGATATCTTTATTTTTATTTAAACTTAATAAATAAAAATAAAGATATCAATAAAGAGAATTTGAAAATATATGTAAACGCAATATGTAAGCTTGACAATGATATGACAAAAAATACTTTAAAATTAAAAATGCGGTATTTGCTAGTTGATCTTGAGTTAAGCCTATATATTTGTATATGTTACCGGCAATCTGTATAATTCAGCTATTCTATATAATACCTAGGCAATGTATAGAATATCTGGGGCGTCCAGGCAATGTATGAAATATTATGAATACTATTATCCTTTACATACTTTACATAGGTAATTAATAGAATTCCTACGGATTGTATAGAGTACCTGCTGTTGCACCGGCATTGTGTAAAATAAATAGATCTTGATCTATATTTATCAATGTTAATCAGCCTGCAAAATGATGGGTAAATCTAACATGTACTATTACATAAAATCAACTTTATTAAAATCAACTTTATTAAGTAACAATTAGGGTGCTTCTTAAAAATAATCATTATGAAAAGGGTAGGTACCTAGGGTAGGTATATAGTAAAGTATCTTTCTATTACTACAGTAAAACCACAATAAAATTAACGTGAAACTTAAAAATCTAACCTAACCATTGTTGCCTGCCGCCCGCACATCCCCTCCTTCCTTGCTCTCGTCTTTTACATACATTACGGGCTACACATTCGGTATTGTATAGAATACCTGGGCAAAGTATAAAATTAATAATATTTCATACATTACCTACACGTTTTAGGTATTCTATACATTACCTAGGTATTGTATAGAATACCGGATTATACAGATTACCGGTAACATATATATACCTACTCATGATCAGAGAAGTTGAAAAACACTCCATACAAATGTAATTACGTCATATTTGAATCGACTTTCAAAAAAGAAAGAGGTTTTCATTTCTATGTTTGTTTTTTTTATATTGGTTACGCGATAACTCCGCCAATTTTGAACTGCATTCGCAAAATGCCGTTCCACGTTGCATTGAATTTCCAGCCGGCTGCGGGGATCGAACCATGGACCTGCGGTGCCGCAGTCCATAGCTATAACCACTCGGCTATAATTGTTGTGATTTGCTACTATAAGAAATACGGAATTTATAGAACGGATTTAGCCGCCCCACACTTGTTGCTAGTTTACTTAGGTACTTAATTCCTCAGTTGGTATATCAAAGTTGAAAGTTCTCAAACTTTGTCGTCTGTTTAAATACTTCAATAATAACTATCCTTAATTATTATTTAGCAACTGGCTAGGTTAGGACTCGCATAATATTAACCGGATATTGCTCCGACCAGTTTCGAAGTTATTTGAAGTTCTTCGTCTGGGAGTCACGATTGTGCACAGCGTCGAGCGCGGGCCTCAGTACCTACGTATAGCGGCGTTGAGACGGTTGCGCTGTACGTACTCGTAGCTGTCAAAGTCAAATATCTTCCGTACGAACTGTCACTGTTGTCACTATCACGCTAAAACACCTATCATCCTTTCTGGCACGGACCAATTTCCATCAGTCATTGGCGAAATCACGGCAACGTCGCAGAGGCTAAAAAATTTAAGTTAAAATCACTATCACTATGATTATCGCTATATATGGACATAAATCGTGACAGTTTTTTACCTCCATTACCAATCCTCCAATTTAATCCTGCATAAACGTTTTTATGTTCATGTTGCAGTCTCGGTTTTGAAATAAAAAGACTGTCCAAATTCACCCGTCGGGGGTCGTAAATGGTGATTTTAAGGGAAATATGCGTCATACTTTCCAGCAGCGTTTATTGAGAGATTGCTATCTTACATTGCGATCCCAAAAATGCCTGCTAAGCGTGGAGATTATGGCAAACTCTCTCTTTAACGGGGGAGACATTTGCTCTACGTTGGTCGCCTTCCGGCTAGTGATGTGAGCTTCAACCAATCACGTCCAAGTGAGACTGCACATTGGGCACATAAAAACTCTTGACCATCTTATCGCTCTGATAATCCCAAATTAGCGTACATACTACGTGCATACTGGCAGAAGGATTAGCGTCAGTCATTGAAGCCAAAGTTAAATGTCCTTAGTTTGTTATGTGTTGTTGGAAAGCATATTTTTATTTTTATTTATGATGTTGTAAGAAAGGAAACATTGAAGTGGGATAAGTAAGGGTAAGGAAGATGAGCTTACATTCTTTATTAATCATCATCTAAAAACCGCTGTCAACAACTAAATCATTACTTAGCCGTCTCGCAAGTAATGTAATTACAGAGATGTGGGTTAATGTTGCCATCTCGAAGTAGAACAGTCACACGTCCTGGAGACTATCTATGCGTAATTCGATTCTGCCATGCGACTAGTTTCGTGACCATTAATAATCACATAGCGTCAACAGAGGTGTATGTTTATAACCTGCAATTTGCATGCTAATGCTTCAGGCTAGCCTTGTCCTGTTTATGGGTATTGATCGTATGACTATCGAGTGGTCTTTTAGGGTCTACGTGTCACAGGGGAATTTTAAAAGCTTTTAACACCGACAGCTAGTTGGCCATTTACTTGATTAGTCCTAAAATGGTGGTGGTTTTGCATGGTGGTAGAGCATTTTGCAAATGCCCGTCTTGATACCACCCGCAAGTAGAAAATCTGTCAACAAGCGACTAGCGGTGTGTTCCGACAGTTGTCCTTGAGAGCCAATGATTCTAGGTTGAACAACATCTTCGACCACATCATCACTTACCATCATGTGAGATAGTAGTCAAAGGCTAACCTATAAGCTTGTTTTTTTATGTTAAAGTGACGGATCAAGCACGATGCCCACCTGATTTTAAGCGGACTAACCTCTGCCTATAACAGATGCATTTCGGCACAAGTCACGAATTGCGCTGCGCCCGTCACTTTAAGACATAGTTGTTAAGTCTCATGTGCCTGTAATTTGGATAAAATAAATGTTACTTGGTTCTGATTTAGAGTTCATAGTTTTACATAAATCTGCCAATTTGTAATTGAAATTATCTTATTCCCTTTAAAAAAGAATGTCCCTTGAAGGTCTTTGAAAAGGACTTGATATTTATATATTGTGTATTCTACCCACAGGTCATCACAGCAAGTCGGTGCTTAGTACTCTGTGCTGACAACCGCGGCGAGATGGAGGAGTGGGCAGGTGCGTTGCGAGGAGCGCTGCATCGCGGTGCTGACGTGGCAGATCTGGTGGCAAGGCTGTCTTCTGGAGACCATCAATGGTTAGTCCCAGATCATAGAAGCTGCCTCTTGTTGGTCGGTGAAATTGGGGGATAGCTGGGGATGTTGTCCCAAGAGCGAAGATTATGATGTAGCAGATATGATCGGTACGCTGACTTGTGGATATTATAACAGGACTGCATCTTGTTTTTTGCTGAACGAAAACTGTTAATACTTATTGGCAAACCCAAATATAATCAGTAATGTTATGCTTTCTCTCTCTACTCTAAATTTTCAATAATGCAACTACAGATGGCTACAGAAGGTATAATTAATGTAGCGTCAACATGTGTCGTATGCTCATATATACCTGCTTCCAAAGGTTGTGCTAATTTAGAATATGTTAGGTAGGTACTATACACATATGCCCGTATGCTACATGTCCTTTTATTCTGTGCTATATGTTAGGTACTGCTGAGTACACTATATCGAGATACATTTTTCTGGAATCAACCATTCTAAGCAGCAAGATAGAAGGGAACTTTTAGCGCACTTAATGCATATTAAATTTAGAGTATAATTTATATGAGATATTATTCTCATAGATTGACGTCGGAGCTTTGTGGAAAATAATCATTAGGTAATAGATTTTAAGGATTCCAAAGACAGGAGGGATTTCGACAGACATGTGTAGAAAACATAGTGTCTTGAAATCCGGATTCTTAATTAGGAAATCTCAACTGAACGTCTGAAGGTTTAAGATTTTACATTAATATATCTTATAATTAACGAGACATTAAATTCGAGCTACGACGCGACGTCTAGACGACGCAGTAGGAATGAAATTATTAAATATTAAATTATTCTTATGCTACAATAAAACGCTCATAACTTAGCTTTGAGAACTTTATGTCAATGTAGGAAATATAAATCCGTTGCCGTTTTTGAACATTAATATGATTAATAATGTAATTAACTTAGTATCTTCATAGCATTTGCCATACAAACGTACTTTCGTCATATTTTAAACTAGCAGCCCGCCCTGGCTTTGCATGGGTATTTAATCAAGTCAAACTTAATCAAATTTACAGCAATTCACAACTCTCAGAATTGGCAAACATAACGAATGAGGAAGGGATGGGTTCTCGGATACCACACCGTAAGACATAGAGATGATAGGAGGTCAATGAACACTGTGTAGACCAACGACATTTAGAAAATTACAGAGAAACGATGGGTTTTTTTAACGGTCACCCTTTAGACATACCCTTGTTAAGTCTCTTTGTGCCTGTCATTTTACTGGCTCTCAACGACTACAGCAGGAACACATTGTTAGGCCCTAGCAAGTGATTGGTGGTAGTTAGCCATGTAAGCATTCGCAAAATGCCCTCCACCATGCGGTGAAGTTCAAACCGGCTATGAAGAATCGAACCATGGTCCTGCGGCACGGCATTCTGCCAATACTGCTCGGTTATCATTACTTGTAGATGTAAATGGGTATATAATTGTCATAAATTGTGGCGTTTACTGACGGAGGTCTATTATACGACGTCTTCCGGATGATGATTGATGATATAAAATACATACCACAACTTTTATTGTGAACACTACGTTACGTTACAAAGGATATATCTACTATTTCAAATCTTTGATACTGAATAGACACGTTACCCGTGGTGGCAAAGCAATGATTTCGATTAATTTTGGCCGTATCGGAATTCCCGGAACTCCCGATACGGTCTCGAGTCTCCCGTCCACTGGTATTGTTTTATTACGAGATAAAGACCAGACCGTTGTTTGAGTCGTGTTGGAAGGTCCTTTGTAGGTCAGGAGTACCTTAGTAGATAGGTCTGGTTTTTGTCATGCTGTCATTTTGATTTCTTGATAACTGCTTTAAAAGAAAACTGGCTCATTCCGTGCAAGAAGAACTGCTCTCTCCGGTTATCAATTTAAAAACAAAAACGTTGTCATAGTATAATTTTATAAAAATCACGGAATGGTTGGTATAATACAATTTATTATTACAGTGAGGTATTTTGCTTCTCCATTGTATTTTCATACGGAGGCACCTTTTGATAAACATGAAGCAAAAAAGGCAGTGGGTGTAACGAAAAACCTAAAGATATACAATAACCATATGTCTGTATATTCGTATGTATATTTTTGCACTTCGTATTAAAATTTTATCCATGTGAGTGAAAAGGTTGACCGGAAACTTTTACCTTTTTGCCAGGTATGCGGCGACCCACGCTCGGCCTACTTTCTGCAACGTTTGTCGCGAGCCGCTCGGTGCGCTTGGGACCGCTCACGCGCTCGCTTGTGAGCTGTGCAAGTTCAAAGCGCATAAGCGGTGCGCCTCGCGAGCGCCCCCTTCTTGCAAATGGAGCACGCTTGCTTCGCTTGGGCCGCACTTAGTTGAGGATGCTGAAGGGGTAAGTTTTTTACACTATTATAAGACCAGCTTGGCGACAGTGTTGCTTAGTTTGTAATAGTTTTGTATTGGAAGCTGCGAATCACAAGTTCGAATACTGGCTGTTGCACATATTTGTGATGAGCAAAAATGTCTGCTCTCAAGTATATCTGCGTGTGAGTATGTCATGAGAGGCAGTAAGTGCGTTCTGATTCCTCTCGTGATACAGAGGCACAAACTGATATCATATTTATATCAATTGTCAAATGTTAGCTTATCAGTTATATAAAAAAAAAAAAAAAAAAAATAGCTGTATACGCTTCAAGCGTATATCTCTTTATGCAAATGCAACGCAGTCGCTTCGCTCGCACTGTACTTAGTCACGGAATTAACAGTAGGACTTACTTGAGGATGCTTAAAAAATCAGACTCCTTTCGAATTCATGATATATTTCGGAGATTAGAATATAATAGATAGATGGTTTTATAGACTTCACGTTAGAGTGCAAAGTCCTGACACTTGACGCACAGTGAAAGCGAATATAGCATAATGAAACTACCGTTACACTACAACTATAGAAAGAACTGCCAATTATGCATTGTATACTACACATTTTAAATACTCAACAGCTGTCTAACCAAACCCAATACTTACTTTATGGGGATCGAACCAGGGACCTGCGGCACGGCAGTGCACAGCTATAACCGCTCGGACATCATTGCTTCAAAATTTTTAGATATTTAATATATCCGATATATTCGATAGATTTAATATATCGAATAAATCGGATCGAATATGTTCACTATTAAAATAACTGGACTTTTTGGGTACACATTTTAATTTTAATTTGATCTATTTTTACTTGGACTAAGGTACCTTATTCAAATCTATACTTTCATATTGGTCAAACCACGATAAGTATATTTCGCGGAATAATCAATTTACTGTCTTTACGTATGTACATCAATTAACTTTACCTGTCATCTACTATAAAAAATAAGTCATTGCCTTGAAATATTATCGCTTACGCCGTGGAGCAGCATACTATCTTCTTTTATACACATAGACATTAAATTATACAGAGGTCGCAATTGCCATATAGATACTCCATATAGTATCGTAGTTGGATAATTTGATTGGTCTCGGACCCATTCATTTGATTCCACCATCCCCATTCCATAGCCAGACATAATCATGACAACCGATACATATCGGTTTAATTCTTAATTTATAATATGAACGGTCAAATTATAATAATAATAATTTTATTCAGCAAAAAAATGGTTTTACAACCTTAAAACTATTTTTCTACATACAATTGTTAGTTTTTACATACAATTGCTTGAGTCTGTCTTTCCTGTCATACGAAAATTTGAAAAAAGACCTTCGGGGGCGAAGATTTGGGGATGATGAAGAAATGAAAGCTACAGTGAACGAGCATTTTGACTCCAAAGATTCATCTTATTGTTTTTTTTACCGGCGGTATGCCTTTATTAACAAAATACTACGAACTATAGACAACACTACAGCTACTACAATAAAAGCATTTGGATTCATAGGCAGTCCAAATGCTCTAGCCCACTACCAGTTTCAGTTCTTATTGTTTTAGTGGGCTACAAGCTCTTTTTAAAAGTTGTGAGAAATGCGTTGAAGTAGATTATATAGAAAAATTAATTAAATTTAGATTGTTATTTGGTCTTTTAATACCTTAGGCTCAGAACTTAGCCGTCCCTCGTATATCCGCGTATGTAGTGTCGTTATTGCAATAGAACAAAAAGATTAAACAATAAGTTGTTTATAGAAAATTTGCTTTTTAGGGTTCCGTAGTACCTACAAGGAACCCTTATAGTTTCGTCATGTCCGTCTGTCCGAGGTTTTGCTAAGAGACTGTTTGTGCTAGAAAGCTGCAATTTTGTACGGGTATGTAAAGTAACTACGCCGACAAAGTGGTAAAATAAAATTTTGAAAAAAAAAATTTTTGGGGTAGCTCCCATACAAGTGTTGTGAGTATGAATTTTTTTTTCGTTGTCTATCCCATCGTGTGGGGTATCATTGAATAGGTATTTTTAAAATGACTGAAGGGTTGCTAATACTATTTTTCGATTTAATGCTCCATTTACGAAATATTTAACTTTAAAGTGCAAATTTTTGTTCCAGTAGGGCGTCCCCCCCCTCTAAAAGCTAAACTGTTGGCTTGAAAAGTCTGAAAAAATTCAAGATGATAGTGCAGTTCATGATCTTTCAAGGAAAATTATAGCGGTTAAGATAACTTCTTTACTTTAGCAGTAATAGTCGTTGAACTTGGGTATTAGATAATTTTGCACCAAATACAAAATCCTTAGAATAAATCCTTTGATGTTACTAAGATGAAGTACTGGAACGACTAGAATCGGTATAGATAGTTATGTACTAGAGGAAGGGGTGGAGGGGGGAGAGGGAGAGTTGTAGCGTCCCCCCAGAGGGGTAGGGGATTAAGGAAACTATTTATTTTTAAATAATAATAAAAATAGCTGTATCTACATACATTAGAAGCACTTTAGGTATGGTATATATGTATATATTTTGTGCAATGGGGAGGGGCAAAGAGAGCGGAATATTCCCCATTGATGTGAGGGGGTTACAGAAACCTATAGTTTTTTTAATACTAATGAAATTTCTCAAAATTAGCTTCTTCTTCATGAAAATAATTAGTCATAAATCACAGGCGCGCAAACGTCAAAAAAAATTGGTTAGGTTTAGAGACAAATGTCTTATTAGAAGTGAAGTAATTCTATGACAACTCCAGCGCTGTGGGTACGCAGCTTTAGTCCCTCTCCGCGTCTCTGCCTTATAAAAAACACTCTAGGGGTAGGGCAGCCAAGACTGCTTAGAAGATGGGTGCTGTTAGCAAGTAACCCAGTAGATATAACTAACATTTAATCGAATCACTTCCAATCAGTATTTCAACCCTCAACTGTTACCGACGGTTATAATGCAGATAATACATTTTATATTTCCGAAGATAACCACACTTCAGATTTAATTATCAGTGATGTTTGTTTTACTATAATCAAATGTATATCAAATCGGAACTATGTAGGCTCGATCCAACTAAGGGCGCTGGAGTTAATAATGTTTCACCATAAATTCTTAAATACACCGCTGACACCATTTGTTTTCCAGTCCACCATATATTCAACCTAAGGATTATTTAAAGTTGTAGCCAATTATCGCCCAATCTAAATTTTGCCCACCTTATCGAAGCTGAACTGAAATATTTAAAAAGTAGAAAGTCTGTCGCCAAGCACCGAAAGGTGTGTTCCGGCAGTAGTCCTTGAGAGCCAGTGAAATTACAGGCACAATGAGACTTAACAACTATGTCTCAATGTGACGGGCGCAGTGCAATTCGTGAGTTGTCATGAATTGCAACTGTTATAGGCAGAGGTTAGTCCTCTTAACATCAGGTGGGCCTCGAGCTCCGTCACAATAACATAATATATATATATATATATATATATATATATTTAAAACGTAGACAATAACAAACAAACAGTGTGTTTACTGATTTTCAAAAGTGGTTTATAGAATGGATCACAGGATTGTACTATACAAAAAAGCTTATAACGCTATTCGAGGTAATTTATGGCGCTGGTTCAAATCATATATCACGAAACATTGCCAGAAAGTTGGCTTTGATTCAGATGTGGTTCCAATTAGTTCTGGGGTCCCCCAAGGGTCAATATTAGGCCCGTTACTTTTTATCGTCAAATGATATTAAAAATATTTTAAGTTTTTTAATTTGCTATTACATATCGATGATCTGAAAATGTATCATTCTATAAATACTTATCAAGACCACTTAAAATTCCAAAAGGATCTGGGCAGATTTTTAGTGTATTTTATTAAAAATAATTTTACTCCTAAGACAAATAATTTTATACAAATACAAATTAATGTTATTCCTCCTTATTGTGATACATTTATGATGAGTCTATGACTCTAAAACTCAGCTGGTGGCCTGTATCTCAAGAGCCAGGTCCTTCCTGGCTTTAGAGAATCTGTAACACATCTATATTTTTTCTTTTATATATACTATTAAGTAACTATTCAAAATTGAACCAATACATTGAAACATATATACCTATAGGAAAAAAATATTTAACGAAATTGTTTTTATTCGAATTAACGTCATTTTGTATATTTTTAATAATTAATATTTACGTGTAGTCATTGTTCTGTGGTGTAGTATTGGTGTACAAGTTTAAGTGAATGTTTGTGAGGAATTCGAAAGGTGTATGTGTCGGTGCGTGTTTCTGTATGTTTGAGTATACGTGCATGTGAAGGGTATGTGATTTGTAATGTGTAATTTTACATATGTGTTATGGGATTCTAACTTTGATGAAGTTCAAGTCTTAAAGGATTAAGTAATAATATTAGGTAATAAATTAATCGTTAATGTAAATATTTAAATATATATATTCAAATATATAGCACGTGGTTTAAAATATTTAATTTTGTTATAAGGTCCTCTAGTAACTTCAACAACGAATTAACGTATTTATTGCATAATATTAAACCATTTTGAAGAGCTGCTAAACAAATATAAATTATTGCAATTAAACTCTAGGAGGCAACAATTAGATATTATGATTCTGTATGACCCATATCATAAGTCATAACAGATATGACTGTACAGAGGTGATTGATTAGCTTCAGTATAAGGTACTTTTTAGACCTCATCCACGCCGTCTCATAATTATTAACATAAATAAGAATATTTTTTCACTAGGAAAATATTGTGACTCTGTTTGTCGGTTCTTGAAAATATATATATGCACAGTCCCTTCAGTGTCGTTATATAGTTTACACTATATATAGATATATATATATATATACATATACAGTGTAAACTCAAGGGACTGTGCATTTTATGGCGTTATCGAGAGGTGTCGTTAAATGGAGAGAAGAAAAAAGTTTGTGAGCAACTAAGAAACGTATAGAATCCATGATTCCTACTTAATAGTCACGGTCAACAACAGTCTACACGTGCAAGCAATCACAATTTATAAACAAAAGAACAAATTGCAAAGAAAGTTATAGGTAGAGAGATAAAAAGAAAAAGAACAACAGAATTATTCTATATTATGATAACGGGCTACTACGGAACCCTACATTGCGCGTGGCCCGACACGCGCTTGACTGTTTTTTTCTTGTGTAATCGTTACATATCAACGGCTGATGTCGCTTATTTTAAGTTATTTTTTTTATACAGACATTTTCAGTATCTATTAATGCGCGCTGTACTGTAGCGGCTTCTACAAATCATGTCTGAAATGCGCGAAAATTGTAGAAAATGCTTACTTAACATTTTTCACATGAGTGGATGGCATTTTCCGACTCCAAATTTTAATGACCACTGATTTATCAACGATATACTAGATCACATTTTAGTGTCAGTTAAATAAACAGAACTTTAACACAGATCCGTGTTTATTCTTGCATGCCAAATGGCTAAATATGGCAGAACTTAAATATATATTAAACTGCTTTCTATATACCTATTTTTGCAATAAACGATTTGATTTTGATTTATAAGTTGGGATTGTTTTAGTTGTTGCCCGGTAATATTTGTATATATTTTAATGCATAATATTATCCACCGTGTAAGAGTTCCCTTCCAAAGAAATCTAATTCAAGAGAGCAGGGCCTGGACATCAGGTCAAGGCTACCCTATTCAGACGCTGTCGAAAGCTGAAATTCTATCACTATCGGACTGATTAGGAGTAAAACAGAGGCAGTGATGGTAAAATCACAGCCAGTTTGGATGAAAAACTAAAGAAAGATTAAGACAAAACAAAAAGTTACTAAACTAAGTTCTATCCGTCTTGATACAGATTTTCTACTTTATTGTTATTTTTATATGCACATAGATTCATAAATAGTTATGATATACATATAATTAATATAACATATATACGTTCTGAGCGTAATTTAGACTCAACTTTTCAATTTTAATCTATTAAGAAAACTTTACGGAAACGTATTTCTGAATTAACTTGGCCTTAGAAAATATGATAAAAATTAAGGCTCCGTTCAGACGACGTTACATATCGCGCTAAGACCACGCGGTCTTAGCGCGGTGGGTACGCGATTTCGGCGCGGAGACCTAATCATACCCGACGCTGCACCTTGTCTTCGTTCGACTCTGTTCTCACAAAAACGCGGTTCGGGCGCGATTCGTCCGCGACCGCGCCGCACCCCGACCGCGCTTAAATAACGGAGCTTGCGGCGCGGCCGCGGCGTTGTTTGAATGAAGCTAACGAATATTTTTGTTCTGCTACCAACTAAATATATTATGCAAAACATCTACTCAAGCAAAGCTGATAAGCGCTTGTCAGTTCCCAAAAAAATAAATAAAAATACACCTCAAGTGGGTACGGAACCCGCATCTTCTGTTTGACTTACCTGGTGACACCAACTGAGAAGGGAGTTCAAATTTCATATTTGCTTCACATCGGTAGGTAAGGATTACACGTGTTCTGTTATAAATTCGGTTTGTTAGTTTTATCTAATCAATGAACTAATTGGGTTAATTCTATCGATAGACGCAATTTGATCTGTTAGTATCGCAGGTATAGTTTAACGAGGTGGCCTTGTATTGTATTAGCAAATTCGTGCAGTGATATTTATCATGTTACAAGGTAATTGATCAAATAAGGAATTTTGCTAAGTGTTCCACTTGATTCTGGTATTTCCGTAGGCAAAACTAGTAGAATAATAAATCTCAAGATATGTATAACACTAGGTAGTTTAAATTTTTCATATATTATATGTTTAGGATTCGTTTGTAGAAATCTGGGTCCTATATAACTAAGCCTCCTGTCTGTCCGTCAGTGCGTTCGTCCGCCTGTCCGACCTCAAGATAGCAGTTCAGTCCTTTCGTGGTCTTTTGTGTTCGAGGTAAGGTGCGTTGCAATGACAATAATTGCAGTCTGTTATTCACAGTAACGTAATACAGTCCTATAGAAGGAAAATTACCATTCTCACAAAATATTTATAAGAATGGTGATTTGCCTTAAAAGTAAAAGGGTGTTCTCATACAAGAACCATGTTTTTGTTAACGATATGGGTGTTGGCTCGTTGGTGTATCATAAAACGAATACAATCAATCAAATCAAATCAAAATACAATCGTTAAACTTGGTATGATTATCTAAATATACGGTATAACCTGCTAAAGCTACATCGGGAAGAATTGCGCCTTGTTGAAGGCCTCCTTATAGGTCATTGTAACCTGTATTACTTTCTGCACAAAACTGGAGCAAAAAATAGTCCTCTATGTAGAGCTATACAAGGTTACTGCTAATTAACTGGCGATACGCGACAGGCGTGATGGGTATCGATAACAAAAACTAAAAAAAATTTAAAAAAAAAAATTTTTTTTGAAGTATTTTTCAACCTGTCAGTGATTTATCAACGAGATACTAAGTAATACACAATACAATATGATCTTGATAAAAACATTCATGGTTTTGTATGGTAATGCAATCCATGCTTAGACAAGTTAAACTGTAAATACAAAATGTAAAAACAATGCAGGTTGAAAAATTCTTAAAAAAAAAATTTTTTTTTTTCATTTTTTTTAGCTTTTGTTGTCGATACCCATCACGCCTGTCGCGTATCGCCAGTTAATTAGCAGTAACCTTGTATATGTGAAGAAGAGACCGTGGAGTAAATCGTAATAAAAACTAAGATTCTGCATTGCATAATCATAGTTTTTATTACGATTTACTTTATTATTACTCCATTTACTCTTTTATGCATGTGTATATTGATATGCATAATCTTCCAATCAAATCCGTTCAGCCGTAGCAGAGGTCAATTATAATAAACACTCATACACACAATCATTTACATTTATATAATTGGTTAATTATATTTAAGTAATTTAAATTTGTATTACAGACTTCTGAAATAAGATACTGTAGCTTTTGTGAAAAAGACACTATACATTGGCGTATATTTGATACGATATCATTATTTTGGAAAAAAAGTCGGGGCATAAGTGCTATTATTTATCTTTATTATGAAATTTAATTGTAAGTGCACGTATGGATTTATTCTTTGTATTGACACTTTAATATGAAATATAATTACGAACACGTTATCAATAAAAACGTCAATGCTAAAAAAATATATCAAATCAATTTCATATATTAAGATGTAGATGTGCCTAAAACAGTCCATAATTACAAAATAAATCAAATTTACCTTCGAGCTCTTTCAAACGGTCAATTTGAAAGCATTTAACGAAGAGCCACAGCCCTCGATCGGGGGAGAACTAAATGGCACAAATGATTTTATATTAATGTATGTCCACTGTCTAAGCGCAATAGGCTAGCGTTCGAAAATAAAAAAGTTTTTATTTTCTTATGGGATGGTGACAAGCACGAGGCCCACCTGACGTTAATCCGTCCTCTGCCTATAACAGACGCTGTTCGTATAAGTGCACCCATCACCCTGAGACATAAAGTTGTTAAGTTTCATAATATGCTCGTATAACCGTATAGTACCGTCCTTGAGAGCCAGTGAAATTACAGGCACAATGAGACTTAACAACTATGTCTCAATGTGACGGGCGCAGTGCAATTCGTGAGATGTCATGAATTGCAACTGTCATAGGCAGAGGTTAGTCCACTTAACATCAGGTGGGCCTCGAGCTTGTTCCGTCAGAATAACATAAAAATAAAATAAATAGTATTTCAGTTATACCTAATAATGCGTAGTTTATGTTTAATCTCGGTTTAATTTTTATTAAAATCTTAATTAATAATTATTGCAGTGACATGCTGTGCATTGGTCGCACTTTTTGTTTTGTGGTTGTCGCACACTGATCTAACTGGCACCGAATTCTTCGAGTCGCTTTTTTTTTTAAATTGCCATGGTTATAAGAAATCTAATGTCAGACTGTAGCAAAAGAAAAATGTAATCCAAGATTAAGCAATTTTATCGTGCGATATACGAGTATTTCCACATTTTCCACATTATAGACAAATATGACCATTTTGCTATAGATTGCTGTTGATGAACCTAATTTTGACCACAGCTGCTGTCATAAAAGTCAAACTAATGATCCGCTTCTTTCTTTTACGACAGAAACTAAATAAAATCACAAATATACGATAGGAAAAATTTAAGTCATGTGCGGGATTCGAACCCGCGTCCATCCCCTTGAGCCGGGATATGCTCTAACCAATTGAGCTGACATGACGTCATAACTCAAATCTTTCCTATCGTTCTTTAACCATCGTATTGGAGTGGAGCGACATCTATAGTACCACTTGCGTTGTACTACAAACACATGACTTAAATTTTTCCTATCGTATATTTGTGATTTTGTAATGTAATCCGCATACAAGGCGTTATTGCAAACCTAACAATATTAAAAGAAACTAAATAAGTTAAAATCTGCTACAAGGCTTGGGGTTTTTAGGTACCACCCGTGGGGTGCCGGGCTAGAAAGTCAATGTGGGGATCATGGCAAACCCCCGTGATGGGGGAGGCTGTGTGCAGCACTGGACAAACCGGCTGATAAAGATAAGGTTTGACATAATTGCAAAGGTCTATCTCATTATAATGTTTATACTGTAAAGTAATCAGCGTATTAGTTAAATTCTGGATTGGTTAAATTCACCCTTAGTTGACCGAATGAGTGCAAAGCGCAAGTGAAGCGTCTCCGTTTCAGCTTATATAGGCAAAATGCTTCCGTATATATAGACACACGGAAGCATTTTGCAGCTGCACATCCGCCAGACATCTGTCCGGCAATTATCGTATTTTTTTGAAAGCAGTGTCGTTAATTATATCGAAATTTTCTATCAATCAATTCTGGTGAAACTTTGAATAGGTAATCATGGAATTTTTGGTCGATTCAGTTTTTGGAAATTTTTCAAAACGGCGCAGATAAGGCGGTTAAAAATATAAAAAAAACGTATTTCAATCGCAAAGTCTTCACTTCATAGAGCATAAATAATTCGCCCGTTTCCTTGAACCTTGAAATTCTGGAGATAAATTCATCCACGTTAAAATTTATCGTACCAACGCTTATGGCGCTTGAATTTACCTATATTCCCAAAGGAGTTTTGAATGCGAGCGCAAATCTTTTAAATCATAGAAAACTAACGTTCTATTATTTTTTGCATCAAAATGGAAACGCAGGCAGTTGTGGCAGATAACTCAAAACTGCACCATTTTTGTCGTTCTTGCTTGGTAACAATTATTATGAACACTAATAATTGTGATTAATTACGCCCATGAAATGGTCTAACATAAATCAAGCAGTTTCCCCGATCCCTTGCTTCACTCAATGCTCTTGTCGAAGCAAAACCTGAGTATGATCTCTTTGATGGCAGGTGGCAAGATATCATGATGGAGAGTTTAAAATACTGTGAGACTACTTCGAATTAGAAAAGACAATTTCGTCTATATCAGTATCAGTGCAATATGACGTGAATATTTATTTTGAATGTGAATTTTAACTTTCATTTTAATATTTTTGACATCTGTTAATAATTATTTTTTATTTTGACATATTATTATTGTATTATATCTATATATCATTAGTGTAATTCGTGTGTAAATGCGGTACTAATTAGAATTTGAATAAATAAATAAATCAAAAATACATTAATCCATAATATACAATTGTGCTATTTTAGATTCATACATTCAATTATAATTGTCTATATCTTTTCAACAAAAGATTTAACACCATAGATGTTGCAATTACTTAAAATTAATCAAGCTATCTCTGAACAATAAATTAAAATATATATAATTATTTTAATTTATTGTTAATAACTGGGATGTCCCTTTACAATCGTTATTTTTATAATAGATTCTACAGAATACAATGATTAAATTAACTTTATTAAAATTCTTTTTATTACAATTCCATTCTAGTTTAACAATACATGATTAAATAACAATTAAAGATAATTAAATTCATTATTTATTACAAAATTCTATCGTTTCAATATAATTAACTGGTATAATTGTTTCAATAAATTCCCATGTCCTGTCAATAATGAATAAATATTTTTTTTGGACTGTGGAGCCATTAGCTCTGGCGACTTTACGAACAATGTCTTCAGTATACTCGTGTGATTGGTTAGTGTATATGAGTAGGCACCTCATTGGTCGACTTAATATAAATACTTTCCAGAATGTTCGACTTATTTGTCTGTATCTATTATACTTTGTGAAGAGATGTTGGGATGATTTGAAACGATATTGGAAGGAAATGATCGTTTCGACTCGGGGACAATGCAATAATCGTGAAGGCGGGCGACTGCCCTGAGTTTGATTTTCTTCGTTTTCCAAGCGGAATTGGCAATATAAAAGCGGTAAAGTCTAGGTACGAAAAAGACATTGAATTTTAAATGATGTTAAAAATTCGTTTGGTCTCATTTATAATACAATCCTATTGACGGTTTTAAAAGTCACTAGTTCAAACGCTCATAAAATAAGAAAACGCTTTTAAATATTGTTAGGTTTGCAATAACGCCTGCTATGCGGATTACATTACAAATCCTCCATCCCAATACGTAGGTTAAAGAACGGTAGGAAAGATTTGAGTTATGACGTCATGCCATGTTAGCTCAATTGGTTAGAGCATACCCCGGCTCAAGGGGTGGATGGACGCGGGTTCGAATCCCGCACATGACTTAAATTTTTCCTATCATATATTTGTGATTTTGTAATAAGAAACCGCTATTCAATACATTTTAAAATCTGCATAATAGTGCTATAGTGCTTCCATAACTATTATGCCGCTAAACGAACGCTCTTTTTTAATTTCTTGGCAACTGCATTGATTAGTCATCATTATTCTGCGACTTTTACCATTTTTAGGGTTCCGCACTATAAAACGGGACCATATTACTAAGCGTCGGCTGACCTTTAAAGGGTTGTATCTTTGGAAATGTAATTAGGTAGCCCATTGAAATTTTCACAGAAAATGTG
Organism: Plagodis pulveraria; assembly: GCA_963890685.1. Taxonomy (NCBI): domain Eukaryota; kingdom Metazoa; phylum Arthropoda; class Insecta; order Lepidoptera; family Geometridae; genus Plagodis; species Plagodis pulveraria. Next base: position 6,067,476 of record OY982950.1, read on the forward strand.
TTGATATGGCGTAGTATGTAAAATATTACCTAACAAATAGTAATATTTGTATATAGTAATAGTAATATTTTACGTACTACGCAAAAAGTTAAGACTAAAGGAGGGGGTCCCCGTAGCCCCGTACAGGAAACGTGCTATTTGAACGCTTTTTGTTTTTCTTAGAATATAAAATAATACATATATAAATACACTAGCGGACCGCACGGATATTTGACAAAAATAAAACATAAAATTTGACAATATTCTATAGCCTATGTTCATCAATGGTAATGTAGGATTCTAATAATGAAAGGATTTCTCTAATCAGTCTAATCAGTAGTTTTTAAGTTTATTCGTTACATACAAAAATACAAATATTTGTTCGTTATAATATTATAGTATTGATACAGGTATAGATATATAAAAGTGTCAAACCTAGTACTTGTTTCATTTTCTCTTATAACATATCATCATAATCCATTTGTTGATTATATCTGCTCTTACATTTATAGTTTATTCACCCAAAACCTTTTTATGAGATTCAATCAGTCAGCTAGATCAGCTGTTACCTCATCAAAATGTCGTAAACCAGCCGAAAATGTCGACTAAAATACCAAAAGCCGAGTCAAAGCCCTTACTCGAGCAAGAGCCACTAAAATACGAGACATCTGAGCTACCCTAATGGTTGCTTTATGTACCTTTCTGAATGTTGTATGAGATCCTCGCGACCGCGAAGTGCCGCTTTTGTTCTCCCGTGCGCCTTGGTTCCACTGGTACCTACGTAGACTTAATATGAGTTATGGTTTTGAATTACTTCTACCGCACATTGTGACACTTGTATAATTTTTTTTTCGTGTATTAATCTTAAGCCCTGTTTCTGAGGTTCCTAGTTATATATTGATTCACCAAGTATAAGTGTAGGTTAAACTCATTTTATCACTTCATGCCTTTCTGAACACATTCAAAAATGTTGGCTTGTTATTAGGCCTTTTTGTACTTGAATAAGTAGGTTCTAGATGAAGTTTTTATTGAAATCTCTACATACATGACAAAAATTACCTTTGCCAGAAAGTAACGTAATTTAATTCCGATGTACTACTCCATTGATTATCGCAATCTCCATTTTCTTTGTTATGAAGATATTATCATAAGAAAATGTATAAACATATTAAATCAAAAATATTCGGAGGTAAAACAAACCCCGCAGATAACCTTAGAGACCAAATACTCGACTGATAATAAGACGAAAGGCCATCTCTCAGTGGAACAATTAGGTATGTTATGCAGAAGAGCTTAAAATAAGTCTAACTTGGGTGTAGGAGAGTGTTCAAAAACGCATTTTCACAAGATAATGAACCAATAGCGTTAACGAATTGATAAACTACCGTTAAAAGTATCTCTGAAAACCAGAATTAGTGTTATATGTAGAGTATCAATGAAGAATTACCTAAATATATAGGTAGGTCTACTTACGCAAAATGCGTTTATTTTGGCCGGCCACACTCATGCCACACTACGCATTTTGGCGACTAATTATTCGCTTAACGTGTGTCGAAGTAAACAAACGAGTTGGTTTATTGCCACGAGGCGCGAGGCATTTTAGAAGAAAAATATTATGAAATATCAATTGCATCAGTTTTTAAAAGATAAATTGATACAACTAAGTCCACTAACATAACAACAATTTAGTTTTTAAAACGGAACTTAGCTGGGAAGTAGATCAAATGTTTTTCTGGTCATCAGAAATATTCGTAAACATTTTCATCAAAATTACACATTTTTTTTTATTTTGTTAGGTTTGCAATAACGCCTGCTATGCGGATTACATTACAAAATCACAAATATACGTTAGGAAAAATTTAAGTCATGTGCGGGATTCGAACCTGCGTCCATCCACCCCTTGAGCCGGGGTATGCTCTAACCAATGTCATGTTAGCTCAATTGGTTAGAGCATACCCCGGCTCAAGGGGTGGATGAACGCGGGTTCGAATCCCGCACATGACTTAAATTTTTCCTATCGTATATTTGTGATTTTGTAATTACTCATATTATCTTTATACAGAGACATTAAACTCCTATTGTCCGTGACTTATGTCATGATGGGTAAGGCCATGAAATGGTATATTTCAAAGATGGACTTTCTGTAAGTAGCAGTTTTAGAGCTATTTTTGAAAGGGACATCTCGTCATCGTGCCAACAAGCAAATGAACCACCACACAAACCACCTCTTTAACGGCCACCATGTACTCCTCTTAGCAAGTAGCCAGAATGGAAGCCATTAGGCTCTGATGGGTGCTTAGAAAGCCACCTTTCTATGCGCACGTATATAGCCTTACAGATTCATATAGGTATTATATAGGCAATCATTGTGCTCCAATGTATTGTGCCCAATACTCACTTCATGATGCACCTACTATTTAACTAACACAAGTAGGTGCCTACATCAAGTCCCAACAGTGGAATCGTGATTATTGCATTGACGCGCTGGATTCACGAGGTACTTCTATGCGTAGTAATATGCATCAGAATTCATAATTCTAGTCGTGAAGTCAACCCATTTGTTATTACTTGCCTCTACAAAATGATGTATATTACATTCATGCTTTGAATGCGTTCTCATTGCAACTGAGATAAATTAATGTCCCTTGTTACTTTATAACAGACGTTTTAATTTCGGACCTACTATGGTAAAGTTTCCTGCAGCACCAACAGCACTGTACATCTTTTATAAATTCCATGAATTTCACATCTTTACCGTTGTATTATGTTTATAAAGTAATTATTACTAAATAATATAATTTTCTAATAAAAAAGTCAAATCCCCCCCCCCCCTTAATGGAGGAGGCTGTGTTCAGCAGTGGACAATCCGGCTGATACTGTACAGTACAGTAAAATAATTTTAGAGTAATTTTCGTGTTCTTACTTTTCTCCCCATGTGTAGTTACAACAACTTACTATTTATTACCTATATACATAGTTATAAGTATTTAACGGGACTTAATCGCGATAATAACACGAATATTAGTAGGTACTCCGATTAGTCCCTTTAAATACTCATTTTTAGGGTTCCGTACCCAAAAAGTAAAAACGGGACCCTATTACTGAGACTTCGCTGTCCGTCCGTCCGTCCGTCTGTCACCAGGCTGTATCTCAAGAACGGTGATAGCTAGACAGTTGAAATTTTCACAGATGATGTATTTCTATTGCCGCTATAACAACAAATACTAAAAATAAAATAAAATACATATTTAAGGGGAGCTCCCATACAACAAACTTGTTTTATTTACTGTTTCTGGCTCGATACTAATAACGATGAGAGGTAAACTTTTTATGTTCTCCTTAAATATAATTAATTAAAATAAAATAAATAATTAAGGGGGCTACATTACAAAATTACAAATATACGATAGGAAAAATTTAAGTCATGTGCGGAAAAAAAAACCTATCGTATATTTGTAATATTGTAATATAATCCGCATAGCAGGCGTTATTGCAAACATAACAATATTAAAATTAAGGGGGCTCCGATACAATAAAAGAGGTTTTCGCCGTACCTACCCAGCTCAATCGGACAATGCGAATAGTGTCTGTAACATGCAAGATTAGGTTACAGATAATGGTACGGATCCTAAGATAACTACCGGGACCGACGGATAAACGTGCCCTACTAAGCACGGCAGCGCTCAGTGGTAATGCCACTAGCGGTCACCCATCCAACTCCATCCATCCAATGACCGCAGCGAACGTTACTTAACTTAGCTGTTCCGATAAGAATGGCTTGAAGAAAGTGTTTTATCGTTCCATTTAAAGGAAAACTGCAAGTTATATATATTTATGGAATTGTTGCATTGATACACCACTTGGTGGGATTGGGAGAGTAAAAAATATTTGTCTCACCATGTGGCGTCTAAAATCCGCCAGTTTGTTCTTTTACTTTTTTTATGTACCTAGTGTTGTACCTGTGGTATAAAGACGAAGCTACATATATCATACATTAAAATCGGTGAAACCGTTTAGAAGTTATGTTGCAATAAAGAAACTCACAAACATACATACATGTACCCTGAAACATAACACTCCTTTTTTGGATAGTCATGTAAAAAATCATCTAAATCGGTACACCCTGTAAAATGTTATGAGGTACACAAAAAAAAATACAGTCAAATGAGAACCTCCTATTTTTTGAGGACAGTTTATATATATGTTACAGCCAAAGTAACAAATCTGGATATTATATATACTGTCTAGCCATTATATATAATGTCTACTTAATTTAGATAAAGTGATAATTGACACAAAATTTTGATATTATTCATGAGACTCATATTTCTATTGGTCACGGAGGGTGCACCAGAATCGTTAAAGAGCTTAAAAATAAATATAAGAATAGTAGTAATTTATGTGGCGCATCGCCGGCCGCTGCCGCGGCACGCTCGCTTCTCTCGCTCGGCTCGCGCGTTGTTGTAGTCACAAGTAACCTAACGCTCCTCTTTGCTTCGCTCGTCGTCGCACCTAAATATGACTTTGCCCTAGACTAAATGATATTTAACCCACGATACATATTGGTAAAACTTTTTATAACTTTTACCAATATGTGTCGTGAATTATTAATAATTACTACTAAAAGTAATACATTTCGATCGTTTATTCACATTTACCAAAACAATTTTGTGTCAATTATCACTTTATGTAAATTGAGTAGACATTATATATAATGGCTAGACAGTATATATAATATCCAGAATTATTACTTTGGCTGTGACATATACAAAATCATGATGTTATAGATTTGGGCGTCACATTGTGGAAATCTATTTCTTTCTTTGAATCGTGCGCTGGAAGAGTCAAGACCTCCTGATGAAGCTTCGTGTAGAAGTCAAAACGCGCCGAAAACTCATTCGTTTCTGCTGTACTGTACTGTACTGTGTCAGCCGGATCATCCACTGCTGAACACAGCATCCCCTATCAAGGTGGTATTTGCCAGAACCCCCACGCTTGGCAGGCGGCTTGGGGATCGCAGTGTAAGATAGCAGTTCTTTAGAAGGCGCTGCTGCCCACCTTCCAGTATTTTTCCCTTAGTCGCCTCTTACGACGCCCACGGGATGATATAGGGAGGTGCAATTCTAACCTGGCACCCCACGGGGAATTCGTTACACACAGGATAAGGGAAGGGCATGAAAAATAATTTGTCACAAAATCTGCCTATAATCCTAAAAGTCTATACAAGGTATGACTTATTGATAAAAAATAAAAACATTTTTCTTACTGAAGCAAGGTATATTATAAAACTCCTGTAGCCGTATCAAAGCTACTGAAATACTTGGAAAGTAAATAGAAAGAGAGTTCTCTGAGAATGCCTTTAGGAATTCCTTGCCCGCCATAACGGACAAGAAATATAATCGTAAATATATTTGGACGTCCAGTGAGGTTCTTAAATACTTGGGGATCCCCATCCGAAATTCTGGAATGCGGGGACATCGGAACGTGCCTGGCGTGTTATGGCGTTTATATATTTGCCAATCTAAAGAATTTAGAGCTCGAAGCGCTGATGTAGTATTATGGGTTTGCTAAGTCGTTCTTAACTGACCAACTAACAGTTATGTGGTTAATTTATATGCTGTAGAAGTTGGAGCAAGGGGTATACCAGCGAAATCCCTATTTATTTTTATTTATTTATTTACTATAAGCACGGCATCACCAATTACACTTATTATTAATTTGTACATTATAAAGTTATTATACATACATACACAAAATTAAAATATCAAAAACTAAAATTAATTTTATATTATCCTACATATATAACTTACTTAAAGACATTGGCCTACCAAGAACAACCGTAACTTCCATCCTAGAACGTGTATCTAAGGCGGCATTAGTAGGATCTTACCAAATTTGGTTAGGTAGGGGAGGAGGCTCGAGCGGTGAAGGGGAGCATTGATATATCATAATGGGGCCCCTTAACTCTACTCCTGGGTTGCAAGTCTTGGCTCTCCTCTGCAACGCTATGGACCCGGCACCCGCACGGTGAATCCTAAGTGATTCGTCTCAGCAATGTACGTTACGTAGTTAAGTTGTCGTAGTACAACGCAAGTTGAACTATAGGTGTCACTCCATCCCGATACGATGGTTAAAGAACGAGAGGGAAAATTAGGAGTATGAGTCATTGTGTCATGTTAGCTCAATTAGTTAGAGCATACCCCTGCTAAAGGGGTGGATGGACGCGGGTTCGAATCCCTTTAGCACATGACTATAAATTTTTCTCTCGTGAATTGGTAATTTTGTAACGTTCATTACGGTTATAACTTGGATAGGTGTCCGCTTGTGGCATTACTACTGAGCGCTTCCGTGCTTCAGGGGCACGTTAAGCTATTAGTCCCGGCTGTTGTCTTAAGATGGCATGGTTATAGCATGGAATTAGAGCATTTTGAGAGTGCCCGCCTAGTTATCTACCACCCTCAATTAGAAAACCTGTAGCCAAGTAGGTACCTAAAGGAGTGTTCTAGAAATCCTAGCTGCTGTCCTTGAAAGCCAGTAATTCTCACATCATCACTTACCACCAGGTGAGATAAGGAGCAAAGGCTCAAATCACCAAATTTGACGGTATAATATTTTAACCTTGGATAAGATTTCCTTTGTCTTGAAATTTCATAAAAGTCAATACCAAAAGTCTATGCTGACAAACGTCTATCATATTTTGTTGTTTACAGAGATTAAAGCTAACCTCGGATAGTGAAATTGGTCCTAAATTATTTTGTTTACTAAAATTCCGTGCGCAGGTATTATAGGAACATTTGAGTGCCATTTTCCGTTAAAAATCTTATCTCTTCGTCATAACCATATATTTTGTGTCTAAACTTGGTGCTGGCATGGAAGCTGTATTTTAGCAACTCTTAGTTTTGAAGTTAGACGAGTAAATCTTACTTCGTACGTAGCTGTTTACAAGATGAGTTGTATTTATTTTATAACTTTGTTACACATAACGTCGTTAGATAAACGCCCGAATGGATATTTATACTCCAAAAGCACAAGACTAGTGGATATAATTTAGTCTAAAAATGCACGCAACTCCAATCCAACACCTACATGCAAAGAAGTGTATATACGCAATACACACAACCTCGACAATATCATTGGTTTCAATATCAACGTGTCCGAGTTCACAGTCAAATCGCTGCACTCACACACATTTACATGAACACGTTTAGTGGAGGGACGTGCATTTTTACATTATTTGCGTGCTACAGACCCGCGACAGATTGTATAACTAGAATGTGAATAGAGATGCACAACTTTTGGCATTTTTCTTAGAAACGATGCCTATCACGGAGTTCGAATTTCAAAAGGAAGATTAGTTTAATTTCCACTATTAACAAAATACTACGAACTATGTACAACACTACAGCTACTACAATAAAAGCATTTGGATTCATAGGCAGTCCCACTGCTCTAGCCCACTACCAGTTGGCAGCGTGCCCAGCATGCTGGCAGCATTGCCCCGTTGAATTGCAATGCTTCTTTTTTGAGCCAAATAGGTGCCAGCATTTTGATCACGCGTCGCATCAACCAAGCGCTCTGATAAGTTTTGGAAAATACGATGAGCTCCCGGTCCCCACGGACCCAACGTCTCTTTACCAATCGGCTCAAATATGTAACCCATACCAAGGTTTTACTACTACCTACTTACTTGCGCCGCTTGAGTTGCTCTGCCGAAGTAGCCGCGGCGCCAGCCCTCACTTTTTCATTTCCACTGTAATTAGAAAATGAGGCCCCTATTCACTCACGAAGACTCGGCCCTTTTACGATAAATTATTAATACGCATTTATACGTGTAGGCCTCTATTGTATACCAAGTTTTGGGTGTAAATGCAATGGTACATATACATAAGTATATATTATTATATACCTATATAAATAAGACAATAAAATATGACCTGATGATTTTGAAGCACTCGTAGCAAAGTTTACTTAACCGATCAAGAAAGTTAAGCAGCGTCCGCGGTCATTAGTTGTATGGGTGACTGCTGGTGACATTATCACTGATAGCTTCTTTGCTTCGGAAGGCACGTTAAGCCGTCGGTTCCGGTTGTCGTCTTAGGATGGCAGTCGTTATAGCATGGTGGTAGGGCATTTTGTGAATGCCCACCTGGCTAGCTACCACCCTCAAGTAGAACATCCGTCGCCAAGCACCTAACAGTATGCTCCAGCAGCTGTTTTTGCGAGCCAGTAATTCTAGGTCAACCTGAACAACATCACTATCATCACTTACCATCAGGTGAGATAGTGGTCAAAGGCTAACCTAGCCTATCAAGCATAAAAAAAGACTGTTTGAGTAGGCGTAGTAGTTGCTGCCCCATAAAAAGGTTTGTAACTGTATATTTTTAGTTAGCTGATAACATTTTTCTTAATATACAAACATTAATAACGAACCTATTTATACAGAGAACCTTTACAACCTATATTGCAATAAAATTTTGACCAACGTTTTGATCCAAATTCAAAGAGAGCATAAGGAACCCATTAATCCCTATTTGATCATGAATTTGATGTAGAAAAGTTTAATTTTTTATCACTATGTGTCGCTGCCTCCAAATAGTTTTTATGAAAGGTTAAAAAGGGCAATTTAACTTTTTATGCCGCGGTACCAACGGGAAGTCTTCAAAGTAACATTTATATAAAACTCCCTTTGAGCTGCGTTGATTGCGATCCCCTGCGAGTAGGTCTACTTATTGCCAATCTACAACTCAGATTGACTTCGCTTCCGATAATTTCTTATAGCGTTTTGCTTTTTCACTTACTCTTTTCTTTTTCTCATATCATTTTTTTTTCTACCGGTGGTATGCCTTTATTAACAAAATACTACGAACTATATACAACACTACAGCTACTACAATAAAAGCATTTAGATCCCTATAAGTCATTGCAGATTTATAGGCAGTCCAAATGCTCTAGCCCACTACCAGTTGGCAGCGTGCCCAGCATGCTGGCAGCATTGCCCCGTTGGATTGGAATACTTATTCTTTGAGCCAAATAGGTGCCAGCATTTCGATCACGCGTCGCATCGACCAAGCGCTCTGATAAGTTTGAAATGTTTTGAAATTAGGTTATATTGCGTCTACGTCGTATGTACTACGGTTGTTACCCAAAGCTTCATATTCTAGTTTATTGTACCTTGCGTTGATTTAAGTTGTCGGAACTATTCCACACATTATAAAACTTTAGATTGGAACTACTAAACACCTTCCCGAGCTCATCGTAAAGTTTTAACAACTAAAATAGTTTACACGCTAGTAAATCGGGTCGTTACTTCGAAACACCTGCAAACGATCTTATTGAAAATTCAATCCAACAATAGTTCAACTTGACTCGTTTCAAACCTATTTTATTTTAAGTAATATCATAGTAAGACCAGAAATGTTTAACACAAAGCCTGGATACGCAGGTTTGTCTGTATCACTAAGGGCCTGCTTCAGAATGTTCGAGTAAAATCTGGTTATACTACCCAGAACATAAAATAACTGAATGATAAAAATGACAGTAAACATGCAGCGCGATTCAAGCTTTAACCGATGGATAGGCTAAATCGATGACTGTGAAACGCCAAGACAGTGTTTTATTTATTAAGAGCCATTTCACAAAATCACGCTATTGAAGTTTAGGTAAATGCCAGCGCATCGCTTACACAAGCGAAAGAAGTGACGACGGAATAGCGTGACTGTGAGTAACATATTTTGATACTAGCACTCATTAATAAAGAAATGTAAGTTGCGAATTTAAAAATTGTGTGATTGGCATGAGTAAATAATCAATTTCTTGTCGATTACTTGCTAATGTTATAGAAAAGAAGTAGGCATGTACATTAAATAGTCAACCTACATCGTGTATCGTATAGTTACATTTCATTCTTGATGAATAAAAAATAGATATGTTTGAATCATTTATTGTAACAATAAACTTAAATAATTAAAAAATTATACAGCTTAAAATTATATAAATATTTGTCGTAACGGGATTGATTAAAAACTGCGGACTAAAAGCTCTTTCTTTTAAATTTTCCAAACATTGCTTTTTTCCTCGTTCACACTCTTCAGTATCTATCGTCGTTAACACTGTCTGCCATAATGACCATGCATAGGATTGAGATTTATTTTTCTGTGCATCCGGAAAACAACTTAGTACCAACCACAAACGTCCCATGACGTTTTTGGTTTTCCATTACTTAAACATGTCACCCTCATATTCCCATACCACAATATATCCCCTATACCATTAAAAAAATTACATTTTCATCCATTTAGTTTGAGTAGACCAAACAGCGAAATGTAAATATATATTTACAGATTTTGAGGTTTTTTGTTTTTAAATCGAATATCTTTGATGCAATCTATAATCAACATATACACTTCTTGATACCAATGCAATCCTCACTATATACTCTTATGCTCACTATTTTCTCTATGGAAAATAAATGATAATACACCTTTTTATAGAAAAAAATACTGGAAATGGGGTTTGAACACACGACAAAAATGGTGGGAAATAGTAATTTAATTGCTATTTTCCTAGAACTTCGATTCTTCTTTTAATATGATAATTTACTATTGTTCTTTAGCCATGAATTGTTACAGATTTTTACGCCAAATATTTTAAAGTAACAAGATTAAAACAACCCAATTGTTTTAAGAACTTTGGCGGGAAAACTGTATTGGAGAGCAATATTTTTTTCTGAAAAACTATACCACCTACGGCTTTGGTCCTTCTTTGATATTATGATTTACATGTAATTTATACACCTGTATTATTTCAGATTTTTTGGTTCAGAAGTTACGAGATTATTTAATACGCAAAATTGCATCGGTAAGTGTTTGCGTTGCAAAATGTATCGAGTGAAAAATGACTTATACATATGCAAAATTGCGGTTTTCTAGGTTTATAACTGTTGACGTGGTTACGAGATTAATATGAAATGACGTAATATTTTGTGGCCAAAATGAGATTTGTGCTGGTTTCAGATTTCATCAAAGTATTCAATATACTTCCGTTATCTCAGAAAAATATGGATTTTTTCTTGTATGGGCAAGGATGCATCCTTTTGAAAACCATTTGGATTATGAAAGTCGGACTTACGCAGATTTTATGGTAAATTTGTAAATACGACTATCGACCGCTAACTGGTATCGCGGTTTGTACAAATGATGGAAAAGCCGGGAGGCCGGTTTGTATAAATTAGGAAGGTAGTTTAATTTCCAGCTGAAGTTATCGCTGTGTTCACTTATAGACATTAACTGAATCCAAAAATATTGGAAATCAATTATTCGCCTGTCATCTTATCCTCCTAAAACAAAAGTTATAGTGAGTTACTAATTTAAACTAGAATAATATAAAAACTAGCAGACCAAAAAGAAGAAGTCAACCCTCTGAGGTTGTTAGCATTTTTCCAATAAAGCTGTATAAGGCTGCATAATTGTGACGTTTCCTTTTTTTAACACAATGGATGAACAGTAACTAAAGATTATTACTTAACAAGACAACAATACTTATATTATGAACAACAAATATAAAGTATAGTTTGTTACTTAAAAAAATAAAGACATGATCAAAACTCTGTGGTCGCACTATAAACTTGCGTCGAAGCGTTCCGCGTACGAAACGTCAGAGCTAGACAAAACGAACAAAGGTCCTACCTCGATGGGCGCTCGCGCGGTACTGATCGCCTCGCGCTTGTACATTTCAATTTATGAGCATTTCGAGTTATGTTAAATATTTTTTCTTGTCTAACAAAACAGAGTTAATATCACAATTTATTAAAGATCAGATTAATTAAAGAATGAACTTTCTTTTCATATAATATCTGTTTGGAATTACACTTTACTAAACGCAATATATCGTGGTAAACTGCTGATATAATTCGTGGAAATTGGCGCAAGATCTTTATTTTTTTTCTACAATGACGATTAATTATCGATATTCTAGTACACTATGTGTCAACAGGATTATATGCCTGATGCACAGTTTTGTTTTTTAGTTAATTTGATTAATCTTTATACAAGAGATAGAACTCTGAAGTTGGCTATGTGTACTTTAATTCGTAAAACAAGGTGCGGGAGATTGGTCACTACAAAACAATTAATGTTATGTTTGTAAATCTGGTACATTAACTGAAAAGAGAACAGATTATTCTATTTATATCAATTATTAAACAACTTGTAGATGTTTCCTATGATAGTAAATTAAGCGCTTAAAATCTTTGTATACCGCATCAAAATGTAAAATGCCTCTTAAATATGTTCTGGGTGGTATAACCGGAACTTACTCGAACATTCTGAAACAGGCCCTCAGTTTTATAGGTAACATGTATAAGTATCCAATAGCAAATCAATAGTAAAATCTGGAATTTACTTTCAAATAAGCGTCGTAGACGCCTCAATTATTTCGTAGCTACCTACAGATACCAATTTTATAATTAATGATATTTATAATCTCTTTAAATTAATCAATGCACTCTGGACACGATAGATATTTGTCATACTGTGCATGCTGTGGCACATGCATACAAGTCGCGATTGGTACCGCTCTATGAAGGTTATGCTTCACCTGTAGTGGGTAGATACTTGTGTTGGCATAAACCAGGTATTATATTTCGTGCCAATAGCCTAGTTGGAATTGCTATGATATTTGTTTTAGTGCTGATAGGTAAGCCTTTAACCACTATCCCACCTGATGGCAAGTGATGATTTGGTCGAAGGTTTTAACAGGCTTAGCCTAGAATTACTGGCTCTCAAGGATGGCAACACGGAACACACTGTTAGGTGCTTACTACTTGAGGGTGGTCGATAGCCAAGCGGGCATGTACGCAAATGTCGTTCTACCATGCGGTGAAGCTCAAGCTCGCGGTGGGGTCCGAACCATGGACCTGCTACGCGGCAGTCCATAGCCAATGCCACTGAGCCATCACTGCTTCAAAAGTCTGTTGTTGTTCAGGGTGTCCAAGTTCCGAATCCTGTCGCAAGTTTGAGCTTTACCGCAAGGGTATATGATAGTGTGTTGATGCTCGCCTGGCTAGCTACCACCCCCTAAAAATCTGTTTCCAAGCAACTAACAGTGTGTTCCAACAGCTGTCTTTCAGAGCCAGTTTCTATACTACGCTAAGTCTGTATAATATTTTCGAACACATCATCACTTACCATCAAGTCAAAGACTAGCCTATCAGCAACAAGGTAACGATTGTGTCGTGAGCTTGAGTCGCACTCGCATTTTTTTTTGTGAATAATTGTGCCATATTTTAAAGAATTTTGGCGCTAATAGGCAGTACACAAAGAAGAGTTACTTCTTATATACCCAATAAAGATACCCTCCATCCAGCTTTGCAAGGCTCAAGACAAGCAAGTGCATTAGCAGATTGGATATCTAAGTACCTATTGACTAGCATTATATCGTATGATCTTACCTACTCGTAGATTTAATCTAACTAGAAGCATAGACTCAATAAAACGTGTAGTTTTTAGGGTTCCATGACGCTAGCTTTAACGATCCGTTCGCCTATCCGTCCTACTTAAAAGGGGATATATCTTATAACCGTACTACTACAGCTCAATTGATACGTATAGATAGGTGAATCCTTAAAAATATAATAAAAAATAACAGTTGCACACATCAATTATAGGCATGAATTACGACCGAAGAATATGATTAAGCTTACATAACAAATAACTGTGAAATATAAAAGTAATTATTGCGTTTGAAAATAATCAGCCCTTCGGATTGCCTTATATTATATACTTTACTATTCAATACTTCTATAAGTATATATTATATACATATAGAAGTATTGAATAAATGGCAATACTTCTTCCGGGTCATTGGTAAAAATGGGAGTACCACAGGGATCAATTTTGGGACCTTTTCTGTTTCTAACATAATACCTAATGATCTGCCTTGCATGGTCAAATATTTCTGCAGATGATACCTCTCTAATTTTTAAAGTAGATAGGAAAGACAGTGAACTGACTCATGTAAATAATGTATTATCTAAGATCTGTAAATGGTTCGCCGCTAATAATCTTCTCCTAAATTCAAAAAAGACTAAATGTTTAAAGTTTTCTTTACCAAATGTTCCTTATGTTGAACCAAACATAAAGCTTGGCCCAGATAAACTCCCTATTGGGAACGCGACAGTATTCCTGGGAATCAAAATGGATTCCACTTTACAGTGGGATCCACGTATACATGATCTCTCCGGAAGACTTAGTTCCGCTGCATATGCAGTTCTTAGGATAAGACAGTTAACAGACGTAGCTACTGCTCGCCTAGTTTATTTCGCGTACTTCCACAGTTTTATGTCTTATGGTGTATTGCTGTGGGGAACTGCTGCTGAGATAGAGACAATCTTTATCCTACAAAAGCGTGCAATTTGAGCCATATATAAAATGGGTCCTAGGGAATCTCTGAGGGATCTTTTTAAAGAAATTGCTATGTTAACTTAACCAAGTCTGTATATATTTGAAAATATTATGTATGTTCGTAAAAATTTGAGTAAATTTAAATTAAACAGTGACAATCACGATTACAATACTAGGAATAAAGATAAAATAGCGGTGTTAGGATTTAAATTAGCAAAGACAAATAAAAGGTCCTTCTTAGGTAATTGTGTACGGTTTTATAATAAAGTTCCCAGACATATTAACGCTCACAAAAGGGAAATTCAGGTTGCACGTGAAAAACATATTGATAAAAAAATCCTACTACACAGTTTCTGATTACTTAAACGACAAAAATGGCTGGACAATTCCGCCTCTGCCAAGCTATTGCCTGTCACCTACATAATTTAAACAAATATTGTATTAACTTTATTATATAGTAAGTATGTAACACATTGTTAAAAGATGTTTAAAAGAATGGCCCCGAGTTTCTTGCCCGTTCTTCTCGCAGTGGCTCTATACAATTTATTTGCTTAACGTGGCAGTACAATGTAGAATATTTTAATACTAAAATTTGTGATTAACCTTCATAAGAGCGTCGTAGACGCCTAAATTGAATAAATGATTTTGATTTTTACTTCGAACTTCAGATTCAGTAAAAAAATATCTCGACAAAAGTCATATATAGGTGCAACGACGAGAGAAGTGAGGAGCGAGTGTGTAAGGTGTCCGTGACCACAAAAACGCGCGAGTCGAGCGAGCAAAGCGAGTGCCGCAGAAGTGGCCGTCGAAACGCTGATGAAACGTTTTTGTGTATAGATACATATTTTAATGTAAAAATGGAGAAATTAACCTTTCTTTTGTATTGCACAATTGAGATGTGTTTTTTTATTAAATTGATATTCATTTCAGTTTTATTTACCGTGCAGTTACATTTTAGAGGTTGTATGAAATCAGTAGTTTAGGTAGCATAAAGAAGATGGCAGGTTATACACTAGTAAAAACAAAATGTAGAAAGTTAAATCGTTCAGGTATTCAAATACAGCAGTCATCAGTGATGAGAAAAAAAATATTTATCTTAATATTTCTCTATGAGAGAGCCATTATTTTCTGCTCTCTATTCCGTGCTAATAGAGCGCGGCTGGTCTACAATATAAAATCAAACGATTGTTTTTATATTTAGTCGGATTTTTAATCAGACGGAGTAAATTGACAGAACGAAATGTCACATTTAAAAAAAAAGTTGCCAACTTCAAATCATAGTGATATTTCTAGTTCAGTTTTTATGAGCGGAACTATGAATGTGTTGGACATTTTATAAAATAATTGTTTGAACTTTGTTACTAATGTATCAAAAAGTTATAGTATTCAATTGTTTAACATGTATAAATTAATAAAAAAAGTGAATATTCCGACTGCAAATTTTTTGTTTTTTGTGAAATTGTAAATTATGTAAAATTATACAGCTCACTGAAGTGACGAAGAGATAAAACTAAATCATTTTACCACGGCACTATTTTTGTTTTGTCAAAAAGTAGCAACACTCGTAATGTCACTTTACTACGTCTGATTAAAAATCCGACTATAGATACCTAAGTTCTACACTCGTAAGTGATCATTGGGCCTTCGTTTATTACGAATGTCTCGACATTTTTAAGCTATCTAGCAGCAGTAATGATATCAATTTACATTCCTCACACGTCATTTGTATTAAGCGTTTTCGTATTTCTGAAAGCGACTCTGTTAAGTATATAACATTAAATATTGAAAAAGCCGTGTCAGACAGTAAGCCGAACGCCTCAGATTAATAAACTGTGACTAAACTATCGAACGAAGAGTTTTTTATATAGCAATGAAAAGTAAATTATGTAATATACGTTAATTATGTATATATGTACGGGGATCGAATACGTCGATCCGGGCTTGGTTTTTTTATAAACTTTTATTACGTTCCACGTCGAGTATAAAATTTATTTTCACGCATCAAATATTGACAAAATTCTACGTTCGACTTAAATGGTCCGATTGAGTTGTTACGTGTATATTCAATGACATACCCGGGATGGGTTTTTTTTTAAGCTTTTATATGTTGCACGACTACTTTAAAATTTATTTTCATTAATCAACTTTGTAAACATTCTATGTACGCCTTCCAATAGTTCGATTGAGTTTTTATGAGCTAAGGTCTTATTTGTTCAATGACATAGACTTCATATGGTACTTTGTAATTTCAGAAGATGATGATTATCTAAACTATTTCATTGATAGTCAATTGTTTTGACCTCATTAAGCTCGCTTATATTAAAGCAACATCGTACTCGTAGTTGTCAACGGTGTAAATCAGGGTAGTTTATGTTGAGGCCCGAAAAGATATGGCGCGAATTTTTGTTCTGGTATAGTTGTAGCATTTTAGAGATAAAATGTATCACCTGTCTCAGTCATTAAAGTGCTCTGTAATATTGTAATTCTGTAATTATGAAAGTAGACAACAATTTCAGCATCCTTGTAATAATTGTAACTCACAAGTGGTCTATGGCGTGAGTTTAAATGTAATAAATGTATTAGACAGCCATGCGGACAGCCATTAAAGCCTTTAAAAAGTGCATATTATTGCTATGGCGAATGATATCCACTTTAATTCAGAGATGGGCTACCATCTCTGAGTTAATAATATTCAGCATTATTGCTATACTAGCTGTACCAGCGACTTCGTTCGCGATTGCCGTACCTGCAGACTAATTATTCACATTTGAGCACTGTTTATCTCATATTAAGCAATGCTGTGGTCTTCGGTGAAGCACTCTTAGTAAAGCTTAGCTCAGAAAGGAGCTTTTTACTTTGGGTTTGAAAACTCCCGGGTTGTATTTCCCAGAAGACAGTAGTTAAGTTACTCAGAGAGTTCCTTCGCGGTTCGCACAATAAATGTTGAAGCAAAGTATTTTGTGCGTTCCATTGGAATTTAGATTTTAAAACGGCGTCTTTTTGCGGGGGTTCCCCTTATTTAGCGATAGAACAAAAATATATTAGATTGTGCACTTCCATTGCGCAGTCTCCAAAATGTATCCGCGGGGGGCTGCAATGCCCGTGCGGTGCCAGGCTGCCCGTGGGGTTCCGGGCTACCCGTGGGGTGCCGGGCTGCCCATGGAGTGCCAGGCTCATTCGTCACTATTCTAACAATAAAAAAATAATTGAAATCGGACTAAACGTGAAAAAAATTACAACTAAGTGTACAATTTGACTTTCAGTGTGTACTGTTGAGATTGGATATTCGAAATTATACAGTGTCCTTCTTCGTAGTATGAACACAAACCGTGTTAAGTTTCATGGAATTCCACTCAGTAGTTTTTGAGGGATGCGCGGCCGGGATACAGACAGACAGACAGAAAAAAATAAAAATAAACACAGTTTCGGCATCAGTGTCAGCTACAGAGTGCTCTCAATTTATTTTTCAAAATATCTGCCATGTACAGAATTGGTTCTGTAACAGTTTTATTATAAGTATAGATATTCAGTATGAAGATGTTAATGATAAATCCTTGTTTGTTTCAGAACATAATAATGCCACACCAGTGGTTAGAGGGTAACCTACCAGTAGCCGCTAAGTGTGACATGTGCGATAAGACCTGCGGTTCCGTCCTCAGGTGAGTGTTACGAAATATGTACAAACTTGCTTGAACAATGCCAACTTACACGACGAAACTAATATATTGCGTTGCTAGGTTACCACATCAGATATTATGCAGGTTCCATTCGGTATCCATGTGAACCGCTTGTGGAAGTAATTTTCAGCATTCATCAAGACATTTTTAAAGCTTGTGTTGCTGGAGTATCTACTTACTTGTACTATTTGAAAGTTTGGTTTTAGCCCGTCAATTTTCATAAGCATCAATTCAGATTGCAGTACTGTACGACAACTTTAATGTAAACCAATAAATACAATCTAATTTCCACAATACGTGATCTCGAGACGCGACTATTTCCAAACTTCCCACCTTTTCGTGGGCTGTGGAACCGTTAGTGGTAGGTAGATGTGGAAATTGTTTGATATTTTGTTTAGCAATTTAAAATTCAGTCATTTATAGGGATCATCTATAAATATTTTTATTTCCTCTCATTAAAACACCCTTGTAGGTACTTGTAGGGATTTTAATCTGCAATATTCAATATCGTGTTTCCGCTTCTCAGGATTTGAATAGGAGTTGTATTATATTGGATGCAATCGAGGAAACTTATTTTATCTTCAACTTCAAACGCGAAGCCTCTCAAAGAGAATCCAATAAAAAGTATAAAGTTAGAATGCAGTATTAGACTACCGTTTTTTATTTATTTATTTCAATGACAACATATTACGAATATATTTTGATATTTGTATGCAGGGCGTCTAGATGAGTGTGATATGTATGTGCCATTTGGGATTGCAACTAAGGGTCCGTGAGGCCCAGGCCTTTGCACGAAATTTATAGATATTAGACTAGAACTTCACCATACTATGTTAATTATTTAATGCCTTGATAAACCATTGACAGACTGTTAAAGATATCGAGTGTCTCACCACAAGTCAATAGATAAATAATTATCTTAGCTAGATGTGAAATCTAATCACTGCCTTAAAGGTCCCTTAATACTTAAACAGTTTATCATTGATATGAAATATTTATTTACTGTCATAAACATGAATTTTCCCCGTGGGGTGCCACACACATATAAACATGAAAAATGGGTATAAATAGAAAAACTAACGTGGTTTTCACTCATTTTAAGCAGATAGCTATCTGACTCATTCACGTGAGTTATACCGTATTATTTACTAAAAATGGGTATACATATACTTTTAGTTCCGGTAACTTTCTCCGCACTTGCTTTTCAATGCAGTGGTTACTGCAACTTTGTTTTTATTTTCTAGGACATCCTTGTTTACTAATTAAATGTACTTTAGTTTCTTCTCCTTGGTAGAAAAATAAGGCCTGCGAGTTTATTTGTACATTGTAATTTAATAATAATTCTAATATTCCCATTAACGACGAATATAAACGCCACAAAACACCATGGACAAAACAAACACTATCCTTTAATAATAACAAATATTTTACGAAAACATCAAATTAATATTTTAATAAAACACTTAAAAAATATAAAAATATATCTAGTGACAATTCCGCCTAATTTTCCTGCTAAGCCGACGTGACGTCACAAACGCCACGCAGCCAA
Organism: Plagodis pulveraria; assembly: GCA_963890685.1. Taxonomy (NCBI): domain Eukaryota; kingdom Metazoa; phylum Arthropoda; class Insecta; order Lepidoptera; family Geometridae; genus Plagodis; species Plagodis pulveraria. The sequence goes on from OY982950.1 coordinate 6,087,080, forward strand.
ACCGGAAGAATTTTCGACGCGTTTTGCTTCTACACGAAGCATCCGCAGGAGGTCTTGACTCTTCGAGCGCACGATCGAGAATGAGCGGCCGGCGGCTCAGCACGCCTTTATATAGACTAGAGCTGAGTCAGCACGCCTTTGTCTAGACTCGAGCGTGAGTCACTGCTCTTTGTTGTGGCTAACAATTGGTGAGTAATACGTTTTTAAAGTGACAATGACATCATAATGGGCAAAATTCATTACAAAAAATAATTTTAAATTATTTATATTATGCAATGTGTTTTTGAATATTAATAATATCGTAAAAAATATAACGAAATTACTCCTAAAACAAATACATGTTTAACTATTTTGTACTGGCAAGTTATCACTAAAAATACGTAACAGTGGTGATGAAACCAATTGCGTCTGTTCATTCAACAGTGCAACGCCTGCGCTATGTTTTAAAATTTCTGCAAATTCTAAAAACTTAAACTAATCTAAATTCTAAAACTGTTCCAATACACACAATCGAAATCCCTTATCACAACAATGTAAAATGTTAAAGGTATTACTATCAAGGAGTTGATGACTGCTTTCCATTAAATGTTTTGCAAAGTGAGACTGTTCGGGATGGTCGTTCCTATACGCGGATATGTGTTCTTTATATCTAATATCAAAGTTACGGCCAGTTTGACCAATATAAACACTGTAACATTCGTCACAGATAAGTTTGTAAACACCGGATTTTTTATTGTTTTCTAAACGATATTTTCCGTTACATAAATGGCGTAGATTTTGATTTGTTAACAAATGGTGTAGATTTTGATTTGTTAACAAATCAATTATTATTTGTAATGAATTTTGCCCATTATGATGTCATTGTCACTTTAAAAACGTATTACTCACCAATTGTTAGCTACAACAAAGAGCAGTGATTCACGCTCGAGTCTAGACAAAGGCGTGCTGACTCAGCTCTAGTCTATATTTTTTTTTAGTTTACGTTAATGATTTCTGCAACCTTTCCCTCCCAAATTGTAAATTAGTATCTTACGCTGACGATACAGTCCTTCTGGTCCATGGCCACAGCTGGTCAGATGTACGCAGACTCTCTGAGAATGCTTTACGTCTTGTTATGATCTGGTTATGTTCGAACCTATTAACCCCCAATGTTTCCAAAACGAAATTCATTGCTTTCGCTGTCAGTACAGTCGGTGAACCACCTCCTACGTTCGTTTTACGTGCCCATCTGTGTGATAATGGCGTTGGTTCTACTGACTGCAACTGCATGTGAGTAGAACGGTCCTATCACATTAAATATCTAGGGGTGACGATAGACAGTTAAATGGCTTGGAATCAACATATTGCATCTATGGTGTCTAGAGTCAGAAAATTACTTTATGTTTTTAAAAATATTAGACAAATAGTTGATTTCCAGTAACTAAAGACTATATACTACGGCCTAGCCCAATCTATCATGACATACTGCATAACTTCGTGGGGTGGTTCTGTTAAATCAAATATGATATATTTGGAAAGGGCACAAAGAGCGGTACTAAAAGTCCTCTCTTATAAACCACGTCGATTTCCTACTAGTGAGCTATACTCGTTATGCAAAGTCTTAATTGTAAGACAACTTTTTATTCTGCAAACTGTCTTAAGGAAACATAGTCATATGCCATATGATCCAAACCTAATAAATAATAAACGCAGATGGGATATAGTATGCACCACAGAAAAAAGACGGACGGTAACTGCAAAACGACATTATCGCTTTATGAGCTCGATGCTGTACAATAAGCTAAACAGACAATGGAATATATATCCCCTTACATTATATAAATGCAAACTAAAATGCATTTAATGGTTGCAATCATTGTCGTACCAGGATACAGAAGACCTCCTTGTTGTTTTAAAATAACGTCACATCACAGATCATTTCACTTTGGCACTCAAAATATAACACACACACACTCACCACATCACAACACACACATATAAATACCCATATTGAAATCCCTACCGTATGCATATATAAAAAACATTCCATTTACCTACTTTCACTCACTTACCTTAACCTAGTTTCCATGCCCAATCGATACGATCATATATTATTACGTTTATTAGCTCTAATAATTATATATACATTTATTTTACAACTTTTTCCATAGTTAGTCTTCTCGTACGTAAATACATATTTGTTAAATAGTTGACTTTTAATAGTTCACTTTGTTTGCTACTGAGGAACTATATAGTTAGCTTACTTTCGGAGGAGGGCGTTGACATCTGCGACACAGTTATATACTTCTGCAGGTGTCATCGATTCTCATGTGTTTATAACTAAATTGTGTTATGGTTCCAAATAAAAATATTATTATTATTATTATATAAAGGCGTGCTGAGCCGCCGGCTGCTCATTCTTGATCGTGCGCTCGAAGAGTCAAGACCTCCTGAGGATGCTTTGTGTAGAAGCGAAACGCGTCGAAAATTGTTCCGGTGTGGCTGCGTGGCGTTTGTGACGTCACGTCGGCTTAGCAGGAAAATTAGGCGGAATTGTCACTAGATATATTTTTATATTTTTTAAGTGTTTTATTAAAATATTAATTTGATGTTTTCGTAAAATATTTTAAAAATATTTGTTATTAATTAATTAACCATCATTTGTTATTATTAAATATGGATGAATCCATATTTAATAATAACAAATGATGGTTCCATCTCACTATGTTGGCATGACGCATGTGACATGCAGTATTGACGTTGCGAAATTGATGTTTGTCATTTGTTTGACAGCTCGGAGCACGTTCCCGGTGCCGGGTGTGTTCCGAAACCGAATTAAATTATGAAAGAAGTTAAAAATATTTCTAGTTTCTACCTGGTTTCTACGCTCAAAACTGTAATGTCATATGTGGTGTCACAAAATAGCATTCTGTTTTTCTCTCTTCTGCTCTGCTTGTAAATTCATGCTATTAATTTTATCATTGTTAGTGTTTAATGTGCTCTCTTTTACGTTACAACCGGCAGATGAAGTATTAATTTGCTTTCTTTTTTTTTTATTGTATTTTTTTTATTTGTTTAAAATTTATATTTTTTATTTATTATTATTATCATATATATATATATATATTCTTATTTATATTATTTATTACTTATTTGCAAGATGAATTCTGATGAAGACTGTAGTGATACAGAGCAATTTGTATCTTGTTCATCTAGTAATGACCTTAGCGATGACGATAGTTTTGCCAGTATCCCAACATTGAGTGATAATATAATGAGTGAACTTTTTGATGTACCTAAAAATTTCAATGTAATTCATATAAATGCCCAGAGTATTCCGAAGCATTTCCCCGATATGTTGGCGTCATTTGACAACAAAAACATACACGCTATTCTATCTCCGAAACATGGTTAAAACCATGTCTCCCTTCTCTCTCCCTGGCTTCATCCTCATCCGGAATGATAGAACTGATCGTAGTGGCGGCGGCGTGGCCATTTATTTACGCGCACATATCCCTCACTCTATTGTTGATGTGTCCACGCAGCCTGCTCCATTTAATGCCGGTGAACATTTGTTCGTTGAAGTCATACTTTCACACACCAAAATTCTTCTCGGAGTCTATTATAGCCCTTCCATGCGAGTTAATTATTTCTCATCTTTTGAAAAAATTTTAGACGATCTTACGCCTGCTTATAGACATACCATTATCATGGGGGACTTTAACACGTGCCTCTTAAAAAAAGACTCTCGTTCTTCTAGTTTAGTATCTACTGTCAATTCTAGCAACATGCACATCTTGCCCCTCAATGCTACGCATAATTCTCCAAATTGTTCTCCCTCTCTTCTTGACCTTATGTTTGTATCATCATTGCAGCATGTTGCTAAGCATGGTCAATGCTCAGCAGATGCTTTTTCATACCACGATCTTATTTTCCTTTCTTATAAAATTCGTCCTCCTAAACCCAAACCCAAAATCATTCTGCAGCGTAGTTTTGGTACTATGGACGTGGGAAAACTTCGCGTTGATGCTAGTAAGGTCGACTGGTCTGACGTTTTAATGAGTGAAAATATTGATGACCAAATCACAATATTCAATTCAAAGATCATTCAGCTTTATGATATCCACGCTCCTTTGCGGGTCATAAAAATAAAACATCATCCTGCGCCTTGGCTCACAGATACTATAAAAGACTCTATGCATAAAAAAGTGACAGCCAAAGCACAGCTTAAAACCTGCCACAATGAATTGAACAAGGAGAAGTTTTAGCAGGCACGGAATCGCTGCAATAGGATGTGTAGGGATGCACAACGTCGATACATCCATGAGTCTGTAGAAAATAAAGAACCAGACCAAGTCTGGAAATTTTTACGATCATTAGGTGTTGGCAAATCCCGACAAGATTCTATTCCTCACCATCTAGACCTAAACTCTTTAAACCAGCACTTCTCATCGTCGTCTACCATTGATATGAATGACAAACTAGCCACAATAAACTATCTTTCTGGTCTGCCAACACCTGACTATTCTCAATTTGTCATAAGTCAATTTGCCGCATGTGATGTTAAAAAGAGTATTCTGTCTATTTCTTCTAATGCGGTGGGTGGCGACGGTATTAGCCGTAATATGATTGTTCCTATATTGGAAGAAATCCTTCCCATTATATGCCATATATTGAACACTTCTATTTCGAAGAGTGCCGTACCCACCTGCTGGAAAGAAGCCCAAATTATCCCGTTACCTAAAAAAAAAAACCCTAAGTCTTTCTCTGAATATCGTCCTATCTCGATCCTTCCCTTTTTATCCAAAGTTCTCGAACGACTGATTCATAGCCAGCTTAACTCTTACATTAATTTAAATAGTCTTTTAAGTCCGCAGCAGTCTGGTTTCCGTCCCGGTCATAGTACTGTCATTGCTCTTATAAAAATAACTGATGACATAAGATTTGGAATGGACAACCAAGACCTAACGATCCTAACATTGCTAGATTTTAGCAATGCCTTTAATAACGTTGATTTTGATATCCTCCTTGCATTGCTCCGCTCTATAAACATATCTCCATCGGCAGTAGACTGGTTTCACAGTTACTTGTTTGGGCGTCGGCAACGTATTCGCTTTGGAGATATTTTCTCTACTTGGTGTGATACGAATGCTGGAGTCCCGCAAGGCGGCGTTCTCTCTCCACTTCTCTTTGCAGTTTTTATTAATTCTATTTCTATATCTCTTACTTCCTCCTACCATCTCTATGCAGACGATCTCCAAATTTACTCGCAGGCTCCACCAGACCGTTTAGATCAAGCGATTGATACACTTAATGCTGACTTGCGTAGTATTGAAAACTGGAGTAAGTCTTATGGCCTTCAAATCAATCCTTCTAAGACTCAGGCAATAGTCATAGGCAGTTCCAGAATGGTTTCACGAGTAGATTTCTCAACTTTGCCAAAACTATTATTTGCGAACGTTTCTATTCCATACAGCTCACAAGTAAAAAACCTTGGAATCATAATAGATAGTTGTCTATCATGGGAACCTCAGCTACAATCGTTGAGGCAAAAAATATTTGCTTCAGGGTCATCTCTTAATCGAATACGTAACTTCCTGCCCACTGCTACCAAAACTGCTCTTGCACAATCTCTCCTTCATCCAATACTTGACTATGCTGACGCCAGCTATCCTGATCTCTCCGAGGACCAGCTTAACAGACTTGAGCGCCTTCAAAACTATTGTATTCGTTTTATTTTCGGCCTACGAAAATATGACCACGTTTCCCAATTTCGATCTAAGCTCAAGTGGCTCCCCATTCGTCTTCGTCGGAATACTCGTATACTTACTCTTCTGTATAACATATTGTTTAATCCATCTACCCCTCTTTATTTAAAGGCATGTTTTAAGTTTTTACACTCTACCCATTCTCTTTCTCTTAGGTCATCACATAACCTTCTGCTTCACTCACCGGCTCATAATACAGTCTTTTATAAATCGTCCTTTTCCGCACAGGCTGTGCGCCTATGGAACGCACTCCCTGTCACAATCAGACGTGCCCAATCTCTCAATATTTTCAGATCGCAGGTCACCAATTTCTATCTCTCCACTCATAATTAATATTGTTCCCTGACGTCATTTTTTTTTTATTTTATTTCATTTTATATAACTTTATTTCTCTAATTTGTTAAATGTTTATGTTTATTGTGTATATATCAAACTATATATATATATATATATATATATATATATCATGTGTGTAGGTATATATATTATATAATATATATTGTACTATATATCATATACTATGGTTTTATATTTATTTAGCTTATTTATACTGTAAGACATCAATTTATATTATGTACTTGTTTATGTATTCGAGAAATGCACCACCCTCCCTGCTCAAAAAATTATTCTCTGTCCATCCAAAGGTTGTCTGGAAGAGATCGCTTTTAGCGATAAGACCGCCCTTTGTACCTTACTATTGTTATTGTTTCTTTGTAATTTCCTGTTCTTTGGTGTCAATAAAGAGTTATCGTATCGTATGGATTTCCGCAAAGTAACGCCTGAATCTAATCAATATCACTATCCTTTACTAAGTCCTCAAACTAATGTAAACAGTAAAAGTAGCCCGGGTTGCATTATAATCCTACAATGTGAACGTTCTTTAAATTCGGTCGCGTTGCCTAACAGGCGACGTATTTTTAATATTTTTTTTGCAATGACGCATGCTCCGCTGATTAAATTACAAAATTACATTGCGAATATAGTCAAGTGCGGGTTTGCAAAAATAAAAATATTAAAATTATAGGAAAACTAATTGCATAAATTAGTCTAGTTTGTAGTACAACGTAAGTTGAACCATAGATGTCGCTCCATCCTCATGCTATGGTTAAGAGCCAAAGGACAAATTAGAGTCATGCGTAATATCACATACGAGTATGTCATGATGCCTTAGCGGTTAGAGCATGCCCCGGCTATAGAGGTGGATCCCGCACATGACTATATTTTTTCCTCTCGTTGTAATATTGTAAAGTGACGTATTATACAACGGGTTAAAGTAGTGTCATAGTACATGTCGAATGCGGTTATTCCGATTTGATTTTGTTAGAATCAGAGTGAATGAATTACGTATCATTACCCTAACGGGGACATAGGATGTAAACTGATACAACAGTCCTGTCATTTTTAAAGATCCATTAGCTATTGCCTCATTTTGTGTTATCAAATTTGGAATGGTGAAATCAGGCCTAAGCGTTTGGTTGAAGTGACGGGTGACCAAAATGCTGGCTCATATGTTGCATAAAAAATAGTATTGCAGTTTAGCGAGGCAACTGGCTGCATGCCAGTAGTTAGATATAGCTTGTTTTAGTAAAATATTCCCTCAATATCTTTAAAAAAACGGTCAAGTGCGAGTCAGACTCGCGCACCGACGGTTCCGTACACACCTGTAGGTATATACCATACCAAAATACACAAATCACATACACCCCTTTCACACACACTCACACACACACACAAACAACCTCACACTAACATCACTCACACGCAAACAGATTATTATAACTCGTGTTCACTTTACAGCGCTCCTCACAAACTAAATATACTGATGTTTTACGTTAGGTAATATCTGATTTAAGCTATCTACACCATAATGTATTTTCGCATAATTATTATAGGCTCATGCCTACTTTGGAACACGCTGGATAATGTCTTTTTTTAGTTCAAATTTGTCAACAGTTTTGCTCATTAATAAGTGTATGTTATAGTTATGTAACTCTTTCTCAAATAAAGCATTATTATTATTATTATATAAGTAAAAGTTATTGTATTTTTATTGCTTAATGAAATCCATAGTATTTTAAAATTATTGAAAATATTTTGATTATATGATCAAACTAAAAATGTAGGCATGCTTTTCGCGAGTTTTCCTATATCTGTGCTAAAAGACGTTGCTTCGTACCAAATTTCAAGATTCTGAGTTCACGGGAAGTAACCTGTTGGTTTTGATTCCCGTGCAAGTGTAAAAAAATTGCGGCATAAACGGTTGTATCTTTTGATTGCGTTAGCTTAGAAGTTTACGTTTTGCAAAGCTCCAAAAGACAGTAGACCTGAGTGTTTGATATGAATTTTTCAAAGTTCAAAGTTGTTTATTGCTTTCATGAGTACATTTGATGGATACAATATTTAACAGAACATACATGAAACCCATTTGGGCGTAGCATCATTTTATACAATCAAATACATTAAATATTACAGATGAAGTACATATTACCATCGTGAAACAGACCTATATTTGAAGCTGAAACATTGTCAATTTATAATTCTCTACGCGTTCCTGAGAAAAAGGTCTTAACAGACAGACGGTCATCAAAGTGATCATTTAAGGTTCTGTTTTTTCCTATTGAGGTACGAAATCGTAAAACACATTAATGATAAATTGTGCACCATGGAAATAAAGTAAGATATTACAACACAGGCGCCATATTGAATCCCAAGGGTAACGAAGAATTTAAGATTAGAATCCTGTGTGCAGTGAGGCATTCAAGCTCGCCCAAGGCGAAGACAGCTTTAGCAAGGAAAATACTTTATTTTTAGAAATATTATTTTCAAACACTATCGCGCTTAGCGAAAATCTCATCTGCCATTTTATATAGCGCATTATTTTCTCTTCGAGCGGAAATACACTTGCGTCTTCCTTTATCCAGACTTCCTTTGTCCTTATTTAGTTTTCCATATTTGGTAGCGAGACCGGAAGAGGAAACGGAAAATTCGCGCTGATTTTTTTATTTTTATTTGCCAATAGGTCAGTTTTTGACCACAATATCACCTGATGGCAAGTGACGATGTGGTCGAAGGTGTTAACAGCCTTAAGTTAGAATTACTGGCTCTCAAGAACAGCTGCCGGAACTCACAGTTAAGTGCTTGGCGACAGATTTTCTACTTGAGAGTGGTCGCTAGCCAGGCGCAAAATACTTTTCCACCATGCGGTGAAGCTCAAGCTCGTGGTGGGTTTCGAACTATGGACCTGCTGCACGGCAGTCCATAGCCAATGCCACTGAGCCATCACTGCTTCAAATTTCCGGTGTAAAGTAATTACTTGAAGAAACATTATTCACTCTACACACTTTACAGGTACTTGAGGCTTCTAGATTATATGTATTGGAGAATAAATATACTGGTATGGTGTTCCATAACTCAGCGTGCGGAAAATGAATTTTAGAGTTTCGTGCGTATTTTTGGAATATCGTCTATGTACTGATGTGCCTTTCCTGTGCGTCATGTTGTCCAAGTAAAAAGGTTTACGGAGAAATAAAGGTTGTTTATTGTCTTTAAAGTTGGCTGGCAGTATTAGGTCGATATTCGAAGCCTTGTCACCAATAGGCTTCTTTACGTGATGATCAATAAAGCCCTAGGTTTAGAGCTGGTGTTTATCCGAGTCTTCCTAGACTTGGCTTCATTCTGTACAAGACTGAACTTAAAAATACTTGAAATGTAGACTTGACAAAGCTATTGCAAATGACATAGCACTCAACTTCTTTTTGCCACATTAAAAATGTGTAGTGATTCAAGCGGCGCAAGTATACTCTCTCATCTCAGTAGTATACTCTAATCTCAGTAGTGGTTACATATTTGAGTCGTTTGCTGTATGTTTTCCATAACTTATCAGAGAGCTTGGTCTATGCGACGTGGTGATTAAAATACTGGCACTAAATTGACTCCGAATTGAGTCAATTGAGTGCCTTTGGGTCTGCAATATCCTTTAAGTTGCCTTAAAGCTTTTGTTGTAGTATCTGTAGTGTTGCTTATAGTTTGTAGTGTTTTGTAAGTATAGGTATACTACAAAAAAAATCAAAATACACTACAGACTTAGAAAAAAAACTATTAAACATATGACAAATTTATTTCACTTAAGTGTTTCATAAAACTCAGTAATCACTGGTTATCCCTATAACGATAAAGGAAGGAGTTTCCTAGATTGTCATTAACACATATAGATGTGGGTTTATTACCCACAGAGCTGATTGCCTGGCGAGAATGTCGTAAAACATTCAATAAACATTGCAGGAAAAAACTGTGCAATCGCCCGTAGCGTTAGGGGACAAATGACAGGAACAGACCTTCGATAAAGTTATACCATAAATTATCCAAAATGATGTTTTAATTTATCTAATTTAACTTATTAGCAGATGACCACTCTGAAGTCAATCTCATTTACATATGATTGAAGAACAAATTTTTTTGCTTCGGACGGGAATCGAACTCGCGTTCTTCAATTTCGCACCCGATGCATATTCCATTCGGCCACCGGAATCTTACTCTTTCCAGTCGAAAATGCGAACTCCAATGGTATTTCTTTAACCATCATAGGGGACGTTGCGCCGTCCGGAACAAAAAAAATATGTACTCCAATAATTTGCAAATGTGATTTTTGCTCAGCATGCGGTAGTGCTTTTAATCATATTTAGAAATGCTGAAGTCAATCTAATAATTCTGACTGAAAAAAGTTAAGTGCCTCCTAAAAACGAAATAGCTAAGAGGCCAGCAATGGCTTTAGTACGATCTCGGGATAATAGAATGTATCAGTAACCCATTGGTTACCCTGACCTTTAATATGGCAATGTTTGGGTTTAGAGACATTGACTTGGGCCCGCTATGTATCGCTCGTTCACAGAATAATTCTCTGTAAAAAAGTTTTTGATCTTATTCAATCTCCCCCACCTTGAGGTTCATCATATTCGCCTAGCTAGCTACCACTCTCAAGTAGAAAATCTGTCGCCATGCACTTAACAGTGTGTTCCAGAAGCAGTCCTTGAGAGCCAGTAAAGTTACAGGCACATGCAACTTATGAACGAGTATGTCCCAGTGTGAAGGGCGCCGAACTGTACGTCTTTGTCACGTGTGACAAAATGTATCTGTTATAGGCAGATGTTATCGCTTCGTTACATCAGGTGGACCGCATGCTAGACACAATCCCAAAACAAAAACCTTTATATTATGTGTCTGCAGTGAAAACATTGCTGGTAATGAATTAGGCGGTGGTACCTACCCAAACATGCCGTTTTCATAGGTTAAATCGCAGTCATATTGAGAGTCCGCTGTTTTCCTGCGTGTGGACCCGTGACGTCTACAGACCATGAAATATTACCCAAAAATAAATATTATATTAGGGGTTCAATTTAATATTTTTTCAGGGTGAGGGATAAATACATGAGCCTTAATAAAACATTTTTTTGCAACCTAGCACGGCAGTTTTAATGTCTTAAGTTCATTGAGTAGAGGGCATTGTGTTTTTAATATTTCTTAAACATTGAATTAAACCAAAGAAGGAAGATAGGGCACGCTCTAATATCACGACAATATAATGTGGAGAAACACAAGCATGTTATGTACACAGCTACACTTCCATTGTTATATAGATACGTTTAATTGAATGCAGAGACGCACACTAGTATGCAGTAGACGTACAAACGCACACTACTAAGATTTCACATTGCCATTACGGGTGTCGTATCCCACGTTTTTTATAAGCTCAATGATAATAATATTTAACATGGGGTCTATGAATGTACTGTATCTGTCGGATTGTCCACTGCTGAACACAATCTCCTGCATTAAGGGGGGATTTTCCATAATCCCCAGGCTTGGCAGGCGTAACCTCTATTAAACTAGCAAATACAGAAACTGCCAATTCAAAATGTATTATTTAAAATTCTTTTTTACTGTTTTAGTATTTAGCGTTCACAGGAGTATCGTTATGAGTGCGTTAAATCAGCTGGAACGTCTACTGCTAAGCACAAGTCTCCCAAGGAGGTTGCTCTAATACCCATATAATAGGCGTCATATATGATTGCTTTATGGTGTTTTCTACTTGAGAGTTTTTTTCTTCTAACTAGCTTCGCAACCATTCGCCAAATACCTTATCACCCTACATCGAAGTTCAACAAACAAAAAACATTACATACCGTGTATTAGTTTCGTAGCAGACTGCTACGGACGAAGTCTGTAGACTCCCGTAGATAATTGAACAGTCGTCTTCGTAGAATCGAACGACATAGTACGTAGCAGACTGCTACGAACGTAGTCTGTAGATATATATGGAGCTAGCAGCGCTCCAAATAATCTTGGCGTTGGTTTCAAGCGCTTTTTCCATGGCTGGACTGTCACATTCACGCATATTCACGACAAGACATTAAGCTGGATTCACGTATACACATATAGTTTTATGTGTTTCATTAGTTAATGTTTCATATAGACGCAATTACGGTCGAGTGGGGTGAATGAACTCTAAATATATGTAGAATAGGAAAGTTGTCCTTCTATGTGTCATTCACTTATTATAGTATCAGCCGGATTGTCCACTGCTGAACACAGCCTTTGCCACGGGAATTGCCAGTATCCTCTCGCTTGGCAGGCGTATTGGGGATAAAAGTGTAAGATAGTACCACCCTCAAGTAGAAAATTTAAAAGTCTGGTCAAGTGTCCGGCAGCTGTCCTTGAGAGCCAGTAATTCAAGGTTAGCCTGAACAACATCTTCGACCACATTATCGCTTACCGACAGGTGAGATATAAGCGTGGATGGTGTGGAGTGGTCAAAGGCAAACCTATCAGGCAAATTAAAAAGAAATAAAAAAAAATGTTTTGTTACGTTGTGTATCTTAAAAACAGAAATAGATATAGGAATTTTTAATATCTGCTTCGCTAAAACGCAACTTGAAACTTAATTTCTATAATATTCACTCGATACGTCTTATATAATATAACAGTCGTATCGAGTGAAATACCTGCATTAGTGACGTTAACGGTATAATTCCGCAATTAATCTCTGAGAGCGGCAAGTAGAACGACCTGAAATACTCATCCATCGGAATGTAGGTCAATAAAAGCGTCGTTGCTTGATTCAGGTGACTTTTAATGCGTAGGTCACTAGCAAGTAAATGGTGCCAGGCTCGAATGTTAGCTAGTAGTTAATAGTAGTTATCAGCCCACCTAGTGGAGCCTACCAACTCTACATCTTCCGGCGTAATGTGCTAGCCACTCGAGAAACTTTCTTCCCCGTCAGTTATCAGTTCTTCGAGCAATGTGGTCTGCCCATTGCCACTTCAATTTGCAAATTCTGAAAGCTATGTCACACAATTTGGTTCTTTGGCGAATATCCACGTTCCGGGTTTTAGACATTTCATTTGTTGTTAGATGTGTCAAACGCAATTATACTGATTCTGTAATTGTGTTTGACACATCGATTTTTTATCTATAAAATGAAAACAAAGACTAAACTGGCTTCCAACCATAGGCTAAGAAAAATCCTAAGTATATGCTTCCAACCATAGGCTTAGCGTAGCGAAAAAATTCTAAGTATATGCTTCCAACACTAAAAAGTATGATATAACTTGTGGAAGTCGGTAGCTTGGTGATTCCAACACTCTGGGCTAATTTTTTATGATTGAGTTGGGTTTTTTTTTACTATATTCCTTGATGAATACTCCTTATAGGATCGATTGTGTCATGTACTCGCCCAAAATTATGGTCACATTTGCCAAGACTTAATGTTCAATGAAAAGCATGTTCAAGATCCAGTATAATAAAGTTATGCTTGATCATACATAAAAAGTACATGTAAAGTTATTTTTTTTTATCGGTGCCCTTAACTACTGAGCTACGAGCCAAGTTATATATAATATAAATAACTTAGAGACGCATTGAGTATACATAATGCTTGCTCAAATAGACAGGCAGCCCTCTGCATATCCCTTTAAGTATATATATACAGTCTACAGTTAACAGATGTAGCTATGATTTATTTTGGAGATAAGTATATGATTGTTTTTTCATATACTTATCTCCGTCGTCTCCAAATCGTCATCTCGTCGACAATAGCGTACGTCCGAATACACTGCAAATAAATGTGCTTTAAATATGGACATGGTTTATAATTACTCGTCGACTCGTCTTATTTCAAACAAGAGATATTGAAATCAGAAAATACACTCTAAAGTTTTTCTTTTTTTTTTCTTTTTTTTTTATAATATATTTTGTTTGTCTTTATATATTTTTGATTGAATAAGCCCGATGACCACCTGATGTCAAAAGTCTCTTGTGCCTGTACTGTAATGTATTATTTCATATCTATTATTACTTTGCTCGATGTAAATATTCAAAACTCTATTCAAAGGGACCACGGTGCGGTCCAGTGTTGCCGTGGCGGGCGCTCTTAGCTCGGAGTAGGCATTAATACACAAAAAAATAAAAACATAATAAAAAAAACATCTCAAAATGTTCCTTAGGACTAGCAGAAGTCAACCCTAAGAGGTTGTTAGTATTTTACCAATAACCTTGTATATTAAATTCAAGATATTGGTAAAACCATTATGGTTTTGAGTCCAAATTTATACATAGCCATACCTCAATTACGGCAATAAAACCCAACGGGAATAACATTTAACAACTTTGATTGACTTCCTCGTAAAATAAAGGTCAATATTCATTTTATTCCAGCCTTTCTCTTACATTATACTCTGATATTATTTATTCAATCCTAGAGGGAAACGGCTGTGGGCTAACAACTCTGAAAGTCAATTAAGTTAGCCAGACCTTTGACTAGTCAAACTAGTTTCGATGAAAGGTTGTACGGATACCCTAAGAGACCAAATAGTACCTTTCTTAGACAGAAAGGTAGTATTTTGTACGTTTTTGTACTTTCTAGGAAAAAATATCGGTACAGGTTGCCGCCTTACACTCATCTGTGTGTTAAATTATTATTTTTTATCGTAGTCGTAAACCAGCCGTCGTCTCGGTGCTGTTAAATGCCGAGCAATATGGGTGTGGATTCTTTTATAAAAAACACTTATTAGATTGGTTTTAAGAAAAAAAAAGTGCTTTTTTAAATATTATACTTCAAAATTATCAAAATAGAATAAATTTTGAATTATGATGTATTAAATTTTGAAACATACAAAAATATATCATCAACAATAAACCAGTCGAACCAATTCTTGGATATAATTTTGATAAGCGAATGTGTAGAAGTGTTGAATATGTCCATTGTAATATAAACTCTATTAACAAAAAGATTGTGTGGATCATTATAAGGCTTCCCTGTACTTTCGCTGTGTATACTAGAAGCGTATCATTTGAATTGCTAATGGACCTGTAGTCAACCCTCCATGAGACTTCAAAGTAAACTAACTTGTAAAACTAAACGTGAGGCCGTACGGCCAATAGCATAGTTAGGTACTTTATAGCTTCTACTAGTATGAGTTAGTAGATTTTAACTATGCAAGCAAACACGTTAAAATGCCCTACCACTAACGTATACTATACATAATTAGGTAGTAGTTTATGAAACTGTTGTATTATTGGAGGTATTAAATCACGAGGTTGTATAAGGAAAAGTTTTTACTGGTATCACACAAGTGTATATATCTAGTTATATGCAGTTTCATACACTACTTCACACAGAATTTGACCCACTAAAAGAAAGAAATTCAGTACCTATAACAAGACGTATCAATCGTGCCAAAACCCATCGCATTCACTTCCCAGTTCCCGCGCATTTTCTAAAGCGGGCGCTACCACAGACTAATAAAAATTGAATTAAAAACTATTTTGCAATTCTTTAAAAATAGTGCATAATTATGCATTACAAATAAATAATGATGGAAAGTCCTTGATAGGATTAATATCTTAGATCATTGACCTATACTAGGCGCGACATCTCAAACGAGGATAGTCGACCAGTGCCGGTAAGCCGGCCGGCATACTCTCCCCCACACGCAGCTGGGCACTCGTAGAGATTACAGGCGCTTTACGTTCGAAAATTGTGTATTTAGAATAGACAATTTTCGAACGTAAAGCGCGCGTAATCACTACGAGTGCCCAGCTGCGTGTGGGGGAGAGTATGCCGGCCGGCTTACCGGCACTGGTCGACTATCCTCGTTTGAGATGTCGCGAACTGTTGTTGAAAACTTACATAATGAACGAATGAGATATGTACGAGTTAAGTTCCCGTAAATAAGCCTCCATTACAACTCAACTCAACTCTTCATTATCTCTCCGGATACCAGGTCTTCTTTCACCAAGGTTTTACAGGTTAAACAAGTGTAGGGTGAATTTGAATGGAAATCAAGCGTACCATTTTTATATCTACGAAAAACGAAACTTTATCATTATCTCGGCTAACTTTTATAGGTATACACAGTAACATGATATATACATACCTACACATAATTTAATGAGAGAACAAGTTTCAATGCATTCAATACATAAGAAACTGGAACACTAATTACTCGTTCATCAGCCTTTTCTGTATTTGTTGGTTAAAGGTTAAAAGGTTTATTATTTGAGATAGACGTCGTAACAAATGTAATGTAAAATTGACCTATGATGGCTAACATTTCCTCAGTCAAAAACATTTGAAATTATACATTGTACTGACACTCAATGAGCTCTATATAAAATTAAAATTCAACTGCGATAACTGAACTCTGAATTCGCGGACGTGTCCAAGTTCACTACCCTCTAATGTCTTTACACCTACATCCAGGTTGCGTGTTTTGGCCTCTGTACATCAATTTGCATTTCTTTTTGTTATTGTGACGGAACAAACTCGAGGTCCACCTGATGTTAAGTAGACTAACCTCTGCTTAATACAGATGCATTACATCTAAAGTGACGAATTGCACTGCGCCTGTCACGTTGAGACGTAGTTGTTAAATCCCATGTGCCTGTAATTTCACCGGCTCTCAAGGACTGCAGCTGCCGGAACAGCGACAGCGACAGATTTTCTACCTGAGCTATAACGACCATGCTATAACGACTACCATCCTAAGACAACAACCGGGACCGACGGCTTAACGTGCCCTCCGAAGCACGGCAGCGCTCAGTAGTAATGTCACTAGCGGTCGCCCATCCAACTCATGACCGCTGCGGACGTTGCTTCACTTTGCTGATCGTTTCAGAACAGCTAAGCAAACTACGCGAACGCTCTTTATACTATTAGTGTTGATAATAGTAGATTCAACTGTCATTGTCAATGATTAAATGGGTGCTTATGATACATAATGATTTCCTTGTTTCACAATGCGATTCTTCCTTGTTTCACAATGCGATTCTAAATCCAAATCGCTAGTCCCTAGTTTTATAAAATATCTGTCTGACGTTTCAATAGTCGTGACATTTCAAGTGAATAGATAAAAAAGTCGTCTGACTGTCAGTTACATCGCATCCGCCCCCGCTGTCGAAAGGATGCTGCCAGTGACACGTGGTAGACTGAAAATGTCATGTCTAAATACAGCTTTGAAAATATTTTATTTCTATTTAGTTTTAACTGGCTAATCCGCAGCGTATTAAAATATTATTTTGTAAAGAGAAATGTCTGTTGCTTTTTTAGTATTTTATTGTGATTTGCGTTTTGCTATGACTACGTTAGTATTTACAACTTAAACGTAACAGTAGTTTTATTGGGTAAATTAAAATTCAACATGACATTCAAAGCGCTTTTAACAAAGGAAAAAGGAAAGCTTTCCATGTTTTTTTTTTGCTGATAGGATAGGATTTCCATAACTTACCTGATGGCGAGTAATGATGCTGTCGAAGGTGGTAAAGAATTTAAACCCAGAATGACAGCTGTTGGAACACACTGTTGGGTTTTCTACTTGATTATTATATACCTACTTGATTGTTAGCTGGCCAGGTGGGCTTCCGTAAATTTCCTACCAACATGAAACAACGACTGCCTTTCTAAAACAACCGTGCCCTCCAAAGCACGGAAGTACTCATTAGTAAATACCACTAGGGGTCCATCCAAGTAGAGACTGCAGGAACACTGCTTAACTTAGTTCATCGGTAAAACACAAAAAGGCTAACTCGGCTACGAGCACTTGAAAATTATTCTTGAATATCCAAATGTGTAAAAAAACAAAAAGCATAACATATTAGGCTCAAACACATGCATGGTAAATTTCACCAAGTTTTAACGCTTCGTACTTTAAATATGACGAAACTACGAGCGTATACAAAGCGCTACAAGCACTCTAGCCTTAAAACAGAACAAATAAGTTTTAACTGCGCTGTTAAAGATTAAACTTAGTACCTACTCAGAGTCTAAAGCTACTCTACACACAAAAATAAAATTATATCTGTTAAACAACTTTTCCGATTTGAACCGATCAAAGTTGTTTTTATGTGTCGGAGATAATTGTGTACCTAAGGAAAGCTTTCTTCTCGACATCATTAGGTTTAATAACAAAGCTCTCATAATGTGGGCGTACATGTGGGTATCGTGCAAATGAGAAGGCACAAATTACAAGAATTTTAATATGAAGATGAAATGAGAAGAATAAGAATTTATTCCACAATCCACAGTTTATGGGGGAGACCCCCGAAATGGCCTCCGTCCTATAGCCATTCCAGTCTTCGCCTTACAGAACAATATCTTCACTATTGATTCCGGATATCGCTCAAGTTGCTGGTTAGATAACCTCTTCGTTATTGTGGTACGTCCACCACCACGATGTCATCTTTAGGTATACTGCTCCAGATGCTGGTGTCATCTTCCATCATCATGATGTACACTGATCGCGGTCTTCACTGTCCATGCTAACTGTCACTAGTTTCACTCCTTGCGTGTTGCGGCTAGTATATGACTGCTGAATCAACTGCAAAGTCTTGTGACGTAAGCATTGAGTCACAGTCACAGTATCTTAAATGACTATAGACTATTAGCGACCACAGACTACAATAACGTCAGTAAATCATAGTGTTGCCAGTCTCGTAGCAAACTAACATATCACGCGCCGATATATACAATGTTAATAATAGAAAATCAGTGAAGAAATAAAAATAAAAGGAACATTTCCCGATTATATGCTCGAAGAGCGTTAACTCACTGCAGTAAACAATTACACATCGCTACTTACAACATTCAATCGTTGTCGTCTGATGATAGATTAGTAGAACTAGAATATGAATTAGATAAGATCAAATGGGATATTCTCGGAATATGTGAAGTACGAAAAAAGGGCGAAGAGTCTATCAAGTTGAAATCAGGAAATTTATTTTATTACAGAGAAGGAAGTAAACCTGGCGTAGGAGGTATTGGATTTCTAATCAACAAAAATTTGACTCAACAAATCGTCGAAATAAATAGCTGGTCTGATCGAGTAGCATGCCTAAAACTGCGTCTGTCATCTATGTACGAGTTGAAAGTTATACAGGTATATGCCCCAACAACAGACTACGATGATGAGGAAATCGATGCATTCTACGATGACATATCCAGCGTACTAAGAAATGTCAAAACCCACTTTACCATCATAATGGGTGATTTCAATGCGAGACTCGGAAAAAAGGAGTCGGACCAGGAAACTTGCAT
Organism: Plagodis pulveraria; assembly: GCA_963890685.1. Lineage (NCBI taxonomy): Eukaryota > Metazoa > Arthropoda > Insecta > Lepidoptera > Geometridae > Plagodis > Plagodis pulveraria. The sequence goes on from OY982950.1 coordinate 6,106,412, forward strand.
CGGAAATTTTGGCCTAGGCAACAGAAACCCTCGCGGGCAGGCACTTCTCAATTTTCTTCAACAAAGAGGCCTGTCTGCTATGAATACTTTCTTTGCTAAGAAATCTCAAAATAAGTGGACTTGGAGACATCCTAATGGCATACACAAGAATGAATACGATTACATCATCACAGATAAAAAGGGTACAATTAGTAATGTCTCAGTACTTAACACCTTTACTACAGGAAGCGACCATAGACTTGTTCGCGCTCTATGTACCTTCAACATCAAGAAGGAAAGACGAAATCTTGTGATCAAGCAGAACTTGCCATATGAGGATAAAGTCGAGGCTCTCAGACACAACAGTAATATCTATAAAGATCTGATAGAACAATCACTTGAAAAGTCCGTAGACCAGATGACTATAGAAGAACTCAACGATCATCTAACAAATATAATGAACTCTGTCACTAAAACTATTACACCAAACGCTGTCAGAGCAAAGAACCAGAAACTTTCAGCTGAGACGGTTAACCTCATTGAACAAAGAAGGCTAATGCGAAATGATGGAAAAGCAGAATCACCTGAGTACTCGGCATTACAACTTCATATTAGAAAAAATCTTAAACGAGATCTTAAGAAATTCGAAGAAGATATTATAGAAAGAACTTTAGAAACTAATACAAGCATAAAAGTTATGAAAGAGAAGTTGAGCTCGGGTAGAAAGCAGATCTGCAAACTCATCAACGAACATGGTTATATTGTAACAGACAGAGAGGAGCTTTTAAAGGTAACTGAAAGGTTCTACGAGGACCTATATAGAAGCAGAGTTCAAGACCCACGAAGCACACTACCAACACAAAGAGAGAGGGCCCCAGTTCAAAACGTTGGTTCGGAAGACCTACCAGACATCACTTTAGATGAAATAGAACTAGCGCTACGTCAGTTGAAAAACCGCAAGGTTCCAGGAGAGGACGGCATTATACCAGAAATGATAAAGGGCACAACAGAGACATTTAAGAATGCTCTTGCGGTATTATTTACTAAATGCCTGCTTGAATCAAGAGTACCGCAGGCCTGGAATAATGCCGTCATAATACTACTTCATAAGAAGGGTGATATAAAAAGACTCGACAACTATAGACCTATCAGTCTTTTATCCCACATGTACAAACTTTTCACGCGCATATTGGTAAATAGGCTTAATAATAAATTAGATGCTTATCAACCGCGGGAACAAGCAGGATTCAGAAGCAGTTATGGTACAAATGACCACCTACAAACGCTCAAAACGCTAATCGAAAAATGTAACGAATATCAGAAGCCAATCATCATTACATTCGTTGACTACGAGAAGGCCTTCGACTCCATTGAAACCTGGGCTGTCGAAAAAGCACTTGCAGACTGCAGGGTAGACGAGCGCTACATAACTCTGATAAAGCATCTCCAGAGCCATGCTACGTCGTGTGTAAACTTGCATAAAAAGACTGAAAAATTCCATCTGGGTAGAGGAGTTCGCCAAGGAGACACGATTTCCCCTAAGCTATTTAATGCAGCACTCGAAAACGTGTTTAAAAAAACTTGACTGGGAGAATAAAGGCATAAGTATCGACGGGGAAAACTTGAGCAACTTACGATTTGCAGATGACCTGGCACTTTTCTCCGAGAGTGTAGAGGAGATGTTGGTCATGTTTCAGGAGCTTCAAGAAGAGTCAGCTAAAGTGGGTCTAAAAATTAATAAAGGAAAAACTAAAATCATGACTAACTTACCAACAACGCCCTACCAACTTCCTCTAGACATAGTATCTAAATATATATACCTTGGACATAATATAACGCTGGGTAGCCTGAACCAAACCGCAGAAGTCGAGAGACGCATAGCCCAGGCCTGGGCAGTTTTTGGCGCAAATGGTAACATTCTGCGTAGCAAGCTCTCCTTAAAAGGAAAGTGTTCGAGCAGTGTGTGTTGCCTGTTTATACCTATGGAGCAGAGACCATGACCATGACTGCACACTCCGCAGAAAGATTCCGTGTTGCCCAGAGAGCAATGGAGAGAGCAATGCTCGGTATCTCTATACGCGACCGGAAAACTAATGCTTGGATACGTTCGTAGACCAAAGTCAGGGACGTGGTGAAGGTCATAGCTGAGCGCAAATGGCGATGGGCAGGACATATTGCGCGCATGGACCATGAACGATGGACTCGCAGGTTGCTGGAGTGGAGACCACGACCACACACAAGACCCCGAGGAAGACCACCTAAAAGATGGAAAGATGACATCAGACGTCACGCAGGTCATGATTGGATGACAAAAGCTCAAGACCGTAAAGATTGGAGGACATTGGAGGAGGCCTACGTCCAGGAATGGACATCTACAGGCTGATATAGATAGATAGATGCTCGAAGAGACTTTGTGTAGAAACAAATCGCATTGAATATTCTTCTAGTTATGCTGCGTAGTGGTTATGACGTTTAGGCGCGATCGTCATAAATATATATTTTTTTTATATTGTTATGATTGCAATAACGCCTGCTAAGCGGATTACATTACAAAATTACAAATATACGATAGGAAAAATTTAACTTTTAATCCTGCACATGACTTAAATTTTTCCTATCGTATATTTGTAATTTTGTAACGTCATAAATATATTTCTTAAATGTTTCTAAAATATGAATTCAATGTTTTCTTAACACATTGTAGTATTAAATAAAGCGGAGCTCGTGTTTTAAAGTTTTATAATATCTCTTTCACCGGCGCATTTGCGGTTAGCCCGCAACAATGCTCCGGTGATGTTCCGGAACATTTCCAATATCTCCGTGGCTGCCGAGGTTGACAACAAAGCGCGAGAATTGCAATGGTTTATTCTCCGTCTCTTTGTCTAAGAATTATTTTCGAAGAATTGATAGAACTCATATATCTTCCAACAATTCAATTTTCAATGTTGGTATCTCCAATGCGCTATCTGTATGATAGTGGGTGTAACTTAATTATATGTTGTTATTGTTATTAAAAGCTCTGCCCCACTTCTACATTTGAATGTTTAAATTTGAGTCAGTCTATAGGAAAGAGCAAACATATCTGGTTTATTATACTCGTATTTCAAAGTTAGGTGTCGATAACAAAAATATTTCTGAACGAACAAAAAAATTTGAACCACTAGTCGTTAGTGAAATATTTTCAAACAGTAATTTTGTAGGCTTGTTCGAAGCCCTCCGCGTTTGTAGCGATAATTACGCGGATGGATGACCGCTAGTGATGTATGTAACTAAGAACTTCTTGTACATCGCATATGGATGTAGTTGAACGCATTGCACACGTTTAGTCGTTCATAATTAACTCAATAAATGTTTTATTTGCTTATACTAGAATATGGATTGCATATTTAATTCAACTTATTGCCGATGGTGACCATTATCGTGGCCAAGTGACATAATCGATCCTGCAACGTGCATCACTAAAGTATCTTCAATAAAAAAAAGGACCGGCATTATACTGTACAAGAAGAAATAACTTGTGAAATTAGGAATACCTATTCCAAAAGCGGATGAAATTTCTTTATGACATGATATGACACAAAAAAAAATTATCACATAAAAGGTCTGACCATGCAATATAATTGCATATTTTAATAGGTATCATCGATCAATATTGAAATATTTAACTCTAAAAATAAACAGCTAACATTCTGCAAAGCGTCTCTTCGAAACCTTTAAAATCTCTCCTCCCGGAGCATCGTTATTCCCGGACTAATCGCGGAACATTCCGATTCCCCGGGGGCTTAGAATAAACCTCAAGAAAAGCGACATCGTTATTCCGCGTTTGTTAAAAACATTTAAAGGAAAGGCCAAAATAAACTGGCGAAGCTGCGTCATTTCAGCCCGATCGGACATATGCATTTATGGAGGGTAACAAAACGTAGAGAATAATAACGGCCTATCCCATTTAAAATAAATACTATTATAATTGTAGGTGATTGGTATGTAGGGAAGAATAAAATTTTACAGGTAGCATCAACCTATTATAAATCCATATCCAATATATTTCAACCGACATTAACGAAGGAGGAGGTTCTCAATTCGACTTTTTTTTCGTGTTTGTTACTTCATTACTCATTACAGAGTGTACTGATTTTGATGATTTTTACTACATGCTTATAATGTAAAAAAAAAACTTTGTGCATTTAAATTTGAGTGAGATCAGACTAGTAGTATTTGAATTATACCTAATAAAGCGTATTTGATATTTGAAGCCTGTTTTTTTTCTCAAATTTGTTTTTTTTTTAAATTTAATAATTTAGAAAGGTCCATTTCATAAGGCCTGTGTAGATCTCATAGTAAAGATTGTTCTTCCTTGAAAGTTAATTGTAATTTAGAAAAATGTTCTTGCAGAGATAACCTAACAATGATTACATATAAATTTGAATGATTGCGCAAATACTATTTATTCTACGTTTATCCGAATAGATAATAAATGACCTAGACCTTATAAAGCTACCTTGTATCATATTCTGTGAATATTTATGTATAAGGTGCATAAAGATATAATATTAATATGAATACTTACCAACGAAAATATTTGTTTTAAGTAACACATGTAAAAAGAGAACTGAAAGTAGATAGACCTTATTACCCTAATGGGTGACTACGGAACTGTGTAAGGTAGGCGCGGCGCCTACCACTTTATGTCTCTTGACTTCTTAAAAACCTACCACAGACGGTATGTCTGCTGCTCAAGCGCCGTCTAAGGGATTAGTCTTCACAATCCGAAGTCTATTCAAGTCAATAGGATCAAATCACATCAGTCGCTTCAGCCTCTGCCACGCGTAAATCTTGAAGCCATACATGGTACGGCTTTTGTATAATATCTAGGAGAACTAAGGCTGAAACTTTCATGGTTTTAAACCGTTTTTCCTAGAAACTGAGGAGCATTTTAAATTTCCCCGGGACATAGAACAAAGCGCGAGAGATTGCGTGGGCATTATTACCCGTGTCTTTGTTTGAGAATTTTATCTCAAGCCAAGAATGTAGTTGCGCTAAGTACGAGTAACTATGGCCACACATTTTCTGTTACTGTAATTTTTCAGTGTTATTAAAAACTCTAATGTTCTCTGATCTTGATTACGGTGCTTGCTGGTGTTATATAATTAGCTATACTTTTTTATGCCTGATAGGTTAGCCTTTGACCTCTGTCTCACCTGATCGTAAGTGATGATGTGGTCGAAGATGTTGTTCAGGCTAACCTAGAATTACTGGCTCTCAAAGACATCTGCCGGAAGACACCGTTAGGTGCTTGGCGTCAGATTTTCCACTTGAGGGTGGTAGCTAGCCAGGCGGGCATTCGCAAAATGCCCTACCACCATGCTATAACGACTGCCATCTTAAAACAATAACCGGGACCGATGGCTTAACGTGCCCTCCGAAGCACGGAAGCGCTTAGTAGTAATGTCAGTAGCGGTCACCCATCCAAGTCATGATCGCGGCGGACGTTGCTTAACTTTGCTAATCAGATAAGAACATCTAAGCAAACTTCGCTACGAGCGCTTAAAAAATTTGCTATACATAGTCTTTCATTGTTGCTTATCGGTTTATTTAAACATACTAGGTTTTGTTTATCTTGATGTTACAAGCAAGAGGTGTTAAGCGGTAACGTCTGCCTACAGTTCATCATAAATGACGAACTGCATTGCGCTCATCACTCTGAGACATAAAGTTGTTAAGTCTCATGTGTCTGTAATTTCACCGGCACATTTTATTATCATTTCTTACTGTATCAAACGGATTGGCCACTGCTGAACAGCCCCGTTAAGGGGGTGTTTGCCATAATCCCCATGCTTGGCAAGCGTCTTGGAGATTGCAGTTTAAGATATCAGTTCCTCAGAAGGCGCTGCTGCCCACATTCTTTTACCTATAGTGGTTGTAAAATTCTATGTAATGTTTATCTGATATCGTGGCGCACGCCACCTATCAATGTTTATATGTGCTATTTTCTTCCATATGCGTGTTCTTGACTGTCTACTGGGAAGGGTAAATCAAAGTTCTATATTTATGTGATCACCGTTAATAATTACTCGGTAAGAATTACATGTGAAGTTACAAAAAGGTTATACTAATAAGGTGGGCGGTAACGCGGGGGGCACGAGAGCGCATGAGGTGACTTTTGCACGCCTCTTACGACAGCCAGAGGTAGCAATGGGGGGTGACATTCTAGCACGGCACCCCACGCGGCATACATTACTTATGCGCACATTACTGTTTGGCGGTAGATAGGTATGGTGGCAGTAAATTTTTTTTTTTTTTTTTTATGTTATTGTGAGGGAACAAGCTCGAGGCTTACCTGATGTTAAGCGGACTAACCTCTGCCTATAACAGATGCATTTCGTCACAAGTCACGAATTGCACTGCGCCCGTCACCTTTGAGACATAGTAATTAAGTCTCATGTGCCTGTAATTTCACTGGCTCTCAAGGACTGCTGTCGGAACACACCGTTAGGTGCTTGGCGGCAGATTTTCTCCTTGAGGGTGGTCGCTAGCCAGGTGGGCATTCGCAAAATGCCCTTCCACCATGCGGTGAAGCTCAAGCCCGCGGCGGGATTCGAACCATGGACCTGCTGCGCGGCAGTCCATAGCCAATGCCACTGAGCCATCACTGCTTCAAAATCCCCAGATAAACTCACACAGAGAGTTCTACTCCGACTACAATTATTTTCTTTTGATGTACTCTAATATACCTTAAGAGGTATCCAATTTAAAAATGGTTACAACGAATTATGGAAGGTAGGTAATATAATAAATTGCCTCAAAAAGAAACATTAAAGCGTGGGTTAAGCTTCAGGCGAAATGGCTACAAATAACTGTGCCTTGTTCATTAAAAATTTTCCAAGTTCATTGTTGTAAAACCGAAGCAGTTCTAAAGGTACAAGAACATTTTCTCTCAAAGAAAAAACACTAATTGTGTCCTTTGAAATAAAATTATATAATAACAAATATTTTAAGAAAACTAAAATTTAATACATTAGAAAAACAGTTAAAAATTTATCTTGTGACGATTGCGCCTAATTTCCCTAATAAGCTGACTCGAACTTACAAACGCCACGCAGCCAAACCGTAATAGTATTCGACGCGTTTCACTTCTATAGCACACGGTAATAATATTATTAAATATGGATTTCCGCAAAGTAACGCCTGAATCTATTCAGGATAATATAATATCCTTCTTAGTTGAAGCGCTCGTAGCGAAGTTTACTTAGCTGTTCTCAACCGATCAGCAAAGTTAAGCAACGTCGCGCGCGGTCATGAGTTGGATGGGTGACCGCTAGTGACATTACTACTGAGCGTTTCCGTGCTTCGGAGGGCACGTTAAGCCGTCGGTCCCGGTTGTTGTCTTAGGATGGCAGTCGTTATAGCTTGGTGGTAGGGCACTTTGCGAATGCCCGCCTGGCTAGCTACCACCCTCAAGTAGAAAATCTGTCGCCAAGCACCTGACGTTGTGTTCCGGCAGCTGTCCTTGAGAGCCAGTACTTCTAGGTTAGCCTGAACAACATCTTCGACCACATCATCACTTACTATCAGGTGAGATAGTGGTCAAGGGCTAAACTATCAGGCATAAAAAAAAAAAAAAAGTTTTTCTTTCTTTATCCCATAACTATGAGAAGCTGGTACAATATGTAGCAACACAAAATAGTAGAGTATTTACCATATTTTTTTATGCCTGATAAGTTAACATTTAACCACTATCTCACCTGATGTTAAGTGATGATGTTGTCATGGACGTTAGTGTTCATCATAACGTTCACTATAACCGCAGAGCACATAATTATACAGGGATATTGGTAAAATGCTAACAACCTCTTAAGGTTGACTTCTGCTAGTCCTATGAAATATTTTGAGATTTTTTTTCTGTTTTGAAAAAAAAATTATATTTTGTTTTGTGTTTTAATGCCTACTCCGGGCCTAGAGCGCCGCGGCATCACTGGACCGCGCCGTGGTCCCTTTGAATAGAGATTTCAATATTTAAAAATGTAAGCGAGCAAAGTAATAAAATTATGAAATAATACATTACAGGCACAAGAGACTTCTGACATCAGGTGGTCCTCGTGCTTATTCAGTCAAAAACATATAAAGAAACAAAAGAAAATTTAGAATAAATTAACCCTTTTTTTTTTTTTTTCAAAACTAAAAAACCTCTCTAAATGTTTCTTAGGACTAGCAGAAGTCTACCCTAAGAGGTTGTTAGCATTTTACCAATAACCCTGTATTTTTATTTTACCTTACAGATTGGTAGTTGATCAAATTGTATAGGCATGCAAATAAATGTATTTTAATAATAACAAAAGCCAAAACGAAACTTATTTTCTAACGAAGTAATGTAACTAATATTGAAGTAAACCTGAGTGGTGTTCATTTGGTTAATATTTGAATTATTATTTTTTTACAAATATATAGTTTGGATAAATACACAGTCATAACACACTAAAATAAATTACAATTCAAATAATATTTATTAATTTAAAAAAATATGTCAAAAACATCATCACATTCAATAGAAAACAAAGACAAAATAATTAAGAAAATTTCAATGTACTAAATTTGTAATAATTCAAATTGAGGGCTGGCGCCGCGGCTACTTCCATGGAGCAACTCAAGCGGCGCAAGTATGCTAACCTCGGTAGTGGTTATATTTGAGCCGTTTGGTGTAGAGACGTTGGGTCCGTGAGAAACGGGAGCTCATCGTATTTTCCAAAATTTATCAGATCGCTTGATCGATGCGTCGTGTGATCAAAGTGCTGGCACCTATTTGGCTCAACGATTAAGCAATTCCCCGTTGAATTGCTACCAGCCCGCTGGGCACGCTGGAGCATTCGGACTGCCTGTGAGTCTGCAATGACTTATAGGTTGACTAAATGCTTATATTGTAGTAGCTGTAGTATTGTATGTAGTTCGTAGTATTTTGTAAAAAAAGGCATACTACCGAAAAAAAAAAATAGATATTAACGTATTGAGGTTTACTAACATCAATCTTTATAAAATGGCTAGCTAGCCACAAGGTAAGTTTTATTTTGAAATAGTGTTTTGGCAGATGTTTAAACATAATTTCCTTACTAAACTTTACTAAACTTTATAATATTACTTACTTTACAGCACCGAATTGGGATCAAACATAAAAAATCAAAACCAAATTATTCAATTTAAGGGTCTACGACGCTCATATAAAAGTCATTTACAGTAAGTAACCGGTGATAGCTTGGCAGAGGTGGAATTGTCCGAACATTTTTGTCGTCTAAGTAATCACAAACTGTGTAGTAGGATTTCTTAATCATACAGTTGGGACTTTTTTGAGAGCCAGTATTTCTAGGTTAGCCTGAACAACATCTTCGACCACATCATCACTTACCATCAGGTGAGATAGTGGTCAAAGGCTAACCTATCAGGCATAAAAAAATAAAAAAAACTCCGTCGGGCGACATGTAATAAGCCCTTAACCTTAAGCCGGGAACTGTTAATAATTTACTAAAACAAAGCTGCATCATATAATAAATCAAAATAACGGGAGAGACAAACAGAAACCCAATCAATTCTGGGTTAATTTGATTTCCCACGAAAGGTTTAAGGTAAACGAAAATTGGCAAGTGGTCCGCGGCTGTTTGTTTTCACGAGGAAATCATTTTAAGCAATTTCGGCTGAAGAATGTAAAATGTTCTGATATTTCGCGTTTGACACGTTGGTTAAAAAGATTGTATAATAACTTTTTAAAGGTTCTATACTAGAAACGGTACCCTGATACCAAAGCTCGTATTAATAAATGCAACCGATCTTAAGTTTCTTTTTTTGGCAGATGCTTCATACATTAAACCCCGAAACTGCACCTTGAGATCTATCTCAACTTTTCATTTATTAACACCAGCCTAAACTTCGGTTGTCCTTCCGTCCGACCTTAAAAGAGATCTATCTTTTGAACCATAGAACCATAAAATTAGAATCAGAATATGTATTCACCATAATAACAATGTTTGTTACACTAGGTAAGTCATTTTACAAAAGTTTTGCAGTACCGTAGACTTACTTATACAAATACAGAAGAAAACTCAAATATATACTGGAAACGACTAGCCAGCCAGTCGAAATTTTCACATAATAAGTATGTAAGGGTATAGCAATTAGCCCAACAAATAACAACTAGTAATTCTGTGGGCTGAATCCCTCGTGAACGAACACCCATCACCGCGTTTATAAAAAAATCCAATAACTGAATCACAAAAAGGTCTATATAATTATCGATTTTTCTCATCAACAAAATCGATTGAGAAATGCGACCTGTACAGGAAAACAACCGGAAATCGTATAAAAATACCATCACAGTTGCAGTATCACCAACCTGCGTGAGACTAAGTTTTATGTTTCGTTCACCTTAGTGTCCTTCGTGCTTAAACACAGCAGAGTTTGCAGACTACTGATTCAAACATCGATTTAAAAAATAGGAAGATAGGGTACGCTCTAATATCACTACAATAGTATATGAAGAAAATGCAACACAAGCATATAATGCACACAACTACACTTCCATTGTGTATGATACATTTTAATGAATGACAAAGACTGGAGTAAAAACATGCAGTAGACGCACATACGTACAATACTTTGACTCAATCAGGAGAGGTCGCCTAATTTGACATTGCTATGTTTGAGGGGTGCCGTTTCTCCAGTTTTTATAAGTTCAATGGCTTCTAGGCAGAGTTTGTGACATGCGGTGGTCCTAGCACTCAACAGACAGACTTGATGTAGACCAATTTGTAAATATGAAGCGATATCGCAAATTGGATAACTATCCAACCCATTCTGTAATTATTATGATAGTGATCGAGAGCCCAGCAGCAATCAGCTAATGCACTTAGCTTCCATTAGCGGTAATCAGATCTCGGCTGACTGCCAGGGAGCGACCGCAGATGCTACACTTGGGTACTGTTGGATTGAACGCATACAATCTAAAAAACTTTCTTTGCTTATGGATTTTATTTCCCTTTGCTATTGCCTGGGCATGGGTGCAATCAGTGCATATGTTTTTTTAATTTTATTTATTTGGAATAACAAACAGCTACATGATACATGATATTTGGATATTAGATACATTTACAGAATTTTTGATAATGCAGCCAACGAAACAGATTAAACATATTGTGTAAAAAGATGCAGCCAGAGAGCTTTGTTAGTGCTATAAATAAACACAAAGTTGATTAATAAAGATATTTTGCTTGCAATTACGAAATAAAAAAAATTTAAGAAGGAGAAAAATAAACGTAGTATATAAACTTTTTTTAATATTGTTAGGTTTGCAATAACGCCTGCTATGCGGATTACATTACAAAATCACAAATATACGATAGGAAAAATTTAAGTCATGTGCCGGATTCGAACCCGCGTCCATCCACCCCTCGAGCCGGGGGTGCTCTAACCAATTGAGCTAACATGACATGACGTCATAACTCAAATATTTCCTATCGTTCTTTAAACATCGTATTGGGATGGAGCGACATCTATAATATGCATTACATGCGTTGTACTACAAACAAGACCAATTTTGCAATTGGTTTTATACTTGTAAATGACGCAATCGTATAATTTTAATATTGTTAGGAATCGACTCCCGCACATGACTTAAATTTTCCTGTCGTACATTTGTAATTTGTAATGTAGTATATAAACGTTATTTCTATTTGTAGGTATGCATATATTTGAACAATCGTTCTCAAAAATGTTAATGCCATAGACACTGTTTACACTTTGATTAGTTTTTAGTAGCGCTGTTTAGTGATTAGTGTTTAGTGGCTGGATATAATAAAGCTATTTCGTATGATTCCAATTTTGTTTAGGTGTTGTATTGAGTAGGTCAGCATCGATCTAGCTTCCGACGTTGGACAGTACGCCAAGTGGCGGGCGCCGGGCACAATGAGAGTGAAGGTGAAGAAAGAACGCGCGAGACGTGGCTACTCGCATCATTATAGAATGCGATACTAAACACAGTAACTAAACAGAGGCAATATACTCTAATCACTAAATATTAAAGAGTTTCTGTCCAAACGTGTTTAGTGCTAAGCCCTGAACAGCTGCACTTAACATTCACATTAAACACTATAAGCAAAGTGACATACCTGTTTGCAGTTAACCTGTAGTCTCAACATCATCAATCATAAGCAACCAATAATACAAGCGCTAAAAATACTAGGATTATATTTTTGTATGTTAAAACTGCGACATTGTTGCATTTTGTTGTTCACGTAATTCACGCTCTCCAAAGTCCCTTTTAATTTGAAGCCCTCAGTCGTCAGCCGAGAAATTTTATATGACGTTCTACACTTGTAAGTAGACGTAGTCAGGGTATGCAAGGGGGTTCAGCCAGGGGGAATTACTTATGTACTTGTTTACAAAATTACAACGAAAGGAAAATTAGAAACTTGAGCGGGATTTGAACCTGCGTCTATCCATAGCTATAGTCGGAACATGTTCTGCCAATTGAGCTATCGTCTTGTATGAGTCAAAGCTTAAACTTATTTGTGTTCCTGCTGTTTAACCGGTTTGAGCGTCATCTACAGCCAAACTGAAAAAGTTTTGGTATTTTTGTTGCGATTTTTTGTTAATATTTTTATTACTTATATGATGTAACTAAACTGTGCTATAAGATATTGCTTCATACCAAATTTCAAGGAGTTCACGGGAAGTACCCTGTTGGTTTTGATTCCCATGCAGGTGTCTAAAATTTGCGGCATAAACGGCTGTATTGTTTGCGTTAGCTTAGAAGTTTGATTTTTTCACAGATCCAAGGGACAGTAGACCTGAGTGTTTGATATGAAGAGCTTTTAGTTAATTTTTTTTAATTTGTCTGTTTTTTTCTTAAAAGAGGTATAACTAACCTGTTCTGTATCAGCCGGATTGTCCACTGCTGAATAAAAAATACAAAAAATAATACGCAGTAGAAGTAGTACATAGAACCTCCATAGGTGCCTAATGCAAGTCCTACAAACTAATACACCCCTTCTTAGAACCCTGACTACGCTCCCTGTTCTCTGCAGACAACTGTCAATCGGTCTTTCACATGCCTTCCTAAGGGGTTCAAATGTCTTCTCTCCTATGTCTTTCACCTTTTATATTTATTTTATGTTATTTTATTAAGTCTAATATTATTCGTTTATAGATGTAATTACTATTCTTAAATAGTTCTAAACCTATATTTTTGCTTTAGTAAACTATAATTATTATACCGCGCATTCTTCATTTAAACCGTACATTGGCCATACTCTGACACTGTCAGAAAAACGTCAAGCAGCGTTTAAAAGCCATCTAAAGAAGAAGAAGAAGGGGTTAAACGTGTCGAGATTGAAATATATAGGTACTTATGCCAAATGTTGCGTTGCTAATGTTTTCAAAGTAATCTTTTGATTACACAAAGTTTGGTGTTGGATTACGCGTAGACTAACTTAATTCTTTAAAATGCTTTTAAGTTTCTAACTGTAATTACAAACTCGTTTGTTAGGGAGTCTTTTGATGTGGATAATTAAAAAAGGTTTTAGCTTTCCTTTTTGAAAGGGTCTGGGGCTCAATCTTGGCGGATGAATCAGTTAGATGAAATAAATCTTTACATGATAAAAAATTGTTCATGAATGCTATATTATGAAGTGTAGGTTACATAAAGTACCTATTTAACTTTATTACTTTTAATCTTATTATTATACACCACCGGCATCTATCATGGCTGAATTTCTCTCCATCCAAAGGTTGTCTGGAAGAGATCGTTTTTAGCGATAAGACCGCCAATTGTACAACATTACTTAAGTGTATGATATTGTTTATAATGATTGTTATTTTGGTGTACTTCTCTTCGAAAAAACCAAGTAATTAATAATAAATTAATAAATAAGTTAAAAATATTTTAAGATGACATTTAAATAATATTTATATGACACTATAAACCCTATGAAGTCGGTACCATGATGGTTCAAAAGTACCACAATATTGTGCGCATGGTACCGACTTCGACACTTAATTTCACACATTTGAGTGTTGAAAACGTGTTCTATTCTTTTGTATAAAAAAAAATTCCAATTTTTTATTGACCCTTGCTACTTATGGGACTGAGTCATTCACTGTCAATGTATATATCATCAAGATAGGAAAACATTATTCAGTTATTGGAGTGTAACTCAAAAACTAAATGCTAGAATGTCAGAGCGCTTCCGTGCTTCGTAAGGCACGTTAAGCCGTCGGCCCCGGTTGCTGCCTCAGGATGGCAGTCGTTATGGCATGGTGGTAGGGCATTTCGCGCCTGTCTGGCTAGCTACCACCCTCAAGTAGAAAATCTGTCGCCAAGCACATAGAGGTGTTTCCTTGAGAGACAGTAATTCTAGGTTAGCCTGAACAACACCTTCGACCGCATCCCCAGTCACCATCAGGTGATATAAACATACCTTAACTTGCTCTAGTGTTGTCAGCGTTGTTAGGGACGTACCCTCAAATGAAATTGTTCAATCTTGGTTAATCTTGTCCACAGATTGCAAGACTTCCGATGCGTGTGGTGCAGGAAGTGCGTGCACGCAGCGTGCAAGCCTGGCTGGCGTGCTTCGTGCTCGCTCGGCCCCACACGTGCCTCCGTCGTGCCTCCCACGAGGCTTCACTCCGTAGGCCCAGACGACGCGTGGGTGCCAGACCGACCCCCTAACGCCTCACCACTTATTGTGTTCGTGAACTCTAGATCTGGTAAGTTGGTAGTATTTATTCACTGCAAGCACTTTTATGAGTGCCACCGTCGCCATGAAAGTGCTTGCAGTGCCGTACAAATCCCGTAAACGTTTAGCAAATAAATTTTATATATACTACACAGTGCTACAGTAAATAGTACACAGACGTTGTCCGCATTATTTTAAATTTGTTTTGAGGCAGCGCTAGATTACATGCTTTTATTATAATTTAATACTTTGTTGCACAATAATATACGTATGTACAATAGGAGGTTTTAATGCTAAAGTATTCTGTACCAGTCATCCAGCAGGGGAAATAATTAAATAAAAACATTAGAAATTAAGGGTTTTGAAACTAAAACAAAAATAAACAATGAATAAAATCTATAATGGATCCTACGAATTGTTTATAAATATTATATGATATCATATTATGATACAAGTGCTAAGTTGCTCAAAAAAACAGCCGAGTGTATAATGAGCAAGTTGCTCACGAGTTTCATACGCACTTTTTCAACACCCTTGCGAGGAAAAAATATATATATTTCACAAATGCGATACAAACAACATACCTACAAAGATTATGGAAAATAGCGCTCAAGTTTTTTTTTTTTATATTGCGCGTGGCAAATGTAATCAAAGAGGTTTATATGTTTGATTACATATAAACCTCTTTGATGTTATAAATCTGTATTATCCGGTTAAATTGAAAATGCTCTGTTTACTTGCACATAATTTGCATTTAGGTACTACCTTAACTTTGTAGGGATATATTACCCGATTAAATTGAAAATGCTTTGTTTACTCGCATACAATTTGCAGTTAGGTACTAACTTAACTTTGTAGCGATAATTCTATTGCACTAGTGTATAATATTATTATGCACGAGGTTGTTGTAGTTCGGCTTATGGCCCTAAGAACGATATAATAAAGCTCACTTTACGAGCAAGGGTGTTGAAAATAAATAAAACACATATTTCGTACTTATAAGTAGGTAGGTAAAGGAAAATAGTACACATATACATTATGCTATTATTGAAATATGCATATGAATATCCATGGTTTAACAGAGGCCTTCCCCATTAGGTGGGTTCGCCATAATACCCACACATGGCAGGCGTCATGGGGATCGCAGAGTAAGATGGCAGTTCTTTAGAACTTCTTGTTTTTTCCCTTGGTGTCCGCTTACGACGTTCCCTCACGAATATATTGGTACGGATTCCGAAGTAGCTGATTAGACAGCTATTCAATCCACTTGTAGATCCAGTCTGAAAATCTGTCTCTAGTCTGTGATGAAGGTTCTTAATGCTGTTTAACTTTAAAAAATACTTAGTAAGAATAATACACTTCGCATTTATTATTTGTGCACTCACAGAGAACTTACAGACTGGCGGTAGTTAACCTACTTCAACTAGTAAATGGCCTATTAAGTTTCTACCAGCCACAGGCTCCTCCTACAAGTATATTGAACTACTAAGAACTAACTAACTATGATATACCTACAGAAGCACGCTTGTATACGTCATGTATGATATATTTTGTATTAGTGACCCATAAATTCATAGAGTATCTTCTATGAATTTATGGGTCACAATCATCATCCCTGAAATGAAATTATCGTGAGTTTCACACATATTTAAATATCAATTAACCGGCAAAACGCTCTCGTTAGGGATCGAATACGTCGACCTGGGTTTCGAGCGTATATGACCTGATGATGAGCATCTGATATAGTCGACACTCGGGGTGACGTATTCGATCTCTAAAGTGAGAGTCTTACCAGTTAATTGATAATATTTACAGACATTCCAGTTCCCTAAAAGAAATAACGAGCGATGGTTTTGTATGATTCAAAGCGGTTATGTTAGCTTAGTATATTACTAGCATTTCGACCGTGGCTCCGCCCGCGGGTTTTTTTTAATGTAATGGATTGCCAAACAAGCAGACGGCCCACCTGATGGTAAGCAGTTACCGTCGCCTATAGACATTTGCAACATCAGGGGCGTTACCAATGCGTTGCCGACCCTGTAAGACTCTTTTAACACCTTTTTTGAAGGAATCCATATTGTAGCCCTGCGGAAAAACGCTAGATGGAGGATCATTCCACATTGTGCAAATATGCGGTAAGAAGGAGCGCATAAATCGAGCTGTGTGAGACTTCCAGGACTCGAGTATGTGTGGTTGAGCTTTTAACCAGTGACGCGAGGAACGATGATAGAATCGCGATGCCGGTATAATATCAAACAGCTCTTGGGAGCATTCCCCGTTATAGAGCCTGTAGAGTATACAGAGCGATCCGATGTCTCTACGGAGGCTCAGTGGCTCAAGTCGGTCAGAGAACTCGGGGTCGTCGACAATTCTTACCGCTCGACGCTGTATAGCATCGAGAGACTAGAGTTGGTACTTTGGTGCGCCATTCCAGAGGTGAGAGCAGTACTCCATGTAAGGGCGAACTTGTGCTTAGTAAAGCAAAAGTCGCTGGCTCGACGTAAAGTAACGCTTTGCCTTATTAAGCACACCAAGTTTCTTGGAAACCAATCCAGCCTTACTCGCGATGTGAGTTAACGCGCAAAAATCAGTAACCTTTGTTTGCGCAGTTGGATAAAAACTATCCTATGTCTTTTCCCGTGTCTACCAAATTCCATCCAAATCGGTCCTGTAGTTTTTAAATTTATTCGTTGCATACAAAAATACAAATATTTCCTCTTTATATTATTAGTATAGATATAGATTAGTGTAGATGTAGATAAGCTGCTCAGAAGATGAGGCTTTCGTAGGTAGCTTGACAGCGTGGTGTCAGAAAACTCTACAAGCTCGCCTAGCTACGATTCTCCAATATAAAATATAATGCTAAGCTCTTATAAGATCAGTGCCATCATCTTCTTATGCTTGCCCCACGTTATATGGAGTCGGTACAATATGTTAACAACAACGACAAATTTAATATCTACGTCGAATAGCAGAATGGAGTCATGTATATGGCTTCAAAATTAACCCATTGAAAACCCAAGTCATGATCCTTGGCAACAAGCGCATGATTGATGAAGTTGATTGGTCTACTGTTCCGAAAGTCGAGCTTGGTGGAGTCATTATCTCATAAATCAAATCGGTCAAAAATCTTGGCTTGACTCTAGATCATTGGAATCCTCAGCTAGAAGGTATTAATCGCAAGTTATTTGCGTCTGCTGGCTCCATGAGAAGACTGCGAAACTTTTTACCAACTGCCACTAAAGTTGAGCTTGCGCAGTCTCTCCTGCTCCCAGTTCTTGATTACGCTGATGCCTGCTATCTAATAGATCTAACGGAGGACCAGCTGAATATGTTTGACATAGTAGTCGTAGTATAGTATATATATATATATATATACATAGTCATAGCAGTAGTCCTTGAGAGCCAATGAAATTACAGGCACAATGAGACTTAACAACTATGTCTCAATGTGACGAGCGCAGTGCAATTCATGAGTTGTCATGAATTGCAACTGTTATAGGCAGCGGTTTGTCCACTTAACATCAGGTGGGCCTCGAGCTTGTTCCGTCACAATAACATAAAAAAAAAAGTATGACTAGAAGTAACTAAAACCATCTTCACTTTCAGTTAACAAAAAAGTTCATTTTATAAAAAAGTTCCTGTTATCTGCAGCAATGCCTTGAGCTTATACGTTTTGCTTCGACGACTTATTTTTAAATATTTCAGTGTTAGAAGGCGTTGTTTTTTTTAAAGTTTTGTATGTCAAAGAATCATTTAGGTTAGGATTTTTCAGTAGGCTAGATGCGTAGGTAGTTACACGAAATCGACATGCACTCCTTAGCATGTTTTCTTAAAACACACTCTGTTTACCGACGTAAGCAGCAACACACCATTTCGAGTGTTTTCAAACATTCTGCCTTGTTACATCTATTTTCAGCGTGTTGTGGAATTGCTCGCTTCGCGCCTTGATCACACTGCGAGTTGCAATTTCAAGCTTTATATCGTAATTTGTTCTGTGCGCTGACCGCGTTTTCAATGAACAGTGGATAAACATACAGTACCCTAGCTTAGACGCCATCATTTTGAAGCGCTCGTATTGTCGCGACGTTGGCTTATTCTAAGTTAAGCAACGTCGGGTGCGGTGTCATGACTTTATTAAAATTTGTATTGATGCAATTTACTATAGACACAAAACATGAATAAGCAAAATTTTAGAGCTGTATTCATGATTTATTTGTATAAAGAGAAATATATGATATTGTGTTGTTGGATCAGGCATAGTAAATATATTATTATTATATTTATATAAAGTCGTAACAGTTGTTAACATCGTTATTAAATAAAGTGATCATCGAGAAGAATTAGGAGTTGTTATGTGTCATCCTCTGGAATATTATATTTTTTATGCGTATGTGCAGGTAAGGCGTACACTATTTCTAAAAACATGTTCGAAATTTGCCTTTTTGAGCCTTAGTTCACCTTAAGACGCTGTCAAATTCTGAAATTCCGTTTCTATCAGACTGCATATTATATAGGAATGAAAGAGCGGCAGCGATGATCAAGTCGCGATAAGTTTGGGTAAAAGGCGAAAGAAAGCTCATTAACATAAAACTAGCAACTAAAATCGAAAATATACTTAACATGAAAAATTTTGCTATTTAATCGGTATATTTTTATACGCATACATACATGATTGATTTTTACTTTACTTTTACTTTTACATACATGAATAATTAAGATATTTACGTTAAAAGCGTAATTTAGCGCCAGCTTTGCAATTTTATTTATCGAGAAAATTTTAAAGAAACGTGTTTTGGAACTAACTTCTAACTTGGCCGTAGAGAATATAATCTATACATATTTTTACTGCTACAAACTTAATATATTTTGCCAAATATATTTTCAAGTAAAACTATTCTGCACTTGTCAGCACCTTTAAAAAGAATTTAGATCAAAGTTTCGGTATGCGGCCTGATACAAGACGTACTCGAGTTTGGAGGAGATCTGGACGTCAAGAACATTTAAAATTCTGTCCAGAAGTTCACCCATACGGAGGGGGAACAATAATGGTTTGGGCCGGTATTGAGATCGTTGGAAGGACAGATCTCATTTAGATCAGGGGCAACCTCAATGCTTAGATTTATGCGGAGAATTGTTCCAGGAGTGATCATCCCTTTGCGAAGCCGTTTGGGTAATTCGTTTCGTTTAATGCACGATACGATAATGTTGTCACACGTCCACATACGGCTAGAGTCGTAACTCGCACTCTTGCCGATGCTCGCATCAATGTTCTGCCGTGGCCTGTTCAATCCCCAGACCTCAACCCCATTAAACATGCATGGAATATGCTAAAAAAAGTGCTCTGCCAAGTATGGATGCCGTGCATACCCCACAACATATTTTTGACTTGTTACAAAGAACGTGGGCGGCCGTTCCTCAAAGTGATTTTGATGAAAGGATTTTAAGCATGCCAAATCGCTGTGCTTATGTGATTAGTGTAAATGGTAGAAACACAGATTATAAATGAATATAATTTTACATTAAACATAGCAAAAAAACAATTTATATTTTTGTTTTTCTGACATTTGATTGACGACATTAACTTAGGTTAAATTCATTCAAATTGCAAAAATTTTAAGTTATTCTTTATTCATATATAATATAGTGAAATAGCGATGTAGTATTCGTTGTTAGCTTAAACATAGGAATTAAATGAAAAAACCAGTCTGGATAATTAGAGTTGGTAAATATTAATAGAATATTTTTTATACTCAAAATATAAATTATCCCTAGGCACTTTTGATGTGTGCAGTTCGGTTACGAACAAAGCAAGCTCCAAATTTAATCATACAATATCAAGAAAAAATGTTTGAATTGTACACAGAGATTTATTTGACGTGCTGATTGATGCCGCCTTCGTTTCGTACACAAAATGTTTTATTCACGCGGCCCCAAAACTCGCAGAACTTTGATACGGGGAGCCCTCGTATAAGAGATTAAAAACTCCCAAAGTGATTGAACACACACCCGAATAACAGTCCATCAGGCTCGTGTTTGCTTTCAAATGTTTTATTCCATTACGAGGTTCCATTTTGAATTGCTCGTAGCGAAGTTTGTTTAGTCGTTCTTAACCGATCAGCTAAGTTAAGCAACGTTCGCTGCGGTCATGCGTTGAATGGATAACTGCTAGTGGTATCACTACTGAGCGCTTCCCTGCTTCGGAGGGCAATCAAGCCGTTGGTCCCAGTTGTTGTCTTAGAATGGCAGCCAATATAGCATGGTGGTAGGGCATTTGTGAGTGCCCGCCTGGCTAGCCACCACCCTCAAGTACAATAACGGTGTGTTTTGAGAGCTGTCCTTCAGAGCCAGTAACTCTAGGTTAGCCTGAACAACATCTTCGACCATGTAATCACTTACCATCAGATAAGATAGTGGTCAAAGGCTATCTTATATAAATAAATAAATAAGACTATTGTTCTAAGGCTTGTACTGCAGCCTCCCACATCAAGGGGGGGCTTTGCACTCATCTCCAAGTTTAGCAGCGTTTTGGGGATCGCAGTGTTATGTAAAATAGTTTCTTAATCAGTTCTTCATGAGGCGCTGCTTCCCACCTTCCAGTAATTTACCCTTAGTCACCTCTTATGACACCATTGGGAATAGATAGGAGCGTGACATTCTAGCCCGGGACCCCCCGGGCAATAATGACCCAGTGGCGTGGCTACTCAGCTACTCTGCAGCATAAAAAAAGGAAGAAATACGCTCTAGTAGTCTTACGAATTTGTCTTAATTGCAGGTGACAACCAAGGCATCAAGTTCCTGCGTCGCTTCCGACAGCTCCTCAATCCAGCACAGGTGTTCGAGCTGAGTGGTGCAGGGCCTCGGCTAGGGCTGCGGTTGTTCCGGCACTTTGCCCCCATCAGGGTACTGGTTTGCTCTGGAGACGGCTCGGTGGGGTGGGTGCTGCAGGAGGTCGACAAGCTGGATATGCATGTGAGTTAGACGATACATAATATACTTGCTCTCGCAAGTTTACTCTAAACTTGCACACATTTTGTTGCAGCTGTTCTATGGCTAGCATTTGAGCACTATCTTACGTGCATAAGCGATGACGTGGGCTACTAGGTCTTGAAATTATTTCAGATGGAAAAATATGGCTTTTTTTTTAATCTCAAGTTTTTTTTAACTGATATAAGGTCTAGGTTTTCACTTGGCGTGCGTCAATGCTCTTTAAATAATTTTGGGTCTTGGGCTAGACATAGATTTTTACCTACCAGGCTATACTGTTAGGCATGTGGTACCAGATTTTTTATTTGAGGCTGGTAGCCAGAAGCGTAAAATCGCAGACACTGCAGTGGTGCCCATCAAGGCGTACTCTAGAATGAAGTCCTCTACTGGCATTTACTATTAGCGCAAAAGTTCCTATTCTAGGTTCTGCCCCACCTTTGACCACATCGTAACCTAATACTAGGTGATATTGCGATGGTCAAAGGTCAGGAGAGAATAAGTATTCAATTTAGTTCCTAAGTGTCGTATCACTTTATTTTGCCAAAAACTATTCAGAGAACAAGATTTAACTTGTATCTAATACACCAACATTCCGTGTTTGATATTTATAATGATAAGGTTGGCATTTGACTCTGTACTTACTTACACACTACTATCCATGTACCGAGGAATTAACTGTATATATTTTACAAAATTACAAATATACGATAGGAAAAATTTAAGACATGTGCGGGATTCGTACCCGCGTCACGTCGTCGTACGTCCCGTGTATATATTTTGTTACTTTAATATATTAAAATATCAACTTCATTCATGTTTTAGTCCTTTCGTAATTATGATAATGGCTGAAGCACGACAAGGCGTCACGCGATAGCAATTCGCCCAAAATTATTACCAAAATAATTTGATATGGAAACACGAAAGCACTTAACTTTGTTTTTTCTTTTAATGAAATGGTGTTTGGTAATGTAATTTATTTTGTTTACAAAAGTATAAACGACTTAAGTTGTCTCAAAGAGACGGACTGACTCACGTCATATCGTACGTCATAAACGTCGTATTAATTATGCTGCTTTCTCAGATATCACAGCTAGTAAGAAAGACATAAGGGATAATTCCAATAGTTTATTCGTGGTCGTGATTATATGTGGTCGTCGAAATATGTTACTACAAGTGCCATGCAGCACCAAGTTGCTGCGAATTAGTGTTTGTATGGCACCTTTAATATTTAACAAAATACATTATATATTATATAGCAGTTATATAATATATTTAAAAATTTACGCAATGACTTTTTGACCACGTAATTTGCGACATCATGTGCATTATAATATTATATTAATGAATTCCTTGATAGTAAAAATATGAATGTTATTGCTTAATGGCCTTTACAATTATTTAATATTTGACATTAAATTATTATTGTATTAACTATTATTATTAATTTATAAGCTGTTTAATGTTAATGTCATAAGAATTGTTTCCAATGATAATTATATGAGCTTACGAGTATACACAAATTAATGTATGTATGCCAAATTGATGGAACTAGCGTTCTATATAAATAAAATATGTAATATCGTTTGTACCTAGATTCACAGACTAATAAATCATTGTATCATTATTTATAGAAATCTATATGATCTAACTAGACCTGTTAACCTACATGGTGTTTGGTTCTTCCAAGTCGTAACTAAAAAAATCTTAAAGAATAACAACAAGTAACCAAATTGAGTGCATTTGCCTATCAGTTTGACATAATCAATAAAAGTAAGTTTTAAGTTTTGCATGGTGGTAGGGCATTTTGCGAATGCCCGCCTGGCTAGCTACCACCCTCAAGTAGAAAATCTGTCACCAAGCACCTAACGGTGTGTTCCGGCAGCTGTCCTTGAGAGCCAGTACTTCTAGGTTAGCCTGAACAACATCTTCGACCACATCATCACTTACCATCAGGTGAGATAGTGGTCAAAGGCTAACCTATCAGGCATAAAAAAAAAAAATTAAGAATAAGTTATTCTCAGAGTGCCTTTATATTTCCACCATCCATCTCAGAAGCTCATTAAAGTGTTATGGTAGCGATCCCACATTTATAATGAAAGTTTCCATTTGGAACGGAAGGGGATTGGTTTGAAGATATGAAGGTCAAAAAGGGCATCGCGCTTTTTTTTTATACCTCATAGTTTAGCCTTTGACCAATATCTCACCTGATGGTAAGTGATGATGTGGTCGAAGATGTTATTCAGGCTAACCTAGAAGATGACTCCTAATGGACTGGAATGTCAGTAAAATGGCTGGACAATGAGAGCCCATGTAGCCAAAACTGAAAACTTTCTCGAAGAGGTTCTAGAATGTTCTACAATATTCCAGTTTATTGCCTACTACAGAAATAACAAAACAAATTACGATACCTTTTGAAAACTGATGTAATGTGCTATTCATGCACGCGGTCGAAGCCGAGGAAGCTAGTATGTTTAACAAGTATAAATTAATTAAAAACTCGATAGCAAATTATTTGTTTACGTTAAATTTTTTATCGTTCCATTTAAATGAAAAGTGCAATATATATATATATATATATATGTATATATTTACGGAATCGCACCAAAGCCCTTCATTTTGATATCCCGCACAGTGGGTTTAGATGAACAAAATTTTGATATTCATATGGCGTCTAATATCCGCCAGTTTTTACTTTTTTGATTTACCTAGCGTTACTTGCGTTATCAAGACAAATCTACGACGATATCTCATACATTAAAATCAATTTAGCCGTTTAGAAGTTATGGTAGAATAGAGAAACTCACATTACATACATATACATACACCCTTAAAAACATAAATCTCCTTTTTTGGGCAGTCGTGCAAAAATTAGGTAGCTTAGACAATACACGGCTCTTTTTTAAAGCATGCCTACATGTTAGTTTGTGTTCAACAGCGTCAAGTGCAAACGGCAGTGCTCCCTTTGGGTACCGGCAACGACCTGGCGCGAGTACTCGGCTGGGGCGCCTCCTGTGACGACGCAGCGAACTTGCAGCAGCTCATAGAGCGCTACGAACGGGCTTCCACAAAGATGCTTGATAGGTACCTATCTTACTTACTACCTATAGTGTTTATCGAAGGGTTCTTCGTCTTAGCTTCCTGACGTCCTTTGAATTTTGAACGTATTTCAGTTCGGAACCGCGGTTTATGCAACTGGATCAAAACGTTGAATAATCAGGTAACTGAGAAAGCTTGGAAACTGGGCCTTGATGAAGTGGCGAAACACATGGACAAGGCTATTCCCATCGGTTTTTTTGATGAAGTCGCAAATATGTTCCTAATTTTTTTTTCTTAATATGTATTGTGATAAATAACCCATTTCCTAACGTCCTCCGACGTTAGGAAATGGTATTAACCATAGAATATAACGTAGGTAGCTCGATATACTAGCGGTGTTTGAAAACTACAGCAAGTATAATCTTTATTGTTGTTTATGGTTTATAGTGTTTATATACTGTATTCCCCATGTGTCCAGGTGGTCAATAATGACGTTCGAGAGGTCGATGACCGCCCCGCCCCCACCACCAGCACCGCCCGATCTCTGCGAAGAGAACTCGTTGCTTAAGAACTTGCAAGACATAATGCAGGTAAGCCAAAGAAAAGGAAAACTCTAAAA
The DNA here is from genome assembly GCA_963890685.1 of Plagodis pulveraria. Lineage (NCBI taxonomy): Eukaryota > Metazoa > Arthropoda > Insecta > Lepidoptera > Geometridae > Plagodis > Plagodis pulveraria. The sequence continues at coordinate 6,131,747 of OY982950.1, forward strand.
AAAAACCTAAAGTCTTGCCTCCATTACTAGATTTAAGGTCGAAAATAATGAAGTTCGAGAGGTCTCAATGACAGCCTCCTCCACCTGTGCGACCTATACTTGCTGCACAAATACTTGTAACAATATTATATGCAGTTAATGAAATAATATGAAAAACTAAGATTAAATCTGATCAAACAAGTCTCCTATTTGTGCCTATAGGAGATAGGAGATTGGCGTATGGTCGTCAATAATGAAATTAAATAAATACTTCTTTAATCATATACCTTGTCCTGTACTGTACCTGTACGAACAAAAGTTGCTCCTGAATTAATTGCAAAACACAGCTAATATTTGTTTTTAATGATGCTTTGACCACATTTTCGTCGGATGATAAGTGATGTTGTTGCAGGAAGGTTTCCAATTTATTTTCTATATAAAGGAAAACTTCATCTAACAAGGAATATATATCGTTGCTGTTCACAAATTTAGACTATTTAAACACTGCCTCCGCGGGGTACTGTGTACTAGAGTGTCAGTCTTAATTTTTATTTATGAATAGATTCAAGCGTTACTTTTGGGAAATCCATATTTAACAATAACAAATATTTTAAGAAAACATCAGATTAATATTTTAATAAAACACTTAAAAAAAATATATATATATATATCTAGTGACAATGCCGCCTAATTTTCCTGCTAAGCCGACGTGACGTCACAAACGCCACGCAGCCAAACCGGAAGACTTCTTCCTCCAAGAGACTCTTGTGAGTCTCTTGAGTCAATACCTCATGGGGATGCTTCGTGTAGAAGCGAAACGCGTCGAAAATTCTTCCGGTTTGGCTGCGTGGCGTTTGTGACGTCACGTCGGCTTACCAGGAAAATTAGGCGGGATTGTCACTAGATATATTTTTATATTTTTTAAGATATAAAATATTAATTAGATGTTTTTCTAAAATACTTTAAAAATATTTGTTATTACTTAATTTTTATTTATGTTTTATTGCTGATAGGCTAGCCTTTGACCACTATTTCACCTGATGGTAAGTGACAATTTAGCTGAAGATGTGGTTCAGACAAACCTACTAATGTGTCTGTATCCTTGCATACTGTACCTACTGTACTCCTCCTAATAGACCACTGTTAAACCCAGCCTTCCCCATAAATGGATTACGCCATGGGTACGCCATAATCCTCACGCTACAGGTGGCTTGGGGATCGCAGTATAAGATGGCACATCTTCAGAAGGCGCTGCTACTACTAAAGTAAGTCGCCTCTTACGACTCCCACAGTAAGATATAGGGGGGAGGATGAATTCTAGCCCGGCAGCTCACGGGGCAACCTTGCATAACAGTGCCTTTATTCTGGGTATTTGTAAACTTATCATTGAGTTAATAAAGACTGGTTGTCTGTTAAGGCGGGTGAGATGTCCTGTTCGGCGAGCTCGTCCCTCCGCGCGGGATGCCTGCGGCTGGCGGCGGCGGGGGAGCGCGCGGGGGGCGGGGCGGCGCGCGCTGCGCATCGGCTGCGGCGCGCAGTCTCGCTCCTGCTGCATGCGAGGGCACATCTGGCGCACGATCATGGCCGGTGCAAGTGAGTCACCCATATTCAGAAGCTCATTAGAGATAACAAGCGTTAGCGTCGTGACTTCCGATTAAAAAATGATGCAATCAAAATATAAATTATTGTTTATAGTTATAACACGGAAACTACACTATCTATCGCAACTCCTGATTTGGACATAATGATAAGTGATCGGAAAGATCCTAACATTTTAGTCGTATCTGACAATTTCACGTTGGCGCTTTGACGGTTTTATAGTACCTAATTTAATATTAAATGACAAAATGTTTCGGGATTGTCGCAGATCGTGGGAGCCGCTAGAAACAACGAGTGATAGTGAGCCTGAAGCACAACCCGCTGCCGAGAAGGGCAGTATCGAAAAGACTGAAAAGGTAATAGAAAAAACATTTCAAGTTTCATCATCCGGCTCGAAGGTCCAAATATACTTTTTTGCTTTCAATATTACAATATCATGTTTGTCTAAAAGTTTACATACAAGAATATAAGCTAACTACTGTAATTAATGGTCACCCGACTACCAAGGAAGAGTTACGTTTGTAGATATAAAATTTATGATGTGAAATTCGTAAAGAATTTTTCTACACGGATTTCGTATTTATATAAATTTTACTGTAATGAGGAGTCTCTTTTGTAAACTCGATGTCCTGGCAGTCGTCGTCGATAAGTAATAAAATGTCCAGTGGCCTTCTGAAGTTTGACTCTGTGCACAGTAGTTTTATTTTTAATGTTGATAGGTAAAGCATTTGACCACAAACCCACCTGATGGTAAGTGACGATGTGGTCGATAGTGGAAACTTCCCCGATTTAATGAAACAAAGTAAAATCACTCCAATTTTAAAGTCGGGGTCTACATCTGACCCTTGCAATTATAGACCTATTTCCATCTTACCTGTTCTGAGTAAAGTATTCGAAAAAATTATGCTCAAACAACTACTATCCCATTTTAACAAGCATAATTTATTAAATGATTAATCAGTTTGGTTTCACCAAGAGCAAATCCACAACAGATGCAGGTGTTCAATTGATGTCGCATATACTGGAAGCCTGGGAGAGTTCACATGATGCTATTGGCGTATTTTGTGATCTTTCCAAGGCATTCGACTGTGTAGAGCACTGCACTCTGATTCGTAAACTTTCCCACTATGGTATTCGTGGAAAAGCTCTGAATCTTATAGAGTCATATCTGTCAGACAGGCTACAGAGGGTTGGAATAAGTGGCAATACTTCTTCCGGGTCATTGGTAAAAATGGGAGTACCACAGGGATCAATTTTGGGACCTTTTCTGTTTCTAACATATATTAATGATCTGCCTTGCATGGTCAAAGATTTCTGCGATATTGTTTTATTCGCAGATGATACCTCTCTGATTTTTAAAGTAGATAGGAAAGACAGTGAACTGACGCATGTAAATAATGTATTATCTAAGATTTGTAAATGGTTCGCCGCTAATAATCTTCTCCTAAATTCAAAAAAGACGAAATGTTTAAAGTTTTCTTTACCAAATGTTCCTTATGTTGAACCAAACATAAAGCTTGGCCCAGATAAACTCCCTATTGACAAAGCGACAGTCTTCCTGGGAATCAAAATGGATTCCACTTTACAATGGGATCCACATATACATGATCTCTCCGGAAGACTTAGTTCTGCTGCATATGCAGTTCTTAGGATAAGACAGTTAACAGACGTAGCTACTGCTCGCCTAGTTTATTTCGCGTACTTCCACAGTATTATGTCGTATGGCGTATTGCTGTGGGGAACTGCTGCTGAGATAGAGACAATCTTTATCATACAAAAGCGTGCAATTCGAGCCATATATAAAATGGGTCCTAGGGAATCTGTGAGGGATCTTTTTAAAGAAATTGATATTTTAACTTTACCAAGTCTGTATATATTTGAAAATATTATGTATGTTCGTAAAAATTTGAGTAAATTTAAATTAAACAGTGACAATCACGATTACAATACTAGGAATAAAGATAAAATAGCGGTGCCAGGTTTTAGATTAGCAAAGACAAATAAAAGGTCCTTCTTAGGTAATTGTGTGCGGTTTTATAATAAAGTTCCTAAACATATTACAACGCTCACAGAAGGGAAATTCAAGATGCATGTGAAAAACATATTGATTAAAAAATCCTACTACACAGTTTCTGATTACATAAACGACAAAAATGCCTACTACCTACATAATTTAAACAAATATTGTAATAACTCTATTATATAGTATGTATGTAACACATTGTTAAAAGAATGGCCCCGAGTTTCTTGCCCGTTCTTCTCGCAGTGGCTCTATACAATTTATTTGCTGAACGTGGCAGTACAATGTAGAATATTTCAATACTAAAATTTGTAATTGACCTTCATAAGAGCGTCGTAGACGCCTAAATTGAATAAATGATTTTGACTTTGACTTTGACTTTGGTCGAAGGTGTTAACAGGCTTAACCTAGAATTACTGGCTCTCAAGGATAGCTGCCGGAAGTGCTTCGCGACAGAACTTGAGGGTGGTCTCTATCCAGGCGAGCATTAATAAAATGCTCTACCACCATGCGGTGAAGTTCAAGCCGGCGGTGGTTTTCGAACCATGGACCTGGTGCGCGGCAATCCATAGCCAATGGCACTGAGCCATCAGTGCTAAAGTCGTATGAAGTGTTTGATAGCGCGGTGTTTGCAGGAGCAGCTGAACTGGGCGGCGCGCGGGTGTGCGCTGTCGGGCCGCGCCGACAGTGTGCGCCGCGCGCTCTCCACGCTCGTGCGCACGCTCGCGCTCATATACCCGCAGGTAACTCTACTGCAGGCAACATTACACTACAACTACACACACTAATAATCGTTAGTTAAGAACTAGGTCAACATATCCTATACTCTTAATGGGGGATCCCAGCATGTAAGATAGCGCCAGATATTTATACAAAATAGCCGCTAGACAACAGGGTCAATATGCATGTGGGGGTCGATTACCGTATTGGTCATAACGTCCACCGTTTAATATAGGCCTCCCTTTCAGTGGTGGTTTGCCATAATCCTCACGCTTGGCGTGTAGCTTGGCGATCGCAGTGTAAGGTAGTTCTTCAGCAGGCTCGGCTGCCTACATTCTGGCATTATAAATGAAATTATTTCTCTATGATTCTGGTATTTTCCCTTCGTCACCAGGGAGATGTAAACAGTTATTTCTAACGTCTCCCTTAGGAAGTTATGGGAGAGTGCAATCTAGCCCAGTACTCCAGGTGTATTTAACTAACTTTTAGAAGGCATAGACTTTTAGAAATCCCCTTTTAAATGATGATGCATACACTACAGCTAAAACGCTTATATTAATCCATTTTTCGATTTACAATACTCTATATTTAAGTCGATTCTACAGAAATCCCTAAATATAAAACTCTTTAACTGCGGTACTTCTTATTCTGTTCATACTAAAATCCACATTCGTTTAATACTTAAAACGGCTATTCTATTAAATTTAAGGCGATTTTACATAATTTTAGAGAACATACCACAATCGAAATCAAACAACAATTTTATGGACTGGCATTCGCAAGCTTTATACCATTTTGAATTTTAATGTGAACAGAATAAGTAATCTTACCACCAGTACCTAATGGTGGTTCTCGGGGCTGTAAACCTCGCGAGTCTGCCCTTGTATAACTTACAATAATAATAATACAACCAATACAACATGGAGCCCACTTGACTTAGGCCCGTGGTCCTCATAATATACACCGAAGTATCTTAAATATAAAGAGATAATCGAGAAAATAAAAATTGTGATTAATAATAATGATTGTTTATTGCCTGAAAGAATAGCTTAACCTAATTACACTTTGTCTGATCCATGGTTTATATTATTCAAACTGTGGGTACTAGCGAGCCCCAAACTAAGCGTGAGCCTGTATCTTGGGACTCTGAGTGTGAATTTACAGAAATCATACATTTATACAAAAATAGGTGTAATAAAACGTTAAACATTTAAATTATTAACAAGTCTAGTAAGTGATGGGAAAATTCTATGTTAAGTAATAATTAAAATTCAAAATCGTAGAATGGTGAGGTTCTACTTAAATTACTCCAATTAATATATGTGAACTTGTAAAGCGTATGTCTGGAATATTATCAAAAAAAATATGAGAGAGTAATGATTGAAAGAATGATGGATAGCGTGGAAGTATGTAAGAGTGAGTGTGTGTGTGTGTGACTGTGTAAAAGTATGTAACAGGGTATGTGTGTCATTGTGTGAGAAAAAGTGTGAGCAATGGAATGATGAAAGGGCTTTATGGGTATTTTAAATTACTCATGCTTGATATTGTGTATTAAATAAGTTCCCCAGTTTCATCGTAACAATTAAATAAGGGTTCACTGCACACGCTGGTGAGGGAATGGGTCACAAAATCCAAAAATCATAGTTATATTCCGAAAGCTTAACTTAATTTGATGTGACAAAGGTAATTTGCTTGCTGCCAATGCCGGCGCCGCTTCTATTTCCTCCTAGCTTCACCGTGAGTGACGAAGCTACGGTTAAAGAGCTCCCCCACCGTTGAAAAGTGCACTAATCGCGTTTAAGTTAAATTTTATATCTTTGTAAGAATATTTGCTGAGTAGATAATTGATATCCAGGGTGTATCGCAAGAGACAGAGTCGTGCGATACGACAACGAGCACGGAGGCGGGTGAGATGGCGCTGGAGGGGGCGCGGGCCACGTCTCCGGCGCGCACTGCGCCCGCGCCGATGGCGGAGCTGTCCGTGCCGGCGCCGAGAGCCTTCGCCGACAGTCGCCGCTCCTCCGCCGCTTCCGCTGTCTCCGCCGCCTCTATCAATCCAGAAAAGTAAGTCGTGCTCATCATCAGGCAAAGACTTGCCACCATCGTGGTTAAAGATAAATGTGAAATATCACATGATGGTAAGTGATGATGTGGTCGAAGATGCTGTTTATGGTATCCTAGAGTTACTGGCTCTCAAGGACAGCTGCCGGAACACACCATTAGGTGCTTGACAGCAGATTTTCTACTTTAAGGTGGCGAGAATTTAGGCGAGAATTCGGGGAAATGTCCTGACACCGTAACAATTGCCAACCGCAAAAAAACAACCAGGATCGATCGTGCCCTCTGAAGCACGGATCGCTCAGTAGTAAATGTCACTAGCGGTCACCCATCCAAGTCATGACCGCAGCGGGCGTTACTTGTTGGGTTAAGAACGACCAAGCAAGCTACGCTACGAGTGCTTCCAAATCAATATTTTTCCGTTGTATTAGCTAAAATGATACTGTATTTAATAAAAGGATCTCTCTTAGTCTACACTATCGCTGTGACATCAGACTTTTGTACATCAAAATATTCTCTCTTCTCGTTATGTACCTAAAACATCTCATTTCCGCTTGAATGAAAACGTAAACATTTTTTTTTCCCTTGTGCGATATTTCAATCTGTTTTATTTCTCTCCACAGCATTCCAGACGTAGATGAAGACATTGCAAAACTAATAAGCTCAAATCCACCGGAACAGTTTAACTTGGACGTGAACAGAGCGGAGCGAAGTAAAACAAGTTCCGCATCGCCGCAGGACCGCCTTTCAATATCAAATCTCTCATCATGTGATACTAGCTCATGTAGGAACCTCCTGCACCCAGATATGGACAGAGGGACGTATAGCAGCAGCCTTACTATACCCAACCTCGTGATATCTGACGACAGTGATAGACGAGACTCGGTCATACAGGGAGACACTTACGAATCGGACCAATTGACCATTATAGATATCGACAAACCGTATACGGAGGAGGTGCATTATCAGGAGCTTCTGTCGCGTGATACCCCGGCAAGCGGAGATTGCACACCCGACAGAAGGCTCTCTAGTGTAGATTTGGAGATAGACGCTAGCAGTTCAGATGGGTCCAACATTAGCGATTATAGTTTAATATCGGAGATCATCGACGGCAAACTCGATGTGGAGGAATCAGGTGTTATCGGACACATTGACTCGCCCGATGACACGTATGTCAACTCAGAAACTTTACACGGTGAATCTATCATGGACGATATCAGTTCCATGCTGGGACAGGAAGTTCTCATGGCCATGATGGGTAAAAATGGCGAGAACGAAACGTACACAGACGACACGACACTTTTCACATCAGATACTGCATCTGACATCACGATGGACAGCAGGAATCCAAGCTTACAGAAAAACAACGAAGCGACGAAGAAATATTTGAAATTGAAGAAGCAGAAGGAAGCGGAGGTTGAAAAATTTGGTTTTGAAAATAGAGTGTTCTACATCGAAAACGCAACGAAAGTAGAAGAACAAATAAAGTATTGTAGCTTAGCACAATTCGAGGAAGGTAGTGATATAGCTAGGAAATCATTCAAAAGGCAGCTGCGGAAAAGTTTAAAAAAGCGCATTCCTGATGATAATGGTCTGAAGAGTATTTTACAGAGAACTACTGAAGAGTCGCTAAGACTTGATGATGGCTTGAAGAGCTCGTTAGATCCTCTAGGGGACTTGGATTCTCCAAGAAAAAATTTACAGGAACACAGAGACCAGTCTCTTGCGTTTCCTCAAGTGAGCGTTGTTGTGGAACCACCATCACCATCACACAGTGACGAAAAGAAGAGCATTAAGGCCTGCGCGAGTAGAATGGCCTCAGTTTTAAGCGACATCTTCGACCAAGGAACGGACACGCTAAGCGTCAATTCTCCGGAGCCGAGTATAGGGACCACAAGGGAAAGAAGACAGTCTGACAATCCGAAGTTGTTGGGATCGGACCCTGAATACGGCAAGTTCCTGAGCTGCTCGCCGGCGGCTACTAGGAGGATATCTTGTGGTAGTCTATTCAAGCCTGGAGAGCCCGACAAGTAAGTTCAACTAGTATTATTTAAGCATACACACATATTTTATGTATAGTTTGTATAATGTAGATTGTCTGCGTATTAGTAGTTGGGGACAGACGATAAACGGAAGATCACTCATTGGAACAGTAATATTTTCATCTTATTAAAAGAGATTTATATAGGCTATATAACGGCTGACGTGGTTCAGCTAGATAGTCGCACGATATTAAACCTTTAATCAGTCTACAGTCAGTGTACCCTCCAATACTGCCCGTCGATGTCGTAAGAGGGGAACTACGAGTAAAATACCGGAAAGCGAGCAGAGGGCTTTCTGAGAAACGGCTTCTCTGAAAATCTTACACTGCTTGCCCGCTTAGTATATCAGTTCATATATCATCAATAAACGAATCGGTTTGTCATCGACGTAATGAATCAATGTTATACTAGCTGTATATTAGTGTATAACTAGTGACTTTATTGTGCCGTAGTAGCTATGGGTTGAAGCATTCTATCGACCTATTTTGCATGAGTACGATTAGTGGGTGTAAAGCTTGCAGCGGAAATCATCAAGTGTGTGGCAAAATGTGCGTATCGTATGCCATACTTATTGTTTTTATTGATGTGTGAGTGGAACCGGCGTGAGAGACGTAGTTATACTTTTATGTGAACAAATTCGGACTGAAGGCAAATCTGCCTTGTTTCTTTGATCTGAGACACACACTTTTCATACACATATCATTATGTAGACTATCAAAAACATACTGCAATCCTATCTACTTTTACACGTACTAATTCAAGAAAATATTTCAATATTATAGAATATCCGATAGAATAAGCAGCATGCCACAATTCGCGCCAACGCTAGTAGGGTGTTTCTCCGCGTTAAGCACACAACAGGACTCTTTATTACTTAACACGCCCATTTGCCGAAATGTAACGGGTACACAACCGACAATAGGGCATTCTCATAGTAGAGTATTAGCGTCAGGCCGGCTGTAGAACTGAAACTAAATTTTTTTGTACAATTGTCCTGTTAGAGGAAACATATTGTAACGTGCAAAATGCGTGTTGGGACGAAAAATAGAGTAAATTACAATTTGGTCGAGTTGCTTATGGAGCGAACTGCAAACAAATCTTGAGAATCTAGATAACACCAATCGTTTTTTAAAGCAGGTTATCCACATCAGTGTCATCGATATGGGGCGAAGGTGGCCCCACTGGCCCATTGGGAGGATCCAAATCAGAAGCCTGTGAAAAGGCCAAGAAGCTTCCAATCATCAACCCCCTAGTGTCTCTACCAGCCTGGCCTCACGTGACCCAGGGTTTTATATCACAATGCTTATTGGCGAACGCTGACGCCCTTTGCGCCGCCGTCAGTCCTCTAATGGACCCTGACGAAACCTTGCTGGAAGGGTTCTATGAACGAGCTGTGATGAACAATTACTTTGGGATTGGGATCGATGCGAAGATCACTCTGGACTTCCACAATAAGAGGGAGGAGCATCCTCAGAAGTGCCGATCGAGAGCTAGGAACTACATGTGGTACGGAGTGCTGGGGTCGAAGGAATGGGTTAACAGAACGTACAGGTAAGAGAAACCGTTTCCAATCTGCATCTACTTGATTTATTTTTGTAACGTTCATATTTTACACCATCATATTACACGGCCCTAGGATTCTCTGGATGGCACTGTCTATTGTTATCGTCTTAACTGATGGGAACAAGAGACAGAGCTATGTAACATCTATGTTCGATTAGATTTAATAACGGTAGGTACCGTTTTCCCCGTGGGGTGTCGGTATAGACTTTCACCCATGTGATCGCGGGTGCGCCTTTATACGTTTTAGTGGTTGCCTATATCACTGTCGATTTAAGAATAATAACAACTAAATTTACGAAAAATCTCGCAATCATACAGTCTTAACATAAACCACAGTCCATCCTTCCAGAAATCAAAGTAGACTTCCTCTTATCTAAATACCTAATAATGAATTTGACACTTCCAGGCATCTGGGTCAGCGAGTGCAGCTGGAATGCGACGGGCAGAGGATCCCACTGCCAGAGCTGCAGGGAATCGTGGTGCTGAACATACCTTCATTTATGGGTGGGACCAACTTCTGGGGAGGAACGAGAGGAGACGACATCTTCCTCGCACCTTCCTTTGACGATCGCATACTTGAGGTATAGTTTTAGAGACATCTGAGACTGATAGTGCTGTTGGAGTGTGTTAGTTAGATGATTCCAAGCGCATGGCTTGCAGTGCTGAACATAAGTTCCTGATTGGCCGAGACCAGAGACCATAGAGACAAAGTAGCATTAGTAAGTTTTTCCGCGAAGTGCTCGTAGCGAAGTTTGGTTAGCCGTTCATAACCGATCAGCTAAGTTAAGCAACGTCCGCTGCGGTCAGGAGTTGGTTGGGTGACCGCTAGTGACATTACTACTGCGCGCTTCCATGCTTCGAAGGGCACGTTAAGCCATCAGGTTCCAGTTGTTGTCTTACGATGGGAGAACGAATTCGCTACGAGCGCTTCAAGACTTTTTTTTTGCTATAAATACTCTGGGTATTTTTGTAGAGTTTACACTGTTATGTAATATAGGATAATGGAACATTGACACACACAAGATCGTCGTAGGCTCCTCAATTGGATAAATAACTTTTTTTGACACTCATCGTTGTCGGAGTTAAAGACTGTATATCCAAAACAACTGGAGAACCAAAGATAAGTCAGTCAAAACATTTCTTCCTTTAAAAAACTGGCCGTTAGCTTCATTAACACGCTTTAAAAGCTGAAAATGTAAGGGTACAAACACTATAATAAAACTTGAGATCATGAAAGTGTTTACTCAGCAAAATTTTATCGTAAAACTCCGGAACTTTTGGCTATTAATCTGCCTGTCGTACTCGTGAAAGGGTGGATGTAATCATCCTCGGGCAAAATTAACCCTTTTAAATGCGGTTTTAGTAACGGAGAATAATTTACTTCTTTATGGAAGGTTAGGGTTTCTCGATTTTATCATGTAGAGATTTTAATTAATATTGTTGATAAACTCGTATATATTATCCTTACGTCTGTATTGGTAATTACCTAAGCAACATATACACACTTAATAATTGCAGCAGTCGTTTTGTGTGCTAATGAACATACCTCCATACGTTTGATTAGGTACATTGGTATAAGTTTTATTAATTACTTACTATCTACGATAGCCTACGTTAATTTATCTTAGGGCCAGTTTTTCAATCAGTTTTTCAAACAGTTGCGATTCCTAAGTATACATTAAGAGAACTATGAACTTACGAATATTGGTTGTAAAATGAAAGTCTGATAGGTACATTAAAAATCGCGTCATATTGAGTCTTATCTTATTTATTGTATTACTGTAGTAGACTGTGCGTTGTCTTTGTGTTGTTTAGATTATTGATTTTTAGCATTCGTCACAAACCTCATTTTAGAATGTGTATTACCTACATAAACAGTAGGTAATCAATTGTCCATGTGAGAACTTAAAAATATATCATCAAAACCTACGAATAAATTTATTATTTATTCGTAAATCAAAACTAACTTAGTTGACTTTGGGTCGACAAGAAGCTTTTAGTACTAGTTGTTAAGTTATAAGGTACCGGCTAAGATTACTATAGCACTATTCTAAGAAATAAATACAACCTGAATTGAGAAATTTATCCCCATTAGAAGTATTTTTTTTCATCTGCAATCCTGTTTTGATATCTAGTTAATATTACGTAGTATTATATATCTATATCAATGTGAATCGTCTTCATATATAATCATAGCCTTTCGAAGTATTCGCAACAAAACGTGTACCGAATTAGTTTTCTTGGATTCATCAATAGATATCAAGACTATGGATATAGTATAGATGAGTGCGTGGTGACTCATAAAAAAAGTTCAGATGGTACACGGCGCACGATAAAACTGTCGCCAAAAATACCGTGCTCCTATCATACTGTCCCTTTCCACTGCACTATATCTTTCTGAGTTCCTTGTAATCATTAAATTTTCTCTGAATATTCAGTAAAATAAAGGCAGTCAATCAGTAAACTATTTTCACCAGGAGAATTTACGTTGACCTTCCAGGTGGTGGCAGTATTCGGATCTGCACAGATGGCAGCGTCTCGCCTTATCAACCTCCAGAAGCACCGCATAGCGCAGTGCCGAGCGGTCCAGATAAACATCCTGGGGGAAGAGTGCGTCCCGGTGCAAGTGGACGGCGAGGCGTGGCTCCAACCTCCAGGATGCGTGCGGATCATACATAAGAACCGAGCGCAGATGCTGTGCAGGTCCAGAGCGTTGGAAACCAGTCTCAGGTAAATGATACTTTTAATCGCTAGCAGAGGTAGAAGCTCCCCAGAGCGTAGTCATTGATCAGAGAGAGCGGAGTAACCAGGGTTTTTATTGCCTAACCAACGAAAATATATAGTAAGAATTGTATCTCTCTTACAGTGACCGCTTTGATTTCGGACCAAATAACATACCGCGTACAATCTTCATGCTTTCGTTTCTTTAGTAAGAAATTGATTTGGCGCTTACTAATGATCGCATCCAACGACCGCGTTTGCGTCAAGGTAACGAAAATAAAAAATTGTTGCGCCGCACGATACACTTTTTAGGGTTCCGTACCTACAGGGTTAAAACGGGATCCTAATACGATAATAATAATAATAAAAATTTATTTATCAAGCCATACATGGATAAACCATAATAACTAAGACTCCACTGTCCGTCTGACTGTCTGTCACCACCCTTCGCACGCGAGTCCGACACGCACTTGGTCAATTTTTAAACCAATCCCGCCGCGGTGATGTTTACGTTCTGCTGTTTTTAAGCTCGACTTACATTTTATTTACCTACATATTTATTCGTAATGTCTAACTAAATATACTAGTACCTAACTAATGAAGTTGGCTTTGAAGAAGTGATGGCTCTGTGGCATTGGCTATGGACTGCCGCGCAGCAGGTCCATGGTTCGAATCCCGCCCAGAGCTTGAGCTTCACCGCATGGTGGAAGGGCATTTTGCGAATGCCCGCCTGGCTAGCGAAAGTAGAAAATCTGTCGCCAAGCACCTAACGGTGTGTCCTTGAGAGCCAGTGAAATAAGATAAGATAATTTTTATTGCCATAAAAGATTTATAAGTAAATACAATCGTTAACTTAGATTCTAGAATAATTAAAATTCTTATTGGGTAATAGCTATAATAACAGGCAAAATGAGACTTAACAGGTATGTCTCAAGGTGATGGGCGCAGTGCAGTTCATCACTTGTGATGAAATGCATCTGTTATAGGCAGAGAATACCGCTTAACATCAGGTGGGCCTCGCACTTGTTCCATCACAATAACATAAAAAAAAGGGTTTCAGTTTTAAATATGGCGGTTTAACAATGCCTCCTCCTTATGTCTGTATGTCTACAGGATAAATTTAACTGCATAAATTCGTTCCTTCTTGAAGCCCCACAAAATCCTTATACGATTCCTTCGAAAACAATGCCCACTCTTGAGTTCAAATGTCATAATGAAGTTCCCCTCAATTGCCGTTCTAATAAGATAAGGCTGTGGTCGTACAAATGACACGATAAGAAGAAGTTGAAGTTGAACAATGACGCGTACGACAAGAAATTCAAAATTGTAATTATATATTTTGGTTTCGTTGATAGAGCTTCTAACTATTGTATTTAATCACTTACGCGAGATTAGGAGAATTTTCGTGTATTTTTTTATTATTATTGAATTGATGGTACCGGTAAAAGTATTTTTATTATTTTAACGGTTTTAGGGGTTACTTACACAATCAGGTTCATTGGAGTTCAATATCTTTTCATGACAATATGTCCATCCATAGTCGCGAATTTTATAATCATGTACAATGGTAATCAAATCTAGGTACATCCCGATAAAACCCTTAAATTTTTTTAATTCACGCCACAGAGATGAGTTTTACCTTAATGCTGCTGTCTCATACATAACTACATTCCTAGGATATTTAAGCTCCTACTGCTTTTCAAATATTATGGCTAGGATTCATATACTCGCAGACGTACTTATTTTGTTTAATTTTTTACAAAGCCGCCAAGACAATTTATTGATTTGTTAAATTTTGTTCAATGAATAAAAATATCAAAAAGATCTTAATTTCGACATATGTTTGCCTTCTACTCTGAACCAATTTGACTTATTTACTGGATGTTTAGATTGAAAATATATCAAATGTAGTGCTACAGTTTCACCACGACGAATAAAAGTTTACTGGAACGGTACTCTCTATATTGAAAAATATAGTTTTGGAGCATACGACGTTTACTTCCAAGCAACTGCCCTTGGGCGGCGCGAGGGACGAGCCATTAGTACCGCTCATGCATTGAGGAGGACAATATTCAAGGTTATTGGCGTGATCCTAAGCCTTAAGAAACCATTACCGGTATTGTTACAGGACGTGGGACGAGAAGCAGCAGCTAAAGGCGCACTCACACGGCGGAGGTCCCGCGGCGGGAGGACGCACTGCGCTCGCGCCGGCAGAGAGCGCGCAGCTACTGGCGCTGCTCGATGACGTCAACACGCTCGTTAAACATGTACGTTTATTTTGAGGAATTTCGGGACTAGAAATCGGTACTTACCTAATGTGACGTCTGTCATATTGAAATGCTATTTTCTAAAATTTGTATAATAATTTTAAAAAATACTACGAACTTATATAACAGCTATACAATTAAAGCATTTAGAAAACCTACACGCTATTGCAGACTCTCAGGCAGTGCAAACCAGTTGTAAGCGTGCACTGAGAAAAACGACTTTGGAGCTTAAATCAAATTTGACCTTTTACCGTTGAATTGTAACTTTCTACGCAATGAATTCACAAGTCTTAAGATGATTTTCACCAATCAATAAAAATGTACTATGTTTTATAATAAACAAAACCGTCAAAAAACGCCTTCCGTAAAGTATTTTCAGAATTGAACTTGTTATACGATAATAATTGCAGTATTGACCATAAAATATACCTTACTTTTACGGCGGTTTATATACGGTGATTATCACTATAACATACGACTTAATCAGCCTCATCGAAAAGTCAATATTTAAGAAAGACCACAAAATACACCTTAAATGAAGACGAAAAGAAACATTCGCCTTCACTGACCTCGTTTAACGCCTTCTAGTTGGAAGGCGTTTTTGTACGTATTTACGTATGGTCGGTTTTTTGCCTTCATACCATATAAATTGGCCGTCATTAGGGCGCTTTTGACTTTTTTTCTCAGTGTGCCCAGCATGCTGGCAGCATTGCCCCGTTGGATTGCAATAATTATCGTTGAGCCAAATAGATGCCAGCATTTTGATCACGTAATAAAAATAACGATTGACTAGATAATCAAGAAATTCACTATTCGGTACTTTTTGTGTTCTGTGCGTCACGAGTACACCGGTAAGTACAGTTGTCCTTCCTAAGTCTTTCTAGAAACCGACATGATTAGTATAATTTAGATATTGGACCTAGTATTTCGCTGAATAGTTCGTGGACGAATATGACGCGTTTATATATTGGCCTGTAGCAGCCAAATGCGAGTTGAGCCTCACTCTTTTACGTTTCCGCAATACAATGCAAAAAAATATATTTCTAAGAATTATTACAATCACTATGGCGTGCTAAGCAAAATCACATTCACAAATTATTCACTTCGAGTGGAAATCGAACTCCAGTGTTACGCTTTGGGTGCCTAAACCACTAGGCTATCGGTGATCGTTCTGAACCGAAGTTTTGTACTCGTAATTGGTCATAGAGAACAATGCGCGGTCATCAACCAGATTACTATACTTCATCTGATCGGAAGTACCTAATGCTTTTTCAAAGACTTAACTCTCGTAATGATGTCGCTACCCTTCTATATTTCTTAATATGATTACAATCACCATCGCGTGCTAAGCGACATCACATTTACACATTTTTACCAGCACAAGTTTTTCACGGCGAGTGGGAATCGAACTCCGGGTTTACGCTTCGGGTGCCTAAACCACCGGGCGGTCGAGGATGGCTCGACTGAGGTAAAATATTGTGCTTTAATTGGTCGTTGAGGATATTGCGCGGTCATTAACTACTTACTTTGTCTTTTTCAAACATTGAAATTTTCACTTAAGCAAAATCCGCGTTTTTAATATTTTAATAATATACTGAAATTACAGATTCCTTACCAGTTTAGTCGTTGTGATAGACTTCGTAAACAAAAAACGTCTAAAATGTACAACTTCGAACGCTCCCCATGTACCGTTACTTTTAGGAATAAAAAATTAACAATTATATTTGTAAATTACTCAATTGGCAACTTAATTAATATCATTGATACAACCAACCCATTTAAGGGCGTATACCATTCGACGCTAAATTCTTAATTTTCGATAATTTTGATAACTTTTTGTGTTTATGGTTCATATTAAATGTGGATCCATTGACGCAAAATGTTGTTAAAACTATCGAAAATAACTCAAATGGAATACGGCCCAAGTGATGTCCTACATTTCACATGACATTCTCTGTAGAATAATATTTGTGTGTGTGGTATAGGTGAAGCTGTCGTGTATAAGCGAGTGCGGCGGGGCGGGGGCGGGGGTGGGTGCGGGGGAGGGCAGCGCGGTAGGGCGGGCGCGGCGCGTGGCGGCGCAGGCGGACGCGCTGCAGGACGCGGACGGCAAGCTGCTGCCCGCGCCGCAGCTGCGTCGGCTGCTCGCTGCCATGGTACACTACCCACACATGTTTACACTTACTTACTACAACAACACTTTTATGGTATATTCAAATTCAAATAATTTATTTTCCAGAATACAAACATTTCATATTACATTTTGAGTTGTTGTATAAATATGTCGCATTAGTGTTCAGTCTGCAAGCAGACGTGCAAATGTTTTGTCAATTCGCAATAATTATTACTAAAATTAAATATTGTCAGTTAACATTTGTAAATCCCTTGAAATTCTAAATACTCTTTTACGCTATAAAGGCAATTATCTAATAGCCACTTCCTAAGCCTCTTTCTAAAGATTTGTCCATCTAGTTGTTTCAACGCATCAGGTAACTTATACTAAAATACACATATTATACACATTTCTTATAAATTTCCTTATAGCACCGAGGTTGATATAATAAGTTTTTATATTGATTACGTTTTTGTCTTGGATAAACTTCACTTCGTGCCTTGAAATATGATGGATAACGTTTTACAAAAATACACACTTCTCTAATGTATAAGCATGGAAGCGGTAAGATGTTATTTCGTTGAAATAAAGGATGGATATATGATGATGGTCTGCGAACGGTCGCCTAATTTGACGTGCTGTGTGCCTACCTATCATCGAGACTGGAATGAACTCTTACCCACATCTGTCAGTTATCGACACTTACTGTCACTGGGCTATTAATGTTATAATGTAAGTTCCGGTTATACTACTTAGAACATATTTAATAAATAAAACACTATCTTTGCGTTTCACAGTCATCGATTTAGCCTATCCAACGGGTAAAGCTTGAAACGCGCTGCATGTTAACTGTCATTTTTATCATTCAGATAGTATAACCGGAACTTACTCGAACATTCTGAACCAGGCCCTTAATAAATTGGTTTCTACTACCTTTACCATACAAAAATTTCAAGTACTTTTATAATATTACTCGTAAATGATTAAAATTAAATATTTGATTAGTTACTTAAAATTTTAATATAACCGGAAATTTTAATAGTTAAATTAAAATTTTCGGCGTAATCTACGCCGACTTGTTCTCAGTAACGGTACGTAAACCAGAAGCATTTTTTCCGAAATTTGCTTCTACGCATTGCATCTGAAAGAAGTCTACACTGTTTGAGCGCAAGATCGAGATGTGTGCCTTTATAACGCCACGTTAGAGTTGGTACCTGAACAGGAAATGTTAATTGT
The DNA here is from genome assembly GCA_963890685.1 of Plagodis pulveraria. NCBI lineage: Eukaryota > Metazoa > Arthropoda > Insecta > Lepidoptera > Geometridae > Plagodis > Plagodis pulveraria. The sequence goes on from OY982950.1 coordinate 6,150,065, forward strand.
TTATATATTTATATATTTTCATGTATGGATGTCCCCTTAAAACTAAATCTAATTATTACTATTATCAAAAAACGAGAACTTGTTAGCCAAAATGCGTCAAAGATTCCCCATATATTTTGAAGCAATGATGAGTGGTAATAGCTATGGACTGCCGTGCCGCAGGTCCCTAGTTCGATCCCCACCGCTGGCTTGAGCTTCACCGCTTGGTGGAAGGGCATTTTGCGATTGCCCGCCTGGCTATCTACCACCCTCAAGTAGAAAATCTGTCGCCAAGCTCCTTACGGTGTGTTTCGGCAGCAGTCATTGAGAGTCAGTGAAATTACAGGCACAATGAGACTTAGCAACTATGTCTCAAGGTGAGGGGCGCAGTGCAATCGCCACTTGTGATGAAAATGCATCTGTTCTATGCAAAGGTTAGTCTGCTTAACATCAGGTCTGCTTAACATCGAACTTGTTCCGGTCACAATAACAATAAAAAAAATAATTACGTGAAACCCGTCCTTAGATAATATCCAAGCAAAACCTGGAAAAGCGGATGGGCTTTAAGGGGGCGATACCCGGATTTTGAACACATTGTAGGTTAACTCCTCTTCAGAGCATCTTTGTTTAAATTCCGAAAAAAAATATATGCTATGCCTACGGACATTTTGGTAACAAATTCGTGCAAATGTTTTTTTTCAAGTGCTTGATTAATGTACTGTATCAGCCGGATAGTCCACTGCTGAACACAGCCTCCCCTATTAGGCAGTATTACCATAATAATACCATAATCACCACGCTTGGTAGGCGGCTTGGGGATCGTAGTGTAAGATAGCAGTTCTTTAGAAGGCGCTGCTGCCCATTTTCCAGTATTTTACTCTTGGTCGCCTTTAACGTTCCCCACGGGATGATATGGGGAGGTGCAATTCTAACCCAGCACCACCCAGGAATATATCTATAAGTATATCTGCATAATTGCATCTGCGACATCTATTGTGTGACATGTTGTACTTGTTGAAGGAAGTGTCCCATTTAACGTCTCCCCCCTCCCCGGCGCAGGTGGAGAGCTGCCACGAGCTGGTAGAGAGCGGCGCCGCGGGCGGCTCGGGCGCGAGCGTCGCCGCGGCCGCCTCGCTGCGCGCGCACCTCGCTCGGTGTGAGGTGCACGATGGGCACGCATACTTGCACACCGATGAGGTATATACCGAACTGGGACCTGGATCTTATCGTCTAACAAAAATGGTAAAGGAGATGGATTTAATTTTGTCATTTTCCTTTGAAAACGAAGGCCATTATGGAGTTCGAATGGAAAATGAAGATAATTTGTATTAAATTAAATGTAATTTGTAAACCATTTGTATTAGACAATAAGTCCCTTGCTTCTAATATTTTAATAATTGCTTTAATGCCGGTTAAGCGTATAAGCTTCCACAATTACAACGAAAGCAAAAAAATATTTTGTAGCGATTCGTTCCACAAATTACTATGTTAGAATTATGGGGTCCCGTCTCGTAAACAAGTTTAAAGCTTATTATAAAATTTGTTTTGTTTTTAATTCTATTGTTATTGTTATATTAATCATTGTTATATTCTCTGTCTCCTTAATATGGTTAAAGAACAATAATGAAAAAATAAATTTTATAATAACGAACTATGATATTGGCGAAACATATCCCGCCCAAAACCCGTATATATATTTTTTTCATTCGTTGTAATTTTGTAAGCTTGTTTATTACTTCTTAAACCTCTTTTTCGCTTGTAACATACAAATTACTGTGAAATGCGTTAAAAATCCACCAATAACATTACATCAGCCACAGCTTTTTAGAGCAAAAAAAATCGGCTATCGAACTTCCATCTTCGAAAGATGCGACTTCGATAGCTTTCTGCCGCCGCATTTCCATATTCCATGCTATCGCAGCAGCGATAATTTTAGGTGCTAATTATCTTTTATAAATTCCATGGAGCTCGATTTCCGGAATAAAACTATGCATTTAATTTTTACTTACAGACTAATAAAATTCGTCTAGAAAGACTTGATTTTCCATACACTTTTATAGTAGGTAAATATTAGAATCTCACTCGATTTTTTTACACATCATTTTCAAGCAGAATCTCAAGCTTGGCGAATATAACACATCCACAAATTCGCTATGTACGCCTTAGTGCCTAAAATCATATATAAAATAATTGTTTCTCCTTCAAAGAATAAAAAAATAATAAACTATTGTATTGGTGGATTTTTAAGCCTCACTCACTACACTTTCCCACTCATGCAGCACATCCAGGTGGAAAACAATTGAGATTTTCTTATTTTATACTGTTTATCTTCAGTAAAATAGATACCCTTCTTTAAAGTTTATCTTAAACTTCAAAGAAGGATATCGTTAAATGTATTGTATTCTTTAGCGGATTAAGATAATATTCAAAAATAATCATAAGTAATAAGATAATATTCACAATGCGGTGTCGATCCTACACAAATTTACTAAATTACATCTAAAAAAAAATCTCTAATATTCTCTAAATTATGGTAGTTTTCATTTCGTTCAATCTAAAATACAAATTCGTATATCGTTTGCTAATTAAATGGAGTGTATCCCATCTGGCCCGGTGACTTGGCCCGGCGTCGGGCCACATGGGAAAAAAACGTTTTAACTGGCCCGGTGATATATTTACCGGAACAAATGACACAAATCAAGTGCCATCGTCGTCGGTAAGGTGAGAAAAGAGGATACGCCTAGTAATTTATGAAATACTAAATACATGCATCTATGAAAGGAAATAGATCCTTTTGAATTTGAACATAATAACAATGTTTGATGGTAGTTCTTATTCTGTTCACATGAAAATTCAAGTTCGTACAAAATTGCGAATGACTGTCCAGAAAGTTAACTTTTGTGTTCAATTGAGGATGTTTTACGCAGATTTAAATAAGTCATCATGTAACTTGGTCATAGATTGCCTAAGCTTGGTGTTCTCTAAACTGGTGCACTAACCTACAATTAAATAGAATAATCCTATTAATAGAATTGTCGTTTTAAGTGTAACACGAATGTGGATTTTAGTGTGAACAGAATAAGAAATGCCATAGATTAGAGAATTTTCAATTTAGATTATTTTCGTAGAATCGACACCGATATCGATTTTCTAAATAATTTAAAAATATATTAATTTTTATATAATTATCTCTTTAGCTACAACTTTTATTATTTTTGCTAGCATTCCCAAGTAAAAATTTGGTAGCATTTTGATACAATTAAAAAAATAATACATAATTAATAGACATTCTAAAATTTATTATATCTGTAAAATAAGTACATTTGATTGACATCAATAGAGACTATTTGAAAAACAAATGTTGAATGTAACTTTATTCTTAGGCATGCTAGCAAAATATTCGCACTTATATTTATGAAATACTTAACCAAAATAACTAATCACACTATTTTCCCTTTCAAACCACTCCCTTAGTCATTAGTTAGAAATATTCCCAGACCCTTCCGTAGAATGTCTCTAGATGGCATCAGACTTTACTCATACTATTAGTTCATAGAACTGCTGCCTTGAATTCTTTTGAGTTGAGTTAAAAATCTTAGATTTTGCATCTTTAACTTTTTTATACGTAGATACTAAAGTAGTGTGTAATTCAACCGATAATGTCAAGGTTCTAGAAGACGTAAGAAAACTTTTTTAAATGTTTTTGCATTTATAAAAAATATAAAAACGTATTTAATTTTTTATCACTTTATGCATAACAAATTACTAGTCATGAAATATAAGTAGTAGAGAATTAAAATTGTTCCATGTATTCTTGATACATTGTCACGGTTGCACTACATTAGAGGCGAATGGTAAGAGGAAAACACAAAAACGAGGTGTTTTTAGGCACGTTTCCTGCCGAAAATATATCGTTTTAAACTTTGAAATAAGTTTATTCTGTAACACGTATCTTGAAGTTTGTTATCCAGGTATGAAATGCATTTTGTTAGTTATAATAGGATAGAATTAGCACCCGGAACTATTTGACAATTTTGAAATACCGAAATTTCAGATCTTTTCTTAGAGGTGTATCGAATTCCTTTGATACAATACTTGGGTCAGTTATTATTTAAGTTCGTACGAATGCTTCCGAGGTCCACTTCTTCGAACAGTAATTAGAAATAAGGATTATAAGAGTAAACGCTATTATATTTGCGCGTGCTAAACATAACTACTAGTAGTGTCGAAAACTAACTTCGTTTGCTCGCCAATATCACCAGGCAATAATATGTAGTTAAGCAGCTTGCCATCTACGAGAGCCCTCGAGCGACCGCTAAATGCACAAAATCAACTGACCTTACCTTTCGCCTTAAGTATCTACACAAAAAAATATTTTTCTCATACTAACTCCCTATATACACCCTTAAGTGACCTAGTATGCCCCCAATCCATGCAGCCCTAGATTAGAACTTACGGAGGTTCGACGAAGATTAAATACGAAAAACTTTGCTCCTCCAACAGTACCACAAATCCCTTACTTTCGACCCTGACCATGACCAAATATCAACCCAAACCCAGATCCCAAAGAAGGGCGGCGCGGGCCGATGGCTGCGAAGCCGGCGGAGTGTCTCCGAAGGTCCAGCATCAACAGCTGCTCAGGTCAAGTCCTGGGGGGTGAAGGAAGTACAGGCTTGGCTGGAGACCCTCCAGCTTGGAGAATACAGCGACGCCTTTGCCAAACACGACGTCACCGGCCGAGAGCTTCTGTCGCTCGCGAGAAGGGACCTGAGGGATCTTGGAGTCACCAAGGTAGGACACGTCAAGAGGATACTGCAAGCTGTCAAAGAACTGCAGTGACGAAGGAGAGGCCGCTCCGAAGGAGATGGCCTGGGATAGATCTGTTTTGAGGGTACTCTGATTTTACTCTAGTGTTATACTGACGGAAAATTAAATGTACAGCAAAACAATTGACTAAAAATCTACGTGTATAACTTATTGGAACATTATAAACTAAGTACCCAGTTAATACATATAGTTTTCGAGCGCACAGAGTATTGCTTAAGTACCAGTATGTATATGCACTGGCAAACAGGTTTGTACGAAGGCATAGGAACCTATATCAACAAAGATACCTCTGTAATCATACGTAAATATTTACATTTGACTGGTTTCGGAACCATAATAAAATGAAAGATACTTTGAGAGAAAGAGAGAAATGTTTTATGTAGGAAAATCAGAAAAATGATCTTGGGTATATTGGGTTAGGTGTTTCCCGAAATAACAATTACGAATTCATTATTAGCAGTTAAGTTTTCGTGCACGATGTTGGCAAATAGTACAAGCAATGTTAATTTTTCGTGTTCTCGCTAATCTGCTTATAAAGCTTTGGTAGTCTAATGTATCCAACACCTTACACGGCTGGATATGACTGACATTTTAATACGACATTTACAAGAACTAGACTGCGGCTGTGTCCGTACAATACTACAACTTCATAGAAACACTGGGCGAGAACACGAAAAGTTACATTTCTTGCTATTGTATTTTGTCTTCAATTCTTCTTGTTCTTGTAATATTGAGCACGTTCAGGAACACTTAACGTAATAATGTTGGATACCTTGGTTACATGGATACCATCATAATGCATTAAATGATGCTGATGTTTCTAAAGGGCCTTTTATGAGATTTAGGGTTTGCTAACGGGCCAAATGCAAAATTAAAAACTTAAACATACATTTTTTAAAAAGCGCAATTTTGAACAGTACCTATTCATCGAATGTCGTCTAAAATCCTCAACAGATAGATTCTGGTCGCGGGCCGTATTGAGATGGCTTGCGGGCCGGGTGCGGCCTGCGGGCCGTATCTTTGACATCCCTGCATTAAAGCACGAAAAAAATAACTATTGCAGTATTACAACAAAGATGTTACCTATCCGATTATTCGCGTTATACCTACTGTAATTGCAAAATTTCTCTTTTACTATGAAAAGCAGACTTTAATACTTCAATTTTTTTACTATGGGCAGCTAAGGGCTCATACTTATTTCATCTTTTATTGTACATGAGAAATTTAAAATGGCATTGCTGACTATAATATAAGACATAAAAGCATATTTTGCTCTTCACATTATTGTAAGTTTCTCAAAATCTTCCATTTGAACTAGAAGTAATTTATAAATATAATTATTGCTAATCATGTCATTGAAATTATCGATTTAGTAATTAATACACAAATTTTATAAATAAATATTAATGATTTAATAAATATATACTTAACTGGTAATTTTTTCATCAGATAATTTGTGTGATTTTTTTATAGGTGTTAGAATAATCTTTAATGTTTAATGAACTCTTCTGTGATGGTCAAATTTAGATATATCGCTTTTGTAAATATTCTCCATTTTATTAAAAACTAAACAATTATAACTTTCCTATTAACTGTGTCAGGAAAACAATGTAAAATCAGAGTATCACAATAATTTCTATGATGATATAACATTCAGGGAACGAAATCTAGTCTTAAATGCCCAAAATCTGATAAGACTTACATAATTGTATTGTAAATCGATATTAATGAAATGTATGTTAATATTAAAATATCGATACATATTTTGGAATAAACGGGCCGAAAAAATATTAAATCCAATGGGTACATAATTTTAAGAATGTTATATTATGCCAAGGTGTAAAGAATTATGCAGAAACGTTAAATATAGAGCGCGGGTTTTCTTAACAAGTACAAGTAAATCTTCCAGTACCGACGAGTAGAACAGAGCAGCAAATTCATTTTGTCCTTGTTAACTAACAAACGCGCTTGTTCAACTAAGTTTATACATCAAAATTGTTAACAAGGAAAAATAACAGTTCTTTTACAATTTCCCTCGAAGTTACAGATTTTTCCGTACTTTACCAGTTAAAATACACGCTGAATTAACAAAATAATGATATACCTACCTATAATACATATTTATATTGCACTTTATAACTGATAGCACTTACTATATGCCAAAATGAATTAATCTTAAACAACGAGCTTTTCCGTTTAAAAATAATTCCATTAAAACAGCTTACGTGTATATAAAACAAATATTAACATAATATTAATTTTATGAAGTTTTATTGGTAATAAACGGAATTCGACCTCTTGCTAGGCACGGGTTGACTATTCCTTAACAGATTTGGGAGGTTCAGTCAGCTTAATAGAAGTTGAACAAATAGAAAATAAAATGGAAAAGTGGCACTTTAAATGACAAATACTTCCTCACTTTTGTCGCTGTCTATTATATTAATAATATTCCCATTCATCTGAAAAAAAAGGCTGGAATAATGGCTAAAATAAATAATCTCTACAAATTCCTATAACAAGATAATCAACTATTTAATAACACTTAGTACCTTGGTATCTTGACCCCAGTAGTGTTCGTGTTTTCCACTATGTGCATGATTGCGTTGTCATCTACTATGAAGAGAAAGCGCTACATTTGTTTTATTTTTCAAGTACTATATATGTAAAATTAAATGTTTACCAATCAAACTTCCAATTAAAAATAATCATAATTAATACGTATGTAAGCATATTGGGAACAGACGGGCGAATTTATTAGGATGTCAATATGTATGAGAATCCGGATTACCTACACTTTAATTATGTCAAAATACGTATAAATAATTATACCTTAACATTTTTGAAAACTGTTTTGCAATCCCTTTTATATTTTTACCCATGATAAGTAACATATTAACCAAGTCTTGATTACCTATCAAGATATTCCAGAAAGTGAGATTTTTTAAAGAGCTGCCAAAAATGCCTTCCACAATCACCTAAATTATAATCGCTATTATAAAATAATACTGTTAAACAACGAATTTGAGCGTTACATTAATCTCAAAATCATTTTTTTAAACATTAAGTACTAATTTCTTTTAAAATTTAACATAATTAATTATTCAATTTATTAATTGTTAAATAAATATCCAATCACCCTGATAAATCTTAAATATGATATAGTAGCCTGTAGTAGGAGTTGATATAAAATATGAAAACGATTAGAAACAAGTAGTAAGTGTTAATTACACTACAATATAAAAAGCATGATAAGTAATTGTTTTAGAACTACATCCTGCACAATATAACGAAACATATGAGCACATAACATAGCAATAGGAAATAAATGTTTATAAAAACAATAATAACAACTAGATTTAAAAAAGTTGTAGGTAGGTACTTCCTTTACCAGACCACTATTATACATAATTATTTCAATCATTATTAGGAACATTATAAATCCTCAAATAGACATAGACACCTACCAATATTCTATCGTGCTTAGCCTTGTAATAATAATAATAATTATATGGAATACATACAGACTACCGTTATAAGTGAAGTATGAGTTTATAGTAGTGTTCAAATTATTAAAGACATATAATATCTCTGGGGGCCAACTCCCATCTCTTAATTCAGTCTTATTTTAACCTTATATTAACAATTTTAATTTGCACCCCCACATATAATAAACTTACATTAAAACTTTTAGGTGAGAGCACGCGAATTTATCAAGTCATTTGTGCGATGGAGATAGCGCTATAAGAAAATTATTGTTTCGTGACGGCCACTGTACGAACCTAAGTATTAATATTTTAAGTCGGAAATAATGATGTTAGTTTTCCAGAATAGTTTTTAAAAGGTGGGAGTTGGGCCTGTATTAAAAATACTGATTGGACCGCAAAAAACATACGACAAACACAAAGTTCAATTCTTTGACTTATTTGTGTTCGAATACCGTGTTCGATAGTTTCAAATATGTAAAATAACGTACTTCTAGTCTAATTTAAAAAATACCCTCGTAAAATTGTATAGTCTTAGGAGTTTATTGATGCGTGCGAAATACCTATGAGAGAGACGTTTTCATAGAAAACGTAGGTGACGTGATAATGCATTATTTTCTACAATTCTCTCTTAAATTAGGATTAATAATTTTATTATAGATAATCAATATTCTAAAATTTTAATAAGCAATTTCGTCGTGGTTTTCTTGGTATGATTGTGAATTTGAGATGAGAAAGACGCGCTAAGTCTTTATAAGTAGTTGTACTTCAATTGTGATCTCGTATTTTATCTCTTTTATTTATATTACTTAGTTTTCGCTGTACCCAATGACGACAACGATATACGCTGAAATTGTTTATAATATTTATTCTTTACCTACCAAAAATAACCTTTCTATAATGTTATTTCTATACTAACTATACGCATTTTGTTCAAATAATCGTTTTCGAAACATAAATTATTATGTTCTATGACATAAGTATATTTTGTACTTTGATATTTCTATTTCTGGCGATTATTATCTGTTAGTGCGGTAATTTATTTTATTGTACACACATAATGTGTCATTGTTTTTCATTTTTTAATTAATTTGCTTTCTTAATAGTCTTAATATGTTAACTCTATTTTTCATAACGATTATCTAACTTAATCTCCTTTACATAATCTGCCTTATAAGTGTTTTATATAGTGTATCTTACATAGTAATCTTGTGTGTGTATGCAAATGAATATATTTGAATGTCTCGTGTAGTAGTTATAATTATGTTTAATTCGATGGCGTATTTATTTAATATTTTAATAATATTTTAATGTTTTGTCTACAAATACAACCAAGTCGCGTCAAACTTGTAAAGGTTACTGTTATTAGTTTATTTAGACAGATTTAGGATATGTAAGTTCTTTTTAATGTCGGGATGCATGTTCTATCTTAGTTTCTGGAGTGCTATGTGATAGCTATAATATTTAAAAAAATATCTAATAAGGGGTGATACATGACGGTCGAATGAGATAGAAATGTTGTGCTCTGTTGTATTTTTGAATAATGTTGAACATTTTGTTTTTATTCAGGTTTATTAATTTATTTTATATGTGCTTGCTTTATTGCCATCACTTTAAACATGACTGTAACTTCTGTACTACTTAAGTTAGTGACATTTATTTAATGTCTTGTGAATGTAAGTTACTTATAATTATAGAAACATATTTGTATAGTATATATTATAATTATGTATATTATATACATATATATATATTTCTACCGCACCCGCGGATTCAATGCCTTAGAAGTATTATTAAAATAGATGTAAAAATATGAAAGAAAAAACACAATCTATTTAAAAAAACCTTTATATATATAGATCCTTACCTATACGATAGTCTTATGATATATTTTTCGGAATTTTGAGGCCTATCGTTTCTTTAGTATTTCTTCTTATTTTGTATAAAATAAAATTATGATCATTTAATATTTCATAACAAAATTTTGTACAGATATATCTTTGGAACTCCTTAATATATTTGCAAATGTTTGAATTATATTAACGTATGAACCATACATATTTCTTATATAATCAAAACTCTTTCGTTTCTAACGTTTCAGTGATGAAAGTTTTTAGTGTGTCATTATTAAAAAATGTCTTAATGAGTGTTGTTATTTCATTATATGTATGTGTTGCTTAGATAAAGTTAATAAATAAAATAATTGTTCGTAATAATTTCCTTAAAAATGTAATCATATCAATATTTTAAGTCAGTTTTTAATAACGCCTTGTAATAATAATTCTTTGTGAACTATTTTACGATTTCGATTAAGCAATAAGCATCGATATTTCGCTTCAATTCTATATTTAGATGTCGTGTTTACTTATTTTAATTGGTGACTATTACGCAGAATAAATATATCTGTAACTACATAATTTTCCTTTGCACTTTTTTTAACGTATTACAAGTGTAAGTACATCATCACCAGCCGGAAGACGTGCACTATTGAACAAAGGCCTCCCCCATTGAACGCCATGATGAACGGCTATTATCCCGCGACTTTTACAATGTCGTCAGTTCACTTAGTGAGGGATCTACCAACCCTACGTCTTCTGGTAAATATGTACATGACTACTAATTGACTTAATACTTGATATTTGTTATTGCTTTCCCACGCAGGGCATCCATAGATTATTACATTATTCTAATAACTTGAGCATTGACTTTTCTAAGGAACTTTATTTATTTCATATGCAAAGTCAGCAGTGGAGCTGAGCTAGAGCAAAATTTTGAATTTTTTGACGTAATATATGAAAGTACATTTGTGATTTTGTAATAAAGTTTTGCATGGTCTCAGGGCATTTTGCGAATGCCCTCCTGATTTTCGCCAAGCACCTAATGGTGTGTTCCGACTGCTGTGCTTGAGAGCTAGTAATTTCATTTTAGCCTGAACAACATTCTAGACCGCATCATCATTTACCATCAGGTGATATAATCGCCACAGGCTAGCTTATTTAAATAAGAAAAAATAGGAATGTGTGAAACTATGCTATGGATAACATAAAATATGGCATTAAAACTACAACACTTGGATTAGGTCCTTGTCAAATCATTGTTATTAATTTAATAATATGTATATTTATTTATGCGTAATAATGTCAACCAAATAACGATATAATTAGTTATCTAGTCAATACTGTCAGTATGTTCCTGATGGAAGTTGTGAGAACATAATTATATTCAAGTATAATTTTATTGATAATTAATATACAATTTAAGTTTATTGTCTCAAGATTTTATTATATAGGCATAGTTTAAACTTTATCAATACCATAATATAATAATAACTTTGTTTTTAATCCAGTTTAAGGGAATGAATCGAAACGGAAATGGCTCCGCTAAACCGGGATTATTAATATATGAAATAAAAAAAATAATAATTGAACCTCTCACTCGCACTCTATTGTTGTCTATAATAGTGCAAGTGAAAGGTATAGCACCGCCATTTTCGTTTGTTTATTAAAGCTAAAGTACTTGTATAACTTTCCAAACAAACGTAGCTTCGTCATATTTTAAATACCAAGTGAACAAACTCAATGAAATTTAGATAGACGCTAATTTTGTTGAATGCTTTTATAATGTCTATAAAGTTTTCCAGATTTCTGTAAAATAAAGTATTTTCAAAAATATTCTGATAAATCTAACTATATGGGAATGCTTATTATCACATGTATGGACAAAATAAATAATACATCAAAAACTGGGAAACCAGAAGCATAGATATTAGGCTCAGCGATATCCATGCAGAATGTCACACACAATTGATCACTTGGTATATAAAATATTACGAAACTACGTTTATATGGAAAATGCTGCGTGCACTCTAGCCTTAAACCGCGTTATATCATATATATATACCAGTTTTAATTATATGCCGAAGTTAATTATTGTTAATTTTTTTGCTTTATTATGGAATGTATACGAGAGACAAATTAAGAAACTAAGCGAGACCAATTCTATTAAAGATAATAGAAGTGTACGAACTATCAGGCTTCCAACTCATTATTTTTTTTAGCATTGTCAAATAACTATAATTATGTGTTTGTTGGTTTTTGATAATAACTAAAATTATATAGAATTATTTTTAAGTGTTGTAACGATTGATATTATTTTGATTTAGAATTAATTTGAAGATTCAAGTGACTAATTTTAGTTTTAAAATGCTCAATTGGTTTTTAAGCTGAGTTTTTAATACGGATATGAAAGTATATTTAGTGCTAATTTTAATGGTAAAGTTGCACATAGTTATTTGATATGCATAGACAATATCGACATTTTCAACGGCATCTGCCTTGCATTTCTCGTCTATTAAGAAAACAATCTCCAGGACGCCCAATTTCATCTATCTAGGGATTCATTACGACGCGAATATCTTTAACCATAAACAATTTAAATGTGATAGAGTTTTGAATATTTACATAGAGAACAGTAATAAAAAATATGGTATAATAAATTACAGGCACAAAAGACTGTAACATCAGGTGTTCCTTGTGCTTATTCTGTCAAATACACATAAACAAACAATTTTTTTTATAAACAAATAATAATAAAAAAAAAAATTCATCTCATAATGTTTGTGAGTACTAGCAGAAGTTCAACCCTAAGAGGTTGTTAGCATTTTACCAATAACCCTGTATAAAAATATATTCAATTTAAATATATATATATTTAAATTGATATAATACAAATCTACATTACACCAATTAGGTTATAGGTGCAATATTATAGTGGGTGAACCTACTGCCACCTACGGGACGCGGACTGCGAATAAAATACAATACGGGTTCGTATCTCGGGTTAGACAAGTGTTTGTCTAACCCGAGATACGAACCCGGAACTTCGTGATTTGAATGGGAAGCTTATGTATCTGGATTGGACTAGCGAGGCAGTTTCATCCATAAACCAAATAAAGATGTGCAACTTATATCTATTTTTGCGTCTTGCAATAAACTGAATTATTGAAATAATGAGGGTTGCCCATAAGTCGATATTATTATTATTCGGATATTGTACTTGGTATTTTCTCTTGGTAATATTTGAGAATTCAATAAATTATACTGTTACTCATAATTCGTTGTTTTATTATTATATAGGAATCTTTGTTCATTAAGGATATACTATGATACGAGTATAAGGTTAATGTCATATTTTAGATACTAAGCTATCAAACTCGTTGAAATTTTGCATTCACGTCCTTGGGCATATATATGCTTTTGGTTTGTCTATTTTCCGTTTTATTGTTTGTTTTACCTCAAAGTCAGAATTCCCAAAAAAACAATTTTTACGAATAATTGCGATAATACATACATTTACCGAAAACTAGCAAACTAGAAACATAAATATTAAGTTCAAGGGCATGCACGCAAAATTTCACCGAGTTTGAGCACTTGGTATATAAATTATGACAAAACTTTGTTTAAATTTTTACAGATTATTGGAGCACAATTTTTTTTTTATGTCTCGGGTAGGAATCGTACCCGCATTCTCCGATTTCGCGCCGGATGCCTAAACTTCGTTTCTATGGTAAAAATTGCGTGCACCCTAACCTTATATACATAAAAATCTTATACAAGAAATTACACCCCAGTATACGTTGAAAGCGAAGGCAAAAGTGTTAAAGCGCCCACCTTTCGCCAGATTTGTGTTGGTCTCATGTACCTAATATCGGGCGAGCCTAATGCCATCATCTACCAGGCGCAGTTCATGACTCCGGACTGCTAACGAAAATTTCTGTCAGAAATAACCATCCCAATCACCGGAGATCGAATCCAGACATTGAGATTCCAAAGTAACGCTTTATGCCACTCGACCAACATCAAGGCATCAACTATTTATAAATCTGTAGCTTCTTTCCGCACGCGGTCTTCTGGTATATACTTCAAGAGACAAGTTCATGGACCAATGTAGGAAATTTCATCAAAACTTTCGTTTTTATGTACGAGGCAAGCTCGTCACTCTGCCTTTTGGGAAGCGATGCAAAACGCAGCGATACCATAGAACATATAATAATACTACGTATAGAATGGACACTCCTCTCCCCCCACCAAAACGAGCCTTCCTCACCCCGCCACCGATTCTGAGCTGTCGCTGAGCTGAATTGAGTACGGGACGCGCAACTCGCGTACGATGACGTGACGACGAAGCGTGACGATTGTACGAGTATTTTTAAAGTTGAGAATGAGGTAGGTATTCTTGTTCTGTTTACGGCTACTTATCAAGTAAACGAGAAAAGGATAAGAGTTTTAATAGATTCCCTAAAACGAGGTAAGTCATTCTTGGTAACCTACACTAAGTACCTACCTATTTGTCGTTCTTCAGTTATACATTAGGTAACTTACAAAAACCGGTGATTTACAGTAGTTATTGAAAAAAATACAAACATAATACTTTGTACATTATCTTTGTACATTATTGAAATAATCATTATTTTAAAAGATTTTCGCTTGCAAAAGTATCCGTCGACATCGACTTTGTTTGCAGTGAAACAAGTGTCTTTGTTACCTATACCTACCATAGAGAAAAGCAATACACATACCGATCTTCGCTACGGTTGACAAGCGGCACACTTCATGGTTGTTTATTATACGAGAAGAACATAAATTATTGTTGTGATTGTAATGATTATCATTACTTGTATAAAAATGTGAACTTGGAATTATACTTTTTGTATAGTGTAGGTATCTATTATTGTATAAATAATGAAGTGAAATGTGACGTAATGTTACCTACTCGGTTGTGTGTTGCATATTCCTACGTCGTACATGGAATTGGATTGTTATGCTTGTAAATGTTTCATAAGGTAGGTAAGGTACGCATAACCTACGAAATCTAATAAGTCATAATAACAGCATCAAAAGATTGTTATGTAGGTAAGTGCAACAATTATTCATACGATGACAACCTTAGACTTCACGCACACATTTACGCAAGGTAGTTAGAACGCGGCTTTTGTATAGAGAATGAGACGAGTGTCCAGGCTGTGGCGATACTACTGTTTGTGATATTTTTCCCCGTAGACAACTCACCCATCTTCGCAATACTCCGGTGAATACGCAGCCTAAGCGTATATTTACTTATACCGTCACAGAGAGCAGAGCCAATTTTAATTGTATTTATAAATATTTAGGTCATTGAATCAAGACATATAGCACGTCCCCTATGACGGTTACAATAATACAATTGGAGCACAAATTTTCGGTTCGAAATATCGTGACCAGGTGGCCAAATAGATTAACGCGAAATCGGTAGACGCGGGTTCAGTTACCGCCCGGGACCTAAAATTTTGTGCTCCAATAATTTGTAAACAAGACATGATATAGGTTTAAAATACATATATTTTGTAACATGAGGATGCTCGCGAGACGTGTATATTTCAAAAATAAGTCATATCTCAATGTCTAATTATAAACCGACTTAACAAAATGGAGGAGGTTCTCAATTGCACTGGTTCTTTTGTGTGTGTTAACTCTTTTCGAGGTGTACCGATTTAGATATTTATTCTTATTCGAAAGTCAAAGTCAAAATCATTTATTCAATTTAGGCGTCTACGACGCTCTTATGAAGGTCAATTGCAAATTTTAGTATTGAAATATTCTACATTGTACTGCCACGTTCAGCAAATAAATTGTATAGAGCCACTGCGGGAAGAACGGGCAAGAAACTCGGGGCCATTATTTTAAACATCTTTTAACAATGTGTTACATACTTACTATATAACAGAGTTTTTACAATATTTGTTTAAATTATGTAGGTGACAGGCAATAGCTTGGCAGAGGCGGAATCGTCCAGAAAGCTGGAGCTTGTCATGTGTTCCCATTTAAATTTGAGTGAAATCTGACTAGTAGTATTTAAAGTATCCATAATAATGCGTTTTTTATGTTAAAAGTCCAACACTAACAGGTAACGTCATACCAAGTACACATCTTATACATATTGAATAAGGAACAGTACCATTGAAATTATAAAGAAAAGACATACAACTATCATCTTAAAACTGCCTTTATTCGTTCCAAGGACTGGTTTTTCCCTAACAAGTTCATCATTTCTGCTACTCCCGGACCCTCCTCCAAGCCACTAAGCACTGACCTTAGCGTCTTCATAAGCACTGGAAACTTAACATTATTCTCCTTCGAAAATCCTCTCAAATACTCTTTTATCTTACTCTCTTCAAAAGTATCAAATCCTTCTAAATTACGCGCTAATTTTTCCAACAATTCTTTATCAACTTCACACTGATTTGAGGGTAGTATCCACAAAAATCCAAACTTACTAGAAACTAATTCCTCTATCCTAGTCACTCTTGAAGTGGCCCATTCTAGCACATTCTTCACATGCTCCGTTGAAACGTTTGTGTGACGATTTGGGTACGATTCCGATATGAGGTTTTGTAGCTTGTTGATGAGAGAACGTGACAACTGCTCGTCGTGTAGTTGACGCTTGATTTCGAGTCGGTTGCACTCTTCCAACAAGTCTGCGTTGAGGCGGCTGGGATGTGACGATATTCGGTCGATTTTGAACTGAAAATCGTTATCGAAATTGGTTTGTATGGTGACGATCATAAAAAAGGGATGTTCAGATTAAAATATACCCGAAGATCGTTATAGGCCAGAACTCCACCCATATCTTGCAGTGGGAGTCGTAAGTAGAGTGAGAGTAGTATAAGTGACAAAAGTGAAGAGTGGAGGGATAAAAACATAAAGGTTACTCAAACAGTGTTATGTGGACAGATAAAAGGCCAGTGGAGGGCCGAAGGTGTGTATAGACTAAGCAATATTATTTTTATTAATAAAGATGTAAATACTGTGATGTCTTGACGACGTGGAAGAAGTGTAAATGTTGTGCTGATCTCACTAAGCATAGAGTAGAGAGAGGAAGAAAAAGACATGCAAGTGCAGGCAGCAGAAGCATCTTCATACTTTGGTCTATAACTATCACAACAAGAGCTATGTAATAAGATGACTAAACTATGTAGACAATGCCTGCCGACTAACCAAAAAATATAAAATCTAAGCCGCTATAGAAAGTGTTTGAACTCACCTCCTGTGCAAGTTCATCCATGGTCTTCAGCCTGATGCCCGCCCCAGGTTCGTGGTCGAACCCGCCGCCCGCCAGAGTTATGTAGTTAACTAACGCCAGAGGAAATACCCCTGAAACCATACAATGGTTGAAAAGACATATTTACATAGCTGACGGTTCGTAATTAACGTCTTGAATAAAATTTGCCAGCAGAAAGGATAGCCTTTGTAAAGATCTTCTTAATTAAAAGCACCATGTACTGTAGGAATAAAATTTTATTGATATGCTGGAAATTACCTTTATTCCTGTAGTCTTCGACTTTAACGTCACTCTGCCGTTTACTGAGCTTAGTACCGTCGGAGTTGACTATAAGGGGCAAGTGGCCGAACTGCGGCGGGGTCCAACCAAATGCCCTGAAATTTATAATTAAACATCAAAATAAATATGTATTACACTTAGGACGCGCTTGAATTTATATTATTTAACAGAATCTGAAGCTACATCACACAGTGGAGTGTTTGAAAAAACATCTTTCATCCAAACAAAGTCCAGTTGGTAGCCTGATTGATGCACTGTCTCTTACAACAGTTTCAGAATGAGGAGAGCTAAATTGATTGCCTTCCACCATTTAGGCCCAAAAAGTTACATATATCCAGAGATGCTGGACGATTCCTGCTCAAGATGAATATTTTGTGCTTATTATAAAAAGGTAAAGGCGCCCGGTCATGAACTAGGGCGATGCTGATTCGATTGCCGCTAGAGGTAAAAATGTGCTAAAACAGGAAAAGGCTACTTTGAACTACGAGATGCTGATTAGATTGCCGGACAAGGTAAACGTTTTGTGCTTTATAATTTGTAAATATATTGCATAGACACTATTTTTACTAACTTAGGATTACCTATTATTACCTATTATTTTTTTTGAGGGAGGGAAATGCCTTCGCACTACCCATCCACCACGGGGGAGGTGGAAGGGGATGTGTGGGACTTGAACCCCCGAGAAGGGAGGAGGCGGACGAACTGCCGCCTCCTCGCCCCCGTTCGTCTGCCCCGGAGCGGGGCAGCATGGAAATCGCCCTCCCTGACCCGCTCCACGGCCTCCTTCTGCGCCATTACTGCATCGCAGAAAGAGACCACTGCCTGCCACGATCTCTCTCCGCCAAACATGGCATTTAAGGATTACCTATGATCTAACTGCTAATCAATCTCTAATAATCTCTAATGTCGGTTCTATATGTCATCATAGTATCCATCTAACACAGCAATGCATTCAGGGTGTTGATGAAACTGCCCACAGCATCACGTAGCAATGGACAAGAATGCACCCTGAAAACTCTTAAACCGCTGCTTCTATGATAAAGTACGTGTTTTAATTAAAAGTATTTACATTTAAAAAAATATTAAGCAACTTTTTGATACATTTATTGGCCAGAATGTCCACAGCGAATAAAAATAGCCTCTCCGATTAAGATGGGGTTTGCCATAATCTCCACGCTTGGCAGGCGTCTCAGGGACCGCAGTGTAAGATAGCAGTTCCTCAGAAGGCGCTGCTGCCCACCTTTCGGTATTTTACCCCAAGTTTCCACTTCACGGAAACAGATGAAGAGGTGACATTCTACATTCACAGGCTGTGTATATATTT
This sequence comes from Plagodis pulveraria, assembly GCA_963890685.1. Classification (NCBI taxonomy): domain Eukaryota; kingdom Metazoa; phylum Arthropoda; class Insecta; order Lepidoptera; family Geometridae; genus Plagodis; species Plagodis pulveraria. Next base: position 6,169,052 of record OY982950.1, read on the forward strand.
TTTTTTTTATGCATGATAGGTTAGCCTTTGACCACTATCTCACTTGATCGTAAGTGATGATGTGGTCGAAGATGTTGTTCAGGATAACTTAGAAGTACTGGCTCTCAAGGACAGCTGCCGGAACACACCGTTAGGTGCTTGGCGACAGATTTTCTACTTGAGGGTGGTAGCTAGCCAGGCGGGCATTCGCAAAATGCCCTACCACCATGCTATAACGACTGCCATCCTAAGACGACAACCGGGACCGACGGCTTAACGTGCCCTCCGAAGCACGGAAACGCTCAGTAGTAATGTCACTAGCGGTCACCCATCCAACTCATGACCGCGCGCGACGTTGCTTAACTTTGCTGATCGGTTGAGAACAGCTAAGTAAACTTCGCTACGAGCGCTTTCAAAATAATAATACGTATAATGAAGAATAATGAAATAATGTGATTTTTCTTTACCTATAAATAAGTAAATGTTTTGTAGTAGATATTTGCCATTCAACACCACGTAGAACATGGGTCACTTTCATCAGGTAATCGTCTACAACATTAGCAAAGTGGTATGTTGGGTATCCATCGCTTTTCATCAGCACCGGGTCACCTTCATTCTGAGTTATGTCGTATGCAATCCCGCCAAATATCAGGTCCTCAAATGATAGTATGTCTGGAGTTAGCTGAAAAACTAATATAGAATTAGTATAAATATATTTATTGAATCATTAAAATTAATATATTTATTGAATCCTTAATTTGTTATTATTATATTATGAAAAATTATAGTCATGTGCAGGATTAGAACCCACGTCATCCACCTCTTTAGCCAGGGTATGCTCTGACCTGAGCTAACATGACAATGACTCATAACTTTAAAAAAAACTCTCGTTATTTATTCATCGTATGATGATTTCATTATTGTAAGTTCGAACCGTGGCGTGGGGGTGGTTTGAGACGAGACAAATTTCTTAGCATTCCATGGATTCACTGTGCGGGTGCCGGGTCCATAGCGCTGCAGAGGAAGAGGCCAGAGGGGCCTGCAACCCAGGATAAAGGTTAAGGGGCCCCTTTATAATGCTCCCAATTAATCATCAATGCTCCCCTTCAACGCTCGAGCTTCCTCCCCTGCCTAGCCAAATTTGTTAGGTACATACTAATGGCGCTTTGGATACACGTTCTAATCTTGGATACACGTTCTAGGATGGAAGTTACGGTTGTTCTTGACAGGCCAAGGTTTTTAAGTAGGTTATACGGGGATTTCGCTGGTATACCCCTGGCTCCAACTTCTACAGCATTATAGATTAACCACATAACCGTTTTTGGTTAATTCATTTGTACCTAACAATGACTTAATACTTGTTTGTTTTTATTGTGTGGTCTTTAGGTATGTTTGTTTCCCACGGCACAGTAAGTTGTATAAGTACAGTACTACGCGTTTTCGATGTTTTGAGTACAGAAATATGTTTGGTCTGAAAGACAAAACAACAACATTTTCAGGAATTTTGTAGTAAGTATTTTTCATATGTGTCCATCAAAAGAGTCCAATCGAGACCTGCTCCTAAGATGGAGTGTGGATTGAATTTAGATTTTGTAGATGACCCTTCTTATACAAAATCGACGGGTCGTTTATTCGTGGTCAAAACTTTTTTTTATTAATCTTTTATTCCTGGGCTGTAGGCGCGGGCTATGCTATGATAGCTCAAGCGGAGATTGGCATAATAAACATAGCATGAGTCTCATACAATAATATTAATTATATCTGGGAGTAACATTTTCAGTTTTTATACTATCAACCGCTAATCCTTTGGCATCCGAGATAATGAGAACAATAGAACTTCATTAATAAATGGACCATATCGTCCACGCGGATGCCAATTGGTCAAGATCAAGAATGTGATTCGCACAACTGTTGCAAATGCATCTACAATAGAGCCTTGCTTATCCAGACAAGGAAAAATAGGCCTTCGGCGGATTACCGAGGTAGCCGGATTATTGTCTGCAAAAGATTCTATCTTTGTTCTTCTTTATATCGCCTAATGAGATATATTTGTAAAATGCATTCCACTACCCTGCGAACGGTCGCCCACACTACGTACATTGCTCACATTGTCTGTCTAGATTATCGCGATCACCAGATGAGTGGGCGTACAGATTAGCAAGGCTCTACTGTAGTTCCGCATCTAACTTACACGCTGGATCTTTATAGGTTTATTAACAACCTCTTCGGTGTCAATTTGCTGCCAGTTTATAAAAACTTAACTGGAGAAAAAAACCATGTATGCAAAAAAAGTACATTTCAATACAAATAATACCTACATAACAGAGCAAAGAAGTTTACTGAAAAATACATTATGTGCAAAACAAACCTTAAATCTGATGCAATATGGAATTCCATCCTTTAGCTTCTCTTTAACATCATGTGCTGTGAGATTTCTACAGCGGTTGTCATATTTAGGTATCTGTTGGGAGCGCACTGCGTCTCTGCGGAGGATGTTGAGTCTACGTTCTGTGCAGAAGCATTTGTAGGCAGAGCCATTGTCAAGAAGCTTTGAAATGTGCTCTCTGAAAGAAGTATTAGGATGCAATAATTTAATTGATTAAATATATATTTATATTGTTTTTTTTTAACACTTATGAAATTATATTCACAGCACCAGAAGTCGTCATCAAAGCCTTCTAGAATACCTTCGCATCCATGTACTTGACTATTCAAGTACATGGATGCGAAGGTATTCTAGAAGGTTGAGGTGGGTAAAATATTCCTAAATCATTGTAATGACTCTGCTGCGGCACTGCTGCACATTTTAGCTAATGGATTATAGCATACATTTACAGCAATATTCAATTAAACATCCATTATTTTTTAATAATATATGCATAATAGAGAGTGTCGATATATAAATGCAATTTCTAGCAGTGATGGGTCAGTGGCATTGGACTTGGATCTGTCGCCAAGCACCTAGCGGTGTGCTCCGGCAGCTGTCCTTGAGATCCATTAAGGTTGGGTTGCCGAAGATCGGATGTGACGTAAGACTGGATGCATAAAATATAGTGCAAATGACGCGTTATTTTTCACTGTTGGATACCGCGACATACGTTGCGAGGAGCAAGATTTTTCTCAACTCCAATGCACCTGGCATTGGAGAGAAAAAATCCCTGCATTTTTTGAGAATCCAATCTTACCTCCACAAGTTTATCGGAATATTTTGATTATTAATTGTCATTGTATTGCTTTTTAGTTGATATTTGATCCAAATTAGCAAATACTCTCTTTCTTCGCGTATCTTGATTGCGTCTAAGATGTATGTAGGCCTAGATCCGAACTATCCTCCTGTTATGTTTTATGCAGGCTATTATTAACACTAATTTATCTTCAGACATATAATTCTTATCCTTTACACAAATGACAACTGTTTTTATCTATGTGTAAGGTCAGTAATAACTTTTTGTGCAGCTACCCTATCTTTTATATAAACATTATATTTTGTATCAATACATAACAGTTTATAAGTAATAATTTCAATACAAAAACCTCGTCATTATCCGGTCTTACCTTGCTATCCCAGAATGAAGGTGAAGTTTATGTGAATAGCAAAAAAACAAAAAATGTTGTTGTAACAAAACCACTCAAAATTTCTGAAACATATTTTGTTATTACCTTGTCGACCTAAGACTGAATGACTTTCAGATATGAACTCTATGTCGTATCATTAGAGTTAAAATGAGACAGTAGTCCGAACTTTGGCTTCACAAGTATTTTCTAATGGACAGTTAGAAAAATATTCATGGGTTTAGAAGTGTGTTATGCCTATACCATTGCGTTTATCAAAAAATAATTGTGGCTAAATTATATTTTATTATAAACTATAAACAATATAGGCTATAACAGGGGTGGCCAAGATGCCAACCTCGGTCCACTGGTTGACCGCGGAGGCATTTTCGGTACGCCGTGAGAAGCAGCAAATCAAACATTGCAATAAACAGGAACAAATTAATGGCAAATGTCAACTCAATAACAACCAAGAACAATTTACACTTATTTTTTCTTTATTTATGGTGTTATCCTGTATGCGAAGGCATGCATATTGATATCTGTTAAAATTGTTGAATTCATCGGTGCTGAAAATAGGTGAATTTATCGCTGCTGAATCATTTCGGTGAAGGAAGAAATTCAGCCAAATTATGTGAGAGTTCTTATTGACAGCATTTGAAAATACAGGCATGGAACTGATACATCAAAAAATAAAATGCCAGGCTTCCGAAAACTTACACTATTTATCTTTGAGGGTATTTTTTTTAGTACCTTTTACACTATTTTAGAACTTTGAGAATTAATATTTTCAACTATGAACTCGCGTTCAAATGCTCATCACTGATGTTTCGTTTATATGGCTATAAACAACACATCAGTCAGACGAGCATTGACTTCCTGCTTGCGTATTGCAGTTAGTTCATACACTGTCCAGCATTATAAACTTGTGGAAACTGTGAAGTTCCAAAAATCTAGCCTAGGATATTATTGTTCAATATGTTCAAATGTGATTTATAAAAATTATAAGTGAAGTAGGTACATATTTTATTACTATGAAAACTTTATAATTAACTTCGTTACTTAATATTGTATATAAACAAACAGTTTTGCCATTTTTTATCCATTGCTGGTTGCCCGTGGAGTTATTTTAAATTATAATGTAGATCGCATGGTTTAAAAGTTTGGCCACCCTTGGGCTATAAAGAAAGTGGTGATAAAAATTTAAAAGTAAATTAATTGTAACATTGTGCCAACCTAAATTAAATGCGTCCAATCTTCGGCAACCCAACCTTAATTATAGGTTAAGCCTGTTAACACCTTCAACCACATCATCACTTACCATCAAGTAAGATTGTGGTCAAAGGCTTACCTATAAGCAATAAAAAAAAAGGAAAAATATGTATGTATATCTAAAAGTAGTGTTGGTAGATTACAGAGCATGATATATTATAAGTAATCAGAGTAAAAATGCCAGACTTAGGATAACTGTGTGGCAGATTTGAAAGATTATAATTTTTCAACTAATCAATTATTAATCATAATACCAGTCATTGCGAGAAGCTAGACACAAAAATGTACTCACTGATAGAAATCCAATCTCTCACTTTGCACATAAGGTCTATAATCACCAGACTCGCCAGGCCCCTCTCCAATCTCAATACCCGCCCATACTAAGTCTCTCTTCAAAGCTTCTACAGCACCTTCAACTTTTCTTGTTTGGTCCGTATCTTCTATTCTTAATATAAATATTCCTCCGCGGGATTTAGCGAAGAGATAATTGTACAATGCAGTTCTCAAGCCTCCCAAATGAAGATACCCAGTAGGACTTGGAGCAAATCTTACTCGAGGAGCGCTTGAACTCGTTGTTAAAGTGCGCAAGAGGTTAAGTTTCGCCATATAAAGTGCGTGCTTATGTAAACACCGCATTATTAGTAGATGTTGTACTGCAAATATCTTTGCCAAATATGCTAATAAGTAAGGACAGGGATCCTAAGGACTACCACATAAATTATTATCCGAATATTATGTATCTTCCTTCAAGAACATTTTTGTTTGTTGTTGTTTTCGGCCGCAGCTATTTCCCCGCAGTAATTTTAGCACAGACTAAATATACCTGTTCGTTCTTCAGTGTAATGTTACCATTACTAAGATTTTCAAGTAACTCAGTATTGGCCATACAACTGACTTGTAACCGTGAATGGGATGCTTTGCCAAGCGATTTATAATAGGGGCGTTCGTTTTGGCTCGATTGCGTTTGTAGCAGTTTCAAAAGTGGCATTTGTGTTTTAGCGTTCGGATAGAAGCTTTTGCTATTTTTGACCACCAATTACTGCATGCTATCCGAACGGCTTAAAACATACTTTGACAACCGACAATATTTTAACAATTATGAAACATGGAATCAATCTCTAAAATTAACAAAACAAGTAGGTACCTACTAAATAATATGGTAATTATATTATATATTTATATATAATATAAATACTATATAAAAAACTTGTGAAACTCTTCAATCGCGCCAAATACAACTGTCAAAACAGCAGTTGTCAAAAAACGATCACAACGATCCCACGGTAAGACATGGGTCAAAAATATCACTTTTCTCTGTCATTTGTAGCGTTTTCAAAGCTATCCGAACGGTGAGCGAAAACGATATTTTTGATCACGAAGTCCCAAAACGAACGGCCCGTGTGATCATTTTTAGCGTTTGTGAGTGTTATTTTTGGCACCGTTAAGCTATCCGAACGCCCTATATCTGTGTTATACGTCTGTCGATGATTAGGTTTGTTTACATTATTGTATTTTATAAAACTGAAGTTCTCTAAATATAAAAGCTATTAAAGATTGATTGTTTTAGAAATCGTCCGTCAAGTCAGATCTTATATCAAATGTAAGTAAGTCCAGTATAATACAACAAAACGTCGTAATGAAAACCTCTAACTGTTGCATGGTAGGAATCACTGTAAATACTAACAATTTGCCATTAATAAAGATATGCTTTTATTTTTTAATAATGAAACGCCCTCCTAATCTTGAAATAGGTCAGATGAAAACGTTACTAATGGTCAATTGGTCACCTATAATAATATAACCTATATGGTCAGTGTCGCAAAACTTGCCATACCTAACTATCTTATTATAAAATACATATGAGGTTATAGCTTCGCGATGTACTAATGTATTTCTCATACCTGGATTCGACTTCCTGTAGGCTGCTAATTCTTTGTTTCTGTTTCGCCTTGGTTATGGGTTGTTGTTGTCTCAGCCTGCTCTCTACATCCACCTCCTATAGATATTAATGCAAAATGAGTATACCTAATCACCCATCCTGCCGCGGAGTCACGGTAAGCCCGTGGCGATCCTCGGTGCACTACTTCTCGGTCAACTGCAAACATAACTAGTATCAGGGCAAAGACTAAAATTCAATCACTGTGTCGCGATACACGGATTAACATACAATCTCACTCTCAAAGGCGCGAGTGATATACCAGACGTCTCCGGTAACCCATGAAACGTAAACTTGGTCAAGTGCGCACCCCAAGATTCTGAAACAACCCAGATCTCACCCCCCGCCTTGGAGATGAGATATGTGCCTGGGTCGACTTTGGAGCTGTAGTTAGCATAAGATGAATACCAGTCAGGATTGATCCCACACAGCGTGTGTAGGCAACCATCCAAAATGGCAATCATAATAAAGATGAAACAAGGGTATCAAGTTAATACATGGCAGCAAAAAGGCATAACACACCTGAACCAAGCCGACAAAACGTGACTCAATCCATATCGGGAGCTACAAACCGTGTGCTCGATGTCCAGCAAACCTCCCCACAACGAACATCACTAGAACAACTGTTGAAGTTCGGGGAGAGAGGCGAGCCAAGCATCAAGGTTCGCGGGGTGGCCCTCTTCATGGACAATAGCAGCGAACGACTTGGAATCAGTTATTGCAACGCAAATACAAAAAACCGCGTTGTAATCTCACCCGGACTGGCTGCATTGCTAAACGGGAGTACTACAAAAACCACCATTAAACGCAAGAGGTACAATGAATTAGCGGAGACTACCTTAGCCGGTTGCCAGTGTCGATTAGTGCGATCACGAAACAAAACGATTGTACTAATCGATTGGGGTACGAGAACTCCTTTTGCTATGGCAGATTTAGTGCTCTCGAAGCTTGGAGTGGTTGATGAAGGCGCTAGAACAACACCACGCAAAATCAGCATAGACGCAATGGTAATTGAATGTGAAAGAGGAGAGGTCGCAGATCACATAGGGTGCATAAAAGCCTCGAAATATCACGAGGTGATAGCATACGAGGATAGAGGACATGACCTTAGTTTCCTCAAAGCACACACTGCAACTTCACCTACAAACACCACGGGGATCCTCCAGCCGCATTCGATTACCCAAACTGGGTCTGAGCGCCTCCAGCAAAAACTCGAAGCCTTTAAATCCAACGCAAAGCATAAAGCAAATCCGAAAGAGAAAGCTGACCAAGCCAGACGCACAAAGACCTTTATGGATGTCGTCAGTGCTGCTGTCCACGGAATAAAGGACAAAATCTCAAGGGGGGCAGATAAACAAGCAGCCGCCCTTCAAGATTTCAATACACCTCGCCAAATACAAGTTCAGCCTCAGAAAAAACGTACTAGAGCCGACAGGGGGCAGGTCAGTCCACCCAGCTACATTCCAACAACAAAGCCCATAGACTGCGCTATTAACGCATTTCTTGAATTCTTGGCGATTGAAAAGGCCACACGTGAAGTAAATCTGGCCACTTGCAAAGACATCATTAAAGCAAACCGCTGGGAAAACGAGGGATTGTTGAACGTTAGACTTGTGGAAGCGGAGGCGGCTGTATATGACAACGACACTTCTCAAATTATAAAAGGAACAATGTCAGGTCGATATATGGCCGCGTTCAGCTCCACGGGTAGCTTTGTTAACTTGAATGAAAGCGAAACACAAAGGACTGGCAGAAACATCTTCAACACGCCACCCAATGATCCTCTTGTCGTAACTGCCCGATGCACTAAGATAATGCTGCAGGAGAAAATCCTAGAAATGGCCAAAACCATTTCGGGTTCTCTCGATCCATCAGCGGCACGCGAGCTTTGGACTATGCCAAACATAACATGGATTAATGGAGTTCCAGGATGCGGCAAAACAACTTGGATAGTTGACAACTTCGATGCTGATAAGGACATCATAGTCACCACAACAACCGAAGCAGCCAAAGATCTACGAGACAGGGTAGCGCAACGCATAGGCGACGGAGTCAAATCCAAAGTGCGTACTCTGGCCTCCGTATTGGCCAATGGGTTCATGGGACGAAGTGAACAACGTCTTCTAATAGACGAGGCTCACATGAACCACTTCGGGGCCATCATAATGGCAGTGCGGTTGCTGGACGCTGAGGATGTCGTCATCATCGGAGATGTTAACCAACTGCCCTATATCGAAAGAGAAAATCTCTTCGATATACGATACGGTAATCCAAATATGGTGGCTTCCATCACCCAACAGTTGTTTTGCACGCACAGAAATCCCATGGATGTGGCATACGCCCTTAGCGAAGTGTATCCGGGCATATACTCATCGCGATCTCAAACTCATTCCCTGACGCTAGAACGTTACACAGGTGCAAACATTCCAACAGACCTCCAGAGTACCTTATTTCTCGCGCTGACACAGGAGGAAAAAGCCTCACTTGTCGGCAAGGGATATGGGTCTGGTACAGGGTCATGCACCTTGACAGTGCACGAAGCGCAGGGTTTGACGTACGAGACAGTAATCATAGTACAGATGAGGGAAAAAGTCACCAAGCTCCGAGACAGCGTATCACACGCAGTAGTAGCAGTGTCACGACACTCAAAGCGCTGCATTTATTACACAGACGACAGCTCGGACGCCATTGGCAGATTCATGAGGCGGGCAACAGAGGCAAATGGAAAAGTAATTTGTGACTACAACCTAAAAATGGCTATAAAAAACCGGGACGAAGGGGTCGTAAGGACTCATCTACAATTATCAAGGGCAACGCCGGAACCAGTGGCCGGCCCTTCAACTTAGGATAATAAATACTTACTATATAAATTTTAATTTCTCACCTAACAAACTAGATAATAAAAAAAATGTATACATTAAAAATAAAAAATGGACTCACTTTAATGTTAACAAACTAACACCCTTCCCTTCAGGAAGCCTGATGTATTGGATACCACGATTACTTAATAAAATGTATTACTATGATAAGGAAAAGTAAGATCTCAAAAGAGTACGGACCCAGAGTCTGTAGTGTAAAAATATAAATAATAAAAAAAAAAAAAAAAAAAAGTTAATACATGATAGACCGTAAGCACACACATAACAAAGGTTAAGGCTGTAGGTAGCTGATTTTCGCATCTTTTGAGTGAAATTATAGGCAGTAATACATTTGTACATTTTTGTTACATGTCTTCAAAAATGTTGAATAATAGACAGGTCAAAAGGTCTAAAGCTAAAATCAATTTATTTTATATAACACAGGGTGAGCGGGTTCTTTCCATGGGATATGTTAAGTGAATTTAATTTTTATATCTAATATGCACACACCATATGTAAATAAAATCTGGCTTTTGATGCAAACCAGTAAAGAAACGGAATAGAGGCAAAGGAGTGGACAAAATGTTTTTGTTTTCTTGTAGGATGGGCACAGGAGCATAAAGTTAAATAAACAAAACATTTATCAGCTTTTTATTAAAGGACGATGATAGAAAACTTTCTTATAAAATACTTACTGTAAATAATTATTTTAGTCATTTTTATTTTTCATATATTTGTTGTGCCGTGTAATTGAATGATAAATTCTAAATCTAACATACAATTTTTAAAGCCCTTGCATGGCTTTTCAAATATACACTCTTGCATGCGTTTTAGTAGGAATACCAATATTTGAAAAATAAAAAATATTATTTCTGTAGGTGGTTTAAAATCATGAGTAAATTCATTGAACAATGAACAAATTTAAATTTATAAGCAGATATTTATACTTGGATGTGCTGAACGGACCTGTGACACTTTTCTCTGCACATACTGCACATGTGATTAAACCGTGGCTTGTTTTTTTGCGATACTAATGACTATTTTTTTATTTTTTTTGTACCTGATGGGTTAGCCTTTGACCACTATCTCACCTGATGGTAAGCGATTATGTGGTCGAAGATGTTGTTCAGGCTAACCTAGAAGTATTTTTTGTAATAGGGTGGTTTGTTTGTGGTAGGTAGGTAGCTTGTGTGTATGTAGATAATCAGTTATTTTTCTGTATAAGTAGTGAAGCATTATTTGTACAAGAGACGAATTACTTAGCATTCTATGGATTCACCGTGCGGGTGCCGGGTCCATCGCGTTGCAGAGGTAGAGGCTAGAGGGGCCTGGGACTTGCAACCCAGGAGTAGGGTTAAGGGGCCCCTTTATGATATATCAATGCTCCCTTCACCGAGCCAGGAGGCTCGAGCGGTGAAGGGAGCATTAAGGGGAGGACCCCTACCTAACCAAATTTGGTAAGATCCTACTAATACCGCCTTAGATACACGTTATAGGATGGAAGTTATGGTTTTTCTTGGTAGGCCAAGGTCTTTAAGTAGGTTATATAGGGATTTCGCTGGTATACCCCTTGCTCCAACTTCTACGGCATATAAATTAACCACATAATCGTTTTTGGTTAATTCATTTGTTAGGTCATAATATTTGTTTGTTTTTATTGTGTGTATGGGTATGTTTGTTTATCATTATCATCATAAGCCCGAAGACATACAATTTTGAACAAATGCTTCCCCCATCCTCATAATATGTACTTTTAATTATTACATTAGATTGCATATGCTGGGATTTTGTCCTTGTGTCGGGTCTAAAACTTATTCAAGTTTGAATTAGTGGAATCAAACGTCTTTGCCAGATAGATTTTAATAACAATCAAAACCCTTGTACGCATGTTTTTTTTACCATGGCAGAGGTTATTTACACATCATTTTCTTAAAAAAATTATTAAGAGATGGTCAACTTTTGTTGATGTTTTGTTACATGTGAGTATAACACACTCATATAGTATTTTAGTCGCCAAAGTACTTGAGTCAATAACTTATTTTAAATTAACATTTGAGCTGAGTGCTTTCATTGACTATAAGTTCAGTGTCAGTCAGAACATGTAAATGAAATAGTCTATCAGGGAAGGTTTCAAGATTCTTAGAACTATTTACAATAATTATATAAATAGGTACTTATTTTTGTGGGAGAACTTCTAATGTATTAAATAATTTACTTGTATTTTGATTCGACGACAATGGTGTTTGGTGTATGTTGTGAATTTAATCACTACTGCCATAACGAGGGTACTTTTCCAATGTTTTAATAAAAGTACTTGTAGAAACGTGTTGGTAGAAAGATATTGTTTGGATTTTACACTTATTCATGTACAAACTAAAGGAACGAGATTTTAAGCTAATGTACTTTATACTGCATATCAGCAGTTTTTTTAGTTTTTTTTATGCTTGATAGGTTAGCCTTTGACCACTATCTCACCTGATGGTAAGTGATGATGTGGTCGAAGGTGTTGTTAGGCTAGCTTAGAATTACTGGCTCTCAAGGACAGCTGCCGGAACACACCGTTAGGTGCTTGGCGACAGATCTTCTACTTTAGGGTGGTAGCTAGCCAGGCGGGCATTCGCAAAATGCCCTACCACTATGCTATAACGACTGCCATCCAAAGACAACAACCGGGACCGACGGCTAAGTTAAGCAACGTCCGCCGCGGTCATGAGTTGGACGGGTGACCGCTAGTGACATTACTACTGAGCGTTGCCGTGCTTCGGAGGGCACGTTAAGCCGTCGGTCCCGGTTGTCGTCTTAGGATGGCAGTCGTTATAGCATAGTGGTAGGGCATTTCGCGAATGCCCGCCTGGCTAGCTACCACCCTCAAGTAATGTAATCCGCATAGCAGGCGTGATTGCAAACCTAACAATATTAATCTAACATAGTTATGTATATAGGTACAATTACTTAATCTGTGATTTGTTATACTGTTATGCATTAAACTATAGTAGAGCAATATTAATGAGATTTTTGTTACATTTTTAGGGTTCCGTAGTCCTGACAAGGAACCCTTATAGTTTCGTCATGTCCGTCTGTCCGAGGTTTTGCTAAGATACCGTTTGTACAAGAAAGCTGCAATTTTGTAAGGGTATGTAAACTTATCACGCTGTTAAGGTTGAACTGGCCGGTCGCTTCTCCATACAAACGCCGTAGGGTGATCACTCCCGTATTTGAGACTTTAGGTCCAGAATTAAGCATAATACCGATTGATCTCGTCATTATCTAGGCTTGTATAATGCCGAAATTTTATAAAGATAATTTATAATAAAATGAAATAAAGTTGAAAGTTATGAGCCTTGAAAATGTTACATGAAAATGTTTCGAAGCTCATAACTATCAAGTTAATTATCTTATTAAAATTTCGGCATCATACAAGCCTAGGTAATGACGAGATCAATCGGTATTATGCTTTGTTTTGGATCTAAATCCGCAAACAAGGCAGTGATCACCCTACGGCGTTTGTATGGAGAACGGCCCGGCCAGTTCAGTGGTAAATATTTTTATTAATAATTTTTTTTAAGGTAGCTCCCATACAAGTGATGTGCGGATGATTTTTTTTTGGTCGTCTATCCCATCGTGTCATTATCATTATCAGTATCATTGAATAGATCTTTTAAAAGTACTTCGGGGGTTGCTTAGTATTAGCAACCCCTAAGTCTATTAGATGAATTTTTGTGTTTATTGAAATGTTGCTCCTGTACAGTAACGCGGCTGAACGGCAATGCAGGCTAGATCTTTGCAGTATTATGTTTATAATGCATGTTTCTGTTTCAACTTACTTAGGGGGTTCTGCTTCCTCAGGCTGCATGTCTAGTAAATAAGGTGTTATTACAAAATCACAAATATACGATAGGATAAATTTAAGTCATGGGCGGGATTCGAACCCGCATAGCACGCGTTATTGCAAACCTAACTATATTAAAATTATAAGGTTGCGTCCTCATTTACAAAGTATAAAACCAATTGCAAAATTGGTCTTGTTTGTAGTACAACGCAAGTGGTACTATAGATGTCGCTCCATCCCAATACGATGGTTAAAGACCGATAGGAAAGATTTGAGTTATGACGTCATGTCATGTTAGCTCAATTGGTTAGAGCATACCCCGGCTCAAGGGGTGGATGGACGCGGGTTCGAATCCCGCACATGACCTAAATTTTTCCTATCGTATATTTGTGATTTTGTTATGTAATCCGCATAGCAGGCGATAGTGCAAACCTAACAATATTAAAATAAGGTGTTAGTATATACTTGGCTTATAAAATTATAAAAGATGAGTGTTTGTGTAACTCCGCCTCATAATGTTGAATTTTGACATTTATGATGCCGGTCCTCAGCCCGGACAAAGGAGGAAGGCACACACTTTACTAATCATCCTACAATTACTGGCTCTCAAGGACAGCTGTCATTTTGCCAACCACCTAACATCTGTCGCCAAGGTAGGTGCTTGGCGACAGATTTTCTACTCGAGGGTGGTTGCTAGCCAGGCGGGCATTCGCAAAATGCCCTACCACCATGCTAAAAACAAAGTCACAAGTATTACTTAGTGCTTCTTCATAATGTATGCATACTGTGCTTGTGGAATGTGTACAATAAGATACCATGTAACCTATCAAAAGGTACTATGTTAAAGTGCAAAACATGGTTTCATTGTTGTACTGTCAGGATTGATTTTTATGTATAACCACGCATAGTAATGCATCTAGGTTAGTTAACTACACTAACTGAATCATATGTTTTTGGTGATATTTTTTGTGGGCTAGATTATACCTTCAGTAGTTCTTATTTACTTCATAAATTTAATTTCAATAGTCTATAATTATGCTCATTCATAGATAAACGTGGCTAGGTGATAATGTAATTGCTATCATTAACAGACATATATATAGTAAATAATATTCATACATAGGGATAAGTGAACTTAAGTTAACATCTGTCACAGCACAACCGGTAGATTGAAGTGGAAATCTTGGTAGGGATAGGTGTACAAGCCGACTATAATGTAGAGATTTCAGATTCCAGTAACTTAAAACCAAAATCTTGGAGTGACGAGGGCAGAGCAGTGCCACGCACGTATTCAGATCTAAGCTCCTGGGTGACATTGCAATGGGAGCACGGGTGGTGCTTAGCTTCAGGCACAACTTGATGCTGCTCTACAGATTTTATTACGCCAGTTGAATAAGATGTGTGCTATTGCTCTAGGGCTATGATAGCAGTGTTGTGCTGTGATCACATCGCAGCTTTGTATACAGTCAATAAGAACTTGTTGAGACATAGGTACTGATGAATATAATTTCCATTCTTTTTCAAGAACGTAAAATCTTTCTCCATTGACGTCTTCAATCAAGTCTTTAGTCAAGCCTGTGTACAGTCAAGCATATTCCAGTAACGTTTTTGTGATAATATCAATGTGCCTATGTTTCAATACCTAAATAATTTACTATCTAGAAATTCTTTATAAATATTAAACTCTTCCTGTAATAACTGAACTGCTTTATTTATTTCTTTTCCATCACCCATTAGTAGTATGACATCAACAAAGTGTTATCCATATTCCGTTACCTTTGTATAGGCATATAATAATCATGTTTTAATCTCATAACTTCTCTTTGGGTAGACTGATTTAGATAAAACAAAAACCTAAATCTCAGGACTCCTATAAATATATAGGTATTAGAAATAAGAAAAAATATTAGAATCTAACACCTTCCTATTTATTAAAAAAGATTTTTGTTGGTATATTACCAAGAAAAATGTTTTTAATAATTGTTATTATATCTATGGTAGGCTAGCCACTATCTCACCTGATGGTAAGTGATGATATGGTCGAAGATGTTGTTCAGGCTAGTCTAGAATTACTGGTTCTCAAGGACAGTTGCCGAAACACACCGCTAGGTGCTTGGCGACAGATTTTTCTACTTGAGGGTGGTAGCAAGCCAGGCAGGCATTCGCAAAATGCCCATCCATCATGCTGTAACGTGGGACAACAACCGGGACCGATGGCTTAACATGCCCTCCGAAGCACGAAAGCGCTCAGTAGTAATGTCAGTAGCGGTCACCCATCCAACTCCTGACCGTGGCGGACATTGCTTAACTTAGCTGATCGATTCAGAACGGCTAAGCAAACATCGCTACGAGCGAATTCAATTATCTGTTATGTACAGACCGACGACTCTTAATTGCGATTTCAATGCTAGCAATTTACTGTTTCTTATTTCGCTGTTAGGTGGAAAGTCAGTCTGGTATTTTAAATTATTATCAATTGTACTTCCCCATATCTTCCCATGGGTGTCGTAGGAGGCGAAGGGAAAAACACTTGAAGATGAGCAGCAGCGCCTTCTAAAGAACTACGATCGTAGACTGCGATCCCTTAGAAAGAAAGAAACATTTTATTAGGTACTTACACAATATAGAACACAGAGTCAATATCTAACAAATGAATAAACGAAGTGGAACACACAAAGATACATATGTACATAAAGTCACGCCTGAACCCTGGAGGGGAAGGCTGACAGAAACTACGGTTTTAGGTAACTTCCGCTCATCTCATATGTGTTTAAATACTTCTGAACGCAAGTACCTAACTGGTGTTCAGCTCAGCATGTGTTGGGTGTATTACCAACACCCAACGCTGGTTTTCAGCTGTAACCAAGACGCCTGCTAAGCGTGGGGATAACAAAAATACCTTCTAAATGGGTAGGCTGTGTTCAGCAGTGGACTATCTAGCTGATACAGTACAGTAAATTGTACTCCAAAGAAGTAAAAACATATCACATTCACCAAGAAACTTTATTCGTATTTGTTATTAAATTTAATAGTATTTGCTATTGTCCACGATGAACACTATTTTAAGCGAGTGAATGTTATTAGAATTTCATGAGTTTGGCCTATACAGCTTCGTTAGTTACTCTGTTCAGCTTTAGGCTCGTGTCGTCGATTGATAGCTGAATAGTTTTTTTTTTTATGTTATTGTGACGGAACAATCCCGAGGCCCACCTGATGTTAAGTGGACTAACCTCTGCCTATAACAGACGCATTTCGTCAACGACGAATTGCACTGTGCCCGTCACACTGAGACGTCCAGTTGTTAGGTCTCATTAGCCTGTAATTTTTCTGGCTCTCAAGGACTGCTGCCGGAACACACTGTTAGGTGCTTGGTGACAGATTTTCTACTTGAGGGTAGTCGCTAGCCAGGCGGGCATTCACAAAATGCCCTTCCACCATGCGGTGAAGCTCAAGCCCGCGGCGGGATTCGAACCATGGACCTGCTGCACGGCAGTCTATGGACTGCCGTGCAGCAGGTCCATGGTTCCATGGCAGGTCATTGGCTATGGCCAATGCCACTGAGCCATCACTGCTTCAAAAAAGCTTCAGCCCTGCTATAGGTAAACCCCATAAATATCCTATATTAGTAAGTAATATATAATGAGAATATATTAGGGTTTGCATTGTAGACCACATGGGGAACTTTTTATCCCGGAAGAGTGGTGTTGTGGGATAGCCACTATGCACGTGTATGGAAACTGGAAACTGAAGCCTTGTGACTACATAACTTGTGAACAAATACATAGACAAAATAAATTATTACCAGTACCTACGTCATATCAAATGGTTTAAATTTCCAAATATCGAACATGTACTTACATCTGTATGTATCCAAAAATACCGGAGATGCCTATGATATGAACAAGATAGTAAAAAGGCCATGATCAACCAAAAACCAGTAAAATATTTAAAAATTTATTTCAATAGTGTAAACAAATTCTCCCTTCCTATTTGTATGTTAATATAATTAAACATTTATCTATGATTTCTTGATGGGATAAAAATACTTAAATTGTATATCAATCGAACTAAATTAAAACTAAAATAATGTACGTAATATAAATATCTAATACTTTCCGGCCGTGACTCCGCCCGCGCGTATGTAGGTTATCGTAGTTGGAAAGAACTATCCTATGTCCTTCCCTGGATCTCTTTTACCAAAAAATGGAACCGACTTCAACACTCAAATGTGTGAAATAACTTGTTGAAGTCAGTACCATGATGGTTAAAAAGTACCAACCATCACAATTTTGTACGCATGGTACCGACTTCGACAAGTTATTTCACACATTTGAGTGTTGAAGTTGGTTCCATTTTTTGGTTAACATTATTTTTCACCCTCACTTATGGGATCGATTGTCATTCACTGTCAATCACTATATCATCAAGATCAAAAAAGGCTGATCCAATTTCCGATTTCCGATGATGAAATTTAAATGGTCAAAAAAAAGTCAAAAAGTCAAAATCATTTATTCAATTTAGGCGTCTACGACGCTCTTATGAAGGTCAATTACAAATTTTAGTATTGAAATATTCTACATTGTACTGCCACGTTCAGCAAATAAATTGTATAGAGCCACTGCGAGAAGAACGGGCAAGAAACTCGGGGCCATTCTTTTAAACATCTTTTAACAATGTGTTACATACATACTATATAATAGAGTTATTACAATATTTGTTTAAATTATGTAGGTGACAGGCAATAGCTTGGCGGAGGCGGAATTGTCCAGGCATTTTTGTCGTTTATGTAATCAGAAACTGTGTAGTAGGATTTTTTAATCAATATGTTTTTCACATGCTACTTGAATTTCCCTTCTGTGAGCTTTGTAATATGTTTAGGAACTTTATTATAAAACCGCACACAATTACCTAAGAAGGACCTTTTATTTGTCTTTGCTCATCTAAAACCTGGCACCACTATTTTATCTTTATTCCTAGTATTGTAATCTTGATTGTCACTGTTTAATTTAAATTTACTCAAATTTTTACGAACATACATAATATTTTCAAATATATACAGACTTGGTAAAGTTAAAATATCAATTTCTTTAAAAAGATCCCTCACAGATTCCCTAGGACCCATTTTATATATGGCTCGAATTGCACGCTTTTGTATGATAAAGATTGTCTCTATCTCAGCAGCAGTTCCCCACAGCAATACGCCATACGACATAATACTGTGGAAGTACGCGAAATAAACTAGGCGAGCAGTAGCTACGTCTGTTAACTGTCTTATCCTAAGAACTGCATATGCAGCAGAACTAAGTCTTCCGGAGATATCATGTATATGTGGATCCCATTGTAAAGTGGAATCCATTTTGATTCCCAGGAAGACTGTCGCTTTGTCAATAGGGAGTTTATCTGGGCCAAGCTTTATGTTTGGTTCAACATAAGGAACATTTGGTAAAGAAAACTTTAAACATTTAGTCTTTTTTGACGACACGGCAAGCATCAGTTTTCAAATAAAAAAAGAATCATAAAAATCGGTTTACCCAGTCAAAATTTCTGCGGTAACAAACATAAAAAATAAAAACACAGACGAATTGAGTACCTCGTCCTTTTTTGAAGTCGGTAAAAAATACGGCTGTATTTTGAAAATATCAATGTAGACCAAAATATTGTGTTTAATAAAATTTGTTAGGCAAGAATAATAAATAAAACAACAATGAATTCAAGAAATGTATGTTTGGTGTTTTGTAATTTTTTTTGCCAACATCAAAAAAAATATATTTTTTTATTTAATTAACTAGAAATAATATACTGGCTACAGAAACATCGTAATAAAATAATTGCTTATACAAGAGAGAGAGAGAGAGAGCCTATCACTTATAGGCATCTGACGACGTGCGTAATGGGGACATTGCCATTAAATAATATAATGTATAATCATAATATAATTTACTTTACCTTTCTGTACACACATTATGTTAAATTACAATCTAGTTAAAAATTTGTATAACAGTTATAATTGACATAAGATAATGTATGACATAATTCTCTGTAATTTGTTTTGTGTATCTAAATAAATGAATTAAATATTTCCGTCATTATGAAAAAATTCCAAAAACTTAATCGATATAAATATTGTATGGACTTATCAAACTTGCTCACAAAATTTCGTGAGAATCTGTTGAGAAATGCGACCTTTTTAGAACAACCGGACATACGAAAGCATTTTGTAGTAGCGACGCTTCTCTTGAGTTAAGTTCTCGCTCGGTTAATTAGTGTAGGTAGATATCAAATTCTCATGTCTGAGTGTTAGTATCAAAACTCCTCCGAAACGGCTTAACCGATTCCTATGAAATTTTGTGTGTATATTCAGTAGGTCTGAGAATATGACGTAAACTATTTTTCATAATAATTTTCTACTATCGGCGGTCGATAATTGATCAGGAAATGAATTGCCTAGAGATGAATTTGCTGTGGCCGTTTTAAGGCTGCATTACCACTCGTTCTGTTATTTCCGCCAGGCGTCTATCGGTGTCACTTCTAACCCCGTAAACAGCACGGTGTAGGCAGGACTCCTGTCTTTTTCACACAATAAGCTTTCTATCACTTCCTAAAGTTTAGGGCTTCAACAGTTTTATTTCCTAAAATTTTACTATGTTCATAAATGTTCACGGATATCCAAAATAGCATAAGTAGCATGTTGAGTACGATGAGGAGCAGCAAACTGGCAAGTAATTGTGAATGAAAGAATTAACGCAATACAAAATAAGGCTGTATTTTGTATTGAAAATATAAATGTAGACTAAAAGATGTAGTTTAAAATTTATTAGTTAGGTAAGATAATAAAAGGACAATGAATTCAAGAAATGTATCTTTGTTTTGTTATTTTTATATGCGGTTATCGTTAATAGCGCTTCTTTCCTCTTCCTTTTTTTACTTACTTACATTAAATAAGTTAGTCATTTTTATGTCACTAACAAAATATTCACTAGATATAATTTATATGGCAAAACAACGTACACCGGGCCAGCTAGTATTGTTATATGTCTATAAAATTTCTTATATTTTCTTAATTTACTTTACATTAAATATAAAATTTATTCCTAATCCTTTTAAAAAGCCATTTACATATATTTACTAAAACAAAATTCGTATAGAATAAGAACAACTCTTAATTCCGTGTCACGGAACGTATATCTTCGTAAGAACGTAAAAGCCTTATACATACAGCACACTATAATAGAACCAGTCTAAAAGACCCCTACAATCTAGAAAGGCGAACTGTGACAAGGGTTATTTTATACTGGTACTGCGGGGAAATAGCCAAAACATTGCCCACGCAGTAGCACACATACACAAAAACCTTCACACTTTCAAAGAAATACATACACACATACACATATTTCTGACACTCCGGGCACCCATGTTGCCATTTTTTACAATATTCAGATTTCGTATTTATCTAGTACAATGGGAACAATATATGTTCATACAAAAATCAAAACGAAAAAAGAAGCAAAAGGAATTGTTAATGAAATATTTTTCAATAATTTTGGAATATTTCTCTGCTCCCACGGCTATTTTTCGTCAGTAAAAATCAAATAATTAAAACTATGAAAAGCTGCCCATTCACGCACTCAGTTTTACAGGGTTCATTCACTCTTTTATATTATCTATGCAAGGTTCCACAGATAATATATTCCTGTCATTTACTGCGGGGAAATAGCTACTGCGGTTGTTTTCTTTGGTTTTCCTTTACAATCAGCTGATGTTCTTCTTCTTCAGTCTTCTGATTGTCAATTATTGCATTCGAATCGGGGTATATTCCATTTGACGCTAATAACGATATTTTCGATAATTTTGATCACAATCTGCTTCTATGGTTATGATCACTGTGATCTTTTTTAACTGTTCTCCCCTGTTCCATTTAGGGTGCATACCATTTGAAGTTAGATTCGCTAAAAACGCTAAAAACGATCACACTCCCAAAAAGTTGTACCACATGGGTCTTGGCGTTATTTTCGCCATAAACGCTATGAGGCTACTGGAACAGTTTGAATTCCCTACATCTAATGTCAAAAGTGACAGAAGTGGCAAATTTTAGTGGCATTCTTAGCGTTCTTATCCTAAATGGAACAGGGGATGACAGTTACAAACGATCACAGTGATCACAACCACAGACGCAGAATGTGATCAAAATTATCGAAATTAACGTTCTTAGCGACTAATGGAACACGCCCTTAGGGGTATATTCCATTAGTCGCTAAGAACGTTAAATCGATAATTTTGATCACATTTGCGTCTATGGTTGTGATCACGTGATCGTTTGTAACTGTCATCCCCGTTCCATTTTTGAATAAGAACGCTAGGAATGTCACTAAAATTTACCACTTCTGTCACTTTTGACATTAGATGTAGCGTTTAAGGCGAAATTAACGCCAAGGCCCACGTGGAACAACTTTTCGGGAGTGTGATCGTTTTTAGCGTTTTTAAGCGAATCTCACTCAAATGGTAAGCACCCAAAGATAAGAACGCTAAGAATGCCACTAAAATTTGCCACATCTGTCACTTTTGACATTAGATGTAGCGTTTGGCGGAATATAACGCCAAGACCCATGTGGAACAACTTTTTGGGAGTGTGATCGTTTTTAGCGTTTTGGGCGAATTAAGGTGCGTTCGTTTTGGCTCGATTGCGTTTGTAGCAGTTTCAAAAGTGGCATTTGTGTATTAGCGTTCGGATAGAAGCTTTTGGAATAGTGAGTGTTGTACAGTCCCCTGGGGGACTGAAATAGGGGATCGTAGTGGAACGAGCGATTTTGACCACCAATTACTGCATGCTATCCGAACGGCTTAAAACATACTTTTGGGGCGTTCGTATAGCCTATCAGTTCCAAAAATAACACTCACAAACGCTAAAAATGATCACACGGGCCGTTCGATTTGGCACTTCGTGAGCAAAAATATCGTTTTCGCTCATCTTATCAATATTTTAACAATTTTGCACAGTATGAAACATGGAATCAATCTCTAAAATTAACAAAACAAGTAGGTACCTACTACATCAAATATAAATACTATATAACATCAAGTTCTTTTTTTGAAAAACATGTGAAACTCTTCAATCGCGCCAAATACAACTGTATCCGAACGCACTAGAAATGCCCATGGATTTGAGGCGTTCGTAGCTCGTAGCATTGTAGCTTTTGTATTTAGCTTTGGCGTTCAGAGAAAGCTGTCTTTAGTTAATTTTGCATAATCATTTGTTTCTCTAAAATACATTTGTTTCCTTATTTATATGAAAAAAAAATATTTCTTAGTTGATAATGACATCTGCGTCAAGTTTTTTTTCTACGAGAATTGCTAAACGAACAAATGCAATTTGGTATTGGGAATAAGGTGAATAATAATGGAATTTTAATCACCAAGTTTAAAATCAGAGACTATTATTGCCAGTTTAAGCTTTCTTGTTTACTTCGCCAGAGATATTCTAGAGAATAATCGATGAACAATGAAACGAATCGCATGTAATGATGGTAGTCATAAGTGTTTTTTTCGTATACATATTAAATATGAACTGGATATCAAAGAAAGCGCTTCTGTAACATATCGTTACTTGTTTGCTGACTGATTATAAGGTGAGGGTGGCAGCTAGCCAGACGAATATTCACAAAATACCTTGAAATGTTTCTATGTAATAATTTCTTATCCAATCCTTGTTTTAGTAAATATTTAGGTTTCGTTATGATTTGGATATCAAATTTTAATTCGATTGTATTTAAAATTTAAAATGGATATCGTAACGAAACATACAATAGGTTTGATAAAACAGGGATTGGATTAATAATACGCGGTTTGAGTATGGTTCGGCTTATTTTCTTTTATTTTTATTATTAGTACTACGTACAACATAGTCAAACCGCGTACCACGTACCACGTACAACTAAGTTGAACGTAGTACAATGCGATTAAAATAAGAATAGGACGGGACTCTCGACTAACTTCACTCATATTCACTCTACTAAGTACGATCAGCAGAACAAACTTAAACTTAAAGCAGTGCCATATATTTATTGGCAATTTGAAATGAGTGACTCGAAATTGTTAATTTTAATAAATTCATATTTTTAGAGATGACAGCACAGACGCCATTTTGGTTTGATGAAAACGCGGGCGTCAGGGTCTTATTTCTCCGACAGTGTACTACTACGTGAGTTTCCGAGTGTTTATTGATCTTCTCGTTTAGTTTTTTTTACGACTGGTTAATTTGTTCTTGTTGACTGTTTAATATGTTTTGGTGATTGTTATATTTGTTTTTGTTACCCGTTACGATGATAATGATGAGTCTGACTGAGTGGGCCATCAGGACGTGCGGCATCGAAGAGCTAAGCGATTCAAATTAAGATAACTAAGTACGAAATATTGCTAACAAATAAAATCAGTTCAAATTATTTCTGTGTTTGCTGTACCTACAGTCACCTACAACTTCGTTTACCTACCTATGACTACTTGTTTTTTTACACGACTGCCCACATAAACATGTTTCATGTATGTATGTATGTTCGTGAGTTTCTTTATTTCACCATAACTTCTAAACGGCTTAACCGATTTTAATATACGAGATATCGTTAGATTTATCTTGATAGCTAAAGTGACACTATGTACATAAAAAAATAAAAAACAAACTGGTGGATTTTAGACGCCATATGGTGAGAAAAGCAATTTATTTTTGCTTCCAAACCAAGTGTGTTGGGTATCAAACTGATTGGCTTTAAAAAAAGATTCAATATATACATTAACAGGCAGTTTTAATTTCAATTGATCGATAAAACACTTAACGAAAATAAATTATTTTCAGTCGGGTTTTTTATTTTCTTTATTAATTTATACATGTTTTATCATTTCTTTTTTTGCACACTGTACCAAGTTCTAGTTTTGACGTCACAACATGGCGCTAGGCCGATCCTATTCTTATTTTAATCGCATTGTACTTATTATTTCCATGTCTTTTCCATAAAAGAGGACTCTACTCAAAAGAAACAATTATCTATGATATATCCAAGTACAGTCTCACGAGTACAAGTACAACATCAAGTACTGCCAGGTGCCACTTTGGGTGCATACCATTTGAAGTTAGATTCGCTAAAAACGCTAAAAAGGATCACACTCCCAAAAAGTTGTTCCACATGGGTCTTGGCGTTATTTTCGCCATAAACGCTATGAGGCTACTGGAACAGTTAGAATTCCCTACATCTAATGTCAAAAAGTGACAGAAGTGGCAAATTTTAGTGGCATTCTTAGCGTTCTTACCCTAAATGGAACAGGGGATGACAGTTACAAACGATCACAGTGATCACAACCACAGACGCAAAATGTGATCAAAATTATCGAAATTAACGTTCTTAGCGACTAATGGAACACGCCCTTTTATTCGCAGTTCTGGAGCACGTTCCTGCATTCCTTTGGTGAAGGCAATTTTGCTTTAACCAGTCCTGGCGCACACCGCACTCTAGGCTTGCTAGGTTTCTTAGCCGTTCTTAACCGATCAGCTAGTCTATCAGTCGATCAAGTTAAAAATCGTCCGCTGCGGTGATGACTTGGATGAGTGCCCGCTTGAGGCTTTACTGAGCGCTTTTGTGCTTCGGAGGACACGTTAAGCCATCGGTCCCGCTTGTAATCTTAGGATGACATTCGTTTCAGAATGTTGGTAGAGAATATTGCGTATGCCCGCCTTCCTAGCTACTACCCTTAAGTAGAAAATCTGTCGCCTAGCACCTAACGGGATGTTCGGCACACACCACCTAACGGGCAGTTGCCTTTAATAGTCAGTAATTCTAAGTTATCCTGAAAAACATCTTCGACCACATCATCACTTATTATCAGATGAGTTAGTAGTCAAAGGATAGCCTATCTACACTAATATTATAAAGAGGAAAGATTTAAGGTTTTGTATGCAACGAATAGACTTAAAAACTCCTGGACCGAATTGGATGAAATTTGGTGCTATGGAAATAGTTTGAGACCCGGGGAAGTACATAGGATAGTTTTTATCCAACTGTGGACAAAAAGTTAATGGGCACCGGAGCCGCGGCCGGAAAGATAGTCAGCTATAAATTAACCAAAAGTGAAACCAGCTAAAATAAGCTTTTACAGAAACAGATTAAATAAGCATACATATATGCCTTTTAGTATACGTGTACATAGCTTATGTTTAAAATATATTTAATGGCTTTATTTATAGCTACTATATATACACATACATAGCTGTAATAGCATTTGGGCAGAAGATCATAATTTCATAACCCTATCGAACGTTCCACGTCGGAAGAGATGAGAACTACCTGATAGAAAGAGCCTTGTAGGTGAATATAAAAATTAGGTACTCAGAGATGTGCGATCTGAATTGCTCTTTAATGCGTCTCGTAGCAGAGTTGCTTATTTATTTAAACGTCTTTGCGGAAAGATCCTTCTGGTCTTTTTTTATTCAGTGATGTAACCGCAGATAAACGCCATTCTAGCACTTCAATTAAGCTTTATTTGTTCAAGATTTGATCACACCAGTATCGAGCAAAATTTTACTACCTTTTGGATCGGGCAAATTCTGGCTAGCTGCCTCCCGGCCCGGCTTTTTGTCATCTGTACAAGCTGGGAACCCGGTCAGCGGTCGATAGTAATATTTACAGAGTTACCCTTAAGTCTGAATAAGTCCGATTTTCATAATTCAAACGGTTTCCAAAGGATGCATCCTTGGCTATAGGTATAAGAAAAAATCCATATATCTCTGCAATAACGGAAAGTATTTTAATTATTATTTAACTACGTAATAGTAAGCCCAATTCCCAAAACATGCAGAAAATATATTTTTGCCATCATAAAATAATTCCATATTTTGACAGTAGCTATAGGTTGTTACAGGAGAATCGATTAATCCCAATACGATGATTAAATAACGATAGGAAAGATTTGAGTTTTGACGTGATGTCATGTTAGCCCAATTGGTAAGAGCATATCCCGGCTCAAGGGGTGGATGGACGAGGGTTCGAATTTCCTATCGTATATTTGTAATTTTGTAAAGAATCGATTAAATCTAGCTCGATTAATATTAGGCCAGGGCCTTGCAGAAACGTACCCCAGATATATAAATAAGAATCTATGGCTGGCTGGGACTCCAGAATATTATAATTTTTAATCTATGGTTCCGATGTCGAAATAATAACAGAGTGAAAGTCATTAGATTTAACAAAAATAATATCAAAATGGTGAGTAATTGTGTCTACATACTTTCTAGAATTCATTTCCATTATATTGACCTCATTATTTATACCCAAAGTTCCGCCACATTCATTTTATGACGGAGGGACCGAGGTTATGATGTGACGTTCGTACATTTATTTTCAGAATAAACTAAAATCGTCACAGAGAGACAAAGTGAAGAGGTTCGTCGCGTTCACCCAGACGAGCGAAAGCACAGCGATTTTTTGCCTTTCGCAGAACGACTGGAAACTAGACCTCGCGAGCGATAATTACTTCCAAAACCCTGATGCATATTTCAAAGATCCTGCAAAACCTACAGTGGACAGAAAAAAGATCGAACAACTCTTCAGCAAGTACAAAGACACGCAAGAGAATGATAAAATTACAGTAGACGGTGTAATGAAGTTTTTAGAAGATGTAAACCTTAGTCCAGAATCAATTTTAGTTCTAATCATTGCATGGAAATGTAAAGCAGCAGTGCAATGTGAATTCTCGAAAGACGAATTCATTACGGGGTTTGTAGAGCTTGGAGTGGATAGTATAGATAAATTAAAAGGAAAATTACCAAATCTTGAAAATGAGATAAAAGATGTCAATAAATTTAAGGATTTCTATCATTTCACATTCAACTATGCAAAGAATTTAGGCCAGAAGGGTCTAGACCTGGAAATGGCGATAGCTTATTGGAATATTGTACTCCGAGGGAGGTTTAAATTCTTAGATGCCTGGTGCCAATTCCTTACGGTATGTATAACTTAGTAATTACAGCTTTATCGAAAGCACCCAAAATATCTTCTTGTGGCATATAGTTACATTGGTTTTTTACCATACATACTACTTCAAAGGGGATGTTAACCACCTATATAATATATAAATATATTATTGTTATAACCTGTCTGAATAAATAAAATTATAAACATAATATATAAAAGTAGAGGAAGTTATTGCCATGCACACCTCTGCTGCTTTTTTTTGTAATGTAGTACTTTTGATGTTCTGACACAAAAATTGATTGCTTCATTGATCAACAACACAAAACATATGCAAAATTAAAAACCTGAAATCACCTCAAATGATGATTCATACAATTTCCATACCCATTAAAAACGCTTATCTGTAGATGATTTTGACTGCTTATGATAGAGCTTGCAAATTCACACACTTGTTTCTGTACAGCTACAGGTACAAATTTGCTAAATCACAATGAGTTAAGGAGAGTATGTTATAAAAGTTATTTATCTTTGCTTTTCTTCAAATATATTAAAGTTATTGTGTAAATTACAGTAAAGATAACAAATGAAGGATATCAAAGATAAAAGTTATTGTGCAATATCTGTAGAGTTTTTTAATTATTGTTGTTACGGACACAATTGTAGTGTTTGGTGATTGGTGAACTGGCTCAATTTCATATTAATGGCATTAACGCATTTACAGCAACCAATTGTTATAAAGATAAAAAATACAAGAAAATCTTCAATTCCAATAACAAGTGGTTTAAGATGCTATTGTAAGGGTCATAAAGGTGTTTTATCAAAGAAGATTAATATATAATAAATTGTTATATTAGATGTAATACATCAATAGTAGCCAGAGCTGTAACAAAAAAAAAGTATTTTAACTACAACCAGTGGTGTCATCGAATATACATAAAACTGTATATATACATGTAAATGATAAAAGGTGATAGAGCAGAAATAAAGACAAACACATGCTGTGCTAACCCCAGTTGTTGTGATAAGAACTGTACTGTTTTAAGTTGTCTGTTAGCTTTGGTCTTATTTTTTCAAGAACTAGGTAAATAAGTTAAACAACAATCTATATTGTGTTACTTTATTTGAAAACATACTTAAATTGTTAGTTTATTAAACACATTTCTTTTCATCCTGAACTATGGAACCAATGTTGATGTGAAATGGTATTCAGGCTTAAAGTGGTCATCACTGCAGATGTAAGCTAAATTATATCTCAGAATTGGTAGTCAATTTGTGGCCATGATCTTGAATTTCGGCATTCATGAAACTGTATCAGCCGACTCATCCACTGCTGAACACAGCCTCCCCTATTATGGTGGTATTTGCCATAAACCCCACGCTTGGCATCACAGTGTAAGTTTGCAGTTATTTAGCAGGTGCTGCTGCCCACCTTCCAATATTTTTTTCCATAGTCGCCTCTTACGACACCCACGGGATGATATGGGGAGGTGCAATCCTAACCCGGCACCCCACGGGGGATTTACGAAACAAATAATTAAATCTTTATCTATGTAGCGCACATACACTATCTATTATTGATCTCTTGGAACCCATATTAAGCACTAATAAGCACTAAAGTGTTGTCATCTATTTTCAAATATATTTTGGAGTGAATGTCATATATTGCAATAAAACCTTGACCTTGGTTTGGTAGAGATAGCTATACTCATTGTCAGATTATACCTTGATACAAAGAATTCATATCTTGAATAAAATAAATTCAGTTTAATCAATTGCTAACTCAGTTCTGTCATTGTAGACTTTTATAATATTTGATAAAAAAATATAAACTGGCTTTGTCTGTTATAATTTGTTGCAGTGTGATACACATTAATTCAACTTTTGTAAAACATAGGTAAACAGACTGAAATGATGTCAACAAAATTTACCTGAATTGACCCTTTTATGGCCCCCATGGGCCATATGATCATTATATAAATTGTTTAGTTACTTTACATTAATATGATTGCTGAACTTGTCAATATAGTGACAAATTCAGTGGGTTATATTCATAATCTAGTCAGTATAATGCTAATTTCTTTTACTGAAGCTATAAAAATAATGTATTCATAATAATTATATGAACACAGGACCGTGAATTCTAGATCACTTGCTGTGGCCCCATTGCCTAAATTATTCAAAAATATTTATTGTTATTAAAGTGGTGGTACTCTTTAAATAATAAGGATTAATAATCTTAAATGAATAATGCAATCAGTACCCTTTTAACATATATTATCTAGGTAAGAACCACCAAGACCTAGATTATAAAACAAACTTTTGATGTAGGTAAAGGTTTTATTACATTAACGGTAAACACTTGTATAGTAAAGTACATCAATAAGAATATAATTTATAACTTGAAAATTTCAGGACCATCACAAGAGATCAATACCGAAAGACACATGGAACCTGCTGCTCGACTTTGCTACACAAATTGATGATGGCATGAGCAACTATGATGCTGAAGGTGCCTGGCCTGTCCTCATAGATGACTTCGTTGAATGGTGTCAAAAACAGGGCCTTACAGCGGACGGGATCAAAGCTACAGAGCCGGCGTCTGGCTAGCTGATACTTTCCTGCTGCCAGCAGTATGAAGAGATACAGCATGAGGGCTGCGAAGCAGTAGACATAAAAAACAAAGCAGAAGATAAAAGAAGCTTCCCAAAAGCAATACGAACATATATGCTCATGCTGCTATCGCGCTTCATGCTCTATGGACTCGAGCTGTGTACAGTGGAGTGGGTTGCGATCCTTATCGTCTTCGAGTTGTGTAGCTGACTGTGTGGCATCAGTGTTAACTAAATTAACAAAAACATTCTGAGTGTTTCAGTGAATTGTAACTTTACATGTATGAGCTATTCACTCGACTGTATATTGCAGTAGAATTATCATCCCCTAGTTCAAATTCACATTTAGAGTTTTGATTGTTACCCATTTGGGTATAATGTTGAAGATTTTGTCAGAAGCATATTTTTAAAAGTTCCAATTGTATTTTACAACAAGTTTCTCGTTAGAATATTACTATGCCGTGAAATATTTAAATTTAAGATGTAAATATGTACATATACATTAATATTTTTTTTAATATCTAAAAGTTGGCTTTCTACAGTAAGTGAATTTGCAGACCACTATCACAGATTAGTTAATAGTTTCTATGTAGAGATTGTTAGTTTGGCCTGTGTGAGGATCTATGAAATCACAGACTGGGGCAGCCACATTTGGATTCTTTGGTTAAAGTTTTTTTTAACTGAAGTTTCTTTGACAATCGTTATTTATGCTCTCGCGGTGTCTTGTCCGTTTATATTAATATTACAGATTAGCTTATTTATTTATTGTTAAAATTAGCACAACTTATATATTATTTTTTTCTTTTTAATGGACTTAAAGTGCAATTTTGACAGTGATTAATATGCAATCTGAGCTCATACCTTACATTTAACTCTCTACCTTACATTTAACTTAAGACAAAAGATCATTATTAACTTGATACAAGATTTCATTTCACCAAATATTTCCCAAAACATATTTTTCCAAACCTGAAAAAATTAATTTGTTAATTGTAGGATTAACAATTTCACCTCAGTACGCAGTTATGTACAGGGTGGGCCAAAAGGGCTTTAGCGGTTTGAATATGAAATAAATAAAAAAAAATCATTCAATGCTTTTATTTTTACGGTTTAAGACCAACAAAATTCCTATACCTACATGTATTTTTTATACATGTAGGTATAGGAATTTTGTTGGTCTTAAACATAGTGCCTCATCTACTTGGCATTTTTATAACCATTCTTTTATTTTCCTAGATAATGTTCTTCTGGAACTGCTCCTAGTTTCTCGTAAAAAACGGTTTTAATTAGCCCTATGAAAAGTTACATTGGGGCTATGTTCAAGGTCTCTCCTTCTTTGAAATAAGTTTTCTTTCAGCAGGTGTACATGAAGGGTGTTGGAGGGGGGCATAATTAAGGTAAAGTAAAAATACAGCAGACTTATTTTTATATATATAATTAGTATTACTGATTAGTAATACTAATTATATATTAGTTTATACTAATCAGATTAGTAAACACAACTAAGTAAGGAAAAGGAAAATAACTATATCTCTAGTCTTATTAAATTTCTTAGTTACACATTGGTAAAAGTTAAAAGAATGTCTGAGTTTCTTGACCATTTTTCTCGCAGTGGCTCTAAACATTTTTTTTTGTTGAACTAGGCAGTGCATTGTATAATATCTCAATATCAAAATTTGTAATTGACCTTTATAAGAGCGTTGTAGACGTAACTTACGATTATGACTGATGTGCCCCAGGGTAGGCAGTATGGGGTACCAAATATAGCCTATGTGCGAAGATCGCATTTAGCTGGGCAGTACAGATATCTTAGTATTTTTCTTTTGGGCTGCAGTCATCCCCACCAGCACATAGCTCTCACACATACAGATGACGTTCATTAGATACAAGCATTTTGTTGGCCGTGTGGCTCTAGCTAAATTTGAATTCATTTATAGTTTACTCTTATTTTGAAGATCAAAATATCTTCGCACCGGAACAGTATGGTTTTCGGAAATGTAAAAACATTAACGTTGCTATTTATAACTTCCTCTACAATGTTATAACAAATATGGATAAGACTAAGCCCACAGTTGCGTTATTTATGGATATGACCAAAGCTTTCGACCACGTTGAACACGAAACGCTTTTATATAAACTCGAGGCATATGGTGTTAGAAACACTGCAAACCAGCTTATCAGGTCCTATCTTAGTAATAGAGTACAGGCTACACAAATTAACCGCATATGTATGAGAACAAAAACAGACAAGGTTTATACATCAGAATTTAAACAAATATATTACGGTGTCCCTCAAGGCAGTGTTTTAGGACCACTGCTCTTTCTGATTTATATTAATGACCTACCAAAAGTTACACCCTTCTCAATAACATTGTTCGCTGACGATAGTACGATTTTATTTACGGATAACAAAGCAAATAATGACAATTTAAATATCGATATTAACAATACATTGACATCGCTTATCAGCTGGTTTGACATGAATAATTTAAAAATTAATTTCGAAAAGACAAATATAATTAACTTCAGACAAAGGCCTAATGAACTGATGATTAACTTGAACGTAAATTACCAAGGGAAAATGATTGATGAAATTGAGTCAACCAAGTTCTTGGGTTTACAAATAGACAGAAAAATGACATGGAAGCAACACATAGAAATAATATCTAAAAGAATTTCACAATTTTCATATGCCTTATACAAACTGAGTAAAATAGCAAATCAGGACACTGTACTCACAGCATATCATGGCTATGTAGCTTCGGTCTTAAGATATGGCGTCATATTTTGGGGTAATTCTACAAACAAGTTGGATGTATTTAAAGCACAAAAGAAATGCATTCGTGCTATTTGCAACCTAGCTCAAACAGACTCTTGTAAAACTCACTTCATCAGACTTAACATATTAACATTTCCGTCTCTGTATATATACGAAACTGCTCTGTTTGTCCGACAAAACTTACACCTTTTTACTAAATATGACTTTCAAGGTAGACGAGCAAAGGATCTACGACACTTTGCCTCAAATACGTTACTACTAAATAAAAGTGTGTTCTGTATGGCTCCAATTGTCTATAATAAAATTCCGAACATTATACGTGATGTAAATAATATAATAGTTTTCAAAAAAAGTTACATGACTTCCTGATTTTCAAGGCCTACTATACAATTAATGAATTCTTAGATGAGAAAAATATGTTAATTTCCTAATGTTTGTGGCTATTTTGACAATATACCTGTAAATGCATAGGTAATACTTGTATGCGTAAAGCGGGCCCTAGCGAGACTATTTGTATATTATAATACCTAACACTGTAACCTAGGACCACAAGTAAATAAATTTCATTTCATTTCATTTCATTAGTTTTTCTCATTTTGTTTTGGCTAAGTATTATAGAATTGAAAAATACAGGAAAAATATAAGTGTTTATACCATTTGCCGGGTAGCCATATCGCGGGACAAAATGGGGTACCCCATTATGCCTCGCTCACATGTTCTCGTTTCATGCCCCAACGTATTTTTTTTAGTGTCATGTGACACTAAAATTGTAAGTGGAATAAATATAATGCTATATACCCTAGGATTATTCCTATATTTATTCGTAGAATATACCTATAAATTAACTCAAAAATAGCTCAATGATAACTCAAAAATAGCTAATGTAAATTTAGATCAAACTGTTATAAAAACTGGACATGTGGAATTTCACCTTAGGTCACTTCCGCACCGAGCGTTAGTCCAAAGAGGCCACACCTTGCATCTTTGATTTGTTCTGTACGTATGTGGCCCCGTCTCTGTTATGCCCCTTCTTCCCCAACATCCTGAAGTACCACAGTTTTACAATCCATATTGTAAGACTGTGATATTAATTGCTCAATGGCTGACACACTTGCAACATGTGGCGCCATCTTGTGGGAACCATATAATATAGCTTTGAAAATCTTACATGGCCAAGCACTGAGAATTCTAAATGTTATATTATAATAAAGCCTTACGAGTAGATTGTTGGGATTTTGCTAAACCTAGTACTAACACAACTCGCTCCACAATGATGAGGGATCTCGCAGAGACAGAACCATGACTAATAAATAAAATAAAAAATAAAAATGACTGTTGGTTGACGCGGTTGTTACAATTTTCTGATACATTTCTGTAAGAGTTTTTGATAACAGCTTGGCGCTCGGAACCTAGCCTCTCAAGCCTGTCGATACATCCGTCGCCGTGCAGTAATCAATTTGAAGCGCTCGTAGCGAAGTTTACTTAGCTGTTCTCAACCGATCAGCAAAGTTAAGCAACGTCGCGCGCGGTCATCAGTTGGATGGGCAGCTATATTCACAAAAACCGATGCGTTTAGCTACACTAAAATGCTGCGCGTTTCCGTAAATTTTGCTCTAAATACTGTCAAAACATTTCTGGCCCACCCAGTAGAAGCAATTTTATTGTTTATTATGCTTCAAAACAGTGTTAACAAATACATACATAATTATAATATAGCTAGTTTCTGATCTATCTAATCCTAATACACACACACATATATATATATATATATATATATACATGAATCTTTAGGCAATGGGTTCCAAACTAGGCGCAGCCTGTATCTTGGTAACCCTTGATAACCCATGAAGTGTTGTACATTTTTTATCCTCTCTTTGTACCTATTTATACATTATCGTCGGTCTTTTATTAGACTTCTCAGGCAGGATTTGAAAAGAATAGTGGCGTCTGTACAGTTGTAAGCGTCACTAAATATTTCGGTGGTTTCAACTATGCATAAAATATAGATATTATTAAAAACGGGATATTTACCGTGTCTTTGATTGTTTTTGAGCTCTCGATATTTCGGAACGCGCCACGATAACGAGTAAAATGAAGTCCAGTGGATAGTCGGCATTAAGAGCAGACGAACCAGTTCTACACTCTCGCGTTTTTTCGCCTTTCATAAAGGAGTGAAACAGTACACCTAAGAACTTCTTTTACAAAGATCAGATTGCTAGTTAGATATATAGGAAGAGTGAATTTTGGAAACCAGGTTAATGGGACTCCAGTCTCCACACTATTAAGCCGTCGAAAATTCTTCCGGTTTGGCTACATGGCGTTTGTGACGTCACGTCGGCTTAACAGGAAAATTAGGCGGAATTGTCTCTAGATATATTTTTAAGTGTTTTATTAAACTATTAATTTAATGCTTTCTTAGAATATTTGTTATTATTAAATATGGATTTCCGCAAAGTAACGCCTGAATCTATTCATTATTACAAAATGAACATCTTTGAACAATTTCAAACATAATAATATTTTTTATGTATACTTGTACAAGCATACTTTGATGCACTACAGCTTTAAAAGCTGTTTAGGCTAGGCCTCTTACACCTGGCATAGATAAGAACATTACGGGAGACTGAACTCTAACCAATTGAGCTAACATGTCATGTTAGCTCAATTGGTTAGAGCATACTCCGGCTCAAGGAGTGGATGGACGCGGGTTCGAATCCCGCACATGGCTTAAAAAATTTTCCTATCGTATATTTGTGATTTAGTAATGTTTTATTTGTAACAAACTTTCAAAAGAAGCATTATCTGTGTAAAACGTCTTTTAAATGCTTTTTTCTTTATTCTATCACATTTTTCACATAATATGAGTATGTACAAGGTTCGAAAGCTAAAATACGAGATTTTTATCTGCTTCTGTACGAGGGAAAAAAATTCAAAGGTTGGCAACCCTGACATGACATGACATTTGAAAAGATTTGTTTTGACTTTGATTAGTTTGATTTGATGAAGATCTTGAGCTGAGCTGCCGAGCTGAGGATTAATTATTTTTCTAGGAGTACAAATTAATTACATTTGAAATGTCTCTCCGTTTGGGTGGTGCGCTCCGAGAACTTAGGATCCATTTGTGTCAGACTAGCAAGGCATCCGAAGGCGTGAGGTAGCAAACATGATTACATAAACAATTTTATAACCTAAAAAGTTATCTAAATATTTTTATATTCCTTGCAGGGACTTCATTTCTAAGAACTATGTCAACATAAAGAAGGAGAACCCTAATTTTCCTATACTGATCCGTGAATGCAGTGGCGTGCAACCGCGCGTATGGGCTCGCTATGGTAAGTATAGATTTCAGTTTTATGTAGGTTCTGAATGAACTATTTGTGTTGTGAAATGTTTTTCAATTCGATCATAAAATTGGTATGGCTATATGGGCGCAGCCGTACCGTTATTCTTGATTTCATGGTTGAATTACTACCGATCCTATTAGCAAGACTTCTGAATGTAGGACCAGTTTTCGAAAATACTTTGTACCTGTTTTAGATATTTGATTACCTACCATGAATGGATGGTGCTCACCATGCATCTCTAAAATGAATATGTATCCAGCTTATTTACCGTTTCAATTCAATCAGAATCTAAAACCATTTCTCATATGATATAGCAGCAGTGCCCTTAGGTCCACTACTGTTAGTAGGAATAATCACTTTCTTTACTGTTCAAACAAGTATTTTTTATAAAACAAATTAAAAATAAGTTCAAATGAAACAGTTGTTACGAAGAAACTACTACTAGCTAACTATTAGCAGGTAGATTATTAAATTACTATGAAGCCAAGTTTTATATCAATCTGAAATTATTTTGTTTATGGTAAACCCATATGTTTATCCAACATCAGTGCACCGGGATCAATAACTTTTTAATTGCTAGCTACTTTACACCTATTTTCTTTTGATCTGTCCAAGATTTCCCTTTTGTGTGCAATCAATGAAACAATAATTTTGCCTTCGGTCTCTTTAGGACTACTTGGTAGTTTTTCAGGAGATTGGTTAAGGATAGAGCTAAAAAAGGATTGACCACAAAAAATGGACATGACAATTTTGTAATTTTCACTGTGAAATAAAAGTCAAGCCTAAGTAGAGTGGAGTGTTTAGGTGTTTATTCTGATACTTCTGATTGACCTTTTATAATGAAAATCAGATCTTAGTGACACTCGGCGCATGATACAGTAGTGAATTATAAGTGGGATCTTAATAATTAAAGTATTAAACTTACAGCTAAAGGAGTTGAAGTGAGCGAATGTCTTATGAATATGTCCAGCGAGCAAGTTTTTTGTACTATCAAAGGACTTATTAAATAAAACAATATATATTTTTGGGTAATAAAACAAGTCTAAGTAATACTTACACAATTTTTTGTTAGAATGGTATTTTTCAGAAGTACCTATTAGTAGTATGATTAGTAATATAGACTATAGAATATAGACTATGACGGATAATAGAAATTTCATTTGATTTTGGAAATGCTGGATGACACTGGTTAGATGATTACCTAAAGCATTGTATCAGTAGTATAGCCAGCATTGTGTAGAGTCATCGCTTTATCACATATCTAGACAATAAATGTGTCATTATAATTATATAAAGTTTAATTAAAATCTTGGGTATGTTGTTTTGAACTGTAGCCTATCTATCGTATTGAAATAATTATGTTATTTTTCTTTTTATTATTAACATTGCCTGTGACAACTCAAACTTGAAGGTAAGTGATAATGTGTTGAAGATATTAACAAGCCACAGCTAGACTAGAAAGTAGCTTGTATTGACTGTTGCCAGAACACTGTTGGATGTTGTCAGGATTTACTTGAGTGTAATAAGGGCCTATTGGATTTGGATATTAGGTGTAGAAAAAAAAATGGTTAAATCATCAACATTATCATCACCTTTTACCGGAGGGGAGTGTTAACATGCCTTTAAAAATTTGAAATGGTACAGTCATTTGAAAATACTTGAGCGCGTCAGATATTGATAGTGTATATGCTCCATGTGTCTCTGAAGGCAAACATATATTAATATGCAGGTTTGCATTGCGAGGATGGCCTTTCGGAAGGTAAAGAAATATTCAAGCGTACCTGATTATACAAAATTCCAAATTTACGAGAGGGAAAATTATAGTCATGCGCAGGTTCAGATCCTGTATCTGATTTTCATAGGGGATGTTAAGCAAACCTGAAAAAGCTCTCCTTCAAAAGACTAATGATACAAACGTGATGCAAGCTTATAGCCACTTTTAGAAATTGCAATAAACATTAAATAGAAATACTCAAGGGCATCAGACTATTTTGTTCAAACGGTTCAGCTTAATATCCTAATTGTGTGATCCATCTGACCATTATTTGGTGGGGAATTCCTTAATCTGACACTATGAAAACAACAATAATAAGTACTTTTTTATGTAATTGTGACGGATCAAGCACGAGGCCCACCTGATGACTAACCCCTGCCTATTACAGATTCATTTCATCAAGTCACGAATTGCACTGCGCCCGTCACCTTGACACATAGTTGTTAAGTCTCATGTGCCTGTAATATCTGTAATTTTTATATGTCACATAAAATAAAAAAAAAATCGGAACTGACTTCCAACACAGAGAAGTTTGAAATAAGTCGGTACCATGCAGATTCATAACACTAAGCTCACATTTTCATTGTTCAAGTTTCACAAGTGATAGCATACTTTTCAGTGCTGCATGTTGGTTCAGTTTTATTTATTACAATATTTTCACCACTTCAGTGACACTTACTGCTTACAAAACCGAATAGTCACCCTTGATAAGAATATATTTCTCAACTTTTTTTGGACTAGTGCTGAACTTTTATTTAAAATTGCTACAAAATATGGACAATACTACAGCTACTACAATGAAATCATTAAGGCAACTTTAATGCCATTGCAGGCCCACAGATAGTCCAAATGCTCCAGCCCACTACAAGTTGGCAGCGTAACCAGCATACTGACAGTATTTCCCCGGTGTATTGCAATACTTTTCGCCAAATAAGTGCCAGCATTTTGATCACGCGTCGCATTGACCACGGACCCAATGTCTCTACACCAAACGGCTTAAATATGTAACCACTACCAAGATAAGCATACTTACGCCGCTTCACAGTCTCTCCGCCGAAGTAGTCGCGACTCGCGGCCCCAATCCTCACATTTGTTTTAGAAAGATTTGAGTTTTGACGGAGCTAAAGTTTCAAGGCTTGAAGCGTCCCACAAACCTTCTTAAAAAAATCTGAGGCGCTCAAGTATTATCAGCTGCCCTAGACGTCAACCCGTATATACATTTTTAGAGGGCAGAGTGGAGGTACTCTAAAGGTATCCCCCTTAGGTAAATCCCGAAATCCCCTATTGCGCTCCCATATTTACCACAGACCCAGACGCTCAACAGTCGAAGTTTATACCTCTTATCAAAGTTCTTACCCAAGCCTGCCTTTTCTATTTCCAGACAAAGGTGTGGAAAGCAGCTCATCCCTCACAAACTTATCCGCGGGAGATGTTCTAAACGCCATCAAACAACTCGTCAAGTGAATAAAGTTTAAATCTGTTTATTGTTATGTAATCTTATTAATATATTAGTACTAATAAAACTTATTTGTAGTGTAATCTCATTCTGCTACATTGCTTCAAAATTGAGCTATTGACATCGGCGATGATAACAATAGAATTTCATTCATAACTATTTTTTTTTTTTTTTTTTTTATGCCTGATAGGTTAGCCTTTGACCACTATCTCACCTGATGGTAAGTGATGATGTGGTCGAAGATGTTGTTCAGGCTAACCTAGAAGTACTGGCTCTCAAGGACAGCTGCCGGAACACACCGTTAGGTGCTTGGCGACAGACTTTCTACTTGAGGGTGGTAGCTAGCCAGGCGGGCATTCGCAAAATGCCCTACCACCATGCTATAACGACTGCCATCCTAAGACGACAACCGGGACCGACGGCTTAACGTGCCCTCCGAAGCACGGAAACGCTCAGTAGTAATGTCACTAGCGGTCACCCATCCAACTCCTGACCGCGCGCGACGTTGCTTAACTTTGCTGATCGGTTAAGAACAGCTAAGTAAACTTCGCTACGAGCGCTTCACAACATAGTGACACTAGGACATAGTGGTCCTGATGATGCCAACTTATAACTGTCTGAAATAAGGTGCACCATGCATTGACCTATATATACTAGACGCAATATCTCAAACGAGGATAAGGCACTCGTAGAGATTACACGCGCTTTACGTTCGAAAATTGTTTATTATCAATTGAGTATTTTGAATACACAATTTTCGAACGTAAAGCGCGTGTAATCTCTACAAGTGCCCAGCTGCGTGCGATGTGGGGAGAGTATGCCGGCCGGCATACCTGCACTGGTCGACTATACTCGTATGAGATGTCGAGTCTCGTATACCTATATATAGGTCAATGGCAGCATGTAGGTAAGTATGATGTGTGGATAATCCAGTTCATTTAAATTAGGAGGGTTGCAGCAACAACATTTAAAGCTATTATTTTGCAACAGTGCCCTATGCATGTTATTCAAATATTAAATATCATGAAATTTTATCTCTTAGGTCATTTATAAGAGCTTTAACTGCAGTTTCGCTTGGTAGCTAGCGATGTTGTCGACGATGAAAAATGCCTATTCATTCTATACTTCAAGACCCCAATATTATATACTTATTTAAAAAAATAGACGCAGGAAGGTTCAATACTTCATCCGTAGGCGGAATGTAAGAGCATCGTCCTTATTTTCGGAATATCGACCACATACGGATGCCGCGTTGTGGAATAAGGTTTCTACCAATAAGCTTACAAATTTTCGTCTATGTCCGAGGTTTTGAAGTCTAGCCTCACATCATAACATCACCAGAGCCAAAAAAGACCAGGGTGTCCTGGTGTAACATTTTTATTACTTCCCTATCCCTGAGGTAAGAAGCTAGTTGGGGCCCTAGCCGGGAAATGTAAGGCTGTATAGCTATATTATATTACGAGTAATTTTATTTGATATGAATAGCACTGCATCTAAAATTCAAAGAAGACATTCATGTACATTTTAAACAGATTCCAAAGAATCTAACAGATGCAACAATAAAATGCAATATTATAAACATAAATAATTTATTATTATGCTTATACTACATCTACCAGACTTGTAAACAACATAATACTATATCGACTAAATGTTATGATTACACTTCACTGGCTTTGATTGCACTTTACCCTTTGACTGGCCCACATTTGCCTTATAAGGTAGGATGTTATTGAGAATATTGATTGTATGAGGGCAAGGAAATAACCACCTTGATAAAGAAATTCATTATGATTGTCATAATGAAATGTTGTAGGTATGACTAAAATACCTTTAATACGACAAGATTTACAACCCTCTTGACCAATTGACCAATTTACCCAAATGTAAGCGCTCATAAGTTACCTTTAACAACATAAAATTACAAGTAAACAACAAATTATTATTTCTTTGTTAATGGCTTCTGCGATTTAGGGCCTGTTTCAGAATGTTCGAGTAAGTTCCGGTTATACTACCCAGAACTTATTTAATTAATAAAACACTATCTTTGCGTTTCAGTCATCAATTTAGCCTATCCATCGTTAAAGCTTGAAACGCGCTGCATGTTAACTTGTCATTTTTATCATTCAGTTATTTTATGTTTTGGGTAGTATAACCGGAACTTACTGGAACATTCTGAAACAGGCCCTTAATGTTACCACAATTCTGCCAATTTCCATTCATTAAACAATAAATAGAAAAAATGATTTTTGAAAACAAAAAACAATTTGCAATATATATATTCTCCAGACTCCACGTCGTCTGTCGACATAAGTAGGTATCAAAATATTTCTTCTGGTATTTTGCGTTTTATAACTCTTATGTGATTTTTTTACATCAATAACTCAGTGTAAAAATATATCTATTAACGTTTGTGCGTAATGTAGACTCGCCATTTGGGCATTATGAATAAACTAAGGTAGACACTTACCTACATAAAATCTTCAAATATTGACATCCTTTTTTACCTGCCATAAAAACCTACCTAGTGAGTAGAACCACAATAATTAAAAAATATAATGATTTTCATAAAACTTTCCTTCTTCAAATAAAGTTTTCTTTAAACATTAAAAAAAACCTTGAACGAAAAATGAATATGCCTACGTTATTAACTACTAGGTACATATAAAAAAATATTATTCGCGTCAAAATAATTAACAATACTATTGTTCAAATTTATATGCAAGAACGCTCTATAGGTGCGTTATATTATTATTTCTTATGTATCCTTCTATTATTAAAATGTTCTTAATTCCATATATCCTATATACACGAATGAGAGTAAAATGCGCCGAAGAGGCAGCATACAGTTAATCACGTCCACGTGAGTATGGTGTTACTGCACATTAAACATAAATGGGCAATTCTCTTACACACTTATTTACTGGAAACTTGGTGATACTAACAAGAACATTTCCAATTAGGGTTGGCGTCCCTTACGCAGCCAGCTACTAACTGAAGCCAAAACTTGCTATACCTTTATGAATTGATGTAAAGAATAAATATTTTTAAATTCTTGCTTATAATATACATCTTACACTTATCATCTAAGTAAAAAACAAAATAGACATCCTGGACTCTTTAAATATTGCCGTCGAAATATCTAGGATTTGCTTGTCCCTCCTGCTTGTTATAGTGAGGGAGCATGCCAAGTGTTTTTGCCGTGCCATTTCCTATTCTTCACTGTAATCTTTCCATTATTACTGCTGCTTAAACTTAGGACTACACAAGTACCTATAAAGGTAATTATATTTTTATTCTGAAATTATGTCTCTTTGCCTTGTATAAGTAACAGCAATAAGTTGTTACAAATTTAATATGTAAGTATGTACTCTAGATTGGTATTATTTTTACAGTACTGATCGCGCTTTAATGACAAAAGTTTAACAATTCAAACAATTTTAAAAGCAACATTAAATTGTACAATGTATCTTTCTTTTGATCATGCAAGAAATCTTAAAAGTTCAACTTTTGGATCATTGCCTGGACAAGGCCGCCCATTGTATGTTACACTTACATAGCCCCTTTTATTTTTATTGTTATTCTTTTCTGTAGTCTAACAATAAATATTAAGGCAAATTGGTCCCACTAACACTTTTGAATCTTGTAAAGGTACTAACGGGAATAAACAGGCAACACCATATACGCTTAACATTTGCTTCAATGCAAAAATAGTACCAAAACAAATACATGATAATTAATTTCTAATTATTAGTGCTAGTAACCGTGACAGTTTAAAATTTTATAGGGCAACACACTATAACACATACAGAACATCTTTTTTTTTTCTTACTGATTGTTTAGTATTTAACTATTTTCTCATCTTGGTAAGTGATGATGGAGAGTAAGATGATAAGCACTATAAATGTACAATAAGAACTGGCTTAGCTTACATTGCTATGTAAATCTAGACCTACACTACACCATAAACCGATTTAGAAACTTTATTCAGCACTATACAACAGGCAGTCCGAAGAGTTCAGGTTGTAATTTGGCCAGCATTGGGAGTACTATCATGACTTGCTGGTCAGCTTAACACCCGAAATCCCTGAGAATTCCATAGCAACCATTTCCTTTAAACATCACTTCAAAAGTAAGTAAGAAGGTTAATGTACAAATTCAAAATTGACTTTCACTTAGCTTTAGACAATTAAGCCTAATTATTAGTGCAAAATGTTGTGTCAGTTAAATCCAGACAATATTACTCTCATATTGAGTTGGCCAAAAGTCGCTGCCAATTTTTTAAAAATCCTCTATACGTACACTGCTGCTCTACTTATTCTGGGTCAGTGAAACGCAGGCAGTCCAAAGAGTTCTGGTTGGAACTTGGCCAGCGAGGGAAGCACAATCGTAGCATGCGCTGTCTGTCTCTTGTCGAGGTGTGGGTCAGGGACCATGACCACTTGCATGCCGGCGTCTCGCCCCGCCGTCACACCATGGGGGGAGTCTTCGAATACCAGGCACTGGAATGTAAGAAAGGTAACAATGTATGTTTGATTCTGCTTTTGACATACATGCTGCTAAACAATGGATCTCGTGTTATTTATGTTCTCGTTTGTATAAATTATGTAGACATTGTGACATTGTTCACAAAAGGTGACCAACAGGTGGTACATACATAACTGGTAAGCAAAAAAGGTAACCCTAGCCGCATGAGAACAGATACGACATAGTGTGTATAAGGATGACAGTAGCAGGAAGAAAGGGGTACCTTATACACTGTACAAGCTAATTACATTCCTGCAAGAAATGGTATTTATTATTTAAATGTTTTAAGTAAAAGGATCTTCCTGTACCCATTTTTTGTTCTGTAGTCAGGGGTGGAGAAAATAGGCCCAGACTTCTTTTTGGTAAAGAGCAATAAGATAGATCTTACCTTAGATGGATCTGGTTTGTCTGGAAATCTTGCAGCAGCTACCAAAAATATGTCTGGATGAGGTTTGCCAAATTTTACCTCCTTGTCAGAACTACCCATAACTTTGTGGTGAAACAAGGAAAATAATTCCTTGTGAGCTGCCTCCTTTGTCTGCACTGAACGTTCACTGGACGAGGTTGCCAGTGCAAATGGTACTTTAGTCTTGTGCAAGTGGCAGATCAGTCTTTCTGCACCTGTGATCAAAAAGGTTTGTGTTGTGAGGGTTCACTTTTTATACTGATTTACCTGATTTAAAAAAAAAAAATGCAATCAAAAGTAAAAGAAAAAGTTTAAAACCAAATTTTTCAAAGTTTTTGCTACCATAATACTGTGTAGGTAAAGGAGATTATGGTAGAGAAGTAGAGAATCAATTTTTGCGCACTATATAATTTAATTCTTAAATATCCAAATTCAAGTGTGTGTAATGCTCATAGGTTGCCTGTGTATTTATTTGGTTATTTAGTAGTTGTTGATGTGATAATTATC
The DNA here is from genome assembly GCA_963890685.1 of Plagodis pulveraria. Taxonomy (NCBI): domain Eukaryota; kingdom Metazoa; phylum Arthropoda; class Insecta; order Lepidoptera; family Geometridae; genus Plagodis; species Plagodis pulveraria. The sequence continues at coordinate 6,213,832 of OY982950.1, forward strand.
CAGAACCTCATTAAAAGTATATACAACCACGCTTTTGTGAAGAGCTCGTAGCAATGTTTGCTTAGCTGTTCTTAACCGATCAGCTTAGATAAGCAACATCCACCGCCTCATCACTTGGATGGGTTGACAGCTAGTGATATTACTACTGAGCACTTCCATGCTTCAGAGAGCACATTAAGTCTTCAGTCTAGGTTGTTGTCTTAGGATGGCAGTTGTTATAGCATTTCGCTAATGCCTGCCTGGCTAACTAGCACTAATAAAAAATCTGTCTCCAAGCACCTAACGGTGTGTTCCGGCAGCTGTCCTTGAGATCCAGTAATTCTACTTTAGCCTGAACAACTTCTTCGACCACATCATCATTTACCATCACATGACATTGTGGTCAAAGCCTAGACTATCATACATAAAAAAAAATATGTTAATGTATATTAACAATAATGAGTCAGTCACGTGATTTAAAATACATGGTATTGTTGTTATATTGTTAGTAATCAATCATTCCCTTCAATTAATTTAATTTTCTCTTATATTTTTTATACATGATAACCAGGCATCAGCCGCTCGGAGGGCACGTTAAGCCTTGGTCCCGGTTGTTGTCTTAAGATGGCAGTCGTCATATAGCATGATGGTAGGGCATTTTGCGAATCTCCACCAGGCTAGCTACCACCCTCAAGTAAAAAATCTGTCACCAAGCAGCTAAAGGAGTGTTCCGGTAGCTGTCCTTGAAAGCCAGTAATTCTAGGTTTGCCTGAACAACATGTTCAACCACGAAACAACGCTAATCAATAGCAGCCCTCCGTCTTTGTCACAATAAATATAATAAAAGGGCTCCAATCATATCACTTCAATGCTAACATTGAATGATCGGCAGATCCCGATATCTGATGATAACATCCATGTAGATCTGCAATAATTGAACAGATGTGTAACTACATGATATTGGTTAATTAAATTATTATCGGATAACCAACTATAGAGTACTGACACTTGTACTCTGGATCTTTTTCAAAAAGGAGTACCTTCTAAATCAATAAATGTGAATGTGAAGGGTCAATGATAAGTAAAGCATCATTAAAGTGAGAAAGGAAAAGTTATACAAACCATCCAACAGGGGTGTTCCAGCAAGCATTGTATCGCCCAACACTAGTAGCTGATCTCTGAACTCTTTGGGTGAGACAGGCAGCTTTAGTTCTTTACACAGGATCTCAGAAAGTCGTTGTTCAGTGCCACCAAGCACTTTCATCATCAACTCATCTGTATACTTGTGGCCATATTGAGCACAAAGCTGCGTAATCATTTTTTTGTATATTTGCTCAGTATCTTAAAAAAAATTGTGTTAAATTTAAAAGTACCTATATTTTAACATTAGGTACATATTTTAAAAGTTTATAAATCCCCTTGATGTCATTGATGCATGTAGTAATAATTTAAAAAATAACAAATCTTAAACATTATCTAAAAGGAAATAGGCAGGTACATGACTTATTAACAAAACATACATGTATTAAATGTATTTATATCATAACCTTGCATCTCATTACCATTGGCTTCAATGAAAAAGGTCGACTAGTTGAAACTTACCCAAGAGCAGTCCATCCATATCAAAAATACAATGTGTTACTTGCTTAAATTTTTTTGTCGAATATAACCGCGATCCCACGGCTTTTGATAAAGTTTTTAGTAAGTAAACCCTCATGCTGGCTGACACCGGTTATTTAACAATTACGAGTGTCTTTTTTTCTGTTATGTTTTACACATATAAATTTTCAACACAATTTTTTTAACTCCAACGAATGATTACGAGTTTCCAAATTGAAAATAAATTATTTAACCAGCCAGCCAGCTATACGTCAACAAACTAACTAACGTGAAATTTTACAATAATTTACAAAACTCAAATGAATGGATCAGTGTTGCCACATCACTTTCCCAGCGCCCCACTCGAATGACATATTATTATATGCACAAACTCTTACATTTTACCTGTAAAAGAAATATTTTTCATACACTTTAGGTGCGTTCGTTTTGGATCGATTGCATTTGTAGCAGTTTCAAAAGTGGCATTTGTGTATTAGCGTTCGGATAGAAGCTTTTGCTATTTTTGACCACCAATTACTGCATGCTATCCGAACGGCTTAAAACATACTTTGACAACCGACAATATTTTAACAATTTTGCACAGTATGAAACATGGAATCAATCTCTAAAATTAACAAAACAAGTAGGTACCCACTACATAAAATATAAATACTATATAACTTCAAGTTCTTTTTTTAAAAAACAAGTGAAACTCTTCATTCGCGTTAAATACAACTGTCAAACCAGCAGTTGTCAAAAAACGATCACAACGATCCCACGGTAAGACATGGGTCAAAAATATCACTTTTCTCTGTCATTTGTAGCGTTTTCAAAGCTATCCGAACGGTGCGGTGAGCGAAAACGATATTTTTGCTCATGAAGTCCCAAATCGAACGGCCCGTGTGATCATTTTTAGCGTTTGTGAGTGTTATTTTTGGAACTGATAGGCTATACGAACGCCCCAATAGTTACATAAAAAAAGAACATACTGTGACTGTGGTGAGTCTGTTGTTGAGAATTCCGTGCCTTCTAATCTAAGTCTAAGCCATATGCGCCTATTAAATCGATTGAGTGTAGTTATTGCCATAAAAAAGGACATGAAGAGAATACTTTTTATCGACAAAATGATGAGATGATGAAAGTGAAGTGTGTTAACAAATCCATTAATTTCTTTGGTAATACAAGTCATCGAATAGCAACTGTCAAAATTGGTAACACTAGCTACCCTTGTTTATTTGATTAGTGCGCGGATTGCTCTTTGATCAGGAAAAGCTTTTTAGGTGCTATTCCTGGTAAGAGAAAATCCATTAGCGCAAAATTTTCGAGAATAGGCAAACTGTCAAAACTGTGGTTCAAATATACAAGTGTTGAATTTGAATTAGATGTTGTTGATGATGGTCGGACTCAGTTTGACATTTTAATTGGCATTTTAATGATCTATTAGTAATTCCTGGACTTAGTCACTCTTTGTAAAAATGGCGTTTCTGTAACGGTTAATGATATAATCACGGGTGATTAGGTATATAATAGTATAATAAATCATTAACACATGTTGGTAACAGATTCTCCATCGGAATTAAATACAGATCTTACTCATGTAAATTCATTGCATCAATGGTAAACGAGATCAATCAGAATACACTTTCGTTTACATAGATGCCTTTGCTAAATATCTTCATCTGGTTTATACTAATTATCTCCACCTGGTTTATGCTAATAATCGTACATCGGAAACAACCAGGGCTAACACACACTTACATACCAAGACAAAAGTATGAAACGCAAGAGTTTAAAATTTTCTACCAGCCATATAACATTCATCATGACGTAGTAGCAAAAAGCGATAGTCGGGCAAATGGTCAAGTGGAACGTATTATGAAAATAGTAAAGGACAATACGAGTATGTCTGTTGTGGAGCTTAATAAGCCATGGCATTCTACCACTCCAGATTTACAACTTACTATAAATTCAACTGTGTCCAAGAGTTAGGGTAAAAGCCCTATGTAACTTTTACTATATATAAAATGCTCTGCTCCAGTTCTCAAGCTCTCAGCTCTCTTTTAGAAGCTATTAAGCTCCTAAAAATCGATCGAGATGAAGATGTTGAAGATATTGATACAATAGGATCTCTGTTCAAATTAAGGATGGACGAGCGATCTTTTCATGACAAAAGAATATTTGATAAAGGCAACGCTAAAGTTCAACCATTTAAAGTGGGTGATTTCGTTCTCTTGCATAAACATGAACGACACGCTACAAAACTTGGGACAAAATTTGGAGGTCCAATGAAAATATTAGAAATTTTACCAAACACTCGTTATAAATTGAAACATGATAACTTGCGAGGATGTTCTGAAAAAATTGCTCGCAACGACTCTTTAAGACTTGCTCCTATACCTCAATATGATCAATTTATGATGGAAATGATGATGATACCGTATGGGCGGGTGAGGAGAAAAACGACAATGATTCTGACATTGATGTGTAAACTTATCTAAACCTATACATCTGTCCTTCCTTAAACGCTAGCTGGCCACCATGCGTATCCTTATTCCTGCTCTTATTGGCTAGATCTAAGGCAGGTGATGGCGTGTAACGACTAGATCCAAGGCGGGTGATGCCATTGGCTAGATCCAAGGCAGGTGATGTCGTGTAACGACTAGATCCAAGGCGGGTGATGTCGAGTAACGACTAGATCCAAGGCGGGTGATGCCATTGGCTAGATCTCTTGTAGTGAAGCCTTTTAGTAGTTTTGCAATTACAGCTCAGGGAACTCGCTGGATCAGAATGGCCGTATGGGCCCCACACCTTTTTTAGTATAGCATTTGATATTATATTACGATATGACGTAATTAATTATCGATGTTCTCTCTTGTTTACTTAATTAAGTTTTAATTGTTATTCGTTTTTAAATTATTTCTTGTAGGTACTTCTATGATAATTTTAGATTAGTCAGGTAATTTCATACTACGTTTTAAATTAAGGTTATGAATATGGCGGTGCTTCTTATGATGTTTCCTGTAAAGAGAGTGTTAAAATAAAAATATCATAGGTATAAACAAAAAGTAATATTTAAAAATGACATTTAGGAAAGTACTTCAAATTAAAAAATAACTAAGCTTCTTTACCTAACTGTACTGGGACAAGTCTACACACTGTACTTTTTATCTAGTTACTTATAAAAATAACTAAAGAATAAGAAGATCTAAAACCTATCTACTTTGACAGCTTTAGAAGGCCGTAGATACACATCGAAAGTGCCTAGGGATCAAGTACATACACGTTCGTTTTCGAGTATTGTCGCAATAGAGGATTTTATTCGTGTGCTTTTCTGACGAGTCTCATTTCACCTAACTTACCAATAACCCTGTATATGTATGGATTATAATGAATTCTTCCATGCAAACAAAGCTATTAAGATACATTTAACTCCGAAACACATAAAGTATGTTATAAAATTCTTCCATTAATACGAAGTTTAATTGTCAAACTAGCAGTAATTGTCAAAAAACATATCAGTAAAGCAAAATAAGAATCGTTATTTATTTATACCGTACCCGGTACCCCGTTCAGTAAGCACGCACTCGGTGAAAGTCGTCCGGGCAAATGTCGCTCGGGCATCAGGGTTGGATTCAGACCCTCAATAAATTATGGTACATGGCAAGTAAAATTATACTATTTGTCCAAAACTATTCTACGTTTGTCGTTTCAAGTTTTTTTTCAAATCGTATAACATTTCGTATTTTGGCATTTATGTTTTGAATTAAGGCTAAAATTGACGTCTTTCGCAGGAAATAAAAATTTCTTTTATCTATTTTTTTTTATACTTACGTCTTTTATTTATTATACAAAATCGCGTGAAACGCTATATTCGGAGAAGAGATTTTACAACATCTAATATACTTCTGCAATACTTATTGAATATACCATTACCATAATGTATACCATTTGTCACGAGTAAACGTAATTTTTAATATATTTTTTATGAAGGTATAAGTGTCCAATGAATGTTCAAGATAATACGAGCAATACTATTTAAAACTTGCAAATATTAATATGTAGAATGGGTTCGAAACCTAGGTAAAACCTTGTAAAATCTGTAATTTTATTTGATATCCCACCACAGATGTGAATTTTCAGTTCACCAAATAAAATGCATTCGTATTTCGTAAGTAATAATCTTTTATTCAGTCGAGATAAAAATATTTACATAATCCTATATTGATATCAAGACTCATTGATATCAAGTTCAGGCAAATGGATATCGATCTCGGCTACTTCGCTAATCGGAACTTCATGCTTAGCATTGACACGACGTAACATGTTGTCAGACGATATAAATTCTATGCAGTTATTGGATTTACTTTGTTTTACTGCATCGCAAGAAGTAACAGGGAGTCAATGGTGTGAGTTGCAGGTCATTCTTTAATTTGATTATTGCTAAATTAACTTTGCTGAACACTCTGTCACAATCAGCGTTTGCGTGAGGTAAAATCAAAATGAGGGGAAATCAAGAGCAAATATTGTAATATTTTGAAAGGGATAGTTTTCAGACATCTACCCAAGATCTTAGTAGATGTGGCCGTACTCGTATATACAGAAAATCCCGATATTGTAGGGTAAATATTTAGAAGTAATAAGGTTTACCCATCTTAAAAGTCGGTTGACCTGCAGCCAGTGACATTACGATACTACATGTTGCGATGCTATTAGACATTCCTGATTCAAAGTGCATAAATTCAATATCTATATTTCTCACATGCAAGGAGCAATAGAAATAGATAAATGCTTATTTAAAAAAAAAACTACCACATTCTTCGAGCATATTGATTTATTTAATTCATACCTTTGGATGCTTGACTACTGGCAATACCAAAAATTATATCTGTCCGCTTTCGGCTCACTTCAGAGTTCTGTTGGCTTTGGTTGGCAGTCGAACTGCGACCGCCATGGATCGCAGTTGAGTCGTCGCGCTTCCGTATATGGCTGAAATTACCGCATTTTCACATAAAACTATAATTAATCTAGATTTACTTTATTTCTGTAGCTGGTTCTCATTAGTGTATTATTTTTTTGTTAGTTAACACTGATCGCGGACATGGCTGTGAAAGAGTGTTGTTGTGTTAAACTGTCGCCAAACAAAAAATCGATTTTTGGATTGAGAATGAACACCCAAATATTGTATATACTGGTAGGTGCGTGTCTTTTGGCGGTGACGTCTGCTGCTGACAGTCAAGTATCGTGTGTTAATGTGAGAAGCGTTTTCGAAAAGAAAGGAATGTTGTCGGCTGTAGACATCCAAACGCAACCTAACTCAGGTAAGAATCACGCGCTGCTCAATACCTTTTGTGATTACTGATTATCATAAAGATAATGCTTGGCTTGATTGATAAATATCAATTGTTTATTACATAATATTATTGCATGATTTGTTTTTCTTGCCATTTAACAGAAAGCATGCACATAAAACAGCTTTTCTTCCTAGAAAAAAATAAGCCTGTTGTTAGTATCAAACTTTTTAGCTATGTATCTAATTATATTAATATTTTTTCCTAGGATTATTATTTAAAAGTATTATGTATCTCTAACACTTACCTACACTTTTGATGGGTACGTGGGTACCCAATACTTGTCTACCTTAGTTCTTTATACAAATAGGTAAGTAGATGATGATAATGATATTTTTTTCATTCCATGACCGATTTAACTCTGGTGATCCTTTACCTGAAAATTAAACCTGTCCGGACAAGAATCCGCAGATGTCTCACTAACCACCTTTACCGCAGCGGCTTTTGTTACCAAATAAGTAGGCACGGTAAGTATTACCCAAATCTCAAAAAACGGCATTTTTCCCTCTATTTTTTGCCGCCGTTTCGTAATACCTAAATAAATAAAACACGCTGAATTCACTGGAACGATGCGGTGCACAGAGCCCACAGTTAGTGCTGTCACCTGTCACAATTAAAACACCGGTACGAGTTAATACACATACCTACCGAGAATTCAGTACCAACCAACACCCATATCATTTCCTGTATTTTTATTTTAAATTTTGTTTTTTATTCTATATGTGAAAACAACTGGAATGTACTAAGTTTGACATTTGTGTACCTATATTGCCAGTTATCGTATTTACGATGCCTATAGCAATAAGCCGATAAATAACCTGGCAATGTGCGAGTTGGACCTCGCTCTATTAGGGTTCTGGTGGACCCGTGAAAGGTTTGGTGTTGATCACACATAAAAAAATACATAAAAATATTGGCCTTTTTTCAGAATTCGTTGGTGTAGAATATATTACGTTTATACAGATTCCTAACAAGTTAAGTTTTTGCCATAGATACGAGACGTAACAAAAATGACCCAAAAGTAAACATATTTGGTGACTCTCCGTTTCTTGATGTAAAATATATTTGTACATTACCACAACCAGCTAGCAAAATAAGTAATTTGTTACTATTTTTTTTATGTTATTGTGACGGAACAAGCTCAAGGCCCACCTGATGTTAAGCGGACTAACCTCTGCCTATAACAGATGCTTTTCGTCACAAGTCACGAATTGCACTGCGGCCATCTCTTAAGTCTCATGTGCCTGTAATTTCACTGGTTCTCAAGAACTGCTGCCGGAACACACCGTTAGGTGCTTGGTGACAGATTTTCTACGTCGCTATCCAAGCGGGCATTCGCAAAATGCCCTTCCACCGTGTGATGAAGCTCAAGCCCGCGGTGGGATTCGAACCGTGGACCTGCTGCGCGGCAGTCCATAGCCAATGCCATTGAGCCATCACTGCTTCGAAACTAACAAAATCTGATACAAAATCATAGATTGCGATTACGTTAGGTATTAAAACTTGTTACTAACCAGAGCTGTTACCTATTAACTGAATCCATATTATATTATTAGGTACTTAGTCACTGTGAATGTGCTTTCGCGATACCACCATTTTTCCATGATTACAATCAGATTGTTTTAATTGAGGGAAAATGGAAATTTGATTGAATCTAATCCAATATTTATGTTTTGTCGGCACCATTCTACACTAAATACCTACCTATTTTCAGGTTATAACCAAACGTGGCGCGTCGGTAAAAAATTAAATTATTTTTTTTTTTTTTTAAATTACACTTGTCTTATCTTATACGGGGGTCCGCCCCCTCATTAGCTTTTACTTTATTTGTTTGGGTGTGCCAATAGTGGGCAGGTATGTTTTATCGAAATTTCAAGTGGATCCATATTAGGGTATAGAATACAGCCATTTTAATACATTCAGCAGTGAAGCAGTGACAGCCGTACGGTAATAGCTATGGGCGTGCTGCAGGTCCATGTCCGCTTAACATCAGGTGGGCCTCGAGCTTGTTCCGTCACAAAACTAGGAAAAAATCCTGTAAACCATACAAGATTCAAATTCAGCCCGTCAATTCCTCGGGATTTTCATTATATACCTGCGTTTTTTTATTATTGATGTCGTATAACGTCAAAATAAATAACTAACTACTTAACTCATAAAATAAAACATAGTAAATATTATTTTTGGAAAATATAGGTTAATAAACGACTAGCCCGCTTCCGGCATGTTTGCAATAGGAATCTATACCACAGAATAAAAAGGCCTATACCTACTATACATAGTTAAATTCAAACAAAAATAAACATCTCCAAAAAGGTGATGATCACGTGTGGGTGTTATTGAGGGTCGCGTAAGTGAGCGTAGTGACGAAACTCTTGCTTTGCGGCGTAAACAGGTACACCTTTACCTTCATTGGTATATATGAAGCAGTGATAGCTCAGTGGCATTAGACTGCCGCACAGCAGGTCCATGGTTCGAATGCCTGCCTGGCTAGCGACCACCGTCAAACACCTAACGGTGTGTTCCGGCAGTAGTCCTTGAGAGCCAATGAAATTGCAGGCACATGAGACTTAATAACTATGTCTCAAGATGACGGGCGCAGTGCAATTCGTCAGTTGTAACGAATGCATCTGTTATAGGCAGAGGTTAGGCTTAACATCAGGTGGGCCTCGAGCTTGTCCTGTCACAAAAGATTCCCAATAATGCCACCACATTTGATATAGTGGTTGATTCATTAACGACAACATTAAAATTATTTAATTATTTTGTCTTCAATACGATTTTCTCACATTGAACGGTACTTTAAAATTATAAATCATTAGTATAAAGGCTCGTCTCTAAAAAAACTCGTGTGAATATTAAAATAATTTTAGTTGCAAACAAGTAAATCTATTCAAATTTATTAATATCAATCATACTCTAAGACTTGTAATACAAATATGCAATCAGTATGCAAATTTTATTCGTCGCCAATAGTAATTCAATAGTAGCGGGGAGATCAAATCAATACCGGTTTATTATTAAGGATATCTTTATTGCCGCGCACTTAAAAGCGCAGGTTGCTGGTTCTATATATGGCAGAACCTCTATTCCGATAGATCGGTCGGCACCGTCGCAGTATCAGGTTTACAGAGTATTTTGCATGCCATGCGATTGCTAGTTATTTAGCATGCAATACTCGATTGCCGGGACTTCTAACGGACGACTTGTCGCGACGACTACCGGCATCTGTGCATGACCGACGTTCTCGTGTATTGCACAAAATTATAATTGAACATTTTGATTTAAATTTAACCGTCGGAAATGAAAACATCAGCTTGATTATATTATTCGACGCAGCCGCAGAAATATATGGAATTTAAATCTTATTCTTAAATGAATCTATAAATAATAGTCGACCATAGCTTACTCGTGAATATATTATTTTATAACATTACAAAATAATTATTAAGTACCAAATGTTTGTCTAATTTTATAGAATCAAATTCTTGAATCTTGAAGAATGTTAGGATGGAGCCTGATAGACGTCCTTATCGTAGGAATATCCTGTTTGGTTAGGAAAACGCTTTCTAAACTAACCTATCTATCAAAGCTGTCACAGGAGTTAAAGATAACGAACAGTGAGCACTGACTGCGGGAACCAGAATAAATGCCAATTGGCTGTTACTTTAATATACTTATATTTAATATTTATATGAACTGAGAGACACGCAAGAAAAAAATGATTATTTCAATGAAAAAAGTCTCCCTTTTCACCATTTTGTAAACCTCGTAGACTTCATTCAATTGGCACGGTTTCAAAACCGTTACTTATGATAGAGTGAAATGAGACATCTTTGTCAGATAACACAATATTTTCCTCCGCCTTTCTACAAGACTAGCACGTTGCAATGAGCGTTAGACCCAAGTAAGTTCTCAGCTCAAAGCTGAAGAAGTGGTCATGTAGTAAAGACAATTTTAATGGTGGAGCTGAAAGACATTGCCACCGAGCAAGACAGATATCAAAGACAAACTGAGATGGAGGATCACCATGGACCCAGACAACAACTATCACATCAGTGCGTTTTTAGAAATAAACATAATACTAATTCACTGATGGTGCTCAACTTTTGGGCGTTACACAAAACTATTGCTAGTTCCTGCGGTGTTACTAAAATGAAACGAGATTCATTAATTATATATAATTAAAAATCCAAAGAATTTTAAAAGATAGATAAGACGACTATATAACTCGAGGCTACCGGAGAACTCTCACCTTTATTAAAATGTTCGGAATGACATAGAAAACCTAGTGGGTGGACTGGTTGACAAGCCAAGTGAGTATTGAGTAAACACGAGGTAAGGTCGACAACCCTGCAAGCGTCGTCGTCGGCGCTCAGTATTATTGATTACACTAAAAGTGATTACTAATATATCAGTTCTCGTCCAACAAAATATCCATAAGTTGTTAACTAGTTTATGTTTAAACAAAGATGTTGATCTGCAATGATTGGGATGAGGGTACTCCTCACGAACCCTACTAATATCATGCAAGGATTTCGCGCGTGCGTGTGTGTCCTCAGTATCATAAAATTTTGTTAAAATTTGGTATGCAAATTATTTAGGTCCACGAATAATACATAAGTTTTAAGTTTTAATAGATAAGTTTTACTACCGTCAGAAGCTAATCAGGTCATGTCTATCAACCAGAGTTTATCAATAAAGTAAAGTCTAAACAAAAACTTGAAAAATATCCAAACAAGTACCTAACCTAGCCAATGATATATCTTTAAACAAACCTGCCAAATTTGCTAATGAACACAATTTTTATTTTATTAACATAATCAAACCTTTCAACGGCGTATTAGCACATACATCCTGGGAAAATCCGATTATGTCGACGTTATTGGGGGTCTGTACCCTTTCAATCTAGTTAGCTGAATGGCTCGTCGTCAGTCGCAGGGTCACAAAATAAGTGTCAGGGCTCGGCACAGTCCCTTTATGTTCCAGAGACCCGACTATTGGCCCTTATTGTGTAATTAGGCCCTTGGAATTCGAGGTACAGGATGCGAGTACTTATTAAGACCTTTTTGCAGAGCTTCGCGATTGATTGCAATATGTTTTATGACTAAACTGGTTCCACTTGTGGCTTTGACAATTAACTAGCTTGAATCCTACTTATTCAAACCCGATTTTGATGTTCCTGGTCACCGTGATTCAACGTTTGTGCAATTTGTTCTAGACTGATTGTATTTTAAACTCTTAGTAGGTAGATATTCTAAATACCGAATACCTACTCGAATTAAAAAAAAAACTATGATAGTGTTATAGATAGTACCTACCATCTACATAGTTACTAAGGAACTCAAACAACCCCACATTTCAAAACCAACTAGCCGCGGCCAACTAACCTCATCCAATTTGTCAACTGTTCGAACGTATCAATTAGAAATACTATAAAATTTCGAACGCACCAGCCGACTGAACACCCACAGAACAGCAATCAATACTGGCGGTCGTAAACATACGAATAGATTATGGATCGTTAAAATCGGCTTATGATTGTCCAGAGCACAATATCGAGGTCAGAAGTGACGTAAATACTGACAGATACTTTCTGTATTTTTAGACTTGCCCTTTTTTGTACAGGGCCGACGATAACTTTGAAAAATTGCGCGTACTAACGCCTTTATTGCGGTGAACTTAAAATGAATTTCGGGATTTGTGCCTAGTTTTGACAAGTATACTTTTTTTATTTTGATATGTTGATGGCTTTTAAAAATAGATCATGAGTTTCGTCGAGAACTTCTGAAATTACACAACGTTAATGATTTTCAAAGTTGGTATTAATCTAGTGAGTGTGTTATAAAATTGTTTTTTGCCTATTTGCCACAAAGGCGCACCAAATGTAATAAAATTATAGAACAATAACAAGAAATGCTCCTTTTCGTGTTCTCGCCCTACCTCCAATTATGAAGTTTTTGGAATGTATCAACAACCTTACTAATTTGTAATACTAATATACCTATGTCACCTTATTTAATGTAGAAAATACACGTAGCACACGCTAGTAACTCTCACTGAACCCGGGCGAGTAACGAAATAAATATATTGATCAAACCTGTACCAAAATAGGTATTCTGATATCATAATTCATAACATAAGGTTGGATATTTCATTAAATTATCAGTCCGCTGTGTAACTGTGATAAAAATGAAAAACCAGGTTTAACAACGAGAGGTTTAATGTACGGTGTTTTCAAAGTGTTGTCATTACGCTACCGATTACTTGAATGTTGTAAAGTCAAACAAGCGCAAAAGCAGGCATCGTGCTACGCAATCGGCTTGACGGTACCCATCCATATATATTATAATATGTACCTATATATAAAGCATTCCATCTGCCTCTTTTCTGTAATCCATGAACAGTATACATAAATAATTATATGCAATTTTAACTTGTGTCGCATAGGTATGCGACCTATACTCATTGAACGACTCCAATAATGTCAATAAAAGAAATAAGCAAAAGTTTTTTTGTCCATATATTTAGTTTATTTCGACAAACTCCTGATTTGAATTATTTTTCAAATGTTAATTTCGATGATTCGTTGATTATGATCATAACTATCATGCGTCATCCGAAATCAAGGTCGTTATACTTACTTTACAATATTGGTATCTACTTAATAATGTAAAAACGCAACGAAGCAGAATAATCCGGAAAATCATCATTGTAAACGCATAAAAAGGCTTTTAATTCGCAACCGGACATACCACAAGTCGAGGCAGGTGCCGACCTGTCGCCAACCGGTCCTTGCGGACTAAGACATGAGGCATTGGCCACAAAAAAAACAATATCGATATATGTAAAACCAGTGATACCAAAAGCATTAATATATAGGATGCTAAGTAAATAATTTTCTTATTTTAGTTTATCATTATCTGCATCTACGAAATTCGTAGATCTGCATACACAAATATTAGTTCTATTTCCAATTTCATAGGTCCAGATTTAGGGTTATCAAAAATAATGCTTGATAGGCATTTTCATCGTAAAATAACAACTACATGGGTAATCTATTTGTTTGGTTTCTTTACCTTGGGTATTCCTTCATCATGCTACCTGTCGTTCAACGATATTAATATAATTGTGTAACTACATAAATAACGATGAAGTATTTTAATATTTCTCAATCAAGGCTTAACGCATTGCATAAAAAGTTCTTTATATAGACTGAAGTTGAAACCGCTGCTGGGAGCTGTTGGGCGCACAACAAATTTTAAGCAAAAAGCAGTTCTGCCAAATAAATTTTTAACTTAATTACGCTATCGGGTCCCTGTTACCCTGGGGTTATCTAAATAAAACTCTTGGTCGGTATCTCTATAATATGGAATTTTGTGGCTTCATTTACAGTCATTCTGCAAATAACATTTCTTCCAAAACTGAGACCCTGGACTGAGACAATGGCAGCGTGCAAATTAATTTGTATTCCGGAGAAGTCATCGTCCTATCTCGACTCTCAACTCAAGACCGCTATCATTTGTGTCGTTCTCTTCCAGCTCATTAGCAGAACATTGGACGCGTTATCCAAAAGACAACGCCCATTTATGTGCTAATGTGCGTATCAATTGCATTATGAATACTTAACATTATCGCGCGTTCATATCGAATACAGATACACTGTGATCTGTGTCTTGGTAGCTAATATTTGGTTTCCATCCAATAAATTTCTCAGCAATCTGACTAATTAAAGTGTCCTCTGTTTTACCTTGTTCCCTTTGAGAAGACGGTGTTTATTTATTTAATTATAGAAAGACTAATTAAATTAAATATTCATGTTTATAGCTATGTAGATTCTACTTCGGATACTTAAAGCCCTGATAAATTTTTAAGAGATATGGTGTAGTGTACGTATTACTTGTTATTATTATTATTATATATAATTCTGGAGAGTGCCAGTTTGAGCATTTAACATTACGGTGAAGCTGAACAACTGTGGAAGCTATTAATGATTGTAATATCGATTAAGAATTTCGTAACGAGCGATAGAATCGTGCGCAGACAGGGTCAAGTTGATCAGGATTCCAAGACCGAGTTATGACGTGGCGAAAACAAAACAAGTTAGAATCGATTCCGTGCATTCCGACGCTTCACAGATTCTTCTTTAAGAATGTGATCGAGCTCGTATAATGATTATAATCTCGATTTACTGCTCGATTCGTCATCGTCTGATTTAGTTAATGGAATAGCCAATAGCCGTGTGAATCGAAGCCGGTGACTTAGAGAAACGGAGATTGGAGAGTCATCATAATAGAACTGGATAATAGAAGTAAAGATTTGATATTTTTTGTTTCTCATTTGATATTGTCAAATATACAGCGTTAATAACGCTGTAACGTGATTTAAAAAGTATTTTGTGAATACACATACTTTCTAAATCTGAAATAGTAACATACATTTAATTAGGTAGGTAAATTAACATTATTATACTTTGGAGGCTTAAAAATATGGCTATTGCATCATAAAATTGGAATTCATAAATGATGATGTAATGTAGATTTGAGACTGCCATTTGAGACCATCGCGTTGACATTAATATCAATGTTTTGAGAAGTGAGCGTACAAATTGTATACCTAAGCTATTGAGACGAATCGCTCTAAATTATTTTATTTTACGTACCGTTCTGCAAATACCTCGCAGTATATAAAGCGAAAATTAATACTTAAAACATGACATTTTGGAGAGGTCCCGAGGAGGATGCGGCAGGACCTGGTCGCATGGGAGCGGAATGCGGTCCGGCGAGGGGCGGCGGCAGTGGTGCGGGGCGCGGCACAGCCTGCGCCCGCGCAACCTGGCCTATAAACTGCCACGCTGCTACGCCACCAGTGCAGGCCCGTAATTATTGCGCCGCTCCGCACCCGCCCGCGCCCGTGAGAGTGCACGGACGATCACCCCTGATCATAACACCGTTCGCCATACATCATAGTCTTTATTGCTCTCTGCGAATTGCAAAATCATTATTAGAAATATTTACACAGTTTCAATTAAATTCTAGTGATCCTTCTCGGAGCTATTTCAACACGGCTTCATTAGCCACAATCAGGCTGCAGTCTTATTTGTGCTGGTATTGGGTACTTACCGAATACTGATAATAATTTATTTTATTATGTAAGTAGGTACTAACATACTTGAACATATTGAATATTAACATTTCTATTAATTTTAGAAATTTGAATAACTTGTGTTTCTTGACTTATAAGTAGGTTTGAAATCAGTGTAACATATCAATTAACCTTTTTCCAAGTTTCTATAAACTGTTTCCAAGTTCTTAACACGTACGTATTCGAAGTTCAGTAAGTTGGCGCAGATACCGCAATATCTGTGGCCTACATAAAACCCAGCAATAAAACACCCACAAGTGAACTGAGCAGTGGGCACATAGCACAGGTTAAACTTTAATGGCCTCGCCTTTCTATTTATTATTGAACTATTATCTACATTTTGGTGGTTCCACTTTGGATACGGATAACCTTTAACTTTCAAATATTTTGCACCTGTTATAAGGTCCATGACACCTGCCCTGTTAGATTTTCTTTTCATATAATTTGCCTTTGTTATTGGTGCTTGAGTATTTTTACAATTAGGCACATAAAGTGATACATTTTCTTCTGTGTTCCTATTTTGATTTGGTGGATTTATAATTCCGAACCATTTATCTTTTTTTTCACATGGGCACTCAGAAAATTTTCTAAAAAGAGGTTTCATGTATGAAACACTGGCCGGTAATAATTTTATTTTCAAAATAAGAACAGTTTTGATAGAAACAATAAAGTTACAAATTCAAATGATTACACATTACATTTTTATACGAGCTAAATGTTAATATCGTGTTAACACTTTCGATGGAGGTTGGAGATTGAATTTAGGATTTTAAATGTGGACTAAGAGCGAAAGAATCTTTTTTGACTAAGACAGGATTCTTCCGGTTTCTAAGACAGGATCCTTTAGGTTCAAACTGCAGTTGTAGATGAAGGCCCTTCTAAGATCGTATTCCGATGGTTTAGCGAATTTAAGCGAGGTAGGAAAACTTTGGTTATCGAAGAAAAATTAGGTCGCCCATTGACGGCTGTTGAAGAGAAACGTGTAATGTTGTGTGGAGGAGGTGTGGCCGACTGGACAGTGTTTATAAAATTGGTTCAGACGTATGAAACATTAATAGTAGTGGAAAGTTCTTAGTTAATTACGCTCTGGAAAATTTTATTGAGTAAATGAATGTAGGTTATTTTACCTATTTTTTTTTAAGAATAGCCTAATCATACATCCTTTACCTAACCGATTAACCCTGATCTAATTCATAACAGCGTTCATAACATGAAGCGCTCGTAGCGAAGTTTGCGACGATCAGCAAAGTTAAGCAACGTCCGCCGCGGTCAAGACTTGGATGGGTGACCGCTAGTGACATTACTACTGAGCGTTTCCGTACTTTGGAGGTAACGCTGTCGGCCTCGGTTGATGTCTTAGGATGGCAGTCGTTACCGCATGGTGGTAGGGCATTTTGCTAATGCCCGCCTGGCTAGCTACCACCCTCAAGTAGAATATCTGTCGCCAAGCACCTAAAGGTGTGTTCCGGCAGTTGTTCTTGAGAGCTAGTAATTATAGGTTAGCCTGAACCAAATCTACGACCATATCATCACTTACCATCAGGTGACATAGTAGTCAAAGGCTAACCTATTATATCTTCATAGCCGACCATCAGTTGTTTAGTAACTTCGATATATAAGTGAAAAGACGACGTTGGTGGCTTATTTTTTTAAGCCATGATAAATCAAAAGGCACAATAACCAAACTAAAACAATTATAGTTTTGTTTGCGTTACGTTTCCGCCCGAGGCGGCAGCACGGCGCGGCAGGCACATGTGATGAGATCCTTTAAACTTCTAAATACTAGTAGATTGGGGATAGTTGGCATCACGCCGCGTTATGAATGAACCGGACCCCCGGCGGCGCCACGCGGGACGGGAGGGGATATTGGAATTCCAAAAACTCGAGTGGGCGATGTCGATGCGCTTGCGCTTAAAAAAACGACTCGACCCGACACAATAGCGCGGCCGAGATACCGACCAACCTGTGCAACTGTCTTCAACACAAATATAATTTAATCTACAGCACGACGATATGTGGCGCTACGGTTCGTTAAAATAACAGAATAATGAGCACGCTGTTTGGTTAACATGACAAAGAGGGGCGGCGGAATGCGGCGGCAAGCTGTACATCTCGGCGGCGCCTGCGCCGGTCAACCCTGGTTTCCCATTCGATCTGGTGCCAGCTCACGTACGCGCAACCTCACATGTGAAGGCATTAGTAATGCTGTTTACAGCGGCAGTACTTATGCCACTTAGCTCAACGCTCGATTAGAGATAAAAAGAGTAATTCATCGATTGTGCATTCAGTGTAGCTTTTAGATCGGGTGGTGCCTGCAAATATGTTTAAGAGATGCGGCAAAGAAAATCAGTAGTAAATATTGAGAACGATTAAATATCTTTTAAACTCTTTGACCGTATCTGCTCTGTGTTCGACCTGATATATAATAAATCTTATATCTCATGTCTGTTACTCCATTGTCTAACCTGACTAACAACTCAATCTGTAAAAAGACACGCTGCTTGGCGGCAAAAAAAATAACAGTTCTTAATAGAGAAGAAATCAACGACCTAAATTTTCCTAATTTTAACTTACGTATCAATTTTTGTTATTCCTCGTGTCAAAAATAACACGCAGCGCTGTAAACATTTGCTGTCGGGACAATGCGAACGAAGGCGATACGATGCAGCACAGCACAGAACCACCGGCAATGGGCCGGCAATAAAGCCTACCTGCGATGTAGATGTTATCTACGGTCAAAGGAGCCGCCCGGACAAATTAACTACGATTATACACCCTATTACTTAAAACCCAAGGGTTACATTTAATCAGAACCTCACGAATCAACAGACGCATAACGGTGTGGAATTACAACACTTTTGTGTTAGATTGTAACCTTTTGTCATTGCTACGGATAAACATTAGTCATAAATGGCGGGCTTAACTGCAATGAAAGTGCTGTGCTTATTTAGATGGGCATTTGGGTCTTCTAATGTAGCAATCTTTTAATCATTCACCTCTTACATAATCATAATATCATCGTCAACCGGAATGTAGATTTTCTTGAATATATAGACCTACAAATTTGAACCGAGACGACAAATTAGTCATGTGTTTTCGTCGGTGCTCACCGGTCGATGTTGTCGGTCTACCGAATGGTATGGGTGGGTGGCGTATCTGCTGGGTTCAGTTTCCGGGTTAGTGTTCGTTACTCGAAAATATTTCATCCCCATCGGTTAATCTCATTCGTCTAGTTTAATATCATTTCAACTTGTAATTCTAAGAGCTACAATAAAAAATATAAATAGTCTATCACAGCTCTTTGGCGGAGTTTCTCTTTTCGGAAATTTTCACGAAACTATAAGTTCGCAAGTACCAGCAGTTTTCCCGAAAGCACTTTGCGAGATTAATCAAAAAGTTAAGGACGGAACCATAATTCGTCGCTGAAGAACCTTTACATATTCATCACTGGCAACACTCATTTATCGAAGACTTTTGTCATCAGACTGCCGCGCTCTATTTTTTGGTGATGTCACTGATCCGATAACTTAGAATATACTACGAACGATTAAGCTACAGTACAAGTCGCGTTGAAGGACTCGGTAATGAACGAATAGCTACAGATACTTAGATATAAACAAGATAACTTTACCGTATATTTGCAGGGGCCTAATAAAACAAACCACTTTCAAACCGGTCAAACCTCAAACAAAGGTACGAGAAACGAACGACGCGCATTAAATTAAAACATTCCTGTAACTTATAGATATTAATATGGTCAAATTAGACGGATATGGCGTTCAAAACAAGCGTTTAGTTCCATGGACATATTGTAAGTTATAAAAATTCTTTGTGGATTGCCTTGTGGTCCTTCGAGCCGCGAGATGAGCCCAATAAAGATCGGGGAATGCGGGCTTTGTATCAATTAACTGTGATGTTAAACTTAGGTAGATAAATGAGGGAACGGGTTGTAGTTAACATAAATAAACGATGGACCGCGTTTAGAGGTTATTGCTATTGAAAGATATGTTTGAAGGGAAAATGTATGGGACTTTAGAGCTGCGATGAGATTAAACAAAATATCGTTATGGTGGGTGTTACAACTCTGAATTTTTTAAATTAGTTTATTTTGTGTGGACCTTTGACCCAAAAACAAACATTGGACTTACAATTAAATTACATAAAATCTTTTTCAGGTGGACTCCAATGCATGAGAGAATATAGAAACCTTTTGCAATCTGGCGTCATCGTCTAGAACGACTAGAACTATAGAGTCAAGTACAAATTTAATTTTTATATAATTTTCTAAAACATTTAGTAAATTGAAGGCTCTGTACTAGACAATTTTTGTTACGAAAGGTTATTGTATTCTTTTTTTTTTTACTTGTACATGAACTAATCTAGTAAGAACTATTGGATTCGTGAATTTCGGTGTATGATGTACTATAACCGGTATTTAAACCAACCAATACAAAAAAATCTAATGTAGAATTGAACTATGATCAAAACAACCAAAAATTTATATCTTTTACGGAAATTTGCATTGTGAGGTGGCTTTACAAGATCTGGGGCCAGTCTTCGTTTATTTTAGAAATTATAATTATTTCATTTACGTCTTGTTGTCCTCATATGAACCCGACCTCGAAGATGCATTTACTAATATCCGTAATTTATTATGGGGATGATTTCACGAAGAATGGAATTCTTCATGGCTGGGCTGTAATATTATATCACAGTAGAATTCACAACTATATTTATGACAGGAGATCTTTGATATTATCCTATTATCCAATGATGTTTTAATTTGTCAACATCTCCACCGTAATTTACTTTATGGAGTTATTTGGCCACAACTTTATAACCGCCGAAAATTATGACGAACCTTAATAATTTACAGCCTTACTTATAAACGCTACTTAAATTTTAAACATTACTTAGCCGCTGATTAGCAAGATTTCTTACTCATAAACGCTACATAACTTTATCCAGTACCTAAGTACTGCTTAAATCAGCTGTCAATTTAAACACCGTCCCACCCTTGTTTAAATTTTAAGTAACAAGATGGCGCCCATATTTCTGATCAGCTGATTTAGTTACAGACCCACCAACTTATCTGTTCAGGTGGCAGAAAAAAGAACTACAACATTCCTTCAAATTGTGACAGTTCGTAATTGATTTCCTTGACCAGTAGCGCCCTCGAAAACTGCACAGTTAAGTTGGTGGTACTATACAAAGAAAAGTATTATATTTACTTTTTAATTTCAAGATATTTAGCACTAGATACATGCTATTTGGCCATTTAGGTCATTCATAATACTTTTTAGTACAATGTTGTCAGTTTAAAATACGTTCGACCTCATTATCCATTGCTTAGCTAAACAGGTGCTATGTAGCGTTTATAAGTAAGAAATATTTAAGCATTACTTAAACACTGTTTAGTTATCCATTACTTAGCAACTACATAGCGATGTTTTTATAAGTAAGGGGGTTAATTTGTATATGTACCTCACAGTGTATATAATCACAGATTTCGCTAGCGTTTTGCCCACAAAACAAAACTGAAAAAGTAGGGCAACCATCGATCATCGTAATAAAACTGAGGCACGTGTCACACACACATCTCTAAGTACTGCCGTATCTTCGGAATTGCTATCACAGCAGTGTCTACTGCGCGGTTCCTAAACCGTGTTTGAAGAAATTATTATTTATATGTTGGTATCATCAAACCAGATAGATGCAGGAAGTATTAAGATAGGTATTACAGTAAAGTGGTACTATAATATATTTTTCAACACCCTTGCTCGTAGAGTGAGCTTTATTATATCGTTCTTTGGGCCATAAATCGAACTATAACACCCTCGTCCATAATAATATTATACACTAGTGCGTAATAGAATTATCCCTACAAAGTTAAGTTAGTACCTAACTGAAAATTATATGCGAGTAAATAAAGCATTTTCAATTGATTCGGGTAATTTATCCCTACAAAGTTAAGTTAGTACCTAACTGCAAATTATATGCGAGTAAATAAAGCATTTTCAATTGATTCGGGTAATTTATCCCTACAAAGTTAAGTTAGTACCTAACTGCAAATTATATGCGAGTAAACAGAGCATTTTCAATTTAACCGGGAAATACAGATTTGTAACATCAAAGAGCTTTATATGTAATCAACACACATTTGCCGGGCGCAAAAAAAAAAAAAACTTGCACACTGTTTTCCATAATATTCGTATGTTGTTTGTATCGCATTTGTGCAATATATATTTTTTCCTCGCAAGGGTCTTGGTAAAGTACGTATGAAATTCGTGAGCATCTTGCTCATTATACACTCGGCTGATGCAACACACAGCCTCGTGTATAGTGAGCAACTTAGCTCACTTGTATCATAATCTTCTAATATTTGTGTACAGATATCGTTTTCTTACAAACTATTTTATGTCATTCTATGTCAATTGGCTACAATATTCTTATGTTTCCTGAAGTCGTAGCGGGAAGGAAACGGGGTTTGAAATTGGGGCCCCTCTTATATTTTAGGTCTTTAATGATGAAACCGTAAAATAGCTTCAGTATTTATGTGTATCCTATTACAATCTGACGTAACGAATGTTCGAGTACAAAAGTTAATCCCGAAATCCTTGGGTTTACGAGTATGTTTATGTTCAGTATAATTAGTACTATTCGGTACTAAGCTATTGGTATAGACGATACTACTATAATATTAAATTACAACTATGAGACTTATCAACTATGTCTCAAAGTGACGGGCGCAGTGCAATTCATGACTTGTGATGAAATACATCTGTTATAGGCAGAGGTACGCTTAACATCAGGTGGGCCTAAAGCTTGTTCCGCCACAATAAAATAAAAAAATAAAAATATGAACGTTGTGGAAAATTAAGTAATTTAATTAAGTAAATATATAATAATATGCAATGAATATAGAAAAATATTTGTCTAGCGTATTTTTTTTCAAAAATGTCAATGTTTTTACATAATTACAATAAAAGGAAGAATTTGAGCCACAAGCTTGATTCGTACTCACGAGCAACCATCAGCAATAATAACAAATTCTGAAAAAATTCTAATATTATAATTTTTTGATATTTGAAAAATGACAGGCTGTGGGCGTAGGAGGAGAAACTGCGTACTTCAATTAATCCATTGAGAATTAATGTAGGTCCTCATGGATGCGTTTGTCCTTGATTTTAAAATCATCAACACGGATATGGATACAATAGGTCACATTTAACCAAATGTCAGATGTGAAATTCCATAAACTTTGTGGAGTTCCAAAAAAATACTGAAATTATATGAAACGA
Source organism: Plagodis pulveraria (assembly GCA_963890685.1). Lineage (NCBI taxonomy): Eukaryota > Metazoa > Arthropoda > Insecta > Lepidoptera > Geometridae > Plagodis > Plagodis pulveraria. The sequence continues at coordinate 6,237,203 of OY982950.1, forward strand.
AGAAAAAAAGCGAAGTGCGCTGTTTTTTACACTTATAAATCAAACAATTATGAAAACAACTTATGCACGGATATTTTGCTTAAATGTCAGTACATAATATACAATTTTTCTTTATCCAAATGATCCTCTGAAAAAGAATTCACCTTAATAATAACCAAAATCAGAGAATCGCTCTCGGGGAAATAGATACTTTTATTGAAATTCTGTTTGGATATATTCGGAGATAGTAAATGCTGTGAATAGAATGGATGGGATGATAAGCTTACCATATACCATTTAGCGAATACTAAAAATACAATACTATTATAAAATTATAACGAGAGGAAAAATTATAGTCATGTGCGTGATTCGCACCCGCGTCATCCACCCGTATACTGTACTGTAACAGCCAAATTGTCCACTGCTGACCGCAGCCTCCTCACATTAAGGGGGGGATTTGCCATAATCCTCGCGCTTGGCAGGCCTTGGGGATCGCAGTTTAAGATATCAGTTCCTCAGAAGGCGCTGCTGCCCACCTTCCGGTATTTTACTTTTAGTCGCCTCTTACGACACCCATAGGTAGCAATGGGGGAGGTGATATTCGCTAGAATGTCAACTCCCCCGGCACCCCACGGGGTACCACTCCACCATAATAGGGTGCTTACCATTTGAAGTTTAATTCGCCAAAAACGCTAAAAACGATCACACTCCCAAAAAGTTGTTCCAGATCAGTTCTTTTCCGTGGTTCCATTGGACGTCCCATTGATGGGAGAATGGAAAAAAATAATTTAACCGTAGACCCATTGGCCAATGGAACCACGGAAAATAACTTTTACGCCAATATCGTTTTTCCATGAAACCATTAAATTGTAGACTTGTGCTGATGACTTTGTTTATGTACTTATCGTATTTGAAACAAAACTCTTCCACTTCACAGAATTCTTTTGAAACTGACAATTTATGAAAATCTTTTTCTGTGGTATCTCAAAAAAAAATTTATTAGATAAACTATTTTCCAATAGTTCTTACAAACCGAAAAAACTGAATATTTGTTAAAAGAAAAGAAAAATTATCATGTCAACGCGGTACTAAGTACCTATTTCAATTCAGTTCAATGTCAGCATTGTACACAAATATCTAAATAACTAATATATATAATAGCCACATGTTCTGCTTCTATTATTCTTTCCGTTTATGAGCTAGAAACCTAGCTAGGCAGTCATATAGGATATAGGGCACCGTTGCCCTTTGTATTCGGATATTGGACCCCAAAAATCTAAAAACATATTTCATAAGAGCTCCTACTGTACTTCTTCTCTAAAATAGATGAAGATGTAATGGATTATTTGACTATTCATATTTTATTTCAAAATTACAACAAGAGAAATATAGAAATTTTAATTTGCCGTGTATTTTCATAAAGTTATTTCATTTAGATTAGATAAAATATATTTTAACATATAAATTTGATTTTGAAGTTGAATTACATCGTGGTCGCATCATATTGTGACATCTCTATTAACGGTTTCATGGAAAAACTATATTGGAGTCAAAGTTATTTTCCGTGGTTCCATTGGCCAATGGGTCTACGGTTAAATGATTTTTTTCCATTGTCCCATTAATGGGACGTCCAATGGAACCACGGAAAAGAACTGTTCCAGATGGGTCTTGGCGTTATTTTCGCCATAAACGATACATCTAATGTCAAAAGTGACAGAAGTGGCAAATTTTAGTGGCATTCTTAGCGTTCTTATCCTAAATGGAACAGGGGAGATCAGTTACAAACGATCACAGTGATCACAACCATAGACGCAGAATGTGATCAAAATTATCGAAAATAACGTTATTAGCGTCAAATGGAATATACTCATAGTAATCCGCGGAGCATGTGGTCATTGCAAAAATAAGTATAAGTTTAAAGATAAGTATTAAATATACAATGTTATTTTAATAAAATACACATTATGTAAGTATTATAAATAGTAAATATCTACTTAGATATTACAAAAAAGTACGTCCATAGTTACAAAAAAAATAGACTTTGTTGTTACTGTAACAAAGATATTTTTTGTGCGATCAATTCTTTGCAAAGATTAGATAGGACTTCATCAATGACTATAATGTTTTCAAGCTATAATATATAGATGCCATGTGTATTGTTTATTAAGATATCAGCAGTTTTAAATATAATGTACCTACGAGTTATATTATTATTATTTAGATGTAGTAGGATACATATCAACGTTTAATCTAGGTATTTAGCCTGTGTGGGTGTAAGCCACAACAAACCTTATTATCATCTGTGCCTTTTTAATGTAGTATGCATATATATATACTTCTATATTTTAGTTTTGTTTTTCCTCAGCCTTGATCACGTAAAACTTCCCGGTTCCGTAAAACTTACGTGAGATTCAGAGAATATATAATTATACGAAATAATATAATACCCTTTTAATTCTGTGATTATACTGTACTGTATCAGCCACTTTCCACTGCTGATCCCCGCGCCTCACAGGCGTCTTTGGGATCACATAATAGCAGTTCCTCAGAAGGTGTTGCTGCACATCATATTTTATTTTACTCCTAGTAGCCTCTTACGAGACCCACAGGCAGAAAAGGGGGGGGGGGGGGCTGAAATTCTAGCCCGGCACACCAAGGGGAAATAGATAACAAATATGTATAGCCATAGTAAACAAAAACTTTTACCTACAAAAAAAACAACTTCAACAGGAATATATTCTAGGCTCTTTACATTTGATTAAATATTTGCCAATGTCATTCCTGTCGGTGTCATGCGTGATAATAAGGCGCCATATTGAAAGAGATTAACTAATTTTGACATTTTCCTTTGGAAATGATACCCATAGTGATCCCGAATATCAAAATAAAAATACTTATCATTAGAAGTAGACAATAAGGTCTCAGTTCTTCAATTTTTATCACTCGCTAGTAATACTTATACTTAAGTATTGAAAATTTTCCTACACATTAATGAATGATTTAAATAAACCGTTACCAACATCAGAACCACCATTATATTAAATATACGTTTATATTCTCCGCAACGCTACGATATTCCCATGATTAATTGTAACAATTGTTTTGCAATTCCGACTGATTGCCGCCGAGTACCTAATTGGTTTCTAATGCCGCTTAATTGATCGATGGATGAACTTTTCCAATAATAGGCTTTGTACGTAACATTCTACTTAAATATCTACCCACATCAACTTATAACTGTACTTGTAACTGTTTAACCATGCATTGTAGTGGTGTTGAATTTTGAGTGTGTATGTGTACATAATATTGAAGGTTAGGGTTGATATTTATTTTTGAATGTTACCAAAATCTTTGCAAATTTTCTTTATGGCTAGCCTGGATTTTAAACCACTGTGAGGTAACGAATAGACGCTTTTTAAGTATTTTGTTGGCGTTGAATGTTGAGAATCCTCTGGGCAGCCTATAGAAGAAACACATCAATCCTTGAAGAACTGAAGATTGACAACGATAAACGGCTATCAACCATCTCCCTATATTTTATATATATATATATATTATATCCTCCGATCCAGTTTTTATCTAAGGGGTCGAAGCCCGAAACAGTGCGGTGGTCCGACCAAGTGTTGCGGCAGCCAGTCAACGTAGCTCTCCACGACCCCAAAGAATGGAAACGATGGAGAGAAGCACACTCTCACTTCACTCTTTCAGAACAATTTAATGAAAATCTGATGCACCACAAAGCTACATATTAAGATCGTGATTACGTAATAAAAAAATAATTTGGTTTTATTCGCTATCATTAAAATGAGATTGGAACTACGTTTGTATGGGGCGCGTTCGTCTAAAATATACCCTTAAAACTTTGTTTTATCTCGTAGTTTTTCACTTGCGATTTATTAATGTTTTGTGTTATTGTCGCGCATTTCGAACGTAAATGCCAAGCTGAGGCGCGCGCTGATATGGTCCTTATTTCAACTGTTATTTGTATGATTATCGTACTCGCTGACAGGGAACTACTAATTTAGAAGTTGTTAAGCTCTTAATTCGTCGTTAATTTACTTTGGTAGTCACTCACTCATTATTATTATTATTCTTACGTAGAATACATACTTATTTACATTATAATTGTTTGTCCATTGAAACATATGGTTTTATTGGCAATATAAGTTCCAAAAAAAGCCTTATTATTTTTATACATTTTGTACACAACATTACACGCATTCATCACTCTCAAAAGTCAATAGTCCAAATCATTTATTAAATTTAGGCGCCTACGACGCTCCTATGAAGGTCAATTAAACTTTTTAATACTGAAAACTGTAATGCCACGCTCAGCAAAAAATATATAGAGCCACTGGGAGAAGATCAAGCTAGAAGAAACTTTTTCATTATTTTTAAATGTCTTTACACAATGTGTTACAAACCTAAGATGTTTTTTACCTGTATTGTATTTCTACATTTTAACTCTCCGTAACAAACTACTTATATTATAAAATTATTACAATATTTCAAAATTACAAATATACGATAGGAAAAATTTAAGTCTTGTGCGGGATTTTTCCTATCGCATATTTGTAATTTTGTGATGTAATCCACATAGCAGGCGTTATTGCAAACACATCAATATTAATATTACAATTTTTGTTTAAATTACGTAGGTGTCACGCGATACCATGTCAGAGGCGGAATTGTCCAAGCATTTTCGTCGTTTAAGTCTCTTTTTCGAAGGTTACAAGATTTTAATTAAAATTCGACACAAGACACGCTTAGATCACTGATTTAATATGTTAAATTAACATATCTGAATCACCGGAAACCGTTGGCGTTCCATTGTTGAATACTAATTTATTTTGCATCTAAGCGTTTTTGAAAAATAGCATAAATCAAACGTTGTCACCAGAATTTAAGCTAAAGGTGTGCGGTAGACCTTTTGTTGTTTTCAAATCCGTTTTTATGACCCAGCTGCGATACAACAGGTACCTACTACAAGGATGATGAGATGACTCATTATTAAAACCAGAAGCACTTTATAGATCGAGTAGGCAGAAGTTATATGACTGATAATACGTGTATCTCCTTTTTACACGTGTTTACTTATGTACCTTATTATCTGATCTACATTTTTATACTTCAGAATTTTGCAGTAAAAACACACATATCCAACAGAACTTCTAAGTTAGCCTGAACGACACCTCCGACCACATCCTCCTCCGATAACATCAGGTGAGATAGTGGTCAAAGGCTAACCTATCAGGAATAAAAAAAAAATAAAGGCATTAGTAACCTTAAAAAAAATGTGTGCGTACCTGCAACAATCCACATATTTATTATGTATAACCCGGTTTATTAAAGAAATGCGCCGATAATCATTGCCTCTCCCTTGCATACTATAGATAGCAATAGTGTGCTCGTGAGGGGTAATGAATCCGCGACATTTTAAATGCGTTTCTTTATTAAACCGGGTTTCAAATATATAATTTTATCGTATTTTTTTGTAATTTATTCGTAGAACTTTTTTTTAAACCGGCGGTATGCCTATAACTACTATACACAACACTAAAGCTACTAAAATTCGAAAACCCACAAGTCTCGCAGACTCACTGACAGTCCAAATGCTCCAGCCCACTACCAGTTGACAGCGAGCCCAGCATTGCCCTGTTGAATTGCAAACTTGTGAAATTGTTTTTAAATTAATACCTCTGTACAGTTCCCCATGCTTTACAGTGCATGCATGAGTGGTCAGATTCTGTTCAAAATTTATTAGAAATAATTAATTTAAAAAAATTGAACTTACTTCAACACTCAAATGTGTGAAATAACTTGTTGAAGTCGGTACCATGATCTTTCAAAAGTACCTATTATCACAATATTTTGTGCATGGTACCGACTTCGACAAGTTATTTAACACATTTGAGTGTAGAAGTCGGTTCCATTTTTAGGTAAAAAAATCACCGTTTTTAGCGACCCTTGCGTCTTATGGGATCGATTGGCATTCACTGTCAATGACTACATCATCAAGATAGGAAAATACTTTTCAGTTATCGGGGTGTAACTCAAAAACGGCTTGACCGATTTGGATGAAATTCAAATTGGACCGTACGGAAAAATTAGCAATCGAATAAAAAATAATCATCACAATCGGTTCACCAAGTCAAAAGTTCTGAGGTAACAAACTTTAAAAATAATACAGATGAATAGAGTACCGCGTTCTTTTTTTGAAGTCGGTAATTTTTTTTTTCTGTATTTAAGTGACTATCATAATTCACTATATGTCTACTATGTAAAATTTTAATATTACTTCGACATGTTGTAAGATAAGCTTTTTATTATGTCACTTGCTAGACCGCAGGCGCAGGCCTCAGCACACACCTCGGCTAGCCCACATAATATTGCGCCTGAGCTATTCTTAAACATTGCCAGGCCTAGCCACAATACCTACCTACACGGACAACTTGTTCACAAGTGTTGTGTGTGGATGTTGTGGTTTTGTAATGGCAATGCGATATGCTATATATGCCACTCTAGCAGTAACACTGTCGACGCGGTCTTTTGTTTACAATATATCACGAGTATTGTTTTTTTTCCTCCGTGGGGTGCCGGGTTAGAATTGCACCTCCCCATATCATCCCGTGGGTGTTGTAAGAGGCGACTAACGGAAAAAATACTGGAAGGTGGCAGCACCTAAAGAACTGCAATCTTACAATGCGATCCCCAAGCCGCCTGCCAAACGTGGGGATTATGGCATATACCCCTTAATAGGGGAGTCTGTGTTCAGCAGTGGACAAGTCGGCTGTTACAGTATTGTTTTTGTCTATATGGGATATGAGGGCAATCGAGCTAGCGGCTCACTTGGTGTAAGTGATCACCGTCGCCCACGAACATCCGCAACACCAGAGGTCCGGAGCATGCGTTGCCGGCCTTTGAGGAGGGAATATGCTCTCATCTTGAAGACCCCTATGTCGTATCCATTCGGAAATGCTTCACCAGGTCCAAAAGCAAACGATTAAGCCCTTCTTCGTGGCCGGCCTTTGAGGAGGGAATATGCTCTCTTCTTGAAGACCCCTAAGTCGTATCTGTTCGGAAATGCTTCACCAGGTCCAAAAGCAAACGATAGAAGCCCTTCTTTCATCTTCCTACCCTTGCGCCATTGTATGTTGAGTCGGTATGTTTTCTAACAACAAAAATACTTTAGTTGCAGAAGAACTCTTTGAAGTACGTCCGGGAAGTACTGCCAGCATACCTATCATACATATTTCCACCGCCAAGCAATAATGCATTACTGTGTTCCGGTTTGAAGGGTGAGGGTGCTTTTTTATGTTTTTGTAACGGAACAAGCACAAGGCCCACCTAATGTTAACCGGACTAACCTCTGCACATAACAGAGACAGACAAGACACGAATTGCACTGTGCTCGTCACCCTGAAACATAGTTGTTAAGTCTAATGTGCCTGTAATTTTACTAGCTCTCAAAGACTGCTGCCGGAACAGTGTTAGGACGACAGATTTTCTATTTGAGGGTGGTAGTTAGCTAGCCAGCAAGGCGATCGCAAAATGCCATTCCACCATGCGCTGAAGCTCTACCCTGCGGTGGGGGTCGAACCATATTGTCATATTATTCCATAGCTTGTATGTTCTATGTTCAACGCCTAAGTATTTAAGTACTGGGTCAGGTCCAGAAAGAGGAATCGTAGTAGCTGTAACACAGGGAATCCTAGCACAGCTACTAACGACCCTGCCAGTGTTAAGATATTTATAAGTTTAGTAAATATATTGGCATTATTTTTAATAACACTTATGTAAATTTAATTTAAATAAATATAAAAAATAAAATATAAATAAATATAGCTATTACCGCTCGGCCATCATTGCTTCAAACTTCATAATATTCTGATATTGCAGCTAGCTATCCTCAATGAATAACCTACTAATTTTGTTTGAACAAGTGCTCTGCGTTAACTCAGATGGTGGCGGGATACAAAGCATTCCTAAATACTTACTAGGAACTTTTGTTCCACGCGCAGCTGTTTATGACACATACTGGTTGGTGTAGGATTGTTACTAACTTAACTAAGTTTAAGTTTAAACGTTTTATAAAACTACCAAGTTTGAAAATGTGACTGGAGAAAATAAATCAAAGCAAACCCGAATGATATTGTTTATGGAATTGGTTGTAATGCATTTTTATTTAGCGGTTTTTAAGTTTTAATGTCTTATTGTTTATAACTAAAACATACAACAGCGTTCGCCTTCCACATTGATAACACATACACATTTATTTACATTCACGCAATAAATACATATAAAACATGATACTTATTGTAATTGTAATAGCATTCATTAATAATTTCTGCTTGATGGATTAATGTTAGATTTTTCTGTAATTTTAATGTTACTTTTCTATTTACTTTAATTTGTTTTTATTGTTACACCAAAAATTGTTTGTATATGTATATTAAGTGTTTATAAACTCATTAATGTGATTAACTACCCGTCAAATCATGTGGTAATATTATAAATGTACTTAATCCTACTAAGTGAAGGTTCTATTTGGTTCATGTGTAGAATATGTTTTAATAGTTATAAGACACCAATGTTACAGTTGTGAAATTTGATAAAAAAAAAACTATTGAGCTGCATTTCACTACTAATGTACTAGTATAAGGTGTACCTATTTGGCACAGATCTTTAATTATGGAACATAATGAAATAGCATTCTGCGTGTGTTTTTGGATTACTTACATAGATTATGTAACACTAGATAAAGCCCTCTATAAATAATGAAATGCTTAGGTAAATTGTAGTTATCTTTGTGGAATGGGGTCGGCCGCCGCGGCGTTTTGTAAGGATCGTTCTCATTCGGCTTCTGTACATTTCAAAACTCTAAACAGACTAAAGAGTTTATTTTGTTTGTAGAAGGATTATGAAAGTGCGGTGCGTTTGAGTGAATTGTGCATTCTTTCTAATAATGCTATTTAATCTACGTTCATGTGACTCAACTAATTTTCGCACGTACTCTAGCCATTGCAAAGCTCCGACATTAATTTTCACCGACTTTAAAAAAAGAGGAGGTACTCAATTCGTCTGTATTTTTTTCTTTTTTTTATGTTTGGTACCTCAGATCTTTTAACTGAGTGAACCGATTCTGATGATTCTTTTTTATTTGAAAGCTGAAACCTGCTGTGTAGTCCCATTTACATTTCATCAAAATCGGTCAAGCCGTTATTTACACTCCAATAACTGAAAAGTATTTCCTATCTTGATGATATCGATTGTCATTGACAGTGAATGACAATCGATCCCATAAGCAGCAAATGGTCACTAAAGGGTGAAAACATTCTTTATATCAAAAAATGGAACCGACTTCAACACTCAAACCTGCGCACAATATTGTGATAATAGGTACCTTTAAACTACCATGGTACCGACTTGAACAAGTTATTTCACACTTTTGAGTGTTGAAATCGGTTCCATTTTGAGTTATTTTTATAATTTAAACAGGTAAACTACAGTTTTATAGTTAAATGATTAATACTTTATTGATATGCACTCTTAATACGCTTAGAACGTGCTGTGGTACACCTTTAACTACGTAACTACGAGGGACAATACGGTCATTGACACCGCGATTAGGGATGGGAAATGAGGTTTTGGATAGTTACGGAAAAGATACAGGAAAAACATATACCTATAATTTGTACCTAAATGTATCTAATACAGTTTTTTTATTCTCTTACTATAATGCCATTCATACCGGGATTTACCAAGTTAAACAAAAAGTTAAAGTTTACCCTCTCTCACACACACACACACACACACACACACCTTTATAATAAATATATGTATAAATTATAGAACTGAGCCGATACTCAAAAGTTATATTTTTTTGTTCTTAATTTTTTTAAATTGATATTCTACTCATCTGCTATGTACTTTGTAATTTAAGATAATTATTTGTATCCTATTTTGGCTATATTGTAGTAAATAGTAAACTAGGTAATATTATTTGTAATGCTGTATGGATAACTAAATAAATAAATAAATTTTAAATTAACCAAATAGAAATTTCATTGCCTTAATGTATGTAATACAGTTTTTTTATTCTATTACAATAAAATCATTCATACCGGGTTTTACCAAGTTAAATTTTAAATTAACCAAATAGACATTTAATTCAGCTGTTAACTTTCACACCGATCCATTACAAAAACTTGTCTGAGAGCGTGTAAAATAGAGCTGTGAATTCTCAATTCCAGATTATTCGAATTATGAATGAATTTACAAACTTGTAGGATCATTTTTTCGGATAGAAACCAACTAGCACCTCTAATAAAATGCAAACAAGGGCTGGCTGAGGGCCGTGTAGTGTCTGCGGCTCTTGTGAACCGCGGCTGGCTTCTTGTGTTGTTGAGTAGTTCTTCCGACTCGAGACTTTTGATGAATGAACAAAACGTGAAAGTAGAGAAATATATTTATAGTTCGTTCTTGCAATTTTTTTGTATATGTCACCGGTTTATTGTACTAACCGTTAGTATATAATAAATCTAGTTAGATTATAAACTGTCGATAGATTGTGAATGGAAACTAAAATTTACAATCTAACGTTTACATTTTCGTAAGATTATAAACTGACCATGTCCAGCCGTCAAATTGTAATTATGTTGATTGCACGCTCGCTTCGCTCGCTATTGGTTCATTTATTTGTAATCTGACGGGTTATAGATAGTTAGATTATAAACTGCCAGCTAGACAAGGTCAGTTTATAATCGTACGAAAATGATACGTTAGATTGTAAATTTTAATGTTCGTTCACAATATATCGACAGTTTATAATCTCACTAGATTTTTTATAAACTAACGTATTGTACAATTATCCGGTGACATATAAGGCAATTTGCTATGTATATAAGGCAAATTACATTGAAATATTGCTTTATAAGAAAAAGAGGTATCCTTATTTTATGTTTGAAGCGCTCGAAGCAAAGTTTGCTTAGCCGTTCTTAATCGAGCAGCTAAGTTAAGCAACGTCCGCCGCGGTCAGGAGTTGGATGGGTGACCGTTAGTGACATTAGTAGTGAGCGCTTCCGTGCTTCGGAGGGCACGTTAAGCCGTCGGCCCCGATTGTTGTCTTACGATGACAGTCGTTACAGCATGGTGGTAGGGCATTTTACGAATGCCCGCCTGGTTAGCTACCACGCTCAAGTAGAAAATCTGACTGTGTTCCGGCAGCTTTCCTAAAGAGACAGTAATTCTAAGCTAGCCTGAACAACATCTTCGACCACATCATCACTTACTATACTATCAGGTGAGATAGTGGTCAAAGGCTAGCCTATCAATCATCAATAAAAAAAATATAAATAACTACTAACCCTAAATTGACCAACACGCATTCACAATTCAATTTCTTTACTACCAAAAAGTTTAAGAACCAATCTACTCCAATTAACTTGTAGCGTACCGAAGCATGGCAGCCAGTAGATAATGGATTCAGAAATCTAAGAATTCAGGCTAAATCATAGTTTTACATCTAAGTAATTTTACCTCAAGGGAAGAAGCATCATGAAATAATAACAAATATTTCAAGAAAAATTAAAGCAATATTTTAATAAAACATTTAAATATAAAACATGATACTTATTGTAATTGTAATAGCATTCATTAATAATTTCTGCTTGATGGATTAATGTTAGATTTTTCTGTAATTTTAATGTTACTTTTCTATTTACTTTAATTTGTTTTTATTGTTACACCAAAAATTGTTTGTATATGTATATTAAGTGTTTATAAACTCATTAATGTGATTAACTACCCGTCAAATCATGTGGTAATATTATAAATGTACTTAATCCTACTAAGTGAAGGTTCTATTTGGTTCATGTGTAGAATATGTTTTAATAGTTATAAGACACCAATGTTACAGTTGTGAAATTTGATAAAAAAAAAACTATTGAGCTGCATTTCACTACTAATGTACTAGTATAAGGTGTACCTATTTGGCACAGATCTTTAATTATGGAACATAATGAAATAGCATTCTGCGTGTGTTTTTGGATTACTTACATAGATTATGTAACACTAGATAAAGCCCTCTATAAATAATGAAATGCTTAGGTAAATTGTAGTTATCTTTGTGGAATGGGGTCGGCCGCCGCGGCGTTTTGTAAGGATCGTTCTCATTCGGCTTCTGTACATTTCAAAACTCTAAACAGACTAAAGAGTTTATTTTGTTTGTAGAAGGATTATGAAAGTGCGGTGCGTTTGAGTGAATTGTGCATTCTTTCTAATAATGCTATTTAATCTACGTTCATGTGACTCAACTAATTTTCGCACGTACTCTAGCCATTGCAAAGCTCCGACATTAATTTTCACCGACTTTAAAAAAAGAGGAGGTACTCAATTCGTCTGTATTTTTTTCTTTTTTTTATGTTTGGTACCTCAGATCTTTTAACTGAGTGAACCGATTCTGATGATTCTTTTTTATTTGAAAGCTGAAACCTGCTGTGTAGTCCCATTTACATTTCATCAAAATCGGTCAAGCCGTTATTTACACTCCAATAACTGAAAAGTATTTCCTATCTTGATGATATCGATTGTCATTGACAGTGAATGACAATCGATCCCATAAGCAGCAAATGGTCACTAAAGGGTGAAAACATTCTTTATATCAAAAAATGGAACCGACTTCAACACTCAAACCTGCGCACAATATTGTGATAATAGGTACCTTTAAACTACCATGGTACCGACTTGAACAAGTTATTTCACACTTTTGAGTGTTGAAATCGGTTCCATTTTGAGTTATTTTTATAATTTAAACAGGTAAACTACAGTTTTATAGTTAAATGATTAATACTTTATTGATATGCACTCTTAATACGCTTAGAACGTGCTGTGGTACACCTTTAACTACGTAACTACGAGGGACAATACGGTCATTGACACCGCGATTAGGGATGGGAAATGAGGTTTTGGATAGTTACGGAAAAGATACAGGAAAAACATATACCTATAATTTGTACCTAAATGTATCTAATACAGTTTTTTTATTCTCTTACTATAATGCCATTCATACCGGGATTTACCAAGTTAAACAAAAAGTTAAAGTTTACCCTCTCTCACACACACACACACACACACACACACACACACACACACACCTTTATAATAAATATATGTATAAATTATAGAACTGAGCCGATACTCAAAAGTTATATTTTTTTGTTCTTAATTTTTTTAAATTGATATTCTACTCATCTGCTATGTACTTTGTAATTTAAGATAATTATTTGTATCCTATTTTGGCTATATTGTAGTAAATAGTAAACTAGGTAATATTATTTGTAATGCTGTATGGATAACTAAATAAATAAATAAATTTTAAATTAACCAAATAGAAATTTCATTGCCTTAATGTATGTAATACAGTTTTTTTATTCTATTACAATAAAATCATTCATACCGGGTTTTACCAAGTTAAATTTTAAATTAACCAAATAGACATTTAATTCAGCTGTTAACTTTCACACCGATCCATTACAAAAACTTGTCTGAGAGCGTGTAAAATAGAGCTGTGAATTCTCAATTCCAGATTATTCGAATTATGAATGAATTTACAAACTTGTAGGATCATTTTTTCGGATAGAAACCAACTAGCACCTCTAATAAAATGCAAACAAGGGCTGGCTGAGGGCCGTGTAGTGTCTGCGGCTCTTGTGAACCGCGGCTGGCTTCTTGTGTTGTTGAGTAGTTCTTCCGACTCGAGACTTTTGATGAATGAACAAAACGTGAAAGTAGAGAAATATATTTATAGTTCGTTCTTGCAATTTTTTTGTATATGTCACCGGTTTATTGTACTAACCGTTAGTATATAATAAATCTAGTTAGATTATAAACTGTCGATAGATTGTGAATGGAAACTAAAATTTACAATCTAACGTTTACATTTTCGTAAGATTATAAACTGACCATGTCCAGCCGTCAAATTGTAATTATGTTGATTGCACGCTCGCTTCGCTCGCTATTGGTTCATTTATTTGTAATCTGACGGGTTATAGATAGTTAGATTATAAACTGCCAGCTAGACAAGGTCAGTTTATAATCGTACGAAAATGATACGTTAGATTGTAAATTTTAATGTTCGTTCACAATATATCGACAGTTTATAATCTCACTAGATTTTTTATAAACTAACGTATTGTACAATTATCCGGTGACATATAAGGCAATTTGCTATGTATATAAGGCAAATTACATTGAAATATTGCTTTATAAGAAAAAGAGGTATCCTTATTTTATGTTTGAAGCGCTCGAAGCAAAGTTTGCTTAGCCGTTCTTAATCGAGCAGCTAAGTTAAGCAACGTCCGCCGCGGTCAGGAGTTGGATGGGTGACCGTTAGTGACATTAGTAGTGAGCGCTTCCGTGCTTCGGAGGGCACGTTAAGCCGTCGGCCCCGATTGTTGTCTTACGATGACAGTCGTTACAGCATGGTGGTAGGGCATTTTACGAATGCCCGCCTGGTTAGCTACCACGCTCAAGTAGAAAATCTGACTGTGTTCCGGCAGCTTTCCTAAAGAGACAGTAATTCTAAGCTAGCCTGAACAACATCTTCGACCACATCATCACTTACTATACTATCAGGTGAGATAGTGGTCAAAGGCTAGCCTATCAATCATCAATAAAAAAAATATAAATAACTACTAACCCTAAATTGACCAACACGCATTCACAATTCAATTTCTTTACTACCAAAAAGTTTAAGAACCAATCTACTCCAATTAACTTGTAGCGTACCGAAGCATGGCAGCCAGTAGATAATGGATTCAGAAATCTAAGAATTCAGGCTAAATCATAGTTTTACATCTAAGTAATTTTACCTCAAGGGAAGAAGCATCATGAAATAATAACAAATATTTCAAGAAAAATTAAAGCAATATTTTAATAAAACATTTAAAAAATATATCTAGTGACAATTCCGCCTAATTTTCCTGCTAAGCCGACGTGACGTCACAAACGCCACGCAGCCAAATCGGAAGAATTGATTTCTCGATCGTGCGCTCGTAGGGTTAAGACCTCCTGAGGATGCTTCGTGTTGAAGCGAAACGCGTCGAAAATTCTTCCGGTTTGGCTGCGTGGCGTTGTTGAAGTCACGTCGGCTTAACAGGAAAAATAGGCGGAATTGTCACTAGATATATTTTTTAAGTAATGTTGTCTTAGGTTTTCGCGATTATTACACATAGTAAATACATAACAAAAATAATGATAAATATACGCGATTTAAACCGTTTAAAGTTGTTTAATTACTATATATTTTTTAAGTGTTTTATTAAAATATTAATTTAATGTTTTCTTAAAATATGTTAACAATATTTGTTATTATCAAATATGGATTTCCGCAAAGTAACGCCTGAATCTATTCATTAGCTTAAGCATCATGAAATAAATAGATAGGTAGATCCTACATCCGTTTCAAACTCAAGCAAAGAGTCAGCATGCCCATTGTTTGTGGTAGGATATTGACCGAAGCGGGCATCTTTGTTTACTTTCCACGTTCAGATCGGGCTGTCCTGGCTAAAGATAGCCCGCGAGCTGCGCTGGGGAACTTGTCTTGGAACTATCCTAATTACACATAATTGCAGTAGAACACATTAGTCTTCCGTAATGGTCTTAGGCTGAGATTCAGAGACAAATCTAAGCGTGAACTAATGATTTAATCTGTCAAAATGTAGCGCTTAGCCTCATAATTATATTCAGAGACATCTGATACAGCGCTTAAACTTAGCGTGTGCTATGCTAAGCCAAGTAGTGGAAATCGACTACTTTAGCCTGTCTCAAAGCAGAAGTGGCGCCGCCAAGTGAGCAAAATTGAAGAATTTATTGACATTGAATTGAAATTGTTTGTGGTTGACTTTGTATTTTATAACCTATGAACTTTAGTACAAAAACAACAGACGTCTTGTCAACTAGTAGTTAGGTAGGCATAAAACGTATTTTGTTTCACTCACTCAAATCACATTTTATATATTGTTGTTCTTGTCGTTTTCGTTTTATGTCAGGATGCACAGATAAACAAGAACCGGTAAACGTTCCATAAGTGAAAAATGTGCCATAGATAATAGAGTGTGATCTAAGCTAAGAGCGAGGTAAGTAGGACTAGGACTATATCTCTGAATATGAAATTTGCAGATTGGCTTAGCGGACGCTTGGCTAAGACTGGTCTTTGCCCGTCTTACACAAATGTCTCTGAATTTCAGCCTTAGTGGGGTAATGAACATATATATTACTGGGTTGTATTGAGGTCTTTCTTTTTTCTAACTAAATCAAAGATTTATATGTCATAGTAATAATGCATTAAAACGTGTAAGGAGGTATGTATAAGCACGTAATACTGTCTCTTAAGTTAAAATGTGATTGTAGTTATTGTATAGGTAATACAATATTTTTTATACCTTACTAGCTTTCCGTCCGCGGCTCCGCTCGCGTTAATTTCGGTTATCGCGCAAAACCTTTAACCTCTTTTTGCGCATTTGGATAAAATGTATCTTATGTCCTTCCCCGGGCCTCAAATTATTTCCATACCAAATTTCATCTAAATCGGTCCAGTAGTTTTTAAGTTTATTCGTGTCGTACAAAAATACAAATCTTTCCTTTTTATAATATTAGTGTAGATAGGTTAGTCTTTGACCGTTATCGCAATTAGATATAATTACTGGCTCTCAAGGACAGCTGTCGGAACACACCGTTAGGTGCTTGGCGACAGGTTTTCTACTTGAGGGTGGTAGCTAGCCGGTTGGGCATTCGCAAAATATCCTACCACCTTACTGTAACGACTGAAATCCTAAAACAACAACCGGGACCGATGGCTTAACGTGCCCTCCGAAGCACGGAAGCGCTCAGTAGTAATGTTACGTAGCGGTCACCATTCCAAGTCATGACCGCGGCGGACGTTGCCGAATAAGCAAACTAAGCTATTAGCGCTTTAAATGTTGACTTAGGCCCGGTTTTTCTATCTTCAGTTAGATCATAGAACATATAATAATACTAATAGATACTATTCCAAAGAATAGATGTATACTTATACAACTACGAATATCATATCTATATTAATATACAATCAATATTAAACGAACTAATTTAATTTGTGTATATTCATTATCATTAGTTTTAAATTTGGTTAACTTTTAACAGTCTGATCTATTTTATTTCATGATTGATTAAACCGTGTTTTGAATTGAATGTTAATTTATGTATAAAAACATCTTAAATAGGTACTAGGAATACATAAATCGTCTGTAGATTGGCTAATTTCAGTCAAGTTTATGGTAATCTTCCTTGTGTAATGTTTTATTAAAACATGGTGTTCTTTATCCTCGGTGCACAGAGCGCAGTCGTTAACGTTTTTATTAATAAGTTTGTGTACAGAGAAGTATGCTCTCTGCATTACGTTACGAATGTTGTAGTAATGAGCTATTTTCGGATCCTTTCTTTTTGTTAGTACGAGTGTTAAATGTAGAGCACAATAATATTTTAATGTTACGTTTTGTTTCGCGGGGGTGCCGGGTTAGAATTGCACCTCTTCATATCATCCTGTGGGTGTCGTATAGTATTTTCCCCTTAGTCGCCTCTTGACTAAGGGGAAAATACTGGAAGGTGGGCAGCAGCGCCTTCTAAAGAACTGCCATCTTACACTGCGATCCCCAAGTTTCCTGCCAAACGTGGGGATTATGGCAAATACCCTCTTAATAGGGGAGGCTGTGTTCAGCAGTGGACGATCCGACTGATACAGTACAGTACGTTTTGTTTAGGTTTTCTTATATTTCTCTCGTAAACTAAATTCTTATATGTAAGTACTAACTGTATCAGCCAGATAGTCCACTGCTAAACACAGCCTCCTCTAATAGTGGGGGTTTGCCATTATAATCCATATGCTTGGCAGGCGGCTTGGGAATCGCAGTGTGAGATATCAGTTCCTCAGAAAGTGCTGCTGCCCACCTTCTGACATTCTATCCCGGCACCCCATGGGCTAGCACGGCACCCCACGGGCAATGTTAGTACCTAACTACTAAGAAAAGGGTCTGTCTCAGATTTTGATACTGTCTAATAAACATATTATATGTTAACGTGTGTATTTAAGGTAAAGCGATAGTCAAAATGACAAATTTTGCGTTTTCAAAAAGACTGTATGTACTGATACATATAAATAATATTCTCAAATATATGACAAGTAAGTACTATACCCTGATGAGAAAACACTATTCCATATATTTACCTTTATAGAAATCGTGAATACAGCTCTTAAATTTCGTTTAATCAAGTTTTGTGTCTAAATAGTAAATCGTATCAATTCAAATTTTATTTCTAATTATTATCTACCAATCATGCGATAAAGTACCTGAAAGATATTTTCCATTCTTAAAATATCACTTTAATACGAATTTATTTAAAAAAACATCCCCGCCATTAAACTATTGCGTAGCTCTCTCTTGCTCACTGGCATGCCAGGTCTCTCCGTCCTACGCCCTCTGTAAATTTTTTGTAAATTTTAATGTCATTATAATAATTTACACATAAACAGCCGCACGATACTAATCTCAAATATGTAACCCGAATATAACATCAGATTTACAAAGAAAAACAAGTTCCCTTTATGCCAAATTGCACGATCTCAAATTACAAGCCAAACGACTCGATACATTCACAACATGTGACATGTATCAAATTATAATATGTCCAAAGCCTCGATACATCGGATATTTTTATTTAACAAGCCTTGATATAACAAGGGCTTACAAAGGTACATCCGGAGAAAAAGATATTCATCTTAGACTGCACGTACTCAGGGGGGCAATTCTCAAAATTGGGATAAATTTATCGATTCTCGATATTTATCCCGTGTCACCTATAGACTATTAATATCCCAAAAATATCGACTTTTCACTAAAATGCTATTCTCGCGAGTGGTAGATATAAATATATGTCCACAGATGAACTTTTGTTCATGTGTATAGAAAGTATAATGATAATCCCGATATCGCATCATGCTGCGTGTCGATCGCTAGGGCTTGATATTTATCGATAGTGATATTGCGAGAATAACACAAAACTACACGACTGGATATTCGCCATGTTTTCTCGATATTTATCTACTATGATATTCATATCACTGCACGAGAATTGCCGTCCAGCAGTCTCAGCACCTTTTTTGCCTCAGCGTAAATTCGCATACCCGTGAGGATTTAACGGCTCAATAGACAAAGTAGTGTACTATTGGAACTTCTCCATGTGACAGCTTATTCGTTGCCCTTAATCCCTACTCGACCCACACAGATAATAGCTAAGTGATTCTGCATGGCCATGTGAATACATTCAATAAACTCCGTGCTTAACCTTTTTCTCGGGTACTTAAAATATTTTCCTTTATTTGCAGGTAAGATTGAACGTCAGCTGAGCAGAATCGAAGTCGGAGATGTAAGATTTGTGATAAGATCTTTACAAGATGTTCAGCTAATAAAACTTTACTAAAGAACACCGAAATACGGGTATGCATAAAAATTGAATGAGGCTGACTGCATTGCAGTTCATAAAGGAATGCACTTGGGTCATGGAAATAATAACGGTGGACTGATATACCGTTAAGATTGAAAGTATCGATCGCTCTGGGAGTTTACGTAGTGTAATGCTTAAATAAACAGGATCAAAAAGGCGTAGCGTGACCTAACCTTATTCGTACTTCAAAAAGAATTTGCACAGATCGTTTCCCCCAGTCCCTGTGTCCTGTACAACAAGGCATTGACCCATAACCGGACCGCTAGACTACCGTGCACGTAATATTATATTTTCGCCGCTATTTATTTACACGAGTGCGTACGAGGCCCGAGATAACAAACGTCCTAATGTAAACAGATGGGCTGCGTCGATGGATTCGTAACATACATTTAACTCCACGTGTGGCAGTGTTCGAGCACTGTAGTATAGATGATTTCTTTTATCGAACAATCAATATTAGTTCGACTTTATCTACTTTTCTTTACGTACATCACATCGCGAATATTTTTAACATGCACTTACTAATTCTCTATTAAATTATTATTAAAATGCTGGCACCTATTTGTCTCAAAGACTAAGCATTGCAATTCAACGGGGCAATGCTGCCAGCATGCTGGGCACGCTGCCAACTGGTAGTGGGCTAGAGCATTTGCCTGTTAGTAGCTTTTATGTAGTAGCTGTAGTGTTGTATATAGTTCGTAGTATTTTGTTAATAAAGGCATACCGCCGGTATAAAAAAAAATATCTTATTGGGTTTGCCAACATCGACCCATCCTAATGTTGGATCTATTATAATTTGCCCAATACTATTTAAAGTGATTCAACTTTTGAAGGTATTAATTATGTAGCTTTATATATCTTTAGTAAATTGTTGGGTATCTTTATCATGCCGCATGCCGGTTTCGGGCCAACGTGTGAGGTCCGATTTTCATCCTAATTACACTATCTTCACAAAGATTACTTGGTCAAACAGGGTCGTCTTCGTTGTGATAAAATCTTTTCACAGTTTTTATGTCTTGAAGTCTGTGAGATGGTTACTGGTTCGTCACAATCAGATAGCTTTACAACTTAGATAGCTTTACAACTTAACACATGTTTTATCGCTTAAGAACGTATGAAGAAGAGGATATTTAAAGTTTAGTAGTGACTTCTCATTGAGTACATTTCCAGTCATAAAAATCAGGACTGTTTCCGTATACATGGACTTCACAAGCCAAAATCCAAATAAGTGGCAAAGTACTTACGTCAGAGTATTATTATGGTGTCGCTGCACATAAGGTACCGGACGGGGGTCATTTATTACCATTTTTTGGGACAGTATTTCCAGACACATTGGTTTTTTTTATGTTATTGTAACGGAACAAGCTCGAGGCCCACCTGATGTTAAGCGGAATTGCCTCTGTCTATAACAGATGAATTTCATCACAAGCCAAGAATTGCACTCCGCCCGTCACCTTGAGACATAGTTAAGTTTCATGTGCCTGTAATTTCACTGGCTCTCAAGGACTGCTGCCGGAACACACCGTTAGGTGCTTGGCGACAGATTATACCGATGCTGATTCCGAAGTAGGTTTCGTGTGTCGATCGCGATAGCTGACATTTTTACAGCATAATATTTATTTGTTAAAGGGAGATGTTTTGTACCGACTCTTCATATATAAGAGATAAGGGCAAGAAGACGATGAGTGACCCATTTACTTTGTTGGGTTGCGGCAGGTGGATACAATGCAGTGTCTAGTGGCCACTTCACCTAGATGGCTGGATCTTCTGCCGGGAAGGCATTTCACACTAAGTTACAAGTTAAAGTTTTTGCATAACAATATTATTTAGGCGATATTTCCGTGTATCTCTAAAATTGTACACACATGTGCATAGGTAACGTTAAAAAAAAAACTAGGTATATCGTTGCCCAGGGGTAATTAGCGTCACATCCAAACCGCAAAAGTAGGGGGTTCAAACGACGGACAGGTATATTGGGGTTTGATCATAAGAAATCCTCAATCACATGGTGCCAGATAGAAAATCTATCGCGAAGCACATACGGGGTCTTATAAAATAACAATGCCAGAATTTTTCAGGACGGGTTTAGAATATAATTATAAACAAAAGCAAATCAGAAAAATATTGACATAAAAAAAAATCTAATGTTATTGTGATAAGCTGACCACCTGATGTTAAGCAGACTAACCTCTGCCTTTAACAGATGCATTTCGTCATAAGTCACGATGTTTGTTTTATCCACCTATCCGGGATATAATGAGTAGCCATGATTGATCTAGGTATTTCCGATTTGGGGAATCCGTATAATATGTAGTTATATGCCTAGTATCCGTAAATCATGGATTTCCGGATGACTATCCCCTACTTAAGCCCACCGAATCATGCTGTCATACGTTACAAAACAATGAATAACCCTTTAATAATAAAATATATAAAAAATATTTTAAGGATAAATTAAATAAATACTCAGGAACAAAAAAAAACACTTGACAATTTCGCCTGATTTTCCTGCTGGCCCGATATAACGTCATAAATGCCACAAGAATAAACCCTGTTTCATTAAATTTATGTAACATTATTTTTTTTAACTTTTTTTTTTTTATTTAATAGCGAAATTGTCCGTGGAACTTTCACCGTTTGTATGTTCGGTCAGCGATAGTTTTCAAACGGCATAACCGATCTTCAAAGTTTTACAAAGTAAAATGAGCCTGATTCAGAATGTTCGAGTAAGTTCCGGTTATACTACCCAGATAAATAAAACACTATCTTTGCGTTTCACAGTCATCGATTTAGCCTATCCATCGGTTAAAGCTTGAAACGCGCTGCATGTTAACGATCACTTTCATCATTCAGTTATTTTATGTTCTGGGTGGTATAACCGGAAGTTCTCGAACATTCTGAAACAGGCCCTAAGTCTTTATCTTGATTAACTTATTTAAATAAGTATTTATTAAAAATAATGCCGATTCTTATACCATAAGTTTACCTAATGTTAAATGATGATGATTGATGACATGTACTGTAACATCCGGATTGTCCACTACTGAACACAGATTTACCCATTAAGGGGGGGTTTGCCATAATCCCAACGCTTGGCAGGCGTTTTTGGAATCGCAGCTTAAGATATGTTCTTCAGAAGAAGCTGCAGTCCACCTTTCGATATTTTTCCCTTAGTCGAATCTTACGACACCCAAGGGAAGAGTTGGGGGGGACATTCTATCCCGGCACCCCACGGGGATGACATGTAACAGTTTTTTTATGTTCTAATGTAATGAGACATTTCGTCGCCTGATGGTAATCGTCACAACTGTTGTCCATTACAGTTCGTTTTTAGAGCGTTGGTTAGTGCATACGCGGGTTCGAATCCCGCATATGACTTAAATTTTTCCTATCGTATATATATGTGATTTTGTAAATAGTTAATTCTCTAAAGGCCTGTCTCGCTTAGTATTTTCTAAGACCTGTCAATCAAATTTCGCCTATAAACCAGATTGTAAGAACTGCATTCGCAATTCGCATTCCTCCACTTCCACTCTCATTGTCATTCCGCCGGTCAGAGAAGAATGCTGACTTGGAATCGTAAACGACGGAATTCCCTCGGCACGTCGAACTTGCTTTATGAACTATTCTAATTTGCATCTCATCTCACGACCACGCTATTTTAGCCTTTCACGACTTTTCATTGAACTTTTCGTTCGAGAGCTTAGAGTGCGGATTGCGGACGTGTCGTGTCTAGACGCGTCTGCTTGGATTGAACAGAGAAATTCTTGCAAGCGGGCGCTTTTGCTTTTACCAATGACATTCAATAAATGTACTTTGTATGATTCTTCGTAGCGCTTTCCATAAAAACATAGTTTCGCCATATATTACGTACCTAGTGTTCAAACCTGTTGAAATTTGTATGCAGGTCTTTGAGTCTAAAATCTATGTTTATGGTTTGACAGGTTTAAGTATTTTTTTTTAATGTTATTGTGAAGGGACAAGCGCGAGGCCCACATGATGTTAAGCGGTATCTTCTGCCTATAACAGATGCATTTCATCACAAGTGACGAACTGCACTGCGGCCCATCACTTTGAGATATACCTGTTAAGTCTCATTTTGCCTGTTATTTCACTGGCTCTCAAGGGCTGCTGCCGGAACACACCGTTAGGTGCTTGGCGACAGAGTTTCTACTTGAGGGTGGGCGCTAGCCAGGCGGGCATTCGCAAAATGTGCTTCCACCATGCGAAGTTAATGTCGTATTTTAGATAACCCACAAAAACTTCACAATCGTGTAGTCACAGCACCTGGCCTATCTTCGTTCAAGCGCAGCCTTAAATCGTGGCTCATCGAGAAGGCGTTAAAGGTGTTGACGAATATGTGCAAAACATAGTATAAAACTAGAATTATTAATTTTTTACTTGATTTAATTTACATAAATAATTTTAAATACGTTATTATAATGGAAACTATAACTCTATTATGTTATAATAATTATTTTGTGACCTGAAGTATTATTACCAATCAATTGATTATTCTGATCATTGGCTATGGACTGCCGTGCAGCAGGCTCGAATCCCACCGCCGGCATGAGCTTCACCGCATGGTGGAAGGGCATTTTGAGAATGCCCGCCTGACTAGACCACCCTCAAGTAGAAAATCTGTCGCCAAGCACCTAACGCCGTGTTCCGGCAGTTGTCCTTGAGAGCCAGTAAAATTACAGGCACATGAGACTCAACAACTGGATGTCTCAGGGTGACGGACGCAGTGCAGTTCGTCACTTGTGATGAAATGCATCAGTTATAGGCAGTGGTGTTACCGCTCAGGCGGGCCTCGTGCTTGTTCCGTCACAATTATATAAAAAAAACATGTAGGTTCCAAAAAAAATATAATATACCATAAAAAATTTCATCGTGGCAATGACTCGGTAATCTCAGTAGAGACAGAATAAATGGATAGGTTATTAGAGGTCAGAAAAAAATACTCGAGGAAAATCTTGCTAAAACAAAAGACAATCAGGAAATGGCATTGGCTGAGTTGGGGAAAATTGGCTTTCTGTTTCTCCGACAAGTTTGCGAAAAGTTTTTATTAATTTTTCGTTAAGATCTGTGAGCACCTAAGGGTAAAGTTTTTGTAACTTAGTTTGTATCTGCGATGTGGATTACATTGTATTGAGAGCATACAGGATCGAGCGACCCTGTACGTTGCCGGGTTAGTATGTCTTATGTCACCCCCATTTCTTCCCGTGGGTGTCGTAAAAGGTGACTAAGGGAAAGATACTGGAAGGTGGGAAGCAGCGCCGTTTGAAGAGCTGACAATTTCTACTACTCCCCAAGACGCCTGCCAAGCGTGGGGATTATAGCAAATCCCCCCAATTGGAGAGAACTTGTTCAACGGTGGACGTTTATAGGTTGATGTGATGATTGACAGACAGGCAATATTGTGTAAATTAGGAGATATAGATTTTATCTTCAAGCAAATAGCAAACTTAAGTCAGATTAATTACATCTTGTACTAAATATACCTACATCCAAAGGAGTTTCTTCTTCTAAGCGTACATCTTTTCCTGATTGCCCAGAGGACCGCTAGCGTCTTTATTTCCATTAATTATCACTATCATGTAAATGATGATAATTATGGATCACTCAATCACGATAAATAAGAAATCTATCAACATCATTATAATTATCAATTCAAATTGATTATGTTAGCTCATCGGTACTTGTACACCTATATTCGGGGTAGGTGTTTAGTTCATATCATTATGAGTCAATATTTTTATCAAGCCAAAGACTGAGTCAGTATACTCTTCAAGCAGTGATAGCGGAGTGGTAAATAGCAATGGAATGCCGTGCCGAAGAATCATGGTCCCCACCGCCGGCTGGAGCTTCACATTCACTTCACACCGCATGGTGGAAGGCCTCGCCTGTCTACCTACCACTCCCAAGTAGAAAATCTAAGCACCAGTGTTCGGCAGCAGTTCTTGAGAGACAGTAAATAATTATGAAAATAGCGGCCCGCTCCGGCTTCGCACGGGTATAAAATATATAGCCTATGTCATTCACTGAAAAAATGATAAAAATCGATCCAGTAGTTGTGATTTATTTAATTATATAAGATTAAGAAGATAAGAAATCTCATTCATTATTTTGATAAATCTCGTAGAGTTCAGCCTGCGTTTGCAATGTAAGCGGGAAAAATGTAATTATTTACGACATCACATTACCTCAAAAATAGCAGTATTTCTCCACCATTTAATGGATGTTATTATACCTTACTCTTGAATCACTCTTGAACACACACAAAAAAACCGCATCAAAATCCGTTGCGTAGTTTAAAAGATTTAAGCATACATAGGGATATAGGGACAGAGAAAGCGACTTTGTTTTATCTAGTGATAATATATAATATGTAGTGATTACTGGCATATGAGACTTAACAACTGTATGTCTCAGAGTAATGGGCGCAGTCTGAATTTGTTAAAGGCAGAGGATCAGGTGGTTCTCGTGCGTGTTCAGTATTGATCCCATAAAAATTACATCTAATAGGTAAATAAATAGTTGTACCAAACCAATCAAGTCTATTTTTATCATTAGCATTACGTAGCTCTTTATCCCTTACTGGGACTGGTTACGAAAGCGGTTGAGTCTTTAGAAAATTACCATTTTTTAGATCTTCCCCTTTGATCTCATTTGGGGTCGGTACTAAAAATGTTTGTTTAAAAGAACAAACGACAACACAATGACATATATTGCAGTATAATTGTTCTTATTTTAATGTTATATGTTTTTGTGTCAATATTACACTATTATTTATTAACATTATTGTAAGTTTATTATAAGTATATATGTTTTCATGCTTGAATATATTTTTGTCATGAACATTATACCAGTACTCAAAATATGGAAACTGATTGACCCGTAATATGTACATGAAATGATTATTTGATATTTCTACCACAAAATAATAATAATAATTTATTTATTTCAGACATAAACCCGTAGGTAATTTATAAGTAACTCTGTATAGAGGTGTCACAAAAAATACTTATCCTAAATAGTAAAAAGAAAAATTAAATATAACACCTACACGTCGCACTTATCGTGCTCAATCACTTTTTATTCTTGTCCATAAGAACGGAAATCCAGCAAATAAATGAGAATTATATGACAAGCCGGGCGGTCTAGACTCTATAGAGGTTTTCGTAAGTAACCTGTAGCCAAAAAATGAATACCCGTGTCATCAAAAAAATTTAGATTTGTAAATATGTTGTAGATAGCGAGCTTTACTGCCTAGAACAAAGATATAACGAGGGTAACCATGTGCGACATAAAAGGAGAGATAATGATCTACTGAAGTGACATTTCCGCTGCATTCAGTACGAACCATGATGACACTGGCTTGGCCTGACACGACACGCATTTCTTTTCGATCTATCACAGTTTATGGAAGAGCTTGTAATGTGGTTCTGTGTCTATTCCATACAATGCGTAGTAGGTACATGTATATGAATTGTAATACTGCATGTATAGGAGGTAGGCATCTATTATTTAATCTGTGCCGATGAATTCATGTAGTATTGTTCAATATTCACACCATAGGCTTAGGATGTACAGCGAAAAAATCCTAAGTCTATGATTCACACGAATGCTACATGAAATAGTTTATCGTATTTAACCGACTTTGGAAAATGGAGGAGGTTCTCATTTCGACGCCTTTTTTTGTGTGTTGCCGTTTTAAGTCTTTACACACACACACCCGATTTTGATTTTTTTTATATTCCAAAAATGGTGCTTCTCATGTGGTCCCATTTAAAATTTTTGTTCGACCAGACGTATATCTGAGTATTTCAGTTTTCTCTAATTATGCGTATTAAATTTGAACGGTAGTTTTTTTTTTTCTTATTTTTTTAAGTTTTCCGTGATCCTATTCGAAATTTGAATGTCAGGTGGCTCTATAATGGAACTACGGACGGCCTAGCCCTGTCAACTGTAAAAAAAGTAAAGTAAGTAAAAAAAAGTTGTAAGTTTCGCCTGCAGAAAGGTGCGCTTACAGACACTGTGCTTACGACAGATCAAAGCAATGTACTTCACCTCAAGCCGCCATTCTCTGAAACCAATTGTACATTGTGTTACCAGCTACACCTGGACTCCATACGACGACGACCCATTGGAATTGTTAAAATCCTGAGCTTACCATCTTCGTTATATTGGTTTGGAATAAAATCGATACTCAATCTCTATGGAACCTTTTTCACCTATTTTGCGTTTTAACATTGTGACGGTCATGGATTTGGAACTGCCAAAGGGCTCATCATCATCTTACAGTGTATCGTGGAGGTCAGAAATAGTTCGCATGAATGTTAGTCTCCACCCACGAACCTCCAAATGTAGCCAAGCGACGCGACGCTTCCCGCAGTTCTATATATACGAGTACAACAATATGGACCACCTTCTGACTAGGTAGACAACGCATAACGCGTTGCAAATGTCTGACAACTTTGTTGACCACTTTGTCTCAGGGCTGGCCATCAGCTCGTCAGTCTGTGTTGTAAAACAATAAATATAATAAAATTTACATATTGGATTTAAACATTTTTACCCATAAAATTTTATCCATAAGAAGAAAACCCCGTGGGGTGCCGGGTTAGAATTGCACCTACCTGTATCATCCCGTGGGTGTCGTAAGAGCCGACTAAGGGAAGACTACTGGAAGGTGGGCAGCAGCACCTTCTTAAGAACTACTATCTTAAACTGCGATCCCCAAGCCGCCTGCAAGCGTGGGGATTATGGCAAATACCCCTTAATAGGGGAGGCTGTGTTCAGCAGTGGACGATCCGGCTGATACAGTTACCTATAAACTTTAGTGATTCTAAAACTTTTTGCGTAACGCCACCATTTCTGTTTCTCATATATACTATATCTAAATCGAAAGTAATTTCTTTTTAATATACACCGATGCAACAAATATACCTACTACATAATAATTTTGTCTTTATGCGTTGAGGTGAACCAATAATAAAAAATAGTAAGTACATCTTTAAGAAACAAAACTTAACTTATCTGACCTATGTTATCGATGAGGTCACCCGTATTATAAAAAGACTTATATTGTAACCGTGTTTTTGCTTGCAAATTATCATATTGTGCCATGTCAATAGCTAGGTTCGCGATGTAAAACTTGCATTACTGCTAAGCTTTATTACCTTATGCCAGAGGAATGCTAACAAAGGCTAATAAAATACTCCTGCATTGCATTGTAAGTGAACTCGCGGTATTTCTTCGCTTGAACCTTTTAAAATGCAGTAGAAAATGCTGTTACTAGCTGGCGCTGGCGTGGCGGAGACGTTTTTGTGCCAAGATTATAAGAGTTCAAGATAGCCAGTGCTTGTTATGAGGTTTATTTTTTTCCTATTTTTATAATTACTTTAACATTTCTATAATAATGAAATATCTCTTGTTTACTCACCAGATAGCAGAGCATTTTTTATAGTTTTGTTGATAGTTACTTATTTAAATTAATAAAAGAATGCTCCTAAAGGTATTAAAATAAATATTGTATTGCTCTTTATTACTGGAAATAAAAAATAACAATATACATGTAGGTTCATTAATTGGCCATTAAAGGAGAATAAAATCATTATACGTATAAAGTTATAAATACACGTTCAGTATACACAGGTTCAACAACTCAATAAAGTTTATCGATAAGCAATAAAACAATTCAATTTGCGTAGGTAGGCGAACAGAATAAACGACCTGAATCGTTAATGGCCACAAGTTAAGTGATAATCTCCGCTGCTTCCCAAAATTTACGAGTCTCTTTGATTATTTTTAGCGGTTCTTACAAAGCGACGCAAAAAATAAACATGTTTGAGAATAAAACATGTGGTTGCGACGACAGATCTGCTAAAACATCCAAACCGCTATTCGGCTGTTTGTGACGCACCCTTTACCGTGAAACGATTTTGATAATATAAACATGCACTGAGTAAAAATAAATTATTATAATTTGAGGACCTATTTCAAGTCCCTCAGAAAATGTACCGCTCGTGCCTAACTGTGATGATAATTTGCTGTAAATAATGGTTACGTAAATAGACAACTATTGACACATTACTTACTTACCCTATCAAAATTTTCTAAATACTTGGGCCTTAAGACTCGGTTCAGCGACGTGCCATCAGAATGGTTGACGATCCCGAGCTCACAAGCGGTTAAGAACCCCTTAGTCTGAGGAGAGACTGCCTCCTTATGTGTGTTCTACCGTTTGTACAACGGAGAGTGTTCTAAGGAATTGTTCGACTTGATGCCCACGGCTACCTTCCACCAACGCAACTCTCACCATCGACGGGGAGTCCAACCCCAAACATTGAAACCAGGATTGTTTCGTACTGTGCGGGCTTAAAGGAGCTTCCTTCCGCGGACGCTCAGATTGTGGAATGAGCTCCCCGCCGTGGTTTTCCATATGAAGTACAGCATGGGGTTCTTCAAAAAGGGCGTGAAGAGGTTTCTTCAGGGTCGGCAACGCGCGAGTGATACCTGATGGTGTTGCAAGCGTCCACAGGCTACGGTAACTGCTTACCATCAGGCGAGCCGTATGCTTGTTTGCCATATCAGTGGTATAAAAAAACTTACATCAGAATAGTAAAAGTATCGAAGCAAAACTGTAGGGACAATTTGACTTAGGCAGAAAGCGAGGACACGCAACGATTTTTCATAGAAAAACATGCAAAATTCATGTTATGACTGCGATTGCGCTTGTAAATGGATCATAAATTAAATTAACTGTAGATTATTGACGCTGAATATTGCGTGGACGTATGAAGTAGTGTCGGAATTGTGACTGAATCGCATATAAATTATTGTTTTACACTAAAATATGAATAGGCAAAAAAGTCTTTACTACATGGAAACAAAAGAAAAATACACAAGAAAATGTATCGTTCTTTCAGTGTGTCTGTTCTTTCGTTGTACGAGGATTCATAGAGAGTTTGGGGCCATGGAGAGTACACATTGTGTAGCACTAAGACACGGCTTAGTCCATGATGACAGTTTTTGCTCTCCGTAATAAAGCAAGTGTCACAATAATTGGCTATAGGTTCCTTGACGCTAGCTAGACCCTTCAGATAAGCCCAATATGCAATTTCATGCTTACTTATCCCGTGGCGTATATACAAAATATGTAGGCTTCTAGAGTTGTATTAAAAAAAACTTCATACTTAACGAATTACTAAGTTATTCGTTATCCATACAATGTGATTAATATAATAAGGCTGTGCGGGTAGTTACATACTCCCGATAGTCCCGATAAACTCTATTTTTAGTGCCAAAGCAATGATTAAAAAGATCATAAGCCAGTTTAGTTAGTGATATAGGCATACATGAATATAATGTGTAGTTTGACATTTACAGTTAAGCCACACTTTTTTTGTCTCTAAAAACATTATCTCTATCTAAGTTTTCGTACCTATCTGTACATCTGCGGCAAAACAGGCTCTTATCGCGGTTCTAAGTGCGGTAATCATTTTCACGGGCTGGCGTCTCGCGAGCGTTAATATTCTCGCCCCTCAAGCGACGGTGGCGCCACCGCGACGAATGGCGAGCTTACGAAGAGAACGCCCCGTTAGTGGGGCGCTTTACAAGAAAATTATGAGATGTTTTAATAGCTCTGCATTTTGCGACTTAATTTGTGATGATAAGGAAGTAGAAAAGTCTCATTTGTCGTAGAAAAAAACCTTTTTAACATCGTGATAATTAAATTATCAATTACCTACTTCACGTTTTCCTGCATTAAATAATAGTGTTTCAATCAGCTTTGTATAGAATTTACAGTTGATTATTTTATTATAGATAAAAATATAAATTAGCCAGTGCCTAATGACCACCTACAGAGCACCTATAGACAGATTCTATAGAAAATACGAACATGGTTATGCACGAACCAAATAACCTGGAGGGATAAATTATTAGTTAGACCATATGGAATGTACCCATAAGGAACAGAGAGAAAAAGTACGTTAGAACATTTATTTTATGCTAATAATTAAAAATATATAATTATGACGCAACAAGCACGCGGCCATTTGGTGTTAAGCGGTAATATCTGCCTATAACTAAAGAATTTCGTCAAAAGTGACCTACACTGCGCATATCACTGAGACATAAAATTTGTAAGTCTCATGTGGTTGTAATTTCACCTGCACCTTCAAACCGGAACACAGTAGCGCGAACATTACTGCTTTGCGGCAAAAATAGGTATGACCAAACTCCCAGATTTTTGGTAATATTATAAAATTCGAAATCTATGTGTGTGTTCGTAGCCACTAGCCTAGTAGCAAAGTACATAAAGTACATAGATTCCTTAGGTCCTAGATTAGGACAATTATAATGTTTCTATCTCGATTTACTGAGTACCTAGCTCCTGAGGCAGCAAATTTACACGCAGGCAAAACCTCAGATATATTAATATTGCAATTAACGTGGCAAGCGCTTCGTCATCCATCACAAATAATGCATAATCACATTAATCACACAGATATCGTAACGCTACGAGTATATAATGTACAGAGGTAAAGAAATTTTAAATGGTGCTTTTGTTTAATATTTTAGTGCACATAATATCTGCGTTTGTGATCTCAGAAATGAGTTTCAACCGAAAATCAGTACTAGGGGTAACACTAGGGAACGTATGTTCTGGTGGAGAGTCGGGGAATTCTCCACCAGCTTGCACAGCCCTACATGTTTGAGGGGCGGTCTTGGTGTGTAAGGTCGCCTCCCCAAAGGCGCAGAGGCCCGAATGTGTTCGGGCCTACCGCTGGGGCAAGATGGTGAATGCTAACGCAACCCTGTCTTTCCCCATCTCAGCGGAGGACTGCTCACGGGGGGTTTTAGTGGGTTCAAGTCCCACACAATCCCCTCCACTACCCCCGTGGTGGAGAGCGAGTGTGCGAAGGCATTTCCTACCTCAAATTATCAGTATAAAAGTACTATCATTTATGTGGTAGAATACAATATTCATTTATTGCGCTATCGTACACAAACATGACAATTTATATTACATTAAAAATTTAACACTTTAAAACTATTACAATTATTTTACATTAAAAAGTTTATCTCTCCGAAAAATCAACTTTCATCCATAATTTCAACGACTTTTTCACCATCATCATTACCAGAACTATCATCGCATACATATATATATATATATACTAGTTTTTCGGGCAGTGTGCGGGCCGCATGCGGCCCGCATTTATCGTTATGCAGTACTAAACTTTACCTTAACCCCTTATACATTTAAAAAAAATAAGTTCAAAACTCCAATAGAAGTATGAAATCCCATATAAACTCTCAATACAATAAAGAAACAAACTGTAGCCACCAAACCAAATTCACCCTACTGCCATAAAAAGGTGGTACGGGCAGAATGGGACCAGGGTTCCGAGTCACTTTTGATATGGAACCCCGCTCGTAGGTGCTTCGGTTACCGCGGGCAGTTGCCATGGAGACCAGTCGGAGAAGTGGAAAATACTCTCAAGTCGGAGCTCGGCCTTCGGCCTCGCAAGTTACCAACACGGCTCGGCCTCCGGCCTCGCCAAGCGCTCGCCCTTCGGGCTCACGCACCATACGCTCGGCCTTCGGCCTCGCGGGCCGAATGATCGGCCTTCGGCCTCACCAGGAGCTCGCCCTTCGGGCTCGCTACTATACTAACGTAGTACAGTTACTCCAAATTCAGTCAAAAATCCCACAAAAACTCCTAATACAGTCGAAAATATAAGGTAAAACACTCCAAATGCAGTATAAAGAATGATAGGAGCAAGTGAAACAAATCCAAAATGTCGGATTTCAAGACAGCCACCATATAAACTGCTCCGCCCCTACTGAAGCTCGGCCTAACGGCCTCGCTTCAGCAGGCTCGGATCAATTTGTATGGCGGCCATCTTGAAATCCGCCATTTAGGATTTTTGATATATGTCATCCGACTGCTCTTCCGATTCCCTATGACATTTGTTCAATCACCCCCTACCTATCTCTTACCGTTTTTTCTCCATCCGTCTTACGCTTTTTCGATCAGGTCACGTGTCCTGACGCGAGTTTAAGATTTTATACCCATTACAGAAAAAGTGCTCAACGCCGCTAAAGAAGTTGTCACTTCAATCCGTCTTACGCTTTTTCGATCAGGTCACGTGTCCTGACGCGAGTTTAAGATTTTATACCCATTACAGAAAAAGTGCTCAACGCCGCTAAAGAAGTTTTCACTTCAAAAAAAAAGGGACCTATGTTGAGTTGGAATTCATTCCTGACATTTCGCAATATTACATACACAATTTTAATGTTACGAATATACCAATAAATACCATGTATCTAATTTTGCTTCGGGAATAAATCTATTATCGGTATTTCCTTAGTAAACCTTTGTATGAAGTATGTAATAAGCATCTTTACCTTGTCTCTCTTTAAATTAATGACATAATAATTCACTAAATATTCTTAAAAAGGAAGAACTTCGATCGTGAAAATCATTATTTCTAAAACAACAAGGATATTTGTGTGAGTTGAAGACAAATAGTTCTGGTTCCAAAGCGTGAAAGAGAGAGAGCGCTGTAATGGTCGTTCGTAATTACATAGAAACATAGACCACCCGCGCGATGCCCTCCATTATAGAACGGTTTTTGTGGGGAATGTAATAATCTACGCAATGAATTATAACGATCTACAAAATGAAGTCATCATCGAAATGTGGACACTGCACGGTTCATTAATCGTGGTCACGAGCCAGTGGTGCTCAAACTTGTGACCCATAGCTTGGAGGGAACTTAGAAGTGCCCCTCTTTAGATAGATCTAAAGAGGGGCACTATTATAGAGGTAGTTTAGGTAGTTTATAGGGCTAGCCTTTGCATTTTACTTTTGTCGATAGTTATCAAAGTGTTATGCACCATTACTCTGTTGTTAATGTAAGAAAATTTACTTACAAGGTACGTAAGTAAATTTTGTAACATAATAAATATTTGTATAAACATTTATTTTTTAATACGAATACTTTATAAAAATACGTAATACAACTTTTACGTATACAGATAGTGATGTTACAAATTTTGTTGGCATTTTTCCGTTCCGCAAAATGTTCAATCAACTTCTTACCAAACTTTTTTGGTATTCGTGTTAAAAAAACTTGCGATAAGTATATGAATACTGTTTTACTGATAAATGATAGTACATTGTTTCAATTACCATCTATTAAGGTCGATTATTCGCTTATTTTCCGATTCCAATGAATTAATCGGTGGTTATAACGTATGTGCTACGAGAGTTCCGGAAGAAGCGTCCATCTGTGACCGTGCGGTTACGTTCCGGATAGCGTAGTTTTCCGGTGCGCACAACACGAGCCCTGTGTGAATGGTCATTTAAAGGGTTTTGAACTGTAACATATTAATTTTATATATAGAAAAAACATGAAATAAATACCGCCTTTAACATTCCTAACAAGCGTAACCTTGGGGTTTTCAACTTAATTGAAAATACGTATGTATTTGAATCCCCCGTGGGGTGCCGGGTCAGATTAGCACCTCCCCATGTCATCCCGTGGGTGTCGTAAGAGGCGACTAAGGGAAAAATACTGGAATGTGGGCAGCAGCACCTTCTAAAGAACTGCCATCTTACACTGCGATCCCCAAGCCGCCTGCCAAGCGTGGGAATTATGGCAAATACCCCCTTAATAGGGAAGGTTGTGTTCAGCAGTGGATGAACCGGCTGATATAGTATGTACTTATTTGAATATAATTAGGCGTGTCCTACAATTTAATCAAAACGTTAAATCGAAGAAAATATTACTGGCGGCACATAATAATTGCAAATATTAAAAAATATCGAAATCGGATCAGCACTATTTGTTTAATATTTATTCTCTCGGTATAGCGGCGTGGGCAGTAAATTGCGATGAGGCGGCGGCGGCAGCGGCGCCTTGACAACGATACTGATTTATAGACTGGCTAATTTACCAGATTCCTGTTAAGATACACTACTGGTTTCGTGCAAGCAAATGTAGCGATACCTAATAATAAAAAAATATGTCTATCCGTAAAAAGAACCAATTTTATGAAGTAGAAGCGCTCGGAGCGCAGTTTGCTTAACTATTCTTAACCGATCGGCAAAGTAAAGAAATGTCAGCGGCGGTCATGAGTTGGATGAGTGACAGCTAGTGAAATTACTACTGAACACTTCCGTGCTTCGGAGGGCACGTTTAACCGTCGGTCCCAGTTGTTATCTTAGGATGGCCGTTGTTATAGCATGGTGGTAGGGCATTTTTCGAATGCCTGCCTGGCTAGCTACCACGCTCAAGTAGAATATCTGTTGCCAAGCACATAACGGTGTGTTCCGATCTGCTGTCTTTGAGAGCCAGTAATTCTAGGTTAGCCTGAACGACACCTTCGACCACATCATCACTTACCATCAGGTGAGATAGTGGTCAAAGGCTAACCTATCAGGCTTAAAAAAAAGTTAAATTCGACGTGAGTAATATTATTGTAGCTCTTATTTCAAATAATAATCATTTATGTTTGTCGGATGGTTTTCTACTTTAATATTACTATAAACAAATAAAACCCAGTACGCAATGTTTGAGTAAAACCATAAATTACTGGTATTGAACTTCGACGTCTGTCGATATATCTCAACTGCGGCACCATAAAATCCGGGTCTTTATATTTCAGTCCATTTCTAAGTTCTCATAGTTCTTCTCTAATGCTCATACTTCAAAGTTACGAGCTAGGAGATGAATGCATTATTATGAAATATCACTGGCACCTACGAAATACATATTTATTTGTAGATTGACACAGTAGGTACGTGTATTGATTAGAAAGGAACTCAAATGTTCATCGAGCTATATAGCAGATGATGAAGTGGATAGCTGATGTATACTTATACCAGAAATAACGCTAAACAATAATTTTGTTCGTGTAGAACGAGGCATCTAAATGTTTATAAGTATAACATTAATGACTCATAATGAAAACGTCTTTTTATACTTAACCGGTGACTCCGATGACATACTTTTATTTATAAGCACCAGCAACTAACTAAAGTTTGCATAAATAACGTTATTATTCGTATACTAGCTACTAACACTAGCCATGTTGCATTTCAACATTTGACATTGTCCATCCAATCATTGAACTAAACAAAAATTCAGAAATGAAATAACATAGAAACAAACTGTTTTCTTTCAATAAAATTATTTCAAGTATTATAATGTTAGTTCACTGCATTACATGCCCACGGTTTTCCACCAATCTGCATTTCAAATATTATCTGTTCGATTTTGGAGTCTACTAAACAGTCCCCAATACAGTAGTGGAAGTTCCTTATTTCTTGTCGTAACCATAAATCCCTAGACCTATTCGGGAAGGCAAGCGTAAGCTCTCGGTCGAGTGCATTTAATAATAACTGGACACGTTTGTTCGTTTTTTATTTGCACATGGCAGGATTGAGATTCCCGCCAGATAAATAAACGATGACGCACCCGTAAATTCTTTTATAATTAGACAATCCGACCGGGTAAGGCATTCCGAGGAAATTGGCCATATCTGGTGAGAAGAGGGTCGTGGATATTCGCGAACGAAGATTGATCGCTGCGAGATCGACCGGCTTTAATTACAGGATCGGGAAGAATAGCCTGTTTTGTTACTCCATTTGTGAAAGGGTTGGGTTAATGTGGTGGATTTTACGGCTGATCTGGTTATTATGTACTAAGAAGAAGTTATTATTATAAACATTCGATTCTGTTAAAGTTACGAGATGCGTCGTAAAGCAAGAAATCATTGTTATGACTAATTAACCGAAGTTATAAATATTATGAAATTAAAAAGAAATTTAATGCTTGGTATAGCGCCAGTTTCATTATGAAAACAGGCATCCCATCTAGGCTCGTCTAAGAGTTTTAATTCCAGCAAACCTTGCACAGAGTTTTTGCATTCCAGAGAGGATAAAATATGAGCACTGTACGTCTAATTTTTAGTTTGATTATACGTCAGGGCATCAACATATTTTAAAACGTTGATCCAATTGTTTCTGTAACCTGTAACCTGGATTTATATAACATGATGTAGATGTGATCAGTACCACGTAAAGCAGTCTAATCTAACCGTTCTAACTGGCACCACAATCGTGTCTCAAACGAGCCTATCTCCATCTGTCAAGTGTGAAATGTGACATTAGTGGCACACACAGCGCGCTGTGCCACCTCCACGCTTGGCCAAACATGTCACGTACAGACAAATTCCCTTCTGGTTCTTATTATACTACACATTGTTATGCAGGCGCAGTAGGAGCTACATACCACTGGTATTCTAGGAGATGATCTTTTTCTGTTACTGGAAAAAGACATTGAAATCAATGTTATTTGTCAGTTATCTTTAATTTCTTATGTTTTGTTGTCTGTTTTGCTAATTGGTTATAATTGTATTGCTGTCTTAAATTCGAAGTTAAGCTAGAAGAGTATTACATTCAGGCAAAGTCAACGTATATTCTATTCAGAAAACAAACTTTTCCAAAAGTTATGTAATGTGATTGACATTTATCTGCACAAATAAGAAATACACGAAACTGTCACAGATGAACCAGACATCGTTAATCATATACACTAACTATTATGCTAATTGTAATGTTTCGCTATTATCTTCTGTAATCGATAACGATATTTTTTTTTTTGCCTGATAGGTTTTTTTTTTTTTTTTTTTTTTTTTATGCCTGATAGGTTAGCCTTTGACCACTATCTCACGTGATGGTAAGTGATGATGTGGTCGAAGATGTTGTTCAGGCTAACCTAGAAGTACTGGCTCTCAAGGACAGGTGCCGGAACACACCGTTAGGTGTTTGGCGACAGATTTTCAACTTGTGGGTGGTAGCTAGCCAGGTGGGCATTCGCAAATTGCCCTACCACCATGCTATAACGACTGCACTCCTAAGATAACAACCGGGACCGACGGCTTAACGTGCCCTCCGAAGCACGGAAGCGCTCAGTAGTAATGTCAATAGCGGTCACCCATCCTTCTCATGACCGCGCGCGACGTTGCTTAACTTTACTGATCGTTTAAGAACAGCTAAGTAAACTTCGCTACGAGCGCTTCGAGCTAAATATTGCTAAAACACTGTTGCCATACCGTGTTGTCATAGCATTGGCATGGTAATATAGCGTCTCATGCAATAAGTTATTAATGAAATTTGGAATCAAAGCAAATCAGCGTGTAGAACTAATGGACCGTATCACATACTCATTTCATGGTTCCATAGTTTTGTACAAGCCTTACTCTTGTTGTTACGCTATGGTTATTAATAATTCATACAATCTAAAGTTATATCATAAAGTATGAAAAATACTATTAAATAAAATGTAAATTATGGTAAATGGCCTATCGTTTATTTTCTTAATCATAATTCGTTCGTGGTTTAGATTTCATAGGGTATCAAATTATATTCGTATTTAATTCAATAGGTGCACGTGGAGATTGTAAAAATTAATGCGACTATTTCTTTTCACCCGATATTGATTCAATACATTATTGACGTTTATTGTATATATTTGCGTTATCATATAGGTAAACAAAAAGGGGCACTAGGGCTAGTTTTGAAATAAAGCTATATTTACTATGATTATTATTTTATGATTAAAAAGATACTTAGGTTCAATTTTATAGCCCCACGTATGGGCTCATAATGCCTCACAAATTGCCCATAACCCGCGTTCTGTTTAGAATTTAGGTATGCCATCTTTCTTTGTTTACAACTTAGTGACCCAAATATTTGTTCCAAACGGGAGCAGTTTCGTAAACGCGTTATCGTCGATGTTAATTATGATTTATGATATTTGCGTTAGGTATTTCACTGCTATAAATATTTATATATTACTTTACATATGGGGCATTAACTGCGGCAAAGTGCCGTAACAACATGCCGTAATATTTGACTTTCAAGACTGTCATTCGGTTGATTTAGACATTTTAGCGAGACGAAATGACACGTCGATTTAAACCGAATTTGGTGATGTGATAATTTTTTTTTTAATATTTTTAGGTTTGCAATAACGCCTGCTATGCGGATTTCATTACAAAATCACAAATATACGATAGGATATACGATCCATCCCAATACGATGGTTAAAGAAGGATAGGAAAGATTCGAGTCATGACGTCATGTCATGTTAGCTCAATTGGTTAGAGCATACTCCGGCTCAAGGAGTGGATGGACGCGGGTTCGAATCCCGCACATGACTTAAATTTTTCCTATCGTATATTTGTGATTTTGTAAAATATTTATTTATTTATAAAGATTAAGTTAATGCATATCTATATTGACATTTTTTAATTTTTGGTTGTGTATTTAAATGATTCGTCTTATTATTTTAGTTATATTACGATTTAATTTTCTTATTATTTTTCAATTCTGTTATAATATGGCAATGTGTCTATAATATGAGTCCTAAGTAGCTCGAAATAAATGAATATAAATATCTGTGGTGTAAATCACAAATAATATGTTAATATTTTTTATATTTCGATTGAAATTCATCTTACACATAACATGTTAGAAATACATTGTAATATGGACATGTTAGGTTAGAACAGTTGGTTGGTACATATAATTCAAATATGAGAATTGTTTGTATTGAAACTATATAAATGAATTCGTTGACCTCTCTCTTGAATTGGTAGTGAAATGTATTCATAAGCTAGAGTCTCTAGGCAGAAGGGCGCGTTGATCAAAGTTCAAACACGACGACGCGACCCGTCTATCCTGGGGGACTGCCATGAGACAGTTTATTTGACTTCCATCACGGCGAGATTAAAAAGATGCCCAGACGAAGCTTGGTATAATATTTTAGGTTTATACGTTTTCAATTTCAATATACACTATTTTATTATGTATGTATTGATGTGAAGCTAACTATTTGACTACTATTTCACCTATTGGTAAGTGATGAAGTGCTCGAAGAAGTTGTTCAGGTTACGCATAGAATGGGCCAGTACGTAATAGTATGAGGTTAGGTGCTTGGCAGCAGATTTTGTACTCTAATTCGAGTATAAAATAATATATACATATTAAATTCTATATCGCACTATTATTAGAGACGTTTTACCTGAAAATAAAACGTTTATTAAATACTTACCTTATTTGAAAACCTAATTAAACATGAGATAAGCGACTTCCGTTTCCACACTGCTCAAGCGAGCGCTTTCTACCGCCCGGCGTCGTTCCCGCTCGATTTTACTCTTTCCTGTTCTGACGTCACTACCTACCGCCAAAATGGCAGTCGAAATGGCTACGCGCGTTTCGAGTTGTCTTCATTAGCTCATGTTTAGCCACCAGGCAGGGATAGAAAGTATAGGTTTTCAAATAAGGTAAGTATTTAATAAACGTTTTATTTTCAGGTAAAACGTCTCTATTAAATAGCTTGACCGTTATTTGAAAACCTAATTAAACATGAGACGTGTTTGTTATCGCCTGGTGGTGGTAGGTAGGACGCTAATGTGACTGTTTCTAGATAAAAAATAGAATTTCAATCACACCTTTAAGTAAGCATTGTGTGAATAGGTATGTTATAATCTATGCACCTAGTTATTTGCGAACCATAGCTTACGCCCTTACTCTCGGTTCGGAACATCATCATATCCAGAAACAGTTGTTAAACTGTCACTGTCAGTGACAGTTTAACAACTGTCAATTTTTGCCTCATTTTCAGCAATGTGCAAACTGCAAGCAAACGTGTAATATTAATTATTAAAAAGCGTATGTTCAGGAAAGAAAACGTTTGCTGCATATGGAGGGCTTAGACGGTGTGCTTTTTATATAACTATGATTATGCAGTCCTCAGTGTATGTAAAGAGTCAAGATGGATTTATTATAACTGCTACGTGCTTGTTTCTACCTATGTAATTGCATCTGCTTATGTGAACAGTGAAGTGACGAATTTTACCCTCGCGTTTGATGAGCGAAGGTTATGATGAAACACTTATCTTTGTTTGAAGTTTGATTAGTAATAAAATATTATTACATGGGTAATATTTTTATTTATTTCCATAATTTAAGGTAGGTATTACAATTACTTCATAATTATGTGTATAGGTAGATACAATTAATCATGAAAAAATAGACATCACATAAGCTGATTACATTGAAGTAACATATATACATAGTACAAACATGAGTAAGCATGAATACAAATGAAATAGTTTTGCATTAAGAATCAACATTATCGGTACATTAGGAGCGCAATTTGCCTTCAGTCTATGATGGGAGTGAATAAGTCTTGTCTAATTAGGCTGTTGCTTGGAATCCTTGGAGCCACCTCTTTACAATAATACCTCTTGAAAGTATTGGCGGAGCGCCAGTTCCCCTTGACCAAGATTTCATCGATCGGACAGTTTTCTAGCCAGCTTTTTGATGCTACTGCTGAACGGAAGCTTCCTGGAGTTGCACGGATCCCGACTTCCTGTAGCAGCTTCTTGATCCAGCCTGCAATAATTGTGCGTGTAGCAGCTTTTGGTTTATTACATGTAGATAAGAATAAATTTTCACTCCCAGCACAGTTGCGTCGCACTCTGGACAGGTTTATTAGGTGTTTCACCCAGTGCACTGGGTCTAGCGATTGATTTTCCTTATTTTTGATCAGCCTCCAGCCAGATTGTTGGTATTGTGGTGTGTCAGTTTTTGAACCATATTTTGGCCAAAAAATTATATGTTCATCTGAAATGATACAAGAAGCAGGGTTTATACTCAGGAGTGTCAAGTCGTGTACACGCCTGCCCGATAGTAGAAGTAATAGAGCAGCCGTCATCTGTGAGGTTAGGAAAATACTATCTGTGTTAGGGTTTACAGTGAGCAAGTGATCAAATAGAATGTCCACATCCCAAATGGGCGCATTAATAACTTGTTTAACAAGAAAATGGCTGCTTAAGTTGTTACTATGGCTAGGATCACAGAAAGTAGCAACAGCAGACTTATAAACTAGGATTGTAGATAACGACAGACCCTCTTTTTGATGTAAATCGGTAAGAAACTTTGCTAGGTCTGATCCCGACGGTTTAAGGGGGTCAATTTTAGCCAATTTTGACCAAGCAGCCCAGCGGATCCAGGCTGGCTTATACGTTTTCAACGTAGAGGGCCGCCAACTACTTTTTAATAGAGACTTTTGTTCGTGTGACCAGCTGGTCAGGTATTCGTCCCACCCGCACATTTCCATATCTCGAGCGTCATTTGGGATGCTTGAGGGGGTGGCAATCCTGTCGCCAAGTCCACTAGGACCTGATGTAAGTTCTTTATTGTCAATGGAGAGGACAGGGCTCGGCTTTTCAGATCCGGTCTCCAAAAAACCTTTTCCCAACGTGGGGCTATTATGAGGTATACTCCT
The DNA here is from genome assembly GCA_963890685.1 of Plagodis pulveraria. Classification (NCBI taxonomy): domain Eukaryota; kingdom Metazoa; phylum Arthropoda; class Insecta; order Lepidoptera; family Geometridae; genus Plagodis; species Plagodis pulveraria. The sequence continues at coordinate 6,280,105 of OY982950.1, forward strand.
CGAGCCATGTTCAGATGATGAAGTACTCGAGGTATCAAAAACGGTGGAGGGAAGATCCACGCTAGATCGAAATTCCAATGGTTTGCTAGTGCATCGTACATACTTGCCTGATTGTCCTCTCTGTCGAGTGTGCAGTATGTTGGTACTACATGGGCTTGTTTCGAAGCAAAGAGGTCGATTGTCGGTGTGCCCCATTTCTTGAACACAAGGTTGGTGACTTTTGGTAGGAGATGCCATTCTGGGAGGCGTCTGTTTCGTGATAAACGGTCTGCCTCGCAGTTGTAAGTTCCTGGAATATGATAGATTGATATATGAATGTTGCACCTGTCGAGGATTTGAAATATTTGCATTGTCAGGTTCATTAGCGCGTTCGATTTGGTACCCCCTTCGTTTCGCAAATAAGTAACAACTGTTTTGTTGTCGCACTGGACTAACAATGTTTTCGAGGTTAGGAGATGACAGTGTTTTTGCAAGACAAACAGTATTGCCAGCATTTCTTTCTGATTGCAGTGTAATTTTTGCTGGTGACTTTGCCAAGTCCCTGATAGGGTCTTGTTGTCCAGTTTTGCTCCCCAGCCTATGTCGCTCGCATCTGATACGAGATAGTGTGCTGGGGGTGGCATGTGTATTGGTGACATGTCCCTGCAATGTTCTTTCCACCATGTTAGTTCTCGAATGGCATCTGCATTCAGAAAGAAAGGAGGCTTGGTTGTTAGAGCTAAGTTGACAAGTCTCTGTAGGCACCGGTAATTTAAACGACCCCTTGGCACAACAAAGCTTGCAAAATTGAGAACGCCAACTATGGTTTGCAATTTTTTCAGAGTGGTTTTCTTTTCTATGATCATTGTTGATGCAAGATTCTGAATTTTGACTACCAACCTTTTGGGGAGAAATTTGATGTTTCTCCAAGGATCCCATAGCACTCCCAGAAACTCTAGGCACTTTTGAGGCTTGAGTACAGATTTCTGCATATTTATCTGCCAACCCAATTGTCTTAGTGTCGACATTGTGAAAGCGACATGTTCCAGGAGTTTCTCTCGATTCTGATGTACCAGATAGAAGTCGTCTAGATACACTAGTAAGCGGACACTGTGTTCGCGCAAATAGCCTGCAATCCAGTTGGTGATTGAAGCAAATGTTCTTGGGGCAGCGTTGAGCCCGAATGGTAGGCAAGTCATTTCGTATGCATTGTTTTTTAAATCGTATTGCAGACGTAGAAAGCGTCTGTGGCTTTTTGCAATCGGCACGTGAAAGTAGGCTTGATGAATGTCTATTTTTACAGCCCAATCGTTTTTTTGAACAAAGTCGGGTACTCGTTGAATGTTTATCAACCTGAATTTGTCGGTAGCCACGTAAAAGTTTAGGTTCTCGAGATTGAAGATAGGTCTCATTGAGCCATCGGTCTTTGGCCGAAGGAACATTGGCGAAACAAAACTGGGCGAGTTTTGTACTTCTTTTAACACTCCTTGGGATATCATTTTCATGATGGCATTTGTCATGTTTTTGCAGTGAGGGGTTACCATATGTTTCGGATCTGGCAAATGCAGTGGAGGTTTTTTTATGAAGGGAATGCGGTAACCTTTTATCACTTTCATTATGTAAGGTGGAGCTTTGAGTTTCTTCCAATTGTTTTGATGCATGTGGATTTGTCCAGCATGGAATTTGATTTTGTTTGCATAGTCAGAATTTTCGCTTTCCAGTGTACCTCTTTTCCCGGTGGGAAGGAAGCGGTGACTTGTTTCGGCCTTGGTTTTTCGTTCCGCTTTTGTTTGAATCTTTTTTGTTAGGGTTGCCACGAAACGAATCATACTTCCTGAGTGAGAATTGTTTTCGTTGTGTGGGCCCATTTCCGAGGCTTTTGTGGTGAGGAGGATCAGAAGAACGATTCTGTTGAGTGGGCCTTGAGCGGTCTTTATCTTTGTTCCAAAATAACTTTCGGATTCCACCTGCTTTGTCTAATGCTGCTGTAAATTTTTCGGGGTCAAACAAATGGGAGCAGGTTGGCACTAACTTACGCAGACTGTTCTTGTACAGAGGGTCTTTTACAGATGATAATATTGTTTCTCTGCGGTGTTGTACTAATTCGGCTCTGTGACCGCACACCATTTGTAAGGTGTCGTTGAATATTTTAACGTATTCACCATTACATACAGAATCGTTTAGTGCTCGACTCATATCATCGTAATTCAGGGTGGTCCCTGTAGCTTTCGAGAGAAAGGCATTGAGATCACTCTGAAGCGCGTTGCGCTGTTTAAGAAGGGCACATGTGAGGCTTGCGAAGGCTTTCTCCATGTTCACATTTATTCTTGATTGCTCGAAACTTTTAACCTCTTCGTTAGCCTCTAGGTTTGTAAAACCGGGATTTTGTAGGTACAATTTTTGCACATCCGAATAACGGATATTGTTCCAATCAGAATTTTCAAATCTCTGTAAATCTTTCAATTGTTGAATTAGTTTAGGACATGCATGGGCAATGACAGGGTCTTTAGTTTTTGTGCTGAGCTCAAATGAGAGAATCGGCTCAGTGATAGGTTCTTGTGGTTGTGACGTGCTGGCCTGATCAAAATGGCAACTCGGCCAATCATCACTCACGTCTAGGCTGACGCAATCATCTCTAAAGTCGTGATCACCATTTTCGGTGCTTTTCGACTCAAATTGCTTCTTTAGATTACTTATTTCGATAAACAGTTTATCGAACTTACTGTTTTCACGACGACGGCGGCGGCGCTTGCGTTTGTCTTTTGAGCGCCCTCCTCTTTTCCCTGCAGCGGAGGAGCTGGATGTGGAGGAAGAGCTGCTGGAGTCTGAGGAGCTGGAGCTCGATCGCGCCTTTCTTTTTTTTCCTCCTGTCGACGGTGCTCCGAGTCCTTCTTCAGTCCTTGGCTTGGGCGGATTTTCATCCATTTTGAACAAATTCTAAAATAAAAATAGAATATGAATTTACTGGAAAACCGTTTAAAAGAGAACAAAGAAAATTTTTCCAACGTACCTCCTTAATGGCAAACCGTGTAATACCTTTAGTTTATAGTAACTGCTTAAATAATCCTCGCGTGTTAGCAGTGGCGGTGAAGGTGTTTCGCAGACGAATCTAGCTCTTCACCCGCAGAAAACCCAGACGCTAATGAAGACAACTCGAAACGCGCGTAGCCATTTCGACTGCCATTTTGGCGGTAGGTAGTGACGTCAGAACAGGAAAGAGTAAAATCGAGCGGGAACGACGCCGGGCGGTAGAAAGCGCTCGCTTGAGCAGTGTGGAAACGGAAGTCGCTTATCTCATGTTTAATTAGGTTTTCAAATAACGGTCAAGCTATTTAATATATAGGCGAAGGTTTTATAGTGTGTTTGATACTTCTTCACTCTCAATGTCGGGAACAATTTTGATGAAATTTGGTATGGAGGTACTTAGATGAGGCGCTGGATTAACACATAGGAAACTTTTCATCATCATCGTCCATCACTTTTTTTTTTTTTTTTTTTTTTATTCGTTATAGGTTCGCGTTTGACCACACCCTGCCTGATGTTAAGCATTGATGTGGTCTAGGATGGAGCACGCTTACCTAGAAGAAACCTATTTACTCTCGATTTGAAGACACCCATATTGTATTCATCGGGAAAGACTGACCACGGTAAGGAGTTCCACTCTTTCGCAGTACGCACGAGAAAAGTGGAAGCGAAGCGCTTCGTACGAGTCTTCGGAATATCAACCATGTACGGATGGCGCCTCCCCGTTTGTCTGGACGTCCGATGGAAAAAGGGTGAGGGCGGAACCAAGTCGTGCAGTTCTTGTGCACATTCACCGAAATGTATCCGGTAAAAGACCGATAGACAAGCGACTTTACGGCGGTGCTCAAGGCTTTGCAGCCGAGACTCCTTCAGAAAGTCGCTGCCTATTAACCTCCTGGCGCGTCTCTCAATCGACTCCAGTGCCTCAAGTTGGTATTTGGCAGAGCCGTCCCAGAGGTGAGAGCAGTACTCAACACAGGACCTTACTTGCGCTTTGTACAAAGTTAGCATCTGTTCCGGTGTGAAGTACCGTCTCACCTTTGAGAGGATACCAAGTTTCTTGGCGGCTAACTGAGCCTTTGACTCGATATACGAGCCAAAGTTTAGAGTCGATGATAGAGTGACACCGAGGAGGTCTAGGTGGTCTGTGACGGGCACAGATACATCTCGGAAAGTTGGAGACAGTTGAAATGGTCTCCTTTTAGCGGAGAACAAACACGCCTGGGTCTTATTGGCATTGAACTTAACCAGGTTGGCATCGCCCCAGTCAGAGACTGCCTTAAGGGATAAGTTCAAGCGTTCGACCATAGCTTCTCTGAGTCTCTGGATTTCTGGCTCACTGGTTCGTGCGGTAGATGTATAGCTCTCTACAACCGTGCTGTCGTCTGCATACCCAAAGGTACCGGGCTTTAACAGATCGTTGATATGCAGCAGGAAGAGCGTCGCAGAGAGCACTGACCCCTGGGGAACACCGGCATTGATACCCATTTGATCTGACGAGCAGCCGTCAACGACTACTCGTAATGATCGATCCCTCAGGAAGTCCGATATCCACGCACAAAAACCAGTAGGCAGGCCGTATGCAGGAAGCTTGCTAATAAGGGCGTCATGCCAGACCCTGTCAAAGGCCTTAGAGATGTCAAGGGAGACGGCAAGCGCTTCCCCTTGTTTCTCAATGGCTTCACTCCAGATATACGTGGCATACGCTAGAAGATCCCCAGTGGACCGATTTCGGCGGAACCCGTATTGATGGTCACTGAGGAGATCATTCACTTCTAGGTATGCCAGGAGCCGGCAGTTGAGAACACGCTCCATACTCTTACAGAGTATAGACGTGATAGAGATGGGTCTATAGTTAGCAGGGTCGGCATGACTACCTTTTTTAGGCACGGGTTGCACGTTAGCAAGCTTCCATGATTTGGGCACTTTACCAGTCTCAAGAGACAGCCGAAAAAGGCGTGTTAGTACAGGAGACAACTCAGGCGCACAAGTTTTTAATACTATTGCAGGTATACCATCAGGACCACTGGCTTTATTCACGTCCAGATTGCATAGTGTCTTACGAACATCCTTTTGGCGAATATGTATGTCATTCATGACAATTTCGCTTCGAGGTAGAATTGGAGGAGTCGCAGTACCAGAATCAAGACGTGAAGACTCCGCAAACAGAGAAGCAAACAGGTTTGCTTTCTCTTCAGCGGTGTGAGCCAGCGTTCCATCAGGTTTCTGCAGTGGAGGCAGTGAGGGGCGGCAGAAGTTCGATTCAACCGATTTAGCTAGGGACCAAAACGCTTTACTACCCGTAGGGTATGAAGCAAGCTTGTTCCCTATTCGGTCAATGTGGTCAAAACGAGCCTTCTGTAAGACCTTTTTGCTGGCTTTGGCAGCCTTGTTAACATCACAGAGTTAATGAAACCACGGGTCGTAACTATTATGATAATAAACGTCGGTTGAGGTAAATCTTTCATAATAATCTAGATCCTATACTCGGTCTGTGCTTCTTTGTTACAATCCAAGTAAATGGGGGCGTGATCCACAGTTGAAGAATAAGTGGTCTTTTGATAACTGAAGTAATGCTCACCACGATGAACTTTAAATTAATGTGCATCAATACTGATATGAAGCGACACTTGTAATGAATTTATTAATAACCCACACCCGGCCTCACAATTGAGTGGTTTAGATACGGATCATATATCTGATCGAGCTATAAATCATTGTTGTGCTTGAAAATTAAAGGTAACTATGATTGAGTTGTAATAGTGTGTTAGATTTAAATCTCGTAAAGTTAAGACTATTGTGTGTACCCAGCTCTTCCATATAAATGTTATATCGTCATATTTCAAATACCAAGTATTTTAACTCGATGAAATCATGCATGCATAATTGCATCGAGTTAATCCTTGAGCGTGATATCTACGCTTCTTCATACCCCGGCTATTGAGGTGGATGGCACGGCACGGGTTCGAATCCCGCAAGTTACTATAATTCTTCCTCTCGTTGTAATTTTGTTATCTATGCTTCTGTTTTATTATACATATTTTGTATATCTAACTAAGAATTCCCGTACTTAACGATTTTCTGGAATAATTTTAAAGTTACATACTTTTATTGAAAACTGGAAAAGAAGTACGAGTATTAAGTTCAAGGACATGCATGCAAAATTTTACCGACTTTGAACACTTGTCACCTATTTAAAAATTAAAATATAACGAAAGTATGTCTGTATGGAAAGCGCTACACTAACCTTGCCAATAATTTCTAAGAGTCAGTCACAGTAAAACTGTGACTATTTTTTTTATGCATATTGTTTTAACCCTCTGTCATTATTTTTGTCAGAACACGAATAATTTATATAAAATAATGCACAAAAAGTAGTCTTATCTTAGTTATAATGAGCTGGTTTCACCTGCGCCTTTAATGTCTTCTGAATTTATATTGATAATTAGGTGAACCGTGAACTTAAATAAGAAGATAGAGGCATAAATACTGTATGTATTTCGCTGTCTATGCATATTATAAGCTAGAGCAAAATAAACTAGCCGCCCGCAAATTCAGTCACCATCATACAACATCCCAAATACTTGCAGGTTAAAGAAAATCGAAGTAACTTTACATAGAATATAGAAAATAAAACATCATACAAAATACGTAAATTATATTTTTGCTTCCCCTCCACATTCGTCACGGCACTTCTCTCCGAGAGACGCGTACAAACATTAATATCTATGCGGTGACTCACATTATCACCCGTCGATACAGCCCCCCAGCAATGGGGCTGGCTAGGTATGCCATGGTACATGGTGTAAGCTTTAGATATTGAATTAATGATGTTCCTGTTTAGTATCTACATAAATGAAAGAGGTCTCCTGTGCCTTTCGATCATCAATTGTAAATGTTCATAGGCGTGGGGCTTTTAAGAAAAAAAAATACTGCCAACTCTATTATTTCGTTACTTTTACCACAATTTGTGATATATAAAAATTAAATTATAGGATATCCATTAAAAAATATTTTTCTTGAAACCTCATAGACAATAGGTATCTATACAGAAATTTCTGATTCTTAACTAGTATTTTTTATTTTATGAAGTGTTGAGACTGACACGTAATGCGTCGCTTGCCAGCTGTAAGGGTCACGCTCGTAAATTGAAGTTGTAGCAGTTGCAGTGTCACTGTTCTCGTTTTCCTTGATACTGCGGTGCGTGCGTCACTACAAGATATTCTTATGTGTCGTTCCCTCAGTGAACATAAATGCCAGAATGCTCTTCACGCCTAAACACTATAGTATTTGCACACTACAGCTTCAAGGCAGGATAACGCACTCACTGCAGTGGTCTGTGGTACCAAGAGATAAAAAGACCTACGACCCGGTGAAATTAACAACATTTTTGTTTTTAGGATGAACAACGAACTAAACATTAATGATCTAAAACTGATAATTTTGATGTTCTTTATTTTTTATAGAAAAATATCGTACACTATTAAAGCTTTTAAAACCTACTATTAATGAGCTCTAGACGACAAAGTTCTCTATGCTAACAAAAAAAAAGTTATTATTGGCTACCATTCCATGCGTAGGTCCAATGCGCCTCTTTGGGAACATTTGTATTGAATTTATTCAATTATCAAACTTATTGGTACTTATAATTTCATTTACAAGATAACAAACAGACACGCAAACAATCATAACAACGTTTTTCTCTTTGAGTATCGAATCCAAAAAGGGGCGGTGATGAAAGTTTGAGCACCTCATTTTTGTTGGGTCGACATCCAACAGTTTCAGTTATTGTAATTAATTTTTGTATTGAAAACCAAAAGATGATATAAACTGTATAAAAAAAGACTTTTTTGACAATTCTCATAAAAGCTTTACACTTGGACCATGAACAGCACAGCTTAATTTCATCTGTATTCGAAAGCTAACAATTTAAAATATTTCCCACGATCATGAGTTTAAGATTCAAATTCCTTTGCCACTATTTTCTATGAAAATCAAGATAAGTGTATTCAGTGAGCCCTCGTTAATAATACAAGACACGTTTCCGAGCGTACTATAACAATTAAATTCCAAAGGAGTTTGCTTTGATTATAGGTTATTATAACTATTTTATCGCAGCTTTTACCTACTGTTATTGCGTACCTCCCTACTGCCACATATAATTAATAGTTAAAAAAACTGTTTTGCAGTTTAGATAAGCTTAATTTGATAAACCAGTTGCTAGGTTACATATTATAATGATGTTGATAAAACTGAGTTTAATACCTAGTATAGGTATATGTAGATATTATATTTAGTAAACATTTTTATTTCATTTATATATTTTCATGCGTCATATCTGGTGACTTATTCGTTTATATTACATACATTCGTTTATATTATATTACATACAAATCCTACAATCCAACTTAAATGCGTCATTGGTTGCGGATAGATCCCCCCTTTTTTTTAAATAGCTACCTAATGCCTATTAAATCAAAAGGTTTGAGTTCACGTAGCTTTCAATTCAAACTTAGTTTTGTCAAAATTAATTTAAATATGTATATTTTATTATAGTGCATAATATCTATGCTTCTGGATTGCCAGCTTTCTATAAAATTATGTATTTTCAAAATTTACGGAAAAATCGTTTAACATAGAAATTAAGAAAATATACTTAGAAATGAAATAAATATAATAGAATGGAAAACCAGAAGCTTAGGTATTAGGATCAAAGATATGCATGCAAAATATCACCTAGTTTGAAACCTAGTTTACTTCAATATGACGAAAGTACGTTTATATGGATAGCGCCACGTGAATACTATCCTTAAGTGGTCAGTACTCTTTATTATATCTTAGAGATATCGTGCTCCTCAAGAACTACTCACCAGATCGGGATGAGAAGTAACCTAGGTATTCAAGAATATAGGTTATACTAACGTACCAAAACTCTAAATATAATCGGCTGTTTGGTATTGAGTGGAAGAAACACAACGCAACGCTATGACAAAGTAATATTTTTGTAATTAAACAAAAAACCATATTGAATATTTTTTGGTTACTCTCTGCATAAAATATAAATATTTTTATGGGTCTTATCATTTGTGTTTATCAACTCACGTGCCAACTGAATTATTAGCACAGTATAACCTAAGTACATGGTAGTATGCTAATTAAAAATGCTCTAATTGTATACATATATGTAGTAACATAGTTTCAACAATATTCGATTTATTTTGCTGTCCCTGATAAAGTGGTAATGTAAGTATTCCCACCGCCGATGTCCGTCGCTTATAGTGGATAATCTAAAGCTTCAATAGCTATTGAGATTGTAATTTAACAAGCGTAGCTATTTTATTACTTTCCAATGTCTCTTCCACAAAAATCGATAACCCTCTTGCTCCCCTGTCTATACCAGGCCAGTAATGCAATAACCCCCGAGCTAGACGGTTTGTTTAAACTTATTTGCGACCCCATCTATATCCAGGTCTATAGTAAAAACTGTTTACTATTCTGTGCGTTACGTTGTAAATAACTGTTGAATATTCCATGTCTGTACCCTCATCGACCCTTCATCTTCGATCTGTGTACGATGGGCCACTAAGAGCTTAGACGTCATATGAATAAATATTGTCACATAGTCGACGTCGTGTTTTAGCGTAGGTTTTGTATATGAAAGTTAAGATATTCGGACTTAAGTCGAGTCTGTGAAGAATCGTACCTAATGTAATAATAAGTTTTTACATCGCTTAATTATTTACACTTACCTAAACATGAAAGAACCTCTTTCACAGAGCTGGGGGTTTGCCAATCAAGTTTATTTATGCTTCCACTAACTAATCTATTCATAAGTTATCTTCCATGTATCAAAATTAAATGTTTTATTTATTATACTTAGCTTCTGTGTGCCTATGAATGAACGGGCTTTGTTTCTATGTGTTTACAATATAGTTGACTCAAACAGAATAAGGATGAGTCATAAACACAGTATAATTCATAGAAAAAGACTTTTGATTTTCACTGAAGTATTTTTGGTTGAAGGATTTTCATTTATTAATTTATCATTAAGATACACATAAAAAATGAAATTTCTCACTTTAACTAAGTGAGTTCACTTAGCTATACACCAATAACCATCACAGTAAAGCATCAGGCTATCCTTATATTTTCTTCGTTTAATGGTTCCATGTTAAAACAATTTCATTGAAATAACGTTTCTTTTGCAGATATAGACGGAATATGCCTGAACAAAGGTTGCTGCGGGCCAGCGTCCAGAACGCGGCTCACGAACCAAGCCAAAGCACAATTTGAGGGCGCGCTACGAAGCGAGCTAAACAAGCTCGCTGATATGCTTGCCAACAAAGCGTCGCGGTTTGACGGTGAGTAAATTTATGAATTGATGGAAACTACCAACTCTGGTATCTTTATTCTGTATACGCGCATAGGTACCAAATACATAGATTAGGGGCCCGTATTCGGAAAGTCTCCAATCATTGTTCCTCATTTATGTCTGGGCTCGATAACAATTTCTACATAAAATACAATTTATTCGAACCCCTACTAAAGTAGCGTGTGTATATAAACTCAAGAAATAAGTAGGTACTTGCCTATCCACTCATAGAGGCATAGGGCTCATTCCAAAAAGTTTGGGAAACATTGAGTTATTCTGACATTATTTTCCGGGGTATATTTCGACCGTAGTATCATAGTACATATACATAATTTAGCTACATATATTTACTAGGTAGGTAGTAGACTCATACATAGACGTAAGTATAGATAGAAAGTTAATTTATTAGCCAGTTTATTCTGAAAATGTGTTGAGGTTTGCAGTTCCCATATTGATTGATGATTTTGACAAGCTCTGTTTTCCATCAATCCTTTTACATATCAAATCAATTGCGATCCTAATAAATAAAGCACCAGCACAGACAACGATAAGCTCAAGTGGGTACAGGACCCGTTTTTCTCGCCTGTTTTATCAAAGTTTCAGATCTATACAGATTTCACTCTAAGTACATAGCAACGAGCGAATACTTCACCATATGGCCTACCAGTATCCACAAGTTATTTCGTAACAGAACAGCCAAGTACTTGCCAAGTGCTCGCCAGTCTTGGTTATAAATAGAGCGCACTCGGGTTATCGGAAGTCGCACTCCGCACTATTGGTTGCAAATGTGCTTGACGGGATGTATAACTATTTATAGATTTTCTCTAGGATTTAAGGACACAGTTACGTAGCTAACTTTTATCTTATAGGTGACACAGTTCAAGGAAACTCTGTCCTTTTTCTGAGGTATTATGTATGGTATCCCATATGGCTTCTAAATCATTTTCCTTCCGTAATTATGACACCTTCAGTGACGATAAAAAAGTTAGAGTATAATAATTCCATATCATATCATCGTCTCAGTCGCCTAGGGGTTAAGGCCGGGGGCCGCCTATTAATGAGAATTGGCATTTTGCTTGAAGCGCTGGTATCGTAGCTTGCTCAGTCGTTCAAGCTGCGATCATGATTTACATAGGATACCGCTAGTGGCATTACTGCTCAGCGCTTCCGTTCTTCGGAGGGCACGTTAAGCCGTCGTTCCCAGTTGTTGTCTTAGGATGGCAGTCATGCGTGCAGCATGGTGGTAGATTATTTTGCCAACGCCTGCCTGGCTAGCTACCACTCTCAAGTAGAAAATCAGTCGCCAAGCACTTAACGGTATATTCCAGTAGCTCTCCTTGCGACGTAATTATAGGTTAGCCTAAACAATATCTTTGACCACTTCATGATTTACATCAGCTGAGATAGTGGTCAAAGGCTATTCCAAACACAATAAAGAAATAATTAGAAAATCTTCAAGAAGTTATATCGGTATCATACGAAGAAGGCCAACCTTACATAGTAAGTTAAGCTTTTTATATCCTGCTAAGTAGGTACTATACCCATGCCATGTAATATTTTCCATTTATCTCCTAACATTTTCGGCGACTGCCAGAATCTCAGGAAAATTGGCTATACTACTTTCTTTAAGGCCAGGCCCATAAATATAAAAATTTAATTGCCACAAACACTGTACTTTTTCATTACCTATCCTTGACAACTGTGAACAGCTCAATGGGTTAGTACCTATACCTATCATATGAATAAGGTCAGACTGTATAAAGCTGTTTTTCCTGTTCCGGCAATAAGAGATACGTACTACTCTATATTTTCCATTCATATTCTTACCTCTTTGGGACCTTCCATTAGCTTAGTTGGTTTTTCATCTTTCTGTATAGCGTAGGCAGGTCCAGATACATTTTATTTTTACCTTCTCCACGAAAACTTTCACCATACACAAACTCTCAACTTCGCGGTACGTTTACACACACACACACAAACACTTACACTCTCGCACACACATACACACCCTCTCACACGCAAACACCCCCTCACACACGCACACATCTTTCTCACCCTTTATATATTACATGTCAGTCTGTATTATGATATATATATATATATAATGTTTCGCTGTAGCATGAAATACAGTGTCGTAAATAATAAATTTTATAAGTTTTCTATAGTTTATGGGAAGGAACTGTTACCCTGTAACACAGTTAATACTAGAACAGGGTAAAGGCATTTGGATACTTACTTATGGATATTATGAAATATATATATGTTAGTATTATATTATGATTTATGATATACAAAACATTATTATAACTTAGTTGAGAAATAAATTTATTTATTTATTATTATTAATGACAGTCTACTAACATCTACTAGGTACTAAGATAGTAACAGTATTAAGATATATTTTACACTTTATGTAGCACAACTGTATATATACTATACTATATACATAATCTTTGAACAAATACCAACTCCCACACTCAAGGCATAATAGAAGGTACTATAATATAATTTTATGGCAACCCCTAGTCCAGTTATTTCATTCTATGCCTAGTTTTCGGTCACGTGTCGATCTCATCAATGTTTTCTCTGGGGTCTACAATACGATCGAGTTTACCGACCAATCACGCCTCAGGCGATATCAAGTAATACAATTTGGAAAGAGTATACTTCGTTCCTTTGCCGTGGTACCATTAGATAGTTCCTTTGATGGTACCACGGCAAATTTAATTTGCCGTGGTACCATTGACTCAATGGTACTACGAAAATGCTGATTTCTATTAACCGTGGTACCATTGAATCGTTAGACTAAAATACCCTTGGCCTTGCTTAATTCAATGGAAAAAAATATAATATAGAACTGTTTTTAATAAGGAGGAGTTTGACAATAACTCCATATTTCCATTTCTGTATTAGCAGTTCTGTCTCCCTTCGATAAAATGGTTCCATTGACCCAGAGTCTAGGCACTGTACATGTAATTAATTTCTTTTAACTGACCTTTGTGTACGTAGTAACTACAACTGAATCTGTGTATTTGTAAGGCACTTTGTTTAGTCTTCAGTTGTTATGACGATAAGCTCTGCGGTTTGGCTTTTGTTCTCTATAAAAATCGGAATGGTGTGAATTGTATACAATGCCTGATGATGGTGTGCTGGCGATGTATTTGACCCATTCCATGACTCACGTAATTCTCGCTGGTAGTGGTGAAAAGTTGTATAATTCACAAGAGAGCAATTTTTTGAGGTCTCATGCCTTTATATCCCTCACTTAGCACGTTAGTCTATAGTAGAATCACTCGCTACGTTCTCTTCTCTCGCACCAAAAACAAATTTGCTCACTTGTTAAACAGATACCTAACTATTTTACCTCTCCACATCGAGAAGGGCAGTTGTTGTCTTTAAAAATCTCGCAACAAAAATCGATTTTTGCATAAGGAAAAGCCGGATAGGCTGCACTTAGTGTTTTCATAGAAACTTAGTTTCGCCATATTTCAAATACCAAATGTTCCAACTCGGTAAAATTTTGCTTGCATGCCCTTGAGCCTAATAGCTATGCATATGGTTTGCAGAAATACAGAAACTTCCCTTGTAATTAGTGCATCTTGTATATTTTGTGAGTTGAAGCGCTCGTAGCGAAGTTTACTTAGCTGTTCTCAACCGATCAGCAAAGATAAGCAACGTCGCCCGCGGTCATGAGTTGGATGGGTGCCCGCTAGTGACATTACTACTGAGCGTTTCCGTGTTTCGGAGGGCACGTTAAGCCGTCGATCCCGGTTGTTGTCTAAGGATGGCAGTCGTTATAGCATGGTGGTAGGGCATTTTGCGAATGCCCACCTGCCTAGCTTCCACCCTCAAGTAGAAAATCAGGCGCCAAGCACCTGACGGTGTGTTCCGGCAGCTGTCCTTGAGAGCCAGTACTTTTAGTTTAGCCTGAACAACATCTTCGACCACATCATCACTTACCATCAGGTGAGATAGTGGTCAAAGGCTAACCTACAAGGGATAAAAAAAAAAAAAATAAGAATTATGTTCTAATTACACTTAGTTTATTGGAGATGTTTCTTTCCTTTAGTCGCCTTCTATACGACATTCAACAGGAGAATTAGCTAAAAATATGAACTTCAATGAAATCAGAGTAGCCTTATCATTCGGTTTTAAAGCGAAAGGTCCATTCCTTTAATTAACAAGACAAACCTGATTAGTTTCTAGTTTGCAAGGGTTGTTTTAACAAGTTTCTTTAGTCGAGCAATAGGCTTCGCGAGAGGCGAGCCCCTTTCAGTCTCGGGGCAATTTAACTTAGACGTAATCTCCTACTGTAAGGAATAGTTTGACGGAAACAGGGACGAAGTTGGAGCTTATCTAATCTCACTAAATATGTTGGTGGCGGAATTGACGCCGAAAGCCGGAATACCTATCTATAGACACTTAAGTTAATCTGCTGTGCGGATTCCAATATGATATTTTACAGGAGTTAAAAAGTTGTTTGATTTGGGCACAAAAATATATGTGTATTTTTTTGTTATTGTGACGGAACAAGCTCGAGGCCCACCTGGTGTTAAGCGGCCTAACCTCTGCCTATAACAGATGCATTTCGTCACAAGTCACGAATTGCAATGCGCCCGTCACCTTGAGCAATAGTTCTTAAGTCTCATGTGCCTGCAATTTCACTGGCTCTCAAGGACTGCTGCCGGAATACACCGTTAGGTGTTTGACGACTGATTTTCTACTTGAGGGTGGTCGCTAGCCAGGTGGGCATTCGCAAAATGCCCTTCCACCATGCGGTGAAGCTCAAGCCCGCAGTGGGATTCGAACCATGAACCTGCTGCGCGGCAGTCCATAGCCAACGCCACTGAGCCATCACTGCTTCAAAGTATCATACTCGTAGAACTATATTTTATAGAAGTCTTACACCATGAAAACAGCACAATAAATCCGCTACCGCCTATCGGAAATTCAACGCGCTACCAGAAATATGCATATATTTTTAATACGACAATCACGTATACGTCATTCCTCGGCGATAATAAAAGCTTTACATGCACTTAAACAGTCATGCATCTGTCTTGTTTTCACGTTTAACGATTGACACTGCCAGACAGCCCATACAGACCCACCAACTTATCTGCTCAGGTGGCAGAAAAAAGAACTACAACATTCCTTCAAATTGTGACAGTTTGTAGTTGATTTCTTTGACCAGTAGCGCCCTCGAGAACTGCACAGTTAAGTTGGTGGTACTATACTGTTGCAGCTACAAATTATCAATACTAAACACACCGTGGGAGAGGCCGAGGGCCGAGAGCCGAGGGCCGAGGTGCCTCCGCGTTATGTCCACGTTTTCTCCCGAGGCTCAATGAAAACAGTGGAAAGTGTCAATATTGGAATAGGGTAATGGCTCAACGGGCAGCTTAATTAACTTGTTCTCGTCTGTCCGTCCCATTCAATGGACAAGTGTTTGATGTGGGCAGGTGATGTTCGTCGACGCTAATGACAGCTCGGTGCTTGTGAAAATTGGGCTCTGCCGGCCACGTATGTACCTACCTACCGCACAGCTTCGCTAGCGTATACAATGCTGTCAATAATGAAGGATTAAGAGAATTAATTATGATGAAAATATGGGTAAATCTTTATAAATATTTTATATTTTTTTTATCTTTATAATTTTTATTTGGCTCAAAGAATAAGCATTGCAATTTAACGAGCCAATGCTGCCAGCATGCTGGGCACGCTGCCAACTGGTACTGGGTTAGAGCATTTGGACGGCCTACGAGTCCAAATGCTTTTATTGTAGTAGCTGTAGTGTTGTATATAGTTCGTAGTATTTTGTTAATAAAGGCATACCGCCGGTTAAAAAAAATATATTTGTAAACTAAGCTTTAGCAAAACCAAAGCTACTTTGTGATATAGCATTTCGAAGCAATGATGGCTGAGCGGTAATAGCTATGGACTGTCGTGCCGTAGTATCCTGGTTAGATCCCCACCGCCGGTTTGAGCTTCACCGCATAGTGGAAGGGCATTTTGCGAATGCCCGACCGTCCACCCTCAAGTAGAAAATCTGTCGCCAAGCACCTAACGGTGTTATCCGGTAGTTGTCCTTGAGAGCCTACAATTCTAGGTTAAGCCTGTTAACACCTTCGACCACTCATCACTTACCATCAGGTGAGATTGTGGTCAAAAGATTACCAAAAAAAACGCGCTCCGGCTCACATTTTTCAAAGACCATTTCGTCTTTACAGCAGTTTTCTAAAGGGTGACATACCGTGACATACGTGGGGTAATTTTCGTGTCATTATATATAGCGATTATTTAAAGAGCAAGCGGAATTGTAAACGATATACCTTCTTATGTTTCTAGGTACCTAGTATAATTTTTGTACGGCGTCCTTCTTGACGCGAACCTTTACCTGGAGAAAGGAAAATGGTAAAATTAATAGACCTCTCCTTAACAGGGCTATTAACAACTTTTTAATCTAAATGGTCCTGTAATATATACAGGGTTATTGGTATATGCTAACAACCTCTTAGGGTTGACTTCTGCTAGTCCTAAGAAACATTTTGAGATATGTTTTTTGTTTTGAAATTTTTTTATTAAATGTTTTTTTAATGTTTTTTTTTGTGTTTTTTTATATGTTTTTGTATGAATAAGCACGAGGACCACCCGACGTTAAAAGTCTCTTGTGCCTGTTATGTATTATTTCATATTTTTGAATACCTTGCTCGATGTAAATATTCAAAACTCTATTCAAATTCTCAAAATATTTCTTAGGACTAGCAGAAGTCAACCCTAGAGGTTGTTAGCATTTTACCAATAACCCTGTATAGGTACTAAAACACCTGAACCAGGTTGAAAGGGACATAAAAACATTAAAACTAAGTCAACGGCAAAATTATGGTATTAACGAGTTTATGAAACATGCATGAGCCAGCTACTGCCGCTTGGCCCAGATTCGCCAAGCACTATCGGGTAGGCCTAGCCTAAATCTGGCCCGAGTTTGAGAGCAGCTAGTTTAATTCCGTCTTGTCAGGTGCCCTGCTTCTGATATTTGATCTTCGTCTGGCCTATGGATTTTGAAGCAATGTTGGCCGAGCGGTAATTGCTATGGACTTCCGTCGCAGGTTTATGGTTCGATCCCCGCCGCGTGCTGTAGTTCTAGTAGAAAATTGTGGTCAAGCATCTAACAATGTGTTAAGGCAGCAGTCCTTGTGGGCTAGTAAGAAATTACAGGCAGATAATGAGATTAAACAACTGTATGTCTCAGGGTGAAGAGCGCAGTGAATTGTGACGAAATGCATCTGTCATATAGGCAGTGGTTACCGCTTAACATCAAGTGGGCCTCGAGCATGTTCCGTCACGATCACTTAAAACAATATTTACGGGTACACACTGACCATTGCATTAGTTTCTATTAATTTTGATGACTTGATGAAATGCTGTTTGTTTTTTGAATAACCTTATTAGGATGTGCTGTTATTCAAGAAGCTCATTATTTTGATAATTATAAACAAGCTCATTCAACACACACATTTGATTTGTACGTACACATTTGTTTCGTTTGTACGTGTATAGTGTGGGTGTAAATGCTTTTGATATCTACATACAGTAAGGCGTGGGCGTCGCGACCTCCGCGCTTTAGGTACAAACTCAGATCATAGATTGTTTTGTACCCTCATAGCTTTGTACCCTCGGATCACAGATTGTTTCCTGAGGGTACAAAGCTACAGGTACATTGGCGTATCCGTCGGACGGGATTATTGTACGGTGCGTGCCGCGTCAGAAGAGATCAGAGCTATGCGTGGCTATGCGATAGCCACGCATAGCTCTGCGTGAACTGACGCATGTAAATAATGTATTATCTAAGATTTGTAAATGGTTCTCCGCTAATAATCTTCTCCTAAATTCAAAAAAGACGAAATGTTTAAAGTTTTCTTTACCAAATGTTCCTTATGTTGAACCAAACATTAAGCTTGGACCAGATAAACTCCCTATTGACAAAGCGACAGTCTTCCTGGGAATCAAAATGGATTCCACTTTACAATGGGATCCACATATACATGATCTCTCCGGAAGACTTAGTTCTGCTGCATATGCAGTTCTTAAGATAAGACAGTTAACAGACGTAGCTACTGCTCGCCTAGTTTATTTCGCGTACTTCCACAGTATTATGTCGTATGGCGTATTGCTGTGGGGAACTGCTGCTGAGATAGAGACAATCTTTATCATACAAAAGCGTGCAATTCGAGCCATATATAAAATGGGTCCTAGGGAATCTGTGAGGGATCTTTTTAAAGAAATTGATATTTTAACTTTACCAAGTCTGTATATAATTGAAAATATTATGTATGTTCGTAAAAATTTGAGTAAATTTAAATTAAACAGTGACAATCACGATTACAATACTAGGAATAAAGATAAAATAGCGGTGCCAGGTTTTAGATTAGCAAAGACAAATAAAAGGTCCTTCTTAGGTAATTGTGTGCGGTTTTATAATAAAGTTCCTAAACATATTACAACGCTCACAGAAGGGAAATTCAAGTTGCATGTGAAAAACATATTGATTAAAAAATCCTACTACACAGTTTCTGATTACATTAACGACAAAAATGCCTGGACAATTCCGCCTCCGCCAAGCTATTGCCTGTCACCTACATAATTTAAACAAATATTGTAATAACTCTATTATATAGTATGTATGTAACACATTGTTAAAAGATGTTTAAAAGAATGGCCCCGAGTTTCTTGCCCGTTCTTCTCGCAGTGGCTCTATACACTTTATTTGCTGAACGTGGCAGTACAATGTAGAATATTTCAATACTCAAATTTGTAATTGACCTTCATAAGAGCGTCATAGACGCCTAAATTGAATAAATGATTTTGACTTTGACTTTGACTTTGATAGAAATAGAGACTCCTTGTAAGTGAATATAAATATTAGGTACTCCGTGCTTTGCGAGCTGAAGTGCACTTTATTGCTTAGTAGCTAGAGTCGCTTATTTATTGGAATGACTTTGCGGAGTGATCCTTCTGGTCCTTATTATTCTGTGATACAGTAAAACATTAACATTGTTTAAAAATATTTTTAGGCAGTAGTAGTAGCACCTACATTCAAAAATATGGGGCACGCCGTCGGAAAGATCTGGAGCTAGAAAATCGTGTTGAAAGTATCTGTAACAATGTTGGAGCTTTATAAAAATAACACAATAATAATAATATTTTTTATTTATTCCGACATGTGTCCAATTTTTTTTGTTATTGATTTATCCTACTTTAGTAACAGAGTATAAAAATAAAACTAACACGACATGACGATTAACTGAACCCTATTTGATCGAGCAAACTCAGAATGTACTCGTATCCACTCCAACCACACTATCTGCCCTGAACAAAAGTCCTCAGCAAGGAAGAGTCAAAATCTCCCCGCAATGGTTTGTAAGATACTGTTAGTGCTACCCCGCACTCGCTGTAGCGACAATGTAACTGACATTTTTAATGGTCTTAAAGTCAGTTAACAGGATATAGGCACTTACAATACTTTGCAAATGTTTACTTCTAATCTCCGCTTCAACATGTCAGCTGCTGGGAATTTTCACCATAGCACCACCTCAATTTCTCCGTTTGCGCTGCCGCCGGCGCAAGTGGTCAGACAGCGGTCAAGTTGTATCGTGCCCATGTTTGGCCAGGCCCGGTCAGAGCCCCGTTCTGATGCAATTACTTGTCCACCGCCGGCGCCGGGAAACTGACTCAAATATGTCTTAATGCACCGTTTTTTAGAGGCTTTCCCCATTAGGGAGACGTCTTGGGAACGCTGCCTGTTCGAAATTGAGGAAGTAGTGTATAATGAATCTTTTTGCGGGTATCGCAGAATGTTAACAATAATTTACTACCCTCGTCTGTACAAACCGGGTGTCGGCTTTTTAACCAAAAAGAAGGAGGTTTTAGTCGACCACGCGTAACTTTTTACAGAGTAGTCCGAATTTGATAATTCTAAGAAAGGGTATACCTTCGAGGTCGTTCTGTATGAATTTCATCAAAATCGGTTTAGAAGTTTATAAGTTATAGCCAATTAACTGAAAAATGTATTCGCTTACCTGAATGATTGATTGGTTTTTGCTGTTGTCGACGATGAACACTATTTTGAAGTGGGAATGACATTGTTAGCATTCTTTATCAAAAAGAGTAAAGTAAAAATGTTCATTAAAAAAAATCGAACCAACTTCCAAACACTGAAAAGTATGAAATACCCTGTGGAAGTCGGACCATGCTAATTTGAGGTCGGTGTTTTAAATCAGCTTGGAACCGATTTCAACAAGGTCTTTCATGCTACACTAGCAAATATTATTATAAAAAAAAAACGTATAAAGTTATTGGAAGAGGTAGGTACTTACTTAGTGTTCTCTCACATTGCTTTGTGGTGCTATCGTAGATTCATTTTTAAGGCTGGCCACATTTAAAAATTATAAGTTTTGCCTCCGAGTGGAAATTAGGTTTCGTGTGAATTGGAATTCTCTGCTGGTCTCTATGCTGCAGCATGCTGGTGATGAATATTACACTTCGTGTTATGTTATTATCTTAATGTTAGTTCTATGTCTAGTTTACCCAGTAATTTCAATGGCTACAGTAATTTGCACACTACTGCTTCAAGATTGAATATCTGACACTGACGTGGTACCGACCAAGACGGACTTGTCAAAGAGAAATACCAGGCTACCAGCTGTTATGTTCATTCCGTGCGAATAAGAATCTTCAGCTAGCCTGAGGGCGATCTCTACGGTATATATAATATATATTATTATAGGAACATAAAGTAGGTACAAGCAAAAGTTAACAGGTAGAAGGACTTTATTAAAAGCTATAAAATATAGTCATGCCATTTTAATATGCTGTAAAATAAATAATAGCTATTAACTTTTTAAATTGAATAGGTATAATTTATACTAAGGAATATAAACTTCGGGTTCACGCAAACATGTTTTTATTGTTAATGTTTAGCGATAGTACATTCAAGTATGTCGTGACAGTGATTTATTAAATTTTAATGATTAGTAGCTGTCAGCCGACTAACGAACGCAAATCGGTTAAACAACCCAATGATAATTATACATTGGAACGAATTACTGTGTAAAAGTAAGCAAAACTACACATACGTTATAATAACATAATTAACAGGTTTGCTTTACTGGGAAAATGTACGCAGAAATATTGTAAGAAATACATATTTGGTGCGACGCGCGATTGCAGCCGACCCAGCCCCTTGTTTGGTGCAGTTATAAAATTAAGAAAGTGTACAATTTTGTTAATTTGGATATGTGAAATGTTGTTAAAAATATCCGCCTGGTTCGAGTTCGACTCGCGCAACGAGGGCTTTCTACAAACACAATATATTAAGTAATTAAACAGCTTTAAAGGGCTTAAATCGCTTATAATTATTATTTTTATCCTGACGTTTCAAATACTGCAGTGATCGTGATCACGGGGTGACTATAATCAGTTTTAATTGTCACTTTTTTAAGAAAACTACGGTCACAAATAAATTTAATAATGTACTGTAATTTTGAAGCCAAAACAGTTATTTGCTGTCTGGTGTAAAATGTTAGTACTAAGCTAGTGTATTATTGAATATTAGTGGTGCGCTACCGGAGGCGCATTTTTTTATCTATTACACGCTTTGGTACGATGTGGATTTAACTTTGTTGTGTGGGGAGTGGGTTACCTAAGGTGAATTTTTAATATATGACAAATCCAGTATCCATTAAAGAAAGCATTTAAACAAGGTTGTTTAAATGCTTTCTTTCACAAACCATGGCAAGCAAGCTGGGCACGCTAGGCCTACAAGCCATTGGAGACTCACAGGCATGCAGTCCAATAGTTCCTGCCCAATACTAGTTGGCAGCGTGCCCAGCTTGCTTGCCATGGTTTGTGATTATGTAGTCGATGATATGATGAGCATGGGAAATGAAATGATTCTCAAGGATAGAATCATTTAGTGATGAACCAGTTATCTATATGTACTAAGTAGTAAAAGTATCGCCCAGATCGGATATATCGTTATTGATAAACACTAAATAATAATAATAGATTTATTCATAAAAAACAAATTACAATATACCTTATTTACCCGTCCAGGTGATGTGAATATCTGAAACATAAAATATTATTAGTGATGAAGGACAGGGAATTTAGGCTATTTCCAGTCTTATCCCTTACGAATAATTATATCACCTACCGCGAGAATTTAGCGACACGTCGATGTCAGTCAACGCCATATTGTGGCACCTAGACACTTAGATCAGTCTCAATCCTCATAATGATGTATTCAGCTCATGAAACCTCTTTGATTCGTGAACATGTACAACTCTGTGTGATAAAAATCTACTTGTAACATCCCCAAGGGTGCCCAAGATACAGGCTTTGCCTAGTTTGGGACCCACTTCAAACGATTGACATACCTGATCAACTTTTAACTGTAAGCATTTCATAATTTAATGTAACTGTCATTAATTGTATTTTAGATAGTAAAAAATATTCTTATATTCTTATTCTAATCAGGCTGAGCTTATGAGGAGTTGAATCATTTTGTGTTATACAAACTGCGGTTAAGTTTGGTTGAAAATGCTCTTTACTTTTTGACTTTTTCATAGCTCAGCCGCGGCAGCCCCGGCCCTCTTGAATCTGAAGCCATTTTGGATTTATAACACCTATCATGGATAACATATATACGTATGTTAAAAGCCCCATACCTATCTATATAACAAAGAACAATGGACGTTCTTACAAAAATAAAAAATCCAACTGATAACGAAACTGTTAGGCATTAAAAGTATTGTTTACTCGGCCTGTGAGAGCTAACAGTGCAAAAGGTTATCTGAATTCTTGCTAAAGAATACATTAATAAGGCGATTATAAATTCACCTACGCCTTTGATAACTCAAGCAGCTGTCTTGAGAACTTGTCGCTACATCCATCTGAAACTTCACACCGAGTGGACATAAATAATACCGATAATTTGAAGGGAGTCCCGAAACTAACACCCTCGACATATAGCAGCGCCTGTAGCTGTCGCGTCAGATGATAACGAGTTGAAAGAAGACACGATGCGATAGAAACTCCATTTATTTATGGGTGTTATGTTATGAGCTTTTGAGGTTCATACACTACACAATGTTGCTCACGCCAAACAACAATGTTTGTACCGACTACTATTATTTTATTGTGTTTAGTGATATTGTTTACTGCGATACGATTGAATATTTCAAAATAAAGTTCTTGATACTCCTCTCCTATCGAGTATTAGACGACACGGAGGTTCTTGTGACATTAGATTATGCATGCGGGTAGTGCGAAAAAATTGGATAGAGGGGCGCTTGTTGATATACCTTCCAATGTTACCAATCAACAAGCGTCCTTTTGGGCATTTTTTTTTCTATAACTGTCACGTTATTTATTTGTTTTACGCTTAATATCAATAATTTCTTTATTGACGTGGACTGATGTGGATTATGCTCTTTTGACATTTTTTATTTTTAGTACAAAGTCCTCTCTTCTATATGTTGTTGGATGTTTGTGTCTTTTCATTTTCTAGGTTGAAAGCTTGCCTTATAAATTCTTTATTCTGTTCTGTTTTATGTTATTGATAATATTCCAGCTCTCTACTCGATGTTCTCTACCAACACCTGTGCGGTGAATTATTTAAACAAGGTTAACCAACAATGACTGGATTATTCTGGTATATATTTATATTTATATACTATCCAAATTTGCAATTCCAAAAAAGACGCTGCTTCATTATAAATCCAATTCAGGACAAACCCCAAGATGGTCACAGCTGATTCTTGAAATGGCAAAGCGGTCTATGTTATGTACTACTGTATCGTCATCAATAGCCTATAGATATTCCTGCGCGGCTACGAAAAAATCATGTCTAGTATAGACCACTTAGAAATTAAATCTACTAGCACTAAGAATAGTCTAAATTGGTAGTAGATACAATAATAATCAGCACATAAGCCACGATAACCACCAATTCGATTTGTTTTCATAGTACCATACAATAAATGTATGTACGAGTACTAAGCGGTTAGGTAGGTACGTAGGAATATATAAATACTAATATACAAGCAAAAAACTTTTTCTTAAAAGGGTAACAATTTTTAAGTAATTTTATTGAAGAATGCATTGGTTTTTGTGACAGTATCAATTTACATTAGCCTTACGTTCATCGCAAACAAATTGTATGGTTGGTAATTCTAATATCTATTCACGTAGTATATTTTTTTACCGGCGGTATGCCTTTATTCACGTAGTTCGAATAAATATCTCAAAATTTTGACATGCATTGAAAATGGTGTGGAAAACTAACGAATAAAATCACTTTAAACCTTACAACAAAACAAATTACCTACGACCTGTTTTAACATTTTGTTCTGTATGATTTATTGTTATTTTCATCGCATCTTTAAGAAAATATTTTTTTACTCTTTCTTTCATCGATTTTGATAATTATCGTGTCCCCCACGTTCCAGCGCAGCGTACTTAGTTTAATTTTCGTATACTCGCACCCGCACAATTTTTCCTATGTTTTCCCCATATAGAATATCTTGAACCAATAATAGCCGACCGCGGTAACAGCTATGGACTGCCGTGCCGCCGGTCCATGGTTCGACTCCCACCGCAGGCTTGAGCTTCACTCCACGGTTGAGTGGCATTTTGCGAATGCTTGTCTGGCTAGCTACCACCCTCAAGTAGATAATTTGTCGTCAAGCGCCTAACAGTGTGTTCCGGCAGCAGTCCTTGACAGCCAGTAAAATTACAGGCACGCTGCATGATGTATCTGAGTGACGGGCGCAATGCAGTTCGTCACTTGTACGAAATGGATCTGTTATAGACACAGGTTACCGCAATGATATTTGGGTTACCGCCTAACACTAGGTAGGCTTCGTGCTTGAGTAGTTGCCATTAGTACTTAGATAACTGATAAAAGAACACAATGAACTTCTTTATAGGCATTACTGCGGTTTATTTTAACATGATATAATTAAATTCTGTCTTATTTTTATGTGTTCAGACACGGGTTGTGTAATCTGTGTCATCCGTTATATACGTAGAACGTTCGAGTTCGTTAACAGGGCGCCTACTCTAATTCGTCGAAGTATCGAACTTCGGGTCCGAAAGATAGGTATCCGCAAAACACATATTGGCTTACTTTTGTTTAACTTCGTTCGTACCATAGACTTGCTAGCATTTTCCTGTGTAGATTCTGTTTTTTTTTTGGTTTTATCAGATTCTTATGGTTTGTACATTTTCCAAATACGAAATTATAATTCATTCGTTTGCTTATAAGTCAAAGTAGAGTTCTAAATATGCAGAAAGAACACAAATACTAATGAGAATTTAAATTCCTATGGAGAACAAAGACATACACATAAATTCTAAATATCTAACCTGTATTTTCGAGAACAGTAGCGACACCTCTGAGCTCCATAACTAGGATTCTTAGACTACCATGGGAAAATGTTCTTTCAGATCTCTTATTTAAGACTTAAAACTGATTGAGGCATAAAAGCGTTCGCAGAGTATGGAAGATTCCATAGCCGGCAAGATTTGTGATGAACGATGTGGTCCGACCATAGACTATATCAAACAACGAACTTCATACCGCAATTTAAATTTTCGTTTAAAGTCTCGCTCGAACACGAAAAACGAAACTTCGTTGAATTGTAGTAGTGGTCTAGCTTCGGCCGTTATTGCAAGGTTACGGACGCGAATGCCGAATGTATGACACCACTCAATCAGTGGAGGCATTGTGGGGCATCTTGAACACTCCTTGTTTGTTCACTTCAATTTTGTAGATTTATAGCTAGCTAGGTACATCAAATTATATTAAATTTATTGAAGCGCTCGTAGCAGAGCTTGCGAAGTCGTTCTTAACCGAGCAATTAAGTTAAGCAACGTCTGCTGCGGTCTTTACTTGGATGGGTGACCGTTAGTGACATTTACTACTGAGCGTTTCCTTGCTTTGGAGGGCACGTCAAGCCTTCGATCTCGGTTATTGTCTTGGAATGGCAGTCGCTACAGCATGGACGTAGGGCTTTGTGTGAATGCGAGCTTGGCTAGATACCAAATACAAGTAGAAAATATGTCGCCAAGCACCTGACGATGAGTTCCGCCAGCTGTGACTTGTGACTAAATGAATCTGTTATAGGCAGAGGTAGTCCGCTTAACATCAGGTGGGCCTCGAGCTTGTTCCGTCATAATAACATAAAAAGGCGTGTAGCCTTCTGAGGAACTGTTATCTTACACTGCAATTCCCAAGACGCCTGCCAAGCGTCCGGATTATGGCAAACCTCCTCGCTTAGTCGGTGGAGGCAGTGGAGAATCCGCCTGATACAGTATTTAAAAGTTAGGTATTTTTTTTAGTAATTCATCATTATTTGTTGTCTCTAAATGTCCAGTAGTAAATTCATTTCCAAAATAATACCAAAATGGAAAATTAGAACCACGCAACATGAACGCTCTCTGTGACGGCGGGGTGCCGAATAGAGAAACTTGACATTCAAATTTTACGTTCGGTCTCGTAGTATACATTTTTGAATAAAATAAATTGATTTTGTTTCATAGATTACTTTTACTTGGCGTTTCCTTGACGCAGCTGCCGCGAAACGGGTAACATATTAGTTAGACGTGTCATTTAAGTACAATTTAAATGAGCTCGGTCGTCCCTCTTCGTTGTGAAGGCTTAAAAACAACATAAAAGTAAAGGTGTTCTCACATCTGCGAACTACGATGCGACACGTGCTACGAGCTACGAGAGACCACTCGCGCCACCGCCGCGCCGTGCTTTTGCGGCTGAAGTGGGGTTAATGTAACGGGAGATTTTCATAAAAGCAGAACAATTGTGTGAATAGACGAGGAATAACTACAAAATATAAGTAAAAAAACATTTAAAATAAACAAACGAGTTGTAACTAAAGGCTTATACAAAACAGACTATAATAATAATTCATTGGAATTATTTGTCGTGTCTGTGGTTGTGTACAGTTCTCATATAGGGTTCGTTTTTAGGGTTCCGTACCCAAAGGGTAAAAACGGGGCGTATTACTGAGAGTTCGCTGTCCGTCCGTCCATCTGTCTCCAGGCTGTATCTTAATTAAGTAAGCTTAATATATAAGGAAGGTGATAGCTAGACAGTTGCAATTTTCACAGTTAATGTATTTCTATTGCCGCTATAACAACAAATACTAAAAATAAAATAAATGTTTAAGGGGGGCTTCGATACAACAAACTTGACTTTTTTACCGTTTCTTGCTCGATACTAATAACGGTGACAGGTAAGATGCTTTAACTATTCACAGAATATTTAGTTACGGAACCCTTCGTGCGCGAGTCCCACTCGCACTTGGACGGTTTTTTTATATTCTGTTAGTGTTGGACACAAGTATTTTGGCTATTCCATGATTAATGTATCAGCCGGATCGTCCACTGCTGAACACGCCTCCCCCATTATGTGATGATTTGCCATAATCCCCACGCTTGGCAGGCGTCTTGGGCATCGCAGTTAAAGAAATCAGTTCCTCAGAAGGCGCTGCTGCTCACCTGCTGGTGTTAGTCGCCTCATACGACACCCACGGGTAGAAATAGGGCGGTGGAATCCTAGCCCGGCACCCCACGGGTATGATCATGATTACTATACCGTTATGATGTGTATATTCTTAATTTGTCAAAAAACCTAGGTTTACCTTGTAATACATATATACAAAATGATACAATTAGTAATAATAGGAGATAGCCCCGGTACTGTACAGTTGTAGTAAGGAAGGGCTTCGCAAGATCAACAAACAAAAGTGAGAGGTATGGGAATAAGATGATGATGGACTCACAGTAGGTATCCGGGGTTAGCTTCGACGTTTATTATCCTTCGATTGTTGAAAGTGTTTCCGTAGGCGATTACCTCTCACATCAGCTGGTGGTCTCCTTTTCGTTTAACACAGTTATACAAGGTTATTGGTAAAATGCTAAAAACCTCTTAGAGTTGACTTCTGCTAGTCCTAACACACATTTTGAGATGACTTTTTTTGTTTTGAAAATTTAATATATATATTTTTTTGTGTTTTAAGCCTACTCCGAGCCAAGAGCGCCCGCGCCGTGCTTCCGTTGAATAGAGTTTTGAATATTTACATCGAGCAAAGTAATACAAAATATGAAATTATACATTACAGTTACAAAATACTTTTGATATCAGGTGGTCCTCGTGCTTATTCAGTCAAAAACATATAAAAAACACAAAAGTTTTTTTTTTTTTTTTTCAAAACAAAAAAAAACAATTCAAAATGTTTCTTAGGACTAGCAGAAGTCAACCCTACGAGGTTGTTAGTATATTACCAATAACCCTGTATATATATTGTGGCACGCGCGACCGTGTTGTGTTGCATAGCTGAATTTTTCGGTAATTTTGTTTGTATTAACGTTTATTTAGTCTGATTTATTAGTTGGTACTTCTTAGCGACGAAGCATTACAAGGAACAATGACGGGGAAGGAACGAAAGGAATGTGTGAATGAGTGAGTGTATACAGATAATGTGGCATTCATTAGAACAGGAAAAGAACAGGTAATAAGTTTAACTACTGAAGCAGTGATGGCTCAGTGGCATTGGCTATGGACTGCCGCGCAGCAGCTCCATGGTTCGAATCCCGCCGCGGGCTTGAGCTTCACCGCATGGTGGAAGGACATTTTGCGAAAGCCCGCCTGGCTATCAACCACCCTCAAGTAGAAAATCTGTCGCCAAGCACCTAACGGTGTCTTCCGGCAGCAGTCCTTAAGAGCCAGTGAAATTACAGGCACATGAGACTTAACAACTATGTCTCAAGGTGACGGGCGCAGTACAATTCGTGACTTGTGATGAAATGCATCTGTTAGAGGCAGATGTTAGTCCGCTTAACATCAGGTGGGCCTCGAGCTTGTTCCGTCTTATAACATAAAAAAAAGTATCAACAAACAAACGTATATTGTATTGCACATAATATAGAGACTAAATTCCCGTCAACATGTAAACAATATTTAGTCCGGAGGCGCCTTCATGAAGTGCGTGCGGTACAACTATTTCGTACAACGCCTACTAAATCATTAGTGTTCATATAATTTAAACAGTCAAACTTTTTATTTGTGTTTTTCTTTTATAAACGCAATGCGATAAATACGGTTGTGTTCCGTGACAAGTTGCATTAAAAACAAGTGAACCGCGGAACTAGACCGCGTAAAGGGGGTTCCTTATCTATTGATAGCACTGGTAAGGAATTACTGTGTTTCCTGACTCAGATGCTATAGGTATATATAAAGACATGTAGAATAATATTATAATTATATCATCTAGCAGCAGAGGTCACCAAACATTATTGTCTTGTAGGCCATTTCCCGTGTATCTCGGTTTTAGGTAGACCCCTAGTATAAATAAATATCCTACGTATATTACTACTGAGCACGGAAAACTAAATTATTGTTCGGCGCGGGAATCACACCCAGTATCTTGAGGTTCCTAAGGTCACTCCAACAAAGAGGCAGTCGCATTTATAATAGTAGCTAAATATATAGCTACTATGTATATTTGACAAGCCAAACCTAATAAAAAAATAATGATACATCCAGTAATGTTCCACGTGAATGTGTGGAATGTTTTCATGAAACTATTTTCCTCTCCAATAATTTTTAATTTCGTTGGGCAGCGGTATCCTTTGAAGTCGTTTGTAAAATTAAACCGCATACGTCAAACCATTGAACTATATACTAACCTTTATCCACCGGCTAAAGGGAACTCTAAACTAAAATGTATTCGGCGAAGCGTGAAAAGCGCGAACTTATACTTGGTAATCTATCATTTACAACATTGTTGCTGTCGATTTCTTGTTGTGAACACTCGACAGCTTCCTAATTACTTGCCTAAACGGTTTCCGCATCCGCACTTTCCGAATTCGTTGTTCGACAGGTCGTGATCATGATGTTACGTCTGATTTTCTTGTGATCCAATTTAGTAGGGAGTATACAGCCTGAAGTTTGAAACACTTTGAGTTTCGGGACCGGCTACGGCTGGGGGAAATATGCATCGAAAAAACATTAAGCGACCAAAGAATTAAAATATAATCCGTTTCGTCGATCGTTATAAGTAATTCTTACTGGAGAAGCAGAATCTGTCCTTCGCTTCCGCCCCGGTTCGAGATCAGCTTCAGTCACAGAATATCTTCAGCGCAAAGAGTAAAGAGCATACAATAGGTATGGTTATACTCGCCAATTCGGAGAGACGATGAGACAAAATAATTCTTGGAATTTGAAGGACATGTTCTGTTACTCTACTTTCTCCATTCTTTAATTTGACACAATTCGTAATAGCTTCGTGCTGAATGCAAATTATGATTAAAATTGGTTTGCTGTATAAGGAGTATTGTTCTAATTAGTTATTTTTGACAAGTTTCTCAAAGTTCTACCTTTGGTAGGGTGTTTTAAAATAGTTTAGGACACAGATATTCTCCAATCCAAGAAGAATTATTCTAGTAGTCTCCTAACAATGCAACCACGTATTATAAGCAGCTAGGAAAACTTCAAGCTAGGTGCCACATCCCACATTCTCTCAAATCTGTGGTAATGTTTCATGATAATATTTATCTAGGTTAGTTAGCTGGTTTAGACGCCGGAGACGGAATACCCATAGAAAATATTGATCGCTTACGTCAAATCCATATCGTTACAACATCAAAGATCCCAATTTAGCTAATAAAATATTTGCGAAGAGTGAAAAACCCTGTCGTATCACATACCGATGCTCGATAAACATACTCCGCATATTTGTAATGAAAATATTTTATCTGACTAGATTGATCACGAACATGTGGCAAGATGTGCTTGTGCCCGCCTGTGCCCAATAGGTAAACTATTTTGGGCAGTGACAGATGAAATACACATTATAGTAGGTGGGTACACGCAAGCTCAGTAATAGGTAGGTACTGGACCAGACGTTTGTTTTATTGACTACTGAGAAGCCGATTCATTCGTTTATACCTACTCTTCACGGAATATATTGAACGTCACAGAGCATAATGTTACACGGATTTTAGTTTTAAAGCGAGGAAATGTTTTCATTATTATTGTTTCTATGAAAACCGCTCTCAAAGTTCAAAGAAGTTCCTCGGTTTTTGATAATTCCAGATAATTGTATTTGTTTCGGGCTTTGAAAACAACTTGAGACATGCTCAAGAAAATTGTCTGAGAAAACATTGAGCGGGCGAAAGTACCGTTTTCCATGAAGTTTTTATATTCTGCGCTTGTAGATATTGTTAAGCTGAAATTATTTTTGGCATTGTTCTCATCAGGTAGGTAGCAATATCCAAGTTCAATGTTCGACTTTATAATTATCTTCTAGGCATTTATATAGGATATTACAAGCAATAGGAGCGTATTTTCAGTTGTATGATTTTTTCAATTGCCTTTAAGATTCTTTGCATGACACAATCTCAATTGATCGTAAATTATGTGGTTGAATTTGGTATACCTAGTAGGTAACTACTGGCTCCAAGGACCCTTACAAACACTATTAAGTGCTTGGCAACATATTCTCTACTTGAGAGGGGCAGCTAGCCAGGCAGGCATTTTTGAAATGCCCTTCCACCATACGATGATGCTTAAGGCGCCGCAGCAAAGGGAATTCGACCAAAGGAAAACTTATGTAATCCTTGGATGGACCCTCTACGCGGCAGTCCGTAAATCTAAATTGGACATTCAAAATATGATGAAATACGATTATATGAAAAGCACACTTCCCAGAATTGACATTTGATACCAGGAACTCTGAACTCTCGTTACCCTAAATTCTAAACTTTAATAATTCAATATTTTCCCCGTGCCGATAAGTATTCCTTTAATATAAAACTTAAAACACTAATTAAATTAATACCTAGGTACATAGTTTCAGATAATATGTTTATTAACCTAATTGGCATAAGGCTTGTACTACTCCCACTCAGTACTGCCTACAGGAAACGACTACTTAACTTGAAAAATATTTAGGTAGAATTGTGTCTCTTTAATTACTATCTACTTCAATGGTATTCCGCTATTAACTTTTAGTTTTAAGTGATTTTTTTTCTATGAAACCGTATCTAGAGTTGATGTGTTCCTTGTATTGTTTCAGAATTCTTCAGGAAGCTTTTGAAGCTTTCCCGTGAGGAGTTCCACTCGATGTTCAAGCGCACCTACGGCATGATCTACGAACAACACTCTTACGTCTTCGAGCAACTCTTCGAGCAGTTGGAAAGGTAACTTAACATTCATCTCGGAATCTTCAAATATATTGTATAGAGTTAAAGATTGTCCGACTTTAAAGTTGAACTAGGCGGTCGCTTTTCCATACAAACGTCGAAGGGTAATCAGGTGATCACGTCCTTATTTGAGTTTTGAGAACTTTTACCTTCGTCCAGAAAAGATTTATTTCTTCATTTTTTATAGCGATGCGTCGTCACAAAATTTGTAAAAGAAATACGCTGCTGATAATTAACTTGAACGTTACCAGCGCGAAAGATCTTCATGAAAATGTTTTGAGGCTCAAAATATTCTACAGGGGAATATGAAAGTTTTAATTTGTGTAAGTACGCAATTAATGACAGTTGTTTTTTTTTTTTTTATATGCCTTATATGTTAGCCTTTGACCACTATCTCACCTGATGGTAAGTGATGATGTGGTCGAAGATGTTGTTCAGGCTAACCTAGAATTACTGGCTCTCAAGGACAGCTGCCGGAACACACCGTTAGGTGCTTGGCGACAGATTTTCTACTTGAGGGTGGTAGCTAGCCAGGCGGGCATTCGCAAAATGCCCTACCACCATGCTATAACGACTGCCATCCTAAGACGACAACCGGGACCGACGACGGCTTAACGTGCCCTCCGAAGCACGTGCACGCTCAGTAGTAATGTCACTAGCGGTCACCTATCCAACTCATGACCGTGCGCGACGTTGCTTAACTTTGCTGATCGGTTGAGAACTGCTAAGTTAACTTCGCTACGAGCACTTCAAAATGATTGAATGAATGATTCTATCTAACATTATAAATCTATTACATTATCAGGAAATTATAAATCTATAGGGCAAGAATTTCGGTTGCCGAAAATGACATCCGTATTTCTAAAATAAATCAAATTTACAAAATTGTTTTAGATCTCAATGCTTTCGTTCTAAAATATTTTTTGATGAAGCCTTTAATTATTTAACTCCTTATGTGAGCAATGCAGTCCAATGTACAAAAGGCGGCCTTACATTGATTTGTAAAGAAAGAATATAGAAATATTAACTTGTATTTTTTGTTCAATGCATAACTTTAGTGTTGTTATTACTAACGATAAATTTTGCAGGAGTTATAACCCGGCTTTGCTGTATAGGTACTAGTGAGAGGCAATGATTATCGGTGCTATTTTAGATTCGTTTCTTTATTAAACCGGGTTATATTTTTCTAAATACATATGATTACAAGCACTGTCGCGTGCTAATCGAAATTCGACTAATTCGAAAATCGAAATTTTACTAATTATTTGAACACAAAATATTTGGTTACAAAATCACAAATATACGATAGGAAAAATTTAAGTCATGTGCGGGATACGAACCCGCGTCCATCCACCCCTTGAGACGGGGTATGCTCTAACCAATTGAGCTAACATGACATGACGTCATAACTCGAATTTTTCCTATCGTTGTTTAACCATCGTATTGGGATGGAGCGACATCTATAGTACCACTTACGTTGTACTACAAACAAGACCAATTTTGCAATTGGTTTTATACTTGTAAATGATGACGCAACCTTATAATTTTAATATTGTTAGGTTTGCAATAACGCCTGCTATGCGGATTTCATTACAAAATCACAAATATACGATAGAATTTTTTTTATCCCGCACATGACTTACATTTTTATATTATTTTATATTTTTATTCTATTTTTTTTTTTTTTACACATTTTTCCTATCGTATATTTGTGATTTTGTAATGAAATCCGCATAGCAGGCGTTATTGCAAACCTAACAATATTAAAACAAAATATTTGGGTTATATTTGCTTATGACATGTGTGGTGTGAACCTACTATTAAATTTATTAAACCTTTTTCTTAAGCTCTACTCAACGACTAAATATGTGAAGAAATGTAACTCTCATATAGTCAACACTTTGATTTCGGACTCATCAAGTTCACAATTAACAAAACACGCACAATCTTCAAAATTCAATTGGATTTGTTAATTTATATGCCGCTTAGAAATGATCGCACCCGATTGGTCGCGTCGCGGTAATGTTGTTGCGCCGCACGGTACACTTTATAATCTACGTCCGCCGCGGTTATGTTTGCATTCTGCTGTTTTTGAGCTTGACTTACATTTCTTTACATATTCTCACTTCTCTTATTCCATGGGATCTTATTATGTATTCACTTAGTGTGATATCCTATACTATCTGAAATGACATTGATTCTTATCGCTATTTAAAGATTTCAATGCTTATCTACTATATTACAGTCCCTATGTCCTGGGTTCGATTCCGTCCTGCACACTATCTCTGGTGGAGATTCTTTGCTATTTACGGAAGAGATAAAAATCTCTATGTATGTACCCTACTGGATAGCATCGCATACCATCACTTTAAGAAGGGATATATGTTTATTTAAGTACCTACATATGCGGGTAGGTACATTATTCCTGGACCACATCGCTTGTTATCACTTTAAGGAATACGTACATTCTTGTTTACTGTACTGTACTCTAACAGCCGACTCGTCCACTGCTTAACACAGCCTCCCCTATTAAGGGGGTATTTGCCATAATCCCCACGCTTGGCAGGCGGCTTGGGAATCGCAGTGTGAGATGGCAGTTCTTTAGAAGGCGCTGCTGCCCACCTTCCAGTATTTTTCCCTTAGTCGGCTCTTACGACACCCACGGGATGATATGGGGAGGTGCAATTCTAACCCGGCACCCCACGGGGGATGATGATCAGGTCTTGTCTACCATCAGAATAATATCTGGTATTATCACACTACACTTACACAAGTAGAAAATCTGTCGCCAAGCACCTAACGGTGTGTTCCGGCAGCAGTCCTTGAGAGCCAGTGAAATAACAGGCAAAATGAGACTTAACAGGTATGTCTCAAGGGGATGGGCGCAGTGCAGTTCGTCACTTGTGATGAAGTGCATCTGTTATAGGCAGAGGATACCGCTTAACATCAGGTGGGCCTCGCGCTTGTTCCATCACAGTAACATAAAAAAAAATAAAAAAACACGCTAAGATGGTGGATGAGATGTCGCTTTTCTATTTCATCGTATCCTCTTTACAGAGATGAGTGAAACAAAGTAAGAAAATAACGTAATTACACGGCACCAGCATGTGGTTCTTGGTATTGTGGATATTTATTATTGGGCGTTGTGAGTAATACATGGATCATCGCACTGGACTGACTGGTGACTAAATGATGTCATCAAGCAGTTTATTCAAAAGTATTATTTAAGTAAGCATTCATTAAATCATTTCTTAGGAAGAAGTGTTCCTCTTCTAATACGATATAGGTAAAGTGCGGGAGTAGCTGACGCAAATAAAACATCTTTTTTTTATGTTATTGTGGCAGAACAAGCTCGAGGCCCACCTGATGTTAAGCGAACTAACCTCTGCCTATAACAGATGCATTTCATCACATTGAATTACACTATGCGCCCGTCACTTGAGACATACTTGTTGAGTCTCATGTGCCTGTAATTTTACTGGCTCTCAAGGACAACTACCGGAACACACCGTTTGGTGCTTGTCGACAGATTA
The DNA here is from genome assembly GCA_963890685.1 of Plagodis pulveraria. Classification (NCBI taxonomy): domain Eukaryota; kingdom Metazoa; phylum Arthropoda; class Insecta; order Lepidoptera; family Geometridae; genus Plagodis; species Plagodis pulveraria. The sequence goes on from OY982950.1 coordinate 6,316,300, forward strand.
TCTACTCGAAGGTGGTCTTTAGCCAGGCGGGCATTCGCAAAATGCCCTTCCACCATGCGGTGAAGCTCAAGCCCGCGGCGGGATTCGAACCATGGACCTGCTGCGCGGCAGTCCATAGCCAATGCCACTGAGCCATCACTGCTTCAAAACTTATTTTATTTATACTTAATTATTAGGTGTATGGAATTAGGTATTAATACCATTTTCAATAACCCATTGTTTTATTAGTATATAATAACTTTTAGATAGTCTACTTAAAGCGCTCGTAGCGTAGCTTGCTTAGTCATTGTTAAACTACCGACTAAGTTAATCAACGTCCGCTGCGGTCATGACCGCTAGTGGCATTACTACGGAGCGCTTTCGTCCTTCGAAAGCCGTCGATCGGTCCCGTTCGTTTTAGGATGGCAGTCAATACAAAATTGTGGTAGGGCATTTTGTGAATACCCGCCTGCATCGCTACCACCATCAAATAGAAAATCTGTCACCATCTAACGGTGTGTTCGGCCAGCTATGTTCTGAGAGCCAGTAATTCTAGGTACCTAAGCCTAAACAACATATTCGACCACATTATCATTTACCATCTGGTGAGTTAGCTATCTCACCTTTTATAGCTGATAAGCTAGGAGTTGACCATCTGTCGAAGCGTAGCTTATCAGCTATAAATAGTACCCTGGTTCGATCCATACCGCTGGCTTGAGCTTCACCGCATGGTGGAAGGGCATTTTGCGAATGCCTGCCTGGCTAGCTACCACTTTCAAATATAAAATCTGTCACATTACAAAATCACAAATATACGATAGGAAAAATTTAAGTCATATGCGGGTTGCAAATGTCATTGCAAACCTAACAATATAAAAAAAAAACTGTCGCCAAGTACCTAACGGTTTTCCGGTAGCAGTACTTGAGAGCCAGTGAAATTACAGAGACTTAACAACTATGTCTAAAAGTACAATTTGTGACTTGTAGTGGTATACATCTGTTATAGACAGAGGTTACTCCGCTTAACATCAGGTGGGCCTCGAGCTTGTTCCGTCACAATAATATACTCGCATTTACTATTCTCACACGATGATGAAGAAGTTCATGTATACCAACATTTATCTAACACATTATTGAGGATGCGGGTAGGTAATTCTCGTTAGCAATGATCATCCATTGTGTTATGCGCGCTGCTGGATAATTTGATTAGATTCACAGATGCGTCATCTTCCGACCCTTATCCCACCAAGATGTGGAGTCAGTAGTATTTTATATTTTATTGGAGCATAACATTTTATTTCCCGGACGGAAATCCAACTCGCGTCCTCCGATTTCGGCCACCTGGACACACTCTTTCGAGCCGAAACATTGTGCTCTAATTGTATTACTTCAAACCGTCATAGGGGACGGTGTGCGACGTCGGTTCCAGTTTGAAAGAGTGTTTCCAGGAGGCCGAATGAAATAGGCATCACCGGCGCGAAATCGGAAACAAAAAATCCGAAAACAAAAATGTTCTACTCCAATAATTTGTCATTGGCTTAAGTTGAATTTTGCTGAAACTTCGTTTTTTCTCACTCAATTGTACAAATTGGTAAATAAATAGTACCTGTATTTCTCATATATTGTATCCTATATTGTGCTTATCTCACTGTGAGCTGAAATGCTATCAATCAGATGCATGATCTCACACCTTTCCGAGCATCAGCTATGTTCACAGACAAAATACTGAGAAGCTTGTGTTTCTGACGTGTTCCAGGTACTACACGCGCGGCGATACCAACTTCAGCGTGATGATGGATGGCTTCTTCGGCATTTTGTACGAGAAGATGTTTACGGTGCTCAACTCCCAGTACCAGTTCGATTCCACGTAAGTTTTCAAGCATATTAACAAATCTGAGATGTTTCAGACTAAGAGAGCTGGGCCTCAATTCTCTTAGCTATTGACCAAACGCCACACTACTGCGATGCTTCTGCGATCGAACTGCTGTTAATGTCAAATTCGGTAGTCTGCTAATTCTAGCTCCTAATCGCAGTTTTATAGCAATCGCGTCGCTATCGTATGGCTGTGCTATGGCTTGCAAATTTTGGCACTGAAATAATAATGAAAACTTACATCAATCACGCATCATTCAAAACATCAATACAATGGTTTTCTAGCAAACAATACATTAAATATTTAAATCATTATCCTAATTTTCTATCTAAAATCCGCCACAAAATTGTATGCCACTGCAGCAACGCAATCGCAACAAAATAGCTTACAAATATGTCAAAAACTATTGATAGCAAGCCACGGACTTGCGATCGAACCTAAATAGCGGGCAGACTACGGATACTGTCAAAAACTACAATTTTCATGCAATTAAGTTGCGTTAACGCCGTTCAATAGCTAAGAGAATCAGGCCTCTGTTCGTTACTTAGGCCCAATTTAACCAATCAAGGGATAAATTACTACGTCGATAACTTTAGGCTTTAAGACATTAAAATATGGCGGGCCTTTGCTATCATAGAACGTACATTTTAGACGCAGATTTTAAATTTGTTTGATTCTTGTTGCTAAACGAAAGCTCCTTGATTAAAGTATACGACCAATTAAAGTAGGTATAATTTTGTAATTTTGGATTAAACTTCTTCCTTTGCTACAACTGTTTGCCTCACGTCGTATCATAAAATTCAGTACCATGGCAACATTAAAATACTGCAACATCATCGAAAGTGTATGGTGACAAAGGTCTATTATATTTCTTGCTTACAGAGATTAATGTTATCCACGTATAGTTTAATCCTAGTTTGGTGAAATTCGCCCTTAGAGAGCTACTTTTGCCTTTCACTTAGAATGGGCCGATATTTTAGACTGATGCTGGTTTGGAAATGTGATGAAGTGTTGATGGACAACTCGACTGCCTGATAGAAGTGTCACGGTTGTCCTTAACAGTTACAGTGTCACTGTGTTCTCTTTGACACTGTACTCATGTCATCAATGCCAGACATAAGTCTTATGTAAAGGTTGCCTAGTAATTTCACTTACTGTAGAGCCTTAACACATAGAGCCTAAACACAGTAGTTTCACTTAGAAAACTATCGCGAGTTTTGTCCATTATAAATAAATAGGTACCCGGCTGAGGCTCGCGTTATAATTCCGACCAGTTTCGGGCTATACTGTAGCCCTTCGTCTGGGAGTCTCGGTTGCGCGAAGCGGCGAGCGCGGGCCTCAGCACGTAACTGACGTAACGAGTAGTGTTTGCCCACTATTGCTTCGAGGCAGAATGTCTGTCACTGCGGTGGTACCCACCAAGAAGGCCTCTTGCTGAAGAAACCTACCACCATTTAGTTTGCTGCATATATCAAACGTGATTAAATAAATGCGTGCAGGGTAGGTTTATATTAAGTATAGGATAAAGCTTAATTTGTCAACCAATGTACCAATACCATTTATGTTATCAGCAAAGATCCCACTTGGAACAAATTTCAAGCAGTGATGGCTCAGTGGCCATTGGCTATGGACTGCCGCGCAGCAGGTCCATGGTTCGGATCCCGCCGCGGGCTTGAGCTTCACAGCATGGTGGAAGGGCTTTTTGCGAATGCCCGCCTGGCTAGCGACCACCCTCAAGTAGAAAATCTGTCGCCAAGCACCTAACGGTGTGTTCCGGCAGGAGTCCTTGAGAGCCAGTGAAATTACAGGCACATGAGACTTAACATCTATGTCTCAAGGTGACGGGCGCAGTGCAATTCGTTACTTGTGACGAAATGCATCTGTTATAGGCAGAGGTTAATCCGCTTAACATCAGGTGGGCCTCGTACTTGTTCCGTCACGACATAAAAAAAAAACACGGAATAGGAATATCGTCAACAATCTGCATAAGCACAGACTGAAACTGTGAAAACAGACGTCTAGGCGCCTTGCGGGCACCGACATCTGAACCCAATTGTTTATTTTTATTATGCGCTCCAAATTTAAGAGCCATGATGCCAGCAACCTTTTCTGGTCCATTAGGTACCTACTTTATTCCAATGTTATCATAATACATTTTTCAGGACGTACCTCCTTTATTGTAGTCTTCGACCATTATCGCTTGTTTACATGTCCATAACTGCCCGCCTAAGTGTTTTATAGTTGTCTTCATAAACAATTGTAAACTAACAACCCTTTTATGAGTCGTGGTGTAGGATTGCCTCCTTTATGGTATGGACTCACATTTGCCACGCGATACCGACGCGTGCCCGGTTTAGTATGGCGGAGATTTAAAAGTACTAAAATGTTTATAGGCATTGCCTCAGCGAGCTGAGTCTGAAGTTATGGGTCGCATGCAGTCGGATACCTAGTCGGGGATCTGTATACTTTGTTGCTGCACAGGATTTTATTAGGTGGGATACCAACGGATTTAGGGCGGTGTAAAGTCGTGATGCTTTTCCAAAGGGGGTTAAACGCCTATAAATTTAAAATTAAAAGTTTATGCTTTACTTTTAATTATTTATTTATATTAATGGATTGGTCGTTAGTGGATGAAAATCAATGAACATGCCTGGTGAGGTCTGTCAGACCCTAAGTTCAAGTAATATTTTATAGAATACATTTACTTTAAGGGGGAGATACGATCAATTATGAGCATTTAACGAAAAATAAAACGAAATTTGAAATAAACATAATTTAATCTCAATGCGCGTTGCGGCTATAACCTTATGTTCGACCGAAAAGCATGACAATATGAGAAAATAAATATTTTCATTTTGTATAGTTGTCTGATTTAAACATATTGTTAAGGATATAAAAAGTCATTATCATGAGGAAAAGATTTGAAAACACCTGCATTTTAAAAATGTTTTAACTTATTAATGAAGCAGAAACATCTGGCACGGATGTGTTGCCAAAACGTCCGTACTTAACATATATTCTTTCTGAATCCAAATAATTATCCTCTGAAGAGGAGATTACCTTCAAATTGATCTAAAATCCGTCGCCCTCTTGAACATATTTGCCCTGTAATTAGATTAAAATATATTAAAAATAAAAACCGTTGAGAAAAAACGCAAATACCGCTGTAGTATTTTTATAAAATTTTACAAATACTTACTTGAAATTTTCAATGCTTTGATGCCGGGAGTTAGGTATTTCAGTAGAAATAACCTTAGACGATAAAAGAAGTTTTATTAATGAATACATTCAGGCGTTACTTTGGGGAAATCCATATTTAACAATAACAAATAATTTTAAAATATTTTAAGAGAATTTTAAATTAATATTTAATAAAACACTTATAAAATATAAAAAACATATCTGGTGACAATTCCGCCTTACTTTCCTGTTAAGCCGACGTGACCGGAGAAAAACCGGAGAATTTTCAACGCGTTTCGATTCTACATGAAGCATCCTCAGGAGGTCTTGACTCTACGACCGCACGATCGAGATCGAGATTCTCGATCGCGCGCTCGATCGAGATGCTTCCGGTTTTGCTTTGTGGCGTTTGTGAAGTCACATCGGCTTAACAGGAAAGTAAGGCGGAATTGTCTAGATATATTATTTAAGTGTTTTATTAAAATATAAATTTAATGTTTTCTTAAAATATTTGTTATTGAAGTTATCCTAAGTTAACCTAAATCAGTTTATGCATATCCTACACACAAGGCAGCCAGTTTTAGACTGTAGAAAGTGTATTGTTTTCACGGCTAGTTCATAAACTGAAGCATCCAAGAGCGACAAGTCACCTAACTTTGTTTTTAAAAATACGACAGATTTTTCTATCACTTAGGGTCCCTGAGACCCGCTTGGCGTGCCAAGGGTTATAGCAAGGTAGTGATGAGTGTTTCTTCTAAAAATCTATTAAATAACTATTTAATAACATTCCACAGATATCCTTTAAAATGAATCCTAGAAAATACTTTACTTATCTAAGACACCATTAGAATTTAATGCTTGTACATTTAATTATTTTGCCCGTGGGGTGCCGGCCATTGCTACAGGTGGGTGTCGTAAGTGGCGACTAAAGACTACAGTAACGGAAGGTGGGCAGCAGCGCCTTCTGTGGAATTGATATCGGCCGGCCCGTTCTCCATACAAACGTCATAGGGTGATCACTCCCTTATTTGAGGATTTAGCTCCAAAATAAAGCATAATACCGATTGATCTCGTCATTATCTAGGCTTGTATGATGCCGAAATATTAATAAAATAATTAACTTGAGAATTATGAGCCTCGAAACATTTTCATATAAAGTTTTCGAGGCTCACAACTTACATCTTAATTATCTTTTTAAAATTTTGGCATCATACAAGCCTAGATAATGACGATATCAATCGGTATTATGCTTAAGTTTGGACCTAAAATCTCAAATAAGGGAGTGATCACCCTACGACGTTTGTATGGAGAAGTGTCCGGCCAGTTCAACCTTAAACTGCTATACCTAAGACGCCTGCCACTGTTTTCAGCAGTGGACAATCCGGCTGATACAGCAAACTTAATTATCATTGTAAATCAATGTTAATGATTCGAACTTCTGGTTGCAGGTACTTGAAATGCGTGAACGAGAACATGCGTGAAATCCAGCCGTTCGAGGACGTGCCCAACAAGCTGACGATGCAGCTGAAGCGGGCCGTGGTCGCGACCCGGACCTTCCACAAGGCGCTGCGAGCTGGCGCCGATGTTGTCCGGAACATGATACAGGTACCAGTCCTCATTATCAGTCTGCACTCCTGTAATTGCCCGGAAGGAGTACGCTGATGTTTCTTAACTCCTACCTTTCACGTGGAATGTTTTGGTCTTATGTAATAAATGGCAAGACTTCTGCCATCAAGTGCAGTTTCACACTTCAGACTGTTACAGAAAATTTGTTTACCGGAAAAACTCAATTCGTTTCAAACTTGTCCGAGCCAGGGATCGAACCCAAGCCAAGACCTTGAAATTACAAAATGGCTGGTGTTGATTTTACGTAACAAGGCAGTCTATTTGTCAATTCCTTTATACTCAACGAATTTTTTTTTTAATTATTATGATTGTGTTATATAGTAGTTACTTGAATTTTTTTTAACACTATGCAACTGACATCCAATCCTAAAAGCTGTTTAAGTATGTTTAGATATTCGTAATTCTTCGCATGCATTACCATCTCATCCTATTGTAATGCAGTCAAATGAATTACAAGAAATATGCATGCCTTGAATCTTGAACCACATTTACGCGTAGCTCTATAGCCACACAACGTTCTACAGTTCTAGGTAATTTACATAGTCTAGACCTGGGGCCTAACTGTGGTAATGGAGATCGAGTTAACTGGACATCATTTTGATATTTTCCTTTGAAAACTAAACTCATTAGGGACGTCGAATTTCTTTAATAAATATCTAATTCATGCTTCTCTGTCTCTCTTCGAATGACACTACCACTGGAATTACAGACCAATATAAGACCTACTAATACCATATAATAAGTATAAAGCTATGTAGGTATGTAGTACGAACTTGCAAATATAATAGTCACAGAGTATTTTTCCGTACCCTGAGAAAAACGACTTAAAGGCTTAAATCGAATTTGACCTTTTACCGTTGAATTGTAAATACGTAAGATGAATTCACAACTCTTAAGATGATTTTCACCAATCAATAAAAATGTACCATGTTTTATAATAAACACAACCGTCAAAAACGCCTTCCGTAAAATATTTTCAGAATTGAACTTGTTTTACGATAATAATTGCAGTATTGACCATAAAATATACCTTACTTTTACGGCGGTTTATATACGGTGATTATCACTATAACGTAAGACTTAATCAGCCTTATCGAAAAGTCAATATTTAAGAAAGACCACAAAATACACCTTAAATGAAGACGAAAAGAAACATTCGCCTTCACTGACCTCGTTTAACGCCTTCTAGTTGGAAGGCGTTTTTGTACGTATTTACGTTTGGTCGGTATTTCGCCTTATACCATATAAATTGGCCGTCATTAGGGCGCTTTTGGCTTTAGATTTTTCTCAGTGTAGGGTCCACTGTCAACGGTACAACACTGCAGTAGTACCGGGGCGTTTAGTTCCGATCCCCCAATGTCTCTCGGCAGGGACTCAAGCCGCGGTACGAATTACAGTTGTGCCTTTGAGCTCGCTGTCAACCCCCCCGATAGTAGCGGAGCGTTTTCGGCGCCCGCAGGAGACGGAGGTAGAAGGCGCTTTTCGCCTACTACGCCCGTCTCGGGATATGTGCCTTCGCCACTTCCCCCTCCCGGGCTATTAGAGGGCCTTCCCTCGCCCAAAACCCGGTGGAGCTGAACGACTGACAGCGGTAGTCAGCATCTAAGTACTCCCTAAACAACAACTTGCAAATAGGAAAATCTTGAGGTGGCTGGCTAATGCAGACAGGTAGGTCGTACCTATTACGGTTCCGCTTGCGGCAAAACTAACTTTGTCAAACTGTTAATTAATGCAAATTAGCAACATCCTGCTCATATCCAAACAATTCAGACTTTACTGCTGCCCAAACCAGCAATGATACTGGCTGTAAACTTGACCACATATGTTCAAATACCGTCAAAGTAATACCATCCCTATTGCACAATTGTAGAGTTGAAACTCCCTTGTCTAGTCTCACCGGCAGGCGCAACACGCGTGCCATTACAATGCAAATGGGTAATCAATGCAAATCTATATACCTATTCTTGCTGATGCTGACCTTCAACTCGCGAGTTTCAGCTTTAGCAAAGCATATGACTCATGACTCCGGTCGCCAAGTGGTGGTTCATTGATCTCAGTTGGCGCCAAATGACACACTACTGGATTGAGACGCGGATTTATTGAGGATTGTTGATGTTCCGTGCGATGAATTTAAAACGGGCTAATTTTGCCTCTTGGCGCGGGAGGCGGGATAGGGCTGCTAATGTCTGTGATTTAAATTAACTCCGCAATTGGTGTCGCCGGTTTTGCAATTGAATAGTTGGTACTCTCGTGCCTTGTTTAAGATGTTTTGAGCACTCGGATTCTTAGAATACGTCTTTCAATTGATTTATTACTCACAAAGTTGGACTAATTAAACCTTAAGTAAATTAGTCTGGATAAACCTTTTCCCTTTGCGTCAGGAATTAAGAAAGATATCTTCGGCAGGCTTGACTATCCTGGGTTAGTTGTGCCTGGAAGAACTAAGATTCACCTTGCTTGTTTGGACTTAACAAGCAAAATCTTGCGGCGTATAGCGACGGTTTTGTTTTGCCAAGTGACCAAGCGAGCAAGTAGTGCGGGCGAAGCTTCTCGGCTTCAACTTACACAAAAATGCTTTTGTATGTCCCGTTGTTCTCCTCTACAAGTCGCATTTCTCATTTGATTTTCATGAAATTTTGTGAGCAGGTTAGATAATTTCATAGAATTTTTTTATCGATTCAGTTTTTGGCAAATGTTCTAAATGACGGAGACGTGGGTTACATAACTTTAAAAAAATCGTAGGTCATATCGAAAAATTTACAAAAAAAAACATAACTTTTTTGTTACCATTATCAAGAAGCAACATTTTTGTCAGAACAAAACAACTTATTCACGATTAACTTAAAGAGGCCGGGGTGAAAATGAGTTATTAAAAAATTGCTGTTTTCCTGTGTCATACTTATCAAATCACAATGGAATTTCATCAGCTTTTAGAATGGGTTCGTTACGTAATGGGCTTTGTTGACCCATACTAGTATAGAAGACGTAAACCAATAATCAATATTATATTGTTTATTACCAAATACCATACCTACTATGTTCATTACCTACCCAAGACCATGTAGCTTTTGTTCATTTCTTTTCAATTATAAGTAGGCTAGGGCAGACTAACGAGGTTTACAGCTCCGAGAACCACTAGTGAGGCACAAGGTAGCCAAGGTATTTTAACAAATACTTACCGAGCATTGAGCTTCCTAACCATGTTCGAAGTCACGGCACGCCTATCCAAATTGGTCCTAAGGCCGTACTTTTTAATTATCTCATCTAAAAGTCCATCTAATCGCATGAGACGGCCCGAAACCCCCTGCGACAGCCTGTTAGATTCTTTTGCATTGCAAATTAGACTGCCTGCCAGCCAAGCGCAAAGTTAATTAGGTAACACTGAATAAATGTTGGGTTAAACCAATGGTTAAACAGTGTTTTGAATTAGGCACATTTAAACTTGTCCCCGCGTTCATAAGGATTGTTTTATTCTCTTATTATGGTGATGTAAATTACAAGGACAAGTGAGGTGCACACAACGTCTACGGTCTATGGGGCGATTCCCTGGTTTTAGGCCACATTGAAGATGAACTTCTCTACAGAGGATATTTTATTACATTCCGAAAAAAAATTTGGCAACAAATCTATTGTTAAAGTATCTTCATAACGGCTTGATTAAAGGGTAAAAGAGGCACGGCACTACGTCCTTAGGTCATACTAATAGGATAGATACTAAGAATAAATGTTATGTAGGTTTATACCAATTTCTGGCATACCTGTAGGTGTGTTGCAGGAAGTAGACAAAAGTTAATGAGAATATTTGTATTCCGTTCGAGATGTTCTGTTATTTGTATGAACATACGGAAGTCTGCCATAACTACCTACAAAACATAAATACAAGTTGATTAACAATCATGTTATTTCCGAAGTTTACTACCGAGGGCTACTAAAACAACTGGAACGGATAATGTTTCCGGCATTCACGCCATTTTTAAGACGCGTTCGTGCCAAATTGATTACTTTGATTTGTGATTCGATAATATCTTCTTATAACATATCTTTATCTTTTTAAACGGAAAGAAATCTAATATATTACAAAAAAGTTAAAGTTGACAATTGGCTAAAATCGCTATCATATGAAGAGTCTGTAAAATTTCTAAAAATATTAATTTAACACACATGTATAACCATTTAACATTAACCACAAATACATATATGTTAGATTACCTTACACACATCATCCCCATACCTACACAACACTCAAAGGTAAACACCTCAAACTCACATACTCTTAAATTCATTAATACAAAGAGAGAGAAGACTCACAAAATAGTTTAATAAATAATAGCAATGTTTATTTCACAAAAAAAAATAATAATAGCACAAACCACTGGCATGAGTATTATTTTTTTGTAATATTAATTTAAAATAGTCTAATATGGGGAAGGGCGCTGTATACAGGTGATGAGCCTAGTTTAGCAGTAGATACGCTAGCTTATGTACAAAATTTTCTAGTCAACCGGAGACCCACTACCGACGGATGCAATCATAATATAAGTACTATAATACATAGTCACTACTAATAAGTAGTAAACTTTTCTCAAATCTAATTATCTATCTATATACATTTTTAGTCTGACTGACTAACTTACCAACAACGCCCTACCAACTTCCTCTAGACATCGTATCTAAATATACCTTGGACATAACGCGCGACGCTGGGTAGCCTGAACCAAACCGTAGAAGTCGAGAGACGCCCAGGCCTAGGCAGCTTCAGCTCGCAGGTTGCTGGAGTGGAGACCACGAACACACACAAGACCCCGAGGAAGACCACCTAAAAGATGGAAAGATGACATCAGACGTCTAGCAGGTCATAATTGAATGACAAAAGCTCAAGACCGTAAAGATTGGATATTCGGGCTCAATTGCAATATTCTCCCTAGATATGCATAAACAAAACCTTTATTACCTCCTTCCTCAACAACGGAATGACAATAGACAGGAATGTAACTCTAAAACATATTGACCTAATGTCGTTTACTTCTGGTTCTCTCAGCTCGATTTATAATTCGAGCCTCTTCTCAACCAAATGATGTTAGACAGTAATAAGTGTGGAGTGTGTGACATGAGGTAATGTTTTGTTCCAGGCGGGTATAACAGCGGAGTGCGTGACGGCATGGACGCGGCTGCAGTACTGCGGGCAGTGCGGGGACGCGACGGCTCCGGCCTGCTCGCGGTACTGCCACAACGTGGTGCGCGGCTGTCTGCCGGCACACGCAGACATCTCCGACTACTGGGATGCTTATGTCGGTCAGTTCTCACTAACAATGCTGTTACTACATAAACAGTAGGTAATGGTAGTCAAAAAACGAGAAACGTGACACTGCAACTGTAATCTATAGGCGTGAGTGACGCCTGCCATCGGACAGGGTGATTTGTCCGTCTCCTCACTTCATGATAAGTCAACAAAACAATCCTATTACAACATAAAGTGTCATAAAAGGTACCTAGGTAGTTTTTAGCAAAACAAGACTAATATACTACGTCAACAGTTAGTTACTTCAACCAAACAATACTATTTCCACATAAAGAGTAATATGATCATTTGAATCAAACAATACTATTGGAACGGAAATATTTATAGTACCTATTGTAGGACTCTCACATCCCCCGCTAGACAACCATCACCCGGAAGTAAGAGGCACAGTCAAGAGCATGGTTACCTGGTTGCTGAGAGCAGATAAGACAGTAATTATGTCGTGTCAGTCATTGGTCTAACTTGCTGTTCAGGTTTAGCTGGCCTTCATTTAATAGAATTCATGTTTTTTGAGTACATACATTTTAGTGCACGTGTAAAAATTTACCCTCTGCGTTTATTTTTCTCTGAATGTCCATTCATCATATTCAGGAATTATAATATAATTATGCTTATTTGGAAAAAGTAAAGTAGTACACAGATACTGTTGTTGCTCTTATAATCAAACTAAAACTTCTCACTCAGTACTCAACGGAAAATGTCTCACATTTCAGAGGCCGTAGAAAAAGTGAGCGACCGCCTACTCGGTCCGTTCAACATCGCTATGGTCGTCGAGCCTATCGACATCAAGATCTCAGAAGCCATCATGAGCTTCCAAGAGCACAACCAGGAGATCTCGCAGAAGATATTCGCCGGCTGCGGTAAGCCGGTGTTAGGCGGCGGTGGGGGAGCGGGACCATTCTCACCTTCGGGCAAGAGCCGCCGTTCCGCCAGAGCCATTCCAGACTTCGACTGGAACCAAGACAAGAAAAGTAATGACGTTGACGACTTCGAAATCGAGGGCTCAATCGAAAGCCTCTACAACGGAAGGAGCCACTATTCCGAAAGCTCACGGTTGCCGACAAGGGAAGAGATCAAGAGAGAACTGCAGGGGTACGCGGAAAGAGCAGAACTGAGGAACCGTTTCCTCGATTACTTGCGAGGGAATATAGAACTGGAGGAGTACGAAGCCTTGAAGAAGAAGGTGAGGGGGAAGAGAGACGCGGACCCGGAGCCGGCGGGTGCGACCGGGATGGATATAGGCTTTAAATCTTTCGACTTCGACGGAAAGAAGGGACCCAAAAAGAAGAAGCCTATTGCTAAAAATGACGACGGTCATGGTGAGTTGCATTTTCTATTTACGACACAGTTGCTACTATTCTTTAGAATTAATTATAAATACTTTTACTATTTAACTTGACATTCTTGCCAAAACATAATTATACTATTATATCTTATTATTTTGTTTTTGTTTCTTGTTATTTATTTGTTTTGATTTGAAGTGGTGGAATATGCACCTATTAAATAAATTAAATAATATTTTTTCTTTCGTATACTTAATGACATTCTCTTTTTTTAAATTAAGATTAAATTTGGCCCAATTCAAATAATAGTATTAATACTTCACTTTGAAAACTATCGCGAGTTTTATCCATATTAACTTATTAGGAACCGGCTAGGACCCGCGTTATATTCACCGGAAAGATTCCGACCAGTTTCGGTCTGTTTTGAAGTCGTTCGTCTGGGAGTCACGATTGCGCGAAGCGACGAGCACGGGGCTCAGCGCGTAACGGCCCGTGCTCGTCGCTTTGCTCAATCGTGGTTCCTAATAAGTTAATAGTATTAATAATCCTCCTCTCCTTGAATTGTGTGCCAAACAGGGACTGTAATAAACTTTTACTTATTTTGACTATCCTTGTTTAAACTACAGATAACAATCAAGTATTGAGTATTTGTATCGTTATATGCAGTTCCTTTTTACTACATATGTAAACATGTACCCCGTGGGGTGCCGGGTTAGAATTGCATCTCCCCATATCATCCCGTGGGTGTCGTAAAAGGCGACTAAGGGAATAAATTATACTGGAAGGTAGGCAGCAGCGCCTTCTAAAGAACTACTATCTTACACTGCGATCCCCAAGCCGCCTGCCAAGCGTGGGGATTATGGCAAATACCACCCTTAATAGGGGAGGCTGTGTTCAGCAGTGGACGATCCGGCTGATACAGAGGTAAACATGTATGTGATGTTGTGACGTGGTGTGTACTGTTGTAGGTTCCGAATGGGGCGGGCCGGCACTGGAGCGGCTAGTGAAGGAGACCCGCACACGCATGCGCAACACTAAGAGCTTCTGGAAGCATCTCCCCGCGCTGCTCTGCACCTCCCTCAGTATACCCAACGCGCCTTGCTACAACGGGACACAAGTCGCGAGGTGATTATTATTCTCATTCCTTATTTGTGTCTGATATATGTACAGTCGCCTGCAATAAGAAGTATACACATTGTAATTTTCAAAATAGTAGCAAAGAGTTCTGTTTTTCTTTATGTAATCAGAAGTATCTTAAAATCAAAGAATAAGTTGCATATTTTTACTCATGTTAATGTTAACTTCGATTATTAATAACTTAGCGACATCTCATTATTTTGAAAATTACGAAGTGTATACTTCTTATTGCAGGCGACTGTACCTGTTTTTTGCACTATAAACATTATTATTATTATTAAATATTGTGCAGTTACAATAAACACGAAGCGTCTACACTACAGATGCGCTCGTAGTGAAGTTTACTTAGCTGTTCTCAACCGATCAGCAAAGTTAAGCAACGTCGCCCGCGGTCATGAGTTGGATGAGTGACCGCTAGTGACATTACTACTGAGCTTTCCGTGCTTCGGATGACACGTTAAGCCGTCGGTCCCGGTTGTTGTCTTAGGATGGCAGTCGTTATAGCATGGTGGTAGGGCAATGCCCGCCTGACTAGCTACCACCCTCAAGTAGAAAATCTGTCGCCAAGCACCTAACGGTGTGTTCCGGCAGCTGTCCTTGAGAGCCAGTACTTCTAGGTTAGCCTGAACAACATCTTCGACCACATCATCACTTACCCTCAGGTGAGATAGTAGTCAAAAGCTAAGCTATCAGCCTTAAAAAAAAAACAACAAACATTATTATTATTAAATAATAATAATGTTTATTATTATTATTAAATAATAATAATGTTTATAGTGCAAAAAACAGGTACGTAGATCAGACACAAATAAGGAATTTTAAAATTATATGAGTATCATTTATTTAAATAATATGTCTATATAATAATATACATAACATGAAAGTTATTCTACAAGGCTTTTCGATTTTTCAGCGGAAATTTGCCATTCCTCACCAATTTACATGATTATTGGATTTTTTAAGGAATCTTGTTCTATCTTTTTCCTTTATCGTAAATATTTTGTTACTTAGATTTTTCGTAATCTATTAGTAGTCTCTCAAAAATTCTTGGCTGGCAGATTAGTTTAAAAATATTTCAGAATCATATTGCCCAGCAATATACTCACCACATATTATACGGTAATACATTACGCCTAAACCCTTTGGGAGTATAGAGGCGTATTTTTTAGGTCGATTGGTGTAATTTAAACTATCATATAAACAAAATTAACTTTTTAAACATCGTTTTAATATATCGTCATCATAAAATATAAACGTGTGTCGAGATTTTGCCAATACTATTCTCACTGTATTAATGAATTGAGCAATTATAACAGTATGGATTTTTGCATGGTGGTACAGTCGCCTGCAATAAGAAGTATACACATTGTAATTTTCAACATAGTGGCAAATGGTTATGTTTCTCTCTATGTAATCAGAAGTATCTTAAAACCAAGGAATAATTTGAATATTTTTACTCATGTTAATGTTAACTTCGATTATTAATAACGACATTACATTATTTTGAAAAAACGAAGTGTATACTTCTTATTGCAGGCGACTGTACCACACTCTGTCACCAAGCGTGTAACGGAGTGTTCCGGCAGCTGTCCTTGAGATTCATGATTCTAGTTTAGATTTAAAATTAAATGCTTTCAATTATATTTGACTTCTAATGCATATCAAATATTTTTGTCTAAATAAAGTCTAAGTTACCCGAATTCCTTATTTGGGTAACTTAGACTTTATTTAGACAAAAATATTTGATATGCATTGTTTTTTTAGGAGTTCTTACAAAATGAATGTCATCTCTCACCATTAGAATTCAGATGTGGGAAAATTCTATGTTTTTACCGCCTGCTATCATTTAGATTATTCATGGTACATTTTTATTTTTTTATGTTATTGTGACGGAACAAGCTCTAGGCCCACCTGATGTTAAGCGTTAACTTCTGCCTATAATAGATCCATTTCATGACAAGTCACGAATTGCACTGCTCCCGTCACTGAGTCGTAGTTGTTAAGTCTCATGTGCCAGTCATTTCACTGGCTCTCAAGGACTACTGCCGGAACACACCGTTAGGTGTTCGGTGACAGATTTTCTACTTGAGGGTGGTAGCTAGCCAGGCGGGCAATCGCAAAATGCTCTTCCACCATGCGGTGAAGCTCAAGCACGCGGCGGGATTCGTCGAACCTTGGACCTGCTGTCCATAGCCAATGCCACTGAGCCATCACTACTTCATATAAAAAATATCTAATATGTTATGATATGCATTGTTTTTAAAGAGTTCTTACAAAATATATGTCATCGTGCTCTCACCTTAAGAATTCAGATGTAGGAAAATTCTATGTTTTTACCGTAATTTAGATTATTCACCGTACATTAAACAATTGCACTGCCAATGTGTCTCGTGCCTTAATAACAATTTTTCCATTTATCTAGCTTCAATTGTAATACAACCCTGCTAATTGGATTCACTAACTCGTTCCAGCTACACGCTAGCAGCAGCGGGCGAGGGTCTAACGGGCCAGGCTTCGAACCCGGAAGTGCGGGGAGTCGTCAACCCGCAGGCAGTGACGACGGCGCAAGCTCAGGGAGAGACCTTGAGGAAACTGACCGCCAAGCTGAGGGACGCTTTCAATGGACAGGAAGTCGAGTGGACAGAGGATAATGATAGAGGTGAGTAATTACTGCATTTCCTGTGTAGCAACATGGAGTTTAATCTGATTATTGTGACTATTGCTGATGTCGAGCTTTATGTGCAAAATCGATCATTTGATCTCGACTTATTTTTTTTGTTTCCTAGGCTCAAACTCTAAAATCGTGCACTTCACTTAAATTTAATCAGTTTCAGTCAAGCGATTTTCTAGTATTTATAGCCGCTGAGAAAATGCCTTTGACTGATTCCATAGAACTTGAATCCGTAGTTTTTCCCTACTTTAAAGTAACAGACAGTTAATATTTTCATTAAATATTTTACTCTATTTAAATGCTTCAACGACAATACGAACAAGAACTGTCAAACCCATTTTTTTCTCCGGCCGGACTTTAACTCGAAAAACGGTAATCTGCCAAAGGATTACATTGACGATGTAACCTGTTTTTGAATAAATGTGTTGAAGTTAATTGTATTACTAAAATGGTAATGAAAATGAACTTCATTTTAACATTTGAGCTCCATTATAGGCATAGTTTTCAAAGGAAAATGTCAAATTCCATAGTCTATTTGCGTGGAACAGTTACAAACGATACCAACCATAGACGCAAAATGTGATCAAAATTATCGAAAATAACGAAATTAGCGTCTAATGGAATACGCCCTTATGAATTAATGAGGACGCGGGTTCGAATCCCGCACATGACTTACCTATCGTATATTTGTGATTTTGTAATGAAATCCGCATAGCAGGCGTTATTGCAAACCTAACAATATTAAAATTATAAGGTTGCGTCATCATTTACAATATGAAACCAATTGCAAAATTGGTCTTGTTTGTAGTACAACGCAAGTGGCACTATAGATGTCGCTCCATCCCAATACGATGGTTAAAGAACGATAGGAAAGATTCGGGTTATGACGTCATGTCATGTTAGCTCAATTGGTTAGAGCATACCCAAGCTCAAGGGGTGGATGGATGCGGGTTCGAATCCCGCACATGATTTAAATTTTTCCTATCGTATATTTGTGATTTTATAATGAAATCCTCATAGCAGGCGTTATTGCAAACCTAACAATATTAAAATTAATCAGTTTCAGTCAAGCGATTATCTAGTATTTATATTAAAGTAAAGCGCAGCCGCTGAGAAAATGCATTTGACTGACTCCATAGAACTTGAATCCATAGTTTTCCCTACTTTAAAGTAACAGACAGTTAATATATTTATTAAATATTTTACTCTATTTAAATGCTTCAACGACAATACGAACAAGAACTGTCAAACCCATTTTTTTCCTCCGGGCGGACTTGAACTGGAAAAACGGTAATCTGCCAACAGGCTTATTACCTTGACGATGTAACTAGGTAATGATAGCGACTGTGGAAAGCATGAATGGAGTGTTTTGAAAACTGCACGGATAATGAGGCTATGGAAACTTGGACCACGGAAAATAAACTTTATTCCGAATAGTAGACCAGGGGCCTTATTGTGTCACTAAAATAGAAATGAAAATGAACATCATTTTAACATTTTAACTCCATTATGGGCATAGTTTTCAAAGGAAAATGTCAAAATGACGTTCATCTTCATTACCATATATATATATTATGAGCGGTGTTAGAGGGATAATCCACAAAAGGAATCGTTGCGATCGGCGAGGGTAGGAAAATGAAGCGATCTTATTGGTAGATTATCCCTCGCACACCGCTCGTCTTCCTTGCACATCTCTAATAGTATATGTATAATGTTAATGGAGATGAGTCATTTTGACACTTTCCTTTTAAAACAAAGCCCATTATGGAATAAAAATGTCAAAATGAAGTTAATTTTCATTACCATATTAGTTACACTATAAGGCAACCTTATAATTTTAGAATTCTTATGATTGAATTACATTACAAAATTACAAATTTACGAGAGAAAAAATAATAGTCATGTGCGTGATTCGAACCCGCGCATGACATGAGAATTGTGATGGAACATGCACGAGGCCCACCTGGCGTTAAGCGACAACCTCTTCCTATAACAGATGCATACATTTCTTCACAAGTGGCGAACTGCACTGCCCCCTGAGACGTAAAGTTATTAAGTTTCATATGCCTGTAATGTCACTGGCCCCCATCAAACCGGCACACAGTAAGGGTAAGTACCGTGCTTCGGAGGGCACGTTAAGCCGTCCGTCGCGATTGTTGTCTAAGGATGGCAGTCGTTATAGCATGGTGGTAGGGCATTTTGCGAATGCCCGCCTGGCTAGCTACCACCCTCAAGTAGAAAATTAGTCGCCAAACACCTAACGGTGTGTTCCGGCAGCTGTCCTTGAGAGCCAGTACTTCTAGGTTAGCCTGAACAACGTCTTCGACCACATCGTCACTTACCATCAGGTTAGATAGTGGTCAAAGGCTAACCTATCAAGCATAAAAAAAAAAACCATTTGGAGTTAAATTCGCCAAAAACGATAAAAACGATCACACTCCCAAAAAGTTGTTCCACATGGGTCTTGGCATTACTTTCGCCATAAACGCTATGAAGCTACATCTTGACAGTTTTTTCTCAGTTTGAATCGCCTACATCTTATGTCAAAAGTGACAGAAGTGGCAGATTTTAGTGGCATTCTTAGTGTTCTTATCCTAAATGGAACAGGGGAGAACAGTTTCAAACGATCACAGTGATCACAACCATAGACGCAAAATGTGATCAAAATTATCGAAAATAACGAAATTAGCGTCAAATAGAATACGCCCTTATGCGAACATTAGGTACTTGGCAGTAGAAATAGGTTCGCGGCAGTACTTCTCCGGACGAACTCGACACGCAAAGAGTACTGGTACTAAAATGTGATGTAATAGTAATGTTGCTGGTACGTTTAGATTCGTTCCAGCAGCCGGCGGGCGGCAGGCGCGTGGACGACTACCCCGACGAGGTGGAGCAGGGCTCGGGCTCCGGGGACTACAACAGTGGGGACGACGGCCCGCCTGATGATGACGAGGACTCAGACGATCTAGAAGGTACACCATCATTATTATTTACTAACCGGATACCACAAGCGTTATATTTACCGGATATTGCTTCAACCAGTTTCGGCTTATTTGAAGTTCTTCGTCTGAGAACGGAGACGGTTACGCTGCAGCTGTCAAAGTCAGAATTCTTAGATTATTATTGCTATCAATAAGATAAAGTAAATATTGTCGTATTTGTTCCTCGCAAGTGTGTTGAAAAACTTCGTATGGCATACGTGCGCTTTGATATTTACAGCCTCTGCTTTCTTGTAGCAATATCGCCTCGGCTGTGATTTTGAACTTACCGCACTTATATCATAATGTACGATTACTATTAGTAACCGGCTAACACTCGCGCAATATTTACCGGTTATTGCTCCTACCATATTTGAAGTTCTACGCTGGGAGTCACGATTGTGCACAGCGTCGAGCGCGCAGGCCTTAGCATGTATAGCAGACCATACAATCTCATAAATAATTATGTGAAATAATGACAGCATGTAATGCAAACAAATAAAACAGATATCTGACATACACACAAAGTCATTGCTCTAACGTATTTTATATTTTGTAGCATACCACTCAAATTTAGGGATTTCGTTAAATAACAGATGGCGTTGTTATACAATATGGAGAAATTAGTTAATACATATGGCAATTGCATTAACTTAAATAAGACATAGGCCAATACCTTAATAAAAAAAAAGAACAGGTGTCAGTCATTTCCCATGTGATAATTAGGGTTGGAATCACTTAGTTAGTGATCGAATGCTAAATTCGAACAAATCAGTAGCAGAATCGTTTAAGTTCTATGAGGGAACATACGCTCTTTCAATTTTTCTTTTTATGTGATCTTATAATTATTTTCATTGCTCTCGATTTAACATTATCATCATTTTCTTCTAATGGTCGCTTGCCATTTAATATTTTATTTACGTCTTTGCAAAAATTATGCAAGAAAAATCGTTTACAGTAGTCTAAAAGAAATATTTGTAATATCCTATTATGTTCATGGCACCCAATATCATTAAAATCAATTAATATTAAACAAAGGGTTTTATGTACATTTTCACATGATTTTGATATAAATCATTTTTTATATTATAAACGATGTCTTGTATATTTGATACAACATTTGTTATTTTATCGCTGGGTTTGCATAGCCATCCTTGAGCATACCCTCCTCCGTATATAATCAGAATGTCCCAAAGTTACATTTTCACATTTAGTGCAATCTTAAAATGGAGTGAATTCTATCTCAAGATGGTTCATGACTACTTCCCGGCTGGTATTGTGCTGTGCTGTGCCTTTTTCCGGTAAAATAAAATGACAAGTAAACATTTGGTATTACTTTTCTGCGAGCGAGCTGCAAGTAATTGTGATCGTATTGTTAGAACCAAATACATATACTTACTTTGAGTACGATCCTCATTGATGTAATTTTTTGCTGGCATTGCTTTCAATTAATTGATCACTTTCAAGTGGAGAAAATCCTGCCAGTGCTACTACTGATTGTGATGTGATTAGTACTAAAAACGAGTAATTATTTAGCAACGAGGAATTGAATTGGATGTGTGGGCTTTGTGGAGTTTACAGAATTAAACTTTTTATCCGTTGATACAGAAGAAGAGACCCAACAAATAATTCTCGTATCCTAGCGTATGGGGTGTACATATATATCGTACTGCTACTAAACGAAGATATTTATTAAAATCCGCTGTACAAAAATATACAAAATTTACTTTATGGCAAAAGCACAAATCTAACGTGATTTCAAATAAAGAGACAATAGAGGTGTGACTAATATACTCGTAGAAATACGAATATAATAAAAGTAAAGAAAAAATATCACGATACATGATAGACTAATATTATTAATTAAAGGTAAAACTTACAACGGATATAAATCAAAATACACACCGATGGGAAATCGAGTTTACTAACTGGAACTGGTTTAATATGTTTAATTTATGTATTGAGAGGTACAATTCGAGGTGATAAGCCCAGACGAGCCCTCCAATGTCCCCACAAACTAAATTTATATGTTATTCTGCCTTGGATTAAAAAAAGGAAAAGGCTTATCAGCAAATTAATTAGGTTGCCCGGCTTGTTTTACTTTAAGCTTCTATTAAGAAATAAGAATAATTCAATTCAAATCGAAATAATTAATTCACGAAATTTTAGTCTCGTGCATTATTGATATAATTATATTATCGATTTGAATCGATGGTGAGCATCCCTAATTCCTATAACCAATTCCTATTTAATTTTGCATCTTGCCGATTTGTTTACTTTCTGTGCAAGAAATTTAAATTTATTTAGTTTAAAGTTAGCTGTGAATGGTGCATTATTTTTATGCTGGCTGTGATCATATAGGGACGTTGTTATGGTGCCATATACGATATTTTTACAATGAGGTGGAAAGATATTTTTTTGTTATGTATTGTTGCAAGTAGATAAATTAGGATAATAAAACATACATAAACTTATAGACTTTTGTATTTAGTTATCAAGCTCATTGTAGGTTTTAGGCTGGATCTTAATACTGCTTTTACTTTTGATGCTATATGTTTCGACCCGTGGCAGGAAGCATTGGTGATTTGGTACATATTTAAGAGTTAATGATCTTCACGCGTTCCTTGAAAGTAATAGAGGATAACAGGTTAATATTAGACATTAAATATATAGTATATCTATAAAAAGCTTATAGATATATCTATATTTAAATAAATAAAGGTACAAAGTATCAACCATACGTAACTGGGATGAGCATTTATGAAAAACAGATGGCAGCACTGTTTTTTTTATTATATTTTTTAGTGCCATCTGTTATATACGGACATTACTAACCGTGACGTCATCAAAAAAGTCTATTAACACCCAGGGATGTCAAGTTTGGTCTCTATTTCAGTATATACAAAGTTACTTTATGATGTATAGTACCACCAACTTAACTGTGCAGTTTTCGAGGGCGCTACTGGTCATGGAAATCAACTACAAACTGTCACAATTTGAAGGTATGTTGTAGTTCTTTTTTCGGCCGCCTGAACAGATAAGTTGGTGGGTCTGTAACTGGCGTTGAGACGGTTGCGCCGTAGCTGTCAAAGTCAGATTTCCTCCGTCCGAACTGTCACTTCTGTCACTGTAACTGTAATTGTCATTGTAGTTTTGATAGGTATAGGATTGTTGACACACTACACTATTATTGTCCTCTTCGCGGTTCCAGAACTCCGATAAAATACCGGTCATAACAGTCATGTCTAGCCAAAGTCATAAAATGTTTTTCTTGCTATCCCTTAAGACTGGAGGGAAGTCTCGAATTTTCATACAAAAAGAGAATACTTTTCTCTCCCCCTAAACAATCACTTTTTGGTTTTTATCATTATATTAAAGGAATTTCAATTAATGGGTATTTAAATACCGATATTTTCTCAAAACTTGTATCTCTAGTTTGTGAATTATTTATAGGAAAAATAATGATAAATAAAGAAAAAACAATACCTATAAACGTAGTTTATTCTGTCAGTTATAAAATAAGAGCAAAATTTTTAGATTTGGTTAATGTTTACTATGGGAGAAAAGTTTTCTCCCAGAACGCAATATATGCGCAAATTCTAAGTCAAAACTTGAAGAAGATGCAACTGTCCTTATCGCACTATTCAATTCGGGCGTTTAGCGAGACAGCACCACTTTGTTAAAATACCTATTTTTCTGTAATAGCTTCTCTTCCCGTTCCTTTGAACTCACGATCTGACAGTATATTACGATGTGTTTTCGCAGCCTAACTTTATGTTAAAGTAACACTTTCGGTTCTAAAGTCAAAATAGTAGACCCACTATCTCACTACAATTCAAAATAAGTGACCCACTATCTCACATAACTTCAAATTAAGTGGGCCACTACCTCATTTCAAAAGAAAACGTGAGGTATTCTTACACTTTTTGTTATTACTCGTAACATAACCCAATTACATTCAGATAGATCAGATCTTAGTCTGACCGTCAAAAGCGCCACATAACCCGGAACATTTTCAACGCGTATCGCTTCTACTCAAAGCTTTTTCGACTCGAGAAGGCCGACCTCTCAGGTATCATGTTCTAACAAGTTGACCTTGCCATGACCTTCAGGTTCGGGCGACATCTACGAGCAGCCGACTGACGTGCCCGAAGCCCCGACGCCGGCTCCCGAAGTGCCGATCGTCCCGAGAATAGTGGACACTGCCGACACAAAACTCGTGTTCGACGGATCCTTCACCAGCTCCAGTGGCCCCGGAATGCACATACCCAAGGAGAGAGAGCCCCTCGACACGACCAACAGGGCGGAGACGGAGCCCCCAGTCCGGGAACAGCCGGTGGCTGCCTCCGCAGACCGACCTTCCCTTTCCAAGGCCCTGTTCACGTACGCGCTGCCCGTAGTGTGCGCGTGGTTCGGAACTATTGTCACGGATCTATTTTAGCCGTTTTCGTAGTCGGATGGTCCCTAGTCAGTGAGTGGAGCGATCGCGCGGTCGGCGCACTTTGTCGCTATGAATTTCAGTGTTTTATTAGGCGGCCATTTTTATTTTGAAAACTTTTCAATCGAAGTTCTAAACTTAAGAGGCCTTTTACATTTTGCAGCCTTCTCACTCGCACTTTTAAAGATAATTTCAAATAGAAACAATTTGGTAATGATTTTTTAAAATGTGCTCTGACATTATTTTGCTTTTTGCGACTATAGATGGTCTCAACATCTTTACATTTTGTAACATGTTGAGTCCAATTAGAATTAGAGGCCCAACATTTTAAATAATTAAATTACGCGTTTTGGATCCCCCATTACAGGTATCAACATGAAAATTAGTCGAGAACATCTATAGTCGCATGCAGCGAAATAATGTCAGACCACATTTTAAAAAATAATTACCATATTGTTGCTATTTGAAATTATGTCTAAAAGTACGAGTGAGAGGGCTGCAAAATGTAAAAGGCCTCTTAAATGACAGGTAATAAATGACTTCTGTAAATGATTGCCCCAAACTGTCATATATTGTGTAAAGAATCTTCAAAATAAAAATGATTTTCAAATTGCAATCGTCCTCTACATTGTAATAAAATGTCCCCAACATAACTCAGCAGTTGATGAGGGCGCTGCTGGTAAAGGACAATACAATCTGTAACTTACACAGCACGTGGATTTAGTAGTTCCTTTTCTTGCCACCTGCACGTTTAACTTGGTGACTATTCATAACTCGCTATATTGCGGAAAATTTCGAAACTAATTCGATTCGATACAATGAAGTCCTATAGTTTATGAGAAAGTGATAACAACAGATACGATATATTTCTTGTTTATGAGTAACATAAAATTTTATTGCGACAAAGTTGTTTCTGTCGGCGAGCGCGCGCTACTGTGATATAAGCCGTGGTGTAGTGAAATCGGAAGAGAACTAATAACAAATTGATATTTTTACACAGTGGATTGTGTAGTGAGTTAACTTATTGATATTTTAAATAGAAGATTCGTTTACCTTCAGTTGTAAAGTGAACGACAATAAATTGACGCTGTAGCCGCGGTCTTAGTTTTCGAACAAGAGCTGGAGGCGAACTCCTACATGTTTTTTTTTTATATTTCGGTAAATGGTATAATCGTGTAGTTTCTTTTATTTAGCACAAAATCAGCCAAATTATTATTTGTATTTATTAAAAATGATCTTTTTGTAAATAACTTGTAAATTATAATTATTAGATAGTGAATGTATGATTTTTATAATTTTTGGTATGAATGTTAAATTTACATGATCGTCTTTGTGGTTTATGCGCCGTTTTAAAATGTAATTATTGTTAATGAAATCATATCATTGGTCATTACTTATTATTGGTAAATTGTTACTAAAACTGCAGTTCGACTAAAAATACTTTTTTAGATTCGTGTATTTCATTCTGTCACATTTTCAATGTGATATTCACTATGAGTAAATATGTAAAGAAATGTTACTCTCATACAGTGACCACTTTGATTTCGGATTAATCAAGTTCACAATTAACAAAACTCACACAATCGGCAATTCAATTGGATTTGTTAATTGATTTGGCGCTTAGAAATGATCGCACCCGATTGGTCGCGTCAAGGTAATGTTGTTGCGCCGCATGGTACACTTTTTAAACCACGTCCGCCGCGGTAATGTTTGCGTTCTGCTGTTTTTGAGCTTGACTTACACATTTCTTTGCATAATTATTTAATCGTAGGATATTCAGGAATTATCATTTCATCTCACTCATATAAATCATATTTTAATAAAGGTGCCGTTGAAAGAAAATGTATATAAAATCTAGTTATAAAAATCTAAAATTAAGGTAAGGAGACTGATTTGCTTTCGATTATTTTTTATTAAAAGAAACATTTTATTTAACTAATTTTGTTTATTTACGCTATTAAATGTATTGAATTCATACATAAATTTTACCGACTGATAATATTATTCATTGATGTATATTATTTGAATGATTTTAAAATATGATGGGTCACTTGCATGCTCGCGACTTGTGGTTTAAACGCAGTTAAAGACATGTTTTAGGAGAATCTTAAGATCTTGCATTGTAAAATATGTTGAACGTAAACTCGTGGTGTAGTCAAAACCACAGTAATTCAACCGAAACGTCAAAGTTAGTCTCAAATTATTATAATAAAAATCTGTCCGCGTAAGGACTCTGTAATTATCCAAAAAAAAATACATATCTTTTTTAATTAATTCTATTAGCGGACAGATGTTTATGCTTACATCTAATATCTTGAATATTTTTCAGTTATTTGTTTCGACCATTCCGATATACTTGGCGGTTTTTATTTTGAGTCTTTTTCTTGATGTCCCATTACTTTCAATATAAGGTTTATAGACGAAATCAGATTTGAAAATATATTTCAATGAAATCTTGGCGGGTGTGAAGTGTGCTACATATACGTTTTTGCACACAGTGAAGGATGTTATTCACTGACACCGTATTCACAGTAAAACTTGCTACTAACTTCACAGCAGTCATTAACTTTGCATTGCACCATCATGCACCATGCCATCCAAGTGACCCTATTTACTTCAAGTGACTATTAAGTATACAACTTATATATCAATATTTTTCATTTGGCTTCAGCTTTATTTTGCTAGTGATACATAACTCTTAACGTATTGCGACGCGAAAGAAGTTATGAATTTAGGACAATTGTTGAACGTCCGTCGCAATACATTAAGACTTTCTTATCTAGTTAAGAATCCAGTGTATATTTTAAGTGTTAATCTAATGTAAAAAAATAATACGTAATTAAAAAAATTGTCACAGCTACTTAAAAAGTAATCCGTCGTCGTAGCATTTTTTTTATAACGTGACATTAAAGTATAAATAAAATAATTTGTATTGTTATTTTTTACTGAAACCAAACTTAAAACGCACAATGTAAAATCTCGGGTGTTTATAAATCTGACTAATTTTGATGGTGATTTCAATTTAAGACGTCTGACCGCTATCAAAATCACATCAAAAATCTAAAAACAAAATTTGTTTTAGCAGTGTAACTGCTATTTTTCCAAAGTCGAATTTATAAATCAATGTTTCATTGATCACAAATTTGTAGAAGATTTCATTGCCGTAACTAAAAACGTAAATAAGGAATTTGTTTATGATAATTTTACATTCTGACCGTAAAACAACATAGTAAGACATAAATAATATAAAATTGAGGAAATTGAAATACTGTAGCTAGCATAGATCGACACATTTTAGTACAAGTTAAAAGGAAAATTACATAACTATTGTATCTCTAACTAACAACGAGTTGGTAAGAGACATAATAGTTGTGTACGTTGACAGCCAGTGTTTTAATACGCCGTAATTTATACAACTTAACTTCGACACATATACGTGCTTTACAATTTGTTGATCAGCCAATATCAGTTTCAAGCGAGATGACTTAAAAATGATCAGTTATTTCATTACGCTTCTTCTATGGGCCCAGTGTGAGATTTACTTGCGATACAGCGCCGGCGCGCTGCGCGTAAACGCAATTGCTAATATAAAACGCGCTAACGCGGTTGCAGCAAAATGCACACTATGCACACTGAATAATACCACGAATTGTAACTGACGCATTCTGAAAAACAGTAGCTTACTAGTGTGGTTAGTAACAATCATGTATGCTTAAATATGTCGATCTATCTTATAAAAATAAAATTACAAATCGTAAAGTTACGGGGACCAAAAAACTATATCACGGTAATGTGCCATCTATTTAAGGTAAACTAATTTAAAATAATATTTATAACAGACTTTAAATAGTGCACATCGTCTAGCGTATGTAAACACGCCTATTTGACGAACAACCGAACATTTTCATAAAGGATTTGGTCATAGGGCGTGTCAAGCTATGGTGGGCATTCTACAACTGGCTCTATCTTCAAAATTTTACACCTGGTTTTTTTTTGTTTTGCAATGAATTTCTACTGGTATGATGCAATTCTAGACATTACTTGGACAGCTTTTACGTAACCAATGCGGCATCAGTTTCAATTTTAATGGCGTATGTACATAAAATTCATATACATTATATCGTCCGCCTTTGAAAACTATTGAAACCATTCATTATTTTATCAGTTTGTCATCAATCTAGCCACCGGTTGAACTGATGCGATATTGATCGTGTAATAGCTGCCCCATACATAGATTGTAGTGTTGATGTTTTATACTGTGTATGTAAAATTGTATATGATTACAGAAATAATGAGAATTTATTCTAAATGTTTGATTTATCAATTTCACTCTTTAGCCAGTCGACGATAGATACTTGTTTATGTGGGCGATGCCCCATCCACCCACTACACTTTCCCACTGGTGTGTGGACGGGGAATTCAAGTTTCCCCCTCCACCAACTGCACTAGGGTTGGAACCAAATCAACTGCTTCATCGATATTACAAATAATTTTGCTGTGTTACTAGACATGTCAGTTTGAGATCAATTTTTATCATTCATTAAAAATATACAAAACAAAAGAATTCAAAATTGTCTTAAAAGATGCTTTTCAAGAAAACAGGCACTGTGAACCGAATAAAGTAAGTGTTCTTTTAATTTTCTCTACAGTAAATTTAAGAAGTATTCGTTATGAACGAGCCTTAACATATTCAAAACAAGAACAAAGGCATTGACCCATCTCACTCTGTCAATATCGGAAATGTGCGAGAGACATACTCAGTACTCGTTTGGAAAAAAACAGCTGAAGCTCATAAAGAACTTACTTCCTGAGAAGTCTCGGAACAAATACGAAAAACCTTATGATTATATTTCCCTCGTAGGTGTAGTATGAAGCACTATGTATCACTCAGGAGAAAGTTCTATTCCTGTTCGAGAGTAGTTTTATATGAACAGTGCCATCTTTCTTTTACATAACACATAGTGTGCGAGACAGTGATGACGCTATACATGATTGTAGCTTTTCAGTTATCACTAGGTGGTAGTCTCTTCAGCTAGAGTCCGTCTTGGTGAGTACCACCGCAGTCAGACATTCTGCCTTGAAGTTGTAGAGTGCAAACACTACTGTGTTTAGTGGAGTGAAAGGCACTGTAGTAATTGAAATTACTGGGCAAACGCTCGTAGCGAAGTTTACTTAGGTGTTCTCAACCGATCAGCAAAGTTAAGCAACGTCGCGCGCGGTCATGAGTTGGACTGGGTGACCGATAGTGATATGACTACTGAGCGTTTCCGTGCTTCGGAGGGCACGTTAAGCCGTCGGTCCCAGTTGTTGTCTTAGGATGGCAGTCGTTACAGCATGGTGGTAGGGTATTTTGCGAATGCCCGCCTGGCTACCTGCCACCCTCAAGTAGAAAATCTGTCGCCAAGTACCTAACGGTGTGTTCCGGCAGCTGTCCTTGAGAGCCAGTAATTCTAGGTTAGTCTGAACAACATCTTCGACCACATCATCACTTTCCATCAGGTGAGATAGTGGTCAAAGGCTAACCTATAAGGCATAAAAAAAAACGAGACATAAGAACTTACATCTCGGAGTGGAGTGTGCATTGCAGTGTAAAGCTGAACGAAGATGCTGACACTGCATTGCATGTCATTGGACAGGTGTGACAGCTTACCATCTATCAGGCGGCTTAATAGTCAAAATTGAATAAATTATTCAATTTTGGTCGTAGCCAGGCGGGCATTCGCCAAATACCCTACCACCATGCTGTAACGACTGCCATCCTAAGACAACAACCGGGACCGACGGCTTCACGTGCCCTCCGAAGCACGGAAACGCTCAGTAGTAATATCACTATGCCTTTGATTGTGTTCGTGGCCTTGTATTGTCATTAAATTATTAATATTGCTAATTTAAGTACATATTTGTACGTCAATCACATAATTTGCTACTAAAATATTCTACTGCCGCTCACGCTACTCTACTTGTCAGTACATCACTGATAATAAAAAAAAAGGTGAATGTGCGCAATAATAACCGTTCATTATAGCGTAAGTACGAATGTCACTAACCGGGTTAAAAATCAGTAAAAAATATCTTAAAATCAAGGTTGTTCCGTGCTTCGGAACGCACGTTAAGCCGTCGGTCTCGGTTGTTTAGTTAGGATGGCAGTCGTTATAGCATTTTGCCAATGCCCGCCTGGCTAGCTACCACCCTCAAGTATAAAATCTGTCGCCAAGCACCAAACGGTGTTTTCCGGCAGCTGTCCTAGAGAGTCAGTAATTATAGGTTAGCCAACATCTTCGACCGCATCATCATTTACCATCAGGTGAGATAGTGGTCCAAGGCCAAGCCTATTAGTCATGAAAAATATTTATTGTACATTTGTTAGATGATATTGAAGATTTTCTCAAATCCCGTGGATGTAGTTAATAGGCGAATAGGGTAAAATACCGGAAGGTGGGGCAGCAGCGCATTCTGAGGAACTGCTAACTTACACTGCGATGCCCAAGCCGCCTGCCAAGCGTGGGATTATGGCAAAACCACCCTTAATGGGTGGCTAAAGAGGCTGGGTTCAGCAGTGGACAATCCGACTTATACAGAACTGCCAATGAAAGTGTTCAAGAATAAAATTAAAACATGATAAGTCAGTTTGTTTCATTTATATATATTAAAATAAACTTATTAAATATTTATAACATTACGGTACAGACATTTAAAAGTATTTTGAATTTATTTTAAAGTTATACTTACGAGTTATACAATATGTACACATCCCGTCTTAATTTTTAATCAGACTCCACAAGTCAAGTCGAGTGAAATATTGAACCTTATTTCACTCCAAATAAGTGGTTTTTTTCTTGGATATTTTCAGTATAACGATAGATCTTTCGATACGTCATCAGAACAGCTGTATTGCAATAAAGAGTAATATGTACATCGAACTTGGATTTTCATTTCATGAGGGTTTTCACTTTAACTAGGACAACGGTCAACTTTGTAATAATCTAGGGGCTGTATTTGACCAAAAGTATTGAATTGGGCTGCATCTTTTTTAGGGTTCCGTACCTAAAGGGTAAAAACGGGACCCTATTACTGGGACTTCGCTGTCCGTCCATCTATCACCAGGCTGTATCTCAAGAACGGTGATAGCTAGACAGTTGAAATTTTCACAGATGTATTTCTATTGCCGCTATAACAAAAAATACTAAAAATAAAATAAATATTTCAGGGGGGCTCCTATACAACAAACTTATTTTTTTTACCGATTCTTGCTAGATACTAATAACGATGACATGTACGCTTTAACTATTAACAGAATATTTAGTTACGGAGCCCTTCGTGCGCGAGTCCCATTCGCACTTGGCCTGTTTTTTATAGATATGTTTTGTATCTATCCCATACCCATTTCTACCGCCATGCAGTAGTTTTCACAATGAAGTGAAGTTACTGGCACTTGAGAATTAACAACTCTTATGTCTCAGGGTGATGTGCGCAGTGCAGTTCGTCAATTGTGACGAACTGCATCTGTTAAAGACAGAGGTTACCGCTTAACACCCTTAACACCAGGGGCCCAACTCCCACCTTTTAAAAACTATTATGGAAAACCAACATCATTACTTCAAACTTAAAATATTGATACTAAGATTCGTACCATGGCCGTCACGTAACAATAATGTTCATATAGCGCTATCTCTATCGCACAAATGTCTTGATTCAATGCATGCAGCCCGCTCGCACGTTAAAGTATTAATGTATGTTTACTATAGTGACATGTGGTAGTGCAAATTAAAATTGCTAATGTAAGGTTAAAATAAGACTGAATTAAGACATGGGTGTTGGCCCCCGGGTGGGCCTAGTGCTTGTTCCTTCACCCTTATGTTATTGTGACGGAAGATGCTCGAGGCCCACCTGATGTTAAGCGGACTAACCTCTGCCTATAACAGATGCATTTCATCACAAGTCACGAATTGCACTGCGCCTGTCACTTTGAGACATAGTTGTTAAGTCTCTAATTTCACTGGCTCTCAAGGACTGCTGCCGGAACACACCATTAGGTGCTTGGCGACAGATTTTCTAACTTGAGGGTGGTAGCTAGCCAGGCGGGCAGTCGCAATATGCCCTGCCACCATGCGGTGAAGCTCAAGCCGGCGGTGGGGATCGAACCAGGGTACTGCGGCACGGCAGTCCATAGCTATTCCCGCTCTTCTATCATTGCTTCAAAAGATTATAGATTTAGGGTGCGGACCATTTGAATTTAAATTCGCCAAAAACGCTAAAAACGATCACACTCCCAAAAAGTTGTTCCACATGGGTCTTGGCGTTATTTTCGCCATAAACGCTATGAGGCTACTGGAACAGTTTAAATTCCCTACATCTAATGTCAAAAGTGACAGAAGCGGCAGATTTTAGTGGCATTCTTAGCGTTCTTGTCCTAAATGGAACAGGGGAGAACAGTTACAAACGATCACAGTGATCACAACCATAGACGCAGAATGTGATCAAAATTATAGAAAATAACGTTATTAGCGTCAAATGGAATATACCCTTAGATGTTTTTTTGTACATGATTGCAAATGGCGTGGCATTTATATGATGAAATATTTAGTTGTATTATTACGATATTATTAGCTACTTATACGCTTGAACAACAAATAATTTTACATACTTGACTACTGAATTGTTATTTACGCCTGAGCGTATCAAAGTGTGAACTTAAGTCACATTTTGATTCAAATTCTCGTATATAAATGTCCAAGCCCCAGTAAAATTATGGGGTGTGGTTATCAGTACAGTTCAGTCGATCAAAGTGATCGTTCGGATCGCGAAATCTAGTACGTAGTACATAAATATCGACGATGGTTTACGATTTACTGTAAGTCACTAAGCATAAGGTAGGTAATTCTTATCTATTCATCGTCAGAACTGCTGTCTTCGCTGTCAGAGCCTGACTCCTCGCTGTCCCATTCTGAATCCGAGCCGAGCCAGTCCGGAAGTGACGGCTGTTCTATTATGGTCTTCCACTCGTTGAGTTTGTGCAGATCTGTAAATAAAATATCAATATGAATGCAGATTACAAAATTACAAATAAAAGAGAGGTTTTTTTTTTTTGAAGTCATGTGCGAGATGTAGTTTGTTAATTAAGGGTCGGCCAAATAACTTTTTTTTTTACATGCTATAAAAAAAATTACTGAATATTTTCTCAAATTTCTTTTTTATTTGAAAGTACAATTCTTCCGGTTAATAATGGAATATAATTTCATTATTAACCGGAAGGTTTGTTTTCAATTAAAAAAAGAAATTTGAGAAAATACTCAGTAGTTAGTTTTTTTAAAAAAAAAATAGCATTTAAAAAAAAGTTATTTGGCTGACCCTTTATTTCTAATAGTCAAGCGTTGTTTTGTAAAACGGATTCCTGGATTCTGACAACAAAAACAAATGCCCAGATACTTAAAGGAGTCTTCTTATCCTTTATGCTGAAAAGTTATGTAGTTGAAGATGTTTGCCGGCTAAGCCTGGAGAGACCTGGCACCAATGCACAGAGGCGGGATCACATCTTTGCTTGGCGACAGATTTTACCTATTTGAGGTTAGCTAGCCAAGCACGCAGATTCTTTATATACAGGGTTATTGGTAAAATGCTAACAACCTCTTAGAGTTGACTGCTGCTAGTCCTAAGAAACGTTTTGATAGGTATGATTATTCTTTTGTTTTGAAAAAACATTTTTTTTTCTTTTATTGC
This sequence comes from Plagodis pulveraria, assembly GCA_963890685.1. Classification (NCBI taxonomy): domain Eukaryota; kingdom Metazoa; phylum Arthropoda; class Insecta; order Lepidoptera; family Geometridae; genus Plagodis; species Plagodis pulveraria. Next base: position 6,350,481 of record OY982950.1, read on the forward strand.
CTACTACGAGCTGTGAGAGCCCGCCGCGACAACACTGGACCGCGCCGTGGTCCCTTTGAATAGAGTTTTGAATATTTACATCGTGCAAAGTAATAAAAAATATGAAATAATACATTACAGGCACAAGAGACTTTTGACAACAGGTGGTCCTCGTGCTTATTTAGTCAAAAACATATAAAAAACACAAAAAACATTTATTTTTTTCAAATCAAGAACAAAATCATCTCAGAATATTTGTTAGGACTAGCAGAAGTCAACCCTAAGAGGTTGTTATCATTTTACCAATTAACCTGTATGCATAAGTTCTATTTTTATTAAAGAAATAATTTTCATGGCCGAAGGGTATTTTGCTAAATGCAGAATGAATGTTGGCACTAGAACTAGAACTAGCTATCACCCTCAAATACACACCTATTTTCTGATTATAAGCTCATTGTTTAATAAATCTGTCCAACTTTATTTTTCCTGTAAAGTATTATGATAGCTTTATAACACATTTTTTTAAACTAACTACATATATGCCAAATGTCGACTTTTCAGGTTAGTGGTTTTGGAGAAAATATCCTTAGTCAGACGGACAGACAGACAAACACGGCAGTAATCCTCTAAGGGTACTGTGTTTTTATAGATGTACTGAACCCTAAAATAAACATTAAAGACTTACCTAAACTATACATGTCACTCAAATAAAACTGCTTGTCATCTTTCTCGAGTACCCCTCCATACACGTATAAAGTACTCTTTAGTACTGCCAACATGGTGGACATGCGGGGCGATGGGCCGGATCGAGGGCGGGGGGACGCTGCCGTGGGCGTTGCAAGGGGGGCAGCGGCAGGGGCCGGGGCGGAACCACCCAGCTTCAGAGTAAACCCTTCAGACTCTGTTATCACTGGAAAGATAATAAGTAATTCAGTTTAGTTGACTTCAATGAGAGCATGGAACAATTGAAGAATTTCCATTTTTAACAAGATATTATTGAAAATACCTTTCGAGATTTTGGGATGTTTATCACCTTCTATATTATAAATAATTTTAAGAAAGTACATATTATTTTTAATATTGTTAGGTTTGCAATAACGCCTGCTATGCGGATTTCATTACAAAATCACAAATATACGATAGGAAAAATTTAGGTCATGTGCGGGATTCGAACCCGCGTCCATCCACCCCTTGAGCTGGGGTATGCTCTAACCAATTGAGTAAATATGACATTTGAATGGTTCGAATCCCGTACATAACTTAAATTTTTCCTATCGTATATTTGTGATTTTGTAAAGAACATATTACTTTATTTTTGAAATATTTATATGGCTTTGTATTTAAAAAAAATAATATGAACAAGAAATACAGAAAGGCTTTTGATAAATATTTGCCGCACAGAAAAATCTATTGTTTTGTAAATCTATAACGGTTATGCGAATCTGAAATTTAGACTGGAGTATGAAATGCAAATAACGCCTTGAAGTAAATAAATGTGGCCTTGAATGACAATTTCACAATTTTTTTACGCTTTTCTTTAGGGTGATCAAGTTATATACTACGTTTCGCAAACGTACATAGTAATATGTTGTACGTAGGTTTTCATAATTGGATCCCGTTGGAAATTAAGATTAAAAAAAATACAGTTACTTCAGTAACGAAGTTCTATATTTATCGCCATAGCTGAATTTAAAAGAACCTACCAATTTGTAGCAAAACCATCTGTTTATACATATGCCGCAACATACCTGTCTCGCTTTCTCCTTTATCATCCGGAACATATTCTTGTGGGGTAGCGCCGACGCAGTTCTGCTGTTCCGACTTCAGCGTGACTGTGTGCCACTTGCCGACCTCCAGGTCTAGCAGGTGCAGGTCATCGCTCATATCGCCGCGGAGGTCTTCCTCGGTTTCTTCTACGTCCTACACAATATACCAAAATTACATCTACGACAGCACAAAATTGAGCGAACGAAAAGTTTTTTCGCACTGGGTTCGTGCTCGCGAATTATGTACGCCTAATGGAATAGTAGGAGTCACATCCCGTGGGGTGCCGGGCTGAAATTGCACCCCCCATATTTTCCTGCGAGAGTCATAACATATGATGAGGTGGAGTACAGTTTGTTTGTTATAGACCGAGGTAACCGCTTAACATCAGGTGAGTCCCGAGCTTGTTCCGTAGCAACCACATAAAAAAACAATCGCAAAAGAGATCTTTCAGATTGATATCGCAATATTCGTCGTGACAGAGACTAAACGCGATTAAAATATTAACGGTGAGAATTTTTGAAGTAAAACGGATATTTGATCCCAGAACTTGGTTCAATTAAGGTGGAATCTCACGTTAGTGGCGCTAAAATATTTTTTTACAGTTTTATCGTACTTGCTTCTAAATCCTAAACGGGTCTATTCACGCACGAGTTAACATCAAACTAATTATATTTTGACTAACCTCGACGTTTCGATCAAGTTGCATTGACCGTGGTCACGAGTAGACTGAAGAAGCGGGTGTCATCGTCTTGAGGAGCGGCGGGAGCGATTTAAATCTACCCCCGTTCGGTTTTCGTTTTTGTCTTTATGACTGTCACCTCGACACACTACACTAACAGTATCGGAACATGCACGCGGAGACAAATAACGACTCGTGCACTTTTTTATGACAGGATTCCATGATGAGGGAAATTTAAATCCCACCATCCTTCCGATTGACATTTTTGTACTTCTTAATTTCAACTGCTTCACGTACAATTCTCGAGTAATAATGTCGTTCAGCGGAGAGAATTTTTGGGTCATGTAGCTCGATCCAGTGGTTAGGTCCTGACTCAAGCAAGTGCTCAGCTATAGCTGATTTATGCGTGTCACAATTCTTCACAGCTGCGATATGTTGTTGTTCATCGTACTTGTAGCTGGTGTTGGTAACAATACTACATGATCATGGTATTCTCGAGTTTAACATACCATTGCTCGTAAGATGTTGCAAATTTATTAAACAACAATACACATGATTCCATAAACTACCCCCAAACAGGCCTGGCTCACTCCGCATTTACAAAACTGCATTTACATCGGCGTATCTGTTCGGACGGGATTATTCTACGGCGCGTGCCGCATCAGAAGAGATCAGACCAATGCGTGGCCATGCGATACAAATAAAGACGCCTTGTAGGTGAATATAGATATTAGGTACTCCGTGCTTTGCGAGCTGAAGTGCACTTTATTGCTTCGCAACTAGAGTAGCTTATTGATTTCTTATGGCTTTATCTTTCTGGTTATTTTTATTCTGTGCCCTAACCCCTTCAGAAACATAAAAAAATACGCGTATTATGTGATTAGGTATAATAGTTAGACAAACTAGTAACAAAATAGAAAAAAATACACTTTATACGCGTTACGTTCTATGTATTATGAAATCGGCACTAATTACGATCGGCACAAGGATACTTGCGATATTAAAAACGATGTTCTCCGGGCCTACTTGTGGAACACAACCATCCCCTCCCCAGCCTTTATCCAAGTATGTAGTGTAAGTGTACTGACCGAGACTCCCCCGAACACGTATCCCCTGTTGGCTTGCGCGTTGGTAGCCGCGGCCTGGCCGGCGCGCGGCGGCGGGCAGTGCGTGGCGGCGGCGGGCGGCACCGCGCGCCACGCCCACGCGCCGCTCCGCACGCTCGCTCGGTACAGGTCCGCGTGCGTGTACGTGCGCTCCGACCGGCCCTCGCGCGCACGGGAGAACCCGCCGTATATGTATATCTGTTCACAATACATCTAATATTACACTAATATACCAATTGCCCACTCACAGACGCTGCCGTACTCAGAGACGCTGCTTAGCGCTAACTAGCATTAAATACTTCAAAAGCAATGCAAAAGAACTATTTTATGGCTGGTTGAAATGTTGCACGGTGGAAGGGCATTTTGCGAATGCCCGCCTGGCAAGCGACCACCCTCAAGCAAGTTAGTTCCTGAAAACGGGGCATCGAAACCTTACCTTTTATAGTTCTTGAAAGATATATTAGGTCCTTACATATGAAATTGGCGTTTTTCGTACTGGCCACTTTAATCACGAATTTCTCCTCTTTGGTAAGGAATTCCAAATTCAAATTTGTACAGCTATAGACTCATGTATTTGTGCTTCGATGATCGTCATTCATTTGTTTTTTTTCTTCTGTTTTTTTCTGTTTGCGTCACTCATTTTACAAAATGGAAAACCTTAAATATCGCATTATTTACGAGTACGAGTTCCGCCGTGGCACTAGTGCTGCGGAAACAACTCGAAGGGTGAATGATGTGTATGGCGGTCGTGTTGCAAAAGAAAACACAGTTCGTTTTTGGTTCCAACGTTTTCGTTCTGGAAATTTCGACCTGCAGAACAAGCCCCGTGGACGGCCTGAGACTCAAGTTGATAATGAAGAGTTGAAGGCTATTGTGGAAGCGGATCAATCGCAAACCACGTCCGAGTTAGCTGCAGGCTGCAATGTTAGTGATAAAACTGTTTTAATTCACTTGAAGCAAATTGGGAAGATTAAAAAGCTAGAAAGGTGGGTACCTCACGAATTGACTGAAACAAACCGGCAAACGCGCGTCGACTGCTGCGTTACATTACTAAACCGGCACAATAATGAAGGTATTTTAAACCGAATCATTACCTGTGATGAAAAATGGGTTCTTTACGATAATCGGAAGCGCTCAGCGCAATGGTTAGATCCTGGCCAGCCAGCCAAATCCTGCCCCAAGCGAAAAGTAACCCCAAAAAAGTTACTTGTAAGCGTTTGGTGGACTAGTGCCGGTATTGTTCATTACAGTTTTTTCAAATCTGGCCAGACTATTACGGCTGATGTCTATTGTCAGGAATTGCAAACCATGATGGAAAAGCTAGCGGCTAAACAACCTAAGCTGGTCAATCGCTCCACGCCACTGCTGCTTCACGACACCGCTAGACCACACACTGCGCTACAGACGGCTACTAAATTAGAAGAGCTTCAATTGGAAAGTCTAAGACATCCTCCGTACTCCCCGGACCTTGCTCCAACAGATTACCATTTTTTTCGAAATTTGGATAACTTCTTGCAAGGGAAAAAATTCAACTCCGATGGGGCAGTCCAAATCGCCTTCAAAGATTTTATTGATTCCCGTCCGACTGGTTTTTTTAGTAAAGGGATCAATGAACTACCTATGAGATGGCAAAAGTGCATAGAAAATAATGGTTCATACTTTGATTAATTAAATATATTATATTAAAAAATATTCGACTTTTTGTTCCTCCCATACAAAACGCCAATTTCATATGTAAGGACCTAATATAAGATCCATTATTACTCTTATTTTATATGTTAGACATTAGTCATATACGTACATTTAGCGCTACTGTACATGCGTAGCTTAAGAAGTTACGCACATAATCGCAACTTTTTTGTGTATAATAAAAAACTACACAACTAAAGTTTACTTCTGAATTGTAGAATTTATCTAGTAATAATGTAATTTCACTGAACCACAATATTTTTTAGAGTGAGTCGGGATCCAAGATAACTTTTTCCATCAGCACTGCGTTTGATACCATAACATAACAAAAAATAATCATGTTAAGGATGAGACTTTCAAGCGCATACCAAACATGTCTATGCATTATGGTCCTTCGATACCCAGGTTGGAGTATTCATGTAATAACAATGTTCTAGATACCTTCAGAAACAAAAACTTACAGAATCGTTTCCAGCCGGCACCATAACACAGGCAGATCTGGCACTGGGCCCTTTGCCGCTCGGCGTCAGCTTGCACCAAGTCCTTGTGTCCAGACAGAAGGTGTACAGATCGTCGAAGTACCGACAGTCGCGGCCATCGTCAGAGTATCCTCCGAACACGAACAGTTTCCGTCCAAGAAGGACCATACGATGCCCGGAACGAGAAGATGGTCCGTTTGGAGCTATCACCTGTAATTTTTAGCACAAATTCAAACTATTAGCAACGAATTGCGAATAATGACAAGTAATAAAGATAGTCGCATCACAGTGCATGAAGAAAATCGGGCATTGACCTCTGATCCAATAAAATTACATATACTGTAAATAGCCAAGAGCCCTCGCTCTTGTAGATTTCCGCATTACAACAGCCCCTAAAATAAAACATGTTTGTTGATTTTGATCACAGCTTCAAAAGTACTTACATCATACATATATCATATTTTTAGTATTTGTTGATTAAACTAAGGACATGGTAAATAATATACAGAATTTTCAGGTTCCTAACTAATAAAGTTTTTGAGACATTCTAACCCGGCCCCGCACGGGCTAAATCTATGATGAGGCCAAATCAAAAGAAAATTAAAGCGTGTTAGGTTATAAGGATTCGGACTTACTTTTTCCCATTTTTTTTCTGTCAATGAGAAGCACCATAGGTCCTTGTAGTGATGAAACTGAGTCTCCGTGGGGCTCGTGAACTCTCCTCCGAATATCCATAATTCTCCTCTAAGAATAAACATAACATTTTATTTAAAAAAACAACCCTGACTTGTACTTGTTTGTTATTGTTTGATTGTGATCAAATGTATGCGAAAATGAGATCGATTAACTGACTTGCAGTTGCAAAAATATTCCTGAAGGCTTGCTTAAGGCAATAAGTTAAATGTGTAAGAAACTGTTCATACACCCTTCATTTTGTAAGTCAAGGTGAGGTCGCTTAATTCCGAAACACATTTCCTTAAAATTTTCTCGATAAAATATAATCGCAAAGTTGAATCTAAATAACGCTAGTAACGTAATCTTAATTATTAATGATGATAATATAAAAATATAACAATAAAATAGCAAAACCTTATCAAGGGGGACAATTTATGTTACATTTTCGATGATAGTTAAAAGTTTTGTGTTATTAAGCTTTCTTTCGTTTTTCACCCAAATTTATCGCGTTGCACCATCGCTGCCTCTGTTTCAATCTTACGCACTTCGATATGGACAGAATTTTAGCATTTGTCAGCGTCTTAACTTACGGCGATGGCAGTAAATTCCATTTGGAGCTAGGCCACTACTTTATCTTCACGATGAAACGGCTGAACCGATTTGGATGAAACTTGGAATATAGACAATTTAGGTCGGTTGCCGTTTAACATGGCAATTTTTCTTAAAGATATATAATGTTATTTCATATCAAAAGTAGGAGCAACGATCAAAATGCTGGGACCTATTTGGCTCAAAGATTTTTATAAGCATTGCAATTCAACGGGGCACGCTGCCAACTGATAGTGGGCTAGAGCATTTGGACTGCCTATGAGTCCAAATTCTTTTATTGTAGTAGCTGTAGTGTTGTATATAGTTTGTGGTATTTGGTTAATAAAGGCATACCGCCGGTAAAAAAAAGGAGCAAAGTAGCAGAATAGATATTACACATTTAACGTTTATTGCAAGACGTTAAATGTGTAATATCTATCCTGCTGAGGCCACGTCAACGCCAAGTCCAGTTTAATAATTAATATGAGCCGTTAAAATCAACTAAGGGGACATGCCATATGTTGGCGGTGGACCGATGACACTATCGGCGAACATCCCATATGTGGGCGGTGAACCTGCGGCACTATCGGCGTAGATCCCATATGTGGGCGGTGGACCTACGGCACTGTCAGCAAACATCCCATATGTGGGCGGTGAACCTGCGGCACTATCGGCGTAGATCCCATATGTGGGCGGTGGACCTACGGCACTATCAGCGAACATCCCATATGTGGGCGGTGAACCTGCGGCGCTATCGGCGTACATCCCATATGTGGGCGGTGGACATATGGCACTATCGGCGTACATCCCATATGTGGGCTGTGGATCTATGGAACTATCAGCGTAAATTCCATATGCGGTCGGTGGACCTATGGCACTTTCGGCATATATCCCATATTTGGGCGGTGGTCTGTGAACCTGTTATTAAACTGATCTTGACTTCTTGCTGAAGAGACCTACGCCCTTGTTACAAAGCAAATAAAAAAAAAAACGAAATAAAATGTTTTCCTTTTAGAATTTTCCACCATTGCATTGACTCAGTGATCACCTTAAATATAAACTAACTTGTTAGCCGGTGTGGCAACAGCTTGATGCGCACTGCGAGGCGGCGGAGCTCCAGGTGCCTTCACCTGCCTCCACGCCCCTTTCTCCGGGTTGAAGAACAGGAGTTCATTGTACACTTCTGTCTGGAAGGAAAGACATTTCAATGCAGTGTAAATTCTCTATTGAACTTAAAAAAAACATCGAAGGCTATAGACGTTGTGATTATCTTTAAAGGACTGTCTAACTCTAGAGCTTTGAAGCATAAAAATATGATGTAGGTAATATGTACAAGATAATAGATTCAGGCATTGCTTTGCGGAAATCCATCTATCTGTACTTCTATATCTATACTGAAAAAAGATTTATATTTTTGTATGTAACAAATAAACTTAGGAGGAAAAACTAGCAGGCAGCTCATTTGGTGGTATGTAATAACCGTCGCCCATGGACCATCCTTAACATCCGCGGTTTCAAGGATGTGCTGCCGGCCTTTGCTGGAATAAGCTCTTTTTTAGGGTTCCTAAGTCGTATTCGATTGCAAATACTTTAGTAAAATACAGATGGCAGCTGGTACTACATATTGGCATCTAAAGGCAGAAAATGTTGTGAGAATTGGTTGCAGACTGTCAAACTGAATAATGTAATATAACACTCAGTCCTGGTGTGTAATTAAGTACTTAAAATAAAGCAATCCAGTATGGTGGTAGGATATTTTGCTAATGCCGCCTGGCTAGTTATCACATTCAAGTTCTAACGGAGTGCTCCAGCATTCTAGGTAAGCCTGACCAACATCTTTGACTGCATATTTGCTTACCAAAGAGGTTATATTAGGTTAAGACTTTACCATGTAAGATGGTGGTGAAAATATTATATTGCCTATTAGTAATGAAATAAAAACAGTTAAGAATTGTTATAAGATTCCTGTTATATTATTATTTTATTATTAACCTTTTGTCCATTATGATATTCGCCTCCAAATAGAATGAGCTCATTGCTTGTGGGGTGAGGTGTCAATGAAGCATAGGCCCTCGCAGATGGTGGCCCCTGAAGTGTCTTCTCCGAGGCAGCCGAGCGCTTAGCCTCTTCTCGTTCTATCTCTGCTATTACTTTCGCTATATCTTCCTGCAATATCAATTATATAAAAAAGAACTATTAGTTAATAAACATTAGATTTGAACATGGAACCTCCACTGAACTGTTTTTAAAAAAATGTAATACGAGGATAAAGGATAGATACGATTAAGGATAGATAGTAGAAGGGTGCCCCAGTAACTATTTTACAGGTTACGCCCAGGTTACATATCGGTGAGTCAATTTGTTTTCGATCGATTAACCATCTTGAAATTACCACTACTTTTTATTTTTTTAACATAACGTCCACTATAAAAAACCGAACACAAAGTTAATGCTTAAGTTTGTTCAATATTACCGAAATGGGGTCTGTCCTAAAAAATACCGAAACATATCTTTTTTCACGATTTTAAAGAAGTCAAGGATAATCTCCCGTTTTTTTACTGATTTTACAGTTCTAAGTTAGCAACCCTATCCAAATAGGTTTTGTGATACGGGGAATCCCTAAAAAGTCCTTCAATATTATATCTAAAGGCGCGTAACCACACGTTACCGCAATAACGCAAATGGTTATCATTTTTGATGATAATAACGGGTATTTGGTATTTTTTTAGCGAAGTGATGGATTGCATCTCTATTGGTATTGCATCATTATTAGTTTGGCTTGTTGCGGTGCTCGCTGCGCAGTCTGACGTTTCGCCTATTCGTATATCCAATAAAAGGTTTAGACATTATTGATCCAATTATTGTTAAAAGTGGCAAAACTGATTCGATAGTTCCTGTTATTAGACTCTTACCCAATTTTATTCATAGCAATGATTTCCAGAAAATTGATACGGACTGGCGTGTTTTAAAATTGTGCCGTGTTTTAAGATCTATTTTGGGATAAAATAAGTTTACTTAAGTGTGGCGACGACACTAATATATCTTTTGTTGACTACTTTTGTCTTCATATTTTTTCATTAATCCTCATTCATCCGTCATTGTTAATCGTATATTCCCGCATATTAATCTTATAAAAACAAAACAGTGACATCGCTCTCTACTGAGTCGATCACTAGTCTATTACATACAATAGGTACAACTTTTTAATGACACCAATAGTTATGACTTTGAAATTGACCGCTGCTAAGGACAAAATATATTGGTATGATACTAAAGATAGTAAAAATAATCATGAGACGAATTTCTTAGCATTCCATGGATTCAGCGTGCGGGTGCCGGGTCCATAGCGTTGCAGAGTAATAGGCCAAAGGGGCCTGGGGCTTGCAACCCAGTGAGTAAGGGGCCCCTTTGTGATGCATGAATGCTGCCTTTCACCGCTCGAGCCTCCTCCCCTGCCCAACCAAATTTGGTAAGATCCTACTAATGCCGCCTTAGATACACGTTCTAGGATGGAAGTTACGGTTGTTCTTGACGGGCCAAGGTCTTTAATTAAGTAGGTTATATAGAGATTTCGCTGGTATACCCCTTGAACTTCTACAGCATATAAATTATCACATAACCGTTTTTGGTTAATTCATTTGTTAGGTCATAATATTTGTTTGTTTTTATTGTGTTGACTTTATGTATGTTTGTTTCTCAAGGCACAGAAGTTCTATAAGTACTACGCGTTTTAGATTTATTGAGTATAGAAATGTGGTCTGGAAGACATAACGCCAACATCCTCAGGAATTTTGTAGTGTTTTTCATACGAGTCCATCTAAAGAGTCCAATCGGGAGCTGCCCCTAAGATGGAGTAAGGCTTGGATTTCGATTTTGTAGATGACCCTTCTTTTACAAAAGCAACCTGTCGTTTGTTCGTGGTCAAACCTTTTTTTGCTCTAGTTACCGAGAGACTCGCTGCTTCTCGTATGATTTCAAGGACTCTATTATAACGGCGTGAATAATGACCCCTATCAAGGAGCACCTTGCATCCTACCAATAGGTCTCTTACTGTACATATGGCTCCCGAAGACCGCAAGACATTTCAGTGGCTTTCCCCCATCTTACTAAATTACTTTGGTCTTGGAGTGTCATCTGAAAGGCGTTAAGATAGAATTTTAATAAAGCAGGTGACCAATCGTATATCAAGGTGCGCCACTTTAACACCAGAGGGATACAAAATTCTATGGTTAGACATTCGCTTTGCATTTCCAAGCTCATTGCATGCACTTTATAGCTATCATTTTCGTCTTGTTGTAGTAAAGATTTTACGACGTCTTGATCCTCAGTATTCTTTCTCGAACCACAACCCGCTTTGCTGGACTATGCACCTATCATAAATTGTTTATGGAATTGAAGCCTCGATTGAGTCAAACCAAGATCGGAGGCACTTTCGTCTTTTGGGAGAGATGCGATTATTTCGTCTTGAGATTTTAGTAAGACGTGCATTTTGGTAACTCAGAGGTGTTTATAGAGCTCCGATGTTTTTTCTAATTTCATTCCAAATTTTTTATTGATCCCTAAATAAAGTAGATGGGTCTGCCGAAAGTGCGATCCCCAACCATGACTTCAATGTCCTAATGATGTTTACATCCAGCTTTGTTAAAATGGATTTAGAAATGTCGTATATTAAAAAAGGCCAAGTCAGTCGTGATGTTAAGTAGTTGTCGTATATCCAAGCTTTTTTAATGTTGCTTATTGGTTGATAGTCTACCATACTAAGATCTTTCAGAAAGCTATCGACAACTTCGTCTAAAGATGGTGTTCGTCCTTGGTAAACTATCTTCCTACCAAGAAATTTAAATGGCACAGATTCAGCAATTGTGGAAACACATTCTCCTCCTATCAAGAGTCCCGGATCGTAAGAGGTAAATTTGGAATTTCGTCTACCCAGACAAAGACAGTGGCATTTACTTGGTTTTGCTCTCAATCCTTTAGTCCATGCACAGAACTCATCCACTTTTCATAAGTTATTTTTAATAAATAAACACATTTGATTGAATATTATTTATTTTTTCAATTTCATTGAGTTTGGGCCCAAATGTACTGATTTTTGTGGCTAACTCTACCTATATTGTCTATTGAGATTCGAGACCACTGGGTCACAGGCTGAGAGGGAAGTAGGTGTACACAGAATGTGTCGTAATTATTGGATAAAAGGGTACCCACAGGTAGAGGACTATAAGGCGTTAAAGTTTTTTTTTTTTTTTAAATTAATTCTTTGGTTATATTTATATTCATTTTTTTTTAAATATAAGAAAAATACAGCCTACTAATGCCAATCTTAATAAATTTGGCTAGGCAGAGCAAAGGTCCAGGAGTGAAGGGGAGCATTGATGATAACATAAAGTGGCTTCTTAACACTACTCTAAGTAACAAGTCCTGGGCATTTAACTTTATTGTTGAGAAGCTTCCTTATCTACATTATTATCCACAATATTATCTAATTTTAGGTTAGCCTGAACAACATTTTCGACCACATCATCACTTACCATCAGGTGAGATAGTGATCAAAGGCTAGCCTATCAGACAATAAAAAAGAATTTCGGTTCTTTTTTAGATAGCATTTTTATATTTAGGGATAGCAAAGCAAATGCTATTATAATTCAATAATAGGATGGAGTTTAGAATTGGTATACATACATATTATGTACTATAGGAAGGGATGGCGGGGGGAGAGGGGGGTTTAGCATACCCCCCCAGAGGGGTGGGGGGTTACGGAAACTATTTTCTTTAGAATGATAATAATTATAAGCTATAAGAACTTCTACTAAGTACATGGCATAGCCTAATGGATTGAAAATACTCGTCTGACTGTTCCTGACGGCGAATGGCCAATTAAAATTATTCAGGTGGCTTAGATTAGGTCGAATGGTGTGACAGAACCGAATCACCTTCCAAGGAGTCTTGTCTGCCCTACCCCTAGCTAAAAAAAAGCAGAAGCTGTGAAGGCGTAGCGAGTACGCTGCGACGAGGTAGCAAGAAGACTAAAGCACTGCATACCCACAGTGCCAGAACTGTCATAAAATTACTTCACTTCGATAATAAGAAATTAATGTCTTTATGCTAATCTTTTTTTGTTGACATTTTCATGCTTGTGATTTGTCACTAATAATTTTCATGAAGAATATAATTTTGAGAAATTTGAGAAAAAAGAGGTTTCAATGAATCAATTAATTTATTTGTTTACTAAAAATGTGTATAATGAATATGACAAAGTGAAACAACATTTTCAGCTGATGATATGCATGCAAAATCAGTTAAACTAGCGAGTATTTTTTCTTTTTTACCATTCTTAGGTCACACTATAACTAGTAATTTTACAATATTTATATATATAATGAATACATGTCAGTAAAATTAGAAAAACTGTGACATTATAGTAACATTTATCAAAAATAACGTAATTTGATTTTAAAATTGAGTAAATTGGAGCTCTTTATACAATCTGGTATTTTATTAAATTATTTCGGAGACGTACGGCTATGGTAAAAGCATACACTTTTACCCATATGAGTAGTCTTAGACTCCCTTAAACAAAGCTTTGATTATTACATAAATTTTTATAATATTCTTGACATATTTCTATACTCACTGTGCCGTGGGAAACAAACATACCTAAAGACCACAAAATAAAAACAAACAAATATTATGACCTAACAAATATATTAACCAAAAAGGGTTATGTGGTTAATTTATATGCTGTAGAAGTTGGAGCAAGGGGTATACCAGCGAAATCCTTATATAACCTACTTAAAGACCTCGGTCTACCAAGAACAACCAGAACTTCCTTCCTAGAATGTCTATATAATATCTAAGGCGGCAGTAGGATCTTACCAAATTTGGTTAGATAGGGAAGGAGGCTCGAGCAGTGAAGGGGAGCATTGATATATCATAAAGGGGCCCTTAACCCTACTCCTGGGCTGCAAGTCCCAGGCCCTCTAGCCTCTTCCACTGCAACTGTGGACCCGGCACCCGCACGGTGAATTCATGGAATGCTAAGTAATTTGTCTCACTTAAACTTGGAAAATAGATAGGATTAGTTTTTACAAATATTGCAACTTCATAGATACTTCAACTTCGTACATGCATGTTAATGTTAAAATTTTCATTGCTATAAAGTAAGTTTTACAACTGCCTTACTTAATATGGGCTATAGCTCTTATACATTTTTTCTGTGCGATAAAAACATCATTTTTATTTGTGGAATTACCCCAAAATATTATTCAGTATCTCAATAAAGAAGCAACACTACCATGGTATGCTGTTAGCACAGTTTAATTACTAGTGAGTACTTTAGATAGATGATACAAAGCAAACACCATACTATTTATTTTTTTCGTCAAACTTCCTAACTGTGGTTTCTATGTCAGATGTCTATCTATTTTTAGTCTTAAAAATTTTGTCATATGGGTTTAATTTATAATATCATTCAAATAATTTATGTCATAATTAATATTTATAATTTGTTGATAAAAATACATGATTTTAGTCTTATTTATATTTATAGGCAGATCAGCAACCAGTTTAAAGCAATGGAGTTATTAATATCAGTCTTAAAGTCCCTATCATTCTTATTTATTATCAAAGTGCTGTTGTCCGCAAAGAGTACCATCGGGTGATTTATACATTTTGGTAGATCATTGATGTAACAATGGAATAATAGTGGTCCCAGAACGCTTCCCTGAGGAACTCCAAATATATGTTTTTATTTAATTATATTTCTGTAACCCCCCTACCTTCAGTAGGGAATATTCCGCACACTTCACCCTCCCTATAGTACATATACCATATCTAGTATTTCCAAAGTATGTAGGCAGGTAAACATATTTTTTATGATTATTATTGAAAAAAAATTGTTTCTGTAACCCGTTGCGATCCGAGCGGGATGCTACAACCTCCCTTTCCCCCTCCACCGCTTCCTATAGTACATAGGTATGTATAGTATACCGCTTCTAAAGTCCTTCCATTCATTTCTTTATAACAATTGATTTCCATAAGATGAAATTTAGTGTGATTATTCAAGATATAACTATATCTATATGTAAAAAAAAAATAAAGTTACATAGTTGTGTATACCGATTCTGAAGACGAGCCCAATAATATTATGCTTGAACACATACTTGTATCTTTTAAGAGATATAATACCTATATTTAAAAAACTGCAAACGCTGAACTAACCTCTCCAAGATTAGCGAGTTCTTTCTTTAGTTTATTCGCTAATTTTTTTTCCGTCTTTGCAGCCGTTTTTACTGCTCCGCTGACCTTGTTTTTATTTTTCTTTTTACCCATAGTATTAATATTTAGCACAATATTTCACAAAATCAAAAACAACAACAAACAAACATTGCCTGCTTTTGTGTACAATTACAATTTCATATTTTTAGGTTAACTTTTTTCACAGACGATAGGTAGAGATACGTTCAGAAACTTAGTTCAAACTAATGTAGTTCAAAACCGCATTTAGGGCGTTCGGATAGCCTATCGGTGCCAAAAATAACACTCACAAACGCTAAAAATGATCACACGGGCCGTTCGTTTTGGGACTTCGTGAGCAAAAATATCGTTTTCGCTCACCGTTCGGATAGCTTTGAAAACGCTACAAATGACAGAGAAAAGTGATATTTTTGACCCATGTCTTAACGTGGGATCGTTGTGATCGTTTTTTGACAACTGCTGTTTTGACAGTTGTATTTGGCGCGATTGAAGAGTTTCACAAGTTTTTTAGGGTACGTACCATTTGAGTGAGATTCGCTAAAAACGCTAAAAACGAACACACTCCCAAAAAGTTTTCCAAATGGGTCTTGGCGTTATTTTCGCCTTAAACGCTACATCTAATGTCAAAAGTGACAGAAGTGGCAAATTTTAGTGGCATTCTTAGCGTTCTTATCAAAAAATGGAACGGGGATGACAGTTACAAACGATCAAGTGATCACAACCACAGACGCAGAATGTGATCAAAATTATCGAAATTTACGTTCTTAGCGACTAATGGAACATACCCTTAGTATTTACATTTTAGATAAATATATAATATAAATACTATATTATATAGTAGGTACCTACTTGTTTTGTTAATTTTAGAGATTGATAAGATGTTTCGTACTGTGCAATATTGTTAAAATATTGTCGGTTGTCAAAGTATTTTTTAAGGCGTTCGGATAGCATGCAGTAATTGGTGGTCAAAAATAGCAAAAGCTTCTATCCGAACGCTAAAACACAAATGCCACTTTTGAAACTGCTACAAACGCAATCGAGCCAAAACGAACGCCCCTTTTGTATCCTCATTGGAGCAGAGCGTTCGGTTGTTGACAACTCCGTTGATCCGTCCAAAGAATTAGGATTTTTCTGCTAGTACGGAAAAATATTTATCAATTATAAAATATTTATGGGCTCAGGAACTATTTATAATCGTAAAAATAGTTCCTAAGCCTATGGATCCGTCCCTGATCCCGTGTCCGTTCCGTTACTTGTAATCAAAATAAACTTGAAAATAAACTTCGCGAAGCGCTCGTGGCTTAGTTGTTCTGAACGGATCACTTAAACAATATCCGCTGCAGTCATGGTTCCTTGATGCAGACTTTGATTGGTAACCGCTAGTGGCATTACTACTGAGCCTGCGGGACCGAGGGTTTTAACGTGCTTAGGAACGTAAAGACGATATATCCACCAGCCAATCCAAGCGTGGCAGGTATTTCACAGTACTATAGCCGTCTCTAAGAATAAATATGAATTTATTCGTAGAGCCGTCTCTATCCGCCTGTCCTCCCAGGCCGCTACGCGAGTGATGCGACTCGGTACAATGCGATTAAAATAAGAATAGGACGGGCTCTTGGCTAACTTCACTCATATTAACTCTAATAAGTATGGTCAGCAGAACAAACTTAAAAATAGAGCAGTGCCATATGTTTATACGTAATTTTAAATGAGTGACCTGAAATTGTTATTTATAAATTCATATTTTTAAGGTTGACAGCACAGACGCCATCTTGGTTTGATGATAACGCGAGCGTCAGGGTCTTATTCCTCTAGTCTACTCCGACAGTGTACTACTACGCGACACGTTTCCGAGTGCTTATTGATCTTCTCGTTTAATTTGTTTTTGACTGTTTAATTTGTTCTTGTTGACTGTTTAATTTGTTTTTGGTGAGTGTTATATTTGTTTTTTTACCGGTTACGATGATAACGATGAGTCTGACTCAGTTGGCCATCAGGACATGCGGCACCGAAGAGCTAAGCGATTTAAATTAAGATACCTAAGTATAAAATATTGCTTATTGCTAGTCACGTACAACTTCGTTTATCTACCTATAACTACTTGTTTTTTTGCCCACATAAACGTGTGTTAAGTTTTCAGGGTTCATGTATGTATGTATGTTTGTGAGTTTCTTTATTTCACCCTAACTTCTAAACGGCTTAACCGATTTTAATGTACGAGATGACGTTAGATTTGCCTGATAGTTCAAGTGACACTATGTACATTAAAAATACAAAACAAACTGGTAGATTTTAGACGCCATATAGTGAGAAAAACCATTTACTTTTTCTTCCAAAGCCATCGTGTTGGATATCAAAATGAAGGGCTTTGAAAAACGATCCATAAATATATTAACTTGCAGTTTTTATTTCAATGGATCGATAAAACGCTTAACGAAAATAAATTATTTGCCGTCGGGTTTTTACTTTTTTATTAATTTATAATGTTTTATCATTTCTTTTTTTAACACACTGTACCAAGTTCTAGTTTTGACGTCACAACATGGCGCTAGGCCGATCCTATTCTTATTTTAATCGCATTGTACGTGTCGGTACGATTCGCATGTTATCGGAGGTTTTCGGTGGCTGCCTGCATAAATAGTACGTAGCTGAATGCGATATGTAGCTTTCTTAGATTTTCAACTACATAGTTTTTTAAATGATTATTAAAAATATCAAAAATATATAACTGTATCCGTTAATTATATTAATTATTAAAATAACGCATATAAAATAGTAACTTTGATTTTTTTATCCAATTATGTTGACCGCTTAGCATCAGGCGCTTAGAATTATTATGTGAAGTAGGGAGAAAAATTTTGAGACTAAGTAACTGTGGTTTCCGAATATTTATTATCTCATAAGAATACACTTATTCACTTACTGAGATACTCAAATTAAGTTATAATATACATGTTGTTCGGTAAATAAAGGTTAACAATGTATTCTGTTTCAGAGTGCGCGCGGACGCGCATTGCTGTGTTATATGCGATGGATTTGTATATGTCCGGGCGGCCGAACGCGGCGCCGGCGCGTCGACGCATTCCGGGGTTTGCAGTTGACCGAGGCGGTCAGTTTCCGTTGTTTGCAATCGGCCGAGGTGGCCGAGTCTTTTTGGAATTTGGAACACGTTTTTCGGGTGTGCGTGATACAGGACGAGGTCACGGCGACCTAGTGATAAATCGTATTTTGTGACGATAAACAGTGGTGCTGTGTGTGATAAATTGAGGGATTGTTATTTGGGACGCCAGGCGTTCAGCGTTCAGTGTCAGCAAGGATTGCTGTTCGGAGGCATGAGAACAAGGGAAGTAAGCTAAAGTAATTCCGTATTGTTAGCTAATTGATCAATTATCTAGCTTTAGGGTGTTTAGTGATAATCCCCTGTCGACGGAGCGACTAGCACGTAGTCCGAAGGTAGGTCGTTCCCACCGTTTTATACACACGTGCCTAGTAGCACAAATGTATATCGGCTGGTGTCTTCCAGCCAGTCGAATACGCCACGACACAGTGGTAAAGTGTGGGACTACGGGGATTAACAAGGGCCCCATCCATACACATGTTGTACCACAGATCGTAGTGTAAAAAACCACAGATGTAACTAAATTTACGGAAATTAAAACAAATATTAATAAAATATACATAAAACAAAATCTACAAATATGTCATTGTTACCACGTAAGAATTTTATTATGGAAAAAATAACATAATATCTACCCTCATGCTATTTGCTACGACCGCCTGCAAGCGTTGAGCGCAAAACAAGACAAGTGATTGTTTATTTAGGCCTTGTTCATAGTGATAGCTTGTAGCGTTAATAATGTTGTAATAGTACTTTTATAATTATGAGAAATCCTTTAAAACATGTAGCTTTAGCATTTTCTTAATAGTAATAAACGTTTTGGTTTCCTTAATTTATTTCGGTAGGTAGTTGTACAGTTGTGCCCCTTCATACATTATATTTTCTTTTACCGTATTTATTTCTAGGTTGTCTTAATAAGATATTGTTGGCTGGTCTTGTTAATTTTTTTTGTACATTTATATTTTTTGTAAATGTTATTTGGGTATGTATATCTTTATTTAGAATGTTTCTTATAAGAATTCATGTGTTATACCTATATATTTGAGTTATGTTCACTAATTTTGTTTCCTTATAATGTTTAGTACTAGGCGTTAAGTACTCGTATCAAAATAGAGTTTTGATGATTTTATTAAAATTTTTGTAGAATTTGTGAGTTTTTTTTTGGCTGCTGTTCCCCATATTTCAACTAAGTAATCTATATGGGACTTTACCATGGAGTTGTAGATTATGCAACGTACTTGTTTTGGAAGGCATCGGGCAATGCCGCGGATCGCCCCTGTTAGTGAAATTAGCTTACTTCGTATGCTTTCAATGTGCGGTTTTCACGTTAACTGGTTATCAAGGATTAACCCTAGATATTTTTCACTATTGACTTTTTTAATTTCTTGGCCATTGATAGTCAAAGTTTTGTGTAAACTTACGTTATATTCATTAAAAATATGTATTTTGAGATCTTAGATCAACGTATTAACTGATAATAGTGACGATGTTGTTCCCTATTGGGAAAATATAACACTTTTGTTTATTTAGTTGTAGGTGTGTGTACTATTACTAGAATAAGCATTGCAATTCAACGGGGTAATGCTGCCAGCATGCTGGGCACGCTGCCAACTGGTAGTGGGCTAGAGCATTTGGGCTGCCTATGAGTCGAAATGCTTTTATTGTAGTAGCTGTAGTGTTGTATATTTTGTTAATATAGGCATACCCCTATTATTATTATATTTATACTACTTACAATAATTCATTTATGCTGGCTATTTACGAAATATCTCTAATTCCATACTTGTAAAATGGAAAGCGAAGGTAAGGAATTAGGTTCTTATTGTAGGCTGTGTAGCATGGAATTAAGTGTTGTTTAATTCTATTTCCCTGTCTTGCCGTCTAGTACTTATTTTATGTTTGTATCTCGTTTCCAGTCTGCCGCTATATCATGTATGATATGTTTGTAAGCTATGCTATCAAGGGTGTACTCCACTTAATTATCAAAAATAATGAAACGCTACTCTGGTTTTTAATTCGAGATCAAAAATGTAAACAAAGGGGTTAACCGTGCAAAAAAATGACATGTACTTAGTAATTATACTAATTTTGAAAACCGATGAAGCATTTAACATAAAAAAAGTATTTTAAGCAATAATTGATTACTATAGTATTCACTGATACAACACTTTTTTATGCGCGTACATATTTACGCATACATTCAAGCCTGAAAAAAATAGTAAGATTTTTTTGTTTTTAATTGCCACACTGGTGGGATCGTCAACATTTTCCAGCAGACGCCATTTTTGCTTGTTCGTAAATCGTATTTATATTCGAATGTGTTTCTCGCCGATCTTTTTTCTTATAATTGTGAATTTCCTTGTTATTTATTATTGTTTTTATCGTTCATAGTTATTTTTAGAGAGTTGTGGTTAGTTTTTGTTTATTGTTGGGAGATGGAGGCTCCCAGATAGCTCTAACCGGGTTCTTCAACAACGAAAGATATTGTAACTCCTGTTAAGAAATGTGTTCGCAAATTTTAGAATGCTTCCGAAAAGTTGATGGTGATGAAGGCGTATAAACACACATCTATAGCGTGGCCAAAAGACGAGTATTGCTCTTTTTTATGTTATTGTGACAGAACAAGCTTGAGGCGCACCTAATTTACACGTAATTTCACTGGCCCTCAAGGACTGTTGGCGGGACACACCGTTAGGTGCTTGGCTACAGATTTTCTACTTGAGGGTGGTCGCTAGCCTGGGGGACATTCGCAAAATACCCTGCCAACATGCGGTGAAGCTCAAGCCCGCGGTGGGATTCGAACCAGGGACCTGCTGCGTGGCATTCCATAGCCAATGCCACTTTGCCATCACTCCTTCAAGTGTCCGAAAAAACCGCGGACATGTTGGGAATATCGTCAGTTTCAGTCAGAAGGATAGTCCGCAAAAGTAAGGGAATCGGTGAGTTCACTTCGCCAAGATCACTTTTCACGCTATAGGTACGTCAGATTGTTAAACATTTTTTCAAGATAGCAAAATTCATAAGTATAATTTAGTAAAGGTAATTAATACTTTTGTACTTAGGTACTCACCAAAATAAGAAAACATATACCTCCTCAAGCACAAGTCACACAATCCAATCGGAAACTTCCACCGTTGAACAAGGTTCCAAAGGCGGGATTTGCCATATTCCCCACGCTTGGCATGCGTCTTGGGGATCACAGTAGAATTTGTTAGTTCTCTAGAAGGTGCTGCTTCCCACTTTCCAGTATTTTTGTGGCCTAACGTCCCATGGGATGCTGGGTTATAATTTCCCCCCCCTAATGTTTCTTCCCGTGGGTGTAAGAGGCGAATAAGGTAAATATATATATACGGTATATAGGTGTGGAATTATTTCAATTCAATAAAAATGTGTGAAACTTAGCGCAGCAGGGAACGCCGTTAAGGATTATGTAAAAACATTTTGAAGAAAAAATATTGAATACCCCTGACCAGTCAGTTTGACAATGACATATATTGCCATTTCTTTGTTTACCTTTTTGATCTCGAAAAACCAGAGTATACCTAAATTATTTACGATAATTTTGCGTCTATGGATCCACATTTAGGGCGTTTGACGCTAAATTCGTTATTTTCGATTTTGATCACAATTTGTGTCTATGGTTCATATTAAATGTGGATCCATAGACGCAATATTATCGAAAATAACTCAAATGGAGTACGGCCTTAATGGGTATGTTCCATTAGTCGCTAAGAACGTTATTTTCGATAATTTTGATCACAACTGCGTCTATGGTTGTGATCACGTGATCGTTTGTAACTGTCATCCCCGTTCCATTTACGGATAAGAACGCTAAGAATGCCACTAAAATTTGCCACTTCTGTCACTTTTGACATTAGATGTAGCGTTTAAGGCGAAAATAACGCCAAGACCCATGTGGAACTACTTTTTGGGAGTGTGATCGTTTTTAGCGTTTTTAGCGAATCTCACTCAAATGGTACGCACCCAATATAGGCACAGATAACACAACACTACAGATTATTAACATTTCGGATAAATAGCACTTACCCAATGTTATTTGGTTGTTACTGTCAGTATATACAAAGTTACTTTATGGTTACTGTTTTTAACTGATTTTCTTGCTTGGTTGGCTTGTATCTACGTCTTGAAAATAGTTTAGAAAATTATTAACTGCAATACAAGCATTTGTATGTTATGTTTTAGGAATTGATTCTTATTGTATAAATTAAAGAAGCTTAAATCCAGTCAAGCCATTCCATATGATGACTACGGCTCCTGGAGGTTCCGTGCGTATTATTTCGTCGTGCGTAGATTTAATGTTTTAATGTTATTAACGACTTGTCTGTAGAACAGTGTATTTCTTATTCCAGAGTTCTAATGCTTCTTCAGTGCAAGAATATAAAATAAGAGTGCCTAAAAACGTAAAGAAAAAACATCATGTGATGAGGTTTAATGCCACCTTGAATGTAGACTTTGCTAAATGGAGTCATGTGAAGATGGAGAGGGAGAACAATATTAAAGAGTTTAAGGGAATGGACGAAGACATGCCTAAGTAAACCATCCATTTATTTATATCTAATTATGTGCCAACAAGTCGTTACTAATAATTGTAGATGTGGCATAAATCTACATAGTATATTTATTATGGCTGTAGATTCTGATCGACTATATAAAATGAAAAACATCCAATAAATATCTTGATAATTGTCTTATTGTGCCATTATCTTTAGGTGAAAGGTACTGACCGCACATCCAAGTCACAACATTTTAATAGTTACACATAACTGAGGTTAAATGTTTAATAATTTTTAAGATTCCTTCTGAGAGAGACAGATTTAATGATTGAATTGAGTTGATTAAAGTAGATTATCAGTAAGTTTTTTAAAAAAAAAAGATCTGTATTGTTTTCTCTTCTTGTAAAGCTAATATTATTAAAATGTAAAAAAAAAATGTATGTTATAGTTTGAATGATAACTTCAACAAATATAAATAATAACCTTACAATTGATATAATTCTAGTCAATAGTAAGATTTTGTTATACCTGAATGAAATAAATGCACTTATTATTTACTTCCTGTAAAGACAATTTCAAGTAGTTACCGGATATATAGATCACGAAGCATCAATGTAAAAAAGACTAAGGAATGAGGGTAGACATAGACAACTTAGCAGTAGATGATATTACTGCCTAATCATTGTCATAACTACATAAACTGTAGTCCTAACATAATCACACCATTTTACACAGAAATGCAGGCAGTAAGGTAGTGTGAATTTTTGTTATTGACATTTAATAGGCTAACTTGTGACCAATATCGCACCTGAAGGTAATGAATGTGGTTCAAGTTGTTGTTCAGGCTAACCTAGAATTTTTTTTAGGGCAGCTGCTGCAATACTCCGTTAGTTGCTTGGTGACTGATTTTAAAGGTACAGCCTGGCTAGGCATTCACAAAAACCCTACCACCATGCTGTAATGTCTGCAATTCTATGTCAACTTAATCTTAAAATCTGATTTAGTTCAATATACTTGTATACTACTCAGTTCATGGAAAAAACCACAGCTGTACACAACATAACCACCAACATTTATTTAAAACCTGAAACATCAAGCTTTCTATAGTCTGTTTTATTAAACAAGTACTGAGTATGTCTCTCGTACATTTCCGATATTGACAGAGTAAGATGGGTCATTGCCGTCATTGGTCAATACCTTTGTTCTTGTTTGAAATTGTTTAGGCCTGTTCATATTTAATAAGTACTTCTTAGTATATGTGTAACAAAATTTTCTGTTTGCGTTATATGATATAAAACAATATTGTAATAGTATAGAGAGAGACGAGACTCTCTCTATACTATTACAACATTTTATGCCTTGTGATGCCAATATGTAGAACCAGCTGCCATCTGGGACGAATTTCTTAGCATTCCATGGATTCACCGTGCGGGTGCTGGGTCCATAGTGTTGCAGAGGAAGAGGCCAGAGGGGCCTAGGACTTGCAACCCAGGGGTAGGGTTAAGGGGCCCCTTTATGTTGCATCAATGCTCCCCTTCACCGCTCGAGCCTCCTCCCCTGCCTAAACAAATTTGGTAGGATCCTACTAATGCTACCTTAGATACACGTTCTAGGATGGAAGTTCCGGTTGTTCTTGACAGGCCAAGGTCTTTAAGTAGGTTATACAGGGATTTCGCTGGTATACCCCTTGCTCCAACTTCTACAGCATATAGATTAACCACATAACTGTTTTTGGTTAATTCATTTGTTAGGTCATAATACTTGTTTGTTTTTATTGTGTAGTCTTTAGGTATGTTTGTGATGTATATTTATGTATATATATTATGCACTCGGTACATTTATATTTCTATCTTGGTTATCACATGATTGAAACATGACGACCATTTTTACCTGTCCACTTTAGTTACTCCTTGTAAAAGAGTTCAAACTTCATCAATTTTATAACTTGTTATTTCTTGCCATGTTGATCTTGACTTGAGACCAAATGAGTCAATTGGGTTGAGCTCACAGTGATACGGCGGCAAACATATGAGGAGACGATTTGTTGACTTAGCTACAATAAATCTAAACGATCTATGTTTTGTTTTACCTAATTCTAAAGTTGCAACTTTAGTATTGATTCATTACCAGCAACATTATTCATTGGACTGGTAGTTGTAGACTCACCGAATCTACTTACATGTAACTACAGAGTTCGTGTAGAACGGTCTTTATGTTGATTACAAAAGCAACACAGTAAAATTCTGGGTACTCGTTTGTTAAAAAGCAGACTATAGTATCCTCTGACACCTACATTTTATGTATGTTTTAACCCCACTTCTTTTCAGCCGTTGACACACCCATTGCGACTGTGTTATGATTGGATAAACAGTGAACTGCTAAATTAATTGCAACTTATATACTTATCATTAATTTATTATATACAACTGGATTAATTATGTACTGACATTGTGTGAATAACAGATCAATTGTAACAACACAAAGTGCTGTTCCTTAACGACATTATGTCCATTATGTGAGTTATTTCAAACCAATAAATATATTAATATGGATATGACATTGGGATCCCGAGATTTTAAATGTATTGAGAAATCTAATAAAGAAAATTACATGACTAAAGCATTGTAAATATTTAAAAAAAATACGGAAAAAAGCATGATTTTCACTTTTTTAATAGGTATCACTGACTTGGGAAGTTTCCAAGCATTAGCTCAGTTGAAGCTTGTTTGATACTCTGAAACTAAGAGCATATGTTTGGCAACCTTGTGTACCCTAATCCTATGCGATGTTGCCAAATAGCAGCTACCTATTTCATACAAATAATTAAGAAAACTGTAGTGCAGGGCTTGCGCCACTTTATTATGTCTCTTTCTGTAGAATTCTATCATCTCGTAACAATAGTAGCTCACTCTGTTGGGTGTCTAGAGTGCGTTTAGTTGTGTGAATATACAACTGTAGTGATTCAGAAACATAACACAATAGAATTATTGTGTTATGTTTCTGAATCACTACATGAGTCCTCTAAAAATCATTACCAACCATAACAATATATATATCTTGAATCCTCCCTTTGAATCCAAGGATTTCAAGCATGTCCATATTATGAATACATATTGCAAGTACTAAGAAAAGGTCAGCCTACTCCGATCACTGGTTATGTCCCTTAGTCGCTTTTGCATTTGCAAAATGCATTCCTTATATTCTTTGTATGTGATGAAGTGATGAGACGGAGAAGTCAAGTAATTGTGACGCATGTCCATTACAGTTGTAGTGTCACCATCCTTTTTCTGCTTTACACTGAGCTGTGCTTGTCACACTGATATGTTAGTTCTTATGTCTTGTTTGCCCAGTAATTTCACTTGCTACAGTGTTCTTCACACCTAAACACATAAGTCTTGTACACTACTACTTTGAGCCCGTGGGATGCCAGGCTAGAATGTCACCCCCCCATCTCTACTCGTTGGAGTCGTATGAGGCGACTAAGGGTAACACACCAGAATGTGGCCAGCAGCACTTTCTGAAGAACTAATATCTCATACTGCGATTCCCAAGACGCCTGCCAAGCGTGGGGATTATGGCAAACCCCTCATAATAAGAGAGGCTGTTTACAGCAGTAAACTATCAGCCTGATACATTACATTACTGCTTCGAGGCAGAATATCTGACAATGAGGTGAAACCCTCCAAGATGAACTCTTGCTGAAGAGACCTAAGCACTAACTGGTAAAACAGACTGTTTGTAATAACTTAAATTTTTGTTAAATTTGCCATTCTAATGACAGATTTGGGGCAGGCTCAGAATACGGGCGTGATGTTCGAGAAGAAGCACGTCGCAAGAAATTTGGTATAATAGCAAGAAAGTATAAACCTGATGACCAGCCATGGATACTTAAAGTTGGGGGTAAAACTGGGAAAAAGTGAGTACCAATTTTGTTTAATAAGTACATATGTTATTTTGGATGTGTATTCGGAAACTATGGTAGCCAAGTAGTTATAGCTATGGACTACGGTGCCGCGGGTCCATGGTTCGAATCCCACCGCCGCACAGTGTTTTGCCTAGAACAACGTAGGTGGACAAAAGTCATTTACCTAATCAGGTAATTAAGGGTCACATGCCATTAACAAAACCCCCAAGGTCTCGATAACAGGTAATAATTAGGGCAAACATTCCATAGTGGTGAGTTATAAGGGGTTGAAGGTAAGTGATAAGTTAATTGCATTTGTGAAATTAAATTAGTTGCAATTTTGCGGCACTTATGATAACATCTCTTAAAATTTGTAGTGATTATTTTAGTATTTTCTGTGATGGATTTTACCTTTGAGGGTAAGTACTTTCTTACTTAATATCGACTTAATATATTATTTGCCAACATGTGCTTTAAATATCCAATTGAAAAATCTGTTAAAAGAATGTCAAGTTTTTCTTCATATCTAAACTTTCAAGGATCGCAACTTTTTGTATCCACGTGTATCCAAGTTGATTTTTATGTATGTTACAGCCACAACATTAACCTTTTAAATGATATATAATATGGAGACCGCAACGAATGCTAAACATTTTTTTTAATTTTTTTTTCAGATCATGTGTACACTTTTTCGAAAATGGAGTTATTTTAAGAATGGCGTAAATATGACAAAGAAGCAAGAAATGCTCACCTGATGGAGTTTATTTTTAACAAATACAATCTGAGAGATGTCGCCTCCGATTCAAGAAGAGATATGCAAACAAAAATTGCCAGCATATCGTCAAAATTTGCTGAAAAGTGGGCTGCTTCGAAAACAATGGATGTTTTTTTAAACAAAAATAG
Organism: Plagodis pulveraria; assembly: GCA_963890685.1. Classification (NCBI taxonomy): domain Eukaryota; kingdom Metazoa; phylum Arthropoda; class Insecta; order Lepidoptera; family Geometridae; genus Plagodis; species Plagodis pulveraria. The sequence goes on from OY982950.1 coordinate 6,378,138, forward strand.
AAGTTGGCTGGACGGAGCAGACATACAATTTAGCGTTCGTATGCATCGGCCTTCTGCTTCCTCCTCATCAGAAGATAATCGACCTAAAGGTAGACCCCGAAAAGACTTCGAAGACGCCAGTTTCAAAACAAAAAAACGCAGGGTTGAAGACTTGGTGAAATTGCGGAGTGCTAGTGAATTGACCACAGCTGCGGAAGTGGCAAATCGTTTATCGGGTCATAGAGCGGTTGCCTCTCGAATCCGAAAAAGTGGCGATCATTCCAGCACAGAAGGAAAGGCATCTGAAGAATCTCTTTGTAGTGCTAGGCAGTTAAATAGTGACGAAGCGCTAGCTTATTACGTAGATTCTAAGTGCACTTCTCACTCTTACAAACAGACGAGAAAGTGGGCAATGAAGGCTGGACATCAAGTGTTTCCATCATACCATAGCCTATGTAAGTCAAAAAAACTTTGTTATCCTTCTGATGACCATATATCTATAACGGAATCGCGCGCGGAAATAAAACTCCAAGCTATTTTGGATAAAACAACTGAACGACTAGTTGAAGCACAAAGTGAAGTCATTAAAAGTGTGCTGCCCAGTTCGTCATTCACATTAGTTAGCAAATGGGGATGTGATGGTAGTTCTGGTCACAGTACCTACAAGCAGAAGTTTGAAAACACTGAGGCTACTGATGAATTTCTGTTTGTATTTTCATTTGTGCCTTTGAGATTGTGTGATGGTCAAAATATTATTTGGCAAAACCCACGACCTTCCTCCACGTTATATTGCAGGCCAATTAAATTTATTTTTTCAAAGGAAACAAATGAATTTACGACTACAGAAACTAACAGAGTGTTGGAAGAAGTATCTCAACTTCTTCCAACAACATGTAGTGTTGGTGAATCACAAATTTCTGTGAAGCACACTCTTTTGCTAACAATGACAGACGGCAAAGTATGCAATGCTATGACTGACACACGATCTGCACAAAAGTGTTATATCTGTGGTGCGACTCCTAAGATGATGAATGGTGATTTAAGTGGATTGGAAAGTAATGTAGAACATTATGGGTTTGGTTTGTCTACATTACATGCTTGGATTCGCTGTTTTGAATGTCTGTTGCACATTAGCTATCGTTTGGATATTAAGAAGTGGCAGGTTAGAGGTGATGACGATAAAGCTAGTGTGAAACAGCGTTCAGACGACATAAAGCAAAAGTTTAAAACCCAAATGGGACTTATTGTAGACAAACCAAAACCTGGTTATGGTAACACAAATGATGGGAACACAGCTCGCAGATTCTTTACAAACCCGGAACTGAGTGGAGAGATTACAGGCTTAGACGTTAATCTCATTAAAAAATTCTGCATTTTGTTAAGAACTTTATCTTCTGGGTACGATATTAATTACAATGAATTTGAGAAAGTGTGTTCTGAAACCAGAACACTTTATCTAAATCTGTATTCGTGGTACTACATGCCAGCTACTGTACACAAAATACTTGTACATAGCACAGAAGTGATAAAAACTTGCATTCTTCCAATCGGACAGCTCTCAGAAGAAGCTCAAGAGGCTCGAAATAAAGACTGCCGGAGATTCCGTGAACACCACACCAGGAAACTGTCACGTATTGCTACAAATACAGATTTGTTGAATATGCTTTTAATAACGTCTGATCCTCTAATCAACTCTCTCAGAGAGGTACCCAAAAAGAAAATTGACAAATTACCTGAAGAAGTTTTAAATTTGATTGTTCCGCCTTCAATACAATCACATCGGGTTACAAGTAACGTTCTTCCGAGTCCGACTGATGAAGGTGATTACTTGTTACCAGACTCGACTGAATGTGAGAGTGACGAATCATCAGATGAGGATATTTAGGATAATTACGAGTATGATGTAGCATTTTTGTAAAATCTTGAGTTTACCTTTTTTTATAATATTTAAGTTATAAATAATAATGTATTTTTTTACTTTTTATTGTATAATTATGTTGTAATATATTATTGATTGTTTCTTTCTATTTTAATGTACTTATTTCTGCTGTATTTTTGCTTTTTTTTGTGCCTTTGTAAGAAATACAATACATTTTTTTATAAAGTATTTGGTTTTTCATTTTTAGACTTATAATTTAATCTGTACCTACCTGAAAATTATGAAATTAACAAATTATCATTGTCTAAGGCAAAAGCAATCGAAACCCATTATAAAATATTTTTGTCCAGCTAGCTTGTTCTAGGCGAAACACAGTGCGCCGGCTTGAGCTTGGTGTAAGGGCATTTTGCGAATGCTCGCCTGGCTAGCTACCACCCTCAGTAAAAAATCGGTCGCCAAGCACCTAACGATGTGTTCCGGCAGCAGTCCTTGAGAGCCAGTAAAATTCCAGGCACATGAGACTCAACAACTGTATATCTCAGGGTCACGGGCGCAGTGTTTGTGACCAGTTCGTCACTTGTGATGAAATGCATGTGTTATACAGGCAGTGGTTACCGCTTAACATCAGGTGGGCCTCGTGCTGGTTCCATCACAATAACATAAAAAAAAGCGTTTTCACTTTCAATGGTCCTAATATACCTTACTTTGCTGTTTAATTTGCTGGCATCACATTGCTGGGTTTCCGCTAAAATGTGTCAACCGTCAGCGACACCGTTACTCTTTCTTGACATGATGCAACATATTAAATATTTATTTAATTTATTCGTTGCTAATAGGTTAGTCTTTGACCGCTATGTCACCTGATGGTAAGTGATGATGTGATCAAAGATGTGGTTCAGGCTAACCTAGAATTACTGGCTTTCAATGACAGCTGCCGGGACACACCGTTAGGTACTTGGCGACATATTTTCTACTTGAGGGTGGTAGCTAGCCAGGCATTAAATGCCATTCACAAAATGCCCTATCACCGTTCTATAACGAATACCATCCTAAGACTACCGGGACCGCCGGCTTACGTGCCTTCCGATGCACAAATTCAAATTCAAACAGGACAAATGTTAGACCATGTGTAAAAAAGGAATAAAACCTGCCAATGTCCCATATCATATAATTCCAATGTCATATATTGATTTCAGGTTCAAGGGTATTCGAGAAGGTGGTGTATCAGAGAATGCAGCATACTATGTATTCACACATGCGGCTGACGGAGCCATTGATGCGTATCCACTGCAGGAATGGTAAATACTTTTTATCTCCCTACTCCCTCGTAGCTCAGCTATTGTTTTAACGATTTAAACTTACGTTAAACAGCCAAGTATAGTTTTATGTCGACCGGTTTTGCGATTTTCAGAGTCACTTCTTCACGGAGTACCCGCGCTCCGGCGTTCTTGCATGCGGTAAATAGGTAACATATTATAACTCCTTGCGCATTCTCGTAGATAACGAGAACTACAGATTTATTATGGGACCCATAAAGATTGTGTAGATTAGCGAATGGTCATCGAAGTATACGCGCAAGATGTTAGATAGGTCCCGTTCAAGGCCGCCGAGGCGTCGAGCAATAGATAACTTCTCTGATGTAAAGACTAACACCTTCCGCGGCAAAAGGAGCTCCACTTTGCTCCACTTTTAGGAAACACAGGTAAGGAAAGTGGATTCGCGGATAACATAAACAGTTCAATCAGAAAGAGCAAGGCCGGTGTAGCAGTCTCCAGGTGTGCACGGAGTTCAGGTTACAACGGAGACCCCGCTTGTTAAAATCTCCACAGCAATCGTGGTATGGGTAGGATTAAGCCACTTGACGCGCTAGCCTCAAGCAGCTGGTAAATAAAGCGTAGATTTGTCCTCCTCTGTCCCTTCGGCTCCAGACTACGCAGGCCAGCTTGGGCTTCCCTCCCATCTTCAGGTTCTGGGGGTTGACGTTCGGATTCTCCAGTACTTTCGTGGCTGTTACTCAATTTAAATTGCTTGCAAAATCTAGGTATTACATGCGAGTGGACTTCCACTATGGAAACATAACACAAATCAATGAAATACCTGATGGTGTTGGTGTTTTGTCATCCATTCTAGTCTGGATATACTTCTAGTACTACTAATTTTGTGATTAAATTAAATGGTCTCAGTTCATACATGTTGTAGTTCATTGGTGTGTTTTTCCATGTCCACCGAAACATGGTATCCTAGTAAGCGTACACTGTTATTATTTTATCTCCAGGTACAATTTCCAACCAATTCAACGGTACAAAGCTTTATCGGCAGAAGAAGCAGAACAAGAATTTGGAAGGTAATCACAATAACTCTATTCAACAATTTTTTACTGCACTGTGAAGGAATTAGTTTTAAGTTTCCTCAAAATGATGAGGTATTTTTAAGTACGTATTTCTGATTAGGTTGTTAATTTATCTCATGTGCCTGCAGTTGTTCAAGACAGCAATGTCCATTTTTAGGGTTCCATACTAAGAAACGGGACCCTATAGACATAGTTTTTGAAGCAATGATGGCCGAGCGGTAATAGCTATGGACTGCCGTAGCGCAGGTCCCTGGTTCTATCCCCAACGCTGGCCTGAGCTTCACCGCATGGTGGAAGGGCATTTAGCGAATGCTCGCCTTGCTAGCGACCACCCTTAAGTAGAAAATCTGTCCCCAAGCACTTAACGGTGTGTTTCGGCAGCTGTGCTTGAGAGCCAGTAATTCTAGGTTATGCCTGTTAACACCTTCGACCACATCATCACTTACCATCAGGTGAGATTGTGGTCAAAGGCTTACTTAAAATATATTTCAGACGTAACAAAGTGATCAACTACTTCTCGCTGATGTTCCGGAAACGGATGCGCGGCGACGACGCCGCCGACGACGGGGAGGACCCTGATGACAAGAAGACCAAAGGGTCTAAAGCTAAGAAAGGTACTTCCTCATCATCATCACCTTCTCTTCTTATTCTTGATCATCTTCTTCTACTCCCCACTAATTTAGGGTCGTTAGTATATTTCTTCTCTAACAACACAAAAGAAACACACTAGATCATGATTATATACATATTTTCGGAACAACACACAGGGCGACACAAGGCCATAAGTGGATCTACCTTACGCTAGCCCTCTTGGAAATGTTCTTATTGGTAGTATACTACCTTTCAGGTAATCAGAGTGTAAGCATACTAAGGAACAGCACATGGATCCATATCATAGTTGTAGGACATTTACCAAATTTGCGCCACTTGCGAATAAACGATATTCTATTCTACTCTACTTTACTCTACTCTACTTTACTCTACTCTACTTTACTCTACTCTACTTTACTCTACTCCACTCCATTCCACGCCACTCTACTCCACTCGATGCCACGCCACGCCACGCCATTCATTCCATTCTATTCTTACATCATCATGTAAGATAACGGTAAAAGCTAGCCTATCAGAAAAAACATTCCGGACCCAAGGTACCCCTGGAGGACACCCCTGGGGGTGTCACAGGAACATGAATTCGGACCCGTGGCACCCCCAGGCCAGTTAGTGCAGTGCTTTTGAATGTATATACTGGTAACTATGCCACTCTACTAAAATATGATTTCATAATTTTGAAATTTCTGGAATGTATGCTGGCAGATTATAAAAATCCGGAAAATGATACACGTATACCAGTTTTTTGTTCAAAAGAATCCCGAAAGTTAATTCCGAACTTTAAAGAATATTTCGCTGATACGGTACCTTTCACAGTTGTCCGAGTCCATTTGTACAGATGTATGGTTTTTACGGAGATATGAACAGTACCATTACATATACCTACTAAAGCGAAGCCTTTAATTTTCGTTTTGATGACAGATCGCAAGGAGCACAGTCTACTAAATTAGGCTTACATCCTGTTAAGCCTAATTTAGTCGCAAATACCTCAGGCACCCATCAAAATACATTGTGAATACGAAAAAGGAGCAATTTTCCCATCATCACAGTAAAAGGATGCTACTATCATTGGTCACGAAATATATGGCGAAAAGCAAAGTCTTTGGGGTACAATAAAACAAAAGCTGAAAGAAGAATTGTGGGCCTAACAGCAGTTTTACCATTTCTTCCATCTGATACTATTCGAGAGGCCTTTGAATATAACAAATCTGAATTTACTGTCAAAATGGAAAAAAAACATGAATTACGTAGAATTTTTTGGCTCAGCGTACATTCACCTGAGATCTTTAGAGAGCGTCATAGGACGAATAACATTTTAGAAGGTTACCACTCCAAAATAAACAAATTGATTATTAAAAATACGGTTACCGTGATGCGTTTACTAAACGTATTGCAGAATATTCACAATTTGAATGCATTGCCTAAGAAACGGAAACAAGCAGACATTTATAATGACGATTCAATAGTACACATGCCATTGCAATATCTGAACGGAGAAATAACATTAGGCCACGCATAGGAGACATTGCGTTAGATAAAATATTAAATTAAACTATTGAAATTATTTAAACGCTGTTGTCCTTCTGTCCCATCACTATTCGATTGGTGGATTCATGGGAACTAGGTAAATAGAACCCATGATACCACTGGTACATCGTTGTATGGATTTTAGGACTTGGAGGTGCCACGGGTCCGAATTCAAGTTCCCGTGGCACCCCCAGGGGTATCCTCCAGGGGTGCCTTGGGTCCGGAATGGAAAAAAAATATGAGTTATCACGATTGACTTTAAAAAAAGGCGACTGCCTTAGGCTGCGTAAACAATTCACCATTCGGATCGTATTGTTTTTCTAGCCTCGTTGAACTATATTATTAACTATATTATTTTTTTATTTATAGCCTTTGACCACAATCTCACCAGATAGTAAGTGATGATGTATTCAATGATGTTCTTCAGGCTAAACTAGAATTACTGGCTCTCAAGACAGCTATCGGAACATACCGTTAGGGGTTTGGCGACAGATTTTCTACTAGTAGTCACCCATCCAAGTCATGACCGTGGCGGACGTTGCTTAACTTAGCTGATCTGTTAAGAATGGCTTAGCAATCTTAGCTATGAGCGCTTTGAAATAAAAAAAAAACTATTGGTGAATTTGATTGTTTTGCAGATTTGAAAATATCGGAGATGGACGAGTGGATAGACTCTGAAGACGAGTCTTCAGACTCCGACGTAGCAAAAGAAAAAGAAGAAGATAGCGACTCTGGTGCTAAGAAAAAGAAGGACAAGAAAAAAGGTATGTACAATAAAGTATGATTCAAAACTTCAAAACTAAGAAGTTGGATAAATTTTGGTTAAGGAGAAAATGTTATTAAAAAAAATAACATTCAAGCCCGTACCCCAAATGGGTTGCCAGATATTGAAACCATGTGTCAAATCCATCATTTTCAGCTAAATGAGATGTATATCCTTAAATTTATAGTCCTGTACGGGATTCGAACCCGCGCCATCCACCCTATAGCCGGGGTATGCTCTGACCGACTGAGCTAACACAAACACATAAATGACTCATATAACTCTAATATTTCTTATTCCCTATTTCTGGTTCTGTCCATCCAAAGGTTACATACATACAAACATACAATCACGCCTCTTTCCCGTAGGGGTAGGCAGAGACCACGGATTTCCACTTACTACGATCCTTACATCTCTTTGTCGTCTCGTTTGGTTGACGTCACGGACGGCAATACGACAGCATACGCTCGCATATAATTAACCCGTAAAAATATAAAATTGTGCTAATTCGCTATTACAGTGCTATCAGTGAGCAATATTTTAAACGATTCGTGTGTGAAAGTGTTTGTGTGTACTTTGGTGCTCGGGATAGTGCATTAATCATTAATCTTTGATAAACTAATACTCACTAATTATTAGTTTTGCAAACGCTAAATGTGGGTAGGCCTGTGATTTAATCTCGGAATCGATAATCTTGCTCTGGAAATATATTTTATAATAGCGCTAACTAGCGGAAGTGTTAAGAACTAATCAACTTCAACATTAAGTTTGAGATGGCTAAGTGTGCGGCTTGTGGGAAGTTCCTTAAGCCAACGGCAGGTGCCGCCACATGTACCAAATGCCCGTGCATATACCACAGAAGCTGTGTAGGGATTTCTGACGGCGCTAACATTGGTAAAGATTGGATATGCCTGGAGTGCAATAAGAAACATCGGAAAGGCGACAATACTCGCCCTTCTGTCAAGGATATTTGTGATGCTCATTTTTCCCTGCCCATATGTGAAAATATGGTTTCCGGGTTGCCCCCCACCGAAATTATATCTACACTTCCCCCGGTCGTGCCCCATGTTGGGGACACAGATGTCCAGGGTATGCGTCGTGAACTGGCAGAATTCATGACTGAGCTACGCGACTTTCGTAGTGATTTTCGTAAGTCCATGGAGAGTATTGGGTACCGTATGGATGGCCTAGAGCGAAGGCTCGAAATGGTCGAGCAGAGAAGGTTGACGGTAGAAACCCCCGTAGTAATGGAACTACAGCAGGCGGTCGTCCAACTGAAGCAAGAACTCAATGACCGCGATCAGGAAGCCCTACTAACCGATCTCGACGTTGGCCACCTTCCAGAACAAAATAGCGAAAATCTGGTACACATCTTCACCGTCATGGCTTCTAAGCTGGGTGTCACCATAGAGAATCGCGACATAGTGTTTGCCGAGCGAGTTGGAGCCGTGGAGACGAGCGGTGTCAGTGCTGGCGCGGGCGGTGCAGCCGGAGGAGTGAGGGGGCGCGCGCGCCGCATGGTCGTGCGGCTGGCGCGACGGCATCTGAGGGACGAGCTTTTGAGTGCTGCACGCGTGCGCCGCAACTTCAATACGACTGACATTGGCCTGGCAGGACCGCCGCAGAGGGTGTACCTAAACGAACGACTGACGAAAGCAAATCGCCTACTTTTTCGTCGCGTTCGAGAGGAAAGTCGTAAGCGCCATTGGAAGTATTGTTGGACCAAGAAAGGTCGTATTTTTGTGAGGCAAGGTGATGGTAAGCCTGTGTTTCTTATAAGATCAGATGCCGATTTTAGTCGTGTTTTTGAATGTGACTCCGTTTGAGTTTTTTGTTAACAATAAAATTCCTTTTACTTTTGTATCATATCAAATCGTATTTGTCACTTTTAATTTCTATTTAATAAATCATTTGAGGAGGAACTATGACAATATAAAAGTTATAATAATATTTTACTTTCACAGTTTTATTGTTTTAAATATTTTAGTTTTTTTCTATGTAAGCTACGCTAATTTTATATGTTGGTTCAAAGTAGTAAATTTTAGCTCATTGTGTATATCATATTTCTGTCAGACCTTGTTTTCAACATAATAATGGTCAATAAACTATTAAAAATAGGTTTGTTTAATGCGGGATCCCTCGGTACAAACCATGATAACTTTGTAGCTGCAGTCACTCGAAACGACTTAGACATTCTGGCAGTGAATGAGACTTGGTTGAGAACAGGCGAGGAAAGTCGTGCCCCTACGATTCCTGATTATCGTATGCGTCACGTACCTAGAGGGGAAGGCTACCGCACACGAGGGGGTGGCGTCGGTTATTATATAAAACGGAGTGTTTGTGTACGTACCTGGTCTCACCCAGTAGATCCACTGCATAAAACAGTTGAGCAGATGTGGTTATTAATGACCCTGAATGGTAAGAAATTTGTAATTGGTACTGCTTACCGTCCCCAGTGGGTAAATGTGGACTTATTTCTAGACGCAATTACAGATTCTATTACATGTATACCTGAATATGATCATTTAGTTTTAGTTGGTGATTTTAATATTAATTTATTTAATAAAGACGATGGAAATACTATAAAGTTAAATGCCTTTTTATCGTCTCTAAATCTCTCACAGTTAGTATCCAAACCAACTCACTTTACTGACACAAGTCAGACTCTAATCGATCTCGTTTGTACGGACTTACCCGCTAGAAAAATTACTTTAGAGCTGGTAGGTAGTCTTTTTGGACACTGCCTTGTAACTTGTGAGTTCCACGTCAAACGTATAAAGAGCTTGCCTTTTGCTATTACTTATAGACCTAAGAAATATATTTGTCTTGATAAATTTAACAAGGATGTGGAAGAGATAAAATGGCATCAAATATCGGCGTCTGTTGATTTAAACGAAATGGTTAGCATTTTCAATCAAAAAGTCTATGATCGTCTATGATTCTTTATACTATCATGTTGAACCCCTGTTGTCTCCTAGACAACATGGTTTTATTAGAAAAAGATCTACAACATCTAATTTGCTAGAATACAAACACTATTTATGTCGTGCTTTTGCCAAAACATCTCACCTGCATCTCACTAACGTACCTAGAGGGGAAGGCTACCGCACACGAGGGGGTGGCGTCGGTTATTATATAAAACGGAGTGTTTGTGTACGTACCTGGTCTCACCCAGTAGATCCACTGCATAAAACAGTTGAGCAGATGTGGTTATTAATGACCCTGAATGGTAAGAAATTTGTAATTGGTACTGCTTACCGTCCCCAGTGGGTAAATGTGGACTTATTTCTAGACGCAATTACAGATTCTATTACATGTATACCTGAATATGATCATTTAGTTTTAGTTGGTGATTTTAATATTAATTTATTTAATAAAGACGATGGAAATACTATAAAGTTAAATGCCTTTTTATCGTCTCTAAATCTCTCACAGTTAGTATCCAAACCAACTCACTTTACTGACACAAGTCAGACTCTAATCGATCTCGTTTGTACGGACTTACCCGCTAGAAAAATTACTTTAGAGCTGGTAGGTAGTCTTTTTGGACACTGCCTTGTAACTTGTGAGTTCCACGTCAAACGTATAAAGAGCTTGCCTTTTGCTATTACTTATAGACCTAAGAAATATATTTGTCTTGATAAATTTAACAAGGATGTGGAAGAGATAAAATGGCATCAAATATCGGCGTCTGTTGATTTAAACGAAATGGTTAGCATTTTCAATCAAAAAGTCTATGATCGTCTATGATTCTTTATACTATCATGTTGAACCCCTGTTGTCTCCTAGACAACATGGTTTTATTAGAAAAAGATCTACAACATCTAATTTGCTAGAATACAAACACTATTTATGTCGTGCTTTTGCCAAAACATCTCACCTGCATCTCACTAACGTACCTAGAGGGGAAGGCTACCGCACACGAGGGGGTGGCGTCGGTTATTATATAAAACGGAGTGTTTGTGTACGTACCTGGTCTCACCCAGTAGATCCACTGCATAAAACAGTTGAGCAGATGTGGTTATTAATGACCCTGAATGGTAAGAAATTTGTAATTGGTACTGCTTACCGTCCCCAGTGGGTAAATGTGGACTTATTTCTAGACGCAATTACAGATTCTATTACATGTATACCTGAATATGATCATTTAGTTTTAGTTGGTGATTTTAATATTAATTTATTTAATAAAGACGATGGAAATACTATAAAGTTAAATGCCTTTTTATCGTCTCTAAATCTCTCACAGTTAGTATCCAAACCAACTCACTTTACTGACACAAGTCAGACTCTAATCGATCTCGTTTGTACGGACTTACCCGCTAGAAAAATTACTTTAGAGCTGGTAGGTAGTCTTTTTGGACACTGCCTTGTAACTTGTGAGTTCCACGTCAAACGTATAAAGAGCTTGCCTTTTGCTATTACTTATAGACCTAAGAAATATATTTGTCTTGATAAATTTAACAAGGATGTGGAAGAGATAAAATGGCATCAAATATCGGCGTCTGTTGATTTAAACGAAATGGTTAGCATTTTCAATCAAAAAGTCTATGATCGTCTATGATTCTTTATACTATCATGTTGAACCCCTGTTGTCTCCTAGACAACATGGTTTTATTAGAAAAAGATCTACAACATCTAATTTGCTAGAATACAAACACTATTTATGTCGTGCTTTTGCCAAAACATCTCACCTGCATCTCACTAACGTACCTAGAGGGGAAGGCTACCGCACACGAGGGGGTGGCGTCGGTTATTATATAAAACGGAGTGTTTGTGTACGTACCTGGTCTCACCCAGTAGATCCACTGCATAAAACAGTTGAGCAGATGTGGTTATTAATGACCCTGAATGGTAAGAAATTTGTAATTGGTACTGCTTACCGTCCCCAGTGGGTAAATGTGGACTTATTTCTAGACGCAATTACAGATTCTATTACATGTATACCTGAATATGATCATTTAGTTTTAGTTGGTGATTTTAATATTAATTTATTTAATAAAGACGATGGAAATACTATAAAGTTAAATGCCTTTTTATCGTCTCTAAATCTCTCACAGTTAGTATCCAAACCAACTCACTTTACTGACACAAGTCAGACTCTAATCGATCTCGTTTGTACGGACTTACCCGCTAGAAAAATTACTTTAGAGCTGGTAGGTAGTCTTTTTGGACACTGCCTTGTAACTTGTGAGTTCCACGTCAAACGTATAAAGAGCTTGCCTTTTGCTATTACTTATAGACCTAAGAAATATATTTGTCTTGATAAATTTAACAAGGATGTGGAAGAGATAAAATGGCATCAAATATCGGCGTCTGTTGATTTAAACGAAATGGTTAGCATTTTCAATCAAAAAGTCTATGATCGTCTATGATTCTTTATACTATCATGTTGAACCCCTGTTGTCTCCTAGACAACATGGTTTTATTAGAAAAAGATCTACAACATCTAATTTGCTAGAATACAAACACTATTTATGTCGTGCTTTTGCCAAAACATCTCACCTGCATCTCACTAACGTACCTAGAGGGGAAGGCTACCGCACACGAGGGGGTGGCGTCGGTTATTATATAAAACGGAGTGTTTGTGTACGTACCTGGTCTCACCCAGTAGATCCACTGCATAAAACAGTTGAGCAGATGTTGTTATTAATGACCCTGAATGGTAAGAAATTTGTAATTGGTACTGCTTACCGTCCCCAGTGGGTAAATGTGGACTTATTTCTAGACGCAATTACAGATTCTATTACATGTATACCTGAATATGATCATTTAGTTTTAGTTGGTGATTTTAATATTAATTTATTTAATAAAGACGATGGAAATACTATAAAGTTAAATGCCTTTTTATCGTCTCTAAATCTCTCACAGTTAGTATCCAAACCAACTCACTTTACTGACACGAGTCAGACTCTAATCGATCTCGTTTGTACGGACTTACCCGCTAGAAAAATTACTTTAGAGCTGGTAGGTAGTCTTTTTGGACACTGCCTTGTAACTTGTGAGTTCCACGTCAAACGTATAAAGAGCTTGCCTTTTGCTATTACTTATAGACCTAAGAAATATATTTGTCTTGATAAATTTAACAAGGATGTGGAAGAGATAAAATGGCATCAAATATCGGCGTCTGTTGATTTAAACGAAATGGTTAGCATTTTCAATCAAAAAGTCTATGATCGTCTATGATTCTTTATACTATCATGTTGAACCCCTGTTGTCTCCTAGACAACATGGTTTTATTAGAAAAAGATCTACAACATCTAATTTGCTAGAATACAAACACTATTTATGTCGTGCTTTTGCCAAAACATCTCACCTGCATCTCACTAACGTACCTAGAGGGGAAGGCTACCGCACACGAGGGGGTGGCGTCGGTTATTATATAAAACGGAGTGTTTGTGTACGTACCTGGTCTCACCCAGTAGATCCACTGCATAAAACAGTTGAGCAGATGTGGTTATTAATGACCCTGAATGGTAAGAAATTTGTAATTGGTACTGCTTACCGTCCCCAGTGGGTAAATGTGGACTTATTTCTAGACGCAATTACAGATTCTATTACATGTATACCTGAATATGATCATTTAGTTTTAGTTGGTGATTTTAATATTAATTTATTTAATAAAGACGATGGAAATACTATAAAGTTAAATGCCTTTTTATCGTCTCTAAATCTCTCACAGTTAGTATCCAAACCAACTCACTTTACTGACACAAGTCAGACTCTAATCGATCTCGTTTGTACGGACTTACCCGCTAGAAAAATTACTTTAGTAGCCTTCCCCTCTAGGTACGTTATACAGGTCGATAGTGTATATACTGATTTCTCTAAGGCATTTGACAAAGTTAACCACCAAATGCTTTGCCGCAAGTTAGATTTAACGTTTGGAATACATGGTAACCTACTACGCTGGATAGAGTCATACCTTAGTAAGAGAAGTCAGCTTGTAGCAGTCAAGGGATTTGTATCAAATATGATTGAAGTTACTTCGGGCGTACCTCAAGGATCACATCTAGGCCCGCTCTTCTTCATAATGTTTATTAATGACTTAGTTGATAAACTTACATCCCCTTGCCTACTTTATGCAGACGATTTAAAAGTTTATACCATCATCAACACCTTGGCTGACGTTGATTCTCTCCAATTTGATCTTAATACAATTGATAAATGGTGCTCTGAAAATAGGATGTACTTAAACGTTGAAAAATGTTGTATTATATCATTCACAAACAAAAAGAATAAAATTGTGTATGATTACACATTAAAGGGCCAAACATTAGAAAGAAAAAACACCGTTAAAGATTTAGGAATTCTATTTGATGATAAACTGTCATTTAGAGAACATTATGATTATATAATTAATAGATGCAATAAACTTTTAGGCTTTTTATCTAGATCTACACGAAATTTCAAACGACCCAGCAGTTTCTTATATTTATACTTTACGTTAGTCCGCAGTATCATAGAATACAACACTTCCATTTGGTCTCCATTTTATACTGTCCACTCTGACCGAATAGAGAGGGTGCAAAAGAAGTGTCTCAGTATATTATGCTACAAGTATGGATTACAACGGACTCTTCCATCATATGATGACAAACTTCGTAAGTTTAATATGCTATCTCTTAAAACGAGACGAGCTTATTACGACCTCACAATCTTTTATAAGATATTACACTCCTTTATTGACTCAGCTTCCCTGCTTTCCCTTATTAGCCTAAATATTAAACCTAGATTACGCCATCCTAATTTAAATGTATTCGTTTTACAAGTTTACACTAATAATACATCTTACTACAATCCTACTGTCCGAATGTGTCGCCAATATAACGAAATTCTTGAAAATCACAACAATGATGTGGATATTTTCAATCCAGATATTATAAATTTAAAAAAGATATTTGGGCCATCCTCTCCACTGAGAGGACACCAAGTCGCAGTTTGATGTGACTTGACACTTATCACCATCTATGTAACTATAACGATTATCATGTAATTTAATCTATTTTAAGTAACTGTTTTTCTAAATTTCTTTAAAACTGTTTTAAATAGTCATGCTGTGTACACATAGTTTAGGGACATTGTCCTGTCCAAAACCGCATATTGTAAATTTGTGTAATTTTATTGACGCTGTCCTGTTTTGTGTGCCTAATAAATAAATAAATAAATAAAAAAAAAAAAAAAAAAAAAAAAAAAGTTTTGGCTATTTTTGATCTGCATGCACCTTTAAAGACTATATATATCAGAGAGAGGTCTAAACCTTGGATCACTGACACAATTAAGCAAATGATGAAATTACGCGATGAAGCATCAGCGATTTATCATAAAACTAAATTGGACTGAAAAAAAGATTATTATAAAAGTTTAAAATCAACTGTAAATGTAGCACTGTATCACGAAAAATCAGCTTATTTTAAATACAATATTAACTGTAATATCAATAATCCGAAGAAATTATGGAAAAATATAAAAAATACCTTATTGCCTAAAACTAACATTGAACTCCCTTCTTTCTTTAATAATCCCAACGTAATAAATACAAATTTTTTGAACATGCCCGACTCTTCTGATGTTACTATTTCTCAACTGACATACTTTGAGTTTCATAGGTTTAGCGATGCAGTATTCCACATAGAGCCTGTTAGTTTAGACATGATAATAAATATAATGAAAAGTTTAAAATCGAATGCAGCAGGTTGTGATAACATAAGTTTAGACATGATCATCATGACTTTTCCTTACACTATACACACTATAAAAGAGATGATCAACATGTCAATCTGTACCTCCACATTCCCAGACATGTGGAAGGTAGCCGTTGTGCGTCCATTGCCTAAGCACTCAAATCCAGTTGACATCAAAGATCTCAGACCAATAAGCATATTGCCGTGTCTGTCAAAGATTTTGGAAAAAGCAGTCTGTACTCAATTAACTGAATACTTAGAAATTAATAATATTTTACCTGAAGTACAGTCTGGTTTTAGAAAAGGCCGGAGCACGGCAACTGCATTATTGGATGTCACTGATAACATACTCTCATCGCAGAGTAAGGGAATGTGTACTTTGCTGGTTTTACTCGATTTTTCTAGAGCTTTTGATTCCATAAATCATGATCTTTTATTATCTAAGTTAAGTTTTTATGGTTTCGACCATAAGGCTTTAAAATGGTTCAGAAGTTATCTAACAGATCGTTCTCAATATGTCAAACTCAGTTCTAGTGACGGTTCTCGATTGGAGTCTGACAAAGCGGCTGTGAAGAGAGGCGTCCCTCAGGGATCGATACTGGGACCGATTTTATTTATTTTATACGCAGCTGATCATTGTTTAGAGTGGATATTGCATGATCAATTTCTGAAGGCTTAAAAGAAATGTATACCTGAATATCATCTGCGTAAATATGGAATTTACATTTTTTTATATGCTTACATATGTAAAGCCTTCAGAAATTGATCATGCAATATCCACTCTAAACAATGATCTTTGTAATATAAGTGCATGGGCACATCAAAATGATCTTTTGCTTAATCCCACCAAAACCAAATACCTACTATTTGGTAGTCAGTATCGATTAAGTAATTTAAGTCCAACAGTGAGTGTTATGATTAAAGATGAGCCCATAGAGCAAGTTCACGAAGCGCGTAATCTGGGTTTGCTTATGGACTCTGCACTGCACTTCGAAAAACATGTTGGGAATGTAGTAAAGAGTTGTTTTTATAAGCTCAAAGTGTTATACAAAATGAGGCCATTTATAAAGGAAGTTTTACGTATTCAGTTAGTGGAGTCACTTGTCTTGTCCAAATTAAATTATGTGGATGTAGTTTTTGGCCCTTGTCTGCTAACGAGGGCCCAGAAACTCATTCAAAGAGTCCAGAATGCCTGTGCACGATTCTGTTTCGATATTCCTTTTAGAGCTCATGTGACTCCATACCTAAATAAAAACTGTCTACTGAAAATGAAACATCGTCGCAAACTACACTTAGCCTGTATTCTTTTTGGTGTTATAAAATATAAAAGTCCTAAATACTTATTCGAAAAATTATCCTGGGTATCACATCACAGGCAATTTGGACCGCGGCAATGTGCGATTCAACTTTCTACACCTCAGCATGGCTCCGCTGCTTTTCGAGGTAGTTTACGCTATGCTGCGTCCAAATGCTGGAACAACATTCCACCTCCGATCAGGAACCTGCAAAACATTAGTGGGTTTAAAACAAAATTAAAGCAATTCATATTCAATCACCAAAAAAAACAAGAAAATCTGACACATGACACAAGTGCTATATAGAAATTTACTTAATTTTACCATAGAATATATAAGTAGGTACATACCTTATTTTAGTTAAAGCACATTTTTATTGTTTCTTCACACGTTATTATTCACCATTTCAAGTGGGACACATGATAACGATAGACACATGTTTTTCAATTAATTTTCTTTTCTTTTATGTTTTTTATATGTAATCCTCTCTGAATACCTATTTTGGTGACTAAGGTAATATTGGTTAATGTAAATTTTTAGTTTCTTTTTTTAGTCTATAACTGCATTTTAAAGCATTGAATTAAAAATATGTAACGGTTATCTTGTTAAGAGTAAATTTGAGCTGTTGTAGCATTAAACCTCCGTGACGTCACGAAGTGGCTCCAGCGGAAGACCAGCGCTAGTTTTAAATTAAACTAGCATATGCTGAGTTGGAGACCTTTTTATGATGTTAAGCAATCGATCATATGAATTGTATTTATCTCTTTTATGTTTTAATGTATATTGCTGAAGTCATAAATAAAATATTTTTTCATTTCATTTTCATTTTCATTTCTTTCGCTTCGTCTACACTCATGAATCCTTTCATACATAAGCGTTGGTTTACGGTACTCTTGACCTGGCCTTTTTTCAGAACGTCTTCAATCTGATTTCGGAACGTTCGCCTAGGTCTTCCCATTCCAACACTTCCGTTTACTTGTCCCATGTATACCTGTTTAGTCATTCTCATTTCATTCATTCTCTCCACATGTCCAAACCATCTTAACATACCATTCTCGATTTTTGTCACTACATCCTCATTCACAAACAATCCAAAGGTTGTCTGGAAGAAATCGCTTTTATAGCGATAAAACCGCCCATTGTAATATCATTTTGTAAGGGTTTTTATTGTGTATTATTTTATATGTGTAAAATTTGTAAATTGGTTTGCAATAAAGAGTTATTGTATATTTTGTCATCTCGTTCTTTATTTAACCATCGTATGGGAATGGAGCGACACCTATAGTTCAACTTACATTGTACTAAAAATATTAAATGAGATTTAGTTACCAACGACATTGTTAATGATAACAAATACTTTTAAAATATTTTATGAAAACATCGAATTAATATTTTAATAAAACACTTAAAAAATATTTTGTATCATTAAATATGGATTTCCGCAAAGTAACGCCTGAATTTATTTATTTACGACATTGTTATTTGGGTTTACTTGGTAACAAAAAATAATGTACGATTTAAGTCAATGTATATTAGAGATGGTAAAATTAACCGTTTAAAACTTGTCCACCAGTATTACATGACCGTCAATGTATAAATAATCTTTTTTTCAATTCTCTTGCTCGTTAAGTTTTTGTTTTCGCCCGATGTAAGCAGGCGTAAAGAGATTTTGAAGCCCTAGTGCATAAAATTAGCAAAAATCAGACGCTTTATGTGCACAAAAGCATATAAGTGATATTTTGTTTTGTTAGTTATTGTAAAGAGGTTGAGTTTTATATCTTTTTTTGTTGTGCCTGATACCACCGTTAGGTGCTTGGCGACATTTGTCATGTAGAAAGCCTAAGTCTTTTACAATACCCAAAGATCACGGTTATTATTAAGGACCTAGCCCATAGTACATGTCTGGGTCCTAAATAATACCCCTTATTCATGGGTATTATGAAAAACCCTAGCATATAATATTATTTTGTTGAAACAAAAAATAGAACACTGTTCAAATGTCAAGTTGAATTTTCATTGAAGAGATATTAATCACAATATTCTTAATTCATTTCCTAGCAATTTTATTGAAAAGCTGAGTGTCTAACTGACGCAAAAGAACAAATTCAGACTCGAGTTAAATATAAAATTAAAAAAATAAATGCCTCACCTAAAATGACATGCTGTGTGCAATCGTTGTTTAATTTACTATTTCACTTCAAATGCTCGTAAAGTTCTTATTTATGCCTGATGGAAACGGACTAAATAGCTTTTTATGCTCTATGGCATAAAAGTGTGCTTTTTAAGCACAAATGCATAGGAAATCATATTTTATTTTACATTTTTTGAAGCATTGGTGGCCGAACGGTAATAGCTATGGACTGCCGTGCCGCAGGTCCCTGGTTCGATCCCGACCGCCGGCTTGAGCTTCAGCATGGTGCAAGGGCATTTTGTGATTGCCCGCCTGTCTAGCTATCACCCTCAAGTAGAAAATCAGTCGCCAAGAAACTAACAGTGTGTTCCGGCAGCAGTCCTTGAGAGCCAGTGAAATTACAGGCACTGAGGCTTAACAACTATGTCTCAAGGTGACGGGCGCAGTGCAATTCGTGACTTGTGATTAAATGCATCTGTTATAGGCAGAGGTTAGTCCGCTTAACATCATCTGAGCCTCTAGCTAACCTCTAGCTCCTTCACAAAAAAAAACTACTTTTTTGTTATTTTTTTCTCGTCGTAACTAATACATTGGGAAAACTGTGGTGTACACCATTTTATATATATAATGATCAGTTAGTGCCTTGTAATTCGAGTTTTACTTACGTCCTTCAATTGTTTTTTTACGACAGGTGTGGCGAATAAAAAGAAGAAGAAGGTGAACGATGACGAAGCGTTCGAAGAGAGTGACGACGGAGACGAAGAGGGAAGAGAGAAGGATTACATTTCGGACTCCTCCGAAAGGTAAATCATACAATCTTATTGATTCAAAGTCAAAGTCAAATCATTTATTAAATTTAGGTGTCTACGACGCTCTTATGTCACTGCGAGAAGGACGGACAAAAACTCGGGGCCATTAATTTTAAACGTCTTTTAACAATATACAAATTATACCTTAAAAGTACATTGTGTATTAAGGGCGGTAAGTAAGGAATCACGATCGAGGCTCTAGTAAAGTCAAAGTCAAAATCATTTATTGAATTTAGGCGTCTACGACGCTTTTATGAAGGTCAATTACAAATTTTAGTATTGAAATATTCTACATTGTACTGCCACGTTCAGCAAATAAATTGTATAGAGCCACTGCGAGAAAAACGGACAAAAAACTCGGGGCCATTCTTTTAAACATCTTTTAACAATGTGTTACATACTTACTATTATAATAGAGTTATTACAATATTTGTTAAAATTATGTAGATGACAGGCAATAGCTTGGCGGAGGCGGAATTGTCCAGGCATTTTTGTCGTTTAAGTAATAAGAAACTGTGTAGTAGAAGCCCGAAGTCCATTTTGTAATTGTCGTGACAACACGCATAGTTATAATTAATATGCCTTTCACTGTATAATTATTAGGAATGATTTATGCGCTTGAAGGAGGTGTACATATCAGGCTTTGTCATGACTTAATTGTCATGAATTTGTAAGAAAATATTTATATAATGTATTTTTTAATATGTACACTGTTGGTGCATCTTAAATAAATAAATTATTTACTGTACTGTACTGTATCAACCGGATCGTCCACTGCTGAACACAGCCTCCCCTATTAAGGGGGTATTTGCCATGATCCCCAGGCTTGGCAGGCGGCTTGGGGATCGCAGTGTAAGATAGTAGTTCTTTAGAAGGCGCTGCTGCCCACCTTCCAGTATAATTATTCCCTTAGTCGCCTTTTACGACACCCACGGGATGATATGGGGAGGTGCAATTCTAACCCGGCACTCCACGGGGAATTAATAAATTATTTAAATCTTCCAAATTCAATTGGATTGGTTTTTTGATTTGGCGCTTAGAAATGATCGCATCCGATTGGTCGCGTCGAGGTAATGTTGTTGTGCCGCACGGTACTATTTTTAAACCACGCCCGCTTGAGCATGGTTTGCGTTCTGTTGTTTTTGAGCTTGATTTACATATCTTTATATAAACACAACCAATATGAACGAACGAAAATGATCGGTTACCATTTTATCATCATTACATCAACCGGAACGGCCACCGTTAGACAAGGTATCCCCCATAGGCGGGTTTGGCCATAATCACCATGCTTGGCAGGTGTCTTGGAGATCGCAGTAGAAGTTTACAGTTCTTCAGAAGGCGCTGGCAGTATTTTTTCTTTAGTCGTATCTTAAATCCACAGGAAGAAATGGCGGGGTTGACATTCTATCCCGGCACTCCACGGGGTGCACATTTTATCATTCTGATACAGTCGACTCTCGTTAATTCAAACCTCCGATAATTCGAACCTCTCTATAATTCAAAGTTATCACGAGTTTCCTTGAAAATCTCTTTATATTTCGAACTAAATCAATATATTTTTGTGCATTTGGTAATTCAAACGAAAAAATCAACGCTACGCTACAAAAGGACGCGTTAATTCGAACTAGAAACTTATCGGCGTCGAACACTTGACAATTCGTAAAGAATAAGTCCTTTGATCCTCTTATAAAGTCCCGAGTAATCCATCCCGCCGCGGAGACATCTAAGTACATTGCAGAACAAGTTCAAGCTTGTATCATCGTACACGAGCCTTTGTATTGGTAATGATTAGTTTGACATACACTTCCGCAAGAATTGGTTTGTTTATTAGAAAAATTTCGAACCATTTCATATATTAAACACTCGATAATTTGTAACATTTAAAGTGCTCCTCGAATTAACGAGAGTCGACTATATTTTAAGAAGCAGTGATGGCTCAATGGCATTGGCTATGGACTACCGCGCAGCAGGTTCATGGTTCGAATCCCCCCGTGGGCTTGAGCTTCACCGCATGGTGGAAGGGCATTTTGCGAATGCCCGCCTGGCTAGCGACCACCCTCAAGTAGAAAATCTGTTGCCAAGCACCTAGCGGTGTGTTCCGGCAGCAGTCATTGAGAGCCAGTGAAATTAAATTACAGACACATGAGACTTAACAACTATGTCTCAAGGTGACGGACGCAGTGCAATTCGTGAATTGTGACGAAATGCATCTGTTATAGGCAGAAGGTAGTCCGCTTAAAATTAGGTGGGCCTCGAGGTTGTTCCGTCACAATAACATAAAAAAAAAATATCTGAGAATTGAACTGACTCTCTGATCTGAACATTTACTGTGACTTATTGATATGACTTCTTCACGTCTGGAACTTGACCATGATTAAATTAATGGTAATTTAACTTATGTACAGACCTATTCACTCATGAAGGCGCGCCCCTCTTTAGTAAATTATTGTTGCGCATTTGTACGGGTAGGTCTCATTTGTACACTATGTGTTGTCTAAATGTAAGGTTATGGTACATACAGTAATAGTTGATTATGATACAAGTGAGCTAAGTTGCTCATTATGCACCCTTGCGAGGAACATACGAAAATTATGGAAAATAGCGCGCAAGTTTTTTTTGCGCGCGTCAAATAAATAATTGTTGATTACATATAAACCTCTTTGATGTTACAAATCTGTATTACCCGGTTAAATTGAAAATGCTCTGTTTACTCGCATATAATTTGCAGTTAGGCACTAATTTAACTTTGAAGGGATAATTCTATTACGCACTAGTGTATAATATTATTATGCACGAGGGTATTATAGTTCGGTTTATGGCCCTAGGAACGATATAATAAAGCTCACTTTACGAGCAAGGGTGTTGAAAAATAATAATATGATCGTTTGTGTAGGGATTAGTAGTTGCTACCATACTCAAAACATATAGAGGGGCGCGCCTTCGTGAGTGGAAACATGTGCAATATAGTTTTATATTACTTTATGACAGCCAAATGTACAAACTGAACGATTCAAATCTGAAACTAACCCTATCAGAAAATATATAACGACCATATAACAAAAAATATTATTTTTACAGCGAATCAGATCACGAGAACAAAGCAAACAAAGAACTAAAAGGTGTCGCTGAAGAGGACGCGCTTAGGTAAGTGAAAATATTTAATTCTTTGTTCACGTGTTTGTTCAATGTAATTTTAATTAATATTTTCGAAGATATTACAGATTATTTAGTATCAACATTGCACCCGTGCGAAGCCGGGGCGGGTCGCTAGTCAACTATATGTCAATAATAATTTCGGTTCACTGACCTCTATTCATACTTGTGTGCCGGACTTGCAGTTACCAAATTATTATTATTCCTGAAGGCTTGCTTAATGCCTTATTAAATGTATAAGGAACTATGCGTCCACCAGTTCGTAAGCTACATTTTCGGAGTTAGTCATGTCCAGTGCAGGATGGAGGTCAAATCCCCACGGAGGTGTGTAAGAATTAAACACATAAACTCACACCTTTGCACACATTATTATTATTTTGAAGCAATGATAGGTTGCCAAGTATATAACAGTGTGTTCTGGCAGTAGTCCTTGAGAGCTAGTAAAATTACAGGCACATGAGACTCAACAACTGTATGTCTCAACCAAGGAACTAGGACACAACCAAGTTGCCAAGTACCTAACAATGATGAGAGACAGTAATTATGAAATTACAGGCACATGGCACTTAACAACTGTATGTCTCAGGGTGACGAGCGCAGTGCAGTTCATCACTTGTGACGAAATGCATCTGTCACAGGTAGAGGCTACCGCTTAATATCAGGTGGGCCTCGTGCTCGTTCCGTCACAATCACATAAAAAATATATATTATTAGGATGTAACAAATTAGAATCACCAAAATCGGATTATCAAATTAACGGTTACGCTTAATTCACGCGTAGAGCCTCTCCTTCTTTTGGGAGGCGATATAAAATAAAACTTATTAACAGAAAACTCCTGACATCAGACGAGGATTCGGATGAGGAGCAGGAACAGAAGCAGGACCAGTCTGAACAAGAAGACGAACCCACCAAGGAAGGAGAGGAGAGAGCCAGCAAACTTACCAAGAAAAAGAAGAAGTCTGCCAACGAAGACGCTAAAAAAGGTATCAAACTAAACAACACACTACAAAATATTTCCTACTCTATTTTTTTACTGGTGTTTCAAATTATAAACAATGGGGATACCAGCATAACAATACGTATTTTACTTAATTTAGCTAAAGTGCGTCTTGTGTTTTTAGTAATAGCATAAAATAAAAGTCTGTAGTATTTTCATTCTTAAATTAAATTTATACAAATGTATATAAGTACATATTTGTTACAGTGGAAAAATGCATGGTAACAATATTTTATTAACCTGGTAACAATTGCACTGGTTCTAAACATTATGTTTTCGTCCAAAAAGGGTTTTATTGAAACTCGACCCGTGGGTGATGTAAGAGGTGACTAAGGGTAACACAGCAGAAGGTGGGCAGCAGCAGCTTCCAAGGTACTGATATCTCTCATTGCGATCCCCAAGCCGCCGGCCATGCGTGGGGATTATGGTAATCCTCCCATATTGGGGGTGGCTGTGTTCATTCGTGGACTATCCGGCTTTACATTACAGTACATATAGTGAGACACATTCAGCCAGGATATTGTCTATCACCTCAATGTATTTTTACCAGGTAGTCCTCTATAGCAAGGGTCCGCCTTGTTCCGTCATTCACGTCACAATTTTATTAGTGAATCATGAGGAGAACTCCAAGATCTACCTATCCTCCTCCTTGCGACGGTATCCTCAAAGCTGAGGGTCGTGATACCTCGTGGAAATTAAATTTTTTTACTATTTGTCGCCACCTGTTCCTGTCTTGGGCGATGTGAATGGCGTCATGAACACTGTTATCAAGGGTAGTGCGCTTTTGGTCTCGTTTCCCTTCTAAAGATAAATCTAGTATAATAATCTAGTAAGATCTACGTATGACAGCTGTTAAAATACAGAATGCCCCCATACAGAATGTTTCTATCCCACTGAAACCCAAGATGTGTAACTGTTTTTTTTGACATCACCAATTTATTTTGCTTGGTGGTAGGGCATTTTGCGAATGCCCGCCTGGCTAGCTACCACCCTCAAGTAGAAAATCTGTCGCCAATCACCTAATGGTGTGTTCCGGCAGCTGTCCTCGACAGCCAGTACTTCTAGGTTAGCCTGAACAACATCTTCGACCACATCATCACTTACCATCAGGTGAGATAGAGGTCAAAGGCTAACTATTAATAATAATAAAAAAAAACGAGAAATAAAAAAGTCACGAGACTGCATCAGTTGTTTCTATACTTTTTAAGGCTGACAAATATCTCATAGTCTAAGGCTGACAAATATCTTACATGATTGTAAGTGTTGATGCAGTCGAAGATGTTGTTCCGGCAAACTTAGAGTTACTAGCTCTCAAGGCTAGCTTCCAGAACACATTGTTAGGTGCTTGTTGACTGATTTTCTATTTGAGGGTGGTAGCTAGCCAGGCGGGTATTGGCTAAATGTATAACTAGCGAAATTAAGGTGTTTTATCTACCCATATATCTATAAATGCCTGACAATGACTATACATTGGAAAAATGCTAACAACCTCTTAGGGTTGACTTCTGCTAGTCATAACAAACATTTTGAGATGTATTTTAGGTTTTTTTTTGTGATTGTTTATGTGTAGTTGACGGAACTTAAAACAATAAGTTGTTCTAGTACTGTTTGACACTTTTAAGTTCTGTGTCTCGTAGTAAAAGACGATGCATACTCCGAGCCAAGAGCGCCCCTTCCGCCGCTCCCTTTGAATAGAGTTTTGAATGCTTACATCGAGAAAAGTAATAAAAAATATGAAATATTAAATTACAGGCACAGGAAACTTTTAACGTCAGGTGGCCCTCTTGTTTATTCCGTCAAATACACATAAACAAACACAAAAAAAGAACATTATCATCTCAAAACTGTTTTTTTTGGTCTAGCAGAAGTCAACCCTAAGAGGTTGTTAGCATTTTGCCAATAACCACATAGAGCTATTATATGCTTGTGCCCCAATCATCATTATTGTTACATTGTTCAAAACTAATGTCAATTGATGATATTATTTTCAGAGTCAAGTAGTGAATTCAGTTCAGATTCGGACACAGATGCAGAAGCGAGCAACAGTAAGAAATCTCACAAGAAGAGCAAAAGCGACAAGAGTAACGATAAGAATGGTCCTTCGAGCAACGCAGGTAAGATAACAGATGACCTATGTTTGGACTCCTGTCCTATACAATTTTCCTGATAATTTTATTTTACCTCGATGTGGACAACCGTCTTAGACCAGAGAAGTTAAGTAAAATGATAAAAGCCACCGAAATACTGGCTTTATTTGTCGCTAGGCATTAACCGGTTTCACCAACTTCAAAAAAAGAACTTGTTACTTATACTTGTTACCTCACTATTTTTACTGTGTAAACCGATTTTGATGTTTTTTTTTAGTTGGAAGCTGGTGCCGTGTAGTGTGGTTAAATTTCATCAAAGTCGGTCAAGTTGTTTTAGAGTTACACTCCAATAACTGATAAATGTTTTCCTATCTTGATGATAATTATAGTCATTGACTGTGAATGACAACTGATCTAAGTAGCAAGGGTCATAAAAAGGGTAATTTTTTTACCTCAAAATGGAACCGACTTCTCTCTCAAGTGTGAAATAACTTGTCGAAGTCGGAACACGCGCATTGAAGCAGTGATAGCTCAGTGGTATTGGCTATGGACTGCCGCGCAGCAGGTCCATGGTTCGAATCCCGCCGCGGGCTTGAGCTTCACCGCATGGTGGAAGGGCATTTTGCGAATGCCCGCCTGGCTAGCGACCACCCTCAAGTAGAAAATCTGTCGCTAAGCACTTAACGGTGTGTTCCGGCAGCTGTCCTTGAGAGCCAGTGAAATTACAGGCACATGAGACTTAACAGCTGTGTCTCAAGGTGACGGGCGCAGTGCAATTCGTGACTTGTGACGAAATTAGCAGTAGCATCGTCTTCAGGAGCGGCGGGAGCGATTTAAATCTACCCCCATTCGGTTATCGTTGATGTTATTATCACGGTCATCTCGATAAACTACACTAACAGTATCGGAACTTCAAATGCCGCATGATGACATGGATCTAGGGCTTCTCGCGTACCTTCAATGTAAACTTTGGTATATAATTCCAGCGAGTGGTGCGGGCAGCGCCAACACCTCCCGCGGCAGCTCACCGGCGCCCTCCCCCGCCTCCGCCGCCATCGCCGCCGCCAACGCAGCCAACAACCAGCCGCCTGCCAAGCGTGCCAAGCTGGATCCTACCTACAGGTAACTGCCGTCCTGCGTAATATACACGTAAACACTGCATACATTGCAAACGCTCGGTTCATAACTGAAAAACGAGACTATGCCCTGTTTGCGCGCAAACGATGTGAATCGATTAGCAGCCGCGCTTGTAACATCTGCTAACTGTCAATTTGCTTCTTCTCAATTAACCCATAATAACCTTCAATTCAATCATTGACATTAGAAGTATATTGCATTTCTTGGTATTCTTTTGTGAACACGATGGTTTTACGTATAAAACTCTAACTACAACAACAAAAATCTCCTCATCTATCTGTCAAAATTTGAGTTTGACGTTTGTGCACACTGCACTACCACTTCTCTGAGAGCGTTGCTTGCAGCCGGAGGTGACGTCATAATGCTACCGTGGTGTCTGTTTAGCACGTTGTGAACCAAACGTTTGCGTGAATACAGTTCAAATAGCGCACATTTGCGTGACTTGAACCGTAGGGGATTGTTAAAATATAATCTTCTTCTTCGTGTCGACGATTCACATTAAGATGGATGACTGCCAGTACTGGGCTGTAGCTACTCCAAGGGTAGACGCCTCGTACAGGTCACCCAAAGTGCAAGCATTGGGACACTGAGGGCAGAACAGCATCCTTTTTTTTACGAGAAATAATGGCTTATTAACGAAGCGATTTTAAGCAAGACAGCATTAATCCTTATCCAATTAAGTACCTTAAATACATTGTGCATTTTAGATAGATCAATATGGCCCTCTACAGCATGTAATTTAAATGATTTTTTAGAAGATATTACAAATTATTTAGTATCAACTTTGCACCCGTGCGAAGCCGGGGCGGGTCGCTAGTTATATTCCAATTCAAAATTGTATTTATTCATTTAAAGTACATCGTTCAATTTCGCGGCTCTACCTACCAAACTGGATATATAAACACGCGTATCTTGATTGGTAGTTCCTTCCCTATAATATAACAGTTTTGTACGTATTAATCTAATATTAATATGAAAATCGGAGAATAAATGATCTAGTTTTAATCTATGATTTTCATCTATGAACTTATATTAATTATCATGTTATTATCTCAATCATTTCCAAATAATTAATTATTTATATCAACATTTTAGATTTCGAAAAATTATAAATATTATAATACATGGTTAAATAATTAAAAATAATCAAATTAAATATAATCAAATAGCCCGCCCCTCACTGTACCTGGTGCAAAGGTGCCCATAACGCTGGCTGCATTGCCTCGTTGGACTGCGATGGCCATGATGGATTATTTATATTATATTATGTATTGCAATTCAACGGGGCAATGCTGACAGCATGCTGGCACGCTGCCAATTGGTAGTGGGCTGGAGCATTTGGACTGCCTGTGAGTCTGCAATGACTTGTAGGTTGTCTAAATAGTTTTATTGTAACTACAATATATTTTAACTTATTATTTTTTAACAATACTACGAACTTACGATATATACAAAACTACAACAACTGTTGTAGTTTTGTAACTGTGTGTTTTGTTTTGTTTGTCGTAGTATTGTGTTAATAAAGTTATACCGCCGGTAAAAAAATAATGTAATGTGTTGTTTGTTAGCGAGTGCGGCGTGACTGAAGAGGCGGTGCGTCGGTACCTCGCCCGCAAGCCGATGACGACGACGGAGCTCCTCACCAAGTTCAAGTCGAAGCGGACCGGCGTCAGCAGCGATCGGCTAGTCGAGACCATGACCCAAATACTCAAACGGATCAACCCCGTCAAACAAAACATCAACGGGAAAATGTACCTTAGCATCAAGTGATTTAGGCATATATTTCAATAATTCTATTTAGAGCAATGAATTAAAATAATGTTGATTTTTATTGTATTGTTTTAGTTTGTACATGTTCTATAAGTTCAAGTCGAAGAACACTGGGTGGCCGCGGTGTCAGCGTCTAGTCGAAATCGTGATCCAAATGATCAAGCGGATCAACCAATCAGCCAACATATTAGTTACTGGGAAAATGTACCTTATGTTGTATCGAATGTATAAGAAATAATAAAAAGAAGTTTTTTTTATTTATTTCTTTATGTTATTGTGATGGACCAAGCACGAGGCCCACCTGATGTTAAGCGGACTAACCTATGCCTATAACAGATGCAATTCGTCACAAGTCACGAATTGCACTGCGCCCGTCACCTTGAGACATAGTTGTTAAGTCTCATGTGCCTGTAATTTCACTGGCTCTCAAGGACTGCTGCCGGAACACACCGTTAGGTGTGGTCGCTAGCCAGGCGGGCATTCCCAAAATGCCCTTCCACCATGCGGTGAAAGGGCATTTTGAATCTCAAGCCCGCGGGGGGATTCGAACCATGGACCTGCGGCAGCGCAGTCCATAGCCAATGCCACTGAGCCATCACTGCTTCAAAAAGTTTCTCCTTTCCATGGTCGATATACCGAAAATACGCACGAAGCTCTGTTAATGCGTACGATTGGCTGAAGTATGAGAGTTTTCAAGTACAGAGTGAATCTTGGCAAGCGTTCCACCATAGACCGCGTCTTCGCTTTCCATCAGGGAAGTATATATGTACTGTACTGAATCAGCCGGATTGTCCACTGCTGAACACAGCATCCCCCAGTATAGGGGGTTGACCATAATCCCCACGTATAGCGTTTTGGAGAACGCAGTGTGAGATCAGTGCCTCAGAAAGCGCTGCCGCCCACCTGATGTGTTACTCTTAGTCATCTCATACGACACTGCATTGATTTTGCGCTCGTCAAGTTCAACATTTTTTGGGTTCTACAATAAATATTAATATTTTAGTTTCATCCTGTTTACGAACTCGTTACATAAGGACGACGGGCAGACAGAGAACGGCGTCTCATTATTAGGGCACCGATTTTCACATTGGGTACGAAACCCTAAAAAACCTGAATAAAATGCAGAGACATTTAAAATGAAAATTTACTTCCCATTTTTGACAAAAGGTATCAGGTGGCTTTTGCAGTACCTATCTGTTCTCATCGTTATATTACTAAGTATTTGTGGTAACTGCTGTGCTTATTATAAAAAAAAACGTGGTCTACTTGGTATCCTGCCAATTGTGCTCGGCGTAATGCCTTCGTACTGATGTAGAGTAGTGTCGTGTAGTCTTAGATACTTAGCTAGATGGTTGTTGTTGCCATACTTTAGAAGCAAGTTTGAGCAATGCTATATGTCAAAACTCGTAGCGTACCTATCTATATTACCAAATACTACTCTAATACTATACTCTCCAGTAATGAGCCAGCGAGAGGTAGTATTTTGTCATTACGAGAAAGTGGTGTTTATTTATTTTTTTGGATAGTTTCAGAACTCGCACGAGGCCCATCGCGATAACCTCTGGCTATAACAGACGCATTTCGAGACGAACTGCACTGCGCCCATCACCCTGAAACATATAGTTGTTAAGTGTCATGTACCTGTAATTTCATAATTACTGGCTCTCATCACTGTTAGGTACTTGGCCACTTGGTGGTGTCCTAGTGGAAGGGCATTTGGGGAATTCTCGCCTAGCTAACTACCACCCTTAAGAAGGAAATCTGTCGCCAAGAATGTAATATTTAACCCATTGGCATCGGCGATAATGATAACAATAGAATTTCATTCATAACTAGGACATAGTGGTCCTGACGATGGCAACTTATTAATTTACATTAGTTTCTGTTTAATAACGTACCTAATTCATGTTTGATAAAATGTCAATCCAATTGTCGCCAAGTACCTTAGAACTAGGTACATAACGAATATCTGAACTGATACATACGTCACTGGGTAAAATGCAATGCTGTAAACACAGAGATACTAATAGTCATGCAACAATTAAACATCTGTTTACTGATCCGCCTAGTTTTGCGGTATTCCAGGATAACTGAAATGAAAGGATATTTGGGGGTTTCCCCCCAGTGGCCTCCAACCTCCCCTATAGCCATCCCAAGCCTCGCTTGCTAAACTGAATCTGATTCTGAGCACACTGTTCGCAAACAGTCCGAACGCATCGGTTTCTGATCGGTACTCAATACGTGGTACCTTCTAGTCAGAGCTAGTCCTGTATGCACTGAGAATATCACAAGCTCACTCACCGATGCAACTGCGGCGACGTCTAGTCAAGCAATCCCGCGCAGGCGGCGCGCGCTCTCTTTCGCTCGCCCACCCCGCTGCGCTGTCGCGTGATGTCTAGCGCGACTATCGCAAGTTATACCTTCGTACGGACCTACTAAGGTAGGTATATTTCTCTTCGCGCTCGCGACACCAATAGCAAAAGTGTTATTTACGGAGTTTTTAGATAATTTGTGTAGTAATTTCATTGTGATTTTAAATTAATGCTTTGGTTTCCATTCTTGTGCAACAGTTGATGAGGAAAACGTGACTTACCCGTCCTCCAGTGGGAAAACCAAGGGGGGATGCGCTGCATCCACTTCCTGTTTCCTAATTTTACTGGAACATTCTATAAGGATGAGGAAAAACACAAAGTCACATTTTTCAACTGATTACACTTTTAATATTTCGTAAATGTACAAGAGTTACCACGTGTTTTCAAAATTTTCTAGAATATGTTAGAGAAAATATAAAACATAATTAATATACTGACTAACAGTATATTAATTATGTTTTATATTTTCTCTAACATATTCTAGAAAATTTTAGTTTCGGATTAATGGCCGTCTGCCTACCTGACGCCAACCCTCTGGGAATGCTCATGTTGCTGCACCCGCTTCCTTTTTTATTTAGCAGGTTATTTTTTTATTGTTGATGGGCCAGCTTTTGGCCAATAGCTTAAGGTAGTGATGATGTGGTCGAAAATGTTATTCAGGCTAATCTAGAATTAATGGCTCAGATTCAGCTGCCGGAACAAACCGTTAGGTGCTTGGCAACAGTTTTCTACTTGAGGGTAGTAGCTAGCCAGGCATTCGTAAAGTGCCACGATGCAACACACCAATATTGTGATAATTTGTGCGGGTGTCAATATGATAAAATGTACCTTAGTGCGGCTAATGTACAGTAACACCCTACAGCCTCTTCGGCTGGTAAATAGGTCGGTTATAACTCATGTTTGTAAAATTTGACTACGCTCGAGCAAAGAAATGAACTAGCAGAAAATAAATAAATAGTACATTGAAAATTAATAAATCTTGGATGAGTGTCTATCTGTCTCTACTCATCTCAAAATTCAAATCAAAATAACGGAGGGGTAGCTATTCGTTCTGCCACCAAAGAGCAGTGCTTTCTTACAATGCTGTGTTTCATATCGAAGTACAAGGTAGCCAGCAAAATAACACTATACATAAATAGTCAAATTTGCTTGTAAACTTTTATATTAGTGAAATTACTACTGAGCGCTTCCGTGCTTCGGAGGGCATGTCAAGTCGTCGATCCCGGTTGTTCTCTTAGTGGTTGTTCTCGTGTTACGGTTATAGGGCAGTTTGCGAATACCCGCCCGTCTTAGGATGGCAGTCGTTATAGGGGATTTTGCGAATGTCCACCTGGCTAGCTACCACCCTAGAGTAGAAAATCTATCGCCAAGCACCTAACGGTGTGTTCCGGCAGTTGTCCTTGAGAGCCAGCAATGCTAGGTTAGCCTGATGTACAAAGATACAGCAATATTAAGTATTGAGTATTTTTTTATATCATTTGTTTTCATTCCAAGTGTCTGTCTATTACGATTCAAAAGATACGGTTCAAATCAATATGACAGACGGATGAACAGGCCGAGCGCCAACGATTTAAGTTCAGGTGACTTGCCTCCCCATTGTCACCCCTTCTAATCAGCCCTAGCAAAAAATATTTAGTGGCAAGTTTTAGTTTTAAAAAGTTAGATACTAATTTTCATCACAATTACTTCGAAAACAATGACTTTTCCATACAAAGTTTCATCCCCTATTTCCAAAATTAATCTCACCTGTCAAAAAAATAATTATCACGTATTTTTTTATTTTTAATAGCCTATCCAAATAGGTACTTATTTTCGAAATTGAAAGTAAAAAAAAAAAGAACTTTTATACAAACATTATCACTTATTTTTACCCCTTAGGGCTTGAATTTCTAAAAATCCTTTTTTATGATTTTTTAAATGCTCGAACGCACCCTCCAAGTTTCAAATCTCTGCTCGACCAGCGGTTTAGGCTGTGCGTTGTCTGTCAGTCAGTGAGTCGGGACTTTGGTTTATATTATATATATATATATATAGATTTATAATTACACACTATTAGATACGTAGTTTGAAGAGGTTACTCGGGCTCTACTTTCTTTTTTAATGCTATGAAGTGAAGAGACGATCGAAACGGTGCCTGATGGTAAGCATCATGTCTGCGCATAAACAGTTGCAGTGTCATTGATCTGCACACTGCACTGCGCTCGTCACTCCGAGACATCCGTTCTAAAGTCTCGTTTGTCCAGTCATTTCACTCGCTACAGTGCCCTTCATACCTAAACACAGTGCAATACTGCTTTGAGGCAGAATACATGACACTGCAGCGGTACCCGACGAGACGACCTCTTGCTTAAGAGATCTACCACCTAGTTGCTGCCTGTTTAGCATCACCCAGGGACCACGTGTAGGGAATCAAGTTTAAGGGTACTCTCCTACGGACGCAGGCAGCCCAGTCCCCTAGATTTCATCTAGACATGTTGTATATCCACAAACACAGTAGAATTAAAGAGCTGTTAGTCAAGTTTTTTTATTGCTTTCGTGAAGGAACAAGCTCGAGGCTAACTTGGTGTTAAGCGGTTACCCTTGTCCATTAAACAGATGCAGTCACCCATCACTCGGAGATATAAAGTTGTTAAGTCTCATGTGTCTGTAATTTCGGAGAAATCCATCCACCGGCTTCAAGCCGAAACACAGTAATGTGCACATTTATGTTTGGCGATACAAATAAAATAGGTATGATGGCAGTAACTCCTCGGACAATCTTGCACAAAGAGTTTAAGTTCTACTTCTACTGCAACTTTAATAATTAGCTCCATTAACATATTGTAATATTTCTCGCCGGAAGAAGTTCACAACAAGAAGCTATGAGAACCCTATGAGAAGCTAGTGTGCATTTATACATTTTTGAAGCAATGATGGTCGAGCGGTAATAGCTATAGACTGCCGTACCGCAGGTTCGATCCTCACCGCCAGCTTGAGCTTCACCGCATGGTGGAAGGGCCTTTAAGTAAAAAATCTGTCACCAAGCACTTAACAATGTCCGGCAGCAGTCCTTGAGAGCCAGTACAATAACAGCCACATGAGACTTAACAAATGTATGTCTCAGTTTGACGGGGGCAGTGCAAACGCATGTGAAAGGCGGAGTTTACCGCTTAAAAAATTTATAGCAAAAAATAGAACCGACTTCAACCCTCAAATGTGTGAAATAACTTGTCGAGTTCGGTACCATGCACAATATTGTGATAATACGTACTTTTGAACCGTCATGGTACTGACTTCAACAAGATATTTCACACATTTGAGTGTTGAAGTCGGTTCAATATTTTGCAAAAATTTTTTTTCTGTAAATCTACATAATATTGTAGAAATTGGTCGGTTTCACGGAACGTACCTTTCTGGAGACTGGAATTAATTTACTGTGTCCTATTACGATATTGATATATGCTTTAATAATTTTATTTTCATAACTGTTCGAGTTTTATATATAATTAAATGATCAAACGAACTTACCTGAAGTGAAGTTCGATCTTAATTATCTTAAGTTCGTCGAAGAGATTTATCTGACTATGTAGTGGTCCTGCTACGCCCCTACCAGTCGCACAAGTATTCAGAGTATAGAAAAAGATATACTTGTCTCTTTCTTTTACTGACTCAGTAGCTGCCGTCGGATCCAACCTCATTATTTTAGAGAGTAGCAAAAACTAACAACATTGAAATAATGGGTGATACATAGGGATGGGTGGGATTCTAAATCTCTTCGACGAACTTAAGATAATTAAGATCGAACTTCACTTCAGGTAAGTTCGTTTGATCATTTAATTAATCTTAAGTTCGTCTCCGAGATTTATCTGACTATGTAGATGTTCAGAGGTATTAATCAATGTTGTGGTTAAATAAGTAAGAATAAATATTTTCCTTACAAGATTTATTCATATCAATTACCTAATCAACAAAAATACAAAACAAAAATTCACATATATATTTAGTTCTCATATAACATAATTATGTTACAATATTATTTTTATATTTACAAAACCTTAAATTAAATAGTATAAAGTAATTTTTACGAAATTAACAAATTAGATGTCGTATTTACGATTGGCCGGTTATAAAAATTAGCAAACGTTGTCGATTGGTTTGACCAACCAGCGGCTCTTTGAATTATATCGATACTTATCCCAGATCGAGATGCAGCCGACGTTGAGGCGTGCCTCGTACTGTGGGCACCAAATATCGAAATGTCGATGCCACTTTCCTGTAAAGTCAGCTTCAACCAACGTCCTATGGTCTGAGATGAAGCAGCTTTATGAGGTTTCTTATAAGTCAATATTAAACGATCCTCGTTTTCTAGTCTTATAGATGAAGTTGCTGATATGTATGATTTAATAGTGGCAGCTGGGCAAACACAAGGCCTTATATCGTAATATGGAAGGTTTAAAACTGGTTGAGCTCGGCCGATGCCAGATGTCTTTATCAAATCCGATATAGTTATAATTATACGATCATTGTAAATTGTCATGTTAGACATTTTTATTAATGATAGTGTTTGTATTCTTTGGCCAGTTGCCAAGGCTAATAACATAACTAATTTCCTACTTAACAATTCTAAAGAAATTGAATCGTTAGAGACATTAGCCAAAAAATCTAAAACAACATTAGGATCCCATGTTATATTGTAACGGGGAAAGGCTGGTTTAAGTTTGAAAATACCTTTAAAAAACCGCTTTATTCTATTGTCATGACCGATGTTATCGATGGCGGATCTATGGCTGTTTAAGGTCCCATAAGACGACCCTGATTGAAAACACTCTGATAAAAAATCTAGTAAAGAGCTTGCACTAACCATATAATAACTACAATTAGTTTTAATACAGTACTGCCACCATTTCTTGAGACTTGAAGTGTATTGGGAAACAGTGTTTTGTGATATAGACGAGAGCAAAATTTTTATGGCTGAGTCTGGTACTTGTCGCCTGATAAAGGCTTCCCGGATAACACACATGCTGCCAGGGAAAGGTTGCGATGTAGCGGGTGTGTTGAACTGAAATTAGATGAGAGTAGATATTTGTTAGGGGGAAATGTTAATATTTTAGATATTAATAATGACTTAAAAAGAGGGTACCATGGCTGAGAGGGCCACTGTGGTACAACTATGATCCCAGTAGCTTTGTCACTTTTGATTTTATTTAGAATCTTTAGTATCAAAGCAAACGGAGGAAATGCATAAAAATAAAATGACGACCAATCCATAGTGAATGCGTCAATATTCTCTGCATAAGGATCTCTTTTCCAGGATATATACCTAGAGCACTTTGCATTGACTCGCGATGCGAAAAGGTCAATATCCGGTTTGCCAAACGTTTGAAATATTTTTGAGAACGCATATGTTGCTAATGCCCATTCCGTGTCAACGTTTACTCTCCTGGATTCGTAATCAGCCTCTTTATTTGAAGAGGATTTAATGTAAGAAGCATAAATTAATATTTTTCTCTCCTCGCACCACTTCCAAATCATACTGGCAATGTTATTTAAATGGGGATATTGTATCCCGCCCATTTTATTAACATATGAAATTGCTGTGGTATTGTCTACACGTAAAAGAATATCGCAGTTTCTTCTATATTTAGCAAATGATTGGAGTCCAAAATAAACTGCCAACAATTCCAAGTAATTTATATGATTGCGCCGTTCATGATTTGTCCAAAAACCTCCTGTTCTCTCATCATTACAAAAAGCTCCCCACCCCGTGGTTGAAGCGTCGGTAAATATCTCTATTGAATATTTAAACTGTTTAATCTGATTGTTAGTGACAAGAATTTTATTTCTCCACCAAGATAAGTCATTTTTTACTATGTCTGGTATTGTCATAAAAGCTTCGTAGTTATCGTTACTTTTGTGTGTGTAGTATTTTGTTCTTTCAAGTGACTTTGTATACAACCACCCATATGCAACAGCAGGACAAGCTGCGGTGAGGGTACCGAGTATTCGCGCAAAGTCCCGTATACGCATGCGTTTGGACCTTATCATTTTCTCTAAGCCAAATAAGAAACTATTCTTTTTTCGTTCAGGTAGTTCCAATGTCATGAGTTTTGAGTTCAGAACAAAACCCAAGAAAGTGCAAACCGTCTTTGGTTGCAAACTGCTTTTTTTATAATTTATTACAAAACCTAACTTTGTCAAACAGTTAATTGTAGTATTTACGTTAACTAAACAATCATGCTTTGAATCACCTATTAAAAAAATATCGTCCAAATATCTCACTGATTTGAACCCCCGCAACCTTAACTGTGTAAAGATAGGTTGCAAAATTTTTGTAAATATGTACGGTGCAGAGCAGAGTCCAAATGGCAAAGCGGTAAATTCGTAGAGGGTATCAAAACAAAATCGCAAATACTTTCTGTGATTTTTGTGAATAGGCACTAAAAAATAAGCCTCCTGCAGGTCAATATTAGCCATAAAACAATCTTTTGTCATAAGCTTAGTCACCGTCCTAAAATCTTCCATTTTAAAGTGGTCGGCGTGTACATATTTATTTAATTTTTTGAGATTTAAAATAAATCGCATACTTCCGTCCATTTTCGGTACCAGAAATACATCCGATAAAAACTGCCCACTGACGGGTTTGCACCTTTTTATAGCTTTTATGTCAAGTAAATGTTGAATTTCTTGTTTTAAAGCAAGAGATTCAGCAGCGGTAAATGAGCGTCTTGGATAGTCTTGAGGATGTTGTTCTGGTACAGAAGTGAATGGAATAAGGTATCCTGACACAGTACTTAAAATAAATAGATCGTCTGTAAGAGAACGCCAGGCTTGCATAAAATATTGTAAACGTCCGGCATGTACCTCTGGGTAAGTGTCTACTTCTGTGGACGCTCGGTGGCTGCACGCTGCCTCTGCGCGGGCTGTCGCCGCGCCGGGGCGGTGGGGGCGGCGGCGGCGCCGTCTGACGGCGAACGTACTGCGGCGGTGGCGGGAGATAAGGAGCGGCTCGCCGCCGGCTCTGGGGATTCGCTCGTTGCCCACCGGCTCGATGTTGTGGGTAGGTTTGTCCAACCCACTGTTGACGCGGCCGAGTCGATGGGCCTTTGTAGTTTAAACAGCTGCTTGTTGACAGTGCTACTGCTTGGATTAACTGGCTTGTCTTTTTAATGCCCCGTGAATTTTTAACCACTTCGCCTAAGCTGTCTCCGAACAAAAAGTTATCTCTTTTCCTATTTTTAAAAGGATCCGCCAATGATTTTTCTACTAGCGGAATAATTACCGATCGACGAGTATCAGTCTCTGCGTAGTGAGAATCGGCAACAAGTTTCCCTACATCGTTTAGTGTGCGGACGACTTCAGGAATATCAGGGTTTTTCTTTAAAAGGCATGTCATGGCTTTTCCTAAGCCAGATAGTGCTCTGCCAATTTGATCTTGTTTGTTGAACAAACGTTTATCTCGAACACGACATGTTTCTACGAGCATAGCCTCAATTTCAGGATTTAAAATGGGTGCCTTTGAAAACGGTAAATTTTTGGGAGTCAAATACTTTTTTATAAGCTCTTCTCTAACCTCTTTTTTCAAACCATACACCAAAATTTGTTGGAATCTAGATGCTATGTCCATATGAATATCCTCTGAATATTCACCAGTTTCCGGCTCGATGTCTCCAAGCGCTCGTAATACTTCTGTATCAAAGTCATCGGAAACCGTCGCTTCAATTACCGGTGCCTCCTCAGTCACCTGAACTTCATTGGTGATAGGCAGTCCCTCTTCCTCATTGGCAGGCATGGATACAGCGACATCATTATAGCTATCGGTGTAATCAAATATTTCGTGGTCCAGATGTTCTGGAAATAAAATTATAATGTTCAAAACGTTTATTCAATATATAAAATATGAATAGGAATAACTTTTTAAAATGTGGGTAGATAGTAATAATTATGTAAAACATGATTGGTTACTATGCACGTTTTCAATATTTTTAAGTTTTGAAATTATCCTGAAGAATACAACAGGACTCGTGAAATTATTTTCTCGAAGAATTCAACGAGATAAAAGAAATAAACTTATTAATAACCACCTGTAGGCGCAACATTATCTTCATCGCTGGAGTAAATAACGCGCTGGCTATTACGACGTCGTTTCTCTAGCAATTTCAGCTCATATTTTTTCAATTTTCTTGACCATCTTTCTTCTTTGCTTTCTTCGTGGTTTCGTTTCGGCATTTTTCGCTAACTCACTTAATGCAGTTTATTAGTAACTTGTGCTGTCGGCGCGAGCGCACGGACAAGAATGAGGTTGGATCCGACGGCAGCTACTGAGTCAGTAAAAGAAAGAGACAAGTATATCTTTTTCTATACTCTGAATACTTGTGCGACTGGTAGGGGCGTAGCAGGACCACTACATAGTCAGATAAATCTCGGAGACGAACTTAAGATTAATTAGCAATTTTTTTGACGTTGTGGCACAGACTGGACAGCCTCGACTCATTATCTATACAAAAGCCGCGTTCTAACTACCTATTACACAGACACTACACAAATGTTGTTTTTGTACACGCGTAAATGTGTGCGTGAACTCTAAGGTTGTCATCGTATGCATAATTTTTGTACTTACCTACCTAACAATCTTTTGATGCTGTTATTATGACTTATTAGATTTCGTAGGTTATGCGTACCTTACCTACCTTCAGAAACATGTACAAGCACAACAATCCAACTCCATGTACGACGTAGGAATATGCAAGACACAACTGAGTAGGTGACATTACTTCACATTTCACTCCATTACTTATACAAAAATCATCATTCCAAGTTCACATTTTATACAAGTAATGATAATAATTACAATCACAATAATAATGTATGTTCTTCTCGTATAAAAAACAATCATTAAGTGTGCCAACCGTAGCGAAGGTCGGTATGTGTATTGCTTTTCTCTATGGTAGGTATAGGTTACACTTGTTTCGGTGCAAAAAATATCCAAAACACAAATCTGCAAACGAAAATCTTCTAAAGTAATAATTATTTGAATAGCAGTTTGAATAAAATACAAAGATAAAATATTATGTTTGTATTTTTTTCAATATCTTCTATAAATTACCGGTTTTTATGAGTTACCGAATTTTAACTGAAGAACGACAAATAGGTAGGTACTTAGTGTAGGTTACCAAGAATGACTTACCTCGTTTTATCCTTAGGAAATCTATAAAAACTCCTATCCTTTTCTCGTTTAGTTGATAAGCAACCGTAAACAGCTCAAGAAAACCCCATTCTCAACTTTTAAAATACTCGTACAATCGTCACTTCATCGAGCGCGAGTTGCGTGTCCCGTACTCAAGTCAGCTCAGCGCCAGCTCAGAATCGGTGGCGGGTTGAGGAAGGCTCGTTTTGGTGAGTGGCGAGGAGTGTCCATTCTATACGTAGTATTATTATATGTTCTATGGTTGTGGGTCTGTGTACGAGGAAGTACAACAGTAGGCGCCCACGCCAGCTTATATTTGACTAACTTGCTAAATGCTTCAACTTTACCTTCAATGTTCATAAGTCATAAGTATCTTCTGTACTCAAAGTAAAGAAATTAGCTTTTATCGATAAGTATATTCGGAAAAAAATCCAGTCCGTTGCACAAAGTTGACAAAACTTTCTTGCCCTTCTTTCTTTTCCTGTTTTAAGTCGTGTTAATACTCATACCTTGTATTATTCTTTTTGAACTTTCAAATATACTTTTGTGAGCATTAAACATCTGTGGGTAGTATTATTCTTAATTATTAACTTATCTTCGAGTTTGAGTATAAGTAGCTAAGTAGTCTAGTGTTATCTCAGAATATCATCAAGCGAATACAGCCTGGAATTAAAAAAATAATAAGCTTTATTTAGGTAAAGAATATGTCAAATTCTCGTTTAAAATAAAGTCTTTTCCACGCACTTGTCCGAATCCGCTGCAATAGTGCGGTTTGACACCGAATTTCAAAAGATTTCCTGTATTATTTAAATGTGTAATTTGTTTTAAACTTCTCAAATCACAAGGTGTCTTCAGTGATGTCCAAGGCAACTTATAATATATATAAACTATATATTAATTGAAAAAAAAAAATAGAACCGACTCAACACATGTGTGAACTTCGACAAATGTGTGAAATAACTTGTTGAAGTCAGTACCATGACGGTTCAAAAGTACGTATTACCACAATATTGTGCGCATGGTACCGATTTCTACAATTTATTTCACACATTTGAGTAATGAAGTCGGTTCTATTTTCAGCAAAAAAAATGTTCGCCCTTTTTAGTGTCCCTTGCTACTTATGGGCTTCTGTTTAACTTAATACTAGATATAGTAACATATACCAGGCAAAAATAGTAAATGATCACCAAAGTCAAACCCGCATTTTAATGTAAACTTATAACCAAAATTTTAACATCTCGCTATCCTATTTAAGCAAAATTAGTCTAAATAAATCATTGTTAACCCAAAAGTAGAAAATGATAACCAAAATTAATCTTGCTATAATTCTTCTGGCGCATCGCCGGCATCGCAGCCGCGGCACGCTCGCTTCGCTCGCTCGGCTCATTCATTGTTGTGGTCACATGTAACCTAACGTTCCTCCTCGCTTCGCTCGTCGTCGCACTTAAATATGACTTTGAGATTTAGTGATCATTTACTGCATTTGGTGTTCGATTACAATTTTTGGTAAAAGAACTAATGGTATCCAAGCATTTTTTATTTAATTCCCTACTTATGGGATCGATTGTCATTCACTGTCAATGACTATATGGCTAATTCTCATCGCAGGGATTCATCACCTTTATGGAAAATTTTAGTTTTTGCTTATTTGAAATAGTTTTGTAAAAAACTTATTGCTTGATAATATGAGTAAATGCATATGTAAATTAATCAATTCCTAGTTGTCGTTTAGAAGAAAAATCGTTTTGAAGTTTGACATGCCACGAAAGTGAAGCGGTGATCCACGATAATGATTCAGTAATTTTATAGTCATTATTTTCGCACAATTTACTGTGTAATGTACTGTGTGAACTTATGAGACCAAATATTCATGAAATAACAACTTAATCTTGTTTTTATAATTAAACAGGCCAATACATTAATCAGCAGTTTGGTCTTAAGTTCAGTTATCATACGAAATGTATATACGTTAATTACAGCCACACAATTTCAGTGAATCTTTTTATTAGAAACATTATTAGTGTAGGTGATATATAGGAACTTCACTGTAATTTTATTACATGTATATTTGTATTTCAGATTGTCACGTTTTGTCAGCTAATATACTATTTATTTATGTTATAAAAACTAATGTGGTTTTAACTGCTAATGCAGTGCTCAGCGAGAAAACAACGCGGGCGAAAAGAACCCTTGAAAAAGACCCACCGGATGTGGTTAAAACTATAGTTGGAGCTATCTGACTTATTCACGTGAGTTATCCCGTATTATTTACTATTTGTTTGTATTTAAAACTATCATTGTTTAATTCTCTAACAAATAAGAAAGAATTTTGTTATAGAACTCATACCAAAAATACTATTCTTCATAGAAAAGATACTTTATTTTAAATCATAGCTTGGAGAAGACATTGTCCAGGCAATGTTTAGTATTGTCACGCCTTCTACCTGTAGGCACTAGTGCTAATGTCAGACCAAAACGGGGAAATCGATCTCGGCTGGTTTTTACATAAGTTGCCGGTTCCAATATATATATATATCAACAATACAATGTATGACGTTCATAAGAGCGTCGTAGACGCTTGAATTGAGTCAATAGTTTTACGGATAAATTTATTCGCAGGTTACAATTTTAGACCTGTAACAATGAGTATAAATACACTAACATTGCATTAACATGTCCTTAATATTATTCTGAATATTCTTAATTCAGGTCTACAGGAAATCTCAAATAAATCTTGTCCCTCTACGCAAAGTTCGTTGTTTCATTAAAACCGATCAGGCGTATTTATCGAAAATCTATATTTAGTAATAACAAATATCAAATATTTCAAGAAAACATAAAATAAATATTTAAGAAAAAAAAAAAACACTTTAAAATATAAAATTATACCAAGTGACAATCCCACCTAATTTACTTGTTAAGTTTATTGTAGTTACTCGTTTATAAAAATCGTGTCTTACAAACGCCGGTACGTGGCATTTTTAAGACACGATTTTTATCAAGATCTAATCCGAAAAAAATTCAATGCGTTTCGCTTCTACACAATGTATCACCTTGGAGGAGGAAGTCTTAACTTTCGAGCGCACGATCGAGAAAGGCGTTTCTCTCTCTGTTTAAGGTCTACGCCAAATCTTCAAAGGTTTATTTTTTTAACGTGGTGTCTCATTATCTCACGGAAACAGAAAATCTTATATGAATTTAGTCTCTCTTAACTTCAACTTATTATTTCTAGCACATGCTAAATATTAAAAATCCTTCTCTAATCGCGGTGACTCAATCTTAGGTCTACAGCAAATCATGAATTAATATAGTCGCTTTACATAATTACTGATATTTCGGGTCTACGCCAAACCTAAAAAGTTATTTTCTGCCAACGCAATGTCGCATTATCTCTTTACGACAAATCATGAAATAATATAGTCTCTCCATACAGTAACTCATATTTTGGATCTACGCCAAGTCTTAAAAGTTATTGTCTATCAACGCCATGACTCTTTATATCAGGTCTACGGTAAATCTTGAACGAATCTAGTTTGAGAATGTCTTTGCTACGAGTGCTACGAGAGTGTACAGTTTAGCTAAGCGATGCTAAAATTTTTTTTATCAATAACAAAACTTTTATTACTATTTAAGGATTCATTCCACTAACGTAAATAACAGAAAACTCGTATCTAGACTAATTATAGTAGGCCTACGTCTCATCTCTTTACACGGCAAGACGTTGTTAGGGTCTACACCAAATCT
The DNA here is from genome assembly GCA_963890685.1 of Plagodis pulveraria. Taxonomy (NCBI): domain Eukaryota; kingdom Metazoa; phylum Arthropoda; class Insecta; order Lepidoptera; family Geometridae; genus Plagodis; species Plagodis pulveraria. The sequence continues at coordinate 6,422,588 of OY982950.1, forward strand.
TGTAAAATATTTTCCAGCATTACCGCAGGTCTTCCGTCAATGCTTAACAAATAGCCTCTCTACGCGGGACCCTTTAGTTCGAATCTATGCCAAGGTTTATTAAATTAAATATCTCTATTCGCTTACTCGTTTGAAATCTATCGTTAATGCCTAAAAATGTAGCACCCCTACGCGGGATTCTTTTTAAAGTGTACGCCAAATCTTGCAAAATTTTGTGGCTGTACACGGGAACTCTTTAACTTAGATGTACGTCAAATTTTGTTTGTAGAGTCTCCTTACGCGGCAACTTGTTATTTTATATCTGTGCAAAGTCTCGGTACTCGATCAAAACTCTCTAGGTCAAATCTCAAAAAAAATACTTTTGTTATGCTCTATATCCTTACTCAAGGTTCTCTCAATACCGAATATTATGTTCCCGCTTGTCTAACCACCACCCTAAGTAGAAAATCAATGTGCTACGTATAGGTGCTATATTTTTGGGCATTTTCGATAGATTTGAAATGAGTAACTAACTTTAGAGAGACTTAATTCAACAAGCCTTGGCATAGACTTGAAGTAAAGGTTCCCGTGTAGAGGGGCTATTTGTTTAAGCAGCTTTCTTTGAGAGTTGATTCCCATTTTAGGCTTACCCCGACAAATACAGCATATGCGTCCACATCAACGTTTACCAACATGCGAGATAGCGGCTAAAGACAAGCCAATATTACTGTACTGTATCAGCCGTATAGAAAACTGCTGAGCACAGCCTCACCCATTATGAGTGTTTGCCATAATCTCCACGCTTGGAAGGCGGCTTGGGTATCGCACTGTAAGATATCAGTTCATCAGAAAGTGCTGCTGCCCACCTTCTGGTGTGTTACCCTTAGTCGCCTATTACGACACCCACGGATAGAGATGTGAGGGGGGGGGTGACATTCTACCCCGGCACCCCACGGGAAACACCTCGAAAATCTAAACAAAAACAGCCAAACTGAATCTGCTGTTATGTTAGATAAGATCGTTGAACGACCAAGAAGCACGGTACTCGGGTGTCACACTATTAACGTTGCTGGAAAAGTTTTCCATATATATACGGAGTTATTGGTAAAATGCTAACAACCTCTTAGGGTTGACTTCTGCTAGTCCTAAACGTTTTGAGATATTTTAATTTTGTTTTGTTTTTCTTTTTTTTAATGTTTGTTTTTTATTTTCTTTTGTGTTTTTTCATATGTTTTTGACTGAATAACCACCTGATGTCAAAGGCCTCTTGTGCCTGTAATGTATTATTTCATATTTTTATTACTTTGCTCGATGTAAATATTCAAAACTCTATCCAAAGGGACCATGGCGCGGTCCAGTGTTGCCGCGTCGGGCGCTCTAGGCTCAAAGTAGGCATTAAAAAGAAAACAAAAAAAAAAAAGTTTGTAAGGACTAGCAGAAGTCAACCCTAAGAGGTTGTGAGCATTTTACCAATAACCCTGTGTAATACGATGATTATACTCTATATCCTATACAGTCGAGAGAGTAGCGACGCGACGTACGAGTGAATACGACACCAGACAATGTTAAAATACCTCATATAACCCCAACTAAATGCTGTACTACAAAATTTACAAATGCGGATCACATTTTACTTATGTACTGATTCATATACGATCTACAGCGAACCCTATAAAATATAGTACACCTATGCGTGAAATTATTCGTAGTGTACGCCATATCTTGAATAAAATAACGGTATTAATAAATTCAGGCGTTATTTATTTATCAACATTAAGTATTACATATGTTATGTTGTGTCTCAAAGCCTAAGTAAGGTTTATCCAGCTGATTACTTTCTTGAAAAGTATACAAAATAGTAGATTATGATACAAGTGAGCTAAGTTGCTCATTATACACGTGGATGTGTGTTGCAGCCCGAGCCGTAGCCGAGGACGTAAATCAGCCGAGTGTATAATGAGCAAGTTGCTCACGAGTTTCATACGCACTTTTTTAACACCCTTGCGAGGAAACAAAATTTATTGCACAAATGCTATACAAACAACCTACGAAAATAATGGAAAATAGCGCGCAAGTTTTTTTTTTGCGCTCGGCAAATGTATGATTGTTGATAACATATAAACCTCTTTGATGTTACAAATCTGTATTATACACGGTTAAATTGAAAATGCTCTGTTTACTCGCATATAATTTGCAGTTAGGTACTAACTTAACTTTGTAGGGATAATTCTATTACGCACTAGTGTATAATATTATTATGCACGAGGGTGTTATAGTTCGGTTTATGGCCCTAGGAACGATATAATAAAGCTCACTTTACGAGCAAGGGTGTTGAAAACATACTGCAAACAATTGGGTAATTTATAAACTACATCAGTGCAGTTCACAAGCTTTAACAGTGTGTGTGTTATCTAACAGTTGTGTTTTGTTACAAAATGAAATCGTTTCAATACAGATGTTGCGTATACAACGAAAAATCATTGTCTGTGTGTATGTGTTAAATAGGATGATCCAATTTATTTTACCAAGTAATGTTGTTTCATCTATACGGTTTTGGTATTTGTAGAGGTTATTTTTTCTTTGATTCTTGACATTTATTAATATGGACCGGTTATTTTTATGTTATTGTGAAGGAACAAGCGCGAGGCCCACCTGGTGTTAAGCGGTATCCTCTGCCTATAACAGATGCATTTCATCACAAGTGACGAACTGCACTGCGCCCATCACCTTGAGACATACCTGTTAAGTCTCATTTTGCCTGTTATTTCACTGGCTCTCAAGGACTGCTGCCGGAATACACCGTTAGGTGTTTGGCGACAGATTTTCTACTTGAGGGTGGTCGCTAGCCAGGCGATCATTCGCAAAATGCCCTTCCACCATGCGGTGAAGCTCAAGCTCTGGGCGGGATTCGAACCATGGACCTGAAATTAAGTGATATTGTAAATTATTCCGTGTCTAATTGAATAAAGTATTTTTAAATATAATTACAAGCACAAGAAATCAGGAAATATATCCCACCAATTAACAAAAATACAATTTCACCAATGGATTAAAAGTGATTGTCCAGATTTTTTTTCTAAAAATTATTATTCATAGTAAATAATTTACAGGAAACACTAAATTAATATATTAGAAAATATATATCTGGTGACGACTTCGCTTCATTTTACTAAGACGACGTGACGTCATAAACCCCACGTAGCCTGATTGGAAGAATTTTTGAAGTGTTTCGTTTGTACACAAAGTATCGACAGATTCTTGACTCTTGGAGTGCACGATTGCGAATTTATGACGTCACAACGGCTTTACAAATTTTAACATTTTAATTATTGCATTAACGTTTTACCTAGCCCGAGATGGATGGTCGTGGGTTCGAATCACGCTCGTTGTTCAAACTTTTTCTTTCGTTGTAAATGATTAAACGGATTTTATTATCACAAGAAATATCAAAATATGTTTTTAAAATATTAATCTGTGCTGTACTGTATTAGCCGGATAGTCCTCCGCTCAACACAGCCTCCCCTTATGGGGGGTTTACCATAACCCCCACGCTTGCGGCGGCTTGGGGATCGTAGTGTGAGATATCAGTTTGTCTGAAAGTGCTGCTGCCCTCCTACTCGTGTACCTTACCCTTAGTCGCCTCTTACGACACCTACGGGTAGAAATGGAGGGGTGACTTATAAACTATCTCAGTTCAAATCCGAAGCATCTTGATATATTTGTCGACGTCAGAATGAAGAACGAAGAATCCGGTGAGTGGATATGCTCAAACTGGAATATATTTTTAAAGTAATGATGGCCCAGTGGGTTTGACTATGGAATGCCACGCAGGAGATCCGTGGTTCAATCCCGCTAAAGGTCAGTGCTGGATGGCTCCTGGATACCTCCCTTCCAGTAGAAAATTGGTTGCCAAGTACAGAACTTTTCTGTTACGAAGGCGCCCTCTACGCCCTTTTTAAAGCCGTTTATTCTGATACAAAAATCGATAGGCTAGGTAGAAAAAAAAAACTGTTCTCATAATATGGCATCTAAAACCCGCCAGTTTGTAATTTATTATATTTTTTTTACCTAGTGTAACTTGCGCTGTCAAGACTAATCTAATGATAACACACATTAAAATCGGTTAAGCCGTTTAGAAGTTACGGTAGAATAAACAAAACTCACAGACATTACTCTCCTTTTTTTGGGAAGTCGTGTAAAAACTGGCAAATTAGTAGCATAAATATTAGGTTTATTAGGATAGATATAATGCAAATATTCGCCTAATTTATAAAAAGGACATGACACCGCTTCTGATAAGATACTTTTAAATAGCTAAGCTCCATCGAACAATGTAATTTAAATTATAATATCATTATTTTGGAATTTAAGATTCCAAGAGAATTACAGCTTAAAGCAATGATGTCCGAGCGGTAATAGCTATGGACTGCCGTGCCGCAGGTCCATGGTTCGATCCCTGCTGCCGGCTAGTGCTTTCACCGCATGGTGGAAGGGCATTTTGCGGATGCTCGCCTGGCTAGCTACTCTAGTAGAAAATCTGTCGCCAAGCACCTAACTATATGAAATAAATGAAATGTAATAATATACGCAAACACGTGAAACTTAAATCACCCTCACAAAGTTACGAGAAGAAAAATTACACTCATGTGCCTGAAATAATTTTCCTCGTAATTTTCAAATGTAATGCGCGAGCATGCGTTACATCTTAACAAAAATATTAAAATTACAAAAACCGTATTTTGCCGTCAGGGGTTAAAGAAAAAAAAAGAAGGAAAATAACATACCAAAACAATTGGCGACCACATAAGACCCTACTTAAATAGAACAAACGGCTACCTACGCAAGAGTTTAAAACTTGGCAATTCAATGGTTTCTTTAATACTTATTTCAAAAGTATATTGTGAAAGATTACAAGCAATTCTTAAGTTGCACAATGAAGAATTTTGCGAAAGACGCGATAAAAATCAAAAACAAAAATTGAATTTCACACTACAAAAACAACAAGGTACACTCCGAGTTTCGTGGAAAAGAGGCAGTTGCTTATACTGACATCGCTGTTATACTGACGTTGTACTGATTTGGAATATAAGATATTAAATAAATTGTCTCCCACAAAGAGTTGGAGTGTAAAAGTTAGAGAAAGAGTGGTATGTAGTGTCTGTTTTTGAGTTTGGGTTAAAAGCGCAATCTGGAAAGCATGCGTTATTACAAAAATAATAATATTAAAATCATACGGTTGCGTCATCGTTTGTTGTAAAACCACAGCCTGGACTTATTCTCTATACAAAAGCCGCGTTCTAACTACCTATTACACAGACACTACACAAATGTTGTTTTTGTACACTACACAAATGTTGTTTTTATGAACTCTAAGGTTGTCATCATATGAATAATTGTTGTACTTACCTCCCTAATAATATTTTAATGATGTTATTATGACGTATTAGATTTCGTAAGTTATGCTTATACCTTACCTACCTTCAGAAACATTTACAAGCACAACAATCCAACTCCATGTAGGTACGACGTAGGAATATATACAAAGTTACTTTATAGAAATAGAAATAGTTTTTTTTTTATTACCAAAATAATATGGTAGGAATATGCAACACATAACCGAGTAGGTAACATTACTTCACATTTTACATTATACAAAAAGTATCATTCCAAGTTCACATTTTATACAAGCAACAATGATAATAATTATGAACAATCACATTAATAACTTATGTTCTTCTCGTATAATAAACAATCATGAAGTGTGCCAACCGTAGCGAAGGTCGGTATGTGTCTCAATGGTAGGTTATACTTGTTTCGCTGCAAACGAAGTCGATATCCACGGATATTTTTTTTCAAACGAAAATCTTATAAAATAATCACTATTTGAATAGCAGTTTGAATAAAATACAAAGATAAAGTATTATGTTTGTATTTTTTTCAATACCTACTGTAAATTACCGGTTTTATAAGTTACCTACTGTATAACTGAAGAACGACAAATAGGTAGGTACTTAGTGTAGCTTACCAAGAATGACTGATCTCGTTTTATCCTTAGGAAATGTATAAAAACTCCTATCCTTTTCTCGTTTAGTTGATAAGCAACCGTAAACAGCACAAGAGTACCCAATTCTCAACTTTTAAAATACTCGTACAATCGTCACGTCATCGTGCGCGAGTTGCGCGTCCCTTACTCAAGTCAGCTCAGTGACAGCTCAGAATCGGTGGCGGGGTGAGGAAGGCTCGTTTTGTTGGGGGAGAGAGGAGTGTCCATTCTATACGTATTATTATTATATGTTCTATGGTACAACGTAAGCTGAAGTATAGGTGTCGGTCCATCCCCACACGATGGCTACTAGAGAACAAATATGACTTATGAGTCATATGTCATGCCAGCTCAGCGGGCAGAGCATATCCCGGCTATACGGGTGGATGGTGCATGTTCAAATCCCGCACATAAATATAATTTTTCCTCACGTAATTTTTAAATGTAATCCGCGAAGCAAACTTTATTGCAAAAATACAAATATTAAAAATAAAAGCGCAAAAATGAAAATGCTGTATGCCATGAGAACCTGTCGGTCCTGGCCAGGACTGGATTCGTCACGTTCACAAATTAATCTGTTTAATAACTATTAAATCGACAAATTGATGTAAAAATAATTACGTAGGGGAATCAAGTAGGTATTATGTACTTGAAGCCATGGAAAACGTTAGAAAAGCCTCTTAAATTGAGATTATTCAGACAGAACACTTGAGCAGATGTTTTGTAATAGGGAGAGGGTTCCTCAACTATAGCAGTGCGCCATTTAATAACTTTTTTTTCAATAGGTGATGAAATATTTTTTATGAATATCTACAAAAAGGCCTATCGCCACCAGTAAGGGAAAAAATGACCCCCATGAGCAACCACTGACGTTGAAGATAAATAGGGCTTCCAAGCATTTTATAGCTTCGATTACCCGAAAAGCAGCAGACGGAATATCAACAAGATATTTTGAACCAGATTTGGCGGGGAGAGGCGGCTTTATGTAATCTTGTGTGAATTTAACGAAAAAGATTTGTAATCAATACTCTTGTGTTGTTAGAAAAGTCGTAGGTATACCATAAATATTATTTTCATGTTTTAAGAGCATTTGCTGTAAAGGCGTGTACCTAGAGCATTCTAGCGTTTGAACTTATGTGCGAACGAGATCTAACAAACGAGACATGGGCAGTGCAGTGTCATGCAGAACAAGAGGGGTGACACTGCAACTGTAACAGACAGGCAGGACGCTTACCATTTGACAGGGGACTTATTTAATTCATCATTTCCGGGCAATACAGGTGCGACAAAATGTTTTTTTTGTATGAAGTATCACAATTATAAAGTGATCTGGCTGGTGTTATTTTGCACTATTATTATTATTATTACTACAGTTCGTTTAAAACACGTTATTATTTCAAGCCAAATAGGTTGAGTTTTTTTAGTAATGAATAAAATGTGCGGTTTACAGCTGCTGCCGGAACCCGCCGTTAGTAGCTTGGTGACGAATTTTTGAGGGTGATAACTACCCAAGCGGGCGTTCGCAAAATATACATGTTGTAACGACTGCCATCCTAAGACAACAACCGGGGGCGACGGCTTAACGTGCCCTCAGAAGCGCTCAGTAACATCTAAATCATGACCGCGGCGGACGTGGCTTAACTTAGCTGATCGGTCAAGAACGGCTAAGTAAACTATCGCTACGAGCGCTTCAAATTAAACTTACATTAGAACTTCATCAAGAGAGCGGGCTGCATGCATTGAATCAAAAATATTATAGCAAAGACAATATTGAGAAATTTATATCCAGTCTATCTTCTTTAACCTTTTTTGACATATATGAATCAGACGATTTGAACGAAGCCTTTAATAAATTCCATGACATTTTGATATTATTTTATAATTTATGTTTTCCTGTTGTAAGAGTAAAAGTGACTAATAGACCTATTAAAAACAAATGGATTACCAAAGGTCTCAGAAGATCGTCTATCATCAAGCGCAGACTTTATTTACAATATCATCTTTCAGGTTCTAATAAAAGTCAAAATAAGAAAGTGTACCATCGCTATAGTAACATATATAAAAAATGTATATCTTGTGCCCAAAAAATAAATATCACTCAATTCATTATTAACGCTAAAAATAGTTGTAAAGCAGCCTGGACGATAATCAAAAGTAGTACGAATAAAAATGACCATTCTACAAGTATAGAATCCCTACAAGTAAACAACACAACCTATGATAAACAGGAGATAATAGCTCAATTATTCAATGACTTTTTCATCAATTTGACAAATAATAATGACGACTTAAACGCTCTTAATAATGATTACCCATATGACATTATATATCCTATATACCTCATATATACCCAAAACAATTTTTCTTACTCCTGTGAATGAATTTGATATCAATAAGATAATAATGTCCCTAAATAATACTAACGCGACTGGATATAATGAGATAACAACAAAAATGATAAAGACTTGTTCGAAAATTCTAGCTTGTTCACTGAGCCACATTATTAACTTGTCCCTAACACAAGGCATATTCCCAAATCGCTTAAAGTTATCGATTGTTAAACCTGTCCATAAAAAAGACACCAAAGATATTATGAATAATTACCGACCTATAACACTCATACCTATTAAGTATATAATATCTAACTTTCTACTAACCAACCATATTCTTAAAGCAGAACAGTTTGGATTTAGAAAAAACATGTCTACAACCTTAGCATGTTTCTCTTTAATAAAAATAATAACTGAATGTTTAGATAAAAAAATCCCGATTGTCTCCATCTTTCTGGATATGTCAAAAGCATTTGACTGCGTGAAACATAGTCTGCTACTTCATAAGCTAGAGAAATATGGCATCAGAGGGAAAGCATTGGACTGGATGGAAAGTTATCTAACCAAACGAACACAATATGTTGAAATACCAGCTCTCTCAGGGAAGGATAAAGTGATGTTTAAATCCTCATATGAACCAAACAATCGAGGAGTTCCACAAGGAAGTATTTTAGGACCCCTGTGTTTCATATGTTATATTAATGACCTTCCTGACGTGACTAAACATAAAAGTATTTTATATGCAGACGACATCACACTACTAATAGAAGGAAACAAAAATGACATAAATCAATTACAATTAGAATATGACATATATGACGCTCTAAATAGTACAGTGACATGGCTAGAACATAATGACCTAAGTATCAATTTAAAAAAAACTAAGTTAGTTAAATTTCAGACCTATAAAAGTATCCCTCTTCAACTAAATATTAATTATAATGATAATGCTTTGGAAACGGTAGTATCAACCAAATTTCTAGGTCTAATTATTGTCAAAAACTGTAACTGAAAAGAACATATTCAGATACTATGCTCTAAACTAAACAGCTATGTTTATGTGCTAGGCCGAAGGCGCCGTATAGCCACGAAACAAGCCGCACTTAGTGCTTACCATGGGTATGTGTCATCTCTGTTACAATATGTTTTAATTATCTGGGGTAACTCTGTGGACTGGGAGAGAGCCTTTAAGGTGCAAAAAAAGTGCATCAGAGTAATGTGTGGTGCTCTTTTTCTAGCACCATGTAGACCTCTATTTAGCAAATGTAATATGTTGCCATTACCTTGCCTTTACATACTAGAGATGTGTCTATTTGTTCGACAACACCAATCTCAATTTCTTTTAAATAGTAGTCAAGCTGGAAGGGACAGATCTAAACGTCGTCGTAAACATGATTTGCTTGTTCCGAGTAAAAGAGTTTGTGTATATAGTAATAATGTATACTGTATGGCTATCACTATTTATAACAAATTACCTAATTGTTTCAAGGAACTAAATTACAATAGACTAAAATGTAAACTATTTAAATTTTTTATTGACAAATGTTATTATGATGTAGATGATTTTTTAAAAGATAAACTGACACAGATATGTATCCAATAATGATCATTTTGTACCATAAAATAAAGATTTAGAATATTTGTTAAATTTATTATTAAATCAATAAATAATTAAAGGATCACTTAATATAATATTCATTTAATATCTAATTTTATGATAATTCAATATAAATTTAACATTTGTATACACCTGATAAAGGTAGAATATTTGAAACTTTTAATATGTGACATCTATTTTATGACAACATTCTGGCAAATAAATGGAATTTGATTTGATTGAATCAAGACATGTGTGGGATAGAGTTAGCTCTACATGAGCATAATTGTTTCATGCCGGCCATGGTACCGATCTTAGTATTAATTATAATATTTTAAGATTGAAATAATGACGTTTGTTTTTGTGGGTGTTAGGCCCCAAGATACAAAGCGACACTAGACCAATGAAAGCTTCTTTGTAAAATTATATTATGTCCCGGTTTGAAAGAAACAGATCGAAACGAAAATAGCGCCGCTAAACCTCTCACTCGCACACTATTACTGTCTATGATATGCGAGTTTTAAGTTTTGAGGCGTCATTTTCGTTTTTAATCGTTTCTTTAGTAAACCGGGTTATATGTACCTACATTATGAAACATGAATACAATACGTGAATAGGAAATTATTATTTGGTTAGGCAAGGGAGGAGGCTCAAGCGGTGAATGGTTAAAAAAAATCCTACTCCCTGGATTGCAAGTCCCAGACACCTCTGGCCTCTTCCTCTGCTATGCTATGGACCCGGTACCCGCACGGTGAATGGATTGCTAAGTAATTCGTCTGTAAACATACATACCATATTAAGCATGAATATGGCAGTGCCCGCCAGGAGCTCGCAGACGCAGCTGCGCATTCGCCCTGATGAGCATCTGATAAGCTCGAGACACGGGTCACCGTATTCGATCCCGAACGTGAGTGTTTTTGCCGTTTAGTGTCTGAAATCATAAACAACCGATGCATCAGACCTCCACGTCTAACGACAACTTTAAGCATATTTATTTGCATAATATTGTACGAATCGATGTCATTGTCATTCATTTTCCCGCGGAAAGTTTTGTTCGAAATAATTTAAAGATATTCTAAATTAAACCGCAGAAGCCATTAACAAAGAAATAATAAGATATTCCAGAATCAAAAAGGGCATTGTTTTGTATGTGATCTTACTTCACGTTGAAAGTATCGACCCCGCATATACATTTCTAGTTAAAACTAGCTGTACCTGCGACTTCGTTCGCGATTGCCGTACCTGCAGGCTCAATGTTCACATTTGAGCACTGTTTATCTCATATTAAGCAAAGCTGTGGTCTGCGGTGAAGCACTCTTAGTAAAGCATTGCTCAGAAAAGAGCTTTTTACTTTGGATTTGAAAACTCCCAGGTTTTATTTTCCAGAAGACAGTAGGTAACTCAGAGAATTCCTTTGCGGTTCGCACAATAAATGTTGAAGTATACCTACTTTGTGCGTTTCTTTGGAATTTCGATTTTAAAACGGCGTCTTCTCGCCGATGCTCTCCTTGTTTGGCGGTAGAACGAAGAAATAAAAAAATTGTGAACTTCAATTGCGCAGTTTCGAATCAGAAATGGCTCAGTGGCATTGGCTATGGACTGCCATGCAGCAAGTCCATGGTTCGAATCCCGCCGCGGGCTTGAACTTCACCGCATAGTGGAAGGGCATTTTGCGAATGCCCGCCTGGCTAGCGACCACTCTCAAGTAGAAAATCTGTCGCCAAGCATGTAACAATATTTTCCGACAGCAGTCCTTGAGAGCCAGTTAAAGTGCCTGTAGCACATGTATGTCTCAGGGTGACCAGCGCAGTGCAATTCGCACTTGTAACGAAATGCATCTGTTATAGGCAGAAATTAGTCCTCTTAACATCAGGTAGGCCTCGCACTTGTTTCGTCACAATCACATAAAAACATACTTTAGTAACCTTTGGAGGCGATGCGAACACTATTGATTTGCAAGTAGGTACTTATTGACGATTTTCATCTTGAATGAATTGAATTTGGACTACGTGTGGGCCTGTTGCATAAATGCTTTCGTTCTGGTAGGTAGCTGTGATGTTGTATGTAGTGTTTTGTTAATAAAGGCATACTAACACTGATAGAACAAGAATATTAAACTGACCAAGAGAGAGTCGGGTTTCGCTATATTACGGACATACATCCGCATCGTCAAAACGAAACACGTACAAGAATATTGTTTTTTTATTATAAGCGCAGCTTAAAACCTACATAATATTTATCGTTGTTTGTTGTTTGAATACAGTGTTTGGAGTACAAAGTTTAAGAAATTCCAGATTCATAAGTAGCTTACTTTTCCTCGTAACAACGGACAACTTTGATAGATTTTATTTCTTTTTTATAATTTCCAAAAAGAGGTTCTCAATGTTCTTGAAGGTATGTTTTTCTATTATAACCCACTCAGAAAATGTCTCATAGATCGTTCAAAAACGTATTTAAATAATTTAATTGTCAAAATTAAAGGAGGAAATAAACCAGAGAAACATGTATTTGAACACAGAACGTTTACATCTAGAAAGCTAACTGAACTGCATAATGGGCAAGAAGCAAAACTAAGTCTTACGAATATCTCAGCTCAGCGGAGGAACTTCCCGACGTTTACAGACATTATTAAGCACAAAATTTATTAATATTTGACGTAAATTAAAAAAGTAACAAATGGGTAGTTAGAATTTTGTAATTGGGCAACTAAAACTATTCTGAAAATGAGAGACATCATGTTTGAAATGTTTCTAAAATTATCTTTGACATCCAACACACATTTTCATAAGTATACGAAAAGTATTCAAAGTTTTAAAGGGTCCTTGTGTGCTGAATCATTTTTCATTAGAGATAAAATATGTATGTGCAGTAATAAAATAAAAACGTAAAAATGATAATATAGTAATCAATTCAAATTTTGTAATAGACTTACAAGTTTTAAAAGAGTAAGGTCATATAAAAAGAATGGCTCAGAGTTTCTTGCCAGTTCTTCTCGATGTGGCTCTATAATATATATTATATCTATTATAGAGCCACTTCCACTCTATATATTTTTTGCTAAACGTGGCAGTAGAGTATTATAATAGTAAATTATGTAGCAGACGTTCATAAGAGCGTCGTAGACGCCAAAATTTTTAATTTTGACTTTGACTTTGAAAACACATCACATGCTAGATTAAAAAAAAATTATACAGTCAGTGTCGATTATAGTATTTCTGTTCTCGTAACCTGCTCTCAAATAAAAATACTTTTCACCATATTCGTACAATTGACGGGGGGGATTCATTTAATCTAAAAGCATAAAAATGCTATACAGATTTGTTATCTATTAAATTAAGTTTGATCCCGGCAAGTTACTAGGTTTTACCGACAAATATATTTCCAGAGCCGTTCGGAGTCCGAAACTGTGGGGGCGGCGAGCTTATTTTCATCAATTAAGTTATAAGACGCCTGCTAAGCATGAGGATGATGGCAAACTCTCCCTTAATGGGGGAGGCTGTGTTCAGCAGTATACAATCCAACTGATACAGTGCAGTTGTTTGTGTTACTAGAGACATTATTTTGAATTCAGATCAAAGCTTAAGATTCTAAATTGAAGAATTTAGAATCTTAAGCTTTGATTTCGTTCCTTGCGCAGGTTAAAGTATTACAATTGGAGCACAAAAGTTTCGTCTCGACAGGTTATCTAGTTGAATGGGCTTGAAAATCTTTTTAACGGAAAGGAGTAAAGGCCGTGATATATAAAAAAAGCATGTTCCACTTTAAAAATCAGGAATAAGATAAATTGATATAAATGCTTTGCTCCCTGAGTAACACATTCCAAAAATAACGGAATCCTAAAATTACCTTATCTTGTGCAATTCGATATTTTTTTTATTTCCAACAATGTTTTTGTTCACAATATTTGTAAATATGATCATAGCTTTTTACAAAAATAACAACGAATCCTTAAGGCGATTATAGACTAATTGGCGTATTATTTTCTTTTCATCTGGATTACCGGTTCATTATATATACTTAGGGTAAAAGATGGATTGTTTTTTATGTTATTTTTATCTTCAGGTGAGTGAGGTATAATTAGTCCATCGTAGTTCGATATCATAAGTAAAAAGAACGTCGTATTTTGCTTGTCCAAGGTATATCTTTCTTACAGCCCCGAAGGGTGAAAACATATCTACTGAGCTTGATTGATCCCCTTGTTTATTTAGTTTTGTTTTTAATATTAACTAGCTGTGCTAAAATAAATGTACTTCTATGTATATATGTTATCAGGCATAAAAAATTACACACCACATCATGGAGATCAGGCGCATCAATCTGTCCTCTCAGAATCTTGCACATGACTGCAAGTTGTTTGAGGAATTTCATGGGATACATATATATATATTATTTTTTCTCGTGCTGTATGGGTCTCGCGTTATCATGGAGCAATAATGGTGAAGATCAATTCATGAGTCTGGGCTGTTTCACTGTTTTGCTACTATTGTTCTGAGTTCAACACAGTCTATCACAGCTAATCTGCTGTTATTGTTTGAACAGATCGGAGAAAGCTATAGTGAATAATACCACGCTGCGACCACCTAACAGTTTTTTTTTATGCTTGATAGGTTAGCCTTTGACCACTATCTCGCCTGTTGGTAAGTACGAAGAGTACGAAGATGTTGTTCAGGCTAACCTAGAAATACTGGCTCTCAATGACAGCTGCTGGAACAAACCGTTAGGTGCTTGGCGACAGATTTTCTACTTGAGGGTGGTAGCTAGCCAGGTGAGCATTCGCAAAATGCCCTACCACCATGCTATATAACGACTGCCATCATAAGACAACAACCGGGACCGACGGCTTAACGTTCCGAAGCACGGAAGCGCTCAGTAGTAATGTCACTAGCGGTCACCCATCCAACTCATGACCGCGCGCGACGTTGCTTAACTTTGCTGATCGGTTGAGAACAGCTAAGTAAACTTCGCTACGAAGGCTTCAAAGTTACCATTACCTTTTTATTGGTAAGCTTTGCTTTAGGACACTGTTGCGGTGTTTGACCTGGGGTCATCCATTGCATTTTTCGCTTACGGTTATCGTAAAGAATTCATTTTTTATCACATGTTACAATTCAATCCAATTTTGCTTCATTTCTGTATCGATTCAACAAGGCAACACAAGTTTCTTTCTAAAGAGCAGTCAAATCATGATTTTTCATATTTTTTTATTTTATTAATTTGACGCAAACGAGTCAATTGTTGGTAAGGTAACGTTAAACCATGCCACTACTTCCTTGGTAGTTTGGCTTTGATCGACTTCCACCATCTCTTTCAATTCATTGTTATTCACCTGTGTGGGCGGTCTTCCACGTGGATCGGTCTTCAAATCAAATTTTCCATCATGAAATCGCACGATGCGTTCATTAGCAGTCCCCTCTCCAAACGCAACCTTGATATTGCGAGCTGTTTCTACCGCGTTAGTCCCGCGTCGGAACTCGTATTCAAAAATCACTCGAATTTTCGAAGTGTCCATCTTAAGCTTAAGCTGAATAAAAAAAACAACTGAAAATCGATAATCAAATGTTGCACATTTTTAAAAGAAGAACCTCATAGATATCATGTGAAAAAAGTTTCACTCAAAAATCTCAAACCATGAAGTTTCTATGTCAATTCGAAGCATCTATTACAATTATTTATTATTATTATTATTTTTTTGTATTTAATTTTTGTTTTGTGTATTAACATTTTGGGTATTGAAAATGAACGTTCTACGTATTAAATTGCGTTACCAACTACTGATAAACAAAGAAAAGCTATGGACTGCCGTGCCGCAGGTCCATGGTTCGATCCCCGTCGCCGGCGCTGACTTGAGCTTCACCGCATCGTGGAAGGGCATTTTGTGAGTGTGCTGCCTACCTGCTAGCGTAAGTAGTAGAAAACCTGTCACCAAGCACCTAACAGTGTGTTCCGGCAGCAGTCCTTGAGAGCCAGTTAAATTACAGGCACATGAGACTTAACTTACTTGTGTCTCAGAGTTACGGGCGCAGTGCAGTTATCTTATGACGAAATGTATGTTATAGGCAGAGGTCAAACATCAGGTGGGTATAATAGAATAAGCCTGTAGGGTGCCGGGCTTGTCTCTCCCACCATCTCTTCCCGTGGGTGTCGTAAGAGGTCACTAAGGGTATACCGGAAGATTAGTAGTAGATAGCAGCGCCTGCCGAGCTTGAGGATTATGGCACTGTGTTCAACAGTGGACAATCCAGTTTACTGTATCAGCCGGATCGTCCACTGCTGAACACAGCCTCCCCTGTTAAGGGGGTATTTGCCATAATCCCCACGCTTGGCAGGCGACTTGGGGATCGCAGTGTAAGATGGCAGTTCTTTAGAAGGCGCTGCTGCCCACCTTCCAGTATTTTCCCCTCAGTCGCCTCTTACGACACCCACGGGATGATATGGGGAGGTGCAATTCTAACCCGGCACCCCACGGGGAAAAACCAGTTTATACAGTTCATAATAAGGACTGTTCATTTAATCTTCGTTCCTAAAAATTATTAAATGTAAGTACGAACTTTGGGAAAGTTTGTATGAAGGGCTTTTCATACAGTCGTAGTTTCGGTATAATTTAAGTACTAAGTGTATACAGGGTTATTGGTAAAATGCTAACAATCTCTTAGGGTTGACTTCTACTAGTCCTAACACACATATTGTTTTTTGTTATTTTTTTTTAATGTATTTGACGGATTATGCACGAGGAATAGGATAAGAGAGGTAGGTAGGTAGATAGGAGGAGACTAGGAGGATAATATTTTCATATTACAAAATTACAACTTTACGAGAGAAAAAAATATAGTCATGTGCGGGATCCCGCACATTTTTTCTAATGTAATCCGCCGGGCAGGCGTTACTGAAAACATAAAAATATTAACAAAAAAAAAATTTTTTTATTACTTAGCTCATGTAAATATTCAAAACTCTATGCTCCTGGATTGCCAGTTTTCAGAAAATTGAGTATTTTCTACAAAAACATCGGCAAGATGAAAAACCATGCTAATTTTTGTTTTCACATTTTGGAATAAAATAAATGATAAATAAAAACTAGCAGATTAGAAGCGTAGTAGACTCTGAGATACGTATGCTAAATTTCAGAGTTTGAATACGGTATATAAAATATGAAAAAACTATGTTTGTATCCATACAAAATGCGCTACAACATATAATGTATGTATATGTAGGTATAAAAGCTAGAAGGCACCTTGGTAGTTAAAAAAAGCACCAATAACATTTTGGCCTGTAATTTTTTTAAGTCCATATATAGATAATAATTAAATACCTTGCCAATCATTGATTTAAGTCTATTAATAATTGTCGTACAGAAGCTAGCGAGAAAGTCTGGTAATGTTCGAGTTTTCCTTAAGATTGTTTTCCGTGGGCGACTCACCCTCGCAGGAGAGGTCCTATAAATACGCGAGCCTCCGGCATTCTGCGTCTACGTCTCCTGTATCCGTCTTGGAGACAAGCCGCGTCGAAAATAAATTGATCGACTTGTTGAAAATAAATATATTCCTCTAAAATTCTAAGAACAACGTATATTTTTGATCGCGTTTTGGAAAATGCCCCAAAAATATTTCAATAAAATAATTATTAGTTTTCGGAATAACGCGAAAAAGATATCGAGCTCGTTTACATATAAAAAAAAAGATTTTTCGGTAGTGAAAACGAGCTCGATACATTTTTCGAGCTTTTCTTCTTTTTTTGTACAGTTCTGGCTCACCTGCCCAGCTGGTATGTAAATTTAAATTCAGTGCAGTGTTTTTTGAACATAGAACCTGAGTCTATGGGTATCCCAGGTAAGTCCCAAGACATTTCATCACAGATTTGACGGGGTTGGAAACAACGGCGCACGATCTTATTCCTGATTTATGTTTATCTGGTACATTTTTTGTGCCAATATCCAATATATATAAATTATCTATTACTTTTATTAGAATTATTTTACCTAATTGTTTGCATTGTCGTTAGGCTAGCTTTTGACCACTATATTACCCGATGGTAAGTGATTGAAGATGTAGTTCAGGCTAGAACTATCTATATACTGGCTCCTAAAGGCAGCTGCCGGAACCGGATATATTGATAGGTGCTTGGTGTCAGATCTACTAAGGGTGGTAGCTAGCCAGGCGAACAATACAACAAGGATGGATCACACGGACAGGGGACAGCACGGGTGCACCAGTAGTAAATGTCACTAGCGGTCACCCATCCAAGACATAACCGCAGCGGACGGTGCTGAACTTAGTTTATCGGTTAAAAACATCTAGGTAAGTTACGAGCGCTTCAAAACGCTACGCGCGTTTTAATTTATTTACTGTCGATACTTGCACGGATAAATAAAAACGTCATCATTTTAATATGTATATGAATAGGTGAAGCGCTCGTAGCGAATTTTACTTAGCTGTTCTCAACCGATCAGCAAAGTTAAGCAACGTCGCGCGCGGTCATGAGCTGGATGGGTGACCGCTAGTGACATTACTACTGAGCGTTTCCGTGCTTCGGAGGGCACGTTAAGCCGTCGGTCCCGGTTGTCGTCTTAGGATGTCAGTCGTTATAGCATGGTGGTAGGGTATTTTGCGAATGCCCGCCTGGCTAGCTACCACCCTCAAGTAGAAAATCTGTCGCCAAGCACCTAACGGTGTGTTCCGGCAGCTGTCCTTGAGAGCCAGTATTTCTAGGTTAGCCTGAACAACATCTTCGACCACATCATCACTTATCATCAGGTGAGATAGTGGACAAAGGCAAACCTATCAAGAATAAAAAATAAATAAATGGTGCATATAATCAAACCACAAACCAGCGCTCTAAGTACTTAAGACTTAAATATATTTAGACAGTCTTGGTATAAAAAAAAGTTAAGTTCTTTGTTATGCCCGGTGTAAGTGTTTTGCATAAGATACTGTTTTTAAAGCATATGTGCTTATAAAAATGATTAAATTGTTTATTGCTCAAAGAGTTTGTAATATAGGTATTTCATGTGAGAAGTTTTTTATGGAATTGTAACGGAACAAGCACGAGGCCCACCTGATGTTAAGCGGTAATAGATATAAATGCATTTCGACACAAGTAACGAACTGCACTGCACTCGCCACCCTTGTCATACAGTTGTTAAGTCTCATGTGGCTGTAATTTTACAGGCATTACAAACAATGCAGCTGGAACACAGTGGTAGGTGCTTAGCCGATTTTCTATAGCTAGGCGAGCATTCGCAAAATACCCTTCCACGATAGAAAATGTTTGCCTAGGTTTTTAATAATATCCGTATGTATCAGGGGTATTATGAAACAGACATATTATTTTTAAACAAGTACAACATAGTAACATTTTAATCCGCATAACAGGCGTTATTGCAAACCTAACAATATTAAAATTATAAGGTTGCGTCATCATTTACAAGTATAAAACCAATTGCAAAATTGGTCTTGTTTGTAGTACAACGCAAGTGGTACTATAGATGTCGCTCCATCCCAATACGATGGTTAAAGAACGATAGGAAAGATTTGAGCTATGACGTCATGTCATGTTAGCTCAATTGGTTAGAGCATACCCCGGCTCAAGGGGTGGATGGACGCGGGTTCGAATCCCGCACATGACTTAAATTTTTCCTATCGTATATTTGTGATTTTGTAATGTAATCCGCATAGCAGGCGTTATTGCAAACCTAACAATATTAAAAGTACAACATAGTTCAAATATCAGTTTCAACTTAAATTAAATATACATAAATGACTACTCGTAACAAGATCAATGTTAAATTTATTCATGATTGAAGTGGAAATTTCAGTGTATAACTCGTGTTTAAAACCCATTTCAGCCTCGAGTTATATAGCCCTTGCCTTTGGCTTGGGATATTAAATGTTTCGGCTAAAATGATTTGTGTTATGCTCTATTTACATTTTCACACACTTTGAGTGCATATGTAAGTCTTTTGATGCCATTCTTCTTAAAATGATATACCAGTGTAGATACATTATACGGTCAATGATATGGAAAATTTCTCATCAATATCCTGTTACATTCATTCAGTGGTCTGAATTTTTTTATTCGTTTACCTGCATCTTTCCGGCATATTTCCATATTTAAGGTGTACGGGTTCGTCATCAGAAGTATGGAATTTTTTAAACCTTAGCGTTCCTTCGGTACCTATATGGTAAGTTATGGTGTCGTCGAAGGTGTTATCGGGCTTAACCAACGTGTGGAAAGGAGAATGGTTCTCAAGGACGGCTGCTGGTGCACACCGTTGATGCTTCTTGACATCTTGACAGATTGTTAGGTTTGCAATAACGCCTGCTATGCGGATTACAATACAAAATCACAAATATACGATAGGAAAAATGTTCGAATGCGGGTTCGAATACCGCACATGACTTAAATTTTTCCTATCCTATATTTGTGATCTTGACAGATGTTTCCTTTGACGGTGATAGCTAGCATTGCTAGCATAGCTAGCATTAGCTTGGCGTGCATTCGCAAAGTGCCTTTTCTCCCTTTTTTATTGCGGTGAAAGTTCAAGTCCAAGGTTGAATGTGAACCATGCACCTACTGTGCGGTAGTCTATAGTTATTGCCACTGCATTAACATCCCTGCATTAACATTGCTAATCGGATTGGCTGTGTTCTTTGTACATTGTTTTTCACCGTGGGGTGCCGCGATAGAATGTCACCCTCCTTGCATCCTATGGGTGTCGTAAGACGCGAGTAAGAAGGTGGGCAGGGCCTTCTGAGGAACTACTAAGAAAAAACTATTATTTAAAACTTTTTATGGGATAGGAGGGCAAATGAGCTGTCGGCTCACCTGGTGTTAAGTGATCCCGGCCATGAACATCCGCAACACCAGAGGTCTCGAGGATGCGTTGCCGGCCTTTGAGGTGGCGAATCAAAAGAACTGCGATCCAAAGGACGCCTGTCAAGCGTAAGGATTATGGCCAACCCTAGGCTTGGATGTTGAAGCTTTGTTTAGCAGTGGACAAGCATCCAGCTGATACAGTAAAAGGCAGTTTGTACAATGAAGTGCTATCTTGGGATACCTATCTCTATGCCAAATCTTTTCAAAAAGCAGGAAGGCGGACGGCCATATTTTTTTTTCCGTCTTAAACATATAAAAAAAAAACTAGAAAAAACATACATCTCAAAATGTCTGCTACTGCAATATTCAAACCCTCGACTCCAGGCATCGGCGACTATAGCTTTAAAACCCGTTAATTATGAAGTTACTAGTGGGCGGTACTAGGTATATTCTAGAGCACCAGATTACACGCTAGAGTTAGAGCTCATGCCGTGAGGTCGGCGCGCGGTGCAGTGGGCGCTTTAATAAGTCTAGTACATCAGTAAAAGGTATGATTCTGTTACCATAAGAAATTGTGGAACACAAACTCGGCACACGTCTTCGCAACTTCTGTCTATTGTGGGCGGAGCGATGGCTAGAGCTGGGCGGGGCATGCGCGGGAGTGAGTGGAAGGGTATATAATGGTATATTCTTGAGTAAAAGAGAGAGAGTATATTACTGCTCATTCGACGGGCACCGTTACTGTATGACTGCAGTGGAAAGTAAGCTTTATGTACGAGATTGAACGTGCAAAATCGATAGTCCCGGATGCAGTGCGTAGGAGTAATTTAAGGCGTAATGCAAAGAGTAATAATAATACAAAAGCGATCGACGTTGTCACCAAAACTAAGCGTCTCTGTAGCGCCAAAACGTCACGAGTTAATAATTTGTTAATAAAATGAAGTTTTATTATGTTATTGATGAAAATTCGTAACACAAGCGAAATTGTAGATTTTCTTAAAACCATGTCCGTTGATAGATAAACTTAATATCTTTAATAAACATACGATTTTAAAACCAAAAAATGTCCACGACATAGAAAAGATTCTTATTTATTAACAACCTGATAGACAGTTACCGGAGCAAACCGTTAGGTGTTTGGCGACAGATTTTCTACTTGAGGATACTTGAGGTTGTATCTAACCGTGTCAACCGGGACGGACGATGGTATAACGTGCCCTCCGAAGCACGAAAGCACTCAGGAGTAAATGCCACAACTGGTTACCCATCTAAGGAATTAACAATAATGACCGCAAGTAATGATTGCTTTATCTAATTTATTGGTTAAAATGACTTGGCAAGCTCCGCTACGAGCGCTTTGCTACAAAGCTTAGCTAGAAGTTAGCTTCTAGCTAAGCTTTGTAGCAAAGCGCTAAAAATTTCGTAACTCTTCAGAATGTATACCTTAGGGTATACATTCTGAAGAGTTACGAAATTTTTACGAAAGTTTGAGTGTTTTCAAGAACACACCTTCTAGTCTAGCCTTCCTATCCTTTGCCTGTGTTTATTATTCTACTAAGCATAATGGATCGTCAAAAGATAATCATCGCGGGCCTTATACTGTTAATGTCGAATGACCGTCCGCCGCAGCCGGATTAGATATATGCTTTCGCGGGCCAGAGCTGGCCCGCGGGCCGTACTTTGCCCCTCACTGGTCTAGAGCGTAACGCATTACATAATATGTACAAATAACGTAACGCATTACATAACATAATATGTAATGCGTTATATTATTATATATCATGATCCACTAGTCCGTCATAAGTAAAGCAAGGTCACGCACGCGCATCTGTCTACGGTTTTTTCTAGATTCCCGCCGATCGTAGCGTGTCTATGATTATGCTTGCAATATCTAGGCGAAGCCATAATTTATGGCCATAAATCGACTTTACCAATCAATATAGCATTTGTCAGTAGACAATATTATATTGCTTATTCTTTATCATATCTTGGTAAACCATGACATTTCACGCGGTGATTGAGGCGATTCTTCTTCTTCTTCTCCGTGTCGACGACTCATTATTAGATAGATGATTGCCAGTACTGGGCTGTAGCCACCCCGAGGGTAGAGGCCTCGTACAGGTCACCCAAAGTGCAAGCATTGGGACACTGAGGGCAGGACAGCAAGTGACGCATGCCTGCGTAGCGCCACAACTACATTGGGTTCCTACGTCAGAGTAACCCCATTTGGCAATACTAAACCGGCAACGACCCACTTGAGTCCGAAGTCAGTTTAGCGACTTCCAAGTGAGCCACACCAATGAGGCGATAATTTACCGTCATAATTAATGCGGTAATAGACGCAAGATGGTAAGATATTTTGGTATAGAATTAGAACGATTAATGCCAAGTGTCTTTGTAAGCTGAAAATTAAGTTTTGTTTCACGTTTCAAACCCTATATCTGAGCAGTTTTGAGAAACTTCCAAAGATAGACTCCATAATCTTAATATACCTAATAATGAACCTACTCACAAAATTTCACGAGAATTGATTGAGAAATGCGACCTATAGAGAATAACAACCCAAAAATAAGACATCCGGAAGCATTTTTGCCGAAGCTGGCATAGAGACGCTTCGCTCGCCCTGTATTTCAAAGGCTAACGTCCTCACCTCTATATACCTGCCTACTTATGTAACTTTGTGGTGTTTTTCCACAACAAGATAAATTTGTATTCGTTGAATAAGCAAGAAGTGAGGCAGAGGTCGCAGCGTCCCTTGCAACTCTTGCAAGTCAAATTTTGGGTAGCCATGCCGGCAAATGCGTCATCTTAGGCTAATCATTTTCTTTCGAAATCTTACCTACATACATTTTTTCAACACACTCGCTAGTAACGGCGATTTTAAATGCACTGATTTTAGTGTCATAATATAGTCTATTACGCACTCGTGCTTTTTTTTTACTTTACCGCACTAGTGTTTTAAATAGAAAAAAAAATAACGTTTCCACACTTCTCACCAAGGAGATTGTAGATTGTTTCGTTCGTTTTTCATATAAAAACAAACCAAAGAGTTTTTACCTACTGAAGTAGAACTTTAGAAAATGTAAGTATAAACCTTCTTAATCAGATTATTGTTGCTATCAAAAAGATCAAGAAAATATTTTCGTATCGAAATTTTCGTATTCGTTCCTCGCATAAGTGTTGAAAAACGTCGTATGAAACTCGTGCGCGTTGTTTATTACAATCTCTACTCCATTTAGGCCTTCGATCTTCGATCACAGGCCTATAACCCGTCCTGATTATAATAAACAACTTCGCGCACTTGTTGCATAATGTACTATTAAAGTATTATTGTAGAACGTTGTTGACACATTTTGAGATTGCACAGATTTCACCACAGAAAAAATAACAGAAACGAATAAAATAAATAATCACTACGTGGATACTATTGGCCAATCGTGATAGTTGTATGCGAAATCACGCACCGTGGATAACATGAGGTTGGAACGTTTATTCATTTGACCAGTGCTAAACATATTTAAGCGACCTTAAAAAGCCGATTATGATGAACCCATTGGCATCGGCGATAAAGATAACAATAGAATTTCATTCATAACTAGGGCATATTGGTCCTGATGATGGCAACTTATTAATTAACTTTAACAGTTCCGTACGTATTTACCAACTAAATAGCTGTTGCACAAGTTGTTAATTTTATTTAAAGTTATTTAGAGCAAAATGTGTTTATGAGGTCTATTAATAGTTTTAAAGAACGTAGTACAACCGTCTCTAAAACTTATAATCTTACGCTCTAAAGCGTAATTTTAATTTCGTTCACCAACACAAGATGGTAAATGCACAATAGATTTTTTTTTATGGTAATATTTTCAAATTTCCGCCGAAACTGTTTTGAGATTTTTAGCGAACATTTTTCCTGTTATCCGTAGAAGGTATACCTACTGTTGGTACCATGATACCGAACGCGCTCACGTGTTGCAGCCACGAGACGCAAATAGAAAGTGCGTCAATCCATTGCTTCTTTTGTTTTTGCTAGTACTTTGTTGGTTCTACGGCGCTCGTTGAAGGTGTGTTACTATTTGCGTAGCGGTAGCATATGAGCATGTGCTCGTAGCATGTGCTCGTAGCATGTGCGTAGCGGAGTACCAGAATAGTTAATGTATGATAATAATAGCCGTAGCTAAACAACTTGCTACGCATTTTAAAGTGCTCGTAGCAAAGTTTGCTTAACTGTTTTTACCGATCACCTAGGTTGAGCAACGTCTGCCGCGATCATAGACTTAGATGGATGACCGCTAGTGACATTACTAATGAGCGCTTCCGTTCTTCGGAACACGCTAAGCCGTCTCATCGGTCCCGGTTGTTGTCTTATGATGGCAGTCGTTACAGCATAGTGGTAGGATTAGCCCTATTTGTTAATTCCCGTCTGGCTAGCTTCCACCCTCAAGTAGAAAATCTGTCACCAAGCACCTAACGTTTTGTTCCGGCAGCTGTCCTTGAGAGCCAGTAATTCTAGGTTAGCCTGAACAACTTGGACATCATCACTAACCGTCATGTGAGATAGTGGTCAAAGGCATAGCCTGTCAGCAATAAATAGAATAAACTTTCTTTATAGTATTGGCCTTGTTCTTAACTTATATAATAAGCACTAGCTGTACCTGCGATTTCAATCTGCGTTTGCAATTGCCGTACCTGCAGACTAATTATTCACATTTGCGCACTGTTTATCTCATATTAAGCAACTCTGTGGTCTGCGGTGAAGCACTCCTAGTAATAAAATATATATCTCAGAAAAGAGTTTATTACTTTGGATTTAAAAACTCCAAAAAGGTTGTAATTGCCAGAAGACAGTAGGTAGTTTTGAAGCAGTGATGGCCGAGCGTTAATAGCTATGGACTGCCATGTTGCAAGTCCATGGTTCTATTCCTGCCGCTGGCCTGACCTTCACTGCATGGTGGAAGGGCATTATGCGATTGCCCGCCTGGCTAGCTACTAGCCTAATTCAGCAAAATCAAGTAGAGAATTTGTCGCCAAGCGACTAACGGTGTGTTCCAGCAGCAGTCTTGAGAGCCAGTGAAATTACAGGCACATGAGACTTAACAACTATGTCTCAAGGTGACGGGCGCAGTGCAATTCGTGATGAAATGCATCTGTTATAGGCAGAGAAAAGCCCGCTTAACATCAGGTGGGCTTCGAGCTTGTTCGTTCACAATTAAAAAAAGGTAACTCAGAGAGTTCCTTCGTGGTTCACACAATAAATGTTGAAGCAAAGTACTTTGTGAGTTTCTTTGGAATTTCGATTTTAAAACGGCGTCTTTTCACCGAGGTTCTCCTTGTTTGGCGGTAGAACGAAGATATATTAGATTGCCCGTGGGGTCATTCGTTACTATTCTAACCCTTTCCCGAGGGAACCGTGCTGATTTTCGGAATAAAAAGTATACAACATTCTTTTTCGTAGTATGAACTCAAATCATGCTAAGTTTCATTGAAATTCATTCAGTAGTTTTGGCGTGATGCGCGGCCGTGACACAGACAGACAGACAAAAATTAAATAAAATACAAGTTTGACATCAGTACCAGCTACAGAGTGATCTCAAATATTCTTTTTCAAAATATTTTCAATGTAAAGCATTGGACCTCTTACAGTTTTATTATAAGTATATAATACAGATTAACTCGATTTAATTCGAAATTGGCTTTTCTTGTTATGTCCACAACCAACATTTGTTCATGACATTTTGGTTGCATTATAAGTAATCTGTTCTGCGAATTAATGTGTCGGGTGTAATCTGTTTCACTGAAATAGTATACTTGGGCGGATAATGTTGCCTTGGGTTTTCGCGATTATTACACATAGTAATTAAACAACTTTAAACGGTTAAATCGCGTATATTTATCATTATTTGTTATGATGTCACCAAACGAATAGCGATTCTATACTGTTTGTAAGATTGCTTAATTGACTGTTCTTAACCGATCAGCAACGTTAAGCAACGTCCGCCGCAGTCATGAGTTGGATGGGTGACCGCTAGTGACATTACTACTGAGCGCTTCCGTGCTTCGGAGGGCACGTTAAGCCGTCGGTCCCGGTTATTGTCTAAAGATGGTAGTCGCTATAGCATGGTGGTAGAGCATTTTGAGAATGTCCGCCTGGCTAGCTACCACCCTCAAGTAGAAAATCTGTCGCCAAGCACCTAACCGTGTGTTCCGGTAGCTGTCGTTGAGAGCTAGTACTTCTAGGTTGGCCTTAACAACATCCTCGACCACATCATCACTTACCATCACGTGAGATAGTGGCCCAAAGCCACTAAACTATCAGGATAAAAAAAAAACTATAAGAGGTGAGTGAGAGTTGGCCCCCTGATCTCTTCTGACGTGGCACGCACCGTAGAATAATCCCGTCCGGACGGATACGGTGATGTACCTGTACCCAAAGGGCATAGTGAGCCAGGGCTGCCAATGTCGAGCTAATATTCGTATAACTATATCAACAAATTCTAAAAACCAGCACAGAGCAGGTTGGACTCACACTAAGGATTTATATGAAAAAATAACGATTGGATACATTCTATGTTGGTACGGAACCCTCAGCTTACGAATCCAGCTCGCTTGGCAGGTTTTATTTGATGTCGTAAAATATTAATACTAGGGCTGGAATATGTGCGGTATGCGTGTGTACTGTAAGAGTAGGTATTGACATTGCAAGCATTCATATAAAGCAACACCTCCAGTTAATTTATGTTTAGCCAATTATTTTTCCATATACCTAACAGATTTTTATGTTATTCGTTACCATGTGTGGTTATTATAAAAGTTGCTTATATAAACTTCAACTTCTTTTTTGGGTGGCTTCTGTGGTGTTGCCACAATTTCGCCAATGACGAGTCGCACGGATAGAGTGGAAACAAACGGAAGAGACTGACCGGTATTAATAAAAAGTGATCGGTTGCTGATTTTTGTTTCAGGATAACTTGTAATATAAAATAGGACAAATCATAACTTATAACATATATTATAACATTACATAATAATATAACTAATATATAAATATATATAATAATTCTCAAACATTTACGTATATCTATTTCATAGTGACATCTTCGTGACATTGAATGTTTTGCTCGCTGTGAGTTCACGGATTGTATTTATAAATAAATAAATCAGATGTTCTGTTGACCTACCTTCATGGTCTGAGCAATTTTATTTTATCTAATTGTATTTTCAGAGGGCGACGCCTTACTTACTCTGGTTAAGGAGCTCAGCCTAATGGTACCAAATTGTAATACTGAATTGAGATGGTTTATATTTTAGTTAAAGAAGCATCCATACTCCTTTTATGACCCTTTGACTGTACTGTACTGTAACAGCCAGATCGTCTACTAATGAACACAGTCTCCCTTATTATGGGGCGGCATGGCAGGCGGCTAGGGATCACAGTATAAGATGGCAGTTCGTCGCGCAGCTCACCTTCCAATATTTTTCCCTTAGTCGCCTCTTATGACAGCCAGATAAAGATATGTAGAGGAAAAGCCCTTTGACTATCTCTATGTAAAACTTAAGTGTATCTGTCACTGCGTGAAATAAAGTTTGTACTCGCTAATTGAGTAATATCTCCAAAATTACTTCACCGATTTATATGAATTTGAATGGAACTTATATAAACATATTCCATTTAAATATATTTATATGTTCCATTCAAACACCGTATAGTGTATATGTCAAAACCTGAAAATAATAGTAGTCCAGGTACCCCGATTTGGTTCTGTTCCACTATACGTTTATAATATACATTAGTATTGATATAATTAATTTCTCACCTATTGATATAAAAACCTTTAATTCATTTTATACATTATCAAATGTAAGATACTCGTACCTACTTAATATTTTGAGACTTATCTAGCCGGACTTCTGAGCAAAAGCCGAGGCAATGAATAAATCATGGGTACTAACCTTGCTTTTGGGACTTACGAGTATATAATTAAATACGAGAATCTCCAATTACTTCTTTAACATCTGCTGAGTAAATAACTTTATTATTTTGGTATGACAGATGTCTAATTAGTTTTGTTTTTTGAGGTAGACACCAAAATGAAATTGTTTTAAACTTGCCAAATTTGACTTTTTATTTTATAAAACCACTAGCAAGGGTATTTAATAAATATAAAAAAAAACTTTTTGAAAATATTCTATAGCCTAGCTCATTAGGGATACTGAAAAATTCAAATGGTGAAAAAAAAATTCAAATCGGTCCTTTAGTTTTTAAGTTTATTCGTTACATACAAAAATACAAATGTTTCCTCTTTATAATATTAATAGTGTAGATGTAGATGTATGTATATGTAATTGTGCCCTTCTTGATGACCTCTTCACGATGACATCATGTGGGTTGTGATCGTGCAAAAGTGCAAAGTAGGAATTTGATTTTGTTCAGCTTCCTATAAATTTCAGGTTTTTATATACATTTCGTTAACGAGCTAGGGACCTGTGATATATTGATGTACAGACAAGAAGCGGAGTCTCGTTAGAATTTTTATATTTACCGTCTCCGTTTTGTCCTTTGTGTACATTTTTTCAAGCATTATTTTAATACAAATTATGTTTTCTTTTCAGTTTTCTCGTGCCATCCGATGAAACGCTGATCGAAACGTTAAGGTAAGTCATATTTTGATTTTTAAAGAGTAGGGCCCAAAGTACTCTTATTGAGGCACTCCATAAAGAAAATAATCTTCTGTGCTAAAATACTTTTGCAGCTTCAGATATTGTCTTATGTCGGTTAGATAACCGCTAAAAATGTTGAAGGCTTCCCCACGAATTTTTGCTTCCAATTTTTTCCAGCAAAACAAGAAAGAAACAGTGTCGATACTTTAGAAAGATCTAGAAATAAATGATATTATTCTACCTTTAATATGGGAATGAATGGCAAGGTCTCTTTTGAACTTTATCAATATAAATGAATAATGCCTTCTGCAACACAGTGAAAACTACAGCAGTGGGCAGGGATTTCATCTTTAAATTGTACCAAATTTTTATACAATAAAGATATTTGTATTGTATTTGTATAAAGATATGTAGGTGGGAATAGTAATGATATTGTGCTATATCTGTCTCAACATATAATTTGTTTATTTACTGGTTGAATATATTAAGTATTTTGAATATTAAAGTCGTACGTCTATCGGTCTTTCACCTGATACAATTTAGCGAATGTGCACATGCACTGCACAACAGTAAAAGAAATATAGAAGGGTAGCGACATCATTGCGAGAGTTAAGTGTGACAAAAAGCACTATGTTCTATCGGATGAAGTGTAGTAGTCAGGTTGATGACCGTCTTAGGGCACGGAGTTGTGTAGAGTAATACAATTAGAGCACAAAATTTGGTATATTATAGTATACTCCGCTAGCCGAGTCGTTTGAGCTTCTGGTGCGGATTTTTTTATTACATACACAAAACTTTGATTCAGAAACACGCACTCTAAATTTCATGCCCCCTTTATCCCTGGAAGCCACGGAAAGTATTAAACCTAATTTTGGTTTTCACGACAGGCAACTTTGTACAAAGCGCAACGAACGGACAGACCGAGAGCGAAAATTCGCTAGTAGGGCTTCATTATATCCTTTGAGTACGGATGCCTTGAAAATGTTTTTAATGCTTAATATGTTATTTTTCGATTTTCTCGTGACCACAACCAATGCAACGCTGATCGAAGGGTTAATCATTATAATAATTAGATTTATAAGTCTAGGTTATCTTGATCGCTAATTTGAGGCACTTTTAAAATTAGAAATTTATCTGCCATTATGTTTTTTTTTCAGCTCCACACACAGCCTTCTATTCGTTGGATAATATCTGAACAGTTTGAGAACTGCCCTACGAATTACAATGCTTTCCTTACAAAATTACAAATATACGATAGGAAAAATTTAAGTCATGTGCGGGATTCGAACCCGCGTCCATCCGCCCCTTTAGCCGGGGCATGCTCTAACCAATTGAGCTAACATGACATGACGTCATAACTCGAATTTTTCCTATAGTTCATTAACCATCGTATTGGGATGGAGCGACATCTATAGTACCACTTACGTTACTACTATCGTATATTTGTAATTTTGTAATGTAATCCGCATAGCAGGCGTTATTGCAATCATAACAATATAAAAATACAATGCTTTCCATTTATCCAATAATACTGGAACACAAACAGTGTTGAAAGCTTTAGAAAGATCCAGATATTTACAAACATATTGGTTAACTATAGTTATTTATCAGGTCAAAGACGGCGTCTTCTGAAGATTTTCCGTTTCTAAAGCCATATTGGGGTAACATGCTAGAATACTATAGACTACCGGTAATATAGTATTCTAGCATGGTAGCCCACAGGGAGGTTAAACTTGTTACAGTGATATCTGAAAGTAAGTACGCCAACTAATCAGTCAACAATTCTGTAAATAAATAACGATTGGGAGATATTGGCACACCCGCACACTATTAGAGCACAGGCCCTCTAACCTGATGATTAAATGCCCTCTTAATATCCCAACATTATAATGTTTTAGGAAAAATATTTTATTATATAAATGCATAGTTTCGTCCTGCGTTAAAAAAAGCTACGTAATATTGTTTAACTTAATTTTCGTAATCAAGTGAAACAATATTAAAATAGAATGATAGTATTATTTTATAGGAGCTATACCTAGTTCGGGTAATTATACAAATTAGGAAAATGTGGTTAAAATAAATATTATTTACTTGATAAGTTCTTACTCAATTCTACGATCAAATCATCTATCTTTAAAATAAAGTATAAAGCAATTCTACTTTATTCTGTAAATCAACATTAATAGTGAAGGACTTGGTCGGTTTCACGGAACGTACCTTTCTGGAGACTAATTAATTTACTGTGTCCTATTACGATATATATATATATGCTTTAACAATTTAATTTTCATAACTGTTCGAGTTTGATATATAATTAGCAATTTTTTGACGTTGTGGGGGTTGTATACGAGTAAGTACCACAGTAGGCGCCCACGCTAGCTTATATTTGACTAAATGTTTCGATAATGCCTTCAATGTTCATAAGTCATAAGTATCTACTTAAAGTACAGAAATTTGTTTTTATCATCGATAAGTATATTCGGAAAAAAATCCAGTCCGTTGCACAAAGTTGACAAAACTTTCTTGCCCTCCATTCTTTTCCTGTGTTAAGTCGTGTTACTCATACATTGTATTATTCTTTTTGAACTTTCTAATATCCTTTTGTGAGCGTGAAACATCTGTGTATTCTTAATTTTTCACGTATCTTCGAGTTTCAGTATAAGTAGCTAAGTAGTCTATTGTTATCTCAGAATAGCATCAAGCGAATACCACCTGGAATTAAAAAAATAATAAGCTTTTTATTTAGGTAAAGAATATGCCAAGTTCTCGTTTAAAATAAAGCACTTTTCCACGCACTTCTCTGAAACCGCGTCTGTGTAGTGCCGTTTACGCCAATAATAAATCCATACATATAATATTTGTTGAGCGGTTTGACCTTAATTCAACGGCTGGCGGTGACATTATTACCTTGACGCGACCAATCGGATGTCATCATTTGTAAGATCCAAATCAATTGACCAACGGGTTCGTGGTTGTGTGCTAATGCGTCCCCGCGGTTCCGCCGAAAAGTAGCAGAGGTGGAACACCGTGTGTAATTTAGTCGGTAGGGGCACTTGCTGGAGTTGGTGCTGAGTCTGCACATCCCGGCCATCTTCCCCGTGGATGGACGGGAATGCGTAAAGGCATTATTGACACGTAAAAAAAAATTACACTATTTGACAATCGTGGAGCCTCTTAGATGTTGATAGACTAATACAACAAGGTAGCTTGTTCTGGACACTTTCTAATATATTTAAACAATTTTGAAACCCATTTCACTTACGTTTAATCAGCAGAGTAGTTCGATCTCGACCGCTTTCGTGACTTTCAGAGTCGCTTCATCATGGGGTACGTGCGATTCCGACCGCGTCGGCGCATTCACTGTAGTTTGCGGTGAATTTCATTTACAAGCCCTCGTCTCAGCAAAACTTTTAACGTGTGTCCAAAATTTGCGATAAAATAATAACACAGTATCACAGATAAACATAGTAGTGTCTTATTGTTGATCCTCATGCTACATAAGTCGTCACTGTAGGATGAAATACTGTTGGATATCCATAATAAATACCTTCCAAGCCTTATTTTTTTTCGTTACTTTAGCAGTTTTGTATTATCCAATTATCTATAACGATATAAAAAGCTTTTGGACACCAAATTTCAAAAGCTATCTTCATTTCCCCTGTATTATATTAGGTCCTTACATATGAAATTGGCGTTTTGTATGGGAGGAACAAAAAGTCGAATATTTTTTAATATAATATATTTAATTAATCAAAGTATGAACCATTATTTTCTATGCACTTTTGCCATCTCATAGGTAGTTCATTGATCCCTTTACTAAAAAAACCAGTCGGACGGGAATCAATAAAATCTTTGAAGGCGATTTGGACTGCCCCATCGGAGTTGAATTTTTTCCCTTGCAAGAAGTTATCCAAATTTCGAAAAAAATGGTAATCTGTTGGAGCAAGGTCCGGGGAGTACGGAGGATGTCTTAGACTTTCCAATTGAAGCTCTTCTAATTTAGTAGCCGTCTGTAGCGCAGTGTGTGGTCTAGCGTTGTCGTGAAGCAGCAGTGGCGTGGAGCGATTGACCAGCCTAGGTTGTTTAGCCGCTAGCTTTTCCATCATGGTTTGCAATTCCTGACAATAGACATCAGCCGTAATAGTCTGGCCAGATTTGAAAAAACTGTAATGAACAATACCGGCACTAGTCCACCAAACGCTTACAAGTAACTTTTTTGGGGTTAATTTTCGCTTGGGGCAGGATTTGGCTGGCTGGCCAGGATCTAACCATTGCGCTGAGCGCTTCCGATTATCGTAAAGAACCCATTTTTCAATTCGGTTTAAAATACCTTCATTATTGTGCCGGTTTAGTAATGTAACCTTCGATAAAAAATACCTAGATATAGGGTCGGCGCAAAAAATACGTCTCGATAAATAACAGCGCACTTGTGGCGTGAGCTCTTATTTTCATTAGTTCGGTTTAAACTTAGCCAACGTACAGTCGTGATTCACAATGCCACAATGTGTATTTAGTTGTAAAAATAATGCCCGAAAAAGCAATTTATCGGCCGGAGTTTCTTACTTTCGGTTAGTACATGTGAAATAAGTTATATTTTAAACTTTAAATTAACCAATAATATTATTTTTTAACAAAATTACCGTTTTTAACCACCGCTGAGAATGTTTGACCAAGGCCAAACACGCGGCATGGCAAATGTTTGGCCAACGTTTAGTCAACAGAACAATAGATGCACAGAGTAGATTTGTATTGGAATAATTATTAATATCTTTTTGTCTGAAAATTAGTTGTGCAGCTTTTGCGTCTGTTTGTTGGACTCTCAATAGAAGTTTACTTTTAGGTTTTCTAGTAACCCCATCATGACGATCTCGATTGTCGCCAGATAAAGAAGAGATGAGTTTTATAAGCCGACTAAGAACTCGGTGATATGTTCGGAGCACTTTGACAAATTAGACATAGCCGGAAATACTAATAGACGTCGATTGCTTAATTGATACTGGTACTATAGAATTAATATTTAATTAGTAATAACAAACAAAACAAACTGTACGTAGACGAATATATTATAAAATAAGAAAAAATATTATAAGGATGTGGAATTTAGTAATATGTATTTTTAATTGTAATATACAGCATAAGGCGCCCCAGTCGGCCAGCCGCCGACATTACATACCTACACACACATAAAAGTAAAATAACAAGCGTACTTATATTTTTTGCTGACGTTACATTTCTATATATTTTTGTACAATACATAAACTAAAATATATTTAGATGACCAAATCTTAAATAAAAACTTTTACACACTTATTACTTATATTGTCTTAGAGTTGAACGCGACTCCATACCTCTTTTAGTAAAATTTGAAGAAGCAAACAGAAATGAAATAAAACGATGTAGCTCGCAAGGCTGGAACCGGAAAAAGTACTTTATTCGTTAGTATGTAAGGTTGATTTCACTATGAAAGTTATTTAACCTACGTCTTTTTATTTTGAAGTGACATGTGTAATTTATTGCTTTGCTCGTTTTTATGGTGAATAATCGTAATATTTAAAGGATTTGTGACTTTATCACAAGGTGCTGTGGTTGAGATTAGGATGAACTTTAAAACCTTTGTCCCAGTTCGTCAGTATAAATGAATGTAGGTGTATAAGTATATGTATACGCGGACAGCACAGAGCTTTGATTTTGTATGTGACACGAAATCTACGTATTCTTGATCGAAGAATGTAACGCAGCAGTCGACGCGCGTTTGCCGGTTTGTTTCAGTCAATTCGTGAGGTACCCACCTTTCAAGCTTTTTAATCTTCCCAATTTGCTTCAAGTGAATTAAAACAGTTTTATCACTAACATTGCAGCCTGCAGCTAACTCGGACGTGGTTTGCGATGGATCCGCTTCCACAATAGCCTTCAACTCTTCATTTTCAACTTGAGTCTCAGGCCGTCCACGGGGCTTGTTCTGCAGGTCGAAATTTCCAGAACGAAAACGTTGGAACCAAAAACGAACTGTGTTTTCTTTTGCAACACGACCGCCATACACATCATTCACCCTTCGAGTTGTTTCCGCAGCACTAGTGCCACGGCGGAACTCGTACTCGTAAATAATGCGATATTTAATGTTTTCCATTTTGTAAAATGAGTGACGCAAACAGAAAAAAACAGAAGAAAAAAAACAAATGAATGACGATCATCGAAGCACAAATACATGAGTCTATAGCTGTACAAATTTGAATTTGGAATTCCTTACCAAAGAGGAGAAATTCGTGATTAAAGTGGCCAGTACGAAAAACGCCAATTTCATATGTAAGGACCTAATATATATATGTGTAATTTGTTTTAAACTTCTCAAATCACAAGGTGTCACAAGCGGTCGTGTCCGTAACTCTTTTTAGTTTTTCTTTCCTAAACAACGAATCTGAGTTCTGCGGCCCGATCGCACTAAAAATTTAAAGCTGAAACGCAATTGAACCTTAGCCGCAACGCAACTTTTCGAACGTTTCGTATCGCGCTAATCATTTTACTGAAAGTTGAGACGCAACTCGAACGCAGCTGGAACGTAACCGCTGTCAAACGAACGGTTGTGAAACAGCTAGGAAGATGCTACTTTTTGTGAACCGTTCTATGGTGTTTAATGAATATTGATTGCATTTTCTTCGTAAACGGCATAAAAAACATAAATAAAATGTAAGCGTACATGGATATATTGGACTGTGCTCATTATTCGATGAAGCGGTGGCTCGTGCCCAAGTGAGGAAAAAGGATAAAAGTGCAAGACTTATGTGTGGAGCTTTGAATTTGAGTGATCGGCAGTGTAAAACTGTATTTACCGACTATCTAAGGAGTTGACTCGCAAACCCTGTTGGTTCCTCATGTGCCATGCATGTTACGTTCTGGTGATTTGGACGTTGAAACTAAGGTAAGAATTTTCTGCAGAAGGTAAAGCCATCAAATTGGAACATATTCGCTTGTTTGGAATGGATATACTAACCATTGTTTAGGTTACAAGTGTACAAGTACATACACCCATGCTGAGCTTTAATGCAGGCAAATAATATGTTGTCAATAAATAACTAAAAATCTGTTTTAAGTTTTGGTGCATTGGCATTCTATGCCAGTGTCTCTAAAGCAATCTGGCAAGTTACAATGGCTCTAAATTAGCCAATTGTAATGAACAAATACATAGCTTTCCCATATCAACAATCTGAGAGGAAACAAGATAAAAGAAGTATGTATCAACTAATTAAATATGTACTATGTCCACATCTAACTAACCTATAGTTGAGAAGAATTACCACTTCCAACACTGGGGCTCATTCTGGGATGTAGTAATACATGCTGCACATCAAGCAGTTCTTGAATGTGGTGTTTCTTAGTTTCTTTTCCTTCACAGCTATGTAAATGATTTGTGAAGTATATGCATATCCTTACAAGAAACAACAATTTATATGATCATCACAGTGTAGTTTGAATGATTTTCAATATATATTATGCTACCGATAATAAACTAATATACAATATGTTTCAGGTTTTATAGTAAGTTCAAAATGCGTAGTTTGCTGGGATGTATCGATGGGACCCATGTGGCTATTGTGCATCCGATTGACAATGAAGAATGGTATTATAATAGAAAAGGATAATGTTCTTATAGTGAGTACTTTTCACTCTATATCAATAACCATCACATTTTTGGCCCATCAGTTATGTGACTCAAAATTGAACATTTTATGTATGGATGCATGATGATACCCTGAGTCTACTCATGATAGTGTTGTATGGGCTAACCATCTGATGTGTGCTTATCTTGATAGGCTTCACACAGTTGCTGGCGAGGATTTGTATCTTTTGGGTAGGTGTTAACTAATCTCATATACTTAGGGCCTGTTTCAGAATTTTCAAGTAAGTTCCGGTTATACTACCCAGAACATATTTAATAAATAAAACACTATCTTTGCGTTTCACAGTCAGTATATTAATATAGCCTATCCATCGGTTAAAGCTTGAAATGCGCTGCATGTTTACTGTAATTTTTATCATTTAGTTATTTTATGTTCTGGGTAGTATAACCGGCACTTAATCAAACATTCTGAAACAGGCCCTTAGTATGATAATATTATCTGAGATTATAACAATCCTTTGAGACTCATAATGTTGACACCCATCTCAGTACCTCCTGAGAATTATTATCAAGACAAGCACTTGACCACTAGAAATAATGTTGAGCATTGTATAGGTGTTTTAAAAACTCACTTTAGGTAAAATTTCTTTACTTAGCTAAACACCCTAAAAATTTATTGATATTGTTAATGTAAAAACTGATTCATTACAGGTGCTTATTGGTGGACAGAAAGTTGCATTACTCACAAGTAGCTGCTGCAAGAATAGCAAATGCATGCTGTGTGCTACATAATATAGCACACAGAGCTCACATCCCATTCCATCCATTGACAGCAGAGGAAGGAGCTCGCGAGGGCAGGCTGAGGGTACCAGCAGCGCCCTTAGTGAGCTGGAACTGGGCACTATCGCCAACAGGCACTTATATAACACTTGTGGGCAGATAGGGCAAACAACCATGTATCTACCTACATTGTTCTAATTACTAGTAATGGTGTAGAAAGTATGAAGAGAAAGTTAGTATTTATCAATAAAAAGATTTCAATGTCAAATATTTTCTTTTATTATTACAACCCACCTACCAACATCATTCTGAAACAATTAAGTGGCACAGTAACAAAAAACAAAGAAGGATTTTATACAGACATGTAAATTACTAACTATAGTAATTATAACATAAGTAGTTCTTAAATATATGTTTTATATACATATTATTATAGCAAAAATCCTAATAACAAACTACAATAAAATGATATAGGTGGTAAAGAAAAAAACAATAATTAAATATGGACTTTATACCGATATGTAAATTACTAACTCTTTATAATAAAATTCTTAAACTTTAACAACAAACTAGAATCTGAAATCATGTAAGTATATCTCTATGTCTAATTTTAAAAATGTGATATATAAGTAAAGCACTGAACTTATATTACAGAATAACAATTAGTCCTCTAGTCTTTTACTTTTGTGATTAGGTATGTCAAATAATGTATTGTAATATTCCGGCTTATGTGGGCTAACTTAGTGGGTTTTGTGTTTGGCAGTACTGAAATAATGGACCATGAGTACCAATAATCTAAGATAGTTTTAAAAAAAGTGTCTGCCTTGCAGTATGATGCTGATTATATAATTACAATTAAGTACAGTGATCATCATCATCTACCTACCCATGTCCCACTTTATGTGCGGTCAGTACAAAATATTATAGTCTCCAGAAGCTGCAATGCAAGTATACATAACATAGGGTACTTATATCTTCTCCATTTTCTCTAACATATAAAAACAACAACAGAGCAAGCACATATTGTATGAAGTTTTCATTCAGTTTCATAGGTTTTCCACAGGACAATGATTAGGGCACATTCTAGTTTTAGCCTAGCTAGTTACTAGTAGCTGTCACCCCTGAGTTAAAAAATCCGTCCCAAGTACCTAAAGATGTGTTCAGCTGTTCTTGAAAACCTGTTTTTATTCTAGGCTTTACATATTCTAGCTGACATCATGCACAATGATGTCAGCACTTTCATCTCAGTAGTTCATGTCAGTACTGAAACTATCTGATAGCTTAGTGTATTCACAATCACAACACACGAGCAAGTGAAATATTTACTTATCCCAGAATGGTTCTGAAATGTGTGGCAGGTACTTGAAAAGGTTCAACATCGGCACAAAAAAAATACTTCATCATCAACTAAGCACTTCTTTCAAGAAACACTTGAATCTTGCTAAAAGTAATTTTGGTTTTGTATTTGTTTACCTTTCATCTTCAAAATTCGAATGTCGCGCCGTACTGTCAGCTGTTAAAACTAGAGATGCACCTGCATAAAATGCGAAATCGACAGTCGATTTACCGTTATTTGACACAAAGTCTGTTATTAAAACGTCACATCTCTAACAACGTTAATGCGTTAGCGTTCCAATTACGGTCCAGCTTTGGTTGGTGTTTGAACTTTAGTGCAATACCAAATTCGTCTCAGCTGAATCGTAACTGTACCACACTTGCAATCGAACCGCAGCTGAACCTTAACCGTTTAGCGTTGTTTCAATTTAGCGCGATCGACCTGCTGGCCGGGTAGAAATTTACCGAGACACTATCAAGTCAGCAAGAAATTGCCGTTGTGAAGGAGAAGCATGCCCACTTGATAATCGCATTAACCACCACTAAAGGGACTTTGAGATATTTATGATATACCCTACATTATAAAATCACAACGTCCCTTTGGTGGTGTTATTATGCAGCCAACCTAGAAAAACACAACAAGGCGGCCACGAGGCTTGCGGCTGGTGGTTTGTGAAAAGTATCCGTGCACCCGACGAAAAAACGGAATCGTTGTAACTCGCGCCCGTTTTTCCGTCTGTCAAACCTATTTTCTCCGAATGTACAAGTTGGAAAATTAAAACAAGTGTATCTTAAACTAAAATTCAATTGTTCATTAGTATATCAGATACATTTTTTTTGTTTGTATGTTATTGTGACGGAACAAGCTCGAGGCCCACCTGATATTAAGCGGAATAACCTCTGCCGAGAACGGATGCGTTTCATCACAAGTCACGAATTGCACTGCACCCGTCACCTTGAGACATAGTTGTTAAGTCTCATGTGCCTGTCATTTCACTGGCTCTCAAGGACTGCTGCCGGAACACACCGTTAGGTGCTTGGCGACAGATTTTCTACTTGAAGGTGTTCGCTAGCCAGGCGGGCAATCGCAAAATGCCCTTCCACCATGCGGTGAAGCTCAAGCCGGCGGTTGGGATCGAATCAGAGACCTGCGGCACGGCAGTCCATAGCTATTACCGCTCGGCCATCATTGTTTCAACAACTGTGACTTACTGCTGTGACTAGAAACGATATTCTTAAAAAGTTTTATAATTGCCATCGAGCTTTTGCTACTCAACTGGAAAATTTTAGAAAATCCGTAAAAAAATCCTATGAAAAATTTAGTAAACTAAGTACAACCTACAACAAATGGGTACTGTCAAGCTACAACTATGAAAATACGTAAAGGAACGTTCAGTCTACACCGCCACAGTCAGATTAATATTGACTGAATAATATTTTTTGTAATTATATACAACTTTGTGGGAATACATAATTTAATATATTGTTGAAAATTTACATTTAAGGATTATAATATTTAAAGCATTTACTATCTAAGGAAGTTCACTCCAAATCGAGAAGGATCATGGTCTTGAATAAGTTTCCCCAGTCGCGACGGTTCCCGCCTTGTCATGGTGCCAACCACCACATTCTGAGCCCCAGATCAGAATAGGCCCCCCTCAGAGGGGCCGCTCAACTGGGCTTTGCCTCTAAGTGTTCTGGTGCGTCGTGAGGGGTAGCACCCCAGGAAGGGTTCGGCAATGGACAACCGTGGCGGGTTCGTGGTTGTGTGTTAAAAAGTCCCCGCGGACTTTTTTCATGCAAAAAGCAAAGGTCTTAAATAAGTTAACAGGGACCAACTACTATCTCTCAATTCGGTCATGTTTTTTAACTTACATTTAGAATTTTATTTTCCGATACAAAATATCATAAATGTAAACTGAAATTAGTACTTGAGAGCGGATTCCACGAATTGAACCAAGTCATTTGTACGATAGAGATAGCGGTATGCTGCACCCTGGAACGAATCTCATTATCTATATATTAGGATTGAAAAAATGACACCCGTTTTCCTGCTTTGTTTTTTTATGTGGCCTTCTGGCTACCATTGAACCTCGTTGTTCAAAAGATCAAGACCTCGTGTCTGTTATATTTTGTGGAACATTAGAATTAAACCTCAAAACTTACAATAAGATTTCAATAGCCTGATAAAAAAACACATGATTATTATATTGGCTAATAATAAATACCAATTGATGTAACTATATAGGAATTTATATTTATCAAGCGTTGGAGAGTATGCAGTCTGGTGTCGATACTCACAGTTTAGGGCGGTGGAGGGGCCCTCAACCGTAGCCGCAATTGTCATTCTCAGCCCTATCGGCAAAGAGAGATCTTTTTAGTTTGAATTTTAGTCTATTTCGTGGCGTAGCTCTGTGGCACTTAAAACATCAAATTTTCATAGTTAAAAGTAATCTTCATCGCCGTAAAAGGTACTTGACTTGTGATACACCATCGGTTGCATCTCCGGTATTGAAATACGGTTAAACGAAAACGTAGGATCTCAACATACACCATTTTTGCATCAAATATGCAAATAATTACAAATTAAGTATTTTTTAACATCAGAATCGTAATAAATACAAAAAAAAACTGTAAAATCGAATAGAAAAATATTTTTAAATTATTTGTAGGTATGTATCTACCTGAAACATATACATATAAGAGCACATGTTATTTATATATTATATTGGAAATTTAATCCAATTTCTGGATTATGTGGGTTCTATCTAATTAAAAACTACCAAACAGCGTTATTATATAATTTAGCTGGTTATTGAGGTGGACACTATAGCTGTCACTTAACGGGTTTATATCAGGGTATATATGTTTCATTCAACAATTGGCTCCTTTCATTCTTATAGCAATATATCTACATCGATACAGCAAACAAATAGCACTGCAATGAGCCTGCCTGTCGAGAGATCATTTATTCAGCCACCTTAATGTCTTTAGTGTGTTGAATGTTATAACATATACATATCACAACATGCTAAAAGCATTCAGGTTGTTGGGAAAAATAACATCAAGAAGAAATGCAATGAAGAATGAAGTTCATCAACCGAGTGGAACGGAAATATGAGGCGCACGGCTGGTGGCTCGATGTGCCCCGATAACGTATATCTTATAACCTTACAGAATCTGGCAAAATAGAGTTCCTAACGGATAAATATGTAGTACTATATAGTATGTGGCATCATGAATTTTCATAACGTTATAAAGCTAAATGGGAACTAAGCAGTTGAAATCGGAAGACGCGAGTTATGCTCCGCTCGGGGCATAACATTTTGTGCTTCAATAGTTTGTAAAACATGATTTTTGCTTAGCACGCGATAATGCTTGTAATCATATTTAGAAATATAGAAGGGTTGCGACATCATTCTGAGAGTTCAGTTTTTAAAAAAGCACTTCTTTCGACCTGATGAAGTCTAGTATTCCAGTTGATGGCGGCGCACCGTTCCTTATGATACCTGATGGTAAGTGATGACATGGTCGAAGGTGTTAACAGGCTTAACCTAGAATTACCAGCCCTCAAGAACAGCTGCCAGAGCACACCGTTAAAGCTTCTAACGGTGTGCTCTGGCGACAGATTTTCTGCTAGTAGGTGGTCGCTAGCCAGGCATGCATTCACAAAATGCCCTACTACTATGCGTCTGAATAGAGGCTATTATTATTATAAATCAGCCGAGTAGTAGAAGAAACCGAAAATAGCGCACATGCGCCGCCGCTTGCAGTACCGTCGTAGCGTGCAAGGTGAGCTATCAATCGTAGATATCAATAATAAATAACTTCCATTTTTATTCTTTATTTTAGCTGTATTGTATTATTCAATTATCTAGGTATAAATTATGATATAAAAAGTTTCTTGACACCAAATCTCAAAAGCAATCTTCAGAGTCCCTGCTGCTTCAGAGTGCCTATATATATATAGGAATTAAACAACTTTTACTGAGAATCACCCCGTGACCACGATCACTGCAGTGTGCAAGTGTTTGAAACATCGGGACAAAAATAATGAGAAATTTACGCGCTTTAAACCGTTTAAAGTTGTTTAAGTACTATGTTTTGCATGGTGGTAGGGCATTTTGCGAATGCCCGCCTGGCTTGCTACCACCCTCA
This sequence comes from Plagodis pulveraria, assembly GCA_963890685.1. NCBI lineage: Eukaryota > Metazoa > Arthropoda > Insecta > Lepidoptera > Geometridae > Plagodis > Plagodis pulveraria. The sequence continues at coordinate 6,465,895 of OY982950.1, forward strand.
AGTAGAAGATCTGTCGCCAAACACCTAACGGTGTGTTCCGCAGCTGTACTTGATAGCCAGTACTTCTAGGTTAGCCTGAACAACATCTTCGACCAAATCATCACTTACCATCAGGTGAGATAGTGGTCAAAGGCATATATCGAGCATAGATGTGTAATAAAATGTGTAATAATCGCGAAAACCTAAGAAAACATTATTATATATATACATATACTAGCTTTTAACCCGCGGGTTCGCCGTTACTGGTTACCGTTACCGGTTTTTGGGAGCCGTGTAAAAGGTGTCATATATAAATAGGTTACTTTTTAAATGCTTTTTAAATATTTTAAATTGGCCCCGTAAATCGTTATCGTTTTATAGGTCGACCTTCTGCTTCAAATTTTCCACAAAGTTTTCCATTTTGGTACATTTTGAAAACATAGTTATATATACCTACTTGCTCCGTGGCTACCAGTTCAAACGTAGTGCCCTATGTCGAGTATTGTAACATATCGCTAGAGTATTCAGCTGCAGTGGTGAAGTTGTCTCTGTTACACTTATCATCATAAGACAATATGTCTGTATGTATTCTTGCCAATTAGCCACTACATGGCACATCAATCTCTTTACGGACAACCATTGCCCTTTCCTGAGTCCTATATAATAAATAGGACAGACATCGAAAGAGGCTGCACTCATCCCTTAGATAGTAAGTAACCTCGGTCCGAGGTCAGTGGCGGAGCACCACGTTATGGATCGCAACACTATACTCGAGTTGCCTGTCATACTCGACGCACGTTGGACGTCTCACCCGAATGCTGAGCACGCAGCGTTCTCTCGATGCTTTGTAAAACAAATTGAACTATAATATACTACTGTACTGCTTTATCATCCGGATTGTCCACTGCTGAACACAGGCTCCCGCATTATGGGTGAGGGGGGGATATGCCATAATCCCCACGCTTGGCAGGCGTCTTGGGGATCGCAGTGTGAGATATCAGTTTCTCAGAAAGCCCACCTTCTGGTAGTTTTTTTTAGTTTACGAGTGACATTCTAGTCAGACACCCCAAGGGTATATAATACTACAATAAAGTATTATATGTTTAATATTTATATAACTGATTCTGAAAATTATCCTAATTGTACAAATATACTTACAATAATATTATTATATTTTATAATAAAGTTTTATTAGTAAGCTAATTTATATATTTTTTAATGAAATATTAATAGATTTAAATTTAAATGTCTATTACGTTTCAAAATATAAGTACATCAATATGACAGATGGACGAACAGGCCGAGCGCCAGAGCGGTTTAGGTTCAGGTGACAAACTTTCCTTCCCATTTTCACTCTTTCTAATCAACTCTAGCAAAAAATATTATTGTGGCATGTATTTGTTTTAAAAAGTCTATCAAGATAACAATTTTCATCACTATCACTTCAAAAACAATGACCTTTCTATACTAAGTTTCATCCCAAATTTCACCGCCTTAAGTCATCCCAGTCGAAACATTTTTGTACATGTAATTTTTATTTCAAATTATCTATCCGAATACTAATTTTCAGAACTGTAGGTTAAAAAACAAAGGACTTTCATACAAACGTCTTCACCCATTTTTACCCCCATAGGGGTTTCATTTCAAAAAATCCTTTCTTAGTACACCCCTACGCAAACAGAAAAATACAACCTCCAAAATTCAAGTCTCTGCGACCAGCAGCGGTTCAGGCTGTGCGTTGTCTGTCAGTCAGTGAGCCAGGACTTTGATTCTTATATATATATAGATGTAATTTGTTTTAAACTTATCAAATCACAAGAAGGTGTCTTCAGTGATGTCCGAGGCAGCTGCATATAATATAAATTGTAAAGAGGTGGAACATGCGATCGTTTCCTCTTTTTCGTTCTAAACAGTGCACCTGAATTCTGGCCTGGTAGAAATTACCGAGACACAATCAAGTCAGCAAGAAATCGCCGTTGTGAAGGAGAAGCATGCCCACTTGATAATCGCATTTACCACCACTGAAGGGACTTTGAGATGTTTATGATATACCCTACATCATAAGATCACAACATCCCTTTGGTGGTGTTATTATGCAGCCAACGTAGAAAATCACAACAAGGCGGCCACGAGGCTTGCGGCTGGTGGTTTGTGAAAGGTATCCGTGCATCCGACGAAAAAACCAGCACCAGTCACCAGCAGGGTATTATATAAGGGTATAGTGGAACATTCTTCACTTGGCTCCTTATATTCCTATAGCGATATATAAAATTTCTTTTTATTTCTGATAGGTAAGCCTTTTACCACAATCTCACCTGATGTTAAGTGATGATGTGGTCGAAGGTGTTAACAGGCTTAACCTAGAAATACTGGCTCTCAAGCACAGCTGCTGGAACACACCGTTAAGTGCTTGGCGACAGATTTTCTACTTGAGGGTGGTAGCTAGCCAGGCGGGCATTCGCAAAATGCCCTTCCAACATGCAAAACATCGATACAGCAAATAAATAGCACCGTAAGGAGCCTGCCTGTCGAAAGACAATTTATTCAACCACCTAAATGCCTCTAGTGTGTTGAATGTTATAACATATACATATCACAACAAGCTAAAAGCATTCAGGTGGTTGGGACAAATCACATCAAGAAATTCATATGCAGAATGAAGCAAACATGTTGAAAGCTCCTGCACATAGAACAGCATGTTTTAGAAAAGGTGTGTGCGGCATGAGTCCTAAGATACATACAATCATTTGCCAGAAAGAATATTAAAATCGGAGAGTGTCACTGCATTTAAAAGAAGTATGTTTAATTTTTTTCACAAAAACTATATTACAAAGTGACTGACTTTCTTATAGATAGATTATAAATTTGACGTTATTTAATTTTATTTAGATTTATATTGTTTTATTCATGCCTTAATAATTAAATTACTATAAATGTGTATTGATATAAACACATTAGTATTGTATGTCCGAATGGACTTAGATGTTGGAACTATTTATAATATTTAAGAACTATATGTAACACAGTCTAACAAAAAATAAATTCGAATCTGAATTGAAGCTCATCAACCAAGTAGAACGGAAATGTGAGGCGCAAGGCTGGTGGTTCGATGTGCCCCGATAACGTATATCTTATAAACTTATATAATCTGGCAGAATAGAGTTCCTAACGGGTATATATGGAGTACTATATAAAGGGTTATTGGAAGAATGCTAACAACATCTTATGGTTGGCTTCTGCTAGTCCTGACAAACATTTTGATATTAATGTTATGATGATGAAAACAGTGGTGGTGCCTGTAGCGAAGAATAAAACTGGTGACATGGCCGATAAAAGTAACTGCAGGCCTATTTCTCTTGCTACTGTTACAGCTAAAATTTTTGACGGCTTGCATACACAGTTAAATAGATATGTAGCACTGCATGACAACCAGTTCGGGTTTCGCACTCAGCTGTCCACTGAAAGTGCAATACTGTGTCTTAAGCATACCGTTAAATACTACACAGTTCGCAAGACACCCGTGTATGCGTGCTTCCTCGACTTGTCCAAGGCCTTTGACTTGGTATCGTATGATATTCTGTGGGACAAGTTGAAAAATATAGCCTTACCACAGGAACTTATCAACATGTTTCAGTACTGGTACTCGCACCAATGCAACCGTGTACAATGGGCGGGGACAATGTCAGACCCGTATCGGCTCGATTGCGGAGTCAGGCAGGGTGGCTTAACATCTCCAACCCTGTTCAACCTATACGTGAACGAACTGATCGTCACGCTCAGCAGCCAGCATGTCGGCTGCCATATTGATGACGTATGTGTCAACAATTTGAGTTACGCATAGGACATGGTGCTGCTGAGCGCGTCGGTCTGCGGCCTGAGGAAGCTGATACGGATATGTGAGGAGTACGCACGTGGTTACGGGTTAAAATATAATGTAACAAAAAGCGTATGCATGGTCTTCGATGCCGGTACAAAACGGCCCCAGACTGTACCACCAGTGTGGCTCAACGGTGCGCCGCTAGAAATCGTCAAACAGTTTAAGTACTTGGGGCACGTACTCACTACCGATCTCAAAGACAATGCGGACATTGAGAGGGAGCGGAGGTCACTGTCAATAAGAGCCAATATGATAGCCCGCAGGTTTGCACGATGTTCACAGGAAATCAAAGTAACGCTCTTTAGAGCCTACTGTACGTCACTCTACACTTGCAACCTGTGGGCTGACTACAATAAGAAAAGTTACAGTGACCTCCGCGTCCTATACAACAACGCATTCAGGGTAGTGGTTGGGCTGCCCCGATTCTGTAGCGCCTCAGGAATGTTCGCGGAGGCGCGCACCTCCTGCTTCCACGCGACCATGCGCAAACGTGCCGCTTCCTTGGTGCACAGAGTACGGGCCAGCTCTAACACTGTTTTGAAAATGATATAGCTGCCAGATTTGACTGTCCTTTCCTTCGACATTGCTGCGCCAGACATGTCTCAGTACCTATGCCAGTGAGAAGATATGACTGACTTGTGATAAATACCTACTAAATACCTAAATAAGTATTTTATTGACATAATTTAGAATTAAGATTATTATGTGATTTTATTTCAAATTGACATTTTATTACTGGTATTTATTATAATTATTTTCTTGGCATCTGACTTCTATTTTATTTAATGCAATTTTTAATAATCTGTTTTGTAATGTAATAATGTGTTATCATTTACATAATTCATCTATATTATTATTTACATGACATTCATATCTAGATGTATTGTATGGTATCAATGTAATAATGTGTTAGATTTTATATTATATCTGGTGAATATGGGTACAATTTTGCCTGAAATAAATGAATTTGAATTTGTTATTTAATTATGTTTTTGGTTTTTATGTGTTTTTGACGGAATAAGCACGAATACCACCTGATGTTAAAAGTCGCTTATGACACTTTTAAGTTCTGTGTCTCGTAGTAAAAGACAATGCCTACTCTGAGCTAAGAGCGTTCGCCGCGGCAGAACTGGTCCGCGCCATCTCCCTTTGAATAGAGTTTTCAATATTTACATCGAGCAAAGTAATCAAAAATATGAAACAATAAACTATAGGCACGAGAGACTTTTAACAACAGGTGGTATTCGTGCTTGTTCCGTCAAAAACACATGAAAAATACAATACAATTTCAAAACCAAAAAAAAATTCATCTCAAAATGTTTTTACGACTAGCAGAAATCAACCCTAAGAAGTTGTTGTGTGCATTTTTCCAATAACCCTGTATAATGTGACATCATGAATTTGCATTACGTCATATAGCTAAATGGGAGCTTAACTGTCGTCAGTATTTCGAAAAGAGATTGTTTATATTTAAAAAAATGGCAGACTTATGATAGTTATCTATGTCATTGTAATCAAATTGGAAATATTTATTACAGATTTCCAACTATTTTTAATTTAACATTAAGGGAGTATAATATTGTAAAATTTAAGGAAGTCCACGCTATCCCAAATAAAGAAGTTTATTGGAAATATTTATTACGGAATTCCAACTATTTTTAATGTAACATTAAGGGAATATAATGTTTTAATATTTAAGGAAGTCCACGCTATCCCAAATAGAGAAAGATCATCAGTAATTTTTGTTTTTGTAACCACGCAGATCCTTAATACTTTTACTACACATATAGTTAAACAACTCTTAATTCAGTCATATTTTACACCTGTACCTATTAACATTTTATTTCGCGATACAAAATATAATTAAAGTACCCTGAAATTAGAACTTCAACAGAGCGGGCTCCACGCATTGAATCATGTTATCTGTACGATAGAGATAGTGCTATATGAACATCATTGTTCCGTGACGGATATGGTGCTAATCTTATAGTAGTAGTCTATTATTGATATATTACATTTGGAATAATTATGTCTGTTTTCCTGATCTATTTTTAAATTTTACGTAGGAGTTGATTTCCTGGCTGTCACGGGACCTTGTAGTTCAGAAAAGATTAAGGCCTCGTGACGGTTTTATTTTTTGGAACATTAGAATTAACCGTTAAAACAATAATATGTCGATAGCATATGATTAAATGACAAGATTATTATATTGGCGGTATGCCTTTATTAACAAAATACTACGAACTATATACAACACTACTACTACTACTAATGCATTTAGATCCCTATAAGTTATTGCAGACTCATAGGCAGTCCAAATGCTCTAGCCCACTACCGCAGTTGGCAGAGTGCCCAGCATGCTGGCAGCATTGTCCCGTTGAATTGTAATGCTTATTTTATTATATTGGCTAATAATAAATACCAATTGAAGAATTATACATCTATATTTCTGAAGCGGTGGAGAGTATGCAGTCTGGTGTCGATACTCACAGTTTAGGGCGGTGGAGGGGCCCTCAACCGTAGCCGCAATTGTCATTCTCGGCCATAACGGCAAATAGAGTTAATTTTAGTTTAAATTGTTGTCTATTTCGTGGGATTGAAGCCCCAAAGTGGCATTTAAAACTTCAAATTTCATAGTTAAAAGTAGATGTCATCGCTGTAGAAGGTAGATAAATTGATTGTTTTTGGTTTTGAATTCTGTCCTAATTTTGACTTGTGATACATCGTTGGTTGCGTCGAACGGTCTATCGAAAACGTAAGGCGTACACCATTCTGACATCAGAAATTCAAATAATTACATATTATGTTTTATTTATACTTTTGCAATCGTCCGCAAACTAGTATGATCAGAATTATAATCGTACAACAATATATGTATCCAATTGGAATTAAAAGAAAAGCAAAATCGAAAAACTTTTTTATTTTTATGTACCTGAAACGTATAAAACACATATTTTTAAACATAATATAGGTAATTTAATCCAGTTTCTGGATTGTGTGGATGTGCCTAGTAATTAATTAAAAACATATATAATTTCGCTCGTGTCACGAGTGAATTGAGGTAGGCAATAGCTGCCACCTAAGGGATATAGGTAAGTATAGTTTAACATTCTTTCTCTCCTGATAACCCTATAGCGATATATCTACATCGACACAGCAAACAAAAAGCATCGTAGGGTCTGTCGGAAAATCATGTAGCCACCTGAATGCCTCTAGTCTGTTGAATGTCATAACTAATATAATTATCAACCGAAATAATATATACCTCGATATATATCGCTCAAACCGTCTGTCTTTGATTATGATTATGTCTGCTTAGTCCTCTTACATTACCAAGTTAAAGATTAGAAATGTACAAAGAAAAAAATTCTTCGTACTAAACCAGGTAATGTGTAAGTAAGGATTTATATTTTATGTCATTAATAATAACTGGAACGAAAATTATAGCAACAAAAAAAATTTTTTTTAATATGAATCACTTAAAGGGATATAGATAATGTGTACATACAGAACGTACAGAACTTAACTTAATTGCCTTTGTCCGTACATCAATATATATAAGAGAATCAAAGTCCTGGCTCACTGACTGACAGACAATACACACCCTAAACCGCTGGTCGCAGAGACTTGAAATTTAGAGGGTGTATTCGTCTTAATGCGTAGGGGCGTACTAAGAAAGGATTTTTTTAATTCAACCCCTAAGGGGGTAACAATGGATGAAAAAGTTTGTATGAAAGTCTTAGGGTTTTTAACTTACAGTTCTGAAAATTTGTATTCGGATAGATCATTAAAAATAAAAAATACATTTTCAACATATTTTTTCATCCAGTGTTACTCCCTTAGGGGTTGAATTAAAAAAAACCTTTCTTAGTACACGCCTACGCATTAAGACGAATACACCCTCTAAATTTCAAGTCTCTGCAACCAGCGGTTTAGGCTGTGCATTGCATTATCTGTCAGTCAGTGAGCCAGGACTTTGATTCTTATATATAAAGATAAATGTTTTTTCTTCTTATGTTTACTTAAGGCAAATGTGTTTTTTGTTTACTACCATAGTTATTGCTGTGTATTTCATAATAATCGTTAATTATCTTCTTTGAGGGGTATGATAAATATATTATTTAAAACCAATGAAATATTTATGATATATGACTCAGTGCCACTGGAACGGAGATATGTTTCAGTATCGTACGTCTGCCTCCTTCCACGCGTATCGATATGTCTAGTCTACATGCAAGCAAACAAAAGTTTTTGAGACTAGCCTGTCTGTCCGAAGATCACGTACATAACCACCCGAATGCTTCTGACGCGTTGATGTTAAAACACGAATCACAACACGTCAAAAGTATTCTGGTGGTTTGTATCAATAACGTCAAGAACAATGTATGAAGATTATCAACCAAGTGGAATGGAAGGGGCAGGCTCATGGTTAAGTGTTTTATATTAAGCACATAAACCATTAGGTTTTTCCTCAATACGCTTTATGTGTACCTCTGGGCTCATATTTTTGTATCAAATCTTTATGTATCAAAACAACTTTTCGGGATAAGCAAAAACTTTATTAAATTTTAGTTTTTTATTCTGGAACTGTCCTGTCTTGCGCCATCTGAATGGCGGGCTGAAGGGTTAATTTTGTTGCAGCCTGAGTAGCATCTGTCCATCGTGTTGGGTAGCGTCCTCTGCTTCTCTTGCCCTCAACACAGCCGGTAATAGTTGTAGTGTTTCTTATAAAAAAGACACTACTAACTGAACGTACTCATCTGATAAGAGTAATATATCAACTTATAATTGTACGATATATTTGCTATGATAAAACGCGCAGGAGTCACGCGGAACTATGAAGGAAATGTATTTTCGTTAATTTCAGCATATTACACTGCGTTGACGCCCTTGAAATAATAATAATAAGCTAGGCTATTAGGCCAGGTTTAAATCTGGGTCTCGCCTGACTGTCTGTGGGTCCGAAGAACTCCAGAACTCTCTGCATGCAGATACTCGTCAGTCTTGACGTAACTTTAGCTCTCTGAGGATTGACTCATAAGTCCGGCGTTCTGTCCAGGATACTCAGAGTATTTTACGCCAGCACTAGATTTCAAATGCGTCAATCCTCGAGCGCACACAAGACTTCAGAGTTCAGGTTTCAGACGCAAAAATAAATATCGGGTTTTCTTCATTCAAGTTTTATTTTGGTTTAGCGGTTGCTTCTTCTAAGTTTCTATTTTTATGTATATTCTCTAGCCTCTTAGCCATCTTAGCATGCAGATTTAGCCATCTTCTTGTTCACAGTCACCGTCATCACTGATTAGCGATCCCAGATATACAAATCTGTGAACAACGTCCAAGTCGTGGAGCTGATTAGTTCACTGCAGGTGCTCGCTCTTATCTACTTAATGGTATATTCAGCAACAATCTGTATAGACGAGTACAGTGTCAGACATTCTGCCTCGAAGCTATGGTGTGCAAATGCTGCCTACTGTATTTTAGAGTGAAGGGCTCTGTTGCATGTAAAATATATGCGTTAGCCAGAAATTACAAAACTAAAGCCCGAGAGTGACGAGCGCAGTGTAGTGTCATATAAATATATAGGTTCTAAGCAGTTGTATTCTATAAATGAAATAAAGATATTTTTGAGCATATTTTGTAGTGCGGGTAGGGTTAAGAGGATTAAGTCCTTTAGCTACATGCGGCAATCTTTTTTAAAGTTTCCTATCTATGTTTTTGTAAGTATCAATGATCAAAATAGGAAGTTCTGGGGCCTGAGTGGTAGAAAACATTGTTTGTTTTAGTTTGTGAACAGATTTTTTTAGTACTTACTTGTTTTCCTATGGTCATTGAAGGGTAAAGTTTTAGTTTAGCCATATTATTTTGCCAATTTTATGATTGGTTGTCTTCTTTACGGTGCTGTATAAATTTTGTACTATTCTGGGGTTCTACACATCGAAACGTGCTAGCGGCCAAACAATGCATGCATGATAAAATATTCTTCGGAATTGATTAAGCTCGAAAATTAAAGGTCAGGTATCAATTGGTCAATTTCTTGATAATATAAGATTTTGAAACTCGATTTTGGCACTAAATAAAAATTTAGTAACAAATCTTTTTTTGAAGCAGGGATGGCTCAGTGGCATTGGCTATGGGCTGCCACGCAGCAGGTCCATGGTTCGAATCCCGCCGCGGGCTTGAGCTTCACCGCATGATGGAAGGACATTTTGCGAATGAAAAGTAGAAAATCTGTCCCCAAGCACCCAACAGTGTGTTCCGGCAGCTGTCCTTGAGAGACAGTGAAATTACAGGCACATGAGACTTAACAACTATGTCTCAAGGTGACGGGCGCAGTGCAATTCGTGACTTGTGACGAAATGCATCTGTTATAGGCAGTGGTTAGTCCGCTAACATCAGGTGGGCCTCGAGCTTGTTCCATCACAATAACATAAAAAAAAATGAGGTTCTTGATGACACACCACCGGTAAAAAAGGTACAGTTTCACAAGCTTTTTAGATTAACGTTAATTATTAATAATAGTAGAAAAATAATAATTTCATGTTCTGGGTTTTTTAATGAAGTTGGCCAGCAAAATCAATGTGCACGAGCGCTGAAGGCAGCTTTTGGTTTGTGAAGTAAGCGCGGGTGCTGTGGATGTTGTGTGACCCTAATATCTTCAGTTCTTGCGCTTTACTTTACAATTTCCATATAAATGCGCTGTTCCAGAGAAACGTTCAGGGTGTGGCAGTGTTTATCAAGACTTAGATTAAATTAGATACAAAATTTACAACTTTGTGATAAATTGTTTCCAAATTATAGTTATGTATTTAACATTTAGTGAATGTAAGCTACTTTTATTTCAATTATAAATACTCAGCAATAAAACTAAAACAATTGATATGGCCTGACATGAATCTCACTGCTTTATCCGGTGAAATGATTGCATTTTGAATGTAATGTAACAATTCTTTATTTTGAACTTTTGCTCGTGCACGTGAACTAATTAAACACAAAGTTTGAAAATTGTCTTAATATCATTGATTTAATATTGTTAGGTTTGCAATAACGCCTGCTATGCGGATTACATTACAAAATCACAAATGTATATTTGTATATGATAGTAAACATTTAAGTCCCGCACATGACTTAAATTTTTCCTATCGTATATTTGTGATTTTGTAATCATTGATTTATTTACAAAATTATTTTGATTTTTTTGTGAGAGTTATTTTGTTTGATTTATAAAATTGCGATAAGGTGTCCACTACATCTGTCTTTGTTGACACCTAAGTCGTCAGAATCTGAAGTAAATAGATAAAAGTATAAGATCAGTACAACCTAGTGAGGAATGGGATGGCTGTAAGGGGAGGATGGAGGCCACTTTGGGGTAATCCCCCAAATCTGCGGAACATCTGTTTGGATCAAATAGACCATAATATATCATATTATAAATCTTTGTAAATAGACAGCCTGCAAATTAAAACATTGATACAAACTTATTTCAAGGCGATAAACGATACTTTTTCAGGAAAGGACGTGTTATTTTTGGAGATTACTGCAAAGATGATTTTGCGTTATAATAAGTGTGTTGAGATTGCAGGGGATTTTAGAGTAAAATAAAATTGTTTCAGATTTTTTTTTCAAACTATACATATCTACAATACTTTGTAGTAGTTGATAAAAAATTCACAATTTACGCCTTGTTCAACCTGTTTTCAAAGATCTGTGGTTGGATTTAATAAATATAAACTTACCGAACTGTTTATTTCGAAGTTCTTATCAGAATTTCATATAATTTACAAATCAGAGATACGCAGCAATGGAGAAATTACCCGCATGGTGGAAGGGCTTTTTGCGATTGCCCGCCTGGCTAGCTACCACCCTCAAGTATATAGTCTGTCGCCAAGCACCTAACGGTGTGTTCCGGCAGTAGTTCTTGAGAGCCAGTGAAATTACAGAAATATGAGACTTAAGAACTATGTCTCAAGGTGACGGGCGCAGTACAATTCGTGACTTGTGACGAAATGTCTCTGTTATAGGCAGAGGTTAGTCCGCTTAACATCAGGTGGGCCTCGAGCTTGTTCCGTCACAATAACATAAAAAAAAAAACCAGTGTCGCATTACAGATGCATTATGTATTTTGAGGGAAATTTTACAAGCGTCAGAAATCGAAAAGGGCGGATACAATACAAGGCTGCCATACAATAACCAACTACTGCCAACATAATTGCAAACTCGGTTAGGTGCCATCTACAAGTTGTTATCTTATCTGTCATGTCGTAAGTCAATGGTCAAGGTGGTTTAGTTCTTACCGTAATATACTTTAATTAGAATATGTAAAAATGTTGGACTAATTCATCCACTTGTTAATGTTGTACATGTTAATGTGTTATGTTCCAGATCATTAAAGTTTTTTTTATCTTTGAGAGATGGGACCAAGAATCAAACTCGACAACATGTTGGACTTTCTTTTGATACCACCGATGCAGTTATGTGAATATTATCATAATTGTGTTGGGTATCATCGGACGGTTCAATATTATGTTATTCTTTCTCCGTATTCTTCGCATAAAGATGAACGACATCAATCAACAAGGACATAAAATAATATGGGACACGAGTCGATGGTGAGTGAGGTGCTTGATTTGTGAATTGAGCTCAGGCGGCACTGATATTGGTGTAATATTTTTATATCCGTGTCGCTAGCGGTTGACTGCACAACTTAAACTATAGTGCGCGCGGAACTAGTTGGCCGCGACTTAGGTGGTGACAGGGGCGGCGAGGGGGCGGGTTGCCTACTGGTTTATTTATATAAATTCAATTTCTACTTTATATAACGCTCTAGTCGGGAGCTAATTAAAATACAATAGTGTCATGGGGTCCTCTTACGAGGCAAAGTACGTTCTAATGTTAATGGAAGAAAAATACAAAATAAATTCATACGTTACTTATATTTGAAAAATATGGAGTAAATCCATTTTATCCATTGATGTACCCTACTTAATTCATTCTAGGCATGGTGGGGTATCATGAACTGAGGGTCAGGAGAGAGTTCACTCTCGTTTCTTATATCTTTAAAGTGCTGCGAGGTAGGGTACACAATGCTGATGTTCTACAGCTATATACTTATGCGTTTCGGATGGATTCGTGTGCCGAAGACGGCTGCCCAGGTTGTTGGCATTGCCTCACCTCCTATGAGAGGCGCCTCTTACGCGAGCACTTCGCACAATGAAATTGTGGATGAAATAGACATATTTGGCTGTGCCCTGAGTGAATTCACAAAAATACCAATAGATTCAATGTTGTAAATGTCAGACGTTAAATCGGATGCTATTAGGCACGTCTCCCCCGAAAGTTCCTGCTTTGTCATGGCGGAGCTCAGTAACCGTGGCTTCGTTAGCCACGGTGAAGCTAAAAGGAACCAGCGGCCACGTTGGCAAGGCGTCACTGGGATTTGCCTCCGAGTCCATGATGGAGTGGCAAGGGTAAGGTAGCACGGATAGATGTGGATAATACTTAATGTTTTTAAATAAATAAAGAAAATATACAGTCATTGCCTTGTTACAAAATAAAGATATGTATAGAATAATACAATTCTTAAAAATTAATGACAGTCATATCCTAAGGCAAAAGTGCTATGTTTTACAATGCGGTTACTCAACGTTACACTGCTAATATTTAACTAGCGAATACGAGTGGAAATGTAAAAATAAAATAATATTTTTCTTATTTCCATCCTTATAAGTCGAAGTTTATTTAATTTTGGGGTCTACTCTTCTCGTAGGTGTCTGTTTGTAGGTTATCAGTGGCTGTATTATTGAGTATTGTTTGCAGTGTTTTATTATTAATGACATAAGACAGGTAAAATAAGCTACAGTTTTATAAGCTTGTCAGATTAACGTGTGTAATATTTGATACATGTTGCGAGCGAGACTCCTAGGTCGCAATAACAAACAGACAATCTTTATATTGGACCTCCGGATGACTCCGACGATGCGTTAAAGTCTCTGTTGACATAGGTAATTGTTCTGGGCACCATCGGAAGGTAGAATTAATTTCTAAATATTGTTTTCATGAAGATGACCTGCAAAATCAAGGGGCTCGATCGTAGAACGTGGCTCTTGGTTTGTGATCTCAGTGCAGGTGATGTGGACATTGTGTTTCTCTAATATCTCCAGTTCTTGCGTTGTACTTTACAATTTCCATTTCAATGTGCTGTTCCAGAGAAACATTGAGAGTATGATTTGTGGAATTGTTAATTTACCTCAAAGATTAAATATTGACAGAAGATTTAACAACTTTGTCATAAATTGTTTCCTAATTAGCTAGTAAGCTATTTTTATTTCAATTATAGATGACATTTGTGGCTTTACATGAAATCATGCGGCTTTTTACGGTGGAATGGTTGCATTTCGAGGCCAATTTATAATTATACTTATTTAATGCTGTGCTAAGGTAAGAAAACGAAAAGTTCACAATATTCTTGTTTTTGAACATTCTTTGAACTTTCGCCGGTGCATGTGAGCTAAAAACACACAAATTTTGAAAATTTACTTATTATCATTGCTTATAAGTAAATAAACAAACCTTTCCACTTTTCCCAACCTTAGGTACATATTGTTTAAAATATTGTTTTTTTACACATTTACAATTTTAAGATAAGGTGTCCACTACATTGTCATTATTGACACCTAAGTCATAATCTGAAGTTAGTAGATAAAAAGTAAAAGATCAGCTCACCGAAAGCAAGGCATGGGGTGGCTGTAAGGGGAGGACGGAGGCCACTTGTGAGTAATCCCCCAATCCTGTGGATCATCGGTTTGAATCAAACGAACTATAAAATATCATAATATAAATATATAATCTTTGTAAACAGACTGCTAGAATTTTAAAACCTTGATACAAACTTAGTTAAGAGAGGAGGTAGGTACAACTAGAACTTCAAGTTAAAGAAAATATGACATTTTATTCACTAACAATAAAATGTAAAAATTCAAATTTACGAAAATTTGCTGACGTCTGGGTCATCATTACATTTCACATGGGAGTCCTAAAAAAACTACCTACTTTTAAACATTTATACAGAATTACACAACCACATATACATTGACGGTATAAGGGCTCTAAAGTGAGACTCCAGCTATCGGTAATCGCGGCGTGACTATGTACCAACGGTATAAAGTTGTGAATTCAGTTCGATCAAGATGAAGCGTCATCTCCTAGCAGGATATTTGTTTTACTTTTTACACTGGTGAGATATAAAAATAACTACTAGAAACATAGCATTCTATTACAAGTAGTAACATTTAGTGACGTAGTTACTTAATACTTGAGTGTTAATACATAAGCAATTGATGCAAGAAAATTTGCAGGGTGCCTTATTCAATAACTTGACATATTATTTACCTGTTTCATGTATAATGTCGACTTGCATATTGAATAGATGCTGAATAGGTTACTTGATTTTTTTATAGATTGCTATGCTGGTAACAGTAACTCAACCGCCACTAGTTTATGTAATTTGTACCTTTTAATTAAGAAATTAAAGAAAAATAGGGGAGTAAAACTGACCATAGTTGCCTGGAAATCAGTTTAATGACGCCTGTCAGAAATGAAAAATGGCAGATATAACACAAGGCATATGGATATAATACAATATGCTCCGATCCCTCAGAAGCGAGGCTGTGCAAATATTACAGTCTCAGTTAGGTGCGTTCTTCAAGTTGTGATCATAAGTTATCTGTCATGGTCTTAAGTCAATGGCCACGGTGGTCTAGTTGCTACCATTTTATATATAAAATGACAATAAATTGAATGTATTCTTCCGCTTGTAAGTTTTGTACATGTTACAGTCTGACACTTCAGATTGTTGAAGTATTCTTTTCTTTATCTCCTGAGAATCAAGCTTGATATCCTTATTGTATTGGACCTCCTGTTGATACCTTCGATGCACTTATGTGAATATTATCATAATTGTGTTGGGTCTCATTGGACGGCTCTATATTATGTTATTTTTACTGTTTATTGTTTCCATGAAGATTATCAACGACTACAATTGACAAGGACATTAATTAATAAAGGACTCAAGTGGACGGCGCGTAATGTTCTTGATTTGTGAATTGAACACATGCGGCAGTGATATTGTGTACTTTTTGTATATCGTTGCCGATTGCGTTTGACTTCACTATATGCAATACCGAACAGAGAACAAAGTTATACAGTTAGTCGCAGCAGGTCCAGGTTAAAAAATAAAATATTTTTAAATTTTACATATATATTTGAGTGAATCCCAATGATTTTAGAAAAATCGTATAACCTATCTAAGGTTATACGCGTACCGCAAGTTTCACATCAAAACCTTGCTAATTGACTAACCGGAACTCAGTCGTCGCGTCATGGACGAAGGAGTTGCACGTATTTTGCGCCCCAGCTATAGCTGTTACCATCCTGGGGCCCAACTCTCACCTCTTACAGTAATAGTAATTTAATCTTACTGTTAAATGTTATACCTCCACGTCAAATACGCCATCTTACAAACAGTAATAACAGTAATAGAATCGCTCGTCGTTTCGATGACGTCACAAGAAATTGATCACTCTTTTCGGGAACTCTGACGTACGAACTATTACTGTTCCAACGACAAATCCGTTATGTTTATCCATCTTAAAAAGTTACTTTCTAGCAGCGGATTTAATATTGATTTTAGGTATTTTACTATAAAAATTGGTTTAATTAATGTGTAAATTACGTGTTATTTCTAATATTCTTTGAAATAAATACAGCAAAATTATTTGATGAGTGAAACGAAAAATAAACGGTCAAGCACGAGTTTGTATTTGGTACAAATTTATCCAACACCCAAGTTCAACGACTACTACTACTAAAATAATAAAGTTATCTTAATCGCTACAATTTTCCTTTAAAGTTCATAAATTGCACTCAAGTATGCAATATCATCAAGATTTTTTCCAGATTTTTCAAACCAGCAGTTTAGCTTTTACGCCCTACGGGAACAAAAATTGGCACTTTAAAGTTTATTAATTCGTAAATGGAGCAGCGATACCACACGCGACGGGGTAGAAGACAAAAAAACATCTCTTGTGGATGGGAGCTACCCTATAAAAATATATTTTACAAATTTTTTTTACCACGTTGTCGGCATGATTATAATATACATACTGTTATTTGGTAGGGACCAAATTACAGCTTTCTAGTGCTAACGGTCTCTTAGCAAAACCTCAGACAGACGGACAGACAGACGGAACCCTAAAGATGACTGAATTTTACATAACATAAATCAATAACTTTGGTGAGATATTTATTTAAAGTTTATGGTAAAATTAGAGCTTTTAGTTAAGTATTGTTAGTGAAAGGTATGTTTATATTTGATAATTACTCGGAAACTTGATTTTCTACAGTATCCAGGGATTCTTGGGTGAATGTTGGGGACATTGATATTTGTCTCATCATCATCCACCTAGTGGATATAGTCCACCTAGTCCTATTTGTCAGTCAGTCCACCTAGTGGGGGGCCTACCAACTCTACGTCTTCCGGTGTATTGTGGTAACCACTCGAGAACCTTTCTTCCCCATCGGATTTCAGTTTGTCGAGCAATGTGGCCCGCCCATTGCCACTTCAACTTGCAAATTCTGAGAGCTATGTCGGTGACTTTGGTTCTTTGGCGAATATCCACGTTCCGGATTTCATCACGCAAATAAACTCTCCATAGCTCGTTGAGCGATCCTGAGCTTGTCCATAAGGGCCACAGTCAAGGACCACGTTTCAGTGCCATATGTCATCACTGGCAACACACACTGGTTGAAGACTTTGGTCTTCAGGCTCTGTGGGATGTTCGACGAGAAGATGTCGCGTAACTTGCCCATTCGAGTTGGATTCTTCGGGCGACCTCTTTGTCAAAGTTGGACCTACCTAACTGGACAGTCTGTCCCAGGTACATGTAATGGTCAACAACTTCGAGTGTATGGTTCCCAACAACTACTGGTATGGGTGCAACATGGTCATTAGACATAATTTTCGTCTTGTCCATGTCCATTTTAAGACCCACCTGCTGAAACTTTACTGAGGTCGCTGAGCATTGTACTGAGTTCTTCAAGCGATTCTGTCAATATGACTATGTCGTCGGCGAAACGAAGGTGAGTGATGTATTCGCCATAGATGTTGATGCCAAATTCTTTCCAGTTCAAGAGCTTAAACTATTATTTACTATTATACTGATATTTGTCTATTAAATTTATTTTCTTTTGAAGTGCTTGGTTGTGGAGATTTCAGATTTATCATTTCTGTTATTTTCTGTGATATGTAAGTTTTATTTGCCACTGACTCTTCAATGTAGCCTTTAGCTACTTTACTCAACTTCCAACCTCCATGCATTTTAATGTCAGTTAAATCGGCACCAGAATCAGCTTGCAAAATTGCCGTTGTTCTGCGAAGACAGTGACCCGAATATAGATTTCAGTATGGCAAATTAAGATATTATAAGAGGAAGGGTTCTCTTTATGATAATTTATGAATTCGTTTCTGTACCATTTGGTCGTTATTTTTGATATTTTCTATTATATTAACAAATTCTTTTTTAATAATGAACAACTTTGGTTTTAGTACCACGTAACCTCACCAGTATTATATCTCCTTGTTTTTTAATGTCATCAACTTTCAAATTTACTAGTTCGATACTTCTGCAAGCGCTACTTATTGCCAATACCAACACTACCTAGTAAGTAGATATATTAATTGGTGTATAAAATATATAAAGTTACAATTTGATAAAAACATCTTATATGCGAAAAACAATACAATACATTGCTTACCTTTATTACTAGGTATATTTAATCAGGCGCGTGGTTTAAGAAGTTTTTTACCTCTTGAGAAGAGATTTTTAAATTTAAATCCTTTAGTTGCCTATTAAAATCGATGTTAGTTCTCGAAATTTAAATGTACATTATGTTAAGCATTTAATGTTGTCTTTAACATAGAATACGCGCTCCATAATTTTGAAGGTTTGTAAGTCTTTGATAATTCGTTGAAATATAATAACGAAATGTTTTCTGAGAACTATAACTATAATAATTTCACTTTTTCCTCAGCGCGCCATTTCATAAAATCGTCGTACGATTTTAGGTTAATATCTTGGTTTTGATCTAGGCGGTAATAAGTTATCCACTGCTTTGGCCTCTTCTCTTATGAAATCAGGCTTTAAATCTATATCTGAATCAGATGAACTCCTTGTGTTATTACAAATCTCTGCTATACAGAAGTAATAAACAAAAATTTACCATTCAAAAAAGCAATAAAGATCGGATTGCCGATTCCCGTCATTTTTTTATGTGGCAATTGCTAAAGAGCTATTTAGCCATTAAAACAAAAAATATTCATTAATGAATACTTAACTTTATGTAATTTAAATTTAGCATTGCGCTGTAATTGAATGGCTGGTGTTCTTTTTTAATTTGGTAGCTGTCAGTTGAATGCGACTGAGGGAGTAGCATTCAAATGACAGCTATGGCTGAACATTATTACTTTCAACCCGGTCCTCAGGCAAACTTTAGACCTACTTTCCGAGAATGAGTAATGAAAACATCTTAAGGTAATCTCATTCGGTAATATTCTAATTATGAAATGAAATACAGACTTTTATTGGCATATTTTATTTATATACTTCTTTAAGAAAATTAAAAAGTTAAATTAAAGCATTATTCTCCTAAGAAAACAATGCATAATTTTTTTTTTATTATTAAAGTACAAAGTGTCCCGACCAAGGAGGTTTCAATTCAATTTGAGTACATATTATCTGTGGTGAGCGAGCTGCGCACGCAACGCGCTGGTTCCGAGCCATAGACTAATAACAGACTTTTTCCATTTTGGCGCTATTTCGTACATACGAATTGGAGTAATATTTTGTTGGATATTTTTTTTTTAATGTAGCTACCTATAGCCATGAGATTAAATAAAGTAGTGTATGCAACTGCATATAATTAGGTATTAAAACACTCGTGTAATTTTATTTTGAAACTCACCTGCGGCTCGTTTCAAAAAACTACACTCCTGTTTTAAACTACTATTTAACAATGTATACCTATATTATAAATTTATTACAATATAATATGTTGAAATTACTTAGGTGACAGGCGATGCCTTTGCAGAAGCGGAAAATTAATTGTGTAGTAGGATTTCTTAATCAAAATGTTTTTCACGTGCAACTGGAATTATCCTTCTATGAGTGTTGTTATTTGGGAACTTTATTATAAAACCGCACACAGTTATTTTGAAAAGGATACTTTATTTGTCTTGCTAATCTAAAACCTGACACCGCTATTTTCTCTTTATTCCTAGTGTTGTAATTGTGATTGTCACGGTTTAATATAAATTTACAATTTTTTACGCATATCTACAAGGGGAACACTAAAAGTTTTGCACTTCTAGCTAATCAATATAATGAAAGGAAAATAAACTATTTGAATTTCGAATGTTAATTTTTTTAAAGAACTTGCAACCTTTTTAGTAATAAAAAAAATCGGCGGGAAATTATTTGTCAATTGTTTTTTTTTCACACATCAAAGTTCTACGTACGCAACGAAAAGTCGAAAATATTTTGGAGCGATTTCTTGTGATTTTACAAGTTCTCTCTCTCTCCGCAAGACTGTGCCGCTCGTCTTCAATATGCTTTTGGGAGAGAAGCACCTTGTTTGAACACCGTGAGGCGATGGTTTGCTGAATTTGAGAGGTCGGGTTTCTTTACATGACGAATTTCGTGAAGGGCGGCCTTCAACTGCCGTCAACGAAAATAATGTGGCTACTGTTAAGCAGCTAATTGAAGAAAACCCGCGGATTACCTATGAAACAATTCGAGGACTATCGGGGATTGGTAACAGCCAAATTCAGAAAATGTTACTCGAAGAATTAAAAGTTCGGAAACTTTGTTGTCGTTGGATCCCTCATGAACTGACAGCGGAGTAGAAACCTCGGGTGGAATGATGCTCACAGATGCAACTGAAGTACCACCACAGACTTTCTAATGTTGTCTAGTTTATAACATTGTCACAGGAGACGAAACGTGGATTTATTGTTTTGAACTCGGAAAAACAGCAATCTTGTGAATGGGTGTTTGAAATTGAGAACAGGCCAACAAAAGTGAGGCAGGCGAGAAACATTGGTAAAAAATTATCGTGTTTTTTTTCTCAGCTACGGGTCCCATCTGCACAATTCCACTTGAAGATCAAAAGAGTGTTAATGCCGAGTGTATTCTACCATTTGTTTAACCAGGGCGTTAGAAAAAGTTCGCGAAAAAGACGACTAAAAGCCGCATTCTCCTACATCATGACAACGCTTCTTCACACACGGCGTACAAAACAAAGTCATTCTTAGCTTCCGAAAAAGTACAACTCGTCACCCATCCTGTACAAAGCCCCGACCTAGCACCCTAATATTTCTGTATTTTCCCCAAAATCAAAGATTTGATGAGAGGTTTCACCTTTACCAACTCCGAAGAGGCAGTGACAGAGCCTTCAGATCTGTGGTCCTCCTGTTTTAAAAAATGGTTCGATCGCATGAAAGAAATGTTTAAAATGTAAAGGAGAGTATTTTGAAAAGCAATAAACATAATGTTTTGTTTATAACATTATGTTTTTTTTAGTTACGCAAAACTTTTAGTGTATCCTACGTATAATATTTTCAAATAGGTACAGACTTGGTAAAGTTAAAATATCAATTTCTTTATAAAGATCCCTCAGATATTTCCTAGGATCCATTTCATTTATGGCTCGAATTGCACGCATTTGTAAGATAAAGATTGTCTCTATCTCAGCAGCTGCTCCCCATAGCAATAAACCATACCACATAATACTGTGGAAGCACGCGAAATAAACTAGCCTAGCATTAGCTACGTCTGTTAACTATCTTGTCTTATGAAATGCAGCAGAACTAAGTATTTATTGGTGTATTGTCAATATTTTCGTTGTTTTTGCGTACCTATGTATTTTTAACTGTGGTGTGTGATTCGATGTAGGTATTTCTTTTTAGATTTAGATAATGTGCAAGCAATAATGATATATATAATGATGGGAATAGCACAGCCTTGTCAGGCATATTTATGATTTCTTTATTTATTGGTCACTTTTTATTATGTGCGTGTGGACTGAGTGACCACATTTTTTTTGTTTATTTTGGTTAAGTTAGTAACTGCAAGATTTAGTAAAAGTCATAAAATAATTTGTAAAATGAGTTTTGTAATTTGTAATGAATTAATAATAAAGTTATGACTCTTAAACTGTGGTCTCTCAGTTCACACACTCTATATTCCAAATCTGCGTAAATACATAACTTATAGTCACATATTGTATACAGATATTTAGTAAAACATATTTTAAAGTGTTTAGAAGATAACAAACCACAACGTGGAAACTAAAATTACAAATTACAAAATTCTTCCTGGTGTCACTGAGAGACCACTTATAAAACACATATATACTTTATTAATTATGCCACAAAAACTATATATTTTAACTGCTAACGTTAGTAAAAGTTACATGTAAATTTGTAAAAGTAAAACAAGTGCAACGTTTTTGGCTACTTCAGTAAAATTAACATTTAATTGTGGTCACTCAGTTCACACTTAGTGAATATGTAAATTAATTGAAAGTACATGAATTATAAGTAGTAGATTAAAATTAAATATATCAGTATTTAGTAAATATTTTTTACTGCAAGGATGTGTGTTTTTATCATGTATTGATTGCTCATAAGACAAGATAACTGCTATTCAATATGTATAAAATGTATGTGGGTGGATTTCTAGAAAGTTGTTCGTTATGTAATGGAATTCCACTATTTTAAAAGTATGTATTTTAAGCATAAGTATGTTATATTTGATTTATTAATAATGAGATTTTAGGAAAATGCTACTTTTTACTGTGAATATTTAAAAGTTTTCACGTTAATTGAAGCTCAATGTGTACTCAGTCCATGAGGAGTTCCATTACGTCACCAAATAAACTTTACTATAAAATAAAACTAGCCTGTGGTATTGATAACAGCATTTATTATTCGAACGTTTATTTTAATCAGTCTCATGATAGAGGTATCACATTAATCTAAACTACTTAAATAAATGTGATTTTGACCACTAAACAACATTACGTCACTTTTTGGTACTTAGTACTTTACACCAACGTCTTTGATGCGGTTCATACGACCCATAATGATATAATTTATATAAAAAATCAAACAGGTGCCTAAAAATTCTTTTTTATTTAACCTAGAGTCGCATATTTACCTAGAATTATATAGAATTAATCAGTTTAAATAGCACAGCCAAAGTAGGACACGTCACGTTAATGGAATAAGATGTGACGTATAGGAACTATTAAGCTTAGTTTACAACATTAAAATGAAACACTTCTCTTAAATCTCTAAATATTACGAGTATCATACCTACTATGGTATCTTGAGGTAGTACCAACAATTAAATATAGTTACACGGGATAGTTCAGTCATATATAAATTCTACTTGACAATTGAAACTTAAAAACTTCAGGTCTATAATAATGTAAATAAGTTAATCTCTGTAGACGAAATATCATCATCAGCCTATATCAGTCCACTGCTGGACATATGCCTCCCCTAATGAGCGCCATAGCGTCCTGTCTTAGATGAAATATAAAAAGCTAGAAATATTAAAATTAAAAAAATCCTAAGTTTTGCATCTTACTTACACTTACAATGACATCAACTTCTAGGGTACCAAAGGTTAGTATTACTAGGCATATGCATCAAACCAACCACTCTTTTTAAAAAAATCGTTCCTACTATTGTTCCAAATTGCATCAGGATCGGTTTAGCAGTTGAACAGAATTAAACATTTCTACCATAAATCATTCTTTTAATATTTTAATTAGCATATACGAGAATGAAAACGAAAGACGGTATGCAAATTTGGTGTCGATTAAAAAAAACAGTTGGACTGTATCAAGTTGAATGAATGCGAAATATTAGCCTGTAAATGTACACACTGCCTATGACTTCCAATACATCACATTTTGCGATCCCTTATACAATACGTTACGTAATGGAAGTGACGTATGTCTACAGGTCCGGCATCAAATGAAAATCACTCCGAAATTAATGCAAATTTGAATATTCTACTCATATCACATAATTACTAAATAAAACATCTAACATTTAGCTCGCAAAAACAACTTAAAACAGGAATAATACCTTCAAAAACAGTCGTTCGTAATTGAATCACAACTTGTGCCACGTGACGGAGCGACCGTTTTGGTCAGTTTTCCGGCTAGACTGCTGTCAAATATAAAATATGGCGGCTGTCTATGGGCTTAGAATGTTGCCATTTGTTAAAATAAATACTGTTTTTAGTAGTTTTTTCATTCGAACTTGATTAAACACGTAGTGACGTATTGCGGAATTTCCGCGCGAACGGATTTTAGAGACGGCAAATATTGTGTTTTATTTTAATTTTGAACTCTTAATCATCTTTCATTAAGTTTAATTTAATATATTGGACATATGATCTTCTGAAATAACCATCGTATCATCAGAATAGAGAAGAACAACATCACAAATTTTCATTTTGAATCTGCATAGGGGGTGTGGACACGTGAAATTGAGCTTGTTTTTATTTTTTATTAATACATTTTTAATCTGATTTAGGCTTTGGAGTTATTATAAATGTATTTTTTTATTCGTTTATTGTACAAAATTTAAATTTATTCATAAAAACACATGTATTGAAGCAATGCGTCACTAATAAACAAGTTAGAAGTCATAGGACACGGAATTTCCTTGCAAACAACATTTGAGAAATCCACCCATGTAGTAGGGTGACCACACTGAAATTTACTATGCAAGTTATTTAGTAATACAATTTGGGTTTTTCTTAACCCGTGATATTATTTTGCATCACTTTACTGATTTACAATGTGTAAAACCAATGCTATTAGCATTAATTATTCGTATTTTAACACTTCTTTGTGAGTTTTAAGATTTTTGTGCTATTTTCCTAATGGCGCCAAATTTCAGGTATTTTTTTTTTCGATTTTCTGGCTTTTGTCTTCGTGTTCTTATTGCCGTTGTCTAATATTTGCTTTTTTACATCCTTTATATTTTTAACAGACTTGGGAAATTAGGGTAATAGTTAAACACTTATTTATGTAAAATTATACAAACTACTTATTCACATAATTATAGTGATCTATTAGGGCCTCCAAACAAATATTAGTACCTACCTGTCTACGATAATTTATAGGTGTATTCAATTTTTGTATGTATGTTTGTCCATGCATTTCTCCACAACTATGTGACGATTTTTAATGGTATTCACTTTTATTGCAATTTTTTTTTTTTTTTTTTTGCAAGTTTTCTTTTAAATTGGTATCAACTGAACATTCTGTTCAGTATCGAACAGAATATTGAGATCCACCTTTGTAGCGATATGATACCGACTTTCACGACTAATTTTACGCTTTTTAGTATAAGACGCCGGTTTTATTTTACATTTTATTCCATATTTCATTTCATCGTAATAGTAAATTCAGTGAGTATAATTCGTAGTAATTAAACAACTTTAAATGGTTTAAATCGCGAATGTTTATCATTATATTTGTCCCGACGTTTCCAACACTTTGCAGTGATCGTGGTCACGGGGTGACTAATTGGATAAAATAATGATAAGTATACGCGATTTAAACCGTTTAAAGTTGTTTAATTACAATGTGTAATAATCGCGAAAACCTAAGACAACATTAGAGTCTAATTCGGTTATATTTGCTTTGTCGTTATAATTTTTCTTTTTAATCTTGAGAACGAATGTTTCGCTTCATTAATTGAAATAGGTATTCGGTGCTCGCGCGTTTCATTTGTTTTTTTTAAACTACACATACCGACGCAGCGACGACGGGTACCTACAGTGCTCAAAATGGTCAGTAAGTTTTTCATGCAATATTTTCGTATAATCTCGTAGAGTGCATAAAGGCACTATAATACATGTTCCAAATTCAAATCTCATTACTTCCCTCCAAAACATCTTGTGGACGATTTAGGCGGGCAAGAGTACGAGAGGAAAATTCAATTTTGGGGATTTTGTATTTTTTACTGAAAGTAGTGTTCCTTTGAGTTTTGATATGTAAAATTATGATGTAGAATGATTAATTGAGTGTTCATTATCGTGCACAAGTGTAAGCAAGTACTACATCGTAGAAAATATAACTTTTGGTGATTTATTCTGAGCTCCATGAAAAATTCCTGTAAAATTTCCACCACTTCAACAAAGCATGAATGACTCATCTTTGTCTTGACCACAACATTTTACTTGGCTCTGATTTTGACTTGACCTACTTTGTACTTGAAAATATCTGTAAAACTGTTATTTCTAACACATGACACTGGCTAAATATATGGTTTGAGATATTTTATTTCTCCTAAGAAAATATTTCACTTACATGAGAATAATGTTAACATAAGCATAACTAATAATTATCGATGTCGTACAAAGCAAAGATATTTTTTTTTTTTTATTGTAGGGTAGTTACAAATAGATAAAATCAGTCATCTATATTGTTTGGTTCGATACGAGCGAGGTTTAGCCACAACATGGCTACTAACAAGTTACAGACGAAGATCAAGCGTACCTGGAAGTGTCTCAAGCGCACCTACATTAAAATTGTAAGTATTTTTTTTTTTCTGTGTTGTTTTATGGAATAGCATATATATTATAATGTATTAATTTTTTTTTCTCTAGTTTTAGATGAACAAATGAGTAGTGTAGTTTGTTTTAATGTATACAATAATAAGTTAGGTACAGTTTTAGTGAATACAATAGTAAGTTAGGTAAATATGTTTTTATTTTTAAGTTAATATCGATGAGGCCGTAGGCCGATTTTCATATTGTAGGAATTTTATATAGTAATATTGTAGAATTTTTTGCAATAACTTAATACCTGTGTTAATGAATTGTGCATTTTATATATTAATATCGCCGAAGCCATAAGCAGTTTTATCATAGAAATTTTAGAAATAGTTCTGGTGTTAATAAATTATGAATTTTATGTATTAATATCGATGAGGTCATAGGCATATATATATATATATATTATATATATTTATAATAGATTAGCAATTAATAAATATATTGATTAAAAACTGTATCTAAAATAATGTATTTTTATTTTTCATTATGTAAAATTTTAATAGTTTTTTAAAAGTAGGTAGAGATTTGGACTGTTTTATATCTCTCGGTAATTTATTGTACAATTTAGCCCCTTCGTAGACAATACTTTTCAAAGCATACTTTGTACGCGGTTTGTAAAGAGCGATATCATTTACACGTCTTAATGTCATTGTATGGGTTTTTTGTGTTTTAGAGAAGGCCGTATTTGTATGTATATCCTTGTGTAGAATCCTACGTATAAGTATGCAATTATAGTATATGTATAATTGACAGATATTCATTAGTTTTGTTTCTTTGTAAAGCTTTTCTGAGGGTGTTAGATAATCATAGTGGAATAAAACTTTTATCAATTTATTTTGTGCAGTTTGTATTAATCCCAAATTGGTTTTTGCAGCCGTACCCCATACTTCAATTAAGTAATGAAGGTGTGGTTTTACCAATGAATTATAGATTGTATATTTTACTTGATGAGGGAAACAGTGCACACAACTCTTTAGAGCTCCTGTAAGTGCTGTTACTTTTGATTTTATCTTATTTATATGGGGAAGCCATGTCATTTTGCTGTCTAAAATAAGTCCTAGATATTTTTCTTGTTCAACTTTATTAATAATTTGATCATTTATCTTAAGCGGCATATGATCGCCAATTTTTTTATTTTTAGCAGCAAATATTGTGTAGTTTGTTTTTGTTGCATTTATGGTAAGAATATTTTGCTGAAACCATTCATTTATAAGGTTCAGATCGTTTTGTGCTTCAGATATAATAGATTCAATAGAGTGGTCAAAGTAGAACATACATGTGTCGTCGGCATACAACGTTAGATCACCTTTTAACCCTATCTGATGGACGTTATTGATATAAAAAATAAATAATAACGGTTCTAAAATTGAGCCTTGTGGTACGCCAAAGGTGATAGTTTTGGGTTCACTTTGATATTCCCCGATTTTAACTACCTGGGAACGATTTGTAAGATAGGATCTAAAAATTTCATGTGCTGTCCCAGATATACCAATGTCATTTAGTTTGTTTAGCAACAATTTGTGACTGACAGTGTCAAATGCTTTTTTGAGATCTATAAATACCCCAAGAGCAATCTGTTTTTTATCAATATTTAGTTTAATTTTTGTTACAAGATCTACTGTAGCTGATAGCGTATTTGATTTAGTACGGAATCCGTATTGTTTAGAATAAATAAAGTTTAAAGAAGCTAAGTAGGTATCGAGTCGATTGTACAGTACCCTTTCAAATATTTTAGACAACAAAGGGAGTACTGAGATAGGACGGTAATTACCAGGCTCATCTTTAGGTCCGGATTTATAAATTGGAGTGACTTTTGCAATTTTCAAACTATCAGGGAAGATGCCTTGTTTTAGACATTGGTTTATGCAACAGGTAAGTTCATGAAGTATTAAATCTTTTATACATTTTATTGTTTTTGTATTTATTTTATCCAAGCCAGAGCTAGTATTAGTATTTAGGTTGTTAATTATTTTTAAGACCTCATCCGTGGTAGTTGGTGTAAAGGTGGATAAGCCGGTTCCAGATACAGGTTTTTTTATTGTACTAGTTAAATCATGAGTTTTAGGTTTCTGTTTAGCCAATATCGAACCAACATTTACAAAAAAATCATTAAAATGTTCACAGATCTCCTTCCCGTCTGATATCCATGTCCCATATACATGTTTATATGTATATAGGTATATATTTAGGTATATATACATACCCGTATTCGTGAATTTCATCAGTTTTATAACAGGTATTAGTGTGTGTGATGTCACATGGTGAAATTTATTTATGCCATTAAGACGTCATTGGCGGTTCTGAGTAATGAAATACTTAGCGTAAATAAGCTTAATAACTCAAATGAATTTTCATTGTGTGGTCACCCTACTACATAAATTGTATTGAAAATATTAAATAGCAATTATCTAATCTTAAGAGCAATCAATACATGATAAAAACACACATCCTTGTAGTAAAAAATATTTACAAAATACTGATATATTTAATTTTAATCTATTACTTATAATTCAAGAAGTTTCAATTAATTTACATATTCACCATGTGTGAACTGAGTGACCACAATTAAATGTTAATTTTACTAAAGTAGCCAAAAACGGTGCTCTTGTTTTACTTTTACAAATTTACATGTAACTTTTACTAACGTTAGCAGTTAAAATATATAGTTTTTGTGACATAATTAATAAAGTATATGTGTTTTATAAGTGGTCTCTCAGTGACACCTGGAAGAATTTTGTAATTTGTAATTTTAGTTTCTACGTTGTGGTTTGTTATCTTCTAAACACTTTAAAATATGTTTTACTAAATATCTGTATACAATATGTGACTGTAAGTTATGTATTTACGCAGATTTGGAATATAGAGTGTGTGAACTGAGAGACCACAGTTTAAGAGTCATAACGTTATTATTAATTCATTACAAATTACAAAACTCATTTTACAAATTATTTTATGACTTTTACTAAATCTCGAAGTTACTAACTTAACAAAAATACTTTTAAAAAAAATGTGGTCACTCAGTCCACACGCACATTTTTTATTGCGTGATTATGGTATTTTCGTCATTTGTGTCTCTAAAATGATTTATTTTGTTATTTTGCCGTATAAGTAAATATAGGTATTAGTAGATCAATATTAACGATTCAGTGTTGTAGAAGTCAGACGTTAAATGGGATCTATAAGTCAGGTCCCCCCCGAAGGTTCCTTGTCGTGGCGGGGGGGCTCAGTAGCTGTGGCTTCGTAACCACGGTGAAGCTAAGAGGAACTAGCGGTATAAGTAGGCAGTATGTTATTGAAATAATGCGGTTAGTCAACGTTATACGGCTTATATATAACTAGCGAATACAAGAATAAATTGATGATAATGTTATATTCTTCTTATTTCCATCCTTATAAATCGAAGTTTATTTAATTTTGGGGTCGACTCTTCTCGTAGGTATCTGTTTGTACAAGCAGATCAGTAGTTTTTTTTTACTTCACAGAAGTCGCCGAGGCGCAACAACAAACAAATCATTATATTGGACCTCCGGATGACTCCGACGATGCGTTAAAGCGTCTGTTGACATAGGTAATTGTTGTGGTCACCATTTCTGTAAACAATATATATGTCACCGGAAAATTGTACGATACGTTAGCTTATAAAAATTTAGTGAGATTATAAACTGTCGATAGATTGTGAACGAACATTAAAATTTACAATCTAACGCTTATATTTTCGTAAGATTATAAACTGACCATGTCTAGCTGGCAGTTTATAATCTAACGATCTATAAACGCCCGCGAAATTGTGAACCGTCCTTTGATTGGTCGCCGCGAACTCATGGCACCTACGTGCCATGAGTTCATTTCATAGAGCTATCAACAAAAATAATAGTCAGACAAAAAAAAAACATATTCATTTCAAATTTGTACATTAAAAAAACTAAGGGATTTAAAATAATGACCACCATAAAATGCTTTAATACCCTTAGTTTTTACCAAAAATTGTAATCGGACACCAAAAGTAGTAATTGATCACTATATTTTAGCGAAAGGTTAAATATCATTTAGTCTAGGGCAAAGTCATATTTAGGTGCGATGACGAGCGAAGCGAGGAGGAGCGTTAGGTTACTTGTGACTACAACAACGCGCGAGCCGAGCGAGCGAAGCGAGCGTTCCGCGGCAGCGGCCGGCGATGCGCCACTAGAATTTAATTTTGGTGATCATATACTACTTTTGGTGATCATTTACTACTTTTGGGTTAACAATGATTTATTTTGAGTAATTTTGCTTAAATAGGATAGCGAGATGTTAAAACTTTGGTTATAAGATTACATTAAAATGCGGGTTTAATTTTGGTGATCATTTACTATTTTAGTCACTCTACTATAGTTACTCTACTATATCTGGTGGTAAGTTAAACATAAGCCAAAAAATAATACATTAAAAACCTGTACCTACGTATTTTGCTTATGGCCACTGCAATTCTTTCGTAGATATATGGTAAATTGTTGTTGATCCACATAATTACAATTTGACGGATGGACATGGTATAATCTTACGAAAATTTAAACGTTTGGTTGTAAATTTTTGTTTCCATTCACAATCTATCGACAGTTTATAATCTAACTAGATTTATTATAAACTAATGGTTAGTACAATAAAACGGTGACATATACCGATATATACTACAGAACGAGTAGACGACAGCTATTCTTTGAAGTCATTAGTAAAATTAATAGATAATTTAAATATATTTATACATGTACCTATATACAAGGTGTCCCAAGAAGTAGTGATATGCTGAAGCTGGGAGGTGGAGGATCTAAAGGGCTATCTGAATCACCCCCATGCATGTTCCGCGATTTTTCGTATTTTCGGAGTTATGACTTTTTTTTAATTTTTCACGTATCGCCGAGTACGATGAGATTTTTATTTATGTGCTAAGCTGATAGATAGGCCAATTCAGTATGGTAATATTGACTGTCGTAATACATATTTATATAGGTATAATATATATAAATATGTATTACGATAGTATATGTTACCATACTGAATTGGCTTTTATTTATTAAGTTTGTTATTATTTATATATAGAGTTATGTATTCTATTAAGTAAGTATATTGTATGTGTGATGTTTATATGATATATTATTACTACAAAGTGTAGGTTACATAAAGTAGGTACCTACTTAACTTTATTACTTTTAATATTATTATAATACACCACCGTCATCTATCATTGCTGAAATTATCTCCATTCAAAGGTTGTCTGGAAGAGATCGCTTTTTAGTGATAAGACCGCCAATTATAAAACATGACTTAAGTTATATAATGCTAATAATGCTATTGTTTATATAAATGTATAATGCTTGTTATTTTTGTGTAAAAAAAAGAGTTATCTGTCTATCTTTCCGGGCGTATGTACACTAGAGTGTTTAGGGATATCCGATTATATACTTAATTCTGATATACTTAGCCGTTTCTCGACATTGCAGCAAGAGTCAAGAACAACAAGGCGCCGCGGCTACTTCTGCGGAGCAACTCAAGCGGCGCAAGTATCCTAACCTATGGGTTACATATTTGAGCCGTTTGGTGTAGAAACGTTGGGTCCGTGGGGACCGGGAGCTCATCGTATTTTTCAAACTTATAAGAACGTTTAATGTGAAGCGTGATCATAATACTGGCACCTATTTGGCTCAAAGATTAAGCATTGCAATTCAACGGGGCAATGCTGCCAACTGGTAGTATGGGCTAGAGCATTTGGACTGCCTATGAGTCTGCAATTACTTATAGGGATCTAAATGTTTTTATTTTAGTAGCTGTAGTGTTGTATATAGTTCGTAGTAGGTATATTGTTAATAAAGGCATACCGCCGGTAAAAAAAAAGAACAACATCATAATAATATATTGAACCTCCTCGAGGCGCTGACGATGGAATTATGTAAATTTTGTCGTAATTTCATCAGGATTCATTGGATAGTTCAACAATATGTTATTTTCTCATGAGGATTGTCAACGACTAATGTGGATTCGACGTGACGTGGAGCGGACGGCGCGGCGAAGCTAAGTTCATGATTTGTGAAGAAAATGCAGGTGGTGTCCGATATTTTGCATTTCTAATATCGGTACTACTTGTGTTTACTTAACATTTTCTAATACAACGTTGTGCAATAGCGGGGAAACTTTAAAATCTGAGTATATATTTCTCACATTTATATAGGTACCAACTTTTTGATGTCAGTGGGTAAGTGAAAATAAGTAATATATTTGGAATTAGCTTGTTGTTTTTGTGTTTTTTTTATTGCAGTTTGTAAAATTTTATATATATGATTGCAATATCGAGGAGGTATTCGATGTAATATGCTTGTATATATTTTTATTTCTAAACGTAGCGCGTAGTTTTATATGTATTTATGTATTCTTACTGTAAAATAAAACTGTGTGTTAAAATTTTATTTTAAATTATAAATTTTTAGTGTTCGTAGTGAAATAGAGACTCAACTTAACTATCGAATCCCGCACATGACTATAATATTTTCTCTTCTAATTTTGTCATTTAATTCGCCAAGCAGGCGTTATTGCAAACATAACAATATAAAAATATAAGGTTGCGTCATCATTCAACTTAATTATATTCAGGGGAGCACATACACAAGAAACATGATCTATCACAAACACTGTACTAATAAGGAATCTCAAATTTCGTTACATAATATAATATCTGTATCCAGCTTATACAAATATACTGAAAGTTCTGATTTATAATGTTATTATGAAGCTGTGATAAAATCCAGTAAAATAATTACTTTTGCACGCTTTTGCTCTAAAACACCGAGGCCAGTTGGGCCTCGGTGTTTTAGAGCAGTTGACCACTTCCAGAAACATCAGAACCGATAATTTAACTTCAATTTGTATAATGTAAATATTATAGCTAATTATTATCATTAGCCATGTCCACCATAACTTTTTGGCCTTCTTCAAATTTATACATGACATAAGCATACCCATTCATTAATGATTAATATCACCTCCATGCCCAAGCCGCCTGCCAAGCGTGGGGCTAATGGCAATCCTGAAATGGGAGAGGCTGTGTTCAGCAATGGACGATCTGGCTGCAACAGTATTACCTCAACATTAGCATTCCAATGTACATTACCTCGACTTTAGATGTTGATATCGATCTCTACGTATAGCTCGACCTCAATTTTGGCTCTAAGTTACCTCGCCCTTACTCCTTTACGTGCTCTCAAATCTTCTCCTCAAAAAAATATTTTGTAGTCTACACACTAAGAAATATGATAGATATTTGCATGGTGTTTTGGGCAGAGCATTTTGGAATTGCACGCTTGGCTAGCTAACACTCTCAATTACAAAATCTGCCATTCAGCGCTCAACGGTCCGTTCCAACTATCCTTGAGGCCTGTTACTATTCTAGGTAAAGCCTGTTTAGCACCTGCAAATAAACCATATCATAATATTTAGTGAAAATATGGGCAAAAAAAATTACTCTATTGGTGTTACTTAATTTGTCCCTATTGTAAAAATCTTATTTCAAACAATTGTTATATTACGCATTTTACTTCAAAAATAAAAGCTCTCATACAAATTTTCAGCCCCTACCCCTTTTGACCTTTGATGAAACCCGTTCCGAGGTGACGTCAGTTACAAACTAACTACTTGCAAAATTTTAACGCCCTAGATAAGACAACTTTAGTGTAGTTTTCTATTTCATCCCCATCGTAAAATATCTCAAAACAATAGGTATTATTTTATGTTATAAAACTAAATACTTTTATACTTCTTACTTCAAACTCAACTTTCATACAAATTCTGAGCCTTTCGACTATATATATTATTTTCATAAGATTTCATTTGCCCGTTCCCAAAAAAAATGCCTTAGCAGATGTACAGAAAAATGATCCTATAAGGGTCCGTTTTTGGGGGGGTTGGTACTATGTTACGGTATGTTAAAATGTAACGTGGAAACTAACCCTAACCTGGCCACCTGTCCGGTGAGCAGGTTCGGCGAATGGTTATGGAAAGGAGCGCAGGTCGTGTAGACATCCATAACAAGTCTAATATGTTACCTTCTCGTGGTGCCGCCCGTTATTGATGGTCTAGTCCCATCAGGAACAGACGTAACAAAAACACTAGACGCAAATCTCATTCCTATACATCCCTATCCCACCCTCTCACTATATTTCCACAGCTTTCATCCTTCCAGTTCGTCATGAGATCTTTTATTTTAATACAGAAACCGTTCGTCTATAATGAATCGTTTTAATTATAGGTATAGTATTGACATAGAACATATAATAATACTACGGTATTGATAAGTTTGGCGCTAGTCAAACGAAGATTTTGATGAGATTTATCACTTCTGTAAGGAAACTACACAACTAGGTATAGGCTCCTATATTGATCACTTTTGTCTATATCAATTTTGAGACACTTCACACTGGGTTCAATAGTCACTAAGATATAAGCCCTATTAAGTTTGATAAATGCTACCCGAAATTAACATGTCTAGGAGATCTATCAAGACACTTTTGACAAGAAACTACACGTCTAGGGTTATTCGTCTCCAACCTATAACCCTTCTAAACTTAACAGTTGCCGTCCGCAATAAAGAACACAATGCGATATATTGATTGTGTATATTCAATAAACATGGGTTCAATAAGTTCCGAGATGTACAGCCCTTTTAAATTTGACAGCTGTCAGACGAATATCATTTCTGCAAAGAAAGTAGTTCTAAGACCAAGATATACTTACTTGATATACCTTTTTAATTAGACAAAGTCATGTTAAGTAAAGATCCCCGAAGATCCCTGAAGTAGTTATTAGCATGAACGCCATTTTAGATACCTTCAGTCCCTACCAACTTGAGGTTTATAATGTGACGTGTTTAAAAAAAAAGTCAGAGTTGCGAGATGCGAAGTCTTGGACCAAGAGTGTGCAGCGTGCAGCTGATGCCTTCTGATTTTAGTAATAAGAAGTATCAATTTTGTGATGCTGTGATTTCGATATCTCGTCTTTAGAGTCGATGTAGACATGTATTGGGTCGATGTAAAGGGTATGCTGAGTTGATATAGCGTGGATGTAAAGGGATTTAAGAGTCAATAAGAGTTACAAAAAAATACAAATCTGACATAGATTGTGAATGAGTGAGAGTCAGTTGCTTATAGGAGGGCACTCAAGAGAGGCATTACGATGTTTAATGCTCAAGTGCTTGTAACAGAGTATACCTTGTCGTTCTTAAAAGGGATGAAATGGGTTCAGCAATGTTCGCTACAATTATAACTGCCGTGACTGCTAGTTGTTCAAATGCGGTTAGATATTGTTTTAAGATACCATTAATATAGTATGGTTTAAATTGACATCATTAGTTTTTAAAGCCACCACCATGCAGAAAATCAGTTACAAAGCACCTTACGGTGAGTACCCGAAGCTGAACTTAGGAACCATTTTTAGTGTAGGCTTAACCTGTTTATAACTTTTGACCACATCACAAAACCTCCGCGCGATTGAAGCAGTACCGGAGGGATAGCTAATGATAACAATTAAATTTCATTTATAAAGCTTAACACTTAAAGGGTTTAAAACACCGCGTCTCTTTAATTTTCGTGTACATACTTGATTTGTACAA
Organism: Plagodis pulveraria; assembly: GCA_963890685.1. Classification (NCBI taxonomy): domain Eukaryota; kingdom Metazoa; phylum Arthropoda; class Insecta; order Lepidoptera; family Geometridae; genus Plagodis; species Plagodis pulveraria. Next base: position 6,502,082 of record OY982950.1, read on the forward strand.
TTTATATTCAACTTACTTATTCACTTACCAATTCCCTGCAGAGGTTTAAGAAATGTTACTTTCGGTGTTCTCACCTAATTTTACTATGAAGCGTACGACTTATTGTATCCACCTCCTAACTAAAACTAGACTGTGACTATTTTCCAAGACTTCTTCATGACTGGGACTTGACTTTGAATATTTTTATGCCAGTTTTTCTTAGGTATCAACCGTATTACTTGATAAACGATATACCTACTAACCGTACGTTAATAACTTAAATTAAAACTAAATTAGTTAAGTAACAGCCAACTGTTGCGCAGCAGATACAATAAAATGTTGTAGAACTATGGTAAAACCATAGGCTTTTGAGCGTAGCGAAAAAATCCTATGTCTATGGGTAAAACCATTCCATAACATCGTAGTTCGCAACAGTGCGAGCGAGATAACGTTCCATAATATAGCTTGCAAATCTATCTATCCATCTTGTATTATATAGCTTGCAAATCCGTGATTCATATTTCATTCGTTCCTTAAGTAGGATTAAAATAATATTGTTTCAAAAGATTATGTGTCGATGACGGTTTGTGTATACGTATGATTAAGAAATTTAAAATATATATTATGTTGTCTGCCTGATAGAAATATAGTCTCATCAATTTTTTTATATATTTATTTATTTATTTTTATTTATTTATTTATTCATTCATTACAACTATTTTTACAGGATTAACCCCAATACAATAGCGTAGTCAAAATATTTCAATTACAAAAATAACTTTATACAGTAATTATTAAATTTCCTTATTAAATTAGTATAGGTATATTATATAAAATCATGAAATTCAATTATCTTATTAAAATTAATAATAATATGTCATTCTTATTACATAACAAAAAAAAAATATTCATTGTCAATTACACTATTAGATACAATTGTGTCATCTTACATCTAATTCTGATTATTGTAATAATAAATTATGGATATGTCATATTAAATTATAAGTGTAGTCATCTGTCTTCGCATAACACAGATCGAACAATACTACAGTTTTGAATTCTGTTATGGAACATGCAAACAGATCTAATTGGTATGCAACTCGATTTAGCGCCTGCAGCGTTCGATTTAATGGGGTCTTTGCGAGTAAGTTAGTCCTGGCGCGAGGGACCCAGAACAGCCGAGGCCGACGACGGCGCGCCAGGTACCCGTCCGGCACGCACAGCCTCATCATTCCCAATATTTCCGGGTTTGTTAAAACGCCTCGGAATACCCTAATTACATAATATGCGAGTGCCCAATCCCTTCGCACCTCTAATTTATTGTATCCGACCATGCCTAGAACGAATAGCGTTGGATACATTAGAGGATAGAACGGGTAAACTCCGTATAACCTTAAATATAAGAACCTCATATACTTATTTTGTATCCGCTCTAACATTAAAGTGTACTTAGTCTCATGTGGAGCCCACACTGCGGAGTTATATTCAAGTTGGCTTCGTATAAGAGCATTATACAGAGCCGATATGGCTCTTATATTTTTGAAGCCTGCTGCTTGACGCAGTACAAAACCTAACGTTTTATAAGCTTTTTTACACACACATACTATGTGGTTTCTAAATGTCAGGTCGCTATTTATATGTACTCCAAGATCTTTCACCGAGTCTACCCGCTTTAAAACCTCGCCCTTCACGTTATATTCGACTTGGAGGGGATCTTGTGACCTGCCGAATGAGATTACCACGCACTTTGACACATTGAACGCAAGCTTATTATTTTGACTCCACTCGGTGACTCTGTCGATGTCCTCTTGTAGTCGCTGGCAGTCACCTCTGTTTTTGACAGCTAAGAGCAGCTTGAGGTCATCCGCGAAAAGCAAACATCTAGCTTCCCGAATTACATTTGGCAGGTCATTGATCATAATAATAAACTGAAGCGGCCCAAGATTCGATCCCTGGCTGACACCCGTTCTCGTTAAATATGGTTCAGACGTGAACCCAGCATATTCCACGTACTGCCTTCTTGCCCTCATGTAACTGGCAAAAAACGTTAACAGCTTATTGGTGCATCCGATAGCCGCCAATTTTGACAGTAATATATCGTTGTCGACTAAATCGAACGCTTTTTTAAAGTCAAAAAAGGCGGCATCGACTTGACCACCTGCGTCAACGTGAGGGACGACGTAATGCATCGCATTGAGCAAGTTACTGGTGGTGCTGCGTGTGGACCTGAACCCGTGCTGGGCGTCCGAGAGCTGCGGCGCTACCTGGCGCTGGATATTGCTCTGCACAGCACTCTCGAACACCTTCGCAGGCGTAGACAGGATCGCCACGGGCCTAAAGCCGCTCAATTCTGAACCAGCGTCACCCTTTGGAATCGGAATCACCCGTGTTATTTTCCAACAATCCGGAAAATATGACGCGTCCAAACACAAGTTGTAGATGTGATGCAGTGGTTTTTCTAGAACCGTGCGACAATCTCTTATAACAAAAGAAGGTATACCGTCCGGCCCCGCCGAGCGCTTCGGCTTAAGGCGAGCGAGCGCCGCCCGCACCTCGGCTCGCGTGAGGCACGGAAGATGGATTCGCAAGGCGCCCTCTCCTCCAGTAGCGGCCGCCGCCTCCACGTCCAGCACTGCTGGGCTGGTGCCATACACAGAATGGAAAAAGTTAGCGAACTCACTTGCACATTCTTGGTCTAGTAAAATTTTTCCCTCTTTGGTAATTTTTTTGTTACTAATTGTACCCTTTTTCGACCTTACATAACTCCAAAACCCCTTAGGATCTTTCGCAAAATTATTTTCGACCATTTCTAAATATTGTTTATGCGCACGCTCAATCATACTTTTTACCCGTGACCTACTTTCAGAAAAAAGTTTGTAATTTTCTGCCGTTTCACTAGATTTATAGTTCTTGTGTAGTTTCGCTTTTAGACGTATGGCTCGGATAATTTCTGGGGTATACCACACTGGATAAGTATATCTTTCGGACTTGTTCCTATCTGTTCGCTTTTTGGGTACACAATGACATACACTGCTAATCAATTTACTGTTAAAGTAATTAACTGCCTTTTCGGGCTCCCGCATATCATATAATAGAGTCCAATCTAGATTTGCGATTGACTCGTATAAATATATAAAATCCGCCTTAGCGAAATTATACTGAACTGAAGTATCGGGCATCGACTGAGAGTGTATTGTGGGCTCGGGCTCGGGCTCGGCTCGGATGTTGCCGGCTCGAGGGACGAGCGTCGCCGCGCGCCCAGCCCGCAGCCGCACGCTTACCATCAGCGGTGGGTGATGCGCGTCAACCGGCACCAGCACCTCGTCCGCCGCGCACACCTCCACTCCCCCCGCCAGTCCACATGAGCATAACACTAAATCGAGCTGCCTAGAATTACAATTTTGAACATTATTCAATTGAACCAACCCACAAAATGACAAAACATATTCATAGTAATGTTTGATATTATCATTACTTGAATATAAATTAAAATCTCCTACTATTATGATCGAGTTGTATTTAGTGCACCAATTTTCTATTAATCTAAATAGGATCATATACTCGGTTTCGTTACTACTCGGCGGTATATAAACGACACAACAAAGAAACAAAAATCTATTATTTAAATACAGCGCCGCGCCGACTAATTCGAAAGCACACCTATCTATGTTTACGTCGCTCGGTAGCTTCACTCTCCGCACTTCGAATCGATTTGAGGCCACGAAAAACGCTCCGCCTTGTTTTCTCCCATCGGTACGGTCGCATCTTATTAATTGATATCCGGGTGGCACGATTTCTGCATCGTGTATAGAGTCATTGCAACCCGTCTCCGTAATTGCAAATAAGTCAGCGCCCGAAGAATCCATATTATTTTGAAATACATTTAACTTAGTGCGGAGACCTCTCACATTTTGGTAGTATAAAGTAAGGCTTCTACACTTTGTCGATGGGTTTATTTGAAGCTCTCCGAAACCAAACCCATTCTCCAAAAGCCGCGTTTACCGGCCAGGCTTCGGGTTGACATAGTTTATCATATGTATTCTCTGAAACCGTAATAATAAAAGACGAGTAATCCCGTTCTGTCCTAAGCTTAATTTTTTCTATTTTGATAACGGCATCGGATCCACATATAGATTTAACGTGAGCTGTCAAATTTTCTACCGTGGTGTCTAAAGTCAGTCTCCAAACATGAAGATATTTTTTCTTCTCCAAAGCTTTTATTTCTGTACAATTTTGATTTTGACCTCGCTGCACATACGTTTTAGAGTACGTTTTAGTTGGCTGTTTTGTTGTATTCGTAACAGAGTCATCTATATTTTTATTTTTACTGCCAGGTGCTATAGACTGGGAAATTTCGGACGAGGAATTCGTATATTTCTTTGGAATTCTGGACGGCTCAGTCAGGTTTTCAATGTTTCTGGGGTGTTTTTTGATTTTTCTTCTTACCGAGATCCATTCATTTTTAGCGCCATCGAATGATTTGTTTACTTCGCCAGGCTTCGAACCTTCTACCTCCGCCATGATCGTATGTTGTTCAGAATCGTCCATAATAATCGCTGGTTTCGTGGCCCCTTGTTTATTTACTTCGGGGGTAGACGCGCTTGTTGATAATACTAAAATTCCCTCATCTTTGTTAGTGTCATTTGTTTTATTTAATATCTGTTTTTGTACCTGACAATGATTTCCCTTCGTGTTGTTATCCTTTATATTTGTGTTAATACTCTCCAGATTTGTTTGTGCATTATTTAACCATAACTCAATCCGCTGGTTATGATTGCAAATACTTGTTAACTGATTTTCTATTGAAATGAAACTGCTACAAGAACCTTGCATAACCTGTAATGTAGTCTTTAGTTGCTCGACTTCATGTCTAGTGCTAGAACATATTTGCTGAATATCTTGAATACGTTCATCTTGAGTATCCAGTCTATTTCTCATTTCTAACCGAAATTCTTTGAATGCCGTTAGTAAACTGATTTCATCGTCTACCACTGGATATTTAATTTGGCTGCTACGGCTACCTCGTTGAGTATTCACATAATTAGGACTTGTACCTGTTGTCTCCCTCCTTTGCTCCGTTGTTCGAACCGGTGTATCATTTCCCAAACGTTTTGGTTTCAAACTGACGCATTCCGGGCATACCCATTGGCGTTTATAATCCGTTGAAAAAGATTCGAATTCTTTCTGTTTCATACCGAGACACAGTAAGTCGTACACTTTGTCACAATTTAACTGAGAACACTTCATAAAGAGTCCACCCGTAACTTCTTTATTACAACCTCGGCAATAGGTCTTCATTTTGAACGACAAGAAACAAATTATAAAATATTTGTGTCACCGCAACAACAACAAAAACGTCCGCTCGCATCGGGCGCTCGCGCTAGCAGTATATAAAACTTCTCGACTGTATACCGGATAATATTGGCAGATATCTAATTTAAAAGCTTTTTGTTGTATTTCAGTGCAGATCTAAATGAAGTTGTTTCTCCGAGATGTCAGCAACAGTCAAGCACAAGACCATAAAATATATTGAAACTCCTGAAGGCTCCAACTCCAACGATGCACTTATGTAAATATTATCGTAAATGTATCGGGAGTCATTGGATGTTTCAAATATATGTTATTGTCCTCATGAAGATTATCAACGATATACCTACACAACTCAAGCGGACACCTGTAAAGTTGTGAAGAAAATACAGGCGGTACTGATATTGTGCAGTTTAAATATCAATACTGCCTGTGTTTTCCTTCACGTTTACTAATGCTGCGCTGTACAGTAGTTGTAGCAAGTTTCTACTTTGAAGTCCTTTTACGAATTATTCACAAATGCCTACCTATTTGATGTCATGTGTTATTGATCAGTTTATTTCGGATTTACTTTTTTTTTTTTACAATTTATTTATTGTTATTAATGATTGCAATATGAAGAAGGTATTCGATGCTTGTCTATTTTTTTCTTTCTAAACGTAGCACTTAGGTTTAATTGTTTCTACGTATTCTGACTGTAAGATAAAAATGTGCGATTAACTTATTGTCATAAAATACCATTTTAGTATTCGGACCCAAATGGCATAACGAAGCCCTTTTAATGGGACTCTGTTGTCTGCCCATCCGTATCACTAGCTCGTAAACGGAAAAAGTTATAAACCTTAAATAAAAAATAACAGCAGACCGTTGACTCAATTGCGTTATTGAATAGAAATTCAAATATATTATTTTTCAAACTATCATAAACACGAGAAGGCACACTAAAAAACTAATTGTATCCTAATATGTGATAGCTATAAATTGATAGACCAGATCGGATGACAGAAAAGACAAACGCTCATAGGGCTGGCGCTTATCTCGGCCAGGGAATTAGTATAACCCTACCACTCAACGGGGTTCAAACAGCCTTTTGGGTACAGGACAGTGGACCTGAGCTCTGTTTTCTACATAGGATTGTCTCCTGGTAGAAAATGGAGCTCACAATTTTAACTTGTTTTTTTTATTAATAGATGGATATTATAGTAACAAGGTTTTGTTTGTATTGCTGTTCTGTTTATATTTGCATTTTGAATTAAGTCTGTTTTATTGATAGATATAAACATATATTTTTTTATCTATATAATTTTTTGGTGTGTCGTTAGATTGTCAGCATTCATCAAACTGAAAACCTTTTAAAGGTATCAAAGTAAACAAGAACTAGTAAGTAGTAAAACTAATAGTTTAATTAATAAACTGCAACATGGTATACCGATACACACACACACACACACACACACCCTGAACACACACACACCCTCAACACACACACACCCTCCCACACATACACACACACCCCCGTTACATACACAAATACATGATATTATTTTAATCAAGACACTAATACAACACAAAATGTGTTTGTTTAAAATGTTTATAAATTGAATGTAAATTTATGCTAAACTGACTTAAATAGGTATTTAAATAGATAGTAAATCGAATTTTTAGTCACAATTATTCTAATATTTACTGGTATTACATATTATGCATTATATATAGATAGATATAAATTATAAATGATTGAAAAATTCTTACTGGACAAAACTGTAGTTGCAAATAGTAAATTACATATAAAATGTAAAGCTCATCATTTTATAAATTGAAAAAAAAAATTAATTAATTAATTATTTAGAAATGATTGAGATTATTTAATGATAGTTAATATATGTTCAGTCTAACTCTAAAAAAGCATGGCTTGATTCACACTTGACTATTTTCAGAAACTTTAGCACCGATAATTTAACTTAACTAAAATGGTTATATTGTAACTAGCTAATAATAAAAACTTTGCCCGCGTTTACTTCTGTCCTATTTTAAGTCACACTCTAATAAATTACTTCACCACACGTGTACCTTGCACATAGCTACACTAATCTTTACCCTCTTAATTCTGCCCATACATAATATTATTTCGTCGGCGATATCTCACAATATATGAAATGTAGATACTTACCATATTCTAGTTTAGTAATTGGACAGTATTAAACATTTTTACTATATATGTATATATATATATATACATACATATATAGTAAAAATGTTATTAAATATATATATATATATATATTTTTAATAACTACTAATAATATATATATATATATATACCCTTAAATGTGTCCTTTCATTAATTTCATCGTAAAAACCTTAGGACAATACTTTTTATTTTAATATTTTATTTTTTACAATAACGCATGCTCCGTGTATGAGTATTTTATGCCATGAAACTTGATAAAAAAAATACATCCACATTACTTCTAGAACATAGGACTTTAAGACTTTTTCAGTTTCTACCCTATTGGGGTCCGTTATTTCGTCACAAAGGGAAAAATATCAATACATTGGTTTTTATTTTATGTCATGTAACTTAATAAAACTTTTTATGCTCCTAATATATATCATAATATCACCCTTTATATCATAATATGACTTTCATCTATATATTTAAAAAGAAAGCTCACCCACTCACTCAAAGTCATACACTCACTGACTAAACCCTTAATCTCGAAAACTACTAGACCTATGAAGTTGAAATTTGGCATGTATGTTGTTTCTAGATATAAAATGTCAGCTAAGAAAAATGGGTTAGAATTGGGGCTCAGAATTTGTATCAAAGTTGATCAATTTTGAAGTTAGGAGTAAAACAAATTTAAAGTTACATGACTTAAAATAAAAACTAATGTTTTCAGATCATTTACGATAGGGAAATAAGATACTCCAATAGGGATTAAAACTTGTACGAGTCTTAAATATACGCCGAAAACAAAGAACATTTTATAGATAGTATATAAATACTGCCTATCTATAAAATACTTTATATTTTATGTTATTATATTGCATTTATAGGCAAAGAAATAATTTTGGGGCAGATTCAAATAAAGTGGCTCAAATTGGGTCTAAAAGTTTGATTAGAAGTTTAAGAAAATAAAATATATATTATTGTACTAAGATTTTTACGATTCGGACGAATTAAGGGACACATAGGTATATGTCAATAAGCAAGGTCTAAGAGCACTAATAAGGAAAAAAACAAATATAAAACGAAATTATAATTTATTTTATGATGATTTACAAGATTTTGAAGCAGTGATGGCTCAGTGGCATTGGCTATGGACTGCCGTGCAGCAAGTCCATGGTTCGAATCCCGGCGCGGGCTTGAGCTTCACCGCTTGGTAGGGCATTTTTCAATGCCCTTCCACTATATGCCCGCCTGGCTAGCGACCACTCTCAAGTAGAAAATCTGTCGCCAAGCACCTAACAGTGTGTTCCGGCAGCAGTCCTTGAGAGCCAGAAAAATTACAGGCACATGAGACCTAGCAACTGTACGTCTCAGTGTGACGGGCACAGTGCAATTTGGCGTTGACGAAATGCATCTGTTATAGGCAGAGGTTAGTCCACTTAACATCAGGTGGGCCTCGGGCTTGTTCCGTCACAATAAAATGGTATGATATAGGGAGATCACATTTTTTATTTTCTATGCTAATGTGACGGAACAAACTCGAGGCCCACCTGATGTTAAGCGTACTAACCTCTGCCTATAACAGATGCATTTCGTCACAAGTCACGAATTGTACTGCGCCCGTCACATTGAGACATACTTAGTTGTTAAGTCTCATGTGCACTTTAATTTCACTGGCTCTCAAGGACTGCTGCCGTAACGCACCGTTCGATGCTTGGCGACAGATTTTCTACTTGAGGGTGGTCGCTAGCCAGGCGGGCATTCGCAAAATGCCCTTCCACCATGCGGTGAATCTCAAGCCCGCGGCGGGATTCGACCCATGGACCTGCTGCGCGGCAGTCCATAGCCAATGCCACTGAGCCATCACTGCTTCAGACATATCCATCACATTAGTTTCAGGAGTCATCAAGAAGCCCAAAATTATTTGACCAAAGAATGATCATCGGTAAAAATTTTTTTTATTGGTGCTGTTGGACCTTGTTTATTGCTATATGCCATGATACTAAGTCAACGAAAAGTATACTATAATATTTGTACAAGAGTCAAAATATTATATTTTGAATAATATTTTGACGAGTGTCAATATATTAAAGTATCATTTAGTTATAATAAGTAGATAAATATAATTAATTATGATAGGTAGGTAAATATTAAATTAATATAGTTGACATAATTATATGGAATTTTTATTGCATTAACTTAGAAGTTTGTTTTTACGTTTCCAAGAAACCGTATACTTTACTTATGCCCATTCCTAAGAAAAATTGCCTTATCAGATGAATATGAAAGCGATCCTTTTTTGGGGGGGTTGGTACTATGTTACGGTATGTTAAAATGTAACGTGGAAACTAACCCTAACCTGGCCACCTGTCCGGTGAGCAGGTTCGGCGAATGGTTATGGAAAGGAGCGCAGGTCGTGTAGACATCCATAACAAGTCTAATATGTTACCTTCTCGTGGTGCCGCCTGTTATTGGTCTGGTCCCATCAAGAACAGACGTAACAAAAACACTAGACGCAAATCTCATTCCTATACATCCCTATCCCACCCTCTCATCTCGTACTATCGCCAATAACATCCCACCCGTTCTTTATAATGCCTACACTTAATACATGTAACTTTTTCGCTCAGGAAACAAAGTAGTCCATTTCTGAAGTCTTAGCATCCCATTTTAAGGTTGAGTTTGATCACCCTCGGGTTTTGTTTCTGTACGTGGGTTGCATGCAACTTGGAGTTTGAGCGAAAAAAGTCAAAGGGGGAGGGCGTGTTCTAACTGCTCAAGACAATTTAGAATTGGTGGGCAGGCTTCAGCACCTTTTTGCTAAAATGTGCCTAATGGGATCTACAGCCTGCACATTAGAGTAAGGAGTCGTAGGTCATGTTGGATTACTGGTCAGGACATACCCCGGCTAATAGGGGCTAATAGGGCTAATAGGGATGGTGCGGCTTTGAATTCCAAACATGAGAATAATATTAACTCTGATTTAAATATTGTAAAGTAATCAGAGGAGCATGCCTCATTGCAAAAAAATAAATATTAAAAAGTTTTGTCGGCACGGTTGCACGGTTTTCACAATAGCATGGAATAAAGTAGCTCTACTACTTTAGTCCATGCTATTGTGAAAACCGTGCCCTCTTATGTTAAGGAAAACAGAAGAAAGAAGTCTTCTTGCTGGCGTTGTTTAGTGAGACCACGTTTATCTAATAATCATGGGCATTATTTAAAAATAGTTATTCGTGTTCTCGATCAACTTTACAGCGTCATCGTCATCAGTGCTCGTATGTGAGTACCCAAAAATTTCTGGCTTTAAGCGTATTGTGAGGTCCGTGAATTGCGGACAAAAGTTACGTCCAATTGCAGCCTGTTCAGTGCAGATGAGGTTTTCTTCCACTGCACCTGTTTTCCTGCGGGATTCAGTCTTGGACGGTAACAAGGTCGGATACATAACTTTGATCTATTGTCGTTTTACAGTACAACAATGTAGCTGTTTCTCCGAGATGCCATCAAAAGTCAAACACAAAATCATAATATATTGGACCTCCGGGTGGCTCCGAGGATGCATTTATGTGAGTATTATCATAATTGTGACGGGAGCAATTGGAGGGTTCAACGATATGTTGCCGTGTTCATGAAGACTGTCGAGACTCAAGCAGACGGCGGCGCTACGTTCATGATTAATGAAATAAGCACAGGTGATACCGATATTGGGTATTTTTAATATCGGTACTGCTCGTGCTTTACTTCACATTTACTAGTGCTGCGCTGTGCTACTGCACAGCGCAGCACTGCTTAAGCTACTGCTTAGAAAGTTGAAGTTGTGATATGAAGTATTATATAGACATACCGTAGAAGACGTGTGTAAGTGATAAGAAACGTTTTGAAATTGTTTGATTATTTATGTTGCCGTTTATTTAATACTGTATCAACGTTTTCAAAAGAACATACTTATTCAATGTTTTATAACTTTCTATATTTTTAGTATATGTACATATACTGTTGTAAATAAACAGTCCGTACACTTATGTGGTTCTGTATATATTTTGGATTCCGTGCCAAAAAGGTAATATAAAGCATTGAGACTTCTGCTGTGTGTCCGTCTTACTGTCTGTCTATATATGGGGTCTCAAGCCAATACACGGAATATAATACAAACACAAAATTGAATATGTTGTGGAGAACGTTGACCCAAAACTAATATTGAACTATATTCATATAAATTTTTATTATATTTTAAATTCCGTTCCATTTTTTTTTACAGGGGCCTCCAATAATAATAATAAAGCTTTATATATTTTTATCCAAATTACAGACTAATGATTAAAATAATAAAAATAAAATAATAACAATATGGCTTAGATTACACGGACCCCTTACGCTAAAAAGCCTCCTTCAAGAAATGCCAGTAACTTTTGTTGCTGACAACTTTGACCCACTATCTCATCTACCCTTCTAGCGCTAGGCTTGCCTCTGTTGCCTCGTGGTCCAGTCCATCTTACTACCCTTCTCATACATCTATCATATTTAATCCTGGCCACGTGACCTGCCATCTTACATTTCCATTGAAGTCAAAAAGTTAGGCTTTTGAATATTCGGAAAATTACGTACCTATTCCAATAATAGAAAATTTATAAATGATGTACTAATCATGTTTAAACGTTGAATCTATTTTTATTCTGTGCGAAGTAGCACTATGTGTAGTGTTTATTCATGTCTAGTGGTTAAATTTAGATTTTTTCCTTTTAGATACGACGTCATACCGTACCTCCACCCTACCAACTGTGGGTACCTGATGATGAAGGGAGTTTGATTAAGATAAAAGATTATTTACTTGCATTAGTTCACTTTATTTTTGCGAAAAAACCAGTTCCAGAGATCTTTGACGAAGTCAAATAATTTTTTGACTCTAGAAACAGATAAGGGCCTAAAATGTATCCTTGTGGAACTCCTGTTTTTACCAAAGACCCGGAGTAGGTATATGGCCATTAATTCCAACCTTCGTAAAGTTGAGAACTGGCTGGAACGAGAATTGTGGCACTTAGTGGACAGGCTTGACCATAAGGCGGGGGGCAAATTGTACTCAACACTGAATATTCGTGCGCCTGATGCCATCAGGTCTCATCACTATATAACATTATAAATATTTACAGTGTCCTAGCTTTCTATAATGGGTTAATATCTAAATGTTGAGTTTTTCAGTGCAGATTTCAAAGTAGCTGTTTCCCCGAGATGTGGCCAGTAGTTAAGAACAACATTATAATAATATATTGAACCTCCAAATGGCTCCGACGATGCACTTATGTGGATATTATTATAAATGTGTCGGGAGTTATTGGACGGTTCAATGTTATTGCTCTCGTGAAGATTGTCATCGATATAAGAGGACTCAAGCGGATGGTGGCGTTATATTTATGATTTGTGAAATTAGCGCAGGTGGCACTAATATTGTACAATATAATATTGGTACTGCTCGTGCTTTCTTCCCATTAACTAATGATGTGCTGTGCAGTTACCTAGAAACTTACAACATTGAGAAAATTTTCGACGAGGTTATTCTTCACATCGCCACTACACGGTTACAGGATTGTAATCATTATAAAACAGACCCTTTGGAGGGCTTTACCTGCTTTTGCCACTGTTATAATACTTGTCCAGATGAATTATTTCGCCAATATACCGATGTCAGTGAATAAAAACTCGGTGCCACTGCCGCTAGTATTCGATAACTCGCAACACGGTGTCGTCATCCTGTTGCCAGGTTGCAGCGACGGCTTCGCAAACCGCGGCGTTCCACTGCCGCTAGTAGCAGATACGAAAACTGGGAACACGGTGTTGTCATCTTGTCGCCAGGTTGCAGCCACGGCTTCGCAACCCGCGGCGTCCAAGTCTTTAAGAGTAGTTGCATCGATTCTGAAACTAATAAAAGTGATTAAAAAAATGAAGGTAGGCAATCTGAGTGATCCCACTTCTGATGTGAGATTTGTCAAGATAGAGAGCATTTATTTAATCTGTAATGTAGGCTCATTAAATTATAAGATGTTTTCAGCTTAAGGTAAAGTAAATGAGTACTACTAGTTCAGTACTTAACTATCCCACTTACTAGGTTTTCTACACAAAAGGGAATCATAAGGATACTTCAAAAACACAACGTTTATAGGAACACATAGAACACTTTAATAAGAATAATACATCATTAGGGTCACATGGATTACTTCAAAGGTAATATTGTATAGTCACATTTCACAACGATAATACAATAAAATAGGCGAATATGGAAGCCAACAAACATAGACCCACACACAACACATGAATATCAGTTACGTTACATTAAATAATATAATACAGTACTTAACTCAATAAGTCTCGATGCAGCAGTCACTTGTGAAGAATAAAGAGAGCTCAGCAAGGTGAGACATTGGTTTTATAGCAATGACTGGCGCCCAGAGTCTGTCGAATATACATTAAACTTCCAGACATATTTACCACAACCAATCAGAGACATGAGCGTTCCCGCCACAACGTATCAGCCAACCCGACATAATACAGGATGGTTCGTCATTGGCTAGTCCACAGATTAAATAAGATTTTAGTGTGGCGGTTATTAAAAATGACAAACATCAAGCTTAACAAATATATGATTCTAACACGTTCAAGTTTTTTTTTTGCGCGCGGCAATTTTATTTTGTTTGATTACATATAAACCTCTTTGATGTTACAAATCTGTATTACCCGGTTAAATTGAAAATGTTCTGTTTACTCGCATATAATTTGCAGTTAGGTACTAACTTAACTTTGTAGGGATAATTCTATTACGCACTCGTGCATATTATTATGCACGAGGGTGTTATAGTTCGGTTTATGGCCCTAAGAACGATATAATAAAGCTCACTTTACGAGCAAGGGTGTTGAAAATATTATTTTTACATAATATTCTATAAGTTTTTACGTATTCTATATGACCGTAAAATACTGTGCTAGTAACTTATGTTTTAAAATTTATTGTTTTTACATTTTAGGTTCCCGCGCCCAAAAGGCAAAACGAAGCTTTTATAACGAAGTATCGTTAACGAAGTACCGTTGTATGTCCGTTCGCATATTACTAGCTTGGACGGAATAAGTTACAAACCTGCAATTAAAATATGTTGTGTAGAACGATGACCTAAAATATTTATAATCTATGTGAATAATTGAATTTCTAATTCAGTTATTCAAACATTCTCAAATTTCGATTATCTTATCTTGATATAAGTTTTTACTGAAAACTCTGATTTATGTTATTTTGTAGCTGTTATAAAATCAAAAATGTTCTTTTACAGGTTGTGAATGATGCAGAACTCTAAAGGAGCTCGACTTGCATTTGGCTAGTTATTTATTTCCCTCAGAAACATCTGGTCCGAAAAAGATGCAATACTTTCACTACGAGTTCATAACATTATAAACTTGTAATAAAGTCATCGTATTAAAGCGAATAGTAAATAGGCGGGAAGATAATTAAAATATTTATTATATTCCCGCTAATAACAATTCTTATCCTTGACTGTTTCCTTAGTCTTTGGTCGAATGAAGCCTGTTTGGAATCCTAAGCCAAGACAATATGAGGGCAACACTGAAAGTTTTTTACACTGGCCACTTGTAAACAATGTAATAAAAAAATAAGGTTATCTTTCGAAAATGGAACTCTTTGCCTATATTGTTGAGTTTTTATTTTATTTATTTGACATTTGTTTTACGATTTCGCGGCAAATTGAAAATTGTGTGTCACGTAAGCATGAATTTAACGCGATAAAATTTAAGTGCTATAATTTTTTATGACTTTCGGTGTCATTTTAGTCACCAAGACACTTAATAAAATAAATAAAATTAAATAATTACATCTATACTGTCAACTGTATAGATGTAATTATTTAATTATATTATTACATTGTTTACATAATATGTGTTTAAGCAAATAAAAATTATTATTAAGAAAGTTATGATAGACTACTATTGGTCTTTCATGATAAAGCCCCATCTTTTGCCACTGTTTTAACAACTGGTTTGATGAGTTTAAACGTGATCGCACTAGCGATGAACTGCGTGAGAGACGCCCTTCTACGGCGATGACAGAAGAGAATACCAGTGTTGTGCGGCGTATAATAGAGACGGATAGAAGAGGGATCTATCAACAGATTCGGACAAGCTAAGGCATTGGTATGAGTCAAGTGCATATAATCCTCCATGAACATTTTGGGGTTCAAGAAGCTTTGTGCCCGGTGGAAACCTCATAATTTGACCGAGGCCCAAAAGCTCCTTCGTGTGGCTTGGTGTCATGGAATGTTTGAAAGATTTAACGGAGGTGACTCAAATGCTGTGTTCGACATAGTTACGGGTGACGAAAGCTGGATTTACTGTTATGATCCCGAAACCAAAAAAGACAGTCTGCTCAGCGGGTGTTTCCTTGCGACGAGTTGCCAACTAAAGTGAAGAGAGGTCGAAGCATGAAAAAAAATATGGTGCATCGTTCTTAGGAAGGACAGGTTATATTTAGAAAATCGAAAAACAGTTACTGCAGTACACTAACAATTGTTTGTCACTGGTGTTTGGTAAAAGTTCGGGAGTAACGACCTCGCAGTAGGATTTTCCTTCACCACGCCGCATACCGCCAGGCGAATGGTCGACTATTTGGCGACATCTGACGTGGAATTACTGGGTCACTGTATAGCCCCGACCTCGCTCCTTGCGATTTTTATTCATTCCCGAAAAAAAACTTCGAGGAAAACGTTTTTTGGACGCCTAGGAAGTGTGGCTGCGTTTCAAAAGGCCGTCGAAGAGACCCCTAAGGACGAGTCGGCAAAATGCTTTTCTCAGTGGTTCCATCGGATGAAACGATGTATTGGATGACGTGAATGGACACAATTTTGAAAATATATAATAGAACTAATAACTTGCTAGTTTAATCAGTTTTTGATTTTCTAAGAAATTTCAATATCACCCTCGTACAACCGGTTTTATCTCCGGATAGAACACTTTTTGAGTTTTCTGTATAAACGTTTTCAGTATCAAACCGGAATCAGTAACTGTTCCCGGCATATGGCTAAAGCTCGCTTCCTTTCACGTTAGACTAAACCTTGGTGAAATGTGGGCCTAGAGACATCTGTCAACCCTATCAGATATTAAACAAGGCTGATACAAGCGGAACACACCGGTAGGTGCTTGGCAGCAGATTTTCTACTTGGGGGTGGTAGCTAGCCAGGCGGGCATTCGCAAAATGCCCTACGACCATGCAAATATATAAATATATACAACTGCAGTTTAAGATATATCCATTAAATTGTCAAATGATGGTCTAAACATGAGAAATAAACCCAATTAATCTCATACCTGTATAGGTGAAGGATTTTTCAAAAGCATAACTTGCTACCTTTATGACCAAATCATGCAAACTACAAATAGTCAAAATTCTTCGTTATTTACGGTTAGCCATTATTTCTGGTAAAAAGTAATGGAATAAAAATTGTTATCGTGGGTTATTCTTAAGAGATAGACATATACCATCGCGGACATTTTTGTAGACCTTTTAAGGTGCAAAATACTGTACTACTAGGTATTTTTGTCTCCCATGGATACTTACATTAAAATATACAGACAGCAGTGCAGCAAGAAAAAAATGGTACCTACGAGCCCTAAATATAATTCTTACATAAGGTCTAATTGCACTGAATGGTTGCCTACTTACTTAAAACAAAGTGATCCAGGACCTAGATATTTTAATGGACTAGCGTGACGCTTACCAGGCGAGCGACTTGTCCAAGCGGATACTTAATTTTGAGCTTTCTCATTTTCCAATAATCTTCCAATGTAAACTCAAAGTAGCTGTAATCTAAAATCTAATAAATATCTTACCTTAGTCATATTATTATATGTTCTATAACATGAGCGCAGTGCAATTTTGCATGGTGGTAGGGCATTTTGCGAATGCCCGCCTGGCTAGCTACCACCCTCAAGTAGAAAATCTGTCGCCAAGCACCTAACGGTGTGTTCCGGCAGCTGTCCTTGAGAGCCAGTACTTCTAGGTTAGCCTGAACAACATCTTCGACCACGTCATCACTTACCGGGTGAGATAGTGGTCAAAGGCTAACCTATCAGGTATAAAAAAATAAAATAAAAAATGTAAAGCAGAAAGAGAACGGTGATACTGCCAGTTTAATGGACTAGCGTGACGCTTACCAGGCGAGCGACTTGTCCAAGGCCGGGTACTTATTTTTGAGCTTTCTCATTTTCCAGTACAAACTCAAAGTAGCTGTTTCTCCAAGATGCCACCAACAGTCAAGCACAACATCATAATAATATACTGAACCTCCCGATGACTCCGACGATGCACTTATGTTAAAATTATCATCATTGTGTCGGGAGTCATGGAATGGTTCAACAATGTTATCGTTCTCGTGAAGATCGTCGGGACTCAAGCGGACGGCGGCGCTAAGTTCAGGATTCGTGAAATAAGCACAAGTGGTACAGATATTGTGCATCTCTAATATCGTACTGCTTGTTCTTTACTTCACGTTTACTGTGCTGTGCACTTTGAAGTTTTATATGAGTTATTTACATATGTTTAGGTGAATGTGTAACACGCATATGTGAATGTGTAATTAAATGTTCCTATGTGACAAAAATAGTTTTTTTTTCGGTTTTGTTGAATGATTTATTGAGCAGTTTGTTTATATGAATATAATAAATATTATTATTATTATGTGGAGATGATATTCAGTTTATATATTTATCTTATATTTTTTTAAATGCAGTACCTTGGCGATTGTTATTCCTTTTGCGTGTATTGTAGCGCCATCTCACAAAGTTACCAGTAGTCTAAAATTCAAGACCTGTTGGTCTTGATGTAAGTACCTTGAACTTATTTGATAGATGTAAGTACGTTAAAGATTTATCATACAATGCAAGTACCACAAAAATTTATTAGATGGCGCTATATGAAATTGTAGTTAAGGCCCTTATTTATTCGTAATAAAAAAATGTTATTTTAAATGTTTTGTATAATATGTGTGTTTTCATTACAGTGCGTATTTAAAATGTTTTCAGTTTTAGGGTTTCGTATCCAAAGAACAAAATGAAGACTTTCATCGATAGAACGTGTAAAGAGGTTCTTTGTTACCTCCAGGAGAGCAAGAAAGGCCGATGTGATAAGCAAATTACGCTGAATCTGATAGGTTGAACCTATCAGATTCAGCGTTCTGAAGCAGTGATGGCTCAGTGGCATTGGCGAAGGACTGCCGCGCAGCAGGTCCATGGTTCGAATCCCGCCGCGGGCTTGAGCTTCACCGCATGGTGGAAGAGCATTTTGCCAATGCCCGCCTGGCTAGCTACCACCCTCAAGTAGAAAATCTGGTGCCAAGCACCTATCGGTGTGTTCCGGCAGCAGTCCTTGAGAGCCAGTAAAATTACAATTACAACTATGTCTCAAGATGACGGGCGCAGTGAAATTCGTGACTTGTGACGAAATGCATCTGTTATAGGCAGAAGTTAGTCCGCTTAACATCAGGTGAGCCTCGAGCTTGTTCCGTCACAATAAAAAAAACAACTATGCTCTGCTCTACTGTATGCGACTGAACTTGAAATATTACATATACCTGTAGTCTTTATAACATATCTTGACACCACTAGATTTCAGAATAGCTCACACAAGCTATATAGCAAGAAGTATCAGGTAAGTTCATTATTATGTTGGACTGTCTGATGATTTCGTTACCCTTATGTAACCTTTATTATAAAGGAGACGATACCATCAGATGAACCAACAACAAACGCTTCAAACCATCAATATGTATCCACACAGAAAAAAATAATCTCTTCAGACAAGCAATATTATTTGACTTAAGAACGGATGGGTTTTCGATATAAGGAAAGTCTAAAATGTCTTACTTCAAGATATTAAATATTTCGCATTATAGTTCTTGGCTCAAGAAATATATTCTTGTTTCAACAAACAAAAACTTGTTTTATGAAGAACTCAAAGCTATTACTTTAAGAGCGAAACTATTTTAAGTGAAACATTTAAAAATCTTTTTTCTGAATTTAAACTGTTTTACTGCAAGAATGCATCTATTTTAAATAAAGGATATTTAACATTTGTTTTTATTGTTTTCAATTTTCAACCAAGAGTGAAACGCTTTTTCTTCAAGATACTCCCTATTTTATTTCAAGATTATTTCCGTTTTGACCTAAGATATATGTTATTTTCTATATGATACCTTCTATTTTCTTTCAAGATGTTTCTATTTTGACTAGAGATTCTTATTATTTCCTTTAAGATTCTTCCTATTTTCTTTCAAGATATTTCTGTTTCGACTAGAGATTCATGTTATTTCCTCTAAGATACTTCCTATTATCTTTCAAGATGTTTCTATTTCGACTAGAGATTCATGTTATTTCCTCCAAGATACTTCCTATTTTCTTTCAAGATGTTTTTTATTTTAACTAGAGATTCCTGTTATTTCCTTCAAGATACTTCCTAATTTATTTCAAGATTGTTTATGTTTAAACCCAATCGTTGTTTTTTCTCGTTTTAAAATATTTTCTGCTTTGACTTACACAAAATGTTTTTTCTTACAAAACATTTAAGGTCTAACAAAATTTGTGTGTACTATTTAAAGGGATGATTCAGCCCGTGAAATAGGCCATAGCCAATAGCATTTCTGAAACATGGGTTGAAATCCATCTTATTTTTTACTTCCCATACAAAACAAATTACTGCGTAGTATGGGAGGTCAAATAAATTGGCCAGATTTCAATTCATGTTTCATTGGAAAAGTTGTTCAATTTAACAGTCTCAATCTACCCTTACAACAGTATTCACTAGTTTCGTTAAATCTTAGAGATGTGTGTAGGAAGCAGTATCATGTGTTATTAAATGATAGAAATGTAGAGACAAGATATTCTGAATGCAGATAACAATAACACTTAAGGCTGCTTCCTAAACAAATCTATATTTTATTAGAAAGTGTAAAAGTTACTCAAAAGTTCAAAGCATAAAATATTTTAAAACGAAAACATAACATTATTGGGACAAATTAATGAATATAATAGCAAAAATTAAAATCGTTGAAATAACGATTCAATTTCATCTGTTTACTGAAACACACAAATTATAGCCTATTAAGCGCAGGGCAATAGAATTCAAACGAAAGATATAGATATAAAATGAAAATATATTTAAAATAACACAAATGGGACACAGGTTACTGAGTGAAAAATGTCATAGTTAATACAAAATACGTAAGAGACATCACAATTAGTATTCAAGCGTTTTTTCTGAATATAATGTAACTCACATAGTTATACTACACAAACACATTGTAAAGATTGTTGTATTTTTACATGATACATTTTTCCTTATATTATAAAATGACAGTCTTAAATTATTCCTTACTATGTGAGGAATGTCACCACAAAGTATAAAGTCACATTAATTGTATTCAGGAATTTTTAAATGATCCATTTTCTTTAAACTCATAAATTATCGCTTACTAAGCGAAGAGTATCACCCAAAAAACAATAATACTTATCAAAGCATTTTTACATGATTATTATTTATCCTTCAATTATATTCTGGCATTTATTTTGCCTTAAGTTATAAAAAGTTATCTCTGACCGAGCTAAGAATATCACCACAAAATACAAAAACAAATTAATTACATTCAAGCATTTTTACATGGTACATGTTCCTTAAATTATAAAATAAAACCCATGAATTAACGCTTACCGAGCAAAGTATGTCAACATAAAATGCAAATCAAATTATATAGATTCCAGCATTTTAACATTATAAATTTTTCCTTAGATTATAAAATTAAATAAATTATCGCTTACTGAGCGTAGAATATCTCTATTATAAAGTTGATATTTCCTAATAATGTAATTAGTACATAGTAATTTTATCTAAAGAACATACCAATCCTTGATATCTTATAAAATGCTCCAAAATTCCGGGAGTTCATGCATGGTATGAATATTTTGTTCTTTTGTGTTGTTCCATTTCTGTACTACTTGGTGCCATAGTTCATTGTTATGTTTTAACCAAGTAATATCATCATTACAAATAACATCTGAAATCATAAAACAAAAAACCTTAGTAGGTACTTAATTACTTCTGCTTTGTAAAGATCGATGAATGATAATCATCAATGAAAAGTTAATGTACACTAGCTGTTGCCCATGGCTTCATCTTTCTAGAATTCGGTTATATCACTTTTTCTCAGACAGGAACATACAACACGAGTCCAATGACTTTATTCATTTAACAATATAGCAGTAGTTATAGCACAATCAAATAACAATCATTTAACACTAGAAACAAGTCGTATTATATGAAATCGCACTCATTATTTTGTTTAAATGTACATATTCTTACTTCGAGAGGTTGTAGGACTTTCTTAAGTGTAGAGAGTTAGGTGATCCACTGATACAAAACTATACTATTCAAGGTTTGGTACTACCTATTAGCTAATGAGATGCGTTAATGGATCGAGGACCACTCAACTTGGTCTTCTAAGCCCTTTTTAGTGTATCCCCCTATACCAGAACCTAATGTGAAGCCCATTATATTGCCTATATCAACCTACCTAAATCATCAATGGATGCGCAAACCTCGATGAAGCCTCAATCAAAATAATAAAAGGTCGGAGAATCGCCTCCGGTAGCTAATTTAATACAATTCGCTTCATACACCTCACTTACCTTTGAAGTTATTAACTACAGCTGGCGGGATACCCCAGTCCTGTAGCACTACTTCATTACTTGGAAGTCATCTAACATGGATGACACCATAATGCCTAACGATGGCACGCACGTTCTCTTCTTTCTTCGGAGAGATTTAAACTTTGCAAAACGTCGCAAGAAAGTATGTATGTATGTATATATAATAAAATAAAAAAAGTAATGCGTTTCTTTCGAAAATCTATGTAAGTAGCGAATCGCGCACAAACGGGTGGGCGGAATGAATGATAACGGTGGGGTGGGGTTGCCCAGTCCATAAAAATTTACCGAAATATTAAAGTACATTCCTCGTAAATCACAACATATAAAAATAAAATAGTTAAGGTTTTTGTTATACACTTATAGTAGCCTAGTTAAACAACAAAGAGTTTTAACGTTATACTAGAGAATACCGATAAAATCGCATAAATCCTGTGGTTATGTGTGGTACGTACACCGTAGCCAGATTTTTGGGCAAATCGGGATATTGGAACCTTTTGAGTAAAAAAGCGGAGTGATTTCACCAAAAATAGGACATGAATTAAAAAACGGCCAAGTGCGAGTCGGACACCGAAGGTTTTCTCCAAAGTTGTAGGTAAATAGTTCTTCCATCACGGGAATCGAACCTCTTTTTTTCTGAGTAGATATGTTTTTAGTTTCCCCCTTAACTAGTCCACAATAATAACATATAAATATATTCCACAACGTATAATTAAAATTACATTCGCGTTATCGTCATTTTTCGAGT
Source organism: Plagodis pulveraria (assembly GCA_963890685.1). NCBI lineage: Eukaryota > Metazoa > Arthropoda > Insecta > Lepidoptera > Geometridae > Plagodis > Plagodis pulveraria. Next base: position 6,525,031 of record OY982950.1, read on the forward strand.
TGGCTCTCACTCCCACTTTCCACAAAGCAAATATAAAGACGTAGCCACGTCGAAACGAGTTCTTTGCTTTTTTAGCGCGTTTGATTATTGGATGAGTAAATTTGAAATGACTGGCATGATTTTTTGGTGTTATACGAGATAGCCTAATAAATGGTGAAACGACAAATCATTCGTGGTAAATATTTGAATGATTTTCCATGATAAGGGGGGTAAAATAATTATATAGCAACACTGCCTTTGAGCTAAATTGCTTCGTTCTTCATACAAGATTTTTGTATTTCCCCTACAATAAGTTCTTTTTCTTAGATTTTGGCACAAGAACGGACAAACTTTTGGCTTATGAAATTTGATACTTGAATGAACACTTTGCATGTACTCTTGAATGAAATAACTTATACTCTATTGGACATTGGTCGAAGTAACACACTCTTGGTATAAAATTGCGTTAGGGACTGGATCCATTGCAGTAATGAGTACATCTAATCAGGTCATCTTTATTACCCATGGCTGATTATGATTAGCTACGATCATATGGCAGTTTTCTGAAAGCAGTTAAGGGTATTTACCCTGGATCGAGGGGGATGACTGTGAATGACTTTAGATTTTTCTGGCAGATCGTTTCGTATTTATATTGATTAATAATTACTCGTTATCAAGCATCTTGATATTAATTCACCTTCGTTTTCCACCACTAATTTAACGTGACATTTCCGAAAAAGCCCGAACTTTATATAACTGTTGTATTAGCCGAGTAATAATTAATGAATATTCTAAAAAATCTCTCATATCTTTAATAATAGCGAAAGGTGTATGCTCACTGGTTTTACACGAAATCTCTAGTACAAAAACCACCTAACCCATGGAGATGGTATTTTTAGTCACGCGACGACCGAAGCCGCTGGCGGATGTTTAGTAGTACTTATTTATTAATCTTATTACTGGTTACTATATCAGCCAGATCGTCCACTGCTTATCACAACCTCCCCCATTATAGAGTGGTTTGCCATAATCCCCACGCTTGGCAGGCGTCTCGGGGATTGCAGTTTATATATAAGTTTCTCAGAAGGCGCTGTGGCCCACTTTCCGGTGTTTTACCTATAATCGCCTCTTACGACACCTACAGGTAGCAATGATAGGTTGCTCCTGCAATGTGTGGGGGGGGCAGGGGGTTCCACCCGGCACCAGCCAGGTCACTTATTACGTGTCATTTAACAATTAATTTCTTAGGTTGAAAACAAAAATATATATGATACCTAATTTATTAAATATGTATATAATACCTAATTTATTAAATATCTTAGCCTTATTTTGTCTTAACTCTTGATGGCAAGATTAACTGACTCTTGAATGGGGACCATTAGTGAGAAATTATTAATTTGTACCAAATAATATTCATCTTGGTGTGAAGTGGTCCTTATTTGTTGTTGCATGTATGACTCATTCTTGGATGGAGAACTTATTATTTTGTACCAAATTAATTTAATCTTAGATTAATGGTGTTTTTCATTCTTCTTCCATGTATCACTGATTCTTGAGTGCAAAAATACAATTTTGTCCAGAGTAACTTAATGTTTCCTTTAAGATTCTACAATTCTTAGTTAGACATCGAAACTGTTTCTCTAGTCAAAATTGAGATATTCTTTGGTGTGAGAAATAATTCTTAAATCAAAACCACTAAGACAACATATTTTCATTTTTGAAACAAGTAACAAAATGTTTTTAATCAAACTACAACTCTTGTGAAAAATAGCAAAACTATTGACACAAAATATTTACATTTTAATTCTAAAAACTTGGCTTTTTTGATACGTTAGCGTGATTATCTTCGTTGAAAGCATTAATATTTGAAGTCAAGATACATCAGTTGAGAGATATTGGGTTCTTATTTTAAGACATCTTTTTTTTCTGTGCAGATTTCTTATTGGATACGTAAGGATGGAGTGATTAGGGTAAGTTTGAAACAAACCAATTGTAAAAAAAAAGTAAATCAATAATCAAAATAAATTTAGGAATTGAAGTAAAGAGATAATGTGATTAGATTTATATTGCACAAGCGTGAACTTGGCGCGGCAATCGCTTAGCTGCGATTTTTTTAAACATAAAGTAAGCATTTTGTCGAAACTTGTTTATATGAATTTATCATATCATTATAATTATAAATAACTTAGGTGTGATTTGGTGGAAATTCATATTCCAATTATATTGTAACCAAATTAATGGCTCACCATTTCAGGTGACTACCATTGAATTAATTAAAAACACTTGTGATATACTCCGCATAATATGATAACAATTATTAAAGAATTACCGTACAGAAAATTCTGTACGGTGCTAATTTCGGTAATTTTATTGTTGATTGCATTTTCATTATTAATTGGTTCCGAAAAGGGAAATTTACAATTTTTATTACACCTTTTTTGGTGAATTTGGAAGACTACCTTTAAAATAACGAGCCTGTCGGCAATATATAATTAGGCTTAGCCTATACGGAATTTCAGGTTTAGAAAAAAACACGTCTTAAAAACTGGTTTTAAATTTTACATTCTAAAACTAGTTTACACAAAACTTTAATGTTTGAAAGTTTTAACTGCTGTTGAATTTATTAATAAATAAATAAAGACCATTTGAAACCTGAAAGTAAGCATTGCGGAACCCTTTGTTTTATCCGTATTATTAATAAATAACAGATAACAATAGAGATCCAACCTTAATTACCTTTTTGCCCTTGATATTTTCAGCGACACTACATAATTACAACGTATATATTTCTGCTTATCTGCTCATAATTTTCTCTAGACGGTCTAAATAATATGTAGGTTATTGGTATCTATCATGAACGTTGATTGAATAAGTAAAACAGCGACGTCAAAAGCCTGTCTGAAAATGAACGTACATTACCACCAGAGTGCTTCTGGGGAGTTAATGTTATTTACCTAAATTATAACTAACCAGGAGGTAGATCTGTTGGTTTAGTTACGTGACGTCATTAAGAAGAAAACGTCAAGGTCGCCAAGAGATCAATGGACCATGAAACAAGAGTGTGCAACGTGCAGCCGCTTGTTATTCAAAGAATATTCTTTTTAAAACAAAACTATGTAATAAAAAATGTGTTTATATACGACATCACATTAGAAACCTCTACAATTATCAGTGTTTCTCTATTATATTATGCATGTATGATACATATAAACCATTCTCAGCAATTATTTTATCTATTAGAAAAAACCGCATCAAAATCCGTTCCGTAGTTTTTCAGATCTAAGTATAGAGCCACTTTGTTTTATACTACATATGCAGTGATAGTGATTAGATATTCCTAGATATCGAAAAGATATCCGGCATCAAACTGATATTCGTTTTTTCCAGTAGATTTTTTTTTCCATCATTTATTTTACTACTTGGTAGCTGGCTAGAATCCGTCTTGATAGATGTATAATTATGTAGATATTTTTGTCTGCAGTGCAGCAAAAAAATATTAGTACTAACGAGCTCTAAATACATTCTTAAACAAGGTTTAATTGCACTGAATGGTTGCCTACTTACTTATCACAAAGTGATTTAGGACTTAGATATTTTAAGCAATATTAAAAAATTAAATGTATTTGTGTGTTGACTGCAAAACACAAATACATTTATATATTTTGCAACTTTTACTATGAGTTATGTTGATTACTAGTAGTAAGTACCACTGCAGTGTTAGATATGGACTAGCGTGATGCTTACCAGGCGAGCGACTTGTCCAAGGCCGGGTACTTATTTTTGAGCTTTCTCATTTTCCAGTACAAACCCAAAGTAGCTGTTTCTCCAAGATGCCACCAACAGTCAAGCACAACATCATAATAATATACTGAACCTCCCGATGACTCCGACGATGCACTTATGTTCAAATTATCATCATTGTGTCGGGAGTCATGGAATGGTTCAACAATGTTATCGTTCTCGTGAAGATCGTCGGGACTCAAGCGGACGGCGGCGCTAAGTTCAGGATTCGTGAAATAAGCACAAGTGGTACAGATATTGTGCATCTCTAATATCGTACTGCTTGTGCTTTACTTTACGTTTACTAATACTGCGCTGTGCAGAAGCACTTTGAAGTTTTATATGAGTTATTCACGTTATTATTGTTATGTTTGCAATAACGCCTGCTATGCGGATTACATTACAAAATTACAATTATACGCACACGGGATGTCCCGCACATGACTTAAATTTTTCTATCTTATAATTGTAATTTTGTAATGTTATTCACATATGTTTAATGTGAATGTGTAATTAGATGTTACTATGTGAAAAAGAAGAGAAACTTTTTTGGTTTTGTTGAATGATTTATTTAGCAGTTTGTTTATATTCAATGATTATTATTTATTATATGAAGAAGATTTATTCAGTTTATATCTTAGTCTTACATTTTTTTTAAATACAGTACCTTGGCGATTGATATTCCCTTTGCGTGTATTGTAGCGCCATCTCACGAAGTTTTGGGTTACCAGTAGTCTATAATTCAAGACCTGTTGATCTTGATGTAAGTACCTCTAAGATTTGTAACACGTTTATGATGTCAAGTACTTCAAAGATTTATTACACAATGCAAGTTCCTCAAAGATTTATTAGATGGCGCTATATGAAATTGTAGTTAAGACCCTTATTTATTCATAATTATAAAATGTTATTTTAAATGTTTTGTGTAAAATGTGTGTTTTGATTATAGTGCGTATTTAAAATGTTTTCAGTTAGGGTTTCGTACTCAAAGGACAAAATGAAGACTTTTATCCATAGAACGTGTAAAGATCCTGGACGTAACGAGGTTCTTCGTTACGTCCAGGAGAGAAAGAAAGGCCGATGAGATAAGCAAATTACGCTGAATCTGATTGGTTGGACCACAGCTATGCTCTGCTCTATTGTATGCAATCGTACTTGAAATATTACATATACCTGTAGTCTTTATAATATATCTTGATCTTGACATCACCAGATTTCAGAATAGCTCACACCAAGCAAGCAAGAAGTATTAGGTAAGTTAATTAATATGTTGGACTGTCTGATGATTTCGTTACCCTTATGTAACCTTTATCATAAAGGAGACGATACCATCAGATGAAGCAACAACAAACGCTTCAAACCATCAATATTTATCCAGATTACGTATTGGATACGTAAGAAATATTGGATACGTTAGGATGGAGTGAATATGGTAAGTTTTAAACAAACAAATTGTAAAATAGCAATATCAAAATATATTTAAGAATTGAAGTAAAGAGATATGTAACCCGATTAGATTTATTCTGCACAAGCGTGAACTCGGCGCGGCGACTGCTTAACTGCATTATGATATGAGGTATGATTTGGTGGAAATGCACATTCCAATTAAATTGTTAGGAAAGGAATGCTCGCGTTAAATGTCCTATTTTTTGAATTGTTTTTTAAACGTAAGGATCTGTAATTGGCTTTCTTGTTGTTTATCTTTAAAACATTATTTAAAAGCTGTAGATTATCCTCTTAAGACTGTGAAGTGAAGAATTAAATCCGTGGTCTCTGCCTACCCCTACGGGAAAGAGGTGTGATTTTATGTATGTATGTATGTAGATAATCCTCTAAATAAATAAGTAAACTTTTAATATTTCAGTAACTCTGTGTAACAATTAAATCATATAATAAACGTCAGAACCAAATTTATAACACACCATTTCAGGTGACTACCATACATATTTTTTTATGTTATTGTGACGGAACAAGCTCGAGGCCCACCTGATGTTAAGCGGACTAACGTCTGCCTATAACAGATGCATTTCATCACAAGTCACGAATCGCACTGCGCCCGTCGTCATGATATTTGTTAAGTCTCATTTTCTGTATAGTGTCTTGGCGACAGATTTTCTACTTGAGGGCTCGAGATTTTCAACTATCAAGCTAGCATCGCAAAATGCCCTTCCACCATGCGTTGAAGCTCAAACCGGCGGTGGGGATCGAACCAGGGTACTGCGGCTCGGCAGTCTATAGCTATTACCGCTCTGCCATCATTGCTTCAAAAAAATTTAAAACACTTGTGATATACTCCGCATAACAATAATTATTAGAGATATGATTTATTAGAAAAAATGTGGATTGTTTGTGAGTCTGCAATGACTTGTAGTATCTGTAGTGTTGTAAATAGTAGGTACGTAGAATTTTGAATTCCCCACAGGGAGGGAAGCTTGCACCCAATCACTATCATTCATCTCAACATTCAAAACCGACACTTACGTATCTTTTACTAAGAAGCTCACTGTATTTCCACAGCTGATAACGTCTCAAATAGTATGTAAATTTAGGAACTAAATGATAAAATAATTTAAATAATCTGCTAGAAATATTTCTAAATTTTTGAATTTGTTCTTCGATAATTAGTGATAAAGATTCGTCATTATTTGTCGAAAAACAAAGTCAAGTAAGTTGAATTTTAATTTAATCGAAATTTTATCCGGACAAGTATTACAAAGAAAAATCACACATTTGGAAAGTTTGTAGCACCAATAAGACAAAATCGTCTATCAGTACTCGCTAATCATTCAATACAGTGCTCGCCTCACCTCCTAAGGTTCCGTCATCCAAATACCAAACGTTAGGTTTTGATTGGAAACGTTGAACTATTGAGTGGATGGCAAGGCTAAAGATGGCTGGTCCCAGAGGACCACTGTTGACACTCTACGGAAGATAATATAACGTTATTTTGGTATGTTAAGTTGTTAAGGTAGAAAAGACATTGCAAAAGAAAAGGGAAAAAAATCCTTCCGAAATTTTACCTTTCACTTCAGTCTAAAGGGTGCCTATATCTAAAGAGTTGGATGCATTTTTAACATCCACCTTCAGAAGCAAACGACCACAATTTTGATCAAAAAATGTGCGAAGCAGCCTCACAACCATGCGAACCAAAATTTGCTCCAGTAGTTCATTATAATATGTTGGTTATTGGTAATCATCATGAACGTTGATGAAATAAGTTATAGAGCGACGTCAAAAGCCTGCCTGAAAATTACTTAACCACTTAACAAACGTACTTAACCACCAGAGTGCTCGTGGGGAGTTAATGTTATTTACCTAAATCATTACTAAACCAACAGATCAACCAGGAGTAGATCTGTTGGTTTAGTAACGACGTCAAGACTGCCAAGAGAGCAATGGACCATGAGACAGGAGCGTGCACCGTGCAGCTGATTCCTTGTTATTCCAGGAATATTCTTTTTAAAACAAAACTATGTAAACGACTTAGGAAATACCATTTCAAAATTATGAACAGTTACTTTATATACCCGAAATGAAACAACATAACTTGTGGAAGTCGGTATGTCGGCTCGCAGCGTAGTTTGCTAAAGCAACGTCCGCCGCCGCTAGTATGCGTTAGCCGGCCGGTCGAATTTGCGTCTGTACAAACCGGCTAGCCGGTCAGCGGTCAATCTTCGTGTTTACAAATTTACCATAAAATCTGCGTAATCTCCGATTTTCATAATGCAATCGGTTTTCGTAGGGATGGATCCTTGGCTATACGAAAAATAATTTTCTAAGATAACAGAAAGTATTTTTAATATTTTTATGAAATCTGATATCTGCATAAATGTATACGGAACTGGTCAATAACGATTTTAAAATAAATTAAAAGGAGAAGGATTGAAAAGTTTTTTTTTAGATTGTTTTATATTTGACCCCCCTGTGTGGCCAAGACTTTTGGACAGGACCAGAATTCTGGATTTTCGTGAGAATTAATCATGAGCATATTCATTACATTAAAGTTTTGTGTTGCCAATTTATAAACGCTATTGAATTTCTATGAATAAATTAATAGAGAATGAATGAGATTTGAGACCTGAATGTAAGGATTGAGGAACCCTAGATTTTATTAGCAATATTAGTCTACAGATAGCAATAGCAATACAACTAACAACGTATATTTCTGAATTTCATTTCCTACAGGAGTTAATTACATGCAGGTTATTGGCATACATCATGAACGTGAATGAATTCAGCAAGACAGCGACGTGAGAAACCCGATTGAGAAATTACGTGCTTAACCACTATAGTGTTTCTGGGGTGTTTATGTTATTTAAATAAGTCATCATATCAAACCAGAAATACATCTAGTAGTTTAGTAACGCGACATCATAAAGAAGAAAATGTCAAGATTGTAAGAGTCTTGGGCCACGTGACGAGAGTGTGAGGCGTGCAGGTGATGCCTTGTGAACAAAAAAAATGAATTTAGCTAATATGGGACCACCTATATTCTTTTTTATGTCTGATAGGTTAGCCTTTGACCACAATCTCACCTAATGGTAAGTGGATGATGTCATCAAAAATGTTCTTCAGGCTAACTTAGTGTAGTGGTAGAATAGAATAAGTATCAATTTGTAACGTAAGATTATGTAGACAGTAATAAACTTATTATTCACTTGAACGGACGTTTCGTCTTATCTCCCCTCCCGCACCCCAGCACACCTCATGGCGACCCTGCCATGCGCCGGGCGCTGCTGGTCTGGGTTGAGGCGCGTCGGCGTATATTATATTATTCGTGAATAAAACCTTAAAAATAAAAACTTTACAAAAATATGAACGTTTATATAAAGTGGAGCGGACTATATATATTTTTTATTGTGGAACATTTTGTCTAAGATTGCGGATTTTTTATGGTTGTTCTGTTTCGTGAAGATTGTGCAGCAAGATGTGCAACTCCAAGATAGAGAAGGATGAGGTGTTCATCAACCAAAATGCAGCAGGAGGTACCAACGACTCTATTTTAGAGCACATTAAAGGTCAGATGGATATGTTACATTATGATTATCGTAATCCTATCAGTGTTGGGGGCTACCTAGTTTATTTCCTGATTCGAAAATATAGAGCACTACATAAAAAATGGATGCGTGATCAAATCACTTTGCACGCAATTACTAGAGTTCGAGATTCATTTCGGAGGATCCAGCCTAGAGGAGAAAGTAACGAAGAAAATGCGTAATTGTTTTGTAGAAGAAAAGTGAAGTGAATTTAGAGTGAAGTGTGGTGAATAATCATACCTAATTATCTCAAGGTAATTCAATTATTATGTTAATCGAAACAATTGGTAACGCGGGATAGGTAATGCAGGTGTGCACGGTAACTTGATCCCGGTATGCGCATCGCGTCATCCGTTCGCCCGGTCACACCGATAACGCTGTGCAGTGTAATGTAATTCTAAGAACTTTGCTTGCAATATGGACTTGTTACGAACATTGATGATAACTTTTAATATGCTTTGATTAATTTGAATCTTTGTTTTGTACTTTGAATCTTAATGTAATTACGAATGTTTTAATTAAGGTCATGTTTCACAGTAAATAATCTGACTGTTTAATTTTGTTAATGATGAGATGTAGGTTTAATGGATAGATTAAAAATATTATTTGATAATTTGCAAGAGATAAGAACATATTTGATTAAAATAGGCCCGAGTAGACGTAAGGGAAATATATTGTTAGAGAAACAATCTGAGGCAACTGAGTTGATAGGAAGGTTTAAAGAGTTATTAAACTTATTAGAGGTACAAGTAGAAAAAGGGGACCTACCATTGGAATTTAAGAGTTATATTTTAAATTACAAAGAAAATGTCGATGAATTATATGCGAATATATTAAGCTTATGTGAATTCCAGGAGCGTAACACGGAGTCTGACTCTTTAAATATTTTATCGAACGTGGCTAGTTGTGATCAATCATTGGTGAAGATGGCGAAGGTAAGTTTTGATTTAAAAACTGCGGTGAGTTTGCTACCGATTATGACCGATCAAGAAAATGACACATATAATTTGATTGATGCTATAGAGTTATATAGTTCTATGATTACAGACGAAAGCAAGCCGTTATTAATAGATTTTATCTTGAAAACTAGGCTTTCGAGAAATGCCAAATTAAGGTTAGCTACTTCTTATAAAGATGTATCTCTACTGGTGACGGATATGAAAAAACATCTGCTCACTAAAAAGTCTGATACGTCCTTACAGTCGAAATTACAGTGTGCAATTCAAGGTCACAAAACAATTCAACAATTTGGGACAGAAATTGAAAAGTTGTTTGTAGATTTAACTATATCACAGGCTGACGGCGATAGCAGTAAGTTTGACGTTTTACGACCGATTAATGAGAGGAATGCAATCAAAAGGTTTGCTGACGGTTTAAAAAGCCAACGATTAGGTACAATTATTTCTGCGAGAAATTTTTCGAATCTTAAGGATGCTATAAGGGCAGCAGAAGATGAAGAGATAGCAACTACCTCTCAACCACCATTTTTGACATATAGAGGTCGAGGTAATTACCATAGAGGTAGGTATAATGGTAATTATGGCTATAATCAGCGTGGACATTACAGCAATAACCAGCGAGGTAAATATCGTGGTACAGGTGGTACACGAGGCAACAACGACACGCGTGGCACAAGTACACACCGTGGTACTGGTAACTATAGTAGATGGCAGAGAGGAGCATTCCGTGGACGTGGACGAGTTAACTATATGCATAACGAGGTAAGTACTCAGGAAGAGGTAAGTACTAATCCGGTATCAGAATTTTTTCGTGAATAAAAGTATTTTTACGGGAGAGAGTATAAATTGGGTAAATTCAACCATAGATAATAAACATGTTGATTTTTTGGTAGATACTGGAGCGTCTATATGCGCTATAAAGGAAAAGGTTTTGAGGAACTTTAATTACAAATTTTATAACGAAATTTTTGACATTGAAGGCATAGGTGGTACTCTCACATCAGATGGATACGTACTTTTAAACATTAATATTGACGATATTCAGTTTAATCACAAATTTTACGTTTTTAAAGATCTACCTTGTTACACGTCTGGAATTTTGGGACAAGATTTTATTTTAAAATACAGTGTAATTTTGGATTATCAAAATTGTACATTAACTTTAACAAATCAAACTCTTACAACAGTAACACCTTTATTTATAGATCAAATTATTACTTTAGAACCACGATGTGAAACTATTAAATATTTACCAACAGATTGTAACTCAGATTGTGTTGTGTTATCTAAACAATTAACTGATCATGTATTTATGGCAAGTACAATATCTAGACCTGTAAATGGAAAAATACCAGTAAAGTTATTGAATACAAGTGATAAAGAGGTACAAATAAATATTTTTAAGCCAGATGTACACAATATAAACGACTATGATATAAAACAATTTTGTGAGACCAAGGTAAATGCTGAAAGAGTTAAAGAACTATTTTCTTATTTAAAATTAAATACATATTTGAGTAAAGAAGAGCAAATTTCAATTGAAAACATATGTGCTAAATATAATGATGTTTTTCATTTACCTAATGATAAACTTACAGTTACTAATGTATATAAACAAGAGATAAAATTAAAAGAAAATGTAACAGCAGTATATAGTAAACCTTATAGGCTACCGTTTTCTCAAAAGAAAGAAATAGAAAAACAAATTAAAGAGTTATGCGATAGTGATATTATAGAGGAGGCGACAAGTGATTGGTCAAGTCCTATACTGATCGTACCAAAGAAGCTAGATAGAACAGGAGAACGTAAATGGAGGATTGTTGTAGATTACAGACGTTTAAACGATAACATTAAAGATGATAAGTTTCCATTACCTAATATTACTGATATACTAGATTCACTTTCAGGTTATGTATACTATTCTCATTTAGATTTATCCCAAAGCTACTACCAAATTGAATTAGAACCACACAGCAGAAAGTACACATCTTTTACTACAGATCAAGGTCAATTTCAGATGAAAAGATTGCCGATGGGACTGAAGATAAGTCCGAGTACTTTTTCAAGAGCTATGACTGTTGCTATGGCGGGATTAAATTACGAAAACTGCCTAATATATTTAGATGACCTTGTAATTTTAGGGAGAAATTTATCAGATCACAATAAGAACTTAATAACAGTATTTAACAGACTTAGAAGAGTAAATTTGAAGTTAAACCCATCTAAATGTGAATTTTTGAAGAAGGAACTTCTTTATCTAGGTCATGTTGTGTCAGAAAAAGGAGTATCCCCTGATCCAGAAAAAATAGAAGTTGTCAAAAATTATCCTAAACCTAAATCATGTGACGAAGTTAAGCGTTTTGTTGCTTTTACAAATTATTACAGAAAGTTTGTAAAAAACTTTGCTTTAATTGTTTTGCCATTAAACAAAATGTGTGAAAAGAATGTAGATTTTCATTGGACAGATGAGTGTGACATTGCTTTTGAAACACTAAAAAACTGTTTAGTTAACCCACCAATTCTCGATTATCCAGATTTTAGCGAAGACAACGAATTCACTCTTCAAACTGATAGCTCAGGATTTGCAGTAGGTAGTGTGTTATCTAATAAAAATGGAAGACCAATAGCATATGCAAGTAGAAATTTAAACAAAGCAGAATTAAATTACCCAATAATTGAAAAAGAACTTTTGGCAATAGTGTGGTCCGTAAAATATTTTAGACCGTATTTATATGGACGGAAATTCCTTGTTAAAACAGATCATAAACCATTAATGTATTTGTTCAGTATGAAAGATCCTTCTAGTCGTTTGACAAAGTTTAGGTTATGCCTAGAAGAATATGACTTCAAAGTGGAGTATGTACGAGGAAAAGAAAATGCGGCAGCTGATGCATTATCTCGAATAATTGTGACATGTGATGATTTGAAGAGAATGAATGATGAATGTATGTATGTAATGACGCGTGCACAATGTAAGAAAGCGAGAGAATGCGAGAAACCACTTAATTCCCAGGATATGACGATGAATGAAATCAGCGAAGGGGATGGCCAACCTAACGTTGTTGAAATTCTAAAGAAATCCAATAATGACGTTGAATTTACTATTGTTGACAAGCAGAATTTGAAGAAAATTATAATGAATAAAAAATTAGAGACCAAAGTATCAAGTAAAGAAAATTATGTATATGTAGGTCGACCTCTACAAGTAATATATTACGTGAATAATGATCCGAAATCTTTACCAGCAAGAGCGCGAGTCGACTTGTTGGAAGAGTTAGGAGAGTTCTGTAATGAATTGAAAATAAACGAGCTCGTTATAATAAAAAAAGAAGAAAATAAGGAATTAATAAAGAAAATAATAAAAGATATAAAACATGATACTAAATGGAGAGGTCCTAGATTTTGTGTGATTAATAAAGTTGAAAGAATAATTGAAGAAGATATGAAAAAGGTTATTATGAATGACTTTCATTTGTTACCGACGAGTGGACATGCAGGAATTAGAAGAACAGTTAATAACATAAAGAAATATTACTATTGGCCGAGTATGGAAAGTGATGTAAAGAAATTTATTACGAAATGTATTAGTTGTCAGAAAATGAAACACCATAGAAATGTAAAAGAGCCTATGACTATTACAACGACAGCATCAACTTCATTTGAGAAGGTATTTTTGGACATTGTAGGTCCATTAGACAGAGATGATGAAGGTTATATTTACATTTTGACATTACAGTGTGAATTAACAAAATATGTAGAAGCTTATCCATTAAAATCAAAATCAGCCAGTGAGGTAGCAAGAACGTTTGTAGAAAATTTTATATTAACGTATGGAGTTCCTAGAGAAATTGCAACCGATAGAGGTTCCGAATTTATTTCAAGTGTGATGAAGGAAACCTGTGAAATTTTAGGTATTAAGCAATTATTTTCAACAGCGTATCATCACGAGTCAATTGGCGCATTAGAAAATACTCATAAAGTCTTAGGAAACTTTTTGCGAATACAAACAAGTAATAATCAGAGTTCATGGAGTTCGTGGATTAATTATTGGAAATTTTCATTTAATACAACAGTACACAGTGAAACAAAATATACACCTTACGAATTAGTGTTCGGACACGTATGTTTGTTACCAAATAATTTAAAATCTCAGGTAGAACCATTATACAATTTTGACAATTATCCTAATGAACTAAAATTTAGACTACAGAGAGCTCAGAATGATGCAAAAAACAATTTATTAAATTCGAAAGAAACACGAAAAATTAACTACGATAAATCAATTAATCCTATTACGTATTCAGAAGGTGATTTAATTTTGATAAAGGAAGAAGATAAAAATAAACTCGAAAGCATTTATTCTGGTCCATATCTTGTAATTAAGGACGTCAGTCCAAATGTAATCATACTAAAGAATGATAAAAACTATATCATCCACAAGAATAGGACAAAACTATTCAAGAAAAATGAGTAATATAGCGAAGTAAGTTAAGGTAACATTAGCATATATAAGAAAAAGTAGATATTAATAATTTTTATATCGTACATGTTTATGTATAAGATTATGCTTTTGCTTTGCTAATGTTTTTCTGTTAACAATAATAAGTTAAATTTAATGTATTTTTTCTATATTAATATCTTTGAAACTTAAAAATAATTTGAATATTTTATCTTTAATTAGACTAAGAATTTTAACAATGATTGTGAAAATTCTTTTAATTAAGGGAGGAGATGTAGTGGTAGAATAGAATAAGTATCAATTTGTAACGTAAGATTATGTAGACAGTAATAAACTTATTATTCACTTGAACGGACGTTTCGTCTTATCTCCCCTCCCGCACCCCAGCACACCTCATTAGAATTACTGGTTCTCAATGACAGCTGCCGGAACAAACCGTTAGGTACTTGACGACAGATTTTCTACTTGAGGGTGGTTGCTAGCCAGGCGGGCATTCGCAAAATGCCCTACCGCTATGTTATAACGACTACCATCCTAATAAAACAACCGGGACCGACGGCGTAATGTGCTCTCCGAAACACGGAAGCACTCAGCAGTAGTAATGTCACTAGCGGTCACCCATCCCAGTCAAGTATTTCAATATGTCAGTAATTTTGACGTTTTGCATGTCCGTTTTCTGACATAGCTCCAAATTTCTTTATTTATAACGTGATACACCTGGGTCAAACGTACGAATGCCACATGACCACCGGTTACTTAAAGAAAGTTGAACACGCAAAGCTAAGGCATAGTAGAAAGAGAGGAAGTAGGCCATCTCCAGCCCAATCCGCGATATAATTACCTACCACACTTGTCTATCTCAGGGTTGTCACTTTTAGCAAAATTTTAATTCAGTGCCTAGAAATTGGCAACGGCCGGGAAGACGTGTTTTTTACTTATGTTGTGTGGGTTCAGGGTAAGTGAGGTCAGTTTTACCTAAACCATGATGAAGCCTTTCACGATGATAGAAAGAGCGACAGAAGATACCTATGTGGTTGCGGGGCCAGAGACGGGCGCCGCGGGGCGGTGATGTGTACGAGTACCTACGGTAGTTTACGTGAGTTTACTGATAGCACTGTCAACCAATTCACTACTTTAAAGCCCGGCCCTTGCCAAAGATGACACATCTCTGTATGGCTAATTTAGTGATTCAATAAAGTTCCACAATAGTTTTCCTAACAAATACAGAAATGTATTCAAGATTCAGAACAGTACTATTTATAAAAAAAGCGCCGTTTCGGACACGCCCATATGTAAGGTTTCGTAGTTCATGTGTAGTTATTGCGTTAGTTTTTTATTGTTTGTAAGTTTTGTTTGTTTTCGCATACATTTTATATGAAAAACCAAAATAACTTTGCTTCTGTGATTTGATGCTAAATACCTTTATATTTCGAAAACTATAACTTACATTTTTAAAAGTTGTACTATGGGAGTTATTGG
Organism: Plagodis pulveraria; assembly: GCA_963890685.1. Classification (NCBI taxonomy): domain Eukaryota; kingdom Metazoa; phylum Arthropoda; class Insecta; order Lepidoptera; family Geometridae; genus Plagodis; species Plagodis pulveraria. Next base: position 6,540,723 of record OY982950.1, read on the forward strand.
TGGAACTAAAAATATGTCAAAAATGGGGCTTTGATAGCAATATCTCGAGACAGACACATTCAATTAACTTTGTTACCTACCTACAATACTGAGAAATCGGCATGGACTAAATGTAAACAAAGCAATAGCGGCATATCAATTGACAGATCAAATATACCTAGGCAATACATTGTAGTGGGAAAGTAGGCCTGCCTACTTCGTCTGCCTGATAGAAAACTACCAAATAAAATCTATAGGTATCTCACTCATCATCAATTAAACATTATAGGTATGCTAGAATAACTTGCTTACCTTTCCTGTTCAGTAGGTAATCTGAACAGAGACAACTCTGAAATAGATGAACTGTTTAAACAGCCAAACACAGCAATAAGTTCTCCTGCGATTATCACACATTTTTAGTTTATTTAGAGGTGCCGAAAAGCCGTGACGCTCAAACTTTGTGCGATGTTAGCCCCGACTGGCGCACGGTCGAAACGGGTCGAGATTTTGTTAGAGTGTGCGTGTGGGACGCATAGATTTTATGGCGCACACATACAAGCCGCGCGCGGTGCGTTTGTATGAAGATAACTTACTTCCCACTCTTTCTACTATGCCGCGGCGGTCGTTACTTACCTTTGCTGATCAATTCATAAAAAAATCTGCTAAGCAAACTTCGCTACGAGTGCTTCAAAATGAATCACCTGATGACTCCGTTTTGTTTATGTTACATACATCATAAAGAAGACGAAGTTCATCAGATGATTCAATTATCAAAGACTCAAGGCGTCGAGATATCAAGGCAGATTTCAGGTTGACTCACAAAATCGAGGAAGAATATCGCGGTTATGCTAGCAATATTTTAGTTTTTTAATAGTACATATGTTATGTTACTGATACAGTTCAATATTTTATGACCCTATGCTTGCCCCATGCTATTTTATGCCAAAGCGCATGTCGATGTTGCATAGTCATTCAATTCCTTATCCCTCAAACTTTGCTCCCACTCAACTGTTTTCTGATTTTAAGTACTTTTGCGGTTATCTAGAGCTAACAACAGCAAATTCATCACGATTTCTGGTATTGTTATTATTTAAATAACTCCTGGGACCATAAACTCAGACCTAGAAAGAAATTGAGAATATAAGAACAACGAGCCAAAAGGTAGTAAATAACGGTAGGCACCCCAACTTATGATGCCTGTGAAAATTTATATAATTTTATCACTACTATATACCCGACAGATACGTGGTAACGATGCTGGAAAGAGCAATATACATCACTATATAATAGGAGTTAGTTTAAAGATAAGTCACGAATTTTCTCTAGAATATTACTGTTCATGCCGTCCTAAAGTAATGGTTGTATTAAGAAAAATAAAAGTCAACTTAATAGTATAAAAATATATACAAGTACTATATATAAACAAGCGGTTTTATTTATGAAATATCTACAACATGGCATCAGTAGTGGCTGAGCGTGATTTGCGAAGAAGTTCAAAAGATGTCCACTTAAAAGGGGACAGCGATTTCCTGTGGCGCAAGTCGCATGCGAAAATTGTAACATATACATTTTGTATAAAGAGCGACGAAGAGGGAGAATGGAGTGCTGATTGCAGTCGAAGATACACAATTCAAATAAGAAAGATATATTGAAAGCGAGGCGAAGGCGCAAGCTAGTCTTATCTTCGAAGTGGCTGATAACCACATTGAATACTGTATCACCCGGATTGTCCACTGCTGAACTCAGCCTCACCCATTAAAGGGGAATTTCCATTATATCAGCATCGACAGATCCGTACTCAAGGACAAGGACGGAGCTTTCATAATAATCAAATGAGTAGTTAAAATTTTGATTAAGAAGGACGAGTTATACTCAGTCAAGGAAGAGGACTATAATACCGACGATCAAACTCATGGATGAAGTTTCAATCAGGGACAAGGCAGGGCTGTCGAGTCAGAGTCGAGCAAGAAGTTTCAATGCGAGAGGACCACATGCAGATGAGAACCAGCCGGCGTGTGTTGCTTTTCAGTATATATATAGCTGTATATATAGTGCATATAGCTAGTAATGTAGTGAATACCCATATTTTATTTCACTGAGCACACAGACGAATTAACGGCAAATTCATCTGAATGTGATCATTTGAAAGTAGCTGAATTGCTTACACAAACTCCATTCACCCTACGTCCAATATGCATGATGCTTAGCTCGACTCTAAAATCATTGAGGTCAACCCTCTTTGTCTCACCCGCACTCTAAACTAAGTGCTAGGCAACTTAACCATCTTACTTTAGTTTGCACAACTTTCTCCAGAGCACGTTGTACGATACAATATCAAATGCTGTGGGGCAGATCGAAAAAACAAGCATAACTCCTACGTTTTGTGTAATGATGGACAACATGCTTGGGACCTAAAATTGCGCTCTCGGTTGAGGTATTTATCTTTAGAAACAAGAGTAAAGGATTTCTAAATATTATTATTACAAGCACTATCGCGTGCTAAGCGAAAATATATTTAACAAATTATTGGAGTACAAAATTTTATGCCCAAGGCGGGAATCGAACCCGCGTCCTCCGATATCGCGTCGGATGCCTAAACCTCCTCGGCCACCTGGACACGGCATTTGTAGCCAAATTTTGTTTTGAAAATTGTAGCCGAGGTTGCAACTCCCGCCTTGAGCATAAAAAAAATTGTACTCCAATAATTTGTTAAATAACAGTAAAGGATGTTGTTGATTGTTGACCTCAGCAATCACTCTAAGGAAATTAGATGATAGTTTCCCATAGCAGTATCTAGTCCTGTTCTTAACAATTAGTACTACGGTGGTTTTCTATATATAACAGGTTGCAACATAGTCCTGAGGTTAGGAAACCAATAATGGTGCCAAGTGTGTGTAATGGACATCAGCATTAGCTTGACATATATTCTACTGCATGTTTCAAGGGACTACAATAAAATACAAAATGTTTATATCATTTTCTTAAACACATTGACCTTTTTATTCTCTGTATAATATATTTATGAATAATATATATCTTCGAAATTCGGGATTGAACAAACAAAGACCTTACTAGGCATGAACCATTATTCAGTGCTATTAGAGTTTCCACTAAATATTAAATATTATAGTGTTCAGTGTTGTCTATGCATAGGCTGGACAACTCTGAAAGACAGTGAATGTGGATTAAGAATGAACGAGTTACTCATCAAATGTCTTCTCTACGCTGATGACCAAGTGGTACTTGCGTCGTCGGTAAGAGTTGCAGGAGATGGTAAATGTTTTTGCATAAGGCTTTAGAAAGGGAATAAAAATAATCGTAAATAAGACGAAAGTTATGGTGTTTAGACAAGATGATAGAGTGACCGATTGCAACTTTGTGATTGGAGGTGAAAAAGTGGCACGAATGAAAGAGTTTGTAGGTATACTTGAGATCTGTTTAAAAAAGATGGAGAGTGTGAAAGTGATATAGAAAAGAGAGTGAATGCTGGAAACATATTGATCGGAGTATCGCCCTTGTTTATGAGTCAGAAGGTGTCTAAGAAGGCTCGCCTGGCTGTTCATGGAGGAGTGTTGGTTCTGACACTAATGTATGTTAGTGAAAGTTGGGTATGGCAGAAAAATAAGAAAGTAAAAAATGCAGTTGGGATGAGAGCATTGAGAAGCATGATTGTAGTCAAACGGAGTGACAGGATAAGGAATAGTGTGATAAGGGAACGATGTGGTGTGAATGAGGATGTAGTGAGAAAAAGGAAGAATGGTATATGAAGATGGTTTGAACATGTGGAGAGAATGAATGAAATGAGAATGACTAAATAGGTATACATGGGACAAATGGACGGAAGTGTTGGAAGACCTAGACGACCGTTCCGAAAATAGATTGAAGACGTTCTGAAAAAAGGCCAAGTCAGGAGTACCCTAAACCGACGCTCATTGTATGAAAAGTTTGATGAGTGTAGATAAAGCGAAATAGATATCACCGTAGTAAGCGGAAATATGTGGTCTCTGCCTACCCCTAAGGTAAGGCGGCGTGATTTTATGTATGTATTAAATAAGTTAATAATTAAGTAATTAAAGTTTCATACACATTTTATTCATTATTCAGAAAACAAATTATATGCCTACATATATAGCGATTCTTAAAATTAATTAAGGTTACCTGCGGCCTGGTATCAAACAAGCGTTGAATAGAATTAAAAGTAACAAATATATACAATATATATCAAACAAATTAATTTAAAGCTCTTTAATGACATTACATAATGGTATTCACTAATTTTAGTAAATAATACGTGATAACTCACGTGAATAAGTCAGATTGCTCCAACTACAGTTTTAACCACATCCGGTGGTCTTCTTCAAGGAGAGCTCGGGTCGCCCGCGTTGACGTCTCGCTGAGTGCTGTGAGACTGAGACCACCGGATGTGGTTGAAACTATGGTCGGAGCTATCTAACTTATTCACGTGAGTTATCCCGTATTATGTACTAAAATCACATATGTTTTAGTTACATGTATGATTTTCACAAAATTCAAGTAAAAAACAACTGGGTGAGGAAACCAACAGAATATTGATTGCGGAAAGAAAGTTTGTTGTTGTTTGCATGGAATGTAGACAGTCTCTGCTCCGTGTCGTATTGTTTCATTATAATATTTAGACCGGTCCTCCCCGCTCCAATGGCCTAAGAGTAATTTGTTCATGTGAAAGTACGTAAAAGTCGAGGTATGGCAAAGTTAGGTACCATGTAGCACGAAACAATATAGTTACATTTTGTACGACCACGTCGAAGTTTAATTTACCCTAACTCTTTTACATTCTTATTTTCTAAATATACGACTTCAAGACTTTCTTCATCCTTTTCCGGCTTTCTGAAAGCATAAATGATATACTTAGTTGTGGAATACATCAGGTAGAAACTTAACCACTGAGCATCGGCTGTGGCTATACATAGGATAACAATACATTTCTAATATAATTTTTTAGGCACAATAGCGGATTTCGTTTTTTTTATATATTTATAGCTGATAGATTAGCCTTCGACCGCAATCTCTCCTCATGATAAGTGATGATGTGGTCGAAGGTGTTAACAGGCTTAACCTAGAATTACTGGCTCTCAAGTTCAGCTGCCGGAGTACACCGTAAGGTGCTTGGCGACAGATTTTCTACTTTAGGGTGATCGCTAGCCAGGCAGGGGCATTCGCAAAATGTCCTTCCACCATGCGGTGAAGCTCAAGCCCGTGACGGGATTCGAACCATGGACCTACTCCGGCAGTCCATAGCCAATGCCACTGAGCCATCACTGCTTCCTATATTATATTGTTAAATGTCTTTGGTACTCACCCACAAAGCATTCCGTGCAAGATGAGTTTCTCTCCATCTGCAATGGTTTGCGGCATAGGCTTGCCTTTGGTCTCTGGTAGCAGGAGAGCTGCACTACCACCCAACAATCCAAAGACACCCAGGATCACTAAAGGTAGCCCGTTCCATAATTTGCCCTTAAAAATTAAAATTATTAAGCATTGGAAGCAGTAAGTACAGTAACATAAAAAGATGACTAAGGGCCTGTTTCAGAATGTTCGAGTAAATTCCGGTTATACTACCCAGAACATATTTAATAAATAAAACACTATCTTTGTGTTTCACAGTCATCGATTTGACCTATCCATCGGTTAATAAGTTGGCATCGTCAGGACCACTACGGCCTAGTTTTGAATGAAATTCTATTGTTATCATTATCGCCGATGCCATTGGTTTACAGCTTGAAACACCGAATAAGTTGATAATGTTCCACTACTACCGTAAGAAGAGTGTTCCTGCATAGTATGCTCACAACAGAGCTCTTTACATTCTTAATGCGTTCTTTTAGCAAATTTCATCGGTTAAACTGCCTACAATAATACTTACAAGGGGCGTTGGAGTCATACAGGTAGCCAAATATAAAGCTGAAGGAAAATATGTTAAGTATTGTGAGAGTATGTAAAGTATTGTTTTTGGGTAAAATACCCCACGTCAATATTATAAGCGCACAAATAAATATGAAACAAAAATACAAGTATTTATAGACGAAACTGTGAAAGCCAATACTTTTTTTGTTGTTGATAGTTAATCCTGTGACCATAATCTCACCTGATGGTAGGTAAGTGATGATTTGGTCGAAGGTATTAAACAGGCTTAATCTAGAATTAATGGCTGTCAAGGACAGCTGCTGGAACACACCGTTAGGTTTGGTGACAGATTTTCTACTTGAAGGTGGTCGCTATAGCCAGGCATTCGCAAAATGTCCTTCCACCATGCGGTGAAATTCAAGCCCGGCGGGATTCGAACCATGGACCTTCTGTGAGGCAATCCATAGTCAATACCACTGATCCATCACTGCTTCAAAACTAACTAACTGGACGCACGATTGATTCTTTGATTTGATTGATCACAGAGAAGTGTTCTTGGTCCGATCGTGTATACTTATAGTACTGTAACAGCCGACTCGTTCAGTGCTGAACACAGCCTCCCCTATTAAGGGGGTATTTGCCATAATCCCCACGCTTGGCAGGCGGCTTGGAGATCGCAGTGCAAGATGGCAGTTCTTTAGAAAGTGCTGCTGCCCACCTTCCAGTATTTTTCCCTTAGTCGCCTCTTACGAAACCCACGGTATGATATGGGGAGGTGCAATTCTAACCCGGCACCCCACGGGGGGTACTTATAGTACTTATAGTACACCTGTGATTTTCCGCAGCTTGAAATAATTGATAGTTAGACAATTGTAACCTTTGCTGATGATACAATAATCATGGCTATAGGGAACACTCACGAGGGAGCAGAAGTTAAAGTTCAATCAGCCATCAATAAGATTTTAAAATGAACGAAATAACTTGAAATACTGATTTATGAATTTATATCTGTTCATATAGATGTCACTAATAAAAACGCCAATTAAGTTCATCCCAGTACATAATTGCCATGCGATACGAAAATATTGCCAAATCCCTTGGCATAACAAAGCAAGTAAAGAGCTGTGTAGTGGCTACTAGTACAAACTCTAATTCTTTTACAAGCAAGTTCTTTTGCTAGTATGGACTTAGGGAGTTTAGATATAGGGTTGAACCAAACAAAAGCAACATCCAGATAACCTAATGATTTTAGAATATAGTATTAAAAGGTCAATACCATGGTCAATGCCATGGTACATTAGAACTGACAACCTCCATCGAGACCTAACATCAGATGTCGTTATGGATATAATAAAAAAACATGCAAAAGCTCATGAAAAAAGATTTCAGTTCCATGTGAATGTAGGCTATCCAGCTACTTTACAACAGCCATAGTGAGAAGGCTAGATGGGACAAAACCTTTTAAGCTAGTATGGTTTAGTGTCAGTGCGGAGTAGAAAGTGAGTGTTACATATAAGGAACACAAGAACATGGTGTTGCCCTTAATATAGACAATAAGATAGGTGTTAATGGAGACATTCTTAACTTTACTCAATTTAACAATTTAAATCAAATTAATATTACTAATTCATCATCATCATCAGCCGGAAGACGTCCATTCGTCGTACGTCAGATCCTCCGAGCATAGCTCTCTTTATACCTCGCTGAGCGACTTTGAGCTTGTCCATAAGGACCACAGTTATGGAACACGTCTCACGTCGTTACTAATTAGAATCTATGTAATGTTGTATATTTTGTTATGTAATGAGACAATAATTACGTCTTAAATATAAAATTATAATTAGTCGGACAAGTCACCTGTCTGATGGTAATCGTCACGCCTTTCAATTATAGTTGTTGTATCATCGTTCCCGTTCTGTTTGACAATGCACTGTGCTATAGTCACTTCGAGACCTTAGTGCACGTCTTGTTCGCCCAGTTATTCCACTACACTAAACACAGTAGTATTTACATGTTACTATTATGAGGTAGAATAGCTGACACTGCAGTGGCAACTCTTGTTAATAATAAGCCTCCCATCTGGTGACATAAATACAACAGCGCTATAAAAGAGGATCCGACAATTAGTGGTTAATAAATCTAGAAATACTTACAGAGTAGACGACAAACGGTGAAAACGTGGTAGCCACATACATGGTCATATGTATAATGGAGTTGCCTAATGCTCGCAGCCCCGTGGGCAGTAGCTCAGATGTGAGCTGAGTCAACACGCCCACAGACATGTTCACGCTGAACCGGATCATCAAAGCAAACACGAGTTGCGGTATACCTGAATAATTAAGTAAGGTTTAGATAGATAGATAGATAGATAATTCTTTATTGTTACACCACTTACCTAATAAACAAAAATAACATGAAAGTAAAAGAAAGATTACAATAAAGTGTTACAATGGGCGGCCTTATCACTAATAGTGATCTCATCCAGGCAACCTTAGTATGGAGAGGAAATACAGGAATAACAAGACGGGGTGATAATAAAATGATAAAGGTACAATCAAATCTAGACAATAATACATGACTAAATCAAATCAATAATAGATTATAAAAAAGAAAAGAAACATAACTACTAATACATAAAAATACACTAATACATATTGAAATATATATAAATATATATTGTATTGTAGTGTATTTATAAATACATTAAATCTTTGGTGTATTATAATCAAAACCCAAGTTCACACGGGTTAAACTAATCGGTGAGATAGAAACTTTTTACTTGGTATTTGAAGGTCGACAAGGATTGTGCACGCCTGATAGTAACTGGTAATAAGTTCCATAAGCGAACAGCTTTCACTGAAAATGAGTGATCATAAAATACTCTACCATGTTGAGGCATACTGAGAGCAAGATTTTCTGATGACCTAAGATTGATGACAAGATTAAGAACATTGGCATTGTGAAGGAAATTGAAACGTTCCTTAAGATAGTTTAATAAGTAACTCAAAGGAAAACTATGCATTGATATTTTAAATAAATGCCATTTAAGTCATACTTGACGTAAAATCAGAAATGCCGCGTTACTCAGGTTAATTGCAATCCATCATAAATATCAGGCTTCTCCAAGCCAATTGCTTTTTCTTTTAATTATTGGTGCTAGATTTCCGTAAGTAAAGCCTAAATCCAAGACTTAAAAAGTAATTATTTTCCCAAATGTGTGTTTATTTTTGTGTCGATACTTAATAGAAAAAAATATTTTAAAATAGACGCGCGGCAGGAGCCCCTTGCTCCTCAATCAAGAACAATTCTATCGAGCGTAATCACTCCACATGTCCGGCACAGGTGAAATGGAAATAACTAGAATCTTATTGAAATATTATAAGAAAGACTGTTCAAAATCATAACCAGATACAATAGTCCGGTCAATTTAGACCAAAAAATGATAGTAAAGTTACATAAAGTCCCAACAAGCTGAATTTCTGTGAAATTGTTCAAAACATAATTATAAACAATGTCTAGAAGTTCCCCATCATTCCCGTGTATGGAAAAAAAATTGTTCAAGGTCAAAGGTAAAAAAAAATAGGTTTTCGCGATTTTCAGCAAAACGGTAAGTTTTATCATAAAAGTACCTCAGACAAAAATTGTAGATCATAAAATAATCTATAAAAAATGTCTCAATACTTTTTTTCTTACGAGCCACCGTTTCTAAGATATAAGGGTTAAAAAAGTTATAAAAGTTGTTATCGTCATAATATGCATGAGTACGCCACGTATACACATCTAGAGTTGTTATATTTTATATAATATATATATAAATATTAAATGTTTAAATATTTTTCTATTGGTCATTGTAACTAATACTTACAATATAAAATATAAGTTTTTAAAAAGAGTAATTCAACTCAACAAGAAGTTATTACCAACAGCATCCGCTTTCTTCTTTCTATGTACCTACGGAGCCCCCAAAAAAAACTACCTGTTTAGATAAGCATCGATATGCATGTTTCGTTAAAAATACTAAAAATAAAAAACAAGTTCAATTAGCTTGTCTTCCTCCAACCTCAGTTGCTGCTCACCAACATCTTTTTCGAGTATATTACCAAGTTCAAGTGTGGCTTGGTTATCAGCTAGACCCTACAGACTGGGGTTGGAAGTTGGTCAACAATATATTAGAGCCAGTTCAAACTTTACTTCCACCTGCGCCGGGAAAACTGCTGAACACTATTTTTGCAACTGCAAAAAGGGATGCAGTGCTAAATGTGGTTGCAAAAAAGTCGGACTGTTTTGTTCTTTGGCATGCACAAATTGTCAAGGCCGGTCGTGCTCTAATATTGAATCACAAACAATGGAGAATTCGTTTGACTCCGACGAAGTATCATGCGATACATCGCTATTGACGCAATTTACTTGCATCCAAAATGAAGATGAAGAAGAAGCAGGAGAAGAAGAACAAGAAGATCAAGAAGAAGAACAAGAATTTGAAACTTACGAATAAGACGAATGAACTTCAACACTTTTTTTTAATTTACATCGCTTTTATCTTTTCCATACTTTGAAAATTTCCGTTATTTTTTAATAGTTTTACATTAAACAGGATCACAACTGACCCGTGGAGTAGGCTACTGGGGAAACCACGTTAAAAAACGCGCTAAGTACCAGTACCTCATAGGTGGTGTGGAAACGTGTGCATATTATGACGATAACAACTTTTATAACTTTTTGAATCGTTATATCTCAGAAACGGTAGCTCCTAAGAAAAAAGTATTGAGACATTTTTTATAGATAATTTTATGATCTACAATTTTTGTCTGCGGTACTTTTATGATAAAACTTACCGTTTTGCTGAAAATCGCGAAAACCTCATTTTTTCGACCTTTGACCTTGAATAAAAAAAATTCCATACACGGGAATGATGGGGAACTTCTAGACATTGTTTATAATTATATTTTGAACAAACTTTATGTAACTTCGAATGTCTAAATTGACCGGACTACAAAAGCTGCCCTTTGTTGCTTAAGTGCCAGTGGAAACTAAATTATTTAATTGCCGGCTACCGTTAGTGGCTTGGTGACAGATGTTTTACGGGAAGCCTCGAATTTTCATACAAAAAGAGAAAACGTTTCTACCCCCCTAAACAATCACCGATTTTGATTTTTGGAAATTTTATAGATGTTATCAATATCCAGGTTTATAGGTTTTAATTTTTATCATTATATGAAAGAAATTTGAATAAACGAGTATTTAAATTATCTCTTGTTTGTGAATTATTTATTGAAAAATAATAATAAATAAACATAAAGAAAAACCTATAAACCTAGTTTATTCTATCAGTTATAAAATAAGACCAACATTTTCATATTTGATTAATGTTTACTTTAGGAGAAAAGTTTTCTCCCAGAAAGCGAATTATGCGCAAATTCTAAGTCAAAACTTGAAGAAACTGTAATTGTCCTTATCGCACTATTCTGTTCAGGCGTTTAGCGGCGAGACAGCATCACTTTGTTAAAATACCTATTTTTCTGTAGGAGCTTCTCTTCCCGTTCCTCTTAAGGGTGATTGGTACCAAAACGGTCTTTCTCAAAATGTCCTACCACAAAGTTGTCGGAGTAGCTAAGCCGTCCGAAGGCCTCCAACATGACTTAATGGCTGTCATCATACGGCAACAACCAGGTCCAATTTTTGCAAACGTGCGTTCAAAAGCGCGGAAGCCCGAAGTAGTAAATGCATCTAAGTAGTGACCGCAAAGAACATTTCTTAAGAGCCGTACAGTCCTCTAATTAGCAATCTCGTTGCAGGCCAGAACGAAACTATAAAATTTACAAATCAATATTAATATAAGACTTTTATCAACGCACGCTGCAACATGAAAGTTACGGTAATCGGTCCATCCGAAATGCGAGAATATTTGAGAAAATAATTATTTCAATATCGTATGCTTCGATCAAAGATATTAAAATTATCAGCGAATTTTGTTCCGAAAATTTATTTCACAAACAAATTTTTAACACAAAAGTTTTGGCGTTACGAATTAAGTAAGTATATGTTACATATGTACTTACATATGTAATCAAGGGTCTGACGATTGGAAGTACATTTTTTTCACATTTTTTAAATATTAATATTTATAAGTTTTCCATTTATAAGTATTATTTATAAGTATTAGACTCCCAAAGTGATTGTTTTTGCCGGTTACTATATCTAAATATTTGTGAAACTCACGAGAATATAATTTTTTAAATTTATTTAATATCTTCTGTGAAAGTAGATTACTTTTAAAATGAGATCTGATTCTAATTTGAGGACTGTAAGTGCATTATTATACTGTGGTTTATTATTATTCCTTTATATTCTGTGGTAAGGGCCATAACGTAGTTGATAACTAGGCGATCTATGCTCCAAGATCTTCAATAATTGTGAATAACAACTAAGATAACACTAGTATTATTAAACTTAATAATAGTTCCGGCCTAAGATGATAAAATAGAGATGTTATGTTACAATATATAGTCACGAATAGTCTAACTTATGAAGCGGATGTCAAAATCTGCATCATTGCTTACCTAAAGGCACGAATGCGCACACCAGAGACAAAATGCCTGACACGAAAATGGACAAAAAGGTCAAGAAGCGACGACCCGACCTAGAACAAAAAATCATATTTTACTAAGCTTATATAAAATAACAACTAGTTCTCTAGACTGGTTTTTGACATTTGAAAAAGAAACTTAATAAAAAACATCGTGCACGGCTAGTTCAATGCTAGAAAAAGCTCGATCATACCAGACCGACATATAGGGGATCAATTCAACCCCGACCGTAGCCTTTTTATTGAGACCCACACTGTAATTAATCTCTGGTTGGTGCTTAACTATGAAAAAAGCCAATTTGCAGGGTGGATCAAAACAATTGCTATATATATATATAGCAATTATCTTTTTCTCTAACATTAATAAATTTTACATAATTTATTTTATTCACATAAATTTATTTATTAGGTCCATTTAATTTTTGGTGCAGGTTTAATTGACTGAATTTTCTTGTGTTTGCAATGTGAATTTTGTATTTATTTTAAACAACTACAACTCACACAAAAAAAAATTATATGTGATACAATTTATTTTGCACACCCTAATGGGATTGAACGTAGTAAAGCAATTAAGGCTTATTTACATCTTAACCATTTTATGTTCATGCATTAAATAATTTTGAATTTGAAAGAAAAAAAAATTATCAGTATATATTAATCTGGAACAGTCGCCACTATCAGTTTTTTTAATCTATCTTTTGCCGGATACATTTTGGAGACTGCGCAATGGAAGTGCACGATCTTATCCATTTTCGTTCTACCGCCAAACAAGCACCTCGGCAAAAAGACGCCGTTTTAAAATCGAAATTACAAAGAAACGCACAAAGTACTTTGCTTCAACATTTATTGAGCGAACCCCGAAGGAACTTTCTGAAGTCTTCTGGAAAATACAACCCGGGAGTTTTCAAACCCAAAACAAAAATATGCTATACTAACAGTGCTTCACCGCAGACCACAGCGATGCTTATTATGAGATGAACAGTGCTCAAATGTGAATAATTAGTCTGCAGGTACGGCAATCGCGAACGAAGTCGCAGGTAAAGCTAGTATATTATAAAAACAGCAGTCCTTGAGAGCCAGTAAAATTACAGGCATATGAGACTTAAGAACTATGTATCTTACTTCTATCTACTTCTAGGTTAGCCTGAACAACATCTTCGACCACATCATCACTTACCATCAGGTGAGATAGTGGTCAAAGGCTTACCTATCAGGCATAAAAAAAAATAAAAAAAAAATAAATCAATGTGACGGGCGCAGTACAATTCGTGACTTGTGACGAAATGCATCTGTTATAGGCAGAGGTTAGTCCGTTTAACATCAGGTGGTTTTGCATGGTGGTAGGGCATTTTGCGATTGCCCGCCTGGCTAGCTACCACCCTAAAGTAGAAAATCTGTCGCCAAGCACCTAACGGTGTGTTCCGGCAGCTGTCCTTGAGAGCCAGTACTTCTAGGTTAGCCTGAACAACATCTTCGACCACATCATCACTTACCATCAGGTGAGATAGTGGTCAAAGGCATAAAAAAAAGGTGCATGGGCCCCGGGATTGTTCCGACAGAATAACGTTAAAAAAATATCACTTATATTTACAATAGACAAGATATATATCCAAGATATAGTGTGAGGTATCTGAGTTGTTGAGATATAACTTCAATAAACATATATACCTACTTATCTAAAATGAAGGCGACGAGTGTTAAGGCCGGCACTTCTACTGCGGAGGAAAGCGCAAACGTGACGAAAAAGTTGTTGCCGATGCTCTCGGACAGCCTCACAATAGCGTCGATGATGATGGCGCAGCTTATACACACGAAGAGGAGGCACATCATCGTGTTGCGGATTGGAGTGCTGCGGAACAGAGCGGACATGGACTCGTCCGTCTCCGATGTTTTGTTTGCTGACGTCTAGGAAGAAAATAAACATATGATAAAAAATAAAAAAAGTCTTAGCTGGTATTAAAACAGGTAATAGCAATCATTATGTTCCCGACCTTTACTCACCGCTGAGGTCCATCATCAGTGGTAAGTAATTTTTAAAAATGTTTGAGGTTGTTACAAAATTATATCGAAGCTAAGAAGAAAAATAAACAATTTTAAAGACAATTATACTTTATCAAATTAAAAGGAAAAGCATTTTCCAAGCACAATATAATGGAGGATATACGTGATCATAGTTCCACCAGCTGGAGCTGAAGGATGTACGTGAAAATAGTAGAACCAAGTGTTACATATATTCGGTTAGGGGTTACCGGGGCTGAAAATTGAACAACGTAGGGTATTCAGAAAGTTTTGGTTACCAAAAAACGATATATATATATAAATCTTTTCCAAGAAATCTTTACAATATATACAAGATTTCGTGCATCCTCAACCAATTATGAAATAATTTTCCAAGTCGGCCTTTTTTCCTGACGCTGGTTATAGTGCTGCACCAACCGTGAGTATGTAGCGACGGTCTTGGCTATATGCTTTGACCTACAGCGTTTTGTGCTCTCGACCTGATCGTCAAACAATGCGCACTTCTACACCATTTGCCCAATGGACGCTTTTAAAAATTATTTAGGGAGAAAAGTTTAATAATTACTTCAGTACTTGGAGTTGACATATCGAGCGTCGTTAAATTTCGCTGTAAGTTGGTAAACGCTCTAGTATGCCACGCAGCTCTCTATGAAAGGCCGAACCTGATCCTTATAAAGCTGCAGGCGATGAGCCGACGTGAAGTACCGTCTCGCTTTTCCGAGCACACCAAGCTTTTTAGAGACTAACATGGGTAACGTGGTATGTTAGTGGTCACTTACAATAAACTTTTGCAGTACGTCTTCCGGTATTTTAGTCTTGTTCACTCTCTCAAATTTCTTCAGTACTCTCAAAGCTCTATTCAATTTGCCACTCGCAGCCAACCATCTGTAACATATAGATATTTTGTACAGATACTAATGCTCTAGAGTTTCAAAAAAGAATACAGAATGTTTAGCCTATCTACATTCTACAGTGGTATTTGATGTTCTTCGAACACAACGTAGGATATTTTATCGAAGTCATCTTCAGACTGTGCCACATGTGCAGATTTACTTTGCTCTTTCTGGCAAATTAACGAACTGGCCTCAATTTGCTAAACCAAAAACCAGTGCAGGTAGAATGATGCATCACGCGTGCACAACAGAAGAATGGTAGCAATTGAGAGATTTACTCCTTGCACGTTCAGTCTCAACCCATGGGTCACTGAGATCCAGCAATTGGCATTGATGTCATAACGAACCAATGCCCAATGACGCAGCTACAGATATAATGATACCGTCCACGTTATGGCGCAAGCGACAGATTGTTCATGAGATTTACTTTACAAAGCGATATCTCCCGCCAAACTGAATTCAACTAGGTAGGTACTATATATTGGCTGCAGATGTCGCTCCAGCCCCTTGAGACGTTTAAACGATAGGAATGAAAAGATAAATTTTAGCTTTGACTCACTGTGATAGCTCAGTTGGCAGAGCATGTCCCGACTATAGATAGGGACGGATGGTTGCGTAGTTAAATTGTTCCTTCGTAGTAAGTTAACTTCGCTGTAAGCTTATTCGCTTAGCAGGCGTGAATGCAAAATATACAATGTTAGAAGAGTTAGTGGCATAAACAACATCAAACACCAGTAACATGTGGCATTGAAGTTACAATAAGCAAACGCCATCAATGGCTCTATCATACATAAAAATAAAAATGATGCCGCCAAGCTGCCAAACATCGCAACCGACAGTTTTATTAAGCATTAGAGCGAGCGAAGCGAGGCCTATCACTATCTTACAAATTAAACATTTTGTGGCACACTTTACTGAAAAACTATCACGCCTATATACACTCGAGAGCAATGAATCCGGGTCACTTAAAGAATCCTAAAAATCTCGGAAACTAAAAATGCTAGGTTAATGCAATAAATTGTATTTAATAGACAATGTAATACTCCTTAAATGAAGGTATTAAAACTTCTTAGTTATTGTAAAGTTATATCATAAAAAAATCAAATTTGAAAAAGAGCCACTTTCGAAGATGGAACTACGAAATTACAGCATTTGGTTTTGCTTTTGTTTGTAATCTGTCATTTATGTGGGTACATAAAACATGTTGATAGTGCTCTATATTCATTATTCAAGCTGAAATTATGTCGCTTACGCCTGAAGCACCAGAATACTTACAATGCTGGAAACCGGCCGGAGTCAGCGCGATACAGCCAGGACTGTCGGTGTGTCGCTGTCAACAGTACAAAGAGTTCTCCGACGTTACGAAGAAACTGGTTCTAACCTACGCAGACCAGGAACGGGCAGAACCAGGTGTACCACAGCACGAGAAGACCGATACTTGGTGAACACCATGCTTCGAAATCGCTTTCTCACAGGAACTGAACTCACCAATCAGTTTCGACGCCTCGGAGGAAGTAACCCAAGTGCATGGACAGTAAGACGTCGGCTTGCTGAATCTAACTTAAAACCCCTTAGACCTGCAAACGGCCCTAAACTGGAGCGTGGGCATCGTATTTCGAGACTAAGATATGCCCAGAGCCACGTAAATTGGAGTATTGAAGATTGGTCAAAAGTTATGTTCTCCGACGAATCAAAATTTATGCTCTACAAGCACGATAGAAGACACAGAGTGTATCGAAGACCAGGGGAAAGATTCAAGCAAGCATGCATCGAAGAAAAAGTAGCCTACGGTGGTGGGTCTGTACTTGTGTGGGCCGGAATTTCTTCTGAAAGTCGCACAGAGCTGGTGATCATAGAAAACGGCTCTTTAACTAGCGTAAGATATGTGGAAGAAATCCTCAATGATCACGTTGGTCCATTTATGGTCAATTTAGGTGAGGATGCTATATTTATGCATGACAATGCCCGACCTCATACAGGTAGGATTGTGAATGACTACCTTCAAGAGATGAACATTACTCGTATGGAGTGGCGCGTGTGGTCTTCTTCTTGGAGTAGGTTCCAAGGTAAAGGGGTATCAGGGCGGTGCCCTCTTTCCCCGGCCTTTCTTCGCCTATTGCGATAGGCGAGTCTCTTCTATGACTCTTTAGTCAGGACTTCATGATTCGACCGCCCAGCGGCCACTATGTGTCTGGGCGATCAGGCCACGCCAGGTTGATCCCGCTGGTGGGAAGCCCAGCGGACCGATCAGCGACCGAGACAGTGACCACCGGGGGTCTTGTCATGTCGGCCGTGACTTCTATTTGGCTATTTCCTTCTTCTTCTGAAATGATCTCTCTTGGGTAGGGGACTGTCTTCTTTCCTCTCGTTATTTCTGGAGGTCTCGCATGAAGTGGCGCAATGCCTCTTATGTGGGCATGATCCGAGGCGTCTGCTCTCTTAAACATCTGTGTGGCCAGTCTTCTGATGAATGTGTCCAGTGATTCGATCTTCAGATCACGAGACACCGTTGCATTTCGCACATAGCGCGGGGCATTCACTATCTTGCGGAGGCACTTGTTTTGGATGGTCTGAAGTCTCTTCTTGTTTGTCCCTGATAGCTGTGCATACCACGCCGGAGCCGCATACGTTAGCCTTGATCTAATGTATGTTTTGTATATCATGACTTTGGTCCGGAGTGGTAGCTTCGACTTGAAGATGGGGTTCAACTTTGCGATGGCTGCTCTGGTTGTGTTAATGACGGTGTCAATATGTTTTTTGAAGTGGAGACTTCTGTCTATCGTCACTCCAAGGTATTTTGCATCGGTTTTCCATTCTATGTCTTTATTCATAAGTTTCAGACGGGCAGGTAGGTTGCAGCGGCTGGTGATGAGCGCTTGGGTCTTTTCTACATTCACAGAGAGTCTCCACTTCCCCAGCCATTCAGGTAAGGCATCTAGGGTTGGTTGCAATCTTTTGATGGCGTTTTCGGTTTTGAAGGATGTCGCGTAGTAGGCTGCATCATCCGCGTAAAGGGCCAGCTTTGCGTGCCCGATGACAGGTATGTCATCGGTATACCACGCGTAGCAGAACGGGGAGATGCAGCTTCCTTGCGGGACACCCGCCAGCACCGGCTTCTCAGTGGATTCGGTATCTTCTATTGCCACTACAATTTTTCTGTTTGCCAGGAAGGATGCTATTACTTCGACGATTCTCCTAGGGGCAGATGACATAGAAAGCTTATATAGTAGGCCTTCGTGCCATACTTTGTCAAATGCTTTCTCCATGTCTAGGAGAACCGTCACCATAAATTCACTTTTGTTCGTGCAGATTGCCATTTCATTCACAAGCTTCGTGATCTGTAGGGTAGTCGAGTGTTCTGCCCGGAATCCAAACTGCTCTTCTCTTGGTTTGATATGTGGCGTCAGGTGAAGGAGCAGTAACCTCTCAAACAGCTTGGATAGCGTGCTTAAGAGGGTGATCGGGCGGTAACTTTCTGGTTTCCTGGTAGATTTTCCTGCCTTGTGAAGCATAATCACCTTCCCCTTTTTCCATTCTGTGGGAAAGTGGCCCGTGCGAATGATGCCATTGTAGATTCGGGTTAGGGCGGTGATCGTCTTCGTGGGGAGGTGTTTGAGGGCTTCGTTAGGGATCTTATCTAGTCCCGGGGCTTTCTTCGATGGCAATCGCTTGATGAGTCTTGCTACCCTTCCTGGCGAGAAGAATATCTTGTCAGCTTCCTTTTCTGTGGGTGACTGACTAAAGTACTGCAGGAGGTGCTCTTTTACAGTTTTCTCGTGTTCCGGGTAAGTTACTGGGTTGGGTTCAAATTGTTTTTGAAGATGAGCTGCGAATATTTCGGCTCTGCCTTTGGCTTCAAATATTTGATTGCCTTCGTTGTTAAGTAAAGGCCTTACTGGTGTCTTTTCTGCGGACAGTTTTCTGCACAGGCGGTGGACAGAGGGGATCTCTTCACTAATACTATCTATGTATGCTTCCCATGTCCCCGCTGCATACATTTGTAGTTCAGACTTCACTCGTTCCACTAAGGCATTCACTTTTGTTTTAAGGCGTGGGCATCGGGTCAACTGCCACTGTGCTCTAGTATCCCTTTTTTCGGCGATTAAGTCCCTTATCCTGGCTGGGAGGGAGTCTCTGCTCCCCCCCGTTTTGGAGGTATGCGAAGCTGTTTCAAGGGACAGTTGAATAGCAGTGGTTAGTTCTTCTGTTGCCTTATCTACGTCTTCCGGGCTTTCAATCGGTCTCGTTTTTGTCCTGTCTTGGACGTCCGAGCTGAAGGCCTCCCAACAGATTTTCCGCCTCCTTACGGGGGCGGCAACTCTACTTGGGAGGTCCTTCAGGGTGAGCAGCACTGGTCTGTGGTCTGAGGGTAAGTCTGGGAGCACCTCCTGAGTCGGCAGCGTTTTGAATCCTCTCAGTATAGCGAGGTCGATCACGTCTTCCGTGCCGAATTCACAATAGTGAGTCGGATCTTCTGGTCCGATGACTTCGTAGCCATAGTCCACCGAGTGTTGGTATAGCCTTCTGCCATGTTGGTCGATCTTCGAAGAATTCCAGTTCGTGTGCTTCGAGTTTGCATCGCCGGCCATGAGCGTCGGATATTCTGAGTCAAGTATCTTTTCCAGTTCTTTTGTGTTCCAATGACTGTTCGGCGGTCGGTACATCGCAAACACTCGATGTATTTGACCGGCGATGTTTACGAGTATCCCCAGTGCTTGGAACGAGTATGGAGTGGCCAGCGCGCAGCCCGGATATCAACCCGATCGAGCATGCTTGGGACGAGCTAGGCAGATGCGTAAAACAACGAAACCCTCCCCCAATCACGCTTCGTGAGCTCAAAATTGCTCTCACAGAGGAATGGGAGAATATTCCCCAAAATCGTATAAGGAACTTGGTGTACAGCATGCCAAACCGCGTAAACGCAGTAATGGAAGCACGAGGAGGCAATACGAAGTATTAAAATTCAAGAAAATGGTAATAAAGTTCAAAAATTTCATGTTTCCTATTTTTGTTTTAAGGAGAGATCAGCAGTTTTTTTCTTTATGTAATTTTGTGTTAATAAAATGTATGGTGACTCATATTTTTTTTACTTTCATTTAAGGAGTATTACATTGTCTATTAAATACAATTTATTGCATTAACCTATCATTTTTAGTTTCCGAGATTTTTAACATTCTTTAAGTGACCCGGATTCATTGCTCTCGAGTGTATTTGTGCTTTAACATCTACGAATAAATAGTTTAACATAGGAAGCTATGGAAGTGGGTAACCAGGTTGACGTTGTCTACACAGATTACAGTAAATGCTTTGATAGGATTGACCACAAGCTTTAATAACCAAGCTCGAGTGCATAGGCATACGAGGTGACCTTCTCAGGTGGTTTTCTTCATATGTAGAGAACCGATCTCAGGCAGTTGTAGTCAAGAGCTATATTTCTGGATGGATCCACATTCCTAGTGGGGTTCCACAAGGGTCCCTGCTTGGACCTCTTCTTTTTTTTAATATTTGTTAACGATATCTCTGAATGCTTTCACCACAGCCAATTATTGTGCTTCGCTGACGACATGAAAATATTTAGTTCTATTAAATCTACCGACGATGCTATAAAACTACAGTCTAATCTATTACGCCTTGACGCTTACTGCGCACTTAACAAGCTAGATCTTAACCCATCTAAATGTTCAGTAGTTACCTTCACCCGCAAAAAAAAGTTTTTACCGATGTCATATAAGCTGAAAGGCCAGCTACTAGATAAAAGCAATGCAGTTAGAGATCTCGGAGTAGTCCATGACTCTAAGCTGCTGTTCGATGATCATATTGAGTCTATTGTCACTAAGGCGTCACAAGCTTTAGGGTTCATCATGCGTGCTTCTGGTGATTTCAAGCGAGCAAAAGCATTTAAAATCCTTTATTGCACCTTTGTCCGGAGTAACCTTGAGTACGCATCACAAATCTGGAGCCCCATATATGACAAGTACATATCAAGAATTGAGCGAATCCAGACCAAATTCACTAAATATATGTGCTATCGTCTACGCATTCCCTACTCATCTGATAATTATTTTAACCTCTGCAGACAGTTTCATCTCTTACCCCTGTCTAAAAGACGTGAAATCGCAGACCTTGTATTTTTACTAAAGGTTACTAGTAATATCGTCGATTGTCATAATATCATAAATAAAATTGCACTTAGTGTTCCGTCTAAAATTACTAGTTTTAATACCCCATTGTACGTACCCGTAGTGTCAACTTATTATAGACGGAACTCTTACTTATTGCGAGCGGGTAACAACTTTAACGAACTAAGCAAGCGTATTGACCTTGACCTCTTTTGCACCAGCGCTTCCTCAGCAAGGCGACAGCTGAGCAACAAATTTTTCTTAACGGATTGTGCATAATTATATCATTTTGTAACCTATTTCTCTATCAGTGTTTATGTTAAGCTTATGTAAGTGTTTATACTAGCTATATTCACTATCTATTCGTGAGAACCTGTAATTGGCTTTCTAGTGCTAGTTTATCGTACATGTTAAGTGTATAAAGCTGTTGGTTTTCCTATTAAGTAAATAAATAAATAAATATAATAAAAGTAATTTCATAGCTTGATGTGTTATCTGTCAAAAAAAATATAACCATTAAAAATTAATTAACAATTTTGTATTCACTAACGCCATCTGTTAGAAAACCAAAGAGTTAACATCGCTGCAACAGAACTAAACTCAATACTGAAATACATCGTAGTTAATCTACTTAATACTAGATGACACCACTAGAACCAGGTTGTAAAATAAACGCGAGTCCCCACAAAGCTCAGCTTTTTGCTGTGAATATAATATTTATACCTGGCACTTTCGGGCACAGCCCACGGTGCGCCTAGTACCAGCAACATAGGTAATGACGTCACAATGAGTAGCTGCCGCCAGTCGCCCAGC
Organism: Plagodis pulveraria; assembly: GCA_963890685.1. NCBI lineage: Eukaryota > Metazoa > Arthropoda > Insecta > Lepidoptera > Geometridae > Plagodis > Plagodis pulveraria. The sequence continues at coordinate 6,563,015 of OY982950.1, forward strand.
CACAGTGCCAATGCGGGTAGAATAATGCCGCCAGCGCCGCAAAACAGTGCATACGACATGTTGCCGCTCCAAGACCTGTGGTTTGGACCCACATATTCGAGCACTGCAATTTAAAATAAATACTTTCTCGTTGGTGTCGTAAGACGCGACTAAGGGAAAAGTGCGCCAAATGAGCAGCACGACACTTCTCACGTGGTGTTAGTAGGGTGTTGTGTGCATTAGACGCACGACAGGGCTGTATAAAATCCGAGTGCCCCCCAAAAAAATTTTTCGGACTACATGGGAAGCATCAGCTTTCAAATAAAATAATCATCAAAATCGGTTTACCCAGTCGAAAGTTTTGAGGTAACAAACATAAAAAAACAGACGAATTGAGAACCTCCTTCTTTTTTTCGAAGTCGGCCAAAACGTAGAGTTAATTTATCGATCGCTTTTTTTTCTTCGACGACAAATATTGAATCTCCTCGCTGCGTTTTAATTTATCACTTATTTCTACCATCACTCCGCTCTGGATCCGAAATAGCAACCTTGTCCTTTAAATATAATTTTTGTTCCATGTCCAATCCATTATTTTTAAATAATTTTAAAGTACCGAGCATATATAAATACCTTAGTTAAATAAAACGTCTAAAATGCCTTATTATTCTGTATCGTCCGGATATTTTACTGCTGAACGCAGCCTCCCCCAATATGGATGACCATAATCGCCACGCTTGGCAGGCGGCTTGGGGATCGCAGTGTGAGATATCAGTACCTCAGAAAGTGCTGCTGCCACCTTCTGATGTGTTACCCTTAGTCGACACACGACACACGGGTTGAGATGGGGAGGTGACATTCTAGCCGGGCACCCCACGGGCCTTATTATTGCTATGACTGTATTATTCAAATTCAAATTATCCTTATTTCCGTACCTACAATGTACATCATCATGAAGCAGCAGTCGTTCGCCATCCCCACGAGGAACCGGCAGAAGATAAAGTCCCACAGCCCAGACGTGAAGGCACTCGCTACTCCTCCCACGCACCCAATCAGGTTTGACCCTGGAACGACAATAGCTTTACTGATATTTCCTTTAGATTAACTTCACAGACTCCAGGTACCGTCGTCTGACTTCTCCTGCGCAGGTATATCTAAACCTAATACTTATCTTTGACAAAACTAAAACATGCCATAGCTTTATTCCTCAAATATGATAATAGCATGATCAGCAACATTTACAAATTTCTAGAGCACAAATAAAGAGAATTGCGTCGTAACGATATCATGTTTTTTATTGTTATGGTACTGCGCAGAAGATTTTATTTTTATTTTTTATAAATACTACTACTACCGCTATAGGGGAGGGGAGGGGGTTGTCTTAATCTAGTGATCGCAGGGGAAGAACTGCCTGTAAGATGGCAGATCTACAGAAGGCGCTGCTGCCCACCATCTGGCATTTTCCCCTCAGTCGCCTTTTACTAGTTCCACAGGAAGATATGTGGGGTTCTATTCTAGCCCAGCTAGGCACTCCACATTGATACGGGGATTGATAATGTTACACAACTACAATATTAAGAGGGTTATAGTTCATTAAAATCTTAACTATTTATGTTCTTATATATTTGCGATTTTATAATATAAACTGTACTTAGTTCTGTATTCTGATTAGGTATTTTTTTATTTTTGAAGCGCTCGTAGCGAAGTTTGTTTAGCTGTTCTTAACCGATCAGCTAAGTTAAGCAACGTCCGCCGCGGTCAGGAGTTGGATGGGTGACCGCTAGTGACACTACTGCTACTACTGAGCGTGCAAGTGCTTCGGAGGGAACGTTAAGCCGTCGATCCCGGTTGTCGTTTTAGGATGGTAGTCGTTATAGCATGGTGGGCATTTTGCGAATGCCAGTCTGGCTAGCTACCACCCTCAAGTAGAAAATCTGTTGCCCAGCAGGTGACGGCAGATATCTTTGAGCGCTAGTAATTCTAGGTTAATGTTTGCACACTTATTCTTTGAGGCATAATATCAGACACTGTGGTGGTACTCACTAAGACAGACTCTTGCTGAAGAGACCTCCTAGTAGGTTTTGTTAGATATGTAGGTATTGTAAGATCTAGATCAGACTAAAATACATAGATTGTATCTGTTGGTAGGACTCGTAATTTAATAAGTACATGCTAAATATGTTACACGTAGAATTTTATGAACCTCTAGGGCCCGGTTTCGATGCCAGGGTCGCGACTACAATTCAACGAAGTTTCGTTTTTCGTGTTCGAGCGACACTTTACACAACGAAAATTTTATTTGCGGTACGAAGTTCGTTGTTTGAAATAGTCTATGGTCGGACCGCATCGTTCATCACAAATCTTGTCCGCTATGGAATTTTCCATACTACGCTGCGAACGCTATTACACCTCAATCAGTTTTAAGTCTTAATGTAGAGAAGTTAAAGAACATTTTCCCATTGGAAGAGTGAGAATCCTAGTTATGGAGTTCAGCGAGAGGTGTCGCTACTGTTCTAGAAAATACAGGTTAGATATTTAGGATTTACGTGAATGACTTGTTTCTCCATAGCAATTTAAATTCTCATTAGTATACTTTCTGCACATTTAGAACTCGACTTTGACTTATAAGCAAACGAATAAATTATAATTTCATATTTGGAAAATGTACAAAACATACGAATCCAATTAAAAAAATATTCAGAACCTATACAGGAAAATGCTTGTAAGACTATGCTACGAACGAAGTTAAACAAAAGTTCGAAGTTCGATAGTTCGACGAATTAGAGTAGAGGCCCTGAGTCGGACAGATATTCGATTTTGCTCCCAAATAATTATTCAGTATCTGTCCGACGCGACGTCTGGAACTTTGCACGATGGACGGCATTCGGCTCGCGATCTATCAGATGGGACTAAAAGCTGTCTAACAAAACGTGCATATTTGCCACCCCTTCCTACCCCTTCGCGGATTTAAAGACGTAATAATATTTGATTCTCATGCCAGAGAGTTGAAATACATAGAGTAGTTATATCCGAACACTACTGCTCTAAAAACTGACTAGTTTACCTATCTACATACATATGCATTGTATATGCAGTTTGTAATGACAAGGAAAGAATATTAAAATATTATGCGTCATATCTGTTGTTAGAAAAAGATAAATACATAAGCAATTTATGTTACCACCGCCACGAGACGTTCCGATCACCATTACGCTGCGAACTCTTTCACTCTTACACAAAACGATCCACACATCTCGCTCATCCATTTCATTGTGACAACAGTCGCCTAAGATAAAACAAACTGACGATATTTTCTATTTTAATAATAGAAGCAATACTTACGCATTAATTTAAACATTTTTCTTATCTCTCACAGTGCTTATATAATTAGTGCAGTCTCTAAAGACACAGGAAGGCATATTTTCCACAACTTTTCCTAAAAAACACGATTAGCGCTAACGTATTCACCGGACGCTCGGTAGTGTAAGACATGTAGCGACTACGGCAATTACCTTGCATTCATCTAGTATATATGGGGAGATCACAATTCATCTACAGATAAAAAATCTCAGGCTCATGCTATGTATTTATTGAACAGCTTACCTATGAGAGCAGGAACTCTTCCATACTTATCGCCCATCCATCCAAACAAGCCGCATCCGACCAGAGAACCCACGAAGAACAAGGCCTGAGCTGTAGGCACATAGCTTGACTTGTCACACACCCATTCTCTCTGCAACCAACGTGGTCGGTCTTAAAGATTGTGGCCATCAAAACCACGCTATGTCCGTGTAGGGACATATGTAGTATGAAAGTTGCATGTCAGCGATTTTGTGTGCGAAGAGAAACGAATGATCGGAAGTCAGCCGCGCACTGGCTGACTTCCGATCATTCCGATCACTTAATAATAACTTTGCAGTCTTGCTTATCAATAGTTATTTTTATGCAAGGTTGCAAAATTCTTATATGGTGTGTGTTCTTGAAACCTGATGAAGCGAAGGATTCTATGATTGGAACTATGAGCAAAGCGTAAAGCATTCTGAGAGTAGCAAAGGTTTGAAAGGTAGTAATTGTAATCGTTGGCACGGGTATCCGGAGCGGTCATGCTCACATAAAGGTGTTGTCTAGCGGCGGTGTTATGTGTCGGGTCGCCATCTTCCCTCAAAAATGGTTGAGGAAGGCGATGGCTGGCACATGCGTCAACTCGCGAACGGTGCTGCTAGAGGACACTGGTCTGCTCTGGATGCAAGTGCTAATGACTTTACCGAACAAAAAGAAGATAATTTCTTGTAACACTATTCCCCTTTAGAATGTTGCATGTTTCCTATTTCTTATTTCTTGTTTTAAATAAAAAACAAACAATTAAAAAATTCACGGACCCTGTCCGTGGAGTGTAGATTTATAAAATAAAAAAGTTTAAAAGGTAATAAAGCGAGGTAATGAAGCGCAAAATAACTTTGCTGCCATGCAAAACACACAAGTCAACTAACCACAGCGAGGAAAATGCAAAGAGGGACAAGAAAAAAAGCATTATAAGAAAAAAGTTTTCAAAAATAAAGCATATTATAATAATGAGTAGTTTTTAAAGATATTTTGTGTTTTGGACTGTTATAAAGTTGTGTTATAAAGGTTCAAATTTTAAAAACCGTAAAGAGGTGTGCGCCTCAGCTCAGCTTCATTACTGTGAGTGACATCTCGAAGTGCATCAAGGTTTGCAGATTTTGTCGGATTTCTAAACAGCATGGCTCTCACCTCACTAACGATGGTCGGGAAAGGGATGTCGTTAAACAAGAACTCCCAGCCGTTCTGACATGGAACTGTCGGTGTGCTGGGATCCGGGGGTGTCATGTTGGCAAGCACCTGGGTCCAGTTAGCATCGAACATGGAGCAGCGATCCCAATTGAGGCCGGAAGATGCACCCGGGATCGAGAGATTGCGTCTGTATGAGGAAAACAGATTAAGCTGGATTCTTCCTTTTTTAGGGTTCAGTCTCAAAGGGCAAAATGGAGCCCTATAAATGAGACTCCGCATGTCTGTCTGTCAGTCCGTAAGTATGTCACGGGTCTCTTACTCATAAATGTAGTAATTTATAAACCAAGCTAACAAACATTTTTGAAGTTTTTTAGAATGTGGACAAAAACTTTTTTACTAGAAATTTAAAAAAATATGTTTTTCCTCCAATTTTAGAAAATCTGTCGCCAAACACCTAACAGTGTTTCGGCAGTAGTTCTTGAGAGTCAATAAAATTACAGGCACATGAGACTTAACAACTATGTCTCAAAGTGACGGGCGCAGTGCAATTCGTGACTTGTAGTGAAATGCATTTGTTATAGGCAGAGGTTACCGCTTAACATCAGGTAGGTAATTAAAGATTATTTTTATTAAGTAGACACTTATTCAATCTCAAAGACTGGTTAGAAATATGTAATGTTGCTATGATATGTATCTACCATAAAAACGCAAAAACTAGAAACGCTGGTTTTAAAGCTGTGATCATAACCAACCTGTTTTTTTCTGTTCTTTAATGGGTTCTTGCGAAACCACAGACTGAGGCCCTATTCATAATTGGCTTTTTCACCAGTAGTGGTACTTTGGTAACTTAATGGCGGCTCCCGTTAAGATTGTCCCAAGTTAGGTTTCATGGTGGCAAAAGGAATGTCTGTCACCCTCAAATACATAATCAATCGCTTAAGACCTGACACTGAGCGCCATAGCTAGTACATAGCTGTTCTTGAGAACCAGTCCCCATCATTTCTTTATGTTTTTTAACCGGCGGTATGCCTTTATTAACAAAATACTACGAACTATATACAACACTACAGCTACTACAATAAAAGCATTTGGACTCATAGGCAGTCCAAATGCTCTAGCCCACTACCAGTTGGCAGCGTGCCCAGCATGCTGGCAGCATTGCCCCGTTGAATTGCAATGCTTATTCTATATTGTAATAGTATATATACATATATATATACTATATAGTAGCTAAGATAGTAAAATAGTATATACTATATGTATATAAAGGTATATTCTATTCTGCAGATACGTCAATAATAAATTTGGCAGCATTGCCTCGTTGAATTGCAATGCTTATTCTTTGAGACGAATAGGTGCCAGCATTTTGATCACGTGTCGCATCGGCCAAGGGCTCTGATAAGTTTTGGAAAATACGATGAGCTCCCGGTCCCCACGGACCCAACGTCTCTACACCAAACGGCTCAAATATTTAACCCATACAGAGGTTAGCATACTTGCGCCGCTTGAGTTGCTCTGCCGAAGTAGTCGCGGCGCCAGCCCTCACGTTGGTTTCAGAAAGATGTGACGGCGCTAAAGTTTCAACGCATGTAACGTCCCACACTAAAGGCCGTCCTAACTGCCATGGAACCAGAGTCATGCCGTCAGGTCTTTTACCATTGTCACGCATCAGACCGTTCGGTTCGAGAACAGCTGCAACATTGGCGCTGGTAAAAGCCCGGCGAATGAAATCGTTAAGGCTGGCGTGGCGGGAAATTAGACCAGCACTTCGAGAGCAGGAGAGGCCATGGTGACCAAATTGGTCAACTGCAGTAGGCACACTGGCAGTGAAGTGCAACACAACACCTCACCCTTTCTTTACGTTATAAATTGTTAAAAGTCGTCCACCTGAAGATAAGCGTGACGCATGTCCATTGCAATTAGGTATTGTCTCATTGTTTAATATTGAGACTAGTACTTGTGTATTGTTGTGTTCGTCCAGTAATTACACTTATTACAGTGCCATTCACGTCTAAATACACTACTGATTGCACTCTACTGCTTTTAGTTATCTGACCGGCGCTGGTACAGACCTAGACAGACTCACTCTAAAAAGATCTACCGCCTGGTAAAGTTCTAAGGTAAACCTGTTCATATCTTCAGCTAGAGCATCAGTTACTACCATGAGGAATAGTGCTGAAATGCCAACCTTACTGTATCAGCTGAATCGTCCACTGCTGAACACAGCCTCCCCTATTAAGGGAGTATTTGCCATAATCTCCACGCTTGGCAGGTGGCTTGAGGATCACAGTGTAAGTTGGCAGTTCTTTAGAAGGCGCTGCTGCCTACCTTCCAGTATTTTCCCCTTAGTCGCCTGTTACGACACCCATGGAATGATACCACGGGAAATGCCGATGTATCGATAGTACCTAAATACAGCGATTAGGATCAGGTTTACTAGGGTAGTTAGTAGTAGTTATAACCGACCTCAAATCTACATCCAAGTGGCTCAACTCTGGAACCTTGCACCAGTGCTGCTGTGGAGTGGCGGCGACGAACATCTGCACGCCGTAGATGAAGGAGAAGATAATACCCATCGGCATCATCATCAGAAACAGCAAGCGCTGGTACGTCCCCATCCCACCTAGATGGTGGATCACCTGCTCCATGACGTCATTATCTTCGGAAGCCGGCATTAGGTGTTCCTCGTGAGACTGTCAAAAACGTGAGCTATCTTTTATAATTAAAACAATTTGTGTCCTTTTTCACCGACTTCAAAAAAAGGAGGAGGTAATGAGAGCGTCTGTATTTGTTTTTTTATGATTGTTACTTTATAACTTTTGACTGGGTGAACCGATTTCGATGATTCTTTTTTTTATTTGAAAACTGATGCTTGCCACGTAGTCCCATTTACATTTCATCAAAATCGGTCAAGCGGTTTTTGAGTAACACTACAATAACTGAAAAGTATTTTCCTATCTTGATGATAGAGTCATTGACAGTAAATCTCAAAATTCGTCGTTGACGAAATGCATCTGTTATAGGCAGAGGCTAGTCCACTTAACATTAGGTGGGCCTCGGGCTTGTTCCGTAACAATGACATAAAAAACACAATCTAATGAAATCTTTACCTAATTACAAATTTACGAGGGATTTTTTTTTTGTCGTGTGTGGGATTCTAACCCGCGTCCGCCAAGCAAGCGTTATTGCAAACATAACAATATTTAAACGAATGAAATCTGTTCTGTACCTACGCAGCTCTTCTCTTGCTAAGCGTCTTATGGAAAACCAGAAGACTGTCAGTAAAGTCTTCTCCCTCTCAACACCCCGTCTCCCCTTGGAGAAGATAATGTAGACGTTCCGGCTGATACAAAGAGAACAACTTTGCCCACTTCTGCGTAGTGAAACTAAATTGTATTACTCCATGTTAATTAAATTATATCACATTTTCTCACTAACCTTGGCAGGATGGGTATCAGACATTTTAGTTGTAATTTCACCTTTAGCTACTTTTCTTTTCTTGATACTATTCACTTTTATGTCATTCCCTTAATAATCTAATATGCTTTATATTTTAATGAATATATATTCATTAAAATTAAAATAAAAAAAAACAACACTCGCCGACACTTTTAACAGTAAGACACTATCATTATTCATAGTTTTTCATTTAACTAATAATTAATTAACTTAAAATATTATATTATACTCTACACGAATAATTAATCACCAATTTCATCGTGTTTATATTAAACCTATGATCATTTCTCCTACGATGTAAAACTAAAAAGTATTTAGCAACTTTTTGGAGATCTTTTCAACCTTATGTAATACGTCTATAAATGAAGCAAAGTACGCGACTACTAATAATAAAGGGCCGTTACAAATGAGCACGTGGTTTTCAGCAGTTCGGCAATCTTTATCTATCATGATTGTATTTATTCATTATCTGTGTATTTCAAACGATTATAAATATAAGTATACCTACGCAATTTGTAGTGTCAATATGTACCTTCTACTACAGGTAGGTATATTAATAGAAGGTACTTGTATCTCATACGTCATACACAAACGCAGAGATCAATAATAATATGTTCTTTATCACCGGTAGAACACACGCGCTAGTCCCAGGATTTCGGGGAAATGTGACATATATATCCCTTAATAAGTTGCTTTGAGTCCGCGCCGCCGTTGAGTTATAATATTACCAATCTAAGTTTGATATTTTTATATAAGTACGTTTACTAACGCCCGTGGGTTGCCGGGTTAGAAAGTCACCACCATCTCTACCCATGAGTGGCGTAAGGGGTGACTAAGGGTAACACACCAGAAGGCGGGCAGTAAACACATTCTGAGGAACTGATATCTCACATTACGATCCCCAAGACGACTGCCAGGCGATTATAGCAAACCCCCTTATATTGGGCGAGGCTGTGTTCAGCAGTGGACTGTCCGGCTGATACAGTAAAGTACATAGGTATACTAAATATGAAATCTAAGTTTTTGCATATACAGGTATTTAGCTATTGACGCAAAAATGCTCTACAGGTACGAAGAGATGATATAAAATCCCTACTTAATTAAAATGTTTATTACCGGACCTACATTAAAGACATTGGATGTTGATAGTTTGGGCATTACTTGATTTAGGAATACTCATGAAACAGTAATAGCTATATGGACTGCCGTGCGCAGGCTCATGGGTTGGTCCTCATCGCCGCACCGTAATGTTTCAATGAGCCCTTCCACCTTCGCATGGTGGAAAGGCATTTTGCCACGCCTGACTAGCATAGCTGCCACCCTCGAGTACAAAAATCTATCACCAAGCACCTAACAGTGTGTTCCGGCAGCAATAATTGAGAGCCAGATTCACAATGTATGTCTCAAGGTCGCAGTGCAGTAAGTCACTTCTGACGAATTGCATCAGAGGCAGAGGTATAGAGGTTAACGTCAAGTGGGCCTAGTACGTTTTATCACAATCCCATAAAAAAATGGCATGTAATGTCGCCGAAATTAAGATTTACTGCGGGTGGTAGGGCATGTAGATGCTCGCTTGGCCAGCTAAGTAGAAAATCTGTCCAAGTGTATTTAAAATGGTACGGATCGACTCGTGAGACACAGAAAGTTCGGCAGCTGTTTCTCTCAAACTTGAATGGGGATTTTCAGTAATTATTTCCTTCACTTTTACGATAGTAACTTCACTTGCAGACGTTGATAGCCTACCAGAGCGAGGCAAATCTTCCATCACATCTCGCCCGCATTTGAACGCATTGTAACACTAATAAACAGGTGTTTTTGATAAACAAAACTCACACTAATAAACAGGTGGTTTTGATAAACAAAAACACCTGTTTATTAGTGGTACAATGCGTTCAAATGCGGGCGAGATGTGATGGAAGATTTGCCTCGCTCTGGTAGGCTTCACCGTAAGCTTTCTGTAACATTTTCAATGACTCCGAACACCATCCATTGGCGATGCGAAATTCATAACAAACTTTTTGTCTAGTATGAAATACGCAATACACACTAGATAAAACTTAAATCAGCGCTGTATTTAATCTAAATAACAGATGCAATTCAAACCTCGCGCCAAAATGGAAAAAAGTTGTGCCAATCTAACAACAAAACAAATCATTTTTTTAACTATAAACAAATCATCCATTCTCGATACTTTTTTGACTGCATGTAATTATGTCCTTGTGTTGTTATAAATATTTTTTTATAAATACTTGTGGTATCCTTTGTTTTATTTTCAAATTTTTTTTAAAAAAATAGGCATTTACCGAACCTCCATACATGAGCGGCATAAGAGTATCTACGAACAAAAAGAAGAAGGTACAGTGTGCAAAAAAGAAATGATAAAACATGTATAAATTAATAAAGAAAATGAAAAAGCCAACTGCAAATAATTTATTTTCGTTTAGCGTTTTATCGATCCATTGGAATTAAAACTGCAAATTAATATATTTATGGAATCGTTTTTTAAACTCTTCATTTTGATACCCAACACGATGGCTTTGGAAGAAAAAATAAATTGTTTTTCTCACTATATGGCTTTTAAAACCCACCAGTTTGCTTTTTATTTTTTTATGTACATAGTGTCACTTGAGCTATCAAGATAAAACTAACGATATCTCGTTAATTAAAATCGGTTAAGCCGTTAGCCGTTTAGAAGTTATGGTGAAATAAAGAAACTCACAAACACAAATACATACATCAAACCTGATAACTTAACACACGTTTATGTGGGTAGTCGTGTAAAAAAACAAGTAGTCATATGTGGGTAAACGAAGTTGTAGGTGATTGTAGGTACAGCAAACACAGAAATAATTTGAACTGATTTTAGTTGTTAGCAATATTTTGTACTTAGGTATCTTAATTTGAATCGCTTAGATCTTCGATGCCGCATGTTCTGATGGCCAACTGAGTCAGACTCATCGAAATTATCGTAACGGGTAACAAAAACAAATATAACAATCACCAAAAACATATAAAACAGTCAAAAAAATAAATTAAACGAGATGATCATTAAACACTCGGAAACATGTCGCGTAGTAGTACACTATCGGAGAAATAAGACCCTGACGCCCTCGTTATCATCAAACCAAGATGGCGTCTGTGCTGTTGACCTTAAAAATATGAATTTATTAAAATTAACAATTTCGGGTCACTCATTTAAAATTACGTATAAATATATGGCACTGCTCTATTTTTAAGTTTTTTCTGCTGATCGATTACAAGTGACACTATGTACATAAAAAATAAAAAACAAACTGGTGGATTTTAGACGCCATATAGTGACAAAAACAATTTATTTTTTCTTCCAAAGCCATCGTGATGTGTATCAAAATGAAGGACTTAAAAAAACAATTCCATAAATATATTAACTTCCAGTTTTAATTTCAATGGATCGATAAAACGCTTAACGAAAATAAATTATTTGTAGTCGAGTTTTTTATTTTCTTTATTAATTTACCTATACATGTTTTATCATTTCTTTTCTTGCACACTGTACGAAGTTCTAGTTTTGACGTCACAACATGGCGCTAGGCCGATCCTATACTTATTTTAATCGCATTGTACTTATTAGAGTCAATATGAGTGAAGTTAGCCGAGAGCCCGTCCTATTCTTATTTTAATCGCATTGTACATTAGCTAAATTCTTTTTGGTCGTTACTTATCTCTATTTTAACGTGATTACCAATAAATAATCTCTAATATCGCGTAACAACCAAAATATTGTAATAGTATTCCTTATCACCTAATGCTCGATATTTGTTGTGACACATTACCTACAAGCGCCATCTGTTCACTTCGTGATAATAAATGATAGATAAGTATCCTGGAATCATAGATAATGTAATGACATTGTCTATGTTCCTTATCAATCCGACTGGACAAAATGCCAGTCGAAACGTGCGTCAGGCTGACCCAGTCCTCAAAACATTTACAGTTATTTGCAGCTCCAGAGCTTGTATTGAATGCTCTTGAGTAGCAAATATACTGATTGTAAGTTATTTGCGGTAAGAGGTGGTCACGGGCCTATCTTTATATAAGAGATAAAGATTTTTTAAGTATCACAGCTGTTTCCCTAAAAGAAGATCTATCACTTTTGTAAAGCAACTTACTAACTTGGAATCATAAGTTTCAGATATATGATAAATAAGATATAAGGTCTATACCTTAAAATTTGACAGCTGTCACCAAAATAAATATAATGAAAAGGTTCACATCGAACGTTATATCAACTGTAACTTTAACAGCTGCAATAACTTCAAAAGCTGGCTTTAATGTTTAAAAAATCTCGAAAACTGGACAGCTCCTGTTGTCATAACTAAAACTTAAAACTGGAACATACGTCATTAAGTCAGCTGTCACATAGTAAACTTTTTTCAGGATCAGTATTTGTTCAGTTAAAGCCCACAAATCTGATCTAAAGAAATAACGAAAAATATATTGAAACATGTAACTTTCAAAGTATGGATCACCAAGTTCACTATTTTTTTTCGCGATTTATTTTTAAGTATCTTGAATGTAAAATTCAATTAATATCAGAATAATGCATTTTAAAAGCTGTCACGTGTAAGACCTGTTTAACGATTGCCGTTGAATTGTTGGAATAAATGAAACTATTTTGAAAGATACCTACATTTCGATAGGGATATATGAATAAATTAAACTTGTTTGCTGCTGTGTTTGTACCATTTTTCTTTTAATAGCAAAATACTTACAATTACTTACATTATAACTATATTCTACTTTATGTATCTTTGTAATTGACCTTACAGTTATAACCTTTTAATTAAAATATTAGTACAGTAGAAAGAATACTGTTCTAGAATTTAGAAGATTTAGCTTAATTTTACATATCTAACCTAAGCTAATCAAAACAAGCCAAAACTATATTGAAATCTAAGCTAAACCTTCTAGGTTTTAAATGATAAAAAAAATATATTTCGCTGAATCGTGCTCTCTGCGAACAGTGTTTCTGCATAGCGTGTAGAGGCCAATGCGGGGTGCATTGAGCATTAAACTTAATTTTTTAATTAGTTTTTTTTTTTGCTAAGGGCCAATTGACTAATCAAGGGACAACTATACGAGTGCAACTTTAATCTCTGTAACCAACAAAATATGATAGACCTTTGTCACCATATACCGACGTCGAATGATGTTACAGTCCCACCAACTTATCTGTTCAGGCGGCAAAACAAAGAACTACAACATTACTTCAAATTGTGACTTTTTGTAGTTGATTTCCTTGACCAGTAGCGCCCTCCAAAACTGCACAGTTAAGTTGGTGGTACTATACAGTAATTTAAATTTGCCATGGTATACCAGTCTATAGACTGCTATGAAATTTGACATTTGGCAGACCGAACGGCTGTAGCGAAGACAAAAATCTTATCTAAGTTACAAAATTACCGTCGAATTTGGCGGTATTACTCCATTAACTGAAAACTAATATGGCCACTTTGCTACAGCTTGAACACTATTTCTATGTCCACGCTGCAGTCATAAAAGTCAAAACCAAGGAGTTTATATTTTACACGGAAGTAATCCAACAAATTAAAAATCTACTATACTAGGTTTGTTGTTCTATGGTGCCAAACGCCTATCACATTTAAATGGTTTATTAGAATAGAGATATTTGCTTATTAGTTAAACCCATAATTAAGAACTGGTAATTATTCTAAAATTAATTAATTATTCTAATGGTAAGTAAAAATAACTGTATTAAGGTTAAGTATATTTTATTATTTGACCTTGCATTTAATAAATAATACAGTCAATGTTTATCACAATTTATTTTACGTGTTGGCTTAGATTTATTAATGAGATAATTAATTACCTTAGTAATAATACTTAATTTGCAAGCACCACAATTATATTCGTACAATTTAAATCTATTTTAATTTTAATGCTGGGCACGCTGCCTACTGGTAGTGGGCTGGAGCATTTGGACTGCCTGTGAGTCTGCAATGGCTTATATGGATCTTAATGCTTTTATTGTAGTAGCTGTAGAGTTGTATATAGTTCGTAGTATTTTGTTAATAAAAGCATTTAAATCACAATAATATAATTTCAACAATTATCATATTACTTTTAATTAAAACAGCACCTTAAATGTTCGTTACACCTGAGCAGAACTACATAGATTTATGAAAATAAATCTTATTTACATCTTACAACAAAAATAATTTTACATAGTTTTGACCACATCTGGCGGTTCAAGTCGCTTGTAAAATAAAATATTCGATATATTGCTCCATTGATAACAAAAATAATAGCGCGATAATTTATGTTTGCATATAGGTAAGCAATTGTTACTTAATTTAATGCCTTTTAAGTATTTATTCTTAGTATAAGTTATGTTCCTGAAGAGTTAACTTCAAAACTTTTTTTTTTCTCCTAAAATACTGACATTTCATGTTTGCCTAGTTAACAATATTCTGTCTCACTCTTGTCATATGGATATGTAAGTAGCACCCCTTGTGTCAACATTTTCTACAGACGTCTACCAATATTTGGTAAACTATAATTTCACCAAGAAATTAAACCCTATTACTTATGTAATAAGGGCCTTCTCTTTTTCAGTTTTCCACTGGGGAACTTCTATATCTTCTTGTTCCTGTTTCCTGGAAACAAAAACGTTACATGAAAAAAAGGTAAAAGCGTTCGCTTAGTGCGTATTTTAGTTTTTTTATTTTTACAAGCTCCAGTAAATTTTCTTATTTAAATTTGGTGGATTCACAACTAATATTATGATTCAAAATTATTCTAACTAAAAATGGCACCGACTTCAACACTCTAAAGTGTGAAATAACTTGTTGAAGTCGGTACCATGATAGTTCAAAAGTACCTATTATTAATTAACTAATATTGTGTGCATGGTACCGACTTCGAAAAGTTATTTCACACTTTTGAGTGTTTGAAATGGGATCACACGATAATCATCAGCTTTCAAATAAAAAAGAATCATCAAAATCGGTTCACCCAGTCAAAAGTTCCGAGTTAACAAACATAAAAAAATACAGACGAATTGAGTACACTACCTAAAGGCCTTTCAGGTTTATAGCCTTAATTTGCCTTGTTTGCTGATTTATGTTATTGTGACGGGACAAGCACGCGGTCCCCCTGATGTTAAGCGGACTATCCTCTGCCTATAACAGATGCATTTCATCACAAGTCAAGAATTGCACTGCGTCCGTCACCTTGAGACATAGTTCTTAAGTCTCGTGTGCTTGTAATTTCACTGGCTCTCAAGGACTGCTGAATGGAAAGAGATCCTGTCGGAATGTCTAGCCTATAGTGAAACGAACTCATGATAAATTTTAACTTGTTATTTATCTCTTTGAAATAATTTTAATTATGTCACTTTTGATCATTATTACTATTATTATTTCAAATATATTTGACGACGACTGTACTGTAGAGTTTAATTTAATTGTAACATGTACTTAGTAGTTGCTTGGTGACATAAAATTATGATTTGACATTTTTATGTTAATAATGTGTTATTGTAATTATTTAATTAGCGTAATTGATTTATCCGTGTTAATTAAGTAAATAAAATAAATTAATATTCCATCCAACTAGGTATCAGTTGCATTGCTGACTCGTTGACCCAAACGTAATATGCAAGCATTTTGATTCGTGTCGCATCTACCACCATCTAGCTTTTGTCTTAAGTGCACCCATAGTAAATTATCCACAAGACTTTATCTATCTGTATTATTGTTAAATAGTAGTTTAATAATACAATCTTAACAAAATATTTTACTTTTTAAAATTTTAAAATTATAGTATTTTAATAAAACAATCTTTACAAACACTAAATATACCTACAGGGTTATTGGTAAATAACTAACAACCTCTAAGGGACGACTTCTGCTAGTCCTAAGAAGAATTTTGAGATTTTTTTTTAGTTTATTTTATGTTTTTTAAAATGTCTTTGGCTGAATAAGCACGAGGACCACCTTATGTC
The DNA here is from genome assembly GCA_963890685.1 of Plagodis pulveraria. Lineage (NCBI taxonomy): Eukaryota > Metazoa > Arthropoda > Insecta > Lepidoptera > Geometridae > Plagodis > Plagodis pulveraria. The sequence goes on from OY982950.1 coordinate 6,579,207, forward strand.
AAAAGTCTCATGTGCCTGTAATGTATTATTTCATATTTTTTATTACTTTGCTCTTTGTAAATATTCAAAACTCTATTCAAAAGAACCACGGCGCGGTCCAGTGTTGCCGCGGCTCTCTTGGCTCTAAGTAGGAAATTAAAATAAAAAAAAAATAAAAACAAAAATTTTTTAAATTCTTTTCAATTGTTTCTTAAGACTAGCGGAAGTGAACCCTAAAAGGTTGTTAGCATTTTACCAATAACCCTGTATAATCACCGCCAAAGTTATATAAATAATTATGCGCCACAGGCTCTACTAAATACTAATCTAAGTGCAACCAGGCGTTTAGAGATAAATCACTGTTGTACCGAATAAGTAGAGTCTTCGTATTTCGTCATACCATAATGGCCACCCTAATTAGCACACGAATTAATTGTTTTGTTTTGAAATAAGCCGTCAAACTTCGAGTAGGATGAAGGCAGTGCCGATCACTGCCACGAAACAATAAACACACAGTTGAGTAACTCACCCGCACAGCCTGTGTTCCCTGACGATGCGCTCGCCGTCGGCCATGGTCTGCGGCATAGCGCGGCCTTTGGTCTCGGGCAGGATGAGGGCAGAGCCACTCGCTAGCATTGCCACGATCCCCAGGATCAGCAGGGGCAGCAATGTCCATAGTCGCTCCTTAATAAAGTCAATTTCATATTTTAAGGGATTGATCAAAAATGTACGTAATTTTTTTTTTATGTTATTGTGACGCATCAATCTCGAGGCCCACCTGATGTTAAGTGGACTAACCTCTACCTATGACACTTGCAATTCATGACAACTCACGAATTGCTGCGCCCGTCACATTGAGACATAGTTGTTAAGTCTCATTGTGCCTGTAATTTCACTGGCTCTCAAGGACTACTGTCGGAACACACCTTTCGGTGCTTGGTGACAGACTTCCTACTTGAGGGTGGTAGCTAGCCAGGCTGGCAATCGCAAAATGCCCTTCCACCATGCGGTGAAGCTCAAGCCGGCGGTGCGGATCGAACCAGGGTACTGCGGCACGGCAGTCCATAGCTAGTACCGCTCGGCCATCATTGCTTCTTCAATTATCTTAACAAGTTGGCGAAGGCTGATATCTCATCGACCGCCGCCACCACAATGACCTCGAGGAGCGTTCCGCGTGCCCCTCATATACAATGAGACGAAGTAGATCCAGCTTCGCCTCAACTCGGGAATAGGAGCCCAAGGAATGGGCCAACGCCGCGTGGGTTATGGTAGAGTGTTCAAGCGTCCCCGTAGCCCAGGCATTAAGGCGTCTCGTAGAAACACCGTATGGTTTTTAGCTGGTAGGGGCACTTGCTGCTGCGGAAGCAGTAGGTGCCGAGCCCGGCATACCCCACCCACCTCCCCTTTGGTGGGCGAAATTGCGTAAAAGCTATTAATACACGAAAAAAAATAAAGAAAAAGAGGCCGGATTTCCCATACGTTATACCAAAATCATTTGTATCTCGAACACATTTTTACCATAGTATGTTGTTATTCAGGTTTGGATAGTATTTGTCTACGTTCCTGGACATATGTAATTAAAATACTTATCTAAAATGAAATGAGAGCGCAATATTTCGTAAATACCGATAATTTACTCTCATTTCATTTTTTATACTATGAATAAGTACATATTTGTTAGAATAATATCATGTTTTTTTTGTAAACAAGAATCGTATGCAAATAGTTCTTGTTTGTTAGATCAAAATAAGAAATTGATTTCTCGCTTTATATAATATTATGTTTCAGAACCCTTTAGCGTAACTGTGAAATAGTCATGTTATGCGCGTTCTATTTAAGTCAATGAAATCTCTCTTAATGAATAGATTCAGGCGTTACTTTGCGGAAATCCATATTAATAATAACAAATATTTTCAAAATATTTTACGAAAACATCAAATTAATATTTTAATAAAACACTTAAAAAATATAAAAATATATCTAGTGACAATTCCGCCTAATTTTCCTGCTAAGCCGACGTGACGTCACAAACGCCACGCAGCCAAACCGGAAGAATTTTCGACGCGTTTCGCTTCTACACGAAGCATCCTCAGGAGGTCTTGACTCTTCGAGCGCACGATCGAGAATTCTCGATATATTTTTTATATTTTTGTGTTTTATTAAAATATTAATTTGATGTTTTCGTAAAATATTTTGAAAATATTTGTTATTATTATTATGAAATCTCTCTTTTAAATCATACTATTTAGCGCCTTCTAAGCCATAATATTATGAGAGAGAGAGAGAGTACAGAGATTTATTCTGCTAATAGGAACCATACTGAGCTTCCGTAAAGGAGCCAGCGAAGGCTAGATTTGGGTTAGTATTGCGATCGATCCATTATCTTGTAACGGTGTGTTCCACGTCTACGTACATTTCACCACGTGGTATGTCTCTTTACCAAGAGCCTGTCTTTATGGGTACCACTGCAATGTCAAATATTCTGCTTCGAAGCAGTAGTCTACAATCACTAATGTGATTGTAGACTACTGCTTCTTGACAATTAAGCGTGAAGCAAGTGAAATAAATGGGCCAACGAGATAAAAACTAAGGTCTCGGAATGACGAGCGCAGTCCAGTGTCGCAAAGGAACGATGACACTGCAACTGTAATGCAGTGTCATCGTTCGTTACGCATCGTTAGTGTAGTAAGAAGTGTAGTTTAGAGTTAGTAACTAAGAGCATAAACAACTGTGTGATGGGATATTAACCAGTAAGTGATCGAGTGCTTAGTATAAAATTGAAGGCGAAACCGGTTAACTTAAACATCATACAGATATACGCGCCTACTAGTACAGCAACCGACGCGGACTTAGAAAGCTTCTACACTGAACTGGAAACATCTATCGTTAAGGTACCCAAAAGAGAACTCCTCATTATTATGAAACAAGAGACTTACATCAAAAAATAAGATACATCACAAAGACTCTCTCATCTAAAACTTGGGCTATAGAGAACTCACGAGGTGAATTACTCACGAACATAGACGCAATATCCGAAACCTGGAAAGAGTACTGCCAGTCACTATTTGAAGACCCTCTCGCACATAGCTTTATCCCAACAGAGCCTATGGAAGTAGAACGAGAGCCAAACATCCTAAAAGACGAAGGTCGAGCTGCTATTAAACACATAAAAAGCGGAAAAGCGATAGGAAATGACGCCATACCTATTGAGACAATTAAAGCCTCAGGCGAATATGGTGTCGAAATCTTTCACGCCCTGTGTAACAGAGTCTGGGAAACGGGAACTTGGCCTCACGAATGGACACACACCGTCTTTGTCCCTTTACACAAAAAAGGTTCTACGAAAATATGCAGTAACTATCGTTTGATTGCTCTAGTCTCGCACGCGAGTAAAATCCTACTGCATGTACTGAATGAGAGACTAAAATCATTTCTATCTAGGGAAATAGCTCCTGTACAAGCCGGATTTGTTAAAGGAAAGGGTACTCGTGAGCAGATTCTGAACGTGCGCCAAATCATAGAAAAGGCTAGAGAATTCAACAATCCAACTTATATTTGCTTTGTCGACTTCTCTAAGGCGTTTGATTCGGTGAAGTGGCCGGTACTATGGGAGACACTTATGGCTATGGGAACGCCGAAACATCTCGTTCACCTACTTAGAACGCTGTACGAAGAGGGAACGGCTTCAGTCAGAGCGGATGACGTATTCTCCAATCATTTTCACCCCAGTGCAGGAGTTCGTCAGGGGTGTATAGTGTCACCACTGCTTTTTAACATTTATACAGAAATGATAATGAGAATAGCGCTTGAAGGCTGGACTGACGGGGTCACTATCGGAGGCTATAAAATTTCTAATTTGCGGTACGCTGATGATACCACCCTCTTCGCAACAAGTATAAGAAAAATGGAAGATCTACTTCGCAAAATGGAACGAGTGAGCCATGATTTTGGCCTTAAAATCAACCACAGCAAGACGAAGATGATGATTGTCGACCGAGCAAATGAAAACTCGCCCGAAGTTACCAAAATTGCGAATTGCGACGTCGTTCAATCATACATATACCTTGGAGCACTGGTTTCTAACAACGGTGGATGCGCAGAAGAAATTAAACGACGTACGGCTATCACAAGGTCGGCTATGAATAGGCTCGGGAAAATATGGCGAAACAGGAACATCACAAAAGCCACAAAAATGCGACTTGTTAGGGCATTAGTGTTTCCTATATTTCTTTACGGTGCTGAGACATGGACGCTTAGAGAAACTGAGAAAAAAAAAGTAGACGCTCTGGAAATGTGGTGTTGGAGAAAAATGCTTAACATATCATGGACTCAACATCGAACCAACATTTCCATACTTGACGAACTCAATGTCATACAACGCCTTTCTTCCATCGTACAGAGTCGAATTCTCAGTTTCTTTGGACATGTTTCGCGGCAAGGAGCCATGTCTGTGGAACGGCTTGTAGTGCAGGGAAAAGTGGATGGCAAAAGAGCTCGCGGCAGATCACCCATGCGTTGGACGGACCAAGTGAAGGCTGCTCTAAATCGTCCACTCCACGAGTGTACCAGGAAGACAGCGGTGCGAGAGGAATGGCGACGGATTGTGAGGCGTGTCACCACTCCTGATGTGACGACCACGACCACTCTGTCAAGAGTGTAGCGACTAAGAAGAAGTTGCAAATGTCCATAGGCGACGGTAACCACTTACCATCAGGTGGGCCGTCTGCTTGTTTGCCAACCCATTACATAAAAAAAAAAAAAAAAAAAAAAATGAATAGTACATTCCTTTTCCCCATACATTCTCACCATTTTAAATGCAAGCAAAACTGCCGTCATCCTCCCTTGGTATAGTGCACTAGTGCCAGTTAGCGTGAAGAATTTGAAGCGCTCGTAGCGAAATTTACTGAGCTGATCTTAACCGATCAGCAAAGTTAAGCAACGTCGCCCGCGGTCATGAGTTGGATGGGTGACCACGAGTGACATTACTACTGAGCGCTTCCATGCTTCGGAGGGCACGTTAAGCCGTCGGTCCCGGTTGTTGTCTTAGGATAGCAGTTGTTATAGCATGATGGTAAGACAATTTGCGAATGCCCGCCTGGCTAGCTACCACCGTCAAGTAGAAAATCTGTCGCCAAACACCTAACGGTGTGGTTCCGGCAGCTGTCCTTGAGAGCCAGTAATTCTAGGTTAGTCTGAACAACATCTTCGACCACATCATCACTTACCATCAGGTGAGATGGTGGTCAAAGGCTAATCTATAAGACATAAGAAATAAAACTAGTATTGACCTCACCCGCCACCGGCTGACGAAATATATCGCTCCGCAATTATATTACAAATAAACCTTAAGCCCAGAGCATTGCCCTCTTTGTAAATTCGTAGTGATAGCGTGTGCTAGCCCATCAGTGGTAAAAGGTGAAACAAAGGATTGCAGTGTCTGCTGAAGAAGACAGCGTGGCGGGCCCGCCGGCGTGTGTGATCACGCAGTTCTACTACCTGGCTGCTCCTGGATTATCTGGTAGGCTTGCAGCCTTGTCGTTCTTTATTCCCACTCCTTTTCTTGCTGTGTGTACTATTCTCCTTAACATAATACAGTCCGCATCGAAGAGATAAAATAATTCCTTTTTGGCGCTATCAGACTTACAGAGTAGACGATGAAAGGCGACATGGCCGTGGCGATGTATCCGCTCATGTGCAGTATACTGGAGCCCAGCGCCCTCACGCCGGTCGGCAGCAGCTCCGTGCCCAACTGGATCACTGCGTTGTACGCCATGTTGATGAAGAACCGGGCCATTATCGCTAGCACTGTTGCTGGTATACCTATAATATATACACAATCAGTAGACGCATACACATCTCAGGAACTGTTCAATTAACAATAGTACTGTGCATTTGGAGCGAAGATGACAACCCAAGGTAAGTAAAGGTCTACTTCATATCGCAGGGTCATCATCATCAACATTTCAGCAGGAAGAAGTCCATTGCTGGATAGAAGCCTCCCTCTTAGATTTCCAAATAGAACGGTTGGAAACGGCCTGCGTCCAGCGTCTTTCTGCGTCCTAAAAATGTCGTATGTCCACCTTGTAGGTGGTCTTCTGACGCTGCGCGTGCTGGTCTCTGGCCTTCATTCGAGAACCATTGGCCCCATCAGCTCACTATCCGCAGGGCTATGTCGGTGCCTTTCGTTTGTCTACGGATCTCCTCATTCCTGATTCTATGTCGTTGAGAAACACCGACCGGGACCTAGCGGGGTCGTCAGCCCAAATTCTACGGTGGTTTGACTTTCAAAGCAAGGCAACCAATTTTCTTTAAGGAGAATACACAAAGCATGTAATTTGTGTGAGTAACATTGGTTCTGGCAGTCTGCTATCATTTTATCGTATTCTGAATATTAAAGTATGAGCAACAGTTTTAACCATATTATTATATCATCAACAGCCACAAAGTCCGTTGAACAAAAGCCTCCCCAGGTTTGCCATAATACCCAAGCTTCGTAGGTGTCTTGGGATTACAGTTTATGATGGCGTGGCAGTTCTTTAGAAGGCACTACTTCCCACCTTCTGATATTTTCCCTTCGTCGCCTGGTACGACTTCCACGGTAAGATATAAGAGGTTGCAATTCCACCTCGGAATTTATTGTTACTATTATTTATTTACATAAAAAAGAAGAAGTACCTCTAGGCACAAATATGGCAATGAGTATTAAAGTTCCGGATATGGCGAGAGGTCCGCAAGTGAGCGTTCTGCGACCCCATCTGAAAATATATAAACCGAAATTATTTACAGCAACATAACAATTTCATAGACGCGCATTTCAAATCAAGACGTATCCAAAATCTGTTTCCCCCCTATGATAAATCTAACAGTGATGTCAAATTTGAATTTTCACTCATGATTACCAGGCCTAATAACGGAAAATGTATCTCATCTATCGGACACAGGACTATTAACCGGAGATTCTTGTCATGTGCTAAATGAGAGTGATAGTAACGAGAAAGTCCAGCCCAAGGTATTTAATCATCCTGACGAGGCTGTTCAGTATGAAAGAGTAATATAGGTAAACTAGTATTTCGGGCAGTGTGCGGGCCGCATGCGGCCCGCATTTATCGTTGTGCAAGTTTGAACAATATCAAAACACCTTATACATTAAAAAAAATTATTTCAAAACACCTAAAGATGTACGATTTCCCATACAAACCCTACGGTACGGGCAGAATGGTACCAAGGTTCTGAATCACTTTTGTTAAGGAACCCCACTCGTAGGTGCTTCGGTTACCGCAGGCAGTTGCCATGGAGACCAGTCGGTGACGTGGAAAATACTCTCAAGTCGGAGCTCGGCCTTCGGCCTCGCAAGTTACTAATACGGCTCGGCCTGCGGCCTCGCCAAGCGCTCGCCCTTCGGGCTCGCGCACCATTCGCTCGGCCTTCGGCCTCGCGGACCGAAAGTTCGGCCTTCGGCCTCACCAGGTGGTTGCCCTTTGGGCTCGCTATACACTAATGTAGAACAGTTACTCCAAATTCAGTCAAAAAACCCACAAAAACTCCTAATACAGTCGAAAATATAAGGTAAAACACTCCAAATGCAGTATGAAGAATGAGAGGAGCACCTGGGACAAATCCAAAATGGCGGATTTCAAGAAGGCCACCATACAAACTGCTCCGCCCCTACTGAAGCTCGGCCTAAAGGCCTCGCTTCAGCAGGCTCGGAGCATTTTGTATGGCGGCCATCTTGAAATCCGCCATTTTGGATTTTTGACAGGTGTCATTCGACTGCTCTCCCGATTCTCTATGACATTTGTTCAAACACCCCCTACCTATCTCTTACCGTTTTCGAGATACGTCATCCATCATCACTTGGCAGGCGTCTTTTTAATGATTTTCGATTTTTCTCATACTCACCAAAACCACCCGAACATTTTTGCCATACTTCATTTTTACCCTACTCTGCTCCTTCTAGGAGAACATTTATGTCAGTGAGTCAGTCAGTCAGTCAGTGGTAATCGAGCTTTATATATTATAAACTAGTTTTTCGGGCAGTGTGCGGGCCGCATGCGGCCCGCATTTTTCGTTGTGCAGTACTTAACTTTACCTTAACCCCTTATACATTTAAAAAAAATAAGTTCAAAACTCCAATAGAAGTATGAAATCCCAAATAAACTCTCCATACAATAAAGAACCATACTGTAGCCACTAAAGCAAATTCACCCTACTGCCATAAAAAGGTGGTACGGGCAGAATGGAACCAAGGTTCTGAGTCACTTTTGTTAAGGAACCCCACTCGTAGGTGCTTCGCTTACCACGGGCAGTTGCCATGGAGACCATTCGGAGACGTGGAATATACTCTCAAGTCGGAGCTCGGCCTCCGGCCTCGCAAGTTACTAACACGGCTCGGCCTCCGGCCTCGCCATGCGCTCGCCCTTCGGGCTCACGCCCCATACGCTCGGCCTTCGGCCTCGCGGGCCGAAAGTTCGGCCTTCGGCCTCACCAGAAGCTCGCCCTTCGGGCTCGCTACTACACTAATGTAGGACAGTTACTCCAAATTCAGTCAAAAATCCCACAAAAACTCCTAATACAGTCGAAAATGAAGGTAAAACACTCCAAATGTAGTATAAAGAATGATAGGAGCACGTAAGACACATCCAAAATGTCGGATTTCAAGACGGCCACAATACAAACTGCTCCGCCCCTACTGAAGCTCGGCCTAACGGCCTCGCTTCAGCAGGCTCGGACCATTTTGTATGGCGGCCATCTTGAAATCCGCCATTTTGGATTTTTGACAGGTGTCATTCGACTGCTCTTCCTATTCCCTATGACATTTGTTCAAACACCCCCTACCTATCTCCTACCGTTTTCGAGATACGTCATCCATCTTCACTTGGCAGGCGTCTTTTTTATGATTTTCGATTTTTCTCATACTCACCAAAACCCCCTGAACATTTTTGCCATACATCATTTTAGCCCTACTCTGCTCCTTCTAGGAGAACATTTATGTCAATCAGTCAGTCAGTGAGTCAGTGGTAATCGAGCCTTATATATTATAAATAAACACATCTCTTATGGGTCACACCTTAGAACTAGCAGCGTGAGTTATCTCTGTGGCTGATATTAGAGTGATCATAAAGTAAAACTTCAATCCAAGGTTCTCAATCATTCTGATAATAATAATTCAGTAAATAAAGATATTTCTCAACTGTCTAACACGAGATTTAGCAGCGTGACCGAAGGTTTGTCTGGGGCTGTTATCAGGACCATTTTCACCATTGGCCACTTTGGGCAAGTGCACAGGGCCCCGAGATCCAAGAGGCCCACTAGTTCCTACAGATACCAACCAATAACCGGATATGTTCCATTGTATAATGAGAGAATACTCACAAAAACGGTAGATGAGATCATTCACAAAAAAATATAACATCACGTTTACTAAAACATAAGTTATACTAGACACTAGATTATTATTATAACAACTAAGTAAGAAGTAAAGAATTCAGCTAAAATACATTAGTCAATTTGATCCTGCTAATTTCCAAATAGCAAGCAATCCCGAATTTAACTATCAGTTCTTATTTTATGTTTTAACCGTGAACAATCACGAGGCTCATCTGTTGATAGGCGGTAAACCTCTGTCTATAACAGATGCAGATGGTCACTTGTGGCGCTCCGCCTACTGCATCACCCTAAGACATAAAGTTGGTTAATTGTAGGTAATGTTATTTCACCGGCAACCATACCCTTCAAACTGGAACACTGTGATGCAAACATTAGTGCTTGGCGGTAAAAATAAGTATGGTGGCAGTAGTTCCCCGGGTGAATTCGCACAAAGAGTCCTACTCCTACTTAAATACTCTTGTACTCGAGAATATTACCTACTGCTAAAATGTCACGTTCAAATAATGTATGCCTACTCAAAAAGCAAAAATCTGAATGGTCAGCGAAAACCAACGTGAATTTTATAGAGAATCATATTCTTTTCGTTAAAGCTTGCAGAGCACAAAGCTTCAAATGCTTCAAGAAAAAATGTTGGTAGTAAGTAAAGAATTTTCTATGTTTGTACCATTTGTGGGACATTATCTAAACTTGGAAGGTGGCCATGCCGCAAATTGCTTGCAATTGGTTCAGAAATTGTAAAACTTGTTTTAGGGTTCTATCCACCGATGCTTCATCTTCATAACTTTTTATCATTGTCGAATCAGATGGAATCGCGGGGCGAAGTTAGATATGTTATAATTACCTATTTATTACTACAAAGAAATAAAATTTAAAAGGTTAAATAAGGTCGAATTTGGCTTTTCTACTTCTTTCGCATGTTGTTAATAAAAATTAACTAAAAGTTATAGTCGTAAGAAGGCCATTATCCTAAACTGCCCAGAGCCTCGAATAGGTTAAAGACGGCCCTGGCTATTATTAATGTGGACGTAACAAAGAAGTTCAGCCCATAGTTATCAATATTTTTAAGGAGAATATTCACGTCAATAAAGTTCTCGTCGATCATCAACGTCATTTCTCATCGATCATAAAAGATAGCAGAGTGACTAAAGGTGTATCTATGGTTGAAATTAGAGTGAACGTAACGAAGAAGTGAAGCACGAGGTTCTCGTCCATTCGGTTGTGTGTTATTAAAGATATTTCTCAACGGTCTAACACAAGAGCTAATAGCATGACCAAAGGTGTCTCTATGTCTGATATTATAGCAAACGTACAGTAGAAGTTCAGCCGGAGGTTCCCAATAATTCTTACGAGGATATTTACGCAATTAAAGTAATTTCTCACCGATCTAACACCAGAGCCAGTAATGAGATCGATGGAATCTCTGTAGCTGATGTAAGCGTGAAGGTGAGGAAGAAGTCCAGTCCGAGGTTCTCGCTCATCCTGACAAGGCCGTCAAAGATGGTGGCACACGCCATGTACACGAACACCATCAGGAACATCGTGTTGCGGAGCGGCGTACTCTTGAGCAAGGTAAATATGGTATCGCTTGATTGCTTGGTTTGGCGGGATGACACCTGAAAGAAGATAGTTTGTTACGATCTATTGGCCTCACTTACAAGTATAGACCGGACTTTGGCGTTACAGAATTTTTTTGATGAAGAAGCGTGACCTTTCTCATTACATTTGCAGTGTCAACTTTCTCGTTCTGACACTGCTCTCGCAGCCAGCAGAATATAATGTAAAAGAAGAAACTTACAATGAAATCGTCCAATACGTCTTCAGGTATTTTAGTTTTATTAACTCTCTCAAATCTCTTCAATACTTCAACAGCTTGGTTAACGCGACCTCGTGTAAGCAACCATCTGAAACATTTCAGAAGAAAGAATTTAAGATTAAGCTACGTATTAGAGCGTAGAATACTTTACAAAAAATGTGGCTTGGTACGTTTATCCTGACAAGTTTGTTCAACCACAATGGCTAAAGTAGTGTTAACAGATGGATAGAACCTAGGAGAATGGATAGAAGGATGGGCCAGGTATTGCGTTGACGCAATCCAGGATTTAGCAAGACAACCACTCTATGGTAATTCATCATAACTCATCTACCAATATCTATTATGTACTAACTAAAATACATTTGAAGATTATTTTTTTTACTCCTGAAAAGTTAGCCTTTGATCACTATCTCACCTGATGGTAAGTGAAGATTTGGTCGAAGATATCAGTCTCAGGCTCTGGCTAACCTAGAAATACTGGCTCTCAAGGACAGCTGCCGCAACATACCGTTAAGTGCTTTGCGAGAGTTTTTCCGCTTCAAGGTGGTAGCTAGCCAGGCGGGCATTCGCAAAATGTCCTACCACCATGCTATAACGACTGCCATCGTAAGACAACAACAGGGACCAACGGCTTAACGTGCCTTCCGAAGCATGGAAGCGCTCAGTAGTAATGTCACTAGCGGTCACCCATCCAACTCATGACTGCGGCGGACGTCGCTTAACTTTGCTCATCGGTTAAGAACAGCTAAGTAAACTTCGCTACGAGCGTTTCAAATAATTATAAGTTAATTCAAGGCTACACATCAGATTCGAAGAGCTTTCTGCAACGCAGTAAGATTTAAGCAGTGACAGTTTTCTCTCATCCGTAGGAATATTCCGTAACTTGCCCTTGAGAATCAGTTTCCACATCATGGTTTATCCCATCCATTGAAATGTGAAATAGTAGTCAAAAGCAAGAGCGTGTTTAATGCGGTGCCTATAGCTTTGAATTAACCACACAATATTACGAGTCAATGATTTTATTGGCAACCCCGTTCTTCAATCATGAAGTACTGGAGCTACATGTAAATATTTTTTCGCGTTAAGAGTAGAGTTTACGGACCGCTTTTTAATATAAACGTAGTTTCGTCATATATTAAATACCAAATGTTCAAACTCTATGAAATTTTGTATGCATATTGCGGATTTAAATGTCAAAAAATCAATTCACATACAAAACGATTACTCGATTTATTTTTGAAAATATTATATTCTGACAAACCATGAGTATAGATATTAGGCTCAAGGACATACACCCAAAGTTTCGCCGAGGTTGTACACTTGGTATTTAAAATATAACGAAACTACATTTGTATGGAAAATGCTCCGTGAACTCTATGTACTCTTAAGAAAACAGACTGGAGGCGGTGGTAGCAATCTGTATTGTCAATCAATTAGCAATGTGGTCTGGACATAATTCTTACGAGAATCCTTTGAGTCCTCATCAGAAAAAAGTATTTATAAGTCTCGTTGCAACTTCATAACGACATCGATGCACAAGTTAACATTTCTCTCTCGCTCTCTGAACTGACATGATATTTACTGTAGTTATCTGACCTGTTCCAAACTTATTTGAAGATCTTCTTCTGGGAGTATTGTCTTCACAACAGCAAGGTGTAGACCTCAGCACTTAACTACCCGGTGGCTACATAATAATTGGGTATGGACAAAACTACCTTTTTTATGTTATTGTGACGGAACAAGCCCGAGGCCCACCTGATGTTAAGTGGAGTAACCTCTGCCTATAACAGATGCATTTTCGGCAACACGAATTGCACTGTGCCCGTTACACTGAGACGTACAGTTGTTAGGTCTCACTGTAATATTACTGGCTCTCAAGGACTGCGGCCGGAACGAACCTATTACCTATCTACTTGCTTACATCTTATACTCAGTAACTCACCTAGCACTTTCAGGTACGCCAAATGGCGCTACTAAGACGACAAGCATGGGTAATGACGTCAGCCATAACAGCTTCCTCCAGTCGGCCATCCACAGCGCCAGCCAGGGCAAAGCGATGCAGCCGCCGCCGAAGTACAGAGCGATGGACATGTTGGCCACAAAGGTACGTTGTCGGGGGCCAACGTATTCTAGAACTAAATTGCGGTCATCATTAGATTATTGAATGTGTTTTTGAAGCGCTCGTAGCGAAGCTTGCTTAACTGTTATTAACTGATCAGCAAAGTTAAGCAACGTCCGCCGTGGTCATGAGTTGGATGGGTGACCGCTAGTGATACACTGAGAAAAAATTCATGTGCTGACATACGTAATTTTAGGCTCATCATACGTATTCCCTGTTTAAAACGAGACTAGCGTACATAAAGATGAGTCAACATGACGTGTAATGATGTTGCTGTAATGTTCTTTGCACATTACAAACATCAATGCAAATCATTCGTTCCTTCATTCATTCAATGATGTACTGTCATGCAAATAAGTATGTAACATCTTGACAAAGTAAGGATGTTACTTACGTACATCATGGTGCAGCCTACTTACGATAAGTATGTCCCCTACCTTTATCAAATATAGGCATTCGTACAGGAAGAAGGTTGCCTTCATCAATCTTGGTGTAGCCTACTGATGGTAAGGATGATCCCTACGTTTGTCATGTATTGGCCTATGAACAGTAAGGAGGTAACATACGTCAAATTTGTTGCAGCCTACATATGTTAAGGATAATACCTAAATTTATCATGCATTGGCCCTCGCATAGTAAGTAGGTTGCCTACGTTAATTTTGGTGCAGCCTGCTTATGGTAAGGATGTTCCCTACGTTTGTCATGTATCAGCCTAAGTATAGTAAGGAGATTGCGTACGTCAATCTTGGTGCGACCTACTTATAGTTAGGATGATCTTTACATCTATTATGCATCGGCCTACGTACAGTATAGATGTTGTGTACATCAATAGTGGTGCAGCCCATTTACGGTAAGTATGTTATCTACGTTTGTCATGAATCGGCCTACGTACAGTTATATGTTTACTACGTTCTTGTTGGTACAGCCTACTTAAGGTAAGGATGATCCTTACATATCTCATGGATCGGTTATCGTACAGTAAGGAGGTTACCTACGTCAATTTTGGCACAGCCTACTAATAGTAAGGATTTTTATAAATTCATCATGCATTCGCCTATGTAGAGAATGGATTTTATATATGTACGCAAATCTGGACCAGCCTTAAAATGTTATTGAGAGCACCATTTGTAGTATTGTAGTTATAATATAACTGTAGTTGCTCCTTTATGCTGCTTTATGTATACGCATAGTATTATAATCTTTGTATCCCTACTCTACATAAATTGATGCATGTTATACAATGAAACGATCCAAACCATAAGTAGACTGCATTAAGGTTCACGTTTATAACCCGGCTGTACATAGGCTGATGCATGATATAAATAGTTATTCTATGTGCAGGCTGCACCTGTAAAAAAAGACAGTAAATAAGTGGATTACTTAACTACAAATAGTTCATAAAAAATATTATCATAAATTTGTGATCTATTTATTAAAAAAATATACATAATTATTTTGAAATAGAAAATATAAAAATATGTAACTATTGTCAAAATTCTTGAAAAAAAATCACTTAGTATTGGAATGTTTATTTTAATATTTAGAGATAAAATAAATCATAAAACGGAAAACTGTCAAACCTCAGACATTAGTCTGAAAGACATGCATATAATATATCAAGGAGTTTGAAAAAATTACGTGGTCTCCGTATACATTTTCTTTTTTAATGGGGACATAACAATGTATGCGAGAATCAAAGCAGCGTGGCGTTTGATACAGTTTCAAATTCACCATCTGGAATAGATAAATATATTACATTTATGAAATTTGTAAAATAAAAATGTCACTACTAAAAAGTTTTACCAAGGAGGTAGGAAACAACAGCTTATTAATGTCAGACTACTGTCGCTATGAGTGCACTACAATAGTTCATTGTGGTACACTTATAGCGTTACGTTTCAAAATTATTTGTAGTCGTCGGGTATGTTCTAAGGGTATTTAAAGTACTTACCACTAGCAACAGTTATGTACACGTTTATACGTTCTTGTCCCTGGAATTATTAGAAAAGCCCCTCATTATTTTTTGGATATATATGGTTGAAGTCTTCTAAGAGCTGCAATCAATAACATTAAGATCAAACAAGTGGGATATTTCCACTATAAAAGTAACATATGAAGAAAAAAAATATATATAAATCGGTGTTTCCAGAGTAATTAAATCATTTATTAGATTTTATAGGTACCTGCAGAAGCTTTTTGTATTAGTACGCCACGCTGAACGTATGAAAATTTTACTTGCATGAGGTAGTATGTACTTTTTCAATAAATACATCAATTAAAAAACAACAAATACGCTTACCTGACTCCCTGTGAATGTCACCCTTTGAGCATTTGAATTCACTGGTTGCCGGATACCCAGGCTGTGCCTTTGGGGTTTGGTAGGTGGGACCTTTCTTTGTACATATTGGTCCACTTTCGGACGTGATGGGTTGGCACTGTGTAGCTTTCTTCGTTGATTCAAATTGGATTAGTGGTTAATTTATGCGTGGAAACTTTGTAATAAGCGAGGTTTTAATAAATAATCACTTTTGAAAACTTAAATTACTATTTACATGCGCGCGTGATGAGATTGCCATGGTCTCACTGAAAAAGAATATTAAAGCTGTTGCGCTGCACTACAGCCAGTATTGCCAGCGTGTAAATCGAAAACAGCCGAACTTTCATATAAAATTATATGTAGCATGCTGACATCATTGATGCATTGTTTAGATTTTTCAAAAACTATTATAATAATAATTGCTCCCCGCAGTTTCATCCAATGTTTACAAAACAATCCAAGTATTATAATAAATATTCATAATAAACTGAACACTTCCTTACACCCACAAAGTTCTGTTTCACAATTCGTCTGGCTAGCTTAGGAAATACCAAAATTGCCTAATGGTAAATTCCAGTAGGTATCCTTGTGAGCCAATTCCCATTTTAGATTAAACCTTGTTACTACCATGGACTGCATCAACGCATACCATAAGTGAAAATTTGGCCAAATGTAAAAATATAATATAATATGTTAATAAAAAAATATGTTTTATATTCTTGTTTAATAACACTAACATTAGAAATGCTGAAGTTGGATGATGATTGAGGATGAGAATGTGTATATTTCTAAATATAATTACAAGCATTATCGCGTGCTAAGCGAAATATATTTAACAAACTATTGGAGTACAAAATTTTATGCCCTATTATTTTCCCGCCTTGGGCATAAAATTTTGTACTCCAATAATTTGTTAAATGAGAATGTGTATATTTATTCCTTCTTTACGCTAAAATTTCTGGACCAATTTGGAAACTTGAAATATAGATAATTTAGGTCTTAAATAAATACAACCGATACTTTTTATAATCGTCATCATCGTCAGTTATCATTATTGCCAACGCGAATGATACAGCGGGATGCAGTAGGTAGGTGTATCCAAAATAGGTACTGTACTGTATCAGCCGGACCGTCCACTGCTGGGCACAGCCTCCCCTATTTAGGGGGTATTTGCCATAATCCCCACGATTGGCAGGCGTCTTGGGGATCGCAGTGTAAGATAGCAGTTCCTTAGAAAGCGCTGCTGCCCACATTCCAGTATTTTTCCCTTAGTCGCCTCTTACGAGACCCATGGGAAGATATGGGGAGGTGCAATTCTAACCCGGCACCCAACGGGCGGAAAAGACCTTACTTCATAGGATCATTTCTATAGTAAGCTCTTCCTACGACTGACACTATAAGTGAGTCTCATAATGGGTACTGAACCAATAATATATTAAAAAATATAGACAAAACCTTATTTCAAAATTTTATTCTAAATAGTTAATGGTAGGTTGTATGTGTAAAGATATTTTTTATTATTTCTGTACTTATTAAGCTCATTTTACTAAAGCCGTCAAATTATTATAATGAAAACAACGCGTACCGATACCGATACAAGCAACGTAATACATGTTGTATCTGATGAAATTATACGTATATTATTATGATGATACGATGATATATAAACAATAAGATACAAAATATAAAGCCACACAATAAACATAACTTAAAAAATGCCAAATCTAAAAATTGCAGTGTTTCAGTTCAGAGTAACTAGTTTTTATTTATTTACACACTTATTACAATCGATTTGTTTTATTTTATGCGAACATGAATACGAGCGTAAAATTGATTGTAAATGAAGAAATGTTGAAATAAGTAATGGTCGAAAATCAGCGTTTATGAAGTCATCCTGTCGTATTTTTTTATTCGCGATCTGGTAACACTGCTCTTGTGTCGTAAGACAATCTTTAAACTGTCGAGGGAACAGTAAATGAATGTGCCTGTAACATTAAAATAATTTACAAACTCAATATGCCTAAAATGCATAATGATGTACCCTACGTTCATCATGCTTGGGTCTACTCGCAGTAAGGAGTTCACTTAAGTGAATTTTGGTGCAGCATACTTATAGTAACATGCGGCTTATATCTATCCACGTAGGTACGGCAAATAGTTTGCCTACTTCAACTTTGATTTTTTTCACTTGTGGTAAAGATCTTTCTTACGTTCATCATGTATCAGCCTACCTACTGTAAGGAGGTGGCATAATTTGCATACTTATATCGTGCATCGGCTTACGTACAGTAAGGAGTCTTGGCGCAGCCTATACTTAATGTACCTAAGGATGTTTTCTACGTACCTACATCATGCATCAAGCTACGTACAGATAGGAGATTGTCTACTTGAACCTTGTTGTTGCCTACTGACTATAGGGTTTTATTTCCTAAATACTTACATTAAATAGACGAGCTACTTATACTCAGGACGCAAACTACTTGAAAAAAATTTTTTTTTCGTTCTATACGTATGTGTCATCCTGTTCATGTTAGAGTACAATTATAAAGATGCGACAGCATGATGTAATGTTCTATCTGTGACGTCATATCCATGGAGTACTTCCTAGCATGTGTTTGACTATATCAGTTACGTATGTTGAGTCTTGTTGACGGACCCGACAGACGGGTACGTATATAATGGGAAGATCAGTACACAACATGTTGCAACTTATTGACGTGTTGATACGCTTCAACATTATTTTGTATTATCCAACATTTTTACGGTTGTAGATTACGTATTTTAGATAAAACTGTGAATACATTGTGAAAGACTTCGCTACATTTCAAGTTTTTCTCAGTGATATTACTACTGAGCGCTTCCGTGCTTTGGAGGGCACGTTAAGCCGTCGGTCCCGCTTGTTGTCTTATGATGGCAGTCGTTATAGCATGGTGGTAGGGTATTTTGCGAATGCCCGCCTGGCTAGCTACCGCCCTCAAGTAGAAGATCTGTCGCCAAGCACCTAAGAGTGTGTTCCGGCAGCTGTCTTTGGGAGCCAGTAATTCTAGGTTAGCTAAAACAACATCTTCGACCACATCATCACTTACTGTGAGATAGTGGTCTAAGGGTCGTGAGGATGCTTTGTTTATAAGCGAAATGCGTCGAATACTCTTCCGGTTTGGCTGCGTTATTGACGTCACGTCGGCTTAACAGGAAATTAGGCGGAATCATCACTAGATATATTTAATTTTTATAAAGATTTTTTAAGTGCTTTATTAAATGGGTAATTAATATGATGTTTTCTTAAAATACTTTTAAAATATTTGTTATTATTAAACAAATAATATCTTTAACTTCACCTTAAGTACCGCCTTTGACAGGTTTTTAGGGCTTCGTACTCAAAGGGTAAAAACGAGACCCCATTACTAGGACTCTACTTTCCGTCTGTCTGTCACCAGGCTGTATCTCATGAACCGTTATAGCTAGACAGTTGATTTTTTTACCAGTGATGTATTCCTAGCTATTACAAAAATCGGCCAAGTGCAAGTCTACTCGCTCACGAAGGGGATCCCTTCGTGAGCGTACCCTTCGTTAAAACTAAAAAAAAGGTTATAATATAATTTCTAATGTTGTATAGATTACGGAACCCTTCGTACGTGAGTTCGACTCGCACTTGGCCGACTTTTTTTTGCTTGGTCGTCGAGATATTGTAATTGATCACGTTATACGAAAGATCCGGGGAAGATTTTAAAAAGTGCATAAAAAAGTTTTCTACATCAGTTACGGGTAAACGTAATTTTTAATGCGTTAGAAGATTTTAGTGGTAACTTGTGGAATTGAAGCACGAAAGCATGCTTCAATTCCACAAGTTATTCACATTTTGCATGGTGGAAAGGCATTTTGCGAATGCCCGCCTGGCTAGCGACCACCCTCAAGTAGAACATCTGTCGCCAAGCACCTAACGGTGTGTTCCGGCAGCAGTCCTTGACAGCCAGTGAAATTACAGGCAAAATGAGACTTAACAAGTATGTCTCAAGGTGATGGGCGCAGTGTAGTTCGTCACTGCATCTGTTATGGGCAGAGGATACCGCTTAACATCAGGTGGTCCACGTGCTTGTTCCGTCACAATAACATAAAAAAGAAATAAAAAAAATAAGCAATTTTCTTTTATTTTACGATTTTAGGAATAAACTGTGGAATTGAAAACCAGCAAGCAAATACCATGATAATGTATAATGTTTACCGAATCAAGCTTTAAGCGCGGTAAAACAGTAGACAAGCGTTTCCACCATGACACATTTATTTTCTGCTCGTCCATAGGTACCTATGAGGATTCCAGATAAAAGCTTATTAACTCATGGAAACAATTTTAGAACAGCATGAATATTGGTAATAATTTACTCGAAGGTATCTACGAGTAAATTATTACCAATATGCTCATAAGTATGTAGAACTTGACTATT
The DNA here is from genome assembly GCA_963890685.1 of Plagodis pulveraria. Classification (NCBI taxonomy): domain Eukaryota; kingdom Metazoa; phylum Arthropoda; class Insecta; order Lepidoptera; family Geometridae; genus Plagodis; species Plagodis pulveraria. The sequence goes on from OY982950.1 coordinate 6,599,264, forward strand.
TTTGACGAGTACTGCGAAAGAGGAACTCCTTACCGTCGTCAGTTTTTCAAGATGGATACGACATGGGTGTCTTCAAATCGAGAGTAAATAGGTTTCTTCTAGAAGCGTGCTTCATCTTAGACCACATCAATGCTTAACATCAGGCAGGGTATGGTCAAACGCGAACATATTATGAATAGAAAATAAAATATGGAATTTTCCAGTTGCGATATATAATATGGGAGTGCGTGCGATGCATTCATTAACCTGACCAAATGGCAGTTTTCTGTAATTGACACATGACGAAACTCGCGCTCAGCTGGTGGGGAGAGTTCATAAATCATAGACTAAAGCTTTCCTTTGCGGAAACACATAGCAAATAATAACAGTTATGTATAGAATATTTCATGAAAATATTAAATTAATATTTTAGACAATTGTGCCCATAAATTTCCTGTTAAGCCGACGTGACGTCATCAACGCCACGTAGCCAAACCAGAAGAATTGCGACGCATTTTAAAACGCTTATCACGTACTCATACAGTAAGGTATTCTTTATTACTGGTTAATTTTTGTTTTTTTATACAGGTAGTGTAATCATTTAAATCACGTGTGCGAAAATACACATACTTATTTATATTGTTTCCGGATGAAAATTTAAGCAAAAGGTTCAATTACATTCCGATCAACATTATTTTTAAAGCATTATTAAGATTTAGTGGCATTGGCTATGGATTGCCGCGTCGCAGGTCTATGGTACGAATCCCGCCGCAGGCTTGAGCTTCACCGCGTGGTGGAAGGGCATTTTACGAATACCCGCCTGGCTAGCAACCACCCTCAAGTAGAAAAAAGATAGTAAAGAAATATATTTGCACTTATGCACTTAAGTGTTTGTTAATTATGGCAATATTTACAATCCTTCGAGAATTGACAGAATTATCTTTACTCAGTGTATTCGGGGAATAATTTATCATTATTTTTGTCCCGACGCGACGTTTCAAACACTTTGCAGTGATCGTGGTCACGGGGTGACCACGATAAAAATGAAAACATAACATAAACATAACACGATGAAAATAATGATAAATTACTTAGTAATAATCGCGAAAACCTAGGACAACAGAATATTAATTTGTTGCAATTGAATATTTTTTTTTACACATAAATAGAACAGTGGAGCTCTATCAAAAAAAATACTTCAAAGTGGGCGGTGTGAAAAATAAGGTCGATAACCTTCTACGATACAAATCGAACAGAAGGCAAGCTGTAGCGATTGGCAGTGCTTGTAGTAAGTATACGACAGCTTTATCTGTTGTCAATAAAGATTTTTTTATATAGCTGATGAAATGGCTAAGCAAACTCCACTACGAGAGCTTCAAAACTTTTTGGCTACTTGAAAATCAAAGTATCGAAGATTGTCTAAAACTTCAAAAGGTTTAAGATACAATAACGGCGTATTACGATAGATCGGTTTCCAGTGGGGTGCCGGGTTAGAATTGCACCTCCCCATATCATCCATGGGTGTCGTAAGAGGCGACTAAGGGAAAAATACTGGAAGGTGGGCAGCAGCGCTTTCTAAAGAGCTGCCATCTTATACTGCGATCCCCAAGCCGCCTGCCAAGCGTGGGGATTATGGCAAATACCCCCTTAATAGGGGAGGCTGTGTTCAGCTGTGGACGATTCGGCTGATACAGTACAGTACAGTACAATGATAAATATTATAGAATCGATATATGTAAATGTATTAAGTTATTATTCACAGGTAATTTTGTAGATACCTAGCAATCAAATTACCATAAGTATACAATTACTAAGCTTTTGTTAGAAACATGTGCGTATAAGTTAAATTAGACTCTAAAATTATGTTTGAAGAACACATAAGCTGTTGTGGTATATAGGCAGTTAGGTTTCATAAAAAAGGTCAGCACTACTCAAAATAATTTGCGTACATAGGGAGTAAGTATATTGATTGGGCCTGCAGTATTCGGTCTCCAAGATAATATAAAAAAAAATTCTATGATCATAAATTATTTGATTCATATGTTGAGGCATGTAAGCATTTTAATATTGGAACATTGGAGCAGAGACCACCCTAAAGTAGAAAATCTGTCGCCAAGCACCTAACGGTGTGTTCCGGCAGCTGTCCTTGAGAGCCAGTGAAATTACAGGCAAAATGAGACTTAACAAGTATGTTTCAAGGTGATGGGCGCAGAGCAGTTTGTCACTTGTGATGAAATGCATCTGTTATAGGCAGAGGATACCGCTTAACATCAGGTGGGCCTCGTGCTTGTTCCGTCACAATAACATAAAAAAAAAAGAGAGACGCAGTAAATATGATGTATTGTTATTGCATGGCTGGCATAAAGAGTGCAAAAAGCAAGGAGCACAGGGCTTGCTTATTGTTTATTGTTTATTATTCTTTGAAACAGTGTTAACAAATACATACATAATTACAATATACCTAGTTTCTAATCTTATTCTAATAAACACAATATATATCTTAGACTTAGAGTGAGAAGCAAGGAGCTCAGGCCTTGCTTAGTTGTGTTGTACGCGTCTCACTTTAAGTACCTTTAACAGCTATACCTACTTACATCATGCCATATGTCCATTGTTCTCATACACATTATGCTCATAACTATGTACTTTGTCTTGCAGCCCGAATTCATAATTAATATTATTCAGATGTGAGCTTGCGCCAGCACTTTTCTAAACAATACCTTGAACGTCACATTAAAATTATACATAACAATAGTATTTCCAACCCCTACATCAGGCAATACGGTAAACAGATACCCTCCCCGCGCTCGCACCTAAAAAGGCAAACGTAACATGCATTTAAAAAAACTGCTGATAATTTGAACACAACTGGTCTGTTCTAGATGAAATAAAAAGACCCTATCAAATAAACGAATGTTCTTGCTTTTATATTGGTCTGATTTTTATATGCTAAACTAAACTATAGATAGGTACACTGAGAAAAATCTAAAGTCAAAAGCGCCCTAATGGCGGCCAATTTATATGGTATAAGGCAAAAAACCGACCAAACGTAAATACGTACAAAAACGCCTTCCAACTAGAAGGCGTTAAACGTGGTCAGTAAAGGCGAATGTTTCTTTTCGTCTTCATTTAAGGTGTTTTTGTGGTCTTTCTTAAATATTAACTTTTCGATGAGGCTGATTAAGTCGTACGTTAGTAGTGTTAATCACCGTATGTAAACCGCCGTAAAAGTAAGGTATATTTTATGGTCAATCCTGCAATTATTATCGTATAGCAAGTTCAATTCTGAAATACTTTACGGAAGGCGTTTTTGACGGTTGTGTTTATTATAAAACATGGTACATTTTTATTGATTGGTGAAAATCATCTTAAGAGTTGTGAATTCATCTTACGTAGTTACAATTCAACGGTAAAAGGTCAAATTTGATTTAAGCCTTTAAGTCGTTTTTCTCAGTGTAGATATGCAAATGCTAAAATCCTATAGGAAAACAAGCGCTGAGACGATGGAACAATGATTATTTTTGGCAGCCAACACTCTATTCGTCATGTTTCATTGTTCAAAGTTATCACAATGGAATACATTAACGCATGACACATTTTTAATCTCTATCTTTGACATTCTAGAATATTCTTGGTTCAATTTCTACACTGCACAAGTTGAACAAAACAATGCGCGACACAAAATTTGTTTTTGTAATGTTTTCTAATGTCAATATAATAATATGACATTTGTTATTATTAATCATTATTATACCCCGTGGGATGCCGGTTTAGAATTGCACCTCCCCATATCATCCCGTGGGTGTCGTAAGAGGCGACTAAGGGAATAATACTGGAAGGTGGGCAGCAGCACCTTCTAAAGAACTGCTATCTTACTGCGATCCCCAACCCGCCTGCCAAGCGTGGGGATTATGGCAAATGGGGTATTTGATAGTGAAGGCTGTGTTCAGCAGTGGACGATCCGGCTGATACAGTAAAATATAATTTTCTCATTTTGTCTCATACAGTTTTCGTAAAATAATCTATTCCCGAATTCCACTCATTGACCCATACATAAAGGTCAATGATTCCAATACTTTTGTTATGGCTTGAATTTGTGCTATCAATTGAGTGGAATTCGGGAATAGATCCATTCAACGTAAGTGCAAACGGTAGAGATGTAAAAAAGAATAGATCAGTTCAAGCTTCGAGTCAGCAAGTCTATACAAATTCATCCCAATAGCCACATAAAAACAAATTCAACTTTTGCAAATGCAATAAACACCCTCCTCTCTACCACATACTGTATGAGCTGGATTGTCCACTTCTGAACACAGCCTCCACCATTAAGGGGGTTGCCATAATCCCCACGCTTGGCAGACGTTTTGGGGATCGCAGTTTAAGATATCAGTTCCTCAGAAAGTGCTGCCCACCTTGCGGTGTTTTACCTTTAGTCGCTTCCTATGACACCCATAGGTAGAGATAGGGGGTGACATTCTAGCCCGGTACCCAACGGGCCATATATAAAAAATAAAAGTAAATAATATATAGAAATGAGCCTATAGCAAAAAGTAACATAAATTTGTAATTATTATTATAATACTTTGAAGTCATTTAAGATATTTATTTGTACCCTATTTTGGCTATGATGTAACAAGAAGGAAAATGAATTATAAAAAATCTTTTGGATTATTAGGTTGCTTATTTCATCAGCATTCAGGACTCGTTTCCACATTATCACAAATCACCAAGTAGTTACGCGACTCGACAAGCCTACCTTGGATTAGGTCCAAGGTAGTAAGTAAAGGTACTGTGAATAATAAATTATAGTACATGTGCAAAATAAGGAAACTTGTTGTACTACTGACCTTTTAATGATGCACATTTGAAGGTCCCTTTTTGTTCGTGCACTTTAAAATGTCAGTAATAATAAAAATAAATGACTTTATATAATAACAAACGCCATAAAAATCGCTAATGTATGCACATGGTTACCACCATTCCCATACTTAATGTAAGAGTTTTGATTTGACATCGAATTTGTGGCCGGTTACCTTCCGGATCCACCAAGAAAATGCTCCTTTTTATACGCCTGATAGATTAGCCTTTTACTACTATCTCACGCGATGGTAAGTGATTATGTGTTCGAAGATGTTGTTCAGGCTATCACAAAATTACTGGCTCTCAAGGACACACCGTTAGGTGCTTGTCGGCAGATTTTCTACTTGAGGATGGTAGCTAGCCAGGCGGGCATTCGCAATATGCCCTACCACCATGCTATAACGACTGCCATCGAAAGACGACAACCGGGACCGACGGCTTTACGTGCCCTCCGAAGCACGGAAGCGCTCAGTAGTAATGTCTCTAGCGGTCACCCATCCAACTCATGACCGCGGGTGACGTTGCTTAACTTTGCTGATCGGTTAAGAACAGCCAAGTAAACTTCGCTACTAGCGCTTAAAAAAAGAGGAGTGTAAGAGTTTTGATTTGACATCGATTTTATGGCCGGTTACCTTCCGGATCCACCAAGAAAATGCTCCATTTTTATGCCTGATAGGTTAGCCTTTGACCACTATCTCACGCGATGGTAAGTGATGTGGTCGAAGATGTTGTTCAGGCTAACCTAGAATTAAAAGAAAAAAATAAGTAAGCGTTTGAAAAACTCCCTACCACCGTGTCTGTTGTGAAGCTCAAGCCCGCAGCAGGCATCAAACCAAAGAACGCACTGCGCCGGCGACTGGGTGATCATGACCAAAAGGATGGATTAAACGGTGTGGAAAATTTAATTTTAGAAAAGAGAAACACCAAGAAACTATTTAAAAGAGGGATGAATTTCTTAGCATTCCATGGATTCACCGTGCGGGTGCCGGGTCCATAGCGTTGCAGAGAAAGAAGCCAGAGGAGCATGGTACTTGCAACCCAGGAGTATCCAATGCTCCCCTTCACTGCTCGAGCCTCCTCCCCTGCCTAACCAAATTTGATAGGATCCTTCTAATGCCGCCTTATGGATACACATTCTAGGATGGATGTTACGGTTGTTCTTGAAAGGTCAAGGTCTGTAGGTACACATACATCTTTTGGTTCTATGTAATTCCATTGATAATTGTATATTTACCTAAAATGTACATCATCATGAAAGAATTATCGTAGGCCATGCCCACCAGAAACCTGCAGAACACGAAGTCCCACAGCCCCGTCGTGAAGATGGTCGCGATGCCTCCAACGCAGCCTATCATATTGGACCCTGCAAGGAATAACATCCAGTTTTTTTTTATGTTATAGTGACGGAACAAACTCAAGGCCCACCTGATAACGGAGAGCGGACTAACCTCTGCCTATAACAGATGCATTTCATCACAAGTCACTAATTGCTCTGCGCCCGTCACTTTGAGACATAGTTGTTAAGTCTCATGTCCCTGTAATTTCACTGGCTCACACCATTAGGTCCTTGGTGACAGATTTTCTACTTGAGGGTGGTAGCTAACCAGGCGTGCAATCGCAAAATGCCCTTCCACCATGCGGTGAAGCTCAACTGTTAACGACAGTTTGCTAATTTTGGTCTCACAGACAAAATGAAATTGATCCTACCTTCCGTAGTAGAAATTCATATGCTTGTACTAATCCTATATGTTCTAAATGAAATTGAATCAGTATTTAACTGATGGGAACTTTTTGGAAATCGCTCTCTAGTATTACATAATATATAAATCTACCAACACAACTATATAAGTCTCCTGAAATGGAACGGTCCATTTCAGGATGACGAAATAGAAATACTATGAAATCCTGCACACCAGTTATATAATTTATTTACTTTGCCAATCATGTGACAAACCAAGTGGTAGGCCTCTTAAGCAAAGGCCGCCTTGGTGGGTAGTGGGTACCACCGCAGCATCAGATATTCTACCTCCAATCAGCAGTGTGCAAACACAGCTATGTTCAACTTTGAAGAGCAATTTGGCAAGTGAAATTACCGGGCAATCGATGCAATCGAATTTTGTTATTAACATTTAACATAATTGACCAGCTGGTGGTGTTAAAGTTCTATATGATCATCAAGTATAGTATTGACATAGTGAAAAGAATAGTCTTTTGTCTTTGGTACTGATCACAACTTTCTTCCAATGTATCACCAAAGAATCACCTTACAGCGTTAACATAGAATCAAGATTCGATGTATACAATCTGGGTATCTTATGTGTACCTAACCTAACTCAGGACTAAATCAGGCCTAAATCTTCTGAGTAAGCGTGCTTCATCGTCGATCTCTATCCACTTTATGAAGTAGGTGAGAACGTTCACACGTTAACCGACTCCGTGGGGACATAGGTATTTTACAAAACTTATCAAAGCGCTTGGTCGATGCGACGGGTGATCAAAATGCTGGCACCTTTTTGGCTTAACGAATAAGCATTGCAATTCAACGGAGCAATGCTGGGCATGCTGCCAACATGTAGTGGGCTGGAGCATTTGGACAGCCAGTGAATTTGTAATGACTTGTGTCTAAATGCTTTTATTGTAGAAAATTTAGTGTTGTGTATTGTTCGTGGTATTTTTTTTATAAAAGCATACCGCCAGTTCAATAAACTTCGTAATAAGTATAAATAAAGCCCCGTAGGTATCAATTATGTACCTAGAAGACCCAGGATTTAACTTACATAGTAATAGTCTTGGAGATAATAAGCTACTAAGAAACTAGGTCCAAACAAAACTACCTTGGCACTAAACCATGTGGCCCTGCAGATATTGATTTAAAAAACTCAGAAACCAAGTTTTAATCAATTAATCGTAACTTTATATAGACGGCAAGACTAATGCATGATTTGATAGATATTGATTGCCCAGTAATTGCCGTAATAATCCTCTATTGGCTAGTTTCACTATGCAAAATTAATGCCATAGGTCAATCAAGTCGCAAATATAGTGACGCAAAGTATCGATTCTACAACAACGAATTAAAATTCAATGATTTGAATAACACCTCGTTAATGCCATTGAACAGCTTGTGAGTTTATTTATAGATGTGTAAATGTGTGGGTGTGGTCGTAATAGTAACAGAGATTAGTACAAAGCGTTGGCTAAAATTATCCGGAATAAAATAGCAGCTGTGAGCGTATGTTAATAGCTAAATAACTTTAATCGAACAGATTTTTAATAATGTGTACAGTGTGTTAAAAATATATGTTGGTCTTGATCGTATTATCTAGGGCAAGCATATATCCAAAAATGGAAAAAAATCGAAGGAAAAAATATCAAATGCAAAACTGAATTACTTTTGTAACGAAAATATCTTTATTACTCGTATAAATATATAACAATAAAATAGGAAAACTTTATTTTGGGGCAAGTTTTCGATACAAGTTAATAATTTTCTTTCGTTTTTCACTCAAATTGATTGCGATTTCACCATCGCTGCCTTTTTTTCGCTCCTAAGCAGTATGATAGGGATTGCAAATCAGCATTTGTCAGCGTCTTACTATAGATTAGATTCCTCTCGGATTAGCAAGTACCTACAAGTTGAACCGAAGCAACGATAACCGGTTTACAAAATGTTACATCACACCAACATCCAACGCAAATGCCGTAATTAGATGCTAGAGTCTCAGTTGCTAGATGGCCACATATTTTGACGTTTTATATGTCCGTTTTCTGACATAGCTCCTAATTTCTTTATTTATAACGTGATAAACCTGGGTCAAACGTACGAATGCCACATGACCACCGGTTGCTTAAAGAAAGTTGAACACGCAAAGCTAAGGAATATTAAAACTTGAGTGCACAGCTGTATTTTATGCTGTGAATAAACGCTATCATGGATAACAAGAAAGTACTTTTACTTTTATGTTAAAATTCTTTAAAAAGGTGATGTTCCTGCCAAGCTATTTACATACAACATTTAAAATAAATATTGTCCAGAATTTTAAATATTCTAAAGAAAAAAATAATATTTTGAAAAGTATAATATGTCCATTCACTGCTTTTGTTGCTTCCACAGACGTAGATTAAGGAGGTTCATTAAGTATGTCAGCTGTGGTTCCTACGTTGCGTAACCGAAAGTTTTGTGTTGTCTAAATCTTTTGATATAAAACAGCTTGAGAATAGGAATAAAATAATTGCCTATTGTCATGCAAAGTTAACTTCTTACCAACCAAGGCAGGCACGCGTCCAAAACGGTCGGCCATCCATCCGAAGAAGACGCCACCCAGAACGGAGCCGGCAAAAAACACAGTCTGGGCGGCCGGAGCATAGCCGGAGTACTCACACACCCAGCCTCGCTGCAACGATAAAGATTTAAAAGAAGTTTCAAAAGATTGTCTGGAGATTTGTACGAGATCAATTTGTTATTCAAATAAAATTCCAACGTAAATTAAAATCGTCTACATCTGATATCAACGCAAATAAGCGAATGAAGCCATACCACCGAGACTAGATAGAGAAAAGGACCTAAATGAGATTCACTTAGATACTGCGACTGAACCCACACTGAGCAGAGGCAATCTGTTTGGTCAACTGGGCTTCAACAGTGCAGACGCGGCTGGTGCTGGCTGGTCACCAAAGCATTTAATACTCACTGGGCGTTAAAGCCGCGAAGCCACAGTTATACCAACCCAATGAAGCTTTCGCCGCAATAGGAGAAGAATAGTCACAGCAAGAGGGCTGAAGCTTTTCCCCAATCGCAGAAAGCGCATGAAAAGAAACCCTAGTACAAGTTAGGCGTAGGAACGTCGCGTCACCTATTTCACAGCAAGGAACTAAGGATGAGGAAGTAATTTTTGGCTAAGATGTGCCCATAGACTTCACAGCTGAATTATGTACGTATGTGTGCGTGAATCTGTGTCATCTGTCCACTTCTAAAACATCTGTTCAGGTTATGAAGTAAATAGTAGGTATCCTTTTCTATATATAATATGTTTTGCTTCTATAGAGTTGTTTCATTACGTCATCCTCGACGTTTTGCCGATTGACTATTTGCTGTTTACAAGAACCCTCTCTTATCGCAGCATGTGCGCATCAAACACTAATGGCACAGTATAATAATGAGCCCCTTACTTTATCTACTATGCTATTGGCCTGTCTGCGTTAACTGTGTTTTGTTTTCAGTTCTGAATAGCACTACTTTGCGCAGCGTTTCACTTATACCTAGACAATTTGAATTCAATTCAACGACATATTTAATTTCGTAAGGCAGCCCGCACAGTTTAAACCTTTAACAAAATTTATCCTGCTGAATATTTTAATGCTTATCTTCAATCCACGTCTCATTATTATATCTTATAAGCATCATTTACATATACGTAATCAAGTGAAAATTAGCCCCCTTACTTATAAAAACATCGCTATGTAGTTGCTAAGTAATGGATAAATAAACAGTGTTTAAGTAATGCTTAAATATTTCTTACTTATAAACGCTACATAGCACCTGTTTAGCTAAGCAATGGATAATGAGGTCGAACGTATTTTAAACTGACAACATTGTACTAAAAAGTATTATGAATGACCTAAATGGCCAAATAGCATGTATCTAGTGCTAAATATCTTGAAATTAAAAAGTAAATATAATACTTTTCTTTGTATAGTACCACCAACTTAACTGTGCAGTTTTCGAGGGTGCTACTGGTCAAGGAAATCAACTACGAACTGTCACAATTTGAAGGAATGTTGTAGTTCTTTTTTCTGCCACCAGAACAGATAAGTTGGTGGGTCTGTAACTAAATCAGCTGATCAGAAATATGGGCGCCATCTTGTTACTTAAAATTTAAACAAGGGTGGGACGGTGATTAAATTGACAGCTGATTTAAGCAGTACTTAGGTACTGGATAAAGTTATGTAGCGTTTATGAGTAAGGAATTTCGCTAATCAGCGGCTAAGTAATGCTTAAAATTTAAGTAGCGTTTATACGTAAGACTGTAAGTGCCTATCCTAATGCCAAATGTTTAATCACGTTACGTTTACGTTTTGACATGTAAATAATATGCCCTATTGGTCTTCTTTGCAGAAGACAGGGCCATCGACCAAATCGACCATATCAATGGGACAAATCAATCTCTAAATATTTTTCTCTTCAGGCGACATTGGAAAAATGTATCATCCGCCGATATTACTTAAAATGTAATAGAAAAAGACGCAACAGAGATAGACGTGACAACTATCTCAAACACCATACCATTACTGAAATCGTAATTGGCGTGACAGGTCTGACATCTAAGTCCACTGAAACCTGTATGGTTTATTTTTTATGATATACTACTATACTTAGTGTACTTGCGTAGGGTATAGTCATTCTATAATAATATATGTATTATAAATCAGTTACTGCCAACGCCTTGTGCCTAAATGACCTCTTGAATCTTCTCTTAATAGACGGTAACTAAGCATAGTATAAGGAGAACAGCTCACTCACCTCACTAACGACAGTGTGGTACGGGATGTCCCCCAGTTCAAACTCCCAGCCATGCTGACACGGCACCGTTGGCGTGCTAGGGTCCGGCGGAGTCAGGGTCAGCAGCACCTGGCTCCAGTTGGTGCTGAATGTGGAGCACTTGTCCCAATCGCCACCCTCGGCCGCCCCTGGCGCCGTAAGATTACGTCTGTAATATCGCGCTGAACTTAAAGTGGTTTTGGTTCAACATTTCAAAATTATCTCTTACAGTGAAATAAGATTTGCGAAAGTTTTGGTTATTCCATTAATTGAAACTGACTAACGCATCAATGTTGTATAGTATACAAGATGGTAAAACTCTTCGCCAGTTCTCCAGGTGGTAGGTCTCTTCAGTAAGAGTTTACCGCCTCAGTTTCAGATATTCTGCGCCAAATGCAAACACTGCTGTGTTTAAGAATGAAGGGCACTGTATCAAGTGAAATTACTGGGAAAAAGACAGCAATATTATAAGATCTAACGTCTCGGAGTGACGAGTGCAGTGCAGTGCCGAAATCTCAAGGTGATGGGCACAGCGCAGTTCGTCACTTGTGATGAAATGCATCTGTTATAGGCAGAGGATACCGCTTAACATCAGGTGGGCCTCGTGCTTGTACCATGACAATAACATAAAAAAAAGTGTTAAGCAGAAAAAAAGGATATTTAATTGTGGGTAATTTTACATCTATTTAGACAACACCAAGTTACATGATTTCTGCGTAAAACCATAAGTAAAACATACGCAAAATTGAACAGAATTTTGCAAGCGGTATACGAATTTTGATTTTAGTGTGAACAGTATAGAAATATAAACTACAATAATCTACAGAATTTAAAATTGCTTTTATTTTTATAAAATCCGATAGCCGTACACTCACCGACACTTGGGGTCAACACATACGGCAAAGATAGAATCGTATCTTTTTAGAACCTCTGAGCAGTAAGAGGTATCTCAACACGCACGGTTCGCCAAGTCCCCTAACTACACCAACGAGAAAATATTATATAGAAAATATTTATGTGATATTTTATCCCGTAATGTGATTCTTAGAGATCGTCTTTTGAAGCAGTGATGGCTCAGTGGCATTGGCTATGGACTGCCGCGCAGCAGGTCCATGGTTCGAATCCCGCCCAGAGCTTGAGCTTCACCGCATGGTGGAAGGGCATTTCGCGAATTCCCGCCTGGCTAGCGACCACCCTCAAGTAGAAAGTCTGTCGCCAAGCACCGAAAGGTGTGTTCCGGCAGTAGTCCTTGAGAGCCTTTTCACTAAATTACAGGCACAATGAGACCTTAACAACTACGTCTCAATGTGACGGGCGCAATGCAATTCGTAAGTTGTCATGAATTGCAACTGTTATAGGCAGAGGTTAGTCCACTTAACATCAAGTGGGCCTCGAGCTTGTTCCGTCACAACAACATAAAAAAAAAAAAAGTCTATGAAACATTTGCCAGAAGGTATTCATTCATAAGGCCTTTATAGTCCTCAAATTATAACCAGATATGACTTTAAGTGCTCAAGAACTGTCATCTTGGACTGAGATACCCAAGACGGACGGATTATAGCAAACCCCTAACGGAGGAGGGCTTTGTACAACGGTGGACGTTGTGGCTGTTGATGATGATGATGATGATACTTTCAGGATTACGCTTCACGAACTGTATCTTGTGTTTCGGGCAAGAATTACCAGGCCTGGCTCACTATGCACTTAGGGTACAGGTACATCGCCGTATCCGTCCGGACGGGATAATTCTACGGTGCGTGCCGCGTCTGAAGATATCAGAGCTATGCGTGGCTATAAAAAACAGAGATGTCTTGTTGGTGAATACAAATATAAGATACTCTGTGTTTTGCGAGCTGAATTGCACTTTATTACTTTGTTGCTAGAGTCGTTTATTTATTGGAATGGCTTTGTGGAGTGATCCTTCGATTCACACGCACCCGATTAAAAGTACGTTCGACTTAATGAATAAGCATGTTCAAACCGTTATTGTTGAAAATCCTACTTGTGTCATCATGACATGAATAATAAAAAGCTGTACACTTTCAAACGAGTACCTACTACACAACCAGTTGTATTTCCTGGGAAAAAGAAGAGTGAATCCAACCAGTTACAAGGTACCGCAATATTACGCAACGCTAAAACTTAATGGCACTTTTTAACTCATAAGAAAGTAGACATGATATTGTTGTATTTTTATAGTGAGTATGCTAGAGTGGTAAAGATAGGGCAATATTTCTATCAAAAATCAAACTATGTTTATCTTTGGATATCATCACAATATGAAGATAAAACGGTAAGTATAGGGGAGCGGCGGGGGTTGCCGTACACTTAAGGAAGAACACTTATATCTCAATATTTAAAAGCTTTATATGGTTCATCTAAAGCCTCATACTTAAAGAGAATATTTTACTACCAAATGCACAATCAAGAAATAAAACCATATAAGGTGAAGTATTAAATTTATTGCTTGGAACAAAAAGTCAAAAGTACGGAATCATCCGACTAGAAAGTTAATTCACTTATTTGCTATGACAAAACCCGCAAATATAGCCATCTGGCACATCTTTATCGCTACACAGTGCATGGACCCATTGTCAACACATGATACAACGGTACCAGAGCTCACGGTTTTTCCCGAATTCACCACAAATCAAACAAAGCTCGTTTGTCACACCCGTTTCTCCTTCTGCATAAAACACATTGTCATTGTCATCACTGTCACCTAGCATCAGAGACTCATCATCAGAGCTCGAGCTGTTTAGAATCTTTCTTTTGTAAGAGAGCCTTTCTTTCTTTTTCTTCACCTCAGAAGTTTTCTTTTTCTCTACCTCAGAAGTTTTCTTTTTCTTTTCATTGGTTTTATGTTTCAGTTTTTCTTTTTCTTTGGCCTTTTCTATCTTGATAGTTTTTAGAGTCTTTTTTATTTCTAACGCTTCTTTGATAGGAGTCGAAGTAAGAATTTCAGAATGTTGCTTTCTTCCTTTTCCTCTGCCTTTTCCTTTTCCTAAATTTTTATCTGCCTCAGAGTCTTTTTTCTGCGGCAAGGCTATGGAACATTCACCAAATGAAGCATAGGGAACGTTTTCGCCTTTTTCGCCAGCATTTGTTTCTGTTATTTCCTGCGTGGTTTGTGAGGGTCTACTAGTTGAGGGTATTGGCTCGATAACATCTTCGCTGGTTAATTCTGATATGTTTTGATCAGTGTGAATAATTTCTATTGGTGTAACGTACTGATCAGCAAATTTGTCAGGGTTCACAGGCCAAATCCCAGCTGCTGCAAATCCATTGACTGCTTTTTCTGCATTGGTAACCTTTAAATATGCCTTGTTGAAAAGAGGCGCAATGTCATACGGTGTCAGCTTTTCGTAGTTATTGGTTTTCATGTAAAGATCACATTCTTTGTGATATTGGTGCTTAAGTGGACCGAAAAACGTCAAGTCAAGTGGCTGAGTGCGATGCGATGTATGGGGCGGTAGTGAAAGCATCACTACGCCATTTTGACGACAAAAATCGTAGATATCTAGAGATATGTGGCTCACGTGATTATCGAGAATCAAAAGCACGATATCCTCCAAGGTTGGCTTAGTATGTTCAACGAAGTGTTTGAGCCAGTCCAAGAACAATTCCTCGACCATCCATCCTGATTTTGAGCATTTGTATATTGAACCTGGAGGACCACCTCTCTCTAATGCTGCTGCCATTCGAATGCGCGGGAAAATGAATAATGGTGGAATGAACTGACCTGTGGCGCTCATGCAACAGCAGACTGTGACGTTCTTGCCCCTTTCCCAACTAGTAGCAGCACCTACTTGTTTTTGACCTTTGGGTGCAAGTATTTTGCCAGGCTTGTGGACCGTTGTAATGCCCGTTTCATCGACATTAAATATTTTGTTTGGAGGTATGGCATGTCTTTCAAGTATGTTAATCAAGTTGTTGAAAAATAATTCCATTTCAATCTGGTTGAAAGCGGTGATCCTGCTCACACTGGTAGGTTCAGGTACTCGGACGCTGATTTCTGGATTGCGTTTCAGAAAACCATAAAACCAGTCCTTCCCTGCTTCTTCCTTCTCTCTGTTAAATGGATGTTTAATTTTATTTCTCTCGGCATATTGATAAACTCCTCTACGTAAAGCTTGCGGTGTTAGCCCATAAAACATTTTAGATAGCTTGATTAGCTCACCACGGATCTCAGCTTCTTGATCAATTGTAAATACAGGCTTTCCCCCCAGCCTGGGCTTATATTCAGGCCCTTTTTTTATATGATCGTGGAGAGTCATTACTGGTACTCCAAATTTATTTGCTGTCTTACGTAATTTTGAGCCCGCTTTCACTTCTTCTACGGCGAGTCTCATTTTGCGAGGAGACCATGTAAGTTTTTTCCCGTGCGGCATCTGAAATTAAAGACAAAATGTTGAAAAAAAAAAACAAATAAAGACGTGCGGGTAATACCGTACTTGCGGGTAATACCGTACAAAAAAGTACGGCCCGACCCGAAGCCGCCATTTTGTATGACACGTTTCAACAAACAAAAACTATGTGTGATATCAATGAAAAATTACTGCTAATCGAAGCTTTAATCAATATTCTACGACGTAGTTATATAAATTACATAATTCAAGAAAAAATGCAGTACTTACGGCGTAAGTTGTTCGCTCCACTTTTTATAAAAATTGGCGCGAAAGTGTGACACATGCTCTCCTCTTAAAACCTGGCGAGTCACTGGCGCGGGCGGGAGGGAGGTGGCAGCGGTTGTGTTCGGCGACCGTTAGACCAGTATAGACATGTTCTTTCATCATTCTGTCTCTGTCAAATCCAATGTACGGTATCGTCCGCTGTACGGAATGTGCCGCCGCTCCCCTACCTACAATGCCACTACGGTACTGATAATGCAGATTGTTTTGTTCAGAGATTGCTGTTCGATTGTAATTCTATCAAATCCAATGTAACATTTAACGAGTAGTCCAAAGTAAGTGAGTATTTGTTCTGCATGTTCAGGGTCGATTCCCTAGCTCACTTTGAAAAGGAACTCTTCCGAGTCAATCATAATTTGGAATCAGGAAAACTATATGTAAAGTACATACGGACTATTACGGACGTTTTAGCAACAAATCCGTGCTGAAGAGATTTTCATAACTGCTTGATTAATTAGTTAAAAAAATCTGAACTATCCCTCAAACATATCGAATTTTCACATCTAACTCACGCTAAAATGTATATCCTTAGAAAGTCCGTGTTGAAAATTTTAACATTTGAAAATTGCATCCACGTGAAAAGTATTCATCATCATTATTAGCCGGTATACTTCCACTGTTAAACAAATGCCTCTCTCATAGAATTCCACAATGAACGGCTATTAGCCGCTTGTAACCATTGGCTACCGGCGACTTCAAAGATGTCGTGAGTGCACCTTACCAACTCTACGTTTTCCGTTGCACTGTGGTCACCACCAAACCTTTCTTCCGCATCGGTTATCAGTTCGTCGAGCAATGCGGCCTGCCCAACTAGCAAGTTATGAAAGCCATGTCGGTGACTTTGGTTCTTCGGCGAATATCCTCGTTCCAAATTTTATCAAGCATAGAAACTCCGAGCATAGTTTTCTCTATACGAGTAGCTCGTTGAGAGAAGTTGAAGTATTATATTCCCTAATATACCTTAGTAACCTTATGCTACTCCAAAATTCTAATTGAAATTGAACTTTATTTAAATTAGATTTCGTAATATTAGGTCCTTACATATGAAATTGGCGTTTTTCGTACTGGCCACTTTAATCACGAATTTCTCCTCTTTGGTAAGGAATTCCAAATTCAAATTTGTACAGCTATAGACTCATGTATTTGTGCTTCGATGATCGTCATTCATTTGTTTTTTTTCTTCTGTTTTTTTCTGTTTGCGTCACTCATTTTACAAAATGGAAAACCTTAAATATCGCATTATTTACGAGTACGAGTTCCGCCGTGGCACTAGTGCTGCGGAAACAACTCGAAGGGTGAATGATGTGTATGGCGGTCGTGTTGCAAAAGAAAACACAGTTCGTTTTTGGTTCCAACGTTTTCGTTCTGGAAATTTCGACCTGCAGAACAAGCCCCGTGGACGGCCTGAGACTCAAGTTGATAATGAAGAGTTGAAGGCTATTGTGGAAGCGGATCCATCGCAAACCACGTCCGAGTTAGCTGCAGGCTGCAATGTTAGTGATAAAACTGTTTTAATTCACTTGAAGCAAATTGGGAAGATTAAAAAGCTTGAAAGGTGGGTACCTCACGAATTGACTGAAACAAACCGGCAAACGCGCGTCGACTGCTGCGTTACATTACTAAACCGGCACAATAATGAAGGTATTTTAAACCGAATCATTACCTGTGATGAAAAATGGGTTCTTTACGATAATCTGAAGCGCTCAGCGCAATGGTTAGATCCTGGCCAGCCAGCCAAATCCTGCCCCAAGCGAAAATTAACCCCAAAAAAGTTACTTGTAAGCGTTTGGTGGACTAGTGCCGGTATTGTTCATTACAGTTTTTTCAAATCTGGCCAGACTATTACGGCTGATGTCTATTGTCAGGAATTGCAAAACATGATGGAAAAGCTAGCGGCTAAACAACCTAGGCTGGTCAATCGCTCCACGCCACTGCTGCTTCACGACAACGCTAGACCACACACTGCGCTACAGACGGCTACTAAATTAGAAGAGCTTCAATTGGAAAGTCTAAGACATCCTCCGTACTCCCCGGACCTTGCTCCAACAGATTACCATTTTTTTCGAAATTTGGATAACTTCTTGCAAGGGAAAAAATTCAACTCCGATGGGGCAGTCCAAATCGCCTTCAAAGATTTTATTGATTCCCGTCCGACTGGTTTTTTTAGTAAAGGGATCAATGAACTACCTATGAGATGGCAAAAGTGCATAGAAAATAATGGTTCATACTTTGATTAATTAAATATATTATATTAAAAAATATTCGACTTTTTGTTCCTCCCATACAAAACGCCAATTTCATATGTAAGGACCTAATATTTACCGTTACCAGCTCCTAATTGATCTGGATCGCAAGTCAAGTCAATCTTTCCCAGTTGGCAAGCAGTCACGTGTTTTTCTTATGGGACTGTGACGTAAGTAGCACGAGCCCCACCTGATGTTAAGCTGTAACCTCACAAGTGACGAATTGCAATGTGCCCTTCCCTGAGACATACAGTTGTTAAGTCTCATGAGCCTGTAATTTCACTATTAATTAATGGTCCTTGAGAGCCAATATTTAGATTAGACTGAACAGTATTTCGATGACTTTCACAGCACAACTAACTGAACGAACTTACCCCAGATTAGATAAGCAGTAATTGTGGGATATATTGCATGTGTGACCAAATAAGCGGATGGCATGTGCGTGTGACATGGCAACATCACAAGTATCATTTAAACTGCGCGATTATCTACACAAGCTTACATTATATTATGTAATAGCTTTGACATTCTCGTGATAATAGTTGTTAAATTAACAATACAGACTACATTAATTCCTATCATATATAGTGTCGGTGACGAGCTAGAATTACACCGCAGCTAATATTTTCTGGAACTCTCCTCAACAGTAACGAACATGCACATCTTACTTATTGTAATATGTAATCATTTACATCCTTAACAAATACATGTCGATTTTTATTAATCAGACCATTGTCAATGGAAACACTAGTAACCTCGTGTTGCACAATATTTTTTTATTAGTTTAAATCTAGCCTGGCTGAGAATGAGCGAGCGAACTCCTTGAATTTGAGGTGCATCTAAATGCCCCGTCCCACACACCGCGCGTCCCACGCCTAAACCATAGTAGAAAGAGTGGGGTCTCTTGGGGTCCCCACTCTTTATACTATGCCTAAACAACATGAATAAATAATAATAACAAATATTTTTTAAATATTTTATGAAACATCAAATTAATATTTTAATAAAAAAATACAAAAATATATCTAGTGACAATTCCGCCTAATTTTTCTGTTAAGCCGACGTGACGTCACAAACACCTCGCAGGCAAACCGGAAGAATTTTCCACGCGTTTCGCTTCTACACGAAGCATCCTCAGGAGGTCTTGACTGACTTGTATTTTTTAAGTGTTTTATTAAAATATTAATTTGATGTTTTCAAAAGATATTTTAAAAATATTTGTTATTATTAAATATGGATTTCCGTAAAGTAACGCCTGAATCTATTTATTATGAATAAATAAATTCATATACTAAACCGCGTCGTCCGTCGCACTCACACATAGCCGCGAACGGTTTTACGAGCACACATACTCGAGTGTCGCTTCTTTACCTGTTCTGTGCCATCGTATCTATGTGATAAGATAAGTATTATTTACTCTAATTTAGGACAAACAAATGTTTGTGGCCGCCACGTGCAGCGTGCATTGAGATCATATCTTGTTTTAATTTCCGTAACATACTCTTAAATGATCTGATTCTCAAATTTGGTAAACTTTGTCTTCGGCGGTAAAGTAAATTTTGTAAAGTTTGATGGTTTTTGTTTGGTAATTATTCTACATTATCGTGGAAATCGTAACCTTGAAACTGTCAAAAGTATAAAAAAAATATTTTACATCTAACTGAATTATTATTATTTTAATTACAAAAAAATATATATTGCATAATATGTCATTAAAAAAATCCCCGAATCTCCCGTACCTACGTGATCACAGAACTTACAAAAATATAAGAAAAAAAATATTAAAATTAAAACTCCCCGCCATAGTCTTTTTGAACCTGAATGCTCATGGTGAAGTCCATAGATTACTACATAGAGATTAGAGGTAGAGTCGTACTGGTAGCTATTTATGGAATATTTTTGCTAGGTACTACTTTTGATTTTTCGAGGCGCACGACTGCATTATTATAGTGAATAAAAAAAACGCTTTACAATCTTGGGGTCTTGGGTTCGATTCCAGAGTTAATTGGTGAGATCAGTGATGACAGTCCTGAGTCTGGAACTGTGCCCGGTACTTTACCATAAATAAGTCTGGCGAACGAGGTAACTACCTCGGCGGCCTCCTTTGGGGAATACAGGCGATGTGTTAGTATTTCTATTTTTATATTCCATCACGAAAGAGTTATATCTTTCTATATATTATGAATAAGGTGGCGGGAAAATAAAAATCAAACAGTTGTTGTCACTTTTGTAGCTAGATTTGATAACTATTATTATGATAATGTAATTCACGGCATTATATAAATATTGGTCACAATATCATCAACGGTTATCGAACTCTCATAAACGTGATAAATATTCAACATTTCCTTTAGATCATGTACGAAATAATCTCAACAACTCGATTTTCACATGATTAAGTACAAAATTCAGAAATCTAGGTAAGTACAAATTAAAAAAAAGTCTATAATTTTTAATTTTCGGCAAATACTTATACATTTACCCTAAATAAACCTATTTCGTATAGTTTTGGCCACTGTCACACCCGTAAATATATAGAACGCCACATAAAGCCGCTTGTATAACCATTGGCTACCCGCGACATTTACAATGTCGTCAGTCCACCTAGTACGAGGCCCACCCACTCTACGACTCTACGTGTGGTAACCATCCAAGAACCTTTCTTCCCCATCGGTTATCAGTTCGTCGAGCAACGTGGCCCGCCCGTTGCCCGCTTCAACTTGCAAATTCTGAAAGCTATGTCGATGACTTTGGTTCTTTGGCGAATATCCACGTTCACGACATGACGGTTAACTGAATACCCCATTTGATCGACCAAAGTCACAATGTATCCTCACCAACCACACTATCTGCCCTGAACTCGAACAAAAGTCCTCAGCAAGGAAGAGTCAAATCTTCCCGCAATGGTTTGTAAGATACTGTTAGTGCTACCCTGCACTCGCTGTAGCAGGGAGGCGATTCTCTTTCTTATGATAGCATGAAAGCCATCAACTCTAGCCTCCGCAAACATACCAGATGCACTGCAGAAGCGGGGCAGCCCCAACATCATTCTAAAACCATTATTATATTATTGCACACGCAACGCATTATACGATCTCTGCGTATAACTAGCCCACAGGCCGCTCGTGTAGAAGGTTTGACAGTATGCTTTAAACAGCGTTACTTTGACTTCCATACTACAACGAGCAACCTGCGTGTCAGCATATTGCTTCTGACCGTCAACGACCTACGCTCTCTTTCTATATCCACTTGCTCATCGAGGCCCTCGGTAACGTAGTGCCCAAGGTCCTTGAACTGTTTCACCCTGTTAAGCTCTAGGCCATTTAATCTTAACGGCGGCACTTTCAAAGGATATTTACCAGAGGCCCCGAACACCATATACTCATCTTCTTGCAATTATATTTAACTCATTTCTATATGCATAGCCCTCACAAATGGCTAACAGTCGCCTCATAGCGCTCACCGATGGGGCCAGCAGCACCATGTCGTCAGCATAACTGATATTGTTGATACATACACCATCAACCGAACAACCAACACGCGTACTACTGAGCTCCTCTATCAGGTCACTTACGTACAGGTTAAAGAGCTTGGGAGAACTCAACCCACCTTGTCTTACCCCGCATTCCAACCTATACGTTTAGGATAGCTTGTTTGACCATCTTACATTATTGGTTTGGTTAGCGTACCAGTAGAGCAAGAGTCTCTGTTTTATTTTTTGCCTGATAGTTGAATAGCGTTTGTCCTCTATCTCACCTGATGCTAAGTGATGATGTGGCCGAAGATGTTGTTCAGGCTAACCTAGAATTACTGGCTCTCATGGACAGCTGCCGGAACACACCATTAGGTGCTTGGCGACTGATTTTCTACTTGACGTGGTTGCCAGCCTTCGCGGCATTCGCAAAATGCCCTACCACCATGCAATGCAAAACCTGTGCATGCACATTTGTCTTCTGCAGCCAGAGTATTTCATATGCTACTAGGTCAAACGCTTTTGTGTGGTCAAGGATACATGCATACACAGGCGTTTGTCTCTCTGTATAGTACTGAACCGTGTGTTTTTGTCCCAGAATTGCGCTTTCATTCGATAGCCCGGCCCTAAAGCCAAACTGCGCGTCGTGAATGTTCAAGTGCCTGTCAAACTCAGTATCAAGCACACTGTCCAGTTCTTTTGCCACTACTGTCGCTAAAGATATTGGGCGATAACTACGTATGAAATGTTATCAGAAACCTACATTTTATTGAACAAACAAGTACCTACACACTTTAATAACCAAATGTCGGCAGGCATTCAGTAAACATATGCAAATGAGATACCTTATTGTTAGTCATGAAAGTCAGAAACGCCCATCACAGGCACCGTACAAAACCAATCCGACTAGTTTTCATTTCAGTTCTTGAAACATGTATAAAAAACACGCTTTTGTATGGGGTATCTGTCCAATATCTTTACTTTTACTTCAGTTATGACTTCGGTTTTTGAACGAACTACCTTTCTGACGCAAGCCCTCCTTGGGAATGCTTTTGTAGGTATATGCCTAATAGCCGCTAACTTTAGACTAACAGAGTTTATTGTGCGCCTATTGTGCAGCAACAGTCCATATATTTAAAAAAATATAGCTGATAGGTTAGCCCTTGACCACGATCTCACCTGATGGTAAGTGATGATGTCTTCGAAGATGTTGTTCAGGTTAACCTAGAATTACTGGCTCTCAAGGACAGCAGCCGGAACACACCGTTAAGTGCTTGGCGACAGATTTTCTACTTGAGGGTGGTAGCTAGCCAGGCGGGCATTCGCAAAATGCGCTACCACCATGCACCACGACTGCCATCCTAAAACAAAACCGGGACCGACGGCTAAACGATCCCTCCGAAGCACGGAAGCGCCTATTGCTAATGTCACTAGCGGTCACCCATCCAAGGCATGACCGCGGCAGACGTTGCGACCGGAAACTAAACTTCAATATATATCGACGTGAGTAAACGTACGCTACTAATTTGACTCATCGTTTGTCTTAGCCGTTTATGACGTCCAACATTAGGATATGAGACTTTATTACAGTCTTAATATTATTCAGGTCTGTTCCGTTTTATTAATTTTAGGTAAATCTGCTTTAACCCCTGAGGATCAGCTGTGAACACATTCACAAGATATCAATAAATCTTTATTGCAATAAATTACATGAGTACCGATGTAAGGGTCAACAATAATAATAACAATAATAAAGAAATAAACACTGGACCACAATCTCACTACACAGAAAAGAGTGCTTGTCAAAATCTTCGAAGATTACTATAGACGCTCGAAGGTGTAAAGAAGGTTTCCTGTCAAAGGCTTTCTAATTCCCGAATTAGCAGCTTGTTGCCGTGCAGTACGAAAAGCAAACAAACCAACGTTTACCAACCTACCTACTTCTGCTAAAGGAAATTGCTTTTAAAGTCAAATCCGATTCTAATTAAGAGACAAAAAGACTAGATTCCCAAGCAGTTAAAGAGGATATATTAACAATAGTGCGAGGTGTGGAATCGATAACAGAATGTGCTCTACTCATGTCTAATTTGACACAAAATCAGTTCTAACTATTACCTAAGCTGCGGCATGTTGGCTTAGAGAATGATAGCGGCGACAACCGCGGTATATTTTTTTCGTTGACCGCGGTTATCTACTCCATTTACACACACGCATGAATGTTACGCGATGTCAATAAACGACTATCGCAGGCACAACAAAAAATCCTGCTACCGGGTACTTATTCTGCTCAAGGGGCCAAGTCTGCTAATTACATGTTCATATTCAGCATAGATTCATTCAAGATTCAGACACGACAGAATCGGTAGTCTGCTGATCCCTTAGGAATATATGAATTTATGATGAATCTAGGCTGGATTGACGATATTGCCAACAAAAAATAAAAAAAAAGAGTAAGGTAATTCAGAAAACAATTTCGTTATTATTAATTATTATTTCGTTCCGTTTTCATATGAAACCAAGATTGAATCAATATTGACTCCATATGAACGATATGAAGTTAGTAGACTACCAAAACTGTCAAAATTGACCAGGCCGAGTCCATTATGGATTCTTATTGATTAGCAGACTTGACGCCCTGGTCGGTCTATGGCGACTTACGACAAATAATAATGAACGCACGACACGGTAGCGGCTTAGCACAATACGGCATACCTATGTAATCTATACAGTACGTAAGTACCTACGTAAACTTGATATTAAAATAGTGTAAGTAAGTGAAAAAAAATATCTTCACACGTGATTAATTTGCAAATGCAGCTTGGAGTAGGAAAGAGATGCTGTGTAGGAACCACAGCGGCACGCACTTTCAGCTCTCATAGGAACTCACACACTCATCACTCTCGAACGTGATAAATGCCATGCTGGTGGTGAGAGATCGTGGCATGCGGTGGTCTTTTTCTGCGAAGCATTAATGGTGTAGAAAGAGACCGCGGAGCGGGTCTGGTAAGGCGATGTCCGAGTTGACCCGATCTGCCGGCGCAGAACGGGTCCGAGGAGACAGAGCCGCAAAATGATTTTTCTTTATGCCTTATAGGTTAGCCTTTGACCACTATCTCACCTGATGGTAAGTAATGATGACGTCAAAGATGTTGTTCATTTCAGTCGAAGATGTTGTGTGTTGCTAACCTAGAATTACTGGCTCTCAAGGACAACTGCCGGAACACATCGTTAGATGCTTGGCGACAGATTTCCTACTTGAGGGTGGTAGCTAGCCAGGCGGACATTCGCAAAAAACCTCGGTGCTATAACGAATGCCATCCTAGACAACAACCGAGACCGACGGCTTAACGTGCCCTCCAAAGCATGTAGCGCTCAATAGTAATGTCACTAGCGGTCACCCATCCAACTCATGATCGCGGTGGACGTTGCATAACTTTGTTGATCGGTTAAGAACAGCTAAGCAAACTTTGCTACGAGAGCTTCAAACGGTTTTCGGTACGCGAAATAGCTCTTTTGTCATAGTGATAATGTTTTATTTACTTCGCGTAGCATTTGTACGTGTGTGAATGGAGTAAAACGCGGTTATTGTCGCTATCGTCACATGAATAATTAATTATTTGTACTATCATGCTCAAAGGCTACGCGTCATTGCTTAGGTAATAGTTAGTACTGTTTTTTATGTAAAAATTAAACGAGTGGAACACATTCAGTTATCAATTCCACACCACCGCCCGCCGAATTGTTGATATAATATACTCTTTATCTAGCTACCAGTAAACTGGGACGCAGATGTTCCTACAGATGTTTCAACTCTAGACTTGCTTTTATAGACTTTTCTACGGTGTTTTTTTATACTTTGACGACAATCTCACCCGTTGGCTAGTTACTATGTGGTCGAGATTGATGAACACGTTTAACCTAGTTTGAGAATTGGTTCCCGAGGGCTGCAGCCGGACGGACCACAAGGTAAGGTGCGCTACAGTTAAAATTTACCTCAACTCCATATCCAGATGTTCCAGCTCAGGCACTTTACACCAGTGTCTCTGTGGGGTGGCCGCGATGAACATCTGCACGAAGTACACGAAAGCGAAGAAGAAGCCGAAGGGAAGCATGGTGACGAACAGCAGCTTCTGGTAGCGGCCAAACTCGCCCACGTGGTAGAGAATGTTTTCAAGCGCGTCGCCGTCATTCTCACCAGATTTCCCGAGCGCTTCTTTCGCGTCCTAGAACAATTAAAATTAAATTACATGTTAGTAGACTATATTATATATATGTATATATATTTTTTAATACTGTAACAGCCGACTCGTCCACTGCTGAACACAGCCTCTCCTATTAATGGGGTATTTGCTATAATCCCCACACTTGACAGGCGACTTGGGGATCGCAGTGTAAGATGGCAGTTCTTTAGAAGGTGCTGCTGCCCACCTTCCAGTATTATTCCCTTAGTCGCCTCTTACGACACCCACGGGATGATATGGGGAGGTGTAATTCTAACCCGGCACTCCACGGGGCAATGTTTAATGTCTTCTTAAATCTAGAAGATCTTCGTTTGAAGCGTTCGTTGCGTTTCAAAGCGCTTGTAGCGTAGTTTGCTAAGCCGTTCCTCCAGTCATGAGTTCGATGGGTGACAGCTAGTGGCTTACAACTGAGCGCTTCCGTGCTTTGCAGGGCACGTTAAGCCATCGGTTTCGGTTGTTGTCTTAGGATGGTAGTCGTTACAGGATGGTGATAGGCCATTTTGTGAATACCCGCCAGACTAGCTACCATCCACAAGTAGATTATCTGTCACCGAGCACTTAACGGTGTGTTCCAACAGCTGTCCTTGACAGCCAACAATTCTAGGTCAGCCTGAACAACATCTTCGACCACATTATCAACATCTTACCATAATGTGAGATAGTGGTCAAATATTAGCCTATCAGCTCCATAAAACAAAATCGTGTACGATACGAGACTCGTTCAGTAGGTATATAATAAAAATAATCCAGACTCTGGAACTATGCCAGATAGAGCCCGCGCTGTGGTGCGCGTCATCTCAGTTTAAAGAATTTTATTACCATTAAAGATAAATTGTCACTTACGCGGCAACATAGTTTAACTATTACGTAGGTAATTTATGTGTTCGTCGTCGCAAAAATGTGAATAACATAAAATTAAATTAAATAAGCAGCCATCTATGGGCGCCATCTTACAATTACAAACACATGTCTTAGGCACGGGCCTTATTGTCTTAATTTTCCATTGAAAACGAAGCATAATTATGCATATACATATGGAGTTTGAATGTTAAAAGGAAGTACATTTTCTTAGCCATTCTAGTTAGACAATAAGACTTCTGAGTTAATTCTTCTGAGTTTGTTTTAAGAATTGTATTTGCTGCTAGTTTCTATTTATGTCATTAGCCTAAGCGTTGTACATTTTTTATTTGACTTTAGAACTAATGAGGGGTATAATAATTATAGTACATTACTAAAGAATCCAGTAAGTAAGCCTTCCTGGCCAAATATGAGTTAACCGGAGCGAACCGCAGGTGAGATCCGGTTATATACGAGGTCTGTACTATAATTATTATACTCCACATTAGTTCTAAAGTCAAATAAAAAATGTAAGTACAACGCTCCTTACTGGTTGAGGCTTGTATAATGTTTTTCTCAAAAATGAATGCCTCAGCTTTTAAATCATGAGGAGTGACATCTATTTCCGAATCATATTCGCTATGTAATACTCATTTTTTGGAATTATCTATGTTCACGGTCGCAATTGAATGGGAAATCCCGCCAGTCGTTGTTTTTTTTTACTAAAAGGTTTGCGTTTAGTTTTGAACATTGTTCTATTTTTATATTAAATGAATAGTTAAGTAAAAAATGAAAATTATTGTTTTTAAACTCCATGTGAATTTTAGAATAGAAAGTTTGACTTGTAAACTGAAATTACTTATTACAATCATAAAATCCCACACTATACTTCTATAACATAATTGAGTACAAAACGCAACGTGCATACTTTTTCTGCATCGCGTAAGTGTCACAGAGTATAAAAATATATCTATCTCATAAAATGACAACTCAAATAGAGAGATAGATATTTATTTGGAGCCTCCCTCCATGTTATAATGGCTAATAACTAATCTGTGTCTGGTACTACGTTTTTTTTCTAATGATCTAAAGAGGATGACCTAACTGTCCGTGACAAATGCAAATGCACAATACGTGCGAGTCCAAATTACGAGATAGGAAAAAAAAAGCAGTTTTCGAGGGCGCTACTGGTCATGGAAATCAACTACAAACTGTCACAATTTGAAGGAGTGTTGTTGTTCTTTTTTCTGCCACCTGAACAGATAAGTTGGTACCCACCAACTTATCTGTTCAGGTGGCAGAAAAAAGAACTACATAATTCCCCGCAAATTGTGACAGTTTGTAATTGATTTCCTTGACCAATAGCGCCCTCGAGAACTGCACAGTTAAGTTGGTGGTACTATACATACTTACTTACTGGACAGTAGGAGATTCCAAATTTAAAATATCGCTTATGACTGGACAGTTGTGAATAAATCTCCGGTAGAGTTCACTTTCTGGATACGATTTAGAGATGTTATGGCAACATTACATAGCATTTTTGAGAATATGTATTTTTCTGGGAATTTACCTAACTAGGAAACAGAAATTAATTATACAACTATAACTGGTTTAAATCGCGAATATTTATCATTATTTTAATCAGAACATAACACTCGTGTGTTTGAAACGTCAGGATAAAAATAATGATAAATACCTATATACCATTTAAAAATGGTTTAATAACCACGTGCAATAATCGTAAAACGATAGGACAACATTAGAATACAGAAGTAGGTATCCACTTAAAATACTAAGAACTTCGAAGTGTCTGTTTTTTATTCCATTCTTAAAATACCCTCCTAAATGTGAGAACTGGAAATTTAGTTTATAGATTAAAGATAGTTTTACTATTCTGTGGTTGCTCTTTGACATATTTAGGTACAGTCCCACCAACTTATCTGTTCAGGCGGCAGAAAAAAGAACTACAACATTCCTTCAAATTGTGACAGTTTGTAGATAATTTCCTTGACCAGCAGCGCCCTCGCGAACTGCACAGTTAAGTTGGTGGTACTATATACATTTAAAGGAGTTTGGAAAATCCGTTCCATTATCTCTGTTTTTGTGCTCTTGTACTTTTTGCGTGTAGGTTTAAAAAAGTTCTCAACTTTTTTACGCATAAGATGCTGCTTGATAAATCTCGCTATTCTACCTACTTACTATACAAAAACCAGCCAACTGCGAGTCGAAGCTAGCTCAATTAGGGTTCCGTATCGTAAAAAACAACCCAAAAATACAAAAAAAAATTTTTTGTTTAGTTCAATTTTTCAGTGAAATTAAATGTGGCCTGTAATTTGGATTTGGGCCTTTTCTATTGTATCACGTACTGTATGTACTGTACTTTACCTTTTCCGAGTCGCCTGGAACAAGGTTATATTTATCTCGATTGTCATAATATACAAATGGCGCATCAATTCATATAATATAAGTATATCTATGAAAGTTAAACTCGTTAAAAGTAAAGGTCCCAGCCTCGACCCTTGTAAGACACCTGTATGAATATTCAGAACGCAAATTATAGCAAATTATTAATTCTTCTACGTATAACTTGCCTATCTGGTAGGACGCAGAGCCCAACTTATCATTATAAACCTTATTCAAATTGTTGTCACAGATAGAACTAGTTATTTAATTTATTATTACTGCTTGTCGCTCTTTTTGTGACTGTTTTTTATACATTAACATTTATTTTTTACTAATGTAAGCCGAGACAATTTTGTGCTTTAAAAATTTACGCTCACCTCGCGATCCACATATTAGAATCATATTTAGAAATATAGAAGGATATCGACACGGTTGCGAGTGTTAAGCCGAGGATACAATGGAACAGTAGCTTGCATGCTTGTTAACGGCATATTGAACTTACTGGCGCAATGTGGATAGATTTGCAAGTTAAACTTGCGTGTAATTTGCGTCCTTGCATGCCTGTATTTGCAAGACGTCTATACAACCTACGTACGTTCCCGTAACAGCCCCCCCGCGGCCCCTCCCGCACATTGCATGCCAGTAAATCAAATGTTGATCTACTTGCGTGGCAGATACAGGTGTTAGTTGGATTTAAACAACAAAGTCAATAGTCAAAACCATTTATTCAATTTGATGAAATTTTAATATTGAATGATTCTACATTGTACTGCCACGTTCAGCAAACAAAATTGTATAGAGCCACTGCGAGAAGAACGGGCAAGAAACTCGGGGCCATTCTTTTATGTCTTTTAACAATGTGTTACATACTTACTATATACACTTTATTTACACTGTTACTGGTTTATCAACTATTAAATAACATATAAAGTAATTGTTTACATAAACAGATATTTTCTTATTCGATATATAATTGTCATAACCTTTTTAACGAACCATGTAATGGTCCAAAAGGACCATTACATTTAAACGAGGTTTGTCGTTATGTAGTATCAGAAAAGATAATAATAAATTACTTAACTTCACAACATCTTGATCGGGCAGCACTTCGTCACTAAAGACTACTTTCCAAATATATTCCGACACCCCGAGCTCTGCTCGGCACGGCGGTCCGACCGAAACTAAATCAAGCGGCACTTCGTCGTCAAACACTATTTCAACACCACTGGAGGTCTGCTCGGCACGGCGGTTCGACAGAAAGTGGATCTACTCGCACTACCCCTTTTATAGGAAGGAACAAACAAGGTGACGAAGTGACTACCGTCACAAACACAGTACTCTTTTAAATTGACAATTATGTGATTTCAAGCTCTATACATATGGCAATAAGTATAATAAAATCATCAATGATTTTACACATAGATATAAAGTACATAATATATACTATTTTAAATAAGTATCTTTACAAGTATCTTGTCACATGATCAGTTATACTACTAATAAAATATACTTGTACTAAAAATACTATCAAATAATGATTCCAGTGATCATAATAATCCATATATGATGCTTAATCACAGTCTCACATTATACAATATTAGGTACAGTATTAAATTCACACCACAGATAAAATATACACATAGATAATTAAACCAATACTTATTTTCATCTTAAGAACCACAGAGTATTTCTAAAACGAAATTAGAATGTCACATTATACCAGTTGTTTAAATCTTAAGCTTAAAGCCAATCAAGTGAATATGAACAAATATTTCAATAAATAGTGAGCCAATTTTCAAATAATCTATAAAGCCATACTGACCAGTACTTTGCTCTCAAAGTACAACCTCAATTTATATTATTTTCATTTCATTTTATTTCAATTCAATTCGTTTCCATTTTTGTCATGTCCTTTCACTTTATTTTATTTCATTTTATTTCAATTCAATTCTTTTCATGTCATGTCATTATAAGAGGTCTCTGGCCTTGATATACTCTACCTATCACCTGCTGCGCATGACTTCCAGTAAAGCATCAGCGCAGTGACCGACCAGCAGTATTGTCATATAAAAGATCTCAGGCCTTCAACGTATATTAGCCCTACCACACGCTGCCAGTGGTATTACCGGGACTAATGGAAGGTCAGAGACCGACCAGCGTGTCAGTCATATAGTCATATAGTCATTATATTTATGAATATATTGCTTTATCAAAATATTTATTATTATTTAAAATTGCCACGAACGTTCACTCACAAAATCTTGAAATAACCGTCCATCACATATAATGTTTGCTACCACATATATATATATACTTACTCGTATATATTTATTTTATTATTCAATGTATTGGCTTTACTCATTTTGAGATGTATTGGCTTTGTCCATTTTCAGTTATCGTCAATATTGTATATAATCAATATATTTAACAATATTTAAAAACAATCCTAATACAAATTATTTATATAAGTTTCATAATATCATTTAATATAATCTATCACGGTTAATCCAAATAATAATATATAACTATCGATTTAATGTTATAACATCTGCTATATTTATATACTTCAGCTGTACTTAAACTTGTTCAAAATAAACGTTTTGACCCACCCATTCACCGGGCTAGAAATTAATGGCTTCTTTGGCAACATCAATATTTCTGTAACTACTGTGTTGCCTTAGTGTCCAAGTCGATCATTCCGTATGAAATATTTTCTCACCTATGATTTTGACCGACATAGACCACATCACTCACAATTTAAATTTGGTCTTTACGCTGGAGCCGAAATATACCTTTAACCACTCAGTAACACTTTTACAACATTGCTCTGCTGGTTCCATATTAGAGTTTACATTTATCATTGTTTCTTAAGATTTATCTACTTCGGGAGACAGCAAATCCTGAACGGATGGTATATTTACACATGTAAACCTGATTTCACTAATCTCTTAATATACTGATATTTCCTCCGCTATACATTTATGAGGCATCGCTTTTAATCAGGTCAAATATACAAAACTATGACACTTTGTTTAGCAGTACCCAAAGCCACACTACGTAACATAAGGTGTAATACCACCCTTAACAAAGAAAAGTGTATTTAAGGCATAAAAATGTATAACCAATTACCATCATTGCCGAAGGATATCAATTTATTTTCCATTTTTTAAAGAAAATTAAACTTTCCTCATTAGTAAATCATACTACAAAATTGATGAATTTTAACTGACCGTAGTTTAAAAAATATTGACGCCAGTGTGTAATATACGACATCCGATTCACGGCCAATGTTTACTGTTATTATATAACTTATTTTCAATGTATTTATTTAATTAATGTGATCAATATTGAAATGTAAAAATTTTTGTACCATTATATGTATATAGAATAATGATAACTAAATTGCCAAGCACCTCTCCTCAAATTGTCTGAAGCAGTAGCAGCTACAATTAAAGATCTCCTTCAAATATCAGATTGAAGTAAAGCTTATGGGCTTCACGTCAACCCAGTAAAACACAAGTCATTGTTGTTGGCAGTTCACGTATGATTAGCAGAATTGATTGGGATGTATTGCCGAAGGTGACGTTGAACGGGGTTACTGTTCCATATAGTGCCACAGTAAAAATCTTGGCATAATTATTGACAGTTGCTCAACATGGGGACCGCAGCTAGCAGAGAACAGGACAAAGTTCTATGACGAATAATTTTCCACTGAAGCTGTACGTTTATGTAACTCTTTGCCGCTCGAAATAAAACTTGCACCCTCTCTATATGTATTCAAAAACCTGGTTAAAACTCACTACCTTTCTTGATTACGCTGCTACTACTATTGTAAAACTAATTCCATTGTTTTGTGTGTTTGGACTCAAGTCACTGCAAATATTGTAATAATATAACATTATATAAGTTATGTAAATCTGATGTTTTATGTATGGATAGTTATACATATATATACATATGTATTTATTACATTTTAATTTTTTTTTTATATTTACATATTTATTTATATATTTATTATTTATTTTAAGGTATTTTGGTTTGTTGAATGATAACTTTATGATGTCGGTAATTTACGTCTTAATTTATTTATTTTCCGATTCTTGTGTTGGAAATTATTATTTAATTTTAATTATTATCAGTATTGTTATAGATATACCTCCATCCATATTTATTTATAAATATCCCTTTGTATAGGGTTGTCTGGAAGAGATCGCTTTCTGCGATAAGACCGCCCATTGTCACACCTACTCTTAGTTATTGTTTTAAGTTATAAATTTTTAAATTGTAAATAAAGTGTTATCTATCTAACTAATTTAGTACCATTTTTTTTACTATTGTTGTAATTCGTTTCGAAATAAATTAATTAATATGTATATTTCACTGACATGTAAACCGAATTTTGCACACCCATTAACACCCATCAAGGGTAGATAATAGTGGACATATTTTGTGAAAATAATTCTAAGATCGATGTATATAAACTACCCATATTCCTGGGAACAAATTAAGTTGGACATTTTCCTTTGTGCTTATTATTTGTCTTACAGGGAAATAACTATTTTTATTTTTTGGTTTAAGAACTGTTGTGTCATGTTTGCTGTATCTGCCACAGACCGTTTGGCTATTCTGACGAATTGTTTATCATATTTGTTAAACGTAGCCACGTAACGTTTAACCTGGCCATTGCTACGAGAAATAAATATATTAGAAATAGTGTGATGTTGATACATTTCTCCCCATATTCGACGAATGAACTTTATTAGTGGAGAAGTTTGATCCTCTATCGGCTATCACAAGATTTGGGGTACGAAATAATGTAATCATTTTCATCTATATTAAGAAGGATATGGTTATACTCTTCCTCAGATTGTCTGAAAATCCCAGAGTAATCCAAGTGTAATAAATCGATTTCCCTATACGATTTAAAGAATATAGTTTTCTTAGGTATATAGTAATCTTCTGTTAAAGTGTAAATTAGACTTGTTCATGTAGTTTCTAGTTTAGTTTAGTGTTTGTCATATCTTACGTGACAGTCATCATCGTGTATAGTTATAAAACTTTACCAGTTCATATTCTGCCTATGTCATCATAGAACGACAATAGTACTGATAAGAATTTCCCAAATAAACGTGTAATTTTGTTTTGAAGATCGAAATCTAAATGACCTTTCAGTTCATATGGTTGTTTGACAAGGACCAAGTACCCTAATATGGTTCGAACAAAGAAGTCTAAGACCGGAAGGTACTATTATTACAGCGTCATATGGATGATAAAATTTGATGTACAATAAAGTGTTTATCTCTCTAAGCAAGGTTCAAAACTGCAGTTGAATAGTATTGCTATCGATTTATGTGCCACCAGGAGCCTCTCTGTTCGCATTTTTTTTTTATTAGCCATAGTAAGTTTGAATAAAGCTTTTGTGAAACAATTAGACATCATGATTACCCGAACATCATTACTTTTTAAATAAAAGTAAAATAAAAACGAAGTTCAGACTAACGTACATAGCCCTATGTGGGCTACATAATTGCATTGTACGTTTGTGATTTCGTGATGCTTAATTCATGTTTGATATAGTCACTCCTTGGATTATAGTCTTGTATGTATATGTTTCTAATACGCTTTGTGATTTAAAATAAGCCAATTTGTAACAGAAAACATTAGGTCTTGGGCATTGTCAGTTTTAGGCGGTTTAGCTGTTCGGTCGTGTTTTCTAACAATCTGCTTAATAGTGTATTCAAACGGTCGTTTTTGGGGGATTTTAAGCACATGTTGTGAAAAGTGAAATAAGTTTATTTCCTAGTAACCTGAGTTTTACTCTGGCGTATTCACATATAAATCGGTAGTTTCCGAAGTCAACAGAATAGCTATCCCTCTGACGCTGAAGCTTTTGTAAGTTTAACTGATAAAAATTGTGACTCCCAGACCAAGATCTTTAAATGAATTGGTTGGAGAAATAGCCAGTAAAATTTATGCGAGTCCTACCCGGTTGCTAATAATATTTTTTTTTTCTTTTTGTCTGTTATGTTTAATGTTTCGGTGTGGGGTACAAATCCTTTTTGTAGCTTTAAACAGGTCCCACTTTTTAATTTGAAGATCCTAGATTTTTACAATAACAATACAGAGCCCAATAGGCTTTACCTGATTTGCAACAGTAGTGATGGTGCTCCAGCCCAGATCACCAAATAGCGGTATACCTGCTGTCTGCACCATTGTCATTCTTCTCAGGATCAAAAGGTGGTAGCACCACGTCATCCCCATGGTGTGAGCCAGCTACTGCGTCGCAGATGGCCTTCAGCAGACCCTCCACAACAGCCGGATACATGAGAAGCCACGTCCACACTTTCTGAAAGCATTTGAAACAATATGAAGTATAACGTGTTCTATCCCACTTCTGATGTTAGTTAGATTTAAACAACAAAGTCAATAGTCAAAACCATTTATTCAATTTGATGAAATTTTAATATTGAATGATTCTACATTGTACTGCCACGTTCAGCAAACAAAATTGTATAGAGCCACTGCGAGAAGAACGGGCAAGAAACTCGGGGCCATTCTTTTATGTCTTTTAACAATGTGTTACATACTTACTATATACACTTTATTTACACTTTCACTGGTTTATCAACTATTAAATAACATATAAAGTAATTGTTTACATAAACAGATATTTTCTTATTCGATATATAATTGTCATAACCTTTTTAACGAACCATGTAATGGTCCAAAAGGACCATTACATTTAAACGAGGTTTGTCGTTATGTAGTATCAGAAAAGATAATAATAAATTACTTAACTTCACAACATCTTGATCGGGCAGCACTTCGTCACTAAAGACTACTTTCCAAATATATTCCGACACCCCGAGCTCTGCTCGGCACGGCGGTCCGACCGAAACTAAATCAAGCGGCACTTCGTCGTCAAACACTATTTCAACACCACTGGAGGTCTGCTCGGCACGGCGGTTCGACAGAAAGTGGATCTACTCGCACTACCCCTTTTATAGGAAGGAACAAACAAGGTGACGAAGTGACTACCGTCACAAACACAGTACTCTTTTAAATTGACAATTATGTGATTTCAAGCTCTATACATATGGCAATAAGTATAATAAAATCATCAATGATTTTACACATAGATATAAAGTACATAATATATACTATTTTAAATAAGTATCTTTACAAGTATCTTGTCACATGATCAGTTATACTACTAATAAAATATACTTGTACTAAAAATACTATCAAATAAT
Organism: Plagodis pulveraria; assembly: GCA_963890685.1. NCBI lineage: Eukaryota > Metazoa > Arthropoda > Insecta > Lepidoptera > Geometridae > Plagodis > Plagodis pulveraria. Next base: position 6,635,781 of record OY982950.1, read on the forward strand.
GATTCCAGTGATCATAATAATCCATATATGATGCTTAATCACAGTCTCACATTATACAATATTAGGTACAGTATTAAATTCACACCACAGATAAAATATACACATAGATAATTAAACCAATACTTATTTTCATCTTAAGAACCACAGAGTATTTCTAAAACGAAATTAGAATGTCACATTATACCAGTTGTTTAAATCTTAAGCTTAAAGCCAATCAAGTGAATATGAACAAATATTTCAATAAATAGTAAGCCAATTTTCAAATAATCTATCACAGGCATGCCAGTAAGCGTATTTACATGCAAGTAGGCGGCATGTGCAAGGAGCTTTTATGCAAGTGTGCCAGCTACGGTCATGTGTATTACCGCCATTAAGTGTAAGACGGTGGTTAAGCCTCCCGGTGTGTAAAACCGGCACGAGTTCGATTCCCACTCGATGTGAGAAATGAGCTCTAAAAATTTATATTTGATTTTGACTCTGCACGCGATAGTGCTTATAGTAATTATAACCATGTTTAGATATATATACAATTTTTGAGTATACGTAAATTTTTTGAAGCAATGTGAGCATTTTTTTGACTATGAACTGCTGCGGAGGAGGGCATACCTCGAAACCTGCTATGGGCTTATTCTCCTTTGCAAGACGTAGGGCAATTTACAGAACTGTCGTCTAACTACCGACCTCAAGAAGAGAGTATTTCCTTATTAAAAAAAAACATCTAAGCGTGAGTTTTGGCAGCTGTCCATGATAGCCAGTTCCTGTCTCCAACCACATAATCGCTTACCAACACGTGAAATAGTGGTAAAAGGCTAAAATAATAAAAAGACAGACATACGAATTTACTGATTGTTACGAACTGTGAACGAACATCCAGTTGGGTGTGAAGCACAGAACCAGGAAAAAGGATGTCAAAGTATTTAGTTGATTATTATACTCATTTGACAATACATAATATATGTATTTGTTATATAGTAAAATCATTGTAAAATTAGACCAAATTTCGGTAGATTCAAATAGCCAAATCAACGAAGTTAATATTTACTTATAATTATTTATTTTAACTGCACTGGCATTCATATATAAAATCACAATTAAAGTGGTGCTCTTTTAAATTTAAATTGTACATTCCCACGCTACTGATTTAATGAAATTCGTGTTTTTTTAATACTGTAATAAAGTAATGAAAATGAAATATAACCACTAAAACCTAGGTACCTACAGAAAAAAAAATTAACTTGGGCGTATAAATATTTTGTTGAAATATATATTAAAACACCAAGTAACTTTTCATTATCAAATTTAAAATGGATAGTTTCTATTTTGATGCCTCCTAAATACCTGCTTCCGAACCGTCACCTCTGCAAAAAAAAGCTACTTACTGATTTTAAATTATCCTCAAGGCTAAGTCTAAATATTTAGGCTGGAATGATTATGATTCTAGCCTCAAGTTTTTTATTATTCACCTACTTCGAAATGGGCAACGTCTTCCCTCACGTCTTTCACCGATCCACTCATTTGGACACAAGTTTCCGAGACACTATATCACTAGGCTGACAGCCACGCGTGACTCGTCCGCCCTGACCGATCGAGTACTGAATGACCGGATACCAACTCTTTTTATTTAGCTTTAACCACGAAAAACAGCTGATAGATAAAAAATACTACGTAATCTACTACGTGGTGCGGACAAGAGCGAGCGACAATCTGTGATCCTTTGGCGTCATGATCAATTTAATAGATTCAGGCGTTACCTTGCGGAAATCCATATTAAATAATAACAAATATTTTTTAAATTTTTAAGGAAATGCAAAATTGATATATTAGAAAAATACTTAAAACAAAAAAAAATAAGTGACAATTCTACCAAATTTTCCTGTTAAGCCGACGTGACGTCACAAACGCCACGCAGCCAAACCGGAAGAATTTTCGACGCGTTTCACTTCTACGCGAAGCATCCTCAAGAGGTATTGAATCTTCGAGTGCACGATCGAGAAACATCTCGATCAAATTCTCGATCGTTCTCGTCACGTCTATTTAGAGGAAAATTTTGCTGAATTGTCACTAGATTTTTTTTTTATTATTTTAAGTATTTTTCTAAAATATTTATTAAGTGTTTTCTTAAAATATTTTTACTATATTTGTTATCATAATTGTTATAGTATGACTGATATTTATTGTTATTGGAACAGTAGCAATACGTATAGACAGCGCAAGGGTCCATCAAAAATGTTAAAATGAAAATCATTTTGAAATTGGAACTCCAAAACGGGCTTCGTTTTCAAAGAAAAAAGACAAAACGTAGTTCATCTCCATTACCATCTAACAGTCACACAATAAGATCCCTGTCTGATATCAATCAAATGAAGAAGATTATGCACCAATGGGATATAGCTTTTGCTCTATAATCACAATCACTTTCCTTGAGCGAAACGAAAGATATCCCTTGAGTGACGAAGGATGAATTTAAGCTTTCCTAAGACTATTAACAGCTTTAGAAAAAGAAAACTCTACTTTTTACAAGCGACACTACCTATTATTAAAGAAAATCGTTGCCAAATTCAGCTTTAGCCAACAGAACCCTCCCTACCCTTTTACCGGATATTGTCTTAATACTCCTTTAACAAGAAAAATGTATAAATAAGTTCTCGCCAAGCGTTCATAGGAAATTAACGGCTAATTGGCTGATTAGCGCGTACTTGTGACGAATTGGGTCACGGATCTGCGCCTGTCTACGGAACCCATAGGCTAATTAAAGACGGTGGCTTAACAACCGTGGAACGTTTCGTATCCGGTTGGAATTACAAAGAGCCCGCGCGGACATTGTTATTGTATTATTTATAACTGATAAGCTAGCCTTTGACCTACGTATGAGTAAGTGATGATCTTTGGGATTGAAGTAATGGACACTGCGGCTCTCAAAGACTGCTGCCAGAACACGTCGTTAAGTAATTGTGTGCGGTTTTATATAATAAAGTCCCCAAACATATTACAACACTCACAGAAGGAAAATTCAAGTTGCACTTGAAAAGTTTGTGATAACTTAAACGACATAAATTTTTGGACCGCCTCTGCCAAGCTATCGCCTGTCGCCTACGTAATGTCAACAAATATTGTAATAATTTTATAATATACTTAGTTTGTGACACATTGAAAAGAAAGAATAAAGAAGTTTATAGGTATGGCCCCGAGTTTCTTAGTTTCTTGCCCGTTCTTCTCGCATTGGCTTTGTACATTTTTTTTTTGCCGAACGTGGCAGTATAATATAGTATATTTAATTGACTTTCTTAACAACGTCGTAGATGCCTACATTGAATAAATGATTTTGAATTTAAGGCGAGGCTTTCCCTGGACTTTAGGTATTTTACGCTACCTCAGGCCGCACTATTTGGGAGCTCGACGTATTCATTTACGCGACACAAAGTTGTGTGCGATGCGCCGCGCGCACGTCTGTCGCTCGCAGCCAGGTTGTGTACCTACCTACATCTGTAACGGAGATCAAGTCAGTATGAAATTTTAGAATGGAATTAGCTTTTACGCGCGAATAAGCATACGCCGGAAAAATAATCGGGTCCTGTTGGGGGTTCAGTCAGTAGTTTATATTAATACATGATGTTAGGTACACAATCTCCTACCGTTATTTTATTAGATGGGTAATTCTCATTCTTTAGAAAAATGTGTTTATTTGAGAGAACTATATTCAATTAATATATTAAATTTATATTATATTTTTTATCATAAGGAAGGATATTTAATGCACCTATATACAAATTGTTATTTAGTATTTTAAAAAATATTATACATATATAAAAAAACTAAATGTCACAACCATGTCATGTGAGATTCCCAGAATTCAGTAACAAGTCTACCTACTGGAAAAAGAAAATGCTCTTAGTATGATTTCTTTTCCTATGGCGACATAAATCTAGAATAGTCATGTTCCACAGATGTACAAATTTTATATAGAAAAATATAAAGTTTCACCTAATCTCCTAAAATAAACTTTTGTGATATCTTATATGTATATTTTTAACCGAAATAGTACAATTTTAAATTAGCCTTCTGATCACTGGTGGCTGATTTGTAACAGCAAATCGACACAGTTGTCCTATGAACTAATGGCGTGGAGTGGTGGAGCTGCGTAAATTACTTTTCAATTTTTATTTTGTAAAACGCGCAACATTTAGCTGTTAAGACCGTGGCCTTTACAATAGGTATATATGAATATGTCTTCCCAGATTTTTATATATAAAAGGGATAAAGTATGAAATTGCTGTGTAATTGTATTAGGTACTTCGAATTGACATTCATGCATTCACACACAAAACCTTCATGTCAAATAAATATAGTAATATGAAAAAAAACTAATTTCAATTTATTTTTTAGTACATATCGGCAATTTCATACTTTAACCCCTAATATAGTGTGTTGAATAACAATTAATCTAGTGATTATTTTAGCACGGCTATTTTTGTTTATTCTTTGTGGTTATAGCTGACATGGTGGGAAAATTTCAAGTCCATGGTCATCATAACCGTGGTTTCCATAGATCTACGGTTGTGACAAGTGGCCCATGGTCGTGACTTTCAGAATCGTTAAGTAGTAGTTTAGGTTTTTTAGTTTATTATTTGCAGACCAAGTGTTACAAATCTCATAGAATTATATCGTGAGTTCAGTAAGTATGCCACCTAAAAATAGAAAACAAATTTCACAACATTTTTGACATAATATAATCTCATTCCAATGTACTGTTGTGCAAGTTAAATAAAGAAGCCAAGATATCCAAGCCGATAACTTGTTAAGTTGAGCGCCTAGAGAGAGCTAGCCTAGAGTGAGATATTTTTCAAACTAAAAATATGTATCAATAGTCTTGGTTTTGACAAGAGCCACATTATAATACATTTCATAAAGCTGTCCTGCACAGAGCGATTAATTCAAAGTCAATGGGTACATATGGGTGGTGGGTACCAAATCGTACGTAATCAAAAATATCAGTTACGTAATCCTTCCATCAAAGAATCCAATTTTGCCAAGTAATCAATCGATGACGTAGTTATTGACAATGCAGCAATCTCTGATCAAGGCAACCATTTTCAGGCAGGTGTGCGAGATCTAGAAAAATTGGCCAGAAATATAAATAAAATTTGCCAGATGGTGTCTATTATTGAAGATACAGTAGAACCATATCTCGTACAATTAACAATAATTAAGTCCTAAAATATGGCATCAAATGTAATATTTGCTTGGAAGGAGCCAGAAGTAGTGTAGTAGTTAATAAAAAAATATTACATTCGATTTCATTATTTATATAATTAACTGACACCAACTAGAAGAGGTGAACTGAATTTTGAAGTTGATTTGGCTTTGGCGATTACCTAATCCTTAAGGACCTAACAATTTGTACTATTCACATTTTTGTTTTGTATAAACAATGAGTCTATACGCGCACTATTAAAAATCAAAAGGTTAGTTTGACTAACATGGACGTTATTTTTGTTAAATGGTTGTTAATTTCATTTTTCATTTCAATTTTTGGAATTACAAATTGCAATGTATGTTCTTTACCATATTTCTATTTATTTAAGTACATAAAGGCAACGCTTTTGTATATTGAGACATTACATTAGTATTGGATTGGTTAGTAGGTTAATTTGATTAGCTTTTTTTATTATTATTATTATAGAAATATGAAGTAACATTAAGTGATCGTTAACGCTAGATGGACTTCTTTTTGATATCGATTATCGAAATCAAAATATTATATGCTTGGCAAATGGACTACATTTAAACTTAAGAATACAAATAGACGGGTCCTATTACTTTATGAGACTGGTAGATTATTGAAACTGTTATATATAAATTAAATTATGTATTAGGGTTATAAATAAGGCGTGGTTTTTAGGCAGCTGTAAACCCCTTTTCAAAACATGTAACATACTTCCTCTACCGTGCATATACATAATAGACATTTGTGTATTCACTAAACAACACCCTAATTTTTTTAAGAAACAAAAAAAAAGTGGTGATGTTTTTACACGTCAAAAAAGGGCAAAGTTCACCAATCTATTGTATGAACCTCGAAGAATTTAGTAAAACATCAATTTAAAGTACTAAATTAATACTAGCGGCCCGCTCCGGCTTCGCACTGGTATAAAATATATAGCCTATGTCATTCACCAAAAAAAAATATTAAAATCGATCCAGTAGTTTTGATTTATTCATTACTGCCCGTGGCCCGCACTCGTTAAATTTAGAGTAAAACAATTCTTCTTTCCCCAAACTTTTTCTTTTTATGCTTTATAGGTTAGCCTTTGACCACTATCTCACCTGATGGTAAGTGATGATGTGGTCGAAGATGTTGTTCAGGCTAACCTAGAAAGAACCAAGATTTCCTCCTATCTTCGGAATATCTAAATTCATAAACTACATTTTTACTTATAAACTTTTAAATTTTTACCTATTTATTTTATTTGTACAACAATTAATATATTACAGAATGTCTTTATATACAACGTTCACAGCTTTCTTGTCATTAGATAATACAAACATGTTTTCTCTAGAGGTTACTCTTGAAAGAGCGACATACAGTTGGCCATGTGAAAATCAGTCAACGCTCAAATCTAAGCCTGCAACGTTGAAGGTTTGACCCTGCGATTTATTAATAGTCATTGCAAAAGATGCCTTTACCGGAAACTGTAAACGTAAAATTGGAAGTAATCCGATGGTATCAGAGGGATTCGGGGAATCAATACATCTTATCCGGTACGCCGCGCGCCGGGCGGAACCGCCGCAAATGCTTCGTCCCGCAATTTTTAAATCTATAATATCTTCAAAAATATTCATTTAAATCATATTCTGTAAAGGGCCATATAGATCTATATGAAATCAACAATGTAATTAAGGTATTTAATTAGATAAGGATTAATGCTATATGTCTCTCTCTCTCTGGTATATGTCTATCTCTTATGGGATATCCATAAGAGATAGACATATACCATAGCGGAGTTTTCTGGACACCTTTTCAATGTGTACAACTCTTAGTACATTATTTTGATAAATCTCGTAGGGTTCAGCCTGCGTTTGCAATGTGAGCGGACGAAATGTAATTATTTACGACATTACATTAGAAACCTCAAAAATAACAGTGTTTTTCCACTATTAAATGGATGTTATTAGTTATTATACATATAAACCATTCTCTTGAATAATTCTATCTGTTAAAAAAAACCGCATCAAAATCCGTAGCGTAGTTTAAAAGATTTAAGCATACATAGGGACAGAGAAAGCGACTTTGTTTTATACTATGTAAGTGATAAGTGATAGTAACTACACAAAAATTTGCACGTCTGCTTGCAGACTAAATACATTGTATCCTTAACCATTATTATACGATCTAATGTGACATGTATTTTAGCAAATAAATGATTTGATTTGATTTGATAAATCTGGCTATATGGAAACTCATGCCACGTCACAACCATGTTACTCGATGTCACACCCGTGATTTTTAATTACCTCCTAGGTTCATAAATCTTGATAAAATGGAAAGAAATTATTGTTTTTATGTGTACATAAAAAATATGGTAATCTATTTTTTTTACATGAGAGTTGAGAATTACTCAGATAACAAATACAAAGATATACCACAGAATTAATTGTATTAATATTTTTTGGTATAATTGGCATTGGACATATAACAATAGTGATAACAATTTTAATTACCTTAATTTACAATTATGTACGTTTTAATGTTATATGGATCGTAAAATGCCAGAAGTTGAAAAACTACACGAGTTAGATAAATAGTTTTGAACAATCAATTACATAATAACTAGATTCAGTGGCTTCGCCTGCAATTAATTTTGTTTACCTGATCCATCAGGAACTGTTCGGAAAATCGGAATAAGAATAGAATATGTTATTGTCACATGTAACAATATTGTGCGCACGGTACCGACTTCAACAAGTTGTTTCACAGTTTTCAGTGTTGAAATCTGTTCCATTTATTTGTAAGAATAACACCCTTATCAGTGACCATTGCTACTTACGAAATCGATTGTCATTCACCGTCAATCAATAATTCATCAAGATAGGCGTAACGAGTTGAGCGTAAAGAAAGCAAACGGCACGGAGGCGGTAAGTATCTACATATTTACCGCCGTTTGCTCCTGGACTCGTACAATTTCTAAAAGCCAGGCCAAAGCATTTTTTATTTTGTTGTATTCGGTACCCATTTTGGTCTTGTTCTGTGTGGCATAGCGTAGATCGCAAAAATTGACACACGTCCTACGTCGACGAGCTCTGCGAGCGCACTGGCGGTCAAGTGAGCGAGCTCTGATACCATGAATTCATGTTAAAAAATCATATAAAATTAGCATGATAACTTTCTAATTGTTTTATTTATGAATTAATTGATTTAATTACTAAGTGATGCATTAAAAATTAATTTAAAATTAAATATTGGTAATTAGGAAGAAAAAAATCGGTTTTAAATTCACAATAGAGGTGACTTTGGGATTTTTTTCGATCGAGTGAAGTAACTTATTATGTGTATCCGATTTATGATTACACTAAAGCAAATGCTTAAAAATAAAATATATTTTTTTCAATTCAATAATTGAGTTTTTTCTTTGAGAAAAGTTAATTCTTGTTAGGCGTTTTCTGGCCAGGATCGCCTTAAGGTCGCAGTAGATATTTGGAGCTAACTCAATATGTTAGATTGGGGGCTGGAACGGAGACATTTTTCAAATTGATCTACCCCTGTGCTCTAAGTAACTTACCTAACTACCTACTAAATTTACAAGAACCAATTTAGCTGAACATTCGTCATTTAGTAAGAGGCTTAAATTTCATCTGTTGGCGCACTGTACATAACCAACTATATAATATTATTGATAAGTACAAATGATTACTGAATGAAAATACAAATAGCTTGTAAAACATAAATATTTGGCGGGACTGTTGCGACTACAAACAAACAGAAAATACTGCTTTTGTGCCACATTCTGTGTATTAGGCCTAATTTTTAGGGCCACAAATTACCAACACTTATAGCCCTTATGGGGATGAAGCTTATGAGCTTTAATTGGATTTGGCGACCCCAAAGAAAACTACTATCATCGTACCTCGCGTCACTGGTTAAAAGCTCATCCACACATAATCGAGTCCTGGAAGTCTCACACAGCTCGATTTATGCGTTCCTTCTTACCGCATAGCTGCAAAATGTGGAATGATCTTCCATGTAACGTTTTTCCGCAGAGCTACAGTATCGATTTCATCAAAACGGGTGTTAAAAGAGTATTGTAGGGTCGGCAACGCATTGATAACGACGGTGTTGCAAAAGTCCATAGGCGACGGTAACCGCTTACCATCAGGTGGGCCGTATGCTTGTTTGCGACTCCATAACATTAAAAAAAACCCGCAGATTTAACGTATTTGAAGGCTAGCGATGTCTTAGATGCCATCTTCAACTAACGCCATCAATATTCGCCGAACGATATCGGTTCCGACAGAGGAGGCAAGAAAAAGAAGAGACTTGATGAATACGTCAAAAAACTGACACGATATTTTAAATTTATGAAGGGCTTTGTGAGTATTTACGGGAACAGTTTGTTGGCGGCTTGAGGAGTGACGTCATCCGCCAACTGTTGTTTGCGGAGGATGACGCCTATTTGCCAGACGATATTTACCACAAAATTTTTTAGGCCACAATGTAATATAAATAACCTTAATTTCACAGCTGAATGTAATCATCATCATAATCTACCTACCATTATCCCACTGATGTGCATTCGGCATAGTATGTCTTCCCTAACGACACAAAAAACAACACATGAAATATTAAATGTATGATATTGCTAACATCGCAGAGATAAAAATGTGACATGTTTTGGCACAAAACGGTTTGAGTTATTTATTATTAGTTTTTGTCTTTGTTTATGTTTATTTGTCGGAATAAGCACGAGGACCACCTGATGTTAAAAGTCTCTTGTGCCTGTTATTTAATATTACATAATTTTTTCATATTCAAAACTCTATTCAAAGGGAGCGCGGCGCGGTCCGTTTTGCCGCGGCGGGCGCTCTTGGCTCGGAGAGACTCAAAACTTAAAACAATAAGTTTTACAAAAAATACGTTAGTGCTAGCAGAAGTCAACCCTAAGGTTTTTAGCATTTTACCAATAACATTGTATACTCTACCATTTGGCTAATGGCCGGTAAGAAGGCCTTATTTGCGCCTAACGCCTTAATTGCGCCTAAAATACAGCTAAAACTCACATTGTAGTAAGTGCGGCAATATTGCGACGCTTATTTGGCTGATGCGTTCCGGTGTGTCCTTGAAAACCAATACTTCTAGGTGAGCCTGAATAACACCTTCTGTACTGAAGTAACAGGTCAAAGACATAGCCTATCAGCAATAAAATAAAACTTTATGTTCTTAAGCCGAGAACTGTACATACGAGTACGAACAAATTATTTCACTTCCACTCATCATAATTTTACTCTAGAACTTCACTACATAGTATAAAACAAAGTCGCTTTCTCTGTCCCTATATCCCTATGTATGCTTTAATCTTTTAAACTACGCAACGGATTTTAATGCGGTTTTTTTAATAGATAGAGTGATTCAAGAGGAAGGTTTATATGTATAATAACATCCATTAAATAGTGGAAAAATATTGTTATTTTTGAGGTTTCTAATGTGATGTCGTAAATAATTAATTTTTTTCCGCTTACATTGCAACTGCAGGCTGAACCCTAAGAGATTTATCAAAATAATGTACTAAGTATTGTACATATTGAAAAGTTCTACAGAAAACTCCGCTATGGTATATGTCTATCTCTTATGTGTATCCCAAAATATTGTTTTGTTGTCATTTACTTTTTACAACAAATAATGGCTAATTTTCGAAGCGATTTTAACAAATACAGCATTAATCTTTATCTAATCAATTACTTAAAAGACATTGTTGATTTAATATAGGCCATATATCTATATGGCCCTTTACAGCATCTGATTTAAATGAATATTTTCATAGATACTACAGATTTAAAAATTGCGGGACGTAGCGTTTGCGGCGGTTCCGGCCGGCCCGGGCGGCGCGGGAGCGTGTAGTAGTGTAAAAAGTAAATAAGTAAAAATGTAGTAGTAATGTAATGTATGAATTTAGATATTCCAAAGATAGCAGGAAATCTTCATGGTTTAGGGAAAGAAGAATTGTTTTACTCTAAATTTAACGCGTCCGGGCCACGGGCAGTAATGAATGAATCAAAACTACTGGATCGAATTTAATCATTTTTTCAGTGAATGACATAGGCTATATATTTTATACCCGTGCGAAGCCGGAGAGGGCCGCTAGTTAGAAATAAAGTAGAGTTTTCTTTTCACGGAGTTGAGTCAGTTTAGTGACCGTAGTAGACATATACAGGACTAAGTTATATTACTTGTGCCACTTGTTTTGAAACTAATATACAGGGTTATTGGTAAAATGCTAACAACCTGTTAGGGTTGACTTCTGCTATACCTAACAAAGATTTTGAGATGTTTTTTTTTGTGGAAAATTATGGATGTGCATCGTAATAATTTTATCACTACCATCCGTTACAGTTCTCGATTTATTTACAGCTTGAGAATTAGGAATGGTCTGCATGCTTGCCTTACTGTCTTTGTCATTCATTAAAACGTATCATATACAACGGAAGTGTAGCTGTGTGTGTTATATGCTTGTGTTACATTTTCTACACATTATATTGTCGTGATATTAGAGCGTTCTCTATCTTCCTTTTTTATTTAAATCGTTGCCTGCCATAATAATAAGTAGCACGAATTAACATCGTCATTTATTCGTAGTCGTCAACCTAAAAACATGCGGTGGAAGTGAAACGCGAGCGTTTCTTTCCGTCATCAATTTCAGTTGATCATAACAATGGACCCAGCCAGTAATGGCGGCACCAGCCAAGCCAATTACTGGCTAAACTGACAAGTGCTTGTTGTGTAAACATCTCCACTTGTACACTTTTACGATAGAAAAAATTGAAGGAACTCAAAATTCTGCAAAGTTGTCTGAAACTACGGGTGAAGTTTCTGAATAATTAATGGGCTTCGGTGTTTTAAACCTTATTATTTTACCACAGGATAAAATGTTATTATCTATATAAATGATAAAATGTTATGTGCTCGAAGTGGTACTAATTAGAATGTAATTAATTGTATCATATTGATTAATGTAATATTGTACGCCTGAAAAGGTAGCTGTTGATACTTTCATCATTTTGACCAACATGTAACACACTGACAATAAACAATTTTATTTTTTTATTTTTTTGAATATAACCTTGTAATCTATCCAATGATGTAACTCAGGGTTATTGGAAAAATAGTAACAACCTCTTAGAGTTGACTTCAGTTAGCCCTTACAATCATTTTGAGGTTCGTTTTTTCTTATGTTTTTTTTATGTAATTGTGAGGGAACAAGCCCGCGGCCCACCTGATGTTAAGTGGACTAACCTCTGCCTATAACAGGTACATTTCGTCAACGACGAATTGTACTGCGTCCGTCACATTTAGACGTACAGTTGTTAAGTCACATGTTCCTGTAATTTATTTGGCTCTCAAGGAAAACAGGCTGCTGCCGGAACACACTCTGAGGCGCTTGGCGACAGATTTTCTACTTGAGGGTGGTAGCTAGCCAGGCGGGCATTCCCAAAATGCCCTTCCACCATGTGGTGAAGCTCAAGCCCGCGGCTGGATTCGAACCATGGACCTGCTGCACGGCAGTCCATAGCCAATGCCACTGAGCCATCATTGCTTCAAAGTGTTTCTATGAAGTCTATTTAATTTCGTATGTTTGTATATAATAAATTACAGACATAAGACAAGTTTAACATCAGGTGGTTCACGTGTTTATTCCGGCACAAACACACAACATTCATCTCAAAATGTTTGTTAGGACTGACAAAAGTCAACCCTAAGAGGTTGTTAGCATTATTCCAATAATACCTAGTCCACGTAATAATCGTAATCATATAATATTTCATTAGTTTTAAGTATTTATATATACATTCAATTTCATGTAAATTTATGTATACAATTCATGCCAAAACTTGCCCTTTGCAGACATACGAAATATATAGACTTATAAATTAAATAGGTAATTAAAACAGTCCTGAGGCTATAAATTAAAATAATAACCACTTAAAACATATCAATTTAATATGTGAGAATTTGTGAACTATAAAGATATAAAAACTTGAATGAATCTAATATTAATTAACAATTCAGACGATAGCGTTTGTAGCAGTTTTATAATTAGCATTTTTATTTTGCAAGCAATCTATCACTTTCCGGTATTTTACCCTCTTACGACACCCACAGGTAGAAATGGGGGGATGACATTCTAACCCGACACCCCACGGGGCTCACCAATTATTTGGCCCAAATCGATTGACTCATAACTCTTTGAAAAAAAGCTGTTATTCTCAAAGAACAACGCGTGCGGTATTGATTTGATTCATAATATATGATTAATATGCTAATGCAGGATACCACGAGATTAAAGCGATTACACAATAAATATGCCACATATAAAACGAGCTTTTCACAACATTAAACATGCGTAAAATATCTCAGCGAAGATCAACTGTAACAAGCGGAGTTGTCTACGCAAAATACTATCAAAGCCATGGGATGGGCCAAAAATAATATTTCGCGACGTCATTTTTAGCGTTTTCAAAGCTATCCGATTTCTAACGGCGAACGAGAACGTGTAAACTGCTAATTTTGCCCACAACGTTCCAACCGAACGCCCATGTGATCCCATTTAGCATTTGTCTGTTATTTTTGTCAACAGTATCCAGACGCCATAATAATAATAATATAATTTTCTTTTCAACACCCTTGCTCGTAAAGTGAGCTATATCGTTCTTAGGTCCATAAACCGAATTATAACACCCTCGTGCATAATAATACTATACACTACAAAGTTAAGTCAGTTCCTAACTGCAAATTATATGCGAGTAAACAGAGCATTTTCAATTTAATAGGGTAATTTATCCCTACAAAGTTAAGTTAGTACCTAACTGCAAATTATATGCGAGTAAACAGAGCATTTTTAATTTAATAGGGTAATTTATCCCTACAAAGTTAAGTTAGTACCTAACTGCAAATTATATGCGAGTAAACAGAGCATTTTTAATTTAATAGGGTAATTTATCCCTACAAAGTTAAGTTAGTACCTAACTGCAAATTATATGCGAGTAAACAGAGCATTTTTAATTTAATAGGGTAATTTATCCCTACAAAGTTAAGTTAGTACCTAACTGCAAATTATATGCGAGTAAACAGAGCATTTTTAATTTAATAGGGTAATTTATCCCTACAAAGTTAAGTTAGTACCTAACTGCAAATTATATGCGAGTAAACAGAGCATTTTCAATTTAATAGGGTAATTTATCCCTACAAAGTTAAGTTAGTACCTAACTGCAAATTATATGCGAGTAAACAGAGCATTTTTAATTTAACCGGGTAATACAGATTTGTAACATCATATGTAATCAAAGAGCATACATTTGCCGCGTCCAAAAAAAAACTTGCGCGCTATTTTCCATAATTTTCGTATGTTGTTTGTATCGCATTTGTGCAATATATATTTTTTTTCCTCGCAAGGGTGTTGAAAAAGTTCGTATGAAACTCGTGAGCAACTTAGCTCACTTGTATCATTATCTACTATTTTTTTATTTTTTTTGATGCCTGATAGGTTAGCCTTTGACCACTATCTCACCTGATGGTAAGTTCAGGCTAACCTAGAAGTACTGGCTCTCAAAGACAGCTGCCGGAACACACCGTTAGGTGCTTGGCGACAGACTTTCTACTTGAGGGTGGTAGCTAGCCAGGCGGGCATTCGCAAAATGCCCTACCACCATGCAAAACTATTTTCGTAGTTATTCCGTTAATGTTCTTAGGTACTACTAAATCTTCAAGCTTAGTTCTATCCTAGGTAGTAGATCGAAGAGCTACTTATGTAGGTACATGATGGCATGGCGTTTCATCTGTTTATTCTGTGTTGCCACATATATATAGAAATATTGATATACAGGTGGGTAGTGTAGGCTGGTCAATATTAGGTATTCCTTAACGATAACCTTTTGAAATTATTACGAAAAACATTTTTCTTACATGTATTTTTATTAATAATCATGCATGGCTAAGAAGTAAAGAATATATTATGTAAGTATAATCTGGGATGTGAATAATAATAATGTTTTAATTACTCAGTAGGTACTCGTTAAATACACATCAGTAAATTACTAATAGAAACACAATAAAAAAAAATACAAAGTAGGACAAGATTTATTCTAAGACTAAGAATAAATCTTGTATCGTGAGTGTCTGCATACTTTGAGGCCACCATTATTAATTTACAGCGAGGACATAAGTTTAGTTTCAAAATATATTTTTATTGTTGGTAAAAAAAGGATAAACTAGTTTACGTAGGTAAGTATAGATATAGGTGCGTCCATCAAAGGGCACTTGATTGATCACTATCACCGGGTCGCCTACAGCTATAAAAAAAGATTCATGGTGTTGTCTCATAAAAACAATTGCGACGCGAGCCACGACAAAAATCACACTGGACTGTTGATCCTGATAATCAATTTGTCATCGTTATATATCAGTTGTGTGTGTTTCATGCAAATAACCGTTTTATGTGAGTTTCATTCATTTCTCATCTACTTATGTGAATGAGGACGTAGTGACAAAAATCGAGAAAGGTAGGTATGTTAAGATGGTTTGGACATGTGGAGAGAATGAATGAAATGAGATTGACTAAACAGGTATACATGGGACGAATGAACGGAAGTGTTGGAAGACCTAGGCGAACGTTCCGCAATCAGATTGAAGACGTCCTGAAAAAAGGTCAGGTCAAGAGTACCCTAAACCGACGGTCATGTATGAAAGGATTGATAAGTGTAGATGAAGCGAAAGAGATATGTAAGGATCGTAGTAAGTGGAAATCCGTGGTCTGTGCCTACACCTACGGGAGCGACGCGTGATTTTATTTATGTTCATTCATCTATACTGCTCAAGAGTTGGGCATGTAAATAAAAATACGATGGTACGTAGATATTTAATTTATTTTGTACTTTTGATAGCCGTTACGGTTGAGATCAGAGGGTATCTGAAAACACGTATTTTGTCTCTCACTATGTACACATGCGTACTACTCGTTTGTATGTTGTAGTTGAAAGCCACGTGTCGGCGATGAAAGATTTGAGTGTTTTTTTCTCGATTCGTCTCGTATTGGTTCCGAGAAGCTATCTTCTTCTTAGTCGGCATCTTATGGTTTAAGACTTTTATTTCTCTTAAGAACATAGGTACATTCACTTAGCAGAGAAATTACAAGTTTCCTTAATTTATACATTTGTATTGCAAACATAGAAACGGACTTAATAATTAATATTATTCATATATTATACAGTATTAACATACGTAAAATATTAAACTGTAGAAAAATAAAAATAAAAAACGTTAAAGAGTTGCTAGTTATTCAATTACCACGTTTGGTCGATTTACGAAGTTTTGTCTAAATTTCATAGGTAGGTACATCTATGGCATAAAACATTGTGTAAATATAATTCATTTCTAAGTAGGTAAAGCACCAGCAATTATTTTATGTAACTTGACTAATATTTTAACTGACGTAAACATTGTCGAATAGGCTAAATGGTGCATGTGCAAAAAGTAAACAAAACAAAACGGGTGCTATTACGTGTCGTGATCGTTTATAGCATGATAGCAATAGTTGTATTATGGTTGGTGTTTATTTCTTTACTTTTTCCTTCTGAATATATTGTTTTGTATATCGGTTTGATATTAAATCATTAATGTTTTATTCAATTTATATCTATATGTTAAAGGTTTTATTACATTATTTATGAGGAAATATATTAAAATTTTAACAAACTAAAAGAGATTTTTGATTAATTATCAATAATAATTGGTACACTGCACTAAAAACTTACACTGTGATATTTTTATGTATAAAATGTTTAAATTTTTTTTTAAATAACAATGATGATTTAATACCTTTAATATCTGCCGGTAGCTTATTGTATATTTGAACCCCTTCATACATAATATTTTTTTATCCATAATTTTTGGTTCTTGGTGTAGTTTTTGGTAAGCAAATGTTGTTGGAATATCTTGATGATCTTGTTTGTACTTGCGATTTTATAGTAAAAGTTATTGATGTATGTATGTCTTTTTTTAAGATTTTTCTAACAATCACACAAGTATTGTAGTGATATAATTGAGTTAATGTCATTAATTTAGTTTTTTCATAGACTGTATTGTTGGTGCTAAGTAGTTTAGGTAAAAGAGCAACTTTACTATTTTGTTTTGGGTTCCTTGTAATTTTTCTAAATTGGTTTTTGCTGCTGATCCCCACACTTCTATTAGATAGGTTAGATGGGATTTAACAAAAGATTTATATATTCAATACCGAACGGATTTTGGGTAGCAACTAATATTATTCCTTAATGCACTGAGTAAGGCAGATATTTTTGATCGTACTCGCTTTATATGTGGTTTCCAAGTAAGTTCGGTGTCAAGAGTAAGACCGAGATATTTTTCTGTTTCAACTCTTTTTAATTGTTCATTGTTTATGTATAGTAGAATTGAGTTCGCGATTTTTTTATTTCTTGTCTTAAAAATCATGTAGTTCGTTTTAGATACATTAATAGTCAAAAGATTGTGTTGAAACCAGGTGTTTAAAATATTAAGATCAGATTGAGCTTGTGTAGTCACTGTTTGTATATCTTTTCCAAAATAAAACAAACAGGTTTCATCAGCGTATAAGGTGGTATCACCAGTCAAGTTGAGCTCTTTTATATTGTTAATATAGATCAGGAATAGTAGGGGGCCCAGTATTGATCCCTGTGGCACTCCGTAAGTAATTAATTGTGGCTTGCTAGATTCTCAGTAATCTTCATTACTGAAGGTCGTGTCTAGTCTGATTTGGCAGATCGATGCACTATGCTCTTCCACGTGGCTCTGTTCTCGGCGGTCTTAATGGCTCTGGTAAATGGCAGGCCCGTAATCGTCTTGATCAAGTCTGACCACCAGGTAGGTGAACGACCGCGTGGTCTTTTCCTATGGCTTACCATTAGCTTCTCTAGGTTCTCAGGTTTTCTACGAGCGATGTGTCCAAAGTATTTGAGGATCCGCTGGAAGCAGATAGCGGACATCCTTGTGGATATTTTGAGCTCCCATAAAATGGATACCGTGGTTCGGCGCGCGGTCCATGGTATTCGCAACATTCGCCTCCAACACCACATTTCAAAAGCGTCGATTTTTGCTCTTTCCTTTTTACGCTTTGATTTTACGGGATATACGAGTATTGCTGTCTTTCCATATCCTAGTGAGTTTAGTCATCGCCGCTTTGGACATTTCAATTCTCCTGGCGATCTCTTTCGCGCTGCCATCCTCATTATTGAGAAGAGAGCCAAGGTAAACAAACTGATCAACAAATTCTAGGTCCCTGAGTTCATTGGAGCGAATTAGTGTACCAGGTCTGTCTATCACCAACACCTTGGTCTTTGTCTTGTTGATGCTTATGCCAACAAATTCACTCTCTTTCTCTACTCTAGACAGAAGTTCAGCCAGTTCTTGCTCAGACGATGCAAATAGTGTAGTGTCGTCAGCATATCTAAGGTTGCTGATTTTCCTGCCGCCAATAGAAACTCCACCCTCCCAACCTTCCAGCGCTCGTCTCATTATATGCTCCCCATAGATGTTGAAGAGAATCGGAGATAGGATGCATCCCTGCCTGACGCCTTTCCGTGGCTTAAAGGACTTCGACAAGACATTATTCACCCTTACAACTGTGCTTGCATCCTGATGAAAGTTTGCGATGAGAACAACGATATGCCAACGAGAAGCTATAGCGATATAGATAATGGTACGGAACCATTCAGAGACGCGAGCCCGACTCGCACTTGGCCAATTTTCCAACACATAACTATCGATATCTATATATGATGACAAGCACCATCACGTGCTAAGCGTGAATCGCATTCAAAATGATTGGAGTACAAATTTCTTGTAGCGAACGGGTTGCCGCGCTTTTTGTGCTCTTATTATTTTGTAACGTTTATTTATCATACCATAGTCATAGAATATTAAGAAGTACAATATCAGTTTTGATTAGAAATGTTACATGTTTAAAAAAATTAACTTAAATCAAATTACTTTTTTCGGCCAGTCATACTTTGAAGTTGATTTTACTTATGCAATAATTTCTTTTTCTTTTTTTTCTGTCTCAGATAAGCGTTAAGCAAGCACTGACAGAGAGTGTGAGCCGAGCTGCCCGTACGCCAGGGTAGGCGCCCGCACTCACCTCTATTTCTGTATTTTGTCGAAATACAGGACATGTAGAAATACGGGACGGGATGGTCAAATACGGTAACAGTCCCGTATATACGGAACGTATGGCAACCCTATCTATACCACATTAGACAATATTTTATAATATTTTTTTTAGTTTTCATGTGCTCGAGTCCCACGCGTAGTTGGCTGATTTTTAGTATTTGTGGCTATAGCAGCAACAGAAATAAATCATCTGTGAAATTTTCACAGATGATATATTTCAGAAAGTAGACACACGGACAGTGGAGTCTTAGTAATAGGGTCCCGTTATTACCCTTTGGGTACGGAACCCTAAAAAGCACTACTTTCGACGCGGGTTCAATTCCAGCTCTGGATAAAGTGCTCTAATATTTCGTAAATGTGAAAGTACTATTGATTATAAACTCGGACGACAACGTATTAGATACAAGAGTGCATTGAAAGCTCGGCATCGACATCATCACCTCATTTTCATGAGTGAAACACAATAAGAACAGAGAAGACAGACAGGAGAAGAAGTAAATATAAAACCTACGGATTTTTTTTTTTTGAGAATACATACATAATATCTCGCCTCTTTCCCGTAGAGGTAGGCAGAGACCACAGATTTCCACTTGCTACGATCCTTACATATCTCTTTCGCTTCATCTGCACTCATTAATCCTTTCATAATACATGAATGGGCATACTTTGTTATTTTATTGTGTACAGCTATTTTTAACTTAATTAAGGTGCATTGGGGAAACTTAGACAATGGCTTTATTTCGAAAGTTATTTTTTTTTATCAATAACATCGATATTTTATAACTAGCTGTACCCGCGACTTCGTTCGCGATTGCCGTACCTGCAAACTAATTATTCACATTTGAGCACTGTTTATCTCATAGTAACGCTGTGGTCTGTGGTGAAGCACTCTTAGTAAAGCATAGCTCGGAAAGGAGCTTTTTACTTTGGGTTTGATAACTCCCAGCTTGTTTTTCCAGAAGACAGTAGTTAAATAACTCAGAGAGTTCCTTCGCGGTTCGCACAATAAATGTTGAAGCAAAGTAGGTACTTTGTGGGTTTCTTTGAATTTCGATTATAAAACGGTATCTTTTTGCCGAGGTTCTCCTTGTTTGGCGGTAGAACAAAAATATATTAGATTGTACACTTCCGTTGCGCAGTCTCCAAAATGTATCCGGCAAAAGATAGATAGTTAAAAAAATTTATTGTGTCGAATGTTCCAGATTTTAGAATTTTATCTTAGCAAGCTGGCAAATCTAAATAAGGATGCCGAGATGCACGTGGGGTGCCGAGCTGCCCATGGGTTGCTGGGCTGCCCGTGGGGTGCCAGCCTGCCCTTGGGGTGCCAGGCTGCCCGTGAGGTGCCGGGATGCCCGTGGGGTGTCGGGATGCCCGTGGGTGCCGGGCTGCCCTTGGGGTGCCGGGTGGCCCGTGGGGTGCCGGGCTGCCCGTGGGATGCCGAGCTCGCACGTCACTATTCTAATGAAAAAAGAATAATTGAAATCGGATTACGCGTTCATAAAGTACAACTAAGTAACATTTTGACTATCATCCCCTTTCCCGAGGGAACAGTGCTAAATTTTGGGATAAAAATTATACAATAACGTTCTTCGTGGTATGAACTCAAATCGTGTTAAGTTTCATTGAATTCCATTCAGTAGCCCATGGGGTGCTGGGCTGCCCGTGGGGTGCCGGGCTGCCCATGGGGTTCCGGGCTCACTCATCATTATTCTAACAAAAAAGAATAATTGAAATCGTACTACGCGTTAATAAATTACAACTAAGTGTACATTTTGACTTTCATCCCCTTTCCCGAAGGAACCGTGCTGAATTTCGGGATAAAAAGTATACAATAACGTTCTTCGTGGTATGAACTCAAATCGTGTTAAGTTTCATTGAATTTCATTTAGTAGCTCATGGGGTGCCGGGCTGCCCATGGGGTTCCGGGCTCACTTATCACTATTCTAACAAAAAAGAATAATTGAAATCGGACTACGCGTTCATAAATTACAACTAAGTAACATTTTGACTTTCATCCCCTTTCCCGAGGGAACCGTGCTGAATTTCGGGATAAAAAGTATACAATAACGTTCTTCGTGGTATGAACTCAAATCGTGTTAAGTTTCATTGAATTTCATTCAGTAGCTCATGGGGTGCTGGGTTGCCCGTGGGGTGCCGGGCTGCCCATGGGGTTCCGGGCTCACTTATCACTATTCTAACAAAAAAGAATAATTGAAATCGGACTACGCGTTCATAAATTACAACTAAGTAACATTTTGACTTTCATCCCCTTTCCCGAGGGAACCGTGCTGAATTTCGGGATAAAAAGTATACAATAACGTTCTTCGTGGTATGAACTCAAATCGTGTTAAGTTTCATTGAATTTCATTCAGTAGCTCATGGGGTGCTGGGTTGCCCGTGGGGTGCCGGGCTGCCCATGGGGTTCCGGGCTCACTCATCACTATTCTAATAAAAAAGAATAATTGAAATCGGACTACGCGTTCATAAATTACAACTTAGTAACATTTTGACTTTCATCCCCTTTCCCGAGGGAACCATGCTGAATTTCGGGATAAAAAGTATACAATAACCTTCTTCGTAGTATGAACTCAAATCGTGTTAAGTTTCATTGAATTCCATTCAGTAGTTTTGGAGTGATGCGCGGCCGGGATACAGACAGACAGACAGACAGACAGAAAGACAGATAGACAAAAATAAAAAAAAATACAGTTTGGCATCAGTATCAGCTACAGAGTGCTCTCAATTTTTTTTTTGCAAAATATCTTCTATGTACAGAATTGGACCTGTTACAGTTTTATTATAAGTATAGAAGATTGGCGTCATGAGTCTAGACGCCATTATGATTGTCCTACTTTATTAGAGTCATGTCAAGTTGGCTTAGCGGTTAGAGCAAACCCTGGCTATAGGGGTGGATGGTACGGGTTCGAATCCCGCACATGACTGTAATATCCCTCTCGTTGTAATTTTGTAAGGTTATCCGCGGAACATGCGTCATTGCAAAAATAAAAACATATAATAGTACATTATGCAACAAGTGCGCGAAGATGTTTATTACAATCTTCGATCTCAGGCCTAAATAGAGTAGAGATTTTATCAAACAACGCGCACGAGTTTCATACGACGTTTTTCAACACACTTGCGAGGATCTAATACAAAAATTTCGATTCGGAAATATTTTCTTGATCTGTTTGATAGCAATGTAGTGGACTCAAAGCTCGGTGTCGGTTTCTTGCAGTAATAAAACCACTAGTTGTTCCTTCGATTTATTCTTCTCGCTTTATTGTATGTTGTTCAAGTTTACTTGTTGGTGGTAGGATCACTACTGGACCACTTAGACTAAAAATGTGCTGTTTATATACAGTGGGATTTGACAAATGTACCGTTACGTACCGTTATTCTAATCTACCATTGGCCAATCGCCTTAGAAAAGGATGGAGATATTGCTAGCTAGCTCACACAAACTTTTACTGTTTAACACCCAAGCTTTACCGATCGGAGAGCACCTATTGCGTCTCGCTTGTTGTCTATCTCAGTCTTACATTTTATTCGTCAACTATTGTACTATTGAGCTAGCTAAATATCTTATTCTACGTATCCTATTCTATATCTATATTTACAAACACAATTTACAATTAACTTAAAGCTAGCTCGGCGTCCTTTACATCTCTCCCCCCGGCGCAGCTTGCGTAGACTCTCCTTCTATTAACACGACGAGCTTGCGTACTGGCCGCTTGAAGATGCCGGTTCGGGTGCGGACGTCAGCCACTCGTATGCCGCCGTCAGGTCCCTCGTAGGTGCGTTCGACGACTCCCCTCGGCCACACGTTTCGTGGAAGGGTGTGGTCGACGATGATCACGACGTCGCCGACTTGGAGTGGCCTCTTCATACTTGTGGGTTCTCCACGGGGTACCAGGGTAGGTAGGTACTCCTTCACCCAGCGTCGCCAGAAGTGGTCGGCGAGCGCCAGGCTGGCCCTCCATGTGCGTCGGTCGTTCTCACTGCACGGTCCGGTGAGGGGTAGACCGTCCGATGATCCCAAAAGGAAGTGATTCGGGGTCAGCGCCTCCGGGTCTTCATGATTCACGCTGACGTGTGTTAGCGGTCTTGCATTGATTGAGAACTCTGCCTCGGTCAAGAGAGTGCTCAATACCTCTTCTGTTGGTTCTCTCGTCTTCAGTGTAGCGGTTAGTGCGACTTTAACGGATCGCACTAATCGCTCCCATGCGCCGCCTTGGTTCGGCGCTCCAGGTGCCGAGTATCGCCATTCCAAGCGATGTTGTAGGCCTTCTTGTTCTAACGCAGGTGCCCATTCTTCATACGCGGCCCTCAGTTCTCGGTCTGCACTCTTGAAGTTGGTCGCGTTGTCCGAGTACATAATCTTCGGCCATCCTCTTCGTGCGGCCATTCTTCTGAGTGCCATTATCGCCGAGCTTGTTGAGAGCGAAGGCACTATCTCCAGGTGTACGGCGCGTGATGTGAGACAAGTGTACAAGGCCCCCCATCTTTTCTCTCTGCGACGTCCGATCTTCACCATCATCGGCCCGAAGTAATCCGTCCCACAGAATGAGAAGGGACGTTGAAAGGGCTCGAGACGCGCGCGGGGCAGGTCTCCTATCGCCGGTGGCTGCGGTCTCGCTCTTCTTGCCTTACAAAGTGTGCAGCTCCTCTCGATAGCGCGTACCGTAGGTCGTAGGTGTATGACCCAATACTTTTGTCGTAGGTCATTTGTCACGCGTTCCCTATTAGCGTGACCCGATGCGCAGTGCTTTTTCGTGACGATGAGTCTTGTGATGTGATGTCGGCCGTCAAGGATGATGGGTCGCTTCGTCTCTATAGGTGCAGTAGCGACATTGATGCGTCCTCGCAAGCACATCACTCCATTTTCCATCACTGGGTCCAACCGGAACAGACGACTCGTCTTGCTTATCGGACGAGATGCCTTCAATCGTTGCAACTCGTCGGGAAAGCTCTCTCGTTGCGCACGGCGTATCAGCGCACGCTCCGCTTCTTCAATGTGTCGATTTTCCATTTTCTTTGCTCGGCGCCGGCACTTATCGACGAATGCCAGTACACGCGCCGCAGCTCTGACCATAACTTCGTATTTGGAGAAGTGCTCGGGTTCAGGTAGCCAATCGTCGCACGCCTCGCCATCTTCAGTGACGTGCAAGAGTACCTCTTCTTCCGTGTCTTCCCCCAGGGTTTCTGTCGGCCACTGGTCTTCAGGTTGATGCAGGAACCCTGGCCCTTGGAACCATCGGTCTTCCGTGACGATGCGATTGTTGACGAGTCGAGTCGCATCGTCGGCCACGTTGTCGCTGGTGGGTACCCATCGCCATTCTTCCTTATGTGTTAGCTCAGCGAGCTCCCCCAGGCGATGCGCGACAAACGGAGTATATCGCCGGGCGTCGTGGCGTACCCAATGTATGACAGTCATTGAGTCTGTCCAATAAACTGTCCGTTTCACTTCGACGCGATGCTCCTTCTTGATCGTGTCTGCCAGCCGCGCTCCGATCACAGCTGCTTGTAGCTCGAGACGTGGTATGGTCTGTGCACGTCGAGGAGCCACCTTCGCCTTGGCAGCCACGAGACTTAGGCTGACACTTCCATCTGGTCGTTCGATGCGCCAGTATGCCACAGCAGAGTACGCTTGGCTACTCGCATCTACCAATACGTGCAGTTCGGGCGCTTGTCCTTCTTCAAGCGCGTATTGTCGCTTCACTCGCAGATCGGAAAGGCCTGAGAGGTGACCGATCCATGCGGCGAACTGCTCGTTCTCTTCTTCTGGTATTGGCTCATCCCAGGACATCTTGAGCCGCCATAAACTTTGGAGCACAATCTTGGCTCGGATTGTGTAATGGCTCAGCAATCCGAGAGGGTCATATATTGACATCACCGCGCTGAGTGCTTCCCTCTTCGTTGGCGCGCGTTGACCTGTGCGCACCTCAGCTGGCACTCGGTTCATCGATACGTTGAACCCTAGCTCGTCTCGCTCGGCGTTCCAGTATAAACCGAGAATCTTGTTTTCCGGACCATTCCTTCCCCATTGCGTCGGCGTAGAGGCGCGTAGCTCCTCCGGCACTTCACGTAGCACTTTATCTTCGCTGGCGCTCCACCCCCGTAGCGTGAACTTTGCTACGGCGTGCACGGTGCGTAGCTCTGACACGGCGCGCCTCGCTTCGTCGACGTTGTCGTAGCTGGCCACGAAGTCGTCCATGTAATGACTTCGTGTTATGGCGTCGTATGCGAGCGGGTGCGTGTCAGCGTGCACTTTCGCGTTATGATCCCTCACGTAGTGTGCCATGAAAGGTGAGCTTGTGGCACCGAAGATCATACTGGTCATCTTGAAGTGCCGTGGTGCCGCCTCTCTCTCGTTGCCTCTCCATAGGAATTGTTGCGCCGGTTGATCGTCGGGGCGTATCCTTATTTGCAGGAACATTTCCTGCACATCGGCTGTGATGGCGATGTGCTTTTCACGGAATCTGAATAATATTCCGTGCAGTGCCTTGAGTAGATCGGGACCCTCCAGCAGATGATCATTTAGGCAGACCCCGTGGCTCTTCGCTGCTGCGTCGAACACTAACCGCTGTTTACCGGGCTTGTTGATGTTCTGAACGGCGAAGTGCGGTAGGTACCAACTGACGGAACTCTGCTTCTCGGTACCGTCGCATGGTACGGCGTACCCTTTCTTCAACAGATTCTCAACTTGTCTCGTGTACTCGCAGGCGAAGTCGGGATCGGCGTCCATCTTCTTCTCGATCATTGAGAGACGACGTAGCGCCATTTTGTAGCTAGGCGGTAGTCGTATGCCGTCTCTCTTCCACGGTAGGCCGACCTCGTAACCATTTTCAACTTTCTTCGTTGTATTTTCGACGATCTTCCTTGCTCGTGCGTCGGCGTCACTCACGCGTGGCTTGTGAGCGACACCCAGAGCGTCAATGCCGAAATGACGTTCCACTAAGTCGTGTAGGCGTTGGTCTTGCTGCTCCATCCCGTCTACCCCGTGCTCCGGCGTGTAGACGTGCAGCACGCTGTTTCGACTTTTCATCGTGTGGCGTGGAATCGTCCCATGTATCACCCAGCCGAGTCGAGTGCGTGACGCGGCCGGTTGGTTTGGCTTGCCAACTCGTAGTTCCTGGGATACTATATACTCCCAGTGGTCTGCCCCCACCAGGATCCCAGGCTGCGTTGTGTCGTAACACACTTCGTTCTTCGGCAGGTCTCGAAGATGTTCATGTTCCAACAGTGAATAAGGAATCGATTGCCGGACCAACTTCATGTTTTTCAGTGTTCGTGCTCGCAGACGATGTAATACGTTGTCCGCGCTTTTCAAATGCACGGTGAGCAATTTACTGTCCTCTTCTTGTTGCGTCATATTCACGCCTTGCATGCGAAGTGGTTGTGCTGGACCTTCTGCGCCAATGCTGTGTGCCAACTTGCTGTCGATGAGAGAGATTGTCGCTCCTTCGTCGAAGAGGGCATAGGTGTTGACCTCTCCGCTTGGGCCGACGACTGTGACCGGGCACATTTTCAACAGCACTGTTTTCTGATTGGTGGCAGTTGAGGTTGCCACCGTCAGAACGGACTCCGTGCTGCTGTCCTCCGTCTTCGTACTCGATGTGGTCGGGCGGTCTTCTTGCTTCATCTCCCGGTGTAACATGGCATGATGCGGGTGTGGGCATTGGTTGACCCCACACGGCTTGGCTTTGCAGTTCAGGCGTCGATGCTTCCTTGTTATGCACTTGAAGCATAACTTCTTATCGCGCACTAGTTCCCACCGCTGCTCCATTGGTAGTGCTTTGTATTTCGGGCACTCGTACAGGCGGTGACTCTTCTCGCAACATGGACACTGCTCTTGTTGATTTTCTTCGGTTATGTTATACACGGCGTTTGGTTTTCTTCGGATTCCCGTAAGCACTGGGACTTTCACTTCTTTTCTTCCATTAGCACTTGACGTCGATGAGGACGGAGCGTAGCTGTAGCGTAATGCTCTGTCTGCCTCTCGCATGAGGAAACGAGATAGCACGACAATTTCTGGATCCGCAGTGCCATCGTATTCACTTGCGTAGTCACACCATCTTGCTCGAACGTGAGGGCTTAACTTGTCAAGCACTTCCCTTGCCAGCATGGGATTGAAGAGGTACCCATGCCGGCCAATGCTTTGAAACATGCAGACAATGTTCTGAATCTTCACGGCGAAATTGTTCAATTCCATAGCGGACGACCCCGGTTTCGGTATCTTCTTTAATTCGTCCAAGGCCCGGTCGATAATGATTTCGGGCCTCCCGAAACATTGTTCAAGAGTCTTCATTATTACTTCAGGTTCACTGGCTGTGTACAGTAACGCAGCCACCATTTCACGCGCCTCTCCCTTGAGGCAGCTTCGCAATCGTTGTAGGTTCTCGGCGGGCGTGAATTGATACACGTTGGTGGAATCCCTGAATGCGGCTTTGAATGCCAACCATTCGTTGGGGACCCCGGCGAAGGCTTGCAGGTCCGGACATCTCACACGCGGTCTTGCCATCTTCTCAATTGCCTCCGTGAGCGCATCGATGTTACTCCTTGAACGTATAGGAGTAGCCGTCTCGACGTGCGCCTCTGAGACATTAAACCGTAGATGTCGTTCTGCGTCGGCCTTCGGGTTGGTCCGTCGCTCCCCCCGTGGAGCGACGGTACTGTTGCGGAGCCAGGTGTCGACCTTCTGACGTTGCTCGTTCGTAGCCTCCCCCCGAAGGCTTTCCTGGTCTTCCTCAATAGCCGCTAGGTCCACGGCCAACCTCTTCTGTATCAGTTCCGCTTCGATAGCCAACTCCTTCTTGCGTAGTGCGGCGAGTTTCTCAGCCGCTTCCAATTCCGCCAACCGTGCCCTGTTTACGGTACTGGCGGTTGAGCGCTGTGACCGCACTGAGCGAGCGGGGGATCTTTCCCTCACTCGGCCTTCCATATGCGAGGTGGTGGCCTGGGCGTCTTCATATACGGGCCCAGGCACCTCGCTTCCACGTAACGCCGGTGACGCCGGCGGATCCAGAGACATCCTACGCCAACGTTCTTGTTCGATCCGTTGCAGTTCACTCGTGCCGGGTTGCATTGGATCTAGCGACCCCTGCACGAGTTCTCCATGACGACGCGGACTTTCACTTGCGTCGGCTTGACTTCTTGTGACGACCATCGTTGCACTAAACCGGGCTTCAGATCCGGCTCGAAGAGATGATGTAGTGGACTCAAAGCTCGGTGTCGGTTTCTTGCAGTAATAAAACCACTAGTTGTTCCTTCGATTTATTCTTCTCGCTTTATTGTATGTTGTTCAAGTTTACTTGTTGGTGGTAGGATCACTACTGGACCACTTAGACTAAAAATGTGCTGTTTATATACAGTGGGATTTGACAAATGTACCGTTACGTACCGTTATTCTAATCTACCATTGGCCAATCGCCTTAGAAAAGGATGGAGATATTGCTAGCTAGCTCACACAAACTTTTACTGTTTAACACCCAAGCTTTACCGATCGGAGAGCACCTATTGCGTCTCGCTTGTTGTCTATCTCAGTCTTACATTTTATTCGTCAACTATTGTACTATTGAGCTAGCTAAATATCTTATTCTACGTATCCTATTCTATATCTATATTTACAAACACAATTTACAATTAACTTAAAGCTAGCTCGGCGTCCTTTACAAGCAATAACAATCTGATTAAGAAGGTTTATAATTATAATCTTCTAAAGTTCTACTGAAGTAGGTGAAAAACTCTTTGGTTGGTTTTTATATGAAAACAAACGAAACAAACTACAATCTCCTTGGTGAGAAGTGTGGAAACCTATACTCTGGTTTTTAATTCGAGATCAAAAATGTAAACAAAGGTGTTAACCGTGCAAAAAAATTACAAGTACTTGGTAATTTTTCTAATTTCGGGAACGGATGGAGCATTTAATGTAAAAAATATATTTAATGCTATAATATATTGCATTATTATGAAACAATAAAACACTTTTATATGCGCGTATATATTTACGCATATATTCAAGCCTGAAAAAATTTGTATAAGATTTTTTTGTTGTTAATAGCCACACTTGTGAGAATATTTTTCAAGAAAAACTATTGAACACCCTGACCTATCAGTTTGACAATGACATATATTGACATTTCTTTGTTTACATTTTTGATCTCGAATTAAAAACCAGACTTAAACATGACACTGGCAAATGCACAAGACGTGCGAGACCATATCGCTATGAAAGGGAAAAGAAAAAAAAAAAAAAAAAAAAAACCAGACTATAGTTCTTTTTTCTAAATGAAACACTAGTGCGGTTAAGTAAAAAAAAAGACGAGTGCGTAATAGACTATAGTTTGACGCTAAAATCGGTACATTTAAATACCCGTTAAGAGCGAGTGTGATGAAAACATATTTTTAATTACACAAATAACCTTATACAACTCTGGCCTATCAAATGTTAAAGTAGTTATAAATTAAAACTCTATTTATGTCGCCGCCATCTGCAGGTACTTAAAGCGTGCAGATGCTGAGTTAAAACAGACTTGACACGTAAAGTACCTAGTTGAAAGGTTTGACGTAAATCATGATATATATATAGGCACATTCTCACTGAGGCACAGACTGTGGTGATTTAGTGTTAGTAAGACAATAGTGATGCAAAATAGGTTTAACGGGTTAAATAAAAACAAACAGATATGTGTATGCAGCTGAATTCACCGAATGCTATAAATACACTCTCGATATAAATAGTACTGATAATGAATTTAGATAACTACATATACGAGAGATAGAGAGACATATAATCAAGTAAAACAAAGTGTTCAATAAAAAGCCTGAATCTGTATTCGTCCAAGGCTTGAATAAATTTAAAGAAATGATGAGCAATGGACCGCCGCCGTGCCACAGCTCCATGGCAGCAGTGGGGATTGCAAATGCTCGCCTGGCTAGCTACTGCTCTCAAGTATAATATCTGTTGCCAAGCACCTAACAGTGTGTTCCGGTACAGTCCTTAACAGCCAGTAAATTACAGGCACATAAGACTTAACATCGACAATGAATAGATTCAGGCGTTACTTTGCGGAAATCCATATTAAATAATAACATTTTTTTAAAATAATTTAAGAAAACATTAAATTAATATTTAAATAAACACTTAAAAATATATCTAGTGACAATTCCGCCTAATTTCCCTGTAAAGCCGACGTGACGTAACAAACGCCATGCAGCCAAAACGGAAGAATTATCGACATGTTTCGATTCTACACGAAGCATCTTCAGGAGGTCTTGATTCTACAAGCGCACGATCGAGAATTCTCGACTCTCGGTTTGGCTGCGTGGCGTTTGCGACTTCACGTCGGCTTAGCAGAGAAATTAGGTGGAATTGTCACCAGATATATTTTTATATTTTTACGTGTTTAATTAAAATATTAATTTAAAGTTACCTCAAAATATTTTTAAATTATTTGTTATTACTTATATAAATGCATATGTTATGGGTAGAGGTTAGCGCTAACGTCAGGAGGGCCTGGAGCATAGAACATATAATAATACTACTGGAATGTGTTAACTCTCACACTACTCAACTACTCAATCACAATAAAATTATAGTAATTTAACAACTTTAAACGGTTTAACTCGCGTATATTTATCATTATTTTTGTCCCGACGTTTCAAACAATGGAACATGGTCACGGGGTGACTGCCACGATCACTGCAAAGTCTTTCAAACGTCGGGACAAAATAATGATAAATATACGCGATTTAAACCGTTTAAAGTTGTTTAATTACTATGTGTAATAATCGCAAAAACCTAAGACAACATCACAATAAAATTATTTCTTTTTGCTTTAAAATTGTCATTTATAGTAAATGGAATGGCAAAACGTAGTGCAGGTACGAGCACGAGTAACTGGCAATCCTTGGCCCGGCACATAATGCATTACGGATTATTTATCTTTGTGTACTTATGTAGATTACCTATCAGTAATGCTAGGTTTAGCCTGGTAACACCTTCGAGTACGTCATCTTAACAGCAGGTGAGATTGTCGTCAAAGGCTAGCCTATCAGCAATAAAACATACCGGCCAAGTGCGAGCTGGACTCACACATCGTCGAGGCTTCATATAAACAGTGTACCTGTTGTAGAACATTCACGAACCTCTCCTGATGTTAAGCTGAATCCCTGCCTATTATGTATTGACAGATGTATTTCGATACAAATGACGAACTGCACTGCACCCACCACCTACTGTTATTAACTCATTTTTTTCTGTTATGAAAGCCTTTGACCTTGAATTACACACTAAGGATAGGCTGGACGCCTTTTTGAAATGGTACAAATTTGTTGGTGTTAAAACAATAACGCCGTAACACCGACAACGCGGAGAAAGTCTGTGACGCAAGCCCGATGTAGGCACTTAATTTGTGTACAAAATAACAAATTGTGGGTTGGACGACCTATATTTTAAACAACAGTACAAAAAACAGGTGTCAACGAAATCCAAGAGATGCCGTTCTCTTTTCCTCAAGAAGAATTTGCTTTACAGTTTTTTAGCTTAGGCGCATCTTTACATTGAAGTCATTGGCATTCATACTGTTGGTAACCATCCATTCTGTGGGCGGACTCCATAAATGACAACAATGCATGCGTGTCATTTATTTACTCATTTGAATAGCTCTTTAGAGGCCTTCACCTCATAATTATTGTGAGCCAGTGATTTGACGTTTTGAGCCTCGAGGTCGGCGTTGGTATCCCATAATAGAAGGAAGTACACCTAACTTAGATATAAAACTCTTGTAGACTAGGCGACGGAGCGCCGCGGCGGGAAGCGGCGATTGGTTCTTATGTAATGGTTTTGATTAGCTGCTAATAGTCAGATTCTTTATTACATAAATTAAACCATCTTCTTCGTTAGGTACCAGTTTATAGTGAACTTATATCATATTAGACTTCAATAAATTATTAATTATTGCATTTTAGTGAAGCGATTCGATATATTATTTTGAAATTCAGGTTTTATAAATGCTTCCAAAATAAAAAAGTTTTGGAAGATACGATGAGCTCCCGGTCCTCATGGACCCAACGTCTCCTCACCAAACGGCTCAAATATAATAACCACGGCAAAGATTGGCATACTTGCACCGCTTGAGTTGTTCCTTTGAAACAACCGCGTTGGTTGGCAGAAAATGTGACTATTTACTCAGATTACACTATTCGGTTCCAGAATAGCTGCAACATGGCGCTGGTAAAAGCCCGACAAATTATATCGTTAAGGCGGGTCGAGATACGACCAGGCGATTCGACCAACGCTTTGAGAGCAGAAGAGGCCATGGTGACCAGGTTGATCAACTGCAGTACGATACTGGTAGCAGTGATGTGCAACACTTACACACAAGCGTTAGC
The DNA here is from genome assembly GCA_963890685.1 of Plagodis pulveraria. Classification (NCBI taxonomy): domain Eukaryota; kingdom Metazoa; phylum Arthropoda; class Insecta; order Lepidoptera; family Geometridae; genus Plagodis; species Plagodis pulveraria. Next base: position 6,668,596 of record OY982950.1, read on the forward strand.
TAATAGTGAGATGGAATGCATAAAATTTAGTAATAGACTTAAAAGTAACATATGCTGATCGCGCGCAACGTGATCTAACTTTACTCGTGCGACCTACATTTATTGCGTGTCCATCAATATACTTCACTTGATTTTCACCATAATATTCCATGCGCATCATAGATAATGTCATAAACAGACCCATATTGTCCTGCTGATGCCAAGGGGTTAAGTCTACTACAAAAAAGTAAGAAGAACAGAACAGACTTTGAAGTGCTCGTAGTGAAGTTTGCTTAGTCGTGCTCCAATAATTTCTTAAAGTAAAAAAGGAACTTATATCATATTAGACTTCAATAAAATATTAAAAAATTATTAATTATTAGAAAAAAAAAATATTGCATTTTAGTGAAGCAATTCGATATATTATTTTGAAATTCAGGTCTTATCCATGCATCCAAAATAAAAAATATTGGTTTTTAAGTCGTCCCATTTTTTATCATAGTGAGTATATAATATATTATTCTATAGTAACGTAGATACAAAAAAGTCTAGATGAAGTAGGGTACGTAATTGTAGGTAGAGCCTTTTAATTTATTTACCGGTTAATCATTTATTTTTAATTAAGTGCATTCATTGAATAGCTCATATTCAATTAATGTCCTCTTGCTGCAATACTTGCAATCATAATTGATTGAATTGGAGGATAAGTACCTATATAAATATACTTAATTGATTTAATGTCAGTTCAGGCTGCTCAGGTAGTATACTTACCTAACATAGTTCTCGGGAAAAGCATAAATTAATATTTAATATCGACTAATCGTCATCACTGTAATAAGCAAGCCTTAGATGCTTTAGATAATAAGACATCTATTTTGCTTTTCTGTTTATAATAACTTAGCTTTAGTAAAGGAAAGAAAGATATTACAATGTGCTTATAGTACCTACCCAACTAAAGTACTACTAATATATTTTAGCAGTCGTCTCTTATTTTCGCAGGGAAGTATGTATAAACAAGCAGAAATATTTCTCTAAACAACAATCTTCTCCTCAGTATCTGCCTTAGATTCTATTAGAAGGTTTATTGGGGCTGTTGCCCCATGAATAGAGACCTGAGAAGGTGTTACTCATAGCTAGTTTCAGTTGGTGCTTTACTTTATTCACCTATGATGTACATACACTATTCAATAATGATCTCATTATCGGTAGGAAAATTAGCGTGGAAGGTTATTCCGAGACCATCTGTACAGTAGTGGTAGTAAATTATAATTGATATAAAGGAACAACTACAATAATCACAAATACTTTTAAAATATTTTAAGAAAACATCAAATTAGTATTTCACTAGATATCTAGTGACAATTTTTATATTTTTTAAGTGTTTTATTAAAATACTAATTTGATGTTTTCTTAAAATATTTTAAAAGTATTTGTGATTAGTAAAAATGGATTTCCGCAAAGTAACGTCTGAATCTATTCATTAACAACTGTACATTTCATCTGTAACGAAGGTAGGTATTACATGTTACTATCGCAACAGGCAACAGATTTAAATAGTTATTTGTGCAACAAGAGAGCAGTAGTTTTTTTGCTGCGAGTGCTGATTTTGAATCCTGAGCAAGCGAAGGATATAATGATTGAATCACGAGCCTAGCGAGTGATTCTAAAGAATCCTGAGTGTGGCGAGGGATTCAAAGGCAGGAGATGCAAAAGCTTTGCTCTTGTGTAAAACACACACTAGTAGAAAGTCTGTCGCTAAGCACCGAAAGGTGTGTTCCGGCAGTAGTCCTTGAGAGCCAGTGAAATTACAGGCACAATGAGACTTAACAACTATGTCTCAATGTGACGGGCGCAGTGCAATTCGTGAGTTGTCATGAATTGTAACTGTTATAGGCAGAGGTTAGTCCACTTAACATCAGGTGGGCCTGAGCTTGTTCCGTCACAACAACATAAAAAAAAAAACATAACTTTTCACTTCAGCAGCGAGAAAACTTTAGGAGATAAAATAATAAACAGGAATAGATTGAAATAACTATTAACTTATTTCTTTACGCAAATTACGAAATTTTATTCTCACTCTTTTATTTAAATTAAGGCGTGTTCGGAAATAGCACCCATGATATTTTATTATTCAAAATATATTAAGTAACTCAAGTGATAAAGATTTCATTTCGAAAGACACAGACTGACAGTTAGTTTGGAAATTTTACCGTGTTTTTAATTATACTGGAAACCATTTTACAATTTTTTTTGAAGTGGTCGTAGCGTTTTTTCCTTCGCTGTTCTTAACCGATCAGCTAAGTTAAGCAACCTCCGCTGCGGTCATGAGATGGATGGTTGACCGCTAGTGGCATTACTATTGAGCGCTTCGGTGCTTCGGAGGGTACCGGTCCCGGTTGTTGTCTTACGATGGCAGTCGTCACAGCATGTTGGTAGGATATTTTGCTAAAGCCCGCATGTCTAGCTACAACCCTCAAGCATAAAATATCTATCGTCAAGCACCTAACGGTTTGTTCCAGCAGCTGTCCTTCAGAACAAGTAATTCTAAGTTAGCCTGAACAACTTCTACGCTTCTCCCGAGACAGGCGTATAAGGCGAAAAGCGCCTTATACCTCCGTCTCTTGCGGGTGCCGAAAACGCTCCGCTACTATCGAGAGGGGTGACAGCGAGCTCAAGGGCGCCACTGTGGTTCGGACCTCGGCTTGTCTCGCTGCCGAGAGACAATCGGGCGAATCGGAACTAAATGTCCCGGTACAAAAAAACGCTATACAAAAAAACTATTTATTTTGTTAGCTTACAACGTATTGAGATAATAACTACCACATAGTCACAGATAAACAACACTAAAGTAAGTACACACTTTTAATATACGCAATCGCCAACGCACTCGTATGCGTATAAACACAAATTAATTATTATTATAACAAGAGTCAAAGCACACATAAAAATCTTTCTTATCAATAGAAAACGTTAATGTTGTCTTAAATAGGCTGAGGCGTAATATAATTTTATCAGCATACTTTTCGTAGAATTTCATGAGTGATCATTATCTAGCAATATTTCAAAAGGAAACCTTTTGAAGATATTTTATACAGAAATAAGTATTTATAAACATAAAAATAATCGTTCTAAATTATATCGTTTCCAAAGTCAAATTATACCTTTATTAAAATTTATTTTTACTAATTGACTTGATAATGTTAAATTATCATCATCACCGCATCAACCGGAATGTCCACCGTTGAACAAGGTCTTTTCTCAAGGGGATTTGCCGTAATCCCCACGCTTGGCAGCGTCTTGGGGCAGCGTCCCACCTTCCGGTATTACTTCCTTAGTCGCCTCTTACAACACCTACGGGAAGAAATGGGGAGGTGACATTGTAAGCCAATACAATTTTATGTCATTACAACATCATTAACATTGTGTTTATATCAGGAGGTTAGGGAATATATGCAGTTCAAAGAATAGGACAATAATTTTACAGGACCCTGAAGCTGCGATTTACATAATAGTGACATTTAATAGAAAAAAATGGTTAGAACACGGATTTAGGAAGGGAGTCCGTGGGTTAGATGCACGTTTTTGTAGCCCCGCATGCCAGAGCTAGACTTTTCTTTCAAATAGTTTCATATTTGAAAGAAAATAGGGTTATATTACATTACAACTACGATTAAAAAGTTGTTAATATACTTTTGTACTGAGCTAAATATTGTGTATTCTGAGTTGCTTTTACAAACTTATTTATTCTCATATTTTATGGTTACGTTCATTTTTAGTAATGCTAAATGTCATGCCACCTACGTTTACATAGATGTGTGTTTATTTTTTAAGCTTTGTTTCGTATCGTGCGCTTGGTGCTTGAATGATCTTATTGTGAGCGGTGTTTGGTACCGTTTTAATAGTTGCACTTATGGGGTATATTACATTACAATTACGATAAAAAAGTTATTATTATATCTTTGTATTGAGTTAAATATTTTATACTCTGAGTTGCTTTTACAAAATTATTTCATGTCATATTTTATGGTTACGTTCATTTTGAGTAATGATAAATGTCATGCCACCTACTTTTGCATAAATGTGTGTTTATTTTTTAAGCTTTGTTTCGTACCGTGCGCTTGGTGCTTGGAAGAACTTAGTTGGAGCGGTGTTTGGTACCCTTTAAATGGTTGCACTTATAGGTTATATTACACTACAATTATGTTACAAAAATTATTGTTATATTTTTGTATTGAGTTAATTGTACTTCCTGAGTTGCTCTCACATTATTATTTAATCTCATATTATATGGTTACGTTCATTTTTGTAATACCAACAATTTTGCGACTACATATTACCAATTTGCTTTGACGAAGGTGTTAGTGGATGGAAACAGTTAAGCATATCAGACTTAATTTCGTTACTACTTAACATAATTTCGAGTTTATTCTATTATTGTTGGATTGACCCACAATGTATACACTAAATATTTATCACCAGAATGTTCGTGGTTTACGGACAAAAACATTAACTTTTTTTAGGAACTTGGCTAAAAATGACTATTATCACATTATATCGTTAACTGAAACCTGGCTTGTGAGTGACATTTCTAGTAGTGAATTGTTTAATGATAACTACTTAATTTGGCGTCGTGATCGTGCAACTGGGCAGTCACGTGGTGGCGGCGTCTTAGTAGCAATACGGCGGGACCTCATAGCTACTGAAAATGTTGGCTGGCAGTCCAGCGCTGAGGATATTTGGATATCGGTTCATTTAAGAGATGGGCCTGGAAAAAGTATGCAAAAAATACACATATGTACACTATATCTATGTGAACAGTATCAAGGACACAGTTTCTCTAATCAACTTACCATATACTTAGACAAACTTGCAGACTTATTTATCGAACGCCCATCTGATAAATTTATTATTCTGGGAGATTTTAATATGAGCGCCATAACGTGGTCAGAGTCTGAAGACGGTATTAGAGCTGTAGCTCCGTCTACTGCTTCTTCTTCTACCACGTTATCGGCCAATATGTTTACTCATTTCATTGATACTCTTGATTTCTGCAGTCTAAAACAATTTAACTTAGTCCAAAATAAGCATGGCCGAATACTTGATCTTGTCCTGTCAAACACAAACATCTCCGTCTCAGCCTGCTTACAGCCTTTAACTGTGGAAGACCCTCATCATACCGCCCTTTTGGTCCAACTTGATGTCTCACAATCTCAATGTCTAATAGCTCAGAAGCGTCTGATGTACCAATACAATAAAGGTAACTATGATCGTATTCGGTCTTCCCTGGCTGACACGCAATGGAACGATTTATTTTCAGAGTGTAGCACTAATGATGCTGTGAGTAAGTTTTACTCAAAATTAGTTGAATTAAGAGATTATCACATCCCAAAACGACTACATAAAAATAATAATTACCCCCGTTGGTACAATTCTGCTCTCATTAAAATTCTTAAAGAAAAACACAAATATTTTACTAAATTCAAAATTTACGGTAACAAACACGATTTACTCACTTTTCAGATACTGCGGGATAGAGCTAATAGTGTTGAGCAGACTTGTTTTCATAAATATATAGCTAACATTGAGACTGCTATCACTTCGAACCCAAAATATTTTTGGTCTTATGTAAAATGCAGACGTTCGCATACCAATTTTCCTTCCAATATGTCATATAACGGCAATGAAAGCCATACGGGCCAAGGAATATGTGAACTTTTCTCTAATTATTTTCAGTCCACGTTCCTGGATTCTACTACCACTTGTACCCATTCAGCGTCTAGAGACGATTCTAATTGCCACATTAGTTCTATTGAAATCAATCCTGACATTGTGCGGAAATACCTTCAATCCCTTGACTTAAATAAATCAGCCGGTCCCGATGCTATTCCAGCCATATTTTTAGTAAAGTGTGCTAACGAGTTAGCGTATCCTGTATCATTACTATTTACAAAATCACTCTCTGAAGGTGTCGTTCCTACTATATGGAAGACTGCGTTCATCTCACCTATTCACAAAAAAGGTGCTAAAGACGTGGTAGAAAACTACCGACCAATATCTAAGCTTTGTCTTCTAGCCAAAATTTTTGAACGTATAATTTATAATCAACTTTACAGTAGTATTCTCCCTGACCTTAATCCACAACAGCATGGTTTCTTAAAAGGAAGATCAACGGTGTCAAACCTTGTTGTTTTCACTGATTACGTTACTCGACAAATGGTCACTAGTGGACAGGTAGATGGTATCTACACCGACTTTAGCAAGGCCTTTGACCGAATCGATCATGTTATTCTGCTGAGAAAACTATTCAATCTAGGTATTCGTGGTGATCTCTACAGGTGGTTCTCTTCTTATGTCTTCAACAGAACTCAGGCAGTAGTATTAAGTGGTTATACTTCTTCCTGGACTGCTATACCATCTGGAGTCCCTCAGGGATCATTGCTGGGACCTCTTTTGTTTGTCATCTACATCAACGATATTGGAGACTGTTTTAAACATTCCCAATTCCTACTATTCGCAGATGACATGAAGATGTTTATGGCAATTGACAACCCCTCTAATGCGTTACTTCTGCAGGAAGACCTAGAAAGAGTGGCTAACTACTGTAAGACAAATAACCTTATTTTGAATATATCAAAATGCTCAGTGGTTACTTTCAGTCGTAAGACACAAACTGTACAATTTAAGTACTCACTTGAAAATCAACCACTTTTACGTGTGAGTGACATTAGAGACCTTGGTGTCCATTTGGATAGTAAGCTCACTTTTGTCAATCACATCGATATGATAGCTAAGAAAGCCTCATCAGCATTAGGTTTTATTATACGTAATGCGGGCATTTTTAAAACCATGAAGACCCTAAAAGTCCTATACTGTGCTTACGTTCGCAGTCACCTTGAATACGCAAGTCAAGTTTGGAATCCTAATTATGCCGTACATATTCAAAGGCTGGAAAGAATACAAAAGAAATTTATTAGGTACTTAGGATATAAATTCAAAATTCCACGTTCTAAATATATAGTTCGCTGTGCTCGTTTCCATCTGTTACCACTTTCAACTCGTCGTAATATTTCTGACATACGGCTGCTCATGAAGATTGCACAATCCAAAATTGATTGTTCTGATTTAGTGGGTAAATTAAGTTTATATGTTCCACCTAGACACGCTAGACCCAGAAGGTTGCTTCACGTACCACCCGCACGTACAAACTATCGCAGACAATCATTTTTATTAAGATCACAAACCGCTTTTAATGAGTTTATCGAGCACGAAGGTCACACCATCGACCTTTATTCTAGCAAATTGTCTCATGTTAACCTTGCTTATATCACTTTGAATTCGTAAAATTTTCAAGTATTTGGAAATGAAGTGGCTGCGTACGAAAAAAAAAAAAAAAAAAAAAATCACTATTGCTTTGTATAATCTTATTACTTGTGTGTAAAATACTTCTTTTTATATCTGTAGAGGCTTGTTAATGGCTTTTTTAAATTAAGTTATTAAACCTTTTTGTAATGATAGCTGTAAGCCCCCCAAATAAATGTAAAATAAAATAAAAAATAAAAAAAAAATATTTACAAAGTTTCGTGCTAAATTCTCTTTAAGGAACTATTTTGTATATACACGACTGCCCAAAAAAAGGAATGTTATATTATCAGGGTTCATGTATGTATGTATGTTTGTTTGTGAATTTCTTTATTCCACCATAACTTCTAAAGGGCTTAACCGATTTTAGTTTATGAGATATCTTTATATTCTTCTTGATAGCGCAAGTGACACTAGTTACATAAAAAAAAAAATGTGTCGGATTTTAAACGCCATGTTGAAAGAAAATTTTTTTTTTTCATCCAAATCCATCGTGCTTTTGGGGTCACTATTAAGGGCTTTAAAAAATGATTCCATGACATGATAGCTGTCGACTTTTCAGTTTAGTTTTCATATTTAACATTAAAAGGACTTATATACAAAGTTAGAACAACGAAAGCGTTTAGGCAACGTAGAGGTCATGGCAGGCCTACAGGGAGTCCTAATACCATTTGGCAGCGTGCCCAGCATGCTGTCGGCATTGTCCATGGAAGTAAGTATAGGAAAATCTAAATAAAACGTGTATTAAAAAAGTTTGATTTGTCGCTAAGTCGAAGAATTAATATAGGTTATACCGCAGTGGCTCCATACATTTTTTTGCTGCCCTGGAAGTACAATGTGGAATATTAATTCTTTAAATTTGTAATTGACCTTAATAAAAGCGCCGTAACATAACGTCAGGGACATACACATACGTAATCGATTGCCCGGTGATTGTGGTGGTATGTGGGTATGCGACCCCGGCGACCCAGCTGCTACTATTTGTACCATACCCTTCTAAGGTAGTAGTATCCTACATACCTATTTCCTGTACAAACTCATAGATATCCTTTCCTCGTCACCAACCCTTTATATTTCCCTTTTCCTTCCTTTTCCGCCAATCCGAGGTCTGCCGTGCCGTGTATGGATGTGTGGCTAAGGGCGTGCCTAGTCTCAAGCGTGCCAAACTGCCCTGGGATCTGGCGAACCCACAAAATAGCTAGCCTTATCCTGGCATGCGGTGCTCTGTCAGGATGGACCTATTTTTCCCTAGCTACTCGTGGGAACCGCATGGATTTCAATTTTGGTAACTAAATCTCAAGGACTCAGACATTCTGAAAAAGGACCAAGTCACGAGTACTCGAAACTGACGCTGTATGAAAGGATTGATGAGTGTAGATGAAGCGAAAGAGATTTGTAAGGATAGAAGCAATTGGAAATATGTAGTCTCTGCCTACACCTACAGGAAAGAGGCGTGATTTTATGTATGCATGTAATAGTAATAATAAGACCGTCGTAGACGCCTAAATTTAATAAATAAATTGACTTTGATTTTGACTTGATGTGTTCCGTCACAATCCTATAAAAAGGGCAATTAAACTGTGTTAGGAATGGACGCTTGCTTGATTTAACAATCACTGAGTGTGTCGCATAGTAGAGAAGAGACCCATTTAAAGAAGGAAATAAAAAATGATGTTGATGATTTTAATTTAATCAAGAATGAGGATAAAACCATATACTTAAATTCTTGTTTCTAATGGGAACGACATTGCATCGTATGATTACCTTCCTAAACATGATTGTTTAAATGCTGTGCTATGTATATATAGGTTTACGCGTTTATTAGTATTCAAGATTATAATTGACTATTTATAGGTACCTCCTATCTATTATTATATTATACAACTCAATAAATAATTACAACCGCTTTGCAAATGATTAGTTTTAGTGACTAAAACATGCAGTTCTAGAAGTTGTTCTTTATTGCCGGTAGGCTTCATTTTGACCACAATCTTACAGGATACTGTGGTTGAAGATGTTGAACAGACTTAATCTATTTGGAAATTCCAGAACACATTATTAGAAGCTTGATGACACATTTTCAACCCAGGAAACCAAGCGGGTATTCGCAAAATGCCATACCACTAGAAACGCTGCGCTGGTGATATAGGTCTTACAAACGCCACAGAGCCAACTTTGGTTTGTCTTCTCCAAACAATTCCTATATATCTCAAGAGCTGTTTTTCGTGGTACCCCCCTTTTGCTTTATTAAATACAGGAGCTATTTTAGCTTCAACATTTCAGGTGTATGAACGAAGAAGATGTCACTTGTGGTCCACAAGATATATTAAAAGATTCTCGAGAAAGCGCCCGCGAAATTTCACTTTACGGAAACCACACTTAAAGAAGCAATATCCCAGTTTGGGGTCTCAACACACCAAACCAAAACGGTGAGACGTTTTTCAGTAGTAGAGACCAGCTCTACGAACCAAAAAAAAGGAGAAAAACGTAGACACATATTTGAGACGCTATCATTTATATAGGATCGTCGATAAAACTGTGTCATCTCAAAACATTTAACGTACCATTGTCTGAATCATAGGCCCAGGGAAACGAGAAGATTAAAAACTTTTTTCTCGTTGTCTCTATCAATGGGGACAGGTCATGGGGAACAGCGGAAACACATCAACAAAATTTAAAAGACAAAAAAGGGTTTTGTTCGAAACACAAAAATTTGTAAATTTTTCCTTTGGTGGAGAACCAGCTTTAAAGAATTTTTGTCGTGATGACAACACAAAAGTTTCCAACTTTTGTTTGGTATCTATAGATACAGCTTTAACTATACTATAGGAGCAGTATATATATGGCATTCATTTCACTGACCATCCCCACCTAAACAGTAATTTAAGCCCGTTAAACCCGACTTCTTCCACCATCAGTCATTAGCATTATCAGTGAGTCGAGCGACCGATGTCGAGGCTCGATTTGGCACACGCAATGTAGAGGGCATCAAAATCGCTCGTAGTCAGAGATGGCCCTGACGATTAGGGGCCTAACGCCTTGGCCAACACGCACCTGGCTGTGAATAATTGTTTAAGGATAATCTTTGTCAAATAAATCTAATTTTAGTATTATTGCTTAGTAAATATGCATAATGTAGGTCTTATAAGGAAATAGGCATAATGCCCGATAGGCCTGAAGAAAAATCCTTAGTAAGTTTACATATCTGCTATTATCTTTTGTTTGGTTTTTATTTTGTTTGGTTAGTAACTGATAAATAAAATAATATGTAAATATATATGAAACAGTAAATTTGAAGAGAGATTGGCTACAAAACCCGTATAGGTACGTATATGTACAGCTGCCGTAGGCTTTACGCAAGTACATAGTTACCTACCTAAACTACACGTGAATAACGGTGTTTAGAAATACTATCGCATGTTTACTGCCATACCTTTTTTTTTTTTTTTTTTTTTTATGCCTGATAGGTTAGCCTTTGACCACGATCTCACCTGATGGTAAGTGATGATGTGGTCGAAGATGTTGTTCAGGCTAACCTAGAAGTACTGGCTCTCAAGGACAGCTGCCGGAACACACCGTTAGGTGCTTGGCGACAGATTTTCTACTTGAGGGTGGTAGCTAGCCAGGCGGGCATTCGCAAAATGCCCTACCACCATGCAAACCTAGGTACCACGAATTAGTAAGAGGAGGTGGGAACAACTCGGTATACGCATCTGCTTTTATATCACGTAAGTCCCGTAAATGGCAATGTTTACGTGATTTTGGTGAGCTTTGTACGGCAAAATCTTTTAATTTTGGATGGCTCCAGACGGGAAGATTGATTTTGGTTTACTTTTTCTAGAACACTCTCATCTTCTGATATTATTTTTTTATATTTTCCTAATGCATTATTTACATTATATTTACTGAGAAAGTCAAAATAGCAAAAGCAATACGCCTTTGTTCTGAAATTGCATTATACATTATTTATTACATAGTTCATCCACGGAATTATAAAAATCCGGATGGAGGGTATGAACGCCTTTTCGGAAAATTAAAAAGGTAAGTACATAAAATAAATAATATATAGACCCAGCTATATTTTAGGCTATATTATATGATTTCAGTATGTTTTCTGATATACTAATACTAAACACAACATATAGGATAGTAATCTACCCGGTAAGTTTATATCACACTCTAATAAAGGAAAAATGCGCATAATATTTACTGAGAAAATATAATAATTTTAGTCGGGAAGCATGAGAAAAAAACATCACGTCATTCTTAGTCGGTCTGAGCATGCCGTAAACCACAATGTGATTTAATCTATCACACTTTTACAAACAAGGATATAAATGTACATATTTACCTACTGAGAAAATTAAAAAAAACTTATCACACATAACATGGGTAAATATTTTAAAATACATAGATAAGAAAACGTTAAGTATATTTAGAAAAACACTGAAAAGATGTTAATATATATATCTAGTGACAACTCTTCGATCGCACTCGAAGATTCAAGACCTCCTTCTCACGATCATGCTTCATGTATAAGTAGACTGTAAATTGTTCCGGCTAAGCTCCTGAGGATGCTTCGTGTAGTGACATCGCGTTGGTATAGTAGGAAATGTTGGTGGAATTTTCGGACTAGAATTGCACCCTTTGCCACAATATAGTCGTAAGATACGATGCAGTTAAAAATAAAAGACGGTGGGTGGCAGTGCTTTCTGAAGAATTGCCATCTCACAATGCCTCTATTTAGCAGTCGATGTTTTGGCTTACTTTTTAAAGTAGAACTTACCAATGCATTCCACGGTAACTACCAATATTGTGAACTCGAAAGAGCCAGCACCGCCCTCGATTCTAGAATTCTCTCTAAGTGAGGGCTTTGTAAGTCACATACCTAGCGAGTATATACTACTGAGTATAACTCTGTATACTATGAGTATATACCTACTACGAAATATAATTTACCTAGCGAGAAAAACATTTCATTCCATCTTGGTAATTAATTGTTTAAATATGTGGGTTTTCAGCAACTATAGACGTTATTATTATTACTTTATACGCATAGTTTAATTACCTACTATTTATATTTTAGCATTTCGTTGGGCAGTAGAGAAACAAAATAAAGAAAAAAAATAAAAATAAAATAAAAAGCCTCTTTAAACCACAACGTTTGATGAATAATTAATTGTAATCATCATTAACATGCAACCAACTCACACACTGAATGTAAACCATGTATGACACGTGCCTTAGTACTTCAGAACTAACTATAGAACACAAATTTAGTTCCTAACTGTATTTTAGTCATTTAGTCCGAGACACAGAATATGGACACAGATTAGTAAATAGTTACTATAATGATAATGTAATTTGTACATTTAGAGAATGCTTTTGAATTCGAATGCTTCGATAGTTCGAAGGTAATATCAGTGTTAGTGTAGTATCAGCTATAATTAGGACAAACCATGTCCTGGCCCCGATTGATATGAAATATTATCAGTACCGCTAAGCTACCAGGTAAGGAGAGTAGTTTTTATCTACGATCAAACAATTCGATGTTGATTTTCCGAGCGTTTTCATTAGATCTTATATAATTTAGTAACAAGTATAATTTTAAATATGGAACACAATGCGTCTCCCCCGGGGCCCATCCCGTTTAATAGGTATTTTTTTAATTCACACTGATCATAAACAGAATTACTTAAATTTTTTTTTACATTACATACTCTAACTTGAGAAAGTCACATTAATTCTGTTATAAACTAGTTCTTTTTGCTTTTACATAATCACAAAGTTGTTTTTATTTGTTTTATTATAGCAGTATATATTTTAATGAAAACAATTAGACATATTGTTTACAACAATTGTTACCATGGTTACAAGACATTCTGGCCCTAGAGAAAGAAACATTTACAATGAGTTTTTCTAAATAAAATGAGGGTGGAAGACGCTGTTTCCCATCCAAGGGCGGGAAACAAACTCACACTTATTTTTCCGAGTATGAAAAATAAAAGTATTATTTTTTTCTAATTTTTGTGCATTTCGGAAAAAAACAAAATATCGTAGCCGCCACATGCAATAACTTTATTTAATTAGTTTTTTGTTTTATTTTTCTATACAAGCTCGTAACCATTGTGTACCACGTCACTTTCTTACTCAGATATAACGAAATAGATATAAGGTTATAATGTAATAAGGAAAGAAAATCTTTGAACTTGAATGGCACCGGATTAAACGTTAAAGTTACAGTCAGTCTTATATTATATTAGGGATATAAATAATTAATCTAGGTAATATAAAATGCACAGTTAAAGAAAAGAATTCTGGCCAATAACCTTAAAACTTGGCATTGAGATAAAAACAAACACATAGAGATTATACGAGCATAAACGACCAGTCTAGACGTCCGTGGCACTGATCCAAGTGACTAATTATTTTTTTCTCTACAAACATCCCTACGTCAACCATCAACATCAACGGCCATTACGTCACAAATGTCTTCACATTAGTGGCGTTTGCCGTAATCCCCACATCTTAGAGATCGCAGACGTGTAAGATGGCAGTAGGTACCACAGACGGTGACCACCTTCAGGTATACTTCCCTTCATCGCCTCATACGACACCCACAGGTACTGTAGTACACACCAGTATCCCCACGGGTAATAAGTAAAACAAGTGACAGTGAGAAAAATGCCGAGCCTACACTGAGAAAAACGACTTTGGAGCTTAAATCAAATTTGACCTTTTACCGTTGAATTGTAACTACGAAAGGTGAATTCACAACTCTTAAGATGATTTTCACCACGCAAAGCGAAATCAATAAAAATGTACCATGTTTTATAATAGACACAACCGTCAAAAAACGCCTTCCGTAAAGTATTTTCAGAATTGAACTTGTTATACGATAATAATTGCAGTATTGACAATAAAATATACCTTACTTTTACGGCGGTTTATATACGGTGATTATCACTATAACGTACGACTTAATCAGCCACACCGAAAAGTCAATATTTAAGAAAGACCACAAAATACACCTTAAATGAAGACGAAAAGAAACATTCGCCTTCACTGACCTCGTTTAACGCCTTCTAGTTGGAAGGCGTTTTTGTACGTATGTATTTACATTTGGTCGGTTTTTTGCCTTCATACCATATAAATTGGCCGTCATTAGGACGATTTTTCTCAGTGTAACAAATAGTTCAGTTCTAACGCCCTGACAAAGCATGATGTTTCATCAATTTCATGTCGATGTCTGGAAGTCTGCAACCTTGAGCGAGATCAAAAAAGAAGAGCAAATCCACAACAGATGCAGGTGTTCAATTGATGTCGCATATACTGGAAGCCTGGGAGAGGTCACATGATGCTATTGGCGTATTTTGTGATCTTTCCAAGGCATTCGACTGTGTAGAGCACTGCACTCTGATTCGTAAACTTTCCCACTATGGTATTCGTGGAAAAGCTCTGAATCTTATAGAGTCATATCTGTCAGACAGGCTACAGAGGGTTGGAATAAGTGGCAATACTTCTTCCGGGTCATTGGTAAAAATTGGAGTACCACAGGGATCAATTTTGGGACCTTTTCTGTTTCTAACATATATTAATGATCTGCCTTGCATGGTCAAAGATTTCTGCGATATTGTTTTATTCGCAGATGATACCTCTCTGATTTTTAAAGTAGATAGGAAAGACAGTGAACTGACGCATGTAAATAATGTATTATCTAAGATTTGTAAATGGTTCGCCGCTAATAATCTTCTCCTAAATTCAAAAAAGACGGAATGTTTAAAGTTTTCTTTACCAAATGTTCCTTATGTTGAACCAAACATAAAGCTTGGCCCAGATAAACTCCCTATTGACAAAGCGACAGTCTTCCTGGGAATCAAAATGGATTCCACTTTACAATGGGATCCACATATACATGATCTCTCCGGAAGACTTAGTTCGGCTGCATATGCAGTTCGTAGGATAAGACAGTTAATAGACGTAGCTACTGCTCGCCTAGTTTATTTCGCGTACTTCCACAGTATTATGTCGTATGGCGTATTGCTGTTGGGAACTGCTGCTGAGAAAGAGACAATCTTTATCATACAAAAGCGTGCAATTCGAGCCATATATAAAATGGGTCCTAGGGAATCTGTGAGGGATCTTTTTAAAGAAATTGATATTTTAACTTTACCAAGTCTGTATATATTTGAAAATATTATGTATGTTCGTAAAAAAATGAGTATATTTAAATTAAACAGTGACAATCACGATTACAATACTAGGAATAAAGATAAAATAGCGGTGCCAGGTTTTAGATTAGCAAAGACAAATAAAAGGTCCTTCTTAGGTAATTGTGTGCGGTTTTATATATTACAACGCTCACAGAAGGGAAATTCAAGTTGCATGTGAAAAACATATTGATTAAAAAATCCTACTACACAGTTTCTGATTACATAAACGACAAAAATGCCTGGACAATTCCGCCTCCGCCAAGCTATTGCCTGTCACCTACATAATTTAAACAAATATTGTAATAACTCTATTATATAGTATGTATGTAACCCATTGTTAAAAGATGTTTAAAAGAATAGCAACGAGTTTCTTGCCCGTTCTTCTCGCAGTGGCTCTATACAATTTATTTGCTGAACGTGGCAGTACAATGTAGAATATTTCATCACTAAAATTTGTAATTGACCTTCATAAGAGCGTCGTAGACGCCTAAATTGAATAAATGATTTTGACTTTGACTTTGACTTGCGATTTACACGGCATTTCCTACCTCGCACTGCCAAAATTTGGAACCAGCTGCCTGGTGAAGTATTTCCGAACAGATACGACTTAGGGGCCTTAAAGAAGAGAGCATATTCCCTCCTCAAAGGCCGGCAACGCATCCTCGATACCTCTGGTGTTGCGAATGTTCGTGGGTGACGGTGATCACTTACCACCAGGTGTGCCGCCACGTTTGCCCTCCAAACACATAAAAAAAAACAGAGCACGGATATTTCAGCTCAAGGACATGCATCTGTCATTTCGCCCAGTTTGAACACTTGGTATTTTAAACTTGACGTAACTACGTTTCTATGGGAAGCGTTATAAATACATTACCCTTGAATAATATAGATTAATTATTTTTTCACCTCATAAGCTTGGAAAGGCGTTATGTCGCGTTCGAAATATGCATGGAAAAGTACTTTTTAGGGTTCCGTACCCAAAGGGTAAAAACGGGACCCTATTACTGAGACTTCGCTGTCCGTCCGTACGTCCGTCCGTCACACAGATGATGTATTTATTGCCGCTATAACAACAAATACCAGAAATAAAATAAAATTAATATTTAAGGGGAGCTCCCATACAACAAACTTGATTTTTTACCGTTTCTTGCTCGATACTAATAACGGTGACAAGTAGACGCTGTAACTATTTACAGAATATTAAGTTATATGTTCTCTTTAAATATAATTACTTAAAATAAAATAAATAATTCAGTGGGCTCCCATACAATAAAAAAGGTTTTCGCTAGCCAGGGCAATCGGACACTGCGAAAAGTGTCTGTAACTTGCAAGATTAAGTTACAGATAAGGGTACGGAACCCTTCGTGCGCGAGTTGCCTTCGTGCGATTTTTGAAATTTGAACCATTAATAAGTTTACAAGTCAAAATTAAATTTAGGTACATCCAATATTGCCAATTATAATTTTATTTTTAGAATGTCACCCTCCATTTCCACATGGTGTCGTAAAAGGCGACTAAAGGTAAAATACCGGTAGGTGGGCAGCAGCGCCACCTGATAAACTGGCCAAGTGCGGGTCGGACTTCGCTTTTTTAGGGTAAAGAATAAAAAAACCCGTACATAAAAAAAACATATTAATAATAGCTTTTTTCTGTACTTATATAACACCTTCATACTACCAATATTTCAGAATTCTTGCTAGTTTAATTTTTGTGATAGACCACGTAATAAAAATGTTCTATATTTACAAGTTTAACAGCCCCCTATTTATTTATTTTAATGAATCAATAAATACGATATGCCTACATTATTATACTACGCAAGCGAGGATGCAAAAATATATTTTTTTCCGCTTACTTCTCAAATATTGGGGCTACACTAAAATATACTCGTAATGTAATTGATTTTCTGGTAATTTATTTTTATACAATCGTGGTGGAACAAGCACGAGGCCGACCTGGTGTTAAGCGGTACCTCTATAATACCTATAACATATACAGTTCTGCACTGCGCCCATCACTCTGAAACATTAAGTTGTTAAGTCTCATTTGCCTGTAATTTCACGGCACCTATACTCTTCAAACCGGAACACAGTAATGCGAACATTTCTTCTTGGCAGCAGAAGTAGGCATGATGGCAATACTTCCTCGGCCGAACTCCCGCAAAGAGTTCCACTGCTACAATCCCAAACATATTACAACGCTCACAAAAGGGAAATTCAAGTTGCATGTGAAAAACATATTGATTAAAAAATCCTACTACACAGTTTCTGATTACATAAACGACAAAAAAGCCTGGACAATTCCGCCTCCGCCAAGCTATTGTAAGTGCCCGTCACCTACATAATTTAAACAAATATTGTAATTACTCTATTATATAGTAAGTATGTAACACATTGTTAAAAGATGTTTAAAAGAATGGCCCCGAGTTTCTTGCCCGTTCTTCTCGCAGTGGCTCTATACAATTTATTTGCTGAACGTGGCAGTACAATGTAGAATATTTCAATACTAAAATTTGTAATTGACCTTCATAAGAGCGTCGTAGACGCCTAAATTGAATAAATTATTTTGACTTTGACTTTGACAATATAAATTTTTGGGTCAACGTGTTATCCCAAATATCAAAGTTTCAGGTTTGTAACTCGATTCACTAGGTTACTAGGTGCTAGAGACCCGTGACTTTTCTACGGTAGAAAGTACAGGGGGCCAACTCCCACCTTTTAGGAAACCATCATAATAAGGAGCGTTTTGTTTCATGATTAAAATAATCATTCGCAGTCACGAACTATCACTGACCCACAATCGCGTCAAGCAATATTAGTTTGATCCTACTTAAAGAACGAATGAAATATGTATCACCACGGATGTGCAAGCGAGATACAAGGGGTTTTTAATATAGCGTTATCCCGCTCGCACTGTTCCGAACTACGATGTTATGGAACGGTTTTACCATAGTTTAACGACATTTTATTGTATGCTTCTGCGTGGTGGTAGGGCATTTTGCGAATGCCCGCCTGGCTAGCTACCACCCTCAAGTAGAAAATCTGTCGCCAAGCACCTAACGGTGTGTTTCGGCAGCTGTCCTTGAGAGCCAGTACTTCTAGGTTAGTCTGAACAACATCTCCGACCACATCATCACTTACCATCAGGTGAGATAGTGGTCAAAGGCTAAGCTATCAGGCATAAAAAAAAAAAAATAAAAAAAAAAAATGCTGCACAATAACTGTCTGTAGCTTTTTATAGTTTCACTCGTCAAATAATTTTGCTGAATTTATTTTGAAGTATAATAGAAATAAAAACATTGTACGTAATATTCACATTAATTAAAATAGAGTGAACACTTGGTTGTGACGTCATCAAAACGCTGAACAATTCCATTACCGATTGTAAGCCTGCTTAATTGACGTGGAGGTATGAAATTTTGCAGTAAGATTAAGTTATTATTACTATAAGAGGCGAGAGTTCTGTCCCCTGGACAGGAGTCATGCAGAAAGAGAGCGGAGTCTCGTTAATAGGGTTCCATTTTGCCTTTGGGTACTGTACCTCAACTAGTGAAACACCGATAATAGGTAAATACGATCTCCCAGAAATAATACATTATGTTTTATGGCTTTTAGTAACGCTTATTGTGTATTTCATTAGACAGTCGCAAAACAGGTTTAGTTACGCCTGTGCATTTTTTGTCTCTGAATAAGTATTACTTACGTACGTTTCATTCAACTATGCAAGTATTGAACGCAAGACGATATTTTAATTTTTATCACATGACACCAAAATGAAAATAATAAATGTTTAATTTTCCACGGCAGATTACCATCCATTGAAACAAATCAAAATACAAATTATCTTTTATTTGTGACGTATTACTTCAGGCAGAATACGTACAATGCCAGCATTTGAATAATATTACGACCACGTGACCACGATCACTGCAATGTGTTGAAGCGCCAAATAATGAAAAATTTACGCGATTTAAAACTGTACCTACTAAATCTTACACTCGTTGCAAACGTGGATATATTTAATGTACTCGTATAGCCAGTTAAATTGCTCCAGCCTACTGCCAGTTGGGCTACCGTGTTTGATTGCAATGATAAAAAATTTTTGAGTAAAATATTCGTCGGCCTTTAAGCCACGAGACGCATCGAACTATTCTCTGAAAAGTTTTGGAAAATGTGATAAGCTTCCGGTCCCCACGGACCTAATTTTTAAGGTTTTCCTTGTACATTACTGGATGTAACATGGGAATATAAAAAGGGATGTATCTTTCTAGCTGAGAGCTGATATTTTCTAGTCGATCTTTTTACCAAACCACAGAATAAAAAGGACCAAATTAAATAGTTGCATCTATGATTAACACAAGTCCTTAGCATCATAAAGTAACTTTGTATATCTTAGCATTTTGATAACATGTCATACGCTCATGTTTGCCTGGTACTACATTTTATTTACATTTAATGTTACTGGAAACCATTTTACATCTGAATGGGTAAGGTTATTTACCTACAGCAGTGGCAGGTGTTCTTTTGTTTACTGCCGGATGTTAAGCCATGATGTGGTCTAAGATGAAGCATGCTTCTAGAAGAAACCATTGACTATCGACTTGTCGACACCCATGTTGTACCCATCCGTTCATATATTTAAACGATAACCTTTTTTCCCTTTTCCCAGTTTATTTAGGGTCAGAATAATATGTTTTCACTTACAACACAAAGAACGCGACCTTTAGTATATATAGGTACTTATGGCATGTAGTTTGGGCTTCGCTTTTGTAGTCAGCGGCCAGCTTGATAGCAACGCTTCTTGGGAAAGCTCTCCTCAGTAGTATCCTCTACCATTCACGAATCAGGGCGTTAAGAATGGAATAATGAAAGCTACCACAACTTTGTCTGCTCACTTAGCTGATTCAATAAAACCATTTCTGTAACCTAGCGGGTGCCGCTATGACCCCGCGCGTCTTGTCAGACTTAGTTACGCACACATAGCTGTGCGTGTAGTAGTGAAGCTTTTATTCTGTACCGTTCTTTATTCATTAAGAAAACCTGTTGTGCACCCAATGTGCGCAGCCCACTCACATTAACGAGAGTATATTGGCAAACTGCTCATTCGGAGCGTGCTTTCCCTTATCGCCTTTTACGACATTCCAGAAGAACATGGAACAGGCCACTATTGTTATGCTGGAAACATACGACCGACAGTACGCGAGTAAGTCAAACAAGGGCAAATTCATTGTGTTCATGTTTATTCAGCAAATGGAATATTTAAACTCGTTGAAACATAACATCGTGGTCATTGCTCGGGAATCGAACTCGCGGCCTAGTTTCGCAACCGGCCAACCTACATTCATGGTACAAATGTAATTCATTCGATTGATAATGTTACCTACTTACAGATAACTATTAAACATCAACTCTATCGCTTGTTACTGACTCACTAAACAATAAACAAGAAATAAAGATCTATGTTATGCTTGAGTCAAATAAAAACAATGATTCGACACCTAGAAGCTAGAAAATATATACTAGTTCTCCAACTTCAACCTACCTAGGTACATTTGCCATTTTGCGACTTTTTTGTAGATGGCGTGTAGAGTTGCAAACTTGTTATTTTACGACCTCATCATGTTGCCAATTCTATATTGACTTTTTTTATAGCTGATAGGCTAGCCTCTGATAACAAACTCACCTGGTAATAAAATGTGGTCGAAAATGTTGTTTAGCCTTACCTAGTATTACTGGCTGTCAAGGACAGCTGCCGGAACACACGATTAGTTGCTTGGCGATTGATTTTCTACTTGAGGGTGGTAAGTGTTTGAACTGATATTTTTTTTTTCATTTTTGACCAATCAGCACTTACCTACTATCAGGTGACTTTGTCATCAAAGTCTAGCCTACCAGCAATAAAAAACAAACTACTTATGCATTATTTAAGCGTGACTTCAGCATATATCTCTTTCTCGTATCAATATGACCTATTTTAACAAAACAGATGTTTAGCTTTTATTTTTTGTTGCCGATAGTTAAGCCTTTGATCACAATCTCACTTGAAACTTAGTGATGATGCAGTCAAAGGTTAACCTTGAGTTGGAACTGGTTCTCAAGGACGGCTGCTGCCGGAGCACACCGTTAGGTGCTTGACAATAGCTATCCTTCCTTGGGGTGGTAGCTAGCCAGAGCCTTCACATAATACCTATGTCTTTCCCCGGGTCTCTAACAATTTCCATACTAAATTTCATCCAAATCCGTCCATCGTCGTACTTTCAACCGTAAGAGGTCTTCAAAATAAAGTTTTCAAAATTCTATTACACTTAGGTATTAGTGAGTGAAAATTGTACGGGATAAATTATCATTGATAACTATAATATGCAATGGGTGAGTACTTATATAAGGTACTTATATTTCATCAAAATGTTGAAACTTCAAAGTGTACCTACATTAGAAATACATTTTCTACAAAATATTTGACTTTTATTAATTTTAATTTATTGCAAAAAAACCTAACGTTTTTTCAAACTCACAGACGTCACAACTAGCGGTAACTGTCACTACTTCATCCAGATTATTCAGTTTTAATGAACACTATAGCTATACAAAACTTATACACTACATCCCACGAATTAAATAAGAATACATACTTAGACAATATCAAAGAAACAGTTACTTCGCCGTTATAATTTATAAATTACCTAGCACAATAAAAACTGCAAAAGACAAAACTTGAACATCTGCCAACTTACCATTTCGACACGTTGACTGCTGTTCACAATCTCCAATCACATATGAGGAACACCCTAACTATTCAAAATGTTTCAAAACATATCTAATACTATTATTCAATACAAAGAATTGGGAATAACAAAACTTATCGTAATTCACGTTTGAAGTTTATATTTTCACTCTGGTTTGGCGCGACCACTTCACGATAACACGGACGTACACTGCCGGCTGCCATGTGAAGCACATGAGCGGCTGCAGTATATGAATTATAATGCCAAAGAAAATAAACTCTATATGCACAACTGCACACGTTTAATTCGAACCGATCACATTGTGAAACTTAAGCATCGCGGTGCGAGGGCAAAGTTTTGTTTACATTCTTAGCTTCAAACTGTGCTTCAAATGAAAGTAAACTCTACCTACCTACCTATCATTACTAGCCGACACGGCGCAGTGCGGTAGAGTCATGTAACATTGAAGATTCAGTACTCGAGCTTATGCTGTATCAGTTACGGGAACCTTGAAAATGTTCGGGGTTGATCACTGCACTATAGATTATTCAGGTTAGTAGAGCTAGGTATGTTTCTGTACGATTCAACCCTGAGGGAAAAGAAGCTCTATGTTGGCATTGAGGTCCCTTTAGCTCAATGTATGTCGGATGCAATGTTATTGTTGTAAAAGAAAAATCTCTTCTTTTTTAACTGACTTCAAAAAAAGGAGGAGGTTCTCGACTGTATTTTTTTTACTTACCTCAAAGCTTTTTACAGAGTGTACCGATTTTGTTGATTTTTTATATTTGAAAGGTACTGCTTGTCGTGTGGTCCCATTTAAATTTGAGAGACTCTGACGAGTAGTATTTGAGTTATACCTTATAATAATACCTATTTAATTTAATTGGCTTCGACTACATTGATGATGTTCTCATTTTCACTCGCCGATGTAAAATGAAGCAAAAAAAACTGTATACGATGGTTTGTTAACTTTTTAGTGCGTTTTTTTGATTTAGTATTTAAAGGGCCTGTTTCAGAATGTTTTTTTTTTATCCCTTATAGGTTAGCCTTTGACCACTATCTCACCTGATGGTAAGTGATGATGTGGTCGAAGATGTTGTTCAGGCTAACCTAGAAGTACTGGCTCTCAAGGACAGCTGCCGGAACACACCGTTAGGTGCTTGGCGACAGATTTTCTACTTGAGGGTGGTAGCTAGCCAGGCGGCCATTCGCAAAATGGTAGGGTATTTTGCAACCATGTCTATTTTATGCATATTTTTTCATATATCTTAAATACATTTTGTAAAGATCTCATACGACTTCGGCTTTTAGACACGCCTTAAGGTCTTTCAACAATATGTTACATAACATATAATAGTTACCGTTTAAAATATTTTTTTAATTACACATGATTATAATGCGACATAGGTTGCTTTGGCAGAGGCGGAATTCTTCGAGCATTTTTATCGTCTGTCATTGTAAATTTACGTCGTTTTGCTAGATTGAACTTCTGATACGGAGTGTTATCATAAACTGGCTAAGAGTTAAAATGCTTTTCATATGCTGCTGTAATTTTACGGATTTTTATTTGTGTTTGCTAATTCCCTGTATTGTGTCCTTATTCCCAGAATTATTGTCTCTGTTATTAATATTGTACGCGTACCTACCTATACATAATATTTTCAGTAAAGTTATTTATTTATTTATTATTGAAACATACCTTTAGGTGGGCATAACAGTCTCCCAAGTCACCCACCCAAGGTTCACTAATTATATTATAATGTCCCTCATATATCCGCTAGGAGCCATATCCGAGAAAAGCATGAATGGCACTGTAGCTCCCAAAAACACGTTTTACAATAGAATTATTACGGATGGAAAAAGATAACTTCCAGCGGGACTTGAACCCGCAACCCCCAGAATACCGTCCTGGTGCATTACCAATTATGCTATGGAAGCGGGTCCTGGACAGTCGAAAATTCTCCATCCGTTTGAATACACGTCTTTTTGACGTGTTACAATGTTGTAATAGTGTGATAAATACTGTGAGAATACGCGAAATAAACTAGCCAAGCCATAGCTTACATTACGTTGTTGTAGGAGGTATATCGTGTTGCCTATACCACTGTCTTAGGTTACTGAAGTTGATCGCTCTCTGGTTGCCACTTTTCTCAGTTGTGCCGGTAGAATTTTGAAGCAGTTCTGTCACAATAATATAAAAAAATAAAAAGAATATCCGGCTACGCCATAGCCTCTAAGATCGGGCTTTTACCAGTGCCAATTATTCAGTCATTCTTGAACCAAATCTCTGACGCAAGACCTCAGTGCGCATGACGACGGCAAAAGACCTGGAGGAATAACTCTTGTGCCTTGTTAGCTAGGTTGACAACTAGTGTCAAAACCCATTTAAATTCGACTCGCCGCCCGCTGTCGTCACCACACCGCCGCGCCGCCGCCAACGCTGCCTGATGCACCGCGCCCCGCACCCCGTGCTCCCTCGGTGCCGATAACGTCATGCGTCTCCGCGTCCACGCCGGAACTTGATTACGCCGCTGTCGTTGCCAGACATACTCCGGATCGAATTGAGGGAAGGAGACAAAAATTTGTGGTGAGAGTGCCAACTCGCGAACTCCAAAAATTCATGAAAGCTGAATTTTAGCCAAAGGGTGTCAAGTTGCGGCGCTTCCTCGGTCGGATACCTGACGCTTAGCGCATCGCGTCATCAGAAAAACTTGATTAAATTAAAATTATTGTCATCATAAAAACTATTATATAGTTAAGTTTAAGGTATATATTTTATGGGCCTCTGTTATTTATAATGCTAAGTTGCCTGAAATAAACGGTTTATTTATTATTTATTATCGTCGGCTGAAACATTTGAGATCCCGCTAAAACTTTTATTGACTGATTACCGACGGCAAGAGATGCAATGAAATCATCAGTATAAGCATAGAGTATAAGGCATATTGGCAAATACTTTTTTATTACAAAACTACATATTACTTTTATATTATTGTAATTATTGATTGTAACTTAAAAACTACTTGAACGAAATTAATGAGATTTAAATAAAACTACAAAAATAGAGAATAATAGTTAACTACGTTTTTATATACGCGTCGTCATGAGATTCTTATATTTTTTTAAGTCGTCATAGATCCACGATTTAAAGTTGTCATTTTAAGTTTAAAGAAAATAGGTCTAGAGTACAATCGACTCCCAAGGTTGTATTCATAATGAGTGCGTTCGTTTTGGCTCGATTGCGTTTGTAGCAGTTTCGAAAGTGGCATTTGTGTATTAGCGTTCGGATAGAAGCTTTTGCTATTTTTGACCACCAATTACTGCATGCTATCCGAACGGCATATAACATACTTTGACAACCGACAATGTTTTAACCATTTTGCACAGTACGAAATATGGAATCAATCCCTAAAATTTACAAAAAAGTAGGTACCTATATTATTATTATTTCTTTGTTAATGGCTTCTGCTAGTTACCTATATAAAAAACTTGTGAAACTCTTCAATCGCGCCAAATACAACTGTCAAACCAGCAGTTGTCAAAAAGACATGGGTCAAAAATATCACTTTTCTCTGTCATTTGTAGCGTTTTCAAAGCTATCCGAACGGTGAGCGAAAACGATATTTTTGCTCACGAAGTCCCAAAACGAACGGCCAGTGTGATCATTTTTAGCGTTTGTGAGTGTTATTTTTGGCACCGATAGGCTATCCGAACGCCCTAAATATGTGTTTAGATGAGGGCGCTCAAAGTTCAAATGCTCCTTGAGTGTTGAATGTCATTCTTACAGCTATCTACTATCGTCAGGTAAAATAAGTAGGTACTTCAAGCAAAATGAAAATTAAATTTTCATATATTTTCAACCATTGTTTATCTTACAAAAATAATCACGCATATCGGTCATAAAATCTCTTTGGCTGAGCGAGCGCGAAGCATCTCCTTTTTTATGCTTAGGCTACGAATAAATAATGTATTTATTTAATAAATAATGTATTTATTTCATAAATAATGTATTTATTTAATAAATAGTGTATTCATTCGTAGTGCTTAGGCAAAAATGCTTTCGTATATATCTGTCCAGCGCGGTTTGGATGTCCTCCGCTACAGGTATGATTCTCAAACGTTTCTCGTGCAAATTTTATGAGCAGTTTCGATAAATTTAATTTTTCAGAACGGCGGCGGTGATACGAGATTTTATATTAAAAAAAACCTTTTTCTGTCGTGGGGACTTTAGCTCACAGCGCCACTGGGAGTCATCGGCTTTCTGTTTATTATGTATGTCACGGTGGTGCCCGGGTTTTCCTGACAAAAAAATTACAGTACCTGCATGCAGTTTTCGCAAAATAAACATTTACTTTCAGTAAGAAAGTAAATGTTTATTTTGCGAAAAATAAATAATGACAGTATACATTTAAAATTATAAATGAAACATATACTTCATGTGTCGCAAAACCGGCCTTAAATCAGCGTTATGCTTGTCGATCAACCAGCGCTGGTCTTCCATTTAAAGTAGTAGTGATTCTAGTGATTATTATTTATTATACTTGATAGGTTTGCCTTTGACCACTATCTCGCCCGATGGTAAGTGTTGATGTGTTCGAAGATGTTGTTCAGGCCAACCTAGAATTATTATTATTATTATCTATTATAGTGATCCTTCTATTTGAGGGGATGCTGTAACTGGTGTGCTGCGTCAAGCAATGGAATTATTTTATTCCATTTTGTAATGCTCCGCAAACCAGCAAAGCAATTCCTTGGCTTAGTGTCGATTGTGGACGCGCTGAAGCGTTGAAACATGAAGCATATTTAGCGTGGGTCGAAATTATAAGTTATGTACCTACCTACTAAGGAACTGACGAGAGGGTCGAATTAAGGTACATAAATAGGGGCACAGGTACCGGCGGCGCGGTTGCATTTCGGCTAACTGCGCATTTTCGATTACAAACGAATGCTAATTTCCACATCGATGGATGGATTTTATTGTAGTTTTATTTTGATTCCGCGTGAACTATATAGAGCTCTGAAATTATATAAAAGATACCAACGAAATTAGTACAAATATTAATATTTAGGAAACAAAATGGACCCAAATACTTGTAAGCCCGATGTATATATAAACAAATCCATAGCAAAAGTTACTGGACTATCCATGAGGATTGAGGAATGGTTTGAAGAATAGTCACCCAATTTCAGTAAATGGATTTATGAAAAGTTCGTGCCTAATATATCACAACAATTTTAGACATTGTAATAAGGATAACGCAGCTTATCATTCGGTTCCAGAAGAGAAAAACTGATTATAACTTCCACCAATTCAGCTATGCAAGCTTGACAATGACATGCCTTTTGATGACAAATTTAGAGAAGATTATTTAATTAAATAATAAAATGTTTTAACACAGACGTCATTGATAAAATTGACGAATTATTGAAAAGAAAAGGACTTCATGTCCATCTTTTTCATTTCGTGTTGCGTTTTCCTCCATACCAGTCAGATCTGACTCCAATAAAATTGTTTTGGGGTGATATTAATCAACATATATCGACTCAAATTTGTACAAAAAAATACACTAGAGGTCTGAAGCAGTGATGGCTCAGTGGCATTGGCTATGGACTGCCGCGCAGCAGGTCCATGGTTTGAATCCCGCCCAGAGCTTGAGCTTCACCGCATGGTGGAAGGGCATTTTGCGAATGCCCGCCTAAAAAAAAATTACTTATTTGTTGAATATTGAAGAAGAAAAATGGGAGCACTGTGCTAACCACGTAATGCAAACAAGATGGAGTTTTACATGATGTTGTTGATTTTATTGTTAATTTGTAAGATGACTCTTATGATGGCTATTTCAAAAATGAAGAATCGAGTTCCAGTGAGATTAATATGGACATAAATGCTTGAGTTATAAATTTAATATAGGTATGTATGTATCTTGCATAAATTTTATGATAAAAAGTTAATAACATAGTACGTATTTAACTTCGTCATATACATCTCATCTTCAAATTAATATAAAAATCGTCATCTATTAATTTTCTTATAAAAATAACACGTTGACCACAATGGCATATATTAAGGCGAAAGGTAAGGCCGGCTCATTTTGTGAATTTAGCGGTGGCTCGCGTGCATCATCAATTTAGGAAGAACAGAACTTCTGTTCTTCCTAAACATAAGAAAATGATGTCGTCCGCGTCGAGTTCGATGATGGCGACCTTGGCTATCTCCTGGCATGAGCTAGAACGTGGCTGGCAAAACCGAACTTCGTCTGGAACACTCTGTCACAAGTCGGGCAGTAAAGCTGGCCCTTGGTGTTGTAAGTGTAGTGGTAGGAGGGTTTAGGCTGATCCTTTCTAATTTGACGCTTCAAGTCTAAACCAGAAAAGCGAGCGTCCTCAAAGGAAGAAACACCTTTCTTGACCTTAGAACGCCAAACTGATTTAGTGCAGGCAATTTTTTTTTCTTCCTAAATAGATGACGAAGAAGTGCATAAGTTCGAAACACTAAACGACACGCTGCCTTACTATTATTGCCTGATCATATTTTCGAGAAATTGAAGTTCATTTTCGACTCTACAGTAGTTATGGTTTAGTAGGCGCTAATAGATTTTACTCATAACATAATATCCTCATTTTTAATTACCTACTGTTTGAAGAAATGGACAGTGAAAACATTTGTTAGAACTTGAAGAATACTGACCCGAGTACCAAACGAATTTAATACTTACAACTCTAAAAAAATTGTCTTAACTCTGAAATCTCGGTAAGTAGGTACTTCAAAATTTTCAAATAGTTCCGGGTGCTAATTTTGTACTTCTATAACTAATAAAATGTAATTTGAAACCTGGATATCAAACTTCAAGATACGTGTTACAGGATATATTATTTCAAAGCTTAAAACGCTATATTTCGACGGGAAACGTGCCTAAAACATCGAGATATTATTACTAACGTATACGTCAATGGCCTAAAAACACCTAGTTTGTGTTGTACCCTTAAGTACTATTCAATTCATATTTTGTGTTATCGCGCACGCCGCGCCGCGGAACCTGCACCTCTCTCAATCCACTTTGTCGTTTACCCCCGCACCCCGTTGGCAAGGACTCAGCGGTCTGCCTTGGCCCTATTTCGATTATTAACATTACAACTCGATGGTACCAAATCCGGTGTATTACTATGGGTATCCCGTGGGGTGCCGGGTTAGAATGTCACCCCCCCCATCTCTTCCCGTGGGTGTCGTAAAAGGCGACTAAGGGAATAAATACCGGAAGGTGGGCAGCAGCGCCTTCTGAGAACTTAACAACTAACTGCGATCCCCAAGACGCCTGCCAAGCGTGGGGATTATGGCAAAACCCTCCACATGACAAGCACAAACACAACTCGGCCCCCAGTCCCCGGCAGCTCTATTATTCCTGGCCCCGGTAGCAGGCCAGGTAACGGTGGAGCAGGAGTTGCGAAGAATCCCCGGCAGATGCACGGCTACCGCACTCATAAACGACGACCCTTGGCCCTGGCAACACACAATGTTCGTACACTCAGGGAGGACCACAAGATTGTCGAGCTGGAAGAAGAACTGAGCAAGTTACGCTGGGATGTCATGGGATTATCGGAAGTCCGAAGACAGGGACAGGACACCGTTATCCTTGACTCCGGTAACTTGTTATTCTACCGGGAAGGTCACCAAAAATCTCAAGGTGGTGTTGGGTTTCTCGTCCGGAAGTCCCTTGTTAACAACGTCGTAAAAGTCGAAAGTGTGTCGAGTAGGGTAGCGTACCTTATAGTCAGAATCACCAAACGGTATTCGCTGAAGGTCATACAGGTTTACGCACCGACCTCGACACGCTCAGACGATGAAGTAGAGGCTATGTATGAGGAGATATCTGAAGCCATACATTCCTCCGAAAGGGGCCAACGGCTGGTCGACTTTATGGAAAAGGAGGGACTCTTTGCGATGAACTCCTTTTTCGAGAAGCGACCATCCAGGAAGTGGACGTGGATAAGCCCTGATGGTTCAACAATAAATGAGATCGAGTTTATCATGACGACTAAAAAGCAAATATTCAATGATGTCTTTGTGATCCATAAGGTGAAAACCAGTAGCGATCACCGTATCGTTAGAGGCACATTGAATATCAATGTAAAGCTTGAGAGGTCGCGTCTGATAAACTCCACGCTCAGTCCTAGCGTTGCCCAAATCCAAAACTCCGAGAGCTTTCAACTCGAACTACATAACCGCTTCCAGTGCCTAGCTGAATGCGAAACAGTGGACGAGATAAGCAATGGGTTGGTGGAAGCTGTCCAAGCGGTGGGGTCCCAGTTCTTTAAGACCCCCCGCCGACAAAAACCAAAGAAACTCTCAGAGGAAACCATCAAGTTGATGGAAGATCGGAATGAGATGAGACTGCAATCTTCAGCTGATATGTCGAACTACGGCAAGCTCAATAGACGAATTTCGAAGGCACTGCGACACTACTTGCGCGCCTTTAATACTAATCGGATAAAGGCCGCAATCGAGCGTAACCAAGGCTCCAAAGTGTTCGCAAAAAATTCGTCTATAGGGCAAAGCCAAATGACCAAGCTGAAGATCGACGACGGCAGAATCATCTCATCAAAACCGGAGATTCTGAGAGAGCTTGAGAGGTTTTATGGACAGCTATACACCTCGACACCAAAACCCGTTGTCAGTGCAGCTCAAGACAAGAGAGCTAAACTGACCCGACACTATACCGAAGATATCCCGGACATCAGCCTATACGAGATTAGAATGGCTCTCAAACACTTAAGAACAATAGAACCGCCAGGTGATGACGGAATCACGACAGAACTTCTGAGAGCGGGTGGAAAACCGGTACTCTCAGTCCTCCAGAAGTTATTTAATTCCGTCATCCTTGAAGGTAAAACGCCAGAAGCATGGAGCAGAAGTGTAGTGGTACTGTTCTTCAAAAAAGGTGACAAGACCTTGTTGAAGAACTACAGGCCCATTTCACTTCTGAGCCATGTTTATAAGCTGTTTTCGAGAGTCATTACGAATCGTCTTGCTAGTAGGTTTGATGACCTCCAGCCTCCCGAACAAGCCGGGTTCCGAAAAGGCTTTAGCACCATAGACCACATCCATACGCTCCGCCAGATTATACAGAAGACTGAGGAGTATAATCGGCCATTATGTTTAGCGTTTGTGGACTATGAGAAAGCCTTCGATTCAATCGAAACCTGGGCCGTACTGCAGTCTCTCCAGCGATGCCAAATCGACTATAGGTACGTCGAAGCGCTGAAGTGTTTGTATAGAAACGCCACCATGTCGATTCGACTACAGGACAAGAGCACGGAACCAATCCAACTGCAACGAGGCGTGAGACAGGGAGATGTTATTTCTCCGAAACTGTTCACAAATGCGTTGGAGGACGTTTTTAAGCTCTTGGACTGGAAAGAATTCGGCATCAACATCTATGGCGAATACATCACTCACCTTCGTTTCGCCGATGATATAGTAATTATGGTAAAGTCGCTTGAGGAACTCAGTACAATGCTCAGCGACCTCAGTAGTTTCCTAACAGGTGGGTCTTAAAATGAACATGGACAAGACGAAAATTATGTCTAATGTCCATGTTGCACCCATACCTGTAGTTGTTGGGAACGATACGCTCGAAGTTGTTGGCCATTATATTTACCTGGGACAGACTGTCCAGTTAGGTAGGTCCAACTTCGACAAAGAGGTCGCCCGAAGAATCCAACTCGGATGGGCAGCGTTCGGGAAGTTACGCGACATCTTCTCGTCGAAGATCCCGCAGAGCCTGAAGGCCAAAGTCTTCAATCAGTGTGTGTGGCCAGTGATGACTTATGGCACTGTGACGTGGTCCCTAACTGTGGCCCTTATAGACAAGCTCAGAGTCGCTCAACGAGCTATGGAGAGAGCTATGCTCAGAGTTTCTTTGCGCGATATAATCCGGAACGTGGATATTCGCCAAAGAACCAAAGTCACCGACATAGCTCTCAGAATTAGCAAGTTGAAGTGGCGATGGGCGGGCCACATTGCTCGACGAACTGATAACCGATGGGGAAGAAAGGTTCTCGAGTGGTTACCACACTACACCAGAAGACGTAGAGTTGGTAGGCCCCCCACCAGGTGGACTGACGACATCGTGAAAGTCGCGGGTAGCCAGTGGTTACAAGTGGCTAATAGCCGTTCTTTGTGGCGTTATATGGGGGAGGCATTTGTTCAACAGTGGATGTCTTCCGGCTGATGATGATGACTATGGGTATATTCCATTAGTCGCTAAGAACGTTATTTTCGATAATTTTGATCACATTCTGCGTCTATGGTTGTGATCACGTGATCGTTTGTAACTGTCATCCCCGTTCCATTTTTGGATAAGAACGCTAAGAATGCCACTAAAATTTGCCACTTCTGTCACTTTTGACATTAGATGTAGCGTTTAAGGCGATAATAACGCCAAGACCCATGTGGAACAACTTTTTGGGAGTGTGATCGTTTTTAGCGTTTTAGCGAATCTCACTCAAATGGTAAGCACCCTATGACATTATGTAAGTGTACCTACAACCATAGTAGAACTTTCTACTATCCTACAACTACCACTCAAAATACATACTCAAAGACTACTGTACAATGTACATACTGCCTACCACTGAGCAAGTAATATTCTGCCAACTGACCTACCAGATTATATACTAACACAGATAACCGTACTGGTTTCCTGGCAATCACTAAAATTAGAATGCAATGACTCCGTGACTACACTCTCTGTCGGCTACATCCATTTATTTAAGGGTGCGTACCATTTGAAGTTAAATTCGCCAAAAACGATAAAAACGATCACACTCCCAAAAAGTTGTTCCACTTGGGTCTTGGAATTATTTTCGCCATAAAGGCTATGAAGCTACTGGAACAGTTTGAATTACCTACATCTAATGTCAAAAGTGACAGGAGTGGCAAATTTTAGTGGCATTCTTAGCGTTCTTATCCTAAATGGATCAGGGGAGAACAGTTATAAACGATCACAGTTATCACAACCATAGACGCAGATGTGGTCAAAATTATCGAAAACAACGAAATTAGCGTCAAAAGCAATAGGCCCCGGCTTGCTAAAGAGGGCGCCCTCTACCATTTATATTCAAATCATCTAAGTCCAGTCTGTAACAAAAAAAATATTGACATTGACAGCAGTTTATAATGCCACTTTCAACTTTCAAATTAACTTTACATTTTTGCGTTGCTTCTTCGAGGCACGAATTGAATCAGTCGTAATTTGTTTTTCATGAAAAACTCCAAAATTTTAATGAAGAATCAAGATTTCAGTATAAAGAATAGTTCAATACTTTAGTGCCATTCTATTCGTAACATACTTCCATGTAAGTTTGATTGTTAAGTCGGTGCTAACAGGAGTGTTTTCGCAAAAAATTGCATTTTAATATTATATGTGTTTTGTGTGGACATCCGAGGAAGTATTGTTACCGATACATACGTGATCCAAGGCCGTTCGCGGGTCGCTCAATTAATTCCAGGCAATGTCTACAAAATCATGCAACTGTCCTAGGTTGTGATGTCAATATTTTGATTCTAAACTTGCGATATGCAATGATGCAGTGACTTCGGTTATCGGTTAATGTGCTAAACATGCTTCCTTTGTGCGTAATGCATTAGATCGTGACAAATGTTTTGTACTGATACACTCTTAGATTGATACATAAATCGTTGAGATCATTGACTAATTTGTCCACCCAAACGCTGTTAAACGAATGGTTTCGCCAAAGTTTTGTTAAGGCTTATTAAATCGTGTTGTAAGTGTAAAACTATAATAAGATACAATTATCCCCTACCTTCTATACTTGTTGTTATATAAAATGTACTCTTTGAAATTCCAATTACTCCTACTTTCATTGATTACCAATGCCTATTGATTGTAATTTGTACAGACATATTTAATTTCTTTAACACAACATCAAAAGAGAATCCAATAAATTAAAAATTACTTGTTCTATGCATAGATCATAGATTTTCCAACCTATTTAACTTCAAAGGTGAATGATCTTTTAAGGAAGTTTTGATGATATGATTGATAATATTATTTCAAATTATATATATTGTTCTTCTTATAACTAGAACTATACCTTGTGTTTCAGTACAAGTATACCATTGCAATAATGTTATACACTTAGTGTGTACTGTTCTTACATACTTAGTGTAAAGAAGACTGTAACTAATTATTAAATTCATTTTGGCAGGTTGAACCACCATGTGAGCATCCCATCTGCCTACACTAGGCAAGTAGGCCCATGTGTGATGTGACCATCCCCTCAATTGATACATAGTATGTGAAGAAAGACGGCATCATGTTTCTAACCATAATAATTGTGCTATCAGCACTTTTGATGGCAGTGCCAGGTGACATCATTGTGAGCGAACAACTGGCTCCTCATGCAGTAAGTAATGCTCAATATTAGTTTACAAAAAAATGCATCCTTTGAGATTCTGATTCTTCCTTACCTTTGCTTGAATAAACCACTAAAATGTGTAAATGCTGACATTATACATTCTCCTATGGTGATTAAAAAACAAATGTAAACTGAAGTAGCTTTGTATCATCTCTGCCTTTAATCTAGTTTTCTTATTGATTGGGTTTTATAGCAGTCCTAGCAAGTTTGTGTAAATTGTAACTACACTCAACCTCCCAAAAAAATGGCACTTCAAACCGAAAATGTAGTTTATTTTGACTCACTAAGAGAAGAAATACTTGATTTAATTACCAGAATACTCTGTCATGGATTTATTGTAATTCAATCAATCTTGAAGCGTTCATAGCAAAGTTTGCTTAGCCATACTTAACCGATCAGCAAGTTTAAGCAACATCCACTGCAGGCATGACTTGGATGGGTGACCATTAGTGACATTACTACTGGTTGCTTCCATGCTTTGGAGCGCATGTTAAGCCGTCTGTCCCGGTTGTTGTGTTAGGATGGCAGTCGTTATAGCATGGTGGTAGAGCATATTGCAAATGCCCGCCTGGCTAGCTACCACCCTCAAGTGGAAAACCTGAAGCCAAGCACCTAATGGAGTGTTCCGGCGGCTGTGCCTGAGAGCCAGTAATTCTAGGTTAGCCTGCACAACATCTTCGACCACATCATCACTTACCATCAGGTGAAATAGTGGCCAAAGGGGAAAAATCAGGCATAAAAATAAAAATAAACACATCTCTTCATATTGTGTATTATCTGAGAATGTTGAGTTGTCTTCAGCCAATCTAGAATGCATTAATTATAATGCTAGGAATATGGGGATATTAGATTATGAAATCTGCTAATGGGAACTGGGACGTTACTTTAATGAAAACTGTAAACAAATATGATATCAGCAACACTCTGACTTGAATACTTGTGTCAAGGATGACTTTCCAAGCTAGCAATGCTTTAGCGGCAAAATTGCGGAAAAGAGCCCGCACATCAAGTACCAAGTAAGTAATGATGACTTTCCAGGTTATTATTACTCATGGGATATAGAATTAATAAAGTTTTATATCACAAATTATTTCTGAATACTTCAGAACTTCAAAACAGTTCAACCTAATAATTGGTACAAACAAAATGTTTGTGAGATCACAATGTGTAGTGAAGGATAACTAGTAAGTACCTGAATTAAATGAGGACTTTTCTATGGGTGCTATTTCACTCCATTACAAAACTTTAATGCCTCAACTACTTGATTGAAATAAGAATGTGGTGTCCAGCTTAAACAAAGCTCATGCAAGGGCTTAGTATTAACAACATTAGGACTTAAAGTATGCAACAAATATGCTGTTGTTTTGCAGAATGGAGTACATCATGATAGGATAGTTTTAATAGCATAGTCTTTAAAAAATGCATTTGTTTAAGCACACTTTTTTTTATTTTATTTAGTGTAGTTATTGACATTAGTATGTATTCATCAAATCTGGGCTATGTTTTTTAAAGTTATCTCTAAATTAAGACCAATTTAATTTTCTTTTTGATTTATGTTTAGAATTCAAGTTATTGGCATTTTTATTTTTATTTATGGATAACCATTGTACTTAAAATGTAATTATATTATTAAATATGGTTGCTATTCCAAGGGTGGAGTTGGGTTGAGGTAGGTTATTCAAGGGCCTAATGAGCTGGGTCATCCCTCCATTGGCCGGGGCCCGTCACCGGTGACGGGCCAACCGCCGGGGCGAGATGGTGATTGCTAACGCTACCCCATCTCGCCCCGACTAGGCGGCAGACTGCTCATCCCGGGTTTTTAGTGGGTAAACTCACTTGCCCCAGAGGGGCCGCTCCACTGGGCTTTGCCTCTAAGTCCAGACTGGAGCGGCAACGGGTAGGCTGCGGTGCTGTATGGGCAGCACCGCATCTGAGGCGGGCTGTGGTGTTGTATGGGCGACACCACAGCTGACGGTGAGGGGCCACGGCGGGAGAGGAGTGCCGGTATCACGGTGCGCCGCTCTCCCTACCTTCCGTGGCCACGGCGGGGCCGCCACCGTTGGATGGCGGACGCGGAGGGGCCGCAGGGGAGGAGGAGTGTTGGTATAGCGAGGCGCCGCTCTCCCTATCCTCTGCGGCCGAAGTAGCAGGCGACGGGGCTACTCATCTGACCCGTCGCAGGGGGACCTTGGGCGTCGGAAGCGGGGTCGTCTGACGCCCATTTGCGGGCTTGGTCCCCGGGTGGTAGCGACGTGCCATGTGTTCTGGTGCGTCGTGAGGGGTAGCACCCCAGGAGGGGTCCGGCAACGGACAACCGTGGCGGGTTCGTGGTTGAGTGCTAAAGCGACCCTGCGATCCCGCCGAGAAGCGGTAGAGATGGAACACCGTGTGTTATTTAGTCGGTAGGGGCACTTGCTGCTGTGGGAGTAGTTGGTGTCGAGCCCGACATATCCCGGCCACCATCCCCGAGGTGGACGGGAATGCGTAAATGCATTTTTCACACGTTAAAAAAAAAAAAAAAAAAAAAAAAAAAAAAAGGTTATTCAAGGGCCTAATGAGCTGGGTCATCCCTCCATTGGCCGGGGCCCGTCACCGGTGACGGGCCAACCGCCGGGGCGAGATGGTGATTGCTAACGCTACCCCATCTCGCCCCGACTAGGCGGCAGACTGCTCATCCCGGGTTTTTAGTGGGTAACCTCACTTGCTACCCCCCCGTGGGGGTAGTAAGGCCCCTCAGGCGAGGACTCCCACATAACCACTCTGCTCCCCCCGGAGCCGGGTGGTATCCATAAAGGATTTTCCCGGGTAACAAAAAAAAAAAAAAAAAAAGGTTATTCAAGGGCCAATCAACTGCCCCCCTCCAATATTGGTAATTTGTGATGGACATAATTGCTGCCTTCCAATTCACGGCAAAAGCGATATTAGCGAATAAACGCCGTTCCATGATGGCCCATATAACGTCACGGATGACGTCATTACATACGCCATCTTTCGATTTCATTGATCACACTATAAACTGAATTCACCCTGAGAGGGGGAAGGCTATCAAAACTGTAACTTTGTATATGTGTGAGTGAGTACATGCTGTATGTGTGCCTTAACGATGAACCAAATGATAGGTAGTAACTATTCACTATCATGTGGCCACGTTATCGTGAGCGATGTGAGCGCTATTATTGCCGATTTGTTGGTAGCACTCGACCGCATGATATATAATAGTTACTACAGACTTATCTGTCAAATGTGCGATTTCGGAAACGGAGTAGTGATGGTCACTATAATTGATAAAATCGCTTTGGCGTGAAATGGAAGGCAGAAAATGTATAAAGTAGTACAAAAGATTGCACAAAACTAGTGAGGTTTGATTTTAATATTGTTGTTTGCTCGGCGGATTACATTACCCGCATACCGCACACGACTATAATTTTTTCTCTCATAAATATGTTATTTTAAAGTTAGGTTTAGTTTTTTAAAATCAAAGACATAAAGATAAGAGATAAAATATACAAAAGTAGCTCGGTGTCTGATAAAAACTTGTTTGCCATTCAACGTTTTAAAAAAAGAATTGGGGTCTGTTTAAATTTTACATTCAGGTAGAGGACAGGTAGTCCGCAGGTTAATAACATTGAAGATTACAAACAAGACTTAGCAACAAGTTTTTGTTTAGTATCATTGCTTCACTCAAAGGACACATAATATGTCATGTCACCTTTTGTAGTGCATATGGGTAAGTATATGCTTCTCTATTTGCATAGAATTTACCTCCATTTGAAAGTTGTGTTAGTTCTTGACTAATTAAAATAGAAAATTAATATTGTGAATGTATTTTGGTTTTTTTTTTATGCCTTATAGGTTAGCCTTTGACCACTATCTCACCTGATGGTAAGTGATGATGTGGTCGAAGATGTTGTTCAGGCTAACCTAGAAGTACTGGCTCTCAAGGACAGCTGCCGGAACACACCGTTAGGTGCTTGACGACAGATTTTCTACTTGAGGTTGGTAGCTAGCCAGGCGTGCATTCGCAAAATGCCCTACCACAATGCTATAACGACTGCCATACTAAGACAACAACGGGGA
Organism: Plagodis pulveraria; assembly: GCA_963890685.1. NCBI lineage: Eukaryota > Metazoa > Arthropoda > Insecta > Lepidoptera > Geometridae > Plagodis > Plagodis pulveraria. Next base: position 6,707,386 of record OY982950.1, read on the forward strand.
CAGACGGCTTAACGTGCTCTCCGAAGCACGGAAGCGCTCAGTAGTAATGTCACTAGCGGTCACCCATCAACTCATGACCGCGCGCGACGTTGCTTAACTTTGCTGATCGGTTGAGAACAGCTAAGTAAACTTCGCTACAAGCGCTTCAACTTCAATGTTTAAGCAGAGTTAAAGCAACATTACAATAAAGCATTCATAGTGTAGTTTGCTTAGCAATTCTTCACCGATCAGCGAATTTAAGCAACATCTGCTACAGCCATGACAGATGACCATATGAGGATGGGTGACCACTAGTGACATTACTACTAAGCTCTTCAGTGAAAAAAGATTTTGTCCTCATTCTGATTCTACCGTCCTTAGATATATTTCTGCCATTTTAGTAAGAATGATTTTTGATAACATACTATGAATTGTAAAACAAATGTTAAGGCTTTTATTATAGTTGAGTAGTTTTTTATTTTAAGTCCTCGCTTAAAATATTTTTATCATTATATTCCTGCCCATATTGCACCAATGGGGGGTCAGTAAACTTCTGTTACAATGCAAAAGACAACACAATTGCATACATCATTAAAAAATATAGGCTCCTTCCTGGTGCCAATACGCATTGGGAATACTCTCGTTAATAGTTATACCTTTGGGGTAAACAGGGCCATAATGTAGTAAGGAGCACTGTTGTGTGCTCAATGTGCTCCCCATTTTAGTAAGTGGCGGCACGCTGCGCATTAAGTGCCCCGTTTTCGATCAAGCGTGTCTGTCAAAGTACGTGTTTGTATATTTATTAGAACATCTGCGGCTTAGTTTGACACATTTATCAAACAATATACTTACGTCTTTGACGAGTTTGGTCTTGTTTGATGAAATCTACGTCCAATTTGTTTGAAAAATACACCCGTATTTGTCAAATATGTTTGAAGGTGTGCAGCGGTGTTAGTCGAAATATACAAATTATTTTTAACTTTGACATATTTGTTCAATGGTGGAATGTTTCAGGAACTCAGTAATAATAGGCCATCATCAATCCATCATCGATCGCATCATCACATAACATCAGATTAGTTAGTGGTCAAGTACCCAGTTCAGTATACATTAAAAAAAAGATAATAAATATAATCACAGCTAATAATACCTGTATAAAATGTAAGTAGCTCGTAGGCCCTGCAAGTGTAGTACTTGTTATATACGAAATGTAATAATATATTTTTTATCTTGTCACAGATTGTATAAGCGTAGAACATCTTTTGTGTCCAGTACAGTACCAAAACCTACAGCGTAATATTATACCCTATACCAAGGTCATACAGTATATTTTAGAAAGGACAAGCCATATATATGTCCTCGTAATTCGATAAAACCACTAGATGACATCAAATACAGAAATATATTTGATGTAGACATAGTTATGTTTATCAAATGTAATAATTAGTTCAATTGCTTTGTTAGTGTCTAGGGCGCATTTTCTATTTTTGTACACGTGATAGCGTACAAAAATTTTAACAAAAATTTTAAACTTATACTTCGTTTTGTGTACTGACTGGTTTTGTGCGTGCATTGTACAAAACTTTTCTTTGTCGAAGAGGCTTAAGACAAAGATAGCACTATACGCTTCCGCTTGGAGATGAAGTGAGATAGAGATAAATAAAATTATTATTGCTAAGTACACGGAATCGACGCTTTCAATCGAATGTATGTTTTGTAAGACCTTAGAAATTATGATAGCCGTACAAAATATGACAATAACTTAAATATGCGAAAACTTGTAACTGTCAAAAACGTAGTCCCATATTACGATTTTTTTCTATTTTGTTACCAATTCCCAAATTTACATCAGCAAATTGCAAATAGCCGTCCGGCAACGACAAAAACTCATTTCATTATAATGTACGTTACGCATGATATTCTAATCTAAATAAGATTAGAATATTATTATTTAGCATTTTTCTATCACTGTATATTACCAATGTCATAATAATGTAAATTAAGTTATAATATTATATAATAATGCACATTAGAGGTATTTACCATAACAGGCTTGTTCAAGCGCGTTTCCGCAAAGACAGTTTGTCATTTTATGTGCCATCCGCTGGCAGTGTTCCGAATAAACAATAAGAGGAACGGGAAGAGAAGCTCCGACAGAAAAATAGGTATTTTAACAAAGTGATGCTGTCTCGCCGCTAAACGCCCGAACAGAATAGTGCGATAAGGACAATTGCAGCTTCTTCAAGTTTTGAATGAGAATTTGCGTTCTGGGTGAAAACTTTTCTCCTATAGTAAACATTAATCAAAACAAAAAAAATGGTCTCATTTTATAACTGACAGAATAAACTAGGTTTATAGGTTTTCCTTTTTCTTTATTTATCATTATTTTCCTATAAATAATTCACAAACTAGAGATACAAGTTTTGAGACAATATCGGTATTTAAATACCTATTCATTCAAATTTCTTTAATATAATGATAAAAATCAAAACCTATAAACCTGGGTTTTGATAACATCTATAACATTTCCAAAAATCATGAAAATCGGTGATTGTTTAGGGGTGTAGAAACATTTTCTTTTTTTGTATGAAAATTTGAGACTTCCCTCCAGTCTTAAATAAAAACAGTTAAGTACGATTATTTGTTAATTTTGAAGTATAAATAACTGATTATTATGTTACTTGAAATTATTGTAAAATTAAATAATTTAAGGTGAATTTCTTTCCTCTTTTAGAATGTGGGGTATCATCGTCTATAACTCGTTGAGTAAGAAAGAGTAGACATTTTTTATGTAAAAATAAATTATGACCATCAAAGTTGAAAATTTTAGACCAATTGTGTACAGGGTCCATTGCAAAATCTAAAGTAGAATTTGGAATTATGGTAAATTATGTAAAATATCCTCTATTTTACCAACAAATGCTGAAAATATTGTGTTTTGTAGGAGTGATCAAAATCAACAGTATTGTATGTTTGTAAATCAATACATAGTTAATATTAGACGCAAGTGCCAGTGTCATAACTATTAGCCCTGAATAGTTAATATTAGGCGCAAGTGCCAGTGTCATAACTATTAGCCCCGGATAGTTAAAATTAAACGCAAGTGCCAGTGTCACAACTATTATGTGAGAAGCCTATGGTTCCTGAAGCACAGCTGACGCTAGTTCGGGAACCTATGGATTCATATTATCTCTGTACCTATGTAACTTGAGTCAATAAAAACTATTTGTATTTGTATAAATACAGGGTTGTCAACATATTTTTTTTCTATAACGGACTGTTAAAGTAAGGAACCCTACCAGAGTGTGTCCCGACTTGCGCTTGGCCATTTTTTGTAAACGTGGCGTCACCCCCTTCGGTGTATTCCCGATGTCCCCATCGCCCAAATCCCCATCAATGGGGACAACGGGGATAGACCAAAATGTAAAAAATCATTCCCACTGTCCCCATCGCCTTTGTATTTATCAATGGGGACATCGGGAATTAAACAAAATGTGAAAATTGATGCCCACTGTCCCCATCGCACGTCTTACCTTCAATGGGGACTTACATAAATAGTTAAATTGTTATCATTGCTGCGATGAAATTATTCGCCGCGCCGTACTCTATATAGGTTACGGACATAATTGTGTCGCTCACAGTAGACTCCTTCTAAATCACTAAATTAAATCATTTTGATTTTATCAATTAGAGATTGAGTGCCTATTCCCCCATCCACAAGTAACTCCTTGTTATTCTTGAACAAGTTTTTATCTCGAAGCGTATTGGGGTTACATCGTATCTCTTTAACCAAATTCACTCATAACAGAGAAAATAAATAAATATTAATTCAAACAATGAGGCCATGTAATAAGTATGTAGTAGACCTAATTAGGGGTGGATAGACGCGGGTTCAAATCCCGCGCATGACTTAAATTTTTCCTATCGTATATTTGTAATTTTGTAATGTAATCCGCATAGTAGGCGTTATTGCAAATATAACAATATTAAAAAGACCTAATTAGTTCAATTTATTCCTTGCTTATGGCAGTTCTGTCGACGCAAAAGGCATTGTAGTGCATCTTTGAAGGCACGCTACAAAATATAGTTATATTATGAAGTATACTGCATGAGCACTATAAAAAAGAGATAAAATGTAATTAAAAATTTTAAAGTCCCTAAGAAATTAATGTCACTGTTGTCTGTGTACACTTTTGCACGTGTCTCTAGTTAGTAAACAAAATGAATTGATAACAAACATGAAAATTTAAGCTTTGTGGAGAAACAAAACTCTAAGAGAATCTTCGACCGCATCAATCACTTACGACCATGTGAGAATGTGGTCATATTAGCAATAAAAATAAATTAGTACCTCAATGGTTGGCATATTAAATACGAAATAACACTAACACTTCTGTGCTATGTAAATAAATCTTTATAAATAGAAAAAAACATTGTGTAGTTTCACCAAACTGGGATACGAGGATAACTTTGTTCTCTGTAACCGACAAAAAGAGAAAAAAAATACGTTTTGGTGACAAAACCGAGCTGTGTCACCAAAGACGTTGAATTATATTGCAATATTTTTAAATAGCCATGGTTTTGACTTTTATGAAAAAATTACATTAGTAAAGGAAAAATCATATCCAAGATCAAAAAATATACCGTCTTTATAGTAGCTAGAAAGGTTGCGTGGAAGAGATCACTATTAGTGATATGGAAAATGAAAAAAAAGCTTACAATAAAGTGTTATAATGGGCGCTTTTAACACTTTATTGGAAGCTTTTTTTACTGTTATTTTTGTATACCAGTGGTGTAACAATAAATAATTATCTATATATCTATCTAGTAGCTTCACAAACAAAAAAAAATAATTAGGCCACTTTGCTTCAGCTGATAATACATCGGTACCATTCCATCGTCCACGGTGCTGGCACATGACAAGAATCTAAGCTAAGAATTTGAATTTTTTCCCCAACAGAACCTTTAAAATCTGCTACTGATGTTGCCGTTCTATGATAGCAAAGACCTACCACATTTTAATGGCGTATAGTGTAAATTTATTCGCGTATTAATTTTACTCTAGATTTGTTAAATTAGGGCCACAGTAGTAAACTCATAAAAAGACATGGCATTTTTTGCGATTAGATTTATTCTCCCAGCCTGCTATAACAAATCAAATGGTATGCTTAGCCGTTCTTAATCGATCAGCTAAGTCAAGCAAAGTCCGCCGCGGTCAGGAGTTGGGTGGGTGACGGCTAGTGACATTACTACTGAGCGCTTCCGTGGTTCGGAGGGCACGTTAAGCCGTCGTCGGTCCCGGTTGTTGTCTTACAATGGCAGTTGTTACAGCATAGTAGTAGGTCATTTTGCGAATGCCCGCCTGGCTAGCTACCACCCTCAAGTAGAAAATCTGTCGCCAAGCACCTAACGGTGTGTTCCGGCAGCTGTCCTTGAGAGCCAGTCAAATCAAATGTAATCAAATAATTTATTTCAGACTTAGCCATCCATAATATTGTTAGTTTACAAAAATACCTAAAAACTATTGTTAGTCATATTTAAAACATACACAAAATATTACCTATTAGGTGTTGTAAAATATATAGCCAGTAATTCTAGGCTAGCCTGAACAACATCTTAGACCACATCATATCTTACCATCAGGTGAGATAGTGGTCAAAGGCTAGCCTATCAGCTATAAAACAAAACAAATGGAACAACGATTACATATCAGAATTATTAATGAATACTAGCTATTTTTATTTTTAGGATATCTTTACTCAGAAGTCGAATTCCAAACCGACGGTATATATAGAACAGGATAAGATATAGCTCTAGTAGACTAATAAGGGCAGCCGGTGATAATGAAGCCATGAGGCTATTAATACTCAATAATGTTACAGTACCAAATGTTATTTTCTTACTCTATTCATTGAACCGATAAGAGATAACAAGTATTTGATATGTTTATCACCAAGTTAGCGGACTCACGGTCAGCTAACTTTTGTCGTTTAGATGTATCTACCACCTACTTATTTTGTCGTTTATATCAAAATTTATTGTATTGCTTTTTTATCTTTACTGATATGATTCGTTCTAGTTTGGCACAGATAATTCGTTATTGTAGCACCCAATACTTGTCGAGATGAAACTATTTAAAAAATAACAAGTTGTTGATGGGGCAGTTAAAAATCTGCTAATGCATAATAACAAATATATGAAGAACATTATATAATAATATTTTACAAAAGAATTTAATAATATATCTATATTGTGACAATTCTCCTGCAAAGCTGACGCGTCGTCATAAACGCCACGCAGCCCAGTCGGTAGAGTCTAGATCGTGCGCACGGAGATTCAAAACCTGATGATGCATTATGTAGAATTGAAACGCGTCGACAATCTTTCCGGTTAGGCTAAGTAGTGATTATCGTCACGTCGGCTTGGCAGAAAAAATATTACGAATTACTAGGATTTTCAATAATGTTTTTTTAAATATAAATTTAATATTGACCTTGAATATTTTTGTTATTAATTATGGATTTTCGCAATGAAACTCCTGAATCTATGAATAATCTTAAAAGTCTATTATGAGGGTATAACACTGCTTGTATGTCTGCCGCCCGCGCCTCGCTGCGTTCTACAAAAACTTAAGATTGTAGTGTATAATTTAAAATAACGGTTGCCATGCATGGAACATTTTTTCGAGTTTGATCACCGGGTATTCAAAATATGGCAAAATTACGTTTGTATGGAAATCGCTCGGTGCAGTCTAACCTTAAGAAAGAATGACGCTTGCGAAGAAAAGGAAGAAACTTCAAGAGATCCACCTTTCGTATTCCCCTGTTTTCTCCTGCACCGACCTTCTTGAACCGATTAAAATAAAAATAAAATAACAATTTTTTTAATTTGCCTTCTAGTTCCTCTGAGCATGGCGTTAAAACGGGGCGTTTTAGTGATTTTCAGGGTCATATTTTCTTTATTAATAATTAGTTACTGAAAATAAGGAAATGACAGAGGAGTGTCTAAAGCATGTATGATTGCTCTAGATATATTATTTTATTGATATTATCCAGGAATATGGAAACGCACGCCGCCATCTACCTTAATAATCTAGCTTATATGCCTCAGACCTCTGACCTCTCTGTTGCCACATGAATAAAGAACGGTACAGAATAAAAGCACTACTACACTCACAGCCATGTGTGCGTTACTAGTCTGACAAAACGTGCGCAGGTTGCAGCGACTACAGCGGTGCCCGCTTGGTTACAGAACCGGTTTGAACCAGCTCAGTCAGCGGACAAAGTTAACGTAGCTTTCATTCTGTTCCATTCTTTATTCATGAATAAAGAATGGAACAGAATGAAAGCTATGATATGCTGTTGCCTCCCACATAATTCTTACATTCAAAAGTGCAGTAACACCACGAGAAAAACAAATTTATAACCACATAATGTACTGTCGCAAGTCAATTGAATAAGCAAATAGCTTTGTGCCGTAAGCCGTTACTTTTGTTTGACGAGTCTCAAACAAATATTGTTGAATTGGATCATAATGTTAAAACACTAAAAGGAAGTATACGTTGAAACAAAAGAATACAACGTCAATTTTTGATACAAAATGTAGATACGTTATGTTGGCTGCAGTCAGATCTGCAGCGCAAGTACCTTAGTTACCGATTGCTTAATTTGACATTTAAAATCGTCTAAATTCGATAACACGGGTTATATGTTTTGTCAACGTTGCCAGTATGAAACCTAATTAAACGATCGGTAATTAAATTCGATAAACATTCGTTAAATTTTAACGAATTTATAATCTGAGCATGGAACTTTAAAATGACTTAGAATATAATGTTTTGTCAGGTTTAAAAAGAATGTATGTCGATATTACTGCAAAAAAATTAAAAATGAACTTTTGGGCTCTTTATAATTTTGAAAGAAGAGCTGTGGGCTTAAAGAAAAAAGCCATTTAGTTTTTTTTTTTTTAGGTTTAACTTATCAATCGCACTTTTCATTAGGTTCCTTCTGCAGCAGGCAGGAGAATTTATAAGTTTACGAATATGCCGAACAAACATTATAACGATTATTAAAAAAAAATTTTTTTTTTCCTTATATAGTGACATCGCTGGAAGATAACTTCAGTCAGCTGCCATAACCATTATATTCTCTTTATTTTAACTTCAATCCATTACTGACGGTTAGTTGGAACGTCACAGACAGTAATTCTAGGTTATCCTGAACAAAATCTTCGACCACATCATCACTTACCATCAGGCGAGATAGTATTCAAGGGTAGCCAAGAAGTAAAAATAAAATACTTCTATATTAAACAGAGTATAATATAATTTTCATTTCTCATGCTCGTAAAGTTCTTATTTAAGCCCGGTATAAGCGGACTAAAACAGATTTTTAGCTCTAGTGCTTAAAAGCCTATGTTTACTATTATATATATGCACTTGTGCTTAATGTATATTAAGCTTTTTTATGCTCTTGTGCTTAATATATATTAATCACGAGTTGATAAAAAGGATCTTGAAAACATGTACATAGTTGTAATTTTTTTCATATGGGAAGTTTGAGATATAATTTTAATTATTTGTTTCATATATATAGTGAAACAAAAAAGTTCCCATTCTTACATTAATGTCACTCAGTATACACATGATTTCTGTTGTTATTTACAAATATGTGCTATGTATACATCACTCGATAAATTCTTATCATGTCGAGTACTTACGGGGATATTTCCATCCGATAATGAACAGTCGATCGTTACACGATCTTCATTACCGTTTCTATCGTATTGTAGTTAGCAATGTTTAACTTTTAATTAAACGCTTCTGATAAAGTAGTAAATGTACACAGTTCAAGAAATACAGTACGGAAGAACGGAGCTAGTTCTATTGAAATAGGGCTGTGTCAAAGAATGGAAACTTTAAAATTGCAATACTTGCGTGCGGAAAGTTTATAGACTGATTTTGAAGGTTTTCTTTATGAAATGTGTTTAAATCTGTGAATAAAGTTTTAATAATTAATGAACAGCGTACGAGTGGTGCATCGCAGCAGGAGTGGAATAGGATGAAATAAAATTTTATTTTATTTGTGATAGTGATAATTGTTTGAGTGATATTATGATTTCGAATCTGGCAGTAAACACCGTGAAGGTGTTGCACATTGTGGCGATGCAACATGTTGTTAGTATATTTTCTTATTAACTGTTGGGTTTGCGGTTCAACACCTGTATTTTACATTTATTTCTAATAGGTTAGCCTTGATTCTAACCTGATGGTAAGTGATTTCGTGGCCGTATGTGTTAATTCCCTGTGGGGTGCCGGGTTAGAATTGCACCTCTCCATATATTCCCGTGGATGTCGTAAGAGGCGACTAAGGGAAAAATACCAGAAGGTGGGCAGCGCCTTGTGAAGAACTGCCATCTTACACTGCGATCCTCAAGCCGCCTTCCAAGCGTGGGGATTATGGCAAATACCCCTTCATCGGGGAGGCTGTGTTCAGCAGTGGACGATCCGGGTGATAAAGTATGTGTTATTAGGCTAAAGCTAGAATTACTGACTATCAAGTACGGCTGCAGTAACACACCATATTATGTTGCTTGGTGACAGATTTTCTATTTAAGAAAATGAAGTCAACTACATAGTTAAGCGAGCATTTGCAAAATGCCCTATCGCCATACGGTGAAGCTCAAGCCCGCGCCGGGATTCGAACCATGGTACACCTGCCCGGCAGTCCATAGCCATCACTGCTTCAAAATACTGGGGAATGATAATTTGATGGAGTGTGGGGAGCTGGGTGAATCTAGATAGTTGACATTCTATTTCCGGGATATTTTTAGAGAACATAAACAACATTATATTTTTTTTAAGTAATGGCCCCAGTTTTACGCCCATTATTCACGCAGTGACTCGTATACCTTTTATTCTGAACTAAGCAAATGTGTAGTAATCGAACTACGTATTAAATTTGCGTACTCGTACGAGCGAGTTTGAATTGAAGTAATGAGAAGGTGTTTACAGACAATATTAAGTGCGGTTGGCGACAGATATGTCTACTTGAGGATTGTAGCAAAAAGGTAATGCAAAACCTCATGAATAGCGAGTGTGTGAAGTTCTAGCTCGGGCTATCATCACAGCATCAACAGCTTGAATACGTCCACCGCTGAAAAAAGTGTCTTCCCTCATTATAAGGGGGCTTGCCATAATCCCTACGATTGGCAGGCGTCAAGAGATCGTAGTGTAAGGTGGCTGTTCTTCAGAAGACGCTGCTGCCAATCTTCTTGTATTTGTCCTATCGTCGTTACTTACAACTCCCACGGGAAGGTAGAAGGGCATTTTTGCATGGTGGAAGGGCATTTTGCGAATGCCCGCCTGGCTAACGACCACCCTCAAGTAGAAAATCTGTCGCCAAGCACCTAACGGTGTATTGGGGCATTCTAGGTTAAGCCTGTTAACTCCTTCGACCACATATTCACTTACATAAGGTGTGATAGTGGTCAAAGGCTTTACCTTCAATAATAAAAATAATGCTATAGGGTGTGCGATTTGAGCCCGGACTCCCACGGGGTCTAAACACGTTTAATTTACACGTATAAATATCGAACTAACAATCGCCTGCTACCAATACTCATTACCACGAAGCTATTACTGCTTCAGTATATTTCGAACAAATAGAAATAAGTACAAAAATGTTTATTCTTGTTCATAGATTACGAGATAACTGTATTGTTTGTTATATTCTATGTAGTTTGTTTTGTTGGTGCTAATTATGTATTGTTGTTGTTTAGGTTCATTATGTTATCTAGACGATAAGTACCGTTAATGTTGTTTAATGAAGTGGTACTGCTGATGTATGTTCTCTTAGATGCTACTAGGGAAACTTATCGGCGACTTTTTTCTTTCCCTATTAACCATTTATCGCGCTACACTGAGAAAAATCTAAAGTCAAAAGCGCCATAATGACAGCTAATTTATATGGTATAAGGCAAAAAACCGACCAAACGTAAATACGTACAAAAACGCCTTCCAGCTAGAAGGCGTTAAACGAGGTCTGTGAAGGCGAATGTTTCTTTTCGTCTTCATTTAAGGTGTATTTTGTGGTCTTTCTTTAATATTGACTTTTCGATGAGGCTGATTAAGTCGTACGTTATAGTGATAATCACCGTATATAAACCGCCGTAAAAGTAAGGTATATTTTATGGTCAATACTGCAATTATTATCGTATAACAAGTTCAATTCTGAAAATACTTTACGGAAGGCGATTTGAGGGTAGTGCTTGTTATAAAACATGGTACATTTTTTATTGATTGGTGAAAATCATCTTAAGAGTTGTGAATTCATCTTACGTAGTTACAATTCAACGGTAAAAGGTCAAATTGGATTTAAGCCTTTAAGTCGTTTTTCTCTGTGTAGTCTAGATAAAAAAGGTTAATGAATATTTTATTTGCTTAAATATGAGTAATTACAAAATAATGCATTATTGATGTTCCCGTGCTGGCGGGATATAATGTTACCCCCCATCTCCCGTGGGTGTTGTAAGAGGCGATTAAGGGAAAATTACCCGAAGGTGGGCAACAGCGCCTTCTGAGGAATTCTTATCTTATACTGCGCTCCCCAAGATGCCTCCCAAGTGTGGTCTTATAGCAAATCCAGGCTGTGTAAATCCGGCTACAGTACAGATGTTCAAAAAGTAAATGATTCACTTGCCTGTCACCTACATAATTTAAACAAATATTGTAATAACTCTATTATATAGTAAGTATGTAAACACATTGTTAAAAGATGTTTAAAAGAATGGCCCCGAGTTTCTTGCCCGTTCTTCACGCAGTGGCTCTATACAATTTATTTGCTGAACGTGGCAGTACAATGTAGAATATTTCAATACTAAAATTTGTAATTGACCTTCATAAGAGCGTCGAAGACGCCTAAATTGAATAAATGATTTTGACTTTGACTTGTTTAGCCTAAAAAAAAAGGCGTGCTAACATTTTAAAACAAAGGCATGCAGGTAGATTTTACAATCAAATAAAATGTGATAAAAATTAACAATTTGCAAAAGTCTACACAAAATAAAGTAATATACATGTAGCCGGTTGTCATCTTCATGACTCATATAAACACACCGACAACATTCAATACATGAGATCGGGTACTTATGTCCATGACGCATGTATGCACTTCGGCCTTGATCCCAACCTGAGTGGGAGCTTCGCATACAACCTGCGGCGTCATTGTTACTCGTAAGCCGACAAGTTTAAAAAGATTGAGTTGAAGCAGTGATGGCTCAGTGGCGTCGGCTATGGACTGCCGTGCAGCAGGTCCATGGTTCGCATCCCGCCGCGGGCTTGAGCTTTGCCGCATGGTGGAAGGGCATTTTGCGCCAAGCACCTAATTGTGTGTTCCGGCAGCAGTCCTTGAGAGCCAGTAAAATTACAGGCACATAAGACATAACACCTGTACGTCTCAATGTGACGGGCACAGTGCAATTCATCGTTTACGAAGTAGGTACATCTGTTATAGGCAGAGGTTAGCCCACTTAACATCAGGTGGGCCTCGGGCCTGTTCCGTCACAAAAACATAAATAAGAAAAATAAAGATTCATACATGTAGAAAAAAGTGAGTAATTTAATATCATTGTGACTAATGGGCATTAGTGGTGCATAATGGGCATTTTTCTTGCTGGTTATCAACCTCAAGTAAAACCCTACATTAAGCACCTCAGAATTCCGACGCTGTCATTTGAATAACACTTTCCTATAGTAATTAAACAACAGTTCAAATCACGTATATTTATCATTATTTTTGTCCCGACGTTTCAAACACTTTGCAGTGATTTGACACTTTGAACCAATTAGTCACCCCGTGACCACGGTCACATCAAAGTGTTTGAAACATCGGGACGAAAATAATGATAAATATACGCGATTTAAACCGTTTAAAGTTGTTTAGTTACTATGTGTAATAATCGCGAAAACCTAAGACAACATTAACACTCGCATGTTGTACACCTATATAAACAATTTTGAACTGACCTCGACCGGCAGTTGTCTTTGAAAGCCAGGCTCATTTTAAAGATAGATACACAGTAGAGTTCACGGAGCGTTTTCCATACAAACGTAGTTTCGTCATATTTTAAATACCAAGCGTTCAAAACTTTGCATGTATATCCTTGAGCCTAATATAAATGCTTCTGGTTTGCCAGATTTCCGTAAAATTAAGTATTAACAATAATAATTAGAAAAATCGCATTGGATGCAAATTGTAATTTTGACTTTTAGAGCCTGTTTCAGAATGTTCGAGTAAGTGCCGGTTATACTACCCAGAACATATTTAATAAATAAAACACTATCTTTGCGTTTCACAGTCATCGATTTAGCCATCGGTTAAAGCTTGAAACGCGCTGCATAGTAACTGTCATTTTTATCATTCAGTTATTTTATGTTCTGGGTAGTATAACCGGAACTTACTCGAACATTCTGAAACAGGCCCTAAATAGATGACTGTGAAACGCAAAGATAGTGTTATATTTATTAAATATGTTCTGGGTAGTATAACCGGAACATACTCGTACATTCTGAAACAGGCCCTTAGGGATATAATAAATCGAAACACTGACAAACCAGAAGCATAGACATTAGGCTCAGCAATATGCGTACAAAGTTTCACCGAGTTTGAACACTTAGTATTTAAAATATGATGATGAACTACGTTTGTATGGAATGCGCTCCGTGAACTCTACTCTTAACATGTACAAGATTATCGTATCTAATAGGGTGCTTACCATTTGAAGTTAGATTCGCTAAAAACGCTAAAAACGATCACACTCCCAAAAAGTTGTTCCACATGGGTCTTGGCGTTATTTTCGCCATAAACGCTCCATCTAATGTCAAAAGTGACAGAAGTGGCACATTTTAGTGGCATTGTTAGCGTTCTTATCCTAAATGGAACAGGGGATGACAGTTACAAACGATCACAGTGATCACAACCATAGACGCAGAATGTGATCAAAATTATCGAAAATAACGTTATAGCGACAAATGGAATATACCCATAGTGTAGCTGGTTAGATATTGGTCAAAATCTTATCAAGTTTTGAAGCCCTTGTCGTACTTAATCTTCCAACTAGGTTAAGCAATGTCCGCTGCGATAATTATGTCATTGGTTGACCGCTAGTGGCATATACTACTGTGTATTTATGTTTGAGCTATATCAATAAGGAGCTTGTATCGGAAAATGAAACAAAATATGAATTAAGCAAAAAAGTGCGAGGTGGCTACGACCTTTTGATTGTCCAAAAAGCACGTAACGTGGACGCGATTGCCCGAGTTACAACGCGGATTTGTCAAGGATGTAATCGGTCACATTATAATATCGAAATTTAGATGTGAAAATTCAATATTTGAGGAAGATTTCCTAAAAGTTTTTTTTTACCCCTTATAATCTAACGATTAGGAAAAATCCTTCAGCATGGTTTTCTTGTCTTTATGTCCGTACATAGTATATATTGTACGGGATCCAAACAATGATACTATGAAGAGGAGTTCACCTTCAAAGTGATCAAAATCAAGGAATCGCCCTTAAGCAGTCGGTCCCTTAAGTAAGGCAAGCACCTAACGGTGTGTTCCGGCAGGTATCCTTGGGAGCCAGTAATTCTAGGTTAGCCTGCACTACATCTTAGACCGTATAATCACTTTCCAAATTAAGATAATGACCGAAGTCGAACCTATTAGCGATAAAAAAAAACCAGGAAAGTGGGTTCGTATAGGTATAGTCTTAATATGTAGGCTTAATATTTTTTTAAAGTACTACTTGCTCTATATGTTGTCACACAAGCACATACTGACGTTCATAAGAATGGCTCCAAGTTTCTTGCCCATTCTTCTCGCAGTGGCTCTATACAATTTTTTGCTGAACGTGGCAGTACAATATATAATATTTCAATACTAAAATTTGTAATTGACCATCATCAAAGCGTCGTAGACGCTTAAATTTAATAAATGATTATGAATTTGACACGTTTGCCGCAAAAAAAACAGCTAGACAGACTTCGCTCAAGTAGCAACAATATCCTAAATGCTATATCAGGTAAATTTGATTCTCCTTGGTGTGGAAACTCATTAAGAGGACTAAATCACTGTTAGTTTAAAGTACTAAACTGAAACAAACTAACAAAAATTGAATCAAGTTGTCAAAATAAGTAAATTTATTATAATTTATGTTGTAACCAAGCTTTTTATTGTCTCGTCAGATCATGGAGGAGTTTCGCGACATGCCTGCTGACTTCGGGCCGGACATCCCCGACGCGGGCGTTAGAGGCTTCCTGGTGGCGGGAGTGCCCGCCGACGGATGCACCAACATGACAGGGCCGCCCGCTGATGATAACTTTACTGGAAAGTGGATCGTGCTCATTGCCAAGTAGGTTTGATTTATTTTAGTTATTTATTTATTTCAAATTCACATACACTAATTATAACAGGAATGTCCGTATTCAATTGTGTATGCATATATTAGGTCCTTACATATGAAATTGGCGTTTTTCGTACTGGCCACTTTAATCACGAATTTCTCCTCTTTGGTAAGGAATTCCAAATTCAAATTTGTACAGCTATAGACTCATGTATTTGTGCTTCGATGATCGTCATTCATTTGTTTTTTTCTTCTGTTTTTTTCTGTTTGCGTCACTCATTTTACAAAATGGAAAACCTTAAATATCGCATTATTTACGAGTACGAGTTCCGCCGTGGCACTAGTGCTGCGGAAACAACTCGAAGGGTGAATGATGTGTATGGCGGTCGTGTTGCAAAAGAAAACACAGTTCGTTTTTGGTTCCAACGTTTTCGTTCTGGAAATTTCGACCTGCAGAACAAGCCCCGTGGACGGCCTGAGACTCAAGTTGATAATGAAGAGTTGAAGGCTATTGTGGAAGCGGATCCATCGCAAACCACGTCCGAGTTAGCTGCAGGCTGCGATGTTAGTGATAAAACTGTTTTAATTCACTTGAAGCAAATTGGGAAGACCGGCAAACAAACCGGCAAACGCGCGTCGACTGCTGCGTTACATTACTAAACCGGCACAATAATGAAGGTATTTTAAACCGAATCATTACCTGTGATGAAAAATGGGTTCTTTACGATAATCGGAAGCGCTCAGCGCAATGGTTAGATCCTGGCCAGCCAGCCAAATCCTGCCCCAAGCGAAAATTAACCCCAAAAAAGTTACTTGTAAGCGTTTGGTGGACTAGTGCCGGTATTGTTCATTACAGTTTTTTCAAATCTGGCCAGACTATTACGGCTGATGTCTATTGTCAGGAATTGCAAACCATGATGGAAAAGCTAGCGGCTAAACAACCTAGGCTGGTCAATCGCTCCACGCCACTGCTGCTTCACGACAACGCTAGACCACACACTGCGCTACAGACGGCTACTAAATTAGAAGAGCTTCAATTGGAAAGTCTAAGACATCCTCCGTACTCCCCGGACCTTGCTCCAACAGATTACCATTTTTTTAGAAATTTGGATAACATCTTGCAAGGGAAAAAATTCAACTCCGACGGGGCAGTCCAAATCGCCTTCAAAGATTTTATTGATTCCCGTCCGACTGGTTTTTTTAGTAAAGGGATCAATGAACTACCTATGAGATGGCAAAAGTGCATAGAAAATAATGGTTCATACTTTGATTAATTAAATATATTATATTAAAAAATATTCGACTTTTTGTTCCTCCCATACAAAACGCCAATTTCATATGTAAGGACCTAATATAAAGTAATAAAGATTAGATTAATTTAAGAATCTAAATACCTTCACCAAATAACAGACGGATTACTATAATTCAAATTACAATATAATCTAAAATATTACCAATTAAATCCAAGTCAAATACACAACATACATTATAATAAATATGCTGGCACCTATTTGGCTCAATAAATAAGCATTGCATTGCAATTCAACGGGGCAATGCTGCCAGCATGCTGGGCACGCTGCCAACTGGTAGTGGGCTAGAGCATTTGGACTGCCTATGAGTCTGCAATGACTTATAGGTATCTAAATGCTTTTATTGTAGTAGCTGTAGTGTTGTATATAGTTCGTAGTATTTAGTTAATAAAGGCATACGGCCAGTAAAAAATATTAATAATAAATAAGTCAACGTCCGTTATTACAAGTTAAGATCCATGTCAATAATTACTACTTAAAATTCATGTCAATAATTACAAATTAAAATTCGTGTCAATAATTACAAATGTCAAATATTAAAAACATATTGTTTATACCATTATGCCTGTTCCTATTTTTTCATAATGCTCGTACATCGAATACGAGTTGGTAGCCCACCTAGCCTAAGTACTGCCCTAGCTACCACCCTCAAATTGAAAACCTTTTACATTTTCCTGATTCTTCCGGCAGCCGTCTATGAAAGTCCATTCCCATTTAATAATAAAAAATATTTTTAAATAAAAAGGACGTGAGGCACTCGGAGACTGCCGCGGTAAAGCTATTGCATAGCATTTTTTATCAACTTATGCAATTAAAATTATTTATGCCACCTAGAGGCGAGTTGCTGAACTAAAGAGACAAGCGTGATATTTCAAAAAGTCATTAAAGGTTCTGCTATTCATCGATAGGTGGCAAAACTAAAAAGTATCACCGCTGTGCCGGTCGGAGTGGAAGGTGTTAGGTTATTTTCGTTACGGAATTTCTGGATTCGGTTTCCACGCTCAAGGCCCGCGATAGAAGCTATGCAATAGCTTAAAAAAACATAAACTTCACATTTTAGAAAAACACTTAAATAAATGTATCTCTGCCTAATTTTCCTGTTAAGCTGACGTGACGTCATAAAGGCTTCGTAGCCAAACCTAGAAGATTTTTTGGCCCTTTTACTTCTACATAGTATCAACGTCATCTCCCTGCCTCATTCTCACTACTACTAGTGAACTTGTCCCGAGTACAGACGATGCCTATTAGGCGTTTATTAGTGTGCGTTGTAGTATGGAGTTTCATTCAACAAATACTGAACGGCTTGTATTGAGGCAATGTTGAAATGGCGCCGGGTGGATCAGTGTGCGGCAACCTTATGGAAACAATTTTATTGTGCATGCAAGTGGATACACAGGGTTAATGGTAAAATGCGAACAATCTCTTAGTGTTGACTTCTGCTAGTCCTAACAAACATTTTGAGATGTTTTTTTTGTGTTTGTTTATGTGTATTTGACGGAATAAACACGAGGACCACCTGATGTTAAAAGTCTCTTGGGCCTGTAATTTATTATTTCATATTTTTTATTACATTGCTCGATGTAAATATTCAAAACTCTATTCAAAGGGAGCGCGGGGCGGCCAGTATTACTAGCCAGTACTCTTGGCTCGGAAGAGGCATTGATTTTACAGAAACAAAAAAATATTTAAAATAAAAATATGTCAAAATGGTTCTTTTTTTATGCCTGATAGGTTAGCCTTTGACCACTATCTCACCTGATGGTAAGTGATGATGTGGTCGATAAGACAACAACCGGGGCCGACGGCTTAACGTGCCCTCCGAAGCATGGAAGCGCTCAGTAGTATTGTCACTAGCGGTCACCCATCCACCTCATGACCGCGACGTTGCTTAACTTTGTTGATCGGTTGAGAACAGCTAAGTAAAATTCGCTACGAGCGCTTCAAAACGTTAGGACTTTTTGTTAGGACTAGCAGAAGTCAACCCTAAGAGGTTGTTAGCATTTTACCAATAACCCTGTATATTATACCATTCGATCGATTACCTCCTGAAGGTTTAATACAATGATTAATATCAAATATTTTACCAAAAAATTATTATGGAAACGGCGTGTGTTATCTAATCAGTAGCTCCAATGAATGACGACATGCCAACATTATTTATGTGGGAGTATGATCGGAGCATCACTAATAAAGCACTTAGGTTTATATGATCGATATGACAAAGTACTCCACCTTTGACATTGTTCAATGACATTAACATTTTTTATCCGTTATATCGATTCATTGAACACCACGTTATGTTGTTCAGGGTTATAATTCAGGAGTCTAGATATCAAAGGAGGCTGACTTTGGTGAAATGAGTTTCAAGGACGCAAATTTTGAGCATGTTTTTCAAAAAGAGTGTACGCTTATTTGAGTAAAATACACGATTCTCTATATTTCTCTCGATAGACAAAAACATGAATAGAGATATAAAATTTCGCTTAGTCGCGCACAAATTTTATTTCTTACTATTATGTAGCAACCATGTGATAAAGTACCTGAAAGATTATTTCTGTTTTTCAAAAGCACACTTGTGTGTATAATTTATATAAAAATGCAATTTAGACGCGTGAACTCATCTGATGAAGGGCATCGGACATGCCCGAAACCTAGGTCGACAATCTCGACCAATACGCTTGAGTATATAACCGGTTGGGTTATTGAAAAACTTTAATAACGTAGTTCTGTTTCGCTCACTCGCATTCAAAACGAAATCGTTCCGTCCTACGCCATCAGTATGAAATTTTTCAAAGACCACTTCGTCTTAAGACGCTATCCGTAGGACGAATGACATAATTAAAAATATATTAAATATCGTAAAAAATATTATATTGATGACTTGTCAAATGGGGAAAACGTGTTAATTTATATTTTTTTATGTTTGTAAGATAATACGAATAATGTTATTTTAACTCGCGAATTCCATGAACATGTATAATAGTTACAAAACTAGATACAAGCGCCAAATTTCACACACGGACGTGAGATTTCACCTTAAGGAGAATAAGTGACATCTATAGACGAATAGAGTTCATCTTTTTTTTTATTGCTGATAGGTAAGCCTTTGACCACAATCTCACCTAATTCTAAGTCCTGATATGGCCTAAGGTGTTAACAGGCTTAACCTAGAATTACTGGCTCTCAAAGACAGCCGCCGGAACACACCGTTAGGAGGTGCTAGACTAGCTGCTGGAGGCGCGTTAGGACATCATACGCATTGGAAGTGTAGCTGTGTGCATTATATACTGTACTGTACTGGAACAGCCGGATTGACCACTGCTGAACACAGGCTCCCCCATATAGGGGATTTCCCATAATCCCTACGTATGGCAGGTGTCTTGGGAATCGCAGTTTAAGATATCAGTTCCTTAAAAGGCGCTGCTGCCCACCTTCCGGTGTTTTATCTTCAGTCGCCTCTTGCGACACCCAGAGGCAGCAATGGGAGGGTGACATTCTAACCAAGGCACCCCAAGGGAAACACGGTGCATTATAATATGCTTGTGTTAAATTTTTCTCCACATTGTAGCGTATTTAGAGCGTACCCATTTTGAAATCAATGTTATTTATTTACTTAGCTTAACTACATGGGTGGATTTGATATATGATTATGCTACGAAGTATTTGAAGCAGTGATGGCTCAGTGGCATTGGCTATGGACAGCCGCGCAGCAGGTTCATGGTACGAATCCCGCCGCGGGCTTGAGCTTCACCGCATGGAGGAAGGAAATTTTGCGAATGCCCGCCTGCCTAGCGAGCACACTCATGTAGAAAATCTGTCGCCAAGCACCTAACAGTGTGTTCCAGCAGTAGTTCTTGAGATGGCACATGAAACTTAACAACTTTAGTCTCAGTGTGACGGGCACAGTGCAAGTCGACAAATTGCATCTGTTATAGGCAGAGGTTAGTCCGCTTAAAATCAAGTGGGCCTAAAAAAAAACTGATACCTTAATAATGAGTTGCGAATTTGGTGCTTTATAAACTTGTATGTGATTATATTATGTTCAAAAGCCAGTCTTATTACTATTGAGAAAAGGTATAAAATTGTTTGTTTACAGACACAATACGTCGTGTTCGTACGAGACGCAGGTCCGCAACGCTCAGGCGGCGGGCTACCACCTCGCCATCATTCACAACGTCAACTCTTCGGAGCTAGGTCAGTACATCACTATTATACGAGGGTCAAACTGAAAGTTCTTAGGAAATCATAAATTTATTAAACTAGCAAGTTTTAATATATATTTTCAAAATAGTGTCTATTTGCGTCAATAAAAAAAATATCAAATCGCTGAATCCAATGGAAACTGAGAAAAGCACTTCGCCCATTCCTTAATCTCTTCAACGACGGAGTTTTTTGGGCCTCGGTCAGATTATGAGGTATCCACCAAGCATAAAGCTTCCTGACCGCTAAAGGGTCATGGAGCATTTTGTGCACTTGACTCATACCAATGCCTAAGCTTGTCCGAATCTGGTGATAGGTCACTCTTCTATCAGTCTCTATCATACGCCGCACAACACTGATGTTCTCTTCAGTCGTCGCCGTAGAATCCCTCACGCAGATCATTGCTGAGATTAGTGCGACCACATTTAAACTCTAACCAGTTGTAAACAGTGACACGAGATGATGCTTCTTCTTCTTCTTTAGATGGCTTTTAACTGCTGCTTGACGTTTTTCTGCCAGTGTCAGAGTGCAGATGGAGCTTCATCGTGAAAAGCCAATCGTAACTTTCTTATTGACTTAAATGATATATAAAGTCATTAAAAATCATTACACGTAAATTTTCTCGCGTAAAATTCATGCTGTCGTGACACAGACATATTTCAATTTGCCGCGAAATCGTCAAGTGACAAATAAATAATATAAATACTTTATTATATTGGCAAAGAGTTACATTTTCAAAATTAATAAGCCGTGCTAATGCCCCTCGCGTCGAAGTAGAAGGAAGCAGAACTGGTCTTGTGTGTGAAGTTGAGGGTTCACTGGAACTCGTCTCACATTGGGGACAGCAGAACCTTGTCCAATTCAACCCAAAAAAAAACACAGACATGCGTTTTCACCGCGAAAAAGACCCCCTTCAACATCGCTCCGCAATTTTAGGGGAACACTCCCCTAGAAATCGCAGAGAGTATTGTAGTTCTTGACGTCGACATTTCCAAAGATGTCCAGTTCCGCTGTCACATCGTGAGTAAGGCTGGATTGGATTCCAAGAAACTTAGTGTGCTTAATAAGGCAAAGCGGTACTTTACGTCGAGCCAGCGACTTTTGCTTTACAAAGCACAAGTTCGCCCTCACATGGAGTACTGCTCTCACCTCTGGAATGGCGCACCAAAGTACCAACTCCAGTCTCTCGATGCTATACAGCGTCGAGCGGTAAGAATTGTCGACGACCCCGAGCTCTCTGACCGCCTTGAGCTACTGAGTCTCCACTGAGTCCACTGAGACATCGGTTCGCTCTGTACACTCTACGGGCTCTATAACGGGGAATGCTCCCAAGAGCTGTTTGATCTTATACCGGCATCGCGATTCTATCATCGTTCCTCGCGTCACCGGTTAAAAGCTCATCCACACATAATCGATTCCTGGAAGTCTCACACTGCTCGATTTATGCGCTCCTTCTTACCGCATACTTGCAAAATGTGGAATGATCTTCCATCTAGCGATTTCTGCAGGGCTACAGTATGGATTCCTTCA
Organism: Plagodis pulveraria; assembly: GCA_963890685.1. Taxonomy (NCBI): domain Eukaryota; kingdom Metazoa; phylum Arthropoda; class Insecta; order Lepidoptera; family Geometridae; genus Plagodis; species Plagodis pulveraria. The sequence continues at coordinate 6,729,803 of OY982950.1, forward strand.
AAAAAGCTGTCAAAAGAGTTTTACAGGGTCGGCAAAGCCATTGGTAACGCCCCTGGTGTTGCAAATGTCCATAGGCGACGGTAACCGCTTACCACCAGGTGGGCCATCTGTTGTTTGCCAATCCATTTATTAAAAAAAAAATTAAAACTAATTTTTTTATCACATTTCTTACAAGTGGCCAGTTCTAAAAACGTTCAGTGTCGCTCTCGTATACTACATCACTATTACAACACTTGCATCAATCTAAAATCCACCAGTTTCATTTTTATTATTTTATGTACATAATGTCACATGAGCTATCAAGATAAATCTAACGAGATCTCGTACATTAAAATCGGTTGAGCCGTTTAGAAGTTACGGTGAAATAAAGAAACTCACAAACATACATACATACATGAAACCTGTAAACTTAACACACGTTTATGTGGGCAGTCGTGTAAAATAAACAAGTAGTCATAGGTGGGTAAACGAAGTTGTAGGTGACTGTAGGTACAGCAAACACAGAAATAATTTGAACTAATTTTATTTGTTAGCAATATTTTTTACTTAGGTATCTTAATTTGAATCGCTTAGCTCTTCGATGCCGCATGTTCTGATGACCAACTGAGTCAGACTCATCGTTATCATCGTAACGGGTAACAAAAACAAATATAACAATCACCAAAAACATATTAAACAGTCAACAACAACAAATTAAACAGTAAAAACAAAAATTAAACGAGAAGATCAATAAACACTCGGAAACGTGTCGCGTAGTAGTACACTGGAGAAATAAGACCCTGACGCCCGCGTTGTTATCAATTCAAGATGGCATCTGTGCTGTCAACCTTAAAAATATGAGTTTATTAAAATAAACAATTTCGGGCCACTCATTTAAAATTACGTATAAATATATGGCACTGCTCTATTTTTATTTAAGTTTGTTCTGCTGATCGTTCTTATTAGAGTGAATATGAGTGAAGTTAGCCGAGAGCCCGTCCTATTCTTATTTTAATCGCATTGTACTGTCCCTACTCGAGCATCGTGTATGCACACTTTAGTGTTTGCATAATCTTAGGATTAACAGCAGCGAGCTTGCTATCGTACAAGAGTAGGCGGGACAACATTATACCACAAAACACCGAGAATACAGAAGTTAAGCATCATACAATGCGCTCTCGAGCAACGCACACATAGACATCCTACATGGACACGAAATCTCGGAACACGCTGGAACAATTCAAACGTGAGTGCCACCCAACCGTGCAAGGATATTGCCACGTATTTCGAGCAAAAATGGAGCAGTGAAAAAAGTCGTTTTACCTAACTGTTATTTTTTATGTATATAACATAGGTAAATGTGCCTTATCTATCCATAAAAATAAACAATTAATTGGCTTCATACGTAAAATAAAATGAAATCATTTCTCTTTGGGTACGGAACCCTAAAAATTATAAACTGCCTTCAGATTCAATATGAAAATTCTTGTGCCTGTGATTTCCTAGGGTACCCTGGTTTCTCAATCCGGACCAAGGCAATGTATCTTGCGTGGTGGCATAATCAATAAATGAAGCTGTCGCTGATATGCACCTAAAAGTCTTCATGAGATAACCTACCAACCATTGAGTAGATAACATATAAAAAATATTCAAACCAAAGAAAAACTCTCCAAGGACTTGTCACTATGGACCTTCCTGTTCTGCGGTCCTGTCAAATCGAAAGCAAACCCATAGAGTGGAAGGTCTGCCCGGCAGCAGGTAGAAGCAGACGGGCACGCTTGCACCCAATCAAATGTAAATTGCTGCTGCTGGCCCTGCCAGTTGATCAATGGGGTGAATTAATTCAATTCAATCGAAAACTACTACGCAGATGGCGCTGTGTGTTTGTTAAAGGACAAAGGTCTAGCTTACCTTCTGGAAAGGAAACCTGATCTATATTAAACCCAAAAAGTATCCATTACTTGTAATTTTGTAAGCTTATTCGCTTGGCAAGCGTATTGAGGAACTAGTATTAGAATTGAGGAACTAAATTAGTCAAACACACACGAATCCTACGTACAATTGAAAATCAAGTTTTTAATGAACATTTTTCCCTTGAATCCTTTTTCTACTTCCAGGATTACTAAGGCATTTGTAAACTCTTATTACTCGACATTCAGATGCTACAGAGCAACCCTTATTTTAGGAAATGTAAGTAAAATGAAAAATATTTAATGTTTCCATACAATTTGACATTTTCTATGTAAGAAACACTTACGCCATCTGGGTGGAACTAGCTTTGCAAGATAATACGGCACGTTAACAGTGGGCCACCCCAATGCCCTGTTGGGATCGCTGACTGGTTGCCATGTCCACCAAATGATGTATACACAGGGTGCGGCCTACTTTCGAGATAACCGGACCGGGGTGGGGCGACGGCGCCGCAGAACGGATTCACTGTGACAATTCCTTGAAATGTCCATATATAGGGTGCCCGGTAATGAATGGATAACCTTAAATTAGGTATTTTCATATCTAATGGACATTCAGAAAAAAAAAAACAGAAAAAAAAAAATAATAATAAAAATAAAAATAATTTAAATAATAAAACAAATATCATTTTGAAACCGGCTTTAGGCACACTTTATTTTAAGATGATTGGTCACATGTGTATTCATACTTTTTTTTTACGCTATGGATGCTTAAACTTTGGCAAAATGAATATGTTTGTTTATTAAAAAGACCATAACTTTGGTACTACTTGATTTTTTTTGTTCTGTTTTTTTTTCTGAATGGCCATTAGATATACAAATACCTAATTTAAGGTTATCCATTCATTACCGGGCACCCTGTATAAAGTAAAGAATTTTAATATTTTTACAATAACGCCTGCTGTGGTATTATATTTGTTGTTATGTTATTGGTTTCATACTTGTAAATGATGACGCAACCTTATAATTTTAATATTGTTATGTGTGCTATAACGCCTGCTATGCGGATTACATTACAAAATAACGAATATACAACAGAAAAAATTTAAGTCATGTGCGGGGTTCGAACCCACGTCCATCCACCCCTTTAGCCGGGATATGCTCATGTCAGCTCAGTTGGTTAGAGCATACCCCGGCTAAAGGAGTGGATGGACGCTGGTTCTAGTTCTAATCCCGCACATGACTTAAATTTGTTTCCTATTGTATATTTGTTATTTTGTAAAATAAAGTGAAAGGAATGACAACTCGAATGAAAATAAACGATACATTTATTTACATTTACTTATAGAATGATCTAGTTATAGTGGTGCCGGTTTCGAATAGCTACATCTTATAATGTTTTAAACTAAAAAGAACTGCAACAGCTTCTTATCAAACACACATAATATTGGTATCAGGGACGACGACGTTGCAGCTCTCTTCTTCCTGATTGCGTTGCTTCTTCTTGACGAGCGGGGCGGAGTCCTTCTTGTTTAAGTCTATCTTCAACTTCTTGGCCAGGGCATTCACGTCGTTCTTCAGCATACGGTCCCTGCAATAATTGTGAAAATACTCTTCTTGAGTATACTAGAATACTCTTCTTTCTTAATACTCATCTTGGGGACATGGAAATTGGGCACGGCAATTTTATTAATATGGATTAAAAATAGTTCACTATTACGTTAAAAATATGTAGAGAGTAAAATTCGCAAGTCTAATACCTGCCTCGATAGACTCGGCTAAGGCGTGCAGTGCGTAGAACGCAAGACTCAGGTTTGATCCCCATCCAATGTGTCTAAATGTTATACTATAATTTTGATATTGAACCATGTATTGAATTTTAATAAACAGAATATAATTAATTTTTTTTTTTTTTTTTAATTCCTGATAGATTAGCCTTTGACCACTATCTTACCTGATGGTAAGTGATTATGTGGTCGAAGATGTTGTTCAGGCTAACCTAGAAGTACTGGCTCTCAAGGACAGCTGCCGGAACACACCGTTAGGTGCTTGGCGACAGATTTTCTACTTCAGGGTGGTAGCTAGCCAGGCGGGCATTCGCAAAATGCCCTACCACCATGCTATAACGACTGCCATCCTAGGACAACAACCGGGACCGACGGCTTAACGTGCCCTCCGAAGCACGGAAACGCTCAGTAGTAATGTCACTAGCGGTCACCCATCCAACTCATGACCGCGCGCGACGTTGCTTAACTTTGCTGATAGGTTGAGAACAGCTAAGTAAACTTCGCTACGAGCGCTTCAAAACTTTACTTGACAGATTTAGAACTTTTCTTCATTACATGCATAAGTCCAGTAAAGAAAATACCTGTGGCGTACAATATGTACCTAGGTCGATACATAATGGAAATAAAACAGCTTAGCAACTGCCATAAAAATGGTAAACTTAATATCAGTAGGTATACATTGATTTTCTACTCGAGCGTGGTCGCAAGCAGGCGGGCATTCGTAAAATGCCCTTCCACCATGCGGTGAAGCTCAAGCCCGCGGCGGGATTCGAAACATGGACCTGCTGCGCGGCAGTCCATAGCCAATGCCACTGAACCATCACTGCTTCGTATTCTGGGGCATATTTTTATCATTAGCTCTAAAATCAAAGATTTGATCGACTTTATATTTGAGTGGTGCTTGTGGATCTTAATTTTTCTTGTAGATTACTGAAAATTATAATCGAAACTATTTTCAGAATTATAATTAATATAAATACAGCAGGCGCTCGGTAATCCGGCACCCATTTTTCCCTATGTCGGAAAATTGGATTGTTGAAAGAATTGTCAGCTAGCTACTCGTAGTAATAAATAATTTTGACACAGATCGTTACGGGTCAAATAATCCTTATTAGTTCATTTTTCATAAACTTTTGGAAACACTCATCACTGTCTCTAAAGTAAGCATTCTAGTAAATTTCCTTATAAGAACTACAGCTTTTTGCCAAAAGAGACCACCGTTAGAGGCGGACTACTAGACTAGGTCGTAGACCGGACTACAGAACTATAACTAATAATGGGAGCTCTATAATCCGGCACTTTTGTATGTTACCTGCCGGATTACAGAGTAAGAGAGCTCAAGTTAGAAAACACCGGACTAGTGGACATGTCGTATTAGTCAACGCCGGATTACCTAGCTCCTACTGTACATACATATACCGTGAGATAATAAGCTAGATAAAGCGATATAAAGTGAATTAATAATCAATTTCACACACTCCTAGTACATGGCACAAATCCGAAAGTATTTTTTTTTAGCCTGGTAGGTTAACCTTTGACCACTATCTCACCTGATGATGTGGTCGAAGATGTTGTTCAGACTAACCTAGAATTACTGGCTTTCAAAGACAGCTGCCGGAACACACTGTTAGGTGTTAGGCGACAGATTTTCTACTTGAGGGTGGTAGCTAGCCAGGCGGGCATTCGCAAATTGCCCTTCCACCATGCTATAACGACTGCCATCCTAAGATTAACAACCGCGACCGACGGCTTAACGTGCCCTCCGAAGCACGGAAACGCTCAGTAGTAATTTCACTAGCGGTCACCCATCCAATTCATGACCGCGGGTGACGTTGCTTAACTTTGCTGATCGGTTAAGAACAGCTAAGTAAACTTCGCCACGAGCGCTTCAACAATCAAGCGTAACGGATGATTATATACTTACGAACGCCGAATGTGAAAGCAGAATATGCAGATGGATAATACGCAGACGCTGGCGCACACGATGAAAAATACCGCTGATATAAGGATCCCTTTAAATACCTTATCCACATTGTCGCCGTGGATTTCTGAAAGACAAAATTTAATATCTTAACAAATTATTGGAGCACAAATGTTTTATTTTACGCCCCGGTCGGGGCTAACTAACCCGCGTCCTCCAAATTCTCCTACGGTTGGCTAAACCACTCGGCCACCTGGGCACGCTCTTTCGAGTCGAAATTTCGTGCCCCAATTGTATTACTTTAACCGTCATAGGGGACGGTTAAAGTATCGCTTAGCACACGATAGTGCTTGTAATCATATTTAGATAAAAAAAATACAAAATTTAAAGCTACTACACCAGGCTTCTTGCAAAATTGACCTAATGAATAATGATATTTCTAATATAATATCAGGCCCTGCGGCCGGTTGAGATAAGAAACTGTTTTGAGACTGAGACTTTTCAAACTAAGACTTTTGAAGAAGGGAAGTGAGACGAGTGGTAATAGCTATGGACTGCCGTGCTTGTGTGTTTCACCGCATGGTGGAAGTAAAATATGTGAATGATCTCTAGGCTAGCTTCCCCCTCAAGTAGAAAAACTGTCGCCAAGAACCTAACAGTATGTTGCGACAGCAGTCCTTGAGAGCCAGTAAATTACAAGGACATGTTAGAAGATATATTGTATTATATACACTCGCGTCTTGTTTCCTGTCCATCCAAAGGTTGCTATTGGTGATAAGGCCGCCCATTGAGGCATTTTAAAGCGTTTATGTAAAGATTAATTTTGATTATTTTTTTAAGGGTGTAACAATAACGAATTAAGTATCAAAATGTTATATCATAGTAAAGAATTATGTATGAATCTATCATAGATGTTGATATTTTATAAGTATAGTTATTAATCCTAAGGATTAAAGAAACTTGGCAATAGTATATATCTATAGTAAATTTTTGTAATACTTCATAGGATCGTCTTGTCGTAGACCCCAGAATTTAATAAATTATATTGACTTTCAATTTGACGAATTTAGGGGTCTTGAATATGACCTCAATTGAACATAAAATACGATACAAGCTTCTTGTAGGAGGTTGTATGATCCCCTCACTGCACAACCGTATATTGAACCAAGTTTTCTTTTTAGGTTTAGCCTAGCATCCACGAGTACCAAGTACCACACAACCTTGCCTCTGTTTGATTGTGGTTACAGGCTAGTCTATCCATTACAAATAAATTTTAAAACAGGAATTCATGAGGTATAGGTTCTGTAGTAATAATTAACCAAGCCAAGTTATAGAAGGGGCTGTCTGAACGTATGTTATTTGCGTGATTTCGATTAGTACCACAAGCGAAAGAAATAACAGTGCAGGTTAAATTCATATTAGTATACGTAAATTTTGTTTCAAAAATACCTAGATTCTTGTCTTACTTGCTATGTCACCCTCTATAGAATCACCACCATCGTCGTCATCTGTGAATGACAATCAGAACTGAACAATTATTTCCGGAATCGTTTAATGTATCAAACAATTTCAAGGCAGACAGAATAGATAATTGTACCAAAAGCGCATTCTCTCAGCGCCAAGTCAATGAATAGATAACGAACTGTCAAATGCATTCTCTATGCAGCCACACTTTAAGTCAATGAACAGAAAACGAACTGTCAAATACATACTCGATGCAGCCACGCTTTAATTAAATTAATAGATAACGAACTGTAAAATGCATTCTCTATACAGCCACACTTTAAGTCAATTTACAGAAAACGAACTGTCAAATGCATTCTCTATGCAGCCACACTTTAAGTCAATTAACAGAAAATTAACTGTCAAATGCATTCTTTATGCAGCCACACTTTAAGTAAATTAACAGAAAACGAACTGTCAAATGCATTCTCTATGCAGCCACACTTTAAGTCAATTAACAGAAAATTAACTGTCAAATGCATTCTCTATGCAGCCACACTTTAAGTAAATTAACAGAAAACGAACTGCCAGACGCATGTTCTAAGCAGGTGCAGCAGCTTAAGTCAATTAATAGAAAAATCATTCTCTCAGCGACCACACTTTAAGGCCCCATTTTACCAAATTTGGGATTAACTGAATACCGGATAACTTTATATTATGTATATCATATAAAGTTCACGTGTATTATCATAGAACGTCAAGCTAAGTAGCGTTAATTAAACTAAAATTTGAAAAAATAGGCCTTAGTCAATTAATAGGAAACGAACTCTCAAACGCATGCCTTCAGCGCTCAGCGCTCGCACTGTTAAGTCAATTAATTGACCTAACTATACAAATAAGGTGTTTGACTCAGTCAGAAATTTATTGCAAGATGAGCGGAAGGTTAGCCGGTGTAGAGTAACTTATGAATTCATATCACTGTATAATGTTCAAGCAGTACATATATTTTAGATTAAATAAATAAAAACAGTTTAATTTTATTTATATTTCTTGACTACATATTACAATAATAGTTGAAAGCAAATCTTTAGAATAATTACATTACACTTTGCTGTCGTAGTGGCGTCACAAAATAGCTTGGTAAAAAATTTAAACTGTAGTGCCAATTTGAAAAGTATTGATATATTTTTTTATAGTTGTACAGATCGGTGGCCTATACACAACAAAGTCAACTCGACTAACATATTGAAATATTAAAAACTTTAAAAAAATATATATCTACTTCAAACAAAATACTCATTATTAGGGGACCACATGACAAGCACCAGCTTTAGAATATAAAACAAATCTCTTTCTTAACCGACTTCAAAAAAGGAGGAGGATTTCAATTCGACTGTACTTTGTTCTGTGTAGGTGTTACCGCATAACTCTTTACAGGGAGTACCGAATTCGATATTAATTTTTAACATGCGAAAGCTAGTGCCTCTCATGTGGTCTCATTTAAATTTGAGTTTTTGAAGCAATGATGGCCGAGCGGTTATAGCTATGGACTGCCGCGCCGCAGTACCCTGGTTCGATCCCCACCGCCGACTTGAGCTTCACCGCATGGTGGAAGGGCATTTTGCGATTGCCCGCTTGGCTAGCTACCACCCTCAAGTAGAAAAACTGTCGCCAAGAACCTAACAGTATGTTGCGACAGCAGTCCTTGAGAGCCAGTGAAATTACAGGCACATGAGACTTAACAACTATGTCTCCAGGTGACGGGCGCAGTGCAATTCGTGAATGAAATGCATCTGTTATAGGCAGAGGTTAGTCCGCTTAACGGCAGGTGGGCCTAGAGCTTGTTCCGTCACAATAACATAGTAGTATTTCGAGTAATACCAAATAATGCGTATAAGTGTTAAGTTTAAAGCCAGTTTTTTTTGTTTAAATATTATAATATAGTAGTATATAGTGGTATATCTGTACTCTGTTGCTACATATTACAGTGGAACGGGTGCAGGGCATAGTCTATAAATGATATTTTAAACATATTTACCTGCATTGTAGTAAATCACTTCTCCTCTCTTAAATGTTACATTTAGTACGCAGTCTTCTTTTATTTCGTCATATCTTAAAATTCTGAAACATAATAAATAAATAATAATAATAAAATTCTTTATTTGTTGTAAAAGGCAGATACAATGTATAAAACATAAGTTGTGGAGTACCTGGAACCTAAACTAGGCTCTAGACCCGTAAGATAGGTTCCAGGTCTCTTTCGTCGGGGAACAAAAATAATTGCCTGTAATTTAATACTTAACTGTAACAGAACAAAAGCGTGTGTACTCGTGATTAAGTGTGAGAGAGTTTGTACGTGTAGGTAAGGGTGTGTTAGTGGTTGAAAAATTAATTTATGTTTTATGAAGTTGTGTATACCTGCACTGTCCAATTAAAATTAAAAATAATATTAGCATCAAATTTAAATTTCGTGATATAATAGGTTTTCCGTTTCATTATAGTTAAGGTTGTTTAATTTGTTAAATAATATTTTCTTCACTTAATAGTGGTTTACAGAGTAAATTTTTTTATCCTTATTTATATTATTATAGAGGTAGGGGCCAGTAAAATTAAGAAATTTTCGAGCAAAACCAGTGTTTACTATTGGTTGTTTACACACATTGTGTGAATGACGTTTTTTAGCAATTTCAGGATCCAAAACAGTTTCTGTATGTTGATGAAGAATGACATGTTGAATATAAAGTTGCCTTACTGAGAGAACTTGGCATTCTTTGTATATATCAAATGTAGGGTATCTAAAAGGTCTTTTCCTACTACATTTGAGGATGCCTCGTTGGGCTCGCTCTAAAGGCAACATGTGAGTTTTATAAGAGCCACCCCAGGAGGTAATGCAGTAGCTAATTATAGATTGACACAGGGAGTAATAAAGTAGTCGAATAATCTCCCAATCTGCACTATCACGAATAGCTTTAAAAACTGTCATTAGTTTACGAATTCGTTGGGTGAGTTGATGTATATGAGGTGTAAAAGAGAGGTTTTGATCAATGGTGACGCCCAAATATTTTATTGAACTCACCCGTTCTAGTGCATGACAGTTGCAAGTGGTTAGTGCAGTTGTGCACACGGCAGCTTTGTGTCCAATTAATTTTAAGTGGTCATTTATTTCAGGAGAGGCTTTTATAGTAAAAGCTACATATTTAGTTTTGTCTACATTCAGGGTTAGGAAATTATTACGCAGCCATAATGAGATGTCATTGAACGTGTTTTGTGCCTTTTGGTAAACCTCATTCCAATCATCACCTTGAATAAGTATAGCTGTGTCATCTGCATAAGTGATTATTGCACCATCTTTAACAGGGTAATCACACAACTCGTTAATAAAGGCCAGGAAAAGCGTGGGACCGAGGATACTTCCCTGTGGAACGCCAAAATTTACCGGTAGCGGATCACTGACGAAATCTCCTATTTTTACACTCTGTGTCCTTTCAGTCAGATAATCTTTTATAAGTTCATACTAGGTTCCTCTGATCCCAAGCTTTTTCAACTTAGTCAGTAAAATGGGAGGAGACACGCTGTCAAAAGCCTTCGCCAGATCCAAGAAAATGGCGACAGTTTTCTTTTTATCATCGAGGTTTTTTACTATGAAATTAGTTAATTTAAGGACTGCATTCGTTGTTGACTTATGTCTTCGGAAACCATACTGATTTTCAGAAAGCAAATTACTTTTCTCCAGAAAATCCACAAAGCGCTTATTAATAATTTTTTCAAAAATTTTTGACAGTGATGTTAGAATAGAAATTGGCCGATAGTTTCCTACTACATTTTTATCGCCATTTTTGTGTATAGGTGTTATTAGCGCATGCTTTAGAGCTTTAGGGAAACGTCCTCTTTGAATACTTTGGTTTATTATTTTCGTGAGAATAGGTGCCAATGTTTCTTTGTTCTGACGAAGAACCCTAGCAGATATGCCATCCCATCCCACTGCACAATCTGGTTTTAACGAGCCAATTACGGCTTTTACTTCTATTTCATCAGTGTCCAGCATTACAATAGAGCTACTCGTATTTGAAGCCAATCTGTTATGAGTACGAGAACATAAGAGAGTATGGTAGATGGTACTTAGAAAGCGCGCACCCATTAGCAATAACATAAAAGAAAACATAAATTAACAGTGCTACAGTTATTGGGTTGTCTCGTGCTTAAACAGTTGAACGCCTATTTCAAAATTATTTGTCATGTTTGTAGCTTTACATTGACTGAGTCATACCATACAACTATTTTATAATAAAAATGAAATTTGCTTATGTAATGTAATCCCATAAACCGCGTAGCTCTAATTGACAGAGCATGGGTATGAGTCCCCGGGGCATATAAGTGCACTGTAATACATATTTTTTGTTGAATTGATAATTCATGCGCTTCGCTCACCGCTGCCGCACGCACGCTCGCTTCGCTCAGCTGCCGGCTCGCACTTTGTAACCAGTAACCTGACGCTGCTCAGAGCCAAATTTTTAATAAGATGTGCTTGTGTTATACTTATAAGTAAGATAACGGTATATAAATTTACAGTATGTAGGCAGGGTTGAGTGCAAATAATTGAAAAGCTATAGAACTCTGTGCTAGTTATTCCGGGGAAGCACTGCCACCATGCTTATTTTTACCGCCAAGCAGTAATGTTCGCATTACTGTGCTCCGGTTTGAAGGGTATGGGTGTTGGCGAAATTACAGGCACATGAGACTTAACAGCTTAAAGTATCAGGGTGTTGAACGCTCACAACTTTTGACGAACTGCATCTGTTATAGCCAGAGTATAGCGCTTAACATCAGGTGGGCTTCGTGCTTGTTCCATCAAGACAGCATAAAGAAAATGTACAGACTCATCGCAACCACAAATTTGTTGACAATCCGGCACCGCCTCCGTAGGACAACCTTCGCCTGATACGGGATTACAATTTGTGAGATCCTGAAATATAAAATGTAAAGAATTTTGACTTTACAAGCAATAATAATATTTTAATAGTGAGTTGTTAGTTTTGAATTTTATATTCGTGGATCGTCGTAATATTCTATGAACATATTGTATATTTTTGATACACTTGCTCGTCCATGCTCTATTATACACTCAAGTGTTACCTGGTGTCAACTCCCACCTTATAACGAAATAATCATAGAAAAAGAGCGTTTGGTTTGATGCTTAAAATAATCATAGCTAGACACGAACTATTATCGACCTAGAATCGCTTAATAAATAACAGGCAAAACGGAGCCCTATCAATGAGATTCGCATGTCTGTCTGTTTGTCGATATGCCTGTCCTTCCGTCCGTTCGTATGATACAAACCACAAATGTGTTACAAATCTCAGTTCATATTATAGTTATTTTAAGATAATTGTTTCGTAGCCCCATCCATACAAACGTAGTTTCGACGTATTTTAAATGCCAAGTGTTCACTGACATTTTGCATGCATGTCCATGAATCTAAGAAGCATATATATTATTATTGTATAGTATTGGCCCAAAGACGACTTCTGTACCAATAATTCAATTATTAATTAATTTGAATTATTTTTAAGAGGGGCAACACTCTCATGTATTGACATAAGAGTGTTGCCGTTAATAAAAACAATATGCACTAGCATGTAAGGTGCCATCGTACAGTTCGACCAACTTATCTGTTCAGGCGGCAGAAAAAAGAACTACAAAATTCCCTCAAATTGTGACAGTTTGTAGTTGATTTCCTTGACCAATAGCGCCCTCGAGAACTGCACAGTTAAGTTGGTGGTACTATATAGAGCTCTTTGATTAGATTAAAAATATATTTTATTTTAAGAAATTAATAAATGGTTAAACTTGTACTTTTTATACTATTTTTGTTACGGCATCACAAAAACTGTTAGAAAACTCAAATTTCGGTATATAAGGAACTACCCTGTATTCAACCAACAAATACTGAAAACGATTCGCTCTTGGCCAATTTGGTTTTTTGGCTACTAACATTTCCAAGTGAATATTTTATATAATTTTGATTTAAGTATATTCTGGTATCATCCATCCATAATATAACTTGTTTTAAAAACAATATAATAATAAAAAGTTGTGTATGAAAAAATATTTCTTTGTCGTGTTTGTATTGTTTTGCATAAAGGTTTTATATGTGAGTTTGATTAAGAAAGGAAAAACTGACTTACAAACGTATCTGTTGAAACCGTTGCAGCAACTGTAATGGAAAAAGAAATGTACAATTTAAGATAAAAAATATTTTAGGTATTTAGGTACACGAAAAAGCTGCCTGCCTGGCTAGCTAATAGGAAATCAATCACCTGTTTATTCTAGTAGCTGTTTTTGAGAGACAGTTCCTTTGCCACCTTCGAATCGCAGCATCACTTACCATCAAGTGAGATTGTGATCAAAGGCTCACATATTGGCAATAATAGTTATTTGTTATGCAAGGCTGCAATGTTGCTATTTGGCGCGAGTACTTGTGTTAAAACCTGAAGAAGCGAACGATTCTAGGATAGAACCACGAGCAAAGCAAATGATGCACCATACAGAATCCTGAGCGTACCGAAAGTTTCAGAGGTAGGTATAACTGCTGCCGAGCGCAACACACAGTTTTTCACCCCACTACAGCGAGGAAAATGCTAGTTGCAAGAAAAATTGCTTATAAAGTAGTAGTTTTTCGTTAATGTATAGTATACATTAAAAGTAAAATGACTAAAGTTTTTAATGTATATTAATAAATTCATTTTTCTGAAATATTTGTAGAGGTTCGAATTTCAAAAACATTATCCACGCTAGTGGATAAATTTCACTTTTCCACTCAGATTCCGAATGATAAACAAAACATTTTTGACCTTGTGAGGTGAAAAATATTTATTCAGTACACTATTTTAAAGTGCACTGCTGTTTTATTCACAGATTTAAGGCGTTAAATAAATAGCCTATGACAGTAGATTCGTAGGCAGAGGTTAATATTATCGCTCTCCTAATTAAGTTAAATATTTAACCGATAATAGACCACAAATCACATAAGAATAAAGTCCAAACTTACTTGTAAACGAAACTAAACTGAACCAAACAAACAGCTGTGCGAATGCCATGTTTAAGTACCAGGCACAGCTTACAGCTTCCCAATTGCCGTCCGCTGTCGTTTATCCTACACAAAGCACTCAATCACACAGCGACAAATGGAACACAATAAATTTTACTAACGTATATTATCGAACAAACTTTTGAGTATTCTAAATATGAATGTAATTTGCGTTATATTTGCGTAAGAGTTTTCTCTACTGAGGAACGAGTCCTAAAATAGGATGACCTCGCGGTCGTTCGTTCCTAGCAATCATAAGCTATTTGTTTGGACTGTGCAGGCGTTTGTAATCTTTGATGACGTTGGAATGTCTATGACGGGCATTGACGTGTTCCCTACGTTATTTTTGATAGGGAAGCATTAGACTATTTTTTCAAGTTTTTTTTCACTTTGTTGAAGAAGCATGTCTGGCCTAGATTGGGAGCTGGTACAAAAACACTGTTGTTCTCCATCATCTCCCTACCCTTATTCCACTTACGACCTCGTAGGTACAATGTTGCTAACAACAAAAAGCATGCATATATCGTAAAAGCTTTGAATTCAGTTTTGTAAAGTCTGACTTCAGTGCAGAACCGCATACAGCATTCGTTCGCATTCACTTCAACTTTACTAGGTAATGTTTAGTAGGAAGGTATCAACTCACTGACCTCTCTCAAATCGTCTGCTCGATAAGAACTATATTAAATGAATAGCAGAACAATAACGATGCCTGTTGATAATATTGTTTACTTGTCGCCGAGGGGCGTGCGCGGTGCTATAGTCGGTACAGGAACATTGAACACATCAAGTATACAACAGCTTTCTATAAACAACACTCGTGTTATTGACCACAACAAACAATTAATGATATATCTTATTATATACTTTGTGCAATTAAATATACCTAAACTCTTTGTACACAAAACTTAGACAAATAATATTTTAAAGACTGCTTCGATAATAAGTAGAATGTAATAGATATTTTGTAAAGTAATCCTACAAAAAATATAGTCGACTGTGATTTATTGGTGATATGAAAAAAAGTGCTGCCATGAAGACCAGGATGTCAAACGGTGCATAGTGTTTAATAATATGGAGGTACATAGTATTTCTTTTAATTCTGTTTTTTTTTACGGTACATTCCTCATTTTAATGTAGATACGTATAATAATGCTGTGACAGATAGGGCTGGCGTGGGCGGATTCAGTCACAAACTCAGATATCAAGCTAAGTCTTTCTATCCTCTATAATTTCAATATAATGTCCACCAATCCATGCGCATCGTAGATAATGATTACATTTGAATTGCGTTCATAAATGCCCGAATTCGTATATGATTGATGCTAACGAGTTAGTCTTACAGAAATAAAAATTAGATGGGTAGGGGGGAGAACAGCATAGGGGATGTTCATATCTAGAGATACTCAAATATGAAATCAAAAATCAAAAATATGATATAATGCCGTTCTCACATTTGACAGCTGTCACATCAACGACTACTATATTAGTAACTTTTAAAATATTCAGTACTTAATTTAAAAAATGCTATAAGTATTGCTGTTGCTCCCGTTGGACTAAGCAAGTCTAGGGACGGTAGTATCACGGTAAATTAACGATATAAATAACAGTTATTTTAATTAATAGCTGGTTCACCTATATTAATTTATGTTTATTGTTACAGAATGATATTGAACATAATGTCTCTCGTTCTTATTTTGCCGGAACAACGATTGCCATGTCAATATTTTTTATATATTATCATTAATGTTTGAAAATACCACAACAAGTATACATTGATTAAAGAAGTTAAAAACCCGAATGCAAATTATTTCTTTTTGTTAAACCGTTTATAGTTCCCTTGAAATTAAAAGTGCTAGTTATACGATATATTTTTGGAAACATTTTTTAAAGCCCTTCATTTTGCTAATCCATTGGATGGGTTTGGAATAAATTTTTTTATAAAATAAAAATAAAGAATTATGGCGTCTAAAATCCACCAGTTTTTTATTATTCTTTTTATGTACTGTCAATTACGCTATCAAGGCGTATCTAATGATATATCATACATTAAATCGGTTAAGCCGTTTATAAGTTATGTCGGAATAAAGAAACTCACAAACATACATACCTCCTTTTTTTGGGCAGTCGTGTAAAAATGCATGCCAATGAAATTCAATATAATTAATTTTCCAAAGGTTTGGTGTTCCTTACATAATTCAGTGTGATTAGATAATTAAAATAAGAACTTGCGTTTAGATATTAGGCCCATATAATCGGTGTTTATTTGGAAAAGCAAAACAAAAGATTCAACTGAAAATTACATAATATTTTTTTGTACAAATTACTATTCCTGTAAAAGTTCTTGGCAGAATAACATACAACAATTACGTGCAAAAGACTATCTGGCATTAAAAAATCTATTAAACATAATAATATACGACCATTACTAAATCGGGCCAAATGTTCCAGTGATCTACCTACCCTCAAGTAGAAAATCTGTCGCCAAGTACCTAACGGTGTTATCCGGCTGCTGTCCTTGAGAGCCAGTAATTCTAGATTAAGCCTATTAACACCTTCGATCATCACTTACCATCAGGTGAGATTGAGGTCAAAGGCTTACCTATAGGAATAAAAAAAACTGCATAGTTCTATGTATCTATATGTTTCAAGTATGATCTATACTTTTCTTCTATGAGTCTATATTGTTTTTGCAGTCGCATAATACTCTCTTACTTAGTTGTTAAATGCAAAAAGTTTAAAATAAATAACTAGCTGTAGGAATTTATTAGGTATTTTCTTTCAAAGACTGAAAAAGTGGTTATCACACAGTTACAATTAGCTATAGTTGTGACCAGTACGTACGTGCTGTATCAGCCAGATTGTCCACTGTTGAACACAGTATCTCTCGTTAATGGGGGTTTTCCATAGTCCCCACGCTTGGCAGGCGTCTTGGGAATCGCCGTGTGAGATGGCAGTTCCTCAGAAACCGCTGCTGCTCACGTTACGCTATTTAGCCTTAGTCGCCTCTTACGAACCCACCACCGCCACCCACTTACCCACGGGAAGAGATGGGAGGGTTACATTCTAGCCCGGTACACCTCTGGCCAGTACATCAAACTTGGTATGATTGTAGACCAGTATCTACCGTACAGCAACAAATACCAAAAACTAGCCAAGTTCAGATCGTACCAGTAAAGATCTCTCAAAGTGAAACTTTCATTCTGTGTCGGTACGGAACCCTCGGAGTGCAAATCCAACTCGTACTTAGCCAGCTTTTATTATGTGTAAGAACAGTGCATATAGTCTTTGCTATCGTTGATTTCCTGAAAGAGACTGTGGCTTCTATTATTTTAATTTTATGAGTTCCTTGTTATGTTTATCTGGAATTGGTTCAGTGTCTATAAAAAACTCTATACATAAAGATCCCTTGTTTAGACCGGAATTATCGCTGATTAATATTCCCTGTTTAAGCCAAAAATTATTAAAAATTCTGTTAGGCGGTGGCAAATATATATATTCTGAAGCAGTGATGGCTCAGTGGCATTGGCTATGGACTGCCGCGCAGCAGGTACATGGTTCGAATCCTGCCGCAGGCTTGAGCTTCACTGCATGGTGGAAGGGCATTTTGCGAATGCCTGCCTGGCTAGTGAATGACGTTCAGCGTGTTAATCAACTCAAGTAGCGCAGTAGCTCGGTTCAACCGAAACGTTTGTTAGTTCAAGGCGATGTAAGATATGAATGTAGAACGGAGATATTTTTAATGCATTCTATGTAGCAATGGACTGCCTAGGTATATGCTGCCTGGCTAGGTAACATCCTCAAGTAGAAAATCTGTCACCAAGCACCTAACGGTGTGTTCCGGCAACGGTCTTTGAGAGCCAGTGAAATTACAGGCACATGAGACGTAACAAATATGACTCAAGGTGACGGGCGCAGTGCAATTCGTGACTTTGATGAAATGCATCTGTTATAGGCAGAGGTTAGTCCGCTTAACATCAGGTTTGTATCGTGATTGTTCCGCCACAATAACATAAAAAAAATATACTCAAATTTGTTTTGGGAAGCGTCTGGGCTAACTCTTTCGTTAAAAATCTTGGGAGCAATTGTCAGCTTACCTCCCTAAGTTTATAACTTCTTTTTAATGGCGACATTAAAAAGTTTAAAATTGAGGTTATTGTTGCAGAGGTCATGACTGCGGATAATCCCGACGGTATCGACATCCCCTCGGTGTTCGTCTCCTCGCTCGCAGGCGTCATTCTCTCTGCGGAGTTCCTCTACAGCAAGGGGTAAGTCTTATCTAAACCTCACTCGTTCACCCGCGGACACCGTCTTCGCACTCGTTTGTATGCGTATCCTAGAACTACTGATTGCAGCAAGCTCGCCATCATAAATCATAATTTTGAAGCGCTTGTAGCGAAGCTTACTTAGCTGTTCTTAACCGATCAGCAAAGTTAAGCAACGTCACCCGCGGTCATGAATTGGATGGGTGACCGCTAGTGACATTACTACTGAGCGCTTCCGTGCTTCGGCGGGCACGTTAAGCCGTCGGTCCCGGTTGTTGTCTTAGGATGGCAGTCGTAACAGCATGGTGGTAGGGCATTTTGCGAATGCCCACCTGGCTAGCTACCACGCTCAAGTAGAAAATCTGTCGCCAAGCACCTAACGGTGTGTTCCGGCAGCTGTCCTTGAGAGCCAGTAATTCTAGGATAGCCTGTACAACATCTTCGACCATATCATCACTTACCATCAGGTGAGATAGTGGTCAAAGGCTAACCCATCAGGCATAAAATAAAAACAAAAAAAAAAGTGCAAGTGGGACAGCATTATTAGCCATCTCCACTCACGCATCCACACCCACTATCGAATAGAACGTGCATCTGACGTGCCTTTGATATGCGACGTAGCCAACTAAGCTACACTGCTCTGTTACGTTCCTGTGATGGTTAGGGCAACTAGATATAGCGCGGGGAGCCGTTTATCAGCCGGATTGTCTGCTGCTGAACAGCCTCCCCTATTATGGGGGGGTTTGCCATCATCTCCTTGCTTGGCAGGGGTCTCGGGGATCGCAGTGTGAGAAATCTGTTCCTTAGAAAGCGCTGCTGCCCACTTTCTGGTGTGTTAAACCAGAAAGTGTGCAGCAGCGTCTTAGTCGCCTCTTACGACACGCACGGGACGAGGTGAGGGGGTGATATTCTAGCCCAGCATCCCACGGGTAGTACCGTAGTATACTTTGTTTGAATTACCATCTCGATATGTCTTTTCAGCCGCAAGGATTTCAACAAGCGATTAAATATATACATTATGTGGAACATTACATGAAGTTAGACCATTGGCTCGGTACATGCGATTAGCCACGATTATGTCGAGGGTTCCTCGGATTTCTTCGCCTTGTGTCTTCGAAATCATACTCTCTAAAGTGTTCCTCTACGACATGGAGTAAATGTTAAATGCGTCATCATTAACAAGTTTAAAGATAATTGCAAAATCAGTCTTGTTTGTAGTACAACGTAAGTTGAACTATAGGTGTCGCTCCATCCCTATACGATGGTTAAAGAACGTAAGAGGAACAATTAGAGTTATGATTCATTGTCATGTTACAATACTCCGGCTTTAGGGGTTGATGGACGCGAGCTCGAATCCCGCACATGACTATAATTTTTCCACTCGTAACTTTGTAATTTTGTAATGTAATGCTCTGAGCATTGAGCATGCGTTATTGCAAAGATAAATATATTAAAATTAATGTTATCTGAAGTTCCACCTTGATGAATGGTTAAAACAGACGCATTAGGTGGAAGATTTCTTGGAGTAAGATCTCTTGCTGGGTACGTGCGAGTAGCTCCGATTATATCCATCGATGATGCCTCGGCGTTCGTCTTCTAGCTCACTGGCATAATACTGGTTGTGGTAATTTCAGTACCAAAAATAATCTTATCTAAAGTTTCGTCTTATCAAGTAGTTAACCCATTGAAGTAGGTAATATAATGTTCTGTTTATTAGCTTTCAAATCTGTTAAATAATTAAAAGTGAATGATCTCGTCTTTGGCGAAAAATTAAAGCAACAATAGCCCTGTGACTTGCGCCCTGTTGCGGATTTTACGAATTGTTCGTCTGAGAATTATTGACGGAACCGGCGATAGCATTGTCGGCTTTCGTTCTGATGTTCGTATTTTCTGACTTATGACAATTCTGCCAAAATAAAAAATAGACGCCAAAACCGCCATTTCTTTCACTGTGACTTCAGCGCATGTCAATCATAGAGAAATATAATTATTATAGACGGTAAAAACAAAAATAAAAATACGAAAAAATGGAACCGACTTCGACACTCAAATGTATGAAATATCTTGTTGAATTCGGTACCATGATGGTTCAAAAGTACCTATTATCACAATATTGAGAGTCATCCACTTTTGGTAAAATAAATATAGTTTATTTTTAAGTGACCCTTGCTCCGTATGGAGTAGATTGTCATTCACTGTCAATGACTATATCATCAAGATAGGAAAATTATTTTCAGTTATAGGAGTGTAACTCAAAAACGGCTAAACCGATTTTGATGAAATTTAAATGTGACCACACAGCAAGCATCAGCTTTCAAATAAGGAAATATCATGTAAATGAGTTCACCCAGTCAAAACTTCTGAGGTAACAAAAAATTACAAACGGATTAAGTACCTAAACGTTTTTTCTACTACGTACTCAGTTCGTCTGTATATATTTTTTATGTTTGTTACCTAATTTTTGACTGGTCTTGAATTCTTTCCTCTTTATATATTAGTATAGAATACAAAACTCTTTATTGCACACCGAATATGCATTAAAATAATCTTATAAATAGTAGTCTTCGACTATGGTTGTGCAATGGGCGATCTTAATAACGATTTCTTATAGACAATCTTTTCCTAGACAGTAGCACATTTCAAGATACACGGCAGTGAAAACAAAATATATGAACTATATAGTTGGTATAGATACTATAATACTGGGAAGTTTGGGGGGTGTTGTACTCGTAAGTATTAGTGTATTAGCAGACCGTACTATATTTACCCTCATTTGAGGATTCCATATAGGAGCATGCATAGCAGTGACAATTAACCATAAAATTAAGATATTAAAAAGTTGAACATATAATTAAAAAGTTGTACGTATTTTCTTTAATGCGGAGTCTTTCAATTTATAACCTCTTTTTTCAGATTCTATATAATGGTGAACAGCGAGCTCCCATTCAACATCAACACGCACCTCCTGCTGCCTTTCGCCATCGTCGTCGTACTCTGTCTGATCGTCATACTTATATTTATGGTGATATACTATTATACTATGTAGATCTACTTACTATATGAAGCCAATAGTTCAAATAGCTTATTGTTTTTGGTCTGAACACCACAGCAACATAGAGATCAAAGACTATACTTTGATAAGTATTATGCAGTGATAGTACAGTCACGTATCTTTACGAGTATAGACTCGACAAAGAAAAAACAAGATCCTATTTAGATTTTTTTTGTAAAAAATAGAAAAATAGTGAAACAAATCTGATGTTGAGCAACTGTCCCTGCCAATAGCATGTAGATAACAATCATATTATACCATATCATTATTCTGAACAAAATTGCGTTGGCCACCCGTAAGATTAGATGAGTAGGTATCAAACTTGTGGTCTAAATATACTGGCTTATGATGGCCCTGAACATAAATCTAAAATGAAGAAATATCATCACTGCTGCATTTTTCGACTGTAGTACTAGCTAGAGTAACTATTTAGTCCTGAACAATGGTACATTTTTAAATCACAACCAAAATAAATTTTAGTACTACGAGTTGTTCAATTATATTTATTCGCTTAGACGGTTTAAAAGCGAAAAATAACATCATTCAAATTTGTTGAAGACAGCTCAGATCGCACGCCGATTCATTTAACACTTCGATACTGAAATTCATATGCCTGATTAATATCACAGTTCTATTACAAATACTTCTACACTTGCAGATATAATTATTGACTTGCAAAACTGCTGATATTATGTCTACCAAAAGAATCAGACTAATTTCCTAAAAATACTATAAAACAGCCTTTATCGAACCTTATTAGTTTCATACCATTGCATTCGGACTAACATATGTTCCATTTGGCATTATTTCAGCTTAATGTAAACTCGCGTTAAGCGTTTGACCACTATCTCACCCTGATAATTAGTGAATGAGAAATGGAAAGTATCTGTTCACGTATTGTAATAGCTGATAAAGTTTTGGCTTTAAATCATTATTATTGTTATTGAAGCATTCATTGAGGAACCAAGAATGCTGACAATAAATTTAATTCATTGAGTTGAAGATAAACTAGGCACAAATCGATTATAAAAGGTTGGCCAATCAAGGCTGGGGGCTACCCCAAGACACCGTCAAAATGTCCTCCTGTTCGAGCTTTTACTTTCGGTCGGCAATATTTTGTCTGACAACTCTACAATATTTCTATAGTATTCTAAGAAAATTTGTGTTGAAATAACGAATATGGTATGTTCCAGATTGTAAAATGCATCAAAGACCGACAGCGAGCGCGCCGCCATCGCTTGCCGAACCGAGCTCTCAAGAAGATTCCCACATGCAAATTCAGTAAAGGAGACCCGTACGAGACCTGCGCAATATGTCTCGACGACTACCAAGAGGGCGAGAGGCTGAGGGTGCTCCCATGTGCTCACGGTAATTTAGACCTCGTTTTAGTGGTAAAAAGTTACCCACCTTCAAGTTCAGCAAATAAGACTCATCAGAGACCTGCCCCGTATACGGGGACTTACCGTATATGTAAGAGATCACCTTCGTATATCGTATACGATATACGAAGGTGATCTCTTGAGCTTAGGGCTTTTGTTATAGCGCATAAGAAAACTGCCATTTCAGTGCAGGATACCTGCGCCATATGTCTCAACAATTATCAGTAGGGCTAAAGATGCTGTCTTGTGCTTTCGGTAATATAGCCTAGTTCTAGCGCTCAAGACTATAAGATTTCCATATTATTTAAACAAGAAAAAAAATAAAAACTACAGTTTAAGTCGAACTCGCGCTAAGAATCCCCATCAGAATGTTAAAAGAAATACATATTTTCTACATATAACAATTGTTATGCTTTTAGAAATTAGATGTGTGTTGAGTAAACATTGTATCGCAGACAATTACAATTTGGAAAGTAAATCAACAAAACAAGTAGATAGTACATAGGCCAGTGAATCTCGTGCTTGTTCCATCACAAAATTATTAAAGACAACCGAGAGATCTCTACACGGCTGTCGTGTCTAATCCCCATTGCCAAAATGACCTGATACTCCCTTCTTTCTTCGCTTTTCTCCTTTTGCGTAGAGGATATGACGTGTGCGCTGGTCACGGTATATGTGTTGTGTGTTGGGCACCGCATCGGTGGTTGAATCCTGTTCCCAGTTGGCGGGTGTTGTTCATGAAGATATAGGTTTTACTGTATTGCAGCGTACCACGCGGTGTGCATCGACCCTTGGCTGACACAGAACAAGCGCGTGTGTCCCGTGTGCAAGCGGCGCGTGTTCGCGGCCGGCGAGCGGCGCCGCGTGCACTCCGACTCCGACACCGACGATACCGAGCCGCTGCTGGCAGACCCGCCAGCCACTAGACCCAACACACAGGTAACTATACCATCAACTACTAGAATGTTACGCCAAGATCGGAAAAATCAATCCCCATACGAATTATTTGGATTTAGGCTATAGTCCGAGTAGGAATTCATGACTTGTACTCCTGTTAAACACTCTACTTTTCATTTCGAATATAAGGAAAGTAAAAAATGGTAGTTTTTCTTAAATATTTATTGATAATAATAACATGCGTAGTCCTATTTGAAATTAATTGTGAAGTAAGAACAATTTGTGAAAATAAAGTTTCATTTTCGTTGAAAGTATTTTTTTCTACCTGCTTTATATTGAGTTTTTTATACTTTGTGGCGGAATTTTTCTCTTAATGGGTTTTTTATTCACACTGGCTCTCTATGCGTATTCAGAATTAGTAACGAGCGTAAAATTTTCATATTAATATAACTTCTAAAAGTCACATTCAATCTCTCCCTAGAGAAGGAAGGAATTACTATGAGTTTTTCCCGCTCTAAGGTGGGAGCAGCGTCTTCCACCCGCAACTCGAATCAAACAGACACTACTGTCCGACAATAGGATATAAATATAGAAAATTTTGAATGCAAAAAATGTTTGCAATTGATAGGGTTCCGTACCTCAAAAGGAAAAAACGAACCCTTATAGGATCACTTTGTTGTCTGTCAAGACCCTTTTTCCCAGGAACGCGTGGAGGTATCAAGCTGAAATTCTTATCAAATACTCAGGTCGATTGTCCCTTGGATCTGTGAAAAAATCAAACTTCTAAGCTAACGCAATCAATAGATACACTTTATGCAGAAAATTTTTCGACACTTGCAAGGGAATCAAAACCTACAGGGTACTTCCCGTGAACTCAGAATTTTTAAATTTGGTACGAAGCAACTTGTTAGAGTACAAATAAAGGAAAAATTACGAAAATCATAAAATATTATTTTGGTAAATAATACGGGATAACTCACGTGAATAAGTCAGATAGCTCCGACTATAGTTTCGACCACATCCACATTCACTTAGCACTGTTACGCTTAGCAGTGCTAAGCTAGACGTCAACGTGGGCGTCCCGAGCTCTCCTTGAAAACGACCATCGAATGTGGTCGAAACTATAGTCGGAGCTATCTGACTTATTCACGCGAGTTATCCCGTATTATTTAACAAAATTTGTGAAAACCACGTTAGTTTTTATCGTAAAATATTAGTTAAATCATTTAATAATAATATTGGTAATATTTTTAAAATGTTATGGATTTTATTTAGCAATAAAAATACCATAACATTTACTTACTACCATAACACCTACAGGTTTGTACGGAACCCTAGGTGCGCGAGTCCAATTAGCACATGGCCGGTTTTTACTTTGTTCCTAAAGTACGGAGTGAGCCAGGCCTGCCGAAACGTGCAATTCTAGCTCGACATCCCACGGGTCATTCGCGAAATTTACACATAGATACTAGAAGAATACGAATTATTTTTTTGTTAAATTATTACTGTAATCCATGAGTAAAATTGTATTAAACAATATACATAAATCGTTTGTGGTGTTGTTTTTTAGGGTGGCACATTCGACGAGCAGCGAGAGAACCCGTTCGCGCGCGCCACGAGGTTCATGGCGAGGCTACGGGCAAGGGCAAGGGATGGGGAGGACGCAGAGGTAATGTCATAAATAGTGTATATTCCCGCAGCGGCGGCTTTGTGCTGAACCGACGGTGATACCGTAGACCCCCGTTCCCTGTGGCACTTTGAGTCTCCCTGAATCCAGGATTGCATCAGCTGGTTGTCTGGGGTTGGGATGCTGAAGCTGTTTAGCAGCTTCCTAATGGTCTTCTGGTCTAATACCAAGCTCCAATGATGACATTTTTGTATTTTTTTTTTTTTTTTTTTTTTTTTTATGTTATTGTGACGGAACAAGCCCGAGGCCCACCTGATGTTAAGTGGACTAACCTCTGCCTATAACAGACGCATTTCGTCAACGACGAATTGCACTGTGCCCGTCACACTGAGACGTCCAGTTGTTAGGTCTCATTAGCCTGTAATTTTTCTGGCTCTCAAGGACTGCTGCCGGAACACACCGTTAGGTGCTTGGCGACAGATTTTCTACTTGAGGGTGGTCGCTAGCCAGGCGGGCATTCGCAAAATGCCCTTCCACCATGCGGTGAAGCTCAAGCTCTGGGCGGGATTCGAACCATGGACCTGCTGCGCGGCAGTCCATAGCCAATGCCACTGAGCCATCACTGCTTCGTAATAGTATAACCCCGAGTTCATCTCTTAGTGATACTGCAGTACACCTCACTGCACTGTTCAGTCACCGACAGTAAAGCCCCCTTTTGTCGATTACACTAACGGGGCGCCACATATGGGGAGGCCCGTTTATTGGGCGAGTCATCGGTCATCAACAAAAACATTTTATAAACAGATTGAAATTGGCTAGAGGCATAATTTTTATTTGAAATGCAAAAAAATTACTTCTATATTAATCTTTTTATATCTACCCATCATTCATTCATTTATGTTTATACCATACATGTAAGTCTTCCATCCAAATAGCCAGGAACAGGGTTAGAAGAATCCTATAAAATTCCCAATATTCATATAACCAAACGACTTATGTAGTATATAGACTTTTGAAGCAGAGATGGCTCAGTGGCATTGTCTATGGACTGCCGCGCAACAGGTCCATGGTTCGAATCCCGCCACGGGCTTGAGCTTCACCCCATGGTGGAAGGGCATTTTGTGAATGCCCGCCTGGCTAGCGACCACCCTCAAGTAGAAAACCTGTCGCCAAGCACCTAACGGTGTGTTCCGGCAGCTGTCCTTGAGCGCCAGTGAAATTACAGGCACATAAGACTTAACAACTACGTCTGAAAGTGACGGGCGCAGTGCAATTCGTTACACTTGTGATGAAATGAATCTGTTATAGGCAGAGGTTAATCTGTAGTTTATCTGTAGTGCTTATTCCGCCAAATAC
Organism: Plagodis pulveraria; assembly: GCA_963890685.1. NCBI lineage: Eukaryota > Metazoa > Arthropoda > Insecta > Lepidoptera > Geometridae > Plagodis > Plagodis pulveraria. Next base: position 6,756,506 of record OY982950.1, read on the forward strand.
ACATTTACAAACACAAAAAAAAAATCAATTTTCAAAAACAAAAACATCTCAAAATGTTTGTTAGGACTAGCAGAAGTCAACCCTAAGAGGTGGTTAGTATTTTACCAATAACCCTGTATATATGACACTGCATGTTTATCACTTATTTAAATCTCGCCTTCCAATGTACTTTGTTTTGTATTGATGGTAGGACCATTATCTCATCTGGTGGTAATTGATGTGTGGAGAATGGGCACTGCTTCTCAAGAACCCCTCCCGGAACACAACATTAAGTGCTTGGTGACAGATCTACTTGAAGATGGTAGCTAGTCAGGCCATCCAACACCCGGCAAAGTACGGAACGTTCAGTAATAAATGCCACTAGCCGTCATCCATCCAAGTCATGACCGCAGCGTTAGCAACGACTAGGCAAGCTCCGCCAATAGCGCACACTGTCTTATCGTACCAAGGTTGACTAGAAGATATAGCAGTACGCGATAACTATCTTATCTTTTAATAATAACCAATATTTTAATTATAATTAATATTTTAAAAATATTTTATGAAAACATCAAATTAATATTTAATAAAACACTTAAAAAATATAAAAATATATCTAGTGACAATTCCGCCTCATTTTCCTGTTAAGCCGACGTGACGTCACAAACGCCACGCAGCCAAACCGGAAGAATTTTCGACCCGTGTCGCTTCTACACGAAGCATCCTCAGGAGGTCTTGACTCTACGAGCGCACGATCGAGAGTTAAAATATTAATTTGATGTTTTCATAAAATATTTTAAAATTATTTGTTATTATTAAATATGGATTTTCGCAAAGTAACGCCTGAATCTATTTATTATCTTATCTTTTATTTATTATGGTGATGTTTTGTATTTGCTGTGTTTACTTTTTTCTAAAGTTCCTTTTATCTTTCGCAGGTGGCATCATCACCTTCAGAAGACAATGACCACATGAACAATGATGAAAAGTGAGTTTTACTGAGAAATTTACTCCAAACCTATTGTTACTACTTACCCTACTCACTACGTTTTAAATTAGTGGTAGGTCCTACTATATCCCTAGACTGTTTATTGCAGCATATGTGGTATAATCCGGAAATTCTGGTTTTATAATGAAACGAATCGAAGATGGCGCTGGAAATCATTTCATCTCACTTGCACACCATAGACAGTCTATCATCGCTCACGGCGCACAGTGGGCTGGGATTACAAGGTTGGGTCATAAGAACTAAAATGTATTTTTTTAGTATCTAGACATACATTTAAAAAGTTTTTACACGTTGACTTTTTTTAATTGGACTCGTACTTTCGGAGATATAGCCATATCAAATTTGTATGAAGAGTCATGAATTTTTAGTTTAGCAATTTATTCCAATTAATTTGAAATTGAAAATAATGTACACTAAACGGCCTGAAGTACTTCAATACTCACTTAGTACTTTAAATAAATAAAAAATGTTCGACATTTTCCACCACCATAGGTGCGGCGAAGTGCATTGTAAGAAAACAATTTAAGACAAACTTTAATTATCATAACATACGGTTGATATTGCGGTAAGTAGCATGCGCGCTAAGTGCTCCCGCTGCACTCGAACGTCCGTCAGATGCTCGGTGTGATTGCCGTTTCTTCTTGTGCTTCTTCTTCTGCAAGCGCAGTAATAATAATGATTATAATATTGTTAGGTTTGCAATAACGCCTGCTATGCGGATTACATTACAATACGATAGGAAAAATAATCCTATCGTATATTTGTGATTTTGTAATGTACTTTTTTCTGTGTAATCCGCATAGCAGGTGTTATCGCAAACCTAACAATATTAAAATTATAAGGTTGCGTCATCATTTACAAGTATAAAACCAACTGCAAAATTGGTGTTGTTTGAAGTACAACGCAAGTAGTACTATAGATGTCGCTCCATCCCAATACGATGGTTAAAGAACGATAGGAAAGATTTGAGTTATTACGTCATGTCATGTTAGCTCAATTGGGGTGCGTTCCATTTGAGTGAGATTCGCTAAAAACGATCACACTCCCAAAAAGTTGTTCCACATGGGTCTTGGCGTTATTTTCGCCTTAAACGCAACATCTAATGTCAAAAGTGACAGAAGTGGCAAATTTTAGTGGCATTCTTAGCGTTCTTATCCAAAAATGGAACGGGGATGACAGTTACAAACGATCACGTGATCACAACCATAGACGCAAATGTGATCAAAATTATCGAAAATAACGTTCTTAGCGACTAATGGAACATACCCTTGGTTAGAGCATATAGGTTGGATGAACGCGGGTTCGATTCCCGCACATGACTTAAAACATTTTTCCTATCGTATATTTGTGATTTTGTAAAATAATAATGATGTCCCAGGCCATATCCATTAGTAGTGAGTTGTCTATACGAAGTATCGAACAACATTAAAAGTATGATCGCGCACAGAGTAGGTGCGCGCCTCTGCTCGTCGATCCGCTCAAGTGCTCTAATACTGCGGCCAGACTTGAAGGCAAAAATTTGTGTTCGCGTTGTCACGATAAAAGTTCGTCTTCGATCCATGACGAATTGCTTGGCCACACTACGTCGCGATAATCTAGCGAGAACGTCGCGATAATTCATTTCACGAAAAACATGGAAGAGGCGGTTGCGCTGTACCACATGTCGGCTAATAATTATTTGGTTGGAGATATGTTAATTGAGCGTAGTATGGCTAGAAGTATGTCAAAGGCAACTGTGTTAAAAGCATTACTTAAATCTAGTAATGTGAGTACAGTTAAGTTTCTGTTGTCCATGGATAAGCGAATGTCATCAGTGATCTTCACGAGAGTGCTTACTGTGCTGTGGCCAGAACGAAAACCGGATTGGAAAGGATTTAGTAGGTCATGAGAGGATAAATATTTGCTTATTTGGCTGTGGACTAGGCGCTCAAGAACTTTTGATAGAGATGGGAGAATGGATATAGGACGATATTCAGTAAAAGATTTGGGATTGGGTTTTTTGGGTAAGGGAATAAGTTGTGCATCTTTCCAGATAGTAGGATATATATATATATATATTGTATTGAAGTGTATAGCTATATATTATGTAAGTATATCAATGTATTAATTATATGTTTATATATATTTCAATATGTATTAGTGTATTTTTATAACACTTTATTGTAAGCTTTCTTTTCCTTTCATGTTATTTTTGTATATTAAGTGGTGTAACAATAAAGAATTATCTATCTATCTATCTACGTTGACGTTCAAACCGCTCGGCGTCTCGCCGTCAACGAAAGCGCGTGAAGTGTAGACAGCAAACTTTGTCGCAACAAAACCCTTTGATGTGCTGCAATTTACCGACAGCAGCGCGAAGGGCATTCGTATTCGCGAGAATGATTCGCGATAGGACGAATTCTTTGGCCAGACATGTCACCACAACGCAAATCTTCGCGTTATAGCGATAGTGTGGCCCCAACATAATGTTGCTAATGAATTAAAGCCGCTCACATCCTCGACTCAAGAGTTGTGCTCTCCGAGATACCAGCGGTGTGCGCTGAGCCTATTCTGTGCAAGTGGAATGTCATGATCTGCATCATTCGTTTCATTGTTAAACCGGGTTATTTTTTTTTATTTATTTTTTTTATGCCTGATAGGTTAGCCTTTGACCACTATCTCACCTGATGGTAAGTGATGATGTGGTCGAAGATGTTGTTCAGGCTAACCTAGAAGTGCAGATTAGCGATGTGCGATTGCAAATGATACTGATACTTATCGTTTGATAAGGTATTTCATTCGACTACCTCACGTGTTCGAACAATTTTTCAACATTGGGCGTGATTTAGGCAGAAGCGAATGACGTTCAGCGTGCAATTAATAATAATAATAATGCTTATTTTCATAAACTACATGTATCCATATAACATTGTGTAGAGGCCTTCTTTTAAGTAAATGTATACCTGTATCAGAAGACCTCGCTCTTTCATATTTATAGAAAATTCATAAGTAGGTTAACATAATATATCAAAATTAATATCTGAATACTTACATACTAAATACTGTAAATTTTAATTAAAAGTGAGGGTGAGTGCGTGTGTGTGTGTGTGTGTGTTTGAGAGTGTGACTGTGTGAGGGTGCGTTAGTGTGAAAGTTTGTCATATTATATAATAGGATGAAGAACTGCCTCAGTTTCATCATAAGTTAGAGTCCTGAGCCATGAAGATAGGGTTTTTTTACACTCATAATATGATTTTGGACAAATCGCCAATTTTCTGTTCACCACATTATAGAGATAAGTTATTTGAGATAAATATTGCCGTTTAGCGAAAGCTGTACGTACTCTTTTTCTCGACATACTAACATATTGTCGTCGTTTTGTTAAATTTGTTGGATTAATCTACTCAAGTAGCGCAGTAGCTCGCGCTGGTTTCGGTTCAACCGAAACGTTTGTTAGTTCAAGGCAATGTAAGATATGAATGTATAATGTCGGAGATATTTTTAATGCATTCGATGTAGCAATGGACTGCCTAGGTATATGCTGACTGGCTAGGTAACATCCTCAAGTAGAAAAACAGTCGTTAACCACCTAACAGTGTGTTCCAGCAGCAGTCCTTGAGAGCCAGTGACATTACAGGCACATGAGACTTAACAACTGTATCAATTCTTCACTTGTGGTGCAAACATCTGTTACAGGCAGAGGTTAGACTACTTAACATCAAGTGGGTCTCGTGCTGGTTCCGCATTAATACCATAAAAAGAAAATATTATTTTTTAAATTTGTTTAATTTGAAGTTCGGAGCCAGTAATTCTAGGTTAGCCTGAACATCTTCGACAACATCGTCACTTACCATCATGTCAACTATGAATAAAAATGAATTTCTAACTATTAGCATTTACAACACTAAGATATCGTGTACAAACAAGACCTACCCATACCAATCCTTATCAATAATTTACTGTGAAGCGGCGCGCCTTCGTGAGTGAACAGATATGTACCAAGGTTAGGGTATAACAGTAGAGTTTGTGTTACTCCGTGTTGTCGTACAAATGTTGTTACAGTTATTTTATCTCACGAAGGCGGGTTGATCTTACTTGTGTGTGTAGATGCACGTGCACATTGTTTCTGTGTGCGTAAACTCAGGCGCGCTCAGTATCAATTGAGCTGCCGGCCAGGCTAGTGCATTAGCACTAGCTAGTATTAACTAGTGCTAAACCGTTTGACGACAAAACTTTGTGTTGCACACCGTCAACATGGAAAATAAAAAGTAACATACTTCTCAGTGTGAAGTCTTTTCAGATTTAAACAAAAAGTAGGTTGTTATATGAGGGTCGAGAGGAATCAATTCCTATACAAAGTATATATGCTATAGTCCGAATAGGAATGTATGACTTAAACCCGTGTAAAACTCTTTATATATTATTTTATTTGATAACGAAGAACTTGCTGACGCTAGCTGCAGTTACACACACAAGAGCGCGTATCTATACACATATCAACTACAATTATTGCCTACCCGCCTTCCTGAGATTCATGTATATGTACTATTGCAGCGGTAACAGTGCGCGGGATGACCGCGCGCCCCTGTTGCCGGCGGGAGGTGTGACGTCATCCCCGAGCGAGCGCCGCCCCCGCCGCCCGCGCCGCCCCCGCACCCAACACTCCATCAACACTAGTGCACGCGGGGAGATCGGTAACTGCACCCTGTTCTACTTACTCTACTATACTGTACTGCATCAGCTGGATCATCCGATGATGAACACAACTGAAACCATTTTGAAGCAATGATGGCCGAGCGGTAATAGCTATGGACTGCCCTGCCGCAGCTCCCTTGATCGATCCCCACCACCGGCTTGAGCTTCACCGCATAGTGGAAGGGCATTTTGCGATTGCCCGCCTGCCTAGCTACCATTCCCAACTAGAATATGTGTCTCCAAGCACCTAAAGGTGTGTTCCGGCAGCAGTCCTTGTTGATAACCAGTGAAATTACAAGTACATGAGACTTAACAACTATGTCTCAAGTTGACGGGCGCAGTGCAATTCGTCACTTGTGATTAAATGCATCTGTTCTAGGCAGAGGTTAGTCCGCTTACCAGCAGGTGGGCCTCGAGCTTGTTCCGTCACAATAACATAAAAAAGGGTGTTTGCCATAATCCCCACGCTTGGCAGGTGTCTTGTGGATCGCAGTTTAATATATCAGTTCCTCAGAAGACGGTGCTGCCAACCTTCCGGTATTTTACCTTTAGTTGCCTCTTACGCCAAAGGCAGCAATGGGGGGTGACATTCTTACCCAGCACCCCACGGGCGTTCTACTTAAGAGATCATTATAACGATCTACGATATAACTGTTATAACTGTACGAGTGTTACCAACGAAATTTAAAGCCTTTGTCAACATAGATGTCCCAAAGATGTTGCAGTATTTTAATATTGATGCTTATGAAATGTGACATCAAATTAGTGGAGAAAATATTCATAACATTTTACTAGATTATTTTTTAAACTTAATAACGCTTGTATTGTGGTCATTATTTTTACTACCATGTTTTAGCAAAGCCGACCGCGCAACTCAAATAGGCGCAAGCAAACTTGTATGTATACTCAGTATTTTTTTCTCTTTTTCGCTTCTGACTCCTACAAGTCCCATAAGAGATATGGGGCTTGTCAGTTGCTCAAGGCGAAATGTCATGTTAAAAGTAATAAGTTCATCTCTTCGTTTCCGAACGGGCATCAACTAGTAGATTATCATATCTCGCTTTATATATATACCACCCATTATCAGTGACGCAAAACAAACGTTCTTTCATCCTTTCTAAAGGCCAGCAAGCTAGCCATTCTAGACCAAGTCTGGTCACCATTTTACATCTCAACCTAACGGTTAGGAAGTGGTCAAGGGATCACAAGACTATCAGGCGCAAAAAAAATTGCACTATTCTTTTTAGAATAGACTAACTACTAATAATTTATCTTCACTAGGTGTGGCAGCACTGCCTGCGTCGGCCGCAGCGTCATCACCGCGCCACGTTGACTTATGAACACAGGCTGCCTGATGTGACTCCTAGTGACCTCTTCCTGCTACAGCACTGTACATAACAGTGAATGCTGCTTGGTATTGAGGACGCCAAGCGCTACCGTAGTGTCATTACAACACGGTATATCGAGCCTTTAACCCGCACGATCATCTAAACTGCGTTACAGACTTTAAAAACTGTGTTGTGCAGCCTATAGTGATACACCATTGAATAGTGTGTTAAAGTGACATTTTATGTTTGTGAGTTTGAAGTGTATGGACTTGTATAAAATTCCCTGCCTTCGTGAAATCGATCATTGACATTATATTTGTGGTAAGTCTGATCTTTTATATAATCAATTTTCGTTGCCTCGTTTCATATTGGTGTGTCTGTCTCAGATTTAAGCGACAAAAAATGCTTTGAAAGTTGTTTCTGTACTTTTATGTGAAAACTAAATCATGTTTGCGTGTTATGATGTCCAAACCCCATGTAGTTTGCATGGTGAACCTTTGCCCTCAAGTAGAAAATCTATCCAGTTACTTAACTGCATGTTCCGGCAGTTTTAGGGTGAAATTATCTTCTCAGACCAATCTTATGTCCAACAAGTGAGATAGTAGTCCATGGCTAGTCTAATAATTAATTAAAGACGACCCGTTAATTGCGATTCTGTTGCGAGTGGGTTCTGTAAAAAATAGTGTTAGTTACTAACTATAAAAAAACATTTTTGTTGCTGACTTAGGCCCAAGTTTTTATTATATGTAGTTTTACAATATAAAATTTCACAACTCATAATTATATGTGTTATCGATTTTACGATAGAGCAAATACCAACACGTTTTAACAAGGAGACCCTGTTATTTTATGTTATACCAGATTATGTGTACATTACATTTGTTTTAAATTTTGTTGGTTAATATTTTATAAGTCTTAATATATTTTGGTCTGATGATTGAAAAGCCGAAGCTAAGAGTGTCATCCACATTGCCAAACAGACTAATGATGCTGACAGAAAATTAGATATGAAAATTTAATTGTATTGTTCAATTCTTACCAAGTATAGGCTATATTATTTTTACCCTGTTTGTTAAATTATACAGGATATATTTAAAGGAGATAGGAAAACAGATGCCGTATTTGATCTGTCGTGGGTAAAAGAACAAACATTTGTATTGTTTCGAAATTATATTTTGTTGAGTGTGTAAGACCTAAGTTACAGTTAGAGAATTTATGTATAAAGAAGAGAGTTATGCTAAGTTATTTGGGGTGTGGTTTGATACCATTTCATGTATATTTGGATGCTATTGAATCTTTATATATAGATCAGTATGTTTTGATAAAATATCCAATAAGGGGTTGTGCAACAAACATAATGGTTCTTTTAAAATATGTAATATAATATGTATAAACCTGTGTATTATGCTTTAGAATTAATTTATGTAAATTTTAGTTATCATGTTATACAGTTAGAAAATTGATTGTACAGTGAATTTTAGTATATTAATTAATATAAATACCTAATATCAAAGTTATGGTTCATCAATGTTTGTTATTTTTTTCGGTTTACCCAGTGATAGAAATATTCCAAATCTTTGAACATCATCAAGCGCAAATTAATCATAGTTATACTGATTCTGTTATAATAGTTCGCTCTAATTGATACTTTCCTAACCATTCCGCAGCGGAAGGCCATAGTTCGAGTTCGGATCATCTTTTGGTATAGAAAACATTGTCCTAAAGGAATGCATTATTTAATTCATGTATATATTTTTTGTAATTTTGTGTAATTCTGCGTTCGACTTTTTTTTTCATGTCACTTTTCCCAAATGCATGATTTGATAAATACCAATCATTCTCCTTAATTTGTTTTCCACACTATCTATACGACATCAACAACATTATATGACCCTGTATAAGTCATAATAAATAAAACAACATTATTTTTTGTGTTTTAAATAATAATCATCACATAATATGTGTTGATAGAATGCAGTCCTGCAATGTTTGATTTGTCAGCCACAGCTACACAATGAAGTTTTCATTTGTATGTGTTAATTTTGATGTTTATTTTCTTAATGTGTTTAATACTATCATATACAATTATTGGTGTGGAAACATCACAAAACGGATTAAGTTAATGTGATTTAATCCGCTTCCTCACTTTCTGTATACAAATAAAGAAACATGAGAATGATGAACTGGAAAAAGGCAGTAAATTGGCATCAAATGATGAGAAAACTATAATAACAGACATCTAGGGAATTCTGTCTAATATTGTGGTGTTTATGAAACTGGGGTGAAACTGAACCACAACATTGATTTGATGGTTTTATTTGTATTGGTATTATTTCATTATCATTAACCATTTCACATGACTATAAAGGTAAGTTGTAGCTACTACTACGTCACTGTCTGACTCTGTACTAATATTGGATATAATGTATTTTTATTAACTGGATATAATGTGATTATTTTCTTTGTGATATTTATGCAATCCTGAGTCAATGAAAGTGAGCGTGAGAACTCATAGCAGCTTATGGCTGGGAACCTAAACTTTCCCACTTCTAGGATGTAAAGCCAAAGAAATAAAGATCCTTTGACACGGTTATGATTATTTTATTGAATCCCTCAGCTAATGGAAATTATCCAAAACGATCCCACTACACCAAAGGTAAAACAAATAATAGTGGCTTTTGAAAACTTGTCAACATTGGCAACGGAACCGAGGAAAACCTAGTAATTCTGGATCACTTCAGGCTGAATAACAGTAAAACTACGGTTAATTATTTACCATAATAAAGGCCAAGATCCCAAGAGTGCCTAAAACAAGTAAATAAAGTATATTATCGGCAATGTCGCTCCAGAGCCCCGAAGGTACAGGCCTCGAGCCTAGTTTGGGTCTCACTGGTATAAATTAATTCTAATACTGTTGTTCAACTCTTAAAATGTACTCCTAGTGTAAAAGTAGTATTTTTGGGTGATAAATATTATTATAATAGATACAATAATTAGTTCGAATAACAAAAAAACACATTGTTTTAATTGCAATAAGTTTATTTCACACAGTTACTTATATACAAAATAAATCTAAATATTACTTTTATTTGAAGTAATCACAAATTATATTGATAGCATTCATTTCGACATTATTGCGATACACATACACAACCCACAATGACGGGAGACAAGGGCAGAAACCAATCAATTGTTCACTGAAAATGTAGAACTTTAGGTACCAAGACAAACAGCGAGTAGGCACTTGAATTATAAATTACGCACAAATGTACATGGGCATTATGAGCTTGAGAGATTCAATCATTGAATAAGATACACAGACACCTTTGCAGTCATTAGCAACAGTATCAAAAGTCGTTTACAACCGTTGATGCAGTTGGCAAAATGGGGATTCCCACGAGAAACGAGAGGAATGGTAAGCTACCCAAGTGAATATTTCATGTATATCTTACAACAACTTGACCACACAATAAAATATAGCTTTTCTATTGACTGCTCAGACAGGTGTAGACTGCTCATGCTACTTTGTCCATGCCGATGTCAGAAACACTAGAGTAAGCTATGCAGCTGCAGTTTGGTTTGAATCATGTTGTTAGGTTTGCTTCAAGCTACCCATGGCTGCTCCTAAGCTAAATACTATAGTAAATGTTCGGTTAAACCGGCTCTCCATATTTTAATTCGTGAATTATGCTATTAAATGGAATCTAGCTAATTCTCGTGCCGAAATTAAGGATGAAAATAGTTATAGCTATTACAGGATCTGTACATTTTAAATACAGAACAAGTTTCACAATCTACATACGAGTATTTGATTGAATAAATCCATAGATATTATATGTAGCGTCTTTCGTCATCCTTATTCCATTGCTTTCGCTTCGGCAATTACTGTTCTCGCCTGCTCCAGTGCTTTTCTGTAACACACAATATGGGAATGTTAGGGCTTTACTACACATGGCATGGCTCTGCTGGTACGACAAGCTTATAAACATCTTGTAACTTAGAATGAATAGAGGTCAGTATATCTCGTCGAGCGGGCCGCCCTCGTCTTTAGCTGATCTTATGCATACAAATTGCGCTGCTCACTACATAGAGGAATAAATTTCATATAATTTAATTAGTTAAATTATGAAATTCTGATAATTTTGTACTCAATTCAACTAATAAAAATATGTGAAGAGGTTTTTTAACCGTCTCATTAAGAAATAGGTGCTCGAATATTTTATAAAATCAACTAAGAAGAGAACCTTGTCCATGTAATAAACCATAATCGGCCCTTGGGTGGAACCGTTTGCTAGTCTGGCAGCTGTCCTTGAGAGCCAGTACTTCTAGGTTATCCTGAACAACATCTTCGACCACATGATCACTTACCATCAGGTGAGATAGTGGTCAAAGGCTAACCTATCAGGCATAAAAAAGGACAGTATGTGTAGGTATTGGCTGATACTGACAGATGCAAGGGGTTGTCGGCCTCCAGCCGTGAGATGGCGAGGTGCGCCAGCTTGGCGAGGCGCTGCAGCGCGGCGGCCCGCAGCGCCCCGGCGCGAGGCAGCGTCTCCGCGAGCGCCATCGCCACCGCGCTCATGTACGGGCCCGCCGCAGCGCCGCCCGCGCAACTCAGCGTCTCTGGAAACAACAGCAAAATCATTACTCTATCTTTAAAATTATTTTAACTATATAAACTTCAGTAACTAGGTTTGCTACGCGGACACGAATATTATCAAGTTGTTCTCTAGTCGTTTTTATGTCGCCGTGAAAATTAACATTTTTCCCACATGTTTTTAACAGCGGAAACAGAGCATCATAACTAAAAATATATAATTTAACCAATTAAAAACTTTTTACCAATTTAATTATAATTAAAAAAATCTCAATTATCTATCATGATTTTCGACAGTAAAAAAAATATAAACAAAAAAGAACCGACGTTTCAATACTGAAAAGCTTTCTGAAGGTCGGTACCATGTTAATTCAAAACACTGACCTCACATTATTTTGTCCGACCTCCTCAAGTTATTTCATCCTTTTTACTCTTTCTACACCAATATATATATTAAAATTGATTACGTAATCTGTTATAGCAAATTAATATAATTATTTTGGGTTATCGGCCAATTTCTGTAAATAATATTAGCTACGTATTACCCTAGTACAGAACCAAACGTTTCCCTTAACTTTTAGGTTATCTTTAGATTAGGAAACTATATCAAATGAAAAGTTTTCCATATAATTCAAATATTAGCTAGAATATGTACTCATGTGTGTATAGTAAGGTAAGGTTACCGATGAGCTGCAGCACAACCGGGTCGGCATGCAGCAAGCTGGGCGGCGAGGTGAGAGCGAGCGCTCCCCGCAGTAGCCGCACCCCACTGCCCGCACAGCGCCGCCAGAACGCGCCGCCCGGACCCTCCATTATCCTGGAACACACATGGGGAACAATTGGTCACACATCGAATCTAACCAAAAAAAACCCAGGAGCTACATCTGTCCAATAAGTTTCAAATAATGACCGCAGCGGATCTTATGAACCCAGTTGATCGGTTAAGGACTAGGCAAATCACGCTACGAGCGCTCTGACCGTGAGTTTTTGTCGCGATACGCTGCGACTGCGTAGACGCGATTTTGTATTAAATGTGTGTTTAAAAGGAACGGGAAGAGAAGCTCCTACAGAAAAATAGGTATTTTAACAAAATGATGCTGTCGCGCCGCTAAACGCTCGAACAGAATAGTGCGATAAGGACACTTGCAGCTTCTTCAAGTTTTGACTTAGAATTTGTGCATAATTTGCGTTCTTGGAGAAAAGTTTTCTCCTATAGTAAAAATTTATCAAATCTAAAACAATTGTCTTATTTATAACTGACAGAATAAAACCTAGTTTATTCTGTCAGTTATAAATAAGACAAATAGGTTTTCTTTTTTCTTTATTTATCATTATTTTTCCTATAAATAATTCACAAACTACAGATAAAAGTTTTGAGAAAATATCGGTATTTAAATACCCATTAATTAAAATTACTTTAACATAATGATAAAAATCAAAACCTATAAACCTGAATATTGATAACATTTAAAACATATCCAAAAATGATCAAAATCGGTGATTGGTTATGTGGAGTAGAAACGTTTTCTCTTTTTGTATGAAAATTCGAGACTTCCTTCCAGTCTTAAGTGAAACTTACACGCTTGCGGAGTATCATGAAAGTACCTAGTTCACACCTAGGCCCACAGAATTCTTAAAAACTTAGTTAACTGATTTTGAAATAACGTTACTAATTAAGGACTTTGATACGGTTGACGTACAATCATTAGTGTTAGAATGGTCATTGACTATTTGGAAGCGACACGACAAGTCGTGCACTGACATCCGCTAAGCCGAGAACTATATTGCTTGGTGAAAGGTTCGCTTAGCAATTATATGGTTCAAAAGTACCTATTATCACAATATTATGCGCATGTTACCGACTTCGACAAGTTATTTCACACATTTGAGTGTTGAAGTCGGTTCCACTTTTAGTAAAAATATTTTTTTCATCCTTTTTAGTGACCCTTGCTACTATGGGATCGATTGTCATTCACTGTCAATGACTCTATCATCAAGATAGGAAAATACTTTTCAGTTATTGGAGTGTTACTCAAAAACGGCGTTGCCGATTATGATGAAATTTAAATGGGATCACACGGCAAGCTGACAGCTTTAAAATAAAAAAAGAATCATCAAAATCGGTTCACCCAGCTTAAAGTTCTGAGGTAACAAACAAAAAGATTTCCAACACAGATGTCATCATCTGTGTTGGATATTACAATCGACAAATAGATATGGGTGGCGATAGTTTTTTTTTAAAACCTGATAGGTTAGCCTTTGACCACTATCTTTTAAAAAAGACTTGGAAAGTTATAAATGAAATCACTCACTTCAAGAGTACACCAAAACTATCGACTGAACTACTGCAGATTAGTGAGTCTCAGGAAAAATCTGTGAACGATATTAATCACTTCTTCGCTGGTGTTGGTAATCGCTTGGCTGATAACATCATTCCAGATACAAGCCATTCTGTTAATGTAGACATCACATCATCAACAAGCTCTATCGCTATGCTGGAAACAGATACGACGGAAGTATTAGCAGTGATTAACTCGTTGAAACTGGATTCTGCAGCTGGATGGGACAACATATCGTCAAAGATCCTTCGTCAGAACAGAGAAATACTTGCACCAGTAATAGCACATTTAGTAAATCTATCTCTTCATTCAGGATGCTTTCCCAGCACTCTGAAACATGCAGTTATAATACCTATTTACAAAACTGGTGATAAAACTGAAATAGGAAATTACCGTCCGATCTCCATCTTAACATCTCTATCTAAAGTTTTTGAAAAAATCATAAATAAACGACTTGTAACTTTTCTTGAAAAAAATAACTTATTTTCTGATAATCAATTTGGTTTCCGCAGAAATAAGTGGACGACAAACGCCGTCCTTAAACTCACAAATTTTATAGCTGAAAAACTAGACTCTAAAAAGAAAACTCTCGCTATATTCCTGGATCTGGCGAAGGCCTTTGATTGTGTGTCTGTCCCATTATTACTTAATAAGCTAGAGAAGCTTGGCGTAAGAGGAACTCAACATAACCTTATTAAAGACTACATGACTGGCAGGACCCAAAGTGTTAAAATAGGAGACTACGTCAGCAATCCATTACCTCTGAAATTTGGCGTCCCTCAAGGTAGTATTCTCGGGCCAACGCTTTTTCTGGCTTACATAAACGACCTGTGTGAAATCCGCATAAAAAATTGTTCAATAATAACATACGCTGATGATACTGCCTTACTAGTTCATGGTTGTAATTGGGAAGAAGTGTTCAAATTGGCTCAGAGTGCCTTCAATAAGATCACGTCATGGCTTCGGAATAATCTCCTCACTCTTAACGTAGACAAAACCAAATACATGACTTTTAGCATTAAGGGTACTCCTGATATAAGTGATACTATAAAAATTATCGCTCACAAAACCCCTTTATGCGCAAACGCCACAAGTCCCACTTGCTACTGCCATGCACTAGAAAGGGTAGGTACGATTAAATATCTAGGTGTCATTCTTGATAAAAACCTTTCTTTTGTACCCCACATCAACATACTAACTCAGCGAGTGCGTAAACTTATGGCAGTATTCAAAGCCATTCGCGACAGTGCAAGTTGGGATATTATACAACTTCTCTATTTTTCCTTGTGTCAGTCTATCATCACATATTGTATCACTTCTTGGGGTGGTGCATACAAAACACACCTGCTTCCCCTTGAAAGAGCCCAAAGAGGAGTCCTTAAATGTAGTAAAAATAAACCCTTTAGATACCCCACAGCCAATCTTTTTAAAGAATGCCAAGTTCTTTCAGTCCGGCAACTATTTATACAACAAGTAGTACTTCACTATCACAAGTTAATAAATTACAACCCTGCAGCACCAAAAAAACGACCTTCTCATAATGTGTGTATAAAACCTCTCGGAAACACAACATTTTCACGTAAATTTAGCAGTATTATAGGACCTTTCCTGTATAACAAAATACACAAGGACAAACAAATTCTAACGTTAAATTCTTTCGAAGTCAAACATATTTTATACAATAAATTGAAGAATCTCAACTATGACAACACTGAAAAACTGTGGCTCTGGAAATATAAAATTAAATACGAATTATATTATCACAATTTAACACATTATAACAAATTAGAATATATTTATCGATTATATATTATCTATATATACATATATATATATATATATAACCCATGTATATACAAATATATTATCTATATATACATATATATTACATGAATTAAACATACGTGTATCACATCAAAAACACATTTTCTATACTCACCCCTCACAGCACCGTTTATTCTTCTTCACACTTTCATACATACTTATCATAATATTTACTTGCATGCATTCATTTTGATAAGTATTGTCTGATGTATTATTATTTAAGATTCCATAAATTAATATTGTATTTTTGTACTTGCACATAAAAAAAAAAAAAAAAAATTGCTTTGTTTAATGGTAACGATTAAGAAATAATTTTAATTCTAATCATGATAACCAAAATATATTACCAATCCAATACTTTTGTACATCGACGAAAGAGGCCTGGGTCCTATCCCACGGGTCAAGAGCCTAGTTTGGGAACCAGGAGCTCCATAACCATATTGTTATCATAATGTTCCATTTTCACACAATAAATGATTTTTTTATTTTATTATTATTATTATTATCTTACCTGATGGTAAATGATGATGTGGTCGAAGATGTTGTTCAGGCTAACCTAGAATTACTGGCTCTCAAAGACAGCTGCCGGAACACACCGTTAGGTGCTTGGCGACAAATTTTCTACTTGAGGGTGTTAGCTAGCCAGGCGGGCATTCGTAAAATGCCACCATGCTGTAACGACGACTGCCATCTTAAGACAACAACCGGGACCGACGGCTTAACATGCCCTCCGAAGCACGGGTGCGCAGTAGCAATGCCACTAGCGGTCATCCATCCAACTCAGACTGCGGCTGACGTTGCTTTACTTTGCTGATCGATTTAGAATGGCTAAGCAAACTTCGATATACTGATATGATGTGAAGTAAGTATAATATAAGAAATAAGTAGAGTATAGACATATTCACTCACGAAGGTGCGCTCCTCCACAGTTAATTATTCTCCTCACGACGTCTTAGTTATATAGGAAACAAATTGTACATACAGTAAAACAATTAAATGTAAAACATAATCGCTTTAGTTGCAAGTACACTCAAAAAGCATAGAGTGGTGCGCCTTCGTGAGTGTAAAGGTTGGTAGAGGTATACTGACTGCGGCGGCAGTGCGGGTAGGAAGACGTCAGCGTTGAGCGCGTTGTTGAGCTTGGCCCTAGCGGCGGCGGAGAGGCGGCGCAGTGCGTGCGTGGCGGCCGGCAGCGCGCCCACGCGGACCAACAAGTGCCGCAGCCGCACGCACGCGCGCACGCACATCGGGTCCCACGCAGCCTCCACCAACTCTGTACCGACACAACAACCGAACATTCAGGGTGCGTACCATTTGGAGTTCAATTCGCCAAAAACGATCACACTCCCAAAATGTTGTTCCACATGGATCTTGGCATTATTTTCGCCATAAACGCTATGAAGCTACTGGAACAGTTTGAATTACCTACATAAATGACAAAAGTGACAGAAGCGGCAGATTTTAGTGGCATTCTTAGCGTTCTTATCCTAAATGGAACAGGGGATGACAGTTACGAACGATCACAGTGATCACAACCATAGACGCAGAATGTGGTCAAAATTATCGAAAATAACGAAATTTGCGTCAATTGGAATACGCCCTCAGCTACCATACACGGGAATTATCGCTCTCCACTCTACAGTGCATTCTCCTTATCTATCACTCTATAAATTAAAGTGTCAAACAGAACTATGGTATTCAGACGCGCACATTCTCTCTGTCTAATCTAAGCACTCATCGTTAATTATATTATCAATTAATTAGCATTAAATTTAGATCTCAATACAGATTTGCAGCTAATTGAAACATTATTACGCAGAACATTCACGTTAGGAATCGAATTCATCGACCCGGGTTTCGAGCATGTCGAGCATGTGCACCCGCCAGCAGCTCGCAAACGCAGCTCTAAAGATAAGCATCTGATATTCTCGAAACCCACGAAAAATACTCGATCAAATATATATAACGACAGTAAATTATCAAATACTTTTTTTTTCATATCGCGTTTGTTTATATCTAATATAACACTTTTCTACACACTCGGGAAAACAAATTATCATCACGGGTGTGACGTTACTTTATATTTTATAGATATAAGAGCACAGTCAAATCAGATAATTTCAATGATAGATATATACCAAATTCTACAGAAATATCTAATGTTTATTAAAAAAAAAATTCTATAAAGAGAATGCACTCTAAAATCGACAGCAATATACATCTTATTTGATAAATTGTGATAAACTTCACTCGAACTAACTGTATGAATGAAACTATAAGTATGAATTGTCTTTATAATTAAGGAAACGGTTAAAAAACATTTAAATTTTACTCTCGTATGAGAATATTGTATGGTATAAAACAACGATTTATTATAATTACAAAAAATAAAAAGCCAATTTAGTAGGAAACGTTCTTGCTGGCCACATTGCCACATTAAATTGAAATGCGTATTAATTGTATAATATATATATTATATATTTGCCAGCCTTTTGATTACAAGCTAAAATATTAAAGTTATCTTAATAGAAATCCTCGCATCGAACTCAAAAGGTTCAAACAGCTGTGGTTTAGTATCTACTATATTTGCACCTTTTGAGGTCTAATGTAGACTTTTAATTGATATTACCACCACTAGTCACTGATATGGTAATTTTATAATAAATTTTTGAAATTCTGATATACACAATATCATAACTTCAAAAATGTTTTAAGTAATACTATGGTTGACTCCACAATCTAAGCAATCTTTTTAATTGGAGTCAAATGTCCATATGACAGAAACGTGACATGTGGTATGTCGACCACCATTCAAGTATTATAATTGTTGACCCAACATTAGTTTCTATCAAGTTATTATTCTATCAAAAATGTAAAAACATTATCAGAATCATGTAAACGCCACTCTTAGATTGTATGATTTTCTTTTTCAAATTTCAGGCCCTAAACAACTTTTTTTTTAATTGTAAGAAAGACGGTAATTATTAAGCAGGTCAAATTTAAAAAAAGTAGTTCAACGTGCTCCGCCATTACTGGTATACAAAATACAAATATAAACGGAGCAATATATATATAAATAAATTCATGAACATTCTTAATTGTGTACAAACACATTGTACAATAAAATAATAATTATTATATACATTTTTTATGGCATTGGTAATTTAGAACTTTGTGTAATACTGAAGCTAGGTCCCTGCACTCAGAGTCACTCGGGTACATTTTAAATATTCTATGTACGCAAACAAATCTGCAGATAGGAAGTAAACATTAAGGTTAGTGTCGTCATAGCGCTTTCCATACCAACGTAGTTTCGTCATATTTTAAATACCAAGAGTTCAAACTCCGTGAAAGTGGAATAGTATAAGTCACCAAAATGTACAATTTGTTACAACACAAAATGTTCGTCCTTCGCTTAACTTGCAATAATTCTTGCAATCATATTTAGCAAGTCACCGAATAGCCTCAAGAGTATCTGAAAAAATTACATGTCCACGTTACTGTAGTAACGTGACCGTTGCTATGGCAACATATACAAATCTGTAAGAAAACATCCAATTAATAAATGTAGTTTGTTTGCTAAATGATAAGATGTCTATTACTAACCTGTAATCTTAGGCAGCACTACCTTGTTGAGCATGGTGGGAAGCAGCATGAGATCGGGGTCCTCCCGCACGGAGGCTTCGCTGACGGCCACCGGAGCGCCCCCCGCCGGCGGGGACTGCTCCTCGGCCTCCGACTCGGAGGATTCGTCCTCAGCACGCTCTGCACTCACGCCGTACATCATCAGACATCTGGGAATCGGTAAAGTCCGCGCGATAAACGAAACTGTAGATATTGTCACTGAGTATCTCCTTAGTTAGTGGTTAGTTCCTTTTTATGGCCGCACCGGTTTTCTTTCAGTGAGTGCTTTATTGGCTCAAATATCTTTTAACATTCAAACAGTCTTCTAGGTCAGCCTGAACAACATCTTCGACCACATCATCAGGTGAGATAGTGGCCAATTAGCCTTTGGCCTAACAGGAATGAATAAAAAAAAAACAACACTACAATACTGGGTTTCGGTTATAACGACGCTTAAGGGATCAGTCGCTATGTCCGGACGTAGCTATATCCTTCTCAGTCCCGATGCATTATTATGTTTTCTATTTAAATATGCGCTGTTGCCGAAATCGGCGTAATATCCAAAGTCACTAAAGCCAAATTATGTTCCTATTAATGTATATTTTAAACTCAAGAAAATGTTACGTCGCTTTAACTAAAGAGGTTTTACAACCACCATCGTTATAAATAAAATTAACTGTTATTTATTATCAACCATAGTATAGCTTACGCGACTATTGAATAGAGAAATCATCCTATATTGATTTATGAATCGATTTCAACTTATCATGATAGCAGACAAATTGGAGAACCTGGTAGTTAAATCCAAAAAGCTTAGGTTACAATTACATAGTGTTGTGATAACAATAAATAACTCGTTTCACAGAAGTTCTCTAGCTTTGATGTTTTTTTTATACTGGTAACATACTATTGATTAGTAGATGTTCTATATGTATATAAATAGTGTTATTTTATTTCACGTCAAGTCATAAAGACCACCGTTGAACAAAGGTGGGCGACATTAGAGGAGGTTTGCCAAACTTTCTACGATTGCCCACCTGCTAGTATTTTCTTTTCGTCACCTCTTAGGACTCCCATAATAATATATGGGGTACAAATGGTAGAATTCTATCCCGGCACCCCACGGAGTTAGAGAGTGTTATAAAAATAAATGCAATTGATCAATAATGGAAATAAAACTCACTTGTACCAATCCATCTTTTCATAGTCTTCATTGTCTTCGTCAGCCAGCGGGTTCCATAAGATCAACTGCAAAATATAACGGTAAAACATTTATGTGATATTCATGGTCATGTTGCCTTGAGTAATAATTAATTGCTGAATAAAAGAAAATAAATAATAGGGGCTCGTCTATAGCAGGTCCAGATTTTATATAAATAATAGAATCGGCTCAGTTTTGGCGGTGATTCTTTTTCCTTGTGCCGCACGCATACTTTCCTAACAATTAGGTACGTTTACACGTAAAATTAGTAATCAATTCAATATATTTAAAAAAAATTAACATACGGGTAATAAAAATATTTTTAATCATTCATTCATATTATAATGTAATTGTTAAATATTACTGGAAATTATGTCAAGTGTTTTATCATTCAGTCACCAATATACGAGTATAATATCATTTGTTAATTAATATATGTTTTTTTATATTGTTTAAAGTCATACTTTTAATTTTATCTGGCAAATTTTTATTTTTACTTACAGGCACTATGCCCAACATAAAAGCATTTAAACAACCTATAAATAATTGCAGACTCACAGGCAGTTCAAATGCTCCAGCTCACTACCAGTTGGCAACATACCGACCATGCTGGCAAATGGTTATATAATTTAGTGCACATTACATAACATAATAGTATATACAACAACGTACATGGCAGGCAAAGAGAGTAAATTTAATTTTATGAACATTCGCTTACATCTGTGTTACCTATACAAATATCTCTTTTTCTTGTTCTATAGTGCCATTATTGTATTTTATTGTTAAATTTTTCGGTTTGGATTGAACAAAATTGCATAGATTTATCTATATTATTTACTAACTACTCGTTATTGATTAACCAATTCAGGATACTCTCAATGTCTTTATTTATTGAACTTTCATATTCGTTTACATTTAAACATTTTACTATAGTAGTTGAGTCATCCGGAAATAAAACTATTTGATGACCTGCCGAATTAGGTAAGTCTATATATGTATACATGAGAAAGAGTAAGGGTCTTAGTATGCTCCCTTGTGCAATTCAATGTTCTACACGTATCGAATCTGTTTGGAAAGCTAATCAAGAAGTTCTTTTTTCTCTTTTATTCTTATAATTTTCGTGTATTACGGACGATTTTCAAGATACGATTTGATTAAGTCGTGTGCAATGCGTCGAATACCGTAGGATTGTTCAAGCTTTTTTTGCATCAAGCATTTTTTCTATACATGCGTGGAGTAGACAATAACAAATTACATTTATTTTTTATTCTTTATGTAATGTATTTTCAAATATACTATGTTGAACTTGTGTGGTAATTGTCATTATTTTTATTTATAATTTATTGTAGGTACTAATTATTATTTTTAAGCCCTTCTTTTATCAGCAGTATGACTTTTATTAAAACTTTACACTATATGTATAATACTTCAACGACAACATTTATGTAAGCTATTATTATTACAGGCCTACAGGCAGTCCAAATACTCTTGCCTACTACCAGTTGGCAGCGTGTTGGCAACTTTTGACGTGTATGATATTATATGAATAAATGATAATCTGATTATGTTCGTGTTACATTACCTGATGCCTGACGTAGGGCGCCAGCAGCTTGGGCAGCGCGGCGGGCGCGTGCGCGTCGCAGTATGCGGTCGGGTCCCGCCGCCGCCAAGCAGCGAGCCGCGCGCACACGCCGCGCAGCGACCGCCACGCCGCCAGCGCGTCCGTGAACACCGACGCGGCGGCTTCACGGATACTTGCTGTGTACGGTATTATCTCATTCATATATTTCAATTTATTACATTATAGAAAACATTACATTTGTTTAATATTATATTTTAGAACAATATTTTGAGGAGCTAGTAGTCACAAAAACCGACATGAACAATAACCCCTATCAAGGAGCAGTTTGCATCCTACCAGTAAGTGCGTTACTGTCTATCGCCTCCCGATAAATACAGCAACACTTTTCGGTGGCTCTTACTAAGTTACTTAGGGTCTGGGAGGGTCATTTGAAAGGTGTTAAGGTAGTATTTTAATAAGGCAGGTGACCAATCGTCTATCGAGGTGTGCCACTTTCTGCTGTCATCTGTGGCTAGGGAATACAAAATTCACCTATGGTTAGCCATTCGCTTTGCATTTCCAAACTCATTGCATGCACTTTATAGCAATCATTTTAGTCTTGTAGAAGAAAAGATTTTATAACGTCTTTATCCTGAATTTTCTTTCACGACCCTAAACCCATTTAATCTTTACTGGACTAAGCACCTATCATAAATTGTTTATGGTATTGAAGCTTCGAATCAAGGTGAGAGGAACTTTTGTCATTTGGGATAGATGCTTACCAAATGGAGTCTAACCGTCATGAGATTTTACTAAGACTTGCGTTGAGGTAACTCTGAGGTGTTTATGGAACTCCGATGATTTCTTTAATTTCATCCCAAAATTGATCTCTAAATAAAGTAGACGGGTCTGCCGAAAGTGCGACCCCCAACCATGACTTCAACGTTCTTAAGACGTTTACATCCAGCTTTGTTCAAAGGATTTTGGTAATATCGTATACTAGAAAAGGCCATGTCAGACGTTGGCTGAGCAAAATCCTTTGAACAAAGCTGGATGTAAACGTCTTAATAACATTGAAGTCATGGTTGGGGCTCGCACTTTTGGCAGACCCGTCTACTTTATTTAGAGATAAATTTTGGGATGAAATTAAAGCAATCATCGGAGCTCTATAAACACCTCAGAGTTACATACAGTTGGCAAAGCTTGGATATATGACGTGATATTAAGAAGTTGACTTCTTAATATCACGTCATATATCCAAGCTTTTTTAATTTCACTTATTGGTTGTTGGTCTACCTTCCTAAGGTCTTTTAGAAAGTTATCAACAACTGCGTCTAGAGACGGCGGGCGTCCTTTGTAATCTATCTTTCTACTAAAAAAAATAATGGCGCAGCTTCACCAATTCTCCTCCTATCAAGAGTTCCGAATCGTAACAGGTAAAATTGATATTGTGTTGATAGTGGCATTTATTTGGTTCTGTTCTCAATCCATGCACAGAACTCATTTACTTCTCTTAAAAGATCCTGACATTGTTTCGGGTTACGTGTCAGTATTGCAAGGTCGTCAGCAATAGCTAAGACGGACTCTGTTATTTTAAACCAATAGCCCCGCTTTTCCATGACTAATTAGCTTGTCAACTAAAATATTAATTATGTACCTATATTAAATGCAATGGGTAACAAGCCGCAATCTTGGAAAAAACTCATATTGTATTGAAATGTTTAGTATGTCCCTTTCTAGATGATATAACAAATTTAAATCGGGAGTAATATGGCGCGCTGGTGTCGCTGACCGCAGGCAGAAAGTTGTACCAATTTATAGCAAACATCAGCAGTTCGTGCTGCACAGAACCAAACGCGTCCTCAAAGTATGATATCCAGCACACCGTTATTTGCCTTTCGTATGTTCTGGCATCTTTCAAACTTCCCGCTAGTAGAGTAATGTGTTCCAGGCATCGGGAAATTAAGGCAAAATCCCTGTTTGGTGATTAGTGAAATACCTATTATAGGACATAAATTGTGTCATTTTAGTTTATAACATTGGACTTTAAAAGTTTCGTCGTAGCTTTATCTGTTTTTATATAAAATTAAAAAGCATTGATTGGGGACAGAAAAGAGGGATTTAGGGAGAGTCAGTTCTTGACCTCTTTCTACTTTTATATTAAAGCTCATATATAAGAACTACATGCAAGCCAAATGTTATACTTTCTGCTCAATGGAATTTATATTTTTTTGCACTAAAAGCCTTACTATAAGAACATATTCATATGTAACATAATCCTACTACAGGCATTTTATGCTCAAAAGGAGACTCCTAACGCTTTTTTTATGTAACGTTAATCTCTGAAACTTAATAAAGTAATAATGAATTTGAATTGAATTCACAAATATCCTTATATACATACCCCTCTCGTTGGCACAGTGCTGATGCAGTGCAGGCGGCAGTTCGTCGTCACTGGAGTCCCCCTCCCGATGGTGGCGGGTCCCCCCCGCCTCGCGGCGCAGTCTCCGCGCGCGGCGCCTCCCCTCGCGCTCCGCAGTGCGACGTACCTTCTCTTCGGAGTCCACAGCCTTCGCCGCGCCCGGACGTGCTGTTACAGTACACTATACTACACTACATGCATCTTTGTTCATCTTCACTACATTACACTACATTTGCTACTCTCTCACCCCACCCAAATCAATCAATATTAAAATTAAATCATTCTTTTTGTACTACTTATGAAGATATTTGTTAGAACATGACCATGTCTATATAAATTTAAAATAAAAATTGTATGCACCTAATGATGATTAATTAGAAGCAGGGCTACTGAACTTTGACTATGGACTGCCACGCAGCAGGTCCGTGGTTCGAATCCCGCCGCGGGCTTGAGCTTCACTGCATGGTGGAAGGGCATTTTGCGATTATCCGCCTAGCTAGCGACCATCCTCAAGAAAATCTGTCGCCAAGCACCTAACGGTGTGTTCCGGCAGCTGTCCTTGAGAGCCAGTATTACTAGGTTAAGCATGTTAACACCTTCGATCACATCATCATTTACCATCAGGTGAGACCATGGGCAAAAGATTACCTATCAACAACAAAAAATACCTTTAAGTAATATCTATGTGTAACTAGACTGTTTGGATATCTATCGCAAACCATCACTGTGCCAAGTTGTTATATATGATAGTCTGCTTTTAAAATCCCTGTTTAGAACATCAATCGATATTTTATATGCCATAAATCTAACTGTATTCAATGCTAATTAGTACAAATTGGCATATGTGAGTGAAGTAAGATCCATACTAATTAACCGACCTCGGTCATGACCTTAAGATCGATCTGAGCTGATAAGCTCTCCAGACCTAGTAAAAATTTTAATATCGTTGTTGATTAAATAAATATAAACATCATCCTTACTAATATTATAAACGCGAAAGTTTGTTAGTATGGATGTATGTATGGATGTTTGTTACTCTTTCACGCAAAAACTACTGAATGGATTTTAGTGAAACTTTCTAATAATATAGCTTACACATCAGAATAACACATAGGCTATTATTTATTAAGATATTTTGTGAATTGTCCAAAATATAACGATAAGTGTCAAGTAAATAGGAAAAAGATCTTCCATGTGACCTACTCCTCTCAATTGATCCTTATCAAACTAATATTATAAAGGTGAATGTTTTTGAGTGTGTTAGTATCTTTATAACTTCTTCACACTTAAACGGCTGAACCAAATTTGATGAAATTATGGAGGTAGATGAGGTGCTGGATTAATACATATGATAGTTTTTATCATTATCATCCATCACCGCGCGGGTGTAACCGCGGGGCGCAGCTAGTCTCATATAATTCTACTCTCAAGAATCAGTATCTTAAGACCCATTTCAAGATCTCACGCTCTTAAGACTTGAGATTGCTTTGTACTATCATCTGATAGCGAGGCCTCAAAATCTATGACCGGTTCATTAAATATTGCAGCATCTTAAGGTGATTCTCTAGACTAGAGCATACTCAAAATAGATATTGGTTGATTAATAACAAACTTTATTAATGACACTGAATCTCGAATATGATTCCTACTTTATACAATCTTTTGTTTACCTTTTTTTACAATCGTTTTTTAATCTTTATTAAATTTTGCAAAAACTGTTAATCATTAAGATTTTATTGGAATTTTATTGACACTTTATATTTTAACACATTGCATATATTGACCATTAACTATTTGGGGATGCTTTTGCGATTTCGGCGATACACTCGCCAGCTTAAAATTTAAATTACTCATTTAATACAAACAAAAGTTAATACGTTTATCTTTTCAAGCACATGCCTTTTACTTATGTATGCCATATGTTAAATTTTTTTTAACATTATCATTTCAAACTCGTTATTCGTCTTTTGGGATACCACGCTTGGCACCCTTTCTATTGCATAATAAATAATAATTAATATAATAAAGCAAAAATTATGTACATAATATACAAAAGATAATGAGTGCTTTAGTGACCTCAGTCACGCAGTGTCTCCTCTTGGGATTCAACGGTCATACTTGATATACAAGGTTATTAGAAAAATGCTAACAACCTCTTAGAAGTGACTTGTGTTAGTCCTAACAAACATTTTTAGAAGAATTTTTTAAAATGTTTTTGTGACCGTACAAGCACGATGCTCACCTGACGTTAAGTCTTTTGTGCCTGTAATTTATTATTTCATATTTTTTATTACTTTCTTCGATGTAAGTATCCAAAACTCTATTAAAAGAGAGCTTGTGGCCTACCTCCATTTAACAGACATACAACATTTGTTCTACGACTTTATTCAAAACCTAAAACATCTGTCGGAAAAAAAATATTAAGTTTTTCTAGTGGTGTTTTACACTTTTAAGTTGTTTATCTCGTAACAAAAGACAACGCCTACTCCGAGCTAATTTTTAGCTATTTGAAGCAATGATGGCCGAGCGGTAATGGTTATAGACTGCGGTGCCGCAGGTCCCTAGTTCGATCCCCGCCGCCGGCTTGAGCTTCACCGCATAGTGGAAGGGCATTTTGCGATTGCCCGCCTGGCTAGCTACCACCCTCAAGTAGAAAATCTGTCGCCAAGCATCTAACAGTGCGTTCCGGCAGCAGTCCTTGAGAGCCAGTGAAATTACATGCAAATGAGACTTAACAACTATGTCTCAAAGTGACGGACGCAGTGCAATTCGTGACTTGTGATGAAATGCATCTGTTATGGGCAGTGGTTATACTTTTTTTTTCTTTTTTTTTTTTATGAGGATAGGTTAGCCTTTGACCACTATCTCACCTGATGGTAAGTGATGATGTGGTCAAAGATGTTGTTCAGGCTAACCTAGAAGTACTGGCTCTCAAGGACAGCTGCCGGAACACACCGTTAGGTGCTTGGCGACAGATTTTCTGCTTGAGGGTGGTAGCTAGCCAGGCGGGCATTCGCAAAATGCCGTACCACCATGCAAAAAATATACTATACCAATATAATATACCAGGTGTATCAGATGAGCCTCGCAAAAAAACGCCCGCCGCAGCAACACCGGACCGCGCCGCGCGCTCTTTGAATATACATCGAGGAAAGTAATAAAAAATACGGAATAATAAATTACAGGCACAAGATACTTTTAACATCATGTGGGTCTTGTGCTTGTTCCGTAACAAAAAATAATAGTAATTTACCGGCTAGCGCGAGTACGTCCTGCGCCTGGTCCCTGACGTCAGCGCGGCGCCGCTCCACGAGGAACTCGCAGCGCCGCGCCGCCAGCGCCAGCGCGCGGCTCTCCAGGCCCTCCAGCAATGGCAGCTGCAACCAACAACGTCACACATCTCACATGCTTGCTATTTTTACCACGTATTCATCATGGCCAACACTTGGCGTCTTTGGCAGGAATTAAAAAAAACTTTTTCTTCTAGTGATTTATTCCAAATAATTATCATTATTATCTATACATTCCTACCATGTAATACAAAGGTCATTTCCTTTGCTTTGCGATAGAACTCTGGTGATCTAGATTCGACAAATTGTGTGAAAGCATTTTGTACTGCCTCCTGGGAAGAAAACTTTTTATCACATAGAAAATTGTCCAAATCACGAAAAAAATGGTAAATTTTATGCTAATTTTGCTAACTATTTGGTGCACGTGAAACGCGATATTCGGGGGAAAATAATTATTGAAGTTGTAACAGTTGTTTAATTGTAAGGTTTTTACCATTTTAGGGGATATTTATGAAATTATGTGCATTGTTAGCCAATAACTGTTCAAGGTAATATAAATACGAGCAATATTATTTTAAACTCGCGAATACCATGATCTTTTAGAATTATTACGAAACCTTGCTACAAGTGTAATAAAACTATTTTATGATTTGAAATTCTCGTCACTTGCGTTACTATTCACCTTATTTTTTGTCTGTCACTTTATTGCTAGAATGTCTAATAAAACTCGAAAGCCAATACATAGAAGAATATGGTCACTTATGTGACATGTGTGTACAGTACACACACCGTAAGATTTAAATTTTATTTAAAATGTACTATAACATTTCTTTTTATTTTTTTTCATTCGTAAGACAAAGTTTAAATACAAAATTGGACAAACAACGAGGCTTTCATTATACTTTGTTTTCATAGAGAATAATTTTAATAACTTGATTTAAGCCTTTTTGACTTGAATTAATAAACAACAAAAGATTTTGTTTTTATTTACATATGGTGTAAAATATAACACCTGGAGCGGGAATCAAACCCGTGTCTACCAGTTTTACGCACTGCGGTGAGCACTTACCCACTGGTCTATCGAGACTAGCTTGCCTAAGCCGAATTAACTGTACTACTTTAGTGAAGTTGTTCCTGCATGTTACCTTTTCATCGAGACACTCGACCAGATCAGTGAGGTATCCCCTCGCGGCCTGAGCACGTTTGTACGCGGCGTCCAGCGTCGGGCAGCGCGCGCTACGCGACTCGCGCACTCTAGCGGCCGTCAGCAAGCGGAATTGGACCTCTTCTTTCGTCTGAGCGGTCTGGCTGCGGGCCAACTGCAGTTCCTCTAATCTAAAAGTCAAAAAGTTCATTTTTGTTATTAATTTAATGTTATTCTACAATATTTATCTACAATATCACAATTTATGTTGCACGAAAGGGTACGCAAAATAAATTTAATGGTGGACCACAGAAGAAATACATCCAATAAATGATTGATAACAAAATTCAAAGGCGATTGCAGGTCTGACATATCATACCTTAGTTAAATTATGAATTACAAATCATACCCCAGTCAAAATTTGGCCATACATAGCCACTTACAAAATAAGTCTGTATAATTAGGGCGAGCGACTTTTGCACCGTGGTAGGGCATTTTGCGAATGTCCGCCAGGCTAGGTACCACCCTCAAGTAGAAAATCTATCGCCAAGCACCTAACGATGTTCTGGCAGCAGTCCTGTGAGTGAGAGCCAATAATTCTAGGTAAGCTTGAACAACATCTTCGACCACATCATCACTTACCATCAAGCGAGATGGTGGTCAACGGCTAACCTAATATGGATAAACGAAAAACGAGTCCTAATCACTATCCCACAACGGCTAACCTAATATGGATAAACGAAAAACGAGTCCTAATCACTATCCCACAACGGCTAACCTAATATGGATAAACGAAAAACGAGTCCTAATCACTATCCCACAACGGCTAACCTAATATGGATAAACGAAAAACGAGTCCTAATCACTATCCCACAACTTGAACAATTTGTGACCCCTTTTACTGAAAACCTATCACGCCTATAGAAGTGTGTTTTAACATAGTAAATTAACTTCATATTATCTAAATGTGTTGTCTGTCAAAAAGTAATGTAATTTTATAGCAATTAAAAACAAGAACAATTTGTATTCATTGCATAGAATGTTACTGTACTACTATGGCCATCTGTTAGAAAACCAAAGAGTTAACATAGCTGCAAAATAACTAAACTAAATACTTAAATGCGTAGTTAATCTACTTAACACTAGATGACACCACTAGAATCAGGTTGTAAAATAAACGCGAGCTCTCACAAAGCTCAGCTTTTCGCTAGTTATGAAATATAGTTATCATATTTGCAAATTCGCGGGCTTTCGATTTAGCTAAATCTTGCTCCCTCATCAATATTTTATTGATCAGAGTAAAAAGGGACAAAAATATATGTTCCGTAGGAAGAAATTATGATAGAACATAGATTTCTTGTCCCTTTTATACAATGTACAAGTGCGAAGATCCTGATTATGATTCCCTCAAACTTGTATAATTAGTAAAACAAATTAATTGGCACTTGGTCAGAGTCCCAAAAGACTGGTATCTCATTTAGCCCGAATATTAAGAAAAAAGCCCATTCCATTACAATAACTTAAAAAAATAGAAAATGTAATTAAAGTAAAAATGAACTATTTGTGACTTCCTTTATTCGAGTTAAGCTGCTGATGCCCATATAAGATACCCCAGATAGAAGCGAGAGGTGCATTGAGATTGTTTTCCTCTAAACACAAAAATACGAAATAAAACTTTTTCACAGACACATTTTTTTCTGTCTATGGTCAAAACAAAAGTGGAGATGTAAACGACATGTGTTTCTAAAACAAAATTAGACGCATAAAGTATTTGTTCGAATGTTTAACGTCGCATTGGACTACTAAACGTTATCGTACCTCTTCCGTAGCGCATCGACAAGCTGCGAGGCGGAGAGCGGCGCGTGCGGAGCGGAAGCGGAAGCGGAGAGCGCGGCGAGCGGCCGCAGGTGTGCCGGCGCCTCCGACAGCCGCGGCGGGGGCGGCGCCACGCTGAACGGGTTCAACTCCATACCATCGCCTTACAACAATACATTATTACTAGATTATGATACAAGTGAGCTAATTTGCTCATTATACACGAGGCTGTGTGTTGCAGCCCGAACCGTAGGCGAGGGCGTAAATCAGCCGAGTGTATAATGAGCAAGTTGCTCACGAGTTCCATTCGCACTTTTTCAACACCCTTGCGAGGAAAAAAATATATATTGCACAAATGCGATACAAACATACGAAAATTATGGAAAATAGCGCGCAAGTTTTTTTTATTTGCGCGCGGCAAATGTGTGATGGTGATTGCATATAAACCTCTTTGATGTTACAAATCTGTATTACCCGGTTAAATTGATATAATTTGCAGTTAGGTACTAACTTAACTTTGTAGGGATAAATTACCAAATTAAATTTAAAATGCTCTGTTTACTAGCGTATAATTTGCAGTTGGTACTAATGTAACTTTGTAGTGATAATTCTATTACCCACTAGTGTATAATTTTACTATGCACGAGGGTGTTATAGTTCGGTTTATGGCCCTAAGAATGATATAATAAAGCTCACTTTACGAGCAAGGGTGTTGAAAACATACATATCTCATTATTCCCTATTTAAGCGGAGTAAGGCCGCGAACCCACTGTGTTCGAGCCCAAATGGCACTTGGCCGGTTTTCAAATCTTATGGCTCATTTTATTTATGTATGCAATTGTAAGTTTAAACTCCAAACAACATACCTGCGATATCAGTTAATACCGGCCTGGCCTTCTGCATCTGTTGCTCCTCCCACTCCTCAGCCTCGCTGTTCATCTCTTCGTCCGACTGCACCGCAGCTGTACCACCTGGAAATTTATATACAATTTAACATAACTATGGTGTTAAGATAATTAATAGATTGAGGTATTTCTTTGCGGAAATCTATATTGAATAATAATTAAATTAAAAATAAATATTTTAAGAGAACATTAAATGGAAATTTTAATAAAAACTTACAATTAAAAAAATATCTATTAACGATTCCGCCTAATTTTCCTGTTAAGCCGACGGACGCGACGTCACAAACACCACGCACCCAAACCGGAAGAATTTTCGACGCGTTTCGATTCTACACCAAGCATCCTCATGAGGTCTTGACTCTATGAGCCAATCACTCTACTTCTCGATCGTAAGCTTGTAGAGTCCAGACCTCCTGAGGACCCGGAAAATTAGGGGGAATTTGTCACTAGATATGTTTTTTTAATATTTTTAAGCGATTTATTAAAATATTAATTTAATGTTTTCTTTAAATATTTTTCAAATATTTGTTATTATTAACTATGTTGTTTCTTTTACCGACAGTGTGCCTTTCTTAACCCTAAGCGTTCTTCGGCGAATATATTGTAAAGGATCTATCTGACGGTGCGGAGTGCCACTTTCTTATCACTAGTTTTTTGAGCTAATATCAAATATATTATCAAGTTGTCAAGTGGAGTTGGTGGTAAGGCTGGAGCATTAGGACTGCCTATGGTCCTGCAATGACCTTCAGGTAAACTAAATACTTTCGTTGTATTAACTGTAGTGTTGTATATAGTTTGTATTGATTTGTTTATGGAATCATACGCATTTGTGTTCAATAATAATAATTCCTTGCTTAGCGAATAACTATTTCAACTCACATGCTCAGAAACCTTTTTTTTAATAAAGCTAAATCGAAACAGAATGCGTTGCTGCCCGAGTTCCGACATTATGTTTTTATACTTTATTACGATGTTAGAATTACATATATGTACTAAAAATCAAGCCTGTTTCCCGGAGGGGTAGGCGGAACTATCTTTTTATGATTTGACAAGACGAGACCGACAGTCACTCTCCTAATATCGAGTAATACTTGCGTATCTCAGCTTCAGTACCACGGTCCTGCAAGATACAATATTGCAATCTTAACTCCAACACTTAAGTTCCTGACTCATTCACTTTATTTTAATTTACTACAGTGCCCTTCATGTGTAACACGTTCAAGTTTGCACTATACTGCTTCGATGCAGAATGTCTGATATTGAGGTGGTACCCATCAAAACTGACACTGAAGAGGCATATCACCATGATTTGCACTACTAAAAACAAAATGTTATATGTATAGGTAATAGATATAAGTATATTCACGTTTGGGTTTGTCCGTGGGCAAGTCGAGCCCCCGCACGAGTATTCGGCCCTCGTCGTCGTCAGCGGAGTCGTCTCCCTCCCCCTCCCCCTCACGCACAAGCCTCCCCCCCGGCGCCGCCTCCGACGGCACAGGCACGAAGTCTCCAAGCTCGCGAGCCTGCAAATATGCACCTCCAGGATTATTGGGCTATCAGTGACGTACATGCGGTGCACTACACTGCCAGTTGTATATATATAATCATCTTCCCTCCCCTTTCTACTTAACAAGTGTAAACCGACAGACAAAACATGTATGATGATGTCACATGTAGATTCTGACATGCTAAAGTATTTGTTTGTTGTCACATGCCTGAACGGGTTTTGATGAAAATTCGTACATAGATTGCTTAGGTCCGGGATTAATACACAGGACTTCACCCCGATTCCTTTAGCAGGTTACGATGGATCGCGATGAAATGATGACACGTGGACGTAGCTCCGGGCGGGATGTATAGGAATTGCATAAAACATTTACTTGAATTCTGTAGGTACAAACACTCTAAGTGACCAAAAACTAAAAATATTTCAACTAGCCCCCATTCCCTGTGAATGCACCTATCAATATTGTTGTGCAACAATCACAAAGCTGCAGCACACCCAAAGTTTGGCTGGGTCCTTGATTATATGCTGTAAAGAAATAACACCGATGACTGCCCTGGATATGATCCAAGGCTTAAAACCATTCCATCTTTATATACGATAGACAGCAACGGCGTTAGCGTTAAAGATAAACGCTAAAGAATCAATCAACAAGCTGGTAGGGAGGCACAAGACGCCTGATAAAACGCTGCAGAATACTCTACAGAACAGAGTAGAGGTAAGGCACGGAGAAAATAGCCTTGAAAGCAAAAGGTACAAGCTGACTACTGAGAAAATCGTCTTTGATTTACTAAGACCATCATACAACATACACAAGGTACAATAAGTATAACCAAGAGCTGGCAACAGATATCACTCACTAGAATTTAATGAAGAGATGAATGCTCTTAAAATGTCTACAACTGCAATACAAGCAGATGCTATAGGCCGTAGTGCAAATAAGAGAATGTAAGAGAGGACAAACTCCTTTTAACCATTGACAATGCTGCAGTCAGTTATGCACTCAATAGAAGTGTGTGTAGTCATGGGAGAGTGATGTTACTTCAATAATTAATTATTGTCTGAGATACAGTTCGAAAACTATGTAATTCACCCACTTTTTTTTGTTGTTGTTGTGATGGAACAAGTTTGTCCACCTGATGTTAAGTGGACTAACCTCTGCCTATAACAGACGCATTTCGTCAACGACAAATTGCACTGTGCATGTCACTTAAAGGCCATTTGGCAATAAATAACTACAGTTAAAAATTCAACAATAACGTACTTTCAATGCTTTAGAGTTACATCTTGCCCTTTCAGATACCAATCCAAACAAAGACAACAAGCCCATTTCAACGTAGGTGCCAGCCATCGCAAGTCCCTCACCTCTCATACCTGCTGTCGGGTCTTTCTTGCGGCATGGATGAGTGCAGCATCGGGGATGTGTCCTGGGGCAACTGCAAGCGCAGCGCGGACTGTCTCGGCCCGGTATTTGTGGAACCCCCTGCTATCGTCTTCATCCTCCTCCCCCCCACTTTCAGAAAGATCTCCAGTTCCATCAGCAGCCAGTGCTTCTCTTCCCGATAAAATGAGTCCCTCGAGGGTGACTTTCTTTTTGATTGTAACTTTTTCTTTCTCTTGATCATTTGCAGCTGGGGTCGCATTGTTGTCCTGTGTTTGAAAACATGGTTTATTTTATTTTAGTATGGTGGTATGTATAACGAATTTTCAATTTATATTTGCATTGGTTAAAGTGAACAGTGATGGTTTTTTTTACTAATATTTATAACATATTATAAATGGAGTGAAGACATTAAAGAATTAACAATGAGATAAGAGATTTCATCTTAACAAGGTTAGAGGATATCAGTACAGAAAATATTATCTCAGGTTCCATCATCTAGACCAGGGGTGGGCAAAGTACGACCTGCTGGCCATCTACGGCCTGCAAAGAGTTTTCGGGCCCACCAACATGATTTATAAAGTAGGAGTATATGGTTCTCGGAACGGCCCTTGTCCTTGGTGTTTGAGAATAAAGTCAAGGCACTATAAGTACAAATCATGAGTTAAAAAATATTCAGCCATTTCTTAATAAACGCCCACATGTTCTGTAACTGTACAGAGGTATGGCAGCTGAAAAACTATTGAGTTGCAGAGTAGCACTCATTGTCAACAACTTTTCCATAAGTCTACAAAAACTTGACTTCTATAAAGATTTCATACTCAGAAAACTATAACTAAATGACAATGATTGTGTTATCATTTGTCCCTTTTGTGTGTGAACAGACATTCTCTACTATGAAAATGCCAAAGAACTGCCTTCAAAGCTGGCTAAACTGACAAACACCCATTCTCACTGTAAAAAGTAACGACTCAGCTCAAACCAGGGACGTCATGAACAATCAAAAACAGTTCCATATGTCACATACTATTACCATGGCTATGCTTCTAAAGAAAAGATTAATATTTCTTGTAATTTTGTCATAGTTAAATGACTTTTTTTTATAAATGTTTAGAAAGTACTAAGATGTAACATTAACATTAAAATTTACATTTAAAAGTTTCAAAACATCCTGAAATTAACTTATTAGGAAGGTAATTATATTTACCGGAAAGAATTAGAGCAGTTTCGGACTATTTTGAGTTACGCGCTGAGGCCCGCGCTCGTCGCTTCGCGCAATCGCGACTTCAAAACTGTCCGAAACTGGTCGGAACCTTTCCGGTAAATATAACGCGGGTCCTAGCCGGTTCCTAATAAGTTAATATGGAGTAAACTCGCGATAGTTTTCATCCTGAATTTACTTAAATTTTTCTGGGTCCTAATGTAAAATGTTTGCCCGCCCCTGATCTAGACCATATGCTTAATAAGAATGATCCCTGAAACTGTAAGTACTGTACTGGTAATAATTAGAGTAGATTTTACTTAGAAATACGTTTCAAGGCGTCAGGTGGCTTAGGGTAATGCCTAAAGCATTACCTGTTTAGCCCTAAAAATAGGGAGATCTCTGTTAAACTTAACAAACTAACATCAAGGCATATCAAAGGAACTGATGGAGGTTCATGATAAAATTAACTGTGATATCTGGTTAACTGGCACAGTAGGCACTCAGCTGTAATCATTTCTGGCATTGACAGGTGGGCTGGTAACTGCCAGCTGTAAGTGGATACGTGTTAATTGCTTGTATAGCGACATGTAATGTTACATATTTTTTTCTGAATAAACAAAAAAATCTATTTCAATAAACAAATGTACATACAATACAATAATACACAGGAATGCCTAGGTTTACAAATTTTTTTTGAACAGTTTAACAATTTAAAAACACCAGAGAAAATAAAGGATAATATAAGCATGTGAAGATAAGCTTATATGCCACTGCGTATAAGACACCTTACCTCATGTACATTATTGTCCCTGTCATGTTTATTATTATCACCATCAGGAACTTTTTTCTTCTCCTTCTCCCTGCGTTTGGATAGTCGCTTACTCTGAGATGATTTCTTAACTTTAAATTCTTCGCAATCTTCCTCTGAAATCATATTTAACCCAACAAGTTTACAGCTACTCTTATAGTCCTATGAAGTGTTTAAATGCAACATTAACACTTCCAATTTCTTACGCCATCGAAATAGGAAGATCATTATACAGTGTCCTTCTCATACAACACATGAATTTCATTAGAAAGACAAGGACTATAATTTAAGCTATGCAATGAACAAAGGTATTAATAATTTTGGACGATTTTATCATCTTATTTATGAAATGAAGGTTGTACTTACTCTAGGAGTATATCTGTTCATCAATCTGTACCAATTATCTGTTAAAAACATGACAACATGATGATAGACCACTGTGCATGTCCATCTAGTATGACCACCTAGCTAACCTGAAGTTAAAAATATTTTCCTAAGCATCTAGTAGTGTTCAGGCAATGTTCTTGACAACCAGTTTCCAACAGGTGATCGTTCGAGGTGATAGTTCAAGGTACTTAAAATTAGTGAATATATACCTATCTGTCAGTGTCAAAGTCATTATTTCATTATTTCTATTTAGGCGTCTATGACACTCTTATGAATCTTCTTATGGTCAATTACAAATTTTATTATTATTGAAGTATTCAACAGCGAACTGCCAAATTCACCAAATAAAATGTATAGAGCCACTGCGAGATGAACATGTAAGAAAATCGGGCCCATTCTTTTTAAATATTTTTAACCATATGTAACAAACTATGTCATATATAACAATATTTTTTTTTATTGCATAGGAGACAGGCAATAGTTTGGCAGAGGCGGAATTGCCCAAGATTTTTTAATGTTTAAGTAATCAGAAACTATGTAGTAGAATTTCTTAGTCAAAATGTTTTTACATGTAACTTAAATTTTCCTTCTCTGTGCGTTGTTATATATTTGGGAACTTTATTATAAAACCCCACACAATTACATAAGAAGGAGCCTTTATTTGTCTTTTCTAATGTACAACATAACACTGCTACTTTATCTTTATTCCTAGTGTTGTAATCGTGATTGTCACTGTTTAATTTAAATTTTCTCAAATGTATATATACAGACACAGTCTGTATATACTTCCAAATATATACAAACTTGTTAAAGTTAAAATATCAGTTTCTTTAAAAAGATCCCTCAGAGATTCCCTAGGACTCATTTCATATATGACTCCAATTGCACGCCAATCCCACCATAAAGTTGAACCCATTTTGATTCCCAGGAAGACTGTGATATTGTCAATATATAGTTTATTTAGGCCAAGCCTAATGTTTGGTTCAACATAAGTAACATTTGGTAAAGAAAACTTTAAACATTTGGTCTTTTGTGAATTTAATAGAAGATTATTAAACAAATACACTATTTAATTGAATTAGTTCAATATCTTTTCTATTTTTTATATGTTATTGTGATGGAACAAGCGCCAGGCCCACCTGATATGTGAAGCGGTAACCACTACCTCTAACAGATTCATTTCATCACAAGTGACATACTGCACTGCGCCCTTCACTCTGAGATATATAGTTGTTAAGTCTCATGTGCCTGTAATTTTACTGGCTCTCAAGAACTGCTGCTGGAACAAACTGTTAGGTGCTACCATACAGATATTCTACTTGAGGGTGGTAGTTAGCCAGGCGAGCATTCGCAAAAGGCTTCGGTGCATTAATGCAACTACATAATAGACTCTGCCTCTAACTGACGTACCCCACAAGCCTTCAGAACTCTTTAAGTTTAAACTTTTAAATATAGTCTATAATAAGAATGATGGTTATTCTGTCTACCATATATTACGAGCATAACGGGAGAAACCCTCAACCAAAATTGAAGCCTAGAAATGAATAATACGAATTACGGTGCCAAGTAGAAGTACTATTGTTAATTATATTAGATTTATTATTGTCAGTTACCTTCATCAACAAAGCTGAGAAGTTTCGGGGCTTTTACCGACTTATTTTCCTTTTTCTCGCGTTTATGACTGATGACTGGTGGCGGTGGAGGCTCTGGTTCGGCATCTTCATCGTCATCGGCACAGAAAATGCGTCTCTGGATTTTCTTCGGTTTTCGAAATAATGACATAGTCTCACTTTCACAAAGGAATTATCGAAGAAATTTATAATAATAAATACTAAAGTCGTTAATGTATTACTGGATAATGTATGTGTTTCAGTATACACTATGTATATATACAGTATACACAATGTAAGTAGGTAATAGGTATTTGCACAAAGTTACTTTATGATGGTCACTGAGCAAGTAATATTTTAGAGTTGGCACCATAGGGTAGGGTGCGTACCATTTGGAGAAAAATTCGCAAACAACGAAAAAAACGATCACGATCCCAAAAAGTTGTCAGCCTTGGGTCTTAGCATTATTTTCGCCATAAACGCTATGATGCAGGCTGCTACTGGAACAGTTTCAATTACCTGCATCCACTGAGCAAGTAATAATACCTGCATTTAATGTCAAAAGTGACAAAACAGGCAAAAATTAAGTGATATTCTTAGCGTTCTTATCCCAAATGGAACAGGGGATAACAGTTACGATCACAGTGATCACAACCATAGACGCACTGTGGTCAAAATTATCGAAAGCAACGAAATTGGTGTCAAATAGAATACGCCCATGAGATGTTGCTTTGAACATAGATTAAATAGAATACGGGCTTTGAAACTCAGATCAGATTTGAACTAATTTAAGGTTATTTTAAAAAAACATTACAATTGAAAACAAAATTCCCAACACAATAATAGTGACATTGAAAAAAAGCGCGGGCAACGTTCGACTTGGTGGCGCCTAAAATTTTGCATATTTTTAAAATTATATTTTTATTGTAAATAGTGTTCAGTAGAGTAGTATTTGTACATATCTCTTATTAATTGTTTGTATTGTTTATTTTTTAGTGTATATTATCTATAGTTAAATATTTTTTTTTGTAATTTTCGAAATGGAGGAGCCCCCTGACCCAGAGTTCCTTGAGCTGTATCATGTATAACTGTAGTTTCCAATGAATCTAGCATGGAAACCGATGGTTCATGGGTTTCTGCTAAAAATTTGAAAAGAAGCCGTCTAAGCAAGGTGTGCAGACATTGCAATAAACGTAGACGTAAACGAAATTCTTATCCCAAAGAATTTGACTGCGTATGCGATCTTGTCGAAATAATCCCTGAAAAAACAACGGTCGTAAATGAAATTATGAAACTAGATTCCATAATGCCTAAACCTATTTTAACACTGCCTAAAAATAAAAGCTTAACTGCCAAGACAACTGACTCCCATCCTCGTCCTCCACCCATTGGTAGGAATTTGTATGAACCCACGGATGTAGCTCACTTTATTGTACATGTTCAAAGAGAAGAACAGACAAATCCAGACGACAACACTTCTTTACACCCTATTGCCTTCGGTAAATTTTTGCAAAAGCAATGTTTCAACAACATTGTAAAGGGCAGTTTCAAACGAATCGGTCGAAACAGAATTTCCCTAGCATTAGCTTTGAAAATACTAACACATGTTTAGTGCATGACAGTTTAATTAAGAATAAACTAAAAGCATTTGTTCCTACTTTCAATTTAAGGCGCATGGGCTTTGTCAGAGGAGTCCCAGCTGAGTGGACCCCTGAAGAGGTAATGGAGAATATTACTGTTCCTTTAGGTTGTGGAAAGATCTTGAAAATTCGAAGGTTAAATTACAAAACTACTGTTCCTGCTACATTAGTTTGACATGGAAACCATCATAGACCGTGGTAGTTACTTTTGATGGTCAGGTATTACCAAAAAGAATAAAAATCTGTTATAATACATTACCAGTTAAGCTTTATACTTATTGTCCAATAATGAAAATCTGTCGCCAAGCACCTAACGGTGTGTTCCGGCAGCAGTCCTTGAGAGCCAGAAAAATTACAGGCTAATGAGACCTAACAACTGGACGTCTCAGTGTGACGGGCACAGTGCAATACGTCGTTGACGAAATGCGTCTGTTATAGGCAGAGGTTAGTCCACTTAACATCAGGTGGGCCTCGGGCTTGTTCCATCACAATAACATAAAAAAAAAATAAAAAAAAATTCAATGCTATAGCTGCTGTCGCTTTTGACATACCAAAGTACAATGTAGGTCTAAACCTCGTTGTTACAAGTGTGGCCAGGCACACACAGCTGATAGTTGCAATATAGTAGAACAAGGTATTCTATAGTATATATATGTTATCCAGAGTTGGATGCAGTGTGTACAGAGCACACCCGTACAATCGGTAGCCTATAACTATATCTTTAATAATAATCTCATATTTTTACAAACGTTACTTTTATTTTCTTCAAGACACAATCAACAACAACAGGTAGTCATGGTAACCTTCACTAAGTATTACGTATATACACATTATCTATGACACTCCCCCTCACGATGACCTTCAGTTCTGAGCTGAGGTCTGAGTGACTCCTATCATTTTAAGCAACTTAGAAAGCCTTGGTTGCGGTAAGGCCTTTGTTAAAAAATCTGCTTCCATGTTATTCGTGCCCACATAACGGATGGTTACCAGTTTTCTTTGGACACAGTCTCTCACAAAATGCTCCTTGATACTGATGTGTTTTGATCTCTTACCAGTCATTAAATTATTGGCTAACTTCTGGGCTGCCTGATTGTCATTGTAAATTGGAACTGTCTGCTGCGATACTCCAATGTCCTCTAATAAATATTTCAAATGTAGAGCTTCTTTCGTTGCCTCTGTCAACGCCATATATTCAGCTTCTGCTGTAGACAAAGCAACCACTCTTTGTTTCTTTGTTTCATAACTGACTAGACCACCACCATACTTGAAAATGTATCCGGTATATGACCGGCGGTCAAGGGTACACGCTGCCCAGTCGGAATCTGTCATTCCTATGAGTGGCAATCCTGATTTTTTGTATCTTATACAGACATTCTTTGTCCCCTTAAGGTAACGTATAATTCTTTTTGCAGCTTGCCAGTGACTTTTATCATAACAGTTATTGTATTGACTTAAATAACTTACGGCGAACATAATATCTGGTCTTGTTGCAACTGCCAGATACATTAACGATCCGATTAGTTTTTGATATGGATAGTTATCTTTTTCTTCTTCATTTGTGTTTTTCTCTAACTTTAGAGCTGGTTCCATGGGCGTCGAAACTGGTTTACATTCTTCCATGTTAAAACTTTTTATCAAATTTTCAATATAAGTATCTTGTGTCAACGTCATTTCTCCCCCTACATGGGAGAATCGTATACCCAGACAATGATGGAGAGCACCCATATCACGTAATTCAAATTCTTTCTGCAATTTTGTTTTAACTTCTGTTAACAATTTTTCTGACTTATATGCCAGTATTAAGTCATCAACATAAATGTTGGCTAACAACTTCTCTCCTTCTTTTTCTAAGATGTACAAGCAAGGATCCGCTGTAGAATTTTTAAATCCGATTTCTATCATTTTTTGATGTAATTTTAGAAACCATTGTCGTCCTGCTTGCTTCAATCCGTATATAGCTTTATTTAGTTGGCATATCCCATTATTTTTATATTTGTTGATATCTAGTAGCATTTCTTTTGCTCTTTTTGCTATTTCAATGTTTTTTCCATGTGCTGCAATAATTTTCAAATATTTTTCCAAGTTCTTCGGCTTTTTCATGTAAATTTGTTCATCTATATCACCGTTTAAAAATGCAGTACATACATCTAGTTGGGATAGCTTCATATCATTTTCCATCGCATAAGCAATCAATAACCTTATGGTACTCATTTTTGCTACTGGTGCGAATGTTTCCGTATAATCGATTCCTTCTTTCTGATTGAAACCTCGTGCCACAAGTCGCGCCTTACGTCGATCTATTTCTCCAATTTCATTGTACTTATATTTTAATACCATTTTACTATCGATCAAATTTTTGCTTTCATTCCTATGTACAATTTTCCAAGTATTGTTTGTTAGATGTGACTCTATCTCGCTTAAAATTGCATCTTCCCACTCATCACTATTTTCATCTATTTCACACAAAAATGATTGTTCAGTATCCATCTCATAATCTTTGTGCCATACCGGTGGGTTTCTCTGTCGTTTTCCATTACTGGAAGTAGTCGCATCAATTTCATTATCTATACACATGTCATTACTTATTTCAATATCTGTACACATTTCATTTTCTATTTCATCTGCTTCTGCAGTTGCATCTTCGAATATCTCATCGTTATTTATTTCCGGTTCTGGTTCATCAATTACTGTTCCATTCAAGATTTCTATATTTTCTACATTTTCTTCTTTCGGGAAAAGTACTACTTTTATATCATTTTTGTCTTGTTTCTGTTCTTCTTTCATCTCGTTTTCGTAAAACATTTTTTCTAAAACTTTGACATCTCTACTAATTATGACATTTTCTGTTTTTGTATTAAAAATTCTGAATGCCTTGTGATTTTCTGAATATCCTAAAAATATTCCAGCTGTAGCTCTGGCTTCAAATTTTCCATTTTTCTTTCCTTTGTTCAAAACAAATGCCTTAGCCCCGAAAATTTGAAAATGTCTCACAGATGGGATTCTTTTTACCCATTTTTCGAACGGAGTCGCATTATTAATACTGCTGCAAGGGCTACGATTTGCTAAGTAGTTAGCTGTATTTATAGCTTCGGCCCAAAAATCTTCTGTCATATTAGCATCAATTAACATACATCTGGCTTTA
Source organism: Plagodis pulveraria (assembly GCA_963890685.1). Classification (NCBI taxonomy): domain Eukaryota; kingdom Metazoa; phylum Arthropoda; class Insecta; order Lepidoptera; family Geometridae; genus Plagodis; species Plagodis pulveraria. Next base: position 6,799,894 of record OY982950.1, read on the forward strand.
TCAAGTAATGTTCTATTTTTTCTTTCTGCTAAGCCATTTTGTTCCGGCGTGTACGGTGCGGAAAGTCTCCTTTTGATGCCATTATCTTTCAAGTATTTGTCAAATTCATTGTTGATATACTCTGTCCCATTGTCACTTTGCAAACAAATTATTTTTTGTTTGGTAAACCTTTCAACTTCGTTTCTGTATTCCTTAAACTTTGCTAGGGCTTCATTTTTAGTTTTCATAGTATATACTCGTGTATACCTTGAAAAATCATCGATAAATGTGATGAAGTATTTAGAACCTCCCTTTGATGGTTGTCTCATAGGTCCACAAACATCAGAATGAACAATTTCTAATCGTTCATTAGTTCTTTGCTCATTTTTAGGTACATTGAACGGTAGTTTTGTTGCCTTGCCCTTAGCACAAACTTCACAGTTTTTAACTGTATCATTCTTATTAAATTCTAAACCTTCCATGATGTTCTTATCCATGGCTATTCGCATTTGTCCTTCATTTAGATGTGCAAGCTTTCTATGCCATATCTGCATTTTATTTGTTTCACAGTAGTTCACTTTTTCTGATATGTTTTCTGTGACATAGTATAAACCATCATCATTTCTTTCTGCTTTTAACAGCATTTCACCATTTCGCATAACGGTTGCAATATTCTTTTTAAATAAGACTGTTGCACCTTTGTCTGTCATTTTTCCTACTGACATAAGGTTTGTAGTCAGTGAGGGAACATACAATGCTTCGGTCAATTGTAAATCAGGTCTTTTCTTAATATTAAGTTTTATATTACCACTGCCTTCAATCTGTGTTGTACAGTTTTCTGAAGCTAACTTCAAAGATTTACTGTTCTCATTTTTTAAAATATTAAATCTATCTTTTTCGTGTGTCATATGTGACGTGCAGCCACTATCTATACACCACTTATTTACTTTTCCTTTATTATTATTTGTATTAAGACATGTCTCTCCTGTACAATATAGGCTCACATTACCTTTATTACTTTGGTCGACTTTTGACCAACATTCTTTCGCCTTATGTCCTTTTTTCTTACATTTGAAACATTCAACAGCATATTTCTTGCCTGTCTTTCGCTGTCTACTATATAGCACTTCTTGTTCAGATGTATTAGCTATGTTTCGTCTAGCTTCAGCTTCTTCTACAATTTTTATTTTTAAGTTGTCTGGATTTGGTAGATCATCCCTAGATTCTATAGCAATACGAAAATTTTCAAAAGATTGAGGTAAGCTATAGAGCATCATTATGCTAAGTAGGTCCTTATTAATCGTTATGTCCATGTCTGCTAACTTATCGACTATGTCCATAAACTTATTCAAATGATCTACTACACTATCACTCTCTTTCATTTTTCTTAGTATCAATTCTTTCAAAAGACTTGCTTTCCGCGCAGGACCTTTGCTATGGTAGATACTTTCTAGTGTGTCCCATACCTGTTTGCTGGTTTCACAGTTTTTAACTTGTTTCAACTCACCTGGTGAGATTATTAGGAATAACTCCGCCAGCGCCAAACCATCTTTTTCCAAATACTTATTTAAGTCATCGCCTTCGATAGTTGGCTTCTTTGTAGTTTGCGAAACATAATTCCATAGACCTAGTTTTAATAGAAGAGCTTTAGCTTGTATTCGCCATGTATCATAGTTTTCTCTTCGTAATGGCTCGATATGTACGTGACTCATTTTTTATATACTCACGTGAATATGCCCATAACCTATTCTATAGTATATATATGTTATCCAGAGTTGGATGCAGTGTGTACAGAGCACACCCGTACAATCGGTAGCCTATAACTATATCTTTAATAATAATCTCATATTTTTACAAACGTTACTTTTATTTTCTTCAAGACACAATCAACAACAACAGGTAGTCATGGTAACCTTCACTAAGTATTACGTATATACACATTATCTATGACACAAGGTGCATCCTGCTGTCTCTGTTCTGGTTCTCACTTTGCTACCAACAAGAGTTGCCTAGAACATGACAGGCAGAGAAAAATTAAGCAATACATGGTTGCACCTGCATATCTGTATGACCATGCTCTGAAGCCTCTAAATATTATCCACCTGTCTCAAAAACTTATGCAGAAATCGTGTCCACAAACCAAAAAATTCCTACAGAAGGAAAAATTTCATCCACCAAATTTTCATCATCACCCACCACATCCTATAAAAAATCTATTGCATCGAAAACATGTTAGGCACGTCAGCCTTCTGTAGGATATGATCGTGCTACTCACTCAAGAAATTATAAAAGAGTATGATATGCCGGCTCCACCTAATGGATGTGCTATTTCTGTTGAAGAAGGTTTTTCTCTTAATCTTTATTTTTTATAATACTTTATTTATCCTGTCATTCCTACTATGTCAATATGAATGTTTCAAACATGTAATACGTTTTTATTATTTTCGATCCATAAAATTCCTCTCAACATGGTAGCAGAGCGTTTAATTATATTGGAAACGATTGACTAACGTATCAAGTAAGGTTCAAACAAATAATTTGCAAAAATAGTTACCACATTTTTCAAAAAAAATCCAACGAAGGCCTATCAAAATGTCGACTTCGTCTACGAGTTGCAAAATTGATATCGGTCGTTTAGAAGGTGAAGAAAATTGGTCTACATGGCGCTGCAAGGTACTGTTGCTTTTAAGGGGTACTCCCGGCGGGTTGGATGCTATAAATGGAAATCTTATAGAACCTATAAAACCAGCTACTACAGCAAGTGCAGACGTTAAAGCAAATTATGAAAAAACTTTAGAAGCATATCATAAGATAGATAGTACGGCGATGCTTATTTTGATGGCTAATATGTCTGATGTCACTTTACAAAAGGTCATGAGATTCTCAACAGCCAAACAGGTTTGGGATGAATTGCACACTTTGTTCAATGGAATATCTGAAGACAAAAGCTATTCACTATGCTACAGTTTCTTTGGCTACAAAAAAGATCCCTCACATGACATGTCAATGCATATATCCAAACTGAAAAATATATGGCATGAATTGAAAATGGAACTTCAAAGAGGTGAAACCAAATATGATCTTCCAGAGTTATTACTAATCTGCAAGATTTTGGAAACTTTACCCGACGAGAAGTACTTCCCTTTCAAGTCTAGTTGGATGCTAATGTCAAGAAAAGATCGAAATATAGACAATCTGACAGCACAAGTATGTGCTTACGAACGTTCACTTTTGACCAAAGAAGGTAGTACTGAAGCACAAGCTCTAGTTGTACAAAACAAGTTTATGCATAAGAAAAAGTGTGGATATTGCGGATTATATGGACACAAAGTTAAAAAATGTCGTAAGTGGTTATCGGACGGGAAACCTCCTAAAACACCTGGCCTACTGACAAGTCAAGCTGAAAATACAAATCTGACCCTCTCATTAATGGAAGTTGTTACAAATGAAGTCGTAAATATTATTGAAGAAGATCTTGTTTGTTGACAATGGTGCTACAAGTCATGTCACCAGTCGAAACGACATATTTTCCAGCTTTCAACATTTCAGCAATAATCAAACAGTAACAACTGCAAATGGCTCAACAATTCAAGCTATTGGCAAAGGTACTGTAATAACCCCTTAACCTAGCCTACTTTATTTTTTTTTTTTTTTGAAGAAATTATTTTTTGTTATTCTAAATGAATACTTTAATTATTAATGTAAGTGAATAGTTTAACCTATTCTTGAGTGTTGGACTGATAGTAGTTTTGGCCAAGGTGTGATCGTCTAGTCTAATGGTAGAACCATACATTATGAACCGTTGTAGTAACCTAAATTCTTTTCGGGACGCTAAGACAAGCTAGATACCTATAAGTTCAGAACTATGTACATCCACATCCTAGAATACAAATAAATATAGCAGAATAAGAAGTTTCCTAATAAGATTCTAACATTGTCAGTCACTAACAATTCTACTCTAAATTCACATGTCAATTATTCTATGATTATATACTAAGTTTGTCAGTAGTTGTAAAATTCAGCTATCACTAATTGACCTTATTTATCTTATATTCCCAGCTATTCATCATTGCATAAAATAACTAAACCTTAAGAACCATTATCTAATAGTTCTCTTATTCAGAGGAGATGAAGTAAAATGGAACACAACTAATATTCTAATAATTAAGAAATATACAACTAATTTTCGTGCTTTGTTGAATTGATGTTTATAAAATAAAGTAAATCAGATAAAATTAGATTATTAATCATGATGAGTAGTAATAAAGGATTTATAATTTAAACTAAATGTAAATAGTTTGCATAGATTCCATATGTACTGCAACTGTACCTGTTAGAAGATTTCTCTGAAATATAAAACGTTATCTTTATGCTGTCAAAAAGTTGACAATATATTTTTAGAACTAAATGTAAATAGTTTCCATAGATTCTGTATGAAATGCAACTTATGTAATTGTGTAAATTCTCAGAAAATTATATAAATTAAATATTCTATGATTAGTAGGTATTCTATGGATTATTTACATTGTAGGGGATGAAGCTAGAATAACCCCATGGGCTTTCGACCATCTGGGCGGCCGGATTAAGGGGCCCCTTTGTGACTAAGTCAACGATCTCCGTTTATCATTTTAGCTTTAACCCCTCCTTGTTATTTTGTGTCGGTGGAGTTTGGAACACAATGCTAGAGCTTCGTTTAACTTTAGGCTTAGTTTTAAGATATCATTTTATAAGTTAATTTATTGTCTCTCTTACTTTTATTTTGCATGATAAATATTTTCTGTTTGTTTGTTTTATTTGAATTTCCAATTATTTTTGGTAATGATTATATTTGGCATATTCTGATGTAATAATCAGACAGATTTATGTCTTCAGGATTTATAAAAAGTTAGTTGTTGTATATTAAGTAACTGTCGCGATATACAGATGATAATATCAACCAGTGACCTGGATATCTCTAAACTGTCTTTTAGTCTGCGAGAAATCCAAAGAGCATGTGTCTCAAGTCAATTGATTAATTTCATCAACCATAGCTTCATTATTTCAACAGAGTATCTCATTCAGTATCTTGGAGGTAATTTATCTGACCTGAAAGAAACCACCCTAAATACCCTAGTCAAAACATAATAATTTCAGAATGCTGTCCTGAAAGAAAACACCCTAAAATTCACAGCTAATTTAATAACTATGACTTACGTAAATACTCTCTAACATCCGGTATCTCACTGTAATCCCATTATTTTTCACTGCACTAGAACGCACCGCACTAGTTTCACTTTTAATTAATTTTGAATTTTCCCCTTTGCCTCGGCCTATAACGCCTTTAAACTCGCGAACTAAACGAATCCGAAATTCCGCGAAAGCCTGGCAATATGGAGAGACTATAAAACACTTTTCACTTCACTGTTTGCTTCCCGATCTTTAAGCTCCGAATTTATAATGAAAACTAATTTGAACTGCGCGCTTGTTCCCTATTTATACAATTTGAATGAAGCCAACTTGAGGTCAGCTTTAACCTATCACAAGCCATGAAGCTGATCTCCCCCCCTTTTCTTCGTCCAATCAGAAATAAGATATTTATTGTTCCAATTTTAAATTCAAATCTAGAATGAGGCTAACTCGAAGTCATTTGATCCACCAATCAGAAGCCCTCAACTTGGCTTCATCTCAGCCTCACTACCGATGACGTCACATACTGATTTAAATTTGGAATGAAGCTAAGTGGAAGGCAACCTATCTACCAATCAGAGGCACTCATCTTGGCTTCATTTCAGCCTCACTACCGATGACGTCACATACTGATTCAAATTTGGAATGAAGCTAAGTGGAAGACAACCTATCTACCAATCAGAGACCCTCATCTTGGCTTCCTTTCAGCCTCACCCTGTTGACGTCATGTGTTTTAGGCAAATGCCTCGCTAGAGTTAGTATAGTGTCGCGTCTTTCGAACAAGTCCTCTTTAGTAGTTGTCCCCATACATTGTTATTAGCCTTTTTGCATTATTTTATGAAGGTTGCGTAGCTTTTGAACGATACCTCATTAATAGATACCTTTTTCTAACCAATGGTTTGAATGGTAGTTAGAGTTTATTTATATTATTCTAAAATTGTATTAGCGTCTGCTTTAAATCGACATAGTCTTTCATAAATAAATTTACGTCTATATTTGTGGACTGAACGAGACGCTCAGCGGTTCGTTACAGCCGACCCCTGAATAAATTTGCGAAGGACCTAATAATATATTGGAGGAAATTTTTCAACCTTTATAAATTGTTCACAAATATAGATCGTCAATAAACATCTAAATTCAAAAATACTCCATTGTGTAGTTTTAGCATTATTAGTATTTGAATTCAAACAATCGAATGTATATGTTGCCCTACATTATGTGGTGTGTCTTTTAAACCGAACCAAAAATATACATTGCGTGTGCTCCAATCTGGGCTTTATAATGCTTTGTCTATGACATAGAATCACTTACCACAAGGGAATTATGCTCAGACGAGCAAACCGGTACGTGACCTCCGCTTTGATCCTAGTAATATAATGAAGCTGCTTCCCAACCAAACCAACTTTTCGTTTGTCAAGAATCACAGCTACATCACCCCTGTCCTCACTAATCCCGTTAATAGCAGAAAGATGATAATTGGCCATAGCCGCAACACCACACCCAGACGTGTACATCATAACAAGGCCTATTTTCGACAGGGAGCGTGTGTAGTTGCCGAGATTTAGATGTTAGCTCCTTGTGCAGTGCGGACTCCAATGAAATCAGCTTCTGCTGATGTATAATATTGTCATCAGACTTAACCTAACACCAAAGTTACCCCTTCATTGAAATCAGTGTTGAGTGTCAGTTAGTCGAAACCTAAGACTAACCAGTTCAAATTCAAACACGAATAAGCCGTCTCATGCCCACTAGCGTGTTAAACTCCTAAGCCCTTCTTACTTTGTAAAACTTTGTTGATGCACACTTATTATACATAATGTTATATGTATAATAAGTAAGCACTCCACATCTTACGCTCCTCGTTTATAAACTGCCATACCCTCAATCTACCATTCGCTATCACGCTACTTAAAAATCCAACAAGCTATACGTAGGCAATAAGAACACAAACTACACGTTGATCTTAATTAATTACACCGCGACCCCCTTTTGTTTAATCATGAAATCAAACATTTGATCTCGAACCGATTCGAACCCAATCAATTAATAGACAAATGGCAGAAAATTTCCTCATAACAATTTATCCCAATTTTCAATTCAATCATTAATCAATATATATACATATATTTTTCATTTTGCTACATATTATATATGTATTTTTTTTTTTTTTTTTGGACATTTGAACATGTATTGAACATATAGTCTCAGAAAACACAGTACAAATTGTACTCTGTCTCCTCAAACCACAATCTAACGTAATATAATATCCTACAACAGCCGTAAAATCACAGATTAGTTAACTGCCAATTAATTTTGTTCCCAGGGTCAAGAATGCATATAAAATTTTGAAGATTATAACAATTTGTTCAAATCCATGAATTTGATGACTTATTAAAAGTTCCTATTTATGAATATGTGTTCTGGCGTGTGAAAACCTAGTGTCGTGACAAAGACTTTAGACGAGTCTGCCCTCACCCCATATGAAATTCGAAAATGTATTCCTAAAGTACCTATCCGTATTGATCCTAGGTCTGTTTCTCTACGATAAACTCAACTTGTTCTGTACTTCGCATAGATAAGTTATTTTTTTTTTTATATATATTTTATTATGTTCTTAAATTTTATATTTGTAGTAGGTTTTGTTTTTGATTAGCATTGTGTTCCTTTTAGATTTTTATTTTTCCGTATTTTATTTGTTTCATTGGTCCAAACTCCAGTCGCACACTATTTGTAAATCATCAAATCTACATAATATCATACATAATCTACATAGATATAATGTTTATACATATAAATATTTTTATTTTATGAACACTAATATGAACAACTCCTGAAATCGTGTTCTCCAGTTTGTCCGTGCCTGCTATAAAAATAAAATTGACCGAATTCTATACTTACAGTAGTTACGCAAGTATTCAGCAGCGCTTTACTATGTTACCGCCTCGTTCCCCATTTATTATTCGCCATCAAGAAGATCGTAAGATCATAGACTGAATTAATATACTACCTACGTAAATACATAATAATAAGCATTTATAAATATGTGACTAAAATTCAATTAGGATTACAAGTTACGTGCATTCCGTATATAAGTTCCAAACCTACAATAATATTGCTTATTTATGTTAATTACTATCGTTTCAAAGAAATTTTATTTGTTCTATAGCGTCGAAAGAAAAAAAAACAAAACGTATTTAAAGTTTTTTTTTTCTTTCTCGGGAACAAACCTTAAAGATGGCAACACTGCGTCTCCTACCTGACTGTGATGAAATTCGCGCCATCTATGTGACATAATAATATCTAATGACTAATCATGAATAATGTTGCCACTTTAATATCGTTTCGTTACTTTGCCGAACTAATTTAGAATTTTTACTTAATCGTTACTCCTTTTGAGGTTATATGTCAATTATCGACTAAGAAAACAAAAAAAACGGCTTAACGTTTACTAGACTGACGCATTATGGCACCGTGCCTTGACATAACATGACATTCAAACATATTAATGTTTCAATAATGGATTCCTTCTAAGAATTACGTGATCCTGCTAGAATAAGTTAGTAATTTTATATAAAAATAGACATCAACTACTTTTGTTTTAGACCTAATTTGCTTCTTGACAGTTTTTAATAAAAAAAACAACTAGTATTCTCCTTATGGTTTTATCCAAATTTTGATGAGTGAGTTTCAAAGTACTTATATGACTAATGCTATAGACACAAATTTTATTTTCATTGACTTTATAAATACATTTTTGAAATATGTACCGTTATATAGAAAAAGTTTCAGTTCCATATAAAAAAATAGGCGTCTATCATTGGCGATTTTGGATATTCTTCATCGAAGCAGTAGTATGTAGCAGAAATGTGTTATTAATAAAATGACAAGCAAAATAACAAAATAGGAAGTAAGGAATAAAAATAGATGTTGGTCTGACACTATCTAGCCTGGGATAAGGTCATGAAGCAGAAAATGTAACCCTAATATATCATTCAGTTGTACGGAACGTTCGCGTCCGACTCGCACTTGGCTGGTTTTCCTTTGAATTTCGACTTGTTGTACGTTACTTTTGATATACGCGCCCTGGCAACACTGGTATTGAATGCATTTGTTTGAGAATGTTTTGTTTGTTTCCGGAGTAGTTAGAAATAAAAAATAAATGTAATTACAAGTGTATTCATCGTCGTTAAGTGAAATAAAAGGTCAACATAATGCCCTAAACAGTCGTCGAGCCTAAAAGCTTAGAACTATACTCTAACGAGAGTGTTTAAGTCAAGAAGAAGAAACGCCGGTAACCTAATTCTTGGTAAGTAATGTTATTTATTAATTATTATTGTATATATCCGTGATTAGAATTAATGCATTATTCTTTCAGAAATTCCGTTTACTGAAACCGTATGATAAGCACGCAGAAATAACAATGTTCGAAATTTGAATATTTTAAATTTAGCGTCGCGTCTGTGTTGAATGATAGCGTCTCTTTTTTAGCGCCAAAATTGTTCCTCGCTAAGTTCGATGCGTCATGCAACCGAATTTGGGCATTTATTGATTAAATTTAATTCCTAATTGAGAACTACTGATGATACATTACATTAGTGAAATTCACAAAACTGACAAGATAACCTGTTTGAAGGTGAGCTATATCTCTATCTGTTCAATACTATTGTAGTACTTGCTACAATTATAAAATACCTATGTGTCATGCCTAGATCTCCCTATCATACAAACATTTACTCATGGTGCTACTAAATTCTATCACAGTAACATTAATACTCCACTGCCCAGATAACTGAACACTGCAATGATATCCACCAGGACAGCCCATAGCCTAAGAGATCTACCACCTAAATATAAGAGACCTGGGCTTTTATGATTTAAACCTGTAAATACCTATGTACTAATAAACAATTTTATTATTACAGGAATATGAAGACGATGAAATGTTTACTCAGACCTTTTATAAAAACCACACATAAATGGTATGCAACCATGCCTCATCGGAATAATGAAAAAGACTGATACATTATTATGCCCTGCCTGGTATTCACCACTGTACATTACAAACATGCTCCACTCATCACATTATGGTTGATCAAGAACTTTAATTTTGGATTCTAAAGGTACTTGTAAACTTTTAACTTGTTTTGTTTGATAGATAATGTTACACTTGATTAATTTTAATATATTATACCAGCATTATTTCATAAATTCTTTCAAGTTGATGTAAATTTTCTTATAACAAGCTAACTTAATTCACACTAAAATAATTTCACGACCCCCCATCCTTAGTATCCTATAATGCTTTAGTTCTACTATATACCTACTTGGTTCAGAATTAATGACCTATAAATGTTTGACTTGTTTCATTCCGTATTGAACTGCATGGCACGACTAATTTTGAAGCTAGTGATATTTCAATAAATTCCTGCACTATCCCGTGCTGTCATTGACAACATGTTTTTAATATGTACATACATAAATGTATTGTTGTCTATGTTGATATGGAAGAGACATTGTTCCGACCCCAAAACAGTGATAATTATTAATCTATTATAGATTCCCTAAATAATCTTTGTTATTTCTCTCCACAAGTATGTTACTATAATCATTTTATACTAAACATATTTACTATAAAAATTAACAGTCTATCTGCATACTTCATACATTAAATAATTAGTATGAACTCTATGTACATACTAAAAATGGTTATTACCTAAATAGATGTATATGATATGCAACAAGATGGTACACAAGCAAACAACTTGTTTGATGTTAAGCTATACTTATAACTATACTTTTATTGAATCTAGAACACTGCAACCTAGGTAAACCAAAGTCATTTCTCCTAATGTCACAACATTACTCATCTACAAGGTAGGTATCTACCTATAGGAAAACCCAAGCTTTCAATTTTAATATCAATCTCATTCACAATTTTTTCAGTATATTTAAAAACAAAGAACACATACCATCTCAACAAATATATATCCTACTTTCAGAAATTTTGTGTTTATTCTGTTCGACCCCAGAATAAAATTATTTTAATTAGTTCACATATTCATCTTATCCCATAATCTAGAATACAGCTTTGTAAAGATCTGCTTATTGTGTTGGTTCACATACACACTTATATTGATCTAACACCTGATAACATCTTGAATTTAGAGCATACCCCGGCTCAAGGGGTGGATGGACGTGGGTCCGAATCCCTCACATGACTTAACTTATTCCTATTGTATATTTGTGATTTTGTAATGTAATCCACATAGCAGGCATTATTGCAAATCTAACAAAATTAAAATCTTGAATTTAGTTTAGATATCATAGCACACTATTTAGTGGGACACTACTGAATTTAATATAGTACCTAGGTATTTAGAATTTATACTATAATTGTGAAAGTTTGGTAGTGAATTTGTTAATTTGCTACACCTTCACTTTGAAATGACTAAACAGATTTGAATTAGTTTTAGTATGTATTGATCAACTTCATCATCAATCATCATCACCACGGCTAATAATGCAGGGCTCAAGGAATCATACATTCTAACCATGACCTAGGCTTATGTTATGGAGTATATTTTAATCTCGACCCCCATTCAATAATCTGAAAGGTACAATTTTTTCCAATAACTAATATATATAAATAATAACTGTCCTGATATGAAACATCTAGCTTTTCTACTTGAATCCTATTTTTATATAGATAACTTGGTATATATATATATATAGAGACCTGCATGAAATAACTAACTTAATTTCCTTAATTTACTCTGTTTACCTAGAGGTCGCTACTGACATTATTCAATAATATTTATATATGTGTACATAGACATATAATTTCCTTTCCACTATTCTATGAACCTTCATTATAGTCTTTCCTTAACCTAACACTAACATATTTCCTTTCTCAATTTCAGGTTTCCACATCCCGGTACTTCCCTGATTCTTTCATGCGCCTAAGTTGGACCACTATTCTAACTCTACAAGTTCCTGTGACTCCAGCTCAGATTCACGTTCCTGGTGCTGTCATGTCTTACTTAAGTTTATGATAATCAAATATTTAAATAAGCTATTATAGCACCTATTATATTAGACTACTTAAAAAAACGCATTTCTGATGTTATGAACCTATGATTCTCAACACAGGGAGAAAATGTTCAAAATAAGTTTACCATCTTAACCAATATCTAGTCATCTGGTACTAAACAAATAATGCAGTAATAATTGTAGTACAGTTAGAGTTAACTTTAAAAATGCAACTTACTTTATTCTCACAAATTCTTACAACACAAGCTGTAATGAATAGTACAGTACAATAAGATTGTATGTACAGTAATAATTTTCTCAGATAGGTACTTTCGATCCCCAGTCTTTAATTTTTTCTCAATATCTAAATGCACTGGATCAAATTGGTAAAACCAATAAATGGTAATCAATATAACTATATATTCCGACAATGTTATAATATTCAAGTATGTAGATAACTATACCAAGACTGTTCACCGTATCACCGTAACATTTTTCACCGTAAATTAATTTAATCCTTCCATTGTCACCAAGAAGTGCGTTTATAACGTTTATTATTCAAAATTATTATCTCCTCACACTTCAATGATTAGTCCACACATTTACAGACACAATGACGCTTTACGCTGCTCTTGGCTGGTTACAAATGTAATCGATTCTGATGTCAGTTCAGCGTAAACACTACAAAATTTACCTGCCTTACTCTACACAATAATTCTACAGTACACTGACGGTTAACGAATTGCCAATGCGCAATATCACAATGTTTTTACTTTATGGAATTTAGTTTCATTTAGTGGAAACATACTGACTGAACAACCTGGCAAAGGAGAATATCCTGCTGTTAAAGGTCACGCAACTACTATCATGCATTATTCACTACATATACCCTAGGAAACTTTGATATATACTACTTATATATCAAAATTATTTTGGATAAATAAATGATAATATAATCGCACTTCTAATCAATCATGTTCATTAACCTATTCATATCATTAAAGTTATTTACCTACTACAGTTTGGAATATTTAATATAATATATAGACATATTATATATTTATCTTGATGGTCCAGTGTAAACAACAGAACTTTTCTCAACTCAGTAACCCTTCTGCATACAAGATGATATTCCCAGTTTATACTAAGAGTCATATGCATTGCAGAAAGCATACCTATAGCACTCTATGATATCAGATTTATAAATTCGCTAAAAGACTTGAATTGTATTTGAATGTATAAATGAAAATATACTAATAAAAATGTAATGTTTAGTTAATCTATTCCAATTGCTCTATTGTAGCCTTCATTTATTTATTGTTAACATGGCTACCTAGCTATGTTTATTAGGTGAATCTTCATCTATGTTAAAATTGACACCTATTATTAATATTCATACTTATGATTTTTCTATGATAAATTGCAATAGTAATAAGTCTAGTAACCTACAGATAGTTGAATTCCACACACTGACAATAACAATCAATATTATAAGGAGTATCAATTTTATAATTTTTAATCCATGAACTATTCAATATAAGTTACTACAAGTTCTATCATATAAGCATCTAACAGTCTTAGCTCCCGTCCATTCTCACGTCAACAAATTGTGGCAAAAGATACTAAAAGCATCTCCTGCCACCCGTAAGGTTAGTCCAAATACTCAAACCATAATCCTAATATCTAACCAATATAATACAATATCCCGGTAATCCTGGTCACGCAAACCAATATTGTAATAACACTACTAAGCCTATTGTATCCTATATCCTGGTAATGCTGGTCAGGGTATACCAATCTGTAATCGATCCTGGTCATGGTTATCATATTGTAATAACCCTGGTGACGTCGCACCAAATTGTAATAGGTTCCTATCCATATTAATTTTTAATTTACACTTTTATAATTATTAAGAAATCCTGGTCACTCAAACCAAACCAATGTAAGGAATCCTGGTCCACGGCACAAAATTGTAATAGATCCTAACCTATTTTTTTTAATTCCTTTTTTTTTGTGATTATTATGAAATCCTGGTCACATGGACCAAATTGTAAAACCCTTTACCCTAGCCTACTTTATTTTAATTTTTTTATTGAAGAAGAAATTATTTTATTACACTAAATGAAAACTTTAATTATTAATGTAAGTGAATAGTTTAACCTATTCTTGAGTGTTGGACTGATAGTAGTTTTGGCCAAGGTGTGATCGTCTAGTCTAATGGTAGAACCATACATTATGAACCGTTGTAGTAACCTAAATTCTTTTCGGGACGCTAAGACAAGCTAGATACCTATAAGTTCAGAACTATGTACATCCACATCCTAGAATACAAATAAATATAGCAGAATAAGAAGTTTCCTAATAAGATTCTAACATTGTCAGTCACTAACAATTCTACTCTAAATTCACATGTCAATTATTCTATGATTATATACTAAGTTTGTCAGTAGTTGTAAAATTCAGCTATCACTAATTGACCTTATTTATCTTATATTCCCAGCTATTCATCATTGCATAAAATAACTAAACCTTAAGAACCATTATCTAATAGTTCTCTTATTCAGAGGAGATGAAGTAAAATGGAACACAACTAATATTCTAATAATTAAGAAATATACAACTAATTTTCGTGCTTTGTTGAATTGATGTTTATAAAATAAAGTAAATCAGATAAAATTAGATTATTAATCATGATGAGTAGTAATAAAGGATTTATAATTTAAACTAAATGTAAATAGTTTGCATAGATTCCATATGTACTGCAACTGTACCTGTTAGAAGATTTCTCTGAAATATAAAACGTTATCTTTATGCTGTCAAAAAGTTGACAATATATTTTTAGAACTAAATGTAAATAGTTTCCATAGATTCTGTATGAAATGCAACTTATGTAATTGTGTAAATTCTCAGAAAATTATATAAATTAAATATTCTATGATTAGTAGGTATTCTATGGATTATTTACATTGTAGGGGATGAAGCTAGAATAACCCCATGGGCTTTCGACCATCTGGGCGGCCGGATTAAGGGGCCCCTTTGTGACTAAGTCAACGATCTCCGTTTATCATTTTAGCTTTAACCCCTCCTTGTTATTTTGTGTCGGTGGAGTTTGGAACACAATGCTAGAGCTTCGTTTAACTTTAGGCTTAGTTTTAAGATATCATTTTATAAGTTAATTTATTGTCTCTCTTACTTTTATTTTGCATGATAAATATTTTCTGTTTGTTTGTTTTATTTGAATTTCCAATTATTTTTGGTAATGATTATATTTGGCATATTCTGATGTAATAATCAGACAGATTTATGTCTTCAGGATTTATAAAAAGTTAGTTGTTGTATATTAAGTAACTGTCGCGATATACAGATGATAATATCAACCAGTGACCTGGATATCTCTAAACTGTCTTTTAGTCTGCGAGAAATCCAAAGAGCATGTGTCTCAAGTCAATTGATTAATTTCATCAACCATAGCTTCATTATTTCAACAGAGTATCTCATTCAGTATCTTGGAGGTAATTTATCTGACCTGAAAGAAACCACCCTAAATACCCTAGTCAAAACATAATAATTTCAGAATGCTGTCCTGAAAGAAAACACCCTAAAATTCACAGCTAATTTAATAACTATGACTTACGTAAATACTCTCTAACATCCGGTATCTCACTGTAATCCCATTATTTTTCACTGCACTAGAACGCACCGCACTAGTTTCACTTTTAATTAATTTTGAATTTTCCCCTTTGCCTCGGCCTATAACGCCTTTAAACTCGCGAACTAAACGAATCCGAAATTCCGCGAAAGCCTGGCAATATGGAGAGACTATAAAACACTTTTCACTTCACTGTTTGCTTCCCGATCTTTAAGCTCCGAATTTATAATGAAAACTAATTTGAACTGCGCGCTTGTTCCCTATTTATACAATTTGAATGAAGCCAACTTGAGGTCAGCTTTAACCTATCACAAGCCATGAAGCTGATCTCCCCCCCCTTTTCTTCGTCCAATCAGAAATAAGATATTTATTGTTCCAATTTTAAATTCAAATCTAGAATGAGGCTAACTCGAAGTCATTTGATCCACCAATCAGAAGCCCTCAACTTGGCTTCATCTCAGCCTCACTACCGATGACGTCACATACTGATTTAAATTTGGAATGAAGCTAAGTGGAAGGCAACCTATCTACCAATCAGAGGCACTCATCTTGGCTTCATTTCAGCCTCACTACCGATGACGTCACATACTGATTCAAATTTGGAATGAAGCTAAGTGGAAGACAACCTATCTACCAATCAGAGACCCTCATCTTGGCTTCCTTTCAGCCTCACCCTGTTGACGTCATGTGTTTTAGGCAAATGCCTCGCTAGAGTTAGTATAGTGTCGCGTCTTTCGAACAAGTCCTCTTTAGTAGTTGTCCCCATACATTGTTATTAGCCTTTTTGCATTATTTTATGAAGGTTGCGTAGCTTTTGAACGATACCTCATTAATAGATACCTTTTTCTAACCAATGGTTTGAATGGTAGTTAGAGTTTATTTATATTATTCTAAAATTGTATTAGCGTCTGCTTTAAATCGACATAGTCTTTCATAAATAAATTTACGTCTATATTTGTGGACTGAACGAGACGCTCAGCGGTTCGTTACAGTACAGTTGATTTGATAGCAGACGTTCGTGGTCAGACACACAACATTAGACTGTGTGACGTATGGTATGTTCCAGAAATAAAGAAAAACTTATTTTCCGTACTTGCTGTGCAAGATAAACTTGAGAAGAGTGTCTTTACGTCTGAAAGAGAAATTTGTCAATTGATAGTTGACGGAAAAATTAATTTAATTGGCACAAGAGTCAAGAATGGAGGACTGTATAAACTAAATGTAAAGACAATTATAAATTCAACTCCTGAATTGAACTCACTGTCAACGAAAAACATTTTACAACTATATCATGAAAGATTTGCTCACCAGCATAAAAGACATGTGAAGCAATTGATTGAAAAGGAACTTGGCATAAAAGTCAAACTCGATTCTGAATTATGTACAGGATGTGTTTATGGTAAAACACATAGATATAAATTTGGAACAAGAGATCGAGCTAAAACACCAGGATGGCGATTCTCGTGCAGTGATATGAATATCATAGTAGATAAATATCGAGAAAACATGGCGAATATCGAGTCGTGTAGTTTTGTGTTATTCTCGCAATATCACTATCGATAAATATCAATTCCTAGCGATCGACATGCAACATTGCGATACCGTGATTATCATTATACTTGCTATACACATGAACACAAGTTCATTTGTGGACATATTCTTATATCTACCACTCGCGAGAATAGCATTTTTGTGAATAGTCGATATTTTTTGAGATATTAATAGTCTATAGGTGACACGGGATAAATATCGAGAATCGATAAATTTATCCCAATTTTGAGAATTGCCCCCCAGGAGAAATCATTCACACTGATGTATGTGGTCCGTTCCCTAATTCATTTCAAAAGTTTCGTTATTTTGTTTTATTTAAAGACGATTTCAGTAAGTATCGTCATGTTTATTTCATCAAACACAAGTCTGAAGTGAAGGATAAACTTGTGGAAATGATAAACGAAACAAAGACTACTGGTCATATTATAAAGACAATTCTCAGCGATAATGGAGGAGAATTCCAAAATGATGCTGTAAAGAAGATCTTAAGTAATCATGGCATCCAACACCGTTTGACAATGCCGTATACGCCGGAACAGAACGGGTGTAGTGAGAGAGACAACAGAACTTTGGTAGAAGCTGCTCGTACTATGATGCACACTCACGAAGAACTTCCACTCTCCTGTTGGTCTGAGCTTGTCAACACGGCTGCTTATGTTCTGAATAGAACTGGACCGACTTCTATAGAAGGAAAATCGCCATTTGAGTTATGGTTTTCAAAGAAACCATCAATCAAACATTTGAGAATCATTGGTAGTGAATGTTATGCTCATGTTCCAAAAGTAAAGAGAACGAAAATGTCCAGAAAAGCTCAAAAATGTATTCTCATTGGTTATGATGGTGATGACGGTTATCGGTTACTAAGCATAAACAATAAATCGGATCCAACACTGATAAGGTCAAGAGACGTAATATTCAACGAGTCAGTCATCAGATCTATTGGATTGGAGTCAGATGTCTCTGAAACAGAAAAACAAAGTCCAATGGTTAACATGGAGGTTCTTTTTCCTAAAACTACAGAAAATCATCCAATGTTAGATGCAAGGGAGGATATTTTACAAGACGCAACTATTTCAGATGTGCCTCAAACATTGAATGATGGTGCGAGTTTTGAAGAAACAATTCCTAATTTGCCTACAATATCGGATGAACTTATTCGAAATGAAGAAGATTCTAATGAGGCCTATATTACGCCTGAATTATCAGAAGTTGATTCAGATGAAGACGATGAACAAAAATATTGTTTTCATTTGTAATGTTGGTAATAAATAACGTCAAATTAGTTCGAATCTGATCTGAGTTTCAAAGCCAGTATTCTATTTAATCTATGTTCAAAGCAATATCTCATGGGCATATTCCATTTGACGCCAATTTCGTTGCTTTCGATAATTGTGATCACATTCTGCGTCTATGGTTGTCATCACTGTGATCGTTTGTAACTGTTCTCCCCTGTTCCATTTAGGGCCTATTCCATTTGACGCTGATTTAATTATTTACGATAATTTTGAGCACTTCACTTAGAAAAATTCTTCGTTACGTGCTGAGGCCCGCGCTCGCCGCTTCGCGCAACCGTGACTCCCAGACGAAGAGCTACAATATAGCCCGAAACTAGTCGGAATCTTTCCGGTTAATATAACGTGAGTCCCAGCCGGGTACCTATATATTTATAATTTTGAGCACATTCTGCGTCTATGGTTGTGATCACTATGATCGTTTGTAAGGGTATGTTCCATTAGTCGCTAAGAACGTAAATTTCGATAATTTTGATCACATTCTGCGTCTGTGGTTGTGATCACGTGATCGTTTGTAACTGTCATCCCCGTTCCATTTTTTGATAAGAACGCTAAGAATGCCACTAAAATTTGCCACTTCTGTCACTTTTGACATTAGATGTAGCGTTTAAGGCGAAAATAGCGCCAAGACCCATTTGGAAAACTTTTTGGGAGTGTGATCGTTTTTAGCGTTTTTAGCGAATCTCACTCAAATGGTACGTACCCTAACTGTTCTCCGCTGTTCCATTTAGAATAAGAACGCGAATGCCACTAAAATTTGCCACTTTTGTCACTTTTGACATTAGATGTAGCTAATTCAAACTGATTCAGTAGCTTCATAGCGTTTATGGCGAAAATAATGCCAAGATCCAAGTGGAACAACTTTTTGGGAGCGTGATCGTTTTTAGCATTTTTAGCGAATTTAACTTCAAATGGTACGCACCCTTAGAGGAAAAAAAAATAGTGACATTAGTGAGTGTTGTACTACTGATTCCGTACAATCGATTAGGTACAACGAAATCGATTCCATTATAATCGATATAGAAAAAAATGGTAGGTAGGTAGATTAGGTTGGTAAAATATATTATGTTAACGAAATATATAATAAAACAAATATTTTAATAGCAGTGCTTTCTGAAGAACTGATATCTGACACTGCGATCCCCTAGACGCCTGCCAATCGTGGGGATTATGGCAAATCACCCAAATTATGAGAGAGGCAGTGTTCAGCAGTGCACGATCCGGCTGACACAGTACAGCTCATTACATAATTAAGCAATGGTAGCATAGTAATCACCACTCCTTGGCTTAGCTTTTACAAAAAAAATCTCTTTTGACAGATAGCCAAGATTTGGCTGATTCATAAGGTACACCTTTGGTTAGACAGAGCATAATTAGTTCTTGTTGGGGATATGGTGGTTGAAGAGATTCATGCGATTTGGAAGAAGGAATATAATATAAATAATGTTTACAATGTAAAAGCACACGGAAGAATAATATAATTGATTGACATATTAAGTCAGAAAAACTAATTTATTCTTCCTATTGTCTATTGGTCAACAGACCTCCTTAGAGTTGTGGAATACTCACACTCCTCCTCACGACTCATAATCCAATATTCCAATCAAATTCTTCAGTCGAGAAAGTCGTGGACCATTAACTGATTTTGTTAATATGTCTGCCTCCAATATTTCAGTTGGTAGATATTTCATCTCAATAAATCCATCTGTAATACAGTCTCTTATGAAATGCATCTTGAGATCTATATGCTTAGATCTTGATGAGACAATTGGATTTTGACATAGTTTGAGCGCTGCCTGATTATCATTCCAGATGATGATTTTGCTGTGACTAGCACCCAGGTCATTAAAAAGTCCTTTTAGGTGTATCGCTTCTTTTGCAGCTTCAGTTAAAGCTATATATTCGGCTTCAGCCGTTGACAAAGCGACACTTCTTTGTTTCTTGGATGCCCAGCTGATCGGTGCTCCGGCTAGCTTGAAGCAATATCCAGAAAACGATTTTCTATCTAGTTTATTTGCACCCCAATCGGCGTCTGTCATGCCATGTAACTCTTTTCCAGTCTTTTTAAATATCAAGCCGACATCTTTTGTACCTTTTAAATATCGCAGGATTCTTTTTGCACTCTTGAAATGAGTATCATCATAGCTATCATTATATTGTGAAAGGTAACTCACTGCAAAAGCTATGTCCAATCTGGTTGCTACGGCAAGATACATTAGTGTACCGATAAGGTTCTTGTAAGGCAAATCTTTCTGTTCTTTCTTATTTGGTTCTAAGATTAGGCCTGGTTCTATTGGCGTAGTAGCAGGATTACATTGTTCCATGTTAAATTTTTTTAATATAGTATCAATGTAATTTCCTTGGCTTAGTTTTATTTCACCATTTTTGTATGTTACTTCGATTCCAATTAAACGTTTAGGTCTTCCTAGATCCTTTAATTCAAACTTCTTTCTTAAAGAATCTTTGATTTCTTTTAATTTCTTTGGACATGAGTAGGCAATCAATAAATCGTCGACATAAATTCCAATTATTATCTTTACTCCTCCTTTCACGAGGATATAGATGCATGGATCTGCTAATGATGCTTTGAATCCTATGGCTTTTAATTCTGTGTCGAGTTTAGTATACCATTGCCTCCCTGCCTGCTTAAGTCCATAGAGTGCTTTCTTGAGTAGACAAACTTTTTCACCTTCTATGGCTTTCATATCTCTAAGCATGTTACGGGCCATGTTGTAGATATTAAGGTCATCTGCGTTGCTCTCTTCTACCAATATTTCTCGTAAATATTGTTCAACATAATCAGGAAGTTTCATATATATGTTTTCTTTTAGGTCTCCATTCAGGTATGCTCTTGTGACGTCCATTTGACAAAGTTGTAAATTTTCTTCAACTGATATCGCAATAATAGATCTGATTGAGCTAAGTTTTGCGACAGGAGCAAATGTCTCACTATAGTCAATACCTGGTCTTTGTGTAAATCCTTTAGCAACAAGACGAGCCTTTTTGGATTCTTTGTTGTCTGGGCTTAATTTCTTTTTGAGTACCATTTTATAGTCTACAACTTTCATTCCATCTTCTTTTTTAACTATTTTCCAGGTGCCGTTTTTTAAATGAGCTTTTATTTCGGATTTTATAGCACCACTCCAGTCTTCACTGCTTTCATTTTCATCTGACATAAAGGATATATCTGACATAAGTAAACCTTCATCTATTTCGCTCCCAGTTACAAAGTCTTTCATCCATGAAGGTTGTTTTCTTTCTCTTTGTAATTTCTGACTTGTAGTTTGAGCTTCAGGTGCGTCTTCAAATACGTCATCCTCGCCTTCTACAGGAACTTCAGTAGATGTATGGGTATCGGTTATCAAATTATCAATGTCTATGTCTTGTGAAGATGTTACAGTGGGTTGAAGATTTTTATTTGTTTCAATTTCAATTTGTTTAGTTAAAATTGAATTTTTATTTCTTTTAAATTTATTATTTTCAGGTTTCAGTTGATGCTGCTCTGATTGCGGTGGTTCGATAAAGTCATCATAGTTTCTGCCTTCATTTTCATAGTACATCCTATTTATGACTTTTACATCCCTACTGATAATAACAGTATTTTCTTTTGGTATGTAAATTCGAAAACCTTTTGTATATCTTGCATATCCAACGAATACTCCTTCTTTTGCTTTTTGTGACAATTTACCTTTTCTATTTTTTATCATAGCAAAAGCTTTGCTTCCAAAAACATGAAAATGTTTTGCAGATGGGGTTCGGCCAACCCATTTTTGATATGGTATATGTCCATTCAGTGCTTTTGCTGGGCTTCGGTTGAGTAAGTAGTTGGCAGTATATACGGCTTCAGCCCATAAGCTCTTAGGAGCATTTGCTTCTATCATTAAGCATCTGGCCTTTTCCATCAGACTTCTGTTTTTGCGTTCGCTTATCCCATTTTGCTGCGGAGTGTATGAAAAAAAATATATAAAAAAACCACGCTCTGCTACCAATTTGTTGGGGATATGGTGGTTGAAGAGATTCATGTGATTTGGAAGAAGGAATATAATATAAATAATGTTTACAATGTAAAAAGCACACGGAAGAGAATAATATAATTGATTGACATATTAAGTCACAAAACTAATTTATTCCTCCTCTTGTCTTTTGGTCTACAGACCTCCTTAGAGTTGTGGAATACTCACAGTTCTGACAGGTCACCCGGAACGTGTATGATCAACTCTTGTCTGGATCAAATTAAGCTCCATTGGCTCTTGATTTTTGATTTTTATTTTATTGATTTTAAATTAAATTTTAAACTGAAATTCCTCCAGTTCGCTCAAAATGTTTAGCTTCCACATTTATCATCCGAACAGCGAACGAGTGGAACTCATTGCCAGCGTCTTTGTTTCCCGAACAGTATAATTTGAGAGTCTTCAAGTCTAGAGTGACTAGGTATTTTCTAGGTAAGCATGCTACATCTTCGGCCGCATCATCACTTTCCATCAGGTGAGATAGGAGCCAAATATTTGCCTATCATGCAAACATTTGGCGAATACATGGATAATACAGAATATTAAGGGAAGTAGGTTTTATTTATGGTATAGGAGGCAAATGAACAGGTGGCTCACCTGGTGGTAAGTGATCACCGTCGCCCATGAACGTCCGCAACACCAGAGGTCTCGAGGATGCGTTGCCGGCCTTTGAGGAGGGAATATGCTCTCTTCTTCAAGGTATTTGAACATAACCAAATCGTCATACTCAGCCCCTAACAATGAGACCAACTTAATATTTAAGGCCTCTGAAATGAACCAAACAGAAATAATTTCTGTATTTAATAGACTGTATAGTAAATATTTTTGAGATAATACACCACTTCAGATTTTTTTCCTTCTGGGATTGAAAGACTTACGTATAGAGAAGGGCTTCCTTTATTTGCTCTTGTTGCTTTACAATCCTTGTTACGTATATGAGAGCTCGGAACAAACTGAACTAATTGAACCATGTCTGAGGTAAAATTTTACTATCTAAAAATAGTAAAACTAATTTAAATAAATAAATAAAATACTTTTTTATTACGTAACCAGGTAATGTTACACATAATACATAGGTAATTATCTTAAACATTTAACACAGCATTTATAAAATTATTATACTTGTAAACATCACCACTCTATGCTTAAATCACAAGACTATCCTAAGGCAATAGGGATTAACTCAGCTTTTGTTATGTTAATATCACAAGTGTGATGTTAACAAAACGCTGTTTTTCAGTCAACCTGGGAGCTCGGGCTATGGTCTTGGCCGAGACGCCTACGAACGTTACAAAACGCATTAATTTACTTACATACAAATTTATAGATATTACTATTATCGACGTACAATTAAAACAGTGTCCGCTTGGACTCGTTTAGTTTATAAAATATTTTTAGCAAATATAAACAAGATATGTGTGGTGTGAAGTGACGGTGATTTAGTGTGTGCGGATGGGTGTGTTGTGTTTGTGCGTGTGGGTGTATGTAAGTGTGTGTATATGATTTTGTGTGGAATTGCGGTAAGTATATTATTATTTTTTTGTATGGTGTTTGCCAGATCCCTTTATTTTAAAAGTTGCTTCAAAGTTAAGTTTCTGCCGATGCAATAAATTCAGTTTTAAACGAATTTTAAATGTTTGGTTGCTGAGCTCATTTCTTAAAGATGGTGGGAGATCGTTCCAAATTTTGGACTGGCTCTGTACTTGAAGCAGCCTTTAAAACCTTTTGTGCTATGTTTAGGGACAGCCAGTGCATTACCATGCTTAGAACGAGTATTTAGATCGTGTATGTCTCTAAACCATGTAAGTTTATCGAAAAGATATTGCGGATTTTTACTGTATATTACTTTTTGGGTAATACATGCCAGATGAAGCTCTCTCCTAGACTTCATGTTCAGGATACACTTATCGACTAGATACGGAGTGACGTGGTGTCTCCTAGGAATAGAAAAACAGAATCGAGCGCACGCATTTTGCACTCGTTGTATAGCGTTTTCTGTCTTTTTCCATAACCTAGGCCCATATACAGCACTGCAGTAATTAAAAGGAGAGAGCACTAAAAGGTCACAGAGTAAATTCCGTACTTGCACAGAAGTATGCTTTTTTATATTGTACAGGACTTTCAATTTGTAAAAAGCTTTTACCAACCTCATTTGATTATCAATTATTAGCCCCAGATTCCTAACTTCGACGTCCATCGGTATGTCTACGTTATTGATAGTTAAACTAGGTTTGAACTGCATCACTTTACTTATTTGTATCTTTGTTCACAGGGTCATAAATTTTGATTTAACTGGGTTAAGAATAAGTGAGTTTCGCCGAGCCCAATTAAAAATCCTATTCAGGTCATCATTTACTACTTTTATAGCGCTAATAGTATCCTCCGGTTTAAAACTATGATATATTTGTGTGTCATCTGCATACAAATGATACTTGCAGGTTCTGATACACGCAGGCAAGTCCGCTGTGAATAAGGAAAACAGGATCGGACTTAAAATTGATCCCTGCGGTGTGCCTCTATGTATTTTCTCTACAGACGATACACTTTTTCTACCATTGCCACTTTCAAGCTGTACATATTGTTCTCTACCTATGAGATAAGTTTTGAACCAGTCACAAGTGTCAGATGTCTGGAAGTGTAAGTTTTATCATTTCAGCACTCAAAAGGTCACATCCTACTGCACTTGTGTTAATACTCATTAAAAAAATCCAATAATCTCTTCAGAAACTGTGTTCAAAGAAAATAACGCTTGACTTTTTTTGGTAGAGTTATAAAAAGCTAGCAATTCTTCGTCAATATTTAAGTCTCCCGGAAGATTCAGAAAATGTTTATTAATTTCGTTTGCGTCCATTAAATGATCGGGAACAGAAGGAGGATTATTTTTAAATGTTTTTATTTTTCTTAAATATTTCCACAGTTTCTTTGGATGATGTACATTTTTATTAATGTAATGTATGAAAAAAGCTGACTTTTCTCTTTCCACAGATGCCGTTACTAAATTTTTTAAGCTTTTATAATATTTTTTGGCCGATTCAGTTTTCTTTCTATGAGCTTTAAGTAAAGCTTCATCCCTAAGAGTTATCATTAACCTAACAGTACTAGATAGCCATGGCTTAGGCGATTTTTTCACTAGTTTCCGCGTTATTGGAGCTAATTTATCAAATAGATTAATTATGAGTTCATTAAATCTGACTATTTTTGTTTGAACATTCTGTGGAGCCATGACTTCCTGCCAATTTAAAGACTTCAGTTCAGGTTGCAAAAGTTCCAGTTTTATATCGTTACCTAATTGTACGTGACTCTACATAACGTGCTACGGGTTTTGGTTTTTTAATACAAAAATTACACAAAACTAAACCGTGGTCACTTAGCTCTTTATTGTGTAATACTGTTACTTTTTGACATTTTTCGGGGATATTAGTCATAACGATGTCCAGTAATGTGTCTGAGTCACTAGTTATTCTTGTGGGTTCTTGCACAATCTGACTAAGATTCTGTTGTTCACAAAATATTGACAGTTCGCGAGATTGTCGATGATCTGATTCTAATATATCTACATTAAAATCCGTGAGTAGACAAATATATTCGCAATGAGCGAAAGCACCCAAGGAATCACTTAAAGCTTCAATACCGGTAGTTGCTTTGATGTTCTCTGGTCTGTATGCTGTACCCACTGCCGTCCACCTGGAAGCTTTACTTCCAGCCACAGCTGTTCAAGTTGAGAATCTGGGTGAGTACAAACTTTAGCCCGTAAACCTTTTTTAATATAAAAACCCACACCACCACCACAATTAAACTTACGGGATTTCAGTTTAAGATAGTACCCCGGAATAACCGGCGCTATAATTTCCTGACCCTCTGTAATCCACGTTTCGTTAAGCGCCAGTATATCTGGTGTGTAAGTCTGCATACTAGCTTCTAGCTCATCTCTTCCAGTATTAAGGGATCGCACATTTAAGAGGCCAAGTCTCAAATATTTATTTTTATTAGATGTACTACCCATAGTCAGAATATTTGCAGTCAGACATGAATATAATATACTGTACATGTTGATGTGTACGGAATTTGATTACTGAGTAAGGTGTAGTGTAAAGTAGAGTAAAGATTGTGTGTTTTAAAAGAACATTTCGTTTACTTGAATTAATAGCGTTAACATTTAAATTATAATTATTGTAACCTCTCAAATTATGAGAAAAGACTACTTTCCTCGACATTAATACATATTTATTTCTAAAGTAATTAATAATAGTTTTACTTAAGCACATGAAAATACTAAGTTTTCACACTATTTGGTTTCTTAAAAATCGTGTCCAAATTTCCTTCACTACGAACACGAAACGCCTGTTTCCCATCAGCTTGCCTAATATAGATTTTTCCGTCGCGCGTCCAGGCATACCACCATTGTTCTATTTGCATAAAGTGCGTGCCCTTCCAAAAATTATCCTATTCTCTTTTGTGAGTCGCTCGTTTATGTAAATCGGCCGTGGTGTCCCCGCTAGATCTATATCTCCGGTAGTTATATGACGACGCGCGCATGCCAAACGTAGAACTTGTTCGTGTACAAAACGTCGTGTCACGCGCACTGCAATGGGTCGAGGACGTTGCTTTCCATCTGGATCAACGCGCACTGGACCCACCCGGCGAGCCTCCACGATGTCCCGCTCATCAAATTTCATGCCGATTTTATTCATTATTAGCCCAGTAATATGCATGACGCTCTCACCACTATGTTCTGTTACCCCGCTGAGTTCAATGTCATTCTGTAGGGCTATTTGTCCCCTGTCATTGAGCTCCTGCTTTAAAAGATTTATTTCTAACTTAATATTTTGAGTCTCTTTACAGGAATCTTCTAGCCGCTTGAGTCTCAACTCATTACCTTCCAGTCGCTCAGAAAATTCATCTATTTTCGATTCGCAGGCATGGTACATGGCTCTCAATTCCTTCATTTCACTCCCGACCTCTTCCCGGAATGAGCCAATATCGTCCCAAAGACTGCTCATATCTTTCCTTAGGGATCTTAACTCGTGCAGGACCATCTGCTGCCCATCACATTCGTCGCTGATCGTGGGGAATTCCTCCGGCTCTCTATCTGTAAGATCTTTTACAGGGGTTTTTCTGTTGTCCCTCCGAGGTTCGTTAGCAACACAAACTGGACATAGCCAGTGTTTAGGCATATGGTTAGGTGGCAGGTTGACGCATTGACGGTGATATGTAATTTTACACTTGGTACAGGCAGCACCACCTGTAAAAAAAATTCCACATCCACCGCACTTCAACATGTTGCTTTCACGCCAGGTACCGATTTATACACAATCTAAGTTATGAATTAGTTCAGGGCACAGAATAAAGGTGGCGTTTTTTTTGACAGTGACTAACGTTGTCTCTCGCTAGATGGCGCAGTAGTGAAATACGATATTATCTCTGCCGAGTGTCAATTTATTTACAAATGTTTTGTGAATTTATTTATACATAGACTACTAACCGTTCTCAATAAATGCGATCCTGCAGGCTTAATGAAACCCTGCTTTCTTCCAGAATATCGACTTTGAATCCAAGTGTTTTATATCGATATGTTTTTGTTTTTTATGTCAGGCTGAGTAGCACTTCTACTGATGCAATATATCGACACTTATCAGTAAATATCCCTAAGGATAACACTTCCGGAACGAAATCTCAAGATTGAGAACAACAATTTACACAAAATTCATGGAAACTTCATTTAAACTATTTTTTCGGGACGTAAATACGGACCAGCTGTTTTACTTGTACGGCGTACCCGCGTTTTTTTAAGTTCCTGGTATATTTTGCCTATGTAAAGCAAAACTAAATATGGAAATGAATAATTTAGAATAAGTTGTACGATGTCTGTTTAAATTCCACTATATAATTTAGAAGTAGTGATAGCCCAGTGGCAATGGCTATGGATTGCTGTGCAGAAATTCCATTGTTTGAATCCCGTTACGGGGTTGAATTTAAAATCCTTTTCTTTTAAACAACCCATTATTAAAATGTACTTTTAATATTAATTGATATACATATATTCTGAGGAAAAGTTACTATACTGATTAATACCATCAAATTGAAAATCTATCGCCCGGGGGCCGATCGCGCTAAGTTGAAACAACGCTAAACGTTTAAAGTTCAGCTGCGGTTTGATTGCAAGTGTGGTACAGTTTCGATTCAGCTGAGACGGATTGGGTGGTAAGTTTGTGGTCAAAGGGTTAACTATCAACAATTTAAAAATAACATACATTGGTAGCAATTCTGTTGTACACTCACTAACTATACTAACTAATTAAAAACTTCTAATTTTAGTTTTAGGATTTCTAAAAGTCATTCTGCTGTTACCTCGAACTAAATTTAATACAGCAACTTATCAATACTAAATATAATTCACTTTGCCGCTACTCTACGCTAGATGGCGCACAAGTCAAGTTGTTTTATAAAAAAAATTGTCTGGCCATTTGGGTTATTTTCGATAATTTTGATTACATTTTGCGTCTACGGATCCACATTTAATATGAACCATAGACATAAAATGTGATCAAAATTATCGAAAATAACGAATTTAGCTTCAAATGGTATACGCCCTATTTACGTATGGAACTTTGTTTATATTCGAAACTATCTAAACCTGTGATAAAAACCAAAAATAATGATTTTGCCACGGTGCTTGGCAGAGCAGCTTCAACTGGTCGCTTTACAATCTCGAAAAGGCTTTCGAGCGGAACGTATGAGATTCAGTAACAGAATCTACTGGTGAATAAATATAAAAAAATAACAAAACACATAACTGTCCGAAGTCTATCTAATAAGTGTGGATATTTAAACACATCTGCCACCCCTCTGGGTGTTACTGGTGTGCAAAGATTTTATTAATCCAAGTTTGCCTACAAGCTTTTTTCACTAGTTATGCTTTTGAAAACCCACAAGTCTAGCAACCAAATACTACCATGCTCCATTGTTTATCCGACTAAGAAAGCATGATAAAATACACCAAAATAAATTAATTGGAGAACATGACAGCATTAGTCAACACCAATTTACTTGTTGATTAATTTTAGGTTTTATTATCTATGGTTCCACCTAATCTGACTAAATTATGGTACTACAGAATAGCAAATATACAAATTTTACTAAGTTTAGTAACTTTAATAATTTTAGAGTGAATTAACTAAATTATGGCCCCAACAGAATAAGAAATGTTCAATTGACATTTCTAAATCTAATTTTACTAAATTTTACCTAAGCACTGTACCTAAGCTCAACAGTAGCAAAAGTTATACCTTAAATTCGGAATAATTGTGAATAAGTTGCCAAATTGACTGGCCCGTCAATACCAATTCTGATAGAGCAGCATATATAATTTAATTTCGTTCGATTCTCGGCGTTTGAGAATTGATGTCATGAAATATTCAACCATATCAGATCTATATAAACTCGAGTTTTTAAGTCCAGAAAAATCGATATTCTGATTAATCGATTCAAAATCGACATCTAAATTCCTGATCCCTAGCCTACCCTACCCTACCCTACATCCTCCATTTTTGTCCCGCACAGAAGTCTGTGCGATTCGTCTTGGTAAGGGTTTTGTTTAATAATCGTAAATAATTGTACAAATCATGCATCCTAAAGAAAAATGCTTTATCATTATTACTAACTTAGATGTGAACTATACAATAACGTCATTATTTTCAAATTACTTATGATTTAAAAATGTACACATGCTGACATGTTTCATTGCAGTCCTTAAATTTCCACGAAGTCCCTACACCACTCAGCAAGATGGGTAGGGAGGACAAGGCTACCTGGAAGACCAATTACTTCACTAAAATCATCGTAAGTACATGCAAATTCAGAATAACCTATTAGTATACATGCTATGTACATAATATCTAGGCTGTCGTGTTATTTCGTTGTTAACAATTTCTGACGCTAGTCAAGTCAGCAACCAAACTGTTGCAATGTAAACAATGATTTCATCCTGTGTAAAATTATAATAGGTTACTCCTAAATAAACAATTCGAGCCAGGGTTGATCATGATTATAACATCTAAAGTTCATTGAGTTACTGGTATCTGTAAATGCATTTAAGAACCAGCTGGATGGCTGGTTGCTAAAAAGCAAAAAATCTCTTGCCCATTTGTAAACTGCTAAATAAAAAAAAATGTGTGGACACTACAAAGAATACATTATATATTTCGACACAGAATGATATAGGCACATCAGCATTACGCTGCTCGCCTATAATCAAATAAATAAATAAATGAATTACCTCACTTGAATCATATCTTATGTTAGGTGACATAATTATATTAGTTCTACGATTTCAAATAAAACTGGATTATTGAATACTAAATTTGTTCCTCAGCAACTCTTAGATGAGTACCCAAAATGTTTCATTGTGGGCGCGGACAATGTGGGCTCAACTCAAATGCAGCAGATCCGTATCTCCCTGCGTGGCTCCAGCATTGTGCTCATGGGTAAGAACACTATGATGCGCAAGGCCATCAAAGACCACCTTGAGAACAACCCAGCTCTTGAGAAGCTGTTGCCCCACATCAAGGGCAATGTTGGCTTTGTCTTCACCCGAGGAGATCTTGTTGAAGTAAGTTTTCATCCTGTTGCTTTGCTATTTAGTACTAAAATGCCACTTAATAAATAATTACTAAATAGTTAATAAATAAGTAGAATAACTTGAATATGGTTGTTTGTAAAAGTTGCTGCACAATATCTATGATAGGTTATTTTTAGGGATGGGCCGAACTTCGTCATTCGGCCGAAATTGGGTTTACATGCCGAACATTTGGTGCAAAGCAACCGATTTTTTTATTACACTTGCACTATCATACATAATAGAAATACATTAAAACAACATATCTGTAATATTCACAGTGAAATAAAATTATTCAGGATGTTGTAATAGGACAAATTGTCGATCATGCTTCACGCGAATGTGGTTGGTAAGAGCAGAAGTAGACTCTTTAAGGCCAATGCCACCATGAGATATCAACTAACCACATATAACTCATTTCACTATGTTCTGATCGTCAGTTTCTGTATAAAATGTCCAAACACTTAATTTTTTTCTACTCATCTGTACACAACACACTAATAAATATCTCTGTACCAATAATACCACTAAAAACCACTTTAAAACAATTGATTTGCGTAATATAAACAATAGCACGTGACGAGCTGGTTATGTATTTACAACTGACCGACCGGCCGCCTAAAGGGCCCGCGGGGTAGCGCGGAGTGCAGGCATTTGCAGCGAGCGATGGCCGTGCTGTTTACACAAGTCACAACATGAAACAGCGCGGCGAAATTGAACCGAAGTTCTGCCAAACTACGGCCGAATTTTTCATTTATACCGAATGTAGTGCTTTTCTCTCTCCTACCCTCGATTGATAAAGCAGTGTTGGAAGTCGTGTCGTATTTTAAATTAGAATTAAATAGTTAAAGAGCATTATTTTTGGACAAAAATTGTTTTTTTAAATAATCAATTACGTATTTATTGTGGTAAAAGCATTGTAAAAAGACTTGTGGAAGTGGTTGTGAAGAGACAAAAAGTGTAAAATTCGTAACGTATTTTCGTGGCCTGATTTAGTTTGTTTCAAATCCTTGTTAACAATGTCTAATAAAATAAAGTGCTTTCAATGTGAAGATGATCATAATGATGAAAATGTGGTGCAATGTGATGGTTGCAAACGACATATCTGTCTTCAATGCAGCAACTTGACGACTAGTGAGGTGCGTGTTATGGGATTAAAGGGCAAACGCACCCTCCTGTACTTGTGTCCTCCATGCCGAGAGGCCCTTTTTCAAGTACCAAAACTAATCAAATCCTACGATGGATTAAGAGAAGAACTCGATGACGTAAAAAAGCAGCTCGCCGAAAGACGCCTTACACCATCAAACACCGCGGGAACTGCGACGATTATGACCGAGATGCCCACGGACACTAACGCATTATTAGAAGAAATAACGGAACGGGAGCGCAGAGCCACTAATGTAATACTTGTTGGTGTTAAGGAAAGTGACTCAGACATCGGCAGTGAAAGAAAGTCACATGATGAATTATGTGTGAAGAAAATCTTGCACGACATAAACAACGGCACTGACTTCTCAGACAAAGTGGTAAAGGTACAACGTCTAGGCCGCCGTGAACAAGGTATAGTAAAGCCGCGCCCATTGAAGGTGATATTAAAGTACCGTCAGGATGCTATTTGGTTACTGAAAAACAAGAACAAGGCTCAAAAAGAGGTAAGAGTATATGATGATAAAACTCCTAAACAACGTGAAGAACTGAACAAGCTCCGGGAAACCTTAAAGGACCGTACTGGAAAAGGGGAAACCAGCCTCACCATAAAATATATAAAAGGTAACCCAAAAATTGTCGCACAAAAAAACTAGCCAATGTCAATAGAAATCCATATGCTGACCTTACTTTCACCTATACCAATATACAATCTTTACCATCTAAGTTTGACCTTTTTTTGAACTACATAAACACAAATAGTCCATGTATTGCAATCATCACTGAAACTTGGCTAAACAGCAATGATCGTAATGGCACATACAATATCCCAGGCTATACGCTATTAAGACATGACCGGAAGCATAAGAAAAATAAGGCTGAAGGAAAAACTAGAGGAGGTGGTGTAGCCATTTATATTAAGGAACATTTAAACGGTATTCCTATCATAGCAAGGCGCAACAAAAATTATATGTGCGATGAAGTTGAGGCACTATATGTAGATATACAATTTAGTACCTATAATTTCTTGGTTATTGGTTTATATCGAACAGGTAGTCAGGATGAACTTGTATGGAAAACTCGTGACACTACATTACTAAATAATCTCATTACTGCTACTAAAAGAAATACAGTGATCATTGCAGGTGACTTCAACTATCCAACTATTAAATGGCCTATTCCACCAGGCCATAGTTATTCTGGCCCCGAAGAACTCTTTGTTAATATGTTCCGAGACAGCAATCTCCATCAGTTGGTGAAATGCCATACACGCTTCAGACAAGGGCAAGAATCATCCTTACTAGATCTAGTTATGGTAAATGAGGATTCTCTAATTGATGAAGTAATGCACAAACCTCCAATCGGCAAAAGTGACCATGCTGTACTAGAATTCAGCCTTCAGTGCCTAGTAAGAAAATCTACTGATAAGCCTAAGTTTAAACGTTACTACCAATATATTAACTTTGACAGTTTCAATAATGATTTAAGGAACAATTTAGAGGAGGTAAATTGTTTCAATGATACAGAAAAATTGTGGATGGATATCTTGTCTGCAATCAACACAACTGTTGATAAACATGCCCCAGAAAGAAAAGTCAAGAATAAACTTCGAAATAAACCATGGATTGATAAAAATGTTTTAAAACTAGTGGCTGAAAAAAAAACTCTTTGGGACAATTACAGGACCTCTGGCTCAGAAAATGACTACCAACTCTACAGAGAAACAAACAACAAATGTGTTGATATGTCGAGGAAACAAAGGAGCTGCTATGAAGCCGAAATACTTAAATATGGGGACAAATCATTTTACTCTTACATTTGGAGATGTTCGTCTTCAAAAGTGAGCATCCCAGCAGCCATCCGGAGCCAGAGTGGTGACCTGGTAACGCAGCCTTCTCAAATGGCTGATGTTTTTGCCGAAGAATTTCAAAAAACATACTCATTAGAGCCCTCTTTGTCACAACTGGTGAAAGTTGGTGTGGCTCGTGTGGAAAATGATCTATGCGATATATCCTTTTCTGTAGAAGATGTGGAGAAAGCAATTACAAGCCTGCGTATCAACTCATCTCCTGGCCCTGATCAAGTTCCAAGCCTTATACTTAAGAACAGTACCCACATCTTGGCTCCTGTACTTAGCACACTTTTTAATATGTCCTTCAAAAATAGTTACTTACCTCAAAACTGGAAGCATGCCCTGGTCACGCCGATTTATAAGAAGGGTGACAAGATGGTCTCCGGAAACTACCGCCCTATTAGTCTTACCAGTACTGTTGTAAAATTAATGGAAAAAATTATAAGCATAAAATTGACCCATTTTTTAAACAGAGAATGTGTAATATCTATTAAACAGCATGGCTTCACAAAAAAGAGGTCCACCATTACAAATCTGCTGTCATGCATACACTCATGGACAAAAAGCCTTGACAACAACAATCCTGTGGATATTGTGTACTTAGACTTTGAACGCGCCTTTGACAAGGTCCCTCACCAACGCCTACTGATTAAACTAGAGCATTTTGGAGTACGAGGTACACTACTCAAGTGGATAGAAAACTACTTAAAAGATAGAACTTTTCAAGTACGTGTTGGAACATACCTATCTCAACCAAAACAAGTATTTAGTGGCGTTCCCCAGGGGTCGGTGCTCTCAGCTCATCTATTTGGAATTTATATCACTGATCTGGTAGAGGTGATTCAATCCCAGACTGCCTTCTTTGCTGATGATGGTAAAATCTTTGCCAACCCACTAATTAAATCCGGACAGCTACAGGAGGACCTTAATTGCATCCAAGCCTGGGCCAGGGATTGGATTATCAAACTGAATGCAGCAAAATGCACTGTATTACACTTGGGCTCAGCAAACCCTAGAGCAAAGTATATGTTAGACAACAGTGATATAGAATCTGTTGATCTGCAAAAAGACCTAGGAGTGTTAATAGCATCTAATCTTAAATGGGAAGATCAAATCACATCTATAGTAAAAAAGGCCAACTCATTTTTATATGTCATACGGAGATCATTCCAATTCTTCACTGTAGAAGTCTTTCTAAAAATATACAAAACATATATCAGACCCCTGCTAGAGTATGGCTTTCAAGTTTGGAGCCCATACTTCCAAAAAGATATTAACCTTCTAGAAAGTGTCCAGAGGAAAGCAACCAAATTACCACAGGTCCTGCGTCACAAGTCCTATGAAGAGAGACTCCTAACACTACGCCTCACTAGTCTAGAAGAAAGACGCCTTAGGGGTGATCTTATTGAGACATTTAAGATCATTAATCAATATTATAACCTACCTAACATAGAAGACATTTATATAATCAGAGAAAGCTCAAGGCCAAACCGGGGACATAAAATCCAGCTTACTCGGGATTTGGCCAATACAAAGCCTGCACACCATTTCCTGAGTAACAGAGTAGTGCATAACTGGAATAAACTACCAGAACATGTTGTGTCAGCCACATCAATAAACAATTTTAAAAATAAACTGGACAAATGGCTATCTACAGAAAAGAAATCTCTTCTGAAACTATAAATCCAACACTGCAATGATATGGACATATCAGCATATTGCTGCTCGTCCATTAATAATAAATAAATAAATAAATAAATAAATGTTCGGCCGAAGTTCGTATTTGGTTCAAACCACATTTGGTCCATCAGTAGTTATATTGTATGATTGTACATTAATAAATTTTCTTCCAATAACATTAAACTTTTTTAACTGTCTGTTCTAATACCTTGGAATGTATTTAGTTCCATGGCTTCGCTTTCAGACAACATGAAATTATTCAAATTTATCCTAGTGTGATTTATTTCTCACAAGAATTTTGCACTGGCATTTTGAAGAGACAATTTTTTTTTATTGCAAGTTTTACTTCATTTTTTTTATAAAATAAGTAACACTGAGTTATACATTATAATGTATATTTATCTTAATCTCATTATTTGGTTTAGGTCCGTGACAAACTCCTGGAGAACAAGGTGCGAGCACCTGCACGTCCTGGTGCCATTGCTCCTCTCTCTGTCGTCATCCCTGCCCACAACACTGGTCTGGGCCCTGAGAAGACTTCCTTCTTCCAGGCCCTCTCCATTCCCACCAAGATTTCCAAGGGTAAGAAATATTTGTTATGGTTTATATGTGTGTGTATGTGTGTTTATACACCAAAAGTTATTAGCAAGTATAGGACTAGTTGGAATGGGATGACATCCAACATATTCTAACTAGATTGGAGATGGAGGAAATAAGGTCAGGCAGTTAGTACCATTTGCTTGCATGTATACAGAAAGCAAGAGTGGTATGTGACAATCTCACTAGAAAACAGAAATGACATTATGTATGTACCAATAAAAAAAAATATTTAACCTTTGACAAGACTTAATTCA
Source organism: Plagodis pulveraria (assembly GCA_963890685.1). NCBI lineage: Eukaryota > Metazoa > Arthropoda > Insecta > Lepidoptera > Geometridae > Plagodis > Plagodis pulveraria. The sequence goes on from OY982950.1 coordinate 6,836,716, forward strand.
CTCACAACATATAAAATATGTGTATGTGTACATAGAATGGAAACTTCTGCTGCTCAGGATGGGCTCAAGGTGACAATATTAGACTACATATTATATAGGCTACTTAATTGGCTGTCAAGCAAACATTGACGCATGCGCGTTTGCCTGTTTGTTGTGCATTCCATACCACCTTCAGTCGTTTGAACCAGTCCACATGTTTACTGACTAATACTGCCATTTTCATCCCACTGCAATTAGTTTTATTTTGATGAATTAACAAGATGTTACTTGTACATTATTCACAACTTTTTTTTTTTTACTTGTTGTATATAACTCTGTCTGTTATAATACCATGAAGTGTAATTATAACTTCATGGCTTCGCTTTCAGACAATATTAGTGTATTCAAATTTATCCTAGTGGGATGTATTTCTAAAAAGAGCATTGCACTGGCATTTTGAAGATACATTCAGATTTTGAAATATTTAATGTTGCTAACAAATATTTCTTTAATTTTACACAAACATACACCTCCACAGGTACCATTGAAATCATCAATGATGTCCACATCCTCAAGCCTGGAGACAAGGTGGGAGCTTCCGAGGCTACCTTGCTCAACATGTTGAACATCTCTCCGTTTTCTTACGGTCTTGTTGTCAAGCAGGTATACCACCCCATTTGTTTAGTTGTACACATCTCTCTGAAATGTAATGGTCCAAGGTTTGATACGCCAATGAGACCCCCAGATTTTTTGCATACAAATTTTCAGTATCTACCAGGCAGGAGTCAGGAACTATACATACTATGTCTGGGAAGAATAATGCTTTTCTGATTATCCTAATTTTTAACCTCTTAAGATCGAGCTTGTAAGGTATATACAGTATAAGATGTATGTGCAACAGGTGCTCAATCTTAAGCGGTTAAATGTTATCCAAAGTGTTGAGTACAGATTGCATTCAAACTGCTCTCTGATAATTTTGCTTTGGAAGACCATTTGCCCTGATCTCTTCTTCAATTTTCAGTGCCACATCACTGAATTTATGTGTCATGGCAAACAATAAAATTGTATTTGTTGTTTTTTAAAATTTGTTGTTTTTGACTATCAACAACATCACATGATCATTTGTTTCAGGTGTACGACTCTGGCACTATCTTTGCCCCAGCCATCTTGGATATTAGGCCTGAAGATCTCCGTGACAAGTTCATGGCCGGTGTCGCCAATGTAGCAGCTCTCTCACTGTCTATTGGCTATCCGACCCTGGCTTCCGCACCTCATTCTATTGCCAATGGTTTCAAAAATCTGTTGGCCATTGCTGCTGCCACTGAAATTGAATTTAAGGAGGCCACCACCATCAAGGAGTTCATCAAGGTATATTGAATGATTCTAATAATTAAATCATTTACATTCACCTAAAAGCCATTGTGTTTTTAGGTTCAATCAAACACACTTGTCTGTCCTAATACCATAGAGTGTAAAATAACTCCATGGCTTCGCTTTCAGACAACATCAAAAATATTCAAATATATCCTAGTGCAATGTTTCGATACATTAGCATTGCACTGGAATTTTGAATAGACACTATTTCCACTTCATCAATATCATTACATCTAAAAGATCTGTGTAACATAATACAAATTGAAATATTTTCAGGACCCATCCAAGTTTGCTGCTGCTGTCGCAGTTGCAGCACCTACTGCTGCTCCGGCTGCAGAAAAGAAAGAGGAGAAGAAGGAAGAAGAAGAAGAGGAAGGAAGTGACGACGACATGGGCTTTGGTCTCTTCGACTAAGCCGCTTCTCTTTGGGGATGGTAGTAGGCCAGTGGTACGCACTCGAGGCGTTTAGATTCTTTACCTAATGCTAACCATTGCTATCCCCATTGTGAGCCCTGTGGCCGAGCCTCTAGCCCCGCCTTCTCTGTCGGTCAGCGCCGCCGGGTCGGACAACCCACATGGCGGCCGACCGTGTTCAGTACATTGCGTGTGCTTGAATAAACGCCACTTGTATAAAGTACCTTCTTTTATTTATGTGAACATCTCCATTTTTCTCAGAATTATAAATATTAATGTACTCCAGCCTGTTTATTCGAATCAGCTGAAAATGTGCTTGGTCATGTACATTAATAAACCAGGAATTTAAAAAGTAAATTGTTAGTGCTATTAGTGGCACAGAAATATTTAAGCCACCTACTTCAAAAGTAGGTAGTTGTAATGACAAGTGTTTCGACTTATATGTATTCGTTATTATATTCGTTTGCTTTATAAGTATATAGTCAAAGTCGAGTTCTAATTATGCAGACAGAACACACTAATGAAAATATATAAATTCCTATGGAGAACAAAGACATTCACGTAAATTCTAAATATCTAACCTGTATTTTCGAGAACAGTAGCTACACCTCTCCCTGAGCTCCATGACTAGGATGAAGCTGGAGACATTGACACATTCACAGACTCTTACATGGGGAAATGTTTTTTAAGTTCTCTTAGTTACGACTTATAAACTGATAGAGCATTGCTTGACAAAGTGTATTCTTTTCATATTCAACCAGTTGGTGGTATCTGGTTATCCCTATTATTATATTTCAATAAATTTAATTAATTTTAATGCCCGTGGGGTGCCGGGCTAGAATGTCACCCCCCCTCAATCTTTACCCGTGGGTGTCTTAAGGTTGAACTGGCCGGTCACTTCTCCATACAAACGTCGTAGGGTGATCACTCCCTTATTTGAAATTTTAAGTCCAGACTAAAGCATAATACCGATTGATATCGTCATTATCTAGGCTTGTAAGATGCCAAAATTTTTAAAAGATAATTAAGTTGTAAGTTATGAGCCTCAAAATCTTTATATGAAAATGTTTCGTTTTTTTTTTTGTTTTTTTCAATTTAATTAATTTATTACAATTTCGGCATCATACAAGCCTAGATAATGACGATTATGCTTTATTCATCAATCGGTATTATGCTTTATTTTGGACCTACATCCTCAAATTAGGGAGTGATCACCCTACGACGTTTGTATGGAAAACGGGTCGGCCAGTTCACCCTTAATAGGCTATTAAGGGTAACACACCAGAAGGTGGGCAGCACTTTCTGAGGAACTTATATCTCACACTGCGATCCCCAAGCCGTGAGGTTTATGGCAAACCCTCTCATATTGGGGGAGGCTTTGTTCAGCAGAAAACTATTCGGCTGATACAGTAATTAAATTTATACCTACTCTTTTATTTTATGTGTCTATTATTTTGTTTTTCTTTCGCCTCGCCATCTTGAACACATTCTTCCAATATATAATATACATAATAAAAGACTTGATTGATAATTTAGACGCATTTAAATGTTTGGATAAAATCTAACTGCTTATGGAAAAATCGCAAAAAAAAAACTTTTTTATTGTACCGGACTTAGCAGCAAAGCAGATAGGTGCTAGTTCCGGTTTCTGGCCGCTGCATGTGTTTGAAAATACTTTATTTGGTTATGTTTCCGGGCAACTCATTCAATCAGTATTGATTCAAATAATACAATAGACAAGTTCCTATCTCGCCACTGCCTCTCGCTACTAAGTTCTCGTATCGCTATAGGCTGAAACTATTGTGACATAAGATAGTCCTTTAATAGTTATTTTAAAATATCGATTTCATTTAGCATGTTATTTATATAGGAGGAGTAGGCGAACAAAACGTCACATTTCCACTTTTCAAGATTTTACAGAAACTAATAAAAACTGCGTGGCCTTTTATCCTTCAGACATTAAGCTGTTTATTTTTGCATCAAATTAGACAAAAAATCAATATAATTTACGGATCTTTTCCGTATTATTAATAGGTTTTGTGTTATTTGCAATATAAAATTGCAGAAGTGACGTTTTGTTGGGTAATAAATAAAAATGTCTCTTTGTAAGGCCACTTTAAGGAAAAGTAACTTTCTGATAAGGATACCCATGGAAATGTGACATTTGTTGAGACAATAAAATTGCTCTGTAAATTAATCTTAAAATGATTACGGAGGGAAATGTTCAAGAGAGACACAGTCACAGGATTCGTTCATTTTGTCATCACCGTCACCCACTTCGCCGTAGTCTTCGGCGTTTATTATCAGCTTGTACTAGGCTGGTTCTTCCCTGTTTGACCAATTATCTCCATATATTTTCGTCAGCAACGATTTCACGTAATTTTTTTGGCACTACTTAATACACGTCCGATTCGCAGTGTTCTCAAAGTAACATTCTCTAAGGATTTTCGTCTTTTTAGCTAATTTAATGTGGGCTCATCCCCCGAGCTAAATCTATTATTTTCAAAAAGTAAGTACATAGATTTATTGACGGTATTGAATTCCTCAGGAAGTGACAAACCAGTCACAATCAGTTTTTTTATTGCTGATAGGCTAGCCTTTGATCTGATGGTAAGCGACGATGTGGTTATTCAGGCTATTTTGGACTTACTGGCTGTCAAGGACAGCTGCCGAAACATACCGTTAGGTATTATTCTTAATAGAAACAAGATTTTTAATCACATGTTGCACAAACTCTCAATAAATGACCATTAGGTGCTTCAAAACATCAGAAAATAGGTGCATAGTGACATGCACCTACAAAAAACGTTTAATATTACTATATTACATACATTTGGGGGCTTACTTGTTATTCCTAATTGCAACCATTTTTCTCTCAGCAACTTTGTTTTTTCTTATCCCACTGTTTATTTCTTCCATAGAAACATTTGACATTTTTTCAAAAATATCTACAAAACTCAGGTCGCAATGCAAACATGAAAATTAACTGACGGTAGATTTAAAACCATTGACACTAACATCTCATTTCGGTATTGCAAATAAATAAAATTTAAAAGATCGCGTTTAGGAAGCACATAATGTGTAATTGCTTGTTTTGTATTGGAAAAGAAGCTTTTTGATAGATATTCGATTGAAGGCTTAGGACAGTAAGTTTTTTTTTTTAAAGTATCGTTTTGAAGGGATAGCAGTTTTTTAAAAGTCTGTTTTGTTCAATAAAAATAGCGGTTTGTCGAGTTTTCATTGCATCAAATAATAGGTATCAGGGTTGCCAACACAAATCATTCAAAAAAATTGAAACGTAAAAAAAAAAAAGTGACTTTTTGTTCGCCTACTCCTCATTAGGTAACTACAGGTTTCTACGAAACCCTTGGTGCATAGTAGAAAGAGTGGGACCCCTCTTTCTACTATGCTTGGTGCGAGAGTCAAACTCGCGCTAGGCCGTTTTTTTTTTAAATAAATATAGGCGCATTTAATAAGTTGGCATCGTCAAGACCACTATGTCCCAGTTACGAATGAAAATCTATTGTTATCATTATCGCCGATGCCAATGGGTTAAGGGTTAAAAAAGTTCCCCTCTACTCCCAACTGAGATTTACAGGGTGGTTATGACTTTCTCGTAAATACCACTGGATACCTTATTGTAAAATAAAACAAAGTTTCATTACTTATAAATATTTGTATTCAAAGTACTAATTGTAGGTAAAAACTTATATTTAGTTATGCGTATGCTTTTATGAGATCTTATTAAATAGTTACAAATATTATAATATTTATGACTAGGTAAGAATGAGGGTAAATAAATACCTTCTTGTAAAAAAGCAGTTACATAAATACCTATTTATAATCAAAGTACCTATAGCTACTAATCGAAGGTAAAAAATATTATAATTAATTTAATTAATTATGTCTAGTTTCATGAGATCTCACTAAATAGTTATAAATAAATAATACTGTATTACTTATGACTAGGCATTTACATACACCATATACTTTCTCCTTGGGGTGTAGCTTGAGTTATGTTAAGCCAAGTATTATTGTAAGTATTGAAAATTTGCTTGTATACTTCCATATAACAAATATAGCTTTGATGAACCCGTTTCCACCAATAATTAGCTAAAATGATCTTATTAACAATAGGATCGCACCAACCGATAACAGTCTGATGGAAATAGTTTCCTGGCTTAGGTTTGACCTTCACCTCTGCTTCGCTACCTTGCAAATCGCTGGTGGAAAAGCAGCCTAAAAACCTTTGCGGTTTTGTTTTGAGCATGCGTACATTTTTAGCTTTGTTTAGTATTTTGTGCAGTGTTTCGAGAAAAACAATCGCTAGGTACAGGGCTTTATGCTGGCGCCGAAACTAAACCATAGGAATTGCTATGATTGTGTATTAAATACTAAGTCACCTCCTTGATCACTACGCAAAAATCGTAAAATTAAAGGATAAGCACAAAAAAATGCTTTTATCAAATATGCTACATAGTGCATGCCCGGGTAACGCCATGGCAGATACTCTGGCAAAGAAAGGAGCAAACAAGTTTGTGATGACGTAAGGAGCCTCTGCAAGCCATCAGCAATGGAAGTACGGGAACTACTACGTCGTCACACCGAGAGAGAACAACAAAACCTGTGGAATAAGACAGAGGATTGTAAACAAACAAAGGCCATGTTCCCAACTCTAAATAACACGAACACAAACAACCTGCTCAAACTAAAGCGTGAGGAACTACGCATTGTAGCAGGCCTTATCACAGGTCATTGTAACCTGAATTACTTTCTGCATAAAACTGGAGCAACAGACAGTCCTCTATGTAGAGGCTGTATGCTAAAAGATGAGACCGTGGAGCATGTACTGTTGCACTGCGAAGCCACGGAACAGATACAATTTACAATCGGACTACAAGAGTCATTCTCATCGACGACATCCTCACCACCATCACACAAGTCACTGGAGCAGCTATGCCAGCGACCCAAGGTCCTTCTCCGCTACGTTAAGGAGTTGGGATGGCTTGGGTAGAAGCTGGCGGGGGAAATGCACAATACACCCCAAGCGGGACGTCAGTGCAGGACATATCGCCCCCAAATAGAATAAGAATAAGAATGCTACATTAGGACCTGTCCAGTGTGCGTGTTTATTCTTATGACCATATTTACAATTTGTACAGAGATTGGTTAGCCCAAACAATATATTTGAACGCATCTTCACATACCTTTGGGTGTTTTTGCATGGTGGTAGAGCATTTTGCGAATGCCCGCCTGGCTAGCTACCACCCTCAAGTAGAAAATCTGTTGCCAAGCACCTAAACGTGTGTTCCGGCAGCTGTCCTTGAGAGCCAGTACTTCTAGGTAAGCCTGAACAACATCTTCGACCACATTATCACTTACCATCTGGTGTGATAGTGGTCAAAGGCTAATCTACCAGTCATAAAAAAAACATATTTGGGTAATATAAATAGGTAACTATGTCAATCAAATAAAATTGTCAAAGGCTAGCCTATCAGCTATAAATTAGTTTTAAGGTTAGCCTTTGATCACTATCTCACCCAATGGTAAGATGAATTGGTGGAAGATGTTGTTCAGGCTATCCTAGAATTACTGGCTCTCAAGTTAAGCCACTAGAACATACCATTAGGTGCTTGGCTACAGATTTTTTACTTTTTTTTTTTTTTTTCTTCTCTCTCTCTGTATCTGCTCGTCAGCCATGATCAGATTTGTTCTGGGGGGGGGGAGGAGATTTAGGAGTAGCTCCATTGAGCTGCCCTAATAATTGTGGTTGAACTTTTCAGTTTCTTTGATCAAGTGAGAGAATGTCCCATCTCTTTAGGCGTTTTGTGCTTTGGTCATTCAGTAGATTTTTTACTTGAAGGTGGTAGGTAGACAGGACCTACATCCTTTTACATCTCCCATCCTAAAACAACAACAGGGCCGGAGGGCTTAACATTTCCCCAGATGCATGGAAGCGCTCAGTAGTAATGCCACCCATCGGTCATCCAACTCATGACAGCAGAGGATGTTGCTTAACTTATGTTAATTGCTTAAGAACAACTAAGCAAACTACGCTACAAGCGATTATAAATAAGGTAGAGGTACATTCACATTTTCCCTTAAATATATAGCAGTAGCTTGGCGCGAGTTGAGGATTGCCTCATGGCACCATTTTTCGCTCAGTGCCTTTCTATGCAGCAGTTCTTGAGATTGCCTTTCTAGATCTATCTTCTACCAATTTAACGGATTAAGTGGTTACATACCAAACCAAGAGGTCAGTACTCTTATTGATAAATATTTTTAAATTGAGTGCCTGCTATATTGGCAAAGACTAGTTAATTCACAAACATTTCATTAAAAGCCTGCAAAATTATTCTAAGGCAAAGTGGGTTCTGTCAACAATAGTTGAAGTTTAAAGCATCCATCTGTATCTTTATGCTGAATTATCTTGGCCGTTTCTCCCGCAACTAATTCTTGCTTAGAATATGTGAGGAAGACCATTCCCGAGATGAAACTCTTAGGCCTATTGGTCGAAATTTCTTGTGTGTCCTTCATAAGTTCAATATCATACCAGCAAAGAATCGCATTTGCATAACCAGTGCTTATAATTTTCACTGCCTTTTCCTCATATCGTAATCCATCAGGGTAGTTACAGAGTACAGCAGGTTCTGATATTGGAACATATTTCAAGGTACTAAAGTCTATGCCAAAGTTTTGGGTAACTCTATAATTTTTCATATGTGTTGCGATTCTATAGTTGCTAACATTATCATCATAAACTCTGTTGTTTAAATCTAACCAATAACTGCTGACTAATTGCACAACCAGCTTCACATGAGCAGGCATATACAACCCTCCCTGTACAAGGTGAGAGTGTTTTAAATGTTCAGCTATATCTTTGAGTCGAGTGTTAACATCCCCGCACATCTCCAACATGTGGGTAAAAATTGCATGATATTTTTCATTTTTAAAAATATCTGGTGTCCAATCGTCCCCATATACAATTGTAACATTTGACATAGAAACTCTGTTTTCTGAAAAAACTTTGACTATAAAATCTTTGTCATCTTCATTGTTCGCACAACACAAGAGTGACTTTGCACCTCGCTTAAGCATATTTAGACCAAACAATGGAAAAGGGCAGAGATCAACAACAGTGATTTGGGACATTTCTTCCAGTTGTCCTAAGTATACACAAGCCATACCTAAGCACTCTTTTATCATTTTCATATATTCCAAGTCATTTAAAAATCGAATGATTTCTACTGAGGCTCTAGTAATAGGATCGTTAGAACTGGGAACCTTTGTTATTTTGCCACCGTTTACTAAGAATCTCATCCCAATCAATTCATTTTCTTTAACAGCTGTTGGTATTTCATCAAAGAAAACTGCCTGCTGCCATGCATTAGCTCTGTCAGGGGCCTTTGGATTAGTTGTTATTGTGATAAGATCTGTGAGATATAAATTGAACCATCCTATTATAACATTAATTTGGCCAGTTTCCTTAACTTTAAGATTTATTTCATAGGGCTCAGTGCTCTCAAGAGTCTTGTTGATATCTTCCGGATCATTAAAATTAATTTTGAGTACAGATTGAGGCTCTGTTAAATACTTAATGTCTTTAATAAGGTGGACATCATCACAATCATAGGTCTCACCATTTGTAGATATATGAACATGAAGTAATGGGATATTGAGAAATGCCTTTGCTTCAGTGCACAACTGATAATTTTTACTGAGATGATCACATTGGACACCTGCTACAAAAAACTCAGCAGTATTAGGAACCACAGCGGCTCTTTTAGTCAGTAAGGCTGGCCATGCATGTGAAAGCATCTGCAACACATGCTCCCCGAAAAGACCAGCATCAAACATCTCTGTCAGTAAAATAGTACACCTGCCACCCAAGTCCCAGAGAGTCAAGTCTTTAGACATTTTATTAATAATTTTGATATTGCGCAATTGATGTCCACGAACAATTTTATCTGCCAGATTGCTCATGACTTCAGAACCGTCACATCCAATAATTTTACAAGCACCTACTTCATGAGCATAAATGGCAAGTAAGCCTGTCCCAGTTCCCACATCAAGTACTTTGGCTTCGTCTTCAGATGTCACAGTCTGGTGAATTGCTAATCTATAAGATTCATTTCGATAATTGTCATTTAACATCCTATAATGCCATCTTTCCACAAATAAATTTTTGATAGAATTTAAATTTTTTTCAGCATTAGCATATGAAGGAGTTATTTTCAATACCTTTTCAAAATGATTCCATGCTTCTTTGTAGTAGCCAAATTTATACAAGTATTTGCCTATGTCATTAAGCAGGTGTGCATTATCTGGAAAGGCTCTAAGTGCTCGACCAAAGTTAGTGAATATAACATCAATTTTTTTGGTCTCTGCAAGAACAGTATTGAGTCTGAGAAGTACTCCACGGAACTCGGCTTCATAAGCAGCTTTTAGATTAGGATTCTGGTCAAATGCAACAAGGAACATGTCAAAGGCAGGATTGTACTTGTTCTCCACGACTAACATGCGAGCATGTGCAATATACTCCCAAGATTCGTCCATGCTGCATAGATAGGTACTGAAACAGATTAACGTACATTTCGCAACATCTCAAGATAATAAAAAACACCTGAACTTACAAATAACATCCACCTACGTACTCGCGCAAAAAAGAATACAATTTTCAGGCCACCGGTTTATCGTTAATGGTCAGTAAACTCAGAAACATATGTTTTTATTCTTGATACAGCTCGCTCCAAACAAAACAAAACAAACTCGGAAGGTAATAAGGGTAAGTACCATTTGGAGTTAAATTCGCCAAAAACGATCACACTCCCAAAAAGTTGTTCCACTTGGGTCTTGGCATTATTTTCGCTATAAACGCTATGAAGCTACTGGAACAGTTTGAATTACCTATATCTAATGTCAAAAGTGGCAAATTTTAGTGGCATTCATAACCTAAATGGAACAGGGGAGAACAGTTACAAACGATCACAGTGATCACAACCATAGACGCAGTATGTGATCAAAATTATCGAAAACTAGCAAGCACGGCGAACTCCGTTTCGCCACCAGATGGCTTCGTTTTATGTAACATTTCGTTTGGTGATGAAAAGAATAAGTATTTTTGTTTTTGTTTTATATTTGAAAAGGAAAAAAATTATTTCATTTCACAACAGTAATGAATTCATTTCGATTACAAAAATGAAGTGTTATTTAGTTGAACTTCTCTAAGTAAATGAAAGTAAATCCAAAGTAAATACTGAATCGAAGCGTTATACGTGTCCGCAAATTATCCGTTTCATTGAAGTGCTCTTTGGTAAACCACATTTTTGTTTTTTGGTCTGACGTTAACACAAACAAAACGGATGGTTTCCCAACTCGTGAACACGCAACGTATAACTGCCCAAGAGAAAAACAACGATTTTCTAAATTTATCCCACAAACACTAAGCGATTGGCCTTGCGACTTGTAAATTGTCATTGCGAACGCAAGGCGAACTGGAAATTGCAATCGTTTGAAGTCAAACGGAAGATCAGTCGTAATCATTGGTATTCGACGAATACATACATTTTCACCTGCGTACTTTCCGTTAATAATGGTTGCCTCAATTAAATTCGGCATAAGTCTTTTTACCGAAAGTCGAGTACCGTTGAAAAGTTACGGTGGATTCAAATTACGCAATATGATAATAACTATACCAACTTAGAGTTGCAAGTTATGTGGTGGAAATCCTGGTAACTCCAGAGAGGTCAAAAACTCCGTTGGATAATTTACTACATCATCGGGATTTGTTATGGAATCAACGGATTAGTATGTCACCAAATCGCCAGCAATTTTTGATTGAATGGTGAAATTCAGTACGTGTACATCATTATTCTGATTCTGAGCATAATTCTGATAATTCTCACTAATGTTTGGGAAAACATTTTCAATAAGAGCTGATTGAGAGTCTACAAATCGGCAAAAGTCGTTGGTAAGACTAATTAATCCAGATGTCGCATCAACTGGGACTTTTCCATTTCCAACAGCTAACAATTGTTTGGAAAATTGTGCAGCACTTTGATCATTTTGAAGTTGAACTCTCATATTAGTGGTAAGCGATAATGTTTTTACGTTATTCCATAAAGGTGATGCGTTCAGGCAAGCATTCAATTCATTTACAGGCGTTCCACGGGGAATTACTGGCAACGTCTGCCTGAAATCCCCTGCCAAAAATATCATCAAGCCGCCAAAGATGTTGTTATTTCGCCGAAGATTCTTCAGTGTGAAGTTAAGTGCTTCAAGTGATTTCTTATGTGCCAATGTGCACTCATCCCAAACAATGAGCTTGAATTTCATCAACAATTATCCCATTGCACTGGATCGGGAAATATTGCATGTTGGGAGTATCAATTGTGTTTATATTGAGTGGCAACTTAAGCGCAGAATGTGCAGTACGACCGCCATCTAGAAGAGTCGCCGCAATTCCAGATGATGCTAACGCCAAAGCTATGTCACATCTTGATCGTATTCATCACATCTTGCGTGGGCTTCCGATATAAGATGATGGGAGAATCGTCAGACGTCCCATATTCTGAATAGCATCACGCAAGTGTATATAGTCCTCAGATCGTAGCTTTGCGTGATTGAATCAGATGAACGCTATACGTTCGGTCTCGACTTTGACATACATGTCGACAGCGAATTGCTGGAATAGCCGACGGCACTTCAGAATGACATTCTCCTCACGTGTGCGAATCATCATACGATACGCACAGTAATTCATTGCGCTTAGATTTTTATTCGTTGATACGCCTGAAAATGCAATATTAAATGAATTGTTAATAGAAACCAATAAAAGCAATAATTAGTGTGTGAATATTGTACCTGTAATTGGATCGACCATCTTCAACGTGATGTCGTATCCGTCTTGCCCTTGCCAATAAATGATTGGATATTGTAACGCATCGTACAAACGATGTGTCTTGTTTACACGATGCATGATATTGCTTCTTCGCTGAACGACAATGTCTCGCGATTTAGTTGGATCGCCAACAATAATTGCAGCAACATCATTAACGGTGGGTGCATTGAATCTTCGCACATGTTCACCTGTTGGGGTACAATCCGCTCTTATGACAAATTTGTGCGTATCCGATGGCATTCGTTCCAATGCTGTTTTGAACATATTAACCACAGCATTATTAGCGTGAAAAAATGCTTGCAACTGTACAATAATTAGTCTCTTTAACTGTTGTCTTCCCTGTATATTGCACCGCACATTCAGCTGATCCACCATCGACGAAATGAAATATATTTGCAGAAATTGATGCGGTTCATCTGGTGTTGGCACCATTGAACCATGCAAATGATATATTTGTCCTTGTATCTGTAATTGCAAACAATCATTTGTTGAAGAATACGGTGTAACTTCTGATCGTGTGATTGTGTAGTGTGTGGTGTATACGTAGTTGTTATGTGTTGCAATTCATTGTGTTGGTGTGAGTGATTGGTTATGTGTGTTGTATCTTTTACCTTGCAAGTCGGCATGAAGCCGCCTTCTCGAGTGATATTAGCTCCAAAGGAAGTCATGCGAAAGCAGTTATTGTATTCAAGGATGTGTCGAAGAAAATGGCTGGAATCGGGATCACTTCCATCAAACAATGGTTTCAGTGGCTGTGGTGGTGTAAGTTTTGGATCCAGTTTGACTTTTCCACTTGCTCAGCACAATCCAGCCGTTTCTCTTTTGAACTTAAACGCATTACAATATCGGCATATAGTCGTCATTGGTCCAATATCTAAATTTTCATCATCACTGTAGTTCGTAGTGGGATCATATTGGAATGCCAAGCGATTGTATGATGCCAATGATCTTCGTGTGCTCACGCGTTGTCTCAATCGGGCATTTTCTCTTATTATATTTTGTCTTTCTTCGCTTAAGTTCTGTGAATACACTTGTTGCTGGCTTGCATGACTTGTGCGGCGACCGATGTTCGCACGTCGTCCTTTAGGCATTTTGGACTATGGACAGAGTGGTGAATTTAACCTCAAATGCACGATCCACATAATTTACACAGTTCAACTTACCACCTTAAAGACAAATGCCTGCTGTTGAAATTGAATAAAAATTTGCACAATACACGTGATTGATTTGATGGTTTCCAATTGAAATGTTAGGAAACGAATAACTTATTTTGTTTACTTTTTTTTTTTCACAATTTCACAGTGAACACAATACCGGTTTGTCACATGAAATTAACTGAGCAGAGAACAATGAGTAGCTGTCAAACAATGTATCACGCACCGGCGCCATCTACTTAAAATATGGGTTTGTAGTACATGCTATGTATCAGAGATGGCGCTGTATGTAAAAAAACATTTTCCCGCTTTTCTGTTGAATTTTTCCTGAATTTTCTTTGCTATAAACCTCACGGAGCCCAAGACCTTTCCAACGAATGCAAAACCGTGGAAATCGGTTCGTGCGTTCTGGAGTTATAGCGTCAGGAAGGAAAACCCGACTTATTTTTATATAGTAAAAAAATAACGTTATTAGCGATCACATTCTGCGTCTGTGGTTGTGATCACTGTGATCGTTTATATCTGTCATCCCCTGTTCCATTTAGGATAAGAACGCTAAGAATGCCACTTCTGTCACTTTTGACATTAGATGTAGGGAATTCAAACTGTTCCAGTAGCCTCATAGCGTTTATGGCGAAAATAACGCCAAGACCCATATGGAACAACTTTTTGGGAGTGTGATCGTTTTTAGCGAATCTAACTTCAAATGGTATGCACCCTTAGCGACAAATGTTCCATTTGTCGCTAAGAACGTTAATTTCGATAATTTTGATCACTCAAATGGTACGCACCCATAATTTTTTGAGGGTCTGAATCCAACCCTGTCCACAGGACAGGAAATGGAATCTCTTTTGGGGCACGGGAAAGCACATCGCTATGCAATAGATGCGAATATAAATTGACAACAGTCTCTGTCCTCGCCATAACCAATTCATTGTTTACATTGTTAACCAAAAACAGTGAAGTGGTTAATTTATATGCTGTAGAAGTTGGAGCAAGTGGTATACCAGCGAAATCCCTATATAACCTACTTAGACCTTGGCCTGTCAAGAACAACCGTAACTTACATCCTAAAACGTGTATCTAAGGTGGCATTAGTAGAATCCTACCAAATTTGGTTAGGCAGGGGAGGAGGCTTGAGCAGTGAAGGGGAGCATTGATGACATCGTAAAGGGGCCCCTTCACCCCAAAAAGTAACTTTGTATATACTGCTTCACCCTACTCCCTGGCTTGCAAGTCCCAGGCCTCTTCCTCTGCAATGCTATGGATGAATCAAATACTATGATCAAAAACAATTAGTCTAGATTATCATTTATGAATAGTATAATTGCAAATTAGTGTATTTTCTAACAAAAACAATATTGGGGATGGTCAAGTTTCGATAAAATAGTAGATTGACCCTTGTATGGAAAGCGATTTGAGTGAATTCACCTTATTGCTTATATTTTTTATAACACACTCGCCATGGTAATTTTTGTGTACTGCTGATTTCAGCTTGACTTGACTTACATTGCTCTGTAGATATTCATTCATAGGTTTATATACAAAAACACAAATCAAAATAAATATTTTTTGTGAAATACTGGATTTCTTATGAAGGTATTGGCTGCAAGCGGGTACATACTTGGAGGCATCTACACCTGGAAGCCAATGATGTAATCTGTAACAAAATCTTAAAATTTAAATCATAATAAAACAGAGGTTTTATACTTACATATTGAAATTTATAATGAAGTAAAGCTAATGTACTATTGTTATTTTTTGGTTAGTTTTAGTTAGTAACAGCTTTTTCAGTTAGTAAATACTTATGTAATTGTGAACTGCTATTTTCCTATGATTTCGATGAGATTTTGTTACATAATTGGTGAGGTGCTCCAAGGCTTCAGCATCTGATTCATCGATTGGATCCAAATCTAGCCACACTGATACCTCTTATGATACTCTTTACATAATAAAACAGCAATGTAACCAAATGTAAATGAACATTGGTAAAATTTCGAATTTCAGTAAACTGTCAAATTTGATGGTTTACTACATACAAAACTAATTTTGGTGCATCACTAGATATAACTATAAATTTCAGTTTATGTAACAATTTTTTCTAACACTGTTGACCATTGTCCACACAAAAGCCTCACAGGGAAGCTAACAGACCAAGCCTTTTTATAATGATGCACTATGGGATAACTCTTTATTGAAAGTCCAAGTTGTCCATATTTATTATTGCCAGTGGTCCAAATTGTATGATCTTCTAGCAAAACAGCAGAATGTCTAGAACCACAAGCTATGTCTTCAATATTTATATTCACTTCTTTTCCTTTTTCATCAAAAAGATCTACCAAAATGGGCACAGGATGACTTTGTAGAGATTCATTTGGATTCTCTTTGACACCCAACTGGCCACAGTCATTCCAGCCCCATGCATATATATCTCCAAATTCACTGAGGGCTAATGAATGCCAACCTCCCGCTGCAATTTTTACTATTCTAATTCCAGCCAGAGCTTCAACTTCTGTTGGGATATCTATACTGCTGATGTCTCCATGGCCAAGTTGTAATCTTCTGAAAAATAATGTTGTGTTAAAATAATCTATTATCATATTGTGAAGTATATACTCGTCACCTTTTCATACTTTCATTGTAAGTTATTTACCGTCCACTACCCCAGGTATAAACTCTACCCGAGTCTGTCAAAATCAAAAAATGTTCATAGCCACACTTCATGTCTATTATGTTTCCATTACAGTGGCAAGTTTCTACAAGACTAGGCAACAATCCACTGTAAACTGAACCATCATTGGTAATGAACATCAGTGTATCATTTGCTGCTATACATTTCAAAATTTTCACTTCTTGGTTATGCCTCTTCGGTTCACATTGTACAGGAATTTCGGTAGTTAATTGAATGGTCTTCAATTCTTTTGTTTCCATACTCATTGAGTGAATTGTGCAAGTATCTTTATTAACTATAAACAAATGACCATCATTAGATATAACAGTAACATTTGAAGAATTGTAACAACACACAATAGGTTGACTTACTGCTTCGATGCAATGGCCCAAATGTTTATAATCACCCACAAGATAAAACTCATTGTTATAAAGGAATATATTGTGCGACCATCCGATTTGTAAAAGTTTAGCGCGTTTCGCGTCAAAAGTTATATTTGTTTTATGTTGTGCTATCTCTTCAGGAAACGTTCTGAACCCTTCTATTATGCTTTCAATGCAACCCAGCCATTGCCCAAATATATTATTTCCCGTAAAGAAGTACATTTCGAAACCAGGTTTCAAAATTACAGTCCCACCAACTTATCTGTTCAGGCGGCAGAAAAAAGATCTACAACATTCCTTCAAATTGTGACAGTTTGAAGTTGATTTCCTTGACCAGCAGCGCCCTCGCGAACTGCACAGTTAAGTTGGTGGTACTATACCCAGTTATTACCTATACTCTTTTTTTTCCCTTTAGCCGGGTATGGTCTCGCACGTATTGTGCATCTGCCAGTGTCATGTTTTATTCTTCATTTGAGACGACTTTTTGATTTTATTTTTATTATCATTAATATGGTTAATATATTACAAAAATGAGGAAACAATGAGTTTAAATACAATAATTTATAGATCGGGATTCGTGAAACAAATAGGATCGGAGGAGTTAGGAAGGGTAGGAGGACAATAAATAGGTACATAGGTAAAAACCTTTATGTACTCTGGTTTTTAATTCGAGATCAAAAATGTAAAAACCCATGCAAAAAAAAAGACAAGTACTTAGTAATTATACTAATTTTGCTGATGCAGCATTTAATGTAAAAACATTATTTAATGCTATAATTTATTACATTAGTATGAAACAATAAAACACTTTAATTCGCGTAAATATTTACGCATATATTGAAGACTGAAAAAAAGAGTGTTAGATTTTTTGTTTTTAATTGCCACACTTGCCGGATCGTCGACATTTTCCAACTTGCGCCAATTTCGCTTACTCGTTCGTATTTGTTGCGTTCCTCGTCATTTGCTTTTCTTATTGTTGTTGAATTTCTTGTTATTGTTTTTTTTGTTTATAGTTGTTGTCAGAGAGCTGTGTTTAGTTTTTGTTTATTGTTACGAAAATATTAATTCGTAATACGGAGGCCTCCGTAGACTTTGAGTGCTTCCGAAAAGCTTAAGGTTATGTACGCGTACAAGCACACGTTTTTGTTGTGGTCCAAGGACGAGCATTGGTCAGTAATGGAATGTGCTAAGAAATCCGCTGACATGTTGGGGATACCGTCAGTTTCAGTCAGAAGGATTGTCCATTGTCAAAATATACTTTACATAGCCGAAATATTTGTGTATGACCAAATATTTTTCTTACATTTATGTTTTGTTGATATGACAATCGTACATTTTGGATGTAAATGCCATAGACGTAGAATTTTTTCGCTACCGTCAATAAGCCTATGGTAAATGCGAACAATTTGTAAAACCCCAATTTGTAAAAACAAATCGAGGTACATAAGTTCTCGTTCGAAAATAAGTTCGAAACTGGTCGGAGCATATCCGGTAAATATTACGCGAGTCCTAGCCGGTTACTAAATAATAATTATGGACAACACTCGCGAAAGTTTTTTTAGCTCAAATGTTTTATAAAGTTGGCTTTCGAGAATATATAGCTTTAAATAATTTTAATTAACAATGAATTTGGACTGCCCTACGCTGTGAGGCCCGGCGCAGGCCAAACTTAGTAACTTAGTTTAATTAAACTTAAATACTTAATAATGTTCAAGTGATTTTATGCGTAGATGAAGGCATGCATATTTTTTCGTTAACTATTTAATAGGAATTTCCTGTTTTGGCCAAATTTTTCTTAAGGAACAGGTGTCTATCAATTTTGTTTTGGGAATGTTAATTATTTTGTTTTGCTCATAAAAACTTGAAATTTTTGGGTGAAATTATATACAGGGTGTCCCAGAACTCAACATCAAGCGGGCACGGGGCAAGAGGGGGGGGGGGGTCATACCAGTACCAGGAAAAATAAAAAAAAAATTCTATATCAGTTGGTTAAGTTATAATTGGCAAATTTATGAAAAAGAGGAAAATCGATGAGACCGCCACTGATCGGCTGAGCAGTACAAGCCGTTGCCAGTGGGAAAAAGTGCGGGGGTATATCCATAGGCTGGTGAAAGTATATAAAGAGCTGAATAAAGTAAATCAACACAATGAAGAAGCTGCACAGTGGTACCTGGAATTCGTCTGATATCCTCGTCTTCACGGGTCCTCCTGGTTGTAGCCTCTGGCCAGAGCTTCCTCACTTGCTTCACTATATTTCTTCGATTTGTGTACTATGATACGATCGCAATGTGCGGTTTGGGTAAGTGCATATAGTGCTGGTGGTATCTTCACCAAGCAACTACGTATGTGCGGTGAGAACGGAGCGTAAATCCAGACTGTCGTCCTTGACGAATGACGACCAGTATTATTACTGTGCAGCGAAATATATATAAAATGTATAAGGTGTGAGAAAAAGTTACCTATGAAATAATGCCTCAAGCGGCGCTTACAATCGACACCTTTATTCATATCAATTGGGTAAGTAAAAAAAAAAAATATGCTCCAACCCTAGGCAAGTTACTTCAAAAGATGGCCCATTTAGTCAAGATTTTAAAATGATACAATACTTTCAACTTTTCTTCCTATAATATTTATTGCCAATTTTTATCGCAAAACATACTCATTTAAAAAAATAAATTAGGTCATCACAATACTTGTTTTCCCTAAAAATGTCGGACAAATAGAACAATGAATAGTATGTGGTTGTCACCGACAAATACACCGCGTTAAAGGGCTATGACAGAGCGAGATAGATAGGTCTACAACATGAGTAAGCGAGATGGATGCTGACACAGATGCTCCGAAACGAAACAAAAAACGGCTTGTAATTAAAAAACTCAAGTGTTGTGACTAATTGTTTGACTTAAATTAAGCAATTAATTTAAAAATAAAACAAACTGTTGTATGTGATCGATAATAATTTATTAAATCAAATGTTCGAAATGTTTGCCGACTGCATCAATGCAGGCTCTACATCTTTGTAAAAATGACCTCTTGATTAGTCTTGCGTAACTAGCTGCATTTATTTCTTCCGCTGCTTCAGTTATCCTCTGGCGTAGTTCGGCAACATTTTCAATTGGTTTAAAATAGACTTTTTCTTTCATGCAGCCCCATTAAAAAAAATCTATTGGATTTAAGTCGGGGGAACGAGCGGGCCATGAAACTAGACCAAGGCGCCCAATCCACCTTCCGGGATATTCCGTGTCCAAATACTCTCGTACCTGACGAGCATAATGCGCTGAGCAACCATCTTGCTGAAACCACAGCGCCCTGTAAATGTTTAGGGGCAAATCTTCTAGGAGGTCTGGCAAATGGTTTTGGAGAAAATCCAAGTAGTTATCTCCATTTAAAATTGCGGGAAGCTCGAACGGTCCAACTACTTTTCCGCATACTATTCATTGTTTTATTTCTCCGAATTTTTTAAGGAAAACAAGTATTGTGATGACCTAATTTATTTTTTTAAATGAGTATGTTTTGCGATAAAAATTGTCAATAAATGTTATAGATGGAAAATTAAAAGTATTGTATCATTTTGAAATCTTGACTAAATGGGCCATCTTTTGAAGTAACTTGCCTAGGGTAGTACCATATTTTTTTTTACTGAACCATCAAAGTTAGTTGATATTATTTTTCAACCACAACTCAAAGAAAATGCGATAATTTTAACAAACATAGCAACTCTTTTTGTTTAAATTGTGATTGCAATTGATAGCATGTTTATTAAAGACCACGTTAGTAAAAAAACACTGTAAAATAGTTAACTTTGAGGTCAGAATAACTAAAGATATGAATAATGGTGTCGATTTTCCTCTTTTTCATAAATTTGCCAATTATAACTTAACCAACTGATATAGAATTTTTATTTTATTTTTCCTGGTACTGGTATGACCCCCCCTCTTGCCCCGTGCCCGCTTGACGTTGAGTTCTGGGACACCCTATATATAGCTTGATTGTCTGTGTTTTCTAGCTGTTATATTACTACATTTTTGAACGCTCACATCTCGCCCCTTATATCTTAACATTTTGGTTTCTTCGGTAAACTTATTTTCCTTTTGGTTTTGTGTTGTACTAATATTAGAGACAGTGCAGCAGGTAATTTGCGGAAGAAATAAATACAAGAATAAATATGAAACTAAAGGACAAGACATTAAAATTGGAATTTAATTATCTATGGATCCATTTTGCGATGTTAGTTTCACTTGTGGACGTTGAAGGCCTACCAGAGCGACGCAAATCTTCCATCAGATAAGTATGTGTTCTTGATAAAATTGATTCACCGTAACCGCCTTCTGTAACATTTCCAGTGACTCCGAAGATGAAATTCCATTGGCAATGTATGAAGTGCAGGCATGTGTTTAAGTTAAAAAAAAATACAGTATCGTGTCTATATCTATTTTTAGTAGACAAGATTTTTTAATGACAATCAATTAGATAAGCCAAATACAATAAGCAAACACTTAGCTACAAATCTGGAACTAGAAATGCCAGTATCAACATTTGAATTAATTCTGAAAAGCTGTATGTATACTGCAACTCTCGTCTTTAACTCGCTCCCCCAGCGTCTTTTTGGTTTGAAATTGGAGAAATGGTTGATTTTGGATACGTCCCGCGGACTATTATAAAAAGCTCATGTCATTACGATGATGGAATAGCATACTTTGACAAAGCATTGTACAGTCACCCTTACCAGAACAGAGACAATGCGGTCAGTTAGAGCCTTTCGCTTGGCACACTTTGCTGACAACAAGCTTGCTCCAATAATAACGAGCTTACGATCGAGAATATCGTAGAGTCGATACCTCTTGAAGATGCTTCGTGTATAATCGAAACACGTCAAAAACCGGTTTGGCTGCATGGCATTTGTGACGTCACGTCGTCTTAACAGGATACAACATTCGATATTTTTCTATATTTTTTAAATAGTTTTATTAGAATATTAATTTTATGTTTTTTTTAAATATTTGTAATTATTAACTATGGATTTCCGCAAAGTAACGCCTGAATCTATTCATTAAGCTTGATCCAGTTGTATATCTTATCTAGAAGATTTATGCTAAAGGAGCGAAGAGAGAGAGAGAAGTCTGGCCAACGAAAGCTGTCCACGTATTATTTTCAGAAGTTTTGATATGGCAATAATTTAAGACTGTCAAAACTCAAAATTGACACTTTGACGTTTCGTACTTGAGTCATCTTCTGTTTACGTTGGTTTATGTGCATCATATTTTCATTGATTTTGTTTAAAATAATGCCGAGAACAATTAAAAGTTCGACGAGGAAGCTTCTATTTACTATGATTGACAAATATAAACACATAAAAAGTGATTTAAATCAGAAATCTGCAGAGAAAATACTACGACTGGATTCAATTCTTTCACTTTCAGGTTAGTTTATTGAATTTCTCATGAAACATTTTGATACTTTCAGACTATTTAAGACAAATCGCAATATTTTTCATGGTGTATCTACTTTTCAGGAAGTATTAACAACGAGGAGACAAAACTTAAAATTGTGGAAGCAGTAAAGAAATGGAAAACTCTCGAAAAAAATGAAATGGCGACATCTGAAACACATTATTTAGAAAAGATATCTTCAATGACAGGTATTACTTTAGAAATTATAGATTTCAACAGTTACTTCGAAGAGTTATATAAATTTATGACAATGTATGGATGGCTAAATTAAATAATATAATATTATGGTTTTGTAATAATGTCTTTGTATATTATTATGGTTTTTGATTTTAATGACTGATAATTAATAATATACTGTTACATACATAATTTATTGCATTTGTTATCTTCAGATGTCAGTGTGAAGACTCTAAGAAGAATTAAAATTGAAGGGTCTAAAAATCAAGGACAGTGGAATACTCCGGGGAAAAATCGTCCACATTCAGCAACAGTTTCCAATTTGGATAATTTTGATATTTCAGCTATAAGAAACAAAAAAAACTAATTTTATGGAGTTAGAAAACAAGTTCCAACACTGAGAAGCCTGCACAATGAGCTGTGGGAAGCAATTGAATTTAAGGGATGCCGTTGTAACGGAACATACCTTGGAAAGGAAGTTCCTTCACT
The DNA here is from genome assembly GCA_963890685.1 of Plagodis pulveraria. Taxonomy (NCBI): domain Eukaryota; kingdom Metazoa; phylum Arthropoda; class Insecta; order Lepidoptera; family Geometridae; genus Plagodis; species Plagodis pulveraria. The sequence goes on from OY982950.1 coordinate 6,859,707, forward strand.
AAAGACAAATAATATAATATAATTGAAAAATGATAAATAATTTAAAGCTTAGAAATATAATAAAGTAATCTTTATGAGTTCATTTACCAATAAGTTTTTATTATAATTTTAAATAAATTAAAGAACATATTAATGATAAATATTTGTAGTTTGTTAAAAAATTTACTTCGGTTAAATTATCATATCACCTGCGCAAATTTTGGGGGTTGAATGTAACGGAACATACCTTGGAAAGAAAGTTCCGTCACTAAAGACGAATAATATAGGTAAAGAATCTAAAGATCAGAAATAAATTATTAATTCTTAGTAAAAAAGTTTTAATAAACAATATTTGTGTATACTAACCTTATTGAATTCTTAAATCAATAAAGAGATTCCAGGATCTCATTTTATGTTTAAATAATAACTGGCAATGAATAATTTGAAAAAAAAGAATACGATCAAAATTCAATTTAGCGGATCTGTCAACAAGGCAGGAATCGAAAGAAAAATCGTCATAGTAAATTCTCGTGTCTTACAGCTAAGGTGATCCTTATTTTGCTTTACATTTTTAATACGGTTATTTTATGTGAAACATTGTGAAGTGAAGTGGATATCTTTATTGCGATCAAGTGATTGTGAAATTGCAAGACCTTTTCTTAGGAAAAGCATTTGATCGTGATGAGAGAATAGCTTCATGGATACAATGTAGGTAAAGTGTTGGAAGAGTACTGGGAATGAAATCTTATGCAGATTATAGATTGCTCAAGCAAGATTCTTTTCGACAAGGAAAGACTATAACCTGTATTAGGAGAGTATTTTCTTTTACGTTACAACATTTTGCTTCTTAGATCTTAACGTAAGTCTGGTGTTGGAAGAGTACCTGGAATGAAATCTTACACAGTTTATAGATTGCTTAAGCAAGATTCTTTCCGACAAAGAAAGACTATAACCTGTAGTAGGAGAGTATTTTCATTTACGATACAACATTTTACTTCTTAGATCTTAACGTAAGTCTGGTGTTGAAAGAGTACTTGGAATGAAATTTTATGCAGATTATAGATTGCTTTAGCAAGATTCTTTCTGATAAAGAAAGACTATCATCTGTAATAGGAGAGTATTTACATTTACGTTTCAACATCACAGTTATTTGCAATAAAGATCACCGCATTTTCCCGATAGGACCAATCATGGTATTGGGGATGGTTTGGTAAACCTAACGGAGGCGACTGAGAACCATCTGATAGGGACCTTTCCCCATGATAGGCTGGGATTTTTGAGACGAGCCCAGAGTCGTTTATACCTTTTGCATTGAGGAACGGCTAAGTCTCCCATCTTTGTATATCTTGTAAATTGGAGGACTGGGGTCTCACGTGCGGACCATGCCATTGCACCAGAATCTCTATTTGCAAGGTCTATAGAGTTGGTCTATACTTACATGTATTTATTTCCTTTATATACTAGGGCTACAGCACTTTGGACATCCCCAGCGTTGAAATCTTCGGATTATTTGTCTGGAGTGTTGTGTAGGGCAATCATAGACAACATCAGGATGATGACCTGAACGATTCCAGATTAGTCAGGAAAACCTCCTTGAAAGAATCATTGCACTACTGATTTCTTTCATGCACTTTTAAATGTAAATGTGAGATACGTCTCTAGTTTTGAATAAAACACATTTTAGAAGACTAGGAATTCATTTAGGAATCAGGAAATTAATAGGCAAAATTGAGAAAGGGATATTTATGTTTATTAGGTATATGTAGGTAATTGCTTAAAACGTAAAACACAATAAATCAAATAATACGTTTTAAAGGAGGGATATTTATGTTTATTAGGTATATGTAGGTAATTGGTTAAAACGTAAAACACAATAAATCAAATAATACGTTTTAAAGGAGGGATATTTATGTTTATTAGGTATATGTAGGTAATTGGTTAAAACGTAAAACACAATAAATCAAATAATACGTTTTAAAGGATAACTTGTTCTCATAATTTTTCTTCTGTATTCCATGTGTAATGCACAGCGACCTTGATATTGTTTGGAAATTGACATGCTTGGAAGTTAATATTTCCGTGCGGATAATTACCTTCATTACATGGTTGAGATATCCTTTCAATATGAAGATGAGTAGAAAGCGTAGAAAACTGCACAGCTACCCTGATATTGTTTGGAAAGCGACATATTCGGAAATTGATATTTGAGCGAATATCTAACTTCCTCTATATGGTTGAGATGTCCTTTCAATATGAAGATGAGTAGATTAGTAATAAACATGGAATTACATATAACAAAGCAAAGCGTAATTATATCTAATATCGTTTGGGAAACAACATGTTCGGAAATTTGTGTTTTCATATAATATGCGGATACTTAATTTCCTTTGCATGGTCGAGAGGCCCTTTCAATATTGATATTTTGTAGAAAATTTGTCATGGGAAATTGATCTTATAAAAGGTATTTAATTCATTTTAAACATTAATTTGTATCTTAGAATTATTCTACATTATCACTTACATAAATTCACATTCCTATGTCAAATTACAGAGGTCAAATTACTAGAATAAAGTTATCCTGAGAACATCGTATTCATCAAATAATACCAACGTTTTAAAATAAAGTTATCATAAAACTGTTTAAGTCGATAAATAAAATCAAATATGCAAATGAACGCCAATGCTAAGTCTTGGGTCTTTCAGTTCAAATCTAATGCAATAGTAAACTATATAAATTTTGAGTTCAAATCCTATTCCAATGTTTTATGAACATTATTCGAGAGAATTTATTTTGTCTAAGTACTAATGCTAACTTATAAAGGTATACGATTATTCTACTCAAGTATTTGGATTGATATTATAATGAATGCTTTATGTTTGTTCAACCAAGAAGGATTGACATATATTGACGACAAGAATGAGGCATGTAAGTCCTCGTACAACAATATGAAGTTTAAATTCTATTCAACCATGATAATACATTGTTGAACATTGGTGCAAATGCGACCACACCTATAAGTCTTTCTGCTGTAAGGATGAAAGATGTTATATTCGACATGAGAAAATCAGAGGGAAAATAATTCCTCTTAACCTTATATATATATATTCAAATTTGAGTACTTGAGTCTGAGTAAAAGTATAATTTACTTTTGATATCACAAACACGTGATTTTACAAAACTTAGGCAAAGTAAGTCCTAAAATATAAAACCAAACTTTTCATTGAAATAAATTATAATATTGATAGTATTATGATACTCTGAAACACATTCTATTTCAAACTGAGAAATATCATATCAATGAAATTAACTAATAAGATATGTTATATTTACGAATTTTGTAAAAGGAAATTGAAAAATTAATCAATCAATGACACTCATTAAATGGATATTATGAATTTTCCAATAATGAGATAAAATAGGAAGTTAAGCAGTATTTGATTTAAGGAGAAGGCTTTACCTAAGTGAACCGATGAGCATTGGTGTCGTGCACCGTAAAGGAGGCCTTCTTAAACGTACTCCAGGGGTTGCAAGTCCCTGGCACTTAGAATCTGAACCTTTCCTTATAACTGCTAACTAAAATACGATGGATCTTTCTTAAGTACCTTAAAAGAAAATGGATTACTACAATAGGTCACTTCTTAAGGTCCTGCCATTATACTAGACGATTCACATGCCATATTTCAAATCACAATAATTTTAGAATATAGAAAAATATATTTAATACATTATTTTAGGCTTCTTTAGTACATTGAAATTTTGGGATCAGAATTTTTAGTCAAGCACGATCGTTAAGTTTAAGCAGTTATAGGATCAGTTTCAGTTTTGGGATCAATTTAATTTGAGTTCAATTCAGTTGAATTTAGGTAATTTAAGTAATTATTTTATTATTAATAATATTTCTGCGTATATTATATATGCTTTATGTATAAATTTATTAATTTGTAATTAATAAAAAAAAAGGACCTGCTCCGCGGGGCGGTTACACCGTGAAACCCTTAGAAAAAGTTTACACAAGAACGGGTTTGAGTTTCAAAACAATAAAAATTAACGGGCTTTACTTACAGAAAAATATGAAATTGCGGCATGGAGACATAGATTCTTGAGGACAATACATAAAAAGTAGCTAGAAGGTAAACAGATTATTTACCTTGATGAGACATATGTACATCAGAACTATAAAGTTAAAAAATCATGGCAAGGACCTTCAACAAGCGGTGTCACTACTAATATATCATCAGGAAAAAGACATATTATTGGGCATGCCGCATCGGAGGAAGGGTTTGTGCCAGGTGCATTATTGGTATTCAGCACAAAATCTAAATCAGCTGACTACCATGATGATATGAATGCTACCAACTTTATGAAATGGTTTGAGGAAATGTTGATACCTAATCTCACTAAACCTAGTGTAATCGTGATGGAAAATGCAAGTCACCATGTGAAACATGTAAACAAACCCCCTAATATGTCTGATTCTAAAGCTAATCTCCGAATATGGCTTCAAGATAATAATATTCATTTTGAAGAATATCACACCAAAGCTGAATTAATGTGTTTGGTGAAAGATAATAAACCTGCCGTTGTTAAAAACACAGTCATATCCACAATCACGAAATTTTGTTGCTGCCACCGTATCATTGCGACCTCAATGCTATTGAGCTTGTATGGAGTCAAGCGAAGAGAAAAGTAGCAAGCAAAAATATAGGAATACCAGGGTCCGAAATGCAAAATTTAATAAAAGAATGTTTTCTATCCATAACTGCTGATGACTGGAAGAAGTACATTGATCATGTACTGAAAATCAGTACAAATGAAGGGACCGTATTACTGAAAACGAACTTGAACCATTCATAATACATGTTGGGGACAGTAGCAGTAGCAGCGAAGAAAGCAATGAAGCTGATTCAATATCAGGTGTAGAGTTTTTGGAATCCGATTTTAACTATGACTCATAGCTCCTATATATGTACGGCTCCTCGGGGTCCTCGACTGTACATAAATAATGGATTATTTGAAAATAATAAAAAGACAGTATTAAATGTAATCTTTTATTTGATATTCTTCATAATACATTCGAAAATTTCAACCACAATTGTTAACAAAACAAAATTTTTACAACTCGAAAAAAATGTACTTGCTGAAAAATAAATAGTATCAACTCCGTTTATGCAGTGTATGGCCAGGGTTAACAGCTCTTGATTTTTTAAAATTCCCGCCTTTTTTCTTGGAAAGCTTTCGTTGGCCAGACTCTTTTCTAGCAGAGAGACTTCATATTCAGTCTGTGCATTTTATTTTATCAATTTTTTGTTGATGGTTTATAAGTCTATGGTTTATATTCACCCCAATGTCGTCTCATCGGGAGCCAATAATGCACGACCACAATAATGTACGACCAATATTGTACGGACGATAATGCACGGCCTGATATTACGTGTACATGGATTCGAAATATTTGGTCGGCTTTTATTGGTCGCGTATTATTGCCCGTACAAAATCGGTCCGTACTGATAATGCACGGCCGATATTGTACAGCCAATAATACATGTACAGGCTTCCAATTATTGGGTGTGCTTTATCAGGCCGTGTCAATAATGTACGACCGAATAATGCACGGCCAATAATACGAGACCAACCATAGACAAACTTAATCTCTTTCATGCCTCGTTTAACTAGGAGAGTGTAAAGAATTATAACTTCATATGTTCACATTGGAATCGTATGATTTGTACATTTACCACCACGATATCTAATCGATATTTAATCACCGTTAGATATGTGAGCACTTCACTGGGCGAGAGATTGTTTTCGTCGGGTATGATGCAGGAGTTATTAATCTGGGGTTTGAGAGTAGGTATACACACGCGATGGAGTTACGTGCACTTCGGGTGAAAGGTCCGGTTGAGACTGGCAGGCGAACCAGTGAGGCGATATGACACATAACTACCCTCTATTGAGCAATCGTATCAAAAATAATCTAAAACGTAACTACCTTCGAAAGATGTTGATACCAGGTTTTCCTAAGTATTAATTGCGAGGCTTCAACAAGGAGTTTTAAAAAAAATTAGAACTTATTAAGACCCTCTCACTTTAATAAAATATTAATATAACAACATCTAAGCTTAACAACGTAAATTGAGAAAAGAGTTATCAATAGGAAACGTATAAGTATTTTGACGACGTCCATTATCAGAAATCTGAATTCTTGGAACAGGCAAGACATATTTTATATCATTAATGTTAACACCCGCTGTGTCGGGTTCCTTTGGCTCTACAAATTATTGATGAACTTAACTTTTTGATTTCAGGTATAATACAAAAAAATCACTTCATCATCCAATACTTTTAAAATTTATAGTAGACTGTTATTTTTGCTCTTTCATCAAACTCAATGACAGTTTCAAAAGGGGAAGACGAGTGACGCTCGAGCATAGCAATAGTAAATCTAGGTTCGCTCGGCTCGTCGGGCCGGCTCTGCACACGAGTGCTTGGTTCCGGAACTTCCCTACTGTAACGACACGGCAAACGTATGACAAGGACAGAGTGAGGCTCATTAACGTTCAAGCAAGACAGAGACAGGAACCGAATGAATCGCCGAACACTAAGATCGTCAGACGTAGTTCATGATAGAGGTAGCGTTATCAAACAAAAATTTGGGAACATAAAAAACTTGGTTTCAGTTGTTATCTTTTTAATGGAATGTTTACAGAATCTTTAAAACTATGTATTTACAATACGACAGTATGTTGTTATAGTTCCTATCACCAGCCTTATAACTTCACCCACGCTGCCCTCACCCTTGCACCTCGCTACTTAAATCCAAGATTCATCACGTATTATTTATGCATGATTCTATTTTAATTGCATTTGATGCCCTCATATGAGTATCCTACTTCCTATCCTACTCCTACTTATATTATAAACGCGAAAGTTTGTAAGTAAGGGTGTGTGGATGTATGTAACTATGGATGTATGTAAGTATGGATGTTTGTTACTCTTTCACGCAAAAACTACTGAATGGATTTTAATGAAATTTTACAATCACGAGTTCAGTTTACTCGTGATCATGGCGCTTGCAACAGTGCCGAAATATCGAGAGCTCATAACCAATCAAAACCACGGTAAATATCCCGTTAGTTATAATAAGTATAGTGTTACAGCTGTTATTTGAATAATGTCGTTCATACAGCTTTCACCTTGGCCAAGTCTTTCCCTCACGAGTTTTTTTGGGTTATAATTCAATCCCTGTAGAGTTATACTCCTTACCTACTATACAATGCTTTCAATGTTGCAGATATGGCCACACTATGAATCAATGTCGTTCAAAACCTACCTGTTATAAATGTGGTCTAAACCACCTAGCAGATTCATGTGAAATAGGGGTGGATAGTGCAAAATGTATTTGGTGCAAAGGAAATCATTTCGCCACAAATAAAAGCTGTCCTGAATATCAAAGGCAAAAAAATATAAAATGTGTCATGTCTGAAAAAGCTATATCTTATGCTGAAGCTTCAAAACTACTTCCTGTGTCTAAAACATCGTATGCTGATATTGCCTCACCCTCCTTAACAACTAGCCCTCAGCAAAATCGCTCTTTTAAAATTTTTACCATCGAGCCGACTAAAGTTCATTATAAGAAAAAAGTTTCAAAATCTGTTCCTGCCCCTCCTCCTTCCCGTGTTGGGTATGATCAGGCTGCCCACTTAAACATTATAAGAGATGATCATGATGCTCCCTCTCAAAATGGCTGTGCCCTCCCTAATCTTTTATGTAAAAATTCTGAGATGCCTTCTGTTCAAGATATTATTGCAGAACTCCTAAAGCTCTTAAACTTATTATCTTCTGTTATGTGTAATTCTTCTTTCTCTTCCCCAAACGCTTTACCGTCCAACTGCCTTCAACTTGAATTCTCTCCACTCTCTTTTCCAAAATGGATCCCACCAACAGGATCCTTCAGTGGAACTGTCGTAGCTTAAACAATAAAAAATCTGATTTAATATTTTTAGTCAATAAATACTAACCATGCATCCTGTCTTTCTCAGAAACGTGGCTTAGACCTGATTCCTTTTTTAGGTTATCTGGCTATGTTGATGTTCGAAGAGATAGACAGGATGGTTGTGGTGGTGTTGCTCTTTTTTTAAAAGATAATATGTCCTTTTCCTCTATTTCAATTCCTTCTCAAGTTGGCTTTGAAGCTGTGGCTGTCCATACGAAATCTTTTGTAATAATTTCCTTATATTTAAGCTCCCCTTCCATTTCTGTAATCCGTAAGCTTATTCTTCTTCTTAACTCCCTTCCTAGGCCTCTCCTAGTCCATGGCGATCTTAATTGCCACCATAGTGTTTGGGGTTGTGGTATTTCAGATTCTTGTGGAGTTTTTCTATTAGATTCCCTTGATACCCTCAATCTATGTGTTCTTAATGATGGTTCTCCTACAAGAAGAACCCGTCCAAACGAATTTCCTAGTGCAGTTGATCTATCTCTCTGCTCTCCAGATCTTGCTTTGCTTTTGTCATGGCATGTTCTGCTTTCAACTCATGGAAGTGATCATTTTCCTATTATTCTAAATATTTCACTAAATTTGGCTCAACCAGTCTATCGCAATTCTCCTCTTCTTAAATATATTTTAAATGAAAATGCTAACGGGGATAAATTTAATGAAATAGCAGAGATCAATATTTCTAAACTAGGTACCTGTGATTAATAATAACAACATTAAAATTTGTTCGGAGGACCTTCAGAAGCTCTTTTAAATTGTGCTGATATGTCTTTCTATATTAAAAAAAATAATTCAGGTAAAATGCCTTCTCCTCCATGGTGGGATAAGGACTGCTCGGAGGCAATTAAATGTCGAAATGAAACTGAAACTACCTTTTGCCTCTCCATGACAAAAGAGAACTTCATGCAATTGAACAAAGTAATTGCTCAATAAAACGCCTCTTCCACTCCAAAAAATTTCATGGTTGGAAATCTTTTTGTTGCTCTATAGGTCCGCATACTCCACTCTCAATTATTTGGAATAAAATCCATAGATATAGAAGAACTTGGTGCCTTCCTCACCGTCGTTGTTGCCCGAGTCAGTCTTGGGCTGACTCATTTATGGACAAATTAGCGCCTCAGTATTGTCCTCTCCCTGATGAACTTCCTGCTCAGTTTACTTATGGTTCTAACGACGTTTTAGATCAGCCTTTTTCCATGGTAGAACTGAAAAACGTATTGAAATCGGTTAAAGATTCTGCTCCAGGTATGGATGGCATTCCCTATTCCTTTTTTTCTAAGGCTAATGATTGTGTTCTGAATTATTACCTATGCCTTGTAAATTCTATCTTTGATTCTGGCTATGTCCCTGATAGCTGGAAATCGCAATTTATTATTCCTATTCTTAAACCTAACAAAGACCCAGATGATCCTTATTCTTACCGTCCTATTGCGCTCTCATCTGTTTTAACTAAAATAGCTGAACACCTAATTAAAAATCGACTTGAGTGGTTTGTAGAATATTATGGTTTACTTGCGAAATCTCAATACGGTTTTAGGAAGGGGAAAAGTACCATGGATAGTCTTAGTATATTCACTACAGATATAAGGCTTGGTTTCACTCGTGGTGAATCTATTGTCGGAGCTTTTCTTGATATATCTGCTGCTTACGACAATGTGCATCTTCCAATTCTAAAAAGAAAATTAATTAAATTAAAAATTCCTGTTAAATTAAGAAATTTTACTATGAACCTTTTGACGGAGAGATTCATTTTTCTCCGTTGTGACAATCCTTCAATTTCATCAAGTAGAGTTATCTGGCGTGGTTTACCCCAACGATCGGTTCTTAGCCCTCTCTTATACAATATTTATACGTATGATTTAGAGTCTTCTGTTGGTCTTTGTCGTATTTTACAATATGCTGATGATATTCTCATTTATAATTCCAATCACAAAATCGATGTGGCGAGTGCCTGTCTCTCTCACTCGCTTCAGCAATTGAATGTTTGGCTTAGCGAAAATGGTTTGGAACTCTCTCCTTCTAAAAGTAATATAGTACTCTTTACCCGTAAAAGAAACCCTCCTCCTATCAATATCTTCATAAATCATTGTCAAATCTCAGTTAGAGAATCAATCAAATTTCTAGGTCTTGTTTTAGATAGTAAGTTAAATTTTCGTCAGCATTGTGACTACATTATCCAAAAATGAGAAAAAAACATTAACGTTCTAAGATGCTTATCTGGTGTTTGGTGGGGAGCCCATCCTTTTAACTTAAAACTTTTGTACAATGCAATTATTCGAAGCGTCTTAGACTATGGATGCTTTCTTTTGGAACCTGCTAACAAGCTAAGCCTTAGTAAACTTGATTTGATACAATCGAAAGCTCTTCGAATTACCACAGGGGCTATGAAGTCTTCTCCAGTCAATTCTCTCCAAGTTGAGTGTGTTGACCCTCCCCTTCACCTTCGCCGTCAATTCCTTGCTAACAGATTCTTTTTCCGATTTATCCAATTTTCTAATCACCCTTTGATTCCAAAATTACAACTGCTTCATCAATATGTTAACTCTTCTCGTTTCTGGAGATGTAAACATTTTCCTTTGCTCATTAAAAGTTACGTTATTTTTCATTCCTTAAAAGACCCTGTTTATCGTTCTCAAAAACTTCCAATTTTCAATTATGAATTTAATATTATTATATCTCAACCCCATATAATTTTAGAATTTGACATTTGTAAAGGTGACCTATATGCAGATGAATACTTCCACGAGCTACTTAAAAGAGATTGGCGTGATTGGCATACGATCTTCACAGACGTTTCAAAACTTTCACCAGTTGGCTGTGTTGGTTATGGCATTTTTCATGCTCAATACGATATTGTTCAAAAAATTTAATGTCCACCTGAATCATCTGTTTTTACTGGGGAATGTTTGGCTATCCTTGAGGCTATTAAATATATCCTTCTCTTCGAGCTGCATCGGTCTATTGTATTTTCTGATTCTCGGAGTTCTCTCCAATCATTACTTTCGAATCCTTTTACTTCTAATTCTCATAATCCAATTTTATTTCAAATTAAAAGTTCTATTGCTGAATGTTATAATAAAGGTTTTGACGTTATTCTTGCCTGGATTCCCAGTCATGTTGGGATTTCTGGCAATGAACGCGCTGATAAAGTTGCTAAAGATGCAGTTGTTTGTGGAGATAAGGTTCCTTTCCTTAATTACTGTCATGACTTATTATGTCTTCCAAAATCTTATTTATCAAAGTCTTGGTCATTACATTGGAGAACCAGTAGTCGGTCATCTGGATCTGGCTTTGCTAAAATTCAACCTTTGATTCCGAGAAAACCGTGGTTTGCCCGGATAAAATTAGGCAAACGTTTTACTTCATCATTAATCCGTATGAGGTTGGGTCATTGTTGTACTCCTACTCATTTAAAAAAGATTCACGTTAAAGATTCTTCTATCTGCGAATGTGGCTTGGATGAGGGGGATCTCAATCATATATTCTTTTCATGTCCCCTATATAACCATGTAGCGTTTTATTTATGCCTTGAATCTTTAAAACTTTCCTTTCCAACTTACATGCCTGAACTTTTATCGTCTAATAATATTGATATTTATAAAATTTTATCTGACTTCCTCTCTCTTAATAATATTCATTTATAATAAGTTCTATTTATATATTATGTTAATATTAATCATTAAAATTTTATTAATTATGTAATATTTTGCACTTCTTCTTTTATAACAAATATGTTTATGTTAAATATTTCTTGTATCTGTCTATTTATGTATCTGCGTTAGTTATTCTGGTCATCCCTGTTTTATTATCAAAATTCCGTCATTGTAATTCTTGACGTGACACTGGCACAAATGTCATTACGACAATTGCCATAAGCTTTCACCCGATATTCAGCTCGTTACAGGGAATCGTTTAGATCCTTTCCAACTTACAGGCTTAGGATGTTAGCGAAAAAATCCTAGGTCTATACTAGGTTTAGATAGTGTAGAGTATGAGTTACGTACCCTTCGAGAAATATCTATGAAACAAACCCAACTGATTCGAGAACAAGCAGTCCAAATTCAGGAATTAAAAGCCATTGTTGTAGACCTACGGAAGGTTTTGGGCGCTGCTGACAAGACTTAGTAATTACTGCTTCGAGTGAGGTCCAGCCCGTATCCAAGCCGATGCAGAACAACGCTGGGACCCAAAAGTTACCTACGAGCGAGCGACGAATCCTCATAAAACTGTGGAGTCTTTGTCGCCGGTGCCGGTGCCGGTGCGTTGAATGATTCCTGTCTATCAGTTGTAAAACCAGCCGCTCGGCAACAGCCCCATAGCAATCGAAACAAAATCATTATCTACTTGCCAAATACCTCGTCTGCCGATATTATCGCACCTAAGCCTACTGTAGAATTAACCAAAGACAATACAGTAGTTGACAGCCAGATATGTGGTGTATCGCAGCGGCCGTTGGCAACAGCGAACTCACCTATTCAACCCACCGCCGCGCCGCCGCTCCTGATAATGAATGGGTGCAGGTACGCCGTAAAAGGGTACGGCCGTCAGAACGGAAATTCTATTAATTTATTAAAAAAATATTATGAAATATATTTTTTTAGGTATTTAATCGTATTATTGATCTCAATATTAAAAACAAACAGTTTTTTTATGTCATTGTGACGGAACAAGCCCGAGCCCCACCTGATGTTAAGTGGACTAATCTCTGCCTATAACAGACGCATTTCGTCAACGACGAGTTGCACTGCGCCCGTCACACTGAGACGTACAGTTGTTAGGTCTCATGTGCCTGTAATTTTACTGGCTCTCAAGGACTGCTGCCGGAACACACTGTTAGGTGCTTGGCGACAGATTTTTCTACTTGAGGGTGGTCGCTAGCCAGGCGGGCATTCGCAAAATGCCCTTCCACCATGCGGTGAAGCTCAAGCTCTGAGCGGGACGTGCGTCAATGTCAAATAGAGTTGTATGGGGACAGTGAAGTTGTTAGGGCATACCGCCGGATAAAAAAAACAGACATCAGTCGAATAAGTTCCTTATATATACGAGTATTAATTTCTCAGTTCAAACCCATAGAATTTTGTTTTTTTTCCTCACGTATGAAGACTTATTGCGCAATCAGAATATAATAATATTTTTATCCTTTGTCAGCTTCTTAAACCAATGATGCAGTCAATTGCTAGGATTATAGTTAAAGAATTCTAACTCAATGCCTGGCATGTTTTAGTAATCTTTTATCATGATTTATCTATCACACAGACTTTTAGCACATGAACAAAGAACCTAGGATGCTAATGCATGACGTAGGGTGCTTACCATTTGAAGTGAAATTCGCTAAAAACGATCACACTTCCAAAAAGTTGTTCCAGATGGGTCTTGGCATTATTTTCGCCATAAACGCTATGAAGCTACTGGAACAGTTTGAATTACCCATAGGCTTAGGAAGTACAAGATCAACAGTGATGGATGGACGGTGTTAAATTTTTTTTTATGTAAATGTGTGAGTGACATAGTGTTGTCAAGACGCGGGCAAGTAATACTATCAACAGTTTTACTGGTTGAATCTTAGTACACATTCGTTTGAAATTATGCCTTATATAGTTCATTGAGACTATTGTATGACCGTAAACAACACTGAAATCACAGAAATGCAAAATATGCAATTTCATTAACTTGGACAACTTATTTTTCCAGTTAGTATGATTTAAAAACCAAACTACTTAACTCATTACGATCAAATTTCAATGGGATGAATCTTGAAGTAAAAAATCTTATACCTATCTTAAACCCTTCAAACAAAATACGATGTTTTAAACCAAATATCAAAACATGAATACAACCGTATTGTTAACCTGTTCTTATTTTTGATCTGTTAAAAATAAAACTCATTCAAAGTTGAAGTCAAATGCATATGTAATTTTTTATTAATAATTTTAATTATTTTCTATAATTATATTATTTTTCTGTAATTTTTGTCACAACTTATAACATTAGTTAATAAGTTTTTTTCCTTGGAGACAGTACTCGATTTGAAGGAGCAAGTTATTAACCATATGGCTAACGGTAGTGATATATCTCTATTTACGTAAGGACAAGGCCGCCTTATTTTCAATTTCATCTGAACGGAAAAATAAAATTTATTAGCATTTTCATTCAAAGTTTATTACAAACTGTAGTTTTTATTTACAGTTCATCAATAATCCGAACGCTTTTATCACATACCAAACATTTGTTGGAAATCTGTAAGAACACAAACATTATTATACGCGTGTGTGAGATTTGTCAAGATAAAGAGCATTTATTTCAGCTATAATAAAGGCTCATTAACTTATTAGATGTTAGGCAGGTGGTGATAACCTAGTCGTAGCTTATGTAAAGTGAATAAGTACTACTAGTTCCGTACTTAACGATCTAACTTAGGTACTACGTTTTCTATGCAAAAGGGAATCATAAGGAAACGACAACAGACCCCATTTATAGGAACACATAGAACACTTTAAAGGTAATATTGTATTTTTAGCAGAACCTCCTTGCGTTACGAATTAACCTCAACCATAGATAAATGAAATTTCATTTACCTCAACGAACCTCCGCGAACAGAGGCGCGTCCATTGTGCTCGTTGGCGTTCGAAGCGATAACATCTCGAAATAGTGTCTGTAATGAATGTATTTTTGCTGTAGGATACCTGAGCCATTTTTCTTGTGTTGTTTTGTGCATAATTGTGTCGAGCTATTCTTATTTGATGTAGAATTGTTATTGGGTTGATTTGTTTCATCTTTGGTTATGTATGTTTGAGTCTTGGTAAATAACGAAAGTGATTGTGATCACGAATATATTTTTTACTATCTTTAACCTACTTCTGTTTCTAAGAGTATAGTCACATTCCACAACGATAATATAATAAAAAGGGCAAACCATTTTGGAAGCCAACAAACATAGATCCACACACAACACGTGAATATCAGTTATGTTACATTAAATAAAATAATAGTACAGCACTTAACTCAATAAGTCTCGATGAGGCAGTCACTTGTGAAGAATAAAAAGAAGGTTCAGTAAGTTGAGACATTAGTTTTATAGCAATGACTGGCGCCAAGTGTCTGTCACATATACATTAGTTCCCGCCATATTTACCACAACCAATCAGAGACACGAACGTTCCCGCCACAACGTATCAGCCAACCCGAAATAAGACAGGATGGTTGGTTTTACAGTTTATATAGGATTTCAGAGTGGCGGTTATTAAAAATGACAAATATCAACAAGTTTTAGAATATACTACAATTAACATAATGAGTAACTTCTCATAACTTATTTTCTTAAGATAATCTAAGCTTAACAAATATATGATTCTAACCGCCCATACTGACAGTACTTCGTCCACGAAGTACAAATTAACACCAGGCAAAATTCGCTTTAAAATAATTATGTTTAACTTAGTGATAATAGTATATATGTAGGAAAGATTGTTACCGTGTATGGCAACTCACAATTATTTGCACAAAACTTGCTTGATAAAGATAGGGCGTTCGGATAGCCTATCGGTGCAAAAATAACACTCACAAACGCTAAAAATGATCACACGGGTCGTTCGTTTTGGGACTTCGTGAGCAAAAATATCGTTTTCGCTCACCGTTCGGATAGCTTTGAAAACGCTACAAATGACAGAGAAAAGTGATATTTTTGACCCATGTCTTAAGCCCTCTGCACACCGGACGCGGGGCGTGCGCGGGGCGTGCGCGGTTGGCGGTCCCGCGCAGTCGGTAGTGTATGGGATTGTATGGAGGCCTTCACACCGAGCACCCGCGCGGGACCCGCGCCGCGCGCCGCCCGCACACGCCACCCGCGTCGACAAGAGCGCCGCACCCGCGCGGGTCACGTGCTCCTTCGGTGTTACTAGTTTTGTTTATGGTTTCGATGTTTTCATGAGGATAAAATAAAAGATCTACTATGGTGTTTTTTGGAAGCTCTGCTCTGTACAAAATTTGTATGCATGTGGTTGCGGTTTATTTAAGTAAAGTTCGTAATCAGTTTTCAAATCTACTTCAATACAGCGTGTAGTATAGTCTGCAATGTTTAAGCTAAGGCTTATTACTTTTAAAATAGTTGTGTAGAAGAATCGATTCTAATTGATCGAGCCAGATACTCTAATTCGTCGAAGTATCGAACTTCGGGTCTGAAAGATATATCCGCAAAACACGTATTGACTTACTTTTGTTTAACTTCGTTAGTAGCATAGACTTGCAAGAATTTGCCTGTGGAGATGGTTTATTTTCAATCGGATTCGTATTGTTTGTACAGTTTCTAAATATGAAATTATAATTCATTCGTTTGCTTATAAGTAGGAAAAGTCAAGTTCTTTATATGCAGAAAGAACACAAATACTAATGAGAATATAAATTCCTATTGAGAACAAAGACATTCACTTAAACTTTAAATATCTAACCTATATTTTCTAGAACACCTAGCGACACCTCTCGCTGAGTAGCTGAGAGCTCCATAACTAGGATTCTTAGACGCTTACCATGGGAAAATTTTCTTTAATTACTCTATGTTAAGACTTATAACTGATTGAGGTATATTAGCGTTCTCGGAGTAGTATGGAGATTCCATAGCGGGCAAAATTTGCGATAAACGATGCGGTCCGACCATAGACGATATCATACAACGAACTTCGTACCACAAATTAAATTTTCGTTGTCTAAAGTGTCGCTCGAACACGAAAAACGAAACTTCATTGAATTGTAGTAGCAGCCCAGGGTGCATTTCTCAACCAATTCTCATGAAATTTTATGAGCAGGTTTGATATATGTATTGAATTTTTTGTCCAGTCAGTTTTTACAAACTTTTCAAAATGAAAGAGATATTGGGTTCTATAACTGTAAAATAATCGTATACCTGCCATATAGAAAAATGATTGTCAAGAGATTGATTATTGTATCTTTTTTAAGAATATTTCGGAGCAGGGCCGCTAGTACAATTCAACGAAGTTTCGTTTTTCGTGTTCGAGCGACCTTTTAGACAACGAAAATTTAATTTGCGGTACGAAGTTCGTTGTTTGATATTGTCTATGGTCGGACAGCATCGTTCATCACAAATCTTGCCCGCTATGGAATCTTCCATACTACTCTGCGAACGCTATTATTCTTAAATCAATTTTAAGTCTTATCTAAGAAAAATTAAAGACTATTTTCCCATGGTAAGACTGAGAATCCTAGTTATAAAACTCAGCATGAGGTGTCGCTACAAGGCCGCTACTACTCAGCGAGAGGTGTCGCTACTGTTCTAGAAAATACAGGTAAGATATTTAGAATTTACGGTAATGTCTTTGTTCTCCATAAGTATTTATATCCTCATTAGTATTTGTGTTCTTTCTGCATATTTAGAACTCAACTGCCTACTTATAAAAAAAAGCAAACGAATAAATAATAATTTCATATATAAAAATGTACAAACCATACGAATCCGATTAAAAAATATATTCAAAATCTACGCAGGCAAATGCTTGCAAGTCTAGTAGTAAAGTAAGTCAATACGTGTTTTGCGGATACCTTTCTTTCGGACCCGAAGTTCGAGACATCGACTAATTAGAGTGAAGTTACACTTGGATTTTATCTAACTACCGACTTTAGCTTTTCTTTATAGACTGCATTTCATACTGATTGGAAGATTGATATTTTTTGGATTTGAATGACTTTGTTTTTTTTGGAATAGCAAATTTAGGAGGAAATGAGTGCCGGACGTAACAAATCGACATGATTACTAAGTGAGCACAAAGCGTCTCCGTTTCAGCTTGGACAGAAATGTTTTCCTATCTGTCCAGGTATTCTCCCCTACAGATCGCAGTTCTCAACTGAACATCGTGAAGTTTTGTGAGTATTTACATTAAAAAAAATTGTCAAATCAGTTTTTGATTTTCTGCCAAAACGGAGGTAATTCAAACGTAAGAAAAAAATGGCTACATACGAGTCGGACTTGTGCACGAAGGTTTTTGTGTCATTATCTATATACAACATTAGACACTATATTAAAACTTTACTAACCAACTTTAAAAAAGTAGGAGGTACTCAATACATCTGTATTTTTCTATGTTTGTTACATCATAACTTTGACTGGGTAAATCGAATTTGATGTTTTTTTTTTATCTGAAAGCTGATGATTTCCGTGTGATCCCATTTGAATTTCATCAAAATCGATCAATCCGTTTTTGAGTTACACTTCAATAGCCAAAATATTTTCTTATCTTGATGATATATTCAGCGAAAGTGAATGACAATTAATCCCGTAAATAGAAATGGACACAAAAGAGCGAAAAAAATTTTTTACCAAATTCAACACTTAAGTTTGAAATAACTTGTTAAACTCGGTGCAACAATAGTTCAAAAGTACATAATATTATCACAACATTGTACCGACTGTTAACCTGCCCTCCGAAGCGCTCAATAGTAATGTCAATAGCGGTCACCCATCCAAGTCATGAGGGCGGCGAACGTTGTTTAACTTAGCTAATCAGTTAAAAATGAATAAGTAAACTTCCCTAAAAAGCGCTTCAAAAACAGCATCATAAATATCTAGCTAGGCTATAGCAAAAAAAAAACACCCAATCAGTTGCTTTCCATGCATAAAACCTTCAATAGTAATTTTATAAGGTCTATTGCGTTGTTCTGTCTTCACAAAATGTATAGATAATAAGATTCTCTCTAAGCTGGCACTAGAATCTGATAAAAAAAATTGTTTATGAAATAAATTTACCATAAAGAATATATATGTAAACAACATTTAATAATAGTACAACACAATACAATATTTATTTATTTCAGAAGTCATAAGCATTATTATTACGGACGGCATTTGAGTGGGTAATTTATTTTGATATGTTCCATTTTTAAGCAACTTGCGGCAATTTGATCACTTGAATGTGAAAATTCTGTATAAAATCTGTATCCAAAGCTAATCTGTATCACACATCGAAAATCGGTATAAATACGGTGATATCTGTATATATGGCAACGCTGGCGGCGGGCCCGCGCCTCACACGCGCCGCCATTTTGGCATTCGGTGTGAAGGCCACTGCACTGCTCACGCCCCGCGCCCGCCACGCCACGCTACCGCCCCGCGTTAGGTCTGTCTAGGGCTTTACCGTGGGATCGTTGTGATCGTTTTTTGACAACTGCTGGTTTGACAGTTGTATTTGGCGCGATTGAAGAGTTTTACAAGTTTTTTTATATAAGTAACTAGCAGAAGCCATTAACAAAGTAATAATAATAATATAGGTACCTACTTTTTTGTTAATTTTAGATATTGATTCCATGTTTCGTACTGTGCAAAATTGTTAAAACATTCTCGGTTGTCAAAGTACGTTTTAAGCCGTTCGGATAGCATGCAGTAATTGGTGGTCAAAAATAGCAAAAGCTTCTATCCGAACGCTAATACACAAATGCCACTTTTGAAACTGCTACAAACGCAATCGAGCCAAAACGAACGCACCTAGAATGTATGTACTAAGTAATAAACAGAACCATAGAGAAAAGTAATATACTGGGAATAGAGAGGCCCTTTACGATTTTTCATGCCGACCCGTTATGTCAAGAGACTGCTCTGGTATCAAAATCCCGAACTAAAATTTACTCACACATGCACGACTATGAATGTGTGATTAGATTAGTATTACTTACACATACATTCATATAAATACCTACCTGCTACGCCGGCGGCGTCGTGTATGACGCAGATATAATATATTTTGTTTCTAAAATGTAACATGTTTAGCTAACAAACATTTTCTGCTGGGAAAACTATTTGTTATAAACGCGTCCAATATTAAAAAGAACATACATATACCAGTGGCATACAAATCTGTCTCAATTTTCTTCAAAAATAGGAGGTGCATTACCCGAAACCGTAATTTCTTCATTTTCTATAACTCCAGGATCTACAATATTTTCATTTTCTGAATCATCGTATGTTATTGCAAGCCTGGACAGAATAATTTTATAGTAAGAGAGGTCTTCGTTATCCTACCATTCATCTCCTTGTACATTTTAAAATTTGTTTTTTATGTTCAAGCCCGGATGAAGGTATTGACGTACTGTTATCTGTTCTCTGCAATAGTGGCTGTACAGCTTCTCTTCTGAGGCGAAAGCAAACTGTTTTGTATTTGGGGCATTTACCCTAGGATTTTTAATCATGAATCAATCATCATGAATTAAGACGACGTCATCGATTTCAATATTGTTTTGTGGTTTTTGCCATTTGGATCGTGCTGTTCCATTGCTGTGATCAGCGTTCCTTGGTTGGTTAGAAGATATTCCATTTTTAAAAGTGGTTATTTATTGGTAAATTGGAAAGATCTTATCACTGTCACTGCCCCTTTGGAGGTGGTAAGAGTGAAACCTTTTATCAAATCTTTGATTTTAGAGAATATACAGAAATAATAGGGTGCTAGGTCGGGGCTATGTGCAGGATGGGTGACGATTTGTACTTTTGCGGCAGCTAAAAATGACTTAGTTTTGTTGGCCGAATGTGAAGAAGCGTTGCAATTTAGCTTAGCTGATTGATTAAGAACGGCTAAGCAAACTTCGCTACGAGCGCTTCAAAAAGGTTTCCAAAATATTGTTATTTACTCGTTTATGAAAGTTATTCCCGAATTTTTCATATCCTTCTCGTATAGCTTCTCCACCATTTTACAACACACTATGGTAACTATTTTTTCAGAACTAAACAACGCGAAAGAACATTGATAAATTAGGTTGAAAATTACACATGACGAAATGAGAGCGCTGCACGGTACACCTTTTAAACCCCGCCCGCCATGGTATAGTTTGTGCTCTGTTTTATTTGAGCTTGAATTACATTTCTAAACATATTTATTCGTAGTTCACGGCTGTGGTGCAGGCTGCCGCGATGAGATGGTTTATAAAGTAGCAATAAAAAAGATTTATTCTTTATAATTTCTAATGTACAAACCATATAAGTTTAAGGACTAAAATAAAAAACTGGCGAGTGAGAGCAATGTCTATGGAGACAACAAAATAAAAGTGTTTACAGGTTTTTTCACTGGGTTTTTTTGAAAAGTGCAGCCGTAAAGAGCGTTGAAATCTCTTGTTTAATTAATTTATTATCTCTCTATTGGAATAAAGGAAGGTCGGAGCTTCTATTGTTAACTGTTTTAAAATGCTATAACCTACAAAGTTGCGATGTAAACATAAGTTTGCACTCTAATCAATTGGCTGCTGTACCCAGCTCAGTGGTACCCAGCAGTACAAGGATAATATGCTGGTGAAGTGCAACACCAGTTGGATCTCGGCACGTACGCACTAATGTGTGCGATGGGCCACCCAAAGTGTGGACAATACTACTAAATAATATCCAATGCTAGTCTTTTTCTAATCCTATAATTTCATTTAGTAGTTTCTGAGAAATTTGTAACCATCAATTACCAAGTAACTCTTGATGGAGCCTACTTTTCATTATAGTTTTTTCTTACAGACATAGCAGGACTCTAATGCCCAAGGCAATGTCTATTCTTCTTTTTAATGTACAACAATATACAGGGATTGTGACTGATCGCTCAAGAAGGAACAAACTATATTTCATCGCAGATCGCAGTTTAAGATGGCAGTTCTTTAGAAGGTGCTGCTGCCCACCTTCCAGTATTTTTCCCTTAGTTGCGTCTTATGACACCCACAGGAAGATATGGGGAGGGTCAATTCTAACCTGACACCTCAATACTACTTGATCCAAAAAGAAAATTATAAAATTCTATAATTATAAAATTATTTTTACTCACGCATATAACTACTGATAGATAACTTTAATAAGTTTCTTACTGATTTAAAGTTACTGCATATTCAATGAATTATTATTTATAATATTGATGAAAACTAACTGTTGTAATTACTAGTAGGTAGCATTAAATATAATAGAGATGTTTTCAAAGTATTAAAATATGTTACATAAATATTTAATATTATTTCCTGTACTATTCATTTTCATCAGAACCATCATATTGTAAATGTTGCAGTAAGTAGTAGTAAAATTAAAACAAAATATTATAGGAAATCACATGACAATTTTAATTTTTCAGGATACTTCCGCGGTACCCTGCTACTCAACGTAACATTATCACAGAAATACCAGGAGATGACAGTTTGAAATACAATAAAAGATTATAAAATTCGTGTTTATTTTAGTATTTTATATGTTTTAATTTTGTAGACAGTTCTTTTGGAATGTTAAACATCATATTTAAAATAGATGTGTTGGTCATTAGATAATACCGGGAAATAGGCTTTTACATAAGTCACACAACTGAAAATTATGATTAATTAAGTTGTAAAGTTCATACTTATACTTTTTCTTCAATTCAATAAACAAGATTAATTAAATCATTCTTCATCAACAGCCATTATATCTACCATTGAACAAAGGCCTATCCTATTTTCCACTTTCATCGCCTCTTTCGACTCGCCCATGAAAATATGGGGAGGAACAAAGAGCTATTATTATAATATAGGGTCATAAAAATCATGTACCAGTGCAATCAATGCATTGCAAACACTGGTGAATTGTAAATGTTATGTTCAAAACCATTGATTCTGATTTCCATTGGGTGATGGTCAATAACTTGGGATCTAATTGTAGTTAGCAAACAATTATTGCACATAAGCATGTGATAGTTCTCTTACAACTTCACAGTCTGACTGTAATCCCTATGCCAAGATGCTTACACTTTAGGTACCCACTGTTTAGAAGTATACATCACCAAGGAAGGACTTAGGTACATTTAGAGATCATGTTCAGTTCTGAAACATATATAGCATAGCATGTCAAGTAGCAGGTATTGGTGTACCTTTCCCTGAACACATATCAGAATAAGGTATGACTTATAACAGTAAGCACCTAGTTACCAGTGTCCGTTTCTTGCTAGCACTTTCTGATCTCTTTCAAAAACCTGCTTCAGGACAAGCGTGGCTTCATTACCAAAAGAGTGTAAATAATATTTTCTAACCTACCTCCATTAATCCTTTGGCATCGGCTGACCCACTATGGCCAATTTATGAATGAAATTCTATTGTTATCATTATCACAGATAGCAATGGGTTACAATTGATTTATAATATATTCATATCTTTAGCCTTCTTCACCACA
Organism: Plagodis pulveraria; assembly: GCA_963890685.1. Classification (NCBI taxonomy): domain Eukaryota; kingdom Metazoa; phylum Arthropoda; class Insecta; order Lepidoptera; family Geometridae; genus Plagodis; species Plagodis pulveraria. The sequence continues at coordinate 6,882,831 of OY982950.1, forward strand.
AAGTATACGTAAAATCTATGTGTGCCCCCCCTCTATTTCTGACATCCTTAATAATGTGCCCAAAATTAGTATTTTATGTAATTGTTTCATCCATTAACATATTGTACAGATAGACAATATCTTATACAAGCCAGGGTTATTGTCATAAAGTTGCAAAATTCAGAGAAAAGTTTTCAACATAATCAAGAGATGGATAAATGCTACTGATTGTCGACAAACCCACTTGTATCAGGTAGAATGTAGTAAGCACTATCAAATTTTATCATATCAATGAACCATGCTCAACTGTAGAATTGTTAAAAAATCATTATATAAACCTTATGTGTACATATTCAGTTATTATTTTATTATATATTATAAATTCAGTTTTTATTTTATCAACGTGATAATTCATGAAACTCCAGTCTAGTATTAAATTCTCTTTGCTCCAGTCCACAGGTTGTTATGGAAATTTGTTCCTAAAACACTTTCTCATATCATCCCTTCCATAAATTAAATATGTACCTAGTTTATTCAAGTAAATTGATGTGGGATGGGCACTCATAATATTTTAGAAAGGTTCTTAACCTAATAATATTGTAAGGATTGACACGCCACATACTTTATTCTTACATGAATGTTTTTGCTATCATGCATATATTTCCCACAATTAAGTCATTGGAATTGCGGTATGAATGTAGCATTGTCCGTTCCCACACTGTGAAGGTACAGCAAATGCGTAATATTATAAAAAAATAAGCTTTAGAACAAAGTAAACATCCCAAAAACTTAATTTTGATACAAAGCTTATGTTTCGTAACAGTAATATATTGATTGATAAAATGATGATATGAGAATTTTTGTATCTGCGAATATAGGATTTTTATACAAAAAGTGTTATATTTATTTCACACATTGTGTAATTACATTTAGAACAGTGGCCCTGACTTTCTTGCCTATTTTTCCCATCTATGTAATCCATGCGTGCTGAATGCGGCATTCATTTTGTAATAGACTTTCAAAATAGTGCTTGAATAAAAAAGATTTCTACTTTGACTTTTATTCCTTAATATTACAACTAAAATGATGAAAAACCAGTTATTAAATTAAAAAGTATGTAACATGTTGATTGGTGGTCTGCTGCAACTTCAGTGGACTAAAATGCACATTTCCTAATGCTGGCTACAAACAGGTCAACACGCAGTGAATGAGTATGTTAAAATTTGCACAACTTTCCTGAGTTTGAGAGTCCCCAGTTTGCCACACATTCATTATTGTAAGGTGATGGTGATTGATTTATGATCTCAATGGATGTGCCAACGCTGATAGTATTGTAGAAGTCAGCTCTTATTAAAAGATCTTTAGAACAGTTCAAAATTTATTTTGATTTAAACATGATGTACTTGTATACTACCAAGTTTCTTTCATGCTGGTATTACCACTTATTGTGTCCCTTACAGTATTCTGTTCCACCATCCTTTTACACCAGGCTACCTCAAGGAGTAAATTCATATTCAATGTCAGCATCCCTTTTCTTAGTTAGTAGAAGCTTAGGTATACTTGATCCTACTAGCTTTGTTACTAGTAAGTTGCAGGTTCCGACATGAAGTTGAACTCATGGGCATAAGCCTGTTGTGACTGGAATCTCAAACACACAAATTTCACATGAAACACCTTGATGTGGCTAGAATGCAATCGGCAAAAATATTAAACATGAGTTGGGAATGCATACGAGCAAAACAATTTGTTTGTGCAGTTTTTATCCCTGGAATCATAAGTCTGTTGCACATGCGAGGCGTTAGAGTATTTAGTAGAGTAAGCTTATAATACTCGGGTTTTGTTTAACAATCGTTCACATTTTTATTTTGTAAGAATTTTCCAAATCGCAGAACACTGAGAATATATACTTATTGAACGTTAAATGGAAATATTGACAATATTGTCTGCGATCAAGGGTGCGTACCATTTGGAGTTAAATTCACCAAAAACTATAAAAACGATCACACTCCCAAAAAGTGATTCCACTTGGGTCTTGGATTATTTTCGCCATAAACGCTATGAATCTACTGGAACAGATTGAATTACCTACACCTTATGTCAAAAGTGGCAAATTTTACTTGCATTCTTAGCGTTCTTATCTTATAAGGAACAGGGGAGAACAGTTACAAACGATCACTGTGATCACCACCATAGACGCAGATGTGGTCAAAATTATCGAAAATAACGAAATTAGCGTCAAATGGAATACGCCCCAAAGGATACTGGAACGTGCAAACGAGGCTCTTTCTTTGATATTTCTTTATAGTCTATGATGTACACGTATTATTGGGTGTACATTATCGCCCTGTGCAAAAAGTGTCCGGCCCGTATTTCACGGCCAATAATGCACACCCAATAATTCATGTACATCAAATAGCTTCTATTTTTTGGTCGCGTATTATTGGCTGTGTAATATCAGCCCGTGTAGATAATGCACAACCAAATATTGTACGACCCGTATTGTACACCCCAATAATACGAAGCCAGTCCACGTAATATTGGACGCGTATTATTGGCTGTGCATTATTTGGTCGCGTATTATTGGTCGTACAATATAGGGACTCGTCTCATCTGTGAATATTTAAAAAAATTAAAACATGGCTTGGTGCGATAGTGCCGGTGGAAAGGTATTTATCGTTATTTTCCGGATTTTATGATTGTAAATTATAATCAAGTAATTCATAAACTATTTAAGGTTCGTAAAGTTTGTTATTATTTATTTTATATTACTGAAATCCCGTGGCTCGGTAGATGTGATGTTTCAGTGAAATGAAGTTATTTGAGAACAAATCAATATGGCCCTCAAACTCGGAAAATGCAGGCTATGTCTCAAACTTGGCGACTTTTACTCCATTTTCACGGTCGACAATGGAGTGCAACTATCGGAGATGGTTATGGACTGTTCTAGAATAAAAGTAAGTGAATGTTCAAATTGAAGATTCTGAAATATAAATGGTATTTCAACGCCGATTGTTATCATTATATCAGATACATTTCGGTACATAGATAATTAAAATTCAATGTCTTGTCGTTACGTTTTATATATGTTATTGTATAAATATGCAAGTAAACAAACAAAGGGGCCAAGAAGAGATTTCACAATTTACAAATAAATATTTAAAAAAAAATCTATGTGTACATATATTAAGTAATTTATGTTATGTGTTGGGTATATTTTTACCACTTCCTATTACTTTTCACCATACCGATTGGCAGAGCAGCATGCAACTTATTTCAATAGTCTACTGCTATACTGTTTCCAACCTACATGAAATCATCATGTTTTTCTCAATGTGTGGCCCATACCGGTTGTGACAAATACTGGTAATGATTTTATATATTATCAAGTATTGTGAAAGTAGAGAGTGTGGAAAGAGCGTCTTAATAAGATACCTTGTTTAATAAAAATCAGGTCTGAAATAAACATAACATATCATAAAAAAATTCAATGTGCCAATACAAAGATGTCCAAACTGACTTAAAAAAATCAGTAAAAATACCAATGATCTGTGAGTATAACATAGAGATGGCTATCATTTTATAAATTGGCATGCTTAAAATACTGTTATTTACATGAAATTGGCTAGAAAACTAAGGATTTTTCTTCCCAAGAACATCCACAACACCAGAGGTCTCAAGGATGCATATGATTTGTCAGCCATTGTGGGGGAAAATGCTCTCTTCTTCATGGTGACTGTTTAGTTATAGTGGCAGTCTGCTGAAAATGCCATGAAAACTGCAGGGTTGTGAACTTCCAGATGTGTACATTAAATTGATGAAATATCATGCTATGTCGGAACATGCCATGGTGAAAGCCAGCTGCAGGTATTAATTTAAATAGTTCATCAGAACACTCCTAACCAAACAACGTGATAGATACGGTAAAAGATGCAGAGTGATCCAACAACTCTATGCAGTGCCAAAGGGTCAAGCCAATCAGAGAGCTTGATTGTTGACGATTACTACCTCTGCCTTGAATACGGTCAAATTGAAGAAGCTGGCAGGAATTTTGTGGGAAACATCTAAAAATAGTATTTATATAAGAGTATTTCTAATATGTTTTGTATGTAATAAAGAAGCTATACCAAAATTGTTATAACAAATCAGTAATAACTATCAAAATTGTTGTGAGCAAAAGAAATATATTACTGATAAAATGGCGCAGCCATAACATAAACATTAGTTCCATAAAAAATATTCCATAAATAAGTAATGTAAAATAATGTTTATACTTATAATAAAATAAGTGCATCTATAAACAATTGCTTCATTAGAGTGTTATCTTGATGAAATCTTAACGTACAAACTTAAAAGTGTTGATGAATAGATTCAGGGATTACTTTGCGGAAACCTATATTTAATAATAACAAATATTTTAAGGAATAATAATAATAGCCTTTATACAGACAGTACATAATTCACATTACATAATTATCACTGTTTTTCTTCCACTCATTAATTAATCATTTAATATGCATCACCTCCCTGTCTGTATGCCACTAGTCGACATAGGCCTCCTCCAGCTGTTGCTATTTTCCTGTTAAGTCTATGTGACATCATGAACACCACATAGCCAAACCTTTTAAAAAATTTTCCATGCATTTCGATTCTACACAAATTTCTCGATTGTAGAACGCTCATAGAGTCAAGACTGCCTGAGGATGCTTCATGTAGAAGCATATGGGGTAGAAAATTATTTCTTTACAGCAACTATTGTAATTTAATTTCTTCATCTGTCAAAAAAAAACTCAAAATGAGAATTTTGAAAACTAGGAAAACAAAAGAAAAATAGCTTTATAAATTTCATTTAAAAATGAAAATACTCAACAAATGTGATGAAAAAAAAAGTGACAAATGACACCTTTTTTGTGACATTTGTCACTAGCTGTTGTCGATAGCTTTCTTAAAGATCTTAGTATGGTAGACCAACAACCAATACATTAAAAAGCTTGGATATACGACAACTACTTAACATCACATCTCACTTGGACTTGACTCTAGTATACGACATTACTAAAACCCTTTTAACAAAGATGTATGTAAACATCATTAGGACTAAACAACTTTAAACAGTTTAAATCACGTATATTTATCATTATTTTTGTCCCAATGTTTTTTTTTTTTTTTTTTTTTTTTTTGTCCCAATGTTTCAAACACTTTCAGTCACCCTGTGACTACTATCACTGCAAAGTGTTTGAAATGTCGGGACAAATATAATGATAAATATATGCGATTTAAAGCTGTTTAATTACTATGTGTAATAATCGCGAAAACCTAAGAAAACATTATTATTAGGACGTTGAATTCATGGTTGGGGCTCGCACTTTCGGCAGACTCATCTACTTTATTTGGGGATCAAAATAATTTTGGGATGAAATTAAAGAAACCATCGAAACTCTCAGCTCTCTCAAACACCTCAGACTTACCAAAATGCATGTCTTATTACAATCTCAAGACGATATAGTTGCACCTCTCCCAAAAGACAAAAGTGCCTCCGATCTTGATTCGAGGCTTAATTTTTTTTTTTTTATTTAGTTTTTAATATTGTTAACCAAGTTTGCGTCTATGCTCGAGGCTTTGGAGTCTAGCCTCCACCAACGCATCGTCACCCATGAGCTTCTTAGCTCGGTTATGTATCGAGTCCATGGCTTCGAGCTGGTACTTTGCCGAACCGTCCCAGAGATGGCTGCAGTTTTCCATACAAGACCGGACTTGAGCTTGATATTGGTTTAGAAGCTGTCCTGATGTGAAATACCGCCGCACTTTCCAGAGAACACCCAGCTTTTTCGCAGCTAATTTAGCCCAATTAATCTTCTTTCTCGAACCAAAACCCGCTTTGCTGGACTGAGCACTCTAGATTGTTTATGGAATTCGTAGGTTGTACGATTTTTGGGGATCATTTTGCCCGCGTCCGTAGGTTTACCCTCGAGACCCTAACCTTACTCCCTGGGTTGCAAGTCCCTTGACTTGGGCTTCTTTCTCTGCAACGATATGGACCCGGCACCGGCACGGTGAATCCATAGAATTCTAAGTAAATTCTTCCCCCACACTACAAGACATGAAGTGTAAAAATGTGATACTATTACGCATAGCTAGAAATGTGTATCTCAAAGAGGCGAACGGAATAGAAAACTTGAAGCCTTTTAGTGTAAAATAATTTAAATGCACATTTTTGAATATAAACAATGAATTGACTATGTTGAAATGTAGAATAGTGTGACTTGAACCGTGGGGATAAACTAGTCCTGTCACAGCATGTTAAGAGAAAAAATACTACTCAAATGAGAACTGTGAAAAGTTCGGAAACACATCAGTAGTTTGTTTTTAAGGAAGGTTTATGACATTCGAAATCCAAACTTAGCTTTTAGTGTCTCCCGAAATTCTATTAAAATTTCAATGTTATTTATTTCCCACGAAAAAAATATCTCAGTCTAGGCAAAAAATAAAATGGATTACAAAAAAATTGTTATTGACGGAAAAGACATACTATACGCCTGCATGCGATCAAGAATGCTGTGGGTTATGTTTTTAATGTTCACATAAGTATTCTGGGCCAGACGGTCACTAGAGTGGTTTTCTACTGACTGATAGTCTCTAGAGGGTTGGGACTAGATAGGATGTCTGTTAAGCATATCCCACATAATTATGTTCTATGGGATACATGCCGGCCACTCCATTTTTACAATTCTCACCTCCGACAGTTATCTACACAAAGTGCTATGTGAGGTTGGGCATTATCTTACATTAAGATGAAAACAATTAGCTACCAATGAATCTCAAGAATAGTAAAACGTGTTCTTGGAGGATCTCTTCAATGTATTGCACTGCCGTTAGACGACCTTCAAATACAGCCAACCCTGTGCGTACGTCTGAATAGATCCCTCACCAAACCATAACTGATCCACCATGGAAACTGACAGTTTGTCTGGTAGTGATTGGCAGAAACCTCTCTGTTTTTTCCACACACGTTCGCGGCCATCTGGAGCTCTTCATTCGTCATTCCACAGAAATTTACTCCACTGCATTTTGTTTCTTATTCTAGAAGCTTAAATGCTTACATAATAATTAAAAAAATTAAACAATAACGATTAAATAAACTATCGTTTGAATATCGAGTTTTAACTCACCCGTGTTTTGTGGCACCAACTTACGTTAAATGTCACTGAAATTAAACATTGTTTTTTGTGCCTACCCTCTTTTTTCTTGAAGACAACTCTCTTGGCCACCCCAACCAGTATCGAAATACTTGGCGATGACAAATCGAACATCGTTCAACTTTGCTTGAACTTAAGGCTATAAATTAGCCTCTAATTGGTGTTTGATGTGCTCAGAAAGGCGAGAAGGTACTTCACGTCAGCCCATTGCCTGTAACTTTATAAGGTTCAGGTTCGGCCACACATGGACCACTGCTTTCACCACTGGTCCTCTCTCTCCAGTACCAGTTTCGGACGCCTGACAGAGCATGACATTCTATAAATTTTATGTCGCCGTCTGAAATTCCACAACTGTGCGATTTGCACGGCATTTTCTGCGTCGCACTGCCACAATGAGGAACCTGTGCTGCTATGTGTGATTTATCCGAATCGATAGCGATACGAATTAGGAGCCTTTATGAAGAGAGCATATTCCCTCCTCTAGTATTTGTAGATGTTCGTGGGCGAAGGTGAACACTTACCACCAGGTGAAGCCGCCTGCATGTTAGCCCTATCTATCCCATAAAAAAACGGTTATGATGATTTTTGAGACTCATTCTTCTATCTATCTGGATACAATTATTTTTTTTATGTTATTGTGACGGAACAAGCTCGAGGCATGTTAAGCGGACTAATCTCTGCCCAGAACAGATGCATTTCATCACAAGTGACGAATTGCACTGCGCCCGTCACCTTGCGAAATAGTTGATAAGACTCATGTGCCTGTAATTTCACTGGCTCTCAAGAACTCCCGCTGAAACACACCGTTAGGTGCTTGGCGACAGATGTTCTACTTGAGGGTGGTAGCTAGTCAGGTGGGCAATCGCAAAATGTCCTTCTACCATGCGGTGAAGCTCAAGCCGGCGGTGGGGATCGAACCAGGGACCTGCGGCATGGCAATCCATAGCAATTTCCACTCGGCCATCATTGCTTCAAAGTCCATTTCTAAGTCATAATGTCCATTCCTGAGTAATTATCTGATATATTTATATATTATTTAAATATTTTTATATATATTTATTTATTGAGATGAATAAATGATGTAAGTAGTTATGGTCTTTCCTCCTTGTAGGTATACGAAGGTGATGGATTGCCAGACAAGGTTTGTTCCGAGTGCATACAGAAGCTCAGCAGCGCCTACATATTCAAACAGCAGTGCGAGAGGGCTGATCAGGAGTTGCGCAGGAACTATGTTCCACCTCCAGGTATGTTTGATAAAAATAATTTATCGACTAGCACTATTTTATAAGGGCATTGACGCATGCTAAGCGAAAACATAGAAATTATTAAGGAAGAATTTATCGATTCGTATTTGTGGTTCGTAGGAAAGTGAACCACTGGAATATGTTTCCTATTGTCAATAATGTGACTTCAATTGTATTTAGAATGGGTATGCATTCAAACGCTTGCATTGCATTGCGGCCGTTAAGCAGTAATGTTCACACTGAAATTTTTCATACCGAGTTATGTATCATCCGGTTAGTACTTTCATATGCATGCATAATGGTTTTGAGATGTATTTCAAAACTGACAGGATGATTATCATTGTTATAGAGGACTCTTCAAACGTAATTAGTCATGATGACTAAAAACTGCGGCTTAAAGCTTCGCTTGTATGGTTATATGACATCTTTTAAGTCTAAGGGCGGTTACATTGCTGCAACGTTCGTGGGAGCATAGCGTTAGTCCTACCATACACATTGACTAACCGACAGTTTGGTAACAGTGTTTTTCCAGTTTTTAACAGACATTCAGCACCCCTGACAGACAACCAGTGCTATTAGTACAGCCGTTTACATAATGGATTCTTAATTGTTTAAGTGTTGTTTAGTTTCGCCGAAATTTGTACACAAAGTTTCACATAATTCTTCCAGGCTGTGAAGCTGAAGACCGGATTTCGGTGATTAGATTTTCGGTGTCGATAGTAATAACTGACGCGCGTATCATTCTCACTACGCAATGATACGCGCGTCAGTTGACTGAGGTACAGCATGCGCACGCGCTCTGCGTACGGTTTTCGTAGGCACTGCGTAGCGTCGTCGAGCGCATGCGTACGCTCAGTGTATCACTGTAAACGTTTAATCAATTTCCAAATAAATGACGAATGCGAGCGACGAACGCACTGACTGCCGGTGCAGTGCTGTAATCGGCCTTATATTTTTGACCTATGTTCAATTTTAAACTTTTCTGCATTTTCTCCTTGTTTATCTACTTCAAATTTGATCGCTACACTCTTATTGTCAGATTTGGCACCGAAGATTATTGACTTTTCTGTGCATTGTTTTATCTGTTATCAATTAGTAGTTTTTTTCTTCCAGGATTCAGTATCAGTCCGCCACCACCAAATAGACAAAGTAGCGATTCGGCCTTCTCGACGCACACCGATAGCTCCAACTTAAAGTCGTCATTCAACGAGATCAAAGTGACACCAGTTAACAGAAGCAGAAAAAGAAGCGTCGAGAGCGATAATGCTTCCGAAGCAAGCAGATCGCTTGATTATATTCGACCCAGTAGCTCGAAACGGGTCCAAGAGCTCCGTAGATCCCAGAAGCGGCCCCGACTCTCTGCCAACAACTCACAATGCGACTCGGATTACGAAGACAACGGCGGCTCCAGCTACGTCCCAGAAACAGATATAGATTCAGACGAACCACTCATCAAAACTAACGAGATAAAATGCGATTTCTGTCCAAAAACGTTCAAATGGAAAAAGAGCTTAAAAAACCACGTGAATAACATACACACTAATAAAGACATTCAAGTCAAGAGAGATAGTTTCGATAACGCCGCTTTCAGTACACCTAACAAAACTAATGATGAATCGTATGACGAAGAAAAAATGAGCTGTAGCCGATGCGATAAAACGTTTAAACTGAAGATTATGTTGAAGAGGCACCAGGATACGTGCGGAAAAACCCCTGTAAAGACGCCCGTGAAGTCGCCACAGAAAGAATTATTCATATCGTTGGAACCGATCGATGCGGTGCACAAGATCACGGTGAAAAAACCGACGTGTGAATACTGCACGGCTAAATTCAAAACCGTTGAAAATCTGGAGAAGCATCTCAGGGTAGTTCACGCGGCTGTTCTCAAAAAAGAAATGAAGGAGGCGAAACCCGCGCCTTTTGAGTCTCCGAAGTCTAAGGACCCAAATGCTGTTGCTGTTCCGTGCATCTACTGTAAGAAGCCATTCGATGACTACTACGTGCACAGTACTCACTTCAACGCATGTCCGAAGAAGGATACACGCCCTGTATTCGAGTGCCCCATATGCCACAAGGTAGCGAGTCGGAAGAACGGCTACTTTATCCATTTAAAGAACATCCACTTCGAGCCTCGCGCGAACAAGCCGCCTGAGGACACCGCGTCTTCCTTCGATTGCCGCATATGCAACAAAAAACTAGTCTCGCAAGAAGCGTTGGTCACGCATTTAGCAGCCCACGCGTCTAACATCGACGATGACAATGACGATAATGGCGCTGACGATGCCGACTCGAGGTAACTCAAGGGAAATATCTATTTTTTTATATTAATTTAAGATTTTAAATTAATGTTTGATACTACATTTTCAGACCGAGCACTTTGGACGATTCTGCATCCGTCCATTCGGCAATGAGCACGCCTGTGCCGGGAGCGCTACTGAAATGCCGCATTTGCGATAAAGAGTTCAAATACCGCAAAGCGCTCGAGACACATGAAATAAAACACACTGAAGACGAGTTAAGAGTGAAACAAGAGCCCCCCGACAAGCCATCGACGAGTCTACTAAGCGAGGTCAATAACAGAAGCTCGGATTTCGAATCTAGTCTAGACGACGAAGACGCGGACGATCTGACGTGCGACATTTGCGAGAAAATGTTTTCGTACAAACGGCTGCTAATTCACCACAAGAGAACAAAGCACAACATGTCGTCTGGGACGAAGCGAGCTAAAATCAACCTAAAAGACTGCTCCGTAAAGTGCTTGCTGTGCGATTTGGAGATGAAAGTGAGCACTATCAATGAGCACAATCAGAAGCACATCTCGATGAATATAAAACCGAGGAATATTTACACATGTGCAGAGTGTGGACAGAAGTTCAAGAGTTGCAGCAATTTAGCTAATCACATTAAGCTTGTTCATAGGTAAGGTAACAACGGTTTTTTTTAAACTTAAATATTAAAACTTTAACTTTTGTATGGTAGAAATTGTTTATGGCCATGACAATACTGTTTCAGTCAGATTGTCCACTGCTGAACACAGCATCCCCTATTAAGGGGGTATTTGGCATAATCCCCACGCTTGGCAGGCAGCTTGGGGAAGATATATTTAAAATTTTTATGTTTTCTTAAAATATTTGTTATTAAATGTAGATTTTCGCAAAGTAACGGCTGATTCTATTAAATAATTTCTGGTAACTGGGACAGAGCCAAACCAGAGTAAATCTTTGATCTCCACTTATCCCATCTACACTAGCTAAGCACCTAACGGTGTGTTCCGGCAGCAGTCCTTGAGAGTCAGTGAAATTACAGGCACATGAGATTTAACAACTATGGGTCTTATTCATAATCGCTCCATAACTTTATGGTAGGTTTATAAAACGTCATTAGTACTGCGCAGAAGAAAACTCTTTTGCGCAGTACTAATGACGTTTTATAAACCTATCGTTTACGATAGGTTTTATAATTCATATAATTAATAAGGGGGTTAGTCTCAAAGTGAAGGGCGCAGTGCAATTCGTGACTTGTGACGAAATGCATCTGTTGTATGCAGAGGTTAGTCCGTTTAACATCAGGTGGGCCTCGAGCTTGTTTTGTCACAAAAACATTTAAAAAAAACATTGTGGAAACGTGCGTGACGTGTATTTATTTCTTCTTACATAGGTATGTCAATACTTAAAAGAGAGTCTCAAATATATAAAATGTAAATTAGATTAAGTTAACTGAAATAAATATTTTGAATTATTTTGTGTATGGTAAAGCGATGATTTGTGTGATTGCAGATTGAAACAGAACCAAGACCAGGTCCCGCAGCAGTTCATCGGCGCGGATCTGGCGGATTTTTGTGAGGTCGTTGTGACGAAGGCGGAACCCCTGGACGAAATCCAGAGTCACAACGGCTTTGGCGAGGTTCCGCTACAGGTAACTTATACTAGGAACAGCACACTATCGTAATAGTAGATTATGATACAAGTGAGCTAAGTTGCTCACGAGTTTAATACGCACTTTTTCAACACCCTTGCAAGCAAAAAAAAAAAAAATTTGTTGCACAAATGCGATACAAACAACGTACGAAAATTATGGAAAATAGCCCGCAAGTTTTTTTTTTTGCGCGCGGCAAATGTGTGATTACTGATTACATATAAACCTCTTTGATGTTACAAATCTGTATTACCCGGTTAAATTGAAAATGCTCTGTTTACTCGCATATAATTTGCAGTTAGGTACTAACTTAACTTTGTAGGGATAATTCTATTACGCACTAGTGTATAATATTATTAGGCACGAGGGTGTTATAGTTCGGTTTATGGTCCTAAGAACAATATAATAAAGCTCACTTTACGAGCAAGGGTGTTGAAAACAGATTATTGATCTGCTGACGACAGACATCTGCTACACATTTTTCCCCCCTCCTATATGGCAATACATTATGGTGGGTGAGATGATACTGTATAGGTAGGTATATAACATTTGTGCAGATACGGTTTGAACCGCTCGTACCGCAGCTTGCTTAGTGATTCTTAACCAATCAACTGAATTAGGCAATGACTGCTGAGCACTTCCATGCTTTGAAGGGAACATTGAGGTCGCTCCCCGTTATATGCTTAAAAATTATAGTTTTTCTAAAATATAAAGAAATTATTTTTTTAATTATTGCTATAATATTTTGTTCCTTGCTTGAACATTATAATAAAATATGTGTGCTTTTATGCAGTCATGATATGTATTTGTATGTATTTCCAGGAGGCACCAACAGTGAACCTTAGCGGGTTCACGTGCCCCATCTGCGGCAAGAAAATGGCCACTCTCATCTCTCTAAAGCGTCACGTCAACTGGCACTCCTATGTGGGAAACAACTTAGAGAAGAAACATGAGTGCTTCGTTTGTAAAGAGGTGAGCTTCAGTACTAGTGTCTATATCATTGCCATGTTACACACATCAATAGTCAATACTAGTTTTTTTTTTTTTATGTTTTTGTGACGAGGCCCTTCTGATGTTAAGTGGACTAACCGCCTATAACAGACGCATTTCGTCAGCGACGAATTGCACTGTGCCCGTCACACTGAGACGTCCAGTTGTTAGGTCTCATTAGCCTGTAATTTTTCTGGCTCTCAAGGACTGCTGCCGGAACACACTGTTAGGTGCTTGGCGACAGATTTTCTACTTGAGGGTGGTCGCTAGCCAGGCGGGCATTCACAAAATGCCCTTCCACCATGCGGTGAAGCTCAAGATCTGGGCGGGATTCGAACTATGGACCTGCTGCACGGCAGTCCATAGCCAATGCCACTGAGCCATCACTGCTTCAAAATAGTTAGTAGTACTAGATATTTTGAATTGGCTGTAATAATAGAAGCTGGTGTCTTTGATATTGTGTCCAGCTTGTGATGGCGCCCTGACACGTACAATTCGTATTTTTTTTTAATAATTTTCGATATTCCTTTCTTTTAAATATTATAAATTAACCGGCAAAAGCGCTCACGCGCTCACGAGCGTTTGATTACAAACAATTTCCTTTCGTTAACAAATTTTTACATATGGACACCCGGCGCGTACAACCGCGGTTTGGATTCTCGCTCGAGATGAATAATGTTTGCTTGTACACATTAACCTATGTATTCACCATTAGCATTTACACCACACTAGCTGAAGTGGAGGCTGAAAAGTTTTGAGCCTAAGGTATTAAATAGTTTTGAGGCGGATGTATTATGAACGAAAGATATTATGAAATATCCTGCTCTTGTTCTCATGTAAGTGACTATTTGTAGTCTTTATTTAAACCTAAATAGCTGATAGAAGTATATATTATTTATAGATTTAATCTACCCCTACTTCAATGGACTTATATTTATCATAATGGGTTTTGAACCCAGTGAAAATATATACGCGGTCTTTTTTTTCGCAATGCTCGTCTACTGCCGCCCCACCTTAATTTCTTCTTCACTCGAAAATTTTCGTTTTTGAAGTTTTTTTTAAATTGGAGAACATGGAGTATTCGCTTGAGCCCAGTTCTGGACTGTATGGTGAGTGGTTGATGGCTTCGAATCTAGTCTCGGCCAGGGCACGCCTTGCACCAGTCACTGGCGCAATGATCCGTGTATTGTCTTGCAAGAACAAGACTCCTTTGGACAGATAGCCTTTCCGTTTTTGGACAACCACTTGACACACTTTTGGCAACAATGTGGCATAATAGTATCGATGAACAGAATACCTTCACAATCCCAAAAAACAGCGGCCGTGAGATTGGATGCTGATTTTTCCTACTTTAAATTTCCGTGGTGGCTTTTCTCCCTTTTCTATCCACTGCATAGACTCCAGTTTGGAATTTGGGTCATACTGCCGGATCCACAGTGACAATTCGACAAACAATTTCATCTTTGATTGTCGCCCCAGATGTCTTAAAAACTCCTGCGAAGTTCTCAGCGCTACTTGTCTAATAGATTAAGCATTTTAGACACCCATCGCGCGGATCTTTTCCATGTGCAAATAAGTATGCAACATGTCGTCGATTCGTTCTATGCTTATGCCTATGGCTTCAGCTATCTATCACAACTTGATTTGCTGATCTTCTAGAATTTCCAATATTTTCTTCGGTAACGGCAGTGTTTGAGGCCTGGGATCATTTTTCAGCGACTCCCTGCCACGCATCGATTCTCGAGTTCAACGTTTGATGGCAAACAAAAGGACCAGACTCCCCATCCACTGTAGACATCACTTCAAATATTTCCGTCGGCATTTTATTCTATTTTTTTTGGAATTTGATGACAACTCTAATCAAATTTTGTAAAATGCGCAGATGGCTGATGTTTGATGTTAATGACATGAAAGTCAGTATTTATACTGAAAGCAATGACATACAGAACAAGACCTTAATAACAGTCATAGGTACTTAGGCTCAAAACTTTTCATCCTCCCCTCGTACAAACAAGGCCTACCTGTACAATTACCAATAATAATAACCTATGGCGGTGCGTCTCTTTGTGTGTGAACAGATCTGTATACAAAAAGGACGCGAGCTAATCCTATTCCAATTTTACACTGATGTATGAACTATTCGACAATAGGGTTGTTGACTTGTTTTTTTTAAATATGTTAAATTTAGGACACTGAAATATACCTAACCTAACATTTTTAATATTTTTTTAGGAGTCCTGAACTACTAGAAATTCATCTTTTTATTTCAACTTTTAAAATTGGCGCTAAAAACTTATTCAATGGCGGCCTGTATGCTTATGACGTCACAAGTACAAAAACAAATAGTGCTGCAATATAATACGTTTTGCTTGCTTGTTGTATTGTCGTGCGTAATCGATTTTGAAATCGATTATAAAGGTTGTTCGGCAGAACGTGTACCATAGTGTAGGGGGTATGCACATACACTTACTCAAATAAAGCATCAACGAATAAAACAAAGACGGAACCAACACTGTTTGAAGCACGGATACATGAGTGACAGCATTGTCGATTATTTTTATACGTGGTAATTAAATAAGTTTAAACGGCTTAAATCACAATTATATCGAACATTATTGTAGTCCCGAAATGTAAACATTTTCAAGTGATCGAGACAATGGCGTGCAGTGACATCGGAATAAAAATAATGCTAAACATACGCTTTTCCAACTGTTAAAATTTGTATTACTATGAGTTATGATTGCAAAATGTTTCCATCGATTCTTGTTCCGAGTTTGGAGTGGTTTTATTATCTATGCTGATCTTTGATCAAATATCACGGCGAAATATGACCAAAAATAAGTGAGCCGTAAGTATTACACTATTAAATATATGGGATCCATTGCATTTGATAGTGTAATAGGGGCCTAAATAGTAAATCGATAGTGATGCGACATTTTGTGAGCTACTTGCTATTAGCAATGACTAATGTCAACTGTCACTGTCAAAACCTTTGGAAGCAAACTCTCTTATTACTATTAATCCTAATCTGTGGCTTTGTTTTTGTCCTTATGACATCATTTCCGCCTTTACTTTCGTTTGAAATCACGTGACTTACAGAAAATTTAACCACATTTTGTTTATTCAAAATATAGTTAATCCAATGCAGAATAAATAATTTATTAATTTCATCTAGTTACAGTGGGTGGCCAAATTATTAGTTACACACGCAAAAAAATAATTTTTAACAGTTTGAAGTGATGTAACGTTCTAAAATAATGGTCATATTTTTTTTAAGTAAACTATTTATTCCTTATACAATTAAGAATATGTATTTTCTTTTTAAATAGTAACTATAAAAAATAAAGTCTAAATACAAAATATTTAGTACAATCTCTTAGTATTTAGTAGATCCTCCTTTGGCGTCGATTACAGCTTGTACCCTTTTTGGCATGCTCTGAATATTTTTTTACATTTTCTTTTAATTCTTCATAATGATGCCAAACTGTAGTCAATGTTTCTATGAGATTTTGCCTATTTTTGGTATTTTCTTTGGATATTTTCCGTTTCAGGAGCTCCCAAGAATTCTCAATGGGGTTCATGTCTGGCGAGTTGCCTGGCCAGGGCAAAACTTTGATATGTTTCTTCTCTAATAAGAATGTTGGTATGATTTGGTTTTGTGACAGGGAGCAGAATCATGCATAAAAATGCATTCAGAAGGATCAGCAAACCATTCACTGATCTGAGGAATCAATCTTGTCTCCAATACTTTTTTGTACTGCTCCTGTTTTATCATGTCCGTATCATGTATCATCATCATGTATCACTGTGTAAAGGTTTCCTGTACCTCTTCCACTGATAACTGACCATACCATAACCTTCGGAGGATGTTTGACAGTCTCGACCACACAGTCAGGGTGATATTTCTCGCCCTGTCTTCGCCGAACAAATGAATATTTATCCATCATCATCTCGATGTGAGATTAATCTGAGAAACAAACCTTAAAAAAACGAAACCGTCATGTGCTTATAATAAATTTAATGGACTACAACATTTAATATATTACCGAAAGAACCAAAATTAAGTATATAAAGGAATATTCACATTTTCCCAGTCTGCAACCGTTATGTGTCGATGTTGCTTAGCCTATGCCAAACGTTTAAGGGTGAACTGGCCGGCCCGTTCTCCATACAAACGCCGTTGGGTGATCACTCCCTTATTTGAGAATTTAGGTCCAAAATAAAGCATAATACCGATTGTTTGAAAGTTCCCGTGAGTATGAGACATATTAATGTTTTCAATAACCGGCTGTACTCACGCGTATAACCGGCTGTACTCCGTCCCCCGGGTCAACTTCGTAAGTGGCTACGTTCACCGAAAGACAGGGACCATTTTAATGTACCGGGCGTCTACAAAATACCGTGTGACTGTGGCAAGAGCTATGTAGGTGAAACTCGTCGTAACATCGCAACTAGACTTGCCGAACACATTAGGAGCATTAAGAATATAGACACAATCAAATCAGCAATCGCGGAGCACGCACATCTCTCGGACACGCAACATTTTATACGGTTCGACAAAGCCTCCGTACTAGCAAGAGAAAAATTCTTTATACCTCGAAAAGTACGTGAGGCTATCGAGATCACCCGTCACCCCAATTTCAATAGAGATCGTGGATGGACCCTCCCACCAGCCTGGACACCTATTCTTAATGCTACCTCAACGCGAAAAGTGCTAGGCAGTCTAGAGAGTGATACAGTTAGCAGTGTTTGTGTTGGAGATTTCGACGAAGAACTCACTGACGAAGAGGATGCACCACCATCAGCACAGCGGTGCGCGGGGCGTTCCCCCAGCCCACTGGCCGCCCCCGCGCCCGCGCCTCCACTCTCGCGCCGCGCAGAACGAGCAGTTGCGCGGAGTCGTCGCCGCGATTTAGACGCGTGAACTCACCTGATGAAGGGCATCGGACATGCCCGAAACCTAGGTCGACAATCTCGACCAATACGCGTGAGTACAGCCGGTTATTGAAAACATTAATAATACCGATTGATCTCGTCATTATCTAGGCTTGTATGATGCCGAAATTTTAATAAAATAATTAACCTGAGAATTATGAGCCTCGAAACATTTTCATATAAAGTTTTCGAGGCTCATAACTTACAACTTAATTATCTTTTTAAATTATTGGCATCATACAAGCCTAGATAATGACGAGATCAATCGGTATTATGCTTTATTTTGGACCTATATCCTCATAAGGGAGTGATCACCCAACGGCGTTTGTATGGAGAACGGGCCGGCCAGTTCACCCTTAATCTTCACGGCCGGAGTCAGTTTTTGTTTCTTTGCTGGTCTGCAGCATTTGAATCCCATTTCTACAATGCAACGTCGTCTCGTCTTTGTTCTAGTAGAAATGTTAACGCATGCTTCATTTATAATTTTCGTTCACTCCTTTGTACATTTTCTCCGGTTATCCTGGCAAATGTCACGTATTTTTCGGTCATCTCGAGGCGTAGTGATGAGGCTTACGTCAACATTTTCCAGTTCTCTGACTTCCTAGTGGTATATTTTTATCAAGTTTAGCTTTTATTCGATTCACCGTCATTACATTCACACCTGTAAGTGAAGCAACTTTCTTTGGGGATGATTTGAATGCTTCAATAATGCAGAAATTTCTGAAATCTTTTCTGGGGGAATATGTTGGTTTTTCCTATAATTCACTAAAAAGTCGAAATGTTAATTAGAGAATTCATTATATTTACACAGTACTACACTTTCACAATGTTATTTCAAAAGTCCTAGGCACAAAAAGCATAAAAAACGTTTAATGCACTGTTCATAACAACATGCCCTCAACATCTAATATTCACGTTTTACACCCAATTGACAAATGTAGATCAACAAGTTCACTCTCATATCTTTAAACAATGTTACTACCTCAAAAAAAGTCAAAGAGTATTGTCAGGATTATAATATAAAAATATCACACAGGGAAATTAATTTATAGGTGCATAAATAGTGTTTTAATGTTAATAATAAATAAAAACTACAGTGTAACTAATAATTTGGCCACCCACTGTATGTGCTCCAACTACTATCCTGTTAACATTCCATTGTTTTTTATTTTAGACTGTGTCAACTACCCTATTTAACCTATTCCAAGTTAACAAGCTTAATATTAAATTGTATGTGGCAAGACAAAAATCAAAAGTTGCTTTTTTAGTATCAAACATATCAATTCAATGTAAGATCACGATAATAGCCGTCAATTACTCTATGACAGACCAAAATAATGTAATAAACCTTTCATGACCTCATAGAGTGGGTGTGAAAATGTTAATGGTACATAGAGTTAAAGAATAAAATATTTATATAATCGCTTAGGTAGGCAGTAGTAGTTACTAACTATACTAAAAAGGAAAGAATATGTCAGTCACCACAGATTAATTATGCTTTAGGGGTGCGTAGCCAAACCGCACACTCAAAACCTTATATAGTTACAAACTTAGAGCATAAAATTTTCGATCTCGTAATCTGTTAATTAAAGCCACATCACCCGGCTCTACATATCGTGATGAATTGTGATTACGATAACAGCGCTGATTGAACTTTGAAACCAGCGCGTTTCGTTCAAAAGTCGCAAATAAATCCTCGTATTTTATTATCACTGTTTTGTTCCCAGACATTCAAATTCCAACGTCACTTCAAGCTCCACATGCGGGAGCATTACCACGACCCCTACATCGACCCCGTACACCTGACCTGCAAAATCTGCAACCGCAAGAGCAAACACCTCCGAGCTGCGCAGGCCCACATGAACTATCACAAGCAGACCCGCTTCCAGAACAAGGACTACCAGTGCTCCATCTGCAAGAGAGTTTTCCAATATCGAAAGGTCTACCTCTCCCACATGGCTATACATTACAAAAAAGGCGAGAGCGCGATGAACACCGTCGTAGGAGATATAATCCCCAACTGTTCCAAGTCGAACTTCGACGGAACTCACTCCTGCCATCTGTGCGGGAAGGTTTGCGAGTCGGAGGTTTCGCTGAAGCATCACCTCATCTGGCACAAGTCGAAGACCCTCCTGTACGGCGCTCGGCACGAATGTCAGATATGCCAGCTACAGTTCACTAACAAGCGGCACTTGGAGCTGCACACCCGCGCGCATTACGAGGACGAAAACGGGCCCTACAAGTGCAACATCTGCGGCAAGGGGTACTCTGACGAGGACTACATGCGGCGGCATGTCAAAGGACACAACTTCGACCACCAGTCACATAAGAAGCGGATCGAGAAACTTCGGAAGGACAAAGTCAAGTGTCCGATCTGTTCGCGCTTCTACGCGGACCTGATCCACCTAATCCGTCACTTGCGGCGCACTCACCCCGAGAGCAAGATGATCAAAGAAGATCCCGACGCGCCCCCTCCCGCTTACTACTCCTGCAAACTGTGTGCCAAAGTCTTCCTAGACGAGGGCCGGCTCAAGAGGCACGAGGATGCTCACCTGCGGAAGCCGAACTTCTTCAAGTGCAAGTTCTGCGGAAAGAAAACTATTTCGCTCAAGAACCATAATCTCCATATCAAGGGACATTTGACGACCAAACACGTCGACGAACCCCTGAAATGTCCCAAGTGCGACGAAGTGTTTATACTGGGGTACGCGTTGCATCATCACTTACGCGACGTGCACGAGATCAATGAGACATGGATCGCGGAACGGGCCGACGAGGCGCTCGCCGGCCCGCTGAAGGACTTGCAGTGTTCTGTCTGCATGAAGGTCCTCGCCAGCAAGGGCAACTTTGAGCGACATCTGGACTACCACAATTCTCTTCGTTGCAACTACTGCTATGACTACTTCAGCTCGCTCCGCTTCCTCGAAGGCCATCTTGTCTTCAGCTGCGACAAGAAAAAACTTATCGGCGACACGGAAGTGCACCCGCGTCGCATCAAATGCGAACTGTGTTACAAACCGTTCCACTTACAAGTGAAACTGGACTGCCATCTCCGCACGCAGCACGATATCAAGGTGGACCGACAAGAGTCCACCGGCCGCAAGGAGACGGTCTGCGACTACTGCTTCAAAGTGTTCGAGAACGAGTACGCTTTGGCAGGACACAAACTGTACCACCGCACCATCGGCTACTTCGGCTGCCTCTACTGCTCGCGCAAGTTCAACACGCAGACCGCCTTCCGCAAACACAAGAACCATCACTTCGCACAGCTCAACGTCGACGAGCCTTACAAATGTGAACACTGCGACGAGACCTTCGTCCCCTTCCGCGAGATGATCTACCACATGCGCGATGTGCACGACGACGATAAGGATTGGATCGTCATGCCCAAAGGCGTTACGGAGGAAATGTGCCCTATCTGCAACAAAATCATCCTCAACCTGCCGCGCCACATGGGCTACCACGAGGAAAACAAATGCAAGAAATGTAACGAGTACTTCTTCTCGCGCGTCGACTTCGACAACCACCTGTGCTCGATCGAAAGCGATGCCGAGGATGCGGCCTTCGGTATCGAGGTTACGGGCCAACCCTACGAAGAGTGCACTTTCTGCTTCAAGCCGATCACCAAGAAAGATTCCAAAAAGAAACACGACATGCTACACCGCACTTCTGGCGCGATATCCTGCAGATTCTGCTTCCTTAAGTTCAAGACCATAGACGCGTTCAACATCCACGCGTTCTCACACCGCAGCCGAAAGTACGTGAAGAAACCGATCAAGTGTCGCGAGTGCAAGGAGCGGTTTGTGAAATATGGCCCGTTCATAAAACACATGAAGACTGTTCACAAGTCGACTAAGAAGGTACATTACCGTGCCATCGTGAAGGCCGAGCGATGCGTTGTCTGCGGCGGCGAGTTTCCAAACCTCCATAACCACTACCGAGCCCATCTCGCCAACCGTTGCCAACAATGCCTCAAGTATATCAGCTCCTCGCGTTTATTCGCAAGACACGACTGCGATAAAGAGGACGCAGACCCCTCTAAAGTGTTCACGTCTGACGAGAACCTTCAAGCTCTTATCAACAACTTTGTACCTAAAGACGAGAAAGACGACGAGAAATTCTACGGGTACTCAGACGACGAAGACGAGGTCGAGGAGCCGGAGTTCCCGGAGCGGCCGCCGACCAAGGTGGTGAAGACTTACGCGAAGCCTACAAAGCTTCCCAAGCCGCCGCCGATTGACTCGCAGCAAGCAGAAGACGAAAGAAACTTGCACATGATGGTCGTGTCGCCGATTATATCGGACGTTCTGTCCCTGTATCAGAAACAGGAACACGACACCGACATTAAGGGACAGAACGGCGAGTTTGGAGAGATCGTCAACTTGGCCGATGATGACTCATTGGACGCGATCGATTTCAACGCGCCTGTCGTTGTCATCGACGATTGATATTTGTTTATATGCGATTATGTTACTTCCCGTATCATTTTGTCAAATTTTTATTTGATATTTTGATCTCATTGTCGCATCGGGCCTCGATTTGATGCATTTCATACTTCCATGATATAATTATTAAGTAATAAGTGACGCAAACTTAACTTTCGATTAGGGATTAGCTACACTGCACCCAAAATATTTTAATAGTATTTGAGTAGCAATAAGAATTTTAAATGTCATGGTTTTTTTATAAGTAATTTTTATGATGGTCATAGGATTTAAATATATTTGGAGCGAATAGGCTGAAAGTGAATGATATTGATAATAAAATTGTTACTCTTAGGAATTATTAAAATTTTGATAATATACCAGCTACTATACCGCCATTTGTAACATATACCCACAGTTTGTGGATTTTTTCTCAAAGCCTTGATCAGTTACTTAAGAACAGATTACTGAATGTTTATCGTCACCTGTCGCGTAACAGAATACATGTTCACAGCGGCGTGCTTTCAGTATTCGCTCTGTTAACTGATCAAAACTTTGTTCCAGATACTGAAGGTTAAACATGCTTAGTGTTGATTGTTTACCTCAATGTAGTGTTTTCATTCAAAATAATTACATTGACATACGAAACATATTTTGTATTTAGATTACACAAGACTCACGAAACAACATTTAAATATAAGTAAAGATCTGTTTGGTTCATTTTCTTGGTAATTCAAATACACAAATTGTAAATATTGTAAAATAATAGTTTTGTCGTGATGCTTCGTAGTTGTAATGTTTGGTTTAGCGTAAGGCATATTAATGTTAGAATGTTCGGTTATGTACCAAATCATGTAGTGAACAAGACAATGCCAAATTTTGGTCGGTCAAGAAATCATGTGACATACATAATTTAATAACATAATAGTATATAAATGTATGAACAATTTCGCATAGTGCAAATTATAATTACTACTTGTTTCTCATCTTGAATAGGCCTTTAACGTGTCGTGTGGTAATTGTACCTGACTTCTTGCCTGTCTCTATTGTGTACCACTAAACAGAAGTTTTCATTTCTAGCTAGTATACAGATTATTCCAAAACAACATAATTCTTAATTATAAAGAATATGTATTTAGATTTTAATAGCGTCTTTTAGACCCTTCTACTTAGTGTCAGTCGTCAGTGACTGATATATTATAAAAGGTGGAATTTAATTCCATCGTTTAACTAAATGTGTGTACTCCGTTGCTAGAGAACATTTGCGTATTGCGAGCGCAGGTCAATAACTATCTAGAACCAGCTGTTGACTTCTGGGAATTTATAGAGATTCCAAATACTACTCAAAAATACACCTGAAAATATATCAAGGACCGTATTACTAAACGTGTTTATAGTGAGTGTCCAAAGAATAGCCGGAGAACAAATAGTAATTTATTATACAACGGATGTTTTGATACTTGAAGATATTGATCATCCATACAGTATGGACGTTTCATCATGGTTGGCTTCTACTTCGAACTTACGCACATAGACGCAAGGATCCTGCAGAGATTACGCATCCTAAGCGCCAACTATAAAACAAAAATATCTTGAAATAAAACATCTTTTCACAAGAATAATCAACGAAGATATAGACGTCTGTATTGTAGCATTGCAGCTTACAATATGTATAGAATATATATGCAACTTGTTCAAAACTGGTTATTTCTAGTTTAGTCCAAATATTCTGCATAGGATACTTATCACCTGCCGGCTGCATTTTAAGTTTAGTACTACACCTTTCTTCTAGATCTTAATTTCTTGTATAACCTCAAGAATCGATAGAATACTTGTGTTGAGTGCCAGGTTTTTGAAAGTCGTATAAATAATAGTAGGATAAGTAAGTAAAAAGCTGTAGTAGGTAGCTAGAGTCTCAACTTCATTAAAGTAATCTGTGTTACTACTGCTCTATATCTCTCCAGTTAAATAAAATTTCGTTCATTACGATTTCGATAAGTACCGTTTTTGTTGTGTAAACTCGGCTTTAAATAGTAGGAACTAGAATTATCATATTACATTTAAAACAATGTAATCTTCGTATGCACTAATTGTTCAAACTTCATTTTAATTTCCATGTGTGTAATGTGTATAGTATGTTATTTACAAGATATAGCGAAACTATCTCCGCGGTTCAAGTCACGCAAATATGCGTTATTTGCACTGTATGCACGCAAACGTTTGGTTCGTAACGTGCTAAACAGACACCACGATAGCATTATGACGTCACCTCCGGCTGCAAACAACGCTCTCAGAGAAGTGGTAGTGCAGGAGTGCGTTCAGAGGCTCAGAGTGTAGTTGTTTCGTTGTTTGGTTGTTTTGCAACTTACCCTGAGGTATGGAACGACCGGTTGTTTTATAACCTCAAACATATTGTGACATTGACAGACTCACATCATTATCGTAATAATAATTGCTATTTAACACTATCACAAATTCGTTTTCCATTTTTATTTAAGTTTTATATTTTGAGAAATTATATTAGTATTTATATTTTTTGAGATATTATGGGTGAGCGTATCAGATAGAATACGATATAAACGTCAAAGTCATTTCATGTCACGCGTTTTATGGTTAAAAAGTTGCAACCTTCAAAGGTTTGGAACGGTCCAGTTGTGACAACCGAACGCTCTACTCGAAGGTTGTGAACGACGTTAGAGTGAAAAGTTGCACTCCGAGTGCGCTCTAACCAAGGTTCGGAACGCACCCCAGTGTGTGCACAAATGTCAAATACAAATTTTGACAGTTAGATGAGATTTTTGTTGTTGTAGTGAGAATTTTATACGTAAATCCAACTTGTTCACAAAAGCATGCCTTGAAATGCTATATACTTCTAATGTCGATAATTGAAGTGAAGGTTATTTTGGGTTAATTGCGAAGAAGCAAATTGACAGCAAATGTTATAAGCGCGGCTGCTAATCGGTTCACATCGTTTGCGCGCAAACAGTGCATATTCTCGTTTTTCAGTTATGAACAGAGTGTTTGCAATGTATTAATTGACATCAGTGTTTGCGTGATTGAAACCGTAATGTATATTTGCTTCGAGAGCAGTAGGAATAGACACCGTTATTATAAGGTTTTCAACTAAATATGTATGTATTCGCTGTACCTATTTTTAATATTATCTGTCGATGTGAATCTTACTAGAAAGCGAATGTTTGATGTTAATTAAGAATTTAATACACTTGTATACATATAAGTTAAAACTTGACTATCATGTCACAGTGTAGTCGGCAAAATTATGAAACGTACCTACGGATTTAGTCTAGTATCAAATATTTTGGTTAGGTAGGTGCGTGTTTACAAATATTCACCTCGTTATTCATAGAAAAAATATATATGTCAACGTTTTGTAACTATCACATGTCCCTGTCATTTATATCACAATATTAATTAAGAGAGAACAACAAATTTTTTTCATTATTTTATTTAAATTTCGTCTATGAATAAGGGGGTCAATGTTTTTAGATATTGATATAAATATGTAATATTATTCTGGTCAAAAGTTATAGGACACATATATTCGTATTATTTAAGAGAAAATACAGCATATTATCAATGTCACGATTGGAAATTGTAACTACGCTTTTTGTTTCTGGGAATCATGACTATGAATATGACCTACTCAAAACAATGGATTATTAATTATGACTTATGCTTTGGATGCATTTATATGAAGACGAACAGTGAAATACAAAATAAACGACACCTGGATGTCAACTGTAGGGGTACGCAGAGATGTATAAACACTCACAATTCGAACAAGGTGTTTTGGGGATATCTTGACAATTTCTCAATATCAACACGGAATATGAAATGTTGTCCGCTAGATGGCAATATGCTTCTTCATGAAACCTAAAACAACTGGCAAGATGTTTGTGATGGGTGTTTTACAGTAAAATATAAATAAGAGTACCTCTCTCTACAAAACTGTAGTAGATAGTCAAAGATCGTAGCCGTAATGCAAGTGCTTTTCTATAGATTTTATTATAGTGTTATTTTTCTATTTTGCATCTTTTGTTTCTGAGAAATGATGAATCTTTTTTCTTCATTTGTCAATTTCCTGTGACATTAAGATATTTTTAATTCAAAATGGTGAAATTGTTATTGAGTAAAATTAAAGAGATAATTTTAATTAATAATTTTATTTTTCATTTAGTCAACATACTTTCATGTATACTGATCCCTTCCGTTACGGATCCATTCTTCGTTATCTTTATAATTAGAGCGTCCACACCGTTACGGGACCCGCGCGCGGAGTAATTCTGTTTAACCTGGTAACTACTATAGACGCACACACCATCGTAACCAAAGAAATGCACAGTCGTCCGTCGCGGTTAGGATCATCATTCATCACAACTCCGACATAGCACATAAATTGCAGTTAAAGTTTTGTGAATTTTATAATTAAGCGGTCTACGAGAAGAATAGCTAGTGCCCTGCAGCGAGTCGCTAACAAAATGTATCTTGTCATTCTAAATTAATCACAAGCCCTAGTATTGCAGTTTATGTGCTGTCACAGCGGTGCTTACATGAGTGACCTTGATATTTAATGTCAACTTTGGCTAGTTGGTGCCTACGTTTGTAGATATTAGGTAGGTACGCACTGCGAAGATGATGACCGCGCGTGTATCTCAACGGTGTGGACGCACTAATTTTATAAATCTACACCGTGACTACCTATTGTAGTCGTTTAAAAGTGTATAACATTTAGATTGTAATACAAAATATGCTGGTGTAAAATGAAACAGTTGAAAAACGAAGTGATCGCATTAATGCAATTACTTCAATTTGAACAATACCAGAAGGGACCCACATACAAAAGTAGCATAGTGTTACAGTCGTTAAATAACAAATTATACATTGATGGCGATACCGTACAAATAATCACTTTAACAATATAAAACATTACTTTTTACACTAATATTACAAAAATAGCTCATTGCTTTATAGTTAATCCTAAATTTGTATCTAAAATAATGCATCGTTAAATATTAGAAGATACACATTACTTATAAAGATAACGAAAATATCGAATTAATAAATTATACGTTTATACATACATCTTATTGCTGAATATTTCTAACTAGAAAGTATAACAAAGCCTTGTATTCATTAAGCAACAATTAAAGTGCATCGCGTGACTCACAACATGTATTGCAACGTTGCTGGACAACGCACAACAAAGGCCTTGTTTGTCTTCGTCGTTTGTATGACAGATACAATAAATTCCGCGTCTCATTGCTACTCATATTGTCCGTTAATTTTTGCCTTGTGAATACATGACTTTAAGGTATCCAAAGAGAAAGTATCTCTGGATGAGTTATTGCTATACAAACAGTAGGTACTTGATATTGATTTCTAACTACCCTATCTACAATTTGTTGCCTATCAAGATTCGTGCATTCTCGTAGATCCAAGGTCCAGACCTGTTAATAAAAGAAAACAATTGGTATCATAGATCTGGTCCATGGATCAACTGAAAATTAACGTTATGTCGAGTCATGACTCAGGAGCATGGACGTAACCTCGAAATTAACTATTTTTACTTGGACAAGAAAATTCACAATCAATACACGTCTTAATAAAATAGACATGCATAATCTTGGCTTGTTTTACCCAGCATTATACGATCTTCTTTCCGGGACTTATATGAAGTAAAATGGTAAATAGAAATTCTGAAGCAATATGTAACAATTATTAAGAATTTTACCA
This sequence comes from Plagodis pulveraria, assembly GCA_963890685.1. Lineage (NCBI taxonomy): Eukaryota > Metazoa > Arthropoda > Insecta > Lepidoptera > Geometridae > Plagodis > Plagodis pulveraria. Next base: position 6,911,265 of record OY982950.1, read on the forward strand.
CATACGAATCTTGAAAAAATGGCTATGGAGACTTGCCTTTTGCTACCCCGGTATGTGTAAATTACAATTATAGTGAAATTACAGGCATATGAGACTTAACAACTGTGTCTCAAGTTGACGGGCGCAGTGAAATTTGATGTGACTTGTAATGAAATGTATCTGTGATCATGAGGTTAGTCCGCTTAACATCAGGTGGGCCTCGAGCTTGTTCCGTCACAATAACATAAAAAAAACTCCCTAGGGGAAGACAAAGACCATACATTTCCCGTAACGTTGATAATTGACGCCTGGTATTTGCACACGCCATTTTTATGCACCGGTGATGCGCGTTTTGTTACGGTTTTGAGCAACGCTTTTTCAACAGTTCCAAAGCAAACCTAAAAAAAAGCAACGTAGCTCGTTGTCGGCCCATTGGTATCCGCGTGTGCGACATCGTCCATTTAAGAATGAAATTCTATTGTTCTCGTTATCCCTAGATATATCCTAAAGCCAACGTGAAATTGCTAGAAATTCAAAAAAGAAAAATCTGTTTATAATTAAATTTACCTAGTTGGTATAGTTAATATTACCTCTATCTAAGGCTAAAGGACTTGTAGCTTAGAATCACCATACATTTCGCTTTCAGTCATTTATATTAATGAACAACTTTGAACATCTCTAACAAGTAGATCACATCATGGTAAACATGCCTATTCTCATATAATATATAATATTTTGAAAATGCTTGTTAAAACTTAATAAAGTAAACAGAATAAGGAAAGGATACCAGAATAACACTCAAATGAGTCACAAACCAGGCAAGATCTCTTTGAAAAAGATGATAGTGCTTGGAATTGTATTTAAAAACAACTTCTTATATAATGTTAGTAACTCCCAACGAATTTTAGAGAAATTGTTGATTATCAAAAGAAAATAAGTGTCTTATCTCGAAGAAGCTAATGTGCATAGTTTAACAGCGTTTGTCCAACACCGTCACCGAGAATATTTCGGGACGAGTTTAAGATAAGCTGACGGCAATCCAGTGTCCACCGCGAATTAAAATCTATGGTACAGTTTCGTTCTAGCATTCGTGCGTGGTTGACGCGTTTTCGTAAAAATAAAATTAATAGGTAGAACCGGCGACAACTTCTGCCGCTTATATTCCGATACAAAGCATTTAGGGGTTCATCCGCCAATACGTGATACATCACAGGACATATTATATACTTCACGGCAAATTTTTTATATTCGTAACTATTTACAAATCGTCTAGTTAATACCAAATTTCCATTGACGTAGTAGTAAGTCAACAGTAAACTTTTTGTCACAATGTCGGCCCGAGTACCTACTAGTGGTTGCGCCGACTCGAAACTTATTGAGATGACGGCTGATTAAAAACTTTAATGAAAGAATCGACATCTGTCAGCGTGCTCGTGTTATGCATTTGCCAGATATCATTTTTCATTCATAATTGCCAAACTTTTCTCTTCGTAATACAATAAAAATTAGAATCATCTTCATCTAAATTCTTTGTTTTATAAAACAAAGTTCTTGTTGAAAACCCCTTTATGTATCGTTACTTCGGCGCTGTCATCTCGTCTCGGTGACGGCGCGATGAAGGCGTCGGCGGCGGTGGTGGAGAAACGGCATTATTATTCACATTTCTTGTTTGAGTTAAAATGTAAGTTTAGTTAACAGTATACACAACCCTAGTCAATAACATATTAATTCTATTATGTATAGAATGTTTCTATAATCTAGATTAAGGCTCCCATAGAGAAATAACACAAATAGTGATATCTCGACTTTATGATAGCCGATTACTCAAACCAGTGGACTGCACTATCGGCAACCCAAACCGCATCAATATGGAAAAATCACACCTAATGTACTGATGCGGGGCCGCCTGTGTTACCTAATTCTTGTTAGAAAAATAGTACCTAACCTGTAGCTAATAAAAAAGAAACCTGATATGCCTCTATTTGTAGATAAATTAAAATATCACGAATAAAAAAAAAATTCAAATAAAGAACACTGTAAAAGACATCGTCTATGTCTTAAGGCGTCACGTACCATTTTACATCGCCCCGTTTTGTTTTTCACTACACTCAACAATGATATCTCTATTGGTTAAAAGGCTCCTTGATCTAACCAAATATTAGCCTGAACTTTCCATGATTACCTCAAATCTATTACAAAATTAATTACGAGCGTTTTTCTGAAATAAGAGCCTGGTACTGTAAACTGTTCTTATTTTCTTTCTTGATTTATAAAGTTAATATGTACCGAAGTTATACAAACATTTTCAGTTACTATAAAAGCTAAAATCACAATAATTATAATACTTATATAAAATAAGTTTATTCTAATGCAACTTATAATTAAAGTCATAAAATATAACACCGAAATTAACATCTTAATATTAATTAATGATTAAAAACTATAAATAATTTTAGATCCCACCATCAATTTTCCTCATATAATTTTTAGACAAAAAAATGCTGAAATAAAACAGTACTTTGACTTTGTTTGTAAAGTAAGTTATCCTTATTGAAAAAACTATGTGAAAATAACTGGTGAGACCTCACAATATAAATTACTATATAAAGTGCGAAAATTAAGTTTTTAATTTGATAATATTTGACTTCTAGCGAACGTACTAAAAATAAACCCGACCACGAAATGTGTTCTAACTTAAAACTAGCTTCAACGCATAATAAGTTGACTTTGAAATTAGTAAACACTTGGAATATATCATACTTTTGTAAAAACAAAACACGGGAGTGTTCGGGGACGACATTGACATAACTTACTTAATAATAGGTTTAACTCTGCTGCTACTTATAATTACTATTTTTGATTTATTTTGTCGTATTTGTAGTACACTGACAATAGCTAAAATAATTTAATCACGCTCAATAATCTTATAAAAATTATATTAACATCAAAATATGAAGCAATATATAAAAATATTATTAACTAAGCGTGCCAATTTAACGAATTTTTCACTTTGGTCATTATTTCTATCAACTCTCTGACTAGCAAGTAATAATTAATTGATAATTCAAATAAAATGGTCATTTTTGTCCATTGGCACGGTAATCACTTGCAACTGCTCAATACAACTTGAGCTTATAAACGTTTTATAATATAGTATATGTTTTGCAATCGTCTGAGGCAATGAGAACGCATGTATTCAAAGCGTACACAATCCTTAAATCTGCGTTTGAAAGGGACAGCTATCACATTCACTTTCATAGAAAAGTGGAAAAGAGATAGTGCTATATCAATCCTTCCCAACTACCGACTATAAAAAAAAACCTACGAAAACCAAGATTAATTTTCAAATAAGGTTTAGTCCAACTACACAGACAAGTTGAAAATTAAAACAAACTAAAAAAGGAAACAGCGTTATAGCATGAAGGAGGATTAAGACTGGAGAGATCTTTCAGTCAAAAAATGAACGCTCCTTCAATGTAATGTGTTTAACACACATGCAAAATAGTGTAATACACGCAACCTCATTTATATCATTGGATTTTCAGTCATCTTGGTGTGTGTGGTGCGTACGTGTCCGAGTTCAAAGTAAAATCGCTGCACGCACACATTTAAATAATAACGTTTAGTGGTGGGGCGTGCATTTATAGACTGAAAGATCTCTACCGCATGTTGATTGATCCATCTAACTCTAGTAGCGCTTCTGAATCCGGTGAAAGTAATCGATATTTAAAAGGCAATAATGCATACAATTTCATTTCATTCTAGAATCTCAATAATAGAATATCAGTTCTAAAATAGCTCTTATTCAATATAAGAAACCGTTCGTTTGATTGAGAATCCATATTTTGAAGAGATCCGGGACGCTAATTTCCTCTAAATTATAATTTCTTTGTAACAAATCATCCTAAAACAGATTGCCTACTTGTTGTATCTCGTTAGTTCGGGGTAAAGAGCGGTTCGCAATGATCTGTGTAGTTTGTGAGATGTTCCGCATCGTGAAATAAGACAATGCCGCATATTGAAAATATTTTTTTACTTCGGGTAATTCTTGTTAATGCCATGACAGTTTTCAGTCCACAGACCATATCAGTTGCTACTAAGAATAGTAAGAAGCACATTTTTATTTTACCACGTTATTATCAAATCACCTTGCATCTATCTGTCTTTCCGGGTGGAATCATGCAACTAAAATGTCAAGCGCTCCCAATTAGTTTTATTTTAATGCACATAAAAACGTGGTTTATACATTTTTTAATCCACATTTAATTCTTGTTCCCTTACTGAACGAGTTACCTATGTGAAATCGAAACATGTTTGTTCTATACTTTTAATTGCGAACATGTCGATCGATAGCTCAATGGTACGATGATTGCTTTTAAGCGTTATATAATGTAACGTTAGTTCGAATGCTGTTATATATGTAGTATTTACACCGATGAAACATTGAATCGACGACATATTTGGCGATATAACAGCATTCGAACTAACGTTACAGCGGTCATCGCTTAGAAGCAATAAATCATCGTAAAAAAAAAAAAAAAACTTTTTCATGTTTGCAATAACAATTTTTCGCATAGAGGGTTTTGTTTGCGAATTACAATACAAAATTCCAATATACGATAGAAAAAATTTAAATCATGTGCGGGATTCGAACCCGCGTCCATTCACCCCTTTAGCCGGGGTAAGCTCTAACCAATTGAGCTAACATGACATGACGTCATAACTCAAACGTTTCGATTTCACATAGGTAACCCTTACTGAACATACATGTGCCTCACTGAGCATAGATAACGAAGGCAGCGCTCTGACTAACAACATATTATTACAAATCTAATATAGCGGATATGAAACGTTAATGGGTGTGTTTGTGTGTGGTTAGTTGGGTAGTGGTGTGGTGTGGTGTGAGATTGTCTATCGTGTGTGCATCAGTCCCAGTCGTCATCGTTAGACTCGTCGTCGTCGTTATCGTCCGAGTCGGAGTCGGAGTGTATCGCTCGGTTCCGTTCGTCGAGCGCTCGCTTGAGCAGCCCCGCCAGTCCGTGCTCGAGTCCCGCCGCCTCCGGACGTCCCGAGCTGCCGGAGCTGCTCGATGACCGTGGGACAACCTGTACACAAACTCATTACTTGTAACACCGGCCAAGTGCAAGTTGCAATGCAATGCAAGTTTGAAGCGCTCGTAGCGAAGTTTACTTAGCTGTTCTCAACCGATCAGCAAAGTTAAGCAACGTCGCCCGCGGTCATGAGTTGGATGGGTGACCGCTAGTGACATTACTACTGATACTACCGTTTCCGTGCTTCGGAGGGCACGTTAAGCCGTCGGTCCCGGTTGTCGTCTTAGGATGGCAGTCGTTATAGCATGGTGGTAGGGCATTTTGCGGATGCCCGCCTGGATAGCTACCACCCTCAAGTAGAAAATCTGTCGCCAAGCACCTAACGGTGTGTTCCGGCAACTGTCCTCGAGAGCCAGTACTTCTAGGTTATCCTGAACAACATCTTCGACCACATCATCATTTACCATCAGGTGAGATAGTGGTCAAAGGCTAACCTATAAGGCATAAAAAAAAAAAAGTGCGAGTTGGGGAGGGTTTCGTATCCAACACATAGGTGTCGATTCTACACAAATTCTCTAAAGCATGGTAGTTCTTAATCTGATCGCAATGAAATCCATATTCGTGTAACGCTTAAAATGACCATTATAAAAATAGGATTATTCTATTCAATTGTATAAGCAATGTTGCATCAGTTTAGAGAGCACTAAGTTACATGACGACTTTTGCGTAAAACATACCACAAATGAACATAATAGTCAACTTTAAGGAATGTAATTCAATTTGAATATCAATGAAATGCGAACTAGCATAATTGAGTGAATTTTAAGGTTTGAGAATTTGTATAGAATCCACACAATTATGTACTAAAAAATCATATATTTTTCGTTCAGTTAGAAATGTCTACCGGGGTCCGTCCCACATCTGGGCGTTTTCATTATTTTTATACATTAGATTAGGGATTGTAATCACATCAAGTTGAATGATTGTATGGGTTACATTTTTTACAAGGAGCAAACACAAATAACGTAAAAAAACGCTTCTTCTATGGGCCTTTTAATAATAAACTTTTTGTTATTAATATTATCTGTAAGGTAATCCACTATGTATTCAATGAACATTTAAATCGGCTACCATTACAATTTTCTATTAGCCTTTAAATTAAAGGATGAAGCAAAGATGGCTCAGTGGCATTGTCTATGGACTGCCGTGCAGCAGGTCCATGGTTCGAATCCCGCCGCGGGCTTGAGGTTCACAGCATGGTGGAAGGGCATTATGGGGGTGCCCGCCTCGCTAGCTACAACCCTCAATTAGAAAATCTACCGCCAAGCACATTACAGTGTGTTCCGCCAGCAGTCCTTGGGAACCAGTTAAATTACAGGAACATGAGAATTAACAACTGTACGTCTCAGTGTGACGGATGCAGTGCAATTCGTCGTTGACGAAATTAATGTTATAGGCAGAGGTTAGTCTTAACATCAGGTGGGCCTCGGGCTTGTTCCGTCACAAGTTAGTAATCGGATTCCAGAACTCTAAAAATTGGTAGACAAATATTTGGTAGACGCCATTGCTCCTGGCAAAGGGAGTAATAAAACGTGGCAAATATTGCTCTTACAGTCCTTACCGACTCCGTATGTCCTATAATATGCATCTCCGTTAGTGTTGCATGTTATAGCTGCTTTGAACGAGTGCTTAGTATTCCATCGCCCTTGTCCGTAGCATAGCTCAGGTCACTTAGTCTGTCAGACATTGTTATGTTTTCGCAATTTGAAGTACTTGACATTTTCTATTAATTTTACTGAGCATCATCATTATCATGCTCTAGGACAGTACAGTCCCACCAACTTATCTGTTCAGGCGGCAGAAAAAAGAACTACAACATTCCTTCAAATTGTGACAGTTTGTAGTTGATTTCCTTGACCAGCAGCGCCCTCGCGAACTGCACAGTTAAGTTGGTGGTACTATACTGTAAATTGCTCGTTGGCGGTTGAAAAAGGACAACGCAGCGGTACCCACCTATACTTGTACTTATAGTCTATTACAAAAATGGATAGATTGAGAACTCACGGCTTTTAGTTGGGTCCCTCGTCTGATTTCACTGAGAAGATTGTTTCTGCTGTCATCCACCTGCGGCAGCTTCTGCGCTTGGTTTGGCTCCACTCGCTAAAAAGACACGTAAGTTTGAAATAATTAAGTATATGTTCAAATAAGTGAGTAATATAATGAATAGATTCAGGCGTTGCTTTGCGGAAATCCATATTGGATAATAACAAATATTTTTAAAACATTTTAAGAAAACATCAAATATTTCTTTTTAAGAATTTTTTCTAAAATATAAATTTGGTGTTTTTTTAATATATTTGTTATTATTAGGTAAGTAATAATTAACAATCGTTATTTTTGTATTTGTCGTGTAGACATTTACTATTATGAATAGTAAATATGTGATGATTGTAAAACCGGTTCTAGGTGTTATCATTTTTATTGTTTAAATGTTTACATTGCGCAAAAAAGTTGTTCGCGTAGTACGAACAAAACTGTATCAGCCGGATTGTCCACTGCTGAACGCAGCCTCCCGCATTAAGGGAGGATTGCAACAATCCTCACGCTTGGCATGCGTCTTGGAGATGGCAGTATAAGATATGAGTTCCTCAGAAGGCGCTACTGCCCACTTTCCAGTATTTACCTTTAGTCGCCTCTTATGACACCCATAAGTAGAAATGGGGGGATGACATTCTAGCCCGACACCCCACGGGGCGTGCCTGTACTTATCAGTTTTCCATAAAATTATGTTATTTGCAAAAGTATTTAGCAATATCGTTTTGTATGGGAATTGTTATTTTCACATTTAGAGATAAAATAATTGAAAAAACGAAAAACTGGCAAACCAGAAACATAGATATTAAGCTCAAGGACACGCATGCAAAATGTCACCGAGTTTGAACACTTGATATTCAAAATATGACGAAACCATTCTTGCATGGAAAGTGCTACGAAGACAATAACCTTAACTAAAGGGTTTTTCAACCAGTACTTTGTTTTTTATAACAAACAAAGTGGCCAGTCAGAGCGTGTGATTTAACTCCACTGGATTATTTTTTGTGGGGCTATGTTAAGGACAGAGTCTATACGGAACCAATCGAATCGAATGCAGCCTTTAAACTAAAAATCCGTCATGTGATTAACGATATAGACCCGCCATTTTGCCAAAAAGTGATTAAAAACTTTGATGAAACAATCGTCATCTGTCAGCGTGCTCGTGGTGGACATTTGCCAGATCGATTTCATTTTTCATTCATAATTGCCAAACTTTTCTCTTCGTATTACAATAAAAAATTTAATCATCTTCATCTAAATACTTTGTTTTATTTTGTTTTAGAAAACAAAGTTCTTGTTGAAAAACCCTTTACTATAAATTCAGGTGGAAAGATGAAATCTTGAGTTTTTTCACAGAATCTTAACTGCAAATGGCAAATTATTTTGCTAAGCAATAAATATTAATGGTTTAGTTTTTTCATTATTTTTAGTATAAATTTAGAATATAGTATTTATTTTACGTGTACTTTTCTTCGATGGGAACTGAAATATGTAACATATTAAATACTCACTTTGAGCGTTTTGTTGCCGGTGCGGATGCTCTCCATGAGGGCAGCACGTGAGTCGGGTTCGACGGCCGCCCCCACAGGCATGGCGGGCGCGGGCGGGGGCGGGGGCGCGGCGGGGGGCGCCGGCGGGGGCGGGGGAGGGGGAGGAGGAGCCGCACCTGGCGGTGGGGGAGGGGGGACCGACGGCGGTGCGGACGAAGGAGCTGTAGGTGATTAAATTGTCATTATTAGCTACACGAATTAGTATTGTTTCCTGTAGATTAGTGGAACGCCGATGGATTGGATGAAAACTGCTAATAGCCTTTTCACCAGAAATGTGATATGTTGCTATGCTACAGATGTGTCACACTCACCAATCAGATCTCGTCGTTTGTCAAGTTATATAAACAAAACACATCCTTAGCGCACATATATGGTCGAAAGACAGCCTTAGGCTCTGTAGCCACCGGAGATGAACGAGCAAGATGGGCAGTGTACGACCAAAAATCTACCAATAAGATCACTGCGCTCAACAAGACTAGGCAAATGATGTGATCCTATTGGAGGTTTTTTACCTTGCACACATTTTTCTCCCACATCTCTTGTGGCAAGCAGCTTATTCGAGTCGTTATAAGGGAAAAGCATGTTTAGCAGTGGTCGTCTTCTATCTGAAATATTTTTTATACACGGACAGATCCGAAAAGGAGGTTTTTAAATGAGCCAACCCTCAAGTTATGAGAATAACCAATAATTGATTGTGACATGCTATTAGCTAAGCTTCAACATCACTCGATACACGAATCTCGTCTAATTTCTTATTTACGGAACTGATCTCAGTTAGCAGCTTAGGTCCCTTGCAATTCCTTCTCTTCATTAAAAACTAAAGTTTTCGCGCAATAATACCTGTTTTATAGTTAGATACACAATCGACGGTATACCGTTAGCTCAACTTATATAAATATACTTATTTATGGATTATTCATCATGTTTCCTCACTTAGAGGCGTTCAAAATCGATTAGTTTGTCTTAGACATTGCAGTCATAGATATTCCGCAACAGGCTTACAATGTTGTTTTTCTACGCTGTAGTATGTTAGAACAGTGCTACTACTTCTTATAAATGGATATTTTTTGTGTAATTCCTATGAATTTTGGCTTACCCACAATTAAGTCATGTCGCTTGAAGAACAACGTAAAGTGTCAGACATTCTTATGCTATTCATGTTTGTAGCAAGCAAGAAGTTTAGTGGATTTTCGGAACTCCCAAATGTACGATTCCGCATCCTGTTACTCGTAGCAGTCTACTATTAGATAGAAAAATGTGTCTACCAACTTGTAAAACTAAAATGTGAATTCGCCGGTTCATTGTTAAAAATTATGTATGTATTTACGATATCATTAAGAACGATATCATTCACCGCAGTTCGTTTTTCTCATTAAATAATATATTAATTAGATACATTTAAGGTTGCTATTTTGAATTTATTATCATTATTCTAGCATTTTATAGCAATCATGGCCGAGTGGTAATAGCCATGGACTACCGTGCCGCAGGTCCCTGGTTCGATCACCACCGTCGGCTTGAGCTTCACCGCATGGCGGAAGGGCATTTTACCATTGCCCGCCTGGCTAGCTAACACCCTCAAGTAGAAAATCTGTCACCAAGCACCTAACGGTGTGTTCCGGCAACAGTCCTTGAGAGTCCGTGAAATTACAGGCACATGAGACTTAACAACTATGTCTCAAAGTGACGGGCGTATTTGTGAGTGATGAAATCCATCTGTTACAGGCAGAGGTTAGTCAACTTAACTTCAGGTGGGCCTCGAGCATGTTCCGTCACAATAACATATGGATCTGTAAATGTTTCAACAAAACCATTTATCATCGTAGCTTGCATAACACTATTGAGTTGGCCGCTGGGATTGTCTAATATTGACTAATGTATAAGATCTTCACACTGTTTAAATGAAATGACTACAATATAATAGTGTAGTATAGATACTTACGTTGCGAGGGGCGGGGCGGCGGCGGGTTGCGGGGCGCGGGGGGTGCGGGCGGCACTGCGCGCGCGGGCGGAGGGGGAGGCGCGCGGGACGCTGCAATTACAATGGAATACAATACTATATTTGCACCTCCTCATTATACTGCAACATAATTTTTACCCTAGTTTTAGGGTAAAAATACCTTAAATTATATCCACTCATAGACGGATTTGAAGACTTGCTTCACTGATTGCTCGCATCCATTTGATTACGAAATTATCGGAGCGGCGGGCGCCGTAATGAACTCTTAGTATAAAAGTGGCAGATGTATATTTGCATTATTGCACCATATTTAGTAATGTAATGATATTCAATCATTGTGTCAATTAGAGGATATTTTCTTAATTTAATTAAACAAAGTAGAATCACTCCAAATTTGAATTCGGAGGCTAAATCTGACTCTTGCAATTGCTGACCGATTCCTATTCTTCCTGTTCGGAGTAAAGTATTCGCAAAAAATATGCTTCAACAACTTCAATCCCATTTTAATGAGTATAATATATTGAAAGACGATCAGTTTTACTTCACAATGTACATAACCATAACAGTTGCAGATGTTCAATTGATGTCACATATACTAGAAGCCTGGGAGAGTACACACGATGCTATTGGCGAGTTGTGATCTTTCCAAGTAATTCGACGGTGTAGAGCACCGCACTCTGAATCGTAAACTTTATCAATATTCCTAGAAAATCTCTGAATCCTATAAAGTCATATCTGTCAGACAGGCTACAGAAGTTGGAACATATGACAACACTTCTTCCGGGTCTTTGTTAAAAATAGGAGTACCACATGGATACATTTTAGGACCTTTTCTGTTTCTAGCATATATTTTTGACCTTACACGGTCAAAGATTTCTGCGATGTTGTTTTATTCGCATATGATGCCGCAATGATTTTTAAAGTAGACAGATATTATAGTGAACTAATTCAAGTAAATAATATGTTATCCATGATATCTAAATGGTTCACCGGTAATAATCTCGTCTTAAATACGTTGAGAAAAAAAGAGTTGTCTGTACTAAACGTTACTTATGTTGAACCAAATATTAAGCTCGGTCTAGATAAAGTCTCTATTGACAATGCGACAGTCTTCCTGGGAATCAAAATGAATTCAACTTTACAGTGGCATCCACATATACACGATCTATTCGAAATACTTAGTTCTGCTGCATATGCAGTTCGTAATATACGACAATTAACAGACATAGCCACTAGCCGGCTAGTTAATTTCGCGAACTTCCACAGTATTATGTCGTATGATGTATTGCTGTGGGGAGCTGCTGCTGAGATAGAGACAAGCTTTATCTTACAAAAGCGTGCAATTCATGCCATATATGAAATGGATCCTAGGGAATCTCTGAGGGATATTTTTAAGAAATTGATATTTTAACTTTACCAATTCTGTATATATTTGAAAGATTATGTCGTAGATGCCTAAAATGAATAAATGATTTTGAAATTTATCTGTGTCGCAAGTTACTTAAAAATTTTCAATTTTATACTTGCGATTTCATTTAAACAAATATTATGCAGTCTTCCATGTAAACAAAGCGTAACATGTAGAGAAAAAATTAAGTTTTCAATACCTTTAAGCATGATACAATTCTTAATATTTCGAAGTTTAGTTGTCAAAATCGAAATTATCAAATAGCGATCACAAAAAACCTTTACTTGTTAGACTTGGGTCAGAATCAAAAATAGCTACCTGTGAACCCGATCTCAACTTTATGTATACTCTCAAGAGACATCTTAAGATGTTGAATCAATATTAAGATGCTGTTATGAACATCATCATGAGCTGAGACCGCAAACCAAGCTTAGCTTCCAAGCGTGGTCTTACTATGCGGATTCTTACTAGCGGCATTTTCTGAGATGTTGTTGATATATGTTTATTAATTCGGACCTTGGTATGTCAACTAATGAAGTGTTTGTGTAACAGAAAGCAAGTTGCAGCAACTGTAGGTTAGTGCGATACTCACGTGGCGCGGGCGGGTGCGCGGGCGCGGGGCTGCGCGCGGGGACGGGCGGCGCGGGGGCGGGGGGAGCGCGGGGTGCGCCGCTGCCTGGGGAGGAATACAATACTTTTCATTATTACTCATAAACGAGTAAATGACAATATTTAGGAAACCTGAACATGACCACCCAGGATAGTTTTATACAACATGAACTTTACGTTACATCAAAGACAACTTTGTTAGTCTTAGAACACTTTCATGAAAATAATTTCTAGTTATTATCTCGTATTCTTAATTTTTATGTCAAATATGTGCTACAGATCTCATAAAAAATACCTAGCAAAAGGTCTTAGATGTGACAACAATATAATTTGGTATTTGCTTTAGGAGCTAGGGGTCCTACCTTTATTAGGTTTAACTTGATAGAGGTCTTCCTTGACTGCGTCCAGACCACCGTGCTGCTCTATGAACCCATAGATGAACTCTCTCGTCTCCTCATCTTCCAACTGCGTCTCGGAGACGCCCGCTTTGGAGAAGAATGAACGGAGCTCGTCGTTCGGCAACTTGCTTTCTACGTCGAATCCTGTGATACGGAAAACAAAATAATATTTCGGTGGATAGAAAAAATTAAGTAAGGAAATAGTACTACAATTAGTAGATTCAGGCGTTACACTTGCGGAAATACATATTTAATAGTAACAAATATATCAATGATATTTTAAGGAAACATTCAACATAATTCCGACGTTTTAAACGCCACGTAGCCTAACCGGAAGAATGTTCGATAGGTTTTGCTTTTACAGGAAGCATCATCCGCTGGTCTTGATTGTTCGAACGTACGATAACTATCAGGAAAATTAGGTGGAATTGTCACAAGATACATCTTAATCTTTCTTAAATGTTATTTAAAAAAATAATTTGACAGAATCAGAATATATTTATTGTCAACTGATAACATTATACAAGTCAGCCAGATCTTACGGCAATAGAGTAATAATCAGTTTGCCCACATCGAGCATTCAATATTAGTCATAGTTATATGAATACATCAATAATCTTATTGTTAAATGACTATTAATATTGTTAATAAATATATCAAAGTACATTCTAATTTTAAATGTGTTATCAATCATTAATTCATTATAAATATAAATAGAATTAAATATATAATATAATTCAAACATGTTAGTAAAGTAAATTTAAAAAAACGTCAATAATTCTAAATCAATTATGTGTGTAACAATAACGTTACTGTTACACACATAATATTATCGTCATAAACTCATCTATTGTATATGTCAACTGACTTATCCCTATTCAGATACTCATTGTAATTATAAAAAACATGATTAATTAGCCACCGTTTGTGTTGTATTAAATGTCTTATTATTTATTATATCCGTAATGTGACTTGGCAATGAGTTGTACACATGTATAGAGCTGATATACATGCTTATCTTATAAATCACACAATTGACTCTGGGTGCATACAAACAATCGGGCCCTCTTAATTGTGTGTTCCTTACTCTCATATCTGATTTATTTTTGTATAAGTGCATATTATTTCTTACAAGAACAGCCAATCTAATATATAAATTCCCATCAAGGTCAAGTATCTTTTTTCCTTAAACAAATCTCGTTATGTTTCATCGCTTTTTTACTATATATAATTATTAAGCTCCTTTTTTGTAGAATAAAAATTTTCTGGGCATCGACTGAGTTTCCCCAAAATATAATCCCATAAGTTAACAAAGGGTTGATGTTTCCATAGTGTGCACTTTTGGCGACATCTACCGATGATACATCACAATACCGATAGCGCGTAGCAATAACTTGAGATTCTATTATTGAATTTTTCTATATATTCTAAGCATTGTACTGTTTCTTTTATTTCATTTATTGGTGTGGTGTGCATTTTTATCAAGCCCAGCACAGGCATTGGCAATCAATAGAGTTCCAAATAAGGTTAAGGTTCCAATTAAGGTTATACTACCCAGAACATATTTAATAAATAAAACACTATCTTTGCGTTTCACAGTCATCGATTTAGCCTATCCATCGGTTAAAGCTTGAAACGCGCTGCATGTTAACTGTCATTTTTATCATTTAGTTATTTTATGTTCTGGGTAACCGGAACTTACTCGAACATTCTGAAACAGGCCCTAAGATATATATTTTGTCTAAAAAATGGGCTAGGTACTTTAAATTAGCAGAGATAATAATAAGGATCCTAAATTTAGGTATACATTTAAATTGTACATATAGAAACGGACATAAAATAGCATTTCAGAATACAAAGGTTAAATATTTAATTGTTAAAATACGGTAAACAATTGCTATTTAATTAGTAGGTAGGTTTGGCCGATACACATCCATGAACGTTTTGTCTGAATTTTATAGGTATATGGTACAAGCTACGTACATTTTATACATCTGTATCAGCCGGATTGTCCACTGCTGAACACACCTCCATTATTAAAGGGGGGGGGTTTGCCATAACCCCTACGCTTGGCAGATGCCTTGGGGATCGCAGTGTGAGATATCAGTTCCTCAGAAAGCGTTGCTGCCCACTTTCTGGTGTTTTAGTCACTTACGACAACCACGGGTAGAATGGGGGAGGGGGGGGGGGGGGGGGGGGAGGTGACATTCTAGCCCGGCCCCCTCGGCCATAATAGGTTACCCGAGATAGTTCTGAGAGATTACTACTAAATTGCACAACAGCATACAGTAATGCATAATATACAGTGATCCTCTTGTTACTAGTTTGTTCCTAAAAAGAGACTTCGTCGAAGCAAACCCATGAGAATACGGTACACAATTGAACAAAACACAAAATTTAATACACTATACTAGGAAATTATGTAAACGGAAAATCACAGATTACCTACTCGTACTTATATTAGGACTTAAAGGTACCGAAAATTTGCTACATATCAACATCTACACATTCATACACACACCCATTCACATACACACACACCCACTCACACATCTCACAAACTTAAACACAAAAATATTCACATGACAAAATGGTTATGTTAAATTAGACCCAAATGGAGTGAACTAGCTCTCACAAACACAGGGAATCCTACCGTGAGAGCTAGAGCTATTGATGTTGTCTTTCTGATAGTTTAAAATTACAAACATTGTCTAATTTTAGAGTAGTTTTAAGATAATTAAGGCAAACATTTTTGTAATTAGGAAATAAATAAATTTGAATTTGAAAAGTTAACATTCTATTATGACTCGCACATATTATATGGGATATATAAACTTAGAAAGGATGAAGTCAGCAACATTTATGTTTTTCCTTTGCCGTGTGACGAAGAAGGTACAATAGTGACGATGCTTTTGTGATATTACATTGACAACATACCTCTGTGCTGGTCCCAGCCGACGTGCGACAAATGTTGGAAGTTCTGCGGCGACCCGATGTCAGCCTTCGTTATCTTTCCTCTCAACCCTTTCTTTCCTTTGAGCGTTTGCGTTTTGCTGGCTGGGGAAAAAGTAATAAAGCCTTATTAGCAACTTTCACATTTTGACAGCCTTGTTTACGAGCGACGGTATTGAACCTCGAATTGCTACTGCATCAGTCGGGTCGTCCACAGCTAAACACAGCACTTATTGAGTTTTCCATAATTCCCATGGCAAGTGGCTTAGGGAGTGGAGTGTCACTTGGTAGTTCTTCATAAGCTGCTGCTGCCCACGTTCTGATATCAGTCCCCACTCCCAGATGGGATGTGATTCAAACCCGGCCAGATATGGAATGTAATAATAACCCAGGACCCTGGTTTTATGGTAACAAAACGCTACACGTCTTATTCGATATTATCTAAATTAGCACGAGGCCTTTTCGATCGACATTAATTATGCATAAGGCTAACATCATGGTAGCGTCTCTGTTTCCGATATATTATATCTAGGTATTGTGGGAGTCTTCAAATACCGAACAAATGTGCGGATTTAGCCGGATATCTGAATGTAGAGTGACTGTAAATCATTTAGTCAGAACTTCAGGAAGGTAAGCGTAAAAGTGGTGGCCAGTTTTGAAGATATCAAGACGCACTGAAGAGGCATATGAAGGGGGTGTGACGTTGACAAAGAGTGTATGGAAATGTGTACACATTAGAAAACGGACGGAGGTTGCTATCTCTATTACAAAACAGCTAACTAAAGCTTTTCTATAATAATTATTCCTCTCGTAAATTTGTAATTTTGTACCAAACCAACTGCAACGTAATATGAAAACTATGTAAATGACGAGACCTTTAACAGCCACTTCTTACAATTAGGCACATAAGCAATAACGAGAATCCATCAGCAACAAATAATTCCGGTCGCAGTTGCCGAAATCAAAATAGGATACACCATTCCAGAATCGATCAGGTGACATTTCACCTCAAAAGAATGGGCTCGATATAAATCACTCCTTCCTACCTGTAAGCGGCGCAGCTTTGGGTGGCAGCAGGGGCGCGGGCGTGGGCGCAGGCGTGGGCGCGTAGGGCGCGGGAGGGGTGGGAGGGGGCGCCGCCGCGGGAGGGGGGCCGCCGTTCTGTCGCGTGATGCTCCCAACGCTGTTCACTCGGTGCGCTGACAGAGCACGCTGACGCTTCTCTGGAAGAAACACCATTTTGTTTTATTACTAAAATAGGCTAGGCTTTGCCCACTGTCTCATCTGATAGTAAGTGTAGAAATGTCAAAGTGCCAGCATAGAATAGCGCTGGAACACACCGTATACCGTAGTACAACTTTTACACGTTGATCGCTACACTTAGGAAAAAACTCAGAAATATTTCAACTGCTAGGTCTCCCAACTGAAAAATTGCCTGATTTGCACGGTATTTTTTTTTTTACACCTGAATAGGTTTTTGACCATCGTCTCATCTTTTACGATACGATACGTATTCGTATATCTCTTTATTGCATACCAACAAAAGTACATTTACAAACAACAATACATACATATTATTAAACATATACATATATAAATAAACATACATAATATATATTTACTAAAATAATACCTATTACATATATAATGCAAACATTAATATAACATATAATAATAATAACAGTTTTAGCAGTTTGTAAACAAGCTGGACAGGTAATGTTCCTTAACCATTGTTTTAAATATGTTAAGGGATTTTACCTGCCGAACTGGGAAAGTCAAAGCATTCCACAAACGAGAAGCTTGCACCGTAAATGATTTTGCCGAAAACTGTTCAGATGATAAAGAAAACTTCAGAACTAGAGTTGGTGGAACGTATAGGCCTAGAGATGTGTCAGAAAGAAATTCATAATGTTTTTTGAGATACAATGGGGTGTTAGGGGAAAAAAGAATAGTATAAAGAATGGATAGTATATGCATGTTCCGGCGAAGGCGAATAGGTAAACCACTTTATTGCGAAATTCAGACACATGGTCATACTTTCGTAAACCATATATGAAACGAATACAGAAATTTTGCAAACGTTCTGATCTTTTATTATGTGGTCGAAGATTGTTAAGGCTAACACGGAGTTTCTGACTCTTAAGGGCATTTACCGGAATACCCCTTTAGATGTTGGTGACTGATTTATACCGGAAGCATCTTGACGGTGTTAGAGGCGAGCATTGGCTAAATGCCTTACCACCGTGTAAAACGCTGAACAGTTTAGCATGAAAAAGGATGATAGGAGATGGACAGCGAATTATGCATGGAGCCTTTGAGAGAAGTGGAATGTAAGTAACACGAAAGTAAAGTATTTTTGAAAAGGATGAATAGTAAATAATATAATATAATAAAGTTATACTATGATTTATAGAGTACAAATTGAATAAGTCGAGAGTTTGACTATTTGTATAACTCTATTTCCGGAGACTAGAAAGCATTTGGGAGATGTTTAAAAGAGATTTAATGTTATAAATGAAGTGAATCTCACCTGATAGTAAGTGATGATGTGGTCGAAGACCAAGCACGTTCGTACCGCTCAGCGCACAAAAGTGGTCTACACTAACAGGGTTTTATACTTTACGTCCTTGTTATTTCACTTTTTTTTTTATGTGTATTTATTATTGATGCCACATTAGTGTTTTGTATTTAATAGACAAGGCGAAGTCAGCCAGAAGTCTCGATAGAAGTACATAGAAATTTATTAATGATAGGCTACCGTGCTCTTATACACGCCCCAAACAACATGAGACAATAACCATATCTGCAGTAATGTCTTTATACAGCTCTGCTTACACCATCGGATACATAGTTGATAGGGTTTTTTTACCACTATTTTATCTGTTCATAATTGCTGATAATTATGTGTTCGAATATGGCAAGCAGGCTTAAACTAGAATGGTAAGGTGAGTGGTTTTCAATGACAGCTCACGAAGCACCGTTTGACGCTTGTCAATAACTTTTTTTAACCACCCAGGATGCAGAATCCGGACTGGATTCGGAAACGAGCGATTTCTCACCATAGTAACATTCGGAAGTTACTAAATGTGTAAATTCTTGTAAGAAGTTAAACTAATCGTTTCTCGACGGGCATCGCTGCTTTTGCCACCAATCTTCAACGACGAAAAACTAACATCGAAAACTTAATAAATATTGTACAATAAAACATAACATAATATATTATATAAAAAGAATGAACGATATTTTTTTTTATTATTACCACGGAACAAGCTCGAGGCCCTCCTGATGTTAAGCGGACTAACCTCTGCATATAACAGATGCATTTCATCACAAGTGAAGAATTGCACTGCGCCCGTCACCTTGAGACATTTGTTAAGACTGGTGTGCCAGTAATTTAAATTTGTTATTAATTTTTTTTATTTCTTAGTTTAGTGGCCAAGCTACAAGTAATGGTTGCTTTATCCGCTCGAGATGTTGACACATCGGGTCAGGTTATTGGGTTTTTTTGAGAAGTCGTATTATAATTTGGTGTCTGGAAAAAAGCTCGGGAATATGCTCCCATTACATGAGACCGTGGTGAAACGGGTGTTTATCGACACTTCTGCCTACGCTTTCGAGGAGTGAAGACGTGACAATATGTCCCCCCACCCTCTTATGCATCGTTTAAAATGTTGCATGTAAAATTTAACTGTTAACTTTTACTTGTTTACCCGGGAACTACACAAATTGAATGTTCTTTGTCGGTCTCACGGTGTCAAACAAAAATCGAGCTAGCCTAGGTTAAAATGTAAACAAACAAGTTTTGAAGCGCTCGTAGCGAAGTTTACTAAGCTGTTCTCAACCGATCAGCAAAGTTAAGCAACGTCGCCCGCGGTCACGAGTTGGATGGGTGACCGCTAGTGACATTACTACTGAGCGTTTCCGTGCTTCGGCGGGCACGTTAAGCCGTCGGTCCCGGTTGTTGTCTTAGGATGGCAGTCGATATAGCATGGTGGTAAGGTATTTTGCGAATGCTCGCCTGACTAGCTACCACCCTCAAGTAGAAAATCTGTCGCCAAGCACCTTAAAGTGTGTTCCGGCAGCTGTCCTTGAGAGCCAGTAATTCTAGGTTAGCCTGAACAACATCTTCGACCACATCATCACTTACCATCAGGTGAGATAGTGGTCAAAGGCTAACCTATCAGGCATAAAAAAAAACAGGTGATTTCTGGACATCACTTACATAGCTTATACGTGGACCCAGTGATTTTCGAACGCGGTTTTTAGTACCTAAGTTATCTATATAATTTATTATCACTATGAAAACTTTAGTGTTATTATCACAATAATCCATCAAACTCCATGTACATATTTATCAATTGATGTCCACATAGAAAAATCTCGCAAGTTATTCATCAATCCGAGAGTCGCGCGTTGCCGTCGCGTCGATGACGAGCTCATTAAATAATAGAATTGTTATTGTCGTGATCCCATTATGCACGGTTGTTATGCTACACGTATTTACTAACAAATATAGAGAACACTAGTTGACCCTCCACCACCGACTTCGTCCGTCTTTTTTAAAATATTTTTTATGCGTGATAGGTTAGCCTTTGACTACTATCTCACCTGATGGTAACTGATGATGTGGTCGAAGCTGTTGTTCAGGCTAACCTAGATAGGATAGCTGCCGGAACACACCGTTAGATGCTTGGCGATATATTTTCTACTTTAGGTGGTAGCTAACCAGCCATGCTATAACGACTGTCATCTTAAGAGAACACCGGGGCCGACGGCTTAACGTGCCCTCCGAAGTACGAAAGCGCTCAGTAGTGATGTCAGCAGTCACCCATCCAACTCATGACCGCGGCGGATGTTGCTTAACTTAGCTGATCGAAAAGCAAACTTCTCTACGAGCGCTTCAAAAACCGTAGTTACTAATATAGCGATTCCTCCGGATTATATGTCACATTCGTATTAAGTGTATTATAAATATTTCCAAGGGACTAGCCCTGGGCCTACGAATTGTTATGGAACGGTTGAACATTTTATCTTGGCCACATTTTGAGGAACAATAGATAATATAATATCTTCAACTAATTCAGTAAGGCAAAGTGAAAGGGTTAAAGAAACATTTCTAAAAATGACACATTTTTGTTGTAAATTCTCCTTAGATAGTTAAATATTCTATACATATCCTATCAATGTGGTGTCAGAACAGTAGCCAATCTATTGCTACAAAATACATGTCCGTATTGTTAGTTTTAAGTTCAGTTTTATAGTAAATCGCTTCCGTCGCCGCCGTCTTAGGATTCTCGTAGGAAATATACCAATTTACTCCGCTACCAGACCTTTAATGAGATATTTTAGATACCTTATGATCCTACCTGCGAGATACATATACGTAAGTGTTCCCGATGATACCTTAAAGTTGTTAGTAAAGTTACGCATCATTTCCCCTTAGCCAGATTGTAGGAAACCTGATTCGGAGAAAGGTCCTGATTGATCTTTATCTTACTTCTACAGAGTTCTTGCAAATTCTACGCCATCCTATGTTTTTATTCCGGACACATTTCACCAGTATGTATATGATGTCTCATGTCCTCAGGGACTCCACAAACACTTGGAGAAGAAACTTAACGCAATTCACACATTTTAAAATATTTAGTAATTCAGGAGAGAATTCGTATGGCAATTGGCAATAACCATATGTAAATAAACTATTAAATTTAGTATTAATCTAGGGTATTCTGGGAGGATGTGGTTGGACAGTCTTATATCATATATTATTACTTTCTCTTCGGATCGCTAGTCGAAACAGAACTGTTCGTATTGAAAACTAGTAGGCCTCTATATTATTTTCCAACACACTCGCTCGTAACGGTTCTTTAATTGCATCGATTTTAGTGTCATAATATAGTCTATTACGCACACTTGCTTTTTTTTACTTTACTGCACTAGTGTTTTAAATAGAAAAAAAAAACAACGTTTCCACACTTCTCACCAAGGAGATTGTAGTTTATTTCGTTCGTTTTTCATTTAAAAACCAAAGAGTTTTTTACCTACTGAAGTAGAACTTTACATGATTTAATTATAAACCTTCTTAATCAGATTATTATTGCTATCAAAAAGATCAATAACATGAAAATATGTTATCGAAATTTTCGTATTCGTTCCTCGCAAGTGTGTTGAAAAACGTCGTATGAAACTCGTGCGCGTTGTTTATTACAATCTCTACTCCATTTAGGCCTGAGATCGAATTCAATGTATCTTTTGTTAGTGGCTTTTTGCATTTTACTGTTTTAAAGTAGAATTACATTACAGATAAGTAGATAGGCTGCTGTATGTACAGTGTAAGCCCTCTGTCTATCACCTATCAGGTAACAGAAGTGCGATAAAATATGTCAAGTTGTCGATAAAACAACAATTGATCAGTCATTTTTAGAATCTGACCTTGGGAGATCTGTTTTTGGATTTGATTGGACAATGCAAGAAGGCACGCATACCTAATAGTACGATTTGATATAAAAATATCTGCATTAGGATTCTAAGGCTAAGTCCAGACGTAAGTGGCAGAGGCACGCAGTTCTACTGTCTAACTAGTATCGACTTTGCCTCTATCACTAATGCAGGGGTCGAAACTGATTTTACAGTCAAATATACTGATTTTACTGACTGTAAGACAAAAAAATACTGACCAATTATTGACATTTTAGTGTCTTAACTTTTATGGATATGTATTATAATAAGGGGATTTCTAACAGAGTAATACTCGCAAAATATAACTTGAGACTTCGCATGTAAAAGTCAACTCTTGCGGGTTGTAAATTATTTAAAAGAATATTTTATTTTCTATTTGGCCTCCACCATCCCCATAATCAACCCGTAACACCATAATTATTTATAAGCAGGTAACAAGAAATCAAATATTAGGGTTTTTAAATTAGTTGAAACAATTTATAAAAGCAGACAAACACGCTATTATTACAAATTTACGAGAGGATAAATTATTGTCTTGTACGGGATTGCCATAAAACACTCCACTACAACAGATATCCATACATCGTTTTTGTTATTTTTAATCAGCACAAAACAGAAATAGACCACGGTAGATAATTTCTGAAACCAATAAAATTAATAGTGGGATAAAACCAGTTGAAAAAGGAAGAATATGTAACAAAAATGAAAGGAAAAATAATTTACGGGCGATCTGAGGTCGGGAAGTGGAAGGGGTGAGTTTTTAAGGGTAAAAATCGGTTTATCTCGATTTCCGGCAAAATTACAAGTTCTATGGAAAAAATTATTATTATACAAAGTTGTAGGTAATAAAAAGATCTAGAACTTTTGTACTAACTGTGATCATTTGGAATGTATGTAGTATGTTTGCTAACACCAACCTCATATAACATACTACACTTAATTTTTTTCTCTGTAGTGGCTAAAATAACAAATTTATGTTGATGTAGTTAGTATATGAATAAATATCATAAAACTTTTTTTAATCTTAATATTCTTTATTATTCATCGATAATTATATAAAGTATGAGTTTTTCTCTTTTTGCATTTTTATACCATGGTAATGTATATATTTTTTACATTATCAGAAAGAAGAGATTTCAACGAACAAAAAGCCTACCTACTATTTAAAGAAACTGATATTTTGACGCGAGAATTTTCGGTTGAAAATTAAGGTGCTTTTTCGATATTATGTCACAATAAAGTAAAAAAAATAATATTTTAATTAAAAAAGGATTACGGTGTGTTTGGGATATAAAGAGGTAAGTTTTCAACAAATTTAGTAAAAAGAAAAGTTTTTTGTATAAGATATAAATAAAAAACCAAAAACTTTGTTATTTGAATTTTTCTAATAAATTTTGAGGTTAAGGTAAAAAAGTCTTAATACAAAAGTTGTAGATCTTTTTATTACCTACAACATTGTCATATAATTTTTTTCCATAGGGCTTGTAGTTTTGCCGGGAATCGGATAAACCGTTTTTTACCCTTAAAAACTCACCCCTTCCACTTCCCGACCTCAGATCGTCCGTAAATTATTTTTCTTTCACTTTTAGTTATATTCTCTACTCTATTTTTTTTTCACTTTTCACCATTTTCAAAGGCTTCTGCACTGGTCTAAAATGACCAGAGTATTTCTTTTTTAAAAATGAAACTATAAGAGATCAATAAATTCGTTAAAAAATTAAAAGTAAGAGAAACGAAGGTTCTGCCTGTAAAAATTTAACCAGTTCAATAATTAAATCTATTTATTTCAAACGGCGGTGCTAGGGTAGCGGAGTACCGATCTTCAGGGAAGGGATGCTATTGCTACAGGAATGAATATTAGGTCCTTACATATGAAATTGGCGTTTTTCGTACTGGCCACTTTAATCACGAATTTCTCCTCTTTGGTAAGGAATTCCAAATTCAAATTTGTACAGCTATAGACTCATGTATTTGTGCTTCGATGATCGTCATTCATTTGTTTTTTTTCTTCTGTTTTTTTCTGTTTGCGTCACTCATTTTACAAAATGGAAAACCTTAAATATCGCATTATTTACGAGTACGAGTTCCGCCGTGGCACTAGTGCTGCGGAAACAACTCGAAGGGTGAATGATGTGTATGGCGGTCGTGTTGCAAAAGAAAACACAGTTCGTTTTTGGTTCCAACGTTTTCGTTCTGGAAATTTCGACCTGCAGAACAAGCCCCGTGGACGGCCTGAGACTCAAGTTGATAATGAAGAGTTGAAGGCTATTGTGGAAGCGGATCCATCGCAAACCACGTCCGAGTTAGCTGCAGGCTGCGATGTTAGTGATAAAACTGTTTTAATTCACTTGAAGCAAATTGGGAAGATTAAAAAGTTTGAAAGGTGGGTACCTCACGAATTGACTGAAACAAACCGGCAAACGCGCGTCGACTGCTGCGTTACATTACTAAACCGGCACAATAATGAAGGTATTTTAAACCGAATCATTACCTGTGATGAAAAATGGGTTCTTTACGATAATCGGAAGCGCTCAGCGCAATGGTTAGATCCTGGCCAGCCATCCAAATCCTGCCCCAAGCGAAAATTAACCCCAAAAAAGTTACTTGTAAGCGTTTGGTGGACTAGTGCCGGTATTGTTCATTACAGTTTTTTCAAATCTGGCCAGACTATTACGGCTGATGTCTATTGTCAGGAATTGCAAACCATGATGGAAAAGCTAGCGGCTAAACAACCTAGGCTGGTCAATCGCTCCACGCCACTGCTGCTTCACGACAACGCTAGACCACACACTGCGCTACAGACGGCTACTAAATTAGAAGAGCTTCAATTGGAAAGTCTAAGACATCCTCCGTACTCCCCGGACCTTGCTCCAACAGATTACCATTTTTTTCGAAATTTGGATAACTTCTTGCAAGGGAAAAAATTCAACTCCGATGGGGCAGTCCAAATCGCCTTCAAAGATTTTATTGATTCCCGTCCGACTGGTTTTTTTAGTAAAGGGATCAATGAACTACCTATGAGATGGCAAAAGTGCATAGAAAATAATGGTTCATACTTTGATTAATTAAATATATTATATTAAAAAATATTCGACTTTTTGTTCCTCCCATACAAAACGCCAATTTCATATGTAAGGACCTAATATAATAAATGAATATAATATAATATAATGAATGAATCGTTGCAATAATAGCTCGGGGTATCCGGGAACGCGTAACCGTGTCCTTAAATATAAATTACAGGACAAGCAATTGAATTGAGAACCCCCTGGACACATCATTAGTCTTTAATTCACATTACCTAATTAATATCTCCTTTCGCTACTAGGTACCATGACACAGGGGAAAAATTGCGAAAATAACGTGGATGGCTACAAATTTTGAAAATTTGACATTTTTCTTCATCTTGGCGATCAATCAGGGCAATTTTTTTGTAGTCAGGGTCCAGTAGGAAAGCGCTTTTCCAAAATACTGACTTTACTGACCATTTTCAGGAAAAACTGACTTTTACTGACCGACGTTAAAAAAACTGACTTTTACTGACTTTACTGACCAGTTTCGCCCCCTGCTAATGTAAGGTATATGATGAAAGACTTGACGGCGATGGGCAGCTTGGGTTATGCAATTATTTTAACCGATACTATATGCATTGTAGTGATACAGCCAAGGTCGAAAATGGTTTGACGTTAAAACTGCAACTTCGGTGGGAATTGAGTCTTATTCGCATGGAATTTACATTTCGTTTGGATTTCGGAACGTTCCTAAGGGTTGTGAATGGACACAATCCCGAATCCGACGGCAAACTCTTTTCCGTGCCAATTAGAATTAATAAGAATCACTATTCTGGACTCTGAACTTCATTTTTAAAACACGTAACTACTTGGTTAACTTCTACCGGATATATGAACAAGTAAATAAACTTTCATTCCAACATAACTTGTAAACCAATTGCATAGAAACCTTACTGGATACTTTCTAGTGAAATGAAGTGAGCTAGCATGGTGGGAGGACATTTTGCGAATGCCCGCCTGGCTAGCAACCTCCCTCAAGTAGAAAATCTGCCGCAAAGAACCTAACGGTGTGTTCCGGCAGCTGTCCTTGAGAGCCAGTGAAATTACAGACATAAAATGTCTCAAAGTGACGGGCGCCGTGCAATTCGTAACTAGTGATGAAATGCATCTGTTATAGGCAGAGGTTATAGGGCCTCGAGCTTGAACATCAGTATAACATAAAAAAAAACTACTTACACTATGCCGATAGAAAACCTTAGTATCACTCTCCACGTACTAAGAAACGAGGTAAAATAGTAAACGACAAAAGGATCCGATAAATCAATGTATGGAAAGGTCAAGAGCAATTACTTACTTTTATCTCTAGTTGGATTATCACCTTTATTTTTGTTTTCATTATAACCCCACCAAGATAATTGTATCGGTGTAGCAGACTAAGGGCCTGTTTCAGAATGTTCGAGTAAGTTCCGGTTATATACTACCCAGAACATAAAATAACTGAATGATAAAAATGACAGTTAACATGCAGCGCGTTTCAAGCTTTAACCGATGGATAGGCTATATCGATGACTGTGAAACGCAAAGACAGTGTTTTATTTATTATATATGTTCTGGGTAGTATAACCAGAACTTACTCGAACATTCTGAAACAGGCCCTTAAAGAAATATAAGAGTGTGTTTTCACTAATTATAAGTGTAAGTGCAACTCTTTAAATGTAATGCCATACCATCTTCGACTGTCCTCGAGGTACAAGAGTTAGAAGCTTAGCACAGAATACAAAACGTAAGACCAAGCATCATAGATTGTCGAACGCTACATGGTACCATAAAAAGTTGTTACTAAGTAAAGAAAATAGTGTTACATGCTCTTTACTTTTCGATGTTTTATTATCTTACCTTCTCTCTTAACTTTCCTTTGCTCGATTTTCTGTTTAAGTAGTGTTCTGAGCAACTTCGCTTCGTCTTCATTTGCAAAATTGAACGCCGTCATGTATTCCTGCAAAGAAAAACACATTTATTTTTACACGGCGCGACGTTTGTTTATGTTAATGTATGAAGTTAAATAAAGCAGACATCAAAACTATATTGGGTTGAATAGTTTGATTAGTATCGCAATCTCTTTTTTTTTTAGTTACTTAAATATAGAAAGGTCGATCTCAAATCTTTGTTCATGGAAAGGAGACGAATTTACTGAGCATTCCATGGATGGGCACCGCATGGCACCGTGCGGGTACCGGGTCCATAGCGTTGCAGAGGAAGATGCCCAAGTCAAGGTCCCTGGGAATAGCAACCCATGTAAGGTTAAGGGGCTCCTTTATGATGCAGCAATGCTCCCTTTCACGTTGTATAGGAATTTTGCTGGTATACCCCTTGCTCAGACTTCTACAGCATATACATTAAACCACATAACCGTTTTTCATTAATTCATGTGTTAAGTCATAATATTTATGAGTTATTATTGTGTGGTCTTTAGGTATGTTTGTTTCTCACGGCAAAGTTCTATAAGTACTATGCGTTTTAGATTTTTTGAGTATAGAAAAATATATCTGGTCTGGATGACGAAATACCAACATCCTCAGAAATTTTGTAGTGTTTTTCATACGTGTCCATCAAAAGAGTGCAATCTGGAGTTGCGCCTAAGATGGAGTAAGGCTTGGATTTAGATTTTGTAGAAAACATAATAAGTCTTGATATAAAATGGTATTTTAATTACTGCAATAATTAAATTTTTCCCTTTTATATTATCAAACACAATGACACCCTCATCATACTCTTCTTTGGTAGATAAAGGGGGTTTAAAAATTACATCCTATGATCGGACCAGTCAAGTGTTTCACTAATAAGTCCTAGGAAGTAAAATACCTATTATACTATAATAATAAAACTGTAAGAAGTACTTAATTACTTTTTGTAATTTTATTTCATTTACCTACATTCATATCTTGACTATCGTTGCCTATGCCTCAGATCTGTCCATTCGCGACTACTTGAAAAACTCACGCTGAATTCACATTCAAACATCTGTCACTACTTAAGTCTGTTGTTACGTAAATTGTTTTGAAAAGGTCACAAATATGTAGGCTGGGAAGAACCAGAGGTTAACTTACGTCGTATGTCGTGCGTATTACGTCATTCGTGTTTATGAGGATGTTGATATATTTAAAGTAAATTTTATAATAGTTTCAGTGTTAACTATATTTTACTGCAGCTTAGCGGGTATTGCTCATCAAAAAAGGAGGAAATTCTATATTAGAATGTGTATTTTTTGTATGTTTGTTACACGTTTTATCCGCCAATTATGAATTTAATTGTTTTATGTTTTACTGGTTCCACTTATATTTCATCAAAAACGGTTAAGTACTTTAAAATTGCACAGAAATAACTGAAAAATGTATTTGCCAATATGCCTATATGACCTGTTGCTTATGCCTTGACGACATGGTAGATACGTGAGATTCATTTCAATGGGGACCAGTATTGAATATTGTATGACTGTGGGATGGAAACAGAGCGAAAACGATTCTGTAAGCAGTACATATCACTAAAAGACAGAGGAAAATATTTTTTTAATATTCTCAAAAGGATATTTTTTCTTTTGAGTAACGGAACCCTAAAAAAAATCCGGATCCCTCATTGGATCACTTTGTTGTCCGTCTGTTTGTCTGTCAAGACCCTATTTCTCAGGAACGCATGGAGGTATCAAGCTTAAATTCATATCAAACACTCACTTCTACTGTCCCTTGGAGCTATGAAAAAATTAAACTTCTAAGCCAACGCAATCTAGAGATACAGCCGTTTATGCCGCAAATGTTCGACACTCGCAAGGGAATCAAAACCTACAGGGTACTTCCGTGAATCTTGAAATTTGGTACGCAGCAACGCCTTATAGCACAGAGAAAGAATAAATAGCGAAAAGCGTATTTTTTTTTATGCCTGATAGGCTAGCCATTGACCACTATCTCACCTGATGGTAAGTGATGATGTGGTCGAAGATGTTGTTCCGGCTAACCTAGAAGTACTGGCTCTCTCTTCAGTTACATCATATAATAAATATATTTTTAATAATTTAATAATGTTATGGATTTCATTTAGAAATAAAAATACCATAACTTTTACTTATATACCTACAGGTTTCTACGGAACCCTCGGTGCGCGAGTCCGACTACAATAGGCCGGTATGTCTCATTAAAAATTGAACGCTCAAAACTGAAATAACTTGCCGAAGTCGGTACCACGTGATTCAAATTACACAGTGCTCCCATTTTCATGGTCCGACTTCCAAATTTTTTTCATACTGAAGAGTATATTCTTGTTTTAGCTAAAGTACTAAGAAGCAATTAAAAAAAAACATACGATTTCAAAAATAAAAAATGCTTTATATAGGGATAACTTAAATAAATCAGATCTCACTCAAATTAAACGATAATACGTGCCAAGCACCATCTTTCGAATATAAAAAAAATCATCAAAATCGGTACACTCAGTAAAGAGATACGAGGTACACACAAAAAAAAAACGGCCAAGTGCGAGTGGGACTCGCGCACGAACGGTTTCGTAACTAAATATTTCGAAAATAAATATTTCGTAACTAGATAGTGAAAGCGTCTACCTGTCACCGTTATTAGTATCGAGCAAGAAACGGTAAAAAATCAAGTTTGTTGTATGGGAGCCCCCCTTAAATAATTATTTTTAGTATTTGTTGTTATAGCGGCAATAGAGATATGCATCATCTGTCAAAATTTCAACTGTCTAGCTATCACCGTTCTTGAGATACAGCTTGGTGACCGACGGACGGACAGCGAAGTCTCAGTAATAGGGGCCCGTTTTTACCCTTTGGGTACGGAGCCCTAAAAATACAGTGACTTGAGTACCTCTTCCTTTTTTGAAGTCAGTTAATAAAATTCAAGGAACTGCGACAAACTACAGCAAGCAATTCTAGGTTAGCCTGAACAACATCTTCGACCACATCATCACTTACCATCAGGTGAGATAGTGGTCAAAGGCTAACCTATCAAGTATAAAAAAGCAGCGGTTTAACACGCCTTCCGAAATATGGAAGCGTATAGAAAGTTAATGCCACTAGCGGTCAAATGTCCAAATATGTATCGGCGGCCGTGACATCAAACTTGATCCGTTCTGATAAACTGACTTAACCCCAATATGAGCAGTTACACCTACTAACAATGATGTTAGTCATTAAAGATAAATAATGTAATTATACAATTCTAGTTAATAGCCTTGGTAATAGATTTTTTTATGGTGCTTTTACTTTGCATGGTGGAAGGGCATTTTGCGAATGCCCGCCTGGCTAGCGACTACCCTCAAGTAGAAAATCTGTCGCCAAGCACCTAGTATGTTCCGGCAGCAAACCTTGAGAGCCAGTGAAATTACGGGCACAAGAGACTTAATAACTATGTCTCAAGGTGACGGGCGCAGTGCAATTCGTGACTTGTGACGAAATGCATCTGTTATTGGCAGAGGTTAGTCCGCTTAACATCAGGTGGGCTTCGAGCTTGTTCCGTCACAATAAAAAAAAAGATTAACGATGACGAAAATGTCTTGTTATAAATTTAAATTTAAAAATTTTAAATAAATGGATCCGAATTCAATAGTCAAATGTGTAAAATAACTTGTTGAAGTCGGTAGTGCACCATGATAGTTCAAAATTACCTATTATCACAATATTGTGCGCATGTTACTGACTTCAGCAAGTTATTTCACACTTTTAGTATTGAAGTCGGTTCCATTATAAGGTATTTTTTTTTTAAATCGTCGTTTATGTTATTCTCATATATAGTCTTCTAGTCTTTAAATCTTGGAATCGAAAACATAGAACATTATATTGCGTGCCTTATTGCTCGATGGAAACCCTAAAAGACCGACAAGTCGATACTGTGTTGGGAACTTGATCTGCCCCTGTGGTTATGACCTTTATGACTCATTATTTGTATTTAGTTGTATTGGTGACAACTGTCTGCGGATAATACGCAGCATCCGTGATGGGATGACTCATATCATATAAATCACATACACATTGCAGAAGAGATTTAATGACTAAATGTTATTTTTTTTACTGTAGCTGTGATAGCATTGGCGATGTACTGCCGCGTAGAAGGTCTAACGCGCGGTCATGAGTTGGATGGGTGACCGCTAGTGACATTACTACAAAGCGCTTCCGTGCTTCGGAGGGCACGTTAAGCAGTCGATCCCGGTTGTTGTATTAGGATAGCGTTATAGCATGGTGGTAGGGCATATTGGGAATGCCCGCCTGGCAAGCTACCACCCTCAAGTAGAAAATCCGTCACCAAGCACCTAACGGTGTGATCCGGCAGCTGTCCTTGAGACCCAGTAATTGTAGGTTAGCCTGAACAACATCTTCGACCACATCATCACTTAACATCAGGTGAGACAGTGGTCAAACGCTAACCTATCAGGTGTAAAAAAAAATGCAAGGCGCGTGCTCTACAATTTATTCTGTGGCAATATAAAGAACGCAGAACGCGAGACCACTCGTATTCTGAACTTGTCCCTAAATCCCTAAGAAAATCAACGAAATTTCTAGAAAAATTAAATCGATTCCAGACGTAAAATACGCATTAACTATTAGGGACCTCAAATACTACTCTGATCTCAATCAAATTTAAATGGGACCACATAACAAGCAACAGCTTGAGCATGTAAAAATATTATCAAAATCGCTACACCCTCTAAATAGATGAGTTCATACAAAAAAAATACAAACGAATTGAGAGAAACTCCTTTTAAAATTTTAATTCTTGCCATACCCATACTCCGCGTAGCACATGACTATAATTGTTACTCTCGTATTTTTTATAATTTTGTAATGAGAACATCCTCCTTTTTTTTAAGGCGGTTTAAAAATGGACTTTATGTTTTTTTTTTTATGTCTGATTTTTATGCTTTTGACCACTATCTCACCTGATGGTAAGTGATGATGTGGTAGAAGATGTTGTTCAGGCTAACCTAGAAGTACTGGCTCTCAGGGACAGCTGCCGGAACACACCGTTAGGTGCTTGGCACAGATTTTCTACTTGAGGGTTGTAGCTAGCCAGGCGGACATTCGCAAAATGCCCTACCACCATGCTATAACGACTATCATCCTTAGACAACAACCGGTACCGACGGCTTAACATGCCCTCCGAAGTACGGAAGCGCTCAGTAGTAATGTCGCTAGCGGTCACCCATCCAACTCATGACCGCGGGCGACGTTGCTTAACTTTGCTGATCGGTTAAGAACAGCTAACCAAACTTCGCTACGAGCGCTTCATCAGTTTTGACAAAGCCGCGCTGTGGATAGCCTACTATTCAATAAAGGGTATTGACAAAACACCAAACGAGCCACCTTCAAAACAAACTCAAGGTATTTTCAAAAACATTTGGTCATTAGTTCAGTTCTACAGAGCAACGGTCAATGGTTATTAGACAATATACATCAATACACTTGTCCTGTCTGTAACAGCCGACTCGTCCACTGCTGAACACAGCGTCCCCTATTAAGTGGGTATTTGCCATAATCCCCACGCTTGGCATGCGTCTTGGGGATCGCAGTGTAAGATGGCAGTTCTTTAGAAGGTGCTGCTGCCCACCTTCCAGTATTTTTCCCTTAGTCGCCTCTTACGACACCCACGGCATGATATGGGGAGGTGCAATTCTAACCCGGCACCACACTTGTCCTGTCTACGTAGAGATTATCACTTTGAAGGTGAACTCCTATTCACCATATCACTTTGAAGGAGGACGTTCCTCCGAATAACTTGAATTAAGGAAAAAATATGACGTTTTGGCAACAAATCCATGCTGAAAGATTTATCATAACTGCTCGATTTATAGGTAAAAAAACACTGAAATGACTGCAGGATTTAAAATTTATTTTTTGGAATTCCTCCTCAACGATAATCAATTTTCAAAATTAACTTTCGCCGCAATGTGACCAATTATTTTTATTTAGTCATAAGTTATCTACACTAATGTTATAAAGAGGAAAGATTTGTATTTTTGTATGCAACGAATAAACTTATAAACTCTCAGTAGTTTATAAGTTTATTCGTTGCATACAAAAATACAAATGAAATCTCCTATCCCATAAAAAAAAACGGTGGACGGAGGATGCGTTGCCGGCCTTTGAGGAGGGAATATATTCTCTTCTTAAGCGGTAACCTACAGTGCCTACAACAGATATACATTTCGTCACAAGTAACTGCGCCCCTGAGACATACAGTTGATGGACCTGCGGCACTGCAGTCCATAGCTATAGTAAGCTCTTCTTCATATAATTGTTTACTCTATATATATCTCTCTATAATTGTTTAGTTCGGCTTCATATACTATAGATCTCAGTTTTTTTTGTTAGGGAGGTGTTTGTAAGTCACATTTTGTATAAGATTCAGTACACGTATCATTCTGCGGCTAGTATACCGAATGATTTAATTACATGAGAGCCAGTTCACCTCATCGAACATATTTGGTCATACGCGCGGCGGAGCGCAAACTAGGTTATTTAGGGCCTAGGAGGGTTGATGTCGGACCGACGACCCGTTATAAAACAAAGCCGATTCAGGGTTGAGTGTCGCTCGCTAGCTATATTAAAATGGAACAGCACATGTACCAGGTACCTGTGTACTTCGCAAATAAATAAAGAAGTTCAATTTGAATCTTACTTAATAAAAACATTATATTGTCCTAAAAGAGTTAGAGCAACAGCTTGGGTTTCCGCAAGATGTTCGCTTACTTTTTGAGACCACCATGTTTTGGGAATTCACTTGGCCGCTGCGTAGGCTTACACCCTTGAAACCCTACACTTGATTCCTGAGTAGTGTTAAATGGTAGAAATCTTTTTTTTTTATATTTAAAACTGATAGGCTAGCCTTTGACCACTATCTCACCTGATGGTGATGAGGCCGAAGATGCTGTTTAGACTAATCTAGAAATACTGGCTCTCAAGGAAAGTTGTCTGAACACACCGTAAGGTGCTTGGCGAGAGGATTTTCTACTTGAGAGTGGTACCTAGTCAGTCAGACATTCGCAAAATGCTCTACGAAAAAGCGAAGTTTGCTTCTTTGAAGGGTTGGTAGCGAAGTTTGCTTAGCTGTTCTTAACCCATCCGCCAAGATAAGCAACGTCCGCAGGAGTCATGAGTTTGGGATGGGTGACCGCTAGTGACATTACTACTGAGCGTTTCCGTGCATCGGAAGGTACGTTAAGCCGTCGATCCCGGTACGGTGTCATCTTAGGATGGCAGTGGTTATTGCATGGTGGTAGGGCATTTTGCGAATGCCCACCTGACTAGATACCACCCTCAAGTAGAAAATCTGTCGCCAAGCACATAACGGTGTATTATAGACCATATTGTTATTATAACGGATGGAAAAAGATAACTTCCAGCGGGACTTGAACCCGCAACCCCCAGAATACCGTCCTGGTGCATTATCCTGGTCCTGGTATTCTGGGGGTTGCGGGTTCAAGTCCCGCTGGAAGTTATCTTTTTCCATCCGTTATAATTTCTATGTTTTCGCTTAGCATGCGTCAATGCTCCTATAAAATAATACTAGTCATATTGTTATTGGTTAGATTAGAGCATACCCCGGCTCAAGGGGTATATTTGTGATTTTGTGATATAATCCGCTTAGCAGGCGTTATTGCAAACCTAACAATATTAAAACATAACGGTGTATTTCGGCAGCTATCATTGAGAGCCAGTAATTAAGCTAAAAATAAAGTTAGCCTGAACAACATCTTAGGCCACATCATCAGTTACTATTAAGTGTATACTAAAACATCTGGTTATTTGAAAACAATAGCAGTAGAGCGCAGTAGCATAAGCCATAGGCTTCGGTCGCGGCTTATCTAAGCCCAGGAAAACAAAATGGACAGGTGAGACGCTTATTATCAGGCGAGAGACTTGTTCGCCTCGCTATAAAATAGCATTAAAAACGTCCAACAAACGTGTGTCAATTATTATAAATAAATGGTACCAACTTCGAACACTGTACGAAATAACTTATTGAAGTCAGTAAAATGCTGATTCGAAAACCTCTTGAGCTCACTTTTTCATATTATTTCACTTAGTCTGACAAGTTTTTCATAATTTTCAGTGTTGTAAGCCGATTCGGTTTTTTTTCTTTCTTTGCATACTGCTTACATGAACGATTATCACTCGCCTACAATTGGCCAATGTACATTGCACAGGCGTTTTGGCAAATACTTTCTCGTGTGAAACTTAATAAAAAAAAATACCATAAAATGGAACCGACTCAACACTCAAATGTGTGAAATAACTTAGTAGAAGTCGGTACCATGATGGTTCAAATGTACCTATTATCACAATATTGTGCGCATGGTACCGACTGTGGCAAGTTATTTCACACAATTGAGTCTTGAAGTCGGTTCCATAGTTTGGTTAAAAAAAAATACACCCATTTTAGTGACCCTTGCTACTTATGGATCGATTGTCATTCACTGTCAACGACTATATCACCAAGATAGGAAAATACTTTTCAGTTATTAGAATGTAATACAAAAACGGATTGACCGATTTTGACGAACTTTAAATGGGACCACACGGCGAGCTGTCAAGTACAAATAGAATCACCCTATGCTTTACGACGACACTTCCTCCTTTTTTTGAAGTTTGTGTTAAAAATTATTACTAAACCACGACAAGCGCGATATTTTTATTTTTTTATTTTTGCAAATAACGCATGCTCAGCGGTTTAAATTACAAAATTACAAATTTCCGAGAGGGAAAATTCCCGCACATGACTATAATTTACATCTCGTAATATTTGTAAAGCGCGATAATACTGTTTCATTTTTCCACCACATACGTGAGTTTAAAACTTGCGGATATATATTTACACAAATGTTTTAATATAAACGTTAATATATAAATATAAGTATCCACCATTACCCCGAAACTGGGAGTTTGTTTGCCGTATTGTAGCGGCCTAGTATTCAATAAAATCAATATCCGTCTGTACTGCCTATACTTTGTGTACGTATTATATTGAGGTAAATGATAGGCCTATTTGCCTAAGTGGAGTTTTATGACGCGACCTCAATTTGATAAACATTTTAGTCTAATTTGGTAATTTCCGACAAATCACAACTAAAACCACCACTGTTGTGACGAACAAAAACACGAGGCCAAGTGGTGTTCAGTGGTAATTTCTGCCAGATGCTCTTCGCCACAGCTGACAAACTGCACTGCGCCCGTCACCCAGAGACATACAGTTGAATAGTCTCATGTGCATGTTATTTCACCGCCGTTCCTTCAAACCGGAACACAGTAATGTGAACATTACTGCTTGGCGGTTGAAAAAGTTATGGTGTCAGTACCACCCCGGACGAAATCATTCAAAAATACTCCTCCGTTATTCGTTATCCTCATTATTGAGAGTCGTGACCGCCTCCATCAAGTATTCGCTCCTTGATAAGTGAGCGCCATCTCGATCTGTTGGCTGCAATTTTTAGTGCCTCATGCACTGGAATTTCGAGTGTGTGTCTCACTAATTCCAATTACATTGAGGTTTTTGTGACTGCTAAAATTAATTTGCATAGCCTATTTTTTCTCCAATGAGGTGCATCTTCATTACGGTTCTGCCTCGCACGAAAAAGTTACATGTATATTCGTTTAAAATTTCTCTTATTCTCCACGCTTTCATCGACGCATAACTAATACTCTATTTACATCTTTACTTTCGTTACGTACTTTTATTTTGTGCCTCAAATACTACAAACACCGAAACCTTTTATGTCTAAGAAAAGTGTCATTCTATTCTATTACTAGTTTTGCTTCTCATTCTCACTCCTAATTCCTGAATTATATTATATACGCACCGTCAGTTTGGTCTTCCTAATTCCCTGTGTTTTTCTTATATTTAACATAAGTTACCAATATCTCCATCGATCAATATTGGTGCTCATCAAAAGTCGTGTCCAATTTTATATAATTTTGTACATTCAAGCCTTCATTTATTTTCTCCAAATACATACTTTAAATCATATTTTATTTATGTGCCATACATGTGTGCAAAATATAAAAACAAATACCGCGCGCTGTCTAATAGATGAGAATGAAAATTATATACTCTTTTGGAAAAGCTGTTTGTTTCCTCGCTAATTAAACTAGTTTCTTTCAAACTTCGACCGAAAAAGCAAATAACATCCACGTTTAGTTAATAACGACTGGGCTCTCTACTTATGTTCATGGTATTAAGTTAAGGTATGGTGTTTGAGGCCCCCCCTGACGCCCACATTGTTGTGGAGGGCGTCAGGATTGAAGTGAAGGCCCAGATGAAATATCTGGGCCTAGTCCTCGACAGCAGGTGGCGCTTCGGCCCGCACTTCAGCGGGCTGTCGACGCGCCTGCTGAAGGTTGCGGGCGCCCTTTCATGGCTCCTCCCAAATATGGGAGGGCCCAGGGCACGATGCCGGCGCTTGTACGCCGGCATCTTGAAGAGTATGGCCCTTTACGGGGCCCCTATCTGGGCCGACTCCCTCCTACGGAGGGAGAACGCAACCGCTCTCCGCAGGCCTCAAAGGGCCATTGCACTGCGGGTGGCGCGGGCCTACCGCTCGGTAGGATTTGCGGTGGCGTGCGCTCTGGCTGGCACCCCTCCTTGGGAGCTCGAGGCGGGAGTGCTCGCCAGAGTGTACGAATGGACGGCGGGGCGCAAAGCCCGCGGGGAACACCCCGCCTTGGAGGAGCGAGAGGCCGTCCGGCGTGAGGCGAGGGAAGCTGTCGTCCATCACTGGACGGAGGACCTCGCCGCCGCCACTTTTGGCCGCCGGACGCTGGATGCGGTTGGGCCAGTCCTAGAAGATTGGTTGGGGCGGCCCCATGGCTTCCTCTCGTTCCGTCTGGTGCAGGTTTTAACCGGGCATGGGTGCTTCGGCTCATACCTGCACTCGATCGGGAGGGAGGAGACAGCGGTGTGCCACGACTGTGGCACCGCGGTGGACACGGCGCAGCACACCCTAGAGGTGTGCCCTTCGTGGACCGAGCTGCGCCGCAGCTTGGTCAACATTATCGGGTCAGACCTCTCGCTTCCCAGCGTCGTAAAAGCTATGCTGGGGGGCGATGAGGCCTGGGAAGCGGTCGCCTCCTTTTGCAAAGAAGTAATTTCGCAAAAGGAGGCCGCGGAGCGTGCGAGGGAGGAGGACCCCCTTGCTGCGCCACTGCGAAGACGTCGAAGGGGTGGGAGAAGGCAATTGAATAATCGCCTTCCCCCTCCCAGTGGTGAGTAGCGAGAGACAGGCGCGGGGGCGTCTTCTCTCGCATTGCACGTACTCACCACCTCCGTCGGGCGGGAATGGCCAAACATTCCTGGTCATTCCCGGGCCCCTCCTGCTGGGAGGGGCGTGTAGGCCCCGCTGTAAAAGCGGGCGGTCGTAGAAGGAGGACTGGACGCAAAGGCTCTGCCGGTCTCCCAGTCCTCCCCACACAAACGATGCTGGAATGTCGCTGGGTTGTTTAGTGGGTATACCGGTCGTCTACCGGGGAGTCCCACATCCCCCCTCCATCCCCCGATGGGGGGGCATGCGTAATGCATTTTTCCCAGCGTCAAAAAAAAAAAAAAAAAAAAAATGGTGTTTGAGGCCACTTCCTGATTGGTTCGTTGTCGTTGGTGACCGGTGCGGTGTCGGTTCGGAATCGGTGCGGTGGCTGTTTTATTTTCGGTATACCTTCGGTGCGGTTCCGTTTCAGGTGAAATCTTTGCTAGAACTTCGGACGTTAGCCGTGTTGCAAATGGCGGGCGGGGCGGTCGAGTTATCTGTACCGACCGACCGCGTTGCGATGTACCTGGCCCTTATCTCGCTTTGGCCCCGTTCAGACAGCGACCACGCGGTCGTAGCGCATTGGTTACGCGGTTTCAGCGCTGAGACCAACTCATACCGCGACTGACTGAATAGACGTGCTGTAATCGCGCTGCGTGTCCGTCGCGGTTCCGTTCATACGAGGAAGCGGGTTGGGCGCGGCTCGTCGTGCAATCTCTCCGCGCCCTAACCGCGCTTAAACCGCTGCGTCGCGTCAT
The DNA here is from genome assembly GCA_963890685.1 of Plagodis pulveraria. NCBI lineage: Eukaryota > Metazoa > Arthropoda > Insecta > Lepidoptera > Geometridae > Plagodis > Plagodis pulveraria. The sequence continues at coordinate 6,950,790 of OY982950.1, forward strand.
CTGAACGGAGCCTTCCACGCCGCGTGATAAAAGAGCACTAATAAATTATATGCGCTCGGTATAGAATCTGTTTAATTATACTGAATCGATACCGTACCGAACCGGATCAAGTAGTGGCTTAAGTAGGATAAAAACTTACCTCTGCTTCAAAAGTATGTAGATATGGCCTAGGACTTTTGTACTCAATCTGCAGGTAAACCTCGTGTTCCCAAATCAACGTCTTGCGGTAAAGGCAGTAGATCCGGAAAAAGTATGATCTCTTCCCATTGTCCTTTATAAGGCACAGTACTCCCGTGTCTCGTTTCCTCCATTCTGAATGAGCTGGACCTTCTGTTGTGAACAGTTGAACTACTGCCGTTGCTAAGCTCTGTAAAAGAAAGGGACATGAAAGTGTTGATATGATAAATTTTTTTGAAAGGAAATGTTTGTACCCTATATGGGAATTTCATTCTGTCAGGGTCATCTTTAACATATATGTTTTCAATGGTTTTTTGTCATATTTGTCATCAAGCAACTGGCGGTGTAATTGAGAGCCAGTAATTCTAGGCCTGGCCAGCTACCACCATCAAGTAGGGGTATGTTCCATTAGTCGCTAAGAACGTTATTTTCGATAATTTTGATCACATTCTGCGTCTATGGTTGTGATCACGTGATCGTTTGTAACTGTCATTCCCGTTCCATTTTTGGATAAGAACGCTAAGGATGCCACTAAAATTTGCCACTTCTATCACTTTTGACATTAGATGTAGCGTTTAAGGCGAAAATAACGCCAAGACCCATGTGAAAAACTTTTTGGGAGTGTGATCGTTTTTAGCGAATCTCACGCAAATGGTACGCACCCTAAAATATATATCGCCAATCACCTAACGATGTGTTCCGGCAGTTGTATACTTAAGAGGCAGTAATTCTATAGTTAGCCTGAACAACATGTTCAACTATATAATCTTAAGGTAAGATAGTGGTCAAATTCTAGCCTATCAGCTACTTATATAAAAAAAAACCAGCCAAGTCCGAATGGGACTCGCGCAGGAAGGGTTCCGTAACTAAATATTCTGTGAATAGTTAAAGCGTCAACCTGTCACCGTTATTATAGTATCAAGCACGAAACAGTAAAAAAAATCAAGTTTGTTGTATGGGAGTCCCCTTTAAATATTTATTTCATTTTATTTTTAGTATTTGTTGTTATAGCGGCAATAGAAATACATCATCTGTGAAAATTTCAACTGTCTAGCTATCACCGTTTTTAAGATACAGCCTGGTGACAGACGGACGGATGGACAGCGAAGTCTCAGTAATAGGGTCCCATTTTTACCCTTTGGGTACGGAACCCTAAAAAATACCTAAGACCCCTTCAATTTGTCGGTAGGTAATTTTTATGTCATTTGTAACCAAATTTAGATAAACGCCTGGTTTTTAAGCACATGTGTATAAAAAAATTCAATATTAATTTAAATTGTTCACAGATTCAGTCTTTAATACATTTCATGTATGAAGTATGCCTGGGTCTGTAACCCTTAAAATAGAGGTAGGAATTAAAGACAATTTTTTTTCGAAACAATGACACTCAAAATAGAGCATTGTACAAAATATATCGTATTGTATTAATATCATTGTTTAATTTCCTCGCAATTGCAGTGAAAATCCGAGTGTATAACTCATGCATACAACCCATTTTAGAGTATACTTAAATCAGCGGTTAAAGTAATACAATTGGAGCACAAGGATTCGGCTCGAAAGAGTGCGTCCAGGTTACCGAGTGAATTAAGCATCCGGCGCGAAATCGGATGACCCGAGTAGGTATGCTCCAATAATTTGCAAAAAAATATGTAGTTTGTTATTAATAATGGAGACATTTTGAACTTCGGCATAGTGACCATCAGCATATTTCATCATTCGATATTTTAATCACTCGGCATTTCAGTCTTAGACAGTTTAAGTTTAGGTATAATAACTTTTGGTATATTGATACGACCGATATTTAAATTTCCAGTGTTTTGAACATTAACATTTTACCCGAACGTATTTTAATTTTCGAAATTCAAATATGGAACTCTCATGCCTATGGTATTGCCCGCGCTGTAGTAGGTTATCTGTGCCGGGCGGGCCTTATAAGGTTAGTTTTGGTTATTTCTGTCTGTCATAGTCTCTTTTCATTTGTTTTTAAAATATAACTGCGAAGGAAGAAAACTTAGCAGCTGATGGAGTCCGAGACCAATTCAGCAAGGCTAAGATTGTAAATTTATAAGTGGCACTTACACATCAGATCTTACATGATGTATTTGACTAAGATCGGAATGGAGTTGTGAGTGTGCATTGCATGGAACCTAAAGTTGAAGTTCTAAACTAAAACAACATTTATGCCTGACTATATCTTACAGCAAGCCACTTTCCTTTCTACAGATTTACAACTTTATATGGTATATAATTTATGGCACTTTCACACCATAAAAGCTAAAGCGCAAAATTGTATTGGGTTAACAAGCGTACAATGTTATTATTAGGTTCATAGCTTTTGAAAATGTAATACTACTGTTTAGTATAGGTTTCAAAGAAAGTGACATAACTGTGCAAATAAAATGAGACCGACGCGGGCGAGATCCGAGTGATATACGAAATGCTATGCACAACTGTAACACAGCATCTGTGCAGCACTTACCATCACAAATGAAATAATATTTGGTACTTGCAGTTTTTTTTTTTTATGTAGACAGGTCTGTCTTTGTCCACTATATCACCTGATGGTAAGTGATGATGTGGTCGAAGAAGTTGTTCAGGCTAACCTAGAATTACTTGCTCTCAAGGACAACTGGCGGAACACACTGTTAGGTGTTGGCCGCAGATTTTCTACTTGAGGGTGGTAGCTAGCAGGTGGACATTCGCAAAATACCCTACCACCATGCTATAACGACTGCCATCTTAAGACGGCAACCGGGACCAACGGCTTAACTTGCCCTCCAAGCGCTCAGCAGTATGTCACTAGCGGTCACCCATCCGACTCATGACCGCGGGCGACGTTGCTTAACTTTGCTGATCGGTTGAGAACAGCTAAGTAAAGTTCGCTACGAGCGCTTCAAAATGGAGTACAGACCTGTCCTCACACGAAGCCACGCCTCTCCACAGTAAATTATTAGAGGCCTTGTTTGTGCCTGGAACACAATACTTTACTAGCGAAAAGTTTGAAAGATGGCAGAACATACGAAAGGAAAATAACGGTGTGCTGGATAGACATAGAGTACGTGTTTTTTTTTTTGGGTCTGTGCAACACGAACTGCTGGTGATTGCCATGAAATGGTATAACATTCTGCTTGCGGTCAGCGACATCATCGCGTCATGTTTCTTACTCCGAATTTAATTTTGTTATATGTATCATCTAAAATGGGACATACTAAAACATTGCAATACAATGTCGGTTTGTTCACTTCCAAAGTTCTTGCTTATCAACAATAAAATTGCATTGAATTTGTATAATGATTAATATTTTAATCGACAAGCTTTAATCGACAGTAAATTCACAGAGTCCATCTTAGCTTTTGTTAACGACCTTGCAATACTGACACGTAATCGGACACAACATCAGAAACACAAGAAGTGGGTGAGTTCTGAGCATGGACTGAAGGATTGAGAACAAAACCAAGTAAATGCCACTGTCTGTGTATGGTTAGACGGTATACCAAATTTACCTCTTACGATCAGGGACTCTCAATTGGAGGACAATGCGTTTCTACAAATGCAGAATCTGTGCCATTTGAATTTCTTGGTAGAAAGATAGATTATAAAGGACGCAAACGACAAAGACCTTAGCAAGGTAGACCAACAACCAATAACTAAGTAACATTAAAAAAACTTGTATATACGACAACAACATACATAACATCACTGACTTAGCCTTTTTTTGTATACGAAAACACTTTTAACAAAGCTGGAGCTCACACTTCCCGCAAACCCATCTACTTTATTCAGTGACCAAACAAATTTTGGGAAGAAACAATACTTATATGATAATAATAAACACCTCAAAGTCACAAAATCGCACGTCTTAGCAAAATCTTAGTCGAATCTTTCCCAAAAGACATAATTGCCTCTAACCTTGATTCGAGACTTCAATTCCATAAACAATTTGTGATAGGTGCTCAGTCCAGCAGGGCTGGGTTGCGGTAGAGAAAGAAAATTGAAGATAAAGACGTTGTAAAATCTTTTCTACAACGAGACAAAAATGATAGTTATAAAGTGCATGAAATAAGCTTAGAAATACAAGCGAATGGCTTACCATAGGTGACTTTTTTATTTCCCTTGGCGTTAAAGTGGCGCACCAAATATACGATTGGTCACCTGCCCTGCCTAATTAAATTATATCTCAACGCCTCCCAGATGACCCTCCCAGACGAAAGTAATTTGGTAAGCTAGGGGAAAGCCATCGAAAAGTCTTGCTGTACTTGTAGAGAGGCGATAGGTACAGCAAGGCATTTACTGATAGTATGCAAGGCGCTCCTTGAATGGATTCACGTCAACATCATACGAGTCCTCGAAATCATACGAAAAGCGGTGTCTCTCGGTAACAAGAGCAAAAAAAGGTTTAACCACGAACGAAAGACATGTCGATTTTGTAAAAGAAGAATTATCTTCAAAATTTATATCGAAGCCTTACTCCATCTTAAGCTCAGCTTCCGATTGGACTCTATTGATGTACTCTTATGAAAAACACTATAAAATTGCTGAAGAACTTGGTGTTTCGTCTTCTAGACCGGATATATTTCTATACTCATACTTATACATCTTACTGGTCCATGGGAAACAAACATACCTAAAGACCACACAATAAAAAGTAATAAATATTACGTCTAAGCAAATTAATTCACCAAACACGATACGCTTCACTCAAGTGGCTCAAAATAGCTATTGACAGTATACCAACTGAAGCAAACACCCAAACTGATTGTGAAGAAGCAGACGGACCTGACCAGACTGGTAAGAGCAGCTCTCTTTGTTCAGAGGGCACAATGGAAGATACTAGCCTAGTCCTTGCAGACCAAAACAAGTGGGCACTCGTCCACACATGGAAATTGTTCTCCCACTCTCTGCACGGTCTGGAAAAAGATACCAAAGAACTAATAAAGAAAAGAAAAGCTAAAATCAAATCGAAACATGAGAAAAATATTTACAATTTTGAGTAAAATGATTTTTCATGAAAAAGATTCAAATAGCAGGCTTGGAAAAAAAGACAAATAACAAAACAATGTATAAGAAAACAGAAGCTACCAAAGTGCCAACATTACTCGCTTCTGGCATCTTGATAAACTTGTACAAACTTTTCATAGAGAAATCCATAATAATAAATTATAATTTCGTATGCGATGATTCTGTTCCACTATACTATAAAATATACATATAAAACTCAAATCATGCGAAAAGTAACAACATGCTGAAAAAGCAATAAAAATATACCTCAAGATTAAACTTAGAATTGGAAAGTAAAACAGGAAGCTTGCTTCGGCCTGAGTTTATTATAGTGCATCAAATATCAATATATGGCTGGGTAATCAAAAAAGAAATTATTATGTGATTATTGTTTAAGTAACAATGAAGTAGTTAAGATACTAATCAAATTTGATTTTCTAAGTGAAATAATTCAATTATATTAAAAAGATTGCATGAATATTCAAAAGTCTGATATGATAGGTAATAACTACCTATCACAAACATGTGTATAATTAAATAAGATACCTAAGAAAATAATTTCTTTTCTATAATTTATATCTCCCCTGTTAGGTAAGATATCCTACCCTGTCCTTTATGTCTCTACCTTGTAAAGAGTATCTCTCCTGGTCCCTTAAAAATCATGTTAAAATCAATTTAATAACTGGCCATCTTAAAGAAGTATGCAAAATACTTGATTATATAGTACTATTTTTGAAAAATACTTCATTTTAAATATTTATACCACTCCATCTTTCAGCCTTGAGACAACCTCTTAATGTAGAATTACCCATTTAATATGGATGTGACATCAGAATCCCAGAACTTAAAAAGTCACAATAAAGAAAACTGGATAAATTAGTTTCTGAAATAATTAAAGAAAATTATTGATACTCCAAAACTCTGAGCATAAGTTTGCCGACCTTGTCTTCCCTGATTCTTTGCAAAGTTGCCAAGTAGCAGTTACCTATTTGGTAAAAAGAATAAAAAATAGGATAGTGTGGCAATGCAACAATTTATTTTGTCTCTTTCTATTGATTTTTTTTACTCTCAAAAATAACATAACTCATTCTGTCAGGTGAGTAGAGTGTATACAGTTGTGTTTACTATTGTGTTGTAATGCAGAATGACAACACAAGTACCTCTAAAAATCATTACCAAACATAACATTAAGTATATTTTATATACCCCAGCAAATCCCGGGAACTCCGGCATGTCCATACTACAAAAACATATCACAAGTACAAAAAAAAGCTCTATCGTGTACTTCAAACACTGGAAATGATCCAATGTGCATAGTTTTGTAATGTCATTGACAATAAGCATTTTTGGGTTTACAAGTAACGAGGGGTGATTTAAATTTAATTCTTTCAAGTCTCATATTCATAATTTACAATACTGCTGTTTTTGGACCGAGTTGGGCTCATATTTGTCGCTTGGAGTCTGTGTATGCCACTATGTATGCATTCATATTTTTTTACATTTAACTAAGGTTATGTTAAATACCAATAAAAAAAATTAACATAATTTAAATAATATATTTCTATAATATCTCTCCAGATATTATAATTTTCAGAAATATATTATTAAAATTTGAATTGTACCCATATTTACTAAGTACATGTATATTGAATTATTATTTACAACTACATGGTGTAGATTAGATTCAATAGTGTGACAGAAATGAATCCAGGCATCTTTTTAAACAGTTTTGTCTGTCCCATGCCAAGAGCTAGTATTTTAAACAGCCAGATATACAGAGTAAGTATGTTTCCAATCCACTCCACTCACACACAGAAGGATTCCAGAAGTGGGAGCTGTGGAAGCATAGCAAGTATGCTGCAATGAGGTAGCGATAAGACCAAAGCACTATATACTAGAGCGCCAGAACTGTGACATGACTAATTACTTAGCATTCCTTGAATTCACCATGTGAGTGCCAAGACAATAAATTTCCTGAGAAAGAAGTCCCAGTCACAGGTGCCTGGGAATTGCAACCCAGGGAGTAGAGTTAAGGGCCCCTTTACAACATGTCATCAATACACCTGTTAAACACCTCCTCCCCTGTAAACATTTGGTAAGACCCTACTAATGGTGCGCCATGAATACACAATCTAGGATGGAGTTATGGTTGTCCTTGACAAGGCAAGGTCTTTAAGTATGTAAAGGGATTTTGCTGGTAAAACTTCAGACTTCTACAGCCTATGAATTCACTACATAACTGTTTTTGATGAATTCATGAATTTTAGTTATAATAATTCTTATTATTATTTTATTTTATTATTTTAGTTATAAAAATAAAATAAATTTTGTTTGTTTAAATTGACATTATTATAGACATACAGTATTAAGAGTTTTAATTTGTTTGTGTATAGAAATATATCTGTTCTGGACAACGAAACACCAAAATGTGTACATACATACATACAGTAAATTTGAGCATATACTGCTCATAGAGATAAGCCGTGTTTTAATATAGTAGTTTTAAACGAAAGGATAATCAAAATGTTTTTATATGTGTTAAGTATAATACAATTAAATGAAGAATACAATAATACTCAGCCTACAAATTGATATATCTAAGTAGCTAATGGAATCGAAAACTAAGGAGTATTTAGAATTATCGTGCTGCTATCGACTGATAATTCTCAGATACAGCGATATGTAGGTACGTAATCTGCGGCCTGAATCACGCGGAATACCAATGAGCTTCCACCTATATAGCCTTACCTGGCATTTCGGCCCTATCATGCTGAATACCATATCATTTTCGTCACGTGACAGCAGCATGCTCGGCCGGTGCTCTCCTCTCGGCATTTTGATTATAATATTATCACAACTATTTACACAAAATCACATAAATCTTGAAAAATAGGATGTGTCAGTCACCCCCACTTTCAAACACTTCATCACAGATTTTCTTGTTCTTTGACACTCGCAACGGTTACAGGATAAAAACAAAAGCATTTCTCACGCCTAAGTAATGTTCATTTCAATATTTTCGTACTTAAAAGACGTAATCATTCAAAATAAATTTTCACTTTCACCACATCCACAAGTTGAGAACTATTTGATTTGATTGAGGAATGAAAAAACTTGGAATGACAATTGACAGCACTTGAATAATGCCACTGTCAAACGTCGTCAACGTTATTGTCTTGTCATATTGAGGCTGCGTTCTGAAACGAAAATTTTCACCAGTGAATGCAATGGGTATATTCCATTTGTCGCTAAGAACGTTATTTTCGATAATTTTGATCACATCTGCGTCTATGGTTGTGATCACTGTGATCGTTTGTAACTGTCATCCCCTGTTCCATTTAGGATAAGAACGCTAAGAATGCCATTAAAATTTGCCACTTCTGTCACTTTTGACATCAGATGTAGCGTTTATGGCGAAAATAACGCCAAGACCCATGTGGAACAACTTTTTAGGAGTGTGATCGTTTTTAGCGTTTTTAGCGAATCTAACTTCAAATGGTAAGCACCCAATAAAACATTGTAATCACTGGTACGGTCGGCCGGGCGCGGCGGCGGCACAGGTAGGTACATCTAAAAGGTGCGTTCGTTTTGGCTCGATTGCGTTTGTAGCAGTTTCAAAAGTGACATTTGTGTTTTAGCGTTCGGAAAGAAGCTTTTGCTATTTTTGACCACCAATTACTGCATGCTATCCGAACGGCTTAAAACATACTTTGACAACCGACAATATTTTAACAATTTTGCACAGTACGAAACATGGAATCAATCTCTAAAATTAACAAAACAAGTAGGTACCTACTATATAATATAGTATTTATATTATATATTTATATATAATATAAATACTATATAAAAAACTTGTGAAACTGTTCAATCGCGCCAAATACAACTGTCAAAACAGCAGTTGTCAAAAAACGATCACAACGATCCCACGGTAAGACATGGGTCAAAAATATCACTTTTCTCTGTCATTTGTAGCGTTTTCAAAGCTATCCGAACGGTGAGCGAAAACGATATTTTTGCTCACGAAGTCCCAAAACGAACGGCCCGTGTGATCATTTTTAGCGTTTGTGAGTGTTATTTTTGGCACCGATAGGCTATCCGAACGCCCTAAAAATGTTACTTGCTCAGTGGGTACATCCTGCTTATCAACATTCTATGCTCTGAAAACCAATAGTCAACCTAAACATGTACACATGACTTATAGGGATCTAAATGCTTTTATTGTAGTAGCTTTAGTGTTGTATATATTTCGTCGTATTTTGTTAATAAAGGAATACCGCCAGTAAAAAAAAATATCTAAACAAAGCGAAGCTAAATACCGTGTGAATAGTTAAGTCCTGTGATCACCAACCCGCATGCCCAGCGAGGCTCTGCTATGTGGCATTTCAGTCAGTGGTACTAACTTCATTAGACAATGCAGTTGACTCGGCACTCTTCTACCAACCATCGGAACAGGCATCACGTACCTGTTCCGTAGTGAAACCTATGACAGTTAACATATGACGTGAGGACTGTGAACTAATCAGTCTACATCAGTGCGATCCTATTACGAAACGGCGATTTTATGATTGGAAGATATTGGCACAAGCCTATAAGATTAGAAGTTGATCTTATTTCCTAGATTCTACAATAATTGTTTACCATGCCACGGTTTATCAAAGGTGATCATGATGATGCCAGATGTTAACAAAACCTTGGAAAGTGTAGGTACTAAAGATGACATCGTGATAGTGGAGGTACCACAATAATGACGAGGTAACCTAACCGGAATCACGAGATAAGGGAAGTTTCTGCAAGGCCCTCGCCTTTCGAATAGCTACTCGTACGATGAACCAAGTGTTTTTAGTCATTTGTGTCTTCTCATTTGTACGTGTACGCCCACGTTTAAAAGAGCTTTGCCATTAAAACTAATATGTCGAGAACAAACCATACGAAATCTGCGATATAATATAACGCCACACGTAAATTCGATTATATAGCAATTAAAAAAACCCTTGTTTTTACAATCAGGATTTTGCTAAACAGATTATATGATCAGTCATTATGATATGGATTTATAATTTCAAATACAATCGGTCATTGAGGATCTCTCGAATCTAATGCTCTATGGTAACTTCACAGTTCACTTGTTCCTCGAATAAAATCGAATACAGTTTGACTATAATTCGGCTTATTTTCACGTAAAATTATTTTTGATTAGGTTATATTAAGGTTAAAATCGAACTAATCTCGAATTGGTCTCAATTTCAACCTTTGTAGGCCTCTCAGTACGTTATACATTGCTTAATGGAAATTGGCAGGTGTCGTTACAAAATGGCATCCGATTTTACTGATGTCGAAACAATTTTAAAACCGATTTCACTTACGTTAATACAGCCGAGTAGTTCGATCTCGACCGGTTTCGCGACTTTCAGAGTCGCTTCATCTACTACACTTACTGATGTCTACAGGAATGGAAAAACTTGTTTTAGCTTCATCGTCCTCATGTACCTCAATTTGGTGGTACCCACTGGTTATATCATCATCACATCACCCGTTATGTCGACCCGTTGAACGAGTCTCCATCCATTTGCCATAATCCCCAAGCTTGGCAGGCGTCTTATAGATCGCAGTAAGTTTACAGTTCTTCAGGCGCTGCTTCCCACCTTCCCTTAGTCGCCTCTTACGACACCTAGGGGAAGAAAGGGGGGGGGGACATTCTAGCCCGGCACCCCACGGAGTTGCTACTGGTTATACATATAAGGGTTGTAAAATAAGTAATTTCTCTAGCATATCAAATAAGTCATTGATATTAGGTAAAGGGTCGTCAGTGGTAATTTCATTCAAGCGTCTCTAGCCAATGACCATTCTCCATTTTTGTTGTCCTGAGGCATCCCCCTTTTCAGGAACTAATAAATGTACTGAGGCACACTAAGGAGAATGTGACTGCTTGATAATATTATCTAATATTTGACAATATAGGTCCATGGTTTGATCCCCACCGACGGCTTGAGCTCCACAGCATGGTGAAAGGGCATTTTGCGAATGCTCACCTGGCTAGCTACCACTCTCAAGTAGAAAATCTGTCGCCAAGCACCTAACAGTGTGTTCCGGCAGCTGCCTTCAGAGTCTGTAAAATTACAGGAACATGTACAGCACAAAAAGGAGGATTAAGTAAAAAAAGTCAAATGATGTGTATTTTTTTATTACCATCGTTTGCATTACAACAAACTAGATACAAAACGTTACAAATCCATTATAGCTACATACAATACATACGTACATTATTCCGCTAGTTTACGAATGATAAAAAGCTGTTTAACATTACCATACCAAGATTAAGGACGGGGAGTGCGTGATGCTCCCTTCAGCATCGGCGGCGGCGGCGGCAGCGGCGGCGCGCCGGCGGTCTCACGCGCATATTAATACAAAGGAACACTCAACACATCGAGACACACCGACCCTTCCAAAAGCCAGCCGCGCGTGATGTCACGCGTTCATTGCGTTACTTTTATGATCACACGACGGCGGCTTCGCCACTACCGCCGGCCGAGCTACAGTAGTGTTGAAGCGCTTTATATTATATGGTGGCCATCTTGAATCCGCCATTTTGCATTTTTGACAGGAGTCCTAAAAATGCTTTACTGATTCCCTATTCACGTTTGTTTATAAGTACCCCTCGCCCTTAGTCTGTAGGAGTCATAAATGCCATGCAATCTGACAGTTATGAGCACGTTGCTTTTGAAGCTTTATTTCTTATGATCAAAGATGTCAAATCAACATGTCACGGAAGCCATAAGATTTCTTAGGTAAATACCATCGGATGGCGTGACAAGACAATCAATTTAACTTCGTAATGTTCTCTTTGTAGCCCACGAGGCCTACAGTATCGAAATAATCAGACTTACGAAATTCTGAACAAGTTGTATAGGGCTAATAGATACAATTGGTACTTTAGATTAAAATTTCGGAAACTGACAGTCAATTCATACTCAAGTTAAAGCCTTTAGCGATGAATAAGACTTCTGCTGCACCGTTGTGTAATTAAATTGGTATTTATACAAGTTTTCTCAGAAGAGATCCATTGTTTTACTGTAAACTTGTGAGTGTATATAGACATCAAACGCTAATATGGACCTTAATCAACACATAAGATAACTATATGCCACATTGGTAAAGATTTTTTGAGATAAAACATCACAGCGCAATTTATTATTAATCAACAAAACGCTTTTAGCTTTATATGTATGTTGTCACTTCTCAGTGATCTCATTGATAAACTGTTCTCTCCCGAGTCAAGTCTGGAAGTTATCTTTTCCATTCGAAATATCTAAATGTTTTTGTTCAGCATGTTTCAATGATGTTTAAATAATACTAATCTCTACTCCCTCAGCTAATCTCGTACTACCCACATTACTTGTCTAGAAAAAAATAATTCGTCTTGCCTATTATTATTAATGTCTGCGACCATACAACACATATTAACAAAACTATAAATAAAAGAGTAGGACGCAAGCTTTGATCAGAATAATATACAAAACATATACAAAGATATTCTATGCGATTAATTAAGTAGCTGTAGGATATGAAAAAGTAATTTCATAAAATTAAGAATCCAGTTGTTCTAGAAAGAGGTTTTGATTGATTAGCCACACTCAAATGTATTTTAGAATGAGGGTAGGTACAATAAAACCATAATATCTTATAGCTTTAATGAAGGTCAGTGATTTCATTAAAACAACAAACAAATTTTTTTTTTTTTCACTGAAACAAATTTTGTTTATATATGGTACAGGTCTGCGTAATAATAACAGACCCTAATAAGTAAAATGTGTGGCTTCTGATTGTAATTATAAACACATTCGTAGCTAGTAGATAATTTAATTAACAGTAGAAATATAGTAACCGTTTGATAACATAGGTAGGTATGTCAATTAGATTGTTAAATCAATTAGATCGAATGACACTAAAATCTCAAAATATGCACATTATATTGACTTTGTTATATTCATAATTGATATGTTTAAATATACATTTATTACTGCAATACAAAATCGTGTTAATTGATTTGATTTCATACAAAACAATTTAGAAGCATAACCTACAACATTATATTTAATATGGGATACAAGATAATGAACATAATGCTATGAAAGTATACCAATACCAATTCATTGTTCAAGTGACTTACAAAGCTGCCACATTGTGTCTTTTACATTATTATAAAAGCGATACTAGTTTTCTTAGAAATATAGGAGATATACACCGTGTCCCAAAATTCAACGATAAGCCGGCATCGGTGCATGGACCTACTCATGACACCTCGGAAAAAAAAAAAATTATAACTGTTTTTTTTATTAATTACAGAGACTTTTATAAATTTCATCGATATTCGATACCCATTATGCTATTTTCAACTACCATGACCACAATTTTTGACATATTTTTGATATTTTTTGTGCATTAGCAACCTAAGAAGGACGGCTATCTACCACAATCCTTTAAAATTACAGAAAGTCTGTAGTTATTTTACAAAAATCAGTAAAAAAAAATTTTTTTCTTATAATTTTCATAGATTTTAACATTCTATGCACTTTCTATAGTCTGGGTTAAAAAAAAAAGTATGGACACTACCATGGCAAGTTTTATTAAAAGTTGGCGCAACTTTATAAAAGTCTCTGTAATTAAAAAAAAAAAGAGTTATAATTTTTTTTTTATTTTTTCCCGTGTAGTCATGAGTAGGTCCATGCACCGATGCCGGCTTATCGTTGAATTTTGGGACACGGTGTATATTATCTTTATAGAATTACGAGCGGAACGTACTTATCAATAAACATTTATTGGTTGCTGTTTGATATGTGCGCAATAATTGCGTTGCAACAAACAAAATAGATTAATATAAGAATAGTATATTAAGAAAACAATTGACTCTTCTCTCAAATACGAGATTTTTAATTTATAGAGAATTTTATGGACTTGACGTCAATATTTGTTTTAATAGCGTCTAGTATTTGGTCTGCAGTGAGAATCGGCGAAATCACGGACCGTAGTAGCCACCTTAGAGGTGTTCACGCTTGGATAACGTCGAATCAAGTGGATCAAGTGAGTAGGTACTGCAGTGACGCAAATAAAGTTTAGAATCGGCATGCCTATTTGAAATGCACTTAAAGTCATACACGTTTTATAAACGTACAAAACCTATCACGTCAACACGAGACCTACAAATACAACATCGAAAAGCTCTAGCGAGACATCTACTTACGACAGTTATAAGAACACTACATTTTATAAGAAAATCAGAGAATAATTGTATGATTTTGGCCAAACAAGGAACCATATTTTCGAAAAATTTTAACATTTAGTTCATGATTTGTTTTCTAGAAAGAATTATTAAATAAACTGTTTGTACACTCAAAATGTTCTACATACCCTAAGATGAGGCACATAAAGTAAAACGCATTCGCCGTAGAAAGAAGATAGGTCATTGACCCCATTTAGATGGCATTTTTAGAGAAGACAAAAATGGGATCCTACTAATACTGGAACCGAAAAAAACCTTATGATCAATTCATAATTGGCGGAATAATAGCGTGTCAGACAAAGAAAACATGCAGTCGAATAGAGAACTTTCTCTTTATTTGAAAGCGTTCAAAAATACGATTGATTGGTCAAGTTTTATCTCAAATATATTGCGTATTGATATGGAAATTTCGGTGTTTTAACTAAGCCGGTTTTATTTTCACAAACAAGATCGCACAACGCAGAAAACAACCATCGTTCCTCGTTGCGCGACCATTGTGTGTGTATTAAGTATTTGTGAATTTTTAATTCCAGGTCCGGCATTTTTTTTCTTTTAGCGACTACCTTTGGACTAGTAAAAGGCAAGTTCGAACTGGTAGAAAAGATGTTAAAATCTAATATATATAATAGTTAACTATGCCATTCAAGTGACATGAAAAACATTTAATATTGGAAACTCTAATAGTACCTACGAGTGTAAGTCGATGTATGAGGTATTGCCCTTTGATAAATCAAAAAGGACGATGTATTCTGATTAATAATTATTTTGTGGTATGTAATACTAAATATATCTATCATTGTTACACGCGGAAAGTAATGTCGCACCGGTACAGCCCGGCGGTACACCTATAGTAAATAAAAAAATAATAATGTCTCAGGATATTTTTTTTTTTAATTTAATTTCAGAACCGGTCTTGTCTTCAGTGGTTTAACTGACAGTATGATCACAGCAAAACCAAACAAGTAGTTAAACTATAGACATAGAGCTGTACCAAACGACAGACGTGTGCACGTGTGCGCGCTTTTACGCATGCGCCACAGCATGCACAATATAACGAATAAATAGCATGTCCAGAATGTATTAATTTATTTAACGATAATATAATTATTAATTATCAGTAAAAGTCATGTCAAGAAAATAACCTTTCCTATTTACATCGCTCAGTCGAAGTTGTTCATTTTTAGACAACTTTGCAACAGGGTATATCTTAAGCAGTTATGAATATGAAATTTCAGTAGGTATATTATGTACTTATTTCCTCTTTTTAATAACTCTAGTATGAATTACTATGAATATATATACATATATATATATATGTATATATACATATACCTAACACAGGGCTCCTAGTTTGGGTACCAATGTTTTCTAATCAGTAAGAAAGTATTATGTTCTGTAATTATATGATTGTGTATGTATTTTACGATGTTTGTGGAAATACAATAAATTATTATTATATATTTTGTTCTAAATTTTAACAGGTTCTTATACTGCGGAACCAGTAAAGAACAAGGCTCATTTGCACGCTATTTCTTTAATAAAAATAAAATTATTGTATTATTTGAGAAAACAATCATTATACTAATCCATCTAAATCGCACAGCCAGACAGTAGTTTGGCCACATTTTTTTTAATGTAATTGTGATGGATCAATCACGAGGCCCACCTGATGTTAAGCGGACTAACCTATGCCAGTAACAGATGCGTTTCTTCACAAGTCACTGTCGCCCGTCACTTTGAGACATAGTTGTTAAGTCTCATGTGCCTGTAATTTCACTGGCTCTCAAGGACTGCTGCCGGAACACACCATTAGGTGCTTGGCGACAGATTTTCTACTTGAGGGTGGTCGCTAGCCAGGCGAGCATTCGCAAAATGCCCTTCCACTATGCGGTGAAGCTCAAGCCCGCGGCGGGATTCAAACCATGGACCTGCGGCACGGCAGTCCATAGCCAATGCCACTGAGACATCACTGCTTCAAAACATTCACTATACTTTTGCGGTTATACTCATAAAAACATGTAATCAGATTGTTCGGACCGATCAATTTCGCGGGCAATTGGAACATGCCGCTTTGGTAGTCGTCTATTTGTGATCTATGGAATTTATGTACATGAAATTATCTTGGTAAAATTTTTGAAAAATCATTCTACTTTCTCGCCCTTTTTATTGTTTTTTTTTGTTTTCTTGATTTAACTTGTTTGTTGTAAAGATTTGGCCCCTTACTTATAAAAAGTCCGCTATGTAGCTGCTAAGTAACGCATAACTAAACAGTGTTTAAGTAATGTTTAAGCTGCGAATAGGTTTTTTATAGTATACCTATACACATTACATAGATAACTATACTTTAAGATATGGACAACCTGCTACAATCCATACTAGAGTAGGCATTTAAATCTCCTACGGTCCTCCAGTCAAACTACTTTTATGGTTTTACTATGATATGATAATAAACAAATTATCGTACCTCCAGGGACCTCCATATAATAGAATGGTAATGATAATAAACTTCATTTTAGTAAACCCTAATTTAGACATTTTTCTTTGAAAATGAAGCTGATGGCATGCAAATGTCAAAATGAAGGTCTAAACATTCCCACACATACACTCACAATTAATGTTCACTTATCAAAATGGTTATGTTAATTAGACCCTAGTGGAGTGACGTAGCTCTCACAAACACAGTGAATCCTACCGTGAGAGCTAGAGATATTAAAGACATCTTTCTGAAAGTTTAAAATTATCAACATGTCTAGTAAAAACTATTTTAAGCCGATTTAACTTACGGTTTTTATTTTCGTCGAGAAGGCGTCTCGACCGGTTTCGCAAGCACTCTCATGCGTGCATGTGCGGGCGCGGTCGTAAGCGCACGCAATCTGTGACGAAGCGACTCTGATAGTCACGAAATCGGTTTTACCGGTTAACTTAAAATAGTATTTAGTATGTGTCAAACTAACGTTAGTTTTAATCAATTATTAACATGTCTAATTTAAGATAATTTAAGGAAAACATTTTTTTATTTACCATTCTATTTAGACAATAAGGCCCGTGGTTTTATACATTGTTTTTATTTCTTGATGTAGGTACTATTTGATTTATCAAAGGTGCAACCGAAATTCTAATTCAAGAATAAACGAGAACATTTACAAACTACGAGAAACACCGAATATTGATAACAAACCTTATCTGCCATTTGTACGTTTCACACTGTACTTAGGTACATTAACTTTGGGCGGTGAAGAATATATTAACAACAGTATTTCGATGTTCTGTAACAAGTTAAACGAGATATTAAGGCATACGTTGCGTTGTAAATGTTGCGCTTTGTTAATAAAGTATATGCTCTCTATAGTTCAATAGCTATCTCGCTTTAGTGCGAGAAAGTAACTCATTTTAGCGTAGATTTTTCTCTATTTGACAGGTCTGCACCGAAGCGTAGTGAGACGCATAAAAGAAATCCCTACCGAAATGTGTAGTACATACTAAATGATTAATTTCATGTTAATACCGAGCTAAGCATAATATATAAAACCAGTTGAGTCACTGAGATTCATCTCATACAAAAATATTTTCTGGTTTTATCACATTCCATTAGATTGCCCAGTCCATTTATAAATATGTACAGATCTTTCCACTCGCAAAAGTGCGCCCTTTATATTTTTGAGTGCAGACGCAACTGCTACTGCCTACCCAAGCGATCATATTGTATTTACAGACTAGTCGTAGTGTACGAACGAGGCCTACATGTACTAACGCGCATCAACAAGTTACTGTGGCGTGACGCACCTTCTTGTGTGAACAGTTGTACCTATAAATAAGGATAGCAATAGTATAAATAGATCGATACTATACAAGACAGCCGCGAGATACGTTATAATTGACGTAAACATTACGTTAAGATGAAAGATTTACAAGTATTTACACGTACACACTCGAACAGGTGTCGATTGCTGTACCAATATAATATTTACTCAACTCATCCGTATGAAAATGTTATTATAAGTAACACGAATCGGCCAAACATCGCCATTATCTTTTTGACAAGTGTCAAGTGCCCTTCAAAGGGTTGACAATAGTGTACAGCTCCTGGGGCCAACTCCCATCCTCTAATTCAGTCTTAATTTAACATTAAATTTATTATTTTAATTCGCACTACCACTTGTAGTAAGTAAACTTACAATAGAACTTCAAAGTGAGAGCGAGCTGCATGTATTGAATTAAGTCATTTGTGCGATAAAGATAGCCCAGTATGAACATTATTGTTTTGTGACGGTACGAATCTGAGTATCAATACTTTAAACTTGAAATAATGACGTTCCATAATAGTTTTAAGAGATGAGAGTTGAGCCCCTGGAGCCATAAATACAGAAATAGTGTACTACAAAGTAATTAGCATTAAATGATTACTGTTCGAGGTAAGCACACTTTTTAGGTGCAAAAGAACAATACATGTAGCGAAATAAGAAGCGTTAACAGATTTGTCATTTTGTATCCTAATATTGTGCAGCGTATAAAATAAACATAACTAAATTGCAGCACCAAACCATAAGCTATTACGGTCCTCGAAATATATCACACTTTACCCTAGTTTCACAATATCCAACTGATATTATGTACCTAGTATATCATATTGTTAAATAAAGGCTTTCGATTACCAATATGTTTATGTGACACTTTATATCACGCACAGTAGGCAGTTCAGTATTTGAGTAACATTTTGTTTAAACTCCTTCTTAGTACTCGTGACTACGGTCAATGCAATTGTATAAGCCTTTCCGTTTCAGTGTCACTTTTTTGCGCGACACTTCAATGCACTAGTTACCTGAATGATATTCAATTTATTACGTATCGTTGGACTAGATATTTCACTTTCTGCAGTGTCCTTCAAGACATTACAGATTGGAGGCAAAATTTCTAACACTGTGGTTATATCCACCGAGACTGCCTCTTTCTTAATAGGGCTGCCACCTGGAACAGTTGTACACGAACAGACCCAGAAGCACAGAATAAAAAGTTATAAGTACGGACCAAAGTGTCTCATAAACAATCAAAAGGTATTATTGCCAAAGTCAGGAATACACGGCCCACTTTACAGCTGTCTATGCATATAGATTAAATCTGAATTTTCAAATATTCCGTGTATTCTTGGCCCAAAGTCTGAAGTTTCTAACCGCTATTGTTTACCATTGTGCTAAAATAAAATTAAAAATTACATTATTTTATTTTCATCACTGTAAGCCATATAAACAATACACACAAATGCAAATCAGACATTGTAAACATGGGTAATAATATAATAACAATATTGTACTTTAAATAACTTAATTTTAAATTACGTATTTTATCATTAATTTCATTCTAACATCATATAAATAATTTCTAAGCGTAAAAGTATTTTTCTTATATAACAATCAAATAATATTACAGTGACAGATGTGAAAAAGTAAAATAACTCTACAACCGCAAACAACAGTACTTATATATAAGTATATTTACTGGATAAGACAAAAGTATATGAGAAGACATAATCACTGTAAAAATATATCATTGACTACAACGTTTAATTATAATTAATCAAGTGGCATTGACCGAGGTTACAAGCGGACTGAAGCGGGGAGTGTCATTGTCTTGTTGATAACGCGATAAAATCTTATCCCCGTATTTGTAGACGAGTTGTGAACGTCATATAAATAAATTATACTACCATTTGTACTTCTTTAATATTGTTACGTAAATAAAGGGAGTGGTTACATTAAATATTATTCTAAAGCATTCAAATTTATATGATTTTAAACGGTTAAATCGCGTATCAATACGGACAATTTGTATTCCTAAAATAAAGTAGAGCCTCTATCAGTCAAAATATTACATATACCTTGTTCGGATAAACGAAGATTTCGGATTATAGTAAGTAGACATTCAAAAAGGTTTTTGTAAATACAATAAACTTTGTTGTTATCAAGAGAATGTTTTCATAATCTGTGAATTACAAGTGAGACGCATTCCTTGTCCAAAATTACGCGCTTTCGTGAAACTGTAAGCGTCACATGTTTTCCTTTCTTTAGGACAATGGTAAAACGAATAAACATGGTCAAAGGGCGCATGGTTAACGAAAATCTGACAATATCTTGCGTGTAGTACGTAAAATGTACTCCACGATACTGAGTAATGCGTTACACTGTGGGAGTCGAATCTAAGTTTTTCGCATTATTGACGGTTCGGGTTAGCATTGGTTCGAACTATAGAGCCTACTGCCCTGTTGTGGTATATTAGTGCGAATAAAAAAATCTACGCTACCTGAGGAACTATTGCAAATAAGCAACAACTGAAATTTCTTTCTATATATTTCTAATCAATGTATACCTTGTATAAAATATGTGTAGTAGGCTAATTTAGTTGTCAATCAACTTTGTCTTTTAACTTATAAGTATTGGTGTTAGGGTTTAGTTTATCTTAACTAATTCATACAAAATTCATCTACATATCAGTATTGTCTAATTCCACCTCCCAAATATCAATCAAACTACATAATACAAAATCGTAGCTGCATTTCATAATACTTTTATAAATTGATAAACATCCACTTGGCATTCTGTTTATAACACAACTGTTATTTTTCTTTAATTTTAATAGGTATACCTACGTCATATACATACATCGGATCATTCCAACTGTAGTTTGAATTTTCAAGCAGTGTATGGAACAACACGCCTCAGACTTAAAACAATATCTAGAGTTGGCATAATCCAATTACTATACATGAGTGACACATGTTTAAGTTTTCAAAAGCTACCAAATTCACGCCTTTTTCAATAAATTGCGTAACCACTTTATAAATACAATCATAGCTTAGTCTTTGATAACTGGGCTTTTTTTATTTTACAGGGCTGATGACAATATTCATTTACTTTGTTTCATGTACATTATTGCGTTAGATTTATAATCTAGATATATTCAATGTAATCTAAAACATCTAAGTTTTATGAAGTATAGGTGTAACCAAAATTTTTATGTAGATGTAAGATGCTCAGTCATCTCCACCAACCGCTAAAGGTAAGGGAACCAGTGTTGGACAACGTCCCAGTAAACCAAAAGTTCTATAAATATTTCTAAAATAAGAACGTTAACGATTTTCTTGTGGCTGGCAGCGCTTGACCATATACATCAAGTATGGATCTGTCAAAATATGACAGTTGACGATTCTCAATCGTTATGTTTTGATATGGTAGTAAGTGAAATAACAGCACATCACCGACTAGCCGATTTCTTAGTAATGACTAATAGGATGAGTTACTCGATGATTTTTTTACCAATTGAATAGAAAGTGTATTGAATTTCTATTAAGTTCACAATATTGGTAGACCTTTTTCAATTTACATTACTCTAATTATTCAGTATACGATTAGAAAGTAATAAAAAGTTATTTTGCATTAATTGGTAATTATAGCATGTGTCCAACACTGGTACGCTTACTTAAAAGAGGGTATTACAACTTTGAACACTAAGTTTTTTTCATAGAATATATGTACATAGGGAATAGATTGCCAGTGTATCATTTTCACAATATTAACAAAACAACATAAATTCGACAGACCTGAAATAAAAAAAATGCCACAATACACACGCTGTCCATAAATCTTTATTCATAACCGTCTTGCTACTAAAATTGTGCTATAATTTGTTATCCTCTCTTATTTAGTGCTTACAAAACGTTTGCAAATCTATTTTTACCGAAAATTTTAACAGAATCACAATAGTTTTAGGTGCATCGGTATGTTTATGTGACAGTTTAGTAAGCAGTATATTTTTTTTTTTTCAGTTTTGACTATGTATGTATTGTGGCATTACTCTCTTTCCATAGTAGACAAACAGTATAGATACATATTAGAAGAGAATTTAAAATAGAATCTCAGTAGCTGCTCTTTTGTTTCTCTATGGTTTGGAGTTTCACTCAATGTTGATTTTTCTGAGAAATGCATACTGTTTGCTTACTAACCCTACATCTATATCGACATGATCTATATTTGTACACCCCTTTCTATATAAAAGTGGGGACACACTACTCAGTGCTTAGTAATACTATACCTGGTTGAGATTACTTTAGCTTTGGGCAAGTCCAATGCAGGTCTGTGCGACCGTGAGAGACACAGCTCAGCTGCATTTGTCTTTTGTATCCGATGTAGCATCTTTTTTTATGTCGAGATCCGAGCTCGAAGGACCAGGTTGCGGATTGTCTGGATCTGCAAGCGAAAAGTATTCTGTTAAATATGGCTTTTGGGTTTGTTTTTAAAATAAGTACTAATTCATACATGTTGAGATTACAATTTACAAAATGAGGATAACGGCGCAGTAACCTAAATGTGGTCTATGTATCTATAATACTTCTACACTAGACCAATAATCGAAGGTGGCACTAACTTAAATCTAAAAATGAAAGTTCATGCATGAAGTTCTGTCTCAATTTCGAACAGCAACTATACTAACTTCCATTTACATATATTATGTAATTACCACGAGAAATATAATTTCTCTCTGTCTGCGTGGATACGGCAGTTTTGTCACGAGCTGCAATCAAAGTGTGAAGTATTCAAAACATATATGTAAGTATACCTTGTAAAAATAACAAATATAACTAGGAACTCATTTCTGTTTTGAACAGGGACTTTACTTGCATCGAAATATTATATATTTACCCGGGGTAATATACATTCTTGTATCTGTCTGGGTGGATCCGTCAATTTTGTCACTAACTGTAAAGAAAATACTAAGAGTTTACATCATTAAAGTCTCTAGCATACCAATAGGATCTTCAATCTCGAAGGCGGCATTTAAACGAGTATAATAAATGACGTATACTAGCAAGTTTATCCCTGTGTAAACTAGACAATGTTTAAAGATTAAATCAACTATAGTATAATGTATGCCATGATCGCCGGGTTAAAATAGGGTATGTATTTGACATGGCGCTAAATACATTTTAAGGTTGCGTTAATATGAAATGTGGTAGAAACTTAATCATTAATCAAATTATTATTTAAAAGTGTTCATTTAATTTTTATGTCACGTGATCATAAACGGAATTTGTACTGGACATGAAGTCACTCTGGTAAAAATAATGTCAATAGATACGTAAAGGATCGTTCGCAAATGACTTTGACAGTGACAGTTGTTCACTAATTTCTTTGAGAAATAGCCGTTTGAACTATCTCTAATTCAGTGATTGATTACTGACTGATTAGACTGTGATTTAGTGCCGTAGTGACGTCACAATATAGCAATTATACACGAGCGTTTCAGCGCCAATTTGAAATCTTACAATTTATTACATATAGTTAATAGAAGATGTGGATCCGTGAATTAATTTTGGACATATGGTACATAACTGCCGCGTAACCTACATTAACCAATATAGGTATGCTTGCTACGATTCTGAACTCATGAAAACCATCTGTTTACAAAATATCGTAGCGCGGAACGGAAGTAAGCAATAAAACGGAAAGTATACATTACGCAATGCGCTCTCCAAACACCTCCGCCGTTTTATACCTATGTGCTCTGAACTAAAAATTATGACCACAATCTCTAGTTTTAACACTGAACATGTGGTATATATGGTCAGCGCACCATGAATTGTAACTCAATATGTCGTAAGGAGTTCGACATGTCTTTAAATTATCAGGATACTTTACAAAATCACAAATATACGATAGGAAAAATGTAAGTCATGTGCGGGAAATATTTTTCCTATCGTATATTTGTGATTTTTTAATGTAATCCGCATAGCAGGCGTTATTGCAAACCTAACAATATTAAAAATATCAGGATACTTATTATTTTATACCAACTCATCATGATAAGATTTTTCTTAAAGGTTCGATCAGGCTACATCACAAAGAATAGAAACGCTACTATATAAGTACGTAGTTGTGTATACGATAAATGACTGTACAAAAACAAAAAAAATGCGTACAGGAAAGATAACTGAATATTTATTCCTTAAAAGAAAACAAGTGCTTACTGATTAGTCCATAGGGACCGCTTGTATTACATTAACAAATTATTAGAGCACAAAATTCTTGTCCCGAGCTGGAATCAACCCCGCGTCCTCCGGATTCGCAACGAGTACCGCTAGGCTAATGGAACATGCCCGTCTGAGCTGAATCTTGTGCACCAATTTTATTAGTTTAACCGTCATAGGGGACGGTGCTCGCTTGGTACAACAATTGTGTGCTCTAATCATTTGTAAATGTAAATTTCGCTTGGCATAAGTTAGTGATTTCATTAATATTTAAAAAAACACTTGTAATATTAATAGCAATGTCAATTGAAGTGCTATGTATAACTATAATTTGAAAGACGCATTGAAAGGCCTATGTTCTTTATCTTAGTCTTGTGTAGCAAAATCAGCTCCGAACGTACATAAGTGTTCTGTGCGGTTTATAATGAAATATGTATCTTCTAGGACCTGGGTCCTAGAGGATGTCTGTACCATAGTAAAAAGTCTACTGTCTGTACAATACTAAATATTAACAACACAAGAACCTTTTCCATATATAATCTTATTTTTAACACAATATACGGAAATACGTACACGAAAAAGTTTTTGTGTTGTTAATAATTCGTATTGTACCGACCCTTCGCACATGGGATGAAGGTACGAGGTAGATCATGATACTTTTTGTAATATCAAGCCGCTTGACAGTATAGACCTCATTAATCAATGCTCTAAATAAGATATTAAACTAAAGATAACCCTTTATAAGTCTGGTCACAATGACAACCCATAACGTTATGACCTACCTTTTTAATCCATTAGCCAACTCATGTTTCTGTAAAATTTTACTGCACATAAAACTACTGAACTTACCGATATTACCGACGTACAGAGCCGTAATGGCACATTCCTGTTTTAATATCCAGTACATTAAATGGTTATTATCACCCAGTATATGTATATGGCCCGTGGGGTGCCGGGCTGGAATGTCATCCCCCCCATTGCTATCTGCGTGGGTGTCGTAAGAGGTCACTAAAGGTAACACAGCGGAAGCAGCGCCTTCTGAGGAACTGATATCTTAAAATGCGATCCCCAAGACGCCTGCCGAGCGTAGGGATTATGGAAAGACGTGGGGATTTTGAAGCAGTGATGGCTCAGTGGCATTGGCTATGAACTTCCACGCAGCAGGTCCATGGTAGAAATCCCGCCGCGGGCCTGAGATTCACCGCATGGTGTAAGGGCATTTTGCGAATGCCCGCCTGGCTAGCGACCACCCTCAAGTAGAAAATCTGTCGCCAAGCACCTAACGTTGTGTTCCGGAAGCAGTCCTTGAGAGCCAGATAGATTACAGGCATATGAGACTTAACATCTATGTCTCAAGGTTACGGACGCAGTGTGATTAGTGACTTGTAACGAAATGCATCTGTTATAGGCAGATGTTGGTCCGCTTAACATCAGGTGGGTCTCAAGCTTGTTCCGTCACAATAATATAAAAAAAACCTCCTTTATGGAGGAGGCTGTGTTCAGCAGTGTACAACCCGGCCGCTACAGTATATGTAATACAGTATATATAGGGCATAAGCAGCGTATACCCACTGATTAGAAATAGATGTCATCGATTGGCATATCGAGTAGATAATTTGAGATTAGTGGCTCATCACGAGTGCGTATCGCAATGAAGGCGATAAGCTATTGTCAGTCGATATTAATTTATTAATTAAAAAATATCTTGGACGTCACTGTTTCTTGTTAACTGACGGCCTTCACTGTTGATGATATATATATTTTGTTTAATTCCGTTTTAATTTTTGGAGCTATTAGCCGCATTGGACGCAACAATGCCAGTTCCAATAGAACAATCATTTCATTCAAAACATAACCTAAATAGTTCTGAGGTAACAAACATTAAAAAATATATACAGTGGAATTGAGTACCTCCTCTTAATTTTTTGTAATCAGTCAAAAATTAATAAACGTGTGGCCGTCCAAGCAAAAAAGTTACACTTTTAGACCATTTTTGTTATGGAGTCTATCTCACAAACTAAACTCATTGTGAATCTGAAATGTCACCATATTGTCCTCTATTTAATCAACAAATACTGAAAACGCTCATTTGTAGTGTAGTTTTGAAAGTGATCAAAACCAACCAATATATTTATTTATTATATATTACGGGCTGTTTCAATGCGGTACTTACAGTTAAAGTGCAGTGATCGACTCGCACTTGGACAGCTTTTTATACTGCTTTATGGGCGCTACCTATTTCAATTGTATATAGCCCAATCTCTAATTACTACACTCAGTGACGTTGGAACTATAAATTAATACACAAAAAAACATTCTATCCTCTTTCTAACTCATCCCAACAGGTCAACAAATTTTTTAATATTCAAATTTTAAATTAATCATCATCATTTAATATCGAATAAGAAATGAATACCTGAACGAAGCCCAACAAAATCTTATACTTAATATTATAAAAAGGAAAGATTTGTATTTTTGTATGCAACGAATAAACTACTGGACCGATATGGATAAAATTTGGTATGGAAATACTTTGAGACCCGGGGAAGGACATAAGATTTTTATTTAACTGCACAAAACCAACTTATCTACTATTAAATCAACCAACTAGACTATCTAGCAATACATGTCTTGATAACATAGCACATAATATACGAGGCGGGAAAACAACTGTTTTGGAATGTGCATTATCAGATCACACTGCACAAATTTTGAAATGTCCAGTGAAGACGAGTTACTTCATCACACATTTTTTTAGGTGGAAACGAGACTACAATAACCAAAATGTCAACAAATTCATTGAATGCCTGCGCAATTTAAGTTTTAGCAATGTTTACAATGCTGATAATGCTGATTTGGCTTATAATGAGTTCATCGAAATTTTTCTGCTGTTCTACAATCTATGCTTTCCAGTTGTAAAAGTTAAAATTCCAGTAACTAAACGACCAAAATGGTTAAGTAAAGGTGTAAAAATTTGTTCAAAACGAAAACGTTACCTTCTTTGGAATTATCGGCGCTCTTCATCTCACGCAGATAAACATATTTTCAAACAATATTCTGCTAAACTAAAGAGAATTATTAAACAAACACAAAAAGTACAAAACAACTACTTTATTCAACAATCATCCAATAAATGTAAAGCTGTGTGGAACATAATAAATAAAAACAAACAACATAATATTAAAGATGACATTAGACATATAAAAGTAAACAAAACAGTGATATCTGCCCCTAAAGAAATAGCAAAAAATTTCAATGATTTTTTCATAGACGTAGTGGAAAAAAACTGTGTGAATAACACAAGCGCTCCAACCACATTAGAGCAATCTGTTTTAAACTCTTGTTTCATGAAACCCACTTATGAGAATAAAATACTAAATATCATGCATTCCCTAAAAAGCACGAATAGCACAGGTTATGATGGCATAAATACAAAAATAGTGAAATTAACAGCTAATCTCATATCGCCTGTTCTTAGTCACATCATTAATAAATGTATCGAGGATGGTTTATTTCCCAGTAAGCTAAAGACCTCCATTGTAGTGCCCCTTTATAAAAACAATGACAGAGAAGACATGCGCTCTTACAGACCAATTGCACTCATACCAGTGTTTTCAAAAATTTTTGAAAGGGTTATTCACAACAAGTTAAGCAATTATTTCGAATGTAATAAAATTTTTGTACCAGAACAGGATGGCTTTAGAAAAGGAAAGTCCATAAACATGGCTCTTCTAAATTTACTCGAAAAGGTTTATACTGGTCTTGATAACAAAAAGCGAGTCACAGCACTTTACATGGATATGAGCAAGGCTTTTGACCATGTAGATCACAACATTCTAATTAGAAAACTAGACCATTACGGCATAAGAGGTAATATATTGAAATTGATAAGGTCTTATCTCGTAAATAGGCAACAATATACAGAGATCACTAGGTTAAATATGGTTACAAAAATAGAAACTAAATATAGATCACATTGCCGAACTGTGAAATTTGGGGTTCCTCAGGGGAGTATATTAGGACCTTTATTATTCTTAGTTTACATAAATGATTTTCCCCGGTCTATCGATCATCCAATGATTATGTTTGCTGATGACAGCACTGCGATATTTACTGACAATAAAAACGGTGAACATGAATACGACATTAATCACTCATTAGAATTAATAATAGAATGGCTTCGAAATAATAATCTTCAAATTAACTTGGACAAAACACATATAATGACTTTTAAAAATATTAATTCTAATTTTGACATTCTGAACATTCATTACAATAATAAATATATTGACAAATTACATATGACCAAGTTTCTAGGCATTTACATAGACTCTGACTTAACATGGAATTCACATATCAAGCATGTATGTACAAAGTTAAACCAATTTTCATATGCATTGTATATGTTACGAAAGGTAGCCAACGATAAAGCGCTTTTAAGCGCCTACCATGCATATGTAGGCTCCACCTTAAGATATGGAGTTCTAGTGTGGGGAAATGCCACAGAAAAAGAATCAGCATTTAAGGCTCAGAAAAAATGCATTCGTGCCATATGTAGACTAGAATCAACAGAGTCCTGTAAGCCGTATTTTCAAAAATTAAAACTTCTCACTCTTCCGTCTATGTATATTTATGAAGCAGCTATTCTCATGAGAAATAATCTTAGTGACTATAAAACGTTGGCAACAAAACGATATGATAATATACTATGCGCTCAGAGACATAAAAAGGCTTTAATTAGTAAAAGTGTGTTTGGCAAAAGGATTAATATATATAATAAAATACCGCAAACCATAAAAGAGGCAAAGAATTTTGACATATTTAAATTGCAATTAAAGGAGTTTCTTATTGATAAGGTTTATTACACTATTGATGAATTTCTCACAGATAAATTATAAATTAATGATTGACATGAATAATATATTTTTGTAAGTAAATGAAATGACATTGTAATAATAATTTGTTAAATTAATTTAGATGAACCCGGTAATTTGCACGCCTTTAAGGTTTAAATGTAGAGTCACATATTATTTTAGTTAAGACCTGTACTGTACCTACATTATGGAAATTAAATGATTTGAATTTGAATTTGAAAACCATGTTAATGATTTTGAGCGATAACCGAATACGCGTGGGCGGAGCCACGGCCGGAAGGCTAGTACCATAAAATGATAGCTATTTGTATGCAGACGCGACGTGAAATCCCTTATCTATTACAGTTAACGGTACGAAATACCACACAACCATATATAGATAAAGGAAGCACCAAAATTCAAATCCAACGTTTTGGTGCCTTTGGGCAAACATTGCATTTTGATATCCACGCAACGAGGGACAGTAGGTAACGCTGGTGCTATAATAGGCTAATTAATTAGCCGTAACGTACATGGTATCATGGATCGAGCCCGAATGATAAGATCAACTCATTCACAGGTAACATTGAATGCTAAAGCGACCCAATCTTGCCCCGCCTCGGCGGAGGACTTTACATCGCTAGGTTTTTGATGGGCAGCGTGGCCGGGGAGTCCCTCATAACGACTTCCCCTGAGGACCTATGCGGAATGAAGTATGCACTTTCACAGCGTAAAAAAAAAAGAAACCGAATGGGAGCATTTTCAAACATTAAACATTGCAACAATATAAAATGTAAACATCCCTCGTGATACAGCTTCAAAGCTAAACAACGGTAAGCTATTACCGTACCTACTTACATTAGTAATGAGACTATCTATGCCAAGGAAGGCTACATCAGAACTGATAAAAATGGCAGAAGCTAAGCCCCTCGGTATTTTTTAAAGTCAAATAATAGTAGTTTACAATTATCTCTCCATCTATTTCCGATGATACACACATATACCAAATACTTAGTAGATCCCTAAGTAATTCGTTTCGGATTTGGGAGAAGCAATGTTCCTATATATTATTCCCACTAAGACCACTTCCTCATTGGATTGGTGCGGCATCGTTTCAGCACAGATTCCTTACCGAGCGCATATAAAACTGAGTGCCGCTTCGGTACAGATTCTTTACCGAGCGGATGCAAAAAAAGTACTTCCTTCTCATTTCCGATACAACCTCGAATCACAACCTATCCCTGGACTGATTAAATTTTCCTTAACCGAAACGTATTGGTGACATCTCTCAGACTGTGCTCTGGGTACAGTCCGAAGAAACAGTTTGCATTTCTAATGAGAAAAGTGGTATGGTCCTTACTGTGATGTTTATGGTTCAAAAGAGGATGAACACATGTGCTAATGGAATATCCCCGGAATACTGTTCTCAGAATAACTGTATTTGGTCTGTCACAGATATCTGATATTGGTTAATGTAATATCATATTAGCCTCACCTCTGTCTGACTAAGCCTATATCTATATAATATGTGATGTGAACAATTTTTTTTGCAAGGGATTGCATTAAATTAGTAATACTTTTAAATACCGATTAGGTGATATGATCTCTAAGCGATAGGTAAAGATAATTTATCGACATTTGCGATAAATTAAAAAAACTACGCTCGGTAAAGAACCTATACCGAAACGTTGCCGCACCCATTCAAACAGAACGTGGCCTTAGACTTGAAAGACCCTCATTTGATGTTTTGAAGTGAACGACGTAATTCTCTTCTTTATAAATCAGCTTAGCCTGACAAAATTACAATTAGGATGAAGCGTGAGTCTAATGGATAAAAGCAGCAATCTTACTTGTTTGTATTTGATTGAAGCCCTAACCTATTTATTTTACATTTAAAATTATCCATAGACAACTTGTGCTCTAATTTGCTAACCATTTAAATAGTCTAGTCTCTCTTATTACTGTGACGTAAATGATAGGGTTTTATAAGTATCCCCTAAAACGTTTAGACATAAATATATTTATTTGAGATTCAGGGGCTAAATAGAAAAAGCATGTCATATTGATATGCGTAACACGACGGTCATGTTGTATGGCCTAATAAACTGAGTGGACATGGAAGAAAAATATAAACCAGACCTAGTCTGGGGGATGAAGGAGGCCATAGTCTCTTCCTCCGCCTTACTCTACATTGGCGGATCGGGAGGTTTCATGTGATCTCCCTCTGCGTCACCTATTTCCACGTCATCACCTATTCACAAAAGGCGATGCCCGCATTCCATGACGTCTCTCTGTCCTTCTTCTAAATGACTTTCACCAAATCCGAAAGCGACCTTATCGATATCACCTTTCCTTCCACCGTCTTACTCTATTCGTCATTACTTTAATTTCAGCAACGGGATTTCAACAGACCCCCCTGAGCGCATATTGTCAGTGGACAACCGCTGCTACAAATTAATAGGACGTACTTAAAGCTATACTCTAGCCTATCATAAAAAGTTAAAATTCAGCCCGACCTACCTCAGCTACCGATCGGCTTATTGCAATAATATCCCAATTAATCATGTCGCGAACACACGTCAGAGATATATAGATAACCCCGCACTATCTCCGAATTACCACGCGATAAACAGTACAAGACGTCATCGTACGATATTTGATATTTCGTGGCACGTGGATCTAGATTACACATACACAATAAATAATTTACGAATAATCTGATGTGGCGGCGATCGGGTTAACTACTACTATTATTGATTATCGACAATCGATTAAATTAGCTGCGGCATTAATATAGTGAATGGAGTGGATAGGATAGGGCATACCCATGAATTTAAATGCATAATTTAACATAATTAATAGATTCAGGCGTTACTTTGCGGAAATCCATATTTAATAATAACAAATATTTTAAAAGTATTTTAAGAAAACAACAATTTATATTTTAATAAAACACTTAAAAAACTTTATAAAAATTATATATATATCTAGTGACAATGCCGCCTAATTTCCTGTTAAGCCAATGTGACGTCACAAACGGCACGTAGGCAAACCGGAAGAGTATTCGACGCGTTTCGCTTGTAAACGAAGCATCCTCAGGAGGTCTTGACTCTACGAGCACACGATCGAGACTAAGTCTAGTTATTTGAGTCTATGTTAGTTGAGTCTAACAGGAAATTAGCCGGAATTGTCACTAGATATATACATATAATTCTTATAAAGATTATTAAAGTGTTTTATTTAATAATTAAATTGATGTTTTCTTAAAATACTTTATAATATTTGTTATTATTGCATAATTTAAATCAGAATTGTGTGCATTGTTTCAAAATTCTTATTATCACACACTCGTACATTTCTAAATCCCTGATCGTAACGTCGGCGTCATTGGCATATCTGATATGACATTTCGAGGAATTTTCAGAGGATAAACTTATCTTCAGATCACTGTCAGCTAGATGTACATTGACTTATATATTACTTCGTAAGGATCGGCCGGACGAACATTTTGAAATGTTGAACATTTGCCGGTGTTACAACAATAACGTCAGCATAGTCTGCAATGCAAGTCCGATGTGATCGCTTGTGTACAAAATAGGGTGGCATTTCTTAACCCGAGAAAAATATATATATGTCTTAAGACTTTTTTTTTGTTAAATTATAAAATAGTTACTGATTAAATCGTAGAGTTTCTTGTAGCATGCATTACTGACGCTGACCTTTATGAACACGATATCCAAGAGATGGCGTTGACTTTTCGTGAGGAGAATTTGCTTTACAATTTCTTAGCTTAGGCGTATCTTTACATTGAAATCATTGTAGATGAACGATAAAAATCGACACCAGAGTCTGACCAGAGTCTGCCAGAGACAACATTCCATGTACATGCAATCATGAAAGTTGTTTGACGAGAACGTGGCGGGCAGACTTTTCTTATTGGAGTCATTACAGAGAACAGTCGGATGGATGGTTCGGTGGTCAGTGATAGCATTAACTAAATTTATTGAAGAACATTTTATGCCATATTTAGAAAATATTTTTATTCTGTCTTTTCTGTTTGAAACTGAATATTGTTTTTTGACCTGTTTGCTTAATTTCTATCAAAGCATAGGTAAAAAGTATCATATTTCCGGAATCTGACACAATTTTGTAGTAACTTTACCATTAGGAAATTGTTGAAAGTAATCCGTTTCGTAGACATATTTAGTCTAAAGTGATCGCTGATCACTGTATTGTTTATATAAATAATATTTTTGAAACTTCCTACCCTTAATCGCATTAAATAATAATTCATACCCAGAGCCAGTTCAAAATTGTATAATACAAAGAAAAAGGCTCTGTTATATGTAAAAATAACGAGTATTTTCAATGATTAGGTCATTATCGGCCTTTCTTACCTCGAAGTCCACGACTTAGACAATTGTCAGCACGATTGTTTTATAACGCTATTATACGATCAGATAAAGGTAATTACGTCAAAGTACGTCAATAGCATCAAGGATTAACGTTTGCAATAAGCCGCATGGTAACTTAAGTACTTGTTTGTGAACTAGGTGCGAATGACGGCCGGCCTTTATCTGTCACTGGTCTTTTCATTACAAAAAGCGATATCAGCAATTACGTAAATTGAATGATTAATTAATTAATTGTTTTGACATGGTCGTATTTCACCTGAATATGTGACGGTTGATGATAGTGATAGGTGGAATATCGTTTATAGTGATTATTGTCTCCCTACAGTCTAATTTCCTTTTTTTTTTTTTTTGTTTTTTTTTTTTTTGTTTTTATGTTTTTGTGACGGAACAAGCTTGAGGCCCACCTGATGTTAAGTGGACTAACCTCTGCCTATAACAGTTGCAATTCATGACAACTCACGAATTGCACTGCGCCCGTCACATTGAGACATAGTTGTTAAGTCTCATTGTGCCTGTAATTTCACTGGCTCTCAAGGACTACTGCCGGAACACACCTTTCGGTGCTTGGCGACAGACTTATTACTTATTATGTGTAATGATGTGACCCACTTGGTGACTGTAGTATTATATAAGTCAAGACTACAAAAAATGAATCTGTTATTGGCTATAAGATAATATATATACACCGTGTCCCAAAATTCAACGATAAGCCGGCATCGGTGCATGGACCTACTCATGACTACTCGGGAAAAAATAAAAAAAAAATTATAACTCTTTTTTTTTTAATTACAGAGACTTTTATAAAGTTGCGCCAACTTTTAATAAAACTTGCCATGGTAGTGTCCATACTTTTTTTTTTAACCCAGACTATAGAAAGTGCATAGAATGTTAAAATCTATGAAAATTATAAGAAAAATTTTTTTTTTACTGATTTTTGTAAAATAACTACAGACTTTCTGTAATTTTAAAGGATTGTGGTAGATAGCCGTCCTTCTTAGGTTGCTAATGCACAAAAAATATCAAAAATATGTCAAAAATTGTGGTCATGGTAGTTGAAAATAGCATAATGGGTATCGAATATCGATGAAATTTATAAAAGTCTCTGTAATTAATAAAAAAAAACAGTTATAATTTTTTTTTTTCCGACGAGTCATGAGTAGGTCCATGCACCGATGCCGGCTTATCGTTGAATTTTGGGACACGGTGTATATATATATATATATATAAGTTGTATCTATCTATAACAAGAGCTGTACATTCTGTATTAATAAATGAAAAAAAAAAACATTTCATGTAGTGTCGGCGAACCTACCTTATCCTATAATTGAAAAGTCGTTAGCGCCATAGGTATGCTCGATAAAGCAACAACTATTACTACAAAATCAAAGAATTACGTAAAGTGGCCACACAGAGTGACCACACACACCTGCATTAGCATCTGCAGCAACAAATTGATAACCATTTTCAAAATGCATTTTACAGCGGTTCTGTTTTTTTTATTTTGCCACACTTCCCATTGTCTCTCTCACTACGGCACCAAAAGAAAGCCAATCACTGATTAGAGATATCGTGTGATAAAAATGCACAGAAACGTGTACGATATATATATATATATTTATATATGGCGATTATATTTATTTAATATTTATTTTTTGTTATATTATATATATTATCTTTGAATGACTAAGCTTTTCCTTAATAGTGTTCTATGAAAATAATCAATTTCTTCAAGAAATAAGGAAACACATTTACTTTCGTCATACAATTATATTGACTAATGATATAAGACTATAAAATAAAATTGCTCTAAAGCCTGAAATTCTATTTACAAATAAACTTTAAAAAGAAACATAATTATTATAAAAATGTATACAAAAGAGTCTACAAGTGGCTGTTGGCCATATTATCTATAGCGCTGAATGCATCCGATGTAGTCATGCTTTCGATACACTTACAAACGCTAGGTGTGGCCGCATTTTATGGCTAAATTATATTTGATGTGCCAGTAATAACGCCACCCGAGCGAGATATCAGCAAAGCTTACGTCTTGCAACGTAAACAATGCCGTTAATCAATTACATTTTCAAAGCGCTCGTAGCGAAGTTTACTTAGCCGTTCTGAACCGATCAGCAAAGTTAAGCAACGTCCACCGCGGTCAGGAGTTGGATGGGTGACCGCTAGTGACATTACTACTGAGCGCTTCCGTGCTTCGGAGGGCACGTTAGCTGTCGGTCCCGGTTGTTGTCTTACGATGGCAGTCGTTATAGCATGGTGGTAGAGCATTTTGCGATAGCCCGCCTGGCTAGCTACCACCCTCAAGTAGAAAATCTGTCGCCAAGCACCTAACGGTGTTTCGGCAGCTGTCCTTGAGAGGCAGTTATTCTAGGCTAGCCTAAACAACATCTTCGACCACATCATCACTTACCATCAGGTGAGATAGTGTTCAAAGGCCAGCCCACCAATAAAAAAAAAATTATAACATGTAGTGGCCACGTCTGCATTAGTACTCATTTATAACTACACTAAACGGGCACTAACGCAGGTGACATTAAGAACAGTTTAACAATAATTTTATCAAGGTCTGGTCCGCGTTCTTGTCAAGTGCAGGCGTTAGCAACGCCCTGAATGCCAGATGCTGTCATTACCATAACTTTTTATAATTGCTCAAAAGTGCCGCTCGAGACCACTGTATGACGTAATTTTCGCCAGTTTTTTTAGTCACGTAATAGAGATTTATTGCGACTGGGGCCACTGGGTTTAATTGTTCGTAATTGACAGAAAAAAACGAACACGATAAATTGATTCCAGTTGATTGATTCCAGTTGGAAAAAAGCTATATTTATTTGTATAGGTATCATAAATGAGTATACATTTGAAATATTAGCAATTACATACATTGAACACTATGAAAATGACATCACTATTCAGGCAATTCAGGCACGTCTATACTATATAATATAGTACATTAACATACAGGATGTCCGGTAATTAATAGATGGTACTCGTGGGGAGCACGGGGGCCAATCAGGAAAAAAAAAATCTATATGAAGCAGTCTGGGTTTTTTTAATTTCTTTTTGTAACGTTTGAAATTTGATACCTTTATTCACATTTTTGGGCACTAAGGCTACAAATTCAATAATCCATACTCATAATAAAACTGTAACACAACCAATGCCGTACATGGAAGATATTTTGAAAAAAAAATTTGGGAGCACTCTGTAGCTGATACTGATGCCAAAACTGTAATTTTTAAATTTTTGTCTGTCTGTCTGTATCTCAGCCGCGCATCAATCCAAAACTACTGAATGGAATTCAATGAAACTTAACACGATTTGAGTTCATACTACGAAGGAGGACATTGTATACTTTTTATCCCGAAATTGAGCACGGTTCCCTCGGGAAAGGGGATGAAAGTCAAAATGTACACTTAGTTGTAATTTATTAACGCGTAGTACGATTTCAATTATTCTTTTTTGTTAGAATAGTGACGAATGAGCCCCGCACCCCACGGGCAGCTCGGCTTCCCACGGCAGCCCAGCACCCTTATTTAGTTTTCGAAGCTTGCTAAGATAAAACTCTAAAATGTGGAACATTCGCCACAATCAGTTTTTTTAACTATTTATTTTTACCGGATACATTTTGGAGACAACGCAATGAAAGTGCACAATCTAATGTATTTACGTTCTACCGCCAAACAAGAAGATCCTGGGCAAAAAGACGCCAATTTAAAATCGAAATTAAAAAGAAACGCACAAAGTACCTACTTCAACATTTACTGTGCGAACTGCGAATAAACTGTCTTAGTAACTTAACTACTGTCTTCTGGAAAATACAACCCGGGAGTTTTCCAACCCAAAGTAAAAAGCTCTTTTCTGAGCTATGCTTTACTAAGAGTGCTTCACCGAAGACCACAGCGTTGCTCAATATGAGATAAACAGTGCTCAAATGTGAATAATTAGTCTGCAGGTACGGCAATCGCGAACGAAGTCGCAGGTACAGCTAGTAACGAATATATGTACTATGTAGAGTATTTCAATATTGAATTTTGTTAGTGACCTTCATACGAGCGTCTTAGACGCCTTTAAATAAATCACCGCTACTTTGTTCGCGCTGGGTATGGTGACATCTTAAAACACTTCCGTCATGTCGGAAGTCCAATACGCGTAACGGATAACATCGCGTTCCCCCGCGAACAGTACGCTGTTTATACATAAAGTGTATGGACTATGGCCGCCAAGCATGTTTTGCGGGTAGAATTAAATAGTATAATAACAACGTGGCTTAGTTTGTTGGTGAACGTGCTAGCATGGGGCTCGCGTATGGGTACTATTCCTGGCCGGGACATATACGTTGTCTAGTCTCGGCTGTAAGATGGCTAAGAATATATAGGGACTATTCCATATCCTTCTGTTGAATAACATTGACTAACGGAAAAAAAACAAGTAAAGGGGAGCATACTCCTACCTGTTGCCGCACATTGGGCGCACAAAAGGGCTTTATATTCTTTATGCCATAATTACCTAAAAATGTAGCGGATATATTAGCAACAAGCCAAGGACGAAATTCCTATAATATTGAACTTGTCTTAATTTTATGTTGTTCGTGAAATCTGTTTTTTTTATTGCTGATAGGTAAGCCTTTGACCACAATCTCACCTGATGGAAAGTGATGATGTGGTCGAAGGTGTTAACAGGCTTAACCTAGAATTACTGGCTCTCAAGGACAGCTGCCGGAACACACCGTTAGGTGCTTGGCGATAGATTTTCCACTTGGGGGTGGTCGCTAGCCAGGCGGGCATATGCAAAATGCCCTTCCACCATGTGGTGAAGCTCAAGCCCGCAGCTGGATTCGAACTATGGACCTGCTGCGCGGCAGTCCATAGCCAATCCCTCTGAGCCATCACTGCTTCAATCCTAAAAAATCTATATAATCTTGTGTTTTTTGTATTGCTGTAGAGAAGACATACTGCACCAACCCTTCAAGACCGGGATAAGTGCAGGAAGCTGATGAAGGATGATCTCGTCTTGGACGTTCGTAGTGTTACGGTGTCCATTTGTCCAAGCATTTCGCGGTACGACGACCCTAGTGCGTATAAATGTACATGTAGTTATGTACTTGCCTGTAGTGACGAGCTGCTGTAGCCGCGAGGGCAGGTCCGCCGTGGTCACCTCAGCACCCTGAGGATGCAGGATGTCCGGCATCGCGTTACGGCGACCCGTCCGTCCCGTCTCGAGGAACTCTTTCGGTACCTCCTCACTATTTCTGTCCTGCATTATTGCCATCATTCTCAGCACTGAAAAATTACAAGCGTTTTGTTATATATACAGTAACAGCAGACTCCACTGCTGAACACAGCGTCCCCTATTAAGGGGGTATTTGCCATAATCCCCACGCTTGGCAGGTGGCTTGGGGATCGCAGTGTAAGATGGCAGTTCTTTAGAATATACTGCTGCCCACCTACTAGTATTTTTCCCTTAGTCGCCTCTTACGACACCCACGGGATGATATGGGGAAGTGCAATTCTGACCCGGCACCCCACGGGGGTTTGTTATATATAGTTACAGTAAAATGTCCACAGTAATAGTAAGT
Organism: Plagodis pulveraria; assembly: GCA_963890685.1. Classification (NCBI taxonomy): domain Eukaryota; kingdom Metazoa; phylum Arthropoda; class Insecta; order Lepidoptera; family Geometridae; genus Plagodis; species Plagodis pulveraria. The sequence continues at coordinate 6,990,118 of OY982950.1, forward strand.
TTAAGGTTACAGACAAAAAGTTGTAACGCGACACTAACGGATAAGGGGGCTGGGGCTGAGCGGGCGAAAGGTCAAAGTATTATGTTTCGTGTTCGTTAAGTCTTTAGACTATCCAAGTGCTTTTAATATTTAGGAATATCATTAGAAGTATATCAAATCTGATAAAAGTACTGGTATTGTGAAATACTTAATTTCGTTATAAAATTTGAGTATACAATATTTTTTTCAGATACAAACGGTTAAATGTGTGTCATCTATTTTTATCGGAAAATCAGTCACACGCAAATATGAACACACCGTGTACTACATAGAAGTAACGAGGAATTTCACTAGTCAGACCTACTTCATTATGCAATGCATATATATGCAGTATATGAAAGTACAATTAAATGAGCATTCAAATATGTAGTATGCATGTCTAACGATGACTTTGAAACATCCGTAGCTTTTGTTTTCGAATATACAACGTACACTCAAATAACTAATAAATATAACTAAAATTATTACAAAAAAATACCGACTTCGAACTGAAAATATTCTATAACAAAATATGCACTAAAATGTTAATAAAAGTTTACGCGTTATTAGGTTTAACTCAAATACTACACGTCAGGTTTCAATCTAATTTAAATGGGACTAAATGACAAGCACCAGCTTTCGACACACAAAAGAAACAGTAGAGAACCTCTTCCTTTTTTGAAGTCGGTTAAAAATAAGTATTCGCCACCACGTACACGTTTGCGCGTACCTTACCGAGAATAATATAATGCAGAGACGGCATTTATTATTATTTTCACGGACAGAGAGCTTTTTCAGCCACGCCATAAGCTCAGCTTGCGGTCTCGCAAATTATAGATAATAGTTTTTATTAGGTAAGCATTTAATATATGGCTTTTACCCAACTACTGGGTAAAGTATGGGTAGAAATATCAAGCTTCCAAGATTTCATACACGTGTAATTCAGTTTTGTATTTCAAGGTTCCTTGAGAATTAGAAACTACGACATCGAGATAACCTACGTCATAGAACTTCGCTGTGATAATGTGTGTACATGTACATAATTATTTGACGGAATTTTGAAAAATATATATTGATAAGTTTTAATTGCAAAGTGATGGGTATATGATAATCAGGAAAAATATCATTGAAAAACTTTACCACAGCTTATTTGTGAGTTATCTTTACCGTCTAATACTTTCGCAGACAGGTCAGACAGCCGTCGTTGCCGTCAGACAGGTATGCCAAAGTGTGTAATAATCGGTAATTCCCGAGAACTGTTTACGGCACGTACTTACTACTAGTATTATTTTATTGTTTTCTGGTACTTTCACACTAACGCACCCTCACACACACACACACACACACACCCACGCGCGGGCGCGCGCACCCTCTCACTCACACACGCATACACGCACGCACGCATTCACGCACGCACGCACACACGCACTCACCCTCACTTAGTTAAAATTTAAAGTATTTTGTATTTAAGTAGATATTAATTTTGATTGATGTTAACTTATGAATTTTCTATAAATATGGAAGAGCGAGATCTTCTGATACAGGTATACATTTACTAAAAAGAAGGCCTCCACACAATGTTATATGGATACATGTAGATTATGAAAATAAATCATTATTATTGTGGAATGAAAATTTGAAATGTTTATTATGTTACCTATTCATTTATAACATACACAAAACAACGGACTCGTCTCACGGTTCAGTCATAATAAAGTGTACTCCAGAACTGTCGCGAGACTAATTGGAATTTTAGAGGGTTCTTTCCTGCCCTATTTAGAAGTAGTTTCGGCTTCTTTCGTCACTCCTTTATACCAACAAGCCCGGCCCAACAAGGATTAATTTGTTTGATCTTCCTTCTGAAAAAACCTTCGAGAACCTTCCCCGAGATTAGTGAACTACGAGTGGCTAACACCTTACTTTGCGGTGCTTATCAAGCGTGAAATAGTTATAAAGGACACCACTGACCAATCGGTTCGGCACCGTAACAAGTTTGCCTCTCCTTATTCTCAATACCACTCGCGAGCTTGTCCCGAGAACTTGCATTCGAATATTTGAATTATAAAATAGTACTAAGATTCGAAATACTAAAATTGGGATATTTGAATACATAAGCGTCATCTTTTTTTTTACTTCTCTCAACTCAGATGTGCACAAACTAGGTAATTCTTTAAAGCCTGCTTGAGACGTCTATACAAATTTAATTGTTTGGGTTACGCGGGCGATATGGATTCGCCAAATAAGACAGTCGAATTCCAATTCGTTTATTTATTATTACTAACCAGTTTTTTGTTGAACTATTTTACTTATAAGTAAAAACATTGGCAAATCATCATTATTTAGAAACTTTTATGTTATTCATATAACTCGAATAAAGCTAGAAAACAATCGAATATTGGAATAGGTACCAAATTTTTCGAATATAAGCCGGGGCGATGACGACTTGTCGCAGCGATAAAAGCACTATAACAGCAAAATAACGCGATACAGATACTTTTTTCGATCGTCGATCCTCGCCCATGTAACCACGATTATGTACAGCATAAGTAGCAATGCAGGCGCGCAGAAAGAAACGCGCTACTGCACCGCTGCAAAAATTGGCATTAACGACATCAGTGCGCGTTGTAGTGTGGAGTTCCATAAAAAGAATACTAAACGACTTAAGTCATTACAGTGCCGATCGGTTCAGTGTGCGCCAACCACCAGAGCAACAAATTCTCATTTGAAGAAATTGTATGTAATTACTATTGTATAGTTCTTTACAATCCCGTCACGTCTAATGAACCTTAAAATAACTATTAACGCCTAATCCTCACGCACATTAGTTGTGTTCGTACCTGTTACGTAATGGGTAAACAACACGTTTAATTAATTTAATTTCGCCACCAATGCTGTAAAGTCCCTGTAGATCGAAAGTAGAGACAAGGTCGCGAACGAAACAATCGATTCGAATTGAAAATGATATCTGCCTACAACACTAACAGTGTTACCACGGCATTTCTTATGAAAGTGGGACAAGAGAACGTCTGACATTTCGAAAATAATATGTAGCGTTGAGGATGTTGGACGCATGTTATAGTACAGGCTTTGAAAGGATTCAACTCATACTTATTAGGTATTCACCCCATTATTCGACAATTTGATGTGGTCTGATGGTTTGGTTGGGTCAATCAAGAAGTATTGTGTACATTGTACGTCAATGACATTGGACAAAAGCAGGTTCTCGCTCAGTCTTGCATACTTTTAAAAGTCTTTTTTCGGTGTATAATTTAGTTAAACATTCAAACTCTGTTAACTGCAGCTTGGAGTGGAGTTTGGGCTAATGTTTCTATTTGTTTACAAGTTTCTGTGCGTGTATTGCTTGTCCAACAGTTATGGAACAGAGTCAAAGACAAAAACATACAGTGAGACAGATTTCATCTCAATCTTCACCAGACGAGAAGTCTCCTGGCGTAAAGCATGTTAGAGATAATTGTTATTTATCGCCCGGCCAGAACTCGTAATATTTACCTTATTGGGTTTTTTTCTTCTATACAGCTCCGAACTAATTTTAAAGTTCTTCTTCTGTAAATTTAAACGAGTCCTAGCCTGTAGCTAAGTAAGAATTATGGACAAAACTCGCGATAGCTTATTAACTCAAAATGTTGGAGATAAGTCTATTTTCCAGTAGTACAGTTTTTACATCACTGCCCAAAAAAGGAGTGTTATGTATTACCATGGTTCATGTACGTATATATGTATGTTTGTGAGTTCCTTTATTCCACCATAACTTCTAAACGGTTAGACCGATTTCAATGTTTAAGATATCGTTAGATTCATCTTAATTGCTCAAGTGACTCTAGGTAGGTACACAAAAAGAAATAAAAAACAAACTGGCGGATTTTAGACGCCATATTGTGAGATAAACAAATATTTATTTTCTTCCATACCCATCTAGTGGTGTATCAAAATGAAGGTCTTTAAAAACGATTCTATAAATATATAACTTGCAGTTTTAATTTCAATGGAACGATCAAACGTTTAACGAAAAAAAATAGTTTACAGTCGCGTTTTTTTACATTTTTAATGAATTTATACTTGTTCCAATATAAACTACCAAGTCTCGGCAAGTACCTACAGGTAAACAAGACATACCCCGTGGGAAACTGTGCAAGAACGCACCGTTCAATATCTTACTGTGAGAGTCGTAAAAAGCGACGATCTCTTGGTACGTGCCTACAGTCTCTTTGTAGGGTTCAACACTATTGACAATTGCATTAAATTGTACAAATAGCTACGGGGTGCCCCTTTGCAAGAGTTCACTGATCATCATATAAATTAACCGTATCGACATGAATCGATACGTTAGAAGCTCATAATAATTAAAAAATGAGAGAGTGATTGTATAAAATAACTAGTTTAACATTATTCATATGTTTATTATTTTGCTATTAAATAAAAGGACCCGTACTTAAGGCTAGCCTTCATAGCGTTTTCCATACATACGTAGTTTCGTCATATTTTAAATACTAAGGGCCAGTTTCAGAATGTTAGAGTAAGTTTATAGGTACTACACAGAACATAAAATAACTGAATGATAAAAGTGACAGTTAACATGCAGCGCGTTTCAAGCTTTAACCGATGGATAGGCTAAATCGATGACTTTGAAAGGCAAAGATAGTGTTTTATTTATTAAATATGTTCCGGGTAGTATAACCGGAACTTACTCGAACATTCTGAAACAGGCACTAAGTGTTCAAAATCGGTGTAATTTTGCATGCATGACCTTGAGTCTAAAACCTATGCTTCGGGTTGGTCCGATTTTCGCAAAAATTAGAGTAAAGATATATAGTTTTGTATCGGAATTCTTACTTTCAAATTTAGAGATATGATATCAAGAAAAAAAAACTGGCAAACCAAATTCAAACATTTTGAAGACTTAGTATGAAATATGTCGAAAATACATTTGTATGGAAAGAGCTACGAAAACACTAGCCTGACGCAACGAATGAAATAGCCGTCTTACAAGTATCTATCTATGTATTTTTATTTTAAGTCATATTTATCTACTTTTTCTCTAATATTGTATTTGTTTTAATGAATTCCGTAGTTTCCGTTTGATCTCTTTCATTATATGATTATAACCAACTTATTCTACAAAACCCAGTCAAAGATCATAAAATAAGTCCATCACACAATGATCTAAGGTTTTACTCAAGTTAGTGCCCGAACATGTTTATGTATGGACAGTAAAATGGACATCATTGTTATGATAATGATGCGAACCGGCACAAAGATACACCTACCACAAAGTATGTAACATAATTACTTGTCTTAGCACCATGTCTCAGTAAATTCAATTAATGTTTTTCTAAGCAGTGAGGGCAGTATATGAATATTTACTGATACAGGGTACTAAATCGTTAAGGGAATAAAACATATTTTCAATGTGATGACTGTTAGAGCATATTGGTGACACGACTAAGTAGAAACTGTTCAGTTTTGTTTTCGATAATAGATTTTGCATTAAAATAGCCCAGGAATTTCCGTTTATTAATACATTGAATAATATATTAGATGAGGTAATCTTACAAAAATCATTAATGCTATTGATTTAATGTGTTTGTGTGTGTGTATGTGAGTTAACGCTACACAGATGAGGCGTGATCCGAGAAAATAAAAGGTACTCACAACATTGGCACATACCGTTAAGTGCTTGGCGACAGATTTTGTACTTGAGGGTGGTAGCTAGCCAGGCGGGTAATCACAAAATGCCCTACCATCATGCAAAATTACTGGTTCTGGAGGACTCATAGCGGCATTTACGGTTAAGTGCTTGGCGACAGATTTTTTACTTGAGGAAGGTAGCTAGCCATGTGGATATTCGCAAAATGCCCTACCAACATGCCAAATTACTGGTTCTCAAGGACACATAGTGGCTTACGCCGTTAAGTGCTTGGTGACAGTTATTCTACTTGAGAGTGGTAGCTAGCCAGGCGGGCATTTGCGAAATGCCCTACCACCATGCAAAACAACAGGTTCTCAAGGACACATAGCGGCACATACCGTTAAATGCTTGGCAACAGATTTTCTACTTAATGGTGGTAGCTAGTCACGTGGGTATTCGCAAAATGTCATATCATCATGCTAAATTACTGGTTCCCAAGGACACATAGCGGCTTACGCCGTTTAGTGCTTGGCGGCAGATTTTATAGTTAGTAATATAATTATAATCAATATCATATAACTATAAAATCACTTAGCCGTTTAGGGTATTGGTAATAGGGTCTTGTTTAATTGTACAGTACCCTAAAAATAACAAAATGAAATATTGTACTACGGGTTACAAATCTAGGTACCTACTAAAATAGGAATTAACAATGCCGTGTCTAAACTTTTATCATCTCGCTCAAAGAACTTATTATAAAGATTTTATAAATCAATATAATGAAAAGTACTTACTCAATATTTTTTTTGATTGGGGGTCAATAATGTATAACTTGCAAACTAACCTATGGTAAAAAATATTGCATTAATTCGTAAAATAAATGCACTAAAATGATGGCGTAACGAACGGCACAGATCCCACGTCCAAACGGCCCGAGCGCTGCGGGCAGACTGATTTTCGTTGCGATTTATTCTTGCCACCAGGGAATTTTGTGCCAAAAATTCTTAAAAATGTTTTTAACACAAGTAAGTAGATATTTCATTAGAGTATAGTATAAGCTATTTTATAAATAAAGAATTGTTCTCCTTACTTTAACTAATCCTCTTAAATAAATAAAAAACAGTCCAAAACGGGTGGCCGATTACAATTTATTACAGAAGAACTAAAAGTTCAAATAAAAACGAATTAACAAACTCACTAAATAAAGAACTAAAGATTACGATATATTTATTTCGCATATTTTGAGCTCATAGTTTCAGTAAAAAAAGATTCCAAAAGTGCGCGTTTCACTACGGTGATCGCCTTAATATCTAACAGGTGAGGATTTTAGACATTAAGATTGAATTAATGTGAAATGAAGATAAATTTTTCATATCCTTTCTTGCCTTATTTTACCGCACATATTTAAAAGGAAAAAACTAAAATCAAAATGTTTTCAGATTATGGCATTGTAAAGTAGTTATTGTGCTCGTTAAAAAAAATGAAATGAGTGCCGATTCTAAAAATGACATCCGTAGTGAAATGTTGTCTGTAACATTCTAGGACAAAAGTTACAGTTGTTCTTGACAGGCCAAGGTCTTTTAGTAGGTTGTAAAGGGTTTTGCTGGTAAACATTTTGCTCAGACTTCTTCAGCATATAAATTAAGTACATAACCGTTTTTGGTTAATTTATTTGTTTAGTTGTAATATTTGTTTGCTTTTTATTGTACCTAAAGACCACACAATCAAAAACAAACTAATGCTTGGATTTATATTAGGTCCTTACATATGAAATTGGCGTTTTTCGTACTGGCTACTTTAATCACGAATTTCTCCTCTTTGGTAAGGAATTCCAAATTCAAATTTGTACAGCTATAGACTCATGTATTTGTGCTTCGATGATCGTCATTCATTTGTTTTTTTTCTTCTGTTTTTTTCTGTTTGCGTCACTCATTTTACAAAATGGAAAACCTTAAATATCGCATTATTTACGAGTACGAGTTCCGCCGTGGCACTAGTGCTCCGGAAACAACTCGAAGGGTGAATGATGTGTATGGCGGTCGTGTTGCAAAAGAAAACACAGTTCGTTTTTGGTTCCAACGTTTTCGTTCTGGAAATTTCGACCTGCAGAACAAGCCCCGTGGACGGCCTGAGACTCAAGTTGATAATGAAGAGTTGAAGGCTATTGTGGAAGCGGATCCATCGCAAACCACGTCCGAGTTAGCTGCAGGCTGCGATGTTAGTGATAAAACTGTTTTAATTCACTTGAAGCAAATTGGGAAGATTAAAAAGCTTGAAAGGTGGGTACCTCACGAATTGACTGAAACAAACCGGCAAACGCGCGTCGACTGCTGCGTTACATTACTAAACCGGCACAATAGTGAAGGTATTTTAAACCGAATCATTACCTGTGATGAAAAATGGGTTCTTTACGATAATCGGAAGCGCTCAGCGCAATGGTTAGATCCTGGCCAGCCAGCCAAATCCTGCCCCAAGCGAAAATTAACCCCAAAAAAGTTACTTGTAAGCGTTTGGTGGACTAGTGCCGGTATTGTTCATTACAGTTTTTTCAAATCTGGCCAGACTATTACGGCTGATGTCTATTGTCAGGAATTGCAAACCATGATGGAAAAGCTAGCGGCTAAACAACCTAGGCTGGTCAATCGCTCCACGCCACTGCTGCTTCACGACAACGCTAGACCACACACTGCGCTACAGACGGCTACTAAATTAGAAGAGCTTCAATTGGAAAGTCTAAGACATCCTCCGTACTCCCCGGACCTTGCTCCAACAGATTACCATTTTTTTCGAAATTTGGATAACTTCTTGCAAGGGAAAAAATTCAACTCCGATGGGGCAGTCCAAATCGCCTTCAAAGATTTTATTGATTCCCGTCCGACTGGTTTTTTTAGTAAAGGGATCAATGAACTACCTATGACATGGCAAAAGTGCATAGAAAATAATGGTTCATACTTTGATTAATTAAATATATTATATTAAAAAATATTCGACTTTTTGTTCCTCCCATACAAAACGCCAATTTCATATGTAAGGACCTAATATTTTGTAGATGACCATTATTTTACAAAATATGACGTGATTTTTGTTTTTTCTCCAACCTTTTTTTATTCTAGCTACCGAGAGACTCGCCGCTTGTAATAAGATTGACGAGGACTCGTATCATATCATGACGACGTGAATAATAACCCCTATCAAGGAGCACCTCGTATCCTACTAGTAAATGCTTTGCTGTACCTATCGCCTCCCGACAAATACAGCAAGACTTTTCGGTGGCTTTTCCCCCATCTTACTATATTACTAATACTCTATATCCTACATGCCACTAAGCCAAATAGTTTACCGAAATTCTTTGAAAATTCTTAATAATATAACGGAATAAAAAAGCTTGTTACAGAAAACTATTTACTAAACTACAAGCAATCATGCAACTGAATAGTTAAACTATGTGATGTTTATACAAAATGTGTAAGTGAATTAGAGTTAGTGAAGATCTAGAAAACTTAATACGTAAATAAGATCCAAAAAAGATTTGAGTTAATTCTTTGAAATGGGTAAACAAATATATTTCAATAATATCACAAAGCTTCGATCATTAATATATCTAATGATCGAAGACTCAGAGTATTTAAAAAAATCATAATATACGAGGATGGTCCGATAAGTAGCGATTTATTTCTCAACATCATCTCCTTTGCGTTCAATACACTTGAACCAGCGATGCTCCAACTTCTGTAACTGAAAAATATTTTTTCTGGAGGTCTGCAAAGTAATATAATATAAAAATAGTATAATGAGGCGATAATCTCCTCATTCGACAAAAACATCGGCCGGCGAGTGACTTTTTAAAATTTGAAAATAAAAATAAGACAAATCATAATAATAATATGGTGGATGGGGCAGCAGTTCGTAGCCTAATTGTACCAATTTGGTCGAGCGACAGCAGAGGTATAACTTGAGCCGTCGCGTTGTCGTGATGGAAGAGCATTTAATCTTCGCCAATTGAGGCTGTTTTTTCTGCAATTCGGCGTCGAATCGGTCCAATAAATCGGCATAGCCCCTGAGATCGTTTTGCCCTTCTCCACGATGTAAATCACACCTTTTGAATCCCAGAAAACGGTGGCCATCACCTTCCCGGGCAATAGGACAGGCTCCGCCTTCTTCGGACCACGTTCGCCGGGCGATGTCCACTGTTTCGACTGTTCCTTGGTGTCTGGTGTGTACCAGTGAATCCATGTTTCGTCGACAGTCACGAAACGACGCAGAAACTCCTTCGGATTGCACTTCAACATCGACAAACACTGCTCTGAAGTGGTTTCACGGCTACGCTTGTTGTCGCAGCAAACGCGGCACCCATCGCGCCGACAGCTTTCTCATTCCCAATACTTCATGCAGGATATGACCTAGGCGGTCTTTTGAGATGCCTACTGTCTCAGCTATCTCTCGCACCTTCAATCGGCGGTCTGCCAATACGAGATTGTGGATTTTTATCACGTTATCTTCTGTGGTAACTTTTCGGGGCACCTGGACGTGGCTCATCAAAAACCGACGTACAACCAAGTTGAAACTAGTTAAACCTATTTTTCGGTCGCCATCGCAGGAGAAGAGTAACCGTACACAGCATCCGAGCGTTTTTTGATTTCACGGCGCGATTTCCCTTTCAAAAACAATCATATCACAGACCGTTATTGCTCTTTTTAAATTTTTCTTAAACACGCAGAATCGCTCGCTTCCACACGCGGTCACAACAAAACTATGCATTCGATTCGGCAGTAATTTTGACTTAAGCTTTCTACAAGAAAGTATGAGTACAATGCTATAAAAAATTACTCAAGTGATAGTGGTGCTATCGGGCAATGATGCTAAATACTTATCGGACAGCCCTCGTATATTGAGTTGGCTTGGTTCAAATTATTGTATTTATGGCTATATTACCTACAGAAGGACTTTAGAATTTCGATTTTCTACATACAATTTTATCCTAGTGAACCCAACCGTTTTTGCGAAAACATTTTAGAGATTTATTTTTATTCTTATTTAGTTTTGTACTTTACTACATGTTTTTTGAATAGTGGGATTACATGAAAAACCAAATATTATGTTTCCACAAGAAACAGGAGCAGTGCTTCAGGCGAAAAATAAACACTGAAGATTTTTTGTATGTTGATGTTCTGACGATTTTGATTTGGATGTCTAGTGCCAGAAAAACAAGATACCTGATACGCAGGTCACCAGTTTTTCAATCGTAAATTACCAGGCACAGATAACCAGAGTTCTATTACGCAAATGACCTGAACTTTATCTGTAAATATTTCAACGCATAGTGCCTAAAAGGAATTTACCTTTTTTTTTTTAATTTTATTGTGATGGAACAAGCTCGAGGCGCACCTGATGTTAAGCGGACTAACCTCTGCCTATATCAGAAACATTTGGTCACAAGTTACGAATTGCACTGTGCCCGTCACCTTGACACATAGTTGTTAAGTCTCATGTGCCTGTAATTTCACTGGCTCTCAAGGACTGCTGCCTGAACACACCGTTAGGTGTTTTGCGACAGATGTCTAGTTGAGGGTGGTCGCTAGCCAAGCGGGCATTGGCAAAATTCCCTTCCACCATGCGGTGAAGCTCAAGCCCGCGGGGGGATTCGAACCATGGATCTGTTGCGCGGCGGTCCATAGCCAATGCCACTGAGCCATCACTGCTTCAAAACCATACATGCAAATGCCCATATTTCCGATATACGTGTCAGAATATCTTTTTACACATGACATATATTTAACTAATACGCATGATGCCATAAATGCAAGGGTCAATGGGGAAGGACTAATGTACCACCTATCAAAATGTGCAGTCTACTGGTGGTTGTGATTTCAATGCAGGTCCTTTGCGTACCTGATTGATTGCGATTTCAATAAAGCTTATATGAGTACCTGATTGATTGTGATAAATTTAGGTTGTTTACATATTGGGCTATCAGGCCACTTCCGCATCTGGCAAGTTGCGAATTTCAGGGTACACAGTAATTTGCATTGCTGGCACTATATGTATAAATAAAGATTTCTTGTATGATGTTAATACAATTGATACAAATGCAAGCAGCAGAAAATGCCTTCAGTTATCACAACAACAAAACGGCCACCATTATAGTATCTCACTTATCTATTGGCCACCAACCTGTCATAAGAGTTTCATTTTATGTAATCAGAATATATTATCCATTATACACATCCAATATTAGATGCATATTATATCAGAACAGAGTATACAATACACATTTTACAATGAAGCACAAGATTTGGTTGAGCCAACAAGTGTCTTTATCGATGTTGCGTATGACAGCTCTGGCACTAGAAATATGCAGCACTTTAGTCCTCTCGCTACCACATCATAGAGCTCTGCCCTCCACACATCCGGCCTATAAAAATCTCTCTAGGGGTAGTCAAGATTACTTGGAAGGTAATTTTGACTACCCCTAGACCACTTGACAACCTCTAGGTTCCCTAATTTGGTTCTATCACATCTAGACCTTGAACCACCTAATAATTGTAGAAGTTAACAATAATTAGCAGTCAGGAACAGCCAGATGAGTGTTTGGAACAAATTAGGTCATGCCATTCAAATAAATTTACATATATGACTTTACAATATAAGCTGAAGGTTCATGTTTATTCTTACAATATATTCGCTGTACTTTGTTTTATATTATCTTTATCCCAATATTCATTATATGTGCAACTAATTGCAAAAATAGAGAATTAATTAAGATTAAAATTGCATTATTCATTTCTCAAAAACTGTCCGGTTCCACAGGATATAAGACCCAGAAATTTTATGACTAGCATGTGCTGCAAGAGTAAATTAGAAAATTAATAACTTATAAATCACTAGAATATGGCTTAATAAGACAGGATTGAATTAGACCATGCAAATTAATTTAATATGAGATGATAGTGGTGCACTTGCATTATGGACCCAGAAAATACATCATAATATCATTTATTGATATACAAGGAAATATTTCACGAAGTGTGTACCAACTTACAATCTGTTTATACTGTTAAAATAGGTAGAGTAGTTTGAATTGTCCAATCTAATCTAGCCATAACTCCAGTAATTAAATAACACAATCTCAAGTAAAATAAATATTAATAAATGTATATGTACCATTTCATCCCAAAGATATCCTCCGCTGATGGTGATTTAAGGCTGAGAGAAGCAACCGTCAGGCAAATCATGCACCTCACAGTCCTGTAGTAATGCAAGTTAATGTTAGTTGGTACTCATACAAGATTTAAGAAAGAATTAAATGAGTAAAATTCAAGCAGATGTCATTCAAGCAATAATAAACTCAATGCATCAACAATTCAAAATTCATTGGTTCATGACTATCTCAGAGTTTATTAGGTATTGTATGAAATTTGACACAATCCCAGAGACCGTAGTAATTTTTTGTAATAGATTTTGTATTTAATGAGAGGACTTTCAGTTATTCTAGCTCAGCTAAGTTTTGGCTTTGGTTAGGGTGAGAATGAATTATTTTCTATGATTTGTTGGAAGATATGCAGATAACTAATATTAAAAGCCCAATACCATAAGCAGCCTTTATAATTTCCCAATTTCCTGCGTACCTGAACGATTTTTCACGTCTCTTCTGTGCTTTGAAACACGGCCAGCAATGAGTCCGGACATTTTGGAGAACTGTACTATTAACTATTCCAAAAAATCAAACGTTGTACACATTTATGTACAGACTTATTGATTCTGTAATTGTACAACTGTAGTCACGATCACCATTATTTTATTTGTCGTACAGGCACAGCACTTAACACTTCTCACTCACGTGAAATTTGAGATTGAAACATTTTTAAGAGCAGCGCAGCGCACGGCCAAAGAGAAGTTAAATAAATATGTATGACTGTCAGTAACGAACGGCTCGACAACCGTGCTAATCGCCGTTGAGTGCGTTCGTTTTGGCTCGATTGCGTTTGTAGCAGTTTCGAAAGTGGCATTTGTGTATTAGCGTTCGGATAGAAGCTTTTGCTATTTTTGACCACCAATTACTGCATGCTATCCGAACGGCTTAAAACATACTTTGACAACCGACAATGTTTTAACCATTTTGCACAGTACGAAATATGGAATCAATCCCTAATATTAACAAAAAAGTAGGTACCTGTATTATTATTATTTCTTTGTTAATGGCTTCTGCTAGTTATATAAATAAAAAACTTGTGAAACTCTTCAAACGCGCCAAATACAACTGTCAAACCAGCAGTTGTCAAAAAACGATCAGAACGATCCCACGGTAAGACATGGGTCAAAAATATCACTTTTATCTGTCATTTGTAGCGTTTTCAAAGCTATCCGAACGGTGAGCGAAAACGATATTTTTGCTCACGAAAGCCCAACCCAAAACGAACGGCCCGTGTGATCATTTTTAGCGTTTGTGAGTGTTATTTTTGGCACCGATAGGCTATCCGAACGCCCTAGGACGACGTCCGTTCTTGGTTTGTCCACAGTCCAAACAAAACACGACGCGTGTTGCCAGATCCGTGAGTTAAAAATTATCAGAGAATAACTGCAAAATTATCTTGTTTTTATCGCAAGTTCGTAACTTGATAAATTACTCAACTGACACTTAAACTAGATAAACTACACGACTTAAATGTAGGGTGTGAAACCGTTACAGATAACGGCATTTTTTTAAGTAAATCCTATTATGTACTTAACATATTATGCCATTTTAATGTTGATCACATAACTATTTTTTTTTTAAATTAAAGAATGTGGTTTTGTTCTTAAAAAATAAATCTGGATATGGTAATTAGAATGTAACTAATGTTTTTATTATATACATAATATCTTACAATAATGTAAACCTATTCATCATTTGGGAGCGTATAAGCATAATTCATAGAGGGTTGGGCATGTAGGCTTTGACGGGCTCTGGTTTTCTCAGGACCGTACATTTCTGTGCTGTTAGTATGCTCAATAATTACTCGGTTTGGTATAAAATCAATAAATCAGGTCTTTACGCTTCTATTGCCACATCTTCTTAAAGCTTGATCAGCTTATATTATGCACATTCATTAACAGTGGTTGGTATATGACGGTTTCGGCTTTTTGTTTTTACGGAATTTATTTAAGAAAAATTCCTTACTCAATTTACATACGTTTAGACTGCCATAGATAATAGAAAAATATTACAAAATTTTTATTACATTATATGGATCATAATTCGTTACAAAATTATCGTGTAAATGTTAAAAATATCGTAGAAATATGATGAAAGATCGCACGTCTTTATTATTTTTTATCGCATGACACCCAAATATATCGTGGATCTAGGATAATTATCGCATGTCTGGCAACACTGGGACACGACATCAATCATAAAATAAAACGCCTAATATACTACGCGATATGTAGTCTCACCTAACTAGATTGTCTTACGGACTAACTACACAAGCTCACTTTTATAATAATAAATGTTTTATTATTCAGTAATAAAGTTACAAAATAGGTTCAACAATGGTTAAAACACCTCATATTATAAAAAAACACCTTTTAAGTATTTTGCCAAAACATGTGTTAGGCGTTTTTGCTCTTCTTCTAGGTTAGCCTGAACAACATCTTCGACCACATCATCACTTACCATCAGGTGAGATAGTGGTCAAAGGCTAACCTATCAGGCATAATAAAATAGGCATAATAAACATCGACCACATCATCACTTACCATCAGGTGAGATAGTGGTCAAAGGCTAACCTATCAGGCATAATAAAATAGGCATAATAAACATCATTAGATTTACAATTTAGAAGTTGGGTATATTTATATAAAACATTTTAAAACGGAAAAAAGTAAATACAATATGATTTTTTTTGTATACCGCAATGAACACGGGTCTCTATCAGAATACCCTAGCATATTGACGCAGTTACTATTGTGTCTCTATAGGTATAGACACTAAATTCACTAGCAGCAAAACGTCTGGATTTCAAAATTCCACTGTTACTAAGTGTACATGAACGCTAAATACCCTATAGTAGCATCCACTGAGCAAGTAATATTTTAGTTGCATCTGGGTATTTGTTACAAATTATATGACCTGTTCAAAGATTACAAAGTTTTTGTCTTCTTCTTCTTGTATTTTTATGTAGTGTCAACTATGTATTTATATATGTCACCTAGAAATATTTGTACAAAACAAAATCTGATGTCAAGTACATCATTTTTAGACTTTTTGACGGCAGGATATTTTGACTCATGACATTTTAGGATTCAGACGTTTTGCTAGTATAGAATTTCGCATTTATGTCTTTGTAATGACGATGGCATTTGACAATCAAGACGTTTTGGTCATTGCGTTATTTAGTTATGTGGGTATTCTGATAGAGAACTACACTGAGAGTGAATGTGAGGGAGGAAGTGCGCTGCTGGTCGTGGCTACTCGCAAAAAAATAGAACCAACTTCCAAACACGGTCTTGAGAAAGAGATATTAAACAGCTGCACTAAACTTACACACATATCACTGAGCCTTAACTTCAAAATTCAAAATGTATTTTTTTCAAGTAATTCAAACCCATACACAATAATAACTACACATTAAATAAAATAGCACAATTAATATAAAAAGTGAGAAAACAATTGATATTCCTAAACTCAGAATTTAAAATGAGTGAATCAAATTATATATATTAACAATCAATATTCAAAAATGTCAAAGTTTAAATGAATATATGTACATACATTCAATAATATCTGCAAAATTAAAGATACATAAAAGAAAATTAATTATGCAGATATTTAACGCGTGGTCTAATACAGATTTTATAATTTGTGATCATAACTTCAAAAACACAATTCCATGGGGATAATTTGTCACAGATGAGAATAACATACGCGCTAAAACCAATCAACGCTAAAAAAATATTTCACGAAACCTATTGTCAAAATCTCAATAGGTATTCGTGGAAAAGATCTAAATCTTATAAGGTCATATATGTTAGACAGGCTGTAGCCTGTCAATCATGCGCGGGACGCTTTCCTGAAAAGTCAGATTTTTCGTGATTTTTGGCTAATAGCGCCCTCTAAAAACACCGTCTCAAAAGATTTATCTAATGCCATACATAACCACAAGATGACAGAACAATCAACTACATCAAAAACGTGCGAAGCCAAATGCAGTGGGATTAAAAAAAAACTCAACATCAACTTCTGTGTAAGTAGGTATTAAAAGTAAAAGGTTTATTGTTATATATAAGTTATATATATTACTTGCTCAGTGTAAGTTAGTTTATGGCATGGAAGTAAAATGTATTGTTGAGGTGATATACTAACCTACCTAGCATCAGTGTAAAGAGGTTGGACTACTACCATAGTGTAGTGGTTTCTAGGGAACCAATGTTTGGTTTTATAATGTCATCGAATAAAAAACTTCTCTTGACAAGTTCCTTATAGTGTGTTATATTTTTCTTTGTAAAAATTGGTATCTTATATATATTTGTGAAAACTTGTGAAAACAAACATTTTCACTACCACTGTAGTTCTGCTAGGAATCAACATATTCCTTTAAGAGGTTCTGGTCCCCAGAGAAAAATAAGAAGAGGAGGGTCCACAATATGGATTTCAATACCAAAATAGATATAGGAAAATTGCAAGGCAAACAAAATTGGTCAACATGGAAGTATAAGGTTACCATCATGCTGGGAGGCACAGAAGGTGCCACAGAAGCAATAGAAGGTAAAATCCAGAAGCCAATTCTTGTCGAAGGAGCAGGTGATGCCGAAATCAGCAAATACGACAAAGCGATGGCTAGTTATAGGAAGGCTGAAACAGGTACTTTGCTCATGCTTACGACAAATATTTCTGAAGACACACTAAAGAAGGTGATTAGGTACAAAAAAATTAAAGGAAACTATTTTAATATATTGACTGGTAGGTAAATTAATAAATGAAGGCAAGGATGTTATTAACAATTGAGCCAAATATATTATAATAGGCATAAGCAAATATACATATATATTACATTATTAATTTGACATTGTAAAATTTTATGACTTTTATCAACTGTAATTTTACCTAATTCTGTACTGTGTTAATATTCCTAATTCTTAAAATTACTGTTTTTTCTGTTCATATTGCTTCATAATGATAAGTACCCATAGATATTATTCTATAAGTAAGGTGCATCCTAATCCTAATCATTTCAAAACCAACTTTTACAAAATTGTGTTACTTAGGAATTATTGTGAAATGGTGCCAAAGCAGGGCTACCCCTTCGGCGAAGAGTAAATCTGCGTGACGTGTATGCCACTGGCATATATATGTTCTTTCTAATATTGGACGCGTTTATAACAAACAGTTTTCCCAGCAGAAAATGTTTGTTAGCTAAACATGTTACATTTTAGAAACGAAATATATTATATCTGTGTCATACACGATGCCGCCGATATAGCAGGTAGGTATTATATGAATGTATGTGTAAGTAATACTAATCTAATCACACATTCATAGTCGTGCATGTGTGAGTAAATTTTAGTTCCGGATTTTGATACCAGAGCAGTCTCTTGACATAACGGGTCGGCATAAAAACTCGTAAAGGGCCTCTCTATTCCCAGTATATTACTTTTCCCAGTATATTACTTTTATCTATGCTGTCAATACACGTGGTGTGAGTGTTGGAATAATTCTTCCGGGTCATTGGTAAAAATGGGAGTTCCGCAGCAATCAATTTTGGGACCTTTTGTTGTCGCCACCTATAACAATCATTAATATCCCACTGCATCACTACCGCCATGTATCTGGCACTTAGGGACAAATATATACCTAAATGTATGGATTTGGTTAGAAAGTACCACTAGCGTCAACGATTTGCTTCTGATAGTCTTTCTCTATGACAACACGTAATATCCGCACAGGGAATGAGTCGTTGATGCTAACAGTGCCGCTCACTTTTGACTTGGCGTTCAGCGAGAACAGACGTTTATCTTATAGCTATATTATATTGAGTTAACGAATAAAGAAGCTAACACTTTTCTGTTTCTAACGTATATTACTGATTTACCTTGCATGTTCAAAGATTTCTGCGATATTGTTTTATTCGCAGATGATAGCTCTCTGATTTTTAGAGTAGATAGGAAAGACAGTAAACTCTTTTATGTAAATAATATGTTATTTAATATATGTAGATGGTTTGCCTCTAATAATCTGCTCTTATATTCAAATAAGACGAAATGTTTAAAGTTTTCCTTACCAAATGTTACTTATGTTGAACCATAGGTACATTAAGCTTGGCCCAGATACACTTTCTATTGACAATACGAAGCCTTCCTGGGAATCAAAATGGATTCAACTATACAGTGAGATCCACATACACATGATTTATCCGGAAGACATAGTTCTGCTGCATATGCAGTTCGTAAAATAAGACAGCTAACAGATGTAGCTCCTGCTCTTCTAATTTATTTCGCGTACTTCCACAGTATTATGTCGTATGGTGTATTGCTGTGGGGAGCTGCTGCTGAGATAGAGACAATATGTATTATACAGAAGCGTGCAATTCGAGCCATATATGGTACCTAGGGAATCTTTGAGGGATCTTTTCAAAAGAATTGATATTTGAACTTTACCAAGTCTGTTTAAATTTGAAAATATTATGTCTGTTCGTAAAAAATTGAGTAATTTTATATTAAACAGTGAGAACCATGATTACAACACTAGGAATATGAATAAAAAAAATTAGCGGTGTCAGGTTTTAAATTAGCATAAACATATAAAAGGTCCTTCTTAGGTTATTGTGTACGGTTTTATAATAAAGTTCCTAAACAACGCTCACAGAAGTTAAATTCAAGTTGCACGTGAAAAACATATTGATTAAGAAATCCTTCAACACAGTTTGTGATTACTTAAACGACAAAAGTGCCTGGACAATTCCGCCTCTGCCAAGCTATCGCCTGTCACCTATGTAATTCAAACAAATACTGTAATATTGCATTATATAGTAAGTATGTAACACATTGTTACAAGACTTTTAAAAGAATGGCCGCAAGTATCTTGCCCGTTCTTCTCGCAGTGGCTCTACACATTATTTTTGCTTAACGTGGCAGTAAACAATTGTACAATGTAGAATATTTCAATACTAAAAATTGTTATTGACTTTAATAAGAGCGTCGTGAACGCCTAAATTGAATAAATGATTTTGACTTTGACCCTTAAAATCACCACAATTACTTGAAAATCTCCCTAAAATAATATAAAAATATATTTCCTACCACAAACATCTAGAAATATTAAGATAAATTAATTAAAACATTGTATAAAACAGAATCTATTATTCCTTTCAATAATTAATTACAGTTAAAATCGTGCAACGATTTGAAATACTCTTATGCGTTAAAAATTTTCATTTAAATAATTGCAAACTTTTGTTGATAATTAATATTAAATAAGAATAATTTGAATTTTTTTATGTACCATCTTTACTATTGATCATAGTAAAAATGTATACATAGTGACACACAAAACTAGTTTTCAATACGTTTTACTGCTAAAAATATTAGATAGGTGATAATATTCTTAATTTATATAGAAGTTAAACTTCATTACGTTACCTATCAAACACGATTACTTGTAGACCTTTCATCTGGTAATGGTCAAAAACAGTATTGAGTGATGTAATTTTTAGCTGTTTTCGAAGCTTTCCAAATGGCGTATACATAAGAAAATTTCAAAATGCTATTTGTGCCTAGAACGGCCGAAAACGAATGCTGAATGTGATCGTGTTAGAATTTATGGTTATTTTTGCTAACAGCAGGGTAAACGAATACATTTCATAAATTGCTCAGTGGATCCATGATACGAACGCCCTTGAACGCCCTTAAACCAAGGGTCTGAACGGACACAGAGTCCGTTCAGAACCTTGGTTAGAGCGTACTCGGAGTGCAACTTTACTGCACTCTAACGTCGTCGTTCACAACCTTCGAGTAGAGCGCAACTTTTAACTATCAAATCGGTTATAAAAAGTTTGCATCCTTAAATAACATCACATTAACAAATCTTGATGAGAGAATTATAGGTACTCTTTTGTATTTTGCAGGTGACGGTAGTTATTGCTTTCCATTCCAAACATTATAAAACGTCTATATATTGCTAGTTCCCCGCCAAAAATCGATATTTGAGGTTATAAAATAATGTAGTAGTTTCAAACCTTGGAGTAAATTTGTTTTTTTTCCCGGCGGTATGCCTTTATTAACCAAATACTACAAACTATATACAACACTCCAGCTACTACAAATCCCTTACAACTAGAGTAAAGGAAAACTGCGTGAAATACAGGGCACGGGAAGAGCAATCTTTTGGCTCAACTTTAATAATTCCGCCACTGCGGCGGAATACAAAAACAAATAATGTCGATTCAGCTACTATTAAAATAGTAGAAAACAAAATTAATGAAGGTGACATCAAAAACGCGGCACGCATCTTGTTTTCGAGTGATACAATCGCCCCTTTCACATCTGACACGTCGAATTCCCTAATAGAAAAGCATCCGCCTGCAACTGCAGGTCTCCACCTTTCCGACTCTCCTGAACAAAATAATGATATTGTTGAGGTAACCCCACAGGATGTTTCTGCAGCCGTGGCATCTTTTATAAGTGGCTCAGCCGGTGGTCTAGATGGCCTGACGCCTCAGCACTTAAAAGATATTTTATCTTTTAGTTCTGGTGAGGCAGGCGAGACACCTCTAAGGGATGTGACGGCTTTGGATAATTTGATGTTGTCGGGTCAGGTCAACAATGATATTACCGAAATTCTGTACGGTGCGAATTTATGCGCCCTCAATAAAAAAGATGGTGCTATTAGGCCTATAGCAGTAGGCACCACTTATCGTCGCCTCACAGCCAAATGTGGTTGTAGGAAAAAGGTTGCTTTTTTAAGTAATCTCTTTCAATAACTACAACTCGGTTTTGGTTCGCAGGGTGGTTGTGAGGCTGCTTTACATTCACTTCGCACATTTCTTGATAAAAATTGTGGAGATGTGCTTTTGAAGGTGGATGTTAAAAATGCATTCAACTCATTAGATAGAGGCACCCTTTTGACTGAAGTGAAAGATAAAATTCCGGAATTATACCCTTTTCTTTGGCAATGTTACGGCAAACCATCAATATTAACATACCAAAACAATGTTATAATATCTTCCGTAGGATGTCAACAGGGTGAGAGTACTATGTGAGTGCGACAAATGGATGCTCGATTAACGCTTGTGCGACAATCTGGGACCAGCCATCTTTACCCTTGCCATCCACTCAATAATTCAACGTCTCCAATCAAAACTTAACGTTTGGTATTTGGATGACGGAACCTTAGGAGGCGATGCGAACACGGTATTGAATGACTTGCGAGTACTTATAGATGATTTTCGACTTATTGGCCTTGAACAAAAATTTTCCAAATGTGAACTTTTTGTTTGTGATACTTGTCCGGATAAAATTTCGATTATTGAAAAATTCAACTTACTTGTGCAGACAATTTATTAAAATATACGTTAATTTCGGTTTTGAATGTTGAGATGGATGATAGAGCTTGGGTGCAACCTTCCCTCCCTGTGAGGTTGGGGGGCATAGGGATACGCAAAATTTCTAGTGTGGCATTACCAGCTATTTTGTCTTCTGTACACAGTACACACAAATTAGTAGAAAAAATTCTTGCACCATCTTTAGGCTCTTTTGATGTAGCATATCTGGCTGAGGCCAAAACCACATGGGGACTGGCTTGTCCAAATACTGAGTTCCCAAAAATGTCATCTCAGAAACAGTGGGATCGGCCCCTATGCGAGCTAGCATGGAAAGATCTTTTAAATACGTTCCCTAGTATCGCAGATCGTGCTCGTATTCTCGCTGTTTCTGTGTGGGAATCAAGTCTTTGGTTACAAGCCATTCCTTCTTACAAAACTGGTAGCCTTATAGATCCTTTCGCTTTTCGTCTCGCTATTAGCTTACGCTAGGGTGCAAGGTGTTGTGTTGCACATCACTGCCAGTGTGGTACTGCAGTTGACCAACTCGGTCACCATGGCCTCTCCTGCTCTCGAAGTGCTGGTCGAATTTCCCGCCACGCCAGCCTAACGATATCATTCGCCGGGCTTTACCAGCGCCAATGTTCCAGCTGTTCTCGAACCGAACGGTCTGGTGCGTGACGATTGTAAAAGGCCTGACGGCATGACTCTGGTTCCATGGAAGTTACGACGGCCCTTAGTGTGGGACGCTACATGCGTAGACACGTTAGCGCCGTCACATCTTTCTGAAACCCACGTGAAGGCTGGCGCCGCGGCTACTTCGGCGGAGCGACTCAAACGGCGCAAGTATGCTAACCTCGGTATGGGTTACATATTTGAGCCGTTTAGTGTAGAGACGATGGGTCCGTGGGGACCGGGAGCTCATCGTATTTTCCAAAATTTATCAGAGCGCTTGGTCGATGCGACGCGTGATCAAAATGCTGGCACCTATTTGGCTCAAAGAATAAGCATTGCAATTCAACGGGGCAATGCTGCCAGCATGCTGGAGTAAGTTATATCAACCAAACAACCAGAGACAAATATGCAAACAACTACACTCTGAGGCTCGGAACGAGACCCTATGGTGTACTGTCAACACAGACAGATTGACTGTCACTGTTACTGTCAATGTCAATATACAGCTGACTGATCTCAAAATTTTAGCTGAAATTTAAATGAAGTCATTTTTATGTAATTTTGCACTGTAAGCGAGCTTAACGTCTCATTCGAGGTAACCAATTATATATATGCCGTATTAAGGATAAACTCGTCGCAATTTCTAGTCATTGATATTTGTTGTAGATGCTACGCAAAGTGGTGATAGGTTCGATTGGAGTGGCTGCTTTGGTCCCATCTGTGAGCGCCGCGGCGCCGTTGTCGGACAATAACGGGCCGGCTCCTCCTGCGCCGATGAGGCCGTCTGACTTGCCAATATACGAATCGCCTCATGCTGATTATGGAGAGTGAGTAGAAAGATATTAGATCTCTAGGGCAATTTAATTATGAAGATTGTAAGCTCAAATATACTGATATCCTTCAAGTAAGTTATTTATCTTTTGTAAATCCTATCAATAATAGATTTCAGTATATCTAAGCAATGAAATTGAAAGTGTGAGGATTTGTGAATTTGCAGTATTGGCACTATCATCAAGCTTATCAGATAATACCGGATTATATACATGCAAAATTCATCAAAATACGTAAAATATGCCTGAAAATATGTAAAATATGCTACATTAAATTATAAGTTTTGGAAACTGACAAAGGAAATATGTACAAATTTGTTTTGGAATCAGCATACAATTAGTAAATTATTCATTCAAATTCAGCTTCCTTAGCTTTTCATTATCTCTTGGCTAGAAAGAAATAATGTGGAAGCATGTCTGAAACATTCTCACGTTTAAAAGTTGAGTTATTTAACTTAGTTACAATACCTTAGTCGTCCAAATATTGCTTTAAGATTGATGAACTGGCTCTTAAGCACCAACACAAAGTTATTCATTTACAACCCTGCCACTGCCAGTACAATAATGTTATGTTGCTAACTCTACAATGTAGGTAAGTATGTGTACTCTGTAAACAGTATTTCAGTACTACATCAATTATTGCACATCTCATGGACGAGCGTACACATGTAAACACAAAACGTGATGCTTGAGGCAGCCAGGTATGAGTGCCTTTCATCTTATTTAGGCAAAGATGCTTGTGAAAGGTCATGGAGCAAATAATAACAATATTGTTGTAGATTTATATATCCTTCAGCACTGGTAAAATGCCGACTCTCGTACAAACTGTGTGTGCAGAAGTTGCTAAAGAAGACTGGAGGAAAGTCATCCAGAAAACAAAGAAAATAATCTTACATGATTTTGATAGAGATGTGAGAACTTCAATATGAATTCATAATTTATCTGGGTTCAGATAGCAGTGAAGACAATGACAATAGTAGCTACAATTCTGATAGATGATATGAATAATTTTACATTATTATTGTTCAAATATAGATTTATTTCTTTAACATTACAATAAATTATAATAATGGGACAAGATTGTCCACTGCTGAACGCAAAGTAAGGGGGATTTTACCATATTCCCCATGCTTGGCAGGCGGCTTGGGGATAGCAGTGTAAAATAGCAGGTCCTAAGAAGACGCTGCTGCCTATCTTCGAGTATTTTACCCAAAGTCAGCTCTGGAAGAGACAAGGATGTGACATTCTAGCCCAGCACCCCATGGGGAGGAAAGGAGGAGGGGTCAAGGATTCAATTAAAATAACAAAGATTCACAGATATTTGTAAACCTAAACCCTAGCTAACCTAAATAATTTTAAGCAGCTTACCTCACGAAGATGCTGAGACTACCTATTAAAGTGAGCATTTTAAAGTTTAATGTATATTTATTATAGTATTTTCCATACAAACAAAGATAATATAAATACTATGTTATTTTTTGCACTCCTTAAAACTTTTTGAATAGTTATTGCCTCTATCTTATTTTTTGCTGTATGTGGCTAATGAACAATTTTTTTGCGGTGGTGTAATTGAGAAAATATTATATTTATTCTACATTTACTGTACAATAAATATAATATTTTTTTTCAACTACAATATATATTCTCATAAGGGCGTCATAGACGCCTAAATTGAATAAAGACTCCTCGAGTTTAATAAAATCATTAATTACAAAATTTCTTAGTAATATTACCACCATACAGTGTATCTGACTTAAGTTAACATATATTTGAGAATCAATTTTTGAGTATTGTTTAATAATATAGAACACCCTTTCAATAACTACATATTTTATATGAAATGTTATTTTTTAAAATTTCTTTGATAAGAGACATTTTTGTTGGTCATTATTGTATAAGTTTTTACAAATATGTTTTATGTACATATATATGTATTTCTGATGTGTATGGAATAATACACATAGGAATAATATTCTAGGCTAGCCTGCACAACATCTTCGACCACATCATAACTTACCATCAGGAGAGATAGCGGTGAAAGGCTAGCCTATCAACTATAAAAAAAAACTATATCTGATAAACATTTAATGAGCAATATTGTTTAAATATGAATGTCTCAGAAACTGATCTAATGTTTTGGATCAAATTTTGTATGAGGATTAAGTTTTGCATTTTAATTTTCTCAACTAATATAATAAAGAGGAAAGATTTGATTGTTTGTTTGCATTAAGTAAATAGGCTCTGAAACTACTGGACCGATTAAGTTGAAATTTGGTATGGAAATAGTTTGAACGGGGAAGGGCATAGGATAGTTTTTATCCAACTGCGCAAAAAGAGGTTAATGGTTTTGCGCGCTAACCGATATACACGCGGGCGGGACCGCGGCCGGAAAATTAGTATATTATATAGGAGTCTGTTCGAAAAAAAACGCGATTTTACACAAAATACTTTTTTATTTTCTACAATTTCATATAGTGCAATTTTGAAAATTTTTGAGATACTTCCATTGTTGGTCATGTAGCTCAAAACTTTGTGAGATAACTCTGTAGAAACGCCGAGCTATGCTGGCGCAGGTATGGATAAAATAGAGAGGAAATACATAACAATAATAGTTTAACCATTAATTTGTTTCTTTGTAACATAATGGAGTATTAGTACTGAATCAATTCTGACAGCAGTCCCTATACGTCAGTCAGCCCTGAACCTACTAACAAGTGATATAGTGACTATTCTGAATGCTGTTTAATATAGATATATTCAAGGTCAATTTCACCTATAGATAATAATAATACTAATAATACTAGATTGTGGCTTCATATCTCCTGATAAATACAATGATTTGGTTATTTACATTCTATACAAAACAAAACTTATATATATGTATATAATATTTAATATACACATCAAGCTTATCATAAAAATATGCTAGGAAAATAGAAGTCATTATCATCTTTCCTGCCTTCATCCCACTCATGTAAAGTCAGTCCGGTATGTACTCTCTCACAACTTAAAGAGCAACTTTAATCTTATCCTACTTCCTATTATTCCTACTAATATTATATACGCGAAAGTTTTTAAGTATGGATGGGTCTTTGTTACTCTTTCACGCAAAAACTGCTGAATGGATTTTAATGAAATTTTACAAGAACAAGTTTGATAGATAGATATATTGATAACTCTTTATTGAAGACACCATAATAACATCAATAAACTTATTACTAAAAAATAACTTAAAACCAAGTGTATCAATAGGCGGTCTTATCGTTCAGCAGTATCTCTTCCAGACAACCCATCAATAAGAGATATAGTCAAAGTATTGGGCTGGGGTTTCTTATGGTCTTAATAATTCCATACATAATTATAACTGATGTTACCAAATGATTAACTAATTAACCAAAAACTATTATTATGTATATACACATTAGATGAATACACATATATAGAATTATATTTTAATATAAATACTAATATTATTATAATAAATAGACAAAATAAAAAACATATATACATATATTATATAAACATATAGATATAATGGAATATATACACTTATATAATTTTATACATATTAAACACAATTGAATTAAAAAGGATGTTTGTACCACAGTGTCCATTATTATAGAAATTTAGAGCAAGACATAATAGTTTTTGACTGGATCCTTAAAAGATTTCAAGGCAAATTAATAGTGGTAGAAACTAATTTTAGTAGCAGGTTATAGC
This sequence comes from Plagodis pulveraria, assembly GCA_963890685.1. NCBI lineage: Eukaryota > Metazoa > Arthropoda > Insecta > Lepidoptera > Geometridae > Plagodis > Plagodis pulveraria. The sequence goes on from OY982950.1 coordinate 7,017,519, forward strand.
GTTAAGTTTTCTAATGACCGTAACGACAGTGAATGGATAGAAAGAAGAAATTTAAATTATTCCTTAAGGTAGCGCGGGGATAAAGGATTGAACAGAATACTGTAAAGGAGAGAACATTTATGAGCATTCCGGCGACGACGAATAGGGAGCCACTTGAGCTTATTACGAAAATCGGAGATATGATCATATTTGCGTAAGCTATATATAAATCTTTTACACAAATATATGGCATGGAGGTAGATAAGGCGCTGGATTAACACATATCATACTTTTTATCACCATCATCCATCACCACGCGGGTGTAACCGCGGGGCGCAGCTAGTTGAGAATATATTAAAAACAACAGCAACTTATTAGACAACACAGGGAAATATTTGTAAAAAAATTTGGTGGTACTTTAATGGTAAGGTAACCTAATGTGCGCCAAATGTAGGTACACACCTCACTCACCACTCACCGACGTGAGTGGCATGCTGCACAGTTGGCGCATCCATACATTAGGTTATGGAATAGGCCCTAGTGTGTGTTATAGTGACATATTGGAAGTATAATTTTGTAGACATATATACCTCCTGCATGATTTGTTAGAAATAGAATATGAGACGAATTACTAAGCATTCCATGGATTCACCGTGCGGGTGCCGGGTCCATAGCGTTGCAGAGGAAGATGCCCATGTCAAGGTGCCTGGGACTTGCAATCCAGTGTGTAAGGTTAAGGGGCCCCTTTATGATGCATCAATGCTCCCTTTCACCGCTCGAGCCTCCTCCCCTGCCCAACCAAATTTGGTAAGATAAGATCCTACCAATGCCGCCTTGGATACACGTTCTAGGATGGAAGTTACGATTGTTCTTGACAGGCCTTGGTCTTTTAGTAGGTTATATAGGGATTTCGCTAGTATACCCCTTGCTCCAACTTCTATTAAATAACCACATAACCGTTTTTGGTTGAACAACCATCATATGTTAAGTCATAATATTTGTTAGTTTTTATTGTGTGGTCTTTAGGTATGTTTGTTTACCATGGCACAGTAATTTCTATGAGTACTATGCGTTTTAGATTTTTTGAGTATATAAATATATCTGGCCTGGATGACAAAACACCTAATCGTGTGAAAAGTTGCACTCCGAGTGCGCTCTAACCAAGCTTCTGAACGGCCCTCAGTAGTAGCTCCAACTACACTCAAATAATGTGTTAGGACCCGCCCTCGTGGACGGGTCATACCGACACCCTATCATGGAATATCATGCACTTTGGAAAGGTGTCTAAGCGAGTAGGTAGCCCTATTACGAGTACCTATTCATAGTTTACGTAACCGTAACAGTTTACGTTTTCAGCAATATATATTTTTAGATCGCTCACGTTTCCTCTATAGGGGCGCGGCTAAAATATTTACGAGGAAAAAGTTAACTTGCACTGTGACGTGGAAACTCGCGCTGTGAAATTGTTGTAGCATACATATATACACCCTTGCTGAACAAAGCCTTCCATAATATCTACGTTTGGCAGGCGTCTTCGGATCGTAGATTAAGATAGCAATTCCTCAAAAGGTCATCTTCCGCTATTTTATCCTTAGACGGCTCTTACGACACCCACAGGTGGAGGGTTACATACTAGCTCGGCACCCCAACTAATTATAATGCATATATTCATTTCAGGTTCGAGAAAGAAAATTCAAAGAAGCATAGGCCGAACTACGTAAAGGATGCGCTCCTAACGCCAGTGCGAGCTGTTCGAGAACAGGTACAAGTGGTGCTGGACCATACGGATTCTATCAAGCATACAGTCGAAGACAACTACCATGACCTGCAAGATAAGAGTGAATGTAAGTTTACAAGAGCACTGGGATATTCTACTTAAAGATGTTTCAATGAGATTACTTGCTGCAAATATTAAGACAAACCGTCTGAATAGCTGCAGCAAGTTGCCAAGTGACATTTGAAGCGCTCGTAGCGAAGTTTGCTTAGCCGTGCACCGATCAGCTAAGTTAAGCAACGTCCACCGCGGTCATGAGTTGGATGGGTGACCGCTAGCGACATTACTAATGAGCGCTTCGGAGGGCACGTTAAGCCGTCGGTCCCGGTTGTAATCTTAGGATGGCAGTCGTTACAGCATGGTGGCAGGGCATTTTGCTAATGCCCGCCTGGCTTGCTACCACCCTCAAGTAGAAAATCTGTCGCCAAGCACCTAACGGTGTGTTCCGGCAGCTGTCCTTGCGAGTAATTCTACGTTAGCCTGAAAAACCTCTTCGACCACATCATCACTTACCATCAGGTGAGATACTGGTCAAAAGCTAAGTTACTACAAACCAATATTTAATGGCGCTGCAGATTATAACATCTCACTTGCACACTGTCAATAGTAAATTTGCTTTATTTTTGTTTAGGGATCTTCCATTACCTTCGTGAAGAGGAGAACAAGCAGGTCCGATACGGCGCTGTCGCCATGGGTGGTCTCACTGGGTTTATATTTGGATTGCGAGGTGGTTTTATCAGAGTAAGTACTGTGTTTTAATACCTTACAAATTTGTTGTTTTTATAAATTTGTTAAAATTATGGTAGCTAAATAAACATATCGATAGGGTCGTGAAAGCACAGAAGTAGACCAACTGGGCCGCATGTGTCAAATATTAAACGAGAGTTTTGTTTAGAGCTAATTTGTCAAGTTGCCCTGCTAGCCAATAATGTAATATGTTATTATTAAAATCTATGATTAATTCAGGCGTTACTTTGCGGAAATACATATTTACTAAAACAAATATATTAAGAAAATATTAAATTAATATTTTAGAAATTTATTACTTAAAAATATATCTAGTGACAATTCCCCTAAATGTTTTCTGTTAAGAGCGGCCAACCCGTCTTTCTTTTCATACAAACGCTCGTACGTGATTATAGCGTTGTAACAGATCTTTCTTTGAAACTTTTGAGCTAATAGGTATCTTGTGCACTATATCTAGGTTTGTATGCAAACAAAAAAGTAAAATTTGTAGAAACAACTTCAATATAAGCATCCAAAAATCAGCTTTTTTGCACAAACTTTACCTGAACTTTGGGCGTTCAGAATGTACTCATAAATTGTAAAAGTAGAGAGAGTATTTTGATAGAAACCTTGAAAATATAATGGAGATTCTAAATAATAAACATTTACTTTAGAAACTTATAAGGCTTATTGAAAAACACGTAACTCCTGGATCAAGTTTTATGAATTTTACGCTCGCTATTTTTCGTTAAATGTTATCTCATTCTCACTTGCTTGTTAGCCAAGTGGCGGAAAGAGGTACGCGGGGGAAGGAGTGAGACGGAGAATTGAATGCCAAGCGCTGAACATGAAAAAAGATGAAACTACAAGCTTTTCAATCATGCGCGCTTTGACGAAAGACGGACCGGGAAGGGCCCTCTTAAGCCGATTTCTCGATCGTGTACTCGAAGAGTCAAGAGATCCCGAGGATCCTTCATGTACAATCGAATCGCGATTTATATGTCACTTGAGGTATTAAGAAATTATTTTGTACTATTGTCAAAAAAAATATTTTCATCATAATCTCTATTCCCGCAGTATTCGCAGTGTCCAGAGGTCTTGCAGATTTGTGTCGGCATTCAATTAATTTGATAACAAGATACCAAGCAGGTGGTACTTGCCAACGATCACCTCTATTGAAATTAGAGTAACTTTTGATTTCAATAGACTCGCGTAACATTCTTGGCATAAACCGGGTCTCGGTGGCGAGGATTTGTAGATTGTCGAACCGAGTGTAGTGGTTGGAACGTCAGGACAAAGATAATATTAAATATACGCGATTTAAACCGTTTAAAGTTGTTTAATTACTATTTGTACTTTACTTATTTCTTTTTTGTATCGTGTTTTTTTTTTTAAATAAAGAATTTTTATTGATTGATACACGTTTAATAAAGTGAGTACGAATAAAACTTGTTAATAACATGACTATATGCCTAGCGTTCGTAGCGGGTCTTTTTTTTATTGGGGAAAATGCATTTTCGCATACACAACCGCGGGGGAGCAGGTGGTAATACCGGCCTTAAGGTCAATAGGGACCCCACTATCTACTAAAACCCCGCGGTGTTCCGCCGTCATCGACTGGTGGCAGGGGCCACGAACTCGCCGCACTCATTCTCAGCCCCCATCGACGTCGCTGCCAGTTTGCCCGAACACGTGGGCATGCACACCTCATGAGAACCTAACTCTGGTGGGGGTTCCGGCTACTACCAAACCCGACTCCCCAGGGCCTCTGAACGGCGACGGAGTGCGAGCATGATCGACTCTCCGACCATCTTAATGGTGATGTCTGGCAAGGAGAGGACAGACCCCACTACCGCGATCCGGAGTCACCGTGGTTCCGATTCTCTTGGGCATGCCTATAATGCGTGCTGGGTGGTGTCTTCCATGCAGCTGTACTGGTGGCAGGCCGGGGTTGGAGCAGGTTCCACCCAACACAAAATCAAGGCATCATGTCGCGTATTTTTCAATACTTAAATAATTCAATACAGAATATTAAAAATTTGTCAATTTGCGATAAAAAATTTGTCAAATTCCCTAAACGCGAATTGATCTACGCTCAATACGTGTACAGTTCAAACGCAAAGCGATTAATATGCAAATTGTTACATACGCATGTTATTCAGCCGTCGCGTCTTGAGAACCCTTGCGGGAACTTTGCTTGCACTTTAATTTCGCACACAGAGATGTGCCCCCTTTGCTTAATTTCCTTCTTCTCTCGGTACCTCTTCAATCAATGAAGGTTGGCAATCAGCTTTCCGTACTCGTCTCTATCATTGGCGAGGCGAAAAAGTTCAGCGGCACTCGCAATTTTCTCGCTTAATTTCCGTTACTTTTTAATTCCAGAGAATTTTCTATGCCGGTCTGGGCACCACAGGTATGGGACTGGTCTGCTTCCCCGAAGACACGAAGGACATCATGAGGAACAACTCTGCGCTAGCAAAGCAGTACATCAATATTGCATACAACTTCCTGTATGGAGGTAAATGTTGTCATTAAAACTTATTTGACAAGTCATTTCACAAGAAGGAACTTAGAAGCGCCCGTCGCGGAGCTTGTCTACTATGCCAAGACGTTCAGAACTGATCAACTAGGTTTAGCAACATCCGCTGCAATCATCATTTGGATCGGTAACTCCTAGTGGCATGTACAATACAGAGTGCTTATGGCATATGATATAGCATGGTGGTAGGGCATTTTGCGAATGCACGCCTGGCTAGCTACCACCCTCAAGTAAGAAAACTATCGCCAAGCACCTAATAGTGTTTACTATCAAGTTCCCTTGAGAGGCAGTTAATTTTAGGCACTCTGAACAATATCATCGACTGCATCTAGTTATAAAATGCTAGCCTATCAGTTCTAAAAATAGATAAAAACTTGCTAAACTTCGGCTTGTCAGCTTTGACAGTTCGTTTAGCTGTAATACTAGGTGGTAGGTTTTTAGATGAGTAACACAAAATTATCATACATTCATATTCAATTAAATAAATTCATATTAAGTTATCAAATTAAGCTCAAATCGGAATATGATTAAATGTCAAGAATGTCAAGATAATCAAATTCTTAATATCGATGAATAATTAAATAATTAAACAAATTTAAACGGTTTAAATCGCGTATATTTATCATTATTTTTGTCCCGACATTTCAAACACTTTGCAGTGATCGTGGTCACGGGGTGACAACCTAAGACAACATTATATAATTAAATGTGTAAAACAAAATACTTTTACAAATAATTAATATTCAATAATTACTAAAATATAATCAATTGTCATAAAAATCTAATAAATAATGATGTCAAATTCAATTGGAGATAAAGTAAGAGAAAATACATATATTATGTTACGATATGTTTATACATGGTGTCACCACCAGTGTGCAACCCACTGATCTTCACTCACAATTATGCAATAAAGTTCATAATATAAAAGGCCGTATGTCCCATATTAAATCAATTTAGGTGTTGGCGTCGAGGTGTGAATTGGAAAGACGTGGGATTTGAATGAAATGACACTCGAAACGCTCGAAACAACTCGTTTTGCCGGCCACGCGTGTATATTGATGGAACGTACAAAACGCACAATAGAATGAGTAGCTGCAGGCAGTCTACTGTACCTCTTATAACTTTACAGCTAAGAACTCATCGATCAAATATGATCGAGAGCCCTCCGTACCTCCAACGAGCTATAACCGAGTTGGCCGAGTCAGGTACAGGAAGCTTTTTGTACAGGAAGCAATGATGGCCGAGCTGTAATAGCTATGGACTGCTGTGCAGCAGGTCCCTGGTTTGATTCCCACCGCCGGCTTGAGCTTCAACGCATGGTGGAAGGGCATTTCGCGATTGCCCGCCTGGCTAGCTACCACCCTCAAACAGAAAATCTGTCGCCAAGCACCTAACGGTGTGTTCCGGCTGCAGTCATTTGCAGTGAAATTACAGGCACATGAGACTTAACAACTATATCTTAAGGTGACGGGGGCAGTGCATTTCGTCACTTGTGATGAAATGCATCTGTTACAGGCAGAGGTAAGTCCGCTTAACATCAGGTGGGCCTCGAGCTTGTTCGGTCACAGTTACATAAAAAGAAAAGTTTTTGAACCTTCTCCAGCATCCGGATATAAGTTACTTAGTACGGATACCAGACACACGCGCTTGATTCCGTTTGTACTTGATATAGTCATTAGCCTCGTTCGGGATAATTTGATGTTTATCAAACTTACTTACACTTATTGGTAGGATGCAAGGTGCTCCTTGATAGGGGTCATTATTCCCGTCGCCACGATAGAGTCCTCGAAATCATACGTGAAGCGGTGAGTCTCTCGGTAGCTAGAGCAAAAAAAGGTTTGACCACGAACAAACGACACGTTGCTTTTGTAAAAGAAGGGTCATCTACAAAATCTAAATACAAGCCTTACTCCATCTTAGGCGCAGCTCCCGATTGGACTATTTTGATGGACACGTATGAAAAACATTACAAAATCCCTGAGGATGTTGGTGTTTCGTCATCCAGACCAGATATATTTCTATACTCAAAGAATCTAAAACGCATAGTACTTATAGAACTTACTGTGCCGTGGGAAACTAACATACCTAAAGACCACACAATAAAAACTAACAAATATTATGACCTAACAAATGAATTAATCAAAATCGGTTATGTGGTTAATTTATATGCTGTAGAAGTTGGAGCAAGGGGTATACCAGCAAAATCCCTATACAACCTACTAAAAGACCTTGGCCTGTCAAGAACAACCGTAACTTCCATCCTAGAACGTGTATCCAAGGCGGCATTAGTAGGATCTTACCAAATTTGGTTGGGCAGGGGAGGAGGCTCGAGCAGTAAAAGGGAGCATTGATGCATCATAAAGAGGCCCCTTAACCTTACTCACTGGGTTGCAAATCCCAGGCATCTTGACTTGAGCCTCTTCCTCTGCAACGCTATGGACCCGGCACCCGTACGGTGAATCCATGGAATGCCAAGTAAATTCGTCTCTGTGTATACATGTTTATTTACATATTTATTTATTCCACATAGCACAAAAAACAATGAAAAAGAAATAACATAACAATGTATCAGACCTGAATGGCAGTTCAGATACCTGCGTGTTACAGCAAATGTATAAAGTAAACGTGTTTGAGTAATGATGAATGTTAATAGGTACAATTTAAAATATTAAGCTATGGATGATACAAATATCAACATAATGATAATGATGAAGCAAAATACGTACGTATTATGTATTAATGCTTTATCTTATTTATTTTTATGCTAGTCTGGCGGCCAACTAGCCAGCAACATTCGCAAAATGCCCTACCACCATGCTATAAATACTGCCATCCTATGACAACAACCGAGACCGACGGCACACAAGTGCTCAGTAGATAATGTGTAGTGGTCACCCATCCCAGTCATGACCACGGTGAACGTTACTTAACTTGGTGGATCGCTTAAGAACTACTAAGGAACCTATGGCCACGAGCGCTTCGAAACGAAATACGTTCCTAATCAGACGTTAACGAATTTTTGAGTTTACTTTTTATTATTTTTATAATGTTAAATGTTACGGAACAAGCACGAGGCCCACCTGAGTTTAAGCGGATTAACCTCTGCCTATAACAGATGCATTTCGTCATGTGACGAATTGTTAAGTCTCATGTGCCTGTAATTTTTCTGGCTCTCAAGGACTGCTGCCGGAACACACCGTTAGGTGCTTGGCGACAGACTGTCTACTTGAGGGTGGTAGCTAGCCAGGCGAGCATTCGCAACATGCCCTTCCCCCATGCGGTGAAGCTCAGCCGGGTGGTGGGGATCGAACCAGGGACCTGCGGCACGGCAGTCCATAGCTATTACCGATCGCCCATCATTGCTTCAAAATGAATGAATGTGACATTTCAAATTATGTCAAAAGGTCGTAAGTAGTATTAACACGTACGGCTATGTACGGCTGCTAATGTGTTTTACCTTAGGACTTAAGTATTTAAGTTAATATTTTTATCCTGTTTGTTTTTATTGGAAAATAAACAATTTGTATTAAAATATGCTGCGAACGTAATAAAACTTTACTGTTAAGGCATTTATAATATTTCAAGTCCTTTCCAACCTGTCGTAATTAATATCAAAGTTTAAAATGTGCGTGAATTTTAATAACATTAAATTAATTTTATAACTTTAATATGTGCATGGTATCGCCGCCACATTGGCCTGTCGTTTTGAGTATGATACTTATTCCAGTTTACGGAAATAATATTCGTTTCATGTAATCCGTCCTATTTGATACCAGTAAAGCCTGGTGACCCGCAGCTGGAGGTGAAATTCCCTGAGCTGTCTTTCCCGAAAGACTTCTCGGAGTTCGTCGACATCACCGTCTCGTTGGCTTCTTCCGTCAAGCAGGCAGTGATGCCGCCACCTTCTAAAGAGGAAGTCGACGCTAAATCTTCAGAAAAGAAGGAATAGGTATTTTTTCAAGTCGTCAGCGATGCACGATTTTTCATTCTGTGTGTCTATATTTAAGGCATTGTTTTGTTTGACGCCGTGGCTTTGCTTCTGTTCGGTAAATTTGCATGGTTTTCTTTGCACAGAGGATTGACTAACGAAGGAGGTGCTGCTTTTGTGTGCTTTATTTTAACTGCATTTTTAACTCTACTTGGTTTTGGGTAAGTATAATTAACCTACTAAAAAGAAATCGACGCTCTAAACCTTCAGAAAAGAAATAATAGGTATTTTTAAAGAGGTCAATGCTGCACGATTTTTAATTCTGTGGTTCTGTATTTAAAGCATTGTTTTGTTTGACGTCGTGGCTTAGCTTCTGTTCAGTAAGTTTGCATGGTTTTCTTTGCACAGATGATTGATTAACGAAGGAGCTGCTGTTTTTGTGTGCTTTATATTAACTGCATTTTGAACTCTATTTGGTTTTGGGTAAGTACTTCACCTTCTTAAAAGAACAAATAGGTATTTTTGAAGTGGTCAATGCTGCATGATTTTTAATTCTGTGTCTCTGTATTTAAGGCATTGTTTTGTTTGACGTCGTGGCTTTGCTTTTGTTCAGTAAATTTGCACGGACGGCACAGGGGATTGATTAAGGAAGGAGCTGCTGCTTTTATGTGCTTTATTTTAAATAGATTTTCCAACTCTTTACTTGGTTTTGTGTAATAATTTCTTATGTCTAACGTGTTTACGCACCATTAATGTGTTTAACTTGCAACCAGAGTTTGTGGGAAATATTTCGCTATAAGTGTCACTAAATTGGGGATATTGTATTGTGTGACCACATATGAATTTTCTTGGGAAATTTTTTAATTAATCTACTGTTCTTTGTTTCTATTTTCATTCTTCAATCCACGATTCTTTTGAATTTCGACTTACTTATGCTTGTTAATATCTTAAATCGAATTTTCCGACTAATTTCAGGTGAATTTTTCAAGGAGTGGATGGCCTATCCTTGCAATGAAAAGTGTAATTTTTTTTTAAAATCTCGAGGCCGATTGTCTTTACAACTAAAACTGTATTATATAGATCAGGGTCGATAATTTTTGAAACCAATAAAATTATAGTAGAATGAAACCCATTGAAAAAGGAAGAGAATTTAGAGATAAAACGTTTTTAGCCTTAAAAACTCAACCCTTTCCACTTTTCGACCTCAGATCGCCCTTAAATTATTTTTCATTTCACTTTTATTTTATTTTTTTTAGTATATAATACGGGATAACTCACGTGAATAAGTCAGATAGCTCCGACTATAGTTTCAACCACATCCGGTGGTCTTTTTTATTATATTCTCTTCCTTTTTCAACGAGTTTCATCCTACTATAATTTTTTTTTCACTTTATACCATTTTCAAAGACTAATACTATACTAGTCTAATATAACATAGATCCTGTTATATAATAGAATAGAATATAATAGAAATGTTATTTAATAGAATCGTTAATCGAATCCATTATTTTGCGAAATAATAACAAAGTAGTATATGCTTTGTAAGAACTTAGAAGTCAAAATAGGGATTTTCCCTATAATAAGGTATAAAAAACTAACCACAATCCGTTATTTCAGATTACACTGACGAAGAACTTGGAGACCAGTGATAATGAAATATCGTGTAAGTATCTACAAAGCACATAACGTCTAATACTCAGTTGCATATTGACTTTTAAACATACTAATTCTCAAATTGGCTAATTATGAAAATGGCAAGTTCTTATAATGGCAAATTCTACATATGTTTAAAGAGGATTGTATACATTTACAATGTATTCAATTCATTCTTAGAGCATACCCCGGCTAAAGGGGTGGATGGACGCGGGTTCGAATCCCGCACATGACTATAGTTTTTTCTCTAGTAAATTTGTAATGTAATTCGCCAAACAGGCGTTATTGCAAACATTGTATTTACAAGTTTAAAACCAATTGCAAAATTGGTCTTGTTTGTAGTACATACAACGCAAGATGAACTATAGGTGTCGCTCCATTCCGATACGATGGTTGAAGAACGAGAGCAAAAATTAGAGTTATGAGTCATTGTGTCATGTTAGCTCAATTGTTTAGAGAATACCCCGGCTAAAGGGGTGGATGGACGCGGGTTCGAATCCCGCACATGACTATATTTTTTTATCTCGTAAATTTGTAATTATATCAGTAATTATCAGTTATTTCCTGAAACCCGCTGTAGGCTTGTCCTTTACCGCAATGTGATAGAGAAATGACGCAAGGTAGAACTCGATGATGAAGCAATTATGGCTGAGCGGTAATGGCTATGGACTGCCGCCGTGCCGCAGGTACCTGGTTCGATCCCCACCGCCGCGGCGGCTTGACCTTCACTGCATGGTGGAAGGGCATTTTTCGAATGTTCGCCTGGCGTGCTACCACCCTCAAGAAGAAATCCATCGCCAAGCACCTAACGGTGTGTTCCGACAGCAATCCTTAAGAGCCAGTAAAATTACAGGCACATGAGACTTAACAACTTTATGACTCAGTGTGACGGGCGCAGTGCAATTCATTGCATCTGTTCAATGTAGAGGTTAGTCCGCTTAACAACAGGTGGGCTGCGTGCTTGTTCCGTCACAATCACACTAAAAAAAACTGGACTAAAGAAATAACAGAAAGTAGGCAGCCGCACCTGCTCAGAAACTGTCATCTTACATTGTAATGCCTTAGACGCACACGGCTCCTAGAAGGCCCCGCCAGCTAGTCTCTTGATTTGGTTAGAGATATGGCTTAGGGGTGTTCTAAGTAAAGGTGGGTGTTAAGAATTCCATCGGAGGGATTACCGGAAGTTTGAAGCGCTCGTAGCGAAGTTGACTCAGCTGTTCTGAACCGATCGCAACGTCGCGCGCGGTCATGAGTTGGATGGGTGACCGCTAGTGACATTACTACTGAGCGCTTCCGTGCTTCGGAGGGCATGTTAAGTCGTCGGTCCCGGTTATCGTCTTATGATGGCAGTTGTTATAGCATGGTGGAATGCCTACCTGCTTGGCTTGCTACCACCCTCAAGTAGAAAATCTGTCGCCAAGCACCTAAAGGTGTGTTTCGGCAGCTGTCCTTGAGAGCCAGTACTTCTAGGTTAGCCTGAACCATAGGCTTAGGATGTACAAGACCAACAGTGATGGATGAACGGCGTTACAAAAAATTAAATGTAAATGTGTGAGTGACATAGTGTTGTCAAGACGCGGGCGTAATACTATCGACAATTTTACTCTTACTACACATTCGTTTGAAATTATACCCTATATAGTTCATTGAGACTATTTTAATAACAAAATGTGCAATTTCATTAACCATGTCAACTTATTTTTCCAGTTATTATGATTTAATAACCAAACTACTTAACTGATTACGATAAAATTTCAATGGGATGAATCTTAAAGTCTTCAAACAAAATACGATGTTTTAAACCAAATATCATAACATGAATACAACCTTATTGAAAACCTGCTCCTATTTTTGATCTGTTAAAAATAAAACTCATTCAAAGTTGAAGTCAAATGCATTTATTGTAAGTTGAAAATGGTACAGCACTTTTAAAATTGAAACTACTATAACTTCATCGTAACAAGATGAAATAAAACTTACCATTACTAAGTATTATGGTTACCATTAACAAAATCATTTAGCTGCAAATATACAGATCCTGTAATCAGTATTATTAAATTACATTTATCTGAATACCATTTGCGTAAAATATTCACATGTGGTAAGCAAAGGTCGAATTTGTCCCTTATGTAAACATAGCTCCTTGGGCTGTAGAAATGAAGATGTGTACATATATTCGATTATCTTTACTTACTGGCCTACTAAACATATAATTCTTTAAAGTCTGCTTTTAAGTCTAAAAGCCGTTTAAACATTATTTTTGTTTTAGCTTGTAAACTTCTTAAAAGCTAATTTTTTCTGTCATTTTTGTTACAACTTAGAACTTTAGTTAATAAGGTTTTTTTCCTTGGAGACAGGACTTGATTTGAAGGACCAGGTAATGGCTAACGTGGGTGGTGATATATCTCTATTTACGTAAGGACAAGGCCGCCTTATTTTCAATTAGATCTGAAAATAAAATAAAATTTAGTTTGTGTCAGGATAGCCAGACGCTAAGGAAAGGTTTATTAGATTGAATCTACATATCCTACAGTCTTTACATTAAAAAAATATATTTGACCATGTGTTTTACTACAAATTAAACTGTTACTGGTGTCATCATTACCTAAAGCTATTGACTACCATTTCCACAGGTACATGCATTCAGGGACATTAAAAGTTAGCATTGAGTCTTTCATTAGTAAACATCGATGTTTTCTTTGTATGAAGCATTTTGATTCAAAGTTTACTACAAACTGTAGTTTTTATTTAGAGTACATCAATAATCCAAACCCTTTTATCACATACTAAAAATTTGTTGGAAACCTGTAAGAACACAAACATTATTATACGCATGCATATAGTTATTTCAAATTCTGTTAAATAGCATAATTAGTAAAATATTAGTCAAATTACCTTCAAATTATCTATATAATTTGTATAAAGATACTAATATTTTATGACAGAAATAAGAGATATTTCCAATTATTTATTGAGTGATAGGGGAACTTTTCACAGAAAACATCATAATAAATTTTGAATGATATATCTTGTGATAATATTTACTCCCTTATTCATTTATACTCAATAAGCTATAAACTGATCTGTCAACTTCTTGGTAATTGTTATGTAATTATATTATTTTTTAAACTAATTTACGATTAAACTAACTACCGGTTAGTTTTGAGGTTCGAATATGTAACCGAGCAGTCATGTCGAACCTACTAGTCAGACACAAACTATCGACTTTATCGATACTTGTGACGTCAGGACTTTGTCAAGCCCTATCGTAAACAAATGTTTTTATATTTTTTCGTAAAATACCAACCAATTCTTCATTTAGCAATTTAATTTGATGATAAGTATAAAGAGAAACATATTATCTAATATTTCCATAGTTCTTATGACTCATTTTAAAACAAAATGACGAAATAATGATTATCAAAAAAGCAGTACAAATAAACATAAATTACCTGTGAAACGTGTATATATTCGGGTTACTGCGTCTTGTAACCTCACATTCGCTCACTGAACAAGACACCATGCTTGCAGAATACATATTTTATATTATAATCGTAAGATATTTGAGTAAATACACAAAACTCGATCCGACTTGGAAGCGGCCGGGACGCTATGGCCTCTTACTCGCGTATAATATGACATACCGTCTTCTTGTTTCACTATCTCTTTTTCTCTCGCGACGGTTTGTAGCAGCTTAGTACCTTTCACTCCCACACTTCGTAGGTCTTTTGAGCGTAGCGAAAAAATCCTAGGTCTATGGCCTGAACAACATCTTTGACCACATCATCACTTACCATCAGGTGAAATAGTGGTCAAAGGCCAACCTACCAGGCATAAATAAATAAAAAATAAGTCCTAGAGAGGACCAGACACGGTTATGTAACTTCGAAACTTAGTTTATTACTGGGAGGTACATACAGGCAACACAATCTTGCCCAAGATTGTGTTGCCTGTATGCAGTCTCCTTTTAACACAATTGTGTCTCATGTAAGGTTGCCAGACGTCCGGGAAATCCGGGATTGTCCCGGAATGGGGCGTCTTGTCCCGTGTCCAGTAATTTCGCTCTACTGTCCCGGAATTCACTAGTATTAGGTGTCCGTATGTTTGGCGTCTGCCTAAATAGTACGTAATCCAACTATTCTCGAGCTGACCTCAAGAATAGTTGGATTTTGAATTGTCAGGCCCTAAAGTATCATTAAGAGGGCCCTTCGCGGTCCGTCTATCGTCAAAGCGAGCGTGATTGAAAAGCTTGTTGTTTCACCTTTTTTCAGCTTCAGCGCTTGGCCATAGAACATATAATAATACTTGGCATTCAACACTCCGTCTCACTCCGTCCCCCGCATTCCTCTTTCCGCCACTTGGTTAACAAGCAAGTGAGAACGAGATAATATTTAACGAAAAATATTGTGCGTAAACTTTATAATACTTGGTCCAGTAATTACGTGTTTTTTAATAAGCCTTACATGTTTGTAAAACAAATGTTTATCAATTAGAATCTCCATTATATTTGCAAGGTTTTTATCAAAATATGTTCTCTATTTTTACTTTTTATGAGTACATTCTGAAAGCCTTAAGTTCAGGTAAAATTTGTACAAAAAAGCAGATTTTTGGCTTACATATATTGAAGTCGTTTCTACAAATTTTACTTTTTTGTTGGCATACAAAGTAATGGTGCGACCGATGATGGACCGCGCTTAGATTAGAGTTAGATACTTACCTATTATATTTTATTAGCCTTATACAGACACCAACCTCAAAATTTGTTGGTTAACGTACCTACTTAGGTATTAGATGCCCAGTTTTGATCTGTTTTTTGTTATTTATCCGTTTTTAATTAATTCGATTATATTGATGTCGGTTTAATTTCTTTAGATTACTTTTATTTATGCATTTTTTATAATGTTTACTCGTTATGTTTAAAATAAAAATAATTATTCACAAAACTTCACTGGGTATAAGTTCGTTAAATTTTCAAACACACTTCATTACAACTGTTACACCTAATTTTTGTATTATAAATTATGCCAGATCATTTTATTACATAATAAGAGTGAAAAACTAACGAATTTGGTTCAAATCTGCTCAGTAGTTAGTGAAGTTGAAACGCTTTTTAAAATTAAAACAGTCCATATCCTGAAAACTACTAAACCGATTTTGATAAAAATTACAGTGACTCTTAATATTAACAAATATTTTAAAAATATTTTATGAAAACATCAAATTAATATTTTAATAAAACACTTAAAAAATACAAAAATTGTCTAGTGACAATTTCGCCTAATTTTCCTGTTACGCCGACGTGACGTCACAAATGTCACGCAGCCAAACCAGAAGAATTTTCTTCTTCTTCTACACGAAGCATCCTCAGGAGGTCTTGACTCTACGAGCGCACGATCGTGTTTCTCGATCGTGTGAATTAAAAATATTTGTTATTATTAAATATGGATTTCCGCAAAAAAACGCCTGAATCTATTTATTATTTTAGTGACTCTTAAGTTGAGAGGTTATTAAAACATGAATTTGTGCTATACGATATCCGGTTTCTGCGTAATACGTGGACAAAAATATATTAACACAGAAACATAATATGTACACTTGCAAAACTGTGTATTTCTGACAATATTACATACATACAGGTAGAATTGAGTACCTCCATTTTTGAAGTCAGTTAAAAAAGACTCGCCATGTAGTTTTCTTTCCAACTACGGCACCTGCGACGAAACCCTTCCATAAACGTGACCTAATCCGCCCTTGGTCAATTATTTATTATCCTAGAGAACGTTAACTCCAGAATGTCATAAAAAAATGTGAAACATCATATAAAATAATAACCGTGAGGATTGTGCAATATTATTGTAAAGTTTTGTATGAACAGATTTTGCTGTAATATAGATATTTTCAAAAATGTGAAATATAATTTAAAAAAATTGCGAAAAATTATATGATTATAATCGTGATGACTGTGCAGTATTATTGTGAAGCTTTTAAAATAACAGGATTTTGCTTTATGTATATTTTGTACATTTATATCTTTAAAAATGTGAAATATGATTAACAACAATATATGAAGAAATTATACAATAATAATCATGAAGATTGTGCAGTATATTGAAGTATTAACGAACAGATTTTGCTTTAAGTATATTCTGTATATTTATATCATCAAAAATGTATCTGCCATAAACCTCACAGTTTAGTTATTTTTTTCTTATATTATTTTCTTCACACATATAAAAAAGTAGCTTCACTTTGATGTTTCACCGGGCTCTGTCTTTCTTCCTTAGTTTTCAGAGTCGAACGCCGCATGCCGGCCGTGTGTGTGAATTCATAGTTAAAAGGCTTATTAGGTTACAGATTTTATGTTTTAATGTTGAACAAAATTTTCATCTTCATACCAGAAATGTCCAGGAATTGATATACCTTGATCTGGCAACCCTAGTCTCATGTGATTTGAGTAGTACCTACCGCTACGCTTTATTATTCACTTAAGGTTAGATAGATAGATAAACTCTTTATTGAACACCTTAAACTAAACCAAAATAACAATATTTGACTTAAAAAGAGTGAATAATTGGCAACCTTATCGCTCAAAGCGATCTCTTCCAGACAACCGTTGAATGAAGAGGAGCCAGTTTTGAAAAGGGATGACAGTGTACAATATATTTATTAGTATATTTATACATATCTACAATACAATATATATTTAAATGTATGGAGTTTATGCTAGCACGACAGATAAAGAGCTTTGACTTGGTCTTTAAAAACATTTAAGGATGGAGCTTGCTTGGTATCAAGTGGCAATGTATTCCAGAGTCTGACGGCCTCAACCGAAAAAGGATATACAATATGTATGGGATATAATACGTATGGGATATTATTTTTCACATCTTTAGGCTAGGCCTTGACCACTATCTCAACTGTTAAACAGTGATAGTGTTTTAGGATCTAGAATGGTAAACAGGCTTAGAATGATTTCGACTCATAGTGCTAGAAACACAAATTCGCAACTTACCAGACCTGCTAATGGCCCAATACGCGAACGACCTGAATTGAAATCACAATCGACCAGATACGCAAACGACCTGAATTGAAATCGCAATCGGCCACTTCCCAAAATGACAACTTAATTCAAGATGTGTAGATGGGCAGGACAGGGGTATGGTAAGGACATATAGAGGTAGATTAGTTACATGAGCACAGACATTAGGTATAAAAGGTACTTTGCGTTTCTGGCATTATGCATCGAAATCATAATTACTATCATCTATCTAACAAGTGCGATCACAAATGTATGACAACTACACCGTAATAAATTTCGTTTTCAATTTTGTATTTCTGGTACTATGCGTATTAAATTAAATACCGGTCATTTGCGAAAAGGAATTCTGGTCGTCGCGTATCTGGTAGCTGTTAGAAATATTGGCGTTTGACTGTACGGTAATTAGCGGGTCAGGTACCTATTATGCGTTGAAATAACTTATGTAATATATGTAATAACTAGTTATGGTCATTTGCGTAATAGCATGGTGATCATTTGCGTGCCTGGTAATTCGCTATTGTAAAACTGGTCACTTGCGTATTATACTTTGTTCGCACTGTGCATCGAAATCCGTAGAATGGCTTGTCACATAAATATTTCAAATTTGTATTCAAGTTGTTTGGGTAAGTCGTGTCCATACGACGACGCGTGCGCTACTCCTAGTGCTTACTCTCTATCAGCACCTATGTAAAAAGCTTAGGCAGGGAGATACTTTCTGTATATAACACATTGATTTCTTTAAAAATTATTAATTATTGTTTCAGAACCATTACGGCAGTGAATCTTTGGCGCCGGTGATCAAGTGTTAGTGAATAACTTATTTATTGTTAGCTAGTCTGTTACAGTGCTATTAAAAAGACTTTACAAATAAATGAATTATATTTTTGATTATGTAAATACCTCAATCATTGTTTAATAAAAATGAAGTTAGTGATCTAAAATCTTTATTCAATTATTATTACACTTATGCAAATATCATTTCCTCTCGCCTCTTCTTCGTCACTACAGTGCCAGGCTTATGCTGAGCCTCTGGGTGGTTCATCAGCTCGGGAGGACAGGTTGAAACAGAGCTCTGAAGAAGCACTTGTTTTAAGTCGTAGAATAACATTGAGTCCTCTTTAGTTACAAATGATACTGCTTTACCTGTTTTGCCTGCACGGCCTGTACGACCAATACGGTGAGTGTAGTCCTCGATTGTCTTAGCCATGTCATAGTTAATGACCATACTAACATCTTTGATGTCAATACCTCTGCCAGCAACATCAGTTGCCACAAGAATATCTTTTGAACCATTTTTGAGACTTGCCAAAGCAAAGTCTCGCTGCTCCTGCCCTTTACCACCGTGTAATGTACAGGCATTGAAGCCCAACTTTTCCAGACCTTTTGCAAGTACATCTGCTCCTTTCTTCTGGTTTACAAAGATAATAATTGGTGGTTCAACTCCTCGTTGTAGTATCTCTGTCAACTTTCTGCGTTTCTCATTTTCACCAACCATGTATACTACTTGTTCTGTCCTGTCTACGGGCTTACCTACCGATCCAATATAAACAATAGCTGGTCTCCTAAGATAACTACGAGCTAAGCGCTCAACTGCCGGCGGCATAGTAGCTGTAAACATCACAGTTTGCCTGTACTTCTTTTTAGTATTGTAATTTGCTAAAAGAACTGAAGCATCTTCTGCAGCATCTGTGTCAGGCTTGATATTAGTAACTGGCATATATTCTAGAATTTTTTGTACATCTGGCTCAAAACCCATGTCAATCATACGATCAGCTTCATCAAGGACAACATAAGTACAACGGTTCAGTACTAAATAGCGGTTTTCTAATACATCAATAAGACGACCAGGTGTTGCTATGACAATTTCACATCCTAAACGTAGCTTGAATCCTTGCTCTTCTCTTGACAGACCACCTACTACTACAACAGATGTTATTCCTAATGGAATACCAAACTTATTTGTTTCTTCTTCAATTTGCTGGGCCAACTCACGGGTTGGTGCCAGAATAATGGCATAGGGCCCTTGATCAGCATCCTCCATGCGCTCTGTTTTGGGAAGTGACTGGATCCAAGTCAGCAGAGGGATTAGGAATGCGAGAGTTTTACCAGAACCAGTTTCAGCCACTCCAATAATATCTCTATTCTGCAATCCAATAGGTATGGCTTGTCGTTGGATAGGAGTAGGGCTTTTGTAACCAACTTTATTAATAATCTCCATTATGTCGTTGTGGAAGTCAGCTTCCTTCCAGTTGCGTACTGGATTCGGTATTCTTCCTCCTTTAATAGTTATGTTATAATCTTCTCTGAAGATACGCCAATCTCTCTCAGTCATTTCATCATGATCTTTCTCAGACCAATGCCTATCATCCCATTTTTGTTTATCTTCCTTCTTTTTGACCTTCTTGAGCCTTAATTTTTCTTGTTCCTTCTCCAATTCAGTTCTCCTTTTCTCTAGTAGATTTCCATAGAATTTGCTGTGGTCTTTTTTCTGGGATTTGATATCTATTCCAGCAATGTGTCCCCTTCCAAAAAATTGAACTTGATGCCTTTCTTTATACAAGGCATTATAATCATTAGAGGTATCTTCAGAAGCATCCCAGTCAAAAACAAATTTCCTATCATTCAACCTCCTCACTCTGCATTTCTTTTTCACAATACCTAAATATCGAGCCTTGATAGCTTCTTCTTCCCGCTCTTTATCTTTGGTTTTGGATACATCATCATTTTTTTCTTTTTTGTCATCACCACGTCTATCACTCATAGCTTTACGTTCTTCATATTTACGTTCTCTTTCTCTCTCTCTTTCTTCTCTTCTTTCCCGTTCCTTCTCTTGTCTCTCTTCTCTATGCTTTTTTTCATCTTCTCTTTTTGAGTTTCCTGTCAGATCAATAGTGGCAATTGCAGGTCTTTCAACATTTGCCCTCATAGCTTCAACTTGTTCACGACGTCTCTCCAATGCTAGAGCCGCTCTCTGTTCTTTAGTCAAAAAAACAGGTTTGCTTCGAGCTTCTTCCTCTGCTTTTTTCTTAGCTAGTAACTCCTCAAGCGATAATGGCTCACGTTTCACAGGTTTCGGCTCATCTTCTTTAGCTTCCTCCTCCTCTTTTTTACTGTCTTCGTCTTTTTTGCTTTTACTCTTTTCTTTGTCATCGATACGTCTTTCCTTGTCCTTGCCGTCACGTTTCTTAGGGCTGCGAGATCGTCCGCGCTCTTTCCTACCTGGACTCCGAGTACGATCAGTCTCCTTTCTAGGACTTCTCTCCCTGTCTTTTCGAGGGCTTCGGGACCTCTCTCGCTCTTTTCTAGACGGACTGCGAGACTTCTCGGGGTCTTTTTTTGGACTACGGGAACGTTCGCGTCTCTTGGTTTTATCTCTGTGGGATTCACGTTCATCGTGGCGTTCTCGGTCACGTCTCTCACGCGAACGAGATCGTCGCCTTTCAGGACTTCTATCTCGCGCCATTTGATCTAACAAACTTTCATTTCATGAATAAAAAAATTTAATATTTCAGACAACAATGAATAATGAATTTAATACGATCAAAATTTACAAAGTACGATTCTCTTCTCTGTCAAGCAAAGAGTATAAATAGTGCGTTCGTATTAAGACGATAGCGTTTGTTGAAATTAATGTTAGTTTAGTTTTGAATGTTATTGGGGTCGATTCCATATCACGAACTTGATTAAAACTTAATTATAATTGGTCTTAGTCCTGTCAGATCCATTATTTGGTATTCGGAATAAGTTGAACTAATTTAATTTTAATCGCCAAGATTAAACAAAACTTTCTTGTTTATTTCACCAGAGATAATCTAGAGAATAATCGATGAGCGTTGAATCGAATCGAATATGATGATTGCAAGCATATTTTTTTTATATCAAGATAGCTTCTGCACCACATCTTCATATGTTTGGTAAATAAAAAAAATACTAGAAGAGGTTTGCGGCCAACATTCCCAAAACATTTTTTATATGTATGTTTTAAGTTGTAGTGGAACTAACAAAATCATTCTTATTTTTAATATTGTTAGGTTTGCAATAACGCCTGCTATGCGGATTACATTACAAAATCACAAATATACGATAGGAAAAATTTAAGTCATGTGCGGGATTCGAACCCGCGTCCATCCACTCCTTGAGCCGGAGTATGCTCTAACCAATTGAGCTAACATGACATACAATGTCATGTCATGTCATGTCAACATGTCATGTTAGCTCAATTGGTTAGAGCATACTCCGGCTCAAGGAGTGGATGGACGCGGGTTCGAATCCCGCACGTGACTTAAATTTTCCCTTTCGTATATTTGTGATTTTGTAAAATCATTCTTAACCAAAAAACTGAGTTAAGCGGTTGAGTTGTTTGGATGGATAGTTGTTAGCGGCATATACTACAAAAAAAAGTGAGTGGTCCTGGTTGTCATTTTAGAATGGCATGTCATTTCAATGTGGTGGTAGCGAATTTTGCTTTGAGGCAGAATGCCTGCGTAGCTAACTACTATCTTCAAGTGGAAAATCTATCACCAGCACCTATGTATTTCTGCAGCTGTCTTTGAGAGCAAGTATCCATTATATGTTATTTTTTTTTATTGTGATTGTGACGGAACAAGCACGAGGGCCACCTGATGTTAATTGGTATAACAGATGCATTTCGACACAAGTGACAAACTAAACTGCGCCCGTCACCCTGAGACACACAGTTATCGAGTCCCATGTGCCTGTAATTTTACTGGATCTCAAGGACTGCTGCCGGAACGCACCGTTAGGTGCTTGGTGACAGATTTTCTACTTGAGTGTGGTAGGTAACACAGACTGCAACACATCGTCACATCAAGCCTTCAAATAACTAATGTTTAAAAACATCAATTGGGTAACTGGAGTTAGTTTTCTACGAGACTGGCAGCACTAAGATTTGGCGGTGCTATTTCTAGTATGTCATTTCAGTCAGTGGTACTAACGTCATTAGACACTGCAGTGTATTCGGCAGTCTTCTACTGACTATCAGAATAGGCACCACCTATGTAGTGAAACCTATGACAGTTAACATATGACGTGAGGACTGTGAACTAATCAGTCTATATCAGTGCGATCCTATTACGGAACCAATTTTAAAGGTTAATGCATTTCTATTGAAACGGTGATTTTATGTTTGGAAGATATTTGCACAACCCTATAATATTTGAAGTTGATCTTATTTCATAGATTCTACAATAGTTGTTCACCATGCCACGTGCTATCAAAGGTGATCATGATGACGCCAGATGATAACAGAACCTTGAAAAGTGTACTAAAGATGTAGTGTATATAGTGGAGGTACCACAATAATGACGAGGTAACCTTACCGGAATCACGAGATAAGAGAAGTTTCTGCAAGGCGAGGACTGGCATGGCTACGATAAACCAAGTGTGTTTTATTTATTTGTGTCTTCTCATTTGTACGATACCCACATGTACGCCCACGTTAAGAGAGCTTTGCCATTCAAACTTATGATGTCGAGAAAAAACCATACGAAATCTCCGATATATATCTATATACATATAACACCACACGTAAATTCGATTATATAAAAATAAAATTACCCTTGCTTTAACAATCACTATTTCGCTAAACAGATCATATGATCAGTCATTATGATATCGATTTATAATTTTAAATACAATCGGTCACTGAGGATCTCTCGAATCTAATGTATTTCTCTATGGTCACTTCACTTGTTCTTCGAATAAAATAGTTTAACTATGATTCGGCTTATTTTCACGGAAAATTATTTTTGATTAAGATATAGTTAAGTTATAATCGAACTAATCTCGAATTTGCCTCATTATTGCCAAATTGGATCTATGAACATTTTTATGTATATGTCCATGTGCTTGCTAAATCTGTGTTTATGTTTATATTTTTATTGTAGCTAGATAGGGTGCGTACCACTTGGAGTTAAATTCGCCAAAAACAATCACATTCCTAAAAAGTTGTTCCACTTGAGTCTTGGCATTATTTTCGCCATAAACGCTATTGGAAAAGTTTGTAGTACCTACATCTAATGTCAATGTCCAACAAATTTCAGTGAGTATCGTGGATCCATTTTTTAAGTTGTGGAGTTACTTTTGCATATGACGAAGACGAGGGCACGTTAAACCCTCGGTCCCGGTTGTTGTTATAGCATGGTGGTAGACCATTTTGCGAATGCCCGCCTGGCTAGCTATCACCCTTAAGTTCAAAATATGTCACCAAGAACCT
Organism: Plagodis pulveraria; assembly: GCA_963890685.1. Classification (NCBI taxonomy): domain Eukaryota; kingdom Metazoa; phylum Arthropoda; class Insecta; order Lepidoptera; family Geometridae; genus Plagodis; species Plagodis pulveraria. The sequence goes on from OY982950.1 coordinate 7,041,395, forward strand.
CACGGTCTGTTCCGGCAGCTGTCCTTGAGAGACAGTAATAAATAATATCATCACTTACCATCAGGTGAAATAGTGGTCAAGGGCTAACGGATAAGATATTAAAAACCTTTTCACTCACTCACTGGGTTCAGTGAGTGAATTCATCTATAACCTAATAGTATTGAACATTATATAATTCTTTACATCCTTAAAACTAACCTAACTTTTTTATATGATACGCGATCTATCTCAAATCTGAACTAAAGTTTCGGTACATAACGCACTATTTCCTGTACTTAAATAACAAATTCTTAAGCTCAAAGCTACTCGCCGAACCAGCAACCAGTGATGACACCACTCTGCGAGTCAAGCCTCTCACCGTGTCATCCCTACGTGTCCCGAAAAGCTGTAAACTAGTCCTGTGACTGACACATCATGCAAGCATGATGTCATGAATCATGTGTGCACAATAAAAGTTAAGAACTTTTTTTTTTTTTTTTTTTCATTTATTTATCAAAATAAACAATTGTTTTACAAAAGATTTGTTAGCAATAGCATAGAAAAAAACCACTAAGGTTTGAAGAGACAATGCTATAAGATTCAGTCTACATCAATAAGTATAAAATAGTAATAACAATAAAGTAGGTATTAATAGTAGAATTACAATGGTTCCGTTTGAATAAGTCAGTAGAACTAGGTAAGTGCATAATTATACAACTTGATACTTTTCTAAATTTGTTAAAAAATAAGATTTTAGTTTCTTTTTAATGTTTTTCAGCGTAATACTATCACGCAAATCAGTAGGTAGTTCGTTTATTAACCGAGGAACTAAATAGGTAGCTGTCCTCTCACCGTAAGCATTGTTAGCGCGGATCGTGCACAACCGGTTCTGAGCAACTGCACGAGTGTATACAGGATGCTTTATAACATGCTTCAGTGTTTCATTGAAAAAGTGCTCTTTGAGTAACATATATTTGAACTGCGTGTGAACGGGTAAGGTCTTACAATGTCTAAAGAGCCCCATTTCATCATTATAAAATTGTAGTCTAATATTTTTAGATACGATTGTTTTTAGAATTTTTAATTGCAGTTTATATATCTGGTTTAGATACGAAGTATAAGTACGACCGTAACTAGTGAGTCCATACAAAACATACGATTCAGCTAGAGAATTGAACAACATTAGCTTTACTTTGAAAGGTATGCGATTTTTGAGGATTGTGATGTTTGCTAAGAATTGCCTTAATTTACTACAAACGCGTTCGGTGTGATTGGACCAGTTAAATGTGCTATCAATCATTACCCCCAAATAAGTTTGACAGCTTACGACTTCTATAGAGGGGCAGCTACATGTATTTAAGTTTGTGATGTGCAGACAGCCATGGTCGTGAGCCAAAAGATTTTTTAAAGGGGAAATTTTAAGGTACGGTGACTTTATGACAAGTAGTTTAGTTTTTTTTGAATTTAGTACTACGCTTGCATCGTGACACCATTTTAATAAATTGTCCAAATCGAACTGCAAAAGGTCACAGGCTTTTTGCGGGTCTCTATCAGCTGCGATGAGACATGTATCATCTGCAAACTGATAACAAGTGCAGTAGTTGATGCAATTACTGATTTCATTGATGTAAGATAAAAAGTGGAGAGGGCCTAATACTGAACCTTGGGCTGTGCCCTCTGTAGCTATTATGGGCTTGCTATATGTGTTATCCACTTTAACTGTAGATATACGGTTTTTCAGGTAGTTTTCGCACCATTTTAGCAAAGGACCTCGTACTCCACAGTTGTCCAACTTATTAACAAGTTGATTGTGGTCTAAGGTGTCAAACGCGCGGGAAAAGTCTATGAATAATACTAGTACATGTTTTTTTTCATTTAGGTGTTCGTTTACCTCATCAGTAAATTTTGACAGGAGATCACTTGTACCTTTTCCTGATTGAACTAGTTGTTTAATGTTGTTTACTATATTATTCAACATTTCACATGTTTATAAACACGACTCTTACAATATATACCTTAAAAATAATTCTAAAACAATTTATAAACCATTTTTATGTAATTGCCACTTTAAAAACGTATATCATTGCAATTATAAGCTACAACAAAGAGCCGTGATTCACGTTCGTGCCTATATAAAGGCGTCTTGAGCCGCCAGCCATTTAATCTCATCCGTTCCATGGTATAAACCTCCCTGTCGCCGGCCACGGCAGGTATTGGACGATCCGGATTACCCCATCGCAGCCATTACGTTGGCAGCTTTAGCGTTGTCCGCAAACCGTCCCGGTTACATCCCCAGGTGTGCAGTAATCAGAGGTTACTACACAATCAAACACCGAGCTCGCCGTCGAACTCGAGGCAAAAATAAAAACCCGATTAGTGTCTCAAATAGTCACAGAGTAATATTCAGTAGGGCCCATTCTCAACGGTACAACACTGCAGTTGTACCGGGGCATTTAGTTCCGATTCCCCCATTGTCTCTCGGCAGTGAGACAAGCCGAGGTCTGAACCACAGTGGTACCCCTGAGCTCTCTGTCACCCCTCCCGATAGCAGCGGAGCGTTTTCGGCGCCCGCAGGAGACAGAGGTATAAGGCGCTATTCGCCTTATACGCCCGTCTCGGGATTATATATATATATATATATTATATAAAAAAACCTGTTTTAACAATCAGTATTTTACTAAACAGATTATATGACCAGTCATTATGATATCGATTTATAATTTTAAATAGAATCGGTCATTGAGGATCTCTCGAATCTAATGTTTTTCTCTGTCGTCACTTCACTTGTTTCTCGAATAAAATAGAATACAGTTTGACTATAATTCGGCTTATTTTCATGGAAAATTATTTTTGATTAAGTTATAGTTTAGTTAAAATCGAACAAATCTTGAATTGGCCTCAATGTGTATATATGTATAATCTACAGTATCATGTAGGGCCTATTCCATTTGACGCTAATTTCGTTATTTTCGATAATTTTGATCACATTCTACGTCTAATGGTTGTGATCACTGTGATCGTTTGTAAGGCACACCTAACGCGGGGCGGTAGCGTGGCATGGCGGGCGCGGGGCGTGGGCAGTGCAGTGGCCTTCACACCGAATGCCAAAATGACGGCGCGTGTGAGGTGCGGACCCGCCGCCTGCGTTGCCATATATACAGATTTTACCATATTTATACAGATTTTCGATGTGCGATATAGATTAGCTTTGGATACAGAATTTTCACATTCTAGTGAACTGATTGCCGCAATATGCTTGATGATGGAACATAATGTGAAAATAAATTACTTACTCAAATGCCGTCTGTTATAATAATGCTTCTGAAATAAATAAATATTGTATTGTATTGGAATATTATTAAATGTTGTTTACAATATCTATTCTTTATGGTGAATTTATTTAATAAACATTATTTATTTTTACCAGATTCTAGTGCCGGCTTAGAGATAATCTTATCATCTTTACATTTTATGAAGACAGAACAACGCTATAACTACAATAACTTTTGAAGGTCTTTTGCATGGAAAGCAACTGATTGCTGTTTTTTTTTTGCTATAGCCTAGATATTTATGATGCTGTTTTTTAAGTGCTTTTCAGGGAAGTTTCCTTATTCACTTTTAACTGATTAAGCCAAGTTAAGGTACGTTCGCTGCCCTCATGACTTGGATGGGTGACCGCTATTGACATAACTATTGAGCGCTTCGGAGAGCAGGTTAACAGTCGGTACAGTATTGTGATAATTTGTACTTTTGGCCGTGGTACCAACTTTGACAAGTTATTTCAGACTTTTGAGTGTTAATTCGGTAAAAAAAAAATTTCGCCCTTTTTAGTGTCCCCTTCTACTTACGGGGTGAATTGTCATTCACTGTCAATGAATATATCATCAAGATAGGAAAATATTTTTAGTTATTGGAGTGTAACTCAAAAATGGCTCTACCAATTTTTTATGAAATTGAAATGGCACCACACTGAAAGCATCAGCTTTCAGATAAAAAAAGAATCATCAAAATCGGTTATTTCAGTCAAAAGTTCTGTAGTAATAAACATAAAAAAATACAGACAAATTGAGATTTTCCTACTTTTTTTTAAGTCAGTTAGTTAATATAGTGTCTAATGTTGTATATAGATAATGACACGGAAACCTTCGTGCACAAGTCCAACTCGTATGTAAGCATTTTTTCTTACGTTTTAATGACCTCCGTTTTGGTAAAAAATCTAAAAACTGATTTAACTATTTTTTTACGTTATTTCACGAGATTCAGTTGAGAACTGCGATCTATAAGGGAGGATACCTAGACAGATAGGAAAACATTCCTGTCCAAGCGTTTTGTGAGACGCTTTGTGCTCACTTGGTAATAATATCGATTTTTTTCATCCGGCACTCATTTCCTCAATTCACTTTTCCAGAATACCTATTCCAATCAGTAAGCAACAAAATCCGTATGGAAAAACCAAAGTCATTTAAATCCAAACAATATCAATCTTCGAATCAGTATGAAATGTAGTCCATAAAGAAAAGCTAAAGTTGGTAGGTAGTTAAAATCCAAGTGTAACCTGCTCCGAAATATTCTTAAAATAGACACAATAATCAAACACTTTTGACAATAATTTTTCCATATGGCAGATATACGATTACTTTAAAGTTTTAGAACCCCATATCTCTATCATTTTGAAAAAAATATAAAATCTGACTAGACAAAAAAAAAACAATATATATATCAAACCTGCTAACAAAATTTCATGTGAATCAGTTGAGAAATGCACCCTGTAGAGGAGAACAAGGGGACATACGAAAGAAATTTTGTGTAAGCTGGATCAGAGTCGCTACTCTCCCATTTCGCACTGGCTCGATCAATTAGAATCGATACCTCTACACAACTATTTAAAAGTAATAAGCCTTTGGTTAAATATTTCAGTTTATACTACGCGCTGTGTTGAATTAGATTTGAAAACTGATTACGAACTTTACATATTTAAACCACAACCACACGCATACAAATTTGTATAAAGCAGAGCTTCCAAAAAGCAACTTAGTCATTAAATAGTAGTTCTTTGATTTTATACTCATGAAAACATCATATCCATAAACAAAACTAGTAACACCGAAGGAGCACGTGACCCGCGTGGGTGCCGTGCTCTTGTCGACGCGGGTGGCGTGCGCGGGCGGCGCGCGGCGTGAGTCCCGCGCGGATGCTTGGTGTGAAGGCCTCCATACAATCCCTTACTTAACAGATTGCGCGGGACCGCCAACCGCGCACGCCCTGCGCACACCCCGTGACCGGTGTGACCGGGCTAAGTACCATTTGGAGTTAAATTCGCCAATAACGATAAAAACGATCACACTCCCAAAAAGTTGTTCCAGATGGGTCTTGGCATTATTTTCGCCATAAACTCTTTGAAGCTAATGGAACAGTTTGAATTACCTAGACCTAATTTCAAAAGTGACAGAAGTGGCAAATTTTAGTGGTATCTTAGCGTTCTTATTCAAAATGGAACAGGGAGAACAGTTACAAACGATCACAGTGATCACAACCATAGACGCAGAATGTGATCAAAATTATCGAAAATAACGAAATTAGCGTCAAATGGAATAGGACCTAGGATAAGAATGCTAAGAATGCCACTAAAATTTGCCACTTCTGTCCCTTTTGGCATTAGATGTAGGTAATTCATACTGTTTCAGTAGCCTCATAGCGTTTATGGCGAAAATAATGCCAATACCCAAGTGGAACAACTTTTTGGGACTGTGATCAATTTTAGCGTTTTTGGCGATTTTACTTCAAATGGTACTTACCCATATAACAATAGTTGCTATTCATAGATTTCAATAATTTTGACCACATTTTGCATCAATGAAACCACATTGAATATGAACCATAGACAAAAAATGTGATCACAATTATTATCTCAAATAACGAAATTGGCGTCAAGTGGTATACGCCCTTAAATAACAGACTATTATTCTATTGGATCTATGGACTATTCTTGACGTGAAACTGGCACAAATAAGGTGCGTTCGTTTTGGCTCGATTGCGTTTGTAGCAGTTTCAAGTGGCATTTGTGTATTAGCGTTCGGATAGAAGCTTTTGCTATTTTTGACCACCAATTACTGCATGCTATCCGAACGGCTTATAACGTACTTTGACAACCGACAATGTTTTAACAATTTTGCACAGTACGAAACATGGAATCAATCTCTAAAATTAACAAAAAAGTAGGTACCTATATTATTATTATTTCATTGTTAATGGCTTCTGATAGTTACTTATTTACAAAACTTATGAAACTCTTCAATCGCGCCAAATACAACTGTCAAACCAGCAGTTGTCAAAAAACGATCACAACGATCCCACGGTAAGACATGGGTCAAAAATATCACTTTTCTCTGTCATTTGTAGCGTTTTCAAAGCTATCCGAACGGTGAGCGAAAACGATATTTTTGCTCACGAAGTCCCAAAACGAACGGCCCGTGTGATCATTTTTAGCGTTATTTTTGGCACCGATAGCCTATCCGAACGCCCTAATAATATTTTGACAATAGCCACAAACCAAAAATCCAAAGAAATAAAGCAGCGTGTTTGTTTACACCACAGACCTAGGATTTTTTCGCAAGCCTATGGTTTACACAAGTTTACACGTTTGTAATTAATACCATTTATGTTTTTAATTTGAGTTTCTGAAAAGATCTCTGGTGGAACGTCAAATCGGTTGGAAGCAAATTTTTGGTTTTTAATTTAAAATTTTATTCTAGCTTGATTTTTCGCTTGTAATTGGTAACCAGACTAGTTTTGTTGTTACAAATAGATTTTTAATTATTTATTAACATCTGTAGATAGTTATTTATTAGTTTCATTTAGGCCTTATCATTATGAATGAACCACCGGATCCCGGTGGTACAATAGATGTAGTTCAACCTCCTTCTCCGGCCGCATTTACATCCGTCCATACTATAGATGAACAGCCATTTGAAACAGTTACGAGAAAACGCAAAGCGCGTAAGATTTGTGATGATCATCCACGTTCAGGTTCTGAATCATCGAATGATACAGTTGTATTGAATGCCGATATAGTTCTTCATCCTGGTCAAAGTACTCCTCCTAACTGTTTCTCCTCTGTTAATGACGTTCTTTTTTCTGAGACTCATGTAAACCGAATTCAAGATTCTACTATCCTTCCCTCCTCCTCTCCACAAAAAGACAGTCCTCAATCTCACATTCCAATCGGCCGTCAGTCATATGACTCATCTGATCGTGGTCCCTACACAGTACATGTCCAAAGAATTGAAACTTCACCTTCAGCTGGCTCCACATTACACCCAGTGACATTTGGCAGATTTTTGTTTAGCCGTTCCCGTGAGTTTCAAGGTATTGTTGATGGTTCGATTAAAAGCGTCGGTCGCAATCGAATATCATTAGATTTTCATTCGGCCGTTTCTGCCAATGATTTTATAAAGTCTCCATCATTACCCAATAATAAATTAAAAGCATTTATTCCATCCTTTAATATTACTCGGTTAGGCGTTGTCCGAGGTATCCCCGTTGATATGTCACCTGATGAAATTATTAATGAAATTAAAGTTCCTAAAGAATGTGGCCCAATAATCAAAGCTCGACGCTTAAATTTCAAGGTCACTATTGACGGTGTTATACAATGGAAACCATCGCAAACTGTTGTCCTTACATTCGATGGTCAAGTATTCCCTCCTAGAGTATTTTTAGGTTACAATTCACTCACCGTGTCTTTATACTCATTGCCTACTATTCAATGTTTTAATTGCTGCAGATACGGCCATACAAAAACTCAATGCCGTTCAAAACCAACCTGTTTCAAATGTGCTTCAAATCACCTTGCTGATTCGTGTGAGGTTGATTCAGATGATGTGAAATGTGTTTGGTGTGATGGTAAGCACTTCGCCACTAACAAAATTTGCCCCGAATTTCATAGACAAAATAATATAAAGTCTGCCATGTCTGAGAAAGCGATTTCATATGCCGAAGCTTCAAAACTGTTTCCCGTTTCCAAAACATCATAATATGCTGAAATTGCTTCGTCCTCTTTTGTCCTATCTACTCCTCATCAAAACTCGTCCAAAAATTTAACATCTGAGCCTTCTAAAGTTCATTATAGGAAAAAAGCTTCAAAATCTGTTCACGTCCCTTCTCAATCTCGTATTGGTTACGATCGTGCTGCCCACTTAAATATTATAAGAGACGATTTTGATGTACCTACTCAAAATGGTTGTGCCCTGCGTAATCCTTTATCTAAAAATTCTGAAACGCTTTCTGTTCAAGATATTATTGGTGAACTCCTCAAGCTCCTAAACTTACTATCTTCTCTTATGTGTAATTCTCCTTCCTCCTCTCCTAACGCTTTACCGACCAACGCTGCTTTTAACTTGAATTCTCTTATATCTCTTCTTCAAAATGGATCCCACAGACAGGATCCTTCAGTGGAACTGTCGTAGTATTTATAATAAAAAGTCTGATTTAATTTTTTTGATCAACAAATATAAACCGTGCATCCTGTCTTTCTCAGAGACATGGCTTAGACCAGATTCCCTTTTTAGGTTATCTGGCTATGTTGATGTTCGAAGAGATCGACAGGATGGTTGTGGTGGTGTTGCTCTTTTTTTAAAAGATAATATATCCTTTTCCTCTATTTCAATTCCTTCTCAAGTTGGCTTTGAAGCTGTGGCTGTCCGTACGAAATCTTTTGTAATAATTTCCTTATATATAAGCTCTCCTTCCATTTCTGTTATCCGTAAGCTTATCCTTGTTCTTAACTCCCTTCCTAGGCCTCTCCTAGTCCTTGGCGATCTTAATTGCCACCATTCTGTCTGGGGTTGTGGTATTTCAGATTCTTGTGGAGTTTTTCTATTAGATTCCCTTGATACCCTCAATCTGTGTATTCTTAATGATGGTTCTCCTACAAGAAGAACCCGTCCAAACGAATTTCCTAGTGCAGTTGATCTATCTCTCTGCTCTCCAAACCTTGCTTCTCTTTTGTCATGGCACGTTCTGCTTTCAACTCATGGCAGTGATCATTTTCCTATTATTCTAAATATTTCACTAAATTTTGCTCAACCAGTCTATCGCAATTCTCCACTTCTTAAATATATTTTAAATGACAATGCTAACTGGGATAAATTTAATGAAATCGCAGAGATCGAAATTTCTAAACTACCTGTGATTAATAACAACAACATTAAAATTTGTTCGGAGGGCCTTGCTCAAGCTCTTTTAGATTGTGCTGATAAGACTTTCTATATTAAAAAAAATAATTCAGGTAAAATGCCTTCTCCTCCATGGTGGGATAAGGACTGCTCGGAGGCTATTAAATCTCGAAATGAAACTGAAACTACCTTTTGCCTCTCCATGACAAAAGAGAACTTCATGCAATTGAACAAAGTGATTGCTCAATCAAAACGTCTCTTCCACTCTAAAAAATTTCATGGTTGGAAATCTTTTTGTTGCTCTATAGGCCCGCATACTCCGCTCTCAATTATTTGGAATAAAATTCATAGATATAGAAGAACTTGGTGCCCTCCTCACCGTCGTTGTTGTCCGAGTCAGTCTTGGGCTGACTCATTTATGGACAAATTAGCGCCTCAATATTGTCCTCTCCCTGATGAACTTCCTGCTCAGTTTACCTATAGTTCTAACGACGTTTTAGATCAGCCTTTTTCCATCGTAGAACTGAAAAACGTTTTGAAATCTGTTAAAGATTCTGCTCCAGGTATGGATGGCATTCCTTATTCATTTTTTTCTAAGGCTCATGATTGTGTTCTTAATTATTATCTATGCCTTGTAAATTCTATCTTTGATTCTGGCTATGTCCCTGATAGTTGGAAATCGCAATTTATTATTCCTATTCTCAAACCTAACAAAGATCCAGATGATCCTTATTCTTACCGTCCTATTGCTCTTTCATCTGTTTTAGCTAAACTAGCTGAACACCTAATTAAAAATCGACTCGGGTGGTTTGTTGAATATTATGGTTTACTTGCGAAAACTCAATATGGTTTTAGGAAGGGAAAAAGTACCATGGATAGTCTTAGTATATTCACTACAGATATAAGGCTTGGTTTCACTCGTGGTGAATCTATAGTCGGAGCTTTTCTTGATATATCTGCTGCTTACGACAATGTCCAACTTTCCATTCTAAAAAATAAATTAATTAAATTAAAAATTCCTGTTAAATTAAGAAATTTTACAATGAACCTTTTGACGGAGAGATTAATTTTTCTCCGTTGTGACAATCCCTCAATTTCATCGAGTAGAGTTATCTGGCGTGGTTTACCCCAAGGATCGGTGCTTAGCCCACTCTTATATAATATTTATACGTATGATTTAGAGTCTTCTGTTGGTCTTTGTCGTATTTTACAATATGCTGATGATATTCTCATTTATAATTCCAATCACAAAATCGATGTGGCGAGTGCTTGTCTCTCTCACTCGCTTCAGCAATTGAATGTTTGGCTTACCGAAAATGGTTTGGATCTATCTCCTTCTAAAAGTAATATAGTACTCTTTACTCGTAAAAGAAACCCTCCTCCTATCAATATCTTCATTAATAATTGTCAAATCTCAGTTAGAGAATCAATAAAATTTCTAGGTCTTGTTTTAGATAGTAAGTTAAATTTTCGTCAGCATTGTGACTACATTATCAAAAAATGTGAAAAAAACATCAACGTTCTAAGATGCTTATCTGGTGTTTGGTGGGGAGCCCATCCTTTTAACTTAAAACTTTTGTACAATGCAATTATTCGAAGCGTCTTAGACTATGGATGCTTTCTTTTAGAACCTGCTAACAAGCTAAGCCTTAGTAAACTTGATTTGATACAATCAAAAGCTCTTCGAATTATCACAGGGGCTATGAAGTCTTCTCCAGTCAATGCTCTCCAAGTTGAGTGTGTTGACCCTCCCCTTCACCTTCGGCGTCAATTCCTTGCTAACAGATTCTTTTTCCGATTTATCCAATTCTGTAATCACCCTTTGATTCCAAAGTTACAACTGCTTCATCAATATGTTAACTCTTCTCGTTTCTGGAGATGTAAACATTTTCCTTTGCTTATTAAAAGTTACGTTATTTTTCATTCTTTAAAAGACCCTGTTTATCGTTCTCAAAAACTTCCAATGTTCAATTATGAATTTAATGTTATTATATCTCAACCACATATAATTTTAGAATTTGACATTTGTAAAGGTGATCTATATGCAGATGAATACTTCCGCGAGCTACTTAAAAGAGATTGGCGTGATTGGCATACAATCTTCACAGACGCTTCAAAACTTTCTCCAGTTGGCTGTGTTGGTTATGGCCTTTATCATGCTCAATACGATATTGTTCAAAAAATTAAATGTCCACCTGAATCTTCTGTTTTTACTGGGGAATGTTTGGCTATCCTTGAGGCAATTAAATATATCCTTCTCTTCAAGCTGCGTCGATCAATTATATTTTCTGATTCTCGGAGTTCTCTCCAATCATTACTTTCGAACCCTTTTACTTCTAACTCTCACAATCCAATTTTATTTCAAATTAAAAGTTCTATTGCTGAATGTAATACTAAAGGTTTTGACGTTATTCTTGCCTGGATACCCAGTCATGTTGGGATTTCTGGCAATGAACGCGCTGATAAAGTTGCTAAAGATGCAGTTGTTTGTGGAGATAAGGTTCCTTTCATTAATTACTGTCATGACTTATTATGTCTTCCAAAATCTTATTTATTAAAATCTTGGTCATTACATTGGAGAATCAGTAGTCGGTCATCTGGATCTGGCTTTGCCAAAATTCAACCTTTGATTCCGAGCAAACCGTGGTTTGCCCGGATGAAATTAGGCAAACGGTTCACATCAACATTAATCCGTATGAGGCTGGGTCATTGTTGTACTCCTACTCATTTAAAAAAGATTCACGTTAAAGATTCCTCTATCTGTGAATGTGGCTTGGATGAGGGGGATCTCAATCATATATTCTTTTCATGTCCACTATATAATCATGTAGCGTTTTATTTATGCCTTGAATCTTTAAAAGTTCCCTTTCCAACCTACATACCTGAACTTTTATCGTCTAATAATATTGATATTTATATAATTTTATCTGACTTCCTCTCTCTCAATAATATTCATTTATAATAAGTTCATAGTTCATATTAATCATTAAAATTTTATTCATATATTTTGCACTTTTTCTTTTTAAAAATATGTTTATGTTAAATATTTCATGTATCTATCTATCTGTGTAAACTATTCTGGTCATCCTTTTTATTTTATTATTATCAAAATTTCGTCATTTGTTATGTAATTTTTGACGTGAAACTGGCACAAATGTCATTTTGACAATTGCCATAATAAAAAAAAAAAAAAAAAAAAAAAAGTTTTTAATTACCCTTTCATGAAACTGGAAATTTAAAATGACACAATTTTTGAAATTTAGAATCTACCATGTCGCTGCTGCAGCAGCCGCTGCAACATGTGTGTATATTGGATTTGTTTTATACAAACGATTCAGAAAACCACGAAAAGTGCCTGCTATTATAGCATTTAAATTGAATATGAATATTGTTTCGGATTCTGAAGAGTGTGAACCACTTATAAAAGAGTTACGCAGGTGAGAACTTTATATATCCATCAATTGATATATATTACTAATTAAATGGATAATGTTGTCTTAGGTTTTCGCGATTATTACACATAGTAATTAAAACAGTCACCCCGTGACCACGATCACTGCAAAGTGTTTGAAACGTCGGGACAAAAATAATGATAAATATACGCGATTTAAACCGTTTAAAGTTGTTTAATTACTATTATTAAATGGATATTATATAGTAACATTTTACAATGTATAAGAGTTAAACCATAAGATTTTGATTTATTGTGGACCACTACCCCTCCACACAGGTTCGACTATTAGCATTTTTAATTTAATACACTACACACACAGTAAACTTATGTTAAAAGAAAAATATACTACATGTATATACATAGCCAACATACTAAGATAAGCATTATTTTAAAGATATATAAAACAAAAAATATATTGGTAATTTTTTTCAGTTTTTGAAATTCAACTACCATATCTTGGCCATGAGTGCAAGCATGTCACAGTTTGGGGACCGAATCGCTAGAATGTATTGATTGGTAATGTTGCATTTATCAAATATAGGCATGACTAATTGTGTGGCTAATTGTTGGAGATGTGACCCTATACCTACTTACATTAAACCAAAGCAGGGTCAAAAATAGAGATTGTACAAGGTAAAGGGTAATAGAAACATGCCTTTTTAGAAGTGCAGTTATTCTATGACATCACTGGCACTGTGGGTATCCAGACATTTTAGACTAAATGGTGTGACAGAAACATAACGACCTACAACCTTACAAGCAGTCTTGTCTGCTTTACCCCAAGAGTGTTTTTATAACCCAGTGGCACAGAGGGAAACAATGCTAGTCTGTGAAGCCAGAGTGATAAGCGGATCCAGTTGGATCCACATATACTTGATCTATCCGGAAGACTTAGTTCTGCTGCATATGCAGTAGATATGCGTAAGATAAGACAGTTTACAGACATAGCTACTGGTCGCCTATTTTTTTGTGTACTTCCACAGTATTATGTTGTATGGTGCATTGCTCTGGGGAGCTGCTGCTGAGATAGAGACAATCTTTATCCTACAATAGTATGAAATTCAACCATATATGAAATGGATCCTAGGGAATGTCTGAAAGATCTTTTTAAAGAAATTGATATTTTAACTTTACCAAGTCTGTATATATTTGAAAATATTACATATTTTTTTTTTTATTAAATTTAAATTAAACATTGACAATCACGATTAGAACACTAGAAATAAAGATAAAATTGGCACCGCTATTTTATCGTTCTTTTCTTTTTCTATAGGTTTTAGATTAGCAAAGACAAATAAAAGGTCCATTTTAGATCATTGTGTACAGTTTTATAATAAACTTCCCAAACATATTCCAACGCTCACAGAAGGGAAATTCAAGTTGCATGTGAAAAACATATTGATTACGAAATCCTACAACACAGTTTGTTATTACTTAAACGACAAAAATGCCTGGACAATTCCGCCCATGCCAAGCTATCGCCTATCACCTACGTAATTTAAACAAATATTGTAATATTATATTTTATAGTAAGTATGTTTAAAGAACAAGTTATTTAAGTGTAAAATATTGTTACTTGTTGTTATTTGTTAGTTAGTTCTTTTCGCAGTGGCTCAAGGTACAATTTGTTTTTCTGAACATGGTACAATTTTGAATATTTTAATATTTAAATTTGTAATTGACCTTCATAAGAGTGCAATAGACGCCTAAATTGAATAATTGATTTTGACTTCTGACTTTGACTTGACTTTTTGAGCTCTATCCTCGCTCAAAAGAAACACTTTCTTTATGATTACCCTCACACTGCCTTTCCGACATGGCGCGCAACCTGACGGAAGGGGTGTGGGGGGGACTCGAACCCATAGAGAAATTATTCAGAACCGTGGGTAATCATAAAGAAAGTGTTTTTTTGCAATATCACTTCTTTCATGCGAAATTTAGTAGTACGGGTCACGGCCGCACATTAAAAATCAATTAAAGCGCAGAATTCGTATTCTGCTAATGGTTTTGTCAGCGAAAATGGAATGAGATTACCCAGAACACGGTTGATCTCTTGATAGCCTGACAAAAAAAAATGCTTTTACTTTAAAAATTTTGGATTTTGGTCTCTTGTTTCCTATTATTAAATAGGAATAGTAACTTCAACTTTCATTACCAGTTACTACAACTAGTAGCAATACGGGATTTTTTTCATATACAGGGACATACTGAAACATTGCAATACAATATGGGTTTGTTCCAAGGTTGCTGCTTGTTACCAATAGCATTTAATATAGTAATTAATATTTTAATTGACAAGCTAATTAGTCATGAAAAAAGTGGGGCTATCGGTTAAAAATCATTAACAGATACACAGAGTCCATTTTAGCTTTTGCTGACGACCTTGCAGTACTGACACGTAATCCAAAACAATGTCCGGACATTAGGACATTAAAGTCATGATTGGGGCTCGCACTTTCGGCAGACCCATCTTCTTTATATAGTGATCAACATAATTTTGGGATGAAATTAAAGAAACCATTGGAGCTCTATAAACACCTGAGAGTTACCAAAACGCACATCTTACTAAAATCTCAAGATGATATAGTCACATCTCTCCCAAAAGATAAAAGTGCCTCCAACCTTGATTCAAGGCTTCAATTCCATAAACAATTTATGATAGGTGTACACTCCAGCAAAGCGTGTTTTGATTCGAGATAGAAAATTGAGGATAAAAACGTCGAAAAATCTTTTCTGCAACAAGACGAAAATGATAGCTATAAAGTGCATGCAATGAGCTTGGAAATGCAAAGCGAGTGGCTAACCATAGGTGAATTTTGTATCCCTCAGGCGTTAAATTGGCGCACCTTGATATACAATTGGTCACCTACCTTATTAAAATCTATCTTAACGCCTTTGACCCGCAGATGACCCTCCCAGACCAAAGTAATTTAGTAAGATGGGGGAAAGCCACTGAAAAGTCTTGCGGTATTTGTCGGTAGGTCATAGGTACAGTAAGGCACTTATTGGTAGGATGCAAGGTGCTCATTGATAGGGGTCCTTATTCACGCCGTCATGAAGAGTCCTCGAAATCATACGAGAAGCAGCGAGTCTCTCGGTAGCTAGAGCAAAAAAAGGTTTGACCATGGACAAACGATAGGTTGGTTTTGTATAAGGGTTCTGTACAAAATCGAAATCCAAGCCTTATTCCATCTTAGGCGCAGCTCCCGATTGGACTCTTTTGATGGACAAGTATGAAAAACACTACAAAATTCCTGAGGATGTTGGTGTTTCGTCATCCAGACCAGACATATTTCTATACTCAAAAAATCTAAAACGCATAGTATATGAGAAGGGGGGTTTTTCCAGAATCCCCTTAGTCCCAAACTTTTACTTTTACTGCAGTTGAATTGAGGATTTCTATTTGCATAAACTTCCCTTGGTCCAGAAGTCGACGTCGGTGGTAGCCCGCCGATTGGTAGTAGTCAGCCACTGTCCTCAAGATTTTGAAGAGAAATTTTCACTTATAGTTCAGCTATATAAAATGTTCATCAAGGACGCCCGGCATCCGAATTAACATTAAATGATTCGCCACGACTCACAAACAATGAAAAAACAATCGTGCGCTACCGCGCGCGTAGCTTCAAACAGCTCTCAAATTGTTCACGACCGCGTGCATAGTGCCGATGAGCGATTGGAACGGAGTGTATTCAAAACCCCAAATTATACAAATTACTTGTGCGACCGCGCGCGTAGTCCCGATGAGCGATCGGAACGGAGTGAAAGATGCGACTCGATTCGGCTACCGCCGGCATTCCTGTTCAAAATATCATGGCTATCAGGATCCGCGTCCGCACGAATATGAACCTTATACGCCTAGAGTTAAGGTTTAAAATTTACCAAACACGTAGTTCTTATTGTGCAGTGGGAAACAAACAAACCTAAAGACCACACAATAAAAACTAACAAATATTATGAATTATTTAAAAACGGTTATTTGGTTAATTTATATGCTGTAGAAGTTGGAGCAAGGGGTATACTAGCGAGGACTGGACGCAAAGGCTCTGCCGGTCTCCCAGTCCTCCTCCACACAAACGATGCTGGAATGTCGCTGGGTTGTTTAGTGGGTATACCGGTCGCCTACTGGGGAGTCCCACATACCCCCTCCATCCCCCGATGGGGGGGCATGCGTAATGCATTTTTCCCAGCATCAAAAAAAAAATAAGGGGGTATACTAGCGAAATCCCTATATAACCTAATAAAAGACCTTTGCCTGTCAAGAAGAACCGTAACTTCCATCCTAGAACGTGTAACCAAGGCGGCATTAGTAGGATCTTGCCAAATTTGGTTGGGCAGGGGAGGAGGCTCGAGCAGTGAAAGGGATGATGCATCATAAAGGGGATGATGCATCAAATTAACCTTACTCACTGGGTTGCAAGTCCCAGGCACCTCGACTTGGGCCTCTTCCTCTGCAATGCTTTGGACCCGGCACCAGCGCGGTGAATCCATGGAATGCTAAGTAATTTGTCTCAGTTGCCAGTGTTGGTGGTGGAGTTAACACCCAAATGTCTTTCTAATGAAAGACTACCCTAGATATGTTAACAAACATCCTCCTAAGACATGGCTTATAATTAATAGTTAATGTCTTTTGTTTCAACAGAAGGAGTATGGAGCATAATGCTATAGGATTTGACTGTGAATGGGTAACAAAAGGAAGCAAAAGAAAACCAGTAGCAATGTTGCAGTTATCAACTTATGATGGATATTGCGTCCTGGTCAGGCTGAACTTGTTGAATTCTATGCCAAAGTCATTAATAGTAAGTGAAAACCTTGTCCGTGGAATATGGTTGTCGAGTCCTATATATGTCGCGGGTGCTTTGCCAGGGGAATAATCTAGCTAGGTGCCCTGACCGTCTGTGCCCGCGTATGCGTATTCGCCTGTACTGTGGGAACTCAAAGCAAACACCGATTGTGGGAACTGTCTTTATTATTTACACATTACAGTACACAGGTATAAGACTAACACTATAATATGCGCGTGAGTGTACCTAGCGGTATACCGCTAGGTACACTCACGCGCATATTATAGCGACTGTCAAGCTATAGCTTGACAGTCGCGTGCGCGACGCAGTAATATCTGGAGACGACTGGGGAGGCGGCGAGGAAAGGCGAGCGAGGTGCTAATGCAAACTGTCGCATAAGCGTTTCCTTGCCCCTACATATTGGTATCTATGCTGAATAAAGGTAGGAACACAAAGAAAGCTGCAAAAACTTAACCCTCTTACTGAGCTGGTTCAAACCGCACCCGACCGGGTGTCGCTGTAGCCGCTGCAACCCCCGCGCGTCATGTCAGTGACTAGTTACAAACACATAGCTGTGCGTGTAGCCGTGAAGCTTTAATTCTGCACCTAACGTTCTTTATTCATGTGGTAAAACGCTTAAGTCAGCGATTTAGCATTTGGAGTGAATATATAATTAAATACAACGTGGATGAAGTTGCGAGTGGGACCTTCCACCAAGCGGTGACGCTCAAGCCGGCGTCGGCAGTGGGAACAAACCACCGGCTGTGGGGAACGTAGACGTACCACGGACCTACAGCACCTATTACCGCTCTGCTATCACGGCTAACACTGGATCACTTCTATCACTGCTACCTGGAAAACAATTTTAAATGCTAGTTATTTTTTACGTAGCTATTGTTATTTGGTAACTTGCTATTTTTTTATGGCATAGAAAGGCAAGAGGCTCACCTGGTAGTAAGTGATCACCGTCGTCCACGAACATCAGCTACACCAAAGGACTCGAGGATGCGTTGCCGGTCTTTGAGGAGGGAATATGCTCTCTTCACGCGATACTTCAAACAACATGAATACACATACTCTTAACAATGTTTATATATTTCAGCAACTCTTAGAAGATATAAGTATATACAAAGTGGGTGTAGCACCCTTAAACGATGCAAATTACCTATACCAAGACCATGGGCTACAGGCAGTGGGTACACTGGACTTGCGACATTTTGCAGAGATGTGTGGCCACAGTGTCGGGGGCCTGGCACACTTGTCCGAGACACTTTTGGGTGTTGTGCTGAACAAGAGTTTCAAGGTATTATTAAGATATATGAAACTAAATTAGATTTTAGATGCGTCCCGCCTAGTGGCAGCGGCGTGAAGAAGTGGGCCTAGAAATTGCTCCTGCTAATATTGACTGACTTTGGGATTAGCTTGTCGCCTTACTTTGCTACGCGTAGTATTTATGCAATTAATTTTGTATTTTTAGAATGGTGCTGCGCCACATAACTTCTCCGTTCTTTATCGAACCAGTACGTACAAGTTTAGTCAATTGTTATTGATGTTTTCTAAAATAATTCTTTAGGTAGGTCCTATATAATCAACAAAACCTGCAATAGTAACGTTGCATCGAACCAACACCTACAGTTTAGGTCAATGGAAAGGCCGTTATTACATTGGCAGTACTGTATCGGCTGGATTGTCCACTGCTGAACATAGTCTCCTCTTATGGGCGGTTTGCCTTAATCCCCACGCTCGGCAGGCGTGTTGGGGATCGCAGTGTCAGATATCAGTTCCTCAGAAAGCGCTGCTGCCCACCTTCTGGTGTGTTACCATTAGTCGCCTCTTACGACACCTACAGGTAGAGATGGGGGGGGGGGGGGGAGACATTCTAGCCCGGCACTCCACGGGCATTGGCAGACCTGTAAATAGCTACGACTGGTATTACGCGGTGGTTGTCGGACAATGTTCCACCTCGCTCCGACGTTATTTCCTGTGCTCTTGGTTCAAGTTATATTATCATCATCATCATCATCATCAGCCGGAAGACGTCTACTGTTGAACAAACTCCTTCCCACGTGAAATGAGACAATGAAAGGCTATTAACCACTTAACCATTGGCTACCCGCGAATTTTACGATGTCGTCAGTCCACCCAGTGTGGAGCGTACCAACTCTATGTCTTCCGGTATAATGTGGTAACCACTCGAGAATCTTTCTTCCCCTAGGTTATTAGTTTGTAGAGCAATGTGGCCGCCCATTGCCACTTCAACTTACAAATTCTATAACCTATGTCGGTGACTGGTTCGTGGGTGAATTTCCTTGTTTTGGATCTTATCGCGCAAAGACATTCCTAGCAGAGCTCTCTCCATAGCTCGTCGAGTGACTCTGAGCTTGTCCATAAGGGCTACAATTAATGACGACGTCTCAATGCCATACCCGTAAGTGATCACTGGCTACACATACTGGTGGTGAAAAGAAATATTTGTATTAGAATACCTATGTATTTGGTTACCGTAGATACTGTAGACTATAATGTAGACTGTAGTAGTATACTGTAGACGGATCGTCCACTGCCGATCATAGTCTCCCCCATTAAGGGGTGGAAGGGTTTCCATAATACCCATGCTTGGCAGGCGGCGGGGATCCCAGTATAAGATAGCAGTTCATCGAAGAGGTCGCTGCTAACCTTCTGGTATTTTACCTTCATCGCCTTTTACGAGTCCTGCAGGAAGATATGTGGAGGTGCTCTTCTAGCCCTACACTCGGGGAATTTGGTCAATTTAACGTTTTGCAATACAACTGCGTTTGTAATGTCGTTTAATTTCTTACCGAAATTATAAGTAGTTTTGTTTTTCCAGGACAATGGTACGAAAAAGCATCAATGTTTGGCGGACCACGGAAAAACTAAATTGCTATATGCATCAGCGACAAGAAACTAGGACAGGAAGTGAGTCAAGATTCCAAACCAATTACGCATTTGTATTGCAAAATATTGCTCACGGTTTTTTATCCCACCTTTGAAAGATTTTCTATATATGGATACATAATTTCTTATATAGCACATAAAAGTTTATGCTTATATAAGTAAAAGTAAAGCTGCGCACGCTGCCAAATGATAGAAGGAATTGCAAAGGCTGGAGCATTTGGACTGCCTGTGGGCCTGAAATGGAATTTAGGTAGCCTAAATGCTTTCGTTGTAGTAACTGTACTTTTTACTGTTTTTTTTTATAAAGACATAGTAATAAACGTTGAAATTGAATATCACAACTCACCATGGGGATATATTTTACACTAACTAAACTACCTAGTATTACATTCATTGAGGAATACTTACAAACTTAATACATATAAGTATAACCTAAGAGATGAATCTCCAATTAAATTATGATTTGAACTATATAACTGTGTATCGGTAACCATTTGTTTACGAAACAGATTCGCTGCGGAGACTGGGATGCCGAAATATTATCACCTGCGCAGCTACACTACGCCGCGTCCGACGCACACGCCGCTGTTCGTATTTTTGTCAAGCTGGTCGAGGAGCTAAACAAGCCTGCTAAACGAGCAGCCTGGTGCTTGCCCAGCTGCGATGATTGTCTGTGGGATGTACTTGACGACGTGTGTGCCAAGTTTGCGGACTATAACTACAAGCATATCAATATTAACAATCAGAAAGAACTGAGGTAAGCTATAGGTACAAATTTTTAAGACTCGGGGTATTCTGGGAGCTAAAACACTGGCCAATTGCAAGTCGGCGCTCGCTATTATGGGTTCTGCATTGCAACAGCCCGAAAAAGAATAACTGTTTGTTGGTTTTGATGTACTGTACTGTATCAGCAGGATTATTCACTGTTGAACACAGCCTCCTTCAATTAGGTACTTCATTAGGTACATAATCCCCACGCTTGGAATGCAGTTTAAGATATCAGTTGCTCAGAAGGCGCTGCTGCCCACCTTCCAGTATTTTACCTTTTGTCGCTTACTACGACACCCTCAGATCATCCTCAGATAGAAACTGGGCGGTGAGGTTCTAACCCAGCACGACACGGGCCACGCGGGGTCACAGCTTCAAAAATACATTATAAATCGGCTTTTTTAGTATTTGTTGGCTAAATAGAGAACATGGTACATAACCCAGTAATAACAATGGTCTATAATATACAGCTATGGCGGTACCGCTTTTATTTCCAAGATGTAAAAAAATTGCTTATTTTTCATGAGGTCTTGACGATGTCACATGGGTGTGAAAAGGTGTGTTTTCTTCTTATGTGTCTAAGTTAATATACTTTTCAGGGCCTTTGAAAAATTAATTTTATTTATATTCATTTTTGGGTCAACATTCTACACAAAATATCAATGTTTTAGATACCTGCATAACCGTGATATACGGATGAAGGGAGAAACAGAGCGTAGTCTCATAGTTTTGGGTCCGTTTTGCTTATTGGGTACAGAACCCTATAACGATTTAGAATTTTTGTATGTCTCTCAAAACCACTTTTCAGATTTCAATGAAATTTCCATCAAGTAATATTATACTATAAGGCTATTAAATTAAGCAATATTTGACTAGTATTATTTTTATAGGAGCATTGACGCATGCTAAGCGAAAACATCAAGTCCCGCTAGAAGTTATCTTTTTCCATCCGTTATAATTTCTATTAAGCAATATTCTTATTTTTTTTATAGAAAACAAGCGTTTTTTAAGAAGTTATGTATAATAATTTTGATTAAACAAAAGGTGATTCGTAAGACAGGTACCATCTCTATGGCTACGAATTATCCGATATGTTCGTGATAATGTGTTACTTAACCAAATTTCAAGTTAATGCTGTGCAGAGATAGGTCTAAGTCTTCGCAATCATCAACAGCCATAACTTTTACCGTTGTAAAATAGCCCCTCCCGCTTTAGGAGGGGAAGGTCATCCCCGCGCTTGGCAGGAGTCTCGGGTTGCAAATCGCAGTCTTAAGATGGCAGTTATGCGGAAGGCTCTGCTGCCCCCCTGGTATTTCTCCCTTCGGCGCTTCTTATTACTCCCATAGGAAAATGTTAAAGATATGCAAAAGGTACCCTAGAAGTCTTAGGGCCTGTTTCAGAATGTTCGAACAAGTTCCGGCTATACTACCAAGAACATATTTAATAAATAAAACGCGCTGCATGTTAACTGTCATTTTTATCATTCGGTTATTTTATGTTCTGGGTAGTATAACCAGAACTTACTCGAACATTCTGAAACAGGCCCTTATTGTTGTTTATATATTATGGGATTAGACCGCGTCAATGAAATATTGAGTATTCGCTATTATTACTATATGTTTGGATTACAGAAGACGACTTGTTTTGATTACAGTAGTAGAAAATCTCAGAGAAAGCCAAAAGACCCGACACGGTGCAGAGCCTACCCGATCCTGAAGCGCTCCAAGCCTCTCTACGACAATTGTCTCCTGCAGGCGCCCGATGGTGAACTACTGAGCACTTGTGACAGTAAAAAAGCTTTGTGGTAAGTTATTAAGATAAGCTTACTCAATTACAATCACTTGGGTGATTTACACAATATTGTAAAAACTTACCGAACAATAGTTTCCCGTGGGATGTCGAGATATAATTATACCCCCAGATCTTCTTGTGGGAGTCGTAAGAGGCGATAAGAGGAAAACAGAATGTCTGGACGCCTGCCAAGTCAGGGCTTATGGAAAACCCCCTAATGGGGGGTGGCCTGTGTTCAATGTAGATGTCATGGCTATAATAGTAGTTTAAGTAGAAGTAAAGAATAGCAATTCATTTGCTCAAATATATGCCCTACAAAATACAATTATAACACTATGTATTGCATAGGAAAATGTACATACCATTGAGTACGTCTCTTTAGTATGTGTTAAGATTCCAGATTGCCTAGATAGGCATTGTAGGCAGAGTTCTTCTACCTAGACAATCTGTTTGGAATGCTTAACTTGCCGGCCGTTCACCTGGCTGAAAACAATAAAAAATAAGCAATACATGAAAATTACGTACAATTTATGATAGGTTTTCTTCGTTCCGTCGTTGATCCCTCTAGCCTATCGTGCCCTAATTAATTTACTGGCCAGCAAAATTAAAAGGTACTTACGACTAAAGCTGAGGGCTCGATCTTCTTCCAGTCTTCTGAGATTCCAACGTCACGACACAGCACAATTACAAACTAATTATATTAACAAATTTATAGATCGCGTAGTATAAGTTGAGAAAACAAATACGCGCAAAGCGACAATCAAATTTATATGCAAATTAAAATCAAAAGTAAAAACCAACTACAAAAGCGACAAGCAAAACTTCAACTTTTTTCACACAAAAAAATCCACAGATCAAAATAGACGACTACCTAGCGGGCCGTTCAGAACCTTGCCGCTAAGTTGATCGGTCCGAACAGTATGTTTTACTCTAAGTGGGTATGTACATAAATTAGAGGTAATCCCTAGTCCTCACTGTAGGATACCCTGAGTTCGTGAGGACTAGTTTACTTCCAGGGTGCTTATTACATAACATTAGTTTGTGAGTGGTGTTCTATGTAAATTTTGTGAAGTGCATCATATTGATGTGTGATACTTATATATATATATATATTATATAATAAATAATAACTTATAACTCCATAAACAAATTTACAATAATACCTTTACCATCCTATGAAACTAATACCATAGTGTCTCTGGGATATTTCTATAGCCTTGGTCAAGCCAAAGTATAACCAATATCTCACGTGATGGTAGTGAAGATGTAGTAGATAAATATTTAAATTCTAGGCTTAACCTAGAATGGGGATCGTCTGGCAGCTGCTGGAACCCACCGCTATAGGTGCTTGATGACAGAGGGACTACCCTTTGACTGCTGTCTCACCTGATAGAAAGTGATGATGCTGTCGAAGATGTTGTTCCGACTAACCTAGAAATACCTAAACTAGAATGTTGTCCTTGGGAGGCTGCAATTTTTCAGCAGGCGGGTAGTTCTTCCAGGTATCTTCGGTGGGCCAGTATGTAATTCTTAAAAACAGAATGTTTAAGGGCTTTGCTACGGATCTTCTAGTTGTGGGCGGTAGCTATCCAGGCAGGTATTCGCTGAATGCCCTAGCACCTTGCTATAACGACAGCCATCCTAAGACAACAACCGGGACCGACGGCTTAACGTGCCCTCCGGAGCGCGTGCACGCTCAGCAGTAAATGCCACTAGAGGTCACCCATACAAATAATGACCGCAGCGGACATTGCTTATTTCAATTTATTGGTTTAAACGACTAGTCAAACTCCGCTGCGGCGTTGCAAAGCAAACTAATAGTTGATGCCTTCTAGGTACGTAGAGAAAGGTCTAGCAGACCTGATGGGGCAGGAGCCCCTGACGGTGCGGCTGCGGTTCGAGCCCGCGGGCCGCTCTGTGGGTGACGTCGGCAAGTACTACACTCTCGCCAAGAAGAACCAGTGCGTCGTGTGTGGCGCCACTGACTCCTACATCAGGAAGAACGTCGTGCCGAGGGAGTATAGGAAGTACTTCCCTGGTGAGTTGTTGATAAATACAGCTACATATCACATGTACAGTTGCTTACAGCATTACACTTTTCACCTCGAGCGGGAACAGAAATGAAACGAGAGGAAAAATTATAGTCATGTGTTAGTTGCAATTTTTTAATGTGATTCACTGAGAAAAATCTAAAGTAAAAAGCGCCCTAATGACGGCCAATTTGACTTTTCGATGAGGCTGATTAAGTCGTACGTTATAGTGATAATCACCGTATATAAACCGCCGTAAAAGTAAGGTATATTTTATGGTCAATACTGCAATTATTATCGTATAACAAGTTCAATTCTGAAAATACGTTATGGAAGGCGTTTTTTGGCGGTTGTGTTTAATATAAAACATGGTACATTTTTATTGATTTCGCTTTGCGTGGTGAAAATCATCTTAAGAGTTGTGAATTCACCTTGCGTAGTTACAATTCAACGGTAAAAAGTCAAATTTGATTTAAGCTCCAAAGTCGTTTTTTCTCAGTGCATAAATAAAAATATTAAAATCCTAATTATATTATAGTATTAAAAGTAAGAAAAAAATCTAATCATAATATTCAACTCCATATGATAAATTGACAATTCTGAATATTACTTTGCAATTTTATAATAAGTTTGACAGTGCACTTGTTTTTCAGACATAATGAAAGACCACTCGTCCCATGACATTGTGTTGCTCTGCACTAGATGCCACCAGCGCAGCAACATGCGGGACCAAGTGACGCGGGAACACCTCGCGCTGCAGTGCCGCGCGCCGCTGCCCAACAACAGTGCAGCCAAGCCGACAGAGGACCCAACAGCCAAGTTAGTTACTCTATCATTATTGTAACAAACGGGATATTTACCATGTTTCTGATTAGTTTTGAGCTCTCGATATTTGGGCACTGTTGCAAGCGCCATGATCACGAGTAAACTGAAGTCTATGCGAGTGGATGGTCAGCACTAAGAGCAGACGAACCGGTCTACCCTCTTTCTTGTACGTTTTTTCGGCAAGGCGATGCTGCTATTGTCACTCACACTGTTTAAATTTGGACATGCAAAACTAACGATCTGATATCGTATATCATGATCAAGGCGCTTGCAACAGTGCCGAAATATCGAGAGCTCAAAACTAATCAAAAACACGGTAATTATCCCGTTTGTTATAATAATTATAGTGTTCATGACCGTGACAGTTTAAAAAAAGTTAGTTACTCTCCTACTGCATGGATGTGTCGTTAAAAATGAACCTACTTCTAACTCCTGCTCACACGTTACGAAATCGAATGCGATTTGAACTTCTACAGTGGAACGGTCTCGATCAATCGTACCGTGGAGGTCAGTTCGATATTTCAGAACTGTACAATCGAATTGAGTAGAATCATAAATCGAATCGGTACAGTTACAGTTCCTCAACTGTACCATTCATTGGAAGCGTCTGTGCCGGCCGTCAGTCAGTTTTGATCCCAATCGCGCACTGCTTGGTCGTATTACATGCAGTTCAGCTATTTATATATGAAAATTATTAATATTAAGTAAAACATAATAACTTGTTATATATTTTTAATGTAATAACAATTTTTCATATATTCTCGATTGCTTCGTCGTTGTTTACATATAGTTTTCCTTGGGCGAGCACTTAGCCGACAACAGATAATAACATCAATCCTCGAAGCCATCAGGTCTTGAGCCTAGTTTCTCCTCCTAACTAGAGGCTCCTTTATATGTTACGTACAATGTAGGCCCCTACATTGTACGTAACATATAAAGGAGCCTCTAGTTAGGAGGAGAAACTATTATATGTAGTAGTGGAAGTAAAACGGTACGGATTTGAGTGGAATCGGTGATAGCATTCGATTTCGGAAAGTATGTGGGACTCATAATCCGGTATCTGTATAGTAACGAGTGCATGTATACAGGAAGGCCCGCGGGGCTGCGCGCGCGTTGCTACAACACAAGGTCGGCAAGTACGTAGTGCCGGCGCCAAGACGGGCTGAACTCGAACACCACATTCTGGAATACTACACCGACCGGGAACGGGTTACTGACGAACTTCTACAAGAGGCCAGCAACCTCTCTGTCATGTAAGTACTTATAGACTAACACAGAAGTATAGGCTATACGATAATGTGTAGCCTACTGTTAGCAAAAATAACACCCACATTATGAAAAATATGAAAACATTGGGCGTTCGTTATGGGACGTTCGAGGCAAAAATAGTGTTACTTACACCGTTCTGTACAGCAGTTTTCAGCTGTAGCTTTGAAAGCAGCTGCGAATGACATCGTGAAACGCTATTTTTGATTAGTGATTTGTTGTAAAAAAATGGTCTTTAGTAATATTTTTTTGACAACTGTTAGTTTGACAGTTAACCTTCGTAATAATGTCTCACATCGAATGCACTATTCTTTATAACAAAGGCACAGTAAAGTTGGTCTACTCTTGCGTTCAGAAGTATTCAATTACATGAGACGAGCGGAAGTTACCTAAATCCGTAGTCTCTGCCTTCCCCTCAGGGTTCAGGCGTAACTTTGTGTACTTATGTGTTTTTCTGTTTCGTGTGTGTTCCACTTTGTCTATTCATTTGTTAGATATCGGCTCTGTGTTCTATATTTTGTAAGTACCTAATAAAATGTTTCTTTATTTTCTTTTCTTCTACTCAACAAACGCCATCCTGTAACCTTTCAATATATTGGACGTCTGTTGTCTATGAAAGATAAGCCCTCGTGACGCGCACCGATTCATGTGATCATGTCAAAATATATACCTAACAAATATCACAGTTACACCATTTTTTTTATTATTTCATATGTATGTATTATTGAGGTATTGAATTTCTAATTGTTGCATCAACATGAAACTTGGTTGACGCAGTTCTAATGACAATATAAAAATACTACCAGACTGATCTAGTGATGGAGCCAGAAGGTAGGCACTAAAACTCTATAACGGAACAACATATTCAACCACCTTGTTTGGACTTGTTGCATTTATTTCGAGATGTGTTTTATTTACAACAAATAATTTTATTACTTCCGTTTTGGAATATCAGGTTCCTAATTCCCTGTTGGGATAAAGAAATTTTCTGTAGCAGTCCAGAGCCTAGCATATAGCAATAGGCTCGCCCCTTACCTTTTGTTATTATGATTTCCGAGAAATTCGCCATAATACATTCTGCTCAAATTTCAACTGGTTAACTTTTAGGCCGAGGCTATAGGGTCCCGTTTTCTAGTACCTAAAAACTATAATTCAGCCTACAAGTATATTCGTCGAATGTCTCTCACACATTTCCAATATTGACAGAGTGTGATGGGTCATTGCTGTCATTGGTCAATGCCTTTGTTCTTGTTTTGAAATTGTTAAGGCCCGTTCATATAATCTAAATATATAATCGTTATATGATATTAAACAATATTGTAATAGTTATAGAACATATAAATAAAATAATTCTATTACAATTCTTGTAATATTAAAAAATATCATCATTACTTCCTTCTGATGAACTTTCTGCAGAAACGTATGACGAGACAGTTTGTTGAGTTAGCTACAACAAGTTTTTCAAAACGATCTTTGTTTTGCTTAACCTAATCCAATAGTTGCAACTTTAGCATTGATTCGTTACAAGCAATATTTTTCGATGCGCAGGTAGTCGAAAACTAAACTGAATGTAACTACTGCGTTTGTGTGGAACGGACTTCATGTTAATGACGTGGGCCAATAGCAACACAGTAAAATTTTCGGTACTCGTTTGTTAAAGAAAAACAGACTATAGCATTTATGATGTCACAATGAGAAAATCAAATCGTGTTGTCCACGAGTTTTTAGTAGCAGTAGAACTCTTTTGCGAGTTCGTCCGAGAAAGTATTGCCACCATACCTACTTCTACCGTCAAACAGTAATGTTCGCATTACTGTGATTTGGTTTGCAGGGTATGGTTGCCAGGGAAATTACAGGCACATGATACTTAACAACTTTATGTCTCAGGGCGCAGTGCAGTTTGCCACTTGTGACGAACTGCATCTACTATAGGCACAACATCAGATGGACCTAGTGCTTGTTCCTTCATGAAGGCATTAAAAAAAAGTGTATAATTTGCGGAGGTGTGGAGAAGTCGACTGGTGAGACCAGTAGCGGACGCAGGTGCAATTACCTTACATAGCAATAGCACGCCACTGTCCCTACAGTTATGTTTGTGTGTTTGAGTGTATGTAGTGGATATATGTTATTTATTTAATTATTATTTCAAGCTTAATTAATTGCAGAATCGAAAAAGACCAGATTAATATGGAATCTCACGGTGAGGGCGTCGTCAAGTATTTCTTGAAGATGGAGGAGAAGGGATTGCTGCGACTTGAAGAGGTGTGGAGGACCAACTTCCTCACCTCCATGCGGCCCCAACACATGCCGGAGCTGTGGTCTGTTAGCCATAACGAAGACCGGTAACTATTAGTGCTTTAATTTTTTTCTTTCATGCCTCGTAGGTATCTGAACTTTCTGGCGAAGAAGTGGTAAAGGCTGACTCAGCGGACTGCCATTCTTATTGGGGATAAATAAGGCCCTCGGATTGTCCTAATTATAACTGTTCAGGGGTGGAGACATAAGTGCTAATACATAGTTCCCAAGATTGTTAGTGTAAAAGGATATTAAGCCACAAGTAGCGCCACCT
Organism: Plagodis pulveraria; assembly: GCA_963890685.1. Taxonomy (NCBI): domain Eukaryota; kingdom Metazoa; phylum Arthropoda; class Insecta; order Lepidoptera; family Geometridae; genus Plagodis; species Plagodis pulveraria. The sequence continues at coordinate 7,070,947 of OY982950.1, forward strand.
ATATTCACCCTTTAGATACCCCCAATAACGTTGCCCCTCTCAAGAATTATTGGCTGCATTACCGCCACTATGTTTTACTTATAATTAAATCAACCGAGTTGCATAAAAAGGCAAAATGTCTGCACCTTTAAATGGCGTGTTTTAAATTATGAACTTCTATTGCGGTTTTTTAGATAGTGGATAAGCTCAGAGTCGCTCAACGAGCTATGGAGAGAGCTAAGCTCGGAGTTTCTTTGTGGGTTAAAGTCCGGACAGAAAATATTCGCCGAAGAATCAAAGTCACCGACATAGCTTTCAGAATTTGCAAGTTGAAGTAGCAATGGGCGGGCCATATTGCTCGACGGGCTGATAACCGATGGGAAAAAAGGTTCTCACGTGGTTACTAATGATGAGGTTTAATCTCTATAATGTAGTGTAAATTAAAGAAATATGTGCATTAGTGTTGTATAAGTTTTCAAAATAATATGAGTTATATTATTTTACACTCGTGAATATCATGATCATTATGTAGAATAGCTACCAGACCTAGTTACTGACACGATATTTTTTTTCTAATATTGAATTTTCCGCCAGATGCGTTCTAATAATTTATTTCCGCCGGCGTAATTGTTCTGCCCTTATTTATAATAATTTTAAGTAACTATCGGTTATTTCCAGGTTGCGAGTAAAATGGAATGAAGGAAGACTGTCCAAAGAAGAACTGCAATCTATTGGCGTTGAAGAGTGGTGACCATTGTAAATGTTTATGATGTACAATGTTGACTTTTTAATAAAGGTTGTACCCACAGAGAATTTACTAAAGTTAAACGTATTTTACTCGACGATATTGGAGCATACGCGTCATCTCCACCTTATGGTCAGAAGCAAGTCATAATGTTTGTTACAATTATAAATTAGTGTAAAATTCACGGAGTTCGCCTATGATACGATAGATGTCTATAGTTGTTCGATGTTTGCTCATATCATAGGCTTAGGATTGAGCATTACGAAAAAATACTGAGTCTATGGCTCATATGCTACATCTCTTATCTAGCGACATCTCTTATAGAACAGTAAAACTATTGTTATCTTAACATTTTATAAATGTAAACAGTTTACCAAGCATTACATCAATATGTCTGAGTCATGGAAGTAATAAGTACTACGTACAACAGGAATGAGCTCTATCTGTACATCTTGCGGCTAAAATAAAGAAAATAAAACCTTATGTTCAGGGCGTAAGAGTCTTGTTGCGCGCAAAATAAAAATGAAGCCGAGTGAGAGGGTAACCACTGAACCCTGTGTCTCGTTCTAACAGTGACCTAGTGTTGCCAGAGTTAAGTTGATTTCAATCCTTTCGTTGTTTGTAGAAAAATATGTGATTGATGTTATGTAATGAAGTAAAACCATTTACTTCTAAAATGTTTCTAAATATAAATAATAACTGATTACCGACATGTTAAAGCAGCACATTTTTTGTTTGCTACGTGTAAAGCCTATTAACGCAAAAATTTTGCTATAGCGTATAGGTTTTCTTTTATTTGTATGAAATACGGACACCTGACCTGACAACCCCACTTGAAATCGCAGACTCGGACTTTAATGGCGGATTGTTTTTTGATTGTGTGATATTTTGGAAGAATTTTAGTTAAAATGGGGAATATTTTTGTCGTGGAGGATTGCGGAATCGATTATTATCCTGATTGTGGTTTATCTTTTCACAGGTAATAGTTTTAAACATAATTTGTTAGTGATGAATTACGGTGACCATGCATGACTATCCAGTCCTAGTTCAAGAACAAATAACTTAAATACCTATGCATTTTTTTATTCCTTTCTCTATTAAAATCACTTCGTTTCAATTTCAGATTTCTTAAAGATCCTAATGTTATGGAAAAAATCCACCACAACCTCCTCAATATATATTTGAAGATACACATGATATTCTATTGGTGAAAGAGTTAGCGAATTCATATCTCAATTTTCGTTTAACTCATAATGCAAAATTAGAATCAGTGAAACATATAAGGAATAAGCTGGGTTTGCGGCAGAAACTTCACAAGACTGTTTTATTTAGCAATGTCTGATTTAGAATTAAACTTAAATGTAAACTAAACTGCTTTTTTCTTAACTAATTAATTGGACAGCTGTCGAAACATACCGTTAGGTGCTTGACGACAGATTTTCTCCTGGAGGGTGGAAGCTACACAGGTGGGCATTCGCAAATTGCCCTGCCTCCATGCTATAATAACTGCGATCCTAAGATAACAATTGGGTCGACGGCTTAACGTACCCTACAAAGCACGGAAGTGCTCAGTAGTAATGTCACTAGCGGTCACCCATCCAAGTCATGACCGCGGTGGACGTTACTTAATTGTTAGTAGCTGACAATTGCTTAGCTGATCTGTTAAGAACGGCATGTAAACTTTGCTTTGCGTACTTTACACTTATTGTCCCCATTAAAGCACAACTGGCACTACCTAGGTGTATGAAAATCTTAAAATAGTAGGTAATAAGTTAACATTAGAAACAATAGGTTATATATACCTACCTAGGAAGGCGTACGTTTCCTTACCTTTCGATGTCTTTTGAAATTGAGAAAAAAGTGATGTTCAGACCTGTGTTATTATTTATGCAGCCAAATGCAATGCTGTATAATCTTGCCCTCATTCCAACCTACCTAATAGTACCTACTAGGTACTAACCTATTATTCTGTGCTACTAGGTACGTAAACAGCCTAACAAACACCAACACGAAATACGGCGCGTTGAAGTGAGAAGACGTGCGTTCCGGGCGGCGCGCCCGGCAACCCTTGTATAGTAAACGCGACTTGTTGCAGCCGCCGATGTACTTGTAGCTTTGTACCTAAAGTGCGGAGTGAACCAGGCCTGCCTATATGACGCGAGTGTGAAAAGCAAGCAAAAACAGGAAATGTATAGTGCTCTATAGGAAAATGTTGCTATCTGCCTTAATGGGACGATCGGAGTATTGCTAAGCTTATACAGTTTACTGTTGCTGTTAAATTGTCTACCCTACATGTATAGTGTTTTTTTATTTTTATTACTCCAGTGAGATGGATGATGTGTTTATTAAAAAACATGTTTTATGTGCCTATTCTAAATACCCAAGAATGTTGCTGCACTGGAGGAAGACATTGACAACCATAACACAGGTACGACCTAGCACAGTTACCAATGTCAATAACTATACTATAAAATTAGATCATATACCATTAAAACAACGTTATTGTAATTAATGTATAGTTAAAAATGTTCTGTATGTGATTTTTAAAAAATAAATATTTGTATTGGCATTTATTTGTATTTATAGAGCAAGTTTATCATTAGCATCTTCGGTTAAAATCCATCTCAAGCAATGACGTCATATCACAAATCAGTTTTTGTAATTATTGTCCTTAAATCATATTTCAATATGGTCACCATCGCCAGAAAGGGATAAGAGGTACAGTTACTGAGCTCTCGTTCGGCTTCAATTTTACGACAACAGCTCATTCCTGTTGTACGTAGTACTTATTACTTCCATGGTCTGAGTAGTTATTACGAGAACAGTTTCTTCTGTTTTTTTTTCTAAAATATTTTTGCATTATTTAGCACAAACAACGGATTAGCCACTCGCATGTGATGACGCTACAATCGCATTTCAAACTTGCATAGACCATCTCCACTTGTTATTTTCTCTGGGTTTATACCTAACATTGTTTGTTTATATGAATTCTGTGACGTGGTTGAAATTGAATATTCAGAATTAAAGTTTTAATAGATTAACTTATTTATTATTATTAATTAATACTCTTTAAAAAAAATTAATATAAGAAGGTAAGATTAAGTGAATGAAACTTTTTTAGTATTATGGACTTCTTCACATATAGGTAGTGTACTGTATCAGCTGAACCGTCCACTGCCAAACTTATACTCCCTTATTTAAGCAGGGTTTGCCATAATCACCATGCTTGGTAGGCGTCTTGAGGATCACGGTGTAAGATGACAGGTTTTCAGAAGACGCTGCTGCCCGCATTCTATTTTTCCTTCGTCGTCGCTTACGACTTCCACAGGGTGATATGAAGCGGTGCAATTCTAGCCTGGCACCCCACGGCGTCCAGTTATTACCAGCCGTCCACCTCCTGAAACCACATAGGGCGTATTCCAATTGACGCTAATTTATTTATTTTCACCGTGTTATCAAAGCTCTTCAGATTTGAAGTTTTTTTTTTACGTCTGATAGGTTAGCTTTTGACCACTATCTCACCTGATGGTAAGTGATGATGTGGTCGAAGAGGTTGTTCAGGCTAACCTAGAATTACTGGCCCTCAAGGACAACTGCCGGAACACACCGTTAGGTGTTTGGCGACAGATTTTCCACTTGAGGGTGGTAGCTAGCCAGGCGGGCATTCGCAAATCGCCCTACCACCATGCTATAACGACTGCCATCCTAAGACGACAACCGGGACCGACGGCTTAACGTGCCCTCCGAAGCACGAAAGCACTCAGTAGTAATGTCACTAGCGGTTACCCATCCAACTCATGACCGCGGGCGACGTTGCTTAACTTTTCTGATCGGTTAAGAACAGCTAAGTAAACTTCGCTACGAGCGCTTCGCAGTGAAAAGAGATTATGATTATAATAGACTTTTTCAACTTACCAGTCTTACCACTCCACTTAGATTATGTACACCAATTATATTATTAATAAATATTTCAATACATATTGATTATTAAAAGAACAATAAAAGAGGAAGGATTTGACAAAGAAATAAAAATCTTATCAGTACAATAAAATGCTGTGAAGCAAAGCGATCAAGCAAATCTAAGTTTGTCAATGGAAACAGCAGTTATTATACAGACACAAGTTTGTGCGTTTACCGCAAAACTATCCCCCTTTGTGGTATCCCTCCGTTTTGAAGACACTTCTTTTGACAACTACAACCAGTATCGGTATACTTTGCGTTGACATTGAGCGTCGTTCATGATCACTCTACATATTTTACCGTAGGTACATATCTATCACGGGGAGTGTCCCGAGGAACGGTTCGGTTTAGTACCTGCAGCTGAATTTCAACATTGGACGTCCCGATGAGGCATAGTTTTCCATCAATTACATCTCATCGTCTGGAAGTCCAGAACCCTACGATTCTCACAACATCTTCTGCTTCGTGCTGCCACGACGTGGAACCAACCAGCTACCAAATGAAGTATTTCAGAACCGATACGACTTAGGAGCTTCAAAAAGAGTGTATATTCCCTCCTCAAATACCGGCAACGCATCATTGAGACCACCGGTGTTGCGAGTGTCTGTGTTCGACGGTGATCACATACCACCATGTAAGCCGCATATATATTTTGCCTCCTACGCTATATAAAAAATAAATTCACATAAGTAGGTAAGTATTTCTTGATGCCTGGTAGACTTGATGCATGAATCGTGACTTCGTTGATCGTGATTTTATGATGTAGGTAAAGCACTGAATTACTGTGAGAGTTTACGAATCAGGGTGATTCGTAAACATCCACATTATGAATTCGTGAAACAGTTATTAATTTGAAGTCAGAAAAGAATCATACATCATTTTATTGTAACACCATTATAATGATTTGATACCGGTCACTGAGCTGGTTAGAAAATATTATATATTACTCCGGATATACATACTGCTTATTATATTTTTAATACTAATTAAAGCAATATTCCGCGTAACATGAGTGCACTGAGCCCCCTTCGCTACCGTTTTGTGTTACTGTATATTCTACTTCATCTATGTGTTACTGCACTACCGCGCTATTTGTGGCAAAATTTACGGCCTTACCCATGCCATGACAAGTTTATGAAAAAAACCTTGAATTAAAAAAAAACATGGAATTCAACAAAAACATGAAACTTTTCGCCAAACAAAAAGTATATTTTGGCCTTGGAATCACTAGGTCTGCAGGCCTACCATGAACTTTTAAATAACATGTCATGTTCCGAGCAGTTCAATTAAAGGATGTAATATTGACCTGCAAAAACTCGTAGCATGAACATAGATTTGCTGACATGTCTTTGGCCTGCTAAGGGCTAGGAAGGGCTATAAATCATTGTCTCTGGCCGGTTGTGCGTAAGAGATGGCGCTTTAAGACTTTCGTATAGCTCATTCTTATTTTGTTTGAAAAGGTTACGTTCTAAAACTTTCATAGATTTACATTCGGTAAAATTTAACGGTTTATTGTTAGTCCTATTAATATTTTGCAAAGGTTTTCTTCACAATAAAAACATTCATGATATCGTGAGAAGCTGTTGCGACGATATTATGAGGAAAGGAACACAAGAGGGACGAAAAAATGTACAACTACAAGAACTTAATTTTGTAAATTTATCTAAACTTAAGAATACAACATTTTTCAAATGGTTTTAGAACGCGTTAAATCTTATCAAACAGCTGACACAACATTTTGTTTTCTATGATAAAATTATAAACAAAAAACATATACTTAGCTTGACCGTAATAAATTAGTTTTTGTGTGCTCTAGCTCATCGGTTCCAATATGAGTGCACTTATATTGTAAAAACTCACGGACATTTTTCACATTCATGGGTAAAACTAAACGTCGTCGCCTTCTCAAGTGGCTTAAATTATGTGAAGTGGATCATTTACCTAAAATGCCAAGTTGATTATAACTAAGTCAAAATGAATTCTAATTCATTCTGCTTTGAATAATGTCTGCGTCTACATCTCGCCGCCGTGTTAGTTATGCTCAGTTAGAAATTCTATGGGAATTTCTCAACACCCATAGGGATATAGCTATGGGCTATAATAAAAGTGTTCAAGCACGTGAAAATATGAGAAGACTTTGGAATCTAGTCACGGAAAGTTTGAATGCTATTGGAGAAGGTGCATTCAAGGATTGGAAAGGCTGGTCTGCTGTAAGTAATTATTATAATTAGAAGTGTAGTACAATGTTGATTCTGATAATTGGATTACCTTTATACTTATTTATTTTTAATTTTTATGTTTCAGTATTGGATTGATTTTAAGGGCAAGCTAAAACGTAAATGTGCGTCTTTGAGAACATCTCAATCTCGCACAGGTGGGGGGCCACCTGTTGAGAGGAATTTTATGGATCGAAAATAATAAAACGTATTACATGTTTGAAACATTCATATTGACATAGTAGGAATGACAGGGTAAAATAAAGTATTATAAAAAGCAAAGATTAAGAGAAAAACCTTCTTCAACATCCTCCCTTTTTCGATAATCTTTATCGTATAATTCCCACCATTCCTGAAATTAGATCCAGTCTGGGTTTATGCACAGGCTTAGTCAAAATATCAGCACACTGGTATTCTGTGGGAACATACTTAACTTGAAGTTCTTTTTCAGTAACTAATTCCCTTACATAAAAATGTCTAATAGAAATGTGCTTTGTGCGACGATGTAGCTCTGGGTTTTGTGCAAGCTTTATAGCAGCATCATTATCAACTTGTAAAGTAGGGACTTCTATCAAAGTAGTAATTTCATTGAAAAGTCTCTTCAGCCAAACAATCTCACGAGCTGCTTCACTAGCTGCAACAAGTTCTGCTTCGGTGCTTGAGATAGCTACAGAAGTCTGTTTACGACTTGCCCAAGAGATTACTCCTCCTGCATACACGCATAAGATTCCAGAAGTAGAGCGTCCTGTATCGAAATCTCCACCATGATCAGAATCACTAAAACATTCCAAGATTCCAGTTTTGTATCCTTTTTTGTATACAATTGCTGTATCTAGGGTTCCCTGAATGTAACGAAGTATGCGTTTAACCTTGTTAACATCTTCTAAAGAGGGATTTGTAAGTTTCCTGGATACGACACTAATAGCGTATGATATGTCCGGTCTAGTACCTGTCATTAAATAAGCTAGCGCACCAACGGCTTCACGGTAGGGAAATTTAACATCATCCTCTTTTACTGAGCATGGTTGTGCTTCTTTGATGATTGGCGTACTAACGGGTTTACAATCACTCATACCAAAGCGTTTCAGTAGTCTTTTAGCATAATGTTTTTGAGAGACTTTGATGGAACCATCGTTGTTGTTGTTGAAGATTTCCAAACCCAGAAAGTAAGAAGCTGGTTTTGTGGTTATCTTGAACTTCCGTTTCAATTCTGCCAAAAACGTTTCAGATTCCTTTGGGTTCGTTGAAGCAATTAAACCGTCATCAACATAGAGTCCAAGAATTATCTTGTTGTTAAGTCGGTTTCTAATGAACAAACATGGATCTGTGTCACATTGTTTGAATCCTAAAACTTTCAAATAATCAACAATACATTTGTTCCAACATCTTGGAGCTTGTTTAAGACCATATAAACTTCTCTTCAACTTACATACTTTAGTCGTACCATCACTGTATCCTTCTGGCTGATTCATGTAGATATCTTCATCTAATGAACCATTCAAAAATGCAGTTGCTACATCAAACTGTCTGAGGGTTAACCCTTCATTTGCAGCGATGCTAAGAATCGATCTTATTGTTGCCATTCTAGCAACAGGGCTAAATGTATCACTATAATCAACTCCTTTCTTTTGTGTATAACCTCTTACTACTAATCTCGCCTTATGTTTGTCAAGACTTCCATCAGCATGGGTTTTAACTTTGAACACCCACTTACAAGAAATCAGTTTTCTGTCTTTTGGTTTATCCACCAAAATCCAAGTTTTGTTCTCTCGTAAAGATTTTAGTTCGCTTTCCATTGCTTTTGACCATTCCGCTTTCTGAGGACTGTTTATTGCTTCTTTGTATGATTTGGGTTCATCAAAATCACTAACAAAAGTAGACATAATAAAATCTTCAAATCGTTGTGGTGGTCGCAATGTCGATCTATCTCTTAGATTTATTGTAGAATTTCCTTGTTCATCGTCTTCATCTGAATCAACTTCTGATAATTCAGGCGTAATATAGGACTCATTAGATTCTTCTTCATTTCGACTAAGTTCATCCGATATTGTAGGCAAATTGGGAATTGTTTCTTCAAAACTCGCACCATCATTCAATGTTTGAGGCATATCTGAAATAGTTGCGTCTTGTAAAATATCCTCCCTTGCATCTAACATTGGATGATTTTCTGTAGTTTTAGGAAAAAGAACCTCCATGTCAACCATTGGACTTTGTTTTTCTGTTTCAGAGACATCTGACTCCAATCCAATAGATCTGATGACTGACTCGTTGAATATTACGTCTCTTGACCTTATCAGTGTTGGATCCGATTTATTGTTGATGCTTAGTAACCGATAGCCGTCATCACCATCATAACCAATGAGAATACATTTTTGAGCTTTTCTGGACATTTTCGTTCTCTTTACTTTTGGAACATGAGCATAACATTCACTACCAATGATTCTCAAATGTTTGATTGATGGTTTCTTTGAAAACCATAACTCAAATGGAGATTTTCCTTCAATAGAAGTCGGTCCAGTTCTATTCAGAACATAAGCAGCCGTGTTGACAAGCTCAGACCAACAGGAGAGTGGAAGTTCTTCGTGAGCGTGCATCATAGTACGAGCAGCTTCTACCAAAGTTCTGTTGTCTCTCTCACTACACCCGTTCTGTTCCGGCGTATACGGCATTGTCAAACGGTGTTGGATGCCATGATTACTTAAGATCTTCTTTACAGCATCATTTTGGAATTCCCCTCCATTATCGCTGAGAATTGTCTTTATAATATGACCAGTAGTCTTTGTTTCGTTTATCATTTCCACAAGTTTATCCTTCACTTCAGACTTGTGTTTGATGAAATAAACATGACGATACTTACTGAAGTCGTCTTTAAATAAAACAAAATAACGAAACTTTTTGAATGAATTAGGGAACAGACCACATACATCTGTGTGAATGATTTCTCCTGGTGCTTTAGCGCGATCTCTTGTTCCAAATTTATATCTATGTGTTTTACCATAAACGCATCCTGTACATAATTCAGAATCGAGTTTGACTTTTATACCAAGTTCCTTTTCAATCAATTGCTTCACATGTCTTTTATGCTGGTGAGCAAATCTTTCATGATAGAGTTGTAAAATGTTTTTCGTTGACAGTGAGTTTAATTCAGGAGTTGAATTTATAATTGTCTTTACCTTTAGTTTATATAGTCCTCCATTCTTGACTCTTGTGCCAATTAAATTAATTTTTCCATCAACTATCAATTGACAAATTTCTCTTTCAGATGTAAAGACACTCTTCTCAAGTTTATCTTGCACAGCAAGTACGGAAAATAAGTTTTTCTTTATTTCTGGAACATACCATACGTCACACAGTCTAATGTTGTGTGTCTGACCACGAACGTCTGCTATCAAATCAACTGTACCTTTGCCAATAGCTTGAATTGTTGAGCCATTTGCAGTTGTTACTGTTTGATTATTGCTGAAATGTTGAAAGCTGGAAAATATGTCATTTCGACTGGTGACATGACTTGTAGCACCATTGTCAACAAACCAACTGTCAAGATCTTCTTCAATAATATTTACGACTTCATTTGTAACAACTTCCATTAATGAGAGGGTCAGATTTGTATTTTTAGCTTGACTTGTCGGTGGGCCAGGTGTTTTAGGAGGTTTCCCGTCCGATAACCACTTACGACATTTTTTAACTTTGTGTCCATATAGTCCACAATATCCACACTTTTTCTTATCCATAAACTTGTTTTTTACAACTAGAGCTTGTGCTTCAGTACTACCTTCTTTGGTCAAAAGTGAACGTTCGTAAACACATACTTGTGCTGTCAGATTGTCTATATTTCGATCTTTTCTTGACATTAGCATCCAACTAGACTTGAAGGAGAAGTACTTCTCATCGGGTAAAGTTTCCAAAATCTTGCAGATTAGTAATAACTCTGGAAGATCATATTTGGTTTCACCTTTTTGAAGTTCCATTTTCAATTCATGCCATATATTTTTTAGTTTGGATATATGCATTGACATGTCATGTGAGGGATCTTTTTTATAGCCAAAGAAACTGTAGCATAGTGAATAGCTTTTGTCTTCAGATATTCCATTGAACAAAGTGTGCAATTCATCCCAAACCTGTTTGGCTGTTGAGAATCTCATGACCTTTTGTAAAGTGGCATCAGACATATTAGCCATCAAAATAAGCATCGCCGTACTATCTATCTTATGATATGCTTCTAAAGTTTTTTCATAGTTTGCTTTAACGTCTGCACTTACTGTAGTAGTTGGTTTTATAGGTTCTATAAGATTTCCATTTATAGCATCCAACCCGCCGGGAGTACCCCTTAAAAGCAACAGTACCTTGCAGCGCCATGTAGACCAATTTTCTTCACCTTCTAAACGACCGATATCAATTTTGCAACTCGTAGACGAAGTCGACATTTTGATAGGCCTTCGTTAGATTTTTCTTGAAAAATGTGGTAAGTAACTATTTTAGCAAATTATTTGTTTAAACCTTACTTGATACGTTAGTCAATCGTTTCCAATATAATTAAACGCTCTGCTACCATGTTGAGAGGAATTTTATGGATCGAAAATAATAAAACGTATTACATGTTTGAAACATTCATATTGACATAGTAGGAATGACAGGGTAAAATAAAGTATTATAAAAAGCAAAGATTAAGAGAAAAACCTTCTTCAACAGTTCCAGAGCTAACAGAAATTGAAAAAAAATATCTCATTATTTTAGGCGAGGACTTTGGAGCTGGATTGCCTGGTGTACAAGTGAATCCTTTCCCCCTATCTGACAATAATGTAAGTTTTTGAGTTTTTTTATAAATATATCATCATTATTTCTTTACGCTTACAAACCAATTTTAAAATAGATATAGGTTTCACTTGATAATTATAATTACTTACTATAGAATTGATTTCAATTACAGGCATTTACAGAAGGTTCCACACCAAATGTATTGGCACCATCTCCTACTATGGAAATTGAAATCCAACAAGTGGATACAGAATATGTAGAGGAGCCAGTGAGATCCACAGAACAGGCCGTGCAAAGTTCAGCAGTAATGCAGCCTGCTAGTACAGAACCTCAGGTTGTGGCTGACACTGAACCTACCCGTAGAAGGCGGCGAAGAATGACTCCACCATTTACCCAAGAAGCCGCTCGACGGTCATTAGTTGATTCATATCAGCAGCAGCTACAACATGAAGCTGCTAAGTCCCAAACACTGATGGGAATTGAGAGGGTTCTTACTCGTATTGCGGATACACTAGAAAGAATAGAAAGAAGGTAAAAAATGTACTTGTTTTGTTTATCATTTGTTTATTTTAGCTTAAGTAAATGAGAGGTATAGTAAATTTAAAACAATCATAGGTTATGCACCAATCATATAATTCTTGGTACAAATAATACCAATTCTAAAATGTATAAATCTAAAAGTGTGCAATATTAATCCAAAAGTAGGTGAGATAATGGGAGATGGAACATTTATTTTGTTTATTTATTTATTTACATAATTAGTACGGCTATTGCCAATTACACCAATTAGATTATTAATTACAGAATAATATTAATTACTAATCATAAGATTTACAAACAAATAATAAAATGTCAATATAGAAAAACTTTTTATTTTTTTATTTTATTTATTTGATTATAGGCGAGCAGCGTAATGCTGATGTGCCTATATCATTCTGTGTCGAAATATATATTATGTATTTTTTGTAGTGTCCACACATTTTTTGTTTTATTTAGCAGTTTACAGATGGGCAAGAGATTTTTTGCTTTTATGCAACCAGCCATCCAGCTGGTTTTTAAATGCATTTACAGATGTAGCAGAAACAACCTCCTCAGGCAACCTGTTCCAGTTATGAACAACTCTGTTGCTGAGAATATGGTGTGCTGTGGTTGTGTTAGCATGTACACGCTGAATTTGCTGGTTATGCCCTCTGACTTCTTTGTCGCGGATGACTTTCACAAACAGATTATGTATTTCGGGGAGGTTGTATAATCCGTTGAGGATTTTAAAAGTTTCTATGAGGTCCCCACGTAACCTCCTTTCTTCAAGAGTAGTGAGACGCAGGATTTCCATTCTCTGCTCGTAAGATTTGCGGCGTAAGGCTTGCGGTATCTTTGTGGCTTTCCTTTGCGCACTTTCAAGCAGATCTATATCTTTTCGAAAGTGCGGGCTCCAGACTTGAAATCCATACTCCAGCAATGGTCTTATGTATGTCTTGTAGATCTTGAGAAATACTTCAACTGTCATAGCGTGGAAAGCTTTGCGAATCACATATATAAAGGAATTTGCCTTCTTGACTATCGTTCCTATATGTTCTGCCCATTTGAGGTCAGTGGTGATAACAATGCCAAGATCTTTTTGATTACCGACAGATGATATGATTTGGCCATCCAAAGTGTATGTCACTTGTGGATTATTTCTTCCGAGATGTAGGACTCTACACTTGGTAGAATTCAGCTTAATAATCCAATCACTGGTCCACTGTTGTATTCGCTCAATATCTTCTTGGAGCTGGCCAGATTTGATGAGCGGGTTGGCAAAGAATTTACCGTCGTCTGCAAAAAAGGCGGTTTGACATTCTATCAGCTCTACCAAATCGGTGACAAAGAGCCCGAAAAGGTGGGAAGCTAACACTGAGCCTTGCGGTACGCCACTGAGGACTTGTTTTTGATGGGATAAGGTATTTCCAACTCGGACTTGAAAAGTTCTACCTGTCAGGTAACTTTCTATCCATTTGTGCAGTCTTCCCCGTATGCCAAAGTGATCCAACTTCATCAGGAGGCGTTGATGAGGAACTTTGTCAAAAGCGCGTTCAAAATCTAGATAAATTATATCTATAGGATTTCTACTGTCGACCTCTTTGCACCAAGTCTGAATACAAGTGAGTAGATTTGTAACAGTGGATCTCTTCTCTACAAAACCATGCTGCTTTACAGAGATAATGCACTCCCTATTCAAGAAGCGGGTTAGTTGCTTGCTTATAATTTTCTCCATCACTTTAACTACTATGCTTGTGAGACTGATTGGTCGAAAATTCTCAGGTTTAGTTTTGTCGCCTTTCTTGAATATGGGAGTTACAATAGCGTGTCTCCAGTCTTGAGGTAGATACCCTGTATCGAAGGATCTCTTCATTAAAATGGTCAAAAAAGGGGCAATAGATGTGGCACAGTTCTTAAGGATGTAGCCAGGAATTAGGTCTGGACCTGGAGAGGACTGAGTATTCAAGCCCAGCAATGTCTTTTCCACTTCATTTGTTTCAAATATTATGTCACATAAGCTTTCTTCGACTCTGGCTACAGTAGTAATTTGGATATTCTTGTTAATTGCAGGCTCTGTTGAGTAAGCTTTTTCAAATGTTTCAGCAAATACATCAGCAACCTCATTCTGTTTAGTTACAAGATCTCCATTGTTGTTTCTGATCGCTGGTGGGGTGCAGACTTTGGATGTGATACACTTCCGAATGTGAGAGTAGAACGCCTTATCACCAAAATTAAGAATATTTGACTCATAAATGCTTCTTTTTCTTCTGGACAGACTTCATGTAACAATAAAATCAATCTATCACAATAAAAATAAATTAGGCAAATAAGTTACTGAAATCAATGTCAAATAAAATTAAATACAACTCCAATACAAATAAAATGTCAAATAAACATACACAATATGTCAGGCATTTTCCTCACAACATTTTAAACATTCAGAGATAATCACCTTCCATTCATCCGCAAGCACATCACAATTACAACATGTATCACGATATGTTAAAATTTAAATAAAATCACATATTCTGTCTAATATAAGTACAATAAATACAGTAGTATTGAAGGCCTGTCATATATGTAAAGATGAGACTATAGAAAATATAGGTGTATACTTAAAAAAATAATTAAAAAGGTTGTTTATTTACTTAGCATTACATATTATTACCTAGGTTGCCCGACGTCTTGCCCACAGCTGACCTATAAGAGTATGCCTGACTGCAATTCCTTGCTGAAGATCGGAGTTATGCATGGTGGATATTTGGGCTTCTTCTGAAGTGCTGTTTACATGGTGAGTTGACTGCTGCAATTGAGCTTCTTGTAAGGTTTCTTCAGGCGTTAGATCATGCACAGGTACAGTTGCACTATTGCAAATGTTGTGTAGTATTACACAAGCATTTACAATGGCTGCAGCCATAAGTGGCTCATAATGTAAGACTCTGTGCACAAGCAAACACCTGAAACGCGCTTTAAGTAGTCCAATTGTGCGTTCTATTGTATTGCGCGCTTTCACATGCACTTCAGTAAAGTAGGCTTCAGGGGAACCTGGGTTGGCATCAATGATAGGTGTCATCATATACTTCCGTAATGCATAACCAGAGTCACCTAAAAAATATGAAATTAATTGAACATAATTTCATAGTAAATATATAGGGTACATATTTTTAAATTCTTGTTGTATATGTGTATGTGTTTAATACTTACCGAGAAGCCACACAGCATCATTATTGCTTAGTTCTTCCATGTGGGTCTTTAGTGGGTGATTATTCCAAATGAATGAATCATGTGATGAGCCTCCATAACTTGCATCCACGCTTATTATATCCAAGTGGCAATTACATATCTAAAACAGGATATTTTTATTACAGGTTGGCAGCATCTTGTGGAATTGAAGAGTATGTCTGTTACTTGTATAATGTACATTTTTAATATAGTTTTGTATAGGTAAAGTACTTGAAAATTAAAGAAATGTCTGTTTGTTTCTAGTATAAATTTATAGAAGGTTTACTGTGTATTTACTCTGTATACCTCTACATCTTTTTGCAGAGTATAAATTCTAATATTGTTATAAATAAAATAAAAATTTTCTATGATAATAATGTGTTTTTCATTAACATGTTTTCATTTAAAGCAAGTACCTAGATTTTAAGTATAAGAATTTGTATTGTGTAAGTAATACAATAGCAGAAAGGAACTTACCAACTGCACATTTAAAGAATGGTATTGTTTCCTAGAGTAGTACCGCTCTTCATTTTGTATGGGCCGTACAATAGCTATGTGTGTGCAATCTATACAACCCAGTACACCAGGCATTCCAAACTTGTTGTTGAATCTGAAGAAATAGAGCCATAATTTGTATAAAATTGTCACAAACTAAGTTAAACAACAAAAGCCTCAAAAAGTAGAAGTATCATGCAGATAGTAACAAGTACTTACTCTATTATATTAGTTCTTCGCTCTGCAACATCCTTTGGAAATTTAATATAATTTTCTCTGAAGTATGGCAAATTCAGACAATTGGTTACTTGAGTTAGTACAGCAGAAACAGTTTCTTGAGCTATGGAATGGCTAGCCATGTCTCCAATTGCCCTTTGGTAGGAACCGGTGGCATAAAAAGCCAATGCTACTAGAACCTAAAATATAAAAAAAACTGATATAAGTACTTACATATGAAACTACAAATCAAAGGACTAAAGCATTTCAGTTAGTAATCAAATATTAGCGTCGTCGCGAGAAGCTTTCCTACTTACCTTGGTTTCAATAGATAGATCTTCCGATTTAGTAGGATCGTTCATAAAAGGTCTAATCTCATCACATAGCTTCATAACTAAATCTTTTGTCAGCCTATACCTTTTAACAAACTGGGTTTCTTCGAGAGCGAATGGGTTGTTTTGATCTCTCAATTGCCTTCTCTGCAATCTTGCAGATCGTGTACTTTGGTAGTCTTCTTCTAGAAACTCAAATAATTCGTATGCGTTCCACATTTTACAAACTTTAACAGAAATTCACAGCAATGGTGCTAATCCGGTCAGAAAAAGTTACTTAGGTACGTTCGCCTGTTTCATATGACAGTTAAGCAGGTTAATTTTAGGGCGTTCGGATAGCCTATCGGTGCCAAAAATAACACTCACAAACGCTAAAAATGATCACACGGGCCGTTCGTTTTGGGACTTCGTGAGCAAAAATATCGTTTTCGCTCACCGTTCGGATAGCTTTGAAAACGCTACAAATGACAGAGAAAAGTGATATTTTTGACCCATGTCTTACCGTGGGATCGTTGTGATCGTTTTTTGACAACTGCTGTTTTGACAGTTGTATTTGGCGCGATTGAAGAATTCACAAGTTTTTTATATAGTATTTATATTATATATAAATATATAATATAAATACCATATTATATAGTAGGTACCTACTTGTTTTGTTAATTTTAGAGATTGATTCCATGTTTCGTACTGTGCAAAATTGTTAAAATATTGTCGGTTGTCAAAGTATGTTTTAAGCCGTTCGGATAGCATGCAGTAATTGGTGGTCAAAAATAGCAAAAGCTTCTATCCGAACGCTAAAACACTAATGCCACTTTTGAAACTGCTACAAACGCAATCGAGCCAAAACGAACGCCCCTTTTGATTGAAATCTAATGTCAAAAATCACGTCATGGTAGGGTTATAGCAGGTTAATAACAGGCGACCCTTTGCTAGCCGGCTGGCCGGATAGGTCACGTGGGCAATAGTTGACTCGCCTGCAAGAGTTTGTCATGGTACGAATTTGCAGGACAGTTCAATAATACGCTTAACTGCCCTGCTATAAGGCGTTTATGGTAGGCCTGCTGATAACTAACATTAGAAGATTTACTTTATAACATTAAGATCAGGAGAACTAGAGTAAAATTAGGAAATATCCTGAGAAATAAAGAGATCTGGCAGCCCTGTTTCCAATGTTTGTACATTTATTGATACATTAATGTATTGTACGTTTATTATTCCGGCTGAAGGACTATGTATCCATGGCTATGAAAGAAATTAAAAAAAAAATGGAAACAGTGCTGCCAGATCTCTTTATTTCTCAGGATATTTCCTAATTTTACTCTAGTTCTCCTGATCTTAATGTTATAATGTAAATCTCCTAATGTTAGTTATAATGTAATAAAAATAAAATTAAAGTATCCATGAAAAGCAACTTGGAACTTAAAAAGAGATTAAACACAATAAGAGTTGTTCAGCAAATGGACAATATATTAGGCCTCCATCACTTGACCGTACCTACAGCGATAACTACCTACCTACCACTTATGACGAACTGCATCTGTTATAGGCAGAGGATACCGTTTAACAATAGGTGAGCATCGTGAACCTCTTGTTCCATCACGATAGCATAAAACAACACTCCCGAACAGAAAGAAAGAGTCAAGCTGTGACCACGATCGCTGCATGTATTTGAAAGTTTTTGTTGCGTAAAAATTATTGCAATTCACACTGCATCGGTATGTGTTATAATCGCGAAAAAGTAATACAACTTAAAATAAATATATTATTCATGTATAAATCCTCCTTCCTCCTGATTTATCCCATGATATATTTGCTATTATTTCCTGGATTTTATCAATTTTGGTCTGGCAACACTTGTAGGAAATTCAAATAATATTTTCGTTGTGAAATGCTAGCTTCTTGAAGAATTATAATCATTGTTTCTTGATACAAATTATTATATATAATAATTTAATTATTTTACATAGCTCCTCAGACGAAGGAGTAATATAAATATTATATATAATTGTGGACAAAAATGAAAAAGCAGGTGAAAATCACCAAGTTATTTCGAAGACGTGAGTACATTTATATCGAGTTTGTAAATAATTCGTTTTACGATGTTTTTGCCTGCTTCTCATTTATATTTAAGTTCCTATCAAGACACATTACCTTGCCCTTTAGTTTAGAATCATGCCTACGACGTAAGGCCAGAAGTGTTATTTATATCGCAAATGCTGCTTTTCACGGAAGTCCATTATGTACTGAGAATACAATCATTTGGTCAGGTATTACGATATCATTATAAAATGATAAAATAGGTACTTATATACTTACAACTATTAATTTACATAACGTAGTTATTATGACATGTAAGAGAAGTTGGACAGGAATATGAGATGGGAGGATATAAGAAATTACATAGTTAGGGTAATTAATAAATAAATAATTATGTGGTCTATATTTCTTTGTCCAGGCCACACTCACACTTTATGTGATCCCTTATCTGTAGTTCAGCTAAGTGAACAGGAGGAGAGCAATAATAATGTAATTGAAGATGACAAATTGTGGAGGTAACAGCTTTATTTGCATTGTGGAATTTAAATAAAACAGGAGGGAATTTTAGACACTTGGTTTTGCAATGTTTGCCTTTGTGTTTTTGGAATTCTGTCAATATTTTGACCATAAATCTTGAAGGTGTAATTTACGGAGGAGAGACAGGTCATGAGAAATACTCATGAGAAGCAATTATAGAAGCTGGATTTGCACACAATACATTCTTTTCATTGCCAGGTCTTCTTATCCTTATTCTATTTGGGGGCGATATGTCTTCCACTGACGTCCCGCTTGGGGTGTATTGTGCATTTCCCCCGCCAGCTTCTACCCAAGCCATCCCAACTCCTTAACGTAGCGGAGAAGGACCTTGGGTTGCTGGCATAGCTGCTCCAGTGACTTGTGTGATGGTGGTGAGGACGTCGTCGATGAGAATGACTCTTGTAGTCCGATTGTAAATCGTATCTGTTCCGTGGCTTCGCAGTGCAACAGTACATGCTCCACGGTCTCATCTTTTAGCATACAGCCTCTACATAGAGGACTGTCTGTTGCTCCAGTTTTATGCAGAAAGTAATTCAGGTTACAATGACCTGTGATAAGGCCTGCTACAATGCGTAGTTCCTCACGCTTTAGTTTCAGCAGGTTGTTTGTCAGCTTCTTATTTAGAGTTGGGAACATGGCCTTTGTTTGTTTACAATCCTCTGTCTTCATTGCCAGGTATTCCAGAATGTACTGGATTCCAAGCCAGAACCCCTAGGTTAGGTTTGATTTGGAAACTGACATGGAAACAAGAGGATGAACGAAATGGATCAGAAAGTATTCTTACTTCTAGACAGCTATATTATATTATTCAGTAAACACAAAGGAGTTATTAATGTTATGGGACTTAACAAAAGAAATGGCTTCCAATATAACAAGGGTTTCACTAGTGAATACCGAGGAGTGGAAAGGACATTTAAAAAGTGACTCATTTTACCACAAGGGATCACAGCCATGCTGTTGCAAAAACAGGGCTATCACATGACAACTTTGATGTGTCAGTAAATAAAAAGTGAGAACTGATGAATTGTGTAGTTATGCATTCACAGAACTGGGTTGAAGCATTAGGAGAGTCTTTATAAATACCAACAAATAAAAATAAAATTAGTTACAAAGATAAGCTCTTCATAAGGACTTTAGCATAATGGGTTGATTGGAAGATAAATGAGAGGTTCAGGGAGTTAAGTAAATTAAAAAAAGCGAGGAATATTATCAAAATAAAACAGTTCAGAAAGAAGACTCAATTTTGGGAGTAACGGTTGGTTAGTTTTGAATTTAATTCAATAAATATCTATCTGTAAGGATTTGCGTGCCAATATCAAGTCAGGATTCTGTGCATTCCACCTTCATGACATTAATAGTTGAGAACTCCATGGGAAATTGTACGGAGCACTTTTGTTTAGTTATCATGAATAATACAGTGTCATATACAACTTACAGAATGAGTTGAATATTACAGTATTATTTAAAATCTATCTCTTTTATTTGGTTTTCAAGTAGTGAATTTTGGCAAGTCTGGCCCGATCATCATCGAATAGCTCATCAAATCTAAATGAAATTTGGCAGTGGCATCACTAATGATAGAATAAAGTCCAATGGCCGTAATAAAGCTTCTATTGAGTTTAAAACTGCAACAGAAGCTAATAACTTTTTAATTAATAATAATTCCTGTCTTTCAAATAACTCGGATGGACATAATTAAAGGAATTCCAACAGAATGGTCAATGGGAGAGTTAGTTAACTCCTTATATTGTCCTCCTGGATGTGGTCCAGTTCTTAAAGCGAGTCAACTAAACCGAAAAACACACAGGTTTTGCCCTCCTCATAAAAAACACTATTCCATATTCTCTTTTCCCTCTTCCGCCTTTTAGTTGCAACTTTTATGTTGTTTCTGTGAGATGTTCAGATATTTCCTTTGTTTCTATTTATATCCCTCACCCTAACGCTTCAATTATTTCAGAACTGTCTCCTATATTTTTCTTGAGTCCTCCTCCTGTAATCATCCTGGGCGATTTTAACTGTCATCATCCTATCTGGGGTTGTCCTGTGTCAGATTGTTTTTCTTCCAATTTGATTGATCTAATGGATGATTATAATTTATGTCTTCTAAGTGATTGCTCGCCTACATGTTCTGTTTCTCCTCTTCAAAATCCTAGTGCTGTAGTCTTATCCTTTTCTTCTCCCTCTCTGGCTTCACAATTGTTGTGGTATGTTCTGCTAAACTCTCATGGAAGCGACATAGAGAAAATTGAGCAGCTTGAAAAAAGAAACGATCACTGAGTAATTGTCGATGAAGATAAAGAAGAGCTACAGCACATTCAACTTGAATAGCATTTATTGGAGAAGATTTCATAGCACCTGAAATTATACGAAGGCATTTGTGTTGGATTGAATCAAAGGATCTTAACGAGATTTTATTGCATGGTCCTAAGAGAAATGTATCAAAATCCAAATGGCTTCTAATGATAGCATTATAAAGAAGTTTTTGATCCCCACCAAACCCCAGACAAAGCATGAAGAATATTTATATTCTTTTCATATTTATTTCTTATGTAATCAATATGGAAAGAATCTGATTGATAACTTAGAGTCTAAAATAAGACCTGAAAATTTTGCTTTATTACTTACATCAAGACAAAAGTCACTAATATAAATTTGAACAATTGCGAAGCGCTCGTAGTGATGTTTGCTTAGCTGTTCTTAACCGATCAGCAAAGTTAAGTAACGTCCGCCGCGATCATGAGTTGGATGGGTGACCGCTAGTGACATTACTACTGAGCGCTTCCGTGCTTCGGAGGGCACGTTAAGCCGTCGTCCCGTATATCAACTAACGATGGCAGTCGTTATAGCATGGTGGAAAGGCATTTTGCGAATGCCCGCCTGGCTAGCTACCACCCTCAAGTAGAAAATCTGTCCCCAAGCACCTAACGGTGTGTTCCGGCAGCTGTTCTTGAGAGCCAGTAAGTCTTGATCTAGTCTAGGCCAAACAACATCTTCGACCGAATCATCACTTACCATCAGGTGAGATAGTGGTTAAAGTCTAGCCTATCAGCTATAAACAATAAAATTTTATAAAAACATAAGTACTTAGATATTTAATTAATTTTGACCTATTTAGATGTGAAAGCTAAAGCTCCAGACAGAGACGATTGCGCAGAACTTGATGAAGAAATTAAAGAATTGGAGCAAATATTAAGGCAAAAACAAGTTGAATTGTTTCAGCTTCAAAGAAATAGTTATAGACTTAAAACAATTAGACCTAAGATGGCACCTGTACCATATGTCAGACCAGAGGTAAGCTGCATATTTATTACATGGCATCAGACTAATAATATAAATGTGAAAGTGAGACTGTGTGTTTGTTACCATTAGTCCTATTTTGGTCCTATTATTGGTGGATTAGAAGATGGAATACTTTTATTCTGATTAACTGAGTAGCCCCCTAAGGAGCGCGATATAACCGATTTTTTTCGAGTCTAGCCGCGGTCGAAAGCTAATAGAATATATAAGTTAACAAACTCAGACTGGATGACCTGACATATTTTCCTTCCTGAAAATAATTGTTTGCTCGCAGCACCCTCTGTCGTGTTCAATTGTGAATCTATCTAATATATCTATCAAGGAAATCCTTCTTGGTGCAAAATATGTATATAACTTCAAAAAATAATTACATATCTTCACCATGCGGGTGCTGGATCTATGCTTATGCTCAGATATTTTAGTGGCGATAAAGAGAGGAGTCTAGAAATCTGGAGGCCGAAGGTTTAGGTCTTAAATATTGTAATACGGGTGATGATTACATACCAATGTAACGCCTTAAGCAGGTGTCCTTCGGCAGTCCAGAAACCGGTGATCCTTGTGGGCGGTGTGATGCTGCTTTCTAAGATCACCTTCAAGTCTTTTCTCTTACACAGTTACACTTATAAATAGTTCATTAAACGGTGTTATTATGGTAAATTTAAATGTCTAATTGCTATGTGCGCACGCGCGGCGGTCAAAGGCGGTAGAACTGTATGGTCAGCGCGGATGACAGCTGAGTACTGATCGTTGCGGATAGTTGTATTGCCAGCTAGGGCTTTTGTAGAAGCTGCTGGAAGATGTGTCCCGCCGCGATGATCGAGCGATACATTAGCATGTTTTTCAATCATCCAATATTACAAATAAAAAGAACCATCCCCCCGGCCTTCAGGAGTTATGATGACTCCTGAACCAAAGAGTCAAGGAGAGCTGCAGCTATAAGGCTGAGCTGATAGAAGTAGAGCGGAAAAGTTGCATCCACTAAGAGTGCGTGGATAACTATGTGGGAAATCTGAACATATATAAGCAAGTAAAATACTTAGAGTATATAAAAACGGAATATAATATATAAACTTAACTAAAGCTTATGCCTACCGGGGAAGCAGCCCCGCTGGGCTTTAAACATATAGCGGAATTTATTGGGAGGGTAAAACGCAGAGTTTCACCACAGGTCTGACATAGGTGCCGTTTTGTGTGCGGACAGTAGCAACCCGGACTACTCCATCTGACGAAGGTTTCACATCCTCAATTATACCTAACGGCCATTGTAAAGGCGGTGATTTTTCCGTTTTGATGAGAACTATGGTGCCTTTAGTCACCGGGTTAGATTTGGTGTTCCACTTAGAGCGAGCTTGAAGAGTGTTAAGATATTCCTGCCTCCAACGATTCCAATATCTCTGAACAATGTCATCAATTAGGCGTTTATTACGAATTAAATCCACTGGACCTGGGCGTGGATCGGAATGAAACGAGTCCAATGGGCCAAACGTTAAAAAATGCGCAGGTGTAAGGGCTTCAGGCTCCGCAGGGTCTGAACTTAGCGTGGTTAGCGGTCTAGAATTGATCATTGCCTCAACTTGTGTTAGGACAGTGAGCAATTCTTCATATGTGAGAACGGCTTCTCCTATGGAGCGACGAAGGTGTCGTTTAATGACGCGGATTTGACTTTCCCAGCTACCTCCGAAGTGACTAGCCGTAGGCGGATAAAAATGAAAGTTTATGCCTTGATACGTAGTTTCCTGTTCAAAGGAATCTCGAAAGGCCTTGGATTTAAGAAAGTTGCTAATCTCATCTATGTGGGTTTTTGCGCCAATAAAATTCGTCCCATTATCCGAAAATAACGAGTGAATTTTTCCTCGACGGGATATAAAGCGTCGAAATGCACGAATATGCGACATGGTATCTAGCCCAACCGAAAGCTCAATATGGCAAGCGCGTGTTACTAGACAAGTGAACAAAGCGATATATGCCTTTTCTTTACGAGCACCACGGTAGCGGCTTATCAAGATACTTATGGGCCCCGCGTAGTCCATTCCAGTATAAAAAAAGGGTCGCGCCTCATTGACACGGGCGGCGGGAAGAGCTGCCATATAAGGCGTTTCGTTACGAGGATTTGCCTTAAAACAATTATTGCAAAGGCGGAAGCGTTTTTTCACCGTGCTACGTCCAGAAATTATCCAAAATTTCTGTCGTAACAGCGACAGTAACAATTGCGGACCGGCATGTAAATACTTCCGGTGGTAGTAGTCGATGATGAGGTTCACAATGTGATCTCTTTTGGGAAGCAAAATTGGGTGCTTGCTATCATATTCCAGCGATGAATTATTATCAAGACGGCCACCAACCCGGAGGACATCATTTTTTACAAAAGGAGAAAGTGGAAGGAGTGACTTTGAAACTCTGTGGTTCCTGGCGAGCGCCTTGATATCGTCTGAGAAGTATTGATGCTGTAGTGCTTTTATAACAGCAGTTTCAGCAAATTCCAAATGCGATAGAAGCATCCTGTCGGAGCGCGGGAGTTTTCCCAAGAAACGGTAAATGTAGACGACAATACGTAGTAATTTAGACCACGAAGAGAAACGTTTGGCCATTACACAGAGAAAAGGCTCAGTCTCTTCAGTAGTGACAAAAACATTCGATTGTTTTTTGAGCTCCAAAAGCTTCTCGTCCTGTGCGGGGTCAAAAATAAAGCGGTTGATTGGCCACGTGTGGACGGCGTCACGTGCCCACGTGGGACCGTGGAGCCACAGGGGGTGGTCTAACAATTGAGCGGGAGTGAGCCCACGGCTAAGGCAGTCACTCGGGTTCTGAGCACTTTCACAGTGATAAAAGTGTTTAGCGTTAAGGTTGTCCTGTATCTGAACGATGCGGTTTGCGACAAAGGTATCGAAACGGTGCGGAGACGAGTGAACCCAGTGAAGGGCCACCGTGGAATCAGTGAAAGCAAATATTTCGCTAATATGACAGCGGGAAGAAATGATATCGATAACAAATCGAAGTAGTTTTGATAAAAGTACAAGCGCAGTAAGTTCCAGGCGAGCTAAAGTAATATTGCGGAGAGGGGCGACCTTGCTTTTGGCGCCAATTAAATTTATCTCATTTGATCCTGAAGCGGGTTGTACACAGAGATATACGGCAGCTGCCATGGCCTTCTCAGAGGCATCTGCGAAGCCCAGCAAAATGACGCGGGAGTCTGAGTCTATACCCAGAAAGCGCGGTATTTTAAAGTTTTGTAAAGCCGGCAGCTCAGCGAGGAAACGGTTCCACGCCACGCAAATGTCACGTGGTGGTGTATCATCCCAATCAATTTTTGGTGTCGCAGACCAAAGGGCTTTTATTAAGAGTTTAGCATGCAAAATAACGGGGGCACAATAACCATTGATATCCCACAATCGGGCGATCGTAGATAGCATAAGTCGCTTAGTGCATTTAGTTTGTGGTTTGAACTTAATAGCGATCGAAAACTCATCTTCGGTGGGCGACCAGATCAAACCTAACAGCTTAAGGTTGTCTTCTTTATCAAATTCTATTTTCGAAGACAATCGGTTCTCTGCCGGGATCGACTTCAAAACTTCGGACGAGTTGCTCACAAATTTGACCAAATCAAAGCCTCCACGTTTGAATAATTTAATTAAATCTAGTGCAAGCTGCGATCCTTCTTCTACTGTGGTCATTGACACCCCTAAATCATCCATATATAAGTTGTTACTAGCAACCTCTGAAGCGAGCGGTAAATCCGTCTCGTCTTGCGCTAGCTGCTTGACAGTGCGCATCGCTAAAAACGGTGAACAACGTAAACCAAAACAGACGCGTGCAAAATGGTACAACTTTGCATGTTCGTCTTCGTCAAATTTATATACTATGTTTAAAAAGCGGCGGTCTTCCTCGCGAACCCCAATAGCTAAAAACATTTGCTTAATATCCGCGGTCAGCGCGACGGGAAACAATCTAAACTTCAATATAATAGCAGTTAGATCTGCTTGTAAATTCGCGCCAGAATGTAAACAATCGTTCAAGGAAACGCCAGTGTCTATGCACTTCTGACTAGCGTTCAAAACAATGCGGACTGGTTTACCCGGCCGCAAAATAGGGTGGTGCGGTATCACAAAATGATCGTCATCAGTGGTTGTAGCGGGAGCGGGTAAAATGATGTGACGTTCAAGATAGTCTCTCATCACGTTATCACATTCAATTTTCAAAGCGGGGTTAGTCTGAAACCGACGTTCAAGACTTGCAAAGCGGCGGGTCGCGGTGGTCACTGAATCTCCTAACACCGAAGATGATTGTGAGAAAGGCAAAGCGGTGACGTAACGTCCTGTTTCACTATCGCGATGTGTATTAGACACGTAAAAATCTTCACATTCTCGATCAGCCTTAGACATATGAGTCACAGAAGGTACGGACTCGAGTTGCAAAAAGTTCGAAACTAATGACTCAATCGACTTATCACTCGATGTGAAAAAGTTCTGATTGTTGTCACTACGCGGCGAGTAATAATTGTGAACAGGCAGTGCGGCTATAGATCCGATAACTAAGTGACCGAAAGCGGATTCTAAAACGTCAGGTGTACCGGGCGGTCCCAGTATTCTTCCAGATCGTAATATCTCCATAAAGGTTTCGGCGCCTAAGAGAATATCAATATCCGCGGGAATCTGGAAGTGCGGGTCAGCGAGTTGAACATTGTCTAAGCAGGTCAAAGACGAAATGTCAAACTCGTAGCTAGGCAAATTACTTGAAATAGTTTTAATTACTAGCGGTTGAATAGGCAAGCTGAAGCCTTTATCGTATTTAGAATGCAAAGTTACGTTTGTTATACCGGAAATAGTCTGTGAGCTGTTGCCTATTCCATTTACTGATCTGTCCGTGCAATCATTAAAGATTCGAATACCCAATCGTTTACAAACACGGCGTGTTATAAAATGATTCTGAGAACCGGGATCGATTAAAATCCTAACTTGAGCGATTGATCCGTCCCTGCACTTGACATCGGCTAGG
Organism: Plagodis pulveraria; assembly: GCA_963890685.1. Taxonomy (NCBI): domain Eukaryota; kingdom Metazoa; phylum Arthropoda; class Insecta; order Lepidoptera; family Geometridae; genus Plagodis; species Plagodis pulveraria. The sequence continues at coordinate 7,098,249 of OY982950.1, forward strand.
GCGGTACCTAACAAGACGCTGTGACTTTTACGTGGGTTTTTATTGTTAGCACTCATGCTGCAAAAAGGAACAGTATTGTCTACGGGTTTATCAGAAACCAAACCAAGAGACGCGGAATTTTTATGTCCAGTGGCTCCTAGACTATTTGGTAAGTTATCGCGTGGTTGCGCTGACGTCACCGTATCAACCTGAGAAGGGTTTGATTCCTGAAAATGCAAGAGGCTGTGATGAAATTTGGACCCACACTGTTTACAAGTCGATGTTGACCTACAAGCAGTCGTACTATGTTGCAGACTTAAACAATTTACACACGCGCGAAGTTTTTTAATATAATTATAACGTTCGCGTGGAGTAAGCGATCTAAATTTTGCGCAGGAATACAGACGATCATGATCCGATTTGTCACATAAGGAACATGTGGTTTTGTTATTGTTTACGACAAATGACCGTGCGTTGTTCTTAGAACTATTATTAGTCAATGCATTTTTATTGTACTTGGCGGTAGAAGTAATCGCAGTGGTGTTATCACCCGTACGAGATAACACTTTAATGCGATCACGAACAAAACAAGTTAAACTATCGAGGGTAGGTATTTCTTTAGTTCGGTTCTCCATTTCAAATAGCCGCGCGGTTTCTTTATCTAAGCGTTGTAATAGCATGTATGACATAATGAAGTCAGTTAAATCATTTAATTTTAAGTTGGTCAGTGCCAGATAAGAGTTTGAAAATTGGTCGATGAAAGTTTCCAAGTTATTTGCAGTAGCAGAATGAACTGGTTTTAATGAAAACATTTGTTCTAAATACGTAATAGCTAAGCTGCGCTTATCTTGGTATCTGTCTATGAGTGCATTGTATATCGTAGCGTAATTGTCTGCGGACGGAACAAAGCCCGCGTAGACAGATTTCGCTTTTCCAGTAAGTTTACTGGCTAAGTAGTACATACGTTCAGTGTCATTAAGCGACGTGTTCACATGAACAGCATTTTGGAATGTTGCGTAAAAGAGCGGCCAATCTTTTGAGTTTCCGTCAAACTCGGGAATATCGATGCGAGCTAATTTAACGGTACATGACGAGTTATCTGCAATGTTTACGTTTTGCTTAGACGTACTTGTACTCGATTTAGGTTCCATCTGAGCCTGTTTGCGTTTGACACGGCAAAATAAATCTTCAAACGCTAGCCATTGGTTAAAATCAGGTTCGGATTTTGAGTCAATTTTCAACAAAAGTGCATTAATATCCTTTATGCATTGTTGAAAGTTGCTACGAATCTCGTCAACAGTTTCGATTGAACAAAGGAAACTTTCTAAATCACTAGGATCGTCTATTTTGCGTGACATATCGTATATCTGTTGCATACGTTCAAAAAATAATTGGCGTTGGCATTCTAGTATTTTTATTTTTTGTTCGTTAGAAGAAGCCATTATTGTCTGGTCAGAGGAACGGTGACTATCTGAAGATAAGAATTATATGTAGGTAGGTTCCTACTGCAGCGTTCAAGATTACGAAATCGTTGGAATGCGGTTGAGTTAAATAAAAGTTTGATCAGTTATAAGTATAAGTGATTCAATGCGAAACAATAATAAATAATGTGTAAAGCGGTTACCAAAGGAGTACTCAATAACTTTGGTTTGGATTAGCGGAATTTATATGCGATGCGCAGCACACACACAAAATGGCGTTGTATGTCAGACCGGATAAATCAGTAGATAATGCGAATTTTTATGCGATGAGATATATTATTATATGATAAATGTATAAAACACTGTGCATAATCAAAATCTGGGCGTCGAAGGACCATGAAATGGTGCAAAATATGTATATAACTTCAAAAAATAATTACATATCTTCACCATGCGGGTGCTGGATCTATGCTTATGCTCAGATATTTTAGTGGCGATAAAGAGAGGAGTCTAGAAATCTGGAGGCCGAAGGTTTAGGTCTTAAATATTGTAATACGGGTGATGATTACATACCAATGTAACGCCTTAAGCAGGTGTCCTTCGGCAGTCCAGAAACCGGTGATCCTTGTGGGCGGTGTGATGCTGCTTTCTAAGATCACCTTCAAGTCTTTTCTCTTACACAGTTACACTTATAAATAGTTCATTAAACGGTGTTATTATGGTAAATTTAAATGTCTAATTGCTATGTGCGCACGCGCGGCGGTCAAAGGCGGTAGAACTGTATGGTCAGCGCGGATGACAGCTGAGTACTGATCGTTGCGGATAGTTGTATTGCCAGCTAGGGCTTTTGTAGAAGCTGCTGGAAGATGTGTCCCGCCGCGATGATCGAGCGATACATTAGCATGTTTTTCAATCATCCAATATTACAAATAAAAAGAACCACTTCTAAATATTTTTTTTAAGTCGATCCATCCTTCTTCTAGGATTTCAGTGACAAACACATGTACACAACAATTTTATTATATTATAAATATACTAAATATTCAATTTATATGTTATTATGCTATAAAATCTAAAGTTTTCTTGCTTCTGCTTCAACTCCAATATATTATTAATTAAATAAGAGATATATTGGCTAATAGAGCTAATTGTAATTTTTACATGAATAAGTACATATGTAAGTATGATGAGTCTCAGGCACCTTGACTTGAGCCTCTTCCTCTGCAACGCTATGGACCCGGCACACGCACACTGAATCCATGGAATGCTAAGTAAATTCGTCGTCTTATTCTTTCAGAAAATAGTCCTTACAAACTCAGTGAATACTTTAAAAAGGGAATTGGAAATAATGTCAATGTCATGTGGCATCGAAATACAATCGTATGTAGATAACGAGCACTGCACTGTTCTCTACCACTTGCAGCATGACGCACGTGACCAAGTTAAACATGGACTGAAAATTGTTATGAAAGATGGTAAGAATCAGTTTGATTTTTTTATTTAGGTGTACATCTATGGCAGGTAACGCAACTTTTTTTTACGTTACGGCAATGTCGTCTATTTACTACTATACCCCTTGCTCCAACGTAGAAGTTGGAGCAAGGGGTATACCAGCGAAATCCCTCTATAACCTATTGGTAAGATAGAGACAATCTTTATTTTATAAAAGCGTGCAATTCGAGCCCTATATGAATTGGATCCTAGGGAATCTCTGAGGAAAATTTTTAATGAAATTGATATTTTGGCCTTCTTATATATTTGAAAATATTATGTAATGTTCGTAAAAATTTGAGTAAATTTAAAATAAACAGTAACAATCATGATTACAACACTAGGAATAGAGATAAAATAGCGGTGCCAAGTTTTATATTAGCAAAGCCAAATATAAGGTCCTTCTTATGTAATTGTGTGCGGTTTTATAATAAAGTTCCCAAATATATTACAATGCTCACAGAAGGTTAATTCAAGTTGCACGTAAAAAAATATTTTGCTTAAGAAATCCTACTCTCACACAGTTTGTGATTACTTAAACGACAAAAATGCTTGGACAATTCCACCTCAGTCAACCTATCGCCTGTCACCTACGCAATTTGAACAAATATTTTAATAATTTTGTTACATAGTATGTAAAAGATTGTTAAAAGAACGGCCCCGAGTTTCTTGCCCGTTCTTCTCGCAGTGGCTCTATACATTTTTTTGCTGAACATGGCGGTATTAAGAATATTTCAATATAAATTTTGTGATTGATGTTCATAATTAAAGAGCGTCGTAGACCTCTAAATCAAATAAATGATTTTGATTTCGACTTTGATACAAAAGCTAGCAACAAGTGCGAAAAAACCTTTCAAAATGTAGCTTATCCCGCCTCTGACATGGATTTCCAGCTTTAGGCCAGGTACTCACTGTTGCTACAGTGCTCCACTGGTTCCGCCAGTTCGTAGCGTCAGTCCTGACTATACTATTCTTGAGCGTACTGGTGTGCGAACTGGTACAGCAGTTTACACAATGGACGCGTTTATAAATTGTTTAATTGTTGCTTATTATCTTCGCTGACCTAGACATCACGTACCTAGTCGTGACGTTCAAGAAGTCGAACTTCGGTGAATAGAGACTCGGGGATCAATATTCATTAAAAAGACCCCTCATATTCATATTTGGCCACCGAAAATATGACCATGTCTCCGAATTCCGCAATAAACTCAAGTGGCTTCCCATACGCTCTCGCCGGAATGTCCATATACTGTCCCTTCTTTACAGTCTCCTTTTTAATCCCTCTTCTCCGCGCTATCTCAGACAACATTTTTCGTACCTTCATGAAACAAACGAACTTTTGCTTAGATCATCTGAAAATCTGTTACTTGTCCATCCAGTATATAAAACAAAGTTTTTAACTCCTCCTTCACTGCTGAAGCTGTTAGGCTTTGGAAATCTTTACCTGTTGAAGTTAGACGCGCACCTACTTCAGAAGCTTTCAAGCAACGTGTCAAAGCTATTTATCTTCTGTAAGTTACAGTTAAGCCTATGTCGTCGTAGTTTCGTAGTTGATTATATGTATATTTGTGTATTGCTTAAAATATGTAAGAATATGATAGTATTATAACATAAGTGTATGTATGTATGTTTATGTTTAAATATACACAATGGTGTGGTGAAGTAAATAGAACTAATAATTAAGAAAACGTTAATTTAGTTAAGCAAAGTTTTATACATTACTCTTAAGTGCACCAAGCCGCCATAATAATTTATTTACTGCTCCTTCCTAAACATGGTTGCCTGGAAGAGATCGCTTTAAGCGATAAGGCCGCCAATTGTAACATAATTGTATTTTTTTTTGTAAATTCATCATAGATCTGTACTGTGGTGTTTCAATAAAGAGTTATATCTATCTATCTATCATATAATGCTCTCACATGTCGCACACACATGCCTATACGGTCTTTACAGCGCTGAGTCAACGCGCTCATTCATTTCCATAGCGCGTTAGTCCACAGTCGTACGGCATGCGCGCGTGGTCTGCGTACGTCTCGTACGCACTCACTGCGTACCTAGCGTTTAATGCATTTCTATATAAATGAAGAACGTGGCCATCTATGCACCGACGCGACGGTTTGTGCAGCACTGTAACCGGCCTTAAAAGGAGACAGAGTTTGAGAATTCTCTCTCAGCTCCTGATGATTTGTGCTTTGTAGTGGTAGGAACTTATAGGTACCACTACCACTGCAGCCTCAGATACCTGTTGGTCAGATACCGCCTGTTGGTAAGCGTCACATTAGCAGTGCCACCGTTCTCGTTCTGCTTCACACTACACTGCGCTCGTAACTCCGGGACGTTAGTTCCTATTTCTCGTTCGACCAATCATTTCAACTGCTACAGTGCCTTTTACATATACATGCTCTGGGGTATGCATTACAGTTACCCAATTCGCTTACCCAAGGCTCAAAAAGATTAAATATTATAACAACACGTATAAAATAATAAAAGGTAGACAATGGAAATCCAAACAATATTAAATCAGAGAAAAATTAAAGATACTTCTAGAACTAAAAACATTTAAAAAAAACTTAGTACCTAAGTAATTAGAAAATTATATAGCTATAAGTTTTATTTACTTTGGTAACATAATCCAATGCCGCTCTGTAAAATTCCTGCGAAGTGCAGTGGAACAGATCCAGGTGTTGGCAAATAATACCATCGAGCAACCGCAACGCCTGGTAGAGCGGAGCCTGTCGCCCTAGTTGTGCGTTGGCAATTGGACATGCAAATAGTTCGTGCCGCCTGGCTTTTACATAACTTTCGTGTACAGCTAAACATATTGTTTCTAATAATGAAGGTATCAACTTATATTTTTAATATTGTTAGGCTTGCAATAACGCCTGCTATGGGGATTACTTTACAAAATCACAAAAATACGATAGCAAAAATTTAAGTCATGTGCGGGATATATCAACTTATATCCCAAGAAAAAATTTAATGTGTACTTAATTTGCGTAATGTTTACTTACCATGAGACAAACCATAAGCCTTACTTTCAGAGTGTTGTAACCAGACATACCTAACACTTGGATATAAAAATGGGTATCCAACAAAGTATATATTATATGCTAATATATATGCTGCTTTTACACACTTAAATACAGTAGGGTCGCACACCACTGCCTCTATGCAGGATATCTCACATTGTGGTCGACAACTGAGAGTAACACATATAGGTAGTGCGTCCATACACACCCGTTATAAAGACGTTTTGTATTCAGGGTATTATTCTGAAAAAAACATTAGTTATTTATGAAGACTTACAAGATTTTTTACTGTCAAAATCTGTGTGGAATTTACTACTGGTACGATTATTTACCAAAAGCTAGCTGACATTTCCTATTGAAATCTAATAATCCAGCATAGTTAAAACAAATGGGTGCTGTATCTTGGGAGTACTTCGATTTGAACTAAATAACAAAACCATTTATTTTAACACTAATCTCTTCAAATTAGACAGGAATTTTGTATGACCACCTAACCTAGATACGAATACCAAAGTAAAACCTGATCAACAGTCATTATAACTGTATTTATTTTTGAGAGTAATTCTAGGTTAACAAGAAGAACATCTTCGACCACATCATCATTACCATCAGTTTATTAGAGAGTGGTCATAGTCTATGTCTGGAAGCTTGTTGGGGTTGTAAATACACAATAGGGTTAAATTTTGTGGTTGAGAAGTTCCTATGGCCATCAGAAATTACCATAACCATTGCACCACACTATTATTGCATTTTCACTAATGTTCAGCTTAATCGGATTGGTGGAAATAGTCATTTAATCGTTTTTAAAATGATAACCTTAAAAATAATTAATGTTCAGAGAAAAAGCTTTAACACTTTCACAATGTTTAAATCGTTGGGTTTTTTTATTGTTGCTGTCATGTCTTGAGGAATACTACAGATAAACCTAGATGATGTCCAGGGCTTGATGATGCAGCTGGAAAGTGGTCATATAAACTTCTCAACTAAAATAGCACTACAGTTAGGGTTACCATATTCATAATGATTAAGCTGAAATCTCAGGATGATCCATTTCGCCTGCCAAGCGTAGGGATTATAGATCCCCCGTCGCCGCCCTTAACAGTGGAGGCTTTGTTCTGTAATGGATGATCCGGCACAGAGATCCGGCTAATACAGTAAGCTCATTACAGTTGTGTGAGTTGTGAATTTTGTTTTCTAAAAAATCTTATGTTTTTTGTATGGAAATCAGGAGTTTTCTCTGAAGTATTTAATTTTTAATCTTCAACTTCAGACTAATGTCATCATACTTTGCCTACTTTTTTTTTCTGTTTCCTGTAGATGGCAATGTACTTGCCTCCTATACTATAAAATAAATATATCAACCGCGAAAAAACGTGGGTATTTTTACTCCTTCGAAGAAAAAATCGGGTGATTATTTAAATGTTTGTTGTTTTAAGGTGTTTACGACACATCAGACACTTCCCTCCCTGTCGGGTTCAATTTGGCTGCAGTGCTGAGTCGCTATAGTAATGTCATGGTGCCAGAGTGCCTTATAGCAGTCAGGAAATCACTGGTAGCTTACTACGACAGATTGGAACAGTTTGATCGTCTCAAAGTAAGTATGACCAAAATGTATGCAAAAAATATTCAATGTCACAGCATGCACAGATAAGCCACGTTCACTCTCGCAGAGGTGGGTTCTTCTCGGCAATACAGTATGATAACACGAGCATCCAAATGACAGATCTCAAGAGCAACCCAATGACACCAAGATCATCCCTACAACAAAAAAAACAGAACATTATGTTATGATATACAGGCCGAAAACAGCAAATGAAATAAACAAAAAAACAGAACATGACCATTATTTAAGTATATAAAAAACTGCATAGACCCGCTAAGAAATTTCAATTTGTGATTTTGGTAACTATGTGAGGAATTGGTCAACAAATCACTTGGAATTGGAACACAAAGGAATTGTTAATCAGTTGACTGATATAGTATCATGTAAATCCACTATTTTTTTCTTTCATAATATAGACACTTAAAATCAGACCGTTCCTGTCACTGTATGTTACTGTAGCATTCAATGGTTTACAATGTTACAATACAATATTAAAATTCAACTATAAAAGTACTAAAGAACAAAGAAATGTGTACACACTCAATTCTTTCAGGTGATGGTGAAGATGGAAGCTCAGCTGTTCAAGTTGTTAGATGGCTCCCACATGGAGATATCATTCATGGTTCAAAATGAGCGTGACCCGGAAGAGAGTCAGATTCAAGTGAAATTAATACTGGACTACCGAGTCCATGATATAAGACCAAAACAGTACTCTTTAGTGGATTTAGGTGAGCACACATATCACATTCCTACTCTTCTACACATTTTTTTTTGAGGTCGCGGGGCAAACTATTAGCTGCCTCACCCGGTGGTAAGTTATCACTGGCGCCTACGGGCACCTGCAACACTAGTCTCAAGGATTAGCTGTATCGGTTTGGAAATAATAGATGTCAGGTGGTTCCACATAGAAGCAGCGGTAGGCAGAACATGCCGTGAGATTCGCACGACTGTGGACCTCCAAACGTCGTAATGAAGTTGTTGAAACATCATGCTCCGTCGCGGCGTCCTATATCAATAATTTGGGACTTGGAATTGGTGCAAAGTATTTTGCTAATGAAACAATACATATTGTTAATGTTTTGTGGCGGGCCGACTCTCTGACGCCAAACCTCATCTTTTAGGTTATATACCGGTTGCCAATCAACATAGTTAAAGCTGTTGTATAGTTGACGCATAAAAGTTGGTAACTTTTGTTGATGCCACATAAACAACAGTTTCTATAAAGCTGCGTCTATTACTAAATAAAAATTGTCTAATTTTTACGTTTTGAACATGTGTTCGACAAAATGTGCAAATTTTTGATATATTCTTGAATAGGTAGTAATGAAAGCCAGCAATATTCGCCGCGGAACATACGGGTGTATATTCCGGCAGCGGTATTCGAGAGACAGATTTTTTTATTGCTGATTCACCTTTGACTACTATCTCATTGGATAAGATCAATAAGTGATCATGCGGTCTAAGATATTGTTAAGCCTAACCTACATATATTTACTGTAGAGGACAGCTACAGGAAATAATCGCTAGGTGCTTGGTGACAGGTTTTCTAAATAAATGCCCTTCCACCGCAAAAAAGTTTACATTCTAGGATAACCCTGTTTACCATCTTCGACCACATCATTACTTACCATTAGGTACATTGTTATAAAATGCTAAACCCATCGCCAAATGATACAAAAAGACGTTCTTAACCAGATTTACATCGCTGAAGTAACTTCTATTTCATGATTGGACGTAGTTCCTGAAAACGTTCCTAACCACAATCATGTAAAATTGAGTTCTGAATACCAAACTAATCACGTGATTCATATTTTCTGACTGACAAGATATGATACTATTGTTCTTTATATGAAATCATCACTTAGTAGCCCAATCCATATGCACTACCACACATTATGCATCCACATTAAGCACGATTTTCTCAAAATGTTATGTTTGTGGATTGGAACGTTTTTCAGTAACTACGTCCACCATAAGTACTCAACCATTTTGTTTAGGATATCAAAAACGGACTGTTTCTACTGTAACTTAAAATCTTTATTTTACAGACACGGAAAAAGAAGCAGTTGAAGCTTTGCAAAACCAGTGCACTGTGTTCAAGAAGAAACCTTTGCACAAGGCCTTTAAGGAAGCGTTCATTGAAGGCAATGGAGCTTACATCATGGTAGAACAGGTAACTATAGCACTACTTATAAGTACTAATAACCTTTTATCATGTGCATCTTATTTTTGCCCTTATCTCATTGGGATAGTATATCACATATTGTTTTTATAACAATTGTGAATAATCACTATTGCGTGTTAAGCTCATCACATTTACTAATTGTTATAGCAGAAAATTTTCGGCAGTGGGAAACGAACCCGTGGTCCCCAGATTCGCAACGACAAATATCTAGGCTATCGGAACATATTCGACTGAGCTGAATCTTGTGTTCCCTTATGACGGTTAAAATTAGATTCTAGGCTAGCATGAACAACATCTTCGACCACATCATCACTTACCATCAGGTGAGATAGTGGTCAAAGGCTAGCCTATCAACTATAAAAAAAAACTACAATTTTATTATTTTAACCGTCATAGGGGACATATATATATTTTTTTATTTATATTTAGATATATAAATTTGATTGGCTATTTTTTTTAACGTGATTAATATTATTCGTATGTGTATTTATGTCCTGTAGAATCACTTTCCATAATTAAATTGGATTCGATAAAAGACCTGAGTCGCAAACTTTCAAAGTGCAAGGTAACTGGGCTATTGATTAATCTGTGCCATTTTGCCACAAGATAATTCTTTTAATTTTTATTGACATATATTTACTTTTTCATCGATCTTTAATAGTGTTCTGTTTTCCAACGTTTGCTGGTTTTATATGTTATTCTTTAAAAATTATATATTATCACTCTGTATTTTTTTTGTATGATACCATGTTACTTTAAACTGGTGTACAAGGAAGCATAACTTGTCATAAAAAATATAAAAATTAAACACTAATGTGATTTGAACCCGATACCATCCGTCCTTAGGTTTATGTTTTTGGAGTTGGCCTCAGTTAATTTAATATGAAATATTTTTTTTAGTTTGGTACCGAGCTCATCGTTCAAGAAAGGCGAAAGCGCGCACGTCCACCTAACCCACAATACAATAATGACGACACCTACCGTCCAGAAGATTGCTCTGAGAGTGAAAATGACGCTGACTGATGTGTCTTCTACTTCTATTGATCCAGATCTTCAATATAAGAATAATCACCGTCGGTCCCCTATACAGAAGATAATTCTTTCAATCTATAACAGTAACTGTTCTAAATAAAAGTTAGTACGACAAATGCATTCAGTATTTAACTATTTTAATTCAGTTCAAAATTAAAGAAAATACTATGTTGGGACGTTATTTAGTTCTTTTTCAACAAGTTATGATTTAAGGCCAAGAGCAAGATTAGGAATATTATTATTAGTTTATTAGGAAATTGTCCTGTTTATAATAACAACCAACAGTTGCGTTAATAATCGGATAAAAAAACCAAGTTCTTTTTTATTTACTAAATGTATGCCAAAGCAAAAGGAGTTTTTACAATATCTTCTATGGTTTCTGATTTCATATAATATCTTCAGTTTCATGAGAAACTCGCCCATGGTCAAGAAAATTTACTATGACATAACGCGCATGCGCGGGTAGTTAACTGATTCGCATCTCTCTACGTATTTATGTTGTTTTTAATTAAATATAGTGCAAATTGGGTATACTTTTTGTTAAAAAGTTGTTGAAATACTTTAATATTTTAATAATAAGTTGGAGTATTATCAGTAAAAGTCAAAGTTTCCACAATAACAATGTCGTTGTGTAGTGCCTGTGCTGGATCGCTTCAAGAAAAAGATAAAGTGATATGTTCAGCTACGCCCTGTGATAAACAGTATCACTTCCAGTGTGTCGGTCTCCCAAGCTCTAAATTTGATGACAAAGAAACTTGGATCTGTCCAGAGTGCATAGCTAAGAAGAGAAAGGGAAATAACAGTGAAACACCTGTGAGACAAACTCCAACTACGCGCGATTTAAATGACTCTGACGTCAGTTTTGTGACCTATCGACCCCAACAACAACAACCAACTTTTAGCGCAGAATTTTTAGCTAGCATATGCGAGGATATTATGACCTCGGTAAGGAAAGAGCTACCAAAAATAATAGGTGCCACTTTGAACAAAAAATTGAATGAGCTATCGGAGAGGCTTCAAGGCGTTGAGGACTCAATAAAGGTAGTAAGCGACAGTCACGATGATATTAAAAAGACTCTGAACACTCACAGTAGCTCAAATAAGAAATTACAGACAGAAAATAAGCAACTGAAAGACAATATTAAAAATCTTGAAGCAAGACTATGGTCTATGGAGGAGTCAGCGGCGAAACAGGAACAATGGGCAAAGCAGCAAAATATAGAAATTGTTGGCATTCCTGAGGCCAACGAAGAGTCGCTCCCGGCGTTAGTTGTTCAGTTGGCAGATCTAGCGGGGTTGCGGCTGCGCTCAGAAGATGTGGAATTTGCCCATCGTGTTCGTGCCAAGCGTCCTATCAATGGGAAACCACGCTCCATAATTGCCCGCTTCCGAGAACGTAGTACAAAAGACACATTCCTATCATATTTAAGAAAAAAGCACGGCTTAACCGGCAAAGATATTGGAATGAATGGCGATTTTAAATTATTTGTAAACGAACATCTAACAATCAAAAATAAACAACTTTTAAGTAAGTGTAAAGTAAGAGCTAAAGAACTACAGTATAAATATGTATGGACAAAAAACTGTCGCATATATATTCGAAAAAACGATACATCGCCGTACATTCTTATATCTTCAGAAGTGGACCTAAAAAAGTTAGTTTAAATACTATAAAGATACCTAAATATTCTATCTCTGAACTTACCGTAATATTTTTATTGTCAAACACTCATGTAGAAATACGCTTGTTCCAACAACACCTTAACACAACACACATTTCAATACACATCACAAAACTGCTAAAAATACATAACCATTGCATTCAACAACTTTCATTATTAAACGCTATATCAATCATCTGGTCATCAACGCATGCTCAAGTTCATATAGAATGTTTTCTATATCTTATGATTGGTTATATTATGCGAACAATTACATTCCATTACGTTATAACTATAATTTTATCAGTCACTTTATATAAGTATGACTTACTTCAGTACATTTTTAATGGGTAATACAAAATTAAGTTTTTTATATCAAAATGTACGCGGACTTAGAACGAAAACGCACCAGTTTAGTAGCAATTTACTTGCTATAGATCATGATATCGTTCTTATTACGGAAACTTGGCTGAATAGTGGAATTTTAGACTCGGAATTGGTAAGTTGTAATTATAACATAATAAGACGTGACCGCGGATCGCATGGAGGCGGTATAATGATATTGTACTCCGACCGACTCAACGTACATTCGCGTCCAGACTGGCAACATGATCACCTGGACGTTGAATGCCTATGGGTAACAATAGAAGGGAGAACAATAAAGTCTGATAAGGATTTACACATAGCTTTGGTTTACATGCCGCCGGACGACAAGAGGCCTGAACGGCTTAAGAAACTTAAAGATTGGATTTCCACCATTATGTCATTATCCTCTAATGATTACTTCATGATAGCTGGAGATTTTAATTTGCCCTGTGTTCAGTGGGAAAACAATAACCCTGTTTATATAAAAAAGGGAAGTGTCGAACTACAACACTCTGCCTTAGATTTAATAAATCAATGTAACTTTTTGGGCCTACAACAATTTAATTCTTTGTTGAATTGCTCTGGAAATACATTGGATCTCATTTTCTGTAATTTTAATATAGATATCTGTAAATGTTCCACTCCGTTAGTGAAAGAAGACATATTTCATGTTACGCTAAACATTGATGCATCGGATGTAACTGTCGCTCCTTTATTTAAGCCTCTCCGCAAAAAATTCCAATATAGAAAAGCTTGCTATGCCGACGTTAACGACGCTTTATCTATTATAGATTGGTCTGATCTGTATCAGGGAACGGTTGAAGATGCAGTGTCTAAATTTTACAAAAAGATTAATGACGTAATATTAGCATTAGTACCACAAATAACAGTAGATGGATCTCACCAATACCCAGTCTGGTATACTAAATCTCTCATTAATATAAACAAAGAAAAAATAAGGTGCACTCACGCTGGAAGCTCTATAAAAACCCTTTAGATTATGACGAATTTTCATTTCTCCGATCTAGATTTAAGCGGGTTGAGACACAATGTTATAAGAAGTACATTTCCAGGTCACAAGAATCAATTAAATCCAACCCAAAATTACTTTGGAGCTTCATTAAAGGTAAGAGAAAATCAGCGACCGCGTATCCGAGTTCTATGTTTCACAATAAAAAGAAACTAACAAACACTGCTGAAATAGTTCAATCTTTCAACTTGTACTTTCAACAGATGTTTGCGCAACCCTCTACTTTATATGACACAACTCCTTTGCCTGTTGTAGGGTCAAGTTCACAAGTTATCAATATGATTGTCATATCTGAGGAACAAGTGCTCAAGCTACTCCGCGGTCTAGACCCCAATAAAGGACCGGGTAGTGATAATTTGCCCCCATTTTTTATTAGCCAATGCGCTGAAACGTTATTTAAACCAGTAACCATTATTTTCAACCGCTCGATTCGTGAAGGAGTATTTCCTACTATATGGAAACAGGAAACAGGCACACATTGTTCCTCTGCATAAAAAAGGATCTAAGTCACAAATTGATAATTACAGACCCATCTCCATTCTAAACGTTCTTAGTAAATGCTTCGAAAAAATTATATATGAGTCTATCTATCCACTCATTGTTCAAAGCATACCAGAGCAGCAGCATGGTTTTATTAGAGGCCGTTCAACTACTAGCAATCTCGGCGTTGTTGTCAGTGATATTTTGAAGGGTATGGAGTTGTATGCGCAGGTTGATGTGATCTATACAGATTTTGAAAAAGCCTTTGATCGTGTGGATCATGTCATCCTGCTGCGAAAGCTGCAAGAACTGGGCATACAGGGTGATCTTTTGAGATGGGTGCAATCGTACGTTGATAATAGGAGTCAAGCAGTGGTGATCGGTGGGGCCCGTTCCGACTACATTAGGATCCCTTCTGGCGTTCCGCAAGGATCGTTGTTAGGCCCATTATTTTACACGGCTTATCTTTATGATATTGGATCATGTTTCCATAACGCAAAGTTTTTACTTTATGCTGATGACAAGAAGGTTTATTACAAAATACGAAATATCAATGACTGCTTTAAATTACAGGAAGATTTAGATAGATTAACAGTATATTACAATAAAAACCGAATTGATGTCAATCTGAATAAATGTATGTCTATAAACTTCACGCGCAAGAAGGACCCTATTTCCTTTTCGTACAAACTTAATAATACATTAATTATCAAACAAGACTGCGTTAAGGATTTAGGAATATTCCTCGACAAAAGTCTTACATTTGCACCTCATGTTTGAATATATTGTTGATAAAGCGTACAAAAATTTAGGATTTATACTACGTGTGACTAGGACATTTACTGATTTACTATGTTTGAAAGTATTATATTTCGCGTATGTGCGCAGCGTACTTGATTATTGCAGCCCAATTTGGAATCCGCAATACGTTATTTACGAGAATGCTATAGAATCAATTCAAAGAAAATTTATTAAGCACTTAGAATTCCGTAGCAAGACTATATTTAACGATTATGTAGCCTCTTGTCAAAAACACGGATTGATGACGTTGCGTAATAGACGTATTTTAAATGATATGTCATTATTTCATGACATTTGTTCAGGCACACTCGATTGCTCCTTGTTAATCGCCGATGTGCTAGCCTTACGAGCTCCGCCTCGCAGAACAAGACACACCCAACTGTTCCAAGTGCCTACCCACCGCACTAATTACTCGGCAAATAGCCTTACAAGTAGAATGCCTAGAACTTTCAACAAATTATTTAGCGAAATTGATCCCTTTTGTAAATCTAAACATGTTTTTAAAAATGCAGTATCTAAATGTATTAAAGACAATTTTTTGTAAGGTAAAACCATTTTCGTGAAACAGTAACTATTTCAAACTATGTGTATAATAATAAAAAGTAATTAAACAAAATAAAAAATAAAAATTAATTAAATATATTAAATCAATAACGTATGTAACGAAAATATAAAAATAATTAAAATATGTATATATTTTTGCGCCATGTAAGCCTCACTTGCGTCCCGCTAAAGCTAAAACTGGTCTGGACGGTTAGCTGCACCGCTCAATATAAGTTGTTGTTGTGAGCTGTAACTATATTATAGTTAGTGAACTTAGCAACTTAGCACTTGCGTTGTTTTTCGTAAAATTTGAAGTAGTCCTACTTATTAACTTAATACTTGTTTACATCGAGTTGGAAGTATTGATTAATTAGTTTTGTCGGACGAACACCCGAATGATATTGTTTATTGAATTTGTTGTAATGTATTTTTATTTAGCGGTTTTGTTGTTTATAACTAAAACATACTACAGAGTTCGCCTCCCACATTGACAACACACACACACACACACACACATTTATTTACATACACAACACGCAATCCATACATACAAAACATGATATTTATTGTAATAGCATTCATTAATAATTTCTGCTTGAAGGATTAATGTTAGATTTTTCTGTAATTTTAATGTTACTTTTCTAGTTCTTTTCATTTGTTTTTATTGTTACACCAAAAATTGTTTATATATATTCCCTGTCAACAGTTACGTAGTTAAGTATTTATTAACTCATAATGTGACTAACTACCCGTAAAATGATGTGGTAAACATGTATACATGTACCTATTCCTACAAAGTGAAGGTTCTATTTGGCTCATGTGTAGAATATATTTTAATAGTTATAAGAAACCAATGTTACAGCTGTGAACTTTTGTTTAATAAATAAATAAATAAAATAAATAAATAAATGCCAAAATTGTCTCCATAAAAGGGACAATAAATGATTTTCAAGTATCTCCCATGATTTCTAATTTCCCATTTCTTTTGATTTCTCTAAGATGATTGCACTGCATTATTTGTTTTTTTTTTAAATATTTTTTGTCTATGATATTCAATGAGAAAGAGAGGTTAAAATATGTTGTTGTATGTGGTTTTGAGTTTGTTGGTGTTCAATAAAATAAACATGAATAATTTAAATAAAATTTAATTTACATAAAAATAAAAACGAATCTTACATCTTATGGTTTACATTATAAAACGCTTTAATATGACTGACTTCAATTTTAAGATCTAAGTGAATGTCATGAATTTTATTATATGTTTTACTTACTATACAAGCCGCTAGAACTATATAAATTTTGTGAAAAAGATGCTATTTGTGCGCTTCATATTATAAAATACTAGTAAATCTAAGCTACATTACTCTATCGGGCTTAGAAATGTACATAAAAAAACCTATAGAAACCACCTTCAGTCTGAATATAATTAATGATAAAAAAAATTAACCACACATCTTGTTATGCCCATGCCACACATATGTGCTAATCCTCATTATCTCATATTGCGTAATGCTATGAGTGGCACAGGGTACGCACACAAGATGTATAAAATTCAAGGGATTTGCAATTATATATTATACTGCAGTTAGGTAGTACTGTACTATAGGTAGGAATTAACAGTAACCTTCCATTCTTAATCTATGTAAATTGCACTTTTATATATACATAAATTCAATACAGCATTTTCATATTAACACTATTTAAACACCGCATTCGCACCAGAAAACATGTATGGCTCAAAACTTGTTGTGTGATAAAAAATTGGCCTAAATCACAGTGTTTGCTTTCACACTGTGGGAAAAGTGTCATCTTAAGAAGTTGTGTGATAATGCAAACACTGAATACTGACAGGAAACGGAGTATACAACATATTTTCAATTCGGTGCGAATGTAGAGTAACACGCCTATAAGAAGTAAATAACTTACTGACGGAACCATATATTATAATTAAATCATAAAGTAATGATCCCAAATAACATTCTCACTAAAAAAAGAAATTTTGAAAAAGTCGATCTATTAGTACATATCTAAAAAAGGAGGAGTTTCTCAACTCAATAACATGTAATGGAATTAAGTTTAAATTTTCTACTAATGTCAGTTTGTGACTAATTCTTTGTAACAATTGATGCACATTAACTTATTATTCAATGAAGATAGTATTTCAATTAATTATCCACTTTACAAGAATACATTAGGATTTTACAGATAGATTGCAATGATTTCACAGGAAGAACATTTCACAACACCGGTTTGGTACTGGAATATCAATAAATCATTGAATAAAAAAGGCATTAATGTTTATACGGCCCGGTAATCGGGCATTAAATGGAGGATGTTCTTGTAATTTTAAGTTATAAGTAATCGAAACACCATCATCAGCCACTCAACTAGCACCGCGAGAATCCCACAACACAACACAGCACAGTCACTTCACTTCATATAGCATGGTTCAGTGAAAGTCAGTGAAATTGTCGAGGCTAAGTTGGCTGCGGATGCCGTGCAGTATCTGCTGTTCGATCTGGACCCTCGCGCGCAGTTGTAGCTCCTCCCTCATATTCTGGTCGTACATGGAGCGGATCTTGTTCAACTTGTTTTCCAAGAAGCCCAAGCGCCGTAGTATCGACCAGAATGTTGTCACTCATACACCTCGGTTAGGGAGTGGTTTCACCTGAAATTTAAATAAGGAAGTTAGGTACATACTTATGTCGCATCTGAGAGTCTATAGCCTATTATTGTAACTATATAATAATCTACAGAGATGACATCAATGGTCGCCTCAAATTTGTCCCGTGGTATTTGTTGTATCGCACACCGTACAGTACATACCATGGGAAACTTACTCAATCGGGTATAAAATATTCTATTATCAGATCAATTGTGCCAAATGAGCAGCATGCCACTTCTCACGTGGATGTGAATAGCGTGTATTAGACGCCCAACAGGGCTGTATGCCATTTTAGTGCCCTGCCAGGTTTTAATATAATATGTTCTTGTGTTCCTGTCTTATATGTTGTTAGCGTAAACATATTATTTGTAATATATTCTTGTGTTTCGTCCAGTGTGTTAGATATGTTTTTTCTCTTTTGTATGACCTTGAAAATGTACCCGGTGAATGGCAATAGGCTCGCCCCCTATTACAAGGGGCAAAACTTCAATTGGCGAAACGTGGGTTTTTACACACCTCTGCCTACACCGAATAGGGAATTCAGGCGTTATTATATGTATATATGTGTATCATGGTTGCAAAAATCGCAGTCTGTGATACTTATAAGAAATTGACAGAGGACATCAATGCAATTAAAAATTTTATTACGTTGGTATGCTAAAGTGTAGCGTTTCTTTATCGACTTATTTGCTGCATTTTTTTAATGGCATACTAATCCTCCAACATCTTACAAGCGCGACACTAGAATACTATATTTAATTTTTGTTCATATTGAAGTCCTTTATCATGCTAGCTGAGCCCGCGCGGTTTAACCGTCGACGTAGACAATGATGAAATTATCCTAAAAGTTAAATCCCCCACGAGGTAGGTACAATTACAAATGGGGAATTTCAGGAAAGCATACCGAAAATCTCACACGAATTTTCGGAATAATCCATGGCCTAAACTATCTGTATTCCAAATTTAATCCATATCAGTTCAGCAGTTTTCGCTTGAAGGAATAAAACACACAGATTAAGAAACTTTCGCATCAGTAATATGTGATTAAGGTTCAACTGGCCGGTCACTTCTCCATACAAACGTCGTAGGGTGATCACTCCCTTATTTGAGGTTTTAAGTTCAGACTTTAGCATAATAGCGATTGATATCGTTATTATCTAGGCTTGTATGATGCCAAAATTTTAAAAAGATAATTAAGTTGTAAGTTATGAGCCTCGAAAACTTTATATGAAAATGTTTCGAGGCTCATAATTCTCAAGTTAATAATTTTATTAAAATTTCGGCATCATACAAGCCTAGATAATGACGAGATCAATCGGTATTATGCTTTATTTTGGACCTAAATCCTCAAATAAGGGAGTGATCACTCTACTACGTTTGTATGGAAAACGGGCCGGCCAGTTCTCCCTTAAGGTTTTTAATTACAAAATTAAAATTTACGAGACAATAAATTATAGTCATAAGGATAAGGTTTGATCACTTGCTGAGATTTTTTACCAAATTATGGACTTGCAGGTATGACGAACTTACATCGAAATGTGTTCTGTAGTGTTCTCGTGATTCGTCAAAGCTTAGAATCACAGATATGAATACATTTATAAATTAGTCATATTTTAAATACACTTTTACGTATGCTATAGCAACTTGTAATTAACACTTTAAACTCATCAATAATGCGAAGACATAACCAAAACTACCAACGATCGGGGCAACGTTTTCAAAACTACTATTTCCGTGTCTTTTATGCCTTTCCGTTTCCAGTTATTGGTTCTGTACCCCCAGAAGACAAAACGGAGCCCTATTCATGTAATTCAGATAATAATCGTTTTTTTTTAAAGTCTGATAGGTTAGCCTTTGACTACTATCTCACCTGATGGTAAGTGATGATGTGGTCGAAGATGTTGTTCAGGATAACCTAGAATTACTGGCTCTCAAGGACACAGCTGCCGGAACACACCGGTAGGTGCTTGGCGACAGATTTTCTACTTGTGGGTGGTAGCTAGCCAGGCGGGCATTCGCAAAATGCCCTACCACCATGCTATAACGACTGCCATCCTAAGACAACAACCGGGACCGACGGCTTAACGTGCCCTCCGAAGCACGGAAACGCTCAGTATTAATGTCACTAGCGGTCACCCATCCAACTCATGACCGCGGGCGACGTTGCTTAACTTTGCTGATCGGTTGAGAACAGCTAAGTAAACTTCGCTACGAGCGCTTCGCTTGTTTTAATCCGTAAACCTGTTCAGCTTTAAAAGGGAATATGCACAGACCTGAAATTTAGATTAGTTTAAGATGGCTCAAAGCATCCATCTCAATTATTTTTCATGTTATATGTCCAATTGGGGGAAGTAATTACCTTGTAGATGCGGACAAGCCAGTGCTCGGTGGTGTATGCCTCTTCTAACACGTCGAGGTTGAAGTCTTTGTTGCCGATTTCGGCGCCTCGAACACGGTCGAACCCGGGTGGA
This sequence comes from Plagodis pulveraria, assembly GCA_963890685.1. Lineage (NCBI taxonomy): Eukaryota > Metazoa > Arthropoda > Insecta > Lepidoptera > Geometridae > Plagodis > Plagodis pulveraria. The sequence goes on from OY982950.1 coordinate 7,119,006, forward strand.
CGACCTACATAATTAGTGAACAGATGTAATTATAGTTTCCTATAAAACAATACTGAAATAACAACGATATGCCATGACACTCAAAAAATCAGTGGTTTTATATAAAAATTAGTTTTCTACTATGCCTATTGACATCTACTTTTTTTTCTAAACTGGCACCCCATTCTTATCTTCCCGAGTCGAGGGGACAAACGGGACTAGAAGCTATCATTTTACACTTCGCTCCCCCAAGAGGCAGCGGAGGCATTTTTTGTTGGTTGTCATGGCTGTAATATACACAACATACTCATATGTGTTAACTTATTCATTTAGGTATGTGTATAAAAATATAACAATAAAATAACTAAACCTTATATTGTTTCTTTTTTCTATGTTATTGTGACGAAACAAGTTCGAGGCCCACCTGATGTTAAGCGGACTAACCTCTGCCTGTAACAGATACATTTCATCACAAGTCACGAATTGCACTGCGCCCTTCGCTTTGAGACATATTTGCTAAGTCTCATGTGCCTGTAATTTCACTGGCTCTCAAGGACTGCTGCCGGAACACACCGTTAGGTGCTTGGCAACAGATTTTCTGCTTGAGGGTGGTAGCTAGCCAGGCGGGCATTCGCAAAATGCCCTACCACCATGCTATAACGACTGCCATCCTAAGACAACAACCGGGACCGACGGCTTAACGTGCCCCCCGAAGCACGGAAACGCTCAGTAGTAATGTCACTAGCGGTCACCCATCCAAATCATGACCGCGCGCGACGTTGCTTAACTTTGCTGATCGGTAAACTTCGCTACCAGCGCTTCATCTTCTCAATAAAAAATACAGATGCATCAACCTGATTCCAGTAGTGGTAAAGTTAGGGTGATCAACCACTCACCGCCTTCAGTATAGACGAGTCCAAACTTGTAATAGCTCATCTTGTACATGAGACAGTTGAGCAGCGTGCCGGAGCCGTCGGCGTCGACGCGGAACTCTCCCGCGGGGGTGTAGTAGTCGGCCTCCTTTATGTGCGCGCCGCGGTCGGTGCTGCCGCCGATACGGACCATCCATAGGAACTTGTTTATGTCTGCAAACAAATAATGGTATAACATTAATGACTAACGATATCATTATTACAACCCCGTGGGGTGCACGTTTTAGAATATCACCCCCCCCCCCCCCCCCCCCACCCCAATTTCTACCTGTGGGTGTTGTCAGAGGCGACTGTTAAGGTAATACCGAAAGGTAGCAGCACCTTCCACATTGAGGTTCTTAGGTAGATGCGGTTTTAGATGCATGTACAACAGGTGTCTGAATTCGCATAACCGATATTGTGATCAAGTGTTCACGAACATCCCTATAGCTACTTACCATCAGAAGAATACCCGACGAGACCTCCAAATATGACCAGCACATAGTCAACATCGAGTTCTCGCATGATCTCGTAAGCTTTATCTTCCGTAGAGGCCATCGCTTGTCCAACGCGAGAGATGTGCGTGTTGTTCCAAGTATTATTGTCCACTATCACAGTTCGATTCGCCATTGCTGTTATCTGATACCCGTAGTCCCACCATGACATCACTTTGGCGTCCTAGAGATAATAATAATAATAATAATTTTATTCAGCAAGCATATTGTTTTACAATCTTAAAACTATTTTTCTACATACAAGTGTTAGTTTAATTTTGTTTTAGATGTTTGGACTCTGTTCTCCACACTAGGATTCCCTGTGTCGTGGAGATCCATTTCTTTACAGCATGAATATAAATATAATGTTTCAAGTGCTCATTCACACATTTCTTATCACTAACATGATATGCAATTCAGTAGCATGTGCAATCTTTCTTGTAGTCAGTAATGCGGCAACATTTTGCTTATCACCATAATATGTTGTCTTGTAAAGTAACATGATTATAGTTTGCAATTGAAATACATTTAATATACATTAACAATAGGAGATATATTCAACCTATTTTGCGAGACAGTTAACATTTTTGCAATAAGGGTTGGATGTAGATTTGAGTAAAGTGGTGTATGTGATGTGTATAAAAATCTTTTATTTATCTAATTCCCATAATTTGCTCGTTTTCGTCATAATTAAGAGCTGATAACCATTGTATCAGGACTTTTTTGCATTCACTTCTAGAAAGATAAAAAATATTTAGTGCTCTATTCGTTTGAGTGTATAAATAAGGTGCAGCCCAACAGTAGGCACGACGATAGAACTCAGAGTGTCTTCGTGGAACTTTCCACCGAATGTGTCTTCGACAGATGATGACTTTGGTATGTGCAGTTTTATGGAATCTGAGAATTAGAGATATGATATATAACTGTCTCACTCTGAGGAGACCACACTCTTGATAGAGATCATTAGTTGGGTATAGAATTGTTTTTTTGTGAGCCACTTTAAGAACAGCTCGTTGAGCACGTTCCAGCTTTAGAAGATGTTGTTTATATGCACCACCCCATGCAACGATACAGTAATTCAAAATTGACTGGCATAGAGAAGTGTACACTAACCTCAAAGTTTCTGCATCAGCTATAGCTCTAAGTCTCTTAAAGACAAACATGAGCTTCCTAACTCTACCTGAAAGAGTGGCAATGTGTAGTTTCCAGGATAAATTTTGGTCAATGATAACTCCTAAATATTTTAGTGATTGTAAGAGTTCCAGGGTCGAACATTTGCAGCTGACACTGTTTTGATCATTACAGTGATGCATTTTGACTACGAGGGGTCTAGTAGGCTTGGTTTTCAGGGAAATACTAAATGGTATAACTTTAGTCTTCGATGTATTAAGGGTAAGGAGATTATTATTGAGCCAAGTGCCAACCACATTAAGCCCGCGTTGACAGATTTCATTTACATTCTCCCAGTTGTTGCCATAAAAGATAATGGCAGTATCATCAGCAAAAGTAAAAATTTGGCCTTGATGGAGTCTTAAAGTACAGAGGTCATTTATATACACCAAAAATAGTGTTGGGCCTAAAACACTTCCTTGGGGTACGCCAAACTTCACTTCTGTCAAGTCACTACTAATACCCTGCACACAAACTTTTTGAAATCGGTTTGAGAGATAAGATGTGAACCATTGAAGTGGAGCACCTCGTATGCCTACAAGTTCGAGTTTTCTCAATAGCATAGGTCGCGACACAGTGTCAAAAGCCTTGGCGAGATCGAGGAAGACACCAGCACACCTAGAGCCTTCATCGAGCTTGCCAGCAACGAAATCACTTAACATGGTGACGGCATCTTCAGTAGATTTGTTGGGTCTGAAACCAAACTGTCTATTTGACAGAAGACTTGACGACTCTAAGAATTTTAGCAAACGGGAATTAACAATTTTTTCTAAAATTTTTGAAATGTTACTCATAAGTGAAATGGGTCGGTAATTAGAGGCTACTTTTGTATCTCCTTCTTTGAAAACGGGTGTGACATTAGCAATTTTAAAAGTATCGGGAACTATTCCATGGGCCATACTTAAGTTACAGATAAACGCAATAGGGGCAGCTAGTACATGTTTTGCCTTAGTTAATACGATATTATTAATATTGTCATGTCCAGGAGCTGATCTAGGCTTTAGCATTCCAATAATTTTCATTACTTCATTTTCGTCAGTTGGAAATAAGAAGAAGGAATCGCGTGGAATATAACTAGCGCTAGGCGATCTCACTTCTGTTGCCAGTTCATTTTCATTTTTGTTAAGGTTTGCCAAAATAATGTTAGCAAGATTGCTACCAACTGATGCGAAATAATTATTTGCGGTGGTTAGTGATTCTCTGGGGCTCAAGTTACATTTGAGTAGATCCATATTAGATTTCTTATTATTATTAATGTGACATATTTTTTTTAGTATATCCCATGTCTTTTTACTGTTTCCTTTACATTTTAATAATTCATTTTTTTCATATGTATTTTTAATATTTTTTATCGTATTGTTACATACATTACGATACATTTTATAATCAGTAAGTATAATTTTATACTTTATTTAGTTTCACTTTACAATTTTTTTTATATTATTGTATGTTAATGTGATTCAAGTAGCAAAGATAAAAATAAAGTTGGGAATAAGTCTTCGATATGACAGATGTCAAAATGACATTTGAAGCCATCTTTTCAAATTTAGATTTCAAAGATTGTCGGTCACTTTCTATACTGCTTTGGACCTGACAGGAAAAATCTTTGTCTTGGCATTATTATCAGTCCGTTTGTTGTGTTTAAGTATATAAAAAAACATCTCATATTTATATTTTTGACCAAGGGCCACATTATTTAATAATAAAGAAATGTGATTGAGGTTAGGATTTACATCAATATTCAAATTATTCAAATCTCTAACTACTTACGTCTTATCACGTCATGCAGATAAAGAATTGGGAATAGAAAAAAATACAATTGAATGCTGTACAGATATCGACTTAATTATTTTTTAATTTGCCTGACACTCCTGCCCTATAGCATATGCTCGAAGGATTTTTTTTCACAGGTCACAACAAATGTAGCAAGAATTAAGGTCACAGTTTATGAAATATAGGCAATCAGCACAAACGACAAGCGTGATGTACAATGCGATTAAAATAAGAATAGGATCGGCCTAGCGCCACATGGTGACGTCAAAACTAGAACTTGGTACAGTGTGCAAAAAAAAAAGATTAAACATGTATATATTAATAAAGAAAACAAAAAACCCGACTGCAAATAATTTATTTTTGTTAAGTGTTTTATCGATCCATTGAAATTAAAACTTTAAGAAGTTATGGTGAAATAAAGAAACTTACAAACATACATACATACATGAAACCTGAAAACTTAACACACGTTTATGTGTGCAGTCGTGTAAAAAACAAGTTGTCATAGGTAGGTAAACAAAGTTGTAGGATTTTTAATTTTTTTATTCCTGTTAGGTTAGCCTTTGACCACTATCTCACCTGATGGTAAGTGATGATGTGGTCGAAGATGTTTTTGAGGCTAACCTAGAAGTACTGGCTCTCAAGGACAGCTGCCGGAACAGACCGTTTGCTTGGCGACAGGTTTTCTACTTGAGGGTGGTAGTTAGCCAGGCACGCATTCGCAAAAAGCCCGATAGGGCTAAGTAACCATGCAAGTACTGTATTACAGGTGAATGTAGGTACAGCAAACATAGAAATAATTTGAACAGATTTTATTAGCAATATTTTGTACTTAGGTATCGCTTAGCTCTTCGATGCCGCATGTCCTGATGGCCCACAGAGTCAGACTCATCGTTATCATCGTAACGGGTAACAAAAACAAATATAACAATCACCAAATTCATATTAAACAGTCAAAAAAAACAAATTAAACGAGATCAATTACCACTCGGAAACGTGCCGCGTAGTAGCAGTAGTAGTACACTGTCAGAGAAATAAGACCCTGACGCCCGCGTTTTCATCAAACCAAGATGGCGTCTGTGCTTTCAAACTTAAAAATATGAATTTATTAAAATTAATAATTTCGGGTTCATTCAAAATTACGTATAAATATATGGGCACTATTTTTAAGTTTGTTCTGCTGATCGTACTTATAAGAGTGAATATGAGTGAAGTTAGCCGAGAGCCCGTCTTATTTTTATTTTAATCGCATTGTAGGTATGAAATGGTCAAATAAATCAAGAAATCAAAAACAGAGTATGGGTTATTGTAGCAAGTACTAAGATAATCTGTGAAGGAAATCATCCGTCCGCAACAGATTACATAGAGAAGATTACTTGAACAGTAGGTTTTTTACGTTCCATTCTGCATATAGTTTGCAAATTAATATATTTTCAATATAAAATGTCACTATAATAATACTTATGTATACGATTAAGCACATACTGTATGTACATTATTATAACATTTATAGCATTGTTTTTACAACTGCGGTACAAAAATAATACACCAATGAAGATTAGAATATGCAAAAAGGATCGTATTTAAAAATAAAAAGTGCGTTCGGAATGTTTGTGTAGTTTCAATCGGTGTACGAAATCATTTTGCAACAAAAGGAATATAATTTTTACTAGGGCTTGTCTTGGAATAACGTTTGTTCTATCTGATAGAGAAAAAAGGGTCATATTTTTTCAACATGCTTTCATTTTTAGACACCATCTAGATCTAGTGAGGCACGTTCTGGCCATCCATCTTTGGATTGTGTGTGTTTGAATAAATAATAGGAAATAGGCCTTAGATATGCGGATATCAAAGTGATGCTTGAAGTCACATTTTTCACTTTGTATTTCAAATTACGGTCTAAATACCTAATTCCTAGTAATTTTTAAATTTGCAACCTAGTTTTAAACTCAAAATCGAGATATATGACAATAAGTGTCAATTTGACATCTGTCACTAAGACATAGAGTCCTTCCTAGTATTTTTTTGTGTATTTGATTCAGTATTATATATGAAACTAAAATCGAGGAATACGTCATCAATCAACTGTCACTTTGGCATCATGCCTATCCATCAGCCCGTCCGTCCGTTCGCTCGTATGTGCTCATTACTGAATCCCAACTAGTGGTTGCCCTGTTTTTCATTTTCAATAACCAATTGACAGCCCTATGAATAAAAGGCAAGATTTTTGAACTTTGTAACCTTTCACTCTGTGCCATTCTTTATTCTTGTAAACCTACTGCCTACCCAAGGGAGCATATTTGAGTTTTATTGTATTGCTTACAAGCATTTATACCCTCACTAAGACTAGTGTAGTGTGTAGTGTACAAACAAGGTCTATCCATACAATGCGCATCAATAGTTTACAGGCGCTCAGACAAATAAGAAAGTTCAGATGGAACATGGCGCACGATACAAGGGAAGCAAGAAAAACATGCTCTTAACATACTGTCCCTTTCAAGCTCCACGGGTTTGCCACACTGTTGAAAGGAACAGTATGATAGGAGCATGTTTTTACTGGCTTCACATTTTTTATTGCCGAAACTCCACATTTTATTTACAACGAGACAAGTGGTTTGTCTCCCATTGTTATCGAATACGAAACTTAAGATTTCACTTCGGAAATAATAGCAAAACACGTCTTTTACCTACTTTTGTTTGGCTGCGTATTTAATAGCCGATAGGCTAGCCTTTTACCACAATTTCACGTGATGGTAAGTGATGATGTGGTTAAAAATTACACAAAAAATAGAATGGGAACCGGCACACAGGAACAACTGTCGGAATATTCCTTCAGGTGCTGGGCGACAGAAAAACACAAGAATATAATGAGATTTTTCATGAATAGACCTAAGAGTATTGCTACACAATTGAATGCCATACAAACAAACCGGACGTGTCAACGAAAGAACATCCGGAACTGCTATAAATAAATCTGACCTCAGGAGTGTTCATCTTGAGCCAGGTGTATGCCTCGCGGAAGTCGTCGAAGATGATCCTGGCCCCGTCGTGTGCACGCGCCGACAGCACGATGGAGGGCGACGAGTACGCTTCCGACGTCACCCACGTGCAGTGGAACACGTACGATACTAGCAGGCAGCCCAGCACGGACACGAACAATGCTCCTACCTGCAAATAATAACAAAAATATATTTCTTCAGTAATGGATACTGCTTTCAAGATTGATTGTGTCATTCGCCCGCAATACCGGTCACCATCGGCAAGACTTGCAATAGTTAAGTAATCCAGATATGTACATATTGGCAAATACATTTTTCAGGTAAGTCCGTTAAAATAACATTTTCACTTCTCACGCTCGTAATGTTATTGTTTATGCCCTGTGTAAGCGGACTAAAACGGGTTTTTTATGCTATAGCCTTGTGCATAAAAAATTGACATAGAGTTTTATTTCGTAATGTTTAATGGTTTGCCTGGGTCTTTCATAATACTGATAAATCAGCGGTATTATTAAAGACGCATACAAACATTTTGCCGAAACAGTGATGCTCAAAATATAACTAAGCTAGAATATCATGTTACATTTGAATTAAAGATTTATCACTTAAAATTACTTAGATTAATTTCCTCGCATTTTAAGTGAAAATCTGATTGTATTACACAACTCGAGCATAAACCCATTTTAGACATGTTTTATATACTCGTTTTACAATATACTATTTCACTTCTCATGGACGTTCTTGTGCCTTGTGGTGTAAGCAGACTAAAACAGTATTTTTATGCTTTAGTGCATAAAAGCTTATTTTTCAAGCACAAGTGCATATTGTTTTTGATTGTTCATAAAGGTTGAGTTTGCAATATATTTCATGTTAGAAATTTGCCTGAGTCTTTGATAATACCCATAGATTAACAGTATTGTTATAGACCTAGAAACGTTTTTTCTTTCGAAATAGTAACACTTAAAATAGAACATGCTCAATTATCTATTTTTAAGAATATATTTACTAACCCTATCAGAGTTATATCCCTCACAATTTAATTAAAGATCCAAGTGTATAACTCCTGCAAAAAAAACCATTTTAACCTCTACTTAAATAGCACTCTTTGCCTTTGGCTTGAGCTGTTAAGTGTCAGTGCTAAAATAACTTGTTTTACACACTTATTTTACAATCTTACTATTCTTATTTCACTTCTCATTCTCATTGTTCTTGTTTATGACCGATTAAACCTTCTTTTATAAGATTTAGTGACAAATATAATTGCTTAAATAATCTATAGTGTAGTCACTGCTAACATAATACTATACTAGATTTAGTGCAACGATCTTCAAACTAACTTTAATACATAATTATTGAATCTATTCTTACCTCACTACGGAACACCAAGTTATTCTCATGTTTCTTCATCTTCTTCTCGTGTTTTTCGACTTTAGGCTCTATGTCCTTTACATGCAGACTCAAGAGACTGGAAGCGGCCACTCCAGACACGATGCACATGACAGGAGCGAGTACCAGCATAAGTCGGACCATCACACCCTATAACGGAAGTGCAGAGGGATATCAGATTATGTTGGTTGTAGGATGATTTTTGTTGAGATATGAGGGTATTCAGCGATCAAAGTGCAAGATTCACAGCGCGGAGTCAACGGAGGTGGCTCAACGTCGCTACTACACGCTCAAGCTTCAATGTGTCATCATCATACATGTTCATTATACAATATTAAAATTATAAGGTTGCGCATTTACAAGTATAAAACCAATTGCAAAATTGGTCTTGTTTGTAGTACAACGCAAGTGGTACTATAGATTTCGCTCCATCCCAATACGATGGTTAAAGAAGGATAGGAAAAATGTTCATTATGTTTGATGGTTGGTCAAGTTTCAGTTTTCATGTTTTATTTTATTATGTTTTATTCTACTATGTTTGTGCAAAGCAAAGTGACTAATGTTATGTAATTATCCCTGTGTAAAATATTTTTTGTATGAGGGTTTACATGCGCCGACAAAAAAGACACAATAAAATCATGGTCGCCGCAAGCCTGTTCATTATTTATTAATATCACACCTGAAATGACTAAAGTGCTATTTTAGGCGGTTGTTTTAAGGTCCAATTTAATTAAAAGCAAGCCTTCTATCATCCATTGGACTGATTTCCAAAGTTCCAAAGCTTATATCAGACAAATATACAGCTTTGTCACGAAAAACGATAAAATAATCATGATATGGGTCTCATCACGACTTGAATATCTGTTTTTTGAGGGAAGCATATTACCTATCTATATAATGTCTCAATCTTGGTGTCAATAAAGAGTTATCGTATCGTATCGTAATGTAAAAAATGGTAAGGTGTGTCTAAAACACAACTACTTCACCTCTTGTTCCTTTTAAAACTTTAGGTGCCCCTTTGCCCGTAAGTAAAATAAAACTAATAAGAATATCATACTCACAGCAAAGTAAATACTGAGCACTCCGTAGAGAATGATGAAGATGTTGGCATCGGTGAGCTTGCTGAAGCAGAAGTATAGCCCGGCAGGGAACAGGAACACGAGCACTTGTAGATCAAAGTAGAATGAGGACCATGATGTAGGCTGATGCTCCGAGACGGACGCTAAGGGAGAAATGTCATGTTAAAACGGGTACTCTGTCGACGCGTCAAATTTTTCAAGACTGAAGGCGCAGGCGCATTGTGTGGATGTGCTTGGATTCATATGCGACATTATACTGTAAAGCAAAGTTTCAGAGACAAGATATGTCAGGTGGTTGAAGACCAGTCTATAATAAGCTTGGACTACTAAAGCACGGTGAGAATACGAAGACGTTTAGCTAGGGCAATCGTGAGGAGTGTGAAAGATTTGACGGAGGACGAGGCGCCATCCCAAACTTCATACAACACGGCCTCCATACTTAGTTTGTCGGTCATTACTTGATGTAACATACATGATTGTAACATTTGTATGTTTGTAAACTGAATAAAAATCAAAAATATATTTATTTCCTCCACACAAAATGTTGCTTACGTAAAAATACATGAATGGACAGGCAAGAGTGCCAAAATTAAACCTTACTTTGTGAGGGGCTGGTGCCTGAATAGGTTTCTAAAAACCTGTATCACAGGTCACCAGGGCACCTCCCGCGGATAGAAATCAACTTTGACATTCCTAACTTGTTAAACAATTTTTTAAATAAAATTAGTCCATTGAAATGTTACAATTTAAGACCGAATATTGCATTTTTTAGAGGATGCAATTCCACTCCTGGGATATGTATAATACATTTATAATTACAACAATACATTGAATCTAAACCACTAATCTAAACATCTAACAACATATCAATATTATTTAACAAATAAATATTAAGTGTTTTGATCTAAAGAACTGTAAAATGTCTACGTTGTTGGTTTAAAATTGCTTATAGCATAATCTCAATAACTAGAATGGCCTTTCACCTGTTTATTAAACCTATGCTAAAGTGATATTAAGTCCCATTTTAAATTTATTTCGTAGCTTTAACTTACCGATGATAGGGATGTGATTCTTAGCGTATGATGGATCGAGCAGAGAGTAAAACCTTCCAGTCCATGGCGAAATTTTACCTGCAAATAGAATTAGTTCAGCGAAAACATATCTGGCAAAACGTAGATGTGGGCGACAACACTCGAAAAGTTACATGGAATGAAAATTACAATTAAAAAAACGGTTAATGTTAAATACGATTTAAATTAATTAAATTGAATATTACTAAAGTGGTAAAAAATGGTACTAAGGCACCCATCTGCCTGTCCCTGCGGAGATATATAAGGTTAAAGCTAAGTATACATTTATTACAATGTTTAAATTACGAAGTACCTAGGGTTATTTGTATGTGTACTTACTTACTTACTTGGTGTATGTGTACATTATTTAGACCATAATTTTATATGCCGGCTATAGAGTATCAAGACTTCTCCATATCTTCCTATTAGACATATATGGTCAGTGAAAGAATGCAGCGCTGTATGTGCTATATGCCACTACTCATTTCGTAATAGTTGTGACTACATTATTGCCATTTTATCGTTCTAATAAATAAGCAACTCTGCTACGACCCATCGTAGCAGTTGCTTATTTATTAAAACGTCATTGCCGGGAGATCCTCCTGGGGGCCAACTCCCACCTTTTAAAAACTATTATAGAACACGAGCGTCATTATTTCAAGTTTAAAATATTGATACTAAGATTCGTACCATGGCCGTCACGAAACAATAATGTTTATATAGCGCTATCTCTATCGCACAGATAACATGATACAATGCAAACAGCCCGCTCTCACGTTGAAGTTCTTATGTAAGTTTACTATAGTGATGTGTGGTAGTGCTAAATGAAAATGTTAATTTAAGGGTGAACTGGCCGGTCAGTTCTCCATACAAACGCCGTAGGGTGATCACTCCCTTATTTGAGATTTTAGGTCCAGAATTAAGCATAATATCGATTGAAACCGTCATTATAAAGGTTTGTATCGTAACGAAATTTAAAAAAAATTATTAACTTGCGTGTTATGACCCTGGAAACATTTTCATATAAAGTTTTCAAGGATCATAACTTTCAACTTATTGAACTTTTTAAAATTTCGTTACGGTACAAACCTAGATAATGACGAGTTCAATCGATACTATGCTTAATTCTGGACCTAAAATCTCAAATAAGGGAGTGATCACCCTACGGCGTTTGTATGGAGAACTGACCGGCCAGTTCAACCTTAAGGTTAAAATAAAGACTGAATTAAGAGATGGGAGTTGGCCAAGAAGATGATGTTCAGCATACCAGTAACAGTGAGCGCGACAACAAACGTCCCCAGGGTGGCCAGCAGCGTGGTGAGCAGCGCTTTGAACAGCAGCTCGAAGTTGGGCGGCGAGAGGCGGTCGCGCAGGTACTGGGTGAATGCGTACAGCTGGCAGAGGCCGAACGTGCCTAGAGCCTACACACAAAGAAAATCATTTCATGTATTTATGTTTTTTGTTCAAGTATTACTTTCCATTATTTTTTATTGCCTTTGATCACAATTTTACTGGATGGTAAGTCATGGTAATGTCATAGATGCTAAGCAGGCTTAACCTAAAATGGCAAGTCTGCCCTCAAGGACAGCTGCCGAAAATCGCCCTCAGGTGCTTGGCGAAGGATTTTCGAACTTGACGGTGGTAGCTATCATGGTGGGTATTTGTAAAATGCGCTACCGTCATATAAAGAGACTTCGGTGCTTTCAGGCCGCCCGAAGGCCTCCAACACAGACTAACGATTGCCATCCTAGGACAACAACCAGGACCAACGGCTTCACTCTTTTCATTTCGTCAACGACGAATTGCACTGCGCCCGTCACAGTCAGACGTACAATTGGTCTCATGTGATGTTAACGAAATGGTTGCTTGTTTTAATGTTAGCATCTTATCTACTTTTGATGTTCATGCGCCTAAAAGAATGTGTATCATAAAGGAACGTAGCTATCCCTGGGTAACAGACAATGTTAAACTAATGATGAGATTGCGAGACAATGCACTGAGTGCTTATCGCATATCAAAATTACATGATAAAAAAAAGTATTACAAAGACCTTAAGTCATTAGTCTCACAGTCCTTGTATTATGAAAAGGTCGCATATTACCGAAATAACATTAACAATAAAATGAAAAACCCTAAAGCTCTTTGGAAAAATTTAAAATCAACGGTTTTACCGCCTAAAAATGATATCACACTGCCATCGCATTTTGATGATGCAGATGCGATTAATGACCATTTCTTAAACGTTCCTGGCACGTTTACCATTTGTATTTCCCTTCTTACTTTCTATGAATTTCATAGGTTTAGTGACGAAGTTTTTTCATTGCTACCGGTGAGCGAGGATTGTATCATTAAAATAATAAATAACCTTAAATCGAACGCTGAAGGGTTTGATGGTATAACTCTTGATATGCTGTTGTTGACGCTTCCACTATCGCTAGTAACTATAACAGCTATTGTTAATCGGTCAATCTCCACGTCAACCTTCCCTGATATTTGCAAAGTTGCCATTGTGCGTCCACTGCCTAAGATTAATAACGCTTCTGATTTTAAAGATTTGAGGCCGATCAGTATACTGCCATGCCTGTCAAAAATTATAGAAAAAGCTGTCAGCCATCAGCTAACAGATTTTCTCGAAAAGCACAACATTTTGCCTGACTCTCAATCTGGCTTTAGAAAGCGCCGTAGTACGGCTACAGCTCTATTGGATGTCACAGACAATATACTGTCTGCTCAAGACCAGGGTATGTGTACTCTGCTAGTTCTTCTTGATTTTTCTAGGGCATTTGATGCCATCAATACTTCTTTGCTGCTGTCAAAGCTTCGTTATTATGGTTTCGACCAAAACACTTTAAAATGGTTTGACAGCTATCTAAAGGACCGTTATCAATATGTTGAGTTAAAGAATAATAATGGTTCTTCGCTCTGCTCACAATTATCTCATATAAACCGGGGTGTACCCCAAGGCTCCATTCTTGGTCCTTCTTTATTTGTTTTGTATAGTGCCGATATTAAGAATCAAATAAAACACTGTAAATATCATATATATGCAGATGACGTTCAGATTTACATTTCTTTTAAACCACAGGACCTTAACAGGGCTATCAACGCTATAAATGATGATTTGTGCAATATAACTTCCTGGTCTGAAGCAAACAGTCTAATTCTCAACCCACTTAAAACTAAATATATGATTTTTGGTAGTAAACATCAAGTAGCCTCTTTAAACTTAAATACGAGTGTTTTAATTAAGGGCGAAGCAGTAGAGCGTGTCTTTGAAGCCCGAAATTTAGGCATCATTATGGATGCGAATTTAAGGTTTGAAAAACATATAGCAGATTGTGTACGGAATTGCTTTTACAGGCTAAAAGTCTTATATAAGTTAAGACCCTATATAAGTGAGGAGGTTCGTATACATCTTGTGGAATCGTTAGTACTATCTAAACTGAACTACGCAGACACTGTATACGGTCCGCGGCTGCTAGTGCGCACCCAACATCTTATCCAGCGAGTTCAAAATGCCTGCGCGAGGTTTTGTTTTATTGTGCCACCAAGAAGCCATATTACGCCATTCCTTAATAAACATTACACTCTCAAAATGAAATCTCGCCGCAAACTTCATTTAGCATGTCTCCTCTTTGGGGTAATTCATTACGGTACTCCTAAGTACTTGTACGACAAACTTAGCTGGATGACTAGCAATAGAAGTTGTGAGAGAAGGGAGTGCTCCACCCAATTGTCCACACAACATCACAGATCTGAAAGTTTTAGAGGTAGTTTTAGATACGCGGCTTCCAGGTGCTGGAACAATTTGCCACCTCCAATAAGAATTTCCAAAAGCGTCAACAGTTTCAGACTAAAACTAAAAAAGTTTCTTATTGAAGGCCAAATACGGCATGGTATGATAAATGTGGACATGTCGCTTATATAGCCAATATAGTAAACGCCTCACTTATTTAGATAATGGTATAAAAATAGCTAAAATCTATCTCTCTATTTGTTCATAATATATAACGTATTATTTGCGACCTTGCACAGATATATATCTATATATATATATCTATATATATATATTTATATATATTTATTTTTTTAATATGTACCTATATACCTATGTCTATATATATATAAAACTTCACTGTCACCACTCTTGTTCATATAATTTGTGATACAATATTATACTTATAATACCTAATGCTTCTTTGTTATATTAGTATGTACCCGATCTCTCTTCCTTTGTATGTTTTTTTTTTTGTTTACTATCACTGCTGCACTATCTTCTCCACTTTTTTTGGTTACAGCTGAAAACCAGCGTTGGGTGTTGGTAATACACCCAACACATGCTGAGCTGAACACCCGTTAGGTACTTGCGTTCAGAGGTATTCAAACACATGAGATGAGCGGAAGTTACCTTAAACCGTAGTTTCTGTCCGCCCCCAGGGTTCAGGCGTGACTTTATGTACATATGTATCTTTGTGTGTTCCACTTCCTTTATTAATTTGTAGATATTGGCTCTGTGTTCTATATTGTGTAAGTACCTAATAAAATGTTTCTTTCTTTCTTTCTTTCTTTTCTTTCTTTCATGTCCCTGTAATTTTGCTGACTCTCAAGGACTGCTGCCGGAACACTCTGTTAGGTGCTTGGCGACAGATTTTCTACTTGAGGGTGGTCACTAGCCAGGCGGGCATTCGCAAAATGCCCTTCCACCATGCGGTGAAGCTCAAGCTCTGGGCGGGATTCGAACAATGAACCTGCAACGCGGCAGTCCATAGCCAATGCCACTGAGCCATGACTGCTTCACATAAACATATTTCATTAATTACTCTTTTAATTTCACTACACACCTATAATTTGACTTTATTAGCCTATTGCGATCTTACCAGCATATGTTCTGAGCTCTGCACAGGTTGGAAGCCCACAAAGGAGATCTGCATAGAGAGGATGGTGCCCACACAGTACAAAGTGCTGTAGGCCACATACACTCGAGCAGAGAAACGGCCCAGAAGCATCAGGGCCAGCACATGCAGTGGGATTAAGTTGATCAGAAACACGTAGCCACCCCATGATGATACCTGTGGGACAAAACTGGGATATATCTTCATTTCGTTGCATGAAGTAAAAACGATTATACTTATACATTTCTAAAATAAACAAAGAAAAAAAGGATGGTGGTGTATTTTGTTCCATTAAATTATATGAATATAAGTTTACCAAAAAATTAAATGAATATTATTAACTTATTAGAAACCAGCTAGGACCCGCGTTTTATTTACCGGAAAGATTCCGACCAGTTTCGGAGTGTTTTGAAGTCTGGGACTCACGTTCTGGTCGGAATCTTTCCGGTAAATATAACGCGGTTCCTAATAAGTTACTATGGATAAAACTCACCATAGTTTTCAAAATGAATTTTATTGTCTTCTTGTTAATATAAACAAATTAAAAATGAACCTAAGATAAAATCACATGATGGTATGTGTTTGGTAATATTCCCAATATTATCCAATTTTATGAACGCATCCTTTCTAACTCAACTCATACCTCCAACATATCCTTATATTTTTTCTTGGCTTGGCATTCTGATGATGATGGACTATATGCAACTTGAAGAGCTTGAAAATTGCTTAATATAATGTAAGTTACATTAAGGGCCTGTTTCAGAATGTACGAGTAAGTTCCGGTTATACTGCCCAGAACATATTCAATAAATAAAACACTATCTTTGCGTTTCAGTCATCGCTTTAGCCTATCCATTGGTTAAAGCTTGAAACACACTGGCATGTTAACTGTCATTTTTATCATTCAGTTATTTTATGTTCTGGGTAGTATAACCGGAACTTACTTGAACATTCTGAAACAGGTCCTAAAACTTTAAAAATAAGCAACATCAAGTAATAAAAAATATATGGTAATTATGTAACTCCTTATGTATATATTTGAAAAGCAAGATACAATCAGTATTTTTTGTAATTTATTTTACTTATTAAATATTATCAGAAAAAGAAACTAAATATTTTACCGATCCTAAGTTCATTTTAGCTTATTGCATTTTGACACTGTAATGCAAGGCAACATGTTACTTCAATATTGTATTGAAGTTATAAACAAACAATTCTACTGTTGGTAACAGAGGGGCAATATTTTATTTTATTTTTTATTATAACTGTGCCGGAACAAGCTCGAGGGCCACCTGATGTTAAGCGGACTAACCTCTGCCTATAACAAATGCATTTCATCACAAGTCATGAATTGCACTGCGCCCGTCACTTTGAGACATAGTTGTTAAGTCTCATGTGCCTGTAATTTCTGGCACTTTTTGACTCTGGCAAAATTTTCTGTCTAATAGTATTGTCATTAATAATACTATCAATTGGAATGGTTCTAAGCTACGAATATACATGTAAAGAAATGTAAGTCATGCCCAAAAACAGCAGACAAAATTACCGCGGCAGGCGCGGTTTAAAAAGTGTTCTGTGCGGCGCAACAACATCACGTTGACGCGACCAATTGGATGCGATCATTTATAAGCGCCAAATCAAAAACAAACCGATCAAGTAGAATGTGGAAGATTGTGCGAGTCTTGTAAATTGTGAACTTGAGTCCAAAATCAAAGCGGTAAATGTTTTTTTTTTCATGTTATTGTGACGGAACAATCTCTAGGCCTACCTGATGTTAAGCGGACTAACCTCTGCCTATAACAGATGCATTTCATCACAAGTCACGAATTGTACTGCGCCCGTCACCTTGAGACATAGTTGTTAAGTCTCATGTGGCTGTAATTTCACTGGCTCTCAAGGACTACTGCCGGAACACACCGTTAGGTGCTTGGCGACAGATTTTCTACTTGAGGGTGGTAGCTAGCCAGGCGGGAAATCGCAAAATGCCCTTCCACCATGTGGTGAAGCTCAAGCCGGCGGTGGGGATCGCACCAGGGTACTGCGGCGCGGCAGTCCAGAGCCAATGCCACTGAGCCATCACTGCTTCAAATTTGTACTGTTCAGATTTATACTATGAACAATGATTATTTGTAAGTTTATACTATTTCTGTTACCTTTTGTGTCTATCTCTAAAACTTAAGTAGCAGGAAATTCGGATCTATATTTTGTGTGTAATATACTGCATTACTGTATGTACTTAAATAAAACTAAATAACAAAACCAGAAATGTGTGATTTGAACTATATTATGAGATATATAGACACGTTTTTTGTAGAACTTCAAAATTAAACAAATATTAAAATATTGTATGTTTGAAATCAATGTTTCCATTGAGGTGAGGCTCAACAAAATAACTTAAACGACATACATATGGTTCAATATCATTAGTCAGTAATTTATCTGGCTATACCCTAGATTCTATTTGGTGTCTGAATTAATGGACATTAGACAAGGTGTTGGCATATACAGAAAGCATCCTTATTACGTATCATACCATCTGAAATATATTTGTATGAAAGTGCAAAAATCAACAAGCCAAGTAAACTTGTTGACGTGAAGCTTTCATCTTCTTGATCTGTGATTGACTTTAAAGATGTCTGTCAGGAAAACACAGATAACTACGATAGTTTTAAACTTTCGTTAGAAATAAGTCAATCAATAAAGATATCTGTCAGGCTAAAAATGTATTGCATCTGTACTCTATTTTGCATGTAGGGGTAAAAATATTGGAGGGCAGTGAATTTTTATTTAAAAGATCTCTCTTTACTTACATAATTATGAGTATCTTCACGATTTTGCTTCTAGGTTATTAGGGGGCAAGATTCAACATAGCTGTCTGAAAGTTGAAAATCCAGCTATGGAACACCTTGAACCAACCAAGAATTAAGTCTTAAATTGATGATAATAATATAGTAATTCCATGCTAGAATACTTGTTTGGTAGTCTATTTAAAATTTTCTTGAGAAACACATTTGTACATTCAAAGGGATCATGGTAAGCTAAAAAATATATTTTACATGTGTTTACTGTGGCAGATACATGTGGTTTTAAAATTTTGAAACTGCACAACATAAAATTAATAGATATATTAGGGGGAGTTGAGTTTCCAGAATAAAGTTCCTTAATAATGTTAATGCAATTCTGGCAGAAATATAGTTTTATTTTTTTATTACAGTACCAATACTACTTACCATGTAAAAGTAAGCAAGTGCTGTCATAGTAGCCCACAAAATAGTGCCGGTATTGACAGCCTTGATCCAAAAGTAGTAAGTGAGAAGCATGCAGAATATAGCAATGCCCTCATTGTCATAACTGCCTGCCACTGAGCGGCTGATGTATCCTGGGACTATTGCGATCATTGCTGCTGCTACCAGGCCTGCACCTTCATCCTACAGAAAATGTAATTTTTAGTAACGTTTCATAGTTTTATCAATTCACAAGTGTCTCCAATGCTTGCTTGCTTAAGGCATGTACATCAAAAGTGAGTGCATAGCTATATCATATTATATAGTATATATCCACGCACACTAGCGCAACATGTTGTATAATTAATCAAGAAACAATCCATGTGATAGTGAATTAAATTTCCAAGGTATATTTCCTATACCAGCATCAAGGATTGTCGAACATGTGTTGTAATATTATATTGTATTCCTGAGAAACAAACCTAGTTTCTTAGGTGCTTTAATTCGCCAAATCGTTTTTCGTTTTATTTTTTGGTCACAGTTTTAGACCCGTCATATATTATGCCCTGTATCACTTATAATGTGCCCACAATCCTACAACAGTTCTGCCTTTAGGCTCCGTTCACACGACGCCGCGGCCACCCCGCAACCATTGCAGTTCGAGCGGAGTTTATGCACTGAGACCACGTTGTCATAGCGCGCTGGCTACGCGTTTTCAGCGCTCCGACTAAATCATAGGCGACTCTGCACTCGGCCGCTCCGCGTGCCCGCCGCAGCTCCATTCACACAAGAACGCGCTGAAACCGCAGTGCTGACGCGGTTCATAATGTCTATTATTACATATTTAATCACTTAGTATTACGTAGAATGATTTTAATACTGACCTTTAGCTCCTTTGTCAGTAGATAAGTGACAATAGTTGTAAGAGAGGAGAAGAAGGGAGCCAAGAACACACAAACATTCCTGATGTCGATGGTGATGTTGAAGAACTGCATAATGTTGTACAATGTGGCCGATGTCACCATCAGACCAGGGTAGATTGTACCTGAAATTTTTTTGTAATGGACATATTTAAGTTTTTTTTTTGTTATGCCTGATAGGTTAGCCTTTGACCACTATCTCACCTGATGGTAAGTGATGATGTGGTCGAAGATGTTGTAGTACCTAGAAGTTATGTGGTAGACCAGACATATGCTAAAGAATATATGAATTTGATTAATTTTTATAATTCAAATTCACTTAACATGCATCACAATAAATAAATAGTAAAATTATGAAGTGGTCGGTTACAAAATAATGTCAAAGTAATAATATGAAAACAAATATGATCTGATAATAATAAAATTAATGAATAAATAATGCTATCTGAATAATCAAAACAATAATAGAATAAAATATAATTAAAATGTCACACTATAAAAATAATATAATACCCCATAATTATTATGGTACATTACAATAAACATTGTCAATCAGCTATTATATGATTTACTAGATGTGTTAGGTACATTTAGTCTATTGTTGATTTTACAAGGTTTATTTTGAATCAACATCCTTATATACTACTTTTCTTTTTTTTATTCAATTATCCTTTAATTGTATCCGGATGACGCCATGGAACAATGATTAAAGTTACATATCTGCTTTTCTAGTGTGATTCTGTGACAGAAATTATTACACCTATGATGTTGGAGTTCAGCAGGCCATTAAGGAGGCCGTTTGAGCATCTAATTCCGCATCTTCTTCCTCACACAATCAATGTTTAAAGTTTAGTAGGGGTCAAGAAAAACAAGTTCATTCTAAATTGAACTGGTAAAAACGTGGGGTGGAACATCTGCCCTTGAAGGGTTGGGGGTTGCAGAAACATTGTTCATACTATTCAGAAGCATAACAATGTCAACAACAAAAGGTAAGGTTTACAAATGTCTTTTTAAAAGTGAAGCAATTCTATGATCTCTCTGGGACTGGGTATGCAGAGCTTTAGTATTCTCACTACCTCATGTGAGTACACTAGTGCCGTTTCCCCCCCATGCCTCCAGGTTATAAAACCACTCTAGGGGTAGGGCAGACAAGTCTGCTTGGAAGGTGGGAGCCCCAATTCAGTTCTACATTATAATAGCCACACAAATAATTACCAGTCAGCAAAAGTTGGATAAGTATTCTAAATCCATTACGCTACATTATTATGGCAAACAATGTTATTTGTACATTCTGTGCACTATTTTGCTGTCTATGCATTTTTCAATCTAATCAGTCATCTGTGCATTCAACATGTTATAAAGACCAAAATACGCAAATAATTAAAGGATAGAATTAAAAATTCAATGTTTTTTTTTAACTATTATTTATGATACATTTATATGTGGTTATTCAAGGTAGCTATAACTGTTAAAGAATATGGTATATTGTGGTGTATACTGATTCTAAAGACGAGCTAACATAAGATATATTGTCCACCTCAGTTGTGGGATATAGGTAGGAAGACGATGATAAAAAACAATCAACATACCACCAATTATACGTCCTAAAGGGTACCATGCTCGGTCATCAAACCAGTTGTGGAAGTTGTAGAATCCTTCTTCTGTCAAGTATCTTGTGGTACGGTAGTTGAAGTATGGATCAAACTCATGGATAACACTCTCAAAGCGTAGAACCGAGAACAGACGAGTAGCAAAAGCTAAAATGATAACAAATAATTTTAGTTGATGGTTTCAGTATTACAGTACTCTCACTAATCACCAACAACTAATTAAACAACTTTAAACAGTTTAAATCGCGTATACGCGATATACGCATACGCGATTTCAACCGTTTAAAGTTGTTTAATTACTATATGTATTAATCGCCAAAACCTAAGACAACTAATAAAACAGTTCAACATTATATTCAATACTATGAAATATACTGCAAATTGATAACTTTAATACAACAAAAATTAACCATAGGAGTTTATTTCTACAAACTTCTTATAAAATTGATCTAGTTTGGATTCCATTTGTCAAAATGTACTTTCTAGACTTGATGAGGTTTTATAGACCATCAAGTGAAAGTGCATTTTCTTGTGATAGTGCATGGGAAATTTAGTTCTTTTTTTTTATTTATTCTCATTTTCATTAATATAAATATGTATTCAATGTGCAGTATAAGTGTTTATTATATACAACTTAGCAAACATAAAATACTTAATGATGGTGGAACACAGCAGTATGAAGACCCAAAGAAAGCAGCAGACGATATTATCTGTCGGATAATCGAGAGAATACATGGTCATACAAGTTAAGGGTCCAATAAGTAGTTAATATGTTTTTTTTTCATTGTCTTTATAGCCGATTTACTATGTTTTGATTCTGACAAGTAGAATTTTGAAGTAGTTCGTGAAATATATAGTTTTCGACTGAAAAGATTATCAGCATTTCACGGCTAAAACAGCACTACACCGCCATGGCTTATCAATAAAATACGTCCACGTAATATTTTATATTTGCGAGAGATCTGTAACCTACAAGTAGGTAGTAGCTGATACGGGATTTCTATACTCTAGGAATGCTTTTAATGGACAGGGTAAGCGGAAAATACTCACATAATATCGCTGCCATTGATAAAACAGCCAGTTTGATGAATGTTAGTTGTTTATTAGACGATAGGTAAGGCAGCTTTGCCTTACTCTGCACTTCCACAGTCATCTTGAATTTTGTAGTTTCAACAAGTATTAACTTTTATACAATGAATTTTCACGAAATTATACGGTATAAAAATATTTCGCCGGCAAAACCTAACCCTTCGGATTTGTGGTTTATTATTATTATTTCTTTGTTAATGGCTTCTGCGGTTTAATGTTACCACAATTCTGCCAATGTCCGTTCATGCTAGTTTCATAAGTCACGTGGAGTTATTACTTTAATTTAGAATATGATCGGTATTTAGAATGATGATACGACCAGACTTTTGAAGACCATGATGATTTATCTAAAACAAAGAAATGACACAACTACATAACTAAAATAATCTCTAAAATACTTATTACTAACATTAAACTGCATAAATTTTACAGTACATACAGCTATATATATACATACAATATGTAACAAACAATATTTACAATTTAATTTTGTTTATATTTACAAATTTACACAATAAATGGTTGATTAATGGGGAAAACATAAGAGAAAGAAGATATTTAAATGATGTTGGACGAGAGACTTCAGGAGGGAGGATATCATATAGTGAATAGCAACGATTTGGACATTCAAAGAAAATATGGTCCATGTTTCCTTCGTCGAGACCACACTCACATAATGAGTGGTCCCTAACCCTAATTTTCATTAAATGAACTGGAGTACAGGCATGACCCATTCGCAGACGGCATAGTGTTGATGTGGTTACTTTATTGGACTTACGAAATTTGAAGAACCAAGGAGTTTTAGGAATCGTGGGTTGGATATCTCCATAATGTCTACCTCTATACTTAATGGAATTTTCCCAATATTTGGACCAAGATTCAAATAGCTGCAATTTTGGTAGAAGACACAAGTCATGGGAGTATATTTTGAAGTGCTCAAGGGAACCTATTTGTGAAGCAGTTTTTGCGCAAGAATCAGCTGTTTCATTCCCAGGAATTCCAGAATGACCTGGAATCCAAGCAAGCACAATGTTGATGCCAAGGGTATGACAATCAAAAAGAGCCTCTCTAATTTTTAAAATCAATGGGAAACGAGATTTTGAACGAAATGGATTGGACAATATACTTTGAAGACAACTTTTGGAATCAGAGAAGATTATAGAATTATTTAAATTATGTGATTTGACAAACAGGACGGCTTCCAATAAAGCTAGGGCTTCACCAGAAAATATGGAAGAGTATGAAGGGCATTTGAAGCTTAAAGAAATTTTGGAAGAGGGAAACCATACTGCTGCACCAACCACACTATTAGATGATAGTTTGGATGCATCTGTGAACAAATAATGCCAACCTCTATATTGGGTATTAATCCGTTCACTGAATAAGACACGGGCTTTAGGACAGTCCTTATCAATACCAAAATGAAGTAAAATGTTAGGCTCAGAAATAAGTACCTCGTAAGAAGTTGCAAAAAGGGGATTTATGGGGAACTGACAAAGAGGATCTGGTAGTTTTGTATATTTAATATAGCTAATAACAAGGCATGGGAGACTATCCATGTTCAGAGAGTCATAAAGGTCAATAAGAAACTTTAATTTTGGAATGAGAGGGTGATTGCAATGTTGAATCAATTTGAAAATAAATCTATCTGAAAGAAATTGCCTACGAATGTTTAAGGGTGGCTCGCCACATTCTACTTGCATAGCATTGATGGGTGAAGATTTCATAGCTCCTAGGATAATACGCAGGCATTTTGATTGAATCTTGAAAATTTTTGCTTGATTAGATTTGTTACAAGTGTTCAAGAGAAATGAGCCATAATCAAAATGGCTTCTAATTATGGCGTTGTATAAAAGTTTTTGGGAGTATGGATGAGAACCCCACCATACCCCTGAAAGAGACCTTAGAATATTAACATTTTTTTCAGCTTTTTGTGAAATGTATTCAAAATGGGGGGTGCCAGACATTCTCACATCAAGTTTTATGCCTAAAAATGTAGTATTATTAACCTGGGGAATGATTTCGTTACATATGTACAACTCAACTGGAGGGATAACTCTTCTTTTGGTAAAAACAACCACTGAACTTTTTGAAGCGGATAAGGCAAGACCATGTTCAAAAAGCCAATCGTTAAGATATGATAAAGCTGTATTTAGTTTATTGGTTGCTTGATCGATGGATTGAACTTTAAGATATAGAGCCAGATCATCAGCATATTGAAGTATATCACAGAATGAGAGAACAGATTGTTCCAAGTCAAAGGTGTAAAGGCTATACAATAAAGGACTCAACACTGAGCCCTGGGGTAAGCCTCTCCAAATATATTTAGGAGGGAGAAAGTGCTGATTGTATTTTACTATCACAGTGCGTTCTATTAGCATATTGCATATGAACCGTACAAGTTTTACTGGTATACCTATCCGAATAAGTTTATTCCTGAGAACTGGAAGAAGGACATTATCATAAGCCGATGCTATGTCCAGGAATACTCCAATGAGGTATTTTTTTTCCTTAAATGCAATGTTGATGTCTGTTGTCAACATACTTAAATTATCTATGGTGCTTACTCCCTTTCTAAAGCCAAATTGAGTCTTTGCTAAAATAAGCCCATTTTCCACAATCCATTCCAGTCTATGCTTAATCATATGTTCCATTATCTTACTCAAAACTGAGGATAAAGCAATTGGTCTGTAACTGTCTGGATCTGAAGCATTTTTACCAGGTTTTAAGAGAGGTAGAATTATTTGTGTTTTCCATTGATAGGGTACTATACCATGCTCAAAAAAATAATTTACAATATCTAAGTAGGTTTGCTTACATTTTATTGAGGACTTTGTAATAAATGAATAGGGAATTCCATCAATACCAGGAGTTGAGTCAGTCAGTCCGTCTAGTGCAAGGGATAATTCTTGGATGGTAAATGGGCAATCAAAACAATTATGAGAAGGAAGCGGTGATGGGGCCAAAGGAATGAGATCAGCAGAAGGGACTGAAGGAGGAGCCAACTTATCTGAAAAGGCCTCTAGCCATGATAAAGGGTCATTTGATGAAACAACTTGGGTGTTAAAGGAACCTCGGAAACGTTTTATTTGTTTCCATACCAGTGAGGAAGGAGTTCTCGGGGATAAACCTTCGCAATAAGATACCCAGCCACATTTTTTCCTTTTGCTAACCAATTTTTTATATGTAGCTGCTGCTGCCTGGTACTTTAAAAAGTTTACTTCAGTCATAGAAGAGTTATAATTTAGTTCTGCTTCTTTTCTTCCTAAAACAGCTTTAGTACAATCAGAATCCCACCATGGGGTGGAGACTGCAAAATCTTTTGGTGGTTTCTTCAAAGGAATATGAAGAGAGGCTGAAGATATTATCATATCTATAAATAGGTTATATGAAATTACTGGGTCAATATCTAATGGATAAACAGATGAGGATTCTAATTTAAGGTCAAGAGCTGATGAGTATGAAAGCCAATCAGCTGCAGAAAGTTTGTATTTTAGGGAAGGACTAGGATTACAGTATCGTGTGACTCTATTTTGAATGGAAATGATGATAGGGAAGTGGTCACTACCATAAGTTGAAGGGAGGATTTCCCATGTGAGGAGAGAGGAAAGGGTGGGTGAGCATAAAGTTAAATCAACTGCACTTTTCGGATTTTGATATGGATAAACTCTGCGAGTAGGAGAACCATTGTTAATTACACAGAGATTTACTTCATCAAAAACATCAACAAGAGAATGAGCATAGGCAGATGAGTAGTGAGAACCCCACATAGTGTGATGGCCATTAAAATCACCCATAACTATCATTGGGGAAGAAACAGAAGAAAGCAGAAAGAGTAAATCTGGAATAAGAGTAGAATCTGATTTATTGATATATATGGAAATAAATGATATATTCAAAGATCTGATACCAACAATGTTGATACCATGCTGATGTGAGGGAAAGGAGATTTGGGAAAATGGAATACTGGACTTAATAAATAAGGCACTACCAGCACACCCGTCAGCCCTGTCATCCCGGAGACAGTAATATCCTGGAACCCGAAAGTGGGACCCAGGAACCAACCATGTCTCCGAGATGGCAATAACTGACGGGTGATATTTTACAATCAAGTGTATAAGTTCATGTTTCTTGCGTCGCATGCTCTGAGTGTTCCATTGTAACATGATCAAGGGATCCATATTGACCGGACATGGAAACTAATTGTGTAAGTTTGTGGGCAACGTTGGACGGTAAGGGTTGGGGACTCATCATTATAATATTAATTACTAAAGACAACAATGTTTCGATCATATTCTCCTGCTGAGGAGATGATCCTGATGTTTGGTTGCTATTTAAGGCACAACCATTTGGTAACATTGATGTAGGAGTTGCAACAATTTTGTAGTGAGCAGTTTGATCAAATGATTTTATAAAAGGAGTCTTTGGACGAGACTGGGAAACAGTTTTGCTATATGTTTTGTTATTAATAGCTTCAGAGGAACTTGCTGGTACACAAGTTACATTGGAAGAAGAAGATGATGATGAAATGCTACTTTGTGTGATTTCTGCATATAAGCGGGATACCTTAGGAAATTGTGATGCTGCGTCTTCATACGAAATACTATTTCGAGCCATTACACTTTTTATTGATTTTTGCCTTTCAAGTTCTGGACAAACCTTATTTGTGGCAAAATGCCGTCCTGAGCAATGAAGACATGTAGAATCCTTTTCAGAAACATTGCAATTATCACCAGCATGCTCCTTGGAGCAACGGAAACAACGAGGTTTAGACCTACATTGCATTTTTGTGTGCCCGAACCTACAGCATGTGAAGCATTGTATTGTGGGGAATAAATATAGCTCTACAGGTAATGAGGTATAAAATAAAAATACCCTATTAGGCAGCATTTGCCCAGAAAAAGTAACCACAACTGTCTGAGTTGGAATCCAGGTAACTTTACCACCTTCATCCACACTTTTCCTACTAAAGCGACGAGCTTTGAGAACTTTGCCACACCCATTTGGGAGCTCCAATGAGCTCACAAACTCAGACATCGATATTTCTGTTGGGACCCCACGTATAAGACCCATCCGAGTAATGTTAAATGTAGGAATTGTAGCTACATACTTGCTCACACTCAAAACAGGAGATGAAATAAATTTGTTAGCATCGGATGCACTTGTAAATTCTACAGAAATTTTATTTCTACCTACTCTCTTGATGCCATCAGTACAAATGTTATTTATCATATGAGTTTTAAGGAACTGGCCAAATTTGATGGGTCTTATCATAGTCCCAGCAGAAAGGTCGGATTCTGTGCGAGAAACATGGACCACAAAAGGGCCTTTGTCTGAAAGAGAATATGAGAACCCTCCAACAACCATGGAAGGGTCTACATACACGGTTTCAATGGAAGCGGAAGCTAGATCTGGCGAAATTATAGATTTCTTGGCTGGAGGTTGCACATCGGTCTCAATACGTCGCTTAGTAGCAGTCGGATGCATTACAGGATCTGGGGGATCAGGAGGATTCGTCGGATCGAAATCCATGATTGATGAATAGAGGTTATGAAAACCTCAAATTACAAAAATACACAATGAACTATTATTAATTTAACTTACCTATATCACAAATATACAATACTACACTAAGATAAATCAAAACAGTGGCTTAAACAGCCAGAAACTATAAAAAAACGAAAAATCTCTCCAACGCAATTAATCGCTATCACTTTCGAACGCAGAATCTTTGTGGTTTTGTATCGGCGACGCAAGCAAATTGACATTTCTTGATCGGCGTGGCAGTGGCAGTGGCAGAATTTGTTTGTTGCCATGTGATAAAATAATTTTAGTTAAATTCTGTGGTACGTTCAATTACGGGTGCTTACCATTTGAAGTTCAAAACGCTAAAAACGATCACACTTCCAAAAAGTTGTTCCACATGGGTCTTGGCGTTATTTTCGCCATAAACGCTATGAGGCTACTGGAACAGTTTGAATTCCCTACATCTAATGTCAAAAGTGACAGAAGTGGCAAATATTTTAGTGGCATTCTTAGCGTTCTTATCCTAAATGGAACAGGGGAGAACAGTTACAAACGATCACAGTGATCACAACCATATTACCATAAGTTTTTAGTTCTAGTTTTCCAGTTTGGTACAATTCATCAATAAGACACATTTTTAATAATAAAAAGAATGCATGGATGAAATGGAAAAAATATAAAAAATAGATGTGACTACGAAATGTTTTCATTATACAGAGAGCGACTGAAAACACTATCTGACTTCAGCTACAAGAGCTACAGAAAAAAGGTCGAGGAAAGCATAAAATGTAATAAAATTTTTTTTGGACTAATAAAAAGAAAAATAGTAACATACCTGGTTGTGTTCATTATAAAAATAGATCATCTAGTGATGTGGTAGATATTTGCAATTTATACTCTGAATATTTTCATTCCGTCTTTGGACACTCCGTAGTTCCTGACGATTATATTATTTATGCCCCATAAATAACCAACATTAGAAAATAATGAATCTGACCTAATTATAAGTGACATATGTATCGTTTTCAGTTGATGATATAAAGTCGAAACTCAATATATTAGATACGTCCAAAGGTGCTGGTGTGGATAATATTTCCCCGTATTTTTTAAAACATACCGCAAATTCTACCACTACATTATATATTTAATATTTGTCTGCGTGAAGGTGTTTGCCCACGTATCTGGAAATTTGTTCGTATTGTACCTGTCCATAAAACGGAACTAATAGAGATGTTGAAAACTATCGTCCTATATCAATTTTAACCACTCTGTCGAAGCTACTTGAGAGACTTATACACAATGTAATATATCCGAATCTGCATCATAATATCATTCCTAATCAGCATGGTTTTGTCAAAAGACGTTCTACAATCACTAATTTGTTAACTTATACAATCGAACTTTTTGATAATCTTGATAAAAATAAGCAAACTGACAGTGTCTACACTGATTTTCAAAATGTTTTGTCCTTAAACTTTTTTGTAAATTTTTTATTGTGTACTGTTTGTTGATCCATGAAAATAAATGAAAAAAAAAGCTTTAGCAGTTGTGCAGTTTTTTATTTGTTTCAGCTCAGAAGGAGCGATTATTAAAATAAGTTCAGATCTTGCCTGTCTGTCTCCTTCTTTGGCACCTGCAGCACCACCAGCCTCGATAAATTTCCATAATTTATTTTGTAACCGATCTAAAAATATCGGTTATCTTAATAACTTAAAATTTGACTAAATTAATTTAAATCAGCGCGACATCTGTAGGCAAACGCACAAACGACTATCTAAATTCCATCTGAATTTAGAAAACACCTAGGTATAAAGCTATAAGCTTAACTACCTTTGCTGCGCGCTGAGGTAGTTCAGCGACTCACCAATAGAGGTCACATATAACAATGTTAAGTCTTTGATAGTAATTACTCGTCTTCTTCTTCTCCATTCAATTCGACTCATATCTTGACAGTTAAAACAAATGTCAATCCAGTCTGTCAGAAAAAATACCACGAGATGGTTTTGAGTTCCGATAGAGGAACGTTTGGATTTTGAATACTTTCAAAATCCAATGCAGTGATTGGTTTTACGACCCCAACGGTTTTGAGGCTTTTTTCATTACCATATATGGTAGCGAAATTCGCCCCCGACATCCGGCCAACTTGATGTCTTTCCTCGAAGAGGAATCATCATCACTTTGACCCCAGCCATCGACTGTTCAACTAGAATTAAAATAACCACGACTAAAAATTGTCACTAAGACTTAATTAAATTAGAACATCAATCTTCAGAATCCCCAGACATCTGGGTAAGTTTGAGTTTTGAAGTGAAAGTGTACTTGACCTCCATAAAAACTAACCTAAATTCTTAACCTTTGGTATGTACTCTCATCGTAATTGCTGTATTTTATTATGTGTCTTACATGCTAACTCTCTTGTTTAATTTATGTGTTTTTCTGTGTTTTTCTGTTGCTTCTCAACATTCTACTGTGTTCTCTATTTTGCGCCCTTCTGGCAAACTTTAAAGGGTGTTGCTGGTAGCTCGCAATTCACGAGGTACCTAGGCTAGTCCCTTATTGCTCGGTAGTGAACGGACCTCGTGGATTGTGCGCCTCTTTACCAGCAACACACCTATTTACGCCCTTCTGGCATTCTGAGCGGCTGGTGGTTCGCATCCGCGAAGGGCCTAGCTAGTCCCTTTATGCTCGGTAGCGGAAGCCTTAGCGGATGCGAATTCTTCACCAGTAGCATTACTTCTTTGGCCCTTATGGCATCTCTTGTTTGCTGGCGGGCCACATCCCTAAAGGCCCTCTGCGAGTCCCTATATGCTCAGTAGCAGAGGGACAGTGGACCCACCAGCTCAATACTATACTGGACCCATTATAACCGGAGCACATGTGCCTTCCAGGGTTCCAGTACGAGGCGGAGAACACCAATACAAGGCGGAATTCTTCCACTACGAGGCTACACACTAGCCGTAC
This sequence comes from Plagodis pulveraria, assembly GCA_963890685.1. Taxonomy (NCBI): domain Eukaryota; kingdom Metazoa; phylum Arthropoda; class Insecta; order Lepidoptera; family Geometridae; genus Plagodis; species Plagodis pulveraria. The sequence goes on from OY982950.1 coordinate 7,150,086, forward strand.
ACTACCTCTGAACTCCGGCCGTCCTCTGATCTCCAGCACCGACCGCGGCCATCTTCTCTACAGCAAACTGCTGGGAATTTCTACCGGCGCGGCGGTGTGGAGCCGAGCCCTGCACGGCAGACCTGCTGCTGAGCATCGACTCTATTACTAGCGGACCGGAGCTAAGTCCTTAAACAAGGAAGCTTGCCAAATTCGCCATACCTGTCTGAGATCCACGACCCTTTCTATTGATTATACCTTATACTGTACTCTCTCTTCTTTCTTTTATGCTCCCTTCTACCCTGAGTAGGTAGGAAGGTGACAATTTCTTACAAGAATAGCTTCAGCTTGTATACCAATGGGTCGTAGTTTTCCCTAGTAAGGGGTTCAATTTTAATACTCGACATTTTTCTTATGACTCGGTTTCACGTGTCGAATTGTTAACGCTCTGCTACCATGTTAAATTAGATTAAGGATGTGTTTTGTGAAATAAAGGTTGAAGCTAAATTAACTTGTTGTTTTATAAGAATTAATAGGAAATGCACATAATGGAAAGAATATATATCGTACGCAATATTTTTCATATGTGACTAGTATGACAACGTCAATTTATCAACAATATTTATAGTGAGAATCCAAAGACGTAGTTGAATATATTATAGCTTATAGCTTTGAGCCTAGATTTGAATAAATTAATATTTTACTCTTTGTAACACTTTGGAAGTTTGTTAAAAATTAGGGGTGCCATGTTAACTACGCTTTTGCGCATTAGCGCTGTATTCCAAGAGTATGAACATAGTATGTTATTGTCTCGTCTTGCCCTTTGAATTAAATCTGATAGTTTAGGAAACAAACCAGGATTTTGAAAAACAAATAAGGATATTTCCAATATATATAATGACGGAAGTGTGAGAACTTTTTACACTTAAAATATGGCTAAAATTTTACTTATCGTATATTTGTAACTTTATTTATTTATTATAATGTACATATTATTATAAAGTATTCATTCATTACAAATATTTTTACAGAATTAACCCCAATACAATAGTGTAGTCAAAATATTTCAATTACAAAAATAACTTTATACATTAATAATTACATTTCCTTACTAAATTATTTCTTATTCATGAAATTCAATTATCTTATTAATAATAATATATCATTTTTATAATATATAAAAAATAAATAATAATAATTGTCAATTACACTACTAGATGCAATTGTGTCATCTTACATCTAATTCTGAATATTATAATAATAAATTATGGATATGTCATATTAAATTGTAAGTTTAGTCATCTGTATTCGCATAAGACAGATCGAACAATAGTACAGTTTTGAATTCTGTTATGGAACATGCAAACATATCCATTTGGTATGCAACTCGATTTAGCGCCTGCAGCGTTCGATTTAATGGGGTCTTGAGTGTGAGTAATGTAAACCGCATAGCAGGCGTTATTGCAAACATAACAATATTAAAATTATAAGGTTGCGTCATCTTTTACAAGTATAAAACCAATTGCGAAATTGGTCTTGTTTGTAGTACAACGTAAGTGGTACTATAGATGTCGCTCCATCCCAATATGATGGTTAAAGAACGATAGGAAAGATTTGACTTATGACGTCATGTCATGTTAGCTCAATTGGTTAGAGCATACCCCGGCTAAAGGGGTGGATAGACGCGAGTTCGAATCTCACACATGACTTAAATTTTCCTATCGTATATTTGTAATTTTGTAATGTAATCCACATAGCAGGCGTTATTGCAAACATAACAATATTAAAATTATAAGGTTGCTTCATCTTGTACAAGTATAAAACCAATTGCAAAATTGGTCTTGTTTGTAGTATAACGTAAGTGTTACTATAGATGTCGCTCCATCCCAATATCATGGTTAAAGAACGATAGGAAAGATTTGAGTTATGACGTCAATTCATGTTAGCTCAATTGGTCAGACCATACCCCAGCTAAAGGGGTGGATGGACGCGGGTTTGAATCCCGCACATGACTTAAATTTTTCCTATCGTATATTTGTGATTTTGTAATGTTATCAGCATAGCAGACGTTATTGCAAACATATCAATACTTATTAAAAATATTTCGTATATATTTCAGTATTATACAATGTTGCTTGATCATATTGTCATGGCGACATGATAATATATCTGTCACCGTTATACTGTACTAACCGTTAGTTTATAATAAATCTAGTTAGATTATAAACTGTCGATAGATTGTGAATAAAACTAAAATTTACAATCTAACGTTTAAATTTTCGTTAGATTATAAACTGACCATGTCCAGCCGTCAAATTGTAATTATGTGGATCAACAACAATTTAACATAGATCTACGAAAGTATTACAGTGGCCATAAGCAAAATACGTAGGTACAAGTTTTTAATGTATTACATTTTGGCTTATGTTTAACTTACCACCAGATATAGTAGAGTAACATAAATAACAGTCAAAAATAGTTAATTTTTACCAAAATTAAACCCGCATTTTAATGTTATCTTATAGCCAAAGTTTTAACATCTCGCTATCCTATTTAAGCAAAATTACTGAAAGAAATCTTTGTTAACCCAAAAGAAGTATATGAAATTAAATTATTGTGGCGTTTTTGTAATCACAAGTAACCTAACGCTCCTCGTCGCTTCGCTCGTCGTCGCACCTAAATATGACTTTGCCCTAGACTAAATGATATTTAACCCCTTGCTTAAATATAGTGATCATTTACTACATTTGGTGTCCGATTAAAAATTTTGGTATAAGGCTAAGGGTATCAAAGCATTTTATGGTGCTCATTATTTTAAGTCCCTTAGTTTTTTTAATGTACAAACTCGAAGTGAATATGTTTTTTTTTGTCTGACTATTATTTTTGTTCTTTACTCTATGAAATGAACTCATGGCACCTATAACGGCGGCCAATCAGAGGACGGTTCACAATTTCGCGGGCGATTATAGTTCGTTAGATTATAAACTGTCAGCTAGACATTGTCAGTTTATAATCTGACGAAAATGTAAGCGTTAAGTTGTAAAATTTAATATTCGTTCACAATCTATCGATAGTTTATAATCTCACTAGATTTTTTATAAACTAACATATCGTACAATTATCCGGTGACATATCCATGTGTAATCCATTGATAATTGACTGCGACTGGATGATCGAGAGATTGAGTGACATTCAGGCGGACGACTTTCACTCCGCATGCAAAGTAGGGTATATTCCATTTGACGCTAATAACGTTATTTTCGATTATTTTGATCACATTCTGTGTCTATGGTTGTGATCGCTGTGAGCGTTTGTAACTGTTCTCCCCTGTTCCATATAGGATAAGAACGCTAAGAATACCACTAAAATTTGCCACTTCTGCCATATTTGACATTAGATGTAGGTAATTCAAACTGTTCCAGTAGCTTCATAGCATTTATAGCGAAAATAATGCCAAGACCGATCTGGAACCACTTTTTGTGAGTGTGATCGTTTTTAGCGTTGTTGGCGAATTAAACTTCAAATGGTAAGCACCCATAGTGAACGAGTCCAAAGGTATACAAAAGGTACCTATCTAAGGGTGCTTACCATTTGAAGTGAGTTTCGCTAAAAACGATAAAAACGATCACACTCCCAAAAAGTTGTTCCACATGGTTCTTGGCGTTATTTTCGCCATAAACGCTACCTCTAATGTCAAAAGTGACAGAAGTTGCTAATTTTTGTGGCATTCGTAGCGTTCTTATCCTAAATGGAACAGGGGAGAACAGTTAGAAACGAACGCAGTGATCACAACCATAGACGCAGTTGTGATCAAAATTATCGAAAATAACGTTATTAGCGTCAAATGGAATATACCCTAAACCTACAGCGCTGGGCCGCGTTCCAAGCCTCAGAGTGTAGTTGTCGGTTGCTTTTACTTATTCGAAGGTTTGGAACGTTTCGGTTGTTTTATAATATCAAATATCGATTTTTGGCGGGGAACTAGCAAAATATATAGTTGTTTTATGATATTTGAAACGCAATAATTGATAGTTATAAAGTTACGCTCTACTCGCAGTTTGTGAACGACGCGACGTTAGAGTGGAAAGTTGCACTCCGAGTGCACTCCGAGTGCGCTCTAACCAAGGTTTGGAACGACCCCCTGTGAGAGGAGAGGTTAGTAATCTTTGGGGGGGACTAAGTAATTTTTGCGCAGTAGCTATTTCCCCGCAGTAAATGACAGACATATATTATCTGTGGAACCTTGCATAGATAATATAAAATATTGAATGAACCCTGTAAAACTGAGTGCGTGAATGGGCAGCTTTTTATGGTTTTCATTATTTGATTTTTACTGACGAAAAATAGCTGTGGGAGCATAGAAATATTCCAAAGTTATTGGAAAATATTTAATTAACAATTCCTTTTGATTGTTTTTTCGTTTCTTTTGATTTTTGTTTGAATATATATTGTTCACAGTGTCCTAGATAAATACGAAAACTGAATATTCTAAAAAATGGCAACATGGGTGCCCGGAGTGTCAGAAATATGTGTATGTGTGTATGTATTTCTTTGAAAGTGTTAAGGTATTTGTGTATGTGTGCTACTGCGTGGGCAATGTTTTGGCTATTTCCCCGCAGTACCAGCATAAAATAACCTTTGTCACCGTTCGCCTTTCTAGATTGTAGGGGTCTTTTAGACTGGTTCTTTTATAGTGTGCTGTGTGTATAAGGCTTTTACGTTCTTACGAAGATATACGTTCCGTGACACGGAATTAAGAGTTGTTCTTATTCTTTACGAATTTTGTGTTAGTAAATATATGTAAATGGCTTTTTAAAAGGATTAGGTATAAATTTATACTTAATGTAAAGTAAATTTAGAAAATATAAGAAATTTTATAGACATTTTATTTATATCAATACTAGCTGGCCCGGTATATATTATTAGTATATAGTATGTAATATTCACTAGATATAATTTATATGTTTTGCCATATAAATTATATCTAGTGAATATATTGTTAGTCATATAAAAATGACTAACTTATTTTATGTAAGTAAGTAAAAAAGGAAGAGGAAAGAAGCGCTATTAACGATAACCGCATATAAAAATAACAAAACACCAAAGATACATTTCTTGAATTCATTGTCCTTTTCTTATCTTACCTACCTAATAAATTTTAAACTACATCTTTTAGTATACATTGATATTTTCAATACAAAATACAGCCTTATTTTGTATTGCGTTAATTCTTTCATTCACAATTACTTGCAAGTTTGCTGCTCCTCATCGTGATTAAGATGCTATGCTATTTTGGATATCCGTAAACATTTGTGACCGTAAAGATAGTAAAATTTAAGGAAATAAAACTAACTAACCCTGAACTTTAGGAAGTGATAGAAAGCTTATAGTGTGAAAATGACAGGAGTCCGGCCCACTGTGCTGTTTACGGGGCGAAATAACTAAACATTTTATTGGTATAAAATAAGCAATAATTCTCGAACTGCTTTATATTTAATCAACTTGAAATTATTTTATCTCATTTTTAACATCCTCTCAACCTACATAGAAAACGTCTAGAAAACATTCAGCATACCTTCTATAAGACGTTTAGAAGATATCTTTTATGCACTCGGAAGTCATCTAGAAGATATATAGAGGTCAATCTGCTTACCTCCATTTAGATATATAGTAGATCATCTAGAAGATATCTTTTATATATTTACTAACAGACATCTAGAAGACATGTCTAGCAGATGCATAGTAGATGTGCATTTAAAATGTCTACAAGATATTTTGGAGGCAGACATAGAGTCATCTTCTAGAAAAATATTAAAGTACCTACTAAAATAGCTATTGAAAAATAGGTGTTGGTGGTGGAAGGGTGAAAATTTAGGGTTGAATGTATTTTTAATGCCAAATTGTTGATAAATTAATAGTTTTTTGTCAATAATTGTTTGAAAAAAAAAATGTTGGGTATGGAAAATGTTTACGTCCTATTCTCAGACCTACTGAATATACACACTAAATTTCATAGAAATCGGTCAAGACATTTCGGAGGAGTTTTGTTACTAACATCCTGACACAAGAATTTGATATCTACACTAATCAAAAGTAGTAAAGTTCTCGCTCGGAACTCTTCAGAGCGAGAACTTAATTCAAGCGAAGTGTCTCTGCTACATAATGCTTTCGTATGTCCGGTTGTTCTATAAAGGTCGCATTTCTCAACAGATTCTCACGAAATTTTGTGAGCAGGTTTGATAAGTACATAAAATATTTTTGTCAATTAAGTTTTTGGATTTTTTTCTTAATGACGGAAATATTTATTTCATTTATTTAGATACACAAAACAAATTACAGTGAATTTTCTTATGTCAATTATATCTGTTATACAAATATTGAACTAGATTGTAATTGAACATAATGTGTATACAGAAAGGTAAAGTAAATTACATAATGATTATACATTATATGGTGTTGAAAGTATGGACTCCTGCGCTAAATTTAATGGCAATGTCCCCAATACGCACGTCGTCATATGCCTATAAAAGTGATAGGCTCTATCTCTCGTATAATAAATTATTTAATTACGATGTTTCTGTTGCCAGTATATTATTTCTAGTAAATAAAAGGATTGGAATTGATTGGTCCAATTAGTTGAACTGGTTGATTAGTTCTCGTAACTATTTAACATATATTTCTATTCTAAGGACAATAATTATTAGAAATTGATGCTGCATAGGTAAAGATTGGGCATGTTATCGTATATATGTCTTTCTGCAACAAAACAGTGCCAAACAGGGTGAAATCATCTTTTTATCACATCTAGAGTATAAGTCAATTTTATTTACTACAAACATAATTAATAATAATTAAGTAAAACTTAAAACTAGCCTAATCAAATAACCCACCCCTGATCGCTCCCGGTGCAAAGGTGCCCATAACTCTTGCAGCGTTTCCGCGTTGAATGGCAATGGCCCTCCTCTGCACCAGGAACGAGCTGGAGCGGAAGTCATCAGTTTTTTCTTTTAACCTGCGCCCAATTTCACCAAATAACTTTTTGGCCTCAGTTCATTCCTGCAATGGGCACAAAAACCTTTTTGTGCCAAATGTTAAATTTTGATTATTTTTTTTTATTTGAAAGCTGATGCTTGCCGTGTGGTCCCATTTAAATTTCCTCCAAATCAGTAAAGCCTTTTTTGGGTTACACTCCAATAACTGAAAAATGTTTTCCTATCTTGATGATATAGTGATTGACAGTAAATGACAATCGATCACATAAGTAGCAAGGGTCACTAAAAAGGGGGAAAAATAATGTTTACCAAAAAATGATACCGACTTCAACACTCAAATGTGTGAAATAACTTGTCGAAGTCGGTATGCGTACAAAATTGTGATAGTTGGTACTTTTTAACCATCATGGTACTGACTTCAACCAGTTATTACACACATTTGAGTGTTGAAGTCGGTTCCATTTTTCTACCGACTTCAAAATAAGGAGGTACTTAATTCGTCTGTATATTTTTATGACAGGATAGTAATTCTTTCCAACTGCGCAAAACGATAACCGACATACGCGCGGGCGGAGTCGCGGCCGCAAAGCTAGTATTAGATATTTTCATTACGTACATTATTTTAGTTCTATTGATTTACAATTCCAGTATTTTTATCCCATCAAGAAATCATAGATAAATGCTTAATTATATTAACATATAAATAGGTAGTTAGAATTTGTTTACACTAGTGAAATAAAATTTAAAATATTTTACTGGCTTTTTTATTGATCATGGCCTTTTTCCTATCTTGTTCATATCATAGGCATATCCGGTATTTTCGAATACATCAACCATTTCTTGCGCATCATAGGTAATGGAAACAATTGAATTTCATATATATGCCCGAATTCGGGTGCCGATACTGACTCGTTAAGATGTAGGTAAATGTATGTTCAATATTTGGAAATTCAAACCATTTGATATGACGTAATGGTAATTATTTATTTTATCTATGTATTTGTTCACAAATTATGTTGTCACAAGGCTTCAGTTCCCACGACTTCATACACGTGCATAGTGGCTATCCCACAACATCACTCGTCCGGGAAGAAAAGTAGGTACCCCATTGTGCTCTCTCTAATATGCAAACCCAAATATATTCTTATTATCTATTACCTACTAATATAAGATATTTATGGGGTTCACCTATAGCAGTACCGAAGCTATTGAGCTTTCAATCGACGACACGACGCCAAAAGCTGAAGATAGTAACTGACGAAGCTGCCGGCCTAACTCATGAAGTTCTAACACATTAATTCGCCTAAAATAGTGTTCATCGTCGACAATAGCAAATACCATTAATTCATCCAGGTAGGCGAATAAATTTTTCAATTAGTTAACTAAGTATAACATATAAACTACTCAACCGATTTTAATGAAATTTATATCGACCCACCTAAATGGTATATCCTTTCTAATAAAAAAAAAGAATTATCAAAATCGGACTACTCTGTTAAAAGTTATGCGCGGTCATACATAAAATAGATAAAAATATACGTGTGGATGAGAACCTCCTCCTTTTTTGGAAATCGGTTATTAACTCCGCTCACCGCTGTAATTGCTGACAACACCACGGTAATGATAGCATTTCCGTGACTATGCGCACATTCTTATGACTATTACGAAATGTTTCAAGTCCTTTTTTTTTTTTTTTTTTATGAGTGATAGGTTAGCCGTTGACCACTATCTCACCTGTTGGTAAGTGATGATGTGGTCGAAGATGTTGTTCAGGCTAACCTAGAAGTACTGGCTCTCAAGCACAGCTGCCGGAACACACCGTTAGGTGCTTGGCGACAGACTTTCTACTTGAGGGTGGTAGCTAGCCAGGCGGGCATTCGCAAAATGCCCTACCACCATGCTATAACGACTGCCATCCTAAGACGACAACCGGGACCGACGGCTTAACGTGCCCTCCGAAGCACGGAAACGCTCAGTAGTAATGTCACTAGCGGTCACCCATCCAACTCCTGACCGCGCGCGACGTTGCTTAACTTTACTGATCGGTTGAGAACAGCTAAGTAAACTTCGCTACGAGTGCTTCAACTTCAAAATATAAATTCAAAATATAAAGGTGTTAGACACTAATATATTTTCTTATTTCTATATATATATTTATAGGAGTCCTGAGGAGGTTTAGGTTTTTGATTTATCGAAATCAGTCTACCCAAAGAGAAGTTACGAGATTAAAACATGATAATTATATGCCTATACAAAGGTAACGGAATATGGATAACACTTTGTTGATGTCATACTACTACTGGGCAATGGAAAAGGAATAAATAAAGCAGTTCAGTTTTTACAGGAAGAGTTTAATATTTATAAAGAATTTCTACATAGTAAATTATTTAGGTATTGAAACATAGGCACATTGATATTATCACAAGAACGTTACAGGAATATGCTTACACAGGCTTGATTGAAGACAAGGAATGGAGAAAGATTTTGCAAAAAGAATGGAAATTATATTCAACAGTTTTATTATTGTTAGATTTGCAATAACGCCTGCTATGCGGATTACATTACACAATCACATATATACGATAGGAAAAATTTTAAGTCATGTGCGGGATTCGAACCCGCGTCCATCCACCCCTTGAGGCCCCCAGCTCATGGGGTCTTATGTATGCTCTAACCAATTGAGCTAACATGACATGACGTCATAACTCAAATCTTTCTTATCGTTCTTTAACCATTGTATTGGGATGGAGGTCTTGTTTGTAGTACAACGCAAGTGGTACTATAGATGTCGCTCCATCCCAATCCCATTAAATCTCTACATTATACTCGGCTAGTACACCTATCCCTACCAAGGTTTCCACTTCAATCTATCGGTTGTGACAGATGTTAACTTAAGTTCACTTATCCCTATGTGCTTGGCAAAATGACAGCTGTCCTTGAGAGCCAGTAATTGTAGGATGATTAGTAAAGTGTGTGCCTTCCTCCTTTGTCCGGGCTGAGGACCGGCATCATAAATGTCAAAATTCAACATTATGAGGCGGAGTTACACAAACATTCATCTTTTATAAGTTTATAACCCAAGTATATACTAACACCTTATTTACTAGACATGCAGCCTGAGGAAGCAGAGCCCCCAAAGTAAGTTGAAACAGAAACATGCATTATAAACATAATACTGCAAAGATCTAGCCTGCATTGCCGTTCAGCCGCGTTACTGCACAGGAGCAACATTTCAATAAACACAAAAATTCATCTAATAGACTTAGGGGTTGCTAATACTAATGAAACCCCCGAAGTCATTTTAAAAGACCTATTCAATGATACCCCACACGATGGGATAGACAACGAAAAAAAAAACATCCCCACATCACTTGTATAGAAGCTACCCTAAAAAAAAATTTACCACTTTAACGGCGTGATAAGTTTACATACCCTTACAAAATTGCAGCATTCTTGTACAAACGGTATCTTAGCAAAACCTCGGACAGACGGACATGACGAAACTATAAGGGTTCCTTGTCAGGACTACGGAACCCTAAAAATGTAACAAAAAAACTCATTAATATTGCTCTACTATAGTTAAATGAATAACAGTATTACAAATCATAGATTAAGTAATTGTACCTATATACATAACTATGTTAGATTAATATTGTTGGGTTTGCAATAACGCCTGCTATGCGGATTACACTACTTAAGGGTGGTAGCTAGCCAGGCGGGCATTCGCTGATATGCAGTATAAAGTACATTAGCTTAAAATCTCGTTCCTTTTGTTTGTACATGAATTAGTGTAAAATCCAAACAATATCTTTCTACCAACACGTTTCTACATGTACTTTTATTAAAACATTGGAAAAGTACCCTCATTATGGCAGTAGTGATTAAATTCACAACATACACCAAACACCATTGTCGTCGAATCAAAATACAGGTAAATCATTTAATACACTTGAAGTTCTCTTATATAATTATTGTAAATAGTTCTAAGAACCTTGAAACCTTGCCTGATAGACTATTTCATTTACATGTTCTGACTGACACTGAACTTTAGTTAATGAAAGCACTTAGCTCAAATGTTAATTTAAAATAAGTTATTGACTCAAGTACTTTGCCGACTAAAATACTATATGAGTGTGTGTCTACTGACATGTAACAAAACATCAACAAATGTTGACCATTTTTTTAATACATTTTTAAAGAAAATGATGTGTAAATAACCTCCGCCATGGTAAAAAAACATGTGTACAAGGGTTTTGATTGTTATTAAAATCTATCTGACAAAGACGTTTGATTCCACTAATTCAAACTTGAATAAGTTTTAGACCAGACACAAGGCCAAAATCCCAGCATATGCAATCTAATGTAATAATTAAGTACATAATATGTGGATGGGGGAGGCATTTGTTCAAAATTGTAAGTCTTCGGCTTATGATGATAATGATAAACAAACATACCTAAAGACCACACAATAAAAAGAAACAAATATTATGACCTAACAAATGAATTAACCAGAAACGGTTATGTGGTTAATTTATATGCTGTAGAAGTTAGCCTTACTCCATCTTAGGCGCAGCTCCCGATTGGACTCTTTTGATGGACATGTATGAAAAACATTACAAAATTCCTGAGGATGTTGGTGTTTCGTCATCCAGACTGGATATATTTCTATAGACAAAAAATCTAAAACGCATAGTACTTATAGAACTTACTGTGCAGTGGGAAACAAACATACCTAAAGACCACACAATAAAAACTAACAAATATTATGACTTAACGAATGAATTAACCAAAAACGATTATGTGGTTAATTTATATGCTGTAGAAGTCGGAGCAAGGGGTATACCAGCGAAATCCCTATATAACCTACTAAAAGACCTTGGCCTGTCAAGAACAACAGTAACTTCCATCCTAGAATGTGTATCCAAGGCGGCATTAGTAGGATCTTACCAAATTTGGTTGGGCAGGGGAGGAGGCTCGAGCGATGAAAGGGAGCATTGATGCATCATAAAGGGGCCCCTTAACCTTACTCACTGGGTTGCAAGTCGCAGCCACCTTGACTTGGGCCTCTTCCTCTGCAACGCTATGGACCCGGCACCCGCACGGTTAATCCATGGAATGCTAAGTAAATTCATCTCGTCCCTAGTTTCATCTTTATTAGGAATGCCATTTTGGATGGTTGCCTGCACACGCTGTGTGGGATCAATCTTGACTGGTATTCATCTTATGCTAACTACAGGTCCAAAGTTGACCCAGGCACATATCTCGTCTCCAAGGCGGGGGGTGAGATCTGGGTTGTTTCAGAATCTTGGGCTGCGCACTTGACCAAGTTTACGTTTCATGGGTTACCGGAGACGTCTGGTATATCACTCGCGCCTTTGAGAGTGAGATTGTATGTTAATCCGTGTATCGCGAGACGGTGATTGAGTTTTAGTCATTGCCTTGATACTAGTTATGTTTGCAGTTGACCAAGTAGTGCACCAAGGAGCGCCACGGGCTTACCGTGACTCCGCGGCAGGATGGGTGATTAGGTATACTCATCTTGCATTAATATCGGAATAATATTAATATAGGAGGTGGATGTAGAGAGCAGGCTGAGACACAACAACAACCCATAACCAAGGCGAAGCAGAAACAAAGAATTAGCAGCCTACAGGAAGACGAATCCAGGTATGAGATATACATTAGTACATCGCGAAGCTCTAACCTCATATGTATTTTATAATAAGATACCTAGATAGGTATGGCAAGTTTTGCGACACTGGCCATATAGGTTATATTATTATAGGTGACCAATTGACTATTAGTAACGTTTTCAACTGACCTATTTCGAGATTAGGAGGGCGTTTCATTATTAAAAAATAAAAGCATCTCTTTATTAATGGCAAATTGTTAGTATTTGCAGTGATTCCTACCATGCAACAGTTACAGGTTTTCATTACGACGTTTTGTCGTATTATACTCGACTTACTTACATTTGATATGGGATCGGACTTGACGGACGATTTCTAAAACAGTCAATATAAATTAGCTTTTATATTTAGAGAACTTCAGAACTTCATAAAATACAATAATGTAAACAAACCTAATCATAGATAGACAGACGTATAAACACAGATAATAAATAGCTTGGCATAGCATCCCATTCACGGTTACAAGTCAGTTGTATGGCCAATACTGAGTTACTTGAAAATCTTAGTAATGGTAACATTACACTGAAGAACGAACAGGTATATTTAGTCTGTGCTAAAATTACTGCGGGGAAATAGCTGCGGCCTAATTTTTGGTGCTGCTGTCAGCTGTGGTGCTCTCAGCTCAATTACTTTTCTCTATGTCTCAGCTTTGGTGAACGATCGGTGATTAGGCGGTGACTAATCTCGGAAGTTTTCAAAAGGAAAGGATTCACTTCATTCACCGCTGTTGGTCATGACCATAAAGTAACTTTGTATATACTGGTCATGACATGACTATTGCGGACGGAGGGCAGTGTTAAAATCGTATGTGATGTCCGACGGGGATCCTTCTCTTGAAGAGGATATTCCGAAACCTCTCCTGGTTAATCCAGAGGAAAATGTGTTTACGCCTAAAATAACAACTCCTATATACGCTGGAGGAGTAAAGCTGCAACACAAGAGGTCTGACGCAGGAGAAACGGAGTCCTTCTTGACTGATGCCCAGAGAAATGATCTTGCGTTCCAACAGCTATTCCAAAATGGAGATGGTGACTTCCAAGAGGTAACTATCTCGTGCTATTATAGAACTTTCTCCTTATTCAACAATTCATTCATTCATGACCTCAAATCTAACATTATAAAATAAAAATATTCTACAGTTTTCCTTTACTGGTGTGCAATGCTTTACTGACAATGACTGGTGGCAGGCATATAGTTCTGTTTATATTTAACATGATTAGCAGTTCTTTTTAGACAATTCATTCAATCATAAAAAATAAACTTTGTTATAGTTAATTTTATCAACATGTTTCCTTAAATTTATGTACAGTTGGTATTTATAGATTTCTTTTTGTGAAAAAATACAATATATAATAAAAAAATAATTAGTTGGCCCCCCCAAACATATCCGTTGGAGGTAGAAACAAACTCAAACTTGTTTACTTGCGGTTTATGGTTTTGTTTGGCATTTTCTAAGCAGAATAGTCCTTAACTTTGGTACTTTCTGAAGCGCTCCTCTGAAAATAGTGGAAAAACACACAAATCTCACCAGAAAATAAATATAGACAAACTTTAAACATAAACAAGGCTCAAATGCCTAAGCAGACTGTTGAGTTAGTGTGCATACATAAAATAATAAGCTAGCTATTTCCACCAACCTATTGCTGCATATAATATGTGAGCTTGGTTGTAAGCAAGGGAAGCATATCATCACATTATAATTTTACAACAACACTAGGGACCGCTTTGATTGTGTCAATTGGTATATTATGCTATGTGAAATTGTGGTGCCCACACCACAAAAGCCACAAAATAAGAGTATGATATACATAATAATGTGTATAGTAATGGTCTATCATATCACAAATATCAATATTTATATTTCAAGGATACAATATAGTTCTCATACTTGTAATAAAATGTTATTATTAGTCAAATAACATGTTTATATTATAAACATTTGAGTATTGGGAGGATGATATACTATTCAAAAGCTCATGCAGTATTTAAAAATATTGTGTTACTTTTTAACTACTTTAAAAAATGGTCACAAAAAAAAGGTCCAACTGAGATTGTTTATAATCTCAGTTGGATCTTTTTTTGTATATTTTTGCTACCCAATTTCTTCGACAAAGTACTCAGATTTTGACAATGATGTAATTCATATTTTGTCGACTGGGAATGGAGATCAGAGTGTTATCGGATTTCTGGTTGAAATTATACGAGTCACATCAGAGTCAGCATCCGATTAAACTGTTTTATATATTTTTTTGTATATACTGATCATATCAATGCAGCTTTAGTAAAGTATACATGCAGGTTTGTATTTGAATTTTATCAACATTGGTTAGGTAGTATTTAAGTATAACTGAAAAAGTACTTGTCAATTTACTTTGTATTGGTGAGTGAAAATCTATTTTGTAAGCAATATGTAAAGCTATAAATGAAGGCTGAAAATAGATGTAAAAATAAAATAATAAAACTTGTGGAAGGTGGACTATCAAAATGGGAGCACAGGGTTTTGAATAAGCATAGTACCAACGTCAAGAGGTTGTTTCATACATTACAGTGTTAGAACTTAGTTCTGTATCTTTCTATTCAAAATTGAAGGGCTATTTACAAAAACAACATAACTAACAAATTTTATTTTTTTCGTTTTTGTTGCATCTGTATTTGTCTTTGAACAAGCTACCGAATGGTGTATGTGGTATTTTACAAAAACAATGCATCCCTCAGATATTTTAATTTGAAATATAGGCGATTTTACAAGAACAGCATAACTACTAAAACTTTTTTACAAAAACAACACAAATTTCTGCACTTATGTTATTTTTGCAAAATATTACTACAAATTTCTGAAAGTCACTGTTATGTCAGTCAAAGCCAATCCAATTTTCATTATTTTTTTACCTGATTAATTCTATTATAATCTAATCTATCAAATACTAAAAACAAATTATGGCTGATCTTCTTGGAACAAATAGGAAAAGAAAACGCAAATAGAAAAAGGAAGATGTTGTAAAAATGAAATAAATAAATATGAAATCTACTATCTACTCTGAAAAATTAGTTCTAAACAGTGATGGATGCTCCAGACAAAACAAAAATTACATAATGGTTTACTTTTTTTACTTCTTGGTTCATGTGTTATTTAACTCAATAAAATATATTTTTCCAATCAGAGGTCATACTTACTTACCTAATGACCAGGATTTCAGTCTAATTGGAAATAAAAAGAAAAAATGTACAGCAGAGGTACCTGATGATTGGAATGATATAATGGAAACTGCTCGGATACATCCATCACCATTCAATGTTGATAAAATAACACATGATGTGTTTTACAATATAAAGGAAACTGTTGCGCCATATTTCTTTAGACAAAGTAAACCTGCAATGGAGCTCAAAGAAGTGCGCATGATTAAAATAAAAAAAGAGTTTCCCTATGTACTAGTAAGGTATACATTCACAGGCCCTTGGCATAGGGTAATGATTCGAAATAAAAGGCCTACAACTGAATCAAATGTATGATTCCTCACTCCCACTAAATCCTCATAAAAAAATGACCTTAGTAAGCTGGTCCATTTCTTGTCAAATCCTGCAAGTCACATCTTCTATGGAAATCTTTTGAATTCTTCAACTTTACCTGCACCCTTTTTAAGCGCTCGTACCGAAGTTTACTTAGATGTTCTCAACCGATCAGCAAAGTTAAGCAACGTCGCGCGGGGTCATGAGTTGGATGGGTGACCACTAGTGACATTACTACTGAGCGTTTCCGTGCTTCGGAGGGCACGTTAAGCCGTCGGTCCCGGTTGTTGTCTTAGGATGGCAGTCGTTATAGCATGGTGGTAGGGCATTTTGCGAATGCCCGCCTGGCTAGCTACCAAGTAAAAAATCTGTCGCCAAGCACCTAACGGTGTGTTTCGGCAGCTGTCCTTGAGAGCCAGTACTTCTAGGATAGCCTGAACAACATCTTCGACCACATCATCACTTACCATCAGGTGAAATAGTGGTCAAAGGCTAACTTATCAGGCATAAAAAAAAACCCACTGACAGCGTTGTTGATGTAGACAACAAGGACACCATTAGTGGCACTGAAGAAAATTAGATTTTGATAATATGTAGGTAGTAAAGATGAGATTAAATTTAAATAAATGCTCTTTCATTAATTTATTTTGTTTGGTTCTTACAAAAACAACATTACTTTCTTCAAATACTAATATATATTACAAAAATAACTTAACTCGCATGATTTTACAAAAACAGCATACCTGTCAAACCTATTTTACTGATTATCTTACTAAAAATAGTTACTTATTGGGTGTAAAAATGGATATAGTTCTAATGCTATAAACCGTTTTTCATATTATCTCAAAAATAAATACTGACAAATACGAATATTTTAGAAGAAATTAAGTTTTTTTACTTTCCTCTAAAATTATATGCTATTCAGTTATGTTGTTTTTGTAAATAGCCCTTCAATTGTTATATAGCATTCTTATTTAGGCAAAAATCATAATATTATTGAATACATATCTTTAAATTTTAATTTCTCTTTATTCATAATCAGCTTAGTTATAATTTGAATGTCATAGTGGGAGTGCTTTAGAATAATCCTACTGCACCAACTAGTGCCAAAACAGTGCTAAAACACTAGTCAATCAATCAATCAATTTATTTATTTACTGAAAGGTGGAGGGCAAACTAGTACTGGTTCAGGGAAGTCTGATTCAATATTGAAACTTATTGAAATTTATTTTCAATATTAAAAATAAATTTGCGTCATGGTAAAAATTAAGGTATTTTAAGAAAGCTTAACCAGTATCTAACCTACTTAGTAAGTAGGGGTAATGACAACATTTGTTCAAGAAGGAAAATAATGAGGTGAAATCAATTTTATATTCCGGTAATATAAAGTAATTAAAAGGTTAAACTGTTCTATGTAGATAAGCCAATATTAAAAGTTATTTTTGTCACTGAAGTTTATAAATTCTGATATAAAAACATTTAGATAATAGTCAGTCACATAACAAACTTTTAAATATGTTATCTTTATAAAGTTTGAGAAAGAGATTGTTAATCATGGACTACAGGTCCAGACTGCAGAGGCCCCTCCACCAACTAGCGGGGCAACTCATTTTCCCTGAAACCATCTTTCGTCTAAGGAAGCATTGTTTTTTTTGTCTAAGTAGTACTAACTGACCATTAAAAGAACAACAAAAAAACATCTTCAAACGCCACATCTGCTTAAATTTACCAGACTGATTTCAAGATATAAATTTAAAAAAAAAACAACAATATTCTTTTCGAATCAAAGTTGTTATAATCCATCCACTAGGTTACAATACAAAATTTACATCAATGTTATATGTTGTTTATAGTATGACCACTGTCATCCGAAAAGAAGATTTCTGTAGGATCTATCACTTTTATAAACAAGGTAGTTGCTTAAAATTCATAATTTTTTAAATAAATCCTCTAAGTTTGACATTTGCCATTCGAAAAAGATCATGATTAGGTCCTATCACTTCCATAAAGAAACAAATGGTCTAGGATAAATATTTTCCTGTATAAAGCATTTTTTATTTTGACAGCTTTCATTCAGAAAAAGATTTGATTTGTCACTCCTGTAAAGAAACTAGTGGTTAAGTTTGACATCTGTCATCTGAAAGGAAGATATCCATGAGATCTAAAAAACAGTTATTTAAAGTTGAGGTCTTAAGACAGCTGTTGTTTAATAGTTGTTTGATTTTTCTGTTGCAGTTTTCACATTGACTTGATAGTAGACTTATCTAGAATCAAAATAAAAAATACAGCAACAAATGTATATTTGACAGCTGTCACATGTAAGATCTATTTTTTTGGTAAAAATTAGTCAAATATGACATAAAAATTTAAAAATACGACATCAAAGTCACTATGGCAGGTTTCGCACAATATTCCAAACAAAGATGTAAATGGCCCTGGCTTCAATGTCTTTAAACATTAAAGTCATGGCCTTAACTGGAACTTTCAACACATACAAATGGCAGACACAATGGAATCTGTTCCACCCGTTTTGATCTCTTACACATACAGATTGATACCTTCTGGCTCCATCTCAATAATAATTAAACAGTACTAAGATCAATAATAAATAACTGAGCTCAGAGAAATTATGTGTTCCCCAAAATATATTAACAAGGCTTGGCACATGGCTTAAATTGAGGACAATAGCTATATTTGACAGTCTTTCTTTACAATGGCTGAGGCAGGATTTCGAAAATCTTGAATAATTTTCATGAGAAAGTCGGGTATGGCCTTCGATTTAAATAAAAAGGGAAGATGGGGTACACTCTAATATCACGACTACATAATGTGGATAAAATTTAATACGAGTATATAATGCACACAGCTACACTTTCATTGTATATGATACGTTTTAATGAATGACAAAGACAGGAAGACAAGCATGCATTAGATGCACATACCCACATGATACTCAATCAGGAGAGGTCGCTCGCCTCATTTGACAAGGTACGGGTGCCGTTTCTCCCGTTTTTTATAAGTTCAATTGGTATTGTTTAAGAGGCATTTCACATTTTAATGCGGTATACGAAGATTTTAAGCGCTTAATTTACTATCATAGGAAATATCTACAAGTTGTTTAATAATTGATAAAAATAGAATAATCTGTTCTCTTTTCAGTTAATGTACCAGATTTACAAACATAACATTAATTATTTTGTAGTGATCAATCTCCCTCACCTTGTTTTACGAATTAAGGTACACATAGCCAACTTCAGAGTTATATCTCTTGTATAAAGATTCATCAAAATAACTAAAAAAAAAAACTGTGCATCAGGCATATAATCCTGTTGACACATAGTGTACTAGAATATTGCTAATTAATCGTCATTGTAGAAAAAAAAATAAAGATCTTGCGCCAATTTCCACGAATTATATCAGCAGTTTACCACCATATATTGCGTTTAATAAAGTGTAATTCCAAACAGATATTATATAAAAAGAAAGTTCATTCTTTAATTAATCTGATCTTTAATAAATTGTGATATTAACTCTGTTTTGTTAGACAAGAAAAAATATTTAACATAACTCGAAATGCACATAAATTGAAATGTACAAGCGCGAGGCGATCAGTACCGCGCGAGCGCCCATCGAGGTAGGACCTGTGTTCGTTTTCCTTGCTCTGACGTCTCGTACGCGGAACGCTTAGATGCAAGTTTATAGTGCGACCACAGAGTTTTGATCATGTCGATATTTTTTTTAAGTAACAAACTATACTTTTTTTTTTGTCCATAATATAAGTATTGTTGTCTTGTTAAGTAACTACATCTTTAGTTTCTGTTCATCCATTGTGTTAAAAAAAGGAAACGTCACAATTATGCAGCCTAATACAGCGTTATTGGAAAAATGCTAACAACCTCACAGGGTTGACTTCTTCTTTTTGGTCTGCTAGTTTTTATATTATTCTAGTTTAAATTAGTAACTCACTATAACTTTTGTTTTAGGAGGATTAGATGACAGGCGAATAATTGATTTCCAATATTTTTGGATTCACTTAATGTCTATAAGTGAACACAGCGATAACTTCAGCTGGAAATTAAACTACCTTCTATTGAAAATTTGTACAAACCAGTCTCCCGGCTTTTCCATCATTTGTACAAACCGGGATACCAGTTAGCGGTCGATAGTCGTATTTACAAATTTACCATAAATCTGCGTAAGTCCGACTTTCATAATCCAAATGGTTTTCAAAAGGATGCATCCTTGCCAATACAAGAAAAAATCCATATTTTTCTGAGATAACGTATGAAGTAGGAAGTATTTTGAATATTTTGATGAAATCTGAAACCAGCACATATTACATTTTGGCCCCAAAATATTACATCATTTCATATTAATATCGTAACTACTTCAACAGTTATAAATCTAGAAAACCGCAATTTTGCATATGTATAAGTCATTTTCCACTCGATATATTTTGCAACGCAAACACTTACCGATGCAAATTTGCGTATTAATTAATCTCGTAATTAATATTAAACTTCTAAACCAAAAAATCTGAAATAATACAGGTGTATAAATTACATGTAAATAATAATATCAAAGAAGGACCAAAGCCGTAGGTGGTATAGTTTTTCAGAAAATATAATTGCTCTCCAATACAGTTTTCCCGCCAAAGTTTGTAAAACAATTGGGTTGTTTTAATTTTGTTACTTTAAAATATTTGGCGTAAAAATCTGTAACAATTCATGGCTAAAGAACAATAGTAAATTATCATATAGTTACGAAAAAATAGAAATAGCAATTAAATTACTATTTCCCACCATTTTTGTCGTGTGTTCAAACCCCATTTCCAGTATTTTTTTGTATAAAAAGGTGTATTATCATTTATTTTCTATAGAGGAAATGGTGAGCATAAGAGTATATAGTGAGGATTGCATTGGTACCAAGAAGTATATACATACATACATAAAATCACGCCTCTTTCCCGTAGGGGTAGGTAGAGACCACGGATTTCCACTTACTACGATCCTAACATATCTCTTTCGCTTCATCTATACTCATCAATCCTTTCATACATAAGCGTCGGTTTAGGGTACTTTTGACCTGGCCTTTTTTCAGAACTTCTTCAATCTGATTTCCGAAGTATATATATGTTGATTATAGATTGCATCAAAGATATTCGATTTAAAAACCAAAAACCTCAAAATCTGTAAATATATATTTACATTTCGCTGTTTGGTCTACTCAAACTAAATGGATGAAAATGTTATTTTTTAAATGGTGTAGGTGATATATTATGGTATGGGAATATGAGGGTGACATGTTAAAGTAATGGAAAACCAAAAACGTCATGGGACGTTTGTGGTTGGTACTAAGTTGTTTTCCGGATGCACAGAAAAATAAACCTCAATCCTATGCATGGTCATTATGTCAGACAGTGTTAACGACTGGATATAGATACTGAAGAGTGTGAACGGGGAAAACAGCAATTTTTGGAAAATTTAAAAGAAAGAGCTTTTAGTCCGCAGCTTTTAATCAATGCCGTTACATCAAATATTTATATAATTTTAAGCCGTATAATTTTTTAATTATTTAAGTTTTTTGTTACAATAAATGATTCAAACATATCTATTTTTTATTCATCAAGGATGAAATTTAAATAAAAGATTCACGATGCAGCTTGACTATTTAATGTACATGCCTACGTCTTTTCTATAACATTAGCAAGTAATCGACAACAAATTGATTATTTACTCATGCCAATCACACAATTTTTAAATTCGCAACTTAGATTTCTTTATTAATGAATGCTAGTATCAAAATATGTTACTCACAGTCACGCTATTCCGTCGTCTCTTCTTTCGCTTGTGTAAGCGATGCGCTGGTATTTACCTAAACTTCAGTAGCGTGATTTTGTGAAATGGCTCTTAAAGGATGATTTCACACAATTGACTCACTTCTGCCTCCCCTCTCAATCTTTAAGTTAATAACCTTTGCACAACTTACATCTGAATCTAAGTAAGCTTTACTTACATCTTAAACAAAATTTTATGAAGAAGGCAATGTTCAACAAATATACAATAACCAAGATT
Organism: Plagodis pulveraria; assembly: GCA_963890685.1. Lineage (NCBI taxonomy): Eukaryota > Metazoa > Arthropoda > Insecta > Lepidoptera > Geometridae > Plagodis > Plagodis pulveraria. The sequence continues at coordinate 7,172,328 of OY982950.1, forward strand.
TACTACCATATTCAGACATCAATTATTTTTGAACTAGCATTGAATCATTATTTTTTATAATGCTTTTGATAGTAAATTATACTTATTAGTTAATTAAATGAATTCGTATCAAGAAACTTTCAGAAAAGGGAAGTAAGGACATTGTTCCCTTTGAAAGTTGAAAATCCAAAAACCAGTAGGGACATTTGAAATGTGTATAGCTGGAAGATGCGGGTTCGATTATAGCTCGAGGAGGAATATAATGCTCTAATAATTTGTTGATGTGATATTCTCTATACGATAGGGCTTGGAAATCATATTGAAAATATAGAATGACATAACATAATGACATACTAAAAAGTTTGGGTGTCTGCGTAATTCTTTCGTCATAGGAAGTCTAGTCTGTTTGATCGTCGCACCAATCGTAATGTTAGTTACATTTCAAACCAATTAGAATGCAGAATTGCCGCCTTTTATACCTTACTATAAATCAAAAGTGCAGTTGTTTTAAGATTATTTCTTCCTCAACATTCATAAATTTTAAACATAACTCTTTCTCTAAAATGTGACCAATTAAGATTCTTAAGAAATCCGTGTTGAAATTTTTTTAATCGGATTGCATTCATGTGAGAAGTATTATTTTCTCGAATTTTCGCGAATTTAAGACAAACAAAAGCTGATAGCTGCCATGTGCAGCGCCCATTGAGATTGAACTATTTTTAATCGTGTTTTGTTATATTTTTTCCTTACAAGATCCTAATTAATCTGAATCATCTCCTTAATCTATGCCAAATGTGTCTTCAATCATTTCCGTTTTCAAAACCAGTCCAGCTCCAAAAGAAGTACATAATCAAAGCAGAGGCCAAAATTTGTCGAAAGAAAAAATAAATTAATCCACATGCGGTCATTACGATAATGGATAAAGTATGTTGTAGGTATTTTTGGGAATACAAATAACTTTCTCAACTTTATGTCAAAGCAGTGTAGTTGAAAATGGGAAAAGCAGTTCTTCCCTTTTGGCACTTGCAAATGTTGTGTTCAATTGATATCCAGCAGTGATTCAAAGAGAGGACGCGACCCTCTGTGAAACAGGATATGAAATTATTATAATGCGTTTGGGCTCCAGCCACAGAATGAAATAATAGTCTGTCGTTTTAAATCACAATTTAAGTGATACATAATGCTTACAAGATTCCTTGAAAGTCCTCAACTCAACTGTCAACTGTCCTCAACTGTCCTTGAGAGCCAGTACTTCTGGGTTAGCCTGAACAACATCTTCGACCTCACCACTTACCATCAGGTGATATAGGGGTCAAAGGCTAACCTATCAGGAATAAAAACTAAAAAAAGATTTTCACTGACCCACAACACTGGTCACCATCAACAAGAATTGCAACTCCGAGTTCCATATCGTTTTTGAAAAATACTTTTTTTCAGAAAACTACATAACCAAACTTGATGAAATTTAAATAATCATTGAAATTGGATGATCCAGTAATATTATGCGTGGAAATCGATAAAAAATAATATATATCAAATACTCCCCTTATTGTTTTAAACAGTATATTCTATAGCATTTATTGCAGTATAATTTATTTCTAAATAACGTTTGCTTTCTTTATGGTTTGTTCTAGTTCTGTTTCTAACATATATTAATGATCTGCCTTGTATGGTCAAAGATTTCTGCGATATTGTTTTATTCGCAGATGATACCTCTCTGATTTTTAAAGTAGATAGGAAAGACAGTGAACTGACGCATGTAAATAACGTATTATCTAAGATTTGTAAATGGTTCGCCGCTAATAATCTTCTCCTAAATTCAAAAAAGACGAAATGTTTAAAGTTTTCTTTACCAAATGTTCCTTATGTTGAACCAAACATAAAGCTTGGCCCAGATAAACTCCCTATTGACAAAGCGACAGTCTTCCTGGGAATCAAAATGGATTCCACTTTACAATGGGATCCACATATACATGATCTCTCCGGAAGACTTAGTTCTGCTGCATATGCAGTTCTTAGGATAAGACAGTTAACAGACGTAGCTACTGCTCGCCTAGTTTATTTCGCGTACTTCCACAGTATTATGTCGTATGGCGTATTGCTGTGGGGAACTGCTGCTGAGATAGAGACAATCTTTATCATACAAAAGCGTGCAATTCGAGCCATATATAAAATGGGTCCTAGGGAATCTGTGAGGGATCTTTTTAAAGAAATTGATATTTTAACTTTACCAAGTCTGAATATATTTGAAAATATTATGTATGTTCGTAAAAATTTGAGTAAATTTAAATTAAACAGTGACAATCACGATTACAATACTAGGAATAAAGATAAAATAGCGGTGCCAGGTTTTAGATTAGCAAAGACAAATAAAAGGTCCTTCTTAGGTAATTGTGTGCGGTTTTATAATAAAGTTCCTAAACATATTATAACGCTCACAGATGGGAAATTCAAGTTGTATGTGAAAAACATATTGATTAAAAAATCCTACTACACAGTTTCTGATTACATAAACGACAAAAATGCCTGGACAATTCCGCCTCCGCCAAGCTATTGCCTGTCACCTACATAATTTAAACAAATATTGTAATAACTCTATTATATAGTATGTATGTAACACATTTTTAAAAGATGTTTAAAATAATGGCCCCGAGTTTCTTGCCCGTTCTTCTCGCAGTGGCTCTATACAATTTATTTGCTGAACGTGGCAGTACAATGTAGAATATTTCAATACTAAAATTTGTAATTGACCTTCATAAGAGCGTCGTAGACGCCTAAATTGAATAAATGATTTTGACTTTGACTTTGTTTTTTTGACCAAAAATAATAAATAGGTAATATTTCTATAAGAATTTTAATAGAATTCGTGATGATCTTAAGATTTTTGTACAGTTACCGTCCACAAGAAACCAATGGATTCGTCAGCAAAATAACTATAAAGAAATTGAGTTTACGATTGTTTCCCCTGTACAAAACATGACGACAAGCACCTTCAACTATGTGTTCAGACAGTTTCTGTTGTAATTAGACACAGTTTCACTCAAAAAGCTTATATTTAAAAATTAAGCCTTTGATTGAAAAAAAATACACATAGTAAATTATAAACTGTGCGTCGCAGTACATACGTATTATATTATAATGTTTTTTATCAAAGAATGATAACGTTGTGGTCACCCGCAAGCACAATTGGTATGTTTGCGATGCCATTTCGGGTTTAGGGTTTTGCACATAAAACACCACACTGAAGTATACCGTGTATAGTAGCTTAGCGAAGTTAGTCAAGTACACCACCTAACTACCTAAGATATATCTACCATAGACGACAGACTATCCGCATCTGTTAACTTTTCTTTAAACTGTATCAATTTGAATACGTATAATCGTCACCTATAATATAACCTAATATAACCCCAGATAGTTAACCTTCCTTCATCTTACAACTATGGAAAAGTTGTATCTTTATGTACGTCCTTGCTCGACGCATACGCGAATGCAACGTGATATCTCTCCTGACGTCTATACTCAAATATCATCAAAAGATTGGTTTATTAAATAGTTCAGTATCTTAAGATATCTCTTGACAGCATACCCAAAGTTGAGATTGGTTTATCAATACGGACCTAAGTGGTTCCCGTCTAGAAAATATGGTATACGTATTAGCATCGCAAGATAGGGTCGCGTTAGCATTCACTATCTTGCCCCGTCGGGCCTTTGCGCCTGTGGAGGGTCAACTTTGGTCACCAGGGCCACCCCTCAAACGTGTGAGGTCGTGCAAGCTGGTGAAGAATCCCTCGACTCTCCGGCCGGCGAGAGATCACCGCCTATGAGAGCTGAAAGAGTGTGTCCCTGCGGGTCCCATGCGACACACACCTCCAGCGTGTGGCACGGCCTATCTTCCGGCGCACCACACTCGTGGCAGGCTGGGGTCCCGTCTTGCGATAAGGACCCGTGACATACGGATGGACAGAGAGACAGCGGAGTCTCAATAATTGAGTTCCGTTTTGCCTTTAAGAGACAGCGGAGTCTCAATAATAGAGTTCCGTTTTGCCTTTAAGATACGAAACACCAAGGGTTCTGATAATAAATTTTAAAACAATATGTTTGGTGAAACTGACTACTATCCAAATATCATAATCATCAGAAGGCAGACATCCACTGTTTAACAAAGGCCTCCCCCATAGAACGCCAGAATAAACGGCTATTGGCCACTTGTTAATCATTGGCTACCCGCGCCTGTCACGATGTCGTCAGTCACTTAGTGGGGACCTACCAACTCTGCGGTATCCGGTGTGATATGGTTACCACTCGAGACCCTTAGTTCCCAGTCGGTAATCGGTACGTCGTGCAATGTGGCCTTCTACTTCCAAATTCTGAAAGCTAAATCGGTGACTGTTTCTTCGGTGATCTTTTCCAAAAAATCCAAATACAGTAAGCTTAATTAGGCAAAGTTCACTATTTGAATCCTATTAAATCGATTTAGTGATGCGAATATATACAAAGTTACTTTATGATGAGAATTAGAATTGAGAAGTATGTCAAGAACATGATCTAAGAAAACAGTATATTATTGTATCATGGTCAAAATCATCATAGATAGCATAGAGGAAGTAATATACTAGATAGCGGGAATACTGGTTTTAAGCTTACCTCTTTTGTAGACAAGGGTGACGTCAATTATAATACCTATCATAATAGGTAAACTAGTTCCAACATAGTCATAGTTAAATGTATTCGTCACTGATCCCTGAGGTAATATACTAATTAAGATAATTTGTTTTTACCCTCTATCTAAAGTCTTGTGCACACATACAAAGTTCCCTCTAATATTGTGACTCATTGACTATTGACATATCTGTTGGGAGGTAAATTGTCGCCAACTATACAATATGGTAATTCTAAATCTTGAATACAATTCAAATGAATTTTTGTTCTTGTACGTGTTCAGACAGGCGGCAGCGTGCCGTGGCAATGTGTATGCACTTACGTGTATGTTACGTATGTGTATTTCCTAGCATATATAAATACATTAGTATTAGCATATACATCAAGCTTAAACAAACAAGTCAGTGTATGTAAAGATCAGAAGTTTTAGTACCTAAGTGTTTCAAACCATAAAAGGCGGAGTATTTATATCAAGATAATTATGTCTTTGCATGATGTCTTAATGTATGTCACAGTCACATACAACACTAGTCTTTTGAAGCGCTCGCAGCGAAGTTTACTTAGCTGTTCTCAACCGATCAGCAAAGTTAAGTAACGTCCGCCGCGGTCGTGAGTTGGATGGGTGACCGCTAGTGACATTACTACTGAGCGCTTACGTGCTTCGGGGGGCACGTTAAGCCGTCGGTCCAGGTTGTTGTCTTAGGATGGCAGTCGTTATAGCATGGTGGTAGGGCATTTTGCGAATGCCCGCCTGGCTAGCTACCACCCTCAAGTAGAAAATCGGTCGCCAAGCACCTAACGGTGTGTTCCGGCAGCTATCCTTGAGAGCCAGTACTTCTAGGTTAGCCTGAACAACATCTTCGACCACATCATCACTTACCATCAGGTGAGATAGTGGTCAAAGGCTAACCTATCAGGCATTAAAAAAAAAAGTCCCAATCAGTCATTCAAAATATGTAAGATGTACTAAGTACTCTTTATAGAAATTCATATAGGTATTGTACGTAAGAACGCTACGTTTGTTTACTTGCCAGTGCTTGGCTCGAATCCCAAATCGCCGAAATGTTATTGTACCCAATATGTTCACATTAGTACTTGACAAAAATGTCACCTCGTATGGATATCGCGTGCAATAACATACTGACTGCCTTCACTCTCACACATTAACGTTCGTTATCGAAAACGTTTTAGTTGTTTAGTTAATTTTAAAACGAGCGTACGTTTCTTGCTGCCTTATAATAGCACAGAGAATTTCTTCTATCAGTTACGCAACGAAATGTCACTTGGAAGGTAGTAAAGTTTTCAACGCTGTCTCAAAGTTGGAGCTCCGTCAGTGGTTTTATGATTGATAATGAAATTCGAATGAATCAGTCTAAGTCTAAGTAGCGTAGACACAGGCCAAGGTCGGTTACCGGTACGTACATAATGCTAATTTTTCCTGCAATTCAGTGTTCTAAAGCAGTGGCAATTATGATTGCTATTAGGAGTGTAGTGGAAGTGTTGTGCTACCTTACATACGATGCGGCTTCGCGCCGGTCAAGCCAGCACAGCCACGGTGGTGGGAGACGTAAAAAATCTAATGTACCTTGAGATTACTAATTTTTTCTTTGTTATCTCTGTATTGCTCACTTGCGACCATAATGGGTTTGTTTAACTATGTGATCGCGGCTGTAAAATTAACCTTATTATCTGTGTTTACATTCATGTTGGGTGAAATGACTCGGATCGTGGTTTTGAAAAGAATGAATTATGGCGTCAATCTTATTTTTTTGTATATAAATCTTTCGGTGTAATAACAGGATCATTAAATAATGTGTTGACTAGATGTATAATAATCGCTACGGCAATAATATAGCACAATATGAATATATAATAAAAAAGCATACCCTTCTATTATAAATTGAAAAATACATATATATATGTCGACTTGAAAATAGTTGAAAACATTTTCGTATTTTGAAGTCTCTTAGAACAAACTCAGCCAGCATCATCATACACATTCATATAGACCAGGTTGAGAAAGGAAAGCGGTGTCTTAAATAGGGTATATGAAATGGTTTTGTCCGGCCAGGCCGAGAGGGAGGCGCAGGAGAAGATGGGTGACCTCCACGCGATGTCTGTGCTCAGCAACTACCAGGACAATCTATCACAGGACATGAACACCGACCGGTGAGTCTCTTCTCTTTGCACAAAGCACCTCTGTCTGCCACGGTTGCAATCACCACTAAAGCCGTACACATTGGTAGAAAACAATTTCTGCCTTGACACGAATTTAATCCTCATCAAAATTGTACCTCAATGAAAATACCAGAGATATTCCCGCAAAAGTATACGTCCTTCATATTAATATAGAAAACTTCATTTGAACACGTGGTTTTGATAAAAGTATAGTTACTAAATACACTGTTTTAAAGGTCACCAAGTTATTTTATCGAAATAGTCTGGTGGTAATTTGAAGTAAGCAGGTACCTACAATGAGTTTTAACAATAAAATAGAAACTATTGGTCGCCCTTATCTTTTAAATACCGATCAATTCTATAGGATCATTCATTAGTAGTTTGTTATAGGTCTATTTAATTAGCTTGCTATTAATTATCGTTCACATAAATTTCATGTATGGCCCTTAGGGACAAAACTTTTTAGGAGTGCCACAGGGCAACATTATTTGACCCATATTGTTTGTGTAATATACCTACTAATTTGGACAAATATGTTAATGGTTTGCTTTAGTAGGTTTAAACGTTAGTTCACTCATATTTTATTCTGGATGAGGGTGAACGCTCCATAGCTACCTAGCATAAAAGCTGCTTATTACAAATTGAAAATCTGTAAGTGTTTGTGCGCTAAACGCTTGTGTCATAGAATGTTCATGCGTTATGAGTTGTGTGTCGTTGAACTTTGATATGTGGTTGTGTGTATCTATTAATATATGCACGTTATTTACCTACTTTTAGTCCAATATAATGAGAAAGAATTATAAATCTTTGGTGATAGAATTAACCAAGAACCATAGTAACTGCAAGGCATATTTGGGTATCGACAAAAACAAATGGTTTATGTTTAACAGCTACTATACTAAATACTGCGTTGTGTAAACCTATATGTACATAGTTTTCGCCTAATAAAACTGTGTTGTATGTTATGTGAATTCATTGGGTATATACATACTATTTTCAATCTTCCAGAAAAATCGCTATTTATTATTTGACATCACAACATATTTCTGTATGCACCTCTGTTATGTTATATATGCTCATTGTTTGTGCGGTAAATAATAAGAGGTATCTCTTTTGCTTTTGCTTGTACTTGCTTATATGCATACCTTTGTACAGGAATTTCCTCAATCTTCCTTTATTGGCAGCAAGTGATGATATCATTCGTGTATAACGCTTTGTTTTAGTATTATTCACAATTGACCAATTGATTTGTGATGTCGTCAATAAGAATCCTTAACTAACATTGGACCATACCAATATCAATGCTTCGATCGCTAAATTTATTCATCAATGTTTGTTTTTAATTGACACTATTTTCAATTATCGCACTATCACTATAAATAATACCTATCGTAGTAGCACATGCTTACAAAACCTAGTTCTTTATTAACTTGATTTACAAGTTTATTTTTATGTAAAATTGTTTGATTTTTGTGCACTTCCCTGTCGTTACGAAATTTTCTAGTGAATGTGTGCTATGATTTATAAGCTAGGGTATTATTTTAACTTTATAAATATATTAGTAGGTTTTGAAGCATGTCTGGTTATAATAATCCTTCTGATTTCAAATGACATACACTTAGCAACACAGCAATCTGCGTTTCGAGTTCTATGCTTTTCATATGTTCTTGTTTAAAAAGTGATATTAATAATAAAATTATTAATTAGTAACGAGTTCATTGTATATATGAATATTTAAGGGCTTCTGTGTGTGCTGAATAAACGGTGACGTGGCTAATACATAATTCATTTCACATAATCAGAGGCAATGGTGTAGGTTAATTACTAATAATATTGACATTTGGAAACTAGGAAAGTGACATTTTGCAGATAGCTCGTACCCTGAAGAAATACACCGGTATCTCGGAGACACGATACTCCCGGACAGGGTGCAGTTACATCCTCTCGATTTCTCCTCCGGAGATATTTTGTTTAGAAAAATGTTAATGTAAGTTTGTCTTTAGTCATTCTTCCTTGTGACTTAAAATTTGGGATATATGTGGCTTGAATATTTCAGATTCTACATTTTCCATTAATCCGTTCTATGTCAGTGTTGTCCGGTTTTATGCAGATTGTTGTGTTGCATGTTGTGAACCTAGCTTAGTTTGGAATTAAATTCTCATTGTGTTGTCAAAAAAATATAACCAATAAGCTCTTCTTTGAGATTGTTAAACATTACAACTACGCATAGACCAGTAAATTCCTTTTGAGAAGTATATTTTGTTCCCAGTTAATCATTAAATAAATTATGCTGGAAATTTCACAAGACGTCAATCAAATCTGTGACGTTTCTTTGTGATCGTTCTTACAATACTGCAGATTTAGATTATGATGAGATTTTTTTTTTAAATAAGTTGTAGTTTTAGCGGTAAGAGCCCCAAAGCAAAGACTAATTTCAGGGACAACGGTAGCGAAGCTTCGACCCGGGCCGCTGAGGAATGCGGCTGCGGAGTCCCCGACGGGGGCGTCATCCCCGGCGGCAATGGCAAACCGGCCGGCAACCATTGCTCGTGAGTAAATGACGAACTGGCGTACATCATACACGACATGAAAATTGCAATCATTGTAGCTGAGTTATTAGGATATCATCGCGAAATACGTAAAAATAACATTACCCAGGATAAGTAGGCAGATAGTCTGTTGGAGCTTTGCGTCGTACGTGGTCGCTTTAAAAATGCTTCATTTTTGGTTATTAGACCCAGTTCGCTTGTTCAAAGCTTGACCAAGCCTTCCTACGTTCAATAAAAGCTATAGGTATGACGAAATTTAATTTTAAAACTTGTTTCTCCAAATCATCGTCTCATAATTCTCAGCCATATCTTCGCTATTTCTCTTCTGGGTTTTACTAATAATATGCATATAGGCATGGCATGCACTAACCTCTTATCACTTAATTTAAATCGGTATCGGTCAATAGTCCGTAAGAAGTATCTAATGAGCTCCCGTGTCTTATCTTTAAGGGCCTCTTTATACAAGTACTTCTTAGTAGTTAGCAACTCTTCAAACATGTACTTCAAACGTTGAATTAGTTCCGATAATGTAGCAAAACTGGTTTATTTTCATTCATCGAATTATGAGTAGATTGTGTAATCTATATGGATAGGTCGTACGGTATCGGCTATAAATGGATATCGTGATTTTTTCAATTATATGTAATACATATTTAGTAAATAGTATAGATAAAATTTACTTATCCACAATAGTTAATCCGAAATATATTATATCTGTTATTTATTTTTAAATAGACCCCGTGGAGTGTTGGGTTCGAATTGCAACCACACATACCAACCCATGGAAGTAGTAAGAGGCGACAAAAAATACCATAAGGTGGGCAGCAGTGCCTTCTGAAAAACTGTCATCTTACATTACGTTCCCCAAGACGCCTGCCAAGCGCAGGAATTACTGTTTGTTCAACTGTGGATATTATAGCTGTTGATGTGACAATGATGATGCTCGTTATTTAAAGAAATTCAACCTTAAGTGACCTATCTTGCACATGAGCAGTGATCTTGATTGAAAGCGGTTACCACTGCCTCCTATAAAGCAGTTTCGGCGCAGACTTTGTGATGCGATAATGTAGCAGAGATGGCTCAGTGGCATTGGCGATGGACTGCCGTGCAACAGGTCCATGGTTCGAATCCCGCCGCGGGCTGGAGCTTCACTGCATGGTAGAAGGGCATTTTGTGAATGCCCGCCTGGCTAGCGACCACCCTCAAGTAGAAAACCTGTCGCCAAGCACCTAACAGTGTGTAACGGCAGCAGTCCTTGAGAGCCAGAAAAATTACAGGCTAATGAGACCTAACAATTGGACGTCTCAGTGTGATGGGCACAATGCAATTTGTCGTTGACGAAATGCGTCTGATATAGGCAGAGGTTAGTCCACTTAACATCAGGTGGGCCTCGGGTTTGTTCCGTCACAATAACATTGTACGTATTTAAATAAATTTTATACTTTAACACCTCATTAGGGGGATAAACCAGAATGACAGTACATATATAATGTATATATGTCATCGGTTTATTGTACTAACCCTTAGTTTATAATAATATACATGAAAAAACTGGGAATGTCGGATATTTACGAAAGGCGATTCTGTATTTAATGTCTGTTTGACTAACATATCGTTGCCAAGTACATATTGTTAACACTTGTTTGTGATAATTCTCTCAAAACCTCCACTAAACGAGTACCTTTTCTATTTCCAGCATCATAATGGGCGGGGTCCTGAACAACCCCTCTCTGACGTTCAACGACGGCGTCCGTTCCATAGACTACGTGCTAGTTTGGGACAAGAACAAGGAAGACTCGGCCAAGGCTGACGTCAAGTTTGAAGCTATCAGACACAGGGAGGTATTCGAAGCGAACTTGGAAGCAGAAGGCTTGCAGCTAGAGCGAGAGGATCCTGAGCATCTGTTTGGGCTTAATTTTGTTAAGGTATGTCCTAATCTGGAATATGTTCTCGTATAAAGATGCATTATGTTTTTGTTATGGGAAAGGAATGCAAACGAGCAGGCGGCTCACTTGGTGGCAAGTGGTCACCGTCGCCTATGTACATCTCCAATACCAGAGGTCTCGAGGATGCGTTTCTGAACATTGAGGAGGGAATATGCTCATTTATTAAAGTCTTTTAAGTCGTAAATTTTTCGTTGATGATAAAATGTTGGAAATACTTCAAATGGCAACTGGTTCTGCAATGTGGCAGCGCGAGGCAGAAAATGCTGTGAGAATAGACGTCGACATAAAATTTATGAAATATGTTTTGTTTGGACGTTTGATAGTGAAATTCAGGTGCAGGTTGCACCCAAACGGATCGTCGGAACATTCCCCGTGATAGGTTCGGTAAATGTAAGGTGTTTGAGTATAGATCTTTATTCTCCTCCCTTTTACCTTTCTTCATTCTTTATATGATGTTACCCTGTTTATTCTTTTATTTTTTACTTGATACCATAGGATAGGAACACCTTACCACCGATTTTGTTTATTGATAAATATTTTCTAAACAGATGTAATTGAACAGAAAATGGAATAGTTAATTCTATACAAGATCACATCGTTTGTTTTCTTTACGTAAGATCAATTTCAAATGCTTGTTTATCTATAAATTGGTAAAATAAGCTTGTTTATCTATATATAAGAATTTGAATTTGAATAATTACAAAATGTCAGACAGATATGTCATGCTGTGGGGTTGAACTTTGTAGCTGCGTGTAAAAAATGCAGCGGTGTAAAAATATGTCGTACAATAGGCATTTGGCAGGTCAATAGGTTAATTAGTCTTTTGCATGTGTACTAGTAGTAAAGGAAGTCTTGGAGCGTGCAGTAAGCTTTGGCTTTTCAAGTACCTGTCTTGCAAGGATACCACTCAAGGGTCAGACATCATTAGCCTCAAGTAATGCCATGCAAATCAAAAGTATTATGTTGAAGTGTAGGTACTTATCACGAGCTATTTGAATAATGAGTTCTATAGTAGAATATCTTTAATCTGCTTTTGAAGGGTGTATTTTTATAGGTGGAAACTCACGTCTGTGGCTGAAAGTTCTAAATATAAATAGTTTTTCACGCTTGTCGCTAGGTTTCGTATCCATTTTATAAGATCATGGTATTCTTTTTTATTTATTTGTGATAGGTTAGCCTTGGACAATAATATCGCTTGATGGTAAGTGATGATGTGGTCGAAGGTTAACAGGCTTAACCTAGAATTATTGGCTCTCAACGACAGCTGCCGGAACCCACCGTTCGGTGCTTAGCGACAGATCTAAAAATGAAAAAATTATTCGTGAGTATAAATAAAATTACGCGTATTATCTTAAACAGTTATTGGACACTATTTAGTAGTTGGCTCATGATTCTATGAATTACCACTAATAAATACCCTTTACTTTACTTATACATAAACTTTTAACGGCAGCAAATGTAATAAATGAATTTGAAGCGCTCGTGGCGAAGTTTACTTAGCTGTTCTTAACCGATCAGCAAAGTTAAGCAACTACGCCCGCGGTCATGAGTTGGATGGTTGACCGCTAGTGACATTGCTAATGAGCGCTTTCGTGCTTCGGAGGGCACGTTAAGCCGTTGGTCTCGGTTGTTATCTTAGGATGGCAGTCGTTATGGCATGGTGGTAGGGCAATTTGCGAATGCCGCCTGGCAAGCTTGGTAGCCCTCAAGTAGAAAATCTGTCTCCAAACACCTAACGATGTGTTCCGGCAGCTGTCCTTGAGAGCAAGTAATTCTAGGTTAGTCTAACAACATCTTCGGCCACATCATCACTTACCATCAGGTGAGATAGTGGTAAAAGGCTAAACTATCAGGCATAAAAAAAAAACAATATGTGGGTGTATAAAAATTATATACTGTAAAAACTTTTCTCCGAATCTCGTATTTTACGTCACGAATTATTATACTAGTTGGACTATTTAGCAACAAAATCGAAAAAATATTAATATTTTATTTTCCAAAGACGTCACTGTTCGCATTAAACCGTAATAGGTAGCCGGTCAAATGTACACATAACATGTGCTACTAACAAAAGTAAAAAGTAAATAAGTAATTAATTTAAAAAGTAGAAAACTAGAAGAGAAGATTTTTATTTTTGTTTAAAGTTTGAAATTAAAATATGGAGTTTTCTGTCATAAATAGCAGTTATTTAAACGGGTGTCAAACTAAGTGCAATATCTAAAGAAAAACAAATGATAAAAACCAGCCATGTTTTAGTCGTACTTGTGAAATAAATGAAAAAAGAAGGTAATAATTGAAATAAGTATTGGTGTGATATGAAACTTTCAGCCTCGTGAGCCAAATGCTTTGTCCGGTTTTTAACGGACTTCAAAAAATGGAAGAAGTTCTCAATTCGTCTGTATTTTTTTTGTTTGTAACCTCAGCACTTTTGACTGGGTGAACCGATTTTGATGATTCTTCTTATAATAGAAAGCTGATGCTTCCCGTGCTCCCATTAAAATTTCATCATAATCGGTCCTGCCATTTTTGAGTTTCGAATAACAGAAAAGTGTTTTCCTATCTTGATGATATAGTTATTGACAGTAAATGGCAATCAATCTCGTAAGTTGCAAGGGACACAGAAAAAGGGTGAAAAATTTCGAAGTCGGTACCATCCGCACAATATTGTGATATTTAGGTATTCTTGAACTATCATGGTACTGACTTTAACAAGTTAATTCACACTTTTGAGTGTGGAAGTCGGTTCCATTTTTAGGTATTTTTTTTTATTGTCCACTTGCCATTATCAATTCTATACTATGTTCTTTACACATTCCAGATACACGCTCCGTTGTCAGTTTTGAGAGATTACAGCGAAATATTAAAACTCCGAATGCCGATGAAGGTGAGTCCTACCGCTGGATATAATTAACGTACTAATGAGACCCCTCGCAATACTCGTGTTATGGCTTCAGTAAATTGGTTATATAGTTTCCCGAGGGCTTTCTGCTTATTGGATATTTTATATGGCCTTGTGCAATGTGACCTTTACTTGTGTCAAGTTTCAATCTTACGCATACATAATATCATAGATTAATATGTAATTTATCTATGATTATAAATTGAAAATTCAGGATGTGTGTGTACTTATTGTGACAATGTTAATATGTCACCTTTACCTCAGTATCTGAATAGATCCTAGCTCAGTCAAAATAGTGTATTTGTTTTTCAAATAAATATTATCCGGAAAATGTAAGAACATAGAATATATAATAATAAATAATCATATGATTTTGATTTTTGTATGTTCGAAATAAGGTGGTAAAAATGAGGGGCCAAAATTTTAAGTGAAAACCTTAGCGGGCTTTTCTGTTTTTGGGCGTAGAGAATCTGGAATTATTTTTTTATATATAATTTAAAAAAGAATGTTTTCTTTATTGAGAGACTACTATTATCACTTTGTGCTAATTGTAAATTATTAATTAAGAAATCAGTGGATAAAGTAAAGGAATTATTCTTACGCATTCACAGTTATTTGGTTTTAATGAAATACTAAGTAGCAGTCCGGAGCCGGGACGTTACCCGGTATAGACAATAAGCTTTACATACTCGTAAATGTTTCTCATCATGTTATTAATTTTAACACATACTTCTTCTGGATTTTAGCTAATGTTGATTTTGCTTATTCACAAGTAAAGGTTACATTGACAATAATATTGAGATACTTATATATAGTTTTTATACTATACATAAATATATCGGGAGATTTTCTACCTACCTGTTATATATTTTCATTTTGTGTTTAATTTTCTTTTTAATTGTTTGCGCATTTATAAATAATTTTGAGTTTCTTTAAGTCACCTTTAGAGTAAATTAGTCGGTTTATTCGTGAGTTTCGAATGTGCAAACGGGTAAGCTTAGCATTTAAAATGCGCTGGATATTTGTCGAGTTCAGAATTAGTACGTATTTGTGGGTCAATATTTATACTTAGAACTGATTAAACTCTCTTTCAAATACTAAATGAAAAGTGACAAGTAGTGTTTGTTTGGTGTAAATATAGTTCTATTTATGAGCTACATGACTACCCGTTTGCGTTATCGAATCACCGCCTTTAGTTTACCACTCTAGTTAGATTATCAAAGAGTTCCCGAAGTATTGGACGCGCGTTATCAATGTGTGCGGAGCTTCCGTCCAAAGAGTAGCCGCAATTGGCACATAAATGTTTCACTCTGGTGTTGTACGTTGCACAATAACAACGTGTGTGTTCGTAGGAATGCAGTAAAATAAGAAAAACTGGTCGGACGAATGCCATACTGAATGCTGCCATGTATATGTCTAAGGTATGCAGATGTCGTGGTGAGATCGCGCATGGCTCGCTTCGCTAACAGAAAGAATTATTGTAATCACTATTGACAGTACTATAAGTCACACTGTATTATTTTCGCCGAATAGACAACAGTGTCTCCGAGTTTTTATATTTGGGCTATATTTCAAATAGCATGTCTCATAACCACATAACTCATAACCAATACATGAAGTTCATAGTTTTAATAAGTTTAGAACGATGGTACTTTCTATTTAAGATGGACGGACATTAAATTGATCTATTAATAGGTTAGTAACTGTTATTTAAAGGGAAGCCATTATGATCAGATGAAAAAAAAACAGGCAGTCATTTTACTTTTTAGCGGTTGGTTATTAGTTTGACAGCAAAACATAAAGAAGCTGGTAGGTTATTTCATCCCTGTATAATATATACTCTCAGTACAAAATACACTAAGGTTTTTTACCAGTAACGAGATTCGAATTTACGTATTCAATTTGAAAACTAGCAGTTTTAAGTTTAAATTAGCAAAAGATTTGCATTATATTAATAACTGCTTAAATTGAGGTTCTTTACTATTTCCGATTTATTAACTGTCCATACGTATGCAGTTGCCGTTAAACCAATTTTCTGCATATTTACTTAATTACCCTTATAGCAACTGTCGCTCTAAATCAGTAAAATAATATTCTAACATTGTCTAAGATGTATGTAGTTGTATCTATTTTTATTATGAAAGAAAGAAAGAAATATGTTTATTTGCAACAAATACATAATAATAGCATCATGTAATACAAATAAATTTTAAAAGAAACATACTTCTATTTGTCGCAAAACGGCCTCAACTCAGCGTTATGCTGGTCGTTCAACCAGCGCTGGTCTTCCATGTTATAAGGAGTACACTTTCTGTAAGTGAACTTGGCATGTTTCATTCAGCTCTTTATAACTCTGTATTGTGGCAAAACTATCTAAATAGCGATTAATACGAAAAGGTATTATGTCAATAGTTGTTACAATATTCATATAATGTGCTCGTAGATGGCGCTTGAATGCAGGGTCTTTCGTGTTGTGCAGTTATAGTGTATCGATGTCGTATGTCTCCTAGTCGTTGATAACTGTGTCTCAAATTAAAAACATCTACTCGAGTGTCTGGTGGCATATTAACAATTTAATAAAATTAAACTACTAAATCAGTGTACTTATTAATATCGAGAGATCTTGCGGGTTTCACTCGATAAAAATTATGTCGTCCAAATGCAGTCCTTCAAAACGCACGCACTGTTCAAAGTGGGGCCTTGTGTTGCGCGTCACACGCTGTAGTTGGCTCGATTAGATGTTAGAGATTTCATGGCGAAGTCCGCTTTGCTACATAGATCGATTAACTTTTTTTTGAGATGACCTAATAAGAAAAAAAATACAAATGAGGTTAAGTCGGATGATCTCGAGGGCCACGGGATGTCGCCAAAGCGACTGATTAGTTTTTGCGATAATGCACTCCATAGTTTGCAACTGATGTTTGATCTGGATTATATATAGAAATAGCACTAATTGAATCTCTGAATGATTGTGGAGTGATTTCGCCATCTTGAAAACAGATGTTTGATAAGAAGGATGAATGCGCTCTCAGATTTAAAATTTAAAATCACAGCCGAAGCTGTTGCGTGGAATCTCTGCACTTAGGACCGATTTAAATTTACACTTGATTCATCACTCAATCGTCGAATATTGAACGGTGAACTAAATTAACGACGTAAGAGCCATTAAAAACCTTCCACAGTGTAAATATGATATTTACCTATACACTGCGACATCCAATCTAAAAACCCGCACGATCTGAGAGTTGAATCAAATAACCTCGGCACCGTTTGTTACTTTTTGAAATAATCGAGCTTAAAAACTGTAATCTGCCGCCAGACGCCCTATATGATAAATACAAAATGTTATGGTATTCCTATTAGTGTTTTTTGTTGTGTCGTATGATAAATGCATTACATTTAGTAAAATCCAATGTTTTATTAACAATAATAATAATGTTGTGTATGGCCTAAGCAAATGTAACCTTCTCATCGATTTTGCTAACAAGTAGTTTAACGATTTTAATAATAAACACTGACATACATTCCATTGATTGTGTTTGTTTACGAGTACTTTTAAACTTCAATGTTTTATTAATGTAAATGATTAAAATCTTTTCTTTGTTTTTTAGTGGATGAAGAAGTACGAAATATCACAGTGACGAAGAACTTTGTACTTAATTTATTTAAACTTTGAAAGTATAAAATTTTAGGTATTCTTTGGCTTAAGCTTTCAGTGAGCTTTACTGGCAAATAAAATCCATCAAACGCTCATAGCTCATGTTAAAACAATTCACAATTAATAAAAAAAAGGATACATATCATTTCCCCATGAAAATTCAGAGCTTGAGCGTCATTCCACGTCCCCTGATTTAAAATAACTCTAGGATTGCCATTATGTAGGTTCTTCACATCACTACTACAATAGTTGATTGTAACGAGTTTCAAAAAATAAGTCTTTTTACGCGAAAAATTTTATTGAAACGCCAAAATTGAGCCAAAGGTGATATTTAAGTCGAGGCTAAAATGGGTTTTATGCTCTTGATCTGATATTTGATCAATATTCTATTTAGAGTGTCATTGTTCCTATAAAATTTACATCTCGGTCTTTAATAATACCCCTGATCTATGGGTATTACAAAAAACTCAAGCAAACTATTTATATGAAATGTGTTACGAACAATTTAAATCAAATACTTAATCATTTTTATGCACTTGTGCCTTAAAACTGAAATATTAAGTAAATAGTTTTGCGAAACACGATTATTGCACTAGAGCATAAAAAGCCATTTTAGTCCGCTTACACCAGGCATAAAAAACAACTTTACGAGCATGAAAAGTGAAAATAATGTTGAAGTATTCCTTTTCTATTTGCACTCTAGAACACCGTTCACTGTACTCTTAAGTCATGTCTTGCTTGGTGACTGGTAGCACAGTATTTAGTGGTAAAGGTAACCCTTTAGAAAGTACTCCCTTATAAGCGAAGATCCAGTGTAGAAATTAATATGCGAGATATTTCTTGTCAACTTCTAGGTTAGCCTGAACAACATCTTCGACCACATCATCACTTACCATCAGGTGAGATAGTGGTCAAAGGCTAAACTATCAAGCATAAAAAAAAAAAAAAACTATGTATGGTATCTAGGCTTTGTGAATAATTATGTATTTACTCGTAGATATATTTTCGCTAAGTGATAGGTACATAACATTTTTAGTAAAAAAGTTCAATGTTTAGTTAGAAAAAAGTTCAATAAGAATGTAATATGATGGCAATCCTAGTAATTAATTAAAATGAGATTTGTGATTTTCATATGCTTGGTGTATCTACAGTTTTCAGCGCTTAAAGACGTTCACGAGAAGACTAACAGCCTGATAGACCAAGTGGACGCTTGCTGGGATAGCTTCATGTCCAAAATCCGAGTAGACCAAAATCTGTTTCCAGAACGTAAACACAAACTGACTGCTATTTATTCTAAAGATAAGGAGTATTTGTAAGTACCTACCTATATGCTTTAATAAACAATATCTGAAGATTGATGGCTACATATTGGAAGCCCGTTTATCAATATTTCTTTTTAGGTACTCCGCTGCGTAGAGCGGGACTTTATTTTTTATCCTTGATTTGTTAACCTTTGACCACTATCTCACCTGATGGTAAGTGATGATGTGGTCGAAGATGTTGTTCAGGCTAACCTAGAATTACTGGCTCTCAAGGACAGCTGCCGGAACACACCGTTAGGTGCTTGGCGACAGATTTTCTACTTGAGGGTGGTAGCTAGTTCGTAAAATGCCCTACCACCACCATGCTATAACGACTGCCATCCTAAGACGACAACCGGGACCGTCGGCTTAACGTGCCCTCCAAAGCACGGAAGCACTCAGTAGTACTGTCACCAACGACCACCCATCTAAGTCATGACAGCGGCGGACGTTGCTTAACTTTGCTGGTCGGTTAACAACAGCGAAACAAACTTCGCTACGAGGGTTGCAAAACTTGCGCGCGTAGGAGCTCAGTATAAAGTTATAAACTGGCCAATGTTTTAAATATTTATTTTATTATTAATTTATTTACTTTTATGGATGACCAATAGTTAGGACTAACTTCTTATACATACATATATAGAAACACAAAGCTAATTAAAGTTCACCGCGAAAAGCAATACAATAGGTTAAAACAATTAGGAACACATATATACAAGATCTACTTATATGACAATTAAGCACAAAAAAAGTCTATTGATATAAATTAAAGAATTCGTTGCTCAACCGCTGCCTGGCCATCGCGATGCTTGTACAGAATAGATCTAAATCTAAGCCCTTATCAATGGTGTTGAAATTATTACTCGCTCGCCACTGGTAAGAGTTTTGCATATATTTGGTATTGAGTACCGAGGTGTTGATAAGGGGATTAGATCTAATTTGTTTGCTAGAATATTTCAATTTGACTTACTTTAGAACAAATATTTTAATAAAACATTAAATTTATATTTTAATAAAACACTTAAAAATTAAAAGAAACATATTGTGTGACAATTCCGCCCAATTTTCCTGTTAAGCTGAGGCGACGTGACGCCACGCAGCCAAAACGAAATATTTTTTGTTGAAACTTCTACACGAAGCATCCTCAGGAGGTCTTGACTCAACAGGCGCACGATCGAGAAATAATTTTTATAAAATATTTGTTATCATTAAATATGGATTTCCGCAAAGTAATGCCTGAATCTATTCATTATCTTACTTAGAAGCTCAGGACATTCATTTAAATTAGATGTTAGCTTTAAAAGGAAAGTTAAATCAGCAATTTCTCTTCTTTTGGTAAGAGGAAGTAGATGAAACTTATTGGCACTGCCCAGCGACACTAAAAGCATACGCTGTCGTACGCCGGGTTAGGGGAATTATGTTAACTGTCGCGTTAACTGGGCGTAAGCCGAAGTTAATACACCGGAAGACGTAGAGTTGGTAGGCCCCCCACTAGGTGGACTGACGACATCGTTAAAGTCGCGGGTAGCCAATGGTTACAAGCGGCTAATAGCCGTTCTTTGTGGCGTTCTATGGGGGAGGCCTTTGTTCAACAGTGGACGTCTTCCGGCTGATGATGATGATGAAGCCGAAGTTTGTGGAACTACTATCGTAATGTAACGTTTGTCGTCAGACTTTTCACGTATTCTAATTAAGATGGTTAAGGCATCGAGCCATGCCTTATGGACTTTACAGAACCTCATGGGGCGACTACCCCATGGTATCTCATGTCACTGCGCAGGCTACTCTTGATTACGGCCGCTCTGCGCAGTGACTACTATCGTATACTGAGTTCGACTGCGCGCGGATCCCGCTTTACGCATCGGAGAGCCTTAATTGCCAGTAGGAATATGCTAAACCTATTTCTTTTAAGACACAGACAGTGTGCTATTTCTCCTTATTAGGCTCTGAAGGTTATTGCTTCAAAGACAAATGGTGGAATAAAATGGCTACAGTTATATATGAAGCAATATTAATAATCCATTACAGATTCGACACAACAGCGGAATGTTTCTGGACCCCGTCGATCCGGTCGCGAATCGTCCAGTTCATCCTTGACCGGAAGAAGTTCTCCACCTCGCCACACGACGACTTCGCTTTTGGCATCACGAGGCTAATCAATGATGGTACTTACAGCGCGGCGTATCCTTTGCATGATGTGAGTATACCATTATACGAGTATGGTAAAAGTGGGAACGCGGGTTTGATTAACGCTGGAGATGAAAATTTTGTTCACTATATATGTGTGAATGTGATATTTGCTTAGCATACGTAAGTGTTTGAAATCATATAAATTGTTGTGTGTTCTTTCAGGGTGATCTCAAAACCCCCGGCTCAATGAGGCATTTACTGTACACGGAGTGGGCGGCTGTCTCCAAGTGTTTGAGGTACCAGCCCCTCGACTATGTTAAGGATTACTTCGGGGTTAAGATTGGTAAGTATACTATTAGCATCTTGAGTATTTTCACTCTTCATTTGTTGTGGAAATATTTACGATACATATAAATGGACAGTGAACAGGTCTCGGCCGACTCATAAAAAATTTAAAGACCAATAAAATGGGATAAATATAGGCAAATGAATGTATATCTAATTGCATGATAGCCGCGCCGCATAAAACAGCAGCACGCAAACCTTAACGCGGCGACCGTGGTTTATAAAGTGTACCGTGCGGCTCAACAATATTACCTGGACGCGACCAATCGGATGCAATCATTTCTAAGCGACAAATCAATTAACCAATCCAATTGAATTTGGAAGATTGTGCCAGAGGTCTTAAAATCTAAGTCGTAACTACACTTCTTTATTCTTCTTCTACTTCTTCTTTATTCGTAGCAGAATACGGACCATTATATGAAGACTTCCCAAAATGCCAGTAACATTGCCTCGTACATGCCGTTAACTACAAGCTTGTAATCTCTTTTGCAGGTTTATATTTCGCATGGCTAGGCTTCTACACGCACATGTTGATCCCCGCGTCCA
This sequence comes from Plagodis pulveraria, assembly GCA_963890685.1. NCBI lineage: Eukaryota > Metazoa > Arthropoda > Insecta > Lepidoptera > Geometridae > Plagodis > Plagodis pulveraria. The sequence goes on from OY982950.1 coordinate 7,194,521, forward strand.
TCGTGGGCCTCATATGCTTTATATATTCTTGCGCCACTGTCTACAGTAACAAACCTAGGTGAGTTTATGTACTGTCAACTGTCTGTACAATGTGCTTACATTCTGATGCTGTATTCTTAGTAGATATAAAATTATCCTACATTACCATCCACCGTTGAGCAATTCTAGCGCTGGGCCCCACGGGCTTTATTCTAAATATTTGAAAACACATTACTATGCTTTAATTTATTAATTAATAGATTCAGGCGTTACTTTTGCGCAAGTGCATATTTAATGACTGAATGAAGAGACTCTTGTATCGATCGCGCGCTCGGTGAGTCAACCTCCTGAGGATGCTTCGTGTAAAAGCGAAACGCGTCGAAAATTCTTCTGGTTTGGCTGCGTGGCGTTTGTGACGTCACGTCGGCTTAACATGAAAAGTAGGCGGAATTGTAACTAGAGATTTTTCTTTGTGTTTTATTAAAATATTAACGTAATGTTTTCTTAAAATATTTATTATTATTATTTGAGATTGTGACGGAATTAGCATTAGGTCCACCTTCTTAGGTCCTCTACTTCTCTCACGCTGTCGACTCTTGCCTCCTCCATGCAGTGCTGGTTGCTTACGTGCAGGCACATGCGGCGCAGATGGCCGATCTTATTGCTCATGCTCTGCACTGGTCCCCCTGCCGCTGGTCACGCCACGCGGTTTGCCCTGGCTGGCGCTTCCCTGCCGCCACCACAGACTCCTGCGGGTTACGCTTAGATCGTGACTGACCGGCCTCCCGTGCCCATTCGTTACTGCTGCCGCGCCTTGCCTTTGTTACCGAGACGATGGCGCCGTTTTGTGTTTGATACGCTTGGCATTCCGCAACTATATGCTCACTTAACTTCCCATAATTTTCTACTTTTGCTGCATCTTTTTCTGCCGCTTCTAGGCTTACGGCCAAGTTATAAAGATCTCACGAAATTTAAGTTGCTTTCTGCCAACAACCGTTAACGTATCGTCTGGCTGGTTATGCCACACACCATCTGGTCTCGCAAATATTCCTCTAGGCCGACACCAAACAGACACTTTTTAGACATTTTCTTAAGTGCCGTACCGTAATCTGCTATCTATTTGCCGCTTTTTTAAACTCTTTGTCTAAATTTGTACCTTTCCGTCAACTCACTTGGTTTAGGTTGTAAATGTTGCTCCATTATTTCTACGACCAGCTGAAATGTTTTAGTCACTGGTTTCGCCGGTGTGCACAAATTAACAAACAACTCATAGCTTTCTGCCCCCATCACTGTTATTAGTGTTAGCACTCGTATTTCGTGTCCTATTTCATTAACGACAAAGTATTGTTCCAAACGTTCTATATATAACCGCCAATCGTTCTTGTGGATATCGAATTCTACTATCTTTCCAATCGTCATTTCAAACACTTTTTTTATATGCACACGTAAGTATGTATATATATGAACGTAATCCTCGTCGCCAATGAGATGTCCTGAGGGAATGAAGGCGATAACACAAATAATAACACCGTAATAATTCCTTGAGCACGTTTATTGCGAGACTGAGAGGCGTCGAACAAAGGAGACTACCTTCGGTATGATATCTTACAATCTACCTACATTAGACCTACAATGCGTTCCACTTCGGCCGTTTTCCATTTGAGTTATTTTCGATAATTTTGAATTTTGACCACATTTTGCGTCTATAGATCCACATTTAATATGAACCATAGACACAAATTGTGATCAAAATTATCGAAAATAACGAATTTAGCGTCAAATGGTATACGCCCTTCTTCACGCTTCTGACGAAAACCACATGCATTTCACAAGAATAAATATGTAAAGAAATGTAAGTCAGCCTCAAAAACGCAAACCCTACCGCGACGGGCGTGGTTTAAAAAGTGTACCTTTTCATGACCAATCGGATTAGATCATATCGAAGCACCAAATCTATTCCACCAATCCAATTGTATTTGGAAGATTGTGCTGAATTGTGCTGAACTTCAACGAGTCCGAAATCAAAGCGGTAATTGTACGAGAGTTACACTTCTTTACAATATTTATTCGTAGGCATTTCACTATTAAGAAACTTTAGTTGAATAATTAATCCAAAACTATATTTCAGCGAGGAGGTCTGCAACTACAACTCGACAATAAAGATGTGCCCGCTGTGCGACTACCACTGCGACTACTGGGACTTGCGAGCTACTTGCTTGCAGTCTCGCATCACTTACCTCTTCGACAACCCTACCACTCTGTTCTTTGCGGTCTTCATGAGTTTCTGGGGTACGTAGTTCTTATACTATGAGGAAGATGTTTATGCTGAGTGGCTACAACTGTAGCGCTTGAAGCGCTCGTGGTGGTGCTGCCTAGTCGTTTTAACCGATCTAATAGGTTGTAACGCATGTATATGCACGCTGCGAACACTATTATATGGATGGGTGACCGCTACTGAGCGTGCACGTGTTTCGGAGAGTATGTTATGCCGTCGGCCCCGATTGTTTTATTAGCATGTCAGGCGTTATAGCAAGATCCTAGGGTATTTTGCGAATGCCCACCTGGCTAGCTACCACCCTTTAGAGAAGATGTAGCAAAACACCTAGAGTGTTTTCCGGCAGCTGTCCTTCATCGGCAGTAATTCTAGATTAGCTTGAACACCCTCAACCGCATCATCTTACCTTCAGATGAGATAACGGTCAAATAACATTTTTTTTATTATTTTATTGCTAATGGACAATGATTTGAACGCAGTCTTACTGGATGGTAAGCGAAAACGCGGTTGACGGTGGAGCAAGCTTGCCTAAAAGATACTACGACTATTAACTATATACGACTTATTCATTCTTGAAAACTTCCAGATTATAGCTCTCGGGAAAGAAAGACTGGGAGGGTGTTCCATTCCTTCGCTGTCCGTATTATAAAGGTGGAAGCAAATCGGTTTGTGCGGACAGGAGGAATGTCAACCATATACGGACGCCGTGTTTCCGTACGTTTTGTAGTCCGGCAGTGGAATGGAGATGCAGGAATTAAGTTGTGCAACTCCATCGCTCCGAAATGTAGCCTGTAAAGTCAAAAGTCAAAGTCAAAATCATTTATTCAATTTAGGCGTCTACGACGCTCTTATGAAGGTCAGTTACAAATTTTAGTATTGAAATATTCTACATTGTACTGCCACGTTCAGCAAATAAATTGTATAGAGCCACTGCGAGAAGAACGGGAAAGAAACTCGGGGCCATTCTTTTAAACATCTTTTAACAATGTGTTACTTACTATATAATAGAGTTATTACAATATTTGTTTAAATTATGTAGGTGACAGGCAATAGCTTGGCGGAGGCGGAATTGTCCAGGCATTTTTGTCGTTTATGTAATCAGAAACTGTGTAGTAGGATTTTTTTATCAATATGTTTTTCACATGCAACTTGAATTTCCCTTCTGTGAGCGTTGTAATATGTTTGGGAACTTTATTATAAAACCGCACACAATTACCTAAGAAGGACCTTTTATTTGTCTTTGCTAATCTAAAACCTGGCACCGCTATTTTATCTTTATTCCCAGTATTGTAATCGTGATTGTCACTGTTTAATTTAAATTTACTCAAATTTTTACGAACATACATAATATTTTCAAATATATACAGACGTGGTAAAGTTAAAATATCAATTTCTTTAAAAAGATCCCTCACAGATTCCCTAGGAGTAGAACACTGAACGACTTTAGGGACGATGTTCAAGGCTTTGGAGTCTAGTCTCCACCAAAGCATCGCAGCCAATGAGGTGTTTTGCGCGTCTTTCAATGGAGTCCAAGGTTTCGAGCTGGTATTTTGCTAATAAAAAATTGCGACTTACGAGCTACTTACTTAGATCTCATGTCGCATTCTTGGTATACAAACTTATACGTGGACAGGTAGACAATCGGGATTTTCTGGCTCGCACTGCCGCTATGTTGGTATCCATGGGCAGCTGCCATGTGAAGTATTTCCGAACCGAAACAACTTAGGAACATTCAAAAGAGTGCATATTCTATCCTTAAGGGTGAACTGGCCGGCCCGTTTTCCATACATCCGTCGTGATCACTTCCTTATTTGAAGATTTAGGTCCAAAATAAAGCATTATACCGATTGATCTCGTCATTATCTAGGCTTGTATGGTGCCGAAATTTTAATAAAATAATTAATTGAGAATTATGAGCCTCGAAACATTTTCATATAAAGTTTTCGAGGCTCATAACTTACAATATAATCATCTTTTTAAAATTTCGGCATCATACAAGCCTAGAAAATGACGATATCAATCGGTATTATGCTTAAGTCTAGACTTAAAATCTTAAATAAGGGAGTGATCACCCTACGACGTCTGTATGGAAAAGTGACCTGCCAGTTCAACCTTAAAGGTCGGCAATCCTCGAGGCGGTGGTGCGGATGTCCGTGAGCGACGGTGATCACTTCCTTCAGACTGTTTGCCCTCCTAGCCCCTAAAAAAAACTGTAATTTGTTATTTGTATTTCCAGCGGCGTGTTTCCTGGAGCTGTGGAAGCGGTACTCGTCGGAAATGACGCATCGCTGGGACCTGACCGGGTTCGACGTGTACGAGGAACATCCGCGTCCGCAGTACTTGGCCAGGCTGGCGCATGTCAAACGGACGCAGGTTAGTTGTCTTACCGACATACATACTACACATGTTTGACAATGGCAATAGTTTAATATTATGTTATAAAAACTAACTTGGTTTTCACTCATTTTAGTAAAAAACACGGGATAACTCACGTAAATAAGTCAGATAGCTCCGACTATAGTTTCAACCACATCCGGTGGTCTTTTTCAACGCGGGCGTCCCGAGCTCTCCTTGAAAAAGACCACCGGATGTGGTTGAAACTATAGTCGGAGCTATCTGACTTATTTACGTGAGTTATCCCGTGTTTTTTACTAAAATGAGTTTAATATTAAGTGGATTATCTGATATATATGTACGAGTGGAGTTCAAAGTATTCACGGTATCAGATCTTTGTTTTTAGTAATGAGGGTAGTTTTTTTCTATGGTTCTGTTATGACATTATCCTACGTGACAGGGTTAGATAACTTTGTCTCATGACAGGGCTAGAATATTTTTGAAAGGTAATGCTTGAATTGCTTAAGCGATAAGGCCGACCATTTTCCAATCTAATGTATGATTGTTTATAATGTTTTCAATTGTTTTATTTAAGGTTGTTGGTGAATGCAGAATTTTGTATCGTATTTTATTGTAATAGAAACGCTCAACACTTTGATGACGTCACTATAAATCGTTCACTCTATCCGCATACTCTGACGTTTTTTTTTTTTTTTTGTGCCTGATAGATTAGCCTTTGACCACTGTCTCACCTGATGGTAAATGATGATGTGGTCAATGTTGTTCAGGCTAACCTAGAAGTACTGGCTCGCAAGGGCAGCTGCCGGAACACACCGTTAGGTGCTTGGCGACAGATTTTCTACTTGAGGGTGGTAGCTAGCCAGGCGGGCATTCGCAAAATGCCCTACCACCATGCTATAACGACTGCCATCCTAAGACAACAGCCGGGACCGACGGCTTAACATGCCCTCCGAAGCACGTGCACGCTCAGTAGTAATGTCACTAGCGGTCACCCATCCAACTCATGACCGCGCGCGACGTTGCTTAACTTTGCTGATCGGTTGAGAACAGCTAAGTCAACTTCGCTACGAGCGCACGTGACATTAGACATTTATATATTCTATTAGATTACGTGACAGTATTGCTGTTCCAGTGACCATTCCTATATATCTATCTTAAAGAATACTTTCTATAGCAGCGAATTCAAACTTGATGTTGACTATTTTACAATAAAAATGGTTTTAGTGATATATAAGTGCAATGTTTTTATTGGTATTATTTTTTATAATAAATATACCAAATTTATTCGATGAATACTAGGTAACTTTAAATCATTAAGCTATTAATATATCATATCGTCTGTGTTCAAAATCGCGCGCTTCAATAATGGTGCCGACCCCACTAAGCGTGAGATAAGAGCAGGACGAAGACGTTGGTATCGTTCTAAATGGTAAATGTTTGCAGTTGAACGTGGTGACCGGCGAGCGCGAGCCCATGGTCCCGTTCTGGCGCATGCGGCTGCCGGCGACGCTGATGTCGTTCAGCGTGGTGGCGCTGCTGGTGCTGCTGGCGCTGGCCACGGTGCTCGGCGTGGTGCTCTACCGCATGTCCATACTGGGCGCCTCCATCCTGCGCCAGAAGGAACACAAGCTCATCACCTACAGCCCCATCATGTTTACCACCGCCACCGCCGCCTGCATCAATCTAGTGCTCATCTGCATCTTTAACTACGTATGTATATACCTCCCTCTTCCACCCTCCTCTTCTTTCTACTCTTGAATTGCATTTGCTATGTACTGCCGCGCAGGTCCACCGCATGGTGGAAGGGCATTTTGCTAGTGCCCGCCTGACTAGCTACCACCCTCGAGTAGAAAATCTGTCGCCTAGCATCTAACGGTGTGTTCCAGCAGCAGTCCTTGAGAGCCAGTAATTCTAGGTTAAGCCTGATAACACCTGAGACCACATCATCACATACCATCAGGTGAGATTGTGGTCAAAGGCTAGATTTCAATCACTATGCGATCAAGGTCCGGTGTTTTCTGATGTTTCTTCTGTAAAACTCACAGTCAGACATTTTTTTTTATGTCTGATAGGTTAGCCTTTGACCACTATCTCACCTGATGGTAAGTGATGATGTGGTCGAAGATGTTGTTCAGGCTAACCTAGAAGTACTGGCTCTCAAGGACAGCTGCCGGAAGACACCGTTAGGTGTTTGGCGACAGATTTTCTACTTGAGGGTGGTAGCTAGCCAGGCGGGCATTCGCAAAATGCCCTACCACCATGCTATAACGACTGCCATCCTAACATCAAGGCAAGGAGCTGCTTGGAACAAAATTTTTAATAATGGAGGTTCAATTCTAGTCCTAGTTCCCGGCACCCCACCGATTTCTACATACAACTTTTTATTTTCCTTCAGATATACCAATACCTAGCAGAGTGGCTGACGGAAAAAGAGCTGTTGCGCACGCAGACCGAGTTTGATGACTCTCTGACGCTCAAGATTTACCTGCTGCAGTTCGTCAACTACTACGCGTCGATATTCTACATCGCATTCTTCAAGGGCAAGCTCGTAGGCAGACCCGGTGCCTTTGTCAGGCTCTTTGATCAGAGGCAAGAAGAGGTACATCAATAATTTCTTTGATATTTTTTAAAAAGTGATGGGTGGAATGGTGAAAAACTTTATTTTACGATTTCCTGGCGCTCTATATAGGTTCTATATATAATCAGAAAAATCTTAACAACTTCTTAGAGTTGACTTCTGCTAGTCCTAACAAACATTTTGTTGTTTTTTTTAAACTATAATTGGTTCTAGTACTGTCTGACACTTTTAAATTTATTGTAGTAAAAGACAAACTACTCCGAGCTGAGAGCGCCCGCTGCGACAACACTGAACCGCGCCGCGTTCCCTTTGAATAGAGTTTTGAATATTTACATCGAGCAAAATAATAAAATAAATGAAATAATAAATTAAAGGCACAAGAGACTTCACATCAGGTGGTACACGTGCTTATTCCGTCAAATACAAATAAAAAAAAATAAAAAGTTTTTTTTTTACAACAAAAAAACATTACTTTCGAAATGTTTGTTAGGATTAGCAGAAGTCAACCCTAAGATTTTGTTAGCATTTTTCCAATAACCCTGTATTTGCCTATTGCACTCAGTCACCCACAACGACTTATGAGGACAAGTTTGGGAATAATTTTATAGCCTTCGAATGCTAGAGCTTTTGTTATACTGTTTGTCAACTAAGGAAACTTGACATTTATCGAAGCCGTATAAATAACTCAAATACCTGTCTTTACTGCCTATACATATTCTTATTAGAAAATACGATGAACCGACAGGGAACAAAGGTTCTCGAGTGGCAAAAAAAATATTTAAACAAATTGACTGACTGATAAACAAGGTACCTAAAGCTTTAATAGCCGGACGTAGACTTGAATTTTGGGGGTTTGTGTATGGAGGGGTGATTTATCTATATTCTCAATCAATGCTCTTAAACTAATAATTAAAATTAAATTTGGAAGAATGGGGCTATATAATTTTCAAAACGTCAAGGACTACCAAGGTACAGGCTGCGCCTAGTTTGGAATCCATTACCTAAATATGTAAACATGTATGTATCTGTTTGTTCACGAGGATTAGTTATTAGGAATTGGAATTAATAATTTGATAACGCCATGTATATATTAACCAGTGTTTAAATGTATTAATAAAAATTGTTATTTATTTTATTATATAGGTTTATGTACATACCTACAAAAAATGTTTTGCATTGAATTCTGATAGGTACAATAATAGTTAGCATAACCTAATGCTTGATGACACATCAAAGACTATGAGGGTATGTAGTATTATTCTTTTGATCGTAGGCACAATTTGCATCTTTCATATTATGATTCAGGCGGATTGCCTATTGTAAATGTTCTGACACTTTGACATTATACTACTTTGCCATTTTGAAATACTGCTACTTGTTCGTTTTGCTACTTGCTCGACTTGCTTAATAGTCATTCTAATGCAGGCAGATTTTTATTTAGCCAACCAGTTACCAGTAAACTCAGTTTCCTAGGGGGCGGGGGACAAAACATCTCCATGTTACTTTTTGCATGTGAACTACTCGACCAGATTTTATAAAATGAAAATTAGAGACAGATTATAGCTAGGTGACATTACAACATGTGTATCAGTTTGTGGCGTATACAAATCCCACATATATAAAGCCGTAGGGCAGACAAGATCAAGCAGTAAGCAATGTAAAATCTTAAACCAATGAGGCAGTTCCAAATCAGTATTATATAGAGAAATAGAGAGATTTGCCTTCAGTCTGTCTCCATTCCACTCTCACATCAATAATAAGAATAAGTATGGCACCCATACTCACATTTTGCCACGCACACCAAGATTTCCGCTGCAAACTAATACACTAACTAATCGTACAAATGCAAAAAACGGGTTGCGCTTCAGCCTGTAGCTTCGGTCATTAGTTACACACACAGATATAGCTATTAAAGTACTGATCCATTGCGTCATTGGAAGAACTGACACGTTTGTTGATTTGTACTAAGTGCGCAATGACTTTCTTACGAACAAGCCTGATTTAGGCCAGATGCGTTCGCACGTGCCACGCCTCCATTACCTATATCCCTTGTTTCGTGATCTGATGTATTATACATATTAAAGCGAAAGGTCATTGACTCACTGACTTGACTGACACTTGATACTGACAGGAAATCTCTAAAAATACTTGAAATTTGTCTAGTAGGTAGTTTAAGGGCCTGTTTCAGAATGTTCCGGTTATACTACCCAGAACATAAAATATAAGTTAAAAGATAAGTTTTTGTTATTTTAACAGATTGCAAGAGAATATTTACTTTTAACATGTCAATATTCCTCTTATTATTCCTATTTACATATATTTATTTATTTAATTTAAAGGAAAACCAGCAGCTGAAGTAACTTATATATACATAACACTAAGGGCCTGTTTCAGAATGTTCGAGTAAGTTCCGGTTATACTACCCAGAACATAAAATAACTGAATGATAAAAACGACAGTTAGCATGCAGCGCATTTCAAGCTTTAACCGATGGATAGGCTAAATCGATGACTGTGAAACGTAAACATAGTGTTTTATTTATTAAATATGTTCTGGGTAGTATAACCGCAACTTACTCGAACATTCTGAAACAGGCCCTAAGGAACGTAAACGTCCACTAAGAAAGGATTTTGCGACAGAGACGAACTAAGTGAATTAAATTGGGGTTAACAGTTATGAAAGTATACGATGCGATCGCAATATGAGCCCATGCGGAGATAATCGGGAGCAGATCAGCTAGTTACAAATAAATTATTAAATTACAAAATCAAAATAAATTATTAAATATGAGACATTTTTGTGAAGTGCGCTCCGGGAGGGTGTCTGCTGGAGCTATCCATCCAGCTGGCTATCATTATGGTGGGCAAGCAGTTCATCAACACCGTCGTCGAGATGCTCCTGCCGTACTTGCTCAAGTGGTGGTACATCATCAGGACAATCGGCAGGAAAAAGAAGTAAGTTAACAGCAAACACGTCGTATCTTGCACGGTTATGAGACTGTCGTAGCGGAGCTTGCCTAGACGTTCTGAAATCGATTAAATAGGCTAAGCAACATCCGCGGTGGTCATTACTTGGATGGGTGACCGCTAGTCGCATTATTGAACATGCAACTGCTTCCCTTATATAATTATATCTATATAGATAATTGAGGTCTTGGATAACAATACATGGGATACTTTGGGTGTGAAACCGCAGGCGCAGCTAGTACTTGAGTATATTTTTGTGATGTCCTTTGTTTGAGAAATCATTATACCGACTCCTAATGAGTGAGATAAGCGTCGGAAGATGATGGATGACACCTGTCACGACATTTTTTGACCACTGAACAGGTCAATAATCCTCTATTCTGTGTTAGTGTTCCCGACGGGGTCCATAATATGACCTTGTACTTATCGTTATTGTAACTACTTGCTTGTACTATTTATGGAGGCAATAAATGATCTGATCAAAATCACAAATATACGATCGGAAAAATTTAATCATGTGCTACATCCCAATGCGATGGTTAAGGAACGATAGGAAAGATTTGAGTTATGACGTCTAGTCGTGTTAGCTCAATTGGTTAGAGCATACCCCGGCTCAAGGGGTGGATGGACAAGGCTTCGAAACCCGCACATGACTTAAAAAAAATTCCTATCGTATATTTGTGATTTTGTAATGTCACCCGCATAGCAGGCGTTATTGCAATCCTAACAATATTAAAAAAAATGATCTGAATCTAATTTACACAGGTAATTTACGTCTTGAAAAGGAAAAAATGTGACAGTCATGGTTATTTGAGATAAAATGCCTAGTGGACTTTAAGTTAATGTTATATTTAATAATTAAACAACTTTCAACGGTTTAAATCGCGTATATTTTTTTATTTAAACCGTTTACAGTTGTTTAATTACTATGTGTGATAATCGCGAAAATCTAAGACAACATATTGTTATATTGTTTTCAGAATAAAGAGTCCCTTGCAGTGGGTGAAAGACTTCAAACTAGTCGACTTTGGTAACATGGGGCTGTTCCCTGAGTATTTGGAAATGGGTGAGTACACTCTAGTTTATAATTTAAAAATACAGAAAATTTTAAATCTTTTATATTGGCCTCCTGAACCCAGCGTGTACATGCCTATGTGTGTGGGGCTAACGTAAATCTACGGTCGCACTATTACCACCCGCACTTTACTCAATCCAATACTTAAATTATGAGGATAAAATCTATGCATTTAAACAATTATTTGTAGTGAGTGCGTCACATGCTTGCTGAGTTACGAAGATTTAAGTCGTCACATTTTAAATTCCAAGTGTTCAAACTCAGAAACTTTGAATGTATATCTTTGATCTAAATATCATACATACATAAAATCACGCCTCTTTCCCGTAGGGGTAGGCAGAGACCACGGATTTCCACTTACTACGATCCTGACATATCTCTTTCGCTTCATCTATACTCATCAATCCTTTCATACATAAGCGTCGTCTAAATATCTACTGGATTATATACACATTGTATTGGAAAACTGGTAACTAGTTTACCAGTTTTCCAATACAAGGTGTATATTCAAATTATCATTATAAAAATTTACTGGATTGCCAGTTTTTCGTTTTAATATTTATTTTATTTCTATGTGTAAAAAAAAACTTATACTATACGGTTTTCCGAATAATTTGAAAATACATATTGTATTGGAAAACTGGTAAACTAGAAGCATAGATATTTGCTCAAGAACATGCATGCTTAAGTGGTATATGAAGTATGAGGAAACTACTTTATTTGATATTAAATGCGGTGTTTTAACTTTTGAAGTGCTCGCAGCGAAGTTTGCTTAGAAGTTCTTAACCGATCAACAAAGTTAAGCAACGTCCGCCGCGGTCATGTCTTGTATGGGTGACCGCTAGTGACATTTCTACTGAGCTGAGCTAGCCAGGCGGGCACTCCAAAATGCCCTTCCACCATGCGGTGAAGCTCAAGCTCTGGGCGGGATTCGAACCATGGACCTGCTGCGCGGTAGTCCATAGCCAATGCCACTGAGCCATCACTGCTTCACAATTGCTGCCGGAAAACACCGTTAGGTGCTTGGCGACAGATTTTCTACTTGAGGGTGGTAGCTAGCCAGGCGGGCAATCGCAAAGTGCCCTTCCACCATGCGATGAAGCTCAAGCCGGCGGTGGGGATTGAACCAGGGAGCTGCGGCACGGCAGTCCATAGCTATTACGTCATTACTTCAAAACTTACCTGAAATAAATGTGAATTTCCAGTTCTCCAGTACGGGTTCGTGACGATATTCGTGGCGGCGTTCCCTCTGGCGCCGCTGTTCGCGTTGATCAACAACGTGCTGGAGATGCGGCTGGACGCCAAGAAGTTCCTCACGTGCTACCGCCGGCCCGTGCCGCAGCGCGTCAACGACATCGGCGTCTGGTACCGCATACTCGACTCCATCGGCAAGCTCAGCATCATCACTAATGTCAGTCAATATATACATACATGCCCTTTCTTTACATCACCTTTAAACTATCTGCTTATGGTGCCATTGTGAGCTGAACACCTCGCTACTGTAAAGGGTTTTTACTACATATTTCAACCGCCTTCGTCATGGAAAATTCCCAAAAGCTGAATCGAAAAAAAAGTTTCATATATTACGGGTTTCCGATTTATACAGAAAAATTCAAATTCTTCTTTTTTTAATTTAACATATTTATTTAGTCAAAATATTTTTTATTCTTGCCATCTAATAGGAATGTCGTTTACGCCTTTGCAATAGAATTCTGGTAATCTGGTCTCGACAAACTCTGTGAAAGCATTTTGTTCTGCCTCCTGAGAAGAAAACTTTTTATCACATAGAAAATTGTCCAAATCACGACAAAAACGGTAGTAATACGGAGGGTGACGAATTGTTTCTAATTGCAGTTCCGGTAAAGTTAAAACGGTTTCTCGTGCTGTATGAGGTCTCGCGTTATCATGGAGCAATAATGGTGAAGATCGATTCATGAGTCGGGGCTGTTTCACTGCTAGTTTTGCTATCATTGTTCGGAGTTCAGCACAGTAGACATCTGCCGTTATTGCTTGACCAGAGAGATCGAAAAAGGCTGTAGTGAATAACACCATGCTGATACCACCAAACAGTTACCATCATGAGGCACCCATTTTTCATATTTTTATTTTATTGATTTGACGTCAATATTGTTGGTAAGGTAACGTTAAACCACGCCGCTAATTCCTGGGTAGTTTGGCTCGGATCGGCTTCCACCATCTCTTTAAATTCATTGTTATTCATCTGTGTGGGCGGTCTACCACGTGGTTACTTTGATTTGAAGAACTTCAAATCAAAGTTTTAATTTTCATTCAATCGTTTCTATTAAATAAAACCACAACGTCTGCCCCAAAAAAAGTCCATGAGTACTTTAAAGTATTTATTTAAAATGGCTTATGTTTTTTTATAAATGATTAATTAATGATTGTCTAGTCTTTGGTGAGTGATGATGCGATTGAATATATTGTCGGAGATGTTGTGTAAGGATAGATGTTTAATCGAAGATCTCTCTTTTGTATGGGAGTGGTGTACCTACATAGTACTGTATCAGCCGGATTATCCACTACTGAACATAGCCTCCCCTCATTATAGGGAGTTTTGCCATAATCCCCACGCTTGGTCGGCGCCTTGGGATCGCAGTGTGAGATATCAGTTCCTTAGAAAGCGCTGCTGGTGTGTTACCCTTAGTCGCCTCTTACGACACCCACTGGTAGAGATGGGCGGGGTGACATTCTAGCCCGGCACCCCACGAGAACAAATCTACATAGTAGTAGCTGTTAATCTGTGGAATCGGTCAGTTTCGATGTCTATGCTCAAAATTTTCCAACTGTGGGAGTAAGTTTTTTTTTTAAAGAATGTCTCATAGATTCTTTTCATTCGTATTATGCTAACTTGAGTTGGTATTTTCAGGGCTTCATAATAGCGTTCACGTCGGAGTTCATCCCGCGGCTCGTGTACCAGTACACTAACGGGGGTAGATTAGATAATTACGTGAACCACACGCTCGCCGACTTCAACACAACCATTCTGCGACACAAACCGATCGACTCCAAATACAACGAGACTATGTGCAGGTATGTGGGATAAATATAATTAAGGGTGAACTGGCCGGGCCGTTCTCCATACAAACGCCGTAGGGTGATCACTGCTTTATTTGCGGATTTAGGTCCAAAACAAAGCATAATACCGATTGATCTCGTCATTACCTTGGCTTGTATGATGCCGAAATTTTAATAAGATAATTAACTTGAGAGTTATGAGCTTCGAAACATTTTCATATAACATTTTCAAGGCCCATAACTTTCAACTTAATTATCTATTTAAAATTTCGGCATCATACAAGCCTAGATAATGACGAGATCAATCGGTATTATGCTTAATTCTGGACCTAAAGTCTCAAATACGGGAGTGATCACCCTACGGCGTTTGTATGGAGAACCGACCGGCCAGTTCAACCTTAATATATATCAGGATTTCATCAACAAGCTATTAGATTCAGTTATTGTGTGGAAGCTTGTCAATATACATATTATTTAAAAAGCAGAATTAGTAATATATATATTTTTTTTAATGCCTGATAGGTTAGCCTTTGACCACTATCTCACCTGATGGAAAGTGATGATGTGGTCGAAGATGTTGTTCAGGCTAACCTAGAAGTAATGATGTATATTTGAAAATATATTTTAGAAATACATCTAGTAATTTTAGTATTGTTATGTTTGCAATAACACCTGCTCCGCGGATCTATCCCCATACGATGGAATAAGAACGAGAGCAAGAATCAGAGTTTTGAGTCAAGTTGTCATGTTAGGTCAGTCGGTCAGAGCATACCCCGGCTATAGGGATGGATGGACGCGGGTTCGAATCCCGCACATGATTATATTTTTGTCTCTCGTAAGTTTGTAATTTTGTAATATATCTAGTGAATTCAGATATAAAACTGCCTGTAAATGAAGAGTAAGAAATATCGTACAGCCCAGCCGTAACGGTTTTCGAGGCGTTTTGCTTTTACACGAAGCTTCTACAGTACGTCTAGCTAGACATCCTCATAGTCCCGCACGTGACTAGCATAGTTACCCACGGAGCACGCGTCATAACCAAAATAAAAATATTTAAATTATATTTTCTATTTTAGAAGAGAATAGAACAACTAAAGAATAATAACAAATATTTTAAAAATATTTTATGAAAACATCAAATTAATATTTTAATAAAACACTTAAAAAATATAAAAATATATCTAGTGAAAATTCCGCCTAATTTTCCTGTTAAGCCGACGTGACGTCACAAACGCCACGCAGCCAGAAATCGATCTTTCTCGATCGTGCGCTCGTAGAGTCAAGACCTCCTGAGGATGCTTCGTGTAGGAGCGAAACGCGTCGAAAATTCTTCCGGTTTGGCTGCGTGGCGTTTGTGACGTCACGTCGGCTTAACAGGAAAATTAGGCGGAATTGTCACTAAATATATTTTTGTATTTTTTAAGTGTTTTATTAAAATATTAATTTTATGTTTTCATAAAATATTTTAAAAATATTTGTTATTATTAAATATGAATTTCCGCAAAGTAACGCCTGAATCTATTCATTAACAACTAAAGAGTTTTTCTATTTAAAAAAAAATCTAGTGATTATTCTGCCTGATTTTCTTTTTAAGCTGACCTGACGTCATCAATAGCACGATACTCAGCCAGAATAATTTTCGACGCGTTTCGATTCTACTCTAAGCATCACGAGGTCTTGACTTTTCGAGCGGGCGGAGATTTCTGTCTACCGTTTTCTAGCTACAAGTTGCAAACATAACAATACTAAAATTATAAGGATGCGTCATCATTTATACAAGTATAAAACCAATTGCAAAATTGGTCATGTTTGTAGTAAAACGTAATTTGAACTATAGATATCGCTCCATCCCAATTGGTTAAAGAACGATAGGACAATTTGAGTTATGACGTCATTGTCATGTTAGCTCAATTGGTTAGAGCATGCCCCGGCTAAATGGGTGGATGGACGCGGGTTTGAATCCCGCACATGACTTAAATTTTGCTCTCGTATATTTGTAATGTAATCCGCATAGCAGGCGTTAATGTAAACATAACAATATTATAATTACCTTTTATTTTAAAAATTTTATTTTAGCAATAACGCGTGCTGTGCGTATTACATAACAATATTACAAATTTACGATATTTTTTTATAATTAGGCTATAGAGGTGTGTGTTGCCAGTGATGGCTTATGGCACTGAGACGTGGTCCCTAACTGTGGCCCTTATAGACAAGCTCAGAGTCGCTCAACGAGCTTTGGAGAGAGCTATGCTCGGAGTTTCTTTGCGCGATAAAATCCGGAACGTTGATATTCGCCAAAGAACCAAAGTCACCGACATAGCTCTCAGAATTAGCAAGTTGAAGTGGCGATGGGCGGGCCACATTGCTCGACGAACTGATAACCGATGGGGAAGAAAGGTTCTCGAGTGGTTACCACACTACACTGGAAGACGTAGAGTTGGTAGGCCCCTCACCAGGTGGACTGACGACATCGTGAAAGTCGCGGGTAGCCAGTGGTTACAAGTGGCTAATAGCCGTTCTTTGTGGCGTTCTATAGGGGAGGCCTTTGTTCAACAGTGGACGTCTTCCGGCTGATGATAATGATGATGATGATGATAGAGGTGGATGGCGAATGGGTTCGAATACCGCACATGACTATATTTTTTCCTCTAGTAAATTTGTATTGTTGTAATTACCTGTTATGTTTTATTTGTCAGTTATCCCGGGTACTGGTATTACAAGGAAGGTGACAACTACCAGCACAGCAACTGGTACTGGCACATCATCGGCGCTAGGTTGGCCTTCGTCGTCGTTTTCGAGGTACCTATCTACTATAGAAAGCTTAGAGATTTATTATGATAACACATTTAGAGTCTCTTTCACTACCTTCAAGTAAAGTCTCGAGTAGGCTAATAGCCGGTTTAAGTCACAAGTAACTGTGAAAATGAATTTCACAATGGCTGACTAGTACTAACCCACAGTTAACGTGACCACTAACTTACTTATTGGTACATCTGTCTATCATTTATACAGGTTGGTATAGCAAACTCCATATTGAGTAAAAACTTCTTGAATAAAATTGTTTTCGACGTATGAATGAGTGACGTTGTTGACAGATTTTGAACGGATATTTGAATTTACTTTAAAGATCTTTCAAGTTACCATCAAGTTGTTAATCAGAAGTCTGTTTCTATTGTGAAACTGAAAATCCATAATTATTGTAACTTTCATTAGCCGAGTAACTTCCGACTAAGAAGTAAATAATTGACACTTTACTTGAAGGTCATGAAAGAGGCCCTTAATATCTAGGCTTTATACAAAGAAGACTTATTATGTACAAAGAAATAACAGTTACAAAAAGGACAAATTCTTTAAAGTTTACTTGTCTGCCAAAAAGAAGGAAAAAAGTTTTAAGGGTACATACTACGAATAAACATGTAAAGAAATGTAAGTCAAGCTTTTAGTATAGAAGGTCGTTTTTTCTATGGTTCTGTTATAACTTTTCCCAATGTGACAGGGTTAGAAAATTTTGTCTGATGACAGGACAAGAATATTTTTGAAAGGTAGTTGTTAAATTGGTTAAGCGATAAGGCCGTCAATTTTCCAATTAATGTATGATTGTTTTATAATGTTTTCAATTGTTTTATTTACGATTGTTGGTTAATAAAGAATTATTTAACCTTAATAAAAAAAATGCGTCTTTTGTTAATTGTGAACTTAATGAGTACCAAATCAAAGCGGTAACTGTATGCGAATTATATTTCTTTTCATATTTATTCGTAGGGAAGAAAGTAAAAGGAACAACAGAGTTAGTCAACGCAACAGTGTTTATTTCCGTTACAATCCACCACAGCCTCATTGTCTGAACAAGGCAAAGACAAGTCTAATTAGACCATAAGGTCTAATTAGACTCATAATTGTCACAACATTTTCCTTTGACAATGATGCTCGTTGGAGTTTAAATGACAGAATGTATGTAGTTCATTTTAATAGCCATTCTATTTAAACAATAATGCCCTGGATTTCGATGTATGGGATATCGTTAGAATCCTTATATCATGCAGACACTGCTACGATCTTGCGCTGCTATAATAATTTTCGGAGGGTAGTCTTATTTTTTAATTTCAAATAGATTTGTTTGCCAGCTCTTCTCAGTCAGTTTCTTTAGCAAGGGTCTGTTTAAGAGTGAACTGGCCGGCCCGTTCTCCATACAAACGCGGTAGGGTAATCACTCCCTTATTTGAGGATTTAGGTCGAAAACAAAGCATAATACCGATTGATCTCCTCATTATCTAGGCTTGTATGATGCCGAAATTTTAATAAGATAATTAAGTTGAGAGTTATGATCTTTGAAATATTTTCATATAACATTTTCGAGGCTAATAACTTTCAACTTAACTATCTTTTTAAAATTTCGGCATCATACAAGCCTAGATAATGACGAGATCAATCGGTGTTATGCTTAATTCTGGACTTTAAATAAGGGAGTGATCATCCTACGGTGTTTGTATGGAGAAGCGACCGGCCAGTTCAACCTTAAGTGGGGCAGTCGCAGTGTCAGATAAGAAGTAATAGTATGCATAAACTACAGTGTTTAAGTATGAAGTCACTGTAGCAAGTGAAATTACTATGTGAACGAGATATAAGAAATAATCTTTTGGAGTGACGAGCGCGTGCTGTGACTCGGCAGCGGCAGCACAGCAACGGTAATAGGTAGGCGTGATGCTTGTCAGAAGACGAGTGACAAGGCAGTCTTCTAACTTCGTACAATAATAAAAAAAAGTGAAAATAAACGAGGAGTAGTCTATGCCAGAAATTTTTAATAAAATAGTCATTTAAGTATGAATATTTAAAAAATATTCTTCTTTTTCTCAGGGTGGACATCAACCATCTAGGGTTTAAGTAATCTGCGGATAACTTTATACTATAAACCAATAAAATATAGATATGCTTTTGCTTTCACAGTATCTGAAAATTAGTAATAGTTTTTTAGTTTGTTGGATTTCTGTCGTTGAAAAGGAAACCTCATTGGTTTTGACTTTTATGGCATGTCACATAGAAATATTGTGAATTATCAGCTATAGCAAACTATCCATCCTTGTTTTTGAATATAGAGCTATTTCATCAAATTCAAAGGTATAATATCTTACTCATGGATTAGATATTTTCCTTTCACTGTGAAAACCAAAGCAAATGTAATAATTGCAGCTCTATTGGACGTCTATGGTGACGATGGTCTATGCTTTTTTGATGGTTACTGAGATTAAAGTTATCCTTGTATAGTTATACCCTATATTGGTCAAATTCAACCAATATTTTTTCATAGGTATTATAATAATAAATTCATAGTATAAATTGTACAACTATTGTTTCAAATATCATTAACCATCGTTGTCTTAGGTTTTCGCGATTATTACACACAGTAATTAAACAACTTTAAACGGTTTAAATCGCCATCACTGCAAAGTGTTTGAAACGACAGGACAAAAATAAAGATACATATACGCGATTTAAACCGTTTAAAGTTGTTTAATTACTATCATTAAGAAGTGTAAATGTCAGCAAAAAGGAAACGGTAGCTTGAACCAATAACTATCAAACTTGTCAACATTAGTTACAAGTATATAACGGGACTTAATCGCGATAAACTATGTTTTCAAGTCGCGAAAGTCTTAAAGATACTATTATCAACATTACTTTGTCGAATTGTGCTACAAATATGATTAATGTGTTACTTGATCAGAACGTGGTAGCCTTGGTGATGATAATAATCCGGTGGGCGATACCGGACATGTCGGGCGAGCTGCGCGACCGCATCCGGCGCGAAGCTTACGTCATCAACACCTTCATACTGGAGGAGACGCGCGCCCGGTCCCGCGCCACGCCGACCCCGCAGCCTAACAGTCAAGGTCAAACTCGCTCCAACCTCGCCCAAGGTCACTCTGGCCTCGGCCTGGCCCTCGGCCTCCGCCCCGGCCCCGGCCCCGGCCCCGGCCCCGGGCGGGGCGAGCCCGCGCACTCTACGCCCGTTTAGTGTAGCGGTTACGGTACGCAGCACGATGCTTATATCTTTGCTCTTTTGTTTTTGTTCTGTTTTAGTACTAACAGCGTTTTCGTTCACTGGTCTTATACGTAGGGCATTCGTACCGGAATCTCGGCGTAATATCGAGATACCGGACAGTTTTTAACGATGTTTCAGTACCGTTAATGACCGTATTACGGTATTAATAAAATATTTTTTTAAAATCTTCTTGAGATTTTGACGTGTTGAAATAATAATGGAAAGTTAAAAACTACACAAACGTTAAGATCACATTTTTGAAGCAGTGATCTGATAACCGATGGGTAAGCTATGGACTGCCGTACCGCAGGTCCGTGGTTCGATACTCTACCTTGACCTTGGTGAACCACATGGTGGAAGGGCATGTTGTGAATGCTCACCTATAAAATACCTATATAGGTATTCTATAGGTGGAAGGGCATTTTGCGAATCCTCACCTATAGAATACCTATAAGTTACTATACTTTATTAGTACTGAAATAATACCTACAAGGTATTCTATAGGTGAGCTTTCGCAAAATGCCCTTCCACCATGTGGTGAAGCTCAAGGTAGAGGTTCGAACCACGGACCTGCGGTACGGCAGTCCATAGCTCACCGATCAGTTATCACTGCTTCAAAAATTTTATCTTTACGTTTGTTTAGTTTTTAACTTTCCATTATTATTTCATTAATATGTGTTTTGTATGTTCTGCTTTTGACAAACTTATAATCAACTATAAAACCAAGAAAGACAAAATGGAGAAATATAAACCGCGACCTTGCTAAAAGTACGTCATTAAAAACAGCAAAATATGCATATTTCTTAAACTCTTACCAGTGAATGATAAACGTTTTGAAGACTGTGTTTTGTGTGTTTGATACTTGGGAGTGAGCGAATAGAATGATCAATATTAACAATACCATAGATCGTCCTATCGAATTAAACATTGTGATGTATTTTAGTTAAAACCTACTAGCGTTTAAAACTAATTTAATACTTTATGTGTACACGTCACGATTA
This sequence comes from Plagodis pulveraria, assembly GCA_963890685.1. Taxonomy (NCBI): domain Eukaryota; kingdom Metazoa; phylum Arthropoda; class Insecta; order Lepidoptera; family Geometridae; genus Plagodis; species Plagodis pulveraria. The sequence continues at coordinate 7,215,829 of OY982950.1, forward strand.
GTGCTTCTAGAAAGATTTCTTCGGCTTATTATTTGTATATATTATATACGGTTATGAAGTGTGTGTGCACTCATAAGCTGACAGTCACCCGCGTGCTATTTCGTAGCAAAAGACGGAGGCTTAGAGTCTGCTGGTGCCAGCTACCCAGTTAACATTACTCCAAAGATCAGTTTTTTGTCTCTGGTCAAAGAGTCAATCTCTTTGCATTTAGTCATTTCAAAGTTTTGACGTATTTGATTATTTATATTTGTGTAGTATAAAAATCATAATAGGTATATTATATTCGAATTAATAAATAAAGAGCTTATTTGTAATCGTTTCATAACTTTCTCGAACGGCATTTGGTATCAACTGCGGAAGAGAAAATCCTTGTGCGCACTACTAAATGATGTTTTACAAAGTTATTTTACGATCATGAACATGGGTGATATGAGAATTAATTGTTTTTTACTATAGCCAAATACGCTCTTTAATTTAGTATTTTGCAAAAAGGTATATATAATATACAGTATAATGTATAAAGTAGTTAGTGCTTCTTATTGGTAAATGAAATAACGCTTGCAAAATAAACTCATTCATGGTTTTTGCCCCAAGTTTTTGGTGAAAGCTAATGATTTTTTATCTATTTTGAGGGTTGGGAAGGGTAAAAGCTTATAAAATTGTTCGATAAACAATATAAAATAAAAACATATGTATCATACACGTATAATGCAGTCTTTTAGGGATTTAGCAGAAACTACAATTTTATTAAAAATGATAATTTTATGTAAAAATATATTTATTATTGTAAAATATTTAAAGGGATATTAAAACATAACTTATATTTTTTTTGTTGTATATAAATTGAAGTTTCTGCATAACCCATTAATAAAGATTTCTTACTAAGGCGAGCTTCGATTGACGATTTAAATAATTGTGGAATAAGTGTAATAGCAGGTTTGCTCCGCTACGGCAGCCATGTGAGTCCTTACAGAGTTATACGCTAACAGCATGGGTTTCATATTTATGTTAAACAATTGGCGGATTTGTAATATTAACTCAGTTTATATTATATTAAGATACACTACAATTAATAATTATTACACTTTATGCACATTTTAGTACTGAAATAACACTGCCCATACATTATCATGACATGATAACTACTTCAATATGGTATTGATAGTGTACATTTTAAACCTAAAAGCCCAAGTGAGGTTGCACCTAAGTTTAGTCGGTTAAAACTAAATGAAGCCGTATGGAATGGGTTGAGCCTATAATATAGTTTGTATATTATACAGCTGGTTGCATTATCTGATAAAACTACTCGATTGGCTTTTAGCGCTATTCCGACCACTCGAGATGTCGCATTTCGTTGCATTTGTTCGGTCGGCTTGCGCGTTATGTTGTCGTATTTCAAACCTAAACATGTGGTCGAATACACTATGTAACGGTTGCAATTCATACTTTACCAAACCAATTAATCGGGGTCCACTTTAATATACTACAGTAGTTATCAGGTCTTCATCGCTCGCTTTGCTTGCTCGCCTCGCGTAATGCGTTGTCGCAGTTCTAGTTTGAATTAATTTGGCTATAACAACTAGATGTAGTCTGCATTATGAAGGCAAACACATTTTATTTTTCCGGCGTTATGCCTTTATTAACCAAATACTACAAACTATATACAACACTACAGCTACTACAATAAAAGCATTTGGACTCGTAGGCAGTCCAAATGCTCTAGCCCACTACCAGTAGGCAGCGTGCCCAGCATGCTGGCAGCATTGCCCCGTTGAATTGCAAAAACTACTTTTTAGGCGTAAATAAGTAGTAGAAGTATACTACTGACTTACGAAGTTGTATCCGGCTAAACCTAGGTACAACCGAACATGGGCTTTTACTCGTAAAATTTATAGGACTATGGCAGTGACACCACGTGGCCTGCGCAGTAAAAAGAGTACATATAAATTGTATATTGCGAAGGTTACGCGACGTGTACGCCAGGGCTCATAAAGTTTTGTGCGAGTTTTAGTCCTAACACCTACAGTTAGATAAACACTTCAAATATATGAATACTTTTAAAGTGCGCGTCGTCTTTATACATTGGCGTCGTCCGTTTTGTTCCCTCATATAAAAAGTATTTGTTCTTTAGAGTTTTTTATTGGTCTTCTAGTTTAATAACCACGTGTTCCCACGCAACGCACAAGTTACGTGACATCTGTAATGTCATGCGTAACGAACCACACGCAAATCTAACATAATTCACTATGTTGACGTATGTGACTTAGATTTCGCATATTACTGATTTTTCATGCTGATGAAAAATTATTTAAGAAATTTTAGTTCAGATTGAATGGTTTGGAGTTAATTCTCACTACATAATTGGCTTGAGTGTGCGATGCAAAATTTGGCTTTAAGTTTGACTGGTATTTTTATTAGAATAAGTATACAATTTTGAAGAGCTTTAAGCTAAAATGACTGCTTGGATATGGTACCTAGGCAGCTTTCTAATGCTTAAAAAACGAAGTTTATTGCGTTACAATGTATGGCAATAGTAGATTTTAAATTACACAGTTTTCATTCGAAACCTTTTGATTTTACGATCGTTTGAGGTTAGACTTATCGTTAATTTAAAATATGTTAATACAATTCTGTTTAAAATATTCCTGTTTGAACCTAATCATTGTTTTGCTAACACAATTTATATACACGCTTTATAACCTAAATTAAAACCTACACAGAAATAATGAAATGTAACAGGAAATTTTATCACATTAATTTGAATTTATGGGTCTTGTGGTAATCTTAAGTATTTCGTCATTTCATACCATTAAGGGCGTATACCATTTGATGCTAAATTCGTTATTTTCGACAATTTTGATCACATTTTGTGTCTATGGTTCATATTAAATGTGGATCCAGACGCAAAATGTGGTCAAAATTCTCGAAAATAACTCTAATGGAATACGGCATAACGTACATTATCTTTGAACTAAAATTTAGTTCGAGTTTAGCCTGTGACAACAGAATCGACACCTTTTTCTGCTTAGTGTCCGTTCCTAAACTGTCATAGATTATCTTAAGTTTTAAATCAATTGCCTTCTCATCTTATTCAGATAAATATGACAAAATATCTTCCTTTCGGACTCGTAAGAGTCGACGAAGGAAAGAATACCAGAAGGTGCAGCAAGGTTTTCGCCTTCTGAAGAAAAAGTTCTTACACTGCGATCCCCAAGATGCCTGCCAAGCGTGGGGATTAAAGGGACAGGCCTTTGTTGAACGGTGGACGCTAAAGTTGCGAATATGATATGATAACACATATAAGACTTAAACAGGCCTGTTGAACATAGCCTCACACAGTTTAAGTGTTTTGCCATAATCCCTACGCTTGTCAGGCGTCTTGGCGATCGCAGTGTAAGATGGCAGTTCCTCAGAAGTTGCTGTTGTCACCTCCTGATATTTTTCTTCGGTTTCCTGGTAACGACCTGGGTGCTATTGTAGCCCGGCACCCCAAGGGGTAGAATTTTGTCAGATTTGTAATGTTTTTTCATATACTTAATACTTGTAAAAATCTTAATAGAAATGTGTTAATAAAAATTTATTAAAATATCCTCAGTCTCAGGCCATCCAGTACATCCATGAAAAACGAGATCTCTACAAACAAGTAGTAACATGTATATTCGCTGTATACAGGTGACATATCTGAGCCGAACTGGAACCACATAGCTTCCCTCTCGGGGTCTGACTTCGACCTCGCAGCGCACGGGAACCATCAGGACCTCAGAGACATCGCCAAGCACGTAGTCACAGACCTGCCAAAGGACGGGGATCCAGACCCCACACATGTGTAGAAATGTATACAACAGTTTTTAAGTGACTGCTATACGTTGCCTCAGGTATTATAGGACAGAACAGACGGAAATGATATAATATTCGTAATGTTACTATATTTAATTATATTTATTTACGCACATAACATACATTTGTATATCAAAACAAAATATCTTTAATATTAAAATCCATAGCAAAATGTGTGTATCCGTATCTTAGGCAATGTCAGAATTTAAAAACTATACAGGGTTATTGGTAAAATGCTAACAACCTCTTAGGGTTGACTTCTGCTAGTCCTAACAAACATTTTGAGATATATTTTTTGTGTATTTGATGGAATAAGCACGAGGACGTCCTGATGTTAAAAGTCTCTTGTGCCTATAATTTTATATTGCATAGGTCGATGTGATGTGACAAAAAAAACGAAAGAAAAACATCTCAAAATGTGTGTTACGAATAGCAGAAGTCAACCCTAAGAGGTTGTTAGCATTTTACCTATAACCCTGTACATAAAAAAAATAGTCAATGTGTGATATTAAAACTAATAAGTGCTACTTTTGCTCTGTTACGTAATCTTAATCACTGGAGAAGCATTTCCTATTACAGCTAAAGAATAGGTGCTGGTTATAAAGACCATACTACACTGGCGGCGTTGGATACAACACCACCCGTCAGTTTACCTGAGGCGATGTCTAGTACTTAACTATAATGGAATGTTGACTGAACCATAACAGTACAAGTTTAAAAATGATGATTTTCATGTATGAAAATTATCATGATAAGCTAACGGGAGGTATACTGGGTAGTTTAGATGTGTGTCTAGAGTCATCTAACTTCGTAACTCTTTCAACACTTTCGTTAAGTTCTCTGATGTATACTTAACGAAACAATATTAGATACAACACGGTCTTATTAACTGTGCACCTCGCTGTAATGCGATTGTCCCTCTCGCTTTGCCGTGCTCGCCTCGTCCTTTACACACGAGAGCGTCGATATGACGTCATCGAAGTCAGGTGCTGAGTTAATTGTGGTCACAATTAACTCAGCTGTGTTACTATATAAATACGTGATGTTTATTAATGTTGGTAAAAAGCGGTTAGCCAGAGATTCAACAGTACCACATAAATACGAATACGGAAATAGAAAACGTGAGTAACGACAAACTCAGTTGGTGTATTTAAAAAAATATTTATTATACCTGCAGTACCAAATCGATGCCCATAGCTTTGAAGTCACATTCTTATATTTAATCGTTTGCTGAGACTTTAGTTTTTCAAATGATACTGTTACTATTATTGTAGTTGAAATTAATTTTTTTAGAACTTAAAATATCATATAACCGTATTGGGCTTAAAAATTAATGTTTGGAAGAAGAAAAAATTGTCCTACATAAGAGTATTCAAAGATCAAAAAAGGTAAGTAATGTCCCATGCATATTTTTATTTGGTTAACGTTTCCGCCAGAGGCGCTGTTAACAAATGTATGAGGGAAACGTTAACTTTCTTGGTTATGTAACCGTACTATAAAAACCGGTACGAAACGTAACACTCGCAATGTTTACGTAAATAACTCGTAATGTTTACATAAATAACTCGTAATGTTTACGTAAATAACTCGCAATGTTTACGTAAATAACTCGTAATGTTTACGTAAATAACCTTTACGCATTTTGTAATACGTACTTAATATTTCATACGCACATATCACAGACCTCATACATCAATACATACCTATTTTAAGACATTAAAAAATAACGAGAGAGATTTACTTCGAGGTAGAAGTTAGAACAAAATGTGTTATATGTAATAGGATTTATTATTCAGAAGAAAGCTGTATATTTTTAGGACTGGTCATATTCGTTAAATATTCTAGAACGTTTGAATCTAATATTAATAATTTTACTAGGTTTTTAGTTTATATATGCAAGGCTAATAAGGAATCTCACGTTGCTTTTTAAATACATATTTACGTACCAATTTGTGATAAATATTTATTATTATTGTAAAAATTAATAACATACTAAGTATACATATATCTATATAATCCACAAATACATATTTACATAAGAATACTGCTTCCAAGTTTGTAAAACTATAAAAATATTTATTCAGTTTAGCTTGTACTACATATTTCGGAGAGGCGTTAAGGTCGACGCTGACTGCTATGGCGGGAAAAACAAAGTAAATATTTGTTTGGTTTAGTTGATAGGTCTTGCTCCTTGTTACGCGAGACGCATAGACTTAAGTACTTTTGGAAAACGAGTTAACGTAATTATTAATTCTCTTTACGGTTTTAAGAGTCTAAGAATCATGTGTTCAATAACTGTTCATTACAAGCTAGATTATTTTGAACTCGTTTATACCATGTTTTAGAAAGTTTAAAGAACCCAGCTTCATGTGACAAACTGTTTAAATTGTGATTTTCCCGTCACAGATGTGAAGTTCCACCTTAAGCTACGTTAAGAAGGGAAAAGTCAATTCAAAACACTTAGTAAAATTAATGAATGACTGTTTTCACATTACCGTATAATAATCTAAATATTTATATGATTACGAGCGAAGCTAAAAATGCCAATTATAATGTTGAAGTTAAGATAAGCACTGCCTTTTAACTACAACTAAAATAACAAAACTAATATATAAACTCCCTTCCTGTATAACAATAAGTGTAATTACTTTTATAATTAAGATGTTGTTGTTATAGGTACATTATTGTGTAGTTTATGGAATATATATAGCTTATAAATAACTAATTATAGTTGGCGTGTAATTTTAAACATACTTTGGTGCTGAGTCCTAATTAAAACAGAGTTTGTTGGATGAGAGTTTGAGAGTTCTAATGCATTGTTATAGTTCTCCTCACTAACTTGATTTGATAATTTTTGTTATCTTAGGTCCAGTTTCACCAATATGGGTTTTGATTTAATACGCGGATATTTTTTTCTATAGCCCATTGAAGTGTGGAAGGTGTTTGCTATCATATAACGTCAAATCTAGTAGCAGATTTTAAATATGTTGGATTCCTGTGATATAAAAAATGGCCATATTTGTTTTCAGTTTATAAAGCCAAATTCAACAGTATGTTTTTTTTAAATCTTGGTTACGAGTTTTCCTTTGTTGCAACTTGGTGTCAAATTTCATTAAAGTTAATAGGTTTCAAGGCAAATTTAAAATCTGCAACATACGAGTAAGACGTCTTTGGTGACAAAGGTTTTATCATATTTTGTTGGTTACAGAAATTAAAGTTATCCTCGTTTAATTATAACCGTTTATTGAAATTGGCCCTTATTGTCGTATATGCCAGTTAGTGAAACATTTTAATCATACTTGAGAGTTATGAACAAGAAAATAGAAAAAGCTTTTATGTGCATATTTATTATATCATAATACGATGTTTAATTGCTGCACTACCAATCACGGGTATAGACACCTAGTACTGATTGCATAGGACCCGTGGCGGACAGCGTCAGAATGGCGTAAACCATCTCTATATCAGTTATGAGTTGAAACAATTGACATTTATTGTTATTTTGTGAGAATTCTCACTCTTTAGAGGTAAAAATGCGCAGTGAAAAACATGCCTTGGTAGTTCACTTCTTATAATATATGTCCGATATGAATATACTAGATTTAAGTTTATATGAAATAATAGTAGAAAATCGGCCATGCTCTACGTAAGTGACTACCTCCTACTCCTTTTTTTTGAAGGCTATAAAAAGCTATGACTTTGAGGTAGGTACATCCTACTTACATATTTTTTTTATATCTTGGCTGTTTAACCTAACTAGTCAGAATAAGTTTCTCCTTTTAAATAATTCGTGTGATCATAAAGTAAGTGAAGCATTTCTGAATTATATGAATAGGGTCCGGTTTTTAAATCATCAGACAGTTACTTTTTTCGTTTCTAAGAAGAAATGTATGTACAAGTCACAACTAATATTAAAAGAACGAATGTTGGTTGTTTAAACGACAAGTTCATTGGTTTTACATTTGGTCGTTAACTTAATCAGTCTGATATTTTTATCTGATGATTGAGGAACCATGTCTAAAGAGGATGTAAATGGATGTAAGATGTACACTGTTGCCTAGTTAAAACACGTTTTTTTTAAATATATGATACTGTAGTAATCTCAAAATCATGTCCTTTTTTAAAATAATTTTGTCATATTAAGCACAAGAAGGTAGAAATCTATTTACATTTTATCTTTAGTTTTTTTTATGTTTTGCAATTTTTGGGCTGTGGTCATTTTAATGAAAATAAGGAAGTTAACAATAACATTGAACAGGTTCGTGTTAATGAGAGGAAACTTAACTCATTTATTAAGTAATTGTGTAACTTTGAGTATATTTTTGAGCATTTTATGCTAATTTATTATACAAACGATGTTTCGTAGTTAAATATAAGGTTGTCCTATTATCAAATAAAGTACTTTGGTGATATCAATATCAATTCAATGTTTTTTAAATCAATTTATTTGTTAGTATTTTTAATTTATTTTGATTCATTGTTATCAGGGCAACCCTGTATTTAGTACTTATGGTTGTATTTTTTTCATCTAGCCACGTGAAGTTACCGCTTGTAATAGGTATAAGTGTTGCCATTATTGGGCTTTGAATGTTGTGTGTCGTAGTGATAGCGAGCATGAAGCTCCATGGAGCTGTGATACTTCTCGTTCTATTTTTTACATATTATTGAAGCACAAAATTGTATGCCCAGGGCAGATATCGAAACTGCGCCCTCCGATTTCGCGCCGGATGCCTAAACCACTCGGCCACCTGGGCAAGCTCTTACGAGCCGAAATTTCGTGCTCCAATTGTGTTACTTTAACCGTCATAAGGACGGTGCGCTCTTGTTCTCTTAGAGACCTATCCGCCGAATGAATCTCGGGTTTGTCCAGAGAAAAAAATAAAATAGCAACAGAGATTAACAGGTATATGAAGCATTGGAAAATTTTCAAATTTTGTATTTGCATATGGATAATTTATTCATTACAAATCGAGTACAGTTGCAAGTGTCTTCCTTTATCAACACATAAATAATGTATTATTAAATGATATTTATATATGGAGATGATAAACATTATTGCCTAAAAAGTGTGTTGGTTATCTATTAGACAAGTATGCTATATATATGTTAGTGCAAATGAACATATCGTTGGTGGATTTGAATAGCCTGAGAATATCATGATCTACGGTGTTTCGTGCTCGATGGGTAGTGGCGATGTTGAACGAATGCTATACTTTGTGACGTGAGACGCTTCTATTTATAAACTTTATATGATTATATGGAAAGTTACTAAATTGATTGCATAGTTTGATTTACCCCGGTTTGTTACTAATCAGATGTCGTCTAAATTGTTAAATATAAGAAATTGATGGGGGAATTAGGCAGAGGCACATACACACATACCGCCTGGCTAGGCAAGACAGGCGGAGATTCGCAAAATGCACTACCTCAGAAGAATAGTTACCTAAACATGGTGAAATGATTATGATATCTTGACAGTTGTAACAAAGATCTATTTCTAGGTCTTTTGTGATTTGTAGCTGAAATATGAATGAAAACTGAATACGACATCAACTGTCACTTTGCAAGTTATTGACGTTCCCACCCAATCATCGCTACACGACGCGAAGTCTACTGCTGAACACAGCCTCCAACATTATGGGGGGTTTTGCCATAATACCCTTAGTCGCCTCTTACGACACCCACGGGTAACAAATCTACATAGTAGTAGGTGTTAATTTGTGGAATCGATCAGTTTTGATATCTATGCTTAAAATTTGCATGATGCATAGGTACATATGATGTTAATTACCCACGCTGTGATACACAGAATATCTTAATCACCTAATTAATGAGATCCAATTTGCTCACACTGAGAAAAATCTAAAGTAAAAAGCGCCCTAATGACGGCCAATTTATATGGTATGAAGGCAAAAAACCGACCAAACGTAAATACGTTTAAAAACGCCTTCCAACTAGAAGGCATTAAACGAGGTCAGTGAAGCCGAATGTTTCTTTTCGTCTTCATTTAAGGTGTATTTTGTGGTCTTTCTTAAATATTGACTTTTCGATGAGGCTGATTAAGTCGTACGGTATAGTGATAATCACCATATATAAACCGCCGTAAAAGTAAGGTATATTTTATTGTCAATACTGCAATTATTATCGTATAACAAGTTCAATTCTGAAAATACTTTACGGAAGGCGTTTTTTGACGGTTGTGTTTATTATAAAACATGGTAAATTTTTATTGATTGGTGAAAATCATCTTAAGAATTCATCTTACGTAGTTACAATTCAACGGTAAAAGGTCAAATGTGATTTAAGCTCCAAAGTCGTTTTTCTCAGTGCATTAGCCATGAAAAGCCTACAAACACTCAGACTACCTTTAGTTGAGAACTTTTAGTTTTTTAGTATTAGTATAGATTTACTATTGTACGTCTTAACACGAAGCAGTGATGGCTCAGTGGTTCGAAATCCGCCGCGGGCTTGAGCTTCACCGCATGGTGGATGAGCTTTTTGCGAATGCCCGCCTGGCTAGCGACCACCCTCAAGTAGAAAATCTGTCGCCAAGCACCTAACAGTGTGTTCCAGCAGCAGTCCTTGAGAGCCAGAAAAATTACAGGCACATGAGACATAACTGTACGTCTCAGTGTGACGGGCACAGTGCAATTCGTCGTTGACGAAATGCGTCTGTTATAGGCAGAGGTTAGTCCACTTAACATCAGGTGGGCTAAGGGATGTTCCGCCACAATGACATAAATACTTTTGTGTTTTCGGCAGGGAGTCGAAAGCAATCCCGTGTCGATTTGCTTAAAAGAATAATGTGTTTAGCAATTCAACGCGGAAATTCTCTTTGCTGGAAAAGCAAAGACGTGTTTTTTGCATATTTAATTGCAACGTGACGCGTAAGACGCTGCGTAGTACTCAATTTGATTGTAGGTACGCAAGGTGTGAGCGACCTCTTCAGTGTAACACAACTTTAATTCAACATCCGCAAATAAGAATGCGTTGAAACAATCTTTAAAAATTTAATTCAAATTCTCGGCGTTCGTTTATTCCACAACGTCTCTCAGCACATTTGCTGAGGCCCACCTCGCCCGAATAAAGATGGTTGCGTCCGCGGCATGCGCAGCAAAAGGCCGTTTTAAATTAGCATAGCGAGCGTCTCTAAAGGAAAATATGTTATCACTTTGTTGTCATAACCAAAGATCGTTGGGGTAGCCATCGGCTTCTTAGGAGAGGGTGGCCGTCGATTGAGGAACAGAGGTCTTCACTGTCGTTTAGTGGTCAAAACCAAAGATCGTTGGGGTAGCCATCGGTTTCTTAGGAGAGGTTGTGGCCGTCGATTGAGGAACAGAGGTCTTGACTGTCGTTTGGAGTCATACCTTGAGAAAAAAAAAACATCCATATGAATACAGCGAGGGAACGCTGCTAGCGTTGCAGGGTCGTTCCTCAATTCCCCGGGCGATCCCCAATTGCAACTTGGAGATTATGGCAAATTCCCCCAATGAGGAAGACCTTGTTCAACGGTGGACTTTCCGGCTGATGTGATGATACTTGGGCTTATCCTCAAATTCCCTACTCATCCCGGGCCGTATTAATGTAAATCCGTAATAATTAATTTAATAAATACTATAGCAGATTAATCATCATCATCATATCCGGAAGACGTCCACTGTTGAACAAAGGCCTCCCCCATAGAACGCCACAAAGAACGGCTATTAGCTGCTTGTAACCATTGGCTACCCGCGACTTTAACTTAGATTAGATAGTAAAACACTTCCGTATTTTATCAATACCTTAGCTACGAATAAGGTATTATTATGAATAGTTTTTAAGATAATTTCACCTACTTTAAATACCACATATATTTAAAATTATTTAACGTTGTAAATGTGTCTAAATTAGCCCAGGACCCCTTGAGTTGCTCTCAAACTTTTGTGAATGTAGTTTTGGAAATGTGAGACTCTATTATAATATATTTTTTGCATGGTGGTAGGGCCTTTTGCGAATGCCCGCCTGGCTAGCTACCACCCTCAAGTAGAAAATCTGTCGCCAAGCACCTAATGGTGTGTTCCGGCTGCTGTCCTTGAGAGCCAGTACTTCTAGGTTAACCTGAACAACATCTTCGACCACATCATCACTTACCGATAGTGGTCAAAGGGTAAACTATGAAGAATAAAAAAAAAACTGTTGTATAATATTTATTTTTATGTGTGTGACGTGTGATATATCTAAACTCTTATTTGCAATTCATATTACGTATATATTAACGATAGATTGTCTGCTTCTCATCCCGCCTATATGAAAAGCATTAGTTTTCTCTAACTTTCGTGCATTTTGGACTAACATCTATAAAAGCCGACACGGTAAAGCGTGCGTTTATATGAAATCTAATTTAAAAAAAAATGTGTTTTTGGTAATATATTCCTAATTTAACTGAATCGGCCCTTTTATAATAATAGTATATTGTTATTTGGACGTCATAAGAAATTCCAATCATTTTCTGCGCATTTCCTTCATAGCGCGTAATCATCGGATTCCTAATTCAATTAGAATTTTCTTTGTCCAGCATTTTGGGTTTAATTCGAGGGAGAGGCTCGCCGAGCGGTCGGAGTTGACATATTTTATCGAGAGATCGTAAGGTCTTCTTTACTATTATTCGTAGGCAAACTGTACACATCGTAGGTACCTACTAGAAATGATGTGAATGTAGCCTCGGGTTTTATAAAGACGCTTTTTTGTAAGGCAGCATATTCTTATTAATTATATAAATTAGGTTTAGGTTACTTTTTACTTTTTATTTTTGAATGCCGTAAAAAATTATGATTTTTTTGTGTCAGTCAGTCTCTTGTCATCTTTAGGCTTAAACTGTGGAAATATTGCCCTGCAGCCTGAATAATTTATTTAGTAAATTAAACGGTCAAATGTGAGTTGGCCTTCCACATCGAGGGTTCCGTACCGACACGAAATGCACAGTTTTTTTTTCATATCCAGATCCTTAGCGGGATTGCGACCTGCAATTGGCAGATTTTTAGTACCCATTTGTTGTTGTACGTTTGATATTGAGCTAGTTTGTGGCTAATATGTATTATATACTGGTATAACTGTAACTACCATGAGTATAGTACCACCAACTTAACTGTGCAGTTATCGAGGGCGCTACTGGTCATGGAAATCAACTACAAACTGTCACAATTTGAAGGTATGTTGTAGTTCTTTTTTCTGCCGCCTGAACAGATAAGTTGGTGGGTCTGTAAGTGAAACACCGTTGCCAATATTTGAGTCGACAAATTGGAAATCTTCCATAATGAAGCACGGTAGGTAGTAGATTCGCTCGCTATAGCCTGATATTCTTACAAGCATAAAATAACATAGGTACATGAACCGATTCACAGCCTTAATCGATCATACTCATACGTTTAATCTAGGAAAATCTGACAATAACGAGGCTTGACATGAACTTTGTTGAGGTGTCCTGCAAACAAGAAGGCCTTTATATTGACCTTTCGGTTTAGCATTGGTGCCAAGTGCCTTTTGTTACTAACTGTAGACCTCTACGCGTTCTCTACGGTTAGCAAACTAATACTTTAGTTTTTTAGCTTTGCGATCGATCAGTCTTGATTGTTTTGTTATTGATTAATATCAAAGTTCCCCGTAGGGTGCCGGGCTAGAATGTCACCCCCCCAATTAATACCTTGGGTGTCGTAGGACGCGACTAAAGTTAAAATACCGGAAGGTGGGCAGCAGCACCTTCTGAGGATCTTAAACTGCGATCCCCAAGACGCCTGCCAAGCGTGGCAAATCATCCTTAATGGGGGAGGCCTTGTTCAGCAGTGGATAATCCGGCTGATACAGCAATTTTAAAGTTACTCATGGGAAAAGCTTAATATCATTATCCTAGTTAAGCCGTAGATGACTGAGCGTCTGATCTCCGCGCGGTAATGATGTAAATAAAACAAGTTCTACCCTTCTCATCCTCCTTGACACTGCACTTGTCACTCCAAGACCTTAGTTCTTATATCGCGCCCGCTCAGTAACTTCGGTTGTCAGTAATACAGTGCCCTTTACGCTCATCAACACATCGTAGTGGCTGCACACTACTTACATAGACAAATTATAGGTTTATCTATGCCGTGAGTAAGAATATCTGACGGTGCGGGTGGTACACACCAAAACACACTTAGGTATGCTAAAGAGGCCCTTTAAAGGTGGTTTACCTACCAATAGTTTTAATTTACTTATATTAGAAGATTTCCTTCGCATTATTTTAATACTAAACAGGATGGAAAATACTAAATGTTGTATATGCTATACTATATAATATGTACTAGCATTAACGTATGGTAGGTACGTTAAGTAAAACGAAATTTCTATTTACTGCAATGGCAATGGTAAGAAAAGTAGGTACAGCAAAGTAAATCATCGAAGACCTCTGTTTGAGCATGGAATGACAAAAACTACAGTTCGAGTGCTTGGAAAATAAGAGTACCTACCTAAACAGAGACGACGCCACGTAGTCTAGTCTTGCACTTTAAAACCTGGTGCCTCATCAATCAATCGTCTAACTCTCAACTGCATCGTTTTAATCTTCTTTATTTTCATCTACTAGACAGTTGAAAGAGAAATGAAGGTAACAAAAGGATTATGCTACGGTACCAATATTTTCATCTCACAAAGTCTGCTTGGAATAGTGATTCTTATCCGCTAGCGTGAAAAAAATTAATAAAGACAGTTCCAAAAAAAAAAAAACTATGTTAATTGTATTAATCACATAATTACACTAATTTACCAATTTATTTATGGTGTATTTCTGGCAGCAAAAGTTTGGTTAGTCAAAAATAAATTTATTAAAAGAAGTAAAAAACTAGACTACAGATTATTAATTTTCCTTAAACATTTTATCGTTCCATTGAAATTTAAATTGCAAGTTAAATACATTTATGGAATCGTTTTTATAGCCCTTCATATTGATATCCCACTTGATGGATTTGAAAGATTTTTTTTATCTCACAATATGGCGTCGAAAATCCGCTGATTAGTTTCTTTTTTATATGTACCTGGTGTCACTTGCGCTATCAAGGCGAAACTAAAAATATCTCAATCATTAAGATCCGTTTAGAAGTTATGGTGGAATAAAAAATCTCACAAACCTACATACATAAACGCTGAAAACATAACACGCCTTTTTTGGGCAGTCGTGTAAAACAGTGTTTCTCAGCCAATTTATTTTGCATCTCGTTTGGATACCTACGCTTCGCTCAGGATTCTGTTTTTTTTTCTTTACGATTGAATTTTTAGAATCTTTCGATTCCTCATGTTCCAATAAGGGTAGATTTATATTAGAGCGGGCCGTGCCCGGGGCGTGCCGTGCACGTGGCCCGTACGGGGCACGGATTTGAAACGTTACATACATTTTGTATGAAGCAATTCATATTAGACCGTGCCTGATCCGTGTCCCATCCGGGCCCGCCTACTAACGTACGGACGGGCTTCGCCCCGGGCCCGCCCCGTCCACGGCCCGGCCCGGACACGGCCCGGTCTAATATAAATCATCCCTAGAAG
The DNA here is from genome assembly GCA_963890685.1 of Plagodis pulveraria. NCBI lineage: Eukaryota > Metazoa > Arthropoda > Insecta > Lepidoptera > Geometridae > Plagodis > Plagodis pulveraria. Next base: position 7,231,213 of record OY982950.1, read on the forward strand.
TACTTGCGCCAAATAACAGTTTTTCAATGTGATATACATTATACTATGTACATTTTTTTAATGTCACACTTTTATTATAAATGAGATAGTTTGTGAGTGAGGATGTCAGTGTGTATTTTTGTTATTCCTTCCCGCTGAAACGGCTGAACACATCTTGATGAAACTTGGAATGTTAGATAGTTTACGTCCTGGATTAACAGATAAGATTCTTTTCATCATCTTTATTAACATTTTTCATTATTGTCTATTCGGTTGAAACTGAATAGACAATAATGCTAGTTATCCTAAATAATCCATTCATATTCCTAAGTTTTTTTTTAGTACATTTCTTTAGTTTTCACTCCAACATACATACAAATAAGTTGTATGAAGTGTAGAAATCTATAATAAATAATATATTTTTGCATTAAAAACTAATTATTTAAAGTAGGCAAATAGTTAGTCCCCTAGTAAAGGTAGTGTCAAAGAAAATTTGTCCTTTTAATTTTCAAAGCAAATAAGGGATTGTGTAGGAGTAACACAATAAAGCCTGAACCTATTTGTCTGAGCTGACACATCTGTTTATACGATTAGGACCTGAGTAGTCCCGTTGTTCTAATCCCATGGGAACTTTAGTAAAATGATTGTTGTTTTTAATTAGCTTGGTTTATCCTAAAAACAGGACAGAGAGATAGGTAATAAAACAAATGTCTTTAGATTAAAATATAAATTAAGGTTTAGCTTACGTATTGATTTCATTAGGCACACTTTAGATGAACGCTGAATTATCCTACTTTTTTACCTTTATTCCACATGTAGTAGTTGACAATACGTTTATATGTTTTCGCTGACTACACATTAGGTAGGTAAAAGAAAATTTTGCACCTATTTAGTTTACTTGGTACTCGTATGTAGGCATTTCCTGAAAATAATTATTTGGTATCTACATATACGTCCCAGCCAAATAGCTTAATCAGCTATTTAATAAATATATTATATATATATATATATTATATACAGGGTTATTGGTAAAATGCTAACAACCTCTTAGGGTTGACTTCTGTTAGTCCTCAGAAACATTATGAAATGTTATTTTTTTTTATTTGAAAAAAAAAATGTTTCATTTATTTTTGTGTTTTAATGCCTACTCCGAGCCAAGAGTGCCCGCCGCGGCAACACTGGACCGCGCCGTGATCCCTTTGAATAGAGTTTGGAATATTTACATCGAGCAAAGTAATAAAAAAATATGAAATAATACATTACAGGCACAAAAGACTTTTGACGTCAGTTGGTCCTCGTGCTCATTCAGTCAAAACCTTATAAAAAAGTCTTTTCATGTTTCAATAGGACAAGCAAAAGTTAACCCTAAGAGGTTGAAAGCATTTTACCAATAACCCTGTATATAATATATTATATATATAGTTAAGATCTAAATATAGGATCGTGCTACAAAGGTACAATTATAATATATTATAATGAAATATATAAATAGAAAACACTAAGGAACAGTAAAACAGATTATTGTATCACCCAAAACAGCGGCACGTAACGCCCTCTAGACACATTATGGCGTCCGACTTCGATCTTATCGAGGACGTTATGCCTTGAATTTTATTTAAACGCGGTGAGCGAGCGAATTTACACAATGTCAACGCGTGTACGGTTAAGTTGGTTCGGCTGACAACTACTAGATGGTGCTGTCTTCAGAAATTGACCGTGGAATACAAATGGATTTTCTGATTTTACCGGAAATTTCAATTCTACGGCACAAACCCCAAAGTACACTAAAACAACAATATCCAATTTCGCCTTTTTCCTTCTTCGTTTTCGCTTCGTTTTAGCTGCGATGCGCTCATTCAGAGACTAGACTAGACTAGTATACGCCGAAAAAAAAAATGTTTGTAATAATAATAGGGTGTGTTGACTGTACCATAGAGAAAATTAGTCATTTCTCTATGACTGTACGTAGACGGTTGTACATTTCTATAGTAGGTGACAAAATATGCTTAATAAATTAAAAAAATACAAAAGGTTAACTAACGGAGACCTTGTTTATGTTTTAGTTATTTCCTAGTCTCTCCTAGAATTTAAATATGTGACTGGATTATTGTATAAAAGTGTTGTAATATATGTTTAACTAGCGGTCGACACCGGCTTCGCACGAGTAATAAAATAATGTAACGCCGCAGTACCGCCCTCTGTGCCGCAAGCGGAAGCCAGCCAGCCAAGCCACGTCACTCCCCCCCCTCCAGGCGCCTGCCGCGCCACCTAGCCGAGCCAGCCTTGTGGAGGGGATGTGACAAGCCAGCTTTATAAGAGAGCGCCCGCCAATTTTCTTCCTTCTTTTTCACCGACACTCTTGTACGGGGTAACTCTGCCCGATCATAACTTATTTAAAGTAAATTAAAGTATTAATCATAAACCTACTGATTTATTACTGCTGTATCTTTCTGTTACCTTACAATTCAGAAGTGGTATACTACCTACCTACAATGAAGACGCGGACTGCAAAAATTAACAAGAGACCACGACCTCGTGACTGGGATACTGAATCTACAGACGGCACCAGAAATGACAATGACCAAGGATCATCAAGCGATGACCGCGACGGCGCTTCATCTCCGCCAGCAAGAAAAATCCTTAGAAGTCTATTGACGCATGAGGTGCAGAAAGCTTTTCAAGATTTGGAAGATGAGATGCCTAATTTAACCAGAACAAAGCAACATCGAGCTGCATCACTTATCCCCGAATTCGATCCAGACAGCGAAGACTGCACCGTAGCATCCTGGCTGAAGAAGATCGAACAATTAGGTGAAATCTACGACTGGGACGAAAAAACTAAATCATTCTACCTCCAAGATAAGCTACGGGGCCAAGCACGTAAATGGTATAACCGCCTCGAAGAATATGACTACACATGGGAAGAGTGGAAAAACATGCTTCTGCGTGCGTTTCCTAAGCATCGAGACTACGCCAACATACTAGAAGAAATGCTAAACAGAAAAAAAATGCCAAACGAAAGCATGACTAAATACTATCAAGAAAAAATTGCCATGTGCTTCCGGTGTAAGCTTTCCAACGCTGCCACTGTTTCGTGCATTATCCGCGGCCTGCCCTCTGTTCTCCAATCGAACGCAAGGGCATTCCAGTGCGATCGACCGGAAGAGTTATACGAAGGCTTTTTATCTGCCCTTGATGATTACCGCTCGCCAGCACATCAACTAGATGCGCGGACTACGACTAAGGATAATTCTCGCCAAGTTACAGAGAAGAAAGGACCTGTAAACGTCGAGATTGACCCCTGCCCTCGCTGTAAAAAGACGGGGCACCTAGTACGAAATTGCCCTTTACCAGATCAGCGCACCTGTTTCAAATGCGGGGCGCAAGGTCACATCGCACCACGTTGCCCCAATAATCCTAAAACCGACGACAAACGAGCCTACGTGAAGGAGATAAAATTAATTCAAAACTATAACGATATATACAAGAAAACTGCTAAGATCAACGGTGTCTACGTCAAATCATATATTGACACTGGTAGTCAAGTCAACATACTTAGCATTGAAGTCGCCGATCTTCTCAAATTGGATGTTAAACCATCATTAATAGCACTAAAGGGATTTTACGGTGATAGCGTCAACAGTAAAGGTGAAGTAAAATTCCGACTTCAACTTGATGGCCTAGACGTCTCCTGTACGGCCTTTTTAACCAACGTCCAAATGAATGGAATAAACTTAATAATTGGACAACCCATCATTAACAGCGACGGTGTTTCCTTAATAGTACAAAATAACACAGCTGTCCTCAAAATGACTGAACCTGATTTCTTAGCAAGCATTGAAATCACTGAAGAAAAAGATCGCTTTGAAGTCACTACTGCTTGCAAAGAATGCCTGCCGCCGGGTACATCTGTCGTCAAGGTCTACATTAATGGAAATCGTGAAGGCAACAACGTGGTCACGCCAGCTCGACACTTTGACCTGCACGGGGTCACTTATTCGCTGCCTGCAACTCTCCTCTGCGGCACTGAAGGTTACCTGAAGGTCTTCAACGCAGGGGACAAGGACGTCGAGTGGAACGAAGGCACGATTCTAGTACGTGCCGAAAGCTGCGATGACTCACCGGGGTTACCGATGCACAAGGTCAGTCTTAATGCCAATACTTGCCCTTCGCCCTTAGCCAAATGTGTGCTTAGCACTAGCCTGATCGAGCCTAATGATACGCAGAGCATAGGGGGTGTAAATATAACAGATCTCGATATTGGCCCTTTAAGTGTAAGCGAACGCAGTGAGTTGATTAGTTTATTGTCCGATTACTGTAACTGTTTTGCATGTGGTACAAAAGACTTAGGGTGTTCTACTTTAGTTCAGATGCGGATTGAGCTAAAAAGCGATCAGCCTATTTTCTATCGACCTTATAGACTATCGCACGCCGAACAGGATATCGTAGAAAACAAAGTTTCCGAGTTGCTAGAAGCTGGTATAATAAAGGAGTCTGAATCTAGTTATTCGTCCCCTGTGTTATTGGTAAAAAAGAAAAATGGCGCAGTCGCTTATGTGTCGATTATCGAGCATTAAACTCAATCACGGTACGCGATAGATACCCACTCCCTAACATTGACGATCAAGTAGCTAAACTGGCAGGTAAAAATTATTTTACCAGCCTAGACATGGCTCAGAGTTACCATCAGGTGTGTATAAGCCCAGAAGATACGCACAAAACTGGGTTTTCAACAAATCGAAGTCATTATGAGTACTGCCGCGTCCCTTACGGTCTTGCAAATGCTTGATCTTTATGCGCTTGATCAATAAAGTAATAGAATCAATAGACAGATCAGAAGAATCAGGAACACGTAATAACACGGAAATATTAGCGTTTCTTGATGACTTATTATTACCATCAGTAGATGTACAGTCAGGTATTGAATTATTAAGAAAAGTTTTGAATAAACTTCAGATTGAAAATTTAAAGTTAAACATGAGTAAATGTTCATTCCTTAAAAATAAAATCACCTACTTAGGCCACAAAATATCGCCTAACACCATAGAACCGGGCGAACTAAAATTGACAGCGGTATCACAGTTTCCAACGCCGCGGAATGTTCATGAAGTAAGACAATTTATAGGCCTCTGTAGCTATTTTCGTAAATTCATTTGTAATTTTGCTGTAATAGCACGGCCACTCACTGAACTCACAAAGAAAAATATTCCGTGGGTTTGGGACGACACGCAAGCTAAAAGCTTCGATGACCTTAAAACCAAGCTTTGCAGTAAGCCCGTACTAGCTATTTATGACCCCTCTCTGTTAACAGAAATTCACACGGACGCATGCAAGCTAGGCATTGCAGGTATTCTACTGCAAAAACAATCCGATGATACCTTACGACCTGTAATATATTTTAGTCGCGTAACGACACGGGAAGAGGGTATGTACCATAGCTATGAATTAGAGACGTTGGCGGTAGTAGAATCATTACGCAGATTTCGTATTTATGTTTTTGGAAAACGTGTGCGGGTAGTCACAGATTGCACAGCCGTACGCGCTACTTTAACAAAGCGAGATTTAATACCACGAATTGCCCGTTGGTGGCTTTTAATACAGGACTTTGACATTGACATTGACTACAGGCCGGGTGAGCAAATGAAACACGTGGATGCACTAAGCAGAAATCCGGTGAATGTGGATTCCGTTCAAAAACTCTCGGCCGTTCCTAGGACGACTGTTGAATCCATTTTCGAACGCCCCGTCACAAAGAGTTCTGAACCAGTCATAGACAGTGTCAATGTCAACCGCTTAGATGTGACAGGTTGGTTTTATACCATTCAAAGACAGGACGATAAAGTGAACAAAACGATTGAATTGATAAATAGTGGGTGCACAGACTCGGACATTGTGAATAATTACGCTTTAATAGATAACCGATTGTATCGTAAAACTCTTAATGGTAACCGTCTGATAGTCCCGGATTTTGCACGATGGAAAGTTTTACAGATGCACCATGATGATATCGGTCATGTTGGGCTCAAACGGTGCACGAAACTCATTAAGGCAGATTTCTGGTTTCCAAAGATGTCGCGATTTATTAGGAAATATGTTTCAAGCTGCTTACACTGTTCTTACGGAAAGGGAGAATACGGAAAACAATCAGGCAAGTTGCATCCCATCCCTAAACCTACTGAACCCATGAAGATGATTCATATTGATCATCTTGGGCCATTCTGTAAAACCAAAAAAGGTTATCAGTATATGTTAGTTGTTACTGATTCATTTTCAAAATTCGTTGTTGTAGAACCTACACGAACAGTTAACTCCATTGAAACCATTCGTGCCTTGAAAAAGATTTTCAGTTTATTTGGGTTTCCTGAACGTGTAGTCTCTGACCATGGAAAGGCGTTTACAAGTAGGAATTTCAAAAGGTTTGCAACTGATAAACAGTTCAGGCACACATTGTGTACTGTTGCTTGCCCTCGAGCAAATGGCCAAGTGGAGAGGACGAATCGCACTATCCTAGATGCACTCAGGGCTACTGAACCAAGTGAGGCAGGGAACAACTGGGATAATAGCCTACCTAATGTTATATGGGGCATTAATAATACTCGGAATACGTCAACAGGCCTTATGACTTAATGTTTGCTCAGGATGGTAGGTCTTTATGTGATGTCACAATGCCTGGTAAAATTTCCGAGCCAGTGCAAAATCGGCGTGCAAATGCAGTAGCACGAAATAAAGTGGCCAGTGCTAGGATGAAGAAGCAATATGATTGGAAGCGGAAGGATAGTACGGTCTATAAGAAAGGAGACTTTGTTCTGTGGAAGCAGGCTCCGGTTAGTAGTGCTAGTAAGGTCAACTCCAAACTAGATGATATTTATTCAGGTCCATATGTAGTTGTGAAAGTTTTAGGAAAAGATAGGTACAAAATAAGGAGCATTAAGGGGCTAAGAGGGTATAAAAAGTTCACTGGACTTGTCTCATCTGATGCGTTGAGGCCATATAAAAGTGCTGCACACATGTCTGATAGCGGAAGCAGTACCGATGACCAGCTTGAGACAGAGGATCTCATAGACCTTTTGGAGAGTTAGCTTTAACTACATTCTTTTGCATGCCTCAAACACCAGACTAATGGTGGGTCCTGTTCCCATTTCGGGAGCAATTGTTACAGGATGGCCGAGTGTAACGCCGCAGTACCGCCCTCTGTGCCGCAAGCGGAAGCCAGCCAGCCAAGCCACGTCACTCCCCCCCCTCCAGGCGCCTGCCGCGCCACCTAGCCGAGCCAGCCTTGTGGAGGGGATGTGACAAGCCAGCTTTATAAGAGAGCGCCCGCCAATTTTCTTCCTTATTTTTCACCGACACTCTTGTACGGGGTAACTCTGCCCGATCATAACTTATTTAAAGTAAATTAAAGTATTAATCATAAACCTACTGATTTATTACTGCTGTATTTTTCTGTTACCTTACAATAAATTTAAAAAAAACTCGTTTGAAAATATTCTGTTGATATGTTCATCAGGGATATTGTATGATTCTAAAAAGGAAATATTGTTTTACTAGAAAAAATGTTTAAATCGGCCCTGTAGTTTTGAATTTTTTTCGTTAAGTATACAAAGATAAAAAAAATTCCGCTGTAGATTGACCTCGTTGCGTAAATTGGCTATCCAAAGTTTATAAGTTACTCATAAAGACATTCATAAAAAAAATCTGTTGTTTTTTTTTTTCAAAATATGCTTTTTTATACTCACACGTATTATATAAATAATCACAATCCGTTCCAGTCAGATCTCTCTCAAAAATAAATAGGACCACATGAAAAGCACCAGATTACGAATGTGAAAAAATCATCAAAATCGGTACATCCTGTAAAAAGTTATGAATTATCAGCCTTACTTATAAACGCTACTTAAATTTTAAGCATTACTTAGCCGCTGATTAGCAAAATTCCTTACTCATAAACGCTGCATAACTTTATCCAGTACCTAAGTACTGCTTAAATCAGCTGTCAATTTAAACACCGTCCGACCCTTGTTTAAATATTTAAGTAGCAAGATGGCGCCCATATTTCTGATCAGCTGATTTAGTTACTATTGAGGTTATTGTCAAGGAGGTATACAAAACTATAAACACGACATACTCTGTTAATAAATCGTAAAAATATAGCAAGTAGAAACATACATTGGATGATGAAATAAATATTATGCGTAACCTACTTACTTTTCGTGATCTTATTGAAGAGTATACCGCAGGTACAGTTCCTGAATTAAGAATATGAGGATTGTGCCACACTCGTATATTCGTATTGGATGAGGATTGAGACTGATGAGGAACTAGAGATTCAATTTAAAAGCAGAATTGAGTACTTATTTGCGAATTTCAGTATAGATGTCGATTCAGTACAGCAAAAAAATATATTTTGGGAGTCGAAATATTCTTATTTGTATTAAGGATCTCATTTAATAGGTCGCGAGTTTATCACCAAATGGTAATAAACTGGTCCAAATTAGACGCCGGACTGTTTTAACTGAAAATCACTTTCTCGTTAAACCCCCAACATCTGATCCGATCCGGTGATCGAACTCATTGTAATTTTCTTATTATCTAGCCGCGCCACGCGGTTTCACCCGCGTAGACAATGATGATGAAAAGAATGGAGAACCTAAACTAACTATTCTGTTGTTTCATCCAAACCCTCAAGCCGTTAAAACGTGAATACACGTAGAAGACAAAAACACAAACTTTAGATACATACATATAATCACGCCTGTATTCCCCGAAGGGGTAGGCAGAGGTGTGTAAACACCCATGTTTGGTCCCATATAATAGGTGGCGAGCCTATTGCCATTCACCGGGCACAGTTTCAGGGTCATACAAAATAATTTCTCTAACACACTAGACTAGAAACACAAGAACATATTACGGCCTTTATAATATTACTGTGATTTAAGGGATCGCTATAGATTGATTAAAAAAATATATGAAGATTGGAATCTTGGCTTCATAGAAAAAAACGTAGACATAATTGGGCATAGGTATTGTTTGGGATGGAAAAAGATAACTTCCAGCGGGATTTGACGGTATTCGGGCTTCCATAATGCATTTCCAATTATGCTATGGAATAGATTGCTGGATCAAATTCATAGAATAATAGGGCACTTTGAATTTACCATATTGCAAAAAAAACTCGCTTCAGAAGTCTCCAGTACGCCTAACCATATGTACAAAAGTCAGTAGGTATCTACAAAGAATTGTATTTTTTTACTTTTTAATTTTAAGATTTTCAGCACTAGATACATACTTTTTGGCAATTTGGGTCTTTCATAATACCTTTTAGTTCAATGTTGTCAGTTTAAAATACGTTCGACCTCATTATCCATTGCTTAGCTAAACAGGTGCTATGTAGCGTTTATAAGTAAGAAATATTTAAGCATTACTTAAACACTGTTTAGTTATCCATTACTTAACAACTGCATAGCGGATTTTTTATAAGTAAGGGGGTTAATACACATATAAAAAACCAGATACACACGATTCCTTCTTTTTGTGAAGTCGGTTAAAATAATATTTATTTTCGAGAACAAGGCACCAAGTATTTTAGTGCAAACAAAAACATGTAGATGGCGTTAGTAGAAAAAATAGCTCGCGCTGGCGCTTTCTTCGTGCACTTCGGGGCAGTTCGGAATTCGGAACTGGTTAAGCGACTGGAGGTTATACTCCAATTAATGGCAAAAATTCTGTTTTTTGAAGGGTAGAGTCACGTAGTGTGACTACTGCACATCCGTAGATATCACTAATGTTGAATTAATTTAATTATGGACGTTTACGTCAATAATTACGTTTACGGCCCACCTGATGTTAAGTGGATTAACTTCTGCCTATAACAGATGCATTTCATCACAAGCCACGAGTTGCACTGCGCCCGTCACTTTGAGACATACCTATTATAGATTATAGTTGTAAAGTCTCATGTGCCTGTAATTTCACTGGCTCTCAAGGTCAGCTGCCGTAACACACCGTTAGGTGCTTGGCGACAGATTTTCTACTTGAGTATTTAAGTACCTGATTAAGTAACAATTTTTTAAATATTAAATTAACTTAGTTGCTACTAGCAGCTTATCTAATTTGGAGAGTCTTACTTTGTTTCTTTTTGTTACAGGTTGTGTTGGTTTTTGCAGTTCATGGGGCATGTCGTACTAATGAGCTTCTTAATCTAACGACCGATAATATTGAGAACTACTGGGATGATTTTTAGATAAAGTTGAAGGACACAAAGATACAAATCGTTTATTGTTCGAGGAGTGTACAAAATTTTATGTTTGAAAACACGGGTGTTTGAGCGTTTTACACTGAAACATAGACGTAGGATTTTTTCGATGCACTGAAACGTGATGCGACCGCGGCGGACGTACCACACTCAACATCCTAAGGAAGGCTTGTGGTAGAAGCCGAAACATTGTCGATAGTCATATCGACTCACAGTAAGTTGTTTCACGCTCAAACACCCGTGTTTTCAAACATAAAATATAAATATGAGCGGAAGTTTTTATAATAGTGTACAAAATTGTTGGTGAAAAATACCAAAAACTTCGCGCTTGTGATAAGAAAATCAATCAATTATGTTATGTCTTATTGTTCTTTATAATATTATCTAAATAAACAAACGTACTATTCTTATTCATAAGTTGCACTTACTTATTTTCTGTGTGGGTGACATTCTAGCCCTGCACCCCACGGGAATTTTAGTATGATATATAATAAGGAAATAGATAATTATTTTCCGTTTCCAATTACCGCAATTACTGGGTCTAAAATTAAGTCATAATTCATGAAATATAGTCATAATAGCAATTCACACACCCTACCATATGTAGGTTTTGAGACAACTTTGAGGGTGTCATTATACAAGTATTTACAGACTTACAGCTGGGTATCACGAATTCCGAGGTGAACTTACTATAATGACTGGACTATAATATTCTTGCCAACCCAACATGCGTGAGATAAAATGCACATATGAATATTATGTCTGGAAGTTGACTATCAAATCAGTAATAACAAATATTTTAAGAAAACATTAAATTAATATTAAAAAAAAAACACCTAATAAATATATCTAGTGACAGTTAAGATAATAAATCAGTTACAATAGGTGCCATTCAATTTCAGTACATACCTTTAATGTGGTGCTAATAAAACACAATTTTTCTTAACCATTATTCGCCTCTAAGAATCATTTTTTTATGGGATAGGACGGCAAACGATCAGGCGGCTCACCTGGTGGTAAGTGATCACCATCGGCCGCGAACATCCGCAACACCAGAGGTATCGAGGATGCGTTGCCGTTCAAGGCCGGCAACGCATCCTCGATTCTCGAATTATCGATTTATGTAATATAATATATTATATAACATAAATAAGATAGATATATATATATATTATATTACCTAATATAGACCTTCAAGTTAGTTGCATGTAAACTTTATCTTCTTATATCGATCTTATTTTGTAAGTTACATTGAATTACCTAACTACCTATGACTTAAGAGTGAGTAATTGCTATGCAACTCTTGCCGATGGTGATTGTATTGAGGCAACTAACAGTGACAATCGACTGAAAAACACACACATAATTAAATTTCCAAAAATAATAAGTATCAAATAAATTGTGGAATTCGGAATATATAAGCTCAGTGTAAATCTGCATGGTGGGTACTACGCTGATTCCATGGAATGATAATGTTCGAAGTCAATACTTCCTCAAGTTATTTCATACTATTCAGTCAAATCTTATCTATTCTTTCCATAATGATCAAAGAAATTGTTTTTGTATTACAAAGTTACAAATTTACGAGAGAAATTATAGTCATGTGCGGGATACGAACTCGCGTCCATCCACCCCTATAGCCGAAGTATGCTGTGACCGCTTGAGCTAACATGACAATGACTCATAACAGAATCAAACTTCAATTTTTCCTCTCGTTCTTTATTTCACCATCGTATTAGGATGGAGCGACACCTATAGTTCAACTTACGTTGTACTACAACTCTTGGTTGTACCAATTTTGCAATTGGTTTTAAACTTATAAATGATGACGCAACCTTATAATTTTAATATTGTTATGTTTGTAATACGGCCTGCTCGGCGGTTTTTCTCTCGTAAATTTGTGATTTTGTAATGTAATCCGAGGCGTTATTGCAAACATAACTATTAAAAAAAAAGATTTTTGTATATTTTTGGTGTTGTAGTATAACAAATGTTCTACTACTTTTCCAGCTGACTGTACATAGGTACTCAAAAGTTTATTAAGGTATTCTAGGCCCCTAGACCAGCCAAAGTACACTGACGAATGCCTCATGCATTTGTATGACGAATGTTTACTATTGGTACAGTGTTTTCCTTCACCAAGAATAGGTATTGAACAAGTAGCCATTTATATTATAGTTCAAAAGGTTCTAAGTCGATGAACCAACAAGTATCTAGTTACACCTTGATAAAGGGAGACATTGGACGTGTGCGATGTACAGATAAATTACCGGGAAACTAACAGGTTTTGTTTTAGTTACTAGGCGAATATATTTGTGAGTGTTGTGATGTGATGTCTGTATAACTATTACAAGGTAGCTGACCTACCACAGTTTAATCTATGCGTATCATAGATAATAAGAACAATAGAATTTAATTCATAAATGTGCGACATTGTCCACGCGGATGACAAGGGGGGAAAAAGGTAAGTGATTTTGTTTAGTTCATTATCATTCAAAAGCAATTTCATAGTTTGGTTGGAAGCAAGTTCTCAGCAATTGCTCAGTGGCGATAGCAATGAACTGCCACGAAAGGGGTGTATGGTTGGCATCCCGCCACAGGCTTGTGCGTCACCGCATGGTGGTAGGAAGTTTTGTGATTACTCGCCTGGCTAGCTACCACCGTCAGTAGAAAATCTTTGAAGCAGTTGTCTATGGACTGCTGCGCAGCAAGCCCATGGTTCGAATGCGACCGCAGGCTTGAGCCTGGTGGTAGGGAATTTTTGCGAATGCCCGTCTGGCTAGCGACCACCCTCAAGTAGAAAATTTGTCGCCAAGCACCCAACGGTGTGTTCCGGCAGCAGTCCTTGAGAGCCAGTAATCCTAGGTTAAGCCTGTTAACATCTTCGACCACATCATCACTTACCATCAGGTGAGATTCTGGTCAATGACTTAACTATCAGCAATAAAAAAAAACTCAGTAAGGATTCAGAAGTGTATTGCGGTAGTTTAAAAGCATTTAACAGTGTGTTGGTAAGGTATTGTGTAATTTATTTTTTGTGCTAGCTAACCTACAATAAAGGTTCTCATGGACTAGCCAGTAACTCTGGCTTGAAAAATATTTTTGACTATAAAATAATTTAAAAACAGGTGAGATGGTGCTCAAGGCCCTATCAGCAAATTAAAAAAAACATCATAAAGGGTAATGTTTCATATAAAGGAATCATTTAGTATGTATACAGGCCGGTGTGGAAGAAGCGACATAACGATATTCTAGAGACGCGGACCAAATCGTGCTAATAACATTTTTTTTCCGTTTTGGGAAATTTGAGTTAAGGGAGTTCTTAACTTAGAGTAAAAAAAATCTTTAAAACAATACATTTTTGAAGAGAATTTTATATTTATAGTAGAGAGTTTATACGTTATATACTTTGTTATGAGAACTTGAAAAATAAACTGCTCTGCCCGAGCGGCCGCCCAAAAGCACTGATCACATTAAAAGAATTTAAAACTGCATGAGATCTAAAAAAATATATTTAGTAATATATAAGTTTCATCTTAAGTAGTGAGAAAAAATCTAGGTTTTAGGTAAAAAACACCTGAAGGCAATATTAAATATAAGTTGGTTCTATTTTCAACAAATTAGATATTAAAAATAAACAATACACATCTACTAATTTAACGTAAAGTTACTGCAACTGTGCATATGAAAAAAACATTTTATTTTGTGAATCACTTTTGCTCATGCACGCTCACTTTAATTATCAAAAACTTTAGTGTTCAAAAACTCGTAGCAAAATAGATTGTTTAGCAAGCCCTTTTCTGTTGAACCTTTTAGTGTTGAAAGGTATAATGTAGAATTAAGTAATATTGATAAAACTAACACGAAAGGTAATTTTCAAACCAGAGCCCTTCGAAATTGTAAGCAACAACCTACTCACGTCTAAGTGGTGGCATGCTACATTTGATCCCCCTTTTACGATAACCAACAAGAAGATATTGAACACTCCTTAAAATTCTTGATTTGGTAATCAATTTCGTCAACCCTAATATTATAATTACCCGTAACCACTAACTGCTGATCCCCTGTTAGCTATTAATAGAGGGATCAGGAACATAATTGATATTATGTGGAGTGGCGGGTAAAGAGTAATGTACCTAATTGATGAAGGGAAAGTAAATATAATGTCGTGTTAACGTGAGGAAAACTAAGACACGTTAATTGATGAGTGCAACCATAATAACCTGACTAAGAGAAGAAAAGGTAGGGTGGCTGCTAAAGTCACTACTTGCTCTCGATTTGCTTCGAGTCAGTATGTTAAGCAATCTGCCTACCATTATAACACTATAAATAAAATTTTGATATATAATTAATTTGGATATATCCCTTGAATAATTATAATTGCAAAAAAACCCTCAATATATGGCTATTGACACTAAGATACGAGGAAGTTGAAAAGCTTTTAGAAGTTGTTTCATAACATGCATTTAAATGTAAACTTTACACATTCATCAAATCATTTTATACTACTACTCACATCATTATATTCTTACTCACATATTCCCCACCCTCCTGACACACCTTTACACAAGCCTAAACTTACAACTACACACTCGCATACTTTTACATTCTAATATACACACACATACACTGTCTCACACTCTACATATACAAAAAAACATATATACATAAAAATATAACACATATAAGTATATACCTTAATTTTTAGTATTCTTTGATTGTAACTAGCATTTTATCACATACAAATTTTAATAGCTATGTAATTCATTACTTAATCACAATTACCTTAATTCGGAAGAGCGAGACCCTCTAACACAGGTATATCAATACTTAAAAGAGAGTCTCAAATGTATAAAATGTAAATTAGATTAAGTTTACCGAAATTAATATTTTGTAATTTGTAATTAATTGATGGTAGGTAACAAGTAGGTAAGTGTAGTCTTTACCCTATAGGGCCTAGCACACTGGTTAGTGGTCACGTACCCCGGTTGGTAACTGTTACAAATTTTTGCAGCCCAGATTACAAGTGACCTAAACAGATTTTTCAAATGCTTTTACATAATTTTGTTATAAGTATGTACCATAATATGGTGAGTTCGGACAAATGATACTTCTGTGAATGTATATTATACATTAGGACAAATGATACTTCTGTGAATTTATATTGTACATTCGGACAAATGATACTTCTGTGAATGTTTATTATACATTTACAGAAGTATAATTTGTCCGCACTCGATGGTTTTATCGGTAATCTGTCCACCCGTTTAAGCTACAGGAGGTTACATAGAAGCACATAAACGTAGTATACCTATATTAAGATACGTACTTATAGGTATGTACACTACATACATAGTAGTTACATACGGGCCGTTATGTAGAGAGGTACATACACCAAATCAAATAATATCCAGCTCTTGACGCTATCAGGTAAATAATCATCACCACCATCACATCAACCGGAACGTAAACCGTAAAACAATGTCTGTTAGGATTATACTCCGCAATAATGGAGGCATTGCGGAGTATATTACCTTGAGCTTAAGTTATACAAATAATTAGAGCGTTACTTACTGTAAATGTGCATGAAATAAAAAAATAGTGCGCGTTGCCGTTTTGTAAATAAAAAGGGAAACTAATCCTGTTGGAGTAACATTGTTCCAGCAGGAAAATTTTAAACGTATGATCGGATAAGCAAAATGCATGCGCATCATTTCATTCGTAAAATATACTGGATGCGCATAATTTAATTCGTGAAATGGAGATGGATGTCATAATTGCACGATTACATTAAAATGGTAGAGATTTTTGGAAACCTTATTGTGTCTCAAACATGCACAAATGAATCACTCAACACCCGCCTTTTCAGTCCGCTCGTGACCACGACCAATGCAACTTGGTCGAAACGTCGAGGTAAATAAATGAATTTATAAATGTTTTTATCGCGATTAAGTCCCGTTAAATACTTATAAATATGTGTTCAATTCGCGAAAGTCTTAAAGTTACTATAGCTTGTAATAACTTTTATTGTACGATCACACAATTATTGGTTTTCGAGAAACAAGATTTGGCAAAACGTTACTCCAGCAGGAAATGAAATATATCAAAAACCTTATGTTGTACAAATTACATTTTTGATGCACATTTACGCACAAATATAAACTGCCTGCCCATATACTTAATTTGCTTTTACGATCATTCGTTTAAAATTTTCCTGTACGGTAAATATTACAGTTAATATCACTGTAATTATTTGTACTTATACCTAATTTAATTAATTATAGAAGATATTTCTTGCTCGGGTACTACAATATACTCCCCATTGCGGGGGAAAAGTTATAATCCTGTTAAATATTCCCTTTAGTGATATTCCCCTGCTTTCGTCGCTTGTTACGCTGGCTGGCTCTACAAAATGATAAATAGCACTGATCCAGTAGGTTGTGCAGAAGTAATAAACAGACAGACAGACATAGTCGCTTACAAATTATTTAAACGAGGTAGGTATAAGTTAATTAAGAACCACTCTCTGCCTATCAATATCAATGCATTGCGTGATACTTATAATTCAATTATTACCTGAGTAATAAAAAGACATTCAATAGAAATATCTTGGTATCGCATAATTACATGCATTGTATTTGGAATGCAAATACACCTTGCGAACCATTAGCAGACAATTACTACATAACTTTACGTTTAAGTGCACCTTTTTTTGGGTTGCGTACATAAAGGCAAATCGTAGCCTTTTAAACGTCACTTCTTTCCATGTCACGGGATACTGGTATAGATATATAGCTCGTAAACAATAGTACATTGTACATCGAGGGGAGAAAATGATCTATTTCTGTTTGACTTAAAGGCAACTCGAGAACAGAAATAGACCTTTCTCCCGAGTGATATATAGTGCTTTATACTACACCTAAGAGGAACATAAAATCATTAAACGTTTTCTCGTACTTAGATCGAACTTCTCAGGCAGTAAGTTCTTTATGACTTCTTGAGCTGCATTTCTTATTTCTGTTGGCGTCATCATTAAAAATCGTCACTTTCACTATCAGATGACATTTTGGAAAATTATTTAGATTAATTAACAGCGTACTGTTAAAATGTCAATTTAATAAAAAACAAAATTTAACCAAACATAACAAATTGCCACGCTTTTTTTCTCGTAGTGCAAAAAAAGTTTGCCAACCTCATTTCATTGAAAATCGAGTACAAATAAAAATCACAGCTCTTTTTTATAATTATTTGATATAAAACCTTTTTGAGATTGAATTTTTTTATGTAAGCAGCTAAAAACAAAAGAACGCTACCAGGGCAGGTATGGATTTTCTTACAACATTCCTTCACTGCTACGGAGTGAAGGAATGAAAATCCATATAACTTTCCCCGCCATACATTGATAAGGGAAAAATGACGAACTTTATAACATGTTTTTGAACGAGTAATGAGACCTTTTCTGAGTGGGTGTGGTATAAAATGAGTTTCTAACCTGAAATTATGATATCATATTTGAAACCTTGACCTAAGTGTGAATATTGGATCAGATATTATTAAATTATTTTTCATAACTAGAATGTACCTAGTTGTATAAATAAGGAAAGATACTCTAGGATATGGGGCGTCGTGTCGTCGTCTAGAGCTCTTAACATATACAGGGTTATTGGTAAAATGCTAACAACCTCTAAGGGTTGACTTCTGCTAGTCGTAACATATATACAGTTTTTTTTTATTTTATAAAAAAAAAAATGTTTTTGGGTTTTTTTATGTGTATTTGACGGAAAAACACGAGGACCACCTGATGCTAAAAGTCTGTTGTTAGTATTTTACCAATAACCCTGTATATACATTTTATATATTTTCATCTTTGTAAATGAGTAGATGGGGGCCGTTAAAGTTCACAATTTTAGACAACTTTTGTTACTGGGTCTATCACAAAAACTAAAATATACAGATTACTATACTGAATTTTTGGAAAGTTATTTGATGGTTAAATAATAAACCAAAAAATACTGAAATCGTTGGTTTATTTGTGGTCAAAACCAACAAATTCGGTTCCAATGCCCGCCTGGCTAGCTACAACCCTCAAGTAGAAAATTTGTCGCCCAGCACATAAAGGTTTATTTCAACAGCTGTCCTAGAGAGCCAGTAACTGTAGTTTAGCGTGAGCAACATCTTCGTTCGCATCATCAGGTGCTTCAAGTGATGAAAGACTAGCTAGCAACAAAAATATACCCATTTCGACAATCTTTATTTATGTCGTTATTTATGCCTCAAATCGCTTTCGAATATATAAAAATGCATCGCACAAACAAAATTATTTGGCTTCTTCAAATAATCCTTGAAAAATTCCATACAGGTCATGTGATAATTTTTGTAGGTATGTATGTTTAACACCCACCAGTTGGCTTTTACCATAACTGGCATGTAAACTGCGGCTGACATAGAACATTCAACAGCGCCGAATGTTATGTCCCCAAACAAGTGTTATCGACTATCATACGTTATCAGAACACGATAATAGACACTGCTTTTGAAAGCTTTATCCGGAATTTATTTTGTCATTCGTAGGAACAACGTGGAATTTTTATCGCGAAAGTACACTTAGGTACACTTACATATCTGTTTATCTATCTGCACAGTAAATTATTCATACCCATTTGTAAGGGTAGACCTCGTTTCTACATTACGTCTTAGAGTGGGTTTAAATGTCAATGGTACATACAATAACACAATAGAACATATTATGATGGCTTGAGCCACAAAAATTAAACAATAACAACATTTACATATAAATTTAAACATACTTAATAGGCAATACCCCCGTGGGGTGCCGGGTTAGAATTGCACCTCCCCATATCATCCCGTGGGTGTCGTAAGAGGCGACTAAGGGAAAAATACTGGAAGGTGAGCAGCAGCGCCTTCTAAAGAACTGCCATCTTACACTGCGATCCCCAAGCCGCCTGCCAAGCGTGGGGATTATGGCAAATACCCCCTTAATAAGGGAGGCTGTGTTCAGCAGTGGACGATCCAGCTGAAACAGTAATAGGCAATAGGAGGCACGCTCAGCTCCTGGGCTATATTTATAGAGTATCCTCCTCGCTTCGCTCGTCGTCGCACCTAAATATGACTTTAGTGATCATTAACTACATTTGGCGATCATTTACTACATTTGGTGTTCGATTACAATTTTAGGTAAAAGAACTTTTGAAGCGCTCGTAGCGAAGTTTGCTTAGCTGTTCTTAAACGATTATCAAAGTTAAGCAACGTCCGCCGCGGTTATGAGTTGGGTGGGTGACCGCTAGTGACATTACTACTGAGCGCTTCCGTGCTTCGGAGGGCACGTTAAGCCGTCGGTCCCAGTTGTCGTCTTATGATGGTCGTTATAGCATGGTAGAAGGGCATTTTGCGAATGCCCACCTGGCTTGCTACCACCCTCAAGTAGAAAACCTGTCGCCAAGCACCTAATGGTGTGTTCCGGCAGCTGTCTTTGAGAGCCAGTAATTCAAGGGTAACCTGAGCAACATCTTCGACCACATCATCACTAACCATCAGGTGAGATAGTGGTCAAAGGCTAACCTACCAGGCATAAAAATATATTAAACATTTTATGGTGGTCATTATATTTAATCAATTTAAAGAGCTCTACTTAGCAAGCTTGTAAAACTAAATAAAGGTGCCGGGATGCCCTTGGGGTGCCGAGCTGTCCGTGGGGTGCCGGGCTGCCCATGGGGCCCCGGGCTGACTCGTCACTATTCTCACAAAAAAATTATAATTGAAATCGGACTACGCGTTAATAAACTACAACTAAGTGTACATTTTGACCTTCATCACCTTTCCCGAGGGAACCTTCTTCGTAGTATGAACACAAATCGTGTTAAGTTTCATTGAATTCCATTCAGTAGTTTTGGAGTGATGCGCAGCAGGGATACAGACAGACAGAGAAAATTAAAAAAATACAGTATTGGCATCAGTGTCAGCCACAGATTGCTCTCAACTTATTTTTTTTCAAAATATCTGCCATGCACAGAATTGGAACTGTTACAATTTTATTATAAGTATAGATAGATATATTTTTTTATATCTCATGCACTTTTAAATCCCTCACTGTACTCAGTAGTTGACCGAGCGAGAACGAAGTTCGAGCGACGCATCTCTGCTTCAGCTTACACAAAAATGCTTTCGTATGTCCGGTTGTTTTCCTCTACAGGTTGCATCTCCTTACCGATTCTCGTGAAATTTTGTGGGCAGGTTTGATAATTCCAAAGAACTTGTTAGTCGAATCATTTTGTGGAAATTTTTCAAAATGTAGGAGATATGGGGTTTGAAAACTTAAAATAAATCGAATACAAACTATATCGAAAAAAAAAATTATACAACTTCTTTGTTGCCCTTATTAAGAAGCAAGTATTTTGTCAGTACAATTTATCCATACACTAAATTTAAAACGGCCAGGATGGTAAAGAATGAAGAAAAAATACGCATTTTTTTTAACATATCAAATTACAAGGGAATTTCATCAGCTTTTAGAATAGGTATATCTAATAGTTTTTGTTGACCCAAGCTATAGAAGACATATATTATATAAACAAATATTAGCGGCTATAGCCTATACCTACTATGCCCACTACTAGCCCACACCCATATAGCTTTTGTTCGCTACTTTTTTCTCTTTATTTAGACAGTTGAAATTTTCACAGTTGATGTATTTCTGTTGCCGCTATAACAACACATACCAACTAAAAAACAACCAAGTGCGAATTGGGCTCGTGCACGATGGTCACTTACCCTTCGTGAAAACTAAGAGAACTAAAAAAAAGGTTATATAATATAGTGTCCAATGTTGTACAGATAAAGGTACGGAACCCTTCGTGGTGAGCTTTTTACTTTTATGAAGGTCATCCCACAAGGGCGTTATGCTAGATTGTCCTGCGTATCAGAAGTATCCGATTAAATAAATACCTTCTTCTATTTATTATTACATAACAGCATTGAAAAGTGCGGTTAACCTTTCATCATCCTACTGTGAGAATTGTAACAGGAATTAAATTGTTGCAGGCGAATGCAAATTTATATTTTATTTATAGCTGTAAGGCAAGCCTTTGACCACTATCTCAGAGTAAGTGATGATGTGGTCGAAGATGTTGTTCTGGCTAACCTAGAATTACTGGCTCACAAGGACAGTTGAAATACGGAACACTAGCTTATCAAAAGCCTGAACACTTTTTACTTGAGGGTGGTAGAAACTGTTTAACAACTCAACTGTATAATAAGACATATCGTTATATCTGCATCGCATAGTAAAGCCTTTTGCTTTGAAAGGTCTATTTTATTTTTAAGTATCATTTATTCAAAATGTACCTCATTACATAATAATAATTGAAAAGTGCTTACACACACATATTTTTCAAGTAATATATATTTCCTGAAAAAAGGGTTAGTCTTCTAAAACCATAAAACAGTCCAAGCCTCGTTAGGCATTATCAATAAGTATATTATATTTAAATGCGGCGTTATTTATACAATTAATACTTTTTCTTAAGAAGCAGCACGCTTATCTAATTTCAAGGTATAAGGTCATGGATGTACGTAAAAATGATATACAGCGATCCCAAGGTAAGGTACGAGTAGGCCTGATTACCCTAAAGTAAATTATGTAAGCACCCACTTTATTAGATTTCAGCGACTATACTCAGTCACCTCTCTTCTCATCATCCAGAAATCCCGTACCAGCACTCCAAAGGGTCTTCAACCCTTGTAAATGACACCAGCTGACTTAGCTTACGCATGGGCTTAATTAACTTCATTTGGTCTCGTTAATTCGATTCTCAAAGGGTTCCAATCTACACCCTTACAGAAAAGGGTGTCGGTGAAAAAGGTGCCTCTTAAAATATAAAGTAAGTAGGTTAGGTACATCCTTACTCACGTACCTTAAACCTAGATTTGACCGGTTTGAGATAGTATGGGCAATAATAACAAATATTTTAAGAAACATCAAGTTAACATTTTAAGGGTGAACTGGCCGGCCCGTTTTCCATACAAACGTAGTAGGGTGATCACTCCCTTATTGGAGGTAGGGAAATCCATATTAAATAATAACATATAGTTTTAAAATATTTTAAGAAAACATCAAATTAATATATTAATAAATCTAATAAAAAATATAAAAACATATCTAGTGACAATGCCGCCTAATTTTGCCGATATGACGCACGATCGAGAAGTTCGTACGCTCGTACAGTCAAGACCTCCTGAGGATGCTTCGTGTAGAAGCGATACGCGCCGAAAATTCTTTCGGTTTGGCTGCGTGGCGTTTGTCACGTCGGCAAATTAGGCGGAATTGTCACTAGATATATTTTTATACTTTTTAATTGTTTTATTAATATATTAATTTGATGTTTTCTTAAATATTTTAAAACTATTTGTTATTATTAGTATTAGTAACGCCTGAATCTATTCATTATAGGATGGGCACTTTACAGCAGATTCTGGACATAATCGCGGTAACTATGCCAGGAAAAATGGAAATTGTACACACGATATTTATAAATAAGTTGGCGACAACTTTGATAGGTATAAATGTATTCATATTATTCGGAAAATCAAAGTTAAAATAGAACTGAAAACAATACCACGTTTATTTTTCCTTATTTTCCGCTTTTTTCAGTCATGAAGTGCTATGCAGGAATATGCAGGTATTCTTTTCTCAGTAAACGCCAATGAGTTACCTGCGTCCATTATATCAATAGAAATGGGTTTTTCATAATATTACCTCATATAATTACATACTTTTATGTTCCAAAAACTATAATCACAATATTAAAATCAATACTTATGAAACATACCCTTACACTCCACTCTTAATCAACACGCACATTACACACTCACAATATAAAATCAGTTTTAACTAAGTAACGTTTTAGTACCGTTTCTGATTAAGAAAATTTAAATAAGTACTATTTAAGGATTAATTACTTGATCCTTTAAGTAATGCTTAACCCTTTTCATTATTTGATTAGACGCTGACAAGTGCTGAAATTCTGTCAGTATCGGACTGCGTAGGAGTGAAAGAGAAGCAGCGATGTTGATAACGCGGTCAATTTTTGGGTGAAAAACTAAAGAAAGATTATTAATACAAAGGTAGTAATTATTTAAGTGTTATAGATATAAACACTCATTCACGAATAATTAAGATATACACGTTACAAGCAAAACGTGTTGCGAAACTAACTTGGCCTTAGCTTGGCCTTGGCCCGGTATTAAGGTTGAACTGGCCGGTCACTTCTCCATACAAACGTCGTAGGGTGATCACTCCCTTATTTGAGATTTTAGGTCCAGACTTAAGCGTAATACCAATTGATATCGTCATTATCTAGGCTTGTATGATGCCAAAATTTTAAAAAGATAATTAAGTTGTAAGTTTTGAGCCTCGAAAATTTTATATGAAAATGTTTGGAGAGTCATAAATCTCAAGTAAATTATTATATTAAAATTTCAGCATCATACAAGCCTAGATAATGACGAGATCAATCGGTATTATGCTTTATTTTGGACCTAAATCCTCAAATAAGAGAGTAATCACCCTATGGCGTTTGTATGGAGAACGGGCTGGCCAGTTCACCCTTAACGTATAGTTTTCTTATTTCTTTATTAAACAAACTAAATACATTTTGCACAAAATCGGCTCAAATAAAGCTATTTGACACTTGTCAGCGCGATGCCATAAGATGTTGATTAACACTTCTGGTGTTTTAATTCACAACGTTTCTATACAATATAGAGGATGAAATACGAGCAGTTTGATGTGAAAAAAAAAAATTAAGTCAAATATAAAATTTTAACAATAATAATAGACTTCAAACATAAACAACGCATTTTTAAGGTTTACTTAAATAGTATTCGTCAGACCTCATGACAAGCACCAGCTGTCGAATAAAAAACGTCCATAAGTTTTTTGAAACGAAATTTTGGTAAATTTCTTACATAATATTAATACTCCTATATTATATATCAACCGGCGTAAAGATTACCCGCCGGGAGCTCGCAGACGCAGCTGCGCCTTGATGATGAGCAGATATAGCAATAAGAATTTTAGTAAAAATTATATAAAAACTAATTCATATTCTGTCACGTACCTAGCAACCAAAATATAAAATGGAACAGCACGCGTGACGATTGACAGAGAACTTTCGGAATAGGTAGGCTTACCATACGTTCCGGTTTAACCGGGACGGTCCCGGTTTTGAACCCCTGTCCCAGCGTTCCGGCCGGTTTGCGTCAGCGTCGAAGCCAAACTAAGAGAGAAAAGCAAGCGCGCCGCACGTTGTATGACAAATTTAAGCATGATCTTATCAAAGTGCACTCAAATACAAGAAAAATATAAGGTAAGCGTGCGCGAATAAAAAACTGACCAAATGTTGCCATTTAAGTATTGATGTTTCTTAAGTGTAGGTACTAAATGTATAGGATGGGCCAGAAACATTGACCTATATATACCAGACGGGCATCTCAAACGAGGATAGTCGATCAGTGCAGGTATGCCGCAGTTGGGCACTCGTAGAGATTAAACGCGCTTTTCGTTCGAAAATTGTGTATTCAAAATACACAATTGATAATACACATTTTTCGAACGTAAAGCGCGTGTAATCTCTACGAGTGCCTAGCTGCGTGTGGGGGAGAGTATGCCGGCCGGCATACCTGCAGTGGTGTACTATCCTCGTTTGAGATGTCGCGTCTAGTTAATATAGGTCAATGGCCAGAAACAGTATGAGGGAGCGGTGCGCGGCAGGTGGGTATAAACAATGACTGGAAAAACGGAATGAGAGATATGAAAACAAGATAATTGTGAATAACATCCTGAGTAGTTTTTTAAGCCAAAAGACACTTACAACGGAACCTGCAAAGGGCATAAACTTTCTACCCTTTGCAGGTTATACTATAAAGGATCTTTTAGATACCTCTAGCCAATGTCTCACTTTACTAATAAACTTGAAAATCGATTCTTGGAATGCAATAGTCGTGAATATCCTAGTCTCAAAGTTAGACGTTGAATCTGACAAACTTTGGGAACAATCTATGGTAGCTCGATTCTCGGAAACGTAGTCTTAATTACTCGATTAGTTAAGACGTCGCGATCTGCTTGGGTGAGCGCTTCAAGGGTGCGCAGCGTGCGTTCTGAAATTAAAAGTGAATAAATAAGTTGAGTTTAAATTCTAAAAATCAAGTATATACACGGAAATATTCGTCTGACAGCTAAAATTACATCGCTTAGTGATTTAATGTTACTGAGCACACATAAAATAATTTATATGCATTTATTTTAAAGAATAATGACGTCACAACAAATTGTTCACTCTTCGCGTACACTGACGTGATTGATACGTTATTGAGATTTGATACGAAATAACACTGTTCCAACGACAAATGCGTCATATATCCATCTTAAAAAAGTTACTTTCTAGCATAGAACATATAATAATACTACCTTTCTAGTAGCAATTTTAAATTTGATTTGGACTATTTCACGATAAAAAATTATTTAATTCATGTGTAAATTAAGTAGTACAATGTTATTTGTAGTACTTAATTTACACATGAATTAAATAATTTTTTATTGTAAAATAGTCCAAATCAAATTTAAAATTGCCGGGTTTTTGGCGAGGGAAGGCCCTCCATAAACCCTGAAGGCACATCACCCCAGAAGGAGGTAGAAGACATGAACCGCGTTCTAACTACCACCGCTATAAAGACAGGAGTTCACAACAACGGGCTCAAGTGCACCACTGTCGTACGAACCTCTGCTGGAGTCGTTGCCGAGAGAATTACAGCTGGTGAAGAACAGCCATTATACCTATTTCTATCGCCAAGCAGATTGTTCGCATTACTGTGTTCTGGTTTCAAGGGTGACGGTGCAATTGCAGGCACGTGAGTCTTAGCAACTTTATGTCTCAGGGTGATGGGCGCAGTGCAGTTTGCTACTTGTGACGAACTGCATCTGTTAAAGACAGACGATACAGCTTAACAGCAAGTGGGACACGTGCTAGATCCAACGCGATAGCATAAAAAAATTTACAGACCCCTTAACAAAAAGGTGTGACACACCCATTTATATTGGGACAGATAAGTACACGTTTGTACTCTCAACTTTAGACGAAGACCACCCAAATGCTATGGTCTCATTGAAAAATAATTTAATTGATTTTCTTATATCAAATTCATCTTTTGGTTAGCAAAATATTTTAGGGTACTACTACTAATTCTATTTAAGAGCTTTTTCTCTGGTGACATACTGACAGACGGACGGACATACAGACAGACAGGTGAAGTCTTTTCAACAAAAAAATGGACAAAATACTTATAAAATGTATATCTGTGGATTGTTAAATAGGGTATTTTTATGATGATCCTTTCCGTCTTCAAAGTAAGTAAAGTTTTACCCCAACGGTGCGCAACCCCATGCTGTACTCCATCGGGAAAACCACGGCGGGGAATGAGCTTCCACATCTCTGCCTATAACAGATCCACTTCGTGCGAATCGCACTGCGCCCGTTACACTGAGACATACAGTTGTTAAGTCTCATATGCCTGTAATTTTTCTGGTTCTCAAGGACTGCTGGCGGAACACACTGTTAGGTGCTTCGCGACAGATTTTCTACTCAAGGGTGGTAGCTAGCCAGGCGAGCATTTGCAAATTGCCCTTCCACCTTATGGTGAAGCTCAAGCCGGCGGTGGGGATAGGACCATGAACCTGCGGTACGACAGTCCATAGCTATTACCGCTCGGCCATCATTGCTTCATAACTGTTTGTTCCTTCTGGTGTGCTGTAATATACTTCTGTAAATTAATTATATACATAAGAAAGAAAGAAAGAAAGAAATAGTTTATTTTGCACATTAGGAACACAATTAGCAAAACATTATATAGTACCACCAACTTAACTGTGCAGTTTTCGAGGGCGCTACTGGTCATGAAAATCGACTACAGACTGTCACAATTTGAGGGAAAGTTTTAGTTCTTTTTTCTGCCACCTGAACAGATAAGTTGGTGGGTCTGTACATATGCAATAAGAAACAAACAAAGAGAATAAAGAACATTGCCGTCGTGTACCTTCAGTCCAAAAAAGGTCCTGACTCAGCATGATGCTGTTGTTCCTTCTTATATCATTGGTACAGTTTGCAGGTACTTCACCGGTGAGGTATGATATTATTCATTAGTTACGTTAATATAAAAGTCAGTAGAAGTCTCTTACGAAGATGTAAGGAAGGTAAATTAAAGTACTTGGAGGTAAAACATGAAATTGTCATGAAAAATTGCTATTTTCAGAACATTCTCGTCGTAAAGTAAATAGCTGTCTGTGCCCCTCGTTTCTCGCGAAAGTTCTCGGGTGTGATAAATCATATTTAGATGAAAATCGCGACGTTGAAAAGTTGTATGAAGTTAAACGAAGCTTATGACCTAGATACCTACTTACAATAACACAGATATCTTTTTGTTAATCTTCTCGAAAACCTAAGCAAAGGTATGGTAAATTGCAAAATTACATCAACTTCCTATCATTACCACGTACATACATGGGTATGTACGTGGGGTTCGCACAAATGCCTAATGCGCTCAAAAATCTTGTTAAATACTAACATCGTTCTAAATGGTTGTTTGGGGGAAGGTTTCAAGCACATCATTTCGAAGCAGTGATGGCTCACTGGCATTTACTATGGACTGCTGCAGCAGGTTGGCGGGCTTGTGTTTCACTGCACAGTGGAAGTGCATTTTGCGAATGCCCGCCTGGCTAGCTACAACTCTCAAGTAGAAAATCTGTCGAAAAAGCACCTAACGGTGTGTTCCGGCTGCTGTCATTGAGAAACAGTAAAATTACAGGCACATCAGACATAAAAACTCTACGTCTCAGTGTGACGGGCATAGTGCAATTCGTCGTTTACGAAATGCATCTGTTATAGGCAGAGGTTTGTCCACTTAACATCAGGTGGGCCTCAGGCATGTTCCCTCACAACAACATAAAAAAATATATAAGCCTACCTTATTCCAACCATAATTTTCAAGTCATTAAGGTGGTGAGCCCCGTTTTGCGCCTAATGTGCAGCAACGTCTTACTTCGATGGATATGGGTGAGCGCATTTTTTCTTAATCGCCTATTACGTCACAAAAAATCAGTTTAGTCCATATACCGACCACAGTAAACAAAAAAAAAGCTTTTAGGTTTCAATAAATTGCCTCAGAGACAATTCTGTTCGAATTATATGTCATGATTACAGTCAACAATCAATCAAATCAAAAATGGACAATGTTAA
This sequence comes from Plagodis pulveraria, assembly GCA_963890685.1. Lineage (NCBI taxonomy): Eukaryota > Metazoa > Arthropoda > Insecta > Lepidoptera > Geometridae > Plagodis > Plagodis pulveraria. Next base: position 7,259,749 of record OY982950.1, read on the forward strand.
GAAGTTACAACACAAAAACATATTTAGATGTTGTTTTGTTTACTGCAAATTAATAGGCACTTATATAAATTGATTAAATTAAGTAGCCCGGGCAGAAGTGACCCAGCGTACACCAACGGCCCGGGACATTACCGTCCCGATTAAAACGTCCACTTATTGCTGATGGTCTCAAAATGGACATGTCGATAAACGACCAGTATACTTTGACCTTCCTATAGATCACCCTGTTTCTTATTTCTTTAGGTACATACATTTCCACTGACGAAGGCGCGCCCTTCCAACATCCGGTAGCAACTACTGCTGCCTACCTAAGCGATCATGTTTTCTTGTTTATTGTATGTATGTAGTATTACTATTACAAATGCGCATCAATACATACAATACACAGCGGAGGACGCGCCTTCGTGAAGGACGGGTATCATCTTAATGTCAAACTTGAACACGCAATTTTTTACACCATTGTCACCCAGGTTTGAAAAACCAAAAACACAATCGAACTTTTGCATGACGGTAGGGCATTTTGCAAATGTCCGCCGCGCTAGATACCACGCTCAAGTAGAAAATCTGTTGCCAAGGGCGTAACGGTGTGTTTCGGAAGCTGACATTAAGAGGCAGTGATTCTAGGTTAGCCTGAATAACATCTTCGACAATATCATCACTTAACAACAGGTGAGATAGTGGTCACTGGCAGATTTAAGTAGCTCGTCGAATATCGTAATGAATAGTAAAAAGTTTTTCTTTTGGCTGCCTTTAGAGGAGAGATGAAGATCAATTAAGAGATTGTAACAGAAAGTTAAGCAAAACTGGAATGACACAAAATTCAATTTCAAAGCGCGCTGGGCTTAGCGTCTACGACTTTTTGGTTATATATACGAGAAAATGAGAGAAGATTTCAAATGTACATTATCCCATTTTAAAAAATTCAGCAGGATTTGTTAAGGATTGCTCACATTTAACCGTGGGTTTAGTTATTAATATTAGAAAAAATCACTGTCGTAGTGGAGGTATTCCAAAACTTGTTTTTTTAAAACAGCTGCTTTGTATATTTTTTACTTGTTGATTAAGCAGTTATATATTGCACGGATTTGTTGCGAAAATGTCCCTACATAGTATATAATATATATTTTTATACCACACCTACTCAGAAAAGGTCTCATTACTCGTTCAAAAACATGTTATAAAGTTCGTCATTTTTTCCTTATAAATGTACGGCGGGGAAAGTTATATGGATTTTCATTCCTTCACTCCGTAGCAGTGAAGGAATGTGTTATGAAAATCCATAGCCCTGGTAGCGTTCTTTTGTTTTTAGGAGCTTACATAAAAAAAAAACAATCTCAAAAAGGTTTTATATTAAATACGTAGATATAGAGAGAGATATTTGTACTCGATTTTCAATGAAAGGAGGTTGGCAACCTTCTTTTGCACTACGAGAAAAAAAACGCGGTTATTTGTTATGTTTGGTTAAATTTTGTTTTTTTATTAAATTGATATTTTAACAGTACGCTTTTAATTATTCTAAGTAATTTTCCAAAATGTCATCTGATAGTGAGTGTCGATTTTATAATGATGACGCCACCAGAAATAAGAAATGACTGCTCAAGAAGTCATAAAGAACTCAACGCCTGAGAAGTCTCGAGGTAAGTACGAGAAAACGTATAATGATTTTATTTTCCTCGTAGGTGTAGTATAAAGCACTATGTATCACTCGGGAGTAAGTTCTATTTCTGTTCTCGAGTTGCCTTTAAGCCCTCCGCTACGCGTCGGGCTTAAACAAACTCTCGAACAGAAATAGATCGTTTTCTCCCCTCGATGTAGAATGTACTATTTCTAAATCCAAACAATAATCCTTCGAGTAGGTTCAAAACCTTCAAATTTACCAAAATCATGGAATATCTCCCCTTAAGGGTGAACTGGCCGGCCCGTTCTCTATACAAACGTGGTAGGGTGATCACTCCCTTATTTGAGGATTTAGGTCCAAAATAAACCATAATACCGATTGTACTCGTCATTATCTAGGCTTGTATGATGCCGAAATTTTAATAAAACTTTGGAGTTATGAGCTTCGAAACATTTTCATACAACATTTTCGAGGCTCATAACTTTCAACTTAATTATCTTTTTAAAATTTCGGCATGATACAAGCCTAGATAATGACGAGATCAATCGGTATTATGCTTAATTCTGGAACTAAGACCTCAAATACGGGAGTGATCACCCTACGACGTTTGTATGGAGAAGCGACCGGCCAGTTCAACCTTAACCTTTTTGAAACAGTGATGGCTATGGACTGCCGCGTAGCAGGTCCATGGTTCGAATCCCGCCGCGGGCTTGAGCTTCACCGCATGGTGGAAGGGCATTTTGCGAATGCCCGCCTGGCCAGCGACCATCAAGTAGAAAATCTGTCGCCAAGCACCTAAAAGTGTGTTCTGGCAGAATTCCTTGAGAGCCAGTGAAATTACAGGCACATAATACTAACAACCAATGTCTCAAGGTGACGGGCGCAGTGTAATTCGTGACTTATGACGAAATGCATCTGTTATAGGCAGAGGTTAGTCCGCTTAACATCAGGTGGGCCTCGAGCTTGTTCTGTCACAATAACATTAAAAAAAAACTTATGTACCTATGCCTAGTAAGTACTGTAACAGCCGGATTGTCCGATTGATGCGGGGATTTGCCATAATCCTCAAGCATGGCATGCATCTTGGGGATCGCAGTGTGAGATATTAGTTCCTCACAAAACACTGCTTGTGTGTTACCTTTAGTCGCCTCTAACGACACCCACGGGTAGAGATGGCGGGGTGACATTCTAGCCCAGCACCCCACCGCCACGGGCCTAGTAAGTACTATGCTTCAATTCTATCTACTTGGCAATTAGCTCCACAAAACATTATACTTTCACCTACATATTATGTACCATGACGTATGTACAGTTGACAGCTATCGCTTTACCTAGATGGCCGCTATGCGCTTTCAAAGTTCTATTGAAAAACCCTTGACCATTGATTTACTTACAACCTTTTATATGGAAATAGTTAGGCATTATTTGAATATGTTTCTTCTTGATCGGCATATTAAATATTGATTGGTGCACATAGAGAGAATGTAGAATTACAGTGTACTACATATACATTTACTACGGCGTTTTCGTCGAGCATTCCTTACTTTGAAGGAGTGATCACGGTTATTGCAAGTGTCTACGTTCCTGGTCACGCAGAGAGCGGTTTTTGTGTAGCGGGCCTGCGGTGGCTTCCAATTAAAGCAGCCATTTGGCATCTAATTACAGATGTAACAGCTGCAGCTTACCTCCGGGATAGTTCCATTTGGGAATGCAGTTTGTTTTTCCTGTCGTAATGGATATTTCCCTGAGGGTACTGGATCGATTAGGTGAGGTTTGAGCACAAAATTTCTTACCTCATATTACTTAACGTTGGTTGTCTGGTAGATGACCGCGTACTGTCCCCTATGGCGCTTACAGTAATAAAATAAGAGCATAAAATGTAGGCTCAGTCGAGTGGTCCTTGATTGCCCAGTGGTTAAGGTGTGTATTATCGAGGGCTGTGGGTTCAATTCCCACTCGAGGTGAGAACCACGAGGGAACTTGTACTCGAAAATTACTCCAAGTTTTAAGGTCTAAGTACTTGTTTGTCTAATATACTGGACGTAATAACAATTGAAAGTTCAACAAAATAATGTCTTATGTATTTTTATTAAATTTTAGTGCACTTAAAAAAGTTTTATTGAGGAATCTTGTGACCACTACGTTAAAACGACTTCTTCATATTACTGTAGGTGTAAAGTTGCCGTTTTAAATTATATTTGTTTGACGATAACTTTAGAGAAACTGGTCTGAAACTTATGAATTTCAGAGTAGTTTATAATATACTTAGGTACATATGTTATAATCGGTCCTAGGGATGTTGAGATAAAATACAGAAAAAGAGCATATTTTAATACGTTGAAATTAAATTGGGTAAAAAATGATGAAAGGGTAAAAATTATTAAAGAGTAAAGAAAAACTGTCATTTATTACAATATAATATCAACATCCTAGAATGTTTTACCTCATACACTTCCATAAAGTATGAGAAGAAGCACTTCATAAGATCAGGTCTAAACAATCACATCATAACGCAAATTGCCTGTTTTATGGCTATAACAGAAAATTGCGTGTGTGAAATTATGTGCATCGCTAAATAACTGTCATCGTAACTTATATCTTTATGAGACACGTATACTTTACCTCCTTAGACTTCTATCAAGAAAGAAATAAAAAAAACGTTATTCAACAACATTACTCTCAATATTTATTTCTTAATTGTGATTATGTATACAAATATTGACATGTTATTATTTTAAGTAATTTTAGTTCTCAATATTGGAATAAAACAATACATAGGTATATTTAACTCCGCCGTTGTCGGTCCCAAGCCCGAATGAGAAAGGAGGAGGGTTAGTGTGGACAAGACCTACCCATTCCGTAAAACAGTCAACGCCGAATATCGGGCGGCGGTAACTAACCCGACATCCCTGAGCGACCCTAGCGTCCCGGGGCGGTAGACAGTGACCGTGAGGATCTAAATGCCCTCTAAAAGTCTGACGCGGAAGGACGTGGGAACCCACCGCGATCACCATCCCATGAAAACCCCCTAATGGAATCAGAAACAGTTAGAATGAATTTGTTGGGCGACCCGACTAACCATCGGCGCCACCCAGTACCCGGGCTGGATGGTGTGAAATTGGCGACCGAAGCTTCCCCTGGGGTAAATCGACAGGCCTCAAAAGGAAGAGATGCTACTGTCGGTACTGCAATTTATAAAAACGAGAAGATCTCAATACGAACCCATCATCGTATTGGCGCGTGGAATGTCCGAGGTCTGTTAGAGGCGGGCAAGCTGACTATCGTGGAAAAGGAAATGGAATCTCATGACATCTCCATACTAGGCGTCAGTGAAACTCACATGCGTGGTAACGGCCACTTCATCACTGCTACAGGGAACACCATGTACTTCTCAGGCTGTGAAGATTCAAGTACAAGTGGAGTCGGATTCATCTTGCCGCCACAATTAAATAAATATGTCCTCGGTTATAATCCAGTGTCTGATAGAATCCTGACAATAAAGCTGAATACCAAACCGTGTGTCCTGAATATTGTACAGATATACGCACCAACGGCACAGGCTCAGGACGAGGTAATTGAAGACTTTTATGGAAAGCTGGAGGAAACAATGAACTCAATACCTAGTCGGGAAATCAAAATGATTCTTGGTGATTGGAATGCCAAAGTCGGTAGTACACTGGCTGATGATCATATCAGAAGCACAGTTGGAAAATTTGGACTTGGCTCGAGGAATGAACGGGGTGAAAAACTGATCGAGTTCTGCATAGATAGAAATCTCAGTATTATGAACACGTACTTCCAACATCATCCAAGACGTTTGTACACATGGAGATCTCCAGGTGATAGGTACAGAAACCAAATCGACTACATAATTCTAGACACCCGCTGGAGATCCTCAGTTTCTAACGTGAAGACCTTTCCCGGCGCAGAGTGCGGCTCCGACCATAACTTGCTCGTAGCTAACTTCTCGCTACGTTTAAAAGCGCCTAGACGTCAACCGCCAAAACCCAGAAGGCTGGATCCTGCCGAGCAACCAATCTTCCGAGAGGCATTAGAAACTATTTTGAAGGATTCTCCAACGCAATATCACGCTGACGCTGAAACTCAATGGAAACACTTGAAAGGTCATATCAACGATGCGTTGGACCAGATCACCAGGAAGAAAAAGCCAGAGCAGAAGAAAAAATGCTGGATCTCTGATTATTCATGGGAACTCATTCAACGTAGAAAGGACTTAAAAACTATGGGTTTGCAAGATGGTAAAATGGTTGAATACTCCGACCTTAGCAGAGCTATTCAGGTCAGTTGTCGCCATGACAGGAACAACTTTATTGAGGGCATCTGCAGTGACATTGAGAGCCATTCGAACAAGTTGCAAACTGCAGACCTCTTCAAGAAAGTAAGAGTCCTTTCCAAGCAGTTCAAGGCTAAATCGTGGGTCATAGAGGATGCCGATGGAACTGTATTACACGAGCTCGACCGCATTGCTGAGCGATGGCGTACCTACTGTGAGCAATTGTATACAGGTTCCCACTCCACACCCGGAATTAACCCAGACTGGAAAGATCTAGAACTGGAACCCATGATTTTACCTTCCGAAATCTTCACTGCGCTAAAATCCCTCAAAGAGAAGAAGGCTCCAGGAAGCGACCAAATCACAGCAGAGGTGCTTAATGCCATGGGTGACCTAGGTGTTATGACACTTTATAAGATCTGCTCACACATCTGGCAATACGGTGATTGGCCGCAAGACTGGTCGGAATCCGTCATTCTTCCGCTGCACAAGAAAGGGTCAACCAAGAACTGTAGTAATTATCGAACCCTATCCCTTATCTCTCATGCCAGCAAAATCTTGCTCCACATCCTTAATAATCGCATCCGTTACTACCTAGATTGGCAAATTCCGCAGGAGCAAGCGGGTTTCGTGAAGGGCAAGGGCACTCGAGACCAGATACTCAATGTCAGGCAGATTGTTGAGAAAGCATACGAGTTCAATACGCCGGTGATAATGTGTTTTGTTGACTATAACAAAGCATTCGACTGTGTCAGCTGGAGTTGTTTGTGGGAAGTTCTGCAAAAACTAGGGGTGCCAAGTCATCTCATCGCCTTACTTCGCACACTGTATTCCTCAAGCCAGGGAGTTGTAAGAGTCGATGAAAGCACCACTAAACCTTTTAAGTTTCTCCAAGGAGTGCGCCAGGGTTGTATTTTGTCGCCCATTCTATTCAATGCTTATGGAGAGCACATAATGAGACGTACCTGCGAGAACTGGGAGGGAGGCATCACAGTAGGTGGCGTGAAAATCACCAATCTGCGTTACGCCGATGACACCACTCTTTTTGCAGCAAATGAGTCGGAAATGGTTGCGCTTCTGGAGCGAATGGAGAGAATAAGCGAGGAGTTGGGGCTTTCAATAAACAGGTCCAAAACCAAAGTCATGGTGGTGGATAGATCTGGAGTGCTGGAATTTACTGGTGCATTAAATCTAGAAACAGTGGACAACTTTATCTACCTGGGTTCCAACATCAGTAACAATGGGTCGTGCGAGAAGGAAGTGCGCAGAAGAATTGGCATGGCCAAGAGCGCCATGACTCAGCTCGGAAAAATCTGGAGAGATCGCAACATTTCCGTAAAAACAAAGACCAAACTGGTACGGACACTAGTCTTCTCGATTTTTTCGTATGGCGCTGAGACTTGGTCTCTGAAAGCTGCAGACCGTAAACGCATTGACGCCTTTGAGATGTGGTGCTGGAGAAAGATGCTACGTATTCCGTGGACAGCATTTCGGACTAACGTCTCAATATTACGGGAACTGAAAATCTCCATGCGGCTGTCGTCTGAGTGTCTACGCAGAGTCCTTGAATACTTCGGTCACATTGCAAGGAAAGATGGCAACAACCTGGAGAGGCTTATCGTGACCGGTAAAGTGGATGGGAAAAGACCACGTGGTCGCAGCCCATTGCGCTGGTCCGACCAGATCCGCGTCGCTCTTGATTCCTCAGTACACAACGCCCTCCACACCGCCAGAGACAGAAACAGATGGAGAAAGATCGTACGAGAGAAAGTGATACAGAAGGGTGGTCACGACCCTCAGCATTGAGGTATACGACGCAAGGAGGAGGTATATTTAGTACATTACCTACAGATGGCATCAAAAATATACGAGGAGTAGGCGAACAAAACGTCACATTTCCACTTTTCAAGATTTTACAGAAACTATAAAAAACTGCGTGGCCTTTTAGCCTTAAGACATCAAGCTGTATATTTTTAGCATCAAATAGACAAAAAATCAATATAAATTACGCATCTTTTATCTTTTCTGTATTATTTATAGGTTTTGTGTTATTTGCAATATAAAATTTTAAAAATTTTTTTTACATTTTTTTTTTTTTAAGTATCGTTTTGAAGGGATAGCAGTTTTTTAAAGTCTGTTTTGTTCAATAAAAATAGCGATTTGTCGAGTTTTCATTGCATCAAATAATAAGTATCAGGGTTTCCAACACAAATCATTCAAAAAAATCGAAACGTAAAAAAATTTAAAAGTGACGTTTTGTTCGCCTACTCCTCATACAAGGAAACTGGCGGGAATAAGTTTTTGACGTATGCGTCAGCGGTCTAGTAAACCGTGTATTGTTATTGAGGTACATTGCTATTCAGTATGTATTATAGAAAGTAGGTATGTGCCGATTTTGAGCTTCAAGAACTTGTCATGTGGGCAGGAGTAATAAAGTGTAAAAGTTAAAAGGTAAACGTATAAAGTAAATATACGCAAATATTCGCAGTAAAATTTACTCCAGTTTTGTAACGGGTGAAAACCCTTATTAACAATCTTCCAAGCTGTAAAGTACCGTTATCGTCTATGGTTTATTTAAACATTTATTAAAATATGGCTGACTCAACATGTTTATGTGGGTATTTAATAAATGAAACTGAAAATTGCTATTGCAAACTCGAAGAGCGAGCTTCTGGCGAGGCGAGACCTAAAATATATTTTGGGTCGCAAGCGGTGAAGAGATAGGGAGTTTAAGACAAACCTTAAAACATTACTATTACATGTAAAGAATAATGGCGAACTCCCATACATGGCTTTAGTTCATAAAAAAATGTTGCGAATTAGAATAAAAAAAATATAAATATTATAGCTGTAAATTTCCGATTCCGTTGGTAATAGAAATTTTGTCAGAGAAAGCCTACGTTTTAAGATATTATGATTTGAATGTTTGTAGGTTATGTATTTTTTCGAAAGTAGTATTAGATATTTATTTTCATTTTGTTATTTATGCATAGGATGTAATTCTGTTAGTGTTATTTACCTAGATAAGTAAGTTTATGTTAGGCACAAAACAAAAACGATTGTAACTGTGAACATATAAAAGTGATACTTACTTTGCTTCATTTTATTACGTTCACATCGTATTTCTGTTTAAAATTCGTTTAGATAATTGTCTTAGCTTAGAGATTATGTAGGTAGATACCTAGGTTATGTATATCTACTCTAAGGTAAAACGATTATACATAACTTAGGTTATGTATAATCGAAGCATCTGATCTTAATAGTAGTAATGTAAAGGTAGGTTTAGGTTTTTTTTGTTGCTCACACCACCATCCTCACCACCTTTGACCACTATTTGACCTGTGGGTAGGTGATAATGTTGCTATCAGGCTAAGCATAAAATAGGAACTGGTTCTCCAGAATACTATGTAGGTCCCTGATGACAAATTATCTACTCCAGGCAAGCATACATTTGCTAAGTAACTGACCGAAATACTAAACTATGTTTACATTAGTAATTGTTAAAAAGGCCATTTTGTACAATTAAATAAGAGAATTTCACTCTAAGGCCTAATAAAACAACAAAAAGTGATGCTTATATTAATTTCGATTTATTCTTCATCATCTTCTCGTATACGACATCATCTAAAACCTCTGCTGGTGATAAAGAGGCAAAGTCAGAATGCAAAAGAAGACATTAACACGTTAGGCAAAAATAAAGAATCCAAGGGCAAGCACAGGTCACAAATGAAATACTAGTGATATCAGCGTGAAGAGGCAGTCTGCGTCAAGTATAAAAGAAGGTAAAAGACGGAAAACTAATGAAATCGCAAAAAAACACATCAGATCACACAAGCGCGGAAGCATTTGTGGTTTGTTTTTTGTCATGTGATTTGATATGTCATGTATGTAGGGATGATCGATGTTAGAAGATAAAACATCGATGTTTTAACATCAATGTTGCATATAAAAAACATCGTTTAACATCGATGTCACGCACACACAATCAAAATTATGATACTTTGTCTCGTTCGTTTTGATCTATGGACTACTGTATCTGTCTCGTTAATGTGCGACGTCTGCGCCGTTCATCCGTTGAAAACTATGTTATTGTTAATCGGTATTCACACTAAACTTGGTATTAACAAGATGTAAATAACTACACGTAAATCAATATCGAGTATTGTAATCACCGATTAATACTAGCGATACTTTCTTGGTATTCTATTCAAATGGTCTAAAGAGACAAACTACTTGAGTGCTTTCTAAAAAACCAAGTCTTCATAACAGTAATTCTCGTCACATTTTAGTAGTAGTCAAACTTAACGCAAAAAACTGAATAAATATCGATATATAAATCGATACTTGCTTGCATGCAGTAGGACAGCTTTAGAGCGTATTCAACTTGACGCCAATTACGTGATTTTCGATTATTTTGAACACATTTTGTGTCTATGGTTCTTATTAAATGTGGAACCATAGACGCAAATGTGGTCAAAATAATCTAAAATAACTCAAGTAGAATACGGCCTAAAGGTAAGAGGTGTATCAGCCATTGTTGAAATATGTAACTATCGGAAATAACGAAAACTCCTCTTAAAATCATCATTTTTCGTAGGCTTTTACCAACAAATGTGTTAATTGAAAAAATACACAAAAAACATTCAAATAACATAAGCTACTCAGATATTTCAATTCGCTCAACGAATTGCCAACTAATGTTTCGCCAGTGTTCTTTCTTAACTGGTTATAACTGATTTTGCACTATAAACACCTTACGAGTTATAGTCAAATACTATAAGTAACTACATACATAAAAGCATAATACATGTTATAGACTTCTTTTTTTTTTTTTTTTTTTTTTTTTTTTTTTTTTTTTTTTTTATGGCTGATAGGTTAGCCTTTGACCACTATCTCACCTGATGGTAAGTGATGATGTGGTCGAAGATGTTGTTCAGGCTAACCTAGAAGTACTGGCTCTCAAGGACAGCTGCCGGAACACACCGGTAGGTGCTTGGCGACAGATTTTCTGCTTGAGGGTGGTAGCTAGCCAGGCGGGCATTCGCAAAATGCCCTACCACCATGCAAATTTTATTGCATCGCACCATGCACTTCTATTACAGAAATACTATACCTAGTAAGGTTATCATCATGTATAGTTACTAGTTAATATATATTTTATTAATATTTATTTTATTATAATATTCTGAACACAGGAATGATAGAGTAGAAAAGCAAATTAAATATAAGCATAATACTTATCTTATATTTAATTTTAATATCCCATTTGACGGCAAGTGCTTAAGGACGGATCATGCTTGCGAGGATTTCCCAACGAACTATGAAAAACAGGATTTTACGCAGTCAATTACCATATCAGTTCTAATTATAGCGGTTTCAAGTTTCTAGCCACAAATTACTTTTTCTCTGTTTCATAATATATTACACTAACTGCGATTTCGTTCGCGCCATCAATGCAGACTTATGTGATACACAGTGGTCAAATGTGAATACATTTGACCAATGTTTATCACATAAGTAAAGCTGTGGTCTGCGGTGGAGCACTCTTAGTAAAACATAGCTCAGGAAGGAGCTTTTTACTTTGGATTTGAAAACTCCCAAGTTGTATTTTCCAGAAGACAGTAGGTAACTCAGAGAGTTCCTTCGAGGTTCGCACAAAAAATGTTGACCTAAAGTATATACGGTCTTTGTGTGTGTCTTTGGAATTTTGATTGTAAAACGGCGACTTTTTGCCAATGCTCTCCTTGTTTGGCGGTAGAACGAAGATATATTAGATTGTGCATTTCCATTACACAGTCTCCGAAATGTATCCGGCAAAAGATAGAAAGATTTAAAGAACTGATTGCGGCGAATGTTACAGATTTCAGAGTTTTATCTTAGCAAGGCAAACTTCCTCTTGAGCCTCTTGCCATTTCATTTAGTTAAGTAAGTCAATAGTCTCTAGATGATATTTAGCGGATAAATCTCAAGATTGTCCAATAATACAATGGTAGGTATTTTCGTAGATGCCAATGAATATAACATATTGATTGAGTAAGAAAAACCATAAATAATAGAGGAAGATGGTATATTATCGGACACTTAAATATTTTCGGCTGTATTTAAAAAAAATCTGCATATACGAGACGGAATTTTAAGCTACACTTTGTTTCTTTGATGGTATACGTTTAATCTAAATTTTTGTCCGTTACTGTACAACACTCTCTTGTGCGAAAATATTGGCATACAATTTTAGCAAGTTAAGTAATAAAATAAATTTAATATAAAGTTTATATACTTAAATAAATAGGCTACATTTTATAAAAAAAGGGAAATTATAAATTACTCTCTACATCAACGTCTATAAACATAAAAACAAAATAGCGATACTCCGTCAGTCCCAAATTCTGGCAATAATCACTTCTATCAGGTTCGCCGATTTTTTTTTGATACGTTAGATGTCACCGTTCCACGAGCGCGGGGTACGGGGGGTAAATTTTAAATAAACATGTGGTTTATGAACATCGAGAAACTAACCTAGAGAGTGGAATTCATGGTTCGGTCTATCTGGCAACTAGTGTGTTGTATCGGACACACTCCAAATTTAAAATATCCTTCCTCCTAGTGTTGTGATTACGCTTATGGTGGTGTATATCGATTTTATATCGATAATTGTCGATATTATGTTACCCTTCTTATGGTAAATTTTGATTCCAACCATGGAATTTCTACACGGAAATTCATAGTCATCTGGACCATCACTGCTTCTAAAAGATACAGTGGAATTTAAACAGATATCGTACAACTTATATTTGTATCTATATAGTTTTGTCTTACATAGTTAGTAAAATATCTACTAAACCTATACACTCATTATATAGGCATTAATATTATTATTCAATTTATTATATGTATTGTATAAAAGATCTTTATTTTACTTGTTTGAATTAGTTTTATGTATATCTAAACACATTCAAATACTTATTTTATACCTAAACCTGTTACACTTCGAAGGAAGCCTTATTTAATAAACCATTTTTAATATTTTCAAATACCGAATTTCTTAATACTCAGCGATCTAATTTTTTTCAATAATGTCGTAGTTTGATATTTGATTAGGTTATTTAGGGAGTCATTTAATATTTTACTTATTTTAAGAGATGCGAATCATAGTAATTACTTTATTTATAACCTATATATATAACTTAAAGCTTATAAAACAATATTTAGTAAGCTAGAATGAGTTTGGTAAAATTATAAGTTAGAATGAGTATTCAAACTTACATTTTTTTCCGTTGTTTTAGTCTTTTTTTTATGTAACTGTGACGGATCAAGCACGAGGCCCGCCTGATGTAAAGCGGACTAATCTCTGGCTATAACAGATGCATTTCGTCACAAGTCACGAATTGCACTGCGCCCGTCACCTTGAGACGTAGTTGTTAATTCTCATGTGCCCGTAATTTCACTGGCTCTCAAGGACTGCTGCCTGAACACACCGTTAGGTGCCCTTCCACCATGCTTTGCCCGCGGCGGGATTCGAACCATGGACATGCAGCACGGTAGTCCATAGCCAATGGCACTGAGCCCTCACTGCTTCATATTTCTTCTGTATTTTATTTTCTCTTATTGATAGCTGTGAAAATTAAAATATTAACTGACATTATGTGGATTAGCTAAAATGCGCTGACTTCATTAAAAATAGACTTAGTGGAATAGACACGGTGAGTGACTCATGTTAATTTATAAGTGTTAATTGATAAGTATCCCGTGGGGTACCGTGCTAGAATTTTATTCCACCATTGCTATCGGTGTCATTGGTGTTATAAGAGGTAACTAAAGGTAAAATACCAAAAGGTGGGAAGCAGCGCTTTCTGAGAAACTGATATCTTAAACTGCGATCCCCAAGACGCCTGCCAAGCGTGGGAATTGTGACAAACTCTCCCTTAATGGTGGAGGATGTGTTCGGAAGAGGACAATCCTGCCAATACAGCAGTTTATTACGTTATATATACAGTATTTGACGTTATAATTTGCTAACATTAGGTTTTTTTACACAGTAGTTTCCATTGTTTACCTACTTCTTACAGCCAAGCGTAAATATAATTCACACTCAACGCTGAAGATGTCTATAGATATATTACCATGTTGATGTTCTAAATATGCACTATATCGATATCGATTAAAATTGCACATTCATTCCGTCCCATCACTATAAATCACGTGGTCGTGGCTTAGCCAATTAGAACGTGTTTCGATATGAGAAAAATTGACAGAAATTTGTTTCTTACAAAGCTAATAGAATGGCGTCTCTTCGGGTTACTTTCTCGAATTTTATGAATGATGTCCGATACTATAGTATAGTATACCTTCCCGTAATTAGGTACTAACTGCTGGTTAAAGTTCGTGCTTAAAGTTGTTCATATTCCTGTTCTTAATAACCCTATGTATAAGTATGCAATTTTTGTAATGTGTCCGTATATTGTAGCGGTGTTACCTTTATTTACAGCTTTTAGATTGTTCTGACTTTGACAATAGACCTATAAATTATTATGCCTATACGATAGTGCCAACGCCAGCTTAAAATGAGCCATACGTTTAAAGGTCCTGTACATTCCGGGTTTCTAGTTATTTGGAACGAAATATTAAGGTTGTCATATCAGTAACTTCTGAACTACAAATCCGATGACTTTGAAATATTTACGGGAAAATCTTTATAGTACCACTATTCTAACCAAAAATATTGTATTGTATAATCGGACTACGAGTTAGTTGTAATTTATAAGTATACATTTTGATTTGAATCCCTACTCCCAAGGGAACCGTGCTTAATTACGAGATAAAAAGTATATAATGTCCTACCTCGTAGTATGAACTGAAATCATACTAAGTTTAATTGCAATTCATTCAGTACTTTTGGCGTGATGCGCGGCCAAGATACAGACAGATAGACAGACAAAAAACAATCATTTTTGACATCAGTATCAGCTACATGTTCTCTCAAAAAAAAAATTCAAATTATATTTACTGTACAGAACTGGACCTGTTAAGGGTGAACTGGCCGGACGGTTCTCCATACAAACGCCGTTGGGTGATCACTCCCATATTTGAGGATTTAGGTCCAAAATAAAGCATAACACCGATTGATCTCGTCATTATCTAGGCTTGTATGATGCCAAAATTTTAAAAAGATAATTAATTTGTAAGTTATGAGCCTCGAAAACTTTATATGAAAATGTTTCGAGGCTCATAATTCTCAGGTTAATTATTTTATTAAAATTTCGGTATCATACAAGCCTAGATAATGACGAGATCAATCGGTATTATGCTTTAGTTTGGACCTCAATCCTCAAATAAAAGAGTGATCACCCAACGGCGTTTGTATGGAGAACCGTCCGGCCAGTTCACCCTTAAAGTTTTATTATAAGTATAGATTTTATTCTATTGCTATTATGTAAGCACAACAGATAAAATTTTTAACTAATAATTTACGAATATTTTAATACGAGCAGTACCATTAAAAATCGTCCCGTTCCACCTGGGTAATGAAAGACTAACACAATCTGAAGCGAGATGATTTGTACGCAAGTTTTCCCTTTTGTTTGAAAAGCTGGGCAGCTTTTCAGGTTCTTTTTGTCTAGTTATAAAATAAAGAGGACAATATCTAGAGGAAGGAGGGAGGAGAATATCTAAGCTCTAGAGGATTAAATTAAGTATGATTATAAATGTAGGTAATAGAATGTAATGCTTAGTTATAGAATAATAGAATAGATTCAGGCGTAACTTTGCAGAAATCCATATTGATTTATAAAAATCTATTTTTTAACGCAACACAAAATTAATATATGGCTCCCTTAGGGTGGGTGGGCAAAAATTTACTGTAAAATTGAAGCAAATATTTTTGCAGTCGGATGTATGAATTTTGTAGCAAACTGGTCTATTTTTATAGTTTAGTAGTAGTGCACTGCCGGAAACTTTTGGTATGCTACACTCTGTATTACAACGGGAAATTAACTTTGTTATTTCCGTAATGTATGGGAGTGGTATCTACACCTAAGCACAGATTAAACCTAAGATGGATATTTAAGTAAGTTACGTAGCACTACACTGAGAAAAACGACTTAAAGGCTTAAATCAAATTTGACCTTTTACCGTTGAATTGTAAATACGTAAGATGAATTCACAACTCTTAAGATGATTTTCACCACATTTTCACACATAATAATTTCTTGAAATATTTGTAAGTATATGTATTTCAATCGAAGTCTAGATAAGACTTCTGTGAAGGTACCTTAATTAAATTAGTGAGTGTCGCCGCTTATGATCATTGGGTTAGATTATTAGATTTATTATTAGACACGGAACAGTCGTAGGTAATATTGTTTAGCCGAGAAGCATTTGTTTTTGGTTTAAGAATATATAATACTAGCTTTCCGGCCGCAGCTCCGCCTGCGCGTATGTCGGTTATCACGCAAAACCAGTAACCTCTTTTTGCGTTGTTGAATAAAAACTATCCTATGTCCTTCCCCGGGTCTCAAACTATTTCCATACCAAATTTCATCCAAATCGGTTCAGTAGTTTTTAAGTTTATTTGTTGCATATAAAAATACTTAGAAATATTTCCTCTTTCTATAATATTATTGTAGATCAGCAAAAGTGGTGCACCTTCTAAAATAAGTACCAATAGGATTTTTTATCATTTGCTACGAGGCGTGTCGAATCCTGCACATGACTATATTTTTTCCTCTCGTTGTAATTTTGTAATGTATAGGTAATATTAGACTAGTTTTGTTATATAGCCTATGAACATCTTCCGCTTCAGTCTCAACAGCCTACAAAGTTTTTATTAACACATAAGTGAGTAACTTATTCTTATAGAACATCAGGTCAGTATAATATTAAACCAGCCGTCGTAAGTGATAAGTTGAAGCATTGATAGACAGCTATGGACTGCCGTACCTCAAGTCCATGTTTTTTTTATGTTATTGTGGCAGAACAAGCTCGAGGCCCACCTGATGTTAAGTGGACTAACCTCTGCCTATAACAGATGCATTTCATCACAAGTCATGAATTGCACAGCGCCCGTCACTTTGAGACGCATTTGGTAAGTCTCATGTGCCTGTAATTCCACTGGCTCTCAAGGACTGCTGCTGGAAAACACCGTTAGGTGCTTGCCGAGAGATTTTCTACTCGAGGGTGGTGGCTAGCCAGGCGGCTTATCGCAAAATGCCCTTCCACAATAGTCCTAGTTTTATTATACATTTTACCAACCATAATTCAGTGAGTACAAAGTTAAAAAGGCATTGTGCGGTGGTCGCAGCCGGCTGACCTAGATTACGAGGACAGAGCGTTGTTCTTTATCAAAATATTACTTACTTGAGTGACGTTTTAATCTAATAAAAAGCTTTATGGACACGAATAGCTTGCGTTCCTTTTCTTAATATACTGAGTAATGGTTTGCAAGTACCTTCAGTATCGACTAAGTTCGTATAGTTATATATAATGCTAACTGCGCCCCGCGGTTACACCCGGGTGGTGATGGATGATGATGATAAAATGTAACATAGGTGATAATCCAGCGCCTCGTTTACCTCCATACCAAATTTCATAAAAATTGGTCCAGCCGTTTGAGCGTTAAGAAGAAAGAAAGATACCTGCCCACACACTCACAAACGTTTGCCTTTATAATATTAGTATGATAAGAATCAATTTGCCCGTGGGGTGCCGGGCTAGAATGTAATCCCCCCATCTCTACACATGGGTGTCGTAAGAGCCGACTAAGGTTAACACACCAGAAGGTGGGGAGCAGCACTTTCTGAGGAACTGTAATTGTAAAGTTTTATTAAAATCGGTACAGTAGTTTTTGCGTGAATGAGTAACAGACATCCACCCATAGATCCATACTTACAAACTTTCGCGTTTATATTATCAAGAAAGCATTTAGTGTTTGCAAATTGGTATTTTAGACTAATAGAAAAAAATTAAGTTAAAGCATTAAACTTCATTTTTTTTCTATTTAGTTTAATGCTTTTGATGAACAAATTATTATTCTTCCGCATTTTGTGGTGTAGTAAAAAATAAAAAAGGGTAATACAGTAAACATGTTTTATTTTTATTTTTAGAGTTCCGTACCCAAAGCGTAAAAACGGGACTATATTACTAAGACGGTCCACTCCACTCCACTGTCCGTCTGTTTGTCTGCCTGTCACAAGGCTGTATCTCATGAACCTAGCTAGCTAGAACAGACTAAAGAAGCTAGAAACAATTGGAATGTTCACTGGTTCTATATTTCTATTGCCACGATAGCAACAAATACTAAAAATCGGCCAAGAGGGAGAATCACGCTCGCGAAACTACATCTCAAACTTATAATACAGTGTCTAATGTTGTTTATATAATGGTACGGAACCTTACGTGTGCGAGTCTGACACGCCCTTGGCTGTTTTTTGTTTTAACTCTATCATAAGAATGGTAATACATAAAAGCAACAAGCTTGCTGTTACATAAATCCAATATTTAACGAAATATTTATAAATACTTTCTAGTAGAAAATCTGTCGCCAAGCAATTAACGGTGTGTTCCGGCAGCTGTTCTTGAGAGCCAGTAATTCTAGGTTAGCCTGAACAACATCTTCAACCACATCATCACTTACCATCAGGTGAGATAGTGGTCAAAAGGCTAACCTATCAAGCATAAAAAATTTTGGTACAGTCAGTGTTGGTGTGGAACCCTCGGTGTACGAACCCATCTCGCACTTGGCCGATTTTATCTTTCTTCATAAAACATATTTTATCTGTCCGTTCGAAATTGTATAGTAACTCTGAGTTTGGTTTTCAACGCTAAAATTGCGCCAATCATTTCATGAAAACGCGAAAGAATTTCGAATGCGATATTGAGCCGGAAATTTAATTTGAATAAATAAATTTTTGTGGCTCCGAAATAGACGTGATTAAATATAACGTTTGAAATTTTCCGATTGTGTTTTTATCTTGATGAACCCCTACAAAATGCTCCCAAAAATCATATGATCGAATTGACATTTGAGCAGATAAACAACTACCCCACGACGGAGGCTAAAAGGCTAAATAAATAGATTCAGGCGTTACTTTGCGGAAATACATATATAATAATAACATATATAATTAAAATATTATTAAAATATTTTAAAAATATTTGTTAATATTTTAAAAATATTTGTTAATATTTTAAAAATATTTGTTAATATTTTAAAAATATTTGTTAATATTTTAAAAATATTTGTTAATATTTAAAAATATTTGTTAATATTTTAAAAATATTTGTTATTATAGATAGAACTCTTTATTGAAACACCACACTACATATATATGATGAATTTACGAAAAATTAATTACAATAATGTTACAATTGGCGGCTTTATAGCGATCTCTTCCAGGCAACCATGCTTTGGATGGAGCAGTTTAGATCCCCTCCCACACAACATTAGTTTCGTTATATTAAATAATATCACGCTCAGTGAAATGAATGAATCTAATTATAATAAAATATGAATCTAAGCTTCAGTTTTTTGGTTCTTTAACATCCCTTAACCTGACAATAAAAATTGAGGTGATGTCTATTCTCGGCCAAACCTCCTTCCAGTGTAGACTCACAATTTTTGAGTTTAATGCCTCCTATTTAAATCCAATTTTTTTATTAACTTCTTTCCAATTATAAGCTCTACATTTTTTAATGTACGGCCTCTCATAGTTAAGCCTATATTTTTTAATGAACTTCCTTCCATTTGTAAATTCTATATATTTTAATGTACGGCCTCTCATTATGAAGCCTATATTTTTTTATTAACGTCCTTCCATTTTTAAGCTCTACATTTTTTTATGTAACTCCTCTCATTGTAAAGCCTAGATTTTTTAAATTACGTCCTTGTATTCGTAAGCTCTACTTTTTTTAATGTACGGCCTGTGAAGCCTAAATTTTTAACTAACGTCCCTCCATTTGTGGACTCTACATTTTTGAATCCCTCCTATTTAGAAGCCTATTTTTTTTAAATTAACGATCTCCCATATCACGCACGCTTCATTTTTGAATTTACGGTACCTGGTAAAGTGATTTAATTTTTTTTTATTTATAGGGACTGGGCCCGGAGTCGGATACATGTATCCGAATACTTGCTGGGGATACCTTCACTACTTCTAAAAAGAAATACTGTCGAATTTAAAGTACATGTTAATGCTTGAATTTCATAGTGATATATGAATAAATGTCATTGTCTTCGTACCGTTTTATTCGATCGCTGCCCTTCAGGCATGAAATTTGATATTCACTCGATAAAAGCACCTCGTTGATTGATGGGATTCGCCATATTGTGGCTTCAATCATGCCGAGCTTTCATTCAAATTACATTATAGAAAGACTAGATAATATTAGATTTGAACTTGAGGTAATGTTCCGAAGATTTCGACATTCATACTTTTTAATAGCTTATAGGCAAGCCTTTGACCATTATCTCACCTGATGGTAAGTGATCATCAGGAAAATGTTCTTCAGGGTGACCTAGAACTACTGACTCTTATGGACAGGTGTTGGAACACATCGTTAGTTGCGTTACTTAGCCATGCAGGCATTCGCAAAATGCCATACCACCATTCTATATGGACTGCCATTCTAAGAAAACTAAAACGTAAATCAAGTAATTTTTTCAAACAGAAATTGAATATGTTGGGTACACGATTGAACAAAACGGCACATGCCCTAAAAAACTGCAGATCTGTCCAAATCGAAAGAACTTTTGTAATTTTGTAAATTTTTACGGAAGATTAGATATTTGTAACTTACATGGTAGGAGTATCTTCACTGATTTACGTAAATTCACTAGTTCCCTACACAAATGGCGTTGGACGAATCATGAAAGTCATTCTTATTGTTTTGAAAATAATAATAATCCAAGCCAAATTTATTTAGTTTATAAAATTATTTCCAAAGTGGCCTATCATTTGCAACACGACTGATTTTTATTGTGTCTCAAAAGATAGGCTACTGTGGTGCTCACTGCCCCATGTATACCGAAATAAAAAAAAAAACAAAGCAATCTTCAAATTTATTTCAAAACAAATCCACGAGTAGGTATATTTTTTATCATAACTGTATTTAAATTGGAAATGAATATGCACTCAT
Organism: Plagodis pulveraria; assembly: GCA_963890685.1. Taxonomy (NCBI): domain Eukaryota; kingdom Metazoa; phylum Arthropoda; class Insecta; order Lepidoptera; family Geometridae; genus Plagodis; species Plagodis pulveraria. Next base: position 7,280,790 of record OY982950.1, read on the forward strand.
TCTGATTCGATCGAGCTTTGTTTTTATCTTGTTTAGTTTCAACGTACAGTTCAGATAGTGAGTATTACTTAATCTATGGCGCAGTTCAAAAACAATTAGCAACTTTAGATTGACTGGAGTATTTCGAATAATGATCTCTTTTTTATTTGTCCTATAAAATTATTTATACAACAAAATTAGAATAGAAAATTTGTATCATCGAACTAAACTTTAACCGAGAGTTTTATTTGATCCTCAATTGTTTTTGTACTGTTCTACTACCAAAACTAATAAAGCATTTTATAACATTTTTATAGCAATAACAATTTGGATAGACGATCTCAAATTGCGTATTGAAATGATTTGTTTACGATAAACAATTTTGTTTTACTGATATTTAATATTGTGCGCCGAGCCGCGCGCGGAAATAACTACCGGTTGCAATCAATAAAAAAAAACTGTCATAAGAGTGATACGTTTTTTTTAGGTAAATACTTTGAGTTGATTATATAGATAATAATTTTTTTAAAGGTAAACGTAACCAGTAACCTAGTATCTGCCTTCTTAGTCAGTGGTGTACAAGCATACGAGTAAATACAATATGACAAAAAGATACGACTGCTGGACTTCACCTGATCGAAAGAAGTGCTTTAATGATGTCACTATCCTTCTATATTTCTAAATCGCTTACTACGCGATAGTCTGTGTAATCATATCTAGAAATATAGAAGAGTATTACGAGAGTCAAATGTTTAAAAAAGCACTTCCTTCGATCAGATGAAGTCTAGTAGTCTGGTTGATGCGAATGCTCACGTACTCTACAGAAAATCTCTACCCTCAATTAGAAAATCTGTCACTAACCATCTAACGGTGAGTTCCAGCAGTTGTCCTTGAGAGACCGAACCTTCTAGATAGCTGATTACCATCCTCACCCACACCATCACTTGCCAACAGGTGAGATGGTAGCCAGTCTAACTAATGACTACATCTATACTCTATAATGAAGAGGAAATTTTTTTTATTATTGTATGTAACGAACAAACTTAAAAACTCCTGTACCAATTTGAAACATTATTTCACCATTATTAGAATTCTACACTAAGGACCTCTTTCACGATCTTCAAGTAAAGTCTCGAGTAGGCTAATTGCCAGTTTAATTCACAAGTATGCATGCATGAATTTCACAATGGCTGAGTAGTACTAACCCACAGTTAAAGTGACCACTAACTTACTTCTTAGTTCATCTGGCTATAATTTATATAGGTTTCAAAAAAAGGTTGGTATTGCAAACTCCACACTGTCTAAAAATTTCTTGATAAAAAAATAAAAACAGTCACCTCGTGACCACGATCACTGCAAAGTGTTTGGAACGTCGGGACAAAAATAATGATAAATATACGCGATTTAAACCGTTTAAAGTTGTTTAATTCCTAAAAAAAAAACTAGACTAATGAATGAGTGACTTTGTTGACAGATTTTGAACGAATATTTGAATTTATTTCAAAGATTTTTCAATTAACCATCGAGTTGTTTATCAGAAGTCTGTTTTCTATTATTTAAAAAATATATAAAAAAAACATAATTGTGACATTTATTAAGTGAGTAACTTTAACCAGGAAGTCAAAAATTGACACTTTCCTTGAAGATCATGAAAAATTCCCTATCCCTTATGAACACACTCGTAGGCTATAGAATATTTTCAAAAACTAAGGGGTCCGTATGAAAACTTTGATAATGTAACCCAACGTGTAGAAAAATAAAAACGTTATATCTCGTACGCTGCGGAAATTGTTAAAAATAGATCAAAGTGATGTACTACAATTTTATAGAGGCATCAATATCTACAAAATAGTCCGCAATACCATATGTCTAACTAATACAGTAATGTCACAATAACTATATGCATGGTGGTAGGGCATTTTGCGAATGCCCGCCTGGCTAGCTACCACCCTCATGTAGAAAATCTGTCGCCAAGCACCTAACGGCAGCTGTCCTTGAGAGCCAGTACTTCTAGGTTAGCCTGAACAACATCTTCGACCACGTCATCACTTACCATCAGGTCAGATAGTGGTCAAAGGCTAAACTATCAGGCATAAAAAAAAACTACTTTTTATGTGTTTACATTTATAACTTCGTGCAAAGCTTGGGCGGGCCGCTAGTTTTTATGTTTAACCGAGGTAAAAAAAACATTCTCATTTCCAATACAATTTGCGAATGGATGTCGAAGTCTGGCAGGTGCTGATTTATCACTTCTGTAACAGCATCGCGTCGCGGCTTCATGTTTAATCAATCGAGTTTGGCGCATCGCAACATAAAATACTCGTGTTCATCTTGTTTTGGCTCACAAATACAAGGAGTTCGAGGAACAATTTTTACACAACTGTTCAAAAAAGGAGTGTTATGTTTCAGGGTTCATGAATGTACGAGTATGTATGTGAGTTTCTTTATTTACCTTAACTGCTAAACGGCTTAACCGATATACCTAACCATTAATGTACGATATATTGTCAGATTTGTCTTGATAGCACAAGTGACACCAGGTACATAAAACGGCAGATTTTAGACGCCATGTTGTGAGAAATTAATTACATGCACATATAATTAGTTACATGCATGTGTTCATGGGGGGGGTGCTGCGAAGACACATATGATTGAAGTAGAGAGAGCTCAACATGCCCTCCTTAAAGTCATAATGTCCTTACCATTCACGCACCCTACTACAGAGCTGTATGAGAAGTGCAATCAACTATCTGTCAGAAAAATATATATAGTCAACTGTGTCAAAAGGTATCATATTAAAAGTGTTCCATTCTTACCGGCTTCTAATAAGAGGGTAGATATATGCCCTGTCCCTAGGTGCAAGAGTATTTTTGCCTGGAGACAATATGACCATTTCTCTCCAAAAATATATAATGCACTTAATAGTAAGGAAAAATATAATCACTCAGTCTCTACAAAATTAAATCAATAATAATGGAATGGTTTAAAGAATATGATTATGACAAGCCTGAAAAAGTACTAGAAAGAGTGGAATTAAAATATGTACATTAAAACTCTAATCCACACCTCTTACAAAACAACCCATACCACACACCTACATACACACACACACTCATTCACACATACACAATATTTTATAAACCTTATCCTTTATTTGCTTTTATCTCCGATGCTGATACCTATTCTAAATTATATGTCTATATTGTTTCAATATACATAATTGTGGGAAAGGAACTGCCTTCTGCAACATAGTGAAAACTACAGCAGCGGGCAGGGATTTCATCTTTAACTTGTACCAAATTTTTAAACAATAAAGATATTAGTATTTGCATTTGTTTTGAATAGTAGTTTTGTATGGAATGCTTACTTTAACTTTATTAGATAAAATAAATAATAAAGCGAAAAACTGGCAAACCAGAATAGATATTAGGTTCAAGGACAAGTATGCAAAATTTCAATGAGTTTGAACGCTTGGTTTTTAAAATATGATGAAACTACGTTTGTATTGAAAATGCTGCGTGACCACTAGCCTTCTATACTCAGTGCCAAATAGCATGGCAATAGATTTCGTATATTTTAGAGTTGTTTATTTGTACCGTTGCGTCCTTGTAGGCCCTGTACCACGAAACCTAATTATGGTCTATTGCTAAACTCGTATCGCTAGAATTTCGTGGTACAGGGCCTACAAGGACGCAACGGTACAAATAAACAACTCTTAAATATACGAAATCTATTGCCATTGGCACCGAGTTTACCACATGAATAAAGAAGAATTATACCCTACCATAGGTACACACAACAGTGCTAGCATTCCCGGTGTTATAGGAATTGATATCGTTGTGCTTAAAGTAGAACGACGAGTAGGTAAATAAAAGTAAAACCTCGCGTTGCTATTAGCAGGATAATAATGCAAGGCAAAGTCAAAATTTTAAGATATTTTAAGCGAGATCTGGCTTTGTGTGCGTCTGTTTGATTTGTATATTATTAGGTACATAACACCCACACATTAAGCTTTCTATCGGTAGCATTACAGGCCTTTTTATGACGTCATTAAGGCGCGCCCGTCCGTAATTTTTCAGTGCAGTTGCTAGTGTATACTCAAGCGATCATATTTTGTAGTTAATTTTTTACTGTATGTATTATTCGCATTTAAGAACACAATAAGACGTCGTGTTTAAACAACGCCCACCAGTACAGATACACAACAATTATTTAATGTGGAGCGGCGCGCTTTCGTGAGTGAAAAGCACTATACTGATTAAATAGTATTTATTATACGATTACCGTATCAGCCGGATCACAGCCTCCCCTATAAAGGAGGTATATGCCATAATGCTTGGCAGGCGGCTTGGGGATCGCAGTGTAAAATGGCAGTGCATTAGAAGGCGCTGCTGCCCACCTTCCAGTATTTTTCCTTTAGTCGTCTTTTACGACACCCACGGGATGATATGGGGAGGTGCAATTCTAACCAGGCACCACGGGGCTATACGAATATACGGGGTTTATATGATTACTAAAAGGATTTTCGTCAGTTTTATGATTTTCTATTTTGAAGCAATGATGGCCGAGCGGTAACAGCTATGGACTGCCATGCCGCAGATCCATGGTTCGATCCGTAACACCGTCTTGAATTTCACCGCATGATGGAAGGGTATTTTGCGAATGATTGCCTGGCTAACTACCACCCTCAAGTACAAAATCTGTCGTGAAACACCGAACAGTGTGTTCCGGCAGCAGTCCTTGAGTAAAATTACAGGCACATGAGACATAACAGTTGTATATGTCAGTGTGACGGGCGCAATGCAATTCGTCGATTGTGACGAAATGCACCTGTTATAGGCAGAGGTTAGTCCGCTTAACATCAGGTGAGCTTCGTCTGTGATCCGTCACAATCACATATATAAAAACAAATAGGGCAGTAATGGATCACACTTTCCAAAAGCGCATGGTAGAAGAGCATTTTGCGATTGCTCGTCTGGCTAGCTACCACCCTCAATTAGAAAATCTGTCACTTAACACCTATCTGTGTTCCGGCAGCAGTCCTTGAGAGCCAGTAAAATTACAGGCACATGAGACTTGACAACTATGTCTCAAGGTGACGGGCGCAGTGTATTCGGGACTTATGACATCTGTGATAGGAAGAAGTTAGTCCGCTTAACATTAGGTGGGCTTTGAGCTGTTTACGTCACAATAACATAAAAAAATGATTACTCATTATTCCTACACAATACTTGTTCACATTACACCATGACGTAGTGGTCCGGTAATTATAGGGCAATGAATAATGTAAATTACGCGGTGCCCTTTAATTCCATCGGCTATTAATCATCGGTATCAGCGCTATATCTAAATCTGAAATAGGAGATTACAGAGGAACCTATCTGCTGACGTCATCCTCCACTAACGCAGTGAATACGCTAACGCGACACTAGTCATTATACCTATTTTGATTTTGTACGGGATGAACGGAACATACATAATACGAAGATATAATATGTAACGAAAATATAAACAACAATAGTAGACGCTATCCTTAACATCATGTGTGATCAAGTACCAATTGAAGGGATGTTTAGGTTATGAAGTCATTGTTTTATTTATTACTAGCATATAGGTACCCGATGCATCGCCCGCATGGACTATCCCTCAGGAACCCTTACTGGTTTTTGGGAGTCGTATAAAACATGTCATATATAAATAGGTTTTTTAATAGGTGTTTTAGGTGAAGATATCTTTAGTAGGCATAGGTATGTCATTATATTTTCTGATTGTATTTTGGGTCATGTTATGTCAGTTTATGTGCCCTTAATAAAAAAGATGGTGGTATTAGGCCTATAGCAGTAGGCACCACTTATCGTCGCCTCACAGCCAAATGTGGTTGTAGGAAAAAGGTTGCTTTTTTAAGTAATCTTTTTCAACCACTACAACTCGGTTTTGGTTCTCAGGGTGGTTGTGAGGCTGCTGTACATTCACTTCGCACATTTTTTGATCAAAATTGTGGAGATGTGCTTTTGAAGGTGGATGTTAAAAATGCATTCAACTCATTAGATAGAGGCACCCTTTTGACCGAAGTGAAAGATAAAATTCCGGAATTATACCCTTTTCTTTGGCAATGTTACGGCAAACCATCAAAATTAACATACCAAAACAACGTTATATTATCTTCCGTAGGATGTCAACAGGGTGATCCTCTGGGACCAGCCATCTTTAGCCTTGCCATCCACTCAATAATTCAACGTCTCCAATCTAAACTTAACGTTTGGTATTTGGATGACGGAACCTTAGGTGGCGATGCGAACACGGTATTGAATGACTTGCGAGTACTTATAGACGATTTTCGTCTTATTGGCCTTGAACTAAATTTTTCCAAATGTGAACTTTTTGTTTGTGATACTAGTCCGGATAAAATTTCGATTATTGAAAAATTCAACTTACTTGCGCCTAATATAAAATTAGTAGAAAAATGTTCGCTCCGTCTTTTGGGTTCACCGATTTTTGACGAATCTTTGTCACCATTTGTCGAAGAACAAATTCAAAAGTTTAGAAATGCTTCTAGCAGATTATTCAAAATTAACGCCCATATGGCTTTTACTATTATTAGATTTTGCCTTTTCGTTCCTAAATTTACATACTTTTTGAGATGTTGTCAGCTGTGGAAGCACAGTGAGCTTCTTTTAAGCTTAGACAATTTATTAAAAGATACGTTAATTTCGGTTTTGAATGTTGAGATGGATGATAGGGCTTGGGTGCAAGCTTCCCTCCCTGTGAGGTTGGGGGGCATAGGGATACGCAAAATTTCTAGTGTGGCATTACCAGCTTTTTTGTCTTCTGTACACAGTACACACAAATTAGTAGAAAAAATTCTTGCACAATCTTTAGGTTCTTTTGATGTAGCATATCTGGCTGAGGCCAAAACCACATGGGGACTGGCTTGTCCAAATACTGATTTCCCAAAAATGTTGTCATCTCAGAAACAGTGGGATCGGCCCCTATGCGAGCTAGCACGGAAAGATCTTTTAAATACGTGCCCTAGTATCGCAGATCGTGCTCGTATTCTCGCTGTTTCTGTGTGGGAATCAGGTCTTTGGTTACAAGCCATTCCTTCTTACAAAACTGGTAGCCTTATAGATCCTTCCGCTTTTCGTCTCGCTATTAGCTTACGCTTGGGTGCAAGGTGTTGTGTTGCACATCACTGCCAGTGTGGTACTGCAGTTGACCAACTCGGTCACCATGGCCTCTCCTGCTCTCGAAGTGCTGGTCGAATTTCCCGCCACGCCAGCCTTAACGATATCATTCGCCGGGCTTTTACCAGCGCCAATGTTCCAGCTGTTCTCGAACCGAACGGTCTGATGCGTGACGATGGTAAAAGACCTGACGGCATGACTCTGGTTCCATGGAAGTTAGGACGGCCCTTAGTGTGGGACGCTACATGCGTAGACACTTTAGCGCTGTCACACCTTTCTGAAACCCACGTGAGGGCTGGCGCCGCGGCTACTTCGGCGGAGCAACTCAAGCGGCGCAAATATGCTAACCTGGGTATGGGTTACATATTTGAGCCGTTTGGTGTAGAGACGTTGGGTCCGTGGGGACCGGGAGCTCATCGTATTTTCCAAAATCTATCAGAGCGCTTGGTCGATGCGACGCGTGATCAAAATGCTGGCACCTATTTGGCTCAAAGAATAAGCATTGCAATTCAACGGGGCAATGCTGCCAGCATGCTGGGCACGCTGCCAACTGATAGTGGGTTAGAGCATTTGGACTCCCTATGAGTCCAAATGCTTTTACTGTAGTAGCTGTAGTATTGTAGTAGCTGTACTGTTGTTTATAGTTTGTAGTTTTTGGGTCATCTATCTAAATATACAGCTATTACTGTGCACCACTGAATTGAAACCAAATAGAGATTCCGGAATGTGCCAAATTATTAATAGCCCTTTATTTTGTTCTACTTATTATCAAGATTACGGGGAAACAAAGTCGATTCTTACTGTCTATTCGAGGAAACTGTTGTTGTATAGCGAGGTTTATCGTTTAGATCACGCCACCAGCGCTGCTGTCTTAACAAAATAATTGCAAGGAGGTTCAAGTACCTGCATAACTGCGTAACTACTTACTTAAATTCTTCGTGCATTGGTAATCTACAGCTTAGGTAATGGTTACCTAATGGTTTATCTGTTTCCTTTAATTAACTTATCAAGTCAAGTTCAGCTGAGTTAAAGTAGCATTAAAACTCTCTGAAGGAGTTCGTCTGAGGATGTACTATACCATACCTATATCTACCGCCAACCAATAATGTTCGCATTTCTGTGGTCTATTTCAGAAAGGTAGCAGTGTAGGTCGTCACTTATGACAAAATGCATCTGTCGTAAGTGGCGAACTGATGGTATTAGCTATGGACTGCCGTGCCGCAGCTCCATGGTGCGATCCACACCGCCGTCTTGAACTTCACCGCATGATGTAAGGGCTTTTGCAAATGCTTACCTAACTAGCTAACACTTTCTTGTATAAAATCTGTCGTCAAGAACCTAACAGTGTGGTACGGCAACAGATCTTGAGTAAAATTACAGGCACATGAGACATAGCAGCTGTATGTGACAGGGCGACGGGCGCAGTGCAATTAGTCGATTGTAACGAAATGCATTTATTTTAGGCAGAGGTTAGTCCGCTTAACACCAGGTGGGCCTCGTTTTTTCCGTCACAATAACATAAATAATCTAACTTCGGGCTAACACAAGGTCAAAGATGTTCATACTGTGGATATGACTTTCAAACTAGCCAAAATGTTAAATTGAATTTCACACCCCAAATCCACTATTGATGGACGTTTAATTTCCTATTTTAGTAGAGACTTAGTGTCACCTGCATTAGACATGGCACGCGGTCACGAAATATGGTTGGTATTCTACGCTTTAATTTTTTCGCAATTATAACTAGCTTTTAACCTAAATAATACGTGGCATAAGGTCCTGCTGATTTATTACTGAGCGCTTCCGTGCTTCCAGAGGGGTCCTGGTTGATGTCTTACAGGCAAAATCTATTTTTTTAACGTAATTGCGACGGAATAAATGTGAACACACCGTTAGGTGCTTGTCGACAGATTTTCTACTTGAGGGTGTTAGGTAGCCAGGCGGAAAATGCCCTTCCACCATGCGGTGAAGCTCAAACCGGCGGTGGGGATCGAGCCAGGGTACCGCACGGCCATCATTGCTTCAAAAAAATAGATTATGCCTGTAGGACATCAACCAGGACCCCTCTGGAAGCACGAAAGCGCTCAGTAGTAAATACTACAAGCAGATATGCATCCAAGTCATGATCGCATCGGCCAGTGCCTTGGTTTCGATTCAGTGTCGATGGAAGCGCTTCGAGCTCTTCGAAAATCGAATTCAGAGATATAAAGGCTGTAAAAGTTAGGATCCTTGGCTTGTTATACTATATTCTCAACAATCCTTACTCCCCTTCCTATCTTAGTAACTGTATACGCTGGAACGTGCTTAAAGGGAAGGTACAGAAGGGTAGGACTCACATGGGATAGACGCTCGATGGCACGCTGAAACTCTCGAAGGGGCTCGGAGCGATGATGCACTGCCTGTTAACTTATCAACTATATGCACTGGTGTTCTGTAAGCACTGGTTGGCACTGGATTTTGGAGGTTCTAATTTAGGGCTAATCTTGCACTGACTTCGACTGCGTCGACGATAGCAATAGGCAAGGACACGATGCGTGCCGGGTGAGGTCTCGAGGGGTAGGGGGGGGGGGGTGTATCAGGGGGAGGGGTAGGAGATGTCAAGAGAGCACAGCATAGGTACACAGATGATAACAGTTTGGCGGCTACATTTCCTCCGCCCTAAACACAAGGTGTTTATGAAAGGGTCACTCTATGGGAAGTCGAACTAATTTTGATAAGGAACGAGTCAAAACTCCGGTAGAGGTACGTACATCAACTACACGAACAATATTGTCATCCCCAGGATACGTTTTTAGGATACGACCTCGTCGCCACTCAAGAGGAGAAAGATTATCTTCCTTCATAAGCACAAGTTCACCTATCGATGGAGGTTTACAAGGGTCAGTCCACTTCTGTCTGGATTGGAGGGTTGAAAGGTATTGGGTATGCCAACGTTTGCAGAAATGCTGCGTGATTTGTTGAATCAGCTGGAATCTATTCAGCCTAGAAACGTTCACATCCGACAGAGGATATTCAGGTAAGGCGTTAAGGGGTTGACCAATAAGGAAATGGCCAGGGGTGAGGATTTCAACATCACTGGGATCATCAAACGATACAGGACACAAGGGACGAGAATTTAATACCGCCTCAATCTTTGTAAACACGGTTGTAAGTTCTTCGAACGTTAAGGGGGTTTCACCTAGAACTCGCTTCAAAAGAGACTTAGCTGACTTCACGGCCGCTTCCGATAGACCGTTCCAATTCGGGGATAAAGGAGGGGTAAAGATCCACGTTATACCACGTTTAGACATTTCATGTCCAAGGGAAGCCTGATTTTCACACATAAATTTATATACGTCCCGTAAATAATGATTTGCTCCGACATAGTTCCTACCATTATCCGACCTAATATGATCAGGAACACCACGACGTGACACGAAACGTGACAAGGCTGCTATGAACGCGTCGGTAGTAAGGTCAGACACGACCTCCAGGTGGACTGCCTTCGTCGTCTGGCATACCAGGATGCAAAGGTAAGATTTTACAATTTTCCTGTTCCTATAGGCCTGAACTCGAGTATAGAAGGGACCTGCGAAATCGGTTGAAACCCTTATAAAAGGGCGGGCTTTGGTGACACGGTCTCGGGGGAGGTCGCCCATTGGGGGAGTGGAAGGTTTAGCAGTCAACCGGTAACAACGTACGCATTTAAAAATTACATGTCTTATAAGACGTCGGGCAGAAAGTATCCAAAAGTCTCGGGCTAGGATTGCTTGTAAAGTATTAGGGCCAGCGTGCGCATTTTCAACGTGAAAATGTCGCACAAGTAAGTTAACAAAGGGTCCGTCTTTGGGTAAAAGGTAAGGGTGGCACGAATCATAGGGTAAATCAGAATGGCGAATGCGGCCGCCTACTTTAATCGTGCCAGTCGCATCAAGGAAGGGAGATAGACGTCGTACTGCGGTACGAATAGGCTGATTACTTCGCAAGCATTCAATAATGTCAGGGAAGGCAATTCTTTGTACGATTTTAATTAAAAACAACAAGGCATCCTTGCGTTCAAGGGCAGTTAGGGAAGGATCCGTACGACGTGAACTAGGGTTTTTGGCATTATGAACAAACCTTAACATAAACCCTACCACACCAGTTAGCTTATGGAAGGAACTGAAACGTTCTAAAAGAAATGAAGAATCCAGAAGGGGAGTTTCCGGAGCTACCAGCAAACAGCGAATCCCGGGCAAGTCATAAGGTAAGGATGCCTCATCAACGGGCCATAAGCTGGGGGGCTTAGCTAACCAGGGAGGACCCCACCATAGGGGATGTTCTTTTAAAGAAGAGGCTGGCACACCACGAGAGGAACAATCAGCAGGATTTTGGTCACCAGGAACGTATCTGAAGGTTTCGTGTAAGTTTGCACTGATTATTTGAGAAACTCTGTTAGCTTCAAAGGTTTGCAAGGTATGAGGGGGGGTCTTGATCCACGCAAGGGCAATTTGGCTATCCGTCCAGCAATGAAGAGAGTCTAGCACAATCGACTTCTGAAGGCAGAGGACTATGTGCGAGAATATTTTAGTAAGGAGCACAGCTCCCATCAATTCCAATTTAGGAATTGTCAGACGTGTCCGGACGGGGGCAACTTTAGTTTTCGACATCAAGAGATAGACGGAGCCATTGCCATTGGAGTCTTCTGATCTCAGGTAGCACACAGACGCAAACCCTGCCAAGGAAGCATCGCAGAATCCGTGCAAGGAGTATGAAACACTGTCAGGGGGGAAGATACGCCGAGGTAATGATACTAAATTTATGTGAGGTAAGTCAGTAATAAAAGAATTCCACTCTTGTAATAATTCAGGGGGGAGGGGGTCGTCCCATCCAATACCTGATAGCCAAAGTTTTTGAACAAAGACTTTTGCTTTAAAAACTACGGGGGAAATCCAACCGCATGGATCATAGGTGCGAGCAATAAGGGACAGTACAGTACGCTTAGTAGCCTGCGTTTCAGGTACTGAAGAGAATTTATAGGAAAAGGCATCCGTCACGGGATTGTATTGTACACCTAGTACAAGTACAACTTGGGGATTCTCTGCATCAGCAAATTGGTGGGGGTTTTGAAGATGTTCACTAGGTAAATCGTCTAAGAGCTCGGGGCAATTAGAGGTCCATTTTCGAAGCTCATAGCCGCCAGATGCCATTATACCTTCAAGTTGGGACTTCAATTTACGAGCTGATGCCAGGTCAGACGCACCAGAAAGGCAATCATCAACGTATAGATCGTTAATCAGGACTTCAGCCGCTAAGGGAAATCTATGCCGCTCTTGTTCCGCTAGCTCGTGCAAAACTCTAATGGCGATGTAAGGACTTGACCTTAAGCCGTAGGTGTTGGTATTAAGCTCGTAGGTGAGAAGAGGATCTGAGGGGGACTCACGCCATAAAATCAATTGGTACATACGATCCTCCGGGTGGATCCATGACATTCTGAACATCATACGAATGTCAGTCACAAATACCACAGAATGCCTTCTAAAGTTCAACAAGATAAGGGTAATATCATTTTGTAATTTAGGGCCGGCGTGAAGGCATTGGTTTAGAGTAACGCGATTCGTAGTAGGGGATGAGCCATTGAACACTACTCTTATTTTCGAAACATCGCCAGTATTTTTGAAAACGCCGTGGTGAGGTATGTAGTAATGTTCAAGGGAAATGGTTTGTGAGTCACGTGATAAAGGGGTCATATGATTTAGTTTTATATATTCACGCATAAAGGCTATATATTTTTCCCGAAACTCTAGATTACGTAACATGCGTTTTTCAAGGCTAAAGAATGTGCGTTCAGCAGTAAAACGGGAATCACCTAGGGTAGGTCGGTCAGATAAAAAGGGCAGGCGGGTAGTAAATCGACCTAAGTTATCTCGGGTAGTAGTTGATTTAAATATCTTCTCACACTCATCGTCACGAGGGTCACGTTTGGGGGGTTCAGGAGGTTCTTCAACCTGCCAAAATTTCTCTACTACCTGTGACAAAGACACAGCAGCTTGAGGGCCCGGCTGTACCGCCGCGACACCAGGTACGGGTCCAAATATTAAATATCCTAAGGCTGAGTTAAATGCCGTAAGACCGCATGACGTTAGTTCAACTTTATCCGTACCGAATATGGCACCGCACACATCTGCGCCTAATAAAATATCTATGGGCCCGGGCTTATTAAAGGCAGGATCCGCTAACGGTAAGGAAAAAGGAATTAAATGTTTAGGCAGCTCAACTTCAGGGTGTATACCGGCAATAACATCAATAATTAGGGCTTCCGCAAAAAACTTAGGGTAGGAACTAGACAACGATTTAAAGGTAAGGGACACAGAACCGCAGGCTCGGGTAGACTCCACATTGCCTACACCGCGTACGGGGGCAATCGAAGCACACACATGTAAATTTAAACGAGAGGATAATTCACTAGTAATTAGGCAACCCTGGGCTCCGGTGTCACAAAGTGCGCGAGCTTCAACATCATAACCGGATGAAGTTTGTATACGGATAACTGCGGTAGGTAGGAGGACTAAGCTTGGGTAACTGTGTGTGAAAAAGGTAGGAAACGATAAGCTATCTAGCTATGCGGCACGCTGATGCCGCGCGCTTATGGCATCTCTGCTAGGAGAGTCAGGGCGGGGGTGGTCTCGGCTAGGGGAGTCAGGCGCATAGCGCACAGTGTTATTTGACCATCTGGGAGGTGACCTGCGAGGGGGTGATTTATTCTGCACTCGGGGGGTAATTCGAGGGGAAGATCGACCGGATATATTTACTGTACCTCCGCCCATGGCGGAACCTGACCTATTATTATAATTATTGTGACCAGGGCCGGACTGGGAACCACCGCTTTTATTGAAACACAACAATGTATGATGCGTTGTCCGGCTACAGGAAGAACATTTATAATTTTTAGGGCACGATTCAATTCTGTGCTTGTCTAGGCAACGGTAACAAAGAAATGAAATCCTTACAAATTCCGAACGCTCATGGGGCGATTTAGCCATAAATTGACTACACTGACGCAAGTAATGAGACGGGCTAGAACAATAATAACATTTAGGCCATGAAGTGGGCGTGCTTGCAGGGGCATCGACCACATATGCACGACGGGGCAATGGAGATCGCGCACTCTTATTAGGGGGGCAGTCGACCACCGTATTTCCCACTGTTTCATGATGGCGACACTCTTCTTCTAAAAATTCTATCAATTGGCTAAAGGTAGGTAGCTTTGTAACGTCACGGCCGTAGTGACGTTCAAAACGGGTCTTTAATTCCGAGGGTAATTTATTCATACATATGTGGACCAGGAGATATGACCAATGTGAGACAGGAAGCTCTAGCCTATCTAGTGCCCTATAGGCCGACAAAAGGGGGTTAAGGAACGACGAACGAAGTCCTGTAAGGCGAGTCGGTATTTCGGGTAAGTTAAGCAGTTGAGCTATGAGTATATCGGTCTGAAGACGTAGGTTGTGATAACGATTCTTTAGTAGGTCACGGGCAATTTCATAATTCGAATCTTCGATTCTTAAATGCTGAATTAGTCGACGGGGCTCATCACTCAAGGAGCCGACTAAATATTGCAGCTTTTGGGTAGGGGTCAAATCAGTCCTTCGATGGACAATGCTGTCAAACTGATCCTGGAAACTAATCCAAGAATCGGGTCTCCCGTCAAACCTAGGTGTGGATAGCTCAGGAAGAACCGAACTTCTAGGGCGCGGAGCATCGCAACTATACGTGGATAAGTCTTTCTGAGGGGTACTGTATGCGCGTGGGCTTGGTTCCGCTTCATAACGTTTCAACTTTAATTCGTCGACGATTTCGCGCGCTGACTTAATTTTCAACTGTAAATCGTCATATTCGGATTTATCTATTATAGGGTCCAAATAACCCATTAGTTTCGCGCAGGCATCGCTAAATTTTGCATAATTAGAATCAAGGTCACTCAAACGCATTAACAGTCGAGTTATTGGAACTTTATCTATTATTGAAGAGGAGTCGGCCAGCCAGTCGTAAGTATATCTAAGGAGACCGAGTAGGTGTTTATATTCATTAGACTCTGTAAATATAGAATCCTGTCTATGGGCCATTATCAAAATTCAATAGGTAGGTACAAAACCTACACCTTACAACAGTGTTTACAAGATTATTTTTCAAAATTACGCACAACAATAGGTAAACAAGGTTCGTAACGATCACTTGGGCTTATGAAGTAGATATACAGTTAATGCAAGGTAAAACACAAGCACAATAATATAATATTAACATAACATACGGTATTTTACGTAATCCGGAAGACGTCAATGTATGTAGGTCAGCTATGCAAAACACGATAAGGAGAAGTTCAATGCATTAAATGATACATTCACTGGAGGGTAGGCCAAACATTCAGAAAAATATGTTCGGAACAATTTATCTTGTGATTTACTGCTATTAGAACATTATAACATATAAAAGGGCTAATATTTAAGGGCCGTTAGGTGTTTATAACTATAACAAAACAGTAGGTACACTGGTAACACGATTATATGATTTATCGTTACAATCGATGTGCCACCGCGGGCCGGAGGAATGTATAACTTTAATAGGGTTTTAGGTATTAAACCACGAAAATTAAAGGCCGTAAACCACGCTCTGCTACCAAAATGTGTATACGCTGGAACGTGCTTAAAGGGAAGGTACAGAAGGGTAGGACTCACATGGGATAGACGCTCGATGGCACGCTGAAACTCTCGAAGGGGCTCGGAGCGATGATGCACTGCCTGTTAACTTATCAACTATATGCACTGGTGTTCTGTAAGCACTGGTTGGCACTGGATTTTGGAGGTTCTAATTTAGGGCTAATCTTGCACTGACTTCGACTGCGTCGACGATAGCAATAGGCAAGGACACGATGCGTGCCGGGTGAGGTGTCGACGGGTAGGGGAGGGTGTATCAGGGGGAGGGGTAGGAGATGTCAAGAGAAGGTCATTAGGGATGGGACACATCGCACAGCATAGGTACACAGATGATAACAGTTTGGCGGCTACAGTAACTCTATCAGTTTTCTCTCCAACATACATAACCTTGACCTTAGATCAAGTAATAATTTACTCCTTGATATCCCTTTGCACAGCACCTCTTTTGTAGATAAATCCTGGTGTGTGGTTGCACCTCGTCTGTGGAATGAGTTACCGTTATCCATTAGACAATCTCCTTTTAAGGAAGTCTTCAAACGACGGGTCCGTGACCTTTTTATAAGATTTCAACGCTTTCATAAAATCTGTCACTTTTATCACTGTTCTTAAATGTTATAAAAATGATTTAATTGTTTTTTTTTATATTTACCATTAGTATATTATATCTATTTATATAACTTTTATATTATAAATTTAGTATAATTTTATTATTGCATAGAGGTATATATAATATTTTATATCTGTAATATTCTTTGCGTTTTCTGCTCTACAGTATTTACATTTTTTGATGCACGCCTACGTCCTTTTCTCTAAAACTTATATGCGGATGTCTGGTAGAAAATGCTGTAGCATTAAGTCCTCCATTTGTACTGTAGTAAAGAATTATATAAATTAACAAATAAATTAAAATTATCATTACTTAAACAAACAAAAACAACTTTGACGTCATTTTACATACAATATTTTCATAGTGTACAATTTTAAATTAAAACAATGATTCAATAAAGGTATGCATTCACACATACCTAGTTATCCAACTGTCGCACCTACTGTCAGGCTACATAAAGTTTGTATTTGTTTCAAGTATTCAATACGTCAATCAACAGCTGCTCGAAATAGGCTGCGTTTTACGTGGAAAATAGTTTTGTTTATGCGTTTGTGTTGAAAAATGTCGTAGGATATTCGTAAGCGTTGGATAGGAAATTAACTGGTTTCGTCGTTTTGATGACTTCAAAAGCCGAAATTCTAGTATTTTATGTAGAATAAAACCTTCGTAGTTTACCCCGCCCAGGTACGATACTTACATATTTCTGTTAAACAACAGTCGGTGAGATAGAGCCTCAAAGGCTAGCCTCGGAATCGGTAAGAGGTAGGCAGGCGGTGTTATTATTAATGTTCAAATAACACCTGTCAAAAATCCAAAATGACAGATCTAAATAGTCAGTCAAACATGAAACAGTGCGAACCATAGCAAAACTCGGCATTTTAAAAAATCTATATAAACAAAATTTTGAATTAAAAACTCATTTTAATTATTGTTAAAAGCCGGTACCATATCTGTTGTTACCTCAGAACATTTGACTGGGTGACCCGATCTTGATGTTTTTTTTATTTGAAAGCTGATGCTTGTCGTTTGGTCCCATTTAAATTTCATCATAATTGGTTAAGCCGTTTTTGAGTTACACTCCAATAACTGAAAAGTATTTTCCTATCTTGATGATCTAGCCATTGACTGTGAATGACAATCAATCCCATAAGTAGCAAGGGCCACTAAATGGGTGAAAGTTTTTTTTGTAATTTAACCTACTTCAACACTCAAATGTGTGAAATAACTTGTCGAAGTTAGTACCATGCATACAATATTGTGATAATAGGTACTTTCGAACCATAATTGTTTGGTATTTTAATAATAAATTTAAGCCGAAGCTCATACTTTGAGAAGTCAATTTAGATACCTAAGTTCACTAGGCCGTTATTACCTCAAGAAAAGAAAATTTCTTGATAATTTTTTGGTTACATCCACTTAATCTAACTCTAAAATTTATTGTTCTTAAAATAACAGCTTCAATTTTTTTTATTTACCTAACTTATTTGGCGTGTCTGCTGGCTAATTATGCAATTTTTATTAACAAAATCTGAATAAAATCACACAAAACTGGCAGTTTCGCGATTATGTAATAATATTTATACCACACCCACTCAGAAAAGGTCTCATTACTCGTTCAAAAACATGTTATAAAGTTCGTCATTTTTCCCTTATAAATGTACGGCGGGGAAAGTTATATGGATTTTCATTCCTTCACTCCGTAGCAGTGAAGGAATATTGTATGAAAATCCATACCTGCCCTGGTAGCGTTCTTTTGTTTTTAGCTGCTTACATAAAAAAAGTCAATCTCAAAAAGGTTTTATAGCAAATACTTAGAAAAATAGAGGTGTGATTTTTATTTGTACTCGATTTTGAATGAAAGGAGGTTGGCAACCTTCTTTTGCACTACGAGAAAAAAAGCGCGGGAATTTGTTATGTTTGGTTAAATTTTGTTTTTTATTAAATTTATATTTTAACAGTACACTTCCAAAATGTCATCTGATAGTGAAAGTGACGATTTTATAATGATGACGCCAACAGAAGTAAGAAATGCAGCTCAAGAAGTCATAAAGAACTTAACGCCTGTGAAGTCTCGAGGTAAGTACGAGAAAACATATAATCATTTTATTTTCCTCGTAGGTGTAGTATAAAGCACTATGTATCACTCGGGAGAAAGTTCTATTTCTGTTCTCGAGTTGCCTTTAAGCCCTCCGAAACTCTCGAACAGAAATAGATCGTTTTCTCCCCTCGATGTACAATGTACTATTATTAGTAACTAAAGCTGATGGAATTCAGGTAACAAATATGAATAAGTACGTACCTAATCAAGAAACCGCCAGTTTTCTTTGATTTCAATAAGCAGTAGCACAGAACCGTACAAAAAGGACCAGAGGGGTTACTCAGCAAAGCCATTCCAATAAATAAGCAACTCTAGCTCTGAAGCCATAAAGTGCAATTCAGCTCGCAAAGTACAGAGTACCAAATATTTATATTCAACTTCAAACAGTCTCTCGTTTCTCGCTTAGCTCTGATTTCTTCTGACGCGGCACACACCGTAAGATAGTCCCTTCCGGACGGATACGCCGATGAACCTGTACCTTTGTACTTAAAGCGTGGAGTGCGCCAGGCCTGGCAGTAGTAATTTCTATTTATTACGTGGATATTCTCTAAACTGAAGCAAAGAAACTTCATCCAGGATGTTTATTTTGTTTACATCTATGATTCAAAGAAGCAAACGTAACCTGTGACGCAATTTATAAAGAGTACCTTTGAAACAACACGCGGAATAAATAGGTACTTACCTACATCTACACTTACTTAGTTTATTACTTTCTGACGTTTGTTTTGTTTGCACGTTTTTAATGACTCATTCTCGTAAAACCAAGTTATACATACTTCTGATATAAAATATTACAGCATGTTTATGAATGAGTTACCATTGACTGAACTAACATGTCATAAAAGGTAAAATAGCTACTATGTATATACGAGCTCGTACCTATGTAACTATATCAACAAAATACATATAACTTCAGCGTTACGTTTCATAAGTATGGATTTGGTCACGGCACCTTTTTATAAGTCACGTTTTACGCATAAGCAAGCCACTACAGAGGAATCCAACCTTTATTTCAAACTTCCAAGCTCGATATCGACACGGGTCGGTTCACGAGAATTCTTTTCTTCAAATCTAAGGCGTCCCTCAAAACGGTTGGAATCTTTCTATTCTTCTCCGTTTTGTAAAGATTCTATCTCCGCTCGATGTCAAACTTGGAGATGGCACAGATGACTGATGAACTTAATAAGTCTAGAGACGAGATTCTTAAGACAATGAAAGCAAATTGGGAGTCTAAAAACCCAGATACTTGATAACGTGAAATGCACGCTACTGGCTAGCTCGAGTAGAAATCTTTCACGGTGCACATATAACGGGGTATCGTGACATCAGTTTTGAGAGTCAGTAACTCTATACTCTGGTTTTTAATTCGAGATCAAAAGCAGTGAAGCAGTGATGGCTCAGTGGCATTTGCTATGGACTGCCGCGCAGCAGGTCCATGGTTCGAATCCTGCCCAGAGTTTGAGCTTCACCGCATGGTGGAAGGGCATTTTGCGAATGCCCGCCTGGCTAGCCTCAAGTAGAAAATCTGTCGCCAAGCACCTAACGGTGTGTTCCGGCAGCAGTCCTTGAAAGCCAGTGAAATTACAGGCACATGAGACTTAATAACTATGTCTCAAGGTGACGGGCGCAGTGCAATTCGTGACTTGTGGCGAAATGCATCTGTTATAGGCAGAGGTTAGTCCGCTTAACATCAGGTGGGCCTCGAGCTTGTTCCGTCACAATAAGATAAAAAACTGAACTCAACTCTCTATAAATAACTATAAACGATAAAAATAATAAATAACAAGGAAATTCACAATAACGAGAAAAAAGGTTGGCGAGAAACACATTCGAATCTAAATACGATTTACGAACAAGCAAAAATGGCGTCAGCTGGAAAATGTCGACGATCCCGCCAGTGTGGCAATTAAAAACAAAAAAATCTTACACTATTTTTTTCAGGCTTGAATACATGCGTAAATATGTACGTGCATAAAAAGTGTATTGTTTTATTAGTGAATACAATAGTAATAAATTATTGCTTAAAATATTTTTTTATGTTAAATGCTTCATTGGTTTCCAAAATTAGTATAATTACTAATTCAATGTCAATTTTTTGCACGGTTAACCCCTTTGTTTACATTTTTGATCTCGAATTAAAAACCAGAGTATAGGTACATAATCATGAATATTATGAAAGCCTTTGAAAAATAGTTCTACATTGTCAAATACATATTACCATACACATTTTTTTAGAAATTATATATATTTTTAAACAGCAATCGGAAATGTGTTAAATTCTGGATGTCGGTACGTTATAGCGAGGTAAGATAAGTTTTACTAAGCTCAGTAACAAATCTTGAATCAACGTACTTATATTAACTTATTAGTAACCGGCTAGGACCCGCAATATATATACCGGAAATATATTTAACGTATAAAAGGCAATTTCTGGCACTGCACCGGCTGCTGTCACTAAACGCTCGCTTTACTCGCTCTTTGCGCGCTTTGTTGAGTTCACCAGTAACCTAACACGCTCCTCTGCCCTTTGTTCGTCGTCACCTCGCGTCTAGCAAATTCAATATGGCTCCACTGAATCGATATAATTCTACTGTAACATTTTATCCATACATATTCTCGTATCATTTTGGAGTGTGCATTACCTAGAGAATGTATTTATTAATATATAACATGACAAATCATTTTACAGTGCCCAGCCAGCCATGTCTAAATTGGTATTAAAATTGGCTAGGCATTGTTTAAATTTCCTAGTAATTCCATTCGATTGCTATGTATCACACATTTCCAGTATGATAAATATAAAAGTAAAAACCATCGCCAAATGCACGCATCGGAACCCAATGGATGTCGCGTACGCACTGAGGGAAATATACTCTGGTATATATTCCTCAGCTCCCCGTATTAAGTCCCTGAAGCTTGAAAGGTACACGGGTGCGAAAATTCTCAAGTCTCTCCCCAACACCTTATTCCTGGTTCACACCCAGGAAGAAAAGGAGACCCTGACAAGCCAGGGCTACGGAGAGGGAAGGGGATCACGCACCCTTACCATCCACGAAGCTCAGGGACTGACATACGAGTCGGTCATCGCCATCAAGACCAAGAGCAGCATGAAGCTGCACGAGAGCGTCCCGCACGCAGTCGTTGCAGTTTCACGGCATACTGGAACCTTCACATACTACGCAGATGACGAAGAAGACGCCATAGGACGGTTCGTCAGAAAGGCGATGGTTGCGACACCAAAAACCATCCATAATTACAACCTCAAAATGGCGATCAAAGATCGAAACAGCGTGGTAATGGAGACCCTGTTACAATGTGACGTGGGGGAATGACACAAAAAAGTAGAGTAATCCCAAATTGTAATCGTTGGCACGGGTATCCAGAGCGGTCAAGCTCACATAAAGGTGTTGTCTAGCGGCGGTGTTGTGTGTCGGGTCGCCATCTTCCCTCAAAAATGGTTGAGGAAGGCGATGGCTGGCACATGCGTCAACTCGTGAACGGGTGCTGCTAGAGGACACTGGTCTGCTCTGGATGCAAGTGGTAATGACATTTATCGGAAAAAAAAAAATGTTCTTTTAACACTGTTCTCTTTTAGAATGTTGCATGTTTCCTATATATTGTAAGTATCTAGTTTGTAAATAAAATATGGTCATAATTAAAAAAAAAGGCACGGACCCTGGAGTCTGTGGAGTGTAGATTTATATAATAAAAAAAAAAAAAAAAAGTAAAAACCAGGTTAGGAATTATAAGGAAATACTATGTTACTTCCCCGTGGGGTGCCGGGTTAGAATTGCACCTCCCCATATCATCCCGTGGGTGTCGTAAAAGGCGACTAAGGGAATAATTATACTGGAAGGTGGGCAGCAGCGCCTTCTAAAGAATTGCCATCTTACACTGCGATCCCCAAGCCGCCTGCCAAGCGTGGGGATTATGGCAAATACCCCCTTAATAGGGGAGGCTGTGTTCAGCAGTGGACGATCCGGCTGATACAGTAATATGTTACTAATACTAAATACTACTAAATACTATGTTAGAAGAATATTTTGTGAAGTTATAAGTATTTATACTGACTTTGATTAGTCACGTGTACTCTACCACAAACGAGTGCGGTAGGGGGGAATCAATTTTAGTGTATACTTTTATAATTTAGTATCTCCCTTTCAACTATTTTTTGTATAACTACGGTTCATATATCATCACAACAATATCAATTTTGATATTGTACAAAGTACCTACATGTACCTACATGGCTTGAAAGATTAAATTAGCTGGTTCATAGATTTAAAACAATCATACTGTAAAAAAAAAATTAACGATGACTAGTGCAATGAACAGAACAGTACTTCGGCTCCGATGTTTCCAGTCCGGTGGTCGTCTCAAGAATGCACCACTCCTCCGCTCTTCACTTCGTCTCAACACACGTTTTAGCGGAAAATCACTCTGCCAATCACAGAGCGTGTCGTATGTTTTATCCCATCAAATGGTGGCGCTATTGTCGCTTTGGTGTTGCCATTGCCACATCCGCCAACTGATCAGTATTAAATATTTATAGCCGTTCAATAACACCATAATATCAAATGAAACATAACACTATACTCTGGTTTTTAATGCGAGATCAAAAATGTAAACAAAGAAATGTCAATATATGTCATTGTCAAACTGACAGGTCAGGGGTGTTCAATAGTGTTTCTACAAAAATATTCGTAATCCGTAGCGCCGGCGTACCCTGCTGGGCTAAGTTTCACACATTTTTTATATTAAAATAATTCCATACCTATAACATATTATACTTACCTTAGTCGCCTCTTACGACACCCACGCGAAGAAATAGGGGTGACCTTGTAACCGTTCCTTCCGTAGGTTGCTGGGCCACAAAAATACCGGAAGGTGGCAGCGCCTTCTAAAGAACTGACAACTTCTACTGCTAACCTCAAAACGCCCGCCAACAGTGGGGATTTTGGAAAATCCGCCCAATGGAACCTTGTTCAACGGTGGACGTTTCGGTTGATATGATGATAAAATATGTATTTTCTTAAATAATTAACAAAGTTCCTCATTTTGGAGTCGCATATCTAAACTACCTGCGTATATAATTGTTAACTTCCAAAAATTAATACACTAAATTTCAAGTAAATTTTAATAACTTTTATTTAAGTTTCTAATTTTAAAGTCGTCGTTTTATTGGTGCCGTAGTAAAATGTTATTTTATAACTTATGCAAGTATTGTTGTTATATTGTCCAAATTAATTGTTAATTAGTACAATTTAAACTTTACTAAAAGCTCGAATGCCAACTTTATAAAACATGATAAGAGTTAATGAAAACACAAAAAATATTTAATACATTTATTTTTCAGCAGACAAATTCTTACATTCTGTAGATTTACCATGCGCATGTTAAGTCTATTCTATTGCAGGGGAAGATGCTAGAGTATACTTGAGAGTGGCAACTCAGACCTCAGTATCATGCCAAATTCAAGATATAAAAATACAAGATGTGTAAAGTTATAAACAAAAAATATTAAATAATAGAGGTAGCACATATTTACCTCGATTTGTTTTTACAAATTGAGGGTTTTAAAATGCAATCATCCAAAATGTGCGATTCTCATGTCAACAAAACATAAAAGAAAGAAAAAAATTTGGTCATACACAAATATTTCAGCTATGTGAAGTATATTCTGACAATTGACAATCCTTTTGACTGAAACTGAGGATATGCCCAACATGTCGCGGTTTTCTTAGCACACTCCATTAATAACCAATGCTCGTCCTTCGTCCACGCCAAAAACGTGTACTTGTACGCGTCCATAATAACCATCAGCTTTTCGGAAGCACTCAAAGACTTGCGAGGACGTTTCTTAACGGAAGAAAATACGTGATCCGTTGTTGAAGGGCCTGGTCCAGTGCTTTGGAGGCCCTAGCCTCAATTTTTCGAAAATAATCCTTTCGTAACAATAACCAAAAACTAAACGCAACTCTGATAACGACTATAAAAAAAAATAACACGAAATTCAACAACAACAAAAAAAACAATCGGCGAGGAACACATCAAATACGAACGAATAAGCAAAAATGGCGCAAGCTGAAAAAAGTCGACGATCCCGCAAGTGTGGCTATTAAAAACAAAAAAATCTTACAATATTTTTTTCATGCTTGAATATATGCGTAAATATGTACGCGCACAAAAAAGTGTTTGATTGTTTCATACTAATGTAATAAATTATAGCTTTTTTTTATTTACATTAAATGCTCCATCCGTTTCCAAAATTAGTTTACTTACTAAGTACTTGTAATTTTTTGGCACGGTTAACCCCTTTGTTTACATTTTTATCTCGAATTAAAAACCAGATTATAGTTATAATATAGAATTAAAATTCTGAAAGTAATTTCGACATTCAAATTACTTCGTTACTATTCAATGTAGGTTTGAATCGATTTTAGGTACGAAACTTTTTGTAAGACGGCGAAGTTTTGGATGCCTACCGAGGAATCGAATAGACTACATTTAGATGCTATGTTTGCCTATATTATGTTGAAGGTATACTGCTGTTATTTTTCTTAGGGAAGCATATCTACGTAACACTCCGTAGTTTCGTCATATTTTATATACTATGTGGTATCTCGGTCAAATTTTGCATGCATATCCTTGAGCTTAATATCTAAGCTTTTGGTTTGTCATTTTATGAGGCTCAAGGATGTCCAGGCAAAATTTCACCAACGTATAACTTATATAAGCATTTGGTATTTAAAATATTATGACGAAACAATGTTTGTGTAGGAAGCGCTTCGAAGATCAAATACCTTTTTCGCAGATAGATCTAGACAAACCCTGGATCTATTAAGCTTATTGTAATATTTTTATATGAATACCTATAGATCAATCTTTAAAAAATATCAAGCTTCTTCCTTTTACCTTAGTCCCACTAGGTCAATGGTTGAAATATGAAACATTTGAAATTTGTTAGAATAATATGTCATATAAATTAATAAGGGTTGAACTATATACAGACGATGTCGAATGAATAAAAAATCATCTAAATCAGTCAGAGTCAGAAAATATCAACTCGATATTTTAAAGAAGGCATTTCCAAAACCTGTTGTAAGTTAATTAATTCATTTCGATTAAAATCATTATTTAAAGAAGAATCGAAAGTTGATACAGATGTTTTTCATGAAACATTTTAAGATACTATATATATTTGGTGGCTACTCTATAGATAACAAAAGAGAAACGCCTAAACAAAGAATACCAGTGGTCCACGTATCTTCAGTAATGAAACCGTGTCCAGGAAAAGCACATTCCTTTTTTTTCATGTGAGTTCACGCCACCAATTTTGTTGTTTTATTTGAATTCCACGCGTTCTTTTCTACTTGTTCAGGAATCGGTAGGTATCGTACGTGCCTATTTCAAATCGCTACTCGGTGATATTTTTTGGTTTGCAAAGGGCAAAATTGAACCAAATTACCGAGATTCCGCTGTCGGTTTATCTGTCCGTCTGTGCGTAACGCGTATGTTCTCTAGGGTCTCTAGCTCAGTTACGAAACTGAAAGTTGAATATATAGAACTTATCACGAGGCATTGACCCTCAGCTTTGAGGATAACAAGGAGGATAACTTCCAATTAAATAAAATATTTTTCAGGGTAATATGACGAAATCAATACTCATGAGTTTATTAATAAATTACTGGGAACTGTATACAATACTACAGGTACTACGGCAAAAGCTTTTACCTATAAGTCATTGACGACTCACAGGCAGTCGAAATGCTCCAGCCCACCACCAGTTGGCAGCGTGCTCAGCATGCGGGCAGCATTGCCTCGTGGAATTGCAATGCTTATTCCTTGAGCCAAATAGGTGCCAGCATTTTGATCACGCCTTGCATCGACCAAGCGCTTTGATAAGTTTTGGAAAATTCGATGAGGTCCCGGTCCCCACGGACCCAAAGTCTCTCTCTGCACCTTATGAATGAAATAATTAATGAATATTTATTTGGTAAAGTTTTAGGATCAACATTGCAGGGTAGTTGAAGCATTAAAACAGTTCCAACAAATTTAGGTAGATTTTTGCTGCGGCATGCAAATGTTTAGCTATATTTTTTTTTAATCCACATAAAAGTTTTTACGTAATAATAAGAATACAATTTCACCTTGTAATATAGTGTTCAACATACCAAAAGTTGTCCAATCTCCGGTAGCGCACTACTACTAAATAATAAAAACAGACTTGTTCTATACTAAATGTATACACTCGACGGCAAAAAACTGTTTTTACTTCAATTTTACAGTAGGTACTTAGATTTTAGTTAAGTTTTGTATATTTAATGAGAATATCATGTAAACTTCATGTCAATAAATGAAAAGTCATATTAAGTACTTATTGTACTTTTTTTATCATTTAAGAAATTCTACATCGAGTAGTTAAATTTTTGTAATAATAAGTTTAACAGCAATTTTTTAAAGATTTAAAGCAGCTCTTATGATTTTGTCAAAGAAAGTATTAATGGCTCCATTACTGGGAAGTAAGCAAAAATCTTTTTTGCATTCTAGCATCCGGGGTCTCACACCCTAGAACTAAAAATAAATAGAAAAGAAAATAAAAATAAATTCAGTTAAATCATTTTTCCCCTAAAAAATAAATACATCGGGCACTGTCTTAGTTGTAAATTTAATACCATATTTTTAATGACATCTATCTCAAAAACTTAACTAGATAGTGAGGATGTCTATGCCTGTAGTGTGGATATTTATTTTGTTAATTATGTACCGCATTCTCTATTTAACCAAGAAATACTGAAAATAGCGATTTGAAATGTAGTTTTGAAGCGGTGATCTGAGCCAAAAATTATTCTTATCCAAAAATAGCGAGGCCCGATTCACCTATGGACAGATTTTTTTCAGCCTCTATAGGTTAGCCTTTAACCACTCTCTAACCTGTCGGTAAGTGACGATGTGGTCAAGCAGGTATAGTAAAAAGGCTTAATACAGAATGGGTTCTGATCTCAAGTAGAGCTGCTTGAGCACACCGTTAGATGCCTGGCGATAGATTGTCTACTTGAGGGTGAAAGCCAGGCGACATCCATACGGTGAAGCTTAAACTCGCGGCAATATTCTGCGGCAGGCCATACCAATTCCTCTGGATATCATAAATGGTTCAAAAGTATAATATTCGTATAAATAACATTTACTACTTTAACATAAATAACGAGTAATTAATATAAGCTATCCTGCGATACCTAAAACCTTCATTTCATCGCAGCCTAAAACGCTTGCATTATGGCGTACCTCCCTGCCTTTGGATTTGAGGGAAAAAGATCCAAAGAACTAAAGAAGTTTTGGGTCCTCTACTGCTACGAGAGTTTTATGTGTGTTTATTTCTTTGTGAGGGTCGATGCTCGATAAGCTTAATTAATTTTACTACAATCTTTTCCTCTGTGGCCCAAACTGACTGCTTTGTTTGTCGAGTGGCTTAAAACGTAGCTTTAGAAATGTTGAGTCTGGGTTCGGTATCTCGGTTGTACATCTATAGGGTTTTTCTGACAAAGCACTTTTATGTAACATACTAGAGTCATACGGCGAAATGTTTCAGATGTCTCGTATTACTTAAAAATTTTGAACTCACAAGTTGATAGCGCTGAATTGCTGAAAAAGAATATCTTCGAGTACCAACATTTAATTCGCGTTTTACGCCTCATCTAGCTATTCCACCTGTTAAGACGAAATGCAAACAAAACGTTTTCTTTTGCAGAACCCCAACATAAAGAAACGAATTAAGTACCATGAAAGTAATAGTGAATTTGATACATTTTCAGATGGTGTGCGTTCAATGTCGTAGTTTTGCTTCTGAATTTTTCTTCTTTTGGCGCTCAAACTTTAATCTTTCGACACAATTTCCCGGCACATAATAACATACTTTGCCTATATTGTTAAACAATGTTCACTAGTTATTTTGATAACGTTGTGTACCCAAATATGCTACGAAGCATTAATGATTATTTAGTACTACTTTATATTCTCATATAAAGGTGAAAACTTGTAACCAGTGTTTAACTCCTTATATTAACTTTAATTTGCTGGTAATAATTAGGCGGTCTTGCAGTTTTCCGATGAAAATAAAATAAAACGTAAGTAACTCTGGAAATTTTCGGTTAGTATAGCAGAAGCCATTTTAGCGGAGGAGGAGGAGGTAAAAACATTGAATTCTATCTGTAGATAGGAAAAATCAAGACTGGATATAGGTACAATAGAGACCAGTCTCTAGTCCATTTTGAAACCAATTTGCTAGTCTGGACTTGACTTAAAAATATACACATTATTCATTTTAACTTAGCTGGACATCTAACTAAACCTCTTCAAGTACTAGTTATCAACAGGCGAATCGATTGGGCTAGAGTTCACGTAGTGCTTTCCATAATAACGTAGTTTCGTAAAATGTTTAGTACCAAGTATTCAAACCCGAAAATTTTTGAATGCATATCCCTCAGCGTAATATCTATGTTTCTGGTTTGCCAGTTTTTCGATTTATCATTTATTTTACCCGTAAATATAAACAGAAGAATTCCCGTACAAAAAACGAATATTTTAGAAGAAAGAGAGAAAAAAGTATCTAAACCAGGCCTGTAACTAGTGACATATTATCTTCACTTAAACCAGATAAAACTTTTTTTTTTTTGATGGTAAGTGATGATGTGATCGAAGATGTTGTTCAGACTAACCTAGAAAATTACTGGCTCTCAAGGCCAGCTGCCGGAACACACCGTTAGGTGTTTGGCGACAGATTTTCAACTTGAGGGTGGTAGATAGCCAGGCGGGTATTCGCAAATTGCCCTACCACCATGCTATAACGACTGCCATCCTAAGATAACAACCGGGACCGACGGCTTAACGTGCCCTCCGAAGCACGGAAGCGCTCAGTAGTAATGTCACTAGCGGTCACCCATCCAACTCATGACCGCGGGCGACGTTGCTTAACTTTGCTGATCGGTTAAGAACAGCTAAGTAAACTTCGCTACGAGCGCTTCAAACAACTAACGAGTAATTAACGTCCAACATCTATTATTATCTAACATACAATCGACTAGCTGTACAAAGATACAGAAGCCAAGCATGTTGCACATTCAAGATTAACTTGTACAGTAGCAAAGATAAGCGGCCCTTAGCAATGCACAAAGACTCGGGTTGATTGCAGAGAATCCAAGAGGCTACAAGTTCTCAAGTGAATATCCTATTGAGCTTGGAGTTGCTTGAGTGGGCAACAGCTATACTGTTCACCTTTGTGACGGTTTAATCCTAAGATTAGCGTTCTGAGAAGTTAGAAGCAGGTATTTAAGGTTGAACTGGCCGGTCACTTCTCCATACAAACGTCGTAGGGTGATCACTCCCTTATTTGAGATTTTAAGTCCAGACTAAAGCATAATACCGATTGATATCGTAATTACCTAGGCTTGTATGATGCCAAAATTATAAAAAGATAATTAAGTTGTAAGTTATGGACCTCGAAAACTTTATATGAAAATATTTCGAGGCTCATAGTTCTCAAGTTAATTATTTTATTAAAATTTCGGCATCATACAAGCCTAGATAGTGTCGAGATCAATCGGTATTATGCTTTGTTTTGGACCTAAATCCTCAAATAAGGGAGTAATCACCCTACGACGTTTGTATGGAGAACGGGCCGGCCAGTTCACCCTTAATAAGTCGGTATCTTCCTTTTTATATATTATCAGCTTTGACGACAAAGGCGTCTGTGCTAACGATAAAGTACTAGTTAGCGCTTTATTATTGGTTTGTACGTTTTTTTTTTCATGTTATTGTGACGGAACAAGCTCAAGGCCCACCTGATGTTAAGCGGACTAACCTCTGCCTATAACAGATGCATTTCGTCACAAGTCACGAATTGCACTGCGCCCGTCACCTTGAGACGTAGTTTTTAAGTCTCATCTGCCTGTAATTTCACTAGCTCTCAAGGACTGCTGCCGGAACACACCGTTAGGTGCTTGGCGACAGATATTCTACTTGAGGGTGGTCGCTATATATATATACATATATATATCGATTAATATACCTGGTTTTATTATATATATTTATATATTGGACTGCTTGTTGGCATGCAATGACTTATAGGTTGTCTAAATGCTTTTATTGTTGTAGCTGTAGTATGTATAAAGTTCGTAGTATTTTGTTAATAAAGGCATACCACCAGTTATAAAAAATAATATACCTATATATTATAATGTTAGATTATATAGGTACTGTAATTAAATCCAATCTTCCCGTGGGTGTCATACGAGGCGACTAAGGGAAAAATAGCGGAAGGAAAGCAGCGCCTACTGAAGTACAGTTAACTTCTACTGCAATCTTCAAGATTCTTTCTTCAAAGATTGTTTTCGCTTAGCATGCGTCAATGCTCTTATAAAATAATACTAGTGAAAATAAAAAATGCTTAGATCGATTTGATGTTTAGTGTTGATCGTATATCAACCTACCAGCCTAAGTAAATAGTCCTCTGCTATTTGGGTAGATGTCGCCAACTTCAAAAAAAGATGTGCATTCAAACGGATGGAGAATTTTCGACTGTCCAGCGCCCGCTTCCATAGCACACCATCACTTATCATAAGGTGAGATAATGGTCAAAAAGGTTAGGCTAACCTATCAGGGATTTAAAAAAATACAGTCAATTGAGTATAACTTCGTAGTACAAATTCTACTTGACTGATTTTGATGAAACCTATATGGCACTATCTCAGAGGTATGCCCTTTAAAATAAAGGATTTTCAAAATCGTACAACTGAATAAAAAGTTATGCGTTGCCATACATAATATATACATGTCGAATTGGGAATTTATTCCTTTTTAGGAGGTAGGTCGTTTAAAAAGTAATAATTAAGTATCTCCAAATTTAAACCGAATCATAAAAAGAACCCAAATAATGCCGTTAGGAAGCTGAATTTGTATTAAGGGTCCTTTTCATTCTGTGGTTAAAGTGGTACATACTTATAACAACAGATGTTGTTCCTACCACCTTGCTATGAGCTTAATTACCTAATAAGAAAGACAATTAAGTATATGTATATCGCACGAAGGAGTAAGATTATACTTGATTTGTCAAGGGGGCCAACTCCCATCTATTAATTCAGTCTTATTTTGACCTCACAATATCAATAATTTTAATTTGCACTACCTAATGTCACTATAGTAAACTTACATTAGAACTTCAACGTGAGAGCGGGCTGCATGCATTCAATCAAGGCATTTGTGTGATAGAGATAGCGCTATATGTTCGGTACGATCAACTACGGATCGAGTTTCTGAACGCCTCCTTAGCGTATGTCGTCTACTCTCTGGTTTTGAAAAATTTGACTGGACATTTTTGAGTGAAAAAAAGTTTTGTTTTTTGAGGTTAAAAATTGAAAATTGGTTCCTTTTTTTGTTTTGATAGCTTGTGCTATAATTGTAATTTATTTTGGGGACACCGCCGGGTTGGACCCCCTCGCGCGTGTTTGTTTTCGTGTGATTTTGTGGAAGAATCTCTTGGAAGAAAGAAGAACGGAACTCCCAGCCATAGCCGTGAGTAATCTCTTAGTATATCCTAATTGGCCAATTATTTATTCTTGGGGAAACGCTAGGCTGGGGTCGTCGAAGTCGATGGGACTGCATTATATTGTAAGTTTGCTTGTATTTTGTAATTTCAGCCCCGTGCGTCATGGGCCGTGTAAGATTCAAAAAACAGGTTGTCCAGGTGGAGGACTCTGCCTAACATACCCATCTGGGCAATCTGGAATCTTAACAGTATATGAATATTATTGTTTCGCGACGGCCGTGGTACGAATCTTAGTATCAATATTTTAAGTTTGAAATAAGGATGTTGGTTTC
Organism: Plagodis pulveraria; assembly: GCA_963890685.1. Lineage (NCBI taxonomy): Eukaryota > Metazoa > Arthropoda > Insecta > Lepidoptera > Geometridae > Plagodis > Plagodis pulveraria. The sequence goes on from OY982950.1 coordinate 7,313,202, forward strand.
CTATCATAGTTTTTAAAAGGTGGGAGTTGGGCCCCAGATCAGCATAGAAATATTCGAATCCATACGGAATGGAATTTTCACTCTGATTATTTAAGTGTTTGTATGAAATACATTTCGAATAGGATTGAAAACTCGCTTTGTTGCGAAATAGTAGAACTAGGAACCGCTTTATAGACGTAAACTATGTATCTACTAATGTATTTACCACACAAAAGTATCGTAAATCGGAACTTCAGTCCACAAGTACTCGAAACGATGATAATGTGCGATAAAATGCTCAATCAATAAGTAACTATTGATGTTGAGAGTACTGTGGTCACTCTACTGGAAGTAGGTAGAGTTATGTGTACATACATGCTGTCCGTAATCTACTGGACAATATCTAGTTTACTTTTTATAATATGCCCTTGAGCATTATCTCACCTGTTGGTAACTATGGCTGAAGACGATAACAAGCTGGACTCTACTTATGGAAACTGGGGGGCAACTACCATCTTTTAATTCAGTCTTATTTTCAACCTTACATATACTTTCCCCCGTGGTGTGTCGGGCAAGAATGTTACCCCTCATTGCTACCTATGCGTGTCGTGAGAGGTGACTAAAGATAAAATGCCGCAAGGTGGGCAGCAGTGCCTTCTGAGGAACTGACTTAAACTGTGATTCCCAGACGTCAGCCAAGCGAGGGGATTAGGTAAACCCCCCTTATTGGGGAAGTTGTGTTCAGCAGTGATGCAGTACAGTATGTACATTTTTATTTCGCACTAAACAAATATCAAAAGCAAACTTACATTAGAACTTCCCTCGTGAGAGCTATTTGTGAGATAATGTTAGCGCTATATTAGTATTATTGTTTATTGACAGTCCTGCAGAACAAGCCCCGTGGACGGCCTGAGACTCAAGTTGATAATGAAGAGTTGAAGGCTATTGTGGAAGCGGATCCATCGCAAACCACGTCCGAGTTAGCTGCAGGCTGCGATGTTAGTGATAAAACTGTTTTAATTCACTTGAAGCAAATTGGGAAGATTAAAAAGCTTGAAAGGTGGGTACCTCACGAATTGACTGAAACAAACCGGCAAACGCGCGTCGACTGCTGCGTTACATTACTAAACCGGCACAATAATGAAGGTATTTTAAACCGAATCATTACCTGTGATGAAAAATGGGTTCTTTACGATAATCGGAAGCGCTCAGCGCAATGGTTAGATCCTGGCCAGCCAGCCAAATCCTGCCCCAAGCGAAAATTAACCCCAAAAAAGTTACTTGTAAGCGTTTGGTGGACTAGTGCCGGTATTGTTCATTACAGTTTTTTCAAATCTGGCCAGACTATTACGGCTGATGTCTATTGTCAGGAATTGCAAACCATGATGGAAAAGCTAGCGGCTAAACAACCTAGGCTGGTCAATCGCTCCACGCCACTGCTGCTTCACGACAACGCTAGACCACACACTGCGCTACAGACGGCTACTAAATTAGAAGAGCTTCAATTGGAAAGTCTAAGACATCCTCCGTACTCCCCGGACCTTGCTCCAACAGATTACCATTTTTTTCGAAATTTGGATAACTTCTTGCAAGGGAAAAAATTCAACTCCGATGGGGCAGTCCAAATCGCCTTCAAAGATTTTATTGATTCCCGTCCGACTGGTTTTTTTAGTAAAGGGATCAATGAACTACCTATGAGATGGCAAAAGTGCATAGAAAATAATGGTTCATACTTTGATTAATTAAATATATTATATTAAAAAATATTCGACTTTTTGTTCCTCCCATACAAAACGCCAATTTCATATGTAAGGACCTAATATTTAGAAACATAAATGTATTAGATTGTTCTCTAGCTATCGCAGAAGGATTCCCTGTGTTTACGATAACTAGACTCTTCCAAGGATTCAACACAATTAGTTAATTAAACACATAAAAACTGTGTACATGCATTTACTGTTTTTTTTTCTATATGTGTAGTATAGTGTATGTGATTTTATTATTTTTGTGAAAGAAAAATGTTTATGAATTTTATATATATGATTTTAGGAATATATAAAATTCATAAAATACATATACTCATTCATTTAATGCATAGATCATTTTGGCGCTACTATAAACGATGAGCTTCTTTATTTACCTCATTTATTATTCATTATTACAGTATAACCTCGCATATTGCATAACTATACTTAGTTTAAATTTAAACATTGATAAAATTAACTTAAGGATTTCTATGACCATTTTCCTCATTACACAGCCACATCAGTGCTTAATAATCACAAATTGTTGCCAAAGAACTCACTACTTGTAAGGAAACTGAAATAAAACCAACCAAGTGCGATTTGCTCACTTTGGGTTTTGAATAACACATGTGTTATTCAGAACCCAAAGTGAGCAAATTAAAACCTGTATAATTAAATATGTCAAGTCGCAATATGCTCCAAAAGAATATGATATATGTATATAATGCTTGCGGCCTGGCAATGGTTTTATGTGGCCTAAAATATTTTCGGTGTAATAGCTATAGTTGTATTAAAGTTGTAGTGTTTTATTAAAAAATCGATGCCGCCCGGTAAAAAAACGTCCAATCGAATCAACGAAGTTTGGCGCTAGTGTGCTCGTAGCACCGTTATGTCGATAGAACAAAAACACGAATAATAGTAAAAATTATATGTATACTCTCTTAATTTTTTTCTATTATTATTTTTTGGTCATCCATCATACTAAAACACATCTTTACATGGCTACCTGTAACAGTTAAAAAGATACAGATGGATGGAGAGCGGAAGCTTATTAAAAGGGTCACGTTCTATAATACGAAACCCTTAAAACACCAATATTTAGGTCTGTTTTTGTTATAAATCTATAAAAGTCAACTAGTTCCAACTAGTTTCCAACTAGTTCCATGATATATATGGTACCTCCCAGTTCCCACCTCCACCACATGTCAATTCACAGTGGCAGCATATTTCCGGGAAGTACGCCGAGAATTTCCGACAATGCATCTATTAAACCTTAAAGGAAGTCTTCGCTATGACACAAGAGATCCAAGGATCAAATAACGCGTGGCGTCATAAAGTGCAGTAAATTATAACGCGTTCGAGAAAGACAAGGAAGGCCACAAAGTAATTTGTCTATGGCTAATTATTTTATTTTAAGTTTTCACGAGTTCCATTTGAAAAGCTCTGCGAGAAGGTGACCACAATAGCTTTAGTATATTTTTAAGACATAATGAAAATCAATTGTGCCTCTTGTAGATTGGCCACTCTGGAACTCACGCCCTCAATCGATGATGTGGCCGAGGATGCTATCAAACTTAATCTAAATTGGGAATTGGCTATTAGGTACTTACTATCTATCGCAATGCGTTTTACTATATATAAAAAGTACTAAGTTACTCGCAGCGACCGATATTCTACTAGCTAGGCGAGCCTCACAAAGTACTACTGAAGCATAAGTTTTCGGCAGGGTTAACCCAGGTGAACCCAGAACCCCGAGCATAGTAGTCGACACTTCACTCCCATCGCCAACATCGCTTCAATCCTCTCGCATGATAGGTGAGCGTTCACAAAATGGTCTACTGCCATGCTGTGAAGCTTAAGTTTTCGGCAGGGTTTGAACACAGAAACCCGCGCATAGCAGTCGACACTTCACTGCCGTCGACATCATCACCTCAAACCTCTTTTCAAAGAGACTTTCAAAACAAAGTACGCTCTCGCCATATAAAGTTACAGGTATAGCTAATAAAGTGTTAAGGACTAGATAGCTACCCTAAAGGCGTTTTGCCATTTGATGGACAGTGCTCGCAGTAATGTCACAAAATCTCAATTATTTTTCTTATATTCGTGTGCCTTATACTTTAGTGGTAAAACCGTATAATGCAACACTGGCTACAGTTGATACACCTAGACACACACATGTGTAAATTTGTATAGACACATTTTGTAGCATGTATATGTTATGTTGAATCGCACGGACTGGTTTTGCCTTGCCACTTCAGTGGATCATTTCAGTATTCAGTGATCAAATCGCGCCGGACCGGAGAGCACGTCTGAGCCGCGCGATAACTTGCGCACGTACACAAAAAGTTTTTGAATTCGAACCAAATAGTGTGCCAAGAATATACAACAACTTTTTACATTTAACTTAGTGTTTGTTTACGTTTAGTGACGTGATTGGAAACTCAGATTACGAAGGTTGGACGAATGCTATCGTATGATAAGTTTATAAAGCACTAGTGTCAGTTTTGTGAGCATGTTTAGCAAATATCAGAGCCCGTGAGCTGATAATGTGATTTTGGAAGCTGATTATGATGGTAAGTTCTTGTGCGTTTTTATATTGCCTTTGTTAATATTAAAGTCATAGTACCTATGTGTATGGTTTTTACATTTCATAAACTTGATGCTATTGAGGAAAATAAAACGTATATATGAGCTATGACGACAGCGTGCTTAATTGACATTGTTGTGGGCTTGTTACTCTAAATATAATATAATTAAATATATAACAGTAATTACTTTAATTTTTTGCTGATTGTTATTACCTAATTAAAATTTATTCGTGAGATCGGGACAGGACGTTAATAAATTTATTGAGCATATTTAGGTAGGTGTTTCCTCAATGTTGTAGGTAGTTATAGTTATTTTCTTAATTATTATGAACATCGAGCAAGAGGTTAGTACCACCAACTTAACTGTGCAGTTTTCGAGGGCGCTACTGGTCATGGAAATCAACTACGAACTGTCACAATTTGAAGGTATGTTGTAGTTTTTTTTCTGCCGCCTGAACAGATAAGTTGGTGGATCTGTAAAGCTCTATGATTATGAACGTATTAATTTTTTTGATGGGTACTATTTTTATTAAGAACAAAATCGAGTTATTTGAAACGTGCTATAATGAGTTTAATCATCGAAATCACACTTGTAATTACATCTGTATTTGAACCGACTTCAAATAATGAGGAGGTTCTCTATTAGGTTATTTTGTGTTTCTTCGCAAGGAGAATGACAAAAAACGTATGGAGATATTACAAAATCGATTTTCGCATACACAGTATATACTTACTATCATTAAAATGAAAGGTTAAATATTCTTTTTATAAGAAACGAACCCAACTGCTTTAAGTGAAAAGTATTAAATAGTTTATGAAAATTTGACCGTTGAGAATCTCCTGGGCATATCTTTCCCCAGTCAGAGTGCCATTTTCTATGGCCACTAACTATGTGCGACCTTCTAAAGATATACCAGCCCATACATGTACACTGCCTCCACCGTAATGGACTCTTTCTGAGAAGCAGGCTTGAAGGTATCGTTCACCAGGTCGCCTGTAGACACTTCGCATTACATCAGAAGTGTAAAGTGAGAATCGAGACCAGGGGTCGAAAAGGTTCCTAAAGTACCGATACCGGACCGGTATTTAGCGGTTCCGATACCAGAACCGGAACCGGAACCGAAACCTCTATAAGAACCTTTATTTTATCGGTATGCGATGCGAACGAAAGCGATGTAAAATTAATTTGAACTTTTTTGGTTGGATTCGTTCGGCACTATTGCAACGGTACAATAGCGGTGCTGTACGGGCATCCAAAGGAGGGTAAGATACATCATATAATATAATTGAATTGATCCAGTCAGTACTTGCATTAGGTACCAGTGCGCACGCCACACGTTTATACAGTATGTGTTTTAGGTATTTATCCCTTGCAAAATAGGTGGAAGGAAAGTAGTTCCGTTTATTAATATTTTATACATGACGAAATTCAAAGTAAATCCACATGTACCGTGGGTAACTGAGGAACAGTCATACAAGTAAGCTATGCTAAATGCAATATAAAAAAGGAGGTTACATATAACTAACATATAAGTTTTATTTTTATGTATTACACTTTGTTTGACAAGGATATTTCTACTAATCCACTACACTAAGTGAGCTTAATGATGATGAATAAAATAGTATAAATTTAACATATGGCTCATAGCTTTATTTTTACATCTACGATATACTTTTTTATTAATTTATTATATTGTTCATTGTATTTTGTTTAATATATATGTGGTCTTATATTTTTGTCGCAAAATGCCGTAGCACCATCCAGAACTACTGGTTCTCAAGGACTCATAGCGGCACACACCGTTAAGTGCTTGGTGACAGATTTTCTACTTGAGGGTGGTAGTTATTCAGGCGGGTATTAGAAAAATGCCTTAGCACCATGCAAAATTACTAGTTCTCAAATAGAAATAGTGTCTTACGCCGTTAAGTGCTTGGCGACAGTTATTTTACTTGAGGGTGGTTGCTAGCCAGGTGGGCATTTGCAAAATGCCCTACCACCATGTAAAATTATTGGTTCTAGAGAACTCATAGCGGCACATACCGTTAAGTGCTTGGCGACATATTTTCTACTTGAGGGTGGTAGCTAGCCAAGCGGGTATTAGCAAAATGCCCTACCACCATGCAAAATTACTGGTTCTCAAATACAAATAGTGTCTTACGCCGTTAAGTGCTTGGCGACAGTTATTCTACGTGAGGGTGGTAGCTAGCCAGGCGGGCATTTGCAAAATGCCCTACCACCATGCAAAATTACTGGTTCTCAAATACAAATAGTGTCTTACGCCGTTAAGTGCTTGGCGACAGTTATTCTACTTGAGGGTGGTAGCTAGCCAGGCGGGTATTCACAAAATGCCCTACCACTATGAAAATTACTGGTTCTCAAGGACACATAGTGGCTTACGCCCTTAAGTGCTTGGCGACAGATTCTCTACTTGAGGGTGGTAGCTAGCCAGGCGGGCATTTGCAAAATGCCCTACCACCATGTAAAATTATTGGTTCTAGAGAACTCATAGCGGCACATACCGTTAAGTGCTTGGCGACATATTTTCTACTTGAGGGTGGTAGCTAGCCAAGCGGGTATTAGCAAAATGCCCTACCACCATGCAAAATTACTGGTTAAAAATCCATTCTAGTCAGCAGCGCAAGCTCTAAAGGTATTCCTTCCATCCACTTGGAACCTCTTAAATAGGTTCTATGGAACCGGTTCTTTGGAACTGGAACCGGAACCGTACTGAAATATGGAACCTTTATAGGAACCTAAATGAAGAACCGTATCGAAATTTGGAACCGGTTTTTAACCCCTGATCGAGACTCATCTGTAAACAAAATTCTTGACCATTCTTTACGATTCTGCATGTTTATGGCGTATCGCAGTCTCGCCACTCGAAGCCCTTTCTCGAGTTTGGGGCCACTCGCTGGTCTTCGGGGTTTCAGGTTTGCTTCAGCCAGTCTTCTTCTTACTGTACTGTCACTAATGTGTCCCTTCGGGTCTAAAGAACCTGTTGCTGTTGGACTCTATTAACTGCATTCACTAAGGCGACAATACAGACAATACAGTGGAAACAATATAACGGTCTTCTCGGGCACTAGTGCAACTGGGTCTGCCATTACCAGGTCTACTCAATTTTTTTAGTCTCTTCGTACGTTCGCTTCACCTTCTGGACCGTACGTAACGTCACACCCACTATTCTTGCAGTACGACGCATACTGATGCCTTGTTCCAGAAAAGTCATGACCCTAGCACATTTTTCAGGTGAAAGAGGCATGATACATTAGTTTATGTGCTGATTGTCTAACTTAGCTTTTGTAACAAGACTCATCGATCAAGAAAGAATTAAAACAAAATAGAAACAAGAAATTAATGGTAAAATTGTAACATAAAAAGGATTGTTTTTGATTATAAAGTTTTTTTCAGCCATTCTTCTTAAAATAATGTTACCGACTATGAAGTTTTTATGTACAAAATTAAAATCTTTTTCGAGCACTTTTTGTTTCAAAAGTATATCTTGTGTACTTGAATAGTTATTGCAGTTTTAAAAGTGTGATACTTATTTTTGCAGAACAGTGTATTGTAACATAAATTGCTTTCTGCATAACAATCATATTTAGCTTTAATACCTACTAAATTGTTTACATTATTTTATTTAATACTAGGTAAGTACAGATATTTATATAATATTATGATATAATGCACACATAAACTGTTTAATACATATCACCTGTCAATTGTTTCATTATAAAGTTTCGTTCTGTATTATTGTTCGGTTGTTGCCTAAGATTTTTTTACCTATGGATGAGCTGTGAACTCTCTAGATTTACTAGACGAATGCAAGGTAATTGCCGTAATCTCTACCAGTCTTGCACTTCCGAGCGTCTGGTAAATACGTTGCCGCTAATCGTGTGTTATTAGGAAAAAGTTGTGGACAATATGCCTTCCTGTGTCATTAGACACTTCACTATTTATACAGGTACTGTTAGAGATAAGAAAAATGTTTTATTTCACGCGTAAGTATTGCTATTATTATTTAAATAGAAAATATCGTCATTTTGTTTTATCTTAGGTGACTGTTGTCACAATGAAATGGATGAGTGACATGTGTCGATAATTTTGTGTGTGAGTGAAAGAGATCGCAGCGTAATGGTGAACGGAACTATTCGGAACGTCTCGTGGCGGTGCGGTGGTAACACAAATTGCTTATTTATCTCTTTCTAACAACAGATATGACGCATAATATTTGAATATTCTTTCCTTGTCATTACAAACTGCATATACATGTGCATAGGTATGTAGATAGGTAAGTTCTAGTTAGTTTTTAGAGCAGTGGTGTACGGATATAACTACTCTATGCATTTCAACTCTCTGGTTGCTGCGAGTTACAGCGACGGGAGGAAGGAGTTTCTAAACCACAAAGTCTCGATTTTGCATCGCCACTTTCTGAGTTCAGCTGCTGTTCAGACCGTTTCTGCGCGCGACGTTGCATCATTTTAACGACAGTTCACGTCTAGAAACTTCCAGAATGTATTGTAGCTAGGTATCTACAATGGCGTGGGTAATACTGCTGTACAGCGTGCAGTGATAAGCTGTCCCTAAGCTTCGCGTGTGAGATAGATAGGGTGTCTGATAGTGGAGGATGTGTGAGGTCGTCCTTTTTACATATCCCTCGATGTTGAAAAAATCCTTACCTGTCTGGTTGTGGCCTCCAAGGCACAGGCCTGGTTCAGGGTATATTCGAACCCTTGTATACCTGTGATGTGTTAGGAAGCTTACAAGCGCATGTGTTTACATGAGTGTGTTCTACTGTAGATCAAGTTAACGGCATATAACACCTTGGAGCTTCTGTGAAAGTACAGTAGTATATTTGCCGGATGCTCACCACGTGGTCATGGATTCATTAGCGACTCGTCAACTTTAAGACGTTTAGATATTTCCAACGCTCCTAAACCATTTCCAAGTATTAACTCAAAATTGCGCAATTTCCCAACTGCGTCGGATATGATACGAACTTCAAGGTTTTCCTTGAGTTGGTTGATATTCGGCATTAGTTATGATTGAGTGACTTCTTTGGATTGCAATGCTTATTGAGTACCAAATATGAGTTAGACATTTATATATAGAAGCGCTCATAGCAAAGTTCTGCTTAGCTGTTCTTAATCGATCAGCAAAGCTAAGCAACGGCCGCCACGGTAATGTGTTTGATGGGTGACCGCTAGTGACATTACTACTGAGCGATTCCGTGCTTCGGAGGGCACGTTAAGCCGTCGTCAGTTGCGGTAGTTGTCTTAGAAGGGCAGTCATTGTAGCATGGTGGTAGGGCATTTTGCGACCACCTGCAAATCTGTCGCCAAGCACCTAAAGGTGTTCCTTGAGAGCCAGTAATTCTAGGTTAGCCTGAACAACACCTTCGACCACATCATCACTTACCATCACCTGAGATGTACTGACTGACTGACTGTATGGAAAAGAGCTGTAAATAATTTATTATGACGATGATGTGGCGCACTCTAAAATCAAATAAATTACTAAATTATTTACCTTATGAATACGTTACGAGGTACAAATATAAAACCTTTTTATGGATAGTGGGGTCACATGTATTCGTTTGGTTATAAATTGATATTACTCTATTTATAGTGGGCATTGACATATAAAGGTTTTAAAAGTATACAAACTGCTGAAATTTTAAATAAAGGTACTCGTATGGTTATACCGATATAGGAAGAAGGTGCTTTATAGTGTCACGCCTATTTCACGGAGGGGTAGGAAGAGAACATAGATTACCAGCTTAAAAAAATTTTGGCTATCACTCTTGCTGCCCTCACTTTCAATGCATTCTTCATACACGCTATATCCAAAGAGTACTGACGACGTGTGTTTCTGCAGAACGTCTCTGATCTTGTCTGAACACGTTTACCTCCAGGTTTTTTCCTTCCAGCTGTTCCATTTACAATCGCATGTTTACTGAAGGAAGATTGGAAGTTTAAAAGGTAAATCAGAAAATAAAGTAACATGACATACATTTGTGAATGAACATCTTCTGTGGTGAGTAATTCTGAATCACTACTCCGACCACAGACCAATTAATATTAGGACTTGGGTAATAACTGCATCGTCACCGCAACTTCATAATAGGAAAAAAACTATGTAAGTTACATAAAATTTCTCGTTGCAATTCTACATATTTCTTCTTTTAAATATCATGTGATTATATTTTGTAAATTTCTGTACCTAATGAATTTTTATTAGATACCAAGTAAATTTGAGGAAAATATATACAAAAACAAAACTTGTAAAAAATCAAGTCTCACATCTTCTACCGTAAAAAGTTGTGAGATCCATGTATTAAGTTATTACGTAATTAGCTAACCTAAGAACATCGTATAGTGACCCTATCAACAATAAAAACCTTTTATGTTATAAAATAGATTTTTAATGAGGTATAATAAATTAAATATATGTTTCATAGTTTTTTTTTTATTGTAGTAGCCCTTATGTGTAATAATATTCAGGGTCTATTGAGGGCAAACTTTACGAGATCTTTATCGTAGGCTATTTTTTTTAAAACTAAAATTACTAGAAGACCTGCACTCTAAAGAAAGACTTCATTCGTAATGAATCGAGTTTTCAACTTTATAGTCTAAATAGCAAATAAAATAAGGCATAGTATGCTATCCCACTAGACATAGATTGAAATTTGTATCCTTCACGTTTCAGCATCACAACACTAGAACCGTTGAGATAGGCCATTCGAAATTATCGTCAAAAATAAAAGAAAAAATGTCCCAATTACCACCAGGCCTTCACTTTTCTTAATATAAAGTCCTTTCTAGCAAAGTCAAATAGAGTAAAGACGTTAACAAATATACACCGTTGAAGTATTCCATCCATTTTATTTCATATCTTTGGCATTGAGTAAGCGAATCACGAATTTACACTTAATAACATAACATGAAACAAAAGTGAATGCATCCGTCGAATACAAAACTTAGTCAAAAGATATATGGCGTAACGGCAAACGGCGACAGACAAAAGCACTATTATTTGTTCAACCTTCATGTTATTTACTTGGAAAGCTCTCCCCGCAGAGTCCATTAGTATCTACGTACTGACTATTATTCCTTCTGTGCCATTAGCTCTCCGTATAGAGAAGATGATGACCACGGAACATGAGAAAATGGAGGAGTGGTCATTTATTTATATTTTTGCAGCTAAACACGATCAAGTCTATTATCAAATTAGGATCAGAATGACATAGCATGATCCAATTTGCAGATTGTCTATGGTACAAGGTTTTTTTGTATGATAAGATAGCGGCATGGGCTCGGCGACGCAAGACGATACGTTATGTATTGGCATATAATAAATGTACTCACGTCATTTCCTCGTCAAAAACAGAGCGAGAAAATATAGTAGGTATTGATAAAAAAAAGAATACTAATAGTATTCTTTTTTTTATTTCGAAAAATAGGTATTTTAACAAAGTGATGCTGTCTCGCCACTAAACAGAATAATGAGATAAGAACAAATGCAGCTTCTTCAAGTTTTGACTTGAAGAAGCTGCATTTGTTTTTGAATTTGCGCATAATTTGCGTACTGGGAGAAAACTTTTCTCCTATAGTAAACATTAATCAAATCTAAAAAAATTGGCTTTATTTGATAACTGACAGAATAAACTATACTCTGGTTTTTAATTCGAGATCAAAAATGTAAACAAAGGTGTTAACCGTGCAAAAAAATTACAAGTACTTGGTAATTTTTCTAATTTTGGGAACGGATGGAGCATTTAATGTAAAAAATATATTTAATGCTATAATTTATTGCATTATTATGAAACAATTAAACACTTTTATATGCGCGTACATATTTACGCATATATTCAAGCCTGAAAAAATTTGTGTAAGATTTTTTTACTTTTAATAGCCACACTTGTGAGAATAGTTTTGAAGAAATACTATTGAACACCCTGACCTATCAGTTTGACAATGACACATATTAACATTTCTTTGTTTACATTTTTGATCTCGAATTAAAAACCAGACTTTAGGTTTATAGGTTTTCTTTTTTCTTTATTTATCATTATTTTTCCTATAAATAATTCACAAACTAGAGATACAAGTTTTGAGAAAATATCGGTATTTGAATTTTGAATACCCATTAATTCAAATTCCTTTATTATTATTATGATAAAAATCAAAACCTATAAACCTGGATATTGATAACATCTATAACATTTCCAAAAATCATCAAAATCGGTGATTGTTTAGAGAAGTAGAAACGTTTTCTCTTTCTGTATAAAAATTCGAGACTTCCCTCCAGTCTTAACAGATGTAGCTAGGCTAGTTTAATTCACGTACTTCCATAGTATTATGTCGTATAATGTATTGCTGTCGGGAGCTGCTGCTGATAGAGACAATATTTATCTTACAAAAGCGTGTGATTTGAGATATATATTAAATGGACGCTAAAATTATAAAGAATAATAATGATAAATAATTTTTTTTTTAACTTGACAGAGTCTCTAGAGTATCTCTATATAATTGAAAATTTCGTATGGTCGTAAAAAAATTGCAAATTAGAATTAAACATATCGTTATTGGCAGTGTTATAATCGTGATTATCACTGTTTACTTTCAATTTATTAAAATGTTTATGAGAATTTTCTCACAGGAGGTTGAACTAAGTAGCACTTGAAAATCCTTACATTAAAGTATGTTACTTAAACGTTAAAATGCTTGAACGGTTCCGCGTCTGTGAAGCTATTTTCTGTTACTTTCGAAAAATATTGTAATAATTTTATTATATATTTTGCTAAGCATTGTTGGATGATATAGTTGGGTGTGTTTTGAAGCAATGATGGCTCAGTGGCATTGGCTATGGACTGCCGCGCACCAGGTCCATGGTTCGAATCCCGCCGCGGGCTTGAGCTTCACCGCATGGTGGAAGGGCATTTTGTGAATGCCCGCTTGGCTAGCGATCACCCTCAAGTAGAAAATCTGTCGCCAAGCACCTAACGGTGTATTTAGGCAGCAGTCTTTGAGAACCAGTGAAATGACAGGCACATGAGACTTAACAAATATGTCTCAAGGTGACGGGCGCAGTGCAATTCGTGACTTGTGATAAAATGCATCTGTTATAGGCAGAGGTAAGTCCACTTATTTGATCTCCATCTTTACTTCGCATCGTTATCAAAGGAAAATGTCAATGTGTACTCGTGGCCTTTATACATAGGTACAGTACGTACGTTTTAAGGCTTCCGTAGTAGAAAACGGGACTCAATATTTTTTTTTTATTTTTTTTATTGCTGTTAGGTTAGCCTTTGACCACTATCTCACCTGATGGTAAGTGATGATGTGGTCGAAGATGTTGTTCAGGCTAACCTAGAAGTACTGGCTCTCATGGACAGCTGCCGGAACAAACCGGTAGGTGCTCGGCGACAGATTTTCTGCTTGAGGGTGGTAGCTAGCCAGGCGGGCATTCGCAAAACGCCCTACCACCATGCTATAACGACTGCCATCCGAAGACAACAACCGGGACCGACGGCTTAACGTGCCCTCCGAAGCACGGAAACGCTCAGTAGTAATGTCACTAGCGGTCACCCATCCAACTCATGACCGCGGGCGACGTTGCTTAACTTTGCTGATCGGTTGAGAACAGCTAAGTAAACTTCGCTACGAGCGCTTCTGTTACTAAGCCTCGGCTGTCCGTCCATTCGTTCGTCCGAATTTTAAAGGGCTGTATCTTTAAATCGGTAATAGGTAGCTTGTAGAAGAATATGTGTTAGTATAGCGGATTTCCTAACAAATAATAATAATAACAAGTTAAAAATAAATGGGCATCGCGTTACAAGAAGAAGTAATTTGTTACGTTTTCTTCTCAAAAAGGTAACACGTACAAACGTTAATCTTGATAGGATTATAGTTCAATATCTAACGTGTAATAACCATTACTAAAAACCGGCCTGCATTGGACTTCCGAAAAGGCGCGGCGCTTTTGAAGCGCTCGTAGCAAAGATTACTTAGCTGTTCTCAACCGATCAGCAAAGTTAAGCAACGTCGCGCGCGGTCATGAGTTGGATGGGTGACCGCTAGTGACATTACTACTGAGCGCTTCCGTGCTTCGGAGGGCACGTTAAGCCGTCGGTCCCGGTTGTTGTCTTAGGATGGCAGTCGCTACAGCATGGTGGTAGGGTATTTTGCGAATGCCCGCCTGGCTAGCTACCACCCTCAAGTAGAAAATCTGTCGCCAAGCACCTAACGGTGTGTTCCGGCAGCTGTCCTTGAGAGCCAGTTGAAACACTCTTTCGAGGGCTCATAAAAGATTTAAGGTAGTGGGAGAAATAAAATTTACAAGAGCTATATTACCCAATATTTTATTGGGTAACATGGGTCGTGGTTTTACGTTCACTTGGGTATTATGGTGCGTGTTATCGTAACTACCACTCTCCTGCGCTTTATCGTTCGAGCAGCAGTGCAGACGGGCAGTGCAGTGCAGACGGGCAGTCCAGTGCAGACAGGCAGTGCAGTGCAGACGGGGCCGCTCGACGTAGCGGGGCAGTGTCGTAGCTGACGGTCGCTTGTGGTCACTGGTTCCCCGTTGAATAGCGAGGTGGAAGGCGATTGTGCCTGGACGGTGGTCCCTGGAATCCATCACAACCAGACAATTTAGGAAGTGCCTATTATCCTTGTTGACTGTGGCATCTCTTGCACTGATCGAACGACATTCCAGCAAGAAGCAATGGTAGGCGATGAGTGCAAAATTACTAGTCAATGATGTGGCAGTCATACAAGGAGAATCAAAAACAATGCGTTGTATATGACATGATATTTTAATTAAAGGATAATTCTTTTCTGATAGTAGTATAATTTATCGATAGAAGAAATATTTTTATAATTAACAAAATTGTACTTCAGAACTATCCTTTAATAGTCAATGGTTTAACACCCTAAGTATGTAAGGTTTCTTTGAAAAGTTACAGTTATGATGAAATGAAAGATAGCGGTCAAGGTTACACAAAGGTGGCCGTTATGTTATATGAAGTAAAGATGTTTACTACGAATAAATAGATACTTTTACGGATGAGATAGAAAACAGCATTATCAATGTAGTAAATAGGTAGATTGTGTTTACCAGATAAAGTTTCACAAAATAATAGCAGTTACGATACACAATAGCAATACCTTTTAACATCGAGTCACAACTAGGTACCTACAGCTAGTCAAATAACACCACAACACTCACCCGAGAGGGAAAACACAGCACTAATGTTAAATACTAATGAGAAATACTTCGTTATATAATTTATAGTATAGTTCAGGATATTATATTTGTGGATTAGGACACAAAAATAAACGACGCGTAGGTAGCAGAATAAAAATGCAGCCGTTATGATGCGAGCTAACCGTTCTGCAATCGCCTCCGTTCGCACTCCCGCCGCTTGCTTCATGCCAGTTTATTCGTCATGAAGTTGTTATACGATGAGTCAGCGCGCTGCGCCGCCATCGTCAAACTTGGATCTTTAATTATAACATACAAATGGTGATGGCGCGAGAATTTAAAATTATGTTACTCTTTACTGAAATTATTTTCCTATTAGATATTTATATAGAACTAAATGTGACGAAGTCGTTACATACCCCCCTTTTTAGGTCAGGATTTTCCTAAGATAAATCCACTAATTTAATACTGTTGACATTATCTTAGCTTAACTTAAAGTCCTTGATATGCCAAGTTCCTAGCTTTTGACCAGCCATATCTTCCAGTTCGTATACGAGATTAGATTTTTTTCCTACTATACGACATTTTATGTATTTGGGGGCTAATTTCTTGGAAAATCTAGCATCTTTATCACTTTGATAAAAGGTGCGCTTCCAAACCGTGTCGCCTATATTGAAATCAAACTTTTTACGTCGGAGATTGTAATGAGTGCTGTTTCGGGAATGTGCTTTTAGTAATGAAATTTGCACAGCATCGAAAGTTTTTCTCAATACACCTCTATTTTCTGCGTAAGAATCACGAGGTGTAAATATTATATCTTCTTCAATGTCTGCATCGACATAGTGAGAACCGCAACTAATCAATTCACGGCCGAAGACAAGGAATGATGGTGTGAAATTAGTTACTTCGTTAACTGCAGTGTTAATAGCAAATTGTATTTTTGGAATATTATGATCCCATGTTCTGTGATCATCCTCAATAAACGTAGATACTGCAGTCATAATTGTTTTATTATATCGTTCCACTGAATTCACTTGTGGTGTGTATAACGGAGTATAATAAACATTAGGAATTTTATAGTGCAAGAACAAATTTTTCATAATATTGCTTGTAAATTGTTTCCCGTTGTCCATTAAGATGGTGCTAGGTATTCCGTGAACAAGAAAGATGTTATCTTCCAAGATTTTGGAGATAATTTTTGATGTAGCCCGCCGGATGGGAAAGAGTAGGCAGTATTTAGAAAAGCAACAATTTACTACTAATAAAAATGTGTTTTGTTTTCTACTAGCAGGTAAGGGACCAACTAGATCAATGCTCAGCATTTGAAATGGGCGAGAACATTCTTTAGGCCTGCCCATAGTACCGAGTGTTGAATGGTTGGCATGTTTATAAGAATGGCATACATTACAACTGGATACAAAGGTGGTAACATCATGGTGCATACTAGGCCAAAAGTACTTCAGCGTTAGGCGCTTATGTGTTTTAAAGATGCCAAAGTGACCAGAAGTGGGCTCGCTATGATTCTGAGCAATAATCTCGTGACGTTTTTCTGATGGAATAACCTCTTTCCATGCAAATTCCCTAGTGAGAGGATTGAGAGACTTCATGTACCGGTATAGTTTACCATCAGTAATGCGATAGTTAAGGAAAGATGTCGGTGAATTCTGGCATCCTTGATAGATATTGAGGTACCAAGCATCGTTAGTATTAGGAGATGAAATATCTTGTTCAGCGTTAGAATCGTTAATAGCTGATATTGTAACTGAACGAGATAAGCTATCTGGTACAACATTTTCGGAGCCTTTACGATGCTTAATCTCGAAATTGTACGCCGATAGTCGAACACCCCAGCGAGCTAATCTTCCTGTGGGGTTGTTTAGATTTAAAAACCACTTCAAGGATGAGTGGTCCGTAAACACTGTGAAGATCAACCCGTTCTCCAAATAGCATCGCCAGTGTTCAATAGCAGTCAGCACAGCCAATGCCTCTCTTTCTGTTGCACTATAGTTTCGTTCCTGCTTAGACAGTGACTTGCTCATATAGGCAATGACTTTTTCCTCGCCCTTCAAAGTTTGGGTAAGCACCGCTCCCATACCGTAGTCACTTGCATCTGTGTGAACTTCGAAAGGCTTAGAGTAGTCTGGGCAAGAGAGTATTGGGGCGGAGACTAAATGAGTTTTTAGTTTTTTGAAAGCCTTGTCGGCTTCATCTGACCATGAAAAAGGAGGTGCATTTTTACTTTGCGAAGTCAGTTTATTTAAAGGAGCTGCTAAGCTACTGAAATTGGGTATAAACCTTCGATACCAAGAGGCGGTACCTACAAAACGACGAACCTCTTTACGATTAGATGGAGTAGGGTAGTTCGTAATTGACTCAACCTTTTCAGGATCAGCATGGAGACCTTTGGCATCTACAATGTATCCCAAGTATTTTAGTTGTGATCTGAAAAATTGGCTCTTAGTAAAGTTGATGGTAAGGTTGGCAGTTTTCAACTTTTCAAGAACGCGTTTCAGCAAGGATATGTGATGTTCAAAAGATTGCGACACAATTATGACGTCATCGACAAAGACAAATACTTTATGTTCGAACTCAGGGCCGTAGAACAAGATATCGACAAGTCTTTGTTGTGTAGCTGGCGCATTGGTTAACCCAAAAGCCATAGACTTAAATTGAAACGTACCACGTGACGGAACGTAAAATGCCGTTTTGCATCTGTCCTGCTCACGGATTAATACCTGCCAAAAACTTTTAGAGAGGTCTAAACTAGTAAGATATCTAGCGTCACGAAGGTTATCGAGAATCTCAGCAATGTAAGGTAGACTATACGCATCCTTTTTAGTTACAGCATTTAGTTTTCTGCTGTCAAGACAGAACCTTAATTCACCGTTTTTCTTTGGAGTGAGAAGAACGGGTGACGACCAAGGGCTCTCACATGGCTCAACAACATCTTCCCTAAGCATGTCGTCGAGTTGTTCAACAAGGACACGTTGTTTTTCAGGTGACATCCTGTAGTAGCGTTGACGTATGGGGGCAGCATCTCCAGTGTCAATCGGGTGTGTAATTAGTGAAGTACGACCTAAACCGCGTTCTTCATAGGAGATAGTACGAAATTCCGAAATTAAGTTATCCGCCGTCAGTTTTTGTTCCTCAGTAAGATTGTCGTAAGAAAGTATGGAGTTGCTTGGTTCATCAAGCAAATTGGTAATCAATTGTTTCTCAGAGTCTTTGCAGTATATTATGGAGTCAAGATACTTTGGAAATAGACCAAAAGTTCGCCAAAAGTCCATGCCCAATATCAGTGAGTTCGTGATACTTGGTATAACGTGAATGTTTAGATTGTGAGTTTGGTTTTGAAATTCAACCGGAAGGTTGATTACACCTATTGAATTAACCTTCTCACCACCCGCTGTTATGAATTGGGTTGGTTCGCTGTCTTTTATTTCGGAAACTGAGGCTAATAAACTCAAATGAGACATGTTACCAATAATAGTTACACTAGAACCAGTATCAAGTAATCCGGTTAACTTTTTACCATTAATATTAACCGTAACATATGGACGAGACCGATTAGTATTATTTGTGTCATTGCGGATTGAAGAAACAGTATTGTAAGTGAAAAATTTTGAGATGAAGTTTAACCAGTGCCCCCATTCGGTGGGATTGCAATTATTTTTATCCGATGACTTACAATAATTGTCTGTCCAATCCTGATAGCCTAGTTTTTTGAAGTTTGACGGTTTTGAGTAGGGTTACAGTCCGGGCAATCAGGGTAACGCACATTTTTCTTCCCGCACTTAAAACAGATTAAGAAACGATCCTGCTTGCAGGTATTCAGTGAGTGACTATTAGTTCTGCATCTTGGACAGAAGACTGGCCTCGGCGAGGCAAAAGACAAGGCGTTAACGGCTGCCCCATCTTCATGTTCTAAAACATCATGTGGTTCAATTGCATTTATAGTATTAGGTTTATTTATTGTATTGTGATTATAATTATTAGAATTAGGGTTTGTGTTTCTAACTTGATAATTATAGTTATGATCTTGTTTGTTATTTAGATATCGGTTTGAAAAGGGCGCGGCGGCATAGTAGCTATTAGACCTATATGCAAACTCAGGTGCTAAGGTGCTACCGGTAGCTTTTGGAGGTTCGCGAAATTGTGTAAACTTGGCCTGAACATTTTCATAGTTACGGCATACACATTTCAGTGCATCTATCGTTTTTATAGGCAGAGAAGCAGCCAAAGTATTTGCGTAACATGGACGAATATTATGCATCAATATATCTAGTTTCTCCTCCTCTGAGAAGGGTTTAGTCAATCTTGAAAACATGCCGTGCATTATTGATAGGTATATCGTTATATTTTCACTGTCACCTTGAGTACGTGAGCGTATTTCGGCGGCAAATTTATAATCAAAATCAGGGCTACTGAAGTCTTCTTTTAAAAGTTCACATAGTTCTTTCCACGAAGTAACGTTATTTTTATTGTATCGATACCAGTGCAAGGCATCATCGACAAATAGATCATAAGCTAGTGAGAGTATTTTTTCATAGGAGATACCTCTTGCTTCAACAAATTCTTCTACCTTCAATATAAAAGAGCGAACACATGACTTGCCTGAAAATTTTAGTTTGCTAATATCTGTAGTGAGATTGCGATCACATGAAACTGAGAGGGTAGCGGTTTCCACTGAAGTTTCGGGTGCAGCACTAGGAGACAATTTGCTTTGAAGGCTATTAGGCCTCAATGAGTTTAATTCTTTGTACTGGGAGTGAAAGTTTGAGAAACAAGTTTTATAACTTTCAGCAACTTCAGGGCCATCAACTATCCGGTTCATTCTGTGATAAATGTGGTTTAACCCTTTACTTGGCAGGGATTTGCAATTCTAGTTTTCCTTACTTTTTTCATTCCAATTAGTTATATAATGGTAATAGACCTTACAAAAAATAATATAAAAAATATTTACTCATTTTTATTGGATTTATAGCATGTATCTTAAAATGCACATTGCCAAGAACACTAAAAAATTAATATGAATAAACATGTATCTAGAAAGATACATTGCCAACTAAGCAGGTTTTAAAATATACTACAAAATTCATAAAAAAATAAAAATGTTTTATTATATAACAATGATAACGACAAGAAAATAATATTTTTTAAGTAACATTTTATTATTTTACATCAAATAATGAAATATTCAATGAGATCAAATATTCCCGTTAGCGAATAAAACAAAAGTAATTATTTTTATAATTTGTGTGTGATACTTGTAAACATAATTGCATTCAAAAGCGTACATTAAATTTGTCACACAAATACTTTGTGCTATTTATACAACAACCCTTAGTCTTGAAAGATGGCAGATGGCCCACTTGGTCATAACGGCTATCACATCGATATGTAGGCGTAGTAAACTTTGAGGGTCTAGAGGCATTCTCTTTCCACATTTTTGTTAGGTTACTAGGCAGATCAGAGAAATGCATAATCCTTCTGACTTTTTTAGACTGTTTCTACGTCAGAATATTCTCAACTTATCGTATCTCAAAGCATTCGACCAATAACATGTATATGTCGGCGTTGACATTACTCCCATCAAAATTGTAATCGCTACAAAATCCTTTATACAGTCGATCGTGAGGTTTAATAGTGTTATTTTTACTTGCATGTGGTATACATTAGATTCGTGAGCTATCAAGTCATACAAATTATAAAAGAAAAAATAACAATATAAATACTGTCTAATGACTTGTCAAACTGTTTGCCTTGAATGTCAGCTTTGCCTTCAAAAGGTTTTCGTTATATCTCCAATTTTCAAATCTTCACTACTGTCTCTATTGCTACTGTTAATGGCCCTCTTTTTGATCTGGTAGCAGTAGAAGGTAATGATATAGAAGAGTGTGAGGGTAAAGGAGAAGGTATTTCTACAATTGAACTATTCAAGGAAGAGGTGTCTAAATTATGTGAGCTTGAGGAAGGTATCAAAACTAATCTGATAGAAAAGTCCTTGCAGCAAAGAGAGAGAATCAGAGGAATCAAAGAGAGAGGGTTTCATTGTCCATAGTGACTGTAAAGCACTGATGATGTTTGGTCGTATGATAGTGTGGAATTGTCAATTTCTTTGAATTATTTTTTACTTTCTGATGATATTTATATATCTTTTAATGCTGGTGGTAGGGTTGTTGAAATTGAGCTGTCCGAATTATAATCATCTTGGTCATGTAAGCAATGTAGTTCATCTCCTGAACAAGCGCTGTTATCGGAACAAGCTGCAGGTTTGGATACTAATCCTATTTTTCGATGAGCTCACGTGAGAGGCTGAAATAAAAAAAATGCTTAAATAATTATATATGAATAAAACTCACATAATATATATATAAAAAGTAGTAATAACTTAAAATACTCATCATATTGTATATAAATTTATAATGCTTATGATAGAAAAAACTGGCAATGTATCCTTCAGTGCACATCATCCAGAAATTGTATAATGTAGATCAACTGGCAATGTGCATTATTAGATACATCATGAAAGGCCTAAGATTTTTTGTAACAAATCGCTTACATGCACATAATATCAATTGCACATTCGGAGAAATGTATATTTAGCTACAAAAATACAGTATCGTTATTTAGGAATTCTTATATCTTTTAAGATAAAAATGGATTCTTACCTTCGACATCGTGGGCGCTTGCGCACGTTCCGCTATCTTGCAATCTACTGATGCCTATTATAGCCAAAGCACATTCGTGATTTTTTTGGTATTAAATACATTACACTAGTAATTCAAAACCACCACGACTAACGTGAAATGTATCTTTACTTTGCCACATTTATTTTCTTAATTACGTGTGCATTTCTAGATACGCTGCCAAGTAAAGGGTTAATAGGGTTTCAGTTCTACTAAATAGGTTTTTATCGAATTTAGTTCTTAGTTGACTAAGATTATTGTAAGATTTCGAAAGAGATTCTTTAACTGATTTTATGTCATCAACTGGGTCTAAATGAGACTCTAAAATGTCTTCTGATGGCAACTGAATCGAGAGCTTAACGATTTGCTTGCGTAATGATTGGACGGAGTCACTCGTGCCACCGCGAAGTTCGACTTCATACTCAAGTTCACTTCTCTGTAGTGAAAGAAATTTGACATTGTACGACATGTTTTTGAACCTCTGGGCGTGTGTTGCAATATTATAACTAATGAC
Source organism: Plagodis pulveraria (assembly GCA_963890685.1). NCBI lineage: Eukaryota > Metazoa > Arthropoda > Insecta > Lepidoptera > Geometridae > Plagodis > Plagodis pulveraria. Next base: position 7,335,926 of record OY982950.1, read on the forward strand.
AATATCCAATAACAATAATTTTGTAAGAATTTAAGAATTAAGATCTACTCTCCAATCGACAGTTAAAAAAAATTGAGGTTGTAGTTATATGGTTGCAATTAAATACTCTTCTTAGTTCTAATAAGAAATATAACAATAATGAGTCAGTTTTGTTTTATCTTAACAACCATATCACAACAATTGCATGCAACATATAACTAAAGTATGCCAATATACTTCTATAATATAGTAATATATACTTATAATTAGCTTAGAAGTAAAGTGTCATAGCCAGCACCAAGAATAACTAGAAAATTGCTCATTAACGCAAATAATAACAAAGTGAACGTAACCTGTAGCCGGGCGCCAATGAAACACTCTTTCGAGGGCTCATAAAAGATTTAAGGTAGTGGGAGAAATAAAATTTACAAGAGCTATATTACCCAATATTTTATTGGGTAACATGGGTCGTGGTTTTACGTTCACTTGGGTATTATGGTGCGTGTTATCGTAACTACCACTCTCCTGCGCTTTATCGTTCGAGCAGCAGTGCAGACGGGCAGTGCAGTGCAGACGGGCAGTCCAGTGCAGACAGGCAGTGCAGTGCAGACGGGGCCGCTCGACGTAGCGGGGCAGTGTCGTAGCTGACGGTCGCTTGTGGTCAGTGGTTCCCCGTTGAATAGCGAGGTGGAAGGCGATTGTGCCTGGACGGTGGTCCCTGGAATCCATCACAACCAGACAATTTAGGAAGTGCCTATTATCCTTGTTGACTGTGGCATCTCTTGCACTGATCGAACGACATTCCAGCAAGAAGCAATGGTAGGCGATGAGTGCAAAATTACTAGTCAATGATGTGGCAGTCATACAAGGAGAATCAAAAACAATGCGTTGTATATGACATGATATTTTAATTAAAGGATAATTCTTTTCTGATAGTAGTATAATTTATCGATAGAAGAAATATTTTTATAATTAACAAAATTGTACTTCAGAACTATCCTTTAATAGTCAATGGTTTAACACCCTAAGTATGTAAGGTTTCTTTGAAAAGTTACAGTTATGATGAAATGAAAGATAGCGGTCAAGGTTACACAAAGGTGGCCGTTATGTTATATGAAGTAAAGATGTTTACTACGAATAAATAGATACTTTTACGGATGAGATAGAAAACAGCATTATCAATGTAGTAAATAGGTAGATTGTGTTTACCAGATAAAGTTTCACAAAATAATAGCAGTTACTATACACAATAGCAATACCTTTTAACATCGAGTCACAACTAGGTACCTACAGCTAGTCAAATAACACCACAACACTCACCCGAGAGGGAAAACACAGCACTAATGTTAAATACTAATGAGAAATACTTCGTTATATAATTTATAGTATAGTTCAGGATATTATATTTGTGGATTAGGACACAAAAATAAACGACGCGTAGGTAGCAGAATAAAAATGCAGCCGTTATGATGCGAGCTAACCGTTCTGCAATCGCCTCCGTTCGCACTCCCGCCGCTTGCTTCATGCCAGTTTATTCGTCATGAAGTTGTTATACGATGAGTCAGCGCGCTGCGCCGCCATCGTCAAACTTGGATCTTTAATTATAACATACAAATGGTGATGGCGCGAGAATTTAAAATTATGTTACTCTTTACTGAAATTATTTTCCTATTAGATATTTATATAGAACTAAATGTGACGAAGTCGTTACAGTCACACATTACACACGTTACAGACTTTTAGGTTAGCCTGAACAACATCTTCGACCACATCATCACTTACCATCAGGTGAGATAGTGGACAAAGGCTAACCCGTCAACCAAAAAAAAAAAACGTGGTACAGAACCTTTGGTGTGGAAGTCCAACTCACACTTAACCGATTTTATTATAAGAAATAAACAAATATAAGTCAAATAAGCATACATCAACTTGATAAAGAAGGTTTCGATAAAGCTTTTGGATACGTACATTCTTTCAATATTTATTACAGTTTTTTATAAAACCCCAAAATTTGATAATCAAAGACTGCAAAAAGTCACTTGGCCTTAATTTGGGTCTCTGAAGCGATTGTCCAAAACCGGTAAGTGGCTTTGCTTACTGGCTAATTACACATTATCACATATGTTTGTCTAACCTTGTACAATTAGCCTTTCTAATAAGTATATGTTATTTCAGTGTCATGTGGTGATGGCGTTAGTGAATGCATACTACATATATATAGCTATTATATAGTATCTATCAGTGTCTGAAGTAAAAACCAATTGCCTCTACGTACTTAGTAAAAGGAAAAGATACACAATGAGACAATAACACTTAAGTGTACATGATGTAACTTAATATTGACATTCTTGTAAAGTACAATGAACTACACTATTGACTCAACGATACAAAATAATGATTTATCGATTCTTTGTAAACCTATTCGATAGCCTGAACAAATCAAACATGCAAATAAACACGAACAACTAATATTGCCCAGAGCTGGGGTTGTTATTTCAATAGCGGATTTCGTGATGTCTTTTGAAGTCTTATTGAACCGAAAATAAACAAAATAATTTGTTTTAAACCTTCATCATACTAATATACTAAAATATTAGTTGTTTCTTTCTAATTATTATAATCTAATTATTTCATCATATATTATAATTGATGTACGAAAATCTCGAACACCAAATCTAATCATCGATATAAGAAAACGGCATCAAAGATTACTGTACTGTATCAGCTGGATTTTCCACTGCTGAACACAGCCTCCCCCACTATGGGAGGGTTTGCCATAATCCCCACGCTTGGTAGGCGTCTTGGGGATCGCAGTGTGAGTTATCGGTTCCTCAGAAAGCGCTGTTACCCACCTTCTGGTGTGTTACACTTAGTTGCCTCTTACGACACCAACGGGTAGAGATGGGGGGGGGCAGAAAGCAGCATCAAAGATTATTCTCTACTAATTATTTCTATCCATTATTATTTTCACAAAGTCAAAAGCTGTGAACTGTTCTGAACTGGCAACACGTGCATGGAGACGTGAGTAGCATTGCAATTTCCAAAACTAAACTCGATTTCCACTTGAACTTACCTGCAATTAAAATAATTCAATTTTGGAGAGCACTCTTCGTTCAGGCTTTACTTACCTATAAAGAATATTCGGTGATAATATTAGATCATTTTATTTCTATTTCACGATCGGACAAGAACAGGTACGAAAATATGCTATTCGTATAAAATTCGAGCAATATTTCTTTGTATTTTTAGGGTTCCGTAGTCCTTACAAGGAACCATTATAGTTTCGTCATGTCCGTCTGTCTGTCCCTCTGTCCGAGGTTTTGCTAAGAGACCGTAAGAGCTTGAAAGCTGTAATTTTGTAGAGTTATGTACATTAATCATCAATAATCCGACAAAGTGGTACAATAAAATTTTGAAAATATTTTTTTAGCAGTAGCTCCTATACATTTTTTTTGTCGTTTATCTCATCGTGTGGGGTATCGTTGAATAGGTCTTTTAAAATAAATTATTGATTGCTGATACTATTTTTCGATTTAATGCTCCATTTACGAATATTATACTTTAAAGAGCAAATTTTTGTTCCAGTAAGGCGCCCCCCCCCTTCTAAAAGCTAAATTGCTAGCTTGAAAAATCTGGCAATAATCGTGATGATAGTGCAGTTGATGAACTTAATAGGAAAGTTATACCGGTTAGGATAACTTTATTAGTTTCACAGAAATAGTAGCATTAATCCTTTAAGGTGACTAAGATGAAGAAGTTTCTTGTTTATAATGGGTAAAGTCTTGCATTGGAAACTAAATCTAAAATAAAAAATAAAAAATCTTGTGTTAATCTTGTAAAATTCGACGACTGGACGGAGGCGGCCAAGGATGCGCGTGTGCGCATTATCACCCCCCACCAGCAACCTACCTATCTACAGTATCATATCAAAGAATGTGCAATGCAAAATAATAACAAATTGCAGTTTTCCTAGTTATTATATCCTAGTAGTCCAGTATTTGTTGGATCTGCTTGAAGGTAGCATCAATGATCATTCGTGATGATCCTTCGTGTTGTACCATGTAAATCAACACAACCCAACCCTACTAGTATAAATACTAATACTGGAAGCCATATTATATGTATTACTGTTAACCAACATATGAACAGTATGATAGCCCATTTTATAGGCGTCGTACTCTTATTTTTTAATTTTGGCAGGAAGAAAATGGAAAAGATAAAAATGAACAACAGAATTGTTCTATATTATGATAACGGAATACTACGGAACCCTACATTGCGCGTGGCCCGACACGCGCTTGACCGTTTATTATTTACATCTGATTGGCTAGCGTTTGACCACTATCTCACCCGATGGTAAGTGAGTATGTGGTCGAAGATGTTGTTCAGGCTGACCTAGGATTACTGGCTATCAAGGAACTGCTGGAACACACCGTTAGGCGCTTGGCGACATATTTACTACTATGAATCAGGATTGTAAAATTGTTTTCCCCGTGGGGTGCCAGGCTAGAATTGTACCACTATATCTTCCTGTGGGAGTCGTAAGACGCAATGAACGGAAAAATATCAAAACCAAGCATATTTTGAAAAACTGCCATCTTACACTGCGGTGCCCAAGACGCCTGCCAAACATAAAACCAAATGATAATAAAAAAAACAGTAATACAGTATATATATATATATATATATATACACGGGTAAAACTTAGTGTGTATATAGTATGACCTCAAGAGTCAATCGATGTGCGTATTAAACGACGCACCCCATACCGAACTTTAAAAAAATAAGATTGTGCGTTGGTGTCCGTCGGTATGCGAGTTCGACTCTTTTCCGTTCGTCTCGGTTTTTACACGACTGCCCATAAAAAGGGAGTGTTATGTTTGCAATGTTAATGTTTGTATGTATGTTTGTGAGTTTCTTTATTCCACCATAACCTATAAATGACTTAATCGATTTTAATGTATGAGATATCATTAGATTCGTCTTGATAGCGCAAATGACAATATAAAGGTACATAAAAACAAAAACAAAAAAAAACTGGCGGATTTAAGACGTTTTTTTCTTTTAATCCCATCAAGTAGGGTATCAAAATCAAGGGCTTTAAAAACGATTCCACAAATAAATATACTTTACAGCTTTAATTTTAATAAAACGATAACATGCTTAGCGAAAATATATAATTTGAAGTCGGGTATTTTGCTTTTTTAATTAATTTATACTTGTTTAATAAAATATCGCGTCTGATTAGATCAGACAATGGATGAAGTATCTTTCCCAAAAAACCCCTTTTACCTTTAATTAACTTACAGAAGAGATGTACAAAACAGCGTGCGTGTTGTATCCGTGGATTTAATTTATGCATACGCACGAACGTTTCAAAATTGATGGCAATGAAACTCTTACTTTATAATCTTTATTTAGCATACATTGTTATGTGACAGATAAGGCTACATAATATTAGGTCCTTACATATGAAATTGGCGTTTTTCGTACTGGCCACTTTAATCACGAATTTCTCCCAATTGGTAAGGAATTCCAAATTCAAATTTGTACAGCTATAGACTCATGTATTTGTGCTTCGATGATCGTCATTCATTTGTTTTTTTTCTTCTGTTTTTTTCTGTTTGCGTCACTCATTTTACAAAATGGATATCGCATTATTTACGAGTACGAGTTCCGCCGTGGCACTAGTGCTGCGGAAACAACTCGAAGGGTGAATGATGTGTATGGCGGTCGTGTTGCAAAAGAAAACACAGTTCGTTTTTGGTTCCAACGTTTTCGTTCTGGAAATTTCGACCTGCAGAACAAGCCCCGTGGACGGCCTGAGACTCAAGTTGATAATGAAGAGTTGAAGGCTATTGTGAAAGCGGATCCATCGCAAACCACGTCCGAGTTAGCTGCAGGCTGCAATGTTAGTGATAAAACTGTTTTAATTCACTTGAAGCAAATTGGGAAGATTTAAAAGCTTGAAAGGTGGGTACCTCACGAATTGACTGAAACAAACCGGCAAACGCGCGTCGACTGCTGCGTTACATTACTAAACCGGCACAATAATGAAGGTATTTTAAACCGAATCATTACCTGTGATGAAAAATGGGTTCTTTACGATAATCGGAAGCGCTCAGCGCAATGGTTAGATCCTGGCCAGCCAGCCAAATCCTGCCCCAAGCGAAAATTAACCCCAAAAAAGTTACTTGTAAGCGTTTGGTGGACTAGTGCCGGTATTGTTCATTACAGTTTTTTCAAATCTGGCCAGACTATTACGGCTGATGTCTATTGTCAGGAATTGCAAACCATGATGGAAAAGCTAGCGGCTAAACAACCTAGGCTGGTCAATCGCTCCACGCCACTGCTGCTTCACGACAACGCTAGACCACACACTGCGCTACAGACGGCTACTAAATTAGAAGAGCTTCAATTGGAAAGTCTAAGACATCCTCCGTACTCCCCGGACCTTGCTCCAACAGATTACCATTTTTTTCGAAATTTGGATAACTTCTTGCAAGGGAAAAAATTCAACTCCGATGGGGCAGTCCAAATCGCCTTCAAAGATTTTATTGATTCCCGTCCGACTGGTTTTTTTAGTAAAGGGATCAATGAACTACCTATGAGATGGCAAAAGTGCATAGAAAATAATGGTTCATACTTTGATTAATTAAATATATTATATTAAAAAATATTCGACTTTTTGTTCCTCCCATACAAAACGCCAATTTCATATGTAAGGACCTAATATGTACATATAGCGAAACAGTGATTAGTTCCACATTTTTATAACACAAATGTTTTCCTCCCACTTTGTATAGGCAGGTATACATGTTTTTCAAAGTTAAATCAAATAAAATAAGATCTGAATGTAAGATCAGTTATCACATTGTTTTGCAATAAGCTTAATAATGCAGTCTTACAAGCAGATCTTAGTTTATCATTATTAATATAGATATCACATAATTATGTGTAATTAGGGTATGTATATAGAGTAGGGTAATTACCCTACTCTTTTTTTTATGTTATTGTGACAGAACAAGCTCGAGGCCCACCTGATGTTAAGCGGACCAACCTCTGCGCCCGTCACCTTGAGACATAGTTATTAAGTCTCATGTGCCTGTAATTACACTGGCTCTCAAGGACTGCTGCCGGAACACACCGTTAGGTTCTTGGTGACAGATTTTCTACTTGAGGGTGGTCGCTAGCCAGGCGGGCATTCGCAAAATGCCCTTCCACCATGCGGTGAAGCTCAAGCTCGCGGCGGGATTCGAACCATGGAACTGCTGCGCGGCAGTCCATAGCCAACGCCACTGCGCCATCACTACTTCAAACTCGAGTGTTGCCATTTTGATGTGGAGCGAGTCGGTCTATTTTCTATAATTCATTATTATATACATTTATGTTGAAACAAATCGTCAAGAGAATAATTTCTATTTATAGGCTTTGAAGTTATTTTTAAACTATTAATTTATTTATTTTTGAATTCTTCCGTTTATTTATGAAATACTGTAATGGCGATTGAACTTAGGCTGGAGCGATGTTCTTCTGTTATAGATTTTGTAATTACTAGTTTGTTTTTGAATCTAGTCGGGTAGGTTAAGTACCTAGGCTGGAAATCAAAATCGTTTATAAAAGAAATTAGTATTTATATGACGATTTTACAATTTTCTGATATGTATATGGGCGAGATTATAATTAATTATAATATTATATTGGAGGATTAACAGTACCAGTTCTTTCAGTTTTTCAAGTTTTTTCTAAGTGATATTGATTTGGATCTTCTCTTGACGTCTATGTCAAGTTTAATAAAAAATGGTTTAACAGTTTGGACGTGAAAATAGACAAAATATATTGATAATATTTTTTTTTGTTGTTGTTGATAGGTAATCCTTTGACCACAATCTCACCTGATGGTAAGTGATGATGCGGTCGAAGGTGTTAAACAGTGTTAAGATTCCAGATTGCCCAGGCAGGGATTGTTGAGCAGGGGGCTTCCACCTGGACAATCTGTTTGAATACTTAACAAGCCGGCGATTCGCCGGGCTGAAAAAGACAAGGTGAAAAATACACGAAAATTACATACAGTGTGATGCAGTCGTGTCGACTTCGGCGACCGCACCTAGCTTTTACAAAAATAAAATTAAGTTGGCCAACTAGAATTTTATTTTACTTACTGCCAGGGCGGCGATGATCGGTTCCGTGCTTCTTTCTTCTGAGATTCCAACGTCAGGACACGGCACAATCACAAACTAATTACAAATTTATAGATCGCGTAGAACAAATACGCGCAAGGCGACAAATACAAACAAATATACAAAATTCAAAAATCAAGATCCCGAGTTACTCAAAATACGTCAGAATATACAAGAGAACGACAAGCAGCTTCAAGTTATTTTCACACACAAAAATCCATAGATCAAAAATAGACGACTAGCAAAGGGGTTCGTTCGAAAACTGCCCGATAATTTGATCGGTCCGAACAAACAGGCTTAACCTAGAATTACTGGCTCTCAACGACAATTGCCGGAACACACCGTTAGGTGCTTGGCTACAGATTTGCTTCTTGAGGCTACTTGACCCTAGCCAGGCGGGCATTCGCAAAATGCCCTTCCACCATGCGGTGAAGCTCAAGCCCGCGGTAGGAATCGAACCATGGACCTGCTGCGCAGCAGTCCATAGCCAATGCCTCTGAGCCATCACTGCTTTTAAAACATCCTACCCGTGTTACTGTTTATTAGAAATCTTTTTCGGGCATGTGATCTAATTAATAATGTATGAACGTGCTTACGATAATATATAAAAAAGACCTGACCACGGAGCTCTGATATCTCAATAACGGTATCACGGTTCATCTATTTAAGCAAGCTCTAAAACAATAATAGGCGATGTTACGTACTTACCAATAAATTAAACAAACTTACCCAAATCGTACTAGAGTACACTTGATTCGAGCCACACACTGCCTCATAGCAACATGTATGTATAAAAAACAAAGGGGCTAGCTGCCACGGTTTCAGGATTAGAAGCAAACAAATAAAGGAGGAAAAATATGATATTGACACTTAACTTTTATGGCCACTGCTGAGCTGTCATGGCAATCTTTTGAAAGACAAACAAAAAAGACAAATACTTTTTAAGGTTTTTTACGTGAAAACAGGATACTGTTGAGTAACAGCCCGTCGTCTTTCAATATGCTCTACTATAAAGATCTCTTACTTCTGAACAGCAGGTAGCAAGTTTAAATTTTCACAGAGTCTGTGTCTTGAAGCGCTCGTAGCGAAATTTCCTTAGCTGTTCTTAAACGATCAGCAAAGTTATGCAACGTCCGCTGCGACTTGGATGGGTGAACGCTAGTGACATTCCGGGCACGTTAAGCCGTCGGTCCCGGTTGTTGTCTTACGATGGCAGTCGTTATAGCATGGTGGAAGGGCATTTTGCAAATGCCCGCCTGGCTGGCGACCACCCTCAAGTAGAAAATCTGTCGCCAAGCACCTAACGGTGTTATCCGGCAGCAGTACTTGAGAGCCAGTGAAATTACAGGCACATGAGACTTAAGACCTATGTATCAAGGTGGTGGGCGCAGTGCAATTCGTGACTTGTGACGAAATGCACCTGTTATAGGCAGAGGTTAGTCCGCTTAATGTCAGGTGGGCCACGAGCTTGTCCAGTTAAAAAAAAAATTAAAGAAAAAATGTAGAATACACGAACGGAGTAAGCGGATATTGCCCATGCACATGACCGTGCATGTTGCGACAACTCCGTTCGAACTGCTGTGTTTCAATATTGTCGTTGTGGCTGGTCGGTCGTACAACTTATGTTGAGTCGTCACATTTGCTAATGCAGCTATACAAAACCTCATAGGCTGGTAAATGTAGATGCTTATAGTACATTGTGTATTAAGGGCGGTAAGTAAGGAATTATACCATCAAGGCTCTAGTAGAAGCCCGAAGTTGAAGATAGACGGCTTTCTGGATCGAGGTTCGCAATTCCCGTACTGCCCGTGAAAGATGCAATGTTTTTCATCACATTTACGAGTAAATTACAAATTATTACTTTAATACACAAGTCAGCACAAATATTATTACGAACTACGTGAACTTTTTTTGAAGCGGATCGCGGGTTTTTTGCCCACAGCACAGATTATACAAATATTTCGTTCAGAAACGTTAAGGGTACTTAATTACGTACGCAGTAGATATACAGCCATGACGGAGTGTACAAAACTAATAATATCGACGTTTTGATACAAAAAAACCATTAAAATCGATTAGGTATTAAGAACATTAGTTGAGTAGTTAAGTAACGTTAGCGAGATTGCTATAAAATTCCTGTTTAGATTACATTTTAAGGCAATTTTTCAATTGCTTGTTAACTCCTTGCTTGAACTTGCAAGAGCTGTGTGCTGTGCTATAAATAAAAAAAAAACTTACCGACCTTGGGTTTCATGACAAAAATAAAGCTCGAGGTTTAAACTGCGTACGATTAAATTTTCTTCTTCTTCTGACATTTTGATCCAGGTACTGTGACCTACACAAATGAAAAGCTTGAATTTTGCCTCCAGATCACCAAGACGGTCAATTTGACCCAACACCAACAAATTAAGATGTGCATGCGGATTACTATCCCGCACATGACTTAAATTTTTCCTATCGTATATTTGTGATTTTGTAAAATACTATTGCCCGCAAAACATCCAAAAGCCGTAGGTGCTCCACGTAATATTCTATTTTGCCCGTGGAGACATACACTGCCCGGGTGTTCTACGAGGTGTTCCATGGGCAAGTACCGCAGGAATCACATTACTGAACGAAGTACACTTTATTGCTTCGTAGCTACAGTCGTTTATTTATTGAAATGGCTTTGCCGAGTGATCCTTCTGATCCTTATTATTCCGTGGCACTACGTTGAATGGGTTTAGTAGTAGCTTAGCTCAGTTAGTAGTACCCACAAATATGTACATACCAAATGGTCGTGATTCCTGAAATATTCTAGTAGAAGGCGGTGTATGTTGTAATGATCTGAAGATGATTGCACACTGGTTTTGCTTTATTTTGCTTCATGTAGTAGCTACTAAGGGTAATATACCGGAAGGTGGGCAGCAGCACCTTCTGAAATCTGATATCTTACACTGCGTCCAGTACGGAATGATACAGCACAGTACCACGTTCGACCACATCATCACTTACCATACCAATATATGTTTATTTATTCTAACGCAAAATACCTGACTTTGATAATAATGTGATATGTTATGCCTGTGGAGCAAAATGTCTAAAACTCAGAAGTCCAAAGGTTTACAGCATCTGAAAAAGTAATGCTTTTTTTCACGCGTTTGTTTTTATTTTGGATGATCATTGTATCCGTGTTGCACTAACCGTGACTTATAAGTGAAATAAGTCACGATTAGTAATAATTGTATATTTAAACGATATCAGTCTCTATAACGTTTCTTTTAACACCAATTAAATACTTAATCAAAGGAATTTGTTTAATTCATTCGAATAAAACATATATTTTCAAGGCTTTTTCCTTATTCGGGAATGCGTAACTCTAATTTCGTGACATGTATTCGATTTTGTAATATTAGCGGTTTTGTTTTAACTCAGTTCCATGTAGATGATCCATTTAAGATGAACGCGAAGAGAAGCTCCTACAGAAAAATAGGTATTTTAACAAAGTGATGCTGTCTCGCCGCTAAACGCCCGAACAGAATAGACCGATAAGGACGATTGCAGCTTCTTTAAGTTTTGAAAATAACGTAGAATTAGTCGATAGAATAGAATTTGCGCATAATTTGCATTGATACAAACAATAAATAATTCTTATATTACAAATTCCACATTAATTCAGATACAAACTGCTGCAGATTATTACGCAATATGTCATGCATCATAGCATAACTGGCACCAACTGCTGCAGATTCTTTCAGACTAGGTCAATTAATACGGCATAACAGGTAAATACTGCTGCAATTGTTGTGTACTAGGTCATGTTTTGCATAACAGGTACCAACTGCTGCAGATTATTACGAATTAGGTCATATTTTACAGCATAACAGGTAACTACTGCTGCAGATTATTGGGTACTAGGTCATGTTTTACAGCACATCAGGTACCAACTGCTGCAGATTATTACGAATTAGGTCATATTTTACAGCATAACAGGTAACTACTGCTGCAGATTATTACGAATTAGGTTATATTTTACAGCATAACAGGTAACTACTGCTGCAGATTATTGGGTACTAGGTCATGTTTTACAGCACATCAGGTACCAACTGCTGCAGATTATTACGGACTAGGTAATGTTTTACATTACTGTAGTACGTAGGTAGTTTATAACAACTTGCAAAACGCAATTAAATATTGGCTCGGTCTGGTTCTGACCGTGCGGACTGCACTCCACTCGTAAGGAATGTGTATTTATTTATGCAGAGATAACGCAACTGGAAGTGACATCAAAAATGTAAAGCTATATGTTTCGGTAATTTTGGTTTCCTTATTATGTTAGCATGATTTATTTGTAAAGTATTCTGGTTTGTTTATCAGTATTTATATAGGGTATATTTAGATATGCTACTTTTTTCTTTTAATTTGGTTGTAAAATAATATAAATTAACATATGTACCGACTTACGACTTATACCTCGTGGGGTGCCAAGCTAGAATTACTCCCTCCGATGTATTCCTACGGGAGTCGTAAGAAAATACATAAAAATTGGAACAGCACCTTCTGAAGAACTGCCTTACACTGCGATCCCCAAGACGCCTGCCAAGTATATGAGATTATGGAGAACCCCATACTCTTTTTGAGTGGGGCTGTTGTCCAAGAGTAGATGTTATGACAATTGAAACAGATAGCGCATATCCTGGCCCGACGTTCGATTATGTTGTGGATTGGAGGCCAACAAACTGCAGGTATATTTTTCCCATTGTTTTTAATACTCGTATGTAATAATGATAGGAGAAAATTTGTTTTTGAAAGATTGAATACACAAACTATTATTAGTTTACTTCAAATCGAACTGTAAACACACGTTACGGCCTTGAAACTGAGTTACAAGTTTATCTAGATTGTCGCCCTAAAACTTCTTGTTTGTCTGGTGAGTTATATGGTAACTGAATTTAATTCCTAGGTGGGCGTCATTTTGAAAAGTGTATTAATAGTTTCATTAATTAAAATAGTAGACGACAAAACCTCTCGATTAAAAAGTTTTACACGGTGTGTTTGTGTGTAAAAATTTAAAACAAGCATTATGTTATTTCCATTATTGAAAACTTTAAGGTAAGGCATGGTAAAGTGCTTTCCGAGAACTTTCAGACAGACACATTGGATTTCAAAATGAGTTATGAAACATATAGTTAAAAATTTAAATTAACTATATTTAAAATTTACTATGCTAATAAACAAGTTTTTTATTCTGGTTTGTAAAAAAAAGCTTTTATTCACAGAAGAAACACAACAGCAGAGACTGCGTAACAAAGTGAAAAACGCCAAAATATGTAGGTTTGTACTTATTTTAAATTATAATATTATTTATATTATAAAAGACATAGAACCTCACTATGCTAGTGATACTACAAATAATAAGATAATTATGAGTTTCTTTTTATAATGTTTCAATCATATTTCACCTTCTTAATCAGTACACGTTAAATGTACGCATACGAGCATTTCAAAGCGATCCTAGAGTTTGCAAAATATGTTTTATCCGTTTTGTTAGATAAAGGTACGTACGTCGTTACGTCATATTCTAAATACCAAGTGTTAAAACTCGTTAACATTTTGGTTGCATGTCCTTCAGTATAAAATGTATGAATTCGGTCTGTCAGTTTTTTTTTCATAAAAATGTGTATTTTCAAAAATATTTGGAATACTCGTCTTGTATGGGATTTCCTAATTTCTCATTTAGAGATAAAGTAAATAATAGAACGTAAAACTGGCAAACCAGAAGCATAGATTTTAGACTCAAGGACATGAATGTAAAATTTCGCTGAGTTTGAACTCTTCGTGTTTTAAATATGCCGAAACTACGTTTGTATGGAAAGTGCGACGGAGAAACTAGCCTTGACTTGGATGGGTGACCGCTAGTGACATAATATATATGTAAATATATATTATATATATATATATATATATATAAATATATATGTGAGCACTACAACAATAGAGGGCACGTTCAGCTATTGGGCCCGGTTGTTGTATTTGGATGGCAGTAGAAGCAGTCGTCAGGGTGGCCCAAATACTCCCACACCTTTGCGAATGCCTGGCTAGCTACCACCGTCCAGATAGAAAATTTGTTACCATGCTCTATATGGTGTGTTCTGGCTGCTATCCTTAAGAGCTAGTTCTCATTCTAGATTAAACCTTTTTACTATTTTCGACCACACAACCATCGGGTGAGATTATGGGAAAAGGCTATCCCGATATAATATAATAAATATAAAATATATTTTTTCCTCACAAGCTCGGAACGGTTTATCATTCTAAACTTGCGTGGAAAAATGCTTTTGATCGAGTAACGTGGAAAAGGTTTTTGAATTTAGAATCTTTATAAAAGTTTCAGAAAAATTAATTTAGTATATATATTACCAATTTTAGTATATTTAATAACGCCGTTTACTAAAATCCTTAAACTTTTTTGTTTGCATTTTCGTCGTTGAAGTGAAAAGTTGTGTGTTGCGCTCAGCAGTCCAGTTATTTTGCGTTTCGTACCTTTGAAACCTTCGGTATGCTCAGGATTTTATATTTTGAATCACTCGGTTTGCTTTTGTTTCAATCCTAGAATCATTCCTCAGGTTTTAATAGAAGTCTAGAACTCGAGCCAAATAACAATTTTGCAGCGTAACAAGCGCCTTGCGTAACAAATAACGTAGTTCTATACATAACAGTCCTTGAGAACCAGTAAGTGATTATGAAATTACAGGCACATGAAACTTCAGTATTGTATGTTACCATGCACCAGTGTTGCACCCTGGAAACCTAGTTGGAGTTTTCACGTACAAGAGTCTGACTCGCACTTCGCCGACTTTTAGTATTTGTTATTATAGCGGCAATAGCAATACCTTATCTGTGAAAATTTCAGCTGACTAGCTATCACGGTTCATGAGATACAGCCTGGTGACAGACAGACAGACGGACAATGGACTCTTAGTGATATATACAGCCCCCCCCCCCTTCCCCCACCTTGATTCCATGAAATTTCTGATACCATTTTGTTATAGGTACTACAAGGCTCCAGGTCTGTACATCATTACGATTATATACACGAAAATATTATTACACTTAGCATTATCCTATTGTTTTCTAAATCAGATTTTAAGCTGTGTGGAAGTGTTCCAAGTCGAAGTTCTTAACTCAGTAAACATTCGTATTGTTGGAGTAAATAAAGCGATAATTTATGTAAACGCTTTCGTCGAACTTCACTCCTTCCCGAACCATTTAATCTTGCAAATCCGGTCATAAAACCCATCTCCAAACAAATACCAATACAAAAGTAAATGAAATCAAGATGGATGAGTTGAGACCATAAACTGAAAGAGTTTGGGTAAATAACATAGGTTTATGGTTAGGTGGGGCTTTACTGGTATTTGCTTTTATGACTGTAACAATAAGAATTATTTGTCACAGTCATATTATTTATATACATGTTATGTCACGAACATATTATTAGTATTTTAACCAAGTTCCAATAAAAAAGAAGATCAATAAAAATACAGCCGGCGTGGAAGATATCGCCAATTTATAAATCAAATTCTATTTTTATCATTATCTATTCATCATGGATAATGAAGCCCGGTGAATGGCAATAGGCTCGCCTCCTATTATATGGGTCCAAAACTCTGTCAACGGAACGTGGGTGTTTACACACCCCTGCCTACCCCTTCGGGGAATACGGGCGTGATATTATATGTATTATTTATTATACGCATGGATTAAATAATAAAAGCCCTTATGAGATGAAAAGTAGCGGATATACTATTAACGAAATTCTCGTTCCCATGGAGAAGTCAGCACAACTTTGTTTTTATCCTTTCAGCACTATTTCGCCTGATGGTAATTCATGATGAGGTCTACGATAACGTTCAGGCTAACCTAGAATCGGTATCTCAAGAACAATGCCAGAACACTCCGTTAGGTGCTTGGTGACATATTTTCAACTTCAGAGGGGTACCTAGCCAGGTGGGCATTTGCAAAATGTCCAACTATTTGATACTTTATACAAAAATAGCAAAAGTCACGCTTGTGACTATTCCCGCATGGAAATATGTTATTTTACGCACCGAAATTTGTAAATCAGAAACATAGAAAAACAACCCAATTTATAGAAAATATTTATTAATATAGCACACAAGAAAATAACAAAATAATTGATTTATTTAATGATCATATATAAATAAAATAATCTCTTGTAAATCAACTGATAGTCTTCTATCCAGGACCTAAGCTATTTTATATACTTAGTTTCATAAGATTCAGCCCTCGTATGTGAGTGACAACAAACAATACATACACCTTTTCACATATATAATACTAGTATGAGGTTCTGCATTGACCTTGTAATGTAAATGTTAACTGCAAAACATGTTCGTGATTGTGTTGTTAAAAGAAAGTATATTATAGTGAATCTCGATATGTGGGACTTAAGTAGAAACATTATTTCCCATAAAAACAATACACACAGGCTATAAATAAATAATTACTTTAATAACAAAGTCCTAAGATAATACACAGTATACTTATTTACCTTACATTAGCAGCCATACTAGGTTAACCTGTGTTACGACTGCTAAGTGTATTCCCACAAATATGTAAATTACTAATGATACGTATACGAGTATATACGTATCATTAGTCTCCTACTTACTAAAAATTGACACGAAAATGAAGGCAGTTTGAAAATTCGCTTTTAAGCCAAGACAAAATGATGTTACCCGCAACACTATACGTGTGGAAGTTATAATTCAGAGATGTGACATGTAGCTGTAGCAGGGCAAAGATATCGATATCAAGTTGGTTAAAAATTTTAACAAGTGATGAAGATATTTTATTTTAGGTATGTTAAATTAAAAGCGGATATATAATGTATTTTGAAGTGTTGATAATGTTACTGAAATACAATAGGTATTACTATTTAAAATGGGCCCTATATTCGATTTACTAATTAAGGTTCTTAACTTAGCATTTACTTAAGAATAAATGTGAAAGTTTAGTACACAGATCAGATGAAAAGAAAATATTATGAGAGAACAGATGTAATCAAAACTCAGCATATAAAGGAAATGTTCCGTGTTCGTTTTATCTATTATTATCTTTTACTTCTACGACGTAGAAGTTACGTAGCAAGGATCTACGTCGTAGCGCTCGTAGCATTCGTAGATACAGTTACACGGCACTCGTTATCTAATGATGTCGACGTATTTGTAATACGAGTATCCAAGTCTTTTTCTATCAGTATTTGTTATGTGATTTTGAAGAAGAAGATTTTAAGAGGTTACGTCTATCTATAACTTGTAATTTCATAATAACTTAGGCTTTCAAAGACTGCTGCCGCACCGGAACACACTGTTAGGTGATTGGCGACAGATTTTCTACTTGAGAGTGGTAGCTAGGCGAGCATTAGAAAAATGGTCTTCCACCATGCGGTGAACCTCAAGACGGTGATGACTTATTTAGAAAAAAAACCAATGAATTTTACGTTTATCGGGACACACAGTTCGAAGCGCTCGTAGTATAGTGTGCTTAGCCGTTCTTAACCGATCAGCTAAGTTAAGCAATGTTCGCCGCGGTCACGATTTGGATAAGTGACTGCTAGTGACATTCCTACTGAGCGCTTTCGTGCTTCGGAGGGCACGTTAAGCCGTCGGTCCCGGTTGATGTCAGAGGATGGCAGTTATAGCAAGGTGGTAGGGCATTTTGCGAATGCTCGCCTGGCTAGCTACCCTCAACTAGCCAGTAATTCTAGGTTGTCCTGAACAACATCTTCAACTACATCATCACTTGCCTTCAAGTGAGATAGTGGCCGAAAGGCAAAACAGTAAAGGAAAAAAACTGTACCAGCTGGATAGTCTACTGCTGAATACAGTCTCCCCCAATTTGGGGGGTTTGCCATAATCCCCAGGCTTGGCTGGCGGCTTGGGGATCGCAGTGGGAGATATTAGTTTTGCTTAAAGTGCGGCTGCCCACCTTCTGGTGTGTTACCCTTAGTCGCCTCTTATGACACCCACGTTTAGAGATGAGGGGGTGGGGGGGGGGGGGGGGTGACATTCTAGAACGGCACCTGTTTTTTATTTTTATAGCATGTACGCTAAATCTCACACAGAAGTTCTGGGTGAATAAACTTGTAATCCTTTACCAATTATCATATCAAGCTAGCACGCACTTAGCTCGGAACAAACAACGAGATGCGTAGTTTGGATGTAATTTTCCATGTGTTTTTCATATCTAGGTAACATTGTTATTGTTTGTTAGGTGATAGGGGTCAAATAAGTCGAGTAAGGTTAGGTTACTCGATAATAACTCATAAGTTTTGAGAGCCAGTAGGTACTTCTAGGTTAGCCTGAACAACATCTTGGACCATATCTTCACTTACCATCAGGTGAGATAGTGGTCAAAGGTTAACCTATCAGGAATAAAAAAAAGAGAATTGAAGTATTTACCTCTTAGTTACGAATGGAGACTAGCTGAACCCCAAGAGCTTTTTCCGCTTGGGAATAGATCTTACGACATTGTCAAAGCCAAATATATAATAAAATATCTTACTGTTCCTAGATAAAGAACCAGCTAAGGAATAAAAGTTTTAAGCATAGCTACAGTTCTTTTTTAAACTTAAATTGACTTATACATTGTACACATGCCGTTCGTCAAATAATATGTAGTAAAAGTTAAATTTGCATAGATAAGTCAAATATCAAGTTATAAAGATATAATAGATATAAAGGTGACTAAGTTACGGCTAATAGCCGAAATGCAGTTACACCTAGTTTAAGCCGGGTTACAACTAGGGATAACACTTAGGAGCAAGATATTTATTCACGATTATGAGATGTAGCTTGCTCTGGTCTTAAGCCAAATCTAACCTTGATATAATGGATATAGCTCCGTTTTTCTGCACCTCGACGGCTAGCGTTTTGTTGTGTTCACCAGTCAAAGGCAACTCCTTGCTTTATTCGTCTGCGCATCTTTATAAGACTTTCCCCTAGATGCTCCTAAGTTTAACCAACTGCTACTGGCCACACCTAGTTGTACCCGCGCGGCTAAAACTACAACTCCACCAAGCTCAGTTTGCACCTCAGTTTTTTGTGTATATTTTAATTTACCTAAGTATAATATAATGTTAAAAACAATAAATGAAAGGTAAAATCTAACAAAACTTGTTTGCTTTTTAAAAGTCATAGCGAATCTTTTTTTGCAGACCGTACCTAAGCGTCAGTGTGACGTAATCTACGTGAGGTGCAAACTTAGCTTGGCCCAGTTGTAGATGTAACCGTACTTCAGCCAGTAGCCATAACGGATACATAACTAAACCTTAATTTGGAGATAAGGATAGAACGCAAAATTTTAAATACTATTTGTATATGCTAGTGCAAGTTCATATAGCGATTATTAATGGACTACAATTACGCAATAACACTCGAAAGTATGTAACTCAATATCAAAGATTAATTATTTCCTGCTCACATATTCCTGCGCAAACTCTTGCCGTAGATTTATCAAAAATATTTTGACTTGTAATGACATTGATCTCTATAATCCATCATAAAATAAATGTCTACGTGTATGTTATGACGTCAACTCTTCATTTCCAGATTATGTATACCTTACCTAGTCCAGGAATACCTCAAGGTTATATCGAAAACATCGTTTTTGATCAAAACAACATAAACATCATGCCATATTATATATTATCGATAGGGTTTGAGTTGTTTGAATATTATTTTCATATTATGTGTGATGCTATGGTCTATACGGAGTGCCACGCAGAACACTTACGTGTTCTTATTTCTATTTGGTACAGGTAACGGCTCATTTCATCTTTATTTATTGCCAGTAGGCTATTTGACCACGATCTGGATCACTACCTCACCCAATGGTGAAGTGATAATATGGTCAAGACGGTGATCAGATCAAGGTTGGCTTCAGAACAGGTTGCAGCGGTGTGGGTTAGTTGCAGGTAGAGATGGGGGGTTATATTCTAACCCCACGGGTCTACCTATAACTTAATGTAATACCTACTGACAAATAAACATTATTACAAATAAGCTTCACTTTATTTTAGATTTTTTAGTAGGTAAATAACTATATATATATAATTTTTAAAATAGGTAGCAATGCGTCAAATTAGGCAAGTGCAAGTTGCGGCGATTGTTTTAAATTTGAATGAAGAATCGGAGTATAAAAAATATATGTGGACAGTAGCAAATTATGATAACGTGATGAAAAAGTTCAAATTATTCACAAGGTAGCATTCGTAAAATGCTAGATAGACCTGCAAAGTGTTTTCATCACAAAAGTATCACATGCTACCATACATTTTACTAAACCTTAGTCTTAATAAAAGAAAAACAAATTAGACAAACATATTGGTACTCCTACAACATTAAGTATAGTAACATTAAATTCAATCATGTAAAAGAAGTCATAAAAACTGAATCAAACATTCTTCGGGTTCCCGAACACGCATAAAAAGGCCCAAATGTATGGAACGTCACATAAAAAGCAATAGACTGGGAGGTGACAGAGAATGTAATTACACGACTTGCTACGTGGTTATTAACTCTTACTGTATACTCATATATATAGGTAAGGTAGGTGGGTATACAAAGTGTGGTATACTAGTAATATGAGAAACCAAGCACGATCGCAATTGCTACACTTCGCTTCACATCTTTATTGAATTGGCTGTGTGAGGTTCGCAATTGTGTTCCACATTCAGGAAACAAATTACTTTCTCACTTTTTGCTCCCCTATGACTAAGAACAAAGGAGGTCGACGGTCTATGAAATGTCAGGGTATTTTGTTAAAGTATTGTGTTAAAGTCAAACACCTTATGGATTAATAAATTGAAAGGAATGTTTTTTTTATGTCAGTTATGAATATGATAAAATACAAATGTCACCAATGTATTCCTTAGTATTATGTGTTCAGACAGAATGATTGACAATCATCAAAACATTAAAAAAGTAAGCTTGAATTACCAAAGAAGACGATATATATGAAAAAAATACTGAAAGCTATGAGGACTAATTGTGTACATACTTAAATTAAAAAAATAACCACACCTCTAGAGTGTTATCGAATATTAGAAAAGCATAGAATTAATTTTCTTGTTCCTCACAAAAATATTTAATTTTTATGTACATATAAATCTAATGTATGTTAAATTTATTTCCGCTGATTCGACACGTAGATTCCGCGACTTGATGATACGATCAAACTCCTTGCGAATGATGTCGCAAACTAGCCAGCAAATTTAAGATAGTGGATTATTTAATCCTTAAAAAATTAAATGCCTCAAAATAAAACACATCCCACTCTTGACCTAACGGAATGAAACATAAAAAGTAGGAAGTAAATAAATGGGACAACCACTTTATGACATGAGATCATCGCGGTGTATGAGTTGAGTTTTATGATGAGTGTAAAAGTTGTTTTATATAGCTGCCCTTCGACTAAGATTGAGGCCGGGACTCCACCAAAGCGGAGACGAGACGAGCGGAGAGGAGATGTTTTTTAAACAACCAATAGAATTGAGTTATTGACACGTCTCCTCTCCGCTCAGCTTCAGTGGAGATCGCTGTGCGGAGATGTGTAATATTTGTATGTCGCGATGGAAGCGGAGATGTGAGCTGTGCGCGGACGACGCGCAGTGGAGACGAGAGATGTGAGCGGCGTGCAGTGAGCGATGTCACCCTCCCCCCTCTCGCCCGCTAGCAACCCGCAGAACCCCGCGCGCGCGCCGGCCGGCCGGCCATCTTGCTAGTACCGTGCACGCGAGCACACGCTTTTATCGTGAATAATTCGTGCAGTTTGTATTTTTCAACGTAAACAATTAGTTAATTTAAATAAAACGTAATGGATGAACAATTTATTGAATCAGTAAAAAAATATCCATGTCTATGGAACATATCAATAGATACCTATAAACTTACTGACGTCAAAGATGCAGCTTGGGAGAACGTTTTGAAAGAAACTCAATTATCTGACGGTAAGTGCAATTTATTATACTAAGTATTTCGTTCAACAAAGTGGTTCCTAGCTCAACACAAACACCGGGTCCAAGTTCGACACAGGCACCTGTTCCAAGCTTGGAAGATACGCACATGACCGATGAACAGATAGAAGAAGCATTCAGAAACGAAGAAGACACATATGATAATTTGTAACTATATGGAAAAGAAAGCAATATGTCTCATGTGATTTACTGTTATAATTTTTTTGTACGTTATGTTTCTAATATAACCTTACGTTTTTTTTGCTACTCCCAGAACGGCAGTTGATTTTTTTGTTTTCTTTATGAATAAATAAGATAATATAAAAATATATTTGGTTTTTACATAATATGCATCACTCCAGTCTCCCGGAGGGGTAGAAAGAGACAACGGATCTCGATTTCTCGTAATCCTTACATACCTCAGTTTACATAATATTTTTCATGTATTCTCGTACTTCTTGATTCTCGTTTTGAGTACTTCTCACTTAGCCCTTTTACACAAAAAAAACAAACACTCAAAAAAGACTGATCACATTCAAACGCAGATAACACACATAAACACAAACACACATTAACAAAAAAATAATTAGGTAGGTACTTACTTCAAACATACTGCTAGCCGCTCTTGGGTGCAGATAGATCTCCTGTAGTTAGTATCTTGCTTAAATATATGCGGTTTAATTAAGTTATGTAGTTCATAGAATATATTCCTCGGTAGTCTGTAGGACTTGGTAAAACTTTCATCATCTAACTCATTAAACAGAGTAAAAAATTCTCCATGACTGGTATGGTAATACAAGTGACTTCTTTTCCAAAACCGATGTTTTCTTTTGTTTAGGTAGTATAAAGCTATCAATTCTGCTTCTTCAGACTGTAGTTCTTCTTCAAGTAAAAGAAGATACTTTTTTTGTAATAATAGCGACATCGTCTACCTTTCGTGTCAGAATGCGTACTGAGCACTCAACGCCTCGCACCCGAGCTGAAAAACATCTCTTCTCGCACAGCACACAGCACACCGCACACATCTCCGCTTTGGTGGAGTCCCGCGAGCTGAAAAACATCTCTTCTCGCACAGCACACAGCACACCGCACACATCTCCGCTTTGGTGGAGTCCCGGCCTAAAACTCCATCTAGTTTTAAGCCTACTTATAGTGAGATAGTGCTTGGAGAGTACTTTGGTCTCGACATAATTGTATACGAGAGTAGCGGTAAAACGAAACAGGTATGTTTAGATTCTTAACTTTTGAATTGGCGTCAGAAGTTTTTACTGGAGTTATTTCAGATATAATAAAATTTTACATTAATACAATTATATATTAATGTAAAAACAATATAAAGGTGACTTATAGTGGTGAATTAAACTGGGTGGTTAAAGTTTTGTAACTGGGGTACTAAGAGGTATTAGGAGAAGTAGAGATATTTCAATCTTCTTTAATATATATGTACCAGTATGTATGAAAATCCTTGACATCGAGCAAAAATTTTGAGTGATTATCTTCAGTTCAGGATTTTATGGTATAAAATAATTATTATAATAGTTTCATGAAAAACATTAGCACGTCTGCTTGCCTACTGAATCTACATTGTATCTAGACTATTATTAAAATCCTTTAGCATGGTGGTAGGGCATTTTGCGAATGCCCGCCTGGCTAGCTGCCACCAAGCACTTGCTAGCAACATTCAAGTAGAAAATCTGTCGCCAAGCACCTAACGGTGTGTTCCGGCACCTGTCTTTGAAAGCCAGTACTTCTAGGTTAGCCTGTACAACATTTTCGACCACATCATCACTTGCTATCAGGTGAGATAGTGGTCAAAGGGTAATCTATCAGACATATAAAAAAGACATGTATTCTTGCAAATATATCAATGATTTCATTTGATTTGATCACTAAATTACTATTATCTTCTATTACTTACGTCCGTGTACTGTACTGTATCAGCTGTATCATCCACTGCTGAACACAGCCTCCTCCATAGGGGGTATTTGCTATAATCCGCACGCTTGGCAGGCGGCTTGGGGATCGCAGTGTAATATGGCAGTTCTTTAGAAGGCGCTGCTTCCTTCCAGTATTTTTCCCTTAGTCGCCTCTTATGACACCCACGGGATGCTATGGGGAGGTGCAATTCTAGCCCGGCACCCCACGGGTTACGGAAGACTATGACTATGTACAAAGATAATACTATTTAGAAGACTCAAACTCAGAGACTGGTAAAATTAAACCTTGAAACTCAACCTTACTAAATTTTACTAGTTGATAAAAATCAAACCGAATACAAGTAGCAAATGTCTTTGAAAGTTTTCCTCTAACTTGTACTTACATATCACATAGTGAACGTTTTGAATATAGCAGAAACTCTGTTTAAATATATTTTTCAATACAAAATATCGGACTTTTAAGTTAGTTATACATACCTTGTATCTCTTATCTAAACAAACCACCTAAATTATTTGAAGTGTAAGATTTGTCAGTATATTTTGTTCGGTAGAGAAAAAACATAGTCCTAACATTGAACTTATAAAGACGGGAGAAACGGCAACCGTGCCTCGTACATGGAAATGTCAAATTAGGCAACGTCTCCTGATTGAACCTCAGTAGTTTGCGTATGGTCATCTACTGCATGTTTATCTTCCTTTCTTTGTCATTCATTAATTTTTCGAAGCAGTGATGGCTCAGGGGCATTAGCTATGGACTGCCGCGCAGCAGGTCCATGGTTCGAATACCGCCCAAAGCTTGAGCTTCACCGCATGGTGGAAGGGCATTTTGCGAATGCCCGCCTGGCTAGTGACCACCCTCAAGTAGAAAGTCTGTCGCCAAGCACCGAAAGGTGTGTTCCGGCAGTAGTCCTTGAGAGCCAGTGAAATGACAGGCACAATGAGACTTAACAACTATGTCTCAATGTGACGGGCGCAGTGCAATTCGTGAGTTGTCATGAATTGCAACTGTTATAGGCAGAGGTTAGTCCACTTAACATCAGGTGGGCCTCGAGCATGTTCCGTCACAATAACATTAAAAAAAAAAAAAAAAATTAAAACGTCTCATTTACAATGGAAGTGTAGCCGTGTGCATTATATGCCTGTGTTAAATTTTCTCCACATTATACAGTCATAATATTAGAGCATACCCTTTCTTCCCTTTTATTTGAATCAATGAGGCCTGATAATAAAATTAAAACTGTTTGGAAGACTAAAAACAGATATTGATAAAAATAAACCTTCAGATCTAACTTGCTATGACATCTTAGTGGTAGAAGAATATCCAATTTCTAATCCAACAGTATAAGTTGCGATTGTCTTTGACAGTATTTTTCTCTTGAAGTCACAAAGTCTGGGCTAATTAAGGCCGTTGTCCCGGTGATGTAAAAGTTTTGTTAAAATATATATTTCTCTCCAAAATTCCGTACTAGTTAGGGCATTCAAAAGTTTAAACATAAAAGAGTACCGAAGTGTTAAGAGGTTTGCCGGTAAAACGGGCAGAGTCTACTGTAATATTGGCATTGTACCCTACTTAGTAACTACATTAAATCTTGGTGTCGATAGATGAACCATCCCAGAATTAAAGAAATAGTAAAATTATTTCAATAAAAATATTTATCGTTATTATTATATATAAATTTTCGTTATTATGTTTAATATATTTGCGCATTTTGAAGAACATTTGGTGCTATAAAAAAAAAATAATGTTATTCGCTTAGCTGGCAATACTGCTTATGTGTTTCAAAGGTTATTATTATTAGGTTTAGTTATCTTTAATATTCCTAAAAATACACTCCAGAAAAACATATAACACTCATTTTTCTGCAAGTACCTTCATTTCCCCGGCATTAGACAGCAATATCTGGAAAACCTCTCCTTTCGTGGACTCTCCTTACCAATTTCCATAATTAATCCACTTTGTCTCCCTTCACACAAACGCAATATTTGATTTTGTTCCAAATATGACAAAAGGCGGGAATTGAGTTTGTTTGTCAACCTAGTTTCTTTTAAAGAGCTTGTCTCTTATACAACCATACGTTATGTAACAATATGTACGTGAATATTGTTATTTTACTAAAGAATGCTCTTGCGATTTCATATATATGTTGTTGTACCTATGAAAAAGCCTACAAAAACGTCTGCTGTATTAACAGTCATAGTACAAATACCACAAATTGTTTGTTGACTTCGGATTGTACTACGGATCGTAATATACCTATAATATATACGAGTACGTACAAAACTACTATTTCCCTATTGTCAATCATGTTCCAATGAAACAATAAGATTATACACCAGTATTCATCCTTTCAACTCTGAGCAAAATATAAATTTTGTTTTGCTACTTTACAACAATAACGAATATTAAAAAATCAGAATATTTTTTGCCGCTTTTCGATTTTATACGAAGCGTCTCCATGGGGTTTGACTCTTCGAGCACACGATCCTGCTCGATCGTATGTTCCTGATATTTTTAAATATTTATCTAAAATAGTAATTGAATGTTTTCTTTATTAAAATTATAGTTGGAGTAACAAACTATATATAAGACTACAGCTATAACAATGAAAGCATTAAGCCAACCTACTCGTACAATCCCTTGCAGACTCACAGGCAGTCCAAATACTCCAGCTCAGTACCAGTTGTCAGTGTGCCCAGCATCCGTGTTTTTTAACATTTTTTTATTATATATTGTTTATAATTATGAATTGATGGATGGATCTTAAAGCTTAAACATTTTTTTCAGTTTATTTAATACATTCACTTTATTTTATACGAGAGACAGCTCGGTTTGGTGAAAGGCAGATCCACAACAGACCAAATATTTTCACATATTTTATGCTCTACTCTACTATATTTAGCACTTGACACATGGGAGGCTGCACATAGTGCCATTGACGTATTTTGTGATCCATCAAAATTTGCTGTGTAAAGCACCGCATAATGATTCATAAACATTCGCACCGTGGAATGTCACACACTACCAGTTGGCAGTGAGTCCAGTATGCTGATGGCTTCAAGTATAGTTGCTACAACTTTTTTAACTTATTCAGAATGGGAGTAAAGCTGCTTAACCCATTGGTATCGGCGATAACGATAACATTAGACTTTCATTCATAACTAAGACGTAGTGGTCCTGACGATGCCAACTTATTAAGTCGCAGGCACGCGATGATTGCCGAGAGACATTAAGGAAATAGTTATTTTGTACGTATATATTATAGGTATATTACGATCCGCAGTACGATCGGAAGCCAACGCACAATTTGTGACCTTTGTACTATGACTGTTAATACCACAGACGTTTATGTAGGCTTTTTCATGGGTATAATACATAACGTATGGTTGTATAGGGAGAAAAGTTATATAAAAGAAACTAGATTGACAAACAAACTCAATTCCCGCCTTATGTCATATTTGGAACAAAATCAAATATTGCGTTTGTGTGAAGGGAGACAAAGTGGATTAACTATGGAAATTGGTAAGGAGAGTCCACAAAAGGAGTGGTTTTCCAGATGTTGCTGCCTAATGCCGGGGAAATGGAGGTACTTGCGGGAAAATGTGTGTATTGTGTTGTACTAGAGTGTGTTTTAGGAACATAGAAGATAACTAAAAATATAATCTTTGAAAAATATTTGGGCAGTATCGCTAGTCAAACAATTAACATTTAAAATTTTCTAAAGCACGAAATGTTGTAAACTGGATAAATATATTCAAAGTTCAAACATAATAACGAAACTTAGATAATTTACTAACTGCCTAATCGTACAGCGTAATTTTGTATACTGATTTTACTGGATTATACATTTATATTATACGTTTCTTATTATAAACTAGCTTTCCGGTGGGTATATCGGTTGTCGCGCAAAACAATTAACCTCTTTTTCGAAGTTGGATAAAAACTATCCTTTTTCCTTCCCTGTGTCTCAAACTATTTCCATGCCAAATTTCATCCTAATCGGTCCAGTAGTTTTAGAGCCTATTCAATGCAAACAAACAAACAATCAAATATTTCCTCCTTATTATATTAGTTTAGATTTAGATTAAGGTAAATGTAATTTATTCAATATTTATTCTGTGCTTACTTTGACTGTTCCTACGCATTGCATGGGATACAAGAAAAGAGTTGTTGAACTATTATACATAAGATAATCAATACATTCAGGCGTTACTTTATGGATATCAATATTTAATAACAAAAATTATTTTAGAAAACATTATATATAATTAAAAAAAACATTTGAAATATATAAAAAGAGAGAATGCACAGAAAATTATTGTCATGCGCTCGAAGAGTCAAGACCTTTCTAATGATGATGTAGTGTTTGTGTAGAATCGAACCGCTTCAAAAACTCTTCAATTTTGGTTACGCGTCGTCTATGACGTCACATCGGCTCGGCTTGTATGTATTTATATATTTAAAGTGTTTTTCTAAAATGTTAAGGTAATGTTTTCTTAAAATATCTTTTTAAAATTTGTTGTTATAATTTACCAAGTTCAAGTTGTCTAACAATATTAATGTTCTTTTTACGGTTGACACTTTAGTCTATGATCCCATCTTTGCAGTTGCCGAAACACACCGTTAGGTGCAGGAGGAATTGTAGGCGAGAATGCGCTAACTGACCTACCATCGTGTGATGAAACACATGCCCGCACTAGTATTTAAACGAGGAGCCCCGTTCCATATTTACACTACTGCGCTATGCAGTCCAGTATATGAATTTCCCGATAACACACACTGTATATGTTACCGTGGAAACCAAATAAACAGTGAACTGGTACGTTTCCATGAAAAAACCAGTTTCGGATGTTTTTCTTAGACAAAAGCGTCGCGTCGTAACGTAGTATTTTATTATCCTCAATCGTGTCGTGTAATGAAAAAATATACAGCTGTACAACATGCGTACTAGTCTTTGTTTAAACAGATGCCATGTATCACACAATTCGACGTTATTTATGTATTTTATACCCAGCGTCGTATTCTGGCAACAATTTGCAATATTGACATAGCTGAAGGCACGCCGAAATCGACATTGAAACGGTCTATTGACTTATATTTACTGCGTTCTTGGGTTTTTCGCTTTATAACAAGGGATAAATATTTTCTAAAGAAATATTAGCAGTCTTAGTTCAATGATCTAAGTAGTTATACCTAATAGGTGTTTTCCTACTCCGGTTTTTCTGACTAATAAATTTAATTATAGCCTCTGTAATTTAAAGATTGTATTAGAAAAAACACTTTAATTGTTGTTCCCTTCCTGTGAGCTTGGGGGGCATAGAGATAAGCAAAATTCCTAGTGTGGCATTACCAGCATTTTTTTCTGTACACAGTACACACAAACAAGAAGAAAAATTCTTACACCATCATTTGGCTCTTTTGATGTAGCATATCTGGCTGGGGTCAAAAATAAATGGAGCTGTCCAAATACTGAATTCCCAAAAATGACATTTCAGAAACAGTGGAATCGGTCCCTGTGCCACCTTGCACGGAAAAATCTTTTAAATACGTATCCTAGCAGTGCAGGTCGTGCTCGTATTCTGACAGAAGCCTCTGTTAATTTATTAGTCTGGATTCTGGCTCTGCGCCCGGCAACTGGCAATAGTATCGCCCACTATTATATGGGGACTTTCGACCTTCCGTTCTTATCCAAGATCCAGAAAGAGAAGTCGAAAAGATAAATAGATCGAGGCATTATAGTATTTTAAAAGTTCGAACACATCTGGAGTAACGTGGTATATTAATATAATACTGTTTACAGCCTTTAAGGTCCACTTTTGAGCAAATGCCTGGCTTGCCACAATCTCCACGCTAAGCAGGTGTCTTGGAGATCGCAGTGTACGATTACAGTTCTTCAATTGCAAGCTGCTACTGCCGACATTCTGGTGTTTTTCCCTTTGTCGCCTCTAACGACAACGACTCCAACAGAAAGATATGGTGGGAGGGGTTCCAATCCTAGCCCGGCACCTCACAGGGCAGGTGCACACACACACACCTTACGTCATATGATACCGACTTTAACACTCAAAAGTATGAAATAACTTGTTAAAGTCGATACCATGATAGTTCAAAAGTACCTATTATTACAATATTGTGCGCAAGGTACCGACTTCGACATGTTATTTCACACATTTGAGGGTTGAAGTTGGCTCAAAAATAAACTCATTTCAAGCTTTATAGCAACGAGGAAAGTATACACGCCGTACGTGTGATACACTTAGATACCTAACTATTAGATAAAGACCTTCGACTTTTAAAGACTTCCATGAAAAATGCCAACTTCTTAGGACAGGTGGGTTGCTATACATACCTAGATATTATGTCGCTGTCTCCTTGCCCCTGGCAAAGCAAAATAGTCCCTATGCCTTACTTATTTTTTTGGGTATTCTATTATTGTATCAATACACGCACGAAGAACAATAATCGGTAATAGCCTCAAACGTATATTTTCTTCTGACATGACCTTTTGAAATGAGGATACAACAAAAAAGTTGTACAGTACTAAATTTACCTGTTATAGGTAGGTAATATTACTCCAGGCCTATCCTTAATGTATTCAACAGTTCAGACAAGATTTCTATCTTTTTGAAGCGCTCTTAGCTAAGTTTGCTTAGCCATTCTTATCCGCTCAGTTAAGTAAATCAACGTTCGCCGCAGTTATGACTTGGATGGGTGACCGCTACTGACATTACTACTGAGCACGCTGTCGAACCTGCAATGGTTGTTTTCTTACGATGGCAGGCGTTATAGCATGGCGGTAAGGCATTTTGCGAATGCCCGCTTGGCTAGCTACCACCTTCAAGTAGAAAATCTGTCACTTGACATTCTAAGTTAGCCTGAACAACATCTTCGACCAAATCATCATTGGCCATCAGGTGAAATAGTGATCAAAGGCTTGCCTATCAACTATTAATAATAAATAAAAATATCTCAAATATTCAGACGTAGATAAAAAGTTTAGGATTCAAAAGGTATATTTCCTAATTGATCTTCGTATTGGTATGTATCTCGTGCTATTTCTTGAAAACTCATGTATGTATACTTGTCAATGCCTGCTTTATTTTCTAGAGCAATGGCACTATCCCGTACGAAAACGTCATTTTTTTTATGCACCTAATTTTTTTTCATTTACATACAGTTTTAATTGGATCATTGTAGACCCAACAATACTTATAGTGTGACCTATCCCATAAGACAATATAGTGTATTTGACCTTACCGATGACAAGTATACAATTAGAAATTTTAAGTTACCCCCGCTCAAACAAAAATAAAGGAATCTACATAGACCATTCATTTAGGAGCTCCGATGCCACAGACAGACACACAGACACGTCAATCTTATAACACCCCTTTTTTGCATCCTGGGGTTAAAAATACGCCGCGCAGACACATCCTGACAATAATTTTGTGCTGCACGTTTATTTATAATACTAACACTTAATTTTATGTACTAGCTTACATACATACATATTATGTGACGTCGTTTGCAAGGTCTGCAAATAATAAGAAAAAAACTGTCCAAGTGCAAGTTTGACACGCCCCGAGAATTCCGTACAAACCTGTAGGTATATAAGTAAAAGTAATGGTATTTTTATTGCTAAATCAAATCCATAACACTTTAATATTAATAAACATATATTTATTTTATGATGTAAGTTACTAAACAACTATGGTTTCGCAATTTTTCCAATATTTGTGCTATAAGACATTGCTTCATACCAAATTTCAAGATTCTGAGAACACGGGAAGTACCCTGTAGGTATTGATTCCCTTGCGAGTGTCGAAAGTTTGCGGCATAAACGGCTTTTTTTTTGGCTTTTGATTGCGTTGGTTTGTTTGTTTTTTTTCTCCGTTGTAAGGGACAGTAGACTTGAGTATTTGATATGAATTTCAGCTTGACATCTCCACGCAGTTCTCGCAGAGACGTCATAGAGTCAACATAACTTAGTCGTAAAAGTTACCAGTTTTTAAAATACCCTCATCATGGCAAAGTGTAACAAATGTAACAAAACATTGAACAAAAAAGCCCCTATTTTGGAGTGTTCCCGTTGTCAAGTAGTTGTGCACGCCACGACACCTTGCACAGGATTAAGCACCAAGCAGTTGGCTGCCCTTAAAGCAGCTGAGAGTCTCGAGTGGAAGTGCAATGACTGCAATCAGAATAGCACACGCAGGTCTTTTACTCAATATGCAGATTCAGAGGAAGAAGACGATGAAGAAATACCTATAACCGCAGCCTCAACAAGTGTTAAAAAGCTACTTCAGGATCTTAAAAAAGAGGTAAGCACTATAGTGATGCAGGAGATGCGGTCCGTCACCACCTCGGTACAGTACTGCAGTGAAAAAGTCGATGAGTTCACGGAGTCCATGGAAGTTTTGTCAGGAAAAATGAAGGAAATGGAGAAAAAACAAGTTTACTTAGAAAATCAAAATAAACATCTTCAACTTAAAGTAGACGCACTTGAACAACGTAATAACGAAATGGAGCAACAATTACTGGCTGATCACATTGAGATAACAGGTATTCCAGACTCAAGTGAAATAAGTTTGCCTAAGTTAGTCGAAGATGTACTGAGTAAACTCAGTGCACAAAAAGATGACGTTCTCTCCATCAAACGCCTTCCTTCCCGCAGAACAGGGTCCAGTCCAGTAATAGTACGACTGCGCCAGGAATCCACTCGTCAGCACTTAATTTCATCATCTCGTGACACACACATCCTTGCTAAAGATCTTCTACCTAATTTGTCAGGACTAACAGCTACAGAACAAATCTACATTCGTGAGGCAATATCTCCGTACTACAAGAACTTATTATGGCAGGCGAAACAAGATCTAAAAAATGACTTTAAATATATTTGGTTTAAAGAGGGTAAAATTCTAGTACGTAAAAATGAAAATGCTAAGGTGTATAAGCTAAGATCGAAGAGTGACATTCAGTCACTCTTATTGCCGAGCAACAGGGCCTAATCCTAGTTTATCTGCATGCTTAGAGTAAACCACTTACCTGTATGGCAATGCCTAGTATCATGTCTGTCCTAGATTATAATAATACTAAAGAACTATATAATTGTTTTGACTACTTGGAATTTAAAAACTTAGTACCTTATAATATTCACAACTTAACATGTCTCCATATTAACATTAGGTCGTTGATTAAAAACTTTTCAAAACTAGAACTAATTATCGCTGTATATGGTGCCTCAATTGATGTGCTTGTCGTCACTGAAGCAAACATATCTGAGAGTATTCAAAGTCTATTTAACCTTAGAAACTATACAATGCACACTAAGTTACGAAAATCTCGTAAAGGCGGTGGAATAATCGTATATGTCAAGAATAAACACAAATTTTCACTAAACAAAACAACCACATTAAATTACGAATGCATAATTGGTAAAATCATAACAACTTCTTATACGGTAACCTTATGTGCAGTGTACAGACCACCTAAAGGTAAAAAGCAGTTATTTATACTGGAAATCGACAATATGCTTAAGAAACTCACTAACACTGATTTGATACTTCTTGGAGACATTAATATCAACTTGCGGTGTGATAATAGCAGCAAAATATCATACATGAATGCAATGAGCGGACACGGTCTGTCATGCGGTATCTATGATTATACGAGAATAGAAATGTTAAAGAATAAAGTCACTAAAACGTGTATAGATCACATATTTGTCAGATCCCGCATGAGAGATGCGTACACCGCTGCACTCGGCACAGTATTGGCCGACCATAGAATGACTGCAATCTCGCTAGTATGTGACTCGAATCTACAGAGTGCTCCTATTTACGTGAACAGACTAAATAATGATAAATTAAATAATCTATTTCAACAAGTTAAGTGGGAGTCAACTCAAAGCATGAACTGTCCTAACGAAATCTACAGCTTTCTTAATAAGGAAATAAATAACTGCTATAATGAATGTAGGTATCAGAAAAAAATAGGCAATACACAGCGAGATACTCATGAATGGGTCGACAAAAACTTATTAAATCTATGTAAAATGAGAGATTCATTATTCTCACAATGGATTAGAGATACAAGTAACAAAGAACTCAGAGCTAGATATAATAAAATAAGAAATAAAACCAACAAAATAGTACATAAAAACAGAAATAGATATTATAAATTAGAAATAAATAAAAATAGAAATGATATAAAAAAATTATGGCAAATAATAAACAATATGACAGGCAAGATTAATAGATCAATTGATACTATTATTACTAAAGCTTTTGAATCGGAAGGCAGTAACAAAAACATTGCTGATCAATTTGCCAACAAATTTAAAGATAATGTTAAATGTATTATACCGACCTGTTCATCTAAACTCTTAAATGAAAATGACTACATAAAACCACTTGACAAATCTATTTACTTTCCAAAAGCAACTGAAGAGGATATACTCAAAATAATTAAAAATATCAATCCCCACAAGGCTCCTGGAATCGATGGAATTCGAGCTATTGACGTCGTACGACTATCTAATCGAATCGTGAATTCTATCACGCGTCTAATAAATACGAGTATCGTCACAGGCATCTATCCCAAAGAACTAAAAGCTGGTGTTGTGAGGCCAATTCATAAAGGTGGAAGCACAAAAGACTATGGGAAATATCGTCCCATAACTATACTTCCTGTGTTGGACAAAATAATTGAGAAATATGTTTGCGGTGTCATACAAAACTTTTACAGAGCCAACAAGGTATTATCATCTCAACAATATGGTTTTCAGCCGAATAAAAGCACCACTCTCTTGTTATCGCGATTTACCGATGAAATTAATGCTTATCTAAATGCGAAAAAACATGTTATTTTGATCTTTATAGATTATAGCAAGGCATTTGATACTCTTAGACATGACCTGCTTATAGACAGATTAAACAATAGCGGCGTACGAGGTAAATTACTGGAATGGTGCAAAAATTACCTAATAAACCGCAGTTATCAAGTCAAAGTGGGCGATTCACTCAGTGACAGTATTTATGTCACTGAGGGAACAGCTCAAGGCTCGGTTTTAGGACCTTTGCACTACTTAACATACGTAAATAGCCTTACTAATGTAATTAAGTATTGCTCTGTCTACCAGTTTGCTGATGATACGTGCTTGGTGGCTGCAAATAAAAGCACAGAAATTGCCCAAAATCAGATCCAGGCCGACTTTACAACCATATGCAAGTGGTCTCATGATGCTGGTTTAGTGCTCAATGCTGATAAAACCAAGCTTATACATGTGCGCTCCAGTCATAATATCTGCACGGAAGGTATCAGTGTGGTTGCTCATAGTCACGAATGCTTACATAGCCCCAACTCCCGATGTGGAATTAACTGCACTAACATCCATCAGTTGACTGAACATATATATCTTGGAGTGGTGATAGACAATCGATTCAACTGGGCTAAGCATATTGATATAGTTTGCGCTAGACTTCGTGCAGTTCTTGCTAAATTCTATATAATTAAAAGCAGAGTACCATTTAATGTCTTGTTGACAATGTACAAGGCTTTAGTCGAAAGCATTATATCCTATGGATTGAGTAGTTATGGTCGTACCTATAAGACATATCTTGATCAAATTTATAATGTCCAATACAGATTATTAAAGCTAATAGTGCCAAAGAAAATAAAACAAAAATATTCAGATAACCCGTCTGGACTTTTCAAGTACTGTGGTATTATTCCCGTTCATAAAAAGGTTGAATATACCTTATTAATTGAACAATTCTTTCGAACTGAAATTCAGACTTTAAAAGTTCAGAACAAATTTACTAGGAGTATAGCCAATAATATATTAACTAAACCTACATATTGTAACATTTATGGTAAAAGAGCATCTCAATACATAATACCGGATTTAATAAATAAACTTCCTATGGAGGTTAGAAATATATTAACGGAAAAAAATATTAAAACAATATTAAAAAAATATTTTCTTTCCTAACTGGATCATCCTTTATGCGCGTGCACTTCACGCGCACACTTACTTACACAATAGCTATGTCGAATGCTGTACCGCTTGTGTCAACATATTTGAATGTGTGCACCGTTGTCAGCTGTTGCTGTGCTATGAGTATTACTCAGTCAGCTCACCTGACCGGTTTATAACCTTATCGCTAAAGCTGAAGTGAGTATGTGTGCGCGGTAAACATAGTTTATGATATTGCAGTCATTCTTGTTTATAGCATTGTTTAATTTTTAAGTTTTTGTAGTATGCATTAATCTTATTATTATTACTTTTAATGTATTATTAACTTTGAGAACTGATGCTTGTCTAGACAAACCTAACATTGGTTTTTAAGACAGCAGTAACCATTATTTGTAAATATCTTTTAATAAATAAATAAAATAAAAAAAAAAAAAAAAAAAACGCGTTTCTGAGAGAAAGAGTCTTGACAGACAGACGGACAACTAAATGATTGACAGAGGTTCCGTTATTTTCCTTTTGAGGTACAGAACCTTAAAAGAAGTATTTTAGTGAAGACGTCCTTATCCTGAATATTGCAACATAATCCGTGCTATATTTTTCTTTTCAACAATATTTGTACCACAACGTTTATAAATAATATTATTGTTTGAAATGAATACGTAATTTTGGCGTACGAAAAAGAGCTATCCACTCGTATTCATCCATCTAACCCACGTTGGTAGGTTTCGTTCTTCAACTCTTTAACTGTCGTCTTAGAATTTATAACTTTCTTAAACTTTCGTACGTTCTTCCGATATCAATTTACATTTTATCCGGTTTTTGTTACTAACAAGACCCCATCTCTCCATATTTCCATTTCTGTTACATGCTCAAAGTACATAGAAACAAATACTTGTGAAGGAACACACATAGAACGAAATGAAATCCTTATCTAGCTAATAGGATACAAGGATCTTGCTTTTGCTTGTCTTCCATTGAACACAATAAGAATGTCGTTCCTTATATGATTGGATAACTTCAGAGTTTGTTATCTTGTACCAAGAAGAATTTATTCAGAATAATGCTTATGTAATTAAGCTATGATGTAATGCAATTTACCTACCTTATCCAAATAACCAGGATATCAAATAGTAGATTGTTTACCAAGGGAGCAAAGAAACCTTTTAAAGGCGACAGTGTTTCTTTGAATCCAGAGAGGAACGAAGTATTCTAGAGTAAAAGCACGAGCGTAGCAAGGGATTCTAAAGTAGAATCGTGAATGCAGCGAGGGATTTAAAGTTACTCGAGCTTAAAATAGTTGTTGGCTCCCGAGGTGGACACTCTACGTTTTTTATGACCCTCTATGAAAAACTAAGTAAGTGCAACTTATGAATAAGAATAGTAGTTTTATTTTATTTAGATTAAATTAGGAAAAATATGACATAGCTGAGAAATAGTTAGAGGCTAATGTTTATATTTGAACAATTATGGAAGTGCATCGTAACAATTTTACCACTATCATCCGTTACAGTTGACGATTTATTTAGCTTGAGAATTTGAAAAGTCTTAGAAAACATATCCGGATGTAGTTTATGATAAAATATATTATTTTTTAGGATGTTAAAAAAAAATTGGACATATTAAATAAAAATATCCGCATTCTAAATTCA
The DNA here is from genome assembly GCA_963890685.1 of Plagodis pulveraria. NCBI lineage: Eukaryota > Metazoa > Arthropoda > Insecta > Lepidoptera > Geometridae > Plagodis > Plagodis pulveraria. The sequence goes on from OY982950.1 coordinate 7,373,666, forward strand.
AATCACTTTTTGTCCCTTAGGGATTGAAAAGCTATTTCAGTCCCTGTTTACGAGGAATAATGTTTACTAGCTCTTTTCGCATAGATGTGATAAAAAGTATATTCCACTTTCAGCACTATAGTTTTTAGCTGATTTCCTAATAGCAGAAGCTTCTCAATTCAACTTATTTTTTGTCAGCTGATATCTCCGTAATTTCATCATAAAGTAACATCGTTTATATTATATCCACAAATACTAAAAACATCGATGTAAAATGTAATTTTGAAGCTATGGCCAATTGAATTTAAATTCAACACCAACAAACTTTTTTTTGTTAGTGGTCTGTTGCGTTCTGGAACCTTCATAGTCCCCAAACTTGGCGGGCCTCTTGGGATCGGAGCTTTAGATATTAGTTCCTCATAAAGCGCTGCTTGGGGAGGGGTGACATTCTAGCCCGGCACCCCACGGAGCTTAAGTACGATAGCAAAAAAGAATTTGACTAAATACTAAACAGATACTCCAAGTACTAGGAGAGCAGGAGTTCATGGGAGTTTCATACCTCGATTCTCGATTCAGATTTCGGTAACCGTTGTTGTGTATGTCGTTCAAGCGGTGCGGTGTAGCGAGGTGTGGCTGTAGTCGGTAGTGGAATGCGGTGACGACGCCTCTATTTACTATCACTCTAGAACGATCAAAACACTTGAACGCACTACCGCTTCAATTTGGAAGGATCAATAATACTGTTTGTAATCTTACGCGATATACAGGGTTATTGGTAAAATGCTAACAACCTATTAGGGTTGGCTTCTGCTAGTCCTAAACAAACATTTTGAGGTGTTGTATTTTTTTGTGTTTTTGACGGAATAAGCACGAGGACTACCTGATGTTAAAAAATTCTTATGCCTGTAATGTAATATTTCATATTTTTTATTACTTAGCTCGATGTAAATATTCAAAACTCTTTTCAAAGGGAGCGCGGCGCGTTCCAGTATTGCCGCGGTGGTCGCTCTTGGCTCAGAGAGACTCAAAACTTAAACAAATAAGTTTATCTAGTACTATCTGACACTTTTAAGTTCCGTGCCTCGTAGTAAAAGACTATGCCTACTCACTGGACTGCGCTGCGCTCCCTTTGAATAGAGTTTGGAATATTTACATCGAGCTATCAATCAATCAATCAATTCATTTATTTACTGAAAACTTGTACAATGAATAAGATCTTAAATATGACAAAGTGAACCAACATTTTCCGCCGATAATAGGTATGCAAAATCAGTTAAACTAGCGAGTATTTTTTTTTCTTTTTTAATGTTCTTAGGTCACACTATAACTAGTAATATAATCAATACATGTCAGTGAAATGAGAAAATAAACTATAATACATTGTTAAATACACATAAAAGCTTACATAGTTTAATTCATTAAATTAAAAGATTATAGGCTAAGGAGTAAAAATTTTAAATATTACATTATAACAGGCACAAAAGACTTATAACATCAGGGGTCCTCGTGCTTATTCCGTCAAACACGCATAAACAAACTAAAAAAAATTAAACAAAAAAAAATTCATATCAAAATGTTTTTAGGACTGCAGCAAAAGTCAACCCTAAGAGGTTGATAGCGTCTTACCAATAACCCTGTATATACACTATCAGGCTAATATGCATCTCAGTACACAGTGTGAAATAAATATTTATGAGATTCACAAAGCGTCGCACATCGTGCACACGTCCGTTCATACATGTTGTGAATGTTGTCTACCTAGAGCGAGAGTGTAAAACTCCCATAAACTTCTGCTCTCCTGGTACTTTTACGAATTTTAACATTGGTATTTGGTGCCATTTTGTGTTGTGGTGTTAAGAGGCCTTTTACATTTTGCAGCCCTCTCACTCGCACTTTTAAAGATAATTTCAAATAGCAACAATATGGTTAAAATGTAGTCAATCATTATTTCGCTGCATGCAACTATAGATGTTCTCAACATATTTTTACTTTGTTACATGTTGAGTCCAATTAGAATTAGAGGCCCAAAATTTTAAATAACTAAATTACGCGTTTTGGATCCCTCATAACAAATATCAAAATGAAAATTAGTAGAGAACATCTATAGTTACATGCAGCAAAATAATGATTGACCACATTTTTAAAAATATAAACCATATTGTTGCTATTTGAAGTTATCTTTAAAAGTGCGAGTGAGAAGGCTGCAAAATGTAAAAGGCCTCTTAAGATAGTTTTATAAATGTCTTCCTTTTTACTAACGTACTCTAAGCAGTAACTTTAATAGAAATAGTAAATTCTACATCGAGGGGAGAAAACGATCTATTTCTGTTCTCCAGTTACCTTTAAGCCCGACGCGCAGCAGAGAGCGTTTGGATGTACAATGTACAATTTCTAATTAAGCTCTCCGCTGCGCGTCGGGCTTAAAGGCAACTCGAGAACACAAATAGAACTTTCTCCCGAGTGATAAATAGTGCTTTATACTACAACTACGAGGAAAATAAAATCATTATAAGTTTTCTCGTATTTATCTCGAGACTTCTCAGGTAGTAAAATTATTTAGAATAATTAAAAGCGTACTGTTAATATATCAATTAAATAAAAAACTTCTTTTTTTTTTTTCAATGGCGGTATGCCTTTATTAAACAAATACTACAAACTATATACAACACTACAGCTACTACAATACTACAGCTACTACAATACTACAGCTAATACAGTAAAAGCATTTGGACTCATAGGGAGTCCAAATGCTCTAGTCCACTATCAGTTGGCAGCGTGCCCAGCATGCTGGCAGCATTGCCCCGTTGAATTGCAATGCTTATTCTTTGAGCCAAATAGGTGCCAGCATTTTGATCACGCGTCGCATCGACCAAGCGCTCTGATAAATTTTGGAAAATACGATGAGCTCCCGGTCCCCACGGACCCAACGTCTCTACACCAAACGGCTCAAATATGTAACCCATACCGAGGTTAGCATATTTGCGCCGCTTGAGTAAATAAATAAATAAAAAACTAAATTTAACCAAACATAACAAATTGCCGCGCTTTTTTTCTCGTTGTGAAAAAAAAGGTAGCCAACCTCCTTTCATTGAAAATCGAGTACAAATAAAAAACACACCTCTTTTTTTCTAATTATTTGATATAAAATCTTTTTAAGATTGTTTTTTTTTTATGTAAACAGCTAAAAGCAAAAGAACGCTACCAGGGCAGGTATGGATTTTCATACAACATTCCTTCACTGCTACGGGGTGAAGGAATGAAAATCCATATAACTTTCCACGCCGTACATTTATAAGGGAGAAATGACGAACTTGATAACATGTTTTTGAACGAGTAATGAGACGTTTTATGAGTGGGTGTGGTATAAAATAATTTAATTCAATTTTTTGTCCAATATTCATGTTTGGGTCGATGATTTACAATATCAAAATTACATGTTTGCTATTCATACGTTTTCTAGCTATAGGCCCGTGACACACGGACGGACGGACTTACATGCAGACAGACAGCTGATTCTCATCCGTAGATAATCAGAACAATAGAATTTCATTCATAAAATGGACGATATTGTCCACGCGGATGCCATTGGGTTAATAGTGCTCCGTTTTCCCCGTAGAATTACTGCCTCGCAAGGCCAGCTTCCGGAACACACCGTTAGGTGATTAGTGACAGGTTTTCTATCAGAGAGGGTTTATGCGAGGGCCGATGGGAATACTAATATTAGCTGAAGCGGGTATTCGCAAAACGCCCTATCTCTATTCAACAACGAATGCCATCCTAAGACAATAACCGACACGCGACGGCTTAACATGCCCTCCGAACATCGAGCTTTAAACCTCTTGCTCGATGCCTCCGAAGCACGGAAGCACTCAGTAGTAATGTCACTGGCGGTCACTCATCCTCATGACCGTAGCGGCCGTCGCTTAAGAGGAACGGGAAGAGAAGCACCCACAGAAAAATAGTACTTATCTTGATCAGTTATGAACTTCCAAGTACGGAACCCTAAAAACGATACTTACTTACCAATGATGGTCGAGCGGTAATAGCTAAGGACTGCCGCGCCGCAGGTCCCTGGTTCGATCCCCACCGCCGGCTTGAGCTTCACCGCATGGTGGAAGGGCATTTTGCAATTGCCCGCCTGGCTAGCTACCACCCTCATGTAGAAAATCTGTCGCCAAGCACCTAACGGTGTGTTCCGGCAGCAGTCCTTGAGAGCCAGTGAAATTACAGGCACATGAGACTTACCGACTGCGTCTCAAAGTGACGGGCGCAGTGCGATTCATGACTAGTTATAAAATGCATCTGTTATAGGCAGAGGTTAGTCCACTTAACATCAGGTGGGACTCGAGCTTCTTCAGTCACACTTACATTAAAAAAAAACCTATTATTACTTACTCGTAACATGCCTATGCATTGATAAAGTTTGTCAAATTGAGAACTGCGAGATATCTGTTTGGATGTGGCAAGCCAGCAATAACTAATTATTATTGAAGTACTTAGGTGTTAATCAATTGTCAGAAAGCCTTTATCGCTCGAGATACGTATCTATGTAATGAATTAGAGTAACAGGGGGTTATTGTGGTAACAAGCGGCAATTAGAGAAGATAGGGCGGGCGCAGCGCCACGTCCGAAGATTAGAGGCCCGCCGTCGGGGGGTGGGGTTTTTATTCCATAGGGATAGGATTAAAAAAGTATATATATTTATGCCTGATAGATTAGCCTTTGACCACCGTCTCAACTGATGGTGATGATGTGGTCGAACATGTTGTTCAGGTTAACCTAGAGTTACTGGCTCTCAAGTACAACTGCCGGGACACACTGTTAGGTGCTTGGCGATAGATTTATCTACTTGAGGGTGGTAGCCAGGCGGGCATTCGTAAAATGCCCTACCCTCATGCTAAAAGCATTATATATTATGCACTGTACTGTGCTGTATCAGCCGGATCGTCCACTGCTGAACACATTAAGGGGGTATTTGCCATAATCCCCAAGCCTGGCAGGCGGCTTGGGGATCGCAGTGTTAGATAGAGATTCTTTAGAGAGATTTAGATAGAGATTCTTTAGAAGGCGCTGCTGCCCACCTTCCAGTATAATTATTCACTTAGTCGCCTTTTACGACACCCACGGGATGATATGGGGAGGTGCAATTCTAACCCGTCACCCCACGGGGTGGTCAGAAATTTTGCTTGTTTTTATAGCTTAGGCTAGCCCTTGGCTACTGTCTCACCTTTTGGTAAGTGATGTGGTCAAAAATGATAAATGGATCTAGAATTACTGGCTCTCAAGGGCTGCTGCCGGAACAGATTAGGTGCTTGTAGATAGATTTTCTACTTCAGGGTGGTAGCTTGGTAGCTAGCCCAGCAAGCGTTCGCGAAATGCCCTTCCACCGTGTGGTGAAGCTTAAGCCGGTGGTGGGGATCGAACCATGGATCTGTGGCACGGCAGTCTACGGCTATTACCGCTGCGCTATCAATACACAATACACATTCAATTCATGTGTAGGGAGGGATTGTACCAAAACTGATATAATTATTTGAAGGTTTGCTTATCTAGTAATTCTGAACCAAAACATCCGAACCGCTGCGTACCGCTGCGGTCATGACATGAATGGGTGCTCCCTAAATTATTTGTTTTTGTTTTACATTTATCGTACCATTGAAATGTAAACTGCTAGTTATATATATTTATGGTATCGTTATTCAAAGCTCTTCATTTTGATACGTCACTAGATGGGTTTGAAACAAAAAACAATATTTATCCATCTCACAATGGTGTCTAAAATCTGCCAGTTGTTTTTTTATGTGCCTAGTATAACTTGCGCTATCAAGAGTAATCTTATGATATCTCTTACATTTAAATCGGTTAAACTGTTTACATAAATCCTCTCACTTTTTGGGCAATCGTGTAAAGTAGTTGACGGAACTGCAATTGTAATGGGCAAGCGTGACGCTTATCTTAAAGCGGCTTGTCCCTCTCCTTACTTAAATATAGTATTTACTGATATACATGGCAAGGGGAAACCTAGTTGGTGTTACGTAATACTATCAGCCATTAGTATTACGTAACACCTATGTGAGTACGATTACGATTTACGATAGAGTTGGTGTTTCGTCATCCAGACCAGATGTATTTCTTTACTCAAAAAATATAAACGCATAGTACTAGGACTTACTGCGCCGTGGGAAACAAACATACCTAAAGACCACACAATAAAAACAAATAAATATTATGACTTAACAAATGAACTAACCGGGAACGGTTATGTAGTTATTTATATGCTGTGACAGTAGAAGTCGGAGCGAGGGGTAGGTATATCAGCGAAATCCTTATAAAACCTACTAAAAGACCTTGGCCTGTCAAGAAAAACGTTACTTACATCCTAGGCTGTGTATCCAAGGCGGCATTAGTAGGATCTTACCAAATTTGGCTAAGCAGGGGAGGAGGTTCGAGCGGTAAAGGGGAGCATTGATCCCACAGATCACAGAAACTAAAGGATCTCTATGATTGATCCCCTTAACCCTACTCCTGGGTTGCAAGTCCCAGGCACCTCTGGCCTCTTCCTCTGTATCGCTATGGACCCGACACCCGCACGGTGAATCCATGGAATGCTAAGTAATTTGTCCTTAAGTATTATTGTCTAAGTATCCGTTTGTAAAAGTCTAAAAAGAACTTTGTGAAGTTCTAAGCAAAAAAATATGTAGACAAATTAAGTAGGTGCCAAAATCATAACATTTCACCCGAAGTGACTGGCAAAGGGATAATAATATCTACCGACAGTAACTGTCACCGAATTACGTCATAGCCACAGACTAGATACTACATAATAAATATAATAAATGCGAACGTTAAAATAAATTGACGATACTCGCGGCATTATAATTATGGTAATCTTAAAATTACCGTTGTTTACTTTGCGAAATAGCAAGATACTCGTAATGTTACCATCCAGCAACATTTTTTTTTAAATTTATTATAGGGAAAGGGGATAGGCCTTTGACCACAATCTTACTTGATGGTAAGTGATGATGTGGTCAAAGGTGTTAATAGGCTTAACCTAGAACTACTGGCTCTCGTGGACAGCTGCCGGAACACACCGCTAAGTGTTTGGTGACAGATTTTCTACTTGAGAGTGGTCGCTAGCCAGGCGGGTATTCGCAAATTTCCGTTCCACCTTCCGGTGAAGCTCAAGCCCACGGCGGGATTCCAACCATGGACCTGCTGTGTGGCAGTCCATAGCCAATGCCACTGAGTCATCACTGCTTCAAAAATTGTAAATGTAATAAATCTATATGAATATCTACTTTAGAATTTAGAAAATAATTCGTGATTTTAATAAGAATTTATATTATGTAGAACGATATATAAATGAAAATGGTAACATAAAAGGATACAAAAAATACATATTATATTGGTGTGGTGGACGGCCATGACACAAGGGAGAATTATATAACAGCAAGGGCGCCAAGGAAAAAGCACGCGAAATACGTTGTGTCAGTGGTGTAATAAAAATGGTATATGATATTTCATTTACAAATAAGTTCTTATTAGGTCTACCATTTTTGATTTGAAAATTTACATTAATGTAACATCCAAATGAGCGTATGAAAAAAGTATTTTTCGCATAATTAGTATTAAATAAAGGGATATGTAAAGTTTCTTTAGAACGTGAGGAAGAGTTAATATTATTATGAATAAACCATGTCAACTAAAGCAATGATGGCTCAGTGGCAGTGACTATGGACTGCCGCGCAGCATGTCCATGGTTCGAATCCCGCCGTGGACTTGAGCTTTACCGCATGGTGGAAGGGCATTTTGAATGCCCGCCTGGCTAGCGACCACCCTCAAGTAGAAAATCTGTCGCCATGCACCTAACGGTGTGTTCCGACAGCAGTCCTTGAGAGCCCGTGAAATTACAGGCACATGAGAATTAACAACTATGTCTCAAGTGACGGGCGCAGTGCAATTCGTGACTTGTGACGAAATGCATATGTTATGGGCAGAGGTTAGTCCACTGAACATCAGGTGGACCTCGAGCTTGTTCCATCAGAATAACATAAAAAAAAATACTTTAAGGGTGAACTGGCCGGCCCGTTTTCCATACAAACGTCGTAGGGTGATCACTCCCTTATTTGAGGGTTTAGGTCCAAAATAAAGCATAATACCGATTGATCTCGTTATTATCTAGGCTTGTATGATGCCGAAATATTAATAAAATAATTAACTTGAGAATTATTAGCCTCGAAACATTTTCATATAAAGTTTTCGAGGCTCCTAACAAACAACTTAATTATCTTTTTAAAATTTTGGCATCACACAAGCCTAGATAATGACGATATTAATCGGTATTATGCTTAAGTCTGGACTTAAAATCTCAAATAAGGGAGTGATCACCCTACGACGTTTGTATGGAGATGTGACCGGCCAGTTCAACCTTAAAATTATTTTTCCCAAAGAATGATTTTTCAGAAAAAAATATATACCTATATTAAACTACGTAGTAAAGTAAATACATATAACCTTTCCAATGTGTTGAATCTTATAAAAACAAGCGATGGGCATCAGTGGATTTGTAGATTATCTTTTGAAAGTACGCACGGGACGCGCGTCGTCAGCAAAAACCCGTTTCCTGCTCACTGGGCTTGTCTTTGATGTAGATTACACCCGATTGATAATATTTATTTCACCTTTTTATATATCAAAGTATCGAATTAAAAATGATTGAATTGGACAACGACAGCATATATATCTTTAATTATTCAGTTGAGTTATTCGGACATAAACTGTATAATTTATATAAAATCAAAGCCCTTGGGGTGCCGGGCTCGAATATCATCCTATCTCTACCCGTCTCACAGACGGTGGGCAGCAGCGCTTTCTGAGGAACTGATATCTCACACTGTGATCCCTAGGCCGTCTGCCAAGCGTGGGGATTATGGCAAACCATATTGGGGGAGGCTGTGTTCAGCAGTGGACTATCCGGCTGATACAGTACAGATATAAATTCTCCACAATATAAACGAGTCATCATCCTCTATAACTGTCAGGCAGATGTGTATTAGTAAAGATATTGAGCGGTCTGTATTTATAACGACATATATGTTAATCATACATATGTATAGTAAACATCGTGTGCATATTAATAACAAATATTTCAAGAATACATAAAATTAATATTTTAGTAGAACACTTAAAAATATAGAAAATATATCTAGTGACACATCCGCCTAATTTTCCTGTTAAGCCGACGTCACACTCGCCACGCACCAAACCGGAAGAATATTGGACAAGTTTCGATTCTATAAGAAGTATCCTCGGGAGGCCTGACTCTTCAAGCGCACGATCGAGATAATTTGATGTTGTTTTAAAATATTTGTTATTATTAAATATGGATTTCCACAAAGTTATGCCTGAATCTATGCAGTATGGTACGCATACATAATAATAAATACGATAACGAAAAGAAGACCTAGGTACGTTGTGTCAGTTGTGTAATATAAATGGTATGTGATATTTGATTTACTAAACTAAAATAAGTTCTTAATAAGTCTACCACTTTTAATTTGGAAATTGACATCCAAATGAGCGTATGAAAAAGGTATTTTCGCATAATTAGTATTAAATGAAGGGTTATGTAAAGTTTCTTGAAATATTTGTTATTATTAAATATGGATTTCCGCAAAGTAACGCCTGAATCTTTTCATTATGGTACGCATACATAATAATAAATACGATAACGAAAAGAAGACCTATTTCGTGATATAACTTCCCCAGAACTTCCAGCTTAGTTACAGACTTAAGAGGACAAGGAACAGAAGCACCCACAGAGAAATACGTATTTCAACAAAGTGATGCTGTCTCGCCGCTACACGCCGGCCTCGCGCTCCGCGCCCCGCACCTCCGTCAAATGCTATAAACATATATGTATAGGTACTACAGAGAGACGTGCAGTCGAGTCACAATATCACAATTATTTAACTGTAGCCGCGCGACCGCGCCGCGTAGCGCGTCTTCGACCGCGCGCCGCCGCGCCGCTTACTTCTCGTCGACTTGAGTAAAAATATGTATTATATTTAGTATACTCATTTCAAGGTAGTATAAATCTGCTTAGTTCTTCAAGTGAATAATCCAAACCGAACAAACGATCGATGTTGGTCTCAAAATTATTATTATAAATAATAATACTTTTACTTTAAGAAAATATTGTGAAACTGTTCCTTTGTCCTTATAAAAATAAAACAAGACGAAGGTGCTCATTGGCTTTTTTATAATTGTGCTGTAATTATTACGTTTAACAAGCTACTAGTGTATACGAAGTGCTTGTCAAAAGACCTTGTACCATGGAAAAGATCGCATCAGGGAAGGCTGGTGTTATATTATGAAGGACTCACGAGAAACTGCAGAAGTACAAGACCTTAACGACTACACGGTGACTCAATGGCTAGAAGACAAAAGTTTCGTATACATATGGTGTACTCATAAGGAACATCTCCGAACATGTTGTGGAAGTCTGGCATTTTAAATTAAATAATAACATTGTCAAAATGCACCCCAATAAATACCAGCTTCATTAAATTATTTAGAAGAAGATGCCAACTTAAATATATTGCCTAACAATCATTTTAAAACATGGTGCTCGTAGCGAAGTTTGCTTAGCCGTTCTTAATCGATCAGCTAAGTCAAGCAACGTCCGCCGCGGTCAGGAGTTGGATGCGTGACCGCTAGCGAAATTCCGTGCTTCGGAGGGCACGTAAAACCGTCGGTTCTGGTTATTGTCTTACGATGGCAGATGGCAGTCATACAGCATGGTGATTGGAGATTTTGCGAATGTCCGCCTGGCTAGCTACCATCACACTACCATTACAATCAAGTAGAAAATCTGTTGCCAAGCACCTAACGGTGTGTCCCGGCAGTTGTCCTTGAGAGCCAGTAATTCTAGAGATGGAAATATAATAGGCTACTGGCAAGATTCGAGCCCGCAACTACAGGTACCTGTAATTGTAGCTTCTGATCCCGCTCCTAATCAATATTTTTTTTATTAGGTGATGAGTCCATTTCATAAAAAACATGTTTTATGTGTCACGAAGAACAAATATCCTATTCTTACTTACTTTAGATACTACTATATTTGCTACAAAAAATGCTGTGACATTTTATTTACATTATATATCTAGTACCTACATGGCAAATCCCCCCATAATGGGGGAGGCTGTGTTCAGCAGTGGACAATGCGGCTGATACAGTACAGTACAGTACATCGGCTCAATCGATTTTCGTCATAATGTAGGCTTTAATATATAAACTAAGATTTCACGACACCTATATCGTCTATACCTTTATACTTAGAAGAACAGGAATAAATATAAAAAATATTAAGAGGTAAAAACTGATCTGTGGACATGTTTGTATTTTTTATATTGGAGTATGTACGTCTATAATATATTTCTTAGTTTCGATAATTCAAATTTAATATTCGAAAAACATTTTTGTCCCATCACTCACCAGCCAACATATCGAAAAGGCATATTGACATCACTAATGCAAGTACCTCTACCATACTACTATTATTTATTCTGTGTTGTTTAGGGGGGTAGAAACCCTGCCCCCCGAACAGAATTGTGCGATAAGGACAATTGCAGCTTCTTCAAGTTTTGACTTAGAATTTCCGCATAATTTGCGTTCTGGGAGAAAACGTTTCTCCTATAATATTAATCAAATTTAAAAAATTTGGTTTTATTTTATAACTAACAGAAAAAACTAGGTTTGTAAGTTTTCTTTTTTCTTGATTTATCATTAGTTTTCATATAAAAAATTCACAAACTAGAGCAACATGTTTTGAGAAAATATCGATATTTAAATACCCATTAATTCAAATTCCTTTTATAAAATGATAAAAATCAAAACCTACAAACCTGAATATTGATAACATCTATAACATTTCCAAAAATCATCAATATCGGTGATGTTTTAGGGGGGGAGAAACGTTTTCTTCTTCTCTTTTTGTATGAGAATTTGAGACTTCCTTCCCGTCTTAAGGCCTTTTTGTAATTCCAATGTGAATGGAAAGTTCTTTATTTGGAAATCCGAACTCCATAATGGGCATCGTTTTCAAAGGAAAATGACAAAATTGTGTCACGATTACTTCTTACCTTTCTAGATAATAATACAACAAGGCTGCGTATACACCAGAGATTCCTCTTACACCGCTCAATTTAATAGCACATCTCGGTGTATACGCAGCCTAAGGCTCCTCGTGCCTTACTTTGTAACTGGAGTGGGAAATTTTTATATTATTCTAGCGAAAACTGATTAAACACAAGTGTTATTTATAATTTTGCAATGTTTTCTGTGGCATTCATTTTTTTTATGCCTGATAGGTTAGCCTTTGACCACTATCTCACCTGATGGTAAGTGATGATGTGGTCGAAGATGTTGTTCAGGCTAACCTAGAAGTACTGCCTCTCAAGGATAGCTGCCGGAACAAACCGTTTGGTGCTTGGCGACAGATTTTCTACTTGAGGGTGGTAGCTAGCCAGGCGGGCATTCGCAAAATGCTTTACCACCATGCTATAACGACTGCCATCCTAAGACAACAACCGGGACCAACGGCTTAACGTGCCCTCCGAAGCACGGAAGCGCTCAGTAGTAATGTCACTAGCGGTCACCCATCCAACTCATGACCCCGCACGACGTTGTTAAACTTTGCTGATCGGTTGAGAACGGCTAAGTAAACTTCGCTACGAGCGCTTCCACAATATTTAGTTGGCAACACAAAATATGAGTTAAGTAAAACTTAAGTTTAAAAATCAGTAAAAATACGTGCTTTATTTACAAGCAGCAGGGCAGTGTTGTGAGTGAACGACATTATGATATAGCAAATGATTTTCAAGTAAAGGGACAATGTTGTTTACAAACAACATACAAAATGGCCGGTACTTATTTGGCGACTTCACAATGTCGATCAGAAACAACATAGGTACTATTTCAATAGCTTGTATTTTGTATAATAACAGATGAAATGGAGTAAATTGTGCGCCAATTATTGAACGTGATATTTGTGAGTATATAGAAATAAACACAATACGCGATTCCCATAATTCAAGCTAATTAATAATTTTCAATTGTTTTTTACTTTCGATTCGTCCATAGCGGTCTCGACGCCATCTTGGCCGTAGATGAAAGATGCGTTCAAAATGGCTATTTATATAAGATTGCTTTTTGTTTTTACTATTATAGTAAGTAAGAAAATATCCGCTATTGTGAATAGGAAAGGATCAGGATTTTTCAAATCGAATGTTGTTGTGTGGCAACACTGCGAATTAAAGGGTAATTATTCGTTCTAAAAACGCAACCAGCTACCGGATTATTCTCATTAAGGTATTGCAAATAAAATAATTGACGGGTCGCGCTCATTTTTAGCCGGATAATGAAGGACGGATCTACCAACATACAAAAACAAAAATAATTATTATTTTATATCCGCGTATTGAATTACAAATTTCCTTTTTTTACAGAATGTATATTACCTAATCGCCCGGTGCACTGGTGCCGGAACCCTGTGGGGTACCGGGCTAGAATGCCTCCTTCATTGCAACATGTAGGAGTAAAAGGTGGGCAGAAGCGACTTCTGAGAAACTGATATCTAAAAACTGCGATCCCCATGACGCCTGCCAAGCGTGGAAATTATGGCAAACCTCCCCTTAATAGGGGGGAATTGTTCAGCTTTGGACATAATCTGGCTGTTACATTACTGTACAGTACATAATAATAGTGTCAATAAAAACAGAAAGCTTAAAAAAAATTTATTGTATAAGTACATCGAAATATTACAGTTTAGCTTTAAATGTAAAGAAACTTGGAGATTAAACCATTTAGAGATAAAATTGGGTACACACATCGTACGGCGGGAAACTGCCAGTGTTTCTAGGTAATACATTACACAGCCAGTTTCGTCTAGACGAATAAATTATAGGCTATAAAACATACCGTTATTTTCTCCCAGGTTTATAATGCATAATGACTATAATTTATGATCAAATCTTCTGTCTGTATCTACTTTCTACCCGTAAGACATTATCTGCCCTTGAATGGCACACACGTAACTACGAGTTCTGAACACTGGTGTAACTGGGACCACCATCTCATCTGATGGTAAGTGGTGATGTGGTCGAAGATGCTTTTCAGGCTAAACTAGAATTACTGGTTCTCAAAGACTGCTGCAGGATCACACCTTTAGATGTTTGGCCAATCACCACGTTATAACGATTGCTATCCAGGCAAACGGGACTGACTCCTTAAAGTGCTCTCCTGTATTGTCATTTACTACTGAACACGGAAGTACTCAGTAGTAAATTCCACTAGCGGTCACCCATCCAAGTGAGGACTGCATCGGACGTTGCTTAACCTAGTTGAACGGTTAGAAAGGACTACAAAATATAATTACAAATATTCATAAATTTGTAATTATAGTTATTATTGTTTTTTAACCGGTTTCAATATCTTTGTTTTAATATGTATTCCTTTTTTGACTTTTTTTATATTGACATTATTTGTATGTGACATTTTCGTGCATTTGACATTTAAAGTAGGTAAGTAATTAAGCATAGTACTTGATAATTATTTAAAAAAAGTGTCATGTTTATTTTAATAATTTAAAATCATAATCTGGTACTTATTTTGTTATATTTTAATGAAAGTATTTTTTGTAATATGTAATCACATCTATATTTCTATTATGTAATGTGTCATTAGTGGAATTCGTCTATTACCGGTTCTAATTGAATAAATAATAATAATGAGTCACTAGCTAACATATAGTACTCGTAGCAATAAGCAATAAAAAAACATTTTCATGAGAACAATACTTAAAGCTTATAACACTACCCAACCAGTAGGGCACTATTGATAGGGTAGACGTGGCCCCTAGCATTTGGGCTACTTCAGCATCATCTGAGTATAATCAATAACAATGTAAATATCAAACATTATTTGTGAAACTTTCTTATCAGTAATATACGCCATAAATTTAATTGTAAAAATGCCTCCAATTTCGTGACTATTTTATATACCTATATCATATACTTACATCGATGTTATTTAGGTATCCACGAAACGGGCCTATAGAGCGTAGTGTGGAGCCGTTGTTCTTAAGTTATAGTAAATTGTATAAAATTAGTTCTAATTAGTAATATAATTTCTTAAGTATCTTGTGTTCATTCTAATGTTGGCAATGAAATATATTAATATATTATTATTATTATTACACTATCCTATCTATCGGGCCTAGTTAACTCTTTGAATATTAGTGCTCTGACTGCACGTATTGTGTGTTCTCCGGTACACAGATTATTTTACTTTGAGCATATACCTATCCTATAAAAACATAAAAAATAAGCCTTTCCACCACGGCTATTCTAGTCGATACCATAAAAATTTGCATCCATAGAATAGTTTCATGTAAGGTATGACCTTGTACGTATCTATATATAACATATTGATAAAGTAAAACTTATTTTTCTTTTGCCCAGTTAATTTTTAGAGAAGTCGTGTTATTCATAACCTACAGTTAAAACCACTCACCTTGGCGCTCGCTGGCCACTGAGCAAATAAAGTACATTAACTGCCTATCTTTTATTTATCACACTACATTGAAAGGGCAAGTGCGGTCGGGAATACCCGAATGCCCAGGCAGTAGGGCCTAGCTCTCTATCTGCATTAGTTATTATTACACTGCCCTACCTAGGAAATAGGTTACAACGCTCACAGAAGGGAAATTCAAGTTGCATGTGAAAAACATATTGTTTAAAAAATCCTACTACACAGTTTCTGATTACTTAAACGACAAAAATACCTGGACAATTCCGCCTCTGCCAAGCTATTGGCTTACATAATTTAAACAAATATTGTAATAACTCTATTATGTAGTAAGTATGTAACACATTGTTAAAAGATGTTTAAAGGAATGGCCCCGAGTTTCTTGCCCGTTCTTCTCGCAGTGGCTCTATACAATTTATTTTCTGAACGTGGCAGTACAATGTAGAATATTTCAATACTAAAATTTGTAATTGACCTGCATAAGAGTGTCGTTAACGCCAAAATTGAATGAATGATTTTGACTTTGACTTTGACTTTGAGGTACCCTATCAATTGAGTAGTCAATAAGCCATTTAATTAAATGTCTGGGGGCAGTAAGTAAAGTATCATTAAAATCGATTTGGCTAGATTTGCTCTTGGCAGGCTTGGCTAACTCCGCACTTTAGGTTCAAAGCTACAACTGCCGCGTCAGAAGAGATCAGAGATATGCGTGGCTATGCGATAGAAAGAGAGACGCCTTGTAGGTGAATATAAATATTAGTTACTCTGTGCTTTGCGATTTGAAGTGTACTTTATTACTTAGTATCTAGAGTCCTTTATTTCTTGGAATACCTTTGCGGATTGGTCCTTCTGGTACTTTTATTCTATGCGTAGGTCTCACCGCATCGTCAGATATTATGTTTCGAAGCAGTAGTTTGCAAACAATACTGTTTTTAGGCGTGAAGAGCACTGTAAGAGGTGAAATTACTGGGCGAACGACACAAAAATTAACATTTTGGAGTGACGAGCGCAATACAGTGTCATGCAGACAAGGACGGTGACACTGCAACGGTAATGGACAGGCATGTCGCTTGTCATCAGACGCGGAGTCCGTTCTCATTACTACATTAAAAAAACAGGTGTAATACGGAGGTATAGCTGAGTGAATACATTTTACATAGAAGTGTTCATAATAAACAGTTATTATGTGTCTTCTACATAGCACCTTGTATTATAAATCAAGTGATAGTGTAAATAAAGCCGTAGAACTTACCTACTCGAAGTTGCTAGAATTAACCACTTACCAAAGCACATAGTTATCGCAACTAGTTTGTTTAGTTGTCGCAACTTGTTTGTTTAGTTGTCACAACTAGTTTGTTTCCAACACACATTGTGCACAGGTTATTGGGAGCTGCGAACAAGTTTGTGAACTTCTGCATAATGTACATGTTGTTAGATATAAAAATAAATAGCACTAGTCGAACTCGTAGAGCGGAGTGTTTCGTTGTATAAAACGAAATTATTGTATCAAAAGTTAAGGCGCTGTAATTTGTCAAAAAGGTCATTTGAAGAGCTAATAAAATTATTTCTGACCAAGTCACGACTTCTATTGTTTTATATATCAAGCCTTCAGTTCCTTTTTAATGTTCTCTCTCAAAAACTCTCCGTGAAAAAAAAAATCCTATCTTATATTTGTAATTTTGTAGTGTAATCCGCATAGCAGGCGTTATTGCCAAAATAACGATATTAAAATTATATATCCTATTAAATATACTACCTATCATATACATCACCTATCATTTATATATTACATAAATATATATATATATATATATATATTTTTTTTTTTTTTTTTTTTTTTGAAGGTTCACAGAACTGGATATACACTTAATTAAACACAAGTGATAATATCATTATAAAACATGTACAGGCGCGCACGTCCTTCTTGCTGTGAACACAGCATGCTTAAAAGTATTGTGTACCAATAATTTATTAAATAAGGTTTTTAAATGGATAATAGCAGCCTCTTAAAAGAAGAGACTGAGGGGTTAAAAATGTCAACATCATGACAAATATTGTTATAAGAACAACAGATACGTTACAAACATGAATGATGACCGTAGTTTGTGCGTGAGTGTGGAAGGCTGAATGTTTTTCGATTAATGAGACGGCTAGAGGGGCATTATTACCTATCTATATATATATATATAGATAGGTAATAATTTGGTTTAATTTTTCGCTAAGTCATTTCTATCAACAACTCATAATTTTAGTACCTACATGACTCATATCCCAAGAAAAAATACAGTCTGCGAGGCATCTCTGCTAGCCCTGAATTTTTTGCAATTGTTGCGGTTCTTTTTGCATGTAAACAATATTATTGTAATTGTCTAATTATTAGTAGGTAATTACTGTTACAGCTTTGTGGTTAGGGGCTTTCAGTAAATATGACAAATAAGAATAAGTTTGTTATATACGAGTAGATTGTAAAACTTTACTAGTATGTTAGACCGCAGTGTAAGAAACATATAACAAACCAAGTTGTAGTTATACATTGTAAAGAGTTGCAGGTATGATTTTTCTTTCGAAATTGACTAGCACCCAGTTTTTCAATGGTTATTCAAATCCCCCCGTGGGATGCCGGGTTAGACCACCTCCCCATATCATCCCGTGGGTGTCGTAAGAGGCGACTAAGGGAAAAAATACTGGAACATGGGCAGCAGCGCCTTCTAAAGAAATGCAATCTTACACTGCGATCCCCAATGCGCATGCCAAGCGTGGGGATTATGGCAAATACCCACTTAATAGGGGAGGCTGTGTTCAGCAGTGGACGAGTCGGCTGTTACAGTACAGTAATTCAAACCTATAGATCTACTAACACACTTGTTACCTATGTTAACAGAAGTTTAACTAAAAGATCGATTTAACAAAAAGACCTAAACCTGATTACAAACACTATCGCGAATATACAAATTTTCAGAACACACAATTTGTCACGAGCGAGAAACGCGTTCCCCGGTTTAACGTACCTGGTGGCTCAAGCACTGGGTTATTGATGATTGCTTGAGCCGAATTTGAGGGCGATGCTGATTCGATTCCTCAAAGTGAAAAGAGTTTTATTGTTAATTATTTATTAAAATTCCCTAATATTTTTATGCCTGTGGTTTTACATTCTGCAGCCTGCATCCACCTCGTCTTTTTGAAACGCTCGTAGCGGACTTTACTGAGTCGTTCTTATCCACGTGCAGTGCACTGCTTATAACTTGGATATGTGACCTTTAGTGGCATTTATTAGTGAGCGCTTCCTCGGAGGGCACGTTGACTCGTCGGTCCTGGTACTTTCTTACGGTTTTATTATACTTTCTAAACACCTGTAAGCATCAAAGACCCTTTCTCGCACGTTGTTATCATATACTACATATGATTACCCGTTGACGCCCGACTGTGTGAAATGTTGTGTGTTAAATAATTAAATACTGTACTGTCTTAGGATGGCAGTCGTTATAGCATGGTGGTAGGGCAATTTGCGAATGCCCGCCTGGCAAGCTACCACCCTCAAGTAGAAAATCTGTCGCCAAACACCTAACGGTGTGTTCCGGCAGCTGTCCTGTAGAGCCAGTAATTCTAAGTTAGTATGAACAACATCTTCGACCACATCATCACTTACCATCAGGTGAGATAGTGGTCAAAGGCTAACCTATCAGGCATAAAAAAGCCTACAAAGAGAGCTACCACACAATGTATTTTAATAGATATTATTACTACATACAAGTACACATTTTTATGTATTATGTATCTCAGAGTAGATTTTTATTGTGTGTTAATGTATTTCTATGTGAAATTGAATGTATGTATTTTTATCTTTCTTGCAGTTTTGTGAACGACGCTGAGCTCGACATGCCTTGCCCTGCAAACCGCAAACAAGGTTAGTACCTAATTCCATAGTTTTAGATTACAATTACGTATTTTGAGATAATGCCACATTACATGAATCCTAGGAACGAAATGTTTAGTTTTTTTTACCCAATATTAGTCATGTAGAGCCCAACATTGAAATCGATCTAGTTACCTGATTTTGACAAAACAATAGTATTCTTGGGATAATAACAAATATTTTTAAAATATTTTATGAAAGCATCAAATTAATATTTTAATAAAACACTTAATAAATATAAAAATATATCTAGTGACAATTCCGCCTAATTTTCCTGTAAAGCCGAAGTGACGTCACAAACGCTACGCAGCCAAACCGGAAGAATCTTCGACGCGTTACGCTTCTACATGAAGCATCATCAGGAGGTCTTGACTCTACGAGCGCACGATCGAGAATCGTTATTTTTATATTTTTTAAGTGTTTTATTAAAATATTAAATTGATGTTTTCTTAAAATATTTTAAAAATATTTGTTATTATTAAATATGGATTTCCGCAAAGTAACGCCTGAATCTATTCATTAGTATTCTTGGGAATTAAAATGGATTCAAATTTGCAGTAAGCTCTTCATATAAACGATATGTTCAGACCTCATATAACACATTTGTGCTGCATATGTTGTTTATAAGATAAGGCAGATGACGGATGCATGAGGACATACAAATCGACAGCCCAGGTTTAGTGACAGGGAGGCTACCTTTGTACAGAAAGCTAAAATATATATCAATATGTACTCCAATTAATGAGGTTTAGGTGATAACATCCCGCTTGCTAGAGCGCACAATTGTTTCTTTTTTCGGTTAAGTTCTCATGTAATGGGATGAAAAGTAATTTAATTTAAATATTATTTTTAAGTTGACTCAATACACCAATTATAAAATTTGGGATAGTACACTATCTATCTCTTTAGGTTGACGAGCAAACCCGTGAGATACAGACGGACGGACAAGCAGACAGACAACGGAATCTCAGTAATAGGACTCTGTTTCCCTTTTTGTGTACTGTACCTTAAAATAGGTTGTAATTTTTGATTAAACTCTTTAACTTAGTAGGTAAATCTCCTTGGTTATTTTTTACTAAAGGAAACAAAAAATAAACAACGATCGCGTTGGAGTGGTGTTACTGGCAGTTAATTAAAACTGTGTTAAAGCTAAACAGGAATTTAAAAAGTTACTTTAGGTGAAAAGGCTCACTTTTCATTACAATTAACGAACAAGCAATAGAGCGTTTACAAGCCAGTGTATTGAAAAGGTGTGTAGGTACTTTGTAATAAAAATATTATAATATAAAGTACCTACACTTTATATTATAATGTTTCGACACTACTACACACATCAAAAAAATCTAAGCAACAAGCAGAATGTTTTTTTTTTTTTTTTTTTTTTTTTTTTTTTTTTTTCCTGGCGCATTGGCCCGGCCCACGAGCAACCTATCCCTATTTATTGTGGGATACCATTACAATCAGTGCTTAGTAATAATAACCTTAATGAATAATTCACGAAAGTGGCAGTTTTTAGATGGTTATTTATTTAATATAATTATCTTCGTAGTGCTGCCACTTCCCTGGTACAAATAGAACTTAATTATCTTAAGCTACTTATTTCTAACTTAAAACTAACTTATTTTTATCCTATCTACCATGCATTTGTTGACGTTCTTCAAATCGACCTGAAAACTAATCAGGTCGTAAAGGCGACAACAGACCCATGCATCAGGAAGGACATTGCGCAATTTAATGCGACAAGCCTGCTGGACCTAGATTAAACCTATTTAGTAGCGTGTTTGGCCCATGTTAGAGCTTTGTTTCTTTATTAACCATTATACAATGCATTTCAATAAGTGGTTGTAATGAGAGATATACACCTCTCTGGGGTAGGTGATAATAACAATTATGATTAACAGCAATTTCAATAAATAATATCTTCTATAATTTTTTTTTTTTTTTTTTTTTTTTGTCCTATATAAAACAATAAAATTGTAATACAATATAATATAGTAATGAAATTAAATAAATTATTTAATTTCATTACTATATATTTCCTTGACATTATATAAACATCAAATTATAAACAATAGTTTATGATTACCTAGTAATTCTAACAGATGCAGATTATTGGTCCTTAGATAATATGACACATATTATGCCTTACATGTATTGATTAACCTTGTAGATAGCAACTAATTGAAAACATTTAACATTCAACAATTGTTCGAACAATTTAGCTAGGACTCATTCTTGAGTACTCTTCCTTGTTTACACTCTCACCAATCGGTGGTCTATTGGTCCCTGGATAAGCAGGTTGACAGGAGTAGCACAGCTCTCTTAAACAAAAGTCAGAATTAATTATATGTTACAGAGAGGATGGCTAGGAATCAAGACAAAACAAAATCAAAACCGGCAATGAAACCATTAGACTATTAACCATATATCTATTGTAACTATAATATTATCTATATTCAGTAATGAAGATATTATTACAATATGGTAACCAGGTGATCCGTTGTTGGCCTAAGTTTGATTGGTAGGGACTTTATTTAACGATGGATCCATTATCTTTTGCAGCTTTTCGGACAACCGCCTCCGCGAAATCAAGAAATATGGTCCGACAGTTGTCGTCATTGATGATTAGTGAAACATTAGAAGCATTTAGAATTATATCTAATTTGGACTCGCATTCGAACCGGAGCATGGCATATCTCGAACATTCAAATAGGATATGTTTTACAGTCTCATCAGCTAAACCATCACAGACACAAAAAGGTGATGGCGCTAGTTTAAAGCGGTGCAAGTAAGACTTAAAGCCACCATGACCTGTTAGTAATTGTGCTCTAAGATTTGACATCCTCAGGCTCGAAAGTATCTGATAGGATGATTTTATATCAGGGAAGAACATTTTTGTGATAAGTCCAGTGTCCGCCATCTCATGTCGAAGTTGCCACTGTTCCAATGTAGAGCCCCTGATGAGGTGCTTGGCAAAGGACAGGGGGAAGGCACTGTAAACGATTGCCTGTCTATTGTTTAGGGCTCCATGTTTAGCGAGCTCATCTGCACGCTCGTTGCCTATGATGCCAATGTGAGCACGAACCCAGAATAACTCTATAGTGCCACCCAAACCTTCAATCTCGCTGATCAATTGTCTGACTCGTGCAGCTAAAAGGTGCAAAGCGTTGGGATTTGCTATGGTTTGCAAAGCTGACCTCGAATCGCTCATAATGTTAGCGCTATTGTATCGTGGCGTGTTGAGTATAATCTTTAAGGCCCTCAAGATTGCTAAAAGCTCTGCCTGGAAAACACTGCAACAGCTGTCCAGTCTGAAGTGTGCCGCCCGTCGTTCGCTTCCATCTTCCCACAGGCTGATTCCACCTCCTACTCTCCCCTCTATTTTACTCCCATCCGTAAATATCTTTGGGAAAGTATTTTCTATATTGCTAATGTCGGTTTCTGATTCTATAGTTCTGTAACTTAGCCTTTTTCTATTAGCTGGGTGAGGAAGACTGTATGGGCTTATCCTCTTTTGTAAGAATCTGTCATTAGGGAGAGAGGTCAAAGTTCCGCTCTTTTTGACGCTATATAGATCCAGTTGTTCTCGAACTCGCAGATCAAGGGGGATAATCCTAGCTAATGTTACCGAAGAAGTAAACGAGATGGTGCGATGTGCCTTGGAAATCCTTATACCGAATTGACGCGTAATACGGTCCAGCTTGGTCTTCGCATAAACCCTTTCGGCCACTTGTCCCCAGGCGGCAGCTGAGTAAAGAACTGTGGGTTCAACTACAGCCAGGTATATAGTCCGTATGATCTCGGAATTAAGTCCCCACTGGGCTCGGGCGGCTCTTGAGACAGTTTTGTAAAGATTGCATGTTTTGGCATAAAGTGAGTCGAGATGTTCTTTAAAGTTCAGCTTTCTATCAATAGTTATTCCCAGTACCTTTAGGCTGCCTGTAAATCTTATTGGAACTTGATCCATTGTGAGGTTAGGCTCATCATAATTGATTTTGTTTGTTATTAGAATAGCCTGAGTTTTGTGTGCGGCGAACTTCATCTTGTGGTTTGCACCCCACTGCTGCACCTCGTTTAGTGCTCCATGTACACGGTTTTCTATATCGCACGCAGAATGACCAGAAGCCACAATAAGAAGATCATCAGCAAAGGCTTGTATGTGAAAGCCCTTATCTTCCGCTGCCCTCAGCAATGGGTCTAGCTGGAGATTCCAGAGGACCGGCCCGCAAGTGGAGCCTTGGATATATCCTCTACTGGTTTCCTTTGTGCTTTCAACTCCGGCGTACCGCAGATGGATTTTTCTTCCCTCAAGGTAGCTATGGAAAAGCTTCTGTGTTGCCACTTCAATGTTTTTCTCTTTGAGCTGGTACAGGATGGCAGGCCACCATGTGTTATCAAAGGCCCCTTGAATGTCCAAAGAAAGGATGACCACAATTTTCTTTTCTGCTAGCTCTTGATTAACGAGCGCCAGCGCATCATGTAGGGCGTCTTCACTACTCTTCTGTGGTGTAAACCCGTATTGCTTTGCGCTCATTCTTCCCTCACGGCCCAACTCCCACTGGAGCCTGTTTGTGGCAAGTTTCTCCAGGATCTTTGCAAACACCGAAATTAGGCCAATTGGACGATGTGATCTTGGCTGCGTCAAGTCCTTCCCAACCTTAGGTATGATTTTTACCACTGCTTCTTTCCATCTGGTGGGGAAATAGCCAACTCGGAGGCAGTTATTATAGAGCTTGAGCAGCCTGTCTGGATCAGCAAAATAGACCGCTCCGCAAATATCAGCCGTGAAGCCATCGATACCCGGGGCTTTATTTGGGTCCATCTGCATGAGCACTGCCTCTATTTCCTCGTGCGTAAAGTCAGATGGTACGTCAGAACTTTGGTCCAAAGCTTGCCTTTCCATAAGTACCTGGTTTCTAATTATGTCTTGAACCTGGGTGTCATCAGTCGGGCTATCAGCAGGGTAAAAGGTGTCGGCTAAAAGTTTCAAAGATTCATCGGGTGACATAATTTCGCCGTTTGTAGGAGATTTCAGCAGTTGTTCAACGTGGGAACTAGCAGAATGTTAGGAAAATTTCAATTTTTACAAATTCATATTATTGACCGATCGAGCGGGAAGCGCGAGCAAAGTCTCCGTTTTTAGTTAGGGCAAAAATGTTTTCGTATGACTGTCTGTATTTCCAGTTGTTCTCCTATGCTCGCATTCCTCAACCGATACTCGTGAAATTTTGTGAGCAGATTAGACAGTTATAAAGGATTTTTAGACCGATTAATTTCCAAGATTAATTTTAAAATTATTAAAACGGCGGAAATATGGTGACATATAACATATTTCTAGGCCATATAAAATGTATATATTCTTTTATCTCAAAGTGGTTCAGTTTCTAATATAATTAATTATGTAATAAATTTGCTACGGTCTTTAATATTTTTGGCATTTTTGGCAATAAATATTATTGCTGTCAGCGCCATCCCGATACGATGGTTAAGAACGAAATGAAAAATTACAGTTATACGTCATATGTCATGTTGGCTTAGTGGTTAGAGCATACCCCGGATATAGCAGTGGCTGGCGAACCCGCACATGACTATAATTTTTCCTCTCGTTGTAATTTTGTTATGTACCCCACGGAGCATGCGGCATTGCAAATATAAAAATATTATTAAATACCCAAGGAATCAGTTGTTTCAAAATGAAGTACCAAACCAAAGTACGCCTACCAAAGTGAAGCGACTGAGGAGCGCAGGTAAGTGTTTTATCACTAGTTTTTTCACCAACAGACCATTTCGTGTCGATACCTTCAATCAAAGTAGTATTAATGATTATTAAACTATCATATGTTTGCCAGAAGTGGTCACCGCTGTGAGCCGCAAGTGACCTAACACGGGACTCTGTGGGCTGCTGTTTTAACAGGAGAACGTGTCCGCGCACTGCGCTTCTGGATCGTGCTCCTTACAGGCCTGATTTGGTACCATATGGCTCCTTTTTATTCCTTAAATAAAAAGGAGCCATATGGTAGCGGATTGGAAAAAGGGTTTTGAAAATTGGTTGTGATTGATAAAACTCCATAAATAATTATTATTGTTTGAGATTTTTTTATAAAAAAATGCTTTTTGGAAAGTTATTTTAGTTTTGCAAAACTTTACAAAAGTTTCATTGCTCTGGCTTGCAAAATTGCCAATCCGTGTTGCTTGGACTATTTTCATGTGTATATTTCGTTAGGTAATATAAACAATAACAAAGAAATGCTAACCCTATGTGATTCTTCACAAAAACTTACCGTGTGTTCCGGCAGCTGTCCTTGAGAGCCAGTACTTCTAGGTTAGCCTCAACAACATCTTCGACCACATCATCACTTACCATCAGGTGAGATATTGGTCAAAGGCAATACTATCAGGAATACAAAAAAATAAAAAAAAACTCGGAAATTGTCGTCTCATTAAATGGGCCAATTTATAAATAAAAATAATAACTTTTAAAAAATAAATATAAATAAAATGGTTAAAGAAATAATTAAGGTCGCCGCAAAATTTTAATATACCTAGTAACTTTGAAGCTTGCGAAGTAGAGCGAATAAGCTTGATGTCGAAAATACGAGTGTGATGTTGAAGTTTGCTATAAGTTTTCCTATTATTGTAATTACTGTAAGAGGCAGGAGTTAAATGGTTCGCCATTTCACTCCTGCCTCTTCACCCGCGAGGTATTAATTAGATACCTTGTTTTCAACACACTAATTAGTTGAGCGGCGTAATGTGTCGCTTTGCAATCTCGTGGTGCTGGGTTTGATTGTCGAGTCAGACAGTTGTTAGGTTTTATTGACAAATAAACTTCAGTAGGTATAATCCAGAGTTTGGAAATGTGCCCAGTGGATGAGGTCTTCCTGGACGTATTCCATTGGTTGGTGCAAAATTCTGCCAAACTAAGGCAGGATTCATTCAGTCGAAGATGTGCTGAAAATATGTAGCCATGAGGTAAACATCGTCTGAATAGGAGATGCCTCTGCATGTGTTTTTCACATGGATGTAATACGCAATATGCCGATGACACTTTGATCTGCTCCTCTTAAGATAATTTGTCCGTGACAAACAAAGTAAGTTTTCTTTCACAACAGGATCGGTGCTTACATCGTTTGTCACTGGAAATCGCTCGATAATTCTTATGTCTTACTTGGGTTATTAAGGCATCAGGAATTGCAGTAAAATGTTGACTAATTTCATGGGCAACAATAGACCGGTCGCACGCTTTCACTAGATCGACGAAGCACACTCTCATTCTTTTCATGACTCAGAGATATTGAGGCGTTTTCTGATTTTTTTATATCTTGACATCTATTCATTATTATTTTCTAGTGATTAACTAATAAAAATGTGGACGCTTGGTCCGTTTAGTTAGAAATACGGATACAACCATATTTAATAAAAATCCTAAAACTTAGCGTGTAACTTTTTGTGTGGTACTCGTTATCGATGCGTTCGTAGCGGGGCTTGCTTAGTCGATCTTTACCGATCAACTAGTTTAACCCGTGCGTGCGCTAGTGGCACTTACAATATATTCTGAGCGCTTCCGTGCTTCAGAGAGCATGTTAAGTGGTCGATATATTGTTAGAATTCCTTAGGGCACAAAACTCCAACACGGAATGGTGATAGGGTGTTTCACGGGTACCCGGCTGGTTACCTACACCATCGATATGTTCCGAACCTTGAAAATCATTTCCCAAAAAAACTATACTGTATGCGTGAAGATGCGTGTATACTTTATACATTCATCTTTAGTACCTACTTGGTGTACTTGTGTTTCCGCACCACCGCAATCTGTTGTCGTTGCCTTGATTAACGGTTGATATTAGCCATTTACATGGTTGCGTTAACTGGTAAAAACGACTGAAAAATATTTTACAACTTATAATATACTAATAAAGATAAATGTATGAAAATATAAAGACCAACGACCGTATACTAGAAGTATACGGTCGTTGGTCTTTATATTCAAAGTAAAAAGCTTTTAGCTAACCACATTATATAATCTAATTGTTCTTTTTGCCGTGTTGGGTTTTCACTATAGAACTCGTAGAAACCCCCGCGGGCACACTTTCAGTAGCTTTGCCATTAATTTGAAACGCTAGTGAAATGTTTTCATTACTTCGTATTCTACTATACTTCTACAGTATATACATGTCTATTTAGATATATACATACGCCAGTTTCTTTTATTGCTATGAAATGATGAGATGAATGTACCACCTGATCGTAAACGTCATATCTGTCCACTACAGTTGCAGTGCCATCTTTATTGTTCTGCTTGACACTGCACTGCGTTCTGTTACACCTTGTCAGCAGTATATTTATCTATATAAACGGTGGGTGCTCAGTATTATCTTGATAACTCCAGGAGTCACCAGACTCCGTACTAGTATACTCTTCAGGTGAAACCTCTGCCCATATTAATAAAAAGAGTAAGTTGGGAGAACTTGTAAGTAAAAGGGCATCTTACAAAGCCCGCCTGGCTAGCTACCACCTACGTAAAAAACTGTTCACAAACAACTAACAGTCTGTTCTGGCAGCTAGCCTTGTGAGCCGGTACCTATTTTCCTCGACCACAACATTACATACCAGCTGGCGAGACTGTGGTCAAAGGCATGGGAAAGAAAACTTGCTTTTTAACATCTGGACAGCTACGAAGCGATAAAAGTACAAAAGCTATTATTACGTATTGACAAATGATTTACCGCCAATTTTTTTTGTTACTAAAAAGGTTGCAAGTCATTGAAAAAAATATAAAATTCGAAATTCAAATAGTTCCGATTAGCTAGAAGTGCAAAACTTTTGCCCCATGTACGAGTAAATGCGGTGCAGACACGGTATATACCTATAATGTGATGTTGATGATCACACTTCTTCTACCAGGAGACTCTACGTCAAGACTTATAGTGTAGGACAGTTTCTCACGCCAACTCCTCGATACCACGGTCCCTTGCAGCTCTAAACAATATTCTAGAAGCCAACCATAACTGTGAAATAATTGCTGACGACTGGAGAGAGATTTCATCCGAATGCTTGAAGTAATGTAAGGCAGCGTACTACCGTACTTCAAGCATAATTTATGGTTTATCAGTATTAGATTTAAGATTGACATATTTGCTCAACTATGAATAATTATTGTTTATTATTACTGACTATTACTATTATTTATGACATTAACTTTGAACTTTTTTTTTTAACCGGTGGTATGCCTTTGTTAACCAAATACTACAAACTATATACAACACTACAGCTATTGCTATATACTACAAACTATATACAACACTACAATAAAAGCATTTGGACTCATAGACAGTCCAAATGCTCTAGCCCACTGTCAGTTGGCAGCGTACCCAGCATGCTGGCAGCATTGCCCCGTTGAATTGCAATGCTTATTCTTTGAGCCAAATAGGTGCCAGCATTTTGATCACGCGTCGCATCAACCAAGAACTCTGATAAATTTTGGAAAATACGATGATTGGGACCGGGAGGTCCCCACGGACCCAACGTCTCTACACCAAACGGCTCAAATATGTAACCCATACCGAGGTTAGCTCTATTGCACCATATTTAGAAACAATATTCAATCTTTGTGTCGATAGTGGAAACTTCCCCGATTTAATGAAACAAAGTAAAATCACTCCAATTTTAAAGTCGGGGTCTACATCTGACCCTTGCAATTATAGACCTATTTCCATCTTACCTGTTCTGAGTAAAGTATTCGAAAAAATTATGCTCAAACAACTACTATCCCATTTTAACAAGCATAATTTATTAAATGAGAATCAGTTTGGTTTCACCAAGAGCAAATCCACAACAGATGCAGGTGTTCAATTGATGTCGCATATACTGGAAGCCTGGGAGAGTTCACATGATGCTATTGGCGTATTTTGTGATCTTTCCAAGGCATTCGACTGTGTAGAGCACTGCACTCTGATTCGTAAACTTTCCCACTATGGTATTCGTGGAAAAGCTCTGAATCTTATAGAGTCATATCTGTCAGACAGGCTACAGAGGGTTGGAATAAGTGGCAATACTTCTTCCGGGTCATTGGTAAAAGGGAGTACCACAGGGATCAATTTTGGGACCTTTTCTGTTTCTAACATATATTAATGATCTGCCTTGCATGGTCAAAGATTTCTGCGATATTGTTTTATTCGCAGATGATACCTCTCTGATTTTTAAAGTAGATAGGAAAGACAGTGAACTGACGCATGTAAATAATGTATTATCTAAGATTTGTAAATGGTTCGCCGCTAATAATCTTCTCCTAAATTCAAAAAAGACGAAATGTTTAAAGTTTTCTTTACCAAATGTTCCTTATGTTGAACCAAACATAAAGCTTGGCCCAGATAAACTCCCTATTGAGAAAGCGACAGTCTTCCTGGGAATCAAAATGGATTCCACTTTACAATGGGATCCACATATACATGATCTCTCCGGAAGACTTAGTTCTGCTGCATATGCAGTTCTTAGGATAAGACAGTTAACAGACGTAGCTACTGCTCGCCTAGTTTATTTCGCGTACTTCCACAGTATTATGTCGTATGGCGTATTGCTGTGGGGAACTGCTGCTGAGATAGAGACAATCTTTATCATTCAAAAGCGTGCAATTCGAGCCATATATAAAATGGGTCCTAGGGAATCTGTGAAGGATCTTTTTAAAGAAATTGATATTTTAACTTTACTCTGTATATTTATAAGTCTGTATATATTTGAAAATATTATGTATGTTCGTAAAAAATTGAGTAAATTTAAATTAAACAGTGACAATCACGATTACAATACTAGGAATAAAGATAAAATAGCGGTGCCAGGTTTTAGATTAGCAAAGACAAATAAAAGGTCCTTCTTAGGTAATTGTGTGCGGTTTTATAATAAAGTTCCTAAACATATTACAACGCTCACAGAAGGGAAATTCAAGTTGCATGTGAAAAACATATTGATTAAAAAATCCTACTACACAGTTTCTGATTACATAAACGACAAAAATGCCTGGACAATTCCGCCTCCGCCAAGCTATTGCCTGTCACCTACATAATTTAAACAAATATTGTAATAACTCTATTATATAGTATGTATGTAACACATTGTTAAAAGATGTTTAAAAGAATGGCCCGAGTTTCTTGCCCGTTCTTCTCGCAGTGGCTCTATACAATTTATTTGCTGAACGTGGCAGTATAATGTAGAATATTTCAATACTAAAATTTGTAATTGACCTTCATAAGAGCGTCGTAGACGCCTAAATTGAATAAATGATTTTGACTTTGACTTTGACTTTGACTTTAGCATATTTGCGCCGCTTGAGTTGCTCCGCCGAAGTAGCCGCGGCGCCAGCCCTCACGTTGGTTTCAGAAAGATGTGACGGCGCTAAAGTGTCTACGCATGTAGCGTCCCACACTAAGGGCCGTCCTAACTTCCGTGGAACCAGAGTCATGCCGTCAGGTCTTTTACCATCGTCACGCATCAGACCGTTCGGTTCGAGAACAGCTGGAACATTGGCGCTGGTAAAAGCCCGGCGAATGATATCGTTAAGGCTGGCGTGGCGGGAAATTCGACCAGCACTTTGAGAGCAGGAGAGGCCATGGTGACCGAGTTGGTCAACTGCAGTACCACACTGGCAGTGATGTGCAACACAACACCTTGCACCCAAGCGTAAGCTAATAGCGAGACGAAAAGCGGAAGGATCTATAAGGCTACCAGTTTTGTAAGAAGGAATGGCTTGTAACCAAAGACCTGATTCCCACACGGAAACAGCGAGAATACGAGCACGATCTGCGATACTAGGGCACGTATTTAAAAGATCTTTCCATGCTAGCTCGCATAGGGGCCGATCCCACTGTTTCTGAGATGACAACATTTCTGGGAACTCAGTATTTGGACAAGCCAGTCCCCATGTGGTTTTGGGCTCAGCCAGATATGCTACATCAAAAGAGCCTAAAGATGGTGCAAGAATTTTTTCTACTAATTTGTGTGTACTGTGTACAGAAGACAAAAAAGCTGGTAATGCCACACTAGAACATTTTTAACACACTTTGAACTGTTATACTTATTTTAATTTTAAATTGTAAGTTCATTAATTTTATCATTGTTATTATTGTGTTACGTAAGCCGTGCTAATTGACTAAATAAATAAATACAAATAAAATAAATATACGAGGTGGATTAATTTAAAAACTAAGACTGCTTATACGGTATTAACTTTGAATATACGCGTCCAATTTAGTGTGCAGTAACAATGTAGTCTCTAAGGTATTTAATATAGTTTCATTGAATTACTTTACCTTTCTCAGATTTACAGCATAATACTGGAAGATTAAGTAAGATTAACATTAAGTATATTAAGGTACGCGAAATAAATTAAGTACGCCGTAAAATTGCCATAAAACTGCCTTAATCACTGAAGTACAGGGACAGAGAGAAAACTGGTTTTGAGGCGCTCGTAGCGAAGTTTGCGTAGCCGTTCTTAACCGATCCGCTAAGTTAAGCAACGTCCGCCGCGATCATGACTTGGATGGAACAAGCACGAGGCCCACCTGATACTAAGCGGACTAACCTCTGCCTATGTATCGAGACATAGGTGATGGACTCAGTATTGAGCACTTTCTGCACGCTGGACCTCACATATCGCGAGTATTAGCAATGTTTTACTCCCTGTGTGTGAGCCACAGATATTTGCCGGATGATTTTATGAAAACCGTGGTAATGCCGGTACGAGTAGTTAAGAATAAGACGGGTGACTTAGCCGATAGCAATAACTACAGGCCTATCTCTCTCGCTACCACAGCAGCTAAAGTTTTTGATGGTCTGCTTAATGCACAGCTGAACAAGTACGTAACTCTCCACGACAACCAGTTCGGGTTTCGTCCGCAGCAATCAACGGAGAGCGCGATTCTGTACCTTAAGCACACAGTCAACTACTATACGAACAGAAATACGCCGGTATACGCATGCTTCCTGGACCTCTCCAAGGCTTTTGATTTAGCTCAATATGATGTCTTATGGAGCAAGCTAGACCAGATTAACTTACCGCATGTGATTACCGGCATATTTTGTTTCTGGTATGGGCATCAAAAGAATTATTTGAGTTGGGCAGGGGTGATGTCAGAGCAATATCTACTTGAGTGTGGTGTCAGGCAGAGTGGTTTGTCATCTGCTACGTTATTCAACTCTATTTTAAATTTATATAAAGCGACGATGTGGCCGAAGATGGGGCATGTTTTCCCAAAAAATACTCAGCCACTGGTTCCTACTATGGTTAGAGCAACTACTTTATTATTTTTATCAACAGCAGAAAGAAAAAGGTAATAAAATAACGCAAATGAATATGAAAATACTTAAATTAGAGAATACAAAACCAGTATTATGAAACGGTCTGTAAGGACATTATAAAACGTGCTTTATTTAATCATTAAAAATTCTAATAAAAACGTCGAGTGACAAAAGGCAGACTAAGGACTTTGACATTGTTCTCAACGTCTACTCTTAGAACAGTGAACGGAAAAAACCTTTGATGATTTCAAGTAAGTCCATAATGGAAGTCTACAAAATGGTTTAAGTCATGCGAATGGTGGAAACAGTCTGAATTAGTGTATCCAGCATTATCTATCTACATAAAACCAAGCCTCTTGCATTCATACACTCTTCAAATCAATACTGTGTATTAAGCTCGTTAATAGAGAAATATAATAATAGATAAATACTAAATTATTGGAATTATTAAAGATAACGCAGAAAGGGCATCGAGAATTTATTGTGTTTCCATTAACGCATCTGCTCCAAATATCAACTTTTTATTATGTTAACTATTATTTAAGCTAGATGTATGCCTTAATTAAAAAAAAACTACGTACTATACAAAACACTACAGCTACTACAATAAAAGCATTTAGACACCATACAAGTAATTGCAGACTCACAGGCAGTCCAAACACTCCAGCCCACTACCAGTTGGCAGCGTGCCTAGCATGCTGGCAGCATTGCCTCGTTGAATTGCAATGCTTATTCTTTGAGCCAAATAGGTGCTAGCATTTTGATCAATTTGTTAACAAATTTTTTTTTTTTTATTTGCCTGATAGGTTAGCTTTTGACCACAATCTCACCTGATGGTAAGTGATGATGTGGTCGAAGATGTCAGACTAACCTAGAATTACTGGCTCTCAAGGACAGCTGCCGGAACACACCGTTAGGTGTTTGGCGACAGATTTTCTACTTGAGGGTGGTAGCTAGCCAGACGGGCATTCGCAAATTGCCCTACAACCATGCTATAACGACTGCCATCTTAAGATAACTACCGGGACCGGCGGCTTAACGTGCCCTCCGAAGCACGGAAGCGCTCAGTATTCATGTCACTAGCGGTCACCCATCCATCTCGTGACCGCGGGCGACGTTGCTTAACTTTGCTGATCGGTTAAGAACAGCTAAGTAAACTTCGCTACGAGCGCTACAAAATCAAAATCAAATTGTAATGTTATATGAGTAAGTACATACAATGTTATGTAATTGCTATTTTTGCTGGTGTAATAAGTAAATATTCTCCTCGGAGATAAATTGTAATTGTACGCTGTATTCGTTTTGGGCGACCTTGAAACCCACTCTTTCATTAAATCCTCAGAAATCTAGTTAATCTAGTTCTGAATTTCTCGCATTACTCGGGTTTCTTTTATTACGCTCGGGATTCAACCCTGATTTAAGACACTGCCCATACTATATCTCTTTGATGTACTATCATAAAGGTATTTTTTGACAAACACTAAATAAAAAAGTTGGCACCGTAAACTTCGCATAACCTTTACCAATTCGGGAGTTGACGGCATCAGATATTTGTATAGGTATATATCTGATGCCGTCAACTTTAGAAAAATTTTTGAACTGCTAGTGACATTACTACTGAGCGCTTCCGTGTTTCGGATGGCACGTTAAACCCTCGGTCCCAGTTGTTGTCTTAGGATGGCAGTCGTTATAGCATGGTGGTAGGGCATTTTGCGAATGCCCGTCTGGCTAGCTTGGTAGCTACAGATTTTCTACTTGAACCCTCAAGTAGAAAATCTGTCGCCAAGCACCTAGCGGTGTGTTCCGGCAGCTGTCCTTGAGAGCCAGTACTTCTAGGTTAGCCTGAAAAACTTCTTCGACCACATCATCACTTACCATCAGGTGAGATAGTGCTCAAAGGCTAATCTATCAAGAATAATAAAAAAAAATATACGCATCTAAGCCGGTGAATTAGGGTAGTTCATTGAAACGGCTTTAGAGATTGTGTACTGCGGCGTTAATAACGCTTTACAACTTTTGCGTACATCTGCCATAGTTTTATTCGCAGTTGTTTTCATTGCTTAAACACAGATATGCTTTTTAGGGTTCCACATGGGAAAACTGCACCTCATTACCCGCCAACTCTCCATAAACATCGAAGCTAGAGTATAGTGGTTGCATATTAGTTCAGTCGAACCAAGTAAGCATTCGGGTCATGAAATTTATTACTTGGTGCCTACGAATTAATATGTAAAGATATGTAAGTCAAGCTCAAAAGCAGCAGAACGCAAACCTTACCACGGCGGGCGTATTGACGTGACCAATCGGATGCGATAATTTTTAAGAGGATGGCGGTCGTTATATCATGATGGTAAAGCATTTTGCAAATGCCTGACACTACCACTCAAGTAGAAAATCTGTCGCCAAGCTTCTAACGGTGTGTTCCGGTTAGTGTTGGTTATCAATGATCTCTTAGACCAAATAGACAGCCATTTTCTAGCATACGCAGATAACATCAAAGTATTCCGTAGGATTCACACGATTGATGATTGCCATAACCTTCAAGCTGATCTTGACTTAATAAATGAATGGTGTGTGTCAAACATTATGGCCCTTAATGCCAAAAAATGCCAGGTCATAAGTTTTACCAAGAATAAGTCACCCATTACTATATCTCAGGAACTCCCCTGGATCGTGTAGTAGTTGTGCGTGATTTAGGTGTAATGTTTGACTCCTCCAAAGGTACGTGTCAAAATTATTAAAATTTCTTTAGAAATTAGTCTATCTTGTATAACCTGAAATATTTATTACTTATGTCTACATTATAACAAAGAGATGTGTATTGTTATTGGATTTTGGGTTCATAGTGTTGTCTTCTTCGATAAAATGTCTAAATTTAAGTTTATAGTATCTGTAACTGTACCTATGAAGAATAAATGAAAAATGTCGTTGAGAACCAGTATTTCCATGTTGGTATTCTTAATTCACCTGGGGTAATTCACCCGGGTGCACTAAGTACACTTTTACTAGCCTTGATTCACCCTGGTCATTTCCGGGTACACTATTTAAATCACTAAGGTGATACCTAGGTGAATTAAGTGCACTACACTTAAGTAGACTTAATACACCCATGTGCTTATAAACCATCGTGTAATGCAACCTACGTGGACCAGGTTAGCCTGAACAACATCTTTGACCACATCATCACTTACCATCTGGTGAGATAGTGGTCAACGGCTAGCCTACCAACTATAAAAAAAAATCTAAGTACATATTCCATCACTAAATTCTGTAATATTTATTAGGGACTGTGTGGTGAATGAAATGCTATTGTGTCGGAACAAGCACGAGGCCCACCTGATTTTAAGCGGACTAATTTCTGCCTATAACAGATGCATTTCATCACAAATCACGAATTGCACTGCGCCCGACACTTTGAGACATAGTACTTAAGTCTCATTTGCCTGTAATTTCACTGGCTCTCAAGGACAGCTGCCGGAACACACCGTTAGGTGCTTGGCGACAAATTTTCTACTTGAGGGTGGTCGCTAGTCAGGCGGGCATTTGCAAAATGCCCTTCCACCATGCGGTGAAGCTCAAGCCCGCGGCGGGATTCGAATTATGGACTTGCCGCGGGGCAGTCCATACCCAATGCCACTGAGCTATCACTGCTTCAAAATCAAATACAATCTAAATATATTGTTATACAAGAAGTAATTGTGTAATTAAACCAGTACTATAATCCAACGCTATTAACCCACGTGAGAAACCAATAAATCTATTTCGAAAACCCATCAGCACTGGAATTTCGAACGCGGTTTCGTGCTCAGATGCTCACAGTACTATGTCAAAAGATTTTAAGAAAGGAAAAACCTCGTTAATCCTCGTACTTCCAGTGAGTACGAAAATATGAGTCTATTATTAGCTTGCATTTTTATTTTACGGCCTTCCATTATTGAAGCTTTTATAGGGCAAACAGACAAACACCGTAAATATATCAAAGTAACTGTGCCAATATTATTTTGGTACGCGGAATACAAATTATGGAAGCTGAACTACGTTTGTATCCATGATATTGGAAGGTAGGATTAGTTATGTTTATTAGATGCGTACGTATGAACACGTTGTTGTATAAAGGGAGTTGTACCTATTATGGACTTTTGCTAACTCGGACCCTCTACTTATCATCTTTCAATACTCGTAGATATCCCACTTATTGAAGGAGATGGTACAAAATATGTTCGCTAACAGCAAAAGCCAAGGGGCTGACCAAATTCCTGACCGAAACCTCTTTTGGCGCATAGTATCATATTAAAATTTAACTGGTCACGTATAAACATATTTACAATTCGTAAATTTCCAGAGACCCCAATGACCGAAACTTTCATTTGAAAATTACTAGAAATGCGAATTGGTAATTGGTGCAAAATATGTATATAACTTCAAAAAATAATTACATATCTTCACCATGCGGGTGCTGGATCTATGCTTATGCTCAGATATTTTAGTGGCGATAAAGAGAGGAGTCTAGAAATCTGGAGGCCGAAGGTTTAGGTCTTAAATATTGTAATACGGGTGATGATTACATACCAATGTAACGCCTTAAGCAGGTGTCCTTCGGCAGTCCAGAAACCGGTGATCCTTGTGGGCGGTGTGATGCTGCTTTCTAAGATCACCTTCAAGTCTTTTCTCTTACACAGTTACACTTATAAATAGTTCATTAAACGGTGTTATTATGGTAAATTTAAATGTCTAATTGCTATGTGCGCACGCGCGGCGGTCAAGGGCGGTAGAACTGTATGGTCAGCGCGGATGACAGCTGAGTACTGATCGTTGCGGATAGTTGTATTGCCAGCTAGGGCTTTTGTAGAAGCTGCTGGAAGATGTGTCCCGCCACGATGATCGAGCGATACATTAGCATGTTTTTCAATCATCCAATATTACAAATAAAAAGAACCAGTAATATAATCAATTAGTTGATGACACTTATGACCGAAATATTCCCATTTCGCAAATGACCAGACACGCGAATTGTCATACACTATGTGTAAATGACCAAAGACAATCATGATCACAATCTTTCGAATTTGCAAATGAACAGGAACGTGAATTAATATATATTCTCAAATCGTAAGAAGAGATACGCATGACCGAAATATTTCAAATTCGCAAATTACCAGATAAGCAAAGTGGCGTATACCTACTCATTTTATAAATGACCACAGAAATTACTTAAATCCTCAATATTCTAAATCTGCAAATAACCAGATCTGCAAATGACCGTTGCAAACCCGTAGAAAATATGTTTAACAAGTAAAAAATAAAATATTATTATTATATATAGAATAATACTTCTGTATGTACAGAAGTATTATTTTAAACAGCAATGGTGCAAGTTAAACAAAAACATAGAAATGGGCGTACCTAATAAAGGGGTTTTAGTTCCGCTGGAAGTTGTCATTATGTACCCTATTTTATTATTTTTAATTTTGCAATCACGCGTTTTCCGCCGATAACATTACAAAATTAACATAACAAACATTACAAGACTAATCTTTGCAAATAGCGTTGCAAACATAGTTTTGTTTGTAGTACAATACGAAATTAGTTAGAACTATCAATTGATGTCACATGGGCTTTGCGGTCAGAGCATACGACGTCTATAGGGGTGGATAGGGCGGATTCGAATCCCGCACAT
This sequence comes from Plagodis pulveraria, assembly GCA_963890685.1. Lineage (NCBI taxonomy): Eukaryota > Metazoa > Arthropoda > Insecta > Lepidoptera > Geometridae > Plagodis > Plagodis pulveraria. The sequence continues at coordinate 7,412,116 of OY982950.1, forward strand.
GACTATAATTTTCCTCTCGTAATTTTGTAATTGTTATCTTTTCCTGTTCACCATATTTCCATAAGTATGATAAATATACCTACTGAGTATCTTAGTTTTAACCATATCTACAGTTCTACACAATATATAAAATGCATATAAATGAAAAATCTACGTAATTTGAGTATAGGGTAGTAGGTAGAAGATCAAGTTTCAGGAAATGGAAATACATTACTTGAATGTAATACTCACTTACAGTAATATAAAGGCATTATGATAGGATAAAAAAGAGCCTTGCCATAATTTGTAGCAACACTCTACTCACGCCAACTGAAGTAATACATACCTACTGCTCATGCAACGCATTTTGGTCGCGCTATTTACAATCATAAGGATCTTGAACAGTCCTTAGTTTCTCTATATAAAAAGTTATTAATATTCCTACTACATAGTACGTGATCTTCCAAATACGAGAGGACGACTGAACGTGTTTCGAGATTGAAAGGAAAATTTAATTATCGTCCCATTCGGAGGCGTCAGATTTATTTCGCTTTTAAGTTGAACTTTATAAATTCTCGTTAGTCAAGTGAGTCGCACAAAAGATTTTGATATCGTCTAAAATCTGATATTGCTCGTTGAAGAACGAATTTAAACAGGCTTCTAATAAAAGTTGAGAGGTAATAAATATGAATTTATTCTGTCTACGACCCACCTCAGCGTACAACCTTGTAATGTCAGGAATGGAAATAGTTTAGTGTCGAGGACAAAAATCCAATAGACCAGAACTGATAGGTGTAATTAATACAAGGGACAGCTTTGTTTCCGTGAACGCACCTTCGATCTATCCAAACAACCTTATTGCCCCAATTAAAGATTAATTTAAGAAGAAATGAAAGCCGAGCGTTTATAGCACGCTAAGCCGTCGGTCCCGGTTGTCGTCTTAGGATGGCAGTCGTTATAGCATGGTGGTAGGGCATTTTGCGAATGCCCGCCTGGCTAGCTACCACCCTCAAGTAGAAAATCTGTCACCAAGCACCTGACGGTGTGTTCCGGCAGCTGTCCTTGAGAGCCAGTACTTCTAGGTTAGTCTAAACAACATATTCGACCACATCATCACTTACCATCAGGTGAGACAGTGATCAAAGGCTAAACCTATCAGGCATAAAAAATAAAATAAAAATAAAAGCTATGGACTGCGGTGCCGCAGGTCCATGGTTCGAATCCCACCGCCGCGCGCCGGCTTAATATTCACCGCATGGTGGAAGGGCATTTTACGAATGCTCGCCTGGCTAGCTATCGGGTGATAGTCTCAAACCTCAAGTAGAAAATCTGTCGCAAAGCACCTATACACCGGCAGCAGTCCTTGAGAGCCAGAAAAATTACAGGCACATGAGACTCAACAACTGTATGTCTCAGGGTGGCGGGTGCAGTGCAGTTTTTAACTTGTGATGAAATGCATCTGTTATAGGTAGTGGTTACCGCTTAACATCAGGAGGGCCACATGCTTGTTCCGTAAAAACAACATAAAAAAAAACTTTTCTACTCTCGGACAATACGCAATGTTATGAGAAGGCCGTATCTATCTTTATTAATATTCCCAATCACAATACGCACGAAGCATTTCGATTCCATTTTCATTTTAACGGTTGGATTGTTCTCAAAGGATAGCTTTTGAGAACAAATAAACTCACATCATGGAAGCGACGATGAGGTGGTAAACATACTAAACCTAGAAAGGGACCTGTTCTAAAGGATAACTGCGGGAACATACTATTAGGTGTTTAGGTACAGCTTTTCTGCTTGATGGTGGCAGCCAGCAAAACGGGTATTCACAAAAAGACATCCCACCACGATATAACGACTGCCATCCTAAGAAAACAACCAGAAATCACGGTTTAATATACCATCCAAAGTGCAGAAGCACTCAGTAGTAAATGCCACAAGCGGTGACCTATCCAATAGTGACCGCAGCTGTGATTGATCAACCTAGATGATCGGGTAAGAACTATACAAGTTCCGCTACGAACACTTCAAAATAGTAAGTGACTTTAAATGTACAGGGAAGTTCCGGCGCCGAACGCGTCGTTGTTTTCCAGCATTCGGTGATCATGCCGTAAAAGCTTGCCTTGCATAACAGATAAGTGTTAAAAAAACACTTAGTAAACCTACGCATGTATAAATACAGTGATATAGGTTTATAGGGCGTGTACTCGCATTTCAGTTAGCCAACGTGCGTCAAAGATTTCTGTGTCAAAAATAGGTAAGACGTATTCATTCGTATCGGCTGCCATAATCTTCGTAGACGAGCTTTGGGCGCTTTAGTCCACAATAGAGCTTGATCATTCGTCATGTCGGATCTGCTGCTTTGCTCTACTCTATGTGCTATATTGTAGTGATATTTTGTGTCTAGATTACCCAATAAAATGTCGGAGATTGTGTCTACATATTTTGTAGATAGTTATATCTATTTTCGTTCAGAATTATTCTATTGTGGTAAGTAATGCAGTATCATAAAAATAAATGCAAAAGGTTTTTTTTTATGAAATATGTTTTATGCAGTATTTTAAATGACATTTGCGCTGTACCCTATGTGTTATATTGTAATGATATTTTGTGTCTAGATTATTCAACAAAATGTGGGAGATTGTGCCTACATATTATGCACATAGCTATATTTGTTTTCTTTCAGAATTTTTTTTTCATAGTAGGTAATTCAATGATACATAAAAATAAACGCAATTTTTTTAAATCAAATATGTTGTATGCAGTGTTTTACACAACAGGTTCGTGCTATATTGTAGTGATATTTCGTGTCTAGATTATTCAATAAAATGTGGGAGATTGTGTCTACATATTATGCAGATAGCTATATCTGTTTTCGTTCAGAACTATTTTATCATAGTAGGTAATTCAATGATACATAAAAATAAAGGCAATTATTTTTTTTAATCATACATGTTGTATGCAGTATTTTACATGACAGGTTCGCTGTACTCCATGTGTTATATTGTAGTGATATTTTGTGTCTAGATTATTGAATAAAATGTGGGGATTATGGCTACATATCATTATGTAGGTTGTTATAAGTTCCTATCTAACTGATTTCGTTCAATATTTTATTATTATGGTTAGTCAATTAATGTCAAATTATATCAAACATTTTATGCAGTCTTTCACACATCAGTGTTTATAGATTTTTAGAGCTTATAGGCTAACTTTTCGCTACTATCTCACCTGATGGTACGTGATGATGGGGTTGAAGATATTGCTCAGGCTAACCTAGAATTACTGGCTCTCAAGGACAGCTGTCGTAACACACCGTTAGCTGCTATATCTAGGTCTATATTAGAATTAAAGGGTTGCGTCATTGTTAACAACTTTAACGCTAATTGAAAAGTTTGTATTTTTTTGTAGTTAAATTCCCTTTGGCTACAAATATACCCGGTCCCCTTAGTCTTAAGTTAAATAGTAACGAAAGGATAAATTTTAACTATAACTCACCTTTACCACACTAGTTATCGTAGTAGTTTCGATCCCAGGGACGGACAGTCTTGACTTTCGAATCCAGGTCGTTGTTCATAAATATACGCGATTTAAACCGTTTAAAGTTGTTTAATTATTATGTGTAATAATCGCGAAAACCTTAGACAACATTATTGTACTATTGTTATGTTATTGGAATATTACTAATAATTATATATAATTTTACTAACCTTTGATTTCGATTTTACTCATATATTAATGACCATTGTAATGTTATTGTACGACTTTAAGGTATTTTGATATTTATTATGATATTTTGACCATAATATGTACACATATTATGGTTTTTATAACTGAAATAATTTATTATTATTATAATAATCAAATATCGTCCTCTAAAAAAAGTTTTTACCTAATAATGGAACCGAGTTCAACACTCAAAAGTGTGATATAACTTGTTGAATTCGGTACCATGATAGTTCAAAAGCACTTATTATCACAATATTGTGCGCATGGTACCTCCACGAGGAGGTACCTCCACAAGTGACACATGCGTAAAGTATCATATAAAACCACAATGAAAGGCAAGATTTTAACCGCGTGCGTTCGTCATTATTTGTAGCATATAATATGCTCTTCCAATATGACCTACCGTGGTCATTGAACCTATAAAAAACGGGGGAAACGTCACCCGTATAGTATCACCAACTTAACTGTGCAGTTTTCGAGGGCGCTACTGGTCAAGGAAATCTACTACAAACTGTCACAATTTGAGGGAAAGTTTTAGTTCATTTTTCTGCCACCTGAACAGATAAGTTGGTGGGACTGTACGTCAATCATGGCAAAGTCAAATCAAGCGACGTCTCCTGATTGAGTCTCAGTAGTGTGGGTATATGTGCGTCTATAGCATGCTTGTCTTCCTGTCTTTGTTTTTATTAAAACGTATCATATACAATGGAAGTGTAGCTGTGTGCATTATATGCTTGTATTACATTTTCTCCACGTGATATTCGAGCGTTCTTTTTTATGGCTTTGTGACGGAACACGCCCGAGGCCCACCTGATGCCGAGTGGACTAACCTCTGCCTATAACAGATGCATTTCGTCGAAGACGAATTGTACTGTGGTGCCCGTCACACTGAGACGTACCGTAGGTCTCATGTGCCTGTAATTTTAATTTTACTGGCTCTCAAGGCACCTACCGGAACACACCGTTTGGTGCTTGGCGACAGATTTTCTTCGTGAGGGTGGTAGATAGGTGGACATTCGCAAAATGCCCTTCCACAATGCGTGAAGCTCAAGCCCGCGACGGGATTCGAACCACGGACCTGCTGCACGGCAGTCCATACTCAATGCCACTAGGCCATCACTGCTTCAAGAAAAGTATCTTCCTTTTTTATTTATATATATGACTATATATGACCATGGTAGTATCTTTTTTTTTCATATTGGATAAGCCTATTCTGTTTAAAATACACCATAATTACAGAATAAAAAGGACTTAGTTAAGTTACAAAATCACATATATACGATAGGAAAAATTTAAGTCATGTACGGGAAAATTTTTCCTATCGTATATTTGTGATTTTGGAATGTAATCCGCATAGCAGGCGTTATTGCAAACCTAACAATATTAAAATTAAAACTTAGTTAAGTTGTTGAGAAGAGAAGAGTTGAGTATGCCCGTCTAGATGAATACGATGATGTACTTGTAGTTTTGCCTGTGGGGTGCCGGGTTAGAATGTCACCCCCCCCCCCCCCATCTCTACCCGTGGTCGTAAGAGGCGACTAAGGTTAACACACCAGAAGATGGGCGGCAGCACTTTCTGAGGAACTGATTACTCACACTGCGATCTCCAAGCCGCCTGCCAAGCGTGGGGATTATGGCAAAACCCCCCTCAATGGGGGAGGCTGTAATCAGCAGTGGACCACAGTATCTTGTAGTTTTGTACCTAAAGTGCAGAGTGCCCCAGGCCTGGCATAAGTGCAATAAAACCTTTTTACATTTATTATGATGATGTTGGTGTAAATTTTGATGACGTAAATTAAATAAGTTTTCTCTATCACAGGTGAAAACTGCCTGGAGACAATGGTGGAAGTTTCTTCAGCTGTGGTTGAGGAAGTCACCGAAAGTGGTACCACAACTAACGTAAGTCTCAGGGCCTGTTTCAGAATGTTCGAGAAGTTCCGGTTATACTACCCAGAACATATTTAATACATAAAACACTATCTTTGTGTTTCACAGTCATCGATTTAGCGTATCCATCGGTTAAAGCTTGAAACGCGCTGCATGTTCGCTCTCATATTTATCATTCAGTTATTTTATGTTCTGGATAGTATAACCGGAACGTATTCAAACATTCTGAAACAGGCCCTTATTGTCCGTATAATTGAATGTTATTCTCTACTTTGTAACATTTTGTTCAGAGGAATCCAAAGATATCAGAATTGGGTTCAATTTGTACGATATCGTGTAAGAGATTTATATACGTAAGCTTTCAATTATCTTTCATTCGCCGGCTACAATCTTTTAGAACCATCCGAAACCCGAAAGAAATAAAATGAAAGCAATATATTAAGTTATGTTACCAGTAATTCTGAAGTGTTAATCAAATGTTCAAATAAAAACCTTCCTGGATTTCGTTAACGACTGTACTAAATTTTGAAACAGTGATGGCTCTGTGGCATTGGCTAGGGATTGCCGCACAGCTGGTCCATGGTTCGAATCCCGCCGCTGGCCTGAGCTACACCGCTTGGTGGTAGGGCAAAAAATCTGTCGCCAAGCACCTAACGGAGTGTTCTGGCACCTATCCTTATGAGCTAGTAATTCTAGGTTAAGCCTGTTAACACCTTTGACCACATCATCACTTACCATCAGGTGTGATTAGGCTTACCTACTAGAAATAAAAAAAATACCAAATAAATATTTTATTTTCACACCTTTTCCTGACTGAGAAAAACGACTTTGGAGCTTATATCAAATTTGACCTTTTACCGTTGAATTGTCACTACGCAAGGTGAATTCACAACTCTCAAGATGATTTTCACCATGCAAAGCGAAATCAATAAAAATATACCATGTTTTATAATAAACACAACCGTCAAAAAACGCCTTCCGTAAAGTATTTTCAGAATTGAACTTATTATACGATAATAATTGCAGTATTGACCATAAAATATACCTAACTTTTACGGCGGTTTATATACGGTGATTATCACTATAACGTACGACTTAATCAGCCTCATGGAAAAGTCAATATTTAAGAAAGACCACAAAATACACCTTAAAAGAAGACGAAAAGAAACATTCGCCTTCACTGACCTCGTTTAACGCCTTCTAGTTGGAAGGCGTTTCTGTACGTATTTACGTTTGGTCGGTTTTTTACCTTCATACCATATAAATTGGCCGTCATTAGGGCGCTTTTGACTTTAGATTTTTCTCAGTGTATATTTACCTATGCATAAGTTCATGTCTATCTATATAGGGTGCATACCATTTGAAGTTAGATTCGCTAAAAACGCTAAAAACGATCACACTCCCAAAAAGTTGTTCCACATGGGTCTTGGCGTTATTTTCGCCATAAACGCTATGAGGCTACTGGAACAGTTTGAATTCCCTACACCTAATGTCAAAAGTGACAGAAGTGGCAAATTTTAGTGGCATTCTTAGCGTTCTTATCCTAAATGGAACAGGGGATGACAGTTACAAACGATCACAGTGATCACAACCACAGACGCAGAATGTGATCAAAATTATCGAAATTAACGTTCTTAGCGACAAATGGAACATACCCATAGTTGTATCTAAAGTGTGTGCGATGAAAAATTCACAGCCTTATAGATTTATTATTAGGAGAGCCTCTTTTTCGATAGTACCTTTACGTCTTGGCCCGCTAAGGTAGCGTAAATCTAAAAATAAAAGCGTAAACATTCCGCTAGTACAAAATTAAACGAGTTTCAGTACCGTCTACTCGGCTTACCTAAGCTTATAAGCTTTTCTCGTCATCGAACTATATAAAGTGATCATACTTTGTATACTAGCGACCCACCTCGGCTTCGCACGGGTGAAATGCTGAATAATCTGTAATATAAATTTTTCCTTTCGTATATTTGTAATTTTGTAATGTAATCCGCATAGAATGCGTTATTGCAAACATAACAATATTAAAATTATAAGGTTGCGTCATCATTTACAAGCATGTAACCAATTGCAAAATTGGTCTTGTTTGTAGTATGTACAACGTAAGTTGTGCTATAGATGTCGCTCCATCCCAATACGATGGTTAAAGAACGATAGGAAAATTTGAGACGTCATTGTCATGTTAGCTCAATTGGTTAGCGCATACCCCGGCTAAAGGGTGGATGGACGCGGGTTCGAATCCCGCATTTTTCCTCTCGTATATTTGTAATTTTGTATCTTCGAAAATATTATTTTAAATTACTTGCTGTAAATGACTATATTGATGTTTATTAAATGCACATTGTATTTAATGTAATATAATAATTAATTAAGTATTAGTAAGGATTAATGTCGGTTTGCTTGAAATCGCTTCGTAAATAAGCCATAAATAAAGCTTCGTAAATAAGTAATAATAGTTTCTCCTAAAAGTAAATGATAAGACATGGTCACTGTGGGTTAGCCCTAAGAGATACACACATATATACCATCGCGAATTTTTTCTAGACCTTTTTAAGGTGTATACAATACTGTAGTACCTACTTTATTTTGATCTCGCAGGGTTCAGCCAGCGTTTGCAATGTAAGCGCAAAAAAGTGTTTATTTACGACATCACATTAGAAACGTCTATCAGTGTTTCTCTTCTATATTATGCATGTATATATATAAACCTATCTCTTGAATCACTCTATCTTTAAAACAACCATCTCTCAAAACGTAGCTACTTCATCAGTGTATAGGTATTAAATCCAAGCAACGGCAGCTTCGTCGTAGAACTAGATTATATCACCAATATTTTTGTCTCGTCGTAGCGCTTGATATACTTACAGCTCGGTTGTTAGGCATGGCCCTCTCTCTCACTCAGCCATGTTTATGGCTCTGTTGTGCAAATGGCGCGCGCTAACGGGCTAACTTGGGCGAAGTAAGATCAACTTAGCTAAAGTGGGCCTAGCCCAAAGATGTCAAACGGCATTGGGGTGGGAATGAAAACAATTATTTCTGTAAGGTACATTCTGTTCCACAACTGTTGTTGTGTTGAGTTTCTCGGTATTCTTTGTTGTCACGACTGCCCAAAAAAAGGATTGTTATGTTTTCAGGGTTCATGTATGTTTGTGAAAACTCCCGGGTTGTATTTTCCAGAAGACAGTAGTTAAGTAACTCAGAGAGTCCATTCGCGGTTCGCACAATAATGTGGAAGCAAAGTAACTTCGTGCTTTTAATTTGAATTTAGATTTTGAAACGGCTTCTTTTCGCAGAGGTTTCCCTTGTTTGGCGGTAGAATGAAAATATATTAGGTTGTATATTTCCATTACGCAGTCTCCAAATGTATCCAGCAAAAGATATATAGTTAAAAAACTGATTGAGGTGATTGTTCCAGAATTTAGAGTTTTATCCTAGCAAGCTTGCAAAACTAAATAAGGGTGCCGGGCTGCCCGTGGGGTGGTAGGCTGCTCGTAGGGTGGTAGGCTGCCCATGGGGTGCTGAGCTGCCCGTGGGGTGCTGAGCTGCCCGTGGGGTGCTGGGCTACCCATTGATGTCGTAAGAGGCGACTAAGGGCTACAGAGGGTGGGCAGCAGCGCTTTCTGTGGAACTGATATCTCACACTGCTATCTCCAAGACGCCTGCCAAGCGTGGGGATTACGGCAAACCCTCCCATAGTGTGCGTCCCATAGGCTGTGTTCAGCTGTGGAGAATCCGGCTGATATAATATATCTATTATGCCCTACGGTACATTATTAAATTTATTCGTAGATTTTGCTTATATGATAAAGTGCGAATTCCAGCTTAAGATGAGCCATACGTTCAAGGGTTCCTGAACATTCTACGGTTCAAGTTATTTGGAACGAAATATTTAGTTGTTCGGTAAACAAAGGTAAACAATGCAGTCTGTTTCTGAGCGCGCGCGGACGCGAATCTTGTACCTACGTGTTATCTGCGATGGATTTTGTAAGTGTGTTCGTGCGGTTGGCGCGGGCGCCGCGCCGGCTTGTTTTGTTGAAGTCCTAGTTGAAAACTAGGGTCGCAGCGACCTGATGGATTAAAAGCAACTGATTGCTAGTTTATTAGTGACGATAAACATTGGTGCTTTGTGTGTGAGGGACTGTTATTTGTGACGCCAGGCATTCAGTATTAGGGCGAGCAATGTATTGCTGTCGGCGGGCCACTACTTCACCATCGAGATCAGGGAACGTATCCTAATTTAATTCCGTATGGTTAGCTGATTGATCAATTATCTAGCTTTAGGATTTTTAGCGATAATTCCCTTTTCGACGGAGCGACTAGCACGTAGTCCGAAGGTAGGTCGTTCCCGCCGTTCTATACCCACGTGCCTAATATCACATATATCGGCTGGTATCTTCCTGTGACATTCCAGGAGGCCAGTCGAATAAGCCACGACGCAGTGGTGAATTGTGGGACTACGGGGATTAAGAAAGGCCCCTGTCCATACATTAGTATTTATTTTTGAACGTCAAAACCGATGATCTTGAAATATTTTCGAATCAATCTTTACCACGTACCTAACAAAAAAGAATGATTGAAATCGATCTACGCGTTAATAAATTACAACTAAGTGTAGATTTTGACTTTCATCCCGTCTCCCAAGGGAACCGTACAGAATTTCGGGTATATCATTTCCTACCTCGTTGTATGAACTGAAATCACGCTAAGTTTTATTAAAATGATTTAGTAAAGTTGAGCAGTAGTTTTTGCGTGATGCGCGCCCAGGATACAGACAGACAGACAGGTTTGAAATGTATTGAATTGCTTTAATATTTACAAGCGCCCCGCCCCGGCATCGCACGAGTATTTAAGAAAAAAAAACTAGAGAAATTATTTTTCAAATCGGTTCAGTAGTTTTTAAGTTTATTCGTTACATACAAAAATACAAATCTTTCCTCTTTATAATACTATGTGTAGATTTAGTTAGGTACTACATGTATACATACATAGGTAGCTGTAATAGCATGTGAGCACATTGACCTATATATACTAGACGCGACATCTCAAACGAAATTCGTCGACCAGTGCAGATATGCCGGCAGGCATACTCTCCCACAAATGCAGCTGGGCACTCGTAGAGATTACTATTACTTTACCTTCGAAAATTGTGTATTATCAATTGTGTATTTTGAATAAACAATATTCGAACGTAAAGCGCGTGTAATCTCTACGAGTGCCCAGCTGTGTGTGGGGGAAAGTATGCCGGCCGGCATATCAGCACTGGTCGACTAATTTCATTTGAGATGTCGCGTCTAGTATATATAGGTCAATGTGTGAGCACAATATCGTAAACCTAGCGTGAGAAGAGATGAGAACTATGCGATAGAAAGAGAGGCGCCTTGTAGGTGAATATAAAAGTTAGGTACTCAACGGTGTGCGATCTGAATTGCTTTTAATTGCGTCGTAGCAGAGTTGTTTATTTAGTTAAACTTCTTTGCGGAGAGGCCCTTCTGGTCCTCTTTATTCTGTGCTCCTACACGCTAAAACGGCTACATCACATTGGATGGAACTTAAAATATAGATATACCTATTAATTCCTGAACAACATACCTTTTATTATTACCATTAAACTTCTCATTATAGTCCACGCTGGTGGACCCTCGTAGCGCAGCATATGAAATCGATACATACATAAACCTTACATTATATTTTATTCAAGGCAAATTTTATTTATTGCCCCACCTTTTTGTGTCATGTTTAAACGAATTAAAAACAAACAAATCAGTTCACTGGAATTCCCACGGGATGACAAAAACAGGACTACTCAGATCCTAACTGTATAAACAGATGTGTCAGCTTAGGCAATAGGCAATATTGTGTTACTCCTACACATGCTTCATTTGCTTTGAAAATCAAAGAGACAAATTGTTATACGGAGTTTAAGGATAATTATCTTTTTTATATGCTTATGGTTACATATTACTTATATGGTTTTGTTTGCGATATTTTAGTAAAACAAACAAAGTATTTTCAATATTGCATCATTCTTGGTACTTATATTGATACAGGATCATGTTGTCTAAATCGTGCATGTCCATACTTCATATTCATTAAAGTTCATTACCCTTAAACTTTGCTCCGATCCAACTGATTTCTGATGTTTTGTTTGCGGTTATCAATATTCAAAATCTCTATATCTGGCGCTAATAACAACACAGCTTAAACAAAACAAAGTCATCGCAATATTTTATATTGCTACTAGCTGCGCCCCGTAGTTTCACCCGGGTAGACAATGATCAAAAGTGAGAATGATGATCATGAAAAGCATCACCTTAAAAACATTTGGATTCAAAGGGTTTTCACGTGATACATTTGGATATCCTACTACAGAGTTTGTGATTACTTAACGTATCAGCTTTTTAGGCCACTGCTAAAGACAGCCTTACACAATATGAGGGGTTTTGCTATAATCCCCACGCTTGGCAGTCAGTTTGCCGATCGCAGTGTGAGATATCAGTTCCTCAGAAAGTGTTGCTCCCCACCTTCTATGGTGTGTTACCCTTAGTCGGCTCTTACGACACCCACGGCTAAAGATGGAGGCGTGACCTTCTAGCCCGACACCACACCGGTTAGACTTCCTTATTCTTAGAAAATTACAACGAAAAGAAACATTTGAACCACGGACATGTTGTGATTAATTAATCGACAAAAATGCTTAGACAATCCGCCTCTGCCAAGCTATCGCCTGTCAGCTACGATACAAATATTGTAATAAACGTCTTTTAAAACACATTGTTAAAAGACGTTTAAACGACGCGACGCGCGACGGCGTAAAGGAGTAACAAACATAAACACTCACATCCTTTAATCCTCACTTACAATCTTTTGTACATAATTAAATGTATAATATTACTGTGATTATTTCATTAACTCCTACGAAACGAATACGCTTACGAAATCTATATTGTAGTTGTGAATTATTGAAACTTAGTAGCTGGATTACTTAGTAATAAAACGCGAGGCTGATACAGACGAAATCAACGCTTCACCAGCATATAGCCAAACATCATCTGTCATTCCGCAAATCATTCATAAGGTAAAATGACCCCTTGCAGCGCAAAAGCAAACAACAAAGCGCGTTATAAAATTACATATTTTTTTAACAACAATATTTTTTCCTCTCGTTGTAATTTTCTAATGTAATCCGCAAAACATGCGTTACTGCAAGAATAATAATATTGAAACAAAGCGCGTCTTTATTTCTGAGGAATAATTACGAGACTTTGTCAATTGACCAATTTGCTAAAGCAAATTCGTTTTGTAATAAATTAGATTTCTAACTAACTTCTTAAATTAATTTATAATTGTATTCATAGCAGTTGTGCTGTATGTTGTATTTGGTTTAGATTAAAGAAAATTAACAATTTTCAAACGAAAAAAAGAAAAACGGTGAAAAGAAGTACGATCAACATGTACGATATGTTTGCGCAGACGTATGATGTGTTGGAACAGATGTAGTTTAGAGACTGGATAGTACCATGACCTGCTTTAAAATTATACGGTACCTAAATTATACTATAATACAGACACTGAACAATATTTTTTTTTATAATTAATATATTCAACACTTTTTAACATTCTGAAGGTCATTACAAAATTGCAAATTTACGAGAGGAGAAATTATAGTCAAGTGCGGGATTCGAACCCGCGCCATCCAAAGGTGACCCTAACAAGCCAGGGCTACGCAGAGGGAAGGGAATCACGCACACTTACCATCCACGAAGCGCAGGGACTGACATACGAGTCAGTCATTGCCATCAAGACCAAGAGCAGCATGAAACTGCACGAGAGCGTCCCGCACGCAGTCGTTGCAGTTTCACGGCATACTGGAACCTTCACGTACTACGCAGATGACGAGGAAGACGCCATAGGACGGTTCGTTAGGAAGGCGATGGTTGCGACACCAAAAGCCATCCATGATTACAACCTCAAAATGGCGATCAAAGATCGAAACAGCGTGGTAATGGAGACCCTGTTAAAATGTGATGTGGGAGAATGACAACAATGTAAATTTTTGTATATAATTTAATTGAAGTCCCAAATTATCAATCTGTGTAATAATTGTACTCGCTGGCCCGGGTATCCAGAGCGGTCATGCTCACAGAAAGGTGTTGTCTAGTGGTGGTGTTGTGTGTCGGGTCGCCATCTTCCCTCAAAAATGGTTTAGGAAGGCGTTGGCTGGCACATGCGTCAACTTGTGAACGGGTGCTGCTAGAGAACACCGGTCTGCTCTGAATGCTAGTGCTAATGACTTTACCGGAAAAAAAACTTTTCTTTTAGCACTGTTCCCTCTTAGTATCTTTCTTGTATGTTTTCTATTTCATATTTCTAGTTAAAATTTAAAAAAAGACATTATTAAAAAAAAACACGGGCCTTGAAGTCTGTGGAGTGTAGTATAATAAATAATATTTAAAAAAATATCCACCCCTATAGCCGGGGTATGCTCTAACCGACTGAGCTAACATGACATATGACTCATATCATAACATTTAATTTACCTCCCGTTCTTTAACCATCATATGGGGAAGGAACGACACCTATAGTGTAACTAACGTTGAACTTTGCAATGTAATTCGCAGATCATACGTTACTGCAAACATAAAAATATTTAAAAAAAATTTAAATCATTCTGAATAATACATAAAACTGTATAAAGTTGAAGTTTGTCGTTCATATTAAAAATGAATATAAAATGAATAATGGCCATATTATGGTAATGCATTATATCATTGCGGTCAGTTAGGCATATTTTTTATACTTTACTTTAACTTCAATATACAAAAGCCAATCTGTGCAAGCTTTTCAAGTACCTATATATACTTAAAAAAAAATTGAAACAAGCACTACGAATGAAAAAATCCGTAAGGAGTTTACTCCATGTTGTTTGTGACACATTTTTCGATGGTATTTCGGCTCTGTTTATGTTTCTTTCTCGAAGCCGTGAACAATTTTGGTACCAAGATTTTTTTCAGAAATATAGTAGGTTAATATAGTAAATTCTAACATTTTTATTTTTGCATGAATACCTACTGAGTGAATAAGCATACAAAATTAAAACTTAAGGAAAAAATTTAACCACGCTGGTGTCCGTGACCGTGCTTTCCAAGCAAAGATAATATCGCCATATTTTAAATACCAGCTAATATCGCCATATTTCAAATACCAAACTTGGTGATTGCATGCATGTCGTTGAGCCTAATAACTATGCTTTTGGTTTTCTGTAAAAATAACTAATTTCAATAATTTAAAAAAATCGTTGGTAATTCACTTTTAAGAGAAAAATATACGATAAATCTAAAAACTGTCAAACGAGAAGCATAGATTAGGCTCAGAAATATGCGTGCAAAATTTCACAGAGTTTAAACACTTGGTATTTAAAATAAGACGAAGTGGTAGGGCACTTTGCGAGTGTCCGCCTGGCTAGCTACCACCCTGAAGTAGAAAATCTGTCGCCAAGCACCCAACGGTGTGTTCCGGCAGCTGTCCTTCAGGGCCAGTAATTTTGGTTAGCCTGAACAGCATCTTCGATCACATCATCAGTTACCATCAGTTGATATAGAGGCCAAAGGCTAACCTATCAAAAAAAATATATGTTCTATACGTAGTAAACGCTGCCGTACGGTTTTATTTCAAAATTGCCTAGATTCGTTTTTATTTACAAGTAATGGGAATACGCATCAACTCGATAATTTTTTTTTATCATTTCAGAATGAACTTCAGAAAAATATATAATGTAAGGAAAGAAATATCTTTCGTTTCATGAAAAAAAAATACATAAATGTTTTGTTCGGTGTCTATGTATGTAATAATGCTATCGTGATGTACTGTAATTTTATTTCTATGTGTAAAGCAGCCTATGGCTCTCTCCAGCTTGCAAATATATCTGTGTCAAAATCATGTCGATCCATTCCTTTGTTATACCTACTGTGAAAAAAAAAGCATGCAAGCATATACACACTTTCTCATATACAATAGGTTTGGGGATTGGTCATGCAAAATGGTCCATTATCGGCTGATTTCTACACTAATTACATTTTTGTTGTAGGTTCAAACTTAAAACATAACAAAAGTAGGTATGTCAAGCCAAATTTTATTTAATATCTACTCATAGTAATATATTATCACTATACATTAAATATTATTGCCACAAGGTGATAAATTTGCTACATTGCGTTGCGTAATCTTTTAAGCACGATGACTTGTCACCCCTTTAAGCTTTCTTTAGTGGAAAGCGACGATTGATAGGGTAGAGTTGGGAGTTAGAGAGACGATTTGGCACCAGGTATGTATGGAAGATTAGACAATATGGCGTCTTCGCTGTTTCCTTCAATTCACAAAGTGCACGCTAATTATTAGTAATGCATATTATGTGATATTTGGTATCTATTTTGCTAAAAACTAGGAACTCAGATCATTGCCCCAAAATAGAAGACTCAACGAACATAAACTATCGAGTTTATGTTGTTGCTATAATCGTTAATGTCATTGAGTAATATTAGAGAGGATTCTAAGGAAATATTACTATTTATTGTATATAATTTATCTTCTAATGCGGCTTTATCATTATGTATACTATAGGGTTTCCTAAACATTGTATGGGGTACATATCTATGTTTACTATACAGTATCCCAATACAATGTGTATGATTTTTCCGGTGGATATAAATGCTATATTATGCTAATTATTTCTTACACAAACCATTTCATTGTTTGACGAAAAACCATCTATGGGTTTCATCTTTGTGAAAACCCATTCTATATCTATGTACAAAAGTATGGCCGGTTTTTTTTACTCGATACTTTCCCTCAAATATTTATTAGTAATGACTTTCAAAGGAGTCGGATATGTGCTTGGTAGCAGGGATTGGACTCCCGAGTATATACAAAAAATGTAAGAATTTCAATGTCCTGTAAAATAATTAAAATTGTAACAAAAAAACACCGGCTACGTACAGAACATATTCTAAAACCAAAAATGCACTACAAAGTTAATACGCAAACCATCCTATACATATTTTTTGTGTTCATTTTACACTGAGAAGTGAAAGTTAGAACATCATTAATGTAACCGAAGCCGATTAAATAGAAATTAATAAGGATAACTGAATACTCGTCAGATCTCACTCAAAATTTAAATCTCCATTTTCGAATACATAAAAAAATCATCAAAATCGGTACAGCTGGTAAAAAATTACATGGAAGAAGAACACACACAAAAAACCGTCGAACTGAGAACCTGATCCTTTTTTTTTAACTGTCAACAAAATAACAAAACATTCCAGTCAGAGCGAGACCGAATGCAAAATTACTTTACGTGGTTTGCTAACCGCCAAGTATAGAACGTATAGAGACATCTACAGTCAGTAACAAAGCCACTTGGCCCCAATGCTAGCCGAAGGGTCAATAGAAGGGCGTTCGTGTTTGCAGGCCGCTTTAATAAGGGCCAAGTCAGGCTTCATTGTTGTCAGATTTTCCCAGATTAAACGTATACGATCGAGGCTGTGAATCGATTTACGTGAATTAATTATTGATAAGAACGTAAATTTGTACTTTGAAGCGCTCGTAGCGAAGTTTACTTAGCTGTTCTTAACCAATCAGCAAAGTTAAGCAACGTCGCGCGCGGTCATGAGTTGGATAGGTGAACGCTAGTGACATTACTACTGAGCGTTTCCGTGCTTCGGAGGACACGTTAAGCCGTCGGTCCCGGTTGTAGTCTTAGGATGGCAGTCGTTATAGCATGGTGGTACGGCATTTGCGAATGCCCCCCTGGCTAGCTTCCACTCTCAAGTAGAAAATCTGTCGCCAAGCACGTAACGGTGTGTTCTGGCAGCTGTCCTTGAGAGCCAGTACTTCTAGGTTAGCCTGAACAACATCTTCGACCACATCATCACTTACCATCAGGTGAGATAGTGGTCAAATGCTAACCTATCAGGCATAAAAAAATACTACAAGTAAACACATCGTAGAGAAGTCCATGGTTCGATCCCAGTCGCCGGTTTGAGCTTCATCGTATGGTTAGATATATTTATTAGAAAATCTGTTGCCAAGCACCTAACAGTGTGTTACAGCAGCAGTCAATCAATCAATCATTTATTGGTAAAAGATACTTGTTTACACGTCATATTCAAAAACTGTTATAGAATAAGTGAACTAAATACAATGAATATTCTACTCGTATACACAGTATAGCAATTAATTTAGAAATTAACAATACAATTTGTATTATAGTGGGCTACCACTTAGTAAGATCCGTTGTCTAGGTAAACCTAAAATAATAATAGTGACCGTCTTAGATGAATATTTGAGGCATTATCAATTAAATTACAAAATCACAAATATACGTTAGGAAAAATTTAAGTCATGTGCGGGATTCGAACCCGCGTCCATCCACCCCTTGAGCCGGGGTATGCTAACCAATTGAGCTAACATGACATGACGTCATAACTCAAATTTTTCCTATCGTTCTTAACCATCTTATTGGGATGGATAAAATTTTTCCTATCGTATATTTGTGATTTTATAATGTAATCCGAAAGAAAAAAAAAAATTATCAACTAAATTGCTAAGTACCTGTTTGGTTCCAGTAAGAAAAATAACCGCCCTTACTATTATTTGCACTTACATATTTAATTGCTACCAAATAATGGACCAATTAGTGGCCAGTTGATATTCTGTTTTAGTTATATATTGTTAAGGTTACGCATCCAAAGAGCAGAATACCGCTATCTATTTGTCTGTCCATTCTTTAATATGTTACGAGTCTCTAGCTCATAAACAGTCGTGGGCTACGGTAATCGCTTACCACAAGGTGAGCCACCTTCTCGTTTGCCCTCCTATCCCATAAAAAAAATCTACCTCATAAAAGGAATAAATTACAAACGTGAAATTTAGAGTCGATCGTTGACCCAAAAAAGAATATGAGGGGCAATGAAAAGCATAATACATGAAAAGGAGCAGATAACAATTTTTTTTGGGCCGTTACTTGTTCTCTACGTCACTAGGTTTTATACTATAAATATATATATATAAAAAAGTAGAGGTTGTCTAAATTATCAATTTAGACGGCCTCTACTTTTGGCCATATTCATTACGGGGTCTTTCTCAAAAACTCAACTAGAATTTGAAATTGCGGTATTTCATGTGGGTACAATACGAGTATTCTTTATTTCAACAACAAATACTGAAGACACCGATTGAAACTGTGATCAAAGTTATTTTTTTACGAGATGTAATGCGCTCTAATACTGCGAGGGCTAACTCGCATTTGGTCTGTTTTTTTAAATACAATATATTAAAAATAAATTGCTTAATGCTGGATAAAATCAGCATCATCAACTACGTTTAGAAAACCATACTTTAATTCATTATTAACCTTATACGGTTAGTAACTATGTAGTGTCACCTGCCTACCTAAGGTTGGTAGAAGGGAGCATAAAAGAAAGAAGAAATCAGAGCACAAGTATATTAGAGATAAGGGTCGTGGATCACAGACAGGTTTGGCAATTTTGACAAGCTTCCTTGTTTAAGGACTTATCTCCGGTCCGCTAGTATTCGAGTCGATGCTCAGCAGCAGGTCTGCCGTGCAGGGGCTCGGCTCCACACCGGACCGGAGATAAGTCCTTAAACAAGGAAGCTTGTCAAAATTGCCAAACCTGTCCTTGATCCACGACCCTTCTCTCTGATATACTTGTGCTCTGATTTCTTCTTTCTTGTATGCTCCCTTCTACCTACCTAGTATTCGCTACCAAATGCTAGTATTTGAGTCGATGCTCAGCAGCAGGTCTGCCGTGCAGGGGCTCGGCTCCACACCGCCGCGCCGGTAGAAAGTCCCAGCTAGTCGCTGTAGAGAGGAATGGCCGCGGTCGGTGCTGGAGGTCAGAGGACGGCCGGAGTTCAGAAGTCAGGTATAAGGTCCTGGAAGGCCGTATACTGGTATGCTCGTAGCCGTGTACTGGAACCCTGAAATTAGATGTTTCCGGTCCCAATGGGTCCAGTGAGATGTTGTGCTGAGCTGGTGGGTCCACTGTCTCTCTGCTACTGAGCATGTAGTGACTCGCAGAGGGCCTTTAGGGATGTGGCCCGCCAGCAAACAGAGATATGCCATAAGGGCCAAAGAGTAGTGCTGCTGGTGAAGAATTCGCATCCGCTAAGGCTTCCGCTACCGAGCATAAAGGGACTAGCTAGGCCCTTCGCGGATGCGAACCACCAGCCGCTCAGAATGCCAGAAGGGCCAAATAGGTGTGTTGCTGGTAAAGATGCGCACAATGCACGAGGTCCGTTCACTACCAAGCAAAAGGGACTAGCCTAGGTACCTCGTGAATTGCGAGCTACCAGCAACACCCTTTAAAGTTTGCCAGAAGGGCGTAACAAGAAATACATGTAGAAAGTTGAGAAGCAACAGAAAACACAGAAAAATATATAAATTAAACAAGAGAGAGCAAGTAAGACACATAATAGAAATACAGAAAAATAAGCTGTAATTACATACCAACGATTGCAAATTGTAGGTTAGTATTTAGGGTGGTCAGGTACATATTCACTACAAACACACATACCCAGATTTGGGGTTTTTTCAGAAGATTAAAGTCAAGTTCCATGAAGATTTTAGTAATCAATATTCAACGTATTATATTATGATTGAGTTTATGAAGTTGCACGTTGAGTGGCTGGTGGCAAAGTGAGGCCAAATATCATTGAGGAAGGACATCCGAGGTTTGCCGGAAGTCTCATGTCCGATTCATGGCCTTATATGGTAATGTACACAAGCCTCAAAGCCGTTAGAGTCATCACTCCAATCGCTACACTGAATTTAAATGTTTTTTTTTTTTTATGCCTGATAGATTAGCCTTTGATCACTATCTCACCTGATGGTAAGTGATGATGTGGTCGAAGATGTTGTTCAGGCTAACCTAGAAGTACTGGCTCTCAAGGACAGCTGCCGGAACACACCGTTAGGTGCTTGGCGACAGATTTTCTACTTGAGGGTGGTTGCTAGCCAGGCGGGCATTCGCAAAATGCCCTACCACCATGCTATAACGACTGCCATGCTTTTTTTTTTTTTTTTTTTAGGGGGGGAAATGCTTTCGCACTTCCCTTCCATCACGGGGGTGGTGGAAGGGGATGTGTGGGACTTGAACCCACTAAAACCCCCCCGTGAGCAGTCCTCCGCCGAGGAGGGGGCAAGATGGGGTCACGTTAGCAGTCACCATCTCACCCCAACGGTAGGCCCGAACCCAACTGGGCCTCCACCCTGTGAAGGGGCGACCTTGCTCACCAAGGTCGCCCCCTAGACGTGTGGGGTCGTGCAAGCTGGTGGAGTATCCCCCGACACTCCACCAGTGACCCCACTACGGAGAAGGAAGGAGGCGGGCGAATCGCCGCCTCCTCGCACCCGTTCGTCTGCGACGGCGCGGGTCAGCTTGGACATCGTCTTCCCTGACCCGCTCCGCGGTCTCTTTCTGCACCATCACCTCTTCGCAGAAAGAGACCACCGCCTAACGACTGCCATCCTAAGACAACAACCGGGACCGACGGCTTAACGTGCCCTCCGAAGCACGGAAACGCTCAGTAGTAATGTCACTCGCGGTCACCCATCCAACTCATGACCGCGCGCGACGTTGCTTAACTTTGCTGATCGGTTGAGAACAGCTAAGTAAACTTCGCTACGAGCGCTTCAAGATGATACGCTGATTTTTAAAAGATCAACGTTCGTCTATCGGAAGTTCCAAAATCTATCGTGGTATTTTTTCTGACATCAGCTAGCTCGACAGTTGTGCATAGCTGTCAACGATATGAGACGAATCGACGAGTAATTACTATCAAATATTTTAGATTTTTGGAACTATATTTTTCTTATTATATAGTCCAAATAATGTTTGGTATTTATTTTAACATTTAAATAATTATTTAGTAATGCTATTATATTCTAAAAAGTTATAAGTACCACGGCGACATCTATCATCTCGTGTAGAAAGTTTCTTCTATCAGAAGGTATCTGAGACTTTAGATTGTGATATGCGACCTCTATCGGTGTGTCGCTGAACTACCTCAGCGCGCAGCAAAGGTAGTTAGGTTCAGTGATTCAATGGAAGCTTTAGATAGTCGATTGTGCGCTAAACTACATTTAATTTATTTAATTTTATTTAAATTTTATTTATTAAGGTAACCGATTTTTTAGAACGGTTACAGTAGGTACCGCTTTTTTTAACCGGCGATATGCCCTTATTAACAAAACACTTAATACAACACTACAACTACTACAAAATGAAAGCATTTAGACAACCTACGCTCCTGGTCCCCACGGACCCAACGTCTTCATACCAAACGGCTCAAATATGTTAGTAGCCACTGCCGAGATAAATACACTTGCGCCGCTTGAGTTGCTCCGTCGAAGTAGCTGCTTGAATATTATATTATTTTTGGGAAAATAATAGTTGCTAGCGAGCTTATGAGCACACTTTTCTGTTGAAAATAACGCTAGATTCTTCGATTCTAATATTGGCAACGGTGCTTCAATTTCTATGTATAAGTTAGCGTTCCTATAGGAAAGCTATTTCATATGTGGACCTAACAGTAACAAATAATGTATTATTTTCGTTGGATTTTCCGTTTTTCTATGACTTTTTCATACCTTGAAGATTTTGTTTTCCGTTATATGTATGTGTAGGCAAGAAAAAGCATAATACTTTCCGAAAGTATGAATCCGGAATAAATGAAAAAGGAAAAAATACATTCCAGGCATGAAAAAACCATAGGAAATCGGTGAAGTGATAGCCTCAGAAGTGGTGATTAAAGTCTACTTTTTCACAATATCACCAATTGGATACCAAAGTGACATTTCAAGAAATTCCTTCAAAACTCCACCGCTGTTATGTAAATAAATAATTTTCAGTATAAGCAATCCAATTGAGGAATACATGTTTCTATCCTGAAGCCGCGCCCAATGACGTAGGTAAGTGCAAACATGCAGCTGAGTAATAAACCTTTACAAGGGAGATTCCCGTGTACATGTTTCATCCTATTAATCAGACACATTTTTTTTGGTTATCTCCCTTGAGACGAATTTCCTTGCATTCCATGGATTCACCGTGGGGTGCCGGGTCCATAGCGTTGCAGAGGAAGAGGCCAGAGGGGCCTGGGACTTGTAACCCAGGAGTAGAGTTAAGAAGCCCCTCTAGGATGTCATCAATGCTTCCCTTCACCGCTGGAGGGGAGGACCCCTGCCTAACCAAATTTGATAAGATCCTAGTAATGCCGCCTTAGATACATGTTCTGGGATGGAAGTTACGGTAGTTCTTGACAGGCGAAGGTCTTTAAGAAGCTTCGCTTCTATGCTTTCGCTAGTATGCCCCTTGCTCCAACTTCACTTGCTTCAACAACAGCATGTAAATTAACCACATAACCTTTTTTTGTTCTTCGTTAAATTCGTTAATAGACTATCACGCCTTCCGTAAAAAGTAGCTGTGAACAAACAATTACATATCCAACAAGGCATTTTGTGCTAAATCGGACTACCTAAACATGTGGTATGAAAACGGTAAAGATTTTGGTTAAAAAATGAAATGTAGGTACGTATTAATTTTATTTTCGGAGGTATGAATCTGGAATTAATATAAGTTTTATGAAAAAGTCACGAAAACGGTGATGTAATACCTCAGAATAGGCCTCAGAAGTAGTGATTGTTACAAAATCATCAAGTGAGTACAAAAGTTACATTTCTAGAATTATATTCAAAACTCCACAGCTATTTTTTGATTTTGGTATAGTTAATAACTAATTTTCCGTAAATACAATCCAATTGAGGAATACATGAAGTATTAAATATACATCTTTCCTGAACCCAAGCCCAGTGACGTATGCCAACTGCAGCTGAGTAATAAAGTTGGGGCAATCCCGTGTAGATGTTTCATTCTGCTATAGAATCAGACGCATTTTTTGATAATTTCCTTTTGTACAAGACTTTCACGTCGTCCAGTCTTGCTTACTTGTGCTAAGAACAACAATTAAAAAGTCATCACAATCACCCTGACCTAATCAGTTCGAATTCACAACTTCCTTCGCAATCCTCCGTTCGTAGAACTGGTAACTCTAGACAATATTTCGCTTAGTTTAAAGAAATAAGATGACGGTATACACAGATACAAAACTAACTTTTGCATTGTAAATCGTCGTGAAATTTCTACCAAAAAGAAATGTTTTTATAAACCATAATACAGCGTTGGCTAGACAAGTTTAGATGATGTGTACAGTTTGCCTACGAATTGATGTAAATAAGCCTTTACGATCTCTCGATATAATGAAGCATACGCTCCAACTGTTCATCGAGACTCTCCTACGAATAAAACCCAAAGTGCTGGCAAAGAAAATTCAAATTGAATTAGGGAGCCCAATGATCGCGCGCTATGCTGAAAAACCAAAGAGAATGATAAGAATTTCTTTCAACGATGGATTTACTTAGAACTGGATGTATTTTATATTTGTTTACACAATTATCGACTAATAAAGGAGTCACATAACATCCGAAAGAAGCGTGTTTTTTTCTATACCTATATACGTTATTTCTAGGTTCTTATGCCTTTTAATATTTTAATTTTTGTAATAACGCATGCTCTGCTGTTTATATTACAAAATTAAATTGTAATTCTTTAATGTAAACCGCGGAGCATGCTTTATTGCAATAATAATAATATTAAGATTATAGTGTTGCGTCATAATTTAACAAGTTTAAAGCTAATTGCAAAATTAGTCTTGTTTTTAGTACAACGTAAGGTGAACTATAGGTGTCGCCTCATCCTCATACGATGGTTAAAGAACGAGAGGAAAAAAGAGTTACGAGTCATTGTCATGTCAGCTCATCGGTCAGAGCATACCCCGGCTATAGGAGTGGATAACGCGAGTTCGAATCCCGCACATTACCATAATTTTTCCTCCCGTAAATAAAGTAATTCTTATGCCTTGACTCCTTATCTTGCAATATTGTGATAAGATAAAAACATATTATTATCTGAATATACTAATACCGCCTTGAAGAGAATAACTTATCGTAATCAGTGAAATTTCACGGCAATTGTCAATGGGCAGATCGGTGGTTTGGCCTGATCAACGGGAATTTTAGTTCTCTTTGTTCAGGGTGATTATATAGCTGCAGTGGTACCTACGTCAGGATTTACAGGATAAAAGTACAACTACATCATTTATTTTTTGTATGATTGTGATGGAATAAGCATGAGGTTATACTTGTTGTAACGCGGACTAACCTCTGCCCATAACAGATAAATTTGGTCACAAGTGACGAATTGCGTTGCGCCCGTTACTCCGAGACAAACACGTAAGTCTCATGTGCCTGTAATTTTACTGGTCATCTAAAGGTCAGCTGGCAGAAAGGGGCTTGACGACCGATTACGACTTGACTTGGTAGCTGGCCAGGCCAGCATTCACAATATGCCCTTCCACCATGCGGTGGAGCTCAAGCCGGCGGTGGGGATCGAAACTGTGGACCTGCGGCACGGCAGTCCATAGGTATTTGTTCGTTACTCGGCTTCGTTTAATTTCATAACTTAAACCTTACACCCACAATGGTCAACAATAGAAGAATTAAAAGAGAAGTGGATGTGACACTTGACATAACAACGAATATATAATACGGGATAACTGACGTGAATAATATCAGATATAGTCAGATAGCTCCCAGTAAAGTTTCAACAACATTCGGTGGTCTTTTTCCCTATATTTCCCTATAACTATAGTATATTTTTAACATGTGATATTAAACAAAATGTATTATTTGAACAAGAACGTTAGGACTCATGACAACGCAAGCGACGAACTAAACAAAGTAATTTCCAATACAGAGCAGGCTCTGTTCAAGGTTCCTTACTTACTAGAAAGTGGGACCCTATTCCCACCTACCTATTATTGAGCTTCGGATGTCCTTCTGTCCTTCCGTATAACCGGACGCACTTATAAAGGGGACTGTATCTTTAGATATGGTATAGAGGTAGCCAAATGAAATATACATAGAATGTTTAAATATGTTAGTCACCCTAATAAAAAAAGAAATAAATAAAAATTAAAATAAAAGGAGGTCATCCATGCACTCAAATATGTTTCCTGCAGGAAACGGAAGAAAACGAATGATATTCCATCCTTCTTCCATCGGACGTCCAGACAAACGCCAGGAGAGGTGCCATCAGTACATGGTCGATATTCCCAGGACGTACGAAGCGCTTCGCTTCCACTTTTCTCGTGTTTACTGCGATAGAGTGGAACTCCTTACCGTGGTCATATGGGAATACAATATGGTTGTTTTCAAATTCCAGAGTAAATAGGTTTCTTCAAGGTAAGCGTGCTCCATCTTTGACCACACCAATGCTTAACATCAGACCGGTGGGGTCAAACGCGAACCTAATTTAAAAAAATATATATGTTGCTCTATTGTAAAAATAATAATACATACAAGCGTCAAAATTGATATAGTCATAATCCAATATCTAACGTATTACTAGAAATAACAAAATTGTATGGCGGGTCGGACACCCAAAAAGAATCTCGTACTGTAATCATCATCACATCAATTGTAATGTCCACCGACTGAATGTGAATGAGGTCTCCCCCATTCGGGGGATTTGCCATAATCCCCACGCTTGGCAGGCGTCTTGGAGATCGTAGCAAAAGTTGTCAGTTCTGCAGAAGGCGCCGCTTCCCACTTTCTGGTATTTTTCCCTAGTCGCCTCTTAAGAGACCCACGGGAAGAAGTGGGAGGGTGACATTCTAACACTCGTTTTCGTACTTCGTACTGTATAAAAAAAAAAAATGTGTACCGAACTATCGTTGTAAGAGTCAAACTCGCACTTGGCCTGTTATTTTAATTGTAATCTATACATTTATCACATAATATTAGAAAAATCTTCTCTAATATAATTTATAATAAATTCATGAAAATTTAGATCAACACAAAATAGCTTGTAACAGCTGTTTTGTTATTAATTACAAGCCAGTGCCATCTCATTCCCGTCACCATAATTTTATAAAAACTGTTCCTACAAATTACAATTTTTAATTACATAAGTTTCTGTTCACATTGCCATAATTCCGTAACGATCAGTTCCAATAAGGAGTTAGTTCCGAGTGATCGGGCCCGTGTTACAGGTCCGGTCCGGGCGTGCGGATCGCACACGGGTCAAGTCCCCGGCCAGTGTACGCAGTCACCGTGAAATGCCTTTGTTTATTTTACGCTCGCATTGGCCAATTTTATACATTAACGTAGCGATTGCACTCTCGCAAACAAGCGCCGCTTATTAAAAGGTACACATAACTTAAAAAATGTATGTATATTTTATATATTTATAAGTATGAGATATATATTGGTAGGTACTAGGGATATTAGCCCATGGGACCCCCGAAATATTTAGGCATCAAATTTCAGTTATTTTGTGCATAATGAAAACTTTTTAATAAAATGTATATGCCATATCTGCATATGGACAGACATGAGAATTTGTCCTAATTAGTAGTGCAATAACGATAATTTTGTTTGACCGACCGATGAACGCCAAAATTAATCACAGCGCTTCGAACGGAGCTGTCATAGCGTAAGCTTGCTAAGCGTGGGGATAATAGCAGCCCCCTCCCCCATATTGGGGAGGTTGTGTTCAGCAGTGGTCTATCTGGCTGATACAGTACAGTACAGTAAGTATACAAAAACAACTGTTAATACTTGTGATAGAGAAAGAAATAACATGATTACCAATTATTCGATGCTCTGCGGAGATGCAAAGTACCTCAGCACTGAGAAATCTCATCTATCACCCAAAACATTCAGGATGCCGCTATAGCCGCGAACGTGGATTAGTTTATGCCATGACCCTTCTGTTTTAGCATAACGTTATTTTGGATATTTATTTTGTCTATCTAAAATATTTAAGTCTTATTTATCTTGTAGATAAATTTCATTGTTTTTGACATGTTTATAAGCTTATAACATCGGTGTTTTCGCCACTTGCAATCTTTTAGTTTGAGTTCATCGAACGACATTGTAAGTATACAAGAAAATTTGTTAATTTATGTATTTGAAGCAGTGATGGCACAGTAGCAATGGTTATGGAATGCCGTACATATCCTGTCCATGGTTCGAGTCCCACCGCGGGCTGAGCTTCACCGCATAGTGACGAATTTTGCGAATACCCGCCTGACTAGCAATATCCCTCAAGTAGAAAGTCTGTCGCCAAGCACCTAATGTATGTGTTCCCAGTCCGGCAGCTATCCTTGAGAGCCAATAATTTTAGTTTTATTTTAGCTTACTCTTTCGATTAGATCATCGCTTATCATGAAGGGAGTGGTTAAAACCTAACTTAATCGCGTTCGCTAAAAAATTGGATTGGATGTCTTCCAATCTTGAACAATAATCTGAATCTAAATGAAGATAATCTGAATGAAGATCCAGCTAAAGTCTGGAAGTTCCTCAGGTCGCTTGGAGTCGGTAAATTACGCCAAAATTCTACTCCTAATAATTTAGATATTGATTCCTTGAATAAACACTTCTCTTCATCTTCCAATATAATGGATTTAGATAAAAATATAACGCTACGTCTTTCTACCATTTCAACTCCTGACCATCAACCATTTTTCTTTAGTCAATTTTCCGCTTGTGATGTTAAGAGGAGCATATTGTCTATCACTTCTAATGCAGTTGGAACAGACGGCATTAGTCGAAACATGATAGTTTCTATCCTTGATATTATACTCCCTATCCTTTGTCATATCCTAAACAATTCTATATTTAATGCTACAGTTCCGTCAATATGGAAGGAAGCACAAATTATTCCCTTACCGAAGAAACTCAATCCTCAATCATTTTCTGAATACCGTCCAATATCCATACTTCCTTTTCTGTCCAAAGTCCTTGCGCGTCTAGTTCATCAACAATTACACTCATTCCTTATTCGTCATCAACTCCTTAATCCTTTCCAATCTGGTTTTCGACCTGGACATAGTACAACAACGGCTCTAGTAAAAATTACAGAAGACATTCGTTTTGGAATGGAAAACAGAGAGTTAACTTTGCTGACTTTGCTTGACTTCAGCAACGCATTTAACACCGTTGACTTTGATGTCCTTCTCGCTCTACTTCGCTCCATTAACATATCTCCAACGGCGATTGACTGGTTTCGCAGTTATCTGTCTGGTCGCCGACAGCGGATTCGCCTTGATGAGTCTGTATCCTCTTGGTGTGACATCACTGTCGGTGTGCCTCAAGGCGGCGTATTATCTCCTCTTCTTTTCGCAATTTTTATAAACTCTATATCTCAACGTCTTTCTTCTTCCTACCACCTCTATGCAGACGATCTTCAATTTTACTCCCAAGCCCCAATTAGTCGTTTAGTTGAAGCAGTTAATATGGTAAATAATGATTTATGTTACATTTCGGACTGGAGCAAATCATACGGCTTACGAGTAAATCCACTCAAAACCCAAGTTATAATTTTGGGCAGTTCACGGACTATTTGTAATATAGATTGGGACAGTTTACCAAATATTTTCTTTGAGGGTGTGAAAATTCCATACAGCAAAACAGTAAAAAATCTTGGGATTATTTTTGATGAATGCCTAACCTGGATCCCACAATTGGAAACCGTTAGCCGTAAAACGTTTGCTGCCGCAGGTTCACTCCGAAGACTGAGAAACTTTTTGCCAACAGCCACTAAAGTTGCGCTTGCACAGTCTCTTCTGTTACCGATTCTTGATTACGCAGACGCCTGCTATTTAGACCTTACGGAGGACCAGCTTAACAAACTTGAGCGTCTTCAAAACTTTTCAATAAGGTTCATATTTGGCTTGCGCAAATACGACCACGTTTCTGAATTTCGCACTAAGCTCAAGTGGCTTCCTATACGACATCGCCGGAATGCTCACATCCTATCTCTTCTCTACAATATTTTATTCAACCCTTCTTCACCCCAGTACCTTAAAGAGCGTTTCGAATATCTTAATGCCTCTAATTCTCTTTGCTTACGGTCATCAGAGAATCTTATGCTTAAATTCCCTTCACACACTACCTCGTTTTATGACCGATCGTTTTCGGTCGAAGCCGTCAGACTCTGGAATGCATTGCCACTTGATACTAAGCGAGCTCCGTCCTTATAATGTTTTTAAAGACAAAGTTAAGGATCATTACCTGTCGTGCTAGTATAAGCTCCATACGTGTAAACATCGTATTTATATGTTTATATATATTTATATATATATAAGTATATATGTATGTATTTTTGTATGTATATATTGTGTAAGAACATATTTATTATCTATATTGTATATAATATTGTAGATATTTATAAATATAATTACTATGAACTATATTGTACACCGCCATCCCTTGTCAAAACTTGTTCCTCTCCATCCAAAGGTTGTCTGGAAGAGATCGCTTTGAGCGATAAGGCCGCCTATTGTTCACTAATATAAGCTGAATATTTTTAATTTTGTTTTAGTTTAAGGTGTTCAATAAAGAGTTTATCTATCTATCTATCTAATAATCAACAATAAAAAAGCTGTAAGCGCGATTAAACGAGCAATACGTGTTACCCCATCGTTCAAGGGGATCAATGGGCGACAGATCTCGGGCCCTACGGAGACGACTCAGCCGGCGATTAGCCGAGTTTTCTTGATTAAACTAAGATAAGCCTTTTTTGCTTCTAATAATGCGGTTAATACGCATGGTTACGCTGCCATAGTATTAACAACATGTAACATATTATATGAGACGTATGTATGTGTATATACATTACGAGTACAGCAGCGCGCACCGTCTCCGCACGGGTATTTAACAAAATTTTAATAAATAGTAGTTATTGTGACATAACTGTATAATATTAATATTGTTAGGTTTGCAATAACGCCTGCTATGCGGATTACATTACAAAATCACAAATACACGATAGGAAAAAATTAAGTCATGTGCGGGATTCGAACCCGTTTGCCCTCCTATCCCATAAAAAAAAATACATTTCTTCCCTTTTTATAACATTAGTATAGAATTATAGATATAGGTATTATGTACATTTTTAAAGGGCTCGTAGCATTGCTAACTTAGACATTTTTAATCGATCAAGTCTGCTGGGGTCATAACCAATGAATACTACACTCAATGATGCCATGCATGACTAAGACATAGGTAAGATAATGGTTACACTTGGATGGGTGACCGCTAGTGGTATTAATTTTACTGAGCGCTTTCCTGACTTGGAGGTGGTAGTTGTAGAAGTTTAGCGGTAATTATAGTATTATGGTTAGGCATTTTGGGAGCTACTACCCTCGAATAGTAAATCTGTCGTACAGCACATAACTGTATGTTCCGGCAGCTTTCCTTGAGAGCCAGTAATTTTAGGTTAGCCTGAACAACATCTTTAAAAAATTTATATCTGACGGCACTTAGTTTCACATTCACGGGTAGAATGAAAAGACCGGTCTAATTTATCATTTTGAGAACACTTACATCCTTTTTGGAGAACACTGAGATTATGTAGAATCTTATTATCTATACTTATACCTTATAAAACTGTAAGAGATCCAAAACTGTAAATGGCAGATACTTTGAAAAAAAATATTTGAGAGCATTCTGTAGCTGACACTGATGCCAAAACTGTATTTTTTTTGTCTGTCTGTCTGGCTGTATCCCGGCCACGCATCATTCCAAAACTACTGAATGGAATTCAATGAAACTTAACGCGAATTGAGTTCATACTACGAAGAAGGTTATTGTATACTTTTTTATCCCGAAATTCAGCACGGTTCCTTTGGGAACGGGGATGAAAGTCAAAATGTACACTATCTGTAATTTATTAACGCGTAGTCCGATTTCAATTATTATTATTTTGTTAGAATAGTGACGAGTGAGCCCACCACGGGCAGCCCGGCACCCCACCGGCAGTCCTGCACCCCACGGACTACCCGGCACCCCACTGGCAGCCCGGTACCCCACGGGCTTTACGGCACCTCACGGGCACCCCGGCACCCCACAGGCACCCCGGCACCTCATGGGCAGCCTGGCACCCCTAGGGCAGCCCAGCATCCCACGAGCAGCTCGGCACCCCACGGGCAGTCCCGCATCCTTATTTAGTTTTGCAAGCTTGCTAAGATAAAACTCTAAAATCTGGAACATTCGCCACAATAAGTTTTTTTAGCTATCTATCTTTTGCCGGACACACATTACATTTTGGAGACTGCGCTATGGAAGTGCACAATCTAATATATTTTTGTTCTACCTCTTAACAAGGAGAACCTCGGCAAAAAGACGCCGTTCTATAATCGAAATTCCAAAGAATCAGACACAGTACTTTGCTTCAACATTTATTGTGCGAACCGCGAAGGAACTCTCTGAGTTACTTAACTACTGTCTTCTGGAAAATACCACCCGTGAGTTTTCAAACCCAAAGCAAAAAGCTCCTTTCTGAGCTATGATTTACTAGGAGTTCTTTACCGCAGACCACAGCGTTGCTTAATATAAACAGTGCTCAAATGTGAATAATTAGTTTGCAGGTACGGCAATCGCAAACGAAGTCGCAGGTACAGCTAGTTTATTAATAAGTATATTCAATCACAAGACTTCCATAGTACTTTGTTTAAGTATGTTATTTTAAAAACGCACAGAAAAGTTTATAACTTGTAAGTTTTTAAGATACCCTCAAAAATTGTAATAAAAATAGAGCAAACAGAAAAGCAAACCCCCTAATAGTCGATGTTCAACGGTTGACGTTGTGGTTGTTGATATGTTATATATGTCAAGTAGAAAATCTGTCGCCAAGCACCTAACGGTGTGTTCCGGCAGCTGTCCTTGAGAGCCAGTGAAATTACAGGCACATGAGACTTAACAATTATGTTTCAAAGTGACGGGCGCATAGCAATTCGTGACTTGTGATGAAATGCATCTGTCATAGGCAGAGGTGAGTTCGCCTAACATCAGATGGACCTCGAGCTTGTACCGTCACAATAACATAAATATATATATGTATATGTGTGTGTGTGTGTGTGTGTGTGTGTGTGTGTGCACGATATTCGTAGGTCTTATATTGTAATACAAGGCAAGTATATGCACAACTAACTTTAATATCTCGAGTTCCTCCTATTAACCACTGATGGGTTCCAAAACTCATTTCCCTATTTATTACATCCAAATACGTAAAGTTGTTGAATCAATTTGCATATTTGATTGACATTTCAAAGTAAGCAATTTCGCAACCCTGGAACACCCTAAGGGATGAGGACGGAAGGCTGGCTAGGAGTTCATTAATATGATTACTAGTGCGTGCTTCCCTCTAAGTCCTAACACTAAGTTAACCTACAACTACCGATGTATAGGTACTTCTCTGAGTCTGGGTGCTATTACTTTGATTAGTTTTAGGTACAAACAATCTTTTACTATACGAATATTAAATTTAATTGTATGCACACATCTCTATTATAACAACCACAATAATAAGGAAATAAACTTATCATGTGCAATGCTATTTAAGTTATAAAATATAAAAATATATCCTATAAAATATATGTATGATACAAAATGACCAATTGGTATTAAATTCATGAACTTACTATGCATTGTCATATGTAATATATATAAATTACTTAATTTAAATAGACATATCAAAGCTTAGCATTATATAAAATATCAACAATTTATATAAAATTAAAAAGATCAATTATGTTCACAATTGTCCAAGTGTAGTAATAGGCTTAATAATGTTGTATATATACGAGTATATATTAGAAACGGAGCCACCGATTTTTAACAATGAAAAGTTGGAAATAAATTATTTCAGTGTTAATAGTTTTTTTTTAAGTGATGCCTACTAGATTGATTATGTCACTCGCCTACAAAACTGGTGACTATCTACAAGAGCTGTAATAGATATGATTATATCATCCAGGCACATAGTCATAATGGCAAATAGTTTTTTTCAGTTAATTGAATTTAAATAAAACTAAGTACAAGATTCAAATCAATGAAACTTGAATGGGATCAACTTAGATGTATACTCTTCCCAACCAAATAATAATCATCAAGATTATGATCCATGAAAAAGTATTGCATCATCAATACGCAATTATTAATTTATTTATTATTTGTTGTGTTCCTCCCCGATTGTTTTTCTTGTTCTTGTTGTTGAATTTCGTGTTGTTGTCAGAGATTTGTGTTTAGTTTTTGTTTATTGCTACGAAAATATTATTTTTTCATAATATGGCTGGAGCCTCCGAAATACAGCCTGAACCGGGCCCTTCAACAACGAAACACGTATTTTCTCCCGTTAAGAAACGTCCTCGCAAGTCTTTGAGTGCTTACGAAAAGCTGATGGTTATAAACGCGTAAACGCACACGTTTTTGGCATGGCCGAAGAAAGGGATTGGCCAGTAATGGAGTGTGCTAAGAAAACCGCTGTCATGTTGGGGATATCGTCAGTTGCAGTCAGAAGGATAATTAATTATCAGAATATACTTGATATAGCTGAAACATTTGTGTATGACCAAGTTTTTTTCTAACTTTTATGTTTTGTTGACATGAGAATCGTACATTTTGGATGTTTGCATTTTAAAACCCCCAATTTGTAAAAACAAATCGAGTGAAATATATGCTACCTTGAAATTTAATAATTTTTGTTTTTAACTTCACAGATCTTGTATTTTTATATTTTGAATTTGGCATACTCTTATCTACTGTGGTCTGAGTTGCCACTCTCAAGTATACTCTTGCTTTTTCCCCTGCAATAGGATAGACTTAGCATTCGCATGATGAATCTACAGAATGAAAGAATTAGTCTGCTGAAAAATAAATGTATGAAATATAATTTGTGTTTTATTTAAGACGGGAAGGAAGTCTCGAATTCTCATACAAAAAGTTAAACGTTTCTACCCCCCTAAACAATCACCGATTTTGATGATTTTTGGAAATGTTATAGATGCTATTAATATTCAGGTTTATAGGTTTTGGTTTATATCATTAAATTAAAGGAATTTGAATTAATGGGTATTTAAATACCGATATTTTCTCAAAACTTGTATCTCTAGTTTGTGAATTGTTTATATGAAAAATGATGATAAATAAAGAAAAAGTAAAACCTATGAACCTAGTTTTTTCTGTCAGTTATAAAATAAAACCAAAATTTTAGTATTTGATTAATATTTACTATAGGAAAAACGTTTTCTTCGAGAACGCAAATTATGCGGAAATTCTAAGTCAAAACTTGAAGAAGCTGCAATTGGCCTTATCGCACAATTCTGTTCGGGGGGCATGGTTTCTATCCCCCTTAAAAACACAGAATAAATAATAGTGGTACGGTAGAGGTACTTGCATTAGTGATGTCAATATGCCTTTTCGATATGTTGGATGGTGAGTGATGGGAAAATATCGATGGTGTAAATATTTCAATTCTTACAATATTAATGTTTTTACGAATATTCAATTTGAATTATCGAAACAAAGAAATATATTATAGACGTACATACTCCAATACAAAAAAATAAAAATATGTCCTCAGATCGGTTTTTATCTCTTAATATTTTTTTTATTTTTTTCCTATTCTTCTAAGTATAAAGGTATACACGACATAGGTGTCCTGAAATCTTAGTTTATATTCCAAAGCCTACATTATGACGAAAATCGATTGAGCCGATGTACTGTACCGTATCTGTATGTACATAACAAAACGAGTACATACCCTGTTAGGGTGTAGCAAATACATAATAATGAGGCTATACAATAATAATTGTTAATATTATGAGAGTAATTTGATTTGTCTTATAATACATTTCTTAATTATGTCAAAATAGTAATTCAAATAAATTGTATTTTTTTTTATATTCTTTCAAGTCTTTTTTTTTTGGATTTCGTTTTGTTATGGCGACAGATTTTCTACTTGAGAGTAGTGGCTAGTCAAGCAAGCATTCGCAAGATGCCCTTCCACCATGCGGTGAAGCTGCAGCCGCCGGTGGCGATCGTATCATGGACCTGCTGCACGGCAGTCCATAGACATTAGCGCTCGGCTATCAATGATTCAAAATTGTTATTCGGTAAAAAATTAAGTAAGTAGTTACAGTACAGCCAAGAAAAAATCTCCTGGGATTGCTCCTAGCACTGAATCCAAGGAAAACTCCAGGATCCGACGGGCTAACCGCTGACAGATGCACCGCAGCCATCCAGAGTGAAAAGGAGGTATTCATGGCGATAGCTAACAAATGTCTATCGCTGAAATACTTCCCCAAGCAATGAAAAGAAGCGCACGTCATTATCCTTAGGAAGCCCGGCAAGACGGACTACACTCATCCGAAGTCTTACCGGCCCATAGGTCTCTTGTCAGTTCATGGTAAAATAGTCGAAAAGTTTTTGATCCGCAGGCTGCAACGGCATCTCCTCCCAACCCTCAGCCCAAAACAGTCCGGTTTTATGCCTCAACGCGGAACTGCGTGACTATTAAATGCGCCACCGAAACATAATTTAAATTACTAATATGATTCTTACTTAAAATTATGAAACAAATAGTAATTCCTAGAACTTATTAGAGGGATAGATCGATGCGACGCATGACCTAAATGATGATACGAGTAAATACGTACCTTTTTAATCTACTTATCGAATCATCTCTGAAATTTAACCAAGCAATGCCGCTGATATTCTACGCTGTTCGAAATAACTCGATAGGTACATGATATAATGTGAAGTTAACGTAACCGTTCAAAGGGCGTATCAATAAAAACGGTTATCAATCATCTTTGGGCTGGGAAGGAAAATGTATGTTTGACAATGACACATGCCTGGGTGTGACCAAAGAGGCCACAGGGAAATTGGCAAAAAAAAACCTTCACTGGAAACAGAAATTACGTTAAACCAACACATATTCTGTACCAGCAACTTCGACATCGTCACAAATTTTCCATTTTGCCAACATCAAACATTTAAAATGCGAGAATATTTAACTTAATTGTTTAACTAACTGTTTAAAATTTTCCTGTACCTGTCGACACGTCACTGTTTTGATTAGGGTTTGTGCAATGTTGATTTTTCCAGTCGTTTCCAACTTCCCAACCCTTATGTACAAACCTCGCCCTCTTATTATAAATTCCCAATTCATAAAACAGTAAAAAGTTTAGGTCGACTTACTTTTTCTACAAAAAAATTATATTGTTGTGACAAAAAAAAACAAAAAAATGTTGTGTTTCAATAATACGATAAATCAAAAGAAAACTCTTCCGTTGTAAGATGAGGAAAATATACGTATAGAATGCCAATGATGGAATATGTTAAATATGTAATGTGAATGTATGCGTATACATTAAAATAAGATTCCTTAGAAAACAAAACGATTATCCTAATTTTTTTGTTTAATTCCTATAGGTTACCTTTGACCACTCACACACATCTCACCTGATGTTAAGGGATGATGTGGTTGAAGATGTTGTTCGGGCTAACCTAGAAGTACTGGCTCTCAAGGACAGCTGCTGGAACACACAACAACCGACGGCTTAACATGCCCGAAGCACGGAAGCGCTCAGTAGTAATGTCACTAGCGGTCACCCATCCAACTCATGACCGCGGGAGACGTTGCTTAACTTTGCTGATCGTTTAATAACAGCTAAGTAAACTTTGCTACGAGCGCTTCAACTTCGCTACGAGCGCATTTTGGGAATATGTAAGCGTGAATGCTAAACATATATATACACTGTAATATTATTTTAAAGTCAACAGCTGCATTATGTTTTATTTACTTGATTGTTCATCATCAGAGCGGAAAACAACGTATTAACCTTTTAACCATTGATTGACAGCGGTCTCAGGCCTTTAAAATAGGCCATTAAAAAAGCCATTTGTCTCGCCTGTTTTCCTTTAAGTGTCTGTCTAAACACCTGATACGTTTCGGCAGACATGATTTCGTTCCCATGTAATAAAAATAGATAAAATATGGTTGATTTAAGTCTGGTATTGTAAATAATAATTAAAAAGTTCCAAACTCCAGACTATTCCTGCATTAAGTTGGATAAAAAACAATAAATTAAAAATTTCTCGTGTTGTAAAATTCCGCTAGTGGTTTAATGTTTTCCTTTCATTATATATTTTCTACAATAAGTTCATTACACCAAATTTTCCAATTGCTTTGTACGGTAACACAATATATCTACCTAATATATAATAACTACCGCGAACTGTCTCGATGAGATTAGCGCAGTGCAGTGTCCTGACGGTGATACTGCAACTGTAATAGACAGACAAGTGTGATGGTCCACCTGGTGGTAGAGAAAAGTGTTGCTGAAATTGTTGCACAGACCTTACTTTGTTTTGAGATGTGGCGAACTTCAAATCTAGGCCACCTGGGCTTACTAACTTCGACAGCAACGTTTCGTTGTACTCAAAAAGCTTACATATATAGCATGGAATTTTATAGAATTATAAACAACGTAAAGTTTTTAGAGTTGTTAGGACCCCACTAGGTGGACTGACGATATCGTAAATGTCGCGGTTAGCCAGTGGTTACAAGTGGCTAATAGCCGTTCTTTGTGGCGTTCTATGGGGGAGGCCTTTGTTCAGCAGTGGATGTCTTCCGGCTGATGATAATGATAAAAGTTTAAAAAAACTCAAACAGTATTTCGATATAAAATAGGATAATCTATGTTGTAATAATATCGTACCTACACAAAAATAATTGCGAAATTATCTAGCAACATAACATTCTTCAATAAATATAGTAAGGTACCACAACGGATCATTGCGGCGTTACGAGCTCA
This sequence comes from Plagodis pulveraria, assembly GCA_963890685.1. Taxonomy (NCBI): domain Eukaryota; kingdom Metazoa; phylum Arthropoda; class Insecta; order Lepidoptera; family Geometridae; genus Plagodis; species Plagodis pulveraria. The sequence goes on from OY982950.1 coordinate 7,450,516, forward strand.
ATTTTCGAATTACTTAATATGTTTTTGCCGGTTAGTGTATAATATAATATTTAAATATGTGTTAAACTCACAAGAATTTCATGTCAAAAACTTATGACAAATTAATTGAAAGATAAATTTGTAAGAAAGATGATCGTGAAACACGCTGCATGTTAACCGACAATTTTAAAATCTAGTTTATTTATGTATGAAATAGGGGGGGATTATTATCTGTTTATTACAGTTGTCTAAATTATGGTGTTTGAATAAAGAGTCCTTCTATTTTTTTATGTTTTATGACGAAACAAGCTCGAAGCCCACCTGATGTAAAGCGGACGACTAACCTCTGCCTATAAATTTTTATTCTGTGCTATAACAGATGCATTTCATCACACGAATTGCACTGCGCCTGTCACCTTGAGACATAGTTGTTAAGTCTCATGTGCCTGTAATTTCACTGGCTCTCAAGGACTACTGCCGGAACACACCGTTAGATGCGTTGGCGGGCAATCGTAAAATGCCCTTCCACCATGCGGTGAAGTTCAAGGCGGCGCACGGTTGGGATCGAACCTGGGTACTGCGGCGCGGCAGTCCATAGTTACCGCTCGGCCATCATTGCTTCAGAATCTATAATATATAACCTATTCAACGAGTTAATGTAACGGGACGCCACGATATATAATTATGTTTTTCTTTCATTCCCTATTTCGTATAGACGTCTGTATAGACAGCGCCAGGGGGGTGGTGGTTCGTTATCGTTGTTATCGACGATATCAATGGTATCACGACACGCTAATGCGTTAGCTCCGATACCATTAGTATATCGGACATGTGTTTGTTTGCTACGCCATCTACCCTTCGAGTCAACGCAGACAGTACGTAGATTATACTTGTGTAGCTATGTTATTAGTGTTCTATAAGCTAATTTACATGCATTCGTCAGAAATTACGATCAATTAGTTTTTTTTTTATGACACTTGTTTGCATTTTTTTCATTTCTAGCTATTTGGACTACAGGCGGGTGTAGTCCAAATAATAAGAAATGAAAAAAATTCTTCAAGTGTCATAATAGTAGTTTATGCAACTGTCATATAATAGAGGGTATTAAATCGAGTGTAGTTTTTGAAACGAGCCGCAAGCGAGTTTCCAAATAAGATTACACGAGTGTTTTAATACCTAATTATATGCAGTTGCATACACTGCTTTATTTAATCTCATGGCTATAGGTAGCTACATTAAATAAAAATTTTATCCAACAAAATATTACTCAAATTCGTATAAGTACGAAATAGCGCCAAAATGGAAAAGTCTGTTATTGGTCTATGGCTCGGAACCAGCGCGCTCACCACAGATAATGTGTACTTAAATTGAATTGAAACCTCCTTGGTCGGGACACATTGTACTTTAATAATTAAAAAATTGTTTTAAAGCATTGTTTTGTTAGGAGAATAATGCTTTAATTTAACTTTTTAATTTTCTTTAAGAAGTATGTAAATAAAATATGCCAATAAAAGTCTGTATTTCATTTCATAATAAGAATATTACCGAATGAGATTATATAAAAATATTTAAAAAATTAAATGTGTTTTTATTTTTTTTTGTCAAGTCAATCCGAAGGTTGTCTGGTAAAGATCACTTTTAATCGTAAGGCCATTGTAACACTATGTTATTATTATTTAATATGTAAACGGATAGATAGAAGATAAAAAAGAGTTTTCTATCTTCTATCTATCTAGGTATGGTAAACAGTCCACCGATTGTTTTTTTTTATTAATAAACTCACTGATAATACCTTACCCTTCAACATAGAGGCATCCACATCTGGACATGGCGTCTAGTAACAAACTCAAAGTTAAAAATAGTAATCCTACCAGGTATATACCATCAATTTCCTTCGTCCGGCAGTTGTAAGCGATTTGCTAATTACCCTATATATCTATTCTTACTAATATGCTTTAAAATGGGTGTCCATCTAATACATTTACTTTGAACAGACACGTAATTCTATGGGAACGCTGTATATGTACATCCCAGGAGTTCCTTTTGGACCAATCAATGTGCACAGCTAGTTGTGCCCACGTGACTTCAATGGCGTGAGTAACATTGCAAATCTTTATAGTAATGTCACAAACGAGCAATGGCAATTGAAAGTCTGCTATTTTATATACAATGGCGACTGAAGTGCAACTTACTAAATGTTTATCGATGGTTCTATATTTTTCACCGCAGTTGTTTTTGGGATGTGTAGAGTGGCTAGAGATATGTGGCATGATGTAATTTTCTCTGGCAAAAATAATGTGAAATAAAAAAAATACATTGTTGCATTGATTTAATGTAATCGATGATTTATAATGACGGTTTAGTTATATTTACATTACTACAAGAAGTTACGAAACCAGTAAATACTGGACGTTACTGGAAGCAAAATTTTTCCTATATGTTGTGATATTTTTTTTTTTTTTTTTTTTTTTTATACCTTATAGGTTAGCCTTTGACCACTATCTCACCTGATGGTAAGTGATGATGTGGTCGAAGATGTTGTTCAGGCTAATCTAGAAGTACTGGCTCTCAAGGACAGCTGCCGGAACACACCGTTAGGTGCTTGGCGACAGATTTTCTACTTGAGGGTGGTAGCTAGCCAGGCGGGCAATCGTAAAATGCCCTACCACCATGTAAAAGGTGTTTTTATAGTTTGTAGGTTGTGTGAATGTGTTTCAATTTTTTTTAAAGAAGTAATTAATATTACAACGCGACTAGTGTAGTAATAGTGATGCGTGATATATATATATATATATATATATATATATATATACATATATTAGAACAGTTTATTATTATATTTTTGAATTCCTGTTATTTCGATACAAACAACAACTCGATTCATCGTTCACCGGACACGTTCAATTTAGCTGGACTCTTTTAGGGGAACGCTTTTAAGTTTATAGGAAATGAAAATGATCAATTTTGAATATTTTCTTTAATAACAATGTTAATGTATACTTTGATTAGATTAGAAACAAAACAACAGTCCGTTGGATTTCAAATTTTATATAATAATAAAGATATATTAGTTGGATATGCCAAAGTTTTATGTATATTTCAGTAGGTGTTAAGTAGGAATTTTTTGAGGCACTCGTAGCGAAGTTTGCTTAGCTGTTCTTAACCGATCAGCAAAGTTAAGCAACGACCGCCGCGGTCATGAGTTGGATGGGTGACCGCTAGTGACATTAGCACTGAGCGTCGTATTTCGGAGGGCACGTTAATCCGTCGGTCTCGGTTGTCGTCTTATGATAGCAGTCGTTATAGCATGGTGGTAGGACATTTTGCGAATGCCCGCCTGGCTAGCTACCACCCTAAAGTACAAAATCTGTAGCCAAGCACCTAACGGCAGCTGTACTTGAGAGCCAGTAATTCAAGGTTAGCCTGAACAACATCTTCGACCACGTCATCACTTACCATCTGAGATAGTGGTCAAAGGCTAACCTATCAAGCATAAAAAAAATATTCAACAATGATACACAATAATCTTCCTACGTACCCTTACCCCACCCGTTTGAAATCGCCACAACGTATCTTCTAGTAGATTCAAGTAGGTAGCTAATACAAACTATAAATATCTACCTACCGACCCACAAGAAGATGTTAACAATATGTTTTCGCTACTCGTAATATTTTGTAATAAGTCTTGGCTTCGGTTTTATGGCCGGTCGCTTGCGGTGAGGGTAGGCAAGGCATCGTTGCCCACTAATTGATGTGCACCAGCTTCTTACTCACATCGATGTGGGTGGTATGCTGCTCATTAGTTGATTTTTTTCACTCTCGTGCTCCTTACATTTTATATTTTACATTAAACAGTATTTGAAAATATCAACAATGTAGAATAAGATAAAGATAAGTATAGTGAGAAAATCGTATCTACATAACATATTGTTAAATGATTTTGCAACATTATTTTTTTTTTTTAAATATGAGTTATTTTACACTTTCGTGCAATTTGTTGGTACATAATAAATAAAAGTTCATCATGTTTTGCCTATGAAGGCGTACAATATGGAGAGATGAAGCCATGTCCTAATTACAAACATAGAATAAAATACAAAATTCATTAAAATAAAAACATTACAAATATTGCAGTGGTTATACAGTTTAATTTTTTTTTTTTATATATACATGTCACAAATGATTAATAATTAATTAGAAATAAATTATAGATTATAGAATTAGTAAATTGTTATCATTAAAGAAGGTCATAATAATAAAATAAAAGGCCGTCAATTAAAATTTGTCATTTAAAAAATCCCGAATATCATAATAACATTTTTGAACTAATGGAGCTTTGAGCCTAGATTTGAATAAATTAATATATAACTCTTTGTAACACTTTGGAAGTTTGTTAAAAATTAGGGGTGCCATGTTCACTACGCTTTTACGCATTAGCGCTGTATACCAAGCGTAGTATGTTATTGTCTCGTCTTTCCCTTTGAACTAACTCTGATAGTTTTGGAAACAAACCAGGATTTTTTAAAACAAATAAGGATATTTCCAATATATATAGTGACGGAAGTGTGAGAATATTATGTCTCTTAAAATATGGCATGCAGCTGTCAACAAATAGTGAGGTACAAAAAAGGTAGGTGTTATAATGGTATTGCAGTGTTGTTTTTCAATCAAAAAATAATAAGTTAATCTTCGAATAGTTACAAGTTTGTAACTAATTAATTTAGAGGTTAAATTAGTTAATAGGGTGATCGGGAAACGCGTTGCACGTTGACCAACACTTTTGTCAACCAGTTAATACCCAGAACTTTATTAGCACATTCTGAAACGGACCCACTTTAGAACTGACTTTTTCTACGATGGTGTGGCCACAATAAGCCGTTAAGTGCTTGTCAATGTTTTTAGTTAGAACAATTCAAATCACTTTTCTTTTTAATTGCTTATAGACAGGGATTGCAATAGGGAGACATTACTGACACTACTGGGAACACAAACTCATCTCTGATCATAAGTGACGATGTGGTTGAAGGTGTTAACAGGCTTAACCTAGAATTACGGGCTCTCAAGGGCAGCTGCAAAAACACACTGTTAGGTGCTTGGCGACAGATTTTCTACTGGAGGGTGGCCTCTAGCCAACCTGCTGCGCGGCGAATACCACGGAGCCATCATTGCTTCAAAAATCTTCGGTTCTGTTCTTGATGTTTTCACAAAACATTGAAATTTCCTATTTGTCCAACAGAACAACACCACCGATAGAGTCCAGCCCAGCTTGAACGGGCGGGTTCCACCGCCCGCGAGCCCTGTGGGGGAGAGGGTGCCCGGGGATGGCGCCAGCAGCTCAGCGCAGGATGAACAGGTACTGTCACATAAAAAAGCATATCTAAGATGTGGACAATGGGGGACAAAAACCCCTTGAACAGGAACAACTTTTCGCCTGCTAATGGAGTTTCCGCGCCTCACATTACCCAGTTCAAGTACTGCACTGTACTGTATCAGCCGGATCGTCCACTGCTGAACATAGACTCTAACATAGAACATAGATATTAAGGGGATATTTGCCATAATTCCCACGCTTGGCAGGTGGCTTGGGGATCGCAGTGTTAAGATGGCAGTTCTTTAGAAGGTGCTGCTGCCCACCTTTCAGTATTTTTCCCTTAGTCGCCTTTTACGACACCCACGGGATGATATGGGAGGGTGCAATTCTAACCCGGCACCCCACGGGGAGTTCCCAGTTCAAGTAAAACATCTAAAATAAAGTCTTTGTATTTATAGAGACTTGTATTTGGACAGCCTAGCCCCGGATATGTAGCTGGATGTTACAATGGCAATACATATGGACTAACACGCAGTGGGATCCATAGTTGACCATTTTGACCTCCACGCATGGTCGTAGGGCATTTTGCGAATGCTCGTGTAGCTGCAACAGCTATCCTCATAAATATATATAAAATAAGCGTTTTCAGTAATATGGTACATAATAAACTAAATTTAATATTCCTGTTAGAAGAGTATAGTTTTGGAGGTTCGGGTTCGACACCATCACCGTAAAAAAATATATAAAATATACATGTTTAAATCTAATATATAACTCTGTACTTGATCACGTAATATGCGGGGATAGGACTAGATTTTTTTCCGATTTGTAATGTATTATTCTTATAATTTTTAATATTTTTGACGGTTTTATGGGTAATTTGTGGAATCTAGTGCTTTAGAATTCAGTAGCTTTGAAAGATAATACGTGCAATATAATTTATACTCTCGAATTCCATCAAATAGAACGGCTACAAAACATAGCCACAAGCGCGAAAACTATGTTTTTAGAGTACATCATTTCTCATTTTTCTTGTTATTATGACGGAGCACGAGGCCCACCTGATGTTAACATCAGGTGGGCCTCGTGCTCGTGCGGTAACCTCTACCTCCATTAAATGCATTTCGTGACAAGTGACGAACTTCACTGCGCCCGTCACCCTAAGACATACAGTTGTTGAGTCACCTGTATCAGCCGGATAGTTCACTAATGAACACAGCTCAATATGAGGGGTTTAGCCATTATCCCCACAATTGGCAGGTGGCTTGGGGATCACAGTGTGATATCAGTTCCTCGGAAAGTAGTGCTACCCACCTTCTGGTGTGTTACCCTTAGTTGCCTCTTACGACATAACCACGGGTAGAGATAGGGGATGACATTCTAGACAGGCATCCCACGGGCAAATTGATGTTGAATCCTCATGTGCCTGTAATTTTACTGGCTCTCAAGGACGCCTGCCGGAACACATAGTTAGGTGCTTGGCGACAGATTTTCTACTTGAGGGCTAGCCAGGCCAAATACCCTCCCACCATGCAGCAAAGCTCAAGCCGGCAGTTTGGTACGAACCATGGACCAGCGGCACCGCAGTCCATAGCTATAACTGCTTGGCTATCATTGCTTCAAAAGAGCCTGGAGTGAGAATCGATACCACGTCCCCCGATTTTACGCACTGGGTGCCTTAACCACTTCTTCGATTCTCACTTGAGGTGAGAAATTTTATACCTTAAAATTTGTAAACGTGATTTTGGCTTAGCCCGAATTATGAATATCTCGCCACTAACGTAAGTACCTTTCTTGAAAACTAGGGTACTAAATTCTATCATTATGATGGTGGCAATTATATGGAGTACTGACATTATAGTACCATCAAACTGATCTAGTGATGAAACTGGAATGCACTGGAACTCTCTCGCCAAGCACATATGTGTTCTGGCAGCTAAATCAGTCATTTCAACTCAATACCCTAAAAACAGTTCATATTCTATCAAAATTATAAAAATAATATGTATAAGAGTAATTCATTGTCATCAGTTGCCATTGAACTGAATTTTATTGCATTAACTACATAACGATTAAAAAAACTATTCTATACATAATATATCTTTTCTATATAGCCCGCAATATCGTGATGACAACAAAATGCTTAATAATCGATAACACCAAAGGATAGAAAATATAAATAATCTCCAGGTATTTTCTTTAAATACGTAGTTGTTAATAATGTTTTGTGTGACACTCGCGCATTTCAGACGAAAATATTAAACTATTGCCAAGTCAGGGTGCGCGCTGAACTGATTCTTATTCCAACGGTAATTTGTTTGATTTTTGTACTACTGACAACGAGCTGTAATTTAGCGGCTGTTTATTGAATTTATATTATAGACATTCATATTCTTTTTTACATTATATCCACTTTTTTGTATGTATCTTGAATGGAATTTATAATTGCCATTATATCGAAACTTGTGTGAATTGTTCAAGTGCCTAGAATCATATTTATCTCCTTTGCTATTGTTAATTTGCTTAATTGATTGCCGCCTCTCAAAAATGTATACGCTTATATGGGCAAAACATGATGATCACTATATGTAATTGTTGACACCAATATGCATGCGTTTGTTATGTATAATACTCATGTTTTATGCAAATAAAAGTTATCTCATCTTATCTTATCTTAAGCTCTGAATAGCCCTTTTAGGTTATCTTAACATTTTCAGCACTTCCTGTCAAGTGAGACGGTGGTCAAATATGCAACTATTCATATCAGCTATTTATTTATTTATTAGGTTTTCCAACAGACTTAACACAAACACATGAGTAAATTAACATATAGAAGTTAAAATCATAGTGCAAATTCAAAAACAGGAAAACACAACATGCAGAATTATGAATTAATAGGAGATCTTCAGTGGAGAGTGTGCCACGTGAGAGCGTCACTGACGTTACTGAGGAACATCAAAGTGACGTGTTCACATGAGCCACTCTTACAATGACTTACTTTAATACATATTCCGGCCGCAGCTCCGCCCGCGGATGTATCGGTTATCGCGCAAAACCATTAACCTCTTTTTGCGCAGTTGGATAAAAACTATCCTATGTCCTTCTCCGTGTCTCAAACTATTTCCATACCAAATTTCATCCTAATCGTTCCAGTAGCTTCAGAGCCTATTCAATGCAAACAAACAATCAAATCTTTCTTCATTATTAAATAATAAGTTTAGATTTATGAAACAGAAATTACATCAGAAAAGATAATATTAAAGAAATCCATAAGTGAATCACGTATCCCAGCCAAGTTTGGACTTGTTACAATTGTTTCGATGCACTAGCTATTGATTACTCTTCGGGGCCAACGCGTGTTGATTTTATACAATTAATAATATTTATATTATATTAAAAATGTATTGTTTCAGCACCGAATAAGTACAATCAGCGATTCGTACTACAATAGCAGTTTCCAAAGGCACGCAGAACCAGGTAATATAGATGATAGAACGTTAAAATAAGCAGTCTCACAAGCCTAATGTTAAAATTTACTTGACATCCTATGATAATATGTATTATGAATTGCAAATAAGAGTGTCGAATAACATTAAAGTCCTGTTTTTCAATCTGTACTGTACCGTATCAGCCGGATTGTCCACTGCTGAACACAGCCTCCCCCATTAAGGCGAGGTTTGCCATAATGCCATCGCTTGGTAGGCGTCTTGGGGATCGCAGTTGAAGATATCAGTTCCTCAGAAGGCGCTGCTGCCCACCTTCCAGTATTTTACCTTTAGTCGCCTCTTACGATACCCATAGGAAGCAATGGGAGGGTGACAATCTAGCCCGTCACCCCACAGGCAATCAATTCAATCATCAGACAGTAACTATTCCTGGGAATAAATGTATACATAGCCAATATAAAAAAACTGTAAGATGGTAACACGCTACAAACTAAATACAACACTCCAGCTACTACAACGAATGCATTTAGACGTCCGTCATTGCAGTTCAAATGTACAGCGCACTACCAATTGGTAGCTTGCTCAGCATGCTGGCAACATTGCCCCGTTGGATTGCAATGCTTATTCGTTGAGCCAAATAAGTGCCAGCATTTTGATCACATTTTGTATAGTTTGGTAGTTTATAAAAAAATTAAAACAGTCTGATATTTTTTATGTGACTATTGAAAAACCGTATGTATAAAAATATATCATACCACAGATTATACAATAGTTTTATACCCGTGGGGTGCCGGGTTGGAATGTCCCCTCCCATTTCTTCCCGTGGGTGTCGTAAGAGGCGACTAAGGGAAAAGTGCGCCAAATGAGCAGCATGCCACTTCACACGTGGATGTGAGTAGGATGTTGTGTGCATTAGACGCATAACAGTGTTTTTTACCATCTTAGTGCTCTACTAGAATTTCATACTATATGATCTTGTGTTCCTGTCTTATATTTTGCTAGCGTAGCGTCTTGTGTTTCGTCTAGTGTGTTTAGAGGAAACATTTTGTATAACCCTGAAACTGTGCCCGGTGAATAGCAATAGGCTCGCCCCTTATTACATGGGACCAAAATCCAATTGGCAAAAGCCTAACCCCTTCAGAGAATACAGGCGTGATTATATGTATGTATTTATGCATATATAAAAAGTCGCTCCTTGAGAACTCCTCGCCTGGTTTAGTAATGTTTTCGCCTACTACGTGAATAGCGTTTGAATTTCAATATTTCTTGTTTGTAGATAAGGTAAAACCGCTGAAAAAACTACTCGAATACATTATTTGTGATAAAATACGGAAGTGTTTTACCATCTACATTTGTAGCAATACATTATGAGGTTGTAGACGTGACAGTGCTACGAATTTGTAGCACGTTGCTCGTAGGCATCGTAGCGTAGGGCTACGCAATATATAATATTACCAGCTTCCGCCTGCAGCGTCACCCGCGTCGAATTTTGTTACAATAATTATGGCGTCGTTGTTGTCGCGCTATATTAATTAGACGCAATCTGCCAGAATAATAAAAATTAATTGGTGATATATTTAACTGAGGATAAATCCAATTAGTTTTGCATGCCGGGGCTGGCACTTTGGGAAAGCTCACCTGGCTATAGCCACCATCATCAAGTAGGGAATCTGTCGCCAAGCACGTAATCATAATAGTGTTTTTTTCTTTGCTATAGTTTTTTTTTACAATGAAACAATACTTTATTGCGGTTGTAATATGTTCTAATAATGATATATAAAGTCCAACATAGTTACCATTTCTGGCTTTTGGCTTGTGATGGAACAGCCACGAGGCCTGCTGTTAAGCGGTTCTCTACCAATAACAGATGCAGTACAAGTGACGAACTGCACTGCGCCCATCACACTAAAACATAAAGTTGTTAAGTCTCATGTGTCTATTATTTCACCGGCACCACCCTTCAATTGAAGGGTGAAGTTTACTAAAATAGACGCTGAGATCTTGTAATTTGAATGTCAGTACATCTTTCATTTTCTGGATTCTTGTCAATTGTTGATATGTTTTAAGGAATTTAAAAAATCTTTCTAAATTTAACATTTACTTTATACATAATAAATTTGCACATCTGCTTGCAGACTAAATGGATTGTGTCTAAATAACTTTTTGAAGCGCTTGTAACGAAGTTTGCTTAGCTGTTCTTAACCTATCAGCAATGTTAAGCAACGTCTGCTGCGGTCATGAGTTGGATGGGTGACCGCTAGTGGCATTACTACTGGCCGCTTCTGTGCTTCGGAGGGCACGTTTAGCCATCGGTCCCGGTGGTTTTCATAAGATGGCAGTCGTTACAGCATGGGGGGTTAGACGTTTTACGAATGCCCGCCTTGCTAGCTACCACCCTCAAGTACAAAATCTGTCGCCGAGCACCTGACGGTGTGTTCCGGCAGCTGTCCTTGTGAGCCAGTAATTCTAGGTTAGCCTGAACAACATTTTCGATCACATCATAGAAAAAAAAACTAATGTCAAGATCTCATATGACGTGTATTTTAGCAAATATTAATTTAAATACTTCATTAATTGCATGTGTATAATATCAGTTATTTTAATTTCTATAGTATCAATGGACGACATGATGCGATCGCCGCGGTACTACAGAGGCGTCTACTGGCCGTCAATAACAAATACTTTTAAGGTAAGATGAAATAAATAGTGAAGCGTGCATATATAAGGTGGATATTCATATATCAACAATACTGCACCCCCGAAGTATTGTGGAACGGGTAACTGAATATTATGTTCAAGTCATGTTAAATTTTCACATACACAAAATCAGTAGGTACTAACTTTGCCTAAGGTGTGACGCGTTGTATCTACTCCATTCATTCATACACGCACGAATGCTACGCGAAGCAATGAACGGCTATACTAGACACAACATAACAGCTGTTTCGTGTACCTAATCGTAGCGATTGGCTCGTATTGTGAAGCGCTCGTAGCGAAGTTTACTTAGCTGTTCTCAACCGATCAGCAAAGTTAAGTAACGTCGCCCGCGGTCATGAGTTGGATGGGTGACCGCTAGTGACATTACTACTGAGCGCTTTCGTGCCTCGGAGGGCACGTTAAGCCGTCGGTCCCGGTTGTTGTCTTAGGATGGCAGTCGTTATAGCATGGTGGTAGGGCATTTTGCGAATGCCCGCCTGGCTAGCTACCACCCTCATGTAGAAAATCTGTCGCCAAGCACCTAACGGTGTGTTCCGGCAGCTGTCCTTGAGAGCCAGTACTTCCAGGTTAGCCTGAACAACATCGTACCATCAGGAGATAATGGTCAAATGCTAACCTATCAGGCATAAAAAATAAAAACATACACCTAATCTGCTCCTGTCGGTCGGTAGAGAGCAAGTCATTTTGCAAGTTAGCTACATTGGCGGGTAACCTGATACAATCTAGCCCCGTGCCGCGTCGTCACCGCCGCCGCGCGCCGCCGCCTATGCGTTCGTCAGGATATTAGGTACGCCAAAACGCTGTTTTGTCTAAGTTAAAGCTTCTATTGGCTTCTCGTAGCGTTCGTACGTGTCTGAACGGAGTAAACCGTGGTTGAAGCTATGATGCTCAAAGGCAACGTGCCACTGCTTAGAAAATAGTTATTAATGATTTTGTTTATGTGTAAATTAAACACGAGTGGAACACATTCAGTTATCGATTCCACACCACCCCCCACAGTATTGTTGATATATTAATATCCACCTTATATATGACTTCACTTTCTAGGATAACTTTCGCCAAGATCATGCACAAAGGGTTTATTCACGTAGTTAAGTCTAGTTATATTTTACGATTCATATTCCAAAGGTAAGCTTGCTCATTAAAGCAATGTCAGCCGAATGGTTATAGCTATGGACTGCGGAGCAAGTCCATGGTTCGATCCCCGTCGCCGGCTTGAGCTTCAACTCATGGTGGAAGGGCATTTTAATAATGCCCGCTGGGCTAGCTACCACAGTTTTTCTACTTGAAGAAAATCTGTCGCCAAGCACCTAACAGTATTTTCCGACGCATTTCCTTGAGAGCCAGTAAAATTACAGGCATATGAGACTTAACAAATGTATGTCTCAGGGTGACGGGCGCAGTGCAGTTTGTAATTTGTGACGAAATGCATATCTGTTATAGGCAGAGGATACCGCATACATCAGGTGGGCCTCGTGGTTGTTGCGTTACGATAATATAAAAAAAGTTCACAACCATCTCGCCACCATTGGTCTTAAGAGACGAAAACATGCTCCAACCCACCATTACTGATCAAATTAACTACATCTCAATAACGGCCTGAGATAAAGATTATCAGAAAAAACACACCTATATATTAGGTCCTTACATATGAAATTGGCGTTTTGTATGGGAGGAACAAAAAGTCAAATATTTTTTAATATAATATATTTAATTAATCAAAGTATGAACCATTATTTTCTATGCACTTTTGCCATCTCATAGGTAGTTCATTGATCCCTTTACTAAAAATACCAGTCGGACGGGAATCAATAAAATCTTTGAAGGCGATTTGGACTGCCCCATCGGAGTTGAATTTTTTCCCTTGCAAGAAGTTATCCAAATTTCGAAAAAAATGGTAATCTGTTGGAGCAAGGTCCGGGGAGTACGGAGGATGTCTTAGACTTTCCAATTGAAGCTCTTCTAATTTAGTAGCCGTCTGTAGCGCAGTGTGTGGTCTAGCGTTGTCGTGAAGCAGCAGTGGCGTGGAGCGATTGACCAGCCTAGGTTGTTTAGCCGCTAGCTTTTCCATCATGGTTTGCAATTCCTGACAATAGACATCAGCCGTAATAGTCTGGCCAGATTTGAAAAAACTGTAATGAACAATACCGGCACTAGTCCACCAAACGCTTACAAGTAACTTTTTTGGGGTTAATTTTCGCTTGGGGCAGGATTTGGCTGGCTGGCCAGAATCTAACCATTGCGCTGAGCGCTTCCGATTATCGTAAAGAACCCATTTTTCATCACAGGTAATGATTCGGTTTAAAATACCTTAATTATTGTGCCGGTTTAGTAATGTAACGCAGCAGTCGACGCGCGTTTGCCGGTTTGTTTCAGTCAATTCGTGAGGTACCCACCTTTCAAGCTTTTTAATCTTCCCAATTTGCTTCAAGTGAATTAAAACAGTTTTATCACTAACATTGCAGCCTGCAGCTAACTCGGACGTGGTTTGCGATGGATCCGCTTCCACAATAGCCTTCAACTCTTCATTATCAACTTGAGTCTCAGGCCGTCCACGGGGCTTGTTCTGCAGGTCGAAATTTCCAGAACGAAAACGTTGGAACCAAAAACGAACTGTGTTTTCTTTTGCAACACGACCGCCATACACATCATTCACCCTTCGAGTTGTTTCCGCAGCACTAGTGCCACGGCGGAACTCGTACTCGTAAATAATGCGATATTTAAGGTTTTCCATTTTGTAAAATGAGTGACGCAAACAGAAAAAAACAGAAGAAAAAAAACAAATGAATGACGATCATCGAAGCACAAATACATGAGTCTATAGCTGTACAAATTTGAATTTGGAATTCCTTACCAAAGAGGAGAAATTCGTGATTAAAGTGGCCAGTACGAAAAACGCCAATTTCATATGTAAGGACCTAATATATCTAAGGTCTCACCTTTTTATTTATGTGATTGTGACTGAACAAGGACGAAGCCGATCTTATTTTAAGCGGACTAATTATAATTTAACTATAACTGATGCATTTCATCGTGGAATGCGCTGCGCCCGTCACCTTGGGACATACAGTTATTAAGTCTCAATTTCTATCGCATATCTCTTCTGACGCGACAAACACTGTAGAATAAATCATCCATACGGATACGCCGATGTACTTTGAGACTTACAAAAATTTTAAATCCCCTATATGCTTGGAACATCGGTATTAAGGAAGTAAGTACTACTTATTTGCAATGAATACTAATTATCACTTACCTCAAAGTGTACCGTGAGAACTCCGCCCCGTCGGGCGGGGGTAATAAAAAGAGGGGGGAAATTTAGATGCTTTTCGCAAGCCACGGAAAACATAAAAACATAGATTTTGCTTCAAATATAGACAAAAGTACTATATTTTCTTCAATGTTTCGAAAAAGAGGAGAACCGCCTTTACAGTTACAATGTTTATTTGCTTGTTTCAGGATAAACACGTGGAATCACTTTACCAAGGTTACTCTCGAAGGCAGCGCCAAAAGTCACTCATTATGGTTAACGTTGTTGATTTTTTACTTAAGGTAATACTTAGGTACTTACTTAAGTTATAAGTACATTTCATTAATTTATTATATTTTCTACGACAATAAAGACCCAATGGGAATCGTTAGAGCTGACGAAGATGAAAATATCAGTTGGTGGGCAGCAGCACCTTCTCAAAAAGTGCCTAACGCCTGCCAATCGTGGGTATTAAGACAAACCCCTCTATAATTACCGAAGCTTTTGTACGTCTTTGGAAAGGGGGCAGTAAGAATTAATAATAACAAATATTTTTAAATATTTTACGAAAACATCAAATTAATATTTTAATAAAACACTTAAAAAATATAAAAATATAGCCTGCTAAGCCGACGTGACGTCACGTCGGCTTCACTGAGAAAAATCTAAAGTCAAAAGCCCCTAATGACGGCCAATTTATATGGTATAAGGCGAAAAACCGACCAAACGTAAATACGTACAAAAACGCCTTCCAACTAGAAGGCGTTAAACGAGGTCAGTGAAGGCGAATGTTTCTTTTCGTCTTCATTTAAGGTGTATTTTGTGGTCTTTTTTAAATAATGACTTTTCGATGAGGCTGATTAAGTCGTACGTTATAGTGATAATCACCGTATATAAACCGCCGTAAAAGTAAGGTATATTTTATGGTCAATACTGCAATTATTATCGTATAACAAGTTCAATTCTGAAAATACTTTACGGAAGGCGTTTTTGCCGGTTCTGTTTATTATAAAACATGGTGCATTTTTATTGATTGGTGAAAATCATCTTAAGAGTTGTGAATTCATCTTACGTATTTACAATTCAACGGTAAAAGGTCAAATTTGATTTAAGCCTTTAAGTCGGTTTTCTCAGTGTTAGCAGGAAAATTAGGCGGAATTGTCACTAGATATATTTCTATATTTTTTAAGTGTTTTATTAAAATATTAATTTGATGTTTTCGTAAAATATTTAAAAATATTTGTTATTATTAAATATGGATTTCCGCAAAGTAACGCCTGAATCTATTCATTATCTGGAGTAAGAATTACATTTTGTGTCGATACCAATAAGCGTGGGATAAGTACCTACGGAAAGAAAAATAATAGTTTATTGTTAATATTTTTTAAGTAAAATTACCTACCACGTATTTTAGTATACAATAATATTCTCCGTACGGTGCCGGGGGGCTAGAATGCCACCCCCGCCTCCCATATCTTCCCTTGGGTATCTCAGAGGTGACTCAGTGAAAAATACCGTGAGGTGGGCAGCAGCGCCTTCTAGGAATTATCACAATTAACTGCGACCCCCAAGATGCCTGCCAAGCGTGCAGGAATTACGGCAAATCCCCCAATTGGAGAAACCCTTTGTTTAACGGTGGATGTTCCGATTGATGCGATGATGATGGCGATTTTGAAGAATGAACTTACTGCCTACGGCAAAGATAATTATTACATTTGAATAAGGAATGTATTATTTACATATTCTTTTTATTCGGTTTCAGATATGTTTAGCTTTCATATACATACTCACTTCGGCCGGAGATGGTAAGCACCGTAAGTAATATTTTTTTTATTGTTATACCTACATATTTTTGAAGCGCTCGTAGCGTAGTTTACTTAGCCGTTCTTAACCGATCAGCAAAGTTAAGTAACGTCCGCCGCGGTCATGATTTGGATAGGTGACCGCTAGTGACATTACTACTGAGCGCTTCCGTGCTTCGGAGGGCACGTTAAGCCGTTGGTCCTGGTTGTTTTCTTGGGATGGCAGTCGTTATAGCATGGTGGTAGGGAATTTTGAGAAAGCCTGCCTGGCTAACTACCACCCTCAAGTAGAAAATCTGTAGCCAAACACCTAAGGGTGTGTTCCGGCAGCTGTCCTTGAGAGCTAGTAATTCTAGGTAAGCCTAAATTATATCTGTATAGGTACTATAAGTTGAAAGGATTGACGTTGATGGGCCGCGGGCATCCGCGGGCCTGATACAATTTTTTTAAGCTATATTTTGCATTGTAATGATAGACACAAAGTTGAAAATGGTTTGACAATAAAACTGCCGGCCGCTGTCACTTCGGTTGAAATTGAGCCTTATAATTTTTTGTACACTTTCAAATATATATTGTAGGTACTAAAAATAAAGTAGGTACAAAATGCCAAATTTGTAAGAGAGGTTTGAGTTCTTTCCAATATTCCAGGCCCAATGATAACTTCGAAATCAGAACGCAGTCAATTAGAAATAAGCTTGTGAAACATTTAAAAGTAATGAATGTTAAAAAATTATGTAGTTAAATTTGCTGCGGCACCATTTTGGTGTTAAATGTCATGGTGTCAAGTTAACATACTCGTATATAGAAAAAACTTGAGAGGTGTCAAGGGACACCCGGATGGAACGAAGTTCCTTTCGATTAATTAGTGCAGAATTTTAATAAAATGTTATTTTCTTTAAGTTATAACTTTTTTATTATTATTAACAAATATAATGTAATATAAACTTAATATTAACTTAAATGAAAATAACTGGCTTGCTTTCTATGAGAGAGAGCCAGACAGAGAAACACGCGCACGCCGCACGGCCTACAACTATACCAAAAAGTATCGTAACAACTTTTGGTCTTAATTTTTTTCCGTCTAGCCCCCTATCGCTACGCGCGATAAGGAACTTCATTCCAAAACTTCGTTCCAATAAAAACATGCTGCTCCCGTGCTAGCACGGTAAGCAATTAATTAAGTAGACCTTAGGGCTCCATTTCAAGCTATAGGGAATGAAGATAAATACTGAAAATAGCCTCGGGATCGATTTTGAAAGTTATAATCATTGTATCTTGTAATTTTGACAAATCGTTTATTTTAAAAATTAACTTAGCTTGTAGAAGTCTAAAATCCGGCTGCAAATTATTCGAGTTTTTGCTAAAAAGCTAATTATTTAGTATATTTATAATTAGGAGAATATATATCTACCAGGTTTCCTGTCAAAATGTGGCTGCTACTATTTTTAATTAAATTATTGTTAATTGATTTTTGGGACTATCTCGTTTACTTGTTTTTTTTTTAAATAAAATGTTGTCCACATCATGGCAATATATATAAAGATTCTGACAAATCACAGTTGTCGTTGTGCACTTTGTTGCACCTCTTCGTAGCTAGGTGTAAACAGGTATGATTTCAATACATACGTTCATAACGTACATTTATGATTTATTTATCAAATTAAAGCATTTTTGTTCTATTTATTATTATATATGGTTGCCTAATTAAATCCGTATATTGATCCGTATATATTAATAAGTTGGCAGCGTCAGGACCACTATGTCATAGTAGAAAGAGTGGGAAGTAGGCCATCTCCGGCCCAATTCGCGATATAATTACCTACCACATTTGCCTGGCTCAGGGTTGTTACTTATTTATAATGTATGTGGGTACTCGTATATATGCTAAATTTTAATTCAGTACCTAGAAATAGGCAAGGGCCGGGAAGTTGTATTTTTACTTGTGTTGTCTGGGTTCAGGGTTAGTAAGGTCGGTTTTACCTAAACGATGATAAAACCTTTCACGATGAAAAAAATACCGACAGGCGATACCTATTTGGTTGCGGGGCCAGAGACGAACGACGTGGAGCATACCTAATACAACAAAAAAATAAGTAGGCATAACTCATCATCAAGTAAAAATGATAGGTATGCTAGATTAAGTGACTTGCTTACCTTTAATGTTCAGTAGGTAATCTGAATAGACAACCCAACACAGCAATAATTTGTCCTGCGATTATCAAACATTTTTCATTTATTTAGCGGTGCCGAAAAGCTGTGACTCGCGATCTTTGTTCGGTGTTAGCCCCGGCTGGCGCACTGAGAAACGGATCGAGATTGTGTTAGAGTGTGCGTGCGGGACGCATAGATACTATGGCGCACACATACAAGCCGCGCGCAGTGCGTTTGTATGAAGATAACTTACTTCCTCACTCCTTCTACTATGACTATGTCCCAGTTATGAATGAAATTCTATTGTTTTCATTATCGCTGATGCCAATGGGTTAGTCATAAATATATATAAAAGTTTGGATTTTAGCAAAATCTCCATATTGCAGCCGGATCTCGTACTATAATTTTTAAGTATCCGACAGTACGGCTTACCACAATAAAGTATTTACATATTATTGTTAATAATAATTATGTAAGTATTTAAATCATTATTTTTAATTGAGATACGTTTTGCTATCTTACCACACCTGTTAGCCGAAAGATATAGGTACTAACAGGAGTATTCCCAACAAGAGTTTGTTGTAGTTAACCGACCTTAGAACCGAAGCCAGCAATATGTCCTGGTGTATTCCTTTGCGTTGTTAGAGAAAACACATTGTACTGACTCCACGCGTGAGAGTAAGAAAATGATGGTAACTTTTCTCTTTGCCTGAGGCCCACAGAAGATATCTCGACGTGACGTCTCCTGAATATTATAAGATGCATATTTAAACTACTTCTCAACGGCAGCGGTGCTCTTCAAGCCCGCTACAAATTATCCATTTTCCAGCACAAAAGATGATATCGCCGTCAGGGAGTCCTCGCCTTTAATGAATTTAATATATTTAGTCAAATAAACTGAATACGAAGCTTATACTATGCAAATATAGACCTATCTTAAGAAACTTCTCGCAAATTATATTTATGTAAGCTACCTTCCTACCAAATTTTATGAAGATCAAATCAGGTGTCCGAAAGTGATTGTCCAGCAATGTATGTTTGTCTCAGTCAATAGTGAGCAGTCGTACGAATAATGTCTATAACCAAGTTCCACTTTTGTTACAGATGTAGGCGAGCACCAAATCGTGTGGACAGTGATATTCTCATTCCTGAACATAGCGGTATGCCTCTTGGGTTCGTGGCGTTGCTTCGCCAACGACTACCTGCATTGGGCTGCCGCCGCCACTTGGATCCTTCTCATCGCGCAGGGTACGTGCGTTTTCCGCACGAAATCCAATTCCATATCCTATTGCGGCCTCAACAGTATGAAAATCATTACATTTATATTAGCCATTGATGCTTGCCTTTGACATGCTTCATGTCACTAATGCTATGGACTTGTCAAGGTATGTTTGGAAACCAGATTTAAATTTGGATACACTTTTAGATTTGGTACAACCCTTAAGTCCTGCCATGCATAACCAGAGATAATGTAATTCAGAGGAGTTCTCTGAATTACTAAGACCACGCTCGCGAGGCGAGGATACAGAAATAATTTTAGACACTGAAGTTATCTATGTCTTATAAAATTATTTCTGTTTGTGATGTGTCCCTTCAACATGTGTACTTAGGTACTCTTAAATCTACAAAATTAACGTTAAAAATTAATGGTAATCCGTTAGCCGTCCGACTGACAATTGTCAGGATCAGGAGGTTATGAAAATGATATCTTTATCATTGATCCTTCGCTACTAAAGACTCCTTGTCACTAGCTACTGTTTTGGAAAATCAAACCAAACTTGCATAACCTTGTTTCTAATGGCAGTTTGCGATTGGGGTGACACGAACTCGTTCAAGAACAACTCTGCAAAGTATCAGGCGTGTCACTTTCTACGAATCGGAATCAACTCGATCTGACTCCTATTTCCCGAGGAGTTTACGTGTCGGCGTTGAACTCGTAAGGCTATGTAGTCGAACCTCAACTTATATTGAGTAGTATAAGGCTCAGATGGAGGCGATCAAATAAGGCGTTATTGCAAGGGTGAGGTGGTAGGTACTTGACACTAAAACAAGTGCTGAACCAAGCATAAGGTGGCAACAGTACTCCATCAGGTGAGATTGTGGTCAAAGGCTTACCTATCAGCAATAAAAAAACCCACAATTTCATATACAGTTTTTTTTTTTATTATTGTGATGGAACAAGCGCGAGGCCCACCTGATGTTAAGCGGTATCCTCTGCCTATAACAGATGCATTTCATCACAAGTGACGAACTGCACTGCGCCCATCACCTTGAGACACCTGTTAAGTCTCATTTTGCCTGTTATTTCACTGGCTCTCAAGGACTGCTGCCGGAACACACCGTTAGGTGCTTGGCGACAGATTTTCTACTTGAGGGTGGTCGCTAGCCAGGTGGGCATTCGCAAAATGCCCTTCCACCATGCGGTAAAGCTCAAGCTCTGGGCGGGATTCGAACCTAGGACCTGCTGCGCAGCAGTCCATAGCCAATGCCACTGAGCCATCACTGCTTCAAAAGATACTAACTAAAACAAATATTTTTATCCAATCAACTGTACTTGTAAGTACCACGTTACTAACGAACCAGTGATGATGAAGTCCGCGGTCGCGGTAAAGTGGAAAGAGCCTAGCTCTCGAATAATACGGAAATCCTAGAATAATCAATTATTCTTCTTAGAGAAACCGATCCGCTTTTTGCTTTGCTTAGCTATGCCAACGCGTCTATGCCTGTTTACTGATTATTTCATAATGTTATTTTTTTTCGTGTATATACAATTGTGTGCACAACTTTTATCATACAGGGTTATTGGAAAAGTGCTAACAACCTTGAGGGTTGACTTCTGCTAGTCCTAAGAAACATTATGGGATATTATTATTTGTTTTGTTTTTTTTTTCATTATTTTTAAATTTTCTTATGTTTTTTTTATATGTTTTTGACTGAATAAGCACGGTACTCGTGCTTATTCAGTCAAAAACATATAAAGAAAGACCTGGTGCCAAATATCTCTTGTGCCTGTAATGTATTATTTCATATTTTTTATTACTTTGTTCGATGTAAATATTCAAAACTCTATTCAAAGGGAGCGCGGCGCGGTCCAGTGTTGCCGCAGCAGGCGCTCTTGGCTCGGAGTAGGCATTAAATTAAAACAAAAAAAGGTTTTAAAAAAAATTTGTAAATATAATTTTTTTCAAACCAATAAACAAAATCTCATAATGTTTCTTAGGACTAGCAAGTCTAAGAGGTTGTTAGCATTTTACCAACCTGTATATATTTTTTTTATGATCAATATATGATTTTTTCCTTTATGAGAACAAATAACTGCCGTAAAGTTGAAATATTTATTTCCAAATATCATAGTACTATGCCCTGCATTTTCCTTGCATAATCTTAGTATAGAGATGTTGTGGTGCAGGCTTGAGCGGGGAGGCGATTGGGTTCCAGTCGGCGGAGAACCAAGTGTGGTATTTACTGTTCATCGTGTTCGTGCCGTACGCCATGTTGCCGCTGACGCTGTGGTGGTGCATCATCATCGGACTGCTGTCGTCACTCGCACACGTGCTGATAACGGCCTTAGAACATGGCGAACTGCAGCATACAGTGAGCTCTTTTTTTACGCTTCAGGGATAGTTATTATCGCTCGACTTTCTTTAACTTTGTAAAAATTTGGACGAAAGCTTCCTTTTCTGCTACCCCGTCATCGGTCACGGACGTTGCTTGTGAGCACTTATATTCAAAACACACAAAATAGTCCCGCTGATACCAACGTCGCAACAGGTTTCGCATTTAAAAATAAATGGCGCGACTGATGTCAGCGTAGGAAAAAAGGAAGCCTAAATGTTAACAGCATTGACTTTCCAGATAACTAAATAATATTTTTCTTCTTTAAAATATTGTTATGTTTGCATTAACGCCTGCTATGCGGCGTCCCAATACGATGGTTAAAGAACGATAGGAAAGATTTGAGTTATGGCGTTAGGTCATATTAGCTCAATTGGTTAGAGCATACCCCGGCTAAAGGGGTGGATGGACGCGGGTTCGGATCCCGCACATGACTTAAATTTTTTTTCTATCGTATATTTGTATTTTTGTATTTTTTTTGTGTTATTGTGACGGAACAAGCCTGAGTCCCACCTGATGTTAAGTGGACTAACCTCTGCCTATAACAGATGCATTTCGTCAACGACGAATTGCACTGTGGTCGTCACACTGAGAAGTACAGTTCTTAAGTTTCATGTGCCTGTAATTTTACTGGCTCTCAAGGACGGCTGCCGGAACGCACCGGTAGGTGCTTGACTACAGATTTTCTACTTGAAGGTAGCTAGCCAGGCGGGCAGTCGCAAAATGCCCTTCCACCATGCGGTGAAGCTCAAGCCCGCGGCGGGATTCGAACCATGGACCTGCTGCACGGCAGTCCATAGCCAATGCCACTGAGCCATCACTGCTTCAAAAAACTTAGTCACCGTAGGGATGCCAACTGCTGGGAAATATCATAAGATTTTACAAGATGGCAACCTCGTCACACCAAGAATTTGGGCTAAATTTTACCTGCCACAATGTGGACAACGCAGTAATTTTGCTGTCTATTAAAAAAAGTATACATAAGCCACGCGTCCTTGCAGCTATTATGGCCTTTGAACGTTTTGCAGGCTGATTCATGCCGCGTCCGATTACTGGTGGCCAACGCAATCTTGTACGCAGCAGTGAACTTCGCGGGAATGTACGCCAAATCTCTGGCAGACGGAGGACAGCGGAAGGCGTTTCTGGAGACGCACCGCTGCATGGTCACCCGCCAGCGATCTCAACGGGAAAGCAAACGGGAAGAGAAGCTCTTCCGCAGTGGTGAGACTTCTCTATCTTTTTGAAGCGCTCGTAGCGAAGTTTACTTAGCTGTTCTCAACCGATCAGCAAAGTTAAGCAACGTCGCCCGCGGTCATGAGTTGGATGGGTGACCGCTTGTGACATTACTACTGAGCGTTTCCGTGCTTCGGAGGGCACGTTAAGCCGTCGGTCCCGGTTGTCGTCTTAGGATGGCAGTCGTGGTATGGCATTTTGCGAATGCCCGCCTGGCTAGCTACCACCCTCAAGTAGAAAATCTGTCGCAAAGCACCTAACGGTGTGTTCCGGCAGCTGTCCTTGAGAGCCAATACTTCTAGGTTAGCCTGAACAACATCTTCGACCACATCATCACTTACCATCAGGTGAGATAGTGGTCAAAGCCTAACATATCAGGCATAAAAAAAAAAAAAAAATCTTATTGCCAAGAGAAATTAAAGACGAGCGATGGAATAAAATACACCGATATATTTCTATTGTATGCCGTAAACTAGTCGCCAAATAATGGCATATTGTACCCTTCATTATCACCTGCCTGATATCTATTCTCGAAGGGCAAAACAGAGGAAAACCTATATCTACATATAAGGAAAATCTTAATATTAGAAGTCCTGTTAAAGTAAAACCCAGGGGGCGTATTCATAACCATTCCATAACTTTATAATAGGTTTATCGTATGTGCTCAGTAATGCAAAAGGAATACTCTTTTGCGCTGTACTAATGAGGTTGGATGAACCTAACATAAAGTTATGAAGCGATTAGAATGATTATGAATGAGGCGGTTAGTGTATAGTCGCAATCAATGTATTTTCAGTGATACCGGACTTCCTGGCAGATCAGATCTACGATGACGCAACTAAAATGAGAATCGAATTGCAAGATCGACAATTCAACAATTTATACATAAAGGAGCACAATGACGTCTCCATAATCTACGCTGACATCAAAGGATTTACCGGTGAGCTCCAACTCTAATGTATTTTACTATCAAAATGACGGTTATTCTTCATTATTCGTTTTTAAATTCCTACAGCCTACGAGTATGCCCACCAGATACAGGTTTAACTTTTCTTTGCCCAATGCAACCAGGATAGCAAAACATCATAGCGTTATTTAGGGTATGAATTATGTGGCCCAGAGTGCCGAAAATAGCAACTTATTTTTGTACAGTATGAGTAGGTAGTAGTATTCCGGCAAAAAATAGTATGTAGCATAACCAAGAGCTTGGCATGAATGAAGGGTAGGGGGAATTTTCTAGGGTGGGGATTACCCTAGAAATTATGCTAGATATTTTCTAACCTAATTAGCGAGTCAAATCTAGCGAGAAAAATGCCACGCTTTGGACTGCTACTAAGAATTTAATGTAATAAAACTCAATTACCAGTGTCCGTGAATGAGATAGAAGCAAAACTAGAGTAAATTTTCTTATTGGAGGAACTTCATGATATATGTAACAGGCTATGCTTTCATTACTTGCCGAATTTAATAAAAAAAATCCTAAAGCAAATAAAAGTAATAAGTGGGAAGTTCGAATTTTGTAATTGGGCAACTAAAGGTATTCGAAAGAGCAGTGACGTTATGTTTGATCTATATAAAAAAAAAACTTAACATCCAACACACATTTTCATTAGTATGTGAAGAAGTATTACAAAATGTTTAAGGCTATTTAGCGTGTGTGTTTAATTAGAGACAATATACGTAAGTCCAGTAATAAAATAAAAACCATTTGGAAAACTATAAACACAGAGACTGGTAAAAATAAACCTAAAGATTCAAAGTGTCTTGGCACTTGACGAAATGTATAAAATTTTCTTTACCAATGTAGAGCCCAACATTGTGTAAAGAAAACCAAACTTGCAATTTATAAAGCAATAATATTCTTGGGAATTAAAATCGATTCAAAACTATACAGCGGGGCCGTCATACAAAAAAATGTAATATTTTTATTATACACTCACAGGTTGTAAAAGAGTAAAGACATTTAATAAAAATGACCCTGAGTTTCAAGCCCGTTCTTCTCAAAGTCGATCTTTACCATTTTTGCTGAACGTGGCAATAGATAATAATAATAAATTGCCAAAAAGCGTGACCACCTCAAAATATAGTTTGTTCAAACTTAAGCTTAAGAACTTTTTTGAAAACAATCCCTTAATGTGTAGACATTAAAAGAATTCATGTCAATGCAGCTTTTAGAATCTTTGTTCTTAGGACAAGTGCATACGTGATAATACAGTTAAACAAAATGGTGTAAATTTTGTTTAACTGTATTAGGTATAAAAAACTATGATAATTACATTTTAATAAATTATTTATATAAACGTAATTAGAATTTAATATATTTTAAGTAGTATAAATATTACAAAATTACAAATATACGATAAGAAAATTTAAATCATGTGCGGGATTCGAGGGGTGGATGGACGCGGGTTCGAATCCCGATCATGATTTAAATATTTCCTATCGTATATTTGTAATTTTGTAATGTAATCCGCATAGCAGGCGTTATTGCAAACATAACAATATTAAAAATACTATAAATATGTAATAAATGTACCTTGAATTGCATGTAAAAAATATACAAAAGGGCCAATAAATATCATTATATTTTTATAGAATATTTTATTATAAAACTTTATAATTAACATCACTAAGAGCATCGTAGGCGCCAAAATTGGTTAAATGATTTTGACTTTGACTTTCCGAGCCAAGAATCGAACAGTGGTTTGAAGTGATGGGATATAATAACATAACTTAAAAAGTGATTTTGTACGTTTACAGAGCTATCGAGCAAATGCAGCGCTCAAGTGTTAGTGACGTTGCTAAATGCCCTGTTTGCCCGCTTCGACAATCTTGCTGCGGTAAGTTTACTAACTTAATAAAATTCTTAACAGTGCCTGACAAACAACGCTCAGCCTACACCGGTAAGTCTAGTACTGTACTGTATCAGCCGAATTGTCCACTGCTGAACACAGACTCCCCCGGGATTTGCCATAATCCCCACGCTTGGCAGGCGTCTTGGGGATCGCAGTTATCAGTTCCTCAGAAGGCGCTGCTGCCCACCTTCCGGTATTTTACCTTTCGTCGCCTCTTACGACACCCACAGGTAGCAATGGGGGCGGTGAAATTCTGGCCCGGCACCCCACGGGGGTAGGTAAGTGTAAGTCTAGTAGCATATAATAAATAGTTCTATAAACAACGTAGGTGAGTTTAAAGTAAAAATATTCTGCAATGCATGCCCTTAGGAGGTTAGATAAAGGATGTCTTTTATTTTTAATTTGTAATTTTTGGAGAGCGATTTCTACTGAGCGTTTCCGTGCTTCGGAGGGCATGTTAAGCCGTCGGTCCCGGTTGTCGTCTTAGGATGGCAGTGGTTATACCATGGTGGTAGGGCACTTTGCGAATGCCCGCCTGGCTAGCAACCACCCTCAAGTAGAAAATCTGTCGCCAAGCACCTAACGGTGTGTTCCGGCAGCTGTCCTTGAGAGCCAGTACTTCTAGCTTAGCCTGAACAACATCTTCGACCACATCATCACTTACCATCAGGTGAGATAGTGGTCAAAGGCTAACCTATCAGGCATAAAAAAAAAAAAAGATTGTGGTAGAAGTAATCTATATTGAAATATGAATGATTTATTACAAAATTACAAATATACGAGAGGATGTCGCTCCATCCCAATACGATGGTTATAGACCGATAGGAAAAATTTGAGTTATGACTCATTGTCATGTTAGCTCAATTGGTTAGAGCATTCCCCGGCTAAAGGGGTGGATAAATCCGGGTTCGATTCCCGCACATGAGTTAAATTTTTCCTATCGTATATTTGTAATTTGGTAACGAAATCCGCAGGCGTTATTGCAAACATAACAACATTTTATAAAACATGAATGATTTATGATTATATTAACTATGCATGTACCAAAAATATTTTGTATGTTAGACGCGTGGCAGTACCAGTATTATTTAATTAATATAATATGCTATAATATATTTACTATTACATACTGAATATGCTATTCACAAGCCTGTTTCTTTGACGTGAAACATTCTGCCCGTCTGTCTACGCTACGAAGCTACCTGCTACGGCAATATTCTTTAGAAAATATATTAAGAATGCTAGCGACTCTCTCAACGAAGAAAACGTTATTATATCGTATCTACTCATATCAAACAGAAAAAGAGAAGATTTTATTAGCTAGTAGGTACTCTAAAAAATACGCTTAAATTAATTTCAAGGCAATTTATGTTATATCTAAAGTCGTCAAGCTGATGTTTCAGTCAACTTTTATATACATTTGTGTCCCCATCACAAGCCTTACAAAATTGTGACAAGGTTAAGCATAACATGAAGAAAGAACTTCGCTTTACCAAAAGCAATGTCATGCTATGTGTATTAAGATTTTTAATGCTCTCCCAATGCACATCAAAGAGATAAATAATTTGAAACCATACAAAAAACAATTGCTAAGTTGGTTACACAATAAAAACTATTACCCTGTAAGTGAATTATTAAATAAATTGTAAATCTAATTATGACTATTGTAAATTGAACGTGTTTATTCTGTGAAAATTATTTTGACTAACAATCGATATTATATATGCATGACAAATATTCAAATTAAAATAATAATTAATGTTGCACACCCTGAATAGGGTAGATTGTACAGGTACTTTTGTATACTTTTGTAACACCCTTATATCCTACAATCTGTAACAATAAATATTTCATTTCATTTCATTTCATTTCATGATAATGTTGATAACATTATAATTTCAACGTACTCAACGTCCTTTTTTCGTTTGATCTCGAATATTTTGGTACCTATAGCCTTTCGTAACCTGTTATTAGACTATCCGTAATAGTTTATAATGATTTTGTTAAATTTTTTTTAACTTAAAATAAGACCCGGCTCCAACACTCAAAAGTGTGAAATAACTTGTTGAAGTCGGTGCCTTGATAGTTCAAAAGTACCTATTATGTCAATATTGTGCGCATGGTATCGACTTCAACAAGTTATTTCACACTTAGTATAAAATTCGGTTAAATTTTTAAGTAAAAAAAAATTCTAACATTTTAGTGACCCTTGCTACTTATTGGATCCATTGTCATTCACTGGCAACGATTATATCAAGATAGGAAAACACTTGTCAGTTATTTCAGTGCACCTAACTCAAAAGCGGCTAAACCGAATTTTATGTAATTTAAATGGGACCACAAGGAAAGCATCAGCTTTCAAATAAAAAAAGAATCATCAAAATCAGTTCACCTAGTCAAAAGAGCTGAGATAACGTTAAAAAAACAGTCGAGTTGCGAACTGTACTGTATCAGCCGGATCGACCACTGCTGAACACAGCCTCCCTATTATATATATCCTATTTAGGGGGTATTTGCCATAATCCCTATGCTTAGCAGGCATCTTGGGGATCACAGTGTAAGATGGCAGTTCTTCAGAAGGCGCTGCTGCCCACATTCCAGTGTTTTCCCTTAGTCGCCTCTTACGACACCCCCGGGAAGATATGGGGAGGTGCAATTATAACCCGGCACCCCACGGAGAATGCTGAATTGAGTACCTCCTCCTTTTTTTGAAGTTGTCAAAAAAACAACCAGGTTTGCTGGTCAGTGTGACTTGTAGCAGTTGTATTGTGCTAGATGAGAAGGGCAATAATACCGTTGTTTATCAGGAGAACCACTGCCTGCGCATCAAGCTGCTGGGTGACTGTTACTTCTGCGTGAGCGGGCTGCCTCAGGCGCGGGACGACCACGCCTTCTGCGCCGTCAACATGGGCCTGCACATGATCCGCGTCATTCGGGACGTGCGCTTCAACACGCAGGTACTTACCGTACTGGAGATACTATACACTCCCACACTATACAGACAAGGATACACGTCTGCATACAGATAAATAGAGATGGTGCGATTTCGAATTCCGCATAGAATTTTCAAGCAGTGATGGCTCAGTGGCATTGGTTATGGACTGCCGGGCAGCAGGTCCATGGTTCGAATCCAGGCGCGGGCTTAAGTTTCACCGCATGGTGGAAGGCCTTTTTGCGAATGCCCGCCTGGCTAGCGACCACCCTCAAGTAGAAAATATATCACCAAGTACCTAACGATGTGTTCCAGCAGCTCTCCTTGAGAGCCAATAATTCTAGGTTAGTCTGAACAACATCTTCGACCACAACATCTGGTGAGATAGTGGTCAAAGGCAAACCTATCAAGCATAAAAAATCCTTTTGTCATATTGTAAATACCAAGTCAAAATTTTGCTTGTATATATTTGAGTCTAAAATCTATGCTTCTGATTTAGCTATTATTGAACTGTTTTCTTGTAATAATGCTTTGTCATATCAGAATTTTAGGGCAGGTTCAATAACACATTCAAAGAATATAATATGAATAATATATACTTATTATATATGTACAAGACCTATCCAAATCTAACAGAAATGGCAACCAAAACATTGATGAATAAAATATAAGTAATGGACAGGTGGACCTGGATATGCGCATCGGCATCCACAGCGGCAAGGTACTGTGCGGAGTCCTCGGTGTGTTCAAGTGGCAGTTCGATCTATGGTCGCATGATGTCAACGTCGCCAATCACATGGAGAGCGGGGGATTACCCGGGTATGTTACAATCCTTTATAGCTTCTGAAGTGATACCTCATGGTAAGCGACGCACCACTTAGTCAGAACTTTTGAGTCCTAGTAGTACATAATTCTTAAAGTATGAGTAAAACAGAGATTGGGCATAAATCATGGTTTTCATAGAGTGTGATTGGTAATATTTGTGACCATTCCCTCCCTCGCCCTTGACGCCAGCCCAACATCTGCAAGCTCCAAGCTTTAGATGTGACTTTAGGCATGCCAGTGCATGGAGTACTTATAGTTCAACGGTGGACGTTCCAGTGGATGTGATGATGATGATGATGGTAAATGTTGATTGACGGTAAAAAGGTTTTTATGTGTGTTAGATTACCATCCACCTTTGGAAAAATTTCTTTTGTTTCAAGCCCCAACGCCAAAAACATTTTAAACTATATTATGTGCTAATACCTACTAATTTGTATATTGTATTTAGCCGCGTGCATATATCAGCGACGACACTGGCATGCCTGAACGATGCGTTCGGCGTAGAGCCGGGTGAGGGTGGCTCGCGGAACGCTTACATCAAGGAGCACGAGATAGACACATACCTCATCAAGAGCACCGAGCAGCCGCACACGCCGCCCAACTCTCCAAGGGCTAAGTGAGTATTGAGGCCAGCAGGCTTCTTCTTCTCCTTTCCCACCCTAAGCAGAGTTGGTACAACATTATTTTTCCTCCACTCTCGCACTATCTTTCCACATTCATATTTAACACCCTAAAAAAGGGTTCCTTATTCCTTCCCTCCTCACACATACCACGATAGTCTATTACTGTATTTTTTTTTTACTGCTGCTACTTTTAAGATTCTGATATCACATCACATCAAAAGCCGTAACGTCCACTGATAGATAAAAGCTTCCCCCGTTTCTATAGTTTGCCATAACTCCTCGCTGTAGAAGCATCTTGGGGATCGCAGTGTAAAATTTCAATTCTTGAGAAGACGCTGCTGCCCACGTTCTGGTATGTTTCCCTTCGTCATCTGTTACGACTCCATCAGGAAGATGTGGCAGGTACAATTCTAGCCGGCACCCCACGGGTCACTCTGATGTACTCATTCCAAATCTTACTGCTGAGTGATATTTTAACGCATCGCCAAAAGCGCTGTATGTTCACCATACTGTACTGTAGTAAAAGTTTTATCTCTCATAATGTGTTTACCAGTTTCTAAACATTTACTTTTTAATATAATGCAATGTTATCTATCTGGTGTCTCTTTCTTTTTACAATGTTGTCTTCTTTTGGGTCTTTCACTCTCAGCTTTCCTAATATAGGATATAGCAATATGTGGTCCAGAGTAGCCAGAGAAAGAGAAGACTGGAAAAAGTTGGAGAAGGCCTATGCCAAATTAGGGTAAACGGATACGGTTGTCGAAGATAGATTTCATTTAGTGTAAGGAACTAACTATCCGAAATAAAGGATTTTATTATTGTTATTATAATGGTGCAATGTTGCAGAGCCCGCTCCTCGCAGCAATCTCAGAGAGGAGTATTTCGGAGACAGAGCAGCGGTATTGAAGAGGAAAACACGGCTAACTTCACGCCTGAGATGCCTTTCCAAAATGTAAGCTCACTTCTAATCGTGCAGTCATTATATTCATTTGTATTTGAATTATCCTTTCTGTGTCATAAAATGTAGTTAGACAAGGTACAAACAGGCAAGAATAATTAACGAGTGTACGATGGTTCTGCTCTTCACATCAGGCCCAAGATCTCAAGCACTAGGCCCACTTGCTAAATCGTAGACGCGGTAAAAAGTCTTAAACAAAATGAACTTTCTATTACCCGACTATAGTTACGATCAGGTGCTTTCTATCAGTGCAAAAACAGACCAGAGACCTGTAAGCGCGAGTTCGGATCCCGATCGCTAGTAGCCAATTATATTTCCATCTATATCAGAATTATAGCATAAAACTTCCACATCGGTGGGAATTATCATATCCTCATCCCACATCACCTCAACAATCTTCCCAACGGTGTTAATAATGAAGCTACCCACGTTTCGAAGCTAACGTGAACAGTCTTTAATGACAACGTCCATTAAACTGAAAAGCCGTGCGTTACAGCTTTAATTATAACCCATACAAGCTTGATCAAGGCTAGATCAAAAGAATTTACTAAGTAGATGACGTTCATGATCGGATCTAGGGCTACGAATCGCGTCCAGTATTAACTGTGCCTGACATAAGTTAAGACATAAGTCCGACCTTGTTACGTCAATGGTAACATGACTTAGGTTACGGATACAAAAGTGTTTTGTTCTAAATATGCCAATAGAATGTCAAGCGTAATCGAAAACAACCGGGATTTTTTTCTGCGGTTCTTGAACAATGAATCTTGATAATATGCCATTCTTGTTCTCATACTTGTCCATTTTATTTATTTCTATGTGTAAGTGTTTTATATTTTATCAAATCCTACCCTAATTGTTTTTTTATGCAACACAGACAACAAACAGATGGCCCACTTGATGCCAGGTTAGTTGTCTGAAATTATATCCAGCAAGACATGTTATTTTTAACCTTTCACATCAAAACATTAGACTTCATAGATGTACCACTTTACTTTCCTAGTGTTTTTATTACTTTTAGTTCTGCTAGTTGATCTTCTATGTCACAAAATGTCTCGGAAACTTTATATAAGTGGTTTTAAGTCACTTAGAGTGTCTTAACTATTTTCACAGCTACTTTAATTATTTATTTATTCTTGCATTAGTGTTCGAAAGAAGATATTGTAAATAATAGTTGTTAGATTTGTGACTTCATGTAAACGTAGAAATATGCACATGCTATTTCATGTTGTTTTGATCCGTATTTGGCGCTGACTCTCATCGCTTAGTAAGTAAGCAAAATAAATTTATAGGAGAGTAATGATATGATAATTAAAGTTATGTTTTATCATTTTGTTCTTATTTAAAGATATATTTTTATGTGACAAACTGTCGCCAACCCCGGACTAACCAACGCAATTTGTGTGTTTGCTTTCTAACCTTGATTTCAATTGTATTACAATGACTTTTCTTATTTGACTATCTACCCTCAGTGCAACCTTTAAACAATAGTAACAATATAATTTAAACAAGAATAGAATTTGAATAGAATTCGAAGTTGAAATTGGGTGTGAAAGTAACAATCACAATAAAGGTCAGTAAATCAGTTGCGTTAAGAATAAAAGGTAACAATGAGTATGTTGGCAGTACTACCCGCGCCGGCGCCGCCGCCATCCTTCAGAGGATTACGACGACGATGCCTCCTCGCTGCCTGAAGAGGAACAAAGCGAAGTGAGTACAATTTTGTTTATTTAAGACTTTCTTTTGACCTGTGGAACGTAAATCCTAAGCAAAAGGAAGAACTCCAAGGAGTAACTTAACATTAGACCTCTTTGTTAGCATAGCTCAGAAAATGTAAGGCTAACAGAGATTGAGCAAACATTTGTCATACATTGTTTATGTTACTCGGAAAATTTGATCCGAAACACATTTTGCTTGAAATTACCAGTACATAGCTCTGAACATTACATCAGGTAATATTGGCGTGGCTTCAGATACACGATTAACCTTTAACCAATTATTTTCGATATTACTTACACAATCTACAGTATAATTGCAAATGAGCAAGGTCTTAGTTCGGCATATCATGGCCTATGATTTAGTTATGCACTCATATATACGTTGCAGGAAAAAGATATAATAAACTCTATCGAAGTGAAGTCGAACCGGCGCATGCGGCAAGAGTACATGCGCTCATGGTCGCTTCGATTCCGCGACGCAGCACATGAGAAAGAGTTTGGTCAACTGGAGGAACGCACATTCAAGTCCAACGTGATGTGTTGTCTTGTTCTGTGGCTCTTCATCGTCGCTGTCCAAGTGGTCATGCACTGCAAGTGAGTATTACTACTACTGTTATTTACTTAAAATCGTATGTAATATCTTCCGACTGAGTGGTCTTGAATACTCCTGTACTTTCTTGTGGAATTATATTTTCTTATTACTTATCTGATTAGTACCCTAAATATATGAGTATCATTTGCTACAATTTGCTAAACTTAATGGCAACTTACACTCTGGATTATCATCTAAACCCAAAAACCTACTGTAGAAACTTATCCCGATCCTAAACACTCTAAACCTATATCTATCTCTTCTGTCTTCTGTGTTTTAACTGACTGATTCAAGAAATGGTCATCTACTGTGATCCTCTAGAAATATATCTTGATTATAAATATAATTAAGATATATTTTTACAGTTCTAATGGCAGATCTAAATAACACACACAAATTTGCAATTAGCTTAATTTTATACAAACTTCGAAAACCATCATTCAGCAAAGGGAAATATTATTTAGTGATATTAATAACTTTAAATATGGCTAATATTAGGTGAATTTTGGTATCTAAGAATTATTTCCCTTTTCAGGGACTCACTGCGAGGTTGAACACTCGTTCATTTCTATTAACAAAAGTTTTCCAAAGAAAATACTAAACTAAAATTAACGTGCAATCTAATAAACTAGTCATGATCAAACTGCAAAATATTTTAATTTGTTCCTTATGACCTGCTGATATAAGATTAAAATTACACAGTAAAGCAATGGTGAGGCATGGATAAATTTAAAAAATTAGAGATCTAAAGAAGGTCCATTACGATACACCACATTTAATTGTTTTCCCAGCTGTACGAAACTGATAATCGTGCTATTAGCGATGACGGTTCCATTGACGCTGTCGTTCGTGTTCGTAATGATAGAGGAGTTTCCGGCATGCAGCGTGTTGCCGCGCATCTCCAAGCTCTCCTCTGCACTCAGCGGCACCAGGATACGGAGGAATATCTATATTTGCTGCTTTGTCACCATCATGTCTATATCCAGGTATCTATGGTTTAGAAATTTCGCTTTATACCATCAAATGACAACCAACCAACATGTACAAAACACAAACCAAATGTTTGCTGAACTTATTCAGCAAACATTTGGTCGCGGTGTTACCGGGTACAGGTACCGTGTTGATACAGTTAAAGAAGATGATCAGATGTAGCATACCACCACGCTTTCCTAACTCTTTCGTATCTCCGCCCAAATTATTTTCTATAAACTCACATCAGGACATTCCTTCTTGTACAGGAAGTACTTTAAGGTTTGGTTCAGCAAAAAGTAATTCGACCGTAATGGGATGGAAGAATGTTGCTTAGCTTTCCCCCTCAGCCCCTTCAGCCCTCCTGACGGTAACCTCTGGATTGATGCTCCCAGTTAAAATTAGAATCAGCATGACACAATTATTTTATAAATATAAATGTCCTACAGTCTGTACTGTGCGGTATCAGTGTCCACTGCTGAACACCGCCTGGGGGGGGGGAGGGTATTTCTAGGGTCCCGGGACCCCACGGGCCTACACTGTACCTGTACTGTAATCCTGCTCTCCTCAACATCATGAAGATCCCGTAAAAGTTAGGCTCAGACAGTTTTACAACAATTCAGCAGTAAAGTATTTATAAATGCAGGATCTTCTATGATAGGGTATACAGGGTTATTGGTAAAATGCTAACAACCTCTTAGGGTTGACTTCTGCTAGTCCTAACAAACACTGAGATGATTTTTTTTTTTTTTTTTTTTTTTTTTTTTTTTTTTTATATGTCTTTTGTTGAATAAGCACGAGGAACGCCTGATGTCAAAAGTTCCTTGTGCCTGTAATGTATTATTTCATAAATTTTATTATTTTGTTATCTTAGGTTTTAATTACTATTTTATTATTTTGCTCGACGTAAATATTCAAAACTCTATTTAAAGGGACCAAGGCGCGGTCCAGTGTTGCCGCGGCGGGCGCTCTTGACTCTGAGTAGTCTTAGGACTAGCAGAAGTCAACCCTAAGAGGTTATTAGCATTTTATCAATAACCCTGTATACACCACATTATCACTAAATATAAAGTTAGTTGTGTTTTACCTAAATTTAAAATTATCTACCATTATTTTTATTATTTCAGCACAACAAAGCTCCACATCTGTCCATTACCGTATACAATAAATTCCACGGACGTCACTTCTATAAACACTAGCGGCAACGTGAGTGGCACCGGCAATATGGGCAACGTGAGTGGCACCGGCAATATGGGCAACGTGAGTGGCACCGGCAATATGGGCAACGTGAGTGGCACCGGCAATATGGGCAACGTGAGTGGCACCGGCAATATGGGCAACGTGAGTGGCACCGGCAATATGGCCAACCTAAGGAACATGACCGACCCCGGTAATGACACTACCAACCATTCTGTGGAGCCATCATGCTCAGAGTGCGATCGCTCGGAGTACGTGGTGTTCACATGGATCCTGTGCTTAGTGGCACTTACCTCCATCCTCAAGCTGTACTACCTCATCAAGACCTTTCTGGCACTCATAAACGTGACCATGTTCTGCTTGCTGCTGTTTGGGTATTATGAGACGCATTTCAGCAGGATCAAACAGAATAACGACTCGTAAGTATCCTTCAACTATCCACTATTTACAACAATAGTATTCTTCCCCTACCATGTATGTATCTTTGTAAAGGCAAATCCAAGCTATTTTCAAAAAAGAAGTGATGTTATTCCAAGACAAAAAATACCTAAGTATAAATACCTCTCTATGTTTTTAGTATGAAAAACTTGTTTTTATTATTTTATGGCTATTAGTATTTAAAACATATTCCGGAAAAATTTAAAACTTTGGCCAGAAACAGCTGCAAAACTAAACTGCACAATTGGTTATTAGACAATTGTTTTTGTAGTATGACAGAATAATTATTTTAATTTAATTGTTTA
The DNA here is from genome assembly GCA_963890685.1 of Plagodis pulveraria. NCBI lineage: Eukaryota > Metazoa > Arthropoda > Insecta > Lepidoptera > Geometridae > Plagodis > Plagodis pulveraria. The sequence goes on from OY982950.1 coordinate 7,487,433, forward strand.
AAAAATTAGTAATTTATTTAAGGCATAAATACCAATATTTGTACGCCTGCTCGCAGGTTGAATGCATTGCTATATATTTTCCTAAAATCTGAAATTGCTATGATTGTGTATTCTGACAAATAAATTATTGATTTGATTTGTTTCAAATAGTTACAAATATCTTCATATTCGATCATAACAAGAGCCATTTTAACTACGACCTAATCAGCGGTCGCAATACGACGCAAGATGACAATGACAAGAGACAACAAGACATGTCCGACCAAAAATCAAGCATCACATTTGATGTTATTGTGCGGATTAAGCTCGAGGCCCACCTGATGTTAAGAGGACTAACCTCTGCCTATAACAGATGCATTTCGTCTCTAGTCACGAATTGCACTGCGCCCGTCACCTTGAGACATACTTATACAGTCTTATGTGGCTGTAATTTCACTGGTTCTCAAGGACTGCTGCCGGAACACACCGTTAGGTGCTTGGCGACAGATTTTCTACTTGAGGGTGGTCGCTAGCCAGGCGGGCATTCACAAAATGCCCTTCCACCATGCGGTGAAGCTCAAGCCCGGAGCAGGATTCGAACCATGGACCTGCTGCGCGACATTCCATAGCCAATGCCACTGAGCCATCACTGCTTCAAATTCTGCTTGTTGCTTGACGCGTTTGATTATCAAATGGGTTTATATCGTCGTTTCGATAGCGTCACCTTCACGTTGAAAGTAAACTTGGTGACTATTACTAAATATCGTGGTATCTTTGTCTGTAAAATTCGTACACACTTGCATTTCTGTTTCGTTGCTAAAATAAAATACATATATAAGTTTTCACTCAAGTAACACTCAATGGGCTTTCATAGAGACATTTATACATTTATTTATTAAGGTTTTCCAACAGACTTAATACTAAACAAGCATTTCATACAGAGTTCAATAGATAAATTATAGCGAAAGTTCAATTACAGGAAAACACATCGGGGCTAACGAACAAATGGCTTAAATTTGGAGTGAGTTGCGCATAACCATTGTCGCGGGTCCTATTGCCAGGGTAGTGTTCTAGCTAGGTTCCCTGACCGTCTGTGACCGCGTATGCGACAGGCGAATGCCAGTACTGTGGGAACTCAAAGCAAAAACCAAATTGTATCAACTGTCTTTAATCACTTAGTACACATGTAAAAGGCTAACACTAAATGCGCGCGAGTATATCCAACGGCTTGAGCCTAACAGTCGCGACGTAGTAATATCTAGAGACCACTGGGGAGGCTAGGCGGTGAGGAAAGGCGACCGAGGTGCTAATGCAAACTGTCGCATGAGCATTTCCTTGTCCCTATAACCATCATAACCACCACCTATATATCATCATATATACACTAGGTGGACTGACGACATCGTGAAAGTCGCGGGTAGCCAATGGTTACAAGCGGCTAATAGCCATTCTTTGTGGCGCTCTATGGCGGAGGCCTTTGTTCAACAGTGGTCTTCCGGCTGATGATGATGATGATAACCATCATAAGATGACGAATCACTTATTATGTTTTAGCGCATGATATGCACTTACAAAGTGTATTTTGGAAACACTTCAGTACCATATATACCTTATGTCTAACCTTCATAAACTTTTTATCAATTAAATCAATTATATACAATGAAAACTCTTGAGAAAATGAAATATGTTTGGATAACTCACGTTAGTTCAAGTAATGGACTTGATAATAATATAGGTACTTAATTCAATTTCAGGCATCTACCGGCATACGTCCACATGTTGATCCTGCTGACTGTATTCCTAGTAGTGGTGGTGTACCATGCGCGGCTGGTGGAGGTGACCTCGCGGCTGGACTTCCTCTGGAACCTGGAGGCAGGCCGGCTGCTCAAGGAGATGGTCGACTCGCAGAAGACCAACGAGATCCTGCTGAAGCACATTCTACCGGATCATGTCGTGAACCACTTCCTGAGCAAAAAAAGATGTCCTGATGTACGTTTATAGATACTCGTTTAAGATTATAACATAGTTATAAGAATTTAACGAGACTTAATCGCGATAAAACATGTATGAATTTATTTACTTCGACGATTCGACCAAGTTACTTTGGTCGTGGTCACGAGCGGACTGAAGAGGCGGGTGTCAACGTCTTGAAGGGCGGGTATTTTCTCCAACTACCCGCATTTGATTTAGAAGTGTATTAAGTCCTATTAAATACTTATAACTATGTGGTCAAGTCGCGAAAGTCTTAAAGATCATAACGTGCAGCTGATGAAAATTGACTTACAATCAAATTCTTTTGGAGAAGGGACTGTCTAAATATCCATTTATAAGCTTGTGCAGAGGTACAAGATCAGCGATGAGCCTCCTTTGTTAAAGTAATGACATCATAAAATAAGAAAGTCTAGAATAATAAAAATCCAAGATGCAACAAAAATAGTTGGAGTCGGAATCATTCTATATTATAGTAATAAAATTTTATTATGCAATTGTTTTGTTCGGATTTTATTTTGTTAATATTTTAGCAACTACCTACCTAGTCGTATGTCCAGGAGGTGTATTCCCAGAAGCGAGAGACGGTTGGGGTGATGTTCGCCGGGATCCCGAACTTCCACGAGTTCTACTCAGAGGAGAATGGCAAGGCTATCGACTGCATGCGACTGCTCAACGAGATCATAAGTAATGTACCCAATTCTTTGTTATAACTCTTATATTACAAACAATACAATTTAATATGCTTTAATAAACGATTTCTTCCATACCAATCCATTTTTTTTAAATATTCTCAGTAATGAGGCCACGCACTAGAATACAAATAATTAGTTAAGGGTCTTACTGGTCTTTTTGTCCATTTATATGGTTAAGGGGATTTTTGGACTTATTGCCCAATTATCCCCTTCCAACAATCAATGACGACCCGCAGGGGATTTCTGCACAAAAAGTCCAGTAATCCCCTTTGCAGGGGATTTCTGGAATAAGCCGAGGGCGTGCCAAGTCATCGAATTCATTCAGAAATGCGGGTCGTTCGATGACTGCGGCGCGTGCGGCTCCGGCTGCGTGTTCATAAATAATAAATGTAATCATTGAATACTATTGTCTATACCCTAATGCTTACTTTGTCGACATAGTATAGTGTCGTCTTTCCTGCGTGCTAAACATAGCGGGAAACTAATACATCACACCCTGCGCTACATATATCTGTTACCTAATAATAATAAATATGTAAAGAAGTATAGCTCTCATACAGTTGCCACTTTGATTTCGGACTCATCAAGTTCACAATTAGCAAAACTAGCAAAATCTTCCAAATTCAATTAAATTGGTTGATTTGGCGCTTAAAAAATATCGCATCCGATTGGTCACGTGAAGGTAATATTGTTGCGCTGCACGGTACACTTTTTAAACCACGCCCGCCGCGGTAGTGATAACGTTCTGTTGTTTTTGAGTTTGATTTACATATTTATTCGTAGTCTGTTACCCTCTCAAATGCTCACATATAGGCTATTATAAAAAAAGGATTAAGTACCAATTTAAAGTAAAATGCCATTCCATCCTGCGGTGAAGCTCAAGCCGACGGTGGGGTTCGAACCTGCAGCACGGCAGTCCATGGGAGTAAATACTCGATTATCATTGCCTCAGAGAGATTAAGAAAATCTTGTTCAAAATGCCTGTTTTGAATGTTTATTCAAACACACCTGCGTGTTTTGTTAATTGTGAATTTTGAAGCGCTCGTAGCGAAGTTTGCTTAGCCGTTAACCGATCAGCTAAATTAAGCAACGTCCGCCGCGGTCAAGACTTGGATGGATGACCGCTAGTAACATTACTACTGAGCGCTTCGTTGTTTCGGAGGGCACGTTAAGCCGTGGATCCCCGTTGTTATATTAATATGGCAGTCGTTGTAGCATGATTGTAGAGAATTATGCGAATGCCCGCCTAGCTAGCTAACACCCTCAAGAAGAATATCTGTCACCAAGCAATGGTGTGTCCCAAAAGCTGTCCTTGAGAGCCAGTAATTCTAGGTTAGTCTGAACAACATTTTCGACCATATCATCACTTGCCATCAGGTGAGATAGTGGTCAAAGGCTACCCTATCAAGTACACAAAAATCCTTTCATTTCGTGTATCTTGGTGAGTTCGTTAGGTGTTTTCTTGAGGTCAGTTTAATACTTAACCTCAGTTGTAATCTGCAGTTGACTTCGACAAGCTGTTGCGAGACGACGTGCGGTTCAAGAGCATTGAGAAGATCAAGACTATCGGTGCCACGTACATGGCGGCCTCCGGCTTAGATCCCAATACTAAAGTAAGTACTGAGTGCGACTGCCGTGCAGCAGGTCCATAGCTCGAATCCCACCGCGGGCTTGAGCTTCACCGCTACCGACCATCAAGTAGAAAATCTGTCGCCAAGCACCTAAGTGTGTTCCGACAGCAGTCCTTGAGAGCCAGTGAAATTACAGGCAGTGCAATTCGTGACAGCCGAAATGCATCTGTTATAGGCAGAGGTTATTCCGCTTAACATCAGGTGGGCCTCGAGCTAGTTCCGTCACTATAACATAAAAAAAAACCTATAGTAGGTACTATAATTTCAAATCAAAAAATCTCTGCTCTATTGTCAACAATTTCCGTAGTGTACGCGATATAACATTTTTTTCACACTTTGGGTTAACATTATCGAAGTTTTCATACGGATCCCTATTTTTTTTTATTGTCTATAGCCTATGTTCATCATAGATAGTGGAGGATTCTAATGGTGAATGAATTTTTCATATCGCTTCGGTAGTTTTTAAGTTTATTCTTTACATACAAAAATACAAATCTTTCCTCTTTATAATATTATAGTATAGATATAGATATTTTTTTGTGAATTATATTGGAGGAAGTTTTATAAACGGTAGATAACAAAATTGTTGAGTTGTATGAAGTATAAGATAACAAAATTGTTGAGTTGTATATTTATAGTTAAGAGTGAACTGGCCGGCCCGTTCTCCATACAAACGTCGTAGGGTGATCACTCCCTTATTTGAGGATTTAGGTCCAAAATAAAGCATAGTACCGATTGATCTCGTCATTATCTAGGCTCGCATGATGCCGAAATTTTTATAAAATAATTAACTTGAGAATTATGAGCATCGAAACATTTTCATATAAAGTTTTCGAGGCTCATAACTTACAACTTAATTATCTTTTTAAAATGTTGGCATCATACAAGCCTAGATAATGACGATATCAATCGGTATTATGCTTAAGTCTGGACCTAAAATCTCAAATAAGGGAGTGATCACCCTACGACGTTTGTAAGGAGAAGTGACCGGCCAGTTCAAACTTAATTACCGTTTCAGTGCAGCGAAGGTTCAGAAGAGGAGAGCGCACACCTGTGCGAGCTGGTGGACTACGCGTTCGCGATGCGCGACGCGCTGCACGCCATCAACGAGCACAGCTTTAACAAGTTCCGTCTCAGAGTCGGTAAGTGTCTCGTCTCGTAAATCATGTGCCACCTTTTACGGCAACATAGCGCCGCCAGTAGGACGGATGAAAAATAATAATGTTTATTTCATTTAAAATACAAGTTGCTATTTGCGAGTTAAGTTGATATTTCACCTTTAACTCAAATTAAAGTACAAGCTACAAGCCAGTAGTGGCTTGTAGCTTTAGCTAACGTTAGCTAACTTTGATGTGTTAAAACCGGTAGGGATAAGTATAAATAAAATTCTACTTAACATTACTAGCGGGGATAACTAGTAGAGCTAAGTGTAACTTGCGGAAATAATTGTGTTGCACGATTCTGTTATCACTTTTGTGTGCAATAAAATATTATATTTCAAGACAGAGAGTATACAAAATACATTATAAAAATACTTTATTTACCAAATGCACTGAATCATTTATAGATTAACTGTAGTTATCACTCAACATTCTCCTTCCATATATTGATCATTTTCAGATCATCTCAGTCCTTACCTGTGCTTCTTCCCAGCTTTTAGCAAAGAAGAGTAAAATATTGTTATCTGCGTATTAAAACATATTATCATGATCCAAATAGAATATCCACTAAGATAAGGCTCGGCCCCAAAATGCTTCCTCAGGGAACGCCATATTATCAACAAATACTTATAATCACCAACTCCAAGGGTTTCACTCATTTTATTACCTATCTAGTTCTTACCTTTAGGTAATCTTCAATGAGACATAAAGGTCTACCTCATATTTCAATTCGATTAAGTTACTTCGCAAGTATGGGAACAGAGACGACGTCAAAAGCTTTAGCAAGGTCTACAAATATTCTAACAATATTAGTTGTTATGATATATATTCCAGGGCTACGTTCGAAAATCGCCATCACTATTCATCACTATTCAACAACTTTGACCACATCATCACGTGCCATCAGGTAACATTGTTGTGGTTAATGGCTATATATAAAAAAACAACATTTCATGTCAAAACCTTATTAAGGATTTGACATGAAATGTTGTTATGATAAATTTGATGTAAAGAACTTTAGCGCACCCTTAGCGCATGCTTTTGAATCTTTGATAAGCAGGACTGTTGATAGAATATTGCTGGGGCGTCATTATGAATGGTTTACTATAAGAATTGGTATAAAGTCTTAGCACATTTATCTAAAATTCTACACCTATTCCTGAAAAGCTTAAGCTTCTAACAAGATAGTTTTATCTAGAGGCTAAGTGATAGAGAAGGACAAGTTATACTTCATTTGATATATATCAATATAAAAATAACTTAAATGAGTATAGTCATTCTTCGTTACGATACAAGTGATAGTAATTTTTTATATTGACTGTTACAGGTATAAGCTGCGGGCCGCTGGTGGGCGGCGTGATCGGCGCGCGCAAACCGGTGTACGACATCTGGGGAAACACCGTGAACGAGGCCGCGCGCATGGAGTCCACCGGCGAGCTCGACCGCATCCAAGTTACGGAGCCAGCCAAAGAGGTACGCCATACTTATTAATTTATTTATTCGTAAGAAAGTTCTTGCATGAAAGTCCCTCGGGGCGATAAAATAAAGCGCGGAACGAGGTTATTTCAATTCAGTTAGAGAGGGTAATTAGATAATGATTGGAGGTGGTGGAGTTTTCTTTCGCCAATACACGAGCGAGGGTTGCACGCGAACTTGCCTTACTATAGCATCTTACTGATTTCTATCATCTTTTATTTACTTTTTAAATATGGGAGACACGCAACCAGGACGTCGTTTGCAACTCTTGGTAAATGCCGATTTGGTGGAATATTCTAAGAAGCTAACCCTAGAATGGGAACTTGCAGGTCCTGGAGCGGTTCGGGTACGGGCTGGAGGGTCGCGGCGGCGTGGAGGTGAAGGGAAAGGGATGGATGTCCACGTGGTGGGTGGAGCGGCAGCGCGGCGTGCCGCCCCCTCCCCCCGGCGCCGAGCACCCCGCGCCGCACCCGCGCTCTCTCGCCGCCATCGTTTTCACAATGATGCGCAAGCGCATGAACACGCATCCACTCGACCCCGCTGATAGACGTCAGTATCTACCCATACACTCATACAACCGCATTTACATTAAAACATCGTCTCCATCGCCACCATTATAGATTTTAAAAGGGGCGGGCACCGGTATATGCCTCTGCCCCTGCTTTGTGTTTATATATATAAACACAAACATCTCACCAAGTTTTCGTGGAGCTCTATCCTGTGCGAGACTTTTTGACAATTTGTGAGCACGTACTGAAAGTTTCTTGCAAGAATAGCCAAAAGCACTAGTCTAGAACCTAACCCGAGGAGAAGTTTTATGGTCTGGCGTTTTAGATTCCAAAAGTAAGACTTACCACCATTACAAATTAAATACATTATAAAATAAGTAAAGTTCGAAGAATTCAAGTCAAGATTAATGCGATATACACTTATTATATTCAGAGGAGCACGTTGTTTAGTAATTTTCGAAGTTGTAGCTGTTATTTATTAACCTTACATTGACTCACTGGTCGGATCACAGTGTATTGTTCTCCGGAAAAAGCTATAGTACTGATATATATTAGTGTTACGGACATGGCTGATATACAAGGTTATTGGAAAAATTATAACAACCTCTTAAGGTTCACTTGTGCTAGTCCTAACAAACATTTTGGGGTGGATTTTTTTATTAACTTTGTATTAAAAGATCATGCGTACTCCAAGCCAAAAGCGCCCGCCGCGGCAACACTGGACCTCACCGAATACTTATGAATTTTACATCGAGCAAAATAATAAAAGTATTAAATAATACATTACAGGCACTAGAGACTCTTAACATCAGGTGGTCCTCGTGTTTATTCCGTCAAATACACATAAACAAACACAAAAAAAAAGTTTGTTAGGACTAGCAGAAGTCAACCCTAAGAGGTTGTTAGCATTTTTCCAATAACCCTGCATATTAGTGTTAAAATTATAAATGACTAGAAGACCCTCGGTACTTTGCAGAAAATAATGGCATGCTTATATAATGCTTCAGTAGTAGTGTACCACATAAAAATTGATAATTCTTGTCCACCAGTTTTATTATTGTAATAAATTATAGTTTAGTATTATTATTGTAACCAGGCACGACAGGAGGGTCCGTGCGCGCGACTCGTGCTAAGACGGCGCCAAGCAGCACGGCGGGACGGCGACTCACCATGCTTGAACGGGTCACACGCAAGAAGCATAAAGAGTGAGTCACATCTTATTACAAATTGAATCATTAAAACTCCCGCACACATTTCTTGCCGTGGGTGTTGTAAGAGGCGACTTAGGGAAAAATACCAGAAGGTGGGAAGCAGCGCCTTCTGAAGAACTTACAACTTCTAGCGATATCCTCAAGACACCTGCAAAGCGTGGGGATTATGGCAAATCTCCCCAATGGGGAAGACCTCGCCCAAAGGTGGAGGTTACGATTGATGTGATGATCAGGCCGTTTTGTGCGTCTCCACACTCCTAATTACAAAAAGAAATGTTCCGGAAGTATCGGTTCCACAAACCACTAGCTAAACAGTATAAAAAGAGTGTTAAAGCATTAAACTAAATCACGTTAACCTGTTTTATTGTTATCCAAAGTTTTCGGTCGTGTTAAAAGTGTTTGAACTAAAACATAACCTTAGTGACCAGTGGTTGTTGACTTACTGAAAAATTTTGTTAACTTTTCTACAATAATGGCTATGATTTGCTATGGGGGCGTGAAAAACCTAAATGTCGAAGATGTGGTACAATGTGACGGTTGTAAACGTAACCCTAACAGAGTTGGAATCCTAGAAGAAATTGCAGAGCGCGAGGGCAGGTCGCGTAATATCAGTGGGAGCATTAGAATCTGATTCTACTGAAACAGCAGTCAGGCAACAATATGACCTAAAGTTTGTTTCTGTGGCAATGGCAAATGACATGGGGGCGCAACCAAATCAGACTTATAAAGTGGTTAGACTGGGTAAGAAAGGTGATCAACCTAGATTGTTGAAAGTGGTCATGAAATTTAGGAATTCAGCAATCAAGTTCCTTCAAAACCGGTCAAAGCTAGCCCAGCCTCGCTCTGCATTTGGTGATAAAACCTTCCAACAACTTGAAGAGCTAAAGATCAAGCGTGATGAACTAAGTGCCAGGCTAGCTAAAGGAGAAACCAAATTGACTATCAAGTTCATGAAGGGAGTACCAAAGATTATCAATGTAAAATACTAACCCAAACCAACAGTAAACCCTATGCCTCCCTCACCTTGTTCTTCACTAATATTTGGTAATTAAACTCGAATTTTACGTGTTTCTTCTGGAGATCATTGACCATTTGAGCCCTGGCTCAAAAAGAAACAAAAGCAATGTACAACATTCCAGGTTACTCTTTATTCAGGCTAGACAGACAGCATAAGCCCAAAGCTCAAGATGGAAAGACGCGAGGTAGTGGCGTAGTGGTGTACATTAACAACTCAGTTAACAATGTACTTTTAATAGCCAATCAAAACAAAGCATATATGTCAGACTTGACTGAGGCATTATACCTTGACATTCAGTGCAAACACCACCATTTTCTATTAGTAGTTGTATACAGACGTGAGACAAATAAAAATTGAATGACATGTGACACTAAGCTTTTGGAGAACATTAAAGAGGCGAGCATGCATGTTGTGGTAGTTGGTGACTTCAAGTATAGAAACATCAAATGGCCTCTAACTAGTGAACAAAAATTGCCAACACAAGCAAGTCATTTCCAAAAGTTTTTCTTTGACACTTCGGTATATCAGGTGGTAACACAACCAACCCGTTTTCACACTGTTAATAAGCCCTCCCTACTTGACCTTGTTATAACCAATGATGAGGAGCTGATATGGGGACATTCTCCTCCTAGTGGTAAGAGTGATCACTGTGTGCCCAGTTTTAAGATCCAACTACTATAAAAAGACTGCTCAAAATCAAAAAAGCTGAGAACCGTATCATAAAATGAATTTTGACTCCTTAAATCTTAATTATTATTTAATAACCGGCTAGGACTCGCGCAATATTTACCGGATATTGCTCCGACCAGTTTCGAACTTATTTGAAGTTCTTCGTCTGGGAGTCACGATTGTGCACAGCGCACGTAACTGCGTCATTTAATCTTCATCTAATGAATGCTCTGGCTGGATTCGACAGATCTGTGTCTTTTCAATCACAGTGGTTACAATTTAATTAATATTTGATAACACCATTGAAGTGCATGCTCCATTGAACCATACAAAACTCACAGGAAAAATAATAATAAGCCTTGGATTGATGATACAGTCATTGACCTCACTAAACAAAACAAAATATTGTGAGATGCATATTTACTTGATAACAGTGATACCAACTATAAGCAGAAAGTGCAATAACAAGTGTGTTCATGAGACTAGGAGAACCAGAGCTGCATATGAATCGAATGTTGTGGACAGTGGAAATAAACCTTTTTATGCTCACATGAGAAGCTGTATGTCATCTAAGGTTAATGTTCCTCCAGCAATTCATGATCAGCAAGGCATATTAATTACTGGTACAAAAAATATTGCTGAAGTCCTAGCCTGCGAGTTTCAGTAAACATCATGAACCGCTCCTACATAATAATCTTACAGCGCCATGTACACCTAGAACCATAAACTCTCTAGAACAGATATAGTTCACTGCTCAAAATGTCCTTCAAGTTCTGAACTGAATATACAGTCTGCAGCTGGTCCTAATAGTATGACAGGTTTGCTACTCCAAAAATGTGCAGAGACTATAGCCCCAAATCTAGCTAATATAATGACTCCATCATTTCATTCTTGACTACCACATCGGGTAGAAACCCGATGAATGGAAGCACGCAATAGTAACACCAATTTTTAAAAAAGTTGACTTACTGAATGCAGTTGATTATAGAGCCATCAGTCTGACAAGCATACCATGCAAAAGCCAAGAGCGCCTGATTTTTAAACAGTTGAAGAAGTTCATTGACATAGAAAACATAATTCCAAAACAGCAACATGGATTTGTGGAAAAACGCTCAATTATTACCAATTTGTTATCTTGCTACCACCAATGGGCCTAAGATTTCGAGGCTGGCAATCCAATAGACAAATATTCTATCTGGACTTTGAGCGAGCCTTCGACAAAGTTCCTCATAAACTAATACTTATTAAACTTGAACAGCTAGGCATTCGTAGAAAATTGTTATCCTGGCTTGAAAATTACCTCTCTGGTAGAACTTTCCAGGTTCGGGTGGGGAACTCTCTGACTCTAAATGTGTTTTGAGCGGAGTCCCTCAAGGATCAGGATCTCCTGCTCTGTTTTGGACTCTTTGTGGCAGATTTAAGCTCGGTCATTCAGTCGGATGCTCGCTCCTTTGCAGACGACTTTAAATACTTTGGAAATCTCTTGGCCCTTAATGGTGCATTACAGGCAGTTTTAGACCGAATGCACTGGACCAGACAATGGCTAATTAAACTTAATCCTACTAAGTGTACTGTCCTACATGTGGGCAGAAACAACCCCCACAACACATATATGATTGACAACATTCCTGTTACCCCTGTTGCATCTCAGAAGGACCTTGGAGTCAGTAGGATCAGTAGGGCGTCAGTAGGGATCTCAAGTGGGCTGATCACATTGATAATATCTGATCGTATCTTGTATGCTGTACGTCGCTCCTCTCAATGTATAACTCCAGAAACACTTATGAAAATTTACAAAACGTACATTAGACCCTTACTTGAATATGCTTAACAAGTGTGGAATCCCTATTTAGCCAAAGACATAAATTGTAGAGACTGTGCAGAGAAAAGTGACCATACTACCCTATTGTTTTAAGAAGAAGAACTATGAACAAAGACTTGGGATTTTAAAACTGCCAACCCGGCGTGGACGAGGTGACCTCATCGAAACCTATAAAATTCTCTCTGGCTGACAACTGAAAAGTTAATTCGTTACATACAAAAATACAAATCTTTCCCCGTTATAATTAGAGTAGATAATCTCTGTCAAACGTTTCGGCATATACGTAAAATATAATGCAGCTATAAAGTTATGTTTGTTCTCCTAGTCACAGAGACGTTTAGTTTAGAATTTAGATCACGATTAACTACTAACCTAAATGCGCCTGATTCAACAATTATATAAATAAAAATCTCTTTGAAAAAATTATTCTACATAAGAACTTCTACCACCACTAAACCAGTATATAGCAACAAACTAGGTATCAGTTAATTTTATGTTCAATATTCTGTATAGGCTAGCCTTTGACCACTATCACACTTCATGGTAAGTGTGTTCGAAGATGTTGTTCAGCCAAAGATAGTTTTTTTTTATATTACTCACATGCTAGCCTTTAAATACTATCCCAAATATCTAATGACTGTGTTAAGGCGAAGATATTAAACAAAATTAAAAGATATTTAAAAATCGAGAAACAGTAGCATTATACCTAACGGTTTCCGAATAATTTTCTTGTTTTTTATTCTAGATATATTTCGTTGTTAATGCATTGAATGACTGAAAGATTGATTGATTCTGTACGCAGCGAGGACGTGGAGCGTGGCGGGGTCCGTTCGCAGACGTTCCGACTGTCGGAGCGGCCGTGGGTCGGCACGCTGCGGCACGCGCCCCACGCGACCCACACGCTCGGCAGTGCCTCCGCGCCGCACACGCCCACTGCGCACCATGACCCGCATCATCCCCCGCAGCATAAAGCCCCCATAGACAGGATTGGTAAATATTTACTCGAACTATGTTTCATTTGTAGTTACTTAACCTTTAAACTTTATTTGATCGAAAATTAATAAGTACTGAGTTCTAAAAATTTGTTTTTTTTCCAAAAGGCAAATCATGAAACCACTTTTTTATGAGAGTGTAGTGTGTGTTAATTAGCAAGTTAAAAATTTTAAGTTCAAAAGACACACCAATGTCTATTGATTTCTAAATTTTATCACGATTAACATGTTTTTAAAGTGTGCTGATTTGGACAAATAATGGGCTATATTGCTATGAACAACTCTCGGAATATCTGTATTCAGAGGTATCAAAAAAATTAACTTTTAAAGAAACTAAAGAAACCAATCGACAGTTTCAGGCGCGCGTATAAAGGCTTCGAGCTTTTCAAACCGTTCTTCCACCCCGCACTTGCCCGAAGGCCGGAGAGACGATGTCACCGCGGCTGCGGGTAACGGCACGCTCGGCTCTTTCCGCCTGCGCTCGGGGACCACCGCATCCTTCTTCCGCTCCAGAAACAAAGAGAAGCAGCAACGGAGAGACGCACTTAACGGAGACGCTAAGGAGAACGGCGATAATCCTGTGACTAAAATGTGAACGAGCATTACTGAAGGTCGGATTGTCAAATGTTTAACATACGCTACAGCCAATTAAAATTTTGTGTGCTCAAAATCAAATATTTGACACAATATATTAATACACCCAGGCCATTGTTTGTTACCACGAAGTTTTGGCTTGAACGTGCATAAAAGGACTAGCATATAAGATATGCGATGTATATTATCTGGAGCTAACTTTATTTTATTAAGATGTTTGCATTGTTTTTTCAACGTCGTCGCGGTCAATATAAGAATGGCTGAGAAGTTAGCTACCTGTTTTGCTCGGTTCCAGTGTCTTCGTTAGTTATTTAAACTACGAACAAAGTCCACTTAATGTGTCTGACTCATTTGAGGATGTGGAACCATCCACTTAATGTGTCTGCATTTTGGTATCGACGTATAAACTTGTAAACAGTTGAAAAAACTCAATGCAGATGAAATATGATTGGTCTATGCCAAAGGTTTAAGGTAAAAAAAACATGTATATTAAGGTGTATATGTTATAACCCATAATGAAACCATCATACTTCAGTACCCTATACTTTATTTGTTGCCAAATTACAGAATAGATGCCAAAAAAATCTAATTATTTTATTATGCAACTGCAACATTGCATTGTATAAAATTATTTTATGTAGGTAAATTTGAGTACAAAATCGAGTTTTATTTGTATGTTGTATATACTTACGAGATATAGATACTTTATAAAGAATTCTATATTGATGTAATCGAGAGGAAAATCATTTTTAAATAACATAGGTATATATTGTACATATTGTAAATAGTAGTGTTGATTAGATTTCAATATACTTAATTCAAAATTGGCTATAGTCAATGACCCTTGGTAGAAATCTAAGAGCAAGATCCACCATTTGCAACCACACATTGATAATGTTAGTTTTTTATGTTAAACGTCTATGTTTACCCAAATTTATATGTACGAGTATATACTATAGACAGCTATATGCAAATGAGAAGTATTAATGTTTGGCGCCATTTTAGGTTCATTGTTTCATTAAAGCGGATATGCAAGTGAATCGTATTGATTTTCGGAACCATATTAGATTCATTGCTTTATTAAAATTAGAGGTAATGATTTTCTGAACCATTTCAGATTCATTGCTTTATTGAAGCGGACGTGCAAGTGAGAGGTAATGATTTTCGGAACCATTTTAGATTCATTGCTTTATTGAAGCGGATGTGCAAGTGAGAGGTAATGATTTTCGGAACCATTTTAGATTCATTGCTTTATTGAAGCGGATGTGCAAGTGAGAGGTAATGATTTTCGGAACCATTTTAGATTCATTGCTTTATTGAAGCGGACGTGCAAGTGAGAGGTAATGATTTTCGGAACCATTTTAGATTCATTGCTTTATTGAAGCGGATGTGCAAGTGAGAGGTAATGATTTTCGGAACCATTTTAGATTCATTGCTTTATTGAAGCGGATATGCAAGTGAGAGGTAATGATTTTCGGAACCATTTTAGAGTCATTGCATTGAAGCGGATGTGAAAGTGAGGTTATGATTTTTGGCTCCATTTTAAATTCATTGCCTTATTAAACCTGATGTGCAAGTGAAAGATGATTTACGGAACTATTTCAGATGTTTCTTTATTAAACTGGGATTATAACCAGTTCTTATTATTCTGATTGCACTTACGTAATCCGCATTGTATATATGTAAATGCTGACGTGTCAATGTACGGTTGTCCGTACACAACTAAGCCATAAAGTACTTTTTTAAATTACGCAGTGCCATAACGTTTAAAATATATTAAGATATATTTTACTATTAATACGCACTTTCAAGGATCTTATTAAGTGCCACTATGGCGAATGCCAAAGAACGTAGATCTCAGCAGCATTTTAATGTATCCTTCATATTAAGTATAGATTTTAAGTAATTTTAGATCTGAAGTGTACATTTTTACATTTAATGTTTGTCTCATACATATACTTTAGGTAAAATGTACTACAAGTATTTAGATAGATATACAGAAAATTATATTGAATTGTTCTTGTCGGTGTTGAAAGTAAAATGAGTATGTAGTTAAGATTAAATATAAACAGAATTTATGAAATAAAACTATTTATTAATTTTCAATATTTTATTCATCGCCAAGTTGTATATCTTAAAATAAGCGTACGAAATTTAATTTGAACATTTTATCTAGCTTTGGAAGTAACAACACTGAAAGAGTCTTTTATACAAGTAGTTTTCTACAAGTACCATAACTAAACGAGATGGTTTTATTATTTAAAAAAAAAATACATAACATGTATCAATATAGAATCGACAATCGTATTTACTCTAATTTCAACAATCATTGTATTTACATGCTTAAAATATTTTTTTGTACTGTTTTGTAAATATTTACGAAAGTGGCTAACGACAACAATAAATTAGTTACGTTTTCAATATATTTAACCATAACAATTTAATATGTGATGTTCATATTTTTCATGATAGAATACATTATTCTAGAAAATACCACTCATTGATTTTAATGACCTATATATTTACTTATAGTTAGTGTGTGACATTTTTCTAAACTAAAACCTATACTTATATGACAATATATATCACATATTCGGAAATAAATACTATTTAATTACGTCACTACAACAAACGTGACGAAAAATTAAATACAAAATGAAAATAATTAAAACAACCTGCCGACCTCAAATTGTAAAAATCATATCTTGTCAGATAGAACATGACCAGTGCTAAATTTCACCGCCGTTCGAATTCATAATAATAAAATAGAAATAAATAGAGGCAAGACACTTATTATTGCTTCCATAATGAGAATACTTAGTTGGTTTTTATGTAAATTTCTATAAAAATATAATATCTTGAGATAAATTTGTCAACGTGTTCACAGCACGTATGGCACCAATATCATTTTCATTCAATTTTGAGAAAACTCTTTAGATTAAAATTATTAAAAAAATTAACTATATAACTACTATTCAATTAATCAATCATGGCTAGAGTCCGTACTTGCCGTTTGTAGAACTTCCGTCCACCTGTTGGAGAAAAACATATTTTAGAACTTATATTTCTTCTGCCAGGTATGTTGTGAGTGAGCTGGTATTAATTTTATACACCCATTTCAAGAATCCAAAAATCCTATAAATGACATACTTATTAACGTACGTAGTAAGTAAGAGGGTTGTTACCTGCTATGCGTGTATAGGCTGTCTGCCCTGAAGAAGTACACATGGTTCTTGAACTGCAGCTTAAACACGAACTCCTTGTCTATGCCGTCTTCGGGAACCGGCGCGCACACCGAATATCTGAAAAGATATTCATCAATATCATAATGTGAGCGCATTTGCACTGGGATTCATAGGGTCTCCTTTAGGGGACGATTCCAATGTACCCTTACATAAAACACCCCCAGTTTGGAGCTTTGATCTGATCTTGTTTTCTATCCTTAGGTGGAAGAGGCTTGAGCTTCACCGCATGGTGGAAGAGCATTTTGCTAATGCTCAACTGGCTAGCTACCACCATCTAGTAGAAAATCTGTTGCCTAGCACCTAACGGTGTGTTCCGGCAGGAAAGATGTCAGGGGTACGATGCTGAAAGACCGAGTTTTGTTCTCTAAACAAGCATATGCCTAAGTTTTGTTTATCGAGCAGTCTAAATCAATAAAATGTTAGGTTTTTTTATATAAAATCTTTGTAAAAAAATATCTGAAACTTCAAGGCCGCTAACGCACTTCAAGATATGCTAATATTATTTAGTAGTATTATTATTCGTTGCGATATATTTTGAATTATAATTAATCACCACTGCAATACCACTGAATTCTACTACTATAAGTGATTAGGAATTTCGCCAACGATACAGAAAACCATGATATATAATCAAAATATAAAGCCTCTTTCTGGAAACGATCTAAGGTTTATTTTTTGTTGGCAGCAGTTAGTTTTTATGCAACTGCATATTTTCAGCTTTGCACCTTCCTCTTCACTTAAGAGGCATTTTACTTTTTAATGCGGTATACGAAGATTTTAAGCGCTTAATTTACTATCATAGGAAATATCTACAAGTTGTTTAATAATTGATAAAAATAGAATGATCTGGTCTCTTTTCAGTTAATGTACCAGATTTACAAACATAACATTAATTATTTTGTAGTGACCAATCTCCCGCACCTTGTTTTACGAATTAAAGTACACATAGCCAACTTCAGAGTTCTATCTCTTGTATAAAGATTCATCAAATCAAACTAAAAAAAAAACTTTGCATCAGGCATATAATCCTGTTGACACATAGTGTACTAGAATATAGATAATTAATCGTCATTGTAGAAAAAAAAAATAAAGATCTTGCGCCAATTTCCACGAATTATATCAGCAGTTTACCACGATATATTGCGTTTCATAAAGTGTAATTCAAAACAGATATTATATAAAAAGAAAGTTCATTCTTTAATTAATCTGATCTTTAATAAATTGAGATATTAACTCTGTTTTGTTAGAGATGAAAAAATATTTAACATAACTCGAAATGCTCATAAATTGAATTGTACAAGCGCGAGGCGATCAGTACCGCGCGAGCGCCCATCGAGGTAGGAACTGTGTTCGTTTTGCCTTGCTCTGACGTCTCGTACGCGGAACGCTTAGACGCAAGTTTATAGTGCGACCACAGAGTTTTGATCATGTCTTTATTTTTTTAAGTAACAAACTATACTTTATTTTTGTTGTCCATAATATAAGTATTGTTGTCTTGTTAAGTAACTACATCTTTAGTTTCTGTTCATCCATTGTGTTAAAAAAAGGAAACGTCACAATTATGCAGCCTTATAAAGCGTTATTGCAAAAATGTTAAAATCTCAGAGGGTTGACTTCTTCTATTTGGTCTGCTAGTTTTTTATTTGTTATTCTAGTTTAAATTAGTAACTCACTATAACTTTTGTTTTAGAAGGATAAGATGACAGGCCAATAATTGATTTCCAATATTTTTGGATTCAGTTAATGTCTATAAGTGAACACAGCAATAACTTCAGCAGGAAATTAAACTACCTTCCTAATTTGTACAAAACGGCCTCCCGGCTTTTCCACCATTTGTACAAACCGGGATACCAGTTAGCGGTCGATAGTCGTATTTACAAATTTACCATAAAATCTGAGTAAGTGTTTTCTGCGTAAGTTTAAGTTTTGAAGCAGTGATGGCTCAGTGGCATTGGCTATAGACTGCCGCGCAGCAGGTCCATGGTTCGAATCCCGCCCAGAGCTTGAGCTTCGCATGGTGGAAGGGCATTTTGCGAATGCCCGCCTGGCTAGCGACCACCCTCTAGTAGAAAATCTGTCGCCAAGCACCTAACGGTGAGTTCCGGCAGCAGTTCTTGAGAGCCAGTGAAATAACAGGCAAAATTGAGACTTAACAGTTATCTCTCAAGGTGATAGGCGCAGTGCAGTTCGTCACTTGTGATGAAATGCATCTGTTATAGGCAGAGGATACCGCTTAACATCAGGTGGGCCTCGCGCTTGTTCCATCACAATGACATAAAAAAAAAACGACTTTCATAATCCAAATGATTTTCAAAATTATGCATCCTTGCCCATACAAGAAAGAATCCATAACAGAAGTATTTTAAATATTTTGTTGAAATCTGAAACCAGCCCAAATTACATTTTGGCCCCAAAATATTACGTCATTTCATATTCATCTCGGAACTACGTCAACAGTTATAAACCTAGAAGACCGCAATTTTGCATATGTATAAGTCATTTTTCACTCGATTCATTTTGCAACGCAAACACTTACCGATGAAAATTTGCGTATTAAATAATCTCCTAACTAATTTTAAACTTCTAAACCAAAAAATCTGAAATATTACAAGTGTATAAATTACATGTAAATAATAATATCAAAGAAGGACCAAAGCCATAGGTGGTATAGATTTTCAGAAAAAAATATTGCTCTCCAATACAGTTTTCCCGCCAAAGATCTTAAAACAATTGGGTTGTTTTAATCTTGTTACTTTAAAATATTTGGCGTAAAATTCTGTAACAATTCATGGCTAAAGAACAATAGTAAATTATCATATTAAAAGAAGAATCGAAGTTCTAGGTGAGTTAGTGACGAAAAAATAAAAATAGCAATTAAATTACTATTTCCCACCATTTTTTTTGTGTGTTCAAACCCCATTTCCAGTATTTTTTTCTATAAAGGTGTATTATCATTTAATTTCCATATAAAGGAAATAGTGAGCATAAGAGTATATAGTGAGGATTGCATTGGTACCAAGAAGTATATATGTTGATTATAGATTGCATCAAAGATATTCCATTTAAAAACAAAAAAACCTCAAAATCTGTAAATATATATTTACATTTCGCTGTTTGGTCTACTCAAACTAAATGGATGAAAATGTTATTTTTTTAATGGTATAGGTGATATATTGTGGTAGTGAGTAACGGAAAACCAAAAACGTCATGGGACGTTTGTGGTTGGTACTGAGTTGTTTTCCGGATGCACAGAAAAATAAACCTCAATCCTATGCATGGTCATTATGGCAGACGTTAACACTGGATATAGATACTGTGTAGAGTGTGAACGAGGAAAATAGCAATTTTTGGAAAATTTAAAAGAAAGAGCTTTTAGTCCGCAGCTTTTAATCAATGCCGTTACGTCAAATATTTATATAATTTAAGGCCGTATAAATATTTAATTATTTAAGGTTATTGTTACAATAAATGATTCAAACATTATTTATTCATAAAGGATGAAATGTAAATATACGATTCACGATGTAGGTTGACTACTTAATGTACATGCCTACTTCTTTTCTATAACATTAGCAAGTAATCGACAAGAAATTGATTATTTACTCATGCCAATCACACAATTTTTAAATTCGCAACTTACATTTCTTTATTAATGAGTGCTAGTATCAAAATATGTTACTCACAGTCACGCTATTCCGTCGTCACTTCTTTCGCTTGTGTATGCGATGCGCTGGCATTTACCTAAACTTCAGTAGCGTGATTTTGTGAAATGGCTCTTAAGGTTGAACTGGCCGGTCGCTTCTCCATACAAACGCCGTAGTGTGATCACTCCCTTATTTGAAGTTTTAGGGCCAGAATTAAGCATAATACCGATTGGACTCGTCATTATCTAGGCTTGTATGATGTCGAAATTTTAAAAAGATGATTGAGTTGAAAGTTATGAGCCTCGAAAATGTTGTATGAAAATTTTTCGAAGCTCATAACTCTCAAATTAATTATCTTATTAAAATTTCGGCATCATACAAGCATAGTTAATGACGAGATCAATCGGTATTATGCTTCATTTTGGACCTAAATCCTCAAATAAGGGAGTGATTACCCTACCACGTTTGTATGGAGAACGGGCCAGCCAGTTCACCCCTAAAAAAAAATTGTTTTTACGTACTAAGTACTAGATTTCGCGATACTCGCTCACTCTGTTCAAAACTGTAGAGATATCCAGTCAGCGACTGTACCGAAGCCCCACTAAAGTATGGTGACTACAGTCAAATAATACATAAATAGCTGCGACATTTATGCATTTTGAAAGCGTACTGACTAAGGTGTGGCACTAATAATACGAGACTTTTATTGAACCTAGGCGAAAATAACCATTTAGTAGTATTTTTTTTTTTTGCGGTTACCCAACATACCTTTTGTAACACACCACATTAGAAAAAAATTGTTTAAATGCAATCACAGACTAACAAGCGATCTAGCACTAAATCTGTCAGCGATCTAGAGCTGCATGTTTCAATAGTTTGGTTAGACGAAATTTAGCGCTGCAGAAAACATCTGTCACTCCATGGCGTACTCGCCCCGTTGTCATCAAGTTACGATTTTTGTTTGAAATAGCTTCTCTAGTACATAGCACTTAAATCTCAATGCCTATAATAAGTACCGTCATATACAAACCGTGAGAATGATCATAGGCACCGCGTGGTGGATGGGCATTTTGTGAATCCCCGCCTGGCTAGCGACCACCCTCAAGTAGAAAATCTGTCGCCAAGCACCTAACAGTGTATTCCGGCAGCAGTTCTTGAGAGCCAGAAAAATTACAGGCTAATGAGACCTAACAACTGGACGTCTCAGTTTGACGGGCACAGTGCAATTCGTCGTTGACGAAATGCGTCTGTTATAGGCAGAGGTTAGTCCACTTAACATCAGGTGGGCCTCGGGCTTGTTCCGTCACAATAACATAAAAAAAAAACAAAAAAAAAGACAAAACGTGTTAAACTCAGCTAGGAGCCTCTATAATAATTGTTTATGAAAGACAAAGAAGATTGCTTCAACCTACGAATAACACATATTTATTTGCAGGCTTCAACATTCAGCCTCCTAGGTAAATGATGGTGAATTATGGTTTTTGGGGGATAGTTCATCCTCCAACTATGTTAATAATGAGCCAAAGACACGTACCAGCATTGCATGTATTGTCTAACATCTTATGACCATCGAACTCCAGGATGGGCATTGTTTTCGGAGGAATTGTTTAAGAATTTGGTAGTTATTAATGAACTTAGAAGACGATCGAATAAAAGCAAATGTCAAATAATCTGTTTGCCGGGTGGTGGAGATTGCATGAAAAAGTACAAATTTCAAAATGTATTTCAGTTCCATAAGCATATGACCTCGGTACAGTTAAAATATCGCTGAAAATTAATACATGATGTGGTCGAAGGTGTTAACAGGCTAACCTAGAATTACTGGCTCTCAAGGATAGCTGCCGGAACACACCGTTAGGTGCTTGGCTACATATATTGTCTGCTAGATGTACTGTTGTTCGTTAGATGTGAATACGCTCATAGACTTTTATAGATTAATATTTTGTTGTCGGTGCTGGTATGGTTACAATGTCTGTAGATATGAATGAGCTACTTACCCCAGTAGCGGTAGTGATGCGAGCGGAGAGTCGTCCTGCCAGCTCTTGTAGAAGAAGAGAGAGAACGCAGCAAACACCACCCACAGCTTCTGCCACCCCGGAGACTTCTTGAACTTACGCAGCAGGTACCCTGAGAGTTGCGTCTGAAAGTTTGGACATGAAACGTAAAAAAGACGTTTTATCCGTTGAACAGGCCCACATTGTATGGCAGTGTTGAGTAAGCACCTTTATTGGCGATATGCGAAACATTAATTAAATAAAAAATAAACACTAACTTTTGCTAACCCGGACACAGAGAAAGTTGCAAAACAAAATCCGTTCACTAGGTCTATCCAACACTTACGTTATTTGCCTTGGGTATGATTTGGTATCAGAAATTCCAGACCCTTTTCAGATGATTGGGTCTGACGTAGGTACCTATTGATCGTGAACACGTGTCATTCTTGTTTATCTAAGATAATTATTAGGGATGTTAGTTAGTGAGTAGTTTAGTAATAAAGTTACCCAAGATATTACAACGCTCACAGAAGGAAAATTCAAATTGCACGAGAAAAACATATCGATTAAGAATTCCTACTACACAGTTTGTGATTACTGAAGCGACAAAAATAAAATACAATAGTATCGAATAAGATGGTTGGACAATTCCGCCTCTGCCAAGCTATCAGCTGTACGTAATTTAAACAATTATTGTAATAATTTTATACTATGTTCTGTTAAACATTGTCAAAAACGTTTTAATGTAATGGCCCCGAATTTATTTTTGTTTTATTTTTGCCTAATATTGCAGTAGAATGTCAAATATTAAACGTTGTAATTGATATTCATAAGCGAGTCGTAAACGCCTAAATAAAAATTACTGATATTATTGAGAAATAATTTTGTAGGTAATTTTAACATAAACGCACTCAAGGTGTAACACATAAAACCCTTAACTAAGCCCTAGACTAGGTACTCTAAAAATTTACTAATAAAGTACTTCATTTTCAATACGAGCGGGACACAATTCCTGGTTCTCCAGGCGCCTGGCTATCGAGACTTAGTAGAAAGTATTTGCGAATTTAGTGTTCCCAATCAGTGTTTTAACAAACGTAGGTTTTGAGCACTAATTTCGTGTATATACTCAAAGAGTGTGTGTAGTCTAATACGAACAATACAAAAATCTTGGCTCAGCCTCCGCAGCCTGTGTGTGGCCAGTTTAAGGTCTACATGTAAATATAGATATGACTATGTGACATTATTAACCATGGGGCTCAACTCCCACTTTTTAAAAACTATTATAGAACACGAACGTCATTATTTCAAGTTTAAAATATTGATACTAAGATTCATATCGTGGTCTTCACGAAACAATAATTTTCATATAGCGCTATCTCTTTCGCACAAATGACGATTCAATGCATGCAGCTCGCTCTCACGTTGAAGTTCTAATGTAAGTTTACTATAGTGATGTGTGGTAGTGCGAATTAAATTTGTAATTTATCACATACGAACGACATGGCGCGCACGCTTTTGTCACCGCTGCAACACACAAGCTGGTTTGACTGGCACGGGACGCCACGCTCGACGCCCGGTTCACCGCAAACAAGCACGCTCCCCCCGCGCCCCGCGCCCCGCCGAGTCGCTCGGCTGCCACTCGGGATACTCGCGACCATTTGCATCTGTTTAACACGAAGGCTCCACGCCCCGCCCCACGCTCAAGTCGAGCGTGCACTCAGTTCTTACACTTAGAGTTAAAATAAGGCTGCATTCAAAGACGGGAATTGGTCCCCTGCACGTGGCCTCAATGACGTGATGTCGGCACTCTGGTACGCAGCGGCGCAAACGTGAAGGTCAAGAGAGAGGTAGACGTTTTTTTTTTTTTTAAGTTATTGTGAAGGTACAACCGCGAAGCCCTCCTGATGTTAAGCGGTATCCTCTGCCTATAACAGATGCATTTCATTTTCACAAGTGACGAACTGCACTGCGCCCATCACCTTGAGACATACCTGTTAAGTCTGGTTTTGCCTGTTATTTCACTGGCTCTCAAGGACTGCTGCCGGAACACACCATTAGGTGCTTGGCGAAAGATTTTCTACTTGAGGGTGGTCCTTAGCCAGGCGGGCATTCGCAAAATGTCCTTCTACCATGCGGTGAAGCTCAAGCTCTGGGCGGTATTCGAACCATGGACCTGATGCGCGACAGTCCATAGCCAATGCCACTGAGCCATCACTGCTTCCAAAAGCTTTCCAGAGAGGTGCAGTATGTGAGATTGTTGTATTGTAGTAGTGTACACACCCGCATGGCGAGGTGCAGCCGCCCCCTCGGCAGCGCCGTCACGCGGTGCCAGCACACGTGGGCAGCACTGCCGCCTCCGCCACCGCCGGCAGCAGCGCTCGAGCACCACACACTCTCTGACAACACATTTTATATAACTCATACTAATATTATTACATCACGTAGAAAAAACTGGTTTCTATTGTACATATATTCAACATCATCCCATCAATAACTTTGTCGTCTACCGTAGAACCAACGCTTCGCCATAATAACCACGCTCGGAAAGCGTCATAGTTGTAAGATAGCAGTTTTTCTGAATCTGCCGCTGCTTACCTTCCGGTATTTTAAAGATATGAGGAGTACAATTCTAGCCCGGCGAACATGGGGAACGCTACATTGAGAATTTAACATTGGTGAGCAATCACGGGATAATATATATTTTATGTCTATGTCTATAAAATATATATTATCCCGTATATATTTTTTATATACAGACATAATGCAAACAGAATTTATTTTATAAGCGCAGAAGTTTTATAAAAAATAATGTGGACGTAGTCAAGACATCCAAAAGCACGACAGTTCATTTTCATTGAATCGTCCATCTGCAGTAAATCATTCTCCAACAAATTCAAGTATTTTTTTATGCCTTATCGTTGAGTTTAACACAATCTCATCTGATGGTAAGTGATGTCGAAGATGTTGTTTTGGCTAACCTAGAATTACTCGCTCTCAAGGACAGCTGCCGGAAGACACCGTTAGGTGCTTGGCGACAGATTTTCTACTTGAGGGTGGTAGCTAGCCAAGCGGGCATTCGCAAAATGCCCTACCACCATGCTATAACGACTGCCATCCTAAGTCAACAACCGGGACCGACGGCTTAACGTGCCCTCTGAAGCACGGAAACGCTCAGTAGTATGTCACTAACGGTCACCCATCCAACTCATGACCGCGGCGGACGTTGCCTAACTTAGCTGATCGGTTAAGAACAGCTAAGCAAACTTCGCTACGAGCGCTTCGAAGTTCAACTTGGTTTCAATAACTTGTTAAGAAAAACAATAGGCAGTCAATGCAACATACGAATTAATTAACTTTCAGTCCACGACCAAACTCCCTTACCTGCCTCTTATGTAAAATACACAGGTAAAGTTTACTAATAATAAATCAAGATAATTGTTTAATACACAGATTTTTTATCTAAAAGCGCTTCACAACACAGAAGTGACAATTTGAGCTACAAAACTATCGCGAATTTTGTTTATAATTATTATAGCAACCGGTTAGGACTCGCTTAATATTAACTGGAAATTTCTGCGACCAGTTTTGATCTTATTTAAAGCTCTGCGTCCGGGAGTCACGATTGTAAACAGCTGAGAGCGCGAGCCTCAGTAAGTAACTGGCGTTGAGACGGTTGCACCGTATCTGTTAGTCAAAATTACTCCTTAGACATTTCCGGTAAACATTACGCAAGTCGTATCCGGTTGCTAAATAATAACTAAAGGTAACAATGTTAACACAGCTTTAGTACTACCTACTTTACAAAACTCACCGACTTCCTGTTCATAAGGCGTTAGCTCTGTGTCGACATCGTCGTCTCGTTCCCTCGCCAGTTCGATTGTTTTTTCGAAAGCTCGCCACCATCCAATGAACTCGTTCTCGTTGCTCGCACTCAACAGGAGGGTTAAGTCATCAGGCCCTGGTAATTATACCAGAAAGTATGGTCATGTATTTAAATATAAAATTACCTTTTTAATGTATTACCAACTTTGATAACTATGAAATGTGTGGGTGAAATTTGTTTTTAAATAATTTTTGCAAACAAAGCTGAAATCAACCATTAAAGCGTTTAAACTCGAGTAATGTGACATACAGTATGTGTTCTGGCAAACGCGTGACAAACGCAGCACAAATATCTCGTCCCATTAATACTGTGTTTTGGAAAGTAAGTGACGGAACAAGCCCGAAGCTCACCTGATGTTAAGTGGACTAACCTCTGCCTATTACAGATGCATTTCTATAAACGAATTGCACTGTCCCCGTCACACTGAGACGTACAGTTGTTAGGTATCATGTGCCTGTAATTTAACTGGCTCTCAAGGACTGCTGCCGGAACACACTGTTAGGTGCTTGGCGACAGATTTTCTACTTGATTACTACATTTTGGGAATGCCCTTCCACCATGCGGTGAAGCTCAAGCCCATGGCTGGATTCGAACCATGGACCTGTTGCACGGCAGTCCATAGCCAATGCAACTGAGACATCACAGCTTCAAATGAAAATGTATCTGATTTTACTTCTTCCGTAGACTAACAACACTAGCCTCGGGTAAGGCCAGCGTCAAGATTAGAAAACTAAGAACTGTCCATAATAGCGGAAGCCAATTAAATCTTAAACTGCCAAGGAATCTGCTGCATAGCTACATTATACAATGGAGCATGGAGGATCCCCAATGCTACCTTTGGGTGTCGTAGGAGGCTACTAAAAGTAAAATACCGGAAGGTCATTGTCAGAAGCAGCGACTTCTGACAAACTGATATCTTAAACTGCGGTCCCCAAAACACCTGCCAAGCGTGGGGATTATGGCAAATGCTCCCTAAATAAGGGAGGCTGTGTTCATCAGTGGACAATCCGGCTGTTACAGTAATTAATGTAAGAGGTACGAAAGCCAAAATACGAGATTTGAGCTTTGTTTGTACATAGGAAAGAATCTAGGGTAACCCTGAAGACAACACGCGACTTCCACCAACAACCATATAAAAGGGATATGATGATTATAGCGAAATCTTGCTACATGGACTCATAAGACAACTACAATAATGGTGCAAAATTTTATGGTCTTCTCTTATGGTGGAGGAAATGACAGGGACAGCGTGATACACAACGTTTAGAAATGTATTATTTTCATTAAGTTGGGCGTATGCCTTACCGTCGAGTGTGAACGAGTGCGGCAGTTCGGAGGGCAGTACCCGCAGCGTGCGCAGCGGCAACGCGACGTGCGCGCGGAACTGCGCGCTGCCAGCCTTCGAACTCACCACCAACACGTCACTGAACTGTACAACGGTAAATATTACATAATTACATTCAACGCTTAGCATTATTTAAACAGCATTGAGACGTGATAAGCTAAAAAAATAAATTTTCCACTTAAAAAAATGTGCATTCAAAATAGATGGGAAAACATTCGACAGTCAAGGACTCACTTCCATAGCATAATTGGAAATGCACCAGGATGGTATTCTGGGGTTTCAGATCAAAATCCCATTGGAAGTTATCTTTTTCTACCCGAAAAATAACATATTTCAATAATAATTAAGACCACGGTAAGGAAAACCAAATCATTGTCTGTGTACGGTGCAACCGCACATTCTCCCGCGTAAGCATTTTTGGCATCGTTTTAAGTAAACGACCAGTTCGCAATTAGCATCGATTCGATCGTATCGCGCGCAGCTCGTTATCATTAAATCATTTATCATTTTTATATATCAAATAAACATTTATATCAACTATCAAATCAAGCATTATTTATAATATTATATCATCTTAAGAATACGGTCTCGGACCGTACATCTTAATGGTCCTTCGAGCCGGATCTGAGCCAGCGACCTATGGATTTTATACGGTCTGTACGGTATCATAACAATTTTATTATTATGAGACCATACAGTCTCATAACAATAAAATTGTAAATACTATATGTTTATAATTAATGTCATGCTTTTCAATAAATCAATAGGTTTATAATTATTTATTTCATGACGTACGGACAAGTACCCAACACAAAAGAAAATATAGTTCGTTAGTATAAAATCATGCCGTATATAACCGTAAAACGGTGAGTTGAGCAGTGACATATCTATTTAACTGGCTAGGCTAGTTAAGGGAAGATATAATAGCCAAGTAGAGTGACATGAAAGCCCGAGTGGTATAACCCCACGACTGTCCAGCAGTTTTGGGGTTAAAATCAGCTTCATGGTAAGCTAAGGAATTTCCTATCTATACCGCAACAAATAAAACTTTTGTAGCCAAACCTTATCTCCTACCGGATAAACCACCCCCTTACAAAGAGAAATACCTAAACCGTTAATCACCTACTCTACACACTCTCAAATCAGAATAAGCAATAACAGGTTTAATGCGCTTGACTTAGTGTTTCCTTTACCTAGAACAGCATGTAATCTGTAATACAGATTAACAGTATTTATGTAATCTGAAATAAGGAATATACTCACTAAGAAAAGCATTCTTTGTTGAAGTCCTCTCGTGGAGTGCTTGTAAAGACAGCCCATTCTGACAAACTCCCTTTCAGCAACTAGCAACTTATCGTAACCTGAAACCAATAAACAACACGAATTTGTACTCATTACCTTTAAGTACGTACGGTAATGGGGTGCCGGATTAAATCTTTACCCGTGGGTGTCGTAAGAGCGACTAAGGGTAACACGCCAGACGGTGGGCAGCAGCTCTTTCTGAGGAACTGATATCTCAACACTGCTATCCCCAAGACGCCTGCCAAGCATGGGGATTATGGCAAAACCCCCCCTCTTAATGGGGGAGTCTGTGTTCAGCAGTGACTATCCGGCTGATATAGCACAGTACATACGTTAATATGTATACATAATTTCAATATGTGTGATGTATATCTCCTTGACAAAATTTCATCTAAGTATTACGATATTAAGACAAGAACCACACTGGTGGGTATTACTAACGTCATGGTGTTAGTGACCGAGTAATTTAAAGCTGCCGCATTCGTAAAGTAGCATAAACGTTGCATTCGAATTTCATGATTAACGATAGTTATTGGGTTTTCCGATAGATAAATTCTTAGAAGCAGCGTGGAGTCAGGGACTGCCCCTAGTATTACCAATAGACTCGCCCCCTATCACATGAGATAAAATTTGGGATGAAAGGTGGGTGGTAAAGATACAGCTGGACTGCTGCCTATACATTAATAATACTAGACTACAGGTGTAAAGATTAATGTTATGTTTAGGATCGCGGCGAGTGCGATCTCAAATCTAAAAGCAGTCTAGTATAAGTCTCGTATCACTAAATAAATCTCAAAGTTGATATGCAGTTTTTAAGTTCGATGTATGTAATGCCGGTGTATTCCGGCAGATAAATGGTCAAAGGATAACCTATCAGGCATAATTAAAAAAAAAATGGAACATCTCCCAAAAACTGCATCTTAAGATCGATCCCACCTTTGAGATGAATTTATTAATTCTAATGCTAGATTAAATTGAGTCTCAGTCAATCTAATCTAACTCCTACGGTGGCAATTATACATTTCTGCTGGCCGATTTCTACACGGCCTGTCAATTCCAACCTAGCTGAAACGATAAGAATTAGAACCGACTAAGAAGAAACCTTATTATATATATATTGTTTAATTTTAGTTCTAAATAGTAATAGAATTTCTTAAGTATCTTTTGTACAATCTGATTTTGATGAAGCGCTCGTAGCTTAATTTACTTAGCTGTTCTTAACCGATCAGCAAAGTTAAGCAACGTCGCCCGCGCTCATGAGTTGGATGGGTGACCGCTAGTGACATTACTACTGAGCGCTTCCGTGCTTCGGAGGGCACGTTAAGCCGTCGGTCCCGGTTGTTGTCTTAAGATGGCAATCGTTACAGCATGGTGGTAGTGCATTATGCGAATGCCCGCCTGGCTAGCCACCACCCTCAAGCAGAAAATCTGCCGCCAAGCATCTAACGGTGTGTTCCGGCAGCTGTCCTTGAGATTCAGTACTTCTAGGTTAGCCTGTACAACATTTTCGACCACATCATCACTTACCATCAAGTGATCACTTACCATCAGTGGCTAACCTATCAGACATAAAAAAAAACTAATTTTGGCAAACAAATATTGTTATTATTATTATTATGTGGTGCCGATCCCACACAGTAAACGTTGTTAGTACCAAGCAGAGCTGCAAGCCTGTACAAGTATAGTGAGTTACCGGCGATGTCCCGCTGCAGCTGACAGAGCGCTGCATGGTTCTCCACGTGGTGCAGCTGTTCCCGCGCGGCGGCACACAGCGCGCTGCACAGCTCCAGTGCCTGTGCACTTGCCTCACTCCAACTGCTGGCGCACAGCTCTGCAAAATGTTGCCAGTATTAACAAGCATCGACACGGTTTTCTTCCATACAAATAATTATTTAATTCCATTTTAAAAACCGGCCAAATGCGAGTGGGACTCGCGCACGAAGGTTTCCGTACCATTATCTGTAACCTAATCTTAATCTTGCAAGTTACATACACTTTTCGCAGTGTCCGATTGAGCTGGGTAGGTACGGCAAAAACCTCTTTTATTGTATGGGAGCCCCCTTAATTATTTATTTTATTTTAATTAATTACATTTAAAGAGAACATGAAACTAAATATTCTGTGAATAATCAAGCTTATACAAGATATAACCTTACTTTATTATACATCTTCTTATTCGGCACCTTTATTGCTGAAGGTCGTGTCTAGTATGAAGTAGTGTAGATCGCTGGACGTGCTAAGATTTTCCACTCGAAAGGTTTATCGATAAATATATACATATTAAATTATGATAGGATACCACTTTTTATTCCTAATAAATAAATAATAAACGGTAAAATTTTTACTAGATATTACTACAATTATATTCTCCTAGCCATTTTGTGTGCCATGTTTGAACTATTTTCCAAGTATTCATTATCAGATTTTTCAAAGGAAAGATTTAAAAATTTAATAACACCTAATAGAAACACTGCCACAATAAAAACAGTTATTGTGGCAGTTATTTGTTGACGGGGCACTCCCACCAAATATTAGGAGATTTACCATATACACCGTGTCCCAAAATTCAACGATAAGCCGGCATCGGTGCATGGACCTACTCATGACTCCTCGGAAAAAAATAAAAAAAAAATTATAACTGCTTTTTTTATTAATTACAGAGACTTTTATAAATTTCATCGATATTCGATACCCATTATGCTATTTTCAACTACCATGACCACAATTTTTGACATATTTTTGATATTTTTTGTGCATTAGCAACCTAAGAAGGACGGCTATCTACCACAATCCTTTAAAATTACAGAAAGTCTGTAGTTATTTTACAAAAATCAGTAAAAAAAATTTTTTTTCTTATAATTTTCATAGATTTTAACATTCTATGCACTTTCTATAGTCTGGGTTAAAAAAAAAAGTATGGACACTACCATGGCAAGTTTTATTAAAAGTTGGCGCAACTTTATAAAAGTCTCTGTAATTAAAAAAAAAAAGAGTTGTAATTTTTTTTTTTTTTTTTCCCGAGTAGTCTCGAGTAGGTCCATGCACCGATGCCGGCTTATCGTTGAATTTTGGGACACGGTGTATATATTAGGTCCTTACATATGAAATTGGCGTTTTTCGTACTGGCCACTTTAATCACGAATTTCTCCTCTTTGGTAAGGAATTCCAAATTCAAATTTGTACAGCTATAGACTCATGTATTTGTGCTTCGATGATCGTCATTCATTTGTTTTTCTTCTTCTGTTTTTTTCTGTTTGCGTCACTCATTTTACAAAATGGAAAACCTTAAATATCGCATTATTTACGAGTACGAGTTCCGCCGTGGCACTAGTGCTGCGGAAACAACTCGAAGGGTGAATGATGTGTATGGCGGTCGTGTTGCAAAAGAAAACACAGTTCGTTTTTGGTTCCAACGTTTTATTTCTGGAAATTTCGACCTGCAGAACAAGCCCCGTGGACGGCCTGAGACTCAAGTTGATAATGAAGAGTTGAAGGCTATTGTGGAAGCGGATCCATCGCAAACCACGTCCGAGTTAGCTGCAGGCTGCAATGTTAGTGATAAAACTGTTTTAATTCACTTGAAGCAAATTGGGAAGATTAAAAAGCTTGAAAGGTGGGTACCTCACGAATTGACTGAAACAAACCGGCAAACGTGCGTCGACTGCTGCGTTACATTACTAAACCGGCACAATAATGAAGGTATTTTAAACCGAATCATTACCTGTGATGAAAAATGGGTTCTTTACGATAATCGGAAGCGCTCAGCGCAATGGTTAGATCCTGGCCAGCCAGCCAAATCCTGCCCCAAGCGAAAATTAACCCCAAAAAAGTTACTTGTAAGCGTTTGGTGGACTAGTGCCGGTATTGTTCATTACAGTTTTTTCAAATCTGGCCAGACTATTACGGCTGATGTCTATTGTCAGGAATTGCAAACCATGATGGAAAAGCTAGCGGCTAAACAACCTAGGCTGGTCAATCGCTCCACGCCACTGCTGCTTCACGACAACGCTAGACCACACACTGCGCTACAGACGGCTACTAAATTAGAAGAGCTTCAATTGGAAAGTCTAAGACATCCTCCGTACTCCCCGGACCTTGCTCCAACAGATTACCATTTTTTTCGAAATTTGGATAACTTCTTGCAAGGGAAAAAATTCAACTCCGATGGGGCAGTCCAAATCGCCTTCAAAGATTTTATTGATTCCCGTCCGACTGGTTTTTTTAGTAAAGGGATCAATGAACTACCTATGAGATGGCAAAAGTGCATAGAAAATAATGGTTCATACTTTGATTAATTAAATATATTATATTAAAAAATATTCGACTTTTTGTTCCTCCCATACAAAACGCCAATTTCATATGTAAGGACCTAATATATCTCTCTCACTAAAAGAGATAGCTTGACAAAACGCTAATGAAATCCAATCTTACCCCACTAAATATAAGTTGTACTTTCAACTGTTATAAAACAGCTCTTTAAGCGTTTCGTTTAGGTAAAAATTAGACAAATCAGGGAATCGGATTGCTTGTCGTTAAAAATACAGATGTAATGTCACGTATCATACGCATGTATGATACGTGACATTACTGGCTACGCTTGTTTTTTTGGAAAACTGTCATGGCTGCCTCTCTAAATACACTCGAGAGCAATGAATCCGGGTCACTTAAAGAATCCTAAAAATCTCGGAAACTAAAAATGCTAGGTTAATGCAATAAATTGTATTTAATAGACAATGTAATACTCCTTAAATGAAGGTATTAAAACTTCTTAGTTATTGTAAAGTTATATCATAAAAAAATCAAATTTGAAAAAGGGCCACTTTCGAAGATGGAACTACGAAATTACAGCATTTGGTTTTGCTTTTGTTTGTAATCTGTCATTTATGTGGGTACATAAACCATGTTGATAGTGCTCTATATTCATTATTCAAGCTGAAATTATGTCGCTTACGCCTGAAGAATGCACCAGAATACTTACAATGCTGGAAACCGGCCGGAGTCAGCGCGATACAGCCAGGACTGTCGGTGTGTCGCTGTCAACAGTACAAAGAGTTCTCCGACGTTACGAAGAAACTGGTTCTAACCTACGCAGACCAGGAACGGGCAGAACCAGGTGTACCACAGCACGAGAAGACCGATACTTGGTGAACACCATGCTTCGAAATCGCTTTCTCACAGGAACTGAACTCACCAATCAGTTTCGACGCCTCGGAGGAAGTAACCCAAGTGCATGGACAGTAAGACGTCGGCTTGCTGAATCTAACTTAAAACCCCTTAGACCTGCAAACGGCCCTAAACTGGAGCGTGGGCATCGTATTTCGAGACTAAGATATGCCCAGAGCCACGTAAATTGGAGTATTGAAGATTGGTCAAAAGTTATGTTCTCCGACGAATCAAAATGTATGCTCTACAAGCACGATGGAAGACACAGAGTGTATCGAAGACCAGGGGAAAGATTCAAGCAAGCATGCATCGAAGAAAAAGTAGCCTACGGTGGTGGGTCTGTACTTGTGTGGGCCGGAATTTCTTCTGAAAGTCGCACAGAGCTGGTGATCATAGAAAACGGCTCTTTAACTAGCGTAAGATATGTGGAAGAAATCCTCAATGATCACGTTGGTCCATTTATGGTCAATTTAGGTGAGGATGCTATATTTATGCATGACAATGCCCGACCTCATACAGGTAGGATTGTGAATGACTACCTTCAAGAGATGAACATTACTCGTATGGAGTGGCCAGCGCGCAGCCCGGATATCAACCCGATCGAGCATGCTTGGGACGAGCTAGGCAGATGCGTAAAACAACGAAACCCTCCCCCAATCACGCTTCGTGAGCTCAAAATTGCTCTCACAGAGGAATGGGAGAATATTCCCCAAAATCGTATAAGGAACTTGGTGTACAGCATGCCAAACCGCGTAAACGCAGTAATGGAAGCACGAGGAGGCAATACGAAGTATTAAAATTCAAGAAAATCGTAATAAAGTTCAAAAATTTCATGTTTCCTATTTTTGTTTTAAGGAGAGATCAGCAGTTTTTTTCTTTATGTAATTTTGTGTTAATAAAATGTATGGTGACTCATATTTTTTTTACTTTCATTTAAGGAGTATTACATTGTCTATTAAATACAATTTATTGCATTAACCTATCATTTTTAGTTTCCGAGATTTTTAACATTCTTTAAGTGACCCGGATTCATTGCTCTCGAGTGTAGTATTATATTTTACTATGTTAAATCCGACGTTGTGCATTTAAACAAATTTATTTCGTAGTTAATTACCACATTGTAAAGACGTAATACTGGTCACAGCACCAACGGAACTGGCAGAGTGTAGTAGACTATAGAGTACTGCAGTATGGTACAGTACCTGCAAGGAGAGGCTGCAGATGCAGCAAACGGTGCAGCGGGCGCAATAGTAGCCAGGCCAGCGGCAGCGGCGCGCGCGCTTCGAAGGCGGCGCAGGCCGCGCGCACCGCCGCCGCGCCGCCGCCGCGCCGCACGCTCTCCACGAGACCCACCAACACGCCCACGCGAGATATGTACTCGCTGTACGCCTGTGTGCCGATAACCATACTCTAATACATTTATTTACATCGGATAACTTACAGCCTAATTATTGAGCAATGTAAAAACTGAACTTAGTACTTTTCATATATTAAATAAGTATACAAAGCGATCCATCAAGATGGGGCCAGTAAGGAGACTGAAACTTTAAGACAAAGTTCAATGGAGTCATATTTTACTTTCGAAAAACTCATATAACTCCAAAATCGACGACACTATGATTGCGTATTTTTTTTCAATTAGGACTCGCTTATTCTAAATTAGCTTTTGTATTTTGTTACAATAATTCTTATTCTTATTCTAATTGGGGGCGATATGCCCTGCACTGACGTCCCGCTTGGGGTGTTTTGTGCATTTCCCCCGCCAGCTCAGCTTCTCCCCAAGCCATCCTAACTCCTTAACGTAGCGGAGAAGGACTCTGGGCCGCTGGCATAGCTGCTCCAGTGGCGTATGTGGTGGAAAGGATTTCGATGGTGAGAATGGCTCACATAGACCCATTTCAACTCATATTTGTTCCGTGGCTTCACAGTGCAATAGGACGTGCTCCAAGGTCTCTTCTTCACGCATACAGCCTCTACATAGAGGACTTGTTACAATAATTCCATTGACATCATTTTTAATGCTGAGGTTCGATTCCCGAGTGGCATAGTTTTTCGGACCTATAATATTTTTAACACTAAAATAGACGATTAGTTTGAACAAATGCTAACAAGCAAATAATATATGAAAATTTACACATTTTTATTTTCTCCTTGTATTTTTTCTACGTCTTATAGTATCAGATTTCGGTCAGATTCGGAGTCGCTGAAGGGGAGTGAGGGCATTATCGACGCTCTACAGTAAACATTACAATCATTCATTTAACAGTGTTTTAAAAATGGGGCAGAATTACTATGATTTTCATATAATCTTGGATATCTCATAATTTAAAAATTGTTCAATCAATTGCACGATTTTCACACCGTTATTAAGTTGTTTTAATTTTCTACATTACTACCTATTATTTTTTACTGCCTACCAAAACTAATTTAGTGTAATTAGTCAAACTCTTACTCAACATAAGATTCTAAATACTCACATCAGCAGTATTAGAAAGGTATTCGTACATCAATTCGCCTATTTTCTTGTATTCTGGTTCCTCGTTATCTGTAAAGGGATATTTTTATATTATTTTACGTCTACATAAAACAATCCACACTACAAAGGCTAACCGTGTATTATCAGTGGGAACCAGCCGATTGTG
The DNA here is from genome assembly GCA_963890685.1 of Plagodis pulveraria. NCBI lineage: Eukaryota > Metazoa > Arthropoda > Insecta > Lepidoptera > Geometridae > Plagodis > Plagodis pulveraria. The sequence goes on from OY982950.1 coordinate 7,524,396, forward strand.
AAGCACCTACATCTTTTCGTAATCGATTTTCATTAGTATGCTTAATCCTTGAATTATTTTCCATGTTCAGCCACATGATACATGGTTTTTCAAAGTCTATGATGGCAAGCGATATCAATCTAGTCGACCGCATCATTACTTTCTATCAGGTGAATTTGACTATTCAAACGCAAAATAAATATTTACAAATACATTCCAGAATTTTATCAACTGAAAACCCGTTGTCTCCCGATAGAGATGTCCAGAAAGGTTCATATCTTCCGATCGTCCGGAAAACTTTAATGACTGAGATTTTCCTTGCGTCGATTCCTTAACCCTGAGGTAAATTTTTCTGTAATCTATTGTGAAAAAGAAAAATAAATACATTAAGAAATGCTAGTAACTGACCGTTGACCTTAGCACTGAGCGTCCTCTCGAGACGAGCCAGCAGCGCGCCCGCGGGCAGCGCCAGCGGCTCGAGCGCGAGGCACGCGCGGGCCAGCGTCGCCACCACCTCCGCGCCCTCGCTGCTCAACTCGGACACTTTCCCGGACCACGTCTGTTACACATATATATCATTATTTTATTGCCGTGAGGCTCGGTTGCTAAATTCAAGTCACAAAAACTCTATCAATCCGAATTTGTTCCGAAGAAAATTACATGCTCACCATGCGGATTCTAACCACAATAAAACAAAACGCATAATAAAAACTTCTTTACAAATCAATTAACCAAAAACGTTTACCTTTCTGCTGTAATTTAATCTTTAGAAGTCAGAGCAAGGGGTATACTGAAGAAATCTCTATAACTGCATACATCTTAGATCTGATAATGTCTCCTAACTCCGCATGCCACTTGCATCTGATCTGGCAGGCAGAGGAGGATGCTCAAGGAGTAAAGGGGAGGTATTACCGTTTATCATAGGATTGAATCTTTAATCTTAACCATTAATATTATATGCACTGGCAGTGTTTGAACATTTTGCAAATAGTCGCCTGGCTACCAATCACGTTACCAAGCACCTAATGGTATGTTCCAGCAGTTGTGCTCAAGAGTTGGCCTATTCTAAGTTTAGTATGTTGAACATTTTCGACCATACCATCTCTTACCAACAGTCGAGATAGTTGGCAAAACTGGTCTAAACGATGCGTGTTGTAGTGTATATTTAGGATTAAAATGGAAAAGCCAGTAAACATCACGGTAATATTGTTAAGAGAGCATGTAAAGTCTCAGCACTCACGACAGTAATAAGTTCCAGGTCCCGCTTGTAAGTGCGTTCCGTCATGAGCAACTCCTTGGCTACGAAGTACGTGACGTCACCGTTCCGTCGCCGCGGCAGTTCAATAGTACTTTCCTTTAGCGTGCCCAGTAGACTGGATGATATGCTGCAAGCAACATACAAATTTATCACTATAACCCTACCGCTACACTGTGCCGGTTGCTGAGGAGTTGTATACGAATAAATATGTGCATAATTTGTAGGGAGTGACGCAGTGGGGTCTGGTAACAGTAAAAAGCCCGTTTCGTACCAACAAAATGTTAAATTTTAACATTGTTATGTTTGCAATAACGCCTGCTCGGCGGATTACATTACAAAATTACAAATTTACAAGAGAGAAAAAATATCTAATATACATAATTTTTCTCTCGTAAGTTTGTAATTTTATGTTGTTAAATGTATGTATTTGTGAAGTATTTAAAATGTATACAATAATCACATCATAGACATTAGATAGACCCCATCAAAGTGGTATTGTTTTAGACAAGTGTCCATAGAAATATAGAAAAGAAAGTGCCTTTTTGGCCTGGAAGTAATTGACGTATTATTACATCCGAAGTTGTTTTCTTTGACACCTGCAGGTTACTTTGACTCCTAACTTAAGTTCTTACACATCATTGCCGAAATAAGAGTGCATGAATTTAGTTTAAAGGAATAGTAAGTATAAGAATATGGTCTACCTGGTAATGTTAATTATTTTTTCAACGCTTTAACAATTTTCATTATTGATAAAAATCACTGTGTCTCGCAATCGCAATCGCTTCAATTTGTTGCTAAAACGCGAGTATAGAAAGCCATTTTGTGACGACACTACATCAGAAAAGCAGATAAGTTACAAATACTTCGTACGTCAATTTTTCTGCTTGCCATTGTCACCGTAAAAGTTTCCAAAATTATGCCATTACCGGAAAAATTAAAAAAATATAGATTAATTTATATGAATAAAATAAATACAATGTTAAGAAAATTTAATCGCAATGGCTGTTTTTTGCTGAAAAAAAATTAGAATTTACCATATTTTCAAATTTAAATTTGTAGTTGATTTAAATAGGAGCGCCTGCGTCATAGATGTCTTATATTAATATATATATATTAATATATTAAGATATATATATATATATCATATTTAATATAAGACAGATATATAGATATATATATATTAATAAAGTTGCTTAACCATCAAGTTTCCCTTGACTCACATTGATACAAAGAGATGAATCAAAGGCAACTTGTTTTGATTTCACTATCAAATTCTGAAACTTTTTGTGAATAAGCTGTGTATGATTTTTCTCCCAACACATTGCAATTTCATCATCGCCGCCTGTTTCACGCCTTTTTTATTTTTTTTATTTATATATTTAAATCATTTACAAAAACAAACCAAAAAATAAGCATACCAAAAATCACAGAGATTTGTCCGGTATGCGTACAAAAGTAGAATTGTTGACAAATAACATAACATTACGCAAAATTCATAACAATAACAAGTGAACTATGATCACACAAGTTTCGTGAGTTTACGAGGACCAGCGACGTCATATTCCATACATTACGACTTGCTTAAACTGAATATATTAATAATATTTGAAATAAATTTGGATTTATAATGTGATAGAAACAAGTTGCGACGGTAATAAAATAACCCTTTTTTGAATTTCGATAGTCGTATACGTAGGGACAGTCGATAAATCACAACATAAACGCTAATGCGGAAAAGGGACAACTTTTTAATTCGCCGAGCAGTAAAGACGACTCGAGCCGATAACAAAACTTGTTCTTCTACTATCCAGTGTGTTATCTACAGGCTGTTCAAAAGGTGTTTATTTATGTTTTTTTGTGTGTGTGTTTTTTTTACTGTTCCTACTGTCATACCTGTTATTATTTCGCCTCGATAAAGTGTCTCCAGCGTCGCTCTCACCTCCGCTTAGCACGTCCATGCTGTTCATAGATTCCGATATCATGTGTACTGTAAAACAAAATTAACTATTATGATTGTCAATTTCGAAAATTTTACCGACCTGGTGTAAAGCGGTAGCCTCTGCCTATAACAGATGCAGTGCGTCATCACTTGCCCTGAGACACAAAGTTGTTGTATCATGTGCCTGTAGTTCAGCGTAAGATAATTTCTTGGGGGTATAAATAGGCATGCTGGCAGTACTTCCCCGGACGTACAATTTCAAAGACTGCTTCGAAATATATTGAAAAATTAATAACCGACCCAGGTACATACATGTATTGAAAAATCCGTTAGTTATAAACAAATTAACGTTAAAAAAACCTCCAGTGGGTGGGAATAACAGGTGGTCATCACGGACGAAAGTATACATACCGTTAATGTTCCCGTTAATGACGTCACTGTCGCTCCTGCCTCTCGCGTCGATTGCGTCATGTCCGTTAGTAAGGCGCGTGCGTGCGTACGGAGTGGACGCGCACAGCGGCGCTGACGTCACGTCCGCTGTCGCATCCAACCGCGGCTCCGGGCCGGGGCCGGGGGCGGGGGGAGACATGCATAAGCTGGCACAGGACACTGTTTTGTCCTCCTCAGTAGATGTCTCATCTAGTCAAAATATATCCAGTTCAAATACGTGCACGATTTACAAAACGCAGAATACATTAAGAAATGTACTAAGATTCAAAGAGTAATGATACAATGTTACAATACCGCGCATCGTGTATTTATGCAGTCAAGTAAAAATGTTGTCTTATCCTCAAAAAAAAAACCGACTACAGATAATATTTCCATAAATATTATTATACTCTTGCGTGCGCAGTATTGCAATAAATGAATGTTTGCATCATATTCGATAGGTTCGTGGATAGTAACGGATTAAATTAAGCTCTAAATTATTATAGTAATTGTACAAAGAGATATTTTAAAATGATTGAAGCTATCAAACAGGCTATTTTTATGGGTCATCTTATAGAGCATCTAAACATACGATAACAGATTTCCTAATCCATAATGTTAAAAATGATTTATTTTTATCATATGTCGTGTAACATGCATGATACGGACAGTAAATCTGTTATATAGGTTATAGAAATGAAATTACAACAAAAACGTGCATAATACGAACAAAAATTTAAATTAAACATAATAAAGCAAAATCGGAAGGTTTATCTGAAAAAAATATTATTGAAATTAAGTAAAAATAATATTAAGAAAAAAGACACGAACTAAAATTAAACAAAATAAAGGAAAATTGGAAGGTTTATCTGAAAAAAATATTATTGAAATTAAGTATAAATATCATTATACAGAAAAAAGATACGAACTAAAATTAAACAAAATAAAGGAAAATTTGAAGGTTTATCTGGAAAAAATATTATTGAAAGTAAGTTAAAATAATATTACACAGAAACAGGACAAACACTGAATTGCGGTGATAACTGATTTTTTTTTTTTTAACTTACGTGTTAATCCAGGCTTGCTTACAATTGAATGTTAAAGGAAGTATTCCGTGAATTTCTACTACTCGATCGATATACGATCAAACATTAATATTTCAAATTTACACCAAGTTTAGCACCTTTATTTTTTTTCTTTTGTTATAAATACATTGTTACTTAAAAAAAGTCAAAGAAATTCACGCAATAAATAGACTCAAAAACATATTAATAAAATTCACATAATTGTTTAATTTTATTTATTGTTTAACTAACCCTTTGACGGGGTAGTGTTGTGTATTGCGGGGGCAAAGTACACACACATTCACATACAAATTCAAAAAGGAAGTAACGTTTCAATACCCGAAACAATAATACATGACAAAACAATAAATACAATCGTTAACATTACAGTCTATTTGGATTGTACACTCTCAAGAGAAGTACTTATGCTAACATTTTATTCGACGTTATTGCACTAACTAGAGGCGCGGAGGCCTTTACAGCTAACTCTAAAATTGCATAGTGCGCTCCACGATTATTTTGGATAATTGAACACTATTCGGAGCACGGGGATTTCATTTTCAAAATGCAAGACGCAGGCAGTGTTTCCGTTATTCAACAACTATTTGTGAACGTGTGCTTTAGAACCAACACGTGGTGTGTGTACGATAAAGACGGATGACGTCATTCTACTTTGGAGAAATGTCACCTATGATGTACGATGTGTTAACTGGTTGCAAACACATTGTCACCTGGATGAGGTTTTAAATATTATTTTAACTTATTATCATTCTGAATCTAGTTCAAAATAAAGTCCATTTTACTTCAGTGTAAAAAATAAAACAGGTACTATAAGTTTTGACGTAACGTTAGGATACTTGAATAATGGAAATACTTAATGAAAAATAAATTTTGTGGCGGCTCTATACAAACGCTATAGACGTTTTCATATTACACATCTTTTTTTGTTTACTGTATTTAAATGTATTATTTAAACTATTCTAAATACATGAAAGTCCATTTTAAAAGAAATAAAAGCAATTACTTCCCACGGTTTTTCCTGACTGACGACGTCTACTTTACATACAATTTGTCTATTTAGATATATTTTATTATATATCTAAGTCATCAAGGTATAGTTCGGTACTTACATTATAGCAAAGGTGTAAAATGGTGAGGAACTCAAATGTATTTATGTATTACCTTTGTAATTGAGAAATAAATATAGTAAAAATTTATTTCGGAAAAAACATACGATTTATTACCAGGGGATCTATGATGCAGACTATACAGATTTTGTGTCACGCACGTCATTAAAGCACGGACTTTATAAAACCTTAAAACCCAAAGATGAAAATGGGTTGAACAATATGATAACACACTATTGTTTTCTTCAATTATAATAGAAAAATAGGCAATAAACCCAATTCCAGAAAATCACTTCGATGACTTCATTCATAGTGCTACACATTCACACGACACATATTCTCGTAATCTATTCAAACTATGACACTTTTAACATTTCAATATTTATTAAAAATCCAATAAGTAAAAACGATAATAAAACAGTGTTGGAAAAAATTGAGCAGCTTTGGCACGTTTACAGATCCCACGTTGTACAAGTCTAGTGTCGTATGGATGAAATGAATTGTGCGCATCCACAGCCCGACCGTTTAAGCTCGGCACTCCACTTTTACTTAGATTTACGCAATAAATTGTTATCAATTGTCTTTGTATTAAGGTTTTGATATTTGGCACAAAAATTGTAGGACAACCTAGTCATATCGGTCGTACTGTGTCATTAGAGTATAATTAACTAAGTTACAACTTAACAACCAAATCGAGATGAGCTGAACGCATCCCAATAAAACAACTAAGATCTTGGATCTCAACACACAAAGTAAAATCACAGCCTTAATACATAATACTATAATCGTAAACAATTTGCATCAATTAACAGATATCAATGAGATATTAATCTTTCGACTGCAAAGAATTGGCACTACGTACATAATGAAAGCATACCTGTATTTGTTTAAATAATACTCCTCAAAACTCTAGGATTCTAATAAACAAAAGTAATCATTACAATATTGACTAGAATGCCATGAGTAATGTCTAAAGATGTAGATATTCCGATACAGAACTACGGCTAAATCCTTAGTAAGCTAGGGGGTATAATTCCGCATATACAATATAGTCGAAGGGGTCGCGCTACCCAGGTATTGGCACTAAATATTTAAATTTATTATTTGCTAAATATTGAAAGTGACAATGTAAATGTTCAATATAATGTACCCTAATATCGATAACAATAATTGTTTTAGTTAGAATTTTAATATTGAAAAGAGGCCGATTTGACCCTCAGCCTGCACTCACGCGCACCGCATTATGAACACTCAACCAATAGGAGGAGGGGTGACAAAGATTAAAGTAATTCAAGCTAGCTAATTGTCAATCGCTCAGTATGTATCACATCTAGTGGGCTCAATGACCTCGCACATTTATATATTCATTTAGTATCAGTACGGTATCAGGAATGTGCGATCCATGGTCACCTACGAGATGCTCAAAGTCATGACTATTCGTTCTCATCGTCTGAGCAAAGAGGTGGAGGCAAAGTCGAGACGTCGAACTTTTGCTCTGGGCTGTCGCTAGAAGCCTGCGAATCTACGTAGTGGCTCGAGTAGAACCTCTCCACGTTGTTCAAGCTGAAACGCTGATCGAGGTCACGGGAGTAATGCGGGTCGGAACTCGCCCGGGCTTCATCCAACTCGGGCTCGTATTGCGGATAGCATTCCTGAGTTTGGAATATGCCGACTTCTTCGTACTGATCCGGGTAAGGACTGCCCCTGTACTCTTCGTACTCATCCTTGTCGTGCGGCAAATCTGTGTCCGAATATACTACGGACTCGCCCCGCTCGTATAGGTAGCTCCCAGACTTAGTCATTTTCGGAGCTCGTTTGATAGTGTCAATCGGATAAGCGTAATCGTCGGAGTCGTCTCTGTCGCTATGTTCTTCGTAGAACACTCGTTGCTGATGCTGTCCAGAAGATTCACCTATTTCTTCTGGTTGGCGATATCCTGAAGACTTGGTTCTCTTAAGCGATGACTGGCGGCTGCTTTTATTTGAGTAGGATGGTCGGGGAGGGATATCCTCCGGCACATATGGAGGTTCCTGTGAGTCTAGGTATGGATGGCGCAATCTGCCTAGCCTATCACACCGAGGGAAGCCCATTTCGTCCTCGTCCGCCGAGGAGCCAAATCCTTGAAACTGCATCGGAGTGATACTGACCGGAAACTGTTTTGCTTCATAGTTAGCGCTTTTATACTTTGCGTATTCGTCTTGACCTTCATCTTCGGAGTAACTGGCAGCTTCTGCCACTTCACCTTTTGACATTTCTGAGGAACACGATTCTACTTCTGGCAAGTAGCTGTCAGAGCACTCTGAACTTTCCATGCGTCTAAGTGATTCATCTACTGCCAAATATTTAGCACTGTGATGTTTGTCGCTTTCAGAGGAACACTGGCTTTTAGTAGAATCTTCCTCCTGAACGTCCTGTATTTTTTCTTGACGTTTACGCGCGCTGGTGACTTGCTTCTTGCGCCTGAAGGTTCTCATTCGCTCACGAGGATCTCTTATTACATCTAGAGAGCTATCGGTGTCGTTACCACTCGGAGGACTTTTAAGGGATATGTTTCTCACTAACAGTGACTTTTTGACCGGTGCTTTTAGAGGTTGAATAGGCGGAGACTCCGAGCTGAGGCTGCTGGAATAATAGGGAGAACAGCGAGATAGCGGCGTTTTAACAGATCTGTCTGCTGCTTTCTTTTCCTGTAGATCTCTGTGCACTGAAGGTATTTCTGGCACAGATATCACAGGCAACTCTGAGGAAGAGAGATAATGCTCATGGAATGACCAACTTTTTTGTTTGCAACGATATTGTTGAGACGATTTATACTCCTTAATTTGATTCTTTGATAAAGTTTTATCGTCATAACTGGCGTGTTTGGCTAACGGTTTATAGTCTGATCTCATGAACTGTCCACTTAGGTCGTCTCGCATAATGTTCGAGAACTCTTGACTTTGATAGCGCTCGCTGTGTTTTTCTTCCTGACTGTACAGCTGTGATGGCATATCTATATCGAGTTCAGGCTGTGGCTCTCCATAGTAAGGTTTGAAGCCGCTATCTTCACTTTGGCATCGCAAAGTAGGCCTCATGTATCTTTGCGATTGTTCTTCGTAGCTCAAACTTTTAGGCGGAGCGTTATGGTACCGCTCATGAGTGGCATCCTGTGGATGCTGATAACCTCTCAGTCTTTGCTCAAATCTTAGCACTCCATTAGTATGTTTTTGTAAACTACTTAACGAACTTGAACTCGATTTGTCAGACTTATCGCTATAGCTTATTGATGACGATTTATCTGTCTTTCCAGTATAGTTAGCAGTGAGCCTCAGGACGGGTTCCGCGGGCTCTACCAGTTCTTGCAACGGTGACGATGGTTTTGTAACTGTTACTTGTATTTCATATCTGTCTTCAATTTCATCATCGTCATCGTCATTTTCAGGTGCAACTTCTTCAGCCACTGTGGCTTCAGATTTGACGCTATCAGCTTCTTGTTGGTCTTCACGGGCTGTAGCCACTAAGGTATGTGCGGTACTCGCAGACCATTCAGATATCGATTGCGCAAGAGTTAAAGTACTGTCACTTTTTGTTCCGGAACTGCTGTCCATGCCTTTACGTGACATTGTGGTTTCTGAACTGTAAAGCTTATCGTATTTAATATCTGAACTTTTATCTAGACTACTACTTTTTGAGCTCAGTTCAGCTTGGGAGCTAATTTTTGGAGCTTTCGGTTCAGATTTCTTGCTTACATGGGATGATGAATAAGCTTTTGCGGATACATTTTCAGATTTTTCACTTTTATGCACGGACATGCCCGATATGCTTTCTGAAGCAGAGAGATTTGCATATTGACGCACGGTGTTTGTACCTGTCGACCACTCTGAAATGCTCAAACAAATGGAAGTATCTTCTGAATGTGAACTATGAGTGCATTTTTTCTGTGGCAGCCCAATTTTGACAGTGCCGTCCAAATCAGTTCCAAACGAACTGGTCTCTTCTTCAGAGTGGCTACTGTGGCTGCATCGCTTACAGGTTCCACCACTTCCTGTGCTGAGTTTTGCAACTGCACGAACCGTCTCCTCTGCATTGGTTTGTGAGAGTAAGTCATCAATTGATGTATCAGAGTTGTTCGATCCAAAGGAATACTTCTGAGTTCCCAATTGTGAAAATCCTTTATCAAAATCAGGCGACAAGGACTTGCTATCACCGCCGAATACGTCATCTGTGTATAAATGATCATCTTCAAATATTGGGCTGTGATTTGTCGGTGACTTTTGAGGTTGGCTTATTATAACTTTCTCTTCCAAATTATTTTTTGGACAGAAAGATTTATGTTCAGCACGAGTGCAGCAAGATCCCATATCTCCCATAAGACAGGTTGCTTTGCTTATAGTTCCACTAAGACATGATTTGTCGTAGCTAGGCACAACGCCTTTATTAAGGCATGTAGCGTCATCGTGTTTTTCCAGTGGCTCTACCATGTATCCAGATTTTTCATATGGTATTACTTTGGTATTTTTCTGTAAACCATCGCTTAAGTCCATCGACTTTTCCGATTTTGATTGGACATCTCTTTCCAAGTCTTCGTCATTATTTAAGGTGTCGCTGTCTTCATCCGACCCTTGTAGATGGTCTTTGGAGCTCTCAGATTGTAATGTTACTTGCATTGCCTGTTCAGGCTCATTGCTCATGTAGTAAATATGGACTTTTTCAATGATCGGCGTTTCTAGTAAGCTAGATGGTAAAGATGGCCATTGATCGAACTCACTAGACTCACGTCGACTTGCAACGTCAGTTTCATACGGTTTTGCTTGTGGTGGCAATTCTGGTAACGGCCAGTCCTCCGAATCTTGACTTTCACTAGCAGATGATTGTTTCGACGATGTTTTGACTTCTATTTTCAGTTTGTTTACAGTTTCATCCGGCATTTTGGACAAGTTATCATCTTCATTTTTACCAGTTTTGTCCTCTTTTCTCGACTCGGCGTACATTTCACTTATTTTTCCTTGGTCTATCGGTATGTCCGGCATTTCTGCCGATGTCCTCCTGTCAGTGTCTGATATGTATGCAACATTAGCATTACTAGGCGGGTCGGAACTGAGACTCGCCTGATGATCACTAGAGTTTAATGACTCTTCATTTATACTCTCCGATCGCGAACAAGCCTTCGTGGAATCTTCATCGGCACTTGTTTTTTCAGATGCTGTGCTCCGTTCTGATATACGAGATAAAGTGCGCCCAAAGTTTTGCCCGTATCCTATCACAACATCGTTGCTTGTAGAAGATGTAGATGGGTATAAGAAATTGACTGGGAAATCATTAAGGTCATCTGTGAAATCTGCTTCGGTGGAATCTTTAGAGGTGTTCGCGGAAAGTGGTGGATTTTTGGAAAACGTTTGAAAGTCATCAAGTAAGCGTTGATTATTAAATTCAAAGATGTCTTTGTTTAATGCCATACTTTCATATCCTTCATGATCTTGTGGAATCCAGGCTTCTTCGATACTAGTACTGTTTTCACTGCCACTCAGGAAAGGTCGCCAGGTCGGTTTCAGTTCCTCTCCCCGGCGATATGCCTCTCCTAGAGACCCGGACGTGGATTCAGTTGTCTCAAATGATCCTCTTGACTCCACGCTGAGCGATCCTCTAGAATCAATGCTTGATTTCGATGAACTCTTTTGTTCATCTAAACGACATTTGCGCCGTGAAGAAGAATCGTCGACGCTAAGAGATCCTTTTGAAGGTGTTGTGGTTGTCGTAGTATCCATGCTGGACTTGGACGAACTTTTCTCAGTGGCATCTTTCAAAGCCCGTTTTTTCATAATTTCCCTTTCTAAGTTAGGTGTTATAACATTTCCATCATCATCAAAGTCAATTGTAGTATTTTGATCTTCTTGCGAAATAGTTATAGCAATCTTGGTCTTTTTGACAGTTCTGTGCAATTCTTTGACAACATCTGACTTTTTAGACGCAGCCGATTGACTAGACTCCGATTCTTCAGTAACGCACTTACCAGATTTAGCTAAAGCAGTCTTTTTCGCAATAGGTCTAGATAGTTGTTCAACGGTCCTATCGATACTTTCAGAGCTGGATTCCGAATCTGTCGGGGCTCTCTGTGAGTCTACTTGTCCTTGTTTTTCTAATGTTGGTGTTGGTGATTTTCTACCATATTTTGAAGGACTACGAGGGCTCTCGATACGAGACATGTCAGGCACCGGCGAAGGTGATTTCGAATTGGACTTGGAATGGTCACTGGACAAAGTATGTTGTGACAGCAAGTGCTCCTCACCATATTCCATAGCCTGTTTCAGTTCTTCTAAGCATTCCCTATCCTTCTTATTGAGTTTTTCAATATCCTGAGATATGCCTAGTGGACGAGCAATGGAGCAACTGACGCTTGACTCATCATCTATAGAGCTTCCTTTAATATTGCTTGAGGGACTAACATCTTTTTCAATACTAGTCCAAGAAGTTGATTCTGAGCTACGAGAACGTTCGGCGCTCAATTTAAGAAGCTCGCTTCGTCGAGATTTAGCTGTGAGCAAAGCTTTGTGCTCATGTCTTACTTCCGTGGGAGATTTGTCACTACCAGAGCTACCTGTGTGTTCTCCAGACTCGGACTTATTTGTTGATTTTGAAGTACTGGAGTCAATGAAAGGTATATTTTCTATAGTAGGACTGTTCTCCTGAGGTGGAGTCACAATAATCTTATTTTTATTTTTCCATTTAAGATTTAACTCCATATTTCTAGCATCCCTTGTTATTTTCATATCGCGTTCAGTTTCTGTATCAGAAACTAGTTGAGACATAGACTCATGTTCATGCTTCAGGAATTCGACTAAACTAGCGGAGGACTCATCGAACGTCCCTTGAGGATCTAATTTTCTCCCTCTTAGCGTCTTCGGACTTACTTCCGAGGGAGGTAAATCTGTTTCCGCGGTATCTTCGTAATCAACAGTGACCCAAGATCCGGTATCGTCACTTCTACCGCTATGTAATTTAGACTTCTTCGATCCCTGATCTTGGTCAGATGAGCTGTCTGCGTCAATGTACGGCAAAACAATGCCCAACATATGACTCTCATCAGAAGCTTTTAATTCGCTAACTTCAGTCAAAGACTCTTCCTCGCTGGTGACTCTCGTGATTTCAGGTTTCTGTTGTTCTGACTTCACTAACTCGTGAACATCTTGACTACTCTTACTTTCTTGTAGTTCTCTTTGTTTGTTATAAATATCCATTTTACGACGCTCCATAATGACAGTTTGTGTATCGTTTTCTATGACAGTATGTTGAGAACTAGTCATCCACTCCATGGATGAGTCGTCTTCCGTTTTGTCTCTGTAACTGTTAGAAGGTGAGACCTCTTTTACAGAAGCGTCCTTAGCTTCATTTAGGACTAGTGCTTGATCCATTTCTTCTTGTACACTCGGTACACCAGGGTGAACGTCGACTTTGACCACTTCTTGTTTAAAATACTTCTCTGATCTGTCTGGAGATTGATCAGTGGGTGGTGTGACGTAATTTCTGTCCAAACTCTTGGATTTTATTTTAGCATCGAGATGAGTGTCTGCCTTTCGATCTAAGCTCTTTGACTTGGCACTTGGACTAATTTTCTGATACACAACTTTACCCTCGATCAATTGTTTTATTTCTTGCTTCTTGGACAATGTTTTCGGAGACTTTTGTAAGGCCGCCAAATCATCGAACTTATCTTCCATAGACTGACTTTTATCGTCCATGCTTTTATTTATTTTATTGTTTGTCTTTGTAGACTTTGGGTCTTCAAAACTTCTACTTATCTTGTTGTCTAATTTCTTAGGGGACTTCGCGATAAAGACATGGTCTTCCGCTTTACTGTTTATTTTTGTCTCTATTATGATTTTATCGCCCTCGGTCTTGACAAGAATCTTATCTTCTGGGACAGGGAAAGGCGGCAAGGTGTCTTTTACGGGACTAATTAACGTCTTAGTTTGCTTCAAAGCTGCCTCGAACAGCATTTGTTGCTTTTCTTTACGTTTCGCAATTTCTGTATCACTTTCTTCTTGAGATTTAGTCCTTTCTTTACTTCCTCCACGCTTGATATCCATTTTCTCCAATGACTTCGACTTCTCCTTATAAGCTTTCTTGGCAGTTTGTTCCAATTCTTGACTTTTAGCGCGAGCTAAGTCGAGAGGCGGCACAGTTAAGAAATCTGGTCGTTCTTTCAAAGAAGACGGTAACGATTTTTGCGTTTGCAAGGATTTCACTCTAGTGGCATTAGTGTCTAATGAACCTCCTTTGTTTAATTTGTTATTCATTATTTTCTGTTTTTCTTCAGGTTTAGCTTTCAAAGTCAATTTCTTCTTATCTTTACGCTTGATTCTCTCGATATCTGGTACTATTTGATCCTCACTTAGGTCAGAAAGTTTTCTAATACTGCCTCTCGGAGAGTTGAGTGACGAAGTAGGAGACCGCGAAGGTGATTTGGATATAGGAGAACGAGATAGCGGAGATCTGTTCAAGGGAGAACGAGGTGGCGACTTGTGCTGAGAATTAAGTTTAGACATGTCGTAGGTGCGCCTGAATGAGCGAGGCCGCCTCTGTTCCATCAAACCTTCTAAGAGCTTTAACTCTTCATTGTCAATAACAACAGACTTCACTTCTTCAGGAGCTTCCACGGCTTCTTCCTCGACTTCTTCGATTTTCTCGATGGTTTCTTTCTTAGGCACTATAGGTTTAGAAGTTTTGTCTTCTACTAGCGGTTTCTCTTCAAGCACATCGCCTTCTTCGTTAGGATCTGAAACAGTGTCATCTTTTGAAGAGAAAGCGTTCATTGGCGGAAGTCGATGTAGCTGGATGACCGGAGTATCTAAGCTTTTAGCTCTTCGACTCGCAGTAGGCGAGTCTTGAGTAGCTTTCTGTCGTTGCAACGAAAACACTGACCCTTCTGATAGATTAAGCCTGGCGTGAGCAAAAAGTATAGGAGTCCCACCTTGCTTGCGCAGCATAGGTGATATTAACTCATCTCTCAAACTCTTCTTAATGTTAAGTTTATTAGGGTCAATCTTATCGTCTTTAGCTGCTTCGATTTTCTCTTCGGAAGGTGCTCGCAGTCCCGTTACTTTCTGTATTTCCATGTCAGCGAAATGTTCATCATCTGACTTAAGGAATTCAATACTTTCGAGAATGGGGGATGGAATGTTATCATTATATTCCCAAGGCGAGCTATCTTTACTAGATTGTTTTACTTCTTGTAGTTCCATCTGCTGTTGATGCTGTACTTGCTGTTCAGCCATTTTGATAGCGATTTCATCCTCTGAACTCGGTATAGAAATTGATCGCTCCGAAATGCGCCGAAGTTCAGTGGCGTTTCCAGTTATGCTATCTAGGATTTGAGGGTTGTACTTTGCTTCAAGTTCAGCTAATTTCCGACACTGAGGCGGGGAACCTTCAATTTCTGTTGAGCTCATAGTCTGTCCACGGTGCCAAGCGCCGGATGTCATTTTGTCGTACTCGTGTTGCAATATCGGTTCGAGTTCTTTGCGGGACTGCGGCGGAGAGAACTCTAGTTTGGGCGCAGCCTCTGTGGTGCCGAAAACGTCGTCTGAGTCAACACTCTCGTCATCGGACGAAAAAGAAGTGATGCGTGTTTTATCTTTAGTTTTGGTTTTTATTTTCGCCCCAGTGCCTTTCTTTGCAGCGCCGCGTGCTTTGGGTATTCTCTTACCGGGCGGCAACTTGTCCGATTTGGACTTTATGTCTGCGCGGAGCTTTTCGGCGGCCGTCATCGGTTTGGGATCCTTACAGATGGGAGGTTGCTGCACATTACGACCATTGATAGCGAATTTTATTTCATGCGAGAACTGAGGCTCCTGTCCCAGAGCGCTATCGGTCTTCGAGCTCGTGGCCGAGTCACTCTCGATCTGACTCAATTTGGAGTTCAGCGTTTCGAGAAGGTGCGGATCCAAACACTTGGTGATATCACGTTTCGGACTCGGCAGGTGCTGCATCTGCCCGCTTTTATCCACCTCCAGCGTGATCGGGTCAACCTTCGAAAGATCTATATTCTGCGTGAACAAAAAATCTCGATTTTCAACCTCGAGAAATTTAGAGCTGTGTTCGACTTGAATGCTATTCCTAGGTGATTTTGGCGACTTGGGGGATTTGGGAGACTTAGGCGATTTGGGCGATTTCGGAGACTTGGGCGATTTGGGCGATTTGGGAGACTTGGGGGAGCGTGGGGACTTGGGGTGGTCGTGGTGTTTGCAGCGCGGGTGTGCGTTGAGCACGTGGCGGCCATTCTGCGGAGGGAGCATCACTATGTCGGGCGGGGCCAGCGGCGAGGGGGCTGTTCCGTTCATCACGTGCCGCTTGTGCAGCACGTATGGGATATCGTACCCGTCCGGAGCAGTCTTGCGCTCCTCGAAGCCCGCCTTGAACGCGTCGAACTCCTCGAAGTAGTTCTTCGGCAGGTCGAAGGGCGACCGAGCCGCCGCCGCGTCCGCGCGCCGAGCTGGCAGCTCGAAGTGCGACCGCTTGGTGGCGATGGGCGGCGCGCTTGGAATCTGGCGGAACATGTAGTCTTCATCGCTCGACTCGGCCGGCGTCAGGTCGATAGACTTCTGATGCATGAGCACGTGCCGGCGCGAAGTGACGCCAGCGAAACGCGCTCGGTTCGCGAGGCTATTCGGATCACTCTTGGTGCGCTCGACTGTAGGGTGCGCGTACGGAGCCGGAGCTGCATCTGCGAGCCGGCTGCTCGAGCTGGTCTCCAGGATTGGCTTTGGGTTGTATTCATCGAAGTGTGTCTTCGCCATCAGCTCCTCTTTAAGACTCTCCTTCTTGACCAGATGAGTGTGCACACGGCCACGCATCGCCTTGTCGAATTCGGATTGCAACAAAGGCGCACCGCCGCTAGCAGCCGCTTTTTTCTTGGCGTACTCGATGCTGTCCATAGCGGGTAGAACGCGCACATTAACGTCCGACTCGTTGGAAGACTCTTTGGCGAGGTGCGAGGTGGGAGCGGCTTCTCGGCTGCCGGAGCGTGTGAGCGACTCGATCTTTTCCTTGTCGAAGCTGAACACCGTCTCGGAGGACCGTCGGCGGCGGTAGACGCAGGCCTTAGCGTGGCGTGGCGCGTCGGGCGCTTGTTGAGGTAGCTCTTCATCCTCGGTGGTGGTGGACGGGTCCCGCGGCACGTGCGGGAGGGAGGCTGCTCCCCCCGCTCCACCCGTCACCCGCGCCCCCTCCCCGCGCCTGCTCTCGCCCGGGAACGTCGAGTACGGCGTGGGGATGTGGTAATAGCCGGGCGAGGTGGCGATGTTCGCGATTAGGTCTTCATGTGACTTGCCGAAAGGCGCACGCTCGGCGTAGTCCGGCTTGTCAGCCCCGATGAATGTCGACGAGTGCGTGTCGTAGAAGTCGGGGCTCGAACACGGTGAGACGGGCGCGAACGGATCCGAGTAGGCAGGCCCGCGGCGTGGCTCCTCGTATGGGTCGTAAGTTCCACGGCGCGACTCCTCGAAGGACTCGTAAGGTCCACGTCGCGGTTCCTCGTACGGCTCGTACGGCCCGCGCCGACACTCGTAATACTCCGACTTGGAATCTTCCTGGCTCGAGGTGCGCGATCCACTGCGATCAGAACTCTTGCTCTTGAGGGTCTCGCGCGATTTCTTGCTGTCCGTGTGGTATACGGAGTCACGCGACTTCTTACTCGATTCTGCGCTGCTCTTGGAGCGCTTCGAGTCGTAGATCTCGCTGCGTGACTCCTGGCTGGAGGCCCGCGAGCCGAGCGCACGCTTGATCTCGCGATAGAAGGCGCCGTCGGAACGCACGCCAAGCCGCTCGCGCGGCAACACGCGCGGGTCATCCGCCAGCAGCGCGTCCAGCGGCCCGTCCGAGTCGGAGCGCGCGAGGGCGGCGCCCTCTTCCTCGGAGAGCTCGTTCCCCGAGTCGAGCGAGCAGGAGCGCGTGCGCACCTCTCCGCGGTGGGGCCACGCGCGCGCCTCCGACTCCGAGTCGGAGCGCTCTATCAGCTCGTAGCTGTCGTGCGACACGTCGTCCTGGCTGGCGGCTCGGGGGAAGGCGGGCGGCTCGAGCCGCGCGCTGCCATCGCACCCCGGGAACGAGGCGGAGTAGGCGCGGTCGAGCAGCCCGCGCTCGCCCTGGAGGAAGGGCCGCGCGCCCAGCGCCAGCGCCAGCGTGCGCGCGTCCTCGTATCGCGTGATTGGCGAGTCGACGCACCGCTCGGAGGCGCGCCGGCGCGCACCGCCCGCCTCGTCGAAGCTGAAGTCCCGCAGGTTGCGCGCGGAAGCGGAGCGGCGCGGGGGCGGCACGACGCGCGGCAGCTCCGAATCCGCCTCCGGCTCCAGCAGCTCCAGGTCCGGCTCGAGCAGCAGCGAGCCGCCGGAGCGGCTGGAGCGCGTGGAGGGGCATGCCGAGTACATGTTGGACTGCGAGAGCTCGTACTCGAGCCGCTCGGAGGACTTGCGGAAGCTGTGCGAGCGCTTGGCGAGCACGAGGTCAGGGTAGCTAGAGGGCGGGGAGACGCGCGTGGCGGCAGCGAGGCGCGGGGGCGGGGGCGGGGGTGGGGGCGAGAGGCTCGGGCCGGGGCCGGCCGGGGGCTGACCTGCCGTGGCTCGCGGGGCACGAGGCGGCGGAGTGGGCGCGCGGCCGCGACCACTCTCGGCACCCGAACTCGCCCGGCTCCATATAATCGGCTCCGGAGAAACCTGCGCACGAAAGGTCGCGGTCACGCTCTTGCAATTCCGACCACTACATAAACCGCCACAACCATAGATACTATCAACGCTATATACCCACCGATGGTGTCATCGTCCGATGAAGCAGAGGCGAATCCACCTCCGAATGATGATGATTGACCTCGGCATGTGTCACCAGCTCGCCCACCTAGAGAAATGAGGGCGATTAATATCTGCCAGCGATATGAATTTCTAGTCGGTGCGGTGCAACGTGCGTTAGTGACAGAAACTGTGCAACATCGAAGCTCCGTGCATTGCGAATTGCATTCAATTAACAATGGTTAAGACAATATACATAACTTGCTCCAATATCAACCCCGACGTAAATTAAACATCAATCAACCATTCATACAATAAAAACGAGGATCACGAAATACTTTAATCCAGTAGAATGAAACGATTTATTCGAGTCATCAATAACTGTATTTTAGTTGATTTTAATGAGTATCTAAAAAAAATTATATTAACTTTGTACGACCGTAAACTGAGCCAGACAATGGTTGAGTACTAATTTCTTCAGAGGTGACATATAAAATTTGTTGTAAGTTAATTTTGATATTACTAGTTAATTATCATTTATTTTTCCAAGGTATTTAGGATATTAACTTATTAGGAACAGGCTAATACCCGCGTTATACTTACCGGAAAGATTCCGATCAGATTCGGACTGTTTTGAGTTATGCGCTGAGGCCCGTGCTTGTCGCTTCGTGCAATCGTGACTCCCAAATAATGGACTTCAAAACAGTCCGAAACTGGTCGGAATCTTTCCTAAGTCCTTCTAATAAGTTAATATGGATAAAACTCGCGGTAGTTTTCAAAGTTAAGTATTAAGGATATATATATATAGATATATTTTACTCTTTCACATAAATGTGTTTCATAAGCTATAATGTTATTGCTCACACTTTGTAATTATGTTGTATTATTATACGTGAAAACCTAAAATTAGTTACAATTAGGGCCTGTTTCAGAATGTTCGAGTAAGTTCCGGTTGTACTACCCAGAACATATTTAATTAATAAAGCACTATCTTTGCATTTCACAGTCATTGATTTAGCCTATCCATCGGTTAAAGCATGAAACGCGCTGCATGTTAACTGTCATTTTTATCATTCAGTTATTTTATGTTCTAGGTAGTTTAACCGAAACTTACTCGAACATTCTGAAACAGGCCCTTAGTGTTATGTATATATAAGTTACTTCAGCTGTTGGTTTTCCCTTGAATTAAATAAATAAATATGTGTAAATAGGAATAATAAGAGGAACATTGACATGTTAAAACTAAATATTTCTTTAGAAAATATAACAAAAGACATTAAAATGATTGCAATCTGTTAAAATGACAAAAACTTATCTGTAATAAAATATTATCCACCCCCTCTTTTATGCCAAATATTTTTTGCATTGATCAGATGGAACTAGCGGAACGTAGCGTCACTATTAAGTCTTTGTTGTTATCGAATTGCCTTATTTGAGGAAAGACTTCATATGGTTTGTTCAAGAAGTAAACAATAAACACCCCTTTTGACAACCTATTAGTACAAGCGAAGTTAAGTTTGACGAAAAACATACATTGAGAAATTAACGAACACAGCAGGACTTGGATAATCTGAACCAACGTTAGTATGAATGACACCCTGCGTATAGTACTTATTAAAAAGTATTAATGTTTCTCGCTTATTGTTGTGTTTAATGTTGTAATCGAAAATTAAAAGTCTAAGCAATTATGTGTGCCTTCATTATATCGTTTTATGTATGATATTAATAAGTAAACCTATGGGTATTTTTTTATAAACTCTATATACTGTTGTTCTTTTAGTTTTCAGATTACCAGAGATGTGTGAAGAGAGTGTTCGTGGACAAAATCCACCAATAGAATCGCTTCATTTTCCTTACCTCGTTGAGCGTAGCAATCTTATTGGTGCATTTTCTCCTCACATATCGCTCATCTTCTTCACACATTTCTGGTGAATACGCAGCCTAAGAAAAATTAAGATTTGTACTTTAGGCTGTTGCCTTGTGCATCGAAAGGAGATTTCAAGTATAAGCTACTCGGTATATGTTCGGAAAACCAAGGTCTTGCTGCATTAGTATGTTAGCATGCTGTATGACTTGACTTTAACATTGAATTTGATGGAAACATCGTAACCAGATAGTAGAAATGGACACATCATAAATCAGCCGAGCATTCTTAAAACGATTGCATTTCATAAAATGACCAACTAGTAGAAGGATTTTTTTTAATCGGCAACGTTTATAGTTTTATCCATCCTTATTTGGCCATATTAACGCCTGGGCATCTCATGTCATGATGTGCCGTAATTTCAAACAAAGCATATTAGGCTCTTACCTCTGTAATTTTGTATGATGAGGTTCTGATTTCCCGAGAACTGCCCCGACTATTCATAAAATAGGAAGGCGCTTAGAGATGTTGGCAATTCTACAATCGGGCCACGAGCTAACATGAATGAAATAATGATATTTCAAACTATGAAGACTGTTAACGATGAGAAAAAAAGGTTAGAAACATTGGAACAGGACAACATGATAAGGTCCTTACTATTTGATTGCAGTACAGTTTTGTGAGCTGAAAGGAAACAAACACAACATTTCTATCGTAAAGCGGAACAAAACAGTGTAGGCAAAAATTTATGTTATAATTCCTAAGTAGCATGTTTTAAAAGCTAAAAAGATAAAAAATATTGTTCATCAGTGTACAAGAAATCGGAAGAACAGCATAAGCAATTGAGGCCCAATGGTGCTAAATGTTATGAAGAATCCTTATTTTCGTTTTAATTTTTATTTATTTACACATGTACCCGAAAGTTAACATAAGGCAAAACATATTATCATAGAAATAATTATATCATTGAGTAATAACAAAACGTATGTGAAGTGTGTATTGTTTATTATCTTATGAAGTATGGAGGGGGAGAGGAGGGTCCGATCACAAATTATGCCTTGACGAAACGTGTCGCCAGTTCGCGGAGAGGGAGGGTGGAAAGCTGGCCTGGGCCCACCATATTCCTAAAACTGTCTGACTGTGAATGAAGAAAAAAGCTGGATATTACTTAATCCGCCCTTAACCGCGATGAATACGGCCCTGCTTATGTGCAAATAGAATGGTCACCCGGTGAGAGATGGCGCACTTCTAAAATATTGATATAATCTAAAAATAACTAGACTTTTCGATTAGTCACAAAAATTCAAATAAAAAAATTCAATACGTAACCTTGGTATTTTTATGTAACAAATACACAGAGTCCATCTTAGCTTTTGCTGACGACCTTGCAATTCTGACACGTAACCCAATTCAATGTCAGGAACTTTTACGTGAAGTGGATGAGTTCTGTGCATGGACTAAAGGGTTGAGAACAAAACCAAGTAAATGCCACTGTCTGCGTCTGGGTAGACGGAATACCAAATTTACCTCCTACGACCCGGGACTCTTGATAGGAGGAGAATGTGTTTCCACAATTGCTGAAGCTGTTCCATTTAAATTTCTTGGTAGGAAGATAGATCACAAAGGACGCACACCATCTTTAGACGCAGTTGTCGATAGCTTTCTAAAAGACCTTAGTATGGTAGACCAACAACCAATTAGTAACATTAAAAAAGCTTGGATATACGACAACTACCTAACATCACGTCTGACTTGGCCTTTTCTAGTATACGACATTACTAAATCCCTTTTAACAAAACTGGATGTAAACGTCACAAGGACATTGAAGTCATGGTTGGGGCTTGCACTTTCGGCAGACCCATCTACATTATTTCGGGATAAAACTAATTTTGGGATGAAATTAAAGAAACCATCGGAGCTCTATAAATACCTCAGAGTTACCAAAACGCACGTCTTATTAAAATCTCAAGACGATATAGTCGCATCTCTCCCAAAAGACTAAAGTGCCTCCGACCTTGATTCGAGGCTTCAATTCCACAAACAATTTATGATAGGTGCACAGTCCAGCAAAGCGGTTTTAGGATCGGAAAATAAAAGTTCAGGATAAAGACATTGTAAAATGTTTTCTACAACAAGACGAAAATGATAGCTATAAAATACATGCAATGAGCTTAGAAATGCAGAGCGAATGGCTAACCATAGGTAAAATTTGTATCCCTTTGGCGTTAAAGTGGCGCACCTTGATATACGATTGGTCACCTGCCTTATTAAAATTTTATCGAAACGCCTTTCAGATGACCCTCTCAGACCAAAGTAATTTAGTAAGATGGGGGAAAGCCACCGAAAAGTCTTGCGGTATTTTTCGGGAGGGCATAGGTGCAGCAAGGCACTTATTGGTAGGATGCAAGGTGCTCCTTGATAGGGGTCATTATTCACGCCGTCATGATAGAGTCCTCGAAATCATACGAGAAGCAGCGAGTCTCTCGGTAGCTAGAGCAAAAAAAGGTTTGACCACGAACAAACGACAGGTTGCTTTTGTAAAAGAAGGGTCATCTATCAAATCGAAATCCAAGCCTTACTCCATCTTAGGCGCAGCTCCCGATTGGACTCTCTTGATGGACACGTATGAAAAACATTACAAAATTCCTGAGGATGTTGGTATTTCGTCATCCAGACTAGAGATATTTTTATACTCAAAAAATCTAAAATGCATAGTACTTATAGAACTTACTGTGCCGTGGGAAACAAACATACCTAAAGACCACACAATAAAAACAAACAAATATTATGACCTAACAAATGAATTAACCAAAAACGGTTATGTGGTTAGTTTATATGCTGTAGAAGTTGGAGCAAGGGGTATACCAGCGAAATCCCTATATAACCGACTTAAAGACCTTGGCCTACCAAGAACAACCATAACTTCCATCCTAGAACGTGTATCTAAGGCGGCATTAGTAGGATCATATCAAATTTGGTTAGGTAGGGGAGGAGGCTCGAGTGGTGAAGGAGAACATTGATATATCATAAAGCGCCCCTTAATCCTACTCCTGGGTTGCAAGTCCCAGGCCCCTGTAGCCCCTTCCTCTGCAACGCGATGGACCCGGCACCCGCACGGTGAATACATGGAATGCTAAGTAATTCGTCTCTTTAATCTGCACATACGGTATAATGAGTTACAAAAGGTGAAGACATGTAGCAGTAAGTAGAGAAATGCTTTAGTTACTATACCATAGACTACAGAGAAAAGAAAATAATTGAAAGATATATTTTAAAATCATTTACATGTGAAATGTAATGCCATCGGCTGCATATGTCAGTTGATCAGAACTATTTTTGCAAGATAAAATGCAACAATCAATCTGTGCGACATGAATTTGACGAAAATGTATTTAAAGTCATGATATTTTCAAACGTGGTTCACATGCAAGCGCCCAGAGAAGACTAAGCTGGACCATGCCCCTACCATTGACGTCACGGCCGACTTGATGTAGACAAAGCCGACTTACAAATTACTACTCCTCTCCCCCTCCGTATTCCATGATTATGTCTATGATACTTCTTTGTTTTTATTTAATAAACACATTTGTAATATTGAAACATTTTAATCAGATTTTTCCCAAACACGATTAAACTGTTTTTATTTATGTTTTGATCACGCATCTGCAAACACTGTCATTGCTTGAATTATTAATAATATTTTATGAGATAGCTGGACAACGACTAGGAGCCTCAGTGATCACTGTAACCCAAGGGCATCCGCAATACCAGAGGTATTAAAGATACGTTGATAGCTCCGGTGTTATAAATTATAATTGATTGAAAGTGCATATTTTACAAAACTACAAGATAGTTAGTATGTAGTATTTCTAGACAAGCATTGTGTGTTGCGGCTAGATTACGTTATATCACATGATCAATCAGTATTGATCATATGATACAACTTAAATTAGCCGCAGTTCTTAAGTATGCATTTACGTGGCCTTTTTACTAATTTGAAATTTAATCTTTTTTATAATTAAAACTGATACTAAACATTCTGAAGATAGAAACATGACATCGCTTTAATACAAAAATATTAAGAATATTATTAACTTTTAAGTAATAGTATAATGTAGGTGTGGTTTGTGTGCAAGAGGGTGTGTGTAAGTGTGGAGCAGTGTGAGATCGCACCTTGTCCCTCGTGGTGGCATAGGCTGTAGCTGGTGGCGGGTGGCGAGCCACGTCCGCTGCCGCTCGGCGCGAGGCGGCGGCCGGCAGTGAGCGCGCGCGCTCCGCCGCCTGCCGAGCCTCCGCCGCACTGTATCCCTTCATCATCAGAGAAGCCTCCAGGTAGTGAGGTTGCTTGTCCCACTCCAGGGAAATCGCTGTGCACACACACAATAACACACACCTTTACATTTGTTATCATAGTACATCGATATCCGCTTATAGTGAATCATAATTTATTATCTAACGGGGTTTGCATGGAGGGATATGATATAAAATGGAATAAGGATTATAATGGAAAAAATGGCGGTTTACCACCTTTATTAAAACGAACTGTGAAGGTTAAGCAGAAAATAATTTTAATTATTTTGCTCTCGAGTCTTGCGTCAAAATTTTCATTAATTAAAATCTTGATGATATTATGGTAAGCATGTGGGAAATGTCTGTTTTTTTTTTAGTTTTTGCCTTTTATCTACTTTTATTCAATGTATTTCATTATTATAAAATGATTTTCTATTTTTAAAGATTTATCCCTGTAGGCTACAAGTCAACAAGCTACAGGCTGTAGCTTATTGAGAATTAAGTCTAAAATCGATTCCAAAATGTGTAGCCACCATACATACCGATAAGAAAGCAAGTTAATAAAAACATTTAAAAAATGTAAGGTTTTATATGTCAATTGAATTTAATTCTAACTAACAATGAATTGAAACAACAAGAAATGAAACACAATAAACGTACAAATAGAATATGAAATTTGAAGCTATTGAACGTTAAAAATAAAAGTAGGAGCATCGAATTTCTTTTCAAGGGTAGGGGTATGTGCAGGATAAAATTATATAAGCCGCGCCAGTGAATAAATATGAAAAAATGACGATAATAAGTTATGCCTTATCAAATTTTGCACCTTTCGTGATATATGACTTGAATATTAGCGTTGCCTGCACGGCGCGGCTTTATGATCGAATACAGGGAAGCGTATAAGGGTGTGTGTAAGTGTGTACAACCAACATACACTTACAAACTGCTCTGTGTATGAGGGTTTGTATGTGTGTTTGTGTGTGTGAATGTGTTAGTACCTGTGGAGCCGGGCGGCAGCGGCAGCAGTGGATGCGCGGAGAGGCTCTGGTTGAGCGGCGGCGGCGCCACGTTGCCGCGCGACCCGCCCACTGACCGCGACGCGCGGAATGACCCCGACCTGCGACATCGGGCAGAGGATGGTGATGCCGACTGCCGACTGCCCAATGCCCAATGCCCACTCCCGAGTCCCGACCTGCCCTCTCTCATTCTCCTCCATACACATTATCTCTCTATCTCTCACTCATACTCTCTCTAAGTGTCACACCGACATAGATGCACTCACACAAAACAATCGCGCTCGACCAGACCCCTTTTCATCCTCGTATTCACTTCCCCTTTCATAATGAGTAATTGGGTCAACATTCTTTGCGATTCGATTAATTTTCTGAAATGGGGCGTAGGTTCGGTGTCGCACTTCATGGTAGGCCACCCAGCTTTTGGTTTCGCAACAGTGGACTCCCGTGTGGGCCTGCGTTCCGTTTTTATCGACTATAATAGAGTGAGAAACTTCTAATAGCGGATGATGGCAGTGATACGTTTTTCTTGTTCGACGGCAAGTTATGAAATGTAGGAAGCTATCTATCGCTGCACCCTGTGAGTTGTGTAATGAGGCCAAGGTGACAGGAGTCAGCGTAGAATATCTCAGCGTTGAGCCAAAAGCGTGTGTACAAATCTAAGTGACCGTAGCTTTACGATTCAAGTGTAAAATCTAAAGCTAACGTACAAAAACCGACTCGGAGCGCAGACCCACGTACTGTTAAAAATCCCTAAAAATAAATCGACAACACCATCCTCCGACCGATTGCCACGGTCGCAACGAAACAACTCTATGACCGTTTACATCTTTGGAAGAAGCGAAAGTCTCAACTTTACAGCGCATGCTTGAATATGCTAATCACCATCGATGATACAGTAACTATCGAAGCCTCACTTATATAACCAGTAGATTAATATTAGTCGTTTTTAGGGACTTTTTACGTTACATCATGCATACCTTGATTGTTTATAAGATCGTATTTTTGTATGTTTTATTCACACAAACGCCCACAAGACAAAACCAAAAGCTAGTGTTTCCCAGCCCATGCTAACCACTCACCTTTGTAAAGCATACTTATTATAATCGAGAAAATCATTTTTGATGTACCGTTTTATCACTTGATGGCTATCCCTTGTTAAATGTCATTATCAATATCCTCAAATTTCGACAGACGTAGATATAATATACTAATGATTACATCTATAAGCATCACTAACTACGCCTATAAAGGTAAGTAAGTAACAAGAAAGCTACGTCTGTATTAACTATTGCGGCTTAAGCTATCCAGAGTATATTCTGACATGCATTTATATAATTCGACACAAAATTAAGGTTGAAATAGAACTTCCCAATATTAGACGACAGAATATAATATATTCTGAATTATCATATTAGCAGATACTTTGGTAAGTTTTGTCTTGTGTTTATTTTGTATATTGCCTTAATATTGTGTCGCAGCTATATACATCTCTACATAGATGGTAAACATGGCTAAGCTCTTGATTACAATCACACGTCGAAGCGTACCTTTGGAATGTCTGACGTTTCACGTAGTTGTCTCTGACGAATTCGACGATTTGCTTTTGCGTTTTACCGCTATACCTGTACATACAAAATAAGCATTTTCACAACATATTCAATTCAACTAAATAAATTAATCACGAAACTAATAATTTAAAATATCAACGCCATCTAATGGCTTTTGTTACAACTAATTCAACAGGTACAGAATGGCACACATAGTTTTTATGCGCTTAGCTTTAGCTATCCACTATTTTCTCGCTCAAGAGAGCCAGTACTTCTAGGTTAGCCTGAACAACATCTTCGACCACATCATCACTTACCATCAGGTGAGATAGTGGTCAAAGGCTAACCTAACACGCAAAAAAAAAATACGTACAAAAGATACAGACCCATGTCAACAAGTGATGCATGTATTATTAATTGCACGCTGAATTTTCAGTGCCTGCAAGAACTCGCTGTACTATCGCAACAACGTCGCTAGCTTAGTGGTCAAAACAAGATACTCTCGCTTACTTTCGCTCTCGCGTCGCATGCAAGTGGGCCGCCCGAACAACTGTGCGCTTATAGCCCAGTGACAAAACTGTTAGGTCATCATCGTCGTTGGAGGGATTGCCTTTTTTATGCCTGATAGGTTAACCTTTGACCACTATATCACCTGGTTATAAGTGGCGTGGTCGAAGATGTTGTTCAGGTTTACCTAGAATGTCACCCTCGACATATTTTATATCGAAGACTTACGTTGACTTGGCGCAATATCTTAATTTGCCCGCCGTTTACTATTATGGGACCTCTAGTCCAACAGTCGACCATACCTGAAGGAGGATCCCCTGGATATGACCCTAGTCTTGTGCCTCGGCAGCCGCGGCACGCTCGAGCATCGGAAGAACCCGTGATTCTCGACGCACTTCTTCCAAAAGTTCTTGCACTCGTTCCGACCTTCGAAGAAGAACTCTACTACTTCCCGGTAATACCCCTGCAAACAATAGTATATGTATCAATTAGTACTATTCCAAAGGTAATATGGGCATATCATTAAGGGGATTAAAAACATGTATATATACAGGGTTATTGGGAAGATGCTCACAACCTCTTAGAGTTGACTTCTGCTAGACCTAACAAACATGTTGAGATGTTTTTTTTTTTTTTTGGAAAATCCATTCTTTTTAAATTTTGTTTTAATTTTTTTTTTTTACATTTTTGTCAGACAGTACTTGAACAACTTTGTTTTAGGTTTTGAGTCTCGTAGTAAAAGACAATGTCTACTCTGAGCAAAGAGCGCCCGCCGCGGCAATACTGCGCCGTGCCGCGCTCCCTTTGAATAGAGTTTTGACTATTTACATCGAGCAAAGTAATAAAAAATATGAAATAATAAATTATAGGCACAAGAGACTTTTAACATCGGGTGGTCCTCGTGCTTATTTCGTCAAATACACATAAACAAACATATATAAAAAAAATCTCATCTCAAAATGTTTGTTAAGACTAGCAGAAGTCAACCCTAAGAGGTTGCTAGCATTCTCCAATAGCCCTGTATATAGAGTACACTGAAAGTTCTGCACTCCTGGCCGTTCATGTATGTTTGAATTACGAATGTTACATTTTTTAAACATAAGAATCTTATTCAAATATTTTATTTTTTTGCTGGAAGTTGCATGCCAATTGTTTCTTTTATCACAAGTTGAAGTTTAGCGTCTGTAGTAACTATAGATTTTGTACTCTTCTCTATGTATCTGTCTGATTTGATAAGATCAGACAGATACAGGACTCAGGAAAGGAAGGCCATACATGTTACACCGGCTGATACAGTATTATCGGAATTATCCAGATTTAGAGGTCGTCATAAACCAGATTAACTTGGCGAATATCCAGATTGCAAGCCCTATTCGTAACCTTGTTATCCATACAATATGTATTCTGTAACAGCTGAAAACATATTGTATGAAACGTTTGGTTGCGTTTTTTCTGGCCTATCTCAAGTATAACCTCCAAAAAGGCTGTCTTTGGCAGGCTACTGTTCGGTAAATGAACGTGCAGTAATACCCCACTCACATGGTGTGCACGCTGAGACTTTATCAGAGGTATCTGTCAATCGGAATGTAAGCAATCCTATTGCGCTCGATTTAAAGGGCAGTGACGCAGGAGAAATTCCAGAGAATATATATTGGCCGAATAGGGATAAACTCAAGATTGATTGAACCTTGACCCAAACCGAGCGGACTCACATATCCTTCCGGGTGGAGTTTAATGAGGAACTTCTTCCGCTTGAAGGATATCTTCCTGATCTTGGCCCAGCTGAAAGTGTTGATCTTGGTAAAGTTCTGGAAGACAACGATGCCCATGTGCGCCACCGCGAGGTTCAACGGTACGCCTTCGTGGTCCTTCGCCGGATGCATTTTTACACCTGGAACCAGATTTCAAAATATTTAAAATCAAAAATAAACGAACTGTTGTGTGTTGTATGTGTGTGTGGCGTCACCATAATATGGTTCCAAAGGAAGACCAGCGTTGGCTAACAACCAGCATTATGCTGATATTAGTAAACACTTTATTAGGTATTTTAATATTTTTTATGTTTGCAATAACGCATGGTCTGCGGATTACATTACAAATTTACGAGGGGGAAAAGTACAACGTAAGTTGAACTATAGATTTCGCTCCATCCCAATACGATGGTTAAAGAACTATAGGAAAAGTTTGAGTTATGACTCATTGTCATGTTAGCTCAATTGGTTAGAGCATACCCCGGCTAAAGGGGTGGATGGACGCGGGTTCGAATCCCGCACATGTCTTAAATTTTTCCTCTCGTAAATTTGTAATTTTGTAAAACTTTATTAGTTAGTTTTAATTTTAATTAAGCATCTTATTGTCACTGCATTGTTTCTGTTGTCTTTCTTCCTGTCTTTCAAATTTACTTTTTAAGGCAGGCGCGTACTTTTTACCAGACTGCGGTGAAACCAAAGGTTTTTTTATGGCATTGTGACGGGACAAGCTCGAGGTCCACCTGATGTTAAGCGGACTAACCTTTGCCTATAACAGATCCATTACATCATAGGTGACGAATTGCACTGCGCCCGTCACCTTGAGACATAGTTGTTAAGTCT
Source organism: Plagodis pulveraria (assembly GCA_963890685.1). NCBI lineage: Eukaryota > Metazoa > Arthropoda > Insecta > Lepidoptera > Geometridae > Plagodis > Plagodis pulveraria. The sequence goes on from OY982950.1 coordinate 7,554,762, forward strand.
CATGTGCCTGTAATTTCACTGGCTCTCAAGGACTGCTGCCGGAACACATCGTTAGGTGCTTGGCGACAGATTTTCTACTTGAAAGTTTCAAATGTATGTATATCCTTATTCCGTTCATAGGTCTGCTGGTTACTACTTAACGGCTCGAGCGATTTTGATTAATGACACGTCATTTAGAGAGAGTTTCAAGAAGATTCGTCTAGATAGCGCGAGTGTCACTGGGTAGACAAAGTTAAAAAAAATATAATAGCAGATTATATGCACTGTAATGTAGGAGCAAAAAAAATTCTGCCTGTCTGTCGTCCGTCCTCCGCCTTTGTGTTTCGGGCCTCTAATTCGGAAACGGAATGAGTTTTAAATGTGAGATTTTGATATATTTCGTAAGACATTGACCCAAAGGCGAATAAAAAAATTAATAAATTTTCATTGGGCTCCAATACATTAGAACGGTACTTTTTGCACCGAAACATGTGAGATGTCATCGCCTAGACCTGGGGCTCATTGAGTAGTTTCCTTTCTGGGTTAACCATGCTTACCACCTTCTATCGTATTATTCACATCACTTACGATCAGGTGAGATTGCACATATATACATAGACGTAAAAGATATAGTATAAGAATGTGCCTTGTACCACCATTAACGACAAAAGAAAAACCCCTTCTAATTTATTCTGCTGTCCGGACAAGCGTTGTTACAGATAGCTTAAGAAGAGCCTTTAGCAAGTAAATTAATTGAACTGTTTACACTTCAATGTTTGGAGTAGGTGAAAAGTGAATATCAAGCAGACTTAAACAGAAATAACCCTTATTTAACTGTATCAGCCGGATATTCCACTGCTGAACACAGCCTCCCCCCATTAATGGGGGTTTGCCATAATCCCCATGCTTGGCGGCATCTTGGGGATCGCAGTATAAGATTACAGTTCCTCAGAAGGGGCTGCTGCTCGCTTTCCGGTATTTTTCCCTTAGTCGCCTCTTACGACACCCACGGGAAGGGATGAGGAGGGACATTCTAACCTGGCACCCCAGTTATGTAACAGCATAGCATTTTACTTCTAATACAATGAGTAATCTGTACTTACCATATAGTTCGCATCTCCTCGCCGTTTCTAATAAATTCAAATCCGCCTCTGCTGGACTTTGGCCTCTGTAAAAAGGGTTGAACAAAGCTTAGAAGTGAAACAAAAGCAAAACTTTTATTTACGCATAATCTAGGTCGCTTTGAAGCGCCAAAAAGGTTTTGATCCATTAATTCCAGTCGATTTCACAAAAGGCGCTTAGATTTCATTGAAATAATTTTCGCGGGTCATCTTAGGCTACGGTAACATTAGCCTCATAACTGCTATTGTACATGTCTGCTATTCACAAATTAAACGAATAATCGAATTGACGCGTAAGATGTTAGTAAAAACGGTTTTAAGTAGAAAAAATATGGAAATTTAACTACGATAATCAACAGGATTCAACAGCAAAAAATCTAAAATGTTTACTAGTACTTAAAGCAATTTTTAATTAAAGCCCCAGATGATAATATATATTTAGCGACAAAGGTTAATTAAATGTATAATATAAAAAGTATGTTTTATTCTTTTGAGAAAAGCACTATATATATGTAAATATACACTATATATATGCCTCGGCGGTAATGGCAATTGTCTGTCTCGTATTAGTGAAGTCCTCGCCTACGGCATTCAAACTCGTACTCGACCTGTGAGTAAATCTGTCGCCAAGCACCTATCGATGTGTTCCGGCAGCTGTCCTTGAGAGCCAGCACTTCTAGGTTAGCCTGAACAACATCTTCGACTACATCATCACTTACCATCAGGTGAGATAGTGGTCAAAGGCTAACCTATCAGACATAAAAAAAACCTGAAATTTCCCATTTCACGCCCTTTGGTCCCATTTAAATTTCATAAAAATCAGTCAAGCCGTTTTAGAGTATCACTCCAACAACTGAAAAGCAAATATCTTTATGATATAGTCATTAACAATCGATCCCATAAGTAGCAAGGGTCACTAAAAAGGATGTTTTTTTTTTACAAAAAGTGGAATCAACTTCAACACTCAAATGTGTGAAATAACTAGTCGAAGTCGATACCTTGCGCACAATATTGTGATAATAGATACTTTGGAACCAGCATAGTAGGCAAATTCTAATCAGTAAATGTAAGAGCTTTTTAAGTAAGATTTAGACTGACATGTGTTTTTTATGGTTCTCCATGATCCGTCGTTCCGATTCCGAGTCCTGTCCGGGGAAGAACGTGTATCCGCTGAGGTACGTGTGGTCGGGGTAGTCTTCTGGCACGAAATCTCCGCATTCCGCTGTAGCCAAACAACATACATAGCGGAAAATAACTGTGCATAGTCAACATTATTATAATAAGAACTTATCATTATCAGACTAACTATAATATAACAAAAGCCCAGATTTCCTGGTTTTCACGTGCAAAACACATTTAAGAGCCAGTTTCCAACCTAGTTTATAATGATGTGTGCGCCTATAAGAGGTGAACATATCAGGCCTTGTTATGACTAAATTGTCATGAATTTGTAAGAAAATATTTTTATTTATATATTGTATTTTTTTAATATGTACACTGTTGGTGCATCTTAAATAAATAAATAGTTTTCAGGAGACTGCTTATAAATTTGAAAAAAAATTTAAACGTTTTAAAAAATATAATAATATTCATTGAGTATAAATTGCGAATGTAATTTAACAAAGTACTTTAAACATATTTATCGAGTTGAACGTAAACAAAGATACGTATATACGTAATATATGAACAGATAACAATATAATATTATTATTAATAATTATTAATGTTACCTATAAATAATAATAACCTGCATATGAAATGGCCTCAATTTATCTAATTATTTATATATATTATTTGAATAATTATAAAATGTAAATACTTTTTTTATTATTAATATACTGTAACTGTACGGTATCAGTCGGATCGTCCACGGCTGAACACAGCCTCCCTCGATTATGGCAAATACTAGGGGCAAATACCCCTAGTATTTGCCATAATCCCCACGCTTGGCAAGCGGCTTGGGGATCGCAGTGTAAGATGGCAGCTCTTTAGAAGGCGCTGTTGCCCACTTTCCAGTATTATTCCCTTAGTCGCCTTTTACGACACCCATGGGATGGTATGTGGAGTTGGAATTCTAACCCGGCACCCCACAGGGATATTAATATACACAAACTGTGAAATGAAGTTAACAATCGAAAGCACCAAGCACCTAACGGTGTGTTCCGACAGCAGTCCTTGAGAGCCAGTGAAATTCTAGGTCAGCCTATACAACATCTTCGACCACATCATCACTTACCATCAGGTGAGATAGCGGTAAAAGGCTAACCTATCAGGCATTAAAAAAAAACAGGCACATGAGACTGAAGAACTATGTCTCAAGGAGACGGGCGCAGTGCAATTCCTGACTTCTGACGAAATGCATCTGTTATAGGCAGAGGTTAGTCCGCTTAAAGAAGTTAGTCAGGTGGGCCTCGAGCTTGATCCGTCACAATAATAGTAAAAAAAAAAGCTTCTATAATCTTTCACATAGACTAACTGTATTTGTAGAGATGGTAAAGCATCACTTGGCCATCAAGGCAGTTCTATTATTGACTTCTGAATAATCTGGATCACTACAAGACTCACCTTGTACAATATAGCTAGCCATCAGCGCAGCCGTGTTCTCATTGCACTGTATGCATCCCTGCGCGAGGTCCCTCTTCACTTGGAGACAGAACAGGTATCTGGTGAACTCCTCCTCGAGCCTCGCCGGGTCTGGCGTGTAGAACTTGACGCAGAACCGAAGAGTCGGCTCCAGCATCGAGAGGCCAACTTGCCGACACATGGGCTTTTCTACGTCTAACCAATACTGTTGACAAAAAGTATATCATCTAAATTTATCCTACCCTTACCCTACTTACGTGGGTCGGTGCAATCAAAATATTACTATTTCTAACGACAAACTACACACGAAATTATCTTCACCGATAGTACTTCGATAGATAGTCGAACAGTTGCGACTTACTAGTCGGTAGGGCGCAATGAAGTGCTATACTGATTACTTTCATATTCGAAGAACCGCGATTTCAGCATATATATCACGTTTCTACCGCTGAAACAGGGGAGTTCCTCACAAAGAGATAAATATGGGCAAAACTTTTACATATTGCGTTCCTGAGCCACGAGTTATGTTGGTACAATTTTTACAATTTTCAAAATCGAATAATTTTAGACTCGGACGAAGTTTGAACACAACACAAGTCTTCCGGGTATACGCGCTGGACGCGTTTTCATCAGAAGCATGCAAGTAGAACTTTTCGCTCTATTATACGTGAAATAACGTGACATCACGTCTAAAATTCAAGTAAGACCAAAGTCTTCTACCAGTGCGTGTTGCCAGTGGCATATGGCTATGTGACGGGGTCAATAACTGTGGTTCTTATGGCTAAGCGATCAGAGTCACTCAACGAGCTATGGAGAGAAAAAGCTCAGAATTTCATTGGGCGATAAAATCCGGAATGAGGAAATTCGATGAAAAACCAAAGTAATCGACATAGCTTTCAGAATTTGCAAGTTGAAGTGGCAATGGGTAGGCCACATTGCTCGACGAATCCATAGCCGATGAGGAAGAAAAGTTCTCGAGTGGTTACCACATTACAAAGACGTAGAGTTGGTAGTACCCCACTAGGTGGACTGCCGGCTTGCCGACTGTCGCGGGTACCCAATGGTACAAGTAGTTAATAGCCGTTCATTATGACGGTCTTTGATGAACGCTGTTCAACTTTGGACGGAAGATGTCTTATGAGCTTATGATGATGAATATAGGAGACATGCAGTCCTCGCTCAGACCAATAGACTTTAACACTGGAACGTTCGCAACGATATCACTATTCTATGCACATTTTCTAAAATCTCTTGAATAATCATATATTTCTAATAATGGCTAAACGAGCAAGTACTTGTTTTAGGCAGAGCCAATACCTAAACAGCAATAGTGCTTGATCGTAGTGACTTCTCCCCCTAATAAAAGTTTGCAGAGATTTAGATTTTCGCGAAAAATTTGAATAAGCAAGAGTTATACAATTTCGCGTTGATAAAATTAAAAGTTAGTACTGGCAGATATTTTTACATTTCCCAACAAAGCAAAGTAATCAATTCGCTTATTCGTTCAACAAGCGGCAAACACTGGGATTTGTATATTCATGATGAGAGCGAATCCCTTAGGAAGTACAGTGGCACCCAGACGAGTTTCGGCATTAATATTTCAAAACTTCAGTCTGTTGAGAAACTGATTAGCATTGTTTATTACAGAGATTACAAAGACGCTTTACTTTCTTGATTTCGTCGTATAACGATTATTCTGAGCATGTTATCTTATACATTGATATTCAGGAAAACCGCGGGTAATAATGCCGGTTTTGTGTTCAAAAACTCGCAGCTAAATCGGTTTTTTGAGATGATTAGTGAGTCACTAACAAAACTATTATTTTGAACCTGCAGCATTGGAACCACGTTACTTTAACTTTTCTTTGTTTCTAAATATGTAGTGTTTGTATATTAGAATAAACTTATTTCCGTTTATTTACTTGTAAACTAATCATGCCTTTAAATCCCTCGATGTGCTCAGCAGTATATATTAGTTTCCTTCGCTAGCTCGAGATTTAAGTCAGCACTCGCACCAAAAATGAGAACCGATTTGATACAATGGTAATACTAAATCATCATCTTCCTACTTTTATTCCACCTATAAACGGTCGGCATAATATGCTTTCTCTAACATATATTAAAACATCAAAAAAAATTGCATGAAAGATTCTCATCCTAAGTCATAGAGGCAACCAACACATACAACATTGTCAATAGATACATATATCGTCAATGTTCTTTGGCCAAAGGGAGTAAACACAAGTAAATTTCGTGACTACATGAGTAAATATAAGTAGATTCTCGCTATGGAGCAGTGTTCATTTAGTGCACGAGACATGTAGATTATTCAATTATAGTGCAGCCGACTCGTGTATGGTTTCTCCGAGAGCCACTCATGCTACAGAACATAGAGTAGTAGTTCGTACAACGTAATCACTTTGTCTGAACCTTACAAATGGATGTGTGGGAGACAGTTCTGTCACGGTTCTATTCAACGTTGTTAATTAAGTATGCTTGCGGGTAATTATTTTGATAAGGTTTGTAAATGGTGGGAATATAAAAAGTGCTAAATACATGCCTTTTTCCTCATCTTTATATTCTTATTTTCACTTCAATTGTGAAGAGATTAATCAATCATACTGTTAGTAATCTTTAATTATAATTGAAACTAATATTTCAACAATGTTCTTATTTTGAGTGTGATTGTTTCGAAACATAAACATATATCTGGATCTCTAATAATACCCCTGATCTATGAGTATTACTAAGGTTGAACTGGTCGGTCCCTTTATACAAACGTCGAAGGGTGATTACTGCCCTATTTGTGGTTTTAGGTCCAGAACTAAGCATGATATCGATTAATTACTTCATAATCTAGGCTTGTATAGTTTCGAATTTTCAAAAAGATTATAAGATTGATATAGAAAATGTTTCAAGGCTGATTACTCACAAGTTATGTATCTTTTTAAAAATGTGTTACGACACAAGCCTAGATAATAAAAAGACCAAGGAATATCATTCGTTGTTCAAGACCTAAAACTTCAGATAAGGGAGCGATCACCCTTCCACGTTTGTATGGAGAAGTGACCGGCCAGTTCACCCTTAAGACCCAGGCAAACTTCTTATTTGAAATATATTATAAATTGTACCTCTTTAAACAATTCAAAAATACAATGCCATTTTAGGCACTTGTGCTTAATAAACAGGCTTTTGTACACTAGAGCAAAAAAAGCCGTTTTAGTCCGCTTAAACCAGGCATAAACAAGAACTTTAGTAGCATGAGAATTGAAAACATTCTTTGTAGGTTATTCTTTATCACCACGGACCTGAGTAGGGGCACGCTGTTCGTAAGGTACAATTATTTCCTTCTCTCTTCTCACGACTCCCAACGGAAAGAGATGGAGGGATGCGAGTTCTAGCGCGGCATTCCTCCGGCATACAAGTGTAAGTCAATGCTAACAATGACATGCAATAACTTAGTTGACCGTGAGTAAAATGGTTTTCTTCAAATAGATTTACACGACCGTCATAATTTAGATTATTGTCAGCCCATTGAACACAATATTACGTTCATTCGTCCGTACCTTCGTTCCATTTGCGTCGAGGTACTCCAGGCCAAAGTAGTCTGCTTCTAAAAGGTGCAGCTGCCGGCACACTTGGTCGAACAGCACGCGCCCAAGGGCTTTTGACTGTAACAATAGAAATTGCACATGGTTAAGCTTAAATATTCGATATGTATGCAGTATCTACTTCTGCATTTTGTTAGTATTTTGTTGAAGATATGGAAGAAATGGAAATGCCGTTCAGAATATGTGAAATTTATGTCAACGTTTATGATGCTCTATCAGTAAAGTGATACAAACTATAAACTAATCCCAAACAGACAAGAACTGGGCAATCAGTGTACATGATTTCATCACTTGTGTTTGAACACAGTATTTAATAAATCCGACGTGATTGCGTGTGGGTCTCACGCACCGAGGAGGGCTCCCTACCAGCGTACAACAACTGGTTCCATACAAGCAAACAATATATATATTAAATAACTTTATACATTTTAAATCGCGCTTTTTTATGATTATTTTCGTCTCGACATTTCAAACACAGTGATCGTGGTCACTGGGTGACTGAAGCCGTTTAAAGTTATTTAATTAATTTGTGTAATAATCACGAAAACCTAAGACAGCAAAACAATATATTAGGTGTTTAGGATTGTCGTGTGGTCCCATTTAAAGATCTGCCGAAGCGGGTGTCAGCACCAGCTTTCGAATTAAAAAAAAATATATCAAAATCGGTACACCCATAAAAAGTAATGAGATAACACAGAAAATTAAAACAGTCAATCGAATGGAGAATCTCCTCCTCATTTGGAAGTCGGTTAAAAAACCCGTGACAACTATTTCATCTAATGGTAAACTAAATGATGATGCAGTCGAAGATTTTGTTCAGGATAACCTAGATCTTGCTAGGACAGCCAGCATAACAACACATTCTTGAAGCAGTGATGGCTCAGTGGCATTGGCTATGGACTGCCACGCAGCAGGTCCATGGTTCGAATCCCGCCCAGAGCTTGAGCTTCACCGCATGGTGTAAGGGCATTTTGCGAATGCCCGCCTGGCTAGCGACCACCCTCAAGTAGAAAATCTGTCGCCAAGCACCTAACGGTGTGTTCCGGCAGCAGTCCTTGAGAGCCAGTGAAATAAGTTCGTCACTTGTGACGAAATGCATCTGTTATAGGCAGAGGATACCGCTTAACATCAGGTGGGCCTCGCGCTTGTGCCTTCACAATAACATAAAAACAAAAAAAAATGTTCTATGAAATTTTAACCAGCCGTCTATTATTACACAAAATTTTAAATGTTGCGATAGACGGACGTTCAGACGGCCGCGTAGACTTATATGCTTACTCTTAAAACTACTAACTACGTATGTATTGATAGCACAACTGGTACAAACATATTTGATAAAGAGACCGGCATTATTCCATAACGCTTCGACTTTGCCTCAGTTGAATTAAAACCTAAGGATCTTCTGATACAAAAACAATAAATAATTCAGTTTACGTCAGCAATTCCATCTAGCGGAGTATTACACAAATTAATATTAAAAACTTTTAGGTACTGAAGCCTTACACTAAAAGACAAAGGTCGTTTCTACAAAGTATAACTTGGTCCTGTCTGTTAATGAAGCTATGAAAGTAACTTTTTGGGCAGTAAGTAACATGTCAGTTACAGGAAGCAGAATTAAACTACTTTAGTTCACCAGTCAGTATAAAGTTTTTAAGCCTGAGTTATTTTTTTGTTTAGAGCTGTAAGGCTGTGAGTTGGCCACTATCTCATCTGATGGTAAATGATGATATGATCGAAGATGTTGTTTAGGCCAACGTAAAATTACAGGTACTCAAGGATAGTTGCCGAAACACACCGTTAGGTGCTTGGCGACAGATTTTCTACTTGAGGGTGGTAGCTAGCCAGGCGAGCATTTGCAAAATGCCCTACAACCATGCTATTACGACTGCCATCGTAAGGGATGATTTATATTAGACCGGGCCGTGGACGGGGCGGGCCCGGGGCGTCCGTACGTTAGTAGGCGGGCCCGGACGGGACACGGATCAGGCACGGTCTAATATAAATTGCTTCATACAAAATGTATGTAACGTTTCAAATCCGTGCCCCGTACGGGCCACGTGCACGGCACGCCCCGGGCACGGCCCGCTCTAATATAAATCTACCCTAAGTCAAACAACCGGGACCGACGGCTTATCGTGCCCTCCGAAGCACCGAAGCGCTCAGTAGTAGTGCCACTTGCGGTCACCCATCCAACTTCGCGACGAACGGCTAAGCAAACTTTGCTACGAGCTCTTCAAACCTAAGTAATGTGTATTGGTGGAATGTTATAAGCTACGTATTTATAAGTTTGAACCAATATTACTCCAACAGTTTAACGAATGTGAAACTGATAGAATCCTTCAAAAGCACTACACGTCAACCAAGAAATCTTTGAACAAACCTTATCATTAATACAAGTGCCGCTTCAGGATTGAAAGACCTATTAATCTCGAGAGTCACACTGTCGATTTTATCACGCTTTGGAAAAACTGATTGGAGGGTTTCGCTTGGCCAAGATTTGGTGCCATTTTTCATTGAAACAAGCGAACAAAAACTGGCAGCTGGGTCACCTGCAAGGCGATACTTAAACCGTCTTCGATCATATATTTAAATTATACATTCCGTATTTAAATTATAAATTAAAGTAGGTACTTATATATTGTTCTTCAAATATCGGGTTGTCAAGGGACAATATGGGGATCATGTAATTTTTTTACTAACAACTCAAACGTCATTCTAACCATGTTAGTTAGCAACCGAACCCTACTACAATGGAAACATAGGTTCCATACTTGTGCACTGAAAATGATTACAGCCTCAAATGAACGCAAAGTTTTCCGACCAACCGTCCGAAATGTACTAAACTTAACATTAAAATGACCTTACCTTGGTGTAATAACTGATGGATACATGAATAGTTGATAAATTTAATATTGCCAGAAGCAAGCCTTTAGGAACATTAATAATTTTGCAATTGCAAGTCCAACCCACGAGTATTAATAGAGGTCAGTGAACCGAAATTATTTTTGACATTTATTTTATTACAATCAATCATCTCCGTGACTTCCCCGTGGAGTGCCCGTTAGAATTGAACCCCATCACCCCACTGCTTCCCGTAGGTGTCGTACGAGCGCCTTCTGAAGAACTGACAACTTCTACTGAGATCCCCAAGACGCCTGCCAAACGCAGGGATTATTGCAAAGAGACTTTTTTCCACGGTGAGCGTTCCGGTTGATGTGATGATGATGAACTAATGTCAAAGCACATAATCGCCTTGCTGGTATCCTTAAATTTGGGATATACGAGAAAATACAAGTAGAAAATCTGTCGCCAAGCACCTAACGGTGTGTTCCGGCAGCAGTCCTTGAGAGCCAGTGAAATAACAGGCAAAATGAGACTTAACAGGTATGTCTCAAGGTGATGGGCGCAGTGCAGTTCGTCAGTTGTGATGAAATGCATCTGTTATAGGCAGAGGATACCGCTTAACATCAGGTGGGCCTCGCGCTTGTTGCTTCACAATATCATAAAAAACATAAAAAATTAAAAACATGATTTACACATAGTGCCATTAAGTTAATCCAACCCTAAATTCTTTAACCCACTATATCTCTATTGAATTCCATTTGGCTGCTACGTCATAGAATATGTATTAGGTCCTTACATATGAAATTGGCGTTTTGTATGGGAGGAACAAAAAGTCGAATATTTTTTAATATAATATATTTAATTAATCAAAGTATGAACCATTATTTTCTATGCACTTTTGCCATCTCATAGGTAGTTCATTGATCCCTTTACTAAAAAAACCAGTCGGACGGGAATCAATAAAATCTTTGAAGGCGATTTGGACTGCCCCATCGGAGTTGAATTTTTTCCCTTGCAAGAAGTTATCCAAATTTCGAAAAAAATGGTAATCTGTTGGAGCAAGGTCCGGGGAGTACGGAGGATGTCTTAGACTTTCCAATTGAAGCTCTTCTAATTTAGTAGCCGTCTGTAGCGCAGTGTGTGGTCTAGCGTTGTCGTGAAGCAGCAGTGGCGTGGAGCGATTGACCAGCCTAGGTTGTTTAGCCGCTAGCTTTTCCATCATGGTTTGCAATTCCTGACAATAGACATCAGCCGTAATAGTCTGGCCAGATTTGAAAAAACTGTAATGAACAATACCGGCACTAGTCCACCAAACGCTTAAAAGTAACTTTTTTGGGGTTAATTTTCGCTTGGGGCAGGATTTGGCTGGCTGGCCAGGATCTAACCATTGCGCTGAGCGCTTCCGATTATCGTAAAGAACCCATTTTTCATCACAGGTAATGATTCGGTTTAAAATACCTTCATTATTGTGCCGGTTTAGTAATGTAACGCAGCAGTCGACGCGCGTTTGCCGGTTTGTTTCAGTCAATTCGTGAGGTACCCACCTTTCAAGCTTTTTAATCTTCCCAATTTGCTTCAAGTGAATTAAAACAGTTTTATCACTAACATTGCAGCCTGCAGCTAACTCGGACGTGGTTTGCGATGGATCCGCTTCCACAATAGCCTTCAACTCTTCATTATCAACTTGAGTCTCAGGCCGTCCACGGGGCTTGTTCTGCAGGTCGAAATTTCCAGAACGAAAACGTTGGAACCAAAAACGAACTGTGTTTTCTTTTGCAACACGACCGCCATACACATCATTCACCCTTCGAGTTGTTTCCGCAGCACTAGTGCCACGGCGGAACTCGTACTCGTAAATAATGCGATATTTAAGGTTTTCCATTTTGTAAAATGAGTGACGCAAACAGAAAAAAACAGAAGAAAAAAAACAAATGAATGACGATCATCGAAGCACAAATACATGAGTCTATAGCTGTACAAATTTGAATTTGGAATTCCTTACCAAAGAGGAGAAATTCGTGATTAAAGTGGCCAGTACGAAAAACGCCAATTTCATATGTAAGGACCTAATATTAAATAGGATTTAGTAATCGAAATCTAGGGCTGCCAATAAACAGTGCAGTAACGACATAAGCAAGAATAAAACAAACAGTGCAATATTAATGCATGAAATACAAGTCGCGTATACCATTACCATTGCGAGAGTAACTCAGATATTAAATTACATAGTGTTACGTGTTCGTGCCGTTCACTAAGAAATCCCATTTCGCATTTATACCTAAGCGATACGAAGCACCTCTATATTTTGTTAAGTTTATATATTTACAAAGCTTGCCGGCAAAAGTTGAGAGTTTTAAGCATAGGCACGTTTAGGCACTCGTATCGCCGAGAAAGTAGGACTCCCAAAGGGATCGGAGTTTCCCAAGTTGAATATAAAATGGAAGTAACGGGACTCGACAGCATTGAATAGGATTCAAGCATTCGGAAATTTATGTTTTTATCGTGTCCGGATAAGTTTTAAGTGGTGAGGATGCTTGAGTTTATTTTCGTTCTCGTCGAGTTCTTGAACCATTTTTGGAAAATGCGGAAACGAACAACGTAGGCGGTCCGCGATCTAAGTTTGGAAAAGGCAAACATTAAACATCGCCTATTTAAGAACAGCGCATACCTCGTTTAGCGTTTGAGTTTCATAGAATAATATATAGTATCTGTCAACAAATTCTCAGCATAACAATGTGAGTAATGTAATCCGCCGAGCAGGCGTCATTGCAAACATAAAGATATTAAAAATAACTATGTGAGTTTTAAAAAGAGTGAAAACATATGAATATCGGATAGTTACAATTCATAATAATAAATATATATACAACTAATATTAAAATAACGAATGTGGGTTGTTTACCAAAAAAGTTCAGTTGCTGACCAAATTCGAAAAAAGGAGGAGGTTCTCAATACGTTTTTTTTTGTTATCTTATAACTATTTATATTTTATTTTTTTTTGATATTTTTATAGGTATTCGAAAGCTGTTGCTTGTCATATGGTCCCATTTTAATTTCATATCTGACGAATAGTGTTTGAGTTATCTAGGGATAACTAAAACACTATTCGTCAGACAACGCATATTTAATTGACTTCGACTACATTGATCATCACGTACTAATATTCACTTGTCGATGTAAAATAAACAAAAAAGCTGTATACGATGGTTTGGTTTATTTACTTTGAATGCATTCTTATGTTAGAATATTTTCTGATTTAAGTAGTTTATTTTTGGTAAAATTCTAAAATAATTATATAATTTTGTTGGTTAATTTGGCCCTTAGTTTTTTTTTGTTACGTGATTACTCCGCTAATCATTACCTGATTTTGGTGATTGTTTTTTGTTGGGTTACAGTATATTTCGAAGTGGGTTCCATTTAAATTTTATCGAAATTGGTTGAGTAGTTTTTTAGTTATAGACAATTACCTGAAAATATTATTTGCGTACCTGGATGATTTAATGGTAATTGGAACTTTTGTTGGTGCACAGTATTTAGTCGAGTGAATGATCTTGTGAGCAAAAAGCAGAACTTCCTTTATTAATAATAATAGTAAAGGTTTTTATTTCAGACAACATTGGTCCATGTTCTGTTAGTAGTACTTATATCTAAGGATTAAATGTTTACATTAAAATGAACAAAATTAAATATCAAATTAAATTATTATATTAAAACTTCATTTTCATGTCAATAAGAGTAAGAGTTAGCAATATTGTTGTAGTTATAGAACAATAACAATATTTATTTTATAAGGACCGCAATTTGGTGTCGCTGGATCGGGCAGTCGTATTTATTTGCGATGACTGACAGGATCAAATTGCTGCTGATTAAATAGTATCAGGTAACTTGTGAAAGTCGGAAACATGTGCAATTTAAAAAAAAAATGATACATTTATTATTTGTTTATATTGATATTGTGCGTATATCATCAACAACCTCTCTCACATAAACATAAGCTGCACGAGTGAATGATTAGTCGTTGCTCCACCTTCTTGACCGCCAGACAATCGATCAGTCAAGGGACTAAATTTAAACGCAAAATATTCACGGCTCGTTAACCAATGATACACTCCTCTCCCCATTATGCCTACGAGAGAGATGCGTCGTTAGCCCCAGCTATAAATCTGAACTAAGGATCCCTGATAGAGGGTGCTGCTATGTATTCTGTGGAGGTATCAAAGCGTGACCTCGCACGACTTCCCAAACAGACGTTTGAGACATGAATATCAGATAAAATACATACAACATGCTCGTCTAGGTTATTTCGGGTATGTTGACTGCATGTTATATGGGGGTATTGTTGTGTGAAGAAGCTTCTTATATAGAGACCACATTTAATTGTGTAATCGTACAATTCGTTCGCTGAAATAGATCCTTGCAAACCTATAGATGGTAACGAGTTGGTTTCTTTCTATAATTCAATATTCGTTTTACGGAATCGTTAAAAACGTGTCTCGTAGGGAAACATATCACAGTGGTTTTATTGATTAAATAAAATATGTAATATAGCTCAAATAATTATAGTCTTGTAATATCACAAATGATTATGTAATTAATGAATTCAAACGAAGAAGCCATACGGTCGACTCGTTAGTGAGCTTGCGTTTTTCCCAACACCCCCTATTTTACTCCTAACCACCCCGCACCTATACACTGCAATTTATTTAATTTGTAAGTGCAAGAGCAGCGTTTAGTAAAGGTGAGGGTCATAATAGATTTAGCCGAGATTAAATAGCGACAATGCAAATGTCGATGTCATGTATCTATTCAGCCTACGGTTGCCTGGAAGATATTGCTGCCTAGTAATAAGGCTGCCGATTGTACTATTTTTAAGATATTTTAATATTTTTGTAACTAGTATTAATTATTTTAAAAGTGCAATAAATTGTTATCTATCTATCTAACAATAGGAATTAAGATAAGATAACAGTGCTGTAGTAGGTTAGCAAAGACAAATAGAAAGTCCGTAGGAAGTTCTGTAAAATTTTATGATAATATTCCTAAAGACATTTTGCCAGTGTTCAGAGAATAAAAATACAAGCCGCATAAGAAAAATCATTTAATCAAAAATGACATATAAATAATCGCAAACAACAAAGTTTGTAGTTATTTAGACTACAAAAATGTTTGGAAAATTCCATAATTGTGAAGCCACCATATTTCACTTAAAAGTAAATAATTACATACACATATCGTAATGATTCTTTCGATATTTCATCTATTTATCACATCATAAAAAGTTTTAGTAAAAAGAACCCGTTTTTTAAATTAAATGTATATATTCGAATGGAAAATATTTTATTCGCTCGTGATACGAAACCTTATCTACTAACTCACCTATTCACTATTATTCCTAGGTGGTGGGCAACCTAGGCTCATTACTTATGGAACGAATTTATCGATCGTAATTTTTTTTTATCGTAAGAATTTTCACAGACTTAGTTGAAACAATGATGATATTTGTAATTAAAATCAATACGAAGCGTTTAAAAATAATGTATTTTTTTATTAATGTCTTGTCAGTATTATATTAGCCTCTGATATTGGAACTCTACAGACAGACCATAAATCATCATCGGTTTTGCGTTACATGAAAGATGAACTAAATGAATAGATCCTTTCAATGGCTACGTCTGGTAGGGTCAGCCCTGTCTTGAAATTGGTACTAAACTTTGAACCGATTTTATTGATGGCATTAAAGTGACGACGGTCATCGCATCGCGCAAGTGTACGGACCTAAACCTCGCTTGGCAAGTAAAGCTCGGTCTATAAAGGACCTGTTAACGTGACTAGCGTTGGCTATAAATTTGCACTAAACATCCCTAGTGTCGTGGCATCAGACCCTCGTGACCTCGCGTGACTTTCCAAACTACGAGATGCGAACGTTGCGGCGAAAAGTGATGTGAAATATTAAATGCATAACGTGAGGTCGACACACTACATTTGACTTTTTTTTAAATTAATTTAGAGGTTTGTGAACTGATCATTACAACTTTGACGTTACTTCATTTAATTGCGACAACAGACAAGTAAAATTTTTCTGAATCAAAATGTTTTGTGATGGAACAAGCTCGAGGCCCACCTGATGTTAAGTGGACTAACCTCTGCCAATAACAGTTGCAGTTCATCACAAGTCACGAATTACACTGCGCCCGTCACATTGAGGCATAGTTGTAAGTCTCATTGTGCCTGTAATTTCACTGGCTCTCAATGACTACTGCCGGAACACACCTTTCGGTGCTTGGCGACAGACTTTCTACTTGAGGGTGGTAGCTAGCCAGGTGGGCAATCGCAAAATGCCCTGCATGCAAAATTACACCGAGTTAGAATACTTGATATTTCAACTATGACGAAACTTTTTGAAGCGCTCGTCGCGAAGTTTACTTAGCTGTTCTCAACCGATCAGCAAAGTTAAGCAACGTCGCCCGCGGTCATGAGTTGGATGGGTGACCGCTAGTGACATTACTACTGAGCGTTTCCATGCTTCGGAGAGCACGTTAAGCTGTCGGTCCCGGTTGTTGTCTTAGGAAGACAGTCGTTATAGCATGGTGGTACGGCATTTTGCGAATGCCCGCCTGGCTAGCTACCACCCTCAAGTAGAAAATCTGTCGCCAAGCACCTAACGGTGTCCGGCAGCTGTCCTTGAGAGCCAGTACCTCTAGGTTAGCTGAACAACATCTTCGACCACATGATCACTTACCGTTAGGTGAGATAGTGGTCAAAGGCAAACCTATAAGGCATAAAAATAAAAAAATAAATTAAAAAGAACTACGTTTGTACGGAAAGCGCTACGAAGACACTAACCTTAATTATATTAACTTATAAACAATCATATTTGTATAACTTCGACAAATGGGTAGGTATATATATTTTCATTTAAATTTATTTTTACAATATAATGTCTGTTATTTTGCTCCTATATTGTATCAGCAGTCAACCACACGTTGAAGGCCTTGATAGAATGTGTATATACACTGACCTTTCCCGCATGGACCTCGTTGCTTCAATAAAAAAAATCTAACGTAACCAAGGAGGTTCGAAGTGATTATCTTTGCAAGGTAGGCAATACAACGATACATTTTAAAATAATAGACTCGCTTTACCTATACTAAACAATAGGTCACGGCGGAGTATAGTAGTCATAAAGAGTTAATTTACTATAAAAATACAGTCGTATTCAGAAGTTTTAAACTGAATCAACAAGTACATTTTAACATGAAAAAACATAGTACTATCGATAACAGTTATTATACATGTCACGCTACATCGCATGCAACTAGTATTTAATATCGTTCTGATGGCGAAAACTAATTTCACGAACAAATCTAGTCCGATTGCGAAATACTAATTCTATTTTCTTTAATATTGTATTCGGATGGTCAGTGTTATTTTTTTATTGCTTATAGGTTAGCCTTTGATCACAATCTCACCTGATGGTAAGTGATAATGTGGTCGAAGGTGTTAACAGGCTTAACCTAGAATTACTGGCTCTCAAGGACTGCTGCCGGAATACACTGTTATGTGCTTGGCGATAGATTTTCTACTTGGGGGTGGTCACTAGCCAGGCGGGCATTCACAAAGTGTCCTTCCACCATGCAAACAAAAAATAATGAAGCAGTCAAAGGTGTTGTTCAGCTAACCTAGAAGTACTGGCTCTCGAGAACAGCTACCGGAAACCTCCGGAACGACGGTTTAACATACCCTCCGAGGCATGGAAGCGCTCAGTAATAAACACTACTTACAAGCGGTCACCCATCCAAGTAATGACTGCAGCGGACGTTGCTTATCCTTAAGGCCCGCTCATCTATGAGCTTTACTTAAATTACAATTAAATAATTAATATTACATTTAGGGCTTAGACTCTAGTCATACAAAGTCAACGACTTTTTTTCTGAAGCGCTCGTAGCGAAGTTTACTTAGCTGTTCTCAACCGATCAGCAAAGTTAAGCAACGTCGCGCGCGGTCATGAGTTGGATGGGTGACCGCTAGTGACATTACTACTGAGCGTTTCCGTGCTTCGGAGGGCACGTTAAGCCGTCTGTCCCGGTTGCTGTCTTAGGAAGGCAGTCCTTTTAGCATGGTGGTAGGACATTTTGCGAATGCCCGCCTGGCTAGCTACCACCCTATAGTAGAAAATCTGTCGCCAAGCACCTAACGGTGTGTTCCGGCAGGTGTCCCTGAGAGCCAGTACTTCTAGGTTAACCTGAACAACATCTTCGGCCACATCATCACTTACCATCAGATGAAATAGTGGTAAATGGCATAAAAAAAAAAACTAAACATAATATAAGGAAGTTTATATCCAGCATTATTTAAAATATACTAAGTTTTTACTAAGGACCCTTAAAATACGTAGTTTTATGTAGGAGGGAAAAAAAAACCTCATTTTTAGGCATGCTAACATCCTCCACTAGATTGAACTATATGTGTATTTCATTTGCGCAAAAATGTATCGATATTCTCCGAGAGTATGTTCACATCCCTACACCAGCAGAAGGCGAGATGAGGGGAGCGTATTATAAATATCATTGAAGACAAATTGGATTACCGTACTGGGTACACAAAGTTTATCTCACCCGTGGAAGGATTGTACTACGTGACAAGGAAAGTAAACTGACAACAATAACAAAACCACACGCAGCTTTGGGATGTCGGCGGAAAAAGCGTCACACTTTCAATAGAAATAATAGAACTTTGTTGAAAACAGAATTGAAATCGCTGGGATATATTTTATAGTGAAAATATGCAGAGGATTATCGACATTATGCAATAGTGAATAATCGGTACTATCTAGCAAAAGAATAGTAGGTGTATACACTGACTAAAATAGATTGAATCAAATTTCAAGCGTACATCAACCTATGGGAGTAACCAAGCCGCAAGTGTAATTTGAAATAATCCGATGAATCTTAAAGCAACAGCATTAGCTTGTGACCGAATAGCGTAGATATTGACTAATTAATACGAAAATGAGATCATAGTTAACGACAGCACAAAATAATAAAGACTCTAATATAATATTCCAGACACCACATTTTTTATTAGTGTTTTTTTATGGTATTATGACGGAACACGCACGAGGCCCACACGATGTTAAGCGGTACACTCTGCCTATAACATATGCATTTTGTCACAATTGACCAACCGCACTGCGCCCGTCAGTCACCCTGAGACATACAGTTGTTAAGTCTCATGTGCCTGTTATTAAGAGGCCTTTTACATTTTGCAGCCCTCTCACTCGCACTTTTAAAGATTATTTCAAATAGCAACAATATGGTTTATATTTTTTTAAATGTAGTCAATCATTATTTCGCTGCATGCAACTATAGATGTTCTCAACATATTTTTACTTTGTTACATGTTGAGTCCAATTAGAATTAGAGGCCCAAAATTTAAAATAACTAAATTACGCGTTTTGGATCCCCCATAACAGATATCAAAATGAAAATTAGTAGAGAACATCTATAGTTGCATGCAGCAAAATAATGATTGACCACATTTTAAAAAATATAAACCATATTGTTGCTATTTGAAATAATCTTTAAAAGTGCGAGTGAGAAGGCTGCAAAATGTAAAAGGGCTCTTAACAGGTACTGCCGCCGGAACACAATGTAAAGTGCTTAGAGATTTTCTACTCGAAGGTAGCTTAGCTATAGTCTGGTTTTTAATTCGAGATCAAAAATGTAAACAAAGAAATGTCAACATATGTCATTGTCAAACTGATAGGTCAGGGTATTCAATAGATTTCTTCAAAAATATTCTCACAAGTGTGGCTATTAAAAACAAAAAAATCTTACACAAATTTTTTCAGGCTTGAATATATGCGTAAATATTTACGCGCATATAAAAGTGTTTTATTGTTTCATAATAATGCAATAAATTATAGCATTAAATATATTTTTTACATTAAATGCTCCATCCGTTCCCAAAATTAGAAAAAATACCAAGTACTTGTAATTTTTTTGCACTGTTAACACCTTTGTTTACATTTTTGATCTCGAATTAAAAATCAGAGTATAGGTAGGTTAGGAAGGTAGGTTAGCTTAGGTAGCTAGCCAGGCGAGTATTCTCAAAATGCCCTTAAACCATGCGGTGAAGCACTAAACGGTGAGTATCGAACCATGGACCTGCGGCACGGCAGTCCACTGCTATCACTACTGCTCAGCTATTACCAAGCATCATTAAAAAAATAAGACTATTTTTATGCACTAAATAAAATATACTTTTCACTTTATGCTTTAATTAGCTGTAGAGCCAAGTTTTCAAAAATCTGATAATAACTTTGTTTTTTTCCGTCCCCCGAAACTAACGAAATTGTTCGCGAATCACACGTTTCGGTAGAATGAAACCTGAAATTCAACGTTTCATTCAAACAAAAGTTACAAATGCAATTTTGTAGCGGACGAGTACACGCCAAATTGGTTTGCAGTTAGTTTTATACCCGTAACAGTATTAAATTGCCCAAATTAAGTTTGAAGTCCGAAACAGAAAGCACTCTGTTTAATGAATTTTGCAAAACGGGGATATATTACTTTACTTCGAAGTTAAATCAGTATACCTATGTACCTAGTAGAAGATTGCAAATAATGAAAAAATAAATACAGTTAAGTAAGCCAAACATACACATTTATTATATGATATATATTTTTTCATGACTCATCGGTTTTAAATAAGAAGGTATACAAAACAGAAACGAAGAGGTCGTGGAGGCTCTAACTAAAACAACAAGGGCATCAGCGGAATCTGTGGCCGGCCCTTCAACGACAAACTAAACCGGTAAATGCACAACGTAATAAACTAACCAATAAGATAAGAAAGAATAAGATAAGAAATAAATAAGATATTTAAGCTAACACTAGGCTGAACTCAAAGTTTAAAATTATTATATTAAATGTTGTCGCCACCTATAGCAATCATTAATATGTAAGAGAAAAACGGCATCACTACCGCCATCTATCTGGCACTTAGGGACGTAGTGAAAACTTAAAAGTATGGATTTGGTTAGAAACTGCCATTAGCGTCAACGACTTCCGATAGTATTTCTCTATGGCAACATAATCACGTAATATCCGCACAGGGACAGTGCCGGTCACTTTTGACTTGGCGTTCAGCAAGAACAGACGTTTAGCTATATTATATTAAGTTAACGAATGAAGAAGCTAACATCAGAAGTGGGATCGAAGCACGTGACATGCTGCGAAGCCGAAAACGAACAAAGAAGAGGAGACTTGCCTCTAAATCTTCAAGCTCAGAACAATCGTCAAGTTCTGAGAGGTCACAATCATAGAGTAGCAATGAAAAGGATAGAAGGAGAAAAAAAAGTAAAACGCACGCGACGTGCGTCACCCGCAGTAAGTCAATCTGTTATACTTTCTTCAGTAATTCCGGAATTTGATCCGTTAGTTGACGATATTGTGATGTGGATTAGTGTTGTTGAAGCCAATGCTCGCGCCTTTTGGTGATCAGATCGCATATTAATTATCAAGCCTTGCAAAATAAGAGAAATATTAGAGTCAGGAGACGCCGAGTCAAATAAAAATGTAATGAGTAAGAGCTTCGCATGGAGTAAATTGAAAGTCCTAGTGAAATAACCTATGATACCAATAGATTCGTACATCTTGCTTAAATGAAATCTCTGCGGATACGCAAATATAACGCTTTTAATTATGTCAAATGCATTTCCTTTGAACACTTATATTGGTATTCCTTTGGGCTGAAATCGGTATAAATGCTGGTCATGACCATGAGATTGTGAGGCTTTTATGACTGAATATAATGCCAGAGTTTGTAATGACATGCAACTAGGGTTGTCGACTGCTTCGCCTAGGGTAAATTGCAAGCTCCGGTAAACTTACCGCTAATGGAATAGTTTTAAGGCCCCAATGAATGGCAATATACCTAGTGTTCATATGTTAGTGCTACAACTTTTTGTGTTTTTTATTTTTGTTTCAAGGACAACAACACGCAATATACGTTTAACACATTTATTAATAGACTGTTATATTTAATTGTTGTTCTCAGATAATGTATCAGACTAGAACGCGGCCGAGGACGGCTGCGTGCGCAGGAGGGCCGGATGTTGTCGCCACCTATAGCAATCATTAATATGTAAGAGAAAAACGGCATCACTACCGCCATCTATCTGGCACTTAGGGACGTAGTGAAAACTTAAAAGTATGGATTTGGTTAGAAACTGCCATTAGCGTCAACGACTTCCGATAGTATTTCTCTATGGCAACATAATCACGTAATATCCGCACAGGGACAGTGCCGGTCACTTTTGACTTGGCGTTCAGCAAGAACAGACGTTTAGCTATATTATATTAAGTTAACGAATGAAGAAGCTAACATAAACGAGAAAAAAAAAAGGGACTACGAGTCTGCAATAAAATAATAATAAGGTAACTTAAGCGAAATTCCTCTGCTATGTATATTTACCTAAGCTCATCTGTATTTACTTTAGTGGATAAACATATCATCTAATATCTATGAAATGTATTACAAAGAGAAGGCACGTCATCGGAGTAATACAGTGGTTTTCTTAAAGAAACTCAAGACATAATTCCCCTAGGGACAATGACGCACGTGGTTACCTATCTACAGCTGGGCTACGTTGTTTTTAATATGTAAAACACATTATAAGTTTTCATTTTAACTTTCCTATAAAGAAAAGCTTTTTTTATTGCTGATAGGTAAGCCTTTGACCACAATCTCACCTGATGGTAAGTGGTCGCAGGTCTTAACAGGCTTAACCTAGAATTACGTACTGGCTATCAAGGATAGCCGCCGGAACACACCGTTAGGCCACAGATTTTATACTTGAGGGTGGTAGTTAGTCAGACGGGCATTCGCAAAGTGTCCTTCCACCATGCGGTGAAGCTCAAGCCCGCGGCGGGATTCGACCATGGACCTGCTGCGCAGCAGTCCATAGCCAATGCCAATGAGCCATCACTGCTTCGGAACGTCGACTGAATACTGTCAGACCATGGAACTGTTACCGACTCTGATCCACAACTGATGATGATACAGAATACACAAACCGTTTGAACCGAGCATTGAACAAATTTCCATTAGAACTAAACAACGTGACTCATCCTCCTCAACGTGAGTGTTTTTTTTTTCGGTTTAATTTATAATATTTAAATATGTGTGAAACTCACGAGAATTTCAATTCAAAAAAAGAACTAAACAAATTGAATTTACTGAAGAAAATTGCTACCCCAAGTAAATCTTTGCCCCAGGTCAATAACCGCACTAGTTTAAAAGCCATATTTAATCTGCACTTTTATTGATGTGGGTGTTCAGATTGTGAACTGGTTTGTTTATGACGCGAGTCTAATTTTAGATTACGTCTGACTGAATGACTTATTTTATAAAAGGCCTCAATCTACACTAAAATTAAAAAGAGATTTGTATTTCTGTATGTATCGAATAAACTTAAAAACTACTAGACTGATTTGGAAAATTCTTTCACAATTAGAATCCTACATTATCCCTGATACACATAGGCTACAGAATATTTTTTTTAATTTTAATTTCTTTTTAAATACCATTGCGAAGCTTGGGCGGGCCGCTAGTAACTTATATATCAACTCTGATGAAGACAGGCTAAAGAAAATTAAAAAAAAATGTTTCTTGTTTAATTTTATATACCCTTGCGAAGGCTGAGGTCACGCAGCATTCGCCAGTGGTTAATAGTTTGAAAATAGTTTGTCAATTTCTGCGAGCGTATAATTATCACAATCTAGACAAATAATTTTGATGGAAGTGGTCTAATAATATTAATTATTGTCACTGTTTTTCTACATCAGTATGATTCTATAACTGTTTTGACACTAAGGTAACTAACTGCCTCTAGTCAGAAATTTCAATTAACTTAAATTAGCATTATATCTTTCGTACTTCTTATATAAGTGTTAACTACCGTCTCTAAGTGATGTACTAAAATAGGAACAGGTCGTGTGTGTATGCCTATGTAAGTCTCGGACAAAGCAATGTTATGTTTAAAAAATCATTTATATACTTTATGTTTAAAAATAAATAAGTTCAGAGAAATGTCCACTCAGAATAATGTACAGTCGGAGAATAATTTTCTAACAATGCATTATTTTAGTACAAGACTAAAATTATACAACATTTGAACAAAATTGCAGTGTTTACTTATCTCAAGGGTCGCAAAATTCAGTAAAAAAACATATCTAAGCCTAGAGTCACCTGCCTTTCTATTCTACCTTTACACTACTTCTGAAGTGAGATCGATACCATCTGTCTTTTACAATCCAGACATGCACACTTATTGAATAAGGTTATGAATTATTCGAATTCTTGGTGAGTTCTTTACATGACGCCAGCGCTCCTTGGGATGATGGTATACACGCTCTCTTTCAGTTAATAAGGTTTTATCAACATAAACCAACATATATCTCTATATATATATATATCTCTATATCGTATTGTGATCATAATCTGCAGCAACATCCTACTCTCGTCTACTTGGGTAGATACATGTTACGTATACATTCAGCGTATTTTTTGTTAGTCACCAACGGATCGGTCTGTCATACAATGGGAGAAAATTACAGTGCTCACAGAGGCAAAATTCATGTTCCGTGTGAAAAACATTAAAAATAAAGAGATTTTAAAAAAGCTTACGACACACACACAGTTATTATATTGAGGACAAAGCTGCTTGGAGAAATCATCTTCTACCCAGCCTGTCATCTGTATCATGTAAATAAACATCTTCATGTTTATAATAAAAAACAAAAACAAATTTGTTGAAATATATTAAAAATTGATGGTCACTAGTTTTATCCCCTTTTCTGTGCTTTATAACGCAAGCAACAGATTATAGAATCTTTAGAAATACAATTTTCTTGATTGATCTCCACTAGTTAATAAACGCCAAAAATGAAATCGTAAATTACTTTTAAGTTCGAATCCTTAGATTCTTAAAAAAGGAATTGTTTAATAAGGTCAGTAATCGATTTCATCAAATAAATCAATGGCCATAAAGCCTCATCATTTAACCCCGAGACGCCCTATTCTTAAAGTAAACAATTAGGGCAACCCGTTTTATTTTTGTTTCTGTTTATTTACGGACAACGAGGTTTTCTCTCTGACGTCAGCAGCGCTCCGTGACAGAGAAGAATAGACTTTATTACAAATAACATAAATGTTGAAAGACATTGAAAGGCTGGCAAAGGAGAATAATATAGCCCTCTTTTTATATACATAGTACCAAAGTGGGCCACGGTGACATTATAAATATATAATTTTCAAAAAATATCTTAGAGCCATATCGTATCAATCTACGTAATCATTCGTGGTAGAATACTTTGGCAGGCATGCCACACAAATTAACTTAAGTTCAAATCATCTAAGCGTAAGTAAATTAAAAACTTATTATGTTCACAGCAGAATTCACATTCGTGTAAGATTTAAAATGGCGACAAAGAATTCTAACAAGAATGAATTACTTAAAAATTAAAAAACCCGACTACAAATTATTTATTTTTGATAAGAGTTTTATCGTTCCATTAAAATTAAAACTGCAAGTTATATACATTTATGGAATAGTTTCTTAAAGTCATTCATAATGATACACCACTCGATAGGTCTAGGGTTTTTTTCTTACAATATGGCGTCTGAAATCTGCCAGTTTGTCTTTTTTTACTTTTTTTTATCTTCTTATGAAGGAACAAGCCGAGACCCACCTGATGTTAAGCGGACTAACCCTGCCTATAACAGATGCATCTCATCACAAGTCACGAATTGAACTATGCCCGTCACGTTGAGACATAGTTGTTAAAACGTCTCATGTGCCTGTAATTTTACTGACACTTTTACTTAATAACGTTTTTTATTGAAGTATCTAGTGTCATCTGCGCTATCAAGACAAATCTAATGATATAAAATTGCCTAAGCAGTTTAGAAGTTATATGAAGAAGTTATATGATATGAACCCTGAATACATAACACTCCTTTTTTTGGGCAGTCGTGTAAAAATACGATTATTCTGTCCAAATGTAGGCAATTTTGCAGAGCACCAAGTTACACAAGTGTTTTATTAAAATATTAATTTAATGTTTTCTTGAAATATTTTAAATATAAATCAAATTATTGTTATTATTAAATATTATACATATTCTTATATTACACGTCAATAACATCGTATTGAAAATTATAAATATTTTACAGGACTTAAGGTGGCTCTTTATGAGTTCTCGTCTACTCACAGGCAATATACACTTAGGGCCTGATTCAGAATGGTCGAGTAAGTTCCGGTTATAATACCCAGAACATAAAATAACTGAAATATAAAAATTACAGTTAACATGCAGCGCGTTTCAAACTTTAACCGATGGATGTGAAACGCAAAGATAGTGTTTTATTTATTAAATATGTTCTGGGTAGTATAACCGGAACTTACTTGAACATTCTGAAACAGACCCTTAATCTTATAAAAATCTTCTTTGTTACTATAGTGAGTCTTTCCTCATCGATTTGAAATTTTACGTTCATGTAAATTTCAATGAGAATAAAACATGATGATAAAGACAAGGACAAGGACCTGGTGATGGTGTTTTAGGGCATTATATCAGAGATGAACAGTTAATTCATGGAATCATTTTCATCAGCTTGAAGCAGCAATTTAAGCAGCTTGCACGTACTTATCATGAAAAATATTGTTAATAAATAGATTCAGGCGTTACTTTGTGGAAATCCAAATTTAATAATAACAAATACTTTTAAAATATTTTAAGAATGCATTAAATTAATACTTCAATAAAAAAAATTAAGTGTTTTATTAAAGTATTAATTTTATGTTTTATGTTTAAATAATAATTTAAATTAATAAAAAATTTAAATATTTTAAAAATATTTGTTATTATTAAAAATATTTTTAAGTAAAACTTACTTCAAATTTGATTTAGTTTTTTCTGAAATACTTATCTAAACTATACAACTGTATAACAACTAATTTATATGTTACCATCCAAACTCGTCTTGCATCTGGCCCTTTATTTCGCATCAAAAATTATAAATATAAGTATATACGAAACCGAGCGGTCAAGGTAATTAAAGAATAAGCTGGACGAGTTATTCGATTCTTCACATAAAACGAATGTACGACCCTCTAAAATCGAGTCGAGTCGAATCTCAAATTAATAAATAAAAATAATTTGGTAATGTTTTGTAAGTCTCATCTGTCCCAGGATACAATAAGAGAGACAAAAATAACGAAAACACTTTAACAGTACTAAACATTAATAAGCATTTCTTCGGTGAGCTATCCTAACATAAAATTTTCCGTAAGCCTCACAATAAAATCCACTACGTAATATAATAATTAGGGACCCGGCAGAACTCGCATTAACCCACATTTAGTAACATTTATGTCACTCGGTTCGCAGCACGTGGTAATTCCACTTAATTCCACGCCTAGTTAATGTAGCAGTTATAACGCCACTGAAATGTGAACAGTGTAACGTTATGAAAAGGTAGCGTTATGGAATAACGTTTGCGGTTAAAGATGCTGAAAGGTCTGACGGCGGAGAGGAGAGTATAATTGACACAAATTCAGAACACTTCGGAAGCCGGGGCTGAGCTCCAACGATCAAAAATAAACAAGCTAACCATTTAATGTTACATTTAAATCGTGTTAAATAACAGTTACAATATAACATCACAAAAATCTGTACAGTGTATTGATAGGAAAAGGTTGCGTTTTGCAATAAACGTAATAATGTAACGAAACGATGCCGAAAGGTCTGCCAGCCGGTATTAGAGGGTAATCTATGCTGTTTCTCTGCAATAAGGGTAAAGATGATCTTGAAGATAAATTAACACGTCTAAAGCATAATATCCTCATCAACTAATTCATAAAGTAGTTATAACTAATAAGTTTACTGCAAGGTGAACAGTTAGTTGTAACCTTTGGAAATGGTAGTGTTATGGAATTACTGTATCAGCCAGATTGTCCACTTTGAACACACCCTCCCCCACTAAGGAGGGTTTCCCATAATCCCCACGCTTGGCAGGCGTCTTGGGGCTCGCAATTTTAGTTATCAGTACCTCAGAAGGCGCTGTTGCCCATCTTCCGGTATCTTACCATTAGTCGCCTGTTGCGACACCCACAGGTAGCAATGCCGGGTTGACATTTTAGCGCGGTAGCCCACGGGCACGATTATGGAATTACGTAAAGGGTACCAAAGCTGAAAAGACTTGGAGAGGCTAATTGGATCGGATTTTGTGCACTTTGGGAACAGACGCCGCTGTGCTTGAACCAGCGCTCGCAGAAATAAATACGACTAACACCAAAGCTGCTAAGGTAGTATTTACGCCTCTATAGATATTCAACATAAACACATCATTAGTAATTAAATTAAAGTGCGTGATACTTAAATTAATATATTATGCCGCAAATGTCGAAATCATTTGCATTTTCACTATGTATTTTATTTTTTATACCTTATTGATTACTGTACTTTATTGCACTCTTATAGTAAAAACTAAGCTGCACCCACGTAAACAAAGGTGAAAACAGATGATGAAGATAAGAATTCTATGTGATAATCCAGGACCTCTTTATATTCCAAGTTTCATTCAAATTGATTCATTTCGAGCAAGAGTAACAAACTTACACACACAAACTTTCGCATTTATAATATTTGTGTGATAAATGATAATGTACAGTCATACGCCCCCGACGTAGTGCGTGGTCGGCTTCAGTAATATTTGCCTATTTTAGCATTCTGTTACAAAAATGTAAATAGCGGAGGCTGACAAAACATCTGACATCAGAATCCATTACAGAAACATATTACAGCCATTCTCAAAAGGAAACCCTCGCCTTTGCTACACCTACGTCCAAGAAACTTGCCGTGTCATAGAAAAAATAAACAGCGTATGCCAAAATAAACAGCGATAAATAATTGAATTAGCATAAAAGGAGTTCCCATAATATCGCGTTAAATTGACCAAACATAGTAGTCTAAAGAACAATAGAGTCGTTGGGCCAATGAAAACTGCCTCGCTCAGGCTCTCGTCCGCAAACTGGCGACGAGCCAATCGCCTGCACTACAGATAGGGTTGACACAGAACAGATTTAATTTAACGCGACATTTTGCAATTACAGGCAGAATTCGGAAGGACAAACAAACCGCGGAACGTAATGTAAACGCTGGTGATTACAAGGCAAACAATGGATAGTAATTATCGGTGTTGTGTTAGTGGATCAGTAAACACGGACAGTTTACATATTGCAAGCAATAGTGATACCTATGACTGTGGTTATAGAGACTTAATCTGCACATACCAAGGCTCTCTAGATAAGGATTACATGGGTATATATGTGATGACTTGATGAGAAATCTAAAGATATAAGTATTTATATAGAAAACTAACATGCAAAAGTGAAACGACCAAAACGGTGGTAGCAATAAGTGATATATTATTTTGGTGCGCTTCGTTGTGTGAAAACCCTAATGTTCCAGCACTTCCAACATCAAAGCAAGTAGAGAATGTTATCAATTTCAGCTCAAGTTACGTATTCCGTTATATTGCTTTTACTCGTAGTTGAAGTAAAGTTTCCAGTTCTAAAGCAATATTTTACATGATGAACGTTTCTCCAGAGTAGGATTTGTAGTTGGTCGTCGTACCTAATTGCACGGATACAAGAGGGTTACTTTACTACAGAGTGCCGACTCGCTTGTCGTCCCTGATTGTAATTTCAAACGGTAAATTAACTTGGACCAACCAATCCAGAGACTCAACGATACCGTTGGAACTAAGACCTTTGAAAAGGTCATTGTGCTGAACCAATTTTAAAAATTTACAATTTACCTTTTTTAGATCACGATATTTTCGTGGTTGACATCATATTTACGTCGAATTAATAAATGCATCTGTATAACCACAAAACTATGGAACACCTGTAAAATAAAAACTATTTTACGATCGACATCTTTCAGGAGATTCCATTATTAATATCAGCCTTATAAAATAGCATAAAAATGTTATAGCACATAATTTAACAAATTGAAAGAAATATTTTTAATTGATTAATTATATAGAAATGGTTGAGATTATATAATGATTCCAATATATTAATAGATGATAATCATAGATTAAAACTTGATCCAATGAATGCTCATACGTACAAAACTGTAATATTATAGGGAAGGAATTACCAATCAAGATACGGGTGTTTATATATTAGGTCCTTACATATGAAATTGGCGTTTTGTATGGGAGGAACAAAAAGTCGAATATTTTTTAATATAATATATTTAATTAATCAAAGTATGAACCATTATTTTCTATGCACTTTTGCCATCTCATAGGTAGTTCATTGATCCCTTTACTAAAAAAACCAGTCGGACGGGAATCAATAAAATCTTTGAAGGCGATTTGGACTGCCCCATCGGAGTTGAATTTTTTCCCTTGCAAGAAGTTATCCAAATTTCGAAAAAAATGGTAATCTGTTGGAGCAAGGTCCGGGAAATACGGAGGATGTCTTAGACTTTCCAATTGAAGCTCTTCTAATTTAGTAGCCGTCTGTAGCGCAGTGTGTGGTCTAGCGTTGTCGTGAAGCAGCAGTGGCGTGGAGCGATTGACCAGCCTAGGTTGTTTAGCCGCTAGCTTTTCCATCATGGTTTGCAATTCCTGACAATAGACATCAGCCGTAATAGTCTGGCCAGATTTGAAAAAACTGTAATGAACAATACCGGCACTAGTCCACCAAACGCTTACAAGTAACTTTTTTGGGGTTAATTTTCGCTTGGGGCAGGATTTGGCTGGCTGGCCAGGATCTAACCATTGCGCTGAGCGCTTCCGATTATCGTAAAGAACCCATTTTTCATCACAGGTAATGATTCGGTTTAAAATACCTTCATTATTGTGCCGGTTTAGTAATGTAACGCAGCAGTCGACGCGCGTTTGCCGGTTTGTTTCAGTCAATTCGTGAGGTACCCACCTTTCAAGCTTTTTAATCTTCCCAATTTGCTTCAAGTGAATTAAAACAGTTTTATCACTAACATCGCAGCCTGCAGCTAACTCGGACGTGGTTTGCGATGGATCCGCTTCCACAATAGCCTTCAACTCTTCATTATCAACTTGAGTCTCAGGCCGTCCACGGGGCTTGTTCTGCAGGTCGAAATTTCCAGAACGAAAACGTTGGAACCAAAAACGAACTGTGTTTTCTTTTGCAACACGACCGCCATACACATCATTCACCCTTCGAGTTGTTTCCGCAGCACTAGTGCCACGGCGGAACTCGTACTCGTAAATAATGCGATATTTAAGGTTTTCCATTTTGTAAAATGAGTGACGCAAACAGAAAAAAACAGAAGAAAAAAAACAAATGAATGACGATCATCGAAGCACAAATACATGAGTCTATAGCTGTACAAATTTGAATTTGGAATTCCTTACCAAAGAGGAGAAATTCGTGATTAAAGTGGCCAGTACGAAAAACGCCAATTTCATATGTAAGGACCTAATATATATACCCAGTTTGGTAGGTAGAGCCGCAAATTTGAACGATGTACTTTAAATTAATAAATACAATTTTAAATTTGATTTTGAAAGACACTTCTTAAGTTCAGATTTAGTTATAGTATTCGGGTCGATAGTCGCAACACCACTATGACGATCAAAATAATAAAATTAGAACTAATTCATGTCTGTCTAGGTACTTTGGATTGCCGAACGGTTAAGGCACTACAGCCGGGAGACGCAGGTTCGAATCCCGCACGAAAAAACCATTTTGTGCTCTAAAAATTTGATTTATAAAGCAAAATTTAAAATTGTGCTTGAAATCATATTTAGATATAAGTTTTAAAACCATTTATATAAACATAATAGGTAGTATCGTGACTTTAAAAAAAATGTATATCTAGTAAATTCATCATCTGAACATTATATTCAACAACAATTGTATTTAGTCATTATCTCCGAAAAGCATCGTCAAAGATAAGACATATCTTTTCATAAAATAATAAACACCATCAAACTAGACGTACTGGACGAAAAGCGTAATGGACGAAATACGACTTGAATTACAATATGGACAAACTGCATATTAATATGGCGAACTGCTAACAAATCGTCTATAAGTATAACTAGTAGGTACCAATTACCACAAGTATATTTACCAAGGTACCTATTACCTTTATTAAAGTACCTTTTACTTACGGCAATGGTACTGCTAAGGCTACTTCGTGATATAATTTCCTAATTTTCATATCGCACGGTAACCATATTGCCTCAACATTTAATATCGAATATGTCGATGCCAGAAATTGAATCGGATGCATCAGTAAACGGCAATTCGAATGCTCGGCGAATGAAAAGCCCGAGTATGAGGATTTCCGAGAACGTGAACTAGGTCTTGCACGATCGGAATACTGAGTTTGCTTATTTGTTTAATACGGGACTTTGAAAGTTATAAGCGCTGCAATGTAATGTAATTTACTATATAAGGGGTGTAAAATGAAAGAAAACTTAGTGCATAGGTTAAATTATGTATAGAAACACAGCGTTGGGTGCTTGGCGACAGATTTTCTACTTGAGGGTGGTAGCTAGCCAGGTGGGCATTCGCAAAATGCCCTACCACCATGCTATAACGACTGCCATCCTAAGACAACAACCGGGACCGACTGCTTAACGTGCCCTCCGAAGCACGGAAACGCTCAGTAGTAATGTCACTAGCGGTCACCCATCCAACTCATGACCGCGCGCGACGTTGCTTCATTTTGCTGATCGGTTGAGAACAGCTAAGTAAACTTCGCTACGAGCGCTTACCTCATGTTAAGCGGTAACCTTTGCCTATCACAGATGCATTTCGTCACAAGTGACCAACTGCACTGCGCCTGTCACCCTGAGAGATACAGTTGTTGTCTTATGTGCCTGTAGTTTTGCTGGCTCTCAAGGTCTGCTGCCGTAACACACTGTTAGGTGCTTGGCGACAGATTTTCTACTCGAGGGTGGTAGCTAGCCAGGCGACCAACCGCAAAATGCCCTTCCACCATGCGAAAGCTCAAGCCGGCAGTGGAGATCACACCATAGACCTGCGGCATGGCAGTTCATATCTCTATAATTGCTCTGCTCGGCTATAATTGCATCACGTCATACAATATTCTGAGAAATTAATCTCAGACGCCAAGCAACCAGTGACCCCTTTTCATGCAGTTTACCTTTTAGCACAATCTCACTTGATGGTAAAGATAATGCTGTTAAAGTTGGACGAATCGCTTTAAGGGAGGTAGAGCTTCATTACTCACCTGGGTGGAGCACTGGATTTGACTGTGTTAATTGCGATATGTCCTCTTTTAATGCTAGAGCCTCTAGCCGGGACCAGACGCTTTGATATATTTCTTGAAGCGCTTAGTCACAATCAACAGACAATCTTCCCTAGTCGTTTATAACTAACCGTTTTTTATTGTCAAGCCGGCAAAGCAAGCATAAAATCTCCGCAAGTATCACAGCAGACATGAAACATAAAACATTTCTTAAACGATATTTACTAGTAAAATTCTAGATATTGAATCATAGATACAACTTTGATATAAGGCGTGACCACTTAGCTCGGTTCATTCTATAATCTATATACATTTTATAAAAAAGACAATAAAAAGGCAGACGTGAAGCAGACATATAACTATTATTATATTACTATACTTATTTAGTAAGCCGTTTCTTTTGGAAACCTATATCCGGCCGGCTAGACGGCTAAACTAAAGCTACACATCAGAATACTAATGATCAATTAAATATTAGATAGGATTTAGAAAGCGACGCGCAACGAATATTAATAATTGAACAAAATTACGCTTCCGAATTAATGCTTGGTAAATATTTAAATTACATGTATTTAGATCTACATAGAGACGCTCGTAAGATGGACACAGAGTCACCCAGAAATACAAAACTATGCCCACAAGCACGAAATTACACCCAGAGGCACGAAGAGATGCTAAAATGTTGGAGATACCTAGATACACGAAGGGACTCCCAAAGGCACGATAAGGCTTTGAAGCAGTGATGGCTCAGTGGCATTGGCTATGAAATGCCGCGCAGCAAGTCCATGGTTCGAATCCCACCGCGGGCCTGAGCTTCACCGCATGGTGGAAGGGCATTTTGCGAATGCCCGCCTGGCTAGCGACCACCCTCAAGTAGAAAATCTTTCGTCAAACACCTAACGGTGTGTTCCGGCAGCAGTCCTTGAGAGCCAGTGAAATTACAGGCACGTGAGACTTAACAACTATGTCTAAAGGTGACGGGCGCAGTGCAATTCGTGACTAGTGACGAAATGCTTCTGTTATAGGCAGAGGCTATAGTCCGCTTAACATCAGGTGGGCCTCGAGCTTGTTACGTCACAATAACATAAAAAGGCACCTTATGGCACGAAGAAATAGCTATAAGTATATGATACCTAAAGATATGAACAGATTTACAATGAATGTTAATAATTGCAAGAGTAAACTTGCTTATGAATTCTTTGTATAAATTACAGATACATTAATTAATATTCATCTACTAATGTGAAACTATTATAAAGTTACATATTATACAAGGCTTAGCCGTATAATTTTTATTGTGCAAGCAAACAACGACAGCAATTCAAAATCCAAGGAAAATGGCATTTATACTAGATTTTACAACCAAGGAAAACAAATACTGTTATGCTGAAGTTTAATAAAACTGAACCGGACAGCGGTGACCTATCGTAAAACCGGGATAAAATGAAAAAAAAAAACGAGAAAGAGTTACTCGGACGATTTTTATGGTGACATGAAGTTTGTTTTAATTTTTTGCCGGATAGGTTAGCCTTTGACCACTATCTCACCCGATGGTAAGTGATGATGTGGTCGAAGATGTTGATCAGACTAACCTAGAATTACTGGCTCTCAAGGACAGCTGCCGGAACACACCGTTACCATCCAACTCCTGATCGCGGGCGACGTTGCATAACTTTGCTGATCGGTTAAGAACAGCTAAGTAAACTTCGCTACGAGCGCTTCAGTTTAAACTCAAAGGCATAAAATGTACTTATAGGTATACGTGCTAGACGTTACCCATATTTTTTTACATGATGGGTTAACCTTTGACCACTACCTCACCTGAGGGTAAGTGATGATGTGGTCGTAGGTGGTAACCTAGAATTACTGGCTCTCAAGGATAGCTGCCGGAACACACTGTTAGGTGCTTGGCTACAGATTTTCTACTTGAGGGTGGTAGCTAGCCAGGCGGGCATTCGTAAAATGCCCTACCACCATGCAAAAATTTCAAAGCTCACCATTCATGACACTAGCTTCGCGCCACACTCGATCTATAAGACAATTCCACCTAAAATATTGACGTAGTATTTTCTTACAATATTTTATAAATAATTGTATGTATTACATGTTTATCACTGAAAACAAATTGTTAGTTTGCCGATAAATCCGTGAGTGCACACACATTCACGGATTGGTAAGGGGCGAGGCGCGGTGCTCGCGCGTATTAGGGATTTGCCCGCAAAACATAACATACATAATTCCACATACAGATTTTTCCGCGGATTTGTCGCCAGCGGCCACTCCAGCAAATTTCTGCTGGCTTTACAGTAGTCATTGTGGTCCCCAATGAACACTAACAAAATTGTCAGCGCTCAATCCACTAAAATCCTCTATACAGATCTGGCTTCGGGCAATTATTGCAAAAGGAAAGAGTACAAAACCCCTACTATATAATTCGTGAAGAAGAATGCATGGCATATAAGGTATTTAAACAATCACAGCAACACTGTTATCTCTACTTATTTTATTACCACAAAGCTATTTACTATTTTAGCGCAAGAATGAGCCGTTTACGAAAAAGACGGGTTAGGTACATTTACGTGACATTCCTTAATATAGATATATTTATATTTAAAATGTATACATAAAGAAATTTCAACTAGGGCTACATGCCATGCTAATCAAGATCTCGGTGATGCAGTAGCAAACCACATATCTATCCCGTTTTCATGAACTTGATGGCAAACGCCATAAGAAGGTATGTGAAGCATAATTATAATATAACTTATGTTTGTGTGTACTTTGTTTGAATATGGACAAGGGGTAGAGGAAGGCCGGTCACAAATGGACTGAGTGACAAATGGACTGAGTGAAGTATTATATGTGTACATTGTGTACGGAAGATGTTGAGTATTGAGACATCAGATAAAGCGGAGTGGATAAAACATGCACGCTGCGCCGACCTCACCAAACGCGGGGTAAAGGTAGATATCGTCAAAATCTGGACATGACAATCAAGACTTTTGCTTTATATGGAAGCGCGTGATGGACTGAACTCAAGCAACGATCTAGAACCAGTATAGAGATATGAAGTAGGTACCCTAGAACATGCTCCAGACAACAGAATATTTTTTTTTTATGCCTGATAGGCCTTTGACCACTATCTCACCTGATGGTAAGTGATGATGTGGTCGAAGATGTTGTTCAGGCTAACCTAGAAGTACTGGCTCTCAAGGACAGCTGCCGAAACACAGCGTTGGGTGCTTGGCGACAGATTTTCTACTTGAGGGTGGTAGCTAGCCAGGCAGGCATTCGCAAAATGCCCTACCACCATGCTATAAAGATTGCCATCCTAAGATAAAACCGGGACCGACGGCTTAACGTGCCCTCCGAAGCACGGAAGCGCTCAGTAGTAATGTCACTAGCGATTACCCATCCAACTCCTGACCGCGCGCGACGTTGCTTAACTTTGCTGATCGGTTGAGAACAGCTAAGTAAACTTCGCTACGAGCGCTTCGAATATCTATATAAATATGCTGGTCGAAATTGGTATAGTTTTGCATTGATGCAGAAACTTGTTACAGACAGACAAGTTTACCAAGCCATGAGAGTACTTGTTTAGCTCAGATTCGATATGAGTTTTTTTTTCAGATTTTATGTCTCTGAGATCATCTTTTATATAAAAATATACGAATGCACCAGGTTTATGTACATAAATCCAACAGTTTGTAAATGTATACATGTAAACAACTTATTATCGTTTATTAACTTTTTTAGATATGTGTGTGATGGGTGTGAGGAGATAACAGCGCATAGAACGAAGTGGAAAACGATAACATATTGTGTCAACCCTACTTAGGATTAGGGATAAGAATAGAAAAAATGTAACTAACCTTTAAAGAAGAATAAAAAAAAACAAAGAATAAGCATTGCAATTCAACGGGGCAATGCTGCGGCATGCTGGGCACGCTGCCAACTGGTAGTGGGCTGGAGCATTTGGAGTGCCTGTAAGTCTGCAGTGACTTATGGGTATCTAAATGCTTTTATTGTAGTAGCTGTAGTGTTGTATATAAGTTCATAGTATTTTGTTAATAAAGGCATACCGCCGGTATGCGGTATAAGGAACTAACCTTTAAAACTTTTTATATATCGTATTTTTACGTGTCACCATAACACAACACAAGTGATCTAAACATATTTCATCTACGAGAAAATAGACGCCGCAAAGAGGAGCCCTGCGATTGTTTTTTTTATTACTGACAGACTAGCCTTATACCTACCTCATCACATATAAGGGTTGATGTAGTATGTTATCACACTAAGACGATATAGATTTAGCAGCCTTTACACATACATATAGTGAATGTGTCAAGGACAAACCTATTCTTTACTCTGCCGCAACACATTTTTTTTAATGTTATTGTGACGGAACATGCTTGAGGCCCACCTGATGTTAAGCGGACTAACCTCTGCCTATAACAGATGCATTGCATCACAAGTTTCGAATTGCACTGCACCCGTCACTTTGATTCATATTTGTTAAGTCTCATCTGCCTGTAATTTCACTGACTCTCAAGGACTGCTGCCGGAACACACCGTTAGGTGCTTGGCGACAGATTTTACTTTTTTACTTGAGGGTGGTACCTAGCCAGGCGGGAAAACGCAAAATGCCCTTCCACCATGCGGTGAAGCCGGCGGTTGGGATCGAACCAGGGTACTGCGGCACGGCAGTCCATAGCTAACCGCTCGGCCATCATTGCTTCAAAAGTTCACATCAGTGCTTGGTGACAGATATTCAACATAAACGTGGTAGTTAGACCAGCGAGCAGTCTAATAAATAAAACCTTACCGTCATGCTATGATGACGATGCCTCCAGGCCTCCACTAGATGGACTGACTATATGGCCATAGACGCGGACAAATGGATACAAGCGGCTCATAACCGTATTTTGAAGCAATGATGGCCGACCGGTAATAGGTACGGACTGCCGTGCCGCAGTACCCTGGTTCGATCCCCACCGCCGGTTTGAGCTTCACCGCATGGTGGAAGGGCAATTTGCAATTGCCCGCCTGGCTAGCCATCACCCTCAAGTAGAAAGTCTGTCGCCAAGCACCGAAAGGTGTGTTCCGACAGTAGTCCTTGAGAGCCATTGAAATTACAGGCACAATGAGACTTAACAACTATGTCTCAAGGTGACGGGCGCAGTGCAATTCGTGATTTGTGACGAAATGCATCTGTTATAGGCAGAGGTTAGTCCGCTTAACATCAGGTGGGCCTCGTGTTTGATCCGTCACTATAAAATAAAAAATAAAAAAAGGTGGACATATTCCAGCTGATGATGTCTGTAAAGCTCAACCTGGCGACATGTTTTCAACTATTTACAAATAGAGCTGGTTTAAACAAACCTTTACTAATTACAAATGCAATACTAAGCGAACGTCTGCAATGCAGAGGAATCCAGTAAGCCTTGCAGGCCCAAATACCTGCTGCATTCCTAGCATTCCTACTCTGTTTGTTACTTACAGTTGTTTAGATATAAGTGTTTAAAAATAGACAGGGGATATCTAACGCGTATTTGATGTAATGTTTCAGCACTTTACCAATATCGATATTTTATGTCATATAACTGTCAAACACATGGCAAATATCCCGTTTCTATGTTTTTTATTATTATTGATGTGGTCGAAGGTGTTAACAGGCTTAACCTAGAATTACTGGCTCTCAATGACAGCTGCCGGAACATACCATTAGGTGCTTGGCGACAGATTTTCTACTTGAGGGTGGTCGCTAGGCAGGCGGACATTCGCAAAATGCCCTACCACTATGCGGTGAAGCTCAAGCCCGCGGCGGGATTCGAACAATGGACCTGCTGCGCGGCAGTCCATAGCCAATGCCACTGAACCATCACTGCTTCAATTAAAATTGTTTGATAGTATGTAGTAGATACGTATATTGTATGTACCTATGGTGGGTGGCCGGGCTGGAACGTCAACCTTCCATGTCTTTCCGTGGGTGTTGTATGAGGCGAATAAGTGTAAATACTGCAAAGTACAGCCGCGCCTTCTGTCCACATTCCTGCACTGCAATCTTACACAGCTATCCCGATACCTGCGTGGGAATTATAGCAAATCGTCCCGTGGGTGTGGGAGGCTGTGTTCAGCAGTGTACAATCCGATTGATAAAGTATACATAGGCAACGCGATAAATCATGTCTCCAAAATTAACAAAACTTTGTCGGAAAATTGAGTCGGATTTTATTAGACAGTTCAGTGACATGGTGTGCTGAAATGAATCAGGGAATATTTTATCTGCCAACGATTTGCTAATATACGACATTTTTGTGTTCGTTTAATTCTGGTATTTCAAAGCTTATCCACCATTGAATTGTAGCTAATGAGATTTTTGTAAATTCGGATAGGCCATTGAAGCGCTCGTAGCGTAGTTTACTTAGCCGTTCTTAACCGGTTACGCAACGTCCTACCTAAGTTAAGCAACGTCCGGCGCGGTTGTGACTTGGATGGGTGACCGGTAGTGACAACTACTGAACGCATCCGTGCTACAGAGACCATCGCGCGCGGTCCGGCAGCTGTCCTTGAGAGCCAGTAATTCTAGGTTAGCCTGAACAATATTGCCGACCACATTATCACTTATCATCAGGTGATAGAGGTCAAAGGCCTACACCTTCGACCACCATCTCACCGAGAGGTAGAAGTTTTTTATGTTATCAAAAAAGAGACGGAAAAGTCTGCCGCGTGATGGCAAGCGTGAAGACTGTCCATTACAATTTTCATCTTCTCATGCTGCACACTACTGCTTGCCGAGTATCTGACAGTGCAGTGGTACCCAACAAGACGGACTATTGATGAAGAGACCGACGCTGACGACCTGGTAAATAAGAAGCTACGTATAATCTTTATCATCAATAGCCACAAAATTAGACTCATATTTGGAGTTTGCCATAATCCCCATTCGTGCCAGGCATCTTAGGGTTCGCAGTGTAAGGTGGTAGTCCTTTAGAAAGCACTGCTGCCCTATTTCTGGTATTTTCCTTTCGTCGTCTCTTACGACTCCCATAGTATATATTATATGGGAGGGTATAGAGTGCGCCGCGAATGTACCGCGATGCTTGCGACGCATAATTGACACGTCCTTACAATCAAACTCTACATATTGCGTTTAGTTTACTTTCCCTGAAAGTATGCGAAATTTGCGGTCTGAGAATTTTCTTGATACCTTTACCGTCGTTTTAAAATGAACAAAATGGCAGCATTTGAAAATATGGCACGAATTTTTCATTAAGGCGCGGCGGCGCGGCGGTCTAAAAGGTGCACTCCATTTTATAAAGTAACAGCGAGGCTTTTCTACTCACGTTTTGCACAATAGGCCTCCAAAAAGTTCTCACTTTGACAGTTTTCCTATGTAAGTATAATTTAACGCGTCGCTAAATGTTTGCCAAATTAACTTCAACTTGATTAATATTGTTGTTGTTGGGCCTTTCTGGTCAGAAATTCTTAGAAGCAATTCGAAGTACAAACTCTGCCGGTGGATAGCAACATCATCGCCCTCTTTTACGTGAGACCTACAATATTAAATATTAACAAATATTTTTTAAATATTTTAAGAAAACATCAAATTAATATTTTAATGAAACACTTAAAAAATTAAAAAAAAAATTAAGACCTCCTGAGGATACTTCGTGTAGAATCGAAACGCGTCAAAAATTATTCCAGTTTGGCTGCGTGGCGTTTGTGACGTCACGTCGGCTTAAGAGGAAAATTAGGCGGAATTGTCACTAGATATATTTTTAAGTGTTTTATTAAAATATTAATTTTATGTTTTCTTAAAATATTTTGAAAATATTTGTTATTATTAAATATGCATTTCCGCAAAGTAACGCTTGAATCTATTCATTATTCACCTACAATATTCTTGCGAAATGTGGATCTTAGAACGTTTTCCATCGTTCAGGAAGAAAAATGACATGCATTTTATAGTGTAGTCAGCATTACTTTATTTAGATATGTTGTCTTGTGATTATAAAGTACGTAAGGATGAGTAACCACTACCTATTTTGAGTCCCTTATTTGAGTCACTAAGCAGGGAATGTTCGAAGGTCAGATAAAAAGTGAAATTACGTTCGGAATATGTCTTATTAGAAATATTTCATGGATATTCTGAATCCGCCGGATAAGGGGACAAACGGGCGCTCGGCACTGTGGGTCACATTGCAACTATTTTCTAATCTGTGGTGTGAATGAAAAACAACATTAGCCTCATTCTTTTTACAATAGAGTCGTTACATAACAGTTTTAACATGGCAACATCATTAACCGTAATCACAATGAAACGATGAAAACAATAACAATAGGGAACATGACATTACGCAAATATTCACTTGTAATGTAAATACTGGAACATTGACTGGAATGTGGATGTTCTTTGTTTCAACGCTTTTTACCGCGTTTTTATTAAGTCAGTTTCTTGCTTGTCTATATATCGTTCCGGGTGGAATCTTGCATACTTGCAGACATATAAAACTAATTAGTCACACCGTGACCACAATCACTACAAAGTGTTTGAAACGTCGGGACAAAAATGATGATAAACATACGCGATTTAAACGGTTTAAAGTTGTTTAATTACTATGTGTAATAATCGCGAAAACCTAACACAACAATAAGTTAAAAGAATTGTAGCAACTATATCGAGACCAAACCGATCGAAATCGACCGGCCTGCAAAGTTCAAAGAGCAAGTAACTGAAAGAAATCCGTTTAAAGTTGTTTAATTACTATGTGAAATCTTGCAACTGAAATATCGAACACTTCCCAATTAGTTTTATTGTTTTTAATGTGCATTATAACGTGGTTATAGATATTTATTTTTATCTACATTAATTATATTTCTGATACTACTTGCAATAATGATATTAATCATCCTTCACCCAGGGTGATTAATATTCGAAGTGTTCGATATTTCAGTTGCAAGATTCCACATAGTAATTAAACAACTTTAAACGGATTTCTTTCAGTTACTTGCTCTTTGAACTTGGTGCAGGCCGGTCGCTTTCGATCGGTTTGGTCTCGATATAGTTGTATTTGTCAATTTACATTTCGACGTCCGTGTCGACGAGATTTTTCCGGGTCTTTTTATCATCTCTTTGGTAATGAATAGCCCTGAATGTATGTCTCTGACAGGACACTTTTTCATTTATTAGTATTATTTTTCCATACATTAGTTAATGAATTCATAAATTAGTAGAAGCAACAGCACAACACAGCAACAGCTTCCGTTTAAACATTGCAATATGCTAGTTGAATGATATCCAAGTGGCGA
The DNA here is from genome assembly GCA_963890685.1 of Plagodis pulveraria. NCBI lineage: Eukaryota > Metazoa > Arthropoda > Insecta > Lepidoptera > Geometridae > Plagodis > Plagodis pulveraria. The sequence goes on from OY982950.1 coordinate 7,597,560, forward strand.
TGAATATATATACTTTTTAATGTAATTGAAACGGAGAACACATGAAAACTGTTCCAGTTACTATATGAGGTAAAGTCAGTCAGATAGATCGCGGCGCTGACTCTCTATCTACGTACTCGCGTGATGAAGAGCATCGGGCTTCCCGAAACCTATAGGTCGAAAATATCGACTCACTTTCATGGGGAAGTCGATTAAATGCGTGAAAGTCATATTAATTTTCAAACAAAAACTAATATCTGGTTATTTGCTTTACTCATTCCATGCAAGAAATTCTACAAACTGCTTTTAGCGTCACGACAAAGTCAAGATAGACGTAAGACATATAAGTCTAAAGTATCTTTGGGTAATGCATTATATGAAATATTATAGACAGTTAAGTTTACGTCGTAAACTGGCTGACAAAAAGAGTCCACAATAAGCTCCCCAGGTGGTTAGCGTAGGTGGGCGTCCACCATACCACAACCCATTCGTCATCCAATACTACGTCTACGTCATACGGTATTCATCAAAAAATTAGTAGCATTTTGAAGCAATGATAGCGGAGGGGTTATAGCTATGGACGTCAGTGCCACAGGTCCATGGTTTGATCCTCACCGCGCCGGCTTGAGCTTCACCTAATGGTGGAAAGGCATTTCGCAAATGCTCGCCTAGCTAACTATCACCCTCAAGTAGGAAATCTGTCATCTAGCACTTAATAACTTGTTCCGGCATCAGTCCTTGAGAGCCAGTAACAATAACAAGTACATGAGACTCGACACCTGTATGTCTGAAGGGCGCAGTTTAGTTCGTCACTGGTGATGAAATGCATCTGTTATAAGCAGAGGTTACCGCTTTACATCAGGTGGGCGCCATGCTCATATAAAAAGAATTGTTTTCGCTCAAATAAGTCATTTTCCTAACTTTCCTTGGCAGTCGTCAAGTAGATCAGATAATTGAAGATCAGGAACAGACCTTTCCAAGTAGTGGAAAGCCACTCACGAAGGCGCTTCCCTCCATATATTTGCAACTACTACTCCCAACCCAAGCAAACATTATATATTTTATTATTTTACCGTGTGTATGGTATGTACATAGGTTACACCCACGCTAAGAAGTAGTATATCTCTTTACAGGTCTCTTCCTTTACCCAAACTACTGTACTACAGTAATAACCATATCGAGAAAGTGAATGGCATCTCTATTCATGTTTTTGCAATCCCTGTTTATTCTTATGTCTCGAATATAAACCGGAACATGTAAAACCCGATTACTGAAATCGTTTCCTTCCATAACACGGTGTAACTAAATTTCTGTGTCATTTACATATAACGCAAATCCCCACTTCATCCAATAAGGAATATCCTGCGTTCATACATATTAATGAAAATAATGCTCACTCTTTATGTACCTACAGCCGTACAATGTATTGCCAGTAAGGGCACTTACAAAACTGGAATATCAATACTTTGTAAAATACACGCACTTCTAATTCAAAACTAACAGAAGCTGTATCTTGTGCCTCGGATTGCAGTTTCAATTTAAATGTTTTAATTTTTTGTGCATTTTTTTATTAGTTAATAAAGGCTTAACTAATAAAAAAAACCGGCTAAGTGCGAGTGGGACGCGCACGAAGGGTTCCGTACCATTATCTCATTTTAATTTTTATTATTTTTAGCAAATAAAAAGCGAAATCCTCTTTTACTGTTTGGGAGCCCCCTGAATTATTTATTTTATTTTCATTAATTATATTTAAAGAGGACATAAAAATAGATATTCTGTGAATAGATAAAGCGTCTACCTGTCACCGTTATTAGTATCGAGCAAGAAACGGTAAAAAAATCAAGTTTTGTTGTATGGGAGCCCCCCTTAAATATTTATTTTATTTTTAGTATGGGAGCCCCCTTAAATCTTAATTTTATTTTATTTTTAGTATTTGTACAGCTTGGTGACAGACGGACGGAAGGACAGCGAAGGCTCAGTAATAGGGTCCCGTTTTTACCCTTTGGGTACGGAACCCTAAAAATGAGCCTGATTTACGAATTACCCTTCTTTGAACGAAGGCACGCTTAGCCAATTATAGCTTGAAGAGGAGTTTCGGGGAAATTATAATCGGTGAGGGGTCCTTTCATTTAAGTAACCGTCCACAAAGTGAGTCAAGAGTATTTTTTTAGAGAAGGATTCTTGTATATAAAGAACAGTCGTCAGTTAGTGTAGTGTCGTAGTGAATCTTATTCTAATTGGGGGCGATATGTCCTGCACTGACGTCGCTTGGGGTGTATTGTGCATTTCCCCTGCCAGCTTCAACCCAAGCCATCCCAGAGTCAGCCAGCGACCCAGAGTCCTTCTCCGCTACGTTAACTCCTTAACGTAGCGGAGAAGGACTCTGGGTCGCTGGCATAGCTGCTCCAGTGACGTGTGTCGTAGTGATTTTGGCGAATGATTTTTTCGTAAAAGCGACAATCGGCTAAGCAAAGCGTGCCTTCGTTTAAGCATATTGTTCGGTGACGGAAGATTCATAACACCACATCAAGCTCAAAAATATATTTTTTTAGTACTGAAAGATATATAGGTTCGATAACGAGAATTTTGAGCCAACAAAATCGTAGCAGCCTAAGAAGAGAAGCGTTTTTTCCAACATTACGGTGACACGATTATTGGTTATTGAAAAATCACTGTCGTAACGCATCGTCACGTCAGGTCATCAGTCATCTGAGATTCTCATGGGGTGGAAATTAAATGTATCGAATATAGGTCGGCACACAATATAGCGAAAAATACAATAACTACGAGAATATACATACGTTAAGTTGTTTGATTAAATTTCTAATCATTTCACTAGGTGAGGCTGCGGAAACTTTCCACCGGACCAGAGACAACGCGATCGCCAATGAATTATTTTTCTATATACGATACTAATATTCTCAGCACTTGATCACTCCTAAATTGGGAATCAAAGACGTTGGTAAGGTGTTTCACACTATAGAAGTGTTCATAGAGAAAGTTGAACCTTAACCCATAGCTTAGAGGGTCTTGTAATTAAGATGAACATGTGCAGACACCGTGTTTCCAAGCGTCTGTTATCTAAATGTATCCTCTAATAACTCATTACCAATTAGTTTCTGTTCAATTATCTATAATTATATGAATAAGGCTGATCCGAGCCCTAACACAAATGAGTAGCTGTATTTCATACCAGACCAGACTCAGGTTTGTAAAAATTAAGCAGTTGTCCTCATATCAAAAACTGTTGCATTTTAACCAGGACTGGCAGCTTTTCGCACCAAATTTACTGCTGGACTCAATAAATTACACACAATTAAGTTCGGATGTGCAAACATATTTAATGGCATTAGACGTAATGTAGCAAATATATTTTTTATCAATATCAGTGATGTGTTACTTCCGGTAGACGAGACGTTTTGACCAATTAATAATTACGTTAAACCGCAATAGCGGTATTTTTTAAGTATCAACGTCTAAAACACCCGATATGAGTGACATATGATATGACTATCCTTACTACTTCTATAATTTCTGCATGAAAGCTGGCGTATAAAAATGGTATATTATTGGACGGGTCGTTACTAAGTGTCAATGTGAATTAGTGGAACCTAACTCGAATAATAAGTTTAAATGAATATCTTTGAGATTCTTACTACCTCTTCTTACTTAAATCAACATTGTTTAAAATCTTCAAGGGTTGGTGCTTAGGCATGGTGACAGTAAGACAACATCAAGTTCCACATTGATATGCAGACAGGTAGAGTCTCTGAGCACTGTTTCATGGACAGACTTGACGCTTTTTTTCGACTACCCAATAATTTTGTGTGTTGTGTAATATTATAATTTATAATATTTTCGGTTCATGTATGTATGTAGGTATTTGAGTTTGTCAATGCCTAAACTGATTAAGATGTATTGAGTATCATTAGAATCCCTTACATCCGGAGTGATACCTTAAATACAAATTGGTTTGAAAAAAATTCGATATATCTACATTTTTTTTTTGATATATTCGGCATGACGAAGGCGTTGAAGCTACATCCTCAAATTTATTTATTACAAAATAGGTATCAAGTTGAAGGCCTACACGGTTCCATTTTTTAAACCACGCCCGCCGCTGTAATGTTTGCCTTCTGCTGTTTTTGAGCTTCACTTACATGTATTTACGTATTTATTCGTAGATTTAGTTATAAAATAAATAATAAGAGGAAAAATTTGCAAACCAGGAGCATAGATATTAGGCTCAAGATCATGCACGCAATATAGACATGCAGTGAGTTTGCACTCTTGGTATTTTAAACTAAGTTGATTGTAACTACGTTTGTATTGAAAGCGTTACGAATAAACCTTATCAAATTTTGAAGCAAATCTGATAAACTGTTTCCAAGATATTCAGGTCACAGGCCGCCAGCCGCACAGCACCGTGTAGCACCGATTTTGGCAGATAATTTGATTGTTAGGCATTGTAGGAAGAAAGTGTTTGTGTCGGTGGAATTTCCACATTTTTAATTTTACTGAATTACTTTTAAGTCTCAAGGCCGTGTGATAAATTGTAAATGCATTTCAGACATGTTTATATTGATTTTCATTAGAGTTCTGTTTAAAAATTCTTATCTTAAATTTTAGTTTTATGCATGTGTTTCTTTTTACATATGTACATTTCTAACATCTATATCCAAGGATGTTCGCAGGTTCGCATTTTCATTGCGTTGTAATTTTAGAATCTATATCTGTGTACATATTTTGATTTTAAGACTGAAGGGGAGTATCGATTTTTTATACAAAAAGAGAAAACGTTTCTACCCCCCTAAACAATCACCGATTTCGATGATTTTTGGAAATGCTATAGATGTTATCAATATCCAGGTTTATATGTTTTGATTTTTATCATCATATTAATGGAATTTGAATTAATGGGTATTTAGATACCGATATTTTCTCAAAACTTGTATCTATAGTTTGTGAATTATTTATTGGAAAAAGGAAACCTATAAACCTAGTTTATTCTATCAGTTATAAAATAAGACTATATTATTTTTAGATTGTATCAATGTTTACTATAGGAGAAAAGTTTTGTCCCAGAACGCAAATTATGCGCAAATTCTAAGTCAAAACTTGAAGAAGATGCAATCGTCGATAGCGCACTATTCTGTTCAGGCGTTTAGCGGCGAGACAGCATCACTTTGTTAAAATACCTATTTTTCTGTAGGAGCTTCTTTTCCCGTTCCTCTTAACCCTATTCATTGTACTCCAGTTTTGAGCTGTTTAACCTCTTAGTCATCCGCAGTGAACAATATCTTCCATTTGTATTGTTATAATTATCTACAATGCGCATGGGTTAAGACGTCCAATCTCTTAACTCATCAGAAAATCGATAATCGATTATGAAGTTAGTAGTGGAAACACAAACATACATTCAAAAGAGCGAGTTATGAAAACGTGTTACAATATTAACTTAGTTACGAAATATAAAAAGAACCTCGTTCCTAATGTTGGCAAAGTCTTGTAAGCTATACATCGGTGATAACGTCCGCTTATCATTCTAACCGATTAGCCGTACAAACAGCGCTACATTCTCATTTAAGCCCGAGCAAAATTAATGGTTTAAGGCGTGGGAACTAATGAAACATAAGCGGCAGAGCCAATATCGGATGACGGCTAAGTAAGGTTAGCGGCCCAACTTGTAATTAGCTGTAGACTAATTATTGACTTAGAGTTTGACACCTGTGTAAGAATCGTTCTGAGTTTGGGACTCGTTGGGTTAAGTTGGCATGAATGAGAAAGATGCTGGTAGAATATTTTCTGCGACTGTGTTATATTCATTTTGAAAACTATTGCTAGTTTTATACATATTAACTTATTAGGAACCGTATAGGAGCCGCGTTGTATTTACCGGAAAGATTCCGACCAGTTTCGGACTGTTTTGAAGCCCTTCGTCTGGGAGTCACGATTGCGGGATGCGACTAACGTAACATTTAACTGTGCTAACATCTTGAGCTTGTTCTGTGTGATCACCATAAGGAATAAAGCACACAAGGCTAAGCACTACTTTTTAAAGATACTAAGATATTTTTTTAATGCAAATGCCAATGAATCATTCGAGTTCTTAGTGAAAAACTTTGAAGAATTATGAACAACACCCGAAGTTCCAATAATTTTCTATTTTTTTTTTTTGTGCTGGCTGGAAATTATATTCACTCAAAAAATACATATACTCTTATTGCCGTTGGTATGCGAATGAAAAGGAGAATAAACCCGAATCCCTAGGCAGCGAGTCTCTTTTCAAGAGGCCATCTATCTAGATTGAGTCTGCAACCAAGACCAAGTCGAAAAGGACGTCAGTAAGGAGTTCGAAAGTTTGACCATTAATTTTAATAGTCCTAGGTGGAACGAATACAGTTTTCTTTTCATTCCGTCACTTAGACGTTGTTCAGGAAATCTTCAATACAATTATTGTACCTTTACTTAGTCTTTGTTACAGTGACGTTGCTTCATCCTCGACTCATGTTAGTTATTAGCTAGTTTATGTTAGTGCCATATTGCAAGATCACATCTCGATTGACCGATCCAACAGCAAGCTCAACAAAACCACAACATTCTTAGTTTCGTCAAATCAAGCACTGCAGCTTGCGACAGCGGGAATAATTAATTATGATAATATTAATTTTATTGCTTAACTTGCAGCAGTAATAAAATATAAATTAAGATTGGAATGTCTAGCCTTCTTAAATACCGATTTGGAATCTGTTGAAACCCCTGCGGTTAGAACAGATATATTTTTTACAAAATCACAAATATACGGTAGGAAAAATTAAAGTCATATGCGGGATTCGATGGTTAAAGAACGATAAGAAAGATTCGAGTTATGACGTCATGTCATGTTAGCTCAATTGGTTAGAGCATACCCCGGCTCAAGGGGTGGATGGACGCGGGTTCGAATCCCGCATATGACTTTAATTTTTCCTATCGTATATTTGTGATTTTGTAATGTAATCCGCATAGCAGGCGTTATTGCAAACCTAACAATATTAAAAAAAAGATATATTTTTTGTTTGATTATTCAAGAAAAGTATACCAAGCGGTCATTTATTTTATGAAATAGATCTTATTTGAGTATGTATCTGTATACATGTAGGTATAAGGTTGTACTGACAGTCGAGGATCAAGGTTGTACGACAGTCATCTAGAGATATTGTGTGTGATCTAATCACTATTTTTTGTTGTGATGCTTTTAGTCCAGTAGCAGTACGTTAAAATTGCATGCTAACTTTTAATAATTTAAGATTTAACGAATTTTGCACAGATGATTAGTTACAAGTTTACTAAGCTTTTTCCAAAAAGTTAGAAAATTTTGACCGATGCATTTCGTATTATTTAGGTATTTGTAAAAAACCTACATAAAATCGTGAATATAAAATTAGAATTAAAAATTCTGATTGTATATGACTTAGGACATTGTTATCTTGTGTTTATTAACTTATTAGAAATATTAGAGACTTGGAACTTAGGTAAACTAAAAATTTCAAACCCTGCTTTCAATAAAATATTAGAATGGCTGGAAATCAGTTTAATGATATTTTTATGTATATTGTAACATGCTGAAAAAAGATTAGAAAAATATACAATGTGCTTCCCGACTTATTTAGTTTTTCTTTAATAGCTTGAGTTATATAAAATTAGAGTCCAGAAGTTAGTGGCTACTGGATAATAATGATATACTCCAGCGTCATACAAAAGATTAGAAAAAATAGTTCATGGTATTTTAAGATATCATAAGATTTGTTAATGCGGCCATAGAATAAACTATATAGGTACCTACGCGGCATTAGCTCGAGGAGTGAGACGCAGCGCAAAGGGTCCCAACACAATCACAACATGTCGCGGCCGCATACGCCGTGCCTTGTTATACGATTTTAGTGTTCCAAAAGCATTTATATTTTGTTGATTATCCAGAATTATACAGCGGCAAGATTCTTTTACATACCTTCACACACATAGTTTATTAATCTAAGGTTTCTATGGAAATGGTCAATCAACTGATGAAATTTCTATAAAACATGTGTAGGTACTTATGTGAATTCTATACAAACTCCAGGCCAAAAAACTGGACTAGGTGTCTGTCGGATTAGCTAGTACCTACCTACTTATATGAATATAAGTAGATACCTATAATATGTAGTTGACGCCTAGAGTTAACTCTAATTACGTATATGATATGTATTAAATTTACTTACCACTTTTCTGTAGGTAGGTACCTTATCTAGCTTGTTTGTAAATAACGAATGTAAAGAGATTTGTATATGTGGTATGAACCTATTTAAAAGTTTTATTATTAGATTAAATTTAATTTAACATCCTTTAGGTAGGAAGGTACGTTGGAATACGTTATCTTCAGTTTTCAATATAAATTGTCGGCCATCTGGACGAAAACTGATACAAGCATACCATATTTGGACTGACTTCTATTTATCGAGATTTGTAAAACCTACGTTGGGTAGTACTGACATATTTTAAACTTAAGTACATCATGTGCAATAAAAAATAATTTAAGATTTTCAACGCTGACGAAATCCGAGAATTTATATATATATGTATTAGTATGATGTTTTATTATTATTATGTATATTTTTCAGAATGTGCATAATAAAAATATGTTCAATCACGTGATGAAGCTAAAAATCGCTACTTAGCCTTTAAAACACTGATTACCTGAAGGTAGCGGAGAAACTACCATCAAGAGTATTCCCAAAGGGGATTAGCATTAATCCGGTGGCCAGCCAATTTCCGATTCGCTTTTAGCGAAGTTAAAACTTTTTACAATTATGCTCTTGTGGTGTAGGAGAAGATATATTGTACCAGCCAGACATGAGTGTGGTGATGCTAGAAAAAAGAAGAGTTATATAAAATGAATATGGTATCCAAATTCCGTATTTTATTTGTTCATCGCAAATTTAGAAAGTTGAGTTAACGACTACACTAGGACGAAACTAGTAAAATTCATACTTTAGTTAATGAAAGTAATAAAAATAAAAGGGTAAGTATAAAATATACGTTTATACCACACCCACTCAGAAAGCGTCTCATTACTCGTTCAAAAACAAGTTATAAAGTTAAAATTCTTCATTTCTCCCTAATAAATGTACGGCGGGGAAAGTTATATGGATTTTCATTCCTTCACTCCATAGCAGTGAAGGAATGCTGTATGAAAATCCATACCTGCCCTGGTAGCGTTCTTTTGTTTTTTAGCCGCTAACATAAAAAAATACTCTCTCTCAAATCTCAAAAAGGTTTTATATCAAATAAATAGAAAAAAAGAGGTGTGATTTTTATTTGTACTCGATTTTTAATGCAAAGAGGTTGGCAACCTTTTTTTGCACTACGAGAAAAGAAGCGCGACAATTTGTTATGTTTGGTTAAATTTTGTTTTTTATTAAATTGATATTTTAACAGGCCGCTTTTAATAATTTTCAAAAATGTCATCTGCTAGTGAAAGTGACGATTCTATAATGATGACGCCACCAGAAATAAGAAATGCAGCTCAAGAAGTCCTTATACTTATTGCCAGAGAAGTCTCGAGATAAGTACGAGAAAACGTACACTGATTTTATTTTCCTCGTAGGTGTAGTATAAAGCACTACGTATCACTCGGGAGAACTGTGTAATTTTAATCGGATCAAAAATGACAGGAGATTGTTATTAAATAATCTACAAAACTAGCACAAGTTGTGACACGCTGTGACGTCAACAAACCCCCAATTGCCCGAAAGTGACGAGTCGCCGCACAGTGGGCTAAAACGGGCCGGTAGAGGACTTAGCGTTTAAAAAAAAAATCTTTTTCTGAAATTTTAAATAGTGCGTTGGATTTATCTATTGATTATAAGTAATTATTTATATTAGGGTTGATTGGATAACTTGAGTATTTTCGGAGTTATTAATAACCAAAGTAATTTTTGTATGAAGCAAAACAAAAAAACTTGAAATCTAGAAATTCTCAAATTTTGCAAAGAATTGACTTTACGTATGTATAGTACGTATTTTTGTCCTATTTTAGCACCTATTTTCAGGTTGCGATTTTCTGCGATTTGGTCGTTTTCAATACTGCCACTGTTTTTTAAAATAATAAAAAGGTCAAGGTTGGTCACTAAATATTCAAACATCTTCACAAACACAAAATAACTCACACTCACTTCAATTATTTGTTTATGTAATAAATATGTTAGGGTAGTGCGTCTATTATGGTGGGTAATAGAACACTGAAGTACGTTTGAATGCAATAGTAAATTTTGTGCCCTATTATCGTTGCACCAATCAGGTAACGACACGTGTCATAACTTGATGTTGCGGTCGCGCATTCCTATCTCTTGACTCCCGGAAATAAGTGTCAAAACAAATTACGTCATACAAAACGTAAAATGAAAAAATGAAAATGTATTTATTCCAGACATAACTGCACACAACAACATCAAATAAATTATAACATTAAAAAAACAATAGTATCTTAAAATTAAAAGTATTAAAATAATATAACATGTGCACATGTACTCGGACTGCTGTCATGTGCAGGTCTGCCAGAAATGAAATCAGAAGAATCAGAAATCACCATACCTACCTATATTACCTATGGTGGTGGAAAATGTCGATTTTTTATTTTATTTAAAGTATTAAGTAAGTATTGAAGTCCTTCAGGCCGTTTAGTGTACATCATTTTCAATTTCAAATTAATTGGAATAAATTGCTAAACTAAAATTTCATGACTCTTCATACAAATTTGATATGGCTATATCTCCGAAAGTACGAGTCCAATTACAAAATGTCATGGAGTAAAAACTTTTTAAATATATGTCTAGATACTAAAAAAATACATTTTAGTTCTTAAGACCCAACTTTGAAATCCCAGCCCACTGTGCGCCGGCGCGCCAGCTCAATAAGCCGTAATCCTCACAACATTGCGTATTATGTTTCTTTTATATATTTTTTGGTGGTGATAATGAATCTGATAAATATTACATTGTGCTAAACTGTTTTAAACATTGCCAAAATATGCACAAATAAGAAAATAAAGTGGTATAAAGTTACGAGGAGAGATGACAAAACTCCTCTTTCAAGCCGAAGTGGTTTATATACTGTTGACTTCCTTTATTGGTCCGGGCCTTTTAATTAAATCCTTTCCAATGGAAACATACAAAAGGGTACATAATAATATAGTAATTACTATAAATTACAATGAGCTACAGCTATATATGTAACTATCTAACTAGCTTTGATTAATTAATTTAATAGTTATATGGGCAATATTATAACGCGATGATCATAATAAAAAGTATTATGTGTCAATCCAGGACTTATATGATCTATATTTTATGTTTTACCGAAATAGGTCGAGCCGACCGATCGAGCTCTTACATACTTTTGCACTAATTATATAAGTGTGTTGCGATAACACATTTACATAGTAGATATTTGTAGGTACTAACTAGCCTGGCAAAAAGCAGTAATTATTACCGACTATTCAAGTGAACATATTTAGGTAAGTAGTTGGGTTCGTATCTAATCAAAATTATATTTGAATGGTATATAAAAGTTCAATCCATAGATTATTTAATCCAGAAAGTTTTAAATAGTCCACAAAATTTCCTTCTCCAAAGTACACAGTTTAAGTAGGCAGGTAGTTACAATGCATGATGTAACAATAGGTAGGTTTAACTACTGCGAGTCAAGCCTCTCACTTTTATGGATCAACGTTATACACCAAAATTTCAAGGTTTGTAATTTCTTTCAGTTTACGAGCTAGAGCCCCGTGACGTACGGACGGATGAAAGGACATGCAGATCACAATCATAGAATAAACGGCAAAACGAATCCTATTAATGAGATTTCAGTCATTATAACTTAGCGCATAACATCAACATTATTATAATAAAAAACCATACAAAAAAAAAAAAACCACGCCGCGACATTAGCGGAACGTTGAATTATCTGAACCGAACCATTGATTTTGTACGGGCGGGGCAAAGGGCGAGAGTCGCGATGCCTGACGTCATCATACAACCGATGCTCCGAGCGGAGGTTTTGAAATAGCCGAACTAAAAAGAAAACTTTAACAACTTCGTCATTTCTTAATTGTTTGAAATCATTTAAAACATGTTAAGTGATCCTCATTACGTCCATTAACCGTTATGAGCTAGGGGCGAAAACATATTTCTTAAAATGTTCTTGTTTTGTCACTTGTGTTATAATATGTTATTGTACCGACCCCACAAGCGTGGGATAAAATTAGGAAGATGATGAGGAGTTATTTAAAGTAATATAGGTAGTATCCTGTTTTATAACCCTAAATGTAAAAACAATTTTAGATCACAATTCTAATTCGACGAAAACTAGTTAGACCTGACGAAAACTGGCATCAAAGGACGTAAAATTTTATAGTTTTTTTTTGTCTTTTATATTCCATAAAAAATGTGTATTATTTATAATTCAATTACACAACCCAAAATAGAATATTAAAGCAATAAATAGAGAAATGATTTGTTGAATTAATATATTATATATAGGTAGGTACCTACATTGTTTACGTGTTAGCAACTCCTCTAAATAGGCTTTATCTACCAACACCTTTTTAGAGGAAGATAAATCCTACCAAGGTCGGTAGGATTAAGAAAACAGTGGAAGGATAATACAGTCTGTCATCTGTGCTACTGAATCGCGATGATAAGGCTTCTAAAACAAACTAATATCTAAAACTTCAAAATGCATAAAACTGCCCGCGCCCAAAGAGCAGGCATATCTGTGTTGGGTGGGACACAGATAAATAGCAGTAGGTTCGTACTTGCATTCGCATCGCTCCGCGCTCCGTAGCGACCACGTGGCGCTGCCGCAAGGGCGCGGCGCAGGGCCGCCCGCGGCTTTTCTGCGCGGATTTTAGTACTGAGGCTAGAAGTTTTGTTCTATTTTCCAAAACCATAAACTTTTTTTTCTAATCTTTTGTATGACGATGGAGTATATCATTATTATCCAGTAGCCTATTTACTTCTGGACTCTAATTTTATATTACTCACGCTATTAAAGAAAAACTAAATAAGTCGGGAAGCACATTGTATATTTTTCTAATCTTTTTTCAGCATGTTACAATATACATAAAAATATCATTAAACTGATTTCCAGCCATTCTAATATTTTATTGAAAGCAGGGTTTGAAATTTTTAGTTTACCTAAGTTCCAAGTCTCTAATATTTCTAATAAGTTAATAAACCAAAGATAACAATGTCCTAAGTCAAATACAATCAGAATTTTTAATTCTAATTTTATATTCACGATTTTTTGTAGTTTTTTTACAAATACCTAAATAATTCCAAATGCATCGGTCAAAATTTTCTAACATTTTCAAAAAACCTTTGTAAACATGTAACTAATAAACTGTGAAAAATTGGTTGAATCTTATATTTTCATAAGTTACGATCGTACTGCTACTGGACTATTTACAATGTCATTACATACTCGTAAGGCAGTTTTAAAAGTATCTTTATTTTATAACATTTTTATCACCAAATGACGTTTCTGCTAAAAAACAAAAACTTCAAGTTATTGAAAGGATCCGAAAAATACTCACTGGTACGACATGATAATGTCTAGTTTTGAAAATCAAATAGCAGCATTATTTTTATGGTTCTCGGCAGTGAAATCATTTCAGAACGTGCAATGAAAATCTACAAATGGTCCACTCATCTCAAATTTAATTCACTCATCGATCATCACTATTGGAGAACCAGGTGGAACGCGGCACTAATTCGTGGTTGAATTACAAGTATCTTTTGTTTTTATCATAAGAAAACCAAGTAGTGAGGCACAAGAGAAAATGCAGTAACATTCATGGACCTGACACAAAAATTTAAATTGCACATAATTTCATAACAATACATGTGTTTTGGCTACATTTTAAAAGGGAGTTAATTGAAAACTGACGTTTGACTGGATGGATTATGGAACGGAAGATAATCGCAGCCTGTTAGAAATTTATAATAATATTTCGACTCGCCTCCTTACCTTCTATCAAAGTAAGAGGAAGAACCTAAGGCATAAAAATAATCACGCCTCTGATTAGAATTCCCCAGATGATTCTTGGCCCCCATGTAAATAATAAAAATAGAACCTTTTGCCCTCTCCCGGCACTGTACTCAGAACGGCTATTTTTCAGACTGCAACTATTACTGGGAATTTTCTGTAGGAAAAAATAAAACACTTGGCTAACCCGAGCATCAAACCCAAGACATCATAATGCTGACATGAGAGGCATAAGCCACTGCACCAACAGACGTATATAAACATTAATAAATAAGTAAGGATAGCAATAGCGAAAGTTTCAATAAATAATACGGGATAATACATGTGAAAAAGTCAGATAGGTTGCACTATAGTTCCAACCACTACGACGCAAGACGTAGAAGGGCGTCTCGAGCTAAGCTCTCTTTTAAACACTACTAGATCAAGCAGGCCTCGCGGTTTTGATACATAACAGGTACATCGGCGTATCCGTCCGGACGTGATTATTCTTCGTGAATGCCGCGTCAGAAGAGATCAGTATGGAAGAGAGGCGGCTTGTAGGTGAATATAAATATCAGATACTCTATCCTTTACAAGAAGACTAGAAGTGCACTTTATTGCTCCGTGGCTAGATTCGCTTATTTATTTGAATGGGTTTGCGGAGTGATCCTTCTCGTCCTTTTTATTATGTGGATGAGGTTGAAATAAAGTTTGATGTATCCGACTTATTTACGTTCGCAATTTTAAATTTACGTTAGTTTTTAAATATACCACATCGCAAAAGGAGCGCGACGTTTTTAGCGTACATATGTATGCATGCAAGTGAGGTTCTTCCATCATAACTTTTAAATGCGTGAATAGATGTGTATGCATGGGGTATCCTTACATCAATCCGACTAATGTATTTTTGGAAAACAGACTTGTTTTGTTATTTTTAATAAATATGCTTGTATTAGAAGCGAAAAGTGATGATGACATACCTGTATCTGGAACATGGATATAGTATCGTCCAACATCTGAACCCTGACGGCGAGCATCTTGCCGCCCTTCTTCGGAGTGGCTGGGGGCGTACGGGACCCGCCGCCGGCGCCGTCTACGCCGGCAGGCGTGCTCATGGAGTGGTGCATTCGGCCTGCCGGAAAGCGAACACTTATTAAATTTCGCTTGTACATATGACTTGCTCTTACGATAAAGGAAAACAGAAAAACAAGCTGCTTGTATTTTTGCCATCTAGTTATTTGTTATGATATGCGTCATAATAATACATTGTCGAAAATTTCGACCTACTACCTATTGCAGTTCAAAAAGGGCTTCTCTGTAAGTGAATATTGTTATTCTTAAGAGAAATAAAATTCTTAAACCACAAAGGGCTTTACGGGTGTACAGCGTACAGGGTTGGTTTTCTTGTACGGCACTCTCAGAATAGAGAATTCCGAGAAGGAAACTTAATACAGTCAGGATCTCGTTTTCAGATTATTGAAATTTTCACAAACCCGGGATTTTCGGGATTGGTAATAATGTTGCAAGGTTTAGTTATTTCTTAGAGTTGTTTTCGTCTTTGATTACATAAATTTATGGAAACAACGAAAATAAATATAAAATATTTAACCACGAGCGGGATTTGAAATGAATTGAACTACAAACAAGACTATTTTTTCAATTAAGTACCATACTTTTTTACGATGAGGTAATATTTAGAAAATAATCAAGACATTACATTGATATTATAGAAAAATATAAGTATCTAATGACAATTCCGCTAATTTTCCCTGATGTGGCGTCATAAACGCCACGTAGCGAAACCGGAAGAATTTTGGGCGCATTTCGCTTATACACCAAGCATCCTCTGGAGGTCTTGACTCTTCGGTGCACGATAGAGAAAGTTATGCGGTCACGCCGGTATTAAATGAAAATTAGGCGGGATTGTGACTTGATATATTTTTAAGTGTTTTGATATAATATTAATTCAATTTACTTACTCTTAAAACATTTGTTATTATCAAATAAGGATTTCCGCAAATTAGCGCCTGAATTTATTCATTAATTTTGAACATGTTTATTAAACTACAACCAGTATTTCCTACGATAGCTCAAATTGGTAGAGCGTATTCCGGCCCTAAGGACGGATTCGAACTCGTGATTCGATCGTAGTTCAAATAGTTTCTTTCCGACGTAATTTTGTAAGCTTCGCCGTTTAGCAGGCGTTAATAAAAAAATTAAAACGTTAATAATTTTTATATATTATTTAGCAAGCAGCTCATCTGTCATACGCTTAGTGGTTATATCTACCAATTAATAGAATGCAATAACATTGACGGGTAAGAGTCTTGTAAAAGTTTAAATTGTACACGGAAACACTGATTTCGTTAAGACGAACTCTAATCGGATCGATTACTCTTACGATTAAAAATTATATTTTATAGCGAGTAATTTACGTCTCTGCTCTCAGTGGCCAAGATGAAAGGCGATCGTCACGTAAAACCGGAAAAATGGAGATACCAGTTCGGTCCCAACCCGAAGCCAAATTTAGCTATCTGATAAACTTATTTGAATGGCTAAGAATGCAATAGAAAAGTCGTATTTGTAAATCCAGAAAGGTAGCGTAGATAAGGAATATTGAAGTGCTTGCCAACACTTAATATTTAGTTCAGACCGCACTGTCCGACTATGACGACGGTTATAAATAATTAAATAAAAAAGTAAAACCAGAAGAAGCGGATCCAATCCCCGCCCGAGGCAAAAATTGTGCGCTTTAAATAATATTTTTTTAGATGTTTAATTATATTGAATTTTGGACATACGGGTTGCTTTCCCCGTGGGAGCTCTTTGAGAAGTACGACGACATTATAAAATGTTTATTTAAAGCACGCTTACACTGCTTAAAGTGCTTGGACTAGCGATTCCCCGATTTTGGTCACTTTGAAAGTGAACTCTTCTTAAATAAGTTGCCATCGTCAGGAACACTATGTCCTAGTATGAATGAAGTTCTATTGTTATCATTATCGCCGATGCCAATGGGTTAATAGGTTTAACTTTTTTCTGAATTCTGAAAATATATAGGTATAAGTATTTAACAAAAATTAAAAAAGAAAACATATTTTTTGATAATATTCTATAGCTTATGTTCATCAGAAATAATGTAGGAATCTAATGGTGAAAGAATTTTTCAAATCTGTTTAGTAGTTTTTATATTTTGTTGTAACATACAAAAATACAAAGCTTTCTTCTTTATAATATTAGTATAGATATAGATGTACTGACATTTTAGCAACAAATCCGCACTACATGTCTTTTTTTACACGACTGCCTAAATAAGGAGAGTAATGTTTTCAAGATTCATGTATGTTAGTGACTTTCTTTATTCCACCATAACTAACGGTCTAACCGATTTCAATGTAGGATATATTTATAGATTATTATTATTTATTTATTTTAGATTCGTATTGATAGCGCAAGCGAAATAAAAATAAAATTTTAAACGCCATATATGTATAGTGATATATAAACAAAAAATTCTTCCAAACCGAGTGGAGTATTAAAATGGGCTTTGAAACACGATTTCATAAATATATATAACTTGGAGTTTTATGTTCAATAGAAACGAAAATAAATAATTTCTAGTTGCGTTTTTTACTTTTTTTAATGAATATATACTTGTTTGCTGCACGATTAAAAGGAAAAAAATAATGAAGATTTATTTTCACATCAAACTCACGCTAAAATGAACCAATTAAACCTAAACAAATCCGTGTTAAAAAAAATCTCAAATCAGACAGCCCATCCATGTGAAAAGTTTTATTTTCTCTAATTTCCATGCTCTTTGAACAAACAAAAGGTTGAAACCACCACGCACAGCGCACAATTACATTAAACTTGGATTAATTCATATATTGTTTTATTTTAGGTTACAAGCTTCTTATTGACCTGCATCACCCTCATAAAGCACAAAACGGAATGTGCTCTGTAACAGCAAAGCTGTTAGTAAACTACTGCTAACTATGATTCTGTGGTCAAGTTATGATTACATTAAACTTTGATTAATTCATATATTGTTTTATTTTCGGTTACAAGCTTCTTATTGACCTGCATCACCCTCTTATAGCACAAAACGGAATGTGCTCTGTAACAGCAAAGCTGTTAGTAAACTACTGCTAACTATGATTCTGTGGTCAAGTTATGATTGTGTGAAGTGGGAGCTAGTTCACGTCAATTCCATGATGTCATCTATTATTTACAGATAATTTGAAGTTACCTTTGTTAGTTAGTATGCTAAGCTGTGGTTTTTGCATGATTTACACCTAGACCATTCAGAGTGATGATCTAATTATTATTATGAATAGATATTAGGTACTTAGTTAATACATCAATTGTTCTTGTTATTCATATTAATAATCTCAATTTAAATTAGGCCCATTATTTTGTAGTGTAAGTATTTAATTTAAAAATAAATCCTTGGCTAGAGGTATTTTTGTTTTATTACAATATAAACCAATTACTGATTGGTTACAGCTAAAGAATATTAATAGTAGATTATTAACCAAGGGCTGTATGACATCAATTGCATACGAGGTTTTTGGCGCCTGAGCGAAGCGAAGGCCCTAATTAACCCGAGTATGCAATTGATGCTTACGCCCGAGATAAATACTCTGCTTTACATATCGATTGTGAGGTTAGTAAACAACAAGACAGCAGGTTTCAATGAACATTTATTAAGAAGAAAAAAATGTGTATTTAATTAAAATTAACTTTTTTAAAATAATCTTCATGCAGTATGAGTATGACAGTTCTTTTTTCAAATTCCAAAACCTATGCTGTAATGATAGTCATACACCCCGGCATTCAGGGGTGTAAGGGTGTACTTACAGAGCAAGAGATATGTAAAAATATTTAAAGACTTATCTATATTCCATATTTATTTTAGTTATTTTGCTTATGCTTGGGAGTATTTGAATGCTCACTGGAAGTCGAATAGATGTTTAATAAATAATTTACTTGCCTACTAACATTATATTACATGATAAGTCAATAGATACAATGTCTGGCAAAGTGTTAGTATTCGCACCTAAAGTTATTACAGTTCACAGATAGGTAAAGCCAATCTCAAAGCCGCAAAACAAACTAGGGTGTCTCATTCTTTGGCCACATTCGACAGCAAGGTTCTAAATAAAAACAATATTTCTTTTTTATACTCTAAATTGACCTGTAAAAATAGTTCATGACTAAGCATGCATGCTGAACAGGCTGTGGGCTAAATTGAACATGGAACCTTATAAATGCAAAGCAAATGGCTAACCATAGATGAATTTTGTATCCCTCTGGAATAAAAGTGGCACACCTTGATATATGATTGGTCACCTGCCTTATTACAATTCTATCTTAACGCCTTTCAGATGACCCTCCCAGAACAAAGCAATTTAGTAAGATGGAAGAAAGCCACCGAAAAGTCTTGCGGTATTTGTCGGGAGGCCATAGGTAGACCAAGGCACTTATTGGTAGGATGCAAGGTGCTCCTTGATAGGGGTCATTATTCCCGTCGCCACCATAGAGTCCTTGAAATCATACGAGAAGCGGCGAGCCTCTCGGTAGCTTGAGCAATAAAGGTTTGACCATGAACAAACAACACATTGCTTTTGTAAAAGAAGGGTCATCTACAAAATCTAAATCCAAGCCTTACTCCATCTTAGGCGCAGCTCCTCTTTTTGGATTTGGACTTGATGGACTCATATGAAAAACACAACAAAATTCCTGAGGATGTTGGTGTTTCGTCTTCCAGACCACACATATTTTTATAGTCAAAACTGCAACACTATGGACCCGGCACCCACACGGTGAATCCATGGAATGCTAAGTAATTCGTCTTGTGGGGAACAAACATACCTAAATACCACACAATAAATACTAACAAATATTATGACTTAACAAATGAAATTAACCAAGAACAGTTAGGTGGTTAATTTATATGCTGTAGAAGTTGGAGCAAGAGGTATACCAGCGAAATCCCTATATAACCTACTAAAAGACTACAAAATCACAAATATACGACAGGAAAAATTAAAATCATGTGCGGAAAAAAAAAATCCTATCGTATATTTGTGATTTTGTAATGTAATCCGCATAGCAGGTGTTATTGCAAACCTAACAATATTAAAACCTACTAAAAGTACCTTGGCCTGTCAAGAACAACCATAACTTCCATCCTAGAATGTGTATCCAAGGCGGCATTAGTCTTCGTAGGATCTTACCAAATTTGGTTGGGCAGGGGAGGAGGCTCGAGCTGTGAAAGGGAGCATTGATGCATCATAAAGGGGCCCCTTAACCTTACCACTAACTGGGTTGGCCCATTAACTGGGTTGCAAGTCCCAGGCACCTTGACTTGGGCCTCTTCCTATGCAATGCTATGGACCCGGCACCCACATGGTGCACCCATGGAATGCTAAGTAATTTGTCTCTCTTAGTTGGGGCTCGCACTTTCGCCAGACCCATCTACTTTATTTAGGGATTAAAATAATTTTGGGATGAAATTAAAGAAATCATCGGAGCCCTATATAAACAACTCAGAGTTACCAAAACGCATTATATTCGCATCTCTCCCTAGAGACAAAAGTGCCTCTGATCTTGAGTTGAAGCTTCAATTCTATAAGCAATTTATGATAGGTGCACAGTCCAGTAAAGTGGGCTTTGGATTGAGAAAGAAAATTGAGGATAAAAATGTAAAATCTTTTCTACAACAAGACAATAATGATAGCTATAAAGTGCATGCAATGAGATTGGAAATGAATAGTGAGTGGCTAACCATAGGTGAATTTTGTATACCTCTGGAATAAAAGTGGCACACCTTGATATATGATTGGTCACCTGCCTTATTAAAATTCTATCTTAACGCCTTTCAGATGACCCTCCCAGACCAAAGTAACTTAGTAAGATGGGGGAAAGCCACTGAAAAGTCTTGCAGTATTTGTCGGGAGGTGATCCGTACAGCAAGGCACTTCTTGATTATTCATGTAGCCTAGATAGAATACTTGAAATCATACGAGAAGCGGCAAGTCATTCAGTAGCTAGAGCAAAAAAGGTTTGAGTATGAATAAACAACACATCAATTTTGTAAAAGAAAGGTCATCTACAAAATCTTAATCCAAGCCTTGGTCCATTGTAGGTACAGCTTCTGATTGGATTCTTTTGATGTACACATGAAAAACACTACAAAATTCCTGAGGATGTTGGTGTTTAGTCTTCCAGATCAGACATATTTCTGTACTCAAAAAATCTAAAACACATAGTACTAAGACCACCGCCAGCAACAGTGCATACGCGGACGCGGTCGGGAGCATATGCACTTCATGATGAAGTGACTTTGAAAGTTGCGAAACCAGTGGAATCGAGCTACTCAAATGATTTAACGTAAGTGAAATCGGATTCAAATTTTTTTAAATACCTAAAGACCACACAATAAAATCAAACAAGTATTATGACCTAACAAATGAATGAACCAAAAACTATTCTCCTTCTGATTTATTCATTGTTATTGATAATAAATGATTCATTATTATTTAAAATGATACTCACCAGGAAATGTATGGTATCCTATGGTGGACAGGTGCCCGGTGGAGTTACAACTACCAGGGGGCAAGTCTGAGTCCATCATAGTGACGTCTTGACTCTCTGTTCCAAACCACAAACAGCAGGTGCCACTTGCACACACATTGTTTCAGCACTACACATTTAAACTCTGTACACTGACTCCTGCTCACTCTCTGTTTGGAAAATACATATGCATAACTAATAGTTACCTACCAATCCTACAAAACTAGACTGAAAATACAGAAAACTGCTAAATATTGTATCTTAATAAACTAATTTTTGTGTAACTTTTGAAGTTGTAAAACAATTGTAATTGACTGCAAATTGCGAGAGAGCACTTTATTTAGCAAGTGGTTAAATTAAATTACTGTGCGATGGATGCAAACCGGCGGCGCCCCTCTTCACACCCTTACACAAATAGGAAGGTTGGATGCAATAACCAGAAAATAGGTCAACGGAGGTGTGCCCCGGTCGCAGCGAGGGAGACAACAGGCGCGCAGCCTTCTCCCGCGGCGCATCCCGATCTATGATGAACCTTTGAAAATTTCATTAGTACACTAACTGGCGACTCTGTCAGGCTTGAATCGAGGAATAATTCACGTTAACTTTAAACAACTACATGCGCAAGAAATAAACACATCTTATCTTACTTTCTAACAAGCGCTGAAGAGAGAGAGAGAAACGACGCAGGAAGGCAAAGCCGAAGTTACGATTTGTCAACCATAATACGCGGTTCCGAGTCATTGATCTAATCGTTCTTCACACAAACCACTATTTATTCACACATAAAAACACCATAAAGTCGTAGATTTTAGCACTGCAATAAATCAGCAGATACTGTAGGTGGTAGGTACAATAACTTATACAAATTATAATTTTATTCTACCCAACGCCCCGACCCGACCGAAATCCGACTGACTGGCAGCAATGGCAGCCATATTTATTTACCTATAAAATGTTGCCATCTTAGAATAATTATATCCCGTAGACAGAGTATAAAGGACCTTTTCTTACCTTTCTCTCTCTACGTTATATTATCCCAAACAACGGAGACCAATATCCAAGATCAACCAACCCCAAAGAGATTGCCATACACCAATCGGCTAGATTTTTTAATCTATGAAAATCTCAGTAACACCGCGCGCGAGCGCGCCCGCACCGCACCAGGGGGCAATTCTCAAAATTGTGATAAATTTATCGATTCTCGATATTTATCCCGTGTTACCCAAAAGACTATTAATATCCCAAAAATATCGACTTTTTACAAAAATGCTATTCTCGTGAGTGGTAGATATAAAAATATGTCCACAGATGAACTTGTGTTCTTGTGTATAGAAAGTATAATGATAATCCCGGTATCGCAATGTTGCGTGTCGACCGCTAGGGCTTGATATTTATCGATAGTGATATTGCGAGAATAACACAAAACTACACGACTGGATATTCGCCATGTTTTCTCGATATTTATCTACTATGATATTCATATCACTGCACGAGAATCGCCGTCCAGGGTGTGACGATATTATTGCCATTGGCATCGGAGATAATGATAACAATATAATTTCATTCATCACCATGACATAGTGGTCCTGACGATGCCAACTTATACCGCAGTGGACTTAGAACGTAAAAAAATATGATATAATTTTAAAATATAATGACGCGAATTTATTCATATATCATATACAATAATGTATTGTTTTACGATTTTTTTATGGCTAGTGTTATGATGTTTTATAGATTTTTTGGTATGGAGTTAAACATAAATTCGCCAAAATCTCAAAAACCTCCAAAAACCGATAACAATTTTAAATAGTTTATATTATTTGCCTATATATGAATGTAGTTTGATAGTGCGATTTTGTGCGCTTTTGGAGATATATTTTTTGTTTAATTTGCCATTCCACACCACCTCAGAGGCGAGAGAGAGAACTAGGCCTTTTCTAAGCGTTTTTATTATCAGTGGTGTCCCCAGTAGGCGTTATCCACTAACAAGCATTTTCAGTTCCTTGTGACAACAGTATTTCATCATTATCATCAGCCAGAAGACGCCCAATGCCGATCATAGACCTCCCCTTCAGACCGCCAGTTTGTACGACAAATTGCCAGTTGCTACCACATTCTGCCCGCTTATATCATACATAACATCACGCCTTTTGCCCGTAGGGTTAAGCAGAGACCACAGATTTCTAGTTGATATGATACTTCCATAGCACTTTCGCTTCATCTACATGCTACAATCCTTTCATTAAAAAGGGTTTAGGGTTAGTTCCACGTATACCTGTTTAGTCAGTCCCATTTCATTCATTCTCTCTACATGTCCAAACCATCTTAACATACTTGTCTCGATTTTTGTCACTACATCCTCATTCACACCCCATCGTTCGCTTAACACACTATTCCTTATCCTGTCACTACGTTTGACTCCAATCATGCTTCACAATGCTCTCATCTCCACTGCATTTATTCTACATTCATGCTTTTTCTGCCATTCTGAACTTTCACTACCATACATTAGTTTCGGAACCAACTTTTTTCGGACTAGTTCGGAACAAGCTGTTGTTGTACAACAGCCTTCATAAACGACTCATCAAATATCATTTACAAAATTCAGACTCGCGTTCTTGAATCAATAATGGGCTTTAAGTTAAAAAAACCTATGTTTTCTTGATCATCATCGTCAACAAATGTCTCCCTAACGATCAACAAAGCTTTTGCTTCTTCTCAAAGGGCTTTCTGTTTTCGCACAAGTTTGTGTCGTATATATCTTCGAAATATGTGGATCCGAGCTAATTAGTAAGTTACTCATTATATCTTCATTTAACGATATCCCCGAAAATCTTTATTGCGTGCTTCAGCAGCTTCTTCGGATAACTTTCTAGGCACTATACCCAAGTTATCAATAATAGCAGCTTCATGTGCTTTATGAACGCTCGCAGGCATATAAAACCAAGCATAAAAATAAAAAGTATAATTTCATGGTGGCTTCAGGATAATCTTTAAACTTCAATGTACCTATACGTTGACCTGACGTCTGGAGTGTTCGAAATATCTTCCAACGGTATTCCCATCATTAGTCGTACCATGTCCCTGTTTCACAACGTCTACTAAAAGTCCTGTTTGGGATTTAGGTGCCTCCTGAATGTTTTTCTTTCTGCTTTCCATAACAGCTTTGCTGTCACCTTTCACTACCCATGTTTTTAATTGTCACCTGTACGAAATGTGAAGAATACATGCTATGAATCGTATTTAAATTTGTAACGACGATAACCATATCTAAATAAGTTAGCATCCCCTCCCTTTGCCAAAATCAGGGGCAAATCATTCATTTCCTTTGGTGTAGCTTTACATATGTCACATCTTTGGGTTGATGTATCGCAAAGAATTGATGTTGCTATTCCATCTATCATAGTTAGTATTAAGTGGTGCGAAATTGCTATTTCGCCAATCACTGTCTCTTTTAAATTGTCAAACTCGGCCTCATGAAATGATAATAATAATAAACTACACTTTATAACTTTTCCCAGCACGTATCGATTCGTTTTGAAGTCGGTATATTTCTGGACGAACAACTCTAATCGATACGTGCTGGAAAACGTTATAAAATGTAGTTTATTATTATTATCATTTCAAGAGTTGCGATACTTTTCCTACATAGATCCGCGGGACTCCTGCGCATATTATAATAGCAAACATTTTTGTACGTGTCGTCTGAGTTTTGTAAGGTGAGGATATTTAGCAATAGTAGTGTGATTTTAATAAATAACACTACAGTATATAAACAGTTGTTTTATTTCATTATAAATAATAGAATACTGATGAATTAACAGAAGTGTAATTGTTACGAATACAATATAACTACGTGTTTTGTTAACTTTTCAAAATGTTTACATTCGCGTGTTCTAAACGTGAAATAAAACTTTCGTATATCGAAGAAAAAAATCATTGGAGGCATTATAAACAGATTTAAAAGAAAATTATCATGCATCTGAAGACAATTTATGTTTCATCCTCAGTGATTTTCAAAGACATATTATTTCCGCTTTTAATAAACGATAGAAAGAAGCTTCACGGAAAAATTATATATTTTTAATGAAAAACAGTAATTGGTTGGAATCAGAATATACAGTAACTTTACCGAACTTTGAAGACTTTACAACCATCCCACACCATCTACTTTTTCTGGAAAACGTGAGATACCGTGCATATCTTATCCAGACTTGTCAGAATCCAGTAAAAGAAGAAAAAAATACAATGTTACTTGATGAATATGGTTTTGAACACGTCTTTAGTGATATCTTTAAGGGTTACGTTTGATAGGAGAAGGAACAGAAGCTAAACTTGTGGAAAAAAGACCTTAATTTCGAGTCCCATAGAAGACGCAAGGCAGACAAAAATGTTAACGGATGCACAAGTATTGAGCGTATTTATTGACTTGCATTTAATGAAAGCACAATATTTGTACTTGAGAAATTTAACGAACGAATGAAAATGTTTTGTGACCACAATATTACACAATGGAAGAACTTAAAACTACTTGCACAACCACACACAACACACCAACTTCAGCTATAAAAATTACAGACAAAAGTGCAAAATAGTCAGACTTCAAGATTTATTAAATCACACTGCAGCTAGAATATTGACAATAGATTCAGTGAATAACTTACTTCTGTACAGTAAATGGGACTGTGATGGCTCATCCGGTCAAAGCCAGTACAAACAGAAATTGCCAGAAGAGTCTGAACTAATTTCTGATGCCAATTTATTTATCACTTCTTTGGTGCCAATTAAGTTAATTAAGGAGCCCACAGCTGATATTGTCTGGCGAAATCCGGTACCTACACCAGTTCGTTTTTGCTGGCCTAATTGTTTTGGAAAATTAATAAAATTTTCCAAAGAAACTCCCAAACAAACTAAAGCTGTGGATGAAATAAAAGTCAAATAAATTCTTTGGATACGGATCCAAAGAATTTATTTGACTTTTATTTCATCCACAGCTTTAGTTTGTTTGGGAGTTTCTTTGGAAAATTTTTAATTAACAAAGAAGGTGAGAGAGTGCAAGTGAAGCATGCATCTCTTTCTTACAATGATAGATGGCAAAGTAGCTCAGGTAATAACAGATACGCCTTCGGGTTCCACATGTACAGACCCACCAACTTATCTGTTCAGGTGGCAGAAAAAATAACTACAACATTCATTCAAATTGTGACAGTTTGTAGTTGATTTCCTTGATCAGCAGCGCCTTCGCCAACTGCACAGTTAAGTTGGTGGTACCATACAATATGTGGACCTACTCCACGCCAAATGAACTACATATTTGACTATAGTGACTCCTAGACACGAATATGAAGATTCTTATCTATACGGACTATCTAGTTGTCTGGATTTGTTGTATGGAAATGACTTCACATATTTCCTATGATCTGTCTTTCTGTGCTGGTCGAATTTCCCGCCACGCCAGCCTTAACTATATCATTCGCCGGGCTTTTACCAGCGTCAATGTTGCAGATGTTCTCGAACCTAACGGTCTGATGCGTGATGATGGTAAAAGACCTGACGGCATGACTCTTGTTCCGTGGAAGTTAGGACAGCCCTTAGTGTGGGACGCTACATGCGTAGACTCTTTAGCACCGTCACATCTTTCTGAGACAAACGTGAGGGCTGGCGCCGCTGCTACTTCGGCGGAGCAACTCAAGCGGCGCAAGTATGCTAACCTCGGTATGGGTTACATAATTGAGCCGTTTGGTGTAGAGACGTTGGGTCCGTGGGGACCAGGAGTGCATCGTATTTTCCAAAACTTATCAGAGCGCTTGTTCGATGCGACCCGTGATCAAATGTTGGCACCTATGTGGCTCAAAGATTAAGCATTGCAATTCAACGGGGCAATGCTGCCAGCACGCTGGGCACGCTGCCAACTGGTGGTGGGCTAGAGCATATGGACTGCCTATGAGTCTGCAATGTCTTATAGGGATCTAAATGCTTTTTTTGTAGTAGCTGTAGTGTTGTATATAGTTCGTAGTATTTTGTTAATAAAGGCATACCGCCGATAAAAAAAAACCAAACAACTACACTCTGAGCCTTCGAACGGGCCCCTGATGGTTGTGAGCTGAGCAGTGTTGGATTTCGTAGTATAATTATACTATTTGTACCATAATTTCATATTGTGTTGTATGTAGTATCGTAATGTCACGATACTACGCAAAAATACCATAATTTTGTCTTCAAGTCGACCCACTTTTTTTTATTGGTAAACCCTATTACTTTTAAATATTTCACCTACAATATCGGCTTTTTTATGCCTGATAGGTTAGCCTTTAAACACTATCTCACCTGATGGTAAGTAATGATGTGGTCGAAGATGTTGTTCAGGCTAACGTAGAATTACTGGCTCTCAAAGACAGCTGCCGGAACACACCGTTAGGTGCTTGGCGACAGATTTACTACTTGAGAGTGGTAGCTAGCCAGGCGGACATTCGCAAAATGCCCTTCCACCATGCGGTGAAGCTCAAGACCACGGCGGGATTCGAACGATGGACCTGTTGTGCGGCAGTCCATAGCCAACGCCACTGAGCCATTACTGCTCCAAACTTGACCACCATGCTATAAAGACTGCCATCCTAAGACAACAACCGGGACCAACGGCTTAACGTGCCCTCCGAAGCACGGAAACGGTCAGTAGTAATGTCACTAGCGGTCACCCATCCAACTCATGACCGCGCGCAACGTTGCTTAAATCTGCTTATCGGTTGAGAACAGCTAAGTAAACTTCGCTACGAGCGCTTCAAAATATTACAATATTTGCTCATGATTTCCTTATTATACCTCACGCAAACGCTGATTGTGAAAGAGTGTTCAGCAAAGTTAATTTAGCAATAACCAAATTAAAGAATGACCCTGAAACTCACTCCATTGACTCCCTGTTACTTTCTTGCGATGCAGTAAAACAAAGTAAATCCAATAACTGCATAGAATTTATAACGTCTGACAACATGTTACGTCGTGTCAATGCTAAGGATGAAGTTCCGATTGGCGAGTTAGCTGAGATCGACATCCACTTGCCTGAACTTGATATCAATCAGTATTGATATCAATATAGGATTATGTAAATATTTTTATCTCGACTGAATAAAAGGTTATTACTTACGAATTACGAATGCATTTTTATTTGGTGAACTGAAAACTTACATCTGTGGTGGCAAATCAAATAAAATTACAGATTATACAGGGTTTTATCTAGGTTTCGAACCCATTATACATGATTTTGGTATTCGCAACTTTTAAATAGTATTGCTCGTATTATCTTGAATATTTATTGGACACGTATACCGTCATAAAAATATAAAAAAATACGTTTAGTCGTGACAAATGGTATATATTATGGTAATGGTATATTCGATAAGTATTGCAGAAATATTAGATATTGTAAAATCTCTTCTCCGAATATAGCGTTTCACGCGATCTAGTACAATAAATAAAAGATTAAAAAAAAAAGGAAAAAGAAATTTTTATATCCTGCCAAAGACGTCAATTTTCGCCAAAACATAAATGCCGAAAAACGAAACGTTATACGATATGAAAAAAAAATTGAAACTGTTGAGAGGAATTTAATGGATCGAAATGATAAAACGTATTGCATATTTGAAACATTCATATTGACATAGTAGGAATGACAGAGTAAAATAAAGTATTATAATAAACAAAGATTAAGAGAAAAACCTTCTTCAACATCGACCCTTTTTCGATAATCTTTATCGTATTAGTCCCACCATTCCTGAAATTAGATCCAGTCTGGGTTTATGCACAGGCTTAGTCAAAATATCAGCACACTGGTATTCTGTGGGAACATACTTCACTTGAAGTTCTTTTTCAGTAACTCATTCCCTTACATAAAAATGTCTAATAGAAATGTGCTTTGTGCGACGATGTAACTCTGGGGTTTGTGCAAGCTTTATAGCAGCATCACTATCAACTTGTAAAGTAGGGACTTCTATCAAAGTAGTCATTTCATTGAAAAGTCTCTTCAGCCAAACAATCTCACGAGCTGCTTCACTAGCTGCAACAAGTTCTGCTTGGGTGCTTGAGATAGCTACAGAAGTCTGTTTACGACTAGCCCAAGAGATTACTCTTCCTACATACACGTATTAGATTCCAGAAGTAGAGCGTCCTGTATCGAAATCTCCACCATGATCAGAATCACTAAAACATTCCAAGATTCCAGTTTTGTATCCTTTTTTGTACACAATTGCTGTATCTAGGGTTCCCTAAATGTAACGAGGTATGCGTTTAACCTTGTTAACATCTTTTAAAGAAGGATTTGTAAGTTTCCTGGATACGACACTAATAGCGTATAATATGTCCGGTCTAGTACCTGTCATTAAATAAGCTAGTGCACTAACGGCTTCACGATAGGGAAATTTAACATCATCCTCTTTTACTGAGCATGGTTGTGCTTCTTTGATGATTGGAGTACTAACGGGTTTACAATCACTCATACCAAAGCTAATCAGTATTCTTTTAGCATAATATTTTTGAGAGACTTTGATGGAACCATCGTTGTTGTTGTTGAAGATTTCCAAACCCAGAAAGTAAGAAGGTGGTTTTGTGGTTATAATTAACTTCCGTTTCAATTCTGCCAAAAACGTTTCAGATTCCTTTGGGTTCGTTGAAGCTATTAGACCGTTATCAACATAAAGTCCAAGAATTATCTTGTTGTAAAGTCGGTTTCTAATGAACAAACATGGGTCTGTGTCACATTGTTTGAATCCTAAAACTTTCAAATAATTAACAATACATTTGATCCAACATCTTGGAGCTTGTTTGAAACCATATAAACTTCTCTTCAACTTACATACTTTAGTCGTGTCCTCACTGTATCCTTCTGGCTGATTCATGTAGATATCTTCATCTAATGAACCATTCAAAAATGCAGTCGCTACACCAAACTGTCTGAGGGTTAACCCTTCATTTGTAGCGATGCTAAGAATCGATCTTATTGTGGCCATTCTATCAACAGGCCTAAATGTATCACTATAATCAACTCCTTTCTTTTGTGTATAACCTCTTACTATTAATCTTGCCTTATGTTTGTAAATAATAATAAGTTTGTTTATTGCGATAAAAAACGTTCACCAGAAATAATTACAAATTATCACACAATAAAATTTACATTAATAATTATATAATCAAATGTCAAAAAAAAAATCAAATGTCAACCAGAATAAATGTTAGAGTATAATATAATGTCAAATTAAATAAATTTACAAATTAATATGTCAATACTAGGGCACTAGGGCACATTCCATTGGTCTTTGAGACTCTCACAATATTGTAAAAACACAGAAAAAGTAACATTCCATTTGTCACACAATATATCAATTTCGGTGTTCGCTTCGAGAAGTGTATTGAAGTGGCGTCTGATTCGGATTAAAGGAGATTCAGAACGCGTAATACTGTTATCCCTAGGAACATAAAACAGCTTGTGCCGACGACCGCGCGTATA
This sequence comes from Plagodis pulveraria, assembly GCA_963890685.1. Taxonomy (NCBI): domain Eukaryota; kingdom Metazoa; phylum Arthropoda; class Insecta; order Lepidoptera; family Geometridae; genus Plagodis; species Plagodis pulveraria. The sequence continues at coordinate 7,628,659 of OY982950.1, forward strand.
CATTGGTGGAACAAACAATACACACAGAAGGCTTAGTAGCTGGGGGCAGTCTACTGCACCTCTAATGATTTTACAGCCAACGACAAGCTGATCGAGGGCCCTCCTTACTTCTAGCGAGTTGTGACCGAGCTGGCCAAGCAGGAATTTGTCGGATAAAGCAAGGGATAATACCCATAGAGTTTTTTATACAAGGATCTTAAGAAGGCTTTCTGAACTTTCTCAAGCATTCGTGTATATGTGACCTGGTGAGGGTTCCAGACACACGCGCTCGATTCAAGTTTGCTTCTCACTAAGGAGTTATATAAGGTTACAAGTACTTGAGGATTTTGAAAATCCTTAGCGTTTTGCAAAACAAATCCCAAACGACAGAAAGCCTCTTTAACGAGGACTAATATGTGTTGATGAAAAGTCAATCCCCGATCAAATGTGACTCCGAGATCCTTAATCTGCCGTCCGATAGCTATAATGCCGCTAACCCACACTTTGTCAATTTCGACTTTTTAATATATTCTGAATCAGAAAAAAAAGTTCTATCGACTGATTTTACCCGTATTTTTCTATCTATAATAGTTTTCGAGATAATGAAAAGAAAAATGCCGTTATATGCCTAAATTTTGAATGTAAACAATGCTAAAATGCAGTAAATAGTAAATGCATGGCTAAAACGCGATTAAAAGCAATTTTAGCAAGCATTTGCATGACTACATTGCCGTTACTTTGTTTTCACTAACAATAATGAGGTTAAAGTACTTTAAACTCGTTATAGCTGTGTTATATTTTTCATTAATATAAAACAATCCAAAGCTTTAATGCCGTTAAGTGAAAACACTAAGCAATAATGTAGTTAAAATGCAATAGCGGCATTTTAGCATTTTAATTCGAATTTTTTTATCATTACTTTGCAATTATTAAAGGGCTTATGACGGCAAATTAAAATAAAAACTGAAATAATTTTACACTTAGTCAAGACTAAAACGCGACTATCCCACATTACTTAGCTAAAATGCGGTTATAAACTCTCGTTCATTCAACGGTCGCGGAGTGTGCGAATCCGATCGCAGTTTGGCGCAGGAGTCTAGACGAGACGGATGTGTCACGCATCAGCAGAGGTGACCGAAGTGCGCTTACGCGGGAAGTTATTTGGCGCCAAATCACATCTACATGCTACGTAAGTTTTACTGCCCATTTTATTTTGAAAAACTAAATCTTAAGCTAGTAAAATTTCTTTTAAAAGACGTTTTTAAAATTACCTAGTACAATAAAATAAATATATGCCATCTCAATTCAATTCGTAAGTGTTGGTGGCTGAGCGCGTTGTGTTCCGTTTCTGGGATGTCGAATGTTCGGTTTAAAATGGTATTCGCCTCAATACTGCAACTACTGCAGTTGGAGATCAGTTTACATCGGTTTTAGTCATACGTCACTGGCGAAAAAACTACCTACCTAACAAACTACCTCGGTCACTGGCGAACAAACGCGTTCCTACACTTCCTACGCACACAATCTAAGCTCGTGTAGGTGAACGCGTACCATGCTTGTGTAAGTGAGATAAGAAATGCTAGGGTTGCATGCGCAGAAAACGCCGCGCGTTCAAGTTCGATGACCTCAATGACTCAAAACAAACTTATTGCGCGAATTAGGAAGAAATAAGAATCATATGATGCTGTAAGGTGGGTATCTAAGCTCGTTTTTTACAATAGTTTCCTATTTTGAATCAGTATAAACGAAGTAACTAAATTTTTGTAAGGAAATTCAGGCCACCAAAACGTTACGTAAGTTGAAAATATGATTTTTTGTTGATATAGATATTGTGTTGTTTTCAGTGTGATCTGATAGGTTTAGGTCTTAAACCGATAGGGTAAATGAAATACTAAACATAAGTACCTATTGTATGTTGGTTTTCTACTAAAACATAAAACACTTTAAAAATAACTGTAAAACACTTTAAACACAGCACAACACACGCCCATTACAAAAGTATTTGTAAATTATTTGTTTAATATTTGAATATTTTACGTGACCTCCATTCTGCGCACCGCATCGTCGCGTCCTTGCCAACCAGTAACTGTGAGGTAACCGAGCGCGGGTGGCAGGGAATGACCGTACTGTACGATCAAAACGTGATACAAAATCTATATTACAACCTTTGTTTTTTCTTACGAATTGGGTCTTCTATCACATATTATTTTATTAGACATTTTTATCGGACAAAAACATGTAATTAAGTAAAACGCTTAGGTTTTAGCCGGAGAGGGATTGAAAAGCTTTTACTTGGTAGCCATACACGTAAAGATATACTTGCGCAAGTTTAGACTAGAATGCTATTATTTAGTTTAGGCTACTGAAATGCTAGCTACAGGATATAGCAATGCAATCTAAACTTGCGCAAGTATATCGTTACGTGTATGGCTACCTTTACGTTGCGTACGGACATGTGCCAGCCTACTGATCGGTGACAGGACGCTTGGGTTTATCATACATAAACTCTCCATGACTGTAGATTCTGTCTTTATACATACTTATATAAATTTGTAGTGATTTAATGAAACGTCCCTGAGTAATTAACTTACAAATAATGTGAACTGTGAATTGATTTTTTAATGAAAATAATATTAACATAAAATAACAATCACCTTAGGTCGATTGTTTTGTTATGGTTGGTTTAATGGTTAAATGTTTTTTTTTTCAGAACATGTATACAAGAAAGGATATTATATTACACATCACCAAATATTAAAAAGACTGACATAAAATCTATATGTTCCCGGCCATACGACTTCAAAAACATGGTGCAATTTTTGACTATAGAAATGAATACAAAACCACCTTGCACTCTCCACACTTATTAAAAAAATTTGATAACATAGAAAACTATTTGGACGAAACAAAATCCATTCAAAAACAAAAAAATATAAAGCCCGTAAATAATACCGTAGAAATGAAAGAAAAACCAGTACATCGACATCGACAACTAGTAAACGTCGGATTCTGTGAAACATGCGAAAAAGAAAATCAGGAGAAGGAGAAGAAAACTGAGAATAATGAGAAGGAAAACGCAAATTCGAGTGACAAAGAGAGCGAGAAGGAGAACGAAATGGAGAGTGAGAAGGAGATTAAAGAGGTGAGTGAGAAGGAGAACGTAAAGGACAGTGAGAAGGAGAACGTAAAGGAGAGTGAAAAGGAGATCGAGAAGGAGAACATAAAGGAGAGTGAAAAGGAGATCGAGAAGGAGAACATAAAGGAGAGTGAGAAAGAGATTAAGGAGGTGAGTGAGAAGGAGAACGTAAAGGACAGTGAGAAGGAGAACGTAAAGGAGAGTGAGAAGGATACCGAGAACGAGAACGTAAAGGATAGTGAGAAGGAGAACATAAAAGAGAGTGAAAAGGAGATCGAGAAGGAGAACATAAAGGAGAGTGAAAAGGAGATCGAGAAGGAGAACATAAAGGAGAATGAGAAAGAGATCGAGAAGGAGAACGTAAAGGAGACCAAAAAAAGAGTGAGAAAGATAACGAGAAGGAGAACATACAGGATAGTGAAATGGATAGTGAAAAGGAGAGCGAGAAGAGGAGTGAGAAAGAGAGTAAGAAAATGAACCAGAAATCGAGTGAGAAGAAGAGAAGAAGAAGAAGAACGAGAAACAAAAAGAAAAAGAGAATGAAATTGAAAACGAGATGTCTGCAGGTTTTTTGTACTGTGACGAGACACTTTCATTATCTGACGCATACATTGATACTAAAATGCAAGAACAAGATCCGTATGCAGCATCAGACGACAGCAAAGATGAAGATTACATTCCAGACACAGATATCTATAGTGAACAATCTAGTGAAACAATAATAGTAGACGATATTGAAGATACTAACAAAAAATCTATGGTATCAAGTTATTCGCAGCATTGTGAATATGAACATTGCATTGAACCAGCTATTAGCAGTTAATAATAATAATATTTTTTTTAATAATAATTTTTTATTCATACCAAAAAACTTAGACTAAGCTATAAGTAAATTACATAGTTTTTGTGCAGCAAAAGAAGGAGTAAGGTTCTCTGAACCTCACACTAGGGTGGCCTGTGTTGTGAGATTCAGTCTCTTCCATTATTTTGTCTCTGAATATTTTATATAAACATCAAAACAAAGTAAGTATTATAAAAAAAATAAAAATATATAAATAACTACAGTAGGAAGTTACAAATGTTACTAAATATAATTTAGAAAAGCGTGTATAACTTCCTTATTAGAAACTCAACTAATCTTAGGATACATTGCAAAAACATCAAATAAGTAACTTTTCTTTATCTGTTATGGTATGCTTGAAATTGCTTTAATTACTAAATGTGTAAGACTGTGACTGCGTGTAAGTAAGTATGAGCAATGTAATAAGTGTAATATAAGATAAGAAATAAATAACCTATTAGCATTATTTATAAATAGAATAAAGAAATACAATAAATACATTAGTACCGGGAATACTTATTTATGCAGTAGGATTATTTTGATATTCACATAAAAGAAATTATGGTAAATAATGCAGGATATGGGACCTGTTTCAACATTTTGACAGGATTATGGTCATAAGTAAATGACTTGTCCAGATATAATGAAATTCTAAATAACTAAGTATATGACCAATTAACCCATCATGTAGAAGCAGGCCCCGCATCGTTAAGTGTTGGGCTTCAGTAACATTTCTGTCGCATTGTAGTTAGTGTTAGCTAACCACTCTGCTACTTTCTTTTTGCAAAGATGACGTGACGTCGTAAAAATTTTTAGTTTGCTATCTATTAGCTCGTATAGCCGTGGCCCTTTGTATGAAAATGCTCGTTTAGCTATACCGGTATTGTTAGTTTTAGGTATAGGCCAAGTATTTCGACGTTAAGGACGTTCATTACAAATTATATCATTTTTGGCAATTTTGTGATAACGCAATATTACTGCCAGAATATATAATTGCCGCACTCTAAGATACCCAGTATCTTCATAGAGTTGATCTGTTGGATACCTAAAGGGTTTTTATATGCCACTTTCAGTAGACTTCTTTGTGCCCTTTCAATTCTCAAAAAATGTGTCATTGTCGCTGATCCCCAAAAACTATACAATAGTTAAGTATGGACTGGCACAAAGCATGGTATACAATTTTTAAAGTGTGTGGACCAGCAACTGGACCTAATCTTTTAAAAATAAATGTAATTTTGCGTAGACGTTCACACATGGCATCAATATGATTCTCCCATGATAAACGTTGGTCAATCTTGACACCTAGGTATTTAATTGATTGCACACGTTCTAGGTCCGGGCATGTACAGGCGTATGACCAATTTGCACCACAAGAATGAATTTTTAAGTTTATCAAACTTGGTTCAGTTCGCTGGGAGATTCGAAATGCCACATATTTGGTTTTACTCGCATTTAATGTGAGGAGGTTGTTATTCATCCAGGTTGCTACTAGTGCCAAACCTTGCTGGGCCACATCAATAACTTCATGCCAGTTTTTCCCATGGAATATAAGGGCAGTATCATCAGCAAATGCAAAAATACTAGCTTGGTCTTGGTAGTTGTGAAGTATGTTTTTGTCTATTGTGTCCAGATCATTTTGACAGTCAAACAGCTTTAGCTATTTCTTGCATAAAACATCATCCATTTTCTACTGAAAAAGAGCATAATAAAGAAAATGACTGTAATATCATCAATTTTTCAACAAATACAGGAAATCACAAACAAAGAAGAGAATTAATGAAACCAGTACAGCTTAAGTAAACAGCTTAGTAATAGAGTTTATAATTATTCATGTTTTAAAGTTTGGAATAGTCTTATTTGTGAAGTGTCCTTACAATTTATTATTATAGAAAGTTTATATTTTTGTTACGTTACAAGTGATAGCTTGTATTTTATTTTCATTTGTATTATTGTAAAGTTTAAAAGTTTTTCTAAACATTTATTCGACGTGTCTTTCTTTCTTTTAAGTTCACACTTTGACTTTGTCGTTTTAAAGGACCGAGATATTTGATCGTTATGTTAAACCATGGACTTACTAAATACTTGTCCAGAGTTAAACTATATTTTGTGAGTGTAATAATTTTTCCAAAAAGATCTCATTTATAATAACTATTTTTTAAGTAAAAAAAAATAATTATTAAATACTCATTTAAAATTATGACCTGTTATTTATTATTTCATTTAAATAATCAGTAATCAACCTGAAATTAACTAAATACCTTTAGTAAAATTTTCACTTTAGATGCATTTTGTTGTATTTTTTCAATCATGATGTAACATATACATCGCTAAATTGCCGATAAGATAGATGGTTTAGTGTTTAGCTGCATTAAAGTGTAGTAACTGCTGATAAAATAAATAGAAATTTAAACGTATGAAAGTTTTACGTATTTTCTTAGACTTAATTGCAATTAAATTACGTTAACCGCATTTTAGTTTTGCATTATACGATAAGCTAAAAATAAAAAACTTAGCAATAAAATTCTGCAAACGTTTAACGGCAATATAGATTGGGAACAAAAACAATATTTCTAGTGCTTTACAAGTTCCTAAAATTTATGCAAAACCAATCACTAGAATGCCGTTGTTGTCTTAATGGCGTTATAGCTGTGGCTTTTGTTATCAATTTATGCAATGAATACTAACTGCAATCAGTTTTATAGCACTATCTCAAAATATGCTAAATATTTTGGTTTTAATTTAAAACCGTCTTATAGCCCTTAAAATTTCCTATTTTATGATATTTTAACATTTAAAATCGGTAAAATGGTTTTTGAACAGCAGTGATTTTAACTTCTCCCGCGCTTTTCTCGAATTTTGGTTTTTGGGGTTAGCGGCATTATAGTTATCGGACGGCAGTAATATGGTCAACACTATTAATATTTACGCTGTTCAAGCGGTAATTATAACAAACAGGATTCTTCTTACGGTCAAAGGTCATGGTATTACATTTATTAATATTAAATTACAATTTATTAGTCACACTCCATTCATATATCATATCAATGTCATTGTGTATTTTAAAGCAGTCACTAGGAGATTTAGTTTCAAGATACAGTTTTAAATCATCCGCGTACAAGAGACAGTTTGCGGAGCTCAGTACTTTAGGTAAGTCATGAACCATTATTATAAACAGGAGGAGGCCAAGCACGGTCTGTGCTTGGCCTACTCCTGTTTATAATTTGTCAATTTTGTCAAAAACTTTTTGAAAATCAATATATATGACATCTACATGTAGCCTGCGATTCATACTCAGTCAAGACTTCCATCACCATTGCTTTTAACCATTCCGCTTTCTGAGGACTTTTTATTGCTTCTTTATATGATTTGGGTTCATCAAAATCACTAACATTAGTAGACATACTAAAATCTTCAAATCGTTGTGGTTGTCGCAATATCGATCTATCTCTTAGATTTATTGTAGAATTTCCTTGTTCATCGTCTTCATCTGAATTAAATTCTGATAATCAGGCGTAATATAGGACTCATTAGAATCTTCTTCATTTCGACTAAGTTCATCCGACATTGTAGACAAATTGGGAATTGTTTTTTCAAAACACGCACCATCATTCAATGTTTGAGCACATCTGAAATAGTTGCGTCTTGTAAAATATCCTCCCTTGCATCTAACATTGGATGATTTTCTGTATTTTTAGGAAAAGAACCTCCATCTCAACAATTGGACTTTGTTTTTCTGTTTTAGAGACATCTGTCTCCAATCCAATAGATCTGATGACTGACTCGTTGAATATTAGGTCTCTTGACCTTATCAGTGTTGGATCCGATTTATTGTTTACGCTTAGCCGATAACCGTTATCACCATCATAACCAATGAGAATACATTTTTGAGCTTTTCTGGACATTTTCGTTCTCTTTACTTTTGGAACATGAGCATAACATTCACTACTAATGATTCTCAAATGTTTGATTGATGGTTTCTTTGAAAACCATAACTCAAATGGCGATTTTCCTTCTACAGAAGTCGGTCCAGTTATATTCAGAACATAAGCAGCCGTGTCGACGAGCTCAGACCAACAAGAGAGTGGAAGATCTTCGAGAGTGTGCATCATAGTACGAGCAGCATCTACCAAAGTTCTGTTGTCTCTCTCACTACACCCGTTCTGTTCTGGCGTATACGGCATTGTCAAACGCTGTTGGATGCCATGATTATTTAAGATCTTCTTTACAGTTTCATTTTGGAATTCTCCTCCATTATCGCTGAGAATTGTCTTTATAATATGACCAGTAGCTTTTGTTTCGTTTACCATTTCCATAAGTTTATCCTTCACTTCAGACTTGTGTTTGATGAAATAAACTTGACGATACTTACTGAAATCGTCTTTAAATAAAACAAAATAACGAAACTTTTTAAATGAATTTGGGAACGGACTACATACATCTGTGTGAATGATTTCTCCTGGTGCTTTAGCTCGATCTCTTGTTCCAAATTTATATCTATGTGTTTTACCATAAACACATCCTGTACATAATTCAGAATCGAGTTTGACTTTTATACCAAGTTCCTTTTCAATCAATTGCTTCACATGTCTTTTATGCTTGTGAGCAAATCTTTCATGATAGAGTTGTAAAATGTTTTTGAAGTGAAAACTTCTTTAGCGGCGTTGAGCACTTTTTCTGTAATGGGTATAAAATCTTAAACTCGCGTCAGGTCACGTGACCTGATCGAAAAAGCGTAAGACGGATTGAAGTGAAAACTTCTTTAGCGGCGTTGAGCACTTTTTCTGTAATGGGTATAAAATATTAAACTCGCGTCAGGACACGTGACCTGATCGAAAAAGCGTAAGACGGATGGAGAAAAAACGGTAAGAGATAGGTAGGGGGTGATTGAACAAATGTCATAGGGAATCGGAAGAGCAGTCGGATGACATATATCAAAAATCCAAAATGGCGGATTTCAAGATGGCCGCCATACAAATTGATCCGAGCCTGCTAAAGCGAGGCCGTTAGGCCGAGCTTCAGTAGGGGCGGAGCAGTTTATATGGTGGCTGTCTTGAAATCCGACATTTTGGATTTGTTTCACTTGCTCCTATCATTCTTTATACTGCATTTGGAGTGTTTTACCTTATATTTTCGACTGTATTAGGAGTTTTTGTGGGATTTTTGACTGAATTTGGAGTAACTGTACTACGTTAGTATAGTAGCGAGCCCGAAGGGCGAGCTCCTGGTGAGGCCGAAGGCCGATCATTCGGCCCGCGAGGCCGAAGGCCGAGCGTATGGTGCGTGAGCCCGAAGGGCGAGCGCTTGGCGAGGCCGGAGGCCGAGCCGTGTTGGTAACTTGCGAGGCCGAAGGCCGAGCTCCGACTTGAGAGTATTTTCCACTTCTCCGACTGGTCTCCATGGCAACTGCCTGCGGTAACCGAAGCACCTACGAGTGGGGTTCCATATCAAAAGTGACTCGGAACCCTGGTCCCATTCTGCCCGTACCACCTTTTTATGGCAGTAGGGTGAATTTGGTTTGGTGGCTACAGTTTGTTTCTTTATTGTATTGAGAGTTTATATGGGATTTCATACTTCTATTGGAGTTTTGAACTTATTTTTTTTAAATGTATAAGGGGTTAAGGTAAAGTTTAGTACTGCATAACGATAAATGCGGGCCGCATGCGGCCCGCACACTGCCCGAAAAACTAGTATATATATATATATATATGTATGCGATGATAGTTCTGGTAATGATGATGGTGAAAAAGTCGTTGAAATTATGGATGAAAGTTGATTTTTCGGAGAGATAAACTTTTTAATGTAAAATAATTGTAATAGTTTTAAAGTGTTAAATTTTTAATGTAATATAAATTGTCATGTTTGTGTACGATAGCGCAATAAATGAATATTGTATTCTACCACATAAATGATAGTACTTTTATACTGATAAAGCAATTGGTGCAAAATTATTCCCTAACCATTCCAAAATATCAAACATGCTCAACGTTAATTAATAATCAAGTTTTCACTTCTGCCGGCACTCCCGGAGTGCAACCCGTCTTATTTTTGTTGACAGTGAGTTCAATTCAGGAGTTGAATTTATAATTGTCTTTACATTTAGTTTGTACAGTCCTCCACTCTGGACTCTTGTGCCAATTAAATTAACTTTTCCATCAACTATCAATTGACAAATTTCTCTTTCAGACGTAAAGACACTCTTCTCAAGTTTATCTTGCACAGCAAGTACGGAAATTAAGTTTTTCTTTATTTCTGGAACATACCATACGTCACACAGTCTAATGTTGTGTCTCTGATCGCGAACGTCTGCTATGAAATCAACTGTACCTTTGCCAATAGCTTGAATTGTTGAGCCATTTGCAGTTGTTACTGTTTGCTTATTGCTGAAATGTTGAAAGCTGGAAAATATGTCGTTTCGACAGGTGACATGACTTGTAGCACCAATGTCAACAACCAACTGTCAAGATCTTCTTCAATAATATTTACGACTTCATTTGTAACAACTTCCATTAATGAGAAGGTCAGATAGGTATTTTTAGCTTGACTTGTCGGTGGGCCAGGTGTTTTAGGAGGTTTCACGTCCGAAAACCACTTGCAACATTTTTTAACTTTGTGTCCGCAATATCCACACTTTTTCTTATGCATAAACTTGTTTTGTACTACTAGAGCTTGTGCTTCTAGTACCTTCTTTGGTCAAAAAAGAACGTTTGTAAGCACATACTTGTGCTGTCAGATTGTCTATATTTCGATCTTTTCTTGACATTAGCATCCAACTAGACTTGAAGGAGAAGTACTTCTTGTCGGGTAAAGTTTCCAAGATCTTGCAGATTAATAATAATTCCGGAAGATCATATTTGTTTTCACCTTTTTAAAGTTCCACTTTCAATTCATGCCATATATTTTTTAGTTTGGATATATGCATTGACATATCATGTCAGGATTCTTTTTTATAGCCAAAGAAGTTGTAACATAGTGAATAGCTTTTGTCTTCAAATATGCCATTGAACTAAGTGTGCAAATTCATCCCAAACCTGTTTGGCTGTTGAGAATCTCATGACCTTTTGTAAAGTGGCATCCGACATATTAGCCATCAAAATTAGCATCGCCGTACTATCTATCTTATGATATGCTTCTAAAGTTTTTCATAATTTGATTTCACGTCAGCACTTGCTGTAGTAGCTGGTTTTATAGGTTCTCTAAGATTTCCATTTATAGCATCCAACCAGCCAGGAGTACCCCTTAAAAGCAACAGTACCTTATAGCGCCATGTTGAACAATTTTCTTCACCTTCTAAACGACCAATATCAATTTTGCAACTCGTAGATGAAGTCGACATTTTGACAGGCCTTCGTTAGAATCTTTTGAATGTAGTAACTATTTTTGCAAATTATTTGTATAAACCTTACTTGATTCGTTAGTTAATCGTTTCCAATATAATTAAACGCTCTGCTACCATGTTGAGAGGAATTTTTTAAAACATTCATATTGACATAGTAGGAAACGACGGGGTAAAATAAAGTATTATAAAAAAACAAAGATTATGAGAAAAACTTTCTTCAACAGAAACCACAAACGTAGTATAATTTTGGATAAATAGTATAATTTTACTTAACATGTACCATAATTTTTTTGAGGGCCTGAATCCAACCCTGGAACTGAGAGAGATTGCAGGGGGTTAGTAATCTGTGGACATTGCTCGCTCAGTGGTCTGTGGATCTGTGGTCGTAACGTAAACAATAGAAAAGAAAATATTTGTTTTGTAAAATAATCAATATAAATTAATTATCCTAATACAAAATAAATTAAATATTCTAATATGATGGAATAGTACTTTGTGTGTAGTGTATTAAATTATAAATATGGAGACGACACCGCTGTTGGGGAGACCAAAAAAGAAGTCGTTATGGTCAAGGTGATTGTAGAATCTCGTGCACCCATCCTTTGTTAGACAAAGACGTGGAGTGGACTCTACAGTATACTCAATTACTATATTTTCTTTTCAGATTGCCGTTTTTCAGGCTGCGTGTGAAGGAGCTAAGTTCTAGAGAGATATTTATTGGGCAACTACCAGATGAGGATTATCCACCCAACTATGTCTGTAATCAAGTAAGTGCCTATTATAATCAATTATATAAATTAAGCCATAATAACAAGATTTCTGAATACAATTAATATTAATAGTATTTTGAGGCTTAACATTAATTTAACCTGATTCAACGTAATTATGTGACATTAAATTGAGCTCTAAATTATATAAGAGATGGTCTTGGCCACTTAAGTCCTCATGTAATATTTTAGAGTGATAGAGAATGGTTAAGAAGTATTTATTTTTCACCGCATGGTGGAAGTCTCAAGTAGAAAATCTGTCGCCAAGCACCTAACGGTGTGTTCTGGAAATAGTCCTTGAGAGCCAGTGAAATTACAGGCACATGAGACTTGTATTTACTATGTCTCAAGGTGACAGGCGCAGTGCAATTCTTGATTTGTGACAAAATGCATCTGTTATAGGCAGAGGTTAGTCCACTTAACATCAGGCGGGCCTCGAGCTTGTAACATCACAAAAGCATAAAAAAAAAACTTGTGTACATAAGTTAAAGCCTGCTCACACAAGATAATGTTGCCTGCACAGATTATGTGCATATGCACACCTGTGCAATCTGTTTAAAGATATAAAGTAGTTCTATTAGCCCTTATAAGGGATTATTCAATAAGAACTTTGTTTGTAAAAACAGAACAAAAATAAAAAAAATAATTAAGATGAACATGAATAAATTTTTTATTGTATCACGATTAGATAAGTTTGACAAATATGAATGAAAAATGATATCTGGCAAATGTCCACCACGAGCACACTGACAGATGTCAATTCTTTCATCAAAGTCAAGGCTGGAAATGTGGTAGCGGTCAATGGATCACACTATCGCGAGATGTTAACAACTCAATCTTGGCTTTTATTGATGATGTGGATAGGACTGACATGTGGTTTCAACAGGACGGAGCCAAATGTCACACAGCCTATGAAACAATCAATTTATTGTAAACAAAATTTCCTGATCGCATAATTTCACAAAATTCAGGAGTTAAGTGACCAGCTAGATCGTGTGATTTAACAGCACTGCATTATTTTTTTGTGGGGCTATGTTAAGGACAGAGTCTATACATAGCCAATCGAATCGATTACAGCCTTATAACTTGAAATCCGTCATATGATTAGTAAAAGCCATTTTGCCAAAAAGTGGTTTAAAACTTTGATGAAAAGATAAACATCTGTCAGAGTGCTCGTGGTGGTCCTTTGCCAGATATAATTTTTCATTCATAATTGCAAACTTTTCTCTTTGTAATACAATAAAACTGTGAATCATCTTCATCTAAATTCTTTGCATTTTAGAGTTTTTGAGTATAGGAATATGTCTGGTCTGGATAACGAAACAACAACATTCGAAGGGATTTTGTAGTGTGTAGTGTTTGTGAGCTGAATTTTTTTAGATATAGTTTACTATACTCTGGTTTTTAATTCGAGATAAAAAATGTAACCAAAGGGGTTAACCGTGCAAAAAAATGACATGTACTTAGTAATTATACTAATTTTGGAAACTGATGAAGCATTTAACATAAAACAATATTTTGAGCAATAATTGATTACTTTAGTATTCACTAATAAAACACTTTTTTATGCGCGTACATATTTACGCATAATATGTTCAAGCCTGAAAAAATAGTGTAAGATTTTTTTGTTTTTAATTGCCACACTGGCGGGATCGTCGACATTTTCCAGCTGACGCCATTTTTGCTTGTTCGTAAATCGTATTTAGATTCGAATGTGTTTCTCGCCGATATTTTTTCTTGTTATTGTGTATTTCCTTGTTATTTTTTTTTATATTATTGTGATGGAACACGCGCGAGGCCCACCTGATGTTAAGCGGTATTCTCTGCCTATAACAGATGCATTTCATCACAAGTGACCAACTGCACTGCGCCCATCACCTTGAAACAGTTGTGAAGTCTCATTTTGCCTGTTATTTCACTGGCTCTCAAGGACTGCTGCCAGAACACACCGTTAGGTGCTTGGCGACAGATTTTCTACTTGAGGGTGGTGGCTAGCCAGGCGGGCATTCGCAAAATGCCCTTCCACCAAGCGGTGAAGCTCAAGCTCTGGGCGGGATTCGAACCATGGACCTGCTGCGTGGCAGTCCATATCCAATGCCACTGAGCCATCACTGCTTATTGTGCCCTAAAAAAACCGCGGACATTTGGGAATATCGTCAGTTTCAGACAGAAGGATAGTCCGTAAAAATAAGGGAAGCGGTGAGTTCACTTCGCCGAGTTCACTTCGCCGAGTTCACTTTTCACGCTATAGGTACGGCAAATTGTTTAAATTTTTTCAAGACAGCAAAATTCATAAGTATAATTTAGTAAACGTAATTAATACTTTTGTACTTTCTCACCAAAATAAGAAAACCTATTTTGGTATATACCTCCTCAAGCACAAGTCACACAATCAAATCCGAAACTTCCGCCGTTGAACAAGGTTCCAATGGGGGGATTTGCCATAATCCCACGCTTGGCAGGCGTCTTCAGGATCGCAGTAGAATTTGCTAGTTCTCTAGAAGGTGCTGCTTCCCACCTTCCAGTATTTTTGTGGCCCAACGACCCATGGGATGCTGGGTTATAATATAACCCCCGTTTCTTCCCGTGGGTGTCTTAAGAGGATTATTTCAATTTAATAAAAATTTGTGAAACTTAGCGCAGCAGGGAGCGCCGTTACGGATTACGTGAAAAAATTTGAAGAAAAAATATTGAATACCCCTGATTAGTCAGTTTGACAATGACATATATTGACATTTCTTTGTTTACCTTTTTGATCTCGAATTAAAAACCAGAGTATAGGGGCCCACACGGCTTTGCACGGGAATTTATCAAAAATATAAATACAACATTCCATTTATATATTTATTATATGTATGTATTGCAAAATGTGTTTGGTTTTATAACATACATAATTGGTAATGAATAGATTCAGGCGTCACTTTGCGGAGATCCATATTAACATTAACAAATATTTTTAAAATATTTTAAGAAAACATTACATTAATATTTTAATAAAATACTTAGAAAATATAAAAAATATATCTAGTGACAATTCCGCCTAATTTTCCTGATAAGCCGACGTGACTTCACAAACGCCACGCAGCCAAACCGGAAGAATTATCGAATATAAGAAATACGATCGAGAAACAAAATTTCTCGATTGTGCGCTCGTAGAGTCAAGATCTCCTGAGGATGCTTCGTTTAGAAGGGAAACGCGTCAAAAATTCTTTCGGTTTGGCTGCGTGGCGTTTGTGACGTCACGTCGGCTTAACAGGAAAATTAGGAGGAATTGTCACTAGATATATTTTTTAAGTGTTTTCTTAAAATATTAATCTAAAGTTTTCTTAGAATATTTTAAAAATATTTGTTATTGTTACATAATTGGTTTCAGCTTCCAATATGGTAATCTTCTAGCTTACTTTAAGCTATACTGGACACCAAAATACAGTTATCTGCGTTTACTTCTTTGGCATAGGAAACACTAACTTGATTACAATCTTTGAAAAATGTAGGCCCAGTATCATCAACGGTAACCAGTAAAAGAAAACTATACAGTATACAAAGCGTCAAACACTGTATTAACCATATATAGGTACTTTACAAAGCGTCAACCACTGTAACCATAATTCATTCAAGAATCATCTATGTAAACTAAATGTATTCTTCCACGTCATTTTCTTTATTTAAAAAAAGTTAGTCTGTTAATTTGCTGCCCCCGAATTTCCTCAAATTCCGTATCAAGTTTGAGAGCCGTTGATGGAAATGATGAGTATGTTTGCGTCCCGGTCACGTGACATCCGGTCTCAGAGTGACGCCGTACCTGGCGCAGTATATTATTGTATCATGGCCGCAATCAGTTTTTTAAACTATCTATCTTTTGCCGGATACATTTCGGTGATTGCGCAATGGAAGTGCACAATCTTAAATATCTTCGTTCTACCGCCAAACAAGGAGAACCACCAAAAACACGCACAAAGTACTTAATATAACATTTATTGTACGAACCGCGAAGGTACTCTCTGAGTTACTTAACTACTGTCTTCTGGAAAATACACCCTGGGAGTTTTTAAATCCAAAGTAAAAAGCTCCGTATTGAGCTATGATTTACTAAGAGTGCTTCACCGCAGACTACAGCGTTGCTTAATATGAGATAAACAGTGCTCAAATGTGAGTAATTAGTAAGTATATAAAGCTTTATGTAATTGTAATAAAAGTTTTATAAGTAAATAAAACTTAATGTATGTAATGGGTAAGAGATATTTATTATCAAACATCTGACCCGTAATTTTCGAAGAAATTATGAGTTTTATAACATAGGTACACTGAATGAATTGGCAGGGCCAAGGCGTACAAACGCTTATACCGAATTTAAAAAGTGTATTTGGCGCTAATACAGTGGTCTCTGAAGTTAGGAACGAGGTATAAGTATGTTCATTACACCTGCCCATTATTTTAACTATAGCGGCTCTCGGAGCTGTAATCTCGTGTGCCCTTGCATAGCTTACAATTAAATAAAGGTTCACTGCGCATGCTGATGTGCCACAAAATCCAAGAATAATAGTTATATTCTGAAAACTGATGAAATTAAATTGATGCGACACATGTCATTTACGTTTCTTTACCCCAACAAGGTGGTAGTTAGACGGATCTGAGTGGTCACCTCTTTTTTAGATTGGGTGCACCAAAGACGTCTACCATATTTTTGGGACAACGCCTGATGTGTAACGGAGCCGAAAAAAACCTGTTAGAACCGGTGTTAACTCTAGAGCAAAAGTCCGCAGCGCTATTGGAAGGATGCTATCAGGTCCACTCGATTTATGAATGTCCAATAGCTCTATAAGTCTATACATTTGTTTTTGCTGAATGTGGCACCATAATGTTGAATATTTCAATACAAAAATGTGTAATCGACCTTCATAAGAGCGTCGTAGACGCCTAAATTGAATAAATTATTTTTACTTTTCACTTGACCAAGGAGAGCAGTGCTTTACGTACTGCACATTACCGGGAAAATAATCCGGCATAGAGGTATCACACCGCGGTGGAGGCAGAGGCAAGAGAGTGGCCAGAAGATCGTCCTTCTCCTTTACGGCACTGAACACCAGATCAGGCAATGGCCCGACGATCCAAGTGGAGCGTTAACGGATACTGAGTGTCCAGGTCCAGGTGAGAGGTCAGCAGAAGGTCCAAGAGGGAAGGTGTTGGTCATAAACATCTGGGATACGCGTAGGCGAGCTAGAACGATGTCGTGGATAAATCTCCGCGCATGATCGGTGGTGCGCGAAGCAAGCCATTCAGCATGGCGGGCGTTGAAATTGCCAAGTATCATGATCTCTGCAGTAGGGATCTGCTCAAGCACAGAATCTGTAGCTATCTGTATGTGATCCATTAATTGTAATCCTAAAAAATACTCTATTTTATTTTTATTATTTAATATTTTAACTTTGATCTTCTATAGCTCACAAATTTTTTTATACCAATATAAACTTTACTGTACACTGACATGCCTAGTAGTAGCTATACTAATAGCTACAGGTTGCTGATGTGCATTTTAAGAGTGTAATGTCTACCAAATTTATTATGTTAATGTTAAGTTTCCTGTAAATTCACTTCTTTAGTACAGCTACAAATGTTATAAGGCTTATAAACAATTCTCATTCTGATTAATGTCGGCATTACCATTGTTATGGGACCTATAAAGGACACGCGTATATTCGCGGATGGTCAACGCAGTCTATGCGCAGCCAAATGTCAGATAGGCCTCGTCCTTTAAGGCTACTGAGACGACGAGCACAGATATCCTCGTGCGTCATAGATTGGGCCTGTCTCACAAATCGATCGAAACACAGTGGATAGCCACTCTTCACGTCGATATTATGTGGGTTGTACCGGCTCATTCAACTGTAACCCACAGGTCAACAGCGTGGGACTAGGTAGGTAGTTTATAGTTAAAAGAGGCAAGCTATAAATGGCTTATATGAAAAGGCAGAATAAACGAGTTTCAATTGGGGTGGAAGTTTGTATAAATCTACTTTGTTTCTGAAGTT
Source organism: Plagodis pulveraria (assembly GCA_963890685.1). Lineage (NCBI taxonomy): Eukaryota > Metazoa > Arthropoda > Insecta > Lepidoptera > Geometridae > Plagodis > Plagodis pulveraria. The sequence continues at coordinate 7,646,747 of OY982950.1, forward strand.
AGAAGCATGAAATTTCGTTAGTTTAGAGACATAAAATAGAAAAAGGACTGTGTTGGGATTTTTAAGATAAGGATGAATGAAAGGGACACAATAGGGACTACAATTTTATATAAAAGTCCTATGTTAAGTTGAAAGTAAGCATCAACATTTCTTATAATGTAGTGTTACCTATGAAATCAAGAGAGCAATAGAAAAATAATAAAGAGAAGGGCAGCATTAAAGAGACATGAAAGCTACGAATAACATGTATATTGTTATTCGTAGCATGAAAGACAGTAATACGGGGGGTATGATGGTATGAACTACGTAGGTAATTAATGTGAATGAAGAGTGTTGATTAAAGAGAATTGATACTGGTAACTTAAAGGCAAAGAAGAGTTGATTAGATATCGATTAAGCTCCAGATTGACATACTGTAAATTGAAATATTTTATTATTTGTGAAAGAATGAGAAATACAAAAATACAAATATTTCCCCTTTTTGACAAGTCATTAAGGTCTTCTACTTCTATTCGTGTTTTACAAATAGGTTTACCTACAAGCCCACCAAGTCTGTCTAACCCTCCACCAAACACCCTGTATATTATATCGTAACAAAATATCCTACAAAAACAAATTTTAACTTGAAAAATGATAATAATACAATAATAATAATACATGCTAATTGTATGTTGGTAATATCAATTGTAAAACATCTGACGATTCTAAGTACACATTGTATTTTAAATACTTATGTGAAAAGGGTGTGCTTTTAAAGTAAAATCTTTTTATTTATTTTTTGGTTCAAGGAAAAGTCTAAACTTTAAATTTAATCCATATTTTTATATATTGTGGTGTTCATTACAGAAATACAACATTTTCACATTCCTGCCGCTGGTACTGTTTGAGCAGTTCCGATTCTTCCTCAACCTGTATTTCCTGGTGATGTCCCTGAGTCAGTTCATCCCGAGCATTCGCATTGGATATCTTTACACATACTGGGGGCCGCTGTGCTTCGTGCTTGCTGTCACTCTGTTCAGGGAGGCTGTTGATGACTTTAGGAGATATAGGTAAGTCGGTAATTTGTTTATATAGAGCTGTATAATTCCCGGTGTTAGCTGAATATTTCTCTGTTGTGCTGCTGCTGTGCTGAAGAAACATAATTTTGCGTTCTATAACTTCCGAATTACTTACGTCTAGTAAGTCTTCATCTTCAAACAAAAATTAAAAATGTTAATAAATTATTATTTTTTATTAGGTGCGTCATTTGCCATTTGTCAGACTTAATAGACGTAAGGAATTCGGAAGTTATAGAACGATTCGTTCGTTATAGAAGTTATATATCGGTTTATAACATTTGTTGCTATATTTTCAAAGGCATTAAAGAAAAATTTATAGTATTTCAATTATGAAAAAAGAAACAGTTTGGTTTCCAAAAAAACAGCTCTACCATACATTCCGGATTTTTTTTATGCTGTCGTTATTGAACAAGTCGAGGCCCACATGGCGATATGCGGTATGTAATTTCACCGGTATCCATACCCTTTAAACCGGAAATTGTCGGCTCTGAGGGCTCTGAGGATGACTAAGCTTCTTCCCTTGCACACAATATATCCGATAACAACACAATGAATCGATGGAATTTAAAATAATTCGTGTCATTTTCAGGCGAGATCGTGAAGTGAACCGCCAGCGGTACGAGCGTATAGTCCTCGATTCGCCGATAGAAAACTACCGTCCATTTGTGACAGAAAAAGTCCCGGCTTCGGAGCTCCGCGTGGGGGATATTGTGATGCTGCACAAAGGACAAAGAGTCCCGGCAGATATGATCCTGTTGCGGACCAACGAAACCATGGGCACGGTCTTCATCAGGACTGACCAGCTGGATGGCGAGATTGATTGGAAATTACGGTGAGTAAACAATTTTCACGTCTTTGATATTTTAAGCTCATAAATGAATAACCATACAGGAGGAAAGCTTCCAAAGTCCAAAATTCTTACGATTTTTCTTAGGGCTGTCACTCAGCTATTAAAAATGAAAAACTGGGCAACTGCAAGTAAGAGATTCGGCAATGAGCGCAGGACGTCCAATTAAGTAGACGGACCAATGGACAGACATGACAGAACTCGAAGTGACAGGTGAAGAGGTATTTTTGTATTTAAGTTTTTATTTGGATACCAAACATTCTAAAAACTACTAGGAAATGAGTGTCAGATGTGACAGATATCAAACTGACACATATTGTCATATACCTCGATTTTGAGATTATAATTGGTATGCAATTATTCTAAAATTCACTAGGAAGTAAGTTGAAATACAAACTGAAAAAATTTAATCTATGTGTATCTTAAACATGAAATTTAAATTAAAAATATGACATCAGGTATCAGTTTGACATGTGTCATATCTAATTTTTAAAATATTTGCAATCTAAATCTTGAATAAAAATATGACTTCAAGTTTCACTTTGACATCAGTCACATCTAACACCTATATCCTAGTTTTATATTTAATATATGGTATATCCAAATTGAAAAATATGACATAAAGGATCACTTTGACATCTGTCAGATCTAAGACCTAATTCCTAGTAATTTATAGAACATATGCAATCCAAATTTGGAATCTAAATTGAAAAATATGACATCAAGTGTCACATTAATATCTGTCACATCTAAACATATTCTTAGTGATTTTTAGTTTATTTGCAGCCTAAATATGAGATCCAAATTGAAGAATAAGACATTAAAATGTGTATCTTAGAATAGTTCCTGTTTTTGTTTTTAATATTTTCAACCATATTTTTAATCATGTATGCCTTTATTAACAAAACACTACGAACTATATACAACACTTCAGCTACTACAATTAAAGCATTTAGATCTCTATATGTCATTGCAGACTCATAGGCAGTCCAAATGCTCTAGCCCACTACCAGTTGGCAGCATTGCCCCGTTGAATTGCAAACCATGTAGGCAATTTAAAACGAGCATTATGACATCAAGTATCACATTTGACAGCTGTCACATCAACATTTGCCATATGGCACGACTACGTAACTTAATATGTTTCAATAAATATTAGGTCCTTACATATGAAATTGGCGTTTTTCGTACTGGCCACTTTAATCACGAATTTCTCCTCTTTGGTAAGGAATTCCAAATTCAAATTTGTACAGCTATAGACTCATGTATTTGTGCTTCGATGATCGTCATTCATTTGTTTTTTTTCTTCTGTTTTTTTCTGTTTGCGTCACTCATTTTACAAAATGGAAAACCTTAAATATCGCATTATTTACGAGTACGAGTTCCGCCGTGGCACTAGTGCTGCGGAAACAACTCGAAGGGTGAATGATGTGTATGGCGGTCGTGTTGCAAAAGAAAACACAGTTCGTTTTTGGTTCCAACGTTTTCGTTCTGGAAATTTCGACCTGCAGAACAAGCCCCGTGGACGGCCTGAGACTCAAGTTGATAATGAAGAGTTGAAGGCTATTGTGGAAGCGGATCCATCGCAAACCACGTCCGAGTTAGCTGCAGGCTGCGATGTTAGTGATAAAACTGTTTTAATTCACTTGAAGCAAATTGGGAAGATTAAAAAGCTTGAAAGGTGGGTACCTCACGAATTGACTGAAACAAACCGGCAAACGCGCGTCGACTGCTGCGTTACATTACTAAACCGGCACAATAATGAAGGTATTTTAAACCGAATCATTACCTGTGATGAAAAATGGGTTCTTTACGATAATCGGAAGCGCTCAGCGCAATGGTTAGATCCTGGCCAGCCAGCCAAATCCTGCCCCAAGCGAAAATTAACCCCAAAAAAGTTACTTGTAAGCGTTTGGTGGACTAGTGCCGGTATTGTTCATTACAGTTTTTTCAAATCTGGCCAGACTATTACGGCTGATGTCTATTGTCAGGAATTGCAAACCATGATGGAAAAGCTAGCGGCTAAACAACCTAGGCTGGTCAATCGCTCCACGCCACTGCTGCTTCACGACAACGCTAGACCACACACTGCGCTACAGACGGCTACTAAATTAGAAGAGCTTCAATTGGAAAGTCTAAGACATCCTCCGTACTCCCCGGACCTTGCTCCAACAGATTACCATTTTTTTCGAAATTTGGATAACTTCTTGCAAGGGAAAAAATTCAACTCCGATGGGGCAGTCCAAATCGCCTTCAAAGATTTTATTGATTCCCGTCCGACTGGTTTTTTTAGTAAAGGGATCAATGAACTACCTATGAGATGGCAAAAGTGCATAGAAAATAATGGTTCATACTTTGATTAATTAAATATATTATATTAAAAAATATTCGACTTTTTGTTCCTCCCATACAAAACGCCAATTTCATATGTAAGGACCTAATATATATTTATTGAAACATATTAAGTTACGTAGAAATTGCTCGTGAATATTAACGCATCCATAGATAACGAGAACAATAGATAACGAGAACAATAGAATTTCGTTCATAAAATGGACGATATTGTCCACCCGAATGCCAATGGGTTCTTCGTATGAACTACATAATATGCAAAACAAGGGCAAAATATTAGTCTGACGATTCAAAGGTACGACGGTTAATAGAAAAAAGCACGATACCTTCAAAGGAACCACGACAAATTAACGAAAGATCGGACATACGGAGAGACCGATGGCTAAGGATTGGTAAGAAGGTCTCGTTTTCCAGTCCAAAGAACCCTAAAAGAAAAATCTCTTTCGTTTCCCTACTATTATATAGAAAAAAAAGTTTATAAGTAGAGTTTTTCTTGTAGTATGTATAGTATTCGTAGGTTTTGCAATGTATTTCGGTATGGAACACTCCGCCACGTGACTTAATCTTACATTTGATCGGTTTCTTTACAATAGAAGGCTAGTCTATTGCTTGTCTATGAGAACCATCTCACCATTTGGTAAGTGGTTGGTCGTATATAGTAAGTATTATGTTTCTATTATATAGGTCTATGGATCTAGAATGGATACTGGCTGCTGGAACACATTGTTATCGTGCTTGGTTACAGTTATTCTACTCTTGGACATAGGTGGAGTAGGTCCCTACAAAACGTCATTATAACGGTTGAATGAATTCACTGATAAATCATAAATTACTACTGACACTTTAGTTTCAGTAGAGTTAATTTATGATTTGTTAGTATTCAAAGCTAAATATACGCCTTATCGATATAACATACTAGTAAAATAATTAAATCACAAATCGACATCCTGGCAGTAATCAAAGACTCGATAAGTATGTTAACAAAGTAATAATAGTGATATCGAGCTACCAGAAGTTGTTTAGAGAAGATTTTCCAATATTGACATTTTAATAATGATTTAAGTTTATTCAGTTTGGTTCCGATTTTGAGAATTGTATCAAATAGATCAAACATGTGACGTAAGATGGTGACATAATGAAGTGGTAAAACGGAACACGTGGACCTCCTGTTGTTAAGTTAAGCATTATGCTTTAGAATTTCCTGTTCGAACTGTTCGATATCCTCTTGTTGGATGTCGTCAAAGGCGACCAAAGGATAAAAGCGCCTAACGAGCAGCATGTCACCATTCGCGTCGATGTGAGCGGGGTGTTGCTGTATATTAGACGTATAACATGGCTCTTACAATCTCAACACCTTGATTATCCAGAAGGTAGTGGGTATACTTTCAGCGAGAGCATTACCAATGATGGTTTATGCCAGAGTAGGCGGCCGGCGATTTTCGATTGTGATGGTAAGGGAAACATTTTATTTTTAACATATCAATTCAAAAACTATTACAAAATTTCCATCTCGAGCGAAATTCGATCCCATGTCTATCGATCCGGCTTTACGCACCGGGTGCCTTAACCGCTCGGCCATCGAGACTGGCTGTATTGATTTGAGATTTCTTATATTATTATTTTAACCATCATAGTGGATGGTGTGAGCATCAACCAGATTAATAGACCTCTTCTGTCTTGTTTAATACAACCTAAATGTGTAACTTTTCTTTCAGAATACCACTGGCATCTACTCAGAAGCTGCCGACCGACGCACACCTCCTGGACATAAACGCTCAGATCTTCGTAGAGAAGCCCGTCAAAGACATCCACTCGTTCGTGGGCACTTGTATTAGACTGGATGAAGAGGAGAGCGACTCCTTGGATATAGAGAACACGCTGTGGAGTGGATGTGTCGTCGCATCGGGACAGGCTACTGGCTTGGTGGTCTATACAGGTGCGCCTAACATTAGTCTCATATAGTCGTTACTAACATACTCTAGCAGCTCACCAGGTGGTAGGTTTCTTCAGCAAGAGTACATCTTGGTGGGTACCGCAGCAGTGTCAAATATTCTGCATCGAAGCAGTAGTGTGCAAATAATACTGTGTTTAGGTGTGAATAGCACTGTGACAAGTGAAATTACTCGACAAGTGAGGCGTAAGAACTAACATCTCGGAGTGACGAGTGCAGTGTCATGAAGAGCGAGGATGGTGGCACTGTAACTGTAATGAATAAGCGAGATGCTTACCATTAGGCCGGCGACGTATTCGTCTTCTCACTCAATAAAATAAAAAAACACGTTGTGGAGCGGATGTGCCGTCGTTATCAGCTCATACCAAATAAAATATTGAAGCGCTCGTAGCGAAGTTTGCTTAGCTGTTCTTAACCGATCACAAAGTTAAGCAACGTCCACTGCGGTCATGAGTTGGATGGGTGATTGCTAGTGACATTAACCTCTGAGCGCTTCCGTGCTTCGGAGGCCACGCTAAGCCGTCGGTCCCGGCTGTTGTCGTAGGATGGCAGTCGTTATATCATGGTGGTAGGGCATTTTACGAATGCCGCCGGGCTAGCTACCACCCTCAAGTACAAAATCTGTCGCCAAGCACCTAACAGTGTGTTCCGGCAGCTGTCCTTGAGAGCTAGTAATTCTAGGTTAGTTTGAACAACACCTTCGACCACATCATCACTTACCATCAGGTGAAATAGGGGTCAAAGGCTAACCTACCAGGCCTATAAAAAAATCTATTCAAGAAGAGAAACTCGCATATGGAAGACGCGACTTGACGAAAGTTCTGTTCTATGCCATAATTTATCAGTTTCATTTTACGAATAATTTTATATCATGTTATCGTCTCATACCAAATATTCTATCCTATTCAGGAAACTAAAATCTCAGCGTGATGAATAATACAACCATACAACCTGTCGTTCTAAAGTGAGTCGATAGAAGCGGCACATAAACAACTTGACTAAAGTACTGTTCTTGGCGACCATTTTTTTCTTCGCCCCAATACGAAAATGTTTTTAATAATGTAATCATATCATATCAAACCTATCCTTTCCAGGAAGCGAAACTCGCAGCGTGATGAACAACGCGACCCCTCGCTCCAAAGTTGGTCGATTAGACCTGCAGATAAACGATTTGACGAAAGTTCTATTCGTGGCGACGATGTTCGTTTCTCTGATGCTGATTGTGTTGAAGGGGTTCGCGGGCCCGTGGTATGGGTTCCTGTTTAGATTCGTGCTGCTCTTCTCCTATATCATACCTATCAGGTGAGTTCTTATACTAATAGTGACCCAAAAAAAAAAACTATCTTTCATCACTACCATTTTCATATAAAAAATATATTGTCTTTCCCTTCGCATAAAACTCAATAACTGTATTTGCGAGCAAGAGCGCGATATATTTCTTGTGTCCTTTCTACAAATATGATCATTTGGGGTCAATGACCGAAATTCTTCCTAAGCGTCTGCCGTACTTTGTATAGTTGAAGACTAACTGGTGATATTCGAACTCACACACAGAAGGTTTAGATGGTGGAATAGACAGCTTATACTTAATAGTAGAATTACGTTTTCTCGTACTGAACTGATTGTAAGCAAGTAAATATATTCCCTGAAGTTAGAAGGGGTTATCTATAAACATCCAGCTTTCCAATCGAATGTGTTCGCAGGTCATTTTGGTTCCATATACTGGGCCTTTTTCCATCTACCAGGTACAATTCCAGACTCTGGACTGCTACTAAAACAGGACTTCTTGGTCTGACTTGTATTTGGCTGAGGCCGTGCGCTGCTTCAAGCGACAACCCGTCGCGTGGCGTATACGCTACAGCGACACAGCTAATCAGAGATGGTGCACAGTCGTACAGTGAATAGCGTTATGGAATATTTAGTAATTTACTATCTCTACTATTCAAAGTGACAACTTATACGTTGGCGACTAATTAGCCCGTTTATTAAATCTAGATTGTTCTGTGCAGCTGCAAATGAATGTATGTTATGTAAACGTGTGTAACACTGCGGTGCGGATATTCGTCACGCGACGGAGCTCGTGATGCGCTAACGTAGGCTGCATGCCAAGCAGAGCTGCTCTTGCTTTTTGCTAAAACTGTCACTCGGCATTAAAAGACAGAATCGTGTCTGGTGCATAAAACGAAAGATGCAGGTGCATTCACTGCCCAAGGGGGTAGTTTTGCACTCTGTGTGTGTAGTGCAAAACTACTACTGAATTTAGATGTTGTATTTCTAATTGTTCTTCACAAATTAACATTTTATAGCTGGATATTTATCGTATATGTTTATTTTATCAGTCTCAGCCTGCAGTATGCTATAACACATCATTGACAGTTTTTAAATACTTAAGATTTTAGACAATGTATATTTCCGTTCACAGTTTAAGAGTGAACCTCGACATGGGCAAAGCTTTTTACTCGTGGACTATCCAACGCGACTCGGGCATAGCAGGGACAGTGATGCGATCCACGACTATCCCGGAAGAGTTGGGCAGGATACAATACCTACTCGCAGACAAGACCGGCACACTGACTAAGAATGAAATGGTATTCCAGAAACTGCATCTGGGAAATGCACTTTTTGACAAGAACAATTTTCATGAGGCAAGTATACTATTGAAATTTACTTACTACCTGAGTGAACTTCGAAACGACCAAATCTAACTCGTACTCTAATCAACTTGACTCTGACATCAAGAGCACAGTTACATGAGCCATGTCTGACAGTAGATTTGGGGGGGGGGGGGGGGGATGCAATAACTGCTCACAGACAAACCGGCTACTCAGTGACCAAGAATATTGTGTTAAAGCCCTTCATTTCAATAACCTACTCGCTGGGTTTGGAAGAAAAATCATTTTTTTTTTACAATTATCCGCCAGTTTGTTTTTTATTTTCTTTATATAAGTGTTACTTGGGTTATCAAGATGAATCTAATGATCATCTCTTGCATTAAAATCAGTTAATCCGTTTAGAAGTTATACTGGAATAAACAAACCCACAAACATACATACATGAATACTGAAAACTCCTTATTTTGGTCAGTCGTGTAAAAAAGCTATACAGTCACATTACAATAAAGATGTTCCTACCGTTCAGACCCAGGCTTGTAAGGACCTGCGGATCTCTTTTTATGGGAGAACAAACGAGCAGGTGGTTCTACCTGATATCTTATAATATATTCATTGACAGGTGGAAGCCCTCCTAACCCAGTACATAACCAACGACGCACCTTCCCTGCCGACATCGCCGACCAGCAGCACTCACGAGGAACTCCCCGCGAGCCCTAGACAAGTGTGGCACTCCGTGCTGGCCATCGCACTGTGCCATAACGTCACTCCAGTGTACGACGTCACTGATCACTCAGGGGACGAGGCGCAATCTGGTGAGTTATTTTTTTCTTTTATTTATCGGATTGCAGGTTAAGATGCCCCGTGTGGTGCCAGGTTAGAGTTGCACCTCCCCATATCATCCCGTGGTTGTCGTAAGAGGCGACTAAGGGAAAAATACTGTAAGGTGGGCAGCAGCGCCTTTTAAAGAACTGCCATCTTACACTGCGATCCCCAAGACGCCTGCCAAGCGTGGGGATTATGGCAAATATCCCCTTAATAGGGGAGGCTGTATAAATATTTTTAAAATATTTTAAGAAAACATCAAATTAATATTTTAATAAAACACTTCAAAAATATAAAAATGTATCTAGTGACAATTCCGCCTAATTTTCCTGCTCAGCCGACGTGACGTCACAAACGCCACGCAGCCAAACCAGAAGTTTTTTTTTTTCGTGAATCTCGAACGTGCGCTCGTAGAGTCAAGACCTCCTGAGGATGCTTCGTGTAGATCGCTTCTTCCGGTTTGGCTGCGTGGCGTTTGTTACGTCACGTCGGCTTAGCAGGAAAATTAGGCGGAATTGTTACTAGATATATTTTTTAAGTGTTTTATTAAAATATTAATTTGATGTTTTCTTAAAATAATTTTAAAAATATTTGTTATTATTAAATATGGATTTCCGCAAAGTAACGCCTGAATCTATTCATTAACTTAGGGGAGGCTGGGTTCAGCAGTGGACGATCCGGCTGATACAGGTACAGTGTAAGATGACAGTTCTTCAGAAGGTGCTGCTGCCCACCTTCTGGCTTATCTCCCTTCATCGCCTCTTACAACTTCCACAGGAAAGTAGGGAGGGGTAGGCAAGGGGGCGGGGCTCTCTATCCCGGTACCCGTTGGGGACAAACTATATAATTACATAAGTGAATAACATGAGTGTGTAAATCGTCAGATATGGGCAGTTCAGTGATGTCAGAGAGCTGCGGCGGGGCGGTGCCTCAGCAACAACTGTGCGACTACCAGGCGTCTAGTCCTGACGAAGTGGCGCTTGTCAAGTGGACTGATATGGTAAGAGACCTCAAATGATCATCTTTTACTTCGAAACTGATTCCGCTAAAAGTACTTGTTTAGTAAATCCGCTCTGATTCTTCCAAGATAATTTCACGCCTCACATCTGGCCAAGTTCTAGTTGAGGGGCACACACTCGAGGCCTACCTGATGTTAAGCGGACTAACCTCTGCCTATAACAGATGCATTTCATCACAAGTCACAAATTGCACTGCGCCCGTCTCCTTGAGACATATTCGTTAAGTCTCATGTGCCTGTAATTTCATTACAGTACCTGTAATTAAATAACAGGCAAAAATGAGACTTAACAGGTATGTCTCACAAGGTGATGGGCGCAGTGCAGTTCGTCACTTGTGATGAAATGCATCTGTTATAGGCAGAGGATACCGCTTAACATCAGGTGGGCCTCGCGCTTGTTCCTTCACAAAAGTAAAGATAAGCGTTTATTTCAGATGGGAGTGTCATTGTACCGAAGAGATCTGCACAATATATCGTTGAAGCTGCGCGCCGCTAACGAAATAGTAAACTATACCATACTACAGATATTCCCCTTCACTAGCGAGAGCAAGATGATGGGCATCATCGTGCAGGTGAGTCGTACGTTACCTGTTCAATAGTTATAATACAATACAATATTCTTTATTTATTCTTCTCTCCACAAAGGTACCTTAATTTATTAAAGACTAGCTGCGCCCCGCGGTTACACCCGCGTGGTGATGGACGATGATGATAAAGAGTATCATATGTGTTAATCCAGCACCTCATCTACCTCCATAATTTTATCAAATTTGGTTCAGCCGTTTGAGTGTGAAGAAGTAATAAACATACTAACACACTCACAAACGTTCGCCTTTAAAATATTAGTTTGATAAGGATTAATTAGGAGTAGGTCACATATGGTAGATTTTTTTCCTGTTTACTTGATACTTATCGTTATATTTTGGACAATTCACACAATATCTTGATAAATAATGTGGTAAATGCCTATGTGTTATTCTGATGTGTAAGCTATATTATTGGAAAGTTTTATTAAAATCCATTCAGTAGTTTTTGCGTGAAAGAGTAACAAACATCCATACATACATCCATACTAACAAACTTTCGCGTTTATAATATTAGTAAGGAGTAAGGATAGTTAGGATTATGTGATACTTATATTTACACGTATTACACGTATACCTGTGTTGTGAGCGACTGGTGCCTGAGTTAGGCTTAAAAACCTGTATCACAAGTCACCAGGGTCCAAAATCCGCAGATTATAGGTGAAAAAGTGAAAAGTGTATTTATGGAAATAGATAACGGAAAGTACAATAAGGAGTGAGTATTCTAATATTACTACATATAATGCATGTTTGAATGTGTGTATTTTGTTTTAAAGTGTGTCTGTATGTGAGGGAAACATGTGAGTGTAGTGTTGAAAAGAGTTAATGAGACAGTGAGAGAGGGCGGTTCTTTTTTTTTTATATAGCATTTGTTATCAGGAGTTTTAATCAACACTTCCAAAAATAAATGATAGAAGATTTTATGAGTAAGTTATTCTAACTTTAGCATAATATAATAATACATTTACATATTTTTATGTATTATATAGTTATGTACCTATATCTTAGTAGATAATACAAGCGTTTAAATTTTTATGAAACCCCAGTGGTTCGGTACAATTGTGTTTTCCTCTAACAACACAATATGTAGACAATCACATTAACATTATTAAAAAGATATTAACGCCAAAACTAAAAAAAACTACGAGGACATAAATAGTTTTGACTTCGGTTTTATGGCCTGCTGTCTGTCACATACACTCTTCGCGAATGCTCTTGGTGGAACAACCTGATACTTTTCGGGTAGTCAAGGCATTAAGATGGTCAAGAGTCCTATTGTGCGTGCAATGTGCAGCAACACCCTACTCACGTTGATATGAGAAGTGTAATGTTGCTCATTTGGCGATTTTTCCTTTAGTCGCCTCTTACGACTCATACAAAAAAAGTTGGAGGGATGCGAGTTCTAGCCTAGCATCATGTGGCTGGAAATTTAGTCTAGCTTGGAAATAACATCAACATTTTAATTTTTTGAGCTCAGGAAATTAATGGTGAAACCCCTAAAACAAAGTAATTCAAAATCCCACACACTTTCTTTGATCTTATCCATCAAATAAGTCTCTTACTTGCCACTTCATCTGACCATTAAATTATTAGTAGCATTATCCGATGGTTAGGCTAAATCAATGACTGTGATACATAAGGGCCTGTTTCGGAATGTACGAGTAAGTTCCGGTTATACTACCCAGAACATATTTAATAAATAAAACACTATCTTTGCGTTTCACAGCCTTCGATTTAGCCTATCCATCGGTTAAAGCTTGAAACGCGCTGCATGTTAACTGTCATTTTATCATTCAGTTATTTTATGTTCTGGGTAGCATAACCGGAACTTACTCGAACATTCTGAAACAGGCCCTAAGATAGTGTATATTAAATAAATAAGTTCTGGGTTGTGTAACCGGAACTTACTTCAACATTCTGAAATAGGCCCTAAATCTCTTACATCATAGTGTTTTCTACATATTAACCATACCTGAAAGAATCAGTATACAGAGCTTGTGCATTTAATATTTTAATTTAAAAAAGGTAATTAAAATTTACATTGCATTTGGAAACGATTGACGTATTTATTGTTCTATTTCTTTATTTATTCCAGGAAGAAATCTCAGGTGCCATAACGTACTACGTGAAAGGTGCTGACGTAGCGCTGTCGAAGCTTGTAGACTCCACGTGGCTCAGCAGAGAGTGCCGGCGGCTTGCGGCCGAAGGGTTGAGGACTCTACTCGTCGCCAAGAAGTCGCTCACTATGGAGCAGTACTTAGATTTCGAGGTGAGCACAGAATGACAGATATGAAGCGTCAATATATCAGCGAATCATCATATCAGCGAAGTTTGCTTAGCTGTTCTTAACCGATCAGCAAAGTGAAGCAACATCCGCCGCGGTCATGAGTGGCATGGGTGACCGCTAGTGACATTACTGCTGAGCGCTTCCGTGCTTCGGAGGGCACGTTAAGTCGTCTTTACAGTTAAGTCGTTGACAGTGAATGACAATTGATTCTATAAGTAGCAAGGGTCACTAAAAAGGGTGAATATTATTTGTTTACCAAAATATGGAAACGACTTCAACACTCAAATGTTTAAAGTCGGTACCATGCGCACAAAATTGTGAAAATAGGTATTTTTGAACCATCATGGTACCAACTTCATCAAGTTATTTCACACTTTTGAGTGTTGAAGTCGGTTCAATTTTTTGGTAAAAATGATTTTCTTACAGCATTTATAAATATAACGTTCTTGCCATGTTTGTTCGCAGAGTGAATACAAAGAAGCGCGCCTTAGTGTGACAAACCGCAACGAGCGGACTGCAGCTGCTATGTCTAAACTACACCGAGGGCTGACTCTGCTCGCTCTCACCGGAGTGGAAGACAGACTGGCTGAGGACGTGCCCAGGACTCTGTCCATGCTGAGGACTGCTGGGATCAAGGTAAGCGGTCTTATATGTAGCAACCATAAGGCCCTTCTTCCATGTAGATATACATAAGCTACGTGACACAGACGCGAATTTTAAGTTGGTATGCTACTCGATCAAGGTGGTTTCCTCACATGATACTACCTTCATTCGACTATATCTTTCCATTTTTTTTCGGCGTAAAGCCACATTTTATAGATTAAATTATATTGAAACCGAAACCCAGACGAAATCATTTAATTTAATACAATTCTAAGTCAGTCTAGGGACAAATACGTCCTTATTCTTTATATTTATCACAAGAATAGGAAGAAAATGAAGCTTTTAGGTGCAGTGAGAGAAACATCAAATGTAAAGCATTCGTTGCTGCTAAAGAACTACATGAAAATTATGATAATAAATACAATTTACTTTTTGATTCGGTGCCATTTTGACTCTACGCCTACTCGCCTAGCGTAGCGTGTGACCAGCAGGGCCAATAGCGCGTCACTGATGGCAGTAGGAGTGGGCGTTTTTTACAATAGCTGGTTTCTAAAACTATTTATTGCTTCAGTAGCAGGTTATACGTTTCACGTGTCAAATAAAACTATTTATTTTGAATAACAGGTTATATGCTGACTAAATATGGAGGCTTGGTAATAAAAACAAATCACTACTACAGATGTAGTTATTATAACATGGTAGCATTGCAAACTAGCTATCGCTGGGGTGCGTTCCGAACCTTGGTTAGAGCGCACTCGGAGTGCAACTTTTCACTCTAACGTCGTTCACAACCTTCGAGTAGAGCGTTCGGTTGTCACAACTGGACCGTTCCAAACCTTTGAAGGTTGCAACTTTTTAACCATAAAACACGTGACATGAAATGACTTTGACGTTTATATCGTATTCTATCTGATGCGCTCACCCATATAATCTCAAAAAATATAAATACAAATATAATTTCTCAAAATATAAAACAAATAAAAATGGAAAACGAATTTGTGATAGTGTTAAATAGCAATTATTATTACGATAATGATGTAAGTCTGTCAATGTCACAATTTGTTTGAGGTTATAAAACAACCGGTCGTTCCATACCTCAGGGTAAGTTGCAAAACAACCAAACAACGAAACAACTACACTCTGAGCCTCTGAACGCACTCCTGCTATTGGCCGATACGTACGTAGCAACGAGTCGCGGCGCCGCGCCGCCGGTAAAACGAAATAATCCGAAGTCGACCGATCGCGCGAGCAGGATAAAATACGAGGCTTTTTGAGATAGCATGAGCGGCTTGTTGAACTGGCGCAATTTTTCGAAATGCATTGCACCTTTTATTTGATTTTATACCTTAAATTAATCATCTAAGGCGTCGTTGAATGTGCAAAAATAGTAATTAGGTTAGTGTATCAATGTCTCACTCAAAAGGGCCAGTTGACCTTTGGCCTTGACAGCGCGTGTCACGCATTTTTGTTTTTAATTGAAATTTATCCACTACAAGTTGTTAATGTCTAATAATACTAATAAATAACGAGTGTATATATTGTGTCAATATAGTATATATTATAATATAGTAATATGCATATACATATATTATCCTTCCTCTTAAATCACTCTGTCTTTTATAAAATCCGCGGCGTACTTTGTTTCATAAGTAAGAAGATTATTGCGCGACGGTTAATAGCAAGGTTGCCCAAAAAAGCTGCTACTGACAATAGATAGTTTCAGAAACTGGTATCAAAAACCAGTAGCGGTTTTCGTTTCGTTATAGCTAAATCCCGCTACTGCCCATCGCTAGATGGCAGACTAGTTGTCGCGACACAATATTCTTTATCTCAAGATGTCATACAACTGAGCGTGCACGTGCGCCACAGAGCACGTTAAGCCGTCAGTTCCGGTTTTTGACTTATGACGGCAGTCGTTTACGATGGTGGTAGGCTAATTTATAAATGCCTGCCTGGCTAGCTATCACTCTTAAGAAGAACATCTGTCGCCAAGCACCTAACGTTGTGTGGCAGCTGTCCTTGAGAGTCAGTAATTCTGGTTAAGCCTTAACTGATGATGATGAGTTTTCTGTCCTCTGTAGCCTTAATATCTTGGACGAAGCCATCAAAATATATCTAGTGACAATTCCGCCTAATTTTCCTGTTAAGCCGACGTGACGTCATAAACGCCACGCATCGATCGTGCGCTCGTAGACTCAAGACCTCTTGAGGATGCTTCGTGTAGAAAATTCTTCCGGTTTGGCTGCGTGGCGTTTGTGACGTCACGTCGGCTTAACTGGAAAATTTTATGGAATTGTCACTAGATAATTTTTTTAAGTGTTGTTATTAAAATATTAATTAATTTGATGTTGTCTTAAAATATTTTATAAATATTTGTTATTATTAAATATGGATTTCTGCAAAGTAAAGCCTGAATCTATTCATTAAAAATAAAATATCTCAGATCTGGATGCTGACTGGCGACAAACTAGAGACTGCACTGTGTATAGCCCGCTCGTTGCACATGGGGGGTGGCGTCACGTGGCACGCTGCGCGGGACTGTACCAATAGGAGAGACGCGTACGAACTGTTGGAAACCTTGCGCAGGACTGACGCTTCTACGGACTTGATCATCGAAGGGGAGACCTTGGAGGTAACTTTTTTTGTTGATTGACGAGACTGACAAGGGTAGGTGGATGATGTGATGACGATTGTATTTAGTAACATAACCATTATCAACAGATATAACATACCGTTGAACGTTAGCCTGCCTTATTATGGAATTAAGATGTTAGTTCTTTAGAAAGCGCTGCTACCTTATAGTAGTTATCTCTTCGTCGCCTCTTACAAAAATATCTCACAGTAACATATGGAGGGTCCAATTCAAGCCCGGCACCCCACGGGGGAAGTGTTGTAGTATAGATTCAAGCAAATTAACTCCTTAGGTAATACATTTTCTTTCCGTCCTTTCCTTAAATTTTGAAGTGTTCGTAGCGTAATTTGCTTAGCCGTTCAGCTAAGTTAAGCAATATCCGCCGCCGTCATGAATTGGATGGGTGACCGCTAGTGACATTAATACTGAGTGTGGTTCGGAGGGCATGTTAAGCCGTAGGTCCTGGTTGTTGGCTTAAGATGACAGTCGTTACAGTATGGTGGAAGGGCATTTTGCGAATGCCCGCCTGGCTAGCTACCACCCTCAAGTAGAAAATCAGTCGCCAAGCACCTAACGGTGTGTTTCGGCAGCTATCCTTGAAAGCCAGTAATTCTAAGTTAAGCCTGTTGGAGGGGCGCGCAACAGGTACAGGTCTGTACATTTGCTACGTTCGTTACAGGTTTGCCTGCAGTCGTACGAGGAGGAGTTCGTGGAGGTGCTGCAGGGCTGCAGCGGCGTAGTGGTGGCGCGGTGCTCGCCGACGCAGAAGGCGCGGGTTGCGAGACTGTTAAGGAACCGGGGGCAAGTCGTCGCCGCCGTGGGGGATGGGGGGAATGACGTCGCTATGATACAAGAGGCCGATATCGGTAATATATCGATTATTTAAGTGGGTCCGTACGGGGAAATCTTATATATAACCTAATTTAATAAACCTTTCACTCACACACTATTACTGCCTATAGTGTGCGAGTGAGAGCTTTAGCTGCGCTATTTTCTGACTTTATGATGTTTCTATATTATAGTGTATTTGTATTTGCATGAGAGTCTCCGTCATGCCTTTGCGTCCATCACAATATCATATGTCACGGAACAAGCACAATACACACACATCAAGCGATAACCTCTGCCGACAACGATGCATTTTGTCATAAGTGACGAACTGCACTACGCCCGTCACCCTAAGTTGCTAAGTATCATATGCCTGTAATTTTACTGGCTCTTAACCCATTGGCATCGGCGATAATTATATTAAATTAGCCATAGTGGTCCAGTCCGATTTCAACTTATTAAGGACAGCTGCCGGAACACACCATTAGGTGCTTGGCGACAGATTTTTTACTTGAGCCTGGTAGCTAGCCTGGCGCAAAATGCCTTAGAGCGCTTCAAAATTAACTAAACTTTGTGTCACTCATCCTAGCGTACTCACCTAAGATATATTCTATTTTGACTATGCCAGAAAATAATGACAAATAGTGCCACAAAAAATCAAAATAGTGCCATCATACAAAAATAAAACTACAGCTATAGTTTGGTCCTCACCAAACTATAGCTGTAGTTTTTTTTTTCGCTAGAATGATATAATTCTGGCGTCCTCATCTATCGTCCGTCAAAGTGGCTCAATCTACAAAGATGAATTATATTTAAAAAAATTGTGCCAAAATAGTGATAACGCTAATACCAATCAAAATTAGTCCTTCACAGACTCAGAAGTTATTAGCATCTCTTGGTGAGTAAGCTGGAGTGAAAGTATCCTAGCGTGCTTACCTTGATATCTCAGGAAAGGCTGCTAATTTCAATTTAAACTTGGTCTCAAAAAATAGTGCAAATCTATTAAAAAAGTTACAGCTACAGTTTGGTGAGTTCGCTAGTATGATATCATTCTGACTATATCATAATATAAACTCTGTGAAGGAGTAATTTTAAGACTTGTTATTAGTGTTGTCACTATAATTTTAATTATTAATCATCGTTGTAGCTTTAGCCACTTTGACGGACGAGAGGTGAGTACGCCACAATGATATCATTCTAGCGACCGCACCAAACTGTAGCTGTAACTTTTTTTTGTATAGTGGCACTATTTTTCTTTTTTGTGTCACTATTTATTGGCATAGTCAGGATTGAAAAATTCTTAGGTGAGTACGGTAGGATGAGTGACACTTAACTTACCTTGTTTCTTCATTCAATATCTATTTTCGCATCTATATCGAATATTGCTCTAGAGCCATTATCTAGGAAGTAAATAGGCAATTACATTTGTCTTAAGGACATGTATCTAATATTCAATTCATCATGCACTTTCCACTTATTGTGAGTTTACTAGAGTAGTAACGAGTTCACAATACCTGTATGCAGGGGTAGGCATAGAAGGCGCGGAGGGTCGGGCGGCGTCGCTGGCCGGTGACGTCAGCATCCGTCAGTTCTCTTGCCTGGCGCGGCTGCTGTTAGTGCACGGCCGCCGCGCCGCCATGCGCTCCGCAGCGCTCTGTCTCTTCATTGTGCATCGGGGGCTTATCGTCTCCACCATGCAGGTAAATACAACCATCATATTATCATTACGTCTACAGCAAAGAAATCTGTACTTCATGCTGTGGAACTGATCGTCTTTTTAAGTCACGTTTGGACCCAACAACATCCGGAAAAGTTGTACTTCAATACATCAAAGAGAGGTGTGGAAGACGTCGAGTACCATTTACGGCGATGAATATTTCAAAATCGTACGATGTTTAGGTGCCAGTAAAGTATAAGTACTTGTTCCTTGTTTCCGACTTCTGGCCGAAAGGCGATGTATACAGGCGAGGCGAAAATTAATCCCAAAACTGTTTAATAAGTTTCTTATTATGTTATATATGTTAGTTTGTAATATTATTGACTAGCTTTCCGGCCGCGGCTCCGCCGGCGCGTATGTCGGTTACCGCGCTAAACCATTAGCCCTTGCGCAGTTTGATAAAAACTATCCTATGTCCTTCCCCAGGTCTCAAACTATTTCCATATCAAATTTCATCCAAATCGCTCCAGTAGTTTTTAAGTATTTTCTTTGCATACATATGCAAATTCAAATCAATCCTCATTATAATATTAGTATAGATATAATTCGTATCTGTAAGAAGTACAAACTTTCTAAAAAACATGTTCTAAATTTGCCTTTTTATGATTCACTTCACCATAAAAAGCGATGCTAATTCTCTGACCGAGGTAAGTGCCAGCCTTTAGTTTATTCTCCAGGCGCTATAATAAATATTTGTAAAGAAACCCTGCATCTAGGCCACATATTTTTCTGTGGGTCAATGTTTATATAATACTGTTAGTATAGAGATATTTATACAATGTTATTATTACAACTTAGCATCACTAAATTGGTAGGCATTTATTTATTTTCGATATTTCGCGATAGATATAATCTGGGAGTCTTAAAGTACAGAGTGAATAGGTATCTGCAAGGCAGGCATGATCCACCGTCGACTGCGTTACTTTTCATCAGGTCTAACTACAGTCAAATGCTTGCTTGTCAATAAAAAAAAAGTGTTTGGTCTCCTGTAATAGAAAGCGAGCCATCTACCGAGTAGTAATTCATCAAACTCTGGACTACTATTAGAAGGTTCAACGCGTTGTTAGGCTTGCCTTTTCATCATAATCTTAGCTCTTTGTTAATGACGATTTGGTCAAAGATGGTAAACCTTAACCTTAATATACAAGGGGAACCATCACTCCAAAACAGCTGCTGGAACACATCGTTAGGTGCTTAGAGACAGATTATCTACATATATGTGGTAGCTAGCCAGGTGGGCATTGCCAGAAGGCATTATCACTATTCATACCCTCCGAAAAGTAGGCAAAGGTGTCCTAACACCCACATTTCGCCTGATGTATTTTGGTATACTGAATCAGGAGATTGTCCACTGAATCAAAGAAAATACTGAATACAGTCGCCCCCATTTAGGGGCATCCCTTTGCATGCCAGGCGTCTTGGGGATAGCAGTTCCTCAGAAGGCGCAGCAGCGCCTTCCGGTATTTTAGCCTTAGTCGCCTTTTACGACACCCACGGGAAGAGATAGGTGACATTCTAGCACCCCTCCCACAGCTGGTATGGATTCTGTAAAAAAAAACCAACAACCCGGGGTATGAATCCAGGCTCTCGAGATTCCATTAGATACGAGAGCTTAAGTGCGATGGCTCTCAACGTTTTATCTTGGCCTGACTGGACATAGGCTATTAGAACTTTGATCCGTAGTTGCTAAGGAAGTACCGAACGATTCACTTTCACTTGATTCCTTTGGATAAAACATGCATTGCACAGGATTTTGCTCCAAATTGTGGCTGGCAAAGATACCTGACCGTGAAATGCGTTATTTAAATGGGAATGATAGTTTTAAATACGATCGTTTGTTTCAGGCGGTGTTCTCAGTGGTGTTCTACTTCTCGTCCGTGTCCCTGTACCCCGGCTTCTTGATGGTTGGCTACGGGACTTTGTTCACGATGCTGCCCGTTTTCTCTCTGGTGAGTCTGTACTGTATCAGCTAGAAAGTCTACTGTTGAACACAGCCTCCCACAATATGTGGCAGTTTTCCATAATCCACACAGTTGGGAGGCGTCTTGGGGATCGTAGTGTGAGATATCAGTTCCTCAGTTAGCGCTGCTGGCCACCCTCTGGAGTGTAACCCTTAGTCGCCTCTTAAAACACCCACGGATTGAGATGGGGTGACATTCTAGCCCGGCACCCCACTGGTGAGTCTACTAGACATTTATTGGAGCGGAAGGTAAATCACATTAGTTCGTAATGAGCGCCATTTCCCAAACTTTATTGGGACTTGTTACCGTATCAGTCGGATCGTCTACTGCTGAACACAGCCTCCCTCATTAAGTTTGCCTTAATTCCCACGCTTGACAGGCGTCTTGGGGATTGCAGTACAAGATAACAGTTCTTCGGAAGGCGCCGCTGTATTTTTCCCTTAGTCGCCTCTTACGAAACCCACGGGAAGAGATGGGGGATGACATTCCAACCCGGCATCCTACTTGATAATTAGTAATATTTCAGAGTATTTTAATCATAATCATACTTCACACGCGAGTAGAGATACAGCTAGTGGTGTGCGGCCTTGTTAGTTTTTAATTAATCTCGCCAAATGCGGGCAGTTAGAAATTACACCTGCATTTCATATATTTTTTTATTAAAATATACAATCCTCGGATGACGGATCGACGATCAGACGTCATAGGCTTAATAATAGGGACCCATTATTTCGTACCAGAACCTAAAAACGAGATTCTGTCCCTACCATATCGGTATGCATACCATCAGTTCCTGAATCGTTTCCCAAAAGGCCTTGATTTGTTAAACGACTTATTACTGTACGCTGATTGGTCAATTGTATACTATGACGTGATAGGTGACCAATGAGCGTTCAGTATTCAGTCTGTTACAATATAAACACTGACAAACTTTCCAGAAACGGGGGGTAAATCGTACTTGACGGTTATGTTCTCGTGTTACTAGAGAAGGCGTATTGTAACTTTAAAAAGTTGAATAAGGATAGGAAGATGATGATAATGTGTTTTTCAGGTGCTTGACAAGGATATACCGAGCTCGACGGCTCTGAAGTATCCACAACTGTACAAACAGCTGAGCAAGGGGAGACAACTATCTTACAAAACATTCTACGTATGGATTGGAATCTCTATTTATCAGGGTGAGGCTATATATTTTTTTTCTTTTTTTTATGTTATTGTGACGCAACACGCTCGAGGCCTGCATGATGTTAAGCGGACTAACCTCTGCCTATAACAGATGCATTTAATAAACCATATATGGTAGCTTTATGAATAGGTTTTTCTTGATATATCTAAACTACTTAATTTGCAAAAATATAAGGATTTTAAGAATTTATTTTTGTTATTTTTTACCCATATTTCATTAACCGTCAAGTGGTTGCGCGGCGTCGAATAGACCTCACTCGATAAAATTTTATTCATATCGTTACTTCTTGTCGCATTTATTTCGCATCCCTAATAGCCCGCCCTTGTTTTACTCTGCACGAGATAAACAGCTTACATTCCCTCGGTGCGCCAGAAACGAACACATCGTATTTGTTTTAGTCACGCCACGCTCCTGTCGTCGAGACTGTTGACAAATATCAACGAATTCAACTCGAAATAGTGTTTTTTTTTTCGTATAAATGTTATCTGTAGACAGGTAATTAATAGTGTAATACTTGCGCAAATAAATCGAAAATATAAATCAGGGCTCAGCGATTTTGAGTTGCCACATTATTCTCATCTTGTTCAGAAAAATGCTTTATTTGTGACACAAATAATACGGTGACACTAAGATGAAATAAAATTAAAACTATTCACAATGTGTCACCGTATTATTTAGATAGGTAAGCCATTGACTACAACTTCACCTGATGGTGAGTGATGATGTGGTTGAAGGTGTTAACAGGCTTAACCTAGAATGACTGGCTCTGAAGGACAGCTGCCGGAACACACCGTGAGGTGCTTGGCGACAGATTTTCTACTTGAGGGTGGTCGCTAGCCAGGCGGGCATTCGCAAAATGCCCTTCCACCATGCGATGAAGCTCAAGCCCGCGGCGGGATTCAAACCATGGACCTGCTGCGCGGAAGTCCATAGCCAATGCCTCTCAAACATCACTACTTCATAATTTCTAATTTAAAGAAAAGTTATGTTATTTGCTTATATAATTATGTTTATTATCTGAGTTTAAGGTTTTTTTAAAGACAAATTGTGCCCCAACATTTTGATAACGTGTCTGAATACCAAAAAAATACGTTTATTGATTAGTGTATGAAATCCTTGATGCTATATCAAGGATTTCATACACGTCTTTTAGGTTACGCGCGACTGTTGCCGTCACAAATGACCGCTTTTGTTATTATTATGTAGTTTTTTGACAGCCTTTGTAAGGCAGCATGCCACTCAGCTATGACTCTAGACCTGGATAATAGTCTTCTGAGTGCATACAGCCGCACTGTCTGTAGTAAAAAGCAGGAGCTTATCTTCACGCTTACTTTCTAATTAGATATTGCCCTCGCAGCTAGCAGTAAGCCCATTGCCTCTGCTTGCATTACAGTTGTAGTCTTATTTAGCCCTTTTGAGTCTGAGAGTCCAAGTTCCGGTGAGTAGTAACCGCAACCGGCACCAGTCTTGCTTTTTGCGCCATCTGTATAGATATTGTATGACGGCACTAGATCTGTCAGGGCACTGTATTCAGTAGCCAGTTTGTACTTCTTATTGTCAAGGTGGGTACTAGATACTTTGTCAGTGCCTTGCTTTGATTCGGGGGACCGCCTGCATTTTAAATAATCGTATTTTTGTATCCAGGTGGCGTGATAATGTACGGCGCGCTCGTTCTATTCGAAGACCAACTGATCCACATAGTGGAGATCAGTTACACCGCACTGATTCTGACAGAGCTGATCATGGTCGCTCTGACCGTGGTCACGTGGCACTGGCTGATGGCGGCCGCAGAGCTGCTCAGTCTGGCCATGTATATAGCTACGCTGCTCATATTCACTACGTACTTCGGTAATTATTGTCATATACTGAATTAGAAGGAGTTATTGTATGGACAGGGGCCCTTCTTAATCCCCATAGTCCCACACTTTACCATTGTGTCGTGGCGTATTCGACTGGGCTCCTGGAATGTCACAGGAAGACACCAGCCGATATATGTGCTACTAGGCACGTGTGTATAAAACGGCGGAAACGACCTACCTTCGGACTACGTGCTAGTCGCTCCGTCGCAAGGGGATTATCGCTAAACACCCTAAAGCTAGATAATTGATCAATCAGCTAACAATACGGATTTATCTTAGGATACTTCCCCTGTTTATGTTCTCCTGCCGAACAGCAATCCTTGCTGACACTGAACGCCTGGCGTCACAAATAACAATCCCTCACTCACAAACACCAATGTTTATCGTCACTAAAATATAACAGACCACTGCTATAATCCACTAGGTCGCCGCGACCTCAGTTACACCCCCGCGTGATTCGACTCCGACACACATCCGAACGAGAGTAGGCGGCCTCCTCGGCCAATTTCTAACAACGGAAAGCGGCGACCCGCGCCGGTGCCGCGCTCGGCCGCTGCACGCACACATTTACAAATCCATCGAATATAACACAAGCAATGCGCGTCCGCGCGCACTCAGAAACAGAATGCATTGTTTACCTCTATTTACCGAACAGTTATGGTGCCCCATGGAGTGCCGGGCTAGAGTGTCATCGTCCCATTGCTATCTGTGGGTATCTTAAGTGGTGACTAAAGGTGAAATACCAGAAGGTAGGCAGCAGCGCCTTCTGAGGAACTGATATATTAAACTGCGATCCCCAAGACGATTTTGAAGCGCTCGTAGCGAAGTTTGCTTCGCTGTTCTTAACCGATCAGCAAAGTTAAGCAACGTCGCCCGCGGTCGTGAGTAGGATGGGTGACCACTAGTGACATTACTACTGATCCTTCTCGTGCTTCGTTAAAATACACACGACATATTTACCTTGTTGCATAATTTACGCTCATTTTTTCATAATTACAACAAACTGAGTTTGACTTTCCTTTACAGACGCTGACTTCATCAGGCACTGGGACTTCTGGTGGAAAGTGATTACCATCACACTGGTGTCTTGCCTACCTCTATACATCGTCAAACACATGCACAGAAAGTGGAGCCAGCGCCAGTACAAAAACATTAGAAAATGATCTTAATACTCCACTCAATTAGGTTTAATTTCCAATATGTTTCATTGACTCTAAAT
Organism: Plagodis pulveraria; assembly: GCA_963890685.1. Taxonomy (NCBI): domain Eukaryota; kingdom Metazoa; phylum Arthropoda; class Insecta; order Lepidoptera; family Geometridae; genus Plagodis; species Plagodis pulveraria. The sequence goes on from OY982950.1 coordinate 7,672,283, forward strand.
TTCGTGCAATTCTAAAATCAAAATTGTATTTTTTTTATAAAATTATGCTAAGCGGAGAAGCACACTCAATTACAACCAAGGAATACATGGAAGAAGTATAGAACCGTCAGAACCGTCAGATAGACTCTGAACCTCTTAATAAGTTGGCATCATCAGGACCACTACATCCTAGTTATGAATGAAATTCTATTGTTATCATTATCGCCGATGCCAATGGGATCTCTCATTTTGTAAGTTTACAGTTTCCACTCCATCTTCGAATCTTAACAGAGAGATTTTTCTGCATTTGCCATTCGTCAAGTTATCTACCAATATGTGGATATTGGGTCTACGTTCAAAGTATACGCTGAACTTAACAAACAAAACGAAATATAACTTTCAGATTCTGCCTTAGTAGGCACTTGGTGACTTTATTGCCGTTTTGTGTAATGAAAAATTGTAAAGACAACACAGCAAAATTTTAAAAAAATCGTATTGATTTGCGTAAATATGTTGGTTTATCCAATTTTGTGTATTTAGTTGGAATCAAAACATGATTTCTTTTAGTTTTCAATAATTTATTCTTACAAAGGATACTCTACATATACAATTAACAATATCATATTATAATTGCTGCCTTTGTTGTACACACACGGTACTCAGCAGAAAGATAGACTGCCGCGGGTACGCTCTTGGGCTTAAATCACACCGCAGTGGCAGTTGTCGTCCGGCAGATTTAATGTCAAACCATTTTCGACTTAGTCTCTATCAGGACAAAGCATAGTATCGGTTGAAAGACCCATCGACCGAAGATACGTCGCGCGCCCATCCTCTGCCCATCATCGTTAAGTATTTCATCCGATACTATACATAGAAACATAGTCGAAAATGGTTTGACAATAAAACTGCCGGTTGCAGCCACTTCAGCCTGACCTGAGCGTTAGTGAACGTGATATGCATATTTGAACATAATTACAGAATAGTACGGCTCAAATTACTTTGAGGTTATTTCGTCTTGTTAGTTTGATGTCTATAACACTAAGTAGAAAAGTATATATCAACTCAGGAATCTTCGGATGTTATTATTTTCGTGCCTTGTGAACTGCACTGCACCCGATGTCACATGCGACATCGGGTGCAGTTCACAAGGCACGAAAATTCACTAACGCTCAGGTCAGGCTTAAGTGGCTGCAAACGGCAATTTTATTGTCAAAGCATTTTCGACTATGTTTCTATCACTTTAATGTATAGTATAGGATGAAAGACTCATAGATCGATGTATATTGTATATGTTGTAACATCAACTGTCACTTTGACAGCTGTCGCGTCTAAGGCGTTTCTTCAGAGTAGTAGTAATCCAATAGCAAAAGTATTATTTGTAATATCGATGAAGCAGTTGATTTTGTTCCAACTCTAGTGCAGTGGGTGGAGGGGGAAACTTGAATTCCCCGTCCACCCACCAGTGGGAAAGTCCAGTGGGTGGACGGGGGCAACGCCCAAAAATACAACATGCAGAAGTCGTATTGAAAAGTCACAGTTATGGTACATACTTTATACATTCCTTTAACTTTTAACGATGGCCCGGTGGTATGGACTGCCGCACTCGATTGTTCTCTGCAGCGGGTTTGAGCTTCATCGTATGTTGGTAGGGCATTTTGTGTATGCTCACATGGCTTTAGAAAATCGATCTCGGCATGCACTTTACATTGTATTCCGGCAACTGTCCTTGAAAGCCAGTAATTCTAGGTTAGCTAACAAATGACTTCGTTTGGAGATTTGGGATGTTTTTATTTGGATATGCTAGTCTTGACCACAATCTTACTTGATGATGTGATCTAAGAAGTTTAACAAGCTTAAGGCGGACGCTGATATCTTTGGCGGGAAATTCAAACTTCTGTTTTCGGGATATGTCCCGAGTTAGTCTAACTATTTTATCACGTAATACGCGAGTTTCGAAGAAGATTATTTATGATATATAATACTTATTGGTTTGGTTACATTAGTTACGGGTAAACGTATTTTTTTATATTTTATACGGTTTTAGGGATAAATTATGGTATTGCGTGTATTGGCGTTCAATAACTTGTGAAGATAAAACGAAACCCGCGAATACCTTGATAATGTAAAATAGTTACCAAACCTAGCTACAAGCTCCTTAAAACTGATAAAATGTTGTATATCTCGTCTTAGACGTCATTTTCCACCTAGACCTAGAATTAGAACTGGTTATAAAGGACATTTGCCGGAACATACCGTTAGGTAGGTACTTGGTGACATATTTTCTACTTCAGGGTAGTAGCTAGTTATGCGGGCATTCACGAAATGCAAAATATTGATGTTATTTTTTTTTGTTTTTATTCTATTTGTCTACACTTGCTCGTATAGGGTAGTGCACCATTCTATTCTTTCTCATCGTCTAACTACTCAACTTTTGCACAAATATCCTTCTTCACGTCTTTCTTTAGGTTTTCTTCTACCCATATCCGTCCACGATCATACTGAACACCATTTCCATGATAAGTTTTTCGTCTCTCAGCATGATATGCCCATATCTGTACCACGCTAGTTGATTATGCTGCAGCCACACTATCGCGAACGCGTATACCCTTTGTGTCGTTGTCGGTAAATTGCCGCACACCAAAGGGTTTTATCGCGACAAAGTCTTTCGGTATGTTAAACTTTCGCATTGATGGCTCAGTGGCATTGGCTATGGACTACCGCGCAGCAGGTCCATGGTTCGAATCCTGCCGCGGGCTTGAGCTTCACCGCATGTTGCGAATGCCTGATTCGCTAGCGACCACCCTCAAGTAAAAAATCTGTCGAAAGCACCTAACGGTGTGTTCCGGCAGATGTCCTTGAGAGCCAGTAATTCTAGGTCAAGTCTGTTAACACCTTCGATCACATCATCACTTACCATCTTGACGTGAGACTGTGGTCAAAGGCTTACCTATCAGCAATATAAAAAAAAAACTTCGCGCTTTTTGTAGACAGCGAGACGCCGAGCGGTTGGCACGTTTTTTTTGTGTTGTCGTTATTCTGATTACTATGGATTGGAGTAATAGGAGAATATTGTAGAAATATTATAAAAATAAACCCGGCTTTCTAGTAATGCCACACATCTATCTTAACAATCCCATCTCTGACACATGCACTTTCATCTGTCTCTTTCACTATTGCCCGACATTCAGACCCGTAAATTACTACAAATCTCATATGGTATTTTAAATGTTTCTCTTATGTTTCAAGGAGTTCACAGACGGCAGCTATAATATATATTATAGCATAACTGTCGGTATGAAGAAACGAAAATGTAAAGCTATATATTATAGCTGCCGTGTGTTGTCACTTGTCAATATCTATGGAAAATGTGTTGAGATGTATTGAAATATATCGAGCTATAAATATATAGCTTTACATTATAGCTGTCGTCTGTGAAACGCTTCATCGGTATACGTGGTATGTCTTCTGAGACCAATCGTCATGTCATACATAAAACACCTACCACCGAAGTCGCAGAACGTTTACAAACACTTATCATAGAACACCTAATGAAGAAACACACATTTTGTATCGTATAACAAAGATATTTAATAGTCCGATGTTCCCGCCGAAAATAGCTTCCTGCTTATGCCACGCCGCTATTCTTCTATTTTTAAGGACACTTTTATCTATATTTATGTTTAAACAAGTAGAGCTGTTTAACTGACTTTGTGAGTGCTAATGGGCTTAACCATAACTAGCGAAGCTATTTCAAACACTTAGGTAGAGCATACATCGATTTCAATGTACACGTTCTAGATTCCGCGATCCGAATGCTCACTTTGTTGGACTGAACTGTACTGAAATGTGTTGTTCAAGTGAATAAATAAGTAATAATATCTACATATATAGTATAATCTAAAAAGTGATCAAGCGCTACATGGTTTCATAGTTTGATTAGACGACATTAAGCGCTGCAACAAATACGTTTCAGTCGACTGCGCACTCGCCCCGCGCTGCTTTCTTCCTCCATCCGTCCTACTAACGTCAAGTTGCAATGCATTTTTGTTTGAAAGAGCTTCTCTATCACGAAATACTTTTATATCCATATTTAAATTGATTTACATTCGTTCGTTTCCGAGCCTATTACTGCCAATTTCTTATACAATTCCTCCTAAAACATTGTCCATTAAGGAAAAATGCCAGATGAAGTTCATCTTCATTAATATTTTAATTAGACAATAAGGCTGCAGGTCAAGATGTTGAATCTCATTCACATAATAATAAATTTTTCAATACATTTGCTCGTAAACGCTCTTTTTGTTTTACCTAGGAGATTGTTGTATATTACTCTTTTTTTTTTATCCTAGCAAAGATTTTTCACCCTTCGGAGTTAAAGATTAAAATTTACCAAAGGCTCCTTATATTTTTTTATGTATTCTGTGCTCGCGTTTTTAATTAAAATAGTGAATCATTAAAACAATTACGATAACTATTCTAATCTAAGCTTGATCTAGTGTAGCCCTCGCCTACAGCTCGGACATAAAAACCTTGTAAAATCTCACCTGTGGCTCGGGCATGAAAAATTGCAGCCTCGATTGGAATCAAAAATATTCTAAGCCGCACACATTTTAAATTGCTGCTTGGCGTCCAAAAATGCTGTCCTCACGCGTCGTCACTGCCAACGTGTTCCTAAAATGAATCCTACCAAATACATAAATACATATCTTAATTCCTACCAATTTCGGGTCGTACTGTACCTATGTCTAAGCATGCACTTGCGTTCATTTATAATTGCTGTAATATGATGAAACTTGGCAATTGAGTATAGTTCTTAATCTAACAAAATAAATCGGATTGATCTACAACTGATTGAGTAGGAAGGTAAGCACTAGAACTTCATAACGGATCAAAATGTCTATCCTAAATCCTTACCGTGGGGCTTGTTACAATCACAGATTTTCAAAATGTTACGAACAAAAATTTGTTACTGACATTTTGTTTAAACATTTGTTACACTAACGAAGCTCTTGTTTATTGAATTCCATCAAAAAATTGTGTTACTAACAAATGGGAATGTAATCGTGTAATGTGTTTTTTTTTTAGTTTATTTTTTACACGATTATACCCATGGTTGACCGCCCTGTGTTCCTTTTTTTGTAATTATCACTTGCGTTAATATTAGAAACAGGAGATTAAATACCTGTGTAGAAGTTTTTGGATATAATTGACAATGTTTTTACGTTTTTAAATAATAAAACAATCCGTTTCTAGATTTAAGACGAGTGATAGGTAAATACTGTTGTTCTATGTTCATTGGTGTTTGTATAATACATTATATTATTAAAACGTGTGAAGATAAGTAGGACCAGATCGAAAAAAATATTAAAGAATTCCGTATTGATGATAAATAGATTAGATAGGGCCATCCACTGTCTAGTTGTGCCGGCCCATTCAGCAGTAACTTAGAGGCGTACAACGTGGCACTACCACTAGATAAATTGATTTGGATTACATTTGTTAGGGGTAAACGTAATTTTTCGTATTTTTGACGGTATTAGGGGTAATATATTATGGAATTATGTGCAGTAGTGTTAAATCACTTTTCAATACAATAGATATAGTATACAATAGAAAACTCGCGACTGCCCCGATTATGTAGAAACCTACAAGCGCGGTAAAACCTTAAATTTCAAATTTCTTGCCCCACGAGTGAGTTTCACCTTAAATATTTTGATTTTTGAATACCATGTCATCGAGCCTTATCCATACCCCTGCCGAGGTAGCTAGGAAGAGGTGTTCAAACACCCACTTTCGTTAATAAATGTTATTCATATTGATATTATTAGGTACTTTTTAAATTTCAATTTCAGGTTCTATTATTTCTAGAATATTTTATTGTAGTGATTAAGTGTGATACCACTTTGAAATTATTGTATCTTTAACTTAGGTATGTTTATAGCTTTCCTTTATTTAGTAACAGAGTGCAATGGAATTCATAATATGTATCTATGATTGTATATTTTGTTATAAGTAAATGAATAGGTTTTTTGTTATAAAGTATTTATATCCTTTAGCTACACGTATGTTAAACCATTTTTTGCAAGATATTTACTGAAATTACTGTGATTTTCATATAAATATTAGTAATAATTAGACTTAAGAATATAATTCCATGTTTTTATAAGTTAGGAGAGACAAGTGGACGATTACCAACCGTTACCGCCGGTGGCAGAGAGTAAGAATATTATAATGTAACAGATCGATCTGAATGTACAAATTATGTTAAATGTGATATATTTATAATCGTTTCATATATATGTATTGTTGGTGCAGTCATCATATTGTATTTATATAAATAACGTTACGTGAATAAAACATTTAATCAAATTAATATCGTCTGTTTCTTATTATAAATTAAACATGTAATTATAAAGAACACATCAGGTATATTCTTAGAAATATAACTTACAAACAACATATTCCAACTAAACATCCTACAAATTAAATGACTAACAAGGTAAAATACCTACCTATAAAATCACCTGTGTGAAGTGGGCGTCGTGTAGGAGTTGTAGCCTAATTCGGTTTTGGAAGAAGATTTGGTGATGCTTCGTGTGTGCTTGGAGACGACGCGCCTGGCCCAAGCGAGGTCTCGCGAGCTGCGAGACCTGCGGGAGGTGGACTCTGTAGAGCTGCCGGAGCGGCTCGTGCTGGAGCTCTCGGAGGCCGACCACACGGAGTCGCTCCCCTCTTGTTCCTGGTACGTATCCGTCAACGTGCGCGTCATGGTGCTTGTAGAGTACATCGGCACTCGCGACTGAGTCCGCGTCGTCACCCTGTTCACTGTCAGCTGCGACATTGACGTCTCCAACTTCGGCGGACTCTTCCCCCGCTTCAAACTCCCCCCGTCGATCGTATTGTCATCCCCCTCATCCATGCTACTCTCACTCGTAGACTCCTCCGGCACGCTGTCCTCGTCGTCGCTTACAATAACCGCCATCAACTTCTCGGTGTTCTCGTTCAAATCGTACACTTTCTGCGTTCGGATGGAGCCGAGCGACGCAGATTTGGGCTTTGAGGCAGAGTGAGGCGGGGTACGCTTCTCGCTGTAGTAAATTGCGCTCTGATGGGGTATCATGGCTGGTATATGTGTGTCCACGTTGACGTACGCTACCTTTTTTGAATCCAGCGACTCTGGAGGACCTTTGCAATTGCAGCCGCTGGATTCTCCGCAGATATAGATGTAACATATTTGTAGGAGATATATCGAAAACGCAGTCAAAAGAACGAGTCCTACGTAGATCGTCGGTGTCCAGTCGGCGTTTATATATATATAAGACTGTGTGAGTGACTGCCATGGGTGCCATTTCGACATACCGGCGTTTTGATACTCGAAGAGATTTCGTCGCGATAAGCCTTTGCCATAATTTTGAACTGCTGCAGCTACCCTCAAAACGCCGCCGTAGGCCGCATATAACTTTTCGTCGAAGAGATGCGGTGCAACATCTCTCTTCATCCAGTGCCATAGTTCATTATTAAAGTTGACGAAATCAGCATGTCTGCACTTCTCTGGTGAACTACTCAGGATGCATCTGGACGCAGTGGTGTAATACTTAAGCAAAATGTTGTTTGAACTGGGCGCGGTCAAACTTACTAGCCCGCCCGATTTGAAAGGCAGAGCGACCGCGGAAGGATTACTGTCATCGTCGTGTTTGGGTATCGGAAGGTGAATACAGGAATTTGAATCTCGTTTCGTGACCAGACATGAACATGGCTCAAAAAACGCTCCAGCGCCTATTAAGATCTTTGCAACAGTCAAATTCGACCAATTTTGAGACGTTCTTTTAGGTTTATTCCAACCTAAGCCCTGTGTATTCAAAAAATCTTTTATATCATCAAAGAGATTGTGGAGTTGCCGTGCATTCCGATAAGGCACAAAACCAGCATAGTAAGAGAATCGAACAGATGGAAGTATTTCGCTCCTCAAATGTGCTCCTATAGTATCAGCTATAGCTTCTTTGAGCAACGATCTAGTGTGGCGATCAGTATCTTTATCCACGGAATTCAGACTCTTACGTAGGTACCGAAGCATGCCCTTGATGTATTTAACGTCAATTTCATCAGGGTTCACCTGAGGAATCAACTCCTCAAAAGCTTTGCGAGCACGCAGCTTTATTATTTCGTCATTGTTCCAGCACTCCGTTCTGGCATGCCTGTTGTAAAATATCGCTGTGCCTGCATTACCTTTCGTAAACGTTGCCTTTATCAGCATGTGTAAAAGAATTATGTAAATTAACATTTATTTGAAAATGATTTAGTAAAGAATTGGTCATTTTATAAAAATTGGTTATTGTGAAAGTTTGAAATCTATCATAAAGACAGCAAAAAAGCGACCAATCAAAAATAGAGCAGGTTGGATTGGAACACTGAACACTATACTCTCTAACGAGAGGATTGGAAAGCCTGCTTCCTGCTTCTGTGGCCAAAGGGCACTTGCCATAGAGAAAAGTAACTTGCCGTGGATTTGACAGACTAGGTGGGACCATAAAGTAATTTTGTATATACTGAAAGGTAGGAGGACCTCCTTACCTTCGCTAAGGCCTACGAATAAAATGAAAAGAAATGTAGTTCAAGCTCAAAAACAACAGCAAGAACAGTTAAAAAAGTGTACCTATCGTGCGGGGCTCTCAGTTCGCCACGTGGACTCTAGTCATACGGTTGTACCGGGGGAATTTTAAACTAAATTCATCAATGTTCTTCTGCATTGTTTAATTCTGTAAAAGTACCATAGTGTGTAGTAAAATGGTGCTATGAAAAAATCGGCAGTAACTTTCATAAACGAGTAGGTAAATAACAATATATTTTGGAAAGCTATACTTGACTATCCTGAATAGTTTCATGCAACATGAACTTTACAATATATAAAAAGAACTTCGGAACATTGTCCGTCCTTTATTACTTTGTATTTTTTTAATGCTATTGTAACGGAACAAGCTCGAGGCCCGCCTGATGTTAAGCGGACTAACCTCTGCCTATAACTGAGATGCATTTCGTCACAAGTCACGAATTGCACTGCGCCCATCACCTTGAGACATAGTTGTTAATTCTCATGTGCCTGTAATTTCACTGGCTCTCAAGGACTGCTGCCGGAACACACCGTTAGGTGCTTGGCGACAGATTTTCTACTTGAGGGTGGTAGCTAGCCAGGCGGGCAATCGCAAAAAGCCCTTCCACCATGCGGTTAAGCTCAAGCCGGCAGTGGGGATCGAACCAGGGTACTGCGGCGCGGCAGTCCATAGCTATTACCGCTCGGCCATCATTGCTTCAAAATAATGTATGAAGATAATTTCCAGTATTTTTTACGTATTCTTAATTTGTTTGTCAAATATCATCATCAAGGTAAAAATCATCCTGTAAAAATACTTTGAAAAAGTTCATCATTTCTAATTTAGTATTTGTGCTATAAATGAAATAATAATATCCTAAAATTAGGTTAGGGGAAGTAGGGCTTAGGTCTGACAGCTGTCAAAGTGTCAGTGTCGTATTTTTGTTTTGTATTATCTACAAATTGAACTATGGTGTGACAGCTGTCAGTGTTTAATTCATATTTGGGCTCCAAATGATAGGTTAGCCTTTGACCACTATCTCACCTGATATACGTAATTTCTTGACGTCGTCTTTTCGGTGAAAATAGTGTATAATGTAATTAACTGTAAACAATTTAATAGTCCGGTCAATTTAGACTAAAAAATGTGAAGTTACATAAAGTCCCAACAAGCTGAATTTCTGTGAAATTGTTCAAAACATAATTATAAACAATGTCTCGAAGTTCCCCATCATTCCCGTGAATGGAATTTTTTTTATTCAAGGTCAAAGGTCAAAAAAATGAGTTTTTCGCGATTTTTAGCAAAACGGTAAGTTTATCATAAAAGTACTTCAGACAAAAATTGTAGATCGTAAAATTATCTATAAAAAATGTCTCAATACTTTTTTTCTTACGAGCCACCGTTTCTGAGATATAACGATTCAAAAAGTTATAAAAGTTGTTATCGTCATAATATGCATGAGTACGCCACGTATATACATATATATATGTGTATATCTATATATATATACATATATATTAAATGTTTAAATATTTTTCTATTGGTCATTGTAACTTATACTTACAATATAAAATATACATATAAAATAAAATATATATAAATATACAAAATGTTTGAAAAACAAGTTTTAATTCAATGTGCTGAAGTTTTTAAAAAGAGTAATTCAACTCAACAAGAAGTTATTACCAACGGCATCCGTTTTCTTCTTTCTATGTATGGAGCTCCTAAAAAAACTACCTGTTTCGATCAGCATCGATATGCATGTTTCGTTAAAAATACTAAAAATACAAAACAAGTTCAATTAGCTTGTCTTCCTCCAACCTCAGTTGCTGCTCACCAACATCTTTTTCGAGTATATTACCAGGTTCAAGTGTGGCTTGGTTATCAGCTAGACCCTACAGACTGGGGTTGGAAGTTGGTCAACAATATATTAGAGCCAGTTCAAACTTTACTTCCACCTGCGCCGGAAAAACTGCTGAACACTATTTTTTGCAACTGCAAATAGGGATGCAGTGCTAAATATGGTTGCCAAAAAGTCGGACTGTTTTGTTCTTTGGCATGCACAAATTGTCAAGGCCGGTCGTGCTCTAATATTGAATCACAAACAATGGAGAATTCGTTTGACTCCGACGAAGTATCATGCGATACATCGCTATTGACGCAATTTACTTGCATACAAAATGAAGATGAAGAAGAAGCAAGAGAAGAAGAACAAGAAAAAGATTAAGAAGAAGAACAAGAATTTGAAACTTACGAATAAGACGAATGAACTTCAAAATTTTTTTTTAATTTACATCGCTTTTATCTTTTCCAATCCTTGAAAATGTCCGTTATTTTGCAATAGTTTTACATTAAACAGGATCACAACTGACCCGTGGAGTAGGCCTACTGGGGAAACCACGTTAAAAAAACGCGCTAAGTACACTACCTCATAGTGGCGTGGAAACGTGTGCATATTATGACGATAACAACTTTTATAACTTTTTGAATCGTTATATCTCAGAAACGGTGGCTCGTAAGAGAAAAAGTATTGAGACATTTTTTATAGATAATTTTATGATCTACAATTTTTGTCTGAAGTACTTTTATGATAAACTTTCCATTTTGCTGAAAATCGCGAAAAACTCATTTTTTTGACCTTTGACCTTGAATAAAAAAAATTCCATACACGGGAATGATGGGGAACTTCTAGACATTGTTTATAATTATGTTTTGAACAATATCACAGAAATTCAGCTTGTTGGGACTTTATGTAACTTCGAATGTCTAAATTGACCGGACTATAAAGTATGTAAGTTTTGTGTTAACATAAAATTGCTTCTGTTAAATCCATACTCCATAATTGTTAGAAAAAAAAAATAGTAATATCTTTGACACTTTTATTGCAGACGTCAAAGTTATAGTGACAGGAGTAGCGCGCGCGAAAATGTGACATATATATTACTTTTCAGCAATTTGGTATCAGTGTAGCCATATCTCCTGATTTTCCCGTAGATTACCTGTTTTTACTCTGGTTCTCCTGATCTACTGAATATTGAGATCATCAGTAATATAGGTATATCTTAAATTAGATCTGTAATTAATATATATAAGATTTGTTTTAGGTATGCGTGAAAAAGAACTTAACTGAAAGCATAATCAAACCTAAAGAGTCATATGCATATATATAGATATATGTCATATCATCATGCACACATTAACCTGATGATACCAAGTTATTTTGCAATAATATCTCTCGTTGCCTGTATCATTATGATCACATGCAAAGGTATGATAAAACCGTTAGTCTGCAATTTCGTATAATTATAAGATGCAAAATAGCGCTACCTGTGAAGCACTGACATAAGTAAAATTAGTCCGTACGAGTCAGTAGAAAGCTTAGGAAAACGTGTCCGACATCGAAGCCTCTGACAACTAACATCAAACAAGATGTTCCCTAACTGTTCTAGCTAACAGTAACTAGTGACACAGTGAGTTGAAGACCAAGCGGCTGAAATATGTTGTTTACATCTTCATTTCCCATATATCCCAAGCTTTTAAAATTTTCAAAAAAGGAAGTGGTAGCATCTGATTGCATTTTCAACTTTTTTTTGTTTTAACGAGTTTTCCGTAATCAAAAACTAATGTAGAAACATTAAACTAACAAAGTAAATATCACAAAACCTTTTTACGAAACAAATGATTGTCCACTTAACCACTCTTCGGTGGTATATTTTCTTTGTTAGTTGTTTTGATTTGTTGTACATTAAAAAATATATCAGTTATTACAGCAAAATGTAGGCAATACTTGGATAATAATTAATTTGTAAGATAGGTATATCCGATACTATTCTTGATTTTTCTCTTATTTCCTGTGAAAATCTTAGTCTTAAGTCTGGTAACACTAGACAGGGAAAAAAAAAAACTAAAAAAAAATAGTTGATAGCGGTTGTGTTTTTGTGTTTGAAAAATAAATTACTAAATATTCTTATTCTTCCATATTATAATCATTTCACTAACATGTAAAACTCAATTGTTAGTTTTCTCAAAGTTTAAAATTTGTGCTTGATATATACAATGGTAAGTATCATTTGGCAAATTAACTACTTGGTTATAATCTTCTGCACTTAAGCTTTATTAAATCTAATATTATTGTACAAAAAACGTATACATGCACCAAGTTAATTAGCACGGTAGTGATCGTATCTAGTTTTTGTAAAGAACTTGTAGAAGTACCTACATGCATAAATTTTTCTAAAGCCTTATAAAGAGACCATGAGGGTAATAAGCAATAAGCCGGAAAGAATATTTTGCAATTTCTCTGAAAGCTTTGGTTAAATTACAATTCTGATTTAAATATTTACTTGCACATATTATGATTAACTGTCGTCATTGTACTTACTATGAATAAATAACATAATAGAGGAAAATATCTTTCTGCATGTTATAACAATATCTTTATAACAACTAGCTGACCAACCAGACATTGTCCTGCCTGATGAAAGTAATTGTAGGACCACCTACCTACTGGGTCAATTGTGAATCTAAACTAGCGTGATAACCACTCAAACAACCAAAAAAATATCAAAATCTATCCTTTCAGAAGAAGTTCAGCGATATACAAACATATAGAAGAGTTATGTAATATATTTGTATAAACATAGATGCATTATATATTTGAATGATCTTGCACAATAAACAATATGAGTACTACTGTAGTAACTAACAAGTAAGGAGCTAACTAAAAATCTATAAAACTACATTGACTGGGCAAATTAAAGCTAAGATAGAAAATGAGCTTTAAAAATAGCATGCCAATACACACGTGTATTTCATGTGATAATTAGAAACTGTGATGCATTAGGTGCTCAATAGGGTTAATTACCATTAAACATTTCCAACAACTTAAATATCAAACATAAAGAGGGTTTGATGTCAAGTAGGTGGACAGTAAAACCATAGAATTAACTTTGTGTCTACAAAGTTAATTCTATGGTTACATGGTTATGGCCCCTTTACAAAGTCCTAAGTGCCTCTGAAGCGAGGTCAGAAGGCTTAGAGCTTGGGCTGATTTGAAGACAACTTGGGTTGAGATGTTCTGTTGTTTCTTACAGAAAATACATTACACTGACCACTCATACATAAGATAAGGGTAGGAAAACAGTGATTATGATGAAAATGGTTTTGCTGATATATTCTAGTTAGCCAACTTCCAAAATGTGTCTACATACATAAACTCTAGATGAAAATGAAGAATAGCAGTTATACATCAGCATTATTCAATTTTCATTATATCTGACAATGAAGTTAGAATGTCTTGTTTTACAAACACAGCTGTCACTTATTTAAATCTATATTTTTAAAAGGACGGTAATACTCTCAAAATTATTAATAAACTGTAATTACTATTGCATATATTTTACGCAGCACTTATTTACGACTTGTTTAGCAGTCTCCATAGTTTCAATACTTAAACGCTGTGATTGTAATAAGACTGAAAGTTCCCTGTTGTTAATACTGTAAAAAACTGATCTCTTAATAACTTTGATTTTACCCAGGATATAAGAAATTGGCTTCAGCCAAAGAACAAAAAACCAGTGGAATCAAAGAAGAGAAGGATTGAAGATGATGATGATGATGTAATACCAGGATCACCAGATGTTCAAATTGTGAATAAGGTGAGATTGAGTTCCAAATGGCTAATGAAATTGAATGTCACCTCCCTATTTCTTCCCGTGGGTGTCATAAGAGGCGACTAAGAGACAAAATCCCGAATTTGGGTAGCACTGCCTTCTTAAGAACTAACAACTTCTACTGTGATTCCCAAGACGCATGCCAAAGGCATACAAGATCACAGTAGATGTTGAAGCGTGGCGATTATGGAAAATTTCCCTCCAATGTGGAGACCTTGTTCTACAGTGGACATGCCTTTTGATGTGATGATGATGAATCAAAAAGTCACTCTATTTATTTATGCAATTATAGACGAGCTGAATTGTGCCGATATTTTCTTATCAATGCAGTTTGGATTTATAGTTGTAGTAGGGATTTTCTTTCTGTAGATAGCCATCATTTAGTCCATCCTATTTTTAGAAGTGGTGGTTGAAGTGGATTGAGCAACATGATCTGGCAATTCATTCCAGTTATGCACAGATCTGTTGCTCTAGAAGTGGTGTCATCATCATGAGCCGGAAGACGTCTACTGTTGAACAAAGTAGTTGTATATACTTGACTCTAGGGTTAGCTGATCCTAAGTGTAGAACTGTGCATTTTGCTATATTCAACTTGACAATGAACATTAATGCTCCCCTTGAATCCACAAACTTGCTTTTTTTTATGCCTGATAGGTTAGCTTTTGACCACTGTCTCACCTGATGGTAAGTGATGATGTGTTCGAAGGTGTTGTTCAGGCTAACCTAGAATTTGCTCTCCATTCTTATTCTATTTGGGGGCGATATGTCCTGCACTGACGTCCCGCTTGGGGTGTATTGTGCATTTCCCCCGCCAGCTTCTACCCAAGCCATCCCAACTCCTTAACGTAGCGGAGAAGGACCTTGGGTCGCTGGCATAGCTGCTCCAGTGACTTGTGTGATGGTGGTGAGGATGTCGTCGATGAGAATGACTCTTGTAGTCCGATTGTAAATCGTATCTGTTCCGTGGCTTCGCAGTGCAACAGTACATGCTCCACGGTCTCATCTTTTAGCATACAGCCTCTACATAGAGGACTGTCTGTTGCTCCAGTTTTATGCAGAATTGCTCTCCATTATTTGGTCAAAAAGACACACAACAAGGCGCATTAAAATCTCTGTGCCTTTATTATCGGAATAGTATGTGCCTAGCCATAGGGGTGCCAGTTTAGAATTGCACCCTACCTTCCAATGGTAGTTCAGCAGCATCTTCTGATGCACTGCCATAGTATGCTTTAATCCATGCTGCCAAGCATGAGGACTATGTCAATCCTGTCCCTCATTGAGAAGGCTTATGCTCAACAATGGATATTATTGATAAGGTATATTGGGTATTCACAATAAAACAGTCGAATTAGCAGAGTCGTTTTATTTAGCAGAGTAGTAAAACGTAACAGCAAGCGAGCGAACAAACAAACGACGACATTAGAGATAGAAGTAGCACTATTGGTCTAGAAAAAACAAAATGGATAGCTTCCGTTTCCTAACTAATGTTGCCATTAGGAAAGTGTGCATTTACTGCCTTATTTAACTATAAATACCATATCTCAACACTCCCACGAAATGCTCACTTGCCTAAGCTACCTATGTTATACCTAATAATATGATATTACATTACCATGCCTAACTTGCTGCGCAAGTATTGAAACTGTGATTTAGGTAATGCCTTAGTGAACATGTCTGCTACTTGTTCTGTAGTTTCACAATGTTTTATAATAAACATTCCATTCATAAACTTTTCTCTTACAAAATGATATTGAACATCTACATGTTTAGTTCTTCTATGAAAAGTGTTTGGACATCGAATGAGCTCAATAGCACTTCTATTGTCAATTAGCAATTTTAAATCAGGTTCTTTATGACCAGTTGTCATAAGAATTTGTTTAATCCAACAGAGCTCCTTCGTTGCCGCACAGGCTGCCAGATATTCTGCTTCAGTTGTGGACAAAGCCACACATTTTTGTACTTTACAGTTCCAAGTGACAGCACCACCATTCATCAAAAAAACATATCCTGTTACAGATTTTCTAGTTAAACTACAATTTGCAAAATCAGAGTCACTGTACATTATGTAGTTGCTATCACTAGGTTTATACAATATACCTAAATCTTTAGTAGCATTTAAGTACTTAAACAACTTCTTAACTGCACCCCAATGAACATTATTATAATTATTGAGATATTTACTCAAGGTACAGACAGCATAGTAAATATCAGGTCTACTACCAATGGCTGCAAACATAAGTGAACCTATAGCTTCTCTATAGGGAAGGTCCATTTTACTAATACCAACACAATTATCTAGCTTTACATTTGGATCACATGGAATAGAACTGGGGTTTGATTGAGCCATATTAAATTTATTCAGTATCTTATCTATATACCTACTTTGATGTACAAAAATGGATTCATCATGTTATAAAAACTTACGCTCATATTTATATTTTATGTTTGAAAACACGGGTGTTTGAAACATTGTCGATAGTCATATCGACTCACAGTAAGTTGTTTCACGCTCAAACACCCGTGTTTTCAAACATAAAATATAAATATGAGCGTAAGTTTTTATAATATGATACGTGACCTCTACGGGGAGGTATGCCTAAAAAGTGTACACCGATTCACGGCATTGAGAACGAAACGTAATAAACTCGAGTGCGGTTTAGAGTTCGTGAAAAAGTGCCGTGTAAATAGTGTAGTGCCTAAATTTATGCGTGTTAAGCCCGTGAAATGCATTCGAGATTACGAAAAGTTTTTCAGTGAAGTGAATAATAAGTTAATGTTGCGGGTAGTTAGAGAATATCATCGAAAAATCTCGCTTGTTACAACGGAATTATTTCAACTTCATCTACAGCTGTCCAGTTTATTGCGAGCAGATTTGTGGGATACCTTGGATGCTATGACCTTCAATAGAACACAGATTATGGTAAACAGAATGATACGCAAACATGACTCGAAACTTAACCGACTGGTAAATAACTTAGTACAAAAAAGTGAAGTGAAATGTGCACTAGACAATGATAAGCTTGTGGTCAATTTATCATCTCAAGAGATATCGGTTGGCGAAGAATTAGTACTATCGAAAGGGCTCAACTTCGCACCCACACCACGAAAATTACTTGTCGAAGAAATAGTTACCGGTATTGAAGAAACAATTTCACGTAATTACATCCCGAGTCATGATGCGGAATGTTTACGACAGGAAGTTGCATCCATGGTACGAAAAGCTAAAATGCCAAAGCCGAACTTGAGTAAACAAGAAACGGATGCCCTCAAGAGTTTACGCAGTAACGAGGAACTTTTGGTTTTGCCCGCGGACAAAGGAAATGCGACTGTGGTAGTAGATACCAGTGAGTACGAACACAAAATAGACACGTTACTTAGTGATGGTAGTACCTACAGGAAAGTCACATATAATCCTACAGCTCGTGTCACAGAGAACCTAAAAAAGTTACTGCGCGAGCTTAGTGACGATCTATATACAAGTCTGCGTCCCCTAAACCCTACATCACCTAGAATATATGGGCTACCTAAAATACACAAAGAATCGTGGCCCTTAAGACCAATTGTTAGTCAAATTGACTCGCCCACCTATAGGACCGCTCGTTTTATGGCGGATATGCTACTTCCATTAACAGGCAACACCACGAGTTTCGTCAGGGACTCTGTGCATTTTGTTAATATGTTGGAGGAAGTGGTGCTCAGCTCGGACGAACTGATGGTGAGTTTTGATGTGACGTCTTTATTTACTAACATACCGATAGCTGACACCATTAAAATAATTGAGAGTTTATTCCATACTGCTCTTATACCTATCGAGTATTTGAAAGTAATAGAGTTCGTACTAACAAGTGGATACTTTTTATGGCGGGGCGACTACTACATACAGACAGAAGGTGTTGCCATGGGCTCACCTATAGCTCCAGTGATAGCTAACGTTTTTATGGAGTGGTTCGAGCGAACAGCATTGAGCGGCATATCTTTCAAACCAAAATACTGGTGGCGCTATGTGGACGACGTGTTTGCCATTCTATATAAGGATTACGTGATACCCTTATTGGAACATCTTAACAAAAAAACATCCGAAAATAGCTTTCACGGTGGAAAAGGAGAAAAACGGTACGTTGCCTTTCCTGGATGTGTTGGTAAAACGAAGACAGAACGGTCGAATTTCACACACCGTGTACCGTAAACCAACACATACCGATAGTTACTTGAAAGCTGATTCACATCATCACCCGTCACACCTTGCTTCCGTGCCAAGGTCACTTATCAACAGAGCGCTGAGATTGTGTGATCCTCAACATGTTGACATGGAACTTGCGCATGTACGATCAGTACTAGAGTCGAATGGGTATGGCTGGAAGCAAAGCAAGAGAATTGCAAACACGTCTGCAAGTAACCATAGAACAACAGCAGAGAGGGCAGCAGCATACCTTCCATTTATCAAGGGGGTGACGGATAAAATCGGAAACTTGCTACGCCGTAATTTTTCAATCAAGACGATATTCCGCCCTCCCTCACAAATTAGGCAATTGCTGCGATCTCCGAAAGATAAGGACTCACTTGGAACCCCAGGAGTCTACATGATACCATGCGATTGTAGTGAATGCTACATTGGAGAAACGAAAAGGAACGTGTCCACAAGGCTCGGAGAGCACATTCGCTCCATGAAAAATGCGGACAGCCATCAATCTGCTGTGGCAGAGCACGCCCTGACATCTGGTACGACGCACTACATCCGTTTCGACAAAGCCCGGGTTTTAGCCAAGGAGAAGCTTTACGTTCCGCGTAAAATCCGTGAGGCTATCGAAATTAGTCGTCGTCCTAACTTCAACAGAGATAGAGGGTGGGCGCTGTCACAAAGCTGGAGAACTTGTCTTCATGGAGGTTTGAAGAATGTGAAGCAGGAGATGGTGGACACAGTCAGTTTTGCTTGTCGGGCTGCGATAGTGTCATCTGAAGAAAGCAGCAGCGATGAAGAGGGTGCATCGCATCCTGTACTGAGAACGCAGCATTCGCCACAACACTCCCCGCAACGACCCCCGCCGCCAGCGCCGTCGGCTCGAGCACAGCGAGCTGCCGCCCGCAGTGTGAAACGTGACGCGACCGCGGCGGACGTACCACACTCAATATCCTGAGGAAGGCTTCCGGTAGAAGCCGAAACATTGTCGATAGTCATATCGACTCACAGTAAGTTGGATTCATCATCCTTTATTTCTATCTCTAAACCAACAAACTGTCTTGGACTCATAAGAGTGACATCAAAATTTTGTTGCAAATTCTTTACAAAACTATCAATCATTTGTTGACTTTTGCATAACAACAGGCCATCATCAACATATAAAAGTAAGTACAATATTGAATCTTCGGTTTGTAAAACATATAGACATCTATCAGATTCTGAGTTTACAAAACCATATTTATTTAGAAAAAGATCAAATTTACCATTCCAACATCTTGGAGACTGCTTAAGGCCATAAATTGATTTATTTAACTTACATATCAGTCCATTTGTGTCTAAACCTGGTGGTGGATCCATGTACACCTCCTCATCTAATGTACCATATAAGAATGCACACTTCACATCAAACTGAGTCATCTTTAGTTTCTCTTTAGCAGCTAAAGAAATCATTATTCTCACTGTATCAAACCTAACTGTAGGAGAGAATGTCTCACGATAGTCAATGTCTTTCACTTGGGTGAACCCTTTAGCACACAGTCTCGCTTTGTATCTTATAGTATTATTTGCATTCTGTTTTAGACGAAAAACCCATTTACTTCCCACACATCTCTTATCAGCTGGCTTTTGTACAAGCTCCCACGTATCACTGACTCTATGGGATTCCAATTCTTCATTAATAGCTTTCAACCAGCTGTCTTTTTCATTACAGCTCATAGCTTCTTCATATGTATCAGGTTCAAAGAATGTAAGGTTTGCTTCCTCTGGTACCTTTCTTTTCCTGAGTGGGTATCTCTGTTGACATTCTGTTTTTCCTTTCAATGGGGTATTTGTTAATTCCTCAGGTTCTTGGACAGCTGACTTTTCTACATTTGAGGTGACCTGACCAATAATTTGTTGATAAAAATATTCGAAAGCATTATAGTCATAATCTGAACTTTCAGACTTCTCATCATTATCACAAGGTAGTTGAAACTCTAGAATTTCTTTTGTTGATTGATCACTATCTGAATCAGGTACTGTATTGTCTTCATTGAAAGTTACATCTCGTGATACAGTCACTTTTCTGGTTTTCGGATCATACAATCTGTAGTTATCTGAATATCCTTCATATCCGACCATTAGTAACCTCTTGCTTTTCGAATCCAATTTGTTACGCTTTTCTTTTGGAACATGCATGTAAGCAATGCAACCGAAAGTTCTTGCATGCATCAGGGTAGGTTTCTTATTAGTCCATAGCTCATAAGGTGTCTTCTCATTATTGGATCTTCTGTTCATGTAATATACTGCAGTTTGAACTGCCTCCGCCCATAAATTCAGTGGCAGCTGTTTTGCATATAGCATAGAGCGAGCACTCTCTAAGATACTTCGATTAGCCCTTTCACTTCTACCATTTTGTTGTGGTGTATATGGTGCTGTGTATTCCAACTCAATACCGTTATCTATTGCAAATTTTCTAAATTCTTCATTGCAGTACTCCCTGCCGTTATCACTGTGCAACATTCTAACTTTCTTGTTAAACTTGTTATTTAGAAGTTTCACATATCTTTTGAAACAATCAAGCGCTTCACTCTTTTGCTTTAGAAAGTAGACAGTAATAAAACCAGTCATAGCATCAATGAAGGTTATAAAATATCTTGCACCTCCAACTGACATGGTAGGCATTGGACCACACAAGTCGCTGTATACCTTGTCCTTTACTGAGTCTGCACTTTTCTTAAAAGGCTTTCTATGCTGCTTCCCAAGCATACACGCTTCACAGAAAAAGTCACCGAGGTCATTGACTGGGGGTAAATGACCATTTGATACCATTTCGCGCAATGTTTTGATGTTCATATGACCAAGTCTCTCGTGCCATTTTTGTAGGCTTGTAACATTTGCTACATTTGCATGCTGATTTTCAGATCTTGACATACACACTGTTTTGAATTCAAGATTATATAAGTTGTTAGGCTGCTTTGTAGCTCTAGCCATTACATTTCCTTGGCTGTCCATAATAACTGCTGAGTTATTAGTCTTAGTAACACTCATACCTTTTGACGTAATTACACCTTCTGAGAAAAGGTTTCTCTTCAGTTCAGGTACGTAGAGTACATTATTGATGGTTGAATTATGCCACTGTCCATCAACAAATTTTCTTATTTTTACAGTACCAGCCCCTTGCACTGTTAACTCACTTTTGTCTCCGAGACGTACACAGTTAAATTGTGATTGGAAAATGAGTAGAAAATCTCTTCTGTGGGTCATGTGGGCTGATGCACCACTATCTAATATCCATATAGCATCATCAAGATAAGCATTTTGTAGCTGAGCCGTAAAAGCGCAATCTTTCGAACTTTCCACGCGGGCGTTCACCTTAGTGCGACAGTCACGCGCATAATGCCCCTTTTTGTTGCATTTGAAACACCGAAATATTAGGTCCTTACATATGAAATTGGCGTTTTGTATGGGAGGAACAAAAAGTCGAATATTTTTTAATATAATATATTTAATTAATCAAAGTATGAACCATTATTTTCTATGCACTTTTGCCATCTCATAGGTAGTTCATTGATCCCTTTACTAAAAAAACCAGTCGGACGGGAATCAATAAAATCTTTGAAGGCGATTTGGACTGCCCCATCGGAGTTGAATTTTTTCCCTTGCAAGAAGTTATCCAAATTTCGAAAAAAATGGTAATCTGTTGGAGCAAGGTCCGGGGAGTACGGAGGATGACTTAGACTTTGCAATTGAAGCTCTTCTAATTTAGTAGCCGTCTGTAGCGCAGTGTGTGGTCTAGCGTTGTCGTGAAGCAGCAGTGGCGTGGAGCGATTGACCAGCCTAGGTTGTTTAGCCGCTAGCTTTTCCATCATGGTTTGCAATTCCTGACAATAGACATCAGCCGTAATAGTCTGGCCAGATTTGAAAAAACTGTAATGAACAATACCGGCACTAGTCCACCAAACGCTTACAAGTAACTTTTTTGGGGTTAATTTTCGCTTGGGGCAGGATTTGGCTGGCTGGCCAGGATCTAACCATTGCGCTGAGCGCTTCTGATTATCGTAAAGAACCCATTTTTCATCACAGGTAATGATTCGGTTTAAAATACCTTCATTATTGTGCCGGTTTAGTAATGTAACGCAGCAGTCGACGCGCGTTTGCCGGTTTGTTTCAGTCAATTCGTGAGGTACCCACCTTTCAAGCTTTTTAATCTTCCCAATTTGCTTCAAGTGAATTAAAACAGTTTTATCACTAACATTGCAGCCTGCAGCTAACTCGGACGTGGTTTGCGATGGATCCGCTTCCACAATAGCCTTCAACTCTTCATTATCAACTTGAGTCTCAGGCCGTCCACGGGGCTTGTTCTGCAGGTCGAAATTTCCAGAACGAAAACGTTGGAACCAAAAACGAACTGTGTTTTCTTTTGCAACACGACCGCCATACACATCATTCACCCTTCGAGTAGTTTCCGCAGCACTAGTGCCACGGCGGAACTCGTACTCGTAAATAATGCGATATTTAAGGTTTTCCATTTTGTAAAATGAGTGACGCAAACAGAAAAAAAACAGAAGAAAAAAAACAAATGAATGACGATCATCGAAGCACAAATACATGAGTCTATAGCTGTACAAATTTGAATTTGGAATTCCTTACCAAAGAGGAGAAATTCGTGATTAAAGTGGCCAGTACGAAAAACGCCAATTTCATATGTAAGGACCTAATATTTTCTTATGTGATACTTTGGGCTTCTGCTTCTCAGCAGCTAAAGCAATCTCTTGAGATTGAACATTGTTTTCTTCATCTATCAGTCGGGCAGTAAGGTTAGATATAGTTTGTTTGCTAGTATCAAGCGATAACCACGCTTGTCGAACCATGCGAAATCTGTCGGGCAGTGAACCCAATATTCGAGTCACAACTGCTAATTCTGAAATTGTTTCACCAGCATCACGCAATTGCTGAGCAATGTTCACAATTTTGGATATGTGCTCCGCCATATTGTTTCCTTCGAACTTCACTGTGTGAAACTTTTCAAATAATAGCATTTTACTATTTTCACTACGTTGCTCGTAAATCGAATCTAATGTATCGATCATTTCTTTAGCAGTTCTGCATGTTTCTACCAATGTTATCTGTGATAACTCCATTCCCGAGCTAATGATATACATAGCCTTGGCATCGTTCTGCCGCCATTTTTCAGACTTCGTGTCATCATGTTCTCCATTGATAATATGTTCACAAAGACCTTTTGCCATCAGTGCACATCTTATTTGAAACTTCCATTGCCGATACCCATCACCAGCAAACCGCTTGGCAAGATTCAAGGCGCCGATATCCATTATCGTGTCTGGTCGCCTTGCTCGTGTCGTACCGCGCTAACAACACGCACGTGTAGACTTCGGCGTTAGTTTCTTTCTTCACTTTAAAATCACTCCTTACTGTTTTATTATTTACTCGCGATACTTGAGCCCATAACCTGATAAGGTATACTGGGTATTCACAATAAAACAGTCGAATTAGCAGAGTCGTTTTATTTAGCAGAGTAGTAAAACGTAACAGCAAGCGAGCGAACAAACGAACGACGACATTAGAGATAGAAGTAGCACTATTGGTCTAGAAAAAACAAAATGTATGGCTTCCGTTTCCTAACTAATGTTGCCATTAGGAAAGTGTGCATTTACTGCCTTATTTAACTATAAATACCATATCTCAACAATTATGGTTGTTGATACATTTTAGATTAATAAAACTACAGCCAAAAGTTTCTACAATGTTTTTTGTTGTCTATTTTGTTCTTAGATGAAACATGTTAAACCACCTCTACATGAGCCTGCTGGATAAGGGTAGGAAATGATTATGATTAATGTTTTAATATATAAATTTTCTTTGCGTGTTGTATATTGTGTGGTAAATGTATTAATTTCCATTAGAGAAAAAAAGTGCTTCTAATATTTTCGTTTGAGAGCAGGTATAGTCACCCATAATAAAGAGGACCTGAAGGAGCACCCTGCAAAGCTATTCAAAGAGAGAAATTACTTAGCATTTCATGGATTCACCGTGCAGGTGCCCGGGTACATAGCATTGCAGTGGAAGAGGCCCAAGTCACAGATGCCTGGGACTTGCAACCCACGGTGTAAGATTAAGAGGCCCCTTTACAATGTCATCAATACTCCCCTTCACCACTCCTCCTAATTCGAGGCGTCTTTATTTTTTATTTTTATTATGCATGATAGGCAAACATTTGGCCCCTATCTCACCTGATGGAAAGTGATGATGCGACCGAAGATGTAGCATGCTGGCCTAAAAGATACCTATTCACTGTAGACTTGAAGACTCTTAAATTATACTGTTCATGAATCAAAGATGCAGGCAATGAGTTCCATTCCTTCGCTGTACGGATGATAAATGTGGAAGCGAAATGCTTCGAACGAACTGGAGGAATGTCAATCATGAAAGGATGACGGCAATCAGGCCATTTTGTTGTCCGATGATAAATGGGGCATGGAAGAATCAGCCCATGTAATTCCTGAGCACACTCTGCGAAATGTATCCGATAGAATACCGATAGGCAAGCGACCCTGTGATGTTGACTGAGACTCAGTAGTTTAGACTCAACCAGCTTAACATCGCCTATAAGTCTTTTGGCTCGTTGGTCAATGGAGTGGAGAGCCTCCAGTTGGCATTTTGCAGATCCATCCCAGAGGTTGTTGCAGTACTCCATACATGAATGGACTTGAGCTTGATATAAATTAAGAAGCGGCCCTGGTGTGAAGTGCTGCCTCACCTTTGCGAGGATACCAAGTTTCTTAGCGGCCAGGGTTTGAACAGGTTGTTAATGTGGAGCAGAAAGAGTTGCCGAAAGAACTGATCCTTGAGGTACCCTGGTATTTATAGCCATTAGTTCAGATGAGCAGCCATTAAAGACTACTCGTAACGAACATTCCCTCAAGAAGTCTTCAATCCACGCACACAGTCTGGGAGGTTAACCATACGCTGAAAGTTTACCATTAAGGCTATCATGCCAAACCGTGTCGAAGGCCTTAGAAATATCCAGTTGGACTGCAAGCGCTTAACAATATATTCCAAGGTCTCGCTCCATATATGAGTGACATATACAAGAAGTTTACCGGTTCTGGCGAAACCCATATTGCGCATCACTCAAGAGGACATTCACTTCAAGATAGCCAAGGAGCTTTTTCTTCAGTACACGTTCCATTGTCTTACAATGAATAGACGTGACTGAGATAGGCCTATAGTTGGTAGGGTCGGCACGACTTCCTTTTTTGTGCATGGGCTGCACGTTGGCAGACTTCCAAGCTTTCGGTACTTGCCCAGTCTCCATAGAATGGCGCAAGAGGTGTGTCAAAATCGGAGTCAATTCAGGCGCACATTTCCACAGAACTATGGGTGGAATGCCGTCAGGGCAACTAGCCTTGTTCACGTCTAAATTGCGTAGCGCTTTACGTACATCAATCTGTCGAATGCGGATTTCCGGCATGGTTGACTCACAGACAGATAAAGTCGGAAGTACAGCACTACCAGCATCTAGACGTAAAAGTTCCGTAAAGAGTGCAGCAAATAAATTTACTTTCAACTTGGCGGTGTGAGCCAATAACCCATCAGGTTTCAGCAGTGGAGACAGTGAGGGACGAAAGGAGTTCGCTTCAACCGACTTAGCCAGGGACCAGAATGCTTTACTCTCTGCGGGAGTTTGTTCCCCATTCGGCTTACTTGATTCAAAACCTTTTTGCAGGACCTGGCAGCTTTGTTAACTTGGCTTTCTTTTCTTTCTTCTGTTTACGAATATCCTTAGCCTTGCGATTTCGCGCTTCAGCCCAAGCGATGTAGGCTTCATATTTTAACGCTACTGCGTTAACACATTCAGCCCCGAACCAAGGGCGAGCTTTGCTAGACAGAGATACGTCAGAGAATGGAATATAATAATCCATACATTGACGCAGCACATCGCTGAAAGAAAAGCAAACTTGCCGCCAAAGATAAGATGCATAAAAAGAACGAATCCCATCCCAATCTGCTGACTTGTATCGCCATATCCGCCAGGTGCCTTTTGGGCTAGGGCCAAGTGGGGAAATGACTGATACAGACTTCATTAGACAATGGTCGGAGCTACCTAGTGGTGATGATACCGGCACCGTGTAACGGGCTGGATCTGTTGTCAGCAGAAGGTCCAAGCAATTGGCTGTGTTACTTTCAACATCGGGTATCCTTGTTGCCTCTTTGACAGAAGACAATTGAATGTCAAAGCCATTGTCAAAAGTATTAAAATTAAATAGGTTAGTATATTACATCTAGAAAGGTTGTGCGGGGCGGAGTGCAACAACACACCATAGAATAAGAAAGCCCAGATGGATGAGCCGATGTACTTGCTATACACACACAGCTGTACAGCTTTATACCTAAAGTGCTGAGTACACCAGACCTGGTATAGTAGTCTTGATGTTTTTTTAATTGGCGGTACACATTATACCTATGTTTATGTGGACAGAGAACATAAATACAAACAAAAATCATTCAAAATACAAAGATAGAGAGTTCTACTTGAAAATATATTTAGAGAAGAAAATATGAGAATAAAATTGCATTTTCTTTTCCTCTATTTAAATATTATATAGGTTTTGCTGTGCGCTCCTGAATTGGATGTATGACTATGACGAATTATTACTAGCCCTTTTTGTAACATAATCATAACTTAATGTTGTCAATTATATTTATACATTGTCCATCTAACTAAACAGTGTCTTTTTTCTATCACCTGCAATCTCAGTGTAAACACTCTTTTAATATTATTTTTCTTGTTCATTAGAAAAAGAAACCAAGTGAGACTGCACATACTTCTAAAAGCAAAAACAAATCTGTAAACAACAAACCTTTGAAAGAAGTGAAAGCTATTGATCTGTTTGGCAACGGGCCCATAAAACGAACAGAACCTATAGTGAAAAAAGGGACAAAGAAAACAGAGATAGGAATACATTCAGATGATGATTTTGAAAAAAGTTTACTGGAAATAGATGAAGTACATTTTGTTGGATCTGACAAATGCACTCAGGCAAAAGAAGATAATCTGAATGAAATTAAATTTGAGCAGACAGACCAGCAAAATAAAGATAGTAAATTGTCTTCATCTGTAAAGGAAACAATATACAATGAAGAATCATCATTATTAGAATCAAATAATCATGTAAATCCTGAGAAGCACACAACTAAACACAAAGATGAAACTGCACCTTCAACTTCAAAAGACAGTAGGCAGCTTTCGAAATCCAAAACATATAATGAAATCAAGAAAGATACTAAAGAAACCAATAAACGAAAATTTGCTGAATTTATCGAAGGTGATGATGTACATGATGCCAATAAAAAAGCATCAGAAAATGATATCGAAACAGGTAAAACAAATGTTTGTGTAAGTAAACCTGAAAATCATGATGAAACAGTTAACAGTTCGGTATCAGAAGAACAGGATTATTCTAAAAACAAGAAAAGACGAGTAAACAAAAGCCTTAATGAGTCAGGTAAGAAAACATTCCTTGTGTTAAGTATAGGATTACCTGAGATCACTATTGCACCTATATGTAATGTGTGATGGTATGAAAAATTTTAAGCAGGCTAGACCTTGAATAGGAACTGGCAAACAAATTGAATATAATTCTTACATTATTTTTATTTTCATTGTAGTATTATCAGATGAAGAAAGACATGAAAGAAAAATACATTCTGCAAAATTATATCAGAGTTACTTAAACAGAACTGGTCCTAAGCATTTGGGATCTAAAGAAATGCCAGAGGTAAGTATTCATAAGATAAATAATCTTATGATTACATGATTTTATTTTCCTGAATTAATATTTATTTAGTGATTTCGGAAACTACACTGGTATAGTGTATGCAATAATTTTAATTTTTAGTAAAGGATAATGATTACAAATCTGATTCGACCATGCATGAGAGGTTTGAACTATGTTTATATAAAGATTTGAAGAATATGTAAACAACCTTGTACCTCTTACTGTTATGATATAGAGAAGCTTTTTTGTAAATAGCTTTTTATCACATTTTTCTGGATTTCTTTGCATATTTTTATTTCCAATATTGTTTAAAACATCATATTAAGAGATAGTTAATCATAATCATTGTGTATCAATTATATATTATTTTACAATATATATCTTAGGGTATCATCATTTATATATTGCAGTACACTTTTAAACTACGTCCGCCGCGGTAAGGTTTGCGTTATGCTGTTTTTGAGCTTGACTTACAAATCTTTACAAATTTATTCGTAGCTTGAGTTATATGAAAAGATTTTGTACTACTAGCAAACAATTTATTTTTCCCAATCAGGTGGTACTTGCCAAAATCATCTCTATTGAACTTTGATTTCATTAGCCTCTTTGTTTGCAAAGAGGAGCATTGGTTGGATACCAATGCTCCTACTAATACAATCAAAGAATTTAGTTAGCATGTAACCTGAAATACTGCAAAGTTTAAAAGAAAAAACGAGATAAATATAATTAATCTAAGCTGTTTAAAGTAACATCATTACTGATTAAGAATGATCGTGTTTATTGAAAATAGTATAGTACGTTCATTTATTTTATTTAAGGGTGCACCAAACTGTTTGAAGGATTTTGCTATTTTACTGACTGGAGTCCTTGATTCGTTTGAAAAGGATGAAATTGTCGAAACCGTTAACAAGTATGGTGGATGTATCAAGAATAGCATAAGTAAAAAGGTAACTCAAATATTATGATGACATGCCCTGATAAATGTCTAAAATTTACATGTTTCTGATCAGATATTAATCGAACGTATGCTTGGTTTCAAATATTGTACAATCACATTGTTGATATTCACTATTTCACTATTAAACAAATGTCATATTACTTTTAGTTTACTTGTTTTAGGTGACTCATGTATTGGCTGGTGAAGACGCTGGTCCAGCAAAACTGGCAAAAGCTGAAGAGTTGGGCATTAAAATTATTGACGAAGATGAATTCCTTAAAATTATTAAAGGTTCCAATGAAACAAAAACTAAACCCGAGTCCAATAAAGATATTAAAAAAGTTAAAGACCCTGACAGAAAATCAAGCAGAGAGAGTGAAAAGGAACGAAAGAAAAGTCCTAAAGATAAACATCTTGTAAATGGATCAAGTGGAAAAGATAAACATGATAAGTCAGATACGAAAAAAGACAAAACTGAACATAAGCATGATAAAGATAAAATAAAAACAGAATCGAAGGAAGAACATTTTCAGCCAAAACATTCTAAGGACAGTTCAAAGGACAAGTTGGCAAACTATAAATTTAGTTCATCAGATTATAAAAAGGATACATCTGAACAAAATAAGCATAATAAATATGAAGATATTACTACTAAGACAGAAAAGAAAGAAAAGTCTGAACAGATCACACATTCTAAAAATAGTTCAAAGAACAAATTAGATACAAATGATATTGATCATGTTAAATCAAAAAGTCCAACTAAAGTAGATGTGGTCAAAATTGAAAGGAATTTAAAATCTGACAGAGAGTCAAAATCAAGTACAAATATGGATAACTGTAGTCAATCAACATCGTCGGGATCAGATATAAGTCAAAGTAACAGTAAGTTTGTAATTATTATGAAACAAAGATGTAATTTTATTTGATTTATTAAATGCATAATGTTTTAGGTACAAAAATCAATGGAATCATGTGGGTTGAGAAATACAAACCTAAAAGTGTAAAACAGATCATCGGACAACTGGGCGAGAGTAGCAATGTAAACAAGTAAGGAATAAGACACTAAAATGTAAATAATTAATGTGCTCATATCAAATACACCTTCTTTAATAGAATCCAATTTTGTATGCTATAGATTGGGGATTAGTCTTGAGATATTCTTATCTTCTGTATAGCAAAAAGTATGTATCACCTGTCCTTGTCACTTTCGTCACAATAAATATAAGAGGATAACACATTTTAGTTCTAATGCCACACATTTACAAGTTGCCCATGAATAATCCACTGTTTCCATTGCTGGCCCTGTCCTCTGTTTTAGTTGATGCACCTTTTTTACAGCTGATGGGCTAGCCCTTGAGCACTATCTCACCTGACGAATTACTGGGTCTCACGCGGACTATAGCTGTTATCGGCTATCACTGCTTCAAAGAACTTACTTACCTACATTGCCAAAAAACAGTTAACCTTAATATACATATGTTCGGAATGTATAATACTAAATAATTTTCAGACTTATAAACTGGTTGACAAAATGGTATGTGAACAGAAAAGCGAAACTCCCTAAGCCCAGCCCATGGGCAAAGAACGATGATGGTGGATTCTACAAAGCTGCTTTACTATCTGGACCGCCTGGAGTCGGTGAGTTCATCACCTCCATCAGCTTTCTACCATTATTTCACCCATGAGGGGTCTGCTCAATACGCTGGGTGGTTCAATATAATGGGTGGCGAACCTCATCGCTCCGATTTGGGATTTTGTTATTAAGGTTGAACTGGCCGGTCACTTCTCCATACAAACGTCGTAGGGTGATCATTCCCTTATTTGAGATTTTAGGTCTAGACTTAAGCATAAAACCAATTGATATCGTCATTATCTAGGCTTGTATGATGCCAGAATTTTAAAAAGATAATTAAGTTGTAAGTTATGAGCCTCGAAAACTTTATATGAAAAAGTTTCGAGGCTCATATATCTCAAGTTAATTAGTTTATTAAAATTTCGGCATCATGCAAGCCTAGACAATGACGAGATCAATCGCTATTATGCTTTATTTTGGACCTAAATCCTCAAATAAGGGAGTGATCACCCTACGACGTTTGTATGGAGAACGGTCCGGCCAGTTCACCCTTAAAATATAAATCCATGCGGTTCCCATATGCAGACAAATTTTTATTCAAGTTGTAAAAGTCCAAGATACACAATATATATGTAATTGTTCGTTTATAGTTATTATTACATAATATTGCTTACAAAGTAAGATTTTTGGAACATCATTAGTATGTGGTTTGACACTTACTAAGTTCCTAAACAGTCTTCGTTTCTCTGAAACAGCTGCGTTATTATGGGCACGTATTTGCATTACTGCTGTAATGTAAAGTACTACAATATAAATGACATGACACAACCTGTTTTGAAAGAAAAGCTCTGGTTATAGTATCATTATAACATTATTGGATAAAGTATCAACTGATTTCTTTGTGTGTAGTACTCATGTTCTCGTACATTATCCAGTGATATATTTATGTGTGTTTAGTAAAGAATTCTAATACTGCTGTGTCAACTACTTTATTCATTGCCTGACATATGTAATGTTGCAGGTAAAACAACAACAGTGGCACTAGTGTGTCAGCAGCTAGGATTCGACATGGTAGAGTTCAACGCTTCCGACACCAGGAACAAAACTCTTATCAAGGAACAGATCGGAGAACTTTTGACAACTACCTCACTGTCGGCTTATGCTAAAGGTATTGTTTATATGGGTCAAATGAATGTCAATTTAGGAAATAAGAACACCTTATATCTTGAGATACCGCACTAGTAAATAATACAATTGAAAACAGGGATGTCCGCCGTGCACACTTCTTGTAATAAATACTTCGATAGACTATGTATGATTAAAGAAGGTGAACAATGACCAGAATGTGGGCAGCAGATACCATGGGGTGCTGGGTTAGAAAGTCGCCAATCTCTTCCCGTGGGTGTCGTAAGAGGAGTAAGGGTAAAATACCCGAGGTGGGCAGCAGTGAGTTCAAACTGCTATCTTACACCGCAATCCCCTAGACGCCATCCAACCGCGGGGATTAAGGCAACCACCCCCCTCAATGGGGCAGGCTGTGTTCTGCAGTGAACAATCCTACTGATAAAGTACTGTACATGGCGGCAGCCCCATGTGACGAACTCCCATCTTTCACTGCGATCCCCAAGACCCTCCAAGACGACGACGGAGGAAGATCCGACTGTTGATGGTAATTATGGTTTCATATAAACGTTAAACCCCAATTCGACCCACTTAATGAGTTCCTGTTACAAAATCCTTCCTGACTAACGTCGACTCTATAAACTACCTGCCAAATTTCAACTTCATCTTTCGAAATTTCATGCTAATTCAGAGAGTCAATGAAGTGACCTTTCGCTTTTATATGTATAGATTTAAGTGGTGACAACAAACGCCAAGTTCTTACCATGTTACAGGAGACACTGGGAAACAAGCGGTGACTAAAAAGCATGTTTTAGTAATGGACGAAGTCGACGGCATGGCTGGAAATGAAGATCGAGGTGAGGCTTTCTTTCTATAGTAACAAAATCCTTCCTTGATTATCACAGCGAAAGCTTGTATTTGTGTTTGTTTTCTGGCCTCCGACTGCGCAAGTTTTTACAAAGGGGAAAGAAACATTGGCATATAGGCCTACTTAGGTAATTTTGTACGGTTTTATAATAAAGTTCCCAAACAAATTACAACGCTCACAGAAGGGAAATTCAAGTTGCACGTGAAAAACATATTGATAAAAAAATCCTACTACACAGTTTCTGATTACTTAAACGACAAAAATGCCTGGACAATTCCGCCTTTGCCAAGCTATTACCTGTCACCTACATAATTTAAACAAATATTGTAATGACTCTATTA
The DNA here is from genome assembly GCA_963890685.1 of Plagodis pulveraria. Lineage (NCBI taxonomy): Eukaryota > Metazoa > Arthropoda > Insecta > Lepidoptera > Geometridae > Plagodis > Plagodis pulveraria. The sequence goes on from OY982950.1 coordinate 7,705,322, forward strand.
TATAGTAAGTATGTAACACATTGTTAAAAGAATGGCCCCGAGTTTCTTGCCCGTTCTTCTTGCAGTGGCTCTATACAATTTATTTGCTGAACGTGGCAGTACAATGTAGAATATTTCAATACTAAAATTTGAAATTGACCTTCATAAGAGCGTCGTAGACGCCTAAATTTAATAAATGATTTTGACTTTGACTTTGATATCAATCTGTCGCCATTTAGATGATATATCACACTGCTTTCGTTTTTCTAAAATTCTTCTTTATGCCGATGATATGAAAATTTTGTGTCCTATTACAACCATGGAAGACGCCTCACGCCTTCAGGACGATTTAGATAGATTTCAAGATTACTGTCATTTTCATAAGTTAGATTTAAATGTCTCGAAATGTTATGTTTGCTCATTTACGCGTAAACCGTCGTCTCTTATACACAGTTACCTCTTGAAAAACTCCCCCATTGCCAGAATATCTTCTATTAATGACTTAGGAGTCATCTATGACTCAAAATTACTGTATGATGCACATATTAGCAATATTATCAACAAAGCCTCGAAAGCCTTGGGATTTGTTTTAAGGATGTCTTCGGAGTTTACAGAAATCAAAACTTTAAAAATTTTATACTGTGCCTATGTACGAAGCCACCTCGAATACGCCTCCCAAGTTTGGAATCCAAGTTACAACATCTACATAACCCGTATCGAAGCCATACAAAAACGATTCCTCCGTTACCTTCAATTCCGCGCAAAAGTGTATATGCCAGATTATACCTCTCGTTGTAAAAAATTTCATTTACTCCCACTGCAGGAGTGGAGACGTATCGCAGACATCGCCTACCTCCTAAACATAGCAAACGGCACGGTAGACTGTCCGGAGTTACTCGGTCAATTGGGGTTACGTACCCCAGCGGTTACTCTTAGATATCCGGAACTCTTACACATTCCTAGTGCATCGTGCAAGTACAGGAAAAATACTTACCTCATTAGGGCATGCAGGTGTTATAACAGTACAGCTATAGATATAGATCTGGATCTATTTAATACTTCTGCATTGCAATTGAAACGGCTGCTGAATGAGAAATACTTCTCTTAATGTGATGTATTTAACTTTAGTTAATATTCGCAACACTGTATTCTCGTTTGTGTCTACTGACTACATATACTATTTAAGGCCGGGATTACATTGTCATATGTATATATTTTTATATTGGTATGATAGTGTATTCCGCGCCTAACGTAATTTTATATATCTGTGAAAACTTATAATTGGCTTTCTGTTTTTATATTTCATAAATATTATTGTAACTAGCTGTTAGTTTTCCTAGCATAATAAAATAAAATAAATAAAATATTTCTAAATTTCTGCGCGCTTTGTAAGTATAGTACAGGACACCTAAACAATAAAAAAAAAAAAATCGTAATATGCCTACTACCTTAAAGTGTCACATTTCCTATATACGAATATATGGAGGTAAAGATCGCCATCACAGAACAATGAAAACCATTAAAATGTTTTAATTACGTGTTTATACCAAGAAGTTTTAGATGCTCCTCCTTGAGGGTAATATCTTTTATTCAACTTCGCAATTTTTAAATTTTACCGTTTGATGATATTATACTTTTATTGAAAGGGGTGCGAAGACCTTTAGTGATTAATGAAAGTAAATATTTCTGAAAATTATAATCATGTATGTACTGTCTTGTCATAAATAGTCAAACAAACATAGAAACTTTTTTTTTCGCAATAATGCTCTGCGGATTACCAGAGGAAAAAAAACGATTTATGTGTCATGTTAGCTCAGTGGGTCAGAGCATACTCCGGCTATAGGGGTGGATAACGCGTGTTCGAATGCCGCACATGACTATAATTTGTAATTTTGTAAACATAGAAACTATTATTTGAATATAATGAACACATACTTCCTTTTCGTGATATTTATCGTACGACTTAACAAATTAATGAAGTAACTATGGAAAGGAGACCCTTAACCCAACTCCCCAGGGAGGGTTGCAAGTACTAGACACCTGTGTTTTGGGCCTCTACCTCTGCAACTTGATGGACCCGGCACCTACACGGTGAATTCATGGATTGCTTAGTAATTCGTCTCTCTCTAAATTTATTATAATTCCACAAGTGGTATGATGGCTACACTGACCGTAATGATTTTTCAATGTTTTTTTTATTCCAGGTGGTCTTCAAGAGTTGATAGGTCTGATAAAATCGTCGTCAGTGCCGATTATATGCATGTGCAACGATAGAAACAGTCAGAAAATGCGCTCACTCGTCAATTACTGCTACGATCTCAGATTCAATAGGCCGAAAGTTGAACAGATAAAGGTATGTACCTAGATAACCAGTTGTTTTAAATAAGTGTTTATGGTGTACACGAAACAAAATACACCTACGAAATCCCCGATGGAAATATGGTAGCGGGTTCGAATCTCACTCGTAGTTGAAAATAATTCCTCTTATTGTGATTTTGTAAGCTTATTAGCTCAGCATGCGTTAAAGAAATACTACAATAGAAAAAAATACAGCCCAATTTTTTGAAGAATAATATTTTTTTCATTATACCAACGAAATAAAGAATTTGAAGCACAAGATGGATACCAACGGCGATCCGTCCCTATAGCCGGGACATGCTTTGCCAATTGAACTATCGTGGTAAGATTCATGCCTTAAATATAAATCGCGTCTTCCGCTGAAAATGCAATAGAACTTAAAAAAACATATTTTATACATAATGTGTTTCTTCCCCTCTACATAATATAGAGGTCATACAGAATTAATTGTTTCTGTTAATTTTATGTATTAATATTTAGTATATTAAGTTCAGGAATTTAGGAGAGCATTTCCATCATGTTAAAATGATATGAAACTTTTAGACATTTATTCATAATACACATGTATAATTCCTTAATTTGAAAATGTACCTTCAATTAAATTATTGTCGCAGGCGGCGATGCGTTCTATATGCTGCAAGGAGAACATAAAGATACCGCCTGACGTGCTTGGTCAGCTCATCGTCTCGGCCAATCAGGACGTGCGACAAACGCTCAATCTGCTGTCCATGTGGGCAATAGACCCCTCGAGAATGGACCCCGGCCAGCTTAGCAAGGATGCCGCTGTCACTAAGAAGGATATCAAGTTGGTAAGTATTTTCTATTACAAAATCACAAATATACGATAGGAAAATTTTAAGTCACGTGCGGAAAAAAAAAAAAAAAAAAAAAAAAAACCTATTGTATATTTGTGATTTTGTAATGTAATCCGCATAGCAGGCGTTATTGCAAACCTAACAATATTAAAAGTATTTTCTACTTTACAAACTATGACAACTCAGAATATGATAATAAAAAAATATTGCTTTTCCATTTAAAAATAGACTATTACATAGGTAACTAAAAACTATATGGAGGAAAAAAGGAAATAGCTCAGATTCAGCTTGTGCAACCTGAAATATACATTCCAGGCGGCGCTATTTTTCAGCCATCCCCGTTCCCTTAGGTGTTGTACGGGAACATGGTGATATTTAAAAAAATCAGTTAGGTCTCTTATCTCGTGTGTGTGTATGTGGGAGTGTTTATATATGTGTTGATTTAACATATAAGTTATGGCAGTCCTTTATAGGGTTATAAGATAATATAGATTGAACGTGTGACAATTGCTCGAACTACTGTCCATTGCCCACGTAGACACCTCGATAATGGACCCCGAGAAAGATGCCGCTGTCACTAATGATTTCATATTGGTAAGTTATATCTACTTGAGGCTCGACTTAAATTCCAGCTCGCCTCATTATACTATCTTTTATTAATGGAAGATTGGAAATTGAGGAAAAAGCTAGTATTGCTAAATGAACTGATGTAATTTTAGGTTTGTTTCATCAATTAACCAGCATAAACTGATGTTTCAATTTTATACATCTGCATTGAAAATAAAAAAGGATTTAAGATGCAGTATCATGATTAAATTTGTCATCTCTCAGGGGCCATGGGAGGCCGTTCGCAAGGTTTTCTCAGCGGAGGAGCACAAGACGATGAGCATCAATGACAAGAGTGATCTATTCTTCTACGACTACAGCCTCTCGCCGCTCTTTGTTCAGGAGAACTATCTGCAAGTGCAGCCACATTGTCCTAAGTAAGTAACTTGATCTCTCTACACATATCTTGCTTAGGTTATACATATGATGGGTTGATACAATATATTTTTCTTTATCATTCCCTAATCGCCGTTCAACTTTTATTTCATTTCTCGTTTGCGCATACATCTCTCACTCGGTATGCTATCCATGCTTGCTATTTTTTCCGAAGTAAATACAACATTTCTAAAAGCAACAAAGTACCTAATAAAAAAAGTATTAAAATATAATAATAATAAAAAAAATATTGTAGGTACTTTATTTTATTACTATGTACTTTTTCCTACCTATAATAATCAATGTACTTTATCTGCATAAATAAAAGGTGGTAACCCTAGTCACGTATCACCAGTTAATTCCAAATAATCTTGTATCTGTTCTACTCGAGGGTAGTCACTAGCCTCACAAAATGCCCTTCTACCATGCGGTGAAGCTAAAGCTCGCGGCGGGATTCGAACTATGGACCTGCTGCACGGCAGTCCATAGCCTATGCCACTGAGCCATCACTGGTTCAATTTAAAAGAGCTACTTAATTGATGTAACTTTGATGTCAAATTGTATACATTAATTTTAATAAACTACAGACACGAAGTTCTACAACGGCTCGGACAGGCAGCGGATAGCATTGCCTTCGGTGACACCATTGAAAAGAGGATACGGAGCAGCCAAACGTGGAGTCTACTTCCAATGCAGGTATTCCTAACTTGCAGAGTATTCATAAGATACAATAATTACTTACTTTACCATCATCTTTAACTGCGCTGTGGTGCATTTCATTTAGTAGAGCAAGTAAAATTACAGGCGCGGTTCAGATCAATGAAGATCTTGTAACAGAAAAAAAACTTAGTAGGAACTTGATGAAATGATTGTTTCGTTTCCCCCTATATTTGCTCCTAATACCGAGCCGAAACAGTTAACATTTTAAGAAAGAGTGTGTCTAGGCTCTTATCTATTTTTTTTTTATTCCTGATAGGCTAGCCTTTGACCACTATCTCACCTGATGGTAAGTAATGATGTGGTCGAAGATGTTGTTCAGGCTAACCTAGAATTACTGCCTCTCAAGGACGGCTGCCGGAACACACCGCTAGGTGCTTGGCGACAGATTTTCCACTTGAGGGTGGTAGCTAGCCAGGCGGGCATTCGCAAAACGCCCTACCACCAAGCTGTAACGACTGCCATCGTAAGACAACAACCGGGACCGACGGCCCTCCGAAGCACAGAAGCGCTCAGTATAGCGGTCACCCATCCAACTCCTGACCGCGGCGGACGTTGCTTAACTTTGCTGATCGATTAAGAACTGTTAAGCAAACATCGCTACGAGTGCTTCATTATATGTTAAAATCTTCAAATTTGGTAAAACGGGGCATTTTAGTGATCTTCAGGGTTATATTTTCTTTAGGAATAATAAGTTGCTGAAAAAAAAGTCCGCGTGATGGCAAGCGCCACGCCTGTCCATAACAGTTGCAGTGCCACCCAGAGCTTTACACTCAAAAGTTTTGCGTGGCACTGTACTGCGCTTATCACCCAGAGACGCTAGTTCCAAAGTCTCCATTACCCTTAATTTTACTTGCTACAGTGTCTTTAAAATCTAAACAACAATGCTTTCACACTACTACTTGGAGGTAGGAATATCTGGCACTGCGGTAGTACCGACCAAGTCTAGTCTGATCTCTATGCTGTCATAGAAAGCATATTCTACCGCATATGAGTAGGATAAGGGTAAGAAATGATGATTGGAAGACAAACAGCCGTTGTATGGAAGTATTGGTTTACAGCGATGGGCCAATTACAGGTCCTTTTCCAAAAGATTTTGCTCGTATATAGAGGGTTATTGGTAAAATGCTAACAACCTCTCAGGGTTGACTTCTGCTAGTCCTAACAATCATTTTGAGACGATTTTTTTTTGTCTTTTAATGCCTACTCCTACCTAAGAGCGCCGTGGTCCCTTTGAATGGAATTTTGAATATTTACATCGAGCATAGTAATAAAAAATATGTAATAATACATTACAGGCACAAGAGACTTTTGACAACAGGTGGTCCTCGTGCTTATTCAGTCAAAAACATCTAAAAAAAATGTGTTCAAAACAAAAAAAAACATCTCTAAATGTTTGTTAGGACTAGTAGAAGTAAACCCTAAGAGGTTGTTAGCATTTTACCAATAATCCAGTATATTCTATGTGTTTTGTAGAGTTACCCTTAGAGAGTTATTACGTTTGACAGGCGATGTACAGTTCAGTACTCCCGGGCCACTACCTCAGTGGCCACGTGACCGGACAGATCCAGTTCCCCGGCTGGCTCGGGAAGAACTCGCGCGCCAACAAGATGCACCGCCTCGCACAGGAAATACATGCACACACCAGACTCAGGTACTATAAAGCGTTGGCTGGGAGAAGGAAATACATATATTTTCGCATCTAATAGGCAAGCTCGATCTTTAGAGGTGAATAAGGCTCTGCTGTCCGTCCGTCCATCTTTTAAACGGCTGTGTTTTTTTTTTATGTTATTGTGACGGAACTAGCCCGAGGCCCACCTGATGTTAAGTGGCCTCTGCCTACAACAGATGCGTTTCGAATGCAACGAATTGCACTGTGCCCGTCACGCTGAGATGTACAGTTGTTAGGTCTCATGTGCCTGTAATTTTACTGGATCTTATGAACGGTTATTGTTAGCCGATTGAAATTTCCACAGAATATGTGTGAGTTAGACGGATTGCTAATAATAATTAAAAAGCATCAACATTAAAAGAGGGTTCCTGTACAAGAAACGTGTTATTTTTCATGTTTGTTCCTTTTGTTCTATCGTAAAAAGGGTATTAAATACAAGCGTCAGTCATAAAATTTTAGTCCTATATCTAAGGTACAACAACAAATCAAGAAATATTAAAATTTGGACTTTCGCGAATGATCGCGTTCTGTATTAAAAAAGAAACATTTTAAGAAACTTGAAAACGGAGGTGGTTCAAGTTCGACTGGATTTAATTTTTTGTGTTTTACAGGGTGTATCGATTTTGATGATTTTAATTATATTCGAAAGCTGGTGCTTGTCTGGGATTTAATAAGTTGGCATCGTCAAGACCACTATGTCCTAGTTATGAATTAAATTCTATTGTTATCATTATCGCCGATGCCAATGGGTTAAATGGGACTACCCATTTAAATTTGAGTAAGATCTGACGAGTTGTATTTGAGATATACATACATAAAATCACGCCTCTTTCCCGTAGGGAAAGAAGACCTATTATTATTAGAATTTGAATCTGTAATAAATTTAATAAATATATTTAATTGGTTTCGACAACATTGAATGATGTTCTCATTTTCACTTGTTGATGTAAAATTAACATAAAAACTGTATACGATGGTTTGGTTTATTTACTTTTAGTGCATTTTTTGTTTAAGAATATCTACAGATTGTGGTCGATTTTTTTGTGTTTTTTAATTCTGTTTGTGAGTAACTCCCGGTGTCGGAGTCAAACTAGCACTTGGCCTTTTTTTATTTAACAAGCTATTAAGCTTACAAAATGTTTACGAAACGAAAAATTTTAAACACGAGCTGGATTCGAACTCGTGATCTCAAAGTATAAGAATGATTAATCATATCAGTGTGTAAGAAATCGGCTTTAGTTTATAGCTGTTGTTTTTACTAAACAAACAGAAAATATACATTGAACTTACTAATACTAAAACAATAAACAGGTTACTAATAGTACAGTAGAGCCTGGCTAATCCGGACCCTCGCTCTTAAGGTGATCGCGGAAACTTATCAGAGCGCTTGGTCGATGTGACGCGTGATCACAATGCTGGCATCCTATTTGGCTCAAAGAATAAGCATTGCAATTCAACGGGGCAATGCTACCAGCATGCTGGGCACGCTGCCAATTGGTAGTGGGCTGGAGCATTTGGACTGCCTGTGAGTCTGTAATGGTTTATAGGTTATCTAAACGCTCTTATTGTAGTATCTGTAGATTGTATATAATTCGTATTACTTTACAAAATTACAAATATACGATAGAAAAAAATTAAGTCATGTGCGGGATTCGAACCCGCGTCCATCCAACCCTTTAGCCGGGGTATGCTCTAACCAATTGAGCTAACATGACATGACGTCATAACTCAAATCTTTCCTATCGTTCTTTAACCATCGTATTGGGATGGAGCGACATCTATAGTACCACTTGCGTTGTACTACAAACAAGACCAATTTTGCAATTGGTTTTATACTTGTAAATGATGTTGCAACCCTATAATTTTAATATTGTTATGTTTGTAATAACACCTGCTATGCGGATTACATTACAAAATTACAAATATACGATAGAAAAAATTTAAGTCATGTGCGGGATTCGAACCCGCGTCCATCCACCCCTTTAGGCGGGGTATGCTCAAACCAATTGAGCTAACATGACATGACGTCATAACTCAAATCTTTCCTATCGTTCTTTAACCATCGTATTGGGATGGAGCACCTCTGTGTTGCTTGTATTATTTTGTTAATAAAGAACGGTTAACTACACAATTCGTTATTATAAAATTAATGTATTTTCCTCCAGCACAACGGGTTCTAAATCTTCAATATTCCTGGACTACTCAAGCCATCTCCGCGACGCCATCATCACACCGCTGATTAAAGATCGGTCGGATGGTATAGATCGCTCCCTCGAAGTGCTGGAATCATACAACCTGCTGCGAGAAGATCTCGACTCCTTGACCGAATTATCTGTGTGGCCAGGACAGAGGAATCCTATGGTGCTCATTGATTCCAAAGTAAGTTTTTTTTTTCTATGCTACTCTATTATATTTATAGTTCTTTGAACTGTAAGTAATATAAATATGACAAAAGTGCTTAAGAGCCATTTCACAAAATCACGCTACTGAAGTTTAGGTAAATGCCAGCGCATCGCTTACACAAGCGATGGAAGTGACGACGGAATAGCGTGACTGTGAGTAACATATTTTGATACTAGCACTCATTTATAAAGAAATGTAAGTTGCGAATTTAAAAATTGTGTGATTGGCATGAGTAAATAATCAATTTCTTGTCGATTACTTGCTAATGTTATAGAAAAGAAGTAGGCATGTACATTAAATAGTCAACCTACATCGTGAATCGTATATTTACATTTCATCCTTGATGAATAAAAATAGATATGTTTGAATCATTTATGGTAACAATAAACTTAAATAATAAAATAATTATACGGCTTAAAATTATATAAATATTTGACGTAACGGCATTGATTAAAAGCTGCGGACTAAAAGCTCTTTCTTTTAAATTTTCCAAAAATTGCTATTTTCCTCGTTCACACTCTACACAGTATCTATATCCAGTCGTTAACACTGTCTGCCATAATGACCATGCTGAGCTGAGATAGGACTGAGGTTTATTTTTCTGTGCATCCGGAAAACAACTTAGTACCAACCACAAACGTCCCATGACGTTTTTGGTTTTCCATTACTTAAACATGTCACCCTCATATTCCCATACCACAATATATCACCTATACCTTTAAAAAAATATCATTTTCTTCCATTTAGTTTGAGTAGCCCAAACAGCGAAATGTAAATATATATTTACACATTTTGAGGTTTTTTTGTTTTTAAATCGAATATCTTTGATGCAATCTATAATCAACATATATACTTCTTGGTACCAATGCAATCCTCACTATATACTCTTATGCTCACTATTTCCTCTATGGAAAATAAATGATAATACACCTTTTTATAGAAAAAAATACTGGAAATGGGGTTTGAACACACGACAAAAATGGTGGGAAATAGTAATTTAATTGCTATTTTTATTTTTTCGTAACTAGACTCACCTAGAACTTCGATTCTTCTTTTAATATGATAATTTAATATTGTTCTTTAGCCATGAATTGTTACAGATTTTTACGCCAAATATTTTAAAGTAACAAGATTAAAACAACCCAATTGTTTTAAGAACTTTAGCGGGAAAACTGTATTGACGAGCAATATTTTTTTCTGAAAAACTATACCACCTACGGCTTTGGTCCTTCTTTGATATTATTATTTACATATAATTTATACACGTGTATTAGTTCAGATTTTTTGGTTTAGAAGTTTAAAATTAGTTACGAGATTATTTAATACGCAAATTTGCATCGGTAAGTGTTTGCGTTGCAAAATGTATCGAGCAAAAAATGATTCATACATATGCAAAATTGCGTTTTTCTAGGTTTATAACTGTTGACGTAGTTACGAGATTAATATGAAATGACGTAATATTTTGGAGCCAAAATGTAATTTGTGCTGGTTTCAGATTTCATCAAAATATTCAAAATACTTCCGTTATCTCAGATAAGTATGGATTCTTTCTTGTATGGGCAAGGATGCATCCTTTTGAAAACCATTTGGATTATGAAAGTCGGACTTTTTTTTATTTATTTTTTTATGTCATTGTGATGGAACAAGCGCGAGGCCCACCTGATGTTAAGCGGTATCCTCTGCCTATAACAGATGCATTTCATCACAAGTGACGAACTGCACTGCGCCCATCACCTTGAGACATACATGTTAAGTCTCATTTTTGTCTGTCATTTCACTGGCTCTCAAGGACTGCTGCCGGAACTCACCGTTAGGTGCTTGGCGACAGATTTTCTACTAGAGGGTGGTCGCTAGCCAGGCGGGCATTCGCAAAATTCCCTTCCACCATGCGGTGAAGCTCAAACTCTGGGCGGGATTCGAACCATGGACCTGCTGCGCGGCAGTCCATAGCCAATGCCACTGAGCCGTCACTGCTTCAAAACTTAAACTTACGCAGAAAACACTTACTTAGATTTTATGGTAAATTTGTAAATTCGACTATCGACCGCTAACTGGTATCCCGGTTTGCACAAATGATGGAAAAGCCGGGAGGCCGTTTTGTACAAATTAGGAAGGTAGTTTAATTTCCTGCTGAAGTTATGCTGCTATATATGCTAAGCTGTGTTCACTTATAGACATTAACTGAATCCAAAAATATTGGAAATCAATTATTCGCCTGTCATCTTATCCTTCTAAAACAAAAGTTATAGTGAGTTACTAATTTAAACTAGAATAATACAAAAACTAGCAGACCAAAAAGAAGAAGTCTACCCTCTGAGGTTGTTAGCATTTTTCCAATAACGCTGTATAAGACTGCATAATTGTGACGTTTCCTTTTTTTAACACAATGGATGAACAGAAACTAAAGATGTAGTTACTTAACAAGACAACAATAATTATATTATGGACAACAAAAATAAAGTATAGTTTGTTATTAAAAAAAAATAAAGACATGATCAAAATTCTGTGGTCGCACTATAAACTTGCGTCTAAGCGTTCCGCGTACGAGACGTCAGAGCAAGGCAAAACGAACGCAGGTCCTACCTCGATGAGCGCTCGCGCGGTACTGATCGCCTCGCGCTTGTACATTTCAATTTATAAGCATTTCGAGTTATGTTAAATATTTTTTCTTGTCTAACAAAACAGAGTTAATAGCACAATTTATTAAAGATCAGATTAATTAAAGAATGAACTTTCTTTTCATATAATATTTGTTTGGAATTACACTTTATTAAACGCAATATATCGTGGTAAACTGCTGATATAATTCGTGGAAATTAGCGCAAGATCTTTATTTTTTTTTCTACAATGACGATTAATTATCGATATTCTAGTACACTATGTGTCAACAAGATTATATGCCTGATGCACAGTTTTTTTTTTTAGTTAATTTGATGAATCTTTATACAAGAGATAGAACTCTGAAGTTGGCTATGTATACTTTAATTCGTAAAACAAGGTGCGGGAGATTGGTCACTACAAAATAATTAATGTTATGTTTGTAAATCTGGTACATTAACTGAAAAGAGAACAGATTATTCTATTTTTATCAATTATTAAACAACTTGTAGATATTTCCTATGATAGTAAATTAAGCGCTTAAAATCTTCGTATACCGCATTAAAATGTAAAATGCCTCTTAAGTTTATATAGTGCTCTAGAACACATGCTTATGGTACAATTGTTATATGATATAAAGCAAATGAGAAGAGGAAGGCGACTTCCTCTTCTATTCATACATGTTGGCAATTCTTTCCCATTAAGTTATACTGTTAAGTAACAGTACGACTTAATGGGAAAAAATTGCATTGGGAAAACTTTATATAAAATCAGTATTATCACTTGATAATACTGATTTTATATAAAAGTTTCCTAATGAGTCACACTACTACTTGGTGATACTTATTACTGAAAAATGTGTCCCAGCTTGTTACACTGTAACACTAAGCTACAAATTTTTCCCTTTAAGTTTAAAGTAAACCTAGAAAAGGTGGTCAATGCAAAGCAAGTGGAGGGTGCCTATATCAACTGCTGCTCTCCACAACCATACTAAACTGAGAAGGATTAATGTGTAGTAGTACAGTTTATTAATTCTACCTTTTGTACAGTTATTTGGCCTTCAAGCAGTAAGAAAAACTCTATTTTGATGTTCGGTCCGTCACCGCAGTGTGGTAGTACCCACCAATCATGTCACCCAAAGATGGGCTCTTACTTATGAGGCCTGGTAGTTCTATAACGATATACATTTCCCAGGTAAAAGCGGCGATGACTCGCACGTACAACAAGAAAGCTTCCGCGTTGCCATACGCTCCGGGGACTATTAAACGATCGCGGCCGAAAGATGACGAGGAAGCTTACGAAAATACGCCGGAAGACGGAGATGAAAATACACCTGAAGTAGATGATGAGCAGAATAGTGACCCGGAGAATGATTTACTTATAAAGGTAAAGTTGAATAGCTCCTGTAATAATGTATATTATTTGATTATAGTGGCTGAGCTGGTAGTTAATTACGTAGCGTGTTTGTATATAAGGGTACCGTATAATTTCCGAAAAAATATGAATGTATTGTTGGACTACATTACCTACTTACTAGAGAATACTAGACTAGTACAAACTACCAGAAGTACTGCAAGATAAATCATAGTTTGTAGTTTCAATTTAAACTTTAGCAAATATATGTGCTACCACTGCAAGTAAGGAAGATCAGTCAGTACCATAAAAATAATATTATAATTCATCATCAACTGTTATTTTTTACATAGTACCATCAAGATTTAATTCTGTAATAAGTTTGAAGCCTCTTCATCCTTTATCCAATTCTTTTTTTTTCTCAACTAAATTAAAGTTTATTTATTTATTTATTTATTATCCAAACTTACAGGTTGAGGTCATATGTTGCAAGTATGTAATTACAAATTATTTATTTTTCACAAAGACTTACAACATATGTACAGTCGCCTGCAATAAGAAGTATACACTTCGTAATTTTCAAAATAATGTGATGTCGCTAAGTTCTTAATAATCGAAGTTAACATTACCGTGAGTAAAAATACTCAAATTATTCTTTGATTTTAAGATACTTCTGATTACATAGCGAAAAACAGAACTCTGCCACTAATTTGAAAATTACACTGTATACTTCTTATTGCAGGCAACTGTACAATAATACCTATAAAACCTTTAAAATACTTATTCAGCAGTTATACTAGGCAAATCTGTGTTACGTCTGATAAGTTCCTTCATTTAATTTAATAAATATACATTCTAATATGCCTAGAAATAAAGGTAGGTTGTACATATTATAAAATATTACAAATGTATACAATGCGTAATGCATTTTAACGAGCGAAAAAAAAAGAAAAGGGTATTACAGCGAAATCCCTTTATAACCTACTTAAAGATCTTGGCATGTCAAGAACAACCGTAACTTCCATCCTAGGACGTGAATACAAGGCTGCATTAGTAGGATCCTACCAAATTTGGTTAGGCAGGGGAAGAGGCTCGAGAGGTGAAGGGGAGAATTGATGCATCATAAAGGGGCCCTTAACCCTACTCCTGGTTTGCAAGTCCCAGGCCCCTCTGGCCTCTTCCTCTGCAACGCGATGGATCCGGCACCCGCACGGTAAATCCATGGAATGCTAAGAAATTTGTCTCTTATTTTGCAGCAATGCCCTGCTATTATTAGCTATTCCATTATAATGAAAATATATAATAAATGTAACTTCAATGTAAGGTAAACAGTATCAAGATCAGGTACTCCAGTACTACCAGTTAGCTTGTTACTTGGATTGATTTATTTATATGAATAAACCTAAAACGCCCTGCAGCATCTATATATCTATATTTTCCCAATAAACAAAATTTAGGAGTCTTCAATTACACTAGTGAATAGGTATTTTCTAGACAGACATGGCCAAGGGTAAACCATGTCATCGCTTTCTACAAGGTGAGACTGCAGCCTATTGTATTTTTTAAAGGAAGAGTCATTTGCTATTTACTTCAACAGAAAAAGAAGACCCAACAACCTGAGAAGACATCAAGTTCCAGCAGTGACAAATCTACTACCAGTAAAGGAAAATCCAGTAATAAGGGAACCAGTTCTACCAAAGCCAAGAAGAAATAGTTAGACAGTTTTTTTTAGTTTTATAGGATCTACAAGCATCACCCTATCATGTTTCAGCCCCAATGGAGGCTTATATTTGACTAATAAATATGTATGATTTAATTTTGTTCTGTCTGTTATTTTAAGTTTTTTTTACTATTATAAGGTTCATTTAATTTTTGTGATGTAAAATGTGCTGAGCATGTCATTGTGTAGTATACTCAAAATATAGGTAGACACCACTAATTTACCAATAAATTACAAACCCTGGACAATTGAGTTTGATAGGATGCTAATTAGAGACTACTAACCATTCCATGGATTCACCATGCAGGCTCATCATATTGCAGGGGAAAAAGTTAGAGGGTAACTGGGATTGGTAACCCTGGAGTATGTAGTTATGGGGCTACAATGCGCAATAACATTCCTCTTCATGGCATTTGTTAGCTCAACAATATTTACTAATAAGGAAATAATGTGCCTGCAGTGTTTGGAAGAGAGCAGCATAATAAGCAAGCACTATACTAGCATCTTACAAAACCCTTCTTCCTGCCCTTATCGCCCAATTGGTGGGTTGAGCACATGTAGTTTTTCTTCACCCTGTTATATTACTTGGCATCTCGGTACTAGCACCTTTCATGTCTTATCATTCTTCAGACAGTCCATACATGGCTTCGTCATTCCCATGCCCCCATATTCAATAAACATTGTTGTTCATCCCTTATGTATGACACTGATAACAAAAAGATATGGAAGGAACGCTCAGAATGATTGATATTACAATTTGTAGACAGTAACTGAGTTAAATTTGCACACTACTGTTCCAAGCATTCCATTCGACTGCATGTTTGTTGCTAAATATTCAGATCCATAGTCAATGTCAGCTGTTATAAATAATAGACCCTGAAGTTGTAAATGCACCTAATTTTTGAGTAGTACTACACAGTGCTTTGTCAGAAATTCTGATGTGTATGTTATTGTATTATGTTGACATTGTGCAGCTGGCTGCTCAAAATATAACTGTATTATAAGTAATTAAAGCTTGTTTATTCTTAATGGCATCTGGGATTGTACTACTGGTTGCTGATTACATAGAACCAGAACTTGTCAGAACCCATTAATCAATCTGCAACTTTAATAATTTAGTTTTCTTGAAATGCTTAGTTTTTTAATTGTAGATCTGACTTCAACCCCACCAAAATTTTTTGACTAAGACTATGTAGTAAGTCTGGATCTAATAAATTATCTCTGTTCTGCACTAATTGCATGCTATTCCTGAGAAAGTTGAGTTTTTTTTCTGCTTTACTTATAATTTTTGAACTTCTTTATTTGTCTGAAAACAGCTCAAAGCATCAGGTACAAAGTGCAAGATGACAAACAATTTTCTTGGAGGGGAAATAACAGACCCACCTAGTTTATCTTATATTTCCTGTCTAGTTTTTTATTTGAGGTATATTTTGTAAACAAAAATGTCAAGCTGTGTGTGTCATACTCATCATCAAATTATGTTCATCTGGTAATTGCATTAGACTAAAACGCCTGGGTCTTAGGTGTTTCAACTGTATAATATTCTACAAGAACAATTTGATGAGATATATCCATTGCTCATTATATTAAGAATACATACTAATGAATAAATTCAGGCATTACTTTGCGGAAATCCATATTTAATAATAAATATTTAAAAAATCTTATTAATATTTTCTAATAACACTTCAAAAATATAAGAAAATATATCTATTGACAATTCCACCAAATTGATTATGCTTTAAAAGAATCAAGACCTCCTGAGGATGCTTTGTGTTCAAGGAAAACAAGTAAAAATTCTTCCAGTTTGGTCACATGGCATTTCTGAAGTCTCGTCAGCCTATCAGTAAAATTAAGAATGAAGTGTTCTTCTAATATGTTAATTAAATGTTGTCTTAAAATATTTGTTATTATGACTACATTCTAAATAACTCACCAGCTCAACTACTGTAAACAAAGAAAACCCACCAAGTGAGAGTTGGGCCTATATTGAATAAACCATATTAGTATTTTACTTCATATGTATTTTTTTTATATTCTTCATTACAGTGTACAAACAGATAAATTACACATTCAGTTTTGTTATATTGAACCTGAGGTAACAGAATCGCAAGATTGAAGCTGCAAAATTATTAGTAAAAATTCTAATTATCTTCAGTGATTTAGTTATTTTACTACTAAATCAAGATAAAAGCACAACATTTTTATTAAAAATATCTAAAGGGAATTATTGTGTGAATCAACAGTACATACAGACACGAAAATATGACAATGCTCTTTATTACATAATTCACACTAACGTTTTTCAATATTTACAGTTGCTATTCTTTCCTAATACGTTTGACCCTTGGGTCATCGGGTCTCATTACAACGTACGTCATCTTGTATCTCCTGTTATCTCCATCGTTTTTAATGTAGTTGAAGCAGCCAATAGTTCCCAGGGCGATGCCTGCTAGAGCCATTCCAGTAGATGCTAGCACTTCGGGGATCTCATTCCAGCCCTGCTGCAATAGCTGTCCAAGAGACCGTCTTGAGGCAGCAGCCATCTCTGCCTTTACAAATCAAGCTGATATTTGATTCCAATGCACAATCCAAAATGCTGGTGAAATCCACTGTGATATCGAAGACCGATTCAGACAGAACAGACAGACGCAATTGACATTTGATTTGACATCAAATGTCAATTGCCATTTGAGATTTGAGGTATCGCCGAGTTGAAGTTGACACATGACATGAGGTTGCGTTCAGAAACCATGGATCTATGTTGTGTGAACCATTACATGATATAATTATGTCCATGCCAGAAACGTAACTCACCAGTGTCATAGAACTTATAATAATATTAGTACGTATAGAATAGACACTCCTCTCACCCTGCCACCGATTCTGAGCTGGCGCGGAGCTGACTTGAGGTCGGGACGCGCCACACGCGCACATAGACGTGACGAAGAAGCGTGACGATTGTACGAGTATTTTAAAAGTTGAGAATGGGGTATTCTTGTGCTGTTTGCGGTTGCTTATCAACTAAACGAGAAAAGGATTGTTTGTTGTGAATAATGATTGTTTATTATGCGAGAAGAACATAAATTGTTTATATTGTTATTTTAATTACTATCATTACCTGTATAAAATGTGAACTATGAATGATACTTTTTGTAAAGTGTAGGCATTGTCACCTACCTACCTACTCAGGGTAGAAGGGAGCATAAGAGAAAGAAGAGAGAGATTAGAATATAAGTATAATGTATAATAAATAGAAAGGGTCGTGGATCTCAGACAGGTATGGCAAATTTGGCAAGCTTCCTTGTTTAAGGACTTAGCTCCGGTCCGCTAGTAATTGAGTCAATGCTCAGCAGCAGGTCTGCCGTGCAGGGCTCGGCTCCACACCGCCGCGCCGGTAGAAATTCCCAGCAATCGCTGTAGAGAAGATGGCCGCGGTCGGTGCTGGAGATCAGAGGACGGCGGAGTTCAGAGGTCGTGCTCTGGAGGTAGTGTACGGCTAGTGTGTAGCTCGTACTGGATGTTCAGCCTCGTACTGGATGAATTCCGCCTCGTACTGGAACCCTGGAAAGCACATGTGCTCCGGTCACAATGGGTCCAGTAAAGTGTTGAGCTGGTGGGTCCACTGTCCCTCTGCTACTGAGCATATAGGGACTCGCAGAGGGCCTTTAGGGATGTGGCCCGCCAGCAAACAAGAGATACCATAAGGGCCAAAGAAGTAATGCTGCTGGTGAAGAATTCACATCCGCTAAGGCTTCCGCTACCGAGCATAAAGGGACTAGCTAGGCCCTTCGCGGATGCGAACCACCAGCCGCTCAGAATGCCAGAAGGGCGTAAATAGGTGTGTTGCTGGTAAAAGTGCGCACAATCCACGAGGTCCGTTCACCACCGAGCAATAAGGGACTAGCCTAGGTACATCGTGAAATGCGAGCTACCAGCAACACCCTTTAAAGTTTGCCAGAAGGGCGTAAAATAGAGAACACAAGTAGAATGTTGAGAAGCAACAGAAAACACAGAGAAACACATAAATTAAACAAGAGAAAGCAAGTAAAGCACATAATAAAATCTACAGAAAATAAATTGAGAGTACATACCAAAGGTTACAAATTGTAGGTTAGATTTTATGGTGGTCAAGTACACTTTCACTTCAAAACTCAACTTACCCAGTGTCTAGGGATTCTGAAGATTGATGTTTTAATTTAATTAAGTCTCAGTAACAACTTTTAGACGTAGTGATTTTAATTCTAGTTGAACAGTCGGTGGCTGGTGTCAAAGTGATGATGATTCCTCTTCGAGGAAAGACATCAAGTTGGGCGGATGTCGGAGGCGCATTTCGCTACCATATATGGTAATGAAAAAGGCCTCAAAACCGTTGGGGTCGTAAAACCAATCACTGCACTGGATTTTGAACATTTTCAAAATCCAAACGTTTCTCTATCGGAACTCACAACCATCTCGTGGTATTTTTTCTGACAGCCTGATTGACATTTATTTTAACTGTCACGATATGAGTCGAATTGAATGGAGAAGAAGAAGAAGAAGACGAGTAATTACTATCAAAGGCTTAACATTTTTGATTGTTATATACGACCTCTATCGGTGAGTCGCTGAACCACCTCAGCGCGCAGCAAAGGTAGTTAGTTTCTTGATTTAAAAGGTGCTTTCATCTTCAGATGGAATTTAGGTAGTCGTTTGTGCGTTTGCCTACAGATGTCGCATATTTAAATTAGAATCTAGTGAAATTTTTAGTTATTAAGATAACCGATATTTTTAGATCGGTTACAGCATCTATTATTGTATAAATAATGGAGTGAAATGTGAAGTAATGTTACCTACTCAGTTGTGTGTGGCATATTCCTACGCGTTCATGGAGTACTTGTGTAGTGACGTAGGTACTTGTAAATGTTTTGTAGGTAGGTATATGCATAATTTACGAAATCTAACACGACTAATAAAGGTACCTATCAAAAGATTGTAAGGTGTGTAAGTACAATAATTATTCATATGGAGACAACCTTAGGCTTCACGCACACAATTACTCGTGTACAAAAACAACACTTGTGTAGTGTCCGCGAAACGCATGACACACCGCAAACCATAACATTCACATGCAGGTATGCCCGCAGATTTGTCGCCAACGACAAATCCAGCGCATTAGTGCGCCTGTGAATTGTGGACTTTATAGTGCTAGTGCTATAACCGACTTCCCTCGCATACAAACTAGGTTTGGGCCGTGACTTTGCCAGCATGAAAATTGGTTAAGTCGCGTTTTCCCTAGAACTACTCGGTAAATCGAGATAAAAAGTAGAATATGCTCTAATCCAGAATTCATGAAATGTATATACCTAATATCAACAAACCGTTCAAAGCAGTGACGAACATACACACCATGCAACAGGGTGGGAATTCCCCTCCCAGCTTCATTATACATACGCACGGTGACAGATTTTTTTAAACACACATACCGTCACGCCTTTATTCCCTAAAAGTAAAGGGGCAGGCAAAGTTGTCTTATGTAAAAACCCATACTTCGGCAGCCATGTTTTGGTCGCATATAGGGTATGTTCCATTAGTCGCTAAGAACGTTAATTTCGATAATTTTGATCACATTCTGCGTCTGTGGTTGTGATCACTGTGATCGTTTTTAACTGTCATCCCCTGTTCCATTTAGGATAAGAACGCTAAGAATGCCACTAAAATTTTCCACTCCTGTCACTTTTGACATTAGATGTAGGGAATTCAAACTGTTCCAGTAGCCTCATAGCGTTTATGGCGAATATAACGCCAAGACCCATGTGGAACAACTTTTTGGGAGTGTGATCGTTTTTAGCGAATCTAACTTCAAATGGTATGCACCCTTAATAAGAAAGAGCGATTCTATTTCCATCTGCACGGCACAGGCTAAGACTCTAGATGCCCCCAAAAAATTTCTTTATCAAAATCTTTTACGACCTGGGACGCGACGGATTTGTGGTAGCTATACCAATGTACCATCATGATTTTTATGTGACTACATGCCATAGAATGAAACTATTCAGTAAGTACTATTTTTGTTCACATATAACTGTATGTTAACTAATATTGTAAGTATTATATATAATATAAGTGCTTTATTTAATTTTTTATCACAAATAATAAAAGGTTTTTATCCCGTACAATAACTTCAATTAAGAATATAAGGAATGTTCAATATCATCCTGTTGGAAGTTTTTGAATTGTGGCAAATGAGCAAGACGCCACCACTCACTTCGATACGAGTATTGTTGACAATAGCGCAGAACAGCTCCATTTAGAGTTTTTATGCCCTGATTACCCGAGAAGAAGAGGGAAACAACTAACATATCCAAGATGCTTCGCATCAGCTAAGATAATACGTCGCGACGTTTCCTTATTGATTCTCATTAGTGTGCGTATGTGCGTCTACTGCATGCTTGACTTCCTGTCTTTGTCATTCATTAAAACGTATCATATGTAATGGACGTGTAGTTGTGTGCATTATATGCTTGTGTTAAATTTTCTCCACATTATATTGTCGTGATATTAGCACGTACAAGAACGTTTAGCTTCCAAAACCTCCTGATCCGAAATGACCATATTTTTTTTTGTTTAATCAATGCACATGAATGTTTTGTTGTTTTGAGGCTATAACCGAGGAAAGTTTACTTCCGATTCAGAGACAAATTTACCTACCTTTAGAAAAAACATATTTTTATTAATAATACAATAAATAAATACTCCTTATTGTTTTATATTGCTGACAACATGTCAATTTGATGTTAAATTTAATAGACAGTTTGTCAGAGGAACACTATTTTGGTTAAGTATTGCGAATCAATACGTGATAAATATAACACTATATTATTATCATGACGCCCGAACCACAAGAAATCGGTCATCAAGTGAAATTCGGTAGGGGAATAATCGCGCTCTTCAAAAGAGGCTGTTGGGAAATACCCGAAATAATGGGTGCTTCCGGAATGGCTTTAGTAGGAATCGGTCTTGGCATACTTGGATGCTACAATTATTACAAAAACGATGGCGATAATAGAGAATATAAACAAACTTACATGGTTGTGAGATCGGATGATCCCAGAGCAAAACTAATAAAAAATCCTACATGCACCGAGTACAAGTGCTAGAAAGAAGTCAAATAAAATTTCTGGATCCCTTCTAACGTAAAACTTGATTGTTTCGATGTTTCATAGCGTAGTAGAGTAAATACTTATATATGTATTAACATAATAACTGTGGTTCTATTTATATTTTCCCCGGTTAGTACCATAGTAAACCCGAGATAAGTAGTTTGAATTGTGGCCCGTAGGATATATAAATGCCTATACTCTAGTCTGAATACGCAGGTTGTCCATATCTCTAAAAGTTTTATGTTTGTTATATGTAAAGGTTTTTAAAGCAGTGGTATTTCAGTGACATTGGCTATGGACTGCCGCGCAACAGAATTTGCGAAAGACCGCCTGGCTAGCCATCACCTTTAAATAGAAAATCTGTCTCCAAGGACCTAACCGTTTGTTCCGGCAGCTGACCTTGAGAGCCAGTGAAATTACAGTCACGTGAGACTTAACAACTATAGCTCAAGGTGACGGGCGTAGTGCAATTCGTGATTTGTGACGAAATGCATCTGTTATAGGCAGAGGTAAGTCCGCTTAACATCAGGCGGGGCTTACTTTTCTCTATGGCTCGAGCTCGTTCAGTCACAATAGCATAAAAAAGAAGTATACCATAATACATAAATTCGTAGCTTATTTATATCTACAAACACGACTTGATGATTTTTCGTAATATTATATTATTTTTGCAATGACGCATGCTCCACGGATAACATTACAAATTTAAAACAAAAGGAACAATTACAGCCGGTTTCTAAAACGCAAATTAGTGATAAATTACGTTAAATGCTTGTTAATCCATTGTCAAATGCAAATTGGGTTGCTGAAATTTCATGTGACTGTTTGTCAACACTGATGTCAAATCTCCGATTAAACGCCAATTAATTCAATTTTGGGTTTCTGAAAAGCCTTTTTTGTATGTTAACGGTTTGTCAAAGTGAATTGTGCTAATTGCCCAAAATCGACCAATTATTCGAAGATTAACATCTTGAAATCGTAAAGATATATAAAATGTGGCTTTTAAAATGGTTTTGGGAGTAGCTACCTAAATATTTCCTCTAATATCTGATACGATGGTACAAGTACATAATTATACCAAATATGACTACACATATTATACTAGGTACGTAAATATGGTATTAAAGTCGACGTGATTTTTTAGTGTTGCTGCTCATTAAGTTTATCATCATCACCACATCAACCGGAAAGTCCAGCATTGAACAAGGTTTCCCACATTAGGAGATTTGCAATCCCCACGCTTGGCAGGAGTCTCTTGGGGATCTCAGTAGAAATTGTCAGTGTATATAAGGCGATGCTGGTATTTTTCCCTTAGTCACCTTTTACGATATCCACGAGAAAAATTGTGGGGGGTAACATTCTAACCCTGCACCCCACAGGCCTGCTCAATACGGTGATATAACCTCCTGACGGCCTTATTATACAAACCCCAGCTGTATATACTACCAATGAAAGAATTCGCTTGAAATCTTATGGATGACCGCCTTCCAGACCTCAACAATCTTTGTGGAAGCACCTTTTGGTTAAGAAGGCGCCATAAGATATGGCTTAAAATTTTGTTGTGCGTCTGATATGCAGCAATAACCGGATGTGAGCAGTGTATTCTTTTGTATTGCTGCGCTGGAGATCCATGGTTAAAATCTCAAACCACATCACAAAAGAATGGACTTACATTTCGCCGCATGGTGCAGGTGCATGGCGGGAGTTTTTAGAATGCGTTATTAGTTGGCCCTTATACAGAAAATCTGTAACCAAGCATCTAATGGTGTGTTACGAAGGCTGTTCCTGATGAAAGCCTATTCTAGGTTAAACCTGTTTAGATTTTTCGAGTACATAATCATAAGACATCAATCACTTACCATCAGTTGAGATATATGTATTTTTTTTAGGCCTGTTATTTTAGCCTTTGACCACTATCTCACCTGATAGTAAGTGATGATGTGGTCGAAGATGTAGTTCAGGCTAACCTAGAAGTACTGGCTCTCAAGGACAGCTGCCGGAACACACAGTTAAGGCTTGGCGACAGATTTTCCACTTGAGGGTGGTAGCTAGCCAGGCGGGCATTCGCAAAATGCCCTACCACCATGATATAACGACTGCCATCCTAAGACAACAGCCGGGACCGACGGTTTAACGTGCCCTCCGAAGCACGGAAACGTTCAGTAGTAATGTCACTAGCGGTCACCCATCCAACTCATGACCGCGGGCGACGTGGCTTAACTTTGCTGATCGGTTAAGAACAGCTAAGTAAACTTCGCTACAAGCGCTTCACTTTTTAGTCAAGTTAACACTAGGCCTATATAGGTTGGAAATGGTACAATGTCTTATTAAATGTAGTAGTATACACCAAGACCGACTTTTATGCCCAACTGAGCAAACTTTATCTTATTATGATATGCATAACAATGATTATATAAAACATAAAAGTTTTAAAGAAACTTACCAAATTTTGCGTTGTTTAGGGAACTGTTAACTTTTACAACAACAACAACAACATTAGGAAAAAGTATATGTCGCTATTATTTGTGAATATATGTAATAATATAAAATATATCGTGATTTAATATCTGACTATGGAAACTAGTTATTCTTTGTTAACGAACATTAAAGCTGAAAAGACAACTTAAAAGATAGGAAAATATGACATTTTGTGTGTTTTTATAATTTATGTGAATAGAAATAATAAGATAGCTCATGTATTATAAGATTTGCTAATATATGACATAATTCTGTTGTATATTGTGGTGGATAGATAGTACGCACTAAGCTACAATTACTATTAAGAAATGTTTATTTTCACAGATAAAATAGCACAGAATAGATACTTACTCAAAATGTACTAAACAATAGTTTTTTTTAATGGAGGAGTGAAATAAAAATAATAATTAGTTCATACATTTTATTTTATGGTGCTCAAGTCACAATAATATTTAGTCAGAAGATAGATATGTGAAATGTGTAAATGTTGACTGTAATTAATATGTTTTATTGCTATAAATGAATTACTTGTATTTTTATTGAAATTAAATATTTACCTTTGGGAACCACAGTTAAAGATATTAAATAATAAGACATACCCATTTGTTTTTTTTCCATAACTACGGAATCAGTGAACGTAAAAAAATCATTAATATTTTTTTCTATGGAATTTTAAGTCGTTTTTATTACTCATTTTTCGTTTAGAATATTTTCCAATGCATTGTGCTTATTTTTATTCTACTAAGCAAATAAGAAAGTTAAATATTAATTAATTAAATATTTTACATGTATTAGCAATAACAGGATTTAAAGATACGAATTAGTAACCATGTGTGAATGAAATCAAATCAGAATAATATTGAGGACGGTCATAGCGTCAACCTACGAATTATTCGTAGGCGTCAACAGATAAAACCTCTTAAAGCAATATGTGTCCGACTGTACTAGACCAAACAAAATGTACGTGGGACTTCCAATGTACTTTTAGCTATGTTCTATGTTTTGAGCCACGTTGATGTTTCTGCCATTGTTAGTCACTATTTCAGCACTATTTTTTGAGACCAAGAACTAATTGAAATTCGCAGCCATTCCTGAGATATGGAGGTGAGTACGCTAGGATGAGCCTCACCCCAGCTTACTCACCAAGAGACCTGAATAACTTTTGACTGTGTGAAGCACTATTTTTGAGACTTGGTATACCGTGGTCACTATTTAGGCACTATTTTTTGAGATATTAATCTTAATTGTAGCTTGAGCCGTTTTTACGGACGAGAGGTGAGTACGCCAGAATGATATCATCCTAGCGAACTCACCAATCTATACCTGTAACTTTTTTTATATAGTGGCACTATTTTTCTATCTTACGGCACTATTTGTCACTATTTCAGCACTATTTTTTGGCATAGTCAAAATCAAAATTTTCTTAGGTGAGTACGCTAGGATGAGGGACACGCTGTTTCACTATTACCTAAATCGACTTTTGTGATCATCCGACCAAAAACCAAAACGTAGTGATTACCAGACCATACAATCTCATAAATAATTAAGTGAAATAATGACAGCATGTAATGCAAACAAATAAAACAGATATCTGACATACACACAAAGTCATTGCTCTAACGTATTTTATATTTTGTAGCATAGCACTCAAATTTAGGGATTTCGTTAAATAACAGATGGCGTTGTTATGTAATATGGAGAAATTAGTTAATACATATGGCAATTGCATTAACGTAAATAAGACATAGGCCAATACCTTAATAAAAAAAAAAGAACAGGTGTCAGACATTTCCCATGTGATAATTAGGGTTGGAATCACTTAGTTAGTGATCGAATGCTAAATTCGAACAAATCAGTAGCAGAATCGTTTAAGTTCTATGAGGGAACATGCGCTCTTTCAATTTTTCTTTTTATGTGATCGATTAAATATTTTCATTGCTCTTGTTTTAAAATTATCATCATTTTCTTCTAATGGTCGCTTGCCATTTAATATTTTATATACGTCTTTACAATAATTATGCAAGAAAAATCGTTTACGAAGTCGAAAAGAAATATTTGTAATTTCCTATTATGTTCATGACACCCGATATCATTAAAATCAATTAATATTAAACAAAGGGTTTTTATGTACATTTTCACATGATTTTGATATAAATCATTTTTATATAATAAACGATGTCTTGTATATTTGATACAACATTTGTTATTTTATCGCTGGGTGTGCATATCCATCCTTGTGCATACTCTCCTCCGTATATAATCAGAATGTCCCAAAGTTAAATTTTCAAATTAAGTGCACACACATCTTAAAAAAAAATATTTTTAGCTTTACGAGCTATGTAACCAGACATGTATGTCAATGCTCCCAAAACTCTTGGGTTCTCTTTTTTGAAATGAAATGGAGTGAATTCTATCTCAAGATAGTTCATGACTACTTCCCGGCTGGTATTATTATGCTGTCATTTTATTTTACCGCCGGCTAAAATAAAATGACATTGTATGCCGGGAAGTAGTCATGAACTATCTTGAGATAGAATTCACTCCATTTCATGAACAAGCATGAACTATCTTGAGATAGAATTCACTCCATTTCATTTCAAAAAAGAGAACCCAAGAGTTTTGGGAGCATTGACATACGTGTCTGGTTACATAGCTCGTAAAGCTACATTCTGATTATATACGGAGGAGAGTATGCACAAGGATGGCTATGCACACCCAGCCGGGAAGTAGTCATATTATGCTGTGCTGTGCCTTTTTCCGGTAAAATAAAATGACAAGTATACATTTGGTATTATTTTACTGCGTGCGAGCTGCAAGTAAATGTGATCGTATTGTTGAAACATATACTTTCGTCTAGCTTTCAAATAATTGATCACTTTCAAGTGGAGAAAATCCTGCCAGTGCTACTACTGATTGTGATGTGTTTAGTACTAAAAACGAGTAATTATTTAGCAACGAGGAATTGAATTGGATGTGTGGGCTTTGCGGAGTTTACAGAATTATTTTGAGATTGGAGATTAACTTTTTATCCGTTGATACAGAAGAAGAGACCCAACATATAATTCTCGTATCCTAGCGTGTGGGGTGTACATATACGTCGTACTGCTACTAAACGAAGATATTTATTAAAATCCGCTGTACAAAAATATACAAAATTTACTTTATGGTAAAAAGCACAAATCTGACGTGATTTCAAATAAAGAGACAATAGAGGTGTGACTAATATACTCGTAGAAATACGAATATAATAAAAGTAAAGAAAAAATATCACAATACATGATAGACTAATATTATTAATTAAAGGTAAAACTTACAACGGATAGAAATCAAAATACTCACCGATGGGAAATCGAGTTTACTAACTGTAACTGGTTTAATATGTTTAATTTATGTATTGAGAGGTACAACTTTGAGGTGATAAGCCCAGACGAGCCCACCAATGTCCCCACAAACTAAATTTATATGTTATTCTGCCTTGGATTCAAAAAAGGAAAAGGCTAATCAGCAAATTTTTGGTTGCCCGGCTTGTTTTACTTTAAGCTTCTATTAAGAAATAAGAATAATTCAATTCAAATCGAAATAATTAATTAACGAAATTTTAGTCTCGTGCATTATTGATGTAATTATATTATCGATTTGAATCGATGGCGAGCATCCCTAATTCCTATAGCCAATTCCTATTTGATTTTGCATCTTGCCGATTTGTTTACTTTCTGTGCCAGGAATTTAAATTTATTTAGTTTAAAGTTAGCTGTGAATGGTGCATTACTTTTATGCTGGCTGTGATCATATAGGGACGTTGTTATGGTGCCATATACGGTATTTTTACAATGAGGTGAAAAGATATTTTTTTGTTAAGTATAGTTGCAAGTATATAAATGAGGATAATAAAACATACATAAACTTATAGACTTTTATATTTAGTTATCAAGCTCATTGTAGGTTTTTGGCTGGATCTTAATACTGCTTTTACTTTTGATGCTATATGTTTCGATCCGTGGCAGGAAGCATTGGTGATTTGGTCCATATTTAAAAGAGTTAATGATCTTCACGCGTTCCTTGAAAGCAATTTATAGGATAACAGGTTAATATTAGACATTAAATATATAGTATATCTATAAAAAACTTATAGATATATCCATATTTAAATAAATAAAGGTACAAAGTATGAACCATACGTAACTGGGATGAGCATTTATGAAAAACAGATGGCAGCACTGTATTTTTTTATATTTTTTTTTAGTGCCATCTGTTATTTACGGAAATGACTAACCGTGACGTCATCAAAAAAATCTCTTAACACCTAGGGATGTCAAGTTTGGTCTCTATTTCAGTATATACAAAGTTACTTTATGGTGATTACATTACTCAGTGCAACGGTGGAACATTCCCTAGATTAATAAGATGGTAACCATAGTAACGGCGGCGAAGCACAGAAATGATTTGGCATTGATTTCATGTCAAAACAAAAGAGACAACGTTATGCGTTAAATAAAGACAAAATACTACAGAATGAATGAATATGAACGACTTTTTCAAATTTCATGTTATCATAGATAAAACAGCATGTGTTATGTAATTTTAAGTTAATATGCGTTCCAGAAACCCGTTGAAAGTTAGCAGATTGTTAAATGTGACGGCTTGTTAGATGAATCAAGTTTTGACACGCGTACGGGAAACCGGCGGGTCTTATACGGAAGCAATATTCTTTTAACGATGATGCAACCCTACAATTTAAATATTTTTATGTATTCAATAATAATTACAAGTTCAAAGCTAACAGCAAAATTATTCTTGTTTGCAATAACAGCGTAAGTTGAACAATAGCTATCTCCATCCTCACACGATGGTTAAGAAAGGAAAAATTAGTCATACGTTGGCTTAGCGGTTAGAGCATAACCCTGATATAGGGGTGGATGTCGCGGATTCTAATCCCGCACATGACTAATAATTTTTCCTCTACTTGTAATTTTGACATATTATATTCTCTAATTAATTATCAAAACTGTTTTTATGTTGTTGGCGTAAATATACTATTCGTATTAAGTCCTTGTGTTTCGTCCAGTGTGTAAGAGAAAACATTTTGTATGACTCTGAAACTGTGCCCGGTGTATGGCAATAGGGTCGCCCCAATTACATGGGACTAAATCCGTTTTAATTTAAAAGTTTAATTAAATTACTAGTTAGACTAACTACTATTTTTTAGTAGGTACTATTAGATTTTTAACAAAAATACAACGAGAGGAAAAATTTGTCATGTGCGGACTATAATTATTCCTCACGTAGCAATTTTTTTAAGTAATCCACGGGGCATGCGTCATAGCAAAATTTTTTTTTAATTCTTAGATTTATTGACTGGTTATCGCATCTATCACGGGGAGTGTTCTGAGGAACTGTTCGGATTTACTACCTGTAGCTCAATTTCACCATCGGACGTCCCGACAAAGCATGATGTTTTATCAATTTCATGTCGACGTCTGGAAGTCCAGAACCTTGCGATTTTCACGGCATTTTCTACCTCGCACTGCCACAATATGGAACCAGCTGCCAGGTGCAGTATTAACGGATACGACTTAGGGGCCTTCAAGAAGAGAGCATATTCCCTCCTCAAAGGCCGGCCGTTGCCGGCCTTTGAGGAGGGAATATGCTCTCTACGGATACGTTTATCCTCGATACCTCTGGTATTGCGGAAGTTCGTGGGCGACGGTGATCACTTACCACCAGGTGAGCTGCATGCCGTGTGCCCTCCTATCCCATTTAAAAAAAAAAGTATTGTTAGCGCTACCCGTTCCGGCCGTATACTTTCATACAAATGTTATACGGCTTTCAAATGGCTGCCGTATGCCATATATTTGATTTGTGATGATTTACCCGCCCCCGAAAGCGGTATAATACGGCAATTATCGTATCCGAAACATCACTGAGCCGCAATCCACTCAGCTCTCATGACATATATTCTATTTGATCTATGCTCATGCCGTCAAAATCAGTGGGGATAGTAATCTTTGGTCAAAATGGCGGATTTCAAATGTCAATGCCAGTCATAAGTCAATGGGACAGTGTTACCATGTTAAGAAATCGGTCTCCTATTCTTATTTTCATGGATAAAGTAACAAGTGTCCGTTATCGGTTCTTGTCTGTCATTGGTGCCAAACGTTACGACGACCACAAATTATATAGATATGTCTAAAGACGACGACGACGTAACAAAATATGTCTGAAGAAAACGCAATTATATTAGATTATTAGACGGAATATTTTTGTATAATAAATGTTTTAAGGTAGTTGAATAATTAATACCCTAACCATATCAAGAAAGTGTATTTTTTCTAGTTTGCCAACTGTAAAAGAACACTGTTTTTTCCTTAATTTTGGATAATTTGGAAATCATAAGAATCTAGCTAGGGAGTAAAAGAAAATGATCTCTTTGGCATTGCGAAGGTCATCAAAGTGTTGTCATACACAACGGTTTGTCCGCAGTTGTGCGGAAATTAGAAATAGGATACGTGGGACTATTAGTCGTGGTAATAGTTTTAAATATATGTGTTATTCTATAACTTATATTATATATACTCCAATATATTGTAATTAATCTACTTAATACTAGATGACACCACTAAAATCAGGTTGATGCGATGATCCCCCCGAAGGGTTCCCGCCTTGTCGTGGCGGTGGGGCTTAGTAGCCGTGGCTTCGTCACCCACGGTGAAGCGAAGAGGAACCAGGGGCCGTGCTGGCTTGGGCAGTCGGCCGGCCCCAGAGGGGCCGCTCCACTGGGCTTTGCCTCTAAGTCCAGACTGGAGCGGCAACGGGTAGGCTGCGGTGCTGTATGGGCAGCACCGCATCTGAGGCGGGCTGTGGTGTTGTATGGGCGACACCACAGCTGACGGTGAGGGGCCACGGCGGGAGAGGAGTGCCGGTATCACGGTGCGCCGCTCTCCCTACCTTCCGTGGTCACGGCGGGGCCGCCACCGTTTGATGGCGGACGCGGAGGGGCCGCAGGGGAGGAGGAGTGTTGGTATAGCGAGGCGCCGTTCTCCCTATCCTCTGCGGCCGAAGTAGCAGGCGACGGGGCTACTCATCTGACCCGTCGCAGGGGGACCTAGGGCGTCGGAAGCGGGGTCGTCTGACGCCCATTAGCGGGCTTGGTCTCCGGGTGATAGCGACGTGCCATGTGTTCTGGTGCGTCGTGAGGGGTAGCACCCCAGGAGGGGTCCGGCAACGGACAACCGTGGCGGGTTCGTGGTTGAGTGCTAAAGCGACCCTGCGATCCCGCCGAGAAGCGGTAGAGATGGAACACCGTGTGTTATTTGGTCGGTAGGGGCACTTGCTGCTGTGGGAGTAGTTGGTGTCGAGCCCGACATATCCCGGCCACCTTCCCCGGGGTGGACGGGAATGCGTAAATGCATTTTTCACACGTTAAAAAAAAAAAAAAATAAAAAAAAAAAAAAAAAGGTTGATGCGATGATGGTTGCTGACGATGTACAGTGCTCAAATTGATTGTAATGGACGAGGGAAAGAAGATGTAGAAGTCTAAGAGCCATACGTGATTGACGTCGTGGCACAGCTTGACATGCTTCGGCAGCCCGAAGGATGTTGTTGAATGACGTGGCTTGCCAAATCATGCTGCGGCACGTCGTCATGGCGTCCCGCAGAAAGCGTGGCCGATCTAAAATTCTCCTAAAGTTTGTGGTTTCTGGAATTTAGTACTAATATTAGTTTCTGCTGAAGAGGAAGAGAGATAAATTCGAACTTTTCTAATTGAATAATATATAGTTCTGGGTTAGCTTACTTCTCATGTCATGATACGATGTGCCACCGCATGCCGCAGCATGATACAAGAAGCTACGGTCTCATTGTACGAAATAAAGGAATATGAATTCGAAACTAATTGTACTAAGGTTAAAAACAACATGCTCAGGATAAAAATCCTTTGATGTGTCGTGACATCAGTCAGCGCCGGCCAATAATATATGAAACTTGTAACTCTCGCGGCAAAAAAAGAACTTTTTAGGAACCAAATCGGAATGTTAGACAACGATCCTAGCAATAGCAACACTTTAAGCAAGTGTGACTGTGCTGTGACAGTGTGACTGACAACACAACAGTGACAACACCGGAAAGCCGGAAAGCGGAGTTTTAATTGGGAATTTTGCTGTGTCTAGCTGTGTGCCTGTGACTGTTACGGAAATTTAAAGATTATTGAATGCGAATACGTGTGAAATTTAATTTTTAACTGTACATAACTACATAGTTTATCAAATATTTGGTGCTGGCGGTTCGTCCCGATCGTTTTTTAATTGTAAAAAGCGATTTTCAGCACGATGGCTTCGCGGTTTGATTGTGTTGAGCAAGGTCCACCAATTGAGGTGTTCCAATTAATGAAACTTTTCACTGAAGACACATACCAAAATAAAGTAAACTTGAGCGTTGGCGGTAAGTTTAAAAACAAATAAGATTCATCATACGAAAGTCATGTATTATACCATACCTACGTCTCTAGGCCTCTTATGTAATATTATTATCATGTCCGCTACAATAATATTTACGATGTAAATAATATGTTACAATAATTTAAAGTGCTTATTTACAAATTATTAAATTTTCTTGTTAATTGTTGTAAATCGAACAACATCTTTCTAACTTCATCTCGTTAAGTATGGGATAAATATCTAGATGTCTGAGATAAAATGTGCATTTGGCTAGTCTTTAATGTTGGTGTATGCTACAATATACTTTTTTTTTCAGTATGATATAATATGTAGTTATCTTAAATAAACCACATTGGATAACTTATCCTGTGGAACCCATTAAGTATGTGAGAAATAAATTGTAATTAAATAGGTATATTATATTAGTTCTCTATTTTGCAGTTGTTTCATTACTTAATATATTTGGGTCATTCTAAGTTAAGAGGTAATCTGTTGTATGAAGTGATGGCATGACAATTTTTTAAATATATTTACTAAAGTATAAATTTTTTGTATGGAAATGTTTAAGTTGAAAATGTTTACAAAGTGTCCAGTCAATTTGTTGGTTTTATCTCGTTTTATAAGTGACCCGGGTAAATACTCAGTACAGGGTAGAGACAATATGCATAGGGGAGGATACTTTATGGACAGGGAAGAGAGAAAGACATATTAAAAACAGGGTTATTTTTATAAATCACCTTTATTTATTTATTGTATTTTAATTATGAATTATTAATTACTAGACTTATCATTTCTTAGCAGTGCTTGTTTATAAAATTAAATGTTTCTTAAGCGCTAGGCACAAAACATAAAAAGGTTCTTACTTTTCCTTTCCGTCAAAACAAAAATATCTATAACTTTACTATTAATAGTCAATAATGAAATAAAAAGAAACAAAACGTTCTCTGAGTACACAGTATAAAATTTTTCTTGAACTTAAACTCTAAAAACATTTAAATTAAATGCTATTTAAAAAAAAATTTTTCTAATACCTGCATTCAAAGACATCTATAGATTTATTAAATGCATGTAAAATACGCTGCCTTCTCCTTTTTAAGTTAGGGAGGTAGTTTTTTTTAAAACCTGATCCAAGGTGGTGTAAGAAATATCACAGATTTTACAAAATATAACTTGAAGTTCATAACGATATTCTGTTTTTGTATCTTGAAGTTTAACCAGCACAAAGTCCCCGTTGCAGAATGTTTTCTTCCAGATGTTGAGGGCTTGGAATCATCTTTGTGCAGTTGGTTTTTATACTGGTAGGTATAGAATGCTGTAATGTTTCTTGAGGCATCTTCCTGTGTTCTTGAGAGGTGAAATTGATTAGTGGTTCATCTTCTAAAATGCTAGCTCTTTATATATCATCAACACGTAGATTAAATTTACGATGTGTTTGTGGATAATCCAAAGTACCCAATTAAAAATGTCAACATAGCTCTGAGTCACAGAAGCAGTTCAAACTTTTCAATGTCAGGTAATAAGGCACACGCAACCGGTAACTTGGTGAACCTTTAGTGTGCCTGAAAATGTCTTTATACCTTCAGTAGAACCTAATTTTGCTGCTTTTTCACATATGTCTGTATCGTCTACAATAAAAAATTTAATATTCAGGCAGGTTTTCTCAAGGGCTTTAACTAAGTCATCTATCGATAAAATATCGGTGCCACTCGCAACTAATCTATCTGCAGTTCAAGAGAACTGCCAGTAGCACCCACTCCATCAGGAGCTTCCTTACCGTGACCTGCTTCATGAAAATTCCAAATTGTGAAATTTTGAAGTTCAGGGTAGAACTCTTCTAGTATTGTTGCCAAAACCTTGAACATCATTTTATTACGATATTGAACGGTGACTGGCCCATCCCTCAAGAAATGTAAAGTCGTAACAGTAGCCGGCAGACAGTCAAATATGGGCTGTAAATGCGCCCAAATTGCTGGAGGTGAGTGCAATAAATTTTGTGACAAAGTGCAGTAACATTGACTTTTTAGCTTTTGGTCGACATCTTTAGTAAAGACTACAACGGTGTGTATACTTATTTGTTATCTCGATCCTCTGAAATGAAAGGATTGTACTTCTTCAGCATATTTTGTTAGGTAATTTTCACTAAAATCTACATATTCACTAAAATCCAAGTATATGTTGGGAGAAAAATGTAGAAGTTTTCATGGAAACGCATACAAATGTAGCTCCCCTGGACATTAAGTATCTCCCCTGCCATCAAAAGAGCCAGGGGAAATACGCCAGGGGAGATACATTTTCGATTGATATCTTAAATAGCCGTAAAAGCGTTTCTCGTACGCAATGAACAATCAAACATAACAATGTATGCACTATTCATAGTTAATATTTAAGTCTATATAAGTATTTTAACAAACAATTGCTAAAGAAAACTTACCAGAGGAAAGACTGCATTCACTCAACATTTCTAAACCCAGCGAGCGGCGTGACTGAAATGGCCATTAAAATGGCTGCGCAGTCGCCTTATGCACCGCTTGCTGCTAGCTTCACGATACATATCATACACTCAAGGTGACAACTTTCATAAACTAGCAAAACAAAACTGATTTTTAAAAGAAGACAAAAAGCCCGGGGACGAGACACGTAACACAGAGGACAAATTTCGGCGTTGATATTATTTATGAAAAATTTGAATATAAGTAATTTTACTTATAAGACACTTACCCCCGGTTTCTGAAACGCAAATCAGCGACAAATTTATTTAAATGCTTGTTAATCCATTGTCAAATGCAAATTGGGTTGCTGAAAACTTCATGTGACTGTTTGTCAACACTGATGTCAAATCTCCGATTAAACGCCAATTAATTCAATATTGGGTTGCCGAAAAGCCTTTTTTGTATGTTAACGGTTTGTCAAAGTGAATTGTGCTAATTGCCCAAAAACGACCAATTATTTGAAGATTAACATCTTGAAATCGTAAAGATATATAAAATATGCCTTTATAAATGGTTTTAGGAGTAGCTACCTATATATTTCCTCTAATAACTGATACGATAGTACAAGTACATAATTATACAAAATATGATTACACATATTACTACTACGTAAATATGGTACTAAAGTCGACGTGAGTTTTTAGTGTTGCTGCTCATTAGGTTTATCGTCATCACCACATCAACCGGAAAGTACAGCATTGAACAAGGTCTCCCACATTAGGAGATTTGCAATCCCCACGCTTGGCAGGAGTCTCTTGGGGATCTCAGTAGAAATGGTCAGTGTATAGAAGGCGATGCTGGTATTTTTCCCTTAGTCGCCTCTTACGATATCCACGGGAAAAATTGTGGGGGGTAACATTCTAACCCTGCACCCCACAGGACTGCTCAATACGGTGCTATAACCTCCTGACGGCCTTATTATACAAACCCCAGCTGTATATACTACCAACGAATGAATTCGCATGAAATCTTATGGATGACCGCCTTCCAGACCTCAACAATCTTTGTGGAAGCACCTTTCGGTTAAGAAAGGCGTTAAGATATGGTTTGAAATTTTGTTGTGCGTCTGATATGCAGCAATAACCGGATGTGAGCAGTGTATTCTTTTGTATTGCTGCGCTGGAGATCCATGGTTAGAATCTCAAACCACATCACAAAAGAATGGACTTACATTTCGCCGCATGGTGCAGGTGCATGGCGGGAGTTTTTAGAATGCGTTATTTGTTGGCCCTTATTCAGAAAATCTGTCACCAAGCATCTAATGGTGAGTTACGAAGGCTGTTCTTGATGAAAAGCCTATTCTAGGTTAAACCTGTTTAGATTTTTCGAGTACGTCATCATAAGATATCAATCACTTACCATCAGTTGAGATATATATTTTTTTTAGGCCTGTTAGTTTAGCCTTTGACCACTATCTCACCTGATGGTAACTGAAGATGTGGTCGAAGATGTTAGGCTAACCTAGAATTACTGGCTCTCAAAGGCAGCTGACGGAACACACCTGTATGAGATTGGCGATTTTCTACCTGAGGGTGGTAGCTAGTCAGGCGGGCATTTGCAAAATGACCTATCACCATGAAAAACAAAGTCAACAACAAAAAAAGCTGCTGTTTCACTGTTACCTAAATCAACTTTTATGATCATCCGACCAAAAACCAAAACGTAGTGATTACATACTCATTGCAACGGTAGAACATTCCCTAGATTAATAAGCTGGTAACCATAGTAACGGCGGCGAAGCACAGAAATGATTTGGCATTGATTTCATGTCAAAACAAAAGAGACAACGTTATGCGTTAAATAAAGACAAAATACTACAGAATGAATGAAAATGAACGACTTTTTCAAACTTCATGTCATCATAGATAAACAATCATGTGTTATGTAGTTTTAAGTTAATATGCGTTCCAGAAACCCGTTGAAAGTTAGCAGATTGTTAAATGTGACGGCTTGTTAGATGAATCGAGTTTTGACACGCGTACGGGAAACCGGCGGTGTGCCTCAGTTATTGTTCTGTATAAAATTAACGATGATAAAGTAATTATTAAATTTTAAAACAATAATAACTGACTAAACTACGTACATTTCTTTAATAAATTTAAGTGAGCATGAAGAACACATTTAGTTTTAAGTAATGAATAGGTTAATTAGGAAGTTGGTATAAAAAAAGGTATTTTTTTTGTCCTGGCCATGGAAAGTACCTCTTAACTTAGAATGACCCATTTATAAATGGCAGTTTGTTAAGTTAGTGCATGCTATTGGTAGTTTCTGTTTATATTTAAAATGTGATTTCATCAAAAGTATTTGGCTCTACCCATCAAACAACCTACTACTACTACCCTGCTACATTTTTCAGTGCTTGTAGTTGTCATACACCAGGCTCGTATTAATTAAAGCATCTCAGAGTTGAGATTTATTAAAAGATGTAATTACTTTATTGAATTTTTTATGCCTATTGGTTAGCCTGTGGCCTCTATCTCACCCGATGGTAAGTGATGATGTTGTTCAGGCTAACCTAGAATTACTGGTACTCAAGGACAGTTTCCGGAACACACCGTTAGATGCTCAGCGACAGACTTGACTTTTCTACTTGAGGGTGATAGCTAGCCAGGCGGGCACTCGCATAATGCCCTACCACCATGCAATAACGACTGCCATCCTAAGACAACAACAAGGAGCAACAGCTTAACATGCCCTCAGAAGCATGGAAGCGTTCAGTAGTAATGTCACTAACGGTCACCCATCCAACTCATGACCACGGTAGATGTTGCTCAACTTTGCTGATCGGTTAAGAACAGCTAAGCAAACTCGCTACAAGCGCTTCAAAATTGTGACTTTTAGTGTATGGAACACCTGTCAAAAACTGCATCTTTAGATCCATCTCAACTTTTAGATGCATCTATTAATACAAACCTTAAAAGCAGTGATGGCTCAGTGGCATTGTCTATGGACTGCCTCGCAGCAGGTTGAACCTGCTGCGAGGCAGTGGCGCATGGAGGCACATGGTTCGAATCCCGCCCAGAACTTGAGCTTCACTGCATGGTGGAAGGGGATTTTGCGAATGCCCGCCTGGCTAGCGACCACCCTCAAGTAGAAAATCTGTCGCCAAGCACCTAACGGTGTGTTCCGGCAGCAGTCCTTGAGAGCCAGTGAAATTACAGGCACATGAGACTTAGTAACTATGTCTCAAGGTGACGGGCGCAGTGCATTTCGTGACTTGTGACGAAATGCATCTGTTACAGGCAGAGGTTAGTCCGCTTAACCCATTGGCATCGGCGATAATTATAACAATAGAATTTCATTCATAAATTGGCCATAGTGGGTCAGTCTGATGGCAACTTATTAACATCAGGTGGGCCTCGAGCTTGATCCGTCACAATAACATAAAAAAAAAAAACCTTAATTCACATTCAAGACTCAAATATTTCAGCGTAGGAATCTGTTATACATTGGTATCTCTATAAC
Source organism: Plagodis pulveraria (assembly GCA_963890685.1). NCBI lineage: Eukaryota > Metazoa > Arthropoda > Insecta > Lepidoptera > Geometridae > Plagodis > Plagodis pulveraria. The sequence goes on from OY982950.1 coordinate 7,743,924, forward strand.
TTGAATAACAAGGGAAAAGCAAAAAAAAATGAGTTAACGAGTTTTCAACTTAACTAGTTTCATTTTTTGAGATACATTTTTTAACTGCTGAAATTTCGAAATACAAAGGAGCGATTTCTAAATATATTTTTAGATATGTAGAGTCAATTTGAATAACAATTCAACTTAAGTTTTACAGTGCTAATTTTTTACATATTAAAACAAATTCCATATTAGTGAAGTAAACTGTACATTAGAAAAATCCCTTATCTCTAAACAATTTCGTCACCACTACCCCGTGACCGCGATCACTGCAAAGTGTTTGAAACATCAGGACAAAAATAATGGTAAACATATGCGATTTAAACCGTTTAAAGTTGTTTAATTACTACAAATACGTGACCGTCGATATCATCACATCTTTCAACATAAGTTCGTAGTGTGTTGATTGCAGCTCTGGCTTCTTTATTTGTTATTGGTGGTTCAAAACTTGCTCGATCAATATGATCATAGTAATTTTCATTAACATCATATCCTCACTCAGTCTTTTGATTCCGCTTTGTACATGTAAAAGCCAAACAAGTACTGACGGACAAGTTCCGCTAAAAGTAATTGTGTACCGTGTCAACAAGGAACAAACATAACTTTTACAGATGTGTTACTGAGAAAGTTTAATGAATGTATTCATACATTGCACGTGTACAAGACAAACACACTAGATAAAAGCCCAGAACCCTGGATTTTATTGCTGTTACATATTTCAGGGAATTTCAAGTAAGACGTCATTATATTTTACTAAATATGACTTACGGAGTCTCCTTTTTAAAATTCGAATTAATACAGTATACATATATCAATACTTCATAGGGAAATAACATTTTGTTTGAGTTACAAAGTCTAAATAATTCGATTCGAGATATCGTTTATTTAAGCTTACAGCGGAAGGGAATGTAATTTTTTTCGAATACCTGAGGATTTTGAGTTAATGAGGTTCGAGTTATAGAAATTCCACTGCATTACCGAGAATTGTCAAATCCTTGACTACATTTACTAAAATTATTATTATTTCAATTGTATACTGTCTGTAGCACAAACACTTCTGAAGTTAAAAATTTGTTTGTCAAATGAAGTTACCGAATGAAATTTGTATTTCATCCTATTGGTGGCGTAATATAGGCCCTAAACCTCGTAATTGTACAAACTTGTTTACTCTTCTCTGATATATATAATTTCCATGACGTAATGTTGTTATTTTTGGTTGTACATTCCGATAATTTGTACGAAAGTGTTATATTGCATTACATACTCGTAAAATGAAACGCAGATGATAGAATGTTGACTATTTTGTAGTTGTGACGATTGAAAGCGTTCTCTATCTCTGCTGCGTGTGTGCAGTACATCTGCTTTCAAATAGCAGTCATATTATAGAGCAGAACTGTAATGGTACTTTTCTTAAAAAAAAAGGTGACAACTACTACTCGTTGAAGAACTATAGTTCTTCAACGAGTAGCTTATTTCACTTCTGAGCCATGTTTAAGCTGATTTCGAGATTAATTACGAATCTTCCTCGTTGGTTTGATGACTTCCAGTCTCCCGAAACCGGGTTCCGAAAAGGCTTCATCGCCATACACCACATCCATACTCGCCGACATACGGTTATACTGTGGGGGCGAAAAACAGACTGAGGAGTGTAATCGGCCACTATGTCTAGCGTATGTGGACTATGAAAAAGCCTTCGATTCAATCGAAACCTGGTCGGTAGGATAGTCTCTTCAGCGATGCCAAATCGATTATAGGTACATCGAAACGCTGAATTTCTTGTATAGAAACGCCATCATGTCTATTCGATTATTGGACAAGAGCACGGAACTAATCCAACTGCAACGAGGCTTGAGACAGGGAGACGTTATTTATCCGAAACTTCACGAACGCAATAACCATTGGGGAACAAAGATTCCCGAATGGTGGAGTTAGTAGCCAAAAGTAGTAGTAAAAGTCGCGGTTAGCCAATGGTGACAAGTGGCTAATAGCCGATCTTTGTGGCGATCTAAATCGTTAAGATCTCATTAAATCCATCTTCACATTAAAAGCTGAATGTAAAAACAATTCAAAGAAGAACATCAAATGTCATACCTTTTACACAACTGACCAAAAAAAGGAGAGTTATGTTTTCAGGGTTCATGTATGTATGTATGTTTGTGAGTTTCTTCATTCCACCATAACTTCTAAAAATTAAATAAATCAACTGGCTGAGGCATGCCAAGTTGTGGGATAAAAATGTGGGATTTTTTTCTTCCAAATCCATCTATTGTGGTATCAATATGAAGGGCTTTAAAAAACGATTCCATAAATATATATAACTTGCAGTTTTAATTTCAATGAAACAATAAAACATTTAACGAAAATAAATAGTTGCAGTCGGGTGTTTTTACTGTATTAATTAATTTATACTTTATTAATTTAGAATGTTATAGTTTACATGTGAAAAAAGTTTCACTGTTATTGTTATTTATAGCAGATAGGCTAGCCTTTGACCACTATCTCACCTGTGATGGTATGGTCGAAGATGTTGTTCAGGCTAACCTAGAATTACTGACTCTCAATGAGAGCTGTCGGAACACACCGTTAGGTGCTTGGCAACAGATTTTCTACTAATTAGCCAGGCGGGTATTCGCAAAATGTCCTACCACCTGGTAGATAAAATTTTACTATGCAAACTATATGATAAGGTCCTATTAGCGATTAACAGTTTATTTTAAACTTATTTCTCATACATTTCAGCATACAGAGATGAGAATGGTAAACCATGGGTGCTGCCAGTGGTACGCAAAACAGAACAACAGATGGCTGCAGATGAGACACTGCTGCATGAGTACCTGCCCGTCCTGGGTGAGTTAATTGATGTTGATTACATGATGCGTTATAAGTAATTGTCATACATCCTGTCCATTACATAATTTTGTGTGTGGTCAAGAGTGATGTAATGGATTGGTGATTCCACGAAATTGGGGTAACTCTGGCACTATCATGTGTTAATATTGGAATTGGAAACATGTTATAATATGTGAGCGTCGGATGCCTATGCCGAATGGAAAGGCATCCAATGGTGCACACCATTGGAGAACATTTAATTTAACCCACCTTACCAGATTTTGCTATATGTAATGAGATATGATATGAGGATGCCCGCAAGCCATCATCGTTACTAGCGAACGTATTGTGCACAGTGCGTCTTTTTTCATATATCTTCTTCAATGTTTGGAAATATTTCAAATCTTTACCTATTTTATCAGGACCTTCTTCGACGACGTTTATAGATGGTGTATATCGCTTCTTAAAATATCTGCCCATATTGATAGCTGAAGTCAAGCCAACATTATAGTTCACTATCGAAAGCAAATACATTTTCGTGGACCGCAACCGCTTCCGAGTTGTAAACCCTAATTTTTTTTCAACACCGTCTAGTCTCCCGTGGACCCCTGCAGGTCATTTTTTCTTTGAGAATCAAAGGACTAAGGTCTTGGAGCGATGAGCGCAGTGCAGTGTCAAGCAGAACAAGGACGGTGACACTGAAACTGTAATGAGTAGGCATGACATTTACCATCAGACAGCGTCTTGTCCGTCTAATCAATTAATAAAATTAAAAAAATGTGATTGATAAACATTTGAAATTTACTTCTAGGTTAGCCTGAACAACATCTTCGACCATATCATCACTTACCATCAGGTGAGATAGTGGTCAAAGGCTAACCTATCAGGCATAAAAAAAACAATTTCAAATTTTATGACTGACCAATGATCCTTAGTAATATATAAATTTATTACTAAGGGTTTTCAAATATGATTAAAAGCAAGATCGCGGGTTAAGGGAAAATCACGGAAGTGCTCAGTATAGTAATGTCACCAGCGGTCACCCATCCAACTCATGACCGCGGGCGACGTTGCTTAACTTTGCTGATCGGTTGAGAACAGCTAAGTAACCTTCGCTACGAGCGCTTCAAACTTCAATTCAATTTCAATATTGACATAAACAAGTTTATATAAACACGTTGATATTTATAGTTTAATATTGCATAAGACAAGTTCACAGCATGTTATTAACGCTATAAGTTAATAATAAGTGTCGCGTTACGTCCACTTGTTATGAAGTATTGCGTCAACAATCAACACTTATGCTGATAAGATTACTATGTTATCACTCTATTCAATTCTTTGACGTTTTTATATATAATTATGTTGGGAATTCAACAAAAACTCATCATCTGCCTTCCTTTACCCTATTCGTGTGGCGTAGGTATAATATGTCTTCTCTAAGAAATGTCTACACAAGAAAGTATTTGTCACCTCACACGGTCGGAAAGGTGTTGTTTATCATTCTGAATCTGCGTGGAAAATTATTTTTATCCTCTAGTGTAGAAAATATTTTTGGAATTCGAATCTCCCTAAAAGTTCCAGAATAATGAAGTTACTTTAAATATTATCAATCAATTTTAGTCATTTTACTTTGAAGGTTTACCATAAATTTACGCGCATTTAATACATTAGTGAGGCAGCTATTCTTGCACCTAGCATTTGCTTGCTGGAGTAAGGTGAACAATTGTGTACACTCGGCAGTAAAGTGATTTTGCACCTATGAAACCTTCGGTACGCTCAGGATTATGTATTTTGAACCAAGAGCTTCGCTTCTTCAGGTTTCAATAAATGCAAAATAACAACTTTGCAGCCTTGCATTACAAATAACTATTTTCGCTTACAACGCACAAGAAACCAAGGAAATACTTGTAAACATTTTCGAATTCGGTTTTATGGCCGGCCGCCTGCCTGATACCCACCCTTCACTGAGTACTTTCCCATGGAGCGTGATATAAGTAATAGCCACACGCGAGCTGAAACTTGGTTAAACTTATTACATAATGATAAGTTGATAACACTAAGTTACGTCTATGGTGTTCGATGATATGCTAAATATGGCTTTGTCGCCTTAGTTTATCAGAAACATAACATGTGTGCTATTTTTATATGTTTGCGTAAATATATTATTCTGTATTGTAAATTATACGTAGTAAAAATGACTGTCGTGACGAAAAATAACAGGAGACCGACTTAAAAAAATGTGGTGTATTTTTGAAGACAATACATAATTAATTCAGAGAGATATATCCTATCATAGCGTTCCTTTACACATGAAATACCGTGCTCAATTCTCTATCAGCAGCCTAGGTCATACGCTAGAGGTTTAAATCGGTTTAAATTTTGAAGCAGTGATGGCTCAGTGGCATTGGCTATGGACTGCCGCGCCGCAGGTCCATGGTTTGAATCCCGCCCAGAGCTTGAGCTTCACCGCATGGTGGAAGGGCATTTTGCGAATGCCCGCCTGGCTAGCGACCACCCTCAAGTAGAAAATCTGTCGCCAAGCACCTAACGGTGTGTTCCGGCAGCAGTCCTTGAGAGCCAGTGAAATAACAGACAAAATGAGACTTAACAGGTATGTCTCAAGGTGACGGGCGCAGTGCAGTTTGTCGCTTGTGATGAAATGCATCTGTTATAGGCAGAGGATACCGCTTAACATCAGGTGGGCCTCGCGCTTGTTCCTTCTCAATAACATAAAAAAAAACACGCCCTAATGCATGCTTTCCATTGACTTCTGTAACAAACGGGGTCTCCATTCTGATCTGAACCTTCCATCTGGTGCCACCTGGAGACTTCTAAGTTGGCCTTGCTCTTTCTGATCGAAACAGATATGCTCTCTGAGGGAGACGCATTGCTCCTTCCTCACTTACCCGTGGTACAAATTGGAACATTCCTTTGTACCGTGGGTGGGTGTCTCTTTGCGTCAAATAGGATATCTGTGCAGACACCGTAGGGCACTTCTCTTAAGGGATCTATGTAACAATTGGCTTCGCGTAGACTATCCACGAATCTAAGCGTGCAGTAATTTCTGTAATGCCGAAATAGATCAATTTATGGAGTTTGAGCCCCCGTTTAGAATGTATTTAATTGCATTTCTAGTTCAACTTTCATCCTTGGGTCAAAGTTTTCAATAAAATATCTAAATTTCAGGTTTAGTAGTAATTAGTCGCGACATACGGACAGACGAATAGACAGACAGCGCAGTCTCATAAATAAGGCTCCGTTTTGCCTTTTGGGTACAGAACTCTAAAATAAGGAAATAAGACAAACTTCATTTTCACTTTTAATATACTCTGAAGTACCCTACTGCTACCTAGTGGTTTTTTATATGCATACCTGCTATAAGTAGTACCTACGCCACGAATACATCGGTTATCTTATCTTATTAACATAAATTGCGGATTACATAAATAACTGCTGCTATGGTGCCAGGCGGTGCGTGTGCACTATCAAACCTTCGCCTTATTATCTCTTATCAGATCACTATGGCCGCAAAAATCCGGTAAAGCTAGTTAATTACATTTTAAATTTAATTAAAAAAAATAAAAAAATAAGTTAATTTTTAATTGAATTAACTAGCTTTACCGCCCTTTTATCTCCTATTCATTGTAGGGATATAGACGAAGCCCACTATTACGAATGTTATTTTAGGTTCGAAACTACTTTATGTAGTTCTATTATTTTACTTATTGTTTGGCCGTGGGTATTCCTAAAACAAATAAGTCGCATAGACCACAATGCAATCTCTCATCAATCAAGTCAAAATATTCTGAGTAACATAGACCCACGCTTTTTTTAAAAAAATTTTTTTTATTGCCGGATAGTTTAGCTTTTGGCCACTATCTCACCTGATGGTAAGTGATGATGTGGTCGAAGATGTTGTACGAGCCATCTGAAGGACTTTTTTGGATAACATACAAAATCAATTCATAATAATAAGCGGAGTAATCGCGTAACAAACATATACAATCGAATAGATTCAGGCGTTACTTTGCGGAAATCCATATTTAATAATAACAAATATTTAATAAAAACATTATTGAAAATCTTCTCGACCGTGAGCTCGTTGAGTCAAGACCTGAGTATGCTTTGTGTAGAATCGAAACGCGTCGAAAATTCTTTCGGTTTGGCTGCGTGGCGTTTGTGACGTAACGTCGGCTTAACAGGATATTTAGGCGGAATTGTCACTAGATATATTTTTATATTAAAATATTATTTTATGTTTTCTTTGCAATGTTTGTTATTATTATATGAAGTCGAATTGAGAACCTTCTCTTTGGAAGTTGGTTAAAATGGCTGAAAACCAGAGAAAATTTGAATTCCTCCATTGTTTTGTTCTCATCGGTATTTGACCTCCCTGACCTCCATCGATGATTACGTACACTATATACTTTGGATATCATCTCGTACCTCAATTGATAAAGTGGCAGTATGTACTTAAGCGGCGGTATCGTATAAGGAAAAAATATATGAAATAACCCTGAAAACTTTAACCACCGTTGTGACGTTAAAATCGTCAGCTCAAAGACGAAGCAATGTTGGCTATACATTTGCTGTGATTTAAATTCTTAACTTTTACTACAATATTATCATGAAGACAAATACGAAGTAGTGCATTGCTTGTATAATAACACTGCCCGCTGATTAAGTAATAAATTAGTCGTTCAAGACAACTGCAATAACGCAGTCACCTTTTTATTTCGCAAACAAAAATGAAATCAAATCGTTGCATTAACACTTGGGCCTGTTTCAAAATGTTCGAGTAAGTTCCGGTTACTACCCAGAACATATTTAATAAATAAAACACTATCTTTGCGTTTCACAGTCATCGATTTAGCCTGTCCATCTGTTAAGACTTGGAACGCGCTGCATGTTAACTGTCATTTTTATCATTCAGTTATTTTATGTTCTGGGTGGTATAACCGGAACTTACTCGAACATTCTGAAACAGGCCCTTAGTATAGCATTCGTTTCTCTCGGCATAACGGGAAGCGAAGTAGTCAGTTAAATTACTAGGCTTGCTCATACCAATAGGTGGTTAAAGTCGTCCATAAGGAATGTTCTTGAAGTATAACGAAGTAAGGTTCCTCAGCTCCATTGATAACCGAGCGGTAATAAATACGGACTGTCGTGCCGCAGTTTCATGGTTCGAATCCTCACTGCCTGCTTGAGCTTCAGCGCATGGTGGAAGAGCGATTTGCGAATGTTCGCCTCGCTAGCTACCTAGTAGAAAATCTGTCGCGAAGCAGGCTCAGTGGCATTGGCTATGGACTGCCGCGCCGCAGGTCCATGGTTTGAATCCCGCCCAGAGCTTGAGCTTCACCGCATGGTGGAAGGGCATTTTGCGAATGCCCGCCTGGCTAGCGACCACCCTCAAGTAGAAAATCTGTCGCCAAGCACCTAACGGTGTGTTCCGGCAGCAGTCCTTGAGAGCCAGTGAAATAACAGACAAAATGAGACTTAACAGGTATGTCTCAAGGTGACGTGCGCTATGCAGTTCGTCGCTTGTGACGCAATGCATCTGTTATAGGGTGAGACTCTTGTACGTTCCGCAACAATATGGTTCGATAAAAGCTGCCGCGCGCGTCTTCTGCGGCGCTTCATGCAATTTTGGCTTTTGAAACAGTGCATTTTCTTTACCAAGTTTTAAGTCCGCTATCACAAATAATCACGGTTTTTAGAATTGTATCTAATTACTAGTTTTTATGCCTCTAATGCTTGAAGCCAAGTGGCTTCAAGCATTAGAGGCATAATCACGCTATCTTATCTGCAACACGTAATGATGACGGCACTCGACACGAACGCGCAACGGTTTCAAGGGTGCCTTGAAAACGAATGAACTTATTGAACTTTCTGTTGTTTGTTTAATTATATAAGTATTGGAAAAAGGACTTTAAACTGGGAAACAATAAATATGTTTATCGGAGTGCACAACTTCTTATTACCTTGAATTTGAAATTTCTTGATGCCTCCAGCGATATTATATTATACGTATAATATACTTCTTATGTGGTCATCATAGGATGAGAGTGAGGTCATAAACATCCCAGTAATTCTCCAGTGAAAGCTAGTCCTTGTGCTTTATATCTCCAAAGACATTAAAAAACTGAACGGAATTTCTCGAGAAGGACCAGGAGGAACGCGATAAAATTTAACTTCGGGCGGATTTCAGTAAAAATCCCTTGGATTGTACACCTATTTGTTAGTAAACCAAAGTCAGATTAGAGGTGACTATCTACTTACACAAACAGTATTAAAAAAAAAGTAAAAAAATATGCTTAGAAGCGTCAGATACTACATTTCAAACTTCTGGAGTAAAAAATTTCTTTGTAAAATGCAGTTTTTGGAACAAAATTGGTATCTCCTAAACCCATTGACGATTTTCTATAACACCTTGTCAATAGATAAATAAACTTAATATATTTAATCTGTACCTACGTTTTTGAAATCGAAGAATGGCGTCCGTGTGAAAAGTATTACTTTATCATATTTTCTTGAATTTCGTTCGGAGCGATCACCGTAACTGCCACGTTGCAGCGTGCTCTGATATGAGCCTTATTTCAACGTCGGTTAGTTTGTTTTTAGAACTGGCCAGTAACAATCTGGACATTTGATCTTATAAGAGCTTAAGATGTAATTCTTGATGACCGTTCTTTTGGCTTGTTCTATTGTCATCGTGTTACATGCATAGAAATCAATAAAATATGCAAACAACTTAGCAAATGTTGCAATTCAATTTTATTTTTACAAAACTATTTGGAAGTTTGCCAATTCGATAAAAAAGCGCTATTATGTACTGCATATTTCTATTTCCAGAAGCGTTGCAAAAACTTGTTTACTCTCGTTAAATAAAAATATTCTCTAATTATGACATTTGATCAATGGAACGGTTTTTGAGTTCTCGTGCTTGTAATGATGTGCTGAAGCTGTCTTCTCTAATGTCTGAGTAAACATGTTTCATTAATTTAATATATTCTTGTCCTTTTTGTTGGACTGGCACACCGATTGGTTTTGTACCAATATAAAAAGAATAGAAAAATGTTTTTGGGGGTCCCGAACTAGAAAAAAAAACGGGACACCATTACAAGTCTTCGGCTGTCCGTCAGTCAGTTCGACCTTTAAAAGTCTGTATCTTTGGAACCGTAATAGGTGACCGATATACATTTTCACATAATGTGTTAGTATGTCGGATTGACTAACAAACTATAGTAATACCAAAAAATAAATAATTGAAATTTTAACAAAAAAAAACTGACATCAAACATGAGATACGCATTATAAGTGATATTTCAAATACTACTCGTAAGATCTCACACGAATATAAATGAGACCACATAAAAAGCGCCAGCTTTCAAATGTAAAAAAAATATCGTCAAAATCGGTACACCCTAAAGATATATGAGGTAATCCATAAAAAAAATACAGTCGTATAAGGACCTCCTCCTTTTTTGGAGTCGGTTAAAATAGGACGTCTAAATCTCTCGAACCGTTTAAAAAAAACAATTTTTGTTACCTACATTCTGTGTCGGTACGGAACCCTCGGTTTGTGAGTCCAACTTGTATATGACACAACTCGCACTTGGCCGGTTTTTATTTACATATAATTCGAGATCCTTAGCGATACTATGCCCTTAATTGGCTAGATTTAAGTTTTGTCTCTTTACTTCGTATAAGTTGGATATCGGAGACATTTATGTGTAGTCCTATTTAAGTACTTACATTAACAACTATTCACCTCGTTTATCATCATTTCAAGCGGTATGGAAGACTCAGAATAGGACTATGTATGTCGTATGCAAAACGTTGTGCAGGTATAGACCACTTAATGTTGATTATTTTTCTACTACAATCTAGGTATTCCATAATAATTGTAGCACAGCTAAGAAGATTTTACTTGAAACGGGAAATATCCCTGCTCTATCTTTAGTAATTTTTAATTCAGGACCAATTTCATCCAGATTCACTATTACGATATTTTTCAGAATATAGGAGAATAAACCTATGTTTGTATCGTAGTTTGGTATGTAAGGGTTAATAAATAGATTCAGGCGTTACTTTGCGGAAATCCATATTTAATAATAACAAATATTTTTAAAATATTTTATGAAAACATCAAATTAATATTTTAATAAAACACTTAAAAAATACAAAAATATATCTAGTGCGCTCGTAGAGTCAAGACCTCCTGAGGATTCTGCGTGTAGAAGCAAAACGCGTCGAAAATTCTTCCGGTTTGGCTGCGTGGCGTTTGTGACGTCACGTCGGCTTAACAGGAAAATTGGGCGGAATTGTCACTAGATATATTTTTGTATTTTTTAAGTGTTTTATTAAAATATTAATTTGATGTTTTCATAAAATATTTTTTATTATTATTATTATGTAAGGGTTCTCCATATGTATTCACGGTCTATGAACTCAATGAAGTCGAAAGCTTTCGCGTAATTAATGAATACCAGATACAGTGTCCCGTACGGTGCCGGGAGAAAATTGCACCCCCCCATATCTTCCTATGGATGTCGTAAGAAGCAATCATAGGATGAAATTCAGGAGGTGACCAGCAGTGCCTTTTTAGAACTGCCAGCTTACGCTACGTTTCCCAAGATGCCTGACAAGCTTGATCATTATGGCAACAAAATGCGGGAGCCCTTTGTTCAACGAGTGGACGTCAAGACTTTTGATGGCAAAGATGCAATGGTTGTTTGAACTCAACATATTTTTCGAAAGTAGGAGTACATATTGTGGTCAATTATTGTACAGAAACTGTATACGAAATCCAGCTTGCTCTACGAGTAACATGAACTTGATATGAGTCATGGAACTCGAGGTCTTTGACAGGACTTAAGGCCAGGTTGTACCTACTTAAGACATTTTTTAAAATCTGTAACTCGAATAGAATTGAAAATTTAGATATATAAAATTATTTATATAAAGTTGAACATACTCTCCAGGAACGTACAAAGTAAAAAACGTGATTATGAACAATTTCTTCGATAAAAAAAAATTACAAACATGACACCATATCGCTACTTAAATCAGGTAGAACTAAAAGATACTATCATGAAACTATGTGGAAGTTTTACCAATGGATAGAGCTTGTTATTTATTAGTAACGTTTGAAGGCACATTTTCAAATTTAGCTATAGTTTTTTAACAAGAAAAAATAAACTACAAATCTAAAGATTCAAGCTCTCGCGCACGTCATTCAGTACCCGCCTAGGCGTCATTGAGGTAGGACGCGTGTCCTTTTCTCCAGCAAAATTCTCCCCGACGATTACGAGCTAGAAATATTTATAAACAGAATTATTATTAGCAGAATGGTGACACTGCAACATTTATGGTTATCCGCTGGCGTGAATCTTCCATCAGGCGAGTGTCTTGTACATTTCAACCATGCCAAATAAAAAAATACTTTCTCGATGGCATTGTTTTCACGCGCCACAGTATAAAAAGTACAGTATGGTCACGCCCCAATTACTAACTGTGGGTGTCGTAAGAGGCAACTAAGGGAAAATACCGGAAAGTGAGCAGCAGTGCCCTCTAAGAAGCTACCTCCCTCCAGTAAAAAATCTGTCGCCAAGCACTTAACGGTATGTGCCGCTATGAGTCCTCCAGAACCAGTAATTTTGCATGGTGGTAGGGTATTTTGCGAATGCCCGCCTGGCTAGCTACTACCCTCAAGTAGAAAATCTGTCGCCAAGCACTTAACGGTATGTGCCGCTATGAGTCCTCTAGAACCAATAATTTTGCATGGTGGTAGGGCATTTTGCAAATACCCGCCTGGCTTCCTACCACTATGTGTCAAGTAAAAAATCTGTCGCCAAGCGCTTAACGCTATGTGCCGCTATGTATCCTTGAGAACTAGTAGTTGTGCATGGTGGTAGGGCAATTTGCGATTACCCGCCTGGCTAGCTACCTCCCTCAAGTAAAAAATCTGTCGCCAAGCACTTAACGCTATGTGCCGCTATGTATCCTTAAGAACTAGTAGTTATGCATGGTGGTAGGGCATTTTGAGAAAACCCGCCTGGCTAGCTACCTCCCTCAAGTAAAAAATCTGTCGCCAAGCGCTTAACGCTATGTGCCGCTATGTATCCTTGAGAACTAGTAGTTGTGCATGGTGGTAGGGCAATTTGCGATTACCCGCCTGGCTAGCTACCTCCCTCAAGTAAAAAATCTGTCGCCAAGCACTTAACGCTATGTGCCGCTATGTATCCTTAAGAACTAGTAGTTATGCATGGTGGTAGGGCATTTTATAAATTCCCGCCTGGCTTGCTACCACGATGTGTCAAGTAGAAAATCTGTCGCCAAGCACTTAACGGTATGTGCCGCTATGAGTCCTCTAGAACCAATAATTTTGCATGGTGGTAGGGCATTTTGCAAATACCCGCCTGGCTTCCTACCACTATGTGTCAAGTAGAAAATCTGTCGCCAAGCACTTAACGCTATGTGCCGCTATGTATCCTTGAGAACTAGTAGTTGTGCATGGTGGTAGGGCAATTTGCGATTACCCGCCTGGCTAGCTACCTCCCTCAAGTAAAAAATCTGTCGCCAAGCACTTAAAGCTATGTGCCGCTATGTATCCTTAAGAACTAGTAGTTATGCATGGTGGTAGGGCATTTTATAAATATCAGCCTGGCTTGCTACCACGATGTGTCAAGTAGAAAATCTGTCGCCAAGCACTTAACGGTATGTGCCGCTATGAGTCCTCTAGAACCAATAATTTTGCATGGTGGTAGAGCAATTTGCGATTACCAGCCTGGCTAGCTACCTCCCTCAAGTAAAAAATCTGTCGCCAAGCACTTAACGGTATGTGCCGCTATGAGTCCTCTAGAACCAATAATTTTGCATGGTGGTAGGGCATTTTGAGAAAACCCGCCTGGCTAGCTACCTCCCTCAAGTAAAAAATCTGTCGCCAAGCGCTTAACGCTATGTGCCGCTATGTATCCTTGAGAACCAGTAATTTTGCATGGTGGTAGGGCATTTTATAAATACCCGCCTGGCTTGCTACCACGATGTGTCAAGTAGAAAATCTGTCGCCAAGCACTTAACGGTATGTGCCGCTATGAGTCCTCTAGAACCAATAATTTTGCATGGTGGTAGGGCATTTTGCAAATACCCGCCTGGCTTCCTACCACTATGTGTCAAGTAGAAAATCTGTCGCCAAGCACTTAACGGTATGTGTAGCTATGAGTCCTCCAGAACCAGTAATTTTGCATGGTAGTAGAGCAATTTGAGATTACCCGCCTGGCTAGCTACCTAACCCACAAGTAGAAAATCTGTCGCCAAGCACTTAACGGTATGTATTTTAATAGTAATAGTTAAAGGTTATCAACTGTGTTAGTTGCACTATAAGGGAATAGTCACAAGAATATAATAATTGAGTACTGGATTTAGTAGCAATTACCTAAAGTAGATCAACTGTTTTAGTTACACTATGAAGCTGATAGCTTGCGGCTGGGGACATCGACCTGACGAGCGCTGTGCATCTAAAGCGCAGCGCCGCGTAGTGTCCATAGCCTACAACTCTCGCACGCTAAATTTGCCTACTGTGCAAGTACAAGCCGGCCTTAATCTTGACACAGCGTGTTTATAACTCCTTTTTTACCTCCACGTGTCGCACTGACTGGCTCAAGTCACTTGTGTCCACGATCAATGCTTTATTCGATGAAACCCCATCAAATATGTTTGATTATAGTAGTTTATGCAACTGCCTTATAATAGAGTAATTCTCGAACTCACAAAACACTTGTGTAATCTTATTTTGAAACTCGCCTTCGGCTCGTTTTAAAAAACTACACTCATGTTTTAATACCTAATTATATGCATACACTACTTTATTTAATCTCATGGCTATAGGTAGCTACATTAAATAAAATTCTTATCCAACAAAATATTACTCAAATTCGTAAGTACGAAATAGCGCCAAAATGGAAAAAGTCTGTTTTTTTTTATACTTGATATGTTAGCCTTTGACCACATCTCACCTGATGGTAAGTGATGATGTGGTCGAAGATGTTGTTCAGGCTAACCTAGAAGTACTGGCTCTCAAGGACAGCTGCCGGAACACACCGTTAGGTGCTTGGCGACAGATTTTCTACTTGAGGGTGGTAGCTAGCCAGGCGGGCATTCGCAAAATGCCCACCACCATCCTATAACGACTGCCATCCTAAGACGACAACCGGGACCGACGGCTTAAAGTGCCCTCCGAAGCACGGAAACGCTCAGTAGTAATGTCACTAGCGGTCACCCATCCAACTCATGACCGCGGGCGACGTTGCTGATCGGTTGAGAACAGCTAAGTAAACTTCGCTACGAGCGCTTCAAAAGCTGTTATTAGTCTATGGCTCGGAACCAGCGCTCACCACAGATAATGTGTACTTAAATTGAATTGAAACCTCCTTGGTAGGGACACATTGTACTTTAATAATTAAAAAAATGTTTTAAAGCATTGTTTTGTTAGGAGAATAATTTAACTTAAATTTAGCTTTAATTTAACTTTTTAATTTTCTTTAAGAAGTATGTAATTAAAATAAATCATAAATCATAAATCATAAATCATTTATTCACTTGCGAGAATAGGTAAACAACATTTCATAACATTGTGGTCTTAAATAGGTTGCTTTAGTTCCTCTATCTCCGCTATATAAGCATGCAAGGGTTACATAAGTTACGCATGGGAAATATTGTTATCAGATAATATTATACAAAATATCAATATAAAAATGTCACACTTATAAAATAATACCCTCACTGATGTCATAATTCAAAAAATTAATGAAAAAATGTCGCTCTTACAAAATAATACACATATAACATAACTTAATACAAAATATCACACTTATAAAATAATACAATAATGTCATAAATTCAATAAAATTATTTTATATTTTTGTCATTAAGAAATTCATTGACAGTATAATACGATTTTTCTATCAAAAATTTGTTAAGAGCACATTTGAAAGTCCTTATCTCATTTTCAGCACGTATACTTTTTGGTACCTTATTGTAAATGATTGGGGCCATACAAAACAAACTACGGCGCAACAAAAAGGATTTGTATTTAATTGGCAGATGACGCAGTTGCCCCTCTCGCCTACTGGCTTCTTCATATTTAATAAATAGCTTCGGATAGGTTTTTACAAATACCGCTATTTCGCTGATATAAATCGACGGCATTGTTAAGAGTTTTAAGGTTCTGAAGTGTTCTTTGCATGAGTCAAGCGGTTTTAAGCCTAGTATTGCTCGAACACATCGTTTTTGCGCTATAAAAACTTTTAGTTTGTCCGTTGAGTTTCCCCAAAACAGGATACCATATCTAATTATCGGAGCGACATGAGCATGGTATGCTGTTAATAATGTATTTGTGTTTGATACTTTGCTCAATTTGTAAAGGGCATATGAAGATTTATATAGTTTCTTGCATATATTATCAATGTGATATTTCCATGTCAATTTATTATCAATAGTCAAACCTAAAAACTTTGTTACGTCAATTACGTTTAATTTATTATCCAGATAAGGTACGTGAAGGTTAGATGGTACTAAATCACGTTGTTTGAAGTCCATTAAGGTGGTTTTATCCAAATTTATCATTAAATTATTTGCATTAAGCCATTCAATTAAAGATGTCAAGGTTATATTAATGTCATTAAGAATATTATTAGAATGATTATCTACAAATAAGATCGTACTATCATCAGCAAATAATGTCATAGAATTTGTCGTTATATGTGGAAGGTCGTTAATATAGCATAGAAATAAGAGGGGGCCTAATACACTGCCCTGGGGTACCCCATTATTTACTGTTCTTATTTCAGATTTATATTCTGTCTCTGTCAATGTTTTTGAACAGATTCTATTTATATGTGTTATTTGTTTTCTGTTATGTAGATAAGACTTAATTAGCTGTTGCGCTGTCCCCCTGATTCCATAACAATATAATTTGTTTAAAAGTATTTCGTGGCTAACGTGGTCAAAAGCTTTTGTCATATCGACATATAATGCCATTGCTTTTTTACGATTATTCATAGCCATTGTCAGTTCATAGGTAAAGTTATAGATTGCCAAATTTATTGACTTATTTTTCCGAAAACCATATTGATTGGCGCTTAATACATTATTAATTTCTAAATATTCATAAAGCTTGTTATAGATAACTTTCTCAATAATTTTAGAGAAAACCGGTACAAGAGCTACTGGCCTATAGTTACCCAATTCATGCTTAGATCCTTTTTTATAAAGTGGTTTTATTACAGACATTTTCAATTTTTCTGGGAATATACCTAGCTCTAGACATTGATTGATAATATGAGTTAGTACTGGGGCTATCAAATGAGCAGTGTCTTTTAATACTCTGGTCAGTACTCCATCGTATCCTATACTTTTTGTGTCTTTGAGAGCTATTATTATATTAAAAATATTCGTTGCAGTTATTGGAGTCAGAAATATTGAATTTAATGTTTGTTTAACTGTATTTTTGTTACCGACTGGTGCGATTGTTTTTACTAAGTCAGTGAAATAATTATTAAATGCATTGGCAATTTGTACAGGGTCTGTTAAATGTTCTTTATTCGCATTGACAGAAGATATACTCTCTTTCGGAAAATTATTTGTATATTTATTTATGACTCTCCACATTGCTTTGGACTTATTTTCCGAATTTTTTATAAAATACTCATTTTGAGATTTTTGCGTCAAAATTATTATTTTACGATATTTTTTTGAAAAATTTTGAAACGCCCTTTTATTGCTAAGGTCAGGTTTTCGCCTATACATCCATAATAATCCTCTTTTCCTTTTACTACATGTTTTTATTCCTTTAGAGATCCATTTTGGTTTTACCTTAGTATGCATTTTTATTCTAATGAAAGGAAAGCATAAGTCGTAAAAGAGTATTATGGTCTCAAAAAAATTATTAAAAGATATATTAGGGTCTTTACTGTCATAGGTATCCCGAAAACTAAGATTACTTAATGCGTTTATGAACTTTAATCTATTTTCTCTGCTGTAATCACGTTTTAATATGTACCAAAATTTAAGTTTGCATATCTTTTTTACAGGAACCTTTAGTAATTGTGCTGAATGGTCTGACAATGCTAGTTCTAGTACTTCACCTTTACTACCTCGAGTGTTATGGAGAATATTATCTAGGCAAGCGTTGCTACAATGACGAGTGACTTCTTTAAATTCAAATTTAAGGTTATATCGCATTACCAAGGGTGCGTTTCATTTGAGTGAGATTCGCTAAAAACGCTAAAAACGATCACACTCCCAAAAAGTTTTCCACATGGGTCATGGCGTTATTTTCGCCTTAAACGCTACATCTAATGTCAAAAGTGACAGAAGTTGCAAGTTTTAGTGGCATTCTTAGCGTTCTTATCCAAAAATGGAACGGGGATGACAGTTACAAACGATCACGTGATCATAACCACAGACGCAGAATGTGATCAAAATTATCGAAATTTACGTTCTTAGCGGTTAATGGAACAGGCCCTAAGTTGTCAAAATCTTTTATTTTTGTAGTAATATTTAAGATATTTAAATTAAAATCGCCACAGACTACAACTTTATAATCTTTTTTACAGCATAGTGAAAAAAGTATTTCCTCGAGGTTAGCAAAAAATATCTCCATGTATCTCGATTCCTTTTTTGGGGGCCTGTATACACATAATATATAGAGTTTTAAATCTACTAGTTCTACAGCAGAACATTCAATTACTCCAGATGTTGACAACTTTTCAATACTATTTATAACCTTATACTTATAACTATTGTTTACCAATATACATGATCCTCCTCGACGATTATGCCTACAAAAACATGCTGTTAAATTGAAATTTGGTACTGAGAGGAGCCAAATATCATCTGTCTTCATGTTATGTTCTGTTATACACAATACGTCAACAGATTTACCTTCATTATTTAAATTATCCAGACAGACAGACAAATCATCCGATTTGCTTATTAAACCATTAATATTTTGATGTAATATATTAATAGAGTTAATGACGAAAAAAATTATTATTATTAATGGCACTAAGAATGTCATTCTTTTTTGGGTGGCTAATACTGTCATTATATGAATTGGTAGCATTGTGATGATCATTGACTGTTTGTATACATTTATCAGCATGTTTCGGCGTTTGAGTTGAGATATCGCATTTGGCTTTACAGAAGCCATAGTGTGTGACATTGTTTTTATAATTTATGTGTAAAATTTCTTTCAAAATATTACGACACAGATTGACACAAAACTGGTGTCTATAAAGTCTAACCCTAGTATAGTCCAAGTTTACAAATACCGCATTCTGATGTTGATGACATATAAAATCTAGTTCGTAGTTCAGTTTTTCTTCCCTAAGGTGTTTATTATACAATACTTCTGGAATTATGACATTCGTATTAGATACTGATTTAAGCCAGCTATGTAGGCAAGATTGAAATTCATAGGGCTTACAATCATTTGTGCCGCACAATAAAATTACAGAGTCGTTTTTAGTGTAGGACGATATTTCTTTTATAGTCCCGTCCAATATGTCGTAAAGTCGTGCTCCTGGTTTCCATATGCACTTTACTGTGTACTCATGGCCTAAAAGGCATTGTAATGTATTTCTCACGTGTTGTCCTTGTTCGTCTGCTAAAACTAGAATTCTTTTTACATTTTCTGTATTTTTAGTCAGGCTTATCGCATTTTTCACTTTACTTTCTGTGTTTTCTATATTGTTTGATTGTATTTTGGGTTTTGAAGAATTTAATATGGGTTCGTTTTGAAAGTCTGACTTTATGTTAGTAGAAGACTTGCCCGTTGAAATTTTCGGAGACCTGTTTCCCGTTTTCATTGTACCCTGCCCATCTGAGCAAGTTAGTACCCGTGAGTTTTCATCTTGTAGTATTTTTTGTGTTGATTGTGTTTTTGAAACCCTTGGTGATGTTGATGGAGTGATTTGAACTGTTTCATTACATATTTCATACAAAGTGCGCTGCCGCTTACGCTTTTGGGGCATCGGGCTGTCGCAAAAACCAAGTTTTTTATATCGTTCCACTATTTTAAATAATCGATCAGTTTCCGATTTAAGACGATGATTTTCAGACGATAAATTGTCTATTTCTTGATGAGCTGACGATAGGTCCATAGTAAGCTTTTTAACCTGGCTACTAAGGTCTATATATGTTTGACTTTCATTCATGGAGCTATTTTGTAAGCTAAATAAAGAACTTTCAAGAATAGTTGATTGAGACAAATTTTCTAAAGAGCTGCATTTTCTGTGCTGTCGGAAAGTAATGTTATTAGTAGCCATTATATTATATAAAATTTCCGACTAATATTATTACAATATCTATTTTTTGAAAGGTATTGAATTTTCCTTGGCGTACTTAATACATAAAGGTTTTACTTCAGTGCAACTTGAACTTTACACAATTAACTACAATGCAAAATAAATACTCGAAACAATCGAGCAATGGCAGCTATCAGCAAATCGATCGATGTTTTATACGGCTCGACGCAGCGGTAGTTGTCAGAGTGCACAGGAACGGAGGCCGGGTACGGCGCGATGACTCACCACTGAGCGCGGCCTGCGCTCGCGTCGACGATACGATGTTTTGAAGCAAAAACCGTTGCAGAAAACTTGGGGCTGTTTATCGCTTATAACTTTGACAACAGTCGTCAGAATTTGTTGAAATAAGCTCCACTACAAACGTTTTGTTCTAGGCTACACACCAATATAAGTTTTGCTATTGCCACTTCACTTTTTACCGCGTATACTTTTAAATTAATACGGAGCACAGAGTTGTCATGTCACTGATACGGGCGCTGCGGCCGAAAAACTCTGTATGCCAATAAAACTCTGTATTTCATTTCATAATTAGAATATTACCAAATGAGATTATATAAATATAATTGTTAACTGACATATTTGTTTACAGGATTGGAGGCCTTCTCTAACGCATCAGTGAAGATGCTGCTCGGGGAAGACAACCCTGTTATTGCAAGTGGTCGTGTGAGTTCAATAAAACCATTTTACTTGCAATCGTTATAAAATGCTTTTGACATTCTATTTTTGGTTTTTTCATGTATTTATTCATAGTCTTGCGAGAATATGTATATTACAAGTAGTATGTCTTAAACATAGATTTGTCCGTTATATCTGCTGATGCATGCAAGATATGACTACATTATACATATCAAATTTATCAGACACTGCGGTGGTACCCACTAAGACGGCCTCTTGCTTAAGTGGGCTACCAAATGGCTTGTCACCTGATTGTCACCACCCTTGTTTGGTGGTAGGGTATTTTGCGAATGCCCCGGCAAGCTACCGCCCTCAAGTAGAAAATCTGTCGCCAAGCACCTGACGGTGTGTTCCGGCAGCTGTCCTTGAGAGCCAGTACTTCTAGGTTAGCCTGAACAACATCTTCGACCACATCATCACTTACCATCAGGTGAGATAGTGGTCAAGGAATAGACTATCATATGAGATAAAAAATAAAAACCCGGGACCGGCTGTGGTGTATCGAGATTAAGACGAGAGTGACTCAGCCCAAATTACCTGAGAGTATTAATTGATGTTACAGACCTTCGGCGTCCAAACATTGTCCGGCACGGGGAGTCTACGCGTCGGCGCCGAGTTCTTGAACAAGCACCTGAAGTACACCACGTTCTACTACTCCTCACCTACTTGGGGTAATTCTTTTTTTTTATATGGCAACTGTATTTGATAATTAGTTTCCAATTCCCATTCGCGTTTGCTACACATCAGGACTATATACCATTTAAAAGATTATCATGCAGAAAGTTAGTGAATATATTAACGTAGCGTAGATATTAACAAGCGTGCCCATGTTGGCTTGGCGTCAGGAAGGTTGTTAGCGAAATAGTAGATTGTATCACAAGGGAGCAAAATTATATTTTTAAGGTGAGGGCTCTATTTCGCATCCAGCATGGATGCATATTAGATATTATGCTTTGAATACATCTATTCAGAAAAGAGGTGGCCTTCCTATGCTAGGAATGAAGACTGTATCATATTTTTAGCATCCGATACAATATTACTCGTATCTCGTAACGAAGTTGTTTATTATCAAGAACATATCTAGACTCTAGAGTTAATTTAATCCTATCATCACTACTTGAAGTCAGTAAACAATTACGATTTACAAGTATGAATTTGCATGAGTTTTATTGTTCTAATCTTTTTTTATAATTTTGCAATTTATTGTGTCATACTTGTTCATACAATGTCCGTCATCGAACCAGCCAGATAATCTTTTCTGAATAGATGTATTCAAAACATAATTTTGTATATGTTATTTATAGAAGCCATATAAGTCCATGTAAGTGTTATAAGAGTAGGAAGATAATATTTTTTACTTTTATGTGGAAATAAATTATTTTTTCATATTGTCATGGTTTGGTTAATGTTTGTTTTGTAGAAAACCACCACCTGGTGTTTGTGAACTCTGGATTCACGACGCCACGCACCTACCGTTACTGGGACCCGAAAACCCGCGCCATAGACTTCGACGGGTTCATAGAGGACCTGAAGGCGGCGCCAGAGAACTCCGTCATCCTCCTCCACGCGTGCGCACACAACCCCACTGGCATCGATCCCACACAGGAACAGTGGGAGAAGATCGCCGACGTTATGGAGGTTAGTTATATCCGGGTTGCCAACAACCAATCATATTGCACAACTTTGCTGTCACTTGGAAGATAAAGCTAAATTAGCCTCTAAGAAGCTTGGTGTTCTCGGAAAGGTGAGACGATACTTCACAACGACCCATCGCCTGCAACTTTATAAGGCTCAGGTTCGGCCTCACATGGAGTACTATTTTCACCACTGGAGATCCCCAGTACCTTCTTCCATTTGACCGCATTCAACGCAGAGCGAATCGAATCGTCGACGATCAAGCTCTCTCCAATCGGCTCGACCCTTTGGCACTGCGTAGAGATGTTTGATTCTGCATATTTTACCGTATCTGTGATGAGGAGTGTTCTGAGGAACTGTTCGATTTTAAACTTGTTGAACAAAGCATGATATTTCATCAATTTCATGTTGACGTCTGAAAGTCCACAACCTTGGGATTCTCACGGCATTTTCTACCTCGCATTACCACAATATGGAACCAGCTGCTATGTGAAAGTTTTTCCGAAACGATATGGCTTAAGAGCCTTCAAGGAAAGAGCATATTCCCTCCTCAAAGGCCGGCAACGCATCCTCGAAATCTCTGGTTTTGCGGAGGATGTTCGTGGGCGACGGTGAGCACTTATTACCAGGGGAGTCGCCTGCTCATTTGCCCTGATATCCCATTAAAAAAACTTCTTTATTTTAGGTAAAAAAACCTTTCGTTGTCGTAAACTAATGTTATATTGTTCCGTAGGAGCGCAAGTTGTTCCCGTTCTTCGACAGCGCGTACCAAGGGTTCGCGTCCGGTGACTTGGACAAGGACGCGTGGGCGGTGCGACTCTTCGTCAAGCGAGGGTTCGAGCTGCTCTGCGCGCAGTCATACGCCAAGAACTTTGGACTATACAGTGAGTACTGGCGAGAAGACTAGAAGTAAACTCTTCTGTTTAATCTTGCCACCTCACACTGAACGATTTGGTCCTACGAAATTTCTCCATCGATCGTATACGGGCCCTATTGGTCCGGTAGCGGTCGACGTGTTTCTTCGACTTTATTTTTATTAAACTAGAGTATATTGTTCAATTATTATTTTTGTCAATAAAGGCCATGAAGTTAGCTACTTATTAGAAAGTCTGTAGATCGAATGAGGTCACTCGGTTAAGACAAAAATACCAAAACGTGGGCTGCAGCGCCTTCTGAAGAACTGCCGATGATGATGCGAACCTCAAGACGCCTGACAAGCGTGAGGACTATGCCAGCCCCCAAGCGGTCGTTCAGCTACCACTGACTATTTTTAATTAGCTATTTTATATTTTGCTATCGAAAGTAAATCACTACCAAAACATTAAATTGTCGTGTTACACTCTCGTTGTAGTATTTTGCAACTTGATTTTTTTATATTACATAAGAACAAATAATATTTGTGCCTTCGGCCCGAATTTCAGTAGGCTAGGAGTGCTTTGTATAGTGGCCATCTTGAATCCGCCATTTTGGGTTTTGACAGGTCATTGGACTATTCTTCCGATTCCCTATGACATTTGTTCAAACACTTCCAACTTATCTCTTACCGTTTCCGGGATACACCATGCATTTAACTTGACAGACGACGTTTTCATGCTCTCTCATTCTCTATTTATTCTGACCGGGTTAAGAGCTAAGTCTAGATAAAATAGGCTAAAATTATGTCACCGTATTTTCACAAACAATATTTTGTTTTACAGACGACCTACATCGTAGTGGTTTACTGAGATTGCTTTGACCGTACAAATTTGACATACGACCACACATTTATTTGTGCCCTTAGGCTGAATTTCAGTGGGGTCGGAGTGCTTGGTATAGTGGCCATCTTGAATCCGCCATTTTGGATTTTTGGCAGGTATCATTGGACTGTCCTTCCGATTTACGACCCCATCTGTTTAAAATTACTCAAAAACACTTCACTTGCCAGACGATATTTAATTGTTTTCCCGTACTCCATGTATTCTAGCCAGGTTAAGAGAGCTGACCTCAAATATAGTACAAAAAGGCTTGAAACACTGCACCGTTATTTCAGGAAGTTTTTTTTTTTATGCCTGATAGTTTAGCCTTGACCACTATCTCACCTTATGGTAAGTGATGATGTGGTCGAAGATGTTGTTCAGGCTAACCTAGAAGTACTGGCTCTCAAGGACAGCTGCGGGAACACACCGTTAGGTGCTTGGCGACAGATTTTCTACTTGAGGGTGGTAGCTAGCCAGGCGGGCATTAGCAAAATGCCCTACCACCATGCTATAACGACTGCCATCCTAAGACAACAACCGGGACCGACGGCTTAACGTGCCCTCCGAAGCACGGAAACACTCAGTAGTAATGTCACTAGCGGTCACCCATCCAACTCATGACCGCGCGCGACGTTGCTTAACTTTGCTGATCGGTTAAGAACAGCTAAGTAAATTTCGCTACGAGCGCTTCCATTGAAAGTATATTTGTTCAACAGACGAGCGTGTGGGTAACCTGGCCGTAGTGCTGCACAACCCGTCGCTGGTGCCGGCCATCAAGTCTCAGGTGACGTGGATAGTGCGCGGGATGTACTCGAACCCGCCGGCGCACGGCGCGAGGGTCGTGGCCGCAGTGCTCGCCAACAAGCAACTCTTCCAGGAGTGGTCAGTATTACCCTGTACAAGTAACGGGTCTTCCAATAGGCACGTCCGAACTTTGACAGTTGGTAGCGGCCATCTTGTTGAAGCTACATCTGTCAAATTGGTTGTCATTTATTCATTCTGTGTTGCCAAATCATCATGCATAGCTATAGCATTCAATAACACGTGCAAATGAAAAATTGTTTTATCAAAATCAGTGTTCTGTTCGGGCAACGCACCGCACGCTTCGCCCATTTTACGGTTGCCATAATCGTCCTACCGAGAGGACTATTCGTCGAGTGGTGGATAAATTTGAGTCCACTGGTTCGGTAAATGATCGATCAACACCCGTACGTCAATGAAACGCAAGGTCTGCCGAAAACATTGCCGCTGTCCGTGAGAGTGTGCAGGAGAATCCTAGGCAGTCGATATCGCGTCGCTCACAAGAACTCGGCCTTTCACAGATAGTCCAGTAGCAGTACGTTAAAATTGCATGCTAACTTTTAATAATTTAAGATTTAACGAATTTTGCACAGATGATTAGTTACAAGTTTACTAAGCTTTTTCCAAAAAGTTAGAAAATTTTGACCGATGCATTTCGTATTATTTAGGTATTTGTAAAAAACCTACATAAAATCGTGAATATAAAATTAGAATTAA
This sequence comes from Plagodis pulveraria, assembly GCA_963890685.1. Lineage (NCBI taxonomy): Eukaryota > Metazoa > Arthropoda > Insecta > Lepidoptera > Geometridae > Plagodis > Plagodis pulveraria. The sequence goes on from OY982950.1 coordinate 7,769,710, forward strand.
AAATTCTGATTGTATATGACTTAGGACATTGTTATCTTGTGTTTATTAACTTATTAGAAATATTAGAGACTTGGAACTAAGGTAAACTAAAAATTTCAAACCCTGCTTTCAATAAAATATTAGAATGGCTGGAAATCAGTTTAATGATATTTTTATGTATATTGTAACATGCTGAAAAAAGATTAGAAAAATATACAATGTGCTTCCCGACTTATTTAGTTTTTCTTTAATAGCGTGAGTAATATAAAATTAGAGTCCAGAAGTTAGTGGCTACTGGATAATAATGATATACTCCAGCGTCATACAAAAGATTAGAAAAAATAGTTCATGGTATTTTAAGATATCATAAGATTTGTTAATGCGGCCATAGAATAAACTATATAGGTACCTACGCGGCATTAGCTCGAGGAGTGAGACGCAGCGCAAAGGGTCCCAACACAATCACAACGTGTCGCGGCCGCATACGCCGCGCCTTGATAAACGATTTTAGTGTTCCAAAAGCATTTATATTTTGTTGATTATTCAGAATTATACAGCGGCAAGTTTCTTTCACATACCTTTACACACATAGTGTATTAATCTAAGGTTTCTATGGAAATGGTCAATCAACTGATGAAATTTCTATAAAACATGTGTAGGTACTTATGTGAATTCTATACAAACTCCAGGCCAAAAAACTGGACTAGGTGTCTGTCGGATTGGCTAGTACCTACCTACTTATATGAATATAAGTAGATACCTATAATATGTAGTTGACGCCTAGAGTTAACTCTAATTACGTATATGATATGTATTAAATTTACATACCACTTTTCTGTAGGTAGGTACCTTATCTAGCTTGTTTATAAATAACGATCGTAAAGAGATTTGTATATGTGGTATGAACCTATTTAAAAGTTTTATTATTAGTTTAAATTTAATTGAACATCCGTTAGGTAGGAAGATACGTTGGAATTCGTTATCTTCAGTTTTCAATAGGTATAAATTGTCGGCCATCTGGACGAAAACTGATACAAGCATACCATATTTGTACTGACTTCTATTTATCGAGATTTGTAAAACCTACGTTGGGTAGTACTGACATATTTTAAACTTAAGTACATCATGTGCAATAAAAAATAATTTAAGATTTTCAACGCTGACGAAATCCGAGAATTTATATATATATATATATGTATTAGTATTATGTTTTATTATTATTATGAATATTTTTCAGAATGTACATAATAAAAATATGTTCAATCACGTGATGATGCTGAAAATCGCTACTTAGCCTTTTAAAACACTGATTACCTGAAGGTAGCGGAGAAACTACCATCAAGAGTATTCCCAAAGGGGATTAGCATTAATCCGGTGGCCAGCCAATTTCCGATTCGCTTTTAGCGAAGTTAACACTTTTTACAATTATGCTCTTGTGGTGTAGGAGAAGATATATTGTACCAGCCAGACATGAGTGTGGTGATGCTAGAAAAAAGAAGAGTTATATAAAATGAATATGGTATCCAAATTCCGTATTTTATTTGTTCATCGCAAATTTAGAAAGTTGAGTTAACGACTACACTAGGACGAAACTAGTAAAATTCATACATTAGTTTAAAATATAATATTTTTATTGAAAGTAATAAAAATAAAAGGGTAAGTATAAAATATACGTTTATACCACACCCACTCAGAGAGCGTCTCATTACTCGTTCAAAAACAAGTTATAAAATTCGTCATTTCTCCCTAATAAATGTACGGCGGGGAAAGTTATATGGATTTTCATTCCTTCACTCCGTAGCAGTGAAGGAATGTTGTATGAAAATTCATACCTGCCCTGGTAGCGTTCTTTTGTTTTTTAGCCGCTAACATAAAAAAAAACAATCTCAAAAAGGTTTTATATCAAATAAATAGAAAAAAGAGGTGTGATTTTTATTTGTACTCGATTTTCAATGCAAAGAGGTTGGCAACCTTTTTTTGCACTACGAGAAAAGAAGCGTGACAATTTGTTATGTTTGGTTAATTTTTTTTATTAAATTGATATTTTAACAGGCCGCTTTTAATAATTTTCAAAAATGTCATCTGCTAGTGAAAGTGACGATTTTATAATGATGACGCCACCAGAAATAAGAAATGCAGGTCATGAAGTCCTTTTACTTATTGCCAGAGAAGTCTCGAGATAAGTACGAGAAAACGTACAATGATTTTATTTTCCTCGTAGGTGTAGTATAAAGCACTATGTAACACTCGGGAGAACTGTGTAATTTTAATCGGATCAAAAATGACAGGAGATTGTAATTAAATAATCTACAAAACTAGCACAAGTTGTGACACGCTGTGACGTTAACAAACCCCCAGTTGCCCGAAAGTGACGAGTCGCCGCACAGTGGGCTAAAAAGGGCCGGTAGAGGACTTAGCGTTTAAAAAAAAAAAGTTTTTCTGAAATTTTAAATAGTGCGTTGGATTTATCTATTGATTATAAGTAATTATTTATATGAGGGTTGTTTAGATAACTTGAGTATTTTTGGAGTTATTAATAACCAAAGTAATTTTTGTATGAAGCAAAACAAAAAAACTTGAAATCTAGAAATTCTCAAATTTTGCAAAGAATTGACTTTACGTATGTATAGTACGTATTTTTGTCCTATTTTAGCACCTATTTTCAGGTTGCGATTTTCTGCGATTTGGTCGTTTTCAATACTGCCACTGTTTTTTTTAAATAATAAAAAGGTCAAGGTTGGTCACCAAATATTCAAACATCTTCACAAACACAAAATAACTCACACTCACTTCACTTATTTGTTTATGTAATAAATATGTTAGGGTAGTGCGTCTATTATGGTGGGTAATAGAACACTGAAGTACGTTTGAATGCAATAGTAAACTTTGTGTTTTTTTTTTTTTTTTTTTTTTTTTTTTTTTTTTATGTTATTGTGACGGAACAAGCCCGAGGTCCACCTGATGTTAAGTGGACTAACCTCTGCCTATAACAGACGCATTTCGTCAACGACGAATTGCACTGTGCCCGTCACACTGAGACGTCCAGTTCTTAGGTCTCATTAGCCTGTAATTTTTCTGGCTCTCAAGGACTGCTGCCGGAACACACCGTTAGGTGCTTGGCGACAGATTTTCTGCTTGAGGGTCGTCGCTAGCAAGGCGGGCATTCGCAAAATGCCCTTCCACCATGCGGTGAAGCTCAAGCTCTGGGCGGGATTCGAACCATGGACCTGCTGCGCGGCAGTCCATAGCCAATGCCACTGAGCCATCACTGCTTCAACAGCCCTATTATCGTTGCACCAATCAGGTAACGACACGTGTCATAACTTGATGTTGCGGTCGCGCATTCCTATCTCTTGATTCCCGGAAATAAGTGTCAAAACAAATTACGTCATACAAAATGAAAAATGAAAATGTATTTATTCCAGACATAACTGCACACAACAACATTAAATAAATTATTTCATTAAAAAAAAAACAATTGTATCTTAAAATTAAAAGTTTTAAAATAATATAACATGTGCACATGTACTCGGACTGCTGTCATGTGCAGGTCTGCCAGAAATGAAATCAGAAGAATCAGAAATCATACCTACCTATATTACCTATGGTATGGTGGTGGAAAATGTCGAATTTTTATTTTATTTAAAGTATTAAGTAAGTATTGAAGTACTTCAGGCCGTGTACATCATTTTCAATTTCAAATTAATTGGAATAAATTGCTAAACTAAAATTTCATGACTCTTCATACAAATTTGATATGGCTATATCTCCGAAAGTACGAGTCCAATTACAAAATGTCATGGAGTAAAAACTTTTTAAATATATGTCTAGATACAAAAAAAATACATTTTAGTTCTTAAGACCCAACCTTGTAATCCCAGCCCACTGTGCGCCGGCGCGCCAGCTCAATAAGCCGTAATCCTCACAACATTGCGTATTATGTTTCTTTTATATATTTTTTGGTGGTGATAATGAATCTGATAAATATTACAATGTGCTAAACTGTTTTAAACATTGCCAAAATATGCACAAATAAGGAAATAAAGTGGTATAAAGTTACGAGGAGAGATGACAAAACTCCTCTTTCAAGCCAAAGTGGTTTATATACTGTTGACTTCTTTATTGGTCCGGGCCTTTTAATTAAATCCTTTCCAATGGAAACATATAAAGGAGTACATAATAATATAGTACTTACTATAAATTACAATGAGCTACAGCTATATATGTAATTATCTAACTAGCTTTGATTAATTAATTTAATAGTTATATGGTCAATATTATAACGTGATGATGATAATAAAAGTATTATGTGTTAATCCAGGACTTAAATGATCTATATTTTATGTTTTACCGAAATAGGTCGAGCCGACCGATCGAGCTCTTACATACTTTCGCACTAATTATATAAGTGTGTTGCGTACACATTTACATAGTAGATATTTGTAGGTACTAACTAGCCTGGAAAAAAGCAGTAATTATTACCGGCTATTCAAGTGAACATATTTAGGTAAGTGGCTGGGTTCGTATCTAATCAAAATTATATTTGAATGGTTTATAAAAGTTTAATCCATAGATTATTTAATCCAGAAAGTTTTAAATAGTCCACAAAATTTCCTTCTTTAAAGTACACAGTTTAAGTAGGCAGGTAGTTACAATGCATGATGTAACAATAGGTAGGTTTAACTACTGCGAGTCAAGCCTCTCACTTTTATGGATCAACGTTATACAACAAAATTTCAGGTTTGTAATTTCTTTCAGTTTACGAGCTAGAGCCCCGTGACGTACGGACGGATGAAAGGACATGCAGATCACAATCAGAAAATAAACGGCAAAACGAATCCTATTAATGAGATTTCAGTCATTATAACTTAGCGCATAACATCAACATAATTATAATAAAAAACCATACAAATAAAACATTCCACACCGCGACATGAGCGGAACGTTGAATTATCTGAACCGAACCATTGATTTTGTACGGGCGGGGCGGAGGGCGAGAGACGCGATGCCTGACGTCATCATACAACCGATGCTCCGAGCGGAGGTTTTGAAATAGCCGAACTAAAAAGAAAACTTAAACAACTTCGTCATTTATTAATTGTTTGAAATCATTTAAATCATGTTAAGTGATCCTCATTACGTCCATTAACCGTTATGTGCTAGGGGCGAAAACATATTTCTTAAAATGTTCTTGTTTTGTCACTTGTGTTATGATATGTTATTGTACCGACCCCACAAGCGTGAAATAAAATTAGGAAGATGATGAGGAGTTATTTAAAGTAATATAGGTAGTATCCTGTTTTATAACCCTAAATGTAAAAACAATTTTAGATCACAATTCTAACTCGACGAAAACTAGTTAGATCTGACGAAAACTGGCATCAAAGGACGTAAAATTGTATAGTTTTTTTTTTTGATTTTTATATTCCATAAAAAATGTGTATTTTTTTATAATTCAATTACACAACCCAAAATAGAATATTAAAGCAATAAATAGAGAAATGATTTGTTGAATTAATATATTATATATAGGTAGATACCTACATTGTTTACGTGTTAGCAACTCCTCTAAATAGGCTTTATCTACCAACACCTTTTTAGAGGAAGATAAATCCTACCAAGGTCGGTAGGATTAAGAAAACAGTGGAAGGATAAGATAAGTAGTCTGTCATCTGTGCTACTGAATCGCGATGATAAGGCTTCTAAAACAAACTAATATCTAAAACTTCAAACTGCATAAAACTGCCCGCGCCCAAAGGCAGTTGGCATATCTGTGTTGGGTGGGACACAGATAAATAGCAGTAGGTTCGTACTTGCATTCGCATCGCGCCGCGCTCCGTAGCGACCACGTGGCGCTGCCGCCAGGGCGCGGCGCAGGGCCGCCCGCGGCTTTCCTGCGCGGATTTTAGTACTGAGGCTAGAAGTTTTGTTCTATTTTCCAAAACCATAAACTTTTTTTTCTAATCTTTTGTATGACGATGGAGTATATCATTATTATCCAGTAGCCTATTTACTTCTGGACTCTAATTTTATATTACTCACGCTATTAAAGAAAAACTAAATAAGTCGGGAAGCACATTGTATATTTTTCTAATCTTTTTTCAGCATGTTACAATATACATAAAAATATCATTAAACTGATTTCCAGCCATTCTAATATTTTATTGAAAGCAGGGTTTGAAATTTTTAGTTTACCTAAGTTCCAAGTCTCTAATATTTCTAATAAGTTAATAAACCAAAGATAAAAATGTCCTAAGTCAAATACAATCAGAATTTTTAATTCTAATTTTATATTCACGATTTTATGTAGTTTTTTTACAAATACCTAAATAATTCCAAATGCATCGGTCAAAATTTTCTAACATTTTCAAAAAACCTTTGTAAACATGTAACTAATAAACTGTGAAAAATTGGTTGAATCTTATATTTTCATAAGTTACGATCGTACTGCTACTGGACTAAGACCACAACTTGGCGAATTTGGCGTCGTGACTTGAGCCTGCACCCGTTTACAATTCAACTCACCCAGGAATTGAAGGTAAACGACCATAGACAACGACGTGTGTTCGCTGAATGGGCACTGGAGCAGTTAGCAACTGACCGTAATTTTCACAGAAAAATTATCTTCAGCGATGAGTGAACTTAACCCCGCTAGACTTTTTCTTGTGGGGTTTTCTTAAGTCGCAGGTCTATGCGAATAAACCACAAACCACAGCGGTCCTCAAAGCCAACATAACCTATGCCATAGGTCAAATTCAGCCTGATTTATGCGCAAAAGTCATGGAAAATTGGATATCTCGCATGCGCTACACCCAGAGAAGCCGTGGTGGACATTTGAATGATATCATATTCCACACATAATGGCATCACTACATCTTTCAAATAAATAAATAATTTTGATATTATCTCACACACACTTTGTTTTATTTAAATTTAAAGATAGGACACGCTTATATTAAATACAATAGAGTCCGTTTATTATGACTCCGCCTATATTGACGAACCGCTTGTTATGACATTTTTATACAGCGATGTTTGGTTTTCATATAAAACTCTTTATAACTTAGCCGCAAATAATGACTTCACTTATAGTGACATCTCGCTTATTGTGACCAATTTTTAACAAATTGCATCCTGTTATAGTGACCGGAATAATTCCTGACACCTTTGACAATGTTAAGGAAAGTCATGTGATCCCCGAAGACGTTCAAAGCGTGCACGGCTTTTTTGTTTTGAGTCTCTGTCAGTAATTAGTGATTTGTGAAAAAACTAACATCTCAACCGCGTCGTAAAGCAGTTACGACTGAAGTGAAAGGTGTAAAGATATGCCGATTAGAAAATGGAGAATCCAATTAATCTCTCGCAAGAGAAGATGGGTTTGGTCATTCGACAATCTCAATGATTTTTATTTTCTATAAAATTTTGTGTAACGTCCGCTTAGTATGACGTGTTTGTGATTTCTATTCGATGTCATTAGAAACTGATTCCACTGTATGTTTATGTAATATACTTTATATATAATTCATAGGATATCTATAAACCTTATATTACATAAGGTATGTATATATGCAGTTCTTTATAGCCAATTTTGTGATTTTATTGTTAAAACACCACCATCCATATTTTGAGTTTTATTTCTTTCCATCCTAGGTCGTCTGGAAGAGATCACTGTAAGCGATAAGACCGCCCATTTGACCTACTAAAGTTAACTACTGCATGTATTGTTTATATTGTTAATCTGGTGTCAATAAAGAGTCGTCTCGTATCGTACAAGTACACGTTGCATTTGCACTGTGGTAGGACATTTTGCGAATGCCCGCCTGGCTAGCTACCACCATCAAGTAGAAAATCTGTCGCCAAGCATCTAGCGGTGCGTTACGGCAGCTGTGCTTGGGAGCTAGTTCCCATTCCAAAATCTGATGTATGACTACAAAGTAGAAAGTAAAACACCTAAGTTCAAATATACCTAATGTTGATCTCTAGAAAGCATTTGCCACCAAGAGTAAAATCTTAAGTGGGTATTGCGTGGAGGTTGACGATAAGAAACCAAAGCCTCAACTTTTACAGTTTGTTTATTTTACCGTGTTTAAAATTGTCACGGTCATACATACTATTCATTCTTTTATTTCCAGGGTAAGATCGGTGATGATTAATTTTGATTAGCTGCGCATATGAAACTGTTATGACAAACGCCGTCACTGTGCGACGTATGCAGTTTGCGAGTGAATGAAACGCTTATTAGACCAAAAATATCGGTCAAAATGGCTGATTATAGATTTAGTTTTTTTATGTTATTGTGACGGAACAAGCTCGAGGCTCTGCCTATAAGAGATGCATTTCGTCACAAGTCACGAAATGCACTGCGCCCTTGATACATGGTTGTTAAGTCTCATGTGCCTGTAATTTTACTGGCTCTCAAGGACTGCTGCCGGAACACACCGTTAGGTGCTTGGCGACAGATTTTCTACTTGAGGGTGGTCGCTAACCAGGCGGGCATTGGCAAAATTCCCTTCCACCATGCGGTGAAGCTCAAGCCCGCGGCGGGATTCGAACTATGGACCTGCTGCGCGGCAGTCCATAGCCAATGCCACTGAGCCATCACTGTCTCCAATGCCTATCATTGAGACCCAGTACATATTACGATTAACATGAAGGTGACTATGTTATAAGTTGCCAATGATTTGATTTTTGTTGACAGGAGGGAACACATCAAGATGATGTCGTCAAGAGTGATCCAGATGCGCGAAGCTCTCAGGTCCGAGCTTATCAAGTGAGTTGTATACTTTATATATACTTTTATTTATCTATCGTAGTCGCTAACTTTTCATCATTTTAATTTATTTATTTATTAATAACAATAGCTAACTGACAGTACTAAACCAAAGTGCTAAATATTTTAGATTCATAAACATGAACTTTAAACACATTTGCGATGGTCCGTATTGTGTCAAAAAACACATCCACATCCTGGATCTGCGTGGTAGCGTTAAGAGCCAACGCGCGTTGTGCAGGTGCATTCCTGGCATAGCTCGTTCTTGAAACAGGACTCAGAAACAAATTATGCCTACGACGTTCACCAGAGCGGATATAGGTTTCGGGAACGAATAATTTAATAGCGCTTAACACAGTTGGACCGACTATCTTACCGTGCAGTATCATACAGTAGTGAATGACAATACGCATATGCCTTAATATATACCATAGTGTCCAAAACAAGTAGTTTTCGAGCTTGGTGTTAACTACTGCCGCTGTTCATATCAAGTACAGACCTTTCAGATCTATCGGCCGAAAAGCTTGTAATTATCCCTGACTACCCTGTTTTTCACTCCCACTAACAACGTAAACACGGGTGCTTTAAAGTAGATACCCATCAAGTCGTCGTTCTGACGTTGAAAACCAATAGTTAAACGACCTTATATGTTAAACAATTTTAATTTTCTGTTGCTCAACGTTTTTAATGTTCATACTTTATTAACAGATAAGGTAATTTAGTTTATTTTGCTTATTTTAGGTATGTAATATATAAATTGTTAATTATATTTTGTATATTATACGAATTTTTAGAGCCCAAAATTTCTTACCGTGAGCTGGAAAAGAAAACGCGTTTTCAAAAAATGTTTAGTGTTATTTTCGCTAACCACGCACGCAATAGTGCTTGTAATTATATTTAGAAAAAATATTATTATTGGCTGATTTATAAAAAACAAGTAGTAGAAACAAAGCCCTTTAACAAACTTAGTAATTTTAACTTATAGATATAATTCTTAGTAATCACACGACTTAGTATAAGGTGAATTTGTTGACGCCCCGCAGTAGTCACCGCGCACCAATCATCAAATTCATTCAGAAATTCGATGTTTGATAGATTTGAGTTCGATAACTGCGGCGCGTGAGGCTTCAGCGGAGCATATCTAGGTAGGCGAAATTTTGCATGGTGGTGGGGCATTTTGCGAATGCCCGCCTGGTTACCTCTCAAGTAGAAAATCTGTCGCCAAGCATCTTACGGTGTGTTCCGGCAGCTGTCCTTGAGAGCCGGTAATTCTAGGTTAGCCTGAACAGCATCTTCGACCACATCATCAATTACCATCAGGTGAGATAGTGGTCAAAGGCTAACTTTTCAAGCATAAAAAATACATAAACGACATAATTAGTTTCATTAGGTGACATAGTGAAACTAAATACTTACCTTGAATAAAAACGAGCTAATATCGTCCGTTTTTTCAGACTGAACACGCCGGGCAACTGGGACCACATCGTGAAGCAGATCGGTCTGTTCTCGTACACCGGGCTCACGCAGCGTCAGGTCGAGTACCTCGTCCAGGAGTACCACATATACCTGCTCAAGTCCGGCCGGATCAACATCTGCGGCCTCAACCCTACCAACGTCGCTTACGTCGCAAAGGCCATCAACGATGCCATCGCCAAGTTCCCCGCTGACGAAACTCAGTGAGTTCCTTTGTTACTCTGATCTAGTGTGAGGGGGCGACACTTGTTTACTGTAAAAACTAACATGGTTCTGACATACATAAGAGAAACATAAAAACAAATACTTACCGTATGAGAAACTAGTGATATATGAGCGAGCAACTTATTAATGAAAATAATATATTTGTCTATACAATATGTACCTATTCAACAATAGTTATAGCTTATAATCATATCTTAGGGTGGTCATTTTGAAGGAGAATTTGAGATGCTTTTAATGAGTCGTCAAATGTCTCATTTTACGCCACTTTAATATATCAGTGAATAATTCAGTGTTTTCAGCAAAGCAATGCTTTTAAACCAAAACTTCAAAACAAAGCATATCAATCCTAACACTTAGTCCAATCTATAAAACAAGTGAAACCAATCGTTACTTTTTATAGTAAAATATTAAGTTATGTAAAGTGAAAACGACACAAACAAAAGCTGTTATTGTTATGATTGTTAGACTTAGCATAGCCGTTAACTCTGAGACATGGCAGCTTTTTTATAAGCCCACTCAGTGTGAATCACTTTATTTTAATGATAATCTTCATCTACTAAACTAAAACAAGCTTATGTTACAATACTAATATTTATACTTTATTATTTTATGGTACGTGATACAAATAATGTCTAGGGCATTATTATGTCCTAGGATTTATTCGGTCTGTAGCAAAAATAATGGACTTATAGTGGACATAAAGAATGAAAATTCACAGTTAAGACCAATTTTACGACCACTTTACAACTGTATCTTTGTTGTTTCTTATAATATTAAACATGTTAAACATTATGTTTGCAAGGCATAATTATGTGCATCGCCTAATAAAGCCTGTTTTCTGAGTGAGTTTATGAGTCCATTTTCTTACTGATATGATATAAGTATCTTTTAATATACCTAACTATGTATACATTGATGAGTATTTACATTATATTCAATGCATTTAGAATATTATAGTTTTTCCGAAAAGCTAAAAAATCTACCACGGTCATTACAACTTGATCGAAACGTCGAGGTTAGTCAAAATATTGTTATTTTGATCGTTAATTACTTATGATTTAGAAGAAACAAGCTGAAAAGGCTTACAGCCGTAATAAACAATCCAGACCTAATTAGACTACGCAAGGCCTTTTGCTTAAATAATAATAAGAGGTGTCTCTTATTATTATTTAAGCAAAAGGTGCAAAAATACTTAGTGTGTTTAAATGTGTAAAAAATAAAGTGTATTTAAATGTGTAAAAAGCATCGCTTGAAGTGGCAATGAGATCATTATTTCGACGTTAAAAGTATATAAATCGAATACTAACAAATGTTTATTTTAATTTGAAAAACAACGATTTCGAAAATGTTTTTATTAAAATGTAACAATGTTTTCTTGAAATATATTTTAAATATATGTTATGATTAAATATGAATTTCGGCAAAGTAACGCTTAAATCTATTCATTATATAAATCGATTTGAAATAAGGCAGACCTTATTTGTATCACGTACCTTATGTTCCTTCGTAATATTTTTAATTCATCTTAGGAAAGTGTCAATTTAGAATAGAATATTGATGTTATTCATTAGAAAGAATTAGCACAAAAAAATATGTAAAAAAAAAGGTTAATCATAGCCATATTTCGTAAATGCATTATATGTTATATTTTTGTATATCTCAAGTACATATTATGTGCTATATTTATTTAATATTAATAAAAACTGCGAAATATTCGAAAAAACTCTACAAGAATAAAATAAGATTAAAAAAGCAATAATAGTTTTATAATTTGTACATATTATATATATCTGTCCGAAATTGTTTCGGCTGCGAGATTCTATTGAAATTCAAAATTTCAAAAAAGATTGTTTTCGCAATTCCAAAGTAAATTATATTTTTCTGGGTTCTGAACCCAAATGTTTGGAACGGAGCTTTTTGTTTAATATTATACAGGGTTTATTGGTAAAATGCTAACAACCTCTTAGGGTTGAGTTCTACAAGTCCTAAGACACATTCTGACTTTTTTTTTTTTTAAATTATGTTTTTGCTGAATAAGCACGAGGACCACCTGATGTCAAAAGCCTCTCGTGCCTGTAATGTATTATTTCATATTTGTATTATTTTGCTCGATGTAAATATTCAAAACTCTATTCAAAGGGACCTCGGTGCGGTCCAGTGAAGCCGCGGCGGGCGCTCTAGGCTCGGAGTAGGCATAAAAAACAAAAAAGAACCTGTCTTAATATTTCATATGTCTAGCAGAAGTCAACCTTAAGAGGTTGTTAGCATTTTACCAATAACCCTGTATAGTACTGCTTTCAATAATCGTGTTCAATATGATGGAAAATATATTGACTATATTTTTACACAGCTCTTTGTAACATAATCCATTTTATATCATAGTAAGTGCTTGTTCCATTATTAACACGTTTAATTGAAGCTATCATTACCAGAGCATAGTGCATTATACAACACAAATGTGTAGTTCAGTTTGTTGTTTATTTATGTAGATAATGTAAGATTTTGTTGCAAATACATTCTCAATTGTTTAAAAATGGTTTTATTTATTGTAGTCGAGTTACCCCCTTAAGTATAAGCCGGTATTAAACTATCAAATATATTATGTGGTCATACTTTTCTTTAAACTTTCGTGAACTAAACGAGTGAATAGACCCATTAGTGGTTTAAAATCATGTGATCATAGTTATTTAACAATGAAATAAAAATGTACTTTTCTATGTCATAGTAACTATGATGATATGTAACAATAACAAATATTTTTAAAATATTTTAATAAACATAAAAATAATATTTTTATAAAACACTTAAAAAATATATCTAGTAGTTCCGCCTAATTTACCTGTTAAGCCGACGTGACGTCACAAACGCCACGCAGCCAAAACGGAAGAATTTTCGACGCGTTCGCTTCTACACGAAGCATCCTCAGGAGGTCTTGACTCTACGAGCGTACGATCGAGAATGAGCGGCCGGCGGCTCAGCACGCCTTTTTATAGACTCTCTTATATATATGTTGTAAGTGTTTTATTAAAATATTGATTTGATATTTACTTCAAATATTTTAAAAATATTTGTTATTGTTAAATATGGATTTCCGCAAAGTAACGCCTGAATCTATTCATTATGATGATATGTTTTCTGTATCTCCACCAAACAAAAGTTGGACACTTCAAAAATCTCCACAAAACAAAATTTGCAAGCTTCAGTCATCAACATCAACACGTTTTAAAAACACAAAAGTTGGCCGATTTTGTATGTCCAATGCATATTTACAGTTTCCAGCATTACAGAAACTTTATCGTAACTTTTGTTGGTGGTGACACATCTTAAACTATGATCCCATATATTTGATAATGTAATAGGGGCCGTATGAACTAACAAAACAGAAGTGTATAATCATAAGGTACTCCTCCAACAAATATATGCGTGTTAGGTTCATCTGGCACACCTTTATTGCTTCATTTTTAAGATTGTTATCGTTGGTATTATTTACAATTGTTCTAAATTATGGTAGTTCTTATTATATACAAGCTAACGTCGAAATTCGTATAAAGCTTAAAAATTAGTCCCTACAAGGTGACTGTTGTGATCAATTATATGTATGTTTTCAGCAAATTTAGCCGTCATATAATTTGGTGATCTCTGCTGGTCTTGGTGCTGAGGCAAAATTACCTACAATTATATAATCCTATTTTTGGAATAGCCATTTTAAGTGTTACACGGATGTGGACTTTAGTGTGAACAGAATAAGAACTACCATAGTTATGGAATTTGTGGAGAATCGACAGGATTATTTTGAAGAATAACGTTGATGGTTATGTTATCGCCATTGCTTCCATTAGCAGAACTTTTTTTTATGTTATGATAAAATGAGACAGACGCCTGATGGTAAGCAGTCAAGCTTGTCTATTACAGATGCAGTGTCACTATCCTTGTTCTAATTGGCACTGCACCGCGCTCATCACTCCGAGACTTTAGCTCTAGTCTCCTTCGCCCAGTTTTTTTTCACTTCTATTGCTACAGTGTCCTTCACCCCTAACCACAGTATTGTGCAGTATGCACTGAAGCAGAATATCAGACTGTTTTTCTGCTTATTTGATCCGGTGATTTTAGATGCTACAGGATAACCGTAACTGTGATTGAATTTTTTTTTGCAATTTACATATTAATATAAATTATATAAATATCATGCAACGTATTATCAAGACTCATGCCCCAGTAGTCTCTATAGAGGTAGCCAAACGTGACTAAACGCCCAAGTTTCGCACAGAATTTATAATACAATAGGGGCAAGCATATAGATATCTACCAGGGGCAAATCTATTACTTAGCCCATCGGCATGTTACGAGGAAGTTCTCTGTCAGAATCCAATTACGGGGATCGAACTTAGTACCTAGAGATTCCAGTGACACTATACACCACTCCACCTATACATCTAAAATAATAAGTTGTATTTCTTCTTTGCAGTGGCTCACGCGCCAAACTTTGATGGGGCAAATATGGCTACACCTTACCGACGGTATGTGATGGTATTACTGGTGAAGGGTTCAAATTGGCTCTATGGTAAAATGTCACTGAAATATTTCATTATAAAGTGAGCTTTATAGATAAGTAAATAAATGCCACCATTAATATCAGCACAGACCGTTTAATTTCATGTCGTACCATTTTATTTGTACCACTCATAGTTATGATTTTAATATGGGAAAGGTCCTTGGACTCTTTAGCTTATATAGTGGTCCAGTACAGATGAATTGTTCCAGGATGTCATCGAAGGGCCGGCGCTAACTTGCGGCACGGCATTTTTTCCTGACCAAGTTATTTAAAACCTTATTTCAATGAGATTAGAATTCATATTACTTTATTTCTATACAATGAGGCCGTACCGTAGCTCCTCGTGCCATTCACAAACTTCTCGTATTTGTCTCTTCATCTTCAGCTAAAACTGATATTATGAATAAAATCCCAGTCAATCATAACGAACACCATACATTTCGGGAACACTGGGAAATTCTAGATTAGTTTGAACAACATCTTCGACCACATCATCTCTTACTATCAGATAAGATAATGGTCAAACCCTAACATATCAGGTTTAAAAACTAAACAGATTGGCTGAGCTTTCAGCGGCATGCCACAGCATTCTTCGAGCTGCCGAATCATGCTGTGCCGTCATTCAGCACCGACCCTAAGCAGATTAATGGAAAATTATTCAAATGAGCAGCATGCCACTGCTGGTGTCGCTGTAGTCGGAGTGCGCATTAGGCTCACAATGAGGCTGATTATCATACTATACTTTATTATTATCCGGTAGCAGATATACTACAGAATACCCAAGGATAGTGTCAAAAGCTAGCCGGCAAAAACTTAGGTGTTGAAAATACAAATATTAGGTTACAATCCATAAGGATGTAATAAAGCGATACATCACCGGCATTAATCTTATCCAATAAAACTATAATTGAACCAGATTAAATATTTTATTTTAATAATAACTTATTAATAACAATCTCTATGTCTCCATTGAGTCATTGGGCTCCGTTGATATAGGGACGAGCGGCCGGGATCCGAAGCGATTTGCAACTGAAAAAGAAAGTAATATTAATATTTACTTTTTCATGCTAATCTCACGTGCAAGAATGAAAACAGGTTAAATTAGAAATTGAACTTAATTCAGTCATAAATATTTTTTTATCGGAAGTAGGTACTATATACTGTAACATTCCAAGTGTAAGCTGATGATGCAGATTGTGTATGTGTGAGAGAGGTATTCTGTGTGTGCGTTGGAGCTTTTGAATAATGAACTTATAGCATGGTGGTAGGGCATTTTGCGAATGCCCGCCTGGCTAGCGACCAACCTCAAGTAGAAAATCTGTCGCCAAGCACCTAACGGTTGGCAGCAGTCCTTGAGAGCCAGTGAAATAACAGAAAAAAAAGAGACTTAACAAGTATGTCTCAAAGTGATGGGCGCAGTGCAGTTCATCACTTGTGATGAAATGCATCTGTTATAGGCAGAGGATACCGCTTAACATCAGGTGGGCCTCGCGCTTGTTCCTTCACATTGCACTGCGCCCGTTACCTTGAGACAAAGTTGGTAAGTCTCATATGTGCCTGTAATTTGTAACCAATGTAATAAAAAAATAAGATAAAATTTTGAAAATGGAACTCTTTTCCGATATTTATTTTAGTATAGGGAGTGAGCATTTATTTTATGATTTGGCGGCAAATTGAAAATTGTCTGTGTCAGCATGAATTTAACGCGAAAACTTTTCGTGCATTATTTTTTTATGACTTTCGATGTCGACCATTTAAGTGAACAAGAAAGTTGCGATAGGTCTTCTGTGGAAGACCCAATATCGTGCCGCTGTTTACAACTGGTTTAATGAGTTTAAACCTGGTCGCACTCATCTCAGAGATGTTTTTTT
Source organism: Plagodis pulveraria (assembly GCA_963890685.1). Lineage (NCBI taxonomy): Eukaryota > Metazoa > Arthropoda > Insecta > Lepidoptera > Geometridae > Plagodis > Plagodis pulveraria. The sequence goes on from OY982950.1 coordinate 7,786,580, forward strand.
TTTATGGCTGATAGGTTAGCCTTTGACCACTATCTCACCTGATGGTAGGTGATGATGTGGTCGAAGATGTTGTTCAGGCTAACCTAGAAGTACTGGCTCTCAAGGACAGCTGCCGGAACACACCGTTAGGTGCTTGGCGACAGACTTTCTACTTGAGGGTGGTAGCTAGCCAGGCGGGCATTCGCAAAATGCCCTACCACCATGCTATAACGACTGCCATCCTAAGACGACAACCGGGACCGACGGCTTAACGTGCCCTCCGAAGCACGAAGCGCTCAGTAGTAATGTCACTAGCGGTCACCCATCCAACTCCTGACCGCGCGCGACGTTGCTTAACTTTGCTGATCGGTTGAGAACAGCTAAGTAAACTTCGCTACGAGCGCTTCAAATGCGTGAGCCGTGAGGGGCGCCCTTATACGGCGACGACTGAAGAGAACATCAGTGCTGTGCGGTGTATGATAAAGACTGATAGAAGAGTGACCTATCAACAGATTCGGACAAGCTTAGGCATTGGTATGAGTTACCGCCAGGCGAACTATCGACTACCTATTTGGCAACGTCTGATGTGGAATTACTGGATCACGCGCTGTATAGCCCTGCACATTGCGAATTTTATTTCCTTTTTGTTTTTTTTTTTAATGTTATTTTGACGGAACAAGCTTGAGGCCCACCTGATGTTAAGCGGACTAACCTCTGCCTATAACAGATGCATTTCGTCACAAGTCACGAATTGTACTGCGCCCGTCACCTTGAGACATAGTTGTTAAGTCTCATGTGCCTGTAATTTCCCTGGCTCTCAAGGACTACAGCCGGAACACACCGTTAGGTGCTTGGCGACAGATTTTCTACCTGAGGGTGGTAGCAAGCCAGGCGAGCAATCGCAAAAATCGCGTGGGGATCGAACCAGGGTACTGCGGCTCGGCAGTCCATAGCCATTACCGCTCGGCCATCATTGCTTCAAGAATACACCCGAAAATAAAAGATAAACTTCGAGGAAAACGTTTTATGGAGGCCGAGGAAGCTGTGGCTGCGTTTCAAAATGCCGTGGAAGACACCCCTACGGACGAGTGGGTGAAGTGCTTTACTCAGTGGTTCCATCGGATGTAGCTATATATTGACCTGAATGGACACTATTTTGAAAAGATATAATCAAACTTATAACTTGCTAGTTTAATCATATTTTGATTTTCAGTTTCACCCTCGATATTTTTATATTACTCACATTGTTCATTGATATTGAGGTCGACCAGTTCTATGTAGTTCTCCTTGTTATCTCCCCCTACAGCGACGGAACAAGGCGCGTCGGGACAAGTCGCGGCACAAAGCGATGCGCCCACTTTGCATGTTCGCTCGCTCGCTTGAACTGGTGGGTTGCTGTAAATAATAAATAGGATTTAGTTAATTATTTTATTTACTTAAAGTACGCTATTACTATATATGTGTAAATAAATAAAGATATATCACGAATGAAGCGCTCGTAGCGAAGTTTACTTAGCTGTTCTTAACCGATCAGCGAAGTTAAGCAACGTCGCCCGCGGTCATGAGTTGGATGGGTGACCGCTAGTGACATTACTACTGAGCGCTTCCGTGCTCCGGAGGGCACGTTAAGCCGTCGGTCCCGGTTGTTGTCATAGGATGGCAGTCGTTATAGCATGTTGGTAGGACATTTTGCGAATGCCCGCCCGGCTGGCTACTACCCTCAAGTAGAAAATCTGTCGCCAAGCACCTGACGGTGTGTTCCGGCAGCTGTCCTTGAGAGCCAGTAGTTTTAGGTTAGCCTGAACAACATCTTCGACCACATCATAACTTACTATCAGGTGAGATAGTGGTCAAAGGCTAACCTATAAGGAATAAAAAAAAAATGTATACATAAACACAATATAACATTTAAAAAGTACTATTAGAAGAACCTAAGTATAGGTGACATATTTTACCATCCTTTTGGATGTTGTCATTATGAGTAATAGTGCAAGCAAGTATGTGTTTTATATCAACATATACAACAACAGTCATTAGGGGATTTTGCCATAATGCCGACGCTTGGGAGTCTTCTTGGGGATAGTAGTGCAAGATTCTTCAGAAGGCGCTGCTGCCTACCCTCTGGAATTTATCCAGAAGCAATGATGGTCAAGCGGTAATAGCTATAGACTGCGGTGCCGCAGGTCCCTGGTTCGATCCCCACCGCCGGCTTGAGCTTCACCGCATGGTGGAAGGCCATTTTGCGATTGCCCGCCTGGCTAGCTACCACCCTCAAGTAGAAAATTTGTCGCCAAGCACCTAACGGTGTGTTACGGCAGCAGTCCTTGCGTGAAATTACAGGCACATGAGACTTAACAACTATGTCTGAAAGTGACAGGCGCAATGCAATTCGTGACTTGTGATGAAATGCATCTGTTACAGGCAGAGGTTAGTCGGCTTAACATCAGGTGGGCCTCGAACTTGTTCCGTTAAAATAACATAAAAAAAACCTCTCAATGTCTTAAGAGACATTGAGAGTGTTATTGAATGACGACTACCACAGGAACATATGGGAGGTGTTATTCCAACTTCTTATAAATATGTTTCAGGCAAATACGGTTAGAACTAAAGGTACTGGCGAATAATACGTTTCTAACAAACGTTGGTGACAAGTTTTTGACGACAGATATTTTTAATGCTTTATTGTATTCCGCAAATAGTCTGTTTCATGGTATGAATACGTGATCATAAAAAGTAAGTAGCAAAAATCTGAGCTTTGTGAGCGCTCGTGTTTATTTTACAATCTGATTCTAGTGGTGTCATCTAGTTTTTTTTTTTTTTTTTTTTATTATTTATATTTTTACACTACAGACTCTGGGTCCGTACTCTTTTGAGATCTTACTTTTCCTAATCATAGTAATACATTTTATTAAGTAATCGTTGTCTCCAATACATCGGTCTTCCTGAAGGGAAGGGTGTTAGTTTGTTAACATTAAAGTGAGTCCATTTTTTATTTTATTTGTATACATTTTTTTTATTATCTAGTTTGTTAGGTGAAAAATTAAAATTTATATAGTAAGTATTTATTATCCTAAGTTGAAGGGCCGGCCACTGGTTCCGGCGTTGCCCTTGATAATTGTAGATGAGCCCTTACGACCCCTTCGTCCCGGTTTTTTATAGCCATTTTTAGGTTGTAGTCACAAATTACTTTTCCATTTGCCTCTGTTGCCCGCCTCATGAATCTGCCAACGGCGTCCGAGCTGACGTCTGTGTAATATATGCAGCGCTTTGAGTGTCGTGACACTGCTACTACTGCGTGTGATACGCTGTCTCGGAGCTTGGTGAGTTTTTCCCTCATCTGTACTATGATCACTGTCTCGTACGTCAAACCCTGCGCTTCGTGTACTGTCAAGGTGCATGACCCTGTACCAGACCCATATCCCTAGCCGACAAGAGAGGCTTTTTCCTCCTGTGTCAGCGCGAGAAATAAGATGCTCTGGATGTCATCTAGTATTAAGTAGATTAACTACGATGTATTTGAGCATAAAGTTAAGCTCTGTTGCAGCGATGATAACTCTGCGGTTTTCTAACAGATGGCGTTAGTAGTACAATAACTTTCTATCTAATGAATACAAATTTTTAATATTAATTTTTTAAAGGTTTCAAAATTATATTTTTACAGATAACACATCTAGATATGAAGTTAAATTACTATATTAAAGCAAAAAGTCTATAGGCGTGATAGTTTTTCAGTAAAGTGTATCACAAAATTTTCAAGTTGTGGGATAATGATATAAGCTTTTTAATCATATGAAAATACAACTTAAAAATATGCTTGCAGCCATTGAATATTAAATAGCAAAGAGATTTACCTCGATATGTCCCAAGTTTTTAGTTTTCCGTCCGTGCTTGAAGTAACCATTAGCCCGGGTACTCTATCGCTTAATATTAAACCTAGAAAAAAATAAACATTGTAAAATATTTAAATAAAAGTTTTTCGCCATTATCAAGACTCCTTCACTCTCTCACTTGTGGCTAAGTGATGTTGCGGTCGAAGATCTTAGCAGGCAAAGCCAATGAATGGTTGGAAAAAGATAATGGCTAATAAGGACAGCTGTCGGAAGGAACCGTTAGATGCTTCTCTCTTTCTATCACCCGGATTGTCCACTGCTGAACACAGCCTCCCCCATTGTAGGGGGTTTGCCATAATCGCCACGTTTGGCATGCGGCTTGGGGATTGTAGTGTGAGATATCAGTTCCTCAGATAGCGCTGCTGCCCCCCTTCTGGTGTTAGTCGCATCTTACGACAGCACAGGTAGAGATGGACCATTATAGCCCGGCACCCCACGTGAGTGGTGAGTGTTTAAAGTTGTTTGGTGTGTCCTATTCAGGTGGAGTAATTATTACGATATAAAAAAAACTAGTAGTTTTCGCCAATAAACTAAAATTAGCTGCCTAGAGCGAGTAGGTTTCTAACAGGGTTTGGCAATTTTAATATGGCAAACCTCTTTCACTATGGAGGCTGTGTTCACCAGCGGACAATCCGGCTGTTACAGTATAGTACAGACTCAGCAGCTCAGTTTTTTTTTGTAATAGTACATAGAGACGTACGATATTTTAATAAACAAAACATTTATTGTACTCTACTCAATGAACTCTAGATCTAGATGATGAAGAACATATTTTTTTTATGTTATTGTGATGGAACAAGCGCGAGGTAACCCACCTGATGTTAAGCGGTATCCTCTGCCTATAACAGATGCATTTCATCACAAGTGACGAACTGCACTACACCCATCACCTTGAGACATACCTGTTAAGTCTCATTTTGCCTGTTATTTCACTGGCTCTCAAGGACTACTGCCGGAACACACCGTTAGGTGCTTGGCGACAGATTTTCTACTTGAGGGTGGTCGCTAGCCAGGCGGGCATTCGCTAAATGCCCTTCCAACATGCGGTGAAGCTCAAGCTCTGGGCGGGATTCGAACCATGGACCTGCTGCGCGGCAGTCCATAGCCAATGCCACTGAGCCATCACTGCTTCAAAACATGTAAGGGTATGATAAAAAAAATCCTCTCTTCTGGCACTTGGTGAGTCATAGAGTGTTATTTTATAGGAGATAAGCCCGAGGGTCCCACTACATATTCCTATTAGTACTACGCGCGTAGTCTTGCTGTCGGGTCCAATGCATACCACCATGGGACTCTGGTTTCACTGACCTAAAGACCTTTGCCAGAAGTAAGTAATTGGTTTGGCCGAAAGACAATTGAGACCTATTATATAAACTGGCCCTCAAGGACTACTTCCGAACACACCGCTAAGACGTTTGGCGAATGATATTAATTAAATAATTCCTGAACTATTTTTTTCAAATATGTAATTATGACATCTAATCAACAATATAAGAGACACTTACAGATTATTATATATAATATACGGCAAGCTCAGTCTATTGCTGAATTCAAAAGTCAAATTAAATACCATTATTTATCCACTTTACCATCTCATTGAAATTTTAATCTGTATCCGCTATGTGTACCAGTATGTAGTGTTTAGTATTAAGTAGTATAAGTAATTGGTTTAAAAGTATGTAGTATGTTTATGTATTGTTAGTTTAGTACCTGTAATATTACCTAGTTAGTATTCTTTTGAAAGTAAGCACTTCATTTATGTAAGTAGATATATATATATATATATATATATATATATAATTAATTTATTGTGTTCGCCAACCTCTCTGACTCCTTAAACGATCTCCATCCAAAGGTTGACTGGAAGAGATCGCTTTAAGCGATAAGTCCGCCCTTTGTACTTTCGCTTTAAGATTTTCTTCTCTACTGTATTTTTCTATTGGTGTACAATAAAGTGTTTTGTATTGTATTGTAATATACTTCAGCTGTTGGATTCTCTTAATTTTTTTTTCTATGCTTGGTAAGTTAGCCTTTGACCACTATCTCACCTGAATGTAAGCTATGATGTGGTCGAAGATGTTGTTCAGGCTAACCTAGAATTACTGGCTCTCAAGGACAGCTGCCGGAACACACCGTCAGGTGCTTGGCGACAGACTTTATTGGTTTTAGCTAGCCAGGGGGGCATTGACAAAAAACCCTTCCACCATGCGGTGAAGCTCAGGCAAGCGGCGGGATTCGAACCATGGACCTGCTGCGCGGCAGTTCTTAGCCAATGCCAATGAGCTATCACTGCTTCAAAAATTAGTAGTACAATATTGGATTATAAAACCATATTAGAACCACAGAAATAGTGCTTCAAACTTATTTACTCTATTCTATTTTAAAGAATTCCTGAACTAAGTTTTTCATAAATCTAAGTTATGACATCTAACCAACAATGTAAAAGACACAAACTGAGTTTTACATATAAGTTACTTCAGCTGTTGGTTTTCACTTAAATTAATATTAGGTCCTTACATATGAAATTGGCGTTTTGTATGGGAGGAACAAAAAGTCGAATATTTTTTAATATAATATATTTAATTAATCAAAGTATGAACCATTATTTTCTATGCACTTTTGCCATCTCATAGGTAGTTCATTGATCCCTTTACTAAAAAAACCAGTCGGACGGGAATCAATAAAATCTTTGAAGGCGATTTGGACTGCCCCATCGGAGTTGAATTTTTTCCCTTGCAAGAAGTTATCCAAATTTCGAAAAAAATGGTAATCTGTTGGAGCAAGGTCCGGGGAGTACGGAGGATGTCTTAGACTTTCCAATTGAAGCTCTTCTAATTTAGTAGCCGTCTGTAGCGCAGTGTGTGGTCTAGCGTTGTCGTGAAGCAGCAGTGGCGTGGAGCGATTGACCAGCCTAGGTTGTTTAGCCGCTAGCTTTTCCATCATGGTTTGCAATTCCTGACAATAGACATCAGCCGTAATAGTCTGGCCAGATTTGAAAAAACTGTAATGAACAATACCGGCACTAGTCCACCAAACGCTTACAAGTAACTTTTTTGGGGTTAATTTTCGCTTGGGGCAGGATTTGGCTGGCTGGCCAGGATCTAACCATTGCGCTGAGCGCTTCCGATTATCGTAAAGAACCCATTTTTCATCACAGGTAATGATTCGGTTTAAAATACCTTCATTATTGTGCCGGTTTAGTAATGTAACGCAGCAGTCGACGCGCGTTTGCCGGTTTGTTTCAGTCAATTCGTGAGGTACCCACCTTTCAAGCTTTTTAATCTTCCCAATTTGCTTCAAGTGAATTAAAACAGTTTTATCACTAACATCGCAGCCTGCAGCTAACTCGGACGTGGTTTGCGATGGATCCGCTTCCACAATAGCCTTCAACTCTTCATTATCAACTTGAGTCTCAGGCCGTCCACGGGGCTTGTTCTGCAGGTCGAAATTTCCAGAACGAAAACGTTGGAACCAACAACGAACTGTGTTTTCTTTTGCAACACGACCGCCATACACATCATTCACCCTTCGAGTTGTTTCCGCAGCACTAGTGCCACGGCGGAACTCGTACTCGTAAATAATGCGATATTTAAGGTTTTCCATTTTGTAAAATGAGTGACGCAAACAGAAAAAAACAGAAGAAAAAAAACAAATGAATGACGATCATCGAAGCACAAATACATGAGTCTATAGCTGTACAAATTTGAATTTGGAATTCCTTACCAAAGAGGAGAAATTCGTGATTAAAGTGGCCAGTACGAAAAACGCCAATTTCATATGTAAGGACCTAATATTACCTGTGACTTCTTTCTCATGCGCTGTAATCGTCCACAGAGGTTCGTCTTGTCTACAGTCCACGTACGCTACTTTGCCTTCATTGTTGCTCATCTACCAATTATACAAAAACACATTATTAAATATAAAAAACAATTTAACATTGTTACACAGAAGATATTCGTATAGACTTAAGGATTACACCTTCGGGCTTTAGGCGACCAGTATAAGGCTGCGTATTCAACAGAGATGTACAAGAAATCTACCAATAAGATCGCTGCGCTAAGCGAGGCTAAGAAAATGAAGCGATCCGATTGGTGGATATTTTTCCTCAGACACCGCTCATCTCTCGCGAATGATTACGGATGAACTTGCAGACGGCTCGAACTTATCAGCGGGCGAGGCAAGAAAGCATGCTATCTCACCTATAACTTTGTGGGAAAGGGTAGGACTCAGTGATGAGTAGACATACACACAACCGTATTGCATCTATGTTATTTACGCACACTTGTTTGCGCTGTATCAATGAAAGCCGAACGAATTACGATATTTGACGACGGACGGACGGTAAAGTGTGTACTAAGTAGGAAAACCTCGACAAAATACATTCATCTTAGAATACTACTGTCTGTCGCTTAGGCTCATTTCACACCGAAGTGACAGCGGCAGCAGTTTTAATGCCAAGCCATTTTCGACTTTGTCGTTAATCGCTACAATGCATAGTATTGGTTGAAGAAAGACTTGCATAAGAAGCGCGGCCGCTCACAGAGCCGCACACCATCAGTCCGTCAACGAAAATTATTTCACGTGATAGCGATAGGGACATAGAATTTGATAGCAAAACTGCCAGTCGCTGCCATGCCGGCCGCTGCCTCATCATCGGTCTGACTTGAGCCTTAGGTGACAAATCAATAAAATTACGAACTTACAAGAGGAAAAATTATAGTCATGCACGGGATTCGAGACACCCCTATAGCCGGGGTATGCTCTGACCGAATGAGCTAACATGACAATGACTCATAACTCTAATTTTTCTCTCGTTCCTTAACCATCGCATGGGGATGGAATTAAATTTAAACCTCCTGTAAATTTGTAATTTTGTAATGTAATCCGCAGAGCATGGGTTACTGCTATAGTAAAAATATTAAAATGTATAAGTAGTGTAGTTACAGCGAAGCAGAACGGGTTCTGTGGGTCCCAGTGGACGCGTTCTATCTCAGGCAGCAGCGGCCACGCGCGGTGTGCGGCCGGCGAGCGGCAGTCCGTCACTCGCGCGCGCCCGTCGCATGCGCCCGATAGCAGCGTCTGCGCCTCTAGCGGGTGGAACTGCACCGATTGTACCTAACGACGCCAATTACTCAATATGGTAACTTTCACCATTAAAACTAAACGCAATCAATTCAAGCTAAACAGAGTTCAAGCACTTGAACAAGATCAGAGCTCCAATAAGAATTTTACCAACATAACTTAAGTGACGATTTCACCGTTCGTTGCACTAAACAAATTTATTAGCTTTAACGAGTTCAAGATCTCGGTGCGTTTAGTTTCCATGGCAACGTATATTGCGATTGATGGAATGTACAGTATCTCGTATGCGATTGGTTGCACTTTATTGATATCAGCGATCCTCTTGAACGCGGTTATTTGAGGTAAACGTCGGAAATCGGGCGTTTAGATATTAATCTCAGTTAACCAAATCTATATTGAAGAAATTCAGAATGAAACTTTGAATTCAGTCAAACATTTGAACTATGTTTTATGAATTGATCGCGTTTAGATTCAACGATGAAATCCGCCCTAAACCAAGTTTAATCTTAACAGAGATTAATTTATGAACATCTGAATTTCGACTTTTGCCTCAATTGAATTGAAGTAGTGATGGCTTAGTGGCATTGGCTATGGACTGCCGCGCAGCATGTCCATGGTTCGAATCCCGCCGCGGGCTTGAGCTTCACCGCATGGTGGAGGGGCATTTTGGGAATGCCCGCCCGGCTAGCGACTATCCTCACGTAGAAAGTCTGTCGCTACCTTACAGTGTGTTCCGGCAGCTGTCCTTGAGAGCCAGTAATAGTAATCTAGATTAAGCCTGTTAACACCTTCACCACATCATCACTTATTATCAGGTGAGATTATGGTCAAAGGATTACGTATCATCAATAAAAAATAAAAAACATATTCAAGAGCTTTCGTCTTCAACAAATTGCAGCCTATCACATAGAAGGTCGTTGACAATTCATGAATCATTGTATTCGTTTCCATGGAAACTAATCGCGGTACAACTATTACCGGTAAAATCGTTTTCAAAAACAGTTTAAACCGACATTTGTAACGCAAAAAATGTTAACGTGCAACTCAAGGAATTACGACGTAGGGATCCTTCACTGCAAAATAGTGTATACACGCAAGCTCTTTAAAATAATTGGTTCATCGGAATTGAACTTATAAAACAAGGCAGAAAGAAGAAGAAACTCATTTTTCGCGGCGTGAAACTTACTTTATCTTCGAAATAATCCAGTTTAGTGTGAGGCGTGCCTTGGTCGAGGTCCCAGAGAAGGACTGTGCTGTCGGCAGATCCACTCGCCATTACATGACTGAAAAGTATATTGTCTCTATTTTATATTCTATATCAAATTTTTATTCTTTATTTCATTTGCTCGCCATCTCACTTATGTACAGCACTGTCTCTGGCCAAGCATAGATTGAGTTTTGGAAATTATAAATTTTTGGTACGTTATTTACTTTTGGTTTTGATTTATGCCGCCTACCCACATGTTGAAAACAAAAGTTAACAACTTTAGCTTGGAGGAGACACATTTACACAGAAACTTTTGTTACCAACACGTTTTGGCAACACAATGATGTCAACATTTATTTGCTGGAGACTTGGCTTTTAATTTACGACGGGAGAAAACGTTTCTACCTACAGAACTTGAATGAAATCTAATAATTCTAGGCTTTAATAATTACAGAATAAACTAGGATTACAGGTTTTTTTATTTATTCATCTATACTTAATAATTAAACTTGTGGTGACTAAAGTTAACCAAGTTTAATATAATGGTTCGTTCCACAGCGCCGGCTTAAGTTTCACCGTATGGTGGAAGGGCATTTCGCGAATGCTCCCTAAATACCACCGTCAAACAGAAAATCTGTCGCCAAGCACCTAACGATATGTTCCAGCTGCAGTCATCGAGAGCCAGTAATATTACAGATATATGAGACTTAGGGCGCAGCGAAGTTCGTCAGTTATGCCGAAAACGCATCGTTATAGGCAGAGGTTACCGCTTAACATCGGGGCCACTACTACAATTTACGAAGTATCGAACTTCGAGTCCGAAAGTAAGGTATGCGCAAAACACGTATTGGCTTACTTTTGTTTAACTTCGTTCGTAGCATAAACTTGCAAGAGTTTGCCTGTGCAGATTCTGAATATATTTTTGTACATTTTTCAAATATGAAATTATAATTTATTTGTTTGCTTATAAGTAGTTCGATCAGTCGAGTTCTAAATATGCAGAAAGAACACAAATACTAATAATAAATACCTATGGAGTACAGAGACATTAACGTAAATTCTAAACATCTAGCCTGTATTTTCTAGAGCAGTAGCGAAACCTCTCGCTGAGCTCCGTGACTAGGATTTTCAGTTTTACAAGGGAAAATGTTCTTTAATTTTTCGCTATTGAGACTTAAAACTGATTGAAGCATAATAGCGTTCGCAGAGTAGTATGGGAGATTCCATAGCTGGCAAGATTTGTGATGAACGATGCGGTCCGACCATATCTAACAACGAACTTCGTACCGCAAATTCAATTTTCGTTGTCTAAAATGTCGCTCGAACACGAAAAACGAAACTTCCTTGAATTATAGTAGTGGTCCAGGTGGGCCAAGTCATTATGCTCTGTTTTAATGAGACAACTGCATTAAATTCTAGATACTAACGTAAAATTCCTATTCCACGACAAATCGAGCACGGCGTCTTTGTGTCCAATTCGCTTAGTTTTTTTCTTTTTATTTGGCTTCTTTCCGAGTTTGAAGGCCGGCTCGAGGCAGTTCTCTATGTCGAGGTCCCACACCTGTATCACTGGATCCATGCCACCGAGAGCGCACAGGTTTCCTGCCAAATGCAATGTAAATATTAGAGCTTGATGTATCAGTCTATGAGTCTGAGTTGGTTTCTAAGAGAGTAGCTCATTACTAGAGGGACACCCCTATATGTATGTAGGTAGTATTGGAGAAGACTCATGCGATCTGCAGACATTCTGACAAATCTTTTTTCAATTCACTGGGCTCGTAAAAACTATATTACGTAATACGCGTACGGCGTCACCTATATCGAAATGTGCTTCTTTTCGCACACGTGCTATTTACTTTCCAGTTTTGTTTTAATACGTTGCCAGCAGATTGGCACTAAGGAGATTGTTGTTTTATTAATTTATCTTAGAAAAAATAACGACATTATAAAACCCTTACTTTAACGGTGATGTTACCAAATTAATTATTGGTCATGTGTTGAATGCGTGACCTCTAGTGACATTACTAATGAGCCCTTCCACTCCCGTTTGTAGGGCATTTTGTGAATACCCGACTGTATTACTACCACTCTCAAGTAGAAAATATGTCGCCAATCACCGAACGGTGTATTCCCAGTAATTCTAGATAGCAGGAACAGCACCTTCGACCACATTTAGCCTCTATAAATAAAATATAAACTAGAGGGTCTGAGAGCTTAAGACCTCGCGAATGAAATGTGTTTGTTGTCACTGTTTAGAAAAAAAAAACTGTATACATTAAATAATTCTATATAATTATCGAACCTGCAAACTTTCACTAGAATAGGTTGAGAAATACGACCTGAAAAGATTCGCGAGACGCTTCGCTCGCTCAGTCAATTACACTGTAACTCATTATATTTTTTTAGGTTTATTAACGCCATACCTGGTTGAGGATCCGTAGGGTCATGGCTTAGCCATTCTATGCACAGCGGAAACCACGGGAGTATGATGTCATGGTGCACGTAGAATGAACCCTCTTCTTTATTGTAGACTGTAAACAATGTATTTAATTACTAACAGGAAAAGGACTCCGACATTGGTGATACCGTGTGGCCGACAGTGGTGAAATGCGACCACGGGCCTTGTAGGCTGAGTTGACCAACAAATAAGGTATTAATTATGATAATAAAGCGATATTGTGAGCCCGCGGGCTGAACGAGCTATGGGCAGAGTTGACCATTAAGCTTTTCATAAGCACAAAATTAAGAAAGCAGTGGTTTTATCTAGAGTCCGTTTTTTTTTAACAAACAATTGCTGATAATTTTTTTGCGTTGTATTGGCCCACGTAGTCAACATAAAGTTCGTTCCACACGAACTCTGTAGTTACATGTAGGTTCACATTCAGTTAAGTGTTCGACTACCTGCGCGTCGAAAAATATTGCTTGTAACGAATCAATACTACTTTAGTATTAGGGTAAAAGGGTGCAACTTTTGAGTTGAGGTAAGCAAAACAAAGATCTTTTTGAAATTTGTTGTAACTAAGTCAACAAATCGTCTCGTTATACGTTTGTCGACGTATCACTGTGAGCTCAACCCAATTGAACTCGTTAAGTATCAAGTGAAGGGCTACGTGGTAGGCTACGTGATAACAAAAGTTATGAAATTGATGATGTTCGAACTTTTTTGATACAAAGTGTAGCTAAAGTCGATCGATAAAAATGATGGTCATGTCTCAATCATGTGATCATCAAGATAGAAACAATGATGTACGGAGTCGACAATCAAGTACCAAATATGTAAGACCAATTTATTATTGACGCATGATCTGCAAAAAGTTCATCATAAGCATGACGATAATGTTTAAGTTTACAAGAATTGTAGTACAATTATTTGATTTTTATAATTACAATATTGTTTTATTGCATATAACGCGAGCAGAAACTGTTGTAACAAATGTACTAAGTATGCAAATTTAAATCATAAAATAATAATTTAAATTTTATTACAAAATTACAAAAATACGATAGGAAAAATTTAAGTAATGTGCGGGTTGTACTACAAACAAGACCAATTTTGCAATTGGTCTTGTTTGTAGTACAACGTAAGTGGTACTATAGATGTCGCTCCATCCCAATACGATGGTTAATGAACTATAGGAAAAATTCGAGTTATGACGTCATGTCATGTTAGCTCAATTGGTTAGAGCATGCCCCGGCTAAAGGGGCGGATGGACGCGGGTTCGAATCCCGCACATGACTTAAATTTTTCCTATCGTATATTTGTAATTTTGTAATGTAATCCGCTTAGCAGGCGTTATTGCAATCATAACAATATAAAAATAATTTAAATTTCTCTACAGTACATTTCAGAAGTATTCAATATAAACGGGCCTTAACAATTTCAAAACAAGAACAAAGGCATTGACCAATGACAGCAATGAGCCATCTCACTCTGTCAATAACGGAAATGTGCCAGGCATACTCGTTTGTTAAAAAAACAGACTATATTTATGTAGTCTTATTTTTTATTGACTCTAAAGATACTCAAATGAGATGAAATCTTTTTGAATTGGGAACCAAATTCTGACACTTTTAAGTAAGCGTTGGAAGACGCTTTTATTATTTATTTATTTTTGAGTACATTCGTGCGTTGACAAGGAGGGTAAGCGTGACTTTCGCCCGCCAGTGTTGTTCGCTCACGTTGTACAATATGAGGTACGCAGTAGTTAGCTAGTATATAAATACATGATAATACCTTTGATACGTAGGTATATGTAACAAGAAATGTTTAAGTAGCCTGCCGTAAGTCGGCGATATTTAATAGCTATTGAGCCAGGTAAATACTTTTTTTCTCTTATTAAGTACAAACTTGTAATAAGCCGCATGCGGCTTCGCGTGTTACTCGGCTATATAGCACTTCCTAAAATACTACTTACTACCAAACTACTTATTATAATTTATCAGGATAAAAAATATTCTGTTCTTATATAGAACAGTATATGTATATAAAGTAACGTTTTATGTGTAAAATAATTCAAGATGTGATTTGATTAGTTATAAATTTTAAATTAATATACGGATGCGAAGTAGTTCTTACTGTAAACCTCCAAGACACTAGCGTCGCTCTCGACGTGCCCGACCAGCAGCAAATTGTCACTGGGCTTGATGATGTCATCCTCCTCATCACTGTCTGGTCCCTCTGTCTATTAAATAATGAAAAACAAATTCGAGGTGTGCTGTACAGTTCCCGGCATAAGAATCTTAAGTGTGTTGTTTCATGTTCTCACAAGTTTAAAGTCATGACTCGAAAACTGATCAAATATTATAAGGGGGATAAGGTGTTTGAGGGGTTTTTGTACATTAGGCTTTTTCCATCTTCTATGCCATTAAGTTTATTTGTAGCGAGTATAATATACATATAATAATTCATAAATTTAATTCATTTTGAAGCAGTGATGGCTCAGTAGCATTGGCTATGGACTGCCGCGCGGCAGGTCCATGGTTCGAATCCCGCCGCGGGCTTGAGCTTCACCGCATGGTGGAAGGGCATTTTGCGAGTGCCCGACTGGCTAGCGACCACCCTAAAGTAGAAAATCTGCCGCCAGGCACCTAACGGTGTGTTCCGGCAGCTGTCCTTGAGAGCCAGTGAAATTATATAATATAAGTGACGGGCGCAGTGCCATTAATGACTTGTGATGATATGCATCTGTTACCGGCAGAGATACGCTTAATATCAGGTGGGCCTCAAGCTTGTTCAAAAACAATAACTTTTTAAAAAAAGGCTAGTAATGTTGGATAGCCAACCGCCTATTAAACCAGTGCCAAAATTAGTTGTTAGACGATCCACCAAAAAAAAATTCCATCAAGTGTTGGTGACAAAACTTTTAGTAAAGCAAGGTCTCAACCATACAAAAATTGGCAGCTATTGTTTAGAACACATGCTGGAGACAAATTGCCAACTTTTGTGTCTCCAACACCAATTGATGACAGAAGTGGTGTAGACGCAGCTTAACTTTTTGAGTAGACAGTTGTGACAATACCATTGCCTGGCCGAAAAAACGCGCAAAAAGGGGGTAAACTGGTTCGTCTGCTCTTAGTACCGACCACCCACCAATGTAGACTTCGGTTAACATCTGATCATGGTGCAGCAATCAAAATCCCGTTTCTATTAATAACTCACTCTGATTTGGACATTTTCACTGAGGTCCCCCAAGTTTGGTACTGTTGCAACTGTGCCGAGGCCTATAGGATTGTCTGAAAATAAAATAACAATGATTTACTAACTTATTCCACAAAAGTTTGTGGCTATAATATTATATGATCTATAAATAGTGGATTAAAGCCTATAGTTGAGCCAGTTTCAATGTTCACTTTGAGTAGGACACTAGAGATAGGTACATTATATTAAATTATTTGACTGGTAATTGTTTTTTGTTTATTTTTCATACATACATATTTTTCATAAATTTTGCTTTAAAATCTTGTAATGTATGATTATTCTAATCGAATTGTTCAAATGTGTTAATTTTAATGGTTGTTTTTTTTATAATAAATATTGGTAGCTGAAATTACATTTTTATTTAGAGTTTACATAAAATGTTTATTCAATAATTTTTATTATATCAATGATCTGATCACTTTAGCTGCTATAGCAACATGAGCTCATTCTTTTTAGATCTTGATTACCAATGACCAGGATTTTTTTCAGTATATATTTCCACAGTAGTAATTGGTGACATGAAAAAATTATACTAATCTGAGATGCAAAATGGTTTCAGGAGTATTTGGGTTAATTACTGTAAGTCTTAGATCAACTTATCAGAGATTTTATTTCGAAGTTGGTAAGAAATACTATGATTGGTTTGCTTTTTAGGGTCACATACTAGAAAACGGAACCCTTTTACTAAGACTTGGCTGTCTATCTATTTGGGGGACCTTTAAAGGACTGTCTTTGGATTTGGTAACAGGTAGACAGCTGAAATTTTCTCAGAATGTGTTGGTGTGGCAGTTTGCCTACCAAATAATAATATTAGCAAATAAATGATATTAAACGACTCCCCCATACAAGAGACATATTTTATTTAACATTATTTCTTTTTGTTATATTGTAAAAACGGTAATATTATACTGGCGGTATATTTGGAATAATTGTAGTCCAATAACTGGCATATAACAACAACTAATTAATATATGCCAAAGTGCAGGTTGGACTCTGGCTCAGGTTCTAGGAAAGAAATAACTATTATTTGGTACATTCTGTGTTCTCCGATGCAGGTTCTAGCAAAGTATTAATGTGTACTCCTATGTCTAAAATATTTAAATTTAAGGATATTTTAGCGCATGCCTTTGACTTGCATTCTGGACACACTCCATGAGGACATGGTATATGTCATCTAGCACTTCACATGACTCACAGTTAGGAGATATTTCCTTGTTTATCAAATATCCAAATTTTACGTTCTGTGTTAGTATGGAACCCTTGGTGTGAGAATCCAACTTGCAATTGGCCACTTTTTTATGTTATGCTGTGGTGAGACAGACATAAGTTCTTAAGTCTTATTTACCCAGTTATTTCACTTGCTACAGTGCCGTTCACATCCTAATACAGTAGTGTTTGCACACTATTGCTTCAAAGAAGAATATCTGACTCTGCAGTGATACCCACCAAGGTGGCCTCTTGCTGCAGAGACCTACATGTTACATACAAAATAAAGTATGTGATTATATAATTAGTTGTTGTGTGAGGTTTGTATCAGTGTAAATAAATGGTTATTCACTTATTTTGGTCAAGCACTTTAAGGGTATGCACAGTGGAAATCTGTCAAGCAAGTGCAAGTGTTGACTTTGTCTGAAAATTATCTTTGCATGGGATTATCAAAGCGGACTTCTGGATCATGTCACTGCTCATCAGTGCTAGTGTGGTACTGCAGTTGATAACTCAGTCACCATGGCCTCTCTTGCTCTCCTCTAATCACTAGTAGGTCTCTTTAGTACACAATGTCTTAATGTGGGTAGAAATGCTGATCTTACATACAGTAGAAGGAGTAATTGCAATACCACTCCAAAAATGTGAATGGTCATGCCTTTGTGAGTGGAAAGGTAGCAGTTCTTTCCTGAGAGAGGACTTGATGTGGAACCTTCTGAAGCACTTGCCTGGGCATACAATCATCACATTGCCTTACCATGCAGTAAATAGCTTTGCAACATCCAGTATTAAAATCTGGCACACATATGATCCACTGATGTAATCCAAATGGAATGTGTCAACCATAACTATTATAGAAATATTAGAACTTTAACATATTTTCTTAGTTTGAATATTTTTATTTTTGCAATAATGCATGCTCTGGGAATTACATTATCAAATTACAAATTTATAAGTCGAAAAATTATAGTCATGTGCGGGATTCAAACCCACCTCATCCACCCCTATAGCCAGGTAGGCTCTGACCGACTGAGTTAACCTGACAATGACTCAAAACTACATTTTCTTAAGTTTATAAGACACTAAAAATAAAATCTTACTTGGTTCTTCCTCATCATAATTATCAAAGTTGAATTCATCGTCAGGATTAGCTGGGGGTAAAGGAGCTGCAGCAACACCACCTTCTTCATCACTTTGATCATCACCTGCTTCCGTTATACTAAAAAACATTGGAAAAGTTGAAATACAATGTATATGTAGGTTTTAATCATTAATTTTAACCTTAATTATTACAGGAAACTACAACATACTAACCGTAAATCTTCCGCAGTCTGTTTTATTATTTTTTCCAATTCTTTTTCTGTTAACTCGATCTAGAAATAATAGTTTACAATGAAAAATATATTTATAAAAACAGTGAGAATACAGGACTGCTTGTTATTCACCTTCTCCGGGACCGCCTTAGCTACGCCGCGACGCACAAAGTGCATACACGATATTAAGCTAACTGTAGGCGTGTTATCTTCCATTTTATTCGTAATCCTTAACAATTTACGAAATTATCCTTATTGCACACGTGCGTGGCGGTACGCCTTGTCAGTCACCCCGTCGATGAATTATGAAACTTCTTTAAATTCTGTTATTCTTCATTGACAATATCCCCCAATATCTTGTCCCTGTGGTCAAAGTATGGTTTAAGGAAAAAACTATTTGGTTAAACTCATTGAAATTTGGATAATTTAAGTCAG
The DNA here is from genome assembly GCA_963890685.1 of Plagodis pulveraria. Classification (NCBI taxonomy): domain Eukaryota; kingdom Metazoa; phylum Arthropoda; class Insecta; order Lepidoptera; family Geometridae; genus Plagodis; species Plagodis pulveraria. The sequence continues at coordinate 7,805,390 of OY982950.1, forward strand.
TAAAATGAGATTAGGTTACACAAAGTCGAGAGAAATATTTGTTTTTGTTTTGACTTTTGATTTGAGCGTTGATTAGTCAGTTTTGACATTGACATCAATGGGGGGCATTCCAAGCCTCACAGTGTAGGGGTGCGTTCCGAACCTTGGTTAGAGCGCACTCGGAGTGCAACTTTTCACTCTATCGTCGTTCACAACCTTCGAGTAGAGCGTTCGGTTGTCACAACTGGACCGTTCCAAACCTTTGAAGGTTGCAACTTTTTAACCATAAAACGCGTGACATGAAATGACTTTGACGTTTATATCGTATTCTATCTGATGCGCTCACCCATATATCTCAAAAAATATAAATACTAATATAATTTCTCAAAATATAAAACTTAAATAAAAATGGAAAACGAATTTGTGATAGTGTTAAATAGCAATTATTATTACGATAACGATGTAAGTCTGTCAATGTCACAATTTGTTTGAGGTTATAAAACAACCGGTCGTTCCATACCTCAGGGTAAGTTGCAAAACAACCAAACAACGAAACAACTACACTCTGAGCCTCTGAACGCACTCTAGTTGTTTAGTTGTTTTAGCTTAGAGTGCGTTCAGAGGCTCAGAGTGTAGTTGTTTCGTTGTTTGGTTGTTTTGCAACTTACCCTGAGGTGTGGAACGACCAGTTGTTTTATAACCTCAAACAAATTGTGACATTGACAGACTTACATCATTATCGTAATAATAATTGCTATATAACACGATATAAACGTCAAAGTCATTTCATGTCACGCGTTTTATGGTTAAAAAGTTGCAACCTTCAAAGGTTTGTAACGGTCCAGTTGTGACAACCGAACGCTCTACTCGAAGGTTGTGAACGACGTTAGAGTGAAAAGTTGCACTCCGAGTGCGCTCTAACCAAGGTTCGGAACGCACCCTTACTCAAAGGTTCAGAACGACTCGGTTGTTTTATAACCTCAAATATCGATTTTTGGCGGGGAATAGATATATATATATATATATATATAAACTTTTTATGATGTTTGAAAAGCAATTACAGACCCACCAACTTATCTGTTCAGGCGGCAGAAAAAAGAACTACAACATACCCTCAAATTGTGACAGTTTGTAGTTGATTTCCATGACCAGTAGCGCCCTCGAAAACTGCACAGTTAAGTTGGTGGTACTGTACAACCGTTACCTGCAAAATACAAAAGAGTGCCTATAATTCTCTCAACAAGAAATGTCAGGGTCATGTCGGTTAAAGATGCAAACTTTTAACGACCGATTTTGATATATAGTCTGTTTCAAATCCCCTGAGAAACTCGTGCATTGCTCCCTCGGCATTATGTAAGCGCCGAAAAAAGCGATAAGTATCGTTTTCCATACAATTATGCATCGCTTCAATGTCGTTCACGCGTTTAAGAGCGTTTCGTGGTACAGGGTAGTGCCCGAGACAAGGTCAATCAGGTGCGGTTAACCTATTTCGACAAGTTTTGCACTATCGGACGGATGCCTGACGGAGCCAGAAGTCATTCCAATGTGGAATGCGCTTGTGTATTAGTTGTTCCGTGTTCGTCATTTGCTTTTTTGTTTTTAATTTGTTTTATTTGTTAATTGGTATTGTTCGTGTTTTGTTGCTGCTTTCTTGTTACGTTTATGTTTTTTTGGGTTTTGTAATCGCTATTGTGAACGTGATATGGAGCCATCTCCATCTTTTTCAAGGCCATTTAAAAACTACTTCACCTAAAAAAAAGAACGAAAAACATAATATGGTTATTAACGTTTACAAATATGTTCAAGAAACGTGGCCTAAAGGCAAGCATAATTTTTTGTTAACATCCTATTGTGTCGAAAAATACGTTATAAAAACTTTAATCCTGATACAATGTACCTAGTGATTTCCTTGCAATGTTTTTTTATTCACCTCAAAATAAAATATAAAGTGTACCCATCAAAAAAAAGTTGAGAGTCCCTGCAGTCTGCTCAAAGGTCAATGGCCGTGTTTCTCAGGGGATTTGAAACAGACTATGGTGAAAAAGTTGCGCTCTACTCGAAGGTTGTGAACGACGTTAGAGTGAAAAGTTGCACTCCGGGTGCGGACCATTTGAAGTTAAATTAGCTAAAAACGCTAAAAAACGATCACACTCCCAAAAAGTTGTTCCACATGGGTCTTGGCGTTATTTTCGCCATAAACGCAACATCTAATGTCAAAAGGGACAGAAATGGCAAAATTTTGTGGCATTTTTAGCGTTCTTATCCTAAATGGAACAGGGGAGAACAGTTACAAACGATCACAGTGATCACAACCATAGATGCAGCGTGTGATCAAAATTATCGAAAATAACGTTATTAGCGTCAAATGGAATATACCCTCCGAGTGCGCTCTAACCTAGGTTCTGAACGGTCCCCAAGTAATACTTTAAAAACTATAAAATCTTAATGCCAGTTAAAAAAAATAAACTGATATATTTCTGAAATGCTCCATTTAATATGCATTAAAATAATTAATGTCATTATTAAGCTGATTTTTTGAAGATTTTACTAAGTATTCTTCATCATAAAATCTTCCATATAACCCATCTCTTTGAAACCATTTTATGTTTATAATGGGTCCGTACCATTTGAAGTTTAATTCGCCAAAAACGCTAAAAACGATCACACTCCCAAAAAGTTGTTCCAGGTGGGTCTTGGCATTATTTTCGCCATAAACGCTATGAAGCTACTGGAACAGTTTGAATTACCTAGATCTAATGTCAAAAGTGACAGAAGTGGCAAATATTAGTGGCATTCTTAGCGTTCTTATCCTAAATGGAACAGGGGAGAACAGCGGGCCGATCACGTATCTTCTGTAGCAATGAACTGCTGATTGCAACATTCAAAAATGATAGTTTTCCGATTACGTATTCATAATTTGACAGATCTTGTAGCAAAGAAATCTTGATGGCTACAGAACCTCGTTTGACGTATCTTTATATATCGATAGATACTGCTTTGTATGAAATAGCGATCACGTACAGTCAATATCAATTAGAATGACAGTTTCTGTAGCAATCTTCATTGATACAAGTATTGGGTTATATCAAAGTATAGAAATCATTAGCTACAGCCAAAAGTAAGTTACAAAATTTAGATTTTGCAGTGATTATGCTAAATATAAATAGGAAATTACTGCATAAGTTAACGTAGGTATTTAAATACCCACAGTAGAAAAAAAATATTGTTATATTTTCCGTTTTAGCTAAATTATGTCGAGGGCATTTTTGTTGGCATTGGCGGACAAAGAGCGGCTCAAAAAGCACCTCAAAATCTCGATACGAACAATGAGAGACTCTAGCAACCCATTAACACTTCCCAACAACGAGTTTGTCTCTCATTGACCCCCATCTTGAGAGCAGCAGAAGGATCCTCTGAAGAGCACTACACTCATTTACACTGCAGTGCACGCAATGTTGTGGAACAGTGCTTTGGGGTTCTGAAAGCTCGTTGGTGGTGTGTGTTATCACATCGTGCGCTTCACTATACATCTAGGAAAGCTGGGAAGATGAATGCATGTGTTGTACTACATAACATTGCCAATGCGCACAATCTCCCAGTACCCCAGCTCTCCCATGATGATTGAGAGGCCCTACAACGCAGTCAGCAAGATTTGATGATGATAATGCTGGTTCAAAGGTTATGGGAAGCGATTACAAACTATTATTATTAGAATTATAAACGATCACAGTGATCACAACCATAGACGCAAAATGTGATCAAAATTATCGAAAATAACGAAATTAGCGTCAAATGGAATATGCCCAATGATAGATGATGGCATATAAAAACAAGTAAAATAAAGCTACGGATATGTAAAGCGTTATATGATAAGCCACTCTTACTTTTATATTAAATACGAGTATGCTTTGAATATGTTATTGCTCTGAACCTTGTAATAAACCAAAACATTCATCACATTTCAAAGATCTGGTTAATTTTCTTTCATAAACACATGAACATCTAGGGCCTTGTGGTCTTATTATAGTAGAAATGAAGATGACGTTAAAAGGAAAATGGCAATATCTTTGCCATTATCCTTTTAAAACGAAGTCTACTACGGATTTCAAATGTAAAATTATTTCTGTGATACTCTTTTTTCAGTGTACCGTCGTCGTCCTCTTGTCGTCAATCGACTAGGAAACATGGAAGTAATAAGTACTCGTAGTACTTAATACTTCCATGCTAGGAAATTACTCGAACATACCATTACCACATGGCCACAGATAGTCACTTTAGCCTGTGGTCCTCCTTGATACACTATTTATTAGTCAATTGTAAAACACAGATGGTTTCCAGACTGCTGGAAAATTACGGCTATTTCCCCTATTTATAAATGTGGATCCGAGAATGTACCTGAAAATTTTAAGCCTATTTTGCTTAGTATACTCTCTAAAGCTCCAGAAAAAGTCGTTAGTAAACGACTGGTCTCATATTTAGAGAGCCATCGCATACTCTCCGACAGACAGTTTGGCTTTCGGAGGGGTAGGTCTTCCGAAGACGCATCTTCACTTTTAGTCTACCTGGTGTCGTCTCAGGTTGAAAATGATGACAACTGTGCTGCTGTTTTTTTATATCTAGCAAAAGCTTTTGAAGCCGTTTCCGTTGGCCTACTTCTCAAAAAATTGGTATCAGTCGGAATAAGAGGACTAGCTTTAAATTGGTTTCGTAGTTACTTATCTGATCGTAGGCAGTATGTCAGAATTGGTTTTCATGCATTTGGGAGTGCCACAGGGTAGCATTCTTGGGCATACACTCTTCACGCTGTACATAAACGAAATTGTAAACTGCCCCTTAAAGAATGATGCCCCTTAAAAATTGTGACACACGCAGATGACACTGCCATTTTCTTTCACGGTAAAAGTTGGGAACAGGTATACAACCACGCAGGGGAAGATCTTGCCAAATTTGCAGTAATATTAGATGAGAACTTGCTCACACTTAACCCATTGGCATCAGCGATAATGATAACAATAGAATTTCATTCATTACTAGGACATAGTGGCTGATAATTTTACATACAGGTTAGGCCTTAAATTTGTTTGGGTTCCATTTCTCGTTCTGATTAGCAATCAGTTATATTTTAATTTCCCCATGGCCTTGTAGTAAAGTCCCACCAACTTATCTGTTCAGGCGGCAAAAAAAAGAACTACAACATTCCTTCAAATTGTGACAGTTTGTAGTTGATTTCCTTGACCAGTAGCGCCCTCAAAAACTGCACAGTTTAGTTGGTGGTACTATATTCCTGGATAAACCGTAGGTTTCTCTTTGCTCTTATTATTAGTCTGTGGCTAGTATTGGGATCACAGATCACTGAGCAATGAGTATTTCATAGATCAGATTAATTAGCTAGCTACATAGGGTATATTCCATTTGACGCTAATAACGTTATTTTCGATCATTTTGATCACATACTGCGTCTATGGTTGTGATCACTGTGATCTTTTGTAACTGTTCACCCCTGTTCCATTTAGGATAAGAACGCTAAGAATGCCACTAAAATTTGCCACTTCTGTCACTTTTGACATTAGATGTAGCGTTTATGGCGAAAATAACGCCAGATCCATGTGGAACAACTTTTTGGGAGTGTGATCGTTTTTAGCGAATCTAACTTAAAATGGTAAGCACCCGTATACAAACTTTAATCTGTGATTGGGATTTGGGGAAGAAGCTGGAAGATATTGTGTTTGAGTTATTTACATATTTCCGAACTAGTGAAAGCTATTGTTTTCAAAAGTTTTAGTGTACGAACATGGCTTATACTTGTTACTTTTCTGAAAACTAGTTATTGAGTTCGATGTTCGATATATGCAAGTCCATATCTGAAGAAGTAATGGAAGAGGCTGAGGGGGCTTCCGTGGCAGAATGTCGCGCTTGTCTTCGGGAAATGGACGGAGATGTTTGTCAGAACTTGTTTCAAGAATGGTGTACAACTTGGGCCGTGCCCGGAGCTACAGTAGGAGATTTCATGTCCAAGTTTGCAGACATTGAGGTTAGTTTTTTTTGTCTTCATTTTAGCAATATTTAGATTTAAATTCTATGTTCTATAACACAAGCACTTGTTTAATCTACTCATATTTATTGTTTATATATTTAAAATCCGTAAAACTCATATACTCATCAATTATTGGTTGTTTATATGTGTACTTCTCAATGTTTACACTATTCTAAAACATTTGTTATATATACCAGTGTTATTCATCACACGTTATCCCTCTATTTCTGACAAACGTAAAAACTTGCCATTGAGTGACCCTTAATAATTTGTATTAATTATTTTTTACATATTATTTAGGGTGTAGAGAACCTAATGCAAATAATTTAAAAATCCCTTGTTCCTCCCTTTTTTTACCATTCACCATCATGATCAGGAATAATCTGACATGAGCATGATCGTGAAATTTCAGGGAGCAGTTTTGTAAATGAAATATTTATATTTTAGAATCAAAGTTATCTCTTCTGAATGCAACCTATAGCAATCTTAACATCTACAGTATCAGCCGGTTTGTCTGCTGCTGAACACAGCCTGCCCTATTGTGGGGGGAGTTGCCATAATCCCAACACTTGGCAGGCGTCTTGGGGAGTGCAGTGTGATACATCAGTTCCACAGAAAGTGCTGTTGTTTACCTTCTGGTGTGTTACCCTTAGTCACCACTTATGATGCCCACAGAACATTCTAGCTCGGCACCCCACGTGCTAAATCTTAACATCAGTCTTTAGTAATTACATGTTTTTAACGTGCATCACATAATAATAATTTTCAACTGTAACTTCTTTTATACTAATCAACCTAGGAACCTGAAATTTTGTAATGTATTGACAACAAGTCAATAATGGTATAACAAGAAACTTGAAGGTTATGTATTGGAAATACTTTGTAACTATAGTAAATTGTACATCAAAGGGAGAAAACGATCTATTTCTGATCGATAGTTTGTTTAAGCCTGACGCGTAGCGGAGAGCTTGAAGGCAACTCGAGAACAGAAATAGAACTTTCTCCCGAGTGATACATAGTGCTTTATACTACACCTATGAGGAAAATAAATTCATTATATGTTTTCTCGTACCTACTGCGAGACTTCTCAGGCAGTAAGTTAAAATTAAACTAAATTTAACCAAATATAACAAATTGCCGCGCTTATTTTCTCGTAGTGCACAAAAAGGTTGCCAACCTCCTTTCATTGAAAATTGAGTACAAATAAAAATCACACCCCTTTTTTCTAGTTATTTGGTATAAAACCTTTTTGAGATTATGTAAGCAGCTAAAAACAAAAGAATGCTACCAGGGCAGGTATGGATTTTCATACAACATTCCTTCACTGCTACGGAGTGATGGAATGAAAATCCATATAACTTTCCCCGCCGTACATTTATAAGGGAAAAATTACGAACTTTATAACATGTTTTTGAAAGAGTAATGACACCTTTTCTGAGTGGGTGTGGTATAAATGTTTTATATACCGTATCTGGCATGCCATACAATATTCACTCGCGCTGCAGTAACTTGTGTGTGTCAGACTTATACTGGGCCAATTCATGTACAAGTACTTTGTGGTTGTATACATCAGAGTTTATAGTCTTACTAATTGAGATGCTTGTGTATCATTAGTTTTGCGATACAGCATACAAGATAACAATTTTTTTTTTATTCCAAAATGTTTAAGGAGCTTCCAGCAGCATTGGTCACAGCCATGACAACTTCATTAGTTCATACATTCACCAACAATTGATAACTTTTTAGCATCCTTACTAATTTTACAAACACTATGGATGTTTGTATGGATTTTTGTTACTCTTTCACGCAAAAACTACTGAAGGGATTTTAATGAAACTTTACAATAATTTAGCTTACACCACAGCCTGGACACTTGACTCATTCTCTATACAAAAGCTACATTCTAACTACCTTTTACACAGACACTACACAAATGTTGTTTTTGTACATGCGTTAATGTGTGCATGAACTCTGGTTGTCATTGTATGAATAATTGTTGTACTTACCTACCTAACAATCTTTTGATGCTGTTATTATGACCTATTAGATTTCAGAAACATTTACAAGCACAACAATCCAAATCCATGTACGACGTAGGAATATGCACTTCACATTTTACTCCATTACTTATACAAAAAGTATCATTCCAAGTTCACATTTTATACAAGTAATGATAATAATTACAATCACAATAATAATTTATGTTCTTCTTGTATAATAAACAAACATAAAGTGTGCCAATCGTAGTGAAAGTCAGTTTGTGTATTGCTTTTCTCTATGGTAAGTATAGGTTACTGTTTGGTAAACAAAGGTAAACAGTGCAGTCTGTTTCTGAGCGCGCGCAGACGCGAATCTTGTCTGTTCTCGCTTTCTTTGTACTGGCGAAGGGGGCGCATTTTGAAATTGTATTTGTGTCCGGATAGGACACCACGCGTCACTGAGGTGCTGGTCGGAGGCTCGATCTTGCAACGGGCTCTAGCTACGATCTCCCGCCTCCCGGTAGAGTAAGCTAGCGGACGGCTTCTCTGTCCGGGGAGGGGGGTTGTACGGTAAGCAAAGGTAAATAATGCAGTCTGTTTCCGAGCGCGCGCGGACGCGAATCTTGTCTGTGTTATCTGCGATGGGTTTTGTAAATGTGTGCGTGCGGCCAAGGCCGGCTGGTTTTGTTGAAGTTAGTACGAGTTCGAACAGCGGCCTGTTTGCGCGTAGACAGTACGAGTTCAAGGCTCACACATTGTTCGGGTGTGCGTGAGACAAATTGAGGTCGCGGTGACCTAGTGGATTAAAAGCAACGGATTACTAGTTTATTAGTGACGATAAACATTGGTGCTTTGTGCAACAAAGTGAGGGACTGTTATTTGTGACGGCTGGCGTTCAGTTAGTGCGAGCAACGGATTGCTGTTCGGCGGGAGATCGAGATCAGGGAAAGTATCCTAATTTAATTCCGTGTGGTTAGCTGATTGATCAATCATCTAGCTTTAGGGTGTTTAGCGATAATTCCCTTATCGACGGAGCGACTAGCACGTCGAATACGCCACGACACAGTGGTAAAGTGTGGGCCCCGTAGTCCCACACTTAAGAAGAAGGGCCCCTGTCCATACACAATACACTTGTTTTGCTGCAAACAAAGTCAATATCCACGGATATTTTTTAGCAAATGAAAATCTTCTAAAATTATCATTATTTGAATACCAGATTGAATAAAATACAAAGATAAAGTATTATAATAATAACAAATACTTTTAAAATATTTTAAGAAAACATCAAATTAATATTTTAATAAAAAACAACACTTCTCGATCGTGCGCTCGTAGAGTCAAGACCTCCTGAGGATGCTTCGTGTAGAACCGAAACGCGTCGAAAACTCTTCCGGTTTGGCTGCGTGGCGTTTGTGACGTCGCGTCAGCTTAGCAGGAAAATTAAGCGGAATTGTCACTAGATATATTTTTATATTTTTTAAGTGTTTTATTAAAATATTAATTTGATGTTTTCTTAAAATATTTTAAAAGTATTTGTTATTATTAAAAATGGATTTCCGCAAAGTAACGCCTGAATCTATTCATTATTATAAAGTATTATGTTTGTAATCCACATAGCAGGCGTTATTGCAAACATAACAATATTAATATTATGTTTGTATTTTTTTCAATACCTACTGTAAATTACTGGTTTTTATAAGTTACCTACTGTATAACTTTTTATTTTTTATGTTATTGTGACGGAACAAGCACGAGGCCCACCTGATGTTAAGTGGTATCCTCTGCCTATAACAGATGCATTTCATCACAAGTGACGAACTGCACTGCGGCATCACCTTGAGATATACTTGTTCGGTCTCATTTTGCCTGTAATTTCACTGGCTCTCAAGGACTGCTGCCGGAACACACCGTTAGGTGCTTGGCGATAGATTTTCTACTTGAGGGTGGTCGCTAACCAGACGGGCATTCGCAAAATGCCCTTCCACCATGCGGTGAAGCTCAAGCCGGCGGTGGGGATCGAACCAGGGACCTGCGGCACGGCAGTCCATAGCTAATACCGCTCGGCCATCATTGCTTCAAACTGAAGAACGATAAATATATAGGTACTTAATGTAGGTTACCAAGAATGGCTTACCTCGTTTTATCCTTAGGAAATCTATAAAAACTCTTATCCTTTTCTCGTTTAGTTGATAAGCAACCTATACAGCACAAGAGTACCCCATTATCAACTTTTAAAATACTCGTACAATCGTCACGCTTCGTCGTCAGGTCATCGTGCGCAAGTTGCGCGTCCCGTACTCAAGTCGGCTCAGCGACAGCTCAGAATTGATGGCGGGGTGAGGAAGGCTCGTTTTGGTGGGGGGAGAGGAGTGTCCATTCTATACGTAGTATTAATATATGTTCTATGCTTACGCATCAGAATAACACATGGGCTATAGTTTAGAAAGATATTATTATTATTAATATGATACACTAAGCAACTTAAAGCTGATGCATGTATATGGAAAAAAACAGTGCACATTATTTTTATTTATAGTTCCAAATGTTTGTCTATGTGATGTGACCTACTCTGATGTGCGGTGCCAAAACCTTTATAACATGTACATAATGTATATCGGAAATGATTATCTTAAATTGTATCACAAAATAGCCCATGATAGCATATATCTATCTGTATGAGAAGGAAGGTTTTCTAGAATCCCCTTAGACCCAAACTTTACCATGTACGTCGTGGTGTATTCGACTGGGCTCCTGGAAGTCACAGGAAAAAACCAGCTGATCTATGTGCGAGTAGGTGATTACGGGGGAACAAATTGGCGGGAATCACTCACCAACTAGCGGCTTGCTGAGATTCTATTTGCATAAACTTCCCTCGGTCCAGAAGTCGACGTCGCTGGTATCCCGCAGATAGGTAGGGTCCGCCTTTGTCACCCATGAGTTCACCACGGCACTGATAGTTCCGCTATATAAAATGTTCAATCGAGGACGCGCGGCGTCTGTATTAATAAGTTAACTAGGTCGCCGCGACCTCTTAAAACAACCAAACACTGTCTTTTTCCAAAAGAAACAGGGGCAAAGGTATAAATTACTTGAGCACGGCCGCGCCCGTAATCCCGATGAGCTATCGAGCTGAAGTGCGGGGACGCGACGCGCGTTAACTATATCAAGAAGAAATAATTATCCTTAATTATCATTAGAGTTGGATTGTTGTGCTTGTAAATGTTTTTGCAGGTGCATAATTTACGAAATCCAATACGACTAATAAAATTACCAAAAGATTGTTAGGTATGTAAGTACAATAATTATTCATACGGTGACAACCTTAGACTTCACGCACACAATTACACGTGTACAATAACAACATTTGTGTAGTGTCTGTGTATTAACACAGACGGAGAGAGGTAGTTAGAACGCGGATGAGTCTAGGGTGTGATAATGCTGTAGCTTTCAATAATGTAAATAAATGATAGTATGTTCTCACATTGTCTAATGTTAGATAAACATACTTCAATATCCCTTTTCTTGTTTTCAATATTACATCCACTGAAAATATATAGTAAAAATATCGCTTCAAGTATTTTTGCTTACCATACCTATGAATATATGCATGGGTGTCACAGGACGGTAGATAATATTGTACTATTTAAATTTAACTCATAAATATATATTATGCTCATCCTGTTCCACTATATTTAAAAATATTATCATTTGAAGCTTTACTTACCATATTAAAAAGTAATACATGTAAATTGAATAAAACTTTTTTTTTCTTGAATGTTAGAAAGGGATGCATGTCATCATGAACAGCCATGTTATCTCGTTCAACAAAGCCTCCCTCCATTAGCAGGGGTTGGGCATAATCCTCACTTGGCAGGCGTCTTGGGGATCGCAGTGTAAGATGGCAGCGCTACTGTCCACCTGGTATTTTTTTCTTTGTCGCCGTTTACGACTCTTACAGAAAGTTAAGAAAGGGTGCAGCCCCTGTTTTCTTTGCGGTGGCACAAGGAACGACTAGTAACGAAGTTTGATAAGCAGTTCTTAACCGATCAGCTAAGTTAAGCAACGTCCGCCGCTGTCATGACTTGGACGGGTGTCCGCCAAGTGACATTACTATAGTGCTTCCGTGCTTCTGAAGGCACGATAAGCAGTTGGTCCCGGTTGTTGTCTTAGGATGGCAGTTGTTATAGCATAGTGGTAGGGCATTTTGCGATTTCCCATCTAGCTAGCCTACCTATCTACCTACCCTCATGTAGGACATTCGTCGCCAACTCCTAACGGTGTGTTCCGGCAGCTGTCCTAGAGAGCCAGTAATTCTAGGTTAGCCTGAACAACATCTTCGACCATATCATCACTTACCATCAGGTGAGATAGTGGGCACAGGCCTATCTGCTACATAATATACTAACATAATATACGCCATGCTGATCTTACTGACACTACTAGTCATGAAAAAAAGTGGGGCTATCGGTTTAAGATAAATAACAGATACACAGAATCCATCTTAGCTTTTGCTGACGACCTTGCAATACTGACACGTAACCCAAAACAGTGTCAAGAACTTTTACGAAAAGTGGATGAGTTCTGAGCATGGACTAAAGGATTTTTTTTTTTTCTATACTGCTACTTGGCGATCTGTCTGTGAAAGACAATAGTCCAATGGGCTGCTGAAGATCTCTGAATTCTTGTTGGACTAAAGGATTGAGAACAAAACCTAGTAAATGCCACTGTCTGTGTCTGGGTAGACGGAACACCAAATTTACCTCTTACGATCCGGGACTCTTGATAGGAGGAGAATGTGTTTCCACAATTGCTGAATCTGTGCCATTTAAATTTCTTGGTAGGAAGATAGATTACAAAGGACGAACACCATCTCTAGACGCAGTTGTCGATAGCTTTCTGAAAGATCTTAGTATGGTAGACCAACAACCAATTAGCAACGTTAAAAAAGCTTGGATATACGACAACTACTTAACATCACGTCTGACTTGGCCTTTTCTAGTATACGAAATTACTAAATCCCTTTTAACAAAGCTGGATGTAAACGTCATTAGGACATTGAAGTCATGGTTGGGGCTCGCACTTTCGGCAGACCTATCTACTTTATTTAGGGATCAAAATAATTTTGGGATGAAATTAAAGAAACCATCGGACCTCTATAAACACCTAAGAGTTACCAAAACGCACTTCTTACTAAAATCTCAAGACGATATAGTCGCATCTCTCCCAAAAGACAAAAGTGCCTCGGATCTTGATTCAAGGCTTCCATTCCATAAAAGATTTATGATAGGTGCACAGTCTAGCAAAGCGGGTTTTGGGTCGAGGAAGAAAAGTGAGGATAAAGACGTTGTAAAATCTTTTCTACAACAAGACGAAAATGATAGCTATAAAGTGCATGCAATGAGCTTGGAAATGCAAAGTGAGTGGCTAACCATAGGTGAGTTTTATATCCCTCTGGCATTAAAGTGGCGCACCTTTATATACGATTGGTCACCTGCCTTATTAAAATTCTATCTTAACGCCTTTCAGATGACCCTCCCAGACCAAAGTAATTTAGTAAGATGGGGGAAAGCCACCGAAAAGTCTTGCGGTATTTGTCGGGAGGCCATAGGTACAGCAAGGCACTTATTGGTAGGATGCAAGGTGCTCCTTGACAGGGGTCATTATTCCCGTCGCCACGATAGAGTCCTCGAAATCATACGTGAAGCGGCGAGTCTCTCGGTAGCTAGAGCAAAAAAAGGTTTGACCACGAACAAACGACACGTCGCTTTTGTAAAAGAAGGGTCATCTACAAAATCTAATTCCAAGCCTTACTCCATCTTAGGCGCAGCTCCCGATTGGACTCTTTTGATGTACACGTATGAAAATCATTACAAAATCCCTGAGGATGTTGGTGTTTCGTCATCCAGACCAGATATATTTCTATACTCAAAGCATCTAAAACGCATAGTACTTATAGAACTTACTGTGCCGTGGGAAACAAACATACCTAAAGACCACACAATAAAAACAAACAAATATTATGACCTAACAAATGAATTAATCAAAAACGGTTATGTGGTTAGTTTATATGCTGTAGAAGTCGGAGCAAGGGGTATACCAGCAAAATCCATATACAACCTACTAAAAGACCTTGGCCTGTCAAGAACAACAGTAACTTCCATCCTAGAACGTGTATCCAAGGCGGCATTAGTAGGATCTTACCAAATTTGGTTAGGCAGGGGAGGAGGCTCGAGCGGTGAAAGGGAGCATTGATGCATCATAAAGGGGCCCCTTAACCTTACTCACTGGGTTGCAAGTCCCAGGCACCTTGACTGGAGCCTCTTCCTCTGCAACGCTATGGACCCGGCACCCGCGCGGTGAATCCATGGAATGCTAAGTAAATTCGTCTCGTCTGTATTGCATTACTTATATTTCTTACAGATAACAGAAAATGACACTCACTCCAAAGTGGTATGTCCTGAATGCTATAGCCGTTTAGCAGAGGCATGTTCATTTATGAAAACAGTGCAGAGAAGTGACACAATACTCAGAAAGCGCTTTGAAAATCAAGATTCAGCTGATATTGATATGGAAACTTCAACATGGCATAAACCAGTCTCGTTTATTAAGAATTTAAATGATAGTATTGATAAAAGCATTACCGATTCTGTTGAAATAAAAGAAGAAAATATCTCGGAAGACGAAGCTGAATCAAATTTGATGGATCAAGACTGGGAACCAACAATGGATATAAAAATTGAACCAGAAGAATTTGTGGCTCCTGCCCCATTGAATATAAAAGTAAATGGTAAGTGGCGTGATATTTTGATTATTTGTTAGTTATTGCTATGAAAAATACCTGTAATGTAATTACTCACTTATTTGTCTTATAATTTTGTATACCTCACAATAAATAACTATAGTAATAAGAACCTTACTAGAGTAGCAATATTACCTACAATAGGTATAGAGTGAAAGTTTCACTACTACACGCACAGCTATGTGTGCGTAAGTAATCACTGACATGATGTGGGGGTCGCAGTGATGCAGAACCAGTTTGAACCAGCTCAGTGAGCGGACAAAGTAGTAGCTTTCATTCAGTTCCTCATAATCATATGTTCATATTAATATGGTAATACTTCTACTGTGTCTCAATATTTTTTTTCCACAAATAAATAACGCAATCGCTTGAAATGAATGTCTAATTGATATTTTGACAGGGTGCACCTACACAAACAAGTTTTCAATCAAGTTAGTAATCACGGCTGCAATATGAAATATAAAAGTTGATATTAGATTTAAACATTTCAGAATATTTGGGCTATGATGGAAATGTTAATTATATGTAAATGCTTTATCAGATGGCATCCGTAACAATAAAACATCACTACTTCATGTGAGGTTTTCTTCCAATGCTTAATATTAAAATTCTGAATTTGGGCCACGTTTCGTTGGCAATTAAACTCCGCTTTGAGCAGGAGCGACAGAGGCATGCGCTTTTTTACAAAATGCTGTACTTACTATATATTTCAGGACCCTGCTCTCTGAAGGGAGCCACTGAGCCGATTCAAAAACCCAGTAATAACATTTACTATGAGGAAGCAGAAGTGAGTATGCCACTTTTTTTAAACAGATTTTTCAGATATGTGAATATACATAGACTATATAACTAACATAACTATGCGTTCCCAAGAAATTCATATTTAGAAATTTCGATATTTGAAATGCATATGTTATAGGAAACGCCCTGCATAGTTATGTTAGTTATGTATGCACATAGGAAGTATACATAACTTTTAAATAAATAATTCTGTATACTTACTACCCTGTCAATTTGGGAGTCACCAAGTACAGATAATACAGTTGTCGCAAGCCGTCATACTGACCAGAGCTGGATAGGTACACGAAACAGCTGTTTTGTTGTGCCTAATATGCCGTTCATTGATTGGTTGACATTTGACGGTTCTTCCTCCTAGTAAATGTACCTTTTTTTTGCGCACAACGTATTGTCGACTATACTTCGGTTCGTTAATCTCAGTCGACTAGTGCGCGCCACCGCGGACGCGCGCTCGCTTTTTATGTTCACACGTGTTTGCATCAAATATTTACCTACAATCGTAAGTGTTTTGATTTGTTTTTTTAAATAATTTAACTGTATCAATGTTTTTACTTTATTATAATGTCTTTATTAAAACATATTATTTCATATGATTTATTTGTTTTAGATGGATAAAACAAAGCAAAAAAAGAAGGTATTATGTAAGAATAACTTCGAGTCTTCATCATCCCGTGAAACCACGCCAGACCCTTTTGTTGACGATGGAGAATTTGGATCGGCTGCTGATTACGAGCCAGTAGAAGAAGAGGAAAATGACAGCTCCTCTAACGTAAGTCATTCGCAGACTGAGTAGTAACAAGAGTTCTTCGTTCAACCTCCGAACTTTTTGTTACACTACATCGCATTCTGCATCAGAGGATTCTGATACTGAGTATTCAGATTTTAGCTCTGAAAGCATTATTGACATGCGTAAACGTAAATATGGTACAAGCAATCAACCCAAAAGTAAGAAATCCAACCTTAAATAGCACTGCACACATGTCAATAGATTCTGAAATGTTGCGAAAAATGTAGACGGTTTTTTAGGAGATACGTTTCTGCTTAACGATTTTGTATATATAGCACATCAGTCAAAGTTAATAATCTGCATATTGAGAACCAAGCACCGAATGGTCAGCCGACATCAGCTTGGCTAAACTCTGGAAGCGCAGGTGGCCACCCAACATCTCATGCACTGTCGCGGTCGCCTCTTTTGGACCCTGCTGAAGGTAACTCGACAATTTGTGTGCAACCGCACTGCGGTGTATCCTGCACCTACAGCAGGTTCGTATTTTCCGCCATCGGGTTGCTGAGCCCGGAATGCGGAAGACTATTCTACAATGAACGCGCCGCCGCCTTCGCCGTCTCTAGACCGTTCACCAAACGCGCAGCCGTCTTCATCCCTGGGCCTTACACCTGATCTATCTCGTAATCTAAATTCTGAAAGAGAGAACGACACTGATGAAGATAATCAAAGACGTCCAAGAAACATTAGACCTGAGCCAATTGATTGGAACATATACAATAACACACCTACATTCCTACGTTTGAATTTGATCAAACCTCAACTGGTGTCCAGTTTAAGATCCAGTTTGAGATTAACTTGACCTCACTATGTGGAATTCTTTCCCCATTTACAAAAAGCACTGTTAGAACAACGATAAGGGATATGATTTTATCAGTTTCAGAGAAAGTTTGATGAAATCGCTTATACAGTTATAACCAAATATCAAGCCAAATATGTTGTTGGCACAGCGTAACAAACACGACTCAGAGAAACATCTGTTACATTGCCATCTAGAAATGATGAAATCAATAATTAGTATGGCCTGGAATAATTCCTGTTAAAGAAGGATCAAAGAAAACCATACGATACATGAAATGTAAAATGTGTGCCAAAAAAAGGTTAGCCGAGAGACAGAGATTAGGTGTAAGGGCTGTCCCGAAAAACTAACACACACTGCGATTAATATTTATAAGTGATTGTTACCTAAATATAAAGGCATTTGTATTTACAGGGTTTTTCATTAAGAGCTCTCGTACTTAAAAATACAATAAAAAATCCTGTTTAAGTAATATTGCCACAATTTTTATTTTATTTTAAAAGACATTATGTATGGAATATAATTTCAGCCAAATGTCTGCCGCGACTCCGCTGTATGTAGTGTATCCTGGTGGACCATTTTTGAATGATATTTTCGCACAAAATGGGGCTCAATTCACGAAGAGCGCGAGTTATGTTGGCCTTCAGGGCGGCAATTGACTGTAATTTGTCTGCATAGACTAGAGACTTCACGTAACCCCGCAGATAGTAGTCGAGCGGTGTTAAGTCACACGATCTTGTTGGCCACTTGATGTCGTCACCACGCAAGATGACGAAGCCTTCGAATTTCTCATCCAATAAATTTAATATTTCCCGTGGTGTATGGCAAGTGGCACCGTCCTGTTGGATGTTTGTGAGATCCATACCATCTAACCTAGGCCATAAAAAATTTTTGTGTCCCGGTTGTCCCAAATTTCTTCATTAAACGACGTATTGTGGACTTTGCAGGCCGGCCATGAACGCCATGAATTGGACGCAATGCACGGTACATTAGGCGAATAGAGCACTGATTTTGATAGTAAATTTTAACAATTTCTACGCGTTGTTGAAGCGTTCCATGGTGAAATGTCACGACTCAATATGTGTTCATGCTAAATTTGACAGCTATCGCCTTACCAAGATGAACGCTGCGCTGTCAAAGTTCGCGCGTCCCTATTGAAAAACCCTTTATAAGTCTAGTTCTAGTCAGCAGCCATGGTATATCAAGGTCTAAAAGAAGGCCTTAGGTTTTTTTGCTTATTAGTTATAAGTTTAAATATTTCTGTTGATAACAATACATACTTAATTATTATTTTATTTGTAGAAGTTGATTTGATTTCAATAACAATAAATGAGGCGGTTTGAAACAGAACTGTCTGTTGTATGTCTGATGATTAGGTAAATAATTGGAAAATAATTTTTTTTTATTATAAATTACTTATTAGTAATTCTTAGTTTAATTTAATTTATTTCAGTAACATGGTAATTTAATTTTCAAGAATATAATCGTAATCAGAACTCTTAATATGGCGTTAACATCATTAGTTTTAGCCATTTTGGCATTTTGCAAATGCGCACTTGGCCATGTAATCCCCTCAAGTACAAATTCTGTCGCCAAGCACCTAACGGTGCGCGGTATGTTCCGTCAGCTGTTTTTGAGAGCCGGTAATTCTAGGTTAGCCTGAACAACATCTTCGACCATATCATCACTTTCCATCAGGTGAGATAGTGGTCAAAGGCTAGCCTATCGGCTGTAAATAAATAAAAAAACGTATTGTATTTCCAGTACTTGGACAACAATTGTAAAAAAGAGCCACACAGTGAGGAGGAGATATTACCTGACTTACCACTCGAATGCATGCTGTGCACAGAAGTGTTTAACAACGTCAACAGCTTAAAGGTAACCAAGTCTCTTATAATATAAGGCAAAACAAAAACCCTCCAAATGATAGAGGTTTCTATATTTTCAGTTGTTAAAAAAAGACCAGAAGGATCACTCCGCAAACCCATCCAATAAATAATCGACTCTAGTTGTGAAGCAATAAAGTGCAGTTCGGCTCGCAAAGCACGGAGTACCTAATACTTATATTCACCTACAAGGCGTCTCTTTCTATCGCATAGCCATGCCAAGCTCTGATCTCTTGTAACGCGGCACCCACTGTACAACAATCCCGTCAGGACGGATACGCCGATGTACGATGTGTTTGTGAAGCGCTCGTAGCGAAGTTTACTTGGCTGTTCTAAACCGATCAGCAAAGTTAAGCAACGTCGCCCGCGGTCATGAGTTGGATGGGTGACCGCTAGTGACATTACTACTGAGCGTTTCCGTGCTTCGGAGGGCACGTTAAGCCGTCGGTCCCGGTTGTTGTCTGAGGATGGCAGTCGTTATAGCATGGTGGTGGTAGGGCATTTTGCGAATACCCGCCTGGCTAGCTACCCTTGTACCTATACCTATACCTTGAGGGTTCAAGTAGAAAATCTGTCGCCAAGCACCTAGCGGTGTGTTCCGGCAGCTGTCCTTGAGAGCCAGTACTTCTAGGTTAGCCTGAACAACATCTTCGACCACATCATCTCACCATCAGGTGAGATACTGGTCAAAGGCTAACCTATCAGGAATAAAAAAAAAATGTAGCCAGGCTTGCCTTCCCTGGATAATGTAGATAATCTGTCGGCAAACAACTAACGGTGTGCTCCGGCAGCTGTCTTTGATAGCCAGCTCCCATTTAGGCTAAGGATGTTAACCACCATGGACCACATCATCACTTACCATCATGTGAGACTGTGGTCAGAGAATAAACTACTGACAGTAAAAAAATATTATAGTCGAATTTTTAATCAGACGGAGTAAACTGACAGAACGAAATGTCACATTTCAAAATAAAGTTGCCAACTTCAAATCATAGTGATGTTTCTAGTTCAGTTTTTATGAGCGGAACTAGTGTGTTGGACATATAATAATTGTAATCCCTAAATTGTATAATTTATTGCTGTGCTGCAATCTCATAAACAACCTATTTAAGCGATTTATATAGTTATATAAATCGCTTGTATAGTAAAATCACTCTTAGGACAATGATTATGACTTTTACGAAATTTATGAAATAATTATACAGCTAACTGAAGTGACGAAGTGAAAGATCTAAATCATTTTACCCCAGCACTATTTTTTTATCGTCAAAAAGTAGCAACACCCGTAATGTCACTTTACTTCGTCTGATTAAAAATCCGACTATAGTTATATATCTTTCTATTGTATTTCAGGATCATGTGATATCTAAGCATTCCTACGGAACTGTGAAGAGAAAGTCTGGTGACCAGCGGCAAGTAGCGGACAGGGCGAAGGGTAAGAACAAATTTTAATATTTTCATTATTGCCATAATGCATGCTCTGCGGCTTACAAAATCACAAATTTACCAGAGGAAAAATTATAGTCATGTGCGGGATTCAAACCCGCGCAATCCACCCGTACAGCGGGGCATGCATTTAAGCTAACATGACATTATTTTATTATCAAATTTTTCCTCTGGTTTTTTAACTATCGTATGGGGATAAACAAGCACGAGGACCTGGTGTTAAGCGGTAACCACAACAGATGCAGTTCGTCACGAGTGGCGAATTGCACTGTGCCCATCACTCCGAGACATAAAATTGTTATGTTTCATGTGCCTGTAATTTCATCGTCACCAATACCCTTCAAACCTACATGGTTGAAATTCTTACCAAAACAGCACAAAGTGCTTTTGTTTCACTTTTTTTGCGTGCGGCTGATGTATGGAACAGAATACAGCGTCTTTGTTCCATGATAAATGTATCCTGGGTGTCTATAAGTATAGAGAGAATAGGTAGCTTCTAAACAAGATATCAGCTTTAACCTGGTCGCCGCTTTCCTTTGCCTAGACTGCGGTCAAATGCTTGCTAATATGAAAAACGCGTTATTTTTGTTGTCCTATATACTCATCACGAGGCTTATATTTTTTCTTATAAGCTTTCTGGGTATTCGTGGGTTCTAGAGGTCTGTCACCATATCATCCATCCTTCAACAATAATAAACCTAATGAAAATGAATAGATTCAGGCGTAACTTTGCGGAAATCCATATTCAATAATAACAAATATTATTAAAATATTTTAAGAAAACATCAAATTAATAATTTAAATAAAAAAATATAAAAATATATCTATTCATTCTCGATGTGTGCTCGTAGAGTCAAGACCTACTGTGGATGCTTCGTGTAGAAACGAAACGCGTCGACAATTCTTCCGGTTTGGCTGCGTGGCGTTTGTGACGTCACGTCGGCATTGTTACTAGATATATTTTTATATTTTTAAGTGTTTTATTAAAATATTAATTTGATGTTTTCTTAAAATATCAATTATTATTGAATAATAAACCTGTTTTTTTTATGCTTGATAGGTTAGCCTTTGACCATTATCTCTCCTGATGGTAAGTTATGATGTGGTCGAAGATGTTGTTCAGACTAAACTAGAATTACTGGTTCTCAAGGACAGCTGCCGGAACGCATCGTTAGGTGCTTGGCGCCAGATTTTCTACATGAGGGTGGTAGCTAACCAGGGCATTCGCAAAATGCCCTACCACCATGCTATATCGACTGACATTGTAAGACAAAAACCGGGACTGACGGCTTAACGTGATCTCCGAAGCACGTGCACGCCCAGTAGGAATGTCACGGTCAAGTCATGACCATAATGAAGCGCTCGTAGCGAAGTTTACTTAGCTGTTCTCAACCGATCAGCAAAGTTAAGCAACTTCGCGCGCGGTCATGAGTTGGATGGGTGACCGCTAGTGACATTACTACTGAGCGTTTCCGTGCTTCGGAGGGCACGTTAAGCCGTCGGTCCCTGTTGTCGTCTTAGGATGGCAGTCGTTATAGCATGGTGGTAGGGCATTTTGCGAATGCCCGCCTGGCTAGCTACCACCCTCAAGTAGAAAATCTGTCGCCAAGCACCTAACGGTGTGTTCCGGCAGCTGTCCTTGAGAGACAGTTCTTCTAGGTTAGCCTGAACAACATCTTCGACCACATCATCACTTACCATCAGGTGAGATAGTGGTCAAAGGCTAACCTATCATGAAAAAAAAAAAAAAAATGACGGCGGCGGACATGCTTAAGTTAGCTGATTGGTTAAGAATGGTTATATCATTGATTTTCCGCATCCAAATTAATTTTTTATGTCTTTTCAGTGTCCAATACGCGAAAGGATTTGACCAAGCACGACTCATGTCCCAGGACGTACACCTGCTCCGCATGTAATGGCAAATTTAACAAAATGCAAACACTGACACGGCACCGCTCACACTGTCCCAATCGTCACAAGCAGAACTTTCCAAGGTAAGCTACCGCATTATGTCTATAGCTTATGGCTGTGTATCCACGAGAAATGTGCTAGGAAAAATTCTACCAATAAGATCGGTGCGAACAGCGAGGCAGGAAAATGAAGCGACCTTATTGGTGGATTTTTCCTCTAACATCTCATGAATTCGGCTGTCCGGATATGAACATGGAGGTCTGAGAACACACGCGGAAAGTCTCGCTTTGTACATACAATTCTCCGAAGCGATATTTCATTAGTTTATCAAGGTGCCTTAAAATTAAAATAATATAAAACAAGTATTCGCGTTTTTATATCAATCACTATTGATTACTAGCCTTTACCCACATGGAAAAATTGTTGAACAATATTTGAAGAAATTAAGACTATGGTACAGACTTCACATTTTTTGTTGTGGTTGTTTGGTATAATTTAGAAATATGTAGTGGGTTTGTGGTTTTTGATGATTAGTAATTTGAAGAAAAATATAAAAAAGTATAATAAAGTCACCCATCCAAGTCATGACTGCGGCGGACGTTACTTAACTTAGCTGATCGGTCAAGAAAGGTTAAGCAAACTTCGCTATGAGCGCTTCATAATCGTTTAGCCCAAACGATGAATTTGCCTGTCTATTATAGATTTATCAATAGTTTCATTGTTATTATCATCACGTTGGAGGTCAATTTCGGTTAGCTCAAGGGATTGTAGCACATGAATTTGCCCGTCTATTATTCCATTTATCAATGGTTTCATTATATTATGTTCTCTAACTTCAGGTCAACAACGACACAACAGCAGCCGTCAAGACCCAATCATAATCTATCTAATAAAAAACAAAAAGCAAATATGGAAAATCCCACCGAAAAACAGCCATCCAGTGCGGAAAATAAACTTATGAAAGCCACTAAACAAACACAGGAAATAAACTCTAAAGATCAGCTTAACTCAAACATTCCTGAATCAGAATCGCCAAATTCAAACTGCATAGATATTCAAAACAAAAATATATCTGAACCATCACCATCTAATCTCAGTGTTGACAGTTTAACCAACCAAGGTAATTTGCCTGAAACTTCAATAGATATTACATGTAAAAATACAGAAGATCAACATACTGAACAAAAAGAGGCTAATCTTTTACATGTACTAGAAGAGACAAATAGTTCAATTGTACAAGAACCAAATCTTATAACTGGACAAGATACAAATCTTCTAACTGAAGATCTAAATCTTATAACTGCAAAAGATGCAAATATTGTAACTGAACAAGATCCAAATCCTGAAAAAGCACAAGAACCAAATCTTGTAACTGTGCAAGAGCCAAATATTGTATCTATTCAAGAACTAAACCTTGTTACTGGACAAGATTCGAAGATTTTAAGCGCACAAGAGCCGAATCTTGAAACTGAACTAGAGCCAAATCTTGAAACTGAACAAGAGCCGAATCTTGTAAGCAAACAAAAGCCGAATCTTGTAACAGAACAAGAGCCGAATCTTGTAACAGAACAAGAGCCGAATCTTGTAACTGGCCTAGAGCCGAAAATTGTAATCAGACAAGAGAAGAATATTGCAACCGGACAAGAGACGAATCTTGTTCCTGAACCACAGCCGAATCGACAAACGGGAGAAGAGTCAGATCTTGTAACTAAACCAGAGCCAAACCTTGCAACTGTGCAAGAGAAGCTAAACTTTTTAACTGGACAAAAAAATACTAAGTTACAAAAACTTGAATTAGAAAATTCTTCAGATAATGAAGATGGTAATAGAACAAAACAACCGGAAGAGATCATTCCAAACGCTGATGAACTTAGCCAGAATATGAAAGTTCATTTAGCAATTAATCCCTTGACTGAAAATGATGCCATTGTTCTAGAAAATAAATTGGATGAAGATGATAGCGATAAAAGTGGAGTTCGTTATAAACTAAAATTAGTGGACATAAGTGAACTGACTGAGAAAAATTTAAATCAGTAATTATTGATGTGCTAAATTGTTGTGATATTAGAACACAGTATGGTAAGTTATTCCGACTAATAAATTTGCCTCTCTTCTCGTCTTGTTAGGCCTCATTCCTTTTTTAAAACGTCCGACAATATGTAGTGGCCCTGTGTGGTACCCATTCAGAAATGTAAAAATCAGGAAACTGATTGAAATTTGTGTCTGAAGAATAGCAATACTATTTCTTTGGTGTTAAAATGTACATGGTTGTTATCATGTTTTGTATAGAATATTTAAATTAAAAATAATAGTTTAAACTTAAATTTGGTAAATAGGGAGACTTTACTATTTGTATCAAAATATTTATAAATTTTTAGGAAGTCGTTCTTTGTATATATTTGTGACAAAAATTTGCCCAGCAACTGACATTACTGTTAAATTAAAAATTATTTATTGTTTAAACTCATAAAATAAAATAAATTCCTTAAATAGTAGTCTCTGTATCTTTTTATGACAAAAATTTAACGAGCAAGTAATATTACTGTTAAATTATATTTAATAGATTATTTAAACTCATACAGTTCAAATTGATTTTGTAAATAAGGCGACATCTCTGTATCAAACAATTTCTAATTATTGATTTATGGCAAAAAAAAAACATTAATGTGTCAGTTTTGGTATGTACAGTAATTTCTGTAATGTTTTTTAGAATTTTGTCAAGGGTATATTTTAAGGTGTCATTTTTCACAATGGAATATTATGTAGAAGGAGTCGAAGTATTTGTCAACGCGGTCTCTCTAACAGAAACTATATGCAATGAGTTAGCAACAGCAACCAAACCGGGGTGCTGTGTTCATATGCCTAGACCGGCCGCATCCCTAAATATTATCGCATATTTTTTTCAATCGTTAGTAATTATTGCAATTTTATTTGTACACAAATTTAAAACTTTTTATGTAGTTTGTAAATATAAATTTTTGATTTTAAGAAAGCTTCCCCTTCAGGGACTTTCATATAATAATACGTACGTAGGTATATTATATATACACTTTTTACTGCTGCCACTCGTCAACACAAAATTGAAATGATATCTATGTAAATAACTAATATATATGATAGTTATAAGTAGCTGTGTTAATTATCATGATAAAACAATAATTTAAGGAGTTTAAGCAGAATTGCCGTAAGTTTACTGTAAGCACCGCCTACCCTCGAAACGTGAATTCAATTCAACAGTACATACCTCTATTGGGCACTAAGTAGGTATCTGTACTTTTCGATATCTACCACTGGTCTTGACTAAATCTAAGCCTTGTCTTTCAAAATTACCAGAAATCTTAAAGTACTTTTTGCTTCTTCATGATCAAATAGCAGTTCTTTTTTTTATTGCTGGTAGTTAAGTCTTTGACCACAATCTCACTTGATGGTAAGTGATGATGTGGTCTAAGGTGTTCACAGTCTTTACCTAGAATTACTGGCTCTCAAGGACAGCTACCGGAAGACATTGTTAAGTGCTTGGTGACATATTTTCTACTTGAAGGTGGTCGCTAGCCAGGTAGGCATTCGCAAAATGCCCTTCCACCATGCAGTTCAGTTGTTGTGGCGGTGAAAACTGGATCAAAAGCATTTTTATCTAAATACTTTGAGTAATGTCAAGTAGCATGGCAATAGACTATACATACCTCAGGTTAAATTTGGAGTTCCTTCCAACTGTAGCTCTGGAGTAAGTAAGCAGAGGATGAGGAGAAAATTTAACAATAGAATCACATCATGGTGTTTTCATTTGTTAAGTCTATATTATGCAAACAAAGCCATTGTATTGGTCGATTATTTTCTGTCACTGGTTACTTGCATATGATTGGTAGAAAGGTTCTGTTAAAAGTTTGTATTCTATCATCTATATGTTTATATTTTTCATACACATATACCATATTACATGTTTTAAAGGAAATTTATTTTACGATGAAACTATGCTGGGGCTATTAGAATGGAGAGGCAAATTTGGATACTAAAATGTATTGATAGGGCTTACTTCCAATACACAATTTGTATTTGGTTTAGTTCGCGCCATTTTATACTGATTTGTTCATTATGTTTTGTAAATATAGACCTTTGTAGGATTTTTTTATTGATTCTGAAATCATGCTGTAAAAATGTAAATGTTATTTCATGATTTGTATGCCACCATTGCATATTATAATATAAAGGGTACTAAACTGTACCATTGATCTAAGTTTTATTTTTATTTCAATGACATACATATCCATCAAGTTCCTTTCTGTCTACAGAAGAAGAAAATGTTAATAATATCTGGTTGGTCATCCTAGCCGTCATTTAGATATACCAGCTATAGTTTTCACAAGATCACTAAGGTAAGATATTTGCTTTGGAAAGGTTTATTTTCAATTTATTTACAAAAAATATCATAGGATGCGTACCATTTGAAGTTAAATTCGCCAAAAACGATCACACTCCCAAAAAGTTCCACATGGGTCTTGGCTTTATTTTCGCCATAAACGCTATGAAGCTACTGGAACAGTTTGAATTACCTACATCTAATGTCAAAAGTGACAGATGTGGCAAATTTTGGTGGCATTCTTAGCGTTCTTATCCTAAATGGAACAGGGGAGAACAGTTACAAACGATCACATTGATCACAACCATAGACGCAGAATGTGGTCAAAATTATCTAAAATAACGAAATTAGCGTTAAATAGAATACACCCATATTTAAAAATCACCCCCACTATCTAATGGTACTTAACATGTTCTAAAAATATATGGTTCAATAACCATATAACTAGTACCAAACTAGTGTCAAATGAGTATTCTTACGGATAATGAGAATAAAGAAATTCAAATAATAATTTTCTAACATTGTAATCATTAGAGCTAAGTATCTGTAAATGCTTATCGTATAAGCTTACAGAATTACAACGTAAGGAAAGAATGAGCCAAGAGCAGCATTCGAAGCTGCGACCATCTGTAGAGCCGGGATATGCTCTATTCGTAAATTGTGATGAAATGCATCTGTTATAGGCAGAGGTCAGTCCGCTTAACATTAGGGGGGCCTCGAGCTTGTCCCGACACAATAACATAAAAATAAATAAAATAAAAACTCTCATTGTATTCGTTTAAAAGTACTCGATACTGGAGTACTTCGAAACATTTGTTCCAATATCGATACCGCAGCGATGCTTTGAAACGCAACGGTATCGATACTTTTATTTCAATTCCAAATCCCTACAAACCACAAAATAGAGATTATTATGTATAGTTTTTACATAATCATAGACGTTTTATGTAGGTAGGGAGTTGGCATAGAACATATAATAATACTACGTATGTACAACCGACGTACCTACTTATGTAAGTATGCAGCGAATATTTAGCTTACCTTTTTGACTACGTCACACTGGCCGAACTAAGCTGAGTAGTTGGTAACTTATCTTTACATTCTCTAGTAATAGGTACTAAAGTATTACACGCTAATACTTTTAAGTCAAAAGCTTTCTACGCGTTTAGGTGTGATAAACTGATAATATCTCTTTACAGTTATAAAATTACAGTGCCTACCTAATAGGTATGTGATCATCACGTTCTGTACATGCGTGGATTAGTTTCCAGTGTATTATCTCGTTCATCGAGGGTCTTATACAGATCTTATATATAGGATTAGGTATATAAGTTAACATACTGAGAGAAAAAATACCAGTACATTTTGTACTTACTCACTCCTAGTCTATACACCTACTGTTTTTTTGTAACTTCTTCCACCTATTCATAACGTGAAAGCAAAAAGTAAGTTCAAACGCAATAGGAATAAGGTTCATGATAGATTGCAGCTACAGGCAACGGGACGGCAACGCAGCGCTTAGAAATGTTTTTGTCCAAATATTTAAATTTTGTGGCGGGAAGAATAGATTTTGCTTGTTACACAAAAACTATGGGGCCTATTGTATTGAAAATGTTGGTGCCGATGGCACAAATTCTACCCTACATTTTAAGCCATTAAACAGTATTCTAGGCTTTCCCGTTTGAGCTGTCCAGCATGTGCTAGCTGGGGACATGTGTCCCCAGCTTACACGTTGATTTGAGCTTGTATCTCCAAAACCTTAATAGCCAGAGACTTGAAAATTTTAGTGCCTTTGGCACAAATTTGGCTCTAAATTTTGACATATTAAACAAAGTCGTAGGTCCATTCGTTCAGAAGATACAGATGAGTAGCTGTAGACACGAGGTCTCCAGCTTACACGTTAAAATCGAGTCATAACTACTACAGCTTTCAAGTATGACGTTCAAATTTTTTTGTGCCATTGGCACAAATTATGCTCTAAATCCCTGGATAAAGTATATAACCACATCTTCAGCCGTTTCGTATATACAGCATGTGTCAGCTGGAGACCATAACGTCAGCTAACACACTAATAATCACGCGTAGCGTCGAAGTTTATTTGGCACCTAAATTTTGAGTTGGTATTCATAATTGCACAAAATATGCTCTAAATATTGGCATATTCAGAATCAAGAAATTTCGATTGAGTAAGCTGGAGACATTCACACAAAATAAAATACCTAAAAATTCACGAAATTTTATGTTAATTTCGATGTTGTGTTTAATTGAAAATAAAATAAAATACTACCCTTGTATGATATGGGCAATTTAATGGGGAGAACATTATTCACCTTCCCTATACCTAATCACCGTATTTGGTTTTACAAATTAGTTATAGAGTTACCTTACATATACATAGAAGCACACGTAGGGTTGGGTTAGACAGATATAAGTGAACTAGTAGTTCGCCCCGAACTGGACCTCGCGACATCTCGACAAGCAACTCATGTATGTACAGTTATGTGAAGATAGGACAGACTGTACAGAAGTTACTGTTTAATGTGAATACAATCATTATGATTACATAACATTGGACATACAACACTTAAGAGGCCTTTTACATTATGCAGCCCTCTCACTCGCACTTTTAAAGATAATTTCAAATAGCAACAATATGGTTTATATTTTTTTAAATGTGGTCAATCATTATTTCGCTGCATGCAACTACAGATTTAAAATAACTGAATTACGCGTTTTGGATCCCCATTACAGATATCAAAATGAAAATTAGTAGAGAACATCTATAGTTGCATGCAGCGGAATAATGATTGACCACATTTAATATAAACCATATTGTTGCTATTTGAAATTATCTTTAAAAGTGCGAGTGAGAGGGCTGCATAATGTAAAAGGCCTCTTAAACTAAATATCGATTAATTATTATAATGTTAATAATCTTTTATAATATTTGTAAATTTTTTGATAAGTTTATCTTTTTATTTGTATTTGTACATATTAACGCAATGTCCCTTATTATTATTTGCTAAGGATGCACAGATATAAATTAGATTTGAGCCCCTAGGATAGCTGTTCGAATATTGGCAAAAACCATTTTTCAATCCATTTCAATTCACTTAAACTAAGGACTGGACCGATGTTTCATAATTACGTTCGGTTGTTCTCGTCTACAGGTCGCATTTCTTAACTGATTCTCGTAATTTTGTGATTTGATGTAATAAGTGAAAAGAACTTTAAAAAATCGTATAACTACAACAACGAAATATTTTGAAAAATGTTACGTAACTTTTTTGTTAAGAGGATGCAACTTTTTTGAGGCCGAAGCCGACGCGAAGGTCGAAGCCGCCGCCGACGCCGATGCCGACACTGACGCCGATGCTGAGACCGACGTGTACGCCGACGTTGAGGCCAACGCCAAAGACGACGTCGACGCCGATTCCAAATTCGACGCAGACGCCGACGCTGACGTCGAGGCCAATGCCGGCGCCGACGCCGATGCCGACACCGACGCTGAGGCCGACACCAACACCGACGCTGACGTCGGTCCAACGCCGACGCCGACGCCGCCGCCAACGCCGATGCCGACACCGACGTCGGTCCAACGCCGAAGCCGACGCCGCCGCCAACGCCGATGCCGACACCGACGTGGACGCCGACGTCGAGGCCAACGCCGACGCCGACACCGATGCCTATACCGACGCTGGCGCCGTCACCAACACCGACACTGACGTCGGTCCAACGCCGACGTCGAGGCCGCCGCCAACGCCGATGCCGACACCGACGTCGGTCCAACGCCGAAGCCGACGCCGCCGCCAACGCCGATGCCGACACCGACGTGGACGCCGACGTCGAGGCCAACGCCGACGCCGACACCGATGCCTATACCGACGCTGGCGCCGTCACCAACACCGACACTGACGTCGGTCCAACGCCGACGTCGAGGCCAACGCCGACGCCGACGCCGCCGCCGACGCGACGTGGATGCCGACGCCGATGCCGATACCGACGCTGGCGCCGACACTGACACTGACGCTGACGTCGAGGCCAATGCCGGCGCCGACGCCGATGCCGACACCGACGCTGAGGCCGACACCAACACCGACGCTAACTTCGGTCCAACGCCGACGCCGACGCCGCCGCCAACGCCGATGCTGACACCGACGTGGACGCCGACGTCGAGGCCAACGCCGATGCCGATACCGACGCTGGCGCCGACACTGACACTGACGCTGACGTCGAGGCCAATGCCGGCGCCGACGCCGATGCCGACACCGACGCTGAGGCCGACACCAACACCGACGCTAACTTCGGTCCAACGCCGACGCCGACGCCGCCGCCAACGCCGATGCTGACACCGACGTGGACGCAGACGTCGAGGCCAACGCCGACGCCGACGCCGATGCCGACACCGACGCTGTCGCCGACGCTGACGTCGGTCTAACGCCGACGTTGAGGCCAACGCCGACGCCGACGCCGCCGCCGACGCCGATGCCGACACCGACGCGACGTGGAAGAAATTTTCTTGTACCCCTTTCTACTTGATTTTTGTACATTGTCTTCTTCACGATGTTGTAGGTAGGTTGAAATGAGGGCAAGATCATACAGCATTGCATTTGGCTGCATAAATAACAAAAATGTTCGAATGTGGGAGATCGTGTAAACATTGTATAGACCACTGAAAAGTGTGATTTTTTTTTCAATTACGGCTTCGTCTTCTGAAAAGTATAAAAGGACATGTATTTTCACATGTTATTGGACCTTGTAAATAATATGAACTCAGAGAGTTTTTTTATCTTATCAGGTACTTCAACAAGTTATTTCATGTTTTTAGTGTTAAAAGTCCGTTTTATGTGAACTTTCAATCAAAACAGTTTTTTATTGTAAAGGTGTTTTTTTTTTCGTTTTTTCATGTTATTGTGACGGATCAAGCAAGAGACCTACCTGATGTTTAGCGGACTAACTTCTGCCTATAACACATGCGTTTTGTCACAAGTCACGAATTGCACTGCGCCCGTCACCATGAGACATAGTTGTTAAGTCTCATATGCCTGTAATTTCACTGGCTCTCAAGGACTGCTCCGGAACACACCGTTAGGTGCTTGGCGACAGATTTTCTACTTGAGGGTGGTCGCTAGCCAGGCGGGCATTCGCAGAATGCCCTTCCACTATGCGGTGAAGCTCAAGCCCGTGGCGGGATTCGAACCATGGACCTGCGGCACGGCAGTTCATAGCCAATGCCACGGAGCCATCACTGCTTCAATTACTATTACTACTATTACTTATTTACCAAACATTTGAAGCCCCACCAAACGTTGGGCAACAAGTGATGAATGCACTTTACTTTAGGCAAAATGCGTACGCGCACGCGCCATGTGAAGAGTGACCGACTAGCTTAAAAACACCACTTTGGTACAAAGTTACTTGTGGGGTATGTCAGTAAAAGTGGTAGAGTCTATAATTTACATTATTGCACCATATTTAGAAACAATATTCAATCTTTGTGTCGTTAGTGGAAACTTCCCCGATTTAATGAAACAAAGTAAAATCACTCCAATTTTAAAGTCGGGGTCTACATCTGACCCTTGCAATTATAGACCTATTTCCATCTTACCTGTTCTGAGTAAAGTATGCGAAAAAATTATGCTCAAACAACTACTATCCCATTTTAACAAGCATAATTTATTAAATGAGAATCAGTTTGGTTTCACCAAGAGCAAATCCACAACAGATGCAGGTGTTCAATTGATGTCGCATATACTGGAAGCCTGGGAGAGTTCACATGATGCTATTGGCGTATTTTGTGATCTTTCCAAGGCATTCGACTGTGTAGAACACTGCACTCTGATTCGTAAACTTTCCCACTATGGTATTCGTGGAAAAGCTCTGAATCTTATAGAGTCATATCTGTCAGACAGGCTACAGAGGGTTGGAATAAGTAGCAATACTTCTTCCGGGTCATTGGTAAAAATGGGAGTACCATAGGGATCAATTTTGGGACCTTTTCTGTTTCTAACATATATTAATGATCTGCCTTAAATGGTTCGCCGCTAATAATCTTCTCCTAGAAGAAGAAGCTGGAGACGTTCACACTACAAAATTATAACCAAGTGGTCTTTGAAAAATGTCAGACTGAGGACGAAGGACGGTGAGGCATAGTTTCGTATGCGAGTGAACGAAACATCTATCATTTGGGGGATTTCCATAATCCCTACGCTTGGTAGGCGTCTTGGGGAACGTAGGGTAAGATATCAGTTCCTCAGAAGGCGCTGCTGCCCAATGGTAAGGCTTTTTTGTGTGTGATTGTACGGTACAAGCACAGGACACACTTGATGTTAAGCGGTAACCTCTACCTATAAACGGATGCATGTGTCGAATTGCACTGCGCCCGTCACCCTGAGATATACAGTTAGAAAGTCTCATATGAACTTATTAGTGTACCCGGGATGTGAGCGTGCTCTGCTACTGTCGATTTTACGGTGTCCATGTTAAGAAGAAAAAAAACATGAACACTGTAAAATCGGCAGTTGCAGAACACGCTCACATCCCGGGTTCTTCTCATTTTGTGCGTTTCGATAAACCGTCCGTTCTTGTACGGGAAAAGTTCTTCGTCCCGCGTAAGGTACGAGAAGCTATCGAAATATGTCGCCATCCCAACTTCAACCATGATTGTGGGTGGAACATACCACCGGCATGGAAAACTGTTTTGAACATATGTGACTCCAATATTATGCGCCTGGATCGTGAGACTGATACAGTTAGAGTGGTGTGTCATCAACACTATTTTACCAATAACAGTGACAGTGAGACGAGTGACAGTTCTGACGGCAACTTGACAAATACAGCTGAGCCGGGGCAGACAGCGCCGTCAAAACGTCAGTTACTCGCTGAGGCCCGAGCTCGTCGCTTCGCGCAATCGTGACTCCCAGACGAAGGACTTCAAAACAGTCCGAAACTGGTCGGAATCTTTCCGGAAGTCCTAATAAGTTATTATGGTTACAACTCGCGATAGTTTTCAAAGTGAAGTCTCATATGTGCTTGTAATTTTGCTGGTTGTCAATGATTGCTACCGGAACACACTGTTAGGTGCTTGGCGACAGATTTTCTACTTGATGGTGGTAGCTTGCATTTCCACCAATGCAGATTCCCACCACTACTGTAGTGACCTGCGGCATAGCAATCTAAGTATAGCTGTTACCGGAGGAGGCTACACTCTTTCTAAAAAACATGTTTTAATTTGCCTTTTTGATATTCACTTCACCTACCGCAAAAAAATCAATTAGAATGATCGGGCTGCGTCATCGTAAACAAGTATAAACAATGTGGTAAATTAGTCTTGTGTGCTTCAGGCTGCAGATGTCGCTTTATCCCCTTAAGACGGTTAAGAAACGAAAGGATAAGTTTGAGCTATGATTCACTCACAATGATAACTCAATTGGCAGAGCATTATCCATATTCCCAGACCAAGTTCGAACTCCATAATAGCCATTGTATCCGAACGAAAATGACGAAATTCGTTCATTCCCATTCCAGTTACACAATATGTCCCCGGGTTAACCTTTTCAGTAATAACTCACATTATCGGTAAAATTTGTTGGGTAGAATACAACTGTCAAGTTTGTTGAGGACAGTCTTGTCTACTCATCGCCGACTATACATCAGACACATTGGTTTTGCTGAGAAATAAATATATGGGACGAAGAACAGCCTTATTGAATAAATAAAATACTAATTGGTTCCAAATAATATATTAAAATTATATTTAACAGTCATATATGTCGTTATGGGAATGTATTTGTGCTGTATTTGAAAATTCACATATTATGAAAATATAATTAAAAAAAAACAGAAAATTTCTACGATTATTTTGTTTGACTTTGTTTCATCGTTTAATCTCGAGGATTTCAAATATTTTTATTATTTTGATAGTGCAACCTTTAGAAATATTTAATTTCGCATTAAATATAAAATAATTATTGTAAGAGTTTGACATTGATGGACTGGTTGCCATTTTATTTTCTACCAAAATATGTTTTCTACCAATACCATGGTATTATTAATATAAATATATTGGTTTGTCAGGAGATATATACTTCACGTGGGGCAACATAGTAACTGCGGCGTCTAACGCAACGCAAGTAACCTATTGTCAATTATCCACTGAAACTTCCTAAAACTTTGCAGTTTACAATAAAAACAAAAAGTGAAACCTGATTCATTAAAGAAACGAATCAAAGATGGCGCTGTAAATCAATACACCTCATTTGCACACTATTGGAGCGCCATCTTCGATAAAATTATAACAATAATTTGTCCCTAATTATTGCACCGGTTTGAATTAAAATTTAAAAATATAATTAACAATGTTCGATATAATTATATACAAATTCATGTCACAGCCTTCTCAAGACTTCATATAAAAATAATACATTTTAAATACTTGCACGAAATATGTCGAAGTGAATAAAATTGCCATTTAGAGGCTGGCTTGGTGATAGAAATAATAAGTTGCCACAAGTATAATAGTTTACTTCAATTTTATAATTAATTTTCACTAACAATCGTCGATATTACAGTAGTACAATAATGGACAAGCTGGGTATCACATATACACACACGCTAAAGAGATTAAGTTATTTATTAAGTGACTTTGAAAACTGTTGCCAGTTTAATCCATATTAACTTATTAGGAACCGGCTAGGACTCGCGTTCGTCGTAGGTCGTCTGGGAGTCACGATTGCGATCCCGCAATCGGACTTCAAAACAGTCCGAAACTGATCGGAATCTTTCCGGTAAATATAACGCAAGTCCTAGCCGGTTCCTAATTAGTTACTATATATTAAGTGGATTTCAAATCATTAACCATTTCAATAGACTTGTATTTAAGTATGATATACATAATTAAAGAGTTGTTCAGTAGCTTGTTGGTACGTTACCGAGCATAACCTTGGGTATTGTGACTCCGGTGTGGATGACATAAAATAATGCATAACGTCATTGACGATGACTCATTTTTATATCGTTAGGTTCTTTTTAAAGTTAATTATCGTATTGTTCACAACCTTCAACAAGTACGTTGATACTCAATAAAACAGCTGGGCGCGTAGGACCCATTCACCAAGCACTATATATACATTTGTTATTTACTTAGAATGCTGTCCATAATGGATGGTATATAAACTAGCACGACTTTGACAATGCAGCGTCCTATGTGGCATATATAAAGCGATGATACGTGACTCTATAGTTTTAAATCGTCCAACTCTGTGTCCGACATTTTTCCTCTCCTTTAAACAACATAGTTTTGAAAGTTTTGAAACTTGTCGCTTTTCATCGCATCGCTTCGCCCACGTAGGACACTAATAGTGTGTAAAATGTGTATGTTGTAGTTTAACATACACATTTTACCATCATACCAGTGTACGTTACAAAAAGGCTAACAAAATTGGAACAATATGATAATTTACTTTATTACCACTACACAACTAATTCCTATTTAGCTCGTTCAATATACGTAGAATGTATAGGAACAAGTTTATAATATCTAGGTACAGGTTAATGGTCGCCAGGATGTACTCCTCCGGAGACATGACGGTCATCATCTGCTGGGTGTCGAAGATTAAGAAGAAGCTGAATAGGATCGCTCCTGTGAAGGAAAGGGCCACCTCGAAGGCTGAGCTTTGGATGAACAGCTGGAGTAGACCACCGATTAGAAGGACGCTGAGACCGGCCACGATGCTGAAAAATAAGACAAATAGAATCAGATTCCTTCGGATATCTGGGACACGCAATTTCCGAAATAGTTATTTATTAAGGCTGCTATCAACGGAAGAGGAAAATGCTAGAAAAGAGCTTAAATAAAATGGTAAATTTGTGTTTATTAATATTAGTAAGTTTAAGAAACAAAAACTTTCCGTGTTTGTAAAATGTTAAATTAATTTCTTATTTTATAGAACACAACAAAAGAGTCAGAAGGAAACAGAGTGACAGCGATGTGAATGTTGAGATGGTTGTATTGTATAGCTAGAAGAACATAATAACTAAGCTTTCTTATATAATGTATACTTAATTTTTAGATAAATGTACAAAGGTTGAAGGTACATATTATCAGTGCCAGACAAATAGGTAGGTTATATTGGCATAATAGCAAATGCTCTCCTGGCTTATTATCATCCTCATGAACAAAATCTCTCGTCGAGCACATAACGGTGTCTTCAGATTATTATAGATGTCCTTCAAAACCAGTCAGGTGTTCAAGGTGGTGGGGAACGCCTGCAGCACTATCACTGTGTTGTGGTACGCCACTCATTTCGAACAAGAGAGAACTCCCGTTTAGTGTTGAATATGAACATTTTGAACACATACGACGGCGAAGGTGATAACCAGAGCGCTTACATCACGATCACAGTGTTTTAGTAGAACAATATGACACCGACAGTGTACGCTTGCACTACGGTCTGTAACAACGGACATGCCTTTGTACTCACCCATATCCAATAAAAGAGAAGTCCCGTTTAGTGTTGAATGTGAACATGGTGAGCGCGAACACGACGGCGAAGGTGATAGCGAGCGCTTGCAGCACGATCACGGTGTTGTAGTAAGACACGATTACGCCGACAGTGTACGCTTGCACTACAGTCTGGAAAATACAGTTATTTTTTTATTAATTAATTTTGTTGCATCTTACATATATATAAATTTGTTGATGCACTATACTTATAAAATTCACATAAATCACGCTCTTTCCGACACTGGGTAATTCGGCATAGTAAGCATTATTATTTTATTTGCAGGACACTTCGAAGAAAATATTTTACGAAAGGCCAGAGATATACATTATGTGGACTAAATTTAAGCAAACCGTTCCATCATTTTAGAAGTGTACCAAACACACAAGCTATCATTTAGAATACTAGAACAAAGGCTAACTTGTTAGATGTTAAAAAAAAAAGAATGCTAGAAAGTTTCGATTATTGTCTATTAAAACGTAATCGGTAACTATAAGTTAGGGCGTGGTCTGAAATGCGCCAATAGTACTAACGGTGCTAACAGTACCAACGATTGGACCGATTTGCATATGCACGCTCACAGCCGTTTGCATTACGATGAAGCCTGCATATTATCCTCTCAAAAAATTACTGGATGTTAACTGTTATATATTTTGGTTCTGTGCAGCACGAACTGCTGTTGTTCGCAATGAAATTGTATAACTTTCCACTTGTAGTCAGCGACATCATCGCATCATATTACTCTCAATAAAAATTTGTTATATCATCTAAAAAGGGACATACTAACACCCTGCAATATAATGTGGGTTTGTTCCAAGGTTGCTGCTTGTCACCAATAGCGTTTAATATAGTAATTAATATTTTAATTGACAAGCTAATTAGTCATGAAAAAAAGTGGGGCTATCGGTTTAAGATAAATAACAAATGCACAGAATCCATCTTAGCTTTTGCTGACGACCTTGCAATACTGACACTTAACCCAAAACAGTGTCAAGAACTTTTACGAGAAGTGGATGAGTTCTGTGCATGGACTAAAGGATTGAGAACAAAACCTAGTAAATGCCACTGTCTGTGTCTGGGTAGACGGAACACCAAATTTACCTCTTACGATCCGGGACTGTTGATAGGAGGAGAATGTGTTTCCACAATTGCTGAATCTTTGCCATTTTAATTTCTTGGTAGGAAGATAGATTACAATGGACAAACACCATCTCTAGATACTGTTGTTGATAGCTTCCTTAAAGAACTTAGTATGGTAGACCAACAATAAGCAACATTAAAAAAGCTTGGATATACGACAACTACTTAACATCACGTCTGACTTGGCCTTTTCTAGTATACGACATTACTAAAGCCCTTTTAACAAAACTGGATGCAAACGTCATCAGGACACTGAAGTCATGGTTGGGGCTCGCTATTTCGGCAGATCCATCTACTTTATTTAGGGATCAAAATAATTTTGGGATGAAATTAAAGAAACCATCGGAGCTCTATAAACACCTCAGAGTTACCAAAACGCACGTCTTACTAAAATCTCAAGACGATATAGTCGCATCTCTCCCAAAAGACAAAAGTGCCTCCGATCTTGATTCAAGGCTTCAATTCCATAAACAATTTATGATAGGTGCACAGTCCAGCAAAGCGGGTTTTGGGTCGAGTAAGAAAATTGATGATAAAGACGTTGTAAAATCTTTTCTACAACAAGACGAAAATGATAGCTATAAAGTGCAAGCTTGGAAATGCAAAGTGAGTGGCTAACCATAGGTGAATTTTGTATCCCTCTGGCATTAAAGTGGCGCACCTTGATATACGATTGGTCACCTGCCTTATTAAAATTCTATCTTAACGCCTTTCAGATGACCCTCCCAGACCAAAGTAATTTAGTAAGATGGGGGAAAGCCACCGAAAAGTCTTGCGGTATTTGTCAGAAGGCCATAGGTACAGCACGGCACTTATTGGTAGGTTGCAAGGTGCTCCTTGATAGGGGTCATTATTCCCGTCGCCACGATAGAGTCCTCGAAATCATACGTGAAGCGGCGAGTCTCGCGGTAGCTAGAGCAAAAAAAGGTTTGACCACGAACAGACGACACGTTGCTTATGTAAAAGAAGGGTCATCTACAAAAACTAAATCCAAGCCTTGCTCCATCTTAGGCGCAGCTCCCGATTGGACTCTTTTGATGGACACGTATGAAAAACATTACAAAATCCCTGAGGATGTTGGTGTTTCGTCATCCAGACCAGACATATTTCTATACTCAAAGAATTTAAAACGCATAGTACTTATAGAACTTACTGTGCCGTGGGAAACAAACATACCTAAAGACCACACAATAAAAACTAACAAATATTATGACCTAACAAATGAATTAATCAAAAACGGTTATGTGGTTAATTTATATGCTGTAGAAGTCGGAGCAAGGGGTATACCAGCAAAATCCCTATACAACCTACTAAAAGACCTTGGCCTGTCAAGAACAACCGTAACTTCCATCCTAGAACGTGTATCCAAGGCGGCATTAGTAGGATCTTACCAAATTTGGTTGGGCAGGGGAGGAGGCTCGAGCGGTGAAAGGGAGCATTGATGCATCATAAAGGGGCCCCGTAACAGTGAGTACACTGGGTTGCAAGTCCCAGGCACCTTGACTGGAGCCTCTTCCTCTGCAACGCTATGGACCCGGCACCCGCACGGTGAATCCATGGAATGCTAAGTAAATTCGTCTCTTGAGAGAAAGAATTACGAACTGTAGAAATTCTCAGATATTTAACTTCACTTTTAATTTGTTGTGACTTGAGCCACATATTCGTAAGGAAACCAATGCTCGGACCGAAATGCTCTCACAGTGCTATGTGCACGAAGTGCTCACGGTGTCCATCTGCGGAGCCGTGAGTACTATTAGCGCTGAATGGTGACGTCATCGATGATCACACCTTTCAGCCCTGCAAACGTTTGGTGCCCTTCGTACAAATCGGACCAGCTGTGAGCATGCTATTGGTACCAATTGCGCGAATCGGACCGCGCCCTTAGTAAGACATAGAATATACAAGGCGATGGGCTTGCAAGTGAAGGAGAGGTTTGGATAGGCCTTGTCGCTCATCAAGATCAACGAACACGTCAGTTAGTGAAATTACAGATATACCATGCAGTACTTACAAAAGCGGCCAGCAGGTAGAGGTTGGCCGGCGAGTCCTTCCTCTTCGCGATGAGAGCGATCAATGTTACCATGCTCAGTATAAACGCTATGAACACCAGCCAGTCGCTAGAAACAAGAAATCAAATAGTTTACACCTTACAAAAATGATTTGTAATTCAGATGGCAGCCCGGCTAGTAGCCCGGCATGCAACTCAGCGCGCGTAGGTGTGCTAAGCAAGAATGTTCACACGCTCGTGCATGAGCCCGTGCCCGTTGAACGCGGGCATGTGAACGCACCATTAGACAGGCGTGACGCTGCGATTTGTCAGTTACAAACAAACTCCGATATAGGAAACGTATTTCTGATACGGGTTCAGATTCTATAAGGTCTAGTCGTAGACAACTCTTAATTGTGACCTCCGTCAAAACGACCGGTTGGTGACGTAACCGGTTTAATAATAATAATAATAATAATCATTTAATTCAGATAAAATCCATATCACTTACATGTTATTCCGAAAACTAAAATTACAAAAATATTAATAATGTCACTAGAGATATAATCAAAATAGTCAACATATTTATCTTTTGAAGGTTGAGACAATATATAAATAGTAAAAATAATTATGTTAATCGTAAAATTAAGTAATACATGAATGATCACAATAAAATAATGAACTAATGATACGCATATAATTAAATTTGAAATTGAAGTCAAAATATCCATAAAACAATTCCTAATTATATTAAAATTCATATTAAAAAAATAATGTCATAAATTAAATATCTATACAATTATATATAATGTCATATATCTTTACAATTATCTCAACCTGTATTTTGGCTTGACTCCCGAGTGCTCAACATGAAGTTTGGTCCAGTGCTGCATTATTGGGCAACCTATGTCCATCCTCCACGCAAACAACTGCAGGTAGCTGTTGGAGCTGCCCTTCACGCGGCGCATCAGGGATGCCACTCGTTTACGAACGATTGCTGGGAAGCTATCTATGTGCGCATCCGCAAACATCCCTGAAGCGCTACAATATGGTGGCAGCCCCATCAGCACTCTAA
Organism: Plagodis pulveraria; assembly: GCA_963890685.1. Lineage (NCBI taxonomy): Eukaryota > Metazoa > Arthropoda > Insecta > Lepidoptera > Geometridae > Plagodis > Plagodis pulveraria. The sequence continues at coordinate 7,846,866 of OY982950.1, forward strand.
AGGCGTTGTTGTATTGGGTGCGCAGGGCTATGTACGACTTCTTTGTATGCTTGACCCATAGGCTGCAGGTGTAAAACGATTGGCAAAAAGCTCTAAAAAGCGTCGCCTTGACTTCTACTGTACACCTTGCAAACCTACGAGCCAGCATATTGGCTCTAACAGATAACGCCCTGCGCTCCCTCTCCATATCAACATCATCCTTGAGCGTCTCGGTCACCCAATGGCCCAGATACTTAAATTGTGATACTCTTTTAAGTATATTTCCCTTAAGTAAGACAGATGGCACAGTGTCGTAAGTTTTTAGACCAGCCTTGAAGACCATGAGCTCACTTTTGATCTCGTTGTATCTGAGCCCGTGGGCCTCCGCGTAACGCTCACAAATAAAAATGAGTTTTCTGAGGGCACTGATCGATGGGCTCAGCAGCACCATGTCATCCGCATAACTGATGCTGTTGACAAAAACACCATCAATTGAGCAACCGACACCAGCGCTGCTGAGCTCATGGATCAGGCGGTCAATGTAGAGATTGAAAAGACTGGGTGATGTCAGCCCGCCCTGCCTCACACCACATTCCAATCTGTACGTGTCCGATAATGACCCCGACCATCTCACCATATTTGTCTGATTACCATACCAGTATTGCAAGAGGCAAGTAAATTCTATTGGGAGGCCAGTATCAACTGACAACTTCTGCCACAGCTTGTCGTACGCAACCAGATCGAAGGCCTTCGATAAATCCAAGAAGCAGGCATAGACAGGCGTGCCTCTGTCAGTGTAGTACTGGACGGTATGTTTGAGATTCAGTATCGCCGATTCCGTCGGCAGCCCCCGTCTAAAACCGAATTGAGCGTCATGAAGCTCTAGGTGTCTTCTCAACTGAACAGCAATCACACCGTCCAGCACTTTAGCAATTACAGTTGCAAGTGATATTGGCCTGTAATTACTAGGCTAGATGAGTCTCCCGTTTTATTCTTAACAATAGGGACAACTACCGTTTGCATCATTGCCTCTGGCAGATATGAGTGAGTAACACAAAAAGTGAAAAACATGGCGAGCACCCTCGGCATATGAACGCCTGCATGCTGCAGGTGTTCAATGCTCAATGAGTCGTGACCGGGGGATCTTCCTCGTTTCATGTTCCTCACCACACCTGTAACCTCCTTCGCAGTAATACGCGTAACGGGTTTCCCTGTAGCCAATTTTTCCGCCTCGATCTTAGCAGAACCCAAGGGCGAGCATACTTTAAAATGATCCCGAAATCGATTGGCAATCTGGACGGGATCACTAATACCCTCTACACTCACAGGGACACTCTGTTTCGGATTAATTTTATTTGTCTCCTTCCAAAACTTGCCAAAATCTTTAGCTGAATGCTGTGTTATTGTATTTAGTTATTGGATTCCTCTTATTCCTTTCTTGACTATAAATTTACAAATGTATATAGAATCACCACGGATTCGCGGGACTCGAACCGGACCATATATCATGGTTCGAATTTATCCTTTCGTCCTTATTATTTAACCGTCTATGAAAATGCCTAGAAAGGTTAGTTCAACGTTTGTACTGCAGTCAGTACTGTAGCGATGGCAGCAGCTGTCAGTAACTGCACTGTGAGGAGACCTTGCGGACGGAGCCTATAGAGGTCTTAGCCCACTTTATGTTACACGACTCTGCTCTAATACCGCGCCTACCCAACACCTTCAAAACTGTTCGCAGTCGCAACGAAAGCTAACGACGCCGCCTGCTTTCGCTTTTTGCGATTGACACAGTGATCAGTTTCCATTGAATTGAATTGCTTGGTAGATAATGCGAGAATGGCCTATCTCCGTGACGCGGGCGTCGGCAGAGGAGACTTGACCCCTCGAGCCGCGCAGCATGCACCGACCGACGCGGCGACCGCTAGCTAGCACTTCGCAGTCACATTGAACATCGCGCAAGACTGCTTGCTTACAACGCGTCCTAAGCAAGGCGTCAACTACCGAGCAGTCTGACGGCAGCAACTTCGCTGACAACGAGCTGTCGGCTAATTTATGTTGCCAATGTAAAGGTATACCTAAAGAACAATACATAAAGCCCATATTTGAATTATATTCTTTTTGCCGTGTGAGCCTTTATTCCAGTACACTCCATCCAGTTAATAGCTGAAAACTTACTTGGTGTGAATGAACGCCTGCAACGGTTGGACTAACGTCAGTACTGCAGCGATGGCCACAGTTGTCAGTAACTGCACTGAGAGGAGGCCGTACACTTTGCGCACAAAGCCCAGACGGATCTCCTTGTCCGCGTTCATCACATTGTTGCGGTATGCGAAATCGTCCTGTAAGAGAACAGGTATATTGGAGTGTGAAGGTTTGATAACATAATTGTATAAACTAGCATCTCTCTGAAGCTCGTTGTTGTGAAGAAACTAAATTTCACGCGCACTTTCACTCAACGCTCTCTGATGCATTAACTGTGAATAGTAACAATATTTACTATTGCAGGAATAAAAAAATCTATACCTGAATAATTAACGAAATTCTGTGTAGATATGATGGTGACGTGTGGTAACATCAATACATAATTTACGCATTTATTCGAGTGTTACACTATATCAGACCACCTTTTATCTGAAGCCTCAATCCCTATGCAATGAATTTACAGTTCCTACTAGGTTTGTTCAAATTTCATCAACTTGAGATTCAGATCATTTATTGCTTCCATAAGTAATACATACAAGTTGTTACAATAAATAAGAGTACAAAGTCATATTATGGACCCCGTCGGGCATAGCAACATAGAAGAGAGGAGGACGGTATATTAATATTAAATTCAAGTTTATGTATTGTATATAATAAATGTCAGAAATAAGTAGATCTAATTAGTCATGATACATATAAGAATTCGTCAATTGAGTAATATGCTTTGTAGTATATTTGGTTTAGTAGTTCCGACTGAATAAAGGAAGTTGTGTATTTTTTTTTTGTTCACATATGTTTTGACTCCAAACGAGAACAGTTTTCGACTGTATTAAATGTTAACATAGACTTCTGCTAGATAATAATTATGTCTAGGCATTTCATTTTCTTTTTGCTGCAGATAGGCTAGCCTTTGACCATAATTTCACCTAATGGTAAGTGACTATGTGGTCGGAGATGGTAAACAGGTGTATTCTAGAATGGGTACTGGCTCTCAAAGAAAGCTGCCGGAACACCGTTAGGTATGTATGTACTCGGCGACAGATTTTTACTTGAAGGTGAAACTACCCTGCGGGCATTCACAAAACGTCCTATCACAATGCAAAATGTCGGAGTTTACCGTCCGCTCGAAGACCTCCGACTGTCATCCTGTACGCTACATGCACGTGTAACTTAATGATGGATTGCGATACACGGTACATCACTTATAAGTCTGTTAATATTAAGAAGTCCCTTAGTTGTCCGTGCGTTATCCTTATCCCAAGGGCATAGAATCCTTTTTTTTTTGGCCAGGTGCCTATTTACCCTGAACATACTGTAAATGTTATAATACAGATCCAGACGCCCTCCCTTGTGGTAGTGTAGATTAACACTACCATATAAAAATATTTAGTACATAATTGTAAGTGCCACTAGCGGTCACCCATCCAAATAGAGGCAGTAGCGAACATTGTTTTTTTTTTATGTCAGCTAGGTTAGCCCTTGACCACTATCTCACCAGATGGTAAGTGACGATGTGGTCGAAGGTGTTGTTCAGGCTAACCTAGAATTACTGGCTCTCAAGGACAGCTGCCGGAACAAACCGTTAGGTGCTTGGCGACAGATTTTCTACTTGAGGGTGGTAGCCAGGCGGACATTCGCAAAATACCCTACCACCATGCTATAACGACTGTCGTCCTAAGACGATAACCGGGACCGACGGCTTAACGTGCCCTCCGAAGCACAGAAGCGCTCAGTAGTAATGTCACTAGCTGTCACCCATCCAACTCATGACCGCGGCAGACGTTGCTTAACTTTGCTGATCGGTTAAGAACAGCTAAGCAAACTTCGCTACGAGCGCTTCATGAGTATAGATTTGTTGTACAAAAATGCTTAAATCTAACATTTTCTCTTCTTGTACCGTCTTTTAAGCGATATAAACTTACTCAATTACAACAAAGTCTATTGTGGAGTCCGGACATGGTCTGCCAATATAAGCTATCGAGGTCATAATATTTTAAACTTTCAGATCGGGTAAGGCTTAAGACACTTCAGCCTATACATGCATGATGGTAATATTATGTACATATTTAATATTCATCTAAAATAACCCACTTAGTGATTAAAACATATGTATTTATTTTAGGTAGAAGTGTTATGAAATACGATCTCTCATCAGTCTCGATCGTGCGCTCGTAGAGTCAATACCTCCTGAGGACGCTTCGTTTAGAAGCGAAACGCGTCGAAGACTTTTCCGGTTTGGTTGCGTGGCGTTTGTGACGGTACGTCGGCTTAACAGGAAATTAGGCGGAATTGTCACTAGATATATATAATTTTTATAAAGATTTTTTAAATGTTTTATTAAATGATTAATTAAATGTTTTCTTAATATACTTTTAAAATATTTGTTATAATTAAAAATGGATTTCCGCAAAGTAACGCCTGAATCTATTCATTATGTTATGAAATACATTAATTGTAAAATAGCTGGACAAGTTCAGTAGGAGTGATAGAGCATGTATTGATATTTATAATCACTGTTAGGTATATAAAAAATTCTTAGTCTTTTTTTAATCTGGTACTTGCTTATTGGAACCTTTTAATAATTATATTAATATTATGTCAATGGCCTCGACTTCTTAAATATACTAAACTAGCGAAATACTAATGGGACTACACGGCAAGCAAAAGCTTTCAAATAAAAAATAAAAAACATCCAAATCGGACCAACCAGTCAAAAGTTAAGAGGTAACAAACATAAAAAAAAACATGCAGACGAATTGAGTACCTCCTCCTTCTTTTGAAGTCGATAAAAACGTCAGTAGTTTCAGCTTGAAGAAGTAACAAATAATTTAGTTTTTTCGTCAAAAACTTCATAATTATAAAGAAAAATTGGCATATATAGGGTATATTCCATTTGACGCTAATAACGTTATTTTCGATAATTTTGATCACATTCTGCGTCTATGGTTGTGATCACTGTGATCGTTTGAAACTGTTCTCCCCTGTTCCATTTAGGATAAGAACGCTAAGAATGCCACTAAAATTTGCCTCTTCTATCACTTTTGACATTAGATGTAGCGTTTATGGCGAAAATAACGCCAAGACCCATCTGGAAAAACTTTTTGGGAGTGTGATCGTTTTTAGCGTTTTTGGCGAACTAAACTTCAAATGGTAAGCACCCTAAGTAGAGTGATTCAGGTCTTTTGGTCCAACTTATTTTCGATAATATTTGTAAGAGAACATGTGAATATGCAATACATAATTTAGTCACATGTATTTATATCAGTATTATACTATATTATAAACAGTGATTTTAACCTCCGTCAGAATACGAGTATAATATAAATCGAAAACAGACATGCCAAAGATAAATTAACAAGTATATTATTATATTTCAGGGCTAGATTACACATACTCTAAGATAGTAAATTTCATATAACATATTCACTATCTTATCTCAGAAACAAACAGTGGGCTTCATCATTTTATTCGCTTTTATCTTATATGCATGTTATAAATAGTTTTTTTTTTGTGACGGAACAAGCCGAGGCCCACCTGATGTTAAGTGGACTAACCTCTGCCTATAACAGTTGCAATTCATGACAAGTCACGAATTGCACTGAGACTGCTGTCCCGTCATATTCGCCGTCACATTGAGACATAGTTGTTAAGTCTCACTGTGCCTGTAATTTCACTGGCTCTCAAGGACTACTGCCGGAACACACCTTTCAGTGCGTGGCGACAGACTTTCTACTTGAGGATGGTCGCTAGCCAGGCGGGCATTCGCAAAATGCCCTTCCGCCATGCGGTGAAGCTCAAGCTCTGGGCGGGATTCGAACCATGGACCTGCTGCGCGGCAGTCCATAGCCAATGCCACTGAGCCATCACTGCTTCAATGTATAATAAATATAGTAATCATTATTTACTTGTTAAATGAATATATTCTTTTATATTATATTTTTTTTAACTAGGCAAGCATTTGATTGCAGTCTCACCCGGTAAAAAGCGACAATGTGAGTGAAGGTGGAACAAACATATTTAGGAGAGACTTTTAATTTACCCTGTAATTGACCATCTATTGGGAAAAGAAACGAATGTTGCTGGAAAGCACTTCGCTCATACTATTGGAATATTGACCATGTACTGATGTTAGTTCTTACATATCTTGTTGTTCGACGAATGATACGTGTTGAAGTAATTAAGTTGGGTATATTTATAGCACATTTTCCAAAATGAATCTTGTACAAAACCGATATGGTGGTGGCTTTGCACCGGTAGTTGACGTTCTGGAGTCTAGCCTTTGCTTACCAAAAAGAGCTTTAGTTGCTTGATATATCATATATGCTTGAAATATCATTGTATGGTATTTAGTAGAGACATCACAGATATGGCAGTAGTATTTCATACAGGACAGGATTTGAGCTTAATACAGGTTTAGAAGGTGTTCGAGTGAGAAATACAGCTGCACATTACATGAGTCTCCCAACTTTTTTAACCCTGGACTTCCCGAAAATGACCTGGTGGTAAGTGATCACCGTCGCCCACGAACATCCGCAACACCACAGGTCACGAGGATGCGTTGCCGGCCTTTGAGGAGGAAATATGCTCTCTTCTTGAAGGCCCCTAAGTCGTAACTGTTCGGAAATATTTTACCAGGCAGCTGGTTCCAAATGGTGACAGTGCCAGGTAAGAAATGCCGTGAAATTAGCTAGATTGTGGACTTCCAGACATGGACATGAAATTGATGACACATAGTCCTTTTTCGGGAAGTCCGATGGCGAAATTGAGTTGCAGGTAGTAAATCTAACAGTTCCTCGGAACACTCCCCGTGATAGATACGGTAAAATATGCAGAGTGATCCAACATATCTACGCAGTGCCATAGGGTCGAGCCGATCGGAGAGAACTTGATCGTCGACGATTCGAGACGCTCTGCGTTGAATGCGGTCAAATGGAAGAAGCTGTAACTGAGGAGCTCCCGCCCAGTGGTGAGAGCAGTACTCCATGCGAGGCCTAATCTGAGCCTTATAAAGTTACAGGCGATGGGCCGACGTGAAGTAGCGTCTCGGCTTTCCTAGCACACCAAGCTTTTTAGAGGCTAATTTAGGCTTATCTTCCAAGTGGCAGCGAAATTGAACGACGCTCGATAAGCCGTCTTCCATGTTTTTGGGACAACGCCTGATGTGTAGCAGAGCCGGAAATGACGCATTAGAACCGGTGTCAACTCTGTAGCACAAGTCCGCAAAACTATCGCAGGAATGCCATCAGGCCTACTTGACTTATGATTGTCCAAGGAGAACAAAGGAGAACAGTGCTTTATGTACTGCACTTTGACGGAAAATTATATCTGACATCGAGGTATCACACCGTGGTATAGTCGGTGGTGAGTTCCTTTCGTCATCCAAAGTCGAGTTTGACGCAAAAAGAGAGCCATGAAGATCAGCCTTCTCCTTTGCGGTGTGGGCCAGTCTGTCATTCTCTCTGTGCAGGGACGGTAAAGATGACTGACAATAATTCCCGTGAACAGCCCTGGCAAGAGACCAGAACGCTCGTGTTCTCGAAGGAAGGCGGGCTAATCTCTCGCCAATTCTGCCGATAAGCTCCGACTTCCCTCCTCCGATTACTCTTTTGAAGGACCTGGAGGCAAAGTTATATTTCTTTTTTAGATTGCTGGTATTTACATCCTTAGATGACACTGACTTAGCCCAAGCTTGGTAACGCTCTCGTTATTGGCCAGAGGTCATTTTACAAGAGCGATCAATCCAGACCTGGGACCTGCCACCGATGGGAACTGCAGAATATGGAATAAATAGTTCCATACCTTGAAGCACTACATCAGCAACGAGGTCAGGAGTGACATCTGAATCATCCGGCAAGAAGCAAACTTGCCCCCATGGGTAGGATGCAAAAAAGGACTGCATCCCGTCCCAATCTGCAGACCTGTAGTGCCACACGCGACTACAACCTACAAAACGGGATCGAGTTGGGCGTGTAACCGGCACTGAACTCCGGATCAGGCAGTGGTCCGACGATCCGAGAGAGATCATGCGCTAAAGCTTAGTAGTATCCATGATAAACCCGGATGATTGGTGGTGCGCGAACCAAGCCATTCGGCATGGTGCGCATTGAAATCGCCAAGCATCGTGATCTCTGCAGTATGGATCGGCTCAAGCATGGAATCTGTAGCCATCTGCAGGTGCTCTATGAATCGATCTGTTTCGGCATTACCGTTGATATGGGACCTACACAGGCACTCGTAGATTCGCGGATGGTAATCGCAGTCTATGCGCAACCAAATGTCTAAATTACTATATCAAATACACCTGCTTGCAGTGAATCTACCTTGGTATGGCCGTTGAATGTACCCTTCACTGATACCACAATTTCAATGGACCTTCTTGATACCGAGGTCAATGGTTGTTTTTTACCTAGTAATACTTTCAGTTAAACATCAAATCCTGTACTTTTGCACTACCTTTTTTTAGCATACTAGTATCATTTGACCAGTCCTTAGGAATTTAAGTCTATGTAGTTGTTTATGTTAAAGTCATTATAATTAGGTACCATTAAATGCATATTACTAATATAAAAAAAACATTTACCCATTTAGTTTTTTCACTGGAATGTTAATGAAGAATTGAATCATAATTCTGATATGCATATAAAACTAAATTAAAGTAAAAGTACTACTTAGTTTGTCTGTGCTAAAGTCCAAGTTGATATCCAGTAACAAGAGGATTATCCACTGCTGAACATAGCCTTAAGGGGGTGTTTGCCTTAATTCCCGTAGCTTCTTGGGGATTGCAGTGTATGATTTCAGTTCCTCAGAAGGTGCTGCTGTCCATCTTTCGGTATTTTACTCTTAGTCGCCTCTTACAACATCCACGAGAAGATATGGAGGGGCACAATTCTTGCCTGGCACCCCATGGGGTTTAACACATGATAAAGCAATAAAAAGAACATTAGAGGATTTAATTGGTGTCCTAAAGTGACATGCTATTAAAATATTTTCAGCTAATCTGGACACCTTGGAAATAAAAAATATCCTAAATATTAAACATCCAGAAATTTCTATGTATGAAATATTCTCCCAATAATACTTATAATATTTTTCTACATATCTGTTTTTATCTGAATTTGAGCACCATTATTTTGATTGGTACACTATATTTATAATTTATTATATATCTATATTATCAAGTGAAATTACTGGGCCAATAAGATATTAGAATTATTATTAATGTTTCAGAGTGATGAGTACAATGCAGTGTCAGAAAGAGGATGGTGGCAATCAATGTAACTGTAATGGACAGTCATGACGCTAACATCACATGGGCTACACATCCTCCTCATTGTTTTATAACATTAAAAAAAAAAACTAACTAGAATGGTAATATGGATATACTTTATTTTGATTTGTGATTTGAAATTTTTCATAAAACCATAGGTATTTAATAATAAGAAATATTTAAGAAAACATAAAATTGATATTTTAATAAAACACTTAAAATATAAATACTATCAAGAATCATCTAGATTGTGTGCTCGAAGAGTCAAGACCTGAGGATGCTTTGTGTAGAAGCGATAGGCATCACAAATTTTCTAATTTGGCTGTATGGTGCTTTGTGACGTCACATTGTTTTAACAGATAAATGTAAAAAAGAATTGACTGCATGGCTGCTAAGTAATTGTTTTTATAGTATTAAAAAGTTTAATGAATATAAATGTATAAATAAAATTACTTATGTAAAATATAAGACTAATTTAAATTCCAATGTAACTGCATGAAATATTTGCACGTCTGCTTGCAGACAGAGTACAACTGTGAGTAATAATATTTTTAAGATCCTATATACTTGTATTCTTCTAGTAAAGCTTTTGACAGCATCAGCCACTGTTCAATCTGGAACGCACTACAATCAAATATTAACTACAAATACATCAATATCTTGAAATATATCTATACAAATAGTACAAGTAAAGTCAAATTAGATACTAGAGGAGATGAAATAAACATAGAACGAGGAGTTAGACAGGGAGACCCTCTTTCTCCGAAGATTTTTGTAGCAGTACTTGAGAATATTTTCCAAAAACTAGACTGGAAAAATAAGGGAGTGTACATAAATGGACAATACCTAAGTCATCTGAGGTTCGCTGATGATATTGCTATAATTGCGGAAACTGCCAAAGACTTAGAGGAAATGATGAACTCACTGGACTGCGAAAGTTCCAAAATCGGCCTTGAAATGAATGTCAATAAAACTAAGATACTTACCAACAATCGGGAACGTCCGATAGTGATAAAAGGTAACAATATAGAATACGTCAGCGAATACATCTATCTAGGGAAGCAAATCTCATTTAAAACGTCAAGTAACGAAGAAGAAGTAACAAGAAGAATCAATGCGACTTGGAAGAAATTTTGGTCACTAAGAGAAATCCTAAAAGGGAACTACAGCTTGTACATGAAAAGAACATTATATGATACATGTCTACTACCCTGTTTGCTGTACGGCTGCCAAACATGGACATTTACAAATAAAATAAAACAAAAAATTAAATGCAGTCAAACAGCAATGGAAATGAGTATGCTGAAAATTAGAAGAATACAAAAAATTAAGAGCGAACATATTCGTAAAAAAACTAAACTCACAGATGCTCTAAGGCACGCACTATCACTTAAGTGGAGATGGGCCGGACACATCTCGCGATATACAGACAGAAGGTGGACCATTGAAGCCACACGATGGAAAGGTCCAATAGGGAAGAGGAATGTTGGTCGACAATTAAGACGGTGGTCTGATGACATAATACACGTCGTAGGAAACAACTGGATAAAGTTAGGCAAGGACAGGGAGTCATGGAAAAGGATGGAGGAGGCCTTTACCCAAACAGGGGTCCAAACCTCATAAATAATACTAACATTAACTTATTAACTATAAGTAATCTTGTTTAAATCTTTAAGTAATAATTTACTAACAAATATTGTACATCGAAATTGAGATTTGGAATAAATGGCTCTTTTATTTATTTTTTTTATTTATACTTGTATTCTTGCAAATAAACAATTTGATTTGATTTGATCAGGAAAATTAGGCTGAATTGTCATTACATATATTATTAAAGTGTTTTATTAAGATATTAATGTAATGTTTTCATAAAATATCTGTTATTATTAAGTATGAGTATGTTTACATTTGTTTTATTTCTCCATGTCCAGTATCACCAAATCCTTACACAATTTCGCCAAATTATTATATACACATCGCCCATTCTGGAGTTGATATATCATAATGAAGTTTATCTCTATTACCTCTAGTTGGCCACTACAATTGCAGGATGAGTTTTATTCCTTCCCCTCAATAGGATTCTAAAACAATCTATGTTAGATTTTATACCTACTTGAGGCTAGCTCACAAAGTAAACATGTAAAATGCCCTACCACCCCGCAAGTGAGATGTATTGGAAATGTAAACGTTAATATCCACATATTGCCAGACGTCTTTGGAATGGAAACAGTTTAAGATAATAGCATCATCATCATCCGTTCTTCTGTTAATTAGAACTACATAGACAGAAACTAGAATTATTGATATAATGTAATAACTTTCATCAAGATTATAGTCGTTAATTACTTGGAAGTTATTGATTATTACCTACTTGCACATTTCAGGGTCATGGTTTATTTACCTAGAAGCAGAAAGCAACAGAACTCTGAATAATAAACTGTCGACAATGTGGAATGGAAACTATGGAAATGACAGCAAGTCTCGAAAACAATACTTAATGTAAACATTGAAGGCCGTATCTGTGACGAATAAACATTTATTCAGCATAAAATTTCACAGCAGTGTTCTTACCTCGATGGATTCCTTGCCTCCGAGCTCACAATCATCCTGGGCAAACATTAAAGGTATTGAAGCCATGATTGAAATTTTTCACTTTTTCCCAAGATTTGGAAGTAATGCAGTTTTAAAATATTATTGCAAAACAAATTGTTTCAATCCTACGTATGGAATTGTATGGATTTTCCCTTTCGTTTACTTATAGGGATGAACGACAGTCGACGATACTCTACATGACACGGTCTACATACCAAAAAATACTTTCTCTTCGAAACAATATAATTCCGGTATCGATACTTAAGAACCAAGCAATAATTAGGTACCTATCGCTAAAAAGTAGTTTTATACACGAAAAGTGGTAACAGTAGATTGCATATAGAGCTCAATGCAACTATTTATATAATATCTGGTATAAATGAATAAACTAAATAAATATTCATAAAAGTATAAGTTAATTTATGCTTCGTCTACGTTTTGCCTGCACGGAATACCGTGTTCCGCGTTGCCAGAGCCATCTTTTCACATAACCAGCCACATATTATAAGTGAGCTTGCATGTAAGCCCTTGCAAGCCTCAATCTCACCTATCTCTGGACTTATTGACATGCTGGCAGGGATGATATATTTCAATAAATTTAGTGATATTACTACTCCATTGATCTTAAATTTAAATTAGAATAATAAGGTCGCCAAGGCTTTTGTTTCTCAAATATTCAAATGAAAATTTATTTATATAATAAAAAAATTCGAATCATATATGTTGCCTACATAATAATAATAATTCCACATGACTGAATACTCAATATATTCGAACACCCGTGTCCATACGTGTGAAAAAAACCGTGCATGCCAGGACTCTGAGGTCTCAATCCAAATCCTGCACGTTTACTTACCTACTTTTAGAACATAGCTACCTATTTATTTTATCATACACACGCTAGTGGTTTCTTTTGTTGACTGGACTGTTCGGGTTTACTAGCAGGCACGACTTTACGTGTGGATGGCACATAAACAATTTAACTCTCATTATATAGGTAGGTACTATAGTCTCTGTAGTACTACCTCTGAACAGAATATAATAAAATGATACCTAATATTATTAAAATATACAAAATCCAGACGTACATTTACATCTTTGGAGGTAACTGTATCAGCCAGATCGTCCACTGCTGAACACAGCCTCCCATACTATCCCCACGCTTGGCAGGCGTATTGGGGATCGCAGTGTAAGATGGCAGTTCCTTAGAAGGCGCTGTTGCCCACCTTCTAGTATTTTTCCCTAAGTCACCTCTTATGACACCCACCACCCACGGAAGAAATGGGGAGGTGCAATTTTAACTCGGCACCCCACGGGGTTTATTGGAGGACAAATTTAGAAAATTATTTTTGATTCTGTTAATGCTTGGAATATCATATGTCTGCGATAAAGCAATATTGACATTTATTACTCAGACAAATTAAAACGGAGATGTCGCCAACGTCAAAAAGACGTGCATTCAAAACAGATGGAGAAGATTCGACTGTCCAACACCGTATCCTTGTCAACATCAAAAACCCCAATATTAGTAAACCATACTTTCATAAACCATTTTTTATAAAATATAAAATTTTAACCATCTCGTCCATATACATATTAGAGACTTGTAAATTCGTCAAAAAATACCCCTTCTTTTTTAAAAAGGAAACTGATATGCCACGTAGGTACCCAACAAGATATCAACACAATTTAGTGATGACGAAATCTAGAATAAAAATGCATAGCTCCAGCCCAAATTCAATGGCCATTAAAATATTTAACAAATTACCAGTTGGATTAAAAGAAGAAGAAAATGAACATACATTTGAAATAAGTCTAAAAAACCTATTAATTAAACAATCATATTATTCTCTTGACGAATTCCTTAAAGAATAATGTAGTATATTAATGATTGGAAATAGACCGGCCCACTCCTTACCAACATTGCTACACCCAAATAGGGTAATTATGTGATACCTATAACCTTGTATATAACCTTGTGTTTATTTAAGATCTGCATGTACAACCACATAACACCCACTTCCATAGCGTAATTGGTAATGCACCAGGACGGTATTCTGGGGTTTGCGGTTACAAGTCCCGCTGGAAGTTATCTTTTCCATCCGAAATAATTTCTATGTTTTCGCTTAGCATGCGTCAATGCTCTGATAAAATATTACTACTTTATTATTGCTAAATATGACAAAATACCTGACTGATACGAGTAAGTATCTACATTATATTCATTCGGTTTTGAGTATGTATTATATTTTACGCCTGCTTTTACGATTTTTTCGATTAAAACGACCATCACCGTTCCGTTTCTGAAATAGCACTTTACACTTGTTGGATAATAACTACCCAATGTGCTTCCCTGGTTCTCAAACTATTTCCATACCAAATTTCATCCAAATCAGTCCAGTCGTTTTTAAGTTTATTCTTTGCATACCAAAATACAAATATTTCCTTATTAGTAATATAAACTATATTAGTATAGATAATGTACCAAGGTAAAGTACCGATACCTAGTCTGTATCGTTAACGTCCCAGTTTATATGTGACGTGTGTCATTCGGTTGACAGATAAGGGCGTACTCCATTTGACGCTAATTTCGTTATTTTCGATCACATCTTCTATGGTTGTGAACACTGTGATCGTTTGTAACTGTTCTCCCCTGTTCCATTTAGGATAGGAACGCTAAGAATGCCACTAAAATTTGCCACTTCTGTCACTTTTGACACTACATGGGTGCTTACCATTTGAAGTTCAATTCGCCAAAAACGCTAAAAACGATCACACTCCCAAAAAGTTGTTCCAGATGGGTCTTGGCATTATTTTCGCCATAAACGCTATGAAGCTACTGGAACAGTTTGAATTACCTACATCTAATGTCAAATGTGACAGAAGTGGCAAATTTTAGTGGCATTCTTAGCGTTCTAATCCTAAATGGAACAGGGGAGAACAGTTACAAACGCTCACAGTGATCACAACCATAGACGCAGAATGTGATCAAAATTATCGAAAATAACGTTAATAGCGTGAAATGGAATATACCCCATGTAGGTAATTCAAACTGTTCCAGTAGCTTCATAGCGTTAATGGCGAAAATAATGCCAAGATCCAAGTGGAACCACTTTTTGGGAGTGTGATTGTTTTTATCTTTTTTGGCGAATTTAACTCCAAATGATACGCACCCTAAGTAGAACAAGCGAAAACATACGTGCAAAAGTAACTTCGGGGTCGGAAATCGGAACACAAGTAATCACGTCGTTTTTTAGTTGGTTCGGAAATCATTGGGTGAATGTAAAAGTTACCCGTGTACTGCCCGGAAATCACTTTGGGGAATGTTTATATTTTCTCGAGGCCGCGCGCCGCGGTTCGAAAAAACAAGTAAAAGTTCACTTGTCAATTGAACACCTATGTTAACTACTCGATGCAAAACAGGGTGAGGATATTCACCTGTCCAGTGAATGGTAGTAATTTGTAATTTGAGAGTCAAAAACTAAAAATAAAAATTTACTCATTGTAAAAAAAACATACCTACCTATAATTTTGTTTAAATTATGAACCATTTTTGGTGGTATAGATAATATTTTCCAAGGTTTTAGTGACTATTTTTTATCGTTAACATATATATACGCATAGGGATATGAAATAATTATTATAACTAATTAATCGATGCTCTTTCTTAAACGACGAAGTTAACATATAAATGAAGTTTAAACTTGATTAACTGACAAGTATTATTAATAAATAAGCAAGCATAATAATGCCAACTACAGGTACAGGGGCACATTCAGAACCTTGGTTAGAACGCATTCGGAGTGCAACTTTTCACTATAACGTCGTTCACACCCTTCGATTGTGAATGTATCTAGGTACTGTATCAGCCAGATCGTCAACTGCTAAACACAGCCATCCCTATTAAGGGGGGGTATTTGCCAAAATCCCCACGCTTAGCAGGCGGCTTGGGTATCGCAGTGTAAGATGGCAGTTCTTTAGAAGGCGCTGCTGCCCACCTTGCAGTATATTTTCCTTAGTAGCCTCTTACTACACCCACGGGATGAAATGCGGAGGTGCAATTCTAACCCGGCACCCCACGGGGATCTAGGTATCTACGACTTAGATTTTAGAATATTCGCAACTCAATTATAAACTCTAAATCGAGATCTATAACAATTATGTCAATTTGATATCTGTGACATTTAAGATACATGTCTTAGTAGTTTTTAGAATATTTGGTATCCAAATATGAAACTAAAATAGAGGAATACTATATCACCTGTCACTTCGGCATCTGTCATGTCTGTCCAGTAGTCCGTCCGCCCGTTATTTGCTCGTCTGCACTCATAGCCGAATCCTAACTCGCAGTTGCCCAGTTTATCATTTTCTATAACTGAGTGACAGCCCTACGTAAAAACGTAAGTAATTTAGAAATTTGTTTTGACTTGTTTTTACTAGAAGCGAAATCTCAAACGAAGATAGTCGACCAGTGCAGGTAATCCGGCCGGCATACTTCCTCCTCACGCAGCTGGGCACTCGTGTATTCAAAATACACAATCGATAGTACACAATTTTTGAACGTAAAGCGCGTGTAATCTCTACGAGTGCCCAGCTGCGTGTGGGGGAGAGTGCACTGGTCGACTATCTTCGTTTGAGATGTCGCGTCTAGTATATATAGGTCAATGGCTTCTGTACGGTTCTTTATTCATGTGTTATAAGGATGCAACAGTAACTGACAGGACCTTGACATTTATTAATAATGGAATTGTATGCACTCTTTTAAATTCTGCAGGTAACGGTCGTATTATACTTCTTAAAACATTAAACTTTTATATATACCGCCAAAAATCTATATTTGAGGTTATAATATAACCATGTCGTTCCGTACCTTCGGGTAGGTAGAAAAACAACCAACAACTACACTCTGAGCCTCGGAACATAGCCCTGCTTGGCGCATATTCACTGTAAGATTTTCATGAAGACCATGTGACGAGTTCATTTCTTGTCTCTTTCTCTCTTGATAACTCGCTCCGATGCGGCTTGTACGGCCAAGTATGGACAGGTAGATATGGACGAAGACGTCTCAACTCCGAGCCGACCGTGACAATAAAATTCTGAAAGCTATGTTGGAGACTTTGGTTTTTCGGCGAATTTTGTCTCTCCATAGCTCGTTGAGCGACTGAGCTTCTCCAGAAGAGACACAGTTACGGACTACACCTCATTGGTTTGGTTGAAGACTAGCGATTAATGTAAACAAACAATACATGGCATAAGGACGTGTATCCAAAGCCATTTAAATAAAAATAAAAGAACGCTGCCCATACAAGTTGGATCCTTTAGGCAACGTCTTTGTCGACCTACGTCTGTCCAAATATCATGGGCAACAACTTCGAAAGTATCGTTCCAAACATCGACTGGTACGGTGCAACATGGTCATAATTTTTCTCTATTCCACCTTCATTTTAAGTACCTCAAGCAACTCGACTCTGCCATAATAACTATATCATCTGCAAAACGAATGTCAGTGATACATTCAGCATAGATGTTGATCGAAATATTTCTAAGAATGTCCTCCAACGCGCTCGTGAACAGTTTAGGGGAAACAACGTATCCCTGTCCCACACCTCGTTGCAGTTGGATTGGTTTCGTGCTCTTGCCCTGTATTCGAATCAGCATCACAAACACTTCAGCGCTTAAATACGCCTATAGTCAATTTGACATCGCTGAAGAGGCTGCAGAAACGATAAGGTTTCGATTGAATCTAAGTCTTCTCATAGTCCACAAACGCCGCCAGATTATACTGGTATAATGGCCGATTATACCAGTATAATCTGGAGTATCGTTTGCTAAAGCTTATTCGGAAACCGGCTAGTTCGGGAGGCTTGAAGTCATCAAACGTACGATTAAGTAGTTTCGTAATGAATCTTGAGAACAGCTTATAAATATGGCCCAGAAGAGAAATGGACTTGCAGTTCCTCAGTATCGTCTTATCACCTTTTTTGAAAAACGCCACTACACTTCTGCTTCTCTCTTCTGACGTCTTACCTTTAAGGATGGCGGAACTAAGTTACTTCTGGAGGACTGAATGTACGGGTTCTCCACCCGCTCTCAGAATTTCTGTCGTGATTCCGTCATTACCTATCATTTTGTTGTTCTTAAGATGTTTGAGGACATTCTAATTTCGTATTGGCTGATATCCAGGATATCTTCGGTATAGTAGGTACCATACTTATTTTTACCACCATGTTAATAACTGTGTTCCAGTTTGAAGGGTATTGGTGCCGGTGAAATTACAGGCACCCGAGACTTATTTATGTCTCAGGGTGATGGAAGCTGTTGAGTTGTTACTTGTGACGAAACGTATCTGTTTCCGTTATAGGTAGGGATTAAAACTTAACGCCAAGTAGGCCTCAAGTTTGTTCCATAAAATTGCTTTAAAAAATTGTGATGATACAGTTACCCTCTTTTGTCCTGAGCTGCACTGACAACGGGTTCTCGTGTAGAGGTGGATAGCTGTCCATAAAACTTCGCTAGCTTGTGATGTGATTCATTGTGATGGAACAAACACGAGGACCACCTGATCTTAAGCCCACTGCCTATACCAGATGCATTTCGTGACAAGTGACGAACTGCACTGCGCCCGTTACCCTGAGATACAGTTGTTGAGTCTCTGCATCTAATTTTACTATATAGCTCTCAAGGTCTTAAGGACTGCTGCCGGAACACACTGTTAGGTGCTTGGCGATAGATTTTCTATTTCAGTGTGGTACCTAGCTCGGTGCTCACTCTTACTCCGGACTTATAAGCTGTGCTTTTGAAGCAGTGATCAAAGCTTACGAATAGTTTCTTTGTTTACAGGCTGTTGCAATGCAGTACCCTAAAAGACCAAAGCCCGTCTCGCACTTGGTGGCAAATATGTTAGGTAGATATAACAATCCAGGCGCATGAAAAAATGAAAAATTTTTAAATAATAAACGTTCATCCGTTACGTCATTTTGAAATGTTTGTAGCGTAACATATTTATTCGGATCAACTAAGTTAGGCAACGCTGCAGTCATGACGTGGATGAGTGACCGCTAGAGGCATTACTACTGAGCGCTTTTATGTTTCGGAGGGTATGTGAAGCCGTCGGTTGATGTCTGAGGATGGCAGTCGTTATAGGTTGTAGACTGGTAGGGATCATTTCGAATGCCCACCTAGCTAGCTACCACCCACAAGTAGAAAATATGTCTCCATGCACTTGATGGTGTGCTCCGGCAGCTGTCATGAGGTCCAGTAATTCTAGGTTATCCGGAACAGAATCTATGACCACAAGTATTACCGCATAACATCACGTGAGATAGTGGTTAAAGGCTAGCGTATCAGCCATAAAAAAACGGTAAATAATAATACTTGTGTAAATAAATGCCGTTTATCGTTATCGTCTTCAAGACTAGCCAACTGTCTAGTCTAGACATCACAAAGATTTGAGCAAGGATTTCCGCAAGGTCAGCCGTTTGGGTCTGTGTCACGTGACCTTCGCTTACCAAATCACATTTGGTAGATACTTATATAGGTACTTTATATATAAGATCTTCATCTATCTAGAAAATTATTGTGGCGTTTACTTTCAACGTATTAAAGTTATGAATAGACGAATTTCCTTTGTGGCATATACATACAGGGTTAATGGTAAAATGCTAACAACCTCTTAGGGTTGACTTCTGCTAGTCCTAATAAGCATTTTGTGACAATTTTTTTTTGTTTTATTTATGTGTATTTGACGGAATAAGCATGAAGACCACCTGATGTTAAAATCTCTCTCTAATTGAATATTTCATATGTTGTATTACCTAGCTCCATGTAAATATTCAAAACTTTATCCAAAGGGAGCGCAGCGTGATCCAGAGTTGCCGCGGCGAGCGCTGTAAGCTCAGAGTAGGCATTGTCTTTACTACGAGACACAGAACTTAAATGTGTCGGACAGTAATAGAAAAAGTTTTGAGTCTCCCCGAGCCAAGAGCGCCCTGCACTAACACTGGACCCGGCCGCGCTCCACTCCGCTCTCTTTGAATAGGCTTTTTAATATTTACATCGAGCTAAGTACCTAGGTAATAAAAAAAAGTATGAGATATTAAATTACAGGCACAAGAGACTATTAACATCAGGTGGTCCTCGTGCTTGTTCCGCCAAACACACATAAACGAACACAATATATATATATATATATATATATATATAAATCTTCTCAAAATGTTTGTTAGGACTAGCAGAAGTCAACCCTTAGATGTTGTTAGCATTTTACCAATAACCCTGTATAATAAATACTTAAATGAAATTACATATTCATGATTGTTCTTGTACAAAATTCAACATGAATTTTATCATGAAAACACATTAACGACCCCGCTTAGTCTAGTTTAGCCATAAAGCCTCCTCTTCTTCAGCAACGTTTTAATTTTTCCATATGTAGGTACCACGCCAGCAAAATAAAAGAAGAACACATAATCTTCAACTACCAAAAACCATCAAATTATAATAATAATAAGACTTCATTGCAGATTCATGATCTAAAAATAGACATAATAAAAATAGAATAAAAATAATGTTGTCTTAGGTTTTCGCGATTAAAAATAATGATAAATATACGTGATTTAAACCGTTTAAAGTTGTTTAATTACTAAATAGAATAAAAAGTTTGCATCCCGAATTAAAACCAAGGCGAAAGTTGACTCTTGTGTCAAGCATGTAATATGGTCTCAAGTTAGTACCTAATTAGGCGAGCCATTTCACAGTTGAGAACAATACTCCGTACAGAAACTGACTTCAGCTTTGTATGAGTTCAACATTTATTCTCAAATAAGCAATATTACACATGTGCCAAATGTCAAAAAAAAAAAAATGGTGGCAGTAAAAGTGCACTTAGGAATTCAAGTTTATCCGTTATCCGTCTAACCGTTATTATACCGCATGGAAGCAGAGGCAGAAGAAGACAGAACGCATTGACTTTTGAAAACGCCTAGATTTTTGCAGCATTCAATATGAACAAGTTCATATCACCTCAACCGGAGACTGTTTCAGGGACAAGGTCCTGCGCTCTACCAACAGTGTTTTATTCGGGCAATACACGTGTGTAACTACCGTGCTCGTATAATTTTTATATGATTGCGACGGAACAAGCATGAGGCCCACCTGTTGTTAAGCGAACAGGCCTCTGCCTATAACAGATGGTGGGGATCGAACAATGGATCCGCGGCACGGCAGTCCATAGCTATTACCGCTCGGCCATATAACACAAGCGTAGGCATGTAACATTAAGACGACCAGGTAAATCCTTGAGCACCACGAGTAGGTATTGTACCCACAACTACAGCTGGCTATTGATTTTGTGGAAAGGCATTATGTTTACTGCCGATAAAAGTTTATGGTCGCACCCGTAGCGGGCGGTAATTACCAGTTTTATCTGGACGCTGTCATCTTCCGCATAAGTGCTTTTCCAGTGCATTAGATATGATGAATGCTGTGGAGAAAACGCTATTCTTTTTTATATTTACATTAATACCAATATATAAGTAAGTACCTAGGGTATTCTGTCGTTTGTGACCTAGGTAGTAAGGTGAGTAGTTACCACACTACACCGGAATACGTAGAGTTGGTAGGCTAGGCACTAGGTGGACTGACGACATCGTGAAAGTCGCGGGTAGCCAATGGTTACAAGCGGCTAATAGCCGTTCTTTGTGGCGTTCTATGGGGGAGGTATTTGTTCAACAGTCTTCTAGCTGATGATGACGATGATGATGATCTAGGTATACAATTTCTTCTTTGTTTGTCCCCATCGATACATACAGTACTTATATATTTCAAGTCATAGCTACCCTTAACCTGACGAATATACATAGAACTATCATCCAAATATGCGTCCATCGTTGGATGTTTCATGAATTTCACGTATGCCCACCTGGAGAGCTATCACCATCAAGTGGAAAATCTATCGCCAAGCATATGGATATAGAACAATACAGTAAATACGGCAGAAAGACCCAGTTTGTTTGGTTTTAAATTGTGATAGAGGTTCTTTTTTTGCCGATAGGCTAGCCTTTGGTCACAATCTCAAGTACACAATCATGGTAAGTGATGATGTGGTCTGAAATGGAAAATGGGTTTAACTTACAATAGGAACTGCCTCTCAAGGACAGCTGCTGTTAGGTGCTTGTCAACAGCTTTTTTGAGAGTTGTGAAAATATCTTAATAAAAGAATGCAAAATGTTACATGCGCGATGTGGTCGCAGATGTTGATCAGGCTAACCTAGAATTACTAGCTGTCATAAACAGATGCCGGAATATACTTGAAGGTGCTTGGCGACAGATTTGCAGCTAGGCGGGCAATCGCATTATACCCTACCACCATGAAATAGTTACGGAGATAATAAATAATTTTCTATCTCTCTAAAACGTAAACATAAAAACCGTTTGTTAAAATACTAAATTTAATATACAACAGAAAGGATTGAGACTTTATAAAATCTATCTATAAAAGTGTAACACCAGTGCCTCTGTGGACGGTGAGTAGTACCACAGGTAAGTACCCACTAAATTATCGGTTTTATCTGATAGGTACCATCTTTGATATAAATGCTTTCCAGTACATTAGAGATAATGAGTGTTGCCAGTAAATAAAGCGCTTCAAGTTATGATCGATAATGATTCGATTTATGAGCGGTGACCTATTATTTTTGTAGCATTCAGTGCTAAGAGCCTACGAACAATCTACGAGCCTACGAACAATCTACGAGCCTACGAGTCATTTTAAGCTCCACTTCGTCTGAATCGAAGCGAATGCAGCTTAAGCGCTTCTTGCATTATTTCACTACTAGAACTAGAACTGTTTGAATAAAATAATATTTGATTAATTTTTTTTAGGGTGAGAAGTTAGTACGTTATTTTTTCTTGTCACATATGAGCAAACGAATTCAGAATTTATGAACCGTTAGAGTTATCTCGGCTTTACAATATTTATTTTCATGAAGATTAAGTGATGAGAAGACACACACATTGTTGAAAGGAAATGATCTTGCCGCTTCTCGCAGTGGCTCTATACCCCTTTTTTGTATGGAACGAAAGAAGTTATAAAGGGAAAGATTCTACTGCCACCAAGTGCGAGATTCCATCTTTCAATATTGTGACTGACCTTTCAGTCAGTTTTGTGCCAAAAGACCACTATAAATTTGCGTTTCATAGGAGATATTTGGAGTATAAAGGTTCTCAAATTTTTACCTATTTATATGACGTTGCCCGTGGGGTGCCGGGCTAGAATGTCACCCCCCCATCTTTACTAACGGGTGTCGTAAGAGGGGACTAAGGTTAACATACCAGAAGGTGGGCAGCAGTGCTTTCTGAGGAATCTCACACTGCGATCTCCAGGCCGCCTGCCAAGCGTGGGGATTATAGCTAAACCCTTTTAATGGGGGTGGCTATGTTCAGCAGTGGACTATCCGTCTGATGCAGTACATGACGTTATCAATTTAAACGTGATGGACGACGAACGCCATATTGCCCCTGGTGTTCGATCCACGGTTTTCTTGCATTGTATAGTAGGTACATAACATGTTATAGACTAAAGTAAAATCGACTGAGGTCATTTAAAATAATACTCCGAAGAAAAATTCTCGATCGTGCGCTCTTAGAGTCAAGACCTCCTGAGGATGCTTCGTGTAGAAGCGAAACGCGTCGAAAATTCTTCCGGTTTGGCTGCGTGGCGTTTGTGACGACACGTTGGCTTAACAGGAAAATTAGTCGGAATTGTCACTAGATATATTTTTGTATTTTTTAAGTATTTTATTAAAATATTAATTTTATGTTTTCATAAAGTATTTTAAAAATATTTGTTATTATTACATTGAGAATATTCTGATATCACAGACAAATAAATTATTACTCGTAAGTTAAACCGAAATATGAGGCTGTAAACGATAATTATACTTTTGATACAATTATAACTTCAATATATATTAAACTAATTATAATTATGTAAGATATAAATAAAAACAATTTTGGCAACTGACAGACAACAAAAAGAAAACATAACACTTAAGGGCTAGATTCTAACCTCTAGCCCTTAATCTAACCGTTAGAATCTCGATGGCAGAACATGTTTGAAACAATGTCAGCACTAGGTTAACGGCTTCATATTGTGCTCTCTGAAGTACGGAAGCGCTAAGTAGTAAATCCAGTTGTCACCCATCCAAGAAGTGACTGCAGATAAAACCTTGTTGCTCGGTTAATAACGGCTAGGCAAGCTCCTTTAGACTGCTGCAAACGCTAAACCAGAGTCAAGAAGGACGTAAGACCCTACAAACACATTGACGCGAGTTGTGTTGTTCATTCGGCGCATTTTCCCTTTACCTTTTATAATCACTACTGTACCAATTAAGTCACACTAATTCCCGACGAAACGTAATTAAAAAGGTAGGTGCCCAGATACCCATACCGTACGCCACTTGCTACACAAAAGACATATTTGGGAGCGCTCCCCCATTGTCACCTGCGTCGCTTCTTCCCAGAAATTTAATTAGAATTCCCTGAAAATTTTCCTCATAAAGATGTGCCTGATAAAAGAGTACGGGAGACCTGAGGTGAGCGGCGCTTATTCTGGAAATAGGGAAATATATTTACTGTACTACTTATAATTAGTTATTAAAATGACTTGCGAAACTGGAGGAAGCGTAGGTATCTATTAATAGATTGAATTAGAAGTATTGCATCAGTGTATATTGTTATAGCCTTTTATCAGTGTATATTTTATTTTTAGCATACCAAAAATCAGATTAGCTAAAGTACAGAAACAAGGTCGTTATTTGAAAATATTGATGTATAATAAATTACCAAAAAGCTTGACCACCTTTAATATAGTTTATTCAAACTTAAACTTAAGAACTTTTTTGAAAACAATCCCTTCTACACATTAAAAGAATTCATGTCAATGCAGCTTTTAGAATCTTTGTTCTTAGGACAAGTGCAAAGTGATAACTGTAAATTTTATTTAACTGTATTATGTATAAAAATATTATGATTATTACATTTTAATCAATTATTTACATAGACGTAATTAGTATTAATATATTTAAGTAGTATAAATATGTATTAAATGTACCTTGACTTGCCTGTAAAAAATTTACAAGAGGGCTAATAAAACTTCTTTATATCTTTATATAGGGAGTGCCAGGGTAGAATTGACAACGGAGAGATATGTCATATACCATATCAGAAGGTGAGCAGCAGCGCCTTATGAAGAACTATTGCAAGCATCTTGGGGATCACAGTGTATGTAGAGCGTGGGGATTATGGGGACCTAAGGGGATGCAATAAAGTTCATTTTATTTACATTTACTATTAGCGTACTAGAAAATGGCGTACTATTACTACTTATCCTGCGCTGTCCATCTTGTCCCGTTAGGGTATCTCCACATTTATCGACGCAGACCGAGCTTAAATTGTTCAGAAAAAGCATTATATCTAAAATACATTGATATCGTTTTCATCATCTCAACTTGGACGTCGCGATCCGTTGCTCGCCAAAGAGACGGCGAAACGGTGCGGTGGTGTGCCGTATGGCGCTGATTGTAGTTGAACACGTATTAATTATAAGTAACTTATGTAAATATATTAGCGGGCCCATACAAGAAATGAAGAATTCAATGTTTTTTTGTTATAGCTCTACGTAAAAACTTTAATCCATAAAAGCGTCCTACTTTCGTTTTTCTGTAGTACAAACCCTAAAATAACAATAGACAAAATTATGAGTTGCCAAGAATGGTAAGAATACTGAAGTGAAGCATACAATATGTTTCATTTCGCATATACATTAATTGAATCGAAATACACACTAAGCTTTGGTTGGAAATAAACTCTTGGTGTGTAAGTCCGATTCACTGCAGTTACCTGGTTTCTTATGTATATATCCTTCTTTAGCTAAATAGCTTTGGCGTCATATCAGTTTAGAATATATGCCACAGGGCGGTGAGCAATGAATCTGGCAATATGTACAAGTTATAAAAAGTTGCAATCTGTCGCAATGGCTAGCTAGCTAACAAGAATGACCGAAACGGTTCACAAAATGTGCATAAAATTACTACTTGTGAAGAATAAGCGCCCAGGGTAGGAAGTAAGGAATCTGACGATATTTCTTATAATAGAAAATGTTCGAATTCCTCGTATCAGCGTACTAAATATAACAAAACTGGTGAAACGGTTCAAAGAAGAAATTTACATATACGCTAATAACGAGCAACTGCACAAAATACCACGTTTGTTCAGAATAAGCGCCCCAGGGCGGCGGGCAAGGAATCCGGCGATATTTATCAGTAATTGAAAATGTTCCAATCCGTCGCACCGGCTCGCTCGGAAACCTAACAAAACGGCTCAAATGGTGCAAAGAAGACATTTTTATAGCATTTCTGAAAGCGTCATTTAGATGGTAACATAGCTGTTTGCTTAGATTGAATTGAACAGAGAATATTGTCGATTATTCGCAGTTTTGAGTTGGAGGTGTTGTTAGTAGTTTAACTTTTATTTTATTTTGAAAACAAACGGAGTAGGAATTGTTATATACTACGACACACTGAATTTAAAAGTGTCAGACAATACTAGAAAAACTTATTGTTTTAAGTTTTGAGTCTCTCCGAGCCAAGAGCGCCCGCTGCGGCAACACTGGACCGCGCCACGCTCCCTTTGAACAGAGTTTTAATATTTACATCGAGATAAGTAATAACAAATTACAGACACAAGACACTTTTAACTTAAAGTGGTCCTCGTGCTATTACGCATAAATAAATACATACAAAAAATGTGCTCTATCGTAACTCCCAGACGAAGAACTTCAAATAAGTTCAAAACTGGTTGGAGCAATATCCGGTAAATATTACGCGAGTCCTAGCCAGTTACTAAATAAAGACAAAACACGCGAAAGTATTTTAGCTCTAAAAAAATGTTTGTTAGGACTAGCAGAAGTCAGCCCTAAGAGGTTCTTAGCATTTTACCAATAACCCTGTATATAATATGATAAATATATATAATTAACACATTTATTCTGTACTGTGTGCATACCGGTACGGAAGATCAGCGAATAGCTGTATTATGCTGAGTTGGAGTCAATTTGTGATAATTACATGTAATGTGCTATTTTAGTTTTGATTGGTTTATTATTTTTTCTTTTTTCATACATTGTAATGTCGCAAATCAAATATTTTCTTCATATTCTATTCAAACTAGAAGTTAGAAAGAAGGCGCTGAAATATATTCGTTTTTGAGTTGAAGTGGTCTAATTCGGGAAAATCATCCAGTTCCTTACTGTAGTTTATTACTGATCTAACGAAGCAAGAATTACGTCTATATTTGGACGAGCTAAATGAGTGATGAAGTCAGAAGAAAGGTACAAATCATCAATCATCATGTAAGGTAAAGGCTTAAATCAGGTTTGTAAGGTAACTGATAGAATTAGCATTACTCTTATAATAACTCATGTCTTTGAAGATGATCTACAATTTAATCATAGTATAAGAACTTATAGCAGGGTGGTCTCTAGCCAGGCTTACTTCCACAAAGTGCCCCACAGCTTGCTGTGTAGCTCAAACTCAGAGCAGGAAACAAGGGCCTGCAGAAACTGGCGGCTCCTGGGCTAGCTTTTATCCATTTTTAAACAGACTTCAAAAGAAGGATGAGGTTCTCAATTCAATTGTATATATATATTTATATATACGATACGATAAGACACCTCTTTACTGATATAAAAACAGTAAATTACATAGAAACAATATCAATGGTTAGGACAAAGGGCGGTCGCTAAAGGCAATCTCTTCCAGACAACCTTTAGATGGATAGAGAATACACTTTTTGATCAGGGAGGGTAGTGCAAATTTATTATAAGTCTTATAACGTATACAAGTTCGTAGTATAAATATAGGTAGCTGTATTTTAGTAATAATAAACTACATTATTTACATAAATATCAACATAATATGTGATATATTTAGTATAATATATACTGTGACATACACTATAAACATATGAATGAGAGAAGAAAAATAATAGAATAAAAATTAATTAAAATAATAATAATGACGAAAAGAACAAGAATATATAAATAACAAAAATGGCAATTATAATGGACTGACATAATAATTGCCATTTTAGCAGAGCATTATTAATTAAGGGCGCAGAGTTAGTAATTGGTTATCTGCGTTCTAAAAACTTTAAGTGATTGGACACTTCTGATTGTGACAGGAAGTGCGTTCCACAGACGCACATCATCTGCCGAAGAGGACAATTTATAAAATACTGTATTATACGCCAGTGAGTGAAGGAGGAGGTTACCTATGTGATAACCTAAGAGAAAGAGAATGGGTAGACTGTAGAAACTTAAAAAATGCCTTTAATTAAAGAGGGGTAGAAGGATTAAATAAAATATTATAGAGTGATCCGACGAAGACGCATGAGGAGCCACTTGAGCTTGGATCGGAATCGGTATATATATAATTTTTTTGTGTGTTAATTCATAACTCTTTACAGAGTGTACCAATTTTTATGTTCTTTTTATATTCGAAAACTTATGTTGTCCTTTTTCAATTTGAGTAAGATCTGACGTATTCGAGTTATCCCTATTAATGCGTTTTTCTACCGACTTCAAAAAAGGAGGAGGTACTCAATTCTGCTGTTTTTTTTTTTTTTTTTATGTTTGTTACCTTATATCTTCTGACTGGGTGAACTGATTTTAATAAAAAAAATTATGTTTGAAGTCGGTTGTTTTTTTATCTGTTCAGCTACCCCTTGATTACTATCTCACCTGATGGTAAGTGACGATGTGGTCGAAGATGTTGTTCAGGGTAACCTAGAATTACTGGCTCTCAAGAACAGCTGCCGAAACACATAGGTGTTTGGCGATAGATTTTCTACTCGAGGCTAGCTATATTTATAAAACAAGGATGTTAAAAATTCAACAAGAAAAATAGTAATTGTAAGACATGATATTGTTGTCTGGTGTGCCAAATGTACATTTAGAGGAGACGTATACACTGCACATGAAGTCGACAAAAGTTGGCAAGGCCCAGATGAAACTGGAGTGACAAAGGCTATTTCTCTTGAGCATATATTAGCGTTCATGCAAGTCACTTTCTTGTCTGTCTGTGTGTTTCTCGTTCAGGGTGGAATCTTGCACTCAAATTTCTAGCACTTTCCGGATGGTTTTATTTCTTTCATAAGGCACAAAAAAAGTGCTAAACGAGACGTCAACGCGGGCGTCCTGAGCTCTCCTTGAAAAAGACCACAGAGATGATGTTGAAACTATAGTCTGAACTATCTGACTTATTCCCGTGAGTTACCCCGTATCATTTACTAAAATGAGTAAATACCTCGTTAGTTTTTATAAAAATAAACAATAGTTGTTTTCAGATGTTTATCTTTTTTTATTGCTGACTAGCTGTACCTGTACCTGCGACTTCGTTCGCGATTGCCGTACCTGCAGACTAATTATTCACATTTAACCACTGTTTATATCATGTTAAGCAACGCTGTGGTCTGCGGTGAAGCACTCATAGTTAAGCAAAGCTCAGAAAGCAGCTTTTACTTTGGGTTTGAAAACTCCCAGGTTGTATTTTCCAGAAGACAGTAGTTCAGTAACTAGGAGAGTTCCTTTGCAGGTTCGCACAATAAATGTTGAAGTACTTTGTGCGTTTCTCTGGAATTTCGATTTTAAAACGGCGTCATTTTGCCGAGTTTTCCTTGTTTGGCGGTAGAACAAAATTATTAGATTGTGCATTTCCATTGCACAGTCTCCAAAATGTGTCCGGCAAAAGATAGACGGTTTAAAAAAGGCTAATGTTTAACGAGGGGTGCCGAGCTCACTCGTCACTATTCTCACAAAAAAAGAATAATTGAAATCGGACTATGCGTTAATAAATTACAACTAAATGTACATTTTGACTTTCATCCCCTTTCCCGAGGGAATCGTTCTGAATATCGGGATACAAAGTATACAATAACCTTTTTCGTAAAATGAACTCAAATTGTGTTAAGTTTCATTGAATTCCATTCAGTAGTTTTGGAGTGATGCGCGGCCGGGATACAGACAGACAAAATTTAAAAAAAATACTGTTTTGGTATCAGTGTCAGCTACAGATTGCTCCAAATTTTTTTGTTAAGATCTTCCTCTGTCTTGAAAGTGCCGATAATGACTAGGCAAGCTCCTCTTCGAGTGTTCCTAAAAATATCATATTCAATCACATGACTTACAAACAAGTGATATTGTGGTTAAGAGCTAACTAAGCTGTCAAAAAGGTTGTTATAAATATTGAAAAATTTGTAAAATTTTGAATTCGAACCGTAATTGAAAACTGTTTAGTTAACAATAAAAGTATATTTAATTAACAATAAGTTAAATACCGTTTGCAGCAATAATTTATAAGCACAATCAAGTTTTTCCACGATATTGTATTGTCCACGAGCATATATTTAAAACTTCTAACTACATATCCTTAAATCATCAGTGGTAAAATCATTGATGCGGCAGTTTAGATGCAAGCCCCTCGCGGATGGCCCCGCACTGCGGCTTGGCCTACGTCATGCGGCACGTACTATTCTTGCGTGTACTATTAATCTGATTGAGTGACGTGTCCGTACAAAAATCCTTAAATATGGACTAAAGAGTGTCTAAAGGATCGTCGGGAGAACACTCTTTGTACTTAACTTATTAAATAGTATCAATTATTTTTGACATAATTTCAACATTGATAAAACATTAAGGGCCTCTTTCACGACGAATCTGAAGTATCGAGTAGACTAATTGCCTGTTTAATTCACAAATAACCGTGCATATGAATTTCATAATGGCTGACTAGTACTAACCCACTTAAAGTGACCACTAACTTACTTCTTGGTTCTGGCTATCATTTTTAAAGGTTTCAAAATAAGGTTGGTATTGCAAACTCCATATTGGGTAAAAACTTCTTGATTAAAAATAATTTTCGACGAATGAATGAATGACAGATTTTGAACGGATATTGAATTTACTTCGAAGATCCTTCAAGTAACCATCGAGTTGTTAATCAGAAGTCTGTTTTCTATCGTGAAACTGAAAAAACATAATTGTTACTTTTATCAGCCGAGTAACTTTAACCAGGAAGTTAATAATTGACACTTTACTTGAAAGTCATGAAAGAGGTTAATAAATTTAATAGTAATTATTAAAATTAAACCTTAATATTAAATTGAGTAATTATGACATGTATTTACTGATTCATTTGTTAATTATTTTGTAATTTTGTAAAATTACGACATGATGATGGTAGAAATAAATTCATTGTATGATTAGATTTTGACCTGACATAATATATATGACATAACTTGTAAAATAATATAAATAATAATTGATTGTAGAGTTCAGTTTGTTGGATAGCTCATGTAATTGGTAAAATATTTGCCGTATTTGTTTAATTAAATAAATAATTATAGATTTGTTACAGTTATTTAATAACGTTTCTAACTACGAGTAAAGTACAATATAGAAAGTGCCATTACATATGTCCTGTAGGGTGCCTGGCAAGAATATCACCCACCCATCTCTACCAGCGGGTGTCATAAGAGGCGACTAAGGATAACCATACCAGAGGGTGGGCAGCAGCACTTTCTGAGGAACTGATATCTCGCACTGCAATCCCCAAGCCGCCTGCCAAGAGCGGGGATTATGGCAAACCCTCCATATTGTGGGGAGGCTGTGTTCAGCAGTCGACTATCATATACTATCATCATCTGCTGCTACAGTATTACAATTATAGAGAAGTCTACATGCGAAAATGAGTGAAATACTATACTTAGTACATATTTAAAGAGTGTAAAATCAAAATATGTCTGTTAAAACATGGTGTTTTTATCAACCACTCAATGATTTATTAGTGTGTCAAGTATAACCTATATATAATAATACCACTCAAGTATAATTATTGTGTGCTTACATTATGTATGTTCTCATTTCAAGTAATGTTATAAAATGTTGCTTCAAGTAGTCCTATTGTAGTGAATATGTACGCACTAACTGCAAACTCACTGTTTTAAATTAAGTATTTGATTTATTTACTCTTAGTTTATGTAAACAATGTGTTTTTGGTACAAAATAAACTATTATTATTATTTCACTACCTACATAAATAAGAATTTAGAAAAGCTTGATTCTCTCTCAGTTAAATGAAAATGTTTAGACAATGGCTATTTGTAAAACATTTTTGTATATGAAACAACAATATGCATCCCGCAAAATGGGAACAATCTTGTATCACGAGACGCCACATTGGGCACTCAATGATCGACACTGGCCTCGAATTCGTCCTCGAAGCGGTAGCACGAAGATCAAGATGGAAAATATTTTGAACATTCAAGTAAAAGAGACCATTCGAAGGCAAATGGTGGATCTCTTATGCTCAACAATGCGAAGGGTAGTTAAGTAATTCTTTTGGTATCTATAATGTTTTGTTTACTTAAAATCTTGTATATACTATACAGGGTTATTGGTTTATTTATTTATTTATGCCTGATAGGTTAACCGTTGACCACTATCTCACCTGATGGTAAGTGATGATCTGGTCGAAGGTGCTGTTCAGGCTAACCTAGAAGCTTGGCGATAGATTTTCTACTTGAAGGTGGTGGCTAGCCAGGCGGGCATTCGCAAAATGCCCTACCACCATGCTATAACGACTGCCATCCTAAGACAACAACCGGGACCGACGGCTTAACGTGCCCTCCGAAGCACGGACACGCTCAGTAGTAATACCACTAGCGGTCACCCATCCAAATCATGACGGCGCGCGACGTTGCTTAACTTTGCTGATCGGTTGAGAACAGCTAAGTAAACTTCGCTACGAGCGCTTCGAAATGCTAACAACCTTTTAGGGTTGACTTCTGCTAGTATAACAAACCACATCAAAATGTGTTTTTTTTATTAAGTTTTATTTGTTTATGTATATTTGACGGAATAAGCACGAGGACCACTTGATGTTAAAAGTCTCTTGTGCCTGTAATATATTATTTTCTGAGCCAAGAGCGTCCGCCGCAGCAATACTGGACCGCACCGCGAACCCTTTGAATAGTGTTTTCAATATTTACATCAAGCAAAGAAATAAAAAAAGGAAAAAATAAATTACAGGCACAACAGCCTATTGACATCAGGTGGTCCTCGTGTTAGTTCAAAAAACAGACACAACATTTTTTTTTTCATTTTAATATGTTTGTTAGGACTAGCAGAAGTCAACCCTAAGAGGTTGTTAGCATTTTACCAATAACCCTGTATAACCCAGAGAAAACCACAAAATGTATGATGGCTACTATATTTTACGCTGTGAGTTGATTAACATTTTTACTTTTAGTTCGGAGACTATTCCTAGACTATATCCTTTTGCATAAGTGAACCTTTTAGAGCAAAGATAGCCGAGCGGTTATAGCTATAGACTGTGGTGCCGCAGGTCCATGGTTCGAATCCCACCGCCGGCCTGAGCTTCACCGCATGGTGGAAGGGCATTTTGCGAATGCTCGCCTGGCAACCACTGTCAAGTAGAAAATCTGTCGCCAAGCACCTAACAGTGTGTTCCGGCAGCAGTCCTTGAGAGCCAGTAAAATTACAGGCCCATGAGACTCAACAACTGTATGTCTCAGGGTGACAGGCGTAGTTCGTCACTTATGATGAAATGCATCTGTGTTATAGACAGTGATTACCGCTTAACATCAGGTGGGGCTCGTGCTTGTTGTGTCACAATAACATAAAATAAAATTATAAGGTACATAATCATAGTAAGATAATTCTTGTTAACTCGCATTTATCTAAGATCTTATTACTTCCACACTATTTTGTTGAAAATAATTCAAAATTATTTATAAATATTATGGCGAGCCACGCCACATGTTCTAGCAAGTCAAAAGTAATATCTCCCTTGTCGGTATACTACCTACGTTTAAGCTTGTTTCATATTAAACTCAAACTCGTCATGTTTTTGTTATTTCTCTGTGAACTAGTATTATATGTACAGAATTATAGAACCAGCAAACGAAGTACTAAGATCTTACAGCATTTGAATTTACATTCGTACATTTGTTGACCAGTTTTAATCTTTATAAAATCAGAATCAGATCGTCGTTCTAGCGGTCATTCGATGGGTCGAGCCCCCATTCGCTTTACGTTAGACTTGTCCCAACAAAGATTTGTTCCTTGCCCACTATTTCGTCCCATGTAAAATTTGTTTCTGGTTTCGCCCCATATAACATATCTGTAAGTACAGTTAGCAAGAGAATAATTTCCAATATTGTAGGTGATGCATTTACTTTAGATTATTACGCTTCTAAAGTTAACGTCTAACTTAAATCTTTCTTAATTTATCTTCTTGATTACCTGCTCGCCTGGTACTTCGAAAGAATTAAATTTATAAATACATTAATTTTAGAAGATGTTATATTCTAACCTCATACTCGTTTCTGTTCGCCTAGTACTTGGGAAGACTTTTTATACAATAGTATAAAAAAAAGTCTATGGTGTTTCATTACCCGTATTCCGCCTATTTTACCTGCTCTTTTAAGTACGGCTACAGAACATTGACGGTAATTACAGAATGTATGTATTTGTAATTTATTAAAATTTGTATTAAATTATTTAATATTAATAAAATTATTGCAAATATAGTAGACAAATGAGAAACTAATAATGAGGCAATACAATAATTAAAATGTTTAGGAAATTTTATAATTAAAAAACATATATATGTTATTTGAATAATTATTTTTGGGGGAATAGAAATATGACGTGGCAAATGAAAAATTATGAATGCGGGAAGAATAAACGTGTGGTGATCGCGTAACAAATTCCAACAAGCCACGTATTTTAGACTATTCAATGATGTTTGACTCAGCGAACAGTTTTTAATTTATATTCATATGGACTTTTTATCTCTATCTAAGTATTTTAAATTATTAATGGTTAAAAGGAAAATGTCGTGATTCTACGTTCTGTAAATATTTCTCAACCCCTTCAGAAACAACCATATTTATACAACTACCATTATAAGCCTTCCGAAACCCACATTACTCCACCATCCCTATTTACGCAAGGCATTGGCAATAACCAAACCATAAAATATAAAATTAAGAGAAGGTTCCGATAGCCGCGGGGCTCATGGATGTCCATACAGCAGCCAGCATATTTTGGTCTCTAGCTGTGCCCCAATTGCACGAAATATACAAGAGCAAGGTTGAGTTTAATGAAATACCTGGGGTCTACTTTTATGGCTGGTCCGTTCATGTGGAAAAGCCCGGGTAGCGATTCAATTTAGGCACGTTCCATTTCTACGGCTGAACATTGTCTCGGTGGTATTTCAGGCATCATTGGATATTTTTAACTGTGACTTCATTTGGAGTTGATATTTTGGTCTGCTACAAATAGTTTGGTTGCTTTTATTATCCTCTGTAGTGTAGAACTTCATGTGCTTGGTGAAATGTGGAGCTATCGCCTGTCACCTACATATTATTACAATTTAAACAAATATTATAATAATTTCGTTAAGTATATAGTTTGTAACACATTGTTAAAAGACGTTCAAAATAATTGCCCTGAGTTTCTTGCCCGTTCTTCTCGCAGTGACTCTCACATTTCTTTTGCTGAACGTGGCAGTAATATGTAAAATATTTCAATATTAAAATTAGTAATTGACCTTCATAAGAGTATCGTAAACGCTTTAGTTGGATAAACGATTTTGAATTTTGTACTTAAATGATACTATTTCGCTCAGGATACGAAACAAAAACTCAGAGTCATTTCGTGCATTCGCAAAATGCCGCAATCCTATAACGACTGCCATCCTAAGAAAGAAAATGTCCTGCAAAACAAAGAAGCTTTCATAAGTAAATGCTCCTAGCAGTCACCGATCCAAGTCATGACCGCAGCGAAAATTGCTTAACCTAGATTGGTTAGGAATGACTAGGCAAGCAATGCTGTGAGTGCTTCAGATGTCTTAGTTTTTTATGGTATTGTGACGGCACAAGCTCAAGGCGCACCGGATGTTAAGCTATAACCTCTGCCTTAACAAAACGACCAACTGCACTAAGCCCGTTATCTTGAGACATACAGTTGTACATTCTAGGTTAGCATGAAACAACATCTTCGACCACATCATCACGTAACATCAGGTCATTAAAAAAAGTTGTTGAGTCTCATGTGCCAGTAATTATACTGGTTCTCAAGGACTACGCCAGAACACAGTGTTAGGTGCATGGCGACAGATTTTATTTTTGAGGGTGGTAGCTATCCAGGCGAGCATAGCATAGCTAGTATTGTCCTGTTCTATGTGCTATTAGCGAAAATCCTTCAGTAGTGATAGTCATAATGGTATGGACGAATCTACATGTGTAGAGCAATGGTAGGAAGGTGATGCTTCAGTTTTATAATGTCGTATTAATTCAGTATATCGTTACTGGTAATTGGTAGCGCGGTGGCAACCCCTATGGGGACGACGGAATAAAAAGATTTAATATTTTCACTCAGTCCGCGCTGCAGCTCTGCATTGTGTGTTTTTTAATTAAAGTTCGTAGAGATGGGACCGCTGTGTCTGTTCAGACTGTTTGAATTCTAATTTACTTATATATAGCTGTTAAGGTAGCTTTTGAGCAATACCTCACCTGATGGTAAGTGATCAAAGATATTGTTCTGGCTAACCTAGAATTACTCTCTCTCAAGGACAGCTGCCATAACAGACCGTTTGTTGCTCCGAAGGACTTGTACGCTCAGTAGTAATGTCATTAACGGTCATCCATCCAACTCGAGACCGCAGTGGATGTTGCTAAACTTAGTGGATCGGTTAAAAACGGCTAAGCAAACAAAGCTACGACCGATATTTCTACTATACGTTGGTGCAGTGGTATGATCATCACATCGAAATCGTGAGATTCGTCCCCAGGTAATCCAATCCCAATCTAATTCCCATTGGCGGCAGATTTTGATTAACTACTAGCTTCCACCTACGTCTTTGCCCGCGTGGTATTTCATTATATAGCGCTCGCTTTGGGATGTTTTCAGTTATGGATAAAAGTATCCAGATAACGGATAAGAGAAGTCCAAGACTTTATTGGAAATTTATCGAATAGAATACTAATAATTAAAAAAAAATATGCTCCACATTTTATTGAAATCTGCTGGAGGTGAGTTGTTACAAACTAACACTATGAATTTCCCTTTTTACACGACCGCCCAACAAAAGGAGTGTTATGTTTTCAGGGTTCACGTATGTATGTTTCTGAGTTTCTTAATTTCACCATAGCATCTAAACGGTTTAACCGAATTTAATTAATGCGATATAGTTATATTCATCTTGATAACGTAAGTGAAACTAGGTGTATAAAAAATAATCAAAAAACAAACTGGTTGGTTAGAATAAAGACACCAAATGGTGAGTTAAAATTATTATTTTTCATTAAAAAGCCATCTAGTGGTATCCAAATGAAGGGCTTTCAAAAACGATTCCACCAATATATATAACTTGTAGTTTTAATTTCAATAGAACGGTAAAACTTTTAACGAAAAGAAATAATTTGCAGGCATTTTTTTACTTTTTAACTTATATAATAATAGTAGGGTGCAGAAAGGCAGTACGTAGACTACTATTTCGAATCCTACCGCAGACTTGAGCTACGGGTACTTAGTTGATCATGGAACGACTTTGGAGGGTTTGGGTATTTACAATGACCTGTGGTCCACTTGGCTGGACTATTAAAATATAAATACAACGTAAGGTTCTTATATAAGGTTCTTAAAGCCCTGTGGTTTAGCCACTATGCCATGCTGATATTAGGAAAATTCCTGGTGTTACTTGGAGATGGCTTACTTATAATTGAAAATTGTAGCAAGCTTTGGGGAAGGCCTTTGCAGAGATTCAAGACAGTCTCAATACCGGTGTCAATGAATTGAAATATATAAATATATTATTGGGTAAAATTTACCAAATTAGAAAAAAAACTATACGAAGATAACTATAATCTCTGTAAGCAACAAAGTATAACACACAAATTTCACCGGAAGCGTCTAATGATGTTGCAGTATTTCAAACTTGCCATGTTATTGACTTTTATAAAATTTCACATCGGGCTAACAGCTGAGCAAAAGAAAAAATCTTATCCAAGATATAAAAAATACATCATCAAATATGGAGGTTTCATAAAAAAAATTAAAAGCTTTTTTTTTTCTTTTCGTTGAATGTAACTTGAAAACTTCTTTAACTATGAGTATGCTATTTAAACGGGACCAAATTTGGAAACAATATATATGAAAATACATAAAAAAAACACAGAACCTCTTTCTTTTTTGATGCTGGTTAATAATATTTTCAGCGTGAGGTCTCAGTTTACCGGATTGCCATATGAATAGTTTCCCTTCCCTATAAACTCTCACATAAACCAGATTGGATCGTCGTTTGTATTCATCTCTTTGTGTCCGCGAGCGCAATTTTAATTCAATTTTTATTATTATGCGCATTTTATTATACAGAATGCTGTACTATGCAACTGAATCATAATGTATATTATTGATAATTTTAATGTGATTTTATACTGTTCTTTAATAACAGTTTTCAGATGATTTTTCAAGAATTTTGATTATTACTTACAATGCAATGAAACTACGCCTTTTCACCTAAAAATAAACGGCGTTTTTATACTTACGTATTCCATTATTTTTGTGGGTTCACCCACGGGGAAATCCGTAAAATCGCAACCCCTAAGTACTTATTCAGTAAATCAGGATATAAAGTATTATATGTCCCAATTTAGAATATAAGAAATACATACATGTTTTGAAGCAATGATAGGTAACAACTGTGGACTGCCGTGGTTTGATCCCCACTGCCGGCTTGAGCTTCACCGCATCATGGAAGAGCATTTTGAAAATGCTCCCCTGGCAGTGACATACCAACAAATTCGATGCTTTGGGTAGAATGTGCTTAAAACTAATCTTAAGCTACTAACAAAATTAAAAACTATATTAAATTATTTATCATGGTGCTAAACATTAAAAAGAATGACAATAACTTTTCTAACTTTAGCATGAGGATATCTTCGTATGGAGCTCATTAAGTAGAGTATATAAGGTCGTTACAACAAGGTCCAAGCTACCAGTACTTAGAGCTGTAGAAAAACCTACACGTTCTGTCCAGGAAAAATACCTCAAATTATCTGCCTTTGATCAAAAATGCTAATAATTGACGAGGCGACATACTATGCGGTGACTACATCCTGAATCACAGCACAAATAGAAAAAAAGAACACATTTAAGTGTTGAAGTTACTAATGTACATTTCTTCAGTAACAAAACAAGCAGTTGTTTAAATAAAGTTGCTTAGATACTTCATGGCTGGCTGAAGTTGTGTAGTTTTTAATTATAACAGTCTCTAACATTATTCTTGTGGATTCTGAAAAAATAAAAACGGATATAAACTGATACTGAAAATAAGAACTTGTTACAGTTGATACCATGTTGGTTCAGACATTCTGAGCCAGCATTATTATTCTCATACATGCTTGTGTCGTATATGTTAGTATTATAAGGAGATTTGGATGAAAAAAAAAACGATTTACGTAACTGCGCTAAATATTTACCATCCAGTTAATAAGAGATATAAAAGGTTCAATAAACTTAAGACCAGTGTCTTCAGAGCACTTTCCAAAGAAAGGGCATTTCACCATATTGAAATACCGCAAGTGTTCACTATCAATTAACTCGGTGAAATTATATAAGCCTAATAAATATGATTCTAGTTTGCCAGTTTACAGTAAAAATAAGTTTTTTCAACATTAGTAGGAAAACAGTTTTGTATAGGAATTCATATTTTCACATTTAGAGATAAAATACGTAATAAAACCAAAAACTGGCTAACCAGAAGCATATATGTTAGGCTCATATAATTTAATGACTTAATATGAAGTTCAAGGGCACATGCAAAATTTCAACGAGTTTGAACACTTGGTAACTACGTTAACTACGTTTGTATGAAAAGAGTAACAAACACACCAACCATAAAAAAACTGAAATTTCTAACAATTAAAAATCTAATACCTGGTGTAACGTTGAAAACAGCCCTATACATTTTAACATCGTAGCTCATAGCGCTACGAAACAGCTACGGTGCTACGACGTAGCAACTACTTTTACAGGTTAAACGTCCAATTTCTAGACTGCAGATATAAGTACTATTTACCATTATGTAGTTGAAAATATTTCTTAATCTGTGGTCTATTGAATCGGTAACGGCACCTATAACACAAGTACAACAGATGTTGCTTCATTGGGGTGCCGGGCGCGACACTACGGTTCAAAAACTTTATTCCTATCATACAAACAAGTTAACGATGACGGCACAAGTGGCTTGTTTTACAAACACAATTAAGTAATCATTGATTTTACGGGTATAACAAAACTTTTACCGAACATATGATTTTAAAGTTTAAAAACAAGTCTGATATTATTAATCACAGGAACTGTAATCGTCGATTTAATAGACTTTTGTCACAGAAATGACGATTCTAGATTTGTACTAGTAAACTAACTGTTACCTTATCTGTGACATAATCCGAAATCTATAACGCTAGAACTACTATCTAGTCGGAAAATTTATTTGATAAGCGTTCAGCTTCCGAATTGACATAGCGCAGTATTTCTGTCTACATCCCCATTGCTGGTCCAATACAGAGCTATGTTATTCTTAAATACGTGTATGCAGTAACGGTTACGTTGGTATTGGAAGGTGTAGGTATGTGTAAAAGTTAGTACCGGTTAGAGTAAATGCGGTGTAAGGACAGTATTGAAGGTTCAGGACGGCGGTAGAGTCCGAACTACTGGTGCTAAGTAACGTTTGATATTGGAGTTTCGCTATGATGGCTATGCGAATGCTTATTATTAAAGCCCAGTTTGGGAAAAATATACAGTACGGAGAAGGGCAAATAGACCAGGAATATTAACGAAATATTAAATCCAATAAATAAAATAACATATATGATATATTCATAAAAGCGCTGTCGATGAGTATTTGTACTCTATCTACATAATTATTTAGTTTGGTAAATAATACGAGATAAATCACGCGAATAAGTCAGTTGGCTCCGCCTATAGTTTGATTGGCTTATTCACGTGAGTTGTCCCGTATTATTTAATAAAATGAGTGAAAAGCACGTAAGTTTTTATACGAAAATAATTCTTTATTACTAGGTGTACCTGCGACTTCGTTCGCGATTGCTGTACCTGCAGATTAGTTATTTAAATTGTAGCTCTGTTTATCTCATATTAAGCAACACTGTCGTCTTCGGTGAAGCAGTTTTAGTAAAACATAGCTCAGAAAGGAGCTTTTTACTTTGGGTTTGAAAACTCCCGGGTTGTATTTTCTTCTTATGTTATCTACATAATATGTGACAACAGTGAAGAATCTTTGTTTACAATTATATAAGACTTGAAACTTCTCATCTTTCCATCCATACCCCACATATCCGTTCGTTGCAATATAAAGGGTTTTTGGTAAGATGCTAACAACCTCTTAGGGTTACTTCTGCTAGA
This sequence comes from Plagodis pulveraria, assembly GCA_963890685.1. Taxonomy (NCBI): domain Eukaryota; kingdom Metazoa; phylum Arthropoda; class Insecta; order Lepidoptera; family Geometridae; genus Plagodis; species Plagodis pulveraria. The sequence goes on from OY982950.1 coordinate 7,888,478, forward strand.
GCTAACAAACATATTTTTTAACACCAATAACCCTTTATATTTCCTTGACAGTAAAAAAATTACATTAGAAAATATTGTTAAATATATGATTTCGTTAACAACCTATAAGACACATGACATTATGAATCAAGAGCCGCATTTTAGCTACAATTTTCTGACCAGTTGCCTACCTGACTAGAACTCATTTGGAGATTCATCTTATTGATTGTATACCCGCTTCATCATCCGAGCGTTACAATGTTGAAGTCCTGATGTGTACCTAATGCACCTCACTTAGATAAATATGAGTTGTGGCGTATAGCTCATTTGGCGCATTCGCCTTGTACTACATTCAGCAGTCAGGAATTGTATTTACATTAAATAACAGGAATGTTGCATTTAGAACTAATCTCCGTGATGGTTAAACAAATATTCTTTACAATGGAGTGTGGTAAGCGTTTCAATAGCATGTGCGGAGCTCGATAACTGTATACGTTATTATTCCGTGGAGTAGGCCCGCAGATCGGGTCCACAATGCACGTTGTTTATCCGGCAGGGCGCGGGTGCGGCGCGGGACGCGGGCGGAGGGGCTCGGCTCGGGCCGGGCCCAGCAGTCCGTCGCCGCCGCCCGCCGCCGCCGCCCGCGCGAGTGCATCACCACACACACCACCGACCTTCAATCCGAGAGAACGAGACGTCTATATCGAGTAAGTCTTCCAAAATCTTCATAATCGCGATGTTATGTAATATAAAACTTAATTAGGTGAAAATAAGTGACGATCGACACCTGATTGCGGGCGCTACGTGCTCTCGTAACCGATCCGTAGCAGTGTTGCGTAGAAGCTTTCGCGGAAGCTTTTCACGGTCAAGACAAGGTCTCTATAGTGATCGAGGGTGCACGCGCGGTGATCACACGGCCTCTGTCATTTCGCCATAATTGTCCTGAAAGCCTCGACCTTGCTCTAGACTGTGATTACCGTGAATTCTTTGTTTCCACGGACTGTTTTTATTTTTCCGTTCCACGCGAACCTTCGCCAGGAAATGTGGACGTTTCGTCGGGACGACGACGTGTGATGCGTTTTAATGTTTGTTTGATGCGGATGTACGCGATTACAATTCGGCGTGTTTAGTTTTGTGCCGGGAGGGGTCAAAACACTCGTGATATCTGTGGTACCAACGCTGCGGACTGCCAACTGGGTTCACTTATCTCTAAGTACCTAGAGTGAAGATGCGAGATGATGACCTAAAATCATCGTAATCATTCTATGAAGCGTTATAGTTATATTTATCTCTATTTCGCAATAACACAGTTGTTATATATGATTTTTATCGATTTGCAACCTTGACTCTTTCGATAAGTATTGACATCTATTATTTCATAACAACAAAAGTACCTAACGACTACTTAAAGGTCAGCTAGTCTTATAATACTCATAAACATTTACTTCGATTTTTGCCAGACTGCTGCATTATGGGTCATTTACACTGGAAACATTCCGCAATCGTTAACGTTTTCTGTTTCTAAATTGTGTTGTGTTTTTAGTATGTGGCGGTCGTTAAACATTCGACGGACGCGCTAAAATGCTAAATTTTATTGTTGTTTTCAAAGCATTCTCAATATTATTGTGATGATGTTTTTTTAAATTATTTTTAATCAGCACTTTACATATACTATTTATCAATTGACATTGTTTATTTTCAAAATCAACTTCTATAACAATTTTAATAGTCAGTCGAGTATTATGTCTTTCTTTAAAAACTAAATTATTTAACAATATTTATTAATAAATATAATATTATAAATATAAATATTATTTAATAAATTAAAAAACTGTAATATATAAAAGCTAAAAAAACTTTTACATGCAGTTCATGTTTGGTTTATGTAGGTCAATAATCGCAGAGCAACCTTAAAATAAGTCATTACTTAGAAGTTTCAAAAACATAAGTAGATGTTTGGACTATCCAATCTTGTCCAATCTAATTTTCAAGATTTAACAAACAACTTTGGTCCAATCACTCTCGATAGTCATCTGATCCATAATAAATCAGCAAACTACGAATAATAACATTTTATATAGACATATTTCTTGTCGAACCTTAAATTCAACATAATTATTTTCTTTAAATAGTAAAGTTTGAAAATAGTAGAAAACAAAGTTATATTTGCAAATTGATTGGAAATGATAACCTCGCCGATAATGGATACATCTAAGTTTGCCTATTTTTTTAATAACATTAATGGTTTTAACTGAAATTTTGTTTTAAAATTCATTTTAGAAGCAATGGAACCTTCTGTTATCTTGGACGTAAATTTAAGTTATGAAGCTTTATTAGGTGTTTCCTAAACCTCAAACTATATAACAGTTAATTGTCACTGACAAGACACTTCAAGAACTTATAATCAGTTCATGTAAAACATTTTATATTTCACGCATTGAATGCTACACATATACACATTATAAAAATACACAAGTGTTACCGGCAGTGGTATCGTCACTTGTTAATTAACACAAGTAAAAAATATATAAAACCATAAATGGTTTTGTTCGCATTAATATATTTTAAGAGCAGAACATCTTTGTACCGGGCAAAAACAATTGATTTTTAGTTTTCAAATCGATTCGCGCCGTGTTCCTAAACATCTCGGCTCGAATCCAACACAGAACCAAAATTTTCTGCAAAATTTTCTTAAGAAAAACATGTTGTTATGCCTGCCACTGCCATTGTCCACAGTCACAATTCGCTAATCATGTTTTGCCCCACGTAATGAGGGGCGAACATTAAAATTCTATTATCACACTTTTATTATAAATGCGAAAGATTGTTAGCAAGATGTGTGTACGTTTGTTATAATACGCTGAAACAGTTGAACCAATTAAGTGAGCTTCGGTACAAAGATAGCTCAGAACCTGAATTATATGATACTTCTCGTTATAATCATCAGTTTTCATCTTTGTCTATGCAGGTGAAAGGTGTTTCAGCCCCAGTGGCAAAATCCCGCTGAAAAGAACAGAGTTTTTTATTATTTTTCTCAAAGACTGCATTGCTTTGGCTTAACAAACATATCGGTTAAAATACAAAATATTTAGGTGCTTGAAATATAGATCACTGACATTCACTTCAGTAGGGTGCAATGTGCAGGATCCGGTTGTTTGAATATTTGGTAAATGCTGCTTAGATTTTCGTCAGACATTGCTAGAAAGTATTGCATTAATTTGGAAACTTACATTAGTCAAAGTCAAAGTCAAAGTCAAAATCATTTATTCAATTTAGGCGTCTACGACGCTCTTATGAAGGTCAATTACAAATTTTAGTATTGAAATATTCTACATTGTACTGCCACGTTCAGCAAATAAATTGTATAGAGCCACTGCGAGAAGAACGGGCAAGAAACTCGGGGCCATTCTTTTAAACATCTTTTAACAATGTGTTACATACATACTATATAATAGAGTTATTACAATATTTGTTTAAATTATGTAGGTGACAGGCAATAGCTTGGCGGAGGCGGAATTGTCCAGGCATTTTTGTCGTTTATGTAATCAGAAACTGTGTAGTAGGATTTTTTAATCAATATGTTTTTCACATGCAACTTGAATTTCCCTTCTGTGAGCGTTGTAATATGTTTGGGAACTTTATTATAAAACCGCACACAATTACCTAAGAAGGACCTTTTATTTGTCTTTGCTAATCTAAAACCTGGCACCACTATTTTATCTTTATTCCTAGTATTGTAATCGTGATTGTCACTGTTTAATTTAAATTTACTCAAATTTTTACGAACATACATAATATTTTCAAATATATACAGACTTGGTAAAGTTAAAATATCAATTTCTTTAAAAAGATCCCTCACAGATTCCCTAGGACCCATTTTATATATGGCTAGGCTAGGCTAGTGATAGGAATTCTAAATTTAAACAGTTTTATCGCACTACCAGCTAGGATTGGTTATCATTTTACATGATCATGATATTTGCGACTTTAAAATAATATTGCTCGTATTTTCTTAAAAAGTTATTGAAGACCAGAGCACATGATTCAATAGGTTACCCCTAAATTCCTCAAAAATCTTAACATATTTTTGTGTACCAGTAACAAAAGTAAGCATTTAAATAGGTATTAAAAACTGGTAACAAAAAAAACCGACTACAGAGAGAAAATATTCTAAAACTAAAAATGCACTAAAATGAAAATAAAACTTTACGCATTATTGGGGATCACTTAAATACTATTCGTCAGATTTTATCAAATTTAAATGGGACCACATGAGAAACACCAGCTTTTATACATAAAAAACATTTTTGAAGCGCTCGTAGAGAAGTTAACTTAGCTGTTCTCAACCCATCGGCAAAGTTAAACAACGTCGCACGCGGTCATGAGTTGGATGGGTGACCGCTTGTGACATTACTACTGAGCGTTTCCGTGCTTCGGAGGGCACGTTAAGCCGTCGGTCCCCGTTGTCGTCTTAGGATGGTAGTCGTTATAGCATGGTGGTAGGACATTTTGCGAATACCCGCCTGGCTAGCTACCACCCTCAAGTAGAAAATCTGTCGCCAAGCACCTAACGGTGTGTTCCGGCAGCTGTCCTTGAGAGCCAGTACTTCTAGGTTAGCCTGAACAACATCTTCGACCACGTCATCACTTACCATCAGGTGAGATAGTAATCAAAGGCTAAGGCATAAAAAAAATAAAAAACGGTTCACACAGTAAAAAGTTATGACACACAAATATACAGTTAAATTGAGAACTTCTTCCTTTTTATGAAGTTGTACAAAATATTCTGCAAATCTCGCATATTCAGTGATCAAACACAAGAGAACTTTGCAAAAAAAACTAAAAAACACTATTAGGGCGGAAAACCCAAAAAAAAACAGTTTTTCATGGGCGTTTATCTTAAAACATGTTTTCTGTTCTTAATCGATGTTCTAGATATACACAGGTACACTTGAACAAATGCTTTTAACTTATAACACCCCTTTCAGAAAAACACAAAGGCAGGGGTAAAAAATCAAAACCAATCTAATAAAATACGACATTGTTGAACTGATTAAATCAAAAGTTCTAGATCAACCAAATCTCGACGACTCAAGTTGAACTAATAAAGTCGTGTACAGAAACTGTTTCTACAACTATATTTGCATTAGATTTGCATTTAGATGGCAAACATCTAACGGCTTTGTCAACCTGCCAAAGCTGATTTGTCAATAGAGACATCTAGCGAACTTAGTTTGCTTGCATATTATAACTAGGTACCTAGAATTTAACGTACACTCTCTAGAACTTAGAGGATAAATATGTTATTTAGTATTAATCAAATACTACAAACTATATACAACACTACAGCTACTACAACACTACAGCTACTACAATACTACAGCTACTACAATAAAAGCATTTGGACTCATAGGCAATCCAAATGCTCTAGCCCACTATCAGTTGGCAGCGTGCCCAGCATGCTGGCAGCATTTGAGCCCCGTTGAATTGCAATGCTTATTCTTTGAGCCAAATAGGTGCCAGCATTTTGATCACGCGTCGCATCGACCAAGCGCTCTGTTATTTAGTTATAATTATTTTATAACATAGTAGGAGCAGTATATATAAATAAAAATGCAACGAGTAAATTCTAAGAGTGACTCAGTACATTTGCTATTTATGTTAATATAAATTTATCATATATCTGGAGCGGGAATCGAATGGTGTCCGTCAAAATAAAGGGATGTGTCTTGGATTTCCAATCTACGTACATAAAAGTATAATACTGTTAATCTACTATTTCCTACTAATTGGTACTATTAAATTTAGCTACCTCTATACACAATTATTTAACAAAATCCTTGGAATATCCCTTTTTAGGACTGGAGGACACTTAACTACTGATACTTTAACTTTATTGAAATCGATAGATCGTTTTCTAAAACTTGTTAACAGTTTACAAATATGTATATCCTCATGCTTATTTTTAGTTTACAATACGGGAAACCTTACGTCAATACGTCAGTTAAATTCGACAGGTTTCGATTATAGTACCACCAACTTAACTGTGCAGTTTTCGAGGGCGCTACTGGTCAAGGAAACCAACTACAAACTGTCACAATTTGAAGGAATGTTTTAGTTCTTTTTTTTGCCGCCTGAACAGATAAGTTGGTGGGACTGTACATCCGGAGGTGTTTTTCAAGGAGAGCTCAGGATGCCTGCATTGACGTCTCGATTCACACTGACGCGGGAGTACTTCTTGTAGGCCACATACATTTTGGGAAATCACGCAATATCAAAGGTGCTACATTTTCGATATTTTCGTCGGCACTTACCATTATTATACTTGTACCTGAACCTTTGATTCAGTGCGGACAATACCTGTTTTGGTAGCGCGCCAACTCGTGAATGCTGCAGCTATATAATAAAAACACTGTAGTGTGATGATCTGTAAAATACTGTAGACTCATATTGCGACCAGTATTATTCAAAAAGCGGCAAAACTAGCACTTAGCAGATCACGCAGGTCCGTTACTCTATTGCTGCGTCAAAGAACGAAATATAAACCAAGAAACAGACGTTTAACATTATAATAGGTCAGGGAATAATAGAACGGTTTACTTTAAAAACAAAAATAAAATAAACGGTTTATTGGCCTACATTAAAATAGAGTTTTGACTATAGGTAGCATCGACTTGTAGAATTTTCACTAACTAAATGTTTCAATCGTCATCGACTTCATATAATTTGGACTACCCTCAAAGTTTGATAGAGATGCATCGACATCAAAGATTTTGGACTAACCTCGATGTTTCGATCTTTTTGTTGCCATCTTAACAGGCCTCTTTTCTGAGGAAAAAAATACTCACACATAATGTTTACGGTTTTATTGCCAGAAGTGTTAGTCTTTAAAGGGTGTGGTAATTTCTGAAGAACTTATCTGGGTGTCAGAGTGGCACGTCACATTCGTCACAATTTCTCAACGGGCACTAAGCATCGCGTAAAACAGCGCGTTGGGTTACACTTGTGACGAGAGCTAAATACCCAAGCACTAACTTGAAATAATATGTGTACGTGCATAAAACAATGGTTAACCTATTTCCAGAAACCTAGTGCCGCCTTATGGCGTGAGCTTAGCGCCTGGACCTTACGGCCCTACAGGAAGCATCACGTCTATATACGACAACCGCGCGTTGTATTAAAATCCAGTTCCCGCCAAGTGTAATGAATAGTCTTCTATATTTGAGAAAAAACCTACCACTTAGTAGAATAAACTTGTCCTAGCCCCATGTTTACCAGATAGCTATTAACGCCGCAGTAGAATTTTTGGTGTTGTGCCAAACTATGCATTATCTGCCTTGATGTATCTTAATAAGTCATAATTGGATACGGCAGTGGCAATTCGGCAATGCACCGGATCAATACTACACACTGCGTTTGTGTATACAGCACTTTAATACTCTAATTTACTTTGTTCGCATTTCTAACGGAATGTCATAAATGTATTATCTTTGGTCCATTATAGCGCGTAATATAAGGTGTGTGTATTTGAAATTTGTAACAGTTTGATACTTTCTACACATGGAGTAATAGATCAGCAAATATATAATAAACATAATCATATCATGCCGTTTGTACGTAAGTGTAATACTAAGGTTAAAAAAAAATAACGATATAAATATTTATAAGACATAGGTTCTCTATTTTTTTTTAATTCATTCACAGTTTTTTTGCATATGATAAAAAAATCCTTCAAAATTTGTTATCCTGACGTTTCAAAATACTGTATTTTTTTCTAATATTCATATTTTTACATCCAAATCAAACATAATGACATTATTATAGGTTTAGTTTCGTTTTTAGATGATTCATAGTTTCAAGCGTTTCTTCGTAGGTATCCATAATTAATAATAGGAAATGGACAGCCAGTGTGTCTGCAATGACTTGTAGATTGTCTAAATGCTTTTAATGTAGTAGCTGTAGTGTTGTAGGTATATAGTTCGTAGTATTTTGTTAATAAAGGCATACCGCCGGTTTAAAAAAAATACAGCAAATAGCAATACCAAAAATATTTTAAGAAACATTAAACTTATAGTAGAGAAAAACAATTGTAAATATAATACAAAATATGTATATCTAGTACCAATTACTGTAGTACACTACGTGACGGCCAAAACACCTCGCAAACTAGCTGAGATAGTCTTCGACGCATCCCGCTTCTAGAAGCGTCTACGAATCATCTTCAGGAACTCTTGAGTTGTAGTAAAGAAATTATTAATATAATATTATCATATTTTTGTTTTTATTATTTGTTATATTTTCATTTTAGGATTATGTGCGAGTCAATGGTACTCTATTACTATGCCAAACCTAACCGTTCGTTTGTCCGACTTTTAAATACTCAAAGATTTTCACAAAATACGTATCATTGTGGAGGATTGTTTTTCGAAAAACATAACAAATACAAGCATCTAACTTGGTGTGGTTATAAAATACTAATAAATAAAACACCAAGTACAAATTCATTAAAAAATACAAAACCCGACTGCAATTTTTTTATTTTTGTTAAACGTTTTATCGTTCCAATAATATTAAAACTGCAAAATATATATATTAATAGAAACGTTTCAAAAACCGTCAACTACATTTTTAATTTTTATGTATCACCACCTGTACTCAAGACAAATCTAATCATATATCATACATTAAAATGGGTTAGGCCGTTTATAGTGGAATAAAGAAACTCATAAACATACATACATGAACCTTGAAAACATAATACTCCTTTTTTGAGCAGTCACGTAAAAAACAAAAAAACCACCAACGTGGTACAATCGTACTCTTACTTAAAAAGTATTTTAAATTCATCCAAAATCTAATTTACTAAGCCACGTTACTGGGTGGTTCGTATCTGATAGTGCTGAAAGACGCAGTCCAGTGTTATAAGTGTCACTAGTTTCACAAATACTTATCCAAAATTATTTTCGTTGGTATTTTAATAATTTTTTAATTTAGAACTACTCAAAATACAGTCTAAGTTTTGAAGCAGTGATGGCTCAGTGGCATTGGCTATGGACTGCCGCGCAGTAGATGCATGGTTCGAATCCCACCGCGGGCTTGAGCTTCACCGCATAGTGGGAAGGGCATTTTGCGAATGCCCACCTGGCTAGCGACCACCCTCAAGTAGAAAACCTGTCGCCTAGCACCAAGGTGTGTTCCGGCAGTAGTCCTTAAGAGCCAGTAATTCTAGGTTAAGGCAGTTAACACCTTCGACCACATATCATTATATATATATCAGCAATAAAAAATAGTTTCTTTTTCGAATGTAGAACTTGTCAGTTGGAATATAATGAACCAATTTGTTTCATATATTTCTCATTAAATATACAAGTGCAACCATTAACCAAGATTTATTTGCTTCAATGGCGTATATTTATGATTATTTTTCAATGCCGTATGATATAAATTAAGACCTTATGCAATATTGACATATTATTATACATTTGCCATGTATATGGGGCACATTTCCTTACTCCGGTTTGTTCTATAGAATTAGTTCCAAAAAATGCATTATTTCTTGTCGAACCAGAGATCTCGTATAAGTTCACAATATTAATTCGATAGGGATTTTTCACTAGATTTATAGTTAGTTATCCGGAATCCTGTTTTGGTATAATATCGACGTCCTTCCTCAAAACGTGACCAAAATACAATGTTTAAGGAACGCATAACGCGCGCTTAGGGTCTGTGTTTATGGAAGCTTTTTTTATATTGTGCGTAATGATTCGTATTCAAACAAAGAGTTTTGCTTGTAGAAGCCTATCAAGCTTATGTGTGCAACTTTAGGCAATATTCTATTTTATCAGCGATACAGCCGTCTGTAACTTTGGTATAAAAAGTACAATTATTTTATTGTACTTAAGCATAAATGTTTATGCAAAAAAAAATTGTGCGTCGTAGTTCTAATTAGTACTACAAAAAAAAACTATCATGTAATATGAGCGTTACCATACGTTAACATATTATATATTATAGACTATTATCATTATCTTTTCAAAAATTAGTAAAAGCCCCTCTACTTTTTGACGTTTATTACTGTCTATTCCAACTGATTCCAAAACTGCCCATACTCAAATATTATCCAAAGGCGTATATGCATTTCTTACAATCCTAATGATTACGACTTGTAAGATATTCAAACAAAAACCCCTATCAAATCCTACTTTTACATACCTAGTGTTTTTTTAACGGCGATAACTTTATAGTATTTTTTAACGGCGATATTGTTTTAGCAGTTTTCTAGAAGCATTGCCTCGTTGAATTGCAATGCTTATTCGTTGAGCAAAGTAAGTGCTACCAGTTCTATCTAGTGCTGCATCGACCAAACGCTCTGATAAGTTTTGGAAATTAAGATGATGATGATGGCCCTCACGGTCCTTATATTGAAATCTTATTAACAAGTACAGATTTTAATTAATTTTTATTATGAGTGTCGTCCTGAGAAGTTTATTGTAAATCCTTCTGAGGTATAATTTTAATTAAATAAAATAAAAGCTAATGCAACACAATAGTTTTAGACGAGTTCAATGATAATATATAACAAGTATACATTAATTAAAAATTAAAAAAACTCGACTGCAAATTATTTATTTTCGCTATGCGTTTTATCGTCCCACTCGATGGGTTTGGGAGCTTTTTTTGTTGTCACGATATGGCAACTAAAATCCGCCAGATATTTTGAAAACTTTTTATGATCCTAGTGTCACCTGCGCTATCAAGACAAATCTAATGATATATTATACATTTAAATAGGTTTAGTCGTTTAGAAGTTATGGTGGACTAAAGAAACTCACAAACATACATACGTACATTCATTAACCCAGAAAATATTACACTCCTTTCTTGGGCAGTCGTGTAAAAACAAATCATCCGTCTTGAATAGAGTCGCTGCCCAAAAAATGCATATCATTGTATTCGTATCATAAACAAATTTCAAGTAATTTTTGTGATAGTAGGACAATTCGCGCCGTGTGGCGCCGCCTTAAGCCAGTGTTCGTTAGGCGAATTGTTACGGGACTAGAGTCTGGGGGAATACACTCTCCTATATTATTTATTTTGTGAAATGTTGGCGGATTTTTTATTCAGCAGCGGCTTTGCGACGCCTTGGAAAGTAGATTTCCTCGAGACTGCGTGATATAGTTTCCCAATTTTTTCCTTTAGCGTCCGGGAAGAACAATTTCCCTTAACGGACTTAACGTAATATTAACATTTACGTTTTTTTTTGTATATCATTTCTAAGTCTGATCTGCAGTAAAAAATCTGATCAAGTGCGAGTCAGACTCGTACAGTGAGGGTTGGGTGTCAATAAATAATATTACTCTATATATATATTTTTTTGCAATTACGCATGCTCCGCGGATTACATTACAAAATTGAAATATTATATTATATAATAAAATATGTATATTATAATTATTGAAAAAATATTATATATATTGTGTAATATAAAATATTTAATGTATAGGGTTTTTTATGTTTTATAAGTTAACCTTTGACCACTATCTCACCTGATGATGGTGTGGTCAAAAGTGTTGTTCACCTAGAATTTCTGGCTCTCAAGGACGGCTGCCGGAACACACCGTTAGGCGCTTGGCGACAGATTTTCTACTTTAGCGTGGTAGCTAGCCAGGCGGGCATTCGCAAAATGCCCTTCCACCATGCTATAACGACTACCATCCTAAGACAACAACCGGGACCGACGGCTTAACGTGCCCTCCGAAGCACGGAAGTGCTCAGTAGTAATGTCACTAGCGGTCATACTACTCATATTATTTAAAATATTAAATGTATTTATTTATTTATTTATTTATTTATTCAATTAGTACCGCTTATAGGCGAATTACACTAATGACACATAACATAATAGAAATATAACCATAGATGTGATTACATATTAAAAAAAAATTACTGACATTAAAATATAACAAAATACCAGATTATGATTTAAATTATTAAAATAAACATTACACATTTTTTAAATAATTATCAAGTACTTTGCTTAATTACTTACCTACTTTAAATGTCAAATGCACCAAAATGTCACATGCAAATAATGTCAATATAAAATAATGTCAAAAAAGGAATACATATTAAAAAACAATAATAACTATAATTACAAATTTATGAATAAAATACTTTAGAAACATGATAAAAGCAAATTTCAATATTTGATATTTCGATTTTGGTAATGTGGCTTGACCCCCTCACAATAACTCAAGCATTCCGCCATTATGTCCCTCCATTCATCTGCTAACAAATCACAGTCTGGTTTGGCATCAAGGAGATCATTGAGGGCGGCAAGGGATCGTGGTATAGGAGATGTCTGGTGAGCAACTGTTCTATGCTCCGGAACAGCAAACAATCTATGTTTCCTGCTCCGAAGATAGTTGTCGGGTACACAAAAGCGACATAGCTGCTCATGTAGATCCGGTGCCTCAATTTTGCCATGCAGGATTTTACACATGACCCCTAATTGGTCATGGGATCTTCTAACTTTTAAAGAATTGTATCCTAAGGAACCCAGCAGAAATTCAGTAGGATACATGTATGGGTAATACCCATACATACGTCTGTATATATATCTGAGAAAGGCTTTCTGAACCTTCTCCAACATAAGGGTGTATTTATCTTCGTGTGGATGCCACACACAGGCACTAGCCTCAAGCTTACTTCGTACCAAATCACTGTAAATCAATTTTATAACTTCTATGCTCTGGAATTCTCGCGAGTTCCGTAGCACGAAACCTAGTCGTTGAAATGACTCTTTAGCTACTGTGACAATATGTTCGTTAAAAGTAAGTTCGCGATCGAACGAGACGCCCAGGTCTTTAACACACTTAGTATATGATATCACAGTTTTATCAAGTTTGTAGCTAAATTCAATTGGATGTCGCATTCGGCCATAAGTTGTTTGAAAGCATTTAGAAGAGTTGAACTCCATTTTATTATCTAAGCTCCATTTATATATCCTATCTATATCTTTTTGAAGTTTTGTGTGTATAGGGTTGTACCATCGTTAACAAGGTTAAAGCTAATTGCAAAAAAATGTCTTTGCCTTTGACCACTATCTCACCTGATGGTAAGTGATGATGTGGTCGAAGATGTTGTTCAGGCTAACCTAGAAGTACTGGCTCTCAAGGACAGCTGCCGGAACACACCGTTAGGTGCTTGGAGAGCTCAGATTTTCTACTTGAGGGTGATAGCTAGCCAGGCGGGCATTCGCAAAATGCCCTACCACCATGCTATAACGACTGCCATCCTAAGACGACAACCGGGACCGACGGCTTAACGTGCCCTCCGAAGCACGGGAACGCTCAGTAGTAATGTCACAAGCGGTCACCCATCCAACTCATGACCGCGCGCGACGTTGCTTAACTTTGCTGATCGGTTGAGAACAGCTAAGTAAACTTCGCTACGAGCGCTACGACTAGCGGTGCGGTCTGTTCCCATTACAGCTCTATGTTATTCGACCACATTATTATTTTCAAACAGGTGAGAACCGTCCGCTGTCATATAGGATAAAAAAGTTTAGGATTTCATTGTTTTAGGTTTGTAATTAATGGTATTTTGGCAATAGTTTGTTTTTATAACCCCAAATAATTTTCCCATTTATTTATGTAAAATAATCAGAGATGGTGCAGTGACACCAAGGTTCGAATCTCTCCAAGGCTTGGGCTTGAGCTGTCACCGCATGTCATACTCGATGCACCAGTCCTCGCCTGGATAGCTATCACTCTCAAGTAAAAAAACTGTCGTCCAGCAGCTGCCCTAGAAAGTCAGTTCTTACTCAGTATTCGATCCCAAACGTGAGTGTTTTTGCCGGTTCATTCTTAACATTTAAATATGTAGAGAAAGTTCAAGTAGAAAATCTGTCGCCAAGCACCTAACGGTGTGTTTCGGCAGCAGTCCTTGAGAGCCATTGAAATTACAGGCACATGAGACTTAACAAATACGTCTCAAGGTGACGGGCACAGTGCAATTCGTGACTTATGACGAAATGCATCTGTTATAGGCAGAGGTTAGTCCACTTAACATCAAGTGGGCGTCGAGATTGTTCCGTCACAATAACATAAAAAAAAAAAATAAGTGTGAAACTAACGAGAATTTCATTTTCAAAAAGTCAGTGTTCATTCTCGTTCAACCTTCCCTCTCATGCTCTCATGTTAGATCTTATTGTCTCCCTAAAAAATTGTGTGAAATTTTCGAATTCACGAGAGTAAATTAATGTATTCAATATTGAAAGATTATTTTATTACATTTTTTTTTCCTTTTGTTACTATGTTTTATTGTCCTCATATTTGAGCCTGTTCACAAACATTGATTTTATCATCATTTTACCGCAGGTGATATAGATTACTATTTTTCTAATCTTTGTTCGTTTGGTTATCTCCATCACCTGTAAAAAAATCTAATTGAATGAAATATACAGCGTGATACAAGCTCAATTTATAAACTCTATAGAGTAATAAAAAAAAACAAACAAATATTTACAGATTAAAAACAATAACAAAACTTTCCAAAGTTAAATTAATATCCGTTGGCGGAGCGCGATTTATTTGAAAAGTTTTGTCTATTGGAAAATAAACAAAGACTGAACGGACGTATTTGTTTTTAAAACAAACAAACAATAGTTTGTTTAGTTCAGCTAGCGCTATTGAAGTTTAGTTTTAGTTATTTCATCGATCAAAAAGAAATGGACTTTTGACCGTAGTTATATGAATTCTGTCTATATAGTGTTTTAATTCTAGGTTAGCCTGAACAACGCCTTCGACCATCTCATCACTTACCATCAGGTGAGATAGTGGTCAAAGGCGAGTCAATCAACTATGAATTGTTTGCTCGCTCAATAGATGCACATAACCAATCAAACTCAAATTCAAAATAATTTAGTAATTGATCAACTTTAAACGGCTATTATAATAAACAATATATTAAATAATGTTTTCTTAGGTTTTCGCGATTATCACACATAGTAATTAAACAACTTTAAACGGTTTAAATCGCGTATACGTTTCAAACACTTTGCACTGACCATCACCACGATTACTGCAAAGTGTTTGAAACGTCGGGACAAAAATTATGATAAATATACGCGATTTCAAACGTTTGAAGTTGTTTAATTAGTAAATATATTAAATAATTAATTTAATTTTGGTGTCTACGACAGTCGTAATAATCGTATTTATTTTACCATTAAAAAATTCTACTGCCTTGTTTAGTAAAAAGGGATCCATTACGAGAGAATAGGAAAGAATCTCGGGTGATTCTTTTTAAAATGGCTTTACTCTCTTCACATAATGTAGGACCAGCTCGTAATGTATTAAAAAAATTGTGTTTAAAATGGCGCCTCTAATCATTTGTCTCACTTGAACACTATTTCTGTCTAAAGTGTGCGAGTGAGAAGATTACCTCTATTATTAGATTTTATTGTAGATAAACGAAGTGAAGGTAACAACCTAACATAAGTGTAAGCATTTGTTATTATTGAAATAGGTATATATTGAAATAACATAGACGACAGATGTTGAATTTTTCAAGCATCTCTGACAGTAAATATATGGAGCTACGGTATATGTATAATAAACTAATCAATCTTAAACAAATTAAAAGAAAAACACATACTTATGTTAGTAATGTAAAAGTTTTTGAGCGAGTTAGAATTTACATTCTAACTCGCTCAAAAACTTTCACATTCATCCTTACGGATGTGAGTTTGTCATTCGCTGATGTCAGTTACTGTTTTGGATGAAACTGTAAAACTGCGGGGCGCAGCTGGTCTTGTATGAAATGTCACTCACTTACATGATAAACATTGATTTTGTCAAAAAAAAATCTTCAACTTCCCATATTATGTATCATTGGTGCTTTACACATGTAGAGGGTCAAAACTGAAGTACATACATATGGTCATAACTGGTAAGTGATGATGTGGTCGAAGATGTTGTTCAGGCTAACCTAGAATTACTGGCTCTCAAGGACAGCTGCCGGAACACACCGTTAGGTGCTTGGCGACAGATTTTCTACTTGAGGGTGGTAGCTAGCCAGGCGGGCATTCGCACAATGCCATATAGTAATGTCACTAGCGGTCACTCATCCAACTCATGACCGCGCGCGACGTTGCTTAACTTTGCTGATCGGTTAAGAACAGCTAAGCAAACTTCGCTACGAGCGACAGTATGAGAAAATAACTTGTGACTTATTTTCACAGAGACAGTTCAAAATTGTTGGTTCCTAATCGAAAAATTACTTTACAGTTTTCATCGTTAAAATTCAATTCCGAGGTACAAAATTTGTTTCATTGTTTTGAGGTTCGTAGCTTTTGAGTGATGTTAGCGTACGGGACGATCGATTGTGCCCTTCGCCAGCAATAATGATCGACGTATAATTACGAAACTCGTCAGTAATTTTCGCAATCGCGATTATCGTAATGTATGTAATGATTATTACTCATAATCGCATTTCTATGAACAAAACAACGAAATGTATACAACACTACAGTTACTACAAAGAAAGCATTTAGACAACCTACAAACCATTTCAGGCTCTGAGGCATTCCAGATGGTCAAGTACACTATCAGTTGGCAGCGTGCCCAGCATGCTGGCAGCTTTGCCCCGTTGGATTGCAATGCTTATTCGTTGAGTTATCCTTTATTATTTATCACGTTGATTAAAGTGACGTATATTTGAATTGGTTTATTTTTATCACGCGTATGTTTAACTTTAACCTAGTCACTGTGACGGAATGTAGCCGCGCCGCTGCTGCTCGGAGCAACGCAAGCGGCAGCGCAAGTATGCTAATCTCGGATATATATGTGAGACGTTTGGTGCAAAGATATTGTTGGCAACTATTATTGCCATCATTTTGGTCGCATCGATCAAGCGCTCTGATAAGTTTTGGAAAAATACAATAAACTTCCGGCTCCCATAGACCCAATATCTTGGCACCAAACGGCTCAAATATATAACCGAGATTAGCATACTTGCGCTGCCGCTAGAGTTGCTCCGAGCAGCAGCGGCGCGGCTACATTCCGTTGCAGTGACTAAGTTAAAGTTAAACATACGCGTGATAAAAATAACCCAAGTTAAATATACGATTTAAACCAACGTGGTATAGGATAATTCATGTAAATAAGTCAAATAGCATCGACTATAGTTGTGCGAAGTGACACGTCAACACGCGCGTCCCGAGGTCTCCTTGAAAAAGACCATGAAAAAGTCGGAGCTATCAGACTTAATCACTTGAGTTATCTCGTATTATTTACAATAACGCAACTTAAACCTATTAAAGTTGTAGAATTACTGTGTAATAATCGGGATAACCTAAATAAACACTCTGTTAGGGTCTCGGCGCGGCGGCAGATTTTAGCCTGGCGGGTGTTATCAAAATACCCTTAATATTGTAGTGAAGTTAATGCTCGCATCGGGTTTCTAACTAAACCTTCCATGCGGAAGTTAATAATCATTGCCACTGGGTCACCACTGCTTCCGAATTCTTTTGAAGGTGGCAGTTTCAAGCGGTACTTGGCATATATATTGGTTATTTTTCATTATATTATACCTAAGTAGTGCGTCCATTTCTACGAAAGAGGACAAAATCAGAACTCATGTTTCAGCTTGTAGAGCTTTAAACACCGATTTCTTTAAGAAGAGATATTAACTTTAACAAAAGAAAACCACAAAAAGAAGTTATATCACAAATTTTCCAACATTTCTGAATAACTGCGACATCCTTCACGACAAACCAAAGCCACTAAAAGATATCTCAGATAGTTATCAGCAGTACGGGCGCCGCAATAAAGCGAACCGGGTCAGGCTATAATAAACCCTACTAACACCTCTGCTAGTTATTTCTCGTGACGACGGCCGCCTCAAAATAGTTTTTTGTACCTACTTACAATTGTTAATTTGCCATTTCTGTACTTAGTCACGAAACTCATGTATCATTTTTAAAAATATTTTTATATTTGCAATAACGCATGCTCTGCGGATTCATTACAAAATTAAACTAAAAATGATAGTGATGTATTATTGTTTACTTCAAATGGTTACTTTTTCTATTTACTGGGATCTTGGTTACTGGTTAATAATAACAGCATCTGGAGCAAATATGCACATGGTGGTAGGGTGTTATACGAATACTAGTCTACACAGCTGCTACTCTCAAGTAGAAAACCTGTGGCCAAGTGTTACCTAAGGGTGTGTTCCAGCAATAGTCCTTAAAGGCCTGTGATTCCTAAATTTTAATACATTCGACCATTTTTACCAACAGGGTTGAAGTCCAAAGCTAAACTATCAGAAATAAGAATTAAAACCACGCCGAAACGTACTTGGCGATTCCCGCTAAGGTACAAAATGTTCCATTCGTACTGAATTTGTACGTAACAATTTTTGCACACACCTACTAAAAATTCTTCAATATTAAATTTTCGTGGAAATTTTTGCCTCGGACTACCGCTATATGGAACCAGCTGTCATGTGAAATACTCATATTTCCGAACGAAAACGACTAAGGAGTCTTCAAGAAGAGCTTAAAGCATATTCCCTCCTCCATCGCCGCGGAAGACCATGGGCACCGGCGATCACTTACCATTAGGAGAGCTGCATGCTCGTTTGCCTAAAAAATATATGAAACAGGTTTAATGTCTGATTTATCAAAATTTAGATAAAAACGAATCGAGAAACTTAAAGAAAAAAAGGATTTCATAGAGCTGAAGTGAGCAGAAATGAACCGCATAGTCTAACTTTTTCCGTAGCACAAGCCTCTCGAGAGAGGAACTAAAAGGACCTTGTAAAAAGTATACAAACACACCCCCGTTACAAGTTTATAGTATACACGGGTAGATATAATCAGCTGTTGGCGTGGGCTGGCACAGAAATAACTTAGGGCAGAAACGTGGGCGGGCGACGCGGCTTGGGCGGTTCAAGGGTGCCCGCGAGGACACGTAATGCAAATACGGTCCAAATGTCACTGTTGTTAGCACTGCTGTTGAGGAGGCCGCCATAAATTGTACTCTTGTTATGGACAAAATCTGATAACGTGTATAGATATTTTAAACGACTTCCAAAAAAAGAAGGAGATTTATCGCGTCTGGCGAATATTTTTCTTAAACGTAACAAGTATGCACGAGTATGCACCAATTTAGATATTTGTTCTGTTTTTGGTAGAATTGTATTTTTGAAGCAATGATGGCCGAGCGGTAATAGCTATGAACTGCCGTGCCGCAGGTCCGTGGTTTGATCCCCACCGCTGGCATGAGGTTCACCGCATGGTAGAAAGGCATTTAGCGAAGGCGTTCGCCTGGCTAGCTAGCACCCACCCCCAAGTATAAAATCTGCCGCCAAATAGATAACAGTGTGGACTGCTGCCGAGTCCTTGAGAGCCAGTTAAATTATAGGCACATAAGACTTAACAACTGTCTCAGGGTGACGGGCGCTTTGTTAGGAAAAGAACAACATGCACAAATGTAATGTTATTTATTAAGTATGTAGTTATTATATTAAGTAACTGTTAATGGTCACGCATAATATATTCCTGGAAGGGGTAGGCAGTGATATCTAAGCATCCATGCATCTTTTGCTAGACGTTTGGTTCATATATGGCGGGCGAGACTATGGCCACCTACCAAACATAGTTCCAATCTTCGAAATACAGCCTTGCTTCAAAGGCTTTGCAGCAGTTTTTTTTCCAGTAAACACTAAAACTGTTCGTACAGTTTTAAGTCTGAAATTGCTTTGTCATAATGAAAAACTAAAGTATTTTTTGCAGGTTAAAATATATTTATTAAATCAAAGTATCTACCCTCGTTGTTTACATATTTCTGCCATCTTATTGGACCTTTCCGGTAAAACTCTATGGACATGTACTCCACATACCATGTGCAGGCATTTCATACCGCTTCCTGAGAAGGTACATTTTATCCATAGAAAATATGTCCGAATCGGGGAAAAACTGGTAGTACATCATCCATCCACTTTTATTCAAATGTCACTATTCGGTCCAAATTCATAACATATCTATCCATATTCCTAAATATGATAACAAGCACTATTGCATGCTAAGCTAATTATTAAAGCATTTATTTTTTATAAATAATATATAACATAATTTTTATAACATAATTTTCCCGCTTCCTCCGATTTCGCGCCGGATGCCTATTCCTCTCGGCCACCGGAACTTTAGTCTTAGTTTGGTTGACGTAGGTATTCGATTCCAGTACGGAATAAAAAATAATGTGCTCCAATAAGCCAAAGCGCGCTGCCCACTTCATATCAGTTGAATCATGAGACACCAATTTTGAATGTTATTCATTTTAACGATTTGTTGCAACAGAGTCCATATTGTGGGTATGCTAATGTCAAACCATACTGCAAAATGTTTGGTAGTTTGACACATATCTGTCCCACCATCACCTTCAATTCATCATTCTTAAACTTAGCGACTCGTCTAGTAGTAGTCATTCACAGAAGGTTTTTTTTCATTCTTGAAAATTAGTGGAAAGCGGTTAAACCAATATCATAATTTTCTTGACTGTACCTTGAAAGTACGTCGATGAATTCTTGAAACCGATAAGCCAGAATACATAAAGCATTGCAGGTGTTTTAACACAGCTGTTATGAATAAACTATGGTGACGTGAAAGCTTTTCACGTCAGACATTCAATAGGCTCTGGATATTAACGATTTCGAATTTTGTTGCGATGAATATTTGAACTGCCTCATCAGACTGTCTACAATGCCAATGATTTATAGAGTTCAGTAGTAGACCAACTACGTTTCAAAGGCAACACTATTCAACATATACTTTCATTCTTCACTTAGGCAAACTATTAATGTCTTTATCACAAATAAAAAAATCGAAAGTAGGCCAAAACATTTTAACAAGATGTTTATACTGGAAAAGTATAAGTAAATTAATGAATGTGGTTTGCATACTGTTTAGCACTTAAGTTAGTTGTCATGTACGAATTAACTTAAAATTACTACATTACAATCTTTAATTATAAGATTTAAGTAAGTCACATTTATTTTATTTGTACCATATTTAAGCAATAAACAGTTTTTTTAGCTATGTATCAGGGCTTGTGTGTGACTCTGGACGAAGGAAATATGTACTCGCAGCTCAATTTTTTTCATTGCCCCAAACTACTTTGTTCTCTATACGATATCCTCCTATCTTATATCCCCCGTGCAACTTCCCTTAAATGTATTTTATCCTTACTTTTTCAAAACCAAAAAGCCTATATTATGTAAATTTATTAAAATAAATAAGATAAAATCGTAAATATTTACCTACTATTAATATATTAATCGAATATGGATATTGTAATTTTAAGTATGTGTTCCATTAATATTGTAAATGTTGTGTTGTCTCTTTTGTCTACCGACTTCAAAAAAGGAGGAGGTACTCAATTCGTCTGTATTTTTTTTTTAGATAAAATAATCATCATGATTGGAAAACATCTAATGGATTCTCCCTTGTAAACAACAACTATCACTACATAGTATAAAACAAACTCGTTTCCCGCTGTCTGTCCCTATGTAATCTATGTATGCTTAGAACTTTAAAAGTACCCAACGGATTTTGATGCGGTTTTTTTTAGTAGATAGAGTGTGTTCAGCGTCTTTCAGCAATAGTGTAATCGCGGATCCTTGCATTCTTTGGGCATATTTTGAAGCAAGGTAGCCAGTACATTGAGCGTCTTGTCGTTCAGGGCAAGGTAGAGGGCACTAGACCGCGCGGGAGATCACCCATGCGATGGACTGACCAAATTAAATCTGCGGTGGGCGGTGCTTTGCATGAGTGCACCAGGATGACCGCGAATAGAAGGCGATGGCGTGACATTGTGAGGCGCATTACATCTGCCCCCACTACAACTACATGACGACCACGACCGCTCTGTCAAGAGCGTAACGACTGAAAAGAAGAGTGTGTTCGTGATTCAAGAGAAAGGTTGCTTAACTTTGCTGATCGGTTACGAACAGCTAAGCAAACTTCGCTACGAGTTCTATCTATAAAACTTAGATAACAGCACTCCGTATCCAGACAAGAGTGGGAATTTAAATCTCCTCCATTCAATTGGCCTCCAGTCGAACTGGTCCTGATCCGAATGGCTTTACTATGATAATATTTTCATTAACTTGTAATATAGGAAACTATCATGAATGTATGTATATGTTGCCGTAATTAGTCGATAACTGATCCGATGACAAAGCTATGTCATTAATTATGTTAATTGCAATATATTGTGTATCGGTATTACTGCATAGTCATGAATAATATTATTAATTACACAACTGTATTGTATAATATATATACCTGCTTATATGTAGGTGTTTGGTGTTGGGGAGAGATACAATATTAAAGGGGTATTAAAGGTATGCTGTTTATTTATAATGGAAAGGGCGTTTCATAATTATCTCCGACTAATTAATTTTGAAACGCTCGTAACAGAATCCTAGTTGTTCTGAATATCAGTTACAGATAGGTTAAGCAACGTCCGCGCTGGTCATTACTTTGATGGGTGACCGTTAGTGAAATTTACTACAGAGCACTGCAATCAGTCCCGGACGTTAGGATGGCAGTCGTTATTGCATGGTGGTAGGGCATTTTGCGAATAATCTAGCTACTCCGGTACAAAAACTGTCGCTAAGCCCGTAACGGTGTGTACCGATAGCTTTGTACTTGAAAACCTTATGCTTGATTGACCACATGATGCTCCTTTGACTACATCATCTCATATCACGAGAAATAAATCTGGTCAAAAGCTAGCCTATTAGTAATAAAAATATATAAAAGAGTGATGAAAGATAAAGTTGACTTTCATACAATCCAATAAGACTTTTTACGAAATCAAAATGTACTTAGTTTATTTTTATTCAGAACTGGGTAGCACTTGACCACTATCTCACCTGATGTTAAGTGATGATGCGATCGATGATGGAGTATCTGACACAGAGTATACCTATTCACACGCGTTTTGAAGACCCCCATATTGTACTTAACCGGAAACACAGACTCAGGTAGGGTGTTCCATTCCCTAGCGGTTCGTATGATGAACGAAGAAGCAAATCGCTTCTTAAAATAAATGGAACATCCACCGTATAGCGGTGGCGCTTATGAGTATCCCTGGATGTCCGATTATAGAATGGGGATGGCGGAATCAAATCATGCAGTTCCGTGGCACAGTCTCCGAAAAGTATCCGATAAATAGGCGACTTTGCGGCGATGCTCAATTTTAATTCGTACATGTTCTTCTAACTTGTCATTTGTGGTCATGAGTTTCGAGTCCAAATTTGTCCTTCTGTTCCTTTATTTCCGTTTTAAGGGAACGGAGAGAATTTACCTACAAATTATTACTTTTTGCATATTTTGTCTATGTTATACTAGTATGGGAAGTAAACATATCCCAGCTTAAGGTACGAATCGGTCGTAGGTACGACCCCTGTCAAGGTTCAAATTAATAACTCTCGATTGTAATTTTCTAAGCGTATTTGTTAGGCAGGCAGTAACGCACAAATAATTAATGAACGATGTATTGTTTATTAATTTAAACGCTAAACAATTTGCGCGTTTTTTTATAGGTTAGTCATAGACCACAATCATAATATAAGGTAAGCTATGATGTGGTAAACATGCATTATCTAAAATGGGACTTGCTTCTCAGAACTGCTGCTGGAACAGACGATCAGGCATTCGGCGACAGACACTAATTGAGGGTGGTAGGTACTTGACCACTTCTACTTGAGGGTGGTAGGTAGCCAGCCATTCACAAAATGCCCTATCACCATGCGACTCCGGCTTTTAATTTGAAACTAACAATAACATTGCTGGGTGACATACCAAAAAGGCATTCAGACGTTTTTTCACCAGATCCTACGCTTAGTCGTTAGTTGAATCAACTCAAGGTATTAAAATGGTGATTATTGTAGATCTTTAGAAGTAAGGTACATCTATTTAGGGTACAAAGAACATTATATTCTAGAGTGACGCAGACCGTCGCAGTGCGGAAGCCCCGGGCGATGCCGGCCTTGGCGTATGGGATAGTGCCCAGCGTCCCAATTTTAGCCATGGCTATTAAAAATGTTTGGCATTTTTTCGTGATAAAGGATTTCTTGGTGTTTCCTTTGATACTAGTAGAGTCGCGTAGCAACTTCTACGTCGTAGGTGTTTAGTTTCCGGTTATGTTTGTGGTTCAGATTGAACACATAGTAGAAAATGACAATATGATTTGGAAACACCTACATACATAACAAATGTAATAATACTAGCGCCCCCCTCCGGCTTCGAACGGGTATTTAACATACGTTATAAATTAGAACACATAAGGAATCATACAGTCCAATTGAGTACCTCCTCTTTTTTTGAAGTCGGTTTTAAAGTAGTTACTGTGACATAAATGTAACAGTGGTACATATGGTATTGCGGATTTTTTGTAGATATTTATGTCCTCTATAAAATTGTAGGACATCACTTTGCTCTATTGTCATCAATTTCCGCAGCGTACGCGATATAACGATTTTTTTGGTATTTTTTTCATACGTTGAGTTACATTATAGAACTTTTCATACCGATCCCTAAGTTTTGAAAATATTCTATAGCCTATGTTCATCAGGAATAGTGTAGGATTGTAATGGTGAAATATGTTTTCACAAAACACGACAACTTTCTCAAAAACTTGCCAGTGTAATTCAGGACGATGTAGGGATTTTAACATAGTACATCCAAATTATTTCAGATTATTTGTATTCCAGCGCATAGATGTGGAATTGCAGAGTTGCTCTTCTTTCTTCATAACAAATTTGCATTAGCAGTACGGAATCTAATATTGCACCTAGTAGATGTCAATAGGCTCGCCCTCTATTAAATGGGACTAAAATATATATGGCGAAAAGTGGGTGCTTAGATACCCGCCTACACTTATCTAGTTTAGATACTAAAATACTGCGGATGTTTTATGTTACTGTTTGATTGTCAGAGCGCATAGTCACCTCTCAACGAATAAGCATTGCAATCCAACGAGGTAGTGCTGCCAGCATGCTGGACTTAAGCCAATTGTTAGTGGGCTGCTGCATTTGGACTACATGTAGGCCTGCAATGGTCTTTAGGCACAGAACATATACACAGGCTTAGGTTGCCTTAATGTTTTCATTGTTGCGTTGCGAAGTGGTATATCGGTCTGTAGTGTTTTATTAAGGAAATAATACCGTCAGTTAAACATGTATATTGTCTAGTAAAATCGACTCGAGCAATCCTCCTAATTTTTTTCGAAGTCAGATAAAATGATTTATTTATATTCATCATCAGCCGGAAGACATCCATTGCTGAACAAAAACCTCCATAGAATGCCACAAAAAACGGCTATTAGCCACATGTAACCATTGGGTGCCAGCGACTTTCACGATGTCGTCAGTCCACCTGATTACTGGGCCTACCATATGATTTAAATTAGTACTCCTGATTTTCCTATTGAACCTGAGATTAAATAAGTATTTTAAACATTGTTTTATGCAAATGAACAGGTTTCGCCAACTTAAGAAGAATGTTTTCACGCATACCTAAGATTTGTTCAATGCGCTGCTGCTATCGTTATCTACAAATGGTTTGCATTGATTTTAAATCACCTTGTAATTAGATAGGCTACGATAATAAGCAATCCTGTTGGTGGATTTTTCCTCTTATACTGGTCATCTTCCTCGCAAATATCTGGTAGATACGCAGCCGAAAGATTATTAAATATATTAAATAGTTCAACATCTTTACATGTCTCATGATACCATACCCAAAACAGAGATCAATTTATTAATACGAAACCTAAGAGTGAAACATGAATCTGGCTAGGTCTTATGTTTGTCTCAGTAAAATAATTTTACGTCTACTCCGAATGAAAAATGGTTGAACAATTCAGTATTTCAAATTATCTGACAAAACAAAAGAACATGGACCATTACTGTAGGTGTACAATGGATTCAATCACACTGTTCCTGTTGCTACGTTTGTGTTAATCTTTTTTCGAGTGCTGGAGTTTTGCTGCGCGATGTAAGACAGTGTTTTAGCTCTGATGGGTGCTTGTGTGACATATTAAGATCAATATAAATCTGACACTATCAATTCAGACAAAGGCATACAGGCATTTACCGCAGATACTGGAATGTACAATGGATATAATTTTTTTTTAATCGGTAGTGTATGCATTAACAGCACACCACAAAGGATATATAGCACTAGAGCTATTAGAATGGAAGGATTAATGTAAACTAAAGGCCATTGCAGGCCTACAGGTAGTCCAAAGGTTCCAGCCCACTATCAGTTGGTATGCTTGCCTAGCATGCTGACAGCATCGCCCCTTGCATTGTAATGGTTATCAATTAAACAGTTTGTAGCAATATTTGTGTTAATCTTTTTTGAGGGCCAACGTTTTAACATTGTACGGCTGCTAGCGTTTGGACGCTATAGCTTTGTGTACATCACATATTACATCACTATCAAAATTACCATTGCCAGATTTTAAGACCGAATTAAAAATATTTTTCCAAAGCCACCCGTTCTACACTTTAATTGAATTTATGACTATGAAAATCAATGAATCTTCGTTTATCAATACTGACTAATTTTTCTTGCAATGGGATATTATTATTTTATTTTTGAATTATTTGAAATCTGTATTATTTATTTATGAAAAATTTAATTTTAATATTTTGTGACCTGACATATTATTTGATTTTATCTGTTTAATAAATTGTATTTAATTTTATATACCTAATTGCGAATGTTATTAATGTAAAAATTATGAATTGAGATATTATGTATTATATGATTAAAGACATACCTAGTATAACGTACCATTGTTATAAGGTGAATAAAGAATCTGAATCTGAATCTGTGTCTCGATCTAGGGCAGTATGTGTTTATGTCAGATCTGACTACTGAGTATAGGGTACATAAACGAGTCATTGAATTAATTTACTTAACAGAAGTACATAAATACGGAACACAAACCGCTCAAGAAATTAAAAGCTGTTCGAATATCAAGTTCTATTCGTATATACCTACAATAAAACTATTTTGTGCCTTTTCTTGGAATACAGAATTATGTCCACTATCTTTTTAATCGAATTCAAAAAAACGATGTGCCTCATAAATCTTTACAGTCCGTTTTCGATGCATTTTATATTCGAAATCTGGTACTTGTCATGTAGTCCCATTTAAAATATGATTGAGATCTGACGAGTAGTATTTGTGTCATCCCTAATAATGTGTATGTTATGTTTGAAGTCGGTTGCTTTTGTTATAATTTTTGGTTTTACTTTGTTTGAACATGAAAATTCACGCGGCAAATTTAAATGCGTTCCGATTTTAACAAACTAAACTCTATTCAGTCCGTCATTAAGTCTTTATACTAATATATATTCAACTGTAACAAATAGGTCAGTAGGCAAAATCTCGATTCTCCATTCATCCGTTTCATAACCCAAGTTTATGTCCTGACTGAGCTGTATATTGCGGCTTGTGATGGATGTTGAGGGGTAAGAGCGGCAGTGGGACGGGAGGGGTGACGACAGGGTATGACAAATGAGCCCTATTTGCTGTAAGCACGTGTTCTCGAGTTGTTACTAGAATCGCTACGTTGCAAACGAACACTGCTTGTTGGTAACGTGTCGTAACAGTCAGTGACATAAGTTTCTGGACGCTTTTAACTTCTACATAGTCTTTTGATATATCTTTTATGGACTTTTGTTCTAATTGTACAAAATTATTGTATATGGAAGAATTGATAGTTTATTAATAGATACATATCAATAAGAATGTACATGAATCAGTGTTCAAATGTGATAGTGTTTAGAATTTTCCTAAGAGAATACGATATTTTTTTATTTTAGCATAAACAGTGACTTTATGTAAACGAAAGTAGCTGACGATTACTTGAAAGTTAGTTCGATAGTTCTTTTACATTAATGATATATAACAAGATGTACCTACATAAATATTTTAGGCACCTATTCGGTACCGATGCACGTAAATATGTCCTAATCGAAGCGGCAGAAAAGGAAAAATAACATGGCAACTAGCTGTCCTTTTTGGTGGCTTGTCAAACTTAGCTTTGAGCTGTTGGAATGAATATCTTGTCATGTTAATTTATTCTAATTGTGTATAATTAATACGATAAAATAATTTTGCGTCCTTATAGTAAGGACATTGTTGTGCGTAATATTAACTGAAGTTTTTGTTTGTATGAAAACTGTTTTGTCTCTTCCTTGGTCTTCGGGTCCGCGACTGGACTTCTGACTGAAATGACACAAACCTGACCTACTTTATCATTTGTAGGTTAAGTAGTTTTAAGCGTATTGTGAGCTCCGTCAATCGCGGACCAGTGTCCGTCCGTCCAAAAGGGCTATTCCAGCAAATGAGAGTTTTCTTCCACTGCACTCATTTATTTCCAAATCCAAAAGGGCTATTCCAGCAAATGAGAGTTTTCTTCCATTGCACTCATTTCTATCCAAATCCAAAAGGGCTATTCCAGCACATGAGAGTTTTCTTCCACTGTACTCATTTATTTCCAAATCCAAAAGGGCTATTCCAGCACATTAGAGTTTTCTTCCACTGCACTCATTTATTTCCTGCTGGGATAATTCATGGACGACACAGCACCTATCATTTTCAAATGTAATGGATAAAAATATCTATAGGCAGAATAGTTTCAACTTAACACACCAAATAGAAACATACAGAGCTCTGAATTGTTTATGATATCATTTTACTATGTCAATTTGGAATTCCGCTTACAAAAAAACGCTTGTGAACTTCTATATAAAAAGTTCTAAGCACAACATGAATCTAGTATTGTATTATCAGACATACCTATTGTTACAAAATTGTAAGATAAAGAGATTTAAGAGGCATATTTTTAAAAAGTAAGAATTATAACCAGCACGAAACGAAATACCTACCACTGGATAACCAATTATCCGGAAAATGGGCACTATATTTATTCGTAGGCACTATGCATTAAATTAAACTGTTATTAGTAGCCTTATCTAACACTCTAACAGTTTAAAGAACACAAAATACTGGTTTTTAACCTCTGTGAAAAAGAGGGCTGTGAGTTATTGTTAATTGTAAAATAAGTAAATAGAACTCAACTGAATTTGAATATAAATATCTTCGTCCCTTTGACAGTTAGATAATGCGAACAAAATGATAAATTCAATGGCTCACTTCACCAAAGTAGCTTCAATTGGCAGAATGTGACCCAGGGGCCTTGCTGAAATATGTATATATCATTGACATTTTTTCCTTCTTGTTTAATTTTGTAACTGATTCTAATTTTAACTGTTAAATATAAAGCTATAGAAACTATTATTCTCTTTTCGCATTCGAATTTCGCAGTCAGCATTAAATACTCTCTTATAAGTAGCATAACTACTACGCAAAACTAGACAAAAGTATCGATACCAACTTCAAATAAGTATCTTTACTCGTTTGAGTAACAAGCACAACAAGTAAGTTGGTTCCCGGTTTCACAAATTGGGGAACTTTTGCCGGATGTCGCTTAACGAGGACAACGTGCCAAATAAGCATGATACTGCCAATACGTCTGCTCCTGAGTGTTATTAAATACGTATCTAGTGATTCATGCTATTTAGTTCATTTAATTTTATTTTTCTTTTGAGAGAGATTTTGATATCTATTACATTGACTGAGAATGTTGAGTGTCAGTTTGGGTATCTTGGCACGTTTGTAGGTTAAATCAGCGTTAGATTTAGAAATATCATTGCAACATTTTTATGGTTATTAGTATTTATTTAATCATTTAAGTCATAATCACTCAAAATCCCAAAATATTGCGAGAGTTTGTGAGTAACTGAGTTTTATGACTGTGCATGCTTGTAACTCCTTCACACTTAAAACGCTGAACAGATTTGAATGAACATTGGAACATATATAGCTCAAAACCTGGATTAACACAGGATATTTCAATTGTCATTGCCACTTTGAATCTTTGTCTGTGTTGGTGAAACTGCGGGGCGCAGCTGGTATCTAATAAAAGTAGAAGCAAAACCCCTTTGTACCTTTTATTTTGCTATTATAGCATGTACAATGCAATTCGACAGCATTGAAATCGATCTGTTAATCAAGAAATAGATTGAAAATGGATATTAATTAAGTACGCCGTTATTATATCATAGCATATACGTACTACCAGAAATGTTTCCCATCAAATACCTACCAATAATCTTTGCGACTTTCTAGTCTTCTCTCAAATAGGGAGTGAACCTTTAAGCTAGTCTCCTTAACTCAAGTTTATCAAGTAGATTTTTAGCCGAACCGGCCCTCAGATGAAGTTCTCCATACATAACTGCTCCTGTGCTTGGTATAAGTTCAGTGCTTGGTCTGTCTGACATAAAATTCCGCCTCTAATTCGAATTACTCAACAACTTGCGTTGTTACCTATAAGGTTAATATACAGGCGAGTTTCAGTGCGAAGTTCATAACGGAACTCCTCAAAGTATTGTAGGTTTGACGTGCCATGCTACCAAATGGTCGTACGTCGCGTTTCTGTATCTATCAGGAAATTTATCATTTCCCTGTTTTAGTAAAATTTTAGCGATCTGAAACAGCGAGTTAACGGTTGCACCGTAACATGATCGCTTTATTTTCGTTGGCAGAATCGAGACAGTAAGCCGAGTGCAATGCACGTGCACGTGCCTTCCATAGGTTCCCATGCACACACCTTTTCTATGTGGGCATGTGAAATCTGTATCGATCTTGATGCCCATGGAGGTTCAATAATGAGATTTCTACATAATGAGAGATATCAGATCCTCAGAAAGTGCTGCTGCTCACCTTCTGGTATGTTACCCTTAGTCGCCTCTTACGACACCCGATTACCTGCGGGTAGAGATGTGAGGGTGACATTCTAGCCCGGCACAGGGAGCTTATTAGCTTAGCAGGCGTTAATATTAAAGGCAAAATGTAGCTACGATAATAAACCACCATTGTGCGGTTTTTAGCACATAATTAAACTAAGACATAGTTAGACCAAGCTGACTGCGAGAATAGGATATATTAATAAAATTTAGCTGCAGTTTGGCAACCCTAGTCAGGAAATGTACATATTCCAGCTTTACTAGGTCACAGGTGGTAACTGAATCGTGAATTGTAATGTCGCAGGTGGTGCTTGCTGGATACGGGCCATTTGTCACTAGGGAGGTAATTAAAGCGAAATTACAAACACTGGAGATATAGCATCTAACCATAGGTACTAATACAATGCAGGTTTGTGTAGACCACTTACGTTGTGAGCGATGTGTTCTTGTAATTGGCAGGAAGAGAATTTAAACTGTTAGGCGGTCTACAAATCTTAGTTGGTTTTCTATGGACAATTGAAACCATACTACAGTACTGTTTTCAGAATTGCTGTATTACTGAACTGAACATTCCTCTGAAATACATGAAATAAAATAGAACGGTAGTTTATATATAAACAAAAAAATATATAGTTATTTTTTACAACATTGTTGGGACGACCCCCTGGGGAATCACCAATTCCCCAGTGGGTGCCAGGCTAGAATGTCATCACCCCATTGCTACCTATGGGTGTCGTAAGGCGACTAAAGGTAATTCTTCCTTCTGATGAACTGATAACTTGAACTGCTATCCACAGGACGCCTGCGAAGCGTGGGGGTTATGGCAAATCCCCCCTTAATGGGGGAGGCTGTGTTCAGCAGTGAACAATACGGCTGATACTAATCCGTTATCTACCAATCATATAATATTTGCATTTTAAAGCACTTATTATATAAAAACTTAACTTTAAGAAGGTTCCCATATGTGTTCACTTTGAAGGTGAAATCCTTCTTAGAGGATCTTGTTTGAATGCAGAAAAAGTATAATAAACTATGTACAAACATTACTGCACCAATTACGTTCTGAAGGTTATTCAGAACTGTTTGATTAAGGTAATTTTTTTAAGGTAAGTGTTTTTAAATTTTTCGGAACTCCTCAGCGATAATTTTCAGTTCTAGCTCCTAATTGATCTGCATCGCACCCTTAAAGCGCAAAAATCATTTTACACACTAATATTATTAAAGTTTGTGAGTGAGGAAGTGAGTGTGTACATTTGTTACTCCATCACGCTCAAACGGCTACACTAAATTGTATTTGGATTATAGATATAGTAAAGATAAATTAAGATACTTTTTATCATCAAAATCACTAATGAATAGGTTCATGCGTTACTTTGCGGAAATGCAAATTTAATATTAACAAATATTTTATGAAAAAAATAAATTAATATATAAAAAAATTAAAAATAATAAATTAATATTTTTTTTCCGACTGATTTTCCTGTAAAGCCGACGTGACGTCACATAGGCCACGCAGCCAAACCGGAAGAATTTTGGCCGCGCTCAGGCCCGTGCTCGTCGCTTCGCGCAATCGTTACTTCCAGATGAAGGACTTCAAAACAGCCCGAAACTGTTCGGAATCTTTCCGTTAAATATAACGCGGGTCCTAGCCGTTTCCTAATAAGTTAATATGGATAAAACTCTCGATAGTATTCAAAGTGAAGAATGTTAATTTAATGTTTTCTTAAAATATTTGTTGTTATCATAATCACTCTTCTTCATTGTCTACGCGGGTGAAACCGCGGCGCACAGCTGGTACAGTATACTCATTCATAATACGAAATCTTGTATATCTCAAAAAACTTCCGAACAAGTAGGTAGACCAACATATTTCTGTATAGTAAATAAGGCGATATTGATGATGATATTTGGATGGTTTTGTACAGTAAATAAGTTTGAAAAAAACGGCTAAGCGCGATTTGGACTCACGCACCGAGGATTACGTACAAACCTTTAGGTATATAAGTAAAAGTTATGGTATTTTTATTGCTAAAAGAAATCCATAAAATGAATAAAAATATTTTTACTATATGATGTAACTAAAAATATATACTTTTCGTAATTTTCCCTTTATCTGTGCTATAAAACGTTGCTGCAAATTTCAAGATTCTGACTTCACGGGAAGTACCCTGTAGGTTTTGATAGTGTTTTATCTTTTGTATCCTTGTAAGTGTCCTTGTAGACAGACAACAAAGTGATCCTATAAGGTTTCGATTTTTCCTTCTGAGGTACGAAACCCTAAAAAAGCACCATCATCGTAGTAGTCTACGAGTATGTTACTCATTCAATAGCTCAGTTACACTAATAAATTGAAAAATTAATCAGCTGTCAAAACTTCTTCTTCTTTACGTGTAATGTTGAACATAACATTTTAATACATCAGATATGAACATGTGACGCAAGATGATGGCATCCAGGCCCAGTGAACCAGAAGTGGCAGCAATATTCATAAAAACAATTGGGTGTCACGCGGTGGGCTGGCCGATTTGAATCCGTGTTAGTGGGCCCCCTCGCAATACATCCGTATATTGTAGCGACATCCGTCTGCAAGTGACATCTTTAT
This sequence comes from Plagodis pulveraria, assembly GCA_963890685.1. Classification (NCBI taxonomy): domain Eukaryota; kingdom Metazoa; phylum Arthropoda; class Insecta; order Lepidoptera; family Geometridae; genus Plagodis; species Plagodis pulveraria. The sequence continues at coordinate 7,921,962 of OY982950.1, forward strand.
GACTGGACGCGCAAACAGTATGACTGTGAAAAAAATATATCAATTTCGTACAAAACTGTTTGGGGTTCCATGTCAGCTACATTTGTTACTACTCTTATATGGATTAATCCTCTAGCTAGAAGCGTATGGGAAGCAGTGATGGCTCAGTGGCATTGGCTATGGACTGCTGCGCAGCAGGTCCATAGCCAATGCCAGATTCGAATCCCACCACGGGCTTGAGCTCCACCGCATGGTGGAAGGGCATTTTGCGAATGCCCGACCACCCTCAAGTAGAAAATCTGCCGCCAAGCACATAACGGTGTGTTCCGGCAGCTGTCCTTGTGAGCCAGTGAAATTAAAGGCACATGAGACTTAACAACTATGTCTCAAGGCAACGGACGCAGTACAATTCGTAACTTGTGACGAAATGCATCTGTTATAGGCAGAGGTTAGTCCGCTTAACATCAGGTGGGCCTCGAGCATGTTCCGTCACAATAACATAATAAAAAAACACTCGTGGTAGGCCACGATAACTTGATCCAAAAATGAATCTAAAGATATGTAAATAGAAGATGTAAAGACGATATGTGTTACTTGTGCTTTGCAGAGCAGACCATAAAGATAGTTTTAATGACGATCTTGTTTGTGTTTGTGCGAAAAACTGGGGGACAACAGGAGTAACCCCATTTCTCATTATCATATAGAGACGTAATATTAAAACATTGTAATGTATCAATATTGTACTGTAGTTCAACGCGCTCTGTATTTAATGAAATTTTATTTTAACACTTAAAAGTATACAATTTAGTGAGATCAGCAGTCTTAAATACAAAATTAAAATAAAGAATATTAAATACTATATATAATAGATAATTCCGCCATAATTTCCAAATTTGCTCCTTCAACACCTATTGACTTCCACCTCCGTGCCAATGTCTATCATAGCTGTGCGTTAACTGGTATATTTGCGGAATTTTCACAATTTTATATTTAATGATTTCATTAATTTAATATTGAATTTCGAGAAGTACCGCCTGAATAAATTACCCGATTATCCAATAGCAAAATTTTGAAATGCCCTTTCATTTAAAAACCTCATAAACTTCACCTATTTTAGTCAATTTTAAAATGTCAACCCCGTATTAATACCTCAGCAACATTTAGGCTCGGTTAAACTCTAGCGTGTCTACCTATTCTAAGTTTATCCCCGATGCGATCTCGGTGTACGTACCTCCGAGTTACAAATCTGCAAAAAACAATAAGTACTTCTCTTTTTCATCACAAATACCTCAAATTTTACATACAAGTATGTATGTTCAATTCATATGTTCCAGTTCCGCAACTTGCCACAGAGACGTCGCTTTGCCAGGTCAATAAACCTATGTTTAGTCCACAATCCTGAAAATCAACGCAATTTGACAAGCTTATCAGTATTTGACATGTTTAATTCTGGTGAATACGTGATCGATCTAAACGCACAAGCTCCTTATGCTATCCGGTGCCAAAACGTATGGAACTAGGCGTATGCCTAGTTCCATACGTTATAGTTCATACTACGTACATATCCGATACTCTGGCGATGCGTAATACATAGCATTCTAAATTCGCTTTCATTATACGCATGGCCTAAGTATTGCACGCCCAATCAGCAGATAATATTAAAAAGAGATCTGTTTCCCTATAGATAAACTCTAGGAGCCCAGAAAGAATGCATATTGTTGTAGGCGATATCCATCACGTAAGACAGCGGTCAAATGCTTGCCTATTTATTTTCTGTAACAAAAGTTAATCCAGGATCAAAGAAAAGATAGATACAATACAAAATAATAGTACACATTTTTTTTGAAGCGGTACTAGCTATTGGCAGCCATGCTGCAAGTCTGTTTCGATTGCCACCGCCTGCCTAGAATTGCCTGCCTAGCTACGACCCTCAAGTAGAAAATCTGTCACCAAGCACCTAACAGTGTGTTCCGGCAGCAGTTCATGAGAGCCAGTAAAGTTACAGGCACATGAGGCTGTATGTCTCATGGTGTAGGGCGCAATGCAGTTTATCACTTTTCAAGAAATGTATCTCTTAGGCAGGTATAACCAGCTAGGCATCATGCATATTTCTTCACAATACTATTAAAAAAACCTTTGAAAAGATGAACTTGCTACTTCACACTTAACTACAGTAAAATTTTCAGCAACGAGAATTATATTTCGTGTTTCAGTCTACACTAACCATAATGTTTGCTTGATCTGTTCCATTTCTAACGTTTCCGAAAAGTTTACGTATTTATATCTGCATAATTGAATGCAGCTAGCGGAGAAATCGCGAAAATATGCCAAATAGTTGCCGCAAAGCGTTGTTTTCCTCATAAGTGGAGCATTGGCAAGGTTGATTCCACTTGTTATTTCAGATTGAACTGGTAGACTTGACAAGGTCAACATTTTTGCCCACTTTTTTGCTGGAAAGGGATCTAAAAGACAAAGTATAGTGTGTAAATAGAATCTTTAATAAAACCAAAAAATATAATCTTTCTATTCTGGTAACTGTTTCAGCTTTGAATTTAGATTTGAAGCGCTCGTAGCGAAGTTTGGTTAGCTGTTCTTAACCGATCAGCAAAATTAAGCAACGTCCACCGCGGTGAGTTGTATGGGTGAATGCTAGATGCATTACTACTGAGCGCTTCCGTGCTTCTGAGGGCAAGTTAAGCAGTCGGTCCCGGTAGTCGTCTTAGGATGGCAGTCGTTATAGCATGGTGGTAGGGCACTTTTTGAATACCCGTCTAGCTAGCTACCACCCTCAAGTAGAAAATCTGTTGCCAAGCACCAAAGGGTGTGTTCCGGCAGCTGTCCTTGAGAGCCAATTCTAGGTTAGCGTGAACAATATCTTTGACCACATCATCACCTACCATCAGGTGAGATTGTGGTCAAAGGCTAATCTATCAAACATAAAAAAAGAAAACTTCCTTTTTTTTTTCTTTACGACGGCAAACGAGCTGGCGGCTCACCTGGTGGTAAGTGATCACCATTGCCCACGAACATCCGCAACACCAGAGGTCTCGAGGATGCGTTGCCGGCCTTAAAAACCTATTTAACCTACTACACTTCAACGGTCTTTGGAAATTGTTGTTGGTAGTACACGCTACTAGTTGGCTATCCGCCAGCCCGGGCCTACTTCTTTATCCCGTTTATGACCATAATCAGCACTACTTGAAACCTAGTCTACAAAATATGATATGATTAACAGTTTTGATTTGAACCCCCACATACCACTATAGTAAACTTACATTCGAACTTTTACGTGAGAGCGAGCTGCACGCATTGAATCAAGTCATTTGTGCGATAAAGATAGCGCTATAAGAATATTATTATTTCGTGACGGCCACTGTCGAATCTTAGTATTGATATTTTAAGTTCGATAATGATGTAGGTTTTCCATAATAAAAGGTGGGAGTTAGGCCCCAGTAGTAGCATTAGGCGCATTATGTCGCTGACGCATTATGACAAGAACTGAAGTTCCATCAGTATGGGGCTGTGTTAAAAAAAAGACATCGATGGTAAAATTGTACCGCGTTTATGAGAAAATATAAAGGGATGCTTATTCACATAAAACTGTTTAGCTCAATAGAATTATTTATAATAAATCTATGTATACACCTACTATATTTATTTAACTATCAGTCCTAAAGCTTAGATATTATAATATCATATTTTCATTACCACTCATACAAAAGTTATTATTGAAGATTTTGTGGTTGTAAGTCATTGAACTTATAAAAACCGGCCAAGTGCGAGTGGGACTCGCGCACGAAGGGTTCCGTACCATTATCTATAACCTGATCTTGCAAGTTACAGACACTTTTCGCAGTGTCCGATTGAGCTTTGTAGGTACGGTGAAAACCTCTTTTATTGTATCGAAGCCCCCTTAATTATTTATTTTATTTTATTTTCATTAATTGTATTTCAAGAGTACATAAAACTAATTATTCTGTGAATAGCTAAAGCGTCTACCTGTCGCCGTTATTAGTATCGAGCAAAAAACGGTAAAAAAATCAAGTTTGTTGTATGGGAGACCCCCTTAAATATTTATTTTATTTTATTTTTAATATTTGTTGTTATAGCGGCAATAGAAATAGATCATCTGTGAAAATTTCAACTGTCTAGCTATTATCGTTCTTGAGATACAGCCTGGTGACAGACGGACGGACAGCGAAGTCGTAATAGGGTCCTGTTTGTACCCTTTGGGTACGGAACCCTAAAAACGGGAGAAACGGCTACCGTACCTTGAACATGGCAATGTAAAATCAGGTGACATTTCCTGAATGAGTCTTAGTAGTGTGCAGCTGTGTGCTATATGCTTGTGTTAAATTTTCTCCATATTATAATGTCCCGATTTTAGAGCGTACCCTATCTTTCTTTGTTTAAATTGACGTTTTTAATTAAAAGTCAACTCTGCTATATTATTCCAATGATATACTTTTGAGGAACGTGTTTTGGAAATAACCTTGTATAACAGAATATGATCAAGATGACAATATCTCTTGCCGCCTGCTACAAACTTAATATGTAACACATAACTTAGGCTCAAATCTAGTTCACGGGAAGCAGCTCTTGTCAACCCCTTTATAAACTATTCAAATAAAGCTATTTTATATATTGACGGTCTTGTATTGTTCTTAGCCATTTGAACATTACTCAAGTAATCTTCAAATGGCTATTTGGAGGAATATGGAATAGTTCTGGTTTTTTATGCTGGCGTAGTTCAACCAGCTAACCTGACCTAGATTTTTTCTAGTGGAGTGTTCTAATTAGTATATTTTTAGATTAGATTTCTTTTATATAGTTTTCTTGTAAAATATGGATTACCTTGTAATATGAGTGGTATTGTTACAATCCCATATACGTAAATTTATATAAAACTAGCTGACCCGGCAAACGTTGTTTTGCCATATAAATAATTTAAAAAATAAGGGTTGATCGTATAAGGGTGAAAATTGAGGATTGTATGTATTTTTGTATATTGTATCATAAAAAAATAGAAATTAAGAATTTTGTCTAAAAAATAAAAAAAAAAATTTAGGGGTGGACTGGGTAGTCCTAACATTACCGGATAAGCACAAAAAATTTCATCAAAATCGGTCTAGCCGTTTCGGAGGAGTATGGCAACGAAAACTGTGACACGAGAATTTTATATACTTATTTAAAGAAGATAAAATGTTACCGAACGTATGACCACTTAATCGTTCGTAAAATGAAACGTTAATTGGCGACAGTTCTATATAATCTGTGCTACCACAGATTTGTCAATCCATACGGATTGGCATTAATATTGCAAAGATAATTGTTATCCACTTTTTTTTTCAAAAATTATGCGTCTCCTAATTTTGAAACTTTACGTGTGTGTTGATTATAATGTAACCTTTCTGTGGAAAAAAATATCAACCCAAACCCGAAGGACGGCAAAGAAAAACTGTGCCCAGAACTGGGAGATGTGCACTATTTGCCAGAAAACGAGCTACGATGTAACACACTATGGCAATCCTGCAGTTGAATAGTTATTCATCAGGTCAGTGCGTCATGTTTTGGCATGATGCCATGGTGGGCAGGTGCTTCGTCTCTTTACCTACTGCGGTAAACGCATTGACTATATGAGTTTTGTGCCAACTCTTCTTGAGCATGGGCTGAGTTAATTGAAAAATGACGTGACCTGGGTCAACAAATAATGTTTTGGCATGGAGCCATGCCATAAGTAGCCGTTTAGTATATCACGAGTTTCCACGGTAGAGAGCTTAGTTATCACTATAATTGGTTACCTGTCATTTCAAAAAAGGTTTTTTAGCAGTCGGCAGCACCGGTATACATACTATTTTTGCAGAACTTTATTTTAAGTAATTTCAACCAGTAGTTTACAGTATGGAGCAATTTTTCAAGTCGAAGAATTTGGCATATTTTTCATTTGGCTTTATGATGTTCATGCTTACTTTTGCCTACTTTTGAGAAGAATATCTGATTTGATGATTGTCTTTTTATTGGATTGAGTTCAATCAATTTAATTTCAAGTTAGTTCGATTTAAGTTACATGAACTTTGATCAGGTAGTTTTTATTTGTACTCAATAATATTTCAATTATTAGATTCTCAATTATATATATATTTCTGATACATGATCATTGCTCATCAATAATAATATTATGGATATATGATATAATATATATATATTATATCATATATCCGATATAATATAACGATACACTAAGTTAATTTAATTTGTCTTTTAAATTCATAGTGTTTTGAATCGATTTAAAAATGTGATAGTTACTCTGCCTGTAACCTGCATATTATATTATGGCCAATAAGTGATCTTTATCTCTATAAGTGGGGCAGCTTGCGTTATAAAAGCAAATATATTGTTTAATATATTTTATTGTGCGTATAGGGTTGTCTGTACCACTGCAATTCTATGAGAATATACTCATAGAATTACACTACTAAATCGATTCAAAACACAATGAATTTAAAAGACAAATTAAATTAACTTAGTATATCGTTATATTAGTAATCTTGTTGGTGCCTGACTCGAGAATGACGTTTCCAAGATGTACATTGACATGTACACATGGTGAATTATTGTGGAAAAAAATCTTTTCTGTCTACTTGAGTTGAGTAAAATATAATTTAATTATGCTAATTGGCAACTCATCATACATTAATAGTTTAATAATATTTTATCAAAGATGGCAACAAATGTTTTTTTTATGTTATTATGACGTAACAAGCACGTGGTCTACCTGAGAGATACAGTTGTTGATTTTTATGTGCTTGTAATTTTAATGGCTCTTCAGGACTGCTGCCGGAACACACTGCTAGGCGCTTGGTGACAGATTTTCTACTTGATGGTGGTAGCTAGCTTGGCAAGCATTCGTAAAATGCCTTCCCACCATGCGGTGAAGCTCAAGCTAGATGTGGGGATCGAACCTGCAGCACTGCAGTCCATAGCTATAATCGCTCGGCTATCATGCTTCATAAGTAACAAAAAAATGATGATAAGAATACTAACTTGTGTACAAATCTCTACACCCAAGATACCAGTGGCTCTCGAAAGTAGCTAGATATAGGCATAAAGTCTCCCCTCTTTTTAGTTATGACTTGGAAACTCTTGTGCACCGCAATGTTTTTCTTATCCAAGAGTTTCATTACGAGTATTGGTCAGGTATTTTTAGAATTTTGGATTGCAGCCAAATAAGTCAGATTTCTGTATGTTTCTGAAAATAGGCCGAATATTGATGCATAAACACAACATTTTTCCTAAGAATTTTCATGCTGTTTAATGGTCTGATTGTTATTGGTAACATGAATGGCATTGAAGTATGTTGGAGATTATAGAATTATTGAACACTTAACTGGTATTTAACATTGAGTAAAATAACTTTACTAAGATTTTAGGAGGTCGTTTAGTAATGCTAAATTTGTGAGGTAGGTTACGTCGGAAACTATATACATATATTATATACATATTATACTTAATATATACATATATTATATACTTCATATATACATATAAGTATTATATATATAAAGGTCAGCATTTCCTAAAGTCTCTTCCACCACGCGTTGGGGATCAAACTATGGACGTGTGGCTCGGCAGTCCATAGCTATTATCGCCCCGCTATCATTGCTGGAAGGCCATTTTGGGAATGCTTGCCTGGCTAGCTACCACCCTCAAGTAGAAAAGAAAACCTTTGACCGAGCACTTAAAAGTATGTGTTCCGGTAGCAGCCATTGAGAGCCTATTAAAATAGAGGCACATGAGACTTAGGAACTGTGTATCTCGGGGTGATGGTTTCAGTTCAATTCGTCACTTGTGATGAAATCCATCTGTTGTAGGAGGTTATTGCTTAAAATACGGTGAAGTTCGTGGTTGTTCCATCACAAAAAATATGAAAAAAAATCTGCAATCCACATTTTTTTGCCTTAGAAAGGATAAAACTAATCGACAAGTATTCGAAATTTGAGCAAGATCCCACGCGGAACGACAGGTAGACAAACAATAAAGTGATTTAAAAAAACGTGGTTAAATTACGTTAACAAAAGTTTGTCGAGTCTGCAATGAATTACGGGTATCTAAATGCTTTTACTGTAATAGCTTTAGTGTTGTATATAGTTCCTAGTATTTTGTTAATAAAGGCATACCGCCGGATAAAAATATAAACAAAATGTTAAAATTTCTATTAAAAAAAATTGATATCATAAAAACTCATCTCTGAATCCTGCGGTATACGTTTTCAAGTACAAAAATAATAAAAAAATATTAAAATTGCCAGCTATACATTAATAACAATTCATTTCTTTGTCTGAACCGATTATTTGAACCCAACAACATTGTACAATTTATGACTGTTCGTTACGGGAACAATCCTTTGTAATGGATTCCGTATACGATGTATTTTTTAAAGTTTATAGCGACTTTATTTCCTGAAATTACACGTACATTCTTGGTACTTTTACCATCGGGATCGCGTTGCAAAAATACATCGTAAAATTAAATTAAAAATATTGTTCATGCTCGAACATTCAGGCTCTGATTACTTTAACTTACTCGCACCGTGCCCGTCCAAAAAACGTCCGTCTATTTAAACATAATCAATTTGGGGTCCATTGCCAAATTAAAAAAAAACGAATTGAATGGCCGTACCAACACATTTGTGTACAAATCCTTCATTTTGGTTTAATTTAAACATTTTCTAATCGTACATCATCTCTGAAACAATATTGAAAATATCTTCCTGTATCACGTCTAGAAATACCAGGCTCTCATAAACCATGAGTATTTCACAAAACACTCTCGCTGTTTTGTTACTACATTATGTATGTACTCATAAATAATTAATCAAATCGTACGCGCCCAGAAATCCCTTGGTCATTTCCATGACTTAGTTCTGGCATGAGTTCATATTCTGACAAAACATTGAGTGGTGGTAACCACCCAGACATACTACAACCAAACCCTACTTCCTATCGTGATCGTTTAGCAGCAATCTATTATAAAACATGGGTAAAAATATCTTGCTTCATCATGACATGATATACCAGGCTATCATAAACCACGACTATTTCATAAAGCATTCTCGGTGTTTTGTAACTAGGTACACCACCTACTCATTGGAAACTGATCGAACCGTAAGTATTCGGTCAAAAGTTCCTTGGTCATCAGCATAACTTAGTTCTGGTATGAGGTCATATTCTGACAAAAATTGGTGGTGACCACCCAGACGTACTATGACCGAGCTCTACTTCCTATCGAGATCGTTTAACAGCAATCTATTATAAAACATAAGTCAAAATATCTTGCTGGATCATCATGATGTACCAGTCTCTCATAAACCTATTATGTACTTATAGATAACAGATCGCGCCGTGCCCGCCCCAAAGCCGCCCGTACATTACCATAACCTAGTTCTCGTCCGAGGTCACATTCTGATAAAGCACGTCTAAGTTCGGTACCTCGGTACTTCGGTACGTAACATTTCCATGAAGAATCCACGTAGTAAATCCTAGTTTATCATCGAAGCATCGCGTAAGGTGAACGCAGCACGATAGCTAAGGTCAACAGCTCCAGTACAGTGCAGTTGACTTGCATTTATTTATAGTTTTAATGCTAATAAGATGGTTCGAAGTTCTAACTTGAAACGGTATTTTGAAGCAGTTACTGTTCGTGCTGACTGGCAGTGCTATTTTGAAAGGAAAGACTTGGCGGTGGTCGTTAATAGCGCAGACAAATATTACTTTTACTGATTTTACCGGTGATCTTTTATATATAATACAAATTGTAGGACAGGGTCAGTATTAATTTTTTATAGATTTTGTTATAATTTTTACAGATTTGTTAAAAAAAAAAAAAAAAATTTTTTACAGACTTCCAAAAAACTTTGTTGGGTAGAGTACACCTAAAAGTTAGTTCCATTAGAATTTCATCAACATCGAGCGGGTAGTTTCAAAGTCACAGTCAATTAACTGAAAAAATATTTCATCATTGAGGATGATTCAATATTAATTGCAACTCTTTTCCACGGTGAACAGCATATTGTAGGTGAGTAGCAATAATCTGCTAAGCATAATTAAATATATAAAAAAAACGGATCCACTGAAACGTATGAAACAACTTTTGGAACTTGTACCATCGTAATATGAGGTCAGTGTTTTGAAACAGCATGGTACCAATTTCAAAAGTTATTTCATACTTGAAGTCGGTTCCTTTTTTTTTAATTTAATATATATATTTGACTATTTTTGTCTACAATACAGACATATATTACGTACAATACATATAAGCTATTGAGTATATTAATAAAATTTAGTATAGTAAACATAATGTAGGTCCTAAAATTAAAAAATTCTGTCCCAATATTAGGTAGGTAAAGATTGCGCTAATGGAGTGCTGGGCTAGAATGTCATCCCCCATCTCTAGGCGTTGGTGTCATAGGAGGCGACTAAGGGTAAGACAGTAGAAGGTGGGCAGCAGCGCTTTCTGAGGAACTGATTTCTCATCCTGCGATCCCCAAGACGCCTGCCAAGAGTGGATATTATGGTGAATCCCCCCATTATGGGGGAGGATTGTGTTCAGCAGTGAAAAATCCGGCTCATACAGTAAGGAAACAAAATAACTAATTTAAGGGGATACAGCAACGGTCCGAAAAAATTAAACTACTTTTATTCTTCAAACAAAAATTGTGTGATCAATATTTTTATACCACACCACTCAGAAAAGGTCTCATTACTCGTTCGAAAACATGTTACAAAGTTTGTCATTTTTCCCTTATAAATGTACGGCGGGGAAAGTTATATGGATTTTCATTCCTTCACTCCGTAGCAGTGAAGGAATGTTGTATGAAAAGCCATACCTGCCCTGGTAGCGTTCTTTTGTTTTTAGCTGCTTACATAGAAAATCAATCTCAAAAAGGTTTTATTTCAAATACTAAGAAAAAAGTGGTGTGATTTTTATTTGTACTCGATTTTCAATGAAAGGAGGTTGGCAACCTTCTTTTGCACTACGAGAAAAAAAAGCGCGGCAATTTGTTATGTTTGTTTAAATTTTGTTTTTTATTAAATTGATATTTTAACAGTACGCTTTTAATTATTCTAAATAATTTTCCAAAATGTCATCTGATAGTGAAAGTGACGATTTTATAATGATGACGCTACCAGAAATAAGAAATGCAGCTCAAGAAGACATAAAGAACTTACCGCCTGAGAAGTCTCGAGATAAGTACGAGAAAACGTATAATGATTTTATTTTCCTCGTTGGTGTAGTATAAAGCACTATGTATCACTCGGGAGAAAGTTCTATTTCTGTTCTCGAGTTGCCTTTAAACAAACTCTCGAACAGAAATAGATCGTTTTCTCCCCTCGATGTACAATGTACTAATATTGTATTTAATGCCGTATAGTAATAGCTTAAAAGTAGGTATATAATATATACAAGGACTGTTCCATCACATGTTGGATGTTGAAAAATGCAACTAAGGACTTAGATTTCTAAGGGTAAGCGTGTACTGCATTAGCCGTACTACCACTCAGTGGTGGGGTTTTCGAAGCATGTCAGGCCCATAATTTTGTGTGAGTTCGGTCTAAGAAGCTCCTCAAGCCCTGATTAGCTAAGAGTACCTAGTAGATAAAGTACTGAGAGGCGGCGCGTATACTATCAACGAGAGCATTCCCAACGCGAGTTGGCATCAGGCATATGGTCGCCCAAAACCGAAATCTTCTTATCATGATGTCCTTGAGTGTTGTAAACTAAACATTAATATTAATATGTTCTAGAGTAGTAACTTGTTAGAGCAGACATATTATACCGACCCCGCGTGATATATAGGATGGAAAGAAATGATACGTACCCACAAAAGTTTTATTGTATGACGAATAAAATAAAACTTTTTTGGGTACGTATCATTTCTTGCTGCTTGAAAATAAAGAGTCAATTCTAAATCACAGCTTAAACAATAAGTTCTACGTAACAACCTTCACAATATATAAATCAGTTTAAATTAAAAATTCTACGTTACATGTTTGTGTACGTTCAAAAACTGTAATTAGAACGAGTTACGATGGAAAGTCACGACAAACAAGCAAACAAACATACTCGGAAAATACCAGTTCAATATACAGCAACATTATTTTTTCAAATGTTGAAAAGTAAAATAAACTTTGTCGTGCAGCGTTAAGGTTCGCGTACGGTTTTATGGGCAGCATTTGTTTTGTTGTTAAAACAAAATTGGTAGTTACAAACTAATGGTGGTTCACGCGAAGTTTTCTAGGTGTGATTTATAAATGGACATTTTTACGTTAATTTGTGTTATTCACGGTTTTTTATTGCTACAAATTACATGATAATTAATAGTCCGATACAAATTGCTTTCGGCTTTTGTTAGGCGCTTTTCGATAATGAACTTCGAAAAAGGTATTATTTGGGGGAAATGTTAAGTTTTGGTGTAATTATATAACAATTGGTTGTAGTTTCACGAGTTTTTTTTATTGCTATTGGTAATAACTTGATACCGTGACAAAATACAAAATATTTATGTATGTATTAAGAGAACGAATTACTTTCTTAATTCCTATTCCTTTATACCTAACTGCGTCCCGCGGATATAACTGCGTAAACAATGATGAGAACTGGTATCCAATGTTTTTTTTTTATTAAAACTAAACTATTTATATTCGAAGTTTCATCCAAATCGGTTGAGCCGTGACAGAGTGAAGGAGTAACAAACATATACACTCACATCCTCACTAACATGCTCACTTACTCACTCACACACTTTTGCATGTATAATATTAGTGTGATAGTGTGATGTGATATACAGGGTTATTGGAAAAAGTGGCGGTACTATAAAACGTTTTAAAAAAAATCATCTCAAAATGTTTGTCAGAACTGGCAGAAGTCAACACTAAGATGTTGTTAGCATTTTACCAATAACCCTGTTTACTACTGTATAAGGTTGTTACGTAACCTGTATACTGTCATGCCTGTTTCTCAGTGGGGTGGGCAGAAACCATGGATTTCCACATGGTACGTAAGTTCAATATATGGAATGTATAGAACTTCATAGAGTTCTGTTATTTCGGTAGATAGTTATTTAGTATTAAATTAAAACTTTAAATAACCCCCGATATTAACATTCACCATTTATTAACAACCTTATAATAAATAAATATATAAAGTATCCATTTATTGCCTTATTATAAAATAAAGATATGTATTTGCGTGCGCTACGCTGTTTTTCAGCATATCCCCACTCGGGCGGATGTTCGCCGAAAGACATGAGGTAAAAAAAGCAGTTCACAAATTAACAAAATAAACAACTTACAATCAAGATATTAAATTACATAAATATATGGCCAATTAAAAACATACGTGAGGGGGTGCATGTGTTTGTTTAATTGAGGTCAAGTTTGTTTGTAAGTGATTGTTTGGTGTTTGTGTTTCGACTTCCTCTGGGTTTTAAATGTTGCTTCAAAATTATGCCTTTGGCGATCCAACGAATGAACTCTTTTTAATTTTGTTTTAAAAGTGTTTCTGCTTGTCTTAGATCTGAGGGGTGGCGGGAGATCATTCCAAATTTTTGATACCCTGCATTTAAGCAACCTTTCAAACCAGCGGTTTTATGTTTGGGGATAAGCAGAGTATTTTGGAGCTTAGAGCAGGTGTTCAAGGAATGGGTATCTTTACTCCATGTGAGTTTTTCAAAAAGATACTCTGGTATCTATTATAGATACTCTGGTAAATTGTGGAACAAGAAGTTCCACAATTTTTTTTGTGTTAGATAGTGTTCTTAATTATTGCAACTATTCCAATGAACCTCGACAATCTTGTCTAGGTTCTACTTCTGCTGTAAGTTTCTGAGGATTTCAGATCAAGGTTATCAATAAATTCAGATCACCTGGAGGTGATGCTGCAGCATCAGGTCAAGGTTACCATGATACTATAATTCAAATTGTTCAGGCCTCAAAAGATGCTTCTCATCTTTGATCAAATAAAAAATAGCAGGTGATCTTAAATCAGCTGAACATTTCATTTTTATTTATATCTAGTAGGTTATCTTTTAACCACTATTTCACCTATGACTATAAGTCATAATGTGGTCAAAAAGTTCAGGCTAACCTAGAATTAACGTCTCTCAAGGATAGCTGCCGGAACACATCGTTAGGTAATTTTCTATTTGAGTTTGGGAGCCAGGAGGACATTCGCAAAATGCCCTGCCACTATGCACTATGCACACTGCCGTCGGTCTTGGGATAGGTGTCATTATAGACACCTATCCCAAGACCGACGGTTAAGAAGTACGCTCCAAAGCACGTGGAAAGCTCTAAGTAATGCAACTAGCGGTCCCCATCCGAGTCAAGACCGCAGTGGAAGTTGCTTAACTTAGTGGATTGGCTAAGAACGACTCATAATAACCTCATTTAAGTCGTCTTTCAAACAAAAAATATATACCAAAATCGGTTCTTAGGCAGCCGCAGGCCTGGCGCGGTCGCCAGGCCAGCGGCTGCCTAAGATATTCTTATGACGTATATCTTTTGACGTTCTTTGTGTTTTAAGAAAAACATATTTTTGTAAAATGATCTTGTCATCCTCTATGTTGTTATAGAAAACAATCTGTATTCACCCCGCATACAAGGGGTAAGGTCAGGAAGATGATACAGCGCATCGTACGAAGAGAACTACTCGTGCAAAATTCAGGACCATACGTTCTTCATATGTTATTGAATTCGAAGTTTCATAATGAAATTCGTAGAGCTTCGCTATTTCGCTGGCGGAGTCTGTGAGAGTTCGGAGAGTTCGATACGATTTTATGTAGAGTTAGCAGAAAGTTCGTTTTAATCCGACTAAATTTACTCCAGCTTCACGTTAGTTATTTGACTAGTCAGTTATTATAATGCATAAACTGTAAGATTAGGATATTGTATTTTATATTGCTTTTGAAGGTGATCCTGATTGAACCACTGATTGCTCTCAACAACGATTGTGAAAGCAAAAAAAGCTCACAAATTTGCAATTTGTTGAGCAATCAGTGAAGGAATTTAGAGCACTTTCAATAAAATGCAGCATTGTTTCGTCAGTATTGCGTTAAATTTTTACGAATCGCTGATATAAATTACTGAATATCCAGGTGGTTAGGAATTTTTGGTAAGCTTTTTTATTCGCTTTCGTACGTATTACTATACTTTTGCTTTCGCGAGGTGTGCTGGCAGGTGGCATATCCCTTCTGACTGTCATCTTCTACTGCGGTTCCCAAGACGCCTACCACGCGTGCGCATTATGGCAAACCCTGCCGTCGAAAAAATTAACATTTTGGAACAAGTCGAATCCGAAATTATTTCGGATGACCAGCTTCCGACCTAAGTAAATAGTTTTCTGCTATTTGGGTAGATGTCGCTGACATCAGAAAGACGTGCATTCAAACGGATGGAGAAGATTCGACTGTCCAGCACCCGCTTCCATAGCATAATTGGTAATGCACCGGACGGTATTCTGGGGGTGGCGGGTTCAAGTCCCGCTGGAAGTCTGAATATCGTTTTCCATCCGAAATAATGTCTATGCTTTCGCTTAGCATGCGTCAATGCATTTATAATATAATACAAGTCGATATATTGTTCAAAGATGACAAAACGCCGATTTTTCTGCAGAAACTCTATATTTCTGAATAGTTGTTGGAAATTATGTTTGTACTAACTGTATATTAACGCAGTAAGTTGTTATATATTTTAACCTGCCCGGGTGCTTACGTGACCAACGCAACACAATTTAAATGTAATTTATATATTTTACTGCTCTACACAATCTTGACATCTATATTTTACAATATTGAAGCTGTACACCGATAGCAAACATACGTAGAAAAAAGCGCTACGCCCTGGATTCGAGTTCAATATCCCCTAAATGAACCAATAAGTAAAAAAAGGATTCACCTCTCGAATGTACTTTAGTATACCTACAGTTTTTCTTATCGTGTTCTAGTTGAAACCGTTTAAACGTAAATTCTGGAAAGATAAAAAACTAAAATATTGCATTTATTAATTCATTACATGCATACGTGAACAGGGATACATCACTAGGGATAATATAACGTTTGGAGTCTTATTTATAAAATAAAACAAAAAGTTCAAATAACCTAATTCCAATTTTAAAAACGTTTACCTGGCTTTCCCGCTTCTCGCGTACTGTAACTTTTTAATTTCTCTTTCATTAGCTGAGGCAACGGAGGTTTTTATTCGTCCGGAAATTAGTCTTCGACGGAGTTGAGTGGTTGGAACAGTGGGTCAAACTGGTTAGAGGGAGGTGAAAATCGGGGTAAATTTGTTTATAGATCGTGACCATAAAAATGTTGCTTGTAAAAATAGCTAAGTTTCGATATAAATATGTTTTTTTAATATAGAACCTGCAAAGTTTATTGTAAAAAATAAATAAGTCAACTTTGCTAACTTGGTGATTGTTAATCGAATTTATTAGTTGAACTTGTGTGTTAAGAATATCCTTAGAGCTTAATTATTATTAACAAATAAATGTTTCTATTACATGTTAACTGTACTCTTTTAAACGATAACAACAAAAACAACTATTAAGAATAAAAATATAAATAAAACCCTATGTACTTTGTAGCCGACATCAGAGTTACTTATACGTATTTTCAGCTAACTTTATCGGTATTAAGAATCTGGTCACTTTGTAGTCATAGAATTTTTTTTCAGCCAACCTACTATATACCTAGAATCAGCGCTTTTTGTAATCATAGCAGAGATTTTCTCTATCTAGAATAAATTTTCTTTGTAAATATAGCAAATTATTTCTGTACTTTCAGCAAACTTAATCTACAATCAATATATTTTTAACAAGTATACAATAAATATATTTTGTATCTATAGCAGATTTTTGAAGCAGTGATGGCTCAGTGGCTTTGGCTATGGACTGCCGTGCAGCAGGTCCATGGTTCGAATCTCGCCACGGGCTTGAGCTTCACCGCATGGTGGAGAGCATTTTGCGAATGCCCGCCTGGCTAGCGACCACCCTAAATTAGAAAATCTGTCGCCAAGCACCTAACGGTGTGTTCGGCAGCTGTCCTTGAGAGCCAGTAATTCTAGCTTTAGCCTGTTAACACCTTCGAGCACATCATCACTTACCATCAGGTGAGATTGTGGGCGTGGTGAGTGTTATGCGAGATGCGGACGACTCATTTATTTTTAAATAATTCTCACTTAGTAACAAACTTATCAAATATATCTACTAATTCGCTTGTTTATAATTAAAGAAGCTCAATATTTTAAATGCATCTTATGGGTTTGGTAATAAATACGCAACTTGATTAATAATAAACCTTTAGGTAATTTTACTTAACGATGGTTAAACAGGCACTGAGTTGATTTAAACATCAAACTCACCAAAAAAAAACGATTGTTAAAATCATTATTTATTGGTGATTTTACACTACTACATTAATAAACACGATTTCACAAATATACGATATTAAAAATCACCAAAAACGTAATCCGCATAGCAGGCGTTATTGCAAACCTAAGAATATTAAAAAAAACACGATTTGTTATAGAGAGGCAGAACGAGCAGTGTTGGCTTTCGTAGTACAATTATACTATTTGTACCATAATTTCATAGTGTGTAGTATGTAGTATCGTAATGTCACTATACTACGTGAAAATACCATAATTTTGTCTTCAGGTCGTAACTTTTCTTATTGGTAAACCCTTTTTACTTTTAAATATTTACCCTACAATATCGGGAATTTATGTATAAAGATGATGATAAGGGTAGATGTCTGAAAACTATCCCTTTCAAAATATTACAAAATTTGCTCTTGATTTCCTGATTTTACCTCACGCAAGCCCTGATTGTGAAAGAGTGTTCAGCAAAGTTAATTTAGCAAAACCAAATTATTAAAGAATGACCTTGCAACTCACTCCATTGACTCTTGCGATGCAGTAAAAGAAAGTAAATCAAATAAGTGCATAAAATTTATATTTATATTATATGATGTTCCGATAGCCAAGTTAGCCGAGATTGACGTCCACTTGCCTGAACTTAATTGATATGTCTATAGGATTATGGGCGTATACTATTTGACGCTAAATTCGTTATTTTCGATAATTTTGATCACATTTTGTGTCTATGGTTCATATCAAATATCTCAAGATGTGGTCAAAATTATGGAAAATAACTAAAAGAAAACAAAAAAAGTAAATATTTTTTTTTCGACCGCATACAAGATTATTACTTACTTACTTAGGCATGCATTTTATTTGGTGGAAACTCACATCTGTGGCGATATACAAATAAAATTACAGGTTTTTCACCCTTTTATCTAGGTTTCGTACCCATTCTACACGATTATGGTATTCGCAAGTTTAAATAGTAGGTATTGCTCGTATTATCTTGAACAATTATTGGAATACCGTCAAAAATATAAATTATTAAGTTTACTCGTGACAAAATGGTATATTCATAAAGTATTACAGAAATGTATTTGATCTTGTAAAAGCTCTTCTCAGAACCTAGCGTTTCACGCGATCTAGTACAATATATAAAAGACGCCTTAATTCAAAACATCATTGCCAAAAAACGAAACCTTATACGTGTGTAGTATCATTTTGGACAAATAGTACAATTTTATTATCCATGTACAATATTTTTTGAGGGTCTGAATCCAACCCTGAAAACGAGACAGTACAGTGTTCCATTGTATTCAACCACGTATTTAGGACTAAATCCGTGTATTCAACACATCCTGTTAATTGTGAACACATGAACTTACGACCTACTATGGCAAGTTTATATAACTTTTGGCCACTATATTTTGTGTCGCTTGCACTTGAAATTAGAGAACCAATGGCAAAAATAAATACAGGAACTGTCTTTACCTCTAAGGAAACCTTTTTATTTAAATTAAATGTAATTGTAAGTTAAATTATAATAAGAAAAACAACCGTCCTCGAAGAAAGTCGTCCAGGAAAAACACGGCACTTTTTCTTCGTTGTATAACGAGGCTCCAGCTAATGTCTGCCTCGAGGCGACTCCTAACTGCGGCTTGAAATGTAACGGTGACCTAATGATACTCTGTACTGTGGAAAATGTACCCTGGCAACTTTATCTTTTTGGAATTTGAAGCATTTGTATACATATTACAAAATTTTGTTTGCAATAGTTAGGATTTTCGATGCGAAAATTGGTAATGTGGCATCTTTGACATTGTGTACGTCGTCATCAACCATCCCTTATACCATAGAGAAAATTAGTCCTTTCTCTATGCTTATACTATTCAGGTAGGTAGTAAAAACAAATGACAACACAGCAACATAATTAACACTACAGTACACGCGCCCCTTTTTTTTACTCGAGTACACGCGTGGCCTACTATAGTAGGCCATTTTAAAATGTCAATAACTTGTATATTCTGATATATTTGATAAAAGCAATTAATGGAATGGAAAAAGTTTTTATTTTTCTTAGTTTTACAACCTCACTTTTAAGATTAATTATAAAGAAATTATAACAAATCAACAAATTAGTAAATATATAAGAAAAAGTAACAAAAATGGCACTTCGTTGATTAACTTAATTTTTTTTTAACTTATAATTAAATTTTATTACTATTTTCTTTTATTTCGTAGCATTCAAGACTCACTACTGCTTGGTGATCGAGACAGATTCATTTATTGCTAGTCTTGCACCACTTTTTTGTCTACCGATTTCGGGTCCTTGAGCAAAGTGCGCACCGACCAACTCGTCCTATCTATGAAGTCAAATCGTGTTGAGACTCTTGGGGTTCTTGAACTGTGCACCCAAAAGTGCTTCTATTCTGAATTTAAGTTGTCGTGGAAGTGTTTCAATGGATAGTCGGTGAATCAAAAGCATTTTTATCAAATTGAAGGCCAATTCTTGCAATAAATTAGGCCTGACTATTTTTTCGCCAGATGCGTTAATTTGGTTGATTACCAGAGCGTCGAAGTTTCATCAAATCAAAAATATTACTAACGGCCATCGACGGCAGTAACGTTGAACACTATATTTGCCATATACAATTTCCAAACCAAGTCCCAAAAATTATTATTTTACGTCGTTCATTATCCGACACTCCCATGACGTATAATATGGCCAGAAATGTTCTCATTTCTACTACATTAGTGGATGTGGCTCATTTTCATCTTCAGTCTCAATAACATTACTTCTTCATCTTCAGTAGGTAGCTCATGCAGCCACCTTTCCACTTGTGAATCAACCATGACATAATCGGATCTATACATTCCTAAAAAATACTAAAATACGAAAGAATATATGTTATAACAATTAGTTATCAATAAATAAATAATACAATTTAATAAACATACATATAAATACATTATAATAAGTATAACATATTATAATAGCCTTATAAATCGATAATAGATTAAAAGTTTCATATCTGAATTTGGTACACAAATACACGCGCGGACTACTATAGTAGGCCCGCGCTTTTGGCGCCAAATTGCTTGTGCATGAGTACACGCTGGGTTTTCACAGGGTACTGAAGTCGTTTCAAATATACCTGACGAGGCTTACCTGGAACTACTAGAGTCTAGAGCGCTAAATTAAAAAAATATTGCAAAAAGAGTCACCCTGGTCTACTATAGTAGGCCGCGCGTGTACTCTAGTGTTAAACATATGTTTTCGCTAACAAATTACTGGACAATTCAAGGATATAAACGTAAAAAGTTTTGGCTTCAGCTTTATGGCCTTACAGCCGCCATCCTGATGCCAACCTTTCTTGGAAACCTGTTAGTACTATAACCACTACCTTTAGGATAAACAGGGCCTTAAGATGATATTACAGTACCCTCGTTGGCCGACAAAGGGAGAATACGTCTGATGGGGAGCATGCCGACGCTCACGTCGATGTAAGTGTGGTATTTTTGCACATCGAGCGCCCTGATTACCCGATAGGGGTACACTACCAACGTGAGAGAGAGAGTGTGTCCACTCTCCGACCCAACTTGGAAATTCTCTCGATCGTCAGCATGGCGGTTGACCTTATGCTGTTCCGTGTATTTTATCGAAAACATTCTTCTTTAATCTCTGTGATGTTTTGTTATCAGTTGTGTTGTTAGAGAAGGAATATTGTACCAACACCTCTTATTTGGGATAGGGGTAGGATGACGATGAAAAGAATAAGACATGTTTTAACGAACAAAATAAACTCTGAGCACATATGCAGCACTCTTTTAGGTGTTTTTAGGGGAAAGTCAAACAAGACGTAAATGAAATAAAGTTGAATTTCGATGCGCGTAGAGCGTGGCGGCTAGGAAATGAAAAATGAAAATTACAGAAAATAATTCTCATCATAAAGGAAGCGATTAATTTATTTTAGCACTAATAAGATTTTTATATTTTTTTAAGGACGTAATTGGTCACATTTTAACGTGAGTCCAATATGAAAATTAAATATTTTTGAAAAGGAGATTCAAGATTTGTTTTGCCTATTAATACAGCAGTTATGAAAAAGCAATGATGGCCGAGCGGTATTAGCTATGGACTGCCGTGCCACAGTACCCTGGTTAGATTCCCACCGCCAGCTTGAGCTTCACCGCATGGTGGAAGGGCATTTTGCGAATGCTGCCCGCCTGGCTAGCTACCACCCAGTAGAAAACCTGTCGCCAAGCACCTAACGGTGTGTTCCGGCAGCAGTCCTTGAGAGCCAGTGCAATTACAGGCATATGAGACTTAACATCTATGTCTCGGGCGCAGTGCATTTCGTGACTTGTGATGAAATGTACCTGTTATAGGCAGAGGTTAGTCCACTTAACATCAGGTGGGCCTCAAGCTTGTTTCGTCACAATAACATTAAAAAAAAGCCTTCAGCACTGATTGCAAAAATGTCCGCACGTAGTACATATTTTTTTTCTGAATACAAACAATGATCATCTGAGGACGAGCTCACTTTCAAATTGACCAAACCCCCTTAAATTATTGAAATAGGTTCAATTTACTACTGTAACTGCTTTGAAGCAACGTTCTAAGTTAATTTAAAAGCAAAGACCAAGATCACTTTGATCTCAATTTCCGGCCGACAACATATCCGGCTTGCACACCGAAGCGGCAGCCGGTGCTTTGAAATTGAGTTGCAACGGTAGAGTTGGATACAGGAGTACAGCACTATCATATAATGAAATCTCATCGGTATTCATTGAAAATATTGTCTAACCAACTGTTTTTACGATTCCGTGGACGATGAACGATACTCCAGCTAAAGATTACACAAAGGTAAATATATCCCTCCAGAGTGCTGCAATATAGACTATATAGCTCGAAAGCTGATTTTTGAAGCACTCGTAGCGATATTTCCTTAACTGTTCTTAACCGTCCAGCTAAGTTAACCAACGTCCGCCGCGTCATGAGTTCGATGGGTGACCGCTAGTGGCAAAACTACTGAGCGCTTCCGTGCTTAGAAGGGCACGTTAAGCCGTCGGTGCCGGTTGTTGTATTAGTATGGCAGTCGTTACAGCATGGTGGCCTACCACCATATGCCTACCTGGAGCTACCACCCTCAAGTAGAAAATCTGTCGCCAAGCACCTTCCGGTAGCTGTTGTTGAGAGCCAGTAACTCTACGTTAGCCTGAACAACATCTTCGACCACATCATCACTTACCATCAGGTGATATAGTGGTCAAAGGCTAACCTATCAGCAATAAAACAAAAAAAAAACATCTGATAATCTGGAGAAACTGATCGTGACAGGAGACCTGCAGGGAATGAGACCAAAAGATCCCGATAAGACTGACCATCTTATCGGGGATTCCAATTGATTTGGCGACCAAGTGTCTAAGCAATTGGAAACAAAACTTGCAGATGCACCCAACCACGCTATTGATCACGACAGTTGGTGGCTGTGTCACGAGATGGACCAGGAGCATCACGATTTTTTATTTATTTTTGAGCTACCGACTCTTTAAGCAGTTTTCTCGATCCTTTACAAAATCTTCTTAGCCTTTTTCCTTGTACGTGAGAATAGTGCATGTATGCCATCCTTTTATGTCTGGAGATATTCTGTACTCCAGGCTTCCTCATGTTTCTCGTCTCCTCGTATCTTGTTGGTAGTAGACCTGTTACTATTTTTCCGTAAGTGAGGACTTCTATGATCGCCGTTTATAAAACAGTTGAGTCCTATTCTGCATTCAATGAACATCAACACTGCGTGGCTTAAGGGTTAGTTGCGAGGATTCTCACAGGATAACAATATATCTCTATTATTGTAATTAAAATACAGCAGAATACTATTTCTATCTTCCCTCATAAAATGTCTAAACTTTGAAGTTACTTTGCTGCAATAATGCTTCTTCCACTGTGTTCAATAATAGAAACACCCTAGATGTAGCTGTAGGAATTAACTTTACATGAATCTTTTACAATGAGTATAACTAATAAATAAACGGAATAAGGAATCTATAGATAGTTTTTTTTTTTTTTTTTTTTTTTTTTTTAATGCCTGATAGGTTAGCCTTTGGCCACTATCTCACCTGATGGTAAGTGATGATGTGGTCGAAATGTTGTTCAGGCTAACCTAGAAGTACTGGCTCTCAAGGACAGCTGCCGGAACACACCGTTAGGTGCTTGGCGACAGATTTTCTACTTGAGGGTGGTAGCTAGCCAGGCGGGCATTCGCAAAATGCCCTACCACCATGCCATAACGACTGCCATCCTAAGACGACAACCGGGACCGACGGCTTAACGTGCCCTCCGAAGCATGGAAACGCTCAGTAGTAATGTCACTAGCGGTCACCCATCCAACTCATGACCGCGGGCGACGTTGCTTAACTTAGCTGATCGGTTGAGAACAGCTAAGTAAACTTCGCTACGAGCGCTTCAAAATATATATTTTGTTTCCAGAGCTTGTTAGTTTGATTTCACATTAAAATATAGTAGCTCGTAGGTCTGTTTAAAAAAACTATATACTACGTATGCTATTAATCTATTATAATAATATACACAGCTAAATATACAATACTACTGTTACTACAACGAAATCATTTTGGCAACTTAAAGGCTACTGCCATTTCGACAAGCCATACTATGACATTTAGATTCAAAAATGCGAGCAGATAATGTTGGTTATTACAATTAATTACATCGTTGTGAACTCGGGCCTCGATTCGGGCGAGATATTGGATTTACCTGACAAATATATTTGTGGTTACAATCCGGAATCTGGAACTATGGGCAAAAACCCTTAAATGACAAGTTATTCACCCCCTATTCGGGGACCAAGACATCTGGTGAAACGACACTTCTGCCTACTGCTTCGGGGAATACTGGCGCTATATGTTTTTCTCTTACAACTACATTTTCCCCCCGTATTAAGCCATACATACTTCGAGGTAGTCAGTGAACAAACAAAACCGCTAACTTAATTCAAAAGCTCCGGCCACTCCGGAACCAATTTCCGGTCGGTCGACGTATCCGGTTTGTATTGCAATCGCCGACATTTAGTTCAGTTACGGGACCTGAATCGTGGTACTAAAGTTAATATGCTATATTTCATAAAAGTAAATATGAACCATACTTTTAACGTACTGCTAAAAAGCTTTTCCTTTTCCCAGCTGTATTAAGCATCCAGTAAAATCTGGTTATTATTATACTAGATTGGTATATATAACTACGATAATAATGGTGGTGAAAAGTTTACTTAACAACTTTTCTTACTTAATCGGTACTCTAAAACGGTAAATGCGGGTAATTTAATTTTTATTGTTTAATTGCTAGGTCTTTTAAATATCACGTAATACGCAAGATTTGAATAAAATCAAATGATATACCTATATTTGTGTGCAACGAATTAACTTAAAATCTACTAACCCTACCACCTACCACTGGCTAGCTACCACCCTCAAGTAGAAAATCTGTCGCCAAGCCCCTGACGGTGTGTTCCTGCAGCTGTCCTTGAGAGCCAGTACTTCTAGAGCCTGAACAACATCTTCGACCACATCATCGTTTACCATCAGGTGAGATAGTGGTCAGAGGCTAATATATCAGACACAAAAAAATAATTAAATAAAATATCACTACAGAAAATAAATTAAAAAAAAACAGTAGGTTCAAAGCATAGGTGCACTTTCGCTGGTATCTGTGCTGCGGCAAAATCGAATCGCAACTTGAATGTCGGTCAACCTCTAATCTGATTTGGCTACGGGCAGCTTTATGGATTAAATAGATAAAAGTATGTTTTATTCAGTATATAGCCTACATATCTACTAATATATTTATTTTTGATTGTTATTTGCGGTTATAACTTTAAATAATTAGCTAAAAACGAACTGATATTTACGGTAGTGTAAACGGTGTAGGCAATCAAAGGTTTTCGCGATCATTACACATAAAAATTAAAGAACTTAAGGGCCTGTTTTAGAATGTTCGAGTAATTTTCGGTTATACTACCCAGAACATAAAATAATTTAATAATAAAAATGACAGTTAACATGCAGTTTTAAGATTTAACCGATGACTGTGAACGCAAAGATTGTGTCGTATTAATTATATATGTTCTGGGTAGTATAACCGGAACTTACTCGTACATTCTAAAACAGGCCTTTAATGTATCAATGGCGTTTATTATACATTATTTTTGCCCCATTTGAAACATCATACGGATCACGCTCACTGGTCAACTAAGTTGACAGTTCTCTTTTGAAATTTTTAGAAATTCTTTGCCTTACCACATAACTTTTATTTAATCGTAACGGTCCCTGTGTACGCAGGGCAGCTTTTGTTCATCAATCATTATAATTACTTTAATATTCCCGGCACATAAACACCAACATAAAAATTCGATTATTAATTTTTTACAACTGCTTGATTAATGAGGACTACCATTTTAGAGTAGCTTCCACTTACGACGCCCAACAACCACTATATACACTTACTGTAATTCTAGGTAGTCTGAACGACATGTTCACCGCGTCATCACTTACTATTAGGTGAAGCTTTGTGGTCAAAGGCTAGCCAATCAGCAATAGGAAGAAACAGCTAATTGCAGACAACCTGAAGCGTTCGTAGCGAAGTTTACTTAGCTGTTCTTAACCGATCAGCAAAGTTAAGCAACGTCGCGCGCGGTCATGAGTTCGATGGGTGACCGCTAGTGACATTACTACTGAGCGTTTCCGTGCTTCGGAGGGCACGTTAAGCCGTCGGTCCCGGTTGTTGTCTTAGGATGGCAGTCGTTATAGCATGGTGGTAGGGCATTTTGCGAATGCCCGCCTGGCTAGCTACCACCCTCAAGTAGAAAATCTGTCGCCAAGCACTTAACGGTGTGTTCCGGCAGCTGTCCTTGAGAGCCAGTACTTCTAGGTTAGCCTGAACAACATCTTCGACCACATCATCACTTACCATTAGGTGAGATAGTGGTCAAAGGCTAACCTATCTGGCATAAAAAAAAAAAAAAAAAAAAAAAAAACTTAGTACATTGTTCTTAGAAAGCTCTGGGTGAAACTTAAATCTCACGTCTGTGGCGGAAAATACTTTGAACAATGTTATGTTTTGTTATTTTTAATAAAAAGTATATGCCTGTGACGCACGCTAAAAAAATGTTACCCCTAAAACCGTCAAAAATAATAATTATTACGTTTACCCGTAACAACAAAAAACCTAGTATCAAAACCAATAATTTGTTTAAATTTTCGAAGCGTTTTAGTGTAGTTAGCTTAGCTGTTCTTAACTGGTCAGTTACGACACGGTCACGAGCTGGATTGGTGATCGCTAGTGCCATTACTACTGAGCGGTATCGTGCTTTGGATGCACGTTAAGCGCTTAAGATCGGTTGTGTGAATTCGCACAGCTGTTTCACATACATATATTACAGCATCTTCCTTTCTTCTGGTTGTTGTCTTAGGATGGCAGTCGTTACAGCATGGTGGTAGGGTATCTGCAAATGCCCGCCTGGCTAGCTAACACCCTCAAGTAAAAAATCTTTTTCCAAGCGCCCAACGGTGTGTTCGAGCCAGTGGTTCTAGGTTAGCCTGAACAATATCTTCGACCACATCATCACTTACCATCAGGTGAGATAGTGGTCAAAGGCTAGCTATAAATAATAAAAAAATTAAGCACACTTTTGTACTTTGTTTTTTGTATGTTGTATCTGTAATTTTATTGGTATGTAATAAAGAGTAGTGGTATCGTATATTCGCTTTTTCTAGTTCACCGAGTTCAACACTCGACGAACTTCTTCCTTCGCATCATCGCATACTTTGATCGTTTCAAGAGTCAATGAACGCTTTGATGCAGATATAATTTTCAGCTTTCCACGCTTTATTCTCGTATTTGTTCGCTATTAAATGTTTTTGATCGAAAGAAAAATTAATACTTCTGACTAAAGCTTTCATTAGGCACGAAACTAAAATTTTTATCAGTATATTAAAACCAATGTATTACTATTTTAGTAACTAGATTTAAGTTTTTTTTTAATTATGAAGAACAATAAACCGCCTATTGTTCACTAATATAAACTAAATATTTTTAATTTTGTTTTAGTTTAAGGTGTTCAATAAAGAGTTTATCTATCTATCTATCTAATCTTGATACTTTTGCTTATTAAAAGTTACAATTTTTTTAAAACAGTATATGTTTTATTTTTAATATTTAGGTTTGCAATAACGCCTGCTATGCGGATTACATTACCATCATCCCGCACATGACTTAAAATTTTTCCTATCGTATATTTGTGATTTGGTAAACTATATATTTTATTTAATTTCCAAGGGAAATGAAAATTTCTAATGAAAATGAATTAAAATACCTAAATCAGTACTTTTACTAATATTGTTTGTAATGAAAATAATTATGTTCATATCTAGAAATACTTTCACGCGCAATGGCGTATTATAATATATAACGTGATCAATGACACACGTTCGTGTAAGTATGTTTACAATCGTTTTTGTCGTCGTTTACGATTTGCAAAAACTCAGAAACTAAAACAACATGGGCCATAAACACTGCGCTTATCTCACGATACAGCTCAAACATCATCAATAATAATTAGCATCAATCAACGCGAAATGCAGACGTTGATAATGATGCTTCAGTTCCGCGAATGCTGATGTTCGCAACAAGTTCAGATATTTAGTAGTGATTGCGTATGATACTGAAAATATATCTCATTCAAATTAAATTTTTGGATTTCTGTACAACTTTTACATGAGAATGATGTAAAATTTGACAAACGTCAAATATGACAACTGTCACATTTTAAGGTTAGGTTTCGTTGTTAAATGTCACCTCATAATGGTTTGAATATGGCCGTAGGCGCAAGCTGTCAGAAAGGAAGGAAGAAGAGGATGATTTGGTTTATAATTCAGATTTCGTTTTCAAACTGCAGTGTATTTAATAATGAACAGGCTATGTCTTTTGTGTGATAACTGTCAAAATGACAGTTGGTGTTGTAGTTTTTGGTTTTGATTTCATATTTGGACTCTACATACTGTTTATTTTGCTTTGCGCTGACTGGGTATACCGAATTAAGAAATTTTTTTTGTGGTCTTCATGCTATAGCTAAGACTTAAAAGAAGATATCGGATGTCGATATACATTTTTTTGCTTCCAAGATTGATTGTTGGATTTGTTCAGTCTCAGAGACACAAAAAGGACTTTTTGTTATAGTTCGATAGATAGGTATGTTACTAAATATCTAAACAAACTATTCAATGAGGGTGTAAACAACGAACAAAGACTATAGTGATTAAATGAGCTAATTTAATGTTTTTTTTTATTTGGCAGGATGCCACAGCAGTAGGTGTAACTAAGATTTCTATATATAAATTAATTATCGTGGTTGCAGGTATGAAATCAACCGTTTCTCAAGGGTTGCGTTCGAGACCAGCATACACGTAATAACACACATAAAATTTTGTCTATTATTTAAAGTTTTACTTTAGTCTTTAAAATAATCAACTAAGTTCGTAGATTTGTTTGTAATACCGTTAAGTATACCAAACCATAAAAATAAGTTGAAATACTTGTTTCTGGTATTAGAATCTCCCTAATTTTTTTATTTCCAGTTTATCCGTCCGTGTGATTTAAACGGTTTTTTTTTTGTATAGGAATTAATACTTGTACTCCACTCAATTATTACTAAACGATGATACCCCACAAACTAGGGTAATTATAGAAAGAGTTTATTTTCGGTCGCCATTTCACTCCTTACATAAAAAGGTAGTCTCCTGAAAAATCACTTTTATAGTGCAATATTTGCTTTGGGGCTAATATATAGTCGACAAAAATATCAAAACTTCATGTTTTTAACTCATACTGTCCGAGCATGACTTACGGACCGAGAGACATACCAAAACACAGACAGTAGTCTCATCTTTTTTGCTCTTGAGGTTAGGTACCCTAAGAACCAATCTTCGATCATAAAGACATATTTATGATCGAAGGAACCAATATTGTTCTTCATAGAATTATTATACAAGTGAGGTCTATTGATACTACTCGTATTTCGCTATCGTATCGTCAGTGTATGTGAAACCGCCCGATGTGTGGAATAAAGTCCTTGAACTCTGTCCAAGGACGCCCGACGGTGTAGAACCGAAGCAAAAATGTAGACGAACCTTGAAGCAAACACTTTTGCCAGTTATCAAATGTCTCTCTTTGGTTTCGTTTATGAAATATTTAATGTTTTTTAATTGTTTGCTATTTGGAATCTTCGTTGTACCATGTAAAAAAGTATTTATTCTTATTTTCTTACAGCTGCAATGATTGGTTAGTTTTTATGCACTCTCTCTCACCTGTTGGTAAGTGATCATGTAGTCCAGGATGGTTAACCGGTTTTGACTTTTGAATTTCTCCGGGCTATAAGAGGGCCTTCCCTCGCCCAAAATCCGGTGGAGCTGAACGACCGACAGCGGTAGTCAGTATCTATGTCCTCCCTAAATATAAAATATAAGTATACTAATTCCTGACAGTTGCCTCAATGCAATGGTACGTTCTTGCGACAGATTTTCTAGCCAGCCCTAAATATGCCCAACGAGAAATATCCGCGAAAATAACAGTATTTTTCACATAGACGCAGTTCTTTGATTTCGAAATTGTAATATAACAGTGATTGAAGAAAGTCGTCAATGTCACCTGGAAGGGGTACCAGAATTCGTGTCATATCATAAGAAAACTAAGGATTACACACAAATATTGTACTACAGGAGTTTAAGTTTTGGATAATAATAAATTGCAAAGTTGTCGAGGTATTTATGATTATGAAAATATTTGAATATTTTTGGTTTATTTCATGAACTTTTAAAAAATGCAAAGAACTTATTTCTTGAAGCTAATGATCTACATCTGCTCATTAAATTTAGACAGTAGTATAACAAGCAACTCTGCTAAATTGAGTGAGTTAACTTTATTATTTTATGCATCAAAAAATTAAATGCGTTATTTAAATCCAACTCCTTTTCATATCTTGTGATTTTACTGAAAACTACTTTCCTCACTTTAAATATCAAATGTCAACAACTACAATGACGTTGACAAAAAATACCACTTTATCACAATTATCACTGATGTCCCCAACCTTATAATCAGATAACAAGCTACTTATATATTATAATCAGATAACTACAAAATCAGAGAAGAACAAATTCACAAAGAACTACAAATCATACCTATATAACTAGTAGCTGGTATCGGACTGAGGCCTTGGGCTATACATGGTGGTAGGGTATTTTGCAAATGCCCGGCTAGCTAGCTACCACTCTTATGTAGGCAATTCATCGCTAAGCACGGTGTGTTTCGGCAGCTGTTCTTGTGAACCAGTAATTTTATGTTAGCCTGAATAAAATATTCGGCCACATCAATGCTTACCATCAGGTGAGATAGTAGTCAAAGGCTAGCCTATTAGCTATAGATTGGTAAGGAAACATGATTTTAAAACACCTTGAATTAACAAGGGAATAAACTGAAAATAAATAAAGATCTTTATCTGAAAACACACAAAAAAAAAACATTAGAAATTATCTCCACTTATAAAAATTCAATTTATGTCTTTCTTCACTGAAATTCTTACACTGTTTACACATTATAGCTAAACAAAGAAATTTAAATCATGCATCAAAAAATATTTTCATTTATGCTATGTTTTTGACCGACTTCAAAAAAAGGAGGAGGTACTCAATTCGACTGTATTTTTTTTAATGAATAGCTTACGCTCCCCTTTTAAATCTACAACTACACTCCAATAACTAAAAAGTGTTTTCTTATCTTGTGATATAGTCATTAACAGTGAATGATAATCGTTCCCGTAAGTAGCTAGGGTCACTAAAAAGGGTGAAACATTTTTTTTACCTAAAAATAGAACCGACTTCAACATTCAAAAGTTTGAAATAACTTGTCGAAGTCAGTACCATGCGCACAAAATTGTAATAATAGGCACTTATGAACTATCATAGCACCGACTTCAACATGTTATTTCACACTTTTGAGTGTTGAAGTCGGTTCCATTTTTAGGTAAAACTTTATTTTTTATCAAATTTAATGCACATCAGATGCAGCATTCGAAAGTTATCGACGAATAACTATACCACACTATACATACAAACACTTACATTCTTAGGCCTAACTTGCCTTAGAGGCCTCGCTTCGCTCGTCAAGAAAGTACTCGATTCGCTTGGTCAATTATAAAATATACTCGTATATTCATGCCTTCACCTTGTCTTGTTATCGATACGACCAGCTGATGTTATTACCGCGGATCTGAGCTCAACCAATATGACAACCTGTATGAACCAATACCCTGTAACGTACTTTTTTCCCACCCTGTATGTGAGGAATGGGATGTATTGATTTTTCTGGCAGGTAAAAGGACAAATGTACGGGCACGTTTACGCTTACGGAAGGGAGGTTACCTACGTGTAAGAAATAGCAGTAAGGGCGGGTTGATAATGATATTCGAATACACTAAGAGGCTATGCGTGTAATAAGAACTTGCGCTAAAAGACGTAAAATACAATATAACGTGATTTAATTGGCTATAAGTTTTATTTTAAAGGTTGGTAACAAACAAATTGAGCATAATAAATCTATTAAGTGCACGTTGGAATTGCGCTCAGGCTGTGGCTGAAGGCTCTGTGCCAACACCTAGTTTGAACCGTGTTTGTGTTACGATTTTTATAATAGAAAAAAAAAAACTAACTTTAAAAAACACGTTACGTGCATGGGGTCCCATAGTATTTATTTCAACCGGATTCCTATTACGGTTCCAAACATACATACCATTATATGTCGCACGAACGGACGGATGAATAGAGGACAGCAGGAGCTTAGTATTAGGGCTCCATTTTGTAGTACTCAACCCTAAAAATGTCTCCACAATCGTGTTTCGTTCGAGATATCGTATAAAGCTATATTCCGTTATTGAAACAAAATTGCCATTTTTCGTAGCAAATTTACATAAAACTGTGACAAGAACATAAGTACATAAAATTATATACCCTCATGTTTTTAATATTTACCATCCCTAAGTATCGGGTGGCCATATTTTTTCTTTGCTAGCAGTTTTTTATTTTTTTATTGCTGATAGGTAAACCTTTGACCACAATCTCACCTGATGGTAAGTGACGATGTGGTTGAAAGTGTTAACAGGCTTAACCTAGAATAACAGGCTCGCAAGTAATTAACTACAGTGATCTCATATCTTTGACCAAAGCAATATTGTCCTGAAGCACCCACAATAACTTCATTTCCTTCTTCATTTATGCACGCCAAACGTGGCATAACATGCATTATTTATCTATTTACCCTACCAACAGTTCAGCAGTCATCTCAGTACTAATAACCTTTATACCTATTACTTATCATGCAGTTCATTCATACCTATTTCGTTCTTTTACATTATGGTATTGTGAAGGGACAAGCATATGAAGCAAATGTCTCCTTCTTTCCTCTTCCACATTTATGTTTACTAATTTTACAGGTAGGGATACATTGTAAAGCTTGAAGCGGTAACTGAATGTACAATCGATTGCGACATACGTTTAGTTTTCGTTCTGCTGATCTCTGTTCCTCCATAGTAACAGAACTGCTAAATTAATGTTTAAAAGTGATGATAACTTTGTGGTATATAGAATTAAGATCGCGTAATTGTTGGTTCATTTATCCTGCAGAACCCTGAGCTTCAACTGCTTGCTGGAAATATCGAATTTTAAGTATTTAATAAAGCACCTAAGATAGAATAGTCGAGTTTTAGCAGCTGACCTTGAGAGTTGGTCTTTCAGACCAAGCCTATTACCTGTTTCCACCATATCTCATACAACAAAAGGCGAGTGCGGTGTTTGATATATTTTTTTTTTCCATTCAAAAAATGAACACCAGGATTTTTACTGCTCCATACTGTTTATATTGTGGTATGTGTTTAGGGCGAGTTGTAACACATGTTAATGTGTTCCTGTGTGTTAAATAAATATGCCGCTGTTGTGTTTACTGTCCTTGGTTTGGAGGGACGGACGATTTAACGAGAAAGCATGGAGGATGTATTTATTGAACAATTTGAACTTAAGTACCTATTTCATTGTCGATAACGATTTAACTAAAAATAATCAAGAAATAGATATATTCTGCCCAAAATTGTCACTATTCAGAAAAACTCTAAAAGATATCCTCTACCCCAAACCTAACCGGTCAAACTCAACCTCCGTGTTGAGTCTGGCCGTCCCAAACACGTTCCAGTAAGTGCAGTTCACGCCCAATGCATAGAACTGCGAAATTTATTGCGTATAAGTGGGTGCATTCTGCGTCTTAATTCTATTGTCTTCATCATCATCATTATGTTTGTTATCATCATTATGATCATATTTGTATCATCCATAGCCTAATATTTTAAATTGTATTAACATTCATCATTACTCAAAACACGTTTACTCTATACATTTGCTGTAACACGCAGGTATCTGAACTGCAATTCAGGTTTGATACATTACATTGTTATATTATTTCTTTTTAATTGCTTTTTGTTCTGTGTGGAATAAATAAATAAATTAATAAATAAAAAGACTGTATAGCTAGATAGCTAGACTTAAAATTAGAACTAGCTATCAAGAACAGCTGTTGAAATTGGTGTTTGATGGCAGTTTATCTACGTGAGCGCGGTAGCTATTCAGGTATGCGAACTTGAAATGCCCTACCAACATGCTGTGACGATATTCACAAGTTGCCCGAAGCAGAATTATTTTAACCTATGGCCGCAAGATATACCACTAGGTCACATGGTGCATGGTGGTAGGGTATTTTGCGAATGCCCGTCTGGCTAACTACTACCATCAAGTAGAATATCTGTCGCCAAGCACCTAACGGTGTGTTCCGGCAGCTGATCTTGAGAGCCAGTACTTCTAGGTTAGCCTGAACAACATCTTTGACCACATCATCACTTACCATCAGGTGAGTTAGTGGTCAAAGGTCATAAAAAAAACCCTCACTGCCGATGGCTCATCAAAACATTGTCCATCAACAGCAACACAATGAACCTAAACATACAGAAAAATTAAAAAGTCTTGAAAGATGAAAGATAAAATTTTGGCAAATGGTAGGTGAACGATATCGAATTTCGAAGCGCACGTAGCGAAGTTTGCTTAGCTGTTCTAAACCGATCAGCAAAGTTATGCAACGTCCACCGCGGTCATGATTTGGATGGGTGACCGCTAGTGATATTCCTACTGAGCGCTTCCGTGCTTCGGAGGGCACGTAAAGCCGTCCGTCCCGGTTGTCGTCTAAGAATTGCAGTCGTTATAGCATAGTGGTAGGGCACTTTGCGAATGCCCGCCTGGCTAGCTACCACCCTCAACGGAGTGAAAAATCATCTTAATCGTTTCCAGTGGTTATTGTCGGAATCGGAGTATCGCAATGTTTTAGTTCGAAATGAATTGATGACTTTCTTTGTGTTTACCATTCTGACAGATATAAATCTATTGTTATCAGTTGTAGGTTTGTACAATAGATGGTCATTACTTGATTGTATTTAATGGAAGGTTACAGGTAAAAAATCTGCCGTACATTTTTAAGTTAGACTGCGGTTTAAGTTTTATTTCCAGGGGCAAAAATAAAATGTACAGACAACCTTCCAGAAACTTGTTGGTTAATGTTCCAAAAAAATGTCTCAAGTTTTCAATCCTTTCTACTATTTAAACTGGAAAATTTACAGAAATCATGGTCATTCGCTGCACTGAGCAACCGCATAATCTGTTTTTATCCCATCAATTCGAAAAACAATT
The DNA here is from genome assembly GCA_963890685.1 of Plagodis pulveraria. NCBI lineage: Eukaryota > Metazoa > Arthropoda > Insecta > Lepidoptera > Geometridae > Plagodis > Plagodis pulveraria. The sequence continues at coordinate 7,957,208 of OY982950.1, forward strand.
ATTGATTTGTCTATGAGTGCGAACAAAGTAGGTTATATCTGTTAGATTATTTTATCAAGGCCCCACAAGAGTTTGAATCTTGATTGTGTTATTATAAGTATCGTTTATTGTGAAAAAGTATGTAACTGACCATTTACAAAACAGGCGCAAAAATAAAAACAAACGATCATATTCATGTTCTTTTGCCCGTGGGGTGCCGAGCTAGAATGTTACTCCATCACTACTATCTCCGTGGATGTCGTAAGAGGCGACTAAGGGTACAAGGGCAGCTTTCTGAGGAACTGATATCACACACTGCGACGCCTGCCAAGCGTGGGGATTATGGCAAATCCCCCCATAATGAGTGAGGCTGTGTTCAGCAGTGGATAATTCGCTTGATATAGTATATTACAGTATATTCTTTTGAACTAAGGGTACAAGGGCAGCTTTCTGAGGAACTGATATCACACACTGCGACGCCTGCCAAGCGTGGGGATTATGGCAAATCCCCCCATAATGAGTGAGGCTGTGTTCAGCAGTGGATAATTCGCTTGATATAGTATATTACAGTATATTCTTTTGAACAAGTTTTACCAAAATATGGTACTTACCCCTTCAACTGGGGAAAGCCTCTTCTGATCCAGGTTTGACCGTCAATGCAAGAGTGACTTATTCTTTCCAGACACAATCAGTTATCGTTGTTTCATTATCATTTTTATCATACCCGAAAAAGGATAAAAGTACGTAAAAGCCAGTTTTATTCCCTTAAAAGTACAAATTCAGTTTTGTTTAGCCGAGAGGGTTCTCGAGGAGACGTTGCTTGGACAAATTGTACTCAAGTGGCTTGAGTGGATATACTTACAGACGTACTCGAATTTGAGCGGGAATGCTGCAGATTTATACATAAATAAAAAAACCCGTGATGGGCCTACAGCCTACTAGTAGTTCTATTTTTATTAAATACCTACGGTACGTAACAAACAAAAGTTCAAGGTGTAGCTTTTTATCGTATTTGTATTGTTAAGTCTGGGATTTATGTTTGGTTAATACCAAAAATACATTTTTTTTATCAGTAAGAGCGCTCAAACTTAATAATAAAATAAGAGAACCTGTTTAAGTGATATTGCCACAATTTTTATTTTATTTTAAAGGATATTCTCTGACATTATTCTTACGTACTTCGCGTAACCCCACAGAAAGAAGTCGAGCGGTGTTAAGTCACACGATCTTGGTGGCTAGTTGATATCGACGCGGTATGGACTGTCTGAGGTTTTCTCGCACACTGTCCCTAACAGCAACAATATTCTCCAACGATCTTGCGTTTCTTTGACGTACAGGCACAGCTTCATCGATCACCGACCCGGTTGGCTAAAATTTCTTCATTAAACGACGGATTGTGGACTCTTCAGGACGGCTATGGACGCCAAAAATTGGACACAAGGCACGGAACGTTAGGCGAATAGAGCACTGATTTTTGATAATAAATTTTAACAATTTCTACGCGTTGTTGAAGCGTGTAGCGTGCCACGGTGAAATGTCACGACCACTGAGCATGGTCACGACTAAATATGTGTTCATGTCAAATTTGACAGCTATCGCTTTACCAAGATGGCCGCTATGCGCTATCAAAGTTAGCGTGTCCCTATTGAAAACCCCTTTACATATTATATGTCTACATTTCCAAAAGCGTAGTGTACTTGAATATTTCTAAGTAAAAAGAGCACGGTTATCTTAACCGCTTCTAGTTTAAATATTGTAAGGGTATCTAAAATGAACTAAAACATTGCGTTTGAAAGTGCCGAAACGTGGGGGTCGCGGAAGAAATAACCAGCCGTGTATTTCCATTCTAAGTCCCATTTTCCGCATTCCCCCCTCTAAATTTCAAATGCTACCTCACATGGACGTATTTAGGAATGCTTGGGGCAAAATCTACTAAAGAGTTCACTATGAAAAGTTAGCTTACAACTGCGAACTTTTTTTTTTAATTAAGATAAGTCAGCTGTTGACCGCAGTCTCACCTGATTAAAAGTGACGACGTGGTCGACGGTGGAGCATGCTTGCCTAGCATATACCTGTTTACTCTGTACTTGAAGACTTGCAGATTATATACATATATCGGAGATAGAGACGCTGGTAGTTCCATAATTCGGCCGTACGCATTATTAAACTAGATTTAAAACGCTTGGTGCGTATTTTATAATTTTTATTTTATTTTTTACTTAACTTTATACAAAACTAAGATATATAAAAATCAGACAGAGGGGTAATTTTTGTGGGTTCGGTTCAAATTAGAGTCGTCGGAGAACGATGCTTATGAAAATATTTACCAACTTGTGTGAGAGTGTGACAAGAATAGATGAAATAAGAGAGATATGCCACGCTGCGATCGTAGTATGTCATTGATGTCTGCCTAATTTTCCCTGAAACATGCGTGACTTTCTTTGTATTTTTTGTACTGTCAAAATATCTTACCTAATATGAGGCAAGTACACCAGTTTTAATTAGTTTCTCGACATGGAATTGTGGAAATAACTAGGTACTCGGCTAAACAACGCAAGATATATTGGTGATTTATATGTATTAATATGTATTTTACTAACGAAAGTTTCAATCAAATATTTAATGATAACATGATTGATACAATATTATGGTTTTCATTATATAAAGAATATTAATGTAACGAATCGAATTGCATTAGACTTCTGAACACAGAGCGATACTGCGTACATATAAAACTTAAACGTATACTTTTCTCAAACAACTCAACAGACATAGCTATCTTGTCTACCCATGACTACGATCTCAGCAAAGTATTTAGAATGTCGCGCGCATCGGGATAAAATTAACTACAAGTAAATGCGGTTTCATTCATCAAAGGTATTTTATATGCATGATATTTTGAAGCAGTGATGGCTCAGTGGCATTGACTATGGACTGCAGTGCCGCAGGTCCATGGTTCGAATCCCGCCGCGGGCTTGAGCTTTACCGCATGGTGGAAGGGAATTTTGGCTAACGACCACCCTCAAGTTGAAAATATGTCGCCAAGCACCTAACGGTGTGTTCCGGCAGCAGTACTTGAGAGCCAGTGAAATTACAGGCACATGTGACTTAACAATTATGTCTGACGGGCGCAGTGCAATTCGTGACTTTTGACTAAATGCATCTATTATAGGCAGAGGTTAGTCCGCTTAACATCAGGTGTGCTTCGTGCTTCAACCGTCACAATATAATAAAAAAATAATAATAATATAGCCCCTGAAAGATGACCTGGTTTCCTCCCTGTTGTCCTCACTCTCTAAGGGCTTAAGCGTTATATTTTCCTCTTTGCACGAATTCAGACATGTTTTTATGTGTAGTTCGTTTATTAGGAGGCAGAAGTTGGACGTATGAATATATAAGCTGGCGCGGCAGTGTGCCAGTTTCACGAATTAGTGCTAACTTGCTTTTTGGTTCGGTATTCGTACTGCAGCATATAGTTTGAATAGATAATACTGCAGATTTTATATTATACAAACTGCGGCCTTAAATTTGAATAGAAAGCGCACCTCGGGTTCGATGCGTGGAACACACAGTACTCTTTAATAGGTTAACGTGTGTTCCGGCAGCTGTCCTTGAGAGCCAGTAATTCTAGGTTAGCCTGATCAACATCTTCGACTACATCTTCACTTACCATCAGGTGAGATAGTGGTTAAAGGCTAACCTATCAGGCATAAAAACAAAATATTGTTATAATTACAAAATCACAAATATTAGTATAGGAGAGATATATATTAATATAGGAAAAATTTAAGTCCTTTAGCCCAATTGAGCTAATTTTTTGAAGCGCTCGTAGCGAAGTTTACTTAGCTGTTCTCAACCGATCAGCAAAGTTAAGCAACGTCGCGCGCGGTCATGAGTTGGATGGGTGACCGCTAGTGACATTACTACTGAGCGTTTCCGTGCTTCGGAGGGCACGTTAAGCCGTCGGTCCCGGTTGTCGTCTTAGAATGACAGTTGTTATAGCATGGTGGTAAGGCATTATGCGAATGCCCGCCTGGCTAGCTACCACCCTCAAGTAGAAAATCTGTCGCCAAGCACCTAACGGTGTGTTCCGGCAGCTGTCCTTGAGAGCCAGTACTTCTAGGTTAGCCTGAACAACATCTTCGACCACATCATCACTTACCATCAGGTGAGATAGTGGTCTAAGGCTAACCTATCAGGCATAAAAAAAAAAAAAAAAAAAATATGACAATGAGTAATAACTAAAAATTTTCCCATCGTTCTTTAACCATCGTATTGGGATGGAGCGACATCTATAGTTCAACTTACGTTTAACTACAAACAAGACCAATTTTGCAATTGGTTTTATACTTGTAAATGATGACGCAACCTTATAATTTTAATATTGTTTCGAACCCACGGCTAAAGGGGTGGATGGACGCCGGTTCGAATCCCGCACAAGACTTAAATTTTTACTCTTGTATAATTGTAATTTTGTAAAGAATTATAGCAATATTTTGTTTTTATGCCTGATAGGTTAGCCTTTAACCACTATCTCACCTGATGGTAAGTGACGATGTGGTCGAAGATGTTGATCAGGCTAACTTAGAATTACTGGCTCTCAAGGACAGCTGCCGGAACACACGTTAACCTAGAAATAGTACACTGCCGTGGGGTTACTATTGTGAAATAGTTCTTATATCACAATTGATATTTAAACTTTTTAGAACCTGATGTGAAATTATCAGAAAATGGGGTCGTAATGATACCTATATATACGTGTTTATTTCTCGATACGTATATTATCGTATTAATTTTACAGTCGTACTAATATCACTTTAATATATTCAGGCGTTACTTTGCGGAAATATATTATTCATAATAATTATTAAATCTTTAAAAAACTTAATATTCATAAAAAAATAAAAAATATAATAACAATTGATTAAAATATAACGACCACCATAAAATGCTTTGATACCCTTAGTTCTATTACCAAAAATTGTAATCAAACACCAAAAAAGTAAGTGATGATGTGGTCGAAGATGTTGTTCAGGCTAACCTAGAATTACTGGCTCTCAAGGACAGCTACCGGAACACACGTTAACCTATTAAAAGGTACTGTGTGTTCCACGCGTAGAACCCGAGGTGCGCTTTCTATTCAAATTTAAGGCAGCAGTTGTATCATATAAAATCTGCAGTATTATTATCTTTTTCCTCTCGTATATTTGTAATTTTGTAATGTATTTCGCATAGCAGGCGTTATTGCAAACATAACAATATTTAATGAGAAATGCTGTAATTCTTCTGGCGCATCGCCGGCCGCTGCCGCGGCACGCTCACTTCGCTCACTCGGCTCGCGCGTTGTTGTGGTCACAAGTAACTTAACGCTCCTCCTAGCTTCGTTCGTCGTCGCACCTAAATATAACCTTGGTGATCATTTACTATATTTGGTGTTCGATTACAATTTTTGGCAATAGAACTAAGGGTATCAAAGCATTTTATGGTGGTCATTATATTTTAATCAATTGTCATTATATTTTATATATTTTTTTATGAATATTAATTTTTTTAAAGACATAAATTATTATTATGATTAATATATTTCCGCAAAGTAACGCCTGAATATTTTTTTAATATTGTTAGTTTTGCAATAACGTCTGCTATGCGGATTACATTCATCCACTCCTTGAGCCGGAGTATGCTCTAACCAATTGAGCTAACATGACATCAATCAATTGGTTAGAGCATACTCCGGCTCAAGGAGTGGATGGACGCGGGTTCGAATCCCGCACATGACTTAAATTTTTCCTATCGTATATTTGTGATTTTGTAACGCCTGAATATATTAATTAATGTAATATAAGTACGAATGTAAAATTAATACGATAATATACGTATCGAGCAATAAACACGTATATAGGTATCATTACGGCCCCAGTTTTTGATAATTTTACATCAGGTTCTAAAAAGTTTTTATATCAATTGTGATATAAGAACATTAGGAACTATTTAACAATGGTAACCCCACGGCACGTACTATTTCTCCTGCATATAACTTTGCACATAAAGCCACCACCGTTAAGCCGTTAACTTTTGCAATTATAACTGTTATGCAGCATTTTTAAAGTGATTTTACGACGATGGCGCTGGGGAGGCGATAAAACGGCTTTATGGCGCGCTGTAATGGCTGCTGTTTTAAAGCATAACGTTCAGAGATCGAGAGAACTGTACTTGTAATTTGCGTGACTTACAATTCGATACATCATCTTTCCATTCTACCTGCACCCTGCAATAAGAATTGTTGAGTTGTGTATAAAAAGACAATCAAACATTGAAATAAATGTGTAAGTAAAATGTCTATGTATTTATTTTTACCGGCGGTATGCGTTTATTACCAAAACACTCTAAACTATATACAACACTACAGCTACTACAACGAAAGCGTAGGCAACCTAAACGCCATTGCAGGCCCATAGGTAGTCCAAATGTTCCAACCAACCAGCAGTTGGCAGCGTGCCCAGCATGCTGGCTGCATTGTCCTAGTAGTACTACTACTAGGACAATGCAGCTACTAGTAGTTTTTCTGTGTGATTTTGGGCATTAGGCGTAGAAGGCGTTTAGCGCCTTTTGACAACAGGCTCAAGGCCATCAATGTGGTATAGACTTGGGCTTGAGTCGTTGCTCAGAGACATTGGGAGTTCTGGAACTAACTGCCCCGGTACAACTGCAGTGTTGTACTGTTGAGAGTGGGTCCTGCGGATATTTACTCTGTGACTATTTGGAGAGACACAATTCGGGACTCTATTACTCAGTGTTTGATAGTATAACCTCTAATATATTGATTTTGGATTTGACATTTCAAACCACTTCTTTAAGGGATGGAACCCTTAAAAAATTGTTAGATCTATGCGAGTCATATACCACCTTTGTCAGGAGATATGACACAGTCTTTATATGTTCAGCCTGGAATTATACAACGATACTAAGAATAAGAATGTACGAGTAGATATGTATAAAATATAGTAGATGTTTCAAAATACCAGCGTCAAATGAAAGTGATTTAACGACTAGCTTCGAAGCTATAGAGCTTTATGGGGCGAGCTGTTACGACTGCTCAGCGCTACATAACACTTGGAGCTTTCAGCTATTCGCTCGATTCGATGCTTTCACGGTCTTACCCCGTTGTAGTGTGGTCCGGGTGTCGTGGATATTTTAGTTACTAATGTAAGTATTAATGTTTGTATATTACAATTTTATTACTTTTTTGGACTGCCTCGTTGGTGTGTGTGTATTTGTTTTAAAGCACGGCTATAGAATCTCGTTGACCTAGGTTCGATCTCGGTGTAGTATTAATTATTGGGATTTTATAACAAAAAATTTTTTCAGTAGCAGTTTGGATTCTGGAACTTGTAGATGACAACAGGCTCGCCGTATATCACATTCGTATGTAATATTGAGCAAACCTTAAAAACACGTTAGGCGAAATGTGGGTATTTCCACTTCAGGGGTACAGGTCTGACGATATGTTTTTGTATATCATCATCAGCCGGAAGACGTTTTCTGTTGAATAAAACCTTCCTCATAGAACGCCACCATGAACGTGAATCTGACAATGTGACTCGTGGGGAGTCTACTAAGTTTACTCCATCCAATGTAATGTAGTAACCTCTCGAGATGGTTCTTGCACATAAGGGCCACAGTTAAGGATCACGTCTCAGTGCCATGAGAAATCATTGGCGACACACTCTGGTTGAAAACTTTGGTCTTCAGGCTATGCGGGATGTTTGACGAGAAGATGTCACGTAATTTCTCGAACACTGCCCGTTCAAGTTGGATTCTTCGACCGAGAGATTCAGAGATTGAGTCCCATGTTGTACTATTGGTAGAAACGCTAGGAGTAATTTTTCTTGTTTGTAGTATTGATAAAACTAACAGTAAAACACCCTACCTTAGCCTGAATGTCTGTGGCAATGGCTGATATTTTATCACATATGACTAAGAATTATTTAAACCTATTTGCAAATAAAAAAAATGTCTGAACTAAATAAAACAGTTTTATTTGTCTGGAAGCTGCGATACTACATACATGTACACTTATATGTTAAACTTATAATATTCGTGTGTTTTTGTTGGAGGTTAAAGTCAGGAACAACCTGTGTGAGTACTAGTTGTTTTGCCACGAACCAAAGTTGAATTTTCAAACGATTGTTGTATATAACATTTTATAAAAACAAATATAAAAATCCGAAGAAGGAGAAGGATAACATACGCTGTAAGCTGCAATATATGTGTACCAACTTTTAATAAGGGCTAATTTTTCGAATTTTGATCATCTCCTGAAGTTTATTTCTTAGGCCTAGAGCCATTAGCATACAGTATATTTATTGTGCGCTGATACAAAATATATACTTATGATAATTCTGTATATATTGTTGTATTAATTCACTATAGTTTCAGTGTGGCCGAAGCGAATTACTGAATGCGAATGTAAACTAAACATCCCAGCGACTCCTAGCCTAACCTTTCACCTAGTTGTTCCACTGCAGGCAAAAGCTGAAAGCATGGGAACGTTGTAAAATGGGAGCTTAAAATAGACTGAATGTGTGGGTAACGATTTTTTCAGTAGTAGCACTGTGCCAATTCATTTACTGGGCTGTGAATGAGATTTATATCTTAATACTTTTATAATTACGGAATATATTTAAGATATAGCCGAAAGCCATTCATCTTCCTATTCACATTCCAGGCAAGCTACGTCTAACAAGAGGCAATACTACTAATATAATACACATTTACATTATGATTTCACAAACAACAAAAAGGGCAAGTCAGGGCATAATTGTAAAAAAAATGCTTCAGTTTAATGGCCGGCCAACTGTGTTATATTCTCAAAAGTAGTATGCTAGCAGTATACCGGCTACTTTTGAGATTATCAGTTAAGATGGTTCAAAGCCTTAATGCTCTCAATGTACAGCAGCATCCCACTCACATCGAAGGGATCCTAAATGGCATGGGGTTCATACGATACGGCGAATTTCTTCCCCTTGTCACCTCACACAGGATGCGATGGAAAGAAAAGAGCTCTACCATTCATATTAAATATTTTGGGGCCAGTTACGTGAGCTGGTGTAGTCATGCATAATGTGCATAATGTATGTTCCGTAAGCCAACTCGTAATGAAAAGAAGAGGTAATACGGTATGGTCTCGTCGCATTGAATAGTTGAAGACGAGCAATTGAATCATTTATCGAAAATGTAGTAGATATTGTATATTTGCGCTCTAAATGTCACCACTATGACGACATAAGTCGACAGTACTTGGCACTCCACTCTTCTAACATTTGAAACGCAGTTGTGTTGTGGTATAGTGTAAGTAAATACACGATTCTTATATTGGTAGTGACTTATATCAGAGAAAATATTTTTTTATCAAATTAAATAGTGCATGATGTGATATTATATCAAATTGATTAATCTCGCTATGACTGCTATAATATCTAAAAGATAAATAATTCATAAAAAAAACCCTTTCGTACACTATCAATCAAACAATTTCGGATTATGATAAAAAAAACGAAATCGCATATAGTCGTATAGTGCACTCGCCTTACAGCTTAGAGAAAAGAAAAAAACATCAATAAAATTCAACGATTTTACGTGTATACCACAGAATCTTCTTCAACGCGAGTCGAAGTCGCAGTTTAACAGTTTTTTAAATTAAGTACGTCAAAGTTACGAAATATTTTATATATTTTCTCAATATTCAACTTCAAAGATAAAAGCCAGTTACTAGCTGCCACTACTTTTGACCTTGCCTTTGTAAATTTTCTTAACTGCTCGCATAAAGATATATCTTATAGCAATTTGTAAATTGAAGTAGGTACTGGAGTAGTTCCAACGCCTTACAACTTAGGGTGATAACTCAAATATAAGTAATACAGTCTCATTAATTCAAGTGGGCATTCTACAAACAATGGTACAATGTATCGCTCGTCATGGGTGCAATCAGCTAAGTGCTAAGATTGAGGACGCGCACTCAAAGTATAGTGAAACAGGAGAGTACGTAAGCTTAAGCGATTTTGACGTTCACAGTTTCAAGAAAACAACTATAAATAAAAAAAGTAATAAACACGACTGCCAATTATTTTATTTGTTATACGTTTCATCGTTCCATTGAAATGAAAACTGAAAGATATATACATATATTGAATCTTTTTTAAAGGCCTTCATTTTGATACCTCACTGGATGGGTTTGGAAGGTTTTTATTTACCTAGCGCAATAATAATATTGAGTTTAAGATCCGCCAGTTTGTTTTTTTTATTTAGCTACAGTCACTTGCCGTATCGAGACTAATCTAACAAAATCTCATACATTGAAATCGGTTCAGCCGTTTAGAAGTTATGGTGGAATATAGAAACTCACAAACATACATACATAAACCCTAAAAAGATAACACTCCTTTTTTGGGGAGTCGTGTAATAAAGAATTAAGTAGCCAAAAACAGTTTCTTTGATTCCGATCAAAAATTTTTTCGAATGTTGCGATAATAGATGCTTACATTGATGTATTTTAACGTAGGTTGAAGTAAGTCGTTAAATAGCAAATTTTGAACATATTTTTTGAAAGAGTGTATATTTTACAGATTTGAAAAAATAAATTAAGAGGACAAATACTACACCCGATCCGAAAATATGATACGTTATATCTCTCCATAGAAAAAAAAATCACCAGTACCTACAGTTCTAAACTTTCGCTCAATCGAGTTTTGTGTCTGTACAGTAAATCATTTCAACTAGTCTAGAACTATTAGTGTCTAAATGCAAACAAACGTGTTTCACTATATGGGACTATGTAGGAAGTGACATTTCTGTCGATTGGGTAGATAAATGTTTAGAACTTACCGCGAATTCTTCCGTTTTGACATTTTGTTTTCTGTATAGCGAAAGGAGGAATGAGAATGAGATCATGTGACTGGCTTGATGCCTTTTCTGAACTAGTGAGATTGACTATATATTTAGAAATAATCAGTTGAAATTTGGTACCAAATGAAAATTGAAAATTGAACATTTGGAAGGAGAGGACCTCGGCGATTGTAGACGCTGTTGCAAAATACTATGTCATGAGCACTCTTAAGAGATGGCTGTCTATGGGTTAATCCCGGACTTCCAAATTTTTAGTACCATCTCTTCAATGGCTCTTTAAGGTATATACCTAATGTTACTCTCGTGACTTCGAAGACGTTTAAAGTACAGTCAAAATTAACGGAAGGTTAAATATTGAAGATGACCAAATAGCGAAGATAATTTTATGTAGGTAAGTATTTGTTAAGAACATTATTGACCATTTTAGTTCACATTTCTCATTTTCCTTTTGATATCTGAATTCTGATTCAATCATCTGTTCATGCAAGTTGCAAGAGACTCTATTTTAACCAATCAGAGAACAATTCAATAATCTATTTCACTTTGGTTTTAATCTGAGTAACTGAAATTCTTGGTCGTTATCTACCTCTTCGGAAACAGTTGTATTTATGTAAATCTATATAATCTAACTGGAACTTACTACTGATTCATACAATTCAATTTGTGCACTCGCCTACCATACCTACTGAAATCTCTTCCACATAATTAAACTTGTCAAACTTTAGTCACTGCACTACTACCTGTATGTTAGTTAAAGTTTAGTGGAACTGCAGAAAACGGTGAAATGAAAGCTTTCCGTTTATATACCGCATGGTCAGTCGGCAGACTAGCTTTTCCTCGTATATATATATGCCGAATTTATGAAAAGTTAACTTCTATTCGAAGAACTGACTTACAAACATAGGCTACAATTCACTTGAAGTCAGACGGGAAATGCAGCAACTTACTGTTATGTGCAAAGTTCTCCGTGGAGATATCGATGCACCTGATCTGCTCGACAGGCTGTGTCGATTTTTCATACCGGACAACTATTACCACAGTAGGTCCCATAATCTGTTTCTGTTGCCACACTGCCGAAAAGTGGCACGCTCTTTTTCGTCTATCCCGCCGCGCTCCCTCGCCACACTCAACACTCTTGGCTACCAATCCAGAATGTGATTTATTTGGGGATGGATGGTCGGAAATAATGTCGGCGTATTTGAGATATTGCGAAAGGGATGAATGAATGATGTGATATTATTTTTTGATTTTGTTATTTGCCTATTACAATTTCTGAATAACAAAATACTACGAACTATATACAACACTACAGCTACTACAATGCATTTAGATCCCTATAAGTCATTGCAGATCATAGGCAGTCTATTTCTGATTATAATAAGACTATGACATTATTTATAATTATTATTATTAATGACATAATGTATTCATGAATTATTATTATTTTTGATTTTATTTTATTTGTAATCTGTTGTAAATTGAGTAATTAATGTAACTGGTCTTTTGTGCCGTTTTAATTATTGTATATAAATAAATGTGTGACTTACATGCTGGTATTGTACAGCTTATTATATATTATAGTACCTAAAATATTGCTCTGAAAAAGATATTTGAAGGATTAGTTTTCGCCGGTTTGACGTTAATGAAAAACATTTCTAGCCGTATACTATATATATCTATAGCTACAACGAAAGCATTTGAGCAACCCATCGATAGTTGCAAGCGTGTAATTCACCAGATCATGATCAATCAGCAATTTGCTAACTATGTCGGTTGCACCAATCTTGATTTGACACTTGCAAGATTGGTTATGATTCGTGAACATATTAGGAGAATTATTGGTATTAAAATTCTATTCAAAGGGAGCGCGAAGCGGTCCGGTGTTGCCGCGGCAAGCGCTCTTGGCTCATAATAGGCATTGTCTTTTACTATTTTTTATATATTTACATCGAGCAAAGAAATAAAAAATATGAAATAATAAATTACAGGCTCAATACACTTTTAACATCAGGTGGTACGAGTGTTAATTCCGTTAAAAAAAATAAATTTAATTACATCTGTAAATGTTTGTTAGGCCTAGCCCTTAAGTCAACCCTAAGAAGTTGTTAGCATTTTACCAATAACCCTGTATATCTATTTTTTTATTTATAACCACGCATAGTTTTTTAAAGATTACTCCGATTTTGATAATTCTTATTTACACATATATAATAGAGAGGAAAGATTTGTATTTTTGTATTTATGTATGCAACTAATAAACTTAAAAACCGCTTTGAGAACAGGGGAAGAACAAAATATAGTTTTTATCACACAGCGCAATTAGAGGTTAATGGGGTTGCGCGATAACCGACAAACGCGCGGGCGGGGCAGCGGCCGGAAAGCTAGCCCCATATAAATTTTATCAAAATCGCTTAAGTAGTTTATAAGTTATAATTAATTAACTGAGAAATGTGGGGAATACTAGGATGATTTTATTTTATTTTCTGTTGTCGACGATGAACACTATTTTAGGCGAGTGAAAAGCAATTTTTATCAATAAAAAGAGAAAAAAAATACGCTACTGACTTTAACACTAAGAAAGAAATGTCCGCCTGGCTAGCGGACATTCTCTTTCTTAAGTAGAAAATCTGTCGCCAAGCACCTAACGGTGTCTTCCGGCAGTAATTTCTTGAGAGCCAGTAATTATAGGTTAGCCTGAACAGGCTAGCCTCGAATTGAGCATTGGAGCAAATTTTTCTAAGCCGCAACTACGGGAAAAGAAGGCTCAATGGCTCAACTAATTGAGCTTCGCAGTAGACTGCACGGAACGGTTTCAACCTGCTTAGAATACGTTTGGTGCCTACTCAATTGCTTATTGGTTGTTTATTTTATTCTAGTTGAGTTCCGAAGAGGATGTGAAGAGGTGCGCACTCTCGCACGCAGCACACCGCGAGCAGCCATGGCGGTACGGAGATAGTGCCAGGTATCTGTTTTTCTTTACATTTTTTCCTTATATTTATATATTTAAGTTATTGTGACGGAACAAGCCCGAGGCCCACCTGATGTTAAGTGGACTAACCTCTGCCTATAACAGATGCATATCGTCACAAGTCACGAATTGCACTGCGCCCGTGACCTTGAGACATAGTTGTTGTAAGTCCCATGTGCCTGTATTTTCTCTGGTTTTTAAAGACTGCTGTGGAACACACCGTTAGGTGCTTGGCGATAGATTTTCTACTAGAGGATGGTCGCTAGCCAGGCGGGCATTCACAAAATGCCCTTCCACCATGCGGAGAAGCTCAATCACGCGGCGGGATTCGAACCATGGGCCTGCTGCGCGGCAGTCCATAACCAATGCCACTGAGCCATCACTGCTTCAAATGCTGCTTATATCTTGCCTTCACTTTACAAGATATAGGTTAGACTGTCTACTTTCTCAACTGTTGGTTGTGACGACGCAGTCATGAAGCTAGAACGTAGAGTAGGAACCGGTTCTAATAGATAGTTTCTTGATCACGCTTGGGTCACCTATGTAATTTAAACAAATATTGTAATACGGGATAACTTACGTGGATAAGTCATCATAGCTCCGACTATAGTTTCAACCACGTTCAGTGGTGCTAAGCAATATGTCAGAGCGGGCGTCCCGAGCTCTCCTTGAAAAAGACAAATATGGTTGAAACTATAGTCGGAGCAATCTGACTTATCCACGTGAGTAATCCCGTATTATTTACTAAAATGAGTGAAAACCACGTTAGTTTTTTATATTACAAAATATTGTAATAATTTTATTCTATAGTACGTAACACATTGTTAAAAGACGTCTAAAAGAAGGGCCCCGAGATTCTTGCCTGTTCTTCTCGCAGTGGTTTTATCATTTTTTTTCTATACGTGGCAGTTCATCATAGAATATTTCAATATACAATTTTTTAATGGAACTTCATAAGATCGTCGTAGACTCCTAAATTGGATAAATGATTTTGACTTTAACTTTGTGCTTTTCGGTACTCATCCTGCTCCGAAGTAATACGTGGTAAATACTAATAATAACAAATACTTTTCGACGATCACGATCGAGATCGAGAATGATCGTGATAATTTCTCGATCGTGCGCTCGAAGAGTCAAGACCTCCTGAGGATGCTTCGTGTAGAAGCGAAACGCGTCGAAAATTCTTTCGGTTAGGCTGCGTGGCGTTTGTGACGTCACCTCGGCTTAGCAGGAAAATTAAGCGGAATTGTCACTAGATATATTTTTATATTTTTTAAGTGTTTTATCAAAATATTAATTTGATGTTTTCTTAAAATATTTTAAAAGTATTTGTTATTATTAAACATGGATTTCCGCAAAGTAACGCCTGAATCTATTAATTATCTTGTGGTAAATACTACTAACAATGCTTCAGACTTCGAGAAATTAGTTTCTCGATAGCTTCAGATTATCTATTTCTTTTTTTATAATAATCACACTCATATAACATATAAATTATAGTATGTCACTTAATGAATGAGGATGTGAGAGGTATGTATGTTATTCCTTCACGCTTAAACGGCTGAAGAAATTTGGATGAAATTTGAAATGCAGATAGTTTAGGTCTTGAATTTAACATATTGGATACTTTTCATTATCATCATCTCTTAATCCTTATCTGGGCGATACCCCGGGCCCCAGCTGGTATAATTGACCGAGCGAGAACGAAGTTAGATTAGAGTTAAAATGGTTGCACCAATTTTGAACCAATTAATTTAAACCAATTGTGAAGTTTTGTGAGCAGGTTAGATGATTTCATAGTTGTTTTTGTCGATTCAATTTACGGGAATTTTTAAAGGACGGCACGCGGCTGTTTGGGTTTTACAAAAGTTAACTGTATTCCGAAGAGAGAGATACTGCCATATCGAAATGTTTTCAAAAATGTTACATAATATTTTAGTTACCCGTATCAAGAAGCAACTATTTTGTCAGAACAACTTATTCATCTGATTAACTTAAAGGGGTCAAGTTGGAAAAGAATGAAAAAAAAAACACGAATATTCCGTGTCATATCAAATCACATAGGAACTTCATCAGCTTTTTGAATAGGTATATCTAATGGTTTTTGTCAACCAATACTATAGAAGACGTGAACCAATATTATTGGCTATACCTACTATACCCGTTACCAACCTATACCCATATAGCTTTTGCTCCCTACTTTTTCTCTTTATAAAGCATAAGGTACTGATAGCTAGACAGTTGAAATTTCCACAGATAATTTATATTTCTGTGGCGCTATAACTATAAAAATAGAGCAAGTGCGAGTGGGACTTGCGCTCGCAGGGTTCCATACTCTTCGTGGAAGCAAAAAAAACGTTATAATATAGTGTCTAATATTGTATAGTTATGAATGAATAAACGCAAATTACCTGTGTCACATCAAATTAATTTCATCAGTTTTTGGAATATAACCATGGTTTTTGGATTCTGTGCCCAGCTTGCGCACTGAAACTTTATTTAATTGAAGGCTATGGAAGGGTAGATTCGCGAGGTTTAAAGCTCCGAGAGCCACTAGTATAAGTGTGTGATGGCCTAGTGGCAATAGCTATGGCCTGCTGCGTAGAGATCTGTGGTTCACATTCCGCCATGGCCTGAAGATTCACAACGTGGTGGTAGAGCGTTTTGCAAATCCTCGCCTGGCTAGCTCAAGTAGAAATTCTCGTGGGTTTTAACAAATGAGAGGTCAAAAGCTATAATTTCATCTGTAAAAAAAACTGAGTCAGTGACAGTGGTGTCTGAAAACCCGAGTTTTGTTTAACTTAATCTATTTTCACATTATTTTCTCTACTCTTTTGAGCAGAGAGTAAAGAAACCTAAGTAAATAGGCGTACCAGGAAAAATATGTTGCGCTTGCAGTGGAGTTGTAGGGTGATAATCATGTCGTTTATATGTATGGACACGCGCGCGCTTGGGAACTTTGTATACCTACCTACTATCAAAGGAAAAGGGCGTATAAACCATCCTAGGGTGGCCATGGTACTTTTTGGATGGTGAATAACAATTTCAGTATCAATTTATGACATTATACAGCATTTTAGAGTATTTGTAAGGTAACTGTACTTTATAGTTATAATCGAACAAATACTCCAAAATGCAATATTTTACGACATAATATAATGTCTGTATTTCACCTTTTTTTTGTTATATGGACAACTTTATCACAATGAAGCTGTCATTGTGCTGTTAAACAATTTTTTCTAGCTCTGTAAGATATAGACAATGCAGAACACGTATATAACCACCAAAATTGGCCTACAGTCATTGTGTTTGCCACTTGCGTATTGAGTTGTATCGGGGATCAGATAAGTTTAGACCATAGACAAGTAAATTATTTTTTACGAAGAGTAATAGGCAAGCGGTATAGCCCGTTACCCCACGGGGATATATATACTCGTTTGTAGAATGTAAGGTGAGAATTAAGACCTAAGATATCTTCCTAACCGTTTCAAACCACAAACTCTGATCAGCCATTTAAAAGTTTTTTTAGTAAACGGCTTAGGCATAATATTATTGGCTCTCAAGGACTCTAAAGAATTTTATTCTTTACCGCTTTTTCAGTTACCATATATATTTTGATTATAAGATTTTGATTTTGATTGAACTCTCTTATCACTATGTCATCATTGTATGCTACTCGTTGATTAAGACTAAATCTACATGTCTCAATGTATTGCTGTACCTAAAAATATGTAAGCGATATATTAATTTTTAATTCTTTTAAAATTCTTTTCAATTCGCTCGTAGAGTCTACGTATTTCCTGGCGACATTTTGTGAAAAAACCAAGTAGTGAAAAGTTTGGAGTTACATTACTTCAGGGCTTCAAAATAAAACAACAAGAATTGTGGCGAATACGACCTTATTGTTCCAAATCTGTTAGACGACTACGATTTTTTTGAAACATTCAACTGCAACGTTTAAAAACCTATTCGTATGGAAAGATTGCTGAGCAAATCGAACAAGAATGTAAATTGACTAAGTAGCAGTATGTCAAATATCTAATTAGCAATTCACCCAAGTAGCATTACGTCAAAGACGCGTAACGTCTACAAAGCGGAACGACTAAGCAAGAAGACAATACATAATACCATAGGCTCAAAAAGTTATGCCCACCACCCAAAAGCATTACCCTTACTCGCTTCTTAGGACACCCACGGGTAAAGGTGGTGTGGTGACATTCTAGCCCGCCATCTACGGCCAATACTGTAGCTATGGACTGTGGAGCCGCAGGACCAGGGTTCGATCCCTACCGCCGGCTTGAGCTTCATCGCATGGTGGGAGGGCATTTTTCCTGGCTAGCTACCACTCTCAAGCGGAAAAACCTGTCGCTAAGCAACTAAAAGTGTGTTCTGGCAGCAGTCCTTGGGAGCCAGTGAAATTACAAGCCCATGAGACTCAACAACTGTATGTCTCAGGGTGATATTGGCGCAGTGCCGTTCGTCAATTGACGAAATGCATTTGCATAGGCAGAGTTTACCGCTTAACATGAGGTGGGACTCATGCTTGTTGCGTCACTACAGTATATTAAAAAAAATAACCTGAACCTGCGGCACGGCAATACCAAGCTATTATCGCTCGGTCATTACCTCAAGAACTCTAATTTATTAAATCTAGTTTTTATAAGTTAATCCATCCAATATATTCAGATGCAGCATCGTAGTAAACTCCATTTATTTTATAAGTTTACGAAGTCGTCAATTGCTCTCGTCACCACCTAGTAATTTTCTGCGGGGAAAATATACTTCAAGTTTCAAACCTCTGGCTTGGCGTTGGAATATGACCAGTGTAGTGAGACATCTGCTGCCGTGGTAGGGTGACCAAACGATTTTTCATGATAAGAATTTGATTAAGTATTAGGGATGGAAAATAGTCTTGATGAAACATTGCTATAGAACGTTTCAGCTTCTGTTTGTGCTCGGTAGATTACAGTAGGTTTGCCCCCTATGACATGTGACTTAAACATGTTTGGCGTAACTTAGGTGTTTAGACATCACGGTAAAAAAATATCTCTCTTGTGTTGCCGAAGGGAAAGACCTTCGGCAATACAAGAGATACATCTTTTTTACCTTTACTGTTTTTCTCAACTTTCATATCCTACCTCTTTTGATATTCCTTATTAAAATATTTATGTTAAATAGAATATAGGTAGTTGCTACATACATTAGGAAAACTTTTTAAATTAAACGTATTTATAAACTATTTTTTTCTGTGTAAAACAAAACGAACGCCAAAAAAAAATGTTTTTACTTTAAGTTCATTTTCAGCTCGGGTTTATTTGTGGATAACAAAATCATTCAGAATAACTACTATCAGCTAGGCAACTTTTTTTGGTAATATTATAATTGTTCTAATATTATATCAACTTATAAGGAACAGGCTAGGATCCGCGTTATATATACCGGAAAGATTCCGACCAGTTTCGGACTGTTTTATAGTCCTTCGTCTGGGAGTCACAATTGCACGCAGCGACAACCCCAGGCTTCAGCGCGTAACTGACGTAGCGACGTCACTGTCTGCCCCGGCTCAGCTGCATTTGTCTAGTAGGAATCTTTCCGGTAAATATAACGCGGGTCCTAGTTGGTTCCTAATAAGTTGATATGGTTATAACTTGCGATAGTTTTCAAAGTGAATTCATATCTTCTATCTAGCGCCCAGTGCGAAGAGAGACGCAAGCGTCTCGACCACTTTTAACCACCTTTTAAGAGACCATCGGATGTGGTCGACTACAGATCAGATATATCTGACTATTGTTTTGAAACTATAGTCTGATTTATCTGACTAATCATCAGTAATCCCTTAATTTTTCATTAAAAAATAAGAGAAAACTACGTTTGTCTTAATAATTCTTAAAAATAAACCTACCTACTTGTCTGTTCCTTTATCATAGCACATTGCATACTCGCGACATAGAACCCGTCTTATTGAAGGAATCGTATATTACACGAATTTTGTTGAGGAACTGGGTGTTTACCAAAAAATTATTTATTTTAAAAGTATTTATCCTGCTTCTAAACAATATTTGTAAACAACATCACAACGAAAGGGAAGAAAATATTAACATGAGCGGCAGTCCCACGAGCCGGAATAAACTCTACCAAGTGAGCTATTAAGGTGTTGAGTCAAATCAGTCCTTCCGTGCCTGTTATTAAACCATGTCGTAAGGGACGACATCTATATGTATGTAAATCGACATACAAACAAAACTATTTTTTATATTCTCAACTGTTATTCTGTAATCGGGCGTTTAAGTTAACACTATATGGCTGTATTTATTACTGGGATATTTGGTACTGTACTGTACTTTATCAGCCGGAACACAGCCTCCCCTATTTAGGGGTATTTGCCATAATCCCCACGCTTGGCAGGCGGCTTGGGGATCGCAGTGTAAGATGGATGTTCTTTAGAAGGCGCTGCTGCCCACCTTCCAGTATTTTTCCCTTAGTCTTACGACACCCACGGGATGGTATGGGGAGGTGCAATTCTAACCCGGCACCTCACGGGGCGATATTTGGTATAGTTGCAATATTTTCTGATATTGTACTTGACTACATAATATGAAAAATGAATATGATACATGAAATTTTGAGTAGATTTCGTTTAGCTAGTCACAGAACAAGCAGTAGTGCGTGATGAGAAAGCGAGAAAGTGATAGCGCTAATTTTGAACAGAGATATACATATTTTCTATGCGTTTGGTGTTGATCGAAACGTAATCGGAAGTAAACGATGAGAACGATATACTACAAAATAATTAAAATCTTAGAAACTATGAAATAAAAACTAAATGTCTCTCATTTTACTTGTTATAATTTGTATAAAGACTTTTGTTTTTTTCAAAATCTTGATCTCTTGACTAAAAATCTAAAAAAGATAGATAGATAGATATAACTCTTTATTAAAACACCACAGTACAGATCTATGATGAATTTACAAAAAAATATATTACAATAATGTTACAATTGTGAAAAATGGAAAAGTTTTGGGATGTGCCATTTTTGACAACAAATTTGTCAAGAAATATTTCACCAATTGTCTTTCTGGTTTTAATTTTATAGGTTACATCTACGAATTAGGGTTACTCATAGCGTTATTCATAAGTTATCTTTTTGATAAAAATCTTAACTTTGAAATTACAAAATTAAGTAAGGAAAAATTATAGTATGTTGGATATTGTAATTTTGAATCCACAGTGCATGCTTTATTGCTAAAATAAAAATATTAGAAATATGTAGATAGTAAGATTTTTGAGACCTTGCAGAGAAAAGCTATTGTTTTTTTAAATATTGCCTTCAGATAAAAAAATACTAATATTATTTTAACACCTATTAAATTGTACACAATTGAACCGCAAAGTCTCATGTACGTACCACACCATGTACAAGTTTTTGAAGCAATGATGGCTCCGTGGCATTGGCTATGGACTGCCGTGCTGCAGGTCCATGGTTCAAATTCCGCCGCGGGCTTGAGCTTCACCACATGGTGGAAGGGCATTTTGCGAATGCCCGCCTGGCTAGCGACCACCCTCAATTAGAAAATCTGTCGCCAAGCACCTAACGGTGTGTTCCGGTGGCAGTCCTTGAGAGCCAGTGAAATGACAGGCACATGAGACTTAACAACTATGTGTCAAGGTGACGGGCGCAGTGCGATTCGTGACTTGTGACGAAATGCATCTGTTATAGGCAGAGGTTAGTCCGCTTAAGATCAGGTAGGCCTCGTGCTTGATCCGTCACAATAATATTGAAAAATTAAAAAAATTACCTATGAAAACTTAAAAAAAATGTATTGACGTGAGATTACACTTCGAAGCAAAATATACAATAGCAGAATATATGTGTAATGGTCATGAGTATGATAACCTAAACATTTACGAATTCCGCATTGACTTACTATCCTCGTGGTCAACTCACGGAGATCTTCATAAATTGGCCGCAAGAATCCTCCAGCAAGTAATAGGCTTCAGTGGGATATAAAATCGGCCATAAATTTCATTTTGAGCCACCACCCTTCTGCGGGCACACTTATTGGCGAGTTACGTGTCGAATATTCGCTAATTGTAATATTTATCAGTACTTTTAACTTTCAAAGATATGATTGAGGTAATTTCTATTTGAAGGGCAAAACAAAAAGGCTATTATTTCTAACCCGACACTAACAGTGGGATGTTTCAATTTTAACGTGCGTATCTGCGTCCGTGCGTACATGTATCCCTCAGTTTCTGAAACTTTTGTCAAGGCTTTGATTAGTTGACAGATTAAATACTGCTGATTGGTCAATGGTACTCTATGACGTGATATGTGACCAATGAGCGTTTGGTATTTATAGTCTGTTAACTAATCAAGGCTTTGACAAACGTTCCAGAAAGTGGGAGTGTGTATCTGTTTGTGGCATCGTAGCCAACAAACTAATAAGCCGATTCATTTAATTTTCTTTGATGTTAAGTGACATAATCAAGAGTGGTCTTAACTATGATATAAAAAACCAGTTCAGTCAAGTTCATCAGTCCTTTCCCAGCCAATGATGATATAAGCAACTGTTTTAACTTAAATTATATTGAAAGAACATGGTGACTTTGACATGATGATGTATCAACACCTGGCTACTGCAGTAAACTCATCTATTCTCCAGCTCATCTACAGCGGGGGTACCGTGTTTGGGCTCATTGAAATGGTTTCAGTAGGTTATAGGTAGATGGTAGTCTGGGTATAATGATTATCGATACGATACAATAACATTTTATTGACCAAAAACGGAAAATTACAATAGTTGGTCAACGATGGGGAGGTCTTATCGCACAAGCGATTTCTTCCAGACAACCGTGATAATATAAAGATTAGCGTAGTTTTTTACAATTTAAGATTATGGTGAAAGGGCAAGTGCTTGGTCCCTAATGATCAAACATTTACTAGTATGTTTTGAAGCGCTCGTAGCGAAGCTTGCTTGGCTGTTCTCAACCGATCAGCAAAGTTAAGCAACGTCGCCCGCGGTAATGAGTTGAGCGTTTCCGTGCTTCGGAGGGCACGTTTAGCCGTCGATCCCGGTTGTTGTCTTGGAATGGCAGTCTTTATAGCATGGTGGTAGGGCATTTTGCGAATGCCCACCTGGCCAGCTACCACCCTCAAGTAGAAAATCTGTCGCCAATCACCTAATGGTGTGTTCCGGCAGCTGTCCTTGAGAGCCAGTAACTCTAGGTTAGCCTGAACAACATCTTAGACCACATTAATACTTGCCATCAGGTGAGATAGTGGTTAAAGGCTAACCTATTAGGCATAAAAAAAATGCAGTGTTAATATTATTTTTGTATTGTTGATGGCAGTCTTTGATTACTATAACAAATTTTTTGGTGTATTTAAGATACATGTTTTAAGTAATGATTTGGACAAAGATGTGAGCAGGTGCGAAATTAAGCTCTTTTTTTTTTCTAAATATGATTAAAACCACTATCGCGCGCTGAGCAAAAATCACATTACAAATTATTGGCGTACAAAATGTTTGGTTCCGGACGGGAATCGAACCCGCGTCCACCAATTTCAAGCCGGATGCCTATTCCATTAGGCCACCGGAATCCAACTCTGTTGAGTCGAAATATGTGCTCTAATTGTATTAATTTAACCGTCACAGGGATGTTAATGAAATTTACACTAGCACTAGCATGCGATGGTGCTTGTAATCATATTTAGAAATATAGAAAAAATCGTCTCAATTTTAATAATATTGAAAAATTATAAAACCTCTCTTCCAGATTTCGCATTTTACGTGATCAAGTACAACAGTTAGACAATCTTATAACAATTCCAAAATATTTCGATTTCCAAACTCGTCAGCGTCTTCCTTAATGGTATCGTATAGGTACCATTGTTTTATCTCTATCATCGATTTTCTAGAATTCCAGATGACATGTGGTTGATATTACCGGAAACAACAAATCTATCATTTATCATTTGTATCAGGCAATTACAATCAACGGCTAGTGATTGAAGATAACAAATTATCAAAATGCCTCCACCTTTGTCATAAATCACGAAAGTGATTGTATCACACATCGATTTAAAATAATAATTCCAAGTTTCAAGTTCCAAGGAGGTCTGACGTTAAGGTCACTTATTATATAAACTCTTTTGCAGCACCACTCCGACACTTGCGATTCAGGTTAGGACTCCGTAGATGAACCGTCATAAAATAAAACTGCAGAAATTGAGAACAAAAGCGTGCCACAGTAAACGTAACATACGTATGCAATATCCAGGAAAACCAATAATATTATTCGACTTCATCTCCGTTGTCTGACAACTGGGGTGGGGTCGGTACAATGTGTCATTAAAAAAATAAGCACATTTTGTAAGAAATTCTCGTAGCGTAACTGGGAATGACTCGTGAAGTGTCTATGAAAGTCTCATCAAAAATTTTAATGGGTTCAACGATGCCCATAAATGATGCTTTGATAGTGCCCAAAGCACATGCATGTGTCACAGTATTTTGGAATATATTTAGGTTATTTAACTACACGTCGGGTTAGATCCTAGAATATTTTTACCGACTTTCCAAAAAGGAGGGGGTTCTCAGTTCGACACGTATATTATTTAGGCAAGCAAACTCCACCGTCGACCACGTCGTCACTTACCATCAGGTGAGACTGCGGTCAAATGCTTGTCTATTCCGAATAAAAAAATTAAAAAAAATTGTTAAAATAGTAGTTCGATTTGGATACCACTTTTTTGTTGCATAACCTCTGAGGTATACAAATTTCATCAAATCGATCAAGTAGTTTTTAAGTTACACTCAACTAACTGAAAAACGCTTGACATATCAAATGACTAGGTAATTGGATTTTTTGTCGATGTAGACTAGTATTCATAGACTCGATTGTTTCTCCAGTAATTATCATTAAAAAGGATTTTTATTTTTGGTGGGTAGTCCCTTCTTAAGCATTTTTCCTACTGAGAAAACGAGACGCTATGGACTATTTTCTCTCTCAAGATACGTACAAAAGATACAGATCCCGTGTCAACAAAATAGACGTATATTTTGCTCTCCACTAGTTTACGCAGCGACAAGATCAATACTCGCTCAGCGATGCTTGCTTAGTGCGTGATCATTACTATCACTAGTAGCGTTACTACTGAGCTCTTCGTGTTTTGGAGGGTACGTTAAGCCATCGGTCTCAGTTGTCGCCTTAGGAGGGCAGTCATTATGGCATGGTGGTAGGGTATTTGTGAATGCCTGCCTGGCTAACTACCACCGTCAAGTAGAAAACCTGTTACCAAGCGCCTAACGGTGTATTCCGGCAGCAGTCCTTGAGAGCCAGTAATTCTTGGTTCTTAGATGTCGCCAACTTTAAAAAGACGTGCATTCAAATGGATGGAAAAAAATCATCCGTCCACCACCCGGTTCCATAGCATAATTGGAAATGCACCAGGATGGTATTCTGGGGTTGCGGGTTCAAGCCCGCTGGAAGTTATTTTTTCCATCCGAAATAATTTCTATGTTTTTGCTTAGCATGTGTCAGTGTTTTTTAAATAATACTAAGGAGATAAGAGCGTTCGGCTCGTAGCGAAGTTTGCTTAGCCGTTCTTAACCGATCAGCTAAGTTAAGCAACGTCTGCTGCGGTTATAAGTTGGATAGGTAACCGCTAGTGACATTACTACTGAGCGGTTCCGTGCTTCGGAGGGCACGTTAAGCCGTCCGTCCCGGTTGTTGTCTTAGGATTGCAGCCGTTATAGCATGGTGGTAGGGCATTTTGCGAATGCCCGCCTGGCTAGCTACCACCCTCAAGTAAAAAAACTGTCGCCAAGCACCACGGTGTGTTCCGGCAGATGTCCTTGAGAGCCAGTAATTCTACGTTTGCCTGAACAACGTCTTCGACCACATCATCACTTACTATCAGGTGAGATACTCGTAAAAGGCTAGCCTATCAGCTATAAATAATTAAAAAAAATGTTTGTTGGTTTTGATCGCGTAAACAAAGCTGTATATGTGATCGAAACAAACCAACTATTTTTCACGGGATGTTGCAATGCTAAACCACCTCGCACTTCATTTTTAGGGTTCCGTACCCAAAGGGTAAAAACGGGACCCTATTACTGACACTTCGCTGGCCCTCCGTCCGTCCGTCTGTCACCAGGCTGTATCTCAAGAACGGTGATAGCTAGACAGTTGATATTTTCACAGATGATGTATTTCTATTGCTGCTACGAGTATAACAACAATTGCTAAAAATAAAATAAAACAAATATTTAAGGGGGGCTCCCATACAACAAACTTGATTTTGAATTGATGAACGGTGACAGGTAGACCCTTTAACTATTCACAGAATATATTATTTAAATAAAATAAAATAAACAATTAAGGGGGGCTCCCATATAATAAAAGAGGTTTTCGCCGTTTATTTGCTAAAAATAATTAAATTGCTACAAATATTATAATGGTACTTCGTGCGCGAGTCCCACTCGCACTTGGCTGGTTTTTATGTATATTTCATTAACGTTCATTAAAAATTATTCTACGAAAATTCCTTAGCTAGTACTCGAACCCCAAGTTTTGCAGGCAGTGTTAGCTAAGCCGTGGTGTTCTCATTAATTTGAAGGGTAGAAACCCTAGACATGTGGATGACCAGGCGCTAGATCCGCAGGAAACGAGTGGTGATATCGCCGCATCGCGTGCTCAAGGTCGCGACTGCAGATACGGCCTATTTGCAATTCAATAAGTCGGGCCAATGCGACAGCTGGCCTTATCAGCCTGCTGCCCTTGAGTATTAATTGCTGGTGCGATTCCGACGGCTTTCTTTCAACTAGAAGCGCCTATTTACAAAATGAAACAGCGGCACCGTCTTAAGGTTGAACTGGCCGTTCACTTCTCGATACAAACGTCGCAGGGTGATCAGTCCCTTATTTGAGATTTTAGGTCCAGAACTATGCATGATATCGACATATTATCTAGGCATTATCTAGGCTTGTGTCGGCGCCGATTTATCTATATTTATGATAAACGGTTTAAAACTGCACTGAATGGCCTCCTTGTCGAAATAGCAAGCATAAGAGATATTTTGAATAAAAGAAAGTGCTATAATAATTTAAGTATTAAATAATGACTCTATTATGAATTCTTAGTGAATAAACTTATATTTTATTTTGTGAGCTATTGACAAATATTTACACTATTGATGTTATACTATTTAATTGTTCTTCCTAATTATGTCTACAGAAGGTAGAATGTCAATGTCCTGTCCAAGGATCAGGGTGGCAGTAAATTAAACACTAACTTTCTTTTTCACTCGTACTATTGTTCAATATAAAAAAACCAAAATTACAAATTAATTACGTTCTAAATTTAGATTGGGTTGAGACGCGGCACCGAGACGCAGGGGCAACTGCTCGCTCTACTTACTATTTCCCACATCAGCAATTTAGCCCACTCGTCCGTGTGTACAAATAAATTCTTAATTTTTAGTGTATGATTTTTGTAATTCATGATTATATTTTAATTATATTAGTATTTAATTTCAAAATTTATATAATTTTGTAACGAAATTCTCATATAAGAGAGATACACTATTTGCAATTGTGCAATTGAAAATATGCATTAGTCACATAGAAATACAGTCGAACAAGACGTCGACCGGTCCGGGACCGACCGGTCCCGAGTGATTTTAACGAACACATATTGCGAGGGACCGATCGGTCCCCCGCAGTTTTAGAGGTCCCGTATAGTTTGTCCGCGTGAGTTTGAGAGGCTAATTGTCATAACTGTGAACCTATGTTTTAGGGAGTGTTGTGCGAGGGACCGATTGTTCCCCGCAGTTTTAGAGGTCCCGTATAGTTTGTCCGCGTGAGTTTGAGAGGCTAATTGTTATAACTGTGAACCTATGTTTTTTTAAATCGATGAATACGAATAGGTTGAGGTGGTACTTATATGGTAAGAACTTTCTTTATATATTATGTGGTGAAAATACGGTACCAGGTCTAGAGTTGTACTTTCCATGTATTCCTGTGGGATTCGTAAGATGCGACGCGACGTAGAGAAATAAAATACCAGAAGGTGGGCAGCAGCGCCTTCTCAACACTTGCTATTTCACACTGTGATCCTCCAGATCCATGCCAAGATTCAAGATTATGGTAAACATTGGGGGAGTCTTTTGTTCAATGGTGGGCGTTCTCTGGTCGTTATCAATGTTGAGACGTTAAGTAACTGCACTGCGCTCTTTCTTAGTTCTTAAGTCTCGGTCGCCCAGTCACTGCCCTACAAACCTAAACTCATACTCTAGCTTAAAAGACCGACCTGGTAAAAGGCCATCCAGCACATTTATACTCATTGGCTCCGTTTCTATAATCTCTTGAGATTATTATATCCGTATGTATGTGTTTCCAGAGCTGACCATCTAATGGGCTCCTCCAAACGCCATAATAAACAGCTATTAGTTATTAAGTTGCTGCAGTTTAGAATGGGGATCAGTGGCAATAGCGCCTCCTACTAGACGGGAAG
Organism: Plagodis pulveraria; assembly: GCA_963890685.1. Taxonomy (NCBI): domain Eukaryota; kingdom Metazoa; phylum Arthropoda; class Insecta; order Lepidoptera; family Geometridae; genus Plagodis; species Plagodis pulveraria. The sequence continues at coordinate 7,985,575 of OY982950.1, forward strand.
AAAACATGTCTGGCGAAATGTGGGTATTTAAAACTCGGTTTACCCTATTGGGGAATATTGGAGTCAAATAAGTTTATTATACGTCAATTTCTTGGGACTTCAAAAGTGACGTTAATCTATCTAAGCTCAGTCTTCTGCTTCGTAGTTCACCGTCATTTTTAAGTGAGAGCCAAGACTTCCACCATTTGCCATGGGCCTCCTCCATTAGGGGGTTTGCCATAATCCCAACACTTGGCAGGCATTTTCGGAATCACAGTATAAGATGGTATTTCTTCAGAAAGCACTGCTACCCATGTTCGAAGAGACACGATTGTCCGCTGACAAAGCTGTTTATGATCAGAATCTTGCTACAGGTTCGAGTTTCTGCACAATAAGGCAGGGTATTTAATTTTTGATTTTTTGGGTATGTGATGCTATCCTGGAAATCGACCATCAAATAAAAACCTGTCACTTTTCCTGAAGCCGTACTTGAGAATCAGTCCTATAAGGATATCCATCCTTATAGGACTGATTCTCAAGTATTTGCTCGATATGCAATATCCATGTAACTCTACTAAACTAAAATTGAAAACTCACAGCTAGATCATTTACAAATTATGAAAGCGCAATAATTTGATTTTGGTAGGGATCGAACCCGCATCTTCCAGCTATATGCAATGAACGAGTTTCCATTTTTGATACCGAAATTTTTCCACCAGAAATGTATGGATGTAAAACATTATTGCTCATAGACCAGCCTTAAACCTTTTGAAGCGCTCGTAGCACAGCTCGCCTAGTCGTTTTAAACAAATCAACTATATTTAACATCGTCCACTGAAGTCATAGCATTATTGGATGACCGCAAGTGGCTTTTACTACTGAGTGCTTCCGTCCTTCGGAGGGCACGTTAACCTATCGGTCCCGGCTGTGGACTAAGGATAGTAGTCGTTACAGCATGGTGGTAGCATATTTTGAGAATGCTCCGCATGTCTAAGGACCACTCTCGAATAGAAAACCTGTCACCAAGCATTTCACAGTATGTTCCGGCAGCTGTTCTTGAGAGGCAGTAATTCTAGGTTAGCCTGAACCATATCTTTGACCACATCATCACTTACCATCAAGTGGAATAGTGGTTAAAGGCTAGCTTATCCGCTATAAATAAAAAAACAAAACAATCCATTGTTGTCAAAGTGAGAGTTTTGGCATACAGTTAATAAGGCGCTTTTTTTACCGTCGCGAAACAAGCTCGTGGCCCACCTGATGTTAAGCGGTAACCTCTACCTATAACAAATGCATTTCGTTAAGTAACGAACTGCACTGCGCCCTTCACCCTGAGACGTACAGTTGTTGAGTCTCTTGTGCCGGTATTTTTACTGGCTCTCAAGGACTGCGGCCGGAACACACTGTCAGGTGCTTGGTGACAGATTTTCAACTGGAGAGTGGTAGCTAGCCAGGCGGGCATTCTCAAAAATACCTCCCACCATGCGATGAAGCTCAAGCCGGCGGTGGGGATCGAACCATGGACCTGCGGCATCACAGTCCATAGCTATAACCGCTCGGCCATCATTGCTTCATAATACGCCCAAAAGGAGGATAATCTTACAGCCAGCATTGTTAAGCTGGTACACGTACGGCATATATTACGTAGGTAGTATATGTATAAATCTTAAAACAAGGCCACGAGATCGTCATAATATCGGTATTGCGCATCCCCAGCGCGGCTTCGAGGGGTGTTTTGTTTGCAATGAATGCTACGGAACCCTATTGTTGAAGCACAATGCCTTGGTAATTAATTGGTTTCCCAGTTCAATTCAATTGAATGGGACGTATTGTTGTTTATTGGAGATGCTCATTTTTCAAATAGGCCAGACGTTGTTTAACTAGGTTATGGTAGAACAATTAGTCCAAGTTTTTATTGATGTTTCTAAGGAGGGATGTGAATCGCTTAAGAAGTATTGAGTGAGAATTACGAAGTTTTTAGGAGAAGGAAAGTTTTTTTATGCTGACAAGGAAACATTTGACCACATTCTAACATTATAATTTTTATATTAACGTCTGTTAAGCAAATGGTGTTTACGAAATAGCAACGATTAAAATATAATTAAATATTAATTAAAGGCATCATTACCATCATCATTTGCCAGAAGATGTCTTTAGTTGAACAAAGTACTCCCCCATAGAACGCCACAATGAACTTCTGACCATTGGCTACTCGCGACTTTTGCTATGTCTTCAGTCCACCTAGTGGAGTACCAACTCTACGATGTAATGTGGTAACCACCCGAACCTTTCTTCCCCAAAGGTTAAATATTTCCTAACAAACAATAATAAAAAGATTATTAAATAAAATATAACCAAAAAATGGAACGACTTCAACACTAAAATGTGTGAAATAACTTGTTGAAGTCGGTACCATGATGGTTCAAAAGTACTTATTATCACAATAACGTGGACATGGTACCGACTTCAGCAAGTTATTTCACACATTTAAGTACTGAAGTCAGTTCCATTTTTTGGTAAATAATGTTTTTCACCATTTTTAGTGACCCTTGCTACTTATGGGATCGATTGTCATTCACTGTCAATGACTATACCATCAAGATAGGAAAATACTTTTCAGTTATTGGAGTGTAACTCAAAAACGGCTTCACTGATTTTGATGAAATTTGAATGGGACTACACGGCAAGCACCAGCTTTCAAATAAGAAAAGAATCATCAAAATCGGTTCACTCTGTAAAAAGTTCCGAGGTAACAAACATTAACAAACTAAGACGAATTGATTACCTCCTCCTTTTCTAGAAGTCGGTAATAAAAGGGGTCGGTAATAAAATATAATGAAAAATAATCTTACAAAATTACAAATATCCGAAAGGAAAAATTTAAGTCATGTGCGGGATTCGAACTCGCGTCTTGAACCTTGGTCGGTCTTGAGCCGGGGTATGCTCTGAGCAATTGAGCTAACATGACAATGAGTCGTAACTCAATTTTTGCCTACCGTTTTTTATTGGGACCATTGTATTGGGATGGAGCGACATCTATAGTTCAACTTTATGTTGTACTATAAACAAGAACAATTTTGCATTTCGTTTTATAGTTGTAAATGATGACGCAACCTTATAATTTTAAATTATTAATGTGCGGGTTCGAATCCCGCACATGACCTAAATTTTTCCTCTCGTAAATTAGTAATTTTGTAATGTAATCCGCATAGCGTAGGCGTTATTACAAACATAACAATATTAGAAAAATAATCTACTTACGCCAGCAGAAAATTACATCAAGTGATTTTAAATAAAATATATGAACAAATTGAAAGTAACCGCTATATGTCATAAATTGGTTCCCAACTCAGCATATGCTAGTGTAGAACCAGCGCTAGTCTTCCGTTGTGGCTGGTTTGTGGCGTCACAGAGGATTTAAATGACATTAATTTCAATAAAAATTAAGAAACTACCACAAAAATAACTACCTACGTCTTAATAAAAAAATATGTAAAGACAACAACACTAGACGAAAATTTGACAAAGTATAGCATTATAAAATAAAATAAAAATTTGTAAAATTGATTAAATAACTGATAACTTTCTTTTAATATTTTTATTTTTGCAAGGGCACCTGCTCAGCGAATTACTTATTAGTCTATTAGTGAGAGCATACCCCGGCTATAGGGGTGGATGGCGGGTTCGAATCCCGCGCATGACTATATTTTTTTCTCTCGTATATTTGTAATTTTGTTTTATAACTTTCTTGTATTATAATATGTGATTGTGATAAATATTTACAAATTATATGTTGGTGTTGGTATAAACTTTATATTTTTTTTTGCTGACATTGTAGTTTGTATCCTTATTCTTCTGACAACATTGTCATCTCCAGCATTAACAACGTTCAAGTATACAATTGAAGAATAAATAATAATTTCATTAAATTTTTAATTGAACTCCTGCATATATATTTGACAAACGCAGTCAAAACACCCAGTCTAGAGACAAATCTCTACAATTTGCTAAACTATCTTATTTGGACCAAAAATAGCACTTCTTTTCCCGTGAGCTATGATCATTTTCAGAGGCTGTTTACTTAGCCCCGACACGCGATATCTCCTGCTATTTCACAATATCGACTGACCGGGGAGCAATATCTACTTGTTTGTCTGTCAACAATTCAATACAAACAGCCTTCGGTTCGTACCGTCAATATTTACCGGCAGTATGCTGGAGCCTTTACCGAGATTAAAATATTTTCTCTCTTTAGGTTTTGCATTACGAGAAAACTGACCGATTTACTGATGTTAAGCGGCGTTAAAGTTCAACATTGTCCTATATACAATGGGTTGTCAACAAGAACTTTGTTTTATAAAACAAAATAAAACAAAAAAATTAGATGAAGATGATTCAAATTCTTCACTGACATATGGTTTCAACAGGTCGGTGCCACATGTCACACAGCCAATGAAACGATCAATTTATTGCCCGATCGCATAATTTCACGAAATTCAGCAGTTCGTGTGATTTAACACCACTGGACTATTTTTTGTGGGGCTATGTTAAAGACAGAGTCTATACGGAGCCAATCTTGTTTTCAAAATTGCAGCCTTAAAATCCGTCATGTTAACGAAATAGACCCCCCATTTTGCCAAAAGAGACAAAAATCTTTGATGAAAGAATCGACATCTGTCAGCGTGCTCGTGGTGGACATATGCCAGATATCATTTTTCATTCAAAATTTTTAAACTTTTAACTACGTAATACAATAAAAATCTAAATCACCTTCATCTAAATTATTTGTTTTATTTTGGCTTAGAAAACAAAGTTTTTGTTGAAAAATCTTTATATATATAGATTGGTTTTTTATTACTTAGAAATGCATCATTTTAATGCTCGTCTGGCTACCTACCAACCAAAGATAAAAATCTGTCACCAAGCCTCTAACGGTATTCATTTATACTACAAGATGTATGCTTAACGAATAGCAAATCGACAAAGAGCATCATTTTTGCCTTGGGCTAGGACCTATCCCCTAGTTATGGACTGCCGTGCCGCAGATTCATGGTTCTATCCCCATCGCTGATATCAGCTCACGGCATTTTGCAAATGCTCGCTTGGCTAGCTAACAGTATGATCCAGCAACAGTCTCTGAGAGCCAATAAAATAACAAGCACATGATACTTAACAATTAATGTACGTCTCAGGGTGACGGGTGCAGTGCAATTCGACACTTGAGACCAAATGCATCTGGTATAGGCAGAGGTTGCCGCTTTCGAAGTAGTGATGGCTCAGTGGCATTGGCTATGGACTGCCGTGCAGCAGGTCCATGGTTCGAATCCCGCCGCGGGCTTTTGTTTCACCGCATGGTGCAAGGGCATTTGGCGAGTGCCCGCCTGGCTAGCGGCCACCCTAGAAAATCTGTTGCCAAGCACCTAATCGTTTGTTCCGGCAGCAGTCCTTGAGAGCCAGTGAAATAACAGGCACATGAGACTTAAGAACTATGTCTCAAGGTGACGGGCTCAGTGCAATTCGTGACTTGTGACGAAATGCATCTGTTATACGCATAGGTTAGTCCACTTAACTTCAGGTGGGCCTTGGGCTTGTAACGTCACAATAACATAAAAAAAACATCAGGTGGGCTTGTGCTTGTTCTATCACAATCCCTAAAAATCCCAAAGTTTGCAATAAAGTGAATAGATTTTCTTATGTACTTTACAATTTACGAAAAACATCTACTCGACAAACCGTACTAACTGCGTATCATGGATATGTATCGTCTATACTTAATTACGGCCTTGTCGGCATTGTGGGGTAACTCAACAGAGGTACACAAAGTGTTCCTGGCACAGGAAAAATGTCTCAGAGCTATTGCTGGCATACCTCCGTGGCAATCGTGTAAGCCACTTCTCAAAGAGTTTGATATACTGACTGTACCCTGTATGTATATTCTAGAGGGTGCCAAATTTCTAAAAATGCATCCATAGCTATTTATTACTGCTAAAGAAATGTTTCCCAGAAACACTCGGAATTCAGACAATATTGTTTTCAAAAGAGCCAAAAACAGCATTATATACGGAAAATTGTTACGTTACGTGTATACGTAATTACAACGCTATACGTAAAGAAATAAAAGAATCATCAACCCGTAGATTCCTAAGTTAAAATTATGGCTGATAGAGAGGTCATTTTACTTAGTCTCAGAATTACCAAATTTGTATAGACACATTAGTTAAAATTAATTAGATACTAAGGATAGACATGACATTATAATTTTATTAAATAAATATCAATTCCCATATATAAATTAATAATTTGCACGCCGCTATGCGGCAAAATGTACTAGGAACTATACCACAGTAAATATATTATCCATCTTTATGTACCGACATTTAATGCAAATAAATATTATTCTATTCTATTCTAAAAAAGACGGTCTTTAGTGCTTTGTCTGCCTTATGTCGTAGTCGTACACGTAGATATGACCACATCATCACTCTTTGACCGAGAAAGTAGTACCTACAAGGAAAAATATTGAATACAATTTAGTTTATGAAATATATGTGTTTCATAGCTTATAGCGTTTTATAGCTGGCTAACCTGATGGTAAGTAATGAGGTGGTCGAAGATACACTAGAATTATTGGCTCTCAAGATCACAAAACACTGGCAAGTGCTTGGCGACAGATCTACTACTTGAAAGGTGTTAGTTAACCAGGCGTGCATTCGCAAAATGCTCAACCACCATGCTTTTGTCTGGTAAAATAGATGATGTGCGAAAAAAGCATAGAAACCATGGATTCGGGATAAGTAACCGATGAAGTTTTAGAATCGCTATCACTTTTAGTGGGATCTTCCAGAGGATGCACTAAAATTAACGGCTGCATGCGTGGTCATTATATAACTCATGGCAAACCCGACCGTGCGCTACTAGCTAAAAATCTAATTCAGTGTTTGGTATCTATCGTGCTCCCCATTAATAATATAAAATATTTGCCTTCACGAAGTTCACAATGATTAATTGATAACACGTACTTGATTACCCCCCAAACAAAGGAATTTATAATCATCTATCGAAGGCCAGTCCACTGACCTAAATACAGCTTGTTTTTCTTGTAAACAAATCACTATCAGAATTCTCGATCAGCTTGTCATTCCTTTTATCCAAGGTTACGTGCGTCAAGTTACTGTTCAAGCCACCGCACCGCGGCGTCATTTTTAGTGTCACCTTCTGCCCTAACTGTTTGATAGTAAGTCTACAGAATAACGTTGAGTTACATCTACATACTCAGATACAATACAAGTACTCAACTACAGTTACATCACCGTCATCAGTTCATCACTAATGGTCACGTTGTTATGGTTAAAAAGTTAGCGAAACGCGAACTTCACGTTGTGGAGGTGGTATAGTCGAAGGACTCCTGTAACATCTTATTAATAGTATAGTCATCCTCGTCATATCACCTGGCAGTGCTGAAGTAGATCTCTAAATAAAAACTACTGTAATTATCATCAGTATACTCGCCGTTGTACGTAACACTTAAAAAATAGGTTTTTAATTGAGTAGTCCATAGTAAAATCTCCTTATCGCCCTCGGTAGAGTTATCATTATTTTATTACCTAAAAAATTTTAAATTTCATCAGAAGTTCAAAAAATGAAGCGTTAGGAGGTAGGAGGATTATGGTACAATTTTATGTATGCTATATAGCTACCGACACTGCTATTCATCTGCTAATTTTATGTTTAAGGTGGTAACTGTGGGAACGGGTGCGGCTGCGGCATGCGCGTGGTGTTGGCGGTGCTGACGGCGCTGGCGGCGCGCGCGCTGGCTGGCCCGCACGAGCACCGCGCGCGCCATCGGGCGCCTGATCATCCGCCGCACTTCCCTGTGCCGGCACCCCCTCAGCCCTACCGAGGCCACGGCGAGGCCGTGCGCTACAACCCCGAGCTCGACACCATCCTTCCTCGTCTTGAGGACCACGAAACTTCCTCAAAACGTGCTAATGACGCGGAAACCTCCTCCAAGCGATCAAAATACGACGACCGTTTTTATGACCGGTCAGAAGTACTAATGGCTGACGAGCCACAACCACATCCCTTGCCGAATCATAAAGATCCATACGGACCAGACGAAGATGACCCACTGATCGTTCGCACTAGAAAAGGAAGAGTGCGAGGCATCACTCTCACGGCTGCTACTGGCAAAAAAGTTGATGCCTGGTTCGGAATACCCTATGCACAGAAACCACTTGGTGACTTAAGATTTCGACACCCTAGACCGGTAGAAAGTTGGGGCGATGAGATTTTGAATACGACAACACTGCCCCACTCGTGCGTCCAAATAATTGACACTGTGTTCGGTGACTTCCCTGGAGCAATGATGTGGAATCCAAACACAGACATGCAGGAAGACTGTCTTTATATTAACATAGTGACGCCAAGACCTCGTCCCAAAAATGCTGCTGTCATGCTCTGGGTGTTTGGCGGTGGTTTCTACTCAGGGACCGCCACTTTAGATGTTTATGACCCAAAAATAATTGTATCTGAAGAAAAAATTGTATACGTATCAATGCAATATAGAGTAGCTTCGCTGGGATTCCTGTACTTCGATACACCAGATGTACCAGGAAATGCCGGAATGTTTGACCAGCTGATGGCTTTGCAGTGGGTGAAAGATAACATAGGATATTTTGGAGGTAATCCTCATAATGTAACCCTATTTGGAGAATCGGCTGGTGCTGCATCAGTTTCCTTGCATTTGCTGTCACCATTATCAAGAACACTGTTCTCGCAAGCTATAATGCAATCCGGCTCAGCCACTGTACCGTGGGCCATCATTTCTAGAGAAGAGAGTATTTTACGTGGCATTCGCTTAGCAGAAGCTGTTCATTGCCCACATTCAAGAACAGACATGGGTCCTATGATTGACTGTTTACGAAAAAAGAGTGCGGATGAACTAGTAAATAATGAATGGGGAACTCTTGGGATTTGTGAATTTCCCTTTGTCCCCATAATTGACGGTGCCTTTCTAGACGAGATGCCGTCTCGTGCTCTTGTGCACCAAAATTTTAAAAAGACAAATATTTTGATGGGTTCTAACACAGAGGAAGGTTATTATTTCATTCTTTACTATTTAACTGAATTATTTCCCAAGGAAGAAAATGTTGGGATTACTAGGGAACAATATCTGCAGGCTGTTCGAGAATTGAATCCTTACGTTAACGAAGTGGGGAGGCAGGCAATAGTATTTGAATATACTGACTGGTTGAACGTTGACGATCCTGTGAAGAACAGGAATGCACTAGACAAAATGGTAGGAGACTACCACTTCACTTGTGGGGTGAACGAGTTTGCGCTCCGTTACGCCGAAACAGGAAATAAGGTTTATACTTACTATTATAAACACAGAAGCAAGAACCATCCGTGGCCTTCATGGACGGGTGTGATGCACGCTGACGAAATAAATTACGTTTTCGGAGAACCACTGAACCCTGGAAAGAATTATTCTCCGGAAGAAGTAGAATTTAGCAAACAACTGATGAGATATTGGGCTAATTTTGCAAGAAGCGGGTATGTAATTTTTATCATTCTCCTTATAAAGTTCATTTCCACGTAATAAAAGCTGCTACCTTTTTTTGTTATTGTGACGGAACAAGCTTGGACTAAACTATGCCTATAACAGATGCATTTCGTCACAAGTCACGAATTGCATTGCTCTCGTCACCTTGAGACATAGTTGTCATTCTGATGTGCCTGTAATTTCACTAGCTCTCAAGGACTGTAGTCCTTGAGTTGAGTTCAATTCTAGCCTTAGAGCAGCAATCATTCATACAACCAGATTATTCTTAATAATAAAATTGTCAATTCTTCTTTATAAGTGGGCACCGCAGTAAATTCTTACCCCTACATATTAGATGTTAAAAACTTTAACTCCGATTCAGAATGCAGTTATGTGGTTGCTAATTAATGGTTAAAAATGCATAAATGGGAATACTTCTTCCGGGTCTTTGGTACAAATAGAAATCCCACAAGGCTCAATTCTAGGACCTTTTCTGTTTCTAGCGTATATGAATGAACTACCTTACATGGTCAAGGATTTCTGCGCTATTGTTTTATTCGCAGTACCTATCTTATTTTTAAAGTAAAAAGGATAGCGAATTAAAAACATAATGTGTTATTTATGATCTCTAAATGGTTCACCACTAATATTCTTTTCCTAAATTAAAAAAGCAATGTTAAAAGTTTCCTCTACCAAATATTACTTATGTTGAACCAAATATTAGGCTTGGCTTAGATGAACTCTCCACTGACAATGCGATAGTCTTCCTAGGAATCAAAATAGATTCAACTTTGCAATGAGCTCCTCATTTTAGTAATAAAGAAATTTTATCAATTTGATATTGGCAATTATAAAAAAACGCGTTTAATAGTTCTAAGTATTTTTAGTTTAGAATGGCCCATGAGAACTTGTTTGTATTGTTTTTCAGAAACCCATCGCAAAACCCTGGTGGGGAGATGGCTGATGTCTACTGGCCTCCTCACACTGCCGCTGCGAGAGAATATTTATCCCTGGATGTAAATTCTAGCTCTGTAGGCCATGGAGCCAGAGTCAAGGAATGCGCCTTCTGGCAGAAGTATTTGCCTCAATTAATGGCTGCTACAAGTAAGTTTTATTTTATACAACTTGTTTTATGCAGTTGACAATCCAAGCACATGAATAAATACGGTTCTTTCTTCAAGTGATACAAGTGTTTGTATAGTGTGTGTGTCAAGCGTTAATGGAACAGTTTGAAGCAAAAAGCCTACTTAACCTACGCTAGCGTATTTTGATCAGGTTAGAGCCGTTCTGAAGAAATGTAAGGTTTACCTTAAATCAAAAGAAAGGGTGAGGAGCATGATAAAGGAAGAGAGGTTGTCGTAGTTAACAGTTTACTTATCGTTGTGATACTTATAAAGTAGCTAAATCTAATAAAGTAGGAAAATCCGTGCACAAATTTATAATTTATATATCGGTAAAGCTAATAACTACACTAATGGCTCAGCTAGCACTTCCGTGCAGTCGCCGCGCAGGTGTAGACGATTATATTGAGTAACGTACGAGACTTGTGAGGTTGAGGGCTCATGGTGATAAGTCCGAAAGTAGGAGCATAGAGCTGGTATCCGTAAAATATGCCAATTTATGGTAGGAGCGGTCAGGGTGGATCCTGGGAACTCCAAAATCAAGTCGCTGTAAACCCAGATCGCGTCGGATTACCTAGTGTCCACTAGCGGCAACGACAATAATAACATTAAGCACTAAGTAGTGGTATTGTCATGGTTACAAAATAGTAGGATAAGATATATTAATGATCATATTGGATCGTAGCAAGTGAAAATTATTGTTCTTTGTCCTAGGCAAAAATCAGAGCAAATAAACATATTACTTGCGATGTCGAGTGGCTTAGATCAGCTAAGCGTAAATACAAAGTGCGAATCGAGCGCGTAAAACGAATCCATCGCTGCAGCTGCCACCGAAGTTCTGGGTTCGAACAGAATTATAATAAGTTCAATAAATGTACGTTTTGTGGATTGTCTATATGGATTTATCATTTTTATTCCTTTACACATATATGAACTCTTTCATTAATTTATCTAACACCATAGGCTTAGGATGTACTAGCGAAACAATCCTAAGTCTATGTCTAACACTTAAATGTTCAAGGTTTTGAGCTATTTTAAGTACTCATTAATTAAAAATTAACATCGTAATATGTACCAGCTTATCTTAAATAAATAACCATCTTAGAACGAAAAAATAAAACAGCACTTGATAGTAACGTATCGTAAGTGTCATGAATTATATATAGATTAAATTAAGAGCGCGAATAATATTCCTACTAAATAATTTATGATTTTTGGCGAAAACGTTTAGGCAGTGTTTAATTAAAGTTGAAACTAGGGACTGAACGTGTAATATATAATAAATAATATTAGGTCCCTACATATGAAATTGGCGTTTTTCGTACTGGCCACTTTAATCACGAATTTCTCCTCTTTGGTAAGGAATTCCAAATTCAAATTTGTACAGCTATAGACTCATGTATTTGTGCTTCGATGATCGTCATTCATTTGTTTTTTTTCTTCTGTTTTTTTCTGTTTGCGTCACTCATTTTACAAAATGGAAAACCTTAAATATCGCATTATTTACGAGTACGAGTTCCGCCGTGGCACTAGTGCTGCGGAAACAACTAGAAGGGTGAATGATGTGTATGGCGGTCGTGTTGCAAAAGAAAACACAGTTCGTTTTTGGTTCCAACGTTTTCGTTCTGGAATTTCGACCTGCAGAACAAGCCCCGTGGACGGCCTGAGACTCAAGTTGATAATGAAGAGTTGAAGGCTATTGTGGAAGCGGATCCATCGCAAACCACGTCCGAGTTAGCTGCAGGCTGCAATGTTAGTGATAAAACTGTTTTAATTCACTTGAAGCAAATTGGGAAGATTAAAAAGCTTGAAAGGTGGGTACCTCACGAATTGACTGAAACAAACCGGCAAACGCGCGTCGACTGCTGCGTTACATTACTAAACCGGCACAATAATGAAGGTATTTTAAACCGAATCATTACCTGTGATGAAAAATGGGTTCTTTACGATAATCGGAAGCGCTCAGCGCAATGGTTAGATCCTGGCCAGCCAGCCAAATCCTGCCCCAAGCGAAAATTAACCCCAAAAAAGTTACTTGTAAGCGTTTGGTGGACTAGTGCCGGTATTGTTCATTACAGTTTTTTCAAATCTGGCCAGACTATTACGGCTGATGTCTATTGTCAGGAATTGCAAACCATGATGGAAAAGCTAGCGGCTAAACAACCTAGGCTGGTCAATCGCTCCACGCCACTGCTGCTTCACGACAACGCTAGACCACACACTGCGCTACAGACGGCTACTAAATTAGAAGAGCTTCAATTGGAAAGTCTAAGACATCCTCCGTACTCCCCGGACCTTGCTCCAACAGATTACCATTTTTTTCGAAATTTGGATAACTTCTTGCAAGGGAAAAAATTCAACTCCGATGGGGCAGTCCAAATCGCCTTCAAAGATTTGATTCCCGTCCGACTGGTTTTTTTAGTAAAGGGATCAATGAACTACCTATGAGATGGCAAAAGTGCATAGAAAATAATGGTTCATACTTTGATTAATTAAATATATTATATTAAAAAATATTCGACTTTTTGTTCCTCCCATACAAAACGCCAATTTCATATGTAAGGACCTAATATTTCCAATTAAAATTTCATTAACTTCTTATTTGGAAAATTTCAGATAAACCAGAACCCCCAAGAAATTGTACGAATGCCGCTTCTGACCTGTGGTCGTCCATGGACAACATCAGCTTTACAATTCTGACTGGCGTAGGTATTATTGGATTATCCCATACTTGGCTCTTTAAATACATCACATGAAACAACCATCTCTGGTTAGAGTAAACTTATAAAGTTCTTTAAAATCTTCAGTTATAATAAATTACATATTATTAGTAATGTGAGTCACTATACTTCATATGTTGCCGTCGCATGAATCTCTGGAATATTTTAATATCAATTTATTTTTATATATAGTTATGTACATTTTAGTTGTAAGCCACCTTAAGTGTTATATTGCGCTAAGTCCATCATTGATGTTCGTCTAGTAAACAATTAAGTTCAATAAAAAATTGTGAGCTATAAAAATTTCTATCGTCTATATAAATTAATGTTAAATTTCAAGGAGTGATGCCTCCAACAACATATCACTTGTTACTAAAAATATAGAATACGTAGTCGTAATTTAATAAGTCTCTACATATCTTTCGTGAGTAGGAATGAAAACTTCTGCCAGAATGAGAGTAAGAATAATTATGAAATTGTAAACTTTGTCTTCGTTAAAACTAAGTATCGTAAAGCATAATATTGTAAGCTTTTCAAAGAACTAAATGTATGAGTCGATGGCGTACGATGTTTAAAAAGACGTAGATGAGATATTATGATAAAATGTTAGCTTTAACGCGCCTCTAACGCAATACATATCACGCAAAGGCATAGATATATTTAAGTTCATTCTAGCCATAGATTGTAAGTTAAGATAAGCTAGATCATTTCACAACTCTGTAGCGGACCAATATTAGAAAGTTGTACGTGTATTATGGTTCGTGGTATCAGAGACGCTCATGGAATGTTTGTTCTTGATATTAAAGAAAATGGCAAGGAATAATCTAGAGTCCGAATATTCAAAGAGAACGGACAAGTAACAGCATATGTAAAAATGATAATGGTATTACCTGATGCAAGACGGATGCGAGGATGAAAGATGTACAGAGAGTAGTATACTAAATGTGTTAGAGCGTACAAATTAGTACCTAAATTACGTATTTAGGGTCGAATACGTCTAGTTTAGAGATTGTAGCGCCCAGCGGTTCAGCTTTCGAATATTGGTGTTTACGAAGTATAGAATCTACAAATTGTTCAACTTAAGATAATTAAATCAAAGGTTTCAATGTTTTTGTGTGATGATCGCAGAGGTTATCAGATACAATGAACTTGCTTCGGCAGACTATTGTCAAAGGACTGTAGTGTCTTGGTTAGTCACAGAATGTTGAACGATTACACATAAACATAAAGTAAATAATCATTTCTACTATTAATACTCGTATGTATGTGTTAAATTCAAAAAATCTTGATACATTTTTGTGATCACCACACATGGAACATCATTGTACACTCTTGTGACAGCAAAAATAAATTATGTTAGTAACTTTGTTGTAAATAATATATTGAATGTTAGTCTAACGTAGGAGCCCGTTGTACCTTTTACAAGAGAAAGGGCTATTCGGGCGGGTACCTTTATTAAAGGTATATAAAAATAATAACCTGTTGTGGAAGACGATACCTTATGAGTAAACGCTAAATGTAATTTTAGAATCTCTTTGCTTTTGTTACTTTTTTCTAATTAGATATATTGGCACGGACGTCTAGTCTGTATAAGATCTTCGTTCGCTGATGTTAGTATAATCTAATATAGGAACAGTATCCAAGATGTATGTAGTTCGTCAAGCATTTGAAAAGAACTTTCTAACTATGAAAGTTGTAATAGAAATCACTTTTATTTTCCCTAGGGATGAGAATGTAACTACAGATAATAACAAAACCTTTTTTCCTGGATCTACATTTAGGCAACAATCTTAAGGCGAGTAGATAAGTAAGGCAGATAATAGGCCGTATAGACTGTACTCCATGAAGTAACTCTGAAATGTGTGAAAAAGAACCTTCTCGACTAAGCAATATGTTTGGGATTCCAGGAAGAACAATTTTGTTACACTAATTCATATTCATAAAGTTTAATTATATATCGTGAGTAAAATGTGTGAAAATTTACGCGAATATTATTAAACCACAATCAAAAATTGACGAACTACATTCAATAATTCGATGTTTCAAGAACTACGCTTATTTTAACCTGCGTATAAACCTATAGAGTGCCTCTTGTTCACTTTTATATATATTGATACACTAATTTAGGTAATATTTGTAGATGTAGATGAAGCGTTACTACTTGTCATGCACTGATTTCTTTTAGAAATTAATATGAGTTCGATGAGGAATAATGATATCATGATGTAACCGAACGTAAAAATGAGGAAAATATATTCAACAACAATTAAATATCACAAGACTATCAGGAAATTCAACACAATTTTTAAAATAGCTTATTTCTGAGACCTGATTCAGTACTATGATCATGAATATACCCATATATACGTACGTATTCGACTAAATCGTCTTTTTGCACATCCAAGTTACATTTCTCTGAATATATTGGTTTGTTGATAATATAACATGTAGGTATTTTTTACGTGTAAGCGTACGTGGAGATGTTATTTACGTTTTGATACCATCAATAATTAGAGAAATTATTTACAGCAATTATTATTAATTATTACACTATGGCTCCGCTTATGATTTATATATTTGACATAGAAATAATTTGTATTTAAACGTGGACGACGGCATACTGACAATAAGTGCAAGGAATCAGGCAAGCGTTCAGCCAATAGTCGCCTGCGTGCCATTTCTCACGATAGACCGAAAATTCTTTACTGAGATTCTGCTAGGTGCCATAGAAGGAAATATAATAAAAATTGAATTTGATTTTAAATCTGTCACGTCATGATACCTCATTGGATTATCCAGTCATTTGTGATAAGGCCAACGATAGTCGCGTAGTGCCAAATGAGATTGTAAAGTATAAAGAAGGGATATATTTATTTTATTTATACCTATCATCGATATTAGGGAGCAACCACACAATGCATAAACAAAACATCACATATCAAAAAGGTTTTTCAACTTAGAACAATAATTTATTTTTAACTGAACCATTTTGTAAGAGATCGTGTTATTACTGCAATGCTGCACGTGAATTAAAGAAAGTCAATGTTTAAACTTATGTTAGTTTATGATGAATCATTTGTTTAGTTTTGACTACGATTGAGGCGTTGAAGAAACTGAACGATCCGTTCAAAATTATCATCTTAATACGCTTGGTGTGGTTGTTTCGTAAAATAATATCTTTTATCATTACATGAAATAAATTACTTATTAATATATTTAGCTTACCGCCATTAATTTGTAAAGGATACAAATAGTTCAAGTGTAATAAATTAAATAATTTCTTCGTAATCATGTTTTGAACAATAAAATATATTTTTAAGTTATACAAATAAATTTTTGTTAAATTAATCTGTTAAAGTTTGTACAGTTTATTTATGTATAAGTTGAAATTATATAGATTTAATTTTAAAAGACTAGCGTAGTTTACGCAGTTATGGGTTAATTATTATTATTGTCATTAAAAATGTATAAAGTTAAAATATTTAAACATTATTTACCACACCTTTCTATTTCTATTAATTGTTGGTCAATAATATTTCTCGGCTTCAAATTCATTCCGCTTGGCTATACTTAATGTATCAAAACTTGTTAGGTTATTTTGATACTCTTAATTCATATTTTAATCGTTTCTGACTACTGTCAATGTCAAGTATGGTACTAAAAAGGAGAACAACATTGAAAGGAGGTTTGAAGAACCTTTTTGATTGGTTTCCATGAGATCTAATAAAATTCAGTAAATTGTTTATTATCACTTACTTGACTTTGGTTTCAAAATAACCTATCGTAAGTTTCGTCGTAAATGTAAAATAATTCGATGTATGAAGAATGGCCTAAAACTTAAGCGTTAGGGACACGACATTCTAAGGCCTACGCATTTAACACGGCGTTGTTAATTTTTCTATACGGTGCCGTTTCATCATTGTTCGATAAACTACTTGCTTAATAATTATGCAAATGCTTCTTAAAATTTAATTTGTATGTAATCAATAAACTTCTGAGATATTTTATATGATATGAGTTTATCAATCATGGTAAGATTCATATCATTCTTTAGTTCGAGTGTGTATAGAGAGATAGGAGCATATTTGTTTACAAAATGAATTATTTCGATCCGGTAGGTACATTCTTAGTAAAATTTACTTATGACAATATATCCTACACTAAAAAATATTTTGTTTTAAACTATTAGTACTAAGTTTACGCCACGAACATTATTCGAATCCGGGGCTTCCGTCAACGCACAGTCTATTTTTGCTAAACAAACGACGTAAGTTGCTAAACTAAATGAAATATTTTCATGTTTAATGTTTTGAATTACCAGTATTCATGAATAAAATAAAGAAATAAATATGATAAAATAATGCGGAAATTTTATTATTCCATTCGAGGCTCGATCGAGGGCCGATACTGTCACTGCAAGGTTTAGGAAAGGATTTACAAGGTTTTTGTGCCTGAGCCAAAGGCAAGGGATGTAATGGATCAAGCCGAGATCAGAATAATTATCACGATTATACGCCGCTAACATATATACCCTTTTAATAACATCTAACTATACCACCAAAAGTAAATAGGTTATTGGGTGATTCTTATCTTTTTCCGATGATAACAAAGTTTTTGGTTTGTTTTTCTAAGGTAAATTAATGAAACACGAGAATCTCATTGATGGTAATCTATTGTGTATTTATTTTTATTGTTGTGTTGATTCACATTTCAATTCACAAAAAGTAAGCTGCTTTTGGTAGCATCGAACTATAAGGTTAATGAATGAAACACGACGCTCTCCTAGCTATTGTAAATCTGTAAGCAATTAAACTAAACTATTGAGTAAAAAGTACGTATAGGTGAAGAAGAACATTTCTATACAGGTAACACCCACGCAATAGAGCATTTAAAAGCTAGTATATTGTTTTTATTTATTAAGTATGTTTTTTATCAGCAAGTGGTGAAACAGTCCGTAAATCCTTTTACATTATTAATAGCAAAATATTTCGTGTAAGTTATTCATAATTAGTGCTATGATTGCATTATTGAATGTTTGCAAAAATTTGTGTTTAATTATGAAAATAAATGCTTGTATATAAAATTATTGCTGTTTTAATTATATTAACGTATTAAAGGTACAATAGATGTTTGTAACTCTGTATAACTTACCACACAAATTCGTAACAGCAGAATGGATTTCGATGAAATACTTCAAAATTATACAAATCTTGGAATATATGTCAACGCACGATCGTCTTCTTTTTTCTACGGTTCATAAAGATAAAGATTCAGATAGTTAATTGGAAACCATAAAATAGAATTCACTATAGGCAGGTCAACTTTTATATTTCGAAATAGATATGACAAATCAAAAACCGATTATAACAAAATCTACTATTTACATTCTAATATTGGTAATCGTGTTGGTTCCTGACACGAGAACGACGTTTCAAAAATGTGCATTACATTAAAAATGTGTACTCATAAACACAATAAAACAAATTATTTTGAAATAAAAAAAACTTTATTAACTGCAAATTATAAAAAAAAATTTAAGTAACATTTAATTTAGTATTTAATTATTGCTTATGAGCTACTTATTATACTTTAATAGTTTCAAACTATTAAGATATCACGGCTGAAGCAATGGCCGTATTTCGGACTTAAGTTAACCTAGTTCTTGTTATAACTAAATTATTATTACGACCACATTCTCCGTTCCTTGTAAATTTTCTTATCTGTATATATTTCTAATAGGCTGTACATGCTAAGTCAATTCACTTAATTAATTTTGTTTCCTTTGAAGTGTTTTCTTGCAGAGCTATGTGATGAAGGCTATGAGCCGGCAGACATGTTTATTTCTCCAAATTACCGCTATAACGTTACCATCGCACAATTATTCTTTCCTACTACTTTGACCAAAGACATTACCAGCTGAATAAACCTGAGTTATTCTTCTCCAAAATGTCTGCATATAAGAACCATATTTGGCGTACGCAAAACGACTATGTCTCAGAGCCTTGCTCTAAAACATAGTAATTTTGTCATTTAGATATATAGATAGAAAGATAATTCTTTATTGTTACACAACTTAATATACAAAAATAACATGAAAGTAAAAGAAAGCTTACAATAAAGTGTAACAATGGGCGGCCTTATCACTAATAGTGATCTCTTCCAGGCAACCTTAGGATGGAGAGGAAATACAGGAATAACAAGACTGGGTGTAATATAAAGATAAAGGTACAATCAAATCAAGGCATACATGACTAAATCAAATTAATAATAGATTATAAACAAGAAAAGAAAAATAACTACTAATACATAAAAATACACTAATACATATTGAAATATATATAAATTTATATTGTATTGTAGAGTATGTATATATATATATACATTAATTATTTGGTGTATTATAATCGAAACCCAAGTTCACACGGGTAAACTAATCGGTGAGATAGAAACTTTTTACTTGGCTTTTGAAGGTCGACAAGGATTGTGCACGCCTGATAGTAACTGGTAATAATTTCCATAAGCGAACAGCTTTTACTGAAAATTAGTGATTATTTAGTCATTTTGGCATCAGCTTTCCAACGAAGGTATATAAAAAGCCATTTTTATAGCGCTCGTAGTGAAGTTTGCTTAGCTGTTCTTAACCGATCAGCAAAGTTAAGAAACGTCGCGCGCGGTCATGAGTTGGATGGGTGACCGCTAGTGACATTACTACTGAGCGTTTCCGTGCTTCGGAGGGCACGTTAAGCCGTAGGTCCCGGTTGTTGTCTTAGGTTGGCAGTCGTTATAACATGGTGGTAGGGCATTTTGCGAATGCCCGCCTGGCTAGCTACCACCCTCAAGTAGAAAATCTGTCGCCAAGCACCTAACGGTGTGTTCCGGCAGCTGTCCTTGAGAGCCAGTACTTCTAAGTTAGCCTGAACAACATCTTCGATCACATCGTCACTTACCATCAGGTGAGATAGTGGTCAAAGGCTAACCTATCAGGCATAAAAAAAAAATAGACTTGTGCGCCACGGGTATTACAAAATTCTGGAGGAACTTGTCTCTTGTTCTTTCGCACTGTTCCCACAGAAGTCAGCTTGTGTTTATTGAGCAGATAAGATACTAGTTCATAGCTCGTGAACCAATTATCAAAGTACACATTACGACCAGTTTTTGAAATGGGCTGCACCAGGCTGTTCACCACATCAAATGATTTATTGCTCAGTGAAAATGGTCCTTCTGGCTACTTTCCAGCATAAATCTCAAGGTTGAAGACATAGAAATTCTTCGCGTCAACTAAGGCTAATATTTTTATGCCATATTTGACTGGTTTCGATGGTATGTATTGCCTAAACTTGCATCTGCCTCTGAATGCGAGCAGCATTTCTACTATGGTGGTGTATTCTCCAAGGATATAGGTTTGTTTGCAAGTTGTTATAAAAGCTTTCAATTCACTCATACTCATTTCTTTCATATAATAGTGATTTGCAACTACTTCACAAGCTGAAGCTTTTCTTTATGTGATTTGCAAATTGGTGTATCTCAAGACAATATTTAGCATATTTTCATTGCAAAACAAATTCCTGCATTCAAGTTCTGACTGCGCCAATTTTGCAACAGAGCTCACTCCAGGTGCCTCTCTGATGATGTTTTCAGAATGGGTCTGAACTTGTTGTTGCGGCGGATATTTGTACCACTTAGTTCCATCTTCGTTCTCACCAAAATTAAATGAACTGGGTACCTGGCTTTCCGATGACTCGGCTACGTCATCTGTTAACATAGGATCCTGGGTAGTATTTTGCAACTCAGATAGCGGTAAATTGTCTTCGATGTCACTGACATCACTCGCATCTTGATCAGTATCACTACCATAACTGCGCTCACTTACATGATCTTCATTTTCACTATCATCTGTCATAAAGTCATTTTCACTGTCTGATGCTTCCGCCAAGAAACGACGTATACGCTCAACCTCGCTCCTGCTCTTCGTTGTCCATTCTGACTAAAAACACGTTAAACCACGACAAAAATCAATAACATAATAATTTGAAAATTGCATAAAAGTGCTACGTCGCGGTTGTGGAAGGGTCATAATTGCCCTATTTGAGTTTACGCACATTTACCTGCTTGCACGTGTTGCACCCGACTAAGTGAAGGTGCGAAGAAGGGAGGGTATTTCAATGACTACAGCTACTGATAAGCTCGACAATATGCGACTGCAGGTAAAAAAACTGTATATCAAACAAAATGAGCAGGGTCAAATTGACCCTACCACATCCTCGCCGGGTTAAAGTCTTTTCCATTGAAACAATCTTAAATTTGGAAATCATTTCACAGATTTAAAGATAGACAAATCGGTGCTTTAGACTTCCTTCTAGGATCTTCATAGTTACCGTGGAATAAAAACATCTGATGCTTAGACTTCATGTACACAGGCCGAAGCGGTTATATCTATACATTTTATAAAGTTTTCTTTAATATAGTCATCTAGAAACTTTCAAGCTACTTGTTTAAAATGTACCAGTGTAAACCTCTTACAATGGCTGCTATCATTTGTTTATATTTTTATAAATAAAAGTATTTCACGTTTACATTTTATGTATTAGTTTCACATGGAACGCTTTCCATGCCAACGTAGTTGCGTCATATTTTAAATACTAAGTGTTCAAACTAAGTCAAACTTTGAATGTAGATCCTTGAGCCTAATATCTATGCCTCAGTTTTGCCAGATTTCCGTAAAATTAAGTATTTTCAAAAATAATTTGAAAACTCGTTTTATATGGGAATTGTTATTTTCACATTTATGGATATAATAAAGAATAAATTTATGAGGGATAAGCGTGGAGGCGTGCTCATCGCATCCCTTGCCAGTCCGGTTAACACATGCCCCAACATTAGTGGTGCCTGTGCTTTCAGAACTGCAACTCCACTTGAACAAAACTGGTGGCAGGCTTCGGCCGCCGGTTAGTTACCACCTTCTGGTCAAAGCCTCGGTGCCAAACGATCCGTCGTGTTTCACCGTGATGGCCAGGATCACCGTTTCGACGGGCTTTTTTGTGTGCAGTTGTGTTTGGGAATAAGATTGGCTTCGACGAACTCGTATTGCTGTGACGGGAGGCTTGTTTCGGAGGGTAGCGGGATCCGAAGCACGGTGATCTCTGCTGGCCGACCGCAAGTTGTAGGGGACCCATATAATAGTCTAGCCGACTATGAAAGGCTGTCCCGCCGCTTGTGAAAAATCCTGGGACTCATCATCGGGCCGATTGGCGACCGGGTGTGAGGAACCGATGAAAAGTTTCAGGGGGGTTCGGGCGTCCCCACGGTCTCCGCGCAAGTCTTTCAGTTTCGCAGTTTTGTGCTTGTGAGTCGATTGATTAAGTTCCTAACATCTCGTGCACATTAAGCCTGTAAACCTATTTACCTTCACCAACGATGAAAAACAAATATAAAAAGAGTAAGTTAAAACGGCAGATGCACGTCCTCACACTAAAAGTGCAGCTCTCAAACATACGAGGACTCCATTCAAATCTCGAATCAGTCTTTCATCATCTCGAGACTAACAAACCCCACCTGCTCTTTTTAACGGAGACTCAGATAAAAATTCAGCTGACACGACATACCTCTACTACTCAGGTTATACCCTGGAGACCAATTTTAAGCCTCGCACTGGCGTGTGCTCCTACGTTCGTTATGATATCTCTTGCAAACGTCTCCGAAATTTGGAAACACCAGATTTTTCCGTCCTGTGGACTTTGGTGGATACAGGTCAAGAACAAATCGTGTACGCCTGCATTTACAGATCACACAGCGGCGATCTGGAAACTTCGCGACTTCTTGAATACCTGAGCGATTCGGTCGACATTGTGCAGCAGAGATATCCTCAAGCCAAAGTCGTGATCCTAGGGGACTTTAACGCTCACCATCAAGAATGGTTGTTTCTTTCTGGGCAAGCGTGATTCATCTTCGATTTCGAACTTCAAATCGAAGAAGAATCACCCATCTAATGAAAAAAAAAAAAAAAAACTGGCAAATCCGAAGTATAGTTATTAGGATCAGCAATATGCGTACAAAGTATCACCGAGTTTGCACTTGGTATTTAAAATATAACGAAACTACGTTTCTATGGAAAGCCCTCCGTGCACTCTACTTTTAAAACATATCAACAACCTCTCAGACGAAGAACTCAAAACAGTCCGAAACTGGTCGGAATCTTTCCGGTAAATATAACGCGGGTCCTGGCTAGTTCTCAATAAGTTCTCAATAAGTATGTATGGAAAAGGCGTGCTCAGATGGTTTGATCAAGTACTTCGGATGGATAAAAGAAGATTGTGGGATGAAATGAAAAAAATAAGACCTTGGGGAATTGAAACAAAAATTGATCTTTATGTAATGTATCGTTTTGTTACCATTAGGTTAGTCTATTACTTACTACCAAATTTTATATACATTTTCGAATATAATAGTGAACAAATAATGCAAATGACGTGTTTCTAGAACTTATTACTTGTTTTTTTTTATTAGTTAGCCTTTTACCACTATCTCACCTGATGGTAAGTGATGATGTGGTCGAAGATGTTGTTCAGGCTAACCTAGAAGTACTGGCTCTCAAGGACAGCTACCGGAACACACCGTTAGGTGCTTGGCGACAGGTTTTCTACTTGAGGGTGGTAGCTAGCCAGGCGGGCATTCGCAAAAAAATTGCATAATGGATGGAGTATTGATATAAGTAATAATAATTATCATGCTTTTAATTAGAATATTCCTTTTCTAAATTATACTGTTAATTCCAACGCAAGTATGATGTTCTAAGCTAACTTTTTAAAATAACCTTCGCAATGACGCTTCAAATTCAATATCTTAATGTCATTAACTGATGAATAATGAATATTTATGCTTTGTTTACTTTGTGTTTTTTAAATGAACAGGGGTAAATGACGTTTTAGATTAGCACCTTTCGATTGATATTTGATCTACTAGGATACTATAAATATCAAAAAACAATTCATATCACTATAGTCTTCTATTTTGTCTTCAATCGACACAACATACGTGTAAAAAATATTCAGAGAAATATAAATAATAAATACATCGTGCGCAGTAAAATAAGTCTGTCTAACTAAGTTATTAACTATATGGTGTAATCTCATATCTGATTCCAGGAATTATCAAAATGGGTCTTATTTTTATGATATTTTTTGTGATCGGTATAGCTTGTGCTATGCCCGACTACGGAACGTCATCTAATGAAGAATTCGTTGTCAATATGCTTACTGGACAATTCACCTCCTTGCCTGGTAAGTCGCAAACAACATTTTATACGAAATAATTTTCAGTGCTAATTGTAACTTTATCCCATAAATTTGTTATTTTTTCTCCTTTTCGAAGAATGAAGTGACGACAAATACTATTGTGTTTTAACTTCTTGAAAAAATACACATCTGTTTGATAGCTAGTTTTAAGATATTAGTTTGCTTTAAATTATTCAGACTTAGGTTAAAATATATACCATTTATCTTTGTTAAAAAAATATTTTAATGTTTTGGGACTTTTCTATCTGAGATATTCATATGTTTTTTAATTATTAACAACCAGTAAGATATACCCCTATTGTAGGGGTACACCATATAATATTCAGCAAACCAATTAAGACGAAGGTACATAATATATTAATTTACTTACAGCTACTGCTGATGAAAAACAAAAGGCTGAAGCGTTTAATATAGCAAATAGTATCAAAAACAGAATAGATGAGATATTAAAAGACATACCGGATCCTGTGAAACTTCCTAACCAAAGTATATATTTGGCATTAGGCGAGTAAGTACATTACAAATAGGTATACGAGTACAAAACCGTTCGTACTTATACAATTATTAGATACGTAAAACATATTAGAACGTGTCGTGTAAAATTTGAAAGAGATGCCTGCTAATCTTCGAGTTATAGAAAAATTTTAGCCTTTGACAACTATCTCACCTGATGGTAAGTGATGATGTGATCGAAGAAGTTGTTCAGGCTAACCTAGAAGTACTGGCTCTCAAGCACAGCTGCCGAAAGACACCGTTAGGTGCTTGACGACAGATTTTCTGCCTGAGGGTGGTAGCTAGCCAGGCGGGCATTTGCAAAATGCCCTACCACCATGCTATAACGACTGCCATCCTTAGACGACAACCGGGACCGACGGCATAACGTGCCCTCCGAAGCATGGAAGCGCTCAGTAGTAATGTCACTAGCGGTCACCCATCCAACTCATGACCGCGGGCGACATTACTCAACTTTGCTGATCGGTTAAGATCAAAAAATGTAATCAAACAAGCAATAATGATCTTTAATACAAACTGCATTTTTTCTAGTGGCACTTCACTCACTGCATACAGCCGTGGAGTTAAGGCCAAAGGTCAGAGTGGCCTCTACACTGATATTTTGTTAATCAACATGCGGAATCCACTGCGTCCTAGAATCACGTACAAGCTTGTATTGCCTAAATTTGTGATAGAGTTTGGTAAGTATTTTCTGTCCCTGTTTCTGTTGATTAAGGAAAATACACGAGTATAGTGTTCTGTTTTGACGCATATTATTTACTTATGCATTATTTTATCGTTTTTCAGAGTCATTATACGTGAATCTTAACATTTATGGAATCAGGTTTAATTTCTACGTTACTGGACAGTAAGTATAGAACAATTTATACTTAGCTTGTAAGACGTCGTATTGGTTTTTTGCTAGCCTTTTGTAATATTGGCCCCATGAGTCCAAGGTTAGAATAGCATGGGAGGGATCCCATGTCTTTCCTTTAGTGTTGTAGGAACCGTAGCTTTTTTACTACAGAGCTGTCAGTACCTTTAGTGCGATGCGATCCCGAAAGTGCTTGCCAAGTGTTAGGAATACGTCTTTACTTAGGCCCACACACAGTTGCACTATTACCAGCGTTGAATGTCGTGTTTATGTCTCGCACTTTTTTAGTTTTTTTGAAACTGTAATCTTATTTGGAATTTTGTTTCGATGGTAGTAAACAGCTTGTGGTCAGATATATTTTCATTATACTTACGAGTATAGCATTGTTACCATAACCGTATAACCTTATTTATTGAGTTTGATAGGGCAAAGTATTTGATTCAATTTATAACGAATGTATATATTTTCAGGATCATTGTATTGAACAGTAGCGTGGAGGGAGTAGCAACATTCAACGCTATCACTCAATCGATTACAGATTTGACAACTATATTTAACTTTGGAACATTTTGTGTAAGTATGGTGTAATTTCTAATAATACAAGTTTCTGACTTAGCGAGGTGACGACTCCCGGATAGTAGAGCCAGCGTCTGTCATGTCGAAGTTCTTCGTATGGGAGCCATCTTTGATTCACTGTATTTAATTTTTGACACCGGTCACCCACGAATCTTGTATGGCATTCTTAGGAAGACTAGGGTAATATTCGCGCACAAATTCTATTGACTTTTTTAATCGAGTTTTTAGTACGCTCGTGACCACGATCGATTCCAGTTTCAGTAGCAGTAGATTTCTTTGTGTGAGTTCGTCCGGGGAATTGCTGCCACCATATCTATTTCTACCGCGAAACAGTAATGTGATACAGATGTGTAAACGTGAGACTTAACCTTTACGTCTCAGGGTGATGGGTGCAGTGCAGTTTGCCACTTGTGACGAGCTGCATTTGTTACAGGCAAAGGTTACCACCTAACACCAGCCCCACCTGGTGGTTGTTCCATCAGTATTCTATAAAAAAAACTTGATCAAAACGTGAATATTACTGAAAAAATGCTATTTTGATCTTAATTTTAGCGTATATAGACCCGAAAATGTAATTTGAATATGAAATTAGCTCGCGAGAGGTTAACGAACTCCACTGGTACCCCAGTGGCATTCGTATATTTGAGAACTTGATTTAGTAATTTGACTGAAGAGAAAATTGGCTATGATAAGAATGTGCAGTACACGATTAAGAGTGCTGATAATATTGACTTAATTAAAGGTAAGATTATACGACCTTTATATAAAAGGGCCTTAAAATTTGCTTGATGTTATGTTAAAACATCGAGAAAAATTTGCCTTGCTGTCAGTTTCTGCGGCTCCTAATTGGCCAGTCAAATTACATCTGAAAGATGCACATAGGTTCTGTTTCCGTTATCATACATTATGTCTACAATTGTTTAATTTTCAGTTGTGAATATTTGATCGGAATCACAGCCTAAACCATTTTAATATTATTTTTCATTCACAGTCCACGCTGGTCGGCAACATCAATGGAGTAAACATCTCGAACCTTCTAGATATAATTGTTACAGATATAATACCTCAATCCTTAAATATTGTTATTGTAAGTACTTTAATTTCTAGTAATAACTTTGTACCGTAGTGGTTCAAATTAAAATAAGGTATAGTAGAGCAAACACCATAACATGCCATCTTGCTTAGCAGGTGGAAGGGTCTTAACAACAACATTTGACGATAAAATTGTTTGTCCTGTCCAATGTTGTAGAAGGCGAGTCTATAATGATCTGCATATTTTTGAAGCAGTGATGGCTCAGTGGGATTGGCTATGTATGGACTGCCGTGCCGCAGGTCCATGGTTTGAATCCCGCCGCGGGCTTGAGCTTCACCGCATGATGGAAGGGCATTTTGCGAATGTCCGCCTGGCTAGCCACTACCCTTAAGTAGAAAATCTGTCGCCAAGCACCTAACGGTGTGTCCCGGCAGCTGTCCTTGAGAGCCAGTGAATTTACAGGCACATGAGACTTAACAACTATGTCTCAAGGTGACGGGCGCAGTGCAATTCGTGACTTCTGACAAAATGCATCTGTTATAGGCAGAGGTTAGTCCGCTTAAGATCAGGTGGGCCTCGTGCTTGATCCGTCACAATAACATAAAAAAATAAATAAAAAAATAGTAAATTTTACGAAGTTTCTGAGATTTTCTTGGTTTTATTTCTAATTTAGTATATAATAATTGACGTTTATTTGTATTTTGGAGATAAATAATTGTTCCTATTATTTATTTTGGGACTATTCACTCCTAACCAGCTTGAAAGCCCTGGATGTTATGTTCGACTGCAAACTTAAATGTTTTGCCTTTTCATTAATATACTTCTTTGTTTGTTGCAGCACCAAATCAATCATGCAGTTGCAAAAATAATCTTGGGATGGTTTTAGATATGAGACTGGGTCAATACCAAGTCACGATTATAATAATAAAATAGTTGTTAATATGTAAATTGTCATACTAGTTCAATTATAAAATAAATATTTCTTATATTTTAAAATTATTGTTTCGCTTGTATTGACTTTTTTGTGTTATGTTTTATTGGATTGGTTTGAGTTAGCTGTTTCTACAAAAAATACTTATAATTTGGATTAGGCACGGCTTTTCAATCATCAAATAACAAATACCAGACTAATATAATGTTAACAGGCTTAATTGAAAAAGAAATAAGTACATTTTCATTTAAACAACCAGCGTTATTTTCTTGTTATGTTAATATTAGTTGTGTATATTTGTTTTGAAAAATAGTTACCCTTCTGATGATTGAATAACCGGCTCTAAGATCCCTAAGTTCGTTTCTCCTACTAATGTCTCGGTGGCTGGGTGGTTAGGGTGCTCGGTGTTTATAACGGGGTGCCGTAGATTCGACTGCTTTTAACGATAAAATCGCTCATTTTGACACCTTATTCTTTAACATTTTCTGTAGGTTTTCATTATGCTGCTATATTCCAATATTATACATACAGCTCACATGTTTATGTATCTAAAATAACAATCAATTTACCTTTAAAAAAGCTTTTGCCTTTATTCCCGAAAAGGGTAGGCAGATGTGTCTAAGCACCTACCTTTCACCATATGTGTTTTGGTTCAAAGTAATAGGAAGCGAGGCTATTCCCATCTACCGAGCACAGTTCATGACTCTGGAATGCTGGAACCCCGAGATTACAAAGCTTAGATTTCCCCACTCAATCACCAACATTACGGTACAATTTATTAAGAATTAAGTAGTTTTGTCGATTCTACACATATTCTCTAACTTATTTTTTTTTTATGATTGATATGTTAGCCTTTGATTACTATCTTACTTGATGGTAAGTGATGATGTGGTCGAAGATTTTGTTTAGGCTAACCTAGAATTACTGGCTTTCAAGGACAGCTGCCGGAACACACCGTTAGGTGCTTCGTGACAGATTTTCTACTTGAAGGTGGCAGCTGGCGAGGCGGGCATTCGCAAAATGCCCTACCGCCATGCTATATCGACTGCCATCCTAAGACGATAACCGGGAATGACGGCTTAACGTGCCCTCCGAAGCACGGAAGCGCTCAGTAGCAATGTCACTAACGGTCACTCATCCAATTCATGACCGCGGCGGACGTTGCTTAACTTTGCTGATCGGTTAAGAACAGCTAAGTAAACTTCGCTACGAGCGCTTCAGGATTCTCCAAACTTTGGTAGTTTTTATTCTGTTCACGCTAAAAACCTTATTCGTGTAACACTAAAAATGCCCATTTTATAAATAGGAATATTCTATCCAAATAAAAATTACCTATTATTGTGCATCATTTTGAGAGCACGTTATATGACGACTTTATTTGCGTAAAAAATACCAACAATTGAACACAAAAGGGAATTTTAAGCGTTTTTAAGCGTTATACAAATTGGAATTTTAGCATGTAAGAGAATAAGACCTACCATATTTTCATTCGCCAGTGATATATGAATTTGGACTTTAGCTTGAACGGAATAAGAACTGTTATAGAAATGATACTTGTCTTT
Organism: Plagodis pulveraria; assembly: GCA_963890685.1. Classification (NCBI taxonomy): domain Eukaryota; kingdom Metazoa; phylum Arthropoda; class Insecta; order Lepidoptera; family Geometridae; genus Plagodis; species Plagodis pulveraria. The sequence continues at coordinate 8,015,698 of OY982950.1, forward strand.
GAAAAATCATAAATAGTATGAATATATTTAGGTAAGTACCCAAAGTGTAAGTGCTGTAAGTATCTTGACTTTCGATCGAAATTCGTCGACCGAGAAACAAATGTGAAACCAAAAACAAAAAGCCAACAATTTGAAAAAGAGTAAGTATCTCGTTTAAAGAGTATTTTCAGCCATTCTTTACAAGGTTATTTTAGTTATATATTATCTTATCTATATATATATAAGCCTTTCAGATGATCCTCCCAGACCAAAGTAATTTAGTAAGATGGGGGAAAGCCACCGAAAAGTCTTGCGGTATTTGTCGGGAGGCCATAGGTACAGCACGGCACTTATTGGTAGGTTGCAAGGTGCTCCTTGATAGGGATCATTATTCCCGTCGCCACGATAGAGTCCTCGAAATCATACGTGAAGCGGCGAGTCTCTCGGTAGTTAGAGCAAAACAAGGTTTGACCACGAACAAACGACACGTTGCTTTTGTAAAAAAAGGGCCATCTACAAAAAACTAAATCCAAGCCTTACTCCATCTTAGGCGCAGCTCCCGATTGGACTCTTTTGATGGACACGTATGAAAAACATTACAAAATCCCTGAGGATGTTGGTGTTTCGTCATCCAGACCAGATATATTTCTATACTCAAAGAATCTATAACGCATAGTACTTATAGAACTTACTGTGCCGTGGGAAACAAACATACCTAAAGACCACACAATAAAAACTAACAAATATTATGACCTAGCAAATGAATTAATCAAAAACGGTTATGTGGTTAATTTATATGCTGTAGAAGTCGGAGCAAGGGGTATACCAGCAAAATCCCTATACAACCTACTAAAAGACTTTGGCCTATCAAGAACAACCGTAACTTCCATCCTAGAACGTGTATCCAAGGCGGCATTAGTAGGATCTTACCAAATTTGGTTGGGCAGGGGAGGAGGCTCGAGCGGTGAAAGGGAGCATTGATGCATCATAAAGGGGTCCCTTAACCTTACTCACTGGGTTGCAAGTCCCAGGCATCTTGACTGGAGCCTCTTCCTCTGCAACGCTATGGACCCGGCACCCGCACGGTGAATCCATGGAATGCTGAGTAAATTCGTCTATTGGGGTATTGGGGCACTGAGGGCAGGACAGCAAGAGACGCATGTCCGGCATAGCGCCAAAACTACATTGGGTTTCTACTTCAGAGTAACCCTATTTGGTCATGTTAAACCGACAGCGACCCACTTGAGTCCGGAATCGGTTTAGCGACTTCCGAGTGGGCCTTGTTTTTCTTTTATCTTTGCCCGGGGAGTTCTTCAGCCAGTTCCATGTAGTTGGGTGAGGGAGGACACGTGTTCTGCCGTAGTACCACGCGGGCTTCCTCGAGAGTGTCAACAATCTTGTTCTTGCTTTAGCTTCTCCGTAGAACAAATGATGTTACGGCGCAATATAATTGTTGCTATTCCTGCTATTCCTATATAGCATGTTAAGAGGAGTGGGCAACTGGTTATTTTTCTACACGTATCATCGAGGGCAATATCTGCTTCTTTGGTATGGGAGGATCGGTGCCACACTGAGCACGCATATTTCCCAGCTGAGAAGCAGATTGCTATGCCAGATGCCCGCAGTACTTTGGCTTTTGCAAGACAGGAGGTTGAGGATAAACGAGAAATTAGGTTGCTCCTGGAGTTTACTTTGAGTTTTGTATTGGCGCAGTGGGCTTTATATGTCACTATCTTTATTTTATTATGCCTGATAAGTTAGCCTTTGACCACTATCTCACCTGATGGTAAGTGATGATGTGGTCGAAGATGTTGTTCAGGCTAACCTAGAAGTACTGGCTCTCAAGGACAGCTGCCGGAAAACACCGTTAGGTGCTTGGCGACAGATTTTCTACTTGAGGGTGGTAGCTAGCCAGGCGGGCATTCGCAAAATGCCCTCCCACCATGCTATAACGACTGCCATCCTAAGACAACAACCGGGACCGACGGCTTATCGTGCCCTCCAAAGCACGGAAACGCTCAGTAGTAATGTCACTAGCGGTCACCCATCCAACTCATGACCGCGCGCGACGTTGCTTAACTTTGCTGATCGGTTGAGAACAGCTAAGTAAACTTCGCTACGAGCGCTTCAAAGGTTAACCCATAGATAGGTTGGGCTTTGCAGTGCTCGATGTCAACACCTCGCCAGGATATAATAAGTGAAATAACAATTTAAAAGTGTGGGACAAATTTTTAAGGCCAGATTTGGTCTCTAATCTAGAAAAAACAATATATTCTGATAAAACAAGTGTGGATTAAAAGATATTGAAGCTTTGATTAATTAGGTCGGTATCTATTTGTTTGTGTACGATAATGATAAACGTATTTAACATACCTATGTTGATTTACAAGATAAAAGACAAAATGTTTAAATTAAACAAAACAACACAATTTAACAAAACAAAACGGAGAGGTAGGTCAAGGTCTCCTATGTTTTTTTTATTTTATTTATTAAACAAAATCCACAACCATTAATTAAATATTCAATTTTTGCTGTGGTGCTGTGTATTTTGTTTATTAAATAAAAAAAAAATTAAACAAAAATATATTCGAGTAAAAATATAATTAACATATGTGGATGGTTTTTAAAAATATATTGTGAAGATGCCGATTGGAGACTATAAGTAGTCCAAATGCCAGCCCACTACCATTTGGCAGCGTGCCCAGCATGCTGGCAGCATTACCCCTCTGGATTGAATTGCTTATTTGATTGCTCGTCGCAACGACCAAGCGCTCTGATAAATTTTGGAAAATATAATGAGGCTCCGGCCCCCACAGACACTATGTATTTACGCCAAACGGCTCAAATTCTCAAAGGGCCATTGCACTGCGGGTGGCGCGGGCCTACCGCTCGGTAGGATTTGCGGTGGCGTGCGCTCTGGCTGGCACCCCTCCTTGGGAGCTCGAGGCGGGAGTGCTCGCCAGAGTGTACGAGTGGACGGTGGGGCGTAAAGCCCGCGGGGAACACCCCGCCTTGGAGGAGCCGTCCGGCGTGAGGCGAGGGAAGCGGTCGTCCATCATTGGACGGAGGACCTCGCCGCCGCCACTTTTGGCCGCCGTACGCTGGATGCGCTTGGGCCAGTCCTCCAAGATTGGTTAGGGCGGCCCCATGGCTTCCTCTCATTCCGTCTGGTGCAGGTGTTAACTGGGCATGGGTGCTTCGGCTCATACCTGCACCGGATCGGAAGGGAGGAAGCGGCAGCGTGCCACCATTGTCCCGCGGTGAAGGACACGGCGCAGCACACCCTGGAGATGTGCCCGTCGTGGTCCGATCTGCGCACCAACTTGGTCGCAGCAGTTGGGCCAGACCTCTCGCTTCCCAGCGTGGTAAAAGCTATGCTGGGGGGCGATGGGGCCTGGGAAGCGGTCGCCTCCTTTTGCGAAGAAGTAATTTCGCAAAAGGAGGCCGCGGAGCGTGCGAGGGAGGAGGACCCCCTTGCTGCGCCACTGCGAAGACGTCGAAGGGGTGGGAGAAGGCGATTGAATAATCGCCTTCCCCCTCCCAGTGGTGAGTAGCGAGAGACAGGCGTGGGGGCGTCTTCTCTCGCATTGCACATACTCACCACCTCCGTCGGGCGGGAATGGCCAAACATTCCTGGTCATTCCCGGGCCCCTCCTGCTGGGAGGGGTGTGTAGGCCCCGCTGTAAAAGCGGGCGGTCGTAGAAGGAGGACTGGACGCAAAGGCTCTGCCGGTCTCCCAGTCCTCCTCCACACAAACGATGCTGGAATGTCGCTGGGTTGTTTAGTGGGTATACCGGTCGTCTACCGGGGAGTCCCACATCCCCCCTCCATCCCCCGATGGGGGGGGCATGCGTAATGCATTTTTCCCAGCGTCAAAAAAAAAAAAAAGGACATCACGCCATAGCGAGGAGAGCGGTGGGGCGAGCGCGCGCCTTCTGCACTGCTCGCGCTCTGCTCTGCTGGATGTGACGTCGCCGGAGCAGGATCAGTAAGTGAGCTTGTATTTTTCTTAGTGAATACAGAACTAACCTTGACTAGATGGTACCACGTATAGATTACCAACGAGGCTTGGGGTGGCTATAGAGGCCACTAAATATCTTTTCACTTCAGTTATCCCGGAATACCGCAGAACCAGGCGGATCCGAAAATAGATGTGTTTAATTGTTACATGACTATCAGTTGCGACATGGAGGAGATGCTGGTATCATGTCGCCAAGTACCTTAGAACTAGGTTCATAACGAATATCTGAGCTGATACGTACGCCACTGGACAGAATGCAATGCTGTAAACACTGACAAATACTGATGCTGCACTCCCTGCTTTGGCGTGATGTCTAGCGCGACTATAGTCAGCTATACCTACGTACGGAGCTACCCCGGTATATATCAATTCGCGTTCGCGACAACTGACGTACGGAACATTTTCGTCAGGAATTACTCAACTATAATGAATAGATTCAGGCGTTACTTTGCGAAAATCCATATTTAATAATAACAAATATTTTTTAAATATTTTATCGAGATCGATTCTCGATCGTGCGCTCGTAGAGTCAAGACCTCCTGAGGATGCTTCGTGTAGAAGCGAAACGCGTCGACAATTCTTCCGGTTTGGCTACGTGGCGTTTGTGACGTCACGTCAGCTTAACAGGGAAATTAGGCGGAATTGTCACTAGATATATTATTTTTGTTTTATTAAAATATTAATTTGATGTTTTCTTAAAATATTTTAAAAATATTTGTTATTATTAATTACTCAACTATTTTATTAACCATTATAATAGCTACTATTAAAAAAAACTACGGGTGTTCCATCAGAAAATTTAAAATTAAATTTCATTAACATCGGACGGTCTTTAAAGGGAGTGTTTGGGATGTTTGCGCTTGCTTGAAAAGACCACCAGCGATGTGGTTGAAACAACCATAATTTTAATTCATCGGACGATGCAATATTTATTCGTATTACGAACAAAATCACGTTAGTTGAAAATAATATCATCCTATCCCTATAGGGTCTGTACAAAATAACTTTTGTTACTATTATAGAATAATTCAAAGCAGTGATGGCTCAGTGGCATAATTGGCTATGTGCTCAATGGTTCGAGTCCCGCAGCGGGCTTGAGCTTCACCGCATGGTGGAAGGGCATTGCGAATGACCACCTGGCTAGCGACCACCCCCAAGTAGAAAATCTGTTGCCAAGCACCTAACGGCGTGTTCCGGCAGATGTCGTTGAGAGCCAGTATTGCTAGGTTAAGCCTGTAAATACTTTCGACCAAATCATCACTTACCATCAAGTGAGATTGTGGTCAATGGCTTAACTACCAGCAATAAAAATATAATAATACGGACACTACAAAAAGGTCTTATTGTTAGGTATTGGAGAAAAGTGTGCATAGATTGGCAAAATCAGTAATTAAATAACAACGGATTATCACATAATGTTCATTATGTTAATTAATCTGATAAAGAAGATTATAAAAAAGGGATTATTAATGATATTTGTACTCAGTTTGCGAAGCCTTGTGTTTAAGAAGTGAGGTAAGGAGTGTTGATTTCTAAGTGTTTATTACGTATTAATAATTATACCTAAATATGCGGATACTTTAATTGTAATAACATATATGGTATAATTATACTTAAGGCCTGTTTCAGAATGTTCGAGTAAGTTCCGGTTATAATACCCAGAACATAAAATAACTGAATGATAAAAATGACTGTTAACATGTAGCGCGTTTCAAGCTTTAACCGATGGATAGACTAAATCGATGACTGTGAAACGCAAGGATAGTGTTTTATTTATTAAATATGTTCTGGGTAGTATTAACCGGAACTTACTCGAACATTCTGAAACAGTAGTCTAGGGACTACTAGATTACTATATTTATGATGCTACTATTACAGGAAGTTATATGCTACATAATTAATAGATGAATTAGTGGATTTATTTTTGTTGATTGGATTAACTATTAATTTATATATGCCAGAATTATTATCGATATGAGTAAGTACATTGTTTTTTTTTTCTAATAACTTATTTATTATTGAATTAGGTAATAATCTGCGTTTTGTAATCAAATTAATTGTATAGTTAACTAAACCTCAAAGTTTGTATTATTTTATGCAGTAAAATCACTAAAAGTACTGTATCAGCCGGATTATCCACTGCTGAACACACATTCTAACCTGGCACCCCACGGGGTAATAAAAGCATACCGATTATGAAATATGTTTATAAAATTGTAAAATTGCGCTGAATGAGCAGCGTGCCCCTATTTACGTCTAATATGAGCGAGCGTTGCTTGCACATACGACAAGTAGCGAGTATTAGCACCACCATTGAAAGCATTTCCAAGGCCTAAAAAACATGGCGATCAGTTCATACAATACACTCTGATATTGTAGAAGACTAAAAATATATATAATATCAATTATATATATTTTTAGTCTTCTACGTTCTTAGCGAAATCTTTTTTCTTGATGTGTTTTTGTGTCGCCTCTTTTGTCTTTTTAGAGAAATCATATAATCGACCTCACACAATGTGGGACAAGGATAGCAGCATGATAGTCGTCAAGATTGAGATTCACAATTTTGTACTATATTTTGAATATTTTATCTTTTCAGGTAAAATAGTTCAAAATGAAAACTATCATTGTTTTCACCCTTTTCATCGTCGGCATCAGTGCCCTTCCCAAGCTGAACACAGGTAAGTAGCAGATTACTGAGACTATTTACTTAAACTGTTTCAGAATCGAATCACAATATGGATGAAGTAAATTTAGATCTATATGTATTTTAATAGGTGCACTTAATCATTTCCTTCAGTAGGTAGTATCTTTACATTTCATTATCTAATATACAACATGCAGGTTTTCCTGTTGGAAACGTGAGCAAAAAGCGATTTTGCGGTGAGAGTGAGTTAAAGTGATTTGAATTTAGAATACCGTGAAAAACAAATAACAAACGTTCCGCGAACGCATCTTAGCCTAAACATTAAAAATAAACTACGTCATTTTAAAATTGTAAAGTGATATTAGCAATATTTTTTAAAAATAAACGCTTACAAAATTTATTATGAAACATAATTATTTATAGTTTTACTAGTATTTTATATCGAATTAGAAAATCACGGTTGCACTTTCAGAAAGTACATATAGAAAGGCTGTGGTAGCGGAAATTTACAGCGAAAACATGAGTGAATTCAGTGACGAACACAGTAATTTAACATCAGCATAATTGAAACAACAACTTAAGAATGATACATAATTTTTTTTTTGCTTAAAAGACACATGAAAAAACGTCTGTGATTAACTGCTATATTTACTCACTGTTGAGGTGAAAAGTTGTGTGAGCAACTCGAGTATTAAACATCTCGTGCTTTAGAATTCTTCAATATACTCAGGATACTAACTTACAATCACAGGTTACGCCCGTGATTCAATTGTAGAATCCTTCACTTACTCGGGGTCCAAATTCAGCACTAGCAGCTTATTATGTTCTATGCTAGCAGCAAAAATGAACTTTGCTCTTTTGTTAAACAAATAACTATTACCTAGCAAGCCTCCCATCGTACATCGTCACCATATTATCACGTTCCATTGTAGGTAGGTGGCGATGTTGCAGAAGCTAAAAATATTAAATCATAAAATGTTTTTGTATTCATAAAACCGGGCGTTAGTTGGACTCTTACAACGAGTGTCCTGAATGAATTTATATTATACCTACTAGTACTTGTTGTAAATATATGTATTTATCGAAAATCGATATTTTTCAATTTGATCCCTAGTTATAGAACATATAACAATACTACCCTAGTGCTGTTGTTTCGGACTGCGAATCTCACCTGTCATGGGCGAGTGTCAATTATTTTTAAGCTACTAACGCTCAGCTCTCACTGCTTTATATCACGATGGGATGATTATACCATCCTAGATGTACAGCTCCGTCATTGGCGATGCCTTATAAACGATTTTTATTGCAAACATGCATGTTTGCATGGTGGAAGGGCATTTTGCAAATGCCCGCCTGGCTAGCAACCACCAAGTAGAAAATCTGTCCCCAAGCACCTAACGGTGTGATCCGGCAGCTGTCTTTGAGAGCCAGTAATTCTAGGTTAAGCCTGTTAACATCTTCGACCACATCATCACTTACCATCAGGTGAGATTGTGGAAGAAGACTTAACTATAAGCCATAAAAAATAATTAAAAGTTTCGACGTTTTGGATTTGGGTAACGCTAAGACGTAGTATAGAGTTTATCAGACGCGATCTCTCAAGTTTAAATTTGGTAATAAATGTTCTTCGATGCGGTGATTGTGTACAACTGTTTTTGTCATGTTGATTAAAGATACAACATTGAATTTTCGCATCTTGGTGGTAATGATAAAATAGACCTCATTTTTGATTGAACCATCTGGGCTTAGGCTCGTCGACCTGGATGGAATTATTACACTTCTAGAAGAAGGAATTCAACGCGAAGAGTCCCTCCCTTTCCATGCAGTCAACCAGCCACTGGCTCGTCTGGTATCGCTGCCCTTATCCAAATGGCCTAACCCTCAACTCATCATCATTCCATTCAAGTTACTATTAACACCTAGCATTACGTTGAAGTTCCCAAATACAATGATGAAAGAATAGTATATAACCAATTATATTTCAGATATTGATTTTAAGAACGAACGTCTGGTCACCGACGCAATCGCCAGTGCAATTCAGGATCTAAGCCTAGCCATCAGAGAAGCCGGCCTAGACCCATATTACGTTCAAGACCTTACTCGAATTAATGAACTTCCAGTAGAAATGTAAGTACTTTTTATCACATTAAGGGCATGTTCCCACATTAAACACAAATGATAAAAAGATATTTTAAGAAATCATTAAATGAACATTTTAGAAAAGCGGTTAAGGATATATCTAATGACAATTCCATATATTTTTCCTATTAAGCCAACCTGATGTCATAATCGCCTGACTTGACGAGTCAAGACTTCCTGATGATGCTTCGTGTAGAAGCGGAACACATCGGAAATTCTTCCAGTTAGGTTACGTGGCTGGTATGGTCGGCTTAGCTGCAAAATAAGGCTGTGTTCAGCAGTGGACAATCCAGCTAATACATTACGATATAGTGCAGAGGCCTTGCAGATTTGTGACGGACATGGGATTTAATTAATTTGATAACAGGATCCCGGAGAAAGGTGGTTTTGGCCAACCATCATCTCTATTGAAATTTGGGTACTTTTTGATTCAATAGCCTCGAGTAGCAATATTATCATAAACCGGGTTTCTCTGGCGAGGATTTAAACCGTTTCAAGTTGTTAATTTACTATGCGTAATAATCTGAAAAACCTTATACAACATTCTAATTTATTGTATATTATTTATCTCATTAAACGCCATTTTTAATAAGAATTCTGAATGTAAATAGCCACACTTACTGCAATCAGCTACCCGACACAGTTCTACTAGTACTAGTTTCTTGTCACAAAAAATTCAATAAAGCTCCCTTTACTGTCCGACTGGACAAGGGATCTCTTGATCCAACTCTGGTGCTTGCTTGTGCATGCTTTTGAAATTTGGTCTCAAAAGTAAACAAGTTAGCACTCACGGTTTCTTCAAGTACTTAAGTGATGATGTGGTCGAAGATGTTGTCAAAGCTAACCTAGAATTACTGACTCTCAAGGACAGCAGCTGCAATACACGGTTACGTTTTTAGTGACATGTTTTCTATTTGAAGGTGGTATCTAGGCCGGTGGCCGGCACTCGAAAAACGCCCTGCCATCATGCTATAACGCCTGCTATCCTAAAACAAAAACCAAGAGCGTTGACAGTTAAACGTAACCTCTGAAGCACAGAAGCACGCTGTAGTAATGCCACTAGAGGTCACTCATAGACTATTTGATAAGAGTGCGGAAAATGTATTCCAATCGAGGCTACAATATTGTAAGTCAGAGCTGTAGACAAGGCATCATCAGGCGTTTATGCCCTAGCTGCAGATAAGGGCTATAATATTTAGATCAGGCCAAGATTTAAATAATGTAGCTCGAGTGATATACGACTGTTATAGATCACATACTTGTGAGAAAAACAAACTATTCTTATTCTACAAACTAAGGAGTTCCTTCAGCAAACAATCTTTTTTATTATAGGTATACATAGTGCGATGGTACCAAAAGCAGGACCTTTTCGTCGTTGTTTTTTATTAATACAACGCGCAATAAAGAGGTTCTTTAGGTGGAGAAACTCTTTAGTTTGTTTTACTAAGGAAAAAAGAATAATAAAAACCTTGAATAAACCGGATAACAACAATCTTCTTGTTGCCAGACTGCTGGAAGCTTAATAAAACAAAACTAAAGTAAAACTGCAGCGAAAAAAATCCCACATTGCAGTATTAAAGTTTCACGAGTAAGTGTAATGAAATTATAATATGTAAACAAAAATAACAAATTCTCTGTCGTTTAAATCATAATAATAAACGACACATTTTTGCAACATTTTAATTGCTAAGTTGAAGATATTGGACTATGGGATGCCACGAGTAGTTTAAATACTGAGGGCTCGATCTTCTTCGCGGCAGGCAATGATTTCAATGTACTTTAGTTAATGTCTTCTCATATTTTGGCTGGCTTACTACCGTCTTCAATTTCAAACCTTTCTCTAAGCATCTTATGGTACGGATATGTTCTAACAGCTGTTCTTGAGACTCAAATCACTTAAATCATCACTTACCATCAAGAACAACTAAAAAGTACAATAGTACTAGAATTATATTCACTCACAAAATTAAATATATGAACTACCAGCGGCATTCGAACTGGTGAACCGTTCGATTGCATTCTGAAGTTGCTCTTAATTACGACACCTTTTTCTTCTTGCAAGAATGCAAAGCCCATAAGGTTGCAGTATTAAAGTTTCACGAGTAAGTGTAATGAAATTATAATATGTAAACAAAAATAACAAATTCTCTGTCGTTTAAATCATAATAATAAACGACACATTTTTGCAACATTTTAATTGCTAAGTTGAAGATATTGGACTATGGGATGCCACGAGTAGTTTAAATACTGAGGGCTCGATCTTCTTCGCGGCAGGCAATGATTTCAATGTACTTTAGTTAATGTCTTCTCATATTTTGGCTGGCTTACTACCGTCTTCAATTTCAAACCTTTCTCTAAGCATCTTATGGTACGGATATGTTCTAACAGCTGTTCTTGAGACTCAAATCACTTAAATCATCACTTACCATCAAGAACAACTAAAAAGTACAATAGTACTAGAATTATATTCACTCACAAAATTAAATATATGAACTACCAGCGGCATTCGAACTGGTGAACCGTTCGATTGCATTCTGAAGTTGCTCTTAATTACGACACCTTTTTCTTCTTGCAAGAATGCAAAGCCCATAAGGTAGAATGGCCACCGGAACAACCAATTATACGAGTTAATGGCCCATGAACGTGTGGTCGTTGAATGTACTTGCTTTTTATTGAAATAGGCAGTTTAATTTCGGATTTGAATGTCGCATACGTTTATAATTTTAAGTTAAGTTTTATTTACTTATCAGTCATCGGTCCATTGCCCACTTCTATATCAGTTTAATTTAATAGGTACTTTCTAAGAACATCTTTAAGTATACTGACTAATTTAATGTGGACCATGTTCTCATTCATAATTTTTTTCGTGTTGCTGAAACTGTTGCACTTGATGACATTAATTTTAGATTTTAATAGTTAGAATATATAATTTCGGCGTTGTTGCTAGAAGAAACTTTATACTGTTTGGGACAAATAATGACGCGTCTGAATGCGGGTTGTTTTGTTTTTGATGTCATTAATATACTGCATGAGATAAATTTGTGTGTTCCAGTATCCTAAGCATCACTACCGTTACCCAAGAGTTCCTCTTCAAAGGTCTCAGCAATATCGTGATCAACAATCTAGAATACAGCATCATCTTCAACCGTCTTCGGTTTGATGTCTCCCTTCCTCTCATTGAGACTACTGCAAGTAAGTTTATTTTAATTCAAGTAATCCTGCTATCCTTATGTACTGTATCAGACAAATCGGCGACTGCTGAATCCCCACGCTTGGCAGGTAGATGGGGGACTAGAGTGTAAGATGGCAGTTCTTGAAAGTTAGTATGTTAGCCTGCACTGAGAAAAACGACTTAAAGGCTTAAATCAAATTTGACCTTTTACCGTTGAATTGTAAATACGTAAGATGAATTCACAACTCTTAAGATGATTTTCACCAATCAATAAAAATGTACCATGTTTTATAATAAACACAACCTTCAAAAACTCCTTTCGTAAAGTATTTTCAGAATTGAACTTGTTATACGATAATAATTGCAGTATTGGCCATAAAATATACCTTACTTTTAAGGCGGTTTATATACGGTGATTATCACTATAACGTACGACTTAATCAGCCTCATCGAAAAGTCAATATTTAAGAAAGACCTCAAAATACACCTTAAATGAGGACGAAAAGAAACATTCGCCTTCACTGACCTCGTTTAACGCCTTCTAGTTGGAAGGCGTTTTTGTACGTATTTACGTTTGGTCGGTTTTTTGCCGTATACCATATAAATTGGCCGTCATTAGGGCGCTTTTGATTTTTCTCAGTGTGAACGACATCTTCGTACACATTATCACTTACCATCAGGTGAGATAGTGGTTAAAAAATAACCTGTCAGGCATAAAAGAAATAGTATGTAGTATCAAGTCCATTAATGGATTCGTTTAGTTGATTAGAGAGAAATAGGCCGCCTCGTAAACTAGGTGATCTAGACTTTTTAGCGAGCATTACTTGCAATAGATGACCTCTAGTTGTATTAAAGAGCACTTCAGTGCCTCTAAGGGCACGTTATGCCGTCGGTTGTGGAGGTGGTCTTATAATAGCAGTCGTTTAAGACTGCTTGAAAATATTGATACTGCATGTTGTTAGGCCATTTTGTGAATGGACGCCTGGCTAGCTACACCCTCAAATAGCTTGCATAGCCGTTAATCATGTGTTCCGGCTGCGGTCCTTGTGAGACAATTCTTATTTTAGGTTATGCAAGATTACTTACAACCACATCATCACTTAACATCGGGGGAGATTGTGGTCAAATGTTAGAATATCAGCAATATAAAATAGTACCTATAAAAACCTATAGCAAGAGGGGATGCGTTCTTACCCTTTGCTTTAGTGTTGTTTCGCGAAATTATTCTTGTATTGGGTGGTTTTCCTCTTATTACTCTTATGAGGTTGAGTCGATATAATAATTATGTTTTACGCTTACACGTCAAATATTCTAAATGTCGTGGATAAGATTTTATGCTGCTGGCTGTCTGACTCTATATATACCTTAAAAGTATACCGTGGGGCGCAACAATACTCGTATTACCTCGACGCGACCGATCAGATGCGATTATTTCTAAGCGCCATATCAATAAAACAATCTATTTGAATTTGGAATGTTATACTTTAGGAGTACTTGTTGATACCATATCCAGTTGGCTATTAAGTATACATATACTACCTGACTAAAAGGTGGCAGTGAGCTATATATATATGTTATTTGGCTGCAACTCAACAATATTTTATTTATTGTATTTATGTGATTTAATTTAATGTTATGTGTCTATTATTATAATGTAATTTAATTTGGTCTTACTTATCTGCACTTGTATTTACTCTCCATACTTTTTTTTTTACTCTTTATATGTTCCTTGTATTAATAATTGACATGATGGTGTTTTGGATTTAGTCTGTAAGCCACATCGACTGTTTAAATAAAAAAATAAATAAAATATCTAAATGAAAGGATAAGGAATAGCTCTGATTGTTAACACTAAAGTACTCGTAGCACTTTCCATACAAACTTTGTTTCGTCCTAGTTTTAACAACAAGTGTTCAACCTCGGTAAAATTTTGCATAAACATCCCTGAGCCTATTATCTATGCTTCTGGTTTGCCAGTTTATTCAACTTATTTTTTACTTTATCCTGAAAAGTGAAAATAAGTATTATAATACAAAACAATTTAACTGAATATTTTTGATACTTAATTTAACGGAAAACTGGTAAAACAGAAGCATATAGATATGAGACTCAATAACATGCATGCCAATATTTTTTATATCCCGGGCGGGAATTGAACTCGCGTCCTCTGATTTCGCGCCGGATGCCTAAACCGCTCGGCCACCTGGGCACGCTATTTCTAGCCGAAATTTCCTGCTCCAATTGTATTACTTTAACCGTCATAGGGGAAGGTGCGCGGCCATCAACCAGACTACTAGAGTTCATTTGACCGAAAGAAGTGCTTTTCAATGATACCACCCTTCTATATTTCTAAATACGATTACAAGAACTATCGCGTGCTAAGCAAAAATCATATTTTACAAATTATTGAAGCACAAACGGAACATGCTTGCTAAATTTCACTGAGTTTGAATACTTGGTATTTAAAATATGACGAAACTACGTTTGAATGTTAAACACTACTTGCACTCTAAACCTAAGCTAAGAATGATTAAAGATAGTTAAAGCATTATCTTTTTTATTTCAGATAGTGTCGCCACTGATATCACCTTTTTCGGAGGAAAATACACAGCTTCAGGTTCGGGAAGGTCAGTTTGGGTGTATTTTAGTCCATTTTCTTAAAAATCATCATTAAAGTGTAATATAAATCCAGCTTACCGCATCACGGCAAATTTGTTACACAAACTCTGGTATTTCTAATTAACGGGTAAGTTACTCGTAATTTGTCGAAAACAGTATAGTCATAATACAGTTACGTACTGAGTACATTGACGTGCTTACTGCATCAGACTCCATCAAAGACTGAGTGGCTCCTTCATGTATCAGTTTGATGGTCAAATCAACTTCTTATAATTTACAAAGAAATACTTGTCACATGACATACTCACTATTACTTTAGAAATTATTAAAATGCATTAACGTCAACCTTGAAAAAAATTTCGTTGTTCAATTTCGTTTTTACGGCAACGATTTGTGATTGTGATAAATAAAAGTAAAAATATCTTAATTTTATTCAAAGAATACACAGAATGTTAACAAATTATTATATTAAATACAACTTCATAATTTTTATTATCAGGTAATCAAAACATATGTCGATCGATCAAATTAAACAAAGGTAATTTGATAAATTTATTATCAGATATGAAGCCGGGCGTTCAGTGATACGTATCTATTCCGAATGTTGTTTATTACTTGTAAATTAATATGAGAATGATTACTTATTGTTATAAATTATATTAGGTACACAGTTTTCTTGTTGCATGATAATGTACGTTCCGGAAAAAATAATACGTATCCATAAAAATGTAATTATAAAAATTATTTCGACCTATAAAATATGAAAACAAAATAATATTTATATATAATAATATACTCATACATTAAATTGGCCAAGATTACTTGTGGATGTATGTACTTTCCTGATTCTAAATATTCTGAGCTCGCATTTTTATTTGGTATATCACATAATATATAACATAATACCTAATTTTGAAAAAATCTTTATTCTTTTTATAACAAAGTTTTGTACTTAAATTAGATTTTTATTTTGCCTTCATAATTACAAAGATCTCATTTATGCTATTATTATTTTTACAAACAAAAAACATATCTTTACGAAGGTTTTAACTATGACTATCAGCTTTCCATGTAAATTTTCTCTACATGACATATTTCTTTTAGTTATTTTCTTGTCTTTGGATTAACGTCTTCTTTTGAATATCTTAATCTTAGGATTGTAACTTATTCCGCTTATAAGCGAGAGAGCCTTGACATGTGGACTGACAGACAGTGCTGTACTGTATCAGCTGGATAGTCCAATGCTGAACACAGCCTCAGGGGGGGGGGGGGGGGGTTTGCCATAATCCCCTCGCTTAGCAGGCGACTTGGAGATCTAGCCCGGCACCCTACGGACAGACAGTGGAGTTTCATAATTAAGCCTACGTTTCGCCGTCTGGGTATGAAAACCAAAATTTATAAAATAATATTATGACAACGAAACCTGTGTTAATTTAATTAGTTAATACGAAATATATAATGGTCATAGTAAAATTAACGAAATTAGTAGAAAAAAATATAATTTTATATTTGTTTTCAGTACAAACGTAATATTTTAACTATCAAGAGTTCAACTGGGTGAAACTTTGCATGCAGGTCAGGATAATAATCCTTCCTGGTCCTTGAATCTAATATCTTCTGGTTTGCCAGTTTTCTGTAAATGTATGTATATTGAAAATTATTTAAAAAAAATATTTTGTATGGGAATTCTAATTTTTACATTGAGGAATGATATGAATATTAAATCAAAAACTGGCAAACAAGATGCATGGTACATATTAGGCGCAAAATTTCACCGAGTTTAAACACTTTGTATTTTATTTTACAGACTGGCCTTGAACAACTTGCGTGTCAGAGGCGAGGTCCGAATCAGCATCGGCATTATCTCTGGCATCTCGATCCGAAGCATAGACATAGATTTCAGACTCGGTGGCATTGAAGTATGTTAATATTTACAACTCACCTTCCAACCTTTGTCACACTCATCTGAAGTTGGGATAACATGTATCTTCTAAAAACGTAAAGAAAAGCACAATAACTATCAAAAATATGTTTTCAGTAACTGCACGTTACTGAAACGTACGTTTTGTGTCCCGCCGCCTGCATGACGCCAACCCTTCTTGAAAATACTTTCATTCTCATTCTCGGCGGGGCCGTAGGGACGCTTTAGTATTCAACCACGAACCCGCCACGGTTGTCCATTGCCGGACCCCTCCTGGGGTGCTACCCCTCACAACGCACCAGAACACATGGTATGTCACTTCCACCCCGTCCCCCTGCGATTGGTGATAAGTAGCCCCGTCGCCTGCTACTTTGGCCGCAGAGGATAGGGAGAACGGCGCCTCGCTATACTGACACTCCTCCTCTCCTGCGGCCCCTCCGCGGCCACGGAAGGTAGGGAGATCAGCGCACCGTAATACCGGCACTCCTCTTCCACCGTGGCCCCTCACCGTCAGCTGTTGTGTCGCCCATACAACACCACAGCCTGCTTTAGATGCGGTGCTGCCCATATAGCACCGCAGCCTACCCGTTGCCGCTCCATTCTGGACTTAGAGGCAAAGCCCAGTGCCGCTCCACTGGGCTTTGCCTCTAAGTTCCCCTCTGGGGCCGGCGACTGCCCAAGCCAGAACGGCCCCTGATTCCTCTTCGCTTCACAGTGGGTAACGAAGCCACGGCTACTGAGCCCCACCGCCACGAAAGGCGGGAATCTTCGGGGGGATATACCTAACAGCTCACTTAACTTGTCGGAAAACAATTCAAGGACATAATTGCACTGGAAAATCTTCTGTTTTCAATTTTAAACATTTACAAGTCAAGGAAATATCTTTTACTACTAAATAATAACTAGTAAATAAAAAAAGTTGACCTATCAAAATAGTCGCAGAAATTGTAGAAGAATATTTTTCCTTCCAATTTGGGTGAAGACCGTGTACGACTTCACTTCTTCTTGAAACTTAGCTTAGTTCTTGAAAAGTTCAAAATCAGCCACACTACTCCTAAGAGAGATGTAGCCTGCTCCTCGAAGGAGAGCGTGGTTTATGTTAGGAATCAAAGTCAGAACATTTGCCGCTGCGATTACGGTGACGGATTTTCCGACGTAAAGCGAGTTAGTTATACGGAGATTGATAGTAATTAACTAGTGGGAAATATGATGTAATTATTGCTTAAGTAGTATGGAAGACATGTGCGCTTTCCGACTTTGCATGGAAAATGCCAATGGTATTTTATTTAGCAACATGTTTTCGGCGTCTCAATGACGTGTTCTACGGCGTTTGTGCACTGTGCAAAAACTTAAGATCCAAAAATGTCTTTTTAAATATTGGTCTTTTACGACTATTTCCTTATTACCATAATTTTTCACTGAGATTACTTTAATTTCGGTGTATTCCGGTCCGATTCCATGAAGAGATACCACATGGTATCAGTTATATTTTTAATATTTTTGTATACCGTTCTGATCCATCTCATCATTTAAAGTGTAATCCGTTTTTTAATAAGTTAACTATTCCAGTCTGACCCTACCTACCCTTTCATACATTTAGGCACATACTAAAGTACGGTTGGCTAGATCAATTTGTTATTTTATTATATAACAAATTTACAAAGTACATGGCGTGCACAAGCTTGAAAAAGTCATAGTTGGCACTCTATATATATGCTAGAAAACAAACTTATAACAAAGTTTGGTCTCATAGTTCTTGTTTGCTTTTTTTTCTTATATTTTAACTGAATATGTCATGCCTACTTTTTCTGTTACAGTCCAAGATGAACGTGATAATACAGAACTGGGATATCTCGAACTTCCTCAATACTTTCCTGGGCACCACTATTCCACGAACTCTTAACGAGTTCTCTGTAAGTACTACTACAAAAAACTTCAAATTGTCGGAGAAAAAAAACAAACATACACAAATCCCTCCAAGCAATAACTTAGTAACGTTTCTCTTATAGTATTTTAAGTCTTAAAAGATCCAAGGGAGGGATTCCAAAATAAATATGAAATATCTTTCATTACTAGAACCAAAATGTATCTTTCGCTGCGCTCGTAGCGTATATAGCTTGCATAATCGTTCTTGACCGATCAACTATATTAAGCAACATCCGTGTCTGCCATGTGTTGGATTAGTGACCGCTATGCTAAAATGTTTGCTATACCTAGCACACCTAGTGGCTATATTATGTACTATTTATATGCCATAAAAGTCTAGCATTTTTTGACGCTAGAAAGCCAATTCAAATACTGCCACTAAGTCTGACTTTTTATGGTAGCTAAAGCCTATCACATGAAATCATA
Source organism: Plagodis pulveraria (assembly GCA_963890685.1). NCBI lineage: Eukaryota > Metazoa > Arthropoda > Insecta > Lepidoptera > Geometridae > Plagodis > Plagodis pulveraria. Next base: position 8,034,548 of record OY982950.1, read on the forward strand.
ATGTAATCCGAGTTTTAATTAAACCCTAGTTTTGTGAAATTAGACCTTATTAAGCTATTGTTATCTATAATGATTTAAACGTCTAATTTATACAGTATACTTTTTTTTTTTTTATGCATGATAGGTTAGCCTTTGACCACTATCTCACCTGATGGTAAGTGATGATGTGGTCGAAGATGTTATTCAGGCTGACCTAGAAATACTGGCTCTCAAGGACAGCTGCCGGAACACACCGTTAGGTGCTTGGCGACAGATTTTCTACTTGAGGGTGGTAGCTAGCCAGGCGGGCATTCGTAAAATGCCCTACCACCATGCTATAACGACTGCCATCCTAAGACAACAACCGGGACCGACGGCTAAACGTGCCCTCCGAAGCACGGAAACGCTTAGTAGTAATGTCACTAGCGGTCACCCATCCAACTCATGACCGCGCGCGACGTTGCTTAACTTTGCTGATCGGTTGAGAACAGCTAAGTAAACTTCGCTACGAGCGCTTCAAATAAACGCTCGATAAACAATACATATATGTATTACGTTTTGCGTATATCGACCTATCATATCACGCCTATTTATTTTTTATTACTGGTAGGTAAGCTTTTAACCACAATCCAATCTGATGGTAAGTGATGATACGGTCGAAGGTGTTAATAGGCTTAACCTAGAATTACTGGCTCTCAAGAACAGCTTCAGATTTACTTGAGGGTGGTCACTAGCCAGGCGGGCATTCGCAAAATGCCCTTCCACAATGCGGTGAAGCTCAAGCCCGCGGCGGGATCCGAACCATGGAACTGCTGCGCGTTAGTCCATATCCAATGCCACTGAGCTATCACTGCTTCAAACTTCACTAAATAAAATTCAAATAAAACTAATAATATTGCTCTTTTACAGGCTGAAATCAACGAGCTTCTTGAAATCATTGCCCTAGAAGTCGCCGATGGCATTTTGTAAGAACACAGAACAAAAGATATAGATGAAATATATTATTATAAAGTGGACTTCTTTTATCTCAGAAGTGACATAACTTACAAGTGTATATTAGCAAATATTGTTGTTTTTGTTTTTGTTATTACTAAATTAAAATATTGTTTTCTTATATGATTAGATGTGTTTTTTTATAACAAAGTTAGAAATTTATGAAAAAAAAATATAGTCATGTGCGGGATTCGAACCCGCGTCCATTCACTCCTATAGCCGGGGTATGCACTGACCAACTGAGCTAACATGACAAGATAGTTCTTCAACAATCGTATGGGGATGGAGCGACACCTATAGTTCAACTTACGTTGTAATACAAACAAGAATGTATATTTTTTATACTGTATTTAAACAATATTGCCAGGGTTAATAAACTGGATCACGTATAAATGTAACATACGTGCACACTTATACACACTTTTATATGTGTGCGTAGGCTGTAACTGAACAACTAAAACGTTGAATACGGCGTCTCCCGTTAAGGGGGAAGGTGGCAAGCGTGGGCCATAATCCCCACGCTTGGCTGGCGTCTTGAGAATCGCAGTGTAAGATAGCAGTTGATCAGAAGGCACTGCTGTCCATCCTCCGGTATTTTACTCTTTGTCGCCTCTTAAGGAACTTTTACAGGAAGTGCTTACTCAATAGACATTATAAAATGTGCAAAAATATTAGAAATTAGAATCGTCAGATCTTTGACTACATTTTCAGCATTGATATAATTCACCTATAGCTCCTTGAGGAGCAGAGCACCAAAGCTACTCAAGTTTCCTTTATTCGTATCTCCTTCTTAACAACTTGGATAATTTTCTTCATAAGAGCATGCTTTTACATCAAACATAGAATAATATAGAATTGCTGGTCAACGAAAGCCCTGTGCAGTATGATTTGATTGCTTGTGCAGTTGAACGACTAATAAAAAAAACCTGTATATCTGCTCTGCTACTTCGATAGTAATTCCAATTTTCTTTATAGGGCCCTAAAAGTTTATCGCTACCGGTCTGTTCGTGAATCATCAGCATTGAGGTAAAAACATGCCAACACGCACTCCATGTTGCTTAGGTTTTGTCGTAAGTACGGGAAGACACAGGTTTCTAAATGATTACAAGCACTATCACGTTCTAAGCGAAAATCATATTTTACAAATTATTGAATTACAATTTTTTTTGATCCGGGAGGGAATCAAGGCTTAAGAAGGCGGACGCGGTAGTGCTTGTAATCATATTTAGAAATATAAAAAGGTTACATTATTCCGAGAGTTAAGTGTTTGAAAAAACACTTCTTTCGATCAGATGAAGTCTAGTAGTCTGGTTTGATGCAGACGCACCGTCTCCTATGACGGTTAAAGTAATACAATTGCAGCACGAAATTTTGGTTTGAAAGAGGGTGCCCAGGTGCCCGAGTTGTTTAGGCATCCACCGTGAAATCGGAGGACGCGTGTTTGGTTCCCGTCCAGGGCATACATTTTTGTGCTTCAATAATTTGTAAAATAAGACACAGGCTGTCGAATAAGCTTACAATATTAATTAAGCAACTATGAAATGTTATAAGGCCATCCGCGTCCATTGTTTCATTATTATGAGGTCTCTCTCGACCTAGAGGAGGATTCCTGCAATGAGTCCAGACTCCCGATCGTTGTAAAGTTGGACTTTTATGTTGAATTAGAGCTGCAACTTCTTAGCTATGGTGAAGTCTTGAGTAACGGTTATCTCGTCTGCTGCAGCACCTCGATCGATGACCGGCAGCGTTTGCTGGAAGTTACCTGCGAGCAAGACGAGCACTCCACCCATCAACACCCGATTGCAAGGGATGCTTTGCCAGCTCCAATGGAGTGCTTCAATAGCACGCTTGTGTGTCATCATGCATTCGTCCCACACGATCAATTTGCAGAGACCACTGCTTTTGCGGATATTGAAAATAGTCGTTTCCTCATTTGCAAGGTTCAGCGGGAAATTAAACAGCGAGTGAGCTATTTTTCCCACTGATAAAATTTGCAGCTATCCCAGAGGAAGCAAAATCCAGCGCAATATTCCTGCTCTTGTATTATTTTTGTGTTTTTGTGCAACTGCACCATCAGCAAATTCAGCAATCTCATCGGTGCCCCCTGGTGCGTCAAAGAAAAAGATAACTCTTTGTCTGCTCGCTACGCGGTTTACAATTTGGTTCAAATTTCCCTTCGCTCCGGAAGTAGCAAGGGCTTCGTATGGACGACTAGAACCTTCTAGGTTGCGGTGTTATAATTGAGTTCCCCTGAGCAAATCAGTGTAGGTATTATTATCCCGTTCTTTGTGAGATGCAGATTCGAAATCCAAACCATCAAAATTACTTTGTCATGATATAAGTTTAGCACTTCTTAAAAAAAAACTCTGATAAGGTCACATTTTTATATTTGTCTCACAGTTGTAGGCGTTTGGGGAGTCCACAGGTTCTTAAAATAGCGAAAAATACTACCAACTATATTCAACACTACAGCTACTACAATGAAAGCATTAGGATAACCTACAAGTCATTGCAGACTCACAAGCAGTCAAAATGCTGCAACCCACTACCAGCCAGTAGTAAGCCAGCCTACGATGGGTGTGCCCTGCAAGCGTCGTTTCCACTCTTTGTGTGACGTTTTGGCACCTCCACGCACAAAGAATGAGTAAAGTCATCTTCATGAAACTAGTGGAAAATTGTGTAGGTGCACAACAAGATGGATCAATGTTAGGTGTGTCGCAGGAGTGACAAATTTTCTAAAAGTCTTCTTCATGGCACAACTGGACAAGTATGTTAAGAGTAAGTGTTCTGATACTGCATACAACCTTATCCTTAATCTATCTTCGTCTCTGTTGGGTGTCTCTCAGGGGTGACTAATTTACTTGAGTTACGATGAGTCCCGAGAGAATGCGCTTTAATGGAATATATAATTAACGCAAAATGCTCTTACACCATGCTGTGAAGCTCAAGCACGCGGCGGGATTCCGAGCATGGACCTGCTGCGCAGCAATCCATAGCCAATGCTACTGAGCCATCACTGTTTGAAAAAGTTACCACTTAACACAAGGCGGACCAGGTCTCGTGGACTGTCAAAATAAAAAAAAACACATATTGTGTTACTATATTCTACCCAATACTGAAATAAAGTAGGTACTAAGCTTTTAACCGAAGGAACATAAACCTGTATACTCGTAGACTTGATGAAATCCTCATTCTTTGAATCAAATCGAAATCATCAAACTGTTAATCGTGCTACTGGATAAAAGTCAGAGGAATATTCATGTGCGAAACACACCCAATGCCATTATCAAGCATGGAATGAGTGAGAGGGGTCTGATTATTCACGTGAGCAACATACCCAAAACCATTATCGAGCATGTACCAATTAAATCATTAACATTGTGCCGTGATTAAATAGACTTATCTTATACAAATAATTAATCAGTCGATTAAATAATTTGATAATTACTGATTAGTGTCGTGATTGTTTTTGGAGAGGTAAGTCAGTTTAGAAAATATTTTTTTTTAATTTGGAACCAATTGAAAAATATGTTAAAATATACCATCATTTGGATAATATAACCTTTTACTTTATATTTACGTTGTACGTAACCTGAGTTCTTTTGAAAAAAATATGGCCCAGTAAAAATGGATGTAGACTGCTGCTTAAGGGATCCGTGGTTCGAACCCTGCCCATTAATAAATCTAAATGTAAATATAAAAACACGGAAGCGACTAAAAAATACAATGTAACATGTTGAGGTCAGTAAGTACAATGCTGAGCTCACATTATCATGGTCCAACGTTCAGTGTCAGATGTAGGCCTAATTGTTATTTAGGTAGGTCCTTTTTCGTCACCCCAATAATTTCTTCGTTTGTTTTTTTGGTAAGAATGAAAATATTAAGTCATCCAGGTTAAGATAAATTGAAATATAATACAAAATCCCAAATTTTTTTGAGGTTTATTAAAAATAATCGTGTGATTCTGTGACTTGATAGCTTGTTTACATTTTCATAAAGTACTCAATAGGATTAGTTTTGTTACTAGCTGCGCCCCGTGGTTTCGCCCTGGTGTATAATGATTACAAGTGATAATTATGATAATAAACTCTTATGTATTAAGCCAGGATCTAAACTATATATGTGTCAAATTTTATCTAAACTAGTTCAGCTCATTCAGAGGGAACGAGTAACAAACATGAGTGTGTATGTTTGTTACTCTTTCACACTGAAACGGCAGAACTGAACTCACAAACTTCGCATTTCAAATATAAGAGTGATAGTGTTATTGCAGCCCCGCGGGGTGCCAGGACCCCGGGGTAGAATGTCAACCTCCTATCGGTGTAGTAAGAGGCGGCTAAGGAAAAATACCGAAAAGTTAAGATAAAGTTTTGAAGTGCTCGTAGCGAAGTTTACTTAGCTGTCTATCTCACCTGATGGTAAGTGATGATGTAGTCGAAGATGTTGTTCAAGACAACCTAGAATTACTGGCTCTCAAGGACAGCTGCCGGAACACACCATTAGGTGCTTGGCGACAGATTTTCTACTTGAGGGTGGTACCCAACCAGCAAAAATCCCTCTTACAACAGTCTCAAGACTAGAAATTTTCGCTCTTATATTGATCCTAATATAGGATCAATATAAGAGCGAAAATTTCTAGTCGTATAAGCCTGGATTTGGGCACAAATTTTAAGCGTATTTAATTTAATATCGTCTTAATATCAGCGCCCAGCCAACCCAGGCGCAAGTAAACTTCGCTACGAGCGCTTCAAAAGAAGGGCTACTGGAAGGCATCGGATCCCTTCCCGCAACAAAGCTCACTAACAGCTTAACGTAGTCGATGCATTTTGCTTATTCGGTGCATTATTCTACTTTAATCGGTTGCCGTGCATCGGGGCCGATCGCAGCCGCACGTGATAAATCCAGCTGCGATTTCCGAGCAGGAAATTAACCTAAGATGTTGATTGGTCTGGTTTTCAGTCTGGTGATTATATTATGTATTGTACTTTACAGATACACATAAACATGAATTACGGTTGGGTATTTATTGCCGCCATTTTTGGCACAGCAGGAGCATTACCCGTCCACTCTCACGAAAGGGCGGAAGAAATAATGGATATATTTACAAATAGCAGTAAGTAGAAATTACTCAAAATCTTACAAATCATTTATACACACGAAGGTGGTACCAAATAGGGAAGTAGCCCACCTGATAGTAAGTGGCCATTGCTGGCTTTGAAAATTCTAATTATAGTCTGTGTACCTACAATTTTTTTACCACTCCTGACTGTTACAGGAGATTTTGTTGAAACATACGAGTAGTACCCCTTTTGGACACATGAGACTGTTTTTTTTTTTCAATTTTAAGTAAGTACATAGTGGAGTACTGAGCGCAATACAACCAAACTATTAACTACAAATTAAACTAAAACTACTTAATAATAACTTAACTATGTAATATATTCTGCATGCATAAGTTGGCATCGTCAGGACCACTAGGTATGTCCTAGTTATGCATGAAATTTTATTGTTATCATTATCGCCAATGCCAATGGGTTAATGCAGAAGCAGCAACCTAAACTGTGGCAGAACACGTGCCTTCCCCAACCCAGCTGAAGAACTCACCTCGGGCAAAGAAGTCGCTAAACCGATTCCGGACTCAAGTGGGTAGCTGTCGGCTTAACATGGTCAAATGGGGTTACTCTGACGTAGGGACCTAATGTAGTTGTGGCGCTACGCAGGATATGCGTTACTTGCAGTCCTGCCCTCAGTGTCCCACTGACCGACCTGTACGAAGCCTTTACTTTTGGGGTGGCTACCGCCCAGTACTTGCAGATATCCATCTAAATGTAAATCGTCGACACGAAGAAGAAAAAGCAGCAGCAACCTCATTCTACTCTATTAAGCAACTCGGAAATTTATATCAGAATTCTAGTGCTTGGGTGTGGTTACATGGGTCTTCACGGAATGGTCTAGCGTCGGTAAAGGTAGTTGTAGGCTTGCAGCGTCACCTTAGCTTTTTAGTCTATTCGAAGACACATGTTGCTTACAATATTTTCAAGGAAAGAATGAACGAGCTGTTCTTCCGTAGGCGATAAGGTAATATTTGATTTCATGCGTAGGGAGTTCAAAATTATGAAAGCCATTTGAGAAATGTAACGAATATTAGCGTTTATAAAACGATGTTTGTTAACTTTTGCAAGTGAAAGAGGATGTATCTAAGAACTTAATTTATAAGCTTGGGGATCGCAGTATAAGATGGCAGTTCTTTAGAAGGTTCTGCTGCCCACCTTCCATTATTTATCCCTTAGTCAATTCTAATCCGGCACCCCACGGGGAAGTTGGAAAATATAGTAGTAAATAAATGCAGTTGGAAGCTTAGAGAAATGTATGTACCTTTGAAAGACAGTGTCATTTCACAACGTTTATAACGTTGTGAAATGTAATATGACAGGTGACAGAATGTAATATGGAAGAAATAACAATTTAGTGGGATGTATACTGTGGTAGAGTGGATGGACATTTACAAAGGTCAACCTTTGTTAAAGTAATAACGGAACGAGTTTGAGTGAAGCAGTTGGGAATGAAATAAGAAGAAAGGCGAAAGTATTCTAATCACTTTAGAGACACTAGAAAATACCGTAGGTAGGTATATTACGAGTATGACGGGAGTGAAAAAGGAAAAAAGATGCATGCAAACCTGCCTCACCATACAGAAAATGGATACCAGGTTATATATGGACCAACAACGTCAGGCAATGTGGAGTGTCAGGTACTGAGTTGAGAGCTGTACCTAAGAAAATATGGATGAATGGCCACAACGTGCTCGTACTCCTAATGTCGCTTTATACAATTTTCTTTGTACAACGAAGCAGTAGGATCTTTTAATGTTGTATATTTAACTTCTTTTAATACCGTCATTTTTCAATTTAGGGGTCAAATCTAAATTAAAATGCATCTAATTTTTCACTGAGGATTAATTTGGCTCAATGATTCCGCTCAAAATTACAAAATATGCCCTGACATGACAGTTGATTTGGGATGATGATTTTCTAGAATGAGTTGGGAGGCAACGATATTATGCATTTTCCTCAAAAGTTCAGCCCATGGATGGACACTGCAAAAAATGAATAGCTTAGTCAAAACAAACTTCTTGTTTCAGATCTTGGACGCAGCCCTGCAATTGAGAGCCTTATCATTAATGCATTGGAAGATCTAAGGAAGATAATGGTTACAGGAACTAATGATATCCCTATACTAGACCCACTACATGTAGCGCAAATTGTTGCTGATGATAATACTATACCTATTCCTGGGTAAGTTAGACGTTTGAAACTAGCTTACATTTTATTTTTTTATAGCTGATAGGCCATCTTTATCATCCCACCATCCACTATCTCACCTGGTGGTTAATGATGATGTGGTCGAAGACCTTGTTCAGGCTAACCTAGAATTACTGGCTCTCAAGGACAGCTGCCGGAACACACCGTTAGGTGTTTGACGACAGATTTTCTACTTGAGGGTGGTAGCGAGCCAGGCGGGCATACGCAAATTGCCCTACCACCATGCAAATTACTACCACGATATCGTCCACTGCGGATGCTAAGAAGTCACTATGTCCAAACCAGGAACCGAACCCAAATGATTCCAAAGCGACTAATAAGATTTTCAATTCGTAAGAGATCAACTTTTGACCACAATGTCACCTGATGATAAATTTATGTTGAATGAGTATAGTATAGAATAAGTCGAAGGTGGTATTAAGCTTAATTAAACCTAGAATTACTGGCTCTCGAGTGAAAAAGCAAAAGTTGCCGGAACACATCTTTCCACTTGGAGGTTTATTAGCGGTAGCTAGTTGTAGCTCCCAAACAGTTGAACCGATTGGGGTTTTATTTTCAAAACCATGCATTACAACGGCGGTTTTACCCTTACTGTACCAGCCGGATAGTCCACTGCTGAACACCCAATAGAGGGGTTTGCCATGATCCCCACGCTTGGCAGGCGGCTTGGAGATCGCAGTGTGAGCTATCAGTTTCTCAGAAAGTACTGCTGCCCACCTTCTGGTGTGTTACCCTTAGTCACCTCTTACGACACCTCAGGGTAGAGATGGGGAGGTGACATTCTAGCCCGGCACCCCACATGCAAATAGTGGCAGCGATTTGTGTTTTTATTTTCAAAACAATGCGATGGTTAACCTTTCTCGAGGTAAAACAAATTAGCCATTTCTAAGATATAGACTTAACAGTGATAGTACTTATTCTTGGTGAATCGAGGATTAAAGCTGAAACTTCGTATCTGAAATATTTGTTACAACAAAGCAATGCAAGGATTGAAATGAAATTGTCCCTCTGTCTGTCGAGATACTCTTCTCAGGAACGCGGGAAGGTATCAAACTGAAATTCATATCAAATACTAAAGTTTACTGTCCCGTGGAACTGTAAAAAATTAAACTTCTAAACCAACGCAATCAAAATATGCAGCCGTTTTTGCCGCATATTTTTGACACTTGCAAGGGAATCAAAACCTATAGGGTACTTCCCGTGAACTCAGAATCTTGAATTTTAGTACAAAGCAACGTCAAGGAAACATTGCGAAATGCTAAAATTTTAAGTAACATCATAATATAATTGATCATTGATCATATAATATCATATAAAAATACTATAACTTTTACTTATATATATATACTAGCTGACCCGGCAAACGTTGCTTTGCCATATAAATAATTTTGGCTATTAAAAAATAAGGGTTGATCGTAGAAGGGTGAAAATTGAGGATTGTATGTATTTTTGTATGTTGTATCATAAAAAAATAGAAATTAAAATTTTTGTCTAAAAAATAAAAATTAGGGGTGGACTACCCCTAACATTTAGGGGGATGAAAAATAGATGTTGGCCGATTCATAGATACCGGATAAGCACAAAAAATTTCATCAAAATCGGTCAAGCCGTTTCGGAGGAGTATGGCAACGAAAACTGTGACACGAGAATTTTATATATTAAGAAAGAAAGATAGAAGATATATAATATATATTATATATATATATATATATATGTTTAGGTTTGTACGAAATGGTGCGCGAGTCCGACTTGCGCATTTGGCCGGTTTTTAATTGAATTACTTGTGGTTTTTCATTGAACTACATGTTGCTTATAATTGAAATCATCATCATCATCAGCTGGAAGACGTCGACTGTTGAACAAATGCCTCTCCCATAGAAAGCCACAATGAACAGCTATTAGCCGCTTGTAACCTATGTCTACCCGCGATTTTTACGAGCTCGTCAGTCCACTTAGTGGGGGGCCTACAAACTCCTAATTTTAATTGAACTACCTGCTGTTTACCATTGAATTACTTGTTGTTTATAATTGAATTGGTGGTTATTACCTTACAGAGCCCGTGTAGAAATAAACGACCTGGGCGTGTCACACCTGAGTACGTTTCAGACGACTGAAGTGACTGTGAACACTATATCTACCATTCAACGGCGGTATGATGTCCTGGTACAGGGAGAGGTGCCAGTCGTTGATGTTGACATTGGTAAAGATATTCAATAATCACACTAATTATATTTTTTTGTAAGGAGGTTATGATACGGACAGTTTAAGGCGCCCATCTGATTGGTAGTATCACACCTGTCCATTTATAATGTCACTTTTCTCATTCCTTTTGTTAATGCACTGCGCTTCGCTCCGAGACGATTTTTTTTCACTCATTCGCCTAGTATTTTCACTTGCTACTCTTGCTGTTCAAGCCTAAACAAAGCAGTGTTCGCACACGAAAAGCAGTGATGGCTATGGACTGCCGTGCAACAGGTCCATGGTTCGAATCCCGCTGCGGGCTTGAGCTTCACCGCATGGTGGAAGGGCATTTTGCGATTGCCCGCCTGGCTAGCTACCACCCTCAAGTAGAAAATCTGTCGCCAAGCACCTAACGGTGTGTTCGGCAGTCCTTGAGAGCCAGTGAAATTACAGGCACATGAGACTTAACAACTATGTCTCAAGGTGACGGGCGCAGTGCAATTCGTCACCTGTGATGAAATGCATCTGTTATGGGCAGAGGTTAGAGGTTTAACATCAGGTGGGACTCGAGCTTATCCCATCACAATAACATAAAAAAACACTACTTCAAACCAGAATACTTATCTGATACTGCGGTGGTATCCACCAAGACGCCCTCGTATTAAAGAGATCTACTACTTGAGGGTACCACTTCCTAAAAATATATTTAGTGATAATTGCGCCAAAATTGGCAACTTAGCCAACGTGACGAAAACAAGAGACAATAAAGTCGCCACGAACATGAGTTTCACTTCTTCTTCTACACGAACCATTTTTATGAGTTTATAACCCTTATGAAGAGAAGCATACAGTACTTAGCCACAATAGTTACAAGGTTGAAAAATAATAAATAAAAACACCAGTAAATTAGGAAATTTTTAGAAATTTTTTTGAAGCGCTCGTAGCGAAATTTGTTTAGCTGTTCTTAACCGATTAGCAAAGTTAAGCAACGTCGCCCGCGGGCATGAGTTGGATGGGTGACCGCTAGTAACATTACTACTGAGAGCTTCCGTGCTTCGGAGGGCACGTTATGCCGTCGGTCCCGGTTGTTGCCTAAGGATGACAGTCGTTATAGCATGGTGGTAGGGCATTTTGCGAATGCCCGCCTGGCTAGCTACCACCCTCAAGTAGAAAATCTGTCGCCAAGCACCTAGCGGTGTGTTCCGGCATCTGCCCTTGAGAGCCAGTACTTCTAGGTTAGTCTGAACACCATCTTCGACCACATCATCACTTACCATCAGGTGAGAGAGTAGTCAAGGGCTAAATTATCAGGAATAAAAAAAATTAAAAAACATTTCACTTAGAAAATATATTGAAAAAAATAAAAATATAACTTTCTTGGGCGGGTACTTGAAAATTAGACATCAAATTATTTTAGACATTTTAATAAAAATCATAAAAATAGTATTTTACACCTATTATTTATAATTTATATGTATAATTAAAGTGTGAGTTACAATACCTGCCGGGTTGTGTTATCTTAACAAACAAACAACATATAAGCTGAAAATCACAAATTTGTTTTTGGATCACTATAACACTAAACAAAATGGAGGCCATCAAGGAGTCAATTTCTCATTTGACCCAAACTTTTCATTTGAAGCTGGCAGAGTTTGAAGAAAGACAGCTCAAATTATCTTCCCCTTTATCAACAGATGCATCAAGTCTAGCTGCTGAGTTTTCAATTTTCAAAACTTTTGTTTTAAATTCTCTCCGGACATTGCAAACACAAATAGAGGTAAATGCACGAAGTATTGATCACTTGGAGATGCACAACCGTAAAAATGTGCTTCTTTTACATGGGCTTCCCGAAGACAACAAAGCAGACATTTCTACACTCATTGTGGATACAGTAGTGCAAAAGATAAAAGTGCCTGAATTCAAGTTGGAGGATATCACTCGCTTTCATAGAATGGGTCGCTCTTCAGATGCTGGCAAGCCAAGGCCCATATTAGTTCAAGTTCGTGATCACTCAATGCGTAGTAAAATATGGGCAGCAAAGAAGAATCTTAAGAGTTCCGGTATCACTCTATCTGAATTCTTAACGAAGCCACGGCACGATACTTTTGTACTGGCAAGGCAGAGGTTCGGTGTGTCCAAGTGCTGGTCGCATGAGGGCTTCATCTTCGTGCTAAGTGACGACGGTGTGAGACATCGGGTCACTTGTGTTGCGGAGCTAGAGAAGATCAAAGTGCAGGGCGTAAGTGGTGTCACAGTCGCTGCTCCAAGGGAGCCGATTATGAAAGAACGCTCGGCCTCTGTGTCAGCCAAAACAAGACGTGCTGCTACCAAAAATTAGTGATTTTCTCGTTCCCGAATCCATCATGCATGGAATTACTACAAAAGTTGTATTTTTCTTTGTAACTGCTTGGGTATATATGGATCATGTCCTACCCTTTTGTTTCGTATTTGGTATGGTACCTATGGCATATTTATTCAATATTTTGCGGTAGTTATATTAAAATTATTTTTTTGTTCGTAGATACTAGATAGGTGCACTGAGCAAGTAATATTAATATTATGTGTAAACAAACAAACAAACTATATCTTTGTCATTTCTCTATGGTTTGTTTTGTTCACGTTTTTCGCAGTTTGTGTCACTGTCATGCATGTAGTTGTCAGTCTATTTACTTTTTTGTGCTACTTTTAGATTCGTACGTTTTGTAAATTGTTTTTTTTTCCTGTTTTAATGTTTTGATTATTTTTCTTCTGTTGTCTGTCATACATACCTACCTCTTGCCCTTTCGGGGAAGTACAGGTATAATGGTATTATTAGTTGTTTGTAAACTGTATTTTAATGATTATTAAGTAACCGGCAGGTAGAACGTGGATAGTGCCGAGAAGGTACTAAACTTTATTTTGGTAACTTATTTATATTATATTTTATATATATAATATTTATAGTATATTTTATTATTATATATAATATTTATAGTATTTTTTATAATTGTATTATGTTAGACATATCTAATGATAGCGATGATGATTATTTATCTTTATCATCTAATAGTAATGATGACAGTTTTTTGAGCATTCCATCTCTGTCAGAAACCTTGGAGTCTCATTTCTCTGATGTACCGAAAAATTTTAATATTATTCATATTAACGCGCAGAGCATTCCGGCTCACATCTCTGATATGTTGGCGTCACTCGATAACAAGAACATTCACGCTATACTAGTCTCCGAAACATGGCTTAAGCCTTCTCTTCCCTCAGTTTCCTACTCTTTACATGGATTCAATCTCATTCGCAATGATCGTACAGGTGGTCGTGGTGGTGGTGTAGCAATTTATCTCCGTGCCCATATTCCCTTTTCAATTATTAGCACATCCATTCAACCACCTCCCCTCGACGGTGGCGAACATCTCTTTATTGAAGTTCTTCTCTCACATACCAAAATTCTCCTCGGAGCCTACTATAGCAATTCCGATTCCAACAACTACTTCCCTTCTTTTGAAAAGGTCTTGACTGATTTTATGCCATCCTACAATCATACCATAATTATGGGTGACTTCAATACTTGCCTTTTAAAACGTAACCATCGCACTTCCTTATTAGAAACACTTATTCAAGCTAGCAACATGCACATTCTCCCTCTTAGTGCTACTCACCATTTTCCGAACTCAACTCCTTCTTTACTGGACCTTATTATGGTGTCATCATTAGAGCTTGTTGTTAAGCATGGTCAGTGTTCAGCTGATATTTTTTCATATCACGACCTAATCTTTTTGTCATGTAAGATTCGTCCTCCTAAATCAAGACCTACAATTATTCTGCAACGCAATTTTAGTGGAATGAATCGTGATGCCTTTACAAATGACGCAAAAAAAATTGATTGGTCTCCAATAATGGATGCCAATTCAATTGATGAAAAGGTTACAATTTTTAACTCCATCATTATCCAACTGTATGATGTCCATGCCCCTTTAAGAGCAGTTAAAATAAAACACACACCTGCACCTTGGCTCACTGACGATATTAAAATACTCAAACATAAAAAAGCAGTGGCTAAAACTAAATACAAGTGTTATCCAACTGATACGAACAAAGCTAAATATACCAGAGTACGGAATCACTGCAATGTGGTGTGTAGAGATGCCCAAAGACGCCATATTCATGAGTCTGTTCAGGAAAAGGATCCTACGAAAGTATGGAAGTTTCTGAGGTCTTTAGGGGTTGGTAAATCTAGACAAGAATCTATTCCTAATAACTTAGATATTGATTCTTTGAACCAACACTTTGTCAAGTCGTCTATTATGGACGTGTCCTCAAAAGCTGCTACTTTAGTTTCTCTCTCTAAATTGACAACCCCTGACCTACCTTCATTATTCTTTAGTCAATTCACCGCTTGTGATGTTGAGAAGAGCATACTCTCAATAACTTCTACCGCTGTTGGAATTGATGGAATCAGTCGAAATATGCTGGTCCCTATATTAGATTTCATTCTTCCCATAATTTGTTACCTTTTAAATTTTTCTGTTTCCTGTGGTGTGTTTCCTTCTTAATGGAAGGAAGCTCATATAATTCCTTTGCCAAAAAAAGCTAACCCTAAATCTAACTCGGAATACCGTCCCATATCAATACTTCCTTTTTTGTCCAAAGTACTTGAACGATTAGTCCATAACCAAATCAACAGTTTCTTTTCTCGTAATAATCTTTTGAACCCTCTTCAGTCTGGCTTTCGTCCGGGACACAGCACGGTTACTGCACTTGTCAAAATTACTGACGATATACGTCTTGGAATGAATAATGGGCAGTTAACTGTGCTGACACTCTTAGATTTCAGCAGTGCTTTTAACTCTGTTGACTTTGATATTCTTCTTGCCATTCTTCGCTCAAACAACATATCTCCAACGGTGATTGACTGGTTTCGTTCCTACCTGTATGGTCGCAGACAGCGTGTTCGCCTTGAAGATCGTTTTTCTTCCTGGTGTAACACCACCACTGGTGTACCTCAGGGTGGCGTCTTATCTCCTCTTCTCTTTTCAATTTTCATAAATTCAATATCTCATAACATTTCTTCGTCCTACCACCTCTACGCAGATGATTTTCAATTATATTCACATTCATCACTGCCTGACTTGCCAGAAGCAGTAGAAGCTACCAATAGGGATCTAGCTTGTTTATTGGAATGGAGCAAAGCATATGGGTTGACAGTCAACCCTCTTAAAATTCAAGTTATCATAGTAGGAAGTTCCCGCTTGATAACCAGGGTTGATTGGGGCTCTTTGCCGCGAGTTGTGTTCGATGGAATTGTTATTCCATTTAGCAAAAACGTAAATAATCTCGGTATCACCATCGACCAAACTCTATCATGGGACTCTCAAATAGCTCAAACCAGTCGTAAAATGTTTGCATCTGCTGGAGCTTTCAAAAAAAAATTCAAAATTCAAAATTCAAATTATTTATTTGGAACTTAAGCGATAGCATTAATTTAATGAAAAACGATGGTAACCGCGAAAGTTTTCGAGAAAAACTGTGTTGCAGGTACCAACGCCCTCCTCCTTAAAAAACTACGGTACATTTAGTTCCTCAGGCTTATCATATATACAGAAAAGGTTAAATGAAATATGATTACAAGGTATTATGAGATAAGATTACAAGTTAATATAAAAACAATTTTATAAATCTATTAAAGTCTTATATCTCTTGAGTGTATATGCTTGCAAGTGTGTGTGTGTGTATGCGTGTGTGTGTGTGTATGTGTGTGTTTGTATGTGAAGGTGTGTACGTATGGTACTTATTTATTTGTTTTGTTGTCAAGTAGTAGTAGTCAGGTTGTGTACTTCACAAGCTCTTCCGTTTCATCGTATGTAAGTGATTGTAGCCAGTCTTTAAGTTTTATTTTACATTGTTGAGAAGGAAGGGGGTAAATATTAATAATTTTATTTATTTTGTTGTATAAAGTGCCACTAACACAATAATAGTGTCGACCTGCTAATGGAGTGCGACGATAGACTGCTTTACAAACCCTGTCGTTTCTGCGTTTAGATTTTACAAATTGGGAGTCATAGTTTAGTTCAGAATGCTTGCGGATAACTGTGTGCCATATAAATAGCTGTCTAACTGTAGGGACCTTGCAGAGAGTGTAGAGGTCAGTTGTAGGGAATCTACGTGGCTTATGTGAAAGAACTTTGAGAACTGATCTTTGTGCTCTTTCAAGTTTTAGCATATGTGTTTTAAAAGACCCGCCCCAGGAAGCTATGCAATAGGCAAGGACTGATTGTGCTAAAGCAAAATAAACAGTTTTTAAGCATTTTATGTCCGCTGAATCCCGAAGGTTTTTAAATACATACACTAACTGCCTCGTGCGGGATACGGTAACGTCTATGTGTTCTTTCCAACCCATTGAGCTTCCCACCATTACACCAAGATACTTTATATTAGGTCCTTACATATGAAATTGGCGTTTTGTATGGGAGGAACAAAAAGTCGAATATTTTTTAATATAATATATTTAATTAATCAAAGTATGAACCATTATTTTCTATGCACTTTTGCCATCTCATAGGTAGTTCATTGATCCCTTTACTAAAAAAACGAGTCGGACGGGAATCAATAAAATCTTTGAAGGCGATTTGGACTGCCCCATCGGAGTTGAATTTTTTCCCTTGCAAGAAGTTATCCAAATTTCGAAAAAAATGGTAATCTGTTGGAGCAATGTCCGGGGAGTACGGAGGATGTCTTAGACTTTCCAATTGAAGCTCTTCTAATTTAGTAGCCGTCTGTAGCGCAGTGTGTGGTCTAGCGTTGTCGTGAAGCAGCAGTGGCGTGGAGCGATTGACCAGCCTAGGTTGTTTAGCCGCTAGCTTTTCCATCATGGTTTGCAATTCCTGACAATAGACATCAGCCGTAATAGTCTGGCCAGATTTGAAAAAACTGTAATGAACAATACCGGCACTAGTCCACCAAACGCTAACAAGTAACTTTTTTGGGGTTAATTTTCGCTTGGGGCAGGATTTGGCTGGTTGGCCAGGATCTAACCATTGCGCTGAGCGCTTCCGATTATCGTAAAGAACCCATTTTTCATCACAGGTAATGATTCGGTTTAAAATACCTTCATTATTGTGCCGGTTTAGTAATGTAACGCAGCAGTCGACGCGCGTTTGCCGGTTTGTTTCAGTCAATTCGTGAGGTACCCACCTTTCAAGCTTTTTAATCTTCCCAATTTGCTTCAAGTGAATCAAAACAGTTTTATCACTAACATTGCAGCCTGCAGCTAACTCGGACGTGGTTTGCGATGGATCCGCTTCCACAATAGCCTTCAACTCTTCATTATCAACTTGAGTCTCAGGCCGTCCACGGGGCTTGTTCTGCAGGTCGAAATTTCCAGAACGAAAACGTTGGAACCAAAAACGAACTGTGTTTTCTTTTGCAACACGACCGCCATACACATCATTCACCCTTCGAGTTGTTTCCGCAGCACTAGTGCCACGGCGGAACACGTACTCGTAAATAATGCGATATTTAAGGTTTTCCATTTTGTAAAATGAGTGACGCAAACAGAAAAAAAACAGAAGAAAAAAAACAAATGAATGACGATCATCGAAGCACAAATACATGAGTCTATAGCTGTACAAATTTGAATTTGGAATTCCTTACCAAAGAGGAGAAATTCGAGATTAAAGTGGCCAGTACGAAAAACGCCAATTTCATATGTAAGGACCTAATATTAGAAGCTCTGTCTATATGGCTACATTGGCACTCTTGTGTCAGCCTGCTTTTACATGTGTGAGCGCGGATTTTAAAAGAATCAGAAGGCTGCGATGTTACTTTAACAGCGAAGGTAATAAATTTAGTTTTTTTTACATTGAGCGTTAGGAGGTTTTGATTTAGCCAGTGGGTCACAACTGTTAACGCATTTTCAGAAAATCCATGAACCTCCTCCCATGATCGTCCATTTATCAGAAGAACAGTATCATCTGCGTATGTTATTATTTTAGTATTAGGAATAATTAGTGAGCATAATTGATTTATATAAATCAGAAACAGAGTAGGTCCGAGAACACTACCCTGGGGCACACCAAAGTGTATCTGTTCCTCTGCACTGATAATGTTGTCAATTTTGACAAATTGAGAGCGTTGTGTTAGATAGCTGTTAAAAATAGAGTGAGTAAGGCCTCTGATACCGATAGTTTCAAGTTTGTTTAGCAAGATGGGGACAGAGACAGTGTCAAAAGCTTTAGTAAGATCTAAAAATATTCCAATTACTTTTAATTTCTTATCAATGGATTTTACAATTGTATCGGAGAGCTCCAGAACAGCATCTTCAGTGGATTTTCCAGTTCGGAATCCAAATTGGTTGTGGGACAATATATTGTTTTCGTTAATAAATTTAATAAGTCTGACATTTAAAATTTTCTCAAAAATTTTCGATAATGCTGTTAATACTGAGATAGGCCTGTAATTATCGACACTGTCTCTGGACCCATTTTTGTAAATAGGATGAACGATAGCCTTCTTAAATACGCGAGGGAAAATACCAGTATCAAAGCACAGATTAAATAATACTTTGAGTATAGGGACCAGAACATCTTTGGCTGCTTTGATAAAATTGACGGATATGCCATCCCAACCAATGGCACAATTGGATTTAAGGTGCATGATGATACGTTCAACTTCATCACAATCCACACTGAACAAAACCATAGAGTTAACGGGCGAATAAAGTTCTGAGTTATTTGCGTATATGGGAGTTTGAGTTGAAGTCGGTACGGAGTTAGTAGCTACAGATGTGATATTTTCGGCTAGACTTTTCCCAATATTAACAAAATATTTATTTACGTCATTGACACGTTGGGATGGATCATTGGCCAGTTTTAACAATTCTGTAGAGCTGTTTTTCTTTGTAGTCATGTGTGTTATTTGTTTAATAAGCTTCCAGGTAGCTTTTGGATTTTTTGCGGCCTTTTGGAATTCGCAGCGTTCATATTCTCTCTTTGTTTTTTTGAGCAATCGGTTGCAGAAGTTACGGTATCGTAAGAATGTTATCTTTAATATGTAATCATTAGGATTCTTTTTTAACTTTTGGTACAGCTTGTCCCTGTGCCTGATGCACTTCAGAAGGGCTGGGGTAATCCATGGTTTAATGATGCGTTTTCTGTTGGGAATCTGAATAGTTTTATTATGCGATTTGATAATGGATGCGATCATGTTCACCAACATTTCAGCTGCAAACTCCGGGTAGTAGATTCAAGGATGGGGGCAAAATCTAGTTGTTTTAGTGCATAAACAGCAGCAGGCATGTCTAATTTTTGAAGGATCCGATTTGCAGGAACTTTATTGAGCCGAGTACTACAGTATAGTAAAATGGGTGCGTGGTCGGTCACTGCTGAGTCAAGTATGAGGGTAGTAGCAAAATATGGTGTCCTGAGAATAGTATGGTCTAAACAATTGTTTAGACGGGTGGGAAGTGTGTATGCCGGTAGCATACCATGTGAGGTAATAGTAGTTAAATAATCATCAGCAAATGGGTCATTACTATCTTTTTTTAAATTAATATTAATATCACCCACAATTATTGCAGTCCTATAGTTACTTATGCTTTCTAGAGTAGTATCAAGACTGTTTAAGAAGTTGTCGATACATTTGTAAGAGGGTGATCGATAAATAGCTATAAGAGCTACTTTGTTTGACATTTTAAAGACCAGACAATTTGCCTCCAAAAACTCAGGTGATTCGATACTGTATTCTAATCCATTTCTCACATATAGAACCAGACCGTCATTTTGATTTGTGTAAGAGGTTCCATAAGAGTCAAAGCCAGACAAAGTTGGGAGAATAGGAGCACTTTTCAGCCAGCATTCCGAAAGCACAATAACATCGACGTGTTTAGGAATTCGATGCAGGAGGACAATTAGACCATTGAAGTTACAGTTAATGCTTCGTATATTTAGGTGCAAAATTTTAATACTATCAATAGAATGAGTGTCAAATATACCAACATCTTCGGGAGAGCAAAAATGTGACTCCGCTGGAGATATTAGTTCAATCTCATCAGTAACGGTTAGTAAATTATCCATTAGTAAGTATAGTAAATAACAAAGGAATTGGAACAGTGTAACTTGGAATCAAAGTAAATAACATTATGTCAAAGCGTTTAAAGATAATCTGAGTAAAATTAGGATAAGTATCAGAAGAGCTATGGAGTTTTTTATTACTACTTGATAAAGTGTAAGTGTGTTTGGTGTGTATTTTGAGAGTATAGTTGAAATTGGTTTCGGTGTTTGATTTGAGAAAAATGTGAGAGACATGCAGACTATCAAAGAGGTTACATATATTAAACAATACATTCAGAGAAAATGTATGTGACATAACATACAAATAGAAAGAAGTTAAAGTAATCCAGAAAAATAAATTATGAGTGATTATTTCTTCTTTAGCCGTTGCGGTTAGCATTGCTGACCAAGTCTGACTCAGTTTGTACACGAACCAGAGATCCATTTTCACGTTTTCGAAGGTAGATTTTCCCGTGGGAAACCCAACAATATTTAAAGTCGTTGGCTTTTGCGAATTCTCGGGCCTGAAAAAACAGCCGTTTCATTTTTGAGGATAGATTTTCAGATATGTAAACGGGCCGAGCGGGGCCACTGATCTTTAGATGTTCGGTGGTCAGCTTATAATCCCTATTGAACTTTCGGTACATGCTAATAATTCTTTCTTTAAGTAGAGAGCTAGTTAGCTCCACAACAATAGTCTTATTAGCAGGTTCTTTTGTTTTTATGCGAAATATATCTTTAACTTCAAAGGGCTGAATTTCGACATTCAACGCCTTTCCGGCGCAGATGACGGTGTCTAAAAGCGTGGATTTCTTTTCATTCGGCGAAACAGGCACGTTCCTAATTTCTAGGCAAGTCGCCCTTGAGCTACTCTCTAGCTGGTCCAGCTTATCTTCTAGGGTTTTAATATACCTCCTATCCTCATTCTGCTCATTTTCCAGTTTACTGCACCTTTCCTTAAGCTCGTCATGTTTCTGTGCCATATAATCCACCGTAAGTCGCATTTCCTGAACCGCACAGCACATCTTGTCGGTTTTTTCTTCCTGTCCCTTTTTAAAATCTTGGAACAGTTGTTTCATTTCGATCATAAAAGCGTCTAATTTTGTGTTGTCACAATCAGAGCGCTTGCGCTTACGCTGGGTAATGTTTGGTGTAGACTCAGTGTGACTCATTGACAGGCTGGGCTCTGAAGAACTGTGATGAAGCTCTGCGCTTGGAACGGTAAGCTTTGCTGAGGCCAGAGTAGACGGGGGCGAGTGGCTAAGAGGCATGGTTCTAGAGTACCAGGCTACCAGCGTTTGGAAAGAGCAAAAATAAGCTAACTGCAAATTAAATACAGCGCTAAAACTCACTCAGGCAAGAGAGGTCAGCTTACGTGGTCGCCTATCGAGTATTTCGAAAAAATTGCTTTCCGTCCACTCTAAGTAGACCTCAGCCTCTTGTTTAAATGTGTGTGTATGGCTGTATTCGAAGTATGTTGAACGTTATTAATGAATGTTCATGTATGCAACTCACGTACGGTATTAGCTCTCTCGGCGGCCTTGTGTGCGCAGTGTAGTCTTCTTGTAATATAAGAGTAGTGTCTACGAAGCGTAGCTCGTACCTGCGGCCGCGGTACGGTGAACTCTTTTAGTTTTATGCTGTCCTATTATTTCACTCGAATAAAATTAACTTCTTTTTTTTGGAATTATTGCGTAAAAACAAATAACACAGGAGCGAGCACACGTCTGATCTCCTCAGAGGTCCGGAGGGAAGGGGGAGACGGAGACTTCGCAAATTTTTACCTACCACCACTAAAATTGCGCTTGCACAATCTTTACTACTCCCTATTCTTGATTATGCTGACGTCTGCTATCTTGATCTCACACAAAATCAGCTAAATAAACTTGAGCGACTCCAAAATTTTAGTATAAGATTCATATACGGCTTACGCAAATATGATCATGTCTCCGAATTTCGTACCAAACTCAAGTGGCTACCTATTCGTCTTCGCCGGAATGCTCATATACTACATCTCCTTTACAGTATTCTGTTCCTTCCTTCGTCTCCGCGGTACCTCAAGGAACGTTTCAATTTCCTCCATACTACCCATGCTTTATCATTACGGTCATCAGATAATTTATTGCTACAGGCACCCGTATGCGGAACCTCTTTCTATCATTGTTCTTTTACTTCTGAAGCTGTTAGATTGTGGAATCCGCTACCGCTTGAAATAAAACGTGCTCGTTTATTGGAATCTTTTAAAAATCAGCTTAAAACTTACTATCTTTCGCTCTAACTGTAATATTTACAAACATTACCGACCTTAGTTATTCTATAATATTCTTACCATGTTTTGTTGTGTTATGTCTTTTTAGGTATTTTATCTTTATATATATATGTTTAAAAATATGTATGTATATATACTTATTGTATGTTATGTACTTATATAAATATATATCTATATATCATCATTATACTTTACGTATATTGTTGTGTATGTGTATAATATAATAAATTTTTGTCTTATTTAACTAAGTTCTCTATCTATTTTTTACTGTTCTAGTATTTGTAACATTCGATTAAAAAACCCTGTCCATGTACTGTCAAAATGTCCAATATTGTTGGGTTGTCTGGAAGAGATCGCTTTAAGCGATAAGGCCGCCCATTGTTTCACTTAGTTATGATGTATCTTTAGTTGTAAGTTTTTTATGTTAATATTAATCTTTGTGTTACAATAAAGAGTTTATCTATCTATCTATCTATATATGTATTTGCAGCGATACACATATAGGTACATATAATATATATTAATCTAGTATTTTTAAACTTATGTATTACTAAGTACATATTAAATATTGTCTATCGCTGAGGTAACTAATTACGTAAGTTCCGTAATTTGTGATTTTCACACTAGGCAAGCCTGTATGAAGATCTTATTAAAGACTGACTCAATATCAAAAACCAAAATGACACTTAAACATACTACCTACTTTCTTAAATTAAAATACATGGTCAAAACGGCCAGTTGTTGAAAAAAGGATATTCTGTCGCCAGTACCTTAAGACAGATTATCAATACAGAATTTTATTCAAATTCAAATTCAAATTCAAATTATTTATTTGGAACTTAAGCGATAGCATACATTGAATGAAACACGATGGTAACCGCGAAATTTTTGAGAAAAACCGTGTTGCAGGTACCTTAAGCATAGGATCCAGAATCAGTGAATATGGCTGATTTTAAATAAGGCTTTCCGCTAAGTAAAGCTCAAGTCTATGAGTGACCCACGCTTATTTTGTATTATTATAATTGTAATATATTATATATGAATATTATTATATAATAATATATTATTATTTATTATTATAATATTATTATTGTTGTAATTATTATTGTTATTGTAATTAGCGTAATTGGTTTAACCGTGATAATTAAATCAATAAATAAATAAATAAAGTACGAGCACAGGCCTCAATGGACAACTCCCAAAATTATGATGTTATTCATCACAATCAGCAATCTTGACTGCAACTCATGATAAATTCATCCCAGTCTTGCAAGACTTTATTCATAATTTTATGATATGTTTTTAAATCAATGATGTCCGAGACGTAATAGCTAATAGCTATGGACTGCCGTGCTTCAGGTCCATGGTTCGATCCCCACCGCTCGCTCGGTTGAAGGGAATTTTGGGAATGCTCGTCTCGCTAGCTCACAAGTAGAAAATCTACATCTCACTATGAAACAAGTCATGACATGTTAATCTACACTAATATTATAAAGAGAAAATATATGTAATTATGTATGCAACGAATAAACTTGAAAACTACTAGGCCGATTTGGATGAAATTTGGTATAAATATATATAAGTAGAAAATCTGTCGCCAATCACCAAACGGTGTGTTCCAGCAGCAATCCTTGAGAGCCAGTGAAATTGCAGGCACATGAGACTTTTTAATGTCTCAAGGTGACGGCCGCAGTGCAATTCGTGACTTGTGACGAAATGCATCTGTTATAGGCAGAGGTTAGTCCGCTATACATCAGGTGCGCCTCAAGCTTGTTCCGTCACAAAATATAAATAAAAAAATATATATATATATATATATACATATATAATATAGAAATAGTTTGAGACCCCGGAAAAGGAAAAGGATAGTTTTTATCCAACGGCGCCAAATAAGGTTAATGGTATAGCACGATAACCGACATACGCGCGGGCGGAGCCGCGGCCGGAAAGCTAGTTAGAAAAATAAAGAAATGACAATGATATTATTGTACAACAGCTTGGTTAATGAGTTTTCATTTTTCATACAGTGATAATCGGGTTAGGAATCGGAGTTGACGATTACTTATTTTGATAATCGTAATCGGTAATCAAATTGATAATCGTTACAACCCTAATTTAGTCTACCAACCTCATGTTATGGTGACGGAACAAGCTCGAGGCCCATCTGATGTTAAGCGGACTAACCTCTACCTATAATAGACGCATTTCATCCCAAGTCACGAATTGCACTGCGCCCGTCACTTTGAGACATAGTTGTCAGTTGTAGTCTCATGTGCCTGTAATTTTACTGGGTCTCAAGGACTGCTGCCGGAACACACCGTTAGGTGCTTGGCGACAGATTTTCTTCTTGAAGGTGGTAGCTAGCCAGGCGGGCAGTCGCAAAATGCCCTTCTACCATGCGATGAAGCTCAAGCCGGCGGTGGGGATCGCACCAGGGACCTGCGGCACGGCAGTCCATAGCTATTACCGCTCGGCCATCATTGCTTCACAACGTCCCCACGTTCGTGGACATTAATATAAGTAATTAGTTATGGAGACCCTGTTAAGATATGACGTGGGAGAATGATAAAATATGTAAATTTCTGTATATAACTTTATTGTAGTCCCAAATTATCAATCTGTGTAATAATTGTAATCGTTGGCACGGGTATCCAGAGCGGTCAAGCTCAGAGAAAGGCGTTGTTTAGTAGCGGTGTTGTGTGTCGGGTCGCCATCTTCCCTCAGAAATGGATATGAGGGAGTTCCCTCAAAAGGAATTGCGATGGCTGGCACATGCGTCAACTCGTGAACGGGTGCTGCTAGAGGACACCGGTCTGCTCTGGATGCTAGTGCTAATGACATTACCGAAAAATAAAGTTTCTTTTAACACCGTTCCCTCTTAGAACGTTGCATGTTTCCTATTTTTTTTTAAATAAAAAAAAACAAAATTAAAAAAGTAACGGACCCTGGAGAGTGTGAAGGGTAGATTTATGAAATAAAAAAAATAAAAATTATATATTTTTTTCAGGTGGTTATGATCTATACCTAGACGTCTGGGGCTTCAATATTTTTGGAAAAGGCGATGCTAAGTGAGTGACATTTATTTTGAACATTTTTGAGTAATTAATCAAACTAAAATTTAATTTACTATGAGCGCAAAATTATCATCATTCTTCGTCTCTTGGTTATAAACTTCAGGATTCAGGAGAATTCCCCACGCTTGGCAGGCGTCTTGTGGATAGCAGTGTGAGATATCAGTTCCTCAGAAAGCGCTTCTGCCCACCTTCTAGTGTGTTACCCTTAGTCGCCTCTTACGACACCCACGGGTTGAGATTAGTGGGGTGACATTCTAACCCGCAACCCCACGGACTTGATATTTGCTAAGTACAAAAGAGCTTGAAATCATGTTTCATGACATATACTAAACTTTCAGGATGATTGTAAATTGTATTTCTTATGTCAATCTGTCTTGTCTTACTTATTCTCATCTTACGTTAAACTAGTTTTGATATAATTGAGTAAAAAAGGAACATGTAGAGATCTCCCGGCCTGAAATGTTGAGCTAAAAATAAATACTGCAACATCCTTCGAGAAAAAAATTGCAAAAACATCTGCACTGATTGATTGCACGCAGATGAGAAGTTCTTACTAGAAACGAGCGTACTCTTGTTGAGAGAGTTCACAAGTGAAAAGTATTTTGTAATATTAATCTAAAGCGTTCCTTTCCAGGATTAAAGTAGTAAAGCCTTGGATAAGAATCGACACAAATGTGAACATAAGGATAGGTTTTTTTGCCCTCTACTTAAATATTAACGAACTACGGATTGGCTTCGGACTTGAGGATATTCAGGTTAGTAAAGATACCTCTAAGCTTTTTTTTTATTAATGACACAAGCAAGCTGGCAAGCAGCTGGAGACTTACCATTATCATCATCAGCCGAAAGACGTCCACTGCTGAACAAAGACCTCCTCCATAGAACGCCACAAGGATCGGCTATTAGCCGCTTGTAACCATTGGCTACCCGCGACTTTTACGATATCGTCAGTGCACCTAGTGGGGGCCCTACCAACTCTACGTCTTCCGGTGTAATGTGGTAACGAATCGAAAACCTTTCTTCCCCATCGGTTATCAGTTCATCAAGCAATTACCGCTTTCGGCAAATTCAGCTCCACTGTCCCCCGATGAAGTGATTCCCCTGATCACGTGTAGGGCCAATCTTTTTGAGTAAATAAAAACCAAGCTAACAACATTTGCGATGCTATTTACTGAGCACTGTTCCAGATAACGGAAAGCTACTGAACACAACTATGTTAGAACACTGTGTAACTATGCGACGTGAGTATCGAACCCAAGACCTCGGAACTCCAAAGCGTCCCTTTACAGAGTGTCAACGGCCTTCTAACTGTTGTAGCAGAAGATTTGTACTCATGTTACACGAGAAACTGGATGACTGTGCTCAGCTCGGTTTCAAACCTAGTGGAGAAATAGTTTCTAATATTTTATATATGTTACTAACCATTAATATTAACTAATTCGAAGCGCTCATAGCGAAGTTTACTTAGCTGCTCTCAACCGATCAGCAAAGTTAAGCACCCTCGCGCGCGGTCATGAGTTGGATGGGCGACCGCTAGTGACATTACTACTGAGCGTTTCCGTGCTTCGGAGGGCACGTTAAGCCGTCGGTCCCGGTTGTTGTCTTAGGATGACAGTCGTTATAGCATGGTGGTAGGGCATTTTGCGAATGCCCGCCTGGCTAGCTACCACCCTCAAGTAGAAATTCTGTCGCCAAGCACCTAACCAAGTTCCGGCAGCTGTCCTCCATCAGGTGAGATAGTGATGAAAGGCTAACCTATTAAACATAAAAATATATATATATAATTATGTATGTTAAATATATGAAATAAAAATATTTTGATTTTGTTTTGATTTAAGATAGTAAAAGTAAGGTATTATATTATTTAAGATATTAAAAGCAGACAGTGTAACAAAATAAATTCAAATCGACCACGAAAAGAAATTAACTCAAAATTATTAATAATAATAATAATACAAAAATTATTTGCCAAAATTAGAATGAACAAAGGATACTTAAGAAATTCTACATTCACAAATAAAATTAAACAGTTTACTATAACGAAACAGCGGGTTAATTATTTCGGATAACTAGTATATACCTAATGATGACATGAAATTAGGCAACATAATTTTGGAAGTCGGTATATACAACGCTGATTCAAAACGTTCTGAGCTCATATGCATGCTCGCATTCATGGTGGTAGGGCATTTTGCGAATGCCCGCCTGGCTAGCTACCACCCTCAAGAAGAAAATCTGTCGCCAAGCACCTAACGGTGTGTTCCGTCCTTGAGAGCCAGTACTTATAGGTTAGCCTGAATAACATCTTCGACCACATCATCACTTACCATCAGGTGAGATAATGGCTTACCTATCAGGCAAAAAAAAAAATCATTGTATCGCATATTATGGAAACTTCATAACTTGTGTATGTTAATTTCGTGTTTTTAATATAAAAATATTATTTTATAGTTGTTATTTGATTTCTGCTTTAATTTAAATTATGCAAAAACTGGGATATTTGAATGTAATAATGTAATAAAGTAGACAGTTAAAAGTATTGTTATAAAAAAAAACATTGTAAGCATTTGTATATTTTATAGTTAATGTTTCGACGTAACTGGCATAGTTTAAAATTTTTTGACAGCAGGGTAAATCGTTCAGGTACGAAAAGTACAGTTTTCATCTCCCTGATTCAAGGTTTCATTGTCTTAGTGGTTAGGCTAAGTCGGAATTCTCGAAATATCCTAGGCTTCCCACATTTATTTTCCGTTGGGAAAAATGCATTACGCATGCCCTCCTATTGTGGGATGGAGGGGGTATGTGGGACTCCCCGGTAGAAGACCGGTATACCCACTAAACGACCCAGCGGCATTCCAGCATCGTCTGTGTGGAGGAGGACTGTGGGAGACTGGCAGAGCCTTTGCGTCCAGTCCCCCTTCGACGACCGCCCGCTTTAACAGCGGAGTCTACACGCCCCTCCTTGCAGGAGGGGCCCGGGAATGACCAGGAATGCTTGGCCATTCCCGCCCGACGGAGGTGGTGATTACGTGCAATGCGAGAGAAGACGCCCCGCGCCTGTCTCTCGCAGGCTTCCCACATATCCTAACCACTGCCATCCTACGACAATAACTGGTACTAGCGGTTAAAGAGTACCCTCCGAAGCACGAAAGCACTCAGTTGTAAATGCCACTAGCGGTAACCCATACAAGTGGTAACCGTAGTGAACGTTGATTGGTAAAGAACGATTAATTAAGTTCGGTTACTTCGACGAAAAATGATTCGATTTACCTTAATCATATAATACTGCATTTTTTTTAGTTCGCCGTTAGAGGACTGTTCAACGATCCATCAGTTGATGATTTTGTCAACAGATTTTTGAGGAATCTTATTCTCGAATTTGCAGAGTTTTGGATGGTAACTATCTTTAAATTTTATTAACATTTCACGCTTGTCAAATATTTTCTTGAACAGAATTTGTAAAACCACCAACAAAATACTTCATATATTTTTACTGTGATATTAATTCGTTATATTAAGTACAAGTCAATCAAAAGAAACTAAATATGTTTGTAAGGTATTTTGCTTGGTAGCCTACCTGGTAACCACTCTAGAGCAGAAAAACCTAAGGCAAGCATCTTAAGGGTATATTCTGGCAGTAGTTCTTGAAAGCAAATTCAAAGGCCAGTCCATACTAGAGGGGTAAACTTGCCAGCAAGTGAAATAATGGTCAAAGACTAAAAGCTAGTTTTGAAGCAGCTATGGCTCAGTGGCATTGGCTATGGACTGCCGCGCAGCAGGTCAATGGTACGAATCCCGCCACGGGCTTAAGCTTCACCGCATGGTGGAAGGGCATTTTGCGAATGCCCGCCTGGCTAGTGACCACCCTCAAGTAGAAAATCTGTCCCCACGCACCTAACGGTGTGTTTCGGCAGCAGTTCTTGAGAGCCAGTGAAATTACAGGCAAAAGGAGACTGAACACGTATGTCTCAAGGTGATGGGCGCACTGCAGTTCGTCACTTGTGATGAAATACATCTTTTATAGGCAGAGGATACCGCTTAACATCAGGTGGGCCTCGTGCTTGTTCCGTCACAATAACATAAAAAAAAATATTACCTGTCAGTTATGTAAAAATGGCGATGTCCAAAGTCGTTGACTTACAATAAATCTTGATGGAATGTATAATTATATGAACGGATTATTCACCCACCGCAATATAGTACTGTTGTAGCCGAGTTCACGGCTAGACAAAGTCTACTACTAAGCTAGTTTTGAAGTGTCATTTGAACCGCGTATCATTGTTCATCATTTTAATAAAATATTTTTATTTTTCAGGACGAAATCTCTGACATTGTCAGTCCAGCAGTTAAAGACGTGGCGAACGGTATTCTTTCTGATATCAATTTGATTGATATTCTAGGATAAGCTAAAATGTTCTTATCATACACAAGACTATTCTATGACTATTTGTTTATCTTACAAATTCAGCTATTACAACGAAAGCTTTAAGACAACCTACAGGCACAAGTAATAGACAGCCATTTGGGATTAGTAAATAATTAGTAATCCCTTAACAAAACTTCAAATTAAGTTCATGCATTTCTATGTACTTAAGAACCTCTTGACAAATAAATTCTTGAAAATAAATAGTTCGTTATTATTTACTTACAGCGCCATCTTTGTTTTAATCCAAAAATATTTACGAAGGTAGTCATTGTACAGAGTTTCAGGTCTCTCAGAGCAGTTGCCTTGCGACAAAATGAGAATGTAGCAAATCAGCAGATGGCGTTATATACAGCTTTTATAAATAATTTCCATGCAAGTCACCTACAATTTGTTTTTGCATAGCTACACATCAAGTTCATTAATTGTTGCAGTATGTCAGAAATTAAAATAATTTTTGAAATGTCACAAAACATAAAATTATTGACATATGTTAACAGATCTGCGTAAAATAAATTACATAATTATAGAATATAAGGTTATTAATATAATAAAATTCAAATATATTGCAACATTCCTTAATCTCGTAGAACTTTAGACATAGCCTTAAACATTAACACCAACCATAATTTTGATGCTATGATGGATAGCTATCATGATTCGATCCCCACAGCCGGATTGAGCTTCATAGCATGATGGAAGGGCATTTTGCGAGTACCTACTCGCCTTGCCAGCTACCACTCTCAAGTAGAACATCCGCCGCCAAGCACCTAACTGTGTGTTCCGGCAGCAGTCCTTGAGAGTCACAAAAATTACAGGCACATGCGACTTAACAACTATATTATGTCTCAGATTGACGGGTGTAATTGCCACTTGTGATGAAATGCATCTGTTATAGGCAGAGGTTAGTCCACTTAACATCAGGTGGACCACGAGGTCCACCTGAGGTTTTATTTTTATGTTATTGTGACGAAATAAGCACGAGCTTATTTCGTCACAATAACATAAAATAAAACTATCCCCAAATAAAATGTTATCAGTGTAGACCGCCAGGAGAGCGTTGAGGATGTAGAAGATATACGACTCGGGTGAGTTAACATGCGCTACAATCCTCCAGTAGGCACATCAAATATAGTCGTCCTCTGCGTCTAAAATATTTGTTGGGAACATAAAATTGACACACTCCAATACACAATTGTGGGCGTCAAATTAACCCATTAAAACCTGTAAATAATTACTTGTTAAGAAAACCAGCCAAGTGCAATACGGACTCGCGCACCGAGGGTTCCGTACAAACCTGTAGGTATATAAGTAAAAGTTATGATATTTTTATTATGTTACTATGAATTTTAGCTTTTCGCATATTTTCGTTTATCTGTGCTATAAGATGTTGCTTCGTACTTTTCAAGATTCTGACTCACGGGAAGTACCCTGTAGATTTTGATTCCCTTGCGAGTGTCGAAAATTTGCGGCAAAAACGGCTGTATCTTTAGATTGCGTTGGCTTAGAAGTTTGTTTTTTTCACAGCTCCAAGGGACAGTAGACCTGAGTATTTGATATGAATTTCAGCTTGATATCTACGTGTTCCTGAGAAAAAAGGTCTTGACGGACAAACAGACGGACAACAAAGTGGTCCTATAAGGGTTACGTTTTTTCCTTTTGAGGTACAGAACCCTAATAATACGTAAGTCAACCAATACACATTTAGCAAGGTGGTGGTGCTTCACAAAAAGGCTCGCCTTGTTCGCTACCACCCACAAAAAGAAAAACTGTTGCTATGCAATTAATGATTTGTTTCAGCAGCTGTCCTTGAGAGTCAGGGAAAGATACTTTATAGAATGGGTATAGATTTTCTATTAAATTTGTTTTCATTTTCAACACTATCAGCGAGATTGTGTTATAAAGTTATACTTTTAGCAATATAATGAAAAATGTGGGGTAGGTTTAATTTGTCTTCTCTTACACACATAACATAAGAACATAACGGTAAGGAAATAGTTTGTATCACAGGCCACCTGCCTGACGATATTCATATTAAGGAATGCTCTCATTAGTAGTATGCCCACTACTTTTCCAGTAATTAGAGGATTAAAATGGTATAGTACACCCTATGGCAAGAGCAACAAACCACATTGAGGTAAGTTGCATGTGTGAGATTTGTCAAGATAGAGAGCATTTATTTAAGCTATAATATAGGCTCATTATTTTATAAGATGTTTGTCAGGCGGTGATGCCATAATCTAGTCCTAGCTTAAGGTAAAGTAAATAAGTATTATTTGTTCAGTAATTAACTATCTACCTTACTAGATTTTCTTTGAAAAGGAAATCATAAGGAAAACTCAAAAGTTACAACATTTATAGGAACACATGGAACACTTTAATAAAAATAATACATTATTAGGTTCACATGGATTAATTCAATGGTAATATACAACCTTTACAACGATAATTTAATAAAGGCAAACCATTTTGGAAGAACAAAGCCAACAAACCTAGACACACACACACAACATGTGAATAATGTGTAATACAGCACTAAACTCAACAACAGCAATAGGTCTCGATGCGGCAGTCACTTCTGTAGAATAAAGAGGCTCGGTGAGGTGAGACATTGTTTTTTATAGCAATGTCTGGCGCCAAGTGTCTATAGCATCTCCATGTAACATCCCGCCACATTTACCACAACCAATCAGGGAATCATAAGCGTTCCCGCCACAACATCTAAGCCAATCCGAAATTAGACAGGATGGTTTGTCATTGGCTAGTCCAGATAATACAATAAATATAGTACTTACAGATAAAACAGGATTTCAGTGTGCCGCTTATTAAAAATGTCAAATATCAACAAGTTTTAGGATATTCTAGAATTACATAATGAATAGTTAGTTTACAGTTCCCTTTACTTATTTACTTAAGATAATCAAGATTAACAAAAATATACAAAAGTATATCATTGTAAAACTTGATTATATGTTTATATAATCATCTCTACTGTATATGATTCTAACACATGCAGCTTATTAGGCAATTTCTTTCGAGTTGTTTTCATCTCAAAAAGTCTACTTACCGAGTCGATTAATTAAATAATATTACTTGTCGCCTTTTCTGACATCCAATAGAATGTAGAACAGTCCATATATTTGTAAGCCGGGAACTGAACAGCATAGAGACGAATTACTTAGCATTTCATGGATTGTCCGTGTGGGTGCCGGGTCCATGACATTGCAGTGGAAGAGGCCAGAGAGGCATGTCATCAATGCTCCCCTTCACTGCTCAAGCATCCTCCCCTTCACCGCTCAAGCATCCTCCCCTGCGTAACCAAATTTGGTAGGATCCTACTAATACCGCCTTAGATACACGTTCTAGTAACGGTGGTTCTTGACAGGCCAAGGTCTTTACGCAGATTATATAGTTATTTCGCTGATATACCCCTTGCTCTAACTTCTACACTAAACTCTACTCTACAACCAAAAACTGTTATGTGGTTAATTTATATGCATAAATTAACCACATAACAGTTTTTGGTTAATTCATTTGTTAGGTTATAATATTTGTTTGTTTTAATTGTGTGGTCTTTAGGTATATTTATTTACCACGGCACAGTAAGCTCTAAAAGTACTATGTTCTTTGAGATTTTTTGAGTAAAGAAATATGTCTGGTCTGGAAGACAAAACTCCGACATCCTCAGGAATTTTGTAGTCATTTTCATACGTGTCCATGAAAAGAGTAAAACGAAACGTTCATTGGCGAGAATTCAATATAATCTGTGCTACCGCAGATTAGTCAATCCCTACGGATTTGTATTAATATTGCAAAAATATTTGATTTATAAACTTTTTTTAAATCTACACGTCTCCGCTTGTTGAAACTTTACGTGTGCGCTTATAAAAATGTAAACTTTCATTGAAAAATATCAACTGCGAAAAAAATATCAACCCGACGGACGGAAAAAGAAAACTGTACCTGTATTTTTCAAATGCTACGATATTTTTTGAAGTATACACAAGAGCTTGAATATCTTGCCAGCCAAAAAGACCATCAGAATCATACTCCGCTTTATAATCCCAGTCATTTTCCAAGAACTAACAAGTAAGTATAGGAGGAAATTAATACCCAACTACTCAAGGAATGTAATGATTCCATTACAGATTTACTTTATCTGCCTAGATTAGTTGATTTATCCGAGCCATGAGGGAATTGCTTAGATTTCAAGAGAAAACTTCAGACGGTTTAGCCAATCCCAATGAATTATGCAAGATCTTTTACTTTGGACTTTACTCTAGGGTAGGTGCTTCAGGCTTATGGAGAAAGGAAATCTTTTGGGCCCTTGACGGCACAAAGAAAGTGTTACGAAATGAGCTCCGTAAGTATGCCTGCTTACAAAGGCGCAGGTTATTACCTTTTTCGTTTTGTACAATTTGCAAAAGGAATATGTATAAAACACTTTTTATACCTCTAATTTTAAATATTCGTTCTTTGGCTATACATGAAAAATACTTTTTTTAAAAATGTTTTTGTGATGAAACAAGCGCGAGGCCCACCTGATGTTAAGCGGTATCCTCTGCCTATAACAGATGCATTTCATCAAGTGACGAACTGCACTGCGCCCATCACCTTGATTCATACCTGTTAAGTCTCATTTTGCCTGTCATTTCACTGGCTCTCAAGGACTGCTGCCGGAACACACCGTTAGGTGTTTGGCGACAGATTTTCTACTTGAGAGTGGCCGCTAGCCAGGCGGGCATTCGCAAAATGCCCTTCCACCATGCAAAACTAACTGCTATTACTGAATACTATTAGATAACTTGTTGAATTCGGTACAATATTGCTTCTACCGCGTATAGGACGCGATTTACCAAACTCACAATATGCTAGAAGTGGTATGCAAACACAATTTTATGGTTTCAAAAAACTGCTTTACGAAGTTGATGAAATTTATATTGGACCAACTTGAATGTACTTATACTTTGCCCAAATAAGTTATCTAACTTGTGGGGTTCTATCGTCTTGATACAGCAAATACATGGAGCTTGCTATATAATCACCGTGTTTTAGTGCTCATTGACTAGTTATTTTTAATTATATTTTTATTGTTTTTATCAAATAAAATAAATAAAGAGGCAGTCAAAGTGGTCTATCTCAAAAGCCAAACTGGTTAGAAATCTCCAACATCGATATATTACTTTTCCCAACTTACTTATATATCCTTATGTCCTAGTCCTATTAAATAGATTTTACCAACAAATAATAAAAACGCTGTTTTATAATCTAGTTTTCAAACTGTAATATAATTTTTTCATCAAAGAAAATAAATAAGTAGGCAGTTAAAGAAAGTGGTCTATCTCAAATACCAAACTAGTTGGAAATCTTAAACATAGACATATTATTTTCATCAAATTAGTTCTCTACCCTCATATTGATCAACATATACTGAAAACACTGATTTATAATCTAGTTTTGAAACAAATCAATTTTTTTTATCAAATAAAATAATTAAGAATTGTTGACGATCCCGAGCTCACAAGCGGTTTAGAACCACTAAGTCTGAGGAGAGACTTTGCCTCTGTACGCTCCCCAGCAAATCCAGGGAGCGGTTTCCTGAGGGTTTGCCACAGGAATGCAATTCTAACAAATTATACCAAATAACTTCGATAGCTCAGTGCGAAGGATAGAAAATTGCATAAGCCAACTCACCATGCTCAGCTCAGCTCCGGTCCATGCTATGGCACAGCGCTGTGCAATCCCTGGATATAATCACCGTCAGATATGTGAGCACTTCACTGGGCGAGAGATTGTTTTCGTCGGGTATGGTGCAGGAGTTATTATTTTGGGGTTTGAGAGAAGGTACACACACGCGATGGAGTTACGTGCACTTCGGATGAAAGGTCCGGTTGAGACTGGCAGGCGAACCAGTGAGAGGCGATATGACACATAACTACCCTCTATTGAGCTATCGTATCAAAAATAATCTAAAACGTAACTACCTTCGAAAGATGTCGATACCAGCTTTTCCTAAGTAATAATTGCGAGGCTTCAACATTCCGCCCACCAAAATACGATGTATTTTTATAAAAGTAGTAAGGATTACAGCATGAAACGATACTACATGCAAACAGATAAGCGCGATGATATGTAATTAAGCTATAAATACTACTACTAACAACTGTTATAAACAATAGGCAAACTGTTTTGCAGATTGTTACTAAACGAAAACCTAAAAAAAAATATGATGTAAGGCTACTTCTTACTAGATGCTATAACTTAACTATGAGATAAAATATTCTATAAGGAGCCACCGCGAAAGGTGAACTTAAAACGAGACTACAAATTAATCATAAATAGGCAAAGGACAGAGCTTTACCAGAGGTCTTTGTAACTGACCTGTTTGTGTCTTGACGGTTGCGACACGACAAATGCCGTCTTTCGCTCGATGCAATTGAATGATACGTCCAAGAGACCAATTAAGTGGTTTAATTTGTTCGTCTTTTATTAACACCAAAATTCCTAACTTCGGTTCTTCCGAGTCAGTCAACCATTTAGAACGTTGATTTAACGTATGCAAATACTCCATATGCCATCGCTTCCAGAAGTCCTGATGGAGTCGTTGTACTAACTGCCAACGGCCCAAACAAGAAAGTTTTAAGTTCAAGGTATTTTCTTCTGGAACCGATTTCAAAGGTTCGAGAGTGAGGAAATGTCCGGGGGTTAATACCGATATATCATTGGGATCAGATCCCATCTCACATAAAGGACGAGAGTTGAGTATGGCCTCAATTTGTGTTGCTACGGTCAAGAATTCTTCGTATGTTAGAATTTGATTACCGATCACGCGAGCTAAATGGACCTTAAACGATTTTATGTTGCTTTCCCAAATGCCTCCAAAATGAGAAGCTGCAGCAGGATTAAATGAAAATTCAATTGCTTCATTAGATGCAGCTTGTTGCATAAGGGGTAACAAAGTATTAGAGGCACCGACAAAATTTGTACCTTGATCGCAGTGAATACGTTGGCATCGGCCACGTCGAGCAACAAATCTTCTCAGGGCGGCGATAAATGCTTCACTGGTCAGACCAATAATGAGCTCAATGTGGACACTTTTAGTAGCCAAGCAAATGAACAAGCAAACGTAGGTTTTGAATGTCCTTGATCCACGAAAGCGAATGATATGGGTAGGGAAGGGGCCAACCATATCAATTCCAACTACTGAAAACGGCTTGACTTGCGAAACTCGATATTTAGGAAGATCTGCCATGCGTGGCATAACGGGCTGCGGGTTAGTGCGATAACAGCGTATGCATTTTGACAAGCGACTACGGATAGCTCGCCGAGATGCCAGTATCCAAAAGTTTTGAGCAAGCAAGAAACTAAGCGTACGTAGCCCAGGGTGCATGTTATCATTATGACATTGGTCGATAATGAGTGCAGTGAGGCGATGATGGCGAGGTAACAACAAGGGATGCTTGCAATCATAATCTAGGGTTGCCTGAGACAGGCGACCGCCCACCCTGCAATGACCAGCTTCGTCAAGAAATGGATGCAGTTTTTGTAAATATTTAGGCAAGGGCAAGCCTCCTTTTAAATTCTCAATTTCTTGCGAAAATGATGCATTTTGCGCCTTTTTAACAAGGTTTAATAATGATTGCTTCAATTCAGATGCCACCAGATGACCAGATCTACGACTAGATCGGTTGCGACAATTGTTTATAAAACGTAGTATATATCCCACAATACGCTGAATTTTATTTAAATTAGAATATTTGTCCAAGAAATCATCGAATTTGTCAGCAGCGACAAAAAGCGATGTACGTGAGCTTCGTTGCTCCTCCGTTGTGTCAGCGGGTTCTGAGGAACTAGTTACTGGCCATTGACTGGGGTCTAATATCAACCACGGAGGCCCATGCCACCACAGTGGGTGATTAATGAGTTCCGAGACCGTCAACCCACGAGATGCACAGTCCGCAGGGTTCCACGAAGTGCCAATATGAAACCAATGTTGAGGTGGAACCTTGTCTTGAATGTGACTTACACGATTGCTTACGTAAGTCTTCCAACGAGATGATGGGGATTTTAGCCAAGCCAAAGTTATCGTGGAATCTGACCAACAAAATATGTCATTAAAGTTTAGCTTGCCAGCAAAAACTTCTTTGACATGTGCGACAAGATCTGCCAAAAGTACTGCAGCGCACAACTCAAGACGTGGAATCGATATTTTCTTTAGAGGAGCAACCTTTGATCGCGCCATGATGAGGTGAGTAGTAACACGATTATCACTGTGCTCACATCGAAAGTATATTGTGGCTGCGAGACAAAGCTCAGAAGCATCTGAATAGCCATGAATGTCAATTTTATGGGAATTCAGTCCCGGGACGAACCGAGGAACAACGAGAGATGCCAAGGAACTGAACTCTGAGCGATAATGAGACCAAGTGTTTGCAATGTGATCGGGTGCAGCATCATCCCAATCCAAACCAATATTCCAGAGTTTCTGAACAATGCATTTGAACGCCAGGGTAAGAGGCGTCAAGAAACCAAGTGGATCAAATATACGAGCAAGTTCTGACAAGACGTTTCGCTTAGTACACTGTTCATGAAGGGGCGTGACTGTAAAGGTAAAACCATCCCTAGTAGGATCCCATTCTAAACCAAGAACCTTGAGGGAATGACAAGAGTCAGAGTCAAACGATAGTGCTTGATCGTGACGATGTTCGATTGGAATGCCTTCGAGTAGAGAATCACAATTTGAAGCCCATTTCCTAAGTTCAAAGCATCCTTTGCTAAGGATATCCTTGACCTGGTTCATTAACTCATGAGCTGAATCTAATGAGTCCGATCCGGTGATAACATCATCAACATAAACATCATTTGAAAGGATCTTGACGGCACGGGGACAATCATGACCTTCGTCTCGTGCCACCTGCAGGATTGTTCGAAGAGCAAGAAAACTCGAGGATGACATTCCATATGTGACAGTATTAAGACGATATTCTTGAATTGGTTCTTCTGGCGAAAACCTAAACAAGATGCGTTGATAGTCACGGTCTTCTTCAGCAATCAAAATTTGTCGATACATCTGTCTAATGTCAGCAGTGAATACGACCAAATGTATACGAAAACGAAGTAAAATCGAAACAATATCCGATTGCAAACGGGGACCAACAAGTAGCTGCTCGTTCAGCGCGGCTCCATCAGCTGGCTGAGCGGTGGCATCAAAAACCACACGCAGAGGACTCGTGGTGCTACTCGGCTTCAGCACACAATGGTGCGGAATATAATATGCATGGCCCGATCTTGATTGATCGACTACAGTCATATGCCGAGACG
The DNA here is from genome assembly GCA_963890685.1 of Plagodis pulveraria. Lineage (NCBI taxonomy): Eukaryota > Metazoa > Arthropoda > Insecta > Lepidoptera > Geometridae > Plagodis > Plagodis pulveraria. The sequence continues at coordinate 8,074,147 of OY982950.1, forward strand.
AGATATAGTCCTTCATGAAATTATTATAATTTTCACGAAGAAGAGAATTACGTGCAAGACGTTTTTCCAAAGCGAATAAACGACGAAGAGCCATAGAGCGAGAGTCACCAAAAACAGGTTCCGGAGACTTGAAAGGTAATCGCACAACATACCTTCCATCCAATGTCCTGGTGTGAGTCGTATCAAATATGCGCTCACACAGGATTTCCTCTTCAGTGAGGGGCGAAGGTTTTGGAAGTTCATCGATTTCCCAAAATTTTCGAACTTGCAAATCTAAACTGTCCAACGAACAGAACAGTGACAATGTTTTCATATCAGATTGTGCACACGATATTTTTCCCATCACTATCCAACCGAGTTTGGTATTGAACGCCACGGGACCGTCAGGTCCATAGTCACGACGTTCACCGAGGAAAATTTGACTAAAGATATCAACCCCCACTAGTGCATCGATATGCGCAGGCACGTTGAAATTCGAATCAGCCAAATTCAAGGTTTTAAGTTGTGACCACAGATTGATGTCAATCTTGTCTGTAGGCATTTGGCCACAAATTTTAGGTATGACAAGGGCCTTGACTTCAATGTCAGGAGAACCATCTCTACACCGTATGCGATATGTAGTAGAATCTGTTGCAATTGATGACGATTGACCAATGCCTTCAACGGTTGTAGTTGTTTTCTGCAATGAAAGACCAAGTTGGTGTGCACATTTCTTTGTTAGAAAATTTGATTGACTACCACTGTCAATCACGACACGAATTTTACGATAAGTACCGAAGTTGTCCATGACTTCGACCAAAGCTGTAGCCAATAGAGATATGTGTGTGACTGGCCCCATACCAGCCACCAAAGTAACAGTCGGTTGACTGTTTTGAGGTTGCGATGATTGCGATAATTGAGGTGATTGAGACTGCATTGGTTTTGGCAATGCAGTATCAGAAACGATAAGATTCGTCGAACTGACAAGTGAATTTTCGAAATGTAAGGTTGTGTGATGAGGCTTGGACCATTTCAAGCAACGATTGTTTGATTTGCAAGTTTTAAATGCGTGACCTTGCCGAAGGCAATTTATACAACAACGATTTTCTTTAACGATATTGTATCGTTCTTGTGGCGTATGACTACGATATTTAGGACAGTTCCATAGAGTGTGATTCGATTTGCAAAGAATACAAGATTCACTCGACGTTGACTGTGAATTGACCACAAGAGATTTAGTAGATGCTTGATAACGCGGGTTATAAGCGCTAGGACGAGGATGAGCAGTCGGCGCAGTGCGCGAGGTAGCCGCCGTGGCAGCGCGCGGTGCTCGCGTGGTTTCAGGTTCCGCCAGCTCCAGTGCCTGACCGGCTTTGTTGAGATATTCCAGAAGGGAATCAAACGTGGGAATGTCTTTATTTTTAATGATAACAAATACTTTTAAAATATTTTAAGAAAACTTCTAATTAATATTTTAATAAAACATTTAAAAAATATAAAAATATATCTAGTGACAATTCCGCTTAATTTTCCTGCTAAGCCGACGTGACGTCACAAACGCCTATCGAGAAATTTCTTTTTTCAAATGCTGTGCTTCGAAACTAGCACAATGATTTTCTAGCCGACTGTACCGTGACAAGAAAATAGGAAGACGGGAGATATCATCCCTAGCTTCGAGCGCCGCTGATAAGCATTCATCGATTCGTCTTATAGCTATACTGCGCTTAAGATCCAAGCTACGTCTACCAGCCGCTTTAGACATTGTAAACAAAACAATATTTATGTAGGTACCTTTATGTAAATATATCAAAAAAAAATTATTTTACAACCAGTATTTGCAAAGAGCTAAGAGCTTTAAAATACTTAATTATATCAATATGGGATGCAATATGAATGGACTGTATTTAATATGAGAAATATGCATATAATAGCAACATAAAATTATGTGCAAGGCTAGCTGCTAAGTTAGCAGTTCTATAAATAGCATAAAGCAACTTCAATGGTTACCTCGTTAACTGAATCGAAACAAATGTTTATTTTGTTTGGTTACCGAAATAGATTAGTAAGTTAAATTAATCAAATAACTAAACTCTTAGAACAACAACAAGCGAAAAAAATTTGTAATTTAATACTCAACCAATATAATAGTATGCAAATATGTAGGTAAGTAATGTAAGTAAGATAACGAAATTAATCTATCCTGCGTAAACAGATTACGAGTTAGTTCCTATTGCAAGAATGTGCCATTACTATACGACCAAATCAAACGTCATAAAATGGTGAGTTACGCACAAGGCAGTAATGGATCTCTTAACTCGGCCGTATCAACAATTACATTAGCCGACCACATGATATTAATGCGTTATTTTATGTTCAATTATGGTTCAAATTTATCAATTAAACCCAAAAATATCATTAATTTGAGTCTCAACCTATCAAATAATGGTTAATTATTACTTAATATACGTGAAGTATTGCAATATGACGCGAATGAAACAAGATTACAATTTTTATAACAATGGCGATTTTTATGATAACTCCTACAACAAGCGATTCTATGTAGATATGTACATATAATTTGCTAATATGAGATTAAATATGCAAATAATGATAAGACAGCGAAGATCCTAAGCGATCTGCTGATTGATTATTTTCCGACAATCAATAAGTTGCAAAACGAGTGCGGTTCGAATAGATAAACACGAAAACATTATCCGGGCAAATTACCTATTAAAATGACGCGACACGAATGCTTATGACAAATAACCGTAGAACATCAATTGTCTTACCTAATTATTTGGCATTACCAGTAGCTTTAAATTAAGTACATAACTACCTATTTAACAAAGTAAGCGTAGAATGTAGTTTGATGAATGCTAGTATCGACAATTTTATGAGAACGCGTGAATTTATGTCACTCCTGGTGATAAGACAGGGCCGCTGTTCCTTACCACAAGAAGGATTCGGGTCGACGGACCAACAAGAATGTACGCTCCCCAGCCAATCCAGGGAGCGGTTTCCTGAGGGTTTGCCACAGGAATGCAATTCTAACAAATTATACCAAATAACTTCGATAGCTCAGTGCGAAGGATAGAAAATTGCATAAGCCAACTCACCATGCTCAGCTCAGCTCCGGTCCATGCTATGGCACAGCGCTGTGCAATCCCTGGATATAATCACCGTCAGATATGTGAGCACTTCACTGGGCGAGAGATTGTTTTCGTCGGGTATGGTGCAGGAGTTATTATTTTGGGGTTTGAGAGAAGGTACACACACGCGATGGAGTTACGTGCACTTCGGATGAAAGGTCCGGTTGAGACTGGCAGGCGAACCAGTGAGAGGCGATATGACACATAACTACCCTCTATTGAGCTATCGTATCAAAAATAATCTAAAACGTAACTACCTTCGAAAGATGTCGATACCAGCTTTTCCTAAGTAATAATTGCGAGGCTTCAACAGCCTCCTTATGTGTGTTCTTCCGTTTGTACAACGGAGAGTGTTCTAAGGAATTGTTTGACTTGATGCCCACGGCTACTTTCCACCATCGCAACTCTCGCCATCGACGGGGAGTCCAACCCCACACATTGAAACCAGAATTGTTTCGTACTGTGCGGGCTCAAAGGAGCTTCCTTCCGCGGATGCTCAGATTGTGGAATAAGGTACCCGCCGTGGTTTTCTCGATGGAGTACAGCATGGGGTTCTTTAAAAAGGGTGTGAAGAGATTTCTTCAGGGTCCGCAACGCGCGAGTGATACCCCTGCAAGCGTCCATAGGCTACGGTAACTGCTTACCATCAGGCGGGCCGTATGCTTGTTTGCCACCTTTGTGGTATAAAAAAATATTTAAGGACGCAGTCAAAGTGGTCTACCTCCAAAACCAAACTAGTTAGGTATCTCAAACATTGATATATTATTTAAACAATTTTGATACCGATTTCATCAGCCATTGCATGCGCGTACGCGGTAGGGAAGGTCATGTATGTACAGACCCACCAACTTATCTGTTCAGGCGGCAGAAAAAAGAACTACAACATACCTTCAAATTGTGACAGTTTGTAGTTGATTTCCATGACCAGTAGCGCCCTCGAAAACTGCACAGTTAAGTTGGTGGTACTATAAGGCGGTAACGTTAAATATATGATATTGTAGATTCTGTGGAAATACTGACCATTGCTGCACCATCACCTGGAATATGCACCAACTTACGGCAGATGTATGATGTTTCGGTTCATTGTTCTTTTGGTCTAATGGTCTCAATAAATACTTCACAGATGGATGGTGATCAGGTATGATTGATGACTGAAGCAGTTTAAATGTACACGTTATGTATGATAGTGTAATTATTTCAGCATATAATGAATAGATTTAGGCGTTACTTTGCGGAAATCCATATTTAACAAAAACAAATATTTTTAAAATATTTTAAGTAAACATCAAATTATTATTTTAATGAAACACTTAAAAAATATAAAAATATTTCTTCTCGATCGTGCGCTCGTAGAGTCAAGACCTCCTGAGGATGCTTCGTGTAGAATCGAAACGCGTCGAAAACTCTTCCAGTTTGGCTGCGTGGCGTTTGTGACGTCACGTCGGCTTAGCAGGAAAATTAGGCGGAATTGTCACTAGATATATTTTTATACTTTTTAAGTGTTTTATTAAAATGTTAATTTGATGTTTTCTTAAAATATTTTTAAAATATTTGTTATTATCTATACTTATAATAAAACTGTAACAGGTCCAATTCTGTACATAAGAGATATTATGCAAAAAAAAAATTGAGAGCACTCTGTAGCTGATACTGATGCCAAAACTGTATTTTTTTTTATTTTTGTCTGTCTGTCTGTCTTTCTGTCTGTCTGTCTGTCTGTATCCCGGCCGCGCATCACTCCAAAACTACTAAATGGAATTCAATGAAACTTAACACGATTTGAGTTCATACTACGAAGAAGGTTATTGTATACTTTTTATCCCGAAATTGAGCACGGTTCCCTCGGGAAAGGGGATGAAAGTCAAAATGTACACTTTGTTGTAATTAATGAACGCGTAGTCCGATTTCAATTATTCTTTTTTGTTAGAATAGTGATGAGTGAGCCCGGAACCCCATGGGCAGCCTGGCACCCCACGGGCAGCCCAGCACCCCATGGGCTACTGAATGGAATTCAATGAAACTTAACACGATTTGAGTTCATACTACGAAGAAGGTTATTGTATACTTTTTATCCCGAAATTGAGCACGGTTCCCCCGGGAAAGGGGATGAAAGTCAAAATGTTACTTAGTTGTAATTAATGAACGCGTAGTCCGATTTCAATTATTCTTTTTTGTTAGAATAGTGATGAGTGAGCCCGGAACCCCATGGGCAGCCTGGCACCCCAGGGGCAGCCCAGCACCCCATGGGCTACTGAATGGAATTCAATGAAACTTAACACGATTTGAGTTCATACTACGAATAAGGTTATTGTATACTTTTTATCCCGAAATTCAGCACGGTTCCCTCGGGAAAGGGGATGAAAGTCAAAATGTTACTTAGTTGTAATTTATGAACGCGTAGTCCGATTTTAATTATTCTTTTTTGTTAGAATAGTGATGAGTGAGCCCAGAACCCCATGGGCAGCCCAGCACCCCATGGGCTACTGAATGGAATTCAATGAAACTTAACACGATTTGAGTTCATACTACGAAGAAGGTTATTGTATACTTTTTATCCCGAAATTTAGCACGGTTCCCTCGGGAAAGGGGATGAAAGTCAAAATGTTACTTAGTTGTACTTTATGAACGCGTAATCCAATTTCAATTATTCTTTTTTTGTTAGAATAGTGACGAGCGAGCTCAGAACCCCACGGGCAGCCCGGCACCCCATGGGCCACCCGGCACCCCAAGGGCAGCCCGGCACCCACGGGCATCCCGACACCCCACGGGCATCCCGACACCCCTCGGGCATCCCGGCACCCCACGGGCAGCCCAGCACCCCATGGGCAGCTCGGTACCCCACGGGCATCTCGGCATCCTTATTTAGATTTGCCAGCTTGCTAAGATAAAACTCTAAAATCTGGAACATTCGCCACAATCAATTTTGTTAACTATCTATCTTTTGCCGGATACATTTTGGAGACTGCGCAATGGAAGTGTACAATCTAATATATTTTTGTTCTACCGCCAAACAATCTAATACATTTTTGTTCTACCGCCAAACAAGGAGAACCTTGGCAAAAAGATATCGTTTTATAATCGAAATTCCAAAGAAACGCACAAAGTACCTACTTTGCTTCAACATTTATTGTGCGAACCGCGAAGGAACTCTCTGAGTTACTAAACTACTGTCTTCTGGAAAAACAAGCTAGGAGTTATCAAACCCAAAGTAAAAAGCTCCTTTCTGAGCTATGCTTTACTAAGTTACTAACTTCACCACAGACCACAACGTTGCTTAATATGAGATAAACAGTGCTCAAATGTGAATAATTAGTTTGCAGGTACGGCAATCGCGTACGAAGTCGCGGGTACAGCTGGTTTCACCATATATATGGTGTGTTCGTATGGAACCTTCGGTGTGCAATTTGTACGTGGCCTATATAGCTTTTTTGTGTAATTTTATACTCAAGTCACAAAACTTTTAAATCTTTCATGGAAACTGCAGCGTTCAACAACTCCGCATTTTAAAACTTTCCTTTATCCGCAACCAGTCGTGTTAAAAATCCATGTCCTCGTGGAGAAATCTTAACGTACTCACTTTTGAAACTTGAACTAGTACCAAATTAACAGTATACAAGCTCAAATGATGTATCATTAGGTACATGCTAGAACAAATAACACTACCATAGTTGCTTAGCCCCAGGTGTGTCCACGATCACTAGGAGATCGTTGGGCAGTACGCGTGCGTCCATCGGCCTCCGAAAGTCGATTGTTTGCGTATGGGACGATCTTTACAGTTTTGCTCCATTTGCCCTATCTGTGGAATAATATAACTTGTGGTGTGTGGTGGACAAGTCATGTGTTAATCACATAATTAAATTCCGTAAAAAACTTCGTTAGTACTTCCAGCACGCGCTCAAAATACTTTAAAATTAAGTGTTGTAAAACCTCATTACATGGTTTTCAACTAGGATTAATCGGGATCATACCAGACTCCTGCCTACAGAACATATCTATCACCTACTCAAGCATGTGTACAAGGAGTGAAGAAACCTTCAGCACGGATTTGTTCCCAAAAAGTCAAACAATTTCTGTAATCATATTTATTCGTAGAATGTACATTTTTTTTTCTAAATTAAAATTATAATACTCTGAAGAGGAATTAACCTTCAAAGCAACCAAAATCAGGGAACCGCTGTTAAAATGCTATAATCCCAACGTGCAGCTCATGGTGTCACGTAGGCGACCTCAACATTTACGAAATACGTATCCTTTTGGCAAAACTGGTCCTCCATGAAGGATGGAAGCTGGCATGAACTCTCACCATAAAGGGATAAATCCACATAAAAACGAGGCTTAAACTGTTCAACCCACAATTTTTGTGAAGTTTTTAGCATAATTTACTCCCTCAGCGTGTGCCTTTGTGGGGAAGTATAAGCGGGAATCGTAAAGCTGCGTCGTCGGTACTTAAGAGTGAACTGGCCGGTTAGATCTCCATACAAACGTAGTAGGGTGACATCGAGGAACTAACCTCTTCTCGAAGTAGGGTGATCGTTCCCTTATTTAATGATATAGGTCCAAAACAAAGCATGATACCGATTGATCTCTTTATTATCTAGGCTTGTATCGTATTTTTTTTATATGATAATTAACTTGAGAGTTATGAGCCTCGAAACATTTTCATATAAAGTTTTTGAGGCTCATAACTTTCAACTTAATTATCTTTCTAAAATTTCATTACGATACAAGCCTAGATAATGACGAGATCAATCGATGTTAAGCTTAATTATGGACCTAACATCTCAGATAAGGGAGTGATCACCCTACGACGTTTGTATGGAGAAGTGACTGGCCAGTTCAACCTTAAGGACACAACTGATGAGTCAGTCCCATCATTGCTGTTTCACATTTATCTTGGTTATTAAAAACCAGGTGCCTATCATTACTCTGAACTGTCTGATCTAAGGTACTGTAAGTAATATTATTCTCTGTCCCAGATGTACCGTTTATTACACGTCAGCTGAATCTATGAGGAGTCTCTGTGGAACTGGAAGTTATATGAACGGCGAACTTACTACGTATGAACATTCTAGTCCTTTGGAACGTCACTGATTCTTTTATGTTATATATATGTAGGTTTTAAAGTCTTCATGAAGTGTGGTTCCTGGTTAAAGAAGATAAGATAATTCTCTTGGTGCATGTTGAAAAAATGTACCAAATGAACAGCATGTCACCACTCATGTCGATATTAGTAGGGTTTTGCTTCACATTGAGCAGATAAAAGGGCTCCATACTGTCTTAACTCCCTGATTTTCCGAAAGGTAGTTATTGAAGAAATATTATACAATACTCGTAATATTTGTGCGTTATCCTTTGTGTAATAAAATAAGCCCATACACTAGATTCACGTTAGCGATAGAGGAATAATAGATGATTACGTTTGATGAAGTTTTTATGTATGTTACTTAAAAAACAGCAAGTAGCCTGTGTGCCTAATCCATTAAAAAAACATTGAAAGTATATAAAAATGCTGTAAATGTGTTGATCTATGGTATTTAACTTAACAACAACTTGTAAATTTTTCGTTACTTACCAAAAATCCATCACATCATTCTCTTTACAACCCACATTGACATTTATTGGTAGGACATAACCATATGTGTAATTATTATCGCATTATTATCATATATATACACTTCTGGACTCATCTATTGGCCCACCTTGTATTTTCAGTTTCGTTTTGTCCTAGCTAAAATTTTATATTAGGTCGAGCAAAAAGTTTTTATGCAGTTTTGAACCTGGCACATTTTACCATCTTTTTCGATCGTATTGTTTTAAATTTGAATTCAGAATACCATACGACATGGAGCTACGCCTAACAAGTCGGATATGCGCCTTGTTAAAGGCAATTGATTTTTGAATAAAAAACATGTTTTATCAAATAAAGGTTTAATTTAATAACGCGTGTTGCCTCCATGGGCATCTACCACAGCTCTCATACGATTAGGCATAGAGTTTATCAACCGCTCTATGAAATTTTGAGGGATCATCTCCCATTCCTCTTCTATGGCAGTTTTCAACTCCTGCATCGTCTGGGCAACTGGCTGACGAGCCCTAACACGTCTTTTTAGCTCGTCCCACATGTGCTCAATAGGGTTCATGTCTGGGCTTCTGGCTGGCCAGTCCATAACTGTGATGTTCACATCCCGAAGATATTCCCTGACGATGCCGGCCGCATGGGCTCTTGCATTATCATGCATAAAAAGGAAATTTGGGCCCACATAGTCCGCGTATGGTATCACGTGAGGTTCTAAGCACTCACGAATGTACCTTTCAGCATTTAATGTTGGCAGCCGTGATGCTGTAACAACCTCAAGTTGAGTTTTGCCGCTCGCGGATATACCGCCCCAGACAGTCCATGAGCCACCGCCATAAGCAACCCTCTCTTCAATGCAGCATTGTGCGAAACGCTCTCCCTTACGTCGGTAGACCTTCTTCCTTCCATCATTGCCATGTAACACAATTTTAGACTCATCAGAAAAGAGTACACGGCTCCAATCTTGCTGTGTCCAATTTAAATGACTGCGTGCGAAATGAAGGCGCGCTGTTCGGTGGGCTCGCGTTAGTTTGGGCCCATTAGCTGGCTTGTGTGGTACCATATCGCGTTCTTTTAACCTTCTCCGAACAGTTCGAGCGCTCACAGATACTCCGTGGAAGTCGCGAAGTTGGTTTTGTATCTCAATGGAGGTAAGGTGACGATTTCTCAAGCTGGTCGTCACGATGAATCGATCCTGCCATTCAGTTGTGACCCGAGATCGTGGCCTTCCTTGGCGACGAACAAAGCCGCCAGTCTCTAGGTACCTCCGATAAACATTTCGGACCGCAGATCGACTTAAATTAAGTTGAGCACTCACGTTTCTTTGGCTGTGTCCGGCCTGAATAAGTGCCACAGCTTGGGCGGTGACTTCAGGTGAAGTATCCATAGATTATTGATAGAACCTCACCTTAATGTTAAGAATAAGTAATGTTTGTTGCAAAACCAAAGATATCAATCACTTTTTCAAGAATTAAATCCAAGTAAACCAATAAAACCAAGTTTTCTTAGTATTCGATTGTTTGATCAATCAATCAATCAATCAATCAATCAATCATTTATTTGTCAGAATACACAATCATTACAATTTCAGATGTTAGGAAAATATATAGCAATGCATTCAACCTGCAAGCAGGCGTACAAATATTAGTATTTATTCCTAAAAAATTTATCCTATAATTATTTTTTACATAATAACATTTTATACATTGAAATATTCTGTCATGCTATAAAAACAATTGTCCAATAACCAATTGTGCAGTTTAGTTTTGAAGCTGTTTCCTGCCAAAGTTTTTAAGTTTTCCGGTAATTTGTTATAAACAGTTATAGCCATATTATAAACATTTTTTTCATAAATAACTTTCTGGCATAGAGGATGGTATAACAAGTTTTTATACTTAGGTCTTTTTTGTCTTGGAATAACATCACTTTTTTTTTTAAAATAGCTTGGATTTGCCTTTACAAAGATACACAAGTCTCTTATATACAAACATGGTAGGGGCAGTATATTATTATTTTTAAATAGTGGTTTGCAGCTGTCAAGAAACCAAGCCTTATTTATGACTCGGATACACCGCTTCTGTACCTTGAAAGCCTTATCTAACTCAACAGAGTTTCCCCAGATAATAAGGCCGTAACCAAGAATCGATGAAACATAGCCATGGTAGGCGGCTAAGGCGGCCTCAACAGATATTGTTTGTCTCAGCCTTTTTAAGGCAAACGTATAACGGCTAAGTTTTTGGCAAACTGCATTGACATGTTCTTTCCAATTAAGATTTTTGTCCAAATGTATACCCAAAAATTTATAGCAGCTAACTTCTTCTACTTTTTGATTAAGATATTTAATGTCAAGGGATAGTGGAATGGTATTATAAGATTGAAATTGAATTATTTTAGTTTTATTTATATTAATATTTAAGTCATTATTCTCTGTCCATTTGATTACATCCGCTAACGCTTCGTTCACAATTTGTTGGCATGATTCTTTGTCATTACATTTAACAATAACTGTGGTGTCATCTGCAAACAGAACACACCTGTGAACTGTGTGATCAGGGAGATCATTAATGTAAAGCAGGAATAGCAGAGGTCCCAAAATACTTCCCTGAGGCACTCCTTTCTTATTTATTACAGTATGAGATCTAAATTTATTCCTCTCATAAATTTTGTTACCCTTTACTACTGTTTATGTAATTTCAGTTAATTGTTTTCTATTATTTAAATAACTACATAGCCACTCCAAAGCATTTCCTCTAATGCCATATAAACTTAACTTGTGTAGCAGTTTAGTTGATATCAACAAACAGGCTCCAAATTGTCTTTTGTTTCTTTAAATTCTGTGTTCGAAATTCAAAAAAAGACTATTGAATGAAATTGTGAATGTGCCAGGTTCAAAACTGCATAAAAACTTTTTGCTCGACCTAATATAAAATTTTAGCTAGGACCAAACGAAACTGAAAATACAAGGTGGGCCAATAGATGAGTCCAGAAGTGTATATATCGCATATATGGTATAACCACACTACACATAATGAGGTAAGCTATATGTCGGCTGTGATATAACCTTGTGAAATAAATTCTAAGAGAATTAAACGCGGACTTTATCGATCTATGAAAATCTATGCAATATATACATTAAGTAAATTATTAAAATGTGACTGACTTCTACTATCATACGACATGAGAAGTAGCAGTTATAAAACTTGTAGTACTTTGTCGTTTAAAAAAAGAACTCCTTGGTGACGTGTAAGAATAAATACCTATAATGTATTTAACTATAACATAGAGGCCATAATTATTTTGAGATCCTGGTACCATTCCTCCAAATTCAATAGTATTTTCTTAGCCTCTATCTATCTCAACAGGAACCTCGATAGCCAAACCGCGAATTCTAAAAATATTATGTGTACTTCAAACAGTTAAGGTAGAGCTTGAAAAAAAACATGTATTTTTACACCGTTAACCTTACTTCTGTGTACAACGAGAACTATACTTAATACGCGCGCGCGTTATATGCATTTTGGCGCCATTATTAGTTTTGGCGGGAAATTGTATGTCAAGCAATCCACGCGCATCATAGATAATGAGAACAATAGAATTTCATTCATAAATAGACCTATATTATATGCCAACAACCTTCCTTTGAATCAAATAACCTAGAAAGTAATATTGAGTACCTAGGTATATGTGTAGGTAGCTAATGAGTAGGCACAAAACGAAGTAAGGTGTGTTGATATCAGTACAGTTCAGCCGAACAGAAGGATGGTTCGGATCGTGAAATCTATTATGTATATATATCCATATCGATGATTTTATTGGTTATGGAGAATAAAATATATCTCGTATAGTTGTAAAGAATAAGAATAAAAAATAATTATTTGCAAGACAACATTACACAGTGGTACAAACATTCGTGGAATGGTCTTACATAGTACATCAGTGAATGTAATCAGTCTGCATGCAGACGTGCAAATATTCATACAAGTTAGTCACAATTATTTACTTATTCCTTAACATCATAAAAAACATTTATGCAAGTGCCAGTCACTTATACATTTCTTAAATGTATGTCCTTCTAATAACCTTCTAATAACAAAAACTCTCTTGGAAGCTTGTTACACAAATATATACACATATTATACGCGTTTCTTTTAAAAATACCTTTACTACAACGAGGTTGATAGGTACATCAGGTTCAATTTTTTTTCTTTTTTTCGCCCAGTTATTACTTCACTGCGCTTCTTAAAATACTCCACGTGGAATTTGACTAAAACACAAACATCTCTATTGTACATACTTGGCAGGGGGAGGATATAGCGTTTCTTAAATAGTGGTCTACAACTGTCTAAGAATCAGGCTCCATTTATAGCACGTACACAGCGCTTTTGCATTTTGTATATCATCTAAGTCATATCTAGCTTTTTGAAGCGCTCGTAGCGAAGTTTACTTAGCTGTTCTCAACCGATCAGCAAAGTTAAGCAACGTCGCGCGCGGTCAGGAGTTGGATGGGTTGACCGCTAGTGACATTACTACTGAGCGTTTCCGTGCTTCGGAGGGCACGTTAAGCCGTCGGTCCCGGTTGAAAAATCTCTCACGTTAATGTTGTGACCCCATATTTACGAACTTTACCCTAGTCAATTTAAACTAACCAAAACACCACAGAGCCTGTCAGCCTTTTCATGTAGATATGAGCCTTAATTTTCATAACCATTGCTGGTAAAACAACTTCGTTAGCAATTTCATGAGCTCGGAATTATTCATAACATAATTTGTCAGTTAACTAAAACCTCCAAATGTGTTATTACATATAACAAGATGAAGGAAATGATATTCAAGAAACGCGCCGAGTATTCGTTAACGTTATGCTAACGTCTTGTTTTGCTACTTGTGGTTTATTATGAACTACCTATTGGTGGATCCTTCCTGCTTGAAGGAAGAAGGGAAAGGAAAGTTGGTATATGTAATTAAGTACCTATGAGCATACCCATGACTAAGAGCTACTGTGGCATCATACTAATATCCCCATCCAGTAGCAGCATCAGCTCAGCATGACCTTCACCGTTGAAAAAAATACTCAAAATGGGGGTGTGCCATAAACCCCTACGCTTGGCAGATGCCTTCGCTGTGTAAGATTGCAGTTCTTCAGAAGCCGCTACCTTCTGGTACTTTCCTCTTTTTCACCGACTTCCAAAGGAAGATGAAGGAGTACAATTCTTGACCGGCACCCCACGGGGTATATCCCTAAGACGGTTCTAAAATAATTAAAAATAATTACAGTTATTTTTATTTTATTTATATAGCTGAAAGGCTAGCCTTTGATATTGTTTCACCTGGTGGTAAGTGATGATGTAGTCAAAGATGTTGTTCAGGCTAACCTATAATTACTTGCTCTCAAGGACAGCTGCCAGAAAATGCTCTACCACCATGCAGTTACTGGTAGAGTGGCGTTATCTTGGTGTCTGAAACGTCCTACGGTACAGTTTTACAATCCCTTACTTCATACAAAATAATTTTGCTGGGTATATAGGTAAAAGTGATTTGAAGATATATTAAACTAGCTTTATTGCCGCGGCTCCACCCGCGCGTATGTCGGTTATGACGCAGTTGGACAAAAACTATCCTATGTCCTTCCCAGGGTCTCAAACTATTTCCATAAAAATAATCGAAATAGGTCCAGTAGTTTTTAAGTTTATTCGTTACATACAAAAAATACAAATCTTTTCTCTTTCTAATACGAGTATTAGTGTAAATGTAGATAAAACATGCGAGCCAGACTTTAGGCTCTGGTCCTTATGGCATACTTATGGGCAAAATTTGTTTGTGTAGTAATATTAGTGTATTTTTTTATGATTTAGTTATAAATGTTACGTAGTAAGAACGCTCGTAGCTAAGTTAACTTAGCTGTTCTCAACCGATCAGCAAATTTAAGCAACGTCGCGCGCGGTCCGGAGTTGGATGGGTGACCGCTAGTGACATTACTACTGAGCGTTTCCGTGCTTCGGAGGGCACGTTAAGCCGTTGGTCCCGGTTGTTGTGTTAGGATGGCAGTCGTTACAGCATGGTGGTAGGGAATTTTGCGAATGCCCGCCTGGCTAGCTACCACCCTCAAGTAGAAAATCTGTCGCCAAACACCTAACGGTGTGTTCCGGCAGCTTTCCTTGAGTGAGAGCCAGTACTTCTAGGTTAGCCTGTACAACATCTTCGACCACATCATCACTTAACATCTGGTGAGATAGTGGTCAAAGGCTAACTTACCAGGCATTAAAAAAAGTAGGTAGAGTATTAACGCTTGTAGGTTCACACTTATTTTTATTTGACTTATTTTTTGCAATAATTCATATTTAAGTAACAGCACAATTTGATTTTGGTTCAAAGATCCCGATGTGTCTGAATAATAAAACTTCTCCTGACAACTTCACCTGCGTTACACTTATTAAAAAGCTTTGTTTTACACTGTACCAGTTCGCATAAAAAGTTTTGCGAAAGAAGTTTCTTCGTATGAGACACTGGCCACGCTTAATATACTTTTCACTTCACAAGCTCGGAAAGTTGTAGGTTCGAAATCTTTGTGGAAAAGTGCTTTTTATTCGTTAGCGTGAGTAAAGTTTTTTAATTCAAACCTTTGCAACTGGTCCTGAGAAAAATATTTCATTTCAATATTAAATATTGTTGTAATTTTACTATTGTAGTACTATTATATATACCATTTTTTCTCGCATTCATTTTCTTCCCTGCAGTGAATTGTATAAGTGTTTTGCTCATCCATAAATTATTTAGCATCTTGTTTGAGACCTGGGCTTCTCTCAGGATTCCATATTTGAAACACTCATCTCGTAGGTCAATCCTCGAAATCTTCGCTTTTAAAACAAAGTGCACAAACCACATAACAGATTTTACTAATTTTCAAGTGAATTTCGAAAGTTCCAAGTTAACATTTTCTAAATTATACTATACACATTACGAACTTGTCTATAAAAAATGGATGAACGTAGGCTACATTATCGCGCATGATTTGCCACCACACACACAAAATGCCACCTAAAATCGAACTAATTGATTGATAGACTTAGAGTGATAAAAACCCTTCCATTCTATCCGTGTGTCACTGGCTGTCAGTGATGATGTATCCATATTCACACTTTGGTGACTGTTACGGGACGTAAAGTTTTTTTAATAAATGATAATAGTCTTAGACCACAATCGTACCTGATATGGTTGAGAGTATCCATAGACTGAACCTGTAAACTTTACTGGCTCTCAAGTATAGCTGCTGGAACAGACCGTTACGTGTTTTTACAGGTTTTTTATTAGAGAGTAGTATCTAGTCAGGCGCGCATTCGCAAAATGCCTTTTCACAGTGCGGTGAAGCTCAAGCCCGCGATTCAAACCATGGACCTTCTGCGCGGCAGTCCATAGCCATTGCCACTGGACTATCAATGCTTCAAAACGTGCAAGCAGTGATAAAATAATTTACTTATACTTAATACTTCAAATTTGATCGGGTGTTCGGGAAGCATTCAAACGATTTCACACGCGGCTTTGCGTGAGGAGAATATTCTCACGCTGGGAGCCACACAATTCTAAGTGCTCAGAAGCAGGTCTTCACGTCATCAGCTTGGTTACTGACGTACAAGTGAGAAAAAGAAACAAACCACCAGTCGACGTTGTGATAGCTTTAAAAAAGAAACCACGCCTAACAAAAGGAAGCGGTTTGAAGATGTATGATGGATGATTTTGATCGCACTTTCTACCTTTTATCGCGCTCGATTCCAATATGAAATCACCTACCTTCAATACCAAAAAGCATCAACGAAACGATTGCCAGAAGTGTATCGTTGTTTTGTAAGGCAACTAAATATGGGGCTCTGTCATTTGTTTTCCCATATTGGCGTCCTCTAGAAAATTGTGTATCGCTATCGCAATGAATTTAACTGCTAATTAACGTGAACATTTTCACTCAATGACTTGTTAAGGATTTCAGCTGTGGCTTAAGTCAACAAGAGAGTTGTCAGAGAATTAAATTGGCATTTGGTGATAAGGTCCCATAATGCAGCTATGTAAATTCATAGTTTAAAGGTTATAGAAGTGGACGTGATCATCACCATAACGAAGTACCTGAAGGTCGACTGGTAACTGCGGTAACAGAATTTATTATTGATACCGTACGAACTGACAATAAAATACTTGTCAGAAAATTCGTACTATATTAGGCATTGGAATTAAACAAATGCATGTGCATCTGAAGGTTCGAAAGTTTTTTGCACTCGATAGATGTTCTATGAAATCCTCCCGGATTTCACGGAACATCAGAAACGAATGCGTGTCTAGTGGTGCAAAGTGGATAAAAAAGTGCAATAGAGGGCAGTTTTTGGCCGTCTGTAATATCGTAACCGGTGATGAAATGTTTGTGTAATGCTTTGAACCGGAAAGAAAAAGCCAGCCGGGAGAATGAGTATTTCCTATTGAAGATTTATCGACGAAAGTTAAGAAAATCGAAACATGTAAGACAATGGGTGCATCTTTTTTTTAGCTAATCAGAACGTTACACAATTTTATTGCTTGAATACCAGAAGACAGTGACTTGGCTTATTGGTACGTATACAATAAACTGGCTTGCCCAGAGTCTTATAAAAAATTGGTGTAAAGCAACCTCGATGCAATATCACCGTTCACCACAATAACGCGTTCTCACATTCCGCTGAGGAAACGTAAGCGTATTTAAAGGCTTCAACTGTAAAGTGAAAACATATCCGCCACACAGCCTAGATAGATAGAAAAAGAAGTCACAATATGAGGATATTGTGACTTCTTTTTAATTTATTAAATGAAAGACAAAGTTAGAGGCACACATTTTACGCACCATGAATCGGCGGTGAATACGATCCACGAAGAGGTCTTTTAGGAAGACTCTAAGGACTCTTAGGTCCAACTGCTTTTTACAATAATTCCAGAAAAAACGGCAAATATTTTGAAAAACAATAAAATTATCATAAGTCTAACATCTGGTCCTTATCAGAATTCAGAAACATTCGTATGACCTAAGTAGTTACTATATTTGAAAGTTTCTACACAGTAATATGTAAAGTGTGACTATACATAAATACTATAAACCTTTCTCCCTTTTTAAAGAAGTCGGTTTCAAATGGAAGGATAGAATAAGATTTTTACAAATACATAATATTGTCAGTGAATGCTAAGCCAGAGATCCTAGGGGAATGCTTGAATAAACAAATTAAAACTTTGCTTGTTGCAAACTCTTGATTAACTTCATGTAACCATATGTAAATTTATGCTGATATATGTAGATGGGGCTACACAGATATATAGGATGAAGCTCGTCTCGCTTATGAATTACTTGAATAATTTATTTTTATGATTTATTCTGTAATGTTCGACGTTTTCATGATAATGGTTACATAAACAAGACTTACATGTAGATAACGCGTATAAATTAGCAGCAAGTGAAGTCTTAGATTGTGACGATCGGGCGTTATATGTGTACTCGTAGGTATATCTATGCTATTATCATATACCTAAGACGCTGTTTTCCGGTCTGATACAACAATCGGATCCCACGCCATTTATTTGTACCATAAAATCCAGTCTGATCCCGACATTATTATCCGTTCTGATCCCACTCATTGTTTTATGGCCAGGATTTTGTTCTGCAGTTTCACTGATTTTAACCACATAACAACTAACAGAAGCTACTGAAAAATTTGCAATGTCTGATTAAATATTTTTACACTATTTTTTTTTTAGGTTTTCCACAGACTCAAGGGTCCGTGCCATTTTTTAAGTTAAGTTAGAAATTTATTTATTACCAACATTACTATGGGGACCATTCCTACAGCTTGCACTATTTATAGGTCAACATTCTATTGCACTATTTATAGGTCAACATTCTATTGCACTATTTATAGGTCAACATTCTATTGCGCACAATGACTCAGTTTCCAAAATTTTTACCTTATTAAATTCGCACAAAATATATATTTTCTAACTTTAGTACGAATCATTTTCAACAGAAAACATTTCAGAAGTTCCAGAATACAATTTGGAGCTTTTGCCAAAGTTCTCGTGTTAGCATTTTGTAAATATCCTTGTGAAAGTTTCAGAATGTTTTAACATTTGCCAAAGCTGAAACCTTAAACTAAACGAACAACACTTGAACATGGAAATTCAACTCGTGCTTAAATTAACCATAGTTCATGTTATTATTAGGGTTCCATACCTAAAAGGCTAAACGGAGCTCTATTAATGCACTTTTTCAGTGTGTATGTCTGTCCGTAAGCTCGTAAACGGAATAAGTCACAATCTTATTATTATTACTAGCTGCGCCCTGCGGAGCTACCCCCTGTTTTACATAAATTATACCAAAGTTGACTGGAATAAGAACATGTGTGCTTGTAGCCATTCCTAAAACCATACCAACCACTTACAATAACATTTTTTTTTATTTATAGTATTGTGACGGAATAAGCTCGAGGCCCACCTGATGTAAAGCGGACTAACCTCTGCCTACAACAGATGCATTTCGTTTGTCACGATTTGCACTGCGCCCGTCACCTTGAGACATATTTTTTAAGTCTCTTATATGCCTGTAATTTCACTGGCTCTCCAGGACTGCTGAAGGAACACGCCGTTAGGTGCTTGGCGACAGATTTTCTACTGAAATTCAGTAGAAAATCTGTCAAGCCGGTATTGAGTTAAGACGTAACAAAGAAACACACAAAATTTCACCTCAATAATAATATTTGTAGATTCTGTAGAATAGACATACCTAATCATTGAAATGTATTCCTTATTTACTTATATCAGAGCTAAAACTAAAGCTTCACAATAGTATAGTATTATGTAGAGGTGTATAAACGTAGAAACCAATACTGATAAATAGAGCTGGCTACTTTTAGACTTTGCCCTTCATTTTAATTTATCGTAATAGAAAAAGCTACCTACAGAGGAAATTGCAAGCGCTTGAACTGGAATGGCAATTATGGTGATTCTGGGTATCAAAAACCGCTCTTATGGCTTATATTATAATAGAAGGAAATAAGGATTCCTCGCTCATCCCACGGAAAAAATATTTTTTTCCGGAATAAAAAGTAAGCATGTGCTATTCCAGGGAGTAATCTTCCTTCATACCAAATTTTATCAAAATTGGTTTAACCGCGTCCTGGTTAGCAATCTAACAAATATACTACAATTTGTTGCTCATCCCACGGGAACACTATACTTTTTCGGAATTAAAAATAGCCTATGTGTTGAAACAGAGAGTTAGCTACCTCCATACTAAATTTTATCAAAAAGGTAATGTTGCACACTGGTGTAACAAAATTGATTCAGCCGTTTGAGCGTGAAGAAGTGACAAACATATCAACACACAAACTTTCACATTTATAATATTAGTAGGATTCCGCGCTTTACCCATGAAATTACAGGCACAGGAGACTTAACAGCTGTCTCACAGTGACGGGTGCAGTGCAATTCATGACACTTGTGATGAAATGCATCTGTTATAGGCAGATCTTATGTGTCTCGATTAGATGTCCTCGATCCCTGCGATCTTTTAGATTTGTAATGTTACAAATACACCTACCTTTATTATTTCTGTGCAGCCAGCTACGTAGATCCATAATTCCATATAGGAATATTATTTAAAATATGAATTATTTTTTATAAACAAAAAGCTAGTCACATCTTCAAATTTACATTTTCGTATTCAGCCTTCCATGCCTTCTCTATGATACTGCGCACAAAATGGGCTCCCACGAGCACACCTCCCACCTAGACCATTAGGTGATTATAAACATAATACATAGGTACTAAATAATCAGATAGATGAAAGGACACTTTCATCTATCTGATTATAATCGTGATGTTAGGAAGGTAGCAAGAGAGTAAAGTATCAGTATTTTCGTCGGTTCACTTGGCGTTGTACTCAAGGAGGGGTCCTTGAGTACAACGCTAAGTGAACCGACGAAAATATAATTCCTAGTATAATACTTTTTAAGGGGCTACCTTGCAAACCGCCCCCGCAAAAAGGCATAATATGCTTATCAACTAAATTAAATTTTGTAATAGATTAGAAAACTAGTTAAAAAAGAGGTTGATTAATAACATAAAAAAATAATGCTGCCTCCTATCGATACAATTGAATGCCCGCGTATTGTATTAATACAGTCTGGTAGAATATAGATACTTGATCTAAGATAGATCGGCTTCGGTGGGATTATAGACTGATTTACTTCAGACTTGGAAGGAGGAAGGACTGACTGACAGACTTTTGGACTGACAGGCTCAGTGGCAATAGCTATGGACTGCCGCGCTGCAGGTCCAGGTTCGCATCCCACCGCGGACTTGAGCTTCGTCGCATAGTGGAAGAGCATTTTGCGAAAAACCTGCCTGGCTAGCGACCACTTTCAAGTTGAAAATCTGTCGCCAAGCACAAAAAGCTATTTACTTGCCTTAGAAACTATTTACAGAACGTGTGTCTACGTTTCTGCTGCTAAGAAATTAACTTATTTCTCCTAACTATGAAACTGTGGATCGGCTCAGAAAAACCTTTTTTTTTTTTTTATGTTGTTGTGGTGGAACAAGCTCGAGGCCCACCTGATGTTAAGTGGACTAACCTCTGCCTATAACAGATGCATTTGATTACAAGTCATGAAGTGCACTGCGCCCGTCACGTTGAGACGCAGTTGGTAAGTCTCATGTGCCTGTAATTTCACTGGCTCTCAAGGACTGCTGCCGGAACACACCGTTAGGTGCTTGGCGACAGATTTTCTACTTGAGGGTGGTAGCTAGCCAGGCGGGCAATTGCAAAATACCCTTCCACCATGCGGTGAAGCTCAAGCCGGCGGTGGGGATCGAACTAGGGATCTGCGGTGTGGCAGTCCATAGCTATTACCGCTCGGCCATCATTGCTTGGTAACCTGTGTGAGTTCAATGGTTACGTATCCATATCAGACATATTTCTTACTCCTGGGACACGGACATTCTTCTCATTAAAATTGTTGGGCATCACGCAAGCGGGGTGCGGCTTTGGCAGATAGGCATACAACATAGCATTACGACTGCCATCCTAAGACAACCACAGTGACCTAAGCACGGAAGTGCTCAGTTGTTAATGCCTTTTGCGGTCACTCATACTAATACTGACCGCAGTGATCTTTCAGTATCGTATAGTTGATTGGTTAAAAGCAACTTAGCAAGCTCCGTCATAACTGCTACAATGATACTTACATAGTAGCAGCGAATTTCGCGAATGCCCGCCTGGGTAGCTACCACTTCATTTAGGAAATCTGCTGCTAAACAAGAACGGTGTGTTTCGGCAGCTATCCTTGAGTGCCAGTAATCCTAGGTTAGCTTGAACAACATCTCCGACCACATCATCACTTACTGGTTAAATAGTTTTCAAATGCTAGACTATCAGCAATAAAAAAAAATACACACTGTACTAATTAACACTATATTTTAACACTCAAAACGACCATTAAGCTGCAATAAAGTCAAAAAACTGCGTCGCGTCGTGAAATCTGATAGCCAGAGGATTGATACAGTAAATCCGGTTGAAATATTTTGAACCGTTTTGTAAAAGGTCTCTGGATCCGTTGGGAATCGATTGTTTGACCTCAGGCTTTGGAACAAGTGCACAAGAGCAAGAGGTGGGGTCAGACATGTAGAGATCTATAGCATATTTAAAAAAAAAGAGTATATTAAACGTGATAGTAAGTACAAAAAACTACATATTTTAACGACCTACATAAGTGAGATAAGAGTAGACGGATTATAATAAATTTTGATAGTACGCGGGCAAAAGTTCAAAGACATTTTGTTTAGTAGTGAATCTTTGTGTGTTGTTGAAGCTGTGAAGTACGTAAAGACTATATAGCAATATAAGCAATATGAACTAGTTATTTTAAGATAAAAATAACTAATTAATTATTGACTAGTAGGTAGGTGCTCAAGGTGTAAAGTACTTCTGAATGATGTTTTTTTATACTGCTCGATAATATAATATTGTCTAATTGCAACATCCCTTCCCCATTAAAAATGGCGATGTAAACCTTATTCTTATTGGGGTTGATATGTCCTGCACTGACATTCCGATTCGGGTGTTTTATGCATTTCCCCCACCAGCTTCTTTCTACCCATGACTTCCCAACTCCTTAATATGGCGGAGAAGGACTCTATATTTGGCGTTGATGAGGATTTCGTAGGTGACAATGGCTCACATAGTCCCGTTTAATTTTTTATTTGTTTCGCGGCTTCATAGTGCAATAGTTCATGTATCACGGTCTTTCTTCACGTATATTCCTCTATATAGTGGACTGTCTATTGCTCCAGTTTTGTGCAGAAAGTAATTCAGGTTCCAGTGACCTGTAAAGAGGCTTACAACACCTACAAGGCGCAATTCCTCCCGCTGTAACATTAACAGGATATTTGTAAGCTTCTGGATTAGAGTTAGAAACATGAACTTTGCAAGTTTGCAATCTTCTAACTTATCCTACAAGTTTTGTTGTTCTCTCTCGGTGTGACGACGCAAAAGTTCCCATTTTTCCTTTGCTGATGTAAATCCACGTAGGTATGTTGTAAGAACGTAGTTTCGTAATATTTTAAATACAAAGTGTGCAGTTTCGGTGAAATTTTGCACGCATATCACTTATGCTTCTGTTTTGGCAAATGCCTTAAAAAAAGGTTTTTCAAAATTTTGCGCGATATACTTTTGTATGAAAATTCTTATTTTCACATATAAAGATAAAATGTATAATAAAATGAAATCTTAGCAAACCAGAAGGCTCAAGGACATGAATGCAAAGTTTTACGGAGTAGGAACACATGGTATTTAATATATGACAAAACTAAGTTTGTCTGGGAAGCGCTATAAAATGACATCAAATAACTATTAAGCGCATGCATATTATCGATTTGCAGTCATTTTAATAATTAATATAACCACATCTTCAGCCGTTTCGCATAAATACAGCATATTGTGTCAGCTTGAGTACCATAACCTCACCTAACACACTCATAATCTTAGTAGCATCGAAATTTATTTAGCACTAACTAAATAAACTTCGTTCGTTTGAGTTAATTGAACTATAGAAAAAGTTGACGAAATAAAATTTCTTGGAATCGTATTAGATCAAAATCTTAACTGGAAATCACACATAGACAGCGTATGTAAGAAATTAAATAGATTCATATTTGCCCTTGGACGATTAAGAAGTACTTCGGGTCAAAACACCGCAATGACTGCATATTTTGGTTACGTCGCCTCAGTTCTAGGTTACGGACTAATGTTATGGGGTAACTCTACTCATATAAAAAGAGCTTTTATTATTCAAAAAAAATGTATTAGAGCTGTTTGTGGAGTCGGTCCACTAGAATCATGTAAACCACTTTTTAAAAAACTGAATACACTGACATTAATAGGTTTATATATTTATCAAATAGGATGTTTTGTTAAAGAACATGACGCATTTTTTAACCACTTTGAGGAAAAATCTAACTCTAGGGCAAAATATAGAGACCCAACGAGGTTAATGGTGCCTATATGGAAAACTGCACTTGCTCGAAAGAGCTGTGTGACTATGACAGTAAAAATATTTAACAAGATTCCTAGAGATATTAGAGAATTACCAATTAGACAATTTAAAACTAAACTTTTTAAGTGGCTAAAAGAAAAATGCTTTTATGACATTAATGAATTATTCGGTGTAAATTGAGGATGACATGTTTATTTAATAATTTAGTAATAATTTTAATAATATATACATATGTTTTAATTGTTTGACATGTAATTTCATTAATAAATAAATACTAATAATATTATATTGTACGTCTGTCATGGACAAACTGTAGTTCTACTAGCACTTGTGCTCTTAATAAGATCTAATATGTACACGGTTTATGCAATAAATAAATTTCATTTCATTTCATTTCATTTCATTTCATTTCATTTCATTTCATTTCATTTCATTTCATAAGTATTGTTTTTTTTTCTTTATGCTTGATAGATTAGCCTTTGATCACTATCTCACCTGATGGTAAGTGATGATGTCGACGAAGATGTTGTTTAGGCCTACCTAGAAGTACTGGCTCTCAAGGACAGCTGCCGGAACACCATCAGGTGCTTGGCGGCAGATTTTCTACTTGAGGGTGGTAGCTAGCCAGGCGGGCATTCGCAAAATGCCCTACCACCATGCTATAACGACTGCCATCCTAAGACAACAATCGAGACCGACGGCTTAACGTGCCCTCCGAAGCACGGAAGTGCTCAGCAGTAATGTCACTAGCGGTCACACATCCAACTCATGACCGCGGCTGACGTTGCTTAACTTTGCTGATCGGTTCAGAACGGCTGAGCAAACTTTGCTATGAACGCTTCAAAATATGCTATAAAATCGGCATGTTCTAAAATTTCAATTGAGGAAGCTCGAACATACACAGTTTATAACGCACTCCTGGAAACTATGAGTAGTTACTGTAGATACCGCTTATTCTTAGCTGACGTCGATATGAACTAGGGAGTGAAAGTCAAGCAGAACGAGAAAAAAAAATTGCAATTGTAATGGACGCCTACATTCAGACAGATAACTTGTCCATAAAATAAAACAAAAAAGCATTAAATTTTTCATTCATTCAATTCAACATTTCATTATTACAACGGAAAATTAGCTGTTAAATCATTCACAAAGCGATTTAATAGTTTAGAGTGAAGTGTTTATTTAGAATATATACGCTAACACTCGTACGAAACCCATCTGTAGAATATTCTAGAACAGGTAATGTGGGGTTTAAAAGCCAATCTGTTCAGGATTTTCGTGCTATGCGGTCGTACAGATATTTTTCCGATAACCCAACCCCTTTCTTGTCAGTAACGGAAATAAGCTATTGAAAATGCTTGTTTAAAGTAGGTTTAGTACGGCAAATTCCTTTTTATTGGATGTGATAAAATCTTATTTTTCGTAGCGGAAGGAATTTTATGGAATATTTATAACCAACTTAAAGAAGAAGAAGGATGCACTTCTTACCCAAAATTCATCTTGCTTGTAGTACAAATTTGAACTATAGATGTCGCTCTATCCACATACGATGCTTAAGAACGCACACAGAATATACCGCGGCTATGGGGGTGGATGGTGCGGGTTCGAATACCGTGCATGCCTATAATTTTTCCTCTCGATGTAATTTTGTAATATAATACGACGAACATATATCATTGCAAGAATAAAAATAATAAAGAAAGGTACTCTATTCGGTTGTATTTTTTTTTTCAAATATTTGTCACACTATTATTCGCCAATTATGAATTGATTTTGATAATTCTTTTTTTGTTTGGCATAATATACTCGTACCTCCAACTTGGTCCCATTTCAATTTCGTTAACATCAGCTATGTAGTTTTTATATTACTACTCAAATAACTAAGAAGTATATGCCAATATGCTTTTACTAGTATTTATTACTGATAGGTTAGCATTTGAGCATAATCTGTCCTGATGGTAAGTGATGATGTGGTTGAATTTTTGTTCAGGCTAAACTAGAATTACAGGCTCTCAAGGACAGCTGCCGCAACACACCATTACGGGCACCGCGACAGGTTCAACGGAAGTACGCTGTAGGTTTTGATTCCCTTGTGTGTGTCAAAAATTTGCGGCAAAAACAGCTGTATCTTTTGATTGCGTTAGCTTAGAAGTTTGATATGTTCACACCTCCACGGGACAGTAGAGCTGAGTACCTATTTGATATGAATTTCAGCTTAATACCTCCACGCGTTCTTGAGAAAAGGGTCATGACAGACGGACAATAAAGTGATCCTTTTTTTCCGTTTTTTCCTTTTGAGATATATACGGATCCTTAAAAAAACACTTATATTACAATGGCCATAGACAGCACGATTGAATAGTTAAGTGAAAAACCCATCTGAACTCCATCCATTTTATGGTTAACGTGCCCTTTGAAGCACAAAAGTACTCAATAATAATGTCAGTACCGGTCACCCATCCAACCCATGTGTTGGCGCCACAATGTTATGATGCCCACTTTGTAAGCGGGGGGCGGTTATGGGAAATTGAGAAAGTCTTTCTCAATGGTCCAGGTTCCTAAGAATCTGGTGCGTGGAGTCAAGAAAGGAAATCATGAGACTCCGGCGGGTGTGGACTGTATTTGGGAAAAGCCTTTCGATAGGGCTGGTTCGCGGTGCGGCGACAGAATAGAGGGTAGACCGGTTGGCAGCTAAAGGAGAAAGTTACAGGGTTACAGGAAAATAGGACATACACGCCTACCTTGTCTCCTTTCACCTGCTTCTCCGTTGCTTATGAGGATCTGGTATAGGCTTCTACAGCTTCCTGGATCCTTGTCTGGCCAAAAGCGCACGCTGGCAATGTGCTTGCCTGGGCGCGGAGCTTCCTTAGCGAACACTTCACGAAACACTCACGTTTGTGTTCACCTTTGATACTTATTTTCACTATTGCTGTCTATATAAACGTTAAATTGTAAAACTTATCTAGTAACAGTTTCTCTGCCGTACTTTCTGCGGTTAGTAGTTGCCTCGACGGGATTTGACAACGTACTGATGCAATGGATGCATCTCGTCATATGTGAGAGGCAAATATGCAGTAGGCGTGCGTGGGAAAGGGATAATACATAGAAGTGAGGGTTGTACGGATATAACTGCCAACGCGATAAACCAAAAGACAGAGAACTGTGGTAGGATGCTAATGCGCGCGAAATATGAATAATATTAAACGGTTTTGGCGGCAACACCATGAACGCGGCGGAAGTTCTTTCACTTAGCGGGTCGGTTAAGAACGGCTAGTGAAACTGTAGTGGTACATGTGGAAGGCAATTATATTTTTTTTTGATTCTTGTGAAAGATAACTTAAGCAAGAAATCCGGCGTTTCAAAGGAACTAGCATCTGGTCAGTCATAAAATGCAATAAGCTGTCTGAAAGGAATTATCTACAATAGAGAGACCCTTTTTGGAATAAAACAATGGACATCCGTTTTGGAACGTTATTCGAAACATGTTTATGACGCGAGCCGTGTGACTTTACAAAAATACACCATTTGTTGCATGTTAAAGGATAATGATCTTTATTAAGCATATATCAATGATAGCGTAGTTGAGCTATAACATAGGTAACGATTTATCTGCGAGTTAGCTTATAAATAAACTGTTCTCATGTAGAGGGGATGCGGCTTGTCACAATAGCGATATATGGAAGGATTGCCACTTTAAATACCTGGATCTGAGATTATGGTAAACGCCAAGCTTAGGGCGTATGTAATCATCAAACACATGTTATATACACTTGTAAATGTTGTGTTACAGAACAGACATGGCGCCAAAATCGAGCCCGCCATTATTTGACCACGTGGGTTAACGCTGGCGCTGTCGATTATCCAATCACATAGATCAATTTTGCTTCGGTTGGGTGTAACCAATCAGGGCCTTTCGCGGCTATGACGGCTTGGCGCTGTCCACGAGGGTGGGAGCGTGAGATGCCGGGACATTCCGACGTGCGGTGTGCAGAGGAGCACCAGTCTCCAATAATTAAAAAGTAGTTTTTAAAGTGCAGTGATCGTGCGTCGACCGTCCGTGTCCAGACATTTACATAAGTTAAGTAATATCGACATCTAGACGGAGAATTTAGATCGCCCAAATGATAATCATAGAATAATTATTAAATTTTATAAAACCTTTGGTTTAGTCACAATTACGATCTAAATTCACCGTGATACTACTATTCGTGTGTGTGTTCTTTTCAGCTCTTAGATATAGATCTATTGTTCTAAATTTTGTGTATATTTATAATATCGAAATCATATGAAAAGAGTGGCCAAGGTTTTTTCCACGTTTTTCCTTGGTATCCTACAAACTTGCTTGTGAAACGTGTGGGTAAATGTAGAATCAAACTCTTATTAATATAAATTTTAATCTGAAAGTAAATTCCTGAAACTTATCTTGTTTTTGAATAATCACTACCCCTAGCCCCTTAATTAAGGCAAAGACAGTTAGGAAATATCTTGGATCCAGAGTAACGTATCCTGTAATTGACGTAGTACAGTTTTATAATATTTACCAGGTTTAGAAGTCTTAGGCATAACTATTCACTATTATTGATATGTGCTCGTAGAAGGTCACGGTATACTAATATTTATGAAATATAAATATACGTGTCGATTTCCTTTGAGTTAGAGAAGTTATGGTCACATACTTACATTTCATACCTAACAGACAATAAGCTAATTGAGATTAAATCTATTTGCTGTTATCAATTTATGTGATTTGTCCCTGTCATTATCTCGTGTAACAAAAGAGTCGAATGCCGTCTTATATGACGAAGGTGCGATCTCTGATTTTGTAGGTAATCATATAATATAAATACTAAAGATCAGTCAACATGTTCTGACAAATGTAAAAGGTCAGTCGATGTATTCCTGACAAATGATAATTGAATTGATGGTTTAATACTATCAAGTCAGTAGACAATAGTCCTGACACACATGATATAATTTTAACGATCAGTTAACGAAGTCCTGACATATTGCTAAAAGACTGGCTAACTCAGTTCCGGCTCAGAGAGGACACATACACGGTCGGGTTCTTCTTCGCGCCTTCCTGCTTGGTTAGCGCGGATGCGGTTTCAGGCATGTAGGGCCTCTTTCCGCGGTGCTCGCTCGCAGTCTGCAATCGTGCAGACTGGTCATTGGGTTGGGCTAATGCCCTTGCTCTTGCTCCTCAGCTGTCAGCCTGCACGTTGGGCAATACCCTGCCTGGGTGTGCCCGCTGTGAGGAAGCTCTGGGGAGGGGATGTCCAACTTCGTTGTGCTGAAGGAGATCACGTGGCTGTGGTCTGGCTGAGTGGTGTTTGACTT
The DNA here is from genome assembly GCA_963890685.1 of Plagodis pulveraria. Taxonomy (NCBI): domain Eukaryota; kingdom Metazoa; phylum Arthropoda; class Insecta; order Lepidoptera; family Geometridae; genus Plagodis; species Plagodis pulveraria. The sequence goes on from OY982950.1 coordinate 8,103,735, forward strand.
GCATAGGAGCCAGTCCTCTGAGGTGAGGGTGTTCTGAGGTGTCCACTTTTTCGAACATCTTCTTAGTGAGGGCCGTGATGTGTACTTCCAAATCTTCGACTTTAAGGTCTCTACTGATTGTGGAGTTCCGTACAAATCTTGGCGCGTCGGTTATCTGCCGTAAGGTGATGTTTTGTTGCGCTCTCATTTTCTTGCGGTGGCTGTCCGCGACGAGGGCAAACCATGCCGGGGCCGCGTAGGATAGGTGTGGGCGGACATATGTGAGGTAGATGGCTCTCTTTACGCGCAGTGGGAGCCTGGATCTGATCACTGGGTTCAAGAGGGCTCGTGCTGCTCTAGTAGTGTTCACGGTGTTTGTAACATGTTGGGCCATGGTCAATCTTCTGTCGATTGTGACCCCCAGGTATTTGGCCGTCTTTTGCCATGGTATCTGAGTGCCTAGAAGTTGGAGCTTTTGCGGGAGTGAGGAAATCTTCTGTTTGGTAACCATCATGGCCTGCGTCTTGGCGACGTTCACCCTCAACCTCCATTTCGCGAGCCAGTCGGGCAGCAGGTCTAGCGCTCTCTGCATTTTTATTCCTGCGTGATGGCTTTTGAAGGATGAGGTGAGTAGTGCCGCGTCGTCTGCGTACAGAGCCAAGGTGGTTCCAGCGTCTGTGGGCAGATTATCCGTGTAGATGGAGTAGCACGCAGGGGAGAGGCAGCTGCCTTGTGGGACGCCCGCCTCTATCCCGCGCTCTGATGATAGGACTCCATCCACTCTGACTCTAAACTTTCTATTCTTCAGGAAGGATCTGATGGTAAATATGGCTCTTCTTGGGGATCCGGTTTTCATGAGCTTGGAAAGGAGTCCGTCATGCCAGACTCGGTCAAAGGCTTTTTCCATGTCCAGGAATACTGCTACCGTAGGCTCCTTTTTGTTCATGTTTTGTGCCAGGAGGTGCAGTACCCTGGACAATTGGAGAGTTGTGGAGTGTTCCGAGCGGAAGCCGAATTGTTCTGGGCGTGGGTTCAGATGTGGCGCCATGAGATGTAGAAAGAGCCGCTCAAAGACCTTAGACAAGCTTGGCAGGAGGGTTATTGGGCGGTAGCTTTCTGGTTTCCGGACGTCCTTTCCTTGTTTGGGTAGCATTATAACGTGGCCAGTTTTCCATTCAGTTGGGAAGTGCCCGGTGCGGAGGATCCCATTAAACAAACGCGTGATAGATGCGATTGTTTTGTATGGGAGATGCCGTAGTGCATTGTTTCCTATGCCGTCCGCGCCGGGTGCCTTCTTGGGTTTGGTATTTTGAAGGGCTCTTTGCACCTGTCTTGGGCTGACGACCATTGGTTCATCCTGGGGATCTAGTGGGGTGAGGAAGTATTGTTCCACGAGGTTTTCGATTGTGGATGTGTGACCATAGTTTTCTGATTGGTTGGGCTTGAATTGGCTTTCTAGTGATTGGGCGAAGATCTCGGCTCTGTCTATTGCCCTATATCTAAGGTTGCCGTCTTCGTGAATCAGTGGCCTGATGGGTTCGGGATGTTTACGAAGTTGTCGACAGAGTTTATGTAGGGAAGTCCAGTCTCCTGCCGCTTCATCGATCCTCTGTTCCCATCCCGAACTGTTCTGGTCCTCTAGTTCCCGTGTGATCTTATCTTGGAGGTAATTGAGCTTTTTCTTGATTTGTGGATCGCGAGTTTGTTGCCAGTCTTTCCGCGTTTGGCGCTTCTCTTTGCTGAGTACTTGGATGTAGCGGGGTAGGCCGGGTAATCTTCCCATGCCTTGTGGACCTCTAGAGGAAGTGGCTTGAGTCAGTGCGTTCTGAAGGCATCGGTTTATTTCGCCGGTGAGATCATCTACATCTGATGAGGTTATGGTGCGTCTGGAGGGCGTGTTTTCCCATGCTATCTTCTGGAATGTGGGCCAATCTACTTTTGGTTTAAGGGATGTCCGTGGGGCCTTGGTTATTTCCTGTTCCATGGTCAGCAGGATGGGCTGGTGGTCCGACCCGGTATCCTCATCTAGTACTGAGAGGTGCGGGTTTTTGTGGAGTCCACTGTGGACTACAAGGTCGATGACGTCTGGCAAGTGATTGGGGTTGTGCGGATAGTGGGTTGGTACTTCCGGTCCTGTCACCGTGAAACCCTTGTCATCGGCTTCATTGAGGAGCCTCCGTCCGCTGTTGTTAGTGGTGGCGGAGTTCCAAGCTGGGCTCTTGCAATTCCAGTCACCTGCCAGAATGGTTGCGGTGGAGGGGTGCAGCAGTTTACTCAGATCTTGAGGGTCGAGTAAGTCAGATGGTGGTTTGTAGATCGAGTATAGGTGCATTGGGTTGCCGTCTATACTGACTTCTATCCCCAGTGCTTGCATGGAGTTGAGGCTGTCGCTGGGATCCGGTAGTAATTGGTGAACTACCCTTCTATGCACCAGGGCTGCCAATCCTCTGTAGGCTCTGGTCTCTGTGGATTGGTCTAGCCGGTAGGTATGGTAGCCTGGGAACTTGGCTTTTATGTCCGGAGTTAGCAGGGTCTCGCAGAGGAGGGCAATGTCGGCATTTTCTCTCTTGAGGATTGCTCTGAGGTGCAGATACACTGCAGGTGACTGACAGGTCTGGTGTTGACCCGCAAGCAGAGTTGATTGCGTCAGCCGTTAGTCAATTTCCGGGATTGACTTATCAGGCAGACATCAGATAATCGTACTTAACTGAAAGGTCGACCTCTACAAATCCATATTTAAATTAATGTTAAACTCTTGCCTTTAACCTTTGGTTTATAAATTTCTGACAGCCAAGTTAGTAAAAGATATTCTTAAGAACGACAATACGCAGGGTATCTTTGGTAAATGGTGAACAAAGATAAGACACGATTACTTCAGTGAACGAATCCTTGATAGCTGAGATTTCAAGAATTTTGCAGCTGTGATAAGTATAAGGGAAGTATTAGAACTATATATGAAATAGGTCACTTAGCACGTGCGGGTCCATTACAGTTGTTGCCGCGGACCAGAATCTAGGAAATAAAGAGTATTGCGTGTAGCATACCCCTAGAAGAGAAACTGAGTTATTTTGTATTTATATACTAAAATTAAATTAAAACACAACGTAGAATTGAATAAAACACAACGTAGAATTACTAGACGATCATCATCACCTTTAAATTATTAAGTGATCCTTTGTTATAAGCGTATTGTTGTTCAGGTTATTGTCTGTTGGTATGAAGGTATAAGGTTTAACCGTGTAGATATAATATAGTGTATGGGAAGGCAAGTACCTAGGAAACTTGTTTTCTTATATAATATATAGTATTCATCAGAGGAGATCAGTACTTGTATTATTTGACTTGTGCTTAATATTGCATATTTATTCCGCTTGCTATTTATTGTTGTGCATTTGTTTGTGTGATATATAGTATTGTGTGGTATTTTATAGCATCATTATGTCTGCTGTTAGAGGGAAAAGGCGTGGTCGTAAACATGTTTCAAATGCGAATACAAATAATGAAAGTCACGGTATGACTGAACCGAGTAATGCAATCGTAGAAAGTCAGTTGGGGTTCCAGATGATAAGCTCTCAATTAGAGTCTATTATGAAGCGTTTAGACACAATAGAACAGGAACGCGCTACTAACTCAACCGTCAGTATGGCTACTACAAGTTTAAACTCGATTTCTAATGATTCGTTACCGCGAGCAAATAATTCATTAGATTGTTCAGCAGTTCCTGGGTCAAGTTCGGAGGTTACGTATATAATGCGTCCTACTATCGACAAACCTAAATTCAATGGACGAGACGACACAAACCCTATGAGATTTTTAAAGAAATTAAAAAAATATATTTGTTCCGTTAACGGTCAAAATCGTGCCATCGATATAGCTACGGGTTGTTTGTCAGGTTCGGCACTTACAATGTTAGAATTATATAGTGATAATTGGGAAACGTTATCTGATTTTGAAAAGGATTTTCAAAAGACTTTCTGGGGTCAGAGACAACAAGAAAGAGCTAAATATAAATTAATTAACACCACATGGAAGGAGAGTTCCGGGTTGTCCATGAGCGAGCATTTTGCTGAACAAATTGATACGGTTAGGTTATTAACTATTCCGTTGAGTGAGAGTGATATGGTTAACTCTGTCATGAGGCATTTCCCAGTAGAAATACAAAGGTTATGGTTTACTAGGAAAGATCAAATTTCAGTTTTTACAGCGGCAGAATTTATCAGAGATATAGAACAGAATGTTGTAGTCAGTTCAACTGATAAACCCACAGTAATCAACAACAATAATTATAGTAGAGGCGGTAATCGTGGACGAGGTGGGTTCAGGCACGTAAACTCCATGAACACAATACCTGTTGATAGGAGTAAGTATCATGCGTATCGCGGACGAGGTCCACGTAACGTTAGAAATAATTACCGTCGCCAGCGTCCGTATCCCGCGTTAAAATGGGAAAAGGCCACGGAAACTAACTCTACCTCAAACACAGGTAGGCCGGGGGTCGGCTTCGTAGAAAATCTTAAAACTAATGAGATGGGTACATTCGCTCAGGGAAACGAATTGTTGTCGGACGTGCAAGCCTCGACGAGTCGACAATAAATAACGCTAGAGGCATGTTGAATGATCAGAGTTGTAACGACGTAGATAATAACGCTCGAAACAACGCTATTATTGTTGCTTATAATTATATGAAAAGGACGGGTTGGAGGCCGGGAAAAGGATTAGGTAAAAATGAAGATGGAATGAGGTATCCTATTATACATAAATTTAACTCTAGCAAAAACTCTATAGAAGACGTGGTAGGGATATTGTTAGGTAGAACGGAAAGTGAAGTTTTGGTTTGTGAGGAAGTAGGGCGGCCGTGTATTACATGTAACAATCGCGAAAGGGGTTTGTATACCATATTAGGTGATTCAGATTATTATGAAGATGGTGACATAGTACATTCCCTGTCTCGGTTGCCAGAGATTACGATCAAAATAAATAATCATGAAATTAAGACCTTAATCGATACGGGGAGTCAGATTACTGCAATTAGTGTTGATTTATATGATTCTATTAAAAGGGAGATGGGTGATTTGCCTGAGGTACCGACACCTTCAATGCAAATACAAGGAGCTTTCGGATCGAAAAGTGAAAGGGTTAACAAACTTATTGTTGTCACGATCGAGTTAAGTAATGTCCAGGTAGATACACCAGTTATGGTTTTAAAGTGGCTACCATATTCTATGATACTAGGGCATGATTGGCTAGAACGCATGAAAGCAGTTATATCATGTGGGCCAGATAAGGTTCTGAGCGTTGAACACTTAGGTATTAGGACACAGATAAAGATTGGCACAGCATGCTTAGATAACGACTGGGAAGGGACCATCAATAATTTAGAGACAACAGTGATTTCAAGCGCCATTGTAACAAAGGAAGATATCACAATAGAACAATACGTTCAATCTTTAAATAAATCGGATTCTCAGAAGGATCTGTTACTGGCTGTGTTGCAACAAAATAGTACTGTATTTTCAAGCAAGCCAGGACGCACAAATAAGTACATACATAAGATCGAAATGATAGATAATACGCCGTTTATAAAACGCTCCTATCCAATTCCTTTCAAACACAGAGAATTGATAAGAGATAAGATAATTGAACTCGAAGAGCTGGGGATAATAAAACGTGAGGCTACACCTTATAGCAGCCCTATGACTTATGTAATTAAGAAAAATGGGAGTGTTAGGTTATTGCTTGACACGCGTGAGTTAAATAAAAGAATGGTGGGAGATGCTGAGGCTCCATTATTGACATCCGAGATATTACAATCTTTTCACAACGTAAAGTTCATGAGTGTGCTAGATTGTAGTGATGCGTATTTTCATATACCGTTGGATAGTAATTCAACAAAGTATACAGGGTTTACTTACATGGGAAAAACATATACCTACAATGTACTACCACAAGGTCTCAAGACTTCGGTGTCTAGTTTTAGTAGAGCGATGGATATTATCTTAGGTCCAGAAGTAAAGGATTTCTGCGTTAATTACTTGGACGATTTGGTAGTATTTACATCTGGGACGTTCGAAATGCACCTAGAACACCTAGATAAAGTGTTGCACCGATTACGTGATGCGAACATGCGATGTAGTTTGACAAAGTGTAGTTTCTTAGAAACGGAAGTTAAACTGTTGGGCCATATAGTAACTGTTAGCGGTATTCAGGTAGACAAAGACAAGACCCGCGCTATCAGAGAATTCCCAGTCCCTAAAAACATAAAGCAATTAAGGGCGTTCTTGGGACTCATAAACTATTTTAGAAAGTTTATTCATAGGTACGGGGAGGAGACGAAACCTTTGTGTCAATTGCTAAGAAAGGGTATAGCGTGGCAATGGACACCTGAGATTCAAGGTGTCTTTGACCGAGTCAAGGATTTATTTATAGCCACTGTGATGTTAATACATCCTGACATAAACAAACCATATTATGTTCAAACGGATAGCAGCGCAGTTGGGATAGCCGGAGTCGTATACCAGCTATCGGAAGAGGGTGACCCAATGGTCGTTGGGTTTTGTAGTAAAGGGCTAACGGATGCGGAGATGCGCTGGACGGTCTCTGAGCAAGAGTTATATGCTATTGTTTACAGTTTAGCTAAATTTGAAACGTATCTTAGGGGGGCACAAGTGATAATTCGGACCGACCATAAAAGTTTGACGTTTTTACATTCGTGGAAGTTGCTAGGTGCGCGCTTGATTCGTTGGGTTCATTTTATGGGACGTTTCAACTATAGAGTTGAACACGTGCCGGGAATAACGAACGTAGCGGACACAATATCAAGGTATATACCGAACATTGAATTAGGTCGCGGAACACGTGTTGTAAATCCTCAACTTAATATGTTCAAGACGAAAAATTCGCAACATATATCGGAACAATTAAAATGTATTGGAAAATTACAAAAGGAAGATGCGGAATTGCGAACCATAATAAGTAATTTGAGTGACGCAAAGGCAAATGAGGTAGTTAGAGATAAGCAACTCTTTAGTTTGGATGAAAACATTTTATTCTATAAGAGATTGGGGTCGGGGAAAAAGGTTGTCGTCGTGCCGGAAGCCATTAGAGATGAGTTAATAATGAACATTCACGAAGAAATAGGTCATTTTGGTAGGTATAAAGTCCATTCATTGATGAAGAAGAGGTTCCACTTTGCACGGATGTCGCGAGAAATATGTAGGGTAATACGAGCCTGCGATATATGTCAGAAAGCTAAACATCGTTTAAAGACAGAAGTAGGGCCTTGTAAATCAGTAAAAGCTTTGGCGATAGGTGAACTAGTATTTGCGGATTTGTACGGGCCGCTACCTACTGGGAAATTTGGGAAAAAATATGTTTTTGTAGTGCAAGACGCATTTAGTAAGTACATTAAACTTTACTCCTTGCGAACAGCAACGGGAAGGAGTGTTTTAGCTTGCATAAGAAAATTTCACTCTGAAGTAACGATTAAATGCATAGTAACGGATAATGGTGCACAATTTACGTCTAACGCATGGGAACATGGGTTGACAAGCTTAGGTATTTCGTTGTCCCATACTTCAATAAGAAATCCGCGACCAAATTCCACAGAACGCGTAAATCGGGAGTTAGGGAGGTTGTTCAGGACATATTGTCACGGGGGACCCCCCACAGTGCTTACGTCCTCGTCGTGTCCCCTGGAAACGACCCAGTTCTGACCACCGTAACGGAGTGGCAGACTGGGCTCGGCTAAAGTGCACTGTACGTCGTAGAACTCATTGCGGCTTATCTACGACACTGGCGGAGGCAAACATGCCTAAACCAGCGCGGGACGCCTCCGGGCGTTTCCTAAAAGGCCCTTCTCAGGGCCAACCAAAAGGCCCTTCTCAGGGCCATGCCGATGAGGCTGCATCGGCGTCTGATGCGAGCCGCGCACCATCCGTGGCTAGCGTGTTTGCTCGGCCGGACGAGTTTTCGGACTCCGACGTCGAGTCAATCACGTTTGAGTCTGATGCTTCTGCAGCGACAGCGGAAGGTCGCCAGCAAGCAAAGAAGCGGGCCTTCTTGAAAGGCGGGTCTTGCTCCTCGGACTCCAGTAGGAGCAAGCCCAAGAAGCCGAAGGCTAAAAAGCCTACAAAAGTAGCTGCGGACACCCACGACGTGGGTTTCGCAGATGCTCAACGCCAGCTGAATCTGGCTCGGCGGGCGCAGCTCCAACAAGACCTGGAGGAAAAGGTCGCTGCCAAGGAGCAGCAGGCGCGCACCGCGCGGGCAAAGTCCGGATATGGCGCATCTATAGTGCTCTACTCGGACCACTCCGTGGCCGAGCTGGAGCGCATGGCGCAGGAGGACGAGGAGGAGATAATGGAGGTCGCCTCTAAGTCCTCAAACCTTAAGGGGACTTTTCAGAAGTCCCTCAAGTGCAGGGCCGCAAGTATGCGCGGCATAATCCGCGAGCTGGTGCAACGCACCGCTACGGACGAAACGCGGCAACTGCAGGCAAAGGTCAACCGCCTGCAGTCGGAGGTCAGCCAGCTGCACCAAAAGCTGGCTGAAACCACGGCCCGGCCAATCCAGGCCGACCAGATCCCAGCAGCTGAGGGCCCCACCTCCTCCAACCTTGAGGATATTATCCGCAAGGTCGTCATGGAGGAGAGGGCCTTCACGAGAGCCTGCTTCGCTGGCATCGAAGACAGGCTCTTGCCGGAGAGTCGCATCCGTCCGCCACTTGCGGCGGACAAGAAGCAAAACAAGCCGGGGCCGTCCTCCCAAAAGGAGGACACATTTCTACCCTCCTCCACTCCATCCAACCAACCTTGGACGGAGGTGGTTAGGAGGGGGAAGGGCAAGGCCAAGACGAAGGCGGCCGCTCCCCCTGTTATCCCCACAACCACCGTTCCCTGCCCGTCCCAGGTGACTGGCAAGGGGAAAGGGAAGGGGAAAGGAAAGAAGTCGGCCCCGAAGCCCTCCTCCGCTGTTCCGGCAGCCAAAAGGGCCCCCGCCGGTGTAGGGAAACCTAAGCCCCTGGTTCCCCCTAAAACCGCAGCCGTTGTGGTAACGCTCACCGTGGAAGCTACGGCCCGGGGCGAGACAGGTCACCGTTCTAGGTGACCTTAACGCCAAGTCGGTGGCCTTTTTTTTTTTTTTTTTTTTTTTAACGTGTGAAAAATGCATTTACGCATTCCCGTCCACCCCGGGGAAGGTGGCCGGGATATGTCGGGCTCGACACCAACTACTCCCACAGCAGCAAGTGCCCCTACCGACTAAATAACACACGGTGTTCCATCTATACCGCTTCTCGGCGGGATCGCAGGGTCGCTTTAGCACTCAACCACGAACCCGCCACGGTTGTCCGTTGCCGGACCCCTCCTGGGGTGCTACCCCTCACGACGCACCAGAACACATGACACGTCGATACCACCCGGGGACCAAGCCCGCAAATGGGCGTCTGACGACCCCGCTTCCGACGCCCAAGGTCCCCCTGCGACGGGTCAGATGAGTAGCCCCGTCGCCTGCTACTTCGGCCGCAGAGGATAGGGAGAGCGGCGCCTCGCTATACCAACACTCCTCTTCCCCTGCGGCCCCTCCGCGTCCGCCATCGAACGGTGGCGACCCCGCCGTGGCCACGGAAGGTAGGGAGAGCGGCGCACCGTGATACCGGCACTCCTCTCCCACCGTGGCCCCTCACCGTCAGCTGTGGTGTCGCCCATACAACACCACAGCCCGCCTCAGATGCGGTGCTGCCCATACAGCACCGCAGCCTACCCGTTGCCGCTCCAGTCTGGACTTAGAGGCAAAGCCCAGTGGAGCGGCCCCTCTGGGGCCGGCCGACTGCCCAAGCCAGCACGGCCCCTGGTTCCTCTTCGCTTCACCGTGGGTGACGAAGCCACGGCTACTAAGCCCCACCGCCACTACAAGGCGTGAACCCTTCGGGGGGCAAGTCGGTGGCCTGGGGTAACCCGGCCGCCTCTTGCAACGTCCGGGGTCGCGCCGTTGAGTTTTGGGCGGCCTCCTCCGGTGTGTCCCTCCTCAACAGAGGAACGGTCCAGACGTGTGTGCGGCAACGGGGAGGGTCAGTGGTCGACGTCTCGTTCGCCACCCCCGTGCTGGCCGCCCGCGTCTCGAACTGGCGGGTGGAGATGGTGGAGACCCTGTCGGACCACCGGTATGTGCGGTTCGACATCTCCACCCAGAGCCCCCGGAGGACGGTCCCCTCGGGCCGCTCTCCCTTTCCACGGTGGGCTCTCACCCGCCTGGACCGTGCAGCGGCAATGGAGACGGCGTTCGTCCAAGACTGGCTCGCTCCTCCTCTCGAGGTCTTGGACGTGGACTCCGCAGCGGTCCAGCTCAGGGAGTCCTTGACCGAGGTGTGCAACGCCAGCATGCCTCGGTCTCGCCGTCCTCCTCCCCGTCGCACCGTTTATTGGTGGACGGAGGAACTAGCGGAGCTTCGGGTCGCTTGTGTGGCAGCAAGGAGGGCGTATACGCGGAGTAGACGGCGCAGCCAACGTGATGAGGCCAACGAGGACCTTCTGTACGCTTCTTACGTGGAGGCGAAGAGGGTCCTCAAGTCAGCAATGGGAGCCGCCGATGACGCGGCGAGGGCTGAGATGCTGGAGGGTCTCAACAGGGACCCATACGGGAGACCATATAAGGCGGCGCAGAACAAACTGCGCCCCTTTGGTCCCCCGCTAACGGAGACCCTCGAGCCGGCATTGCTGGATGGGGTAGTGCGGTCTCTGTTTCCGTCCAGGTCTAACCACGCCCCACCAGCGATGGATCCCCCGCAAGGGGTGGCTCCACCGGCGCATGAGGAGGTTCCTCCAGCCACGCTGGCGGAATTTGAAGGGGAGCTTCTTCGCCTCCACGTGAAGAGAACGGCCCCGGGGCCGGACGGCGTCCCCGCGCGGGTGGTTGCCATCGCCGCACTCCAAATGGAGGCGAGGTTTCGGGACCTATTCAGCGCATGTTTCACGTCTGGTAGGTTCCCGAAACCATGGAAGGAGGGGCAGTTGTGCCTCCTCCGAAAGGAGGGACGCCCGGCGGACTCCCGCTCGGCATACCGGCCCATCGTACTGCTCGATGAGGTCGGTAAAATGTTCGAGGGGATCATCGCCAACCGGCTCAACGAGCACCTGCGGAGGGTCGGGCCGGACCTGTCGGACGCCCAATTCGGCTTTCGAAGGGGGCGTTCGACTGTGGACGCGCTGGCCCGACTCAAGGGCCAGGTGCAGGAGGCTACGGATGCAGGGGACGGGGTTTTGGCTGTGTCATTTGACATAGCCAACGCCTTCAACTCCGTCCCCCACTCGACAATCTTGGAGGCACTCCACTACCACGGAGTGCCTCGGTATCTGCAGTGTCTCCTGGCCGACTACCTGGAGGACCGAGCGGTCCTCCTTGTAGATCGCACGGGACAGCTCCGCCGGCACGTTGCGGGTTCCGGTGTTCCACAGGGATCTGTCCTGGGACCACTCCTGTGGAACATCGGTTTTGACTGGCTCCTGCGGGGAAGTCTCCTCCGTGGCACGAGTGTCATCTGCTATGCGGATGACACTCTCCTCACCGCCCGGGGGAGAGACTATAGAGAGGCGGCCAGTCTAGCCTCGGCTGGCGGATCCCTGGTTGCGGGTAGGATCCGCCGCCTAGGATTAAAAGTGGCGCTGCATAAGACCGAGGCCGTGTTCTTCCACGGGCCTCGGCAGCGCATTCTCCCTGACGCCCATATTGTTGTAGAGGGCGTCAGGATCGAGGTGAAGGCCCAGATGAAATATCTGGGCCTAGTTATCGATAGCCGGTGGCGCTTCGGCCCGCACTTCAGCGGGCTGTCGACGCGCCTGCTGAAGGTCGCGGGCGCCCTCTCGTGGCTCCTCCCAAATTTGGGGGGGCCCAGGGCACGATGCCAGCGCTTGTACGCCGGCATCTTGAAGAGCATGGCCCTTTACGGGGCCCCTATCTGGGCTGACTTTCTCCAAAGGAGGGAGAATGCCACTGCACTCCGCAGGCCCCAAAGGGCCATTGCACTGCGGGTGGCGAGGGGCTACCGCTCGGTGAGCTTCGCGGCGGCGTGCGCCCTGGCGGGTACTCCTCCTTGGGAGCTCGAGGCGGGAGTGCTCGCCAGAGTGTACGAATGGACGGCAGGGCGTAAGGCGCTTGGGGAGTTCGTTGCTCCGGAGGTGCGGCATGCGGTTAGGCGTGAGGCGAGGGACGCAGTTGTCCAACATTGGACGGAGGACCTCGCAGCTGCTACTTTTGGCCGCCGAACGTTGGACGCCCTCGGGCCAGTCCTGCAAGACTGGCTCGAGCGGTCCCACGGTTTCCTTTCGTTCCGTCTGGTGCAGGTGTTATCCGGGCACGGATGCTTCGGATCATACCTGCACCGGATCGGAAGGGAGGAAACACCGGCGTGCCACCACTGTACAGCGGCGGAAGACACGGCGCAGCACACCCTCGAAGTGTGTCCGTCGTGGACCGAGCTGCGCCGCAGCTTGGTCGCAGTAATTGGTCCAGACCTCTCGCTTCCCAGCGTGGTCAACGCCATGTTGGAGAGCGAGGAGGCCTGGGCAGCGGTCGCCTCCTTCTGCGAGGAAGTGATATCGCAAAAGGAGGCGGCAGAGCGCGCAAGGGAGGAAGACCCCTTTGCAGCGCCACTGCGCAGACGAAGAAGGGGTGGGAGAAGGCGATTGAATAATCGTCATCTTCTCCCACCCGGTGGTGAATAGCGAGAGAAAGGCGCGGGGGCGCCTTCTCTCGCATTGCACCTGTTCACCACCTCTCCGTCGGGCGGGAATGGCCAAGCATTCCTGGTCATTCCCGGACCCCTCCTACTGGGAGGGGCGTGTAGGCCCCGCTGTAAAAGCGGGCGGTCGTCGAAGGGGGACTGGACGCAAAGGCTCTGCCGGTCTCCCAGTCCTCCTCCACCCAAACGATGCCGGAATGCCGCTGGGTTGTTTAGTGGGTATACCGTTCTTGAACTGGGGAGTCCCACATACCCCCTCCATCCCCCGATGGGGGGGCATGCGTAATGCATTTTTCCCAGCGTCAAAAAAAAAAAAAAAAAAGGACATATTGTCACAAGTCACACAAGAGTTGGGTTGATATTTTGCCGAAAATAGAGCGCTGTTACAATCACGTTGTCCATACAAGTACGAATTTTACCCCTATGGAGTTGATAACCGGGGAATCTACTAGGTTATCAAGTGATGTGCATATCTCAAAGAAAGGATTCGTTAGTTGCGATAATGTTGATGTCATTAGAGAGCAGGCGAAAGAAAACATTCTAAAGGCAGCCAATTTGCGTGAAACCGCCTATAATAAAAATCATAAGCTCATTACCTTCAATATTGGCGACAAGGTCAAATTGAGAACTTTGCCACGGTCAGATAAAATGCAAAAGCTCACAAAGAAGTTTCATTTACTGTATGAAGGGCCTTATGTTGTTACAGCAATATTACATCCAAATCTATATGCGTAGGTCGATGAACAGACTGGAGTAGTTAAAGGGAATTATAATGCGATACACCTAGCGAGGTATTACGAAGGGAGACCATTAAAGACTACTAATTGATTAAAATATAATAAACAGGACTTAATAATTAGGTAGGATCTTTAAGTGCCATACGTTAAACTTAATTATCGTGTGTCAAGCTGTTGTGTTAATAAATAATGGTTACGAAACTTTGTAAGGTCAAGGGTGGTTACGGAATTTTCTTATTCAAGGGTGGTTAGTTATTATTAAATTGCGGTAAATAAGACACATCACTAGAGCTATGTTGAGATTATAGATTAGTGAAAATTAATCGCTCGAGTTCTGCGCGCTCAATTGTCAAGGGTGGTTATGTAGTGGTACATGTGGAAGGCAATTATATTTTTTTTTGATTCTTGTGAAAGATAACTTAAGCAAGAAATCCGGCGTTTCAAAGGAACTAGCATCTGGTCAGTCATAAAATGCAATAAGCTGTCTGAAAGGAATTATCTACAATAGAGAGACCCTTTTTGGAATAAAACAATGGACATCCGTTTTGGAACGTTATTCGAAACATGTTTATGACGCGAGCCGTGTGACTTTACAAAAATACACCATTTGTTGCATGTTAAAGGATAATGATCTTTATTAAGCATATATCAATGATAGCGTAGTTGAGCTATAACATAGGTAACGATTTATCTGCGAGTTAGCTTATAAATAAACTGTTCTCATGTAGAGGGGATGCGGCTTGTCACAATAGCGATATATGGAAGGATTGCCACTTTAAATACCTGGATCTGAGATTATGGTAAACGCCAAGCTTAGGGCGTATGTAATCATCAAACACATGTTATATACACTTGTAAATGTTGTGTTACAGAACAGACATGGCGCCAAAATCGAGCCCGCCATTATTTGACCACGTGGGTTAACGCTGGCGCTGTCGATTATCCAATCACATAGATCAATTTTGCTTCGGTTGGGTGTAACCAATCAGGGCCTTTCGCGGCTATGACGGCTTGGCGCTGTCCACGAGGGTGGGAGCGTGAGATGCCGGGACATTCCGACGTGCGGTGTGCAGAGGAGCACCAGTCTCCAATAATTAAAAAGTAGTTTTTAAAGTGCAGTAGTCGTGCGTCGACCGTCCGTGTCCAGACATTTACATAAGTTAAGTAATATCGACATCTAGACGGAGAATTTAGATCGCCCAAATGATAATCATAGAATAATTATTAAATTTTATAAAACCTTTGGTTTAGTCACAATTACGATCTAAATTCACCGTGATACTACTATTCGTGTGTGTGTTCTTTTCAGCTCTTAGATATAGATCTATTGTTCTAAATTTTGTGTATATTTATAATATCGAAATCATATGAAAAGAGTGGCCAAGGTTTTTTCCACGTTTTTCCTTGGTATCCTACAAACTTGCTTGTGAAACGTGTGGGTAAATGTAGAATCAAACTCTTGAATTAATATAAATTTTAATCTGAAAGTAAATTCCTGAAACTTATCTTGTTTTTGAATAATCACTACCCCTAGCCCCTTAATTAAGGCAAAGACAGTTAGGAAATATCTTGGATCCAGAGTAACGTATCCTGTAATTGACGTAGTACAGTTTTATAATATTTACCAGGTTTAGAAGTCTTAGGCATAACTATTCACTATTATTGATATGTGCTCGTAGAAGGTCACGGTATACTAATATTTATGAAATATAAATATACGTGTCGATTTCCTTTGAGTTAGAGAAGTTATGGTCACATACTTACATTTCATACCTAACAGACAATAAGCTAATTGAGATTAAATCTATTTGCTGTTATCAATTTATGTGATTTGTCCCTGTCATTATCTCGTGTAACAAAAGAGTCGAATGCCGTCTTATATGACGAAGGTGCGATCTCTGATTTTGTAGGTAATCATATAATATAAATACTAAAGATCAGTCAACATGTTCTGACAAATGTAAAAGGTCAGTCGATGTATTCCTGACAAATGATAATTGAATTGATGGTTTAATACTATCAAGTCAGTAGACAATAGTCCTGACACACATGATATAATTTTAACGATCAGTTAACGAAGTCCTGACATATTGCTAAAAGACTGGCTAACTCAGTTCAGAGAGGACACATACACTGCAGGTGACTGACAGGTCTGGTCTTGACCCGCAAGCAGAGTTGATTGCGTCAGCCGTTAGTCAATTTCCGGGATTGACTTATCAGGCAGACATCAGATAATCGTACTTAACTGAAAGGTCGACCTCTACAAATCCATATTTAAATTAATGTTAAACTCTTGCCTTTAACCTTTGGTTTATAAATTTCTGACAGCCAAGTTAGTAAAAGATATTCTTAAGAACGACAATACGCAGGGTATCTTTGGTAAATGGTGAACAAAGATAAGACACGATTACTTCAGTGAACGAGTCCTTGATAGCTGAGATTTCAAGAATTTTGCAGCTGTGATAAGTATAAGGGAAGTATTAGAACTATATATGAAATAGGTCACTTAGCACGTGCGGGTCCATTACAAAACCATGCTTCGAGTGGTTTAAATTTACCAAAATAACGTGGAATTTTGAAAAAAACTAGTATCTAAATATACATAAGCAAACATCTGTAGTAGGTAATACCAAGTTTCATGAGCATTTCCTTCTTAACACAGTAAGGCAACGTATATACCTACTGCTATTTGCATTGTTAACATTGGTTTGTTGTATAAGATGTTTCCGAACTAAAAATAGGACTCTATTATCCATACAAAACACGTGTAGTGTAGTTTTTTTTATTGTTTTTGCTCTATCGTAAAATGGTAATCACACACATCTAACTTATGATATAATCATGTCAAATACGTGCCGTATAGCAAAGATAATAAGAACTGACCAATTGGACTTAAGATCTTGATATGTATGAAAAGAAAATAACGAGTTTTAGTTTTAGTACATTCTCTCTTGGTACGGAACCCTCGGTCTAAGAGTTCAACTCACACATGGCAAGTTTTATTACAGTGTTTTAGTATGTTGAATTTTATCCTGTAGGTAATTGAGATAAACCTGCAGTAGGTATACAGTCGCTTTTGTTTCAGATGCTTTCGGCTGCGGTCATAAATCTCTGAATTAAGATATTTTTTTCTTTTATATGTCAACACTTCCGTCGCAAACATGTATAAAAAAGTGGCTTCAGTTTGATATTTCCTTCTTAGTTTGTCCATGGGTTGAATGGCAAGTATTGTACAAACCCAAACTAAAGCGCTATCGGTGTGTCTGTAGGTGTCGTAAGGGTCTTAATATACGATATTCGTAGGTCTTAATGATGCGTTAGTGTTGGTTTTGCGTTTTTAAGATGATTGGGCATTGATCGTGCTTGTATTGTGACAGTATTTTTTTTATTTCATTTAATTTTATTTTATTCAAAATTAGTACCGCTACAGAGCGAGTTACCCTATTTATAGTAAAAACTTAGTAACTAGCAAAATAACAATAAAATAATAGCACAAATATTACAGACAGTCAATTGAAATATTAATTACAATAATAAAATGTATCTGATCAAAATTTAAATGACAAGTCAATTTATTATTGATAGGTAAGCTTTGACCACAATCTCACCTGATGGTAAGTGGTCGAAGGTGTTACTGGCTCTGGGACCTAGTATTACTGGCTCGCAAGGACAGCTGCCGGAACACACGGTTAGGTGCTTGGCGACAGATTTTCTACTTGGTCGTGTTTCTTCGACCAAGTAGAAAATCTCGTTATCCAGGTGGACGTTCACAAAATGCCCTGCCACCATGCGGTGAAACTCAATCCCGCAGTGAGATTCGAACAATGGACCTGCTGCGCGGCAGTCCATAGCTAATGCCACAGAGCCATCACTGTGATGATGGTAAACATTTTTTTTTACCTAAAAATGGAACCGACTGCAATACTCAAAAGTATGAAATAACTAGTTGAAGCCGGTACCATGATAGATCAAAAGTACGTACAAAACATATTGGTACGTAGATTTTTTTAGAATATCCTACCTACATCTTGCGAAAGTATTTAAATATTCGCCGTTTCTTGAATTTTGGAAACATTGGCGCGCGCCTTAGAACATTGCTTCCAGTATTTTCCCTTCAAGTGAATACATTACAAAATTAGCTGTTGTCATATTTCCTTACACGAATATTTGCTCCACTTTCCCCAAATATCGTTTTCCGTTTTCAATAGAACGTAATACGCCAACGTTGGTTGCCCACATCGGAGTGCTGATGGCGGACATTTCAATTTCAATTCAATTCAGGTGCCTATTGACAAGGCTTCCAGCCGGAATGCATTTGCTTAAAAGCCTCGAACAGAAGTAATATTTCAGTACGATCTCAATTAGTTATAACCACGGAATAAGTACTAGTTTGTAAAACGAAATTGTGCCCATTGATAAGTAAAAAGTATTTGGTATATAGGGGAAGGTATTTTTTTGTGTTTACTCCTATGGGTAACACTGAACACAAAAAAATACCTCCTCTATAGATATTTGCTGTGGTGTTACCACATACAGAGTGTACCTATAGGATGTAATTAAATTTTTTGAAAGCTCTCAATTTTGTTCAGTTGAAAGTTATGTTATGTTGAAAGTTCTCAATTGTCTTGTGGTCACATTTACAATATGATTGAGATCTATGAGAAGTATTTGAGTTATCCGTAATAACGCGTATTTTAAGTATAAGTGTTTCTTTTTCTTAAATCTTTTTACGTATAGCTTTGTCAATTAGCATCCAAAAAAATTTTATTTTTTTTAATTTTTTTTTATGTTTTTGTGATGGTACAAGCGCGGAGCCCACCTGATGTTAAGCGGTATCCTCTGCTTATAACAGATGCATTTCATCACAAGTGACGAACTACACTGCGCCCATCACCTTGAGACATAGTTGTTAAGTCTCATTTTGCCTGTTATTTCACTGGCTCTCAAGGACTGCTGCCGGAACACACCGTTAGGTGCTTGGCGACAGATTTTCTACTTGAGGGTGGTCGCTAGCCAGGCGGGCATTCGCAAAATGCCCTTCCACCATGCGGTGAATCTGCTCAAAAGCTCAAGCTCTGGGCGGGATTCGAACCATGGACCTGCTGCGCGGCAGTCCATAGCCATTGCCACTGAGCCATCACTGCTTCAAAAATAATTTAAAAAAAACGTGCTTAATTCCGCAAGTGAAAATTGTGAAACGTAATTTCGTTTTATTTACATAGACGATAGGTATATTTTAACAGTTTTTTTTCCAATCTAAGAGATGCCTCATAAACACTGATGGTAGGGTTGAGATTTTAAGACTTTTAAAGTAGGGCTTACATAAATTACAGTGCGGCCACCGAGAGAATGCGTTTTGCAGTTCGTTTTATGAATATTTTTCTCCAGTTCAAAGTAACATAGATAGTCTGACTGCGTAATATTGTATTAGTCAGGCGTTTTAGTGTCTGAAAATAAGGTATATTGTATATTTGACTCCATTTAAAAGCCACAACTACAATACGAAAACGAGCTGTCAAACGCAAAGTAAAAGAAAAAAGTAGAAGAACAAAAGTTTTTTTTTTAATATTTTCACGTATTTAAAATAACTCTCTTTTTACAAAAACAAACTTTCACAACTGAAACGTGTGAAACGAAATATTATTTACATAGACGATAGTTATATTTTTGCAGTTTCTTTTCCAATCTAAGAGAGGCCTCATAAACACTGATGGTAGGGTTGAGATTTTAAGACTTTAAAAGTAGGGCTTACATAAATTACAGAGAATGCGTTTTGCAGTTCGTTTTATGAATATTTTTCTCCAGTTCAAAGTAACATAGATAGCCTGACTGCATAATATTGTATTAGTCAGGCGTTTTAGTGTCTGAAAATAAGGTACATTGTATATTTTACTCCATTTAAAAGCCACAACTACAATAGGAATACGAGCTGTCAAACGCATTCTTTCAGCAGCCCGACTGTAGTCTGTTGTAACCCACATATATACCTAATAAACTTCTGTGCCCTGAAGGAGGTTTCTTTCTGAGCGAAATTAGCTCAGTACAAAACATCATATCGTGGTACCGACAGAAACATGGTACGCAATTAATAAACCGCATTTGTTTACTACTTTTCTGAGTATGTATATATAGTTCATATATGCGTACTGATTCAGTTTGGTACAAATATGTTCTGTATGGGACCTTCTTGTCAAGTAATAGTAATATTAATGCCAGCATGCTGGGCACGCTGCCAACTGATAGTGGGCTGGAGCATTTGGACTGCCTATGAGTCCAAATGCTTTTATTGTAGTAGCTGTAGTGTTGTATATAGTTTGTAGTATTTGTTTAATAAAGGCATACCGCCGATAAAAAAATAAATAAGTAAACGTCAATGTTAATTATTAGTTTTCGGTACAAGTCGTTTTTGCGATGGTTTTATCGTTATATTGTACTTTTAAATGCTTTGATATTGAATTTTCTTGTTTTAAAAGTCGTATAAACCCTATATAAATTGTGTTTTCAATATTCATTTACTGTTACTACTCAACCAATTGATTATGTCGCTTAGAGATTTGTTGACTTCAAGTTTGTGACTGTCGTTGTTGTTTGTTTAGAGTGCCGTGCTGTCATCTGCATTATAATTATTGAAAATTAGAATATAGTACAACCAACTTAACTGTGCAGTTTTCGAGGGCGCTACTGGTCAAGGAAATCAACTACAAACTGTCACTATTTGAGGGAAAGTTTTAGTTCATTTTTCTGCCACCTGAACAGATAAGTTGGTGGGACTGTACTTACATGTTGTATTTCTATTATTACAGGAATTATCACATATTTTCATCATTACAAGATAAGCACATCATTAAGCAATTTTTTCCTGATTTATGACTTTATTAACATATTGAGGGAACGATGCACTGGGTCGTACGTTAGATGTATATCTCTCCGCAACGGTACTGTCATCTGCGTACCCAAAAATATGATTTGAGCAGGTTTGAGCAGGTCGTTAATATGCAGTAGAAAGAGCGTTGTAGAGACTACTGATCCTTGGGGGACTCCGCCAATTGGTCAGAAGAACAGCCATCGATAACCACTCGAATCGACCGTTCCCTCAAGAATAGAGAAATACTACGAACTATGGATATACAACAATACAGTTTATTGTATAAAAGCATTTTGACAACCTATAAGTCATTGAAGAATTATTGTAACGTAAGTTTCAGGTATGTTTAAAAATATTGAACGTAACTTAACGATATAAATGTCTCAACATTAAATTAAATCCTTTCTTGATCCAAATAAGAGTAAAACAAGCCTGAACAAAATTATGCTAATCCTACCCTTCCCATCCTTACTTTAACTGTCTTTCAACCAAGTTTGTTCTCGATTCGATGAACTCTATTTTGTCTTTATGAGATTCTAATAGGGTTTTTATAGTATTCCGATAGACTCCAGATGTTTTAAGAACGTAGAAATATTGTAAATCTTCAAAAGTATTTCTTGCAACTTCTTAAGACACTGAAAATGACATGATATTATGTTTAAATATGGAAAGTGTACATGATTGGTATTTAAGGATTTTTTTATTTGTAAATTTTCTTAGACAATGGGTATGTAACTTATCCTTTTTTTATCTAATTTTTAATCATGTTTATTTGTTACTCGTATTACACGACTGCATAGAAACTGGTCGGAATCTTTCCGGTAAATACAACGCGGGTCCTAGCCGGTTCCTAATAAGTAAATATATAGAAAAGGAATGTTATGTTTTCAGGGTTCATGTATGTTTGTGAGTTTCTTTAATTTACCATAAGTTCTAAACCTATGAGATATCATTAGATAACGCAAGTGACACAAGGAAAAAAAAAAAAAAAAAAAAATTGGTGGAGTTTAGATGCTATATTGTGGAAAATAAAAATAATAACTTCGTGGGCTGCTGGGCTAGAATTTAAGCCAACAACTGTTTTATTTTCCTTTATTATATATTAGTATTGCCAGTGAATGACAATCTATCCAGAAAGTAGCAAGGTACACTAAAAGAGGTGAAAAATGTTTATAAGTCTAAACAAGCAGGTCTTTATCTTTACTCGTTATAGTGTCTATTTGAAAACATAGTATTGAAATAAGAAACTAATAACGGTAAAAAAAAACTTATATGCTAAAAGTAAAGTGTTATGTTTTTTCTTAAATTTGGCTATTAAGACTAGTGAGTGTTACTATTACTAATTGAGCAAATAGCGAAATCTTGGCTATGCTGTACTGTAACTGTAAATTCCCAAACTTGTATAGTCATAACTAACGTTTTTAAAGTGACAATGACATAATAATGGCCATAAATTGACAACAAATAATAATTTTAAATTATATTATATATTATGCAATGTGTTTTTGAATATGAATAATATCGTAAAAATATTACAAAATTACTTCCTAAAACAAATACATGTTTAACTATTTTGTAGTGGCAAATTATCACTAAAAATACGTAACAGTGGTGATGATACCAATTCGTCTGTTCATTCAACAGCGCAACGCCTGTTCTATGTTTTTTTAATAAATTTTTTTCCCGCTCATGACTTAAATTTTATGTTTTGCAATAACACGTGCTCTGCGGATAATATTAAAATATTGAGTACAAACTAACGAGGAAAAAAAAATTTTTTTTTTTTTCTCGTTTATGACTTAAATTTTGTCTCTCGTTAATTTGTATTTTTTTAATGTTATCCGCAGAGCATGCGTTATTGCAAAACGTAAAAATATTAAAAATATCATAGTCGTTATACAGATATCTTTTATTACATTTGGTTTCATTTTACAGGATATATCAAGCGTATTTTAGTGTGTAATTTGGCCATTACGCACTAAAATTGAAGCGGAGTGGAGGAAGATATATTTTGGGCTAATTTGTTTTAAGGGACGAAGAAGAAATTACTACTTGTATTTGAAAAAAAAGCCAATTTTTTTTTTTTTTTAATAACATTTTAAAATAATAATAATATAAAATAAAAGGAAATACTGACCATGGGAGTACAATCTGTATATATACAAACTATTATTACAAACTTTTTAGTAGAATGGATAGTCTGAAATTTTTAATTCGGTCAAAGTTATATTATGACGATAACTGGCTTATCAGTTATCGTCTCAGGTATAAAAGAAAATAAAAACGGTCGGCGACTAAGGTTTGGGAGCATGAAGGTCTGTTACCTATATGTCTTTTGAATATTAATTTCATTGCTATAAAATCTGTCAAAACTGACATTTTTGATTGTTGCAATCATCAGTTCATTGCTACAGAAGATACGTGATTGCCCTGCTGATCCACGGACTCAAAACAATGACGAGCGACTCAATTTTTACTACACAATAGAGAATACTACTCTCGCAAAACCACAGACAAGATGACAATCACCATAGAAAAGGGTGCGTCCTAAGCTAAAACGTACACTAAAAAGCACTTTATTTAGTTTAAACTACACAGAATTCTAAAAGCGCAAATGGCACATTTAACTTGGTAACTAAGTTGTCGCGCGGAAAAATCAAATGGAGCAAAAAGATACCTTTGTCACTGATGAAACTAGCAGCGCGATAAAATCAAGTAAAATAGTTTTTAATAGTGACAAAATGTAGTTCAGATGGTGTGTTTGATTATAAGTGTGATTCTGAGACAAGTAGAGTGCTACATATATACATCATACCTAGAACTGTTACATATTATTTTTTATTTTATTTTACTTTATAAGTATTATTAAAGAGTATATGAATCATTTCAAAATAATTACGTTAGAAGTGGAAACTACAAATATCACTTTAAAAACGTTTACGTACCTAGTTTCACAGATTAATAAGTCTAGTATCTATTAGGTAGGTTGAAATGAGGGCAAGATCGTACTGCAATACATTTGGCTGCATAAATAACAACAAAGATCCGAAGCTCAGGTTTTTCTCACTTCCAAAGGACATCGAAAGGTAAGGAAATGTAATATAGGATTCTAATGTTAACTTTTCCTACTATTGTCAGTTTTCAATATACATCTAGATGGTATTAGTTGTGTTTCAATGGGGGGCAATAGGTTTAAAGCTCTCGAAGCGAGGTTTGCTTAACTATTCTTAACCGATCACTCACCGCGCTCGTGACTTGGATGGGTTACCACTTGTGACATCACTGCTGCGTGCACGTGTTTCGGAGGGCACGTTAAGCCTTCGGTCCCGATTGTTGTCTTACTATGGCTGATTTTATAGCTAGGTACATACATTTCAAACATAAAGTACCTAATGAATAGATTCAGGCGTTACTTTGCGGAAATCTATATTTAATAATAACAAATATTTTTAAAATATTTTACGAAAACATCAAAATATTAATATTTTAATAAAACACTTAAAAAATATAAAAATAAATCTAGTGACAATTCCGCCTAATTTTCCTGCTAAGCCGTCGTGACGTCACAAACGCCACGCAGCCAAACCGGAAGAATTTTCGACGCGTTTCGATTCTACACGAAGCATCCTTGACTCTACGAGCTCACGATGAGATTTCTCTATCGTGCGCTCGTAGGTCAAGAGAGGAAAATTAGGCGGAATTGTCACTAGATATATTTTTATATTTTTTAAGTGTTTTATTAAAATATTAATTTGATGTTTCGTAAAATATTTTAAAAATAGAAATTATTAATGCTCCTATAAGATAATACTAGTCAACATTTAAAATGGTTTCATCGATTTGGTGTTCAGTGTTGATCGTATATCAACCTACCAGCCTAAGTAAATAGTCCTCTGCTATTTGGGTAGATGTCGCCAACGTCAAAAAGACGTGTATTCATACGGATGGAGAATTTTCGACTGTCCAGCACTCGCTTCCATAGCATAATTGGTAATGCACCAGGGCGGTATTCTGGGGGTTGCGGGTTCAAGTCCCGCTGGAAGTTATCTTTTTCCATCCGTAATAATTTCTATATTTTAAAAATATTTGTTATTATTACATAAGGAACCTATTTTAGCAGAATACTACTTTACCATGTACCTATGAACACGTATATCTACAAATATGTAATGTTTGTTCGGTACAAGCTTAATTGATCTGAAATTACTAATTCAGGCTAACCTAGAATTACTGACTCTTCAGGACAGGTGCCGGAACTCACCGTTATATACTTGGTGACAGATTTTCTACTTGAGGGTGGTAGCTAGCATGGCGGGCATTTGCAAAATGTCCTACTACCATGATATCACTACTGCTATATTAAGACTACAACCGGGACCGACGGCTTAACGTGCCCTTTGAAGCACGGAAGCGAACTATGCCTAAGAAGTCACCCATCCAACTCATAACCACAGCGGACATAACCTCACATAGTTGATCGGCTAAAACAGTTAAGCAAACTACACTACGAGTGCTTCCTTTTTGGAAGACAGTTAAAAATAAGTAAGACTGTTTTCATTAAAAAAAAAAAAAGGATACGGAACCTCCAAAAATGTGAAAGAAAACCGTCTTTATTATGATTGCGGTCGAAAGGGTTAATCATAAGGATATTTTTTCCTAAATAAATTTGCATCTACACTCGAGAGCAATGAATCCGGGTCACTTAAAGAATGTTAAAAATCTCTGAAACTAAAAATGATAGGTTAATGCAATAAATTGTATTTAATAGACAATGTAATACTCCTTAAATGAAAGTAAAAAAAATATGAGTCACCATACATTTTATTAACACAAAATTACATAAAGAAAAAAACTGCTGATCTCTCCTTAAAACAAAAATAGGAAACATGAAATTTTTGAACTTTATTACGATTTTCTTGAATTTTAATACTTCGTTTTGCCTCCTCGTGCTTCCATTACTGCGTTTACGCGGTTTGGCATGCTGTACACCAAGTTCCTTATACGATTTTGGGGAATATTCTCCCATTCCTCTGTGAGAGCAATTTTGAGCTCACGAAGCGTGATTGGGGGAGGGTTTCGTTGTTTTACGCATCTGCCTAGCTCGTCCCAAGCATGCTCGATCGGGTTGATATCCGGGCTGCGCGCTGGCCACTCCATACGAGTAATGTTCATCTCTTGAAGGTAGTCATTCACAATCCTACCTGTATGAGGTCGGGCATTGTCATGCATAAATATAGCATCCTCACCTAAATTGACCATAAATGGACCAACGTGATCATTGAGGATTTCTTCCACATATCTTACGCTAGTTAAAGAGCCGTTTTCTATGATCACCAGCTCTGTGCGACTTTCAGAAGAAATTCCGGCCCACACAAGTACAGACCCACCACCGTAGGCTACTTTTTCTTCGATGCATGCTTGCTTGAATCTTTCCCCTGGTCTTCGATACACTCTGTGTCTTCCATCGTGCTTGTAGAGCATAAATTTTGATTCGTCGGAGAACATAACTTTTGACCAATCTTCAATACTCCAATTTACGTGGCTCTGGGCATATCTTAGTCTCGAAATACGATGCCCACGCTCCAGTTTAGGGCCGTTTGCAGGTCTAAGGGGTTTTAAGTTAGATTCAGCAAGCCGACGTCTTACTGTCCATGCACTTGGGTTACTTCCTCCGAGGCGTCGAAACTGATTGGTGAGTTCAGTTCCTGTGAGAAAGCGATTTCGAAGCATGGTGTACACCTGGTTCTGCCCGTTCCTGGTCTACGTAGGTTAGAACCAGTTTCTTCGTAACGTCGGAGAACTCTTTGTACTGTTGACAGCGACACACCGACAGTCCTGGCTGTATCGCGCTGACTCCGGCCGGTTTCCAGCATTGTAAGTATTCTGGTGCATTCTTCAGGCGTAAGCGACATAATTTCAGCTTGAATAATGAATATAGAGCACTATCAACATGGTTTATGTACCCACATAAATGACAGATTACAAACAAAAGCAAAACCAAATGCTGTAATTTCGTAGTTCCATCTTCGAAAGTGGCCCTTTTTCAAATTTGATTTTTTTATGATATAACTTTACAATAACCAAGAAGTTTTAATACCTTCATTTAAGGAGTATTACATTGTCTATTAAATACAATTTATTGCATTAACCTAGCATTTTTAGTTTCCGAGATTTTTAGGATTCTTTAAGTGACCCGGATTCATTGCTCTCGAGTGTATTATAAAAGCAAGATAATATGTACAAATAGACTGTTCTCTGACTTTGCCGTGCTTCGAAGAACTGACATTATTACTTCAAAGTATTTACTCGTTAGTACCTACTTAAGAAATTATCATCATCATCAGCCACGTCCACTGTTGAACAAAGGCCTCCCCCATAGAACGCCACAAAGAATGGCTATTAGCCGCTTGTAACTATTGGCTACCCGCGACTTTCACGATGTCGTCAGTCAACCTAGTGGGGGGCCTACTAACATTACGTCTTAAGAAATACATCATTAGATTTCCTTATTTTAAGTACTGTACTGTACTGTATCACCGGATTGTCCACCTCTGAACATAGCCATTCACTTCCATCGCCATCATTATGGGAGGGTTTGCTATAATGCCCACGCTTGGCAGGCGTCTTGTGGAACAAAGTATGAGGTTATCAGTTCCTCAGAAAACGCTGCTTATTCTTTCTGGTGTGTTATGCTTAGTCGCTTTTTAATACACCCACGGGTAGAGATAGAGAGGTGTCATTCTAACCCGGCACTTCACGGATAAGTGTGACCCATATACGAGTAAGTGCTTCATAAAAATTATTAAATGTCACGTATATTTATATATTTCATTTATATTTATATGTAGGTATACTTGTATTTATATATTTGTACAATTTTGTTAAAACAATATTTTGAAAATCGAATACGATGGCATAAGTAAATCAACAGAGAGCCTATTAATACTACTACACTACATACTATCTATATACCGTGAAATGGATTAGACTGAATTTTTGACAAATTTATTTGTAAGTAATGGTTATTATACATAAAGTAAATAATCTTTAATGATCTTTCTCACCGTTCAGATTTTGGGTGGGATCAATTGCTTTGCGATGCAGGCGATAAAAATAACTGTTGATGTAGTCTTACATATTATGTAAATGAAATTAAGGCTTCTTTCAGCGAAAAGTCTTATCCTTAATATTTAAAGTACTTCCCTTCCATCTGGCCGTGAGACGCTATATAAGTACTTCATAACTATTGTTAAAATTATATGAAAGATAATTTTAACAAAAAAAACGCAGAAAATTTTAAAGCAGTTATGGCTCAGTGGCATTGACTATAGACTGCCACGCAGCAAGTGCATGGTTCGAATCCCGCCGCGGGCTTGAGCTTCACTGCATGGTGGAAGGACAATTTGCAAATGACCACCTGGCTAGCGACCACCCTCATGTAGAAAAACGGTGTGTTCCGGCAGCTGTCATTGAGAGCCAGTAACTCTAGGTTGAACCTGTTAACACCTTCGACCACATCGTTACTTACCATCAGGTGAGATTGTGGTCATAGGCTTACCTATAAGCAATAAAAAAAAACTTTAACAAAAAATCTTTAAAAATGCACAAATATGAGTGAGATATCCATACCAAATCAACCAAATATCCAAACCAAACCATCGTATACGGATGTTTTGTTCATTTTAAATCGATAGAGAACATCATCAAAGTAGTCAAAACCAACTACATACGCATTATTACTCAAAAAATGTGATAACTCAAATACTAATTGGATATCTCACTCAAATTTAAATGAGATCATATAACAAGCATTTCATTTTTAAAGTCAGTTAAAAGTATACGAGTATTTGGATGAGTAACACTCATAAATCTCGAGAAGAAGACCTATATATGATTCATTAATCTACTATAATTCCTTCCCACTCTATGTATGCTCCTGTCTTTTTCTGAATTCAAATGTCTTTTTGAATGATCACTAATGCAGTTAAATGTGGAAGTACAGACACAAACCTACAACCAATTCAGTTTTCTTAAACTTTGGCCTGACATTAATTGGTTTCTGTAACATAGAATAATACCAAGTAACTTAATAAATGCAGAATGGGCTTCCCTGAAGAATTCACGGCCCAAATATTATTATATTTATATAATATACGCAATTTTGCATTATGATACATGCCTCATACCAACCTCAAGTAGAAAATCTGTCATCAAGCACCTAGCATTGTGTTGTAGCAGCTGTCCGTGAGAGGTAGTAATTCTAAGTCAGCCCCAGTCATCTTCGACCGCATCATCAATTACCGTCAGGTAGTAAATGCTATATGCAACATTTATTAATTACCATTTAGTCTTGAAGGTACTTATTTATCTTTCTATTTATCCGCCCAACTTCTTTCAACTATATAGAGATTTTGTTATGAATTTATTTTGATGATATCATTGAAAATACCGCCAAAACTACCCTCTTATTTCCGGACATAAGCCGATTGGTTGCCTATCAGACGAACAAAATGACAAATTAATACAACACCTCTCGCAGCTTCGCAAAATTTCTCAAGGAATCCCAGGAAAAGTGAAAAAAAGAAAAAGGTTGTATAATAAAATGAAGGTATGAAAGGAAAATTTGAGGACCGGATCAAGTGTGTCCTATACGTTTGTGTGGTGCCAAAGTGATTGAATAAAAACTTGTATCGTAAGTTTGATGAACAGTTGCAGTGCAAGAATAGGTAGCCGACAATAAATAAAACAAATTATTTGGACTCTGGACTCAGATGAAAATTTTTTGAATGAAACAACAAATAAACCTTGGTCAAAACAGGTCTTTTCGTTTTAAGAAATCTTGTCCATGTAAATACCAAATATCAATAAAGCAAACTGCCTCATAACATCCGACACCAAAAGGCGTGGGTGAATCAAATCTCTAAAACTCCATCTCAATTTCAAGTTTTTATTTCTTATGACTTCTGCGGGGTGGCCACATTTCGTCAATTCCGCGTGAATAGAGTAGAAAACAAACGAAGGAGATCTTGTGTGGAAGGTAGAATGATCGGTACTTACTTATTAACCTAACTTCAATTTTGAATGTGGAAATATTAGTCTGAAAATGTACCAAAAGATTTTATTGCCGAAATACCGCCGAAATATGATGAATTTTATGTGAAAGCTCTGGTTTCTGGGGATACAATTGGGACTTCGCAGACATTGCGTCTTGTAGTATTAATTAACGTTATTGCTTCAAACACTTGCAAGCTTGTCGCGAGTCGAGGCGATACCAAAACGGTGTTGATTTGTGTACTATGGATGTCCATATTGATAAATATAGTGTTAGGTGAACCAATCTGCGCCAACGGTTCTTGTCGCAATGGATTGCTTCTCGCCAATAGGCAACTGGCATCAATATTTCTCCCGCTACTATGGTTTAGAAATCACTCTTCCAGGACAGGGCAATAAGGACCAGGTGGAAAGAGTTTTCTTAACACTTCCACGTGGGCCTTGGGATGCTAGACTAGAATTGGGCCCTCCCAAATCCTCTCGTAGGAGTCATATGATGTGACAAAGATAAAATACCAGCGGGTAGCAGCACCTCGTAAAGGCCATCTTACACTGCGATTCCCAAGACGCCAAGAGTAGAGATTATGGCAATCTTCCTTAATTGGGGACACCTTAACTAAATAGTGGACGTTAAGACTGTTGATGTGTTTTCTACCTTTTGGTAGACATTAGGATCTTTCGTGAACTTTAATTTCATATCACATTTTACTTTGAGCAGACTTAGCACCGATATCAACAAATATTTTTTCAGCGTTTAATGTTTCTATGTAGTTCATAGCACCGCTTACGTTCTAGCCTTGCACCACTCACAAATTCGTCCCTCGAGTATCCGACTCTCTTAAAAGCTACGAAGGGACAAATTCGACTTTTCGACGAGCAGTGAGAATGTTTAGGTACCTTTACCTCTCATTGTGGGAAGCCGTCCCAAATGTACCTTTATTTGGAAGTGTGCCTACCTAATGTGCCATTAATCTTGTTACTCGCGCCCCTTTTATGTTTGAAATAATAAATTGCGTGTAAAGGTTTGTAATTCATATTTGTTACATTTTCAAACGCAATTTTTTTTTATATATTATGTCATATTTAATTTAGTTACTTTGTTTATGAGTCTAAAAATTCCATCGTTGAAAATTAAATGTATGAAAAGTATTATTTATGCAATGAACAACACCGGTTCAGGAAGAAGAGATTAGTTAACAGCAACTTGTTGATAGACTGAATTTATCTTTACTGGCCTTAAACAAAAATTAAAAACTTCTGGTAAACAGGACCTAGTATACTTTGTCTTTAGGAAGGCTTTGATAAGATCAACAATGACATACTACTAGAGAAGCTTAATGCTTTGAGTATTGACCCAGGTTTACTCCGTAACTTTACACACTATCTTCGCAATCGCCAGCAGTATAAACGCCTCGGCATATATGAGTTTTGATCCAATTATTTTACGATAATTGACGATATTTTAGATGCGCGTTCCGATGTAAATCAGGAATCAATAGCCCATAGATTCTCGTTCGAATGTGACGGCCAAATGAATTCCATTAAAAACTTGAAATGATTAGCCACTGTGAAAAAACTTGGGCGTCACATTTATTAGAGAATTTACCTTTCATGAACATGTTACGGCTACTTGCTAAGGATTCATTTCTGTGACTAGGACTCTTAGAAATTTGAAGAATTTCCTTAACTGACAGGACCAAACCGGTGCCGATGACGCAGCACTACGTGTTCCGTCTTCAATTCACCACGGAAACGGAAGAGCTGGTTGATAACATCAGGCTGAAAGCAATTGAAACCTCACAATAATGTAAATTTTAATTCTTTTATGAAGAGAGTACCTAACATCAAATTGTCAACCTTCATGGTGGAGAAGTTTTGGCCGTTTGGAGTGGTTTTAAGAAAGTTCCGAGGGAGATTAGTGACTCAGTGATTAAGAGAAATTAATTGCTATACGTTGGATTAACATGTTTAATGGCTTTGTTTTATTTAAAAAAATATAAATTATATATTCAATATCATATTATACCTAATTATTATATTATATATTAATACGGGTTATTAATTTAATGTCGTAAAATGTTTTTTTCTAAGTTACCTCTAAAAGATTGGTAATAATTATCAATAATAATAATTGCATTGAAATCATTAAGCTTCGTTTCAGGGTTCCGTAGTCCTGACAAGGAAAAATGCGCCAAATGTAAAAATGTATCATGCTGCTCGCATGCCACTGCTCAAGTAGATTTGAGTAGGGTGTTGTGTGCATTAGACGCACAACAGGGCTGTATACCATCTTAGTGCCCTGCCAGGGTTTCGTACAATATCTTCTTGTGTTCCTGTCTTATGTGTTGTTAGGGTAAACATTATAGTAACAATATTCGTAATATGTTTTTGTATTTCATCCAGTGTGTTAGAGAAAACATTTTGTATGACACTGAAACTACTGTGCCTGGCGAATGGCAATGGGCTCGCCCGTTATTACATGTGACTAAAGGAATTTGGTTTATTTTTGGAATTACAATTGAAATAATAACTTTTTTTTAAGCTTCGACCACTATTTCACCTAATGGTAAGTGATGATGTAGACCAAGTTGTTGTTCAGGCTAATCTAGAATTACTGGCTCGCAAGGACAGCTGCCGGAACACACCGTTAGGTGCTTTGCGACTGATTTTCTACTTGAGGCCAGGCGGGCTTTCTCAAAATGCCCTACCACCATGCGAACTTGGCAGAAATCGTACTCATATTTTTAACTATAGCAGGACGAAAGTGGAAAAGATAATAAACAACAATAGAATCGTTTTATATTATGATAACGGGCTACTACGGAACCCTACATTGCGCGTGGCCCAACACGCGCTTGACCGTTTTATTAATCCTCGTCCGCAGGAAATTGGAGGCTAGTCAACTCGTATTAAGCATACTTATATCCTTCTTATTGATAAAATCCTGAAAATTTTATTTAGGTATTTATTTACACGCATATATAGGTTTTATCCATATACATACCCTAGCAACTATCTACTGTGCAATCTGGGGTATAATTATTTTAGAAGTAATAATAATTACCTAACCTCAGAGGTTAGAAGATAGAATTACCTGATATTAAACATGTGAATGAAAGTTATGATGACTAAATGCTTGAGATTTTGTGAAATAGTGAATTATAGAGAAAGTACCGGACCTGTACGAATATTTATTTGACATTACATTTCATATGATTGTTAAATTATTTTTTCTATATGTTTCTTTTCATATTTTATGACTGGCTTACAAAAACACACAACAAAAGTGTCTAATAATTAAAACCTCACATCAAAAACTTTGAAACTAAAAGAAAACCAAAGACAAAATAGACAACATTGGTCATAAATATTTAGTAATAATATATAGAGTAATAAGTAAGTTAGGATGCAAATAAACAACATAAAATCTATACTTACAATAAAACTGTAACAGATGAAATTATGTACATGACAGATACAAAATTGAAAACTATCTGTAGCTGACACTGATGCCAAAACTGTATTTTTTTATTTTTGTCTGTCTGTCTGTCTGTATCCCAGCCGCGCATCACTCCAAAACTACTGAATGGAATTCAATGCAACTTAACACGATTTGAGTTCATACTACGAAGAAGGTTATTGTATACTTTTTATCCCTAAATTCAGCACGGTTCCCTCGGGAAAGGGGATGATAGTGAAAATGTACACGTAGTTGTAATTTATTAACGCGTAGTCCGATTTCGATTATTCATTTTTAGATTAGTGACGAGTGAGCCCGGCACCAAACGGGCATTCCGGCACCTCACGAGCAGCCCGGCACACCACAGGCAGCTCGGCACCCCACGGCCACCCCGGCACCCTACGGCCACCCCGGCACCCCACGGCCACCCCGGCACCCCACGGACATCCCAGCACCCCACAGGCATCCCGGCACCCCACGGGCCGCTCAGCATCCCACGGGCAGCTCGGCACCCCACGGGCAGCCCAGGACCCTTATTTAGTTTTATAAGCTTGCTAAGATAAAACTCTAAAATCTGGAACATTCGCCAGAATTAGTTTTTTTAACTATCTATCTTTTGCCGGATACATTTTGGAGACTGTGCAATGGAAGCGAACAATATAATATATTTTCGTTCTACCGCCAAACAAGGAGAACATCGGCAAAAAGACGCTGTTTTAAAATTGAAATTACAAAGAAACGCACAAAGTACTTTGCTTCAACATTTATTTTGCGAACCACGAAGGAACTCTATAAGGAGGAGTAATTTAACTACTGTCTTCTGGAAAATACAACCCGGGAGTTTTTAAACCCAAAGTAAAAAGCTCCTTTCAGAGCTAAGATTTACTAAGATTGCTTCACCGAAGACCACAGCGTTGCTTAATATGAGAAAACAGTGCTCAAATGTGAATAATTAGTCTGCAGGTACGGCAATCGCGAACGGAGTCGCAGGTACAGCTAGTATATAATAAGCATCACTCCTGTATACCTCCAAAGAGAGCGGAACTGTGGTGTTTCACACCTACAATTTACTAGGAGAATAAACATTAAAGCTATGATGGGCAACTGGCCATGATTATGAACCGCGAAGACGTTTGGCCAATGTTTCTGGCTATAGGACTTTTTTCGTCGATTCTTCCTTTTCCAACAGTTCCATTTATACTCACCTTGTATACTTGTTTTGTTAACCACCTTTCTTCCACCCTTTCTAAATGTCTACGTGGGTAGTGGGTAGTAATGGGTACCAAAGTTTCAGCAAATATTTGGACCCGAAGTAGTAGTGTGCAAACATTATTGTGTTTATGCTTGGTGGTTACGAAATATCTAAGCAAACGAGACATAAGCACTAACTTCTTGGAGTAACTAGCGCAGTGCAGTCACAAGGACTGACAGTGCAAATGTTATGGACAGCCGTGATGACTTCAGTTTCATCACTAACATATTTCAGGTAACAAACAAAATGTTCTAAACATCTTAGCATACCTTTCTCAACTAATATATCTTCATTCACTCTACGTTTGACGTTGTTTTTCACTCCCTATTTCAAAAACAAATGCTTCTCAAAGTTTATATCCATATTAATACACTGATTCTTACTATACCGTACCCAACTTTCACGAACATACATTATCATCGGCACTAATACACCTTTATGCGCTACCAATCGTACCTTTTGGACGGGTATAAAACGAAAAATAATAGCGCTTTTCTGAAAACTATTTTACCGTTTCAAAACTAGGTTTCTAAGCGGATTCCCAAAGCAATATTGTGTCGAAATTCAACGAATCACTTTAATATTTCAGTGACGATTTGAGAGGGCAATATAAAATTCCATCTTACACAACAAAGCTTCGACTCGAACCGTTTGTACGACGACTGGATTTCAACAACAGAAAATATTTATTTTAGTAAACTAGTGATGGAACATTGGACAGTTATGCCGGATGATTCTTGAATCCCACCAACAATTTCTTACTGACAAATTATTAGAGCACAAATTTCTTGTCCCGAGCGGGAATTGAACCCGTATCTGCCGGACTCCCGCCGAGTGCACTGACCTCTTTTTTTGTCTATTCCAACTATATAGGCCTTACAGTTTTAGAGTTTTGTACTAGATAACGGAATCCTATTACCGCAGTAGCCAAAAATAATTACTAAGCCTCTGCAGTCCGACTTTCCATACGTCTGAACTATGTAGGGATCTTTGGAACCATAATAGGTATCCCGTTAAATGTTTACAGAATATTTGGTAGTGTTGCAAATTGTGTAATAAATAATAATAATAAAAAGTTAATAATATAAATAATAATAATAATACAATTAACGTGTTTTTATTAACGTTATTAGTTTGTATCGTAAAAACTTTAATATATGCAAGCGTCGACAAACTTTGTATGATTATAGTCCAATATCCAAGGTATACTGTATCAGACGGATTGTCCACTGGTAAACACAGCCTTCCCATTATGGGGTTTGCCATAATCCCCACGCTTGGCAGGCGTCTAGGGGATCACAGTGTGAGATTTTTCAGTTCCTCAGAAAGCGCTGCTGCCCACCTTCTGGTGTGTTGTCCTTAGTCGCCTCTTACGACACCCACGGGTAGAGATGGAGGGGGTGGCATTCTAGCCCGGCACCCCATGGGACTCTCTCCTAAAACTCATATAGCAACAAATAATGAACACTAGCCATGAGAACAACACTTGGCCGGCTTCCCCCTAAAAATCTCAAACTGTATGGAAAGAAATAACGTTTTTTTTGTACAACCTGTATTTGTACGGAACCCTTGTTGTTTGAGTTCCACTCGCACTTGGCTGGTTTCATTATTATTTGAGCGCCGATAATGTTCTTAATGTCATTAATAAGAAAAAACTTTATGGTCTAAACAATTGTTATTAGAACCGCACTGTATGAGGAAGCATTGAAAAGAGGACTTAATTATATTTAACTTGGTGTACCTACAAGTTGGGGACATAATAGATTAGATATTATTCATCAACTCTTTGAATTTCTCTTGACAAGTTTAGTTATGAAGCAAGGATTGCCGAGGAGTAATAGCTATTGACGGAGTTCCATGGTTCGATCCCCACCGCCGGCTTGAGTTTCATCGCATGGTGGAAGGGCACTTTGCCAATTCTATACACTACCACCCTCAAGGAGAAAATCTGTTATCAAGCACCTAACAGTGTGGTGGTGTCTCAGGGTGGGCACAGTGCAGATTACTATTTGTGTTAAGATACATGTTGGAGGCAGAGGTTACTTCTTAACATCAGGTGGACAGCTATAAAGAAATAAAAATAAAAAATAACAATACGTTATTTACTGGGATTTGATCACAACAATTATTAAAGTATTCGAAAATGCTATTGAACAAGTTTCTTATCTATGACAGACACCAATATGATTTCATTAATCTGTCAAATTAATGGCACAATATTCACAATAATGATAACTCTTTAGTGGTATTAAAATATATAATTGTTATTTAAATAAGCTAATATTTTAAGTCATAATATCGTTAGAGTTTTTTTCTAAGGTATTCAACTTATTGCACTTTTTAGGAATTATCATTGTACCTAGAATGATACGGAACTGTGCAGGTGGCAGGATGAGGGGAGTGGTGTGGCGCTGTAGGGCGAGGAGGCTCGGCGTCGAAAGTCTCACACCAGCACACCACGCGTAACTCATTTAAAATACCTTGTCATACAACAGCAATATTTGCCCAAATTTACTATCACCGAACCCGATCACCGAACCAATATTCCGGTCCGGTCAACGTTTGATGATGCTGGATCCGCTGAATTACCGGATCAATTTTTCTGGATTGCAATCCCTAATAAAAATGTAGGAGAACACTGGACTTCAAGGACTACTTCTATAAGTACCTTTTACAACTGGATCACAACAGTTAATGCTTAGCGAAACATATCATATATGGTGATGTCTAGCCAGGTTCACAAGCAATGTTAAAGTCAATGTATTTTTCTGATCTAAATCCAGTGGTCGAATCTTGTCACATCCCTTTTTGCAGCTTTCCAACGTGTTCGAGTCTGTATTGAGTTATTTTAAGAAAAGCCTTGCATTTGAATCCAATCATGTTTCTGCAAGACTTTGTTTCTATTTGAAATAACTTTTCAGAGTTGCTGTTCTGGTAGTGTCCTTCTATTTAATCTAACCGAAACTTTATAGGATCCCTCATAGTGTAGTTTTGTCATTTATCAACCAAGCCTTTTGAGGGTCCGCCTGTATCTACCTACATAATGGAATCGAAAGTATTGTATCCACTTGAGCTCGCTTCCGCGCAGAGCGGCTCGTTTGGCCGAGTGCTCAAGTGGAGATACTTGATCCCGATCGGCCCAAGAAAGTTTGAGGCCGCTCAAAAACCTTGACAGTATTTGTCCACTCTCAAAGGTCTAGCTACATATGATTAAAATCTGTGTGCTCAGTATTTGTTCGGCGCTCAGCGTGAACAGTGCTTTTTGTATCTTTTAGAGTGACGCAAGCGTTCCCATGATTTTATACGTTTTATTAATATACCTATTTTGTTTATCATAAAATGAGTGGCTCGTGGGATAACGGAACATGTTAATCATTATATTACGGGTCACCATTGCCGAATACTGAGATTACTGAGTACTCTAAGCACAGCTATTTCAATGATAAGGCTTTTTCAACCCAAATTTTCAGTTTGTTCCCCTGAACACGGAATTCCTAAGCACGCTAAGACGATTGAGTGGCTCATTCACCTGAGCCTGCTGAAGAGGATACGAAGCTTGTTAAACATAAAAAGTTTGTATGATTATGCTACCAATTGAATATATAATAATTGACTCGCGCTGTTTGTTTACTGCCCTAAATCCTAGTAGTTGTATAAGGATGACACTTGACAAATAAAATGAAAAACTTATTGGAGCTTTCGGATGTCAATGTAATTTGTATGCATTCAGTTCGAATACCACTTCTGAATTTACAACAGACGTTAGGTTTAAACGTATTTTAATAATAACGCAACGCAATCATCCCAAATTTAAAGTTTGACCAAAAACATTTGGCTTGCTCTAAGTTAACTAAGTTTTCACATTATCATAATTTTCAGTAAATTGAAGTAAAACCTACATTCAAATTATAAGCATTTTTCTCAATATTAAAAATATGCCGTCGTAAAATTGTGGGTGAACTTAAGCTGCCACAACTTAGCCGCAGTTTTTTCCTGGCACCGCTTTGCGTTTGCACTGTACATGTTTTGATCGTGATAATGAAAACATGTTCTAAAAATGATCAAGGCCCGATAAATTTTTGTACTTTCTCTTTTTTGGATCGATCTTTAGTTTTCTCAGGATACAGTTTTTTTTCATCTTCCGTTATATACCATTCTGAAAGACTTTGGCCACTCCAATTGTATATTAACTCTTTCCACTGGCCGCGCATAACATGACTTTTTGTTATATGCTATAATTTATTATAAATTGCAGTATTTTTTACTGGCGGTATGCCTTTATTAACAAAATACTACGAACTATATACAACTCTACAGCTACTTGAACAAAAACATTTAGATACCCATTAGTCATTACAGAGTGCAGACTCACAGGCAGACTAAAAGTTCCATCCCACTACCAGTTGGCAGCGTGCACAGCATGCTGGCAGCATTGTCCCGTTGAATTGCAATAATTGCAGTAAACTATTAATATTGATAAAATTAATAATAGTCTCGATGTGAAATAATAAAGATTGTCTCTCTTATACGCGTTCCATATTGTGTGAATGTATTATAAATAATATTTATTTAAACCAGACAATGCAATAAATGCTCTTGTTGGCTGTATATCTCTGATAATAATGAGAGGATAACAAAAATCAATTAATTGGGCCTATTTTTGCTTGTGTCACTTCATATGACTCCTATGTGGTGAGATGTTACAAGAATTCTTCATATTTATTTGAACTCTCTTTGGAAACGAGTCTTAGGTCAAATTATATGTTATGATTAACCTTGAAGTACGTCGGCTTTATCTCTCACCTGAAGTGTCCCCAAAAATTACGAGCAAAGCCTCTCCAAAGTAAACACGTACATTATCTCAACTAAAGAGCAAGCAAGCGCAAAAAGGATTACCAAGTTGAGCCAATAACTCCGGGAAGTTTTCCCATATATTCTCCAGTGCTCTCGACTGGAAATATTTTTCTTTCAAAGGGCTATTCTGTGCACGCGTGGGAAGTTTCGCAGATGTTAGTGTTTAATTAAAGATCTATGATTTTTGCTGAGTATGTATAGTACGAGTACGCTAAATATTGTATTTTTATAAGAAAAGGATCAACCAATACCAATCAGTGCATTTATATTACTAGATTCACGATGTTTTTGCTGAGTTACGAACACGCATATGGAAACAAAATATGTACAATTATATAAAAATACTAAACGTATTTCTAATATGAAATCTTTCCAGTGGAGTGTTTCAAGGAAGAAACATTGTCTATTTACTTGTAATGTACGAAAATATCTGAACTGCTGGAAAAAAAATATTTGAATAGAATTGAATAATTGAATATATGAAAATATTAAATATTTTGCCGCAATGATGGCGGAGCGGTAATAGGTATGGACTGCCGTGCCGCAGGTCCATCGTTCAATACCCACCGCCGGCTTGAGCTTCACCACATGGTGGAAAAACATTTTGCGAATGCCCTCCTGGCTATATAGCTACGAACCTCAAGTAGAAAATCTACCGCCAAGCACCTAACAGTGTGTTCCGGCAGCAGTCCTTGAGATCCAGAAAAATTACAAGCACATGGGACTTAACAACTGTATGTCTAAGTGTCTCGGGCGCAGTGCAATTTGTTCGACGAAATGCATCTGTTGTGGCCTCGTGCTTGTTCCGTCACAATCGCATTAGAATAATATTTATTGCCAGTACCACAATTTAACAGTGAACAAACAAAAGTTGTAAGAAGACTAACTAATTTGACTGGCAATAGGGATACCGGATAGGTAAACCATCCGGCTTACCCAGTACAGTGCTCAGCACTGTACTGCGGATGGATCACGCAGAGCTGAATTTCAGCATACTCCATTACTCCAACATAGGTTTTAGTCGTGTTAAATTTAGTGACGCGGGTACATACATATTACTTAATAAAATTAAATTTATCCACGTTAACAGTGCAATATATAAAAGAACATACATTTCATATATGTACTTACTTAAATGATAAAAAGATATTACGTTTATTTAGATGTTTTACATTCAGTTAGTATATAGTTTATACGAATAAATATATCAACAAGCTTTTCTCCATAAAAAAATAATTTAAAAACAAGTTTTTATTATATTCTTGTTAATAACAATAACTAAAAACTTTTAAAATACTCGTCAAGACGATTCAAATAAGCCCAAAATCGATGAGGTTGTGTCGATTAATTACGAAGTCCCTTTGGCCACCTTCCAGCTCCATCATCATAACAGCACCTTGTCATTGCCACGCTATTTACACATGTATGCAAAATAACTGCTCATCGGGAACCGGGACGTAGATCAAATTGAATTTGCAAGATTTGATAACAAACAGCGGGACCGGTGAAATTAAAAATAAAAGCTTATAAAAATAAAGTAGCATGTACTTGATTCTAAGTACAACTAAGTTAAACAAAAATACTTCAACTTTATCGAGAAGGCCTTAATGTGCTGACGTCTTCAACCTAAGATTGAAGCTCATAGGCTGATCTGACATTGATATTTTAGTAGTGTGCTGATGTGATTTTAATTAATCCCTCCCATAACTCATGGAATCTATTAAAAAGAGTGTAAATGTTGAAAAAGTTAATCAGCATAAAGTCTTAATATTGGTTTTCATATAGTTTTGAAGAAAATGGAGCCTCATTTAATTTCAGCATGATAATAGCATAAATATGAACACGTTTAACATCCTATCAAAACAGCTTTTGTCCCGAAAACTATACAATCCGGTTATGACGATGCAGAAACAATTAATCATTATAATTTTCTTGTCGCGAAACGACAATGGCACGATAATGGAAGCTATACAGGGTGAGCACAATAGTGAAATAATGCTTACGTTATGTTACTACAATATTTTAGCCTAACAAGGTTTATTTTTGGTTTGACGTGTTAATTTTGTAATTCTGGCTATGCTACATCGACTTCTATGTAGCATAGGCACTAACCTAGGTATGTAATTAAAAAAATCACATTTAATGACATAATAATTTATGTATAAACAAAATACTACGAACTATATACAACACTACAGCTACTACAATAAAAGCATTCAGATACCCACAAGTCATTGCAGACTCACAGACAGTCCCAATGCTCCAGCCCACTACCAGTTGGCAGCGTGCCCAGTATGCTGGCAGCATTGCACGTTGAATTGCAATGCTTATTCATTGAGCCAAATATTATTATTATCCTTATTGTTCATCTTAGAAAAATGAAGGAAAATTGAGAGAGATATATTTTAAAAAGCTGGTAAATCAAAAATTGTTTAAGACGGTGTGCTTGCGAATAGTTTGTGAATGGGATACCATGAATTTATTCGTAGATGAGATAGTGATAAATCAATATCTATATATAAGGACCTGGCTCTTGAAATACCGGCCACCAGCCTAGTCAAAGATCAAAATCTCACCAAAGGTTCAGTGAAAACACATGACAACAATAAGGAGTGTTGCTAACATTTTAAATAAAATAAGAAGCCGACTTGTAAAACTGAAAAGTATGAAATAATATAACAAATATTTTAAGAAAACATTGTAAATTAATAGTTTAGAAAATTACTGAAAATATATAAAAATATATCTAGTGACAGTTCTTCAACAAGGTCTTGACTCATCGATTTGTGAGCTCCTGAGGATGTTTCGTGGAGAAGGAAAATGCGTCGAAATGTGATTTAGTGTTTGACAAAAATCTATTGCGACTGTATTTTTGACATAATTATTGTGAAAGTCTATTGTATCAATGGGACAGATGCAAAAGGCGAGACAGCCCGATCGATTTTGACTTTGATTTTGAATAATTTTAATGATTTATATTGTGACATGACATTGCTGACTTTGACATTGTATTTTTTGAATGGTATTGTTTTAACATCTAATTTTTGTAATTTTTTTTAAATTGTAATTACTGAATTTGAACTTTAATTTTTATTGTGTAATATGTGAGGTAAATTATATAAAGAAGTTTTATTAGCCATATAGTAATTTTTTTTACAGGCACACCAAGGTTCATTTAATACGTATATATATACTACTTAGATATATTAAATTAAATAATGATAATATTAAAAAAAATATCTCTATAAATAAATAAATTAGTTGGAAAATGAGGCGAAATTGTCACTTGACATATTTTTAACTCATATTCTAAAATATTAATTTATTGTTTTCTTAAAATTTTTGAATATATTTGTTATTATTAAATACGTAAGTAAGGATTTCCGTGCGGTACAATCGTTGCTATGCTACTACTTTGAGCTCCCATTTTCATGTGATTTCAGTGTAATTCAATAAAATTTAAATAGCATATTTATGCAATTTTTTTATATATTTACCGTGGGATGGCCGGTTTAGAATATCA
The DNA here is from genome assembly GCA_963890685.1 of Plagodis pulveraria. NCBI lineage: Eukaryota > Metazoa > Arthropoda > Insecta > Lepidoptera > Geometridae > Plagodis > Plagodis pulveraria. The sequence continues at coordinate 8,146,189 of OY982950.1, forward strand.
CTCCCAATTTCTTCCCATGGGTGTCGTAAGAGGCGACTAAAAGAAAAATACTGGTAGGTGGGAAGGAACGCCTGCTGTACGGAACACTAAAATAAAAAAAACTTGAGAGGTGTCAAGGGACACCCGGATGGAACGAAGTTCCTTTCGATTAATTAGTGAAGGAATTCTAATAAAATTAGTTTTTTTAAGTTATAATAATATTTTTTTATTATTAACCAGCAGCTCTCTCCGGGTTCGCACGGAAATGAAAAAAAAAATATTATACACATACATACACCCTTCTATTTAAGTCAGATTACTAAGAAAAGAAAATAATAAAGAATGTTTGAATATAGTTATGTTAATGAACTTTTTTTTTTTCATATGTATTTTTTTATCGCACAAAATCATTAAGCTCTTTCTGCGCAGTTGGATAAAAACTATCCTATGTCCTTCTCCAAGTCTCAAACCATTTCCATACCAAATTTCATCCTAATCGGTTCAGTAGAACGGTTATCACGCAAAACCATTAACCTATTTTTGCGCATATGGATAAAAACTATTTTATGTCCTTCCCCGTGTCTCAAACTATTTCCGTACCAAATTTCATCCTAATCGTTCCAGTAGTTTCAGAGCCTATTCAATGCAAACAAACAAACGTGTACGGCTTACAACTATAGCAAAAAGTGGCGTTACAACTTTGGTCTTAATTTTTTCCGTCTAGCACCCTTTCGCAACGCGCCATAAGGAACTTCGTTCCAATAATAATATATACACGCATCGACATGAGAACCTTACTCTTGATTTAAGAGTAGGTTAAAAATGTTTGTTACATTAAGTCTTACAGATTACAAAAATCATCTTAATGACATAAAATTCAATAAACACGTGCACAAGGTTACTTCCGGTTCAGTTCCTGCGAACAGCCTGTTTCCGAGATGACTAATGATGCAAGTCGACGGGTACAAATGCGTCTGATCAATCTGGCGTGCCACTTTTTGCCATTCATTATACCTACATCTGACTTTGGCAGACAGGACAATTGTACGTTCTTGTTTCCGGGAGAGGACTGTTCGTCATCCTATTTCCGACATAGTATTTTATGGAAATCAAGTTATTATATCAAATAATTCATGTACTACGATGCTGAAGAATTTTGAAGCACTATTAGCGAAGTTTTCTTAGCCGATTAGCTAAGTTAAGCAACGTCCGCTGCGGTCATGTGTAGGATGGGTAACCATTAGTGACATTACTATTTAGCGCTTCCGTGCTTCGGAAGGCACGTTAAGTCGTCGGTCCCGGTTGTCGTCTTACGCTGACAGTTTATATGGTATTTTGGTAAGGCATTTTGAGCCACCACCCTTAAGTACAAAAACTATAGCCAAGCACCTAAATGTTTGCACCGCAGCTGTCCTTGAGAGCTAGTAATTTTATGCTAGCCTAAACAACATCTTTGACCACATTATCACTTATTTATAGGTGAGATAGTGGTTAAAGGTTAGCTTATCAGCTACAACTAAATTAAAATAACGTCCATATGGGTTTTACAATAATTATTTTGCCTTTAAGTCCCTAATTTACATAAAAATTGAGATGTTGTCAGATGATGCTTGTGATGCATGTGGATAAGAGGGTGACAAGTTCAGGCAGTTCGTCACTTGTTCAGGCTAACCTATAGAATAACGGGCTCTCAAGGACAGCTGCCGGAACACACCGTTAGGTGCCTAGCGACAAATTTTCTACCAAAACATTGTGAATAATCTGCTAGATACACTTACAATTTATGTTATAAACAATTAAATAATAATTTAGTGTTTTAATTTTTTTATAGTTTGACATATGGGGAATATTTAATATCCATAGTCTAGCATAACATTGATTACATTGCCGAAAATATGTTTTATTTTTTTAGGAAAAAAAGCTATATACATACATACATACATAAAATGACGCCTCTTTCCGTAGGGGTAGGCAGAGACCACGGATTTCCACTTACTACGATCCTTACATGTCTCTTTCGCTTCATCTATACTCGTCAATCCTTTCATACATAAGCGTCGGTTTATGGTACTCTTATGGGGCGTTCGTATAGCCTATCAGTTCCAAAAATAACACTCACAAACGCTAAAAATGATCACACGGGCCGTTCGATTTGGGACTTCGTGAGCAAACACATCGTTTTCGCTCACCGTTCGGATAGCTTTGAAAACGCTACAAATGACAGAGAAAAGTGATATTTTTGACCCATGTCTTACCGTGGGATCGTTGTGATCGTTTTTCGACAACTGCTGGTTTGACAGTTGTATTTGGCGCGATTGAAGAGTTTCACTTATTTTTCAAAAAAAGAACTTGAAGTTATATAGTATTTATATTTTATGTAGTAGGTACCTACTTGTTTTGGTAATTTTAGAGATTGATTCCATGTTTCATACTGTGCCAAATTGTTAAAATATTGTCGGTTGTCAAAGTATGTTTTAAGCCGTTCGGATAGCATGCAGTAATTGGTGGTCAAAAATAGCAAAAGCTTCTATCCGAACGCTAATTCACAAATGCCTCTTTTGAAACTGCTACACGCAATCGAGCCAAAACGAACGCACCTTTAACCTGGCATTTTTTCAGAACGTCTTCAATAGGATTTTGGATATGTCTTCCCCTTCCAACACTTCCGTTCACTTGTCCCATGTATACCTGTTTAGTCATTCTCATTTCATTTTACTTGAAAGCTAAATATTAGACTTCTTCTAAAGCTTCTAAATCTATATGTTAGTCTTAAAATCTAACAATGGTAAATTTGATGTGAAAAACGCAGTTTATTAAACATTTTTATTTTATTGCAATGGCCTTATGGCCAGTAATGTTTATATAAGCTTCAGCATGTTTGTAATGTTTCTTCTTATGACTTTTCTTTTCAACCTTGTTACTATTACTCTATATACTACTGAGCAGTTCCTACATTGGAGGACACATCAGCAATCGGGGTTAGGTGCTTGGCGACAGATTTTCTACTTGAGGGTGGTAGCTAGCCAGGCGGGCATTCGCAAAATACCCTACCACCATGCTATAACGACTGCCATCCCAAGACAACAACCGGCTTAACGTGCCCTCCGAAGCACGGAAACGCTCAGTAGTAATGTCACTAGCGGTCACTCATCCAATTCATGACCGCGGGCGACGTTGCTTAACTTTGCTGATCAGTTGAGAATAGCTAAGTAAACTTCACTACGAGCGCTTCAAAATGTTTGAAGCGCCCGTAGCGAGGTTTGTACAATGTTTAAACCATAAATATAAAGTACTGAAAATAAAAAACTTAACCCAATTGAACGTTTGATTTTGCGTAGTTTTTCATGTCTAATGTATTGCTCTTGCTAGGCGAACATTCGCAAACTTAATGAACACAACCACCCTCAATCTGTCGCGAGACTCCTAGCAGTGTAATCCGGCAGCAGTAATTGAGAGCCAGGGGGCCAACTCCCATCTCTTAATTCAGTCTTATTTTAACCTTACATTAATAATTTTAATTTGCACTAACACATGTCACTATAGTAAACTTACATTAGAAGTTCAACGTGAGCGTGAACGAGCGGGCTGCATGCATTGAATTAAGACATTTGTGCGATAGAGATATAAACATTATTGTTTCGTTACGGCCACGGTACGAATCGTTAGTATCGATATTTTAAGTTTGAAATAATGATGTTGGTTTTCCATAATATTTTTTTCAACACCCTTGCTCGTAAAGTGAATTTTGTTATTTCATTCTTAGGGCCATTAACTGAACTATAACACCCTCGTGCCTAATAGTATTATACACTAGTGCGTAAAAGAATTATCCCTACAAAGTTAAGTTAGTACTTAACCGTAAATTATATGCGAGTAAACAGAGCATTTTCAATTTAACCGGGTAATACAGATTTGTTACATCAAAAAGGTTTATACCTAAGTAATCAACCACCATAAATTTGCCGCGCGCAAAAAAAAACTTGCGCGCTATTTTCCATAATTCTTGTATGTTGTTTGTATCGCATTTGTGCAATATATATTTTATACACTCATTATACATTCCCCTCAATCACGCCCTCGCCCTCGCTTGGGCTGCAATACACAGCATCGTGTATAATGAGCAACTTAGCTCACTTGTATCATAATCTACTATTAAAAGGTGGGAATTGGCCTCCAGTAAAGTGAAATTACAGGCACATTATAACAATAGTATGTCTCAGGGCGATGGGCACAGAGCAGTTCAGCACTTGTAACGAAATGTATCTGTTATACTCAGAGGTTACCATTCACATCAGGTGGACCTATATGTATAGGGTCATACACAGAAAAAAATAATCTCTTCAGACAAGCAATATTATTTGAATTAAGAACGGATGGGTTTTCGATATAAGGAAAGTCTAAAATGTCTTACTTCAAGATATTAAATATTTCGCATTATAGTTCTTGGCTCAAGAAATATATTCTTGTTTCAACAAACAAAAACTTGTTTTATGAAGAACTCAAAGCTATTACTTTAAGAGCGAAACTATTTTAAGTGAAGCATTTAAAAATCTTTTTTCTATACTTAAAAACTGTTTTACTGCAAGAATGCACCTATTTTAAATAAAGGATATTTAACATTTGTTTTTATTGTTTTCAATTTTCAACCAAGAGTGAAACGCTTTTTCTTCAAGATACTCCCTATTTTATTTCAAGATTATTTCCGTGTTGACCTAAGATATATGTTATTTTCTATATGATACTTTCTATTTTCTTTCAAGATGTTTCTATTTTGACTAGAGATTCTTATTATTTCCTTTAAGATTCTTCCTATTTTCTTTCAAGATATTTATGTTTCGACTAGAGATTCATGTTATTTCCTTTAAGATACTTCCTATTATCTTTCAAGATGTTTCTATTTCGACTAGAGATTCATGTTATTTCCTCCAAGATACTTCCTATTTTCTTTCAAGATGTTTTTTTATTTTAACTAGAGATTCCTGTTATTTCCTTCAAGATACTTCCTAATTTATTTCAAGATTGTTTATGTTTAAACCCAATCGTTGTTTTTTCTCGTTTTAAAATATTTTCTGCTTTGACTTACACAAAATGTTTTTTCTTACAAAACATTTAAGGTTTAACAAAATTTGTGTATACTATTTAAAGGGAAGATTCAGCCCGTGAAATGGGCCATAGCCAATAGCATTTCTGAAACATGGGTTGAAATCCATCTTATTTTTTACTTCCCATACAAAACAAATTACTGCGTAGTATGGGAGGTCAAATAAATTGGCCAGATTTCAATTCATGTTTCATTGGAAAAGTTGTTCAATTTAACAGTCTCAATCTACCCTTACAACAGTATTCACTAGTTTCGTTAAATCTTAGAGATGTCTTTAGGAAGCAGTATCATGTGTTATTAAATGATAGAAATATAGAGACAAGATATTCTGAATGCAGATAACAATAACACTTAAGGCTGCTTCCTAAACAAATCTATATTATATTAGAAAGTGTAAAAGTTACTCAAAAGTTCAAAGCATAAAATATTTTAAAACGAAAACATAACATTATTGGGGCAAATGAATGATTATAATAGCAAAAATTAAAATCGTTGAAATTTTTGTAATCTCGACTTGAAACGATGCTAACGACTTCAATTTCATCTGTTTACTGAAACACACAAACTATAGCCTATTAAGCGCAGGGCAATAGAATTCAAACGAAAGATATAGATATTAAATGAAAATATATTTAAAATAACACAAATGGGACACAGGTTACTGAGTGAAAAATGTCATAGTTAATACAAAATACGTAAGAGACATCACAATTAGTATTCAAGCGTTTTTTCTGAATATAATGTAACTCACATAGTTATACTACAAAAACACATTGTATAGATTGTTGTATTTTTACATGATACATTTTTCCTTAAATTATAAAATGACAGTCTTAAATTATTCCTTACTATGTGAGGAATGTCACTACAAAGTACAAAGTCACATTAATTATATTCAGGAATTTTTAAATGATCCATTTTCTTTGAACTCATAAATTATCGCTTACAAGCGAAGAGTATCACCCAAAAAACAATTATACTTATCAAAGCATTTTTACATGATCTATTTATCCTTCAATTATATTCTGGCATTTATTTTGCCTTAAGTTATAAAAAGTTATCTCTGACCGAGCTAAGAATATCACCACAAAATACAAAAACAAATTAATTACATTCAAGCATTTTTACATGGTACATGTTCCTTAAATTATAAAATAAAACCCATAAATTAACGCTTACCGAGCAAAGTATGTCAACATAAAATGCGAATCAAATTATATAGACTCTAGCATTTTAACATTTTAAATTTTTCTTTAGATTATAAAATTAAATAAATTATCGCTTACTGAGCGTAGAATATCTCTATTATAAAGTTGATATTTCCTAATAATGTAATTAGTACATAGTAATTTTATCTAAAGAACATACCAATCCTTGATATCTTATAAAATGCTCCAAAATTCCGGGAGTTCATGCATGGTATGAATATTTTGTTCTTTTATGTTGTTCCATTTCTGTACTACTTGGTGCCATAGTTCATTGTTATGTTTTAACCAAGTAATACCATCATTACAAATAGCATCTGAAATCATAAAACAAAAAACCTTAGTAGGTACTTAATTACTTCTGCTTTGTAAAGATCTATGAATGATAATCATCAATGAAAAGTTAATGTACACTAGCTGTTGCCCATGGCTTCATCTTTCTAGAATTCGGTTATATCACTTTTTCTCAGACAGGAACATACAACACGAGTCCAATGACTTTATTCATTTAACAATATAGCAGTAGTTATAGCACAATCAAATAACAATCATTTAACACTAGAAACAAGTCGTATTATATGAAATCGCACTCATTATTTTGTTTAAAAGTACATATTCTTACTTCGAGAGGTTGTAGGATTTTCTTAAGTGTAGAAAGTTAGGTGATCCACTGACACAAAACTGTACTATTCAAGGTTTTGTACTACCTATTAGCTAATGAGATGCGTTAATGGATCGAGGACCACTTAACTTGGTCTTCTAAGCCCTTTTTAGTGTATCCCCTTATACCAGAACCTAATGTGAAGCCCATTATTTTGCCTATATCAACCTACCTAAATCATCAATGGATGCGCAAACCTCGATGAAGCCTCAATCAAAATAATAAAAGGTCGGAGAATCGCCTCCGGTAGCTAATTTAATACAAATCGCTTCATACACCTCACTTACCTTTGAAGTTATTAACTACAGCTGGCGGGATACCCCAGTCCTGTATCACTACTTCATTACTTGGAAGTCATCTAACATGGATGGCACCATAATGCCTAACGATGGCACGCACGTTCTCTTCTTTCTTCGGAGAGATTTAAACATTGCAAAACGTCGAAAGAAAGTATGTATGTATGTATATATAATAAAATAAAAAAAGTAATGCGTTTCTTTCGAAAATCTATGTAAGAAGCGAATCGCGCACAAACGGGCGGGCGGAATGAATGATAACGGTGGGTGGGGTTGCCCAGTCCATAAAAAAATACCGAAATATTAAAGTACATTCCTCGTAAATCACAACATATAAAAATAAAATAGTTAAGGTTTTTGTTATACACTTATAGTAGCCTAGTTAAACAACAAAGAGTTTTAACGTTATACTAGAGAATACCGATAAAATCGCATAAATCCTGTGGTTATGTGTGGTACGTACACCGTAGCCAGATTTTTGGGCAAATCGGGATATTGGAACCTTTTGAGTAAAAAAGCGGAGTAATTTCACCAAAAATGGGACATGAATTAAAAAACGGCCAAGTGCGAGTCGGACTCCGAAGGTTTTCTACAAAGTTGTAGGTAAATAGTTCTTCCATCACGGGAATCGAACCTCTTTTTTTCTGAGTAGATATGTTTTTAGTTTCCCCCTTAACTAGTCCACAATAATAATATATAAATATATTCCACAACGTATAATTAAAATTACATTCGCGTTATCGTCATTTTTCGAGTTGGCTCTCACTCCCACTTTCCACAAAGCAAATATAAAGACGTAGCCACGTCGAAACGAGTTCTTTGCTTTTTTAGCGCGTTTGATTATTGGATGAGTAAATTTGAAATGACTGGCATGATTTTTTGGTGTTATACGAGATAGCCTAATAAATGGTGAAACGATAAATCATTCGTGGTAAATATTTGAATGATTTTCAATGATAAGGGGGGTAAAATAATTATATAGCAACACTGCCTTTGAGCTAAATTGCTTCGTTCTTCATACAAGATTTTTGTATTTCCCCTACAATAAGTTCTTTTTCTTAGATTTTGGCACAAGAACGGACAAACTTTTGTCTTATGAAATTTGATACTTGAATGAACACTTTGCATGTACTCTTGAATGAAATAACTTATCCTCTATTGGACATTGGTCGAAGTAACACACTCTTGGTATAAAATTGCGTTAGAGACTGGATCCATTGCAGTAATGAGTACATCTAATCAGGTAGGTATAGTCATCTTTATTACCCATGGCTGATTATGATTAGCTACGATCATATGGCAGTTTTCTGAAAGCAGTTAAGGGTATTTACCCTGGATAGAGGGGGATGACTGAGAATGACTGTAGATTTTTCTGGCAGATCGTTTCGTATTTATATTGATTAATAATTACTCGTTATCAAGCATCTTGATATTAATTCACCTTCGTTTTCCACCACTAATTTAACGTGACATTTCCGAAAAAGCCCGAACTTCATATTACTCTTAGTATTAGCCGAGTAATAATTAATGAATATTCTAAAAAATCTCTCATATCTTTAATAATAGCGAAAGGTGTATGCTCACTGGTTTTACACGAAATCTCTAGTACAAAAACCACCTGACCTATGGAGATGGTATTTTTAGTCACGCGACGACCGAAGCCGCTGGCGGATGTTTAGTAGTACTTATTTATTAATCTTATTACTGGTTACTGTATCAGCCAGATCGTTCACTGCTAATCACAACCTCCCCCATTATAGAGTGGTTTGCCATAATCCCCACGCTTGGCAGGCGTCTCGGGGATTGCAGTTTATATATAAGTTTCTCAGAAGGCGCTGTTGCCCACTTTCCGGTGTTTTACCTATAATCGCCTCTTACGACTCCCACAGGTAGCAATGATAGGTTGCTCCTGCAATGTGGGGGGGCGGGGGGTTCCACCCGGCACCCGCCAGGTCACTTATTACGTGTTATTTAACAATTAATTTCTTAGGTTGAAAACAAAAAGATTTTAAGTATATAATACCTAATTTATTAAATATCTTAGCCCTATTTTGTCTTAACTCTTGATGGCAAGATTAACTGACTCTTGAACGGGGACCATTAGTGAGAAATTATTAATTTGTACCAAATAATATTTATCTTGGTGTAAAGTGGTCCTTATTTGTTGTTGCATGTATGACTCATTCTTGGATGGAGAACTTATTATTTTGTACCAAATTAATTTAATCTTAGATTAATGGTGTTTTACATTCTTCTTCCATGTATCACTGATTCTTGAGTGCAAAAATACAATTTTGTCCAGAGTAACTTAATGTTTCCTTTAAGATTCTACAATTCTTAGTTAGAGATCGAAACTGTTTCTCTAGTCAAAATTGAGATATTCTTTGGTGTGAGAAATAATTCTTAAATCAAAACCACTAAGACAACATATTTTCATTTTTGAAACAAGTAACAAAATGTTTTTAATCAAACTACAACTCTTGTGAAAAATAGCAAAACTATCGACACAAAATATTTACATTTTAATTCTAAAAACTTGGCTTTTTTGATACGTTAGCGTGATTATCTTCGTTGAAAGCATTAATATTTGAAGTCAAGATACATCAGTTGAGAGATATTGGGTTCTTATTTTAAGACATCTTTTTTTTCTGTGATGTATACATATCTTTCCAGTTACATGAAATTTTCATTATATTCCTATCAAACTCTGGCTTACTACGCAATATACAAGGTTATTGGTAAAATGCTAACAACCTCTTAGGGTTGACTTCTGCTAGTCCTAAGAATGATTTTGAGTTTTTTTTTTGTTTGGAAACTTTATTTTTTTGGTTTTTATATGTTTTTGACTGAATAAGCACGAGCACCACCTGATGTCAAAAGTCTTGTGTGCCTGTGATGTATTTCATATTTTTATTACCTTGCTCGATGTAAATATTCAAAACTCTATTCAATGGGACCAGGGCGCGGTCCGGTGTTGCCGCGGCGGGAGCTCTAGGCTCAGAGTAGGCATTTAAACCCAAAAAAATAAAAAATAAAATAAAGATATTTTTTTTAATAACCAACAAAAAAAAATTTTAAATGTATCATAGGACTAGCAGAAGTCAACCTGTCAGGTTGTTAGCATTTATCCAATAACCCTGTATATAGCCGGATGAGTTACGGCCTACCTGTCATACGAAAGAGATGTATTACAATAAAACCCTATAATAGGTAATAAGTATGCATATCAGAATTCAATGAAGCATCGCCGCAGTTTAGCTAACACCTCGGGGAGAGTCTCTGCCTCATGCACTATTCATGAACTCAGCTAGCTGTAAAGGAAGACGAAAATGCAGGAATGGCCTACACATGTCTACTGTGTAAATTTACACAAATGTTCATGTGGAAGAAATTCGCACGAATTGAAAAAAACCCGGCCATGTGCTCATGCACCGAGGGTTCCGTACAAACTTGTAGGTATACAAGTAAAAGTTATTGTATTTTTATTGCTATATGAAATCCATAACATTTAAAAATTATTAAATATATTTTTTTTATATGATGTAACAAAAATGTATACTTTTAATTTTTATTCCTTTATCCGTGTTATAAGACGTTGCTTTGTACCAAATTTCAAGATTCTGAGTTCACGGGAAGTACCCTGTAGGTTTTGATTCCCTTGCAAGTGTCGAGAATTTGCAGCTGTAGGTATCTTTTTATTGCGTTTACTTAGATGTTTGATTTTTTCACAGCTCTAAGGGACAGTAGACCTGAGTATTTGATAATGAAGATTGATACTCTCACGCGTTCTGGAAAAAAGGGTCTTGACAGACAGACAGACAAAAAAGTGATCTTATCAGGGTTCCGTTTTTTTTCATTTGAGGTACAAATCGCTAAAAAATTTCAATAAAATATGAACTTTGAAAAAAAATTATATATTACATATACATATTAATATATGTCTATATATAATGGAATCGTGGCAGAACATGCACGATGTTAAGCGGTAACCTCATCAGATGCATTTCGTTAAACGTGACAGTTGCTTTGCTTGTGGTTCAATTCTAGGATACTTCGCTTTCTCAGGTTTCAATAAAGTATTCGCGCCACATAACAAATTTGTAGCTTTTCATAATAAATAACTATTTCAGCTCACAAGCTCGGTAAGGGTCTATTTATCATTCAAATTTTGATTTTCATCCGCTAGCGTGGGAAAAGTTTTTGAAATTCAAATGTCTATATAAGCTCAAAAAAAAATGAATTAAGCTTCCATATTACCAATTTTATTTTTTAATTTTTATTATAATTTACTACGTTATTTTATCTATTATTCTTACTCCTAGCAATTTCCTTGCTGGAGTGCGATAAAAAATCGTGTGTTCGCTCGGCAGCAAAGTTATTTTGCATCTCTTACCTTTGAAATTTTCGGTACGCTCAGTATTCTATATTTTGAACCACTCGCTTTGCTCGTGAATCAATTCTAGAATCCTTCGCTTCCTTAGGTTTACATACAAGCACAGCCTGGACACTCGACTCATTCTCTATACAAAAGCCGCGTTCCAACTACCTATTACACAGACACTACACAAATGTTGTTTTTGTACACGCGTAAATGTGTGCGTGAAGTCTAAGGTTGTCATCGTATGCATAATTGTTGCACTTATCTACCTACCTTACAATCTTTAGATGCTGTTATTATGTCTTATTAGATTTCTTAGGTTTAGCGTACCTTACCTACCTTCAGAAACATTTACAAGCACAACAATCCAACTCCATGAATGGCGTAGGATTTTGCAACACAACAAGTAGGTAACATTACTTCAGATATCACTCCATTACGTATACAATAATAAATACCTACACGATACAAAAAGTATCATTCCAAGTTCACATTTTAGACAAGTAATGATAATAATTACAATCACATTAATAATTTATGTTCTTCTCGAATAATAAACAAACATGAAGTGTGCCGCGTGTCAAACGTAACGAAGGTCGGTATGAGTATTGCTTTTCTCTATGGTAGGTATAGGTCTAGGTATAAGTTACAAAGACACTAAACTTGTTTCGCTGCAAACGAACTCGATATCCACGGATATTTTTAGCAAACGAAAATCTTCTAAAATAATCATTATTTGAATATGTAGCAGTTTGAATAAAATACAAAGATAAAGTATTTTTGTATTTTTTTCAATACCTACTGTAAATTACCGGTTTTTATAAATTACCTACTAAATAACTGAAGAACGACAAATAGGTAGGTACTTAGTGTAGGTTACCAAGAATGACTTACCTCGTTTTATCCTTACGGAATCTACAAAAACTCTTATCCTTTTCTCGTTTAGTTGATAAGAAACCGCAAACAGCACAAGAGTACCCCATTCTATACTTTTAAAATACTCGTACAATCGTCACGCTTCGTCGTCACGTCATCGTGCGCGATTTGCGCATCCCGTACTCAAGTCAGCTTAGCGACAGCTCAGAATCTGTGGTGGGGTGAGGACTGCTCCTTTTGGTGGGGGGTGAGGAGTGTCCATTCTATACGTAGTATTATTATATGTTCTATGATACAAATACTCGCTCCAAATAAAAACTTTGCAGCCTTGTATAACAAACAACTATTATGTTTATTATACAATTATACATTATTATCTGTTGCTGTCTTTTCTTACGGAATAGTTTTGTTCTGAACGAAGCTGCCGACTGCAATTGCAGGTTGACATTACACTTTAAACTTGTCAAGACTTGCCAAGCGCAATGATTATGGCAATCCCCCGCCCTCATCTTAATGGGAAAGGAATTTTTTCATTGGTCAACGTTATAGCTATTGATGTGATGATTTTTAGTTACTAACTTAACATTATGCTGCCCACCCTTTCTAAAATAAAAAGGCGCGATGATGTGTTATTATAAGATTCTCATTGTCGAAGCACACTGATTGGCTATAAGCCAGTGTTAACAAATCGGCGACAATATTATCGCCTAACATATAGGTACCAATAGCTATGCAATGTGGCAGGCGGCCGAGCCTCCCCACACCTCACCTGGCTCCCCCGCCGGCCATATATAAGCCGCGGGCGCGCCTGGCTTCGCTGTCTTGCTACCACGGAAATCTATACAAACGGACTCTCACAGTATTATAACCAATTCTACACAAATTTTAAGATATTTCCCAGAAGATTTTACAGGCAGTGATGGCTTGGTGGCATTGGCTATGACTGCCGCGCAGCAGGTCTATGATTCGAATCCCGCCGCTGCGGGCTTGAGCTTCACCGCATGGTGATAGGGCATTTTGCGTATGCTCGCCAAGCTAGCGACCACCCTCAATTAGAAAATCTGTAGCCAAGCACCTAACGGTGTGTTCCGGCAGCATTGCTTGGGAGCCAGTGAAATTACAGGCACATGAGACTTAACAACTATGTCTCAAGGTGACGGGCGCAGTGCAATTCGTCACTTGTGTTGAAATGCATCTGTTCTAGGTAGAGGTTAGTCCGCTTAAAATTAAGTGGGCCTCGAGCATATTCCGTCACAATAAAATAAAGAAAAAAAACATGAAATTTACTAATGTGCAAGATGGTGATCAAGGCATTGCTTAACAGTTATAAACGTCCTACAATCATCACATGTAATCAGATTTCTTATTAAAAGCGTCAGCGCTTTATCAAAGCGCAACCGTTTAAAAAATCAACAAAGACTTCATAAATATTATGACAGAGGACAAGAAAGACTATTCACACTCATCCAACAGGCATTGTAGTCGTTAATCATGCAAATGGAACGTCGAATGAATAAATGATGCACACCTCCATTACATTTACGAGAACACGTGTGATATAGGAATGCTGGGGTACTTGTCGGGTTTAATCATGATAACCACGACAGAACTGTATTGTGTTTGATTTATTTCGATAAAACCATGTCAAAACTACCCAAATACGGTTCTAAGTGACGTGAAGCCATCGGGATCGTGATATTAGATACAATATATACTCGTAATAAAACTATAACAGATCCAATTCTGCATGTGGCAGATATTTAAAAAAAATTGATAGCACTCTGTAGCTGACACTGATGCCTTTTTTTTTACTTTTGTCTGTCTGTCTCTTATTGCTGTGTTCAACTGGCGCTTAATACTACTGAATAGAATTCAATGAAACTTAACACGATTTGTATTCATACTACGAAGAAGGACGTTATACACTTTTTATTCCGAAATTCAGCACGGTCCCCTCGGGAAAGGGGATGAATGTCAAAATGTACACTTAGTTGTAATTTATTAACGCGTAATCCGATTTCAATAATTCTCTTTTTGTTAGAATAGTGATGAGTGGCCCCACGGACAGCTCGGCACCCCGTGGGCATTCCTACACCCCATGGGCAGCACGGCACCCCACGAGCATTCCTGCAACTCCCGGGCAGCCTGGCACCCCACGGGCGGCTCGGCACCCCATTGGCGGCCCGGCACCCTTATTTAGTTTTGCAAGCTTGCTAAGTAAATCTAAAATCCGGAACATTCGCCACAATCAGTTTTTTTAACTATCTATCTTTTGCCAGATACTTTCGTTCTACCGCCAAACAAGAAAAATTGAGGCAAAAATACGCCATTTAAAAATCTAAATTCCAAAGAAACGTACAAAGTACTTTGCTTCTTACTTAACTACTGTCTTCTGGAAAATATAATCCAGGAGTTTTCAAATCCAAAGTAAAAAGCTCCTTCTGAGCTATGCTTTAGTAAGAGTGCTTCACAGCAGACGTTAGCGTTGCTTAAGAGATGAACAGTGCTCAAATGTGAATAATTAGTCTGCAGGTACGGCAATCGCTAACAAAGTCGCAGTAATAATATAATAATAAACATTGTTTCCTGATCTCCACCCTAATGTATTACTAATGCAGTTCAGTCTTATTGTTAATCTGGACCTTATTCCGTGGTAAGTGGGGTCAGCATAACATTAATTCTTCTTCCAACATGTCTGCAATATCAGTAATTATATCTTTCTTGAACATAGTATCTTTCGATAACACACAGTAAAATATAAAAATAGAGGTGTATTTTATGCATGATTATTATAAAAATCGTGGTCTGTCTATGACTGGCAAATCTTAAATGAAGAGATAAATTATAAACCAAGTTTAAAACAAGATTTTCACTTTGCAATTCAACGGGGCAATGCTGCCAGCATGCTGGGCACGTCGCCAACTGGTAGTGGGCTGGAGCATTTGGACTGCCTATGAGCCTGCAATGGCTTATAGGGATCTAAATGCTTTTATTGTAGTAGCTGTAGTGTTGTATATAATTCGTAGTATTTTGTTATTAAGGGTAAAAAAAAGTTAAAAACCAATATTGAGATATATATATATATATATATTTATATACATACATATTTATATTATTGTTACGGAACCAGCTCGAAGCCCACCTGATGTTAAACGGACTATCCTCTGCCTATAACAGATGCATTTCGTCACAATTCACGAATTGCGCTGCGCCCGTCACCTTGAGACATAGTTGTTAAGTCTCATGTGCCTGTAATTTCACTGGCTCTCAAAGACTGCTGCCGGAACACGCCGTTAGGTGCTTGGCGACAGATTTTCTACTTGAGGGTGGTAGCTAGCCAGGCGAGCATTCGCTAAATGCCCTAATTCCGTGCTATAACGACTGTCATCATAAGATAACAACCGGGACCGACGGCATGCCCTCCGTAGCGCGGAAGAGCTCAGTAGTTTTTGGCTATAAGGACCTTTTATTTGTCTTTGCTAATCTAAAACCTGGCACCGCTATTTTATCTTTATTCCTAGTATTGTAATCGTGATTGTCACTGTTTAATTTAAATTTACTCAATTATTTACGAACATACATAATATTTTCAAATATATACAGACTTGGTAAAGTTAAAATATCAATTTCTTTAAAAAGATCCCTCACAGATTCTCTAGGACCCATTTTATATATGGCTCGAATTGCACGCTTTTGTATGATAAAGATTGTCTCTATCTCAGCAGCAGTTCCCCACAGCAAAACACCATACGACATAATACTGTGGAAGTACGCGTAATAAACTAGGCGAGCAGTAGCTACGTCTGTTAACTGTCTTATCCTAAGAACTGCATATGCAGCAGAACTAAGTCTTCCGGAGAGATCATGTATATGTGGATCCCATTGTAAAGTGGAATCCATTTAGATTCCCAGGAAGACTTTATTTTTATCTTTATTATGTATGATTATGCGGCCGTAACCGGCAAACTACATTATCTTAAGCTGCTACCAACGTTGATCTTATTAGTTTATCAAACCATTACCTTGTACGTAGTTGTACTTATCTCTATGCGCACATTGGTTCGTAAACTATACTGTTATTTCCATGAAATTGTATTAAAATTCACTAAGTACCACGTGCACTTAGAGGGTCCCGTATCCAATATTATTTGAATAGAATGATAAAATAACGACTGTTTGCGTTATTTTTTCTTTTAATTCGGAAACTTCAGCGTGTGTTCATATTGAAAGAGAATAGTTTTTAGGGTCCAGTAGGTACCAAAAGAGCAAAACGGATCCTTATGAATGAAACTCCACTTTCCGTCTGTCCATACGCCCGTACACGGCATGAGTTTTAAAGAAGACCTAATATTTAAATATCTTAATAATACTGACCCAAAAACGGGTTTTTTTTTATTACTTAAATATGATAAATTATATCAAAACAATTGGAGGATAAAGTTTCAACTTTCTAAAGTGTGTTCCGGTGGCTGAGTGATTTAGGCATCTGGTGCAAATTTGGAGGACGCGGGTTTGAATCCAACCCAGAAGAAAAAAATGTGTGCTACCAATTATTTGTAAATGTGATTTTCGTCAATTTTCGATATTCGATGTGTGACAGTGCTTGAAATCATATTAAGGATTATTTGATTGTTTAGATTGAAAGATAAAACTGTATAAGAAAATATATCAAGGGGATCATAAAATACGACCTTTAGAGGAGATTAACCGGATTTTCCAATATGGCATCCGGACGAACATTCCAAAGCATTTTTGCCGAGGTTGTAATGGGGGCCGTCAAAGTAATCTGTTGTACAGCGTAGGTTTAATAATAGGGTCACGATTCCGTGTCTAAATAACACTTAAAGCCGAAAAACGAGCAAAAAAAAACGATTCCTAAGAGAATATATTCTAAAACAATAAATGTACTAAAAAGTAAATAAACCTTTGCGCATTATTATATATCTTAAATACTAATACTCGTCAGAACTCAATCAAATTTGAATGGGCAAACACCAGCTATTGAATATAAAATGTTATTAGACAAAAACACAAAGAAAAAACAGTTGAATTGAGAGCATCCTTCATTTTTTTAAGTCAGGTTAGTAACAAATAAATCGCTCATAATTCTATTTGACGGATACCAAAGACGAAAATTATTGAAGTTACAGACTTTTTTCTGTACTTAGCTTTACTAGCTTTTATCCGAGTAATAGCTCAGACTTAATGCTTTGTTTTCCATAATACATTTAGGTCAAAATAACTTCAGTTTATTACGAATTAGATTAGAGCGAAGTTTGAGAAATCATAACATTCTTTTTCCATTTACATTAGGAGTTTGACTTTGAATAATTGATTTCATTACAGAATCCAAAGTGAACTGGAGCAACAATATCCTTATCATACATACATTCTAAATGGAACAACTTTAGTCAAAACGCTCAGCAAAATTGTGATATGATATTACAAATCGATTTGAGACATCCTAGTATTATATGACTATTGTGTGAAGCGCTCCTAGCAAAGTTTACTTATCTGTTCTTAACCGATCAGCAAAGTTAAGCAACGTCCGCCGCGGTCATGAGTTGGATGGCTGACCGCTAGTGACATTACTACGGAGCGCTTCCGTGCTTCGGAGGGCACGGTTAAGCCATCGGTTCCGGTTGTTGTCTTATGATGGCAGTCGTTATAGCATGGAGGTAGGGCGTTTTGCGAATGCCCGCCCTGCTAGCTAACCACCCTCAAGTTGAAAATGTGTCGCCAAGCACCGAACCGTATGTTCCGGCACTGCTCTTATTTTATGGGACAGACAAGGTTTCAAGATAAAAACAGTGTTCAAAATGTATAGTCGTCTAAGTTAAACTAAGGAAACAATGTACCCAGAACATTTTCAATCTAAAATTAATTTGATAGAAAGCTAATAAATAAAGTTGAGATGAACAAGCAATTTCCTTTAATGGAATTGCCAACATCGGAACAACAATCTTCCATTGAGTTAACAGGACATTAATAGAAAATGAAATTGTTAATAGTTCTTCCTCTTTCAAACGAACTTTATTGATCAGGAGTCTACCGTAATTTAGTTTAGTATATATAATATTGAATTTCCCATTCTCCGAAAAGTTACTTTAAGAGCGGCCAACCCGTCTTACTTTTCATACAAACGCTCGAACGTAATTATGGCATTGTATCAGATCTTCCTTTGTAACTTTTGAGCTAATAGGTATCTTGTGCCCTATCGCTAGGTTTTTATGCAAACAAAAAAGTAACATTTGGAGAAATAACTTTAATATAAGCATCCAAAAATCTGCTTTTTTGCACAAATTTTACCTGATTTTTGGCCGTTCAGAATGTACGCATAAATTGTAAAAGTAGAAAACATATTTTAATAAAAACCTTGCAAATATAATGAAGGTTCTAAATAACAAACATTTATTTTACAAACTTATTGAAAAACACGTAATTCCTGGATCAAGTTTTATGAAGTTTACGCACTCTATTTTTCGTAAAATGTTATCTCGTTCTCACTTGCTTGTTAGTCAAATGCCAGAAAGAGGTATGCGGGGACGGAGTGAGACGGAATGTTGGATGCCAAGCGCTGAAGATGAAAAAGTATGAAACAACAAGCTTTTCAATCATGCTCGTTTTGACGATGGACGGATCGGGAAGGGCCCTCTTAATAAATATTAAAAAGCTTGTCACTGTAATAATAAGTTATTAAAGTATCCAATAAGAATCATTTTCAGGTCATGCGGCAAGATACACAGGCACTACCCAGTTTCCCCAGTTTGTTTTTCACTTAAGATAATATTATTTAAAAAAAAAAAAATTATGCCACGAGACTTACTACAAAATTTTCTGCATCCAACTTCAGAAACAGGATTTTCATACAACATTTTATCTTCAATTGGATCTCCTTAATGCTTTCCTTTCGTAAAACTGGTGTTTCTTGTCTATGAACTGACAACTTGGCAAAATCAGCTTTATAGGCATTATTATGGAATTATTAACGATATTTAGAATAGATTAAAGTTACACCTTCCACCTCATCATATACCATCTGGTAAGATTGTTACAAAAAGCTAGTCTATCCAAAAAAACCTTGCTTCTACAGTACATTGACCTTATTTGTACTGTCCGGCAACAAACAGCTTAATTAAGGTCTTCCAAGAGCCTTAAAATGACACAAATTTAATTTATTAGGTCGACCTCGTCATTCACAATCCTTCGTTATGGTGCTCCCACACAGCTGTTATACAAAGGTCTCTAAAATATGTAGTTGAAATAAAATGTATATCATAGTTAATATTAATGTAAATCATATTTGTCATTTTGTTTCCTAGGTTGTAAATATTAAGTTAAAGAATGTTATATTGTTTCTGAAGCAGCAGTAATAGCTATAGACGGCCGTGTCCCAGGTCTATAGTTCGATCCCTCTTCCCAACGTGTTGGCTTGAGCTTCACCGCATGGTAGAAGTGCATTTTATAAATGCTCGCCTAACACTCTCAAGTAGAAAATCTGTCGCCAGGTTAGGTTAGCTATCTTACACTGTGTTCCAGCAACAGTAATTATATATGACACTTGAGACATAACAACCTTGTGTCTCAGGGTGATGGGCGCACTGCAGTTTTTGTGAAGCAAGGCACCTGTTATAGCCAAAGTTTACCGCCGTAGCCCTCGTGAATTTTCAGACACAATTGCTTAAAAGAACATGACGCTGTAACTGCTGTGTAAGAGCACCTTTACGGTCTGAAGATGAGAGTGCACTTTACTTCCACTTCCTTATTATAAAGTTATATTAATTTCCTGTCCATAGAGAAACGTGTATCACCACTAAGAAAAGTTTTAATTGGCCAGGGACATAGCAAGGGATTTCTTACATATACAATATCAGTACAAATTCTTGAAGATAAATAGGAGAACACTTTAGTGACAAATGACATATTTTAAACTTATAACTAAAACAAATTAATCAAGTATAATATGTTTGATTATGAAGTATATTTTATCACTGAGAACGATTTCTTTCAGAGATCCAACTATGGGGATTTTTTTAATGTCCATCACCAGGGCGGGCCCAACATATCCAATTTGGCTCAAAATTTCCAAAAAGATAGTGCTACACTAGTGCCCATTTGTGCCCAATCACTAGAATTCTGATATATTACAATTAAAAAAAACGCACCGCCAGGGTGATGTTTCGTTCAGCATGGACAATGCAGCAAGTTGAATTCAAAAATTCTGTTGCCGGCTGTGATGACGGTTGGTTTCAGCATGAAGAATTTATAATGACAAAATGCGCCGATCAATCTTTTTTAAATTTACCAGTTCTAAGTATTCAATTTGTGCACTTACTGCAAAAAAACTATCCATCCTGGTCCAGTAATTTTTTGCTCATTTTGCAAAAGAAAAAGGGTACAGCTGGAGTGACGTCACCACAGCGGTGATACTTGATACTATAAAACTGCTACGTCTAAAGCTTTGAAACTTTATTAGAGTACTCGTAAGTGCTCGGTAAAAGCTCATTTGCATAAAAATCAAAATACCACCATAATTATTAAAACAAAAAAAAAAAACTATTTGTTCGTGTGATATGCTATGGTTCAATCACAATAAAAAGTCTAAGAAACATTCGACATTGAAAATAATTAGGTAGGTTGGTACATAACATGTTGCAATATAATTAATAACATATTTACGATGTCATTCTAGCCCTAGATCGGACCGAATCAAAATATTTCATTTCCGAGCCAGGCTTTGCCTGCCGTGAGAGGTCTTGCGATATAGACAAGGTTATATTTTGTAAAGCAATGTTACTTTGGTTAAAAGGAAAAACAAATTAAATAATTAGTGCACACTTGTGTTATTATTTACGTATAATTTAACATGTCCCACGTTTTAATTTTAATTGAGATACGCTTACCAAAATGATCGCTATTATCAGTCACAGAGGTAAGAATGCACTGACGCCACCGTGGCATACAGACCAGATTATGTTAATAGACGTCTCTTGCTGACCAGCTTGAGCATTGCCGTGTGCTTACCGGGCAGAACCGATTTTTTTTGTGAGAAAGACTTTTGATCTATGATATAACGGCAATAATGGAGCATATTATTGCCATTATCTGTTATATCATAGAAAAAAGGTCTTTCTCACAAAAAAAATCGGTTTCCGAACCAGAAAATCGACGTTTCCACCTATTACCACTAGAATCTCGGAGACATGTGTTAAATTTGTGTTATCTGGTTAAATTAGCACAATTAAAAGTTGATTGCGCTATGTCTAAAATAATCTTAAACGTTCCAACCAGGTTCTAAACACGTCAACTCAGAAATCGTTGCATACTCCCCACGCACATACCAACTATCGCCAAAATTCCTTCATATTACGCTCTTCAACTGCATTTAACAGAATAATAAAATCGCACTCCTATATAGACCTATTTACTTGTAATGTGGCTTCTATATATTCTATATTACTGCGGCCATATGCCACTCCTCGCGATAGTCGTAAGCATAAGCATTTTTGTGAAGTAAACTTTAGCGTTGTATATTTATATTCTAATATTGTTGTAGTTTTTTCTATTTGTGGAGGCTTGTAAATGTCTTTTATTTGTCTGTTTCAACATTGCTTTGTAATTAAATCTGTGAGACCCCCGTATACAAGTAAAATAAAATAAATAAAATGTATAGAAGAATAGAACATGGAACGTGTGACTTATACTGCAGAACTATAAAACTCGATCCTTCACTGTGTGCAGTACTGTACTGTACTGTAACAGCCAACTCAACCCACTGCTATACACAGCCTCCCCTATTAAGGGGGTATTTGCCATAATCCCCACGCTTGGCCGACGGCTTGGGGATCGCAGTGAAAGATGACAGTTCTTTAGAAGGCGCTGCTGCCCACCTTCCAGTATTTTTCCCTTAGTCGCCTCTTAAGACATCCACGGGATGATATGGGGAGGTGCAATTCTAGCCTGCCAAGCGTGGGGATAATGGCAAATACCCCCTTAATAGGAGAGGCTGTTTTCAGTAGTGGACGATCCGGCTGATACAGTTCAGTACCCCACGGGGGTCTAACCCGGCACCCCAGGGGGGTGTGCAGTACAGGTCCTTTTTATTCTGTGGTACAGTATACGCGGAACGAAGGACACTACGAACTCTATACCGCTCTCATTGGGCCTGTTTGTATACCTATCTGAACCCTGAAAACGTAACACTTTGGGCAGTCGTAAAAAAAACAGACAGTGGAATTGAGATCCTCCTCTTTTTTGGAAGTCGGTTAAAATACCAGATTTAAAAACAAAACTAAGAAACACCAGTATACCAAACACGCGACTTACGACCGTCCTACCACGAGTATATAAATATCAGATATTTTTGTATTTTTATAATTCCAATTGTCTCTCGGCAGCGCGACAATACCACAGTGGTGCCCTTGAGCCCCCCCCCCCCCCCCCCAATAGTAGCGGAGCGTTTTCGGCGCCTGCAGGAGACGGAGGTATAAGGCGCTTTTCCCCTTCAAATACTCCCGTCTTGGGAGAAGTACCTTGGGCACGTCCCCCTCCCGGGCTATAAAAGGGCCTTCCCTCGCCCAAAACCCGGTGGAGCTGAACGGCCGACAGCCAGCATCTAAGTCCTCGCTATATATATATATATATAATTCCAAGCTCATTTTAACAAATGCACAAAAGTAAATGAAGTTTATATTAAGTTAAGCAGGCACGTTGCGAGGAGTCATATTTCGTAATGCATAACTTAATTTTTGCTGCGACGCCGAGGAGCAATCTCAGGAGCAATTATGGCAGCTCCTGATTACACCAGGTGAAATGCAGCCCCGTCAAATATACAGTAGAAATTAAGCATTTTAAATTAAAATTTCGTTTCATATTATGCGGGTTGTCAAGTTTTTCTTTCGTTTTTCTAATTAAAATATAAGAAATAATAAAAAAAACAGGCCCAATAAACTTTTTACATCAGTTGGGCCTTGTGTTTATTCCGTCAAACATGCATAAAAACCACAAAAAATTAATTAAAATAAAACATTTATCTCAAAATGTTTGATGGACCAGCTGCAGTGAAAGGTTGTTAGCATTTTCTCAATAACCCTGTATATTGTGTAGGTAGCCGAAGAAATGTTCGACCACTATGTTATATCAACTGCCTTCGTAAGACTACAACAGGGACATATGGCTTAACGTGCCCCCCGAAGCAAGGAAGCACTCAGTAGTAATGCCACTAGCGGTCACCCATCCAAGTCATAACGGCGGCGGACGTTGCTTAACTTAGCTGATCGTTTAAGAACGGCTAAGCAAACTTCGCTACAAGCGCTTCAAATAAAGCTATCACGGCAGAGGTTGGCTTAACTAAGCTTTCTTGAAATAGTAGCATCTTGTAGTGGGACTTCTGGTGCAGGAGACACCTGGGTGGGGACTATAATTCATCCAAAAGCAACACAACACTTCTGTATCAAATTTGAGTGAAAGTCCTAAGTACTACGTATTTGCCAGCTTTTTTTTAATAGGCTTCTATTTTTAAGTTAATATACGCTGTGAGTAAAAAAAAAATAGGTATTAAAAAAATGAACGTCTTGTAACTTATTCGTATATTCTCTTAGACAAAAAACTCGCACAGCAATCAATATGGTTAATGAAAAGATTGCTTAGTGGACCTTACAGAAAAGATTTCGCAATTTATTTTAATCTTCCAATTGCAAAGATAAAATCGTCGTAAATTTTCGGATAATATCAAAGAAGTTGGATTTGAAATTGAAAAAGAAAAGACCCGTTACCCTAAATTTTTATTTGAATAAAAGAATAACTGATTTATGTGTTTACTCTCATTAGCAATTTTACTTTCATCAAATAGCCCCAGAAAAATTATGTTTAGAGACACAATATAAAAGCAATTTCTGTAAAAACTACATGGAATTATAAAGCACTCTTAGCGGAACCAGCGTAGTTCAACTATGTAAAACAATGTTTACTGTGGCATAACTTATGATCGCAGGTCCCTGGTTCGATCCCCACCGCCCGCTTGAGCTTCACATAACGTTGGAATGGCAATTTACAAATGCTAGCCTGGCTATCTTCCACCCGCAATCAGAAAATCTGTCGCCAAGCACTTAACAGTGTGTTCCGGCGGCAGCCCTTGATAGCCAGAAAAATTATAGGCACATGAGACTTAACAACTGTATGTCTTAGTGTGACGGGCGCAGTGCAATTCGTCATATGATGAAATGAATCTGTTATAGGCAGAGGTCAATCCGCTTAACTGCAGGTGTATACACAATAACATAAAAAAAAAAACATAAATAATTCATAGATCATGATAATCAAGATACTATCACAATTATACATAATTATATTAAATAGGTATATAATGTACAAAAGTCAAATTGGTACAATATAAATATTAGAATATTAAATTATCATATCACAATAACACATAAATATGTCAAATAGGTTTATATTGTATTAAATTCACAAAATGTCAAGAGGAAATTGAAAATATCAGGCCATATGCCATATGCTTCTCTAGCATATGGCATATCACCTCTTACAAAGCACCACAGCAGCCCTCTATAACCGGGCATAGAATGCCCCGAATATAGAGGTGGGTGGTGCGGATTCGAATCCCGCACATGACTATATTTTTCCTCTAGTAATTTTATAACGTTATAGTGTCACTTATTTGGTATGAAATAGATCTATGCATTACAAAAAACTCTGAATCTCAACTACCTTCAGCACGTGAAGGTAGTTCGTAAGAGCGTAAAAAACCACAGAGACCTGCCACCTCAACAAATCAAGTATAAAATCTGTCGCCAAGCACTTAACGGTGTGTTCAGAAAGCTGTTCTTGAGAGCTAGTAATTCTACGTTAGCTTGAATAACATCTTCGAACACATCATCACTTACTATCAGGTGAGATAGTGGTCAGAGGCTAGACTGTCAGCAATAAATAAATAAATACCATGAGGCTTCTCAAAATGATAACTCTTGCAATCCCTTTGAAGGTCAATCCTGCGTTATTAAGCGTTAGTTATAATGCCACACGCGGCCCTCGGCCTTTAGCTCTCCAATCTCGTGACAGCGGACCCGACGGATGGCATTAGTATGCCGAAGCCGTCTCCAAGATAATTTTCTACTTTTCTCCGGCAAAAAGAGATTTGCTCGTGGACTCTGCTTATTAACTCTGTTACGATAGTTATTTTAAAACCCTTCATTTTTGATGAATTCAAAAATATATATTTGTATTAAATTCTCACGAGCGAGTATTCCTTCAACTGTTTTCCAAATCATAGCCTTATTTTGATGATTTTTTTATACCAAAAAATGTCACCGTATCAACACTCAAATGTGTGAAATAACTTGTGGAAGTCAGTACTATGACGGTTCAAAAGTACCTATTATGCGACAAATTACTTCGACAAGTTATTTCACACATTTGTGTTGAAGTCGGTGCCAATAAGAGGTAAAAAAAATAATTTCATCCTTTTTGTGACCCTTGCTTCTTATTGGACCGATTGTCATTCACTGTAATGTGTGTTAATGCAATACTTTTCAGTTATTGGAGTGTACCTCAAAAACGGCTAAACTGATTTTGATGAAATTTAAATAGACTACACGGCGGCAAGCATCAGCTTTCAAGTAAAAAAAAGAATCATCAAAATCAGTTCACACAGTCAAAAGTTCTGAGGTAAATAAAAATAAAATCTTTAAAAAATAACAGTCGAATTGAGTACTTCCTCCTTTTTTTGAAGTCGGTAGAAAATATTACGTCTTGTCGTGATTGAAATTGCTCATTTGTACAAGGTTATTGAAAATATGCTAATTAACTCTTAAGGTTGACCTACATTTTGAGATGAATGTTTTTTTTGTGTGTTTTTATATATTTTTTTGACGGAATAAGCACGAGTACCACTTGATGTTAAGATTCTCTTGTGTCTGTAATTTATTATTTAATATTTGTTATTACTTTTCTCGATGATTTGATATTCAAAATTCTATTGAAAGGGAGCGCAGCGCGGTCCAGTGTATCTGCGGGCGAGCCCTCTTGGCTCGGAGTAGGTTTTGTCTTTTACTTCGATACTCAAAACCTAAAACAATAAGTTTTTCTAGTACTGTCTGTACTGTAGTGATTCAGCCGTATTGTCCACTGCTGAACACAGCCTCCCCCATCATTAGGGGTTTTGCCATAATCCTCACGCTTGGCAGACGTCTTGTCAGTATATGATAACAGTTCCTCAGAAGGCGCTGCTGCCTGACTTCCAGTATTTTTCCCTTAGTCGCCTCTTACGACACCCACGGGAATAGATGGAGAGGTGACATTCGATCCCGGCAACCCACGGGGAAGAACTGTCTGACACTTTTAAATTCTGTGTCGTTTAGTAAAAGACAATGTCTACTCCGACCAGCAGAAATCAACCACAAGAGGGTTTTAACCTTTTTCAAATAACCCTGTATAGCATTTTTCCAATACTAAACATAAAGATATGAAGTGCTCGTAGCGAAGTTTACTAGGCTGTTCTTAACCGATCAGCAAAGTTAAGCAACGTGCTTCCGAGGGCACGTTAAGCCGTCGGTCCCGGTTCTCGTCTTAGGATGGCAGTCGTTATAGCATGGTGGTAGGGTATTTTGCGAATGCCCGCCTGGCTACCTACCACCCTCAAGTAGAAAATCTGTCGCCAAGCACCTAACGGTGTGTTCCGACAGCTGTCCTTGAGAGCCAGTAATCTAGTTATTTTTTTTTCTCAAGGTTAACCTGAACAACTTCTTCGACCACATCCATTACTTACCATCAGATGAGATAGTGGTCAAAGGTTAACATTTCAAGCATAGAAAAGAAAAAAAATCTTTGAAATTAAAGACGTTCTGTATTAAGCGTGAGCTGACAGTGGAGCTAATAACATTGTTTTTTACAACTTTTCAACAATAATAGAAGGCTGGTATAGTTTGAATGAGCTGACGATGAGCGTTGTCTTGGTAGATATCATTCATTTACAACCAAATAGTCTGTTCTAAATTCTTAAACTTTAGCCACCTTCAACTTTTGGCAAATACCTATCTGGCAAAGAGTTGGTGCTTAAATATCTAGCCTAATCTCATTGGGATATAAAATCGTATTGATGTATACATTTTGAAGTAGGTAAAATAACAGTATTTGCAAATAGGTCACCACTATTCTATTCATTTGTGAAGTATTATAGTAGTAATGACTGAAATGTTGCGCTTTACAATAAGAAACCTACAGGTCTCTTATTGATCACAAAACAGGTGCTATTGTACTTGTATTGTACATTTCATATTGAAAAGTGGTGAAGCTATCAATCAATTACTTAACTTTTTTCATTGCTGACAGTTTAGCCTTCGTAATGTCACCTGAAATAGTGATTATGTGGTCAAAGATGGTAAACTGGATCTCAAGAACTGCTATCAGAACACACTATAGCGTGCTTGGTGACAGACTTTTCAGGTTGAGGCTGGTATAAGTACCACCAACGAGTGAGAACAAAATTACAATGTGGACAAAGGCAGAGCTGTATAAAGAAAACCTTTTCCTTAATCACCTTTCATGATGTCCAACACCAATGAGTTCTATGGTGTAGGATACCTAAACACATTACTGTCCACCGTTGAACAAACCTTCCCAGACATTTTGACTAAATTCTCTACTCTACTCAGATGGACGGACTGACGTGCATACAAACAGACAGACCGTGTAGTCTCATTCACCATTATTAGCTTATAATTATATATAAACAAAATATGTCACTTATATGTATCTTTATGAGTTCAATGTCACTATGTACTCAAGTATTATAACATTGATATTGAATGGCGTGTTATATTTGTGTAGGTACTTTTAACACTTTGATTATTTTATTTTATTACTAAGCATGTAGAGTATGTAACTTTGGATTTTGTGTAATAAATAAATTATATAATAGACAATGTAATGCGGTAGAGTACCACCATATTATTATAACAAACATTACAAAGAATGCGTTTATACGGGTCCAAACTACTATTTAACTTAAGCATAATCTATTATCACCTTGAGTGAGAATATCCGTGGCTGACATCCATCTCCATTTTCGGATAGGGTTCCTTTTATCATATAATTGCATTATTTAATTATCATCAAGCTAAATCATAAACTTGAAGGTGATTGAAAATTAAATTAGTTAATTTTGAACTAGAAATATAGTGATAGCACATGAAGACAATTTTTTTATAGTCTCAAAAAGGTCAAGAGTATAAATAGTAATTTCTATATCATCTGTTAATATATGAAAATTAACTCAATTCAAAACACTGGGCTATAAATACACAAGTCTAAGAATGGCGACCCAGATTCATATTAAGAACTGCTTACTTAACATTCATTTTATATGACAGTAACAAAAGAAAATCGCGTTAGTGTAACTCACATTTTGTTTATGTAAGTATGAAATGCGTACCGCACCGCACTTTATGGCAAATAACGCTCACGTTCACTTTCTTCCGCATCAAATAAATCCTTTTTAGTGGCAATAATAATCCCGCACTCAAACCTGGTTGCGTAAAACTGCGTAAAATAAAACTACATTATATTCGCCCACCTAGTTCTGTAAAATAAAGGTTTATCCGCTTAATAAAAGTCCATTATCGTCAAACACCATCTTACAGTACATCCGTACAACTTTGAACCAATAAACCTGATTCGCGTACGAGTATAAACGCCATTCCTCTGTCATCTGGCGTCGATTGCTTTAACGTAGCTCTTAAGTTTTACATTTATGGTTGTGTGCGTACATTATTTTAAAATTCACGTGAGATTTTATACCTTTTCAAGTTCTTTATTTTGTAGGCTACTAACGAATTCTAAAGCCATGGCCATAATGATGTGTGATTCCGTCGCTAAAAATGTTTGAAAATTCTTGACAGCAGTGCTTTAGAAGTGAATAATAGAATAATAACAGTTTCTACTTTATGGAAAGCTTTCGGTGAGATTTCGTTTCAGGAGAAAAATCCGCGTCAGCGCGACGACACGTACCAAGGCGTCAAAATGTCGTCTGTGGAAGATACCATAGCATGTAAGGTAGGTACATTGATTTGCGTTTAAGAAAAAGAAAGAAGTAGTACCGACACCCCTACATAGCCAATAATCCACTGGCATCTGTTTGTTAATACACTGTTAATGACTAACAGTTACTGGTAATGACTCGAAATTTCAAGCATAGTAAAATATGTCAAAAGAAACATAATGCTGCCAGCATGCTGGGCACGCAGTGAACTAGCATTTGGACTGCCTGTGAGTATGCAGTGACTTGTAGGTTGTCTAAATCTTTTATTGTAGTAGCTGTAGTTTTGTATATAGTTCGTCGTAGTTTGTTAATAAAGGCATACCAAGTGTCATTGCCACTATCAAAGGAACACTTTTTTCCCCTCGTGCTTTAAAGCTGCGCAAATAGGAAGCACTCATGGGTAATATGCTAAATAAAACTTTGGTACCGAGTCAATGCCGCACAGATCCGATGAGAATATGGCCAAAGTTGTCAGTTTACTACTAGTTATTGACAGCTAATATCAAAGCTTTGCTCTGTGGTGAGTAAATAATGGTGGTTATGATGAAAAGTATTCTATATGTTAATCCAAGACCTAAACTATCCAGATTCCAAGTTTCATTCAAAGCGGTTTGGCCTGAAGGAGTAATAAACATAACGAATAGATTCAGGCGTTACTTTGCGGAAATCCATTTTTAATAATAACAAATACTTTTAAAATATTTTAAGAAAACATCAAATTAATATTTTAATAAAACACTTAAAAAATATATCTAGTGATAATTCCGCTTAATTTTCCTGCTAAGCCGACGTGACGTCACAAACGCCACGCAGCCAAACCGGAAGAATTTTCGACGCGTTTCGCTTCTACACGAAGCATCCTCAGGAGGTCTTGACTCTTCGAGCGCACGATCGAGAATGAGTGGCCGGCGGCTCGGCACGCCTTTATATAGACGGGCTGAGTTAGCACGCCTTTGTCTAGACTCGAGCGTGAGTCACCGCTCTTTGTTGTAGCTAACAATTGGTGAGTAATACGTATTTAAAGTGACAATGATGGGCATTCGCAAAATGCCCTTCCACCATGCGGTGAAGATCAATCTCGCGGCGGGATTTGAACTATAGACCTGCTACGTGACGTATTTAAAGTGACCACCCTCAAGTAGAAAATCTCGCTAAGCACCTAACGGTGTGTTCCGGCAGCTGTCCTTGAGAGCCAGTAATTCTAGACTATGCTTGTTAACACTTTTGAGCACATCATCACATACCATCAGGTGAGATTGTGATCAGTCTTGCCTATTAGCTAAAAAAAAAAACATGTAGTCAAATCGCGGTCAATCTTATTTGTAATCTCTTTTTCATGGAGACTTTGCGATCTGTCACCAGTTACCTAACGGTAATTTCCAGCGGCTGACCGTTAGAGCCCGTAATTTTAGAGCAGCCTGAACAACATTTTCGACTACATAATCATTTACCCTCAGGTGAGGAGATATTGGTCAAAGGTAAGCTTTACTATGAACGTGTCTAAATTCATTATCGTCGTCCACCCAGACGATTTTATTAAACACAGAATTTAGCTGATCTCTAAGGCGTTGACTTTTCTTTCCATTTGTAGTGACTCAACGTAGTCCGAGCATTAAAACTAATTTAATATATATACAATTCTCGTGTCTCAGTGTTTGTAATAAAACTCCTCCGAAAGGGCTTGACCGATCCCTATGAAATGTTGTGTGGGTCTGAGAATAGGATTTAAACTATTTTTCATAAAAAAAAGTATATTTCGGTTATAATTTTTTATTTATATTTTTCGATGCTTTGGCATTAAAAAATTGTTATAACCCTAAGCTAATACTCTTTTACCAACAACCCCTATCTTATTAGCGATACTTTATTAATTTTCTACTCTCGGCGGACGATAATTGATCAGTTACCCGAGTGGTAACTGATCAATTATCTTCAGTTATTCCCGCCAGGCGTCTATCGGTGTCACTTCCCACCCCGTAGACAGCACAGAGTAGGGATGAGAACGAAGCTGATCTCCTGTCCTTCTCACACAATAAGCCTTTTCTCACATTATAAAGTATAGGGCAAAAACCGTTTTATAATATTTTATTCGAAAAAATTTCACTGTCTATACGGTCCCATATTTTATGTCCAATATATTGTTATTTTTATAGGGCGTCATCGGTCACAGCGCTCCATTCCTCTATTACTCATATCATCTCTACGCTGTACTGTATCAGCCGGATTGTCCACTGCTGAACACAGCTTCCCCCATTATGGAGCGATTTACCGTAATCCCTACGCTTGGCAGGCGTCTTGGGGATCGCAGTGTGAGATATCAGTTCCTCAGAAAGCACTGCTGTCCACCTTCTGGTGTGTTACCCTTAGTCGCCTCTTACGACACCCACGGGTAGAGATGGGGGGGTGACATTCTAGCCCGGCTTCCCATGGGCATAGTAGCATCTCTACGCACTTACTTACAATTAGTTAGTTTATTTTACAAAATTACAAATAATTCATTTATTTTTAGGTGTCTACCAAGATATTCTCTACAAATAGTTTAAATAGCAAAACAACGTTTGGCGCGTCAGCTAGTAAAGTGTTTAATAATTAAATTTAATCAACCTAAAAATATATTTTTGTATTTAAGAAAGCAATACTTTCAAAACCTAGTTAAAAGTAACTTGACGTCTCTTTGCACCCTTTATATATTTTAATGTACAGATCACACGTGTATTTTAACGAGAGAAAATATACATAGGGCGCTCCTTGCGACACGTGCTCGTGGAATTTACCTTGAATTGTAATCGCCTCATCTCTGTACCCGTTTGGATATAATTTGCTGTAACAACAGGAGCTATGAGATACTCTTTGATAAATTAGCATTTTGCTAATTAGTTTTGCGGTGTTATGAGATGTAATTATGTTTGCACGATGTATTATGGTAAGAATTTATTTGAAATAATTAAAATAATAACGCTACTTTTTTTGGGCAGTCGTGTAAAATTTAAGCCGATGGGTATGATTTTCATTTGTTTTTTCCCCCTTTAATTTTGCAGCTGCAACGGTGAATTATCGGGAAAATTAATGAAAAATTTAGTTTGTGTTGTTGAGTACAGTTGATAAAATTTTCATTCATTTTAAGTTAAACAGCGGATACTTTCAAATATACAAATTAAATCTTATATTGGCAGAACAAAATATTAGTATAAAACCTTCAAATAACTGAATGGTTGAAGTCGGTACCATGCTGATTTTAACACTCTGAGCTTGATGAATATGTTCACGAACTCGACTTTCCTTCTTTTTCTGAAGTGAACAACTCGTAGAGAAGTTTATTTAGCTGTTCTTAACCGATCATCAAAGTTAAGCAACGTCCGCCGCAGTCATGACTTGGATGGGTGACCGCTAGTGATATTACTACAGTACTGATCACACTGAGGGCACGTTAAGCCGTCGGTCCCGGTTGTCTTATGATGTCAGTCGTTATAGCATGGTTGTAGGGCATTTTGCGAATGCCCGCCTGACTAGCTACCGCCCTTAAATAAATAATCTACGGCCAAGCACCTAACGGTGTGTTCTGGCAGCTATCCTTGAGAGCCAGTAATTCTAGCTAAGGCTGAACAACATCTTCAACCACATCATCACTTACCATCTGGTGAGATAGTAGTCAAAGGCTAGCCTATCAGCCATAAAATAGTGCGAGTTGGACTTGCACACCAAGGGTTCCGTACCAACACAGAATGTATCAAAATACGATTTTTTTTTCATAGAGTTCGAGATCCTTAGTAGTGGGATCATAACTAGCGGTAGCTTATAGCTTATATTAGTATTAAGCCGCTCTCCGTTCGTCCGCATATAAAGGGCTGTTTGCTTGGTACCGAGATAGGTATATCTCGGTACCAAGCAAACAGCCCTTTATATGCGGACGAACGGAGAGCGGCTTAATAATAGGGTTCCGTTTTCTATTACGGAACTCTAAAAAGGGTACCTAAATATACAAAATTCTTACCCGCTTTTTCTGTAATACCTACTTCTATTTTAAAAGAGATAAGATGGTGAAGTGCCCATAATTTCACGTTGATGATATTAGCATAACATGTACATGTAAGTAAACTTCAAAACTTCTCGACGAACCTCGGTCATAAAGCGCACGTCGTGTTCAATTAACATCATAAGAGACATCTGGCGGCAGTACCATCTCGTATAGCAGGCTAAATTCAGGAAGAAAATACGAGAAGCTCACAAAAATAACTGCCGTAATACTATTATGTAGATAAATTATGTAGCCGGTCATTTAAGCTTGGCTAGTTGAGTATCGACTATAAAATTTGCGCAATGACATACTTATAAGGGCATAATCTATTTAAATTGACTGTGTCATTTAAACAGGCCGAACCTACAATATCAATTTTGAAATTTACTTAATTTTAGTGCACAAAATGTATAATATATATATATATGATTTTCGCTTTGCACGCGATAGAGCTTGTAATCATATTTAGATATATCAATATTCAAGTAAAAAAAAATATAATTAATAGATTCAGACATTACTTTGCTGAAATCCTTATAAAAAAAAACCTTTTTAATATTTTTGTAAAACACTTGAAATATATAAATATATATCGAGTGACAATTCCACTTAACTTTCCCGTTAAGTCGACATAGGTACAAATTTTCGATTGTGCGTTTCTGAAATATTAATTTAATGTAGTTTTAAGATATTTTAAAAGCATTGGTATTTATAACTAGTTACTATTTTTTTTAGTTTTCTGAGAGTAGTAATCAAATATAATAAAATTTTATTCACACAAAATAGAACCGAATTCATAAGCCACATTAATACATTCTTATTCCAATAAATAATTTTACCGATTCGCTGTAACTTCCGATGTGCGGAAGTTGAAGGTATATGTGCTTTAATAAAAAATATAGGCCGCGAAAATGCCGTCACCTATGCGTTCTTATTGCACGTGGAATTGGCAATAAATTGTTCAAGAATTCATTGATATTTTAGCTTCTCGTAATAAATTCATATATAGTACCACCAACTTAACTGTGCAGTTTTCGAGGGCGCTACTGGTCAAGGAAATCAACTACAAACTGTCACAATTTGAAGGAATGTTGTAGTTCTTTTTTTTGCCGCCTGAACAGATAAGTTGGTGAGACTGTACATTCTTCCTTTTTTGCACAGTCAAGTGAGAAATCTTTACTTAGAAGCTTTAAGCTAGTTGATAAAAGGTAAGCCTTCCATTATTTTAGACGCTAGTGAAACGTGATACAAT
This sequence comes from Plagodis pulveraria, assembly GCA_963890685.1. NCBI lineage: Eukaryota > Metazoa > Arthropoda > Insecta > Lepidoptera > Geometridae > Plagodis > Plagodis pulveraria. The sequence goes on from OY982950.1 coordinate 8,181,005, forward strand.
CCTCGTGTTCTCCAATTTTCCCTTCAGCTAAATTATTTCTACATTACATGCGGTAAATCCCTCGTAATATTTGTTAGGAAGCCAGCCACAGAATACTTAAAAGTAGATTTCATGTTTTAAGTGGAATTAATTCAGTGTTTTATTAAAAGTAAAAGATGTCATATTTTCTACTGGCCAGACAGAAATTAATTTGATTAATTTGAAAATTTATTTTCGGCTGGATAGTCGGAAATATATTACCTTTAAATATGTACTATTTTTTTTATCTTTTCTAGTGTCGATTACGAAAATAGTACAAAAGCAAAAACACCACTGAATTTAGCTGATGTAGTTGCAACTTGAGTGAACTTTACCAAGTCTGTATATATATGAAAATATCATGTATGTTCGTAAAAAATTTAGTAAATTTAAATTAAACAGTGACAGTAACGATTACAACACTAGGAATAAAGATGAAATAGCGGTGCCAGGTTTTAGAAAGGTCCTTCTTAGTTAATTGTGTACGGTTTTATAACAAAGTTCCCAAACATATTACAACGCTTACAGAAGAGAAATTCAAGTAGCACGTGAAAAACATTTTGATTAAGAAATCATACTACACAGTTTGTGATTACTTAAACGACAAAAAAGCCTGGACAATTCCGCCTCTGCTAAGCTAGCGCCTGTCAACTACAGAATTTAAACAAATATTATAATAACTTTATTATATAGTAAGTATGTAACACATCGTTAAAAGCCGTTTAAAAGAATGGTCCCGATTTTCTTGCCCGTTCTTCTCGCAGTGGATCTGTATAATTTTTTTTGCTGAACGTGGCAGTACAATGTAGTATATTTCAATACTAAACTTTGTAATTGACCTTCATATGACCGTCGTAGACGCCTAAATTGAACAAATGATTTTGACTTTGACTTTGAATTCTCGTTGAGCAATGTGCATACAGAAAGGTTATTTACCGGATAGCAATTTGTAACAAGAACTGCGTCTTTTATCTGTGGCGTTGTGAACGCAAATCTACTTGTCAACTTCAGATACGTCACTGCCAACTAAACCTGACAAACATCACTTTGACATCCGTAAAGCGGTCGCCCATGATTTATTCATTCTACAACGAATATCCGTCAAGTGATTAAGGTCAGTGATATTACTGAATAATTTGTTAATTTGATCTGATTGTGATGTGATACTAATTGACTACCTGTTTTGATTTATTGGTTTCGTCCTGAGATGCCTTAACAAATGAAACTGACTTTTGTACAAAATGGCATCAAACACACGCGTGCCTGTGTGAGAAATAATGAACTGCAGATGTAAAGTACTATATCGACAACTTTTATGCACATTTTATTTGTGTGGGCGAATGACAAATATTAACAGTATCAAATAATAACAAATATTTTTAAAATGTTTTACGAAAATTTTAAATTAATATTTCAATAAAACACTTAAAATATAAAAATATATCAAGTGTCAATTCCGCCTAATTTTCCTGCTAAGCCGACGTGACGTCACAAACGCCACGCAGCCAAACCGGAAGAATTTTCGACGGCGGAAATTGCGGCGGAATTGTCACTAGATATATTTTTATATTTTTTAAGTGTTTTATTAAAATATTAATTTGAAGTTTTTGTAAAATATTTAAAAAATATTGGTTATTATTAAATATGGATTTCCGCAAAGTAACGCTTGAATCTATTCATTATATTAACAGTATCATCTTAAACTAAATATATTATTTTACTAGTAAGTTTTCATAGTGTTTTAATAAATGAATGATAAGAAGGGGGCAAATGTGAAAAAAAAATGTGATAGAATTAATAAAAAAGCATTTAAAAGACGTTTTACATAGATAATGCTTCTTTTGAAAGTTTGTTACAAATAAAACATTACTATTTTTTTTAAATTAAATCGGTTTCATTTTGTATGTATCATTATCATCATCATCATTCAAAAGTGACAGAAGTGGCAAATTTTAGTGTCATTCTTAGCGTTCTTATCCTAAATGGAACAGGGGAGAATAGTTATAAACGATCACAGTGATCACAACCATAGACGCAGAATGTGATCAAAATTATCGAAAATAACGAAATTAGCGTCAAATGGAAAACGCCCTTACATAATACTTCATATAGTTTGTAGTTTGTACCACAAACTATGATGACCAATAACTATGGAGGGTAGAGGAACCCTCCATACCTATAACGTATTCTATCTCTGTTGCAATATAATGAAAGCAATTAATCAAACAAATATGTTTCATTTTTGGTAAATTTCAAATTTATAATGAAATTGATTGAATTGGAGTAAGGCGTTATCAGGGTCTATTGAACATGTTGCCATAAATTTTCCCTGCAATGAAAATTGTTATTTAAAGTTTCATAACTCAAATCTCGTACAAAATTGTACTAGGATAATATCGTCCTCGTACCTCGTACGAATGACCAGAAATCTCGTAACTGTACGAGAAACCTCGTACGGTTGGCAACACTGGGATGCTGTGTTCAGCAGTTGGATGAGTCGGCTGTTACAGTATATGCCCAGGCCCCGTGGGGTGCCGGTCTAGAATGTTACCCCTCCTTTGCTACCTTGGCTGTCGTAAGAGGCTACTAAAGATTAAATACAGGAAGGTAGACAGCAGCGCCTTCTGAGGAACTAATATTTCAAACTGCGATTCCCAAGATGCCTGCCATGCGTGCGGATTATAGCAAACTTAATGGGGGAGGCTGTGTTCAGCAATGGATAATCCGGCTGATACAGTACATATGCCGAGATTCTTGCACGAAGTTTTTATACTGTTGACTTTTTTGTAATTCTTATGAGTTCAACGTTGGATTCACCGAATACATTAGTTCTTCTGGACTTCTGGAGAATAGTAATTCTCCAGATGTGAGTTAATTTGAGAAAATCATTAAAATTTGTGTCACCAGGGTTATATATCAATCTCGAGTGAATATATTTTAGGCGTATTCATAAATTATTGTTTGTTCTTATGAACAATGATTCAGATTTGATATGTTTCAAGTCATTATGGACATAAGCTGAGACTCCACCCTCTCTAAAATCTGTTGGGTAGTTATTAAAGTGCGCGTAATTGTTTATCTGTAGTTCTAATACTTGTGTTTCACTTTTTATCTATATTTCGGGTTAATAAGATAATAGACCACCAGTGGTTGGTAGTGAAATGAAATTATTACCATCTGTCCCCTATTATGTCCCCTTGGAAGACGGCTACTAAGACCGGTAGCAGAGCAAAGATATTTTTGCGAACAAACATCATAGAGAACAGGGCGACTTTTCAACCGTCTAGGGGATTTGGCATGAAGAAGCTTCCGGTACGTTGAAGCAGTGACGGCTCAGTGGCATTTTATTTGGACTGCTGGCAGATCCTGGCTAGCGACCATCTTCTAATAATGAATAGATTCAGGCGTTACTTTGCAGAAATCCATATTTAATAATAACAAACAGTTTTAAAAAAAATAAGAAACATCAAATCAATATTTAATAAAACACTTAAAAAATATAAAAATTTAACTAGTGACAACTCCGCCTAATTTTCCTGTTAAGCCGACGTGACGTCACAAACGCCACGCAGCCAAACCGGAAGAATTTTCGACGCATGTCCCTTCTACACGAAGCATCCTCAGGAGGTCTTGACTCTACGAGCGTACGATCGAGAACCATCTTCAAGTAGAAAATCTGTCGCCAAGCGCCTAACGGTGTGTTCCGGCAGCTGTCCTTGTGAGCCAGTAATATAGTTTATTCTTCTTTTTATTATTTTGAAAGGTTTTATTTGAAGTTGGTAAATAATTGAGGAATAAAAGTTAGAGAAAATGTAAACATTAATTTCACCCACCAGACCTACGAAAATTATGCCTATGTATAGACGCAAATGAAATTTGTGTCTCCATATTCTTTTTTTGTTATAAAAAGAATAGTTTCCGCGTAGAATAAGAATCAGAACACAAAAGTAAATTGTTCCTTTATTTGTCTTAATTGCTGTTACATGAAAACCATTTTCCTCTCGTATTACTTATTTAAGTACTTGTCGTCGTTCAAATGATAAATAAATCTAGACCTAAATTAAATCAGTAATTGTATATTGTTTCAAGTTTGTTTGCCATTAGATATTTCAAGGTGACCTAATTTTCAGAGTTCTCCATGTAGTAGAAAACGGAGCCTAACTATTAGCCTGTCCATCCATCAGTTCGTCCCTCGACCTTTACAGGGCTTTGTCTTCCTTTAGAAGCGTAGTATGAAACTTTGACAGAATATCATTAGGGCGAGCGAAGCGTTCACTGTCCCACTACTTGAATATTTTGTGGCACACTTTACTGAAAAACTATCACGCCTGTGCTTGTGTGCTCTGTGTTTTAACATAATAATTTAACTTTAAACTTAGATGTGTTATATGTCAATAAAAAATATTATTTTATAACCATTAAAATAGTGAACATTAACAATTTTGTATTCATTGGGTAGAATGTTATTGTACACTGAAAAAAACGACTTTGGAGCTTAAAGCAAATTTGACCTTTTACCATTGAATTGTAACCACGCAAGGTGAATTCACAAGTCTTAAGAAGATTTTCACCAATCAATAAAAATGTACCGTGTTTTTTAATAAACAAAACCGTCAAAAACGTACAGTATTTTCAGAATTGAACTTGTTATACGATAATAATTGCAGTATTGACCATAAAATATATCTTACTTTTACGGCGGTTTATATACGGTGATTATCACTATAACGAACGACGATCAGCCTCATCAAAAAGTCAATATTTAAGAAAGACCACAAAATACACCTTAAATGAAGACGAAAAGAAACATTCGCCTTCACTGACCTCGTTTAACGCCTTCTAGTTGGAAAGCGTTTTTGTACGTATTTACGTTTGGTCGGTTTTATGCCTTATACCATATAAATTGGCCGTCATTAGGACGCTTTTGACTTTAGATTTTTCTCAGTGTACTACTGACGCCATCTGTTAGAAAACCAAAGAGTTAACATCACTGCAGCGGACGTAAGCTCAATACTCAAATACATCGTTGTTAATCTACTTAATACTAGATGACACCACTTGAATCAGGTAATAAAATAAACGCAAGGTCTCACAAAATTCAGCATTTTGCTAGTGTATTAAAAAAAATAGGAACGAGCTCTAAGGGGCCTCCATACAAGACATGTGTTTACGTCAAGGTTTTTGTTTTGCTCTGCTAAAACTGGCCAAATGCAAGTCGGTTCTCGTTATTTTAGTGTTCTTATTGCAATACCTGGGCGGGCTGTCCCTTCGTCCATCCGTGCGTCCAACCTTTAAAGGGATCTATATCTTTGTAACAGTAACAGGTAGAGAGTTTAAATTTTCACCTGTGACGAACTGCATGTGTGGCACAGGTTACCGCTAAACACCATGTGGGCTTAGTGCTTGTTCCATCACGAAAGTATAAAAAAGAGCGAGTTGGACTCGACTCCTCGGTGTGCGATTACGACACAATAATATAACCACTTTGAACTAGTTTTTTTTATTTAAAGCCAGTTTGAACTGGCTAGTTAGTGTTGATGATAGGCATGGTTTTCACCACTATCTCATGTATAAATATTTATTTTATTTTATTTTTATTGTCTGTAGGTTAGCTTTTGACCACTATCTCACCTGATGGTAAGTGGTGATGTGGTCGAAGATATTGTTCAGGCTAACCTAGAAGTACTGCCTCTCGAGGACAGCTGCTGGAACACACCGTTAAGTGGTTGAGGGTGGTAGCTAGCCAGGCGGTCATTCGCAAAATGCATAATAATATAAGAAATGGTTTAGTTGAACATATGGATAGCCTAGAAATAAAAACCTAGATTAAAAACTGGTTTCTATGAACAGCCACCGAAATATAACTGAAGGTGCTTGGAGATAAATTTTCATAAATATTTATATTTTTGCAATGACGCATGCTCCGCTTTAACTCTCGTTGTAATTTTGTAATGTAATATAGATTATATCTTTGAGAATGAACGAAAATGAGTTTTATAATGATGTAACTTATCCTTTTTATAAAACCGTCATCATCTCTTTACATGATTATAAAAAAAATTATAAACGACTAAAGGATTGACGATTATTGACGTAAATACGTCTTTAAAATTACTTACATAGGGACAAAATTAAAAAAAACTCAATGATAAAAAAATACAATTTAGTGTTGCAGCTACATATTTACTATCCCCATTCAAATTTCAATTACACCACTGAATAGCTAGAGAATGGAAAAAGCCTGTGTACAATCTTCAACACTTAATAAGTTACCATCAGGTGTTTTCTAGTAAATGGTGTGGGAATATTAATAAAAATATGTTTGGCGAGAAAAGAACGACTTTGGCTTAAGATTTACAAGAAATATATTTTTCATAATTGTATTAAGCTCTCAGTTTCTTCCACAGTAAAAAGTTTGCATTTCCGCTGCAGATTTAACACAGTTATCTTGCGAGCGAGTTTCTTAGTACACTCAGAGTAATTGCTAGTTTTAAAGTTTATATTGAAAATGGAATTCTGTTATTTGTTTTAACTATAACATACTTTTTTGAAGTACTCGTAGCGAAGCGTGTAGTGTCGTTGTAAATCGATCGACTAAGTTCAACAAAGTTGTCTGCTGACATGATATTGATTTGTGAGCGCTATTTATGAACTTGAACGATTAACCTCATGATTCCCATACTGTGAGTTTGAGTCCTTTCCAGAACAAGTTTCAAGTCACAAAAGCTTATTTAATAAGGAAATACAGAATCGGTGATATGCTACTAGCAATATCAGTCCAACCATAAAACATTTTCAGTAGTTACCCCTTGTGACCTATTATATCTCCCCCCACCCACACCAGCTCACAAACAAACAAACATTCACACACATCCTGTTAAGATTCCAGATTGCCCGCCGTTCACCAGTTCGCCGGCAGTTCACCGGGCTGAAACAAAAACACGAAATACACGAAAAAGGGTATGGTACCTACAGAATGATGCAGGGTTTTCTCCGCTCCGTCGTTGATCCCCTCAGCCTATCGTACCCTAGGGAACCTATCTGGCCAGATGATCGCTAAGTCTAGGGTACTTACAAGATCCAAAGACACGACGGCAGCGTCGCACAAGTACACCACACAGTCACAATATTGTCAATCAAGGGTAAAACCAACTAGTTTTCCAATTCAAATGTTTACATATAATAGAAAAGGTTAAAAAATCAACTAACTTATTTCAAATACTTCCAAAAATTGCAAAACAAGATGATTAGCCAAAAATTTTACCAAGACAATCTCACGTACAAAAATCCATAGATCACAATAGACGACTAGCAAAGGGGTTCGTTCGAAAACTGCCCGATAAGTTGATCGGTCCGAACACACCCACTACACACAATTCACTGAAAATATACAAAATCCTATACATTAGTTATATGTATATCTATTATATTATAATATATGAATAAATATATCAAATTAGTAAAAAGTATTCTGGGCTTGTGGTTGACTATGACCTGGCAAAGTCACGCTAGAAATCATTTTTAAAACCAACTTAAATAAGAAAAAGGTTCTCAATTCAAACAAGTAAGTTTATTTGTATATTTATGTGACCTCACAAATTCGTCATGTAAAAACCGCTTTTGAAAATTATTGTTTAATTAAAAGGATATACTTAAAGATAAGTCATACATATTTCATTAGAATCAATCCAGTAGTAGTTTTATAAATCAAAATAACTGTTAAAATACCTAAATATTATCCGTGTTTTATACTTTTCAATTGTGGATGTCGGTCTTTTATTTGTTTTACTTATGCATAAAAAAAGAAACATTATAAGTATAAACCAAAAACTTTGTGGCACACTTCTACTAAGCAACACTATCATCACACTATCAAACGCTTTGTGAGGTCAACTTCAATAAAAGGTTGAAATAACTATATTAACATTTGCACAAAGTTACATCAAAATGTGAAGTACCTGGCGTTCCAAACTAGACAGAAAATAACTCTATCGTGCAACCCTCGAAGCTCCGAATTTCTGAGATGCCTTCGTACAAGCTAGCCACATAGCTTTATTGTGCGCTGAGAGTTTTATATCTATATTTCGATCATTATGCGAGTAGCCAACCTTAGGTAAAAACTAAATATTAAGTTTATTATGTCTTATCTAGAGAAAATATAGGAAGTTCAATGTTGTTTCGACCCAACCTAGCGAAGGATTAAAAGAAAAAGAAAGATTTATGTCTAAGGGTGGCCGCTAGCGACATTACAACTGAGCGTTTCCGTGCTTCGGAGGGCACGTTAAGCCGTCGGTCCCGGTTGTTGTCTTAGGATTGCAGTCGTTGTAGCTTGGTGGTAGGGCATTTTGCGAATGCCCGCCTGGCTAGCCACCACCCTCAAGTAGAAAATCTGTCGCCAAGCACGTAACGGTGTGTTCCGGCAGCTGTCCTTGAGAGCCAGTACTTCTAGGTTATCCTGCACAACACCTTTGACCACATCATCACTTACCATCAGGTGAGATAGTGGTCAAAGGATAAACTATCAGGCATAAAAAGATATAAAAAAAAGTTGCTAAAAATGGTAAGAGTCGGGTTCATGTCTCATTGGCTCTCATGCCAATTATAGACACATTCCGGTCAAGCACGGTTATTTATTTAATTATTTATTGCACTACAGTACAAATGGAGGATTTAATCCTAAGGCATTTTCTACCTGACATAGACATATTAGTTATAGAGAAAAGGGCGTAGGCGTGCATCAAAAAATAATTAAATACTCTACAGCAGAAAACGAAAGGAATATTACTGATATAAAATATTATATATTCATTTATGTATAAATACTGTTGTAACTATACAATATATGGTATACATAATAACAAAAACAATACTAAATTTATAAAATTAAAATTATATAAATGACCCTTCGTTGAAGACTTCCTTAGGAGGAGATTGTCTAATGGATAACGTCAACTCATTCCACCATGAGATGCAAACCATAATTAAAACTTTCGACCACACTATTTCTAATTAACAGGTCCTGCTTCGCGACAGTCCATAGACAATGCCACTGAGCTATCACTGCTTCACTGTATTTGGGACGTTCGCGGCAACGTTTAGTTTTGCACTGCGTGCTGCAGCTCGTAGCACACGCGACACGCAACGTCGTTGATTGGCACGGGGGATGTGATGCAGTATATTGAGGTGGGTCCGAAGGAGAGCACCTTTCACCACCACTGGTAGAACACTTGACTAGTATGGGGGACGTCCCAGCAGAAGGAACTCACCAGATCATCACTAGATATGTCCATAGTATTAGAATCAGATCCATAAAAACATGGCTTTCAAGAAGGTAGCAGGAACCATCCTCCGTCTCTATTAAAATTCGGACGTCTACTCATCGCAATAGACTCTCGGATCTTGCGAGACGCGAAGAACTTTTTTCTTGATGATTTTATAAAGACTAGTTTTTTTTTTGTTAATGTAAGATTTTTATAAATAATGTAATGTATTTGCCAATCTCAAAACGTTATCGAACCGTCTCCTAGGTGATAATACGATTTCTTCAGTTGCCTGAGTAGCCACATATTCCTCAGTGATCGCAGTTGAGGGCCAACCTTCACGAACAACATCATGACATTCACAATGCACATGTGTTGTCCCAAAAGTATTTTTATCACATCTATTCGAAAAGAGCTAGTGATTCTTCGTAACAGGGACTAAAATAGCTTTTTAATCCCTGAGGGACTAAAAGTGATTTGAATTTAGAATGTGGATATTTTTAGTAAAAGTTCCAATTACCAAAGAGATTAATCACAAACATTGTATGAACAAGTTACAGGCTGTTTTTTTTATTTCTACTTCTATTGCTACTTTATTTCTTTTTTTTATTCTACTTTAGAATCTTTCGTTCCACTCTGAATTCAAAGAAACACTCTCGCATTTGAAATAGTTGTTTGCTCTCTTCGTAAACAATATACTATTAGAAACACGCAGAGTAAAATATCTTCGCATTAAAACTTTTCGCGTTAATTCCATTTTCGCTACGGACTAACTTGAAATTCAAAACACTCGTAGTATAGCTTACTTAGCCGTTTTTAACCGATCAACTAAGTTAAGAAACGTCAGTAGAGTACTTTCGTGTTTCGGAAGGCACGTTAAGCCGTTGGTCCCGGTTGTTGTCTTAGGATGAAAGTCGTCAAAGCATGGTAGTAGGACATTGTCTGAATGCCCACCTGGCTAGCTACAAGCATCTAATGGTGTGCTGCGGCAGCTGTCATTGAGAGCTAATCATTCTAGATTCCACCACTTGACCACATCATTGCATACCAACAGGTGAGATAGTGGTCAGAGGCTAGTGTATATAAAAATACTTTTGGTAAAAATGTATTGATACGCGACTTCCCGCCAAGCAATATTGCTTGTTCGAATTCAGGTTCAGATTGAAATTTGTTTCATTGTTATCATTATCTACAATGATCATGGATCAATCAATCATGCGTTAGACTATACTTATTTAGGCGCTGATGTGGCCCATATGTTGTATGCAATTCTAGCGTGACAGCCCAGTCCCCAGGGGTAAAATACTTGAACAATGACGCAATCTTTGACCTTTCGATTTTCATCGATTTTAATCAAATCTGTTTCTACTCACAATACAACACCCTGCTATGTCAATGTTATCATTCGAAAATAAAGCTTTGATCTGACAATGGATTATTAAAAACGTTTGAAACGGCTGCCGTCGACATTTTTATTTTCATACCTTGTGACTGTTACCTGTGATTTTTATTTGGGAGCCAAAGGGAAATGAAAATACTTTTTAGTTGTTATATATAGGTTTTTTTTTACCGGCGGTTTGCCTTTATTAACAAAATACTACGAACTATATACAACACTACAGTTACTAAAATAAAAACATTTAGATCCCTAAAAGTAAAATTTTAATCAAATATTTATATGAAATATATAATCGATAATCTGTCCCAAATAAATTAAGTGAGTAAAAAAGATTTTAAGTGAACTTGATCCATCTGTCTGATAATCCGTCTGTTTTTTAATCTTCTATTGCATTATCTGCTATGAATTTTGCTGCTCATTTGCTGAGAGGTAGTAGCTTTCATAAGTGTTAGGTGGGAATGGGAAAACAATCGATTTTCCATGGCAACATTCTATTTACAATTTTCTACCTCTTGTTACTTTCTGATTGCCAAGTATCTATTTAAGGTATTCTCTATACTCCGTAGAATTTGACTCAAATTCTTGTTAAGATATTGTTATTTTGTAAAACCTTATGACACCAAGGCATGTTGGTTTTTAATTATTTGCAATAAAAATATCAAACTGGATGTTCAAGGATAAAAATTTAGGATATTATTTTACTTGCATATATAGATATACTAGGGTTTTCCATGGTCACTTCTATTTAGAATTTTCTACCGCCTGCTATTTCTAATTGCCTCTATCTATTTAAACTAAAAATATATCCTAAATTTTTACCCTTGAATATCTAGTTTGATATTTTCATTGCATTCAACTAAAAAGTAACTCGTATTAGTGTCACAAGGTTCTACAAAAAAACAATAACACAAGATGAATTTGAGTAAAATTTTAGGTAGTCATTATGTAAACAACACTGTTTTGACAATACAGTGACAAAATTGTATGACTAGTACATACTAGTGCTTATCATAAAAACCTAGATTTGTCATATTATACAGACCAAGTGTTCAAACTAGGTGAAATTTTGCATGGGACCAAGCATTTAGCCTAATAATATAAATATGCTTTTGATTTGCGAATTTTCCGTTTTATTATTTATTTTATCTCAACAGGTACACACAAACCAACGTGTTGAGCTGCATCCACAGTGTCATTCAAGATGGCTGTTCAGTTCTTTTCATTCATATTTGTCAGTTTTTTTAGCTTATGAAATGAAAGCACGAAAATCTTTTCAATAGGTTTGTATAATCCAAAACCAACACCATGTTCAGCGCTTTAGTTTGAGTGTAACTTTTATTTTAAATAATAGATGTCATGGCGGGTAAAGATAAAATGCTAAAAGAAGAATTTCCTTATACGAAATTGCAGGAAAATATTTGAAAATTAGATATAAACTGGCAAACCAGAAAAAGCCACCTGTGCGGCTGGCTCACGGATATATATGCAAAATTTCGCCGTCTTTGAAAACTTGGTAAGTATTTAAAATATGACGTAACCTTGTTTGCATGGAATGCGCTATGTGCACACTAACTTTAAAAGTAATATATTGCATATCGAGCCCAAAGGGCTATAAATATTTTCACTGAATTGCCTTTGTTCTCCGATCTAAAACGCAGCGATGGTGGGCGGCTTCAATGTAAATCTTTGATTGCTGTATTGAATAAGGTGGTGGTTTCGATCCACAAGTTCTCAAAAGATGTTATTACCTAGTGCGTTATATTTCCCACCATGCAATCCTTGTTGAAGGCTTGACAGTTCACCTTTGTATCTGAATCAATTTTCGCACGGCTTCGCCCGCGTGTACCATCTCTCAAGAACCGTTACCGGTTTTTTGGAGCCGTATGACACGATACATATTAGCTTACTTAAACTTTTTAAATTGGCCGTTTTATAGATCGTAAATATAATCGTTTTATAAGTCGATCTTCAGTACCAAATTTTTCATAAAACTTTCCATTCTTGTACACTTTGAAATCATAGCTATACTTGCCCCGCGGCTACCAGCTCAAACGTACATATCGATAGAGTACTCTGTCCCAGTGGTGAAATTTCTCCGTTACACTTAACATCCTATGACAATTTCGCAAATTCTCGCCAATTAGCCACTTCGTGGCTGACAATCTCTTTACGGACATTGATTGCCCTTTCCTGAGTCCCATAGAATAAATAGGACAGGGATTGAAAGTGGCTGCGCTCATCGCTTAAGTAACCACGGTCTGAGCTCAGTGGTGATGCACCACGTAATAGATTGCTACACTATACTCGAGTTGCCTGTCGAACTCGACTCGCAACGGACGTCTCATGAACGTCGAAATAAGGTTCAAATAAGCATCGAAATAAGTTCAATTTTTACGTTACATACCCAAGTCTTGTTATAGGATAACTTCTCCCATTCTGTAACTTATTATTAAATTCGAGACATATTATTTCCAAAGATATGTCAAAGTAACATTGTTTTTGTATCTCGAAAATGGATAAACTCAGGGGACAAAATGTAAGTTTTCTTTTAAGTCTCCAATCCATGCTAGGCCCGCAGTTAAAATGCTTTTTCGTTACTAGAATAACAAGTCATCAATGCTCATGTTGTACTTTTGTTGCCATTCCTAGTATTTTAGTTTTCTGTGAATCTAAATCTATAGAACAAGTTTTCGCGTAGGTGCCAAGTATATTGCGCTCATGTGCCACCCCTATAATACAAATACTTACACCTACGCTCTCTCAATGTTTTTCGAACCTACACTCAATCTTGTCGAAGTGCTCAACGGAATAACAAAGTTACTTGGAACTTTTACATCTTGGTTTATCAGTCTGCGAACATATCTTATAGTTTGTTTTGAGGACCTCGAATGATGTAGAATGTTAGGGCACTATTATGGATACTGAAATAGCTACGAATAATTGGTTCTCAACTTATTAGATACATATAATTGTAGCAGCTTCGCGTAGCTTTAGACTGCGAGGAATTTGATAATCATGCGCTTCTGCGTGAACTACTATGTTAAACGGAATAAGAGTATAAACTTATTGGGCTCTATTTTATTAGGGTTTTGATGCATAAAATAAGTTCAGCGTCTGATTAAAAGAAAAGTAGTTGGTAGGTATAGTACTTACATGAGCATTAGCAAGGCGGCTGGCCAAACCACCCAAGCCAACACATTTTACAATAATGTTCTAGTGTCGTAGTAAGAGCTAAACATAATATTGTTCTTAGGTAACTCACGTGTATGTGGTAGGGCTATGATTCCTACATAAATGATGTAGAATTATTGCAATGTTGGAATAAAATGTACTGATGTTTACACATGGCTCAGTGGCATTGGCTATGGACTGCCGCGCAGCAGGTCCATGGTTCGAATCCCGCCGCGGGCTTGAGCTTTACCGCCTGGTGGAAGGGCGAACGCCTGCCTGGCTAGTGACCAGCTCCAAGTAGAAAATCTGTCGCCAAGCACCTAACGTTGTGTTCCGGCAACTGTCCTCGAGAGCCAGTGAAATTACAGGCACATTAGACTTAACAACTATGTCTCAAGATGACGGTCGCAGTGCAATTCGTGACTTGACGAAATGCATCTGTAATAGGCAGAGGTTAGTCCGCTTAACATCAGGCAAGCCTCGAGCTTGCTCCAAAAAAAAAGAAGGGTAGTTGGTAGGTACATGAGCATGAGCGTTGGCACTTACATGAGCATTACCAAGGCCGCTGGCCATACTACCAAAGCCATCACTTTCTACAATATGTTCTAGTGTTGTATTTGTCGTTTTTGCTGTATGAGATTAACATATTATATAGTCCCAACCTAACATGCATGGGGTAAGGTTAGGATTCCTAAGTAAATGATGTAAAATGTATTGCATATTGTGATAAAATGTATTGATGTATACACATATATTTTCTTATATTATTACAGTATTCAGGTAATTCATCATATTTAAGCACCGCGTACATTATGAGGATATCAATACTGCAGGCTAATTGGCTACGAGTGATCTCGTGTGAATGCCGACGGCATACCGCCAACCACAAGCATGTTTGCATATTTGTGGCTGTACTAATATAAGATTAAGATAATGTATTATGTTTATAACATACCTAAAACGTGTTTTGGTGTGAAAATAATATTCATTTATTTGTATTTTTTCAAGTAATATAACATAAACAACCGTAACTTCCAAATCTCCATGCCAGGTGATGGGGATCGCAGTGTAAGAAAACAGTTCTGCAGAACGTGCTACTGCCCACTATCTGTTATTTCTTCTCTTGTCGCATTGTACGACTCCAAAACACCTCCTTATAATAAAGATATAGGTCTTTTTTCGGCGGTGTGCGGTGTGCCTATGTTCTTCGGCCTATTGATGTGATTAATTATTAATAGTAGTTCTTATTTATCAATTAATTTCGGTTCAATTTTTTTCTTTTGTTTAAAGATGTTGGCGGCGCTGTCGACCGTCCAACTCCACCGGACTTTATAGCCCTAAAATTTCGGTTCAAAGATGGTGTTGGTGATGGTGAAAGATCCCTTTAAAACATTCTTAATAACTCCTCTATAATTCTAAATTGTTATCACTATACGAAAAATAATATTCTTCTTCACTCAAATAGACAATATTGATAAACCGTTATCATAAAAGAATTCTATATTATTATTTATTTATTGCTAAAAGGTTTGCCTTTGACCACAATCTCGCCTGAAGTGTATTAAAGTAAATTGTTTCAGGACCTTCGGTTTACAATGGACTTCCTGCCGATATTATAGCTGCTCCTAGTATGACGTGCTTTAAAGCTAGATTAAAACGCTGGCTCATCGAGCAAAAGTTTTATACCTACGAGGAATTAATTAAAAGTACATAATATTGGCCGACATTTAATTGATTATAATGGATATTATTATTATTTTTTTTATCTTATTGTGACGGAACAAGCCCGAGGCCCACCTGATGTTAAGAGGACTAACCTCTGCCTATAACAGACGCATTTCGTCAGTGATGAATTGCACTGTGCCCGTCACACCGAGACGTCCAGTTCTTAGGTCTTATTAGCCTGTAATTTTTCTGGCTCTCAAGGACTGCTGCCGGAACACACTGTTAGGTGCTTGGCGACAGATTTTCTACTTGAAGGTGGTCGCTAGCCAGGCGGGCATTCGCAAAATGCCCTTCCACCATGCGGTGAAGCTCAAGCTCTGGGCGGGATTCGAACCATGGACCTGCTGCACGGCAGTCCATAGCCAATGCCACTGAGCCATCACTGCTTCAAATAACGAACTTATTATTATTATTGTATATTTTATTGACTTATTATTATTATTTTATTGACTTATTATTATTATTTTATTGACTTATTATACATTGATATTCTTGGATATTGATGTTCTGATTTCTGATACATTTGTAATTATTGTATAATTTTATTTTTATTACCTTGTGTACTTACTAAAAATAATAGATATTGACATGTAAACATTGTTTATAAATAAATTAGTATGAGTATGAGTACATCGCTAGATGCTTGGCGATAAATTTTCTACTTGAGGGTGGTCGTTATACAGGGGGGCATTTGCAAAGTGCCCTACTACCATGAGGTGATGCATAAGCCCGCGGCGAGATTAGACCCTTAGCCCTGCTGCGCAGCAGTCCATAGCCAATGCCACTGAGCCATCACTGCTTCAATATATAAAAGACCGTATTTTTGGACCGCTCAATTGAATTTATGCAAGGATATTTTTGATTTGTTTGGAAAAGATAGATAATGGTTGTGGGCATTAACAATGGTTATAATGTAGTAGTTTTATCTTATTATCAATCCCGATTAACCTTTTGTAATTTATGATACAATTTTATGTGGAACCACTGCATTGACCCGAATGAAATGTATGGACGATTAAATTATCCAACCAATATAAGAGAAGTTTATATCGCCCTAAGCAAGTCTAAGCCATGAACCCGAGGTGATAAATGGTTTCTCGATCGATTTTGGCTTGTTGAAATCCGCTTAATTTAACTAAAATCCTTTGGGAGTATTAAGTGGGAGTTTGACTTACGAGGAGCGGATATAAGACGTAAGACTTTTATTGAAAAATGCACTCATTTTATATATTATATAATTTGCTCACAGTCATACCTTCATATAATATTTTATGGTTCCATTAGGACTTATCCACTTAACCTGCATGTCCCTAAAAGTACAATACAAAATGTCTTTACTCATTGGGATCTTCGATAATGAAAACTATACAATTTCATTTATAAATAGACCCAGTAGTGGTCCTGATGATGCTTAAGGGATGATTTTTGTTTTTGCGAATGGCCGTGCAAATGAAATAGATAAGAAAGTGCTAAGAATATAGAAGATGGCTTTCTACAACTACGTAGAAAACCATCTACTACACTAAATGATATATGCTTAAATCACAAATCATCTTTTGCAGGCCACTCTAGTACGGGCGTTTGTCTTAAAATTTACAATCGCTCAATGCTTACAAGTTACAAGCATCTGAAGCTTTGATCCATATATATATATATATATAGATAGCTAGGCCTACCAGTGATTACCTTGACTACCAGTTGCTATGCTTAGCTTCCAACAAACAACAACTATTGAGAGTTATGTCCATGACTATTATTTAGGTTACTTTGACGCAATGATGGCCGAACGTTATTAGCTATGGACTACCGGGCCGCAGGTCCCTGGTTCGATCCCCACCGCCGGCTTGAGCTTCACCGCATTGTGGGAGGGCATTTTGCGATTGCCCGCCTGGCTAGCTACCACTCTGAAGTAGAAAATCGGTCGCCAAGCACCTAACGGTGTGTTCCGGCAGCGGTCCTTGAGAGCCAGTAATTCTAGGTTAGCCTGAACAACATCTTCGACCACATCATCACTTACCATCAGGTGAGATAGTGGTCAAAGACAAACCTTGCAAGCATAAAAAAATGGTCTTGAAAATTGTGTTTACTATATTTTCAACCTCTGTTTCTGGTATACAGTATTATTTTTGAGCATAAAGCTTTAGTTGGATTAAATATACCTTCTGTGATGCTTATTCCACAGCAGAGAATTATAAATTTAGATTCTTTGAATTTCAAATGCATTTCATTGATAAAAAAAAATGTGTTTTTTATAGTTTTGGTTACTTATCGCCCAATAAGGCCAACAATAAAGAGGTTCTTAATGTTGGCGATATTAAGGACAATAAGTAATTCGTAAAATCCGAAGTTGAGAAACTTTATGGTTTGTTTTTATTAGGAAAATTAATAAAATACAGTAACCTTCTTGGTGATCTGCTGAAAATATAAAGCACGTGTTCGAAAAATAAACACTTTTTGATACAGGTGACGTCTACGCAATGAAAGCTTTTACGAGAAAGTGAGTTGAAAAGTAATTTGCTTCAATTTGGAACACATCAATGGATCAATTGATTTCTGGGGCTGAAATAATGAACAAAGTAGAAGTAACACGCAGTTCTCTTCTTAAAGTAACCTTAATACATACTACAACATTAAATAATAAAATCGGGTAGTTACTCAGGCGTAAATTGAACCCCCAATCACTTCTAAAGCACCCATGTAAAATATTAGATACTTTCGATTTTTTCAGCTGTCGTATGACCAATACGAGGCTTCTTATATAAAACTAATATATTAGTATATAGAACCTATATTTATTTAATTACGAATAAGTACTCACTGTGACTTCATATCTTAGGGGATTTATTCTTAGGCACTTCGCAGTTTTACCCGCTTTCCACGTGTGTATGAAAAGTGATTATAATGGTGATGAAATGTAGGTATGTTTTGTGCAATCCAGGACTAGAGCTATCTTTATTATAAGTTTTATACAAATCGCTCAAGCCGTTGTATTGTGAAGGAGTAACAAATATATACACTCAAAAATGTTCACTTTTATATTATACTAGCGGCCCGCCCTTCATTCCTCCACGAGGAATCTAATAAAAAAATTAAATTTAATTGCAAATATTCTATTGCCTATGTTCATCAGGTATAATGTAGGATCCTATTCGTGAAAGAGATTTTCAAATTGGTCTAGTAGTTTCAGAGCTTATTCAATTCAAACAAACGATCAACTCTTTCCTCTTTATAATGTTAGTTTAAATGTGTATTATGTCATTAAATTCTTGATTAATTTCCATTTTCATCAACGTTAATAACTTTTCTAGTAAAACACTGCATCTAAAACTAAATGCCGCAGAAATTATTAACTTTAAGACCACGTTTATTAATTTCTTTAATTGTAGCTAAGGCAACAAAATAACAATCAAGTGAAAAGTATTTTTGTCTTAATCTTTTGCGGAATTCTGCCAGAACCTTGTAAGTATGTCACCACATACTTTCATAATGGTGTTTTCGATGATAGTTCTGTCAGAGATTCTCAAAAGTGTGAGATATTTTCTCACACTTTTATATACTTTCCAATAAAAAATTTAAATGTCGTAATTGAGCATAATGAACTTGGTATACTGTAGTTTGATTGATTTTAGTGCTTTAAGTCAAAGAGCCAATTAAGCCTATGTGATGCATTAAAATAAAGACAACCAAATTTTAAATTACATCAAATGATATGTTGTATACTACATAACATAACACAAGTTTATAAACAAAACCGAATAATATTACATGAACTGTCAATATCACAGACATCGGTACGAAAAGCTTCTCGAATAATAAAATCTTCAGTCTCTCTGAATTAAGTTTGACAGATTTTGCATACATTGTCGTTTATCAATGCGTCCATTTTTACCACAAAGCAATGCAGAACACTGTTAACATCATATATTTACCGTCAAGTAGACAATTGTGTAATATAATACGCCGTCTGAAAGAGATCCAGCGCACTCCAGCGGTTAGATCACCAATTGTGACTTAGATATCATTAAGGCACATTCGATAGATAATATATTATATCACATACATAACACGGAACTTTATCAGTGCTCACGTTGTCATCGATGTAGAAGGATACAAAAAAGCTTGGCAATAGACCCCCGATCATAATTCCGATCACGTTCCACACGAAGCAATTTGTTTCAATAGTTCATCACTCTCGCTATACCTTTCAATATCTCTCAACACATCCTTATTTACAACGGAACATCGAAGTTCAGTTTTCAATTTACTTGAAGGCCTAGTGTGCACGCCGTTTATATTTAATGTCCCTTTATGTATATTACTTTTCAAAAGAAAAACAAACATTTCATACTCAGTTTTTTCTGGTTACCATCATTGTTGAGGAATCCGTTTGAGCGATACAATGTTTATTTCTGTCATCGTATGCGTTGATACTATTGATATTCTTCTTTCACACATTAAAACATTCAGCTCTGTTTGGGATTCTCGTGTCCTATACAACCTCTAGTATAATGTAGCTTACACAAGTTTAATTTTTAATATATCAACTACTCCCTGCCAAATTTCATTAACATTGGATGAGCGTTCGAAATATATCGTCAAACAAATGTGTTAGCTATTAAAATATCTACGTATTTTACTTCTTATTATCTGGAAATTCATTTATTTTTCTTATCTCACTCGATCGCCATATTTATTTTTATGTTATTTTCTAAACCTTGTTCGTTGTTATTAACTTTCATTGATAACGATAACATTTAAAATATCATATTATATTAATGGATTCATCCATAATAAGCACATCTTGAATGCATATGAAATTGATACAAGTAAAATAATGAGATAATTGACACTTGATTTTATTTATTTTATTCACTACGACACTTTCACTTATGAAAATATACAAAAAAAAATATAATAACATGCCCAACGTGCCCAAAATATTAGGTATTTATTCAAAATTATTTATTTGTAGATTCAAAAGCATTTGGTGTAATTTATGAAGTATCTACTGATTTTAATTTTGGGTCACGGGCCGCATTATTAATGATGGCCGCATGCGTTGTTTTATATTACAAATACAATTTTTTTATTGGTAAAATAGATTAACTTGTCATAAATACAAATAGCATAAACAAATATATAAATTACCGCGAGCGGTAGTGGTAAAGTAATTTTTTTTAAATTCTTTGACGTCATAATAAGCTGGACTAATAAGTAGTATTTTTAGTTTTCGTTTATATATATTTGCAGAAGCTGCACTTTTTATATCTACAGGTAGGTGGTTGTATGAGTTCGGACCGCCTACATACTCGGACTTCACCGATTTAGCGAGGGAGTGAGCAGGTGTCCGCAGTCTATTCCTTGACCTCGTTTCATAGCTGTGGAAGAGTCCTAGTGGGCTAAAGTGTTCGGGGTTGTTCCGAACAAAGAGATGTGCCTGGTCATTGTAGATGGACGGTACTGTCATTATCCCGAGTTCCTTGAAAAAGGGTCTTTCTGACACATCCCATTTCACCCCAACAATTGTGCGGATAAAGTATAAAGTAAAAATGCAAGCTTGAATCAACGAATTTTAAGAAAACAATCGGCCTATTCAAACTCTTGTCTTATTCTGGCGTACCTAAAGACACGTAGCTGAACATACGTATTTCAACGTGGTTTCAGCACAGTTATGAAACCGTTCTACACAGAGATTATCTAACGGTAGAGAGGAAGTCAAACAGAGTTGGGTAGAATATGGTAATATCTCACTAATATTATAAATGCAAACGTTTGAGAGCATATTTGTTTGTTACTCCTTTACTTTGAAATGGCTGTTCTGATTTGGATGAAGTTGAAATATACTTTGATAAATTATGTCCTAGAACTTGGAATATGAGTCTTGGATTATTATGTAGAATACTTTCATCATAATTTTCATCATTGTAAGAATAGAGTGCACGGAGCGCTTTCCATACAAACGTAGTTTCGTCACATTTTCGCAATTAATTAATTAGCAATCGAATACGTGAACGGGTTTCGAGCTACCAGATGCTTATCATCAGGGCGAGTGCATCAACGTAGTTCATCCAACGTGAGTGTTTAATTTGTAATAATTTAATATGTGTTAAACTTATCAGAATTTCATTTAAAAATAGTGTAATATTGTTATATATGTTTGATATCTAGTTAAGTACTTTGTTTGGCAGTAGTCAGGTCAGTACCTCACATGTTCCACTCCATGTTTTTATTTCCGATAGGCTAACACCAAATCTGACCTGATGGTAAACGACGATGTGATCGGAAATCGTAAATAGGCTTCACCTAAAATGGGAAGAGATAGCAGCTGAGAGACACGCTCAGGACCATGGCGACCGACTTTTATCTTGAGGGCGGTATGAATTCACAAAATGCACTACCACCATACATGGTGCCAGAGGCACAAAGCCGCCCTAAGGCTCATAATTAAGTCAAATGCATGTCGCCTTAAGGCAACAACCGGGACACGTGTTCTCTGAAGCACGGAAGCACTCAAATGCAAAGCAAGCTCTGCTATATACGCCTCTCACCTGAGCCAAAGGCTTTCAGGTAGGTAATGTACTTACTAGTTTCATCTATATCTATACTTAATATAATAAAGAGGAAAGATTTGTATTTTTGTGTAAAACGAATAAACTTACAAACTACTGCACTGAATTGAAAAATTGTTTCACCTACACTATCCCTGATGAACATATATTTTCAAAAACTTAGGGATCAGTATGAAAACTTCGTATGGAACCCAAAGTATGAAAAAAATATCACAAAAATCGTTACATCGCGTACGCTGCGGAAATTGTTAACAATAGACCAAAGTTATGTACCACAATTTTGTAGAAGACATCAATATCTACAAAAAAGTCGTCAATACCAAATGTCTTACTAATACAGTTATGTCACAATTACTACTTTTTATGTGTTTCAATTTATAATTTTTGTTAAATACCCATGCAAAGCCGGGGAGAACCGCGAGTCATTATAAAAATAAAAGTTTTAAACCTGCAGATGTGAAATCTTCTGTATTTCCAATGTATTTCATATTCTACTCACGTCGACCATTGAAAGGGCCAATAGGCTGTGGATAATACGATTGAGAACCTCCAGTATGTAGCCTTTTTATAAGAAATCTTTTGTATTACTTCCTGGAAATCTGAAAATATAGTTTTCTATTCCTATATACTACGACGGAAACTACAGTAGGTACTTTCTTCTTTTGTTTACTTTCCCTTTGGTGTGCATAAAATAAGTATCTCGTCTTAAGGTAGCGGGTATACCTAGTACCAACGAGAACATTCCCAAGTAGTGTAAGCATCAAACAGGTGGCTAGCCAAGAAAGGGAAGTCAAAATTTATGCATACATTTCGTTGTTAGCTAAAGTTTATTATATAACTAGCTTGTACCCGTGGTTTTGACCGGTTCATTGGAGTGCTACTATTGCACCAATCCCATTGGTATAGTGAGAGCGTCGGAAGATAGTAAAAAAATGTCAGTACTCACTTGCAAAAATGATATCAGAGTATTCAAATATGCCATGGAATGGAAATTGCAGACCAATGGGTACAGCAACTAAAAATTAATTAAAAAACCCCGGCTGCAAATTATTTATTTTCCTTAAACATATTATCGTTCCTTTGAAATTAAACGTGCAAGTTATAAGTATATATTTATGGAGTTTGTTTTTAATGCCCTTTATTTTGAAAGCACACTCGATGGTTTGGAAGAAAATAAAAAGTATCAAGATGGCGTCTCTTTTTTATGTAACTCGTATTACTAGCACTTTCAAGACGTATCTAACGATATCTCATACATTAAAATCGGAGCTCTTTAGATTTTGGGAATGCTCGCCTGAGTAGCTACCACATGTGTCAGGCACACGAGACTTACCAACTGTATATCTCAGTGTGACGGACGCAGTCCAATTCGTCACTTGTGATGAAATGCATTCTAGGTATACTACCTATAATTAATTATAGGTAGAGGTTACTCCATTTAACATCAGGTGGGACACGTTCTTGTTTCGTCACAATTACATAAAAAAAGTAATAGTGGAATAAAGAAACTTATAAACATACATACAAAAACCCCGACACCCTACACTCTTTTTTTTGGGCCGTCATGTAAAAAATGGTAATATATTGGAAAAGATGTAATGGAGGATAATTTGCTAGAACGCTCCTTCGACGAACGTGAGGCAGTTCATTTTTTTTTGTCCACATCACTGCTTATTAAATGAGTAGATAGTAAATGTTGTGAGAACACTAAAAATCAATGTATAATGTATACTAATATAATAAAGAGGAGAGATTTTTTTTTGTATGCAACGAATAAACTTAAAAATTACTGTTCCGATTTGAAAAAATCTTTCACCATTAGAATCCTACACTATCCCTGATGAACATAGGCTATAGAATATTTTCAAAAACTGAGGGATCCGTATGAGTATTTCGATAATGTAACCCAACGTGTGAAAAAAAAAAACAATAAATTCGTTACATCGCGTACGCTGCGGAAATTGTTGAATACCATAGAATAGAATAGAATATCGTTTAATCGCATAAAATGTAGGTACAAAGGATGGAACAATGATTTGCAAAGTGCGCCTGGTACATTTTGCCAAACTGTGGCATGCAAACATTAATTTAATTTGAAACAAATAAAATAATATAAACAATAATGATTATTAGAATTTTACATTTCAATTATATCACTTCATTTTCATCATCAATATCATTTACCTAAATTTATATTATGTCATTACGACATACAGTCATACGTCTAACTATAACAGCACTATAACAATCACTACTTTTATACGTTTCAATTTACATTTTTTGTTTTATACAAAGCGGCTAGTGTAAAATTAAAAATAATCAAACATAAAGAGCATAAAAAACAAAATGGCACAGACGTAGATAAATAAGTAATACCAAGTTTCATAAATTGATATACTTAGGGTAGGTACCCTCACTGTGATAAATACCAAGATTTGCCATTTAATTCTTCAAATTATACGAAAATTATATGATTGAAACAACAATTAAACTTTGGCTAGGACAAATTTCCGCCATTTGATGGCTTAAGTACGCAGTTTTCGATTACTGCCATGGATGGTAATAGGAAGTTACTGCAAATTAGTAACTCAACAGGGCTCTTTACCATCTTAATGCCCTTATGATCAAAAAGGTAGTGAGTATACCAATAACAAGAGTAGGGTTATGTCAATTAGATAAAATGCAGTCTTACAGGACGATGTCATTAGACATACTATCAGAATAAAATAAGAACTACGTATTTCATTTGCTCTAATTTCTGTACAGGTGACTGTAATATACGTATAATGATAATCGTAAATTAGATTTTTTTTATTTTTTATTTTATTGTTACGGAACAAGCTTGAGGCCCACCTGGTGCTAAGTGGACTAACCTCTGCCTATAACAGATGCATTTCGTCACAAGTCACAAATTGCACTGCGCCCATCACCTTGAGACATAGTTATTAAGTCTCATGTGCTTGTAATTTCACTGGCTCTCAAGGACTGCTGCCGGTACACACCGTTATGTGCTTGGCGACAGATTTTCTACTTGAATAGTCGCTAGCCAGGCGGGAATTTGCAAAATGCCCTTCCACCATGCGGTGAAGCTCAAGCCCGTGGCGGGATTCGAACCATAGACCTGCTGCGCGGCAGTCCATAGCCAATGCCACTGAGCCATCACTGCTTCAAAAAGGTACGGATAAAGTTAAAACATAATTTATGTTTCGATTTGTCGGACCATAAATACCCGTGTTTCCTTATAGTCCGATGAGTCGAACTATAGGAATTCATGATTACTCTTTGTCCAATGTATAAGACTAGTAATAGGAAAAATGTAGTTACACGTCGCCCGATTTATCGGACTAAGCTGGTAGACCACGTTGTTCTTTTGGTACATTTTTGGCATTTATTATAGGTCATTTAATGTTGGTATAGTTTTCCTAATGATTCAACAGTGTGCTCGGATGTCTTCGCTTTTCTTAGAGCACCTTTACTATTATTTAAACTAGCCACTATATTCTGATCTATTAATCATTATGATCTGAGAATTCACAGTCCCAGTAAAGACCTTATATATTTCAAACATTCTTGACTATTTTGGTGCTATATTTGTGCTTTGGGCACAATATTGGCAAAGCTGAAACCATAAACTGTTTGGTGACTCTTAAAACTTTATGGTTACACTGCTGAACTTTTTTGAGAAACTTCATCCAATATTTTCGATATTTTGAAATTTCATTCGATTTGCTAAGTAACATAATTGACTTGGTATTATATTGGGTATGTAGAAACTTAAAAAAAAAACTTTTTTAACCAGCGGTATGCCTTTGTTAACAAAATACTAAGAACTATATACAACACTACAGCTACTACAATAAAATCATATATATATATTTAGTTTTATAATTTTCTTAATAACGTATATATGCACGTAGTGAGCAATTATTTGTAAATTAAGAGTCGAATTGAATCATTGGCAGCGTATCTTTTTATTAAGTTGATCTAAGCCCGCGACCCTCAAGTAAAAACTTTATAAGGGTCCTGCTGAAATAAGACGAAGGGAAAATAAGCTCAGCGCGAGATTAGCGGGTGAAGAAACAAAATAACATTTTATTTTGTTTTTATTTTCTATATGTTTCTCTACTTGCATTTTGCAATGTATTTTTTTTTTTATTTTTTTTTTATGCCTGATAGGTTAGCCTTTGACCACGATCTCACCTGATGGTAAGTGATGATGTGGTCGAAGATGTTGTTCAGGCTAACCTAGAAGTACTGGCTCTCAAGGACAGCTGCCGGAACACACCGTTAGGTGCTTGGCGACAGATTTTCTACTTGAGGGTGGTAGCTAGCCAGGCGGGCATTCGCAAAATGCCCTACCACCATGCTATAACGACTGCCATCCAAAGACAACAACCGGGACCGACGGCTTAACGTGCCCTCCGAAGCACGGAAACGCTCAGTAGTAATGTCACTAGCGGTCACCCATCCAACTCATGACCGCGGGCGACGTTGCTTAACTTTGCTGATCGGTTGAGAACAGCTAAGTAAACTTCGCTACGAGCGCTTCAAATTCGTATTTCTTTAATTATTATAATATTCGTCTGGGATATTCTTAGTCTGGGAGTCAAGCTTGTGTACAGGGTCGAGCGCGGGCCTCAGCACGTAACTCAGTTACGTGCTGAGGCCCGCGCTCAGCAATATCGGCGGTGCAATATCCGGTAAATATTACTCGAGTACTAGCCGGTTACTAAATAATAATTATGGACCAAACTCGCGACAGTTTTATAAGAAAATACTTCATCTCGCTTTATTATTTCCAGAGAAGTAGGCGGTGGTATATGAATAATGAAGTTTGGTGCCTTCTGCGGAAGCCTGCACCTTGTTGTTAGATAACACTTATACAACACTCAGCATAGTAAACATAGCATGGATGTCCATTAATCCTCATTTTAAAGGGGAAGACTATTGTCAATTTGTCATCTACCGAACACAGTACCGGACAGCTATTAAAATTTTCTTAAAATAACGAGGGCATAAAAATACAATGGAATACAGTAAATATTAGTTGTTTGTATATTTCTTATTAAGTACGAGTTTTTTTCCACAGCAGCAGTACGGTTATAGTTAGCCGGTTCATATTTGCAGTGTTTGTTATACTATGGCGGAATAATATATTTTTTTCTTTTATTAACGTTATTGTGACGGAACAAGCTCGAGGCCCACCTGATGTTAAGTGGACAAACCTATGCCTATAATAGATGCATTTCGTCAACGACGAATTGCACTGTGCCAGTCATCCTGAAATGTAGTTGTAAGGTCTCATGTGTCTGTAATTTTACTGGCTCTCAAGGACTCCTGCCGGAACACACTGTTAGGTGCTTGACGCCAGATTTTCTACTTGAATAATAATTGTAAGATTGCATTAATGCCATCTTACAAAGTTATTAATTATTGATGAGGAGGTACAAAATATTACAGTAAGTAACCTTACTGTAATATAATACTGTAATATTACTCAATAGTAACTCTCACCTCTTATAGCAATATATAAGAGGTGAGAGTTGGCCCCCAGATTTGAAAACTATACATATAAAAATGTATTTAGGTTGCCGTTGTCTGAGCGTATATGCACAGAAAGCTGGCGACGTCACCTCGCTCAATTGATGAGCTTACCTGTTGACAAGTTAATCGAGGTAAATTTTTTTCTCTTTGCCAAGAACAATCACTATTTCCATCTTGAAACACGTATTAGAGTGACACAAATAGGCTCTTATCAAATTTGGTTATGCAAAGAAGATAGCTCGGGGAAAGTATGTAATGCGGCTCGCATTTATGTTCAACATAAAAGGACCCTTTTTTCCTATTGTTTGTGTTGCCTGTCTCAGAAATGACTTGAACCTCTTTCCCTGCAAAGCGAAACCTGGCGTCGGACAGTGAACCTATGAAATGTGAAGTAATTCATTTCTTTTTATATTTTATATATATTAAAGTAACTCATTTGTTTATAAAAATCATACAGTTACTACCAACTTTACATTTTATCAAAAAAATACTTGAATGATACAGCTCTTTTATCATAAAGAAACGTGTCGCATACCTTCTATAACTATTCCAAAGAAATTAAAAATATTCCAAAGTTAATACTTCATTACAGTTGCTTAATAAGTATTAAGGAAAGTTAATTTAAATTTTTTTATTTTTTTTAAAAAACTAAATAGGATACACATAACCAAAGTAGAAACAGCTATTCATCTCTTTATACATAAAATCTGTATTAAATGTGTAAAACATAAACATTTTTGTAATTTTTCATAAATGGTAATACATTATTTTTTCCTTACCTATAGGTTTAACCAACGTCCGCTGCAGTCATTAGTCTTGGATGGTCGACCGATAGTGGTATTTACTACGGAGCACGTCTATACTTCACCGTAGCCCGGTCCCGATCATTGTCTTAGGCTAACAGTCGTTACATCATAGGTAATTTTCGAATGTTTGCCTGGCGAGCCACCAGCCTAAAGTGGGAAATCCATGGACCTAACAATGTATTACGGCAGCTGTCTTTGAGATCCAGTATATTTCAAAGCTCACAACAAGTCAAAGCTTATTTACCATTTTTTACCACATCATACGTAAACACCATGAGACATATTTAAATATACCATGAGACATGTGTAGGAGGCAAAAAATTATCAAGCAACGGAAATAAAAGTGCCATTTTTCCAATATGACGACGTGTGCGGTAAAGAAACGAGATAGCAATAAAGGAATTTAGGAATAGCACGTCATTATCTATGAATCCACCACTATTCAAATCACCCGGAAATCTTTTGAGATAAAATAACCAAATGACTGCATTACTGGCTCACATAATTGCAATCCGGTTGGCAAGAAAGATAAAAAATGTCGGCAAAGTCCAAGAAATCCACTTAATTACGCCAAAAAAGAAACTTAACAAGTTAATTAAGAACGATGGACTGGGACCGAGACGGATTAAGAAGATTTGAGGTTATTTTTATACTATTGTTTCAAAAACGTTTTTGACCATTCAGTTGTTTTCGGTATTTTTATGAGGGTCCTGCTCGCCTTGCAATTGAAAATAGATTAGGGCTCTTAACATTTTGAGACATATACTGGTTATCATTGTGATACAATCCTATCAAATATTAAATTTATACTTACTCCTCCCGCGTTTAGTCGCACCATTTTCTGTTTAGGAATATTCATAAAGACCTAATCCATCTTGAGATTAAGTAAAGGTTGATATATTACCAAAGCGCACAATAGTTCATAACCAAGAGGTTGCAGGTATGCTACAATAAAAGCGTTTTAAGAAAAGATTAGCATCAGGAAGGTGGCCAACCATAAAACCAAGTCTCTTTTGTGTTTTTTTTTTTTTTTTTTTTTTTTTTTTTTTTTTTTTTTTTTTTTATGACTATTAAGTTAGCCTTTGACCACTATCTCACCTGATGGTAAGTGATGATGTGGTCGAAGATGTTGTTCAGGCTAACCTAGATGTACTGGCTCTCAAGGACAGGTGCCGGAACACACCGTTAGGTGCTTGGCGACAGATTTTCTACTTGAGGGTGGTTGCTAGCCAGGCGGGCATTCGCAAAATGCCCTACCACCATGCATGTGTTAGAGAAAACATAATTTACCGAACCTAATTTATCAGTAGGATAAGGGTGAGGAGATGATGATTCTGCCTTCGCTTGGTCATATCAGAGTGCCAAAAATCACTTATACTGATAATCTTTTTTATTTTGCATTGCAAAATGAAATTGGTGAACATTTAACCATTTTTTATTGTCGAAGGTGTTAGCAAACTAAGCTTACAAGGAACTGACTCTCAAGGTTGCCATCCTTATACCATATTTATCAGCATGGCGACAAATTTTAGGAACTGACTTTCAAGGTTGCCAGCCTGGTATAAGGCTATAAGGCTATCTGCATGGCGACAAATTTTCTACTAAGGATTTATTTTATTTTATTAAGGATTTTCTAGAAGAGTAACTATTTTTGACGGGTTAGATTTACTAGAAAGAATTTTGAGAAAATGTAACATGTAGGTAATCAAGAAGATTTGTTATTTTTTTGGTTCGTCGTGTGTTATTAACAACCCTAAAGATAACTCTCGTCGTGATTGCTTGTTCAATTACTGTAATGACATTCAACAGGCAGCGTCATTGGCCACTCTACAGTTCCATTATCTACTTTCCCTTTAATCGAACCTTTTGTCTTCCTGAGACAAGTCTATTTGAGAGAAGTTTTTACGTCATTACCTCTTAATGAAAGCTTTCAAATGCGGACTTAAATCGCATTATCACGAACAGCGGATCGATCCGTTACTGGCTGTTCCAACAGGGCTTTAAATAGCTAGCTTAGGAGCAATGTCTTCTTCTGTCCTCAAATTTAATTCATGTTGGCATTTAATTTGTAACCGGATAATACTTTTGTCTGTAGGAAAAGTCTTTTTCATGCTTCTGTTGTTGAGCAAGTTCGAAGTACAATTTTTTTTTATTGACATTAGGAAAATGCATTTACGCAAACACACCCGCCGTGGAGAGGTGGTTATGTCGGGCTCAGGGTCGATTGGGACCCCACTACCGACTAAAATCCTCATGGTGTTCGGTCTTCTTCGACTAGTGGCAGGGTCCCCAGGGTCACTCGCACTCTCATCCGCAGCCCTCATCGACGTCGCTGCCCCCTTGAATGGTCCCAGCCTCTGGGAATTGCTCCCCCCAATGCCACTTCGTGGGATGCCCCGAAACACAAAGGCATCCACACCTCATGAGGGAGGACCTAACCCCGAAGGGGGGTGCCGGCTGTCTTCACGCCGGACACTCCAGGTCCTCTGAGCGGAGACGGAGTACGAGCACCGTCGGCTCGCCTCCGTGTCCGCGCTCTGCTGAGCGGAACAGAGAAAGAATCTCTCTACCTTTCCCGCTCCTCCGCCTCCCTCTGTGAGACAATTGTCTCGCAAAACGAGGCCACCGCCTCGCACGGTCGAGAGGTCTCTCGTCACCGACCATCTTTACGATGATGGCCGGCAAGGAGTCTTTTTTATGTTATCATGGTTGTGCAAGATAGAGGTCCACCTGGTGTTAAGCAGTAACCACTGGTTATAACAGCTGCAGTTGGTCTCATGTGGTCACTGCGCCTATCACCCTGAGGCATATGGCCTTCGAACCGGTACATAGGAATGGGAACATTACTGCATGGCGATAGAAATGGGTATGGTAGCAGTACTTCTCTGGACGAAATCACACAAACAGTTCTTCTGCTACTAAAAATCTTGAAGCATCAAAGTATAAGATAGCAGTTCTTTAGAAAGCGCTGCTACCTACATTTTCCTATTTTACCCTTCATCGCCTCTTATGACTTCCACAGAATAATATGAGGTTATACGATGTATATATTTCTCTAACAACACAAAGGTCGGAACACGAGCATAAATAAGGTGTCTAATTCTTTTTATAAGAATACAAAGCATTCCAAAAAACATATTGTCGAAGGTTTGGGGTTAATTACTTTTACAAACCTCTCAAGTGGAATAAATTGACTAGATGAAGTCAATTGATAAACCATATGAAAGCCACCGATCATCATGAGGTTAAATTTGTAACTAAATAAAAGGAGATGATATCCACATAAATATTAAGTAAGTATAGGAAACTTTCAATATTATTATTTTTTGTTTCGATACATTAATTAGTCTGGACCACAATTTCACCTGATACAACATAAACAAGCTTTATCTTTAATGGGAACTATCCTTTGGCATCAATCTTACTTGATGATGAGCGATGATGCGCTAGGAGATGTTCAGGCGAGCTTAGAAATACTTTTTTTCAAGCATATTTGCCAGGAACACATCATGAGGTGCTTGGTGATATATTTTTTCCTTGAGGATGATAGCTAGCATAGCGGACTCTAACAAAATGCCTCACCACCATGCAGATCCTGAGAAGAAGAACAAAAACGCTAAGTAGTATTATGCCATAGCACTCAACCATTCAAGTAGTAACCGCAGTGAAAATTGTTCCTAATTGATCGGTTACAAAATATTCCTACATTTCACACCTGCTTCCAACCCTTTGGCGCCTTTGGTACTCGTAAACGGAATTGAACACGATTCCATTACATTTGGTTATGTCCATTTTCATCCGGAATTGTCACCGTTTGATATCCGATAAAACCCTGATTGGAATTCGGATTTGTAATTTAAATTGCCAGTTATTTTGGCATTTCAAATGTACCTGAAGAGACGAAATTTTGAATGCACTGGTGCTATTTACGCTTGGTAATTGGAAAATATGAAAATAGTTTGATCCATATATTGACATTTAATAATTATTCATTATCACCAAAATCGTGTCCATAGGTAGCTAAACATTGATTTGGTATATCATACATATATATTACATAGATACCATAAAAAATAGAGATATATATAACCCTACGTATCCAGACTAGAGATCTCACCTGATAGAACATTACGATTTGGGTGAAGATGATGCGTGCTGAAAATTTGTAATTATAACTATAGTGAAACAAGAACTCTGCCAAGTTGTTCCATTTCTTTTCTGTTCGCATTATAAAAGCAGTGGAGAAATGTTGAGAATGTGATGCTCTATAAGAAATAAAAATGTATCACGAACGGATGTCGTGTTTCCGTGCGTCTTGTTTGATAATGGAGAAGATAGGATAGATCGTAGAATGCTGTTAATAAAACATGTATTTAAAAAAAATTGCTAATGTCAAATCACTTGTAAGATTTTGCAACATAGAAATTATTTATAAGCAGTATTGGTATGTACCATCGAATTATAATTCACAATCAGGAACATATTGTGGTCTATAATTGGATGCCACGCGGTGTTTGCGGCGTGATCCAACATTTAGGGGTTAGATTAATTAAACAGTGAATGCTTAGTGATTAATTATTATGTTGATGTAGGTAGGAGCTATAAATTTACTATACCAAAAAATGTATTTCTTAAAGTTATGCGCTTTTAAAATAAAATAGTATTTAGTTGAAGTTTCATGTTAGTACTTACTCTAAATTCCGTAGGTGTTTTTTATAAGCTTCAAAAGTTTTGATGTCCACAAATATTAAAATTCTTTTTTTGATACTAGATTTTTATATCTTCTTTTGTAGTTATAATATAAGTAAGTACTTACTCTAAATTCCGTAGGTTTTTTTCATAAGCTTCAAAAGTTTCGATGTCCACAAATATTAAAATTCTTTTTTTGATACTAGATTCTTATATCTTCTTTTGTAGTGATAATAATTTGTGGATATAATCACTAAGCATGATGGCAAATTTTAATCATACATTATAATCGTCAACAACAAATTCTTTGATGTTATAGGTATAAACTTATCAGGAACCGGCTAGGACAAGATGATTATATCAATATAAATAGAAGTCCTTCGTGTGGGAGTCACGATTGCGCGAAGCGACGAGCAAGGGCATCAGCGCGTAACTGCCAGTCAGTTACGCGCAGATAATATATGGATAAAACTCCCGATAGTTTTCAAATGTTACTAAATGGCACGATATCTTTTCATATATAATACTTACAACACATAAAAAACTACTACTTTCTGCCATCGGTAACACGACTACGTAACTTAATCACTGTTAATTATGTATGTATATGTCACATTTTTCTGATATACGTCTGATGCGTCCATTATTGTTAAATTTGAATAAATTTTTATTCAATACTTAAATGTTTGAAACCTTCCAAAATGAATTTAATTTATCACGGGCGCTCTTGTACACGAATTTCTGCATGTTTTTCTGTTAGACATAGGGAGCATAAGCGGAAACAGTAATTTTAATAAGTGAAATGTTGAAGTCAAAGTTGAAGCCTGATAGGTTAGCCTTTTACCACTATTTCACCTGACGGTAGGTAAGTGTTGATGTGGTCGAAGATGTTGTTCAGGCTAACCTAGAAGTTACGCAAAAGCAATTTTTTGGGTATCTATACATCATTACACATGGCTAGTTCTAACAGAAAATTAGTAAATTAAAAAACATTTACTTTCATCAGCGGACCACCGCAAAATTCACAATCTTTTTTTATGCTTAATAGTTTGGCCTTTGACCACTATCTCACCTGATGGTAAGTGATGATGCGGTTGAAGATGTTGTTCAGGCTTACCTAGAAATACTGGCTCTCAAGGACAGCTGCCGGAACACACCGTTAGGTGCGTGCTTTAAATCATCACTTACCAACAAGTAAGGTTTAGTTACCAACGTAGCGCTCGTAGCAAAGTTTGCTAAGCTGTTCTTAATCGATCAGCAAAGTTAAGCAACGTCCGCCGCGGTTATGAGTTGGATGGGTGACCGCTAGTGACATTGCTACTGAGCGCTTCCGTGCTTCGGAGGGCATACGTTAAGTCGTCGGTCCCGATTGTCGTCTTAGGATGGCAGTCGTTATAGCATGGTGGTAGGTAATTTAGCGAATGCCCGGCTGGCTAGCTACCACCCTCCAGTAGGAAATCTGTCGCCAAGCACCTAGCGATGTGTTCCGGCAGCTTTCTTTGAGAGCCAGTAATTCTAGGTTAGCTTGAAAAACATCTTCGACCACATCATCACTAACCATTAGGTGAGATAGTGGTTAAAAGCTAACCTATCAAGCATAGCAAAAAAAAAATGGTGAACAGACTTTAGAGTAAAGCTGCCGGAACACACCGTTAGGTAGTTGGTTTGATTGTCTTCTTTAGTGAGTGAGATAGCCAGCTAGCTAGCCTAGTAACTTTAAAAAATGTCCTACCACCATACAGTAAAATTCCAGTGTGTGGTGGGAGCCGAACCGTGAAACCTTGGGTGGCAGTCCAAAGCTTTATTCACAGGTCCATCACTGCTTCAAAGTAATTAGTCATATTATGAAAAATCTATCACATGTAGTTTTTTTGGTGGTGTACCTTTATTTATGAAACACTACAAAATAAAGCATATATTATATAATACAACACTACAGCATTTAGGCAACCTTAATTCCATTGTAGGCCTACGGACCGTCCAAATTCTCTAGCCCGCATTAGAGTTACTAGTTTGCAGCGTGCCCAGCAGAATTGCACCGTTGAATTGCAATGCTTATTCTTTGAGCCACATCAATTATATGTAATAATAATGGACGTGTTTGTTGCAAACAAATGTGTTTATCAATGAACTGCATGGTGAAAGGGCATTTTGCGAGTGCCCGCCTGGCTAGCCACCACCCTCAAGTAGTAAATCTGCCGCCAAGCACCTAACGGTGTGTTCCGGCAGCTGTCCTTGAGAGTCAGTGAAATTACAGGCGAGACTTAACAACTATGTCTCAAAGTGACGGGTGCAGTCCAATTCATGACTTGTGATGAAATGCATCAGTTATCGGCAGAGGTACGCTTAATATCAGGTAGGCCTCGAGCTTGTTCCGTCGCAATAACATAAAAAAACCTTTTTTTTTAAATGGCGAGTTAACATCCGCGATAATAAACTCATTAAACTCCATGGAGTTTTTAGAAAGAGTTTCCATCAGTCCCTTTGTTTAAATTAAACTGTATGCAAATTGAGTCTCGTTAAGTCCCAGGCAGGCTAATGAAGACAAAGCAGCGAGCTTGTTTTCCGAGATAAGGTGCTTACAAGAGCAGGTGACCCGGCGAGCACAGGAATTTATGGAGTTGATTTCAATGTTTTAGTTTAGTTTGTTTGAAAGATTGTATTATTAATATGTCTCCGTTTTGCTCATAACTTTTATTACCCGTTGCATCTCGATCTTCTTCGTTTTCTTTGTCTTAAATTCAATCTTGATTTCAATCAAATAAAGGGATATAAAAGGGTAGAGCTTTTATTCTATTATGATCGATATGAATGCATATTACATATCACATTATTGATTTAATTCTACTTTTCATCCTGAAGTATTTATTCGACGTTTAACTTACTGGTTTACATTTTACGGGGAAAAATAATGTTTGTCAAGAATTAACAGTAATTCGGTGTTTGAAGGATATATGTTTATTTGAATGCAAATAAATTTAAAAAAATCTTACCATTTACAATGTCCAATATCTCTGAAAAATAAAGCGACAGAAATATATATGTATATATATATAATATGTGATTAAAAGAAATTTGATCAATATTATATGCTGATATACCGAATACCCGAAATTATCTGTAGAAAATGCCTGATTCAATAATATGACAATTACACAATGACTGAAACATTTAAATTGAAAAACTCGAAATATCACAGATATTAAATATAATGTATTTGTTAATATAATCCTTATAGCTTTTTTAGGCAAAGTTAGCGCCTTACACTTTTGAGTGCCGTTGAAGAGAGATGAACACAGCCAAAAAAAATAATTTATTGTGAACCTAAATTCGGTTTAGTGGGGCATTACAATTTTAGATTATTATTTAACTTTTTTATTTATTTAATTGTGACGGATCAAGCACGAGGCCCACCTGATGTTAAGCGGATTAACCTCTGCCTATAACAGGTGAATTTCGTCACAAGTCGTCACCTTGAGACATAGTTGTTAAGTCTCATGTGCCTGTAATCTCACTGGCTCTCAAGGACTGCTGCCGAAACACACCGTTAGGTGCTTGGCGAAAGATTTTCTACTTGAGGGTGGTAGCTAGCCCGGCGGGCATTCGCAAAATGCCCTGCCACCATGCGGTAAAGCTCAAGCCGGCGGTGGAGATCGAACCAGGGACCTGCGGCACGGCAATCCATAGCGGGAATAGTTCCCGCTCGGCCATTATTGTTTTATATTAAAATATGAATCAAAAACATTTGAAGGACACTCCACATCGCTTTGCGAAGTTGCAGCGTTTGTGTCTGCATCCATTTCTCTAATGAATTCTCTGAAGGCTGACATTAGCCGAGTCAGTTGCACCGTGGGATAGTTTATGAAGTTCCAAGTGGAGAGAAATGAACTGAGCATTTTTACATCTACATAATGTTTTATTTAATAAGAATTTTAGTTTATTTTCAGTAGTGAATTCATATAAATGAAATTAAAATGTGGACAGATAAAAAGGTAGTTAATTAAAAAAGTAAATAACCCGACTGAAAATTATTTCAAAATAAGATAACCAGCACTATCGCGTGCTAAGCGAAAATATATTTAACAAATTCTTGGAGAATAAAATTTGTTAAATGAAATTATTTGTTTTGTTAAACATTTTATCGTTCCATTGAAATTAAAACTGCTTGTTATATATATTTATGGAAACGTTTTAAAAAGCTCTATATTTTAATACACAACGCGAAAAATATTTGATTCTCACAATATGTCGTCTAAATTCAGCAACTTTATTTTTTATTTATTTATTTTGTACCTACTGTCACTTGAGCTATGAATACAAATCTAATGATATCTCATATATTAAACTTGGATAAGAAGTTTAGAAATGTATGGTGGGATAAAGAAACTCACAAACGTACATACATGAACCGTAAAAAAATAACACTTCTTTTTTTGGACAATCGTGTAAAAATAGGCCATTGAAGACATATGAGAATGAATTCAAAAGGTGTGAGTAGTCGCAAGCAACATAACATATTAGAGAAAAAATGCACATCGTCTCCATCATCTCCTCAGCGTAAGAAAACGGCAGATAAAATGCTACACTGCCTAAACTATTTCACTCACTCTCACTAAAGCTCGCCTAACTCTTTCCACCATGTTGTACATAATAATGAATAGGTAACCTCTGTAAAACTGTATAGTACCACCAACTTAACTGTGCAGTTTTCGAGGGCGCTACTGGTCAAGGAAATCAACTACAAACTGTCACAATTTGAAGGAATGTTGTAGTTCTTTTTTTTGCCGCCTGAACAGATAAGTTGGTGGGACTACATACACGTTTATACAGATTAGCCGTGCATCTCTCAATTTCTGAAAATTATGGGAGAAAAATGATTAAGTACTAAGGTGACATTATAATAAACTACCGTCAAAACTAAAAAATGTTCAACTATCTCAAAATGTAATCAATGATCTCTGATAAACAAGGCGGTGATGAAATGCCTACCTACTTTTTTATAAGTTAAATGAGTTACTACTTGTATTACAAACGAACGATATTAAGAAATAATAAACAATAGTGCTGATCTTATTCTCATGTAAGTGACTATGTAGTCTTTTTGGGAATAAATTTCTTTAAACCCAATTTCTGCAGTAGCTCTCATCAGTTCTATAGAACTTTGACATCGAATATACTTAGTAAATTGATTGAGTTAAATTGAGTGAGTACGAACGAAATATTTAATTTTCAAATGTCAGAATTTATTGATAATCTTCAGGATCATTTAAAATAATTTGTAATCAGGGCGAGTGCGCAGCTGCATCTGCGAGCTCCCGTGCCCGCCGGGAGCTCGCAGACGCAGCTGCGTACTCGCCCTGATGATGAGCATCTGATATGCTCGAAACCCGGGTCGACGTATTCGATCTTCAACGTGAGTGTTTAATTTATAATATTTAAATAAGTAAGGCAAACTCTGAAGGCATTTGTGGCATATTCTAGTAAATAATACGGGATACCAGTAACTCACCTGTATAAGTCAGATAGATTTGTCTATGTATTGACTTCGCCCGCTGGTACTTTTCAAGGACAGCATGAAATATAAGGTGAAAATGTGTGACATAAGAGACTTTCTGCCGTTCTAAGTATCGGGCGATATTCTGTAGCCAGTGTCATAGTTTGTTTGTGTTACTATGGCACAGTGCTAGAATTCGGTAACGTCCACTACTCGTAGTTCTTTAGAACTATGTCGTTATACAACTGTTTATAAACCCTGTAGGGCTGCAGTAGCGATAATATTATATTTATTGTCCCATTGGTACTGTAGAACAAACATAAAACGAATTAAAACTTTTATTTACAGTTGTACTATAATGCGTATGCAACCTCTTATGACAAAGAAAGTTATTTAGCAATTGAACAACTTTAGTTTTTTTAAATTAAATTATAATTATCATAGATAATAAATCAAGTCACCGTTTACGAAAATAACTTCGTTATTTAATACTCTTTTTATAGGATAGGACGTCAAACGTGCAGGTGAATAACTTGGTGGTAAGTGATCACCGGCGCTGACGGACATCCGCATTACCAGAGGTCTCGAGGATACATTGCTGGCCTTTGAGGATGGAATTCTTGGAGACTCCTAAGTCGTATCGATTCGTTCTTGATAATTTAAAATACTTCTTACAAATTATTTTAAATGATCCTGAAGATTATCAAGAAATTCTGACATTTGAAAAATAAATATTTCGTTCGTACTCACTCAATTTAACTCAATCAATTTACTAAGTATATTCGATGTCAAAGTTCTGTAGAACTGATGAGAGTTACTGGCAGAAATTGGGTTTGAAGAAATTTATTTGTTTTTTGCCGGTTTAATTTATAATTTTAAAATATGTGTGAAACTCACGAGAATTTCAATTCAAAAATTTGCCTTACTTAGTTTGAAGCTTGCTGAATTTCACACTTGCTATAACTGAGATCACATCTGAATCTTGTCATACTCGACACGTATTTTACTTAGCATTTAATAAATGTGTAGAAATGTACTAATATTTCACTTTAACTGGAGTATTCAAGTTGAATGAAAGTTCTTAAGGTTGAACTGGCCGGTCGCTTCTCCATACAAACGCCGTAGGATGATCACTCCCGTATTTGAGACTTTAGGTCCAGAATTAAGCATAATACCGATTGATCTCGTCATTATCTAGGCTTGTATGATGCCGAAATTTTAAAAAGATAATTAAGTTGAAAGTTATGAGCCTTGAAAACTTTATATGAAAATGTTTCGAAGCTCATAACTCTCAAGTTAATTATCTTATTAAAATTTCGGCATCATACAAGCCTAGGTAATGACGAGATCAATCGATATTATGCTTTGTTTTGGACCTAAATCCGCAAATAAAGGAGTGATCACCCTACGGCGTTTGTATGGAGAATGGCCCGGCCAGTTCACCCTTAAGCAAAAAAATTCCATGCTACTGAAATATGTTTTATTAAAATTTTAACGGAAACCAATTACTTACTCTTGTCAATCTGAAGTGTTTAAAATTAAGGTGATGGTAGTTTGTGACATACGTAGATTACCACAAGCTACATATTAGCTTGTTTTCTAATCGTTAGCTTATGCTACAATTCATATTATGACTAAAATATAAATATGAAACCCGTGAGAAATTTTCAAACAACTCTCCAGTCTCATGATTTTGACTTGTCACTCTCTCAAGAACTCTTGAAACTTTTTTCACT
Source organism: Plagodis pulveraria (assembly GCA_963890685.1). NCBI lineage: Eukaryota > Metazoa > Arthropoda > Insecta > Lepidoptera > Geometridae > Plagodis > Plagodis pulveraria. Next base: position 8,221,416 of record OY982950.1, read on the forward strand.
TGATACTTCCTTTGTCTGGTAACCATTATATAGATAATTATTTTGTTTATACGTTCTCTTCATAAAAGCATTGTCTTTTATACGATATTACGCCTATGTATGCCATAGAATCTTTGCTATCTCTCACAGCGTTCATCAAACAATCATATCAATATTTAAATTGTTTTTTATTTACAACATCTGCTCGATAGAAACTAGTTAATACTTTTCATGTATAAATAAGTGCTTAAATTGTTTTGGTTCCAGTAGTTCTGGCTTTTATTTTCTTACAAAAGGTGTAAAAAGTAGAATATTATGCGCTAACATAAAGATATAAAGTGAGCTTGAACTCCTAACTCCGCTCAGGTGTCTAGTCTTATGTTTCGCAACGCTCGGAATTACCGTTTAAAGGTTTCGTTTACAGGCTTTTGCAATGCGGAACCCTAAAATAGTGAGGCTCAATTCGCATTTAGTCAGTTTTTTTTGAGTTTCTATTTGAGTATAAATTTTGTTACGATATCAAATATTTTCTCGGAAATTATATTATACATTAATACTATTGCTTACTACGTTCAAACGACCTAGGTGATTATGATCGTTTACACAGGTCAACATAACCCGGTAATGTCCGCACATTATCCAAGTTCATGCTACGCGTGACACAAAACGTTTGTGGTTGATCTGAGCCGCAATTGAAGCCACTAGCATTGAAACCGCTTTTATTAGTTTATCGGGACCCGGTGTTATGAGCGCGGATACAAAATTAGAGGTGAAATGCTGATTTTCGACCTAATTACTCCTAATTTAGAGATCTCACTTTAATCTGCATATGCTGCTGACACAATATGCTATCTGCTTAGTGATAAGTATTTTGTTTTCAATTATAAGTATTATATAATTTTGTAAGTGTTACAATTAAGGCAATTTTTATTATTATGAAGCAGTTATTGTTTCTCATAACGTAAAAAATCACCTGCTCCTTTGTCGTAGGCGAGTTGATATATTTAGTCAAAATAAAACCATTCAATATATTTTAGCCATCTTACTGAGTATTTTCACCTAGGAACAAGCTGGCGAATAGAGCATATAAGGACCTGGATCGAGCAAGAACGTTCCACGTCGAAAAAAGAAAACAAAAATGAGCAAATAATATGAAAATCTTCAAGATTTCCTACTATAAAGTTAATGTTAGTTTAGATATCCATACATCGAACGTTTTCTTTTATATTTAGTTCTGTCTTTGTCCCGACATGTGATAGATTCTTGGCAACATCTCTGTTAGTGTACCACGAATCAAGAGAAGAAAAGGCCTCACAGATATAACATTTTATAATTCTAATTTTCCGACAGACTGTAACTGAAATAACGTAAAAAGAAATTACCTACCCACTCAATAAAAAAAAAACATATATACATAATTTTGAATAAAATTATATCCATCCCCATAGATTGAGAACGAGAGGATAAATTAGAGTCATGAGTCATGTTGCCTTAACGGTCATAGCATACCCCGGATACAGGGGTAGATAGCGCCGGTTCGAATCATATCATAAAAAGAGGCTGCGGAGCGGGTCAGGAAGGAGAATGTACTCGCTGACCCGATCCGAAAAAGCGACAAGGGCGGAGAAGGCGCCGCTATGCGTGCCTTCTTTTGTCACCCTAGACGAATTGTGTGTGAGTTTGGGGATCACAAGTTGGGGTGGGTCTAAGGACCCACCAAAAGTGGGCCAATACAGAATGCCTCGTAACCTGAGATGAATAGTGTCGGTGCGGCTGCGGTAGAATGCTACAGCGAACCCGCGCTGCCCTACACAGACGCCGGGGGCTCATCGCTGGGTTTCGGAGTCCCACATAACCACACGGCCTCTGCCCGCCCTCAAGAAGCCGCGTGGTCCGCGTAAGGCGTTTTTACGCGAGAAAAAAATAAATAGGTCGAATTCCGCACATGACTATAATTTTTCCTCTCATTGTAATTTTGTAACGTAATTTGTGGAGATGTGCTGTAGAGACCATTAAACCATGTTTGATACGGGATCTCAAACAAAAAATCAACTAGTTATGAATTTATATTTATTTTATATTATGAACTCAATATTAACAAAAACACGAAAAATGCTGGAATATTATATGGTATATTACTGGGTGGATCATAGGCTTAGCGTAGCGAAAAAATCCTAGGTCTGTGGGGTGGCTACTTTTAATCAGCGCCTTTGGGTTTAATTTGCTTGTGAGAAGATTACGAATTTTACAAACTGCTTTACACTTTTCAGTATTTTATTTCTTCATATAATTTCTTCGGCTATTTTGGGACGTGACCTATTTATTTGTTAAAAAGAGTAAGCGCGTATGCTACGGTTCGAGTACTCTTGATTATTATGCGTGAACATATTGGGCAGATAGACACTACATTTTTTAAAATATATATTTTATTGTGTGAATAATAATAATAATAATTTTATACCATTACGCTACCTTGTTTGGTAAGTAAATTTCGGTTCTGGTAAAGGCCATTTGTGTGGGACGCTACGATAGTTGATACATTATGGCTATCACATCTTTCTGAAACACGGGAGGATTGGCGCGGCGTCTACTACAATGGCTGACTAAGTACTAAGTGACTCAAGCGGTGCAAGTAGGCTAATCTCAGGTAAAATTCGTTCTTTTCACATCTTATCACAGCGCTTGGTCAATGCGACGAATGATAATAATTTGGCACTTATCTGTCTCAACGAAAAGCATTGCAATACATCGGGCAATGCTGCCAGCATGGCAGGCTGCCTACTGGTATTGATATTTTTTTTATATAGGATTGTAACAGAATACACCTGAGGCCCACTTGATGTTAAGTGCTAACTTCTGCATTTAAGAGATGCATTGGAAATCAGTGACGAACTACACTGCGAAATGTTATACAGTAGCAAATGTCTCATATGTCTGTAATTTCCTTTAATGGCTCTCACAACACACTCTTAGGTGCTTAGCGACAGGTTTCCTACTTTAGGGTAGGAGCTAGCCAGGCAAGCAGTAGCTGAAACCGAAGCCGCCGTTGAAGCCAAAGTTAATTGTTTTTAAATTAGGCGTCTACGACGCTACTACGAATGTTAACTATAAATATTAATATTGAAATATTCTACATTCTCGTACCAAGTTTAACAAGAAACTCGGAGTCATACTATTTTAACTTCTTTTAACAAATATATAATATTTTGAAGGTCTATTTTCATTTATTTTACCGTAAATATAAAGGGGATGGCATTTTTACCAAGAAATGTATATCTTGAGTTGGAGATTGCATCCAATAAACTCGGTTTAAAAACAAAAATCCTCAAAATCTTTAAAAAATATCAACATATCGCTATTGCGAAAAATACTGAAAATTAATCGATGAAAATGTTATTTTTGTATGGTAAAGTGATATTGGGGTATCTAGGTATGAGTATGACATGTTTAGGTAATGGAAAACAACTAAGTACAAAAAAAAACGTAACGGAACGTCGTAGGATGAAAAACTTGGAAACTGCATCGACCGATGCGTCGGACCCTTTATGCAGAAAAGACACATGCTAAGCAATCACATCCACAAATTATTAAAGCGCAATGGTTGAAAGAAACTGGTTTGATCTGCAGCTGTATTAAAAAAAATTATATTGAAAATCGTAGACAACTTTAAACCTTTGTACTTAAGATTAAGTACATAAAAGTACACCTGAAAAACACTTTCTTATTTTTAAAAGTTAATCCAGCTAATGTATGAGTAAATTTATAGCTTCTATCTGCATCGACATAATACCTAATCACTTAGCATACACTGCTTCATTAATCTAACCCGCAAATATTTGATCTAATCGCAAACAACGCGTGGCATCCGATAATAGACCACAATATGTTCCTGATTGTGAATTATAATGCTATGGAACGTACCAATACATACTGCTTATTTATAATTTATATGATGCAAAATAGAACAAGTGGTTTGAGATAAGCTATAAGTTGGCATCGTCCTGGACCACTACGTCCTAGTTACGAATGAAATTATATTGTTATCATTATTGCCGATGCCAGTTGTTTAATTCGTTAAAATACAGGTTTCATTAAAGGAATTGTATGATAAATCATTTAATAATTCATCTAATAAATAAATCATTCACCTATCCTACCTTTTCCTTTATCGGACAAGGCGTACGGAAATATGACAACCGTTTATTGTCGATACATTTTCTTCTATACAATCACTATCACAACGTTTCGCCGTTTTTTTATAATGCGAACGGCAAAAATATGGAACAACTTGGCAGCAAAAAAAAAAAAAAAAAAATAATAATAAAAAACTTAAACATTATCACTATTGAAACTTATAATAGTGATTATTATAAGTTTCAAGTGTAGAGTGAACAGCACGCTTCACCTTTAACCAACTTGTTATTTTTCATGAGATGAGATCGTACTGAAATGTTTATATCTATTCTAAGTACCTTGAAAAGTTAGAAACTTCAGCGGTTTTCAGCCCCGGACGTAAACATAGGGCTGTTATACGTTGAATATACAAACCTTTTCAATCACGAAGGCGCACCTTTTCACTATTAACTATTCATGCGTATTAGTGCGGGTAGGCCTTATTTTTGACATGACGGCACAATGTGAGTGTAAATGCTATTGGTAGATCTATACGTAAAAATGTAATTATTTACTAAAACCCTTGGTAGTCTATCTCTTCGCGTGGGTGTCGTAATAAGCGACTAAGGTAATAACTCCGGAAAGTGGGCAGCAGCGCCTTCTGAGGAATCGCTATCTTACACTGCGCTCCCTAAGACGCCTGCCAAGCGTGGGAATTATGGCAAAACGAGTGAAGGGAGGAGGAAATGTACCTATGTGTTTCGGCCTGTAGCATCATAGCTCCCAAATGATTGAGCCGATTGTAGTTATGTTTTTTTTTTGTCTTCAATCGTTTGAAGACCGTTAGCTCTTTTATAGTTGATAAAGGGATGTCAGCAACTTCTACATGTCTATTTGATTTGAAATTTAGTAACCTGTTACTTCAATGATATTGCCAGATTATGATAATATTGACCTGTCGCTGCAGTATCACTTAGAATCTGTAGGATGCCTTAAACCCAATATTTATTACATGAGCCTCGCGCTGCACTCTATCTCGCACCAATTCATGGATAAATCTGTCGTCGCACTCACACTACACGCTATCGTGTGTGGGCTCGCTATCGCTATCGTGTGCTCTCGGTTGCTTTTGAACCTTGGTGAGCCTTGCACTGAAAACAAATGGTTAGTTCGGTGACAAATCCTTGAGTGCAAACACATGCACGGATTGGTACGGCGCGGCGGGAGCCGGGGATTTGTCGGCGAGCCGCATGACGAACTGCAAACCACAACATTTACACGCAGATTGGTCCGCGGATTGGTGCGCCTGTGAATTGCGGGATTTACTCTTGTACCCGCTGAGGTTTCGTGTTTAAGTTTATTGCAATAGTTTCTCGAATATACTATTGATGGATAGTATTTATGGTTGGTATAACCCCATTTTATACAGAAACGAATCAAAGATGGCGCGCTAATCAATACTTCAAACTTGCACACTATTGTTATTGAACCGGGTTTGTCGTTTTCTAAATTAATTTATTGTTATGACGATTCTGATTTAAATTTTTAGAATATGGATTTAAGTATTTTAAATTATTATTACAAGCGTTAATAATATTCACGCGTGTTTTCAAATTTATTTTTTTCAGGAACATTTGAAATTCGAAATTAAGTGGCACTTTAAATTAGGTACAAATCCGAATACCAATCAGGCTTTTTATCGGATATCAAACGGTGACAATTCCGGATGAAAATGGACTGTGGATGAGCAAAATAAAAACAATGAGAATAATATTTCCAAAAGTTCGTGAGCGATAACGTGCGCAGGCGCAGCAGAGGGTTCCTATCTCGCACTGACTCTTGCTCAATCTATGGCACGGCCGCGCACCGTTGCCACCCCCCGCGCTTTCCTCTCTTCCGCTCCCCTCACCTGCATACGTTTCTCGCTTGGAACTATATTTTATTTGGGCCTTTTACATTGGTAAAAACATATCAAAACTAATAGAGTTCTATTGTCCACATGGACCAAAGTAATGAAATCGTGTCCAAATCGCTCAGCAAAGTGTTGGAGTGTAGTTGGTGTGTAATGTAGGAACATTTTTGTAACCTATAACATCAACAGTCATAACCAACCACTGTAGAACAGAAACGTGGGGGGAACCCTGAAATTTGCAATAAGCTAAAATATTTTTTTTAGCTCATCTCATGTACTAAGGCCCCCTGAATAATTATTTAATTGAATTTATAGTCCGACATAGGTACTCTTTCAGGGCAACATTCTACATAAGATATCTAAATTTCAGGTATCTAACACATTCCGGTAATGAGCTAGGGATCCCTGACATATGGTTGGACCGACAGAGATAGAGGAGTTTCAATAGGAATTTCATTGAAAAAAACAAGTGAAACAAATGAAACAGGCGCTGAACCCTTATAAAGATATGTTTTCTTATAGAAAACATATTATAACGATGCGACGCACAAGAGATAAAGGCAGGAAATTAATAATGCTGTGCGTTATTTTTGTTATGTATTAGTTAACTTTTGATTACAATATTACTAGGAGGTAAAACATCCAAGATGGCATAGAAAATGGCTCTCAAAAACAGTTGCTGGACAACACACCGTTAGGTACTTGGTAACATATTTTCTATTTGCCAATTAAAAATTCAATTCCAACATGAATTAAGTTTGAAGACGATCTCAAGGTAGCTATTAAAAGCCCTGTTGAAACCGCCAGTAACGGATCGATCCACTGTTCGTGATAATGCGATTTAAGTCCGCATTTGGAAGCTTTCATTAAGAGGTAATGACGTAAAAACTTCTCTCAAATAGACTTGTCTCAGGAAGACAAAAGGTACGATTAAAGGGGAAGTAGATAATGGAACTGTAGAGTGGCCAATGACGCTGCCTGTTGAATATCATTACAGTAATTGAACAAGCAATCACCACGAGAGTTATCTCTAGGGTTGTCAAGGTTTATTGAAAACCCTTGACGACATGAGACAGTGTAGAAATAAGAAAACCTAGTCGTTATCAAAAATTTGACTAGTCAATAACATGTACGTCACCACGCAGATAGCTAACGATGTTATCTTGAGGCTGCCTTGAAATTCAGTTCTTGTAGGCTTTGTTTGCTTACTTTGTTTGATCTATAACGATGAAATATGATTAACTGTTTACCAAATTTGTTAACGATGAGAAATAGAAAAGATAAACGTAGAAATATGAGAACCATACTAAATATTTTTGACACTTGGTATTACCACGCGACGGCATCAATTCACGCTTTTTTTTTGTAATGTTATTGTGACGGAACAAGCTCGAGGTCCACTTGATGTTAAACGGTAACCACTGCCTATATCAGATGCAAAATAAACGAACTGCACTACGCCCTTCACCCTGAGACTTACAGTTGTTGAGTCTCATGTACCTGTAATTTTAGTGGCTCACAAGGACTGCTGCCGGAACACACTGTAAGGTGCTTGACGACAGATTTTCTACTTGAGGGTGGTAGCTAGCTAGGCGAGCATTCGCAAAATGCCCTTCCATCATGCGGTAAAGCTCAAGCCGGCGGTGGGATTCGAACCTGCTGCGCAGCATTCCATAGCCTATGTCACTGAGCTATCACTGCTTCTTCTTATATTTGTTAAGCAAATAAACTTGGGTGGTAATTTATTTGTTACGTTTCATTCGATATATCCACAGGCATGATCCCTGAATCTCATACAAAAATGCAGTTAGCAGTCGGAGTGTGAACTTGTATCAAAAGCCAAGGTTACAAGCTGGTAAAATTATATGATGTTATATAATTATTTATCACAATAAATATAACTACAATAAATCCTCAAATATAACGAGCCCTAAGCTTTCTTTAAAGAACCATAAGGTTTGTGAAACAAAAGTATATTAATGACCACAAATCTTCTTAATGCGTCTCGGTCACAGTCCATCGTCCTTAATTAACTTGTTAGGGTTCTTTTTGGCGTAATGAAGCGGTTTTCTTGGAGTTCACCTAAATGTTTTAAAGCCTATATATGTACGTCTACAGTGCCAAACGGATTTAAATTGTGTGCCAGTTATAATAGTCATTTGCTAGTTTTGATATGGAAAGTGTTTCGGTTGTTTTGAAGTATAGTAAGTAATATTTTATTCATTACGACGACCTTTTTCTAAATTTCTACATTGCCACCTCGTTGTTTGGCCGCTCACATTGCCATATTAGTAAAATTACGCCTAAGTACTGCTAATCTCCTCTCCTATTTATGGTATGGCTGGCTGGTAAGCCTGAAGTATATAATATATATATATATCCACCGTGTCCCAAAATTCAACGATAAGCCGGCATCGGTGCATGGACCTACTCATGACTCCTCGGAAAAAAAAAAAAAAATTATAACTGTTTTTTTTTATTAATTACAGAGACTTTTATAAATTTCATCGATATTCGATACCCATTATGCTATTTTCAACTACCATGACCACAATTTTTGACATATTTTTTGTGCATTAGCAACCTAAGAAGGACGGCTATCTACCACAATCCTTTAAAATTACAGAAAGTCTGTAGTTATTTTACAAAAATCAGTAAAAAAAATTTTTTTCTTATAATTTTCATAGATTTTAACATTCTATGCACTTTCTATAGTCTGGGTTAAAAAAAAAAGTATGGACACTACCATGGCAAGTTTTATTAAAATTGGCGCAACTTTATAAAAGTCTCTGTAATTAAAAAAAAAAGAGTTATAATTTTTTTTTTATTTTTTCCCGAGTAGTCATTAGTAGGTCCATGCACCGATGCCGGCTTATCGTTGAATTTTGGGACACGGTGTATATACTTGAGGCTAGCTAGGCAATCATTCAAAAATGACCTACCATGATGGTGCGGCATCTAAGACAACATCCCTTTTTTTTTTTTTTATTTTTGACCCGGGAAAATCCTTTATGGATACCACCCGGCTCCGGGGGGAGCAGGGTGGTTATGTGGGAGTCCTCGCCTGAAGGGCCTTACTACCCCCACGGGGGGGTAGTAAGTGAGGTTACCCACTAAAAACCCGGGATGAGCAGTCTGCCGCCTAGTCGGGGCGAGATGGGGTAGCGTTAGCAATCACCATCTCGCCCCGGCAAGACAACATCCCTGACCGAGCTACAGCGAAGCGCGGAAACACTCAGTGGCAAATACCACTACCGGTCACTCGTTCACGTAATTACTGCAGCGGATGTTGCACCTTACGGCCGACCTTGTTGTACGACTAGGCAAGTTCTATCACGAGCGCTTCAAATGATACAACCGAGACCACGTGATATTATATGTGTCATACTTTGATTTCATTGAAATAAATAAGAAAATATTATTATAGCACGAATTTTAAGGGAAGGCAAATGAAGTCATATGCTTACATAATGCTGAAGGAATTTATATTGTTATGTGAGAAAAATCAACATGAAAAACGTATATTTTACATACATTTATTTCAAATTTCATATAAAAAAGAGAAATTGCTGTTTATCCTGCTGATGTAACTATATCATTTCTTTTTCCGAGAAAATAAGTAATATCGGATTAACTTTCCTTAATACTTACTTGGCTAAGCAATGAAACGAGATTTGGAATCAACTTATTTCCACAGCTTTGCTCAATATATCCTACACCTAAAAAATATATTTTCTTCTGAATATTTTTGATTTCTCTGAAATAGTTCTGAGAAGAGATGGGCCACTTTTCTTCGAGCCCTTTGATGTTTTATGAGAGGTATCTTTAAAAATAGAACGGATAAAATGTAATTTGCACGTTACATAGGTACCTATGTTATTTTCGGTGAAAACCAAGTTTCAAAGCCATGAATGGATAATAATTGGGTGTAAGATTAGTACGGAGATAATTTTGATAACAAATGATTTATTTATACAGTGTTATTGGAAACATGGAAACAACCTCTTAGAGATGACTTCACACGTTATAACGTGTAAAATGAAATGAATTATATCTAAATATGATTACAAGCACTTTCATGTGCTGAGCAACAATCAGATTAACACAATTTCGTACTTCAATAATTTAGAAATGAATTACTTTGCATTCACTGTGCACATTCCAAGTCCATCGCGTTACAGGTACAATTCAGGAAGATATACAATTCATGCCTGAGACTGGAATCCCAGAAAGTAGGGACAATTCTTTTATGCGATGAAAATCTTCTCTCCTCTACACTCTCCAAGTCTCCTCCCCTGCGGGATTAAATTTGATAAGTTTTTACTAATGACAATTTGGATACGCGTTCTAATATTAAAATAACTGTTGTTCAGTTTCAACACAAGATCTTTGTTTAAGTAGGTAATAGAGAGTTTTTCCTTGTATAGCTCTCGTTTCAACTTCGATAGCATAACATTTTATTCATACAATAATCTTCTGCTTGGGTATGAAATTATGAGCTCTTTAGGTTCATTCACCAATTTCTTAATAAAACTTGTTCGTTGACGTCAAAAGTGACGCAAGGTTGCGCATACCTCGGCCAACAGGAAAGCCTGCCCTGTCAATAAGGTAGCTTTGCCAGCTTTCTGTGCAAATATATGATGGGCAACGAAACAGGCAGAATAATAGAATACATATGGCCGAGATGCCAATCAAAAGTTGTGTGGTGTAATGACAATTAACAAAATTAGAAATGCATGTTTCAGGGAAAGCTAGCTAGTAGGTCCAGTGGAAAACAATTTTTGACTTATAGACTAGCGTGGGGTATGCATATCATTAGGAAGGACGAAAACTATAATAAAGTGAAGAGCGTCGAGCGGATTCAAACGTGGACGGCTTAGCATTTATCACGAGTTATTTTTATTATGCTTTACAATAATGTTATTGCTCGTGCTCACACGTATAGACTTTTCAGAATACATAAAATGTTTTGTTGAAGTGACAGTATACCAACAAGTTGAAGTTTGAAAGTCTATAGCCAAAGTTAGCGTGTCCTGACTTCTTGTTTTGAGGTCGAAACAAGTTAAAGGCAGTCACTTTCGATAGGCAAGGAAATCATATACTACTCGCCACATTTCTCATAAACTTCATGGTTCATTATGGAAAATCATCATAATTGTTGACGTACACTTATCTAGCCGGTGCAGAATCTGTGTATGAAACTCCATAATACAAACGCAATGAGTCTTGTCTATGACTCATAGACAAACTCACTAGTATTAGTGAAAATGGGCTGAAGTAACGTTGATACTTATATATTATTATTTTTTTATGCTTGATAGGTTAGCCTTTGACCACTATCTCAACTGATGGGAAGTGATGATGTGGTCGAAGATGTTGTTCAGGCTAACCTAGAAGTGTTGGCTCTCAAGGACAGCTGCCGGAACACACCGTTAGGTGCTTGACGACAGATTTTTCTACTTGAAGGTGGTAGCTAGCCAGGTGGGCATTCGCAAAATGCCCTACCACATGCTATAACGACTGCCATCCTAAGACAACAACCGGGACCGACGGCTTAACGTTCCCTCCGAAGCACAGAAACGCTTTGTAGTAATGACACTAGCGGTCACCCATCCAACTCACGACCGCGCGCGACATTGCTTAACTTCGCTGATTGGTTGAGAATAGCTAAGTAAACTTCGCTATGAGAAATTATATTTGTTATTACGAATTATATTTGGTTCGGTACATTAGAGTTACCTTAAGGTTCTGTTTAATTGGGAAGGGTTGTAAGTAAAACAAACGTGTGTCGGTAGTGACCGTGTAATCGCAATTAACTTCAATAGATATTATGGGATGTTATATATAACATAGGTACCTACAGAGCTGTATGTAGGTATATTATGCTAGGTAGGTAGCTAAATAGCAATGATTATGTAATATGATTAATGCAGCAAAGTTAAGGTAAGGAGATGCTGAGTAGATATCGGACGGCTCCCCATAACCACTGGAAATACCTAAAAGCACCTTAAAGGCAAAACGCCCTTTTAAGGTTGAACTGGCCGGTAACTTTTCCATACAAACGCCGTAGGATGATCACTCCCTTATTTGAGGTTTTAGGTCCACAACTAAGCATGATATCGGTTTATCTCTTCATTATCTAGGCTTGTCTTGGCACCGATTTGTAAAAAAAATCTTCACATGATAGTTATAAGCCTCGAAACATCCCTGTAATATCACGAATTTTAGCGCATGTTTAGTCGTAAATAAACGACTTATAGAGCATGAAATCCCTAAAATTATTTACATAGAAGCATAGCTCAGTTCATGATCATTTTAGATAACATTTTGGAAAACAAATACATCCAGTAGTATAATCATAAACATCCTAGAGCCAAAGGTCGGCACACATAGTTTTGCGCGCTAGTTTTTCGTTCAAAATATTGGGCATCTCATGTCAATACTTCCATTCCGCGGTGAGGGAAGCGGGCGGGCGGGTCTCATGCGCAGCACACTAATATATAATTAACAAAACGCACACTACCAAAAGTCACGTGCACCGCGCCGCGATCTTAGAACATAATATTATATTGTAGGAATGCCCTGTTGCTTTTTGGTGTGCAGTGCACGTATGTATACACTACCAATATGTAGTGCCTATGCCTACTTACGTACTTATATATGTATATATATATATATTTACATATGTTGGGAGTTGGGGACCGGATTTTCTTTCGCATTTGATTAGTTTGTTCGTGATAGTAAGTGTCGGACGCCATAATCCATATAGATAGGTACTTGGGTAATATAAATACGTAACTATGTCTAGGTACTCACCTACTCTCACCTAAGTTAGTACCTAGTAGGTATTAGTCAATACGCAGGTCATGATAGCTATGGTGAGTACCTAATCATTTTAGCAACACTTAGACAATATAAAAAGCTGCATTTGGTTAGATATGGTATGGACGTAGTTAGTCCGCATTCTTTTTAGAATATAGTCTGAGCAGTAATATAACTTCAAAGAAAGTACCTACCTAACACAAAGTAGTAAAGGGTTAGAATTAGAAGCTCAATGGAAGATACCTATCTATCTACGATATAATTATCATTTATCATATAGGCCTGCCTAGGCACGCAACTGTCAGCGATGTCAAATCGACATTCGCGGGCGCGCATTACATTGCATACCTATCTACATAGCTATAAGATCACAACAAATAATAAAGTTAGTACTATGTATCTACCTACGTAAATTAGTAGAATAAGTATGTATATTTTAATTTTGTAGTAGGTACTTATACCTAAGGTAGTACGAAAGTTTATATGGTAAACTTAGCGATGATTGTAGGCACTTACCTAATCAAAAATAACCTATGATTAGTTATTGATTTTTATTGGAAATAATTTAAATCAGTTACGGGTAGGTAGAGAATTTTTATTCCAAATGTGTTCTACCAGAATTGGTAGATCCATGATGCCATCGTACATTACCGCTTAGAGACAGATTTTGAAATCGGTACGACACACTCTCATCTCAAAGCTCGCTAGCCGGGCGAGCATTCGCAAAACAACCTTCCACCATGCGGTGAAGTTCATGCCCGCGGCGGGATTCGACCCATAGACCTGTTGCGCGGCAGTCCATTGCTAAGAGCCATCACTGCTTCCCGTTAAGTGTTTAGTGACAGAATTTCTACTTGAGGGTGGTAGCTAGCCAAGCGAGCATTCACAAAATGCCCTTCTACCAAGCGGTGAATTTCAAGCCCGCGGCGGGATTCGAACCATGGACCTGCTGCGCGGCAGTCACTAGCTAATGCCACTGGCCCATCACTGCTTCCCGTTAGGCGCTTACTGACAGATTTTCTGCTTGAGGACGGTGGCTAGCCAGGCGAACATTCGCAAAATGCCCTATGCCCTTCCACCAAGCGGTGAAGCTCGAGCCCGCAGCGGCATTCGAACCATAAACATGCTGCGAGGCAGTCCATAGCTAATGCCACTGAGTTCACGTTAGTTGCATGGTGACAGATTTTCTACTTGGGTAGCTATCCCGGCGAGCATTCGCAAAATGCTCTTTTTTTTATGCCTGGTAGGTTAGCCTTTGACCACTATCTCACCTGATGGTAAGTGATGATGTGGTCGAAGATGTTGTTCAGGCTAACCTAGAAGTACTGGCTCTCAAGGACAGCTGCCGGAACACACCGTTAGGTGCTTGGTGACAGATTTTCTACTTGAGGGTGGTAGCTATACAGGCGGGCATTCGCAAAATGCCCTACCACCATGCTATAACGACTGCCATCCTAAGACCACAACCGGGACCGACGGCTTAACGTGCCCTCCGAAGCACGGAAGCGCTCAGTAGTATTGTCCTAGCGGTCACCCATCCAACTCATGACCGCGCGCGACGGTGCTAAACTTTGCTGACCGGTTGAGAACAGCTAAGTAAACTTCGCTACGAACTCTCCACCACGCGGTGAACCTCAATATCGCGGCGGGATTCAAACTATGGACCTGATGCGCAGCAGTCCATAACCAAAGCCACTGAGCCATCACTGCTTCCCTTTAGGTGCTTGGCGACTAATTTTTTACTTGAGGGTAGTAGCTATCCAAGCGGGCATTCGTATAATGCTCTTCTACCACGCGGTGAAGATTAAGCCCGCGACGGGATTCGAACCATGGACCTGCTGCGCGGAAGTCCATAACCTATGTCACTGAGCCGTCACTGCTTTACAAAATATGTTGTAGTAAAAGCAGTAACTTGCTAATTATGTAATAAATAATTATTGTAGGTAAATATTTACTACATCAATATGAAAAGAACAAACTAATACATTTACTATGTACCTACAAATCATTGTACCTACTTACTAAATATTTACCTACTATAGGTGAAATAACATCAGTATGTTATTATTATAAAACGAACGAAAATTATAACAACAGGTACCTACTGTCCGAACCAAAATGTATTCCTCTGTGAATATATAATATTATTTTATAAGAAATACCTACACACGTCGTGACGTAGCTTGAGACACTATCTCCGTCCGTCGCGCGTCGTCAAACATCGTAATTCGTTCGGCATGGTTCGGCTTTCATTGATATATCGCAAACAAGTGTGCGTAATTAGCGTAGATGCAATACGGGTGTGTGATGCGCGATCACTATCTTCGTACTACTCATCACGGAGTCTTACCCTTTCCCACAAAGGTATAGGTGAAATAGCATGCTTTGTGGCCTCGCCCGCTGATAAGTTCGAGCCGTCGGCAAGTGCATCCTTAATGGCTGTCTGCGACTGTCTGACTACCCATCCATAGCGCCGAGTCTGTAGCTCGTAAACGAAATGTGTTGCAAACCTGGATTTTGTTATGTTATATTGACCAAACACCAAATAAACATTCTATATTATTATTTGTGCAGGGATCTCAAAAAATGCAAAGGTAGAAGAAAGAAGAATCAAGTTTTTTCGGTCTGTTATGAACAAAACTAATGTGGTAAAAATGCAATTAATGCAAAACCCCCTCGCAACCTCGTGTATGTACCGAGGTTATATAAGGCTATATTCATTGTCGCCCAGGCAGTCAGTCGAGCAAATTCAACTAGGAAATCAGTCAGTCCATTAGTCAATTTTGTATTTATTCTAAATTTTATTAAATCCACTCTAGCAGTAAGAAAGTGTTTTTTTTTTAAAAGGACCCAGAGTGCGCCATCCTTACAAGTCGTTGTATGTGTCTTGTGCAGCATTGACGAGGATTAGTTATTGTAGGTTTTCATACAAATAAACGGGACCCTATAAACTAGGCAATCTTCATTGCCTTAGAGTAATAATAAATACAAAATACTTTTGTCGGATAAAAAATATATCTATTTATATTGAAATATCTTGCTCTATCTTCAAAAACAAAAATTCTGAAGTAAAAGTAAAAAAAACATGCAAAGTGCTAGTCGAGCTTCGCTGTTTTAGAGTTCCACATTGCAACAGCTGGTAAAATATTTTTTCCATCTAGTATAAGAAGTTTTGACCACAACTTCAAAAGTACATTATAAAATGGCGGTGTAAGTATTTGTTAGTTTGGGTGAAGTGAGTCTCAAAACGGTAAATTTAACACTGGGCCTTAAGACTAGGACTATAATTTCTGGTTTCGCAAGATTTTCTGCCGGACACACTGCTAGGTGCTTGGTGATTGATTTTCTACTTGAGAGTGGTAGAAAGCCAGGCGGGCACTCGCAAAATACCCTGTCACAATGCAAAATATATGCATCATAAGTATTTCGTTAAGCTTAAGCAAAAATACTTAAGTAATTTTTTAATTCAGGTATAGTTGAAAGGCTAGCTTTTGACCGTTGTCTTACCGTAAGTTATGATGTGGTCGAAGATTTTAAGCTACCTTACAATTACTGGCAAAAGACAGCTTCCGAAACACATCGCTAAGTGCTTGGCAATAGATTTCCAACTTCAGGGTGATAGCTAGCCAGGCGGGCATTTGCAAAATGCCCTACCTCCATGGTGCTAGTGATATTACTACTGAATAGTCTATTACTGCCAACGCTCAGTATCTAGTTATTTCACTAGCGCTACCCCATCCAAGTAAGTTAGTCTTGTTTGTAGTAAAACCATAGAACATATAATAATACTACGTATAGAATGGACACTCCTCTCCCCCCACCAAAACGAGCCGACCTCACCCTGCCACCAATTCTGAGCTGTCGCTGAGCCGACTTGAGTACGGGACGCGCAAGTCGCGCGCGATGACGTGACGACGAAGCGTGATTGTACAAGTATTTTAAAAGTTGAGAATGGGGTACTCTTGTGCTGTTTACGTTTGCTTATCAACTAAACGAGAAATGGATAGGAGTTTTTGTAGATTCCCTGAGAATAAAACGAGTCATTCTTGGTAACCTACACTAAGTACCTACATATTTGTCTTTCTTCAGTTATACAGTAGGTAACTTATAAAAACCGATAATTTACAGTAGTAGTAAAAAAATACAAACATAATACTTTATCTTTGTACTTTATTAAAACTGCTATTCAAATAATGCTAATCTTAGAAGATTTTTGTTTGCAAAAAATATCCGTGGATATCGACTTCGTTTGCAGCGGAACAAGTTTAGTGTCTTTGTAACCTATACCTACCATAGAGAAAAGCAATAAACATACCGACCTTCGTTACGGTTGACACACGGCACACTTCATGTTTGTTTATTATACCTACGAGAAGAACATAAATTATTATTGTGATTGTAATTATTATCATTACTTGTATAAAATGTGAACTTGGAATGATACTTTTTGTATAGTGTAGGTATATATTATTGTATAAGTAATGGAGTGAAATGTGAAGTAATGTTACCACTCGGTTATGTGTTGCATATTCCTACGTCGTTCATGGAGTTGGATTGTTGTGCTTGTAAATGTTTCTGAAGGTAGGTAAGGGTTTCGTAAAATAACCTACGAAATCTAATAAGACATAATAACAGCATCAAAATATTGTTAGGTAGGTAAGTACAACAATTATTCATACGATGACAACCTTAGACGTCACGCACACATTTACGCGTGTACGAAAACAACATTTGAGTAGTGTCTGTGTAAAAGGTAGTTAGAACGCGGCTTTTGTATAGAGAATGAGTGGAGTGTCCAGGCTGTGGTAAAACGTAAGTTTAACTATAGGTGTCGCTCCATCGAGTTATGAGTCATATGTCATGTTAGCTTAGCCGGTCAGAGCATGCCCCGCTATATAGGATGGCGCGGGTTGTATACCGCACATGACTATAATTCCTCTTCTTAAAATTTCCTCTGGTAATTTTGTGACCTCATCGCATGTTCAGATAAGTTGTTCAATACATTTTAGGTAAGTTGTATCTACACTAGGTGTGGTCAACCTGGTTTGGCTGAACATAACCCCATAGCTCACTAACACTTTTCTCAGCTGAGAGAAATAACGTAGGATAGCTTTCTTTTGCAAAGTTTTACTTTTAAATATTTTTTTTACCTAAAAATTTAACCGCGTTCACCATTCAAAGGTGTGAAATAACTTGTTATATAGTCGGTACCATGATAGTCCAAAAGTACCTATTATCACAATATTGTGCGCATTGTACCAACTTCGACAAGTTATTTTTTCCATACACTTTTCTTTCCTTCTCCGTGTCGTTTATTATATTTTATTCATTTTCCATAGAAAAGCAAACCCAGGTGATTCTCACTCATTGGAGTTAAAGATATTATCCACAGAAAACCAAACCAAGGAGTTTTTCACCTTCAGAATTAAAGAAACTAATCACTTATTAACCTTTTTACTACCGACGGCACTATGCAATAAGTAAGCGAGGCAAGTGCCATTTTTTTTTTTCTAATTCGCCTATATTATCTCTAAGTTAACATACATCTATAATACCGCCAATACTACATCAACTTCCCAAGCTTAATGTCTAAAGGATAATATGAGTATATCTTAGATAAAGGTGTATGGTGATGTATGGTGGATATAGTGTTTGCCGAGCTTTGGTGAGAGTTTGGTGAGAAAAAGATGAAAATGTAGCTTTTTACCTGCCGCTATCACACGCTTAGGAGGCCGGCACAAAGTGTTGCACACTTACTCTTATATTTTGTTGGTTGCGCTCTTACTAATCACACCTTTCGCAATTATAATTGTATGTCTAATCACGCAGTCCTTCCTTTGCTGTATATCGGTCGACGTTGTAACTTAACCACATTTTTACACGACTGCCCAAAAAAATTTTAGTTATATTTTCAGGGTTCATGTATGTATGTGAATTTCTTTATTTCACCTTTACTTCTAAAGGGCTTAATTGATTTTAATGGATGATATATAATTAGATTTGTCTTGATAGCGCAGCTAACACTAGTTTCATGAAATAGTAAAAAAACAATATGGTTGTTTTTAAACGCCATAATTTAAGAAGATTTTTTCTCTCCCATACCCGAGCGGTGTATCAAAATGAAAGGCTTTAAGAATCGATTCCATAAATATGATATTTTTAGCTAGCAGTTTTAATTTCAATGGAGCGCTTAAACTCTTAACGAAAATTAATAAAATGTAGCCTGTTTTTTCACTTTTAAAAATAAATTATACTTGTTTATTAAACTCTGTCCATTATGACCTGGCATAAAACATCACTTATAGAATTAACTCCATTTCCAAAAGCAGTACACAAGACTATTTCAATTCACCAAATAAAAAAAAGAAAGGAAATTCTTCTCGAATGAAATGTTTTGTAAATATAAAAATGCAAACCTCAATTTTACTACTTTATTTGAATTTAATAAATTGTCCCACAGTGCAACTGACTCGCCTAATGTCAGCCCTTAGGGAATTCATAAGCAACATGGATGCAAGCACATATTCTGCATTTTGCAAAGTGATGTGGAGTGTCCTTCAAATAATTTTTATTCATATTTTGATTTAAGGGTGAACTGGCCGGCCCGTTCGCCATACAAACGTCGTAGGGTGATCACTCCCTTATTTGAAGATTTAGGTCTTAAACAAAGCATAATACCGATTTATCTCGTCATTATCTAGGATTTTATGATGCCGAAATTTTAATAAGATAATTAACTTGACAGTTATGAGCCTTGAAACATTTTCATATAACGTTTTCGAGGCTCATACCTTTCAACGTAATTATCTTTTTAAAATTTCGACATCATACGAGCATAGATTGTGACGAGATCTATCGGTATTATGCTTAATTCTGAACCTAACGTCTCAGATAAGGGAGTGATCACCCTACGACGTTTGTATGGAGAAGTGACCGGCCAGTTAAACCTTAAAGGGGCTTAGTTGGCCTTGGGATTGGGATTCGACTATAATATATATATTTATTTGAGCTTCGTAATAATCTATAAGAGGAAAACATTAACGTATTAAAAGGTAACATTTCTTCGATGTTACCTTTGACTACACTCACCTGATGATAAAGTCACAATGCGGTCGTAGATGTTGTTCAGGCTAATGTACAATACTAGCTCCCTAGGACATATTGTAAACTTAGGTTTACAAGAAGTTTCTAGCTACAATATAATAACTCTAGCAAAACTAAAATAAAACATTGAAATCATCTCCATAAATTCCTGTGCTCGCCGGGTCACCTGTTCTTGTAAGCACCTTATCTCGGAAAACAAGCTCGCTGCTTTGTCTTCATTAGCCTGCCTGGGACTTAATGAGACTCAATTTGCATATAGTTTAATTTAACAAAGGGACCGATGGAAGTTCTTTCTAATAACTCCGTGGAGTTTAATAAGTTTGTCATCGCGGATGTTATATCGAAACTTTAAGCACGCTCATTACAAATAAAATAAGTTAAGTATATTAATATGCAACAAACACAGTCATTATAATTACATATATGGCTTTTGAAGCACTCGTAGCGAAGTTTGCTTAGCTGTTCTTAACCGATCAGCAAAGTTAAGCAACGTTCGCCGCAGTCATGAGTTGGATGGGTGACCGCTAGTGACATTACTACTGAGCGCTTCCGTGCTTCGGTGGGCACGTTATGCCGTCGGTCCCGGTTGTCGTCTTAGTATGATAGTCGTTATAGCATGGTGGTAGGGCATTTTGCAAATGCCCTCCTGTCCAGCTACCCTCAAGTAGAAAATCTGTCGCCAAGCACCCAACGGTGTGTTCGGCCAGCTGTCTTTGAGAGCCAGTAATTTTAGGTTAGCCTGAACAACATCTTCGACCACATCATCACATACCCATTAGGTGAGATAGTGGTCAAAGGCTAACCTATGGGGCATAAAAAAATAAATAATAAGCATTGCAATCCAACAATATAGCATGTTGGGCACGCTACCAACTGGTAGTAGGCTTGAGCATTTTGACTGCAATGGCCTTTTTGTTGCCCAAATGCTGTCGTAGTAGTATCTGTAGTGATATATATTTAAAAAAAAGTTTAATGATGTTAAGGTGCCCTTTATTGAGCCTTTGTCTAATTTAGGCACACAACTTACAACTTTTACTTCAACATTTCACTTGTTTAAATTACCGTTCCCGCAAATTAGCCGCCCGTATCTGACAGTAGTAATTCTGAAGTTTGTGTAAAAAAGGGGCCGCGATAAATTTCAATTCATTTTGAACGGTTTCAAACATGGAAACACTTTGCTGCGGAATATTAATAACTTCAAAAATAATAATAGACCGTAGTAGTGCAGTTGTGTGACCGATAACAGTAGTAGTGGATTTTTTATGTATTATAAGTAATAAATATGACTGAAACATCTTGACTTCTAATAAATACTTCTTTATGTATAACATCAAAGCTGTTGATGTATTCTTAATAATGTAATTGAAGTTTGAACGCTTTCGTTAAGAGGTAATGATGTAAAAACTTATCTCAAATAGACTTGTCTCAGGAAGACAAAAGGTTCGATTACAGGGAAGTAGATAATGGATCTATAGAGTGGCCAATGGCTGCCTGTTGAATATCATTACAATAATTCAACGACAAGGATTACCTGTTAGGATTGTCATGGAAATACAATTAGATTCAATTTAGAATAACTTTTTTTCAGTATAGTCGGTACTTAACTAGTTATTATCCTTTTGTATATGACTGTAATTTATATGTACAAGCGAGTTGACTACAAAAAAAGTAGGTTAGATCCGAAAGTGCCAACTCGCGCGCACACGCGAGTTTCACGCTCGCCAGTTGACGAATAAGTCGAATATTTTAATATTTATAAGATCGTCGTAGACTCCTTAATCAATTGTATGTCCATAGTCCGTCCATATTTGACTAGTATCGAACTCGTAATAGCATTCGAGTAATAAACATGAAATTTTGATTTTATATGTAGAATAAACATTCTACAACAATGTATGGGTTAACAGCCAAAAACGAATATTACCCAGAAATACAATTAAATATTATTTTAGGGGGCTCCAATTTATAAAAATGTAGTTGAAAAAATCATGTGGAATGTCGTCTTCTAGTGCTCATGGAGTATAATACGAAATATATATTTAAAATAAAAATATATATTTAAAATAAAAATATAAGTAAATAATTGAAGCCCGTCCAATACATTTTATATTTCAGACCATTTTAGCAATGTGGTCTATCTCAAAAACTTATCATTTAGAGAATCTTATTTGAAATTAAATTATTAAATTGAAATTGAAGCATATTATTATATTAAATACTTCTTTTCGATTATTTATACCATACCTTCCTATATTTAACAAATACTAAACACTGATATCTAGTATAATTTTGAATCTCTGATCAAAACGTATAAACGTGTTTTTTTTTTTTTTTTTTTTTTTTAATCTTATTTATTTTGGGACTTTTTACAAAATTGTATGCCAGTCCCATCGTAACCTAAACACTAATAAACAAAATATTTACTTATATGCCCTCAAATAACTTGAACAATAGCTTTGCAGTTTCAGATACAGGTTCAGCTAAAATATGTGTGAACACTCCCACATCAAAACTATTGTTCAAATTAAGTGATCGCATTAATAACTCTCTTTGAGATTTGTTCCGGATACATTCCATAAGCAAGTGGTGTACGTCTTCTACTATACCACACGTCTCGCAATTAGGCGAAGATTCTTTTTTCATTAGATAGCCAAACTTTTTCGATGGAATGTGTCCAGAGCGAATTCTATGCGCTAAGATAACATAATATCTACTTATTTTAGGTGTTACGAACCAAGGTATTCGCGGAGGCTGACATTGAATGGTTTTATACCAAATGCCTTTTTCTTTACTTCTCTCATCAAAATATTCCTTAAACTTATTGTAACATTTATTTTTAAATATATAAAGTACTTCTGTGTAATAAGGATTAATAGAAAATTCAGTTCCCTCTTTAACTGCTAGTTTAGCCAATCGATCAGCCTCTTCGTTGCCTCTTATATCGATATGTGATGGAATCCATTGCAATTTCAGCCCTATGTTATTCTCAATAAGAGTGTTAATCTTATTTAAAATTGAGTAAGCTACCGAAACACCTCTGAAACCAGAGGCGCATCGAGCTAAATGCTGCAGGGCACTTTTGCTGTCGGTTAATATGACAAAGTTCCGGTGACCTGAATTACAAGCAGCGTCAAGAGCTTCTGAAATTGCAATGAGTTCCATCGTCATTATAGATACGTTAGAACTTGTTTTGTACATAGCTGACCTCTCTTTACTGTAATAGGCAGCTCCAAGACCGTCCTCATTTTTGGAACCATCAGTAAAATATCGAACCCAACCTGTATATTTATCGTTAATTTCGTTTATAATATGAAATTTAAGCGATGTTGATTCATAGCTTCTTTTGGAACCAGTTACACATTCTAAATTACACTGGATTACTACATTAACTTTAATGTATGAAACCCAAACATCTAACGAATACATTTCAAGATAATTAGAAGCATAAACATTTATATTTTTGCATTCATTAAATGCAGTGACTAATAATGGCTTCTTTTTCTTTCGCCAGTAACTTAATTGTGTAAGTGTATGAAGATCGGCCAGGAGCTGGATGGTCAGGTTATTTGTAAGAGACAGACTCTTAAGACAAAATTTAAAAGAAAGATACAGCCGACGACAATGTAAAGGAGGTAAACATAGCTCACTCTCCATGACGTGTATGGGTGTGCTTTTGATGAAGCCACCAATTATTCTCATAGCCTGATTTTGTATTTTGTCTAATTTAGAAGTATGTATATTAGCACTGTTGTCATAAAGAAAGGAGCCAAAATCTAACCTACTTCTTATCAAAGAGGTGTACAAAGCTCGTAAATATTTGGGGTGTATTCCCCATGACGAACCTGCTAGCACTTTTAGAAGGTTTAAGAATTTAGATGTTGTCTCAGATATTTCCTTTATATGTTTATTCCATAACAAGGACTGATCAAACCACATTCCTAAATATTTAAAGGTGTTTACTGATTCCACCATATTGTCGTTGATTCTAATAGATATAGTATTATTTTTACGACCCCTACTAAATAAACACAATTTTGATTTACTACTTGAGAGCTCAAGCCCCATATCTCTTAGTTTCAAAATCATAGAATTTAGAGTAATTTGTGAGTTAACTTGACAGTAATTAATATTTTTGTTGCTGAGATAGAAAACAAAGTCATCAGCATATTGCAGTATTGAGATTGACCCTGATAACTCATGACATATTTTATGTGTGGTTATATTAAAAAGTAAAGGAGATAAAGGATCTCCTTGCGCAAGCCCTTTGTTTGTGTATCTACGAAGCATCGGTTTATTGCTTTCGGTCTTAATTTGTAAGCATCTTGATTGTAAAAAGGACCATATATAGTTGCATATATTATATCCTACTTTTAGCTCATCGAGACTCCTAACCACTTTTTCAATAAGAACATTATTGTATGCGTTCTCGATATCAAGAAAACACACAGCTGTTGGGGTTCCACGCGAGAATCCTTTTTGTATGCTACCTACTAATCGTGATAATGAATCTAAACAGGATTGGCCTCTTCGGAAACCGGTTGTAGACGGAGAAAATATATTGTTTTTTTCAGTATACCACTCAAGTCTCCTAGCTATCATTAAATGGAATATTTTACATAAACATGAGATAAGTGAAATTGGCCTTAGCTTATTTACGTCACTGCTTTTAGGTATAGGAACTATACTTATTGTGCACCATTGGCTTGGTACTATCCCAGACGTAAATATAGCGTTATAAATATGTAACAAAAATTCTTTACCTTCAAATGGTAAATGATATATCATAGAATATGTAATCTGATCGTCACCCCGAGCAGTATCTTTTTTCTTTAAACAATTTTCGAATTCTTGTAATGTAAATGGTAGTTGTAATAAGTCGTTGGTATGTAAAATATTAGGTTTTTTATTCAAAACAGAATCAGGGGCAAGGTTGTGTAGCAGCTCATTTTGCATAGACTCGGAAGGATACTGTTTACTGTGGCGGTAACCCTTGATCCAGCGCATTTTACGCCACATCTCAGAAACTGACGTCGTTTCGTTAATACTACTGCAGAACTTCTGCCAGCCTGATGCTCTGCACTTGCTTATTAGCGATACTGAATTTAATGTTTTTTCTTCGACCTTATTTAGATTATCAGGAGTAGGGTTTCGCCTAAATGTACTCAATGCTAACCTACGTTCTGCGACTGCTTTGGATAATGACTGATTCCAATAATCCTTTGGTTTAAATTTAGAGGTTGGATTTGAACATATTTTAGTTAAAGGTATGTTTTTATCCGCAGATATATTTATCTGCTGTTCTAAATAATTATACATGTCCTGAACGTTCTGATACACTGTATTAATTATGTTGGAGAATGGATCAATCAGACTATTGCAATAAGCGACCCAATCAGCTTTTTTATAATTTCTTCTGCTGCTTAACTCTATTTTATCCTTAAAATTCATAGTTATTTTTATAAAAAGATGATCGCTGCGTAAATTTTCATTAAAAATTCGCCAGTCAAAATTTACTGCTATATCAGAGGAAGCGAAGGTTATGTCTGGTGTAGAACTTTGCAAATGACCATTTACTAATTTAATACGGGACACATCACCATTATTGAGCGATATATATCCATTCTCCAACGACGAATCCAGCAGTTGTGTACCTCTTACATTTGTCTTATATGACCAATTAGTGTGATGTCCATTGAAGTCACCTGCTATAAATGTTTTTTTACAGTTTATTGAGAATACCGCATCCCAATCCGCTTTACAAGTATTAACTGATTGGGGGCAATAGATACCTATGACGTTTTTTAAATATTTGCAATTTAAAATTCTTAAGTGTAAAATTTCTATTCCTGTATTTGACAAACTAACCGGACATACATGACAACGTAGAGACCTATGTACAACTATAGCTAAACCTCCATAACCGTCATATCTGTCTTTTCTATAGATGTTGTAGTTGCTTATATTTATATGTTCACTCTCATAAAGCCAAGATTCACTCACAATAGCTAAATGTATTTTTTCCTGGTGTAATAATGCCTCAAATCCCTTTAATTTTAATTTTAGACTTTGTGCGTTCCACTGAATAATATTGATTTCAAATTTTTTATCGGGTGTACTATCCATTATAGAAACAAAAAATGTTTTTTAACATATCTCCTTCTACAAATAATTTGGTAACAAAAGATTTAATTTCACCTAGTACAAGCTTCACTATCGACATAATCTTTTCCTCTAACGACCCCTGAGACAACACCGTTTCTTTTATTTTCTGGAATATTTTTTTCCATTCGAATTTCCATTCCTTATTATCATTTTTGCTTTCTTCTGGAAAAATTATTGCTTCGGGATTCGTTGAACCAAGGGTCATATCAGCACATTCCAATGGTTTTTCTTCAATTTTTTTGAGGGTCTATTTATTTTCTTCTTTGTCTTCTTATTTTGATTTTGTGGGATATTTTTAAGGTTACTTTCCTCTTCCAATTTATTAATATCATTTCTAGCCGAATCTGAAGGTATTCCATTTTTTTCGTTTATGTTTTTGTCATAGTTTGTTGTGTTTAATGAGAAGTTAGCAGCAGAGTCGCGGTAGCAATCCATGTTTTGTATTTTATTTGCAGACAACATTTTGTCAAGAGCCATTTTATATGTCATATTTTGTTCGCTCATGATGACGCGGATTTTCTTCTCTTTTAAAAACAACGGGCAATTTTTGTCAAGTGACATGTGAGACCCTTTGCAATTTTGGCATTTAAAAGTCAAAGTTTCGCAATTCTCATGCTCATTTCCGCATTTTGGACATAGTGACTTATTAAGTGGACAAAACTTTTTAGGATGTCCGTATCTCCAGCATCCTGAACACTGGGTTACAGGAAAAACATATCTTTCAACTTTGAACCTACATCCATAGGCATATACGTAATCTGGACATATAGGATCCTTAAAGCATAATCTTATAGTTTCGCTGTTAATCCATTTTCCTTCGCTACTCATACGTTTCAATCTTCTTACAGATACAATATCTACAGAACTACTGAAGGAAGTTATTATATCTTGCTCACTCATTTCTAAATCTACTCCTTTTACTGAGCCGTAAGATAAACTGCTTTGATCCGTTAGTTGAGTTCGTATACCAAGCTCTAAGATTTTTGAACAATTTATCAATTTTTCTGCTTGTGTTTTGTCATCAAATTGTACATATGCCTTGTATGGGCTCTTGATTTTAATCCTTGTAATGTTTTTAATATTTTCATCTCTTAAAAGTCTCGCCAAAGCCATTTGTTTTGGAAGCTCTTGCATTGATGTTAAGCATACCTCGATATAATTATCAGTTAACTTAATACCCTGAGTATTATTATTTTCTATTGAATCACTTCGAATTAACCTCTTTGGCTTCCTTCTAGTCACTGCGATAAATCCATCTTCACTGCTTTCCTCACTTTTTTGTCTTAGCCTTTTTTCAACGTTTCTGACCCCAGATTCCGACGCGCATTCCATCTCAGCATTCCAATTTGTCATCTCCTGCAACTCTTCTATTATTCCGTTACTATTTCCGTCACTTAATTCAACACCACAACTATTGTTCCCATCCATCGTGGAACGCGGGTATGCACCCGCTTGTCGACGTAAACAAAACTAAAGGCGGTTGTACGGTTCCAACGACTACGAGCGCTCGACGCAGTGCCCGGCACGCGACTGTTTTTTTTTTTTTTTTTTTTTTTTTTTCTTTTACAGGCTGTCTTAATCCGTAACCCTAAAAGAGCTACAATGTATATTTTATCATTATTGTATTACAATACTGTTAAGTATAATATAAGTATCAATGTCAAGAGCTCTAAGCTTTTCTTGATTACAAGGCAAGTAGGTCAGAAAAATATCAAGAGCACAGCTAAAAGGTCGAAAAGGTTTGTGAAACAAAAGTATATTAATGACCACAAGTCTTCTTAATGCGTCTCGGTCACAGTCCATCGTCCTTAATTAACTTGTAAGGGTTCTTTTTGGCGTAATGAAGTGGTTTTCTTGGAGTTCGCATAAAATGATCTATCACGTATGTACGTTTACAGTGCCAACCGGATTGCAATTATGTATGTCATTATAGTCAGTTAGGTAGGTAGGACCAGGTAGTTTTAACTGATAAGTTTTCTGAGAGTTTTGAATATTGGTGATTGTATAGATTTTGAAGTGCTGTTTCTAAATTTATACTTTGGCTCTTTGTTTTTTTAAAGTCTTGTATAAACCGTGCGCCCCAATATTAAAAACAAAACATTATAATAAAAAATATATTGTTACGTTATAAATGAATCGCTGCAACGCTGTAGTTTAATTTAGAAACTACTAGCTGGGCCGGCAAACGTTGTTTTGCCATATAAATGAATTCTATTAAATTGTATATGAAACGTATGTATTTTTAACATAGCGCCATCTATTGAATTCTTACTCTATCCAGTCAACAGATATCGCCATCAGTTAGAATCGTTTGAAGCTAACAGACAATTGTGACTGTCAAATTATAGACAAATAATTTGCAATAAAAAAATATTGTGACTATAAATTGAAATGTAAGCTATCCTATCTTTCAATTTGGATCAAATTGCACACGGTGTGCAAATCAAATTTAAAATCGGTTTAGTAGTTTAGGAGTCCATCGCGGACAAACAACGTGACACGTAATTTGAATATATAAAATTTTTTTTGACTACCAAAAGAAATATTTAACAAAAACGTGTTTAGATGTCATTTGGCTAGATATGGCGCGAGCGGTAATGGTACGAGGTACCAAAGAATGAATTCGAAAGAGCACGTCGAAACTTATAAAATCATCAATTTTCAATAACTAGCATCATCGAGAAACTACGGGTTACTTTCTCGAAGACTAGCATCAAGTTATATAATCACCAGCATCTGACATCGAGTGACGGCTTACTGGTGCTGAGCAGTAAATGCCACACAGTATATAATATTTCATTAATAATAGTATATAATATAATAAACTATTGTAAGTCAGAAAGTTCATAGAACTGTACCTATATACTATATAGAATTCACATTTCGTACAGATTTTAAGTAGAAAAAGACGGATTGCTGTTTCTCATTTTGATATAAGGATACCATTTCATTTTACGAGAAAATAAATAAGACTTTCCTTGATACTTACTTGCCTAAGCAACGAAAAGAGATTTCAAATAAACTTATTCGCACAGCTTTTTTGATTTCATACCCTCGTACACACCATAAATAATCTTTGGTATATTTTGGATTTCTTTGAAATATAGTTCCGAGAAGAGAAGTGCCACTTTACTTTGATATTATTTGAGATGTATCCATCACGAAATGTTCTGATAAAATGTTATTTGCACGTTCAATTCATTACTGTATGTCATTGGTGGTTAAACTTGATTCCAGATTTTTCCCGTGTAATATTAGTACTTAAAAAGATTTTTGTAACCAATGAATTATCTACTCATAAATATTTATATAATGAGTTTAAAAAATAAAACTTCTTTGCATTTCTTTGGTTCAATGTGCGGATGCCAGGTCCATCGCGTTGCAGGGGAAGAGGCTCAGCATGACTGAGTCTGGAAACCCAGAGAGTAGAGCCAAAGGGTCCACATTTATAATTTATGATCTTCTTAACTACTGGTTGGTACACCATAAGTGATCCAGCTGATATAGAAATGTTTTTTATGGTTCAGTATTTTTCAAACGAATGTACTAAACACTAATTAATGCCTTATCCAGAATCGCTTTGAATAGACAAGCTCGCGAGTAGTCATGAAAATGAAGAGTGGCAAAAAGGTTAATTCTATTGGTATGGTATTGGTATAGTGAATAGTTAATAATAACTTACCGAAGTGTAGTTTTATGTCTGTCTAATGTCTGTCTGTTTTTTTTATTGTGACGGAATATGCTCAAGGTCCACCTGATGTTACGCGGACATACCTCTGCCTATAACAGATGCATTTAGAAGTCACGAATAGCACTGCGCCCGTCACTTTGAGACATAGTTGTTAAGTCTCATGTGCCTGTAATTACACTGGGTCTCAAGTACTACTGCTGGAACACACCGTTAGGTGCTTGGCAACAGATTTCCTACTTGAGGGTGGTAGCTAGTCAGGCGGGCAATCACAAAATGCGCCAACCGGTGAAGCTCAAGCCCACGGCGGGATTCAAACCATGGACCTGCTGCGCGGCAGTCCATAGCCAAGCCACTGAGCCATCACTTCTTCAATACACTACTAATATAAACAACACAAATGTTGGCAAATAATTATCCAGCCAAACCATGTACATTAGATGTTAAGATGAAGATGAATGTTATGATGAAGATGAAGACTATATTGTTAACATGATAATGATCGTATATTAGGTACAACCACAAATACGTAAACACGTTAGTGGCTAGCGGTAGGCCGTCGGCATTCACACAAGAACTCGCGTAACCTATTAGCCTGCAGTATTGATATCCTCAGACAACATAATATACTTGGTGAAATAGTTGTTATTAATTAACCGAGTACTATAGTATGTAGGTATGTATAAATATATTACATTTATTGTGTTCCAACGTCATCATCTTCGTAAGAATACCCGTATCTCACGTATGTGAGGTCGTTATCTCTAATATATAAAATTCTCGTGTCACAGTTTTCGTTGCCATACTCCTCCGAAACGGCTTGACCGATTTTGATGAAATTTTTTGTGCTTATCCGGTATCTATGAGAATCGGCCAAGATCTATTTTTCATCCCCCTAAATGTTAGGGGTAGTCCACCCCTACATTTTTTTTTATTTTTAAACAAAATTTTTAATTTATATTTTTTTATGATACAACATACAAAAATACATACAATTCTTAATTTTCACCCTTCTACAATCAACCCTTATTTTTTAATAGCCATTTAATTATTTATATGGCAAAACAACGTTTGCCGGGTCAGCTAGTAATGTATGTTTATCTTTGACAAGTGACACAACATTCTTCATATCTAAACTGCCCTAAAGATCCAAAAACCAAAGATATATGTAACTTTCTTATTCCATTGTTGAGTGTAGTGCGTATGCTCGTTAGCCAGGCGAGCATATGCAAAATGCCCCTTCCACCATGCGGTGACACTCAAGCTACGGGACCGATTAGGATGAATGGAAATGGTTTGAGACACACAAGGGAGGACATAGGATAACCGATCTACTGGACCGATTAGGATGAAATTTGGTATGAAAATAGTTCGATACACGGGGAAGGTCATATGGTAGTTTTTATTCAACTGCGCAAAAAGAGGTTAATGCTTTTGGGCGATAACCGATCTACTGGACCGATTAGGATGAAATTTGGTATGGAAATAGTTTGAGATACGGGAAAGGACATAGGATAGTTTTTATTCAACTATGCAAAAAGACGTTAATGGTTTTGCGCGATAAAAAAAACATAAGGACTAAAAATATATAAATAAAATTTCATTAAAATAATTATGTTAAAACATTCTTAATTATTTTCTTTTCTTAGTAACCTGACTCAAAGAGAAGGGTCTATGTGAGTGTAATATAATACCCGTGCGAAGCCAAGGGCGGCCGGCTAGTTAATAATAAAAAAAAATATTATTATAACTTAAAAAAATAATACAATTCCTTCACTTATTAATCGAAAGGAACTTCGTTCCATCCGGGTGTCCCTTGACACCTTTCAAGTTTTTTTTATAAGAATCGATATTGCAACTATGGGGTGATCTGTGGTCTCAAATAACCCCACAATCTTACTGATAATTTTATGAAATTAAACTGATCTAACAATATATGAATTTTGATTTTCCATTGGCTCCCAAATAAAAAGGTCGGCATCTACAAAAGTGTTTAAAAATCCGTTGTCACATTGAAGCTTTATTTTAGAATGATAACATTGACACAGCAGTGTATTGTATTGTGAGTTGAAACAGATTTGATTTATTTGAAGAAGATTGAAAGGACAAGAATTGCGTTTTATTCAAGTATTTTACCGTCCGGTACCGGGTGCCGGGCTAAATTACACCTATTTCATATCAAATTCAGAATTAGAAATTGATTAATAAATTACTTAATTACAAAATCACAAATATACGATAGTAAAAATTTAAATCATGTGTGGGATTCGAACCCACCGTCCATCCACCCCTTGAGCCGGGGTATGCTCTAACCAATTGAGCTAACATGACATGACGTCATAACTCAAGTCTTTCCTATCGTTCTTTAACCATCGTATTGGGATGGATATAATGTAATCCGCATAGCAGGCGTTATTGGAAACCTAACAATATAAAAATGATTAATAGTAATTTTATTTTATAATATAAAATATAAGTAAATTACTATATTACACATAAAATCAATGAATAATGAATATTTTAAGCGCTCGTAGTGAAGTTTGCTTAGCTGTTCTTAACTGATCAGCAAAGTTAAGCTACGTCCGCCGCGGTCATGTCTTGGATGGGTGACCACATGTGACATTACTATTGAGCGCTTCCGTGCTTCGGAGAGTACGTTAAGCCGTCGGTCCCGGTTGTTGTCTTAGGATGGCAGTCGTTATAGCATGGTGGTATTTTGCGAATGCACGCCTGGCTAGCTACCATCCTCGAGTAGAAAATCTGTTCCGGCAGCGGTCCTTGAGAACCAGTAATTCTAGGTTAGCCTGAACAACATCTTCGACCACATCAGGTGAGATAGTGGTCAAAGGATAACCTATCAAGCAAAAAAAAAAAAATATTAATTATTGTAGAAATATAAAATATATTCATTTAAGATCAGCTAAATATGTTAATTAACTATTCAAATATTAATATTATAAAAATAATAACAAAAACCTAACACTTAATGGTCATAAATTTCATTAATTATTTTAGAAATTTGTCTAAGTCGTAAGAAGAACGATCTAGTAACCACAGCTTGAAAAACCATGCATAAGTTGTAATCGTAGCTTTACCATACGTTTTGATTTTTTCAAACAGTATGTTCTGGTCATAAGTCTACCTCGACTTCTCGTCAAGTAGTCTTGACTTGCAGTAAACTTGAAATATTCTCTTACTGATTCGTCACACTTAATCCCAATAATCGCTCGAAAGGCACGTTTTTGCGTTATGAACAGCCTATCGGCTGCACGCGCCCACTATTCCGTAGATAGAACAGCGTGAACGATGGCAAAATAGCAGACTCTGACAACGTCTCTTGTCTCCATCGCGGCCAGACTCTTTATCGTTTTGTGGTGTCTTTAGCGTCTTCTGAAGAATCTGCCATCTTGCACTGTGATCCCCAAGACGCCTGTCATGTAGGGGAAGACGCCACCTCTCTAATTGAGTCGTTTGTTCAGAGGTGACTTTATGGCTGTTGATGTATGATTTTATGTGGCTCGCTTGTACGAAGGCATCTCTGAAATGCAGAGCTTCGAGGGTTGCAAGGTATGGAAAGAGTTATTTTCAGCCTAGTTTGGAATCCCAGGAATATCACATTTTGATGTAAAGTTTTTGCAAGTGTTAACATAGTTGTTTTAAGCTTTTATTGACGATGATCTCACAAAGCGTAATTCAATAACAACAATAGTGTTTCTTAGTACTACCTTAAAATATATATGCATTAACTGGTAGATGCAGTCTTTTTAGAATCTATCTTCAATTATTAATAAAAATACTACAGAGATGTTTACGGACTGTTATGACTCATAAATGATAAGCTAGTCCCTTATTACAAAGAACCAAAACATATTATCGAAAACACTTAGGTGCCTAATATCCCTATGAATATGCGGACGTGTTCATGTATATAAACTGGTTTCGATACACAAAAAACTTAATGTAGTGTTTTTTTGTAGTCTTAATAAATGCACACCTATGTTGCACACTTGAACAGATGTCTGTATATAATTTTGCAGAAATACAAAATTATACGTTAGTCTTGATCAAATTCTCTAACAATTATAATCTAATAAACTCTTATATCGAAATTTGTATGTCTGAGTATCGTTCTCGACAATTTCAGGTCCACCGGATGTTGGGCGACAGCTTGCGAGGCCCTCAGTAGCCCAGGAAGTTGCATACTGGAAGCACTCTTTACCCGAGACGGACGCAGAAGGCACACTGCATCTTGTAAAGCACCGCTGCAGTTAATGTTGGCGACTGGTTGAAGGAGATTGTACGAGACACAATTTCGAACTTTAAAAAAATGTTTTTACCTATTAGTGGAACCGACTTCAACACTCAGAAGTGTGAAATAACCTATTAAAGTCGGTACCATGATCTTTTTATATATACGTCGGGTTAATGAGGTAAAAAAACATACAAGCGTATTGAGAATCCATCCTTTGTTTAAAGTCAGTTATAAAATAACTTCCAGCGTCACGGTCAACCACAACCCCAGAATACCGTTCTGGACAGAACTTAAACTCACAGAACGGGAATCATGGGGTACCTGTCAAGTTTCTAGCGATCACCCATCCATCACATGGCCGCAGAGAACTTTGTTAAACATAATGGATGACTACAAGCTCCGTTTCGAGTACGTCCAAAAATATGTTAAAGCTAAAACAAATAACAGAATTACAATTTCAAGATAAACTCGGAAAACTAGCAATTACGCGGAGTGTACTTAAAAACTCGCTCGCAAAATAATTGTGTTAAATCTGCAGCGGAAATGCAAACTTTTTATGCTCATGGACGATACAGAGCTTAAGGGTGAACTGGCCGGCCCGTTCTTCATACAAACGTCGTTGGGTGATCACTCCCTTATTTGAGGATTTAGGTCCAAAATAAAGCATAATACCGATTGATCTCGTCATTATCTAGGCTTGTATGATGCCGAAATTTTAATAAATTAATTAACTTGAGAATTATGAGCGTAGAAGCATTTTCATATAAAGTTTTCGAGGCTCATAACTTACAAAGTAATTATCTTTTTAAAAATTTGGCATCTTACAAGCCTAGATAATGACGATATCAATCGGTATTATGCTTAAGTCTGGAGAAGTGTTTGTATGGAGAAGTGACCGGCCAGTTCAACCTTAATACAATTATGGAATAAATATTTCTTGTAAATTTAAAGTCAAACTGTACTGTACTTGTTCAACAGTATCCAAAATATTTTTATTAATTATTCTACACTATTTCCGCAATACTTTTGATGGTTACTAATTATATGTTAATTTGAACGGGCGTTTTTTAGAATGGTAACTGACTTTTAAGGCTAGAGTGGACGTAGCGCTTTCATACAAACGCAGTTTCGTCATATTTTCAACAGCAAGTTTTCAGGTTTGGTGAATTTTTTGCATGCATATTCTTGAGCCTAATATGTATGCTTCTAATTTGCCAGTTTTTCGTTTTTCCATTTATTTTGTCCCTAAATGTGAAATAAGAATTCTCATACAAAACCAGTTACCTGAATATTTTTGAATATACTTAACTTTACGGAAAACAGGTTAATCAAAAGCATCAATTTTATGATCAAGGATATGCATGCTAAATTTAACAGTGTTTGAACAATTTGTATTTAAAATATGACGAAACTACGTTTGTACGGAAAAACTACGCGGCTACTAACCTTAAGTGTAGCTGCCGAAACACTGTGCTTGGCGGTCTCGTGACTAAAGAGAGCCTTCTTGTTTGACACTTTTTATTGTTGATAGGCTAGCCTTTGACCACTATCTCAATTGATGCTGTCCAAGAATGACTGTTTGTCAAATGCTAGTTATATATGGTTTCGAGTGTTTCGTTCTGATAATAATAATGTTACAATTTCGGATCTGATCTGGTAACGAGAATTCCTTTATCAGATATGTCTGATTTGTAAAATGAACCTGGGACCTTGACAGTTTTAACGAAGCATTGAACTACTCATGTACTATGTATGTTT
Organism: Plagodis pulveraria; assembly: GCA_963890685.1. Taxonomy (NCBI): domain Eukaryota; kingdom Metazoa; phylum Arthropoda; class Insecta; order Lepidoptera; family Geometridae; genus Plagodis; species Plagodis pulveraria. The sequence goes on from OY982950.1 coordinate 8,257,206, forward strand.
TTGTATTTATGTACTTGAATTCCTCGTTGTTTGAGTATCGTAGCATTGCTTTAAACTTTCGAAGTCCCATTTTCGTTCGTCAATTCGGACACTAATGAAAAATAAATTCTCAGTACCAGACTGGATTCGAACCTGTGTCTGGTAGAGGGCAATAACCTGGCTCCTTATTACAAAGGGCTATAACGTATGTGGCAAAACGTGCATGTTTGACACTTCTGCCTTACGGATAAATAGACTTATTTTTGGCCATTTTTTCTATAGATACATTTATGAAGCTCTTCAACACGATCAAAATCCGATGCTCAAAGTAATTTGTTTCTTTCCTTTTGTTTGGTTATTCTGCATACAAAATTAGTATACACTCGTAGTTCATACTGTCGATATTACTGGCTACTTGAAGCAAAGCGATGTGCATTATCTCGGTCACAAAGGAAGCGAGTCGATAATACAGTATTATATGAGAACGGTACTACTGCAGTGAATAGGTAATATTAACCGAGATCCCGTTCAGTTCCCAGCTTACGGATATAAGGAATGTTCCAGATCCTCTTGTTAGGTATTGTATGTGGTGACTGAGGGAAAGAATGTGCCGAATGGGCAGTGTGCCACAACTCACATCACTGTGAATAAGATTTTAATGAACACTATAGATGCATAACATGACTGTATGCTTTCTTGACGCTGTCAATAAGGGGACGATTTTGATCAATTAGGATTTGTAACTGATAATAAAACAAAACATTATTTAAGTTCAATATTAATAACACTATAAAGTAGAAGAAAGTCTTTGTCCAAAATGCAATACATAATAATTTTCCCATGGAACAAAATTTCAAATGCCGCTGGTAGGCAACCCTTTGACCACAATCTCACCTGATGGTAGTTGATGATGTGGTCAAAGGTGTTAACAGGCTTAAACTAGAATTACTGGCTCTCAACAGCTTGGCGACAGATTTTCTACTTGAGGGTAGTAGCCAGGCGGACATTCGTAAAATACCCTACCACCTACGCTATAACGACTGCCATCTTATGACAACCACCGGGACCGCCGGCTTAACGTGCCCTCCGAAGCACGGAAGCGCTCAGTAGTTATGTTTCAAGCGGTCACCAATCCAACTCATGACCGCGGTTGACGTTGCTTAACTTTTCTAATCGATTAAGAAAAGGTAAGAAAACTTCGCTACGAGCGCTTCAAAATATAAACTGAAGTCCACATTTTCTACGATACAGATTCGTGTCGTCCAATGTGACATCCCTGTAATAATGTAAAAAAAAATATCATGACAGAAGATACAATACGATACCTCTTTATTGACACCAAAAAAAAAACATGAAATTACAAAGAAACAATAACAACAGTTAGGAACAAAGAGCGGTCGTATCGCTTAAAGCGATCTCTTCCAGACAACCTTTGGATGGACAGAGACTAATTTTTCGAGTAGGGAGAGCGGTGCAAGTCACAAATACATACACAGTACGTAATGTAAATTGATGTTGTAATATAAAAGATATTAAAGGTCAATTCTTAATACAACAGGTAAACTCATAAAAAAAATCAGCTATAAACTAGTTAATAATTCAATTAAAATTTGGTCAGGCAATTGTTGGCATTGTGTATGGATAAGTATATTTCGAGCCGTGGTCAGCAGTCGTGCTCTTTACTATTCCCATAAAAAACATATAACATTCACACCACAATTCATATTTCACACCACACACCTCTGCTAAATTTGACGGCTTAAGTCGTTTAGATATGAGAATTGTATGTCCCCATTTGGATGAAGTAAATGCTGGCAGTGGTATCATCTATTTGTAATACAATAGCACAATTCCTTTTTCATTATTGAAAAATATTCATTATAAAAGATTAAAACCCATTCAAGAGAAACAGAAATAAGCTAATAGCGCCTGCGAACAAAAGTAAACGAAAAAAGTCGTTATTTTATATATGATAATATAATATAGGTATTCAAAATGATGTTAAATCATTACAAATAGTAATTATAACACTAATGTTAAAATGGTGAATGTTTGTGACTGTATTTGGTTGTTTGTAACTTCTTCATGTTCAAAATGCTGAACGAATTTGGATGAAAAAATTGACATGCAGATAGGCTACCACCTGGAATAATATTTAGGATACATTTTATACCAAAAAGCCGTAGTATACACTGCGGGCGCAGTCTTATTTCAATTTAATAAATATATATTGAACAAAACCATTAATGCATAAAATTGCGTATTATGTAGTTGATGAATTATAAAGTTAAAGTAAAGTATATGCGAATGCCAAAAAACGGCAAAAATATTAAAATAAATGATTTAATTTAATTGATATAATACATAATTGACTATATTAAGTTAAAGTAACATATTGTTATTAACATGGAAATAAAACAAGGTGCTAATTTGTTTATTAAATGTAAGTTATTTTTATTATGTTATGTTTATATCTAATGATATTATTGAAAGTTTGATATGTTAAATCTTTTATACATTTACTATAGTAAAAGCGTTAAGGCAACCTATAGGCTCTTGTGGGCTTACAGATAAGCCAAACGCAGCCCGCCACAAGTCAACAGCAAGCCCAGCATGATGAAAGAAAACTTTTCAGGACCTTAGCATGTAGAGTGTCATCGTGTAATCCATTAGGCATACATTTCAATCCATCAGGCAAACATTTAAATGTATCCCTAATGGTAAACATTATTCAAATACTGGTTACATTAAGACTTATTTTTCATTTGATCGACAAGTAGTTCTTTAATACAGAATTGGAGAGGAAAATATTTTCTGTATAACAGCTGTTAAATCAAATAAAGGAAGAATTTACTTTTGTGTTCTGATTCTTATTATGCTCGGGAACATAACCTCTTAAATACTTTTTATTCCAAAGTTATTTATGATATGCAAATGAGACTCGTTAATTGAAAAAAAAACAACTATGTACTACACATAATTTTCAAGTACTTAATAGCGAAGCGTGGGTGATTACACAACTCTGACTACCCCTTCGGGGAATAAAGGCGTGATCATATGTATGTATGTATCGCGTAGTGAATAGCACATAAATAAAATTTTAAATGGAAATGTTGACCACGGATGCAAACCTGGCACTTTTAACAATACACACCGGAAGCTTTTTCATTTTGACTATCAACATTTTGTTCAGCCGATGTCTAGTAGATTGTTGAAAGGCCGCCCCGTCCTAGGGGCCGGGGCGGTTGATGGTTAAAATTTGATTATAACGCAAAAGTTGCGCTGCTGCTACCGGTCTTATAGTGTATTTCTAATGTCCCTACTAGCACTACTCTCGTACCTCTCCATAAAAAAAAACTGTCTTTCTATATCCTTAGGAGGTTCACCTTGTAAGGATATAGAAGGACAGTTTTTTTTTATGTTATTCTGACGGAACAAGCTCGAGGCCCACCTGATGTTGAGCGGACCAACCTCCGCCTATAACAAAAGCATTTCATCACAAGTCACGAATTGCACTGCGCCCGTCACCTTGAGACATATTTGCTAAGTCTCATGTGCCTGTAATTTCACTGGCTCTCAAGGACTGCTGCCTGAACACACGGCTAGGTGCTTGGCGACAGATTTTGTACTTAAGGGTGGTCACCAGCCAGGCGGGCATTTGCAAAATGCACTTCCACATGCGGTGAAGCGCAAGCCGGCGGCAGTGGGTTTTGATGCACCTGCTGCGCCGCAGTCCATAGCAAAAGCCACTGAGCCATAACTGCTTCAAAAAGTTGGCGTAAATAGCCAAGATACATGGGTTCAATCGAAGCCCAAGCTTAAAATTTTGCGCTGTTGACTTATTTATTTTAATAGATATACAAGGTAACACAGAAAAGCAATATGATGAATAATTTCGGGTAAGTTAAGCTTCGTGGAATTTAGTTATTTCACGATAAGCCGATTAACCTTTTTACTCACGACGGATCGAGAACAACGAGGCAAATCTGGGTAAGTCTTTGAAATCCCAACTCAGCGTATCTTTTTGCCTCAAAATATAAATAAACTGTGTTCGTTGAAGGAGTACGTATAGGTAACAAGTGATTTCGCGGCTTAGCAGGAGTGCATTTTGAAAATCCTGTCCTGGCCAGCTTGGTTGTCAGCATGTAGCCAGCCTTAGCAGAGAATCTGTCGTCAAGCACCTATCGGTATGTTCCGGCTGTTTTTGAGAGCCAGGTCGCGTTCTAGGTTACGCCTATTTAGCATAATCAACCACATTACAATTTACCATGAGGTGAGATTGTAGACAAAAGTTAGCCGATCATTAAGTAAATGCATGAAGTACTAATACAACAAACTTTCTCATGCATTTTTAATATAAATAGGGATATACAAAAATACTTAAAGGCAATCGGATGAATAGAAAATATATAAAAATATGCGATCCAATAAATTCATAGTTATAATAAAACTTTTATATGCAAGCTCGTAAATGGCGTTATAACTGTGATATTAATGGTTTATATTTCGTATAACCTATATACGAATAACGTGTTAAAAACTAGAATAGTTATTTAAACAATTATGAAACCGATTTCACTTACGTTAGAACAGCCGAGTAGTTCGATCTCGACCGGTTTCGCGACCTTCAGAGTCGCTTCATCATGGAGTACGTACGCTCCCGACCGCGTCCGCGCAAGCACTGAAGAGAATAGAATAGAATAGTTATGTTTTGTTTCCGATCTAATAGTCTATGGTGATGCTTACCTGGTGGTAAGTAATGATTTCTGATGATTTGCTCGAAGTGAGTAAACAGGCTTAACCTGAAAGGCGAATTGGCTCTCAAGGCTGTCCTTGAGAGCCAATTCGCCTTTCAGGTTAAGCCTGTTTACTCACTTCGAGCAAATCATCAGAAATCATTACCACCAGATGAAACTTATAGGTTTTTGTCGAATATTTTATATAATCAAAAGTTAAGCTGCAGGACCGAGAATGTAACGGAGCAAAAATTACTCGTTCTACATACCGTTCAGTGGTTGTCGACAGATTTTATTTATAGGTAGACGCAGTTTCGAGCATCGAACGATGCAAACATATTAAGCTCCTAAAAAATAAGCATGTGCCTTGGGGTATAATATTTTTATACATGTTTTGGTCTATACTTATAGCCATCAACAGGCAGTTTAAGGATCCGGACTGCTACTAGAACATTCTGTCAAAAAGCCCAATAACTATCTAGGATCTTGTTTTCGTACGATAATTACAGAGGAGGCAGTTTTATGAGATGCAAGTATTTCAGACATTTTATTACCGCAAAAAGAACCAAATACTCAGCCATAACCACAACGATGAACATTCTTTTGTTTCGAATCCTGCAACAAATGGCCACGATCAAGATACAAAGGAGAACATAAAACATAACATGAAATGATCACAATTCATGAACATAGTAGCATGTTGTTACAATATATCGCAAGATACTCGTAACGCAAGGGATAAATCTTGGACAGCACGTAGTACCACTAAGCAACGGAACATTGAAATGTCACTTGAAGGCTATGTGTAGTAAACAGGTTGACCTAAATGTATGTCAAAATATTCTATTGTAATACATGGTGCCATGTCCAATGATTTCAAATTCTCTGGCTAAAAATCATTGGTAACTTTGATTTTGCTGATATTCAATAATCGTATTAATGTTATACTGTCTACCATCCCGTAACAACTGCTGATAATAGACAAACCTATGATTGCGGTCCATTTGACCTCTTAGCATCCTCAGTGGATGAAACCGGTCATTTTTATTGAGTTGTTATAATTATATACAACGCGCATTATACGCACCGCTAAAGATTGGCACAGAATAACTATAAATTCAATTGTTTTAATTAACTATTGTATCTATAACGGTTAACATGTCATGCAACATTGCCTTCACATTGAATCTGAAGATCTGTCAATGATACCATTATCACCAATTGACTTTGTCTGCAGCAAATCCCTTGGTACAGATGAGAATAATAAAAATTATTTAATAATAACAAATATTTTTAAAATATATTATGAAAACATCAAATTAATATTTTAATAAAACATTTTAAAAATACAAAATATGTATAGTGACGATTCTGCCTAATTTTCCTGTTAAGCCGACGTGGCATTTGTGACGTCACGTATAAAATATTTTAAAAATATATGTTATTATTAAATATGCATTTCCGCAAAGTAACGCCTGAATCTATTTATTATTTAATTAGAAATTATATTGTTGATTACAATGAAATTTATAAAAAAATATAACATAAATTTACGTACACTGGCTCATTCCTTTATTTTAATGTCTCTCTCGTGGCACTGATATATTTTATCTTTGACATAATGTTTGAATCGATAGTAAAACGTTGATGAAACACATGATAAAAAGCAAAACAAAAAAAGTAGTTCGCCAAAAACTGAGACCTCGCATTGTAATTGTCCATTTTGACACAGAAAAAAACTATGAGATCTTAATAAAAACGAAAAATAATTTTGAATTATTCGATTTCTCTTACGAATACACTGCTGGTTCAATTGTTATTTTGACCTATTTGTGCCAATTGAACATGTATACTCACTTTTTACGGTCTCACATCTCAACAACTCTTCTCACTATTTATCTCATAAGTAAACCTCAAGCAAACAGATACATATGTATATATATTTTTCATTTCTACAAAATGTCATGAAGATCAAATAAAGCGTTCAAAAATAATCTTTTGTATATAAAATACTGACGCGTTCAAATTGCCACACAGACCTCGCTTCGCTTCGTCTCCTATCCTATGAACGTATAGATTTAAAAGAAGTGAGTATGTTAACATGAGCAACACGGGGTCTTGCGAGAAAGAGGTCAGAAGGCGTACCGGCTTCGCCAAAAGTGCCACATCACAGTTGCACAAAATATGGAGAGACCGCAACATTTCACGGAAAACTAAGGTGAAGCTTATCAACTTGCTGGTCTTCTCCATATTCAGCTATGGTGTATACACCTTGAAGAAGGTGGATAGAGGCCGAATCGATGCCTTTGATATGTGGTGTTGGGGAGAAAGATGTTGAAGGTTTCTATCTATACATAGTTCCTATAATTCTCTCTCGCAAACTTTACATCTTGGTCATACGGTATTCATTCACCATGTACACAATTCCAATGATGAATTGCCGCGGATAACTCAAATGGTTTAGACATTGAAGCACTCGTAGTGACGTTTTCTTAATCGATCAGCTAAGTTAAGCAACGTCCGCCGCTGTCAGCAGTTGGGTGGGTAACCGCCAGTGACATTACCACTGAGCGCTTCCGTGCTTCGGAGAGCACATTAAGCCGTCGGTCCCGGTTGTTGTCTTACAACTGCAGTAGTTACAGCATGGTGGTAGGGCATTTTGCGAATGCCCGCCTGGCTAGCTACCACCTTCGAGTATAAAATCTGTCGCCAAGCACCTAACGGTGTGTTCCGGCAGCTGTCCTTGAGATCCAGTAATTCTAGGCTAGCCTGATCAATATCTTCGACTACAGCATCACTTACCATTAGATGAGATAGTGGTCAAAGGCTAGCCTATCAGCTACAAAAAAAAGGCATTTTCTTAGGCCAAAGTGCTTTTCTCTGTTTTTTACGAGTTACGAACACAGAGAGGTTACCAATTTACCGATACATTGATGAAAAGTTTAGAATTATACTGTTTGAAAGTTACCATCGATGAATTTTATTTTATTAATTGTAGTTCTCTAATTCTTAGTACATACATATTGAGGCCCTTGTAGCGGAGATAGCCTTGCTGTTGTTAATCGATTGGTTAGGTAAGCAATGATTGTTATGAACTCTAACGCTAAGCATTTTGGTTGGGTATTATGCAAATGCCCAGCTGGCTGGCAAGCCTGAAGAAGGAAATCTGTAGCTAGTCAACTTATAGTGTGTACTAATCTTCGACCAAATAATCGCTCATCTTTAGGTGAAATTGTGAACAAATCTGCCACCATCCTGCAAAAAAATAAACTTAATTTATCTCTAAGATACCCTACCTGTTACATTACAACATACAATTTCCGCTTTGCCTGATCTCTTCACTACCATGTACACCAGTTTTATCTTGAAAAGATACGGTTTCCCCCCCAGGGAAATAGGAAGATTTCGTACTGAAAGTCTCGCACTAACGTATAGTTTTCCTTAGAGTGGAAATTTACCTTACTTTTCAAAGTGTGAAAACAAATTTTATGTTGAACTATTTCTTTGAAGGGGGATTGAAATATGACTTTTTATAAACAATTTTAATTGTGTGAAATACAATTCGCAGTCATAACTCATTGGCATTGGCTATGGACTGCCGCGCTGCAGGTCCATGGTTGGAATCCTAATATATCAGCAAATTTTTTTTAGTTCTTTGGTGTGGAAAGTCATTCGAGAATTAAATCACAGTAAGCAGTAAAGTACTAACCTATAATCTATTATCATTAATTGGATAATTTTGTCTGAATAAATAAATGCATTACTATATTATAGTCAAATCCAAGTCATATAGAAAATGGCCCTTTCAATAAGCTACTTTTGCTGGTCATGTTTCGGTATGATAGTACTTTGTACTTTATAGAGAGAATATGGGAAGACTTATGAAGTTACAATTCCTGCTATTGATCTATTTCGACTTATACCACTTAGAGCGCAAAATATCGAAAAATGGTACGCTTAATGCTGAAGTTTTTTACCATACTATGCATTTACACGAAATGCCAAATACGTACAACGGCAACACCTAATTACGCATAATACCAATACACGTTAAAAACAACAAAGCAATGATTAAAAAGCATCTTCGATTTAAAATCATGAAACGTTAAAACAAAAGCTTTGACATCCCTCCGGTATCTTTCAACGCCATAATATTTGGCCGATATATACCTAATAAACCCATTTTACCAAGCGGGACTCTACATCAAACTGAAAGGGAGTCTCATTAATGTGAACATCTTTTAGTAATAAATTATTTGGGAAATAAATCCTAAAAAATACTAGCATCATTTTAATTAATAAAAAAACGCTTTTCTATACATAGACAGACTTTTACTTGTTCACGAACATCAACTATATTATTTTCACTCTTCTCCACTCGAAAAGACACAAAATTTTACACAACACGTGTAACACGGGTAAGAGATATTTCACTTCCGATTATCCACTCAATAATTATACTAACAATTATAAATAAAACAATTTGTTCGACTTTATTATTCTTCTGCTTAAAATTCTACAAGATAAATATTTCCTAAGAAACATTGTATTACGAGGGATTTACCGCATGTAAGAGGTAAATAAATTAGCTGGCGGGAAAATTGGAGAACACGAGGATTGTATCACGTTCTACTAGCGTCTAAAATAATGGAAGGCCTATTTATCAACTAGCATACAGCTTCTCAGTAAAGATTTTCAGCTCCGCTATGCGAAAAAGTACCTACCCACGACTGAGAATGTAAACGAATTTATTTTGAGTACTAGAGCTAAAAGAATTCCTGAACAATTTACCGTCACTTCCAAGTAAAATTAGGACGCACAGAGACGACATTTTCGCGGCTTTTATTTTGAATAAGGTTCATGTACCTATTCCAGAATCAACTTCCGCACATCGGAAGTTAGAGCGAATCAGCAAAACGATTTATTAGAATTAATGATTTGGTAACAGTCGTTTATATTTTGTTTGCATAAAATGGTTATATGTTTTCTATGTTTCGATAACTCCTGAAAATGTATACAAGGTGAGATAACGGGTTTTTGAATAACACCGACACTAAAAATGATAAAAGTTTTGAAACTGAATTCTTACGCTCAATAATCTGAAATAACTTATCGAATCACCACCATACTGATGTAAAAATCATACATTAATGGTTCCAGATTTCACAAGTAAGGTCTTTGTTTTCATGATAGAAGATTCCGCTTTCAGGATAAGTTATGGATTCGTTCCTTTTAGTAATGCATGTATATTTTAATCGTTTGTGTTGTTTGCACACAATAATGGACGCCATTAGTAATGGTTTTTTGTGACAAATTGCCGAGGTATATGTATTTTACAAATATTATTTCTGAAATATCGCTTAGCTGCAGTTAATTAAATTTAAATGTGACCAATTTGGAGGTATATGCCACTCACTGTTTCAGCCGGATTGTCTACTGCTGAACACAGCCTCTCCCATTAAAGAGGTTTGGCTATTATCCTCATGCTTGGCAGCTGTCTTGGGGATCACAGGGATCGCATCTTTCGGTATTTTACTTTTGGTCGCCTATTAAGGTACCCACTGGTAGCAATAGGGGGGTGATATATCCCGGCCCCCCGGGAGCAATCGCAGCAAAATTAATCGTTAGGATATACATAAGTATGTTTTAGGCGAGAAGGGTGTGAAGCGCTCGTAGCGAAGTTTGCTTAGCTGTTCTTAACCGATCAGCAAAGATAAACAATGTCGCCCGCGGTAATGAGTTAGATGGGTGACCGCTAGTGACATAACTACTGAGCGCTTCCGTGTGTCGGAGGGTATGTTAAGCCATCGGTCCCGATTGTTGTCTAAGGATGGCAGTCGTTATAGCATAGTGGTAGTGCATTTTGCGAATGCCCGCCTGGCTAGCTACCACCTTCAAGTAGAAAATCTGTCGCCAAGCACCCAAAAGTGTTTTGGTGGCTGTCCTTGAGAGCCAGTACTTCTAGGTTAGCCTGAAAAACATCTTTGACCACATCATCACTTACCATCAGGTGAGATAGTTGTCAAAGGCTAACCCATTCGGAAAAAAGGTGTAAGCCAAGAACCAAGCCAAGGGCCAAGAGTGCACGCCGCGGCAGCACTGGGCTGCGCCGCGCTACCTTAGAATAGAGTTTTGAATATATACATCAACAAGCTAAGTAATAAAAAATAGTAAATATTTATTTACAGGCACCAGAGACTTTTACCATCAGGTGGTCCTCGTGCTTATTCTGTAAAATGCACATAAACAAACACACATTTTTTTTCTTGCTTTTTAAATAAATGTAACATTAAAAAAAAAACTTAAAAAATGTTTGTTAGGAACTAGCAGCAGTCAACCCTAAGAGGTTATGAGCATTTTACCAAAAACCCTGTATAACTAAAAAAACTTATTAACTTAATAAAAATACTGCGTCGAGAACTTCCTCCTTTTTACAAGCTTTTATTTAGTTTCACTTGTCCCGATGTTTGTCATCAAATCTTGCAAATGAAATAAGATCCATTCCCGGTTACCGATTGAAATGAATTTTTGCATACATTTGTAAATCGCGTGACAATGCAATATCATGATGACATGGTGCTGAACTGATGATGGAGCTGGAAGGTGTTCTAAGGAACTTCGCATTTAAACGATACAACCTCATCGAGTTTGGGCACATTTAAATCATCTTGACGAGGTATTAAATTAAAAATTACCTTTACTTAAAAAAAATATATAGTAAAAGCTTTTTTTTGCATGGTTTTTTTTATTGAGATAAGCTTGTTTGGAATAGAAGTTACTTAACTTCGCTGCCACCCTTATTAGCAAGCATTTCCACTGTCAGTACTGGCTTCCTTCCAGAGACGACAATGGGATAACCACATTTCATCTGACTGAGAGAATATCCTACCGATTTCAACCTTAAAGTAAATCACGAGCCTACTTACGTCAACAACAAAGGGTGCTGTCTTAGATTTAAATATATTGCTAGGGTTAGGACATGATGATTTACGACACTGTTACATTCCGCCCATTTTTCATCCTAGAAAACTGGTAAGTGCAAAATTAGGTCTAGAGCTACTACCTCTAGGTCTCTAAAGTTCCGCATTGCAACACTTCATAAGTCCTTTCTCTGTCCTTTGTTGAGCAAGGATGTTATGTCGTTGATGTTAATTAATATTGACACAATAAATATATTAAATTCTAGAAACTTCTTCCTAATAATTCCTAAACAACATCTTCGACCACATTATCACTTACCATCAGGTAAGATAGTGGCAGCCTCACTATTCCGTTTCTGAGTTAATAGGGCCCCATTTGCCATTACACGAAACCATAAAAATAAAGAATTTTGACACATTTTCTGTTGGTAGGGAAATCAATTATTGCCTTAAGCAATGATGGCAGAGAAGTAATAGCTATGAACTGCCGTGCCGCAGGTCCCTGGTTCGATCCTTACCGCCGACTTGAAAATCTATCGCGAAGCACCTAACGGCGTGTTCCGGTAGCAGTCTTTGACAGTCAGTGAAATTACAGGCACATGAGTATTAACAACTACTTCTCAAAAGTGACGGGCGCAGTGCAATTCGTTACTTGTGATGAATGCATCTGTTATAGGCAGAGGTAACATTAGTCCGCTAAACATCAGGTAGACCTCGATCTTGTACCGTCACAATAACATTATAAAAAAACAATGTGCATGTCCAACACGCATTTCCTACACGTACATTCTTATGTCTCGCTCGCTCAGTTCTTTCACTTGCTATGCCCTACAAGACTAAACACACTGCTACTTTAAGACAGGATATCTGACACTCCGACGGTACCTCATCAAGATAGGGTCAGTGCCAAAGAGATCTACCATCATAACCAGTAATGGTATGCTATTTTGCATATATCATAGTCATTTGCATATGCTAGACAGGTATCAACGAAAATTTAACATCACAAAGCACGAAATGGTGATACGGCAACATTTTTTGTGAACGTTTTTCGTAGTGTAATTCTGAGTTTAGTCTACTATACTCGCTGTACTCGTATGTTATGATGTTAATTGAACACGACGTGCAATTTATGACCGACGTTCGTCGAGAAGTTTCGAAGTTTACTAACTTGAGTTTACATGTTATGTTAATGTTATCTACGTGAAATTATGGGTATTTTATCATCTTATCTAGTTTAATTTGGAAGGAGATATTACCGAAAATGCGGAAGGTTAGTAGAAAGTTTGACTGTATGTGAACCCATTTTTAGGATTTCGGAAGAGACAATACGGAGAGTTATTACGGAGTCTACGCTTTGCGACCGTCGTAAAGTAAAGAGCTATTTTATTGTACTGCAGCAGGTAGCCGGTTAAAATTGTCTTTGAATTATATGCGTTATTTTGGCGGATTGCAGAACAAATTATAATTTGGATAGGTATGTACAAAATATCAAAAACGAGAAAAGTCTCTTTAGAATTCAGTACCAGAAAACATGACCCTATTTATTACTAACTATCGTCTATCCGTACGTCTGACCTTTACTGGGTTATATCTCTGGAACTGCAAACGGTAGCCAATTGTTTGTTTTGCAGAATATATTTTATTATGGCGAACTATTTAACAAAAATTAATAAAGCGAAAAGTTAAATAAGGGCTTACGTTACTTTAGGTTTTTTTATTCATAAACTTTTTTTTTGTCAGCATCTTAATATTGATAACATACAACGGTTATACCTGGTACAATTATAAGACAATATATATAGTAAAGCATCAACACATACAAAATGACCAAATGCGGGTTGGAGTCCCGCTAAAGATCCTAACTGTATGAAATATTAAAATTTTTGGTACATTCTATGTCAGCTATGTATGTCAAAAGTAACGAATTGCACTGCGCCCGAAACACTCAGACATTCAGTAATATTTTATTTTATTGGCTCTCAAGGACTGCTGACGGAGCACACTGCTAGAAGAGAGATTTTCTACTGGAGGGTGCATTCGCAACATGCCCTTCACCATGCGGTGAAGCTCAAGCCGATAGTGGGGATCGAACCATGGACCTGCGGTACGGCAGTCCACAGCTATTACCGCTCGGCCATCATTGCTTCAAAGTATGTTGACACGACAAGCATAACATTTTATCACCAACTGTACCAACAACAAGAGCTGAAATGCGGACAGCAAATTTAAGGATCATTAACCGTTGCAGCTGCTAAAGTAAAGGGGGAGGGGGACTAATGCAAATCTTGCCCATCAGCTTGTTATTTCATTATGTCAAATAAATTCTAGCCTAAATACATCGTGCAAACATAATTACATCTCATAACAGCGCAAAGCTAATTAGCAAAATGCTAATTTATCAAAGAGTATCTCATAGCTCCTGTTGTTACAGCAAATTATATCCAAACGGGTACAGAGATGAGGCCATTACAATTCAAGGTAAATTCCACGAGCACGTGTTGCAAGGAGCGCTATATACATATTTTCTTTCGTTAAAATACACGTGTGATCTGTACATTAAAATATGTGAGTGGTTCAAAGAGACGTCAAGTAACTTTTAAGTAGATTATGACAGTATTTAATAACAAATATAAAAATATAGCATTTGGAGTAATATAAATATCGTTACTAACTTTATTTGTGAAAATTCACGGATTATTTCCGGTCACTTTATGAAAGGAGAGTGAAGTCATTAACTAAGATTTTATATCGTTTGTTTAAAAAAATACATGTCTGGGCGATTGATGATTTTTGAAGCGTTCAGTGTTAGTGGAGCTTGTCTGATGATTGTTATCAACCCTTTTTTGTTGCCGATGGGCTAGCTTTTGACATTTGGTTGGTAATCATGTGGTCGAAGGAAGAAGTTGTTCAGGCTAAACAAGAATTTCTATCTAAGTATAAATATTTGTGAATTTACGTACATTATACCGCAATTTCTGGACTAATATATATTATAAACGATTTTAAATTGTTTCTTATATCCAGCACAATTTATCGTTCTTTCGCATCAATCTGGCTACCGCTTTAAAACTCGTAGGTAGCGAACAAAATAATGATCCTGCAAACGCTTAATGTAAGAACACAACAATAAAAGTCAAACTTTAGAGCTACGTTAAAGTATTCGACGCGAGATGGAAAAAGATTGGCATTTATACTCGAATCAGGTTTATTGGTTCAAAGTTGTACGGATATTAGCTGTAAGATGGTGTTTGACGATAATGGACTTTTATTAAGCGGATAAACCTTTATTTTACAGAACTAGGTGGGCGGATATAAAGTAGTTTTATTTTACGCAGTTTTTCGCAACCAGGTTTGAGTGCGGGATTATTATTGCCACTAAAAAGGATTTATTTGATGCGGAAGAAAGTGAACGTGAACGTTATTTGCCATAAAGTGCGGTGCGGTACGCATTTCATACTTACATAAAGAAAATGTGAGTTACGCTGTCGCAATTTTCTTTTGTTATTGTCATATAAAATTATTGCTCAGAAAGCAGTTCTTTTTGTGAATCTGGGTTGCCATTCTTAGAATTTTCTATGTATAGCTTAGTGTTTTGAATGATTGAAGTTTTATTTAGTAACTTTCGATAAATATTTTACTGTTAGTACTCTTGACCTTTTAAAAGATTTGAAGTAATTAACTACATTTTTAAATGAGATATTTACCGTATTTTCGGTTGTTTCGAGCTCTCGATATTTCAGCACTGTTGCAAGACTTGCAAGCGCCACGATCACGAGTAAACTGACGTCCATGCGAGTGGATGGTCAGCGCTAAGAGCAGCGAACCGGTCTACCCTCTTTCTAGTACAGTTTTAACATTTACAAAACTGTTAATATACTATTTCAAGTTTCCGGTAGTGTTGAAATTCTGCATTCTATATAAGTGGCAATATGTTAATAATGTCCCAATATATTACTATGGTGATAGGAAGCTGGGTAACTGTATTTGTTGAATGTCATCAATGATTTCGGATACACAGGTGACTTAAATGTCATCGGTGACTTTGATATCAATAAAAATCAAAAGTCGTAGTTTTGAATATACTAATCAGTCTAACCCGCAGTAATCAATCCAACCGGCTTTTGCCGGTTGGATTGATTACTGCGGGTTAAACTTTTGTTTCATAGCTGCTTTATTAGACAACTTATGATGGGGTCCCATTTTACGCGGCATAGTATATTTTGTGTCGGTTACTGCAGTTTTTTTTTACTCAGTATATACTGCACTCACAGCCGCCTAGAACACTTATACGAGTAATTAACATGAAATATTATAACAAGTAATGCAAAATTAACGATTCAACACTACTCAAAATATAACCGACATCTGGGTGCAGCAGTTGCAAATTGTTATTAAAATTCTATGTCACAGAAATACGAAACGTTAACTTAAATTACAAAACGATTCTCCTTGTTGAATATAGATGGAATTAATTCACAACTCGTGCATGGGGATTATGTCATCCCTATCGTGCGGGAGCCGTTTGTTCAACGGTGGGCGTTAAGGATGTTTATATTATGTATGACTTTAAAATTATTAGTTACACAAATAACTCTTTGGAGTTCGAGGTCGTAAGAGGACTATAAAAATGGTTAAATTTACGCTTATGGTTCAGCCTTTAACCACTTTTTTATATATTGGCAACTGATGATGTTAATGAGGATGGTGAACAGGTTTTACCTAGAAATACTGGTTCTCAAATACAGACTGAAATCTTGTCTGGTTTCAGTATTTGACTGATCCTGAACACATCGTTACGTGCTTGGCGACCAATTTTTTACTTGAAGGTAGAAGCTAGTCAGGCGAATATCATGCGGTGAATCCTACGAATAAATAAAGTAAAGAAGTATAACTCTGATACAGTGACCGCTTTGATTTCGGCCTCATGTTCACAAGTAACAAAACACGCACAATTTTCCAAATTCAATTGGATTGGTTAATTGATTTGGCGCTTAGAAATGATCGCATCTGATTGGTCGCGTCAAGGTGATGTTGTCACCACCGTCATTGCCTAAGGCCAAACCGCACTTCTGCGGCACAACGCGGCAGCGAAACGAAGCGGCTCGGGAAACATAATTTGTATGGATTTTTAAATGGCGTAAACCGCACTATAGTGATGTGGCTTCGGAGAGGCACGGCGCAGTGCTACAGAGATGTCTCCGAAGGCAACTCTGCGTCACGCCTGCGCCACGCCTTTCGGCACCGGAGAGACGCGGTGTAAATTGTTCAGTCATTTCACGTTCCACCTAAGTTTCAACAATTCATAAGACCTTATTTTACGTTTTAAAATCTGTGTGAAATCGGTTATTATCTCTGAAGAGTCATGAAAAAGAGTTTTTTTCGAGCGAGCATTTTGTTATATCTTGCACCCAAATATAAAACTTATTAATTTTGTCTCGATCTTGCGCTCGTAGAGTCAAGATCTCCTGAGGATGCTTCGTTTAGAAGCGAAACGCGTCGAATACTCTTCCGGTTTGGGTGCGTGGCGTTTGTAACGTCACGTCGTCTTAACAGGAAATTAGGCGGAATTGTCACTAGATATATATAATTTTTATTAAGATTTTTTAGTTGTGTTTTATTAAATAATTAAATTGATTTTTTTTTAAATACTTTTAAAATATTTTATATTATTACTTATTTATTGTTCAGCTATATCTACCTCTTTGCAAGACACCACGATTAATTTTACTTCGACAATTTCATCCATTTCAAATTTTTGCCATTAGTTGGAAGGACCGTTCTGCTACGCCGTATTGCTATTGTGAACAATAAAGTCGTGACTTTATCGTTCACAATAGCAATACGTAGCAATAAGTGGCGTGCCACTTCACTGCAACACTGCTCTGCACCTCTGTAAATGCATATTGGGTAGTGACAGTTGCTCAGGGGGCCAACTCCCACCTATTACGAAACCATCATAAAAAGGAGCGTTTTTTTTCACGCTTAAAATAATCTTTCGCAGTCACGAACTATCACCGACCCACAATCGCGTCAATCAATATTGGTTTGATCCTACTTAAAGAACGAATGAAATATGTATCACGGATGTGCAAGCAAGATACATGATGATTTATAATATAGCGTTATCCCGCTTGCACTCTCTCTCCATACGACAAACTACGATGTTATGGAACGGTTTTACCATAGTTTTACGACATTTTATTATTACTGCACAACAACTGTCTGTAGCTTTTTATAGTTTCACTCATTAAATATTTTTGCTGCATTTATTTTAAAGTATAATAGAAATAAACACATGATACGTAATTTACACGTTAATTAAACCCATTTTTATCATAAAATAGGTATATAAGTTTAAATCCGCTGCTAGAAAGTAACTTTTTTAATATGGATAAACATGACGGATTTGTGGTTGTAACAGTAATATTTGTAACGTCAGAGTTCGGGAATAGAGTGAACAATTTGTTTTGACGTCATCAAAACGCTAAGCGATTCAATAACCGATTGTAAGCTTGCTTAATGACCGTGGAGGTTTAAAATTTAGCAGTAAGATTAAGTTACTATTTCTATAAGAGGTGCGAGTTGGCCCCCAGCGACCGCGTCGCGACGCAATTCTGTAGTGCGTTCCCAGCTTTAGATACGCGTGGATTGCGTTATGCCACAATATGTAAGCTTGTTTACGTATTCATTTTCTATTACAGGTTTTTCAATAAAATATTTTAGATAGATAGATAGAAAACTCTTTATTGTTACACCACTGTTAAAATATTAAAGTTAATATATTAAATAATAATAAAATAGTGTTACAATAGGCGGCCTTATCACTAAAAGTGATCTCTACCAGGCAACCTTAGGATGGAGTTGAACTAACAAAACAATTGGGTTAGTGGTATTTTAGGTTTGTGTAAGATTAAAGTGCATTAAACTTTATTTCAGAAGACTGGAATTACTTTCTTGGAAATAATATTCTATAATTTAAAGTCGGTATATATAATGCGCTGAGAAAAAAAAGGGATTTCAAGTTTTTTTTTTAATTCAACTTAATATTAATAGTACTTAGAATTAAATTAGATTTAAAAAAAATCTTATTGCGTTTGTTAGATTAATAAGTACATCAAGTTTTTTTTGGCGCTATTTATTTTAATAAAATGCTGCAAAATATTGTAAATTCTTTTAGCTACTACAACGAAAGCATACTAGCTAAGTCAACCTAGCTGCCATTTCAGGCTTGCAGGCAGTCTAAACACACCAGCTCTCTACCAGTTGGCAGCGTGCCCTGCATGCCCAGAACTATTATTCTAGTATTCCATTGTACCGAATTTAGTAGATGGATTATATATACCTATTGCTACTAACAATACCGCAGCCATAGGTTTGACAACTATCAACTATCAGCGTGGCAGTTGATGTAATATTTATCTGTTTTTTAGGTTTTTAATTTTATGTTTTAGGTACAAATGACATTATAGTTATCTAGGAACAAATTTCAAGCATGACAGCTGTCAAAATGACAGTTCATATAATATTTTGCCGTTTCTATTTCATATTTTGGATTAAAATGACATAAAAAGTACCTAGAAATTACTCTTACGTATGACAGCTATAAGACCTAAGATTAATTTATTTGCAATTTTTATGTCTTTGTATCCCAAAAATGAAATCAATACTGAGAAATGCGACATTAATTGACACTTAGACAGTTGTCAGATCTAAGCCCTACTTCTAGGATATTTTTATGTCATTAGAAGCAGAAAAACTAAATAAGAATTGAGGACCTTCATCAAAGTTTTTTTATGACATTTGTAGTACATGTTTGACATAAAAAAATAAAATTACCAATAAACGATAGGAAAAATTTAAGTCATGTGCGGGAAAAAAAAAATTCCTATCGTATATTTGTAATTTTGTAATGTAATCCGCATAGCAGCCGTTATTGCAATCATAACAATATAAATATAAAAAAATAAGCATACGAAAAAAAATATTGGAAATTGTTTTCACATAAAATGTTCTCAGACTAACAATGTTTCAAAGTTACTTTTGACTTAATGTAAAATTCATGTTGCATAAAACTATCCAGGGTAGTCAAGTATGGGTTTCCAAAATATTGTTATTTATTCGTTTATACAAGTTATTCCCGATTTTCTCATATCCGTATGGCTTCTCCACCATTTTACTACACAGTATGGTATTTTTTCAGAATTATACAACGGTAGAATAACATTGATAAATTAAGTTGAAAATTCCCGCGGTACAACCGCATGACTCGAACCCACGCGGCGAACTGACAGCGCCGCGCGGTACACTTTTTAAGCCACGCCTGCTGCGGTATAGTTTGCGTTCTGTTATTTTTAAGCTTGAATTACATTTCTTTTCATTATTATTCGTAGGGTGAATCCCAAGCCTGCGCGCTGCAGTGGGATTTTAACCGTAGACACCTTGCATGACAGTTCATAGCTAGTCAAACGTTAAAAATACGCCAAATAAGCTGCAAGCTACCACTAACGTTGATGAGAGTGGGATGTTACTTCATCATGAATGCATGTCAGGGTTCCTCACCATCTTAATACCCTGATTATATATAATAATGGGGGAGACCAATGGTGGGCGTACCGTCTGTTGATGTTGACCCACGTATTGTTAATAAAAAATATTTAACTACATTAGTGAGATGAGAGTAAATAGATAATGTTGATGACGTAAAGAAGTCATTAGAACCGTTGTTACTCATGTTGCTAATTCAAGACCCAGATTTAGTTATATCGGATATGACGTGAATGTTTAAGTAAGCTTAATCCACGCCAGTTGAATCCATCTCAAGGTACAAAATGACTAGGGTTTACATATAAATTAAAATTTCATATCATATCTCACGTCTGTGATTGCGTTTGTACTTCTAGGTTCATTGTTTGATTTTAATTGTATTTGCTCTAAACTTGCCACCGCTTTGTCGCACTGGTGTGATGGTTGGAAATTAAAATTCCTATCCGTTATACTGTTCGTATAGCAGTGTAAAAGTTAGGAAACCTATTTTTATTTCTCATACTTGGAAGTAGTGTTCGTTATTTGTGATGAAATGCATCTGCTATAGGAGATAACTTACTACTTAACATAAAATGGGCAATAAGGTTCTAAACCGGTATCGCTTTTCATATACTCTATAACCTTACTTTTCCAGTATTTCTGGTCTTCTGGTACCTTATGCAGTAAAATCATTTAAATAGGTACAATAAGAAATTATATGTGGGAAAAGTATGAAAAGTTGTCGGTTATGGTATATAAGTACTACGTTTGTCGCGTTTCAACTCTATTCAAAGGTCAAAGAGAGAATAAAGAGGTCTAAAAAATCGGTAGATAAATATTTGTGTACTGACAACATAACAAATCTAAAGCCAGAAAGAGAATGTGGCGGTAAGGGAAAAAGTTAAGATGGTTTTGACGCGAGGAGCGATAAAAAGTGTCGTTAAAAAAGGTAAAGCCCGATTATAAGGTAAGTGCCTGTACATCAGGCACTTACCTTATAATCGGGCTTTACCTTTTTTAACGACACTTTTTATCGCTCCTCGCGTCAAAACCATCTTAACTTGCTCTTATTCGTAGTTTTTTTTTTTTTTTTAATTGTAATTGTGAAGGTACAAGCGCGAGGCCCACCTGATGTTAAGCGGTATCCTGTGCCTATAACAGATGCATTTCATCACAAGTGACGAATTGCACTGCGCCCAACACCTTGAGACATACCTGTTAAGTCTCATTTTGCCTGTTATTTACATTGGCTCTCAAAGACTGCTGCCGGAACACACCGTTAGGTGCTTGGCGACAGATTTTCTACTTGAGGGTGGTCGCTAGCCAGGCGGGCATTCGCAAAATGCCCTTCCACCTTGCGGTGAAGCTCCAGCTCTGGGCGGATATAGATTTGATAGAGATAAATAGGAGAATAAAGAGGATACGAGAAAAGTTTCACTCGGTGGAAATAGAGGGTCATATGGGGAATGATTATGGACCCACACTCGGGACGTTGTGGTCTTCGAGCCATCAGCCATAAAAATATTTAAGTAATTAATCGCTTCTCCGCCTTTGAATGGAAATGCACCTTTTTATTTGTGACTGGTTAGATATTGACAATCTTCACGCGTTGGTAAGCGACGATTTTATCGAATATGTCATCAAGCAAAATCTGAAACGAAGAACAGCAGCGGTAGCACTAAGAAAGGAATCAGATTAAATACTTCAGGCAGATATTCATCGCAAGCTAGATGAGCATTCAAATAATGCCATACCACCTGTTTTAGTATATGTATCATATTCTACGCATCATTTCATTTATTGCTACTCTATAGGACTTTATGAATGAGTAAAACAGTGGCAAAATCCTACTTGCAATTACTCTTGCTTCACTTTATATTTTCTGACAACCCAAAGAGGGTAGGCATCAGACATGCAACACCAACCTATTTGCAAGAGAAGTAATGGCCAATTGCTGTATGTGCCAAAAGTATAAGAACTTAGAACAATGTCTTTGGTATAACTAATTAACGGTACTTACGTAGACAAAATCATTGTCAGCTCCTTGAATTTAAAAGCAGTCTTCTCTAACTGTTAAAAAATATTTAAAATAAAAATAGCTCCACTACTACAATGAAGCTTATAACAATGTATAAAGAATTTGAACGTTTATGTTTTTAAAGATGTTATATGGATTAGCAATTTTACTTACAATGCGATGCAGCATTTGCAAAACAGGTAATGGAATAATCATCAGAACTTAATGCAAACATTTTTCTGTGAATATAATCACAAAAGAAGGGTTTATAATAACTACCGTAACAGAGTTAATCAGCAGAGCTGGCGAGTCTAGCAAATCTCTTTTTGCCGGAGAAAAGTGGAAAATTATCTTGGAGACGGCTTCGGCATACTAATGCCATCCGTCGGGTCCGCTGTCACGAGATTGGATAGCTAAAGGCCGAGGCCGCGTGTGGCATTATAACTAATGCTTAATAACGGAGGATTGACCTTCAAAGGGGTTGCAAGAGTTATACTTTTGAGAAGACACATGAATTTGAAGAGTTTGCGAGGGATTTCTCTACGATTCTGATGATGTGTCTTTCTAGTATATGTTAAGCCAGCCTTTGACCAATATTACACGTGATGGGAAGTGATGACTTACCTTGAATGAGATTCAGAGTTTCATACGTCGTCCTTTAAAATCCAATCAAATATTCATTTCCGGCTAGACTATTTGAACCACAAACATACTCGTATAAAAAAAAATAGTAAGAGCTGACCAAAAGAAGTGCGTTTTGAAACAGGTTGAAAAAAAAGTTATAATCAATCTACAAATGGGAAAAAAATCCGTGAACATACTTTTATTTATATATTTATCTTTTCAATATGTTTTTTAAGTAAGTTTTTTTCATGATAAAGTGTTATTGTCTTTTATATTTACATATAGTTAATAAAATTAGTATTAAAATAAACGGTCAAGCGCGTGTTGGGCCACGCGCAATGTAGGGTTCCGTAGTAGCCCGTTATCATAATATAGAATAATTGTGTTGTTCTTTTTCTTTTTATCTCTCTACCTATAACTTTCGAAGCAATTTGTTATATTGTTTATAAATTGTGATTGCTTGCACGTGTAGACTGTTGTTGACCGTGACTATTAAGTAGAAGTCAGGGATTATCTATCCTTACTAGAGGACCTTATAACAAAATTAAATATTTTAACCACGTGCTATTATTATATTTTAAATATTTACATTAACGATTAATTTACTACCTAATATTATTCCTTAATTCTTTATGACTTGAACTTCATCAAAGTTAGAATCCCATGACACATATGTACAGTAACACATTACAAATCAAATACCCTTCACATGAACGTATACTCAAACATACAGAAACACGCACCGATACATACACCTTTCAAATTCCTCACAAACATTCACTTAAACTCGTATAGTCATTGTTCTGTGGTGTAGTATTGGTATACTACACCACAGAACAATGACTACACGTAAATATTAATTATAAAAATTAACAAAATGACGTTAACTCGAATAAAAACAATTTCGTTAAATATTTGTCCCATATGTATATATGTTTCAATATATTGATTCAGTTTTAAATTGTTCCTAAATAGTTTAAAAAAAATAGATGTGTTGCAGATTCTCTAAAGCCAGGAAGGACCTGGCTCTTGAGATACAGGCCACCAGCCTAGTTTTAGAGTCATAGACTCATCATAAATGTATTATAGCAATAAGGAGTAATAAAATTAATTAAAATTATTTGTTTTTGTATTTGGAGTAAAATTATTTTTAATAAAATAAACTAAAAATCTGCCCAGATCCTTTTGAAATTTTAAGTGGTCTTGATAAGTATTTATAGACTGATACATTTTCAGGTCATCGGCATGTAATAGCAATTTATGAACTTAAAATATTTTGATTATTATTTGACGATAAAAAGTAACAGGCCTAATATTGACCCTTGGGGGACCCCAGAACTAATTGGAACCACATTTGATTTAAAGCCAAAACTTTTTGGCATAGTTTCGTGATATATGATTTGAACCAGCGCCATAAATTACCTCGAATAGCGTTATAAGCTCCTTTGTCTAGTAAAATCCTGTGATCCATTCCATAAACAACTTTTAAAAATCAGTAAACACACTGTTTGTTTGTTTATTATTGTTTACGTTATAAATATTTCAGTAAAGCTTCGATAAGGTGGGCAAAATTGAGATTGGGCGATAGATTGCTACAACTTTAAATAATCCTTAGGTTGAATATATGGTGGACTGGAAAACAAATGGTGTCAGCGGTGTATTTAAGAACTTATGATGAAACATTATTAACTCCAGCGCCCTTAGTTAGATCAAGCCTACATAGTTCCGATTTGATATACATTTGATTATAGTAAAACAAACATCACCGATAATTAAATCTGACGTGTGGAGTGGGTGAGCAGATAATACATTTTATATTTCTGAAGATAACTTCAGAAATATAAAATGTATTATCTGCCTTCTAACCGTCGCGTCGGTAACAGTTGAGGGTTCAAATACTGATTGGAAGTGATTCGAGTAAATGTTACTAATATCTACTGGGTCACTTGCTGTTTTTGGAGCACCCATCTTCCAAGCAGGCTTGTCTGCCCTACCCCTAGAGTGTTTTTTATAATCCAGAGACGCGACGAGGGAGCGTCGCAAGTATACTGCGAAGGTGTAGCGAGTACGCTGCGGTAAGGTTGCTAGAAGACTAAAGCTGCGTACCCACAGCGCCGGAGCTGTCATAGAATTACTCCACTTCTAATAAGACATTTGTCTCTAAGCCTGACCATTTTTTGTTGACGTTTCCGTGCTTGTGATTTATGATTAATTATTTTCATGAAGAAGAAGCTAATTTTGAGAAATTTCATTAGTATTAAAAAAAACTATAGGTTGCTGTAACCCCCTCCCATCAATGTGGAATATTCCGCCCTCTCTCCCCCTCCCCATTGCACAAAATATATATGTATATACCATCTCTAAAGTCCTTCTAATGTATGTAGATAGACATTTTTTTTATTATCATTTTAAAAAAAAATGTTTCCGGAATCCCCCACCCCTCTGGGGGGATGCGACAACCTCCTCCACTTCTTCCTAGTATATAGTACATAACTATCTGTACCGATTCTAGTCCTTTCAGTACTTCATTTTAGTAACTTTAAAGGATTTATTGTAAGGATTTTGTATTTGGTGCAAAATTATCTAATACCCAAGTTCAACGACTATTACTGCTAAAGTTATAAAGTTATCTTAACCGCTATAATTTTCCTTGAAAATTCATAAACTGCACTATCATCATGAATTTTTCTTAGATTTTTCAAGCCAGCCGTTTAGGTTTTAGAGGGCGGGGGGACGCCCTACTGGAACAAAAATTTGCACTTTAAAGTTGAATATTTCGTAAATGGAGCATTAAATCGAAAAATAGTGTTAGCAACCCCTAAATCATTTCAAAATACCTATTTAATGATACCCCATTCGATGGGATAGACGACGAAAAAAAATTTCATACCCACAACAATTGTATGGGAGCTACCCTAAAAAAAAAATTTTCCCAATTTTATTTTACCACTTTGTCGGCGTGGTAAGTTTACATAACCGTACAAAATTTCAGCTTTCTAGAACAAATGGTCTCTTAGCAAAACCTCGGACAGACGGACAGACATACGACATGACGAAACTATAAGGGTTCCTTGTAGGTACTACGGAACCCTAAAAACATAACACGACATATATGTTACTCTGTTAATTTTCGATTTTTTGATTATGTTCGAAAAATAGTCCCAAAAAATATTTTTTATTTATTTATTTAATTGAATTATCGCATTTAATTGAAATCAAAATAGGTTATAAACCTTTAATTTTAAATTTCACCGTTGTTAATGTTTTAACAAAATGCTATTTTATCTATGTACTATTATATGTTCCTACACATTCTGTATATGGAAGTTATCCCTTGCTATGACTCTGGCCATTTGAAACATTCCTTAGTGGTAATACACGTATCTATGTGGACAGGAAAATAATATAACTTTGTAATAATGAAGTAGAAGAAAAGCGCCCTCTCATCTTTAGATCGTTGTAAAGGTGCTCTCACACACCAGTTATAAATTCACAACACTATGTGACGTTATAACTGCTATGTGAAAGCTAACACTAACGCTACAACACAATAATATCATAGTAAAACCAGAAAATAAGTTTAACTGGAGGCCCGTAGGAAATTTTTAATGCCTATACTCTAGTCTGGATACATAGGGTTGTGCATATCTCAAAGTATAAAAGTTATCTATATAAGTAAAGGCTACATCAAATCAATTCGTAGCAACCTGTTTGTATACGATTTTTATGATTATTGATATTTATATGCTTAATAAATCAACGCACTCTGGACACGCTAGATATTCGTCAAAGTGTGCATGCTGTGGCACCGCTTGGTACCGCTCTATGAAGTTAAAATACTCGTCTGGTTTTAGTATGAAAATATTTTTAAAGTCACTATCTAAATGACAATCTCATATCGTATATTTTACAGTCTCTTCTTAATCAGCACAGCGGTGCACGGGGCGTTTCCACAGTCCACTTCGGATATGCCCGAAACCAAGGTCGACAATCTCGACCAATACACTTGAGTACAGTCGGTTATTGAAAACATTAATTTTATAGACCGTTGTAATTATTTAAATCGTGTGTGAGAGAACCTTCATGAAAGAAAGCGAATATTGTTATTCGCTTTCTCGAATAAAGAAAGTCGACTTATATATGAAGTTTGTAACTTTTTGAGGCACTTGGAGACCTTAATTAAGCAATTGTTGCCGGAGAGTACGAACAAAATTACATTATACTGGTACTGGTTTTGGAATAAGGTTTTCTTGATGGAGTAGCTTTTTGTCACAATCTTACCTAATAATTGTGAGCATTGTCAGTATATATATCAGGGCAAGAGAGCGAAATATACGACTACTCAACTTTCCGAAATAATTTACTAATTCTCTATTATTACCTATGAAGCTTAAAATTTGATAATGTCGAACTATAGGTGTCGCTGCATGGTCGTCGGGTGGATGGCGCGGGTTCAAATCCCGCACATGATTTTAATATTTGCTTTCGTGATTTTGTAATTTTGAAACGTAAGAGACCGCTGTTTTAAAAGCCAGTAATTCTAGATTAGCCTGAATAACATATTTTACTGCATCATGACTATTAGGTAAAATAGTCATAACATGAAAACGGAACAAAAATGCACATTTCATATATAATTAGGGTAAAAGCCGGATAGTTGCCTCACATTTTGAAAAAGTAAATTTTTTTAAAGATATGGACTTCCTTACAATTATGCACTATGTATCTTAAAACATAGGTCTTTTATGTTTTATAATAGCCTATTTTTGTACACATAATTAATAACATTTTTGAATAAATACTGTTTTATTTCACCTCTCAGAAAAGGCATAGTTGCCTACTATGGCGGATAGTAGCCTAGCGTAGAAAATGCTTCGGAGGATATTTGCCTCATGCGGGGATAGTAACCTCGGAATGATTATTATATAGAATTTTTTTTTTTATAGCAATTGAAGTATAATAATAAAGATATTTATTATTTATTTAACAGTATTTCCAATTTAATGAGATCTTTCAATAAATACTATTCGAAATATTAATTAACATTATTAAATAATTTTCAGTTTTAATAATATAAAAATATTATTCAAACTTAAGGTTATGAAAGTTATTATAAATTATTTATCTTGAGAATACAACAATTTGGTAATTAACTTTGGTATTAACATTTTTTTTTCCACTAGCTAATGTTTCTAACTTTCCACATCTCATGCAATCGTTTTTCAATTTTTTACATGTGTCATGCAACCAAATCCGACATATCTCAAATTGAATCGCATCTAATTTTAACAAACAAATAAAATCCAACATTGCATGTTAAAAAATGTTAAGTCACTCTTGGGGCAACTATCCGCGAAAGTAAGTAGGGCAACTATCCTTTTTGATGCGGTTACTTGCCCTTTTAATTTACAAAAAAAATAATTATTATTTAACAATAAAACATATTATACAATGTAGTTTTAACTCTAATGCATGCAAAGAAAGAAAAAGTTGACTGAAATTACGTTCAGTTTTAAAAATATTCCATAGAAATTACGTACCAATATAATTATAACGCTCGTCAAAGTTTCGCCGCGCAAGTTTTTTGCTCACACGGATAAATCACGTGCGCCTGTTTCGGTGGCTTATGTGTCACTAAGACCTGCAGGGGGTCACTACTTATTGTGGTAAAGCATTAACATATCTTATAGTTCTAACATAGTATACTAAAAACTGAGGCATGTATCCGTCTGAGGCAAGTATCCGGCTTTTTCCCTATCCAAAACCGACCAATGCCAAATATCATCGCGGTGATTGGAAGCTATAAAAAAGTAACGTAACATAAAATGTATGAAAAATAACTATAATACAAAGGGTTAATGCATCAAGATGACTCTACTAATAGTAATGTTCAAACAATCAATTACAATTATTATTAGAAAAGAAATCCTTAATGAAATTACAACCCAAGCTCCAAATGGAACGCAAAAGTCTATAGTTTGTAATATAGAGACTGTCACCTACCTACCCACTCAGGGTAGGAGGGAGCATGAAAGAAAGAAGAGAGAGTTCAGTATAGAGTATAATCAAGAGAAAGGGTCGTGGATTTCAGACAGGTTTATCAATTTGGCAAGCTTCCTTGTTTAAGGACTTAGCTCCGGTCCGCTAGTATCCGAGTTGATGCTCAGCAGCAGGTCTGCCGTGCAGGGCTCGGCTCCACACCGCCGCGCCGGTAGAATGTCCCAGCTAGATGCTGTAGAGACGTTTGGCCGCGGTCGGTGCTGGAGGTCAGAGGACGGCCGGAGTTCAGAAGTAGTGTGTAGTACGGAAAGTTCTCCGTCTCGTACTGGCAGTTCAGCCTCGTACTTGAACCCTGGAATCAGATGTTTCCGGTCACAATGGGTCCAGTGAGATGCTGAGCTGGTGGGTCCACTGTCCCTCTGCTACTGAGCATATTAGGGACTCGCAGAGGGCCTTTAGGGATGTGGCCCGCCAGCAAACAAGAGGTATGCCATAAGGGCCAAAGAGGTAGATGCTGCTGGTGAAGAATTCGCCTCCGCTAAGGCTTCCGCTACCGAGCAAAAGGGACTAGCTAGGCCCTAAGCGAAGGCGAACCACCAGCCGCTCAGAATGCCAGAAGGGCGCAAGTAGGTATGTTGCCGGCAATGATGCTCACAATCCACGAGGTCCGTTCACTACCGAGCAAAAAAGGGACTAGCCTAGGTACCTCGTGAATTGCGAGCTACCAGCAACATCCTTTAAAGTTTGCCAGAAGGGCGTAAAATAGAGAACAGATTAGAATGTTGTGAAGCAACATAAAACACATAAATTGAACAAGAGAGTTAGCAGGTAAGACACACAATAAAGTACAGCAATTAAAATAAGATTACATACCATAGGTTTTTAGGTTAGATTTTAATGGGGTGGTCAAGTACACTTTCACTTTAAAACACAAACTTACCCAGATTTTGGGGCTTGTAATAGAACTTGTAGATTTAGTTAATTTAGTTAACTGAGTCTTTAGTAGTAGTTGCACAGAGGATGGCTGGGGTCAAAGTGATCGCTATTCCTCGTTGAGGAAAGGCATCATGTTGGGCGGATGTCGGGGGCGAATTTCATTACCATATATGGTAACGAAAAAAGCCTCCAAAACCGTTGTCGTCGCAAAGCCAATGACTGCACTTGATTTGAAAATATTTAAAATGCAACGTTCCTCTAGCGGAACTCAAAAACCACCATCATGGTATTTTCTGACAGACTGGATTGACATTTATTTTAACTGTCAATAGTCTAATTGAATGGAGGAAAGGAAGAAGAAGAAGAATGTTACTACCAGACTTAACGTTGTGATTGTTATGCGCGACCTCTATTGGTGAGTCGCTGTACTACCTCAGCGCTCGGCAAAGGTATTTAAGCTTATCGCTTTATAGGTCTTTTCTAACTTCATATGGAATTTAGATAGACGTTTGGTCGTTTGCCTACAGATGGCGCGCTGATTTAAATTAATATTTAGTGAAATTTTTAATTATTAAGTTAACCGATATTTTTAGATCGGTTACAAGACACTTAGTAAAAAAATTAGACGAAGATTCCAGTGAAATAGGTGGTGATTCTTACTAATTAAACAGCCTATTACGTTTTTTCCAGTAACAAGCTTTCTAATTTTAAATCATTCAGTCACTTTTCCTAGAATGGGATATTAAATATAATTCTTTTTATACCTAGTAAGGGTAGAATCTCAACGATAAGATACGTTTTAAAGGGAAAAACTATTTACAATTTCTTTTTCTATTAATATCCTGCTAACTCGATGGAAGATTGTTGTTCCGTTGATGACAATTCCATTAAAGGAAATTGCTTGTTCATCTCTTTACTTTATTTATTAGCTCTCTATCAAATTAATTTTAGATTGAAAATGTTGGAGGTCAATTGGTTTCCTTAGTTATGTTTTGATGACTGTATATATATTTACTGTATATATTTGAAGATTGATTCTATCTGAAAACTAAGTTTCAATCTAAAATAAAACAGATTTGATTTTTTTACCGTATTTACCGAGAGCGGTTTGTTTTTTTATTCGAAATAGGTTTGCGTTGGCCTTACCCTGCCTGATGTTGAGCATTGATGTGGTCTAAGATGGAGCACGCTTACCTAGATTAAACCTATTTACTCTCGATTTGAAGATACCCATATTGTATTCATCGGGAAAGACTGACCATGGTAAGGTCGAGTTCCACTCTTTCGCAGTACGCACGAAAAAAATGGAAGCGAAGCGCTTCGTAGGAGTCTTGGGAATATCAACCATGTACGGATGGTGCCTCTCCGTTTGTCTGGACGTCCGATGAAAAAAGGGTGAGGGCGGAACCAATTCGTGCAGTTCTTGTGCACTTGTATTACGGTACGTAGGGACGGACCAAAATTTAAGCTTCATTTTTGGTGGACTGTGGAGCGAAGTTGGAAACGAAGTGAAGTAATTCTAAATTCTATTAATTATGGAATATTTTAAGTGTAGGGTGGATTAGATCGCAACGTTGCGAATCTATTAACTTTTATTTTTCGTGAGAGGTGTTGCATAAATGCTCATTAACAAGTACATATTATGTTTGTTAGAACTTAATTCCTTGTGTTCCAAAATATGTAATAGTATTGTAACTCGATAATGTTCACCATCGACAAAACTTGTTATTACACGCAGCAGTGATGGGTCAGTGGCATTGGCTATGGACTGCCGCGCAGCAGGTCCTTGGTTCGAATCCCGACCAGAGCTTGAGCTTCACCGCATGGTGGAAGGGCATTTTTCGAATGCCCGCTTGGCTAGCGACCACCCTCAAGCCATAGATGTAGTCCATACTGAATTATACCACATCAGTAGTTACCGTTTTACGTTTTGGCAGCAGTGTGACTGCCGTGTCGCAGGTCCCTGGTTCGATACCCACTGCCGGCTTGAGCTTCACCGCATTGTGGAAGGGCATTTAGCGATGAATGGCCGCCCGCCTGGCTACCACCCTCAAGTAGAAAATCTGTCGCCAAGCACCTAACGGTGTGTTCCAGCAGCAGTCCTTGAAAGCCAGTGAAATAACAGGCAAAATGAGACTTAACAGCTGGTATAACTCAAGGTGATGGGCGCAGTGCAGTTCGTCACTTGTGATGAAATGCATCTGTTATAGGCAGAGGATACCGCTTAACATCAGGTGGGCCTCGCAATCGGCCAAGCATGGTTCAGTGGTTGACTTGAACCATCCGTGCCCATACTGTCAAAAAATAAGGTAGGTAATTGAGTGTAAATGGAAAACTACTACCGATGAAATATAAATGCGACAAATTTAATTACGAACAAGTAGTCACGTAATACTGAATGCTCAAAATCACTTTGTAATATCTCATTCCGATTTCGCTGAGCGGTTTGGCCAAAGTTGTTCCATTTGAAATTTATATAAGGATAAGGATATTTTTGCTTGGATTCACTTCGGATTCTGTAATGAAATCAATTATTCAAAGTCAAACTCCTAATGTAAATGGAAAAAGAATGTTATGATTTTTCAAACTTCGCTTATAATCTAATTCGTAATGAACTGAAGTTATTATGAAAACAATGTTGTATTAAAAATAAAACATTTGGTATTATTTGAGAAAATAATGTGTGATGACTAAATAAAATATCGAAATAGCTTACTTCTATTTTTGTGAGTGTTAGTATTTTTCCCCGTGTGGTGCCGGGTTAGAATTGCACCTCCCCATATCATCCCGTGGGTGTCGTAAGAGGCGACTAAGAGAAAAATACTGGAAGGTGGGCAGCAGCACCTTCTAAAGTACTGCCATCTTACACTGCGATCCCCAAGCCGCCTGCCAAGCATAGGGATTATGGCAATTACCCCCTTAATAGGGGAGGCTGTGTTCAGCAGTGGACGAGTTGGCTGTTACAGAACAGTACAGTAGTATTTTTAAGTATTTAGATTCATGGAAACGGGGCTCTTATTTCTAAACCTACGCTGTACGTCTACTGATTTAGGCAAATTTTTTGAAGCTTCGCTTACTGGGTCGTGATAGATGTATACAATAGAAAACTTTAACGGTCCCGGCTAAATAATATGCAACTTACATTTGTAGTCAACAAGTTGTAAATGATTGGAATCCTCCCTTGACGAAAAAAAAAACACTTGGTGTGCTTTTTCAGCTACCTTCTCACGTATTGAACCCCTCTGAAAAAAATTAAATAGAATTTATGATCCAATATTCGTTTTTAAGTTAGAACTCTACAAAAAACGTGTAACAGCTTGGTTTTGTAGCTTATCCCGTGTACGAGATCGATACTCATGACAAATAAATAAATAAAACAACAAACCGGCCGAATCCTATTCGGTACCGCGCTGAGGTTTCCAAATTATATGAAAAAAACGAGTATCGAGTAACGAGTTCTTGGTAAAATTTGAGGTGCTCCTGTTACTCGTACCTTCAATTCATTTCATTATTATGAGTTATTTTATTCTATATTTCATTATTAGTTATTATTAGTGAGAATAAGATAACTTGGGACGTATTGGTTTAATACAATAATGAGATTGACGTTGGTAGGTATATTATAGGTATAATCTTCAGAGACAGTTTTAATCAGCATAATGATCTTAGGACCGCTACAACACAGATAATACAGAAGGAGGTAAGACTAAGCAAGCGCTAGTGAATTTGTTCATTTGGTAATGGCAATCACAAGCGTTGAAGTTACCGGCGAGCTCGATTTTTACTTCAAATATAAGTCCTGATTAGGTTTCTCCAAATAGTATTTCTGAAACTATGTTAGTAGCAAAATATAATCCCTATGAAGTCTTAGCTAAAAATAAGCCTCCTTATGATGAAGCCTTTCGATCGGTACGATAAAGCTCCTATAGCTTTATTATACAGATCGATTATTTTTCTCGTACAACGGTTTGATTCCCGGTTCAACCATGAAATTATTTAAATATTTATGTATGCAGTTTAAATTGATTTTGTAATTCAAATAATGTCTTCTTTCAGTAAAATGTTCCATCTATAATATTCATGGTACTTTCCCTCCATCAAATGGAACGTGGAATGAATAAATGATGCACACTTCCAATACATTTACGAGAACACGTGTGATATAGGAATGCTTGGGTACTTGTCGGGTTTAATCATGATAACTATAAAAGAACTGTGTTGCATATGAATAGGGAGATGGAATATACAGGGCGTCCCACTGAAGAGTCTTCTTCGAGAATGATATCATATATTTCTTGAATATACTGAGATAGGGGGTATTACCGACTTCACATACAGGTTGGAACAAGAAATCATTTTATGGTTACCTCACGTACCATGAGATAAGGTCCAGAAAAATAAGAATAATAAGTTGCATTAGTATACATACATCAGAAATGAGATCAGGAATAATTTATTGATGTTATTTTGTATGGAACTCCGAAGCATCTTTGGGTAGGCAAGAAAAGTTTTTCAAAATATTTCATATTTTATGCAATTCAAAATAAATCAAACACAATACAGCTCTGTTGTGGTTATCATAATTAATCCCGACAAGTACCCAAGCATTCCTATATCACACGTATTCTCGTAAATGTAATGGAGGTGTGCATCATTTATTCATTCGACGTTCCATTTGCATGATTAACGACTACAATGCCTGTTGGATGAGTGTGAATAGTCTTTCTTGTCCTTTGTCATAATATTGATAATGTCTTTGTTGTTTTTATAAAGGGTTACGCGTTAATGAATCGCTAGCGCTAAAACATCTGATTACTTTGGATTTTATATTGTTGCTTCTCATGTTTTGTTTGTGTGTGTCATATTTCTTATACGTAAGTGAATTTTCATGTGGTTCAAATTGCATTATGGAACTACAAGGACTTCATGTTTTAGCTCACCGGTTGAAGCGCTTTATGGAGCTTTTTAATATTAGTAAATATACACTACAGACTCGTGGTCCGTACTTTTATTACTTTTTTGTGTTACATATAATCATTTTCATCTTTGAGTTCCTTCTCATATATTTTTTTCTCTTTATATCTTATTGGTTAATTAATTACGTTATACATTTACCGATTCAGTTTGTCGTTGAAGGGCTGGCGGCAATTTCCGGCGATGCCCTTGTTGTTTTAATTACAGCCTCCAGGACCTTTATGTTTCTGTTTCGTAGTGCAACTTATATACTTTTTATTAACGAATGAACTAGTTTAAGCAATGTTCCTGCGGCTACTACTTGGATGGATAACGGCCAATGGGATTTACTGCTGAGCGCAATGCTTCGGGGGCACGAGAAACATTCACCTTCGGTTATTGTTTTAGGATGGCGGTCAATAGAGATGCCTTCGGGCAACGTTAAAACTGCAACACTGCATAGTAGGATAATTTGCGACTGCCCGCCTGGCTAGCTACGCTATTCTCGGTCAAAGGAATAACCTGTCAATGTAAAAAACATATTCGGTTACATCCTCACTAGGTTGTGGTCAACGTTTAGAAGCAGTGATGGCTCAGTGGCATTGGCTATGGACCGACGCGCAGCAAGTTCATGGTTCGAATCCCACCGCAGGCTTGAGTGAAGCTCAAGGTGGAAGGGCATTTTGTGAATGCTCGCCTGGCCAGCTACCACCCTCAAGTAGAAAATCGTCAAGCACGTAACGGTGTGTTCTAGCAGCTGTCCTTGAGAGCCAGTACTTCTAGGTTAAGCCTGTTAACATCTGCGACCACATCATCATACCATCAGGTAAGATTGTGGTCAAAGGATTACCTATCACACCATCAAAAAATATGTATAGACAATCGGCAATAACATATATTTAACGTTGCAGTACCATATAATAGTGGCCGTGGCCGTGGGACTAGAATTCACCTACCATTTCTTCCTACGGTACCGTAAGAGGAGGCAATGGGAAAACTAATAGAATCTGGGCAGTAGTTATAGTGTTATCTTACACTGCGATCCCAAAGACGCGTGACAAGCGTGAGTATTGTAGCACATTTAAGAAAATATAAGTGAGTCTTTGTTCAACAGTAAATGTCTTCCAGCTGTCCATGATGATGAATTCATAGAAGATGAGCCTTTAACGAACTAACCGATACTATACCGAACTACGGGTTCCTGTTGCACAATTCTTTGTTAGAAAAATTCAACTGTCCAACCTGGAGATGATACTCAACGCTTTGAGTCTTCAAAGTAACGCGTTACGCTCTCCAACCAAGAGAGAGACAGTCATATATATAAATGAAAGAGACAATTTACAAAGTATAAGTTCCTTAAAGAGCATTGGTGTATGCTAAACAAAAACCACAGAATAAAAAGGACCAAAAGGATCACTCCGCAAAATCATTCTTAGAAAGAAACGACTTTAGCTGTGAAGTAATAAAGTGCACTTTCAATTTTAATATTTATATTCAACTACAAGGCCTCTCTTTCTATCGCATAACGTATAGCTCTGATCTGTTCTGACGCGGCACGCACCGTACAATAATCCCGTCCGGACGGATACTACGATGTACCTACAGCTTTGTACCTAAAGTGAGCCAGGCCTGTAAAAACAAAGACATTATTTAATAATACTTTGACAATTTAAAAACGGTGTCGTCGAATTAGTGTTTATAGCTGATCGAATATCAATCTACCAGCCTAGTGGGTAGGTATAGTCAGTTTCAAGTATTTAGGTAGATGTCACCAGCGTCAAAAAGACATGCAAAAAGAGAGCTTCAATAGCATATTTTGAAATACAACGGTCGGATTCCGGGGTTGCGAGTTTAAGTCCAGCTGGAAGTTATCTTTTTCCATTCAATTTTTTTTCTAAATAGACATTTTATTGCATAAAGGTCGTGATTTATTATTTTCACCGCTCGCTCCCATCATTCGCCACTAAAACAGCAAACAAACCGTGTCTAAATTATGCAACAGATCGGGACCGAGTACACATTTTGCGGAGTTTGTCGACGCCCCGTAATGGAGGTTATGGACGACGCGTCTTTTATTTTTAAACCTTGGACATAATGCCGTAGTGAATAAAAGGAAAGATACTGCGTCTGTTTAGCGGTACATGAAGTTATGAGACAAAATTAAACGGCAACATTTTTAAAACATCGTTTTTTTTTAAATTATTTATTAAATATGTTAGCTGATAGTAAATTATAACAGGCTCTCAAAGGCAGCTGCTGACACATACTGTCAGCTGCTAGTCTGGAAGCCAATCGCTAAATGCCGTACCAAAATACTTTAACAACTGCCAAATAAAACAACAATTGGTGACGATGGCAGAACCAGTCCTCCGAAGTACGGGAGCGCTGAGTAGTAATGTAACCAGCGGTCACCCATCTATTATGTAATGACCGCAGCGACCATTGATTATCTTAGTTGATCTGTTGACAACGACTAAGAATGCTACGAATGTTTGTCTCCTAGTTGTGGAACTTGTGGATGGGTTATAAGCAGTAAGCTGTATTATATAAGCCCATGTGGCCCCTAAAGTTTCAATGTTAGGAGAATGGTAATCATACTACTAATCAATTTTTTTTTATGCGTGATAGGTTAGCCTTTGACCACTATCTCACCTGATGGTAAGTGATGATGTGGTCGTAGATGATGTTCAGGCTAACCTAGAAGTACTGGCTCTCAAGGACAGCTGTCGGAACACACCGTTAGGTGCTTAGCGACAGATTTTCTACTTAAAGGTGGTAGCTAGCCAGGCGGGCATTCGCAAAATCTCCTATATATAATATAACATTTAAATATCATAAATTGTCTGCGCACTCGCCCTAATGATGAGCATCTGACATGCTCGAAACCCGGGTCGACGTATTCGATCCCCAACGTGAGTGTTTTTGCCGGTTTGATTTATAGTATTTAAATATGTGTGAAACTAACGAGAATTTCATTTCAATAATATAAAAATTTTTTTTTTCAATTACAGAGATTTGTTCAACATAAGCATTTGTAATTTATAATACTCTTTAATTCACATAGATTTGTTCAACATTTGTAATTTACCAATTCCTTTTTGAAACTGTATGTTAATTTGTAACATATTCATTGTAATTTAAAATGTTTAACAAAAAAGCTGACGTAAACTGAAAATATTCTAAAACAATAATGAAAAGTAAATAAACCAAACCGTCGTATACGGTTTTTTATTTATATTACATCGACAAGTGAAAATGCAATCACCATGAATGTAGCCACAGCCAATATACGCATTATTAGGGATAACTCAAATACAACTTGTTAGATTTCACTCAAAATTTAAATGGGACCACATGTCAACCACCTGCTTTCTAATATAACAAAATACACTACTCTATTATTAATTTCTAATATAACAAGTACACCCTGTAAAAAGTCATGAGGAACTTAATACAAACGAAAAAAAAATACAGCCCAATTGCAAAACTCCTTCTTTTTATGAAGTCGGTTGAAAAAGGCCATTCCTCCATATTCGTCTTCCTTTACAGCTTGCTGAGTTCATGAATAGTGCATGAGGCAAACTCTCCCCGAGGTGTTAGCTAAACTACGGCGATGCTTCATTGAATTCTGATATGCATACTTATTACCTTTTATAGGGGTTTATCGTTATACATCTCTTTCGTATGACAGGTAAGCCGTAGGCAGCCAGCCATAAATTTATAAGGTGCCAAAGTCAGAGGCAGGAGTAAGGGTAAGAATAAGAATAAGATGAAGAATATTTTTTTAACTATAATTAGAATGATACGTTTATATTGATGCCCATTTTTGTATAGATCACCTATTTATATTGTTTGTAATAAATAAAAAAGGCCAAGTGCGCGTCGGACTCGCGCACCGAGGGTTCCGTACAAACCTGTAGGTATATAAGTAAAAGTTATGGTATTTTTATTGCTATATGAAATCCATAACATTTTTAAGTAATTAGAAATATTATTATTATAATATGATGTAAATAAAAATGTATGGTTTTCGTATTTTTTCTTTACCTGTGTTATAAGACGTTGATTTGTGCCAAATTTTAAGATTCTGAGTCCACGGGAAGTACTACGGGAAGTACAGTAGTAAGTAGATAGTGACAGAAGCGTGCGATCCGTTCTATTGTGGGGGTCAAATGGGACGTATCGGCTTAACCATATTTTAAAGAACTGGGAATCCTCACCGTACCAGCTATACAGAATAAATACCAGGTTTGCCTCTTCGTTACCTTTTGATGTACTGAACCCTAAAAAACAATAAAACGCAACCGACAAACAACACTGAAAAGTTTATAATAAATTGTTGAAGCCGGTACCATGCTGATTCTGAAGACTGACCTCACATTAGCATGGCCCGTACACAAGTTATTTCTTACTTTTCAGTGGAAGAAGAAACTTGGAAGCCTACAATACTGTCACCTACCTAGAATACTGTTTATCATCGACAGTAGCTAATAGCATTAAGGTTGAATTGGCCGGTCACTTCTCCATACAAACGCCGTAGGGTGATCACTTCCTTATTTGAGATTTTAAGTCCAGACTTAAGCATAATACTGATTGATATCGTCATTATCTAGGCTTGTATGATGCCAAAATTTTAAAAAGATAACTAAGTTGTAAGTTTATGAGCCTCGAAAACTTTGTATGAAAATGTTTCGAGCCTCATAATACTCAAGTTTATTATTTTATTAAAATTTCGGCATCATACAAGCCTAGATAATGAGGATATCAATTGGTATTATGCTTTATTTTGGACCTAAATCCTCAAATAAGGGAGTGATCACCCTACGACGTTTGTATGGGAAACGGGCCGGCCAGTTCACCCTTAAAGCATCATTTCAGTTACTTGGCTATAACTTGAAAGCTACTTAACGGATTTTAATGGAATAAATATGAGCGAAGAATCTATTTCGAAGCGCTTGTAGCGAAGTTTGGTTAGCTGTTCTTATCCGATCAGTTGGATGGGTGACCGCTAGTGACATTACTACTTAGCGTTTCCATGCTTCGGAAGGCACGTTAAGCCGTCGGTCCCGGTTGTTGTCTTAGGATGGCAGTCGTTATAGCATGGTGGTAGGGCATTTTCGAATGCCCACCTGGCTAGCTACCACCCTCAAGTAGAAAATCTGTCGCCAAGCACTTAACGGTGCGTTTCGGCAGCTGTCCTTGAGAGCCAGTAATTCTAGGTTAAGCCTGTTAACACCTTCGACCACATCATCGCTTACCATCAGGTGAGATAGTGGTCAAAGGATTGTGTATCAGTTTTAAATAAAAAACAATACAATAGTGGTTACCAGTATAATATTAAAAATAAATAATTTGATTGTAGCTATTCTATTTCTATAAAATAAAATAGGATGACGAATTTTAATATTGTTAGGTTTGCAATAACGCCTGCTATGCGGATTACATTACAAAATCACAAATATACGATATGAAAAATATCTCGCATATCCCGCACATGACTTAAATTTTTCCTATCGTATATTTGTGATTTTGTGATAGGATGACGAATCTTCCTTCCCCGGAAACAAGAACGTAAATACAATTGTCTTCTCTGCCAAAGTCAGATGTAGGTATAATTAATGGCAAAAAGTGGCACGCCAGATTGATCAGACGCATTTGTACCCGTCGACCTGCATCATTAGTCATCTCGGAAACAGGCTGTTCGCAGGAACTGAACCGGAAGTAACCTTGTGCACGTGTTTTTTGAATTTTATATAATTAAGATGATTTTTGTAATCTATAAGACTGTCACATATATTTTACCAACTTTCAATAGTAGAAAGACTGGGAAGTAGGCCATCTCCGGCCCAATTCGCGATATAATTACCTATCATACTTGCCTGTCTCAGGGTTGTTACTTATTTATAATGAGAAATAGGCAAGAGCCAGGAAGTTGTATTTTTACTTGTGTTGTCTGGGTTCAGGGTTAGTGAGGTCGGTTTTATACCTAAACGATGAGAACACCTTTCACGATGAAAAAAATACCGACTGACGATACCTATGTGGTTGTGGGGCCAGAGACGTGCGACGCGGGGCATACCTAATACAACAAAAAAATTAGTAGGCATCACTCATCATCAAGTAAAAACATAGGTATGCTAGAAGTGACTTGCTTACCTTTCCTGTTCAGTAGGTAATCTGAACAAAGACAACTCTGGAATCTATGAATTATTTAGGCAGCCATAAGTTCTCATGCGATTATCAAACATTTTTCATTTATTTAGCGGTGCCAAAAAGCCGTGACGCGCGAACCTTGTTCGGTGTTAGCCCCGGCT
Organism: Plagodis pulveraria; assembly: GCA_963890685.1. Lineage (NCBI taxonomy): Eukaryota > Metazoa > Arthropoda > Insecta > Lepidoptera > Geometridae > Plagodis > Plagodis pulveraria. The sequence continues at coordinate 8,298,211 of OY982950.1, forward strand.
GGTGCACTGAGAAACGGGTCGAGATTGTGTTAGAGTGTGCGTGCGGGACGCATAGATACTATGGCGCACACAAACAAGCCGAGCGCGGTGCGTTTGTATGAAGATAACTTACTTCCCCACTCCTTCTACTATACAGATTATTTTACGGTGCGTGCCACGCATCATAAGCGATCAAAGCTATGCGTGGCTATACGATAGAAAGAGAGACGCCTTTTAAGTGAATAGACATTACTAGGTACTTCGTGCTTTGCAAGCTGAAGTGCACTTTATTGCGTCGAGGCTAGAGTCGCTTATTTATAGGAGCGGATTTTTGAGTAATCCTTCTGATCCATTTTATTCTGTGGTTACACTACAAATTACTGTAAAATGTAGACAACTGCCAATATGCTTATACCTCGATGACATTGTAATTGTATTCTTGTGACAACCATAAAATTATGGCTGAGTGAAAATCAAGCTTGTGAGCAGAGTATCAAATAAGGGTGAAAAAACTAAATAAAAAAAAACGAAGCTACTTCTAACACTGAATTAACTAGTGGAAGTCGAAATAATTTATTTCATACTTTGCACTCTTAGAAGTAATTTCCGTTTTTTACTATACATTTATGCAACACTAGCAAAGCAATCCCAAAATGCCCTTCCACCATGCGGTGAAGCTCAAGCCCGCGGTGGGATTCGAACCATGGACCTGCTGCACGGCAGTCCATAGCCAATGCCACTGAGCCATCACTGCTTCAAAATCACCATAAACTATACACTTAGTTTGAGGTAGAAAACCACTTTGAAACCACATTATAAAATTAACACGTCAAGCCAAAAATTAACCTTGTTAAGCTAAAATATTTCAGCGAAATAACGTAAACATTATTTCACTATTGTGCTCACCCTGTATAGCTTCCATTACCGTGCCATTGTCGTTTCGCGACAAGAAAATTATAATGATTAATTGTTTCTGCATCGTCATAACCGGATTGTATAGTTTCAGGACAAAAGTTGGTTTTGATAGGATGTTGTACGTGTTCATAATACGTGCTCATATGCTTTTATCATTCTGTAGTTAAGTGAGAATCCATTTATATTTTAAACTTTCTTGTAAGAATTGGGACTAAATTCTTGTTGTCTTTCTTCAAAATACGAACGTATTTTATGTATGATGGCAGAGACTTAATACAATCCCATCAAGACACTACTATAATATTTATATTTAGCCTACGAGCTTCTATCTTTATCGAAGATGTCAGCACATCACAAGGAAGGTGAAGTTTTATACCACTCAGTTTTACCAAGAGTCAATCAAGTACATATTACTATATTTTCCGTAGATTTATACGTTGACTAGCCTTTACAAATACTACCTGAATATAATAAAGTCCAAATAAAAGTTATAACTTCTCTGCAAGTCGTGGTATTTCTATACATTATCAGTCAAATAAATACTAATGTCCTTGGACTCTAAAATACTACTGGAAGGATTTCAAGTAGGAATTAATTTAAACAATAGCATGTATTTTTATACGTAGGTCACACTAAAAGTTTGCGTAACCTAAAAAAACAACATGTTATAATTAAAAGATAATGTTTATTGCTTTTCAAAATACTCTCCTTTCCATTGTAAACAGATATAAAATACAGATAAATATTTTAGATAGATAATTTTAAACAAGTTTCATGCGAATGAACTATTTTTTAAAACAGGAGGACCACAGATCTAAAGGCATGTTTTCTACGTGCTGATTGAACGCTATCACTGCCTTTTCGGAGTTGGTAAATGTGAAACCTCTCATAAAATGTTTGATTTTTGGGAAAATACAGAAATCACAGGGTACGAGGTCAAGGCTATGTGCAGGGTGGGTGACGAGTTGTACTTTTTCGAAAGCTAAAAATTATAAAAAATATTTGTTTTGTTGGCCGTGTGAAGTAGCGTTGTCATGATGTCGGAGAACGCGGCTTTTTGGTCGTCTTTTGCGAACTTTTTCTAATACCCTGGGTAAACAAATAGTAGAATACCACTCTGCATTATACCACTGGGCATTAACACTCTTTAGATCTTCAAGTGGAATTGTGCAGATGGGACTCGTAGCTGAGAAAAAAAACGTGATGATTTTCTTACCAACGTTTCTCGCTTGCATCACTTTTGTTGACCTGTTCTCATTCTCAAACACCTATTCACAAGATTGCTGATTTTTTTCGGGTTCAAAACAATAAATCCACGGTTCATATCCTGTGACAATGTCATAAACAGCATTAGAATGTCCGTGGTCGTACTTCAGTAGCATCTGTGAGCACCATTCCACGCGAGCCCGCTTCTTCTCCGCTGTCAGTTCATGAGGGATCCAACACAACAAAATTTCCGATTTTTTAATTCTTCGTGTATAATTTTTTTGAATTTGGCTCATACCAATCCTCAAGTCCTCGAATTGTCTCATAGGTAATCTGCGGGTTTTTAATTAACAGTAGCCACATTGTTTTTGTTGATGGCAGTTCTTGGCCGCCTTTCACGAAATTCGTCATGTAAAGAAATCCGACCTCTTTCAAATTCAGCAAACCACGCTTCACTGTGCTCCAACAAGGTGCTTCTCTCTCAAAAGCATTTTGAAGGCGAGCAGCACAGTCTTGCGGAGAAAGAGAACTTTTAAAATCATAAAAAATCATCGCCCTAAAATCTTTTCGACTTAATTGCATTTTCGTACGTAGAACTTATATGTGTGAAAAAAAAAACAATTGACAAATGAATTCCAGTCAAATATTTTTTTTATTACTGAATATTAAAGGTTGTAAGTCATTTCAAAAAACATAATATTTGAAATTCAAATACTTCGGATTAGCTAGAAGTGCAAAACTTTTAGTGTGCCTCATGTATAAGGTATATATTTTGTTTATCTATTTTATATCCATCCGCGTGTTAATCGTTCAAAAAAGTCCAAAAGCTTCGTAAATCTAGTAAAATAAAAAAACTGCATCAGAGTAGATTGGTTCTTTTATAAAGTTACACCAAACCTAAAATATTTTCCCTTTGATAAAGAAATATCACAGATCTTTAATTAAACACTAACATCTGCGAAACTTCCCACACGTGCACAGAATAGTATTTTGAGAGAAAAATATTTCCAGTCGAGAGCACTGGAGAATATATGGGAAAACTTCCCGGAGTTATTGGCTCAACTTGGTAATCCTTTTTGCGCTTGCTTGCTCTTTAGTTGAGATAATGTGCGTGTTTACTTTGGAGAGGCTTCGCTCGTAATTTCTGGGGACACTTTTCAGGTGAGAGATAAAGACGCAATACTTCACACTTAAGTATAACATTAAATTTAACTTTAGAATCTATCCCAAAGAGAGTTGAGTAGAGAGAAAAGGAAAGTAAGTAGTATTCAGCAATCAAATTAAATAGGAGTCATATCAGGCGGCTCCACCGCATGGTGTCTCGTTCAGTCCACAAATATTGAAATGAAGAAATAAAGGCTATGTCAATCTAGCAGAAGGTAATAAAATCTTCTAACATACTCAAAATTTTTAACTATCATACAAAGTATCTACGAAAAAAGAATTCGTACAAAAAACTGTTCAATCTTCTTCAAATAAAGAGTTTGGTAAAAAAATAAAGAATTGATCGACTAAATCGAGACTAAAGAGGATTTTTGCGAAAGACTCTAAATTATTGTAACATCAATAAGCCATCAAAAAAGTTAGGATTTTGGGGGTTATTACAATTTGGATGCCGTGGACCAGGATCGACTATATTACTTCTAGACTATAAGTGGGTAAGTAAGCGTAAAAAAAGGTTTAGGACAGGAATTTGTTACGGTTTATTACCGGTGACCAAAATTAGCAGAATTGTGTAGATGTTAGCATAACAAATGATTTATTAAAAAAAAAAATTGGATCTAAAGTGATATAAGATATATTATGCTTGTACCACTTTAGCACTGTCTCTAATTAGTAATATCAGATATATATATAATATATAACAAACAACAGCATTTGTTACATTGTCCGCTGTAAATAAATATAACACGCTCCAGATCAATTGGAATACGTATATGAAGCACTATCGCATCCACTGCATCGATTCTATTGTTGATTTGAAGCGCTCGTAGCGAATTTTACTTAGCTGTTCTCAACCGATCAGCGAAGTTAAGCAACGTCGCGCGCGGTCAGGAGTTGGATAGGTGACCACTAGTGACATTACTAGTGAGCGTTTCCGTGCTTCGGAGGGCACGTTAAGCCGTCGGTCCCGGTTGTCGTCTTAGGATGGCAGTCGTTATAGCATGGTGGTAGGGCATTTTGCGAATGCCCGCCTGGCTAGCTACCACCCTCAAGTAGAAAGTCTGTCGCCAAGCACCTAACGGTGTTTTCCGGCAGCTGTCCTTGAGAGCCAGTACTTCTAGGTTAGCCTGAACAACATCTTCGACCACATCATCACTTACCATCAGGTGAAATAGTGGTCAAAGGCTAACCTATCAGGCTAAACAGCTAAAGGTTCAACGCCCTATTAGAATGGGTACATAACGGTAGATGAGTGTTTATAAATATATTCCAAGAAAATAAAGAATGATTCAATAGAGAGAATGAACCGAATATAAGTCTGGCCTTGAAAATTTCTAGAGCACTTTTTCATTACCATCACGATCAAAACATGTACAGTACAAACGCAAAGCGTTGGACAACAAAAGGAATTTAATCTGTTAGCGGTGCCAGGAAAAACTGCGGCCAAGTTGTGGCAGTTTAAGTTCTCCCGCAATGTTACGACAGAAAATTTTCAAATTTTTTAATAAATGCTTTTATATTTGAAACTAGGTCTCATTTAAATTCACTGATATGATGACATGTGTGTAATTAGTACAGTGCAGCAGGCTATTTCAAAATGTTGTCAAACGTAAGATAAACAAACCGTTTAATACTCACATTTGAATTTGGGATTATTTATGCGTTGAAATACGTATAACTAACGTTTGTAATAATTCATAAGTGGTATTGGACTCGATGCAAACAAACTACGTTGACAATTGAATGCACCAATACAATTTTTTTTAAGTGTCATCTTTGTAGGTAACATAGGTAAAACAGTCCAAATTCATTTATAGTTTGTAGCAAATCATACACAATGCATAACACAACAAGTGCAACTTTGCAATGGATGTATGACGCCTCGTTCTAACTCCTTTACAGTACCCCTACTAGAGCCCTGTATAGTCTCCAATTAATATTTCCCTTACCATTATTAAAAGCGCTACGAACAGAATCTTACTAAGGTTCTGCGTCACTTTGGTTATGGAATTCCACACGTAAGTGCTTCATTTATCACGGGCTATTACCATGGATACCAGTCAAAGATGCAGAATACACTTCCAAATCAGAGGTCGGCCTTCGATCAAGTAAATATTAAAATGGTTTCGTATGCAAACTTATATGAATTGCTGAATTGTGTCAATTTTTTTAAATTTTGACTTGATCAGATTATTTTAGTATCCATTCACGGTTTTTCCTTTCATTAGGTCCCATGTAAAAGGGACGAGTATACTGCTATCTACCGATATACAGTGACTCTGATAGCTATAAAGTTTTAGTTTGTCAGCAAAACTTCATATCCGGGTCTAGGCATATTAAACTAAGGGTCTCTTTTAAGCCCCTCGAACAACAAGGTAATCAAAGCTTTCACATGTTTGCCCTAGTAAAAACAGGCTTTAATAGCCCATATAATTATCTCAACATAAATAGCATATACCTAATGTAACTTATTTTCAACATTTAACGCAATAAACAAAATGTTTAGTCGCAAGAAATTACCGCAGTCTACGGCACATTTCCGCGACAAGTCGCATCTGTTCGGTAGCCGTGCCATCTCCGGTATTCATTACGCGTTGTTTTGCCGCAGTAAGTGCATTGTTGCGACACAAAAGCTGAGGCGAGCGGCCTGTCTGTGCCTTTTGTTGCTCATTCGTCATTGTTACGTGAACACGGGTATTTTAGGCAGTTTGTGAAATATATATTTGAACAGGTGTTACGAGAAAATGATTCCATGAAAATGAGTTCTTTTTATCTAAAATATTCTCTTATTTTTATAAGCTATCTTGTCCCAGATCATCAGAACCAATCAGAAATTTTAATAGGTTTTTGGTTACATCAAAAAAGGTCGCAATTTATTATTTTGAAATCTAATCTCTTGAATGTTTAATTTTTTCGAAAGACTATACATGTTTCACTAATTTTAATCCAGGTTGGATAAATGGCGATAGGTCTCTGGGACATATTTAAATTTCGGTCATGAGATTGGATTCCAGACTTTCGAGAGATTAGTGTATAACATGGTATTGTAAGACTTGCAATATACGAAACAGAAAAGATTATAATTATAACATCGGATTCGGTAACATAAGTAAGTATGTTGAATATGAACACGCACCGAACCGATAATATAGCCCGTGGGGTAACGTGTCACTCCGCCATGTCTACTCGTGGGTGTCGTAAGAGGCGACTAAAGGTAACACACCAGAGGGTGAGCAACAGCGCTTTCTAAGGAACTGATATCTCACACTGCGATCTCCAAGACGCATGCCAAGTGGATTATTGCAAACCCCCCCATTATGGGGCAGGCTGTGTTCAGCAGTAGACAATCCGACTGATATCATAATATAGTTACTTTGAAAACGTTTTATTTCAAATACAATGAAAACATATTATCATATATTGGTTATTAGGTACTAAATACGTATTTTTAAAATACATTAAAAGTGTCTGCTAAGTGTTTTAGCTCGTTGTAAATTAAATTAAAAACTGAAACTAGCACTTACTTTCAACATATGTTACATTAATGAAGAGTACATAACTAACTTATTATGAACAATTTGTAAACTTTTATTTTCAGTTGTGTTTGGAGAACTTACGAATTTATTTTGCAATCTGCAAGTCTGCCTACGGAATTAGGAGTCCCACATTCACAGAGTAGGAAAAGGACGATTTGCTCGTGTCGCCATCGAAGTAGAAAAGCAGTGTTGGCTCAGTGACATTAGCGATGGACTGCCACGCAGCAGGTTTATGGTTGGAATCCCGTATTTTGCAAACGCCCGCCTGGTTAGCGACCGCCCTCAAGTAGAAAATCTGTTGCCAAGCACCTAACGGTGTGTTCCGGTAGCTGTCTTTGAGAGCCAGTAATTTTAGATTAATCCTGTTAACACCTTCGACCACAACATCACTTACCATCAGGTGAGATTGTGGTCAAAGGCTTACCTAACAGCAATAAAAGAAAAAAAAAGGAAAGTTAAGTTATCCGTCAGCTTCCTCTACCCCAACATCGGGTAGCAGTTCAAACTGCAAATCAAAGATGCCAACAGTGAAATTTTGGCACAGTCCATGACGTCAGATTTTGTACCGCTCAGAACACGACCAGCTGAAGACACAAAGTATGGTCATTCATCCATTTAAAGAGGCTTCACCTAAGCAAATTGCAGGACCTCTCAGTTGCAGCAATCTGGATTTATTGTTAATTAAAAGAAAAATTACAAAAGATCATTCAAAGAATAGAAGAGGGCAAGGATGTTGCAATCACTGCTTGTGCAGCTCATCAGATAAGAACTGAGCTACCGATACCTCTTCAAGAATATGTCTAGTAAAAGATGCAAGGAAGCGTTGTGCTCAAACCCAATTGTATCCCTTCTTAACCAATAGTTAAGAAAGGCCTTAAACGATCACAGTGTAGATGGCCCGAGTGGAGAAGATTGGATGTGAATCCGGCTAGGAGATAGTGAAGGTATGTTGGTGACCATTTTAAACGTTTTTTTTTTACATAAATATAACCATAAGACTAAGTAGTTGTCTATTAACCTCTGCACAACGACCTTACGAGGTAGATGCATGTGAAAAAGGTGTAGGAATTCACACAGCTGATTTTAAGCGGAAAATGGATTGGGCCTTTGGACGCATAATGAAATAAAAAGTGCATATGGTAGAGATGCAATAAAAAATACAACAAAAATAGGGTACAACGTAACTCGTACAGAATAGTTTATAATGTAATAACAAAACCAGCGAAATATTCTAAAAACTGCTTAGCTATGTGTTAAAATATGAAATAAAATACCAAATGAATTAATAGATCTAAATATAACACGATTTAAAAAGAAAACCTATACATGTTTGCATGATAAAAATATCTGATGTAAGAGACTCCCTGAAATAATTTAATGATTATACTTAGTTTTAATTTGCATGCTACTCTAGTACAAGCAAAACATGAGCATTTTAATTTTTATAATAACAACTTTATACCTACCATGTTTTAAGTATGTAGATTAAAAACTTTTATCTTTATTGTTGCTTTAAATTATAATAATTTTACGCTGAAATTATTTTAAACTTTTCGAAAACCTATATTTATATTCTAGGTTTTGGCATACTTATGAAATTTATGATTTCTGTGGGAGAAGCCCTGAAACACATTAAAACTAGTTTGGAGCTAATGGGCTTACAACTCACCAGTGACATATATATATTTTATTTGTATTTGTTTATGATACAGCACGGCGCATGACACGAGCGAAGTAAAAATAGCCATGTCCCTTTTATACAGCGCATGGACCTCATCAAAATTCGCAAATATTTAATTCTACTAACTGGCAAAACGTGTATGTTCCACATACACACACATTAATCACCACCCACGCATTCCACACGCACAGAGCGGAAACCAAGCTGAATAATCAAATTATTTAATCTCTGAGGTTTGCTGACATTTTAATTGATAGGTATAGAACGAAAAAGAAATAATTTTAAATTATACATATTGCTGGGTGATAGTTATCTTCAGCAGAGTCCGTCTTGCGAGGTACCACCGCAGTGTCTGATATTCTGCCACAAAGTTGTAAGGTGCAAGTACTACCTAATGTGTTTAAGCGTCAAGGGTTCTGTAGCGAGTGTAATATCTTATGACTTATGTCTTGAACAAGACATATTTTTTTTTTACCAAAAAATGGAATCGACTACAACACTCAAATGTGTGAAATAACTTGTTGAAGTTGGTACCATGATGGTTCAAAACTACCTATTATCACAACATTGTGCGCATCTGAAAGCTCGTAGTTTCTCTTTGGATTCTTCATTAAACAATAAAAACAAAACGCACAAGAAAATAACTTTCCTTACAATATCATGTTCTTAAACTTCAACTCATATTTCACGCCCGAGAAAGTAATAATTTAAACGTATCCGGGCTACCGATTACCCTAAGAATTTATTATCGGAGGATACACTTAGAAAAACTCATAAAACTCAGCAAATTTCTTCAATCCGGCACGCTTATATAAAATCTCTTGGGACCGAACAGGTACGTTCAAAAAATGATTAAATGGACTACGAAGTCCATCTCCAGTTTAAATTGAAAATGTGGATTTGTGAATCAGTGTGAGGGTAACAGAAGAGAGAAGAATGTCGAACAATATTAATAAAACATGATATTATTAAGTACATAATGATAGGTACATTATGCAATAAGTGGGCGAAGTTGTTAATTACAATCGAGACGGGTTTTAGCCTAAATGGAGTAGAGATTGTAATAAACAACGCGCAAGAGTTATATACGATGTTTTTCAATACACTTGCAAGGAACGAATACGAAAATATGTTCTTGATCTTTTTGATTGCAATAATAATCTAATTAAAAAGGTTTATAAATAAATCTTCTAAAGTTCTACTTCAGTAGGTAAAATACTCTTTGGTTTGTTTTTATATGAAAAACGAACGAAACAAACTACACTTCTGGACTCATCTATTGGCCCACCTTGTATTTTCAGTTTCGTTTGGTCCTAGCTAAAATTTTATATTAGGTCGAGCAAAAAGTTTTTATGCAGTTTTGAACCTGGCACATTCACAATTTCATTCAATAGTCTTTTTTTGAATTTCGAACACAGAATTTAAAGAAACAAAAGACAATTTGGAGCCTGTTTGTTGATATCAAACAATCGAATACTAAGAAAACTTGGTTTTATTGGTTTACTTGGATTTAATTCTTGAAAAAGTGATTGATATCTTTGGTTTTGCAACAAACATTACTTATTCTTAACATTAAGGTGAGGTTCTATCAATAATCTATGGATACTTCACCTGAAGTCGCCGCCCAAGCTGTGGCACTTATTCAGGCCGGACACAGCCAAAGAAACGTGAGTGCTCAACTTAATTTAAGTCGATCTGCGGTCCGAAATGTTTATCGGAGGTACCTAGAGACTGGCGGCTTTGTTCGTCGCCAAGGAAGGCCACGATCTCGGGTCACAACTGAAAGGCAGGATCGATTCATCGTGACGACCAGCTTGAGAAATCGTCACCTTACCTCCATTGAGATACAAAACCAACTTCGCGACTTCCACGGAGTATCTGTGAGCGCTTGAACTGTTCGGAGAAGGTTAAAAGAACGCGATATGGTACCACACAAGCCAGCTAATGGGCCCAAACTAACGCGAGCGCACCGAACAGCGCGCCTTCATTTCGCACGCAGTCATTTAAATTGGACACAGCAAGATTGGAGCCGTGTACTCTTTTCTGATGAGTCTAAAATTGGGTTACATGGCAATGATGGAAGGAAGAAGGTCTACCGACGTAAGGGAGAGCGTTTCGCACAATGCTGCTTTGAAGAGAGGGTTGCTTATGGCGGTGGCTCATGGACTGTCTGGGGCGGTATATCCGCGAGCGGCAAAACTCAACTTGAGGTTGTTACAGGACCACGGCTGCCAACATTAAATGCTGAAAGGTACATTTGTGAGTGCTTAGAACCTCACGTGATACCATACGCGGACTATGTGGGCCCAAATTTCCTTTTTATGCATGATAATGCAAGAGCCCATGCGGCCGGCATCGTCAGGGAATATCTTCGGGATGTGAACATCACAGTTATGGACTGGCCAGCCAGAAGCCCAGACATGAACCCTATTGAGCCCACGTGGGACGAGCTAAAAAGACGTGTTAGGGCTCGTCAGCCAGTTGCCCAGACGATGCAGGAGTTGAAAACTGCCATAGAAGAGGAATGGGAGATGATCCCTCAAAATTTCATAGAGCGGTTGATAAACTCTATGCCTAATCGTATGAGAGCTGTGGGAGATGCCCATGGAGGCAACACGCGTTATTAAATTAAACCTTTATTTGATAAAACATGTTTTTTATTCAAAAATCAATTGCCTTTAACAAGGCGCATATCCGACTGGTTAGGCGTAGCTCCATATCGTATGGTATTCTGAATTCAAATTTAAAACAATACGATCGAAAAAGATGGTAAAATATGCCAGGTTCAAAACTGCATAAAAACTTTTTGCTCGACCTAATATAAAATTTTAGCTAGGACCAAACGAAACTGAAAATACAAGGTGGGCCAATAGATGAGTCCAGAAGTGTAAAATCTCCATGGTGAGAAGTGTAGAAACGTTGTTTTTATTTCTATTTAAAACACTAGTGCGGTAAAGTACAAAAAAAGCACGAGTGCGTAAAAGACTATATTATGACACTAAAGTCGGTGCTTTACGAGTGAGTGTGTTGAAAAAAGGTTTTGAAGCAATGATGGCCGAGCTGTTATAGCTATGGACTGTTGTGCCGCATCGCTATGGTTCGTTCCCCACCAGCTGGCTGGAGCTTCATAGCATGGTGGAAGGGCATTTTGCGAATGCTCGTCTCATTAGCTACAACCTTCATGTAGAAAATCTCTCGCCAAGCACCTAACAGTGTGTTCCGGCAGCAATCCTTGAGAGCCAGTAAAATGACAGGCACATGAGACTTAGCAACTGTATGTCTCAGTAAGACGATCGCAGTGCAATTCGTAATTTGTGACGAAATGCGTATGGTATAGGCAGAGGTTAGTCCGCTTAACATCAGGTGGGCCTCGTGCTTGTTCCATCACAAAATCATTAAAAAGAGACCTTTGAGTTGGTCTCTCCATATGACCAAGACATATCTAGCAAAAAGTGGGTATTTGCACACGATAGCCCCGTGGGGTGCCGTGCTAGCATGTAACCCTCTCTTTCAGGAATAATATAGTCAATTGGGACACATGTATCACTTTGTGTGTTATTTCAGGACCGATATTAGCTCTGTATCAGCCGAATTGTCAACTGCTGACTGCAACTTCCTAAAGAGGGTGTGCCATAATCCCCACGCTTGGCAGGCTTCTTGGGGATCATAGTTTAAGATATCAGTTCCTCAGAAAGCGCGGCTGCCCACCTTTTTTTTTTTTTTCTATGGTATTGTGACGGAACAAGCCCGAGGCCCACCTGATGTTAAGTGGACTAACCTCTGCCTATAACAGACGCATTTCGTCAGCGACGAATTGCACTGTGCCCGTCACACTGAGACGTCCAGTTGTTAGGTCTCATTAGCCTGTAATTTTTCTGGCTCTCAAGGACTGCTGCCGGAACGCACTGTTAGGTGCTTGGCGACAGATTTTCACCTACCGGTATTATACCTTTAGTCGCCACTTACGATACCCATAGGTAGCAAAGGGGGGTTGACATTCTAGCCCGGCACCCCACGGGGCAGTATAAGTAAGTAAATGTAATTATTACACAAAAGTTTGTATATCTGTTTATCCGTGTGTCCGGCTATTCATGGCGTATCTTGTTGGCTGTAGCTTTAATCAAGTTTGTTTTTAAACATATTTTCTCGAATTACATTTGCGCGTTGTGATGCGTATTTAAAATTATTCTTCCGTATCTGTTTTATTTCATTGTAAAATTTCTTTGTAGTTTATCAGATTCGTCATCTTTTTCCTATCCTTGTGCAAATCGTGCGGGGTCGTTACAATATGTATTATCTTAAAACAGAAAGGCACATATAAGACACACATAGATACTAAAAATATGTTTGAAGCGCTCGAAGTGTAGTTTGCTTAGCCATTCTTAATTGATCAGCTAAGTTAAGCAACGTCCGCTGCGGTCAGGACTTGGATGGGTTACCGCTAGTGGCAGTGCTACTGAGTGCTTCCATGCTTTGGAAGGTACGTTTAAGCCATCGGTCCCAGTTGTTGTCTTTAGACGGCAGGGTGGTATAGCAGGTGGTAGGACATTTTGCGAAAGCCTGCCTGGCTAGTTCCCATCCTCAAGTAGAAATCTATCGTATATTTGTGATTTTGTGTTGATTTCGTATGTCTGTCCTGATTTACAAACTTACGTTTGTTCTTCTATACAGATCGCATTTCTGTGAAATTTTGTGAACAGGTTCTACAGAAATATGCACTATAATTGGTGATTATTTTTTTTTATTTACTTTAATTGCTTTCCATCTACTTGTTACTAATCCTTTTATGCTTAATTCTTTCAGTAGTATAATCACTACCTTTTTGGTAGAAACATGCCATCCCCATTGATCATTATTTTTGCATACTTGCTCTGCTCTCATAATGCCCCTAACCAAATCTTCATTATTCGATGTGTTATTTATTTATTGATCTGCTGTTTGCATCGATGTTGTAGTGGCGTAAGGGTCAGGCCTAACTGTGAGGGCCCGGGTTCGCCAAATATTACTGGTTTTCCCGTAGTTTATTCTCAGTAGACTGTAGTATAGCAAAAGGCTTGCCTTTATCTTTGGATCTTAAAAATTGGTAAACCTCTATGTGTTCTTTCTCGCATTAAACATATCCTCGTAAGCCCTCACGTACCTCTGAAGAAACTAATACTTAATAGTCATTAAAACCGAGAGAATTGGCCAAGTGTTACTGGTTTTCCTGTAGTTAATTATCAGTAACAGACTGACTACAATCAGGACCTAGTCTGCCCAGTATAGATAGCAAAAGGCTTGCCTTTATCGTTGGATCTTAAAAATTGAAACCTCTATGTTAATGTTTGAAAACACGGGTGTTTGAGCGTGAAACAACTTACTGTGAGTCGATATGACGATCGACAATGTTTCGGCTTCTTTCCGGTAGAAGCCGAAACATTGACGATCGTCATATCGACTCACAGTAAGTTGTTTCACGCTCAAACACCCGTGTTTTCAAACATATAATATAAATATGAGCGTAAGTTTTTATAATAAAACCTCTATGTGTTCTTTCTCGCATTAAACATATCCTCGTAAGCTTTCACGTACCTCTAAAGAAACTTAAACTTAATAGTCATTAAAACCGAGACATTTTGAAGAGCAAATTGGAAGTAACGCCGGATGTACACCCAGAGGAACTAAAACTTAAGCGATTAGTTTGAATAAAAAAATTCGCGCCAAGTGAAAAAGATATGTCGTAGTCTGTGGCTCTAACTATCGAAATTCGTGATCCGAACTTGACAAGTTACAAAAAATCTATGTCATGTGTCACATCGCAATTTTTTTCTGCCAAGATTGATCGGAAAAGCAGACGTAGTGAATTAATTGTAATTTTCTTTTCATGTTTACGTCGTTAAATTGCAGAATAAACCAGTATAGTTATAGGTAAATAACCGCTTAACAATCAAGCTCTATAAATTTTAACCATTTGATGCAGTTTTTTGAGATTATTTTCGTATGAAAATTAATTGTTCTTTGCAAGGAGCATTCGGTCAAAATTGAGCAACTGTTGTTTTTCTTTCGAAATACTCTGCCGGTTTTTTATTATTTTATAAATTTAGTTTTAATATTTGAAATATCTTTGTTGGTTCAAAAAGAGAGAAAATTTTACTTCAACAAATATGATGATAAAAGTGTAGCATGAATATAAATAACAGTTTACACTTTTACTTTACTTTATATCATTAAAAACATTATATATATTTTTATTAATTTTATAGTCGGTAATTGCGAAAATTCCTTTAATACTAGTTTTTTTTTTTATTTTTCGCCTTAAACAGTCTCTATGGCCTATTTATATTAAGGTCCATATATATATGGGTACAAAAGAATATCTTTAACATAGCAAAATCTTTATTTAAACAGCTCGGCGTTAAAGACTAGAAAATATTAACTCTTCTGAAAGCAAATTCGACGTTACTTATGATCTCGGCAAAATTATTTTCGGTCTTACGAGGATATACCTTGCTCCGAAATAATATAAGGTAAGGTGAAAACTCACGTCTAGAAATTTAAGCAGTGTTAAATGTTTGTAGATAGTACCCCACTCGATAGGATTGGAAAATAATATTTTTTTATCTCACAATAATTATGGCGTCTAAAATCCGCCAGTTTGTTTTTCTTTATTTATTTCATTAGTTTTAATACGAATCTAACGATATCTCTTACATTTAAATCAATTAGACCGTTTAGAAGTTATGAAAAATTTATAAAAAACTCATAAGCATATATACATGACTACCATCTTCAAGTATAAAATCTGTCACCAAGCACCTAGCCAGGCGTGCATTCGCAAAATGCCCTACCACCATACTATAACGACTGCCATCCTAATACGACAACCGGGACCGACGACTTAACGTGCTCTGCGAAGCACGGAAGTGCTTAGTAGTAATGTCACTAGCGGTCACCCATCCAAGTCATGATCGTAGTGGACGTTGCTTGACTTTGCTGGTCGGTTAAAAACAGCTAAGCAAACTTCGCTACGAGCGCTTCAGAATTGCACGCCAAACGCACGTCAGCCTTCAATAATTTAAAACATTTCTATTTAGCAAACGTGAGAGCGCTGTAATTTATGTCACTAACTTAGCGCATCGTCACTTTCAACTCTCATCTCGTGACAAAGTCAAACACAAGTATTTACTAATTAAAATTAACACTTTGACGGATGCATTTACGAAACTTGGAAATTAGTTTCCAAAGTTGAAAGTACACGGTGAACTCAAAAACTATTCACTTTAATCAAAGCTTAATTGTAAACTCTGACTCTAATAGCTACAATATATAAAGATATCTTTCTACTCTTGGCCCATTTTATGTGTGTTGGTAATATATGTTTTCTGAAACTACATTTGAAAAAAAAATTTGTCCGAGGCACTATCAGGTACGTATTCTTGTTTTTTTATATGAAGGACAATCAAGCAAGCGGTTCACTTGATGGTAAGTGATCACCATTGCCCATGGATATCCACAAAAGCAGAGGTATCAAGGATGGAGGTTGTTCGGGTCAACTTAGAAATACTAGGTGTCAAGGACAGGTGCCAGAACGCTCCGTTAGATGCTTAGCGATACTTCGGCTTGAAGGTGTTTGCTAGCTAGGCGGGTATTCGCAAAATGCCTTAACCTTTAAGCAAATTTCGCTTTAGGTACTTATTGGATTGGTAACTGCCAATACTCGTAGCATTCCAAGTCACTTCAATGCTTCGAATTAGAAATGATAGTTGGTATCTATCGGTAACAGCAGGCCTGCCGTCTGGCTCACTTTGCACTTTAGGTAGAAAGCTACAGCCACATCAGGTTACCTGTCCAGACGGGATTGTTCTACGGTGCGTGCCGCGTCAGAAGAGATCAGAGATATGCGTGGCTTTGCGGTAGAATGAGAGACACATTGTAGATGTATAAGAATATTAGGTATTACGTGCTTTGCGATCTGAAGTTCACTTTATTGCTACATAGCTAAAATTATTAGATCGCTTATTTATTGGAATGGCTTTGCTGAGTGTTTTTTTTATGCTTGATAGGTTAGCCTTTGACCACTATCTCACCAGATGGTAAGTGATGATGTGGTGAAGGTGTTATTCAGGCTAACCTAGAAGTACTGGCTCTCAAGGACAGCTGCCGGAACACACCGTTAGGTGCTTGGCGACATATTTTCTACTTAAGGGTGGTAGCTAGCCAGGCGGGCATTCGCAAAATGCCCTACCACCATGCTATAACGACTGCCATCCTAAGACAACAACCGGGACCGACGGCTTAACGTGCCCTCCGAAGCACGGAAACGCTCAGTAGTAATGTCACTAGCGGTCACCCATCCAACTCATGACCGCGCGCGACGTTGCTTAACTTTGCTGATCGGTTGAGAACAGTTAAGTAAACTTCGCTTCGAACGCTTCAAAAATCTTTCTGGTCCCTTTTTATTTTGTGGTAATAGTTGGTATTATTGGGTCATCGAGGTACCAATCCTAATGGCAAATACTACTTTCAGTTTGATTCTAACTAAAAATATTTTATTTTCTTTATTTATGATAGCTGATAGCTACCACCACCACCACACCCAGCTCGCCGGCGAGCTCGAGGCATAAATAAAGTCCCGATTAGCGTCTCTCCAAATAGTCATAGCGTTAATGTCCCTAGGGCTCACTCTCAACGGTGTTACACTGCAGTTATACCGGCGCAATTAGTTCCGACCCTCCCAATGTTTCGAACCACTATATCACTTGAAGGTAAGTTATGATGTGGTAGAAGATCTTGTTCAGTCTGAGAATTGATAGCTCTCAAATACAGCCGTTGTAAACACCGTTACGAGTAAGTAGTATAGATATTCTACCTTAAAAGCGGTATTACGAAAGGCGGGCATTCGCAAAATGCCCTACCACAACGCTATAATGACTGACAACACACGGAAGCGACAGACTCAGTAGTAATGCCACTAGCGCTTACTCATCCAAGAGATCGGTTAAGAACGACTTAGCAAGCGAGTGTTACAAAAAACTAAGCTGAAGTTGATTAAATCTCAATCTCAATCAAATGACCGACCTGGAAAAATTTCAATCAAAGGACCAACTCGGATGTTTTCTTTGTTCTTTACTAATTGTTAAACTTCCAGATTGCCCAGGCACGTATTGTTTAGTGGAAGCGTTCTTCTGCCTAGACAATTTATATGGAATGAATAACTTGGCCGGCAGTTCACCGGGCTGAAAAGGAACACAAATAAACAAGCAAATTTACAAATATACGTACTATAAATTTTCGATATTCTTCTTGCGTTGATGATCCCTAATAACCCTAGCGCGTTCCTAGTACGTTATTATTGGCCAATAATTGATACAGTACTTACGCTAGGTGTATGCCGAGGGAGGGATTCTTTACAATCCC
Organism: Plagodis pulveraria; assembly: GCA_963890685.1. Classification (NCBI taxonomy): domain Eukaryota; kingdom Metazoa; phylum Arthropoda; class Insecta; order Lepidoptera; family Geometridae; genus Plagodis; species Plagodis pulveraria. The sequence continues at coordinate 8,316,088 of OY982950.1, forward strand.
GCCGTCGCAAACACTGATCCAGTCACCAACAATTTTACAGAGTTCAAGTTTTAACAAAACACACGCGAGGATCGAAACAGACGGATTTTAATGAACAACACAAATCAATCAATTAAGTAATTTAAAAACAGAGAAACATTTTCAAAATTACAAGTTAATTTTATGTAGCAAATCCATAGATCACAATAATCACAATAGCAAAAAGGTTCGTTCGAAAACTGCCCGATAAGTTGATCGATCCGAACACTTATTCATCATCAAGATATAAACCCAAAGAAAATATATGCATGACCACACATAAAAATATAGATAAAGACTTAAGTCGGTTTAAAAGTAGATAGAAAATCGATGTTCGTCAGAGCAATCACAACATTTTCAATTACGAGCCGAGTGGCATCATTTCCTCGAGTGGTGCCTGACAATAGTTTCCCTTTCGTTTTCGTCCGGTCTCGTACATTTCACGTTTGTTGACGAAACTTTTTGACAAGGTTATTCATTGGAATTACTTTTAGCTTGTACATGAAAAAGTTTAGTGTTACAGGCCAGTTCACTTCTTAGTTATTTTTTTCATATAAAAGGCTGAGAAGGTCTACTTTTTCCTAAAGCACACTAACCTTGCTCTAAGGTCAACAAAGGTCACCTGTTATCTTACCGATGTGTTGTACACATAGGTAAGATAACAGGTGAATGAGGAAATAACTTTCAAAATATGTCAAAATGCGTGAAGAGCTAGTTTTTTCCTGAAAATATACCAAACTTGTTCAAACAAATAGTTTTCTATCCTTCATATACTTATTCATAGACTTATTATGTGCAGGGCAACGAAACACTCACTGTTTGCGCCAAATATTTGTGGTTGAATGGTTCCTTACCATTGTAAGTATTGTGTGCTATAAATGGCTCACTCAAACTTCGCGCGCTTTGCATGAGAGAGCGTTTCAAACCGGATCGATGACAATCGTTCCGTCGTGTACTGCCTATACGCGGTGCATGAATGAACTACGACAGTCGTTACTGCAAGAGTGTCATGGTGTGTGCTATCAGCCATTGATCATCTTCTAAAACATTTCATTAATACAGTGCTTTTTACGTTACCGTTTTATCGTGTACGCGAATGTGCTCGCTGTATCCACCGCAGCAGTGTCAGGACTATTAAATGCAAGGGAAAGACGTTTGTGAGTGTATGTGGGACTCTTCGTTCTCAAGTTCGTATGGATTGCTCATCGCTGGTCGAACAAGGGAGCTGCGCAACTCAGGAAATACTCCACTTTAAACGGTGAGTGAGCTTGTTGTATGCATTCCTTGCCTTGTTAGGGAGACCTGCCAACCACATCTGAACGGAACCCCTGGCGTCTGTCTACGGTGCCATCCTTGTATAAGCATTTTTGCTTATCGGCCTTTGGCCCCCACACTCACGTTTAAAAATGTGAAATAGCAAGACCAACTACAGTGTTAAGCCAAAAAAAAACATGCCTGATTAAATTAATTTCTTGTCCTGCATATTAAACTAGCATACATATTCGTATCAGATACAATTTCAAGCAAACGAGTCACTCACGTTTTAAGAATGTCAAAAAAATGCGAGAGGGACTAGATTTTTTACCTAAAATTAATAAATTTGCTCTAACAATAACTTTTCTTCCTCTTTTGTACTTATTTAAAGACATAATAGAAGGTAAATGACGCAATCACTCAAATATTTTTGTGCTTAAACAACATCAAGAAAATTTACAGTTATGAAATACATATATGAAATACTTGAGCACTTTCGAGCGCGGACTAAAACCGACAAGGATTTGAGCGGGCTCAAACTTGCTTAGGCCGAGCAGTCTTAAACGTCTCCGCTTAAGCGGTTTGGCCAAAAGAGCTGCTCATGCGCCTAAGTTTAAGTGAATACAAAGCTTTCGACACAGCCTGGACACTCTACTAATTCTCTATACAAAAGCCGCGTTCTAACTACCTATTACACAGACACTAAACAAATGTCGTTTTTGTATACGCGTAAATGTGTGCGTGAACTCTAAGGTTGTCATCGTATGAACAATTGTTGTACTTACCTACCTTACAATCTTTTGATGCTGTTAATATGACTTATTAGATTTCGTAGGTTACTTTACCTACCTTCAGAAATATTTACAAGCACAACAATCCAACTCCATGTACGACGTAGGAATATGTTACACACAACCGAGTAAGTAACATTACTTCACATTTCACTCACATTACTTAGGTGTACATTACCTACACTATACAAAAAGTATCATTCCAAGTTCAAATTTTATACAAGTAATGATAATAAATACAATCACAATAATAATTTATGTTCCAGCGACAGCTCAGAATCGGTGGCGGGGTGAGGAAGGCTCGTTTCGGTGGGGGGTGAGGAGTGTCCATTCTATACGTAGTATTATTATATTTATGTACTATGCTTTCGATTCCATTATACAGGTAGATATGGGAGGAACTAACTTAGGCTTGCTAAATGAGGCATGACTAAAAAACACTATGGAACATCCTATATAGCTTAGATCGATCAAATCCAAAGATACACTTGAAGCGCTCGTAGCGAGAGTTTAATTACCTGTTATTAACCGATCAGTAAAGTTAAGCAACGTCCGCCGCAGTCATGAGTTGGATGGGTGACCGCTAGTGACATTACTACTGAGCGCTTCCGTGCTTCGGAGGGCACGTTAAGCCGTCGGTCCCGGTTGTCGTCATAGGATGGCAGTCGTAATAGCATGATGGTAAGGCTTTTGCGAATGCCCGCCTGGCTAGCTACCACCCTCAAGTAGAAAATCTGTCACCAAGCACCCTATGGTGTTTTCCGGCAGCTGTCCTTGAGAGCCAGTAACTCCAGTTATCCTGAAAAACATCTTCGACCACATCATCACTTACGAGATAGTGATCAGGTGTGTCATCAGGTGTGATAGTGGTCAAAGGCTAACCTGTCAGGCAGAAAATAAAAACATACACAGAAAAGCAACGGAAAAAAATATTTCGAATAGAAACAAAGTCTTGCTAAAAGACGATTGGATTCATATGCAAGGCTTTTCTTCAAATAACTCAACAGAGGCTTGTACATGTTTGACAACTGCGAAAAGGGATGTGAAAAGATTCCAGCTCGGATACAGATTAGATGAAAAAAAATATCCTTGGCCTTAAGTTTCACGGCTTAGAAGAGCATATATTAAATATTTCGTTAAGCATTAACTGTTGTGATCCACTAGTAAACAGTCTAGCAGTTGTAGTCCTTGAGATTCAGTGTTCACCTACATTTCCACAGGCTGTACCGTCCATGCCTTTATGTAATTATTAAGTTTTTGTAAATTAATTACAGTAACAAAGTTAACATAGCCTTACGTAAGTGTGATAATCCGGACTATACTAAACAATAAAATTTAGTTAGTTAACAGCAAAATCCCTGTGGGATGCCAGGATATGTCACTCCGCCATATCTTCCCGTTGGTGTCATAAGAGGCGGCTAAGGGTAAAATACCGGAAGGTGCCCACCTTCAGGTATCTTACCCTTAGCCGCCTCTTATGACACCAACGGGAAGATATGGCGGAGTGACATATCCTGGCATCCCACAGGAATTTTTGGAGTCCCTTGCTACTTACGAGCAGCGCCTTCAGAGGAACTGTAATCTTATACTGTGATCTTATGTGAGTGTAGCAGTGTATACAAAAAAACAGAAAATAGTAAAACTTACACTAACAACTAATTTGCTCTTGCTAAGCCTTAGTTACCGGCGTTATGCCTTTATTAATTAAATACTACGAACTATATATATTACTACAGCTACTACAATAAAAGCATTTAGAAAACCCATAAGCCATAGCAGACCCACAGGCAATCAAAATTCTCCGTCCTACTACCAGTTGGCAGCGTGCCCAGCATGCTGGCAGCATTGCCCCGTTGAATTGCTATGTTTATTATTGGACCCAAATAAGTGCCAGCATGTTGATCACGCGTCGCATTGACCAAACGTTCTGATAAGCTTTGGAAAATAGGATGAGCTCCTGGTCCCCACGGACCCAACGTCTCTACACCAAACGGTTCAAATATGTAACCCATACCGAGGTAAGCATACTTGCGCCGCGCGCCGTTTGAGTTTCTCCGCCGAAGTAACCGCGGCGTCAGCCCAGCAGTAGCCTTAGTTGAATATTCAATTTTCGGTAAGTTCTATAACTTTTGCTAAGAAACAAGTAGGATTAAATGTTGTAAAGACCCTTTTTAGGTAAATAAGAGGTTATATTAATTTTAGATAATATTGTACAGTGTAAGCATAGCCTTGCTATGCCTACACTGCGGTCCATTCATTTTCAACTTCCGATTCAATTTTGTATCCAATTCTCGTTTGACGCATTTTTATATGTACGAATGAACGTTTTTTTTCATAGAGTTCTATATTTTTAGCAGGAATCCAAGCTGCAGTTGGCTGGTTTAGATTATTTGCTGTTATAAGTTTGATATTGGATTATGGATTATCGTATCAAGTTTTACGACGATTATTTTTATTGACGTTTGTACGATAGAGCATAATCGAAAAACGTTTAAAAAATACGTTTTGTGTGGGCTTTTTTAATTTTAAACTTTTGTACTGTACTGTACTGTATCAGCCGGATTGTCCACTGCTGAACACAGCCTCCACTATTAAGGGGGTATTTACCATAAGCCCCACGCTTGGCAGGCGGCTTGAGGATCGCAGTGTAAGATGGCAGTTCTTTAGAAGGCGCTGCTGTCCACCTTTCAGCATTTTTCCCTTAGTCGCCTCGTACGACACCCACGGGATGCTATTCTAACCCGGCACCTCACGGGGAATCTTTTGTAATTATTAATATTTGTTGCGCAGGACTTACCCTACCACATATTCTATATCATAATCAACCAATTACATTTTATGGATCCAAATATCCTTTATAGGTCGGTTGTATGGACAGTTGGACAGCCGAGGTTTAGTAAGTATGATATGAATGCTGAGGTACCTAATAAGATTCCTGTTCTCTACTACGGAACCCTTATGAAGTTGGAATGTAATCAGATAAGAAAAGAAGTCGTGACTCGTCATGAATCTGGGAGAAGCGGGTTCATGTTTCCAATCGTGATAAATGTTGTTGCTCTAATAATTTGTAAGTAAGAAATGATTGGTGGTATTCAAGAATCATCCGACAGAATAATCCAATTTTAATAACTAACACTAGCGTCACTATTTTGCAGAAATAAATATTTGCAGTTGTTGAAATCCAGTCGTCGTACAAACGGTTTGAGTCGAAGCTTTGTTATGTAAGATGGAATTTTGTATTGCCCTCTCAAGTTGTCACTGAAATATTAAAGTGATTCGTTGAACTTCGACACAATATTGCGCTGAGAATCCGCTTTGAAACCTAGTTTTGAAACGATAAATAAAATAGCTTAAAAATGCACTACTTTTGGTTTTACATCTGTTATACACAAGTATAAAGGAATTAAAAAGTATAAAACCTAACTCCAAATTATTTATTTAACGTTTAATTCAAATTAAAACTGTAAGTCATATATTTATATTTATTAAATCGTTGTTTAAAGTCTTTCATTTTGTTACCACACTCGATAGGTTTGGAAGAAAAAGATGTAATTCTCATAATATGGCGTCTTATGTACGCCAGTTTGTTTTTTATTTTTTCTATATGTATATCTTTATGTCATATATAAATGTCACTTGAACTATCAAGACAAATCTAACGATATCTCTTACAAAAATCGGTTATGCAGTTTAACAGTTAAGGTGGAATAAAACATCTCTCAAACACACAAACATACGTGCATGAACCGTGAAAACATAGCACTCCTTTTTTTGGGCAGTCGTGTAAAAAGGCACTACTAGCAGCGCATAAAGGTCTGCTAGTGCCAATATGAATGTGTGTTTGTAAATGTTAGGTATAGTATAATAAGATTCAATGTCGATTACATGACTCTAAACATTGAGAAGCATGTTTATTTGAAATAAAGAGTGAGCACCGTCGGAGACCACCCACGGACATCATTACTAAGGTCGCAGGAAGACGCTGGATGCAGGCTGCTTCCAACCGTTCTATTTGGAAGTATGTGGAGGAGGCGTATATATCCAGCAGTTTACTTCTTGCGGTTGAAATGATGAATGATAACGATGACCGTCGGAGAAACAGCGTCAACTGTGGAGTGAATGAGGATAATGATGTTTGTTGAAAAAAGTATGCAGTTTTGAACATTTTTGATTTTTTACTAAGTACTACCGAAGTAGTCACTGCAGTCCATAACAGTTGAAGTGGTTACTTATATATTGTACACCTTAAAAAGGGTCTCCAAAAATCTGGAACGGTATGTGTCTGTCTCTTAAGGATAACCTACAATAGCCATTTTTGTGCTTTACTTTTTCTCAATCTCAATCCAATTTGTACCTTAACTACATTGCGCATTTAATATAAATCAATATGGCCATATACAGCATGTAATTTAAATGGATATTTTGGAAGATATTACAGATTTAAATTAAGTATCAGTATAGCACCCGTGCGAGGCCGGGGTGGGTCGCAAGTTCTTCTATAAAATTGTGGACGCAAAAACAACACAGTTCGGTTTTTTTCAGAGATTTACAGAAGTGATATACATAATAATATGTTTTATGCTAATCATAACAAATATTTTTTTAAATATTTTAAGAAAACATCAAATTAATATTTTAATAAAACACTTTATTTTGAAGCAGTGATGGCTCTGTGGCATTGGCTATGGACTGCCACGCAGCAGGTCCATAGTTCGAATCCCGCTGCGGGCTTGATCTTCACTGCATGGTGGAAAGGCAATTTGCAAATGCACCTGGCTAGCGACCACGTACCGTTCTGTCTCAATAACATAAAAAAAAAAAAAAAAAACTGATAATGCTGCTAAGTCAATGGGGTTCGCCCGTAGAAACTTACAGATGGTGCCAGCTTGTACCAAATATATATAGACTTTTTTGTTTTTGTAATATACTAAATGTCTTTTTGAGAAAAAATCCTTAGTAAATGGTAGTAATTATGAGGGTTACGATTTTCTTACTTATTATTCTGAGAGAAACGTTTTAGTTGAACTGTAGATGTCACATCGCCATACGATGGTTTAAGAAAGAGGAAAATCTAGAGTTGTGAGTCATTGTCATGTTAGCTCAGTCAGTCAGAGCATACCCCAGCTATTATATAGGGGTGGATGACGCGGGTTCGAATCCCACACACGACTATAATTTTTCCTCTCGTAAATTAGAAATTTTGTAAAGAACAGTTTTAGCCTACTTCTCTTACTACCTGGTCTTATGACCTTATTCTGGGAGTGTACACAATGAGTCGTACAATATGCCGCGATACGCGTTGTGAAATCACCTAACAGTCAGCTACTTTAGAGACAACCTAACCCATAAATGTTTATAGTCACTCACCGAACCAGTTCCAAACGTTTTCTTCGGCGTCTTCTTGTCGGGCGCGCCCGACTTGTTGCCTTCTAGATGTAGGAAGCAAAATGGGTTAACCACGTGCTCGGGGTGTGGTCACAATAGACCGGGCTGTTCGACCTCCAAAAACACTAATATGCACCAATTTTGTATCAACACCAAAAATACTTTGAATAATTACACAATAAACTCATTCCAAATCAAAAAACGGCAATATATTTGTCTTTCGCTATTACAGCTCAGCATTGTTATAGTACCACCCATGCTATGCTATTTTAATACTTCAGACAGACCATACAATCTCATAAATAATTATGTGAAATAATGACAGCATGTAATGCAAACAAATAAAACAGATATCTGACATACACACAAAGTCATTGCTCTAACGTATTGTATATTTTGTAGCATAGCACTCAAATTTAGGGATTTCGTTAAATAACAGATGGCGTTGTTATACAATATGGAGAAATTAGTTAATACATATGGCAATTGCATTAACTTAAATAAGACATAGGCCAATACCTTAATAAAAAAAAAGAACATGTGTCAGACATTTCCCATGTCATAATGAGGGTTGGAATCACATATTTAGTGATCGAATGCTAAATTCGAACAAATCAGTAGCAGAATCGTTTAAGTTCTATGAGGGAACATGCGCTCTTTCAATTTTTATTTTTATGTGATCTTTTAAATATTTTCATTGCTCTCGTTTTAACATTATCATCATTTTCTTCTAATGGTCGCTTGCCATTTAATATTTTATTTACGTCTTTGCAATAATTATGCAAGAGAAATCGTTTACAGAAGTCTAAAAGAAATATTTGTAATTTCCTATTATGTTCATTGCACCCGATATCATTAAAATGAATTAATATTAAACAAAGGGTTTTTATGTACATTTTCACATGATTTTGATATCAATCATTTTTTATATGATAAACGATGTCCCGTATATTTGATACAACATTTGTTATTTTATCGCTGGGTGTGCATAGCCATCCTTGTGTATACTCTCCTCCGTATATAATCAGAATGTCCCAAAGAAAAATTTTCACATTTAGTGCAATCTTAAAAAAAATATTTTTATCTTTACGAGCTATGTAACCAGACACGTATGTCAATGCTACCAAAACTCTTGGGTTCTCTTTTTTGAAATGAAATGGAGTGAATTCTATCTCAAGATGGTTCATGACTACTTCCCGGCTGGTATTGTGCTGTGCCTTTTTCCGGTAAAATAAAATGACAAGTAAACATTTGGTATTACGTTATTTATTCTGCGAGCGAGCTGCAAGTAAATGTGATCATATTGATAGAACCAAATACATATACTTACTTTGAGTACGATCCTCATTGATGTAATTTTTTGCTGGCATTGAGCTTTCAATTAATTGCTCACTTTCAAGTGGCGAAAGAGAGTTTACAGAATTAAACTTTTTATCCGTTGATACAGAAGAAGAGACCCAACAAATAATTCTCATATCCTAGCGTGTGGGGTGTACATATACACCGTACTGCTACTAAACGAAGATATTTATTAAAATCCGCTGTACAAAAATATACAAAATTTACTTTATGGCAAAAAACACAAATCTGACGTGATTTCAAATAAAGAGACAATAGAGGTGCGACTAATATACTCGTAGAAATACGAATATAATAAAAGTAAAGAAAAAATATCACGATACATGATAGACTCATATGATTAATATTAAAGGTAAAACTTACAACGGATAGAAATCAAAATACTCACCGATGGGAAATCGAGTTTACTAACTGTAACTGGTGTAGTATGTTTATTTTTTAAGAAATATATTAAGATATAAGAATAATTCAATTCAAATCGAAATAATTAATTCACGAAATTTTAGTCTCGTGCATTATTGATGTAATTATATTATCGATTTGAATCGATGGCGAGCATCCCTAATTCCTATAGCCAATTCCTATTTGATTTTGCATCTTGCCGATTTGTTTACTTTCTGTGCCAGGAATTTAAATTTATTTAGTTTAAAGTTAGCTGTGAATGGTGCATTATTTTTATGGTAGCTGTGATCATATAGGGACGTTGTTATGGTGTCATATACGATATTTTTACAATGAGGTGGAAAGATATTTTTTTGTTAAGTATAGTTGCAAGTAGATAATTAGGATAATAAAACATACATAAACTTATAGACTTTTATATTTAGTTATCAAGCTCATTGTAGGTTTTTGGCTGGATCTTAATACTGCTTTTACTTTTGATGCTATATTATGTTTCGACCCGTGGCAGGAAGCATTGGTGATTTGGTCCATATTTAAAAGAGTTAATGATCTTCACGCGTTCCTTGATAGCAATTTATAGGATAACAGGTTAATATTAGACATTAAATATATAGTATATCTATAAAAAACTTATAGCTATATCTATATTTAAATAAATAAAGGTACAAATATCAACCATACGTAACTGGGACGAGCATTTATGAAAAATAGATGGCAGCACTGTTTTTTATTTTTTTTATTTTAGTGCCATCTGTTATATACGGACATAACTAACCGTGACGTCATCAAAAAAATCTAATAACACCTAGGGATGTCAAGTTTGGTCTCTATTTCAGTATATACAAAGTTACTTTATGACTTCAGAATTAGGCAAAGATTTATGTATGGAAACTAATGCCCTCTACCCCTTGTATGCTATACTATTTGCTCGCTCGAATTTATTACTTGCCACTAATAAAAATGTAGTGGTTTCACACTAAGTAGCTGACAAAATTGCAAAATATTTTTGAAACCTGGTTTGATATTAAATACAGCAATCATCAAGGGTTATTTTTATTTAGTTTATTAGTTTTGAATAATCCTATTTTGCTTATAATTTTAACCCGTAACAAAATGTATATAGTAGAAATATATGTAGCAACATAATGGCAATACTTTATATGTCAAACGAAAAAAACTAAACTGCAAATTAACAAATCCTTTGTTTTGACCAAAGCAATTTGTGCAAATTTGTTTTCGATTCGTTAAACCATAAACAGCTACTCTGCTTGCTTTCCCTGACAAATCCGTCGAGTAGAACTACAGTTCCTCCGGTTCGCTGCATAAATAATTCGCCAAATTATTGAGACAGAGACTCGTACATTGTAGTTTGGTGTTTACTGATATATGTGTAAAATATGTCTTTTCACACGAGCTGTGTGCAAGGCTATATTACATACTCATCTGTACTGATTGGTGAAAAAGCTCCGGGCAATGCTTTCATGTCATTAGCAGATTATTGAACGTGCAATGATATGTAAATAAATTTGATAAAAGATTTGAAAAGTGACAAGCTTACATTGTCATGTTAATTATTTTAAGTGCAGTAAGATTGTGGTTGTTTCAGTATGTAGAATTATGTATTAAATAATGATTCAGATCGGTTTAACAAAGATGTATATTAAACATTAAATATCCTTCCACTTGTGTGTACAGTTTTTTAATTTATTTTTGTAATAAAAATTTATAGTCCTACTGAGCTGTGTTTTAATTAATTCCAATATGTATTTGTATGTAAGCCTTAAAAATAATACTCTAAAGGAATTTAACCATAGTTACTATTCCTAGCATTAATTACCATTCATTTAATTCGTCTACACTGTAATATTAAGTTGAATACATGTATGTTCATAACCCAGCTTAATTTAAAAAGTATTTTACAGACTAAACACATTGCTAGGAAAATGCTAGGAATCGTACCTATGGATTGGATATAATATTTATATATATACATACCAAAACCTATACATATAGCTATAGATCTATATCTATTTATATGTATATCATGGTTTCCTTGCCACGGCGGATAGATGGCGTTGCAAGTAAGTTCACAAAAAGTAGGTATGAGCTAGCGGTCTATTTCCGGTATACATATTATAGTTTTTGGTACCACCAACTTATCTGTGCAGTTTTCGAGGGCGCTACTGGTCATGGAAATCAACTACAGTGAGAGAAAGTCTTAGTTCTTTTTTCTGCCACCTGAACAGATAAGTTGGTGGGTCTGTAGTTGTCAAAGTTCCGTCGTCCAACTACCAACCTACCACAGAACAAAATCGCGGTGTCGCCCGCGCGCGAAATTTAAAACACTGCCATGGTTTGGAACCGAAAAGGGAGGGTGTTTTATTAGTGGAGTGGATGGGAAAAGTATTAGGCATGTGTACAAGACGTGTTGGCGCAAAATGATTTACCTTGCACTGTATTTAACGGTCTGGAAGTGTTACATTATTGCAATTTGCAGTAAGGAGCAATCGCCTACTCAGTACAAGCTTGCAAGTAGTTATGAAGGGACGTTGATACTGTGATGTGACGCAATGTCTGCGATGTCCCTAAAGTAACCGCAAAAACCAGAGCTGTCACAACAAACTTAGAATCATGTCTAGACATTATTATTTTATATACAACGAGTAAGTACGAAATTTAATTAAAAGCGGTATCCATTTCTAAATTCTTAGCAAAGACAATTTAGACAATATTGACATCCTCTTTGCATACACATAAATATTTTTAAGATGTCAAAATAATTAAAGCCCACGTAAATACGTACGCATGTGCATTATTAAGCATGTGTTACTTCTTGAATACTGATGTGATGAAAATGTATAAAGGATATACAACCGTAAATTCAACCACGCATTGTAAATTGCCCAATGTTTTTGGCAATTATCACATAATTGTAACCATGTAATTTTAAAATTGTAAATAATTTTGAATATTGTAAAAAAAATAAGCTGAGCTCCTACGTACAATAGTGATATATTTAATAAAATATGACATTTTACCGGGAGTCTGACGTACGCTTGGCCAGTTTTTTTTATTTTCTTGTATGTTAGATATTAGACTATAGTTACGCATACCAAGTTGAATGCGTGTTCAGATAAGTACACGAAATCGGTTTTTGCATTAAAACAATAACAAAAAACGTTAAAAAACTCTTTTTGATTTTGTTTTTAACTAATTCTGTTATTATAATTATTTTTTACGCAATCCGCCAAACAAACACAATATATTCTGTAAAATTTTCAACGGGCTTCCAAAGATACAGCTCTTTATAGGTCGCACGATGGGTTGGAAAATTGGATAGCCGTAGGGTCCCGTTTTTTAGTACGGAACCCTACAACAAACTTATGTTAACTCTTCAACTAGCATGAGCCTGTTCTGGCCACGGTTTGTTGTTTGTTGTTTTTTCATCGCAGTTTAAATTCCATAGAATGTATTTTATTTGTTTAGTTTATTTAGTCGGCTACTTATATAAATACCCCGTGGGGTACCGGGCTAGAATATCACTCCTTTATATCTCTTTATGTCGTAAGAGGCAACTAAAGGTAACACGCCAGAAGGTGGGCACCGGAGCTTTCTGATGAACTGATATCTCACGCTGTGATCCCCAAGACGTCTGCCAAGCATGGAAATTATGGCAAACCCACCATAATAGGGGAAGCTGTATTCAGCAGTGCACAAACCAGCTGATACAGTACAGTCGGCTACCTATTCTTGTACAGCAACTGTTCATCAAACTCACTGTATAGTTTGTATTTGTATAAATACAAAATTACAAATTTACGAGATGAACAATAATTATAGTCATGTGCAGGATTCGAACCCGTGTAATCCACCCTTTAACCGGGGTATACACCGGCACTATACAAGTTTTATTCAATTACTTTCACAATCGTAAAAGACACACTTGATCCTTTTCTTAAATTCACCTTTTATACCTTCATTTTATTACCTATATTTGTAATCTTTTCCCTTTTTTCGCTTTTCTTGGGATTCTTGGTAAAATTTTCCGGAAGATTCGATAGGTTTTTATATTAATTTGTCATTTGATTCCTCTGACATTCAGCCAATCGGCTTATGTAAGGAAATAAGAGGGTAGTTTTGTCGGTACTTTCAATGAGATCATAAATATATATTTATCATTAAAACTTATCATTGAACGTTCATATTTATATTTTAGGATTTCCCTTGAGCGATAGATGCCGCACCATTGTCGATCATGACATCGAGTAATATAGTAAGTTATTTACGCTCTTACACTCGTGTTTGTCAATTTTAAAATCAAAAAATCTCAGTATATGAATATCTTTGAAGTTGAGCTGAAATTTTGAAACGTTCATTGCGAAGTTTGCTTGGCTGTTCTTAACCGATTATAAAAGTTAACCAACGTCCGCCGCGGTCATGACTTAGATGGGTGACCGCTAGTGACATTACTACTGGGCGCTTCTGTGCTTCGGAGGGCACGTGAAACTGTTGGTTCCGGTTGTTGTCTTAGGATGGCAGTAGTTATAGCGTGGTGGCTGGGCATTTTTTGAATGCCCGCCTGGTTAGCTGCCGTCCTCAAGTTAAACATCTGTCGCCAAATACGTAACTGTGCGTTCTGGCAACTGTCCTTGAGACTACTAACTATCCGCTAAGTTATACAACGTCCGTCGTGATCGTGCGTTGGATGGGTGACCGCTGGTGTCATTACTACTGAGCGCTTCCGTGTTTTATGTTTCATTTTTTATTGCATTCGATAAATCATGGTGGTAGGGAGTTTTGTGAATGCCCGCTAGCTACCACCGTTAAATATAAAACCTGTCACCAAGCACCTAACAGTGTGTTCCGGCAGTAAAATTACAGGCACATGAGACTTAACAACTGTATGTCTCAATGCGACGGACACATTTCAGACGGAACAATTCTTTACTTGAGATGAAATGCATATGTTAAAGAAAGAGGCTAGTCCTAAGCGGACATCAGTTAGGTCTCATGCATGTTTCATCAAAAACTTCCATGTTCCACCAGAGATATCTTGGTCACATGTTATGTGTTGCCATTTTCCAGGCATAGTACCAGATTCCAGTCCGCTACTGAATACTCCTTTGTCACAATAACCCAGTGACTACCTGACCCAAAAGATTGAACTAAGAACCTTAATATACTAAAGTAAAGCTTTTGTATATCTAGTCATTCCCTGTATACCAATTTCATTAAGCTATGCCTTACTTTGATATGAAATTATTGCGTACATTATTTTCGACGAGACGCTTGCCCTAAGGCACCCAAATACCTTTTATGAACTTTTGGGGTTTCACTGCCACTTAAAGTGCTACGTGATAAATGAACATATTTTTACAAGTGTATTTTTTAATACAAGAGTGAATTGCGAATACTTTTTTTTTATCTAAAATATATTACGTGGATAATAAGGAGTCAGAGAATTTGCTTTTGTTGCAGTGACAGCTCGATTAAAGTAAGTCCAATGAGAGCAAGGCTACGGTTAGAAGTTACTTATATACATATAGTTCATAATCTTGTGTATTGTAATAACTCGTTTTCAGCCCAAAATTTACAATAAGGATAAAATATACAGTAATGGCATTACAAAATTACAAATATACGATAGGAAAAAAAAAGTCATCTGCAGGATTCGAACCCGCGTCCATCAGTGGCATTTGTAATGTAATCCACATTGCAGTCGTTATTAAGCAAACATAACAATATTAAAATTAAAAGGTTGCGTCATAATTTTTTACTATTATAAAACCAATTGCAAAATTGGTATTGTTTGTAGTACAACGTAAGTTGTACCATAGATGTCGCTCCATCCCAATACGATGGTTAAAGAACGATAGGAAAGATTTGAGTTATGACGTCGCAATGTTAGCTCAATTGGTTAGAGCATACCCTGGCTGAAGGGGTGGATGGACGTGGGTTCGAATCCCGCACATGACTTAATTTTTTTCTATCGTATATTTGTAATTTTGTAATGTAGTCCGCATTGCAGGCGTTATTGCAAACATAACAATATTAAAAAATATAGTAATGGCAATTTATATCGAAGATATCAAGTAAGCATCTCACGTGGGGTGCCAGGCTAAGATTGCACCAACCCCACCCCTGTGAGAGTCGTAAGAAGCCTTAATGATTACATTTATCAAGCTCTGATCTTTGCTTGTAATCTTGTATGTAGTGGATATTTATCATTGTTTTTAGGGTTCCTTACCCAAAAGGTAAAACGGGACCCTATTACTGAGACTTCGCTGTCCGTCCGACCGTCCGTCCGTCTGTCACAGTTGAAATTTTCACAGATGATGTATTTCTATTGCCGCTATAACAACAAATACTAACCAACAAACTAGATTTTTAAACAGTTTCTTATAAATAATACTAATAACAGTGACAGGTAGACGCTTTTACTATTCACAGAACATTTAGTTTTGTATTCTCTTTAAATATAATTAATTAAAATAAAATATACAATTAAGGCTCCCATACAATAAAAGAGGTTTTCGCGGTACTTACCCAGCTCAATCGCACACTGCGAAAAGTATCTGTAACTTGCAAGATTAGGTTACAGATAATGGTACGGAACCGTTCGTGCACGAGTCCCACTCGCACTTGGCCGGTTTTTTAAGTTTTCATCTAACACGTTTGTAAAGAAACGATTGCTCTAGAGTCCATAGTTTCCGAGATAAAACCATTTTCAGATTGACAGTTGTCATTCAACATGACGAACTTTATGACATCTACCCTTTCTGTTAAGAAACTAGAGCACTATGGTATACAATATCTTAAATATTACATTTTTTTAAACAGGTGCCTTTCAAAATGATAAGCACAATAAAAATCTGTCTTCTAGACCAATGTCACATTTAAAACCCATATACATGCATTGTTTTTTCTTAAGTTTAATAAATACTAGGTGGTATGCTATTAAGTGTCACTTTGACAGATGTCCCATCACCTAATACGCCAGCAACTTTTACTTTGACAGCTGTCACATAATATAATACAGAGGTGCCATCAACTGTCACTTTTGCTTTGGGTACGGAACCTTATAGAGCAACATATTTGTCTCAGTCCCAAATATCAGCGAAGAACGTACCAAGTAACTGACCAGCTAGCTTAAGTGATGATTGAATCGTAGATTATAAGCAGGCTACAACGGAACAGCAGTACGATTATTTATTCATGTGACAGCAGCTACAACACAACATCATGTTTGAAGCGATAATGGTAGCTGTTTAGATGAACTTGTAATGTTTACAACCACCGTACTCGTCACCGTTTTTAAAAACTGGTATTCGTCTCATTTTTTAAGGTTGTTTGGCTTTAGTATCATAGAAGCAAAGCCAAAGTTTTTTTTTTATTTTATTTTTTTATTTATGCTTGATAGGTTAGCCTTTAACCATTATCTCACCTGATGGTAAGTGATGATGTGGTCGAAGATGTTGTTCAGGCTAACCTAGAAATACTGGCTCTCAAGGACAGTTGCCGGAAAACACCGTTAGGTGCTTGGTGACAGATTTTCTACTTGAGGGTGGTAGCTAGCCAGGCGGGCATTCGCAAAATGCCCTACCACCACGCTATAACGACTGCCATCCTAAGACAATAACTGGGACCGACGGCTTAACATGCCCTCCGAAGCACGGAAACGCTCAGTAGTAATGTCACTAGCGGTCACCCATCCAACTCATGACCGCGGGCGACGTTGCTTAACTTTGCTGATCGGTTGAGAACAGCTAAGTAAACTTCGCTACGAGCGCTTCAAAGTTCAAAGTTCAAGAAAGGTAGATTGGTTTGAGGTTTGAGTCAGTATATTCACTTCTAATTGCATTAACAATCAATCACAATTAGGCGTGGATTCAGGAAGACGCAGGAGCATACTTGGAGGGGGTGGAATTATATTACAGTAACGAATCATCTTCAGCTGCTCCAGAATTTTGGGAGTTTTATTATTTTGATGTAGTTCATATAATACTTTTCTGTAATTACCTTTTGACAATATATTTGATATAAATACATACATAAGTTAAATTTTTATATTCTGATTTGCCTCAAAGATTAACCTCTTAAATAACGACTCTTACGATCACGTTATAAGATCCCTTAAGATCACTTGATTATCTTTACTGACCAAATTTCCACTTCTCAGAATCTGATTTGTACAAAATAGGCTATGATAGGCAGACAGATCGTTACTTCATTAATATATGGAATTTTCAAGAAGGGTCCTTGAATTTGATTCCCCATCTTTTCGAGATCCTGTGTCCACCCCTGAACATCAAACGCTTATTATAAATTAATCATCCTCTACGCCAGGGATGCGTTGGCGTAATCAAGTCTGTTCCCGTGGGATTCTCATTTAAACTGAGAGTAATCTATGCAAATGGATGAAGCAGCTGTCTGAACCTGAGGTTGAAGTACATGTTGAATTGAATTTATAAATATGCATTAAAATAACGTTACGTACCTTCTATCGATATCAGCTTTTAAATCGGGACTGTTTCATATCCTCCAAAAAAAATCCGTACTAGTACGAGTCAGTCATGGAATATTAGAGTTCAGCATCGTAACACACGGTAAGAGAAAGAAAACTATAGTTTTTTTTAATCACAGCTTCAATGGAGCCAAGCAAAACATGGGGTTTCTCAGTATGTTGTTGTCAAGAACGAGATGATTCATAACTCCTTCCTCATTTTTTTTATTAAACCCCAATTAAAATGGTCAAAAATGCACAACCTTAGGAAATATTTTTTATTATTGCCTATAATAATAAAATATGTATGTAACGAATAAACTTAGAAACTACTGGACCGATTTGAAAAATTCTTTCTCTATTAAAATCTTACTTTATCCTTGATGAACATAGGCTATAGAATATTTTCAAAACTTAGGGATCCGTATGAAAACTTCGATGATGTAACCCAATGTGTGAAAACAATACAAAAAAATCGTTATATCGTGTATACGCCTCGGAAATTGTTGACAATATAGCAAAGTGATGTACCACAATTTTATAGAGAAAATCAATATCTTTAAAAAAGTCCGCAATCTAACTATTACATTTATGTCACAATTACTACTTTTTATGAGTTTCAATTTATAATAATTTATGTTCAATACCCGTGCAAAGCCTTTCGCTAATTTATTATAAAGAGAAGTTTTCTTTACAAAGTAGTGACTATGACAAAAATAATAATTCAATCAGTATATAACATATTACATACTAGGATGCTTTTTTTATGCATTGTAGAGTCTTTAAAATAATTTAATTGCATAAAGATGAAAAATCTAAAATTCCAAGACTTGCCCAGACGTTTAATACCTCTACTACAGTAAGTATCCCGCATAGGCGAACCTAGATCTTTATGCAAGTTTTTAATTTTAGCTTTGACAAAACTTGGTAGAAACTAAAATGGCATTAGTGCACAAGTTATACACTCAGTCTTTGAATTGCAATGCAATAAAACAATGGTATTTATTGAACGTGATACATCTATCTCTAAAGAATAGGTTACACTTTCTTTATGTTTGCTGATAGGTAAGCTTTTGTCCACAATCTCACCTGATGGTAAGTGATGATGTGGTCAAAAGTGTGAACAGGCTTAACCTACAATTACTGGCTCTCATGGAAAGCTGCCGGAACACATCATTAGGTGCTCGGTGACAGATTTTCTACTTGAGAGTGGTCGCTAGCCAGGCGGGCATTCGCAAAATACCCTCCCACCATGCGGTGAAGCTCAAGCCCGCCGCGGGATGCGAACCTTGGACCTGCTGCGCGGCAGACCATAACCAATGATACTGAGCCATCACTGTCTTGAAATTGTTTATATTATATGTAGATACTAAAGTTTTTTTTAATTTTAGATATTTGAACGGTTTTCTAATAATGGTTTACTTAGTTATTTTTTCATTATTTATGTCAATTTAACAAGAATATTACGAGCATGAATTTTTTTTTGTTAATATCTGTCCAAACTACTTGGTTATTTTGTAAGCTGCTTATTTGGAAAAAAGAGGTATTACTCTGGTTTATATGACATTAATATGATTAGATAGTTAAAATTCTAAGCAAGCTCTTTCTTCAAACTTGTTCTATAAAAATCCATTTGCATATTCACGTTACTTCTACTAAAATACGTATTATTTCGAAGCGCTCGTAGCGAAGTTAACTTAGCTGTTCTTAACCGATCAGCAAAGTTTAGCAACGTCGCCCGCGGTCATGAGTCGGATAGGTGACCGCTAGTGACATTACTAGTGAGCGCTTCCGTGCTTTGGAGGGCACGTTAAGCCGTCGGTCCCGGTTGTTGTCTAAGGATGGCAGTCGTTATAGCATGGTGGTAGGGCATTTTGAGAATGCCCGCCTGGCTAGCTACCACCCTCAAGTAGAAAATCTGTCACCAAGCACCTAACGGTGTGTTCCGGCAGCTGTCCTTGAGAGCCCGTACTTCTAGGTTAGCCTGAACAACATCTTCAAACACATTATCACCTACCACCAGGTGAGATAGTAACCTATCAGGAATAAAAAAAAAAACCTTCATAAAACAATGTTTGACTTATTATGCCGTTTCTGTAGTAAGCAATTATTTAATTTTAGTCCAGTGCGCGCCTTTGCAATCTCTTTTTCTCTTTTATATCCTCTGGGACGTGTATGATGCTCTCTTTGTCTCGAAAATACCATTATCAATAAAATTAAATATATTAATTACATTCTGCTATTATTAAAACACTGTTTAAACTTATGTATAACCTGATTTTTCTGCTCGTCGTTATTTGCATCAATGCAAAAGACAAAAGTACATTTTTTGCTCCATTTGCATTTTCCAAGCGACAATTTAGTTACAAAGTTAAATCTACAAGTTGCGCTTTTAGAATTTTGTATTGCTTTAACTAAATAAAGTGCTTTTTAGTGTTCGTTTTAGCTTAAGGCTGATGAAAATTTCACAACACCTGGGCTGAGTGTAATACAAACAATTAGATACTGCTCAAAACAATTCGGGAGACGAGATTTTGCTCCTTGCTATTGTGTATACTACAATTGGGTTTGAAATAAATCTTGTCCAATTGGTTTACTTTTCATTTTCCGTAACACCCACATCGGTTACAGCATGAAAGAGAAACAATCATACACACTCTTTTCCTCAAATTGTTTTACACTCACTCAAAACTTTCGCATTTTTAATATCATTATGATTAGGTAGGTAGTTAAAAACTTAGCCTTTTTGTAAGATTTTGTGTAAATATCACGAATCAGATATCGGACGGAGTGGCATAGCTTAGGTACATTAATATATGATTCAGCGGCTTACACTCAAAAGTCATTTATTTTGGTTTACAGATATCAATTATCAATTATAAAACATAATAATTGATAATTAAAAATTTCCAAATATATAAACATGTTATTTATCCTGCTAGGTCCTTAATTTATAATTTCTCAAAATTATTGAATATCCATTCGACTAGCCAACGTTTCAGACGAGACTTTAAAAGCACTAGATTTGGTAAAAATATTAGTATGTCAGGTCACATATTGTAAGCACAAATGCCTAAGATGGTTGTGAGTTTATAGGACTTCACTTACCCTACAAATACACACAACGTAAGTGGCATTCCGGGCAGTATAGGAGTGTATACCGTTGTGCCTAGAGTAGGATGACGAAACTGTGTTTTTTATAGTTCTTTTTTGTTTTTGATCAATTGTTATGATTTTATTCCAATATCTAGTAAACAAAACGACATCAGGTTCCCGTTATGGATCTCTAACTCTAATTTAAGGAATAACAGTTTTATTGGTACATTTTGTGTTTGCACGGAACTTGCGCTGAATAAGTCAAGCTCGATAAGTTCGTCGATCGTCGAAAAGTCAATAGCTGGATTTATTTTAAATGAATTTGTAGATGGTTAACTACGAATACATATGTAAAGAAGTGTAACTCTCATACAGTTATCGTTTTGTTTTCAGATTCATCATAAACAATCAACAAAACACGTACAATCTTAAAAATTCAATTGGACTGATTAAATGATATGGCGCTTAGAAAAGATCGCATTTGCATCGATCGCAAAGTTATGTTGTTGCGTTTCGCGGTACGATTTTATAAACCACGCCCACCGCGGTAAAGTTTTGCGTTCTGCTGTTATTAGGCATGATTTATATTTCTTCTTATATTTATTCGTAGATGGTTAGGCATTTGTAGCATAATATAGTTTAGCTTTATATCTGTAGTTATAACTACAGAAAGTGTTTATACACACTGTCATTTACCTAGAGGCTTTCTAGGTTACGTTGGAATACAAAATGAGTGCAACTCATATAGGCTTGACCTGTGTACGCCTAAATGATAAGATGGCTTGCTTTGAAGCCGATCTCAAGTGTTAAGCCACAAGGTTTGAAAGGCTAGGTACATATATTTATTTATTTGTGCATGTATGTACAAAAATAACCAACACAGTGTTAGCATACTATTGCATCTAGTATCAAGACAGTGCAGAGGAGTGAAATTTGCGCTCTGATAATCAGCCGTGATAGAAGATGGTGTGGCCATCCAACAGACTGCGTCAAGTGACAGAAGTGTTTTGAGCAACACTTAAAATTTGTAATGAAGCGCTAAGTCAACTGCCAGAACATAAAGATAAATAATAATGCCCGTCACCTGGTAGTGATGTTATTTTTTTTTATTGGTAAGGAGGGCAAACCAGCAAGCGGCTCACCTGGTAGTAAGTGATCAACGTCGCCCACGAACATGCGCAACACCAGAGGTCTCGAGGATGCTATACCGGCCTTTGAGGAGGGAATATGCTCTCTTCTTGAAGGCTCCTTAGTCTTATCTGTTCGGAAATACTTCACCAGGCAGCTGGTTCCAAATTGTGGCAGTGCGTGGTTGGAAATGCCGTTAAAATCGCGAGGTTGTGGACTTCCAGACATCGACATGAAATTGATGAAACATCATGCTTTGTCGGGACGTCCGATGGCGAAATTAATAAGTTGGCATCGTCCTGGACCACTATGGCCTAGTTATGAATGAAATTCTATTGTTATCATTATCGCCGATGTCAATGGGTTAAGCTGCATGTAGTAAATCGAATATAAACCCACAAATTGAGTGTATTATGAGTCTTGTACAGAGATTAACTGGTTTTCTAAGTATTATTTAGAGAATACCAAAACACTGGCCATGTATAAGTCAGGCCTCGTTCATTTAAAGTTCCCAGTGATCCAATATACATCTTTGGGTGAACATCATACACAAAATACATATATGAATTTCTAGTTTGTAACACATACCTTACATCTAGATGTATCTCTAAAAAGGGTGTACAGACAAACTGATGTAAAAATATTGGTCTCAAAATAAATCTCTATTTTGCTATTTCGGGACCTTAAAAAGATCATAAATATCGGAGCTCCTGAAAAATGATTTAAGTTAATTTCAAATGCTTTGTGTGTTTGAGTCAACCGCCACAAAATGTATGCATTTCTAGTTTATAAATCGACGTATATATATTTATAATTTGACGCCCTATTATTGAGTTTGGGTACGCATCCTTAATTTAATTGAATATTGTAGCTTCTTCGTAAAATAATCTAATTGAATTTCTTCACGAAATATTTTTTGGGATTTCTGGTTTGTAAAGCATTCCAATTGTAATCTAGAGTAGAAAGACAGATGGGAAAACAGCATAGTCGTATAAACGATTATAGGTTCTGTTTTGCCCTTTGGGTACAGTTCTTGGAAAATACCAAAATATTGTAGACAGAAAAATAATTTTATTTAATTTCTAGTCCTATGTCTGTCTTTGAGTCAATAATATAAATAAATAAAATAAATAAATCAGTTATCATAAATCTCTTATAATAACTGTCCTTTGGGTACGGATCCGAAAAGGATGATAATGATATTGTAGTTGCTAATCAGATTATTATTATTATTATGTTACACGTGTGGCATTATTAACACATACAATCCCAGCGTCTTGCAAGATTTCATATACTCAGAGCACCCACAATATTACAAACAGGATATAATTGGAACATGAACGTCTAATAACACCCTTCCAGAATTCATCCAGACTTATGACTCACTGTATTTAACTGTATCTTCGATACAGTGATACAATTTGGTTGAAACATATCATTTTCATCAAAGGAATACCCAGAATCGTAGAATTAACTTCAAAAAACTAAAAACAATAGATACACTTAAAAACAGCTACAGTAATTTAACATGTCAAGAAACTGACATAACACATCAATTAATTCATAGCTTTGATAATATCCAGAGTAGTAAAAAATCGCTGAAATTCCTCTATGCAAATATACGCAGTGTCGTTAAGCCTGGAAAATTTGATGATCTACAGTGCGTGATTAAAGCCTTTCAAATTTGTCTACATGTGGTGATCCTTACAGAAACGTGGATAAAATCAGACGAAGAAGCGAAAAGATTTCAAGTTCCAGGATATACACACTACTACCATTTTAGACCTAACTCGAGAGGTGGTGGGGTATCAATTTTTATCAACAACAACCTTAAACATAGCCCGATTGCAGAAGTATACCAAAATTTTAATCATTATTTGTGGATCCATATTGAAAACTATTCTTTAGATATTGGTGCAATATATAGACAGTCAAACAATTCAAAAATCGATGAGTTTTTAGACACATACGCTAATCAACTGTATCAACGAAAAAGAGCATTAGTTTTTGGCGACTTCAACTTTAATCTACTAACCTCAGACAATACAACCAATAGATACAGAGAACTCATCAAAGAAAGTGGATATAGAATACTGAATAAAATAGACGTGAGTCATAGCACCCGAAAAACAGCAGCAACTGCAAGTATTCTTGATCACGTATGTACAAACCTTAACCAAAATAAGTTTCATCTTGCTATTATTGATACGCCACTATCAGATCATAACCTAATATATTTTGAAGTTAAACGTTATCACCAAGAATCTTTAAAGAAAACGATATATGAAGCGGTTGATTATGTAAAACTGTATAAAACAATTTTAGAATATGAAGAATACAATGAAAACTATTTATTTACTACATTAGAAGACAAAATAATGTCAAGTATTAGAGCAAGCATAGTCACTAAAACTAAGATAATGAATCCACCTAGACAAAACTGGATAAACAAACTGGATAAAAAAATTAAACTAAATATTGATAAAAAACAGATTGCTCTTGGGGTATTTATAGATCTCAAAAAAGCATTTGACACTGTCAGTCACAAATTGTTGCTAAACAAACTAAATGACATTGGTATAACTGGGACAGCACATGAAATTTTTAGATCCTATCTTACAAATCGTTCCCAGGTAGTTCAAATCGGGGAATATCAAAGTGAACCCAAAACTATCACCTTTGGCGTACCACAAGGCTCAATTTTAGGACCGTTATTATTTATTTTTTATATCAATAACGTCCATCAGATAGGGTTAAAAGGTGATCTAACGTTGTATGCCGACGACACATGTATGTTCTACTTTGACCACTCTATTGAATCTATTATATCTGAAGCACAAAACGATCTGAACCTTATAAATGAATGGTTTCAGCAAAATATTCTTACCATAAATGCAACAAAAACAAACTACACAATATTTGCAGCTAAAAATAAAAAAATTGGCGATCATATGCCGCTTAAGATAAATGATCAAATTATTAATAAAGTTGAACAAGAAAAATATCTTGGACTTATTTTAGACAGCAAAATGACATGGCTTCCCCATATAAATAAGATAAAATCAAAAGTAACAGCACTTACAGGAGCTCTAAAGAGTTGTGTGCACTGTTTCCCTCATCAAGTAAAATATACAATCTATAATTCATTGGTAAAACCACACCTTCATTACTTAATTGAAGTATGGGGTACGGCTGCAAAAACCAATTTGGGATTAATACAAACTGCACAAAATAAATTGATAAAAGTTTTATTCCACTATGATTATCTAACACCTTCAGAAAAGCTTTACAAAGAAACAAAACTAATGAATATCTGTCAATTATACATATACTATAATTGCATACTTATACGTAAGATTCTACACAAGGATATACATACAAATACGGCCTTCTCTAAAACACAAAAAACCCATACAATGACATTAAGACGTGTAAATGATATCGCTCTTTACAAACCGCGTACAAAGTATGCTTTGAAAAGTATTGTCTACGAAGGGGCTAAATTGTACAATAAATTACCGAGAGATATAAAACAGTCCAAATCTCTACCTACTTTTAAAAAACTATTAAAATTTTACATAATGAAAAATAAAAATACATTATTATAGGTACAGTTTTTAATCAATTTATTTATTAATTGCTAATCTATTATAAAAAAATATATATATATATGCCTATTACCTCATCGATATTAATACATAAAATTCATAATTTTTTAACACCAGAACTATTTCTAAAATTTCTATAATAAAACTGCTTATGGCTTCGTCGATATTAATATATAAAATGCACAATTCATTAACACAGGTATTAAGTTATTGCAATAAATTCTATAATATTACTATACAAAATTCCTATAATATGAAAATCGGCCTACGGCCTCATCGATATTAACTTAAAAATAAAAACATATTTACCTAACTTACTATTGTATACATTAAAACTGTACCTAACTTATTATTGTATACATTAAAACAAACTACACTACTCATTTGCTCATCTAAAACTAGAGAAAAAAAATGAATACATTATAATATATATGCTATTCCATAAAACAACACAGAAAAAAATACTTACAATTTTAATGTAGGTGCGCTTGAGCCACTTCCAGGTACGCTTGATCTTCGTCTGTAACTTGTTAGTAGCCAGTTGTGGCTAAACCTCGCTCGTATCGAACCAAACAATATAGATGACTGATTTTATCTATTTGTAACTACCCTACAATAAAAAAAAAAATATCTTTGCTTTGTACGACATCGATAATTATTAGTTATGCTTATGTTAACATTATTCTCATGTAAGTGAAATATTTTCTTATGAGAAATAAAATATCTCAAACCTCATTTTAAATTTACAACCAATTTGGATAAAATCTGAGTAGACCTAATAATTTTTTTTTTGTTCATAACAAGAATAAGATAATTAATAGATCTGCTTTTACGGAATGTCTTACTTTGCCCAAAAGCCTTCTCAAATATTAGCAAACGTTTTAACAATATTTTAAGAAAACATTTTATATTACTATTTTATAAAAAAAAAAAACTCTTAAGACGCTTTCAAATGCTGAATTTTTGTCACTATCGGACTACGTAGGAGTGAAAGAGAAGCAGAGATGGTGAAATCGCGATCGGTTTAGGTAAAATCAGAAAGAAAGCTTGATAACACAAAACTAGTAACGTAAATCGAAAATGTAACTTTTCTTGTCCCTTTAGATAAAGTTTTGCTATTTTATTAATATAGTTACATACACATTTATACGTAAATAATTAAAATATTTACGTTACAAACGTAATTTAGAGTCAACTTTGCAGTTTTATTCTATCGAGAAAATTTTAAGGAAACGTGTTTCGGACTTTTCTTGGCCTTAGATAATGTTTTTTTTTTTTTTTTTTTATTCAATGTGATGTGATCAAGATTAACATATGATTTTCTTACTGCTACAAACTAACTACATATTGCTAAAAATCTGTTCAAGTAAAGCTATTTAGCACTTGTCAGCGCCTTAACGCCGTGACTTCATAAACATCACTTACCTAACCAAAATAATTATCGACGCGTTTCGCTACCACACGAAGCATCCTCAGGAGATTGTGACTCTTCCAGCGCACGATCGACAAACAAAGAATAAACATGTATTCTTTGAAAACGCAAGTATTGAAGATTAATTTTAATATATTCGATTCTTACAAAATTTCTGGCAATGTATATTACAAATTGCTTCTTGTATATATTTTAAGTTTTTTATCACAGGGTCTAATATCAAAAACTAGTTTGTTATTAATGTTTAAAATAATAATTACTGTCCGTGCGCAAATTACAGATACGGAATAAACATAAAAAAATTTTTTTTTTTCATATACTTATAGATCTCTAAGGGTACTTCCACTCGTTATTGTCCACCGTTCATAATTTATTGTTATACCCGTGTACAAACACGGAATAAACATAAAAGTTTCTTGTAAAAGAACCTCCATTTATTTCTAACGTTATGTTAGTATCATTATATGATGTATTATTTTCTCAAATTTTCTTGCTATTCGGACGGAGTTATCGCTGTTACTGATTACGTTGCAGCGTGCGCTGATTATAAATTGAAATTATCATATATTATATTGAGCTTTATTTCAACGTCATTTTATTTTATTTTCGTACTGGCTGACAACAAACATATAGGTCTTATAAGGACTTTAACCGAGTTAATCGGTTAAATACTAAGCAAGCTTCTTCAATGCTTCAAAGTCGGTTGTTAGAGGAAATACATTGTACCGACGAGTAAAAAATAAGGGTAGGAATGTGATGACTGAGCCCAACATTTGCGAGAGAAAAACCTTGAATATTCTATAAACCCATACGAGCATCACCGCAATATTCTAACCAAAACACAAATTTTGAACAGTAGATACTCGTATTACAAATTGTATCCTTAAATCGTGAATGAACTTTAACTCCACTTTATAAGACTTAATTTTCTTCGAACAGGGTTACGTGAATCGTGACTTAATTTAATTCGTTTGAATCTAATATTTGTTTAGGTTAGGTTAGGAAAGTAATGTAAGGAAATTTTGTGTCTATTTGACGTCTGAAGTGCAGTTAAGGTTCGGTAAGCATTAGCTTGAAACCTCATTGTTCAAGATTGAATATCGACATGAAATAGCAAGTTGCTAATAAAGTTAGTACCTTAACGGTTTGCTAGATGGCGCTCACAAACGAGCCACCGTGTGTCTGAAACACGCAATCGTTTGTATCCGATGTGACATATACAATAGGTGAAATTATTTTAATATACAGTTATCATCATTTGAATGGTTTTATCGTGAACTTGACGTTGGTCAAAAAGTTTCCATGCGGGTTTTTGTAATGTGTACACTCCTTAAAGAGACAATGATAGCAATTAGTTATTTATATCTTATCACATACATAAAAAAACAAGAACCGCCTCCGCTTTTGTAAGTTTAAAATACATATATAGAAAATACTTTATGTGTATATCTTCAAAGTCAATGCTTATTTAAGGTTGAACTGGCTAGTCACTTCTCCATATCAACGTCCGCATTGTAAGGTAATAACTTCTTTATTTTGAGTTGTAGGTAGATAACTAAGCATATTAATTAATCTCTTCATTATCTAGACTTGTATCGTAAAAAAAATGACTTGAAAGTTAACAGCTTCTAAAAATGTTCATGAAAATGTTTTCAGGCTTATAACTTCCAATTCCAAAGCTTCCTTTGTAACAAATTTGTTCTTCCTTTGTAAACCTATAGAACGAAGAGATAAACTCCGAAGAGTTCCGTACCATTGTCTATATAACATTAGACACTAAATTATAACCTTCTTTTTGTTTTCACTAAGGGTACGGAACTCTTTATGCGCGAGTTTGACTTGCACTTGGCTGATTTTTAGTATATATTGTTGTAGTGGCAACAGAAATCTGTGCAAATGTCAACTATCTAGTTATCACAGTTCATGATATACAGCCTGGTGACAGACCGACAGGCCGAGGACTGTGGAGTCTTAGTAATAGTTATATTTTTACACTTTGGGTACGGAACCCTAAAAAAGTTTACAAGTCTCGAATTATGTGTGAAATAATGAAATATTTAAAAGAAAATAAATGTTGGTTATACTTCAATAAACCATAATAAAATCAACCATAAAAAACGTATTAAATTGAATTTTATTTCATTTTTTTTTGTGACAATGATGTACACAACTCGATTTAACGTCATTGGAACTAAGATATTTGCAAATAGTTAAACCATAAATAAAGTGAGTTCGACTATCTAGTCGAAGAGGACAAGATGTCTATCTCAGAAAGTAAGCATCTCTTTTTTCCACTCTTCGTTTCCGTGACACGCTATACAGAGATTTACATCACTAGAGAACTTGAATGTCTTGTTAAATATATCAATTATATGCAATGTATTACCAAAGAGCTAGTAATAGGCAAAGAAGAATTAAGATCAGTTGTAAAGCTATATTTCTGGCAGGTAACAAATACAATAAATCAGCGAATTAGTAATGAACTCCCATTTCCATTCATGGTACACGTTCTATATATGAAATCTTGTGATTTGTACGTCTAAGGAAGTTTCTACAATCGTTTGAAGCTTTCCAATATTTCTACGTTTTTAAAACATCTGGAGTCTATCGAAACATCAACAAAAACCCTATTAGAATCTCATAAAGACAAAATAAAATTTATTCGATTTCGAAGCGCTCGTAGCGAAGTTTACTTAGCTGTTCTCAACCGATCAGCAAAGTTAAGCAACGTCGCGCGCGGTCATGAGTTGGATAGGTGAATGCTAGATGCATTACTACTGAGCGTTTCCGTGCTTCGGAGGGCACGTTAAGCCGTCGGTCCCGGTTGTTGTCTTAGGATGGCAGTCGTTATAGCATAGTAGTAGGGCATTTTGCGAATGCCCGCCTGGCTAGCTACCACCCTCAAGTAGAAAAACTGTCGCCAAGCACCTAGCGGTGTGTTCCGGCAGCTATCCTTGAGAGCCAGTACTTCTAGGTTAGCCTGAACAACATCTTCGACCACATCATTACTTCCCATCAGGTGAGATAGTGGTCAAAGGCTAAACTATCAGGCATAAAATATATATATATATATATATTGATCCAGAACAAACTTGGTTGAAAGACAGTAAAGAAGGGATGGGATGATTATGATGAGCATCATTTTGTCGAGCCATGTTTTGATCTTTTTTTTACGCTGATAGGCTATCCCTTGACTACTATTTCTCCTATTGGTCAGTGATGCTGTGGTAGAAGATGGTAATCGGACAAGGCCTAGAATTACTGGCTCTCAAGGACTGCTGCCAGAACACGTCGTTAGGTGCTCGGCGACATATTTAATACTTGAGGGTGTTAGCTAGTTAGGCAAGCTTTCACAAAATTCACATCTATTATTCCATGCAACTCAAGCCAGCGGTGGGGATCGAATATACCAAAACGTTAAAACCAATAATCTAAGTATTACTATTTTACTAGAAAAAAGCTGATTTTTGTGAGGGCTTGCGTTTGTTTATCAACCTAATTCTGTTGGTGTCTTCTAGTATTAAGTAGATTAACTTTTTTTCTATCACTTAGTTGGCAAACAAGCATACGGCCCACCTATGGTAAGCAGTTACCGTAGCCTATGGACGCTTGCAACACCAGGGGTATCACTCGCGCGTTGCCGACCCTGAAGAAATCTCTTCACGCCCTTTTTGAAGAACCCCACGCTGTACTCTATCGGGAAAACAACGGCAATGCATTTCAGCATTGAGTTTAGTTCTGTTGCAGCGATATTAACTCTTTGGTTTTCTAACATATGGCGTTAGTAGTACAATAACATTCTATCCAATGAATACGAAATTGATAATGTTAATTTATTTAAATGGTTATAATTTTTTTTTTCACAGATATGTATTATATATGAAGATAAATTACTCTTTTAAAGCACAAATCTACAGGCTTGATAGTAATGGCTCGTTTTGCTCGCCCTAATTAATTAAATAAGTAAAAAATAAATGAAAATTATTCTTAATACTTTAATAAAATAGCCAATTATTCAAATTGGCTATTTTGAATGGTATAAAATATATATAAAATACAAGTAAAATCTAGTAGTTCATATAAAAAAAAACTTTAAATTCAAGAAATTACGCGCATCACTAGGCACTAGACCGTGTACTATCACATATACTGTGGTTATAACCAATTGAGATCGTACTGAAATATTACTTCTCTTCGAGGCTTTTAAGCAAATGCATTCCGGCTGGAAGCCTTGTCAATAGGCACCTGAATTGAATTGAAATTGAAATGTCTGCCATCAGCACTCCGATGGAGCCAACTTACGTTAACTCAATATGTTTTATTGGAAATGGAAAACGATATTTGGGAAAAGTGGATCAAATATTTGTGAAAAGAAAATAGACAAGAAAAGATTTCCTAAAATATGATGAAGTGAAAATACTGGAAGCAATCTTCTTAGGCGCGCGCCAATGATTTCAATTGTCTTCAAAACAAACGGCTTTGCCATTGTTAAAATGTTGTTACAAGATGTAAATAAATTCTTTGGATACTCAGTAAGATTGAGGTAAATAAAAAAAAATATGAATATATACGAAGTCATTTTCTAATTGAAATTTACTCATAGCGCTTTCCATACGAACGTAGTTTAGTAAATTTTTTAATACCAACCTCGCTAAAATGTTTCAAGCATGTCCTTGAGTCTAATGTCTATGCTTCTGGTGTGCTAATTTTCTGTAAAATTATGCATTTTCAAAATATTCTAATTAGACATTTCGTGTGGGAATTTTATGAATCGAAAAACTGGCAATCCAGCAAATATTAGGCTAAGGACCTACGTGCACATTTTACGAACTTTTGTAACTTGGTATTTAAAATATGACGAAACTGCATTTGCATGGAAAGCTTTATGAGCACACTTCCATTAGAAACAATCTCAGGCTCTTCTTCTACAGCCTGCTCCAACGCAGTTAGAGTATCCCTTAAAGTTGATTATTCATGTTAGAGTATAAAAAGAAGTCACAGAAGTGCTTAATCAAGGCTGTAAGGAGAATGACCCTGCCCCAATTATTATATTTCAGAGCATTCCATACATAAAAAACTGTTTCACATAATTTTGTTAGTAGCCTAGTATTTAATAGTTTATTAACTTAAAAAATATCATCACGCTTGTAATTCCTCGACAGAGTACTAAGTACCCACGTTTCGTTCGCAAGACATATTTTGGTAATATCTTGTAATTAGGGAAGAGTCTTTTACTTTTTATAGGTTATAGACCTTATTATAATATAACAGATAATGCTTTATAAATAAATAACACAGTTCTCGCCATCATTGAAGTGTTGTTAGGAGATCGTTACTAATTTAAAAACTTTATTTTGAACGCTTGGTATTTAAAATAATATGATAAATCTACGTTCGTTTGTAGAGCGCTACTTGCACTCTAGCCTTAATCCAGCCGTAAGGTACGCTAATCTCCATCTCAATAATTACCAGAGATATGCTTTTCAAGCCCTACTTGTAAGTAGCAGGGTCATTGATGCAAAGAAATACCTTACCCGTTCCACATATTAATATCACGACAAAGGTAGAAACAACTGGTGAGGGAGGAAAAATAATTATTCCGTCTTAATAACATTCACCATGAAATATAAGGTGAATAATGCTTAGAAAAGCATTATTCACCTTTTATGTATTTGTAGGGAATCTAGGAGTTGCGTCAACTTCAAATCAAATCAAATCAAATCATTTATTTGCTAAAATACATGTCACATAAGATCGTATAATAATGATTAAGGATGCAATGTATTTAGTCTGCAAGCAGACGTGCAAATTTTTGTGTAGTATTTATTAACAACTTAAAATTAATGTTTTAAAAAATTCTTTAAATTCTTTCACACTGTAAAAACAGTTCTCAAGAAGCCAGTGACACAAAGAGCTTTTAAATTTGTTACCATCCAATATTTTGATGTCGTTTGGTATACAGTTATAAATGGTTAGACACATATTGTAATTCTTTTTTCTATTTTAGTCCTTCTTAGCACGAGGTTTATACTATAGATTGGTGAACTTTGCCCTTTTTAGACGTGTAAAAGCATCACCACGTTCCTTCAAAAACATCAGGGTGTTGTTTAGTGAAGACACAAATGTATTTTATGTACATGCACGGTAGAGGAAGTATGTTACATGTTTTAAAAAGGGGTTTACAGCTGTCTAAAAACGACGCCTTATTTATAGCCCTAATACATCGTTTTTGGATCATGAATACCCTATATATATATATTCCCTATATATCTTCCATGTCCATGTTTCCAATAATTCGAACAACGCGACGCTGCATCGACAGATTTTTTTTTTGAGAGCACCCAATGGGATACTTGACTGATCCATCCCCGTGATGGCAACAATATTCTATGCATAATATTTGGTATGTAAATACGCAAACACAGTTAAAATGATAAATGAAACACCAGCAAAGTGCGAGTTAGTCTCACCGACCCAACGTATACGAGTAATGTACCAAAGAGTCATTATTATTGTCATTCAATTTAAGACAATTAGCAGGAGTCTGAGCCACACTTTTTATATAATATAATGGGTTTTATAACAAGAACTTTGTTTTCTAAAACAAAATAAAACAAAGAATGAAGATGATTCAAAATTTTATTGTATTACGAAGAGAAAAGTTTGGGAATTATGAATCATAATAATAATAATTTATTCAGAAAATAATCATACAAATGTGCAACTAAATACAGATATCAACAAATCCTATTTAAGCTAATATGCCATTCATTAATAATATAGATAGTCACAGTGTTGTCTTGCAGAACCTACACTAAGAAAAATCTTGTGTCGTAGATTTTGCGTACCCTTAATATGCATAGTGAGTAAAAGGTTAGTCTATGTAGCTGTCAGGTTCATAAACAAAATATCAAAGATGTTCTTAGAATTTGATATATATGACGTTACAATTCTTTATATATAAATATATTATATACATACATAATTATGCTTAAATACATACATAAAAGCCGTAGATGAATATGTGAATGAAAAATAATATCCGGCAAATGTCCACCGAGAGCACACTGACTTGTTAACAAACCCTTTATTAATATAGTAGATTTTGTACTATAATTGTACCAAGATTGTCGTTTTTTTTTATGCCTGATAGGTTAGCCTTTGACCACTATCTCACCTGATGGTAAGTGATGATGTGGTCTAAGATGTTGTTCAGGCTAACCTAGAAGTACTGGCTCTCAAGGACAGCTGCCGGAACACACCGTTAGGTGCTTGGCGACAGACTTTCAATATTTAATATAATATAATAGTTTGTTTGTATTACCGTTTTCACGATAGAGCATTAACAAAAAATACACGGTTCTTCTAAGACGACCTTGTTTGTTCCACTATTGTCATATGTTTGGCAATCCACCATACCGATACAATTTTTGTGAATATTATAATCCGGAACCTATTGTGATTCCAAAGATACACTCTTTTAAAGGTCTGATGGGTGAATGCACGGATGGACAGCCGTAGCTTAGTAATAGGGTCCGATTTGTACAGGACCCAAAAATAATTTATGGACATTCTTCTTCCCTGTACGTTCGTTCGTTTAAACTAAAATCCTTAATAAAAGTTGTATAGCTAGTATTTTGACCACCATCTAACCTGTCGGTATGTGATTATTTGGTCTAACCATATGAGACTGGTCTCTCAAGAATAGTTGCTGCAACATATCGTTAGGTGCACGAAAGATTTATTACTTCAATGTGATAGCCAGTCAGGCAAACAATCGCAAAATGCCCTACAACTGTGCAGTGAAAGTCAAACCGAGGGATTAAAACTAAGACTCGGCGCATCTATGTCATTGGCACTAAGCCATCAGCGCTTCTATTATGACAGTCAATTGTTAAAATAAATATATATCACCGTTTCTATGCCACATAGTTATAATTAAAACATTAAAGTAACATAAATATTCCAAAAAATTCCTTTCGCCAGGAAAATAAGATTTTATAACATTCAATAAAAATCTGCCGTACTAAACCGACTTTAAACAAGAATTTTCAATACCTTATTCCCATTCGTTGATAAGAAAGGGGTAGGGTTATCGGAAAAATATCTATACGACCGCACAGCACGGCAATCCCGAACAGATTGGCTTTTAAACCCCACGTTACCTGTTCTAGAATATTCCACAATGGGTTTCGTGCGAGTGACAGCGTTTTTATATTCTAAATAAATCCTACACTGTCTTGCTAGATATGGTGATTATCAATGTTTTCATTAATTTGTAGTGTTTGTTTCTGTTATTTAGTGATGAGACGGGGAAGATATAAGTGGCACCCCTGTACATTGCAATTGCAGTGTGATTAATGTGTTTTTCTTTCGTTGTGCTTGCTTCCCGTAGTTCTTAAGTTTAGTTCGCCCAGAAATTTCACTTGCTATAGTGGTCTTCATGACCAAACATGGTAGTTCTCGGACACTAATGCTTTGAAGCAGTTCTTCCTGATAGCAATAGCTAGAAGCATAAATATTTAGCTCAAATACATGCGTACATAATTTCACCGAGTTTGAACCGAGTTTGAACACTGTTTTTATAATATGACGACATATGTGGGGGTACCTTCCTTACATACGCCACGCCATTTTTAATGGACAATGTATGTTTTTTTTATGCTTTATAGGTTATCCTTTGACCACTATCTCACCTGATGGTAAGTGATGATGTGGTCGAAATGTTGTTCAGGCTAACCTAGAATTACTGGCTCACAAGGACAGCTGCCGGAATACACCGTTAGGTGCTTGGCGACAGATTTTCTACTTGAGGGTGGTAGCTAGCGTAACCCTAGCTTGGCTGGGCGGGCATTTGCAAAATGCCCTACCACCATGCTATTACGACTGCCATCCTAAGACGACGACCGGGACCGACGGCTTTACGTGCCCTGCAAAGCCCGGAAGCGGTCACCCATCCAATTCATAAAAGCGGCGGACGTTGCTTAACTTTGCTGATCGGTTTAGAACAGCTAAGCAAACTTCGCTACGAGCGCTATAAATAAAAAATATGTGATGCCTTTGAATATCATTAAAATCACGCATTGAACCAAACATCGTTCACAAGTACCAACCTGTTCACTCACGAAGACTCCTCCACAGTAAATTATGGTAGCGCTTATTTATGGGTAGACCTCGTTTGTACACTACGTCTATGTGCGGGTGGGTGTTAATACAGTAAAACAATAAAATGTTGTATATGGTCAGACATGGCATCCACATACAGGCACACGAGATATACTTATGTACGATTTTTTTTTTCTAGTTTAGTGTCTTAAATATTTAATTTTTATTTTTAACCCCCATATTTTTGCTTTATTGATAAATTTCTAAAAAAAGAATTGTCAAAAAATCCATATTCCGTCATCAAACCTCCTCACAAAATTTCACGAGAGTCGGTTGACAAAATGCGACCTGTTGAGGAGAATAACCGGAAATGCGGAAAATGGGATAGATATACGAAATAATTTTGCCCAAGCTGAAAGCTCTTCATTAATTAATAAGTAGTTAATGATGCTAACCCTGCTTACTGGTATTAACAAACTTTACATTTATAACAACACTGATAAACACAAACATTCACTTTAAAACTAAATGTACCTTGACCTTTTCGAAGCATACTATGAAAATTTAGTTAATCTGTCTATTCTTATCTTACTTATTTTGGTCGGTAAAATATGTCGTTCATATGTGTACCTAAATCATCTAGAGTATATTGTTTATTTTCAATATTTGATAGCACTCTACATGTCTGACCCCACCTCATGCAATAGTGCACTTGTTCCAAAGCCTGAGGTCAAACAATCGATTCCCAACGGATCCAGAGACCTTTTACAAAACGATTCAAAATATTTCAACCGGATTTACTGTATCAATTCTACGACTTACAGATTTGACGATGCTTTTTTTTTCAGTTCCTTATAAGTAATAGAAAATAGTGCTATAAATCAATAAGTCAAGATTGTATTATTAATCTATGGAGTGCCGCTAGAATGTCATCCCCCCTGTATCTACCTATAGGTATGGTAACACACCAGCAGGTGAGCAGCAGCGCTTTCTGAGGAACTAATATCTCACACTGCTATCCTCAAGACGCCTGCCAAGCGCGGGTATTAGGCAATTAATAATGGGGAGGCTGTGTTCAGCAGTGTACAATCCGGCTGACACAGTACAGTATCATTCAAACGCTTGCAGTGGATATTGCTGAGTTCCTTTAAAACGATCAACCACATTAAGCACCGATCTCTGCAGTGACTCTTAATATGGGTGACCGCAAGTGACATTTACGCCTGAACATGTCCGTGCTTAGTTTCCTGTTGTTGTGTCGTCATTTAGTTGATGGCAGTCGTTAGGCTATGTCAGAGGTTCGGGTGTTTTTCTCTTTTTCTCTTCTTATTAATGTTTAATGCCGGCATTCATTAATGGTGAAGGTAACGTTTTTATCTATAGCGCAGGTTTTTTTTACTGTTATATATAACAGACCAGTTTTATGTATAAAACTTGATAAGAATTATCTTAACTTTGTCACATGGTAAAAAAAATTGCAATTGAAAATAAACTATTTAATATTTACATATTTTTGGATAGCTAAAAAAATACATCGTTAGTACGCGTACAGAATAAAAAGGAACAGAAGATTCACTCCGCGAAGTCATTCCAATAAATAAACAACCTTAGCTACGAAGCAATAAAGTGCACTCCAGCTCGCAAAACACGAAGTACCTAATATAAATATTCACCTTAAAGGCCTCTCTTTCTATCGCATAGTCACGTATAGCTTTGATCTCTTCTGACGCGGCGCGCACCGTAGAATAATCCCGCCCGAACGGATACGCCGATGTAGTTGTAGCTTTGCACCTGAAATGTGGAGTGAATCAAACCGGGTACGGGTAATTAAAAATTATAAAGTAAATTTGATACATGACTAAAATTGCACCCCGATATGTTCCTTGGAGTTGTATAAGGTAAATTTGTATTACATAATGTCCGGTTTTTCATCATTTAGATAGATCCTTATACTATTTTTTGAAACACCATAATTTACACAAATACATACAATTAATAGGACCAAATTTTACAATGGGCGGTATTATCGCTCAAAGCGATCTCTTCCAGATAACCCATTCAATAGAGAGATTACGAGGTTTCACATTTTATTTTATTGCTGTTAAGCACCGCAAGTAAGCACCGCAGTCTCACCTGATGGTAAGTGATGATGTAGTCAAAGGCGTTAGCAGGCTTAACCTAGAATTGCTGGCTCTCAAGAACAGCTACCAGAACACACTGTTAAGGTGCTTGGCGACAAATTTTCTAATTGAGGGTGGTCGCTAGCCAGGCGGGCATTCACAATTGCCCTTTTACCATACGGTGACGCTCAAGCTCGTGCCGCATGCCGGGGTTCGAACCATGGACCGCGCAGCAGGTCTAACATTCGCATCTAATCGCGCTTCTAACAACTTCTACGTAACTAAACTCAAACATAATTTAAATACCTATATAGACTTTATTAGACATTATCTAGACTTATTTTTTAACAGGTATACTGAACAAGGTATGAGTTCGATGGTTGACAATAAGTTCTAGAGGCAAATGTAATTATAAGTCAACATTGTATCGTTTACAAAACTACTTCGAGTTATGGCTTGGGTTTCAATGACATATTTATAAAGGACCGGACTCTTTAACCATCGGATATTTGGTTGTTCGTAACAGGCGACCTCGCGGAATACCGATCACATACATTAGAATATACATACGTTCCTATTGTAGTAAATGTTAGACTGTACGAGACAATGTTCACGGTTTTATATTACAAAATCTATCTAAGCTCTTTTTTATGTTATTTTGACGGAACTACCTCATGGCTTGCTTGGTGAGCGGACTAACTTCTGCCTATAACAGATGCATTTCGTCACAAGTCAAAAATTGCACTGCGCCCGTCACCTTGTGACATAGTTGTTAAATATCATGTGCACATAATTTTACTGGCTCTCATGGACTGCAGCCGGAACACCCCGTTAGGTGCCTGGGGACAGATTTTCTATTTGAAGGTGCTAGCCAGGCGAGCAATTGCTAGCCTGCGTGCCACCATGCGGAAAATCAATATCAATATGATATATTGTGTCCTGCCAAACGTGTCCGCTTACATGATTCTCGTGCTGGATGACTGAGAGTACTCTACTAAGTGATTGAAGTGGCCGTGGGCATATGCGTTCGGGAACGAAGGCAATGCTGGTATTCTGATAGCCTAGTAGCAATAGCTATGGACTTTTGTGCTCGGGTCCATTCATATCCCAACGTTGGCTTGGGCTTCGCCGCATGGAGTAAGGGCATTATATGAATGCTCATAAAATGGCTAGCTACCCATAGGTCTCACGCTATTTATAGACCTTTTGGTGTGACCGAAGGCTACAAGACTTTCGCAAAGACATGCTAAATGCGTTTTATGGGAGCCCTTGCAACATTAGGCTCTTCGTAGAACGAGCTGCAATTTGTATTATCCACATCTATTAGTAAAATAAAGCATGGGGGTAATTGCTGGCAAGTATGGCGAGAGTTAGAAAATATTAATGACTAGAATGTCAAAGGGAAGGAAATGTCTTCTTTGAAACTTCGAATCTGTAAATGTTATGAAGTAAGCTAAAATTAACATATCGTGGCATTTTATTATTATTTATTTTTTTTATGCTTGATAGTTTAGCCTTTGACCACTATCTCACCTGATGGTAAGTGAGGATGTGGTCGAAAATGTAGATCAGGCTAACCTAGAAGTACTGGCTCTCAAGGACAGCTGCCGGAACACACCGTTAAGTGCTTGGCGACAGATTTTCTACTTGAGGGTGGTACCTAGCGAGGCGGGCATTCGCAAAATGCCCTGCCACCATGCAATTATTTGGAAAATAAAGTAACTGTCATGAAGAGATTATAAAGAAGATAAATGAAAACAACTTTACATGTACAAATAAAGCGCAGGTATGTATATATAATATACATGTACATTATAATAATATAAGGAACCTTCCCACTAAAATTTCATAAAGACCAGATCTGGTATTCGAAGTTTTGTCGGACAAACATATAGACAGGCCTTAACCTGCTGCAAACACACGGTTGTAAGCTATTTCTGTATCAGATTTTTTTTAAATAAACGTATAGTTAAATATGTTACTCAAATAATTATTCATATTTTCACAAGGCTCATTAATATTCTGCCCCCTATTTATTTTATGCTTGATGGGCTAGGTTTTGACCACTATCTAACCTGATGGTAAGTTAAGATGTTGTTCAGGCTAATCTAGAATTACTAGTTCTCCAGGACAGCTGCCGGAACACACCGTTAGGTGCTTGGCGACAGATTTTCTACTTAAGAGTAGTAGCTAGCCAGGCAGTTTTTCACAAAATATCCATGTATACACCATGCAATAACGACTGCCATCCTAAGACGACAACCAGGACCAACGGTTCAACATGCCCTCCGAAGCACGGAAGCACTCAGTAGTAATGTCACTAGCAGTCATCCATCCAACTCATGAACGCGGTGGACGTTGCTTACTTTTGCTGATCCGTTAAGAACTGCTGAGCAACTTCGTTACGAGCACTTCAAATTCACCTACTTTCTAGAGGTAATACTACTAAGAAGAATTCTCAGTTAGTTGGAGAGCCTTTCATAGTCAAGTGCACTTATTGCGTTTATAGAAGGGAAATAATAATTATCGAGAAACTATTAAGCCAGAAATTTCTTATAAAGTAAAACAGCTAAGGTAACATAATTGGCACTTAAACGTCCCGGATGTACAAGGCGCAGCACGTTTGACCCCAATAGGTAATCCGGAACCAGAGCGTCCCTATTATGTGTAAACTGCACGCTATATTGGTTACCTGGCTACCTTGGGCGTAAACCAATTTAAGCTCTAAGCGGTTCAAGTTGTGTAATCGTTCTTAATGCAACGAGAGATGGAAATAAACTTTGTGCGGTGTTTGTTCCAAATATCCACAGTGTCGACAGTACAAGCCCGCGACTCTAAAGTCAATACTGTTGTGGTTGTTGTTATATGTTTTTCAGTACATAATAGGAAACCTCTGCCTAGCTTATTTTATTGATGATAGGCTGATAGGCTAGCCTTTTACATCTATCACATGGTACACTCTCATTATCTCTATGGCTAGTTGATGATGTGGTCGAAGATATTGTTCAGGCTATCCTAGTAGTAGAGATCCTAGTATCAAGGTCAGCTGCCGGCACACGCCACACCAGGCGAGCATTCGCAAAATGGGCTACCGCCATGACGTAACGACTGCCATCCTAAGACAACAACCGGGACTTAGCATGCCTTCCGAGCACGGAAGCGCTCAGTAGTAATGTCACTATCGGTTCCCCATCCAAGACATAATTAGAACTCAGGTACTCACTATTATAATAGAAATGGAACCAGCTGCCAGGTGCAGTATTTCCGAACGGATACGACTTAGGGGCCTTCAAGAAGAGAGCATATTCCTTCCTCAAAGGCCGTCAACGCATCCTCGATGCCTCAGGTGTTGCGAATGTTCGTGGGCGACGGTGATCACTTATCACCAGGTGAGCCGCCTATCTAATACCATTAAAAAAAATGGTAAGTTAACATTATTTGAATTGGTAAATTATATGATACCAGAAGGTAGGCAGCTCTTTCTGAGGAACTTTTTTTATTTTTTTTTATTTTTGATAGATTAGCCTTTGACCACTATCTCACCTGATGGTAAGTGACGATGTGGTCGAAGATGTTGTTCAGGCTAACCTAGAAGTACTGGCTCTCAAGGACAGCTGCCGGAACACACCGTTCGGTGCTTGGCGACAGATTTTCTACTTGAGGGTGGTAGCTAGCCAACTGATATCTCACACTGCGATCCCCAAGACCCCTGTCAAGCGTCGGGATTGTGGCTATCCCCCCTATAATGGGGAAGGCCGTGTTCAGCAGTGGACAATCCGGCTAGTACAGTAAATTAAAAAAAAGAAAGAGTTTAAGAGAGGAAAAGGATTCCGCTCTTACGTTTTATAGTGCCTGCACACCTCCAACCAAAAGAAAGCAAAGAATGCCCAGAATGCGGTAGGTATAAATAGATCTGTTTTGTTTTAGATTTGATAATACTAAAACTGTAAAAAATATAGAAGGGTCAAGACATCAACTACCCTTATATATGGTGTGAAGAGCAAACAACATAATATACTTTTAAGTAAATGAATAGATTCAGGCTTAAGTTTGCGGAAATCCATATTTAATTATAACAAATATTTTAATGAAATATTATATTAATATTTTAGTTATGTAAAAATGCCGCCTGATTTTGCTGTTAAACCGACGTGACATCATATACGCCACGCAGCCAACCGGAAGAATTTTCGACGCATTTCGGTTCAATAGGAAGCATCCTGAGGAGGTCTTGACTCTTCAAGCGCACGATCGAGAAACTCTAGATACATTTTATGAATATTTTTAAGCTTATTATAAAAATATAAATTAAATAGTAATTTAACAACTTTAAACGGTTTTAATTGCGTATATTTATCATGTTTTTTTATGCCTGATAGGTTAGCCTTTGGACACTATCTCACCTGATGGTAAGTGATGATGTGGTCGAAGATGTTGTACAGGCTATCCTTTGTCCCGACGTTTCAAACACTTTGCAGTGATCGTGGTCACGGGGTGTTTAATTACTATGTGTAATAATCGCGAAAACCTTTATATAAATTAAATGTTTTCTTAAAATATTTTATATTATTTGTTAAAAATATAATAAACTCTTCTTAATCTTAAAATCCGTGTTGCAAGTCCCAGGCAAGAACCCGACACTCGCACAGTGTATTTCAAAAGCAATTTATGTATGTATGCAACTTACTGAAAATAATTTGATCAAATTAACAAGTACCTATTTTGCACTAAATTAAAACAATCATCTTAATCTGCCAACTTTTGTCATATTGATGTGAGATAGGAACAATGTCTTCTGTAACATACAAACACCAACACAAGACCATTAATTTACAACTTAGATAAATAGATTAAAGAATGATGGCTCAGAGCAATGGCTATGCACTGCCGCGCAGCAGAGCCATGGTTCGAATCCCGCCGCGGGCTTGAGTTTCATCGCATGGTGGAAGGGCATTTTGCGAATGCCCGCCTGGCTAGCGACCACCCTCAAGTAGAAAATCTGTCGTTAAGCACCTAACGGTGTTTTCCGCCAGCAGTCGTTGAGAGCCAATGAAATTACAGGCACATGAGACTTTAACAACTATGTCTCAAGATGACAGGCGCAGTGCAATTCGTTACTCGTGCGAAATGCATCTATAATAGGCAGAGGTTAATCCGCTTAACATCAGGTGCCCACTCAAGCTTGTTCTGATACAGTAACATAAAAAAAACCATGAGTCAGCCCCTAGGAGAGAACGGATCTCTATAAAGTCCTCGTGTCTCCACTTTGTCTCAACTCACAGTATATAATAAGTTATTAACCTTCATAAAGATCGTCTGCACACAGTGTATTAACGAGTCCTAATATCAATGATTTATGAGTCGACTTGTAATCTGAAATAAGTCACGCGATACATCTCCATTCGCAAGCTATTAAAGAGACAACGACCGTAACTTTCAACCATTTTCTCAAAAATAAAACAAATAAATTCCAAGTAAGTGCGCTAAATGGTACTTATGTGAACAATGCCAACCCTCTTACTATTATAGCGCAAAACTGAAAAAGTTCTAAGTAGCGCTACTTAGAATATAGTTTAGATGTATTTACAAATAGATGCTTCAAAATGGCCTTACACTGCAAAGAAGCTAGGCTTGACCTTTCATAACTTGAATAGAAAACTTTTTATTAAAAATACATTTGACCGGAGCGTCGTCACGGTCAAGAATATCATTTATCATTTGAGTATCACCAAACTTCAAATAGTGGGAGATACTAAGTATACTAGAAGGAATAAAGTTTTTTTGAAAATTATTACTTAGTCTGTACCGATTTGATTTTTTTGCGAATGAGATATATTATTTTGTGTCCTAACTTTACAAGTGTTCGGTACTTTGTGAAAGCTGTCCTGCCTATAAACTTACTATACTATACAATACAAAATTCTTTATGGCACACCAAAAATGCATTAAATAATCTTATAAATAGTAATGTTAATCAATGGTAGTACAATGGGCGGTCTTATCGCATGTAGCGATTTCTTCCAGACAACCTTTGTATGGACAGTATTACGTTTTAAGATACACGGTGATGAACAAATAATAACAATATTAAATATGCAGTTACAATTAAAAAAAATACAATTAAGAGAAATGAAGATTCTACATACACCATTTTGATAAATATTTTACATAACTACATAAGTTCCAACATATAATAATTATAATATTGTTAGGTTTGCAATAACGCCTGCTATGCGGATTACATTATTCATCGCA
Organism: Plagodis pulveraria; assembly: GCA_963890685.1. NCBI lineage: Eukaryota > Metazoa > Arthropoda > Insecta > Lepidoptera > Geometridae > Plagodis > Plagodis pulveraria. The sequence goes on from OY982950.1 coordinate 8,360,544, forward strand.
ATACGATGGTTAAAGAAAGATAGGAAATATTGGAGTTATGACGTCATGTCATGTTAGCTCAATTGGTTAGAGCATACCCTTAAATTTTGCCTATCGTATATTTGTGATTTTGTAATATAATTATTTCTTGGTAAAAACTAAATCTACATATTCTAACAAACAAATACACATACATACAAATATATACATATACTTAAATAATAAAATTTATATAAATGTATATATAATATCATTATAAGCAGTGTTATATTACAAACTTGATAAGTAGTGATTCTTTAATAGTGTTTTAAATATTGTGAGAGATTTAGCACGCCTAATGTTAAGTGGTAATACATTCCATAGCCGTACAGCCTGTAGTGTACAGGACATATTATAATACTGGGAAGTATGGGGGGGTATTGTACTCGTAAGTGTTAGAGTATTAGAAGAGCGTAGAGACAGGTTTTGAATATGATGTCGAAACTGGAAACGCTGTTTCAGATACAAAGGCGTATTGGGGACAAAAAAACGTATTGCGGACAAGTACTACTATAGTATCTTTTTAGATATCTATGCCCACAATCTTACCTGATGTTGGGTGATGATGCAGTCAAAGGTAGTTAACAGGCCTAGCCTTGACATATAATAATGGAAACATATAACCTACTCATATTGATTATCACATGACTCGCATGTAATAAATTATCTTGTAGCAGTAGAACTCTCTGTGCGTGTTTGTCCTGGGAACTACTGTCACTTTTCCAGCTCTACGGGAACTTTTGCGCGCAAATACATGGGTCGAACGATTTCCTTCTAATTGTTTATGTGTAGATGCTCTTACCGCTCAGAATAAGGCCCTCCTACGGAAACCACAGATAATCATAGTGGTGCGAGCGATAAGAGGCAACCGGACGGTCTCGTAGAGAGCGGCCACGACTCCGCAGACAAGGCTCCCTGAGAACTCCACTCCTCGGAGGTGCTCGTAGAGGTGTATGATTACCGTGTAAGAATGAGATCACCGGGCTAACTATCCCGGTCCAGAAGAGGGCTCAAGAAAGCTGCTCATGTTACCCTGATCCAAAGATGGGCCGAGTATCTCCAATCTCAAGAAGCCGGCATGGTGACGGTGAAGGCAGTTCACTGGCTAAAAAGGCGGCATGGGTCCCTCTCGTTCCGAATGGTGCTGGTGCTGACCAAGCACGGATGCTTCGGCGAGTACCTGCACCGGACTGCGAAACGGGAGCCCACCTGTCACGAGTGTGGCGCGCCCATCGACACGGCGCGTCACACTGTGGTAGAGTGTGCTACATGGGGATCCCAAAGGCACGCCCTTATAGCATAGACGCCGCTATGCACATCTACTTCAGTCCTTAGAGGAACTGCTCACCTGGTAGGACTGGGGACCCACCACTTATGAAGGGCAAGGAAAAAAAATGCCCCCAGAGAGGGGCCATAATGAGGAACGGTCGAGTCAGCGAGCCTAGCGTTGGGGTGATTTCGTTGGAACGCAAGTGCATTCCACCGCAGTGGGGTGGAATGCACTGCACACCACATAAGACGTAAAGGCCCACCGCTGGGTTTTTAGTGGGTATAATGGCACTGAGTTTTTAGTGAGTACCACATAACCACGCGCTTCCCCCCGGAACTGCGTGGTACGCGTAAGGTTCTTTAAATTTCCCCACAGAAAAACCTGTCAGGGAATTTCTACCATTAAGCAGTGATGTTTCCATTACTGTGTTCCAGAATAAAGGATATGGGCGCCGGTGAAATCACAGGTTCGCCACTTGTGACAAACTGCATCTGTTATAGCCAGAGGTTACCGCTTAACACCAGATGAGCCACGTGTCCTTCGACCTATTTCCTACAAATATACAAACACGACTTATAGTTTTTTGTCACAGAAATGTAGGAAGATAAAGTTTTATACCTTGATGAAATGTTTGTATTCGTACTTCGTAACAGAGATTTTCATGCCATTTTGTAACAATAATTTTTTTTTATCATTATGGATATATTTTTATCGTTCAAAGTAGGCACATCGTAAACATTGCGTAAAAGAAAGACACAATCACTCAGAAAATCGAGACAATCGTCAAATCAGAATCGCTTGAATTTCGAGTAAGACGCGAATGTGTCGTCCGAAGTTTCCGATGGCCATAAATCCCTTCAAGGCCCAACCCTTCCGAACCCTTGTCCTACTGTTAGACAGTAATAGGCCATTAGTGGTAATATTCAAGTTGACGGTCGAATAAAGTTATTTTTATTTGATGCGATACGATACGACGGATTGTCTGATTTCTATTGTATACATAACGCAATATTGCTTATATCGTTATTGCAGATTTTATGAGAAGTAATTTCTCTATGACATATAAAACTTTTCATGTGCAATTTTACAGGATGGTTGAGTATAAGTACAGTAGTTTACTAGTATATTAGTTTTTGGCTTGTCGTGCTGACCGCAACCTTTCCTGGATGGTATTTGATCAAAACCAAACACGCACACTATGCTACCTAATTTCCAAAGCCCTGTTTACTCAGTAGCTTAAGACGTGAGCTGTGAGCGGGATTAGTCCTTTTTTTTGTTTATAATTTAGCTGTCACTCTCACATTTAGTTATACAAAACTTATTTGACAAAAAAATATTTATATCACAGTGACCATAAGACATCAAAAGTAATCGGTTTGCGCTTTGCGACGTAAGTCTGGACCGCTCGTAGCGTAGCTTACGCAATTATTATTTAGTAACCGGCTAGGACTCGCGTAATATTTACCGGATATTGCTCCGACCAGTTTCGAACTTATTTGAAGTTCTTCGTCTGCGATTGTGCACAGCGGCGAGCGAGTCCTAGCCGGTTACTAAATAATAATTAAGTTAAGAAACGTGCGCTGCGATCGTGATTTGGGTGGGTGACCGCTAGTAGTATTACTAGAGCACTTCTACACTTCGGAAGGCACGTTAAGGCAACAATAGTCTTATAAATATTAACTGTTTGGGATATATGTGCACCTACTGCTTTTCAAATATTAAAGCTAGGATTCATATACTCGCAGACGTACTTATTTTATTTTATTTACTACAGAAGCGCCAAGAGAGTTTTATTGTAATAAGTAAACATTTCGATTGGTAAATATCTTAATTATAACATATATTATTGGCCTTCAATTCTGAACCAATTTGACGTATTTACATTGAAAAATGTATCATATGTAGTGCTACAGTTTCGCCAAGACAAAAAAGCTCTTCTGGTTGGTATTATCTGAATTTAAAAATATAGTTTTGGCGCTTACGATATTAACTCCAAGTAACTGCGGGGCCCTTGCGCGGTGCGAGCAGTCGTATCTGTTAATATGTAACATATTTACCTAATCTATTTGTGTAATAATAATTACTGAAAAGAACGGCCAGTTGAATAACTATATTATTTTTGAACAGTTCTCTTAATTGCATGAAAAAGTTACTCTATTCGTTTTGCATGGTGGAAGAGAGAGAGGAGGGAATTTTGCGAAAGCTAACTAACACTCTCAATTAGAAAAATCGTTTGCCAAGCACCTGACGTGTATTCCTTCAAGTCGACCACATCATCACTTACCATCAGGCGAGATAGTGGTTAAAGGCTATCCTATCAGCTAGAAATTTAAGAAATAAAATAGGCGATCGAGATAGATGCCATGTAATTAAAATTTGTACGTTGATTATTTTGATGTGCAAAGTTGAAATGATAGTTATACTTACACAGAATCCGTTTCTAGTATTTTTGCTTCTGCATTTCTGAATTCATTATTTATTGGTCAGTATTTTCACAAACATTATCTTAGAAAAGCCGCGCGGGGTGCTGCCTATGGGGGTCCTAAGAGGCTACTAAGGGTTAAATTTCAGAAGGTGGGCAACAGCACCTTCTGAAGAACTACTATATTAAATTGGGATAACAGTATCTTAGAAAAGCAGATAAATGTATGAAAGAGTATAAAAATAGTGGCTTATATTAGACAAGTACAAACTACTAATTATTCGTTATTCGTATTAGTAGTATTCACTACAAAAAAACGGCCTCCAACGTAATCGTGAACAGTTTCGGAGAAATAACGTCTCCCCGACTCATGCCTCGTTACAGTTGGATTGGTTCTGTGCTCTTGTCTTTTTTTTTTTATTCAGAACTGGGAAGCACTTGACCATAGTGGTCACCTGATGGTAAGTGAAGATGCGATCAATGATGTAGCGCGCTTACCCAGAAGGTATCTATTCACTCGCGTTTTGTAGACCCCCATATTGTAATTAACCGGAAACACAGACTCAGGCAGGGTGTTCCATTCCCTGGCGGTTCGTATGATGAACGAAGACGCAAATCGCTTCGTTCGGGCAAATGGAACATCAACCATATGGCGGTGGCGTTTCTGAGTGTCCCTGGATGTCCGGTTATAGAATAAGTTATAGTCTTGGCTGAGTCAAAGGTCCTGTTACCGTTTTTTAAAACAGTATCACCACATTACTGCGCCATGCTTATGACAATTTACTTTTAAGATGACGGAATTAACTGACTTCTCGAGGACTCTGGGTATCGGTTTTTCACCCGCACTGGAAAGATCTGACGTAATTCGAACAATTTTAGAAGCAGTTATTGCTCAGTGACGTTGACTATAGACTGCTGCGCAGCAGGTTCATGGGTCGAATCCCGCTTCGGGCTTGAGCTTCACCGCATGATGGAAGGGCATTTTACGAATGCCCACCTGGATAGCGACCACCCTAAAGTAGAAAATCTGTCGCCAAGAACGTAACGGTGTGTGGTGGCAGCTGTCTTTGAGAGCCGCAGTAATTCTAGATTAAGCCTGTTAACACCTTCAACCACATCATCACTTACCATCAGTTGAGATATAGGTCAAAGGCTTAACTATCCGCAAAAAAACTAAGTTTTCTACTGGCACGTTGTTAGTGCGTTTATAAGTTCTTGAACAGTTCACATGAGAGCACATTTTGTTTGGAGCTTCAGTGTTAAAGGTTCAACTAGATCTTATTATTGTCAACCTTTGTTAGAAGATGGTACAGTAACAAGAAGATGTGAATTTCACACGTATCGTGGAGTGCCCGACGGGAGCTTGCAGACGCAGCTGCCTTGATCTGCAGACCAGCTGCATATTTGATCGCTAACGTGTATATTTTTTCAGATTAAATAATTTATACTTGTTAATGTTTAAAGTTGAAATCTTAAAGAACCATAATTCGTTGATTGAAAAAAAAAATCACATGTTTTTAGTGATACACCACTGCTAACAAACTCGTATTTCATTCGTCCATCGACAAAACTTGTTATTACCACGTCAATAATTACAGGCATGCTGGCAAATATTATTTACAGTTATTCAAGTGCACCTTAAAAAAATTATTGCGACCACCACTGAAGTTACTTAACATACATAAAATTATTCATCAAAATCAATCTTGGAATTGGTGGAATATTCACGTAGATTAAAAAAAACAGTCGAATTTAGCAGCTCCCTTTTATAAATCTTCACAAAATAAACAATACATTTTATTTTTAGATATTTATCACTTTACATAATTCATCAAAAAAATATTCCATACACCCCTAAGGTTCTGTTTCAGAATGTTCGAGTAAGTTCCGGTTAAGTATAACCCAGAACATATTTAATAAATAAAACACTATCGTTGCGTTTCACAGTAATCGATTTAGCCTATCCATCGGTTAAAGCTTTCAACGCGGTGCGTTTTAACTGTAATTTTTATCATTCAGTTATTTTATGTTCTGGGTACTATACTACCGGAACTTACTCGAACATTCTGAAACACACACACACAAACACACATCTTTCTCACCTTTTGTATATTACATGTCAGTCTGTATTATGATATATATATAATGTTTCGCTGTAGCATGAAATACAGTGTCATAAATAATGAATTTTATAAGTTTTCAATAGTGTATGGAAAGGAACTGTAATACAGTTAATACTAGTACAGGGTACAGGGATTTGGATACTTACATTTAATTATGAAATAGATTTATGTTAGTAATATATTATGATTTATGATATACGAAACATAATTGTTACTAGTTGAGAAATAAAATGTATTATTATTATATAGCTATCAATATCATCTTAGTATCATAAATTTCAGAGTACAAATTAAATTAAAATAAGTAAGTTCAAAAAAATAAGAAATCCTAGAAATAAAATTCGAATTTTTGGATTAGTTATTATAGTTAGTTAGTTATTAGTTAGTTAGTGAAACAGGCCCGTCATACGCGCACAGACTAAACATATAACAAATACTTAACAAATTTGTTCCACCACCTCCCATATTTACTACGGCACCATAGTTACTCAAACAGAGCATAATATATATGTGTATTACATGACACTCGTGCTAGTATTGATATTCCCTGAACTCCCCGGTACATTGTGAAACATGATTGGTTGGAAGGGAACGCAGGATATACATAGAAATCAGGGGTGCTACTTAGATTCTGTTTATCAGTTTTGACTGATTCGTAGTTGAATAGTTTAAACTACAGATTATGTAATATAACAACCTACCATCCTGAGTAGATAGTTTCACGCTAATTAGTTAGATGTCGCTAACTTCAAGAGGACGTGCATTCAAACGGATGAAAAAAATAAATCTTGGAAATTCCAGCACCCGCTTTCACAACATAATTGGAAATGCACTTGGGCGGTTTTGGGGTTGATGGTTGGTCCTACTTTCAGCATTCTTTTCATATTCTTATTCCTAATCCTACCTCCCTTACTAAACATATATTATATATTGCAATTTGCACCAAGTACAATTTAAACCATCTAACTTTTAATGTTTAGCTTTACTAAACGCTTTCTAAAGATGTCACTGTCATCAACTAATTGCAGCCCAACGTATATTACAAATGATTTTTATTCTATAAATCATAATTATAAACACTGCGCTAATCACAACATTCGTTGCCATAGAAACGAATAGCGTAAACGAGAATCAAAACAGACACTTGAGCTTATTTAAGAAGAACTAAGTTTAATGTATTGGGATGGATTTCGATTCCCGCCCATGACTTGAATTTTGTCTATCGTATATTTGTAATTTTGTTATGTAATCAGCATAGCAGGCGTTATTACAAACATTACAATATTAAAATAAGTAAGAGATATTGATTTTTGTATTGCTTTATACATATTGATCTTATAAATCGTATTGATATTGGTGATTTATACATATATATTAATTACCATCATCAAGCAACTGCCAAGTACCCAACGTTTTGTTTGAGTAGACCACTATCTCACTGATGGTAAGTGATGATGTGGTCGAACATGTTGTTCAGTCTGACCTAGAATTTACTACTTATATAATAATTATATTACATAGTTAACATATTTTTTAGGTTTTATTGCTGTTTAGTCTGATATTGGTATTGGAATATAGTATAGTTTTGAGCGAAATCTCTGCATGGAAAAACTGTGAATTTTAAATCAATGGTAGTCACCCATTTCGGAAGTCCTGTCGCAAGAATAAGGCCTTGGAAGGGACTGATGATGTGACCCTCCGTGATGCGACTTTCGACGACAACGGTGGCCTTGTACAATAGATTTATTGGTTTATATCTGATAGTAGGTATGCTATATAGTTTTATAAGCATTTTGTCTTCAATATACAAAAGTTTTTGAACGAAAGTTGTTTTTGGACGCTATGTGAGATCAGATGCGAGTCATAAATTCAAAGGTAGTTTCTGTTTTCTTGTAAAAACGACGGACTGCCCAAAAGGAGTGTAACTTTTGTAGGGTTCATGGGTCATACTTTGATATAACGCTTACTACCAATAAAATACGTCATCAATAGATGATTAAAGTATCGACCTATAAAGTAACAATCAACCATTTTATATTGACATCATTATGAGACGAATAAGGTATAGAACTACACACGACCAATCGATAAGACGTGGTTACGACGTAAAGTCGTAATGACGTCATTATATAAGATCAATAAATAGTATAATATAGTATGTAAAGTACTACGTTATTATAATAGTACATAAACTACTACGTCACCTATCAAGAGGAATGATTACTGACCTTAAAAAGGTCAAAAGCAGACGTTTTGCTATCTGTGAATTTACCCCTTGTCAGCCCCATATTATCTATTTGTCAACATCAAACGTGATTAAATGCATGGGATACTAATACTGATATTATGTACAACCGCCTACGTTATCTGAAGGGAACCGTCCCTTATTGATTACGTAGGTCGGATATAACATTATTGCCCTCCATTCTCGCAGTTTCTATATGTAAACATCTTTATTACACGTGACAGTAAAATGTTTTAAAGTCCTTACGTGGGGATGACGTGGAGGAACAAATATTTAAATAAGTAAATTTTTCTATATTATTATAAAATCGTAATAACTCGTATTCATTAAACTAATTGATGAATTTGTAGGTTGATTGATACGCATAGATCGTACTTCTTAGGTACTAGCGGAAGACATATTTTGACCTCGTAGTATTATTCAGAATCAGTTGTAGGTTAGACTTCATCATCATCGTTAGACTTACTTAGGTAATTTCATATTTAATTGTTTTATTCCAAAAAATAACATACTTTTATTTATGATACATAGACTTACTCCACTGCTAAGGCTAGTGCTGAGTGATAGAAATGCATACAAAAATAACCAAGATCCTTTCATTTGTAAAAATGCTTGAATATAATTGTCTAGATTTTCTCATATAGGCGCCGAATTTCTCAACTGATTCTCGTGAAATTTTGTGAGCAGGTTTGATTATTCTATGGATTTCGTTTAACTATTCAGTTTCTAGAAAATTTTCATTACAGTGCAGATAAAGGGGTTGTAAACGTTAAAAAATAAACCATATATCACGAGATCTTTGGCTCACTGTGCTGCTGCGAAATTTAAAGATATGTCAGAGTTAATACCCAATGCAAATATACTCACATGTGACAGATCAATTCAAAAAACACATAAACCAAATGAGCTCACACAAAAGGGATACGTTTAGACTAAAGACACGATGAACTAAATGATGGGCTCTTCTGGTTTTAAGTCTTCGCTTAACCTCCCGGCTTTAAGTTATAGCCACTGTTAAATATCCTCCTGGTGAATGTCGTAAAAGGCTACGAGTACTCGCAGATATTTAGAAATGCAGAATTCAGCTTATTAGCTAAATAAACACGGGACTACTCGCGTCAAGGTACGTAGTGCCTTTATATTACACATCAGGGATCTTAGCAATTACATATACGCCTCAAATCCGGCATAACGCATGCTTGTTCGACAAAGTTTTTTTGAAACTGGATGTGATTTCCGCTTTCCAGTCGTCGCAGGTCCACCTGACGATTTAAAAACTACACTTAGCGGCGCCACTCTTGCTTTAAGACAGGCTTAAGTATAGATTTCCGCTACTGTGCTTAGCGCTTAGTTTAAGCGCTTTTCCAAACATCTCCAAATACTAATATGGGGCTTAGCCTTACATTTTGACAACTCAAAACGTGAGCGAATGCTTTCAAGCATTAGCTCATGCAGTTGTCTCTGAATCGCAGCCTAAAAGTTAAAACCATCTCAGCATGAAGTTTTCTAACTAGTTCCTCATTCATTCCATAGTGTTTTTATATTTCAACCATCGATTTCTATAAATCAATAAAGCGGCCACTAGTGCGCGGATGAATTATGAGTCAACGGAAACCAAGTTATTGGCAGCGGCACATTTCCTTCAGCCTTCCTGGAGGGGACTCGATTGTTTTGCCCTATTTCTGATAAATATTCCAACAAGCTAATATTACTTTATTTTAAAACAAGTTTGGGTGTTTGCGAAAATACGTCTTTAGTTCAGACAAAGTCTAATTGTCTAGTTGATGGCCTCACCGTGCCATAATTTCTAATTAATAAAGTATGGTCCTATTAGTAACCTACAAGATGCGGGTTCGATCCTCATCTGAGGCGAACATATTGCGAGGAAGCTATTTTTGTCATCCCCTTATCATCTTATTTCGTAATCGCTGCATCTTGCTTTTACGTATTTGACATAATCCACCTTTAACTATCAAGTTGTACAGTTTAATAGAAAATACTTTTTTTATTAATATTGACCCAATAAGACAATTCTATTACCTAACAGCTTTCTAAGGAACAAAATAAAATAAGGTAAGATAATCGTTTATTTGCATTAAATATGAGTATTATACACACACAAGGTAGGTATGCATATACATGGATATTCAACAATTCAGTTTACTATGGTTTGCTTATTAGGCGTACACATTTTAGAGAGGAAGCAATTTGAAAGATTATTCAAAACAAAAAGAAAATATAACGACTATTGGCAAAATGTTAATACAAAAGTTTTAACCTCCTTTGATATTATTCCTGGTTTACCTGCATCACCTCCAACTCATAAAATCTGTCATTTTGTGAAATCGAGCAGTTACTCTGAGCCGGGTCAACCGCCGGTAGATGAACTCCCGTACAAATTGTGCTCCCTTAAAATTTGTAAATTGTGATATTCATACACCGTGGGGTGCCGGGTTAGAATGTCACCTCCCATGACTACCTGTGGATGTCGTAAGAGGCTACTAAAGGTAAAATACCGGAAGGTGGGCAGCAGCGCCTTCTTAGGACTGATATCTTAAACTGCGATCCCCAAGACGTCTGCCAAGCGTGGGGATTATGGCAAAACCTCCCTTAGGACATTCCAGCAGATACAGTACAGTACAGTAATAATACTAATTTTGATTGTTGTTGTGAATAGACCGCCTACGCCATTGTATAACTCTGGGAAACTTTGCTGCTCCTCCCGTTCCCATTTTCCGTTATATTATTTATTTAACATATATTGAATAAAAATGTATTATGAAAACAAATATCTCTACTTATAGAAATTTATATAAATAGAGATAACATTCCATTACTTTATCCTAAAAGTTCGACATAACGATTTTTCGAATAATTTCTAAAATACATAAATTTACGGGAAACTTTCAGAAGTTTGAACTCGATCTTTAAATTATGATGAAAATACGTTGGTAAAGAAAGCGTTACCAAGAGCTGCGCCTAAATTAATCCCTATTAGGCAAGCACGGCACTTAACATACAACTTTTAAATAACTTTATATCAGTCTCGTCACATGTAATCATTAACCATGGTTCGAATCCCGCCGCGGGCTTGAGCTTCAACGCATGGCAGGGCATTGTGCGTATGCCCGCCTGGCTAGCGACCACGGAAAATTTAGCTAAGTACCTTACGGTGTGCTCCGGCAACTGTCCTTCAGAGCCAGTAATTAAAGGTTAAGTCTGTTAAAACCTTCGACCACATCATCACTTACCATCAGGGAGAAGCAAAGTCTATCAGCAATAAAATAAAATAATAAAAGGCCAGTGGGCCTGATGTAGTTTTATTATTTTACATCAAGTGTGGTGCAGTTTTTTTACCTAGTCGTCTTATACCAATAAATATTACAAAATTTTATGTTTAAGATTAGATAATATGCTACTTTTAGTAATTCACGCAATATACGTGAAGTGGGTGATAATTATTGACCTTTACAGAATATTAATTTTGTTTTCGTGGTTTACAGTTTCTTTAATTGCTAGGCTCCTTTATGGACCACACGCTAAGAGAATATAGTATTAAACTATTATTACTAACATTTGTGATCAGGTTAAATATTTTTTACCTTAGTGATTGCTTGTTTCTTTGTTTACAAATATCAGCAAAGCGATTATATAGGTACCTTGACATACATAATTAACGGCCATAATATCCATAACTGACATTGGTCTTCCCCATTACTTGCAATTATCCCCACATTTCTCAGGCGTTCTGGGGATTAAATTCTAGCCTAGCAACCCATGGGGCGCTTTGACACTGGTTGATTGTAGTTTCTGCGTCGAAAATAGTTTCTGTTTACTGACCTAGATTAATACTGCTGCCCTGGGCTTGTTACAAAGGTGCTTGACTATGAAAATATTAATGTGTACGGTAATATCCAGGCATCCCACAGAGTTAGCAAGCCAAGGTGAGGTAAAACTTTTAGTAGTATTTTTTTTTTTACTACTCTTATTATTACGTAAACTACAAATAACTAGATACATACCGGTACTTACATATGAAAAATAACATTTTATATAAACTCAATATAAAAAGCAGTTCAATAATTTCCCTTAACAGTTTTTATTAATTATTATTATGCCTGATAGGTTAGCCTTTGACCACTATCTCACCTGATGGTAAGTGATAATGTGGTCGAAGATGTTGTTCAGGCTAACCTAGTTTTATGTCATAATGTACCCAGGCACAATATGTGTAAACCTGTTAGTTGAGCAAAGTTAAGAAAGTCATATGTATGAAACCGCCGCTTCTTTGCTATCTAGTATCAACATGTAGGTTGTGAAATCCAAACCTCTATACTTATAGAAATTATCAAAAAATAGAATAATTTAGTATCAAAAAACTACAGTACACTAGCACTAGCAGTAGTGTACACTATAAGTACATGCTTTAAATAAAATAATACAATAATTAACTTACGATTACAATAAGTACAAATAGAAACGTTAAAAGCTCTGCTAGGTCGAACCTGTGTTACAGCTGTCAGCAACTTCCCACTGTAAGGCGACATTCCGACGAATCCATTATTTAACTACTTTTCAAAGCACATAAACAGCACACCATTATTAGCTAAACCACTTGAAACATTAAACATATTTAACAATTTGTTTACAAACGCCATCACAACATTCCTTCAACACTAAATTAAAGTCTGCACTAAAATTGTAGGGTAGACAATATAATTAACATGAATTGAGTAAGTGCAGTCATAGATAGCAGCATTCATATGTGTGCGTGTTTAGTGCTGTCGTAGGTCTTATACGATTAGTTAATGTCTGCAATAATTACGTTAAAACTAACAGTTAAAATGAAGACATTAGTTTTGCTAAGAAAAAAGAAAATCTAACAAACTTGACAAAAATAACAAAAATTATATAATCACATTTACAGGAGCGTTACAATAATAATTACTGAAACGTACATATGATAAATGTAGTTATTTGGACAATGTTGCAGATAATTTTATTTTAATGAAATTGGGAACATATAAGTTTTGTTACTTATAATTAATAGACATATTTTATTGATGAAATGATTGTGTAAGCAATAAGACAAAAAATTACAATATAATGTTAAAATAATTTAATTGGTAACCATATACTGTTAATTAAATTATGTGTTGCTTGTATGATATGTGTAGTGTGTGTGTATATGTGTAGTGTGTGTGTACCTATATGCAAATGAGGCTGTCCTTCTGTGAAGGTATGTTACGGTGTGCAAGCTAGGGTGTGTGTGAGTGTGAGGTTGTGTGTGCGTGTTGTGTAAAAAGTGAGTGTACTTGAAGTCTATAACTGGCTTAAGTATCATCTGTTCGAAGTACTGGAACATAGTCGGTAAGTTTATTCTAACTAAGAGGTTTCATCAACGATTCCGTTTGGTTGTAGCTTAAATTGAGTAAATACTGTTTAACAGTTATTTTACACTTACGTTTGGTAAGGGGGTAAATATTTATATGATGGCAGATTTCTTTGAACAAGTACGGTCCCAAAAAACAATAGTTTCATTATGTAAAAGGCTCAAAACATCAATGACTTTTTGAGCCTTTTATAACTTCTAATATAGTGTTATGTGAAATGTGTGTGATTGTGTAGATGCGGTATAAGTTTATACAATATTTTAAAAGTAAACATAAAAAAGTAAAGAAAAGAAGCATATTGAACCCTGACGTCATATAACGAGGTGTCCTATCAACTGCCTGTTCGGCCTTACTCTTGAGCACCTCCAGTTGTTTCTCTTCTTTGATAAGGCACGGAGAAGTTCATTCCTTCTTCCGAAGAAAAATTCTGCCATGTGAACACCAACAAAACTTGTATTCGTTAGACTTTGCAAAATCCCTCGCAAGAAAAAAAGTCTTCTTGTTTTAGCGGTCATGTGTTCAGACACATATATATGAGTAGCTGGTAAGTTTAAATTCAACTGTGAAGAATTTAGTTGTGAACTGTGCTTTTTATTGTATAATTTAGCAGCTCTAATAAACCCTTCTTTTCGGATAACCGTATTTAGTTTTACAATTACAGGTGGGTCTCCCTTTGACTGTGTGTTAATATTGATCCTGTATACGTCCTCTATTTCGGACTAATTTATATCGAGATAAAGCGCTTTACCGAGGTGAACAGTGAGTTCAACGAGATTCAACTTAGTCTCTGTTGCCTTCCGTGGAATGTTTCTAATTTCAATGGTAGAAGCTCGGCTATATTTAACTATCTTTGTGTATGTTTGAACTTGATCTCTAAATAATGATGAAACTACGTGGGTAAGGAAAGCGTTACCAAGAGCTGCGCCTAAATTAATCCCTATTGGGCAAGCATGCTACCTACTTTACTTACAACTTTTACATAACTTTATGTCAGTCTCGTCACATGTAATCATGAATCATTACCCATGGTTCGAATCCCGCCGCTGGCTTGAGCATGGCAGGGCATTGTGCTTATGCCCGCCTGTCTAGCGACCACTCTCAAGTAATAAATTTTTAACCAAGTACCTTACGGTGTATTCCGGCAGCTGTCCTTGAGAGTCAGTAATTCAAGGTTAAGTCTGTTAACACCTTCGACCACATCATCACTTACCATCAGGTGAGAAGCAAAGGCTATCAGCAATTAAATAAATACAATAATAAAGGCCAGTGGGCCTGATGCAGAGTCATTATTTTACATTAAGTATGATGCAGTTTGTTTACTTAGGTGTCTTATACCGAAATTTATTACAAAATTTTATTTTTAAGATTAGATAATATGCTACTTTTAGACTTTTAGTAATTCACTCAATATACGTGAAGTGGATGATAATTTTTGACCTCTACAGAATATTAATTTTGTTTTCATGGTTTACAGTCTACGAAGAATTTACAGTTTATATAATTGTTAGGCTTCCTTATGGACCGCACGCTAAGGGAATAAAATATTAAACTATTATTACTAACATTTGTGATCAGGTTAAATCTTTTTTACTATAGTGATTGCTTGTTCCTTTGTTTTACGAATAATGATATATTGATATCAGCAAGGCGATTATATACCTCGACATAGATAAATAACGGCCATAATATCCATACCTGACAATGGTCTTCCCCATTATTTGCAATTATCCCCACATTTTGCAGGCGTCTTGGGGATCGAATTCTAGCCTAGCATCCAATGGGGCTGGTTGATTGTAGTTTCTGCGTCGAAAATAGTTTCTGTTTACTGACCTAGATTAATACTGCTGCCCTGGGCTTGTTACAAAGGTGCTTGACTATGAAAATATTAATGTGTACGGTAATATCCAGGCATACCACCGAGTTTGTAAGCCAAGGTGAGGCTATTTAAAAGTCAAATTAAGTTCCTGGAAGATAAATAGTTTTAACCGTTTATTTAGGGCATTACTCATGTCCAGTAGACGAGTATTTCCGTTCCATGTTTCCATTGCAGAGGGGTCCAGTTGCACACTAGCGTTGTCGGGATGACGATTACCCATACAAACATATAATCATGCCTGTCTTCCTCGCAGGGGTAGGCAGACGTGTGTAAACACCCACGTTTCGCCTATTGGGTTTTCGTCCTATGTAATATATATGAGTATATTGCCAGTCACCGGGCACAGTTTCAGGGTCATACAAAATATTTTCTCTAACACACTGGACGAAACACAAGAACATATGACGAACAATAGGTACATGTTAACGCTAACAACATCTAAGACGGGAACACAAGAACATTTTGCATGAACTGGCAGGGCTCTAAGATAGTAAACAGTCCTGACGTGCGTGTAATGGCCACAACACCCTACTCACATCCACGAGAGAAGTAATTTTCATTGGCACTTTTTTCTCTTAGGCGCCTCTTACGACATCCACGCGAAGAAATGGGGAGGTAACATTCTAACTCGGCACCTTATAATCAGAATTTATAATGAATAAAATTACATGATCGACTGCCACATATTATTTCAACATTTTACAAAATGAAAAGATGCTATAACCTATCTATTATCAAAAACCGGCCAAGTGCGAGTCATGACAGCTGACCTGAGTATTTGATATGAATTTAAGCTTGATCCCTCAACGCGTTCCTGAGAAAAAGGGTCTTGACTGACAGACAGACGGACAAGAAAGTTATCCTATAAGGCTACCGTTTTTTCCTTTCGAAACCCAAAAAACTATATAACTCATAGTTTTTTGGGTTTCGCACACACAGGTTGGACGTCAACTATTGTTGCTATAATTAGATCTTCGAGGAATTAGGCAGATCATTATTATATAGAGTTATTTTTGGGATAAATATATTTTAATCAAACATTAAAAAAAAAATTAAAGACCCAACAAAAAAATTAAACCTCTCCAACCCATGACCTCCCCGTTTGCATGTGAATTTCAGAGCGATGGACTAATAGCAATCATGGCCAAGTGGTAATGTTAGGATGTGGTAGAGCTCTTTGCAAAAGCTTAACTAGCTTCTACACTCAAGCAGATCTATTTCCAAGCACTTAAGGGTTTGTTTAGAAAGCTGTCTTTGAGAGACGATTCTCATAATATATTTAGCCTGCTTAACGTTTTTGGGTCATAACCTGATGAAATAGTGGTAAAATGCTAACCTATCAGCAATAAAAAGTAAAGGTACTTTGTGATTTGATACTCTGGTCACCCGGTTATTTACGACCGTTGAAGTTTACGACATCAACACGTGCGTGGTAGAGAAAAGAGCACGAGGAAGAGCCCCAGTTTGGATGTACGAGATGAAAACGGGCGCTTTCCAAAATGAATGCCCCTTAACAAAATCTGATATTTGATATCAAATATCTACCTATAATAAGTTACAAACTGTAGCTGCACGCAAATCTTAATTGCCACGAATAATGTTATTAATATAGTGTTGAGTTCTTTCAATACTTATGTTTTAATGATATATTGAATATTATTATTTAGTAACCAGCTAGGACTCGCATAATATTTACCGGATATTGCTCCAACCAGTTTCGAGCTTATTTGAAGTTCTATATTTAATATATAATTGAAATTTGCTTAGGTACATTTCATACTTAAATGATTCGTGATAATTGAATATTACCCATTTTTTTTGTAAAACACACTATTATATACACTAGTAAATATACAAACTAGTAGTTTGGCTATAATAAGACCTCATATGGCACTGTTAGTTAAAAACTATGGCTTATTTTTAACAAAAAATTATCAGGTCTTAAACAAATAAAAATATTTTTTAATTGTGCCAATAAAGCCCTTTTAATAAAATTTCTCACAACTCAAATTGCTCTTCTGTACATTTTCTTCTATGCATTAAGCGCCATTTCTTCTTCCACTAAATTCTCCCAAAAAAAAAACGCAGTGCTGATTTTACAACCCCAATCAACCTTAAAAACTTTTTATGATTGAACGGATCAGGCGTTCGTAGGTTATCGTCGAACAAAAACACTACATACAAATGTAGAAAAGCTGGCAACTTACCACAAAACCCTTGCTTTAATAGGTTCAAATTAAATAAAATTTCACAAAGCTATCCTTCTGAATTATATTCTTGCTTCATTCCTTCTCTTTACATTTTCCATCGGTTAATTACTCAAATTCTATTATAGAATATAAAATATACGAGATTTTAATCGTTAAACATTTAACTTTCTGCAATGTAAATAGAACGAAACAAAGTAAATGATTATGCTCTGAGTAAATCCTAAGGTTTCACAATTATAATTGAATCTTTGAAGGGACGGGAGTATAATTAAAGCGTGGCTTAATTCAGACCCCAATGGGATGTACTGAGGAGACCGATAAGGTTGGTATCTGACGTATCATTATGCGCGAAGGTTACATGACGAAAATGTATGAGCTACTTTTGATAGTGATGAATCTTATATTTTGATTCTATGCGCAACATATGCCTAAATGGGATGGGCTAAAGTCATCGACATTGAGTGGACCGAATCACTTGAAGTACTATTAACCTACGTGTAAGAAAGGTTCTCGATTAGCGACAAAAAATTGTAGACGTAAATGTAGGCGGGTAATTCCGAGGATAAAGACGCTGTTTAAATCACTAAGTGCCAAAAGTTCTTACTACGTTTTGAAAAGGTCAACTTTTTATTTCTGTACATTTTAACATGTAATAAATTCCACAGGCAGTGTTAGTGTTTTATTATGAAAACTAACGTGGATTTTACTCATTTTAGTAAATAATAAGGGATAGTCGAAGCTATCTGATTTATACACGTGAATTAGCTCGTATTATTTACCAAAATGAGTGTGTTACTTTTAAGTTAAAATTATAGTATTATTTTATGGGGTAGAAGAGCAAACAAGCTTTCGGCTCACTAGGTGGTAAATTATCACCGTCGCCCACGAACGTCCGACAACAGCAGAGGTCTCGAGGATGCGTTGCCAACCTTCGAGGAAAGAATATGATTTCTGGTTTTGAAAATGACCAGATTGACAGGGTAATTTGTCCATGAAACATATTTTTGGCAATTTTTATTTTGGCATACAAGGCTCCGATAAACATTTTATTGAAATTATACTCTCAGATCTGTGTTTAAGTTATCTATGGCAATAGTTAAATATCATTCAAAGTATGACCTTTCGATAGCTACAATAAATATGAAACAAAATTCTATAAATTCTTCAAAAAGGAAAATCTGTTACGTGATGCGAATTTTTAAGCTCCTTGCGAGAAAACCCGCCAATTAATTATGGCTTTCGCTGTCTGGAACATCCTGAATGGAATTTGAGGTCACGAACACAAAGTGGCCTATCTTTTTAAGACAAAATGCCAATCAATTGTGACTGCAAAAGATCATGGCCACTCTAGTGATTGTCCTCAATTGTAGCTCAATTGGTTAGAGCACACCCCGGCTAAAGGGGTGGATGGACGCGGGTTCGAATCCCGCACATGACTTAAATTTTTATATTGGATATTTGTAATTTTGTAATGTAAACAACTAATTATTTTTTGGGAATTAGAGCTTGCCTCTGAATTGGTAACATTGAAATTTTATTGACATCGATTGAGTAGTTTTGAAATTAAAATCAGTTAACTGAAATAGAAAACCGATCAAGTGTGAGTTGGGCCAACCGTCGAAATCTTCATTATTTATTTATAGAGATACTTCGCAAGAGTGCCAC
This sequence comes from Plagodis pulveraria, assembly GCA_963890685.1. Lineage (NCBI taxonomy): Eukaryota > Metazoa > Arthropoda > Insecta > Lepidoptera > Geometridae > Plagodis > Plagodis pulveraria. The sequence continues at coordinate 8,379,766 of OY982950.1, forward strand.
ACGGCCACAAATTTTGAGACCATAAATTATTATTTTTCACTTCGAGGGGTTGTCGCACCTGCCTCGAGTCGAACAATCCTCGATAGTCCAAAGATGAAAAATTTTGTGCCCTGCAAGCTCTCTTGTTAAGTTTTATATATACAAAAAACTCACGATTTTGGGTTTTAAAATTACAAATTTACTAGAGGAAAAATTAAAGTCATGAGCGCAATATAATTCTTCCACTCTTCTTCTGTAATGTAATCCGCAGAGCATGCGTTATGGCAAAAATTAAAATATTAAAATTATCATTTTGGGTTGAGCCAGGTTATCGATTATACCGGGTCGCTCACCTTCCGATTGGTGCAGGTGCTTTCCGGACACGGATGTTTCGGCAAGTACCTGCATCACATCGCAAGACGTGAGGCGACCCCCGCCTGTCACGAGTGTGGAGCGCCAGAAGACACGGCACTCCACACGCTGGAGGAGTGCGCCGCATGGAGTCCCATGCGGCACGCCCTCCCAGCGGTCATAGGCGCAGATCTGTCGCTGCCGAGCGTGGTTAACGCTATGCTCGGCAGCGGCGGATCGTGGCAGGCGGTGGTCTCTTTCTGTGAAGAGGTGATGACGCAGAAAGAGGCCGTGGAGCGGGCGAGGGAGGATGACGTCCTCTCCGACCCGCTCCGGCGTGGACGAACTGGGGGAAGCAGAAGGCGATTCGGGCGTCTTCTCGCTCTTACCTTGTGTTGTGCGGATCATCGGTGGAGAGTCGGGGGATTCTCCACTGGCTTGCACGATCCCACACGTCTGGGGGATGGCCCTAATGAGCTGGGTCAACCCTCCAATGGCCGGGGCCCGTCACCAGTGACGGGCCAACCGCCGGGGCGAGATGGTGAATACTAACGCTACCCCATTTCGCCCCGACTAGGCGGCAGACTGCTCATCCCGGGTTTTTAGTAGGTAACCTCACTTACTACCCCCTCGTGGGGGTAGTAAGGCCGTTCAGGCGAGGACTCCCACATAACCACTCTGCTCCTCCCGGAAGCCGGGTGGTATCCATAAAGGATTTTCCCGGGTCAAAAAAAAATATGTTTATCGATTATACAACAAAAACTGTAAGTATTATCTGCTTACAGAAATGAATGTCTCGCTGCGTTGTGAATCCGATAAACACGGATTTATTGCTGGCACTGATCCAATTCTAAAGATTGTTGGATTTGCTGGAAACCGACATCTATCATTGAGGTGGCACGTCAACGGTTGTTTGTGAGTAAAGGCATATACAGTGTTTACATTGGGAGTGTGAGAAAATTCGTATATGTGTGTCAAGCACCACGCCAGATTATCGTCGACTATGAATGTGACATAAAAAGTCTCATATCCTGTAATACCGACTATGAATACATTATTCATAGAATACCAAATTTTGTTTTTTTATGTGATTGTGACGGAACAAGCTCGAGGCCCACCTGATGTTAAATGGACTGACCTCTGCCTATAACAAACGCATTTCGTCAACGACGAATTGCACTGTGCCCGTCACACTAAGACGTACAGTTTTTAGGTCTCATGTGCCTGTAATTTTTCTGGCTCTCAAGGACTGCTGCCGGAACACACTGTTAGGTGCTTGGCGACAGATTTTCTACTTGAGGGTGGTCGGGCCAGGCGGGCATTCGCAAAAAGCCCTCCCACCATGCGATGAAGCTCAAGCCCGCGGCGGGATTCAAATCATGGGCCTGCTGCACGGCAGTCCATAGCCAATGCCACTGAGCCATCACTGCTTCAAAATTAGGTAGGAGTATTAGGTAGGATCCACAATAATCGACCACTACGTTGCTGCCAGCACGTTATTTCACCGATTCTATGTACAGGATGATTTTATCAAGTGGACCTTCATGGCCTAAATCCAAAACTACGAGAAAATGCTCAGAACAGTTTTTAGGCCAATTTAAATGTAAGTAAAGTAAAAAGGATTTTTAAGACTATAACATTACTTTTTGCTGTCAATTGCTTTTTATGTAAGTTTTAAGCCGGCAAAAATACGATATCACTGTTTCTGGAATGCTACCATGTATTATTTATTAAAAAATTACTCCTGTTTGTAACTCAATTTACATTGACAATACATGTCGCTTTATGTCCTTACAACAGTTTGTTACCAGATTCTGTGCCAGAACGAAACAAAATGAAAACAATTCAATAGTATTATATTTCTCCATGACTAATTCAAACAAAAAGCCATCACTACGATTGATAGGTCAATATGTAGTACATGTCACGACCTGAGGAGCGGATCGGTGGTTTGTTCATATCCTGCTCTTGAATGAATTTTTAATTGAAACAACTTCTTGATGAAATTTAAAATAGACTTACTCTACTTAACAAAAAAGAGAATCAAGACTGGATGATTCAGTAAAGAGCAATGCGTCAAAATAAGAACCTACCTCCTATTTTGGAGCCTTAAAAAATTCTTGAGCAACCTGTATATACTCGTACCTACTCGTACCTCGTAAAATATGACATAATGAGAACGCCGAACAACTTAGCATAAATGGTGGGTGAAATACGTTTCTAAATTTCATTTTATCAGATTTTTTTTTGCCCAATATCATTTTTTGTGTACCGCAGCTGTATACAGCTTGCTTGAATTAAATGATTTATATAATATAGTACCGCCACCAGGAGTTTTATTTCAAAAGTATAATGTCCACAGAGCTTAATGTATCTATAAAAGCTTTACAAATACTGGCGTAATATTATAAGTATGGAGGGTAGAGGTAAGTAGTCTGTGTACATGAAAAAGTGTCCATCGTTAAATTAAAGTAGCGCCACATTAGCATGAGAGCAAATTTTAAAGGATTATGGTTCCTTTAAAATTTGCAATCAATACTTACTATTCACAGTTTACGAAATAAGATCACTCTACTGTGACAGCCAGACAGTCCACTGCTGAACACAGCCTCACCCAATATGGGGGTTCCATAATCCCCACACAAGGCAGGCGGCTTCACACACACTTTTGAAGCGCTCGTAGCGAAGTTGAAGCGCTCGTAGCGAAGTTTACTTAGCTGTTCTCAACCGGTCAGCAAAGTTAAGCAACGTCGCTCGCGGTCATGAGTTGGATGGGTAACCGCTAGTGACATTACTACTGAGCGTTTCCGTGCTTCGGAGGGCACGTTAAGCCGTCGGTCCCGGTTGTCTTAGGATAGCAGTCGTTATAGCATGGTGGTAGGGCATTTTGCGAATGCCCGCCTGGCTAGCTACCACCCTTAAGTAGAAAATCTGTCGCCAAGCACCTAACGGTGTGTTCCGCCAGTAATTCTAGGTTATCCTGGACAACATCTTCGACCACATCATCACTTACCATCAGATGAGATAGTGGTCAATGGCTAACCTACCAGGCATAAATAAAAAAAAAACACTAATCACTCTAGATATACGTTTTCTCATAATAATTATTTAAGGTTATATTTACTACATTACTTTGTACCTACCACGTAAGTAGTTGAAATTTTCATTAAGTAAACACTATAGTAGCACTGATATTTTAGTTTTATCTCGGCATACTTCAATTCGTTTATTGTTACATTCATACCCATTGTCTACACCAGCACTATTCTGGAAGGTTTTTGAACTGTTATTTATAGCTTACAGCAGGACACTTTTTAAGTTTACCTGTTAAGTTCTACCATATGAGATGATTTTCCTTACCTCTACCTGTCTACACCAGCACTATTCTGGAAGGTTTTTGAACTGTTATTTATAACTTACAGCAGGACACTTTTTAAGTTTACCTGTTAAGTTCTACCATATGAGATGATTTTCCTTACCTCTACCTTCCATAATTATTAGGTCTGTTCCATAAATAAAAATCGCCCGCATCAGAAAGTTTGATCATAAAAACTGTATCCTTAGTAATGGGATTGTCGAATGCACGGCCAGCTATCGAATTGCCAACTTTACTTCCTGTCGGATTTTTGCGGGTGGATGAGCAGAAACTGCATGTGTGTGCGTGAACTTGTCGTCATAACTTGTTTGTTTGCAGTCAGAAGACGAAAGAAATAAACAGTACAATAAACAGTAAACTAAAAATAATAGGAATGGAATAAAATCAAGAAGACTATATTCAAAGATATAACGCAAAAGGATGGATGCTTGGGGTGCATCCACTGATCAACAATCGGTATGAAGCCATTGGCACGCATCGGAATAATTGCTCTACCGAGCTATGGCGTCGGCATTACCAACGGGACGATGCCTGCAGTATATACGATGCACAACTTTGTCAGTTGGTGCACTAATTAACCACTATTTCGCTCTTATGTTAGATGGTGTATAAAACAAAATAATATGCTGGGTTTTACGTAGCTTATAGATCCTGGCTTACCGACCTTTTATCAGGAACAAACTAATTTTTTACAGTGTAAATGCGCACTGTGCTGAATTTTATACATTTTTAATTTTTTTTGAAGCAAAGAAGGCCGAGCGGTAATAGCTATGTATGGACTGCCGCGCCACTGTACCCTGGTTCGATCCCCACCGCCGGCTTGAGCTTCACCGCATGGTGGAAGGGCATTTTGCGAATTCCCGTTTGGCTAGCGACCACCTTCAACCCTCAGTGTGACGGGCACAGTGCAATTCGTCGACAAAGTGCATCTGTTACTTATAGGCAGAGGTTAATCCACTTTACATCAGGTGGGCCTCGGGATTGTTCCGTCCAATTAGTCATTATAAACTCGTAGAAGTCCTGCTTTTGCTCACGCTAATACATACAACAAAGTGTGTAATGTTTGTATCATCAAAGGTTCTAACGTTTTTAAGTGTAAGAAAATATTTAAAACCTGGCTTCAGAACCTGTCTTACGATGAAACGGAAGACTTGATTTAATCGAATTTCACACTCCACCCTCAGTTATCTCCCACACTTATCACACCACACTTTAAAAATACGACTACACATGTGGTACCCACACTCATTCAAATTCTCTTACGCACCAAATTCATAACTTTTTAATCTTTGAAATAAAAATAAATGCTATCCTCTATCAAAATATACGGTTCTAAAGATAACCAACTGTTCATACTTACTTCAATCAATTTATGTATAGTTTTGTATAACCACCTGGATTTAATATATATGCAATTTACTAGTGTTTTGTCTCAATATCAACTAATGATAATCGTATTCAGAGCCCCAAGACACAGGCTCTCATCTAGTTTGGGTCTCAAAGTTTATTTGTGTTAAAATCTTATTAGGTAAACTCGTACAGAAAATTGTTAAACAAATGTTTTTTTTTAAATTATTATTATTATAACATAAAAAAAAACACAAAAACTAGTTACAGTTATTGGCTGCAGTTTCATTTTTGAACAAAATGGGTGTACACATAAACAATTTACTACTTATGACTTATTTTCTCAGATAGGATCAGACGTAATAGAATATATGAAAAACAGTCTATTTTTCAATGAGTCTACTTTTCAAAGTGACTACTTCACCGATTTATTTATCAAACAAAAATTTAGTTCAGTCAGCATAAATGTAATTCTTTTGATCAGACTTTATCAGAGAGCTGTATATGAAATTTTTACTTTTAATAAAGTAGGACGGATAGCGTAGGTTTGAGTTACTTAAGTTGTGGAATTGACCTTCAGGGTCAATGTTGAATCCTCGCAATTAATGCTTAGGAAAAGCTGGTATCGACATCTTTCGAAGGTAGACGTCGACGAAGGTACGTTTTAGATTATTTTTGATACGATAGCTCAATAGAGGGTAGTTAAGTGTCATATCGCCTCTCACTGGTTCGCCTGCCAGTCTCAACCGGACCTTTCATCCGAAGTGCACGTAACTCCATCGCGTGTGTATACCTTCTCTCAAACCCCAAATTAATAACTCCTGCACCATACCCGACGAAAACAATCTCTCGCCCAGTGAAGTGCTCACATATCTAACGGTGACCATATCCAGGGATTGCACAGCGCTGTGCCATAGCATGGACCGGAGCTGAGCTGAGCATGGTGAGTTGGCTTATGCAATTTTCTATCCTTCGCACTGAGCTATCGAATTTATTTGTATAATTTGTTAGAATTGCATTCCTGTGGCAAACCCTCAGGAAACCGCTCCCTGGGTTGGCTGGGGAGCGTACAGTCAATCTATAGAAGATATAACTATACGAAGATAACTTTGATCTCTATATCCAACAAATTATGATACCTGTCCATTGGGACTTACGTCCAATCGACAGGTGTTTATACACATAAGTGTATAAACATCTACACTTAATATAAGATCGACTGGTCGGCTTATATAGAATACAGGATCAGCGAGTTTTATATGCTTTTGATACGGTAGTAGTGGTTTTTCAAATGTTTGGTGTGGTAACTTGTCGTTCTGAATCATGTTTTTCATAACAAAAGCTTGTGTGTTGAAGATAAAATCATTATATGTAGATGATGCTGTGATCTCGATGATACCTTTGCTGTGGTTTGCTTTAGAACCTACTCCATACACTATCCACTTGCATCCTTTTCTCGGCAGGCCTAATCGTTGCGCAGCGTTTTCTGTAATGAGAGATGATTGTGCGCATGGATCTATTAGAGCACGCATGGTGTGAAGAGATCCATCTGCTGCTCGTATGTTAACCTTGGCTGTCGCCAAGACCGATTCTGTGTTCTCATTTTATGTTGGTTGCGAAACGCATGCATTGAATTTCCACTGGTTTTCTGTCGAGCTAGCCACTTGCACATTCGAAGTCATTGAACTCGTATAGGCGTCATGTAGCAACGTGTTATGTGCGTCATTACAATGTCGACATGTTTTTTATTTAATTAATATAATTAATAATTATCTTAAAGTATTTATTTTTGTGGCAGAGTCCATGTAAAATGACTGTAAAATTTATCTCTTAAAGCAAATCTGCCAAAAACCTAAACCGAACAAAGTTTATAAACCAAGATATTGACTTTTTGTAATCTGGCACCAGACAGACAGCTGTAGCAAAGGAAAACGTCTAATCAAGATAAAAAAATCATAATGATGAATTTGGCGGTATGCCTCCATTATCTAATTAATTTCAATATACTTAGCAAGGCCACTTGGCTACAGCTGAAAATATATTCTATTTCTATGCCTAGAAGCGGCTGTCACATGTCAAAAACCTCAAGCAAAGAGTTTTTTTTGTGATTGTGACGGAACAAGGGCGAGGCCCGTGTGATGTTTTAGTGGACTAACCTCGGTTTGTAATGTATGTATTTCGTCACAAGTTACGAAATTGGACTGCACCCGTTATACTGAGACATACAGTTGTTTAGTCTTATATGTCTGTAATTTAACTGGCTCTCAAGGACTGCTGCCGGAACACACTGTTAGGTGCTTAGCGACAGATTTTCTACTTTGAGGTGGGAGCTAGCCAGGCGAGCAGTTACAAAATGCCCTTTCACCATGATGTGAAACTCAAGCCGGCGGTGGGGATCGAACCATGGGCCTGCGGCATGTCACTCGTAATAAAATTCTGCTATAATTGCTTCAAAACATATTTTTATTTTTTTCTTTTATTTTATTTTTGTTTGGAGGGCTTACAGCTATTGTTACTAAACAGGTATAATAACTTTATTCAGAAAAGCCATTGGCAACTTACAAAGATATAAAACAAGGATTTTACACATACGTAATACAGTTATACAAAGAAATAGGTAAGTAAATGTTTATCGTACGCGAAAAACGCACGTCACGCGTCGTAAAGTTTTAACATATTTGGAAATCAAGTGTAGCTACTTGATTTCCAAATATGTGAAAATTGTACGAATCATAAGCATGGTTAGCATGAGACAATTTTCTAGATTATAGCTCGATTGTGTGACCTTCGTGCTCGATAAATTTTATTAAAAGCGGTTAATAAGAATTAAGAATGAGTGTCTGCGATAGTAACGTTATAGTACACGCGGGTGGTACGTGAAGCATCCTTCTGGGTCTAGCGTGTCTAGGTGGAACATATAAACTTAATTAATTGTTCTGATTTAGTGGGTACTAAATCAGAACAATTAATTATGGATTGTGCTTTCATTTTGATCTTCATGAGCAGCCGTATGTCAGAAATAATACGACGAGTTGCAAGTGGTAACAGATGGAAACGAGCACAGCGAAGTTCGTATTTAGAGCGTGAAATTTTTAATTTATATCCTATAGGATGGTATATATTCCCAATAATTTTATTTTAAAATTGTCCCAGCCTTTGATTTTGTACGGCACAATTAAGATTCCAAACTTGACTTGGATATTCAAGGTGACTTCGGACGTAAGCATAGTATAGGACTTTCATAGTCTTCATGGTTTTAAAAATGCATGCATTATGTATATTAAAACCTTATGCTGATGAGGTTTTCTTAGCTATGGTCTTGATGTAATTGACCAAAGTGAGTTTACTATCCAAATAGACACCAAGATCTCTAATGTCAATCACACGTAAAAGTGGTTTATTTTAAATTAAGTACTTGAATTTTACAATTTGTATCTTACGACTGAAAGTAATAACTGAGCATTTTGATATATTCAAAATAAAGTTATTTGTCTCAACTGTGAAACACATAACTCAGCTAACTACTGAGTTAGCTACTCCTACTCTTGCTAAGTCTTCCTGAAGGAGTAACGCATAAATACTTGTAAAGTCTTACAACGCATACAATAAAATATTGCAATAAAAGAAATATAAAAAAAATAATTACGATATGTCGTGTCAATTTCTAGGTACATCATTTCCAACCTTTTTGCCAACATCTCAAAATTTGGTTTATTCAATTAACGCCTTATAGTGTAGCTAAATAAAGCAGAGCGTGGTTTCCCAAACAGATTATCTTCGACCTCATCATCAATTACCGTCAGTTGTAGATAAAGTCTTGCCTAACCGCAATAACATACTTATATATTATATTATATTTAACATTATATATACATAGTCGATGAGTAAAGATCTACCAAAGAGTCCAAATTCATTGGTAGATCTCTACTGTCTGTCCAAATAAAAAAATATATTTGAAAATGAATCGCTTATAAACACCGAAATACATAATCCAGGTAAAACGTTTAACGCTTTTCATTCCACTGTTCGAACCGATTAAATATGAATGTCGTTATTTACTAAGGGTCTGCCAGTTTATTGAGCAAAAGGTATTCCTTCGAATAATATGAGCGTCCACAAACGGGCAACTTATAGTTGATAAACTCTCATAGTAAATAAAATAAGACAACTTTTTAAAAGAAGGTTTGTCTGTATTCCTCCCGTGGGCTGCCTGGCTAGAACTGCACCTCCACTATTCTGTGCAGTAGGAAGAGGGCATTGCTCGACAAACTGATAACCGATGGAGAGAAAGGTTCTCAAGTGGTTAACACAGTACACCGGAAGACGCAGAGTTGGTAGGCCCCTCCACCAGGTGGACTGGAGGAGGCCTTTGTTCAACAGTCGACGTCTTCCGGCTGATGATGATGAGTAAGAGCGCACGAAGGGAAACATATCATAAGACGGACTGTAACATCTTGTGAAGAGCTGCTACCTAACTATGCGATCCCCAAGACACCTGCCAAGTTTGGGGATTATGGCAAACTTCTCCTAGATGAGGAGGTATTTGTCCAACGGTGGACGTTGTGGCTGTTGATGATGATGAAGTACCTTGATACACAAAACGCCACTAACTTTATGTGATACAGCTACTACAAAGAAAGCATTTATGTAACCTATATGGACGTTGCAGGCCTGCAAGCGGTCAAATGCTACAGCCCAGTACCAGTTGGCAGGCTGTCCTGCATGCTGGCAGCATTGCCTCGTTGGATTGCAATGTTTATTCATTGAGCTAAGTGCCGGCATCGCAGGTGAGAAATAGGTAAACAATGCCACTAAATAAAAAGAAATGTACCGTGCAGCGGCAAATTCCTTTTTAGACCTTTTAGGCACATCAAACTCTGTTTGGACCTGCAGACGAATGCTAATAAAGAGGAAAATTCAGATCTATTTTGGACTGCTTGTAAAGAAAAAGTACATCAAACGATTTAGTGAATAAAGTTGTGTTTGAAAACAATGCGCGCGGTAAGTAGCGGCTACGATAAATCGTTGTGTGAAAATTAGAGAAAACATGTCTTTATTAATTAAAAAGTTGAATAAACCCGACTGCAAATTATTAATATTTTTAAGAATGTTATCTTTCCAGTGAAATGAAAACTGCAAATCATATATATTTTTTGAAAAAAATTTAAAAGCCCTTCATGTTGATACTACATTGGAAGGGTTTAGAAGAAAAAAAAAATTCTCTTAATATGTCTAAAATTCGCCAGTTCATTTTTAATTTTTTAATGTCCTATTGTCACTTGCGGTATCATTACGAATCTAATGATATCTCATACTAAAATCAATCAAGCCGTTTGGAAGTTATACAAACATGAACCCTGAAAACATAACACTCGTTTTTGGACAGTAGTGTAATAAGAATTATTTATTGAGGATATAATTGGTCACATTTTCTTTTTAAGCTGGATGCAAAATTCGTTGTCGTTGAGACTTTGCGTCCAAAAAAAAAATTAGTCTGGATATTTTTAACCTGTTTATCAAGCAGTTTTGAAAAATTTTACTACTTATTTTGCACTAATTTGTTGCCAAAATGACCTTATATAACATATTTTTTTTCCTAACGCAAATAATATTCCTCTGAAAGGAGTTCACTTCAAAATGACCTATAATAAAAAATCGCTTTAATATTTGTGGCTAGGCTGGGATGAAAACTAAACATACATGTAATTTAAAATAATATAAAATAAGCCAAAAATGGCAAGTAATAACGACTGAGGTAAGATAGGTAGTCCGTCTGCCACAATGGTGCAGGAAAATAATGGAGTGTCTCTTTTCCTACAATTTATTTCCCCTTGAACATTCCTTGGCTTAATCTAATATTTGAGGTGGGCTTAATATTTTTCTGTTTACTAAAATAATTTAACCGTCGGATCTGAGATTATGAGGAAGATATGTGAGGACGATAAAATACAAATTCAATTCCATGTACACCTACAGATTCTGGTTTGATTATCATGCTAGCAAATATTAATTGTAATTTTGTAGCAAATATTTTGTTAAATTTTTTCTGTTTTGCATCGAAATAATAGATATTTTTTATCATAGATACAAACTAAATAATATAACAACAATACATCCTTACTGTGTCAGCCGGATTGTCCACCTTCCGTTATTTTACCATTGGTCACCCACAAGAAGCAATGGGGGGGGGGGGGGGGAGGGTTAATCGCAGCCCGGCACCCCACAGGGCACAATAACATTCTAATAATCTTGATTTGTCCGTAAAATATGTCTACAAGTCTTAGTAGCGTAGAGGGTTTGATAATAGTGATGAGATTTTCTGTCAATTAATACACTCGAGAGCAATGAATCCGGGTCACTTAAAGAATGTTAAAAATCTCGGAAACTAAAAATGATAGGTTAATGCAATAAATTGTATTTAATAGACAATGTAATACTCCTTAAATGAAAGTAAAAAAAATATGAGTCACCATACATTTTATTAACACAAAATTACATAAAGAAAAAAACTGCTGATCTCTCCTTAAAACAAAAATAGGAAACATGAAATTTTTGAACTCTATTACGATTTTCTTGAATTTTAATACTTCGTATTGCCTCCTCGTGCTTCCATTACTGCGTTTACGCGGTTTGGCATGCTGTACACCAAGTTCCTTATACGATTTTGGGGAATATTCTCCCATTCCTCTGTGAGAGCAATTTTGAGCTCACGAAGCGTGATTGGGGGAGGGTTTCGTTGTTTTACGCATCTGCCTAGCTCGTCCCAAGCATGCTCGATCGGGTTGATATCCGGGCTGCGCGCTGGCCACTCCATACGAGTAATGTTCATCTCTTGAAGGTAGTCATTCACAATCCTACCTGTATGAGGTCGGGCATTGTCATGCATAAATATAGCATCCTCACCTAAATTGACCATAAATGGACCAACGTGATCATTGAGGATTTCTTCCACATATCTTACGCTAGTTAAAGAGCCGTTTTCTATGATCACCAGCTCTGTGCGACTTTCAGAAGAAATTCCGGCCCACACAAGTACAGACCCACCACCGTAGGCTACTTTTTCTTCGATGCATGCTTGCTTGAATCTTTCCCCTGGTCTTCGATACACTCTGTGTCTTCCATCGTGCTTGTAGAGCATAAATTTTGATTCGTCGGAGAACATAACTTTTGACCAATCTTCAATACTCCAATTTACGTGGCTCTGGGCATATCTTAGTCTCGAAATACGATGCCCACGCTCCAGTTTAGGGCCGTTTGCAGGTCTAAGGGGTTTTAAGTTAGATTCAGCAAGCCGACGTCTTACTGTCCATGCACTTGGGTTACTTCCTCCGAGGCGTCGAAACTGATTGGTGAGTTCAGTTCCTGTGAGAAAGCGATTTCGAAGCATGGTGTTCACCAAGTATCGGTCTTCTCGTGCTGTGGTACACCTGGTTCTGCCCGTTCCTGGTCTGCGTAGGTTAGAACCAGTTTCTTCGTAACGTCGGAGAACTCTTTGTACTGTTGACAGCGACACACCGACAGTCCTGGCTGTATCGCGCTGACTCCGGCCGGTTTCCAGCATTGTAAGTATTCTGGTGCATTCTTCAGGCGTAAGCGACATAATTTCAGCTTGAATAATGAATATAGAGCACTATCAACATGGTTTATGTACCCACATAAATGACAGATTACAAACAAAAGCAAAACCAAATGCTGTAATTTCGTAGTTCCATCTTCGAAAGTGGCCCTTTTTCAAATTTGATTTTTTTATGATATAACTTTACAATAACTAAGAAGTTTTAATACCTTCATTTAAGGAGTATTACATTGTCTATTAAATACAATTTATTGCATTAACCTAGCATTTTTAGTTTCCGAGATTTTTAGGATTCTTTAAGTGACCCGGATTCATTGCTCTCGAGTGTATATATAAAAGAACGATGTACAAAGTTAAACTCGTGTATAGATTACAGACACATCACAGAATCTAATTCAAAACCTGAAATACAGATTTCATCATATTTCAGATATTACAATAAATTAAAACTCAATATTATGATACTAATAAAATAGTATTTTAAGGGTATTTTAATTAATAAGCCTTTAAATCAGTATTCCATAAAATAATTTTTACGTTACCCAAGATCAAAGATTTGTTTAATAAAAATCAAACAGAAGCCTATCAAAGCCCAAAAACCGTTTAACTTTTTCACGGCTATTCGATTAATATTCTTTATGGTTCGCTGTTAAAATATTCACTTAAAATTAATCCGATTTCGTTAATTGATTCCACCGAGAACTTGAAGGTAGATTGAACTCTGCGCAAGTTTTATTGTATCAAAGAAGTTTTTAATCTCATTTGTTTTGGGCGCGTGTATTAGCATTTTATTATACCTTTACAGTAATATAGACTTAAGTGAGCAGGCGTATCTCATCAGGACGTTTTAGAATTATTATATTTGTTTGATTCGATTCTATCTTGATGAAATTATGAAGAATATTTTTTTATAATCTCATAACTAGTGAGTTAGTCAGGTAGCAGATTAAATGCGATGATATATAATTTTTTTTTTGAGTAATTTTATTTACTAGATAACAGTGATTTATATAGCTATGTAGTACCGCAAATCCATGGTGCGATCCCCACCGCGCACCGGCTAGAGCTTCTATCTAATTACGTGAGTTTAAAGTAGTTTGGGGTCCTTAAACTAAGTTTAAAATGTTAGCACAGTCTTGTTGCAACCCTAAATAAAATTCCACTTAGTTTTAGGTCCCTATCGTATAAATTTAACGCCAACGAAAGCTTCATATAGAACATTTGTGATTTGACATCGCATATTTTTACCTTAAAAATATTCCATTTAATATATAACAAAAAAGGAAAACACACCAATATATAGATATCCATAAATTTCGATATACATATTGCTACATTATAGCATGGGGTTTTGCCAGGCACATTATGGAAAAATATATTATACTATCTACAATTTGTTTGATACTTTTCTATATGATTAAACTAACATGTAGACAGATACCATAGTAAAACCAGAAAAGTTTTACAAGCGGCCCGAATTTTATCAAAATTTGAATCGCCTACGGGCCGGCTCCTATTCCAATTTCAAATGCCTATTTTTGCCTGGATACGCAAGTTTTTCCATATATCTATATTTGTGGATATCTATGTTATATGTTAATATAATAACAATAACATGTACTGTTGCTATAGTATACCATTACAACGTAAATGTAGCCACGGAATTATTCGCAAATCAGTATGGCCACCCAGACTCGTTAAAATAACTACGAGCTTGTTACGTATGCGGGGACATCTTGCTGTTTCAACAGTTAACGAGACCTGAAATTCTGAAACAAATGATGAAGCTCAGTCAGAAAAAAAATAAGGGCTAGACTGGCTCACATGAATGTGTCTAATTGGCTAGGACTCTAATACTGGCACCTATACTGAAACTATAGCACAAGATTTTAAATGCAGAAGTAGTACCAAATTTTTGGACAGAATTGATCTTGAATTGAAAAAAGTTTTGCTCTAAAGGTAAACTAGTGGAAAAAAAACTATCGCTCCATAATCCTGTGTCCTGTCTTGACAAATTATTCGCCTCCTGCCTTCTTTAAAGAATATCCTCTGACATCGACTTACACCAACTGATTGAACAGGCAGTATTCAGAAATAGTTTCAGCACAGTGAACCCTATTCAGATAGTTGACCAAGTAATAGAGACATTTTATATTGATGCCTTGCTTTGACCATGGTAAGCTTTTCATTTCATTTTGTAAGATGCAATTTTGGCGAGTGTGGGTTACCTTGTCTCACACCTCTTTTGATGTTAACTTTTGTGCCCGTTCTATCTAGACCAGTATCAAAGTAAGGCATCTAAACAAATGGGAAGTCTCTAACTTACCTGAGGCTTACAGATGACCATGTAGTGTTCTTGGAAAAACCAGAACAATTTAATGGTATGTCTATAATAAATGTCAATCTATACACAGCCAGTATAAAAGTTGGATTGGAAATTAATCTCTAAAATTAAAAAAACTAATCACCTATAATCCATCTTATTATATATCATACCTTTCGAGTTTGTCGAGAAGTATGTTTATCTAGGCAAACAAATCTCTTTTAGCAAAGGAAGAAAATTAGAAGAAGTGGACATAAGAATTGAATTTACCTGGAAAAAGTACTGGAGTCATATGGAAGTTTTCAAATCTTAGCTTCCATTACCGACTAAAAAATAGTCATGTATTTAGAAAAACTTGTCCTTGAACATGACTACTTTGTCTACTAAAGGTACCAGACGTGGACATTCGATCACAAGTTTAGGATGAAAATTCAGACTACTCAAAGACGAATGGAGAGAAGTTACTTGGGTATAAAATTAAGACTGGGCCCCGAGGCACTAGAAACAGAGTTAGGCCTAACACTAGATGGGTAAACCTGGCTAAATACATCCAGCAACAATGATTACTGGAATTCATTGGAGGAATTTGTAATTTTGAAATGTTATCCGCACAGCAGGCGTTATTGCAAAAATAAAAATATTAAATTCCTTAGAGGAGGTTTTTACCCTTAAGGGGTCCGCGTAATTTTTTTCCGTTTCATAGTTATTATTTAGTAATTTGCACGGAAATAAACAAAACTTTGTTATTATTATACTATGACAAACCAATTCGTAGCTACCTACATACCTGGTTATATAATTGTTAATGAAAGTGAAAAAAAATTAAATTATCTTTATTTTCAATGGTTATACATCATCATCATCAGACGGAAGATGTCCACTGTTGAACAAAGGCCTCCCCATAGAACGCCACAAAGAACGGCTACTAGCCACTTGTAACCACTGGCTACCCGCGACTTTCACGATGTCATCAGTCCACCTGGTAGGGGCCTACCAACTCTACGTCTTCCGGTGTAGTGTGGTAACCACTCGAGAACATTACTTTCTTCCCCATCGGTTATCAGTCCGTTGAGCAATGGTAATACACCACAAACATTGTACAAAAGTATTAAAATTACATAGTATATAAACTTAAGTAACGGTGTTTACCATTAACACTATGTATTTATAATAATTAGGTATATTTTTTTTTTTTCGGCGGTAGGTGTGAAAAAAGAAACAATAGTTATAAAAAGCTCCATTATATTTTAATAAATAAAATTAGACATATCTGAATTTTACATGAAATAGTGTAATTGTTAGACACCTCACCTGCCAGTTTGTGTTCTCCTGCATAAAAAGCTACAACAGCTCACTCCAATCCAACAGCAAGTATTTATCTCAACACCACCTTCACTATATTGTCATTAGAACCCTACAATATGGAAAATATTCCCACAGAATTATCTATAAGCGAGCTTACTGCAACTTTTCTACACAGAATGGAAAGTTTTGAGGGAAAACTTGCAAAGAAAACACCTAATACTTCTCCCAGCAATGAAGATTTGGCTTCTGAATTTGCTTCCTTCAAATCGTTCATCTTGACGTCGTTAAGAGCAATACAAACACAGATGCAATGTATTGCTTCCAACGTGGATCAGCTTGAGATGCGAAATAGGCGAAAGTTTTTGCTGATCCACGGTCTCCCTGAAGATCCCCGGGAGAATACGGCTGAAGTGATAGTCAAGGCTATGATGGAACGGCTTAAGCAGACTCCGCTTGCAATTGAAGACGTTAGCCGATGTCACAGGTTGGGTCGTGCACTGATTGCCGGTAAACCACGGCCAATTTTATGCAAATTTAGGGATATTACTATGCGTGATAAGTTATGGTCCGCTAAAGCTGGCTTGAAGGGATCTGGCGTCACATTATCAGAGTTCCTAACAAAGGTGCGACACGACGTCTTCATGGCGGCCCGACAGCGCTTTGGTATTTCAATGTGTTGGACGCGGCAGGGCTTTGTTTTTGTCATCGGACCGAACGGGGATCGCCACCGTGTGAGCAGCATTGGAGATCTTGACGCGCTTCAGCCAAAGGAGACTCCAAAACCCGCTGTTGTGCTCAAAGAACCAGCCACTTCGAAACCACGGCGAGCAGCAGCTTTAAAAAAGTAGTTTGATTACTGGTGTTTATTTCTAGTGTATGTAAGTTGTAAACATTGAAATTACCTTCTTTTATTGCAATCGATGCAATTAATGCCGGTCGGATCGAATGTATTGCCTTCTCTATGAATGAATCATAGAGAAAAGTAATACACCGAAAGAATGAATGCATTGCCATGACCATAGATTAATACATTTTTTGTGTTGATTGCGTTGTGTTCCGTTTCTAATAATTTTAAGCATGTTGTATTTTACTTTTCGTGTTACTAGATTCGTCGGGTTTGTCCATTTCTAAAACAGATAACTTCGTATTTTTCATTCGGTTCACGGATGGTTGGTTCTTGATTGGGATAGGACTGACGAATATGTTTTTTTTTTTTTTTTTTAATTGTTTTGTTTTGTTTATTGTTTCATTATGTTTATTCTGTTGTAGAGATCTAAGTTTTTGCTTGATACTGCTATTATTTATAACACAACTGGCATGTGGATGATTCACTTGGTAGTTTATTTGGTTTTATATTTTTTTTTTTTTTTTTTTATTAAATATTATTTAACCGTATTTATTATATATTTATTTTTTATTTGTTTATTTACATATATATACTTCGTATTTTTATTTTAACAGATAATGTCTAATGTCAGCAGCGACACTGAATATGTATCACTGTCTTCTTCCTCAGACGATAGTTTCAGCAGTATTCCCAATCTTTCAACCACATTAGAGTCACTTTTCTGCACAGTACCTAAAAATTTTAATGTTTTACACATAAATGCACAAAGTGTTCCAGCTCATTACTCCGATATGTTAGCGTCATTTGAGCATAAAAATATACATGCCATTCTAGTGTCAGAATCTTGGTTTAAACCATGTCTCGCTACGTCATCGTATTCATTACCTGGCTTCAAATTAATACGCAATGACCGCATTGGCAGCAAAGGTGGTGGTGTTGCAATTTATCTCCGTGCACACTTTCCGTTTACCATTGTTGACATGTCAGCGCAACCACCTGCTGCTGATGCTGGTGAGCATATGTTCATAGAAGTTTCTCTCTCCCATACTAAACTACTCCTCGGAGTTTACTACAGTCACTCTTCTGATGTTGATTATTTTACCTCTTTTGAGACGCTTCTTGAAGTTCACTGTCCGTCTTATGAGCACACCATAATCATGGGTGACTTTAATACATGTCTCCTTAAGAAAGACTCCCGTTCTTCTAAATTAGAATCTATAATTAGGGCTAGCAATCTGACCATCCTTCCCACAAATGCCACGCATTACTTTCCAAATTCAACGCCGTCACTTCTTGACCTGATGATTGTTTTTTCCTCAGATTACGTTGGCAAGCACGGTCAATGTGCGGCGGATGCTTTCTCTTTCCATGATCTGTTATATCTCTCTTATAAAATCCGTCCTCCTAAAGCTAAGCCCAAAATTCTTCTGCAACGTAGTTTTGGTGGTATTGATCTTAATTGCTTACGTAACGACGCCCTTCAAGTTGACTGGTCTGATGTAGTCAACTCAAGCAGTATTGACGACAAAATTAAAAGTTTCAATAATACTCTGCTAAATTTGTTTGATAAGCACGCTCCTCTCAGACCAGTCAAAATAAAACATCTACCTGCACCTTGGCTCACTAATGATATAAGAACTTTGATGCATAAAAAAGTTTTAGCCAAAGCACGGTACAAAATGAACTCAAGTGATACAAACAAAATGAAATATGTAGAAAACCGTAATCTCTGCAATAGGTCGTGTAGGAATGCATTACGCCAGCACATTCATAAATCAGTAGAAAATGAAGATCCATCGAAGGTATGGAAGTTTCTTAAAACTTCGGGAGTCGGAAAGCAACGTCATGATACGTTGCCTAATAACATGAATATCAATAATCTCAATCAATTTTTTTCAACATCTACATCTTTTGATGCAAATACAAAAGCATCTACATTGAACTCTCTTTCTACAGTTCCGACTCCCATATATCCATCGTTTGTTTTCCGTCATTTTACTGATAGTGATATTAAGAAGATTATATTATCCATCTCGTCGAATGCAGTCGGTAGCGATAGTATCAGTCGTAATATGATAATGCTTGTACTTGACGAAATTCTTCCTATTATTCAACATATATTTAATACATCCATTGACAGCTGCACCTTTCCATCTATATGGAAAGAAGCACAAATTATTCCTCTTCCAAAAAAGTCTAATCCCTCTTCTTACTCCGATTTTCGTCCAATTTCCATCTTACCTTTCCTTTCCAAAGTTTTAGAGCGCCTCATATGTAATCAACTTAGTTCTTTCCTAAATAGCAATAATCTCATGAATCCTTATCAATCCGGATTTCGTCCTGGCCACAGTACAGTATCAGCGCTAATTAAAGTCACAGACGATATTAGGTTCGGCATAGCTGATAGGCAGGTGACCGTTCTATCGCTACTTGACTTCAGCAATGCTTTTAATAGTGTTGACTACGACTTACTACTTGGAATACTTTCCTCTCTTAATATATCTCCTACAGTAACTGAGTGGTTTCATAGTTACCTGTACGGACGCCGGCAACGTATTCGGATTGATGATACTTTTTCATCATGGCAGGTTACGACAGCAGGTGTTCCTCAGGGTGGCGTTTTATCTCCTCTACTTTTTGCAATTTTTATTAACACTATCTCTGATCAACTTACTTCGTCCTACCACTTATATGCAGATGATCTACAAATCTATAGACATGCACACATAAACGAACTACCTGAGGCAATACGTTCTACCAACTCCGATCTGCAAAACATACTTGAGTGGAGTAAATCTTATGGAATTAATGTGAATCCTTTGAAAACTCAGGTTATAGTTATCGGAAGCTCACGGATGATATCCAAAATCGACTGGTTTTGCCTGCCACAAGTCCTATTCGATGGTGTACATTTGAAATTTAACGAATATGTTAAAAACCTTGGGATACTCATTGATAGACAACTGTCATGGGAACCTCAGTTAGCAGAAACCAGTCGAAAACTGTTTGCCTCAGCAGGCTCTCTTCGTAGATTACGTAATCTTCTTCCAATCACCACAAAAACTGCGCTTGTACAATCTCTCTTACTCCCAATACTCGATTATGCTGACGCTAGCTATCTGGATCTTACCGAAGAGCAGCTTAATAAATTAGAACGTTTGCAAAATTTCTGTATTCGTTTCATATTTGGTTTACGAAAGTATGACCATGTGTCTGAATTTCGCAATAAGCTTAAGTGGTTACCTATTCGCCTTCGCCGGAACATGCATATACTATCCATTCTTTATACTATTCTTTTTTTCCCTAACACCCCATTGTATCTCAAAAAACGTTTTGAATTTCTTTCTGACTCATCTTCTAGGCCCATACGTTCAACCAAATCTCTAGTTCTAAAGTTTTCTTTATCATCTGAACAGTTTTCGGAAAAATCATTTACGGTGCAAGCTTCTCGTTTGTGGAATGCTTTGCCTTTGCCAGTTCGGCAGGCAAAATCCCTCAACATATTTAAAACAATGGTTAAGGAACATTACCTGTCCAGCTTGTTCACAAACTGCTGAAACTGTTATTATTATTATATGTTATATTAATGTTTGAATTCTATATGTAATTAATAATTACAATAATATTAATTTAGTAAGTGTATATTATGTATGTTTTATTTTATATATGTATATATGTTTGATAATATGTATATATTGTATTTATGTAGGTATTTTATGTTTATTATATTTGATATGTATAGTACATATTTATTTTAAATTATTATCTATTATTATGTTGTTTTTATTTTATTTTATTTTTTCTTTGTTGCACACTACCGTTCACAAGTTTACGTTGTCCTATCCATCCAAAGGTTGTCTGTAAGAGATTGCTTTAGCGATAAGACCGCCGATTGTATTGCCACTTCACATATCTAATTATATATAGTTGTAAATGTACACTTCTAATTAACTAATTCTGTTTGCTTTATAACTTCTGTAAGTTATTAATTATGTTTGTAAATGTACTTTTTTTACTTTTGTTGGTATGCAATAAAGAGTATTCGTATCGTATCGTATCGTATCGTATCGTATCGTATATTCTTAAAATAGTCAATGCACTCGGGACACGCTAGATATTAGCCGTTGTATTTACACAATCTCTGCCTAGTTCACACATTCTGGGGTGTATGTATGCACGGCAGCTATAATACCTTAGGAAATATTGTAATTGCCGTGTAAAATAAGGTTTAATTAACACAGAAAGTAATCAGGATGTCAAAACATTTTGTTTGATTACCACCTACTGTAAAGCCAGTTTTATTATCTGTTTTATGGCATCAGTTTTTATTTTCAATATTATTGGTCATAAATTCGTTTCATGGCCAAAAACGGCATATAGGTATATTACACTGTTTACTGCCACAGAGGTTTAACCTCGGTAACAATAAAAATAGATCTTTTTGCCGTTCATTTCCTCGTAAAATTTGTGGCGACAACAGATAATAAATATCCCGTCGTGAAGTTATGCTCATTTCCTAATCAAACGATTTACTCGCGAACCGAATGGATTTTTGATGGTTTTATGTTTTTGTGTTTTCATTTGAACTCATTATGTACCTCCAACTACATAAAGAAGCTTCGCAATGTTTTTGCTTACACATATATAGCTGGTTTTAATTATAGTTCACGTTGCTGCATTATTTTGGCGTATTGCTCATCAACATAAAGTTTATAATATTCATCAATTTATAGCAACGTTTTGCTTTATAAGTATTATTTTATTTATATGAGACATTTCCATGTTGTATATATAATGTGCTCGAGGACGGTAAATGGACTAAACTAAAATTACTGGCTCTCAAGGACCAGCAGCAGCTGCAAAACGCTTTTCGGTGCTGAGCGATAGATTGCCAGGCAAGTATTTCTAAAATGCATGTCTACCCTACGGTGTACGCTGGGGATCAAACCATGGACTGCTGTCACTACTTCAGAACAATCCATGAAATTCAGTCGCCTATTCTACAAGAAGACACTTTCCCTTTGTATATCAAATATCGTCACATCATGCTCTAGCTATGTACCTTCATAAACTCCAAGTGATTCAGAATTTCAGCCTACGCATTGCAACCGGTGCACCTTGGAACCTGCGGAACTTTATAATAATAATATTAAAAATTCAATAACAATTATATATATAAATAAAAGTATACTATGTCGTATACTTTTATTTATATATATATGATTATATATATATTTATATATAATGAGTGCTTCTACAAAATAAATATTTTAGGAAAAAATATAATAATATATTTTGATATCTTACAAATTTACAAAATGATCTTAATTGTACAATAATTAAATAATATTAATGAGTTTTATAAGTAAAGTTTAAGAGTGGGCATGTTTTTTTTTTTTATTATTTGTTTTAATTTCAAGTATAACTGATACATTAGCATAGAACATATAATTATACTACGTATAGAATGGACACTCCTCACCCCCCACCAAAACGAGCCTTCCTCACACCGCCACTGATTCTGAGCTGTCGCTGAGCCAACTTGAGTACGGGACTCGCAACTCCCGCACGATGACGTGACGACGAACCGTGACGATTGTACGAGTATTTTAAAAGTTGAGAATGGAGTAATCTTGTGCTGTTTTCGGTTGCTAATCAACTAAATGAGAAAAGGAGAGGAGTTTTTATAGATTCCCTAACTAAACTTAGTACCTACCTATTGGTCATTCTTCAGTTATCCAGAAGGTAACTTATAAAAACTGGTAATTTACAGTAGGTATTGAAACAAATACAAACATAATATTTTATCTTTGTATTTTATTCAAACTGCTATTCAAATAATGATATTTTTAGAAGATTTTCATTTGCAAAAAATATCCGTGGATATCAACTTCGTTTGCAGCAAGCAAAACAAGTGTCTTTGTAACCTATACCTATACCTACAATAGAAAATAGCAATACACATACCGACTTTCACCACGGCTGACACGCGACACACTTTATGATTGTTTATTATACGGGAAGAAGAACATAAATTATTATTGTGATTGTATTTATTACCATTACTTGTATAAAATGTGAACTTTGAATGATACTTTTTGAATACTTATAGGTATGTGAGTGAAATGTGAAGTAATATTACCTACTCGGTTGTGTGTTGCATATTCCTACGTCGTACATGGAGTCGAAATGTTTCTGAAGGTAGGTAAGGTACGCATAGCCTACGAAATCTAATAAGTCATATTAACAGCATCAAAAGATTGTTAGGTAGGTAAGTACAATAATTATTCATTCGGTGACAACCTTAAACTTCACGCACACATTTACGCGTGTACAAAAACAACATTTGTGGCTTTTGTATAGAGAATGAGTCGAGTGACCAGGCTAAGACATTAGTATGACACCCGGACAAACAGGCCGAGCGCCAGTGGTTTAGGTTCACGTAACAAACTTTTCTTTCCGTTTTCACACCTTCTTATTAAACTTAGCAAAAACATTATTTTTGCATGTTTTTGTTTTAGTAAGTCTATCCAGATATGAATTTTCTTCACTATAACTTCAAAAACAATTACCCTAAAGGTTTATTCCCACTTGTTACGGCTATCTGGACTGACTTGTTTTCTCGGTGTTATTCCAGTGCAAAGTCAGCGCCCTCCCACACACGAACCACTGGATGGATTATGTTACCCACACAAATCCTGGTTAATCAATCACTGTTCTATCTCACTATATCACTTTTAAGCGCGTAGCTCAAAAAAATCCTATTTTTAGGATTTTTTTCCGCGGAGCTAATGTGTTTTGTTCGATTGTTCGAGTGCTATATTATTCCCACTTTAAACCGCTTAAGCCAACCTTGTAAAAAAAAAGTTTCTAACTACATATTTTTAGAACTGTAAATTAAAAAAACAAAGGACATTCATAGCAATGTCTTCACCAATTTTACCCCTGTAGAGACTAAATTTCTAAATATATTTTCTTACTACACCCCTACGCTTCAAGACAAATACAAAATTCAAATTCCTCCAAATTTCAAGTCTCTGCGACCAGCGGTTTCACGACTGTGTACATGAGTGTGTCATAACTTTGATTTTTATATACATATATAAAATATAGCATTTATAGTCAAAGAAGAATAGTTATCTAATCCTTACATATTGTAAATAGATAAAAACAGAGAGGTCGTAAAAAAAACTATTTCCAGTATTTTAGGCAACTAAAATTACTCACTTAACTCGAACAAAGAATAGAACATTTTCTTAAAACCACGTGAAAACTACTTTGAAAAATTTAATTTCACATTGTTCGAAAGGACAAAGAGGGCTATTCTCCACAAAGTAGATTTTTCCGATAATGCCACTGAGAAAATGAGGGTCGTCTCATTAACTAGGAAGCTTTGTATTAGGTGCTCTTCTGGATTATTACACAGATATAAATGGAACTTTTAAAGGTTTAACTAAATCTGATATAATCTTAGGAACTTTTTAATGGTGATTGTATTAGTGATCCAAACTAAGCACCAATCTATTAAATGGTTGTACAAAAGCATCGAATTTTGTAGAAGTTTGATAGGGAATTGTTTTTTATTTAGTTGTATAGACCAACATTTAGCATCTAACTTGCTTATTGGTAAGCGTAGATGTGGCCGAGGATTTGAAGCGTTCGTACCAAAGTTTGCTTAGCCGTTCTTAACCGATCAGAAATACATACGCCGTGGTCCCGACCACGTTGGATGGGTGACCGTTAGTGACATAACTACTAAGCGTGCACGTGCTTCGTCGGGTACGTTACGCCGTCGCTCCCGGTTGTTGTCTTACGATGGCAGTCATTCCGGCATTTTGCGAATGCCCGCCTGACTAGCTACCACCCTCAAGTAGAAAACCTTTCGCCAAGCACTTAACGGTGTGTTTCGGCAGCTGTCCTTGAGAGTCAGTAATTCTAGGCTAGCCTGAACATCATCTTTGACCACATCATCACTTACCACCAGGTCAAATAGTGGTCTAATGCTAGCCTATCAGACAAAAAAAATAGACGAAATCTATTTATTGTGTTATTAATATGTGTGTGCCAATGTGGTGAACTGAAAAACATGTTGTTCTGACTTGATATTGGATATTGGGTGTCTTGTACACTGAGAAAAATCTAAAGTCAAAAGCGCCCTAATGACGGCCAATTTATATGGTATAAGGCGAAAAACCGACCAAAAGTAAATACGTACAAAAATGCCTTTAAGGGGCCTTTGCCTTTTAGGCGTTAAACGAGGTCAGTGAAGGCGAATGTTTCTTTTCGTCTTCATTTAAGGTGTATTTTGTGGTCTTTCTTTAATATTGACTTTTCGATGAGGCTGATTAAGTCGTACGTTATAGTGATAATCACCGTATATAAACCGCCGTAAAAGTAAGGTATATTTTATGGTTAATACTGCAATTATTATCGTATAACAAGTTCAATTCTGAAAATACTTTACGGAAGGCGTTTTTGACGGTTGTGTTTATTATAAAACATGGTACATTTTTATTGATTGGTGAAAATCATCTTAAGAGTTGTGAATTCATCTTACGTAGTTACAATTCAACGGTAAAAGGTTAAATTTGATTTAAGCCTTTAAGTCGTTTTTCTCAGTGTACGAATTACAAGACGTCCCATCCCTAAATATTCAGAATTGTATTTCATTCCCATATGAATGTGAGCTAGTCTGAGATGATCTGGCCGAGGCCATTGACTGTTTTGCCCTTGTCTTAAAAAATGATCATATCTTTCGTTGGACCACGTTAATACTTGCAATTTCGTTAGTTTTGTATAAATAACACTGCGGCCAGGGGGCACGACGAAGATATGAATTCCCCTTCATCAGTAAAAGTACTCTTTTCTATACCTGCTGCCGGAGGGGATCTTTGTCGTCAACAGTAGGAAGGAGCCTTCTCCTTCCTACTTGTATATTGCGTTTGATGGCTATCTACGGTTGGCCATATAAATGGGTCAGTATGGGAAAGCCTCAAACTGCAAGACATACAAAGATCTCTACTTAGGAACTACGCATTATTAGGAATCAAACTCGGTCGTATTGAAAAAAAACTAACATTATAATCCCATATCAATATCGATTGGGTAGGTCATAAGCAGTTAATGTTACTATGTAAACGTGATATCTAAAATGATAAGTTCCCTTAAAAATGGATTGGTATAAACGACTCTATCAATTGTCAAAAACTTTCGTGTGTTATAGTTTCAGACTTGCTCATATTGTATGTACTCATTTAAATAATCCACCCTGTTAACGAAGTTGAAGGTTATGATTGCAAATAATTTTGATGTCCGAAATTCTCGTCTGTATATCCTATGCTATAAAAATTTTACAATCGATTTTAAACTAACTTCGTGAAAACTGGATCCGATACCTTATTAGCTCAGGATTTCAAAATGCAAAATGCAAGTTTCAAAATGCAAGTAAATAAAAAAAATATACAAAAGGTAAGATAGTAGTCACAAAGCTAGCCTTTCAGCTATATTAATTCCAATAATTAAATTGGATTACATCATTAACACATACACATTAAGAGGCCTTTTACATTTTGCAGCCTTCTCACTCGAACTTGTAGACATTATTTCAAATAGCAAAAAGATGGTAATGTTTTTTTTACATGTGGTCTGACATTATTTCCCTGCATGTGACTATACACTTCACTTTAAAAGTGCGAGTGAGAGGGCTGCAAAATGTAAAAGACCTCTTAAGAGGATTTTACTTTTATGTACAATGTCATTTTTACTTAGTATATAAATGGTTTCCTAGGCACTGGTATGACACAGAAAATAGACACAATCACTTTGGTTTGGTTTGATATTTATATGGCCAGCTTAATATTTGAATAAGATAGATTACACGATTCATAGCACTTGCCTAGCTACCAGATAGAAAATCTGTCACTAAGTATCGAATGGTGTTACGGCAGCTGTCCTCTAGAGCCAGTTTCCATTCTAGTTTAAACATGTTTATTAATTTCAGCCACATCATCACTTACGATCAAATGAAATTGGGTCAAAGTTGAGCCTTAGATTTGGCGAAAAGTTCGTTCATCGAATGATTTTTTCGTAAAAGTAACATTCGGCTTAGCATGCCCTCGATGCAATATGTAATTCGGTTGAGTCGTAACTCCATATAAGGCAGTAAAATATAGAAGATTTTTTCTTGATATACCAGCAGCTTAAATTTATCTCCAGTACACTATTGCTTAGCTCCCTAGGGCCATAATTACCAACTTAATATTCCTTTTTTGATACATAATTAGAGAATGTCGAACAGGGTGTGTAAAAAGAAACAAAATACGCTCAAATCATTTATTGCTTTTTCAACGACCTTTTTCACATTTTTATAACATTAAATTGTATTTATTTACACATATAGACATTATGAATACTCTATGTATCCTATTAACATCTTACAATATCGATAATTCAATGTTATTTACATTTTTTTACATACAAACATAGAAAGATTTTTATACATAGGTTTCTTCAGTATTTTATAGTTAAGATAAGCACCTACAGTACAATATATATTTTATATATATTTACATAATATGAGATCTACTAGTAACTTTAAGATAAGGTACAGAAAATTAATAAACAAACTGAATATAATGACAATAAATAATTATAGTGTATATGAAAATTAAGAATAACGAATGAGAAAATCATTGCTTAAAAGAATTGAAAATAGAAAGAGAACTTTATAACTGTTCTTCTACAAATAAATATTGATTTTTTACAGTTAAACACTAATCTATAGCCAAGTTACGTGTGAGGTACAACAGATCTTGTAAGAATATACAGTTTTAACTTGGACAGATATATGGGTACATATATGTATTATAGACGTCTTAGTACACGTGGCAAGAGAAAAAAGCACAACTAACAATAATATAAAAAATATATATTCGGAATCAAGAAAAACAAGAGTTATATAAAATGCAATTTGATTATCAGTACAATCTTCGTAGTAACTGTAAACCCATTAGCTTAACTAACATCAATATTGTAATAACTTATCGTGCGACTAAATTTGGCAGTCACACTTGTTCTGTTACGGCCTTTATTAATACAATTAGTTTTTTTGAATTTATTTACGGAAAAGATTATTTTCTCCAAAAGTTAACTTAAAAGTAAATAAATCAATCACTTGCATATATTTGCAAATAAATAAATGAAACGTGTGTTTTTATAGATAAGCAATTTTATATATTGCTTGCATCTGTCAAATAAACATATTTGAAACAGGCCAATTTTCTAAAAAAAATGCAAAATCATTAACGATAACAAGTGATGGTGACAAAAGGTTCAACATTTTATTTCTTCTATGAGTAAAGGATAGTTTTAAATTATTCAAAAAATGATTAGTCGCCAAATGAAAATTGTATGCTTATATGTAAACTAGGAGCAATTTGTGTCATATTAAGGTTTAAAATCTTCAATTTGTTATACATTTACCATTTTCATAGCATATTTGATAAACTCGTCACATAATTAAATACTTAATGGTCAGAAAAAAAATGCTTTAAACATTATTAAAAATTATATATATTCATGGATTTATATTATTGCGTGGAGGAGCATCATTGCATAATCGTACCTGATAATATAATACAATAATATATTTGTATAATTTATATTAATAGTAGCATAAATGTGGTGTTGAGAGTGGAGGTATGCATTGAGAAGCATGATTGGAGTCAAGCGGAGCGACAGGGTAAGGAATAGTGTAATAAGGGAACGATGTGGTGTGAATGAGGATGTAGTCACAAAAGTTGAGAAAGGTATGGTTTGGACAAGGGGAGAGAATAAGCATTGCCATTCAACGAAGCAATGCTGCCAGCATGCTAGGCACGCTGCCAACTGGTAGTGGGCTAGAGCATTTGGACTGTCTATGAGTTTGCAATGAATTATAGGGACTAAATGCTTTTATTGTAGTAGCTGTAGTGTTGTATATAGTTCGTAGTATTTTGTTAATAAAGGTATAAGGCCGGATCAAAAACAAAAGAGGTGAGAATGAATTACTTAGCATGTATACATGGGACAAGTCAACGGAAGTGTTGGAAGGGGAAGACTTAAGCAAACGTTCCGAAATCAGATTGAAGACGTTCTGAAAAAAGGCCAGATCAGGACAACCCCAAACCGACACTTATGTATGAGAGGAATGATGAGTAAAGTTAAAGCGAAAGAGATATGTAAGGATCTTAGTAACTGTAAATCTGTGGTCTCTGCCTACCCCTACGGGGAAGAGGCATGTGTTTATGTGTTTTTGTATATATACATATAAATTTTCTTGGAAATGTACAAAAATTATATGCAATTATGAGAATCTGCAGTTGACTAAATTATAAGTACATGAATTGAGTAAACTAACCCGCCCTTGCAGTCAATGAATTTGTACCTTTATAACAACATGCTCATTACCTCATTATTCACATAGATGGCACTATTAAATTAAAAGTAAGATATAAAAAAGTGGAATAGACTTCCAACACTGAAAATAATGAAAAAAAGGTACTATGCTGATGTACCTACCCACAAGTTATTTAGTTGGAAGTTAGTTTTGCCTTTTTTATATTATTTGTCACTCTATTGAGTGAAGTGTACTGCTCATAGGATTGATTGAGTCACTCGACAATAATACTGATCACCTACCATCGGCAATAGTTGTCATTATTGTAATCATAAAGTACTTAATACGCTGAGAACTGCAGATATGTTGTCACTATCGAACTGCATACGAGTGAAAGAAAGGCAGCGATGGTGAAATCGCGATCAGTACGCAAAATCAGAATCTAAGCTTAATAACACAAAACTAGTAAAGTAAATTGAAAATGTAACTTGTTTTGTCCCTCTAAATAAGGTTTATCTATTTTATTAAAATATTTTCATACACATTCATAAGTAAATATTTAAGATATTTACGTTACAAGCGTAATTAAGAGTCAATTTTGCAATTTTATTCTATTGATTTTTTTTCAAGGAAACGTGTTTAGGACTTTTCTTGGCCTTAGATAATGCGATCAAGATTAACATATAATTTTCTTATTGCTATACTAAATTCATTTTGCTCAAAATCTATTTAAGTTAAGTTATTTAGCACTTGTCAGTGTTTTAGTAGGTGTAAAAGCTGTTTGATTGAGGTTAGTGTAATTCAAACGGAATCCACTAGAGACTAAATAATCAATAATTAAAAATACGAAAGTAAAAAAAATATATAAATATACGCGATTTAAACCGTTTAAAGTTGTTTTATTACTAGGTAAATATTCCCACCCAAATAATAAATAATCTATATAATCGGTCTTCGATTCATAAAAAAGTCAATGAACAAACAGAAAAAAAATACAGGAACATAGAATCTTCTCTTTTTAATAATCAGTAAATATTTTTTTAAGGTATCTTCGTTAATAATACTGCTACATTCTATGGTTTATTCATAATGTAACGCGACTCTTAAAATACTACTAGATTGTATCCAGTAAATTTGCTTTTGCTCTACATAGATACGTAAAATTCATATTATTGTGTTTAAATAATAGGTTAGTTGGTAAGGATAATTACAATCACTACTACCACTTATAGTATAAATAATATATACTATCATTTATTTGTATAAGTAATCATATTTCATATCATTAGTGTAATTCGTGTTTGTGCGGTACTAATTGAATAAATACATAAAGAAAAATAAAATAGTTTTAAAACTACTTGTTTCCATGATAAAGAAAGTAATGCCATAAGTATAATGACTATTGTTGTCTCACGTTATCGCGATTATAACATATAAATTAAAAGAGAGTTTACGGAGCGCTTTCCATACAATCGTAGTTTCGTCATATTTTCGATAGCAAGTGTTCAAACTCGGTGAATTTTGTATGCATATTGCTGAGTCTTATATCTATGCTTCTGGTTTACCAGTTTTTCGATATATATCTCTAAATACCAAAATAACAATTCCCATACAATACTATTTTTCAAATAATATTTACATGACTTAATTTTTCGGAAATTTGGCAAACCAGAAGCATAGATAAAAGACATAGGTACATACAAAATTTCACCGAGGTGGAACACTTAGTATTTAAAATATGACAAAACTACGTTTGTTAAGCGTTCCGTGAACTCTACTCTTAAGCCAGTCACCTCGTGACCAAGATCACTGCAAAGTATTTGAAACGTCTCGGGTCATAAACAATGATAAATATACTCGATTTAAGCCGTTTAAATTTGTTTGAAATACTATTTTTTACAAACTATAAGATATGACTAGGACCTACAGGAATATTATAAATAAATTTGGATACTTTTTTGAAAAAAAAATTGTATTCGGAAATTATGACACCTATTGAAGCAAATTCTAAAAGACACATTTTTGATTTAATAAATACAAAAGATACAAAAAAAAAATTACATAAGCTCTTTTTATGATATGCTACATATTCTACTTACAGTTTATAGCTGACAAGCTAGGCTTTGATCAATGACTCATCTAATGGTAAGTGATGACACGGACAAAGATGTTGTTCAGGATTACCTAATATTATTGACTCAACTCCAACAAACATTCAATTAGCTGTCGTTTTTCCGATAGCCTATCAATTAGAAAAGTTATATTATTAAAGACGAACGCTGACGTCTTTGGGGAGAAATTCTCATATAATTTTGTTTATTCAGGTCGAGTTACTTTAATTCGGAGAATATCATATACAGTTTCTAATGAAATCTTTTGATAATATGTTAACAGATGATTAATCGGGTGCATTTCAGATGATATCGGAGGTAAAAAGATTAATTTCATTTATCCAATTCCAGTTGCTTTTAATAATTATTATCAGCAGTATTACTTTAGTGTGACCAATTCCATGATCAATTGATCACGTACTTATCAAAACTACAAAGGTGAAAAAGCTGTTTAATGCTTAATCTCCCGCCTCAGGCGTATGTTTCCAATAAGTAAGATTCTATGATTTTTGTTAACTGGAAATAATAAAACTAAATCGAACAACAAGCTTCAAGTCAAATACAGAATCTTAACTTTAAGCCGTAGCAGCTCGACGTATTTAACCTGTTAGCACAAAACGCACCTGAATTCCGTCCCTTATGAATTAAATTCAATTATTATCATTTGTAGTATTTGTTTAATAAAGGCATACCGCCATTAAAAAAAAAAATATTATCATTATATATGATGCGCTTGGATTGTGTTTTCGAAAGGCTGTCCATATAAACGTAGTTTCGCCATATTTAAGATACAAAGTGTGCAGACTCGATAAAATTTGGCATACACGTCCCTGAGCCTAATATATATATGCGGCTTGCAAGTTTTCCATAAATTTGTATATACAAATTCAGGGATTAAAATTATTTATAAATAGAAAGACTGGCAAACCAGAAGCATAGATATTAAACTCAGGGGTATCAAAACTTCTATATGGTACATTTTACATATTTTACGCATCTGTCGATGCATTTTTTCAGCTTTCGATGCCCCCCCCTTCCCTCCCCCCCGCGACGTATATATACGTATATCTCTGCTTTTGGCTTGCCAGTTTTACATAAATTTAAGTATTAACAAAAATATTCTTAATATGGTTTTCTATGGGAACTCTTTTATTCACATTTAACTAAGGTTATAATTATTGATCCATAGAAAGACTGGTAAACCAGAAGCACAGCTATTATATTATATATATATATATATATAGATACAATCAGCTCAGGGATATCTAAGTAACTAAAGATATAGATGTAAATAAAGAAATATAACATTTCACAGTCTTTGAACACTTGGTATATAAAATATGACAAAGCTACGTTTATGTGAAATACGTGCACTCTAGCCTTAATCATTTTTAATTTTAATTTAAATATATCTGAGTGTACAACGACATATCGCAGTTTCGAGTGGTACGAAACGGGTAGTTATCGTAATTAATTCCACAACCACGTTGATGCATCCGGTGACGTAAGCTACGGGAGGTAGCAATTATAATAAATAAAATGTAGGTCCACAAATACATAGTCCAATTAGGTAATAAAGATAAGCGATCTGTGCTTATGTCTACTGATATACCGCAATATTCCGGGAAACGATCAGTCTTACAAATGAAGTCATTAGTTTGAATTAGGATGGATGCTTTATTTCAATTTATGAAAATAAATTTTAGGAGGTAATTTATTATTTTCAAACTAATCTTTGGTAGGTTAATTCTTAATGAAGGACTGTGTGGTATATGCCATAGCATTAATAATTTAATGCAATATTAGTAGTATATATGTCGCTGCTTAGTACATTATAAATTATAGTAATTATATAAAAAGTGTAATGATGTAAGCAGCAACACTTACAATCGTGTAAGTCAAAATGCAAGTGCACAATACATTTTCTCATCTCAATATTAGTCAACACTAAAACCTCATTTTTGCCAGGAGTCAAAAAAAAGCTCTCGTAACTGTCACAATTGACAATTACCTTAAAATTTTGGTCATAAAAACAATATACTAAGGCAAAGTTTCAACAAATTTGACGATGGTTAAATCAGCAAGAAAACATTCTATATTTAACTTTATTCCGACGGAATAAATAAATTAATTAATGATATGACTTTAAACATTCTAAAAAATGTGTCGCCTTTCTGGGCGTATTCTTCTAGGAACCAACTGGTGATACTCATTTGAGAACTGAGTAGGAAGATAGATATATAAATAATGTCAAGACTGACAATACAAAATAAATATCTCTAAGACTGGATATATGCACTTTTATTTTAAGAACTGCGAGTAATACGGAGGATTTGTCGTGTGAACATATATTTGGAATTGGTTACGTGAAGATTGAAAATACAATAACATATTCATGTTTACCTAAGGGACCGGATCCGGAAATATGTATTTTCATTTTATGATTTTATGAACTATGAGTTATAAGGAGAACTTCTTGTAGGAAAATAAATCTATACGTTAGTACCTATGTGAAGTGTGACAATACAATAAAATATCAATTTACTAGCAAACAGCTGAGCTTTTTGAAGGCGCGCGTTTATTTTACAGCCTTATTCTAGTTGTGTCATCTAGTACTAAGTAGATTAACTACGATGTGTTTGAGTTTTGAGTTTATTTCTGTTGCAGCGATGTTAACTCTTTGGGTTTCTAACAGATGTTTAGTAGTACAATAACTTTCTTTGCAGTTAAAACATAATTGTTTACGTTAATTTTTTTACGTATATATTTATTTTTTACAGATAATTCATCTTAATATGAAGCTAAACTACTATGTTAAAGCACAAATCTATAGGTGTGATAGTTTTTAAGTAAAGCGGGCCACAAAATGTTCAAGTTGTGGGATAGAGATAGGGCTCACTTTGCTCGCCCTAATAATTTCACTGGACCTACTATTATATTACTGGATATAGATTAACTACATACATACATGTAGTTTCGTTCTACGAACTATAACGTAGAATTTGTTTTAGGAAAATGAATTTAAAAGTTCATGGTTGTATGAAGTATATTACAATAATACATGTTTACCGGGACCGGATATATATTATTTCATTTTATGAGTTAATATGTTGCACTTATTTTTGTTGTCTTACTTTTCCATTAGTCACCTCTTAAGACACCCACGGGAAGAAAGGGGGAGGTGACATTCTGACTTGGCACCTCATGGGACCGGGTTAGAGTTTCAGCTTCCCATTTCTATGCCAAATGAGTAGCATGCCACTTCTCACGTGAATGTGAGTAGGGTGTTTTGGCAGTTGTGGGCATTAGACGCACAACAGTACTGTATACCATCTTAGTGCCCTGCTAGAGTTTCATAC
The DNA here is from genome assembly GCA_963890685.1 of Plagodis pulveraria. Taxonomy (NCBI): domain Eukaryota; kingdom Metazoa; phylum Arthropoda; class Insecta; order Lepidoptera; family Geometridae; genus Plagodis; species Plagodis pulveraria. The sequence continues at coordinate 8,414,716 of OY982950.1, forward strand.
AATATATTCTTGTATTCCTCTCTTTTATAATGTTAGCGTACAGATTATTATTAGATAGAAGATATTCGTAATATGCTCTAGGGACACTGGACAAAAGTCCAGCGTATTACATTTTGTGTTAACCTGAAACAGCGTCCTGTGAATGGGTATAGGCTTACTCCCTATTACATAGTACCAAAACCCAATCGGCGTAACGTGGATTTTTACACTCTCTGCCTTCTCCTTCGGGTATACAGGCGTGATTGTATGTATGTATTTATAATTATGTGAAGTCTGACAATACAATAATACATCCATTGTATTTATTTCGCCGGTTCATTGTGATGTTTGAATACCTATTCAATTTTTTCTTACAATAATTGTATGTCGATGACAACGTAGATAATATATCTACATTCTAGACCTTAGTTTCATATAAGTGAATGCCAGTTTGTAAGTAGGTACATAATTTATACATTTGACATCATATATACACAGAGCAGGTCGTTTCTAAAACGCATAGCTAAAACATAAACTACAATATTAAGTTGTATAAAATTGGTTTATCATATAATATGTAAAATAATACCTAATGGATTCAAATCTAGTGCTTACGTTTTATTTTTGTGCGCTGTTATGTGTTACTTTATGCATATTAACCCGGCGAGGATGTGGTAGGGTCAATTTGTCCCTACTCATTTTGTTTGATGTACAGTTTTTTTACCTGCAGTCGCATGCTGTCGAGTTTATCAGTAGCTGTAGTCAATAAAATACCCTCCCTTTTTCTCACCTCCACTTAGTCGAGTGCAACACGTGCAAGCAGGTGAACGTATGCAAACTCAAATAGGGCAATTATGACTCATATATAGAGATGATTAGTAGCCTAAAAGACTGGATAATTACTGATTTTGTGATAAAACATGATATATTATATAAATTCCTACCAAAATTACCAATTACTGGTAATAATATTTGTATGTGTTGTTTTTTTTTATTGTATGGCAGAGTCCTGCTAAAGTTGATTAAAATAAGACTTTTTGTAAAATTGAAATAATTTAAATAATGAAACATTTTATACGCACAATAGTGTTTCTTTTCACGAAAATCCTTATATAAATAACTAATGCGTAAGTTCACTTCCTATCCTATGTTAAAAAATTGCAATGTATACTTTTAAAATATGAATAAAAACAGGGTCATCATGACTCTCCACATCCTCGATGTACCCTTTTTGTACCACATCCTCGCCGGGTTAATTGAAATGAAATGGATATGAAATCTTAAAAATGTAGATATAATTGGTCAAGAAAAATTGAGATCAAAATCGTACATTACAAACGTAACCTTAATCTAACACTGGCGTGTACCATATCTAAAAGCGTACATTAAAGCTCTTCGGTGTGTTCATACGAACTGAGATCTTACATTTACATTTCGGTTCACTGAGAGCGCTCCAAGACCTGGATCTGAGGACGGACGAACGCGCTCCCAGGGGGCCGGCTACCTTCTAGCTTTCCAATACTGACACAATAATACTCTCTTGAAGGCTTGTCTAAACACTTTATTGAATATTGTGTAAAATATAGGATTTACCATAGAGCTTGCATAGCCGAGCCATAGAGCGCAATCAAATACCCAATGGGCAATACGCTTCTCACACTCTAAACACACCGCTGGCACCATGTTTAAGATAAAAAATGGCGCCCACAAAACCACAAATGTGAAAAAGACAACCCCTAAAACTTTTGTTGCCTTTTGCTCTAATCGCAGTATCCTGCCATGGCGAGAAGAATTTCTAGATATGACACTGGAGTTTCTTGAGTGATGAGTTCTCGGTGTCTGTCGTTGGGGAGTGGCTGTTACTGATTGCGGTGGCCTATTTATGGATCTTTGTGGACGAATGTTGCGGACTGGAGTAGAAATAGTAGTTCGTGCTCCACCAAAACTCGACCCTCTTCGAAACCGCCTTGCTTCATCCCATGTGACCATAGAAGATGCCCCTCTACTCGGTCTCCTAAAGAACGGGGTTGACTGTTCATCTTTAGCATTTCCATTTCTTGTATAACCGTTACAACTGATATCACCTCCAGGAACTATGATTACTTCAGTAGTCCGGCGAGGAGGAGTAGTTTCCGCATGCCCAAAATATGGACACGTGCATGGAGGTGGCAATAGTAACCCATCTTCAGAGCTCCGTGATTTTGCTGTCAATGGTGGAGCTAAAAGACCGTCATTACACTCGTCATCCGATGCGCTTCTTGGTCTATGTACTGGCGTGTTTGGATCACAGGTCGATGATGGTCTTCTTCTATCTTGAAGCATTGAAGATGGAGAGCTCGACGAAACGCTCATAGAGCCTGGGGTGAGCATGCCTCCCTTTTCCGAAATGTTTGTTCTGAAAAAGAGTCAAAATATGAGGTTCTTGATAGGGTATGGTTGTATCCACAGATATTGATATCAACAGATAACGCAAGCGGTTTGTGAACCTGTGTCCTCAATTGGAGCCATGGTTAAATATGTTGCAATCCTAATTGAGCTCAAACATTTGCCATTAAATTTGAGAGACATTACTAATATTCTCTGCGGAATATTTTTTACGAATTTTAATTAATATAATTGCGTTATCTGCTATCATCAATTCATGTGGATGCTAAAGACAAAAAAGAGATAGAAAGAGAGGATTTTGTAGCCGTAGCTTGAAGCCAACAAATAATGCCAATTGTATACCCTTTTAGTTGTGGTTTGGTCGCAGCGGAAGCTTCCAAGCCGCGAGATAGGCGCAACATCTCTGCCCCGAACTGGTGCAGTGCGGACATTGCGGACGGAGCAGGCTCGCTGTGCAACACAACACATGTATCAGAGCTACACAAACATACCACATCGAACAATAATGCAACAGTTAAACATAAAGGCATGGTTAATTAGACATATACGGCATGGTTAGTTAGACATAAAAGGCACGGTTAGTTGGACATTTAAGGCATGGCTCAACAACAGTAAAGACATGTACATAGTTATATACAAACATACAGGTAAAGCTATTCCGCTTAATATTCAAGCACGGAAAATAAATATATGTTAATAATCTCGTCTTGAACTTCAGAAATGATTTTATTTAACAACAGTTTGATGATTTGATAAAATAAGATTTCCGAAATTTTTAATATTGTAAAAAAAATATTATGGGTCTCCAAGCGCCTAACGGTGCTTTTTGGCAAGCTGTCCTTGAGTATCAGTAACCCTAGCTTAAAGTATTTTCGACCGCATCATCACTTACCATAAGGTGAGATACAAAGGCTAGTTTAGACTATAAGCAAAAAAATACCTATAACTAAAAGCATCACTCGCAGCTCATTTGAACTTTAAACGGACCAGGTGTTATTTTCAAAGGGACAACTAAAAACATCAACACATTTACACATGACAAATTCTAAACATTGCAATAAAGATAATGATTTAGGAAAGCAAATTTTGTTTTAAGAAATTTAAATATCTTAAGAGCTGTTGAATCTGTTAAAAGATCAAGTCTCTTTACTTCTTAGTACTTCTTGCTGACAACGACACTTTTCCTTAGATATTTTCATTGTTCATAAAAAATATTCTGATTTGCTTTTTGTTGTATTCATTTTTGTTATTTCAGGTAAGTGTCTCCTGGCTGAAATAACTTTCAGCCTGAAGATGTTTTTCATCTGTTTTCGACGTGTTTCGTCTATTATTTTTCTCCTACAGTAATATAATGTTTGTTGTATGTCAACAAATAATATTATTCTTGTACTGTATTAAATGGAAGTTAAAATTTTATTATTTTTTATTTAAATTATTTTGCAGTACGAACTCAAATTGTATTATTTTAATTTTGTAAAAAATGGAATATAGCGTACTGCCAAATTTGAAAATACAATTTTTGTAGCGGGGTCTATTTCTCAAGCTTAAGTATTAAGAAATTTCAGATTTTGGTATATATTTGTACATTATTCTTTACTTAACCAACAAATACTGAAAATGCTGACTTATAAAATAGTTTTTAATCAGTAATTAAAACCAACAAACTTTTTTTTCTTTTACGTACTGTTGAAATTTAGAATCCGAAATAAGCGAGTTCCAACTCACTTGGTCAGTTTTTATTACTTGGTGTTTTATTGTTACTTTACACTTAACATTAACACCAAGTTTGACGCTTGTATCTAAGACAACATTATCGATAGAGCATAGACAAAAAAATTAAAGAAAAAGAACCTTCATTATTATTCGTTTTCTTAATATATTCTCATTGGAGCAGTTATGACATAGGACAATTAAATAGACAGCAAAAAAAATATTTAAAGAGAACACAAAACTAAATATTCTGTTAATAGTTAAAGCGTCTACCTGTCACTGTTATTAGCATCGAACAAGAAACGGAAAAAAATCAAGTTTGTTGTATGGGAGCCCCCTTTAAATATTTATTATATATGATTTTTAGTATTTTTTGTTATAGCGGCATTAAAAATACATCATTTGTGAAAATTTCAACTGTCTAGCTATCACCGATCTTGAGATACAGGCTGGTGACAGACGGACGGACAGCGAAATCTCAGTAATAGAGTCCCGTTTTTACCCTTTGGGTACGGAACCCTAACAAAAACAGCAATTGTGGCGTTGACATACGAATGCTTATCTTCAAAGGACTACTATGATTATGTTTATACCTGCACGTCCATGCATGTACATGGTTACATATATCCGATATACTATAAATATAAAACAACTAGGTTTTACAAATGCTTTTTAAAGTGTTCTAGAGCGTCACACATTTTGTATAGTGAAATCGGAAGTGAGTTAAATTCTGTTCATCCATAAAATTTGTTATGCAAATGATTGAAGTGCTTTCAAATTCAGGCTTTTTGTACAACACCCAGATGGATTGAGTTTGGCCTACAAAGCTTTTAAGGAACTTAAAATGGATGTTGGATGAATGTAATATACTAGCAAACGAATAATGCATTATTAGAATTTACTGAAGGATGTTAAATAGATTTGTCATATTTATTACAACTTATATAATTATCCATTATTTACATATAATTCATTCACAAAATACTACGAACTTTCTACAACACTACAGCTACTACAGTAAAAGCATTTAGATCCCTATAAGCCATTGCAGACTCATGGGCCGTCCAAATGCTCCAGCCCACTACCAGTTAACAGCGTGCCCAGCATGCTGGCAGCATTGCCCCGTTGAATTGAAATGCTTATTCTTTGAGCCAAATAGGTGCCCGCATTCAATATAATTAAATTGTAGATAATACTCTACTCATGCATAAAATAATAATTTTAAAACTACTTATTTCTGTATATTATGAATGAGCAAGTTATGTTCATTTTAATAAATTCTTTACATTTTGACCTTATTTACCAATACTTAATAATTCAAACCATCAAATCATTTCGCAATTTACTACATAAAGCGCTGCGCGTACTCATTCATTAATTTAAGTATTTAACAAGTTTTGTCTTTAAATTTTCGCTTCAAATTGAAGTCAATTTGACTAAGTGTTAATGCTTATTTGTCTACGAATAATTTATTCGTAGTTATATGTATCATAATGAAAGCGTCGCTACGAGCGCTTCAAATGTTTTTAAACTTTGCTTCTCCGTTCTCAACCGTTCGGCAAAGTAACGTCCGCCACGGTCATGAGTTGGGTGGGTGACCGCTAGTGATATTACTACTGAGCGCTTCCAAGGTTTGGAGTGCGCGTTAATCTGTCGGTCTCGGTTGTTGTTTTAAGATGGCAGTCGTTATAGCATGGTAGTAGGGCATTTTGCGAATGCCCACCTGGCTAGCTACCACCCTCAAGTAGAAAATCTCGCCAAACACCTAACGGTGTAATCCGGTAGCTGTCCTTTAGTAATTCTAGGTTAGCCTGAACAACATCTTCGACAACATCATCATTTACCATCATGTGAGATAGTGGACAAAGGCTAACCATATATGCCATAATAAAATATTAAAAAAAAAGTTACTTAATAATACTTTTATGCAAGTAAGATAAGTCAAGTAGTCGGTACAATACCTTGTACAACAAAATAGTTATATTTTGAGACTTGCTATTTTGCTATATGTGGTCACCTTCTTAAAGCATACTTTTTTTTGGTAGCCATGATGATGAGGTGGGCCCCGTGTGTGTTCCATCACAATACACTTTAAAAATAACTATTACAGGCTAAAATTAATGGAAAAAAGATTTGCTCAAGAGCAACCTTGCCTGCTTACGCCATACTAAAACGCCGATGTTAGTAATAGCATAATGATAACGCAATATTTTCGAATTGATTAGCACGAATTAACAGATGTTTATTATATAATTGCCGTGGGGTCGTGGCCGCCCGTGGGGTACCGTGCTCCCCCATTGCTACCTGTGGGTGTCGTAAGAGGCGGAAGGTGGGTAGCAGCGCCATCTTAAAAAATGATATCTTAGACTGTGATCCCAAAGACACCTACTTAGCGTGGCTATTATGGCAAACCCCCCTTAATGGTAGAGGCTATGTTCAGCACTGGCCAATCTTTCTCATACAAAACAAAAAAAAATTGGACAAAGAATTAATACTTTTCCGTATCCTCACATGTATCACCCTCACATACACACACACCCTCATACACACACATACACATACACCCTTGCAAGCATACACACTCAAAGAGAGACATAAGACTTTAATAGATTTATTAAATTGATTTAATATTAACTTGTAATCATATTTCATTTCATTTTTCGGTACATAAATGATAAACCCAAGGAACTAAACGTACCGTAGTTTTTGAGGAGGAGGGCGTTGGTACCTGCAACACAGTTTTGCTCAAAAACTTTCGCGGTTACGATCGTGTTTCATTAAATTTATGCTATCGCTTAAGTTCCAAATAAATAATTTGAAATTGAATTGAACAGTCCTGATTAAGTCAGTAACTGCAATTTCTATGTACTATGTCAGTAGAGTTTTTCCGCGGAAGTGCTGCCACACTACCTATTTTTACCGCCAAGCAGCAATGTTCGCATAACTTTGTTCTGGTTGTATGGAAATGAAATGTCTCTGGTATAACCTGAGGATGCCGCTGATAATGGTATTTTTTATTGCTATATAAAATCCATTTTTTTTTTAATTATCAAAAAAATATTTATTATATTACGTTACTAAAAATTCATGCTTATCGCAACTTTTACCTTATCTGTGCTATAAGACGTTGCTTCGTACCAAAATTCAACATTCTGAGTTCACGGGAAGTACCCGGTAGGTTGTGATTCCGTTGCGAGTGGCAAAAGTTGGGGCATAAACGGCTGTATCTTGAAGTTTGATTTTTTCCCAGCTCCACGGGACAGTAGACCTGAATATTTTATATGAATTTCAGCGTGGAACCTATACGCGTTCCTGAGAAAAAGGATCTTGTCAAACATACGGACAATAAAGTGATCCTATAAGGGTTCCGTTTTTTCCCTTTTGAGGTACAGAACCCTAAAAACAATTGATCTACAGACACAACAAGTATTTCTATATTTTAAAAATTACGAATACCTACACAAAGTTACTAAAGGTACTCATCATAACAAAACCGCTTTGACAAGGAGCTTTTAAGCGTGTGCATTATAGTACACTTTTATGGCGCCGTAAGAGCTTTCCATTCGTCTCGTAGACCACAATTCTAAATCAGCATTAGCTTGAATTAAAAGCTTATGTGTGTCAGTGCGGTGCTGTTATATAAAGACATTGATGAGTGATGACATTTATTAGCATTGGTAAGAATTTGTAAAAAACCAGTTTAGTGCGAGTGGGACTCGCACACGAAGGGTTCCGTACCATTATCTGTAACCTAATCTTGCAAGTTACAGACTTTTTTCGCAGTGTCCGATTGAGCTGGGTAGGTACGGCGAAAACCTCTTTTATTGTATGGGAGCCCTTAATTATTTATTTTATTTTATGTTTATTAATTATATATAAAAAGAAAAGAAAACTAAATATTCTGTGAATAGTTAAAGCGTCTACCTGTCACCGTTATTAGCATAGAGCAAGAAACGGCAAATAAATCAAGTTTGTTGTATGTGAGCCCCCCTTAAATATTTATTTTATTTGACTTTTAGTATTTGTTGTTATAGCGGCAATAGAAATACATCATCTGTGAAAATTTTAACTGCCTAGCTATAACCGTTCTTGAGATACAGCCTCGTGACAGACGGACGGACAGCGAAGTCTCAGTAATAGGGTCCCGTTTTTACCCTTTGGTAACGGAACCCTAAAAGAGCAGGTAATTTATAATGGTCAAGGAACTCGCAATTTTGAGTTGTCACAAAAATGTAATTTATGAAGACTTATAATTCAGCTCATAAGAAATAAGTAAAATATGTAAAGTAAATGAAAATAGCAGTACTATCATAAAATACTATTCCCAAAAGTGTATCTTCATCTAGATAAGCCACGTTCCACGAAAACAGCATAAAACAAAACTGTCTGTCAAAATAAAGGCAACCCGATCAATTCCCTTACATTGTTTACATAACAATGCACGTGAGATATAAAACTTGACACAGTTTTACACAAAGCCAGAGAATAAAAGTAAAGATAAAATATTACGACAAGAAAACAAAGGAAGCGTAATGGGAAAAGACAGCGGCGATATTTTCGAAGGATACTTATGACCTTTCGGAAGTTAGGTCATATACGCCGTAAGAAAAGTTTAAATGGTCAAAGTTCAAGGCAAGCGCTCCGTATAATCTTGACTGTTTTTTTTTTAATATAGCACATGCTTGTAGCTTTATTTTTATTTTTATGTTCTCAAGTCGTCGCGTATATTTTTTTGTAAGCATGACCAAATTGGGCAATAAACTACTGTGTGAAAACTGTGTCAACAGGGGTGTTGCTTACATGGTTTCAGTGGACACACTGGCAATTATTGGACACTGAACTGCAGTCGCTACCGTGTGTCCACACGGTATTATCATATGCCGCTAAATTTACACAAGGCTCTCCGTGAGATGCCGGGATGAATGTCACCCTCTTCCCATGGGTTTCATAAGGGGCGCATAAAAAATACTGCAGGGTGGGCAGCAGTGATCCTGACGAACTGAAAGCTTACAATGCAATCCCCAAGACGTCTGCCAAGCGTAGCGGTTATTTCCCTTAATGGGGAAGGTTGTGCAGCAGTGGACAAACCAGCGGATCAGTACTGCAAGTGGCAGCGTCATCTCATGTCGATTTTTACTGGATCATGTAATTCCAATGAAAATAATACCTCCAAGTTGGTTCCATTAAAATTTCATGAACATCTGTTCGGCACAGTTCTTTAGTAAAACTCAATTAACAAAAAATATATTTCCCAATATTCTTACACCTAGATGACATAGTCAATGCAGCTCTTGTCGATAGGAACCAATATTTTGGGTGTGCGAAAATCAATCATGTTAAGCAGAATTGTCCACTGAAACGAATGAAAAGAATCAAAACTGATTTATTCCGTTTGTTTTCAACGGAAAATTGAGAAAAGTCATAGGAACCGACGTTCATACATGCATTTGAACCCCTTTTTGTAAGTTCAATTCACAATATATTTTTGACGTATTCACGTTGCATATTGCATTTTCACAATAAAGAATAGGTTTAATTAATAAGTACCTTTTTGGGACTTTTTTGTTCAATATACAGCAACAGTTTTTTATGAACGATGTATCCTAACATTATTATTTGCATTTAACTGTGCAAATATACAAGGTAAAAATATATTCCAACGTTATTTATTTAAAGTGCTTCTACTGTCTGCTGCAGGGCTTGCAGGTAAAGCGAGGAAATTAAATATCAGCAAGACTTAGTGAAGCTATTCTTTATTCTGTGGCTACGGAGTAAACGCTTGCGGCTTCGAGTGTACTTCTGGATGCAACACGTTTTTCCATTGAAATGATAGGGTTGAATTATTTCTTTTTCATAAAGAACAGTTTTTATATTATGATGAATATATTGGACTCGTCGAGTAATAGTTGCATAAAAATGTTGGAAGCAATGGGGAGCAGCATCTAATAATTGGAATTTTTTAAAACATAATGAATAGATTCAGGCGCTACTTTGCGGAAATCCATATTTAAAAATAACAAATAGAAACTCTTCGAGTGAACGATTGAGAAAAAAAACATGTTTACTTTTATCGAACCTGATGATGCTTCTTGAAGAAATGAAACGCGTCAAAAATTCTCTCTGTTTGGCTGACGTTTATGACATCACGTTGGCTTAGCAGGAAAATTAGGCGGAATTGTCACTAGATATATTTTTATTTTTTGCAGTATTTTTCTAAAATATTTGTTTACTGTTTTCTTTTAATATTTTTAACAATATTTGTTAATATGAAAAATAAACACGTTATCAGATAAAAATAACTTTATTCTTGGTAACAAATTTAAGTACCTATATGAAGTGAAAGATAAAAATCCTGAGTTATACCTTCGTCTTTAGCAAGGGATAACTATCAAAATTAATGTATCATAATAACGTTATATTATCTTCCGAAGGATATCAAGTGATCGTCTAGGTCCAGCTATCTTTAGCCTTCCCATCCACCCAATAACCCAAAGCCTCCAATCAAAAGTTTACATTGCTATTTGGGTGATGAAACCTTAGGAGGGGATACGAACACCATTTTAGATGACTTGCAAGTATACAGAGACTATTTTCGTCTAATTTGCCTTTTCAAATGGAAACTACTTGTTTGCGATTCATACTCGTATCGGAATAAAACGTTCATTATAAAAAAAAAACTTGCGCCTAGTATAAAATCAGTAAAAAAAGTACGCCCCGTCTTTTGAGTTCACGAAATCTTGAATTAGAATTGTTTATTAGCCTTATAACATTAATAGGCATAGCTATACTAGGCAAGTCAATTTACAACAAAACTTAATATTAACATAATAATAGAATAAAATTTGGTAAGCAATACACATTAAATTTAAGATCAACAAGTAATAGCTATACTCTTGTTAATCATAATATGTAAAAACAACTCATAAAATTACATATGCATATATAAATACAACATAAAATTGGTGGATTATACAAAGTTGACGTATCTTCATCACTATTTGTCGAACAACAAATTGAAAAGTTATTACGGAATGCCATTAGAAGATAATTGAAAATTAACTCCCATATTGGCTTTTACTACAACACAATTTTTCCTTTTCGTTTCTAAATTTACGTGTAGTTTGAGATGTTGTCAGATGTTGAAGCAGTGATGGATCAGTGGCATTAGGTATGGACTGCCGTGCCGCAGGTCCATGGTTCGAATCCCGCCGCGGGCTTGATCTTCACCGCATGGTGGAAGGGCATTTAGCGAATGCCCTATTATATAGGGCCCGAATCTACAATTTTTATTGAAACGAACAAATATAAGGGGACCAGTATGGGATCTGACCCATGTTATTCAAAATTAGTCTCTAAAAGCGTCATATTTTCTTTCTCATAGAGGGAAATTACAAAAGAGTGTATCACTCGGCCACATAAATATTTTTCCTCAGCATAAGCCTGTGCACAGCGAGGGATTAATTAAAATGGTGCCATCGTAGTAAAAACATTATTTTGCATAAAACATTCCCGCTCTCCATGACTTGAGAATAACGCATAGTCATTTCCACGTCCCTTTCAGCATTACAGCAGTTATATCTTCACCGTTGAACCAAGCCTTTCTTAACATACCGTATATTTCCAAATTGATGTTCTTCAATCTAGATTTCTTAATTATAATCACTAAGTATATGTTTTCATATCAAACACCTGGTGTCTACAGGATTGACTGTAGCTATGGTAGCTCTTATATTGGACAGACTAAGCGCACTATCGTAGAAAGGGTCAAAGAGCATATCGCAGCTGTGAAGAATTGTGACACGCATAAATCAGCGATAGAAGAGCACTTGCTTGAGTCAGGACCTAACCACTGGATCGAGCTACATGACCCAAAAATTCTCTCTACTGAACGGCATTACTACTCGAGAATCAAATAGTCAACTTAAATAGTCTACTCGTAACTACGGTCAATGCAACTTGATCGAAACGTCGAGGTTAGTCAAAATATAAATATTTTGATGTTTATTCGAGCGTGAAAAGACCCGTTTAGGATTTAGAAATACTCGAGAATCGTACGTGAAGCGGTTGAAATTAAGAAGTACAAAAATTTCAATCGGGAGGATGGATTTAAATTGTCTACGTCGTGGAATCCTGTCATAAAAAAGTGCTCGAGTTGTTCTTTGTCTCCGCGTGCAAGTTCCGTCACTTTTAGTGTAGTGTGTCGAGGTGACAGTGATAAAGACATAAACGAAAATTGAACGGGGGTAGATTTAAATCGCTCCCACCGCTCCTCAAGACGATGACACCCGCTTCTTCAGTCTACTCGTGACCACGGTCAATGCAACATAATCGAAACGTCGAGGTTAGTCAAAATATAATTATTTTCATGTTTATTCGTGCGTGAATAGACCCGTTTAGGCTTTAGAAACATAAGTAAATGTTGGTTCGGATAGTTTGTCACTTCCAATTCTTTATTGAGATTTATTTTTGATACTAAGGTCATTGTATTTCATTATAATTTTTGTTTGTGTAATGTCCAAGCCAAACAGAAATTGTAATTTTTTTTTGTAGCTGGGTAGAATTTTTCCCGTGACGATTGTAGTTCAGAAATGAAACGCAGTCCATCAAAATAATAAAAAAAAATACTTATATAAAATACTTGAGAGCATGTTATTTCTTTTACATCAAGATTTTTGAACCATCTCATCCATTGCGCTTATTGCAATTTATGAGAGACTCGAAGAGAGAGAAGAATTACTTAGCATTCCATGGATTCACCGTGCGGGTGCCATAGCGGCACGAAGAGGCTAGAGTTTTAGTTAAATTTTGAATATCTAGCGAATTTAACTCCTATGATTATTTTACTATTTTCACAATATATGCATACATAGCCCCGTGGCGTGTCGGGCTTTTCTTCCTACCGGAAGGTGGAAAACAGCACCTTCTGAAGAACTGACAACTTCTACTGCGATCCTCAAGACGCCTGACAAGCGTGAGGACTATGAAAAATACCCTATTGAGATCCCTATTCAGGGAGACCTAGTTCAAAGGTGGAAGATTTGGTGGATGCATATATAAGTTGGTTTGCTATTAAGCAACCACATTAAGAGGCTGAAATAAGACATTAAGCAATGAGAAAATTCTGGAAAACATAACATGCGAGATCTCCAACTTTCATGTAAATATCAAGGCGGAAGTTGCTTAACTTAAAAACGGCTAAGCAACTTCGCTACCAGCGCTTTTTTGAATACAAAACACTAAAAAGCAACTGAAACTTCTCGGTGTAATTTAACAGATTATATTCTATTAAAGTATAACCTTGACCGAGGATCTATTTAAAGAACGTAATAACAATTTATTATGTAGACAATTTTATTCAGTGGGCCTCGACACAAGTCCTCGACTATAATTTGATTTCATTATCAATTTATGGAACCAACGTTCTAAATTTAAATTAATAGTCGATTATTTAATTTGTCTTTTTATAGCTCCTATTTTCGAAATAAAGTATAAACGCAGAAAGGATGTGTCCACTAGGATGGGTAGATGAACGCCGTGCAGGGAATAAACTAACAATAGTATCGCGTCAGAAAAATACCGCGATTCTATTGGTGATATTTCCTCTTACACCGATCATATATCTTGCTTGCATATCTCTAGTGGAACCACAGTCTAAGTCTGGTTTTACTATGGCCAGCACTGCCGCACTATATGGCAATTGTTTGTTTCTACTACAGCCCTTACGTGAATGTCAGTTAAAGAATTATGCAGGGTGTCGGACATTTTAATACTTAACAAAACCGTCGTCATATTGTAATATTCTGGTCTTGACTGTTATTGGGTATTTATTTCTAACTAGCGCCACGCCAAGCATGGGTATTACTTAAAAAATTATATAAATTAAATTGAAACACTTAAAAAAATAGCTATTGTGACATAACTATAATAGTTAGATATATGGTATTGCAAACTTTTTTGTAGATATTAATGTCTGCTTTAAAATTGTTCTACATCACTTTGCTCGGTGGTCAAAAATTTACGCAGCGTACGCAATATAAGATTTTTATGTTATTTTTTTCACAAATTGGGTTACATTTTCAAAGTTTTCATACGAATCCCTAGGTTTTTGAAATTACTTTAAAGTCTGTGTTTATTAGGGATAGTGTAGGATTCAAATAATGAAAGATTTTTCAAATCGGTCTAGTAGTTTTTAAGTTTATTCGTTACATACAAGAAAACACATATTACCTCATTATAATATTAGTATAGATAAGGTAATTTACAGTAAAAATGTTACGATATTGAACAAGGGAAGTGAGTATGCCTTAAGGGTGGGCCTAATGCCAAAATTACGCAGAAGGAGTATTTTCTAACACACTTTTTGATGGTAACGAACGCAAATATTCCAATAAAAAAATATAAGAGGCAGGGGATAATCTTAAAGAAGTACAGTAATCGAATAGAATTTTGAAAAAAAACGTAATTGCACTGTAAAAAAATAACAGAAACCACGCTAAAAAAACTGTTTTAATTCAAATGCTCAGAATTATCAGCGACAACCCCACTTTATTTTTTATAAATATAATAGCTAGACTAATGTTCTAGTCGAATAATCGGTTAAACATTTTATTACTTGTTTATATTTAGAACAATTAAATAAAACTCCACCAAAAACTGTACTGGACAATGTTGCAAATCAAGCTCGATTAGTAGCTCAAGAAAGTAACGTTACGTATAACAGCTGTGTAATCTCAATAGCTCGAATTTCTACGAATATCCTATAAATTTCCAGTTAAAAGGATATTCTATTGATATGTATGTCATATATGGACGCTTCATAGCGGATGGCGATTCGAGTACATATGCAAGAATTTTAGAAGAAAGTCATTACAAAGACATAATTGTGAGGGAAAGGTGAGTCCAAAAATCACATACTACTCAATATGTGCAATAAATTGGTCTCCTTCAGTAAAGATACGAAGTATCCATTAGACCAGAGAAAGAGAATTCTCAAGAAATTTTACCAGAAAAGAATATACCAGTCGTGGGTATTTAATGACATAGAACACTTTAGAAAACTGTTAATTGACGTTACTGATATTAGTAATAAGTATTCTGACCATGATTTAATAAACAATGTGTTGCACAGTTTAAATAACAAATATGATCCTATGATCAATCAACAAAGATCTAAATTCTACACCAGACTGATAGAAAGTAGTAGAATTACCTCAAAATCTATATGGAATGTGATAAACCAACAAAAAGGAAAATGTAATGTATCTAATATTGACTTCACAGATCTTATTAGAGACGATACTGGCCAACCTTTTCAATCAAAACAGCAGGTCATAAATACGATGAACGCGAGATTTATGGCAGCTGCGGTTGGAAAAAATTGAAAACATCACCTTCCAGAACCATCTGAACCTGGATCTACTAATCAAGCAAATAAAGCTAATACGTATCAAAGTGAATATTAACAATACTGACTCATGCAAACCACATTTTGTACAATTAAAAATTTTAACAATAATTAGCATGTATATTTTAGAATTATGTAAATTTGTTAGAAAAAATCCAAACATATTGAAAGATACAAAGACAAATCGAGTATACGGCCCCCGAATGAACCAAAAAAGTCAATTAGCCCAACATAAAAGCCGCATCAATATGTTTAAAAATAGCCCTTATGGTAACGCGATAAAAGTTTACAACCATTTACCAATCGAGATAAGAGGTGAATCAAATACGAACAAATTTATAAATAAAATTAAAACATTACTAAAAGAGAAATGCTATTACAATCTAACGGAATATTATAATGATAAATTCACATAATTTTTTTATTTTTTCTTGACATTCAATAGATGTTCAACATAATTTTATTAATAATCAATATAAATTAACATAATACAAGCAAGGATAAAAAAAAACACACGATTAAAATTGTTTATAATAAATTGACAATGTTTCAACTTCAAATATAGGTAGGTCTGTTTCACGTTGGTAATATGTACCTAATCTGTAATATTTCATGTATTTGATTGTATAAAATGATGCTACACCCAAATGGGTTTCATGTATGTTCTGTTAAATATTGTATCCATCAAATGTACTCATGAAAGCAATAAACAGCTTTGAACTTTAAATATCCGTTAAGCAATTTTAATAGTAAAAAACAAATTAAATAATATTTTTAACCAATTTCAAAAAAGTAGGAAGTGTTTTAATGACAGTATTTTTTATGGTTTTTACGTGATTATTCCACCATAAACGAATTGATTTTGATGATGCTTTCTTATGAGTTTTATCAAAATAGTTCCGCTAGTATGGTTTTTTTAAAATCCACGCAACTGGAACAATACCTATGTCATGCAAATAAAGTACTTTTCAGCAATAGAAGCCGTCGTTTTTTAAGTATTCATGAATAATACCCAGTCCTAGTTTTAGTGGTATATATTTATTTTATCTGACTGTAACGCATATACTGCGCTCAACGTCAGGGCCTTGAGCGAGCGCGGCGCAGGGCTGTTTGCGATCGTGACGCTGCCGCCTGGCTGTGGTTGTATTTCGCACTCGAGTGGGCGATGGAAGAAGTGGGGGTAAAAACTGATTTTTTTTCTGGCTTTGGGCGCACTTTTAAATGTAGCGAGTGAAAATTCGTATATATATTCGTCTCTCTCTGCCACTCTAAAACATGTTTTACGTTGCTTGAAGGGAAGCTAAAGTATTCCGAGGGTTATCTGTCTACCTTTTAAAGACACAGATGTAACCACAAATATACGATAGGAAAAATTTAAGTCATGTGCGGGATACTTAGATTTGAGACTTAAATTTTTCCTATCGTATATTTGTGATTTTGTAATGTAATCCGCATAGCAGGGGTTATTGCAAAACCTAACAATATTAAACAGATGTACGTAACTTTTATATCGCATTTTATACTTTAAAATAACAAAATTTTGGTAATTACTTTATCTTGACGTATCAATAAAGATGTTATTGATTACATCAAAATACAAATTGTTTAAAATTTATACGAAAAAATAACCAGTTAACCGTACCTAATAACCAAGTGGTCTACCGGGTTAGAAAGCCATACCCCCATTGCAACTTGTGGGTGTCGTAAGATACGACTAAAGGTAAAAACTGAAAGGTGGGCAGCAGCGCCTTTTGAGGAAATGATATGTAAACCTGCGATCCCCAAGACGCCTGCCAAGCGTAATGATGATGGCAAACCCCCACGTAATTGGGAAGGCTCTGTTCAGCAGTGGCGAATCCGACTGATACAGTAGGTAATGACCACGACGGTTTGCGCGTGGAATCACGTACCCGTAGTACGCTTCGGAGCCCGAAGGTTCTTCGATAGGCCACCGGTCTCAGAAATAACTTGTTGAAGTCTGTACTATGATAAATCAAAAGTACCTTTTATCACAATACTGTGCGCATGGTACCGACTTCGATAAATTATTTCAGACTTTTGAGTGTTATATTCCGGTTACATTTTGATGTAAAAAACTTACGGGATCAATTGTCATTAACGGTCAATGATTATATCATCGCAATAGAAAAACACTTTTAAGTAATTAGAGTATAACTCAAAAAAGGCTTGACCGACTTTGATTAAATTTTTATGGAACCGAACGCGAAGCTCTCAAATAAAAAAAAACACCAAAATCGGTTCCCGCAGTCGAAATAAAATCAGGGGTAACAGATATGAAAAAAAATACATAAATAATGGAATTGAAATACTCCTATTATTTTGAAGTCGGGTAAAAATATTTTTATGTCACCCACTTTTTGACTATTTTGTAACTTTTTGTTTTCTAACGTAACACAAGGGCGAAGTCGTGGGCAAAAACTAGCATTAAATAAACCCATAAACGCAATATGTGTGTGGTTATAAAAATAAATGTTTTATTGTCACCATCATATTCTTACATTATTTTTAATAGACGCGAGAAAAAATCAAACAGGACTATACATTCTCTAGTTGAACTGGTTTAATAAAGCACTCTTAGCCTTTCTGAGAAGTATGTCATCAGTTCGTATTTCAGTGCACGCAACCCAACCATTATACGATTCTATGAATTGAATATTATAAAAATGTAACACTAGAGTTGTCGTACGATGTTCTGCTGTGATTTCATGTGATATATGAGATATATTTCTAAATATTATTACAAGCACTATCGCATGCTTAGCGAAAATATATTGGCCTTTTTGCGTCTTTTACAGACGATTGTGTACAGTGTCTGAAAAGTATTTTAACAGTTTTTGGAGTGACACCGTTTTACGTGGCTGTAAAGCCCAATGAAGACCTTTGAAGCGCTCGTAGCGAAGTTTGCTTAGCTGTTCTCAACCTATGAGCAAAATTAAGCAACGTCCGCCGCGTTCATGAGTTGGATGGGTGACCGCTAGTGACATTATTTTATATTACTACTGAGCGCTTCCGTGCTTCGGAGGGCACGTTAAACCGTCGGTCCCGGTTGTTGTCTTAGGATGGCATTCGTTATAGCATGGTGGTAGGGCATTTTGCAAATGCCCGCCTGGCTAGCTACCACCCTCAAGTAGAATCTGTCGCCAAGCACCTAACGGTGTGTTCCGGCAGCTGTCCTTGAGAGCCAGTACTTCTAGGTTAGCCTGAACAACATCTTCAACCACATCATCACTTACCATCAGGTGAGATAGTGGTCAAAGGCTTACCTATCAGGCATAAAAAAAAAACTTAATGGATACAATAATAATTAAGTTAATTCGTAAAGCAATAAAAAGAAGAGGTATTTACAAGAATAATAGAAGTAATCCCCTATTAAATCACAGCTTTTAGCCTCGAGTGTTATATCTTTATCAACCCATAATACTACGCCGATTTCAACCAGTTGAAATATATATAATCATTCATTCAAATACTACTGTATTGTATCAGCCGGATTGTCCACTGCAGAACACAGCCTTCCCCTTTAAGGTGGGATTTGGCATAATCCCTACGCTTTGTAGGCAGAGGCAGCATGGTGGTTGGGTATTTTTTGAATGCCCGACTGGCTAGTTACCATCCTCAGGTAGAAAATCTGTCGCCAAGCACCTGACGGTGTGTTCCGGCAGCTGTCCTTGAGAGCCAGTAATTCTAGGTTATCCTGAACCACATCTTCGACCACATCGTTACTTACCATCAGAGATAGTGGTCAAAAATATCAAGATTAAAAAAATTAATGGCGTCTAAGGGATCGCAGTTTAAAATATCAGTTCCTCAGAAGGCGCAGCTGCCCACCTTCCTGTGTTTTACAACTTTAGTCGCCTCTTCCACCTCTAGCCGGCACCCCACGGGCATCCTACTACAGTTAGTGATTATTTAATTGTCAAAAAATGCTTGGACACTTCCGCCTCTGCCAAGCTACCCACATTGAAGACGTTTAAAAAAAATCACCCTGACTTTCACACTCGTTCTTCTCACAGTGGCTCTATAATTTTTTTGCTGAAGATGGCAGTTCAATGTAGAATATTTCAATTTTAAAATTTGTAATTGATGTAAGAGCGTCGTAGTCGCCTTAATTGAATAACTGAAAATGACTTTGAATTTAATTAGATCTGTTTTCGACCTATCAATGTTTTATAACCACAACTTTTTAATAATTATTTTTTATAGCTCAAGTTTCCGCCTAGCTTCGTCCTTGAAGGGTAATAATTAAAAAAATATGAGTCACACTGTTTCCTGAAAGTGTTATTATGCAGCGAACATTCCAGTAATTTGTTAAAGTGGTGCACGAACCTTGGAATTTAGTGTAATTTGTGGGCAAATTGAACGCGAGTGCTGGAAGCTTTTCCTTGGACGACAATTTATGTGAAAGTGTTATTTAAAATATTTTTATAATTAAATGTATACTTCAACACGTGTTATTTTTCACTCGCATTCTCATTCGTGTGTAAGCGTTTCAGTATCGTGTAAGCTTTAAACACTTATTAGAGCATAATTTGCTGATTGGAGCTTTAATTAAACTTTAAGGGATATTAGCTCAAATAAACAAATGTTACTAGCAACTACGAACATTAAATGATATCGAAATAAGGTTCATATTAGCGCACACTGCAATGTGATAGTTACGGTAATCGCTTAGAATGAATTTAAACGCGTATAGAAAAAAAACTCTACTATTCTTCTATTTCAAAATCGTATTAATGGCATATAATCGAAACGTCCGCTCACTGGTTGAACAGAACTATTCTTGCCCTAAGATTTGGGATCGCACTGTAAAGTATATGGGGAAACATTCAAATTTATTAAAATCAAATTACCCATTTATTTTTAATTTTATGAAAATTTCTCTCCGTGGACCTAAAGATAGTAGATATCTTTGTAGAGATAAAGTTTATTTATCAATTATCAATTTTCTTTTGCTGCACAAAAACTATGTAATTTACTTATAGCTTAGTCTAAATTTTTTGGGATGAATAAATTATTATTATAAAATTATTATTAAATTGATATGGTTTGACTTAAAATCGTCGATATCGTTTTGGAGGATAAACGATTTTTGTTCCGCAATTTGACTAAACTTCATTTTATGGACATATTTTTAGCACCAGTAGGTTTGGTGTTACAGGCAAAGTAAATGTAAAAAAAATATCACGGATCTAACAATTTTTAGAATTCATAAATTAAGGAAATAAGGCACTTGTTGTTCTCAGATTAGAATCAGACAGCTCTACTTTTAAAAACAAAAAGACTGGTAATAGAAGTTCGCAATTTCCATTGTAATAGAAGAAAGCCAAATGTAATGGAGCGGGTGGAGGGTTTGAACCTCGTCCGTCCATTTGACATTCTACGCACCGGGGGTGCGTAGTTTAGTGGGGGTTGGCCTGCTAGCTTCCCTAGTGTAAGGACTTATGAATTTAAACAAGGATAATAACGGTACTGCTTATATATTTTCATCGAAAGCCTTAATCTACTTGACAATAGCTCGGGGACGACATGTTATATAATTACAAATGGAGATTCTACACCTTTGACGTGCGAGAGTTTTTACCTACGCTCGCGGAGAACTACCTATTCAGAGTTTTCCCTAAGGTATCGGAATAACGGTTGTCTATTTTTGAACAAATAGACTGGTACTAGAAATTGCGAACTTCTACTACCAGTCACTACTATTTGTTCAAAAGTTAAGCCGTCTGATTCTGATAAGAGAACAACAAGTGCCTTATTTCCCCAAGTATTTGAAATTCGCCAGTTGATCAAGAGTCACGAACCCGCTCTGTATGTGGATGTCAAATGGAGAAGATAATAATCATGTTGCAAACATGATTGACCCATCAGAACAGGATAAAAACGTAAGTTAATCCTTTATAATCCTCCAGTCTTTTAAATATTTTTATCGGTCCAGTGTTTGACATTTTGTTGGGAGAGGCGCACATCTGTGTCGGGAATTTAAAAAATTAAGCTGTTTTTGCTTTTGTAGCTTGGTTTTGAATTAGAATACTTTTCTACGGGACCATATAATTTTTGGAACAATATATTTTGAATTGTATAGAACATTATTAACATACTAATTAATTAAATCACTATTAAACCGTCTATAGTAAAAATTATGGTTACCCGGAACAAATCTAATCCGTATCAATAAATGAAAAAAAATATTTTATAAAGTTTACGGATTATTATCCGAAGCTCTTCATTAAGTGCAATAGTTAACAAACCATGTTTATGTATTGACAAAATCAATATATAAACTTTTCATTTCCCGCCTAAGTCAAATATCAACGTTCATCGTGACTGATTTTACACTTTACATTTCAACGTGCAGAAAAAGGGGAGAAAAAGGCGCGTTAGTAAATAAATTTATTGCTATCTGAAACTACAATCAATTTAAATTTATTGTAAGACTTAGAAATTGTAATGAACTAACTATTGGAGAACTAGAACACATCATGACATAAAGACAGACAGCTGGTGATCCTTAAATTTAAGGGTTTCGTATTTTCATTGGATCTACTGAACTCTAAATATGTAGTTTAATATTTTATGACGATTTCAGTTTCTCTGCCATCCCTCCAGCTGTGGAAATGTAGAGCGCAAAAGTTATCGAAGTAATGAAATGATTAATGCTTTGTTTTGAAGTTAACATAATGTCTTTCAAATTTTGTATTGAATTGGATTATAATTTCTAGAAATTTATTCTATTTGAAGGAAGCGAGGAGTTAAACGAAGAATTTTCCTATTAACAGTTCTCAAGTTTCACCTTAAAACCATTATAAATTAAATATGTGCGGTAAAAGTTTGATGGTTTGACGCGATTTGTAGACTCATGTTTTAAGCAGTTATTTATTTTTTAATCTTATTTTGACGGAACAAGCTCGAGGCCCACCTGATTTTAAGCGGACTAACCTCTGCCTATAACAGATGCGTTTCGTCTCAAGTCAAGAATTGCACTGCGCCCGTCACCTCGAGATATAGTTATTAAGTCTCATGTACCTGTAATTTTACTGGCTCTCAAGGACTGCTGCCGGAACACACCGTTAAGTGCTTGGCGACAGATTTTCTACTGGAGGGTGGTCGCTAGCCAGGCGGGCAATCGCAAATCGCCCTTCCACCATACGGAAGCTCAAACCCTCGGCGGCAAAATAGCTCCTCTATGAGTGCTAACTGATAAAAGGAAACCCTGGCAGGTTTCCGGCACTACACGTGACCAACGTATGCCTTTGCAAAAAACTGAAGTTTATTAATACAAATATCTAATGTTTTATTTATATTAATAACAAAACAAATTATTATCACTTACGTCGGCGGTTGTCCTTGAGAGCCAGTACTTCTAGGTTAGCCTAAACAACATCTTCCACCACATCATCACTTACCATCAGGTGAGATAGTGGTCAAAAGCAAACCTATCAGGAATAAAAAAAAAAAACGACAAAAAAATATAATGATATCATGTCTCTTAAATCCTTGATCATAATACACAGAAGACCATAGTAAGAACTATGGTTGAAGGTGTAAACTATAAAATACTCTAGAATCTAGAGAATATTCTAGTCATGCTTTTCCAATAAACGATTCATAACGCACAATGCCACAAGAACAACAAAAGCAAAGCACAAATATACGCCTTCTATACTAGGATTAAAATTTTGGGTACATTGTATTACAAATTTGATTGGGTAGGGTCCTGTATAAAAACAATAATAAAGATATTATTAGTGTCACTTTACCAGTCAAAAACTTGCCCAAATTTTTGATTTGATAATGTAGATCTCTAAAAGTTACCTAGAATCCTGAATCCATAGATCTCTAGTGTCTATAGGTGGAAGTTCTGTTTCAGTGGAAGTGGCTGAATGCTGAGGAGTGCCGCTCAGAGGACCAAGGAATCTTCTCCAGGTAGCCCGGCGACCTACAAAAAACAGCATGCTATAAAATATGACAACACAAGATATTTTCATTAAATGGCGGACGACCGCTTGCCGTGTTTGATTGAATGTCAAGTTATTTAATATCCATGAAGAGTTGAAGACAGCAAAAACGCAGAACAGTAGCTTATTACTTTTCTTTAAACTTTCGTGAACTAAGCTCATGTTTCTAAATCCTAAACAATGCAACTTGATCGAAACGTCGAGGTTAGTCAAAATATAATTATTTTGATTTTTATTCGTGCGTGAAAAAGACCTGTTTAGGATTAAGAAAAAGTGGGTTATTAGTCTGAAAACTGTAACGAAATAATATTGTCATTACTACTTTTGTGAACTAAACTCGTGATTTTATCTAACGAATCTATTCACGCACAAATTAACATTAAAATAATATTTAACTTATCTCGTCTACTCGAGCCTTGATCGAAACGTTAGGGTGGTTGTGAATAATATTTTACCTAACCTAGGCAAAATATTATTTTGACATATTTTATGGGTGAACCCCGTAAGTAATCGATACCGACCACCTAAAAGTGAACGAGAGAAAAAAATATTATCATGTGATTATAATTTTCACTCTCGTAAATTTGTCATTTTGTAACGTAGCCCGCAGAGCCATGCGTTATAGCAAAAATAAAAACATTAAAAAAAGATTTTGTTTCAGGAAATGTATATAAATGTAAATACAACAGTAAAGAACATATTCCAACATAACGTGTACAGCACTGAGCTTATATCAATAAACTTTTTTTGTAACTTGCAAACCTGATCATGGATACCAAAATAATCCTGCATAAAATGTATAAAATGCAGTATTTTTCACAGTTTGTTACGAATACTACTCCCGATACTTAAAGAATTATACCTACTCTAATAAGTGACTTTAATTGTTTTTTGTTATTGTGAAGGAACAAGCTCAAGGCCCACCTGATGTGAAGCGGACTAATCTCTGCCTATAACAGATGCTTTGCGTCACAAGTCACGAATTGCACTGCACCCGTCACCTTGAGACATAGTTGTAAAGTTACATATGCCTGTAATTTCACTGACTCTCAAGGACTGTGAACTCACCGTTGGGTGCTTGCCGACAGATTTTCCACTTGAGGGTGGTCGCTAGCCAGGCGGGCATTTGCAAAATGCCCTTCCACCATGCGGTGAAGCTCAAGCTCGCGGCGGGATTCGAACCATGGACCTGCTGCGCGGCAGTCCATAGCCAATGCCACTGAGCCATCACTGATTCATAACTTATTCATTAATTTAACACCTAAACATCAAATGTGAATAAAGTTTGGTATAGAGACGTTGAGCCCGTGGGGACCGGGAGCTCATCGTATTTTCCAAAACTTATCAGAGCGCTTGGTCGAATGCTCGCGCCTATTTAGCACAAAGAATTTGCAATGTAATTCAACGGGGCAATGCTGCCAACTGGTAGTGGGCTGGAGCATCTGGAATGCCTGTAAGGCTGCAATGACTTGTAAGTTGTCTAAATGCTGTAAAATAACACTCTATTCCTTAAAAAATGTTTTATATCTCCTTGTCAAAATAAAACTTGGCACCACTATCTTTATAATTATTGTGTCATGTGGTCGCTAAATATATGTGTTGGCACACAAACCAGTTTGCAATACTGACTTGCACTTGTGTATTTTATTTAATGAATTTTTTTTACAAGTCCGTACTCGTAATTAGCATTAATGTCAATATATGTAATGGTCATTTTTTCACAATAAAAATGGACACGAATCCCTAGGAAGGACACCTATGAGTTTTTGTCAAACTATACCCTAGCTACTTTCACAATAGAAATGGACACTGCTAGCTTACCGATATTCATAATGCCTATTGTTTTCTTATGATTGCCACTGTTTAGTTAAATCTTATATTAACTAGCATATAAATAATTATGAAAAATATTGTTTCAATTCAGTTACTAATGAGAAAAAGACAGTCTTATTATTAACTTTTCATTTATTCTGATCTGTGCCGCAGATTAAAATTCACTATTAACAAAAACCCGGCAATTTTGACAATATACATGCAAATTTGCGGGTTCGCGATAGGCTTTGTAATCCCTATTTTGTTCATATGGCAGGATTAAAGCAATACCAGGGATTGGTGGTTCCTATGCCTTGTGTAATCTCAGGCGCTTGGTACCGCGATTCGATTTAATACCTATATGGCTGGTTTATCCACTAATTTTCTCCCCTTACTCCATTCGTTTGGAGAACACCTTCTCTACTGATATCACAAGAACATGTCCAAAATAAGTTTTAAAAGGTATGTAACATCACAGCGACATTGAAGCGCTTGTTAACTGGATTTAAACAACAAAGTCAATAGTCAAAACCATTTATTCAATTTGATGAAATTTTAATATTGAATGATTCTACATTGTACTGCCACGTTCAGCAAACAAAATTGTATAGAGCCACTGCGAGAAGAACGGGCAAGAAACTCGGGGCCATTCTTAAGTCTTTTAACAATGTGTTACATACTTACTATATACACTTTATTTACACTTTCACTGGATTATCAACTATTAATTAACATATAAAGTCATTGTTTACATAAACAGATGTTTTCTTATTCGATATATAATTGTCATTACCTTTTTAACAAACCATGTAATGGTCCAAAAGGACTATTACATTTAAACGACGTTTGTCGTTATGTAATATCAGAAAAGATAATAATAAATTACTTAACTTCACAACATTTTGATCGGGCAGCACTTCGTCACTAAAGACTACTTTCCAAATATATTTCGACACCCCCGGAGCTCTGCTCGGCACGGCGGTCCGACCGAAACTGAATCAAGCAGCACTTCGTCGTCAAACACTATTTCAACACCACTGGAGGTCTGCTCGGCACGGCGGTCCGACAGAAAGTGAATCTACTTGCCTTACACTACCCGTTTTATAGCAGTGAACAAACAAGGTGACGAAGCGACTACCGTCACAAACACAGTACTCTTTAAAATTGACAATTGTGTGATTTCAAGCTCTATACATATGGCAATAAGTACAATAAAATCATCAATGATTTAACACATATATATAAAGTACATAATATATACTATTTTAAATAAGTATCTTTACAAGTATCTTGTCCCATGATCAGTTATACTACTAATAAAATATACTTGTAGTAAAAATATTATCAAATAACGATTCCAGTGATCATGATATTCCATATATGATGCTTAATCATAGTCTCACATTATACAATATTAGGTACAGTATTAAATTTACACCACAGATAAAATATACACAGATAATTAAACCAATACTTATTTTCATCTTAAAAACCACAGAGTATTTCTAAAATGAAATTAGAATGTCACATTAAACTAGTTGTTAAAATCTTAAGCTTACAGCCAATCAAGTGAATATGAACAAATATTTCAATAAATAGTGAGCCAACTTTCAAATAATCTATCACGGCCATACTGACCAGTACTTTGCTCTCAAAGTACAACCTCAATTTTTATTATTTTCATTTCATTTTATATCAATTTAATTCGTTTCCTTTTTTGTCATGTCCTTTCATTTCATTTCATTTTATTTCAATTCAATTCATGTCATGTCATGTCAGGTCATTTCATTTCGTTATAAGAGGTCTTTGGCCTTGATAAACTCTACCTATCACCTGCTGCGCATGACTTCCAGTAAAGTATCAGCGCAGTGACCGACCAGCAGTATTGTCATATTACAGATCTCAGGCCTTCAACGTATAATAGTCCTACCACACGCTGCCAGTGGTATTACCGGGACTAATGGAAGGTCAGAGACCGACCAGCGTGTCAGTCATATAGTCATATAGTCATTATATTTATTAATGTATTGCTTTATCAATATATTTATTATTATTTAAAATTGCCACGAACGTTCACTCACAAAATCTTGAAATGCTTGTCCATCACATATAATGTTTGCTACCACTTATATATATACTTACTCGTAGATATATGTTTTATTTCTACATGTATATTTTGTTTTTTTTTTATTCATGTATTGGCTTTACTCATATTGAGATGTATGGGCTTTGTCCATTTTCAGTTATCATCAATATTGTATATAATCAATTTATTTAACAATATTTGAAAACAATCTCAATACAAATTATTTATATAAGTTTTATAATATCATTAAAAATAATCTATCACGGTTAATCCAAATAATAATATATAACTATCGATTTAATGTTATAACATCTGCTATATTTATATATTTCAGCTGTACTTAAACTTGTTCAAAATAAACGTTTTGACCCACCCATTCACCGGGCTAGAAATTAATGGCTTCTTTGGCAACATCAATATTTCTTTAACTACTGTGTTGCCTTGGTGTCTAAGTCGATCATTCCGTATGAAATATTTTCTCACCTATGATTTTGACCGACATAGACCACATCACTCACAATTTAAATTTGGTCTTTACGCTGGAGCCCAAATATACCTTTAACCAATCAGTAACACTTTTACAACATTGCTCTGCTGGTTCCATATTGGAATGTACATTAATCATTGTTTCTTAAGATTTATCTACTTCGTCAGACAGCAAAGTCTGAACGGATGGTATATTTACACATGTAAACCTGATTCCACTAATCTTAATATACTGATATTTCCTCCGCTATACATTTATGAGGCATCGCTTTTAATCAGGTCAAATATACAAAACTATGACACTTTGTTCAGCAGTACACACAAAGCCACACTACGTAACATAAGGTGTAATACCACCCTTAACAAAGAAAAGTGTATTTAAGGCATAAAAATGTATAACCAATTACCATCATTGCCGAAGGATATCAATTTATTTTCCATTTTTTAAAGAAAATTAAACTTTCCTCATTAGTAAATCATACTACAAAATTTATGAATTTTAACTGACCGTAGTTTAAAAAAATATTGACGCCAGTGTGTAATATACGACATCTGATTCACGGCCAATGTTTACTGTTATTATGTAACTTATGTTCAATGTATTTATTTAATTAATGTGATCAATATTGAAATGTAAAATTAATTTTATAAATTTTTGTACCATTATATTAAATAATTTTTGTAAATAGAATAATGATAACTAAATTGCCAAGCACCTCTCCTCAAATTGTCTGAAGCAGTAGCAGCTACAAATAAAGATCTCCTTCAAATATCAGATTGAAGTTAAGCTTATGGGCTTCACATCAACCCAGTAAAAACACAAGTCATTGTTGTTGGCAGTTCACGTATGATTAGCAGAATTGATTGGGATGTATTGCCGAAGGTGACGTTGAACGGGGTTACTGTTCCATATAGTGCCCTGGTAAAAATCTTGGCATAATTATTGACAGTTGCTCAACATGGGGACCGCAGCTAGCAGATAACAGGACAAAGTTCTATGACGAATAATTTTCCACTGAAGCTGTACGTTTATGGAACTCTTTGCCGCTCGAAATAAAACTTGCACCCTCTATATATGTATTCAAAAACCTGGTTCAAACTCACTACCTTTCTTGATAACTATTACGCTGCTACTAGTATTGTAAAACTAATTCCATTGGTTTGTGTGTTTGGACTCAAGTCACTGCAAATATTGTAATAATATAACATTATATAAAGTATGTATATCTGATGTTTTATGTATGGATAGTTATACATATATATACATATTTATTTATTACATTATACATTTTACTTTTTTTTATATTTACATATTTAATTATTATTATTTATTTACATATTATTATTTATTTTTAGGTACTTTGGTTTGTTAAATGATAACTTTTATGATGTCGGTAATTTACGTCTTAATTTATTTATTGTCCGATTCTTGTGTTGGAAATTATTATTTAATTTTAATTATTATCAGTATTGTTATAGATATACCTCCGTCCATATCTATTTATAAATATCCCTTTGTATAGGGTTGTCTGGAAGAGATCGCTCTCAGCGATAAGACCGCCCAGTGTCACACCTACTCTTAGTTATTGTTTTAAGTTATAAATTTGTAATGTGTTTATAAAGTGTTATCTATATAACTAATTTAAGTACCTTTTTTTTTTCTTTTGTTGTAATTCGTTTCGAAATAAATTAATTAATATGTATGTTTCACTGACACGTAAACCGAATTTTGCGCACCCATTAACACCCACCAAGGGTAGATAATAGTGGACATAATTTGTGAAAATAATTCTAAGATCGATGTATATAAACAACCCATATTCCTGGGAACAAATTAAGTTGGACATTTCCCTCTGTGCCTATTATTTGTCTTACAGGGAAATAACAATTTTTTTTTGTTTTAAGAACTGTTGTGTCATGTTTGCTGAATCTGCCACAGACCGTTTGGCTATTCTGACGAATTGTTTATCGTATTTGTTAAACGTAGCCACGTAACGTTTAACCTGGCCATTGCTACGAGAAATAAATATATTAGAAATAGTGTGATGTTAATTCATTTCTCCCCATATTCGACGAATGAACTTTATTAGTGGAGAAGTTTGATCTTCTATCGGCTATCACAAGATTTGGGGTACGAAATAATGTAATCATTTCATCTATATTCAGAAGGATATGGTCATACTCTTCCTCAGATTGTCTGAAAATCCCAGAGTAATCCAAGTGTAATAAATCGATTTCCCTATACGATTGAAAGAAAAGAGTTTTCTTAGGTATATAGTAATCTTCTGTTAAAGTGTAAATTAGGCTGGTTCATGTAGTTTCTAGTTTTGCTTAGTGTTTGTCATATCTTACGTGACAGTCACCATCGTGTAGAGTTATAAAACTTTACCAGTTCATATTCTGCCTATGTCTTCATAGAACGACAATAGAGACTGATGAGAATTTCCCAAATAATAGTGTAATTTTGTTTTGAAGATCGAAATCTAAATGACCTTTCAGTTCATATGGTTGTTTGACAAGGACCAAGTACCCTAATATGGTTCGAACAAAAAAAGTCTAAGACCGGAAGGTACTATTATTACAGCGGCATATGGATGATATAATTTGATGTACAATAAAGTGTTTATCTCTCTAAACAAGGTTCAAAACTGCAGTTGAATAGTATTGCTATCGATTTATGTGCCACCAGGAGCCTCCCTGTTCGCATTTTTTTTTATTAGCCATAGTAAGTTTGAATAAAGCTTTTGTGAAACAATTAGACATCATGATTACCCGAACATCATTACTTTTTAAATAAAAGTAAAATAAAAACGAAGTTCAGACTAACGTACATAGCCCTATGTGGGCTACGTACAATGCAATTATTTGCATTGTACGTTTGTGATTTCGTGATGCTTAATTCATGTTTGATATAGTCAATCTTCGGATTATAGTCTTGTATGTATATGTTTTTAATACGCTTTGTGATTTAAAATAAGCCAATTTGTAACAGAAAACATTAGGTCTTGGGCATTGTCAGTTTTAGGCGGTTTAGCTGTTCGGTCGTGTTTTCTAACAATCTGCTTAATAATGTATTCAAACGGTAGTTTTTGGGGGATTTTAAGCACATGTTGTTCAAAGTGAAATAAGTTTATTTCCTAGTAACCTGAGTTTTACTCTGGCGTATTCACATATAAATCGTTAGTTTCCGAAGTTAACAGAATAGTTATCCCTCTGACGCTGAAGCTTTTGTAAGTTTAACTAATAAAAATTGTGACTCCCAGACCAAGATCTTTAAATGAATTGGTTGGAGAAATAGCCAGTAAAATTTATGCGAGTCCTACCCGGTTGCTAATAATATTTTTTCGGTGTGGGGTACAAATCCTTTTTGTAGCTTTGAACAGGTCCCACTTTTCAATTTGAAGATCCTAGATTTTCACAATAACAATACAGAGCCCAATAGGCTTTACCTGATTTGCAACAGTAGTGATGGTGCTCCAGCCCAGATCACCAAATAGCGGTATACCTGCTGTCTGCACCATTGTCATTCTTCTCAGGATCAAAAGGTGGTAGCACCACGTCATCCCCATGGTGTGAGCCAGCTACTGCGTCGCAGATGGCCTTAAGCAACCCTCCACAACAGCCGGATACATGAGAAGCCACGTCCACACGTTCTGAAAGCATTTGAAACA
Source organism: Plagodis pulveraria (assembly GCA_963890685.1). Taxonomy (NCBI): domain Eukaryota; kingdom Metazoa; phylum Arthropoda; class Insecta; order Lepidoptera; family Geometridae; genus Plagodis; species Plagodis pulveraria. Next base: position 8,446,225 of record OY982950.1, read on the forward strand.
ATTTGAAGTATAACGTGTTCTATCCCACTTCTGATGTTAACTGGATTTAAACAACAAAGTCAATAGTCAAAACCATTTATTCAATTTGATGAAATTTTAATATTGAATGATTCTACATTGTACTGCCACGTTCAGCAAACAAAATTGTATAGAGCCACTGCGAGAAGAACGGGCAAGAAACTCGGGGCCATTCTTTTATAAGTCTTTTAACAATGTGTTACATACTTACTATATACACTTTATTTACACTTTCACTGGATTATCAACTATTAATTAACATATAAAGTCATTGTTTACATAAACAGATGTTTTCTTATTCGATATATAATTGTCATTACCTTTTTAACAAACCATGTAATGGTCCAAAAGGACTATTACATTTAAACGACGTTTGTCGTTATGTAATATCAGAAAAGATAATAATAAATTACTTAACTTCACAACATTTTGATCGGGCAGCACTTCGTCACTAAAGACTACTTTCCAAATATATTTCGACACCCCCGGAGCTCTGCTCGGCACGGCGGTCCAACCGAAACTGAATCAAGCAGCACTTCGTCGTCAAACACTATTTCAACACCACTGGAGGTCTGCTCGGCACGGCGGTCCGACAGAAAGTGAATCTACTTGCCTTACACTACCCGTTTTATAGCAGTGAACAAACAAGGTGACGAAGCGACTACCGTCACAAACACAGTACTCTTTAAAATTGACAATTGTGTGATTTCAAGCTCTATACTTATGGCAATAAGTATAATAAAATCATCAATGATTTAACACATATATATAAAGTACATAATATATACTATTTTAAATAAGTATCTTTACAAGTATCTTGTCCCATGATCAGTTATACTACTAATAAAATATACTTGTAGTAAAAATATTATCAAATAACGATTCCAGTGATCATGATATTCCATATATGATGCTTAATCATAGTCTCACATTATACAATATTAGGTACAGTATTAAATTTACACCACAGATAAAATATACACAGATAATTAAACCAATACTTATTTTCATCTTAAAAACCACAGAGTATTTCTAAAATGAAATTAGAATGTCACATTAAACTAGTTGTTAAAATCTTAAGCTTACAGCCAATCAAGTAAATATGAACAAATATTTCAATAAATAGTGAGCCAACTTTCAAATAATCTATCACGCTCGTAGCGAAGTTTACTTAGCTGTTCTCAACTGATCAGCAAAGTTAAGCAACGTCGCCCGCGGTCATGAGTTGAATGCGTGAGCGCTAGTGACATTACTACTGAGCGTTTCCGTGCTTTGGAAGGCACCATAAGCCGTTGGTCCCGGTTGTTGTCTTAGGATGGCAGTCGTTAGAGCATGGTGGTAGGGCATTTTGCGAATGCCCGCCTGGCTAGCTACCACCCTCAAGTAGAAAATCTGTCGCCAAGCACCTAACGGTGTGTTCCGGCAGCTGTCCTTGAGAGCCAGTTATTCTATACAGCGGGCATAAAAAAAAACCTTGGACAGACGGACATGACGAAACTATAAGGGTTCCTTGTCAAGGTTACGGAACCCTAAAAAGAGTTGAGTCCTTCCTTCGCGATAGTTATATCCCTTTTTTGACCGACTTCAAAAAAGGGATATAACTATCGCGACGAAAATGAAAATCCGTCATAAAATACGAATTTCATATTTATTTAAGTATTGATATATGAAAGAGGATGTTGAACAGTTCTTATATTCTTACGGCGCGGTAAATGTAAATAAAAATATATATTAATTGCCTTTTTTCCGTTATTGTGACGGAACAAGCCCGATGCCCACTTGATATTAAGTGGACTAACCTCTGCCTATAACAGACGCATTTCACTGCACTGTGCCCGTCACACTGAGACGTACAGATGTTAGGTCTCATGTGCCTGTAATTTTACAGGCTCTCAAGGACTGCTTTTCTACTGCCAGTGCAATTCGCCGTTAACGAAATGCATCTGTTATTGGCAGAGGTTAGTGCACTTAACATCAGGTGGGCCTTGTGCTTGTTCCGTCACAATAACATAAAAAAATAATTTTAGGCGCTTTTTCCATAATTGAGTTCAGATCTCGCCACGAATTTTCCTTTTTTTATTATAATTTTATTTTGTATTCTAACGAAAACGGGTGCCAAGAAGTGATAATTTGAGTTAAGGAAAAAATAAGCAGACTGCTGAATCCATATCTGGTGAATGAGGTGGTTGCTTAATTGTATTTGTAGAATTTTTGGACAAAAATTACACAATGATAACCTTGTGCGAAGGCGCATTATCAAGGTTAAGTCCAAGAATTTTCTTTACACGAATTTGGCCTTTTTCGATGAACGTGCTCTCTTAAACACCACATTATTCTCAAATACTTTTCTTTATTGACCGTTTGACCTTCCGGCTAGGATTCCAAATGCACAACACCGCGAATGTCAAAGCAAAAAGTCGACATTACATTGACTTTTGATCGAATTTGGCGAGGTTTTCAGTTACAGTTGAGTTGGAATGCGCCACTCCGAAGCTAGTAGTTTGCATGTCAAACTCGTAAACCCTCATCTTGTCACTAGTAACACACCAGATAAGAAACAACCTAAAAATAGCCCTGTATTAATTATATAGTAAACGGCTAGGAATCGCGTAATATTTACCGGATATTGCTCCAACCAGTTTCGAACAGTCACAGTGCACAGGTGCACAATCGTGACTCCCGGACGAAGAGCTTCAAATAAGTTCGAAACTCGTCGGAGCAATATCCGGTAAATATTACGCGAGTCCTAGCCGGTTACTAAATAATAATTATGGACTAAACTCACGAAAGTTTTTTAGGTCAAAGCACTGTAAAAAAAGCACTGTGCTAAATCTAAATAACACATGCAACTCAAACCCCGCCAAAATGGATATCCCCAACTGATATCCAATCTAACAACAAAAAATAAAAAATAAAAATTGAACTTGGAACCTAAAACAAATCCTCCATTCTCGATAACTTCGATGCTCATGACTGAATGTGTGTGAATCTTGGCCTTTAGGTTGCTTTAATCACTTCGTTGTAGTAGCTATAGTATTGTGTTAAGTCAGCAGTGTCTAAAGATTAGTCAAAAGAAAAAAAAACAGTTACTTATTTAAAAATTAGGAGAGTTAGCTACATACAACAAGTTTGTATTAAGGATTTAAATCGACTGCAATCGAGTCCCAATTCAATTAGTCCCTGCGCGCTATTTAAGCGTCACACGTAATTCGCAAAATTCGATCAAAAAGTTAAATGTGCAGAGTTTGCAAAGTTTGACAAATTGAATAGACCCCATGAATTTATGATACGCGCGTGGTGGAATGTTATTCACTGAAGGATTTACTCTATGTTCTTTATAATATACCGATAACAGTAAATGACAACAGGCTCGTCTGCTTTTGTATGAACCTAAAAATATGTTTTACCAGGAGATGAAACAGGGTCTTAAAATGTGTCTGTCTTGATGGGTACTACCAGTGACAAACATTCTGCCTTGCAAGTTAAACACACTGCAAAATGTGAATGTAACTTGCAAGATTTTACAAATAATGGTACGGAACCCTTCATGCGCGAGTCCCACTCGCACTTGCCCGGTTTATATTAAAAATACTGAACATTGTGTTTTATACGCAGTGCTGCATAAAACCGTCAATAAAAATTACAGCCATCCTCCCATTTGTCCTTTTCAAATAGCCATTATATGCGATCATAACGCTTCAGTGATAGGCGTTGAATGTCCCGGAAATGGGTCGGAGGGTCAACCGACTTATTGCGCAGGTCGATTTATGTGACACTTCTGAGGCAAGCTCAATGACGTAGTATCCGTGACGTAACACAACGATTATAAGCCCGAAATAAAATTAAGAAGTAAAAAATTATCAAAAAAATTAAAAACCCGACGCATATTATTTATTTTCGTTAAACGTTCCATTGAAATAAATTTTGCATGTTAGTTAAGGAATTGCTTTTTAAGCCCTTCATTTTGAAACCCTACTCCAAGAAAAACATATATTTTTGTTTCAATATGGCGTCTAAAATTTAGCTTTTTATTGTTTGTTATGTACCTTGTGTCACTTGCGCTATTAAGACAAATCTAATGATATAGTTATAAAATATGGTGAATAATATGCCGAAATCAGAGATTCTATAATAGTTTAGTTATTGAGATTGAACTAAAAAAATAGTAACTCAAAGACTTTCGCGACTTGAACACATATTTGTAAATATTTAAGGGACTTTTATATATGTTTTATCGCGATTAAGTCCCATTAAATACGTAAAAACTAAAAAGAACTTAATTTTAGGTTTGTTCCGAATACATTCCATTTACGAGCTGGATATCTGTGACATCATGACTAACAGACAGCAGAGAGCATAGCTTTATTAAGAACGGACTCTTATTTAAAACGTGGTTTTTTTATGGTAGCCCACCTAGTGTTAAACAATAACCACTGCTATCACAGATGCATTTTTCGTCACATGTAAGAACTGCACTGCGCCCTATAACATACAGTTGTTTAAATCTAATTGTGCTTGTTATTTTACTGGCTCTCAAGAATTACCGCCGGATTAAACTGTTAGGTGCTTGGCAACAGAATTCCTATTTCGGGGTGGTAGCTACCTAGGCATTCGCAAATGCCCTTTCACTATACGTAAGCTCTAGCCGGGGGTGGGGATCGAACCATGGACCTGCAACACGACAGTCTATAGCCATTACTGATCGGCTGTCTGTGTTGATCCAAAATATCTTTAAAATAGGAAAATAAACGTTACGTTAGTCAGTTTTCTTCGATGTGTGCAAATACTGAATAAAATACTCATGGGCTAAAACTTTGAGATAAAATCTTCGAGGTGAGGTGCTTTCCAGACTTGACTTCCAGACAGATGTGCCAGACGATCGCTGTTTCTGTATAGAGTTGCAAAGAATCGTGTCTTTTCCCATATAATACCATCATTCGATGGAACTAAAAAATCATACGATATGTTGAGGCATCTGATCGATTAGCTACCGCCAGAAAACAATTCAAAAAGTTCTTCCATTAGATCGCGCTATTGAAGAAACTGTATCAGTCAATCTCGCCACTGCTGAACAGAGCCTCCTCATTAAGTAAGTGTTTTTGATAATCCCCACGCTTAGCAGTCGTCTTGGCGATCGCAGTGTGGGATACCAGTTCCTCAGAAAATGCTGCTGCCCATCTTCTTGTATGTTACCCTTAGTCGCCTCTTACAACAACCACGGGTAGAGATGGGAGGAGTGACATTCTAGCCCGGCACCCCACGGGCACATGATAAGGACACTTATAGTTTATTCTGAAAGGGGAGATAACCTAAAGTCTGTGAAATTATGTGCTGATCTCCTTTACACCCATTTCACTAAATGCGGTATTTAGTCTCACGAGCCGCCGTTACGGCAAATTGCCAGACTGTTGCTAAAGGCTATTTACCTAAAGTGGGTGTAATTTGTTATTTTTGAGGATAACATTGATGTTTCTGGTGAAATATGTTTTTCATTTTTGGCCGTCTAACTTCTGACCAACATCTTAATTGACGGTAAGTGATTTTGTAGAGGCTTTTGAGAGTCTACTTACAAGAATTTATGTTCAAGAAAACACATGTGGCCAAATGTGGAAAAGCAGGTGGAACCAAATGGGTGGCAATTTATGTCTATAATCACCATCGTACTAAAAAAAACATCGACATCTTCTTCCCATATCCCATTAACGTGGATTTGGTAAAGTATGTATCCATATATATTATATGTGTGATGTAGACATCACAAAGGTAAACTCAAGAATGTGTATAAATAATCAATTTTCGCTAACAACACACGGGAAAATACAGACATGATTGCACAATTTTAGGCTTCAGTTTTATGGTAGGTCGTCTCTTGATGGCAACCCTCCTTAGGAATGCTCGTAATTGCTTCCGTTCGTAATGAGAGCGTTAAAATAACCTAACCATATCAACATCGTCTAAAATTTTGAGGCAGTGATGGCTCAGCAGGTCAATGGTTCGAATCCTGCCACGGGCTTGAATTTCACCGCATGGTGGAAGGGCATTATGCGAATGCCTGTCTGGCTAGCGACCATCCTCAAGTTGAAAATCTGTCGCCAACACCTAACGGTGGGTGTGTGTGTGTGCAGCTATCCTTGAGATCCAGTAGTTTTAGGTAAAGCCTGTTAACAATTTCGACCACATCATCACTTACCATCAGGTGAGATTGTAGTCAAAGGCTTACCAGCAAAAAAAAACATTTTTAATTCTATCGCACTCTGGAATGGAAACCATTACTTCGAGATAAATGCCGTTACTGTACTACAATGAGAAGTTATGCGTCACAATCTGACGTACACTTCTTGTAAATAGGTGTATTCCTAGACCATTCAATATTTCGGGTAAAGCTATATTTACCCTTTCCGGAAAGTTGACGCGTCAAATAGAAGGTACTATTATATATTCTATACTCCTTACCCCATTGAAGTGACGCGGACGATGGCTCGTATCAAAATTGTTTGCTTCAGCCATTTCATAAACGATGAACCTCTTCCACACTAGGTGTATTTACGAAAGAGCTTGGCAAAAGTGTAGGTTTATGCGCATAACGCCAGAAACAAGAAATGGCATTTTTAAATAGTAAATTCAGAAAGGAAAAATGTTTTGTTCAGTAAATATTAAACAGAAACATATGTCATAAATGCATATCCCAACCAGAGACTGTTTTTAAAATCTGACTAAGTGATTAGTGAAAAATCAATAAATTGGTCTGATTTTGTTGTTGCGAAGTTGGTCAAATTCTACGCTAGTATCACTCAGGCATGTATCTGGTCTGTGAAACGAACTCATTGTCATCTGATCACCACTTCCCCAAATGAGTTTGTATTACCAATAACTCTGAACTTTCAAGAACAAACGATACATTCCGAAAAGAAGACATTTAACAACCTTAACTGTAAACTGAAGAGCTTGTACAAAGAAGAATCCAAACTAAGTGCCACTTTGAAGTTGACTCTTGTAATAAAAGCTATGCTATACAATCGGCAACCATGGCTTTCAACCACTTGACCTTGGCGGATGGCAAGTTGCTCACCACCGTCATATTTTCTGACCACATAGTTGCCAACCACAGTGAGTTTTGCACAGAAAACGCGCATGGATTAATAGGTGAGGAACTGCATATTGAAGCGGGCCTTATTTCAGGTCACTGTAACCTGAATTACTTTCTGCACAAAACTGGACTAACAGACAGACAACAACCTCTATGTAGAGGCTGTGTGCGAAAAGATGAGACCGTGGAGCATGTACTATAGGACTGCGAAGTCACGGAACAAATAACAATTAAAACCGGACTAAAATTCTCATCGACGGCATCCTCACCACCATTACACACGTCACTGGAGCAGCTATGCCAGCGACCAAAAGTTCTTCTCTACTATATCAAGGAGTTGGGATGGCTTGGGTAGAAGACGGGAAGGATGGCGGGGGAAATGCACAATACACCCCAAACGGGACGTCAGTGGACATATCCCCCCCTAATAAATAAAATAAATAAATAAAATAAAATAGCCATTTATTCCCTTTTTACATAATAAATACATGTTTTTAGGTCTAAGTTTAACTTAATATTATATACTTAAAATATTTACAATATTTTCACAAATTGCTTTGTGCGGGCACCCAAGTGTGGGTGTATCCCCCCCTAATAGAATAGGAATAAAAAATAGGTTGGATTTGAAAAGGTTGGATAATAAAGTTACTAATAATTTAACTTACCATTAATAAAAAAGAAATACCCCAGGTGAGAACGTAGCGTGACGTATCTGCTGCCACTTCAATATTAATCCGATGAAAGCCTTTCCGTTTCATATATCAAAGTAAACCGACAGGTTATCTTGTCCCGAGTCGCACTTCACTGATATTTTCCGAGGGAGCCTCGCATCACGTTAAATGGATTGGTGTTGTTTTAACAACCATGTTTTGAGAGCAAATATTTATAATACCCCTTCATATATATTCTTTCTCATTTCTGTACCTCCCTATACAGTGTTTTATACATTTTTGTTACAATTTTTGTCGCACACATTACATACTATGACAGAGAAATTATGAATAGTCACAATTGTTTTTCCCTTGGAGTGCCGGCATAGAATTTCAGCTCCACATTTCTCTCCTGTCGTAAGAGGCGACTAAGGGAAAAATACCGGAAGGTGGGCAGCAGCACCAATCCAGCCGATATAGTACAGTATTTTTTTAATGTAATGATGAGATGCATAATTCAACCACCCTATGGTAAGTGCTATCCTATCCCCATTCTGCATAACACTGTTGCTTGTCTCGTTCCCAGTTCACAACAGTGCACCACCTAAACCATGGAATAAAAATGCCCAGAAGGATAACTCTGCGAAGCTATTCCTATAAATAAGCGACTCTAAAGTACGAAGAGCACTTCAGCTCGTAAAGCACGTCGTACCTAATATTTATATTCGGTATTATATTCACCTACAAGGCATCCCTCTTTTTATCGCATAGCCACGCATAGCTCTGATCTCTTCCGACGCGGCACGCCCCTTAGAATAAACCCGTCCGGACGGATACGCCGATAAACCTGTAGCTTTGTAACTGCTGAACACAGCCCCCCCTTAAGGAGGTATTTGCCATAATCCCCACGCTTGGCTGGCGGCTTGGGGATCACAGTTTAAGATATCAGTTCTTTAGAAGGCGCTGCTGCCCACCTTCTAGTATTTTTCCCTTAGTCGCCTCTTACGACACTCACGGGATGATATGGGGAGGTGCAATTCTAACCCGGCACCCCACGGGGAATTGCCTGCAAAACCACAGAATATAAAAGACCTAAACACATCAGTATTTGGACATTGCTTTGAGGTGGTATATCTGATACTGCAGTACCAGATATATGCAGTGCCCATCAAGTCCGACTCTAGCTGAGATCTACCAACTGGTAAAATTCATTGAACATGCAACAGAACCAATATACAGGGTTATTGAAAAATGCTAATAACCTCTCAAAGTTGACTTCTGCTAGTCCTAACAAACATTTTGAGATGAATATTTTATTTTTATGTTTTTATTTTATCGTTTTTTATGTGTTTTTAAGATCAGGCGATCCTCGTGCTTCTCCCGTCAAAAATAAATAAATACGGTAAAAAAACATCTCAAAATATTTGTTAGGACTAGCAGAAGTCAACCCTCAGAGGTTGTTAGCATTTTTCCAATAACCTTTTTATGAATTGAAATAAAAATCGGTAATTACCCATTTTAAATATTGCTTATGCGTTAAATTTAAAGACAAAAATCTTCCATTATTCCATGAATTATTTTTCATACAAAATTATTTGTGAGAAAAATATAAAAAAATGTCAGCCATAGATTCTGTTTGTAACAGAAGAAAATAGTTATTCTCGTTTTTTTGTTACCAACTTCAAAAAAAGGAGGCGGCTCTCAAATTAACTCTATTTTTGTCGTGTCGTGATCGTGACTTTTATAAAAAATCATTATGATTTTTTGTGCTCGAAAGCAGGAGATTGCATGTGGTCTCATTTAAATTTCAGTGAAATCTGAAGAGTAGTATTTGAGTCATCCCTAATAATGCGTATTTATTTGGCTTCGACTAAATTCTCTTGTCGATGTAAAATGAACAAAAAAGTCTGTATACGATGGTTTTGTTTTATTTACATTTTAGTGCATTTTTTGTCTTAGAACATTTTCTGTTTGAAGTCGTTTTTTGTTTTGTTAAAATGTTATTTAATTTTAATTTTTAGTAGGTTATTTTCATAGAAATGTTAACGTATACATTTGGATAAATTGTATGTTGGTATAATCAAACAAGAATTTAAATTTTCAAACGTTATCGTCACTTAGAGGTATAAAAATTACAATGTTTAATTACCCATGTAACCTTGCTTTGATTGGTGAATGTATTACAGAAATTATCTCAATCTCAACAAATAGCGAAGAATTCAGAATTGAGTATTATCATTTATCTTATAGTTTTTCACAGTTAGGCTAGCCCTTGACTGTTGTCTCATCCGATGGTGAGTGAGGATGTTGTCGAAGACGGTATTCAGGCTAACCTAGAATTACTTGCTTTCAAGGACACTGTCAGAACACTCCGTTAGGTGCTTGGCGACAGGTTTTATGAATAAGGGTATAAGTAAGCTAGCCAGGCGGGCATACACATAATGCCGTATTACCATGCTATAACCATAAGACAATAATCGGTACTGACGGTTTAACGTGCACGGAATTACTCAGTAGTGCCACGGTAGCGGTGGTAGCGGTGACCTATCCAAGTGATATGACCTCAGCGGATGTTACTTAGCAGATTGGTAAAGTATGGCTAAGCTAACTACACTACAAGTGCTTCAACGTTCTTCAATATGCTTGTTATAAAAAAAAAAAAGGATAAATAACAACAAATTTATTTATATGTTTAAAATGGCTAAACCGCCCCGACATATGTTCGAAAAGCTGGTTCATAATACATTTCGGAAGGATATCAATATTTTGAATCAATTTCATCAAAGCACAAACATAAAAACTAATCTAAAACTAAAATCACTTAATAACTTTTGACGAGGGCACACACTCAACGGAACATTGGAGGCTTTATCGAAAAACCATTTAGGATTTAGACGAATCAATAGTGATTAATTCTTAGCGAATTTCACGCCGGATTTAGGAACTTACGTTTTAGGATTAGAGCTTCGAAAGCGTTCTTAGAAACAAGTTGAGTTTATAATAGGAAATTGGAAGTCGTATGGACTCATTTATAATCTCAATGCGCCAAACTTAGTAAAAATACCGCAGACTTTAGAACTTCTCCTGAGCCCTGAGCAAAACAATTGAATAAGTCGGTTGTACTTTTTACTTTTGAAGCATTCAAAGCAAAGTTTGTTGAGGCTTTCTTAACCGATCAGGTAAGTTAGCAAAGTCTGCCGGGGTCAAGAGTTTGATGGGCTACCGCTATGAAATTACTACTGAGCGCTTCCTTGCTTCGCAGGACTCGTTAAGCCGTCGGTCTCGGCTGCTGTCTTAGGATTGCAGTCGTTACAGCAAGGTGGTAGGGGATTTTGCAAATGCCTGCCAGGCGAACTTGCCAGAAATTCTAGGTTAGCCTGAACAACACCTTCGACCACATTATTGATCGTTAGTAACAATGTGGTCCAAGAAGTAGTTCAGGCTTACCAAGAACTACTGTCTCTCAAAGACAGCTGCCGGACACACTGTTAAGTTAGGTTAGTATTCGCAAAATGTCCTACCACCATGCGAAATGGTATAGCCAAAGATGTCATCGAACGCCGTTTGAGTTCAAATTCAAATTGTTTATTGACATAAAAACGAATTACACATTTACATTTATGTCACAAAAAATAACTTTATAATTTATTAAATATAATTTCTAATTGCACAAAAATATTAATTATATATTAAATTACACATACAATATATACATCAATTAATTCAAAAAATCATACAATTTCAAAAATGTTTAACAATAAATAAAATCACTTTCACAATATGTCAAAAATTGTTCTACAGTTATTTTCCAGTTGTCAAATAAAATATCAAAATCAGTGTTAACGGAAAGGAGCGCATTGAATTGATTGCGGGTACGAACCAAAAGTGACATAAATCGTGCGGTAGTACGACCCGTCTCTTTGTAAAAAAGGTTATGGGGCTGACCACGCCTATTCGCCGGAGCCCAAGGATTATCTGGTACGAACAACTTACATAATAAGTTGTGCAGGTGAAGAGAGTCGACAGATCCTCTAAGCACCTTGCAGCAAATAGTCAGTTGGTCCAGCAGCCTTCTCACCTCCAAAGAATTGTATCCGAGCTGCCCTAGCAAAAACTTTGTGGGGTACATATATGGATAAAAGCCATAGAGCTTCTTATACAACGACCTTAAAAATGCCTTTTGTACCTTCTCCAGCATGCGCGCGTAGGTGACGTGATATGGATTCCATACACAAGCACTCGACTTGAGCTTGCTTCTAACTAGAGCACTATACAAGGTTTTTATTACTTGAGGATTTTCAAAATCCTTGGCATTACGTAAGACGAAGCCAAGACGACGATAAGCCTCTTTAGCGAGATCTGACACGTGATCGTGGAATGTCAAATTGCGATCGAACGTTACCCCTAGATCTTTAATACAAGATACTCTATTAATAACTAAGTCGTTTAAATGGTAATTAAAATATATTGGATTTTTTTTGCGGTCAAATGTCATTATATTACATTTATTTTGATTAAATTTCATTTTATTTGTCACACTCCATTGAAAAATTTCATTAATGTCATTCTGTAATTTAAGACAGTCACTGTGAGAACGGCATTCTAGAAAAAGTTTAAGATCGTCAGCGTACAAAAGGCACTTGGCATTACACAAAACTTTAGGCAGGTCATGAATCATGATCAAAAAGAGGAGAGGACCAAGAACTGAGCCCTGACTTACGCCTGATCTAGTGTGATATGGTTCAGAATCGTCACAACCATGCCTCACAAATTGGCGTCGATCCCTCATATAGTCGGAGAAAAAGTCAAGAAGACCTGGAGTGAAGCCTATGGCCGATAATTTTCCTAACATTATGTCATTATCGATTTTATCGAAAGCTTTTTGGAAGTCAAAGTATATGACGTCAATCTGAAGGCCGCGATCCATCGCGTCAGATATATAATCTACAAAGCATAGCAAATTCGTGTTTACTGATCTCCCCGACCTGAAGCCGTGTTGCTCGTCACCTATTAGATGTACACAATATCGCTATTGGACGATATTCGTCAACCATCGTGTTGTTGCTACTCTTGGGGATAGGAGTCACGTTGTGTATTTTACTCATAGTACTCGTAGTGAGTTATACTCTTAACACAACTTATATACCTAAGCCTCAAGATAATGCTCTCTATCCCCAGATCAGTGCCTGGTTCGGACGGTTAGTAACAAAGCTGGGCACTTGGACTTTTTTTTTTTTTTTTTATGTTATTGTGACGGAACAAGCCCGAGGCCCACCTGATTTATTTATTTATTTATTTATTTAAGGCTTATCATTAACAATTACACTGTTACATGTATAGGTTATACCATATTATTACTCTAGGTTCTTAAGCTAAATGCATTGTTTATAAAGACAAGCACAGCATGCAATATTCATTTTAAAAACCGAGAAGGATGTACCTTCTGTACTGTACATAAAAACTAAACTTAAGGGATAAAAAATGTTAAATGTAATTTAATATTATACTATACAATATGGGAAAAGTTATAGAGTAGGGTTGGCCGATTTGGCCATGACTGTTATATTCAAATTAATTTTATATTTTGCCAAGGAGTCTCCAAAAATATCTGCTGTATCGTTTTGATATTCGTTAATTAGTTTGCTAATTCTGGGAACAGGCGAGTTCGCCCCCAAAACAGTTCTACGGAATATGGGAGCAAAAGGGGTTATTTGTTTACGTGGATATTGAAATGGTACTCTAAGTCTAAATTTTGTTAAAAGAATAGGACAATTGATATTGTTGTGCAGTAATTTATGCAAAAATAATAAATCCAATTTAATGTGTCTTTGGAGCAAAGATAGAGTTTAAAAAAAAGTTAGTCTTTCGCTGTATGAACGTAACTGCTTAATTTTTTTATTGGAATAAGTTAAATGCCACATAAATCTTTTTTGTACTCTTTCTAGTCTTAGAGTATGCACGGCATAGTGTGGTCTCCAGACAGGGCTACAATACTCTAACACACTACGAACTAGACAGTTATACAATATAATTTTAGTTGTAGGATTATGAAACTCTTTACTGTTCCGAATAAGGAATCCCAACATCTTCGAAGCCTTTTTGGTGATATCTTCAAAATGAGGCACAAACGTTAGTTTTTCATCAAATGTCACACCTAAATCCCTTATTGTGTTTACAGTCTTTAATTTAACTGTTCCTATTCTGTAACAATAACAATAACTGTTAATTTTCCTACTATATTTAAGGTGAAAACATTTTTCGGCGTTTAAAATCATTCCATTTATGTCACACCATTTATTTAAATTGTCTAAATCATTCTGCAATTTTTCAACGTCATCAAATGAGTTGATTACTTTGGAAATTTTAAGGTCATCAGCAAACATGAAAGGAGTGCTATGTGTCAAACATTCAGGTAGGTCGTTTATGAAAATGTTAAATAAGAGAGGACCTAAGTGTGAGCCCTGAGGAACGCCTGAACTAATACAAGGTCGAGCTGTAGAGGCAAAACCAGCCGCAACAACGAAAAAATTACGGTTGCTCAAATATGCCTTCAGCCATTTTAGTATTGAACCAGAGAAACCATATGCAGAAAGTTTCAAAATGAGCACAGGGTGAGAGACTCTGTCGAAGGCCTTGCTGAAATCAGTGTACACTACGTCCACTTGTTTGTTGTTATCTACAGCTTCCACAAGATTCTCGACAAACGTTACTAAATTAGTGCACGTAGACCTTTGTTTTATGAAGCCATGCTGATGGTCAGTAATAAACTGCTTAAAATGTTGATAAATATGGGGAAAAATTAGAGATTCAAAAACCTTAGCAAATGTAGATATAATCGAAATTGGTCTATAGTTACTTGTTATATTTTCATCACCTCTTTTTAATATGGGGACCACTTGAGCAGACTTCCATATATTAGGAAACGATCCAGCCTTTAGAGATTTGTTATAAATTAAATACAAAGGAAGAGATAGACTTGATGCACAATATTTTATGAATTTCGGAGGTATACCGTCTGGCCCTACTCCCTTTGATATATCAAGTTTTTCAAATGCTTTCCGCACTGCACTCATAGATATATGTAAATCTGAGAAACAAAGACTGTTACTATTAAACCGAATAAGCTGTTTTAAAAGAGAGGTTCTGCGATCTTCACTAACGTTTTTAATATCATCGTTGTAAACCGAAGCGAAATACTTGGCAAACAGGTTACAAATATTTTCTCCACCCGAAACTGTTTCCTCTCCATTGGATAATGAAACTGGGTAGGTAGATTTGCCTTTCCTCTTAGCTTTCATAAAAGACCAGAATAATTTCGGGTGACTCTTTATTTTCTCTTCTATAAAATCACGATATCTATTGTAGCTTTCAGTAGCCATCTTATCACATCGCTTATTAAGCCTATTGAGTACAATTTCGTCCATTGGGTTTTTATAAATCTTGTACCTTCGTAATACATTGTTTCTTTCACGCACTGCTCTCACTAAATTTTTGTTAAACCACACGGGAAATTTTGAGCTTTTATGTTGACATATGGGAACGTGTTTATTAATAATGTCGTTTAATATAGAGTAAAATGCGTCTAAGGCTTCATTAGCATCTTGGTAATAGTCTACTAAATGATACCAATCAATACTATTCAAAATTGTATTTATATTAGGATAGTCGCATTTGTTGAAATTATATCTCAAATTTCTATTGACTTCGAGTTTATTTATGTTCATAGTTTTAATATATATATTCAAAGGAGGGTGCTGTTTATCTAATTTACTAATTACAAAATCAGATTTTGTAACTTCGCTGTGATCCAGATCAGTAAAAACGAGGTCTAGAATTTTATTATAGCAATTAGGTGTTTTATTTTGTTGCTTAAAATTATTAATATGATAGAAATCAATGAGAGGCTGTGCCAATAGGGGAACGCTGTATTGATTCTGTGGATCATCCAAAATGGACCAGTCTATGCAACTCAGGTTAAAATCACCTATAATGCAGGTTTTATGGTTATGTTTTTCTGAAACACGATTAAAATTATCTAACATATGTTCGAGGTATGCCCTATCGACGGGAGGAGGTATGTAAGTACCACAGAGAGCGATTTGTTCATACTGTTTAGAAGTTTTAACATCTAAAGTAAGCCACACATCCTCACCGTCACTCTCCCAATGAGGCATACGTTTTGCTGCATGTTTTATGTTAACAGCAATTAGTACTCCTCCGCCTTCCTCTATAACTTTGCCCTTTCTACTCCTTTTCATACTTAATTTTGAAGTCTCTCTATCTCTCCTGTACACATTGTATCTATTATCGAACAGTTCCGTAGATAATACATTAGAATTCAGCCACGTCTCAGTTAAAACAATGACATCATAATTTGACACGGCTAGTTTTTTTGTAAAAGGTAGAATTTTGCTTTTAAGACCTCTTACATTTTGATAATATATATGTAACGAGCTAATCATAATTTTTTGTACTTAGACGAAAAACACATACTATTAATTAAAATAAACTAACTTTATAACTTATAAATACAGTCCATATCACGAATATATTTAAAGTCTGAATCATCCGTTTTACGCATGTATATTCTTCCGCTTCTCACCCAAACATACTTAAAACCTTTTTCTTTGGCAGCGGTTCTTGCTGCAGCATGCAGGGCTTTATTGTGGGCAGACAAATGTTCACAAACGAATACTGCCCTTGTCTCTCCTCTAATTCCAAGATGTGCGGTATTCAATTTGTTTCCAGGATGCGATTTATTATACTTTAAGACGGCGGCCAAGACACAATCTCGCAGTCTTGGTGAGCTAAGTTGCACTATAATGGATCTAGGCCTAGGACTTACGGCATTCATCTTCGCCACACGAGTGCAGATTAAAATGTTATCATCTTTGATAGCACATCCGACAGATTGGCACAACTGCAATGTCATATGTAGCAAGTTTTCTGTCTTACTTTCGGGTACACACTGTATTTCTATGTTACTATTACGGTTCAACTGTTCCATTTGGTTGTATTTGCGACATAGGTCTGTAACAGACGCTCTAAGGCTACAATTTTCTTCCTGCAATTTCTTTATTTCGTCGCTGTTGTCTACAGATAATTGTTTCATTTCTTCGTACTGATTACTAAGAAAAGAAATCGAATCTTTCAGTTCAGCTATGTCTGATTTCACTGAGTTTAATTCTCGCGTCAATGCAGTAGTAAACGTGCTATTAATTTTCGTCAGCATTGTGTCGAACTCAGTTTTAATAATGTCGCGCACATCGTCGTGTGTCAATGGTTTAACAAACTCTTGTGTAGGTGAGGATATGGCTGGCCTTTTTACCGCTCGTGTGTTGGTATCGCATGTAGTAGCGGAACGAACTGGCGGAGGTGGCGGAGCATTGCCATTTTTACTAGAGAGCGCTGGTGACGTTTTATTTTTGCTAGAGCGCACTGGGGTGTTATCATTTTTTCCGCCTTTAACCTTAGTACTCAGACACAGAGGACATTTCCAGCTGCCTGTTTTCTTGCCCTCAGTATTTAGGCATTTAAGATGATATGCTTTTTTACATTGACTGCATGTCCAATACTCATTATCAGTTAGCTCTAAGTCGCAGCATCCCCAACTTACATTTGATTGAGACATTGTTATAATTACTTTAAAACTTGCTATAAGAAAATTATTATCCACTGCACAGTTATTCTTGTTGTAGAATAGGTGTGATAGTTGCTTTTCAACTCACTCAGATCAGTTTAAGTCTCTTGCTGTACTTCCTCACAGCAAATTGCCATTAAACATTGCTATAAATATTGATCAGGCGCCTTTGTTCATCAAAATATAATTAGTGATGTTATGACCTGATGTTAAGTGGACTAACCTCTGCCTATAACAGACGCATTTCGTCAACGACCAATTGCACTGTGCCCGTCACACTGAGACGTCCAGTTGTTAGGTCTCATTAGCCTGTAATTTTTCTGGCTCTCAAGGACTGCTGCCGGAACACACCGTTAGGTGCTTGGCGACAGATTTTCTACTTGAGGGTCGCTAGCCAGGCGGGCATTCGCAAAATGCCCTTCCACCATGCAAACTTGTTACTTACTTAGGGTAGACAAAGGTGGAGGCCTGTCGATTTGAAAGAACGACGATGGTGCGACTACAGACTACCAAAGGGCGTATTATACTCGGAGTTCTCTAGTGGAAAGCGCAGTTCAGGCAGTAAGAATTTCCGTTATGTTAGGTTCCAATCTTATTTGTACCCGTACATTTTACTTGAAAGTATTTAATTGACTCCTTTAGTACGATATTTGATAATAGTCCATTAGACATTGATTTGACTCGTGGCGTAATACTTGAAGGGGAGAGAAAACATGGCCAGTTGCAGGGAGAATTCGAGTTAGTCTGGGATATAAACCGGAGTTTTCATTACAGTTATAAGGACGTTTTCTAACGAAATCTGATTATAGCATACAAATTTATTTATTACAAGAAAATTGAATGCTTCAAACGTAACCATAACGCAAAGTACTTAAATATCCATTATTTCTTCCAATAAATGACAAAGAAATATTTTGAACAGGTGAGAAGGAAATTTATATAATCATAAATAATATGTCAACACGCTGGTACTCGTTTCTGAAATACCGCAGGTACCACTGGTACTGGTATTACCAGTCACGTGCAGACCAATACTGTCCATTATTTGTGAGTTATTTACTTTACTGTTTATTATCAGAATGTAGTGCCGTCTGAGGTCGAATGTATGTAGCGTTATAATTTCATTCGCTCATAATCTTAATTCATTATAATGCATTTACGAACAGACACATAAATGACACACTGTTTCTTTTGATGTATTGAAGTCACTAAGGGAGAAGCTACTGGTTCCTGAAATACAGTTTAACACTAGTTCGGGAACCTATGGGTTCATTGTGTTTGCTGTATTTTATATTATGTCAATAAAAATAATTTAATTGTTTGTTTTTGTTTGTCATCCAATTTCAAATAGACTAGAATAGATTCGAGGCCTGCACTAGATATAAAGGTCAAGAAAGGTGTTTCTACCTATGAAGAGGCTCACTTTTATGGTAAAGGCAGCGTCAAATTACAAGGTAACAGCCTAAAACTCTCCTACCACTGCACCTACAACACCATGGCTCAGCTGTACTGCTCAACGTGTGACCAGTGTTTCAGACAAAGATTTGGATCACCAGCTACATTCAAGCAGATGCCGGAAGATAGCCAAGGTTTCCATCGTCAGACACAGGCGAAATCATCATCAGTATTGGCATTGCTTTGACTCACGACAAGTTAGCGTCTAGTCGTGAGAATGAAGTGAGGCAAAGTTTATTCTGAGCTGAACACATACGCTTGCGATTAATGTCTCGACAACTCTGCTTACCATTTTAAGTTACTGTCTTTGAGAGTCTGAAGCGCTCGTAGCGAAGTTTACTTAGCTGTTCTCAACCGATCAGGAAATTTAAGCAACGTCATGCGCGGTCATGAGTTGGATGGGTGACCGCTAGTGACATTACTACTGAGCGTTTCCGTGCTTCGGAGGGCACGTTAAGCCGCCGGTCCCGGTTGCTGTCTTAGGATGGTAGTCGTTATAGCATGGTGGTAGGGCATTTTGCGAATGCCCGCCTGGCTAGCTACCACCCTCAAGTAGAAAATCTGTCGCCAAGTGTTCCGGCAGCTGTCCTTGAGAGCCAGTACTTATAGGTTAGCCTGAACAACATCTTCGACCACATCATCACTCACTATCAGGTGAGATAGTGGTCAAAGGCTAACCTATCAGGCATAAAAAAAATAAAAATAAAACCATAACTTCTAAATGGCATAACCGATTTTAATAATAAAAGCCAAATAGTGTAACAAGAGTACCGAATAGAAATTATTTCTTTTTAAAGTTAAATACTATAAATATGAATTTACACAACATGAATTTCCAGCAAAACTTATTCATCAAATTTAAAAGCACGCAGCTCACAGATTTCTTTCATAAAATTAATTAAATTCATCGACCAACACAATACTGCGAGGCAAAATCTGTGGACATGTGCTTAACGTTCAAATTTTCATGATGAAAATAATACCAAGCTGTATTTATAAATTGATAACCAGAAGAGAATGCTTGAAGCCATATGATTGGTTATGTATTATAATAATTAAAAAATAAAGTAGTATCTAAAAATATTTCTTGTAATAGCTCCCGGTAAAATCAGCATTTACTATTTGAAAGAAAGAACATTTATGCATTCCTTACATACATTACATAAGTACTTATTATTTAGTAACCGGCTAGGACTCGCGTAATATTTACCGGATATTGCTCCGACCAGTTTCGAACTTTCTTTTTTAGCTCAAATTACATAAGTACTTGCCAAACAGACATAATAGTACGTTTTTTACGTAATGTTGTGAGAAGTCGGGAATGAGTTCCGAGTGGTTTCCCCAAGCTCTGGTTTTCAGTCTAAACTCATTTCTAACGTCATGGACCGACAAATGTCACGAAATTACATGTATACAAAACACGATCAAAATTATGCTAACCACAAATCTGTGACTACCACAGATTATGAATATTGAAGTGTGGTAATATGTTATTTTTTCAGCTGAGGTTTTTGTGGGACTTATCCTGTGGTTCCTTGGAGGCTTCCTCAAGGCGGTAGGAGTTACCAAAAATTAAGATCGGTGATCAGTACCGCCGCATTTAGCCTTACTGCCGCACTGAAAGTGTTTTGATAGGAGCATTTAACTTTACTTAATTGCATGCTAGAAGTCTGTCACCTAGCGGAAAAGCACCTCAATGTTTAACGAATCCTGTCTTCGATAGCCAGCCAATCTGGTTAGGGATGTCAACCATATTCAACTACATCACCGTTAGGTGAGATCATGATCAAAGACTTAATAAAGAAATCAATTAGCCAAGTTTTGTAGCGCTCGTAGCGTAGTTAGCCTAGCTGTTCTTAACTGATCAGCAAAGATATTAACCGATCAGCCTAGATAAGCAACGTCCGCTGCAGTTATGAGTTGGATGGGTGACTGCTAGTGACATAATTACTGAGTGCTTTCGTGCTTTTCGTGGAGGGCATATTAAACCGTCGGTCCCGCTTGTTGTCTTATGATGGCAGTCGATATAGTACGGCAGTAGAGCATTTTGCGAATGCCCGCCTAGCAATGCCAAGCACCTAACGGTGTGTTCTGGCAGCTGTTCTTGAGAGCCAGTAATTCGAGGTAAGCCTGAACAACAACTTTGACCACATCATCACTTACCACCAGGTGAGACAGTGGTCCAAGGCTAATAATATAATATATAATATAAGCCTATCGGGTATAAATAACTAAAGAGTGCAAGTCAGGCCTCACCCTTTTAGTATTCCGAATTGAAACAGCCTGTAAAAGAAACTTTGTTTGTTTTGATTACAAAAAAATATATAAATCGGAGTTTTCAGTGTTGGTTAAATAGAAAATATAGCACACACCGTTACGAAATTTCAGTTGTTGGCCTAGTTTTTTTATAAAGTCAGATTCCTGAACAAAAATTGTCTTAAATTTACCACTTTAACAACCTTTTCTTAATTTTTAGATAATAAAATATTAAAATATATTTGGTTCCTATAATATGTTCAATGAGCTCTAGGTGTTGACAACTTTACCTTTTTCAGCAACTAATTATTACTAAGGAAAATAAGACCCTGATAATCACTAATAATGGCGTCTAAAATCCGCCAATTTTTTTTTTAGTTTTTATGTACCTAGTGTTACCTGCACTATAAAGACGAATCTAATGTATTACTAAATAATAATAAAATAATATAGTTTCACAATTTCCTAACATGTATTACTACATTTCAAATATACGAGGGGAAAATTAAGTCATGTGCGGGATTCGAACCCGTGCCTATCCACCCCTTTAGCCGGGGTATGCTCTAACCAATTAAGCTAACATGACAATTTTCTTATCGTACTTTACCCATCGTATTGGGATTGAGCGACATCAATAGTACAACTTACATTGTACTACAAACAAGACCAGTTTTGCAATTGGGTTTTTACTTGTAAATGATGACGCAAACTTATAATTTTAATATCCGCATAGCAGGCGTTATTGCAAACATAACAATATTAAAATTCTTAACTTGTAGTAAAATTGCAACGCATCGTAAAACGTTACAGCTGTTCCAAGTATTATTTGTGTCGTCACAAAAAATTCTATAGCATTAAATTTTAGTGGAATCATATGATTTTAATTATGTATAATTATTTTATGCGGCGGTTTGATTTTATTAACAAAATACTACGAACTATATACGACACTACAGCTACTACAATAAAAACATTTCGACTACCTATAAATCATTGCAGACTCACAGGCAGTCCAAATGCTCCAGCCCACTACCAGTTGGCAGCGTTCCCAGCATACTGGTAGCATTGCCCCGACGAATCGCAATGCTTATTCGTTGAACCAAATAGGTGCCAGAATTTTGATAATGCGTCGCATTAACCAAGCGCTCTGCTAAGTTTTGGAAAATACGATGGAGTTCCTGGCCCTTACGGACCCAACGTCTCTACACCTAACGGCTCAACACCGAAGTTAGTATACATTATGTATTATACATATATCATTATTGAAAATACTTCCACAAAGTAACATCTGAATTTATTAATTTCTCCCTAAGAATATAAAAAGTTTGAACGCATATAATAAGTAATATAATTTCAGATCTTGATGAACTGCAAAGTATCATACAGGCAGAAATCTTAACAAATATTTTATTCCAATATTAAAAACCTAAAAAATATATACGCCATGTTGGTTAAAATCGGAGTATAGCAATTCCCAACTGATGTATTTTTATTCTGTGGTACGGAGTAAACATTTTCTGTAATTCAAAGAAAACTGAAATTGGATTGAGTCTTGCTTACATCTCTTCAAAGGCTGAAGATGAGGTACGTAATAAAAAATCTTGTTAAAAAATGATATGGTCCAATAATAATACGCGATACCTACTTGGTTTATTGAATTATTGGTTTGGAGATTTTATGTTAGAACGAGCGACATGCCGAAAAAACTGTTTTTTTTTTTTATTCCTGATAGATTAGCCTTTGACCACCATCTCACCTGATGGTAAGTGATGATGTGGTTAAAGATGATGTTCAGGCTAACCTAGAAGTACTGGCTCTCAAGCACAGCTGCCGGAACACACCGTTAGGTGCTCGGCAACAGAATTTCTACTTGAGGGTGGTAGCTAGCTAGGCGGGCATGCCCTACCAACATGCTATAACGACTGCCATCCTTAGACAACAACTGGGACCGACGGCTTAACGTGCCCTCCGAAGCACGGAAGCGCTCAGTAGTAACGTCACTAGCGGTTACCCATCTAACTCATGACCGTGGGCGACGTTGCTTAACTTTGCTGATCGGTTAAGAACAGCTAAATAAACTTAGCTACGAGCGCTTCAAAATAAATACAAAAATCTTTGAAATTTAAATGTACGAGTAGCCGACAAAGCTGATTATTTGTTAGATACCAGAACAAATCACTGGAATTCACGTTTATTTGTCTCTAGGACTTTTACGTTACTGTAAAAGATTAAAAAAATATATTACTCAGTACAGGACAGTACAGGTAATCCAAAACACAGCATAAAAATATTATACAACGAAATCTAGCTTGAAATCTAGGGATGTACCTACTGCCACCTGTTTCTACCATCAAGTGGTATTTTTTTTATTTTTTTTCATTACTGTGCTCTAGTTTGTAGAGTTTGGAAGCTGAAAAAAATACAGACCCGTGAGACTTATCAACTTTATGTCTCAGGGTGCAGAGCAGTTTGGCACTTGTGACGAATTCCATCTGTTATAGACAGGGGTTACTACTTAATAAGTTGGCATCGGACTGGACCACTATGGCCAATTTATGAATGAAATTCTATTGTTATAATTATCGCCGATGCCAATGGCATCGTTGTGGATGTTAACAAACCAGGCGAGCCTCGTGCATGTTCCATCACGAAAGCATAAAAAAGGAGTAAATTACGTAAACAACAATGGCCCGTGGGGTAACGGGGGTGCCGGGCTAGAATGTCACTTCCTCATATCATACCTTGACTGTTGTAAGACGCGAATAAGGGCAAAGTACCAGAAAGTGTTGTGAAGAACTGCACTAACATACTTTAACTTTAATCCGGTATGAGACCATCTGTGTCTACACCAATTACAACCAAAACTAATTTTTCAATTAGCATTATATTTTTTTATATCAGCTAACTCATACTATTTTTTTTATTTATAGCGTAAGTAGTAATTATTTTATATAAAAAAAAGAAATTTTTAATCATTCACCCAAAGAGAAACCACTGTATTCAGAACCCTGGAAAAGAAAAGATTGGCTAGTAAAGTGCACACAAGAATCAATTATAAATCTATTATGTTTTCCACAAACAAGTTCTTACCAACAGGAGTACCTCCAGTCAACCATCCAGGCGCCCAACCATTTCCCAGGCCTTTCTTCTGCCGAGCTAGCAGCTGCACAGTCAGAGCGTATGTAAGGAGCATCACTCCAAGTGGTATATAGAAGGAGATGATGGAACCAATAGCCTTGTACAGTGGATCGGGCACCATGCAGGATCCGCCGATGAG
Source organism: Plagodis pulveraria (assembly GCA_963890685.1). Taxonomy (NCBI): domain Eukaryota; kingdom Metazoa; phylum Arthropoda; class Insecta; order Lepidoptera; family Geometridae; genus Plagodis; species Plagodis pulveraria. The sequence goes on from OY982950.1 coordinate 8,470,608, forward strand.
GACTGAGTCTGCATTCTGTAATAAGATGAATAAGTTTGTTATTGGTTTCATTTAAAAGTCCTCTAATTTATTGCTATATAAGGATCTAATTGAATAACGCAAAGAAGAGAAATATTGGGTATCCGAGCTATTTCTCATGGCATTAACTATACCATTTACCTTGATTTCATTGTCTTGTGAAATGTTTCAAGGGAATACTTTTAAACTTCGAACATCCTCTCGATTAAATGTTATCGAAGAGGATAACGAAGAAAATACCCATATTTTATTTATTTATTGCTGATATACTATAACTGTATAAAGTAATTATGATGTGGTCCAGAATGCTATTCAGGATAACCTTAAATACTGGCCTCTCAAGGACAGATACCGGAACACACCGTTAAGTGCTTGGCGACAGATTTTCTAGTTGAGGATGGGATCTAGCCAGTTGGGCATTCGCAAAATGCCCTACTACCATGCTGTAACTACTTCCATCCTAAGTAAACAACCAGGACGGTTTAACCTGCCCTCCGAAGCACGAAAGCGTTCAGTAGTAGAGTCACTAGCGGTCATCCATCCAAGTCATGACCGCAGTGGACGTTGCTTAACTTAGCTGATAGGTTAAGAACGTCTAAGCAAACTTCGCTCCAAGTGCTTCAAATTATTCAAAATTCAATATTAAACCGATAAAACAGTAAAACAATTCCGAGAGTAAAGCTATAAATACTCGTATTTTATAAATGGTTTCGTGAGAAAACTTTAAATCCCGTAAAAGCTTCTTCAACGCCTACGAAATAGCTCGTCGGCTTCAAACAATGATTTGTTCTGGAGTCTCAATGGTTTCAATTAATTTAATTGAACGACACTGTAGTCGATATAAGTCAGCCATCGATAACGAGCTATTGTTTGCATCGAGTGTCGATCGAACTGGACAAAGGAAACAGTTTCAATGATACATTGTCGTAAACAGTACAGGAACGTACCTGTTTTAAAAACATTAAAAACAATAAATAAAGTATTATTATTGATGTAATTGCGCAACTTTTTTCTTTTTAAAATAGATATATTTATGAGAGTTGCTTGGTTAATAAACACTGGCAACATCTCCGGAACATTTTTGTCACCCACTCTAACCCCACATTATATTTCACGTAAAAATATTGTGACAGAAACCTTACCACCATAAAACTACGTGAGTGCGCAAGTTTATTCGCTGTTTAGTGGTTACTATTATATTTTCGATATAAAATAAAGTAAATTTAACAAAGTAATTGGTTAACATCTTAGTAGAATTGTACGCCATGTTTGTAATCAGCCAGTAATTAAAAAACTCGTAAGTATTTTATTTTAATAAATTTTCGTCCATTTTAAAACTTGTTGATTGAGTGATCAGAAGCGTTATAGAAACTGATATGTTATCGATGAGTTTTTGAACAAAGGTAGGTAGTTTAGTGATAGGTAATTTATATAGCCCATGGGGTGCTGGGCTAAAATGTCACCCCTCATCTCTTCCTGCGAGTGTTGTAAGCGTAAAATACTTGAAGGTACGCCGCAGCGCCTTCGTGAGGATTATTGTTTTATTGTCGATTTACCGATTTTGATGATTTTTTGTATTCGAGAGCTGGTGCTGTGTCATGTGGTCCCATTTAAATTTGAATGAGATCTGACTATAGTATAGTGTACTATAGTATTTAAGTTATCCCTAATGATGCGTATTTGAAGTTTATAGTCGTTTTTTTTTTGTTATATATATACAGGGTTATTGGTAAAATGCTAACAACCTCGTAGGGTTGACTTCTGCTAGTCCTAATAAACATTTAGAGACATTTTTTTTTTGGAGTTTTTTTTTGTGTTTGTTTATGTTTATATGACTGAATAAGCACAATGACAACCTGATATTATCAGTCTCTTGTGCCTGTAATTAAATATTTTATATTTTTTATTACTTTGCTCGTGTAAATATTCAAAACTCTACTCAAAGGGAGCGCGGCGTGGGCCAGTGTTGCCACGGCTGACTCTCTCAGCTTGGAGTGGGCATTGTCTTTTACTACTAGACACAGAACTTAAAAGAGTCAGACAGTAGTAAAAAAACTTATTGTTTTATGTTTTGAGTCTCTCCGAGCCAAGAGCGCCAGCCACGGCAAAAATAAACCGCGCCGCGCTCCCTTTGAATAGAGTTTTGAATATTTACATCTAGCTAAATAATAATTAATATGAAATAATAAATAACAGGCACAAGAGACTTTTAACATCAAGTTGTCCACGTGATTATTCCATCATATACACATAAACAAACACAAAGATAAAATAAAAATCATATTTTTTTCGAAAAAGAAAAATTTTTATATAAAAAAATCTTATATGTTTGTTACGACTAGCAGTCAACCTAAGGGGTTGGTTAGTATTTTACCAATAACCCTGTATATATACTGTAATTTTTTTAATTTTGTTAATGGACCCAACCATCTGTAGGTATTAAAAATCTTTTATTCATTAAATGCATATGCAAATAAGCGAAATAAATAAGTCAAATACAAAATGTATATTAGTAGTAATGTTTCTTAGAGCCGAAAGTTTATTGATCCGTAATAAAATACCCTGAACTAAAAAGGTACGAAGATCTAATGAAGATATAATGAAGAGGTCATAGGCTAACATCAGGTGAGCCTTGTTTCATGCGTGGACCGTCATAATCCGTTAAATAAATAAAAAGACTATCCTCTGGGCAGTTTGTCATAATTTGATGCTTTCTTAATGAGGTCAGGATAGGAGTACATATCAATGGCTTGATATTTTTTTTATTGGATTTTGATTAAACACTCGTTATCTTAAGCGTTAACCTGTGCCTAATAATAGATACATTTCGTCACAAGTGACGAACTGCACTGCGACCATCACTCAGAGACATACAGTTGTTAAGTCTCACGTGTCTGTAATTTGATAATTTCTGGCTCTCAAGGACTGATGCCAGAACTTGCTGTTAGGTGCTTGGCGATAGATTTTTACCTTGAAGGTGGTAGCTAGCCAGACGACCATTCGAAAAATCTCCTTACACCATGTGCTCAAGCCAGCGGTTCGGTTGGGATCGAACCATGGACCTGCGGCAAGGCAGTCCAAAATTATTACCGTTCGGCTATCACTGCTTCAATGAAGTATGTGAAAACTTGATACGATTCCACGTCTCCTTGGTAAAGGGGCACACACCCATGGCACTCCCGATGTATAAAACTGGGGGACCCGGGTTCGATTCCCAACATATAGAAAGAATAAAATAAGCTGTTCCACAGGCAGCTTAATGGGCAATTCAACCCTTTTTTATATCTGACCCCCGTAGGGTTCCGTAGGTAGGGTTCCGTAGGTAGCTAGAATGTCACCCCCCATTGCTACCTGTGGGTGTCGTAAGAGGCAATTAAAGGTAAAATACCGGAAGTTGGACAACAGCGCCTTCTGAGGAAGTGATATCTTGAACTGCGATCTCCAAGACGCCTGCCAAGCGTGGGGATTATGGCAAGTTACGTTTCCTAAAGTTTGATTAGTTGATAGACTCAATACCATACGCTGATTGATCAATTTTATTCTATGACGCGATATGTAACCAATCAGCGTTCAGTATTCAGTCTGTTAAAAGATAAAACTTTGCCAAACGTTTCAGAAACTGGGGATTAGTCTTGCGAGTCAAGATTACTTGCCACTTTTGTCTGGGAGAACCTCGACCACTCGAAAAAAATGCTCTAAAAATATCGTATATGTGAACATCTAGTTGAGTCTAATTATATATTTAGGTACAAGCTCGAGGAGCTTTGGCCTTCGATTAATTCACTAGAGACATATAAATTGAAGATCAATTGGAAAACCTCTTACGTCGCATCAAGGAGCTCTGTTGTTTAATTTGTAGCTCTACTAATGGATCTCTATAGCTCTACTCAATTATTAATTAACGAAGATTTGGTGAAATGGGACTTTGATAAAAGAATAATTGATTTCTTTAATATATTAATGGATTTGAGATGAATTGTTAATAAGAAGTTTTCGCATGGTGAAAGGGCATTTTGCGAATGCCCGCCTGGCTAGCGACCACCCTCAAGTAGAAAATCTGTCGCAAAGCACCTCACGGTGTGTTCCGGCAGCAGTCCTTGAGAGGCAGTGAAATTGCAGGCACATGAGACTTAATAACCATGTCTCAAGGTGACGGGCGCAGTGCAATTCGTGACTTATGACGAAATGCATCTGTTATAGGCAGAGGTTAGCCCGCTTAACATCAGGTGGGCCTCGAGCTTGTTCAGTCACATTAACATAAAAAAAAAAGTTGAGGAACTTTTAAGATTTTTGATTTCAAATCACCGTGCAATACAATACCACGCACAACACAATGGGCAAGCTTGGCTCTCTCAGCACTTTAGGTACAAACTACAGGTATGTCGGTGTATCCGTCCAGACGGGACTATTCTACGGTACGTGCCACGTGAAAAGAGATTGGTGCTATGCCTGGCTATGCGATAAGAAGAGGTATTATAAGTGAATATAAATATTAGGCACTCCGTGCTTTGCGAGCTGAAGTGCATTTTAACGTAAGACATTCAAACTGTTCGGAAATTAAAAACTGTACAATTCTGACGGTTATAAGCAAATCTGAACGATTATGAAGTCTCTTTTTATTAGAAACAAAATTAGCAAATCTAAAAATAAAATAAAAACCATTTGGAAGACTATAAATAGTGAAACTGGTAAAAATAAACCTGGAGATTCAACATATGTCTTAACTATTGATAAAAATCAAATCTCTGATTCAATACAAGTGGCGAATATATTTGAAAATTTTTTTTCTACCTTGCCCCTAGAAGCCACTAAGTCATTGGATTCTTGTCCCAATGTAGCAGAAACTATGTTAAAAAATAATTTTCCAAGCAAATCACCGGACTTTTCTTTCAGACACACCACAAGATTTGAAATTATAAAAACATTTCAAAGTTTAAACATAAAGAGTACTGAAGACTTGTGGGGTATGTCAGTAAAAGTGGTAGAGTCTATAATTTACATTATTGCACCATATTTAGAAACAATATTCAATCTTTGTGTCGATAGTGGAAACTTCCCCGATTTAATGAAACAAAGTAAAATCACTCCAATTTTAAAGTCGGGGTCTACATCTGACCCTTGCAATTATAGACCTATTTCCATCTTACCTGTTCTGAGTAAAGTATTCGAAAAAATTATGCTCAAACAACTACTATCCCATTTTAACAAGCATAATTTATTAAATGAGAATCAGTTTGGTTTCACCAAGAGCAAATCCACAACAGATGCAGGTGTTCAATTGATGTCGCATATACTGGAAGCCTGGGAGAGTTCACATGATGCTATTGGCGTATTTTGTGATCTTTCCAAGGCATTCGACTGTGTAGAGCACTGCACTCTGATTCGTAAACTTTCCCACTATGGTATTCGTGGGAAAGCTCTGAATCTTATAGAGTCATATCTGTCAGACAGGCTACAGAGGGTTGGAATAAATGGCAATACTTCTTCCGGGTCATTGGTAAAAATGGGAGTACCACAGGGATCAATTTTGGGACCTTTTCTGTTTCTAACATATATTAATGATCTGCCTTGCATGGTCAAAGATTTCTGCGATATTGTTTTATTCGCAGATGATACCTCTCTGATTTTTAAAGTAGATAGGAAAGACAGTGAACTGACGCATGTAAATAATGTATTATCTAAGATTTGTAAATGGTTTGCCGCTAATAATCTTCTCCTAAATTCAAAAAAGACGAAATGTTTAAAGTTTTCTTTACCAAATGTTCCTTATGTTGAACCAAACATAAAGCTTGGCCCAGATAAACTCCCTATTGACAAAGCGACAGTCTTCCTGGGAATCAAAATGGATTCCACTTTACAATGGGATCCACATATACATGATCTCTCCGGAAGACTTAGTTCTGCTGCATATGCAGTTCTTAGGATAAGACAGTTAACAGACGTAGCTACTGCTCGGCTAGTTTATTTCGCGTACTTCCACAGTATTATGTCGTATGGCGTATTGCTGTGGGGAACTGCTGCTGAGATAGAGACAATCTTTATCATACAAAAGCGTGCAATTCGAGCCATATATAAAATGGGTCCTAGGGAATCTGTGAGGGATCTTTTTAAAGAAATTGATATTTTAACTTTACCAAGTCTGTATATATTTGAAAATATTATGTATGTTCGTAAAAATTTGAGTAAATTTAAATTAAACAGTGACAATCACGATTACAATACTAGGAATAAAGATAAAATAGTGGTGCCAGGTTTTAGATTAGCAAAGACAAATAAAAGGTCCTTCTTAGGTAATTGTGTGCGGTTTTATAATAAAGTTCCCAAACATATTACAACGCTCACAGAAGGGAAATTCAAGTTGCATGTGAAAAACATATTGATTAAAAAATCCTACTACACAGTTTCTGATTACATAAACGACAAAAATGCCTGGACAATTCCGCCTCCGCCAAGCTATTGCCTGTCACCTACATAATTTAAACAAATATTGTAATAACTCTATTATATAGTATGTATGTAACACATTGTTAAAAGATGTTTAAAAGAATGGCCCCGAGTTTCTTGCCCGTTCTTCTCGCAGTGGCTCTATACAATTTATTTGCTGAACGTGGCAGTACAATGTAGAATATTTCAATACTAAAATTTGTAATTGACCTTCATAAGAGCGTCGTAGACGCCTAAATTGAATAAATGATTTTGACTTTGACTTTGACTTTGAAGTGCATGAGTGCGAAAACGAAACGTCAGTTAATATATTTTGTTAGTAATATTTCTATACAATATAAATAATTACAGGCACATATGACTTAACAGCTATGTCTCAAGTTGACGGGCGCAGTGCAATTCGTTACTTGTGATGAAATGCATCTGATTTAGGCAGAGGTTAGTCCGCTTAACATCAGGTGGGCCTCGAGCTTGTTTTGTCACAATAACATAAAAAAACACTACCACGTGCTAAGCGAAATTTACACAAATTTTCACAATTTTTTATTTCATAGAAATGATATGGTTTAAAAATGTGTTTATTTGTTTTAAATAAGTTAAGTTTTTAATTCTATGTAAGCCTGGACAACATCTTCGATTACATCACTTACCATAAGGTGAGATTGTGGTCAAAGGCTGACCTATCAGGCATTAAAAAAGTTTTTAACCAAAATTTTCAAATGGATAGTTTTGCTTTAATCTTATTGAGAAAAGCAAGTGATCAACTTTGATTGTTTATTATGATTGTGATGACAGCTACTTGATAGGGCTGACACTAACACCAACCCCCTTAGGAATGTTTTCGAGCCAATTTGCAGCAACACACTACTTGCCGTGGGTAACATTTGGTCAAAAAAATTAAACTATAAATGTATGATAAATATTATATACGTATAGCTACACATTGGGGGTGACGCCCAGCCCGTGGGGGGCTGGGCTAGAATGTCACCCCCCCATCTCTACCCGTGGGTGTCGTAAGAGGCGACTAAGGGTAATACACCAGAAACCTTCTGGTGTATTACTCTTAGTCGCCTCTTGGGCAGCAGCGCTTAACGCGAAACTGATATCTCACACTGCGATCCCCAAGACGCCTGCCAAGCGTGGGGATTACGGCAAATCCCCCCCATAATGGGGGAGGCTGTGTTCAGCAGTGGACAATCCGGCTGATACAGTACAGTATAGTAACACAGGCCGGATAAAAAAAAAAAATTTGTTAAATTGTTTTTTTTATAAATATTTGATATATAATTCAGCTTTGTTTTAGCTATAAGTGTGTTGAGGTCCGTCGCAATTTTAGTATCTTACTAAGACCACTCAACAAGAAATCACTGATAAACTTTCGCTTGATTAACACGTAGACAATTTAAATTGCTCATCAAAGAGTTTCAGAAATTTCAGAAATAAATTGGTAATTATTTTTATCAGTTGACGAGAACGGTTAAATTAATATCGAGAATTGCAATCACTTGTCAATTAGCTGAGGGTGGAATAAATTGGCATACTTTAATGGAAACCCAGTTTGTGGAAATTATTATAATATTCTTATACGTGTAAATATTATTTATTGTGTACATTCTTAATGTGAATTGGGCTGATAAAACAAAATTGTAATTGACCTAAGCGAGATCGCGAAGCGCGAGCAAAGCGTCTCCGTCTCAGCTTGGGCTAAAATGATTTCGTATGTCTGTCGGTTTTTTTTAATGTAATTGTGACGGAACAAGCACGAGGCACATCGTCGTAACCTCCGCTCATATCACGCAGTTACACACGTCATAAGTGACGAACTGCTCTGCATCCATCAACCTGAGAGATACAGTTGTTATGTCTACAATTATAACAATTACAGAATTTTACTGGCTCTCAAGAACTGCTGCCGGAACACACTGTTAGGTGCTTGGCTACAGATTTTCTACCTGAGGGTAACTCATTCCGTTTACGAGCTAGATACTAGTAACATACGTACGGACAGACTGACAAGTCTCATTAATAGGGTCTCCGTTTTTCCCTGTGGGCACGAAAATCTAATAACATTTATATTTTTAATATATACAAACCAAGACGACCAATTCCGTAATAACCTTAAATGCACCTTGGGTTTAAACTCACTCGCCCTATCACAACTTGAACATTTTGTGGCACACTGTACCGAATAACTATCACGCCAATATTTGTGCTTTAACATAGTAATTAAACTTCACACCTTGATGTGTTATCTGTCAAAAAGAACATAATTTTATAACCAAAAAAAAATTACATTAACAATTTTGTATTCATTGGATTGAATGTTATTATACTACTAACGCCATCTGTTAGAGTACCAAAGAGTTAATATCGATGCCACACAACTAAACTCAATACTCAAATACATCGTAGTTAATCTACATGACACCACTAGAATCAGGTTGTAAAATAAACGCAAGTACTCACAAAGCTCAGCTTTCTGCTTGTATTAGTATAATATTTTTTATTACACATAGGTATTATTTTTACAAATACATCGACACGAAAATAATAATTATTTACAATAGAATCCGATATAATAAATATGAGCGAAGAATCTATGAACCAAACAATATCAAAAGGCTAACGTTCGTCTCGGTGGGTCGAAATTAGATTGTCGTTTCGTACAAGACCGGTCAAGATAGGTTCCACTGCCCGATGGGTATATTCGATTTTCCACTGAAAACGAACAAAAACGTTTTAATTTTACGGCGGGTTAGAAAACTTCGAACGTTTTCGTTCAACAGGGGCTGTCGAAATAATGTTCACGTCGTTTAAGTGATTTCTTCAATCTTGATTATTTCAGGGGCGGCTCAGTTTAAAACTGTGTGCTGTTGGGACTGCCTCGTTTCTGTAGTGCGTCAGAGATGTTTGCTCAGGCTCGGATGGATGGCTTCCACGCTATCCTCAGGAAGAAGATGGCTTCTCTGTTCGAGTGCGAGACAGTCCCAACAGTTTTCTGAGAACAGTAGCTGAACGCTACAACTCGCCTGTCATGCGGCATTTTGTTTGTGTACTCGTTGATACAAATCGACATGTATACGCATAGGGTTCCGTGCGATGTGGTGCATTTTAATTGTTTTATTTATATGTGATACCTAACCTTTAGAAATAAGTTCTGCACTGTACTAACCAATGGATTTATAATTGTCCGAAATAAAAACATTTTGCTTTGATTTGATAAAACACTCCAGTGCACTAGACAGATCCAAATGCTTATTGAGCTCTGAAAAAAAATAGCTTTTATATAGTTCATTTTTAATGTTTACACCCGCAACAATCGTTTGTTACTATTGAGTACAAAAATATAACAAACTGTAGTCTAAATCACTTTACATTAGAGTGCGCTGAGTCAAATAGATAAAGAAGTTCAGATACCGCACGGCGCACAATAAGTGAAGCCAAATAAGCTTCATGCTCTCCCTTTCACTACTAAGGCATTCCCATGAAGCATGTAAGGGCCAGTATGACAAGTGACTTTTCTTGGCTGCAACGTGATGATTACGTCAATGATAGGCAAATGTGCCAAGGTCATATAAAATCAGACCAGTATTTTAATTTAAAATTTACTGATTAAAATGCTGGTAAAGTATTTATTTTAAGTAATAGTATTATTTACAACATTTATTTAACTTCTCGACTCAAACAGCGCAAGTGGTTACCTACCTGAGCTGCTATGGAGACCTTGGGTCCGTGGGCACCGGGAGCTCATCGTATTGTACAAAACTTATCAGAGCGCTTGGCCGATGCCACACCTGATCAAAATTCAGTTCAACGAATAAGCATTGCAATTCAACTTGCTGTGCAAGCTGGCAACTGGTAGAGCATGTATAAAGAAATGTATTCTTTATTCACGTGCTGGTAGTAAGCTGGAGCATTTGGACAGCCTATGGAGTCTTTAATGACTTGTAGGTTGTTTAAATGCTTACATTGACTACAATGTAACAATATACTACGCACCGTTTACAAGATTACAGCTTAGTAGCTCTAGTGTACTATTTTTTTATTTTTTTTATTCTTATAGCTTAGCTATATATATAGCTATATATCTCAACTGTTGGTAAGTGATGATGTGGTCGAAGATGTTATTCAGACTAAACTATAATTACTGGCTCTCAAGGACAGCTGCCGGAACACCCCGTTAGGTGCTTGGCGACAGATTTTCTACTTAAGGGTGGTAGCCAACTAGGCGGGCTTTCCCAAAATGCCCTACCACCATGCTATAACGACTGCCATCCTAAAACGACAACCTGGACCGACGGCTTAACGTGCCCTCCGAAGCACGGATACGCTCAATAGTAATGTCACTAGCGGTCACCCATCCAACTCATGACCGCGGCGGACGTTGCTTAACTTTGCTAATCGGTTAAGAACAGCTAAGCAAACTTCGGTCTAATTACAAAGTAATAAAATTATTCACATTTATAAAGTTAAGGCCCCTGATGGGTATAAGCCTCCTCAAACAGTTTCCAGGTTTTTCTCGCCCTTGCTTTCTTTATCCAGTCATTACCAGCATATTTTTTAATTTCGACTACCCGACATTCTTTAGGACGGCCTCTAGCTCTCTTGCCACTTTGACCTGCCCGAATTGTAGCCAAATGCGTACATCTTTCATTAAGATTTATAGTAAACATAAAAAAGTAAATTACTACAATTAGCAGAATTACTTTAATAAGTAAATAAATGTTTATGTTACGTTTATTAAGGTCTGAAATTCACATACCTTTTCCATGCAGATAAAAAGCACTTTACCACGCAGATTTCAAATGATTAACAACACCGTTCTGAGGTTGTGAGGTGAAATGATAATTATATATCTAATTTCTTAATATTCAGCTGGTCCCTGAGCAAACGTTTGGTTTGCGCACAGTGAAACATTACTACTATAAAATACGCAATTTTATGATTGGGTTGGGCTTTATTAGTAGTTATACCATTACAAGATCGTGAAAAGCTCAATTATTGAGTATCTCCTAAAAATCTTTTTATAACCGCCATTTTTGTGTGCTATGTTATAAATATTACGAGTGGATAGATAGCCACAAGCAATGTTGTCACCTTCAATGTTTTCTCAATTAGGTCATAAACAGTTTTTCAATAACGACGCTCGGTTGAAAATTAAAATAAAACAAGTCATGTGTGAAAAATACAATGTTTTTTTTTGACTATTTTATGGCATTTAGGGCCCGTATCAGAATGTCCTAAGAAAGTCCTGGGTTAACCAACGCATAAATTAACTGCATGTTAAAAGTTCCGGTCAACGGGCAGTGCGTATCACAATATTTTTTATATTTATAAGTATTTAACGGGATGGTTTTCCCGATGGAGTACAGCATGGGGTTCTTCAAAAAGGGCGTGAAGAGATTTCTTCAGGGTCGGCAACGCGCGAGTGATACCCCTGGTGTTGCAAGCGTCCATAGGCTACGGTAACTGCTTACCATCAGGCGGGCCGTATGCTTGTTTGCCACCTTTGTGGTACAAAAATAAAAAAAAAAAAAAAAAACTTAATCGCCATAAAAACAGTTATAAATTTATTTATTTACCTCGACGTTTCGACTTGACTTCGACTCGCCCGCCTTTCAAGACGTTGACACCCGCCTCTTCAGTCCGCTCGTGACCACGACCAATGCAACTTGGTCGAAACGTCGAGGTAAATAAATAAATTTATAAATGTTTTTATCGCGATTAAGTCCCGCTAAATACTTATAAATATCGCGAATCAAGTCGCGAAAGTCTTAAAGTTACAATATTTTTTAGTTGTTATCATATACAAGTGTATCGTCCAATTTAAATAATCATGGGTTGGTCGATCGATCTGGCAACGCCGCTAAATATTAAAATTTTATTTTATTTTATATATTAAAATGTGAGTCTGCAATGACTTACAGGTTGTCTAAATTCTTTTATTGTAGTAGCTATGGTGTTGTATATAGTTCGTAGTATTTTGTTAATAAAGGCACACCGAAGGTAATTTTGTTTTTTTTAAATTCCATGTTTCGTAAACATTTTGAGTATAACGATAAACTTATGTCGGTGCCAGTCAGCTGTGGTGGATTAGGTTTAAAGTTTACCTCATTATAAAATACACTTAAGCTTTGTGTTGCAGCAACACCATTACAGAAGTGACATGCTGCTCTTTTAGCAACTTTTTCTTTCTTTGACTTTTAGGTACAGGACGAGATGGTAGGATGCAAATTCTAGCATTTCCCAGCATCCCTGGGGGCTTGAAATCAATATTAGCTTGGAAATAATTATAATATTTTATAAATATATTTGGTGGTGGCTACTGTGTTAAAAAATATCTATTAACCGAGAGCTGACTTTTATTTTGGTCCAAAAAAATAAAATAATATACAGAGAAGCACATAATACAGCCAGTTTTCTAGGGAAAAGTGCCTAGGTTAGATCTAACAAACCCTACCGAGGTTTGTTAGATTTTTAGTGCACAATATTTGCCGTAGAAGATATATTATTCAATTTATCAATTCATGTAATCAGAAATACGATTTCTTCAAGATCATAAAAATTAAAATAATACAATCATATAGATGTGTGTAGTCTTTTTTTTTTTTTTTTTTTTTTTTTTTTTTATGCTGGATAGGTTAGCCTTTGACCACTATCTCACCTGATGGTAAGTGATGATGTGGTCGAAGATGTTGTTCAGGCTAACCTAGAAGTACTGGCTCTCAAGGACAGCTGCCGGAACACACCGTTAGGTGCTTGGCGACAGATTTTCTACTTGAGGGTGGTAGCTAGCCAGGCGGGCATTCGCAAAATACCCTACCACCATGCTGTAACGACTGCCATCCTAAGACAACAACCGGGACCGACGGCTTAACGTGCCCTCCGAAGCACGGAAGCGCTCAGTAGTAATGTCACTAACGGTCACCCATCCAACTCATGACCACGCGCGACGTTGCTTAACTTTGCTGATCGGTTGAGAACAGCTAAGTAAACTTCGCTATGAGCGCTTCAAAAGTCTATTTAGTTGACTGTTGAAAGATGATGTAAAATTTTCATTGGCCTTTCCTCCCCTTACATGAGATTTGGTGAGATGTCACCCATTCCAAAAAAAAGTCTTTCAAAATAAAGTCATTCAAATATTCACACAGTTTCTTTGAAACACTTATTGTAACTTCGCTTAACCTATAAATTTATTGATATAGTATATATATATAAGTTGATGCCTGAAACACAAACAGCTTTATTTTCATAAAAACTAACGTGAGTTGACATAATTATTTACTGAATATACCGGCTAGCACTCATCTTTACTGCTCGAACACCGGTCGGAGATTACGACCAAACACCGTGAATGCTAGCCGGTATATTCAGTAAATAACAAACAGCTTTTATTCAACAGTTCTAGGTAGTATAACTGGAACCTACTCGAACATTCTAAAACCGGCCCTTTGTATGAAATATAACGTCGCTTGCCGCACCTTTGCATGCTGGCACGTATTTGGGAGGTCCCATTTTGTGAAAATTTAAGTAGGGACCGATGATAACGCCTGACCAGAATCCGCATGCACTAAACAGCGATTTTATCGGTGTTAGTGTATCTTATGTACGCTTATCTCATGCCCCAAATCCGTAAATTTTCTATGTTCATATAGGTACTCATCAATTCATTCTAAAAAGGTGTGGTTCCTAAATTATTATGTAGATGATATAATAGATAAATTTGGGTTCCCTAAAGTATACAGCGCGGCACTCGTCATTATATATGGCCGTTACTTAAGTTCCATATAAACAAATGAATCTGAAAGTTGAAATCGATCTTAAGATGCTGTTTTGACTTTGATTGATGCTGTGTTTTTTATTGCTTATTGATAAGCCTTTGACCACAATCTCACCTGATGGTTAGTGATGATGTGGTCGAAGATTTTAACAGGCTTAACTTAATAAAATAATAATATAAGAATAATTGGCTCTCAAGGACAGCTGCTGGAACACAGTGTTAGGTGCTTGGTGACAGATTTTCAACTTGAGGGTGGTAGCTAGTCAGGCTGTCATTCGTAAAATACCCTTCTACCATGCTCAAGCCCGCGGCGGGATTCGAGCTATGGACCTGCTGCGCGTCAGTCCATAGCCAATGCCACTGAGTTATCACTGCTTCAAAACGTTTTATATGTAAAACATCAGTCAAAAATAGCACTTTTGAGATGTGTCTATTAATACAAGCCTAACCCAGTGTTTTTTTTTATAGCTGATAGGCTAACCTTTGACCACTATCTCATCCGATGGTAAGTGAAGATGTGATCGAAGATGTTGTTCAGGCTAGCCTAGAATTATAGTTTTAATTATAGGACCTAGTATTCGGCAAAATGAATCACAAATAAGCCTCATTGTTGAGAGCGACAAGAAAAGGACCTGGAGCTGACGTGAAATTTGCTTAGTTGAAATCACAAAACGGCACTTCTTGTGAATGACGAGAATTTGACTGCCCCAGCTTTGATTGTGAAGCAGCGATGTTTTTGGCAGATCTTGTGATTCGGCGATGCACTGATTTTATGATGAGACGGGATTAATTTACTTTTTTTTTTACAATACTTTACTTTAATGTTGTTCTGTGTAATCTAGCCTGTATTGTATTGGATTTATAAACAAAAACAACAAAGTATGTGCAATGCTACAAAATTACAAACGCATATAGGCAATTTAAGGGGTATTCCTACAGGCATTCCAACCCACTACAAGTTAGCAGCGTGCTACCATCATTGCCCCGTTGGTTTGAAATGCTTATTTGCTGAGCCAAATAAGTGCCAGCATTTATACGCTGTAGATCAATAGCATCTTAACATGCGAATTAATGTCTTTACGGAACATTTATTGCTTGTGATTTAAATATCACGATTTGATTAATTTTATTGGAATAGGAGCTTTGTTGCGTAGTACTAACTAAATATTTTTATAAACTCAAGTTTATAAAAATATTTGGTAGCTTTAGAGGTTGTTGAATTAATAGTTAGTTACTAAAAAGCGCGATAATCCTACAAATTACCGACGAAATAATATATGTATTATATATAATTATATATATGTATATAATATATGACAAATAAGCGATTAATAAGAAAAATAATACAGACAAGCTAAATAAATGCGAATTTTATAAAAAACAATAAAAAACACGCATTTCAAGTCCTTCTTTTTAGGATGTAAGCATACAAAGCAAGTAAGTATTATGTTATAGAAAAGTGGGTCCATACGTGGCTTTTATTTTTAATTAAATGGTACATTATTTTATTGTATTTATTTAATTTACTTTGTTTCGAATGAAACGATTTAAGCGAATTCAAAAAAGTGTTGGGATTATGTAATTTATTACCTTATACATGGGCATAAAAATTAATAGTATCAGGTACAAGGCCCTTCTGGTGTTAACCTCTGCCTCTTTTTTTTCATTTTTAATGTTATTGGGACGGAGCAAGCCCGAGGCCAACCTGTTTAGGTGGAATTACCCTATAACAGATGCATTTCGTCCACGACGAATTGCACTGCGTCCGTCATACTGAGACGTACAGTTGTTAAGTCTCATGTTCCTGTAATTTAACTGGGTCTCAAGGAATGCTGCCGGAACACACTGTTAGGTGCTTGGCGAAAGATTTTCTACTTGAGGATGGTAGCTAGCTAGGTGGGCATTCCCAAAATTCCCTTCCACCATGCCTATAACAGATACATTTAGACACAAGTGACGAACTGCACCGATCACCTTGAGACATAAAGTCTCATGTGCCTGCGATTTTGCCGGCACCCATCCCTTTTGACAGGAACACAGTGATGCAAACATTACTGCTTGGCGGTAGAAATAGGTATGGTAGCAGTACTTCCACGGATGAACTCGTTCAAGAGTTTTACTGCTACTAAAATTGTTTGTTCATATTAAAATCCATAAGGCATAAAACCAGATCACGCGTCGTATCGCCCAAAGGCTCTGATAATATTTGGAATAAAAGATGAGCTCTCTAGCTTTACAGATCCAATGTCTCAAACAACAATACAACAAATGTTTTAATTAAATGAACACCGATTTTAGCCCTTACTTCATCCATTGACATATCGCATGTTGTCTCAAAACTCTCAAATACATCTGTGGTCATTTCTGTCTATTATAAAAACTTTTACGTATTATTTTACCCAGTCATTGCGCATAATTAATCATTAAGCCAAATTTTGAATTATATAAATCAACCTCAATAACGTGGTGTATAATTTCTAAAAATTCCAACCTCAGTAACGATGTCTTCAAATTGAACCAATCACTCAGTCTGGTTACGAATAAAAATACGCCAATGTCTTGAAAATAGATTGTTTAGAGCTATTTGGAAGCTTAAATAATAAATGGTCGCTATCAGAAGGCAGATTTGATATAAAATTGTGAAGTTGAAAATAAATATGGGAATAAATTCCCGTCGTTTTTTTTCCGTTTCTGGGAAAGGGTTGGAGGTTAACAAGATAAGCGTCAGATCAAAGTGTTGTTTAAATAAGTAATCAAAGAAAAAGTATTGAGGAAGTAAGGTTGTATTAAATTATAATCTACCTTACTGAGACCGTTCAGGCTGCGCGACTTTGAAATAAACTTCCGGTTAATATAAGGCAAGCTCAGTCTATTGCTGTATTCAAAAGTCAAATTAAAGACCAATATTTAGCCACTTTACCATCTCATTGAAATTTTAGTCTGTATCCGTTATGTTTACCAGTATGTAGTATTTAGTATTAAGTAGTATAAGTTATTGGTTTAACCCTTAACCGGAATCGTGGGTCAATTTGGACCCACCGTCAACTAAAAAACTGTTTTATTTTGAAACGCGCGAAGCCAGACGCTTGTGCGTCCATGTAATCTCATGACGTCGCGAGGTGCGGCGGGGGCCGGAAGTTCGGCGCTTGGAGTTTACTGGAAGTAGAGGTACGTGCGATCGCCGGGTCCATTTCGACCCACGATTCTAGTTACGTAAGCTTTTTTCTTAGTGCATACTTTTTTATTTTGTATTGTTTCAAGCATTTTATAAGAAAAATGACACAATATCTTGGTGACAAGGAGATCAGCGAATTATTATTAGACGAAATAGATACAGATCCAGAATTTTTAAGTAATTTTCAACCTTGTGAAGACGAATACATTAACGACAACGAAAATCTGCAACTCGATATTTCGCCTACCTCAAGTGATTCTGACAATGATATAATTGATGAAGATGATGATGATGAAGGTAGACAAACATCAAGTGACACATCTTACAGAGGAAAAAATCGATTCAAGTGGTACAAAAAAGTAATGTGTATCAAGTGCCATACTTAGATTGATAGACTGATATTGATATTTTTGTTCCTTATTAGATTAGGATGTCATTTTTTTTATGTTTTACTTTTGCTTTGAAGAATCTATATTTTTGTTAAGGGGAAGATACGGAAAACCCTGTTATAAATATATTTTTTGCATTTTACGTTTTTTTATGGTTTAATTATATATCAAAGTGTTGTATAGAAAAATTCCTGTCAAAAATAAGAGTAAATGTTGTTTATAAAAAAATAAGATAATTTTAAGATATTGTTTAATAAACACATATTTATATTTTGTAGACAACTTGTTTTATTATAATATTCATTCATTAATGTGGTAACCTAAAATAGTTTAGGAAATATGAGGGTTTTCACTTTAGGGTCCAAATAGACCCACGTTTCCAGTTAGGTTGGTCAAAATAACGATTCCGGTTAAGGGTTAATAGTATGTAGTATGTTTATGTATATGTTGTTAGCTTAGTATATTGTACCTGTAATATTACTTAATCAGTATTCTTTTGAAAGTAAGCATTTGATTTATGTAAGTAGATATATATAATTAATTTATAGTGTTCACCAACCTCTCTAACTCCTTAAACGATCTCCACCCAAAGGTTGACTGGAAGAGATCGCTTTAAGCGATAAGTCCGCCCTTTGTAGTTTAGTTTTAATAATTTCTTATTTATTGTATTTTTATATTGGTGTACAATAAAGTGTTTTGTATTGTATTGTACTTAATTTTTAATGTATTTTTTTTTTCATAATCCATAATTGATTATTATATACCCACTATGCACACTGTATCAGCCGGATAGTCCACAGCTGAACATAGCCTCCCCCATTAATGGGGGTTTTGCCATAATCCCCTCGCTTGGCAGACAGCTTGGAGATATACTGTGAAACGCAAACAGTGTTTATATACTATGCATATTGATATTTAATTATTATTTACAGAAAAAAATTGTTTTATATTTGTTCCTTGCACCGCGCTCCTTTTTGCCAAGTTGGCGTCTGATATTTGCTATTGCCAGCTACTTTTCCAAGAATACAGGACACTGCCAGTACTATAGGTGTGCGTGAACCGTGGTATCTTTAATTTTTTCATCGTATTGCTGCCGGTGTTGGCGACAGAGATACCATAGAGCTCACAACGTGGAGCCGAAATGGTCACGCAATGCGTGATTTTCTTCCCGAGAACATTCCATTTATTGTATGAGCTTTCTGCCGAGCTTTTCTTCTACTGAATGGTTCGGGTTTTTCAAGAAGGGTATGACTATGTTTTTGAAAGGTTGGCAACGTGCAAGTGATGCAGCAGGTGTTGCAAGCGTAGATAGTCTACACTAACCAATACACATAAGGTGGGCTACATACATGGACCAACCGAAATACCGCATGTTGGAAACTTAAGATATAAATGCCTTATGCCATACCCGATCAAGTGTCAAATTTTCCTGATATGTTTCTTTGATACAGTCATTTTGTTATCAGTTGATTTTATTTCGTGACTTTTTGATTGGTATTTGCAAATTTGCGATTATTATAAGTTAATGATGATAGTTTTTTTTTATTACTATTACCAAACTCATACCCAAAACTATTATATTAACAATAAAATAATAAATAAGAAATGATGAGTCAAAAAACTATAAAACATGCTGTGAGATCGGAGTATATAGTCAAAATTATATAGTCGAAATTACAGGCACATGAGACTTAACAACTATGTCTAAAAGTGACGGGCGCAGTGCAATTCATGACTTGTGATGCAATGCATCTGTTATAGACAGAGGTACGCTTAAGATCAGGTAGACCTCGAGCTTGTTCCATCACAATAACATAAAAAAAAACATTATGAAAAAAAAACATATGACTTCCAATGCCCAACTTCCTGTACTTTTATGAGAACATTGCCAGGTACAATAATGTGCCGACCAAATGCGTGTTAGTCTCACATACCGAGGGCTCCATACCAACACTAACTTTTGTTCGAGGTCCTCAACGGTAGTCTAAGCCACACTTGCCCAGTTTTTAATATCTGTTGTTGTTCTTTATATTACAACGATACCAAGTTTAAGGTTTTTATGTAGACCTAATTGTTTTATTTTTAATGCGTACGCACGCATTAAAATCTGTACAATATAAATTATTTATATAAATTATATTTTAAACGTATAAATCAATAATATAAAATTTGTAACTTCATATGAACTTATTAAATTATAAATATCAAAGCAATATGTTTTGTGCATATATGAATTTTATACTTACATATTTTAAACGCATAATTGTATTATACTCCACAACACATTTTGCAAATGCTCGCCTGGCTAGCTACCTCCCTCAATAAGAAAATTTGTCGCCAAGCACCTAACAGTGAGACTTTGAGAACTGTCTTTGAGAGCCAGTAATTCTAGGTTAAGCCTGTTAAAACCTTCGACCACGTCATATCTTACTATTAAGTAAGATTATGGTGACAGGCTTACCTATCAGCAATAAAAAAGCGCCCCTTTTTCTAGTACGGAACCCAAAATAAATTAATTAATAAAATTCAAGTCCTTAGAATCCATTACATGCTTACAAGTAGAAATACTAATACTTTGAAGCAGTGATAGCCCAGTGGCATTGGCTATGGACTGCCGCGCAGCAGGTCCATGGTTCGAATCCCGCCCAGAGCTTGAGCTTCACCGCATGGTGGAAGGGCATTTTCGAATGCCCGCCTGGCTAGCGACCACCTTCAAGTAGAAAATCTGTCGCCAAGCACCTAACGGTGTGTTCCGGCAGCAGTCCTTGAGAGCCAGAAAAATTACAGGCTAATGAGACCTATCAACTAGACGTCTCAGTGTGACGGGCACAGTGCAATTCGTCGTTGACGAAATGCGTCTGTTATAGGCAGAGGTTAGTCCACTTAACATCAGGTGGGCCTAGGGCTTGTTCCGTCACAATAACATAAAAAAAAAACTAGCGTGAATAATCAAGCGAGTCGCGCCTTTTCTGTCACTTTATACCTAAAAAATAGCAGTCATATAGCCCCGTAATAACAGGTTATAAACCAACCCCATTTTACTAGCAATAACACTCGGCTCTCAGTATGATAAATGAGTACTTGGCGTTGATAAAAAAATCACGCAGAAACGCTATTAAATGACTAACATTACACGTAACTGCGTGCATGTGCTTCATGTATAAACAAATCTAATTATTTTAAGTGGTGATCTCTCTTCCATTTACAGAATAACGATTAATAGTATTACATGTTTGGATATACATTTTCAACGAGTCACATGCGGATTCCCAAAGAGTTCCATGATCGTAGCCAAAAAAGATTTAAACATAGTTAGAGATGTTTCATTACATATACAGGGTTATTGGTAAAATGCTAACAACCTTTTAGGGTTGTATTCTGCTAGTCCTATGAAACATTATGCCATGTTTCTTTTTGTTTTGAAAAAAAATAAAAATATATATGTTTTTGACTGAATAAGCACGAGGAACCCCTGATGTCAAAAGTCTCTTGAGCCTTTAATGTATTATTTTCAAAACTCTATTCAAAGGGATTACGGCACGTTCCAGTGTTGCAGTGGCGGGTACCCTTGCCTCGGAATAGGCATTAAAACACAAAAAAAAAATGAAAAAACAAAATAAAAAAAAAACAACATGTTTCTTAGTACCAGCAGAAGTCAACCCTAAGAGGTTGTTAGCATTTTACCAATAACCCTGTATTTTGGTTATTCTCGTGTACCATCCCGTGAAGGAGCGAACACAATGCCATCTGTATCCGGATTGTCTGCTGCTGAACACAGCCTCCCCCATCATAGGGGGGTTTGCCATAGTCCCCTTCTTAGCTTGGGATCGCAGTGTGAGATATCAGTTCCTCAAAAAGCGCTGTTGCCCACTTTTTGTTGTGTTCCAATTAATCGCCTCTTACAACACCTATGGACAGAGACATTCTAGCCCGGCAACTAATGGGCATCTATTGGTATTGTATATTTCCAGACTCCAAACTGCCACTAAAATTTGTTTGTAAGAAAAACTCAAAGTTATTTGAACCTTAAGATTACAAACAACGCTTCACGCCACTCGACGAACGAAACATGCTATAAAAATTTGACCCTGCTCAGTCCAGACTATAAAAGTTGAATTTTGATATTAAGAATTCTGGCTTGACTATAACAGCAACGTATTAAATGGACTATTTTTGCACATTTGATATAAAACAAGACTTAATATCCTACTGGTGCTATGAGTCAGAATTTCCAAGTGGTGTGGCGTCAGCCAAGCCATCGGTCTTAAAAACGCAGGCAAAACATTTACATTAATTACATTCAACGCAATTTATGGCATACAATGCAATGCAATTCATATGCATTTACAGTTTAAAAGGAGAGAACATAATTGTCTTAGCCAAACGCAAGCAGCATAAAGGTACATTATCATAGGGAGTACATTGTAATATAGTATTAATTAGTTTATGTATGGGTAGAAAAAATATAAGTGCATGCAGCATTTTATACCCTATTTTGTCATTGTGTTTTCAACAATTTAGACAATTATGAAAAGTAACGATGGTGATGATGTAAAGTATCTTATATGTTTTTTTTTCAACCGGCGGTATGCCTTTATTAACAAAATACTAGAAACTATATACAACACTACAGCTACTACAATAAAAGCATTTAGTTCCCTATAAGTCATAGGCAGTCCAAATGCTCTAGCCCACTACCAGTTGGCAGCGTGCCCAGCATGTTGGCAGCATTGCCCCGTTGAATTGCAATGCTTATTCTTTGAGCCAAATAGGTGCCAGCATTTTGATCACGCGTCCCATCGACCAAGCGCTCTGATAAGTTTTGGAAATGTTAATATGTCTTATATGTTAATCTAGGACCCAATATATATATAAAGATTCTTCCATACAAGTTCAGCCGTTTCGTGAAAGAGTAACAAACATATACACTCTCAAACTTTCACATTTATTTTAGTGTGATCTTTCTACTGTAATCCCAATCATAGGTGGCAGGTACAAATTGTGCTCTCAACATTAAAGGCAACAGAAGGACATTATTGTCGTTTTGGCTTGATAGACGGCTGTTTGCTCGTCGTCAACCGTCCTTGACATTGCTCACTTTGGTAGTACCTATCATTTGGATAATCAGAGCCCTGTTGTACACTCAATGTGTTGCAGCACCCTACTCAAATCTACACATTACTTTTAATAAGTAATCTGTTCTTTAGTCGCCTTTGGCTGGAAATCTAATAGAAGGATTTGTAAAGGCTATACATATGTCATACATACGAAAGTTTATGAGTGAGTTTGTAAAGAAGTCCGAATGTCTTAAACACAACTGCCCTTTAGTTGCTGCATCAGAGTACAGGGCGTAATGTAACCGACTTTTGTATTGGGTTTGGGACGGCTTTGAGTTTAATTTAGAGTCCGTAAATATATCTACACGTCGCATCTTATATGGTATCATTTAATTTGTGGCAATTAAAAAAAAATGCAAACATGATTCTGTACCGTATAATAATTAAAACACCATACAGAAAAGTATGTTTTAAAATGTATAAAGACGTAACCTTTGATCTTTCCGGCTGGCAACATTTCCCAACCCTTTTGAGGCTGGGTATTAAGGGCGGATGAATATTTACCACATGAAATTAGTCCACGGCTATTTATTTATAGCTTGTCATCAAAACAACTCAAAGCATTGCAAAAGTACATGCTCTGGCTGGTATTTTTTTTGTTTTACTTTAAAGCATTTACTTTATGTAGGTACGTTATAGCTGACATTGGTTTTTACTGTATCTATAGGTATTACATATATACTTTAGTGTGTTTTATAGTAGATTGTATGTTAATAATATAATATTTTTATTAGTAGTAGTAGTATAATATTTTTATTTTAACAAAATAATATTTTTACGGCGAGAGCGCTTTTTTGTTGCCAGAGCGAAATGAGGGATTCTTTAATAGAATCCTGCCCGGCTAGCATGCGCGCCACGAGTAAATTTTGTCTACACTTTATCCCGTGTAAAATAGACATATCGCACTATGTCTACGAGTGCTAACATGGCAGGGCAAAGAACTCGTCCTTGTTTACCTGTATTTTGGCTACCCGTGGCTACTTGTCGACCAACACTACCATGCGCGACTCAGTTTAAATCGATTTTTGACACTTATCTGCGAGTATTTGCGTGAATTTTCTCTCCCTACTTTTTGAGGACGAGATAAATCTGTAGTCTATCTCGCGCATCCCAGTATAATGGGGGCGATCGACGATTTAGTACAAATTTACTTTCCGTCCAGTGTTATACTTGTGTGTGTAATCACTACATAACGAAATTTGAATTTGAACACAACTCTCGAACTTTTGTGCGTAGCTAAATTCAATATGTTTCAATAAAGCGGTAGGTAGGGGTTTCAACTATATTTTATTATTATATACTATATGTTGCTGATTAATAAAAAAAACAGTTATACGTACGTTAATCAGCAGGTATTAAATAAATATTAAAATTTTAATGAAATTCGCCGCAGTCAATATTTAAAGTTATCAAAATGAATAAATACTTTTGGGGTTCCGTACCCAATATTATGTTGCTATAAAATATTAATAGGTACTTATATTTCATTAAACAATATATAAATATATTGTTTAATGAAACGAAAATCAGATAAGCTGTTAGGGATAAAACAGATAGTGAAAAAAGTTTTTATCACAGCTACTGAACTAGTTTTTAGGGTCCCATTTATTTGTTCTTTGTTTAACAATATTATGCATTAATATTTTATAGCAATATAACCATCGTCAAAAAAGATAAAAATAAAATACTTGATGCATAAAAGTCAGCAAATAAATGTATCATTCGTTTGAAAATTACATCAACGGGAACAGTTTTTAATCATAACCTTCATACTCATAGCCATCACACCTAACATAATTCCTTATGAAGTGTCGAGAACGGGAAAAATAAATTAATCGTTCATAAAAGGATGGTATTTTATTAGTTCACAGTCCATCACTGCTTATTTCCTAAAACTGTTCCAAATTCAACCAACAAACAGTGCAATGGAGAATCGTCCACAGATAATCTCAATGAACAGATCTTAGCGTGGTGCGGCCGCTGCTATCGTCCGCCACTTGTCTCTCGTGTCGTGCGTGACATATCTCTTATTTACACATGCTAGCCAGGCTGAACGTAAGGAGCGATTCAAAGTACTGCGCCCGAGTAATGCGCCTGTAACAAAACCGAATGTGAGTCTAGATCAATTACAGTACAGGTTTCAATAAAATGCGCATTTTAAAATACTATGGTTATACTTTACTATTACACCACATACATAGTCACTTACTTTTACGGCAAGAAAGACTTTGTCGGGTGCCTCATTAAGGAAAGTCTCCAAGTTTTCGACTGAGAACACTTTGAATTTTTTAGGTTTAATCCATGAGACATCCTCTTCAGATACGCTATTAATTTTGAATATGTGTCCAATTTTAAGTCGTTATTATAACTGACTGTCGATTTTAGCATTGAGTAGGTACTCCAAAGATGTTTAGTTTTTGCTAAGTACTGGAAATAAGCCAAAAACACAAATACTACAAAATATTTGGCGCCTCTTGCATTTATCCATTCAATAAAATTACCATATATTTCTCCCGGGATTTTGCAGTTAATAGATTATACTTAATTCACATTTATTGTGTCAGTTCTAATACTTTCAGGAGTTAATTCTATGCTTTAACTGTCACATGAAGAACTCATTTTTCAAAACAAAACCATCAGGTGAGATAGTGGTCAAAGGTTAATCTATCAGGCATAAAAAAAAAAAACATGAATTTCTAACAATCCGTGAAAATTAACGAAAACGCAAACAATAACAAACAATATTTGCGTTCGATTTCTTTGGCACTGAACCCTAGGTTGTTCCAAATTCAAAAAGTGCGCGACAATGATAATTGCGGCGCACTTATAAAGAGGATTTAAAACACATTACTGATAAAATTATCTTATATAAAATACCACTTTTGACCAACTGAGCTAACATGACAATGACTCATAACTCTAATTTTTCATCTCGTTCTACCATTGTATGGGGATGGAGCGACACCTATTGTTCAACTAACGTTGTACTACAAACAACGTAAGTTGAACTACCCCGGCTATAGGGGTGGATGACGCGGGTTTGAATCCCGCACATGACTATAATTCACCATGTAATATTTTTTTAATTTTGTCATTTTATCTGCACTGCACGCGTTATTTCGAAAATTAAAATATTATAATAAAATTATAATTGAATCTGCCTGAGAATATAGTGTTACATCGTACTCTTTAGTTAATTAAATAAATTCACCCAATTACCCACTTCATCAGTTACCACTGGGGAGATAATATCAGCCATAAATAAATTACCTTCTGAGTCAGGCTGTTACATGGCATTTATGTTTGTGTAACTCTATGGTTCTCTATTGTATATCTCAAATACGGGAACGGCTTATATATCTATGATACTATCTTCGGAAAAAATAAGCGACTCACCTATGTTATATAACATTTTAATTGACCTTTAGTTATAAGCCTTCATTTGCAAATAATAATTCAAATAGAACATACCTTGGAATATTTAAGACTCAAGGGAAGACTCATTGCACTGGACAATATCCAAACAAAGACGATCTTGACGGTGACTCTCTTTCTTGTTTTGTTTCTGCCAAACCTCATTGGATAGCGTAGGGACAGGTATCTGAAACAATAAACACATTTTAAACACCTTAAAAAAAAAGGGGCGTCACAGTTAGTGTGCACGATGCACCTCTATTTAGGTTTTTTATATTTTGATTTGACAATGGAGTCTATCAATTGGGAGTCAGCGTTTCATAAATGATTAGGTATAATAATTAATCTACAGTTAGGGGTGAATTCATAAAAGCTTTGATTAAAGTCATTTGTAGTCTGAGCAGGAAGCACTGCTCCCGCCGCTGATTGAGTGAGTGGGCTGTTGCTGTTTATAATGCGCAAAAGAGCTTCCTACCTGAAAGGTAGAAGGTACATACTACCAATAAGAGCATTTCCTAGACGGGTTGACATCAGGAAGGTGGTTGGCTTTAACCGATTCCAAAAGTATTCACAATCTTTTTCTTGTGTTGTCTTTTAAGTTGTATGCGAAATCATATTGCTTTGTCTCTTTCAGTTATTATACTGCGTTCATAATCGCGAAACGCAGCCTGGCAAGCAGCTCGGGAAGCACCAAGACGCGCCTCGGTCAAGGTCATGCCCGTCGAATGTAAAGTTAAACGAAAACATATGAACGCAGCAATAGATCAGTTGTTGTACCGAACTCACACGAGTTGGATAATTGTGGAAAGATAATGATTTGAGGTTTCAAATGATATTTTATATTGCATGCCTGTCAAGTTCTAATAATACTATAATATGGCGACAGCAAGCTAATTTATTAGTTGCGACAGAAGACAAACAACGCAATTTCTTGGTAACAGTAGTTGATGAATATTATCCTCGTTCTGATCAACTCCTTATGTTAATTTTAATATTGATATGTTTGCAATAACGCCTGCTTGGCGGATTACATTACAAAATCTATCGTAACACGATGGTTAAATAAAAACCAGAGAAAAATTGGAGTTATGATGAAAATATAGTTTACCTGTCAACACTGATTGTACAGAGATGCATAATAGAAGCTGTGCAAAGAAGAACGTCGAGGCAGATCCAAGTGAGGCAATAAACAGCCGATAGCGGGAAATATCCTGTAGACAAAAAAATTAGTTTGTTAGTTAATTATCTCTTTAGCAATGATAGCCGAGCGGCTAGTGTGGTGAAAAGGCATTTTGCGAATGCTTTTTTGGCTAGCTACCACACTCAAGTAGATAATCTTGTTCCGGTATAATCCAATAAAAAAAATCATAATAGGGAAAATATTTCTTATAACTAATTACTACAATATTGAATAAATGTTTAAACAAAGAATTTAGCCGTAGTTGTACCAATTGTTAACTTTTGACAAATCAGAAAGAATGAAAGAATACATATTTTAGAGGTAAATCCGAACGTTATAAAAAACATCGCAACGCATGTATTTCTCGAAAGGGGAGGTAAAAGTTTCTAAAGACCCACGTTTTAAAGTTTCACCAGACTTGTTTTTAGTGTCATCTAAAGAGACCTATTAGTCATCTACTGGACGTGGTTGCATACTCCGAAATACAAATGAAAATTTCATCGTCATCTAAATCCTACCTGAAACAGCCACATAGAAAAATTCTAAAACCGCTATTTTACACAAACACATCTATAAAGAAATTACATCTTTTCTAATTTTTTTTATTGCACTTAGGTATGCCTTTGGCCACAATCTCACCGGATGGTAAGTGATGATGTGGTCGAAGGTGTTACCACGTTTAACCTAGAATTACTCGCTCTTAAGAACAGCTGCCTGAACACAACGTTAGATGCTTAGTGGCAGATTTTCTACTAGAGGGTGGTTGCTAGCCAGGCGGGCATTCACAAAATGCCCTTCCACCATGCGGAGAAGCTCAAGCCCACGGCGGGATTCAAACCGTGGACCTGCTGTGCCAAAGACACTGAGCCACCACTGCTTCAAAAAATTAAAAACCACTGGACCGCTTTGGATGAAATTTGGTATGGAAATAGTTTAAGACCCGCGGAAAGACAGGATATTTTTTGTCCAACTGCGCGAAAAGAGGTTAATGGTTTTGCGTGATAACCAACATTTCCCGCGGGCCGAGCCGCGACCTAGTATGGGATATATGACCTCAAAATCATCATTATTATCATAATTTATATATATAAGTTTGGTAAATTATATATTTCTCGAACAAAATATTAAATGATTATTAACGAGTTGGATTCTGTTTCATAACCAACCACTTCCCTGATACGGTTCTCAGTTGGTCGTAGATAAATAAATAGCACAGTTTTATTAAGTAGGCATGTTTAGTTAAAATATTAAAACGGGCCTGAATAAATGTCGATAAAATGTTGTCATGTCCCAAAATGTTCGTTGTGGGCGGACGTCAACACCTCGCCTGTGCGGTATGAAAGGATTCCGAAGGAGGTGGTGCTTTTGTCAGCGGGTAATAAATAGTACATACATTTAACATTGTATTTATTGCATAAACGCCTGCTCAATAGATAAGCTATGTAATAAATCAGCCAATTTTGCGCTAGCTTCCTAAATACGAGTTGCTCGGTAAGCTGTGATTTTTAAAACAATAAATATTTACATTTTCATTATTAAATAGCAAAGCATATTACGATTGTTATGCTGTGATTGCCACACACAATTTATCTTGTTAAGATCGGTAACTAAATGAAACAATAGAATTGTATTGTTATCCGGTGAACGTATTTGTCGGAGTGAAAACGGACAGCAGCGGGTTAGTTTCTTCAGTGTTCATCCGTCAAGCCATCAAACAATTTACGTTTTTCACGAGACTGGCAACAATTTGTTTTATCGACGTCATTCCAGTCCATGATCGCGGCTAGTCTATGTTCATATGAGAGACTGTGACTTCAAATCTTACTTCACAAGATACTGTTATGACTTGAAATGATAATAAATAGATTTAGGCGTTACTTTGCGGAAATCCATATTTAATAATAACAAATATTTTTAAAATATTTTATGAAAACATCAAATTGATATTTTAATAAAACACTTAAAAAATACAAAAATATATCTAGTGACAATTCCGCCTAATTTTCCTGTTAAACCGACGTGACGTCACAAACTCCACGCAGCCAAACCGGAAGAATTTTCGGCGCGTTTCGCTTCTACACGAAGCATCCTCAGGAGGTCTTGACTCTACGAGCGCATGATCGAGAATGAGTGGCCGGCGGCTCAGCCTGCCTTATATAGACTCGGGCTGAGTCAGCACGCCTTTGTCTAGACTCGAGCGTGAGTCACTGCTCGTTGTTGTAGCATATCAAGTTCATTTTCTAGTGGTTTGTGTCTTCTCATTTGGATGATACCTTTGGATGTACGCCCACGTAATGAGAGTTCTGTTATTCAACCTGATGTCGAGAACCGTACAATCTTCGACATATTCAAAACCAATGTTTAGAAGATAAGCGCCAAGATGCAATATACACATGTTTTTTCCTAGTCTGAGTATGATTGTTTTTTTTAACACGGAATAAAGTTTCCACTTTGAATAGGAAAACACTTCTGAAAGCATGAGAATAATCATTTCCATGCAAATCAAAATTTGTATAAGGATATGAATTGAACCAGTTGGTCCTTATATGTGAGCGCTTTTGCTTGATTTGTTTCCGCTAAATATAGCACTATACCCACTCAATGAGGTCGGTACGCCTTCTCAGTATCATTTTACTCCAAATTTGCTGGACTTGGCAAACATCGATTGGTCACTAATGATGGCCGGAATGTTTCAGTTTGTTTATTTTGATAAAAGGTTTGTGTTTGGTTGAGACGAATGAGTAGGACGACAGGGATTTTTTGGAATGATCGAACTGATACCAATTTTATATTTTATAATATATTTTATGCAAGAAGCTATTTAATAATATTATTATATATAGGAAATGCCTATGCAATAATATTTATTTATTTTATGTTATATGATATATTGAAAATTGTTTAGTGAATTTTCTTACGAAAAAATATTAAAAGAGACGGGTTAAGTGGATTGGATTACCACACCGAAGGTTCCGTAGCAACAAAATATTTATCAAGAATCATTATTTTATGCATACACGTATAGATCCATAGCGTATATCTAATCCGGAGCGGTAGATCCTCCGATCATAGAAACAAGGGAGATTTACGTACAGTCATTAATCGTTCGTGTTACGATATCTCCGAGGATCCACTTGTTTCTCTAACACAAAAATAAAAACAATAACTAAGGCACACTTCCTCAAATTTCTCACCTGCACTAAGACACTTGCAGTAACATCAATAAACCAGCAAATAGCACACATGTTAAAAGAGGTCGGTGCATCTTACGATGGGGTAAATGAAAAACCTAAAAATAAACGCGATTCTTGTATGGGAACCTCTTGTATTTTTAATTTGTCATTATTATAATTTGCAGTCTACCTTATCACATATTTTATGACATAATCAAGTAGTGGCTACATATTACCGTTATAAAGATACAGCCATTAAAAGGTCAGGTGGCTTGACGACTACATAATGGGTGTTTTAACGGAACCCTATAAAAGCAAATTAACACTTAATATTTTTTTGTCCGGCGGCGGTAAAAAGTCGGTCTCTTACTCCGTACATTGTTTATTGGTAGGTATATAAATACATTATTTACATGTATTATAATAGTATTTTAATTTTCTTTTCAATATTTTTATATTTTTTTTATTTAAAAGCAAAATAAAAACTCATTTACATATTTATCTAAGGGCCAATTTAACCAAACTAGACGAAAACTATACGAGGATAACTTTAATCTTTGATTTTTTTATTCCTTACAAGCCACTAAATATTATAGACTTTTGTAATAATAATAATAAAAGTTTTTTAGTACCAGAAAAAATAACGTAGTTTACAAAATTCTTTATAATGTACAAATAGCCACTCCACTAGGATTCCTTATTATTAGGACGTTTAGTCGACGCAACGCGTAATCTATATACTATAGCGCCTGTTTGCTCATCGAACAAGCATTGCGATCCGACGGAGAAATGCTGCCAAAATGCTGGGCACGCTGCAAAATGGTAGTGGGCTGGAGAATTCGCCCTGCCTGTGAGCCTGCATTAATCTGTAAGTTGTCTGAGCGCTTTCTTTGCAGTACATGTAGTGTTGTATATAATTCATGGCGTTTTGTGATATATACATATCACCGGTAAAAAACCGGCCAAATGCGAGTTGAGCTCATACATTGAGGTGTCCGTACAAATCTGTAGGCATTTAAGTAAAAGTAATGGTATTTTTATGGCTTAATGAAATCCATAACTATTTTTTTAAATTTATAAATATTTTTATTATATGATGTAACTAAAATTTTATGCTTTTCGTAATAGTTTCTTTATCTGTGTATTATACGTTGCTTCGTATCAAATTTATAGATTTTGAGATCACGGGAAGTATTGAAGATTTAAATTGCCTTGTGAGTGTCGAAAATTTGCGGCATAAACGACGGTAGACCTGAGTATTTGATATTAATTTCAACTTAATACCTGCACGCGTTCCTGAGAAAAAAGGTCTTGACAGACAGACAGACGGATAACAAAGTGATCCTATAAGGTTTCGTTTTTTCCTTTTGAGGTACGGAACCCTATAAAACATAATACCCACGTTTTGGCAGATCACATATACGTATAAGTTGAAACCAAATATGTATGTAATTTATAATATCTAAATGCCTATTCATAAAAGGTGTAATGCCAAAATAATGATTAATTCAAAAATCAAAATAAAATGTACGACAAACGAATAAGTAATCAGAAAAAAAAACGAGGCGTTATCTATTTGAAAATAGAAATATAATAGACACACGTTCATTCGTGCAACAACAAGGATTTCCTCCAAGAGTAAGATGCAAAAACAAACCGCATCCCGACCTAATCTACAAACCAAAGTGCTGAACAAGACGACAGCCACCGAAGCGAGGGCGAATGAGGCATGTAACCAACACTGAATTCCGGATCAGTCAGCTGTCTAACAATCCGAAAGAAGGATTAACGGACACTGAGGTCAGTAGTGGGTGCAACAGGAAAGGTCATCGCATCAGGCAGGGCATCATACCAAAGGTGACCATTTGTGTCACTTCACACGCCAAAGCGAAGTCACGAAAAGATCTCGCCACATGATAAGTTTTCACAAGCTATTTACCATGGGAGCCATTGAAATCGCCTAGTATCACGACCTCTGCTCTATATAAGTATAGAACTAAACACACATAAAAAGTACAGTTCGTTTAAAAACAAGAATATTTCATCAAACAAACTAAAAAAACCTAATAATTTGCAGATCAAGTTTTTTTTTTTTTTTATAACCTCCATCTGTCGCTCACTTAAATTACACGCAATCAATTCCCACAAGTACGTATTAAGATAAGTACAATTAGTATACAGAACAATAATTAAACTAAGTACCAAAAGGGTAAATGCTTATAAGCAACGCTTCCGAAACTCCGAATTCGCCAAATTCATAAACAAACCAACACAAAGCAGACAACTGTAGCAGCGGTGTTTCAAACAGATTAACAATTCAACGTACCGTGTTCGTAGCTTCTAAAATGTCTAATGTTTCACAAAGCAACCTTCTCAAATCTCACGTTCTACCTAAATGGAACAAATAATTACTTCATGATATATTGCCACGGTAATATCTAGAGGATTACACACCAATTCAATTTATCGAATCTAAGTAACGAAGCGCTCGTAGCGAAGTTTACGTAGCCGTTCTTAACTGATCAGCTAAGTTAAGCAACGTTCGCCGCGGTCTAGATTTGGATGGGTCACCGCTAGTAACATCACTTCTCAGCGCTTTCGTGCTTCCGGGGGCACGATAAAAGCCGTCGGTCCCAATTATTGTCTTAGGATAGCAGCCGTTATAGCATAAACGTAGGGCATTTTGCGAATGCCCTCCTGACTAGCTACCACCCTCAAGTAGAAAATCTAAGCACCTAATAGTGTGTTCCAGCAGCTGTCCTTGAAAACCAATAATTCTAGGTTAGCCTGAACAATATCTTCGACCACATCATCACTTACCAACAGGTGAGATAGTGGTCAAAGGCTAACCTATCAAGCAAAGTGATTCCCTAATTCATAAGTATCTCCATGATAGTAAAAATACATTATTTATGTAAAAAACTAGTACTCTTCTCATTACATCAATGCCTACTTTTACGATAACATCATCGACATTGCTGCATAAGCACGATGCTACGATACAGAATAACACACACACTTAAATACGACGAACTCACACGAAGACAAGAAAGTAAAATAACGAAACTTATTCCAGTCCATTTGATAACACAATAAAACTAATTTCAAGATGTCTAAGCATTAAATTTTAGTCGTTACTTGAATTAAGATTAATTTACCTATTATCAAAATTCTAGCAGTCACTTGAATTAAGATTAATTAACTATCAAGTTCTAGTCGTTGCTTAAATTAAGATTAATTTGTCAAGATATATCACTGAAATATTTAAGTTATTGCTAATTTTGATACTATATAAACTAGTTAATTTATTGATATTGTTACAATTATAGCATATATAATTTGAAGCGCTCGTAGCGAAGTTTGCTTTGCCGTTTATAACCGATCAACTAAGTTAGGTAACGTCCACCGTGGTCATGACTTGGATGGGTGACCGCTAGTGACATAACTACTGAGCGCTTCCGTGCTTCGGAAGGCACGTTAAGAACGCACCGAGCTTTTTATGCATTCGCGTTTGTGTGCGTGAGTAAGGCACGCCGCCAGCATCCGTCCCCGTCCGACGGCCGAAGCTGTACTAAATGGGGACAGGGAAAAAGCATCGTGGCTTTGGCTAAAATGGGCGAAACGTGCGTGAATTTAGCTATTTCCTTCGTATAATAAAAACAAGGATCTATTTGAAAAAATTAATGTGTATACGTTATAGAAAACACGTCGTTTTTATATTATTCAAAAACTGATGACTTTCCGTGAAGTATTTACACCGTGCTAAGGGTTTATCTAATTGTTTAGATATAACTTTGGATGTTTTTATCTATCAAGGTCACTTTAAGTAATCGTGTTTCTAAAGTATATGATTTATGAACTGAATCCTCAAAAAATATATATATTAAATGCACAACTCAAAATTAAGAAATAAAGATACATCAAGGGTTCAAACGAACGTAGGTATTTCACAATTGCCTCGGTGCAGGCTTAAGCCGTCGGCGGTGCCGGTTGGTGTCTTAGGATTATTTTTGGATTAAACTAAATCTTGTATGAAAACCAGAATAAAATTTAAACCGAATATTTACGGATCACAAAACATAAATACTGGGGAAAATAAAGATTCTCGTGTATCAATAGTCTTCTTTTTTGAACAAGAAAATGTGTTCTACCCAAAACAAATTGTAAATAATCTTTGCTCAGTGCTACATCACAATGCTTTTAATATTTTTTGATCCGTGATATCTAAACTATAACCTTAGTTAATACAGAAAAATTACAGACTCCAAAAAAATCCTCTATTTATCATATGTACTTGTATTAGCTCTTCTACTGATATAAAGAATCGAATGCACGTAATATGCTTTATTGAAGTTAGCCCTCAGTAACCTTTTCGTTCCTTAAACATTATGACCTCCCTTTGTATGAACCACTAGATAGGATAACAAATCATTAGATTTTTCAATAATTTCCTGATGTTGTTTTGCTTTGTTGGACGTCATATAAAGTTAAAAAAAACATCTATTTATTACTGTTTTCCAGAGAAGTAAATCAATATTTCTTTTTAAATAATTAAGAATCCTTCAATCCATGAGTTTATAAGTGATCGTTGAACATACATTTTTACAGTTACATACAAACGCTCAGGATTTGTAACTTTTCAAAGAGTCTTTACCGGGTCAATTATGATGATACGAACCTTTTCTTATAGCCATAAAGTTATCAGAGCATTTGCGGGGTTCCATAATTAAAGCATGATCGATCGCTCTATTTGTGTTCAAAGTCATTAGCCCGTGAAGTTTTGTAATTAGTTTCTTGTATCTGCTGACGTTCGTGTTTGTTACGAAGTATACTTGACGGGAGATATTATCAATGAATTAGTTTCAGGAGGATTATTTAGAGAGAACAAACTTCTCTGTCCACGTCAAACAAATAGCCGAACTAAATTATTTCGCTTTGAAAGCTTACATATATTGAACTTATGGAAATTCTCGCAATTTCCAAGCGTAGGTGAACGCTTGAAGAAGAACGATTTATACGTTCGAGAAGTTTCAGCGGGAAATCAGTAATATAACATATTTGATATTTTGTGTTTCTTCGGCCGTTGTGTATTTCACTGGTAGATTATTAAATCTTAACGTCTAATAATCTTCGTGAACATATTGGACTAAAGGCAAACAGAATTATAGCAAGTAATGCTAATATTCGTGTTCTCGCCCAATCTCACTACAAAATGTTTGTAATATGTTAAATATTTACATTATTTTTATTCATATTTGGGCCGCTGGGTCCGTGAGGGCCGGGAGCTCATCGTATTTTTCATAACTTGTCAGAGCGCTTGGTCAATGCGACGCGTGGAAAAAATGCTGGCTGGCTCAATGAATAAGCATTGCAATTCAACGGGCAATGCTGCCAACATGCTTTGCAACCTTCCAACTGGTAGTAAGCAGGAGCGTTTGGTACCTATAAGTCTCTCATGACTTGTTCTCTTGACTTGGTTGTCTAAATGTTTTTATTGTAGTAGCTGTAGTGTTGTCGTTCGAAGTATTTTATTAATAAAGGCATACCGCATTACATATTATATACTTGACGACTGGCAAATGTGGCAGGGACTAAAATAGTTATTACAAATGCAGAATCTTTTAGAGATTTTATCAGTTTTATCGAGCTTGTAGTGGTAACTAAACCTAGCTACAAGCACGATACAATTATTTTAATATTGTTAGGTTTGCAATAACGCCTGCTATGCGGATTTTATTACAAAATCACAAATAAATGATAGGAAAAAATTAAGTTATGTGCAGGAATCGAAATCGGGTTGTTTGTAGTACAACGCAAGTGGTACTATAGATGTCGCTCCATCCCAATACGATGGTAAAAGAAGGATAGGAAAGATTTGAGTTATGACGTCATGTCATATTAGCTCAATTGGTTAGAGCATACCCCGGCTCAAGGGGTGGACCGACGCGGGTTTGAATCCCGCACATGACTTACATTTTTCCTATCGTATATTTGTGATTTTGTAACGATACTATTATTTTGAACTTCCCGTAGAAATAATAATGTATGTCTCATTGAACAGAGGTAGTCCACCGGCTCCCTTTGCATAGAGTTTTGAATATTTAAATAAAGATAAGATATAAAAAAATAACAAAAATATAAAAAGAAAAAACATTAATGTAAAAATGTTTGTTAGGACTAGGGGAAGTCAACCCTAAGAAGTTGTTAGCATTTTCCAATATCCCTGTAAAACTACATTCATTCTATTAAAAAAAATTCGAATCCCTGGATCGGGTCCTGTTTCATACAGCTTAGTCTGCCATTAAAATTTGTGCAATAGTCCGTATATCTGATAGGGCAATAGTTTCGCCTCCTATTGGATCGTACATATCTTTGGGGAGGTTCAATGAGTAAAAACTTCTATTGAT
This sequence comes from Plagodis pulveraria, assembly GCA_963890685.1. Classification (NCBI taxonomy): domain Eukaryota; kingdom Metazoa; phylum Arthropoda; class Insecta; order Lepidoptera; family Geometridae; genus Plagodis; species Plagodis pulveraria. The sequence continues at coordinate 8,507,705 of OY982950.1, forward strand.
ACAGGAGTGAAATGACAGTCGGATATTTGCTATTTTTACACAACTGCGACAAACCCCAAAAGAAGGGTTATGTGTTTCACCTGTAGGTACGTTTATCCGTACCTATGTTGCTCGTGTAGCTATGCAACGGCTCAACTGATTTTAATAAATGAGACATCATCCGAATTTTTTTGATGTTACAAAATACAGGGTACAAGTTGTCACGGTACATTAACTGCTTAAAAAATAAAATGGCAAATTTTATGCGACGTAAAAAATTAGAAAACATATTTTAAGACCCTTTACTGGTGTTTCATAATAAAAGGACGTAAGAGGTGCAAAGGAAAATTAATACTTATTAATCTATATGGTTTTAAGCAGTTTGAAGTGACGAATAGAAAATGGCATTTTTTCACTTCAGTCGAGTTTTCAGTTTATAAGAAATTTGCTTGTTAGTATACACTCATCCAATACGTGTATCGCTCTACGTATCCTGTTTCGTCTGATACCGTCCGATTGCTAGTCGGCTTAATATCGCAAAGCCCTTGGGGTACCCGTAATAATTGATCGGGCGGTAATTAAAGCCAACATGGCTTCGGTATTGTCGATAGTACGGTACGCCATTTAGGAATAATTGTACTCGTATCACTTTCACACATCTGGTGAAGCGTTTTGGCAGTCTGTAATTTACCTGTCTTGTATAGTATATTCATTTAAAGCATTAAGGAATTTTATTATACAAGCGAAGCACTCGTTGCGAAGTTTGCTTAGCAGTTCTTAACCGATCAGCTACGACTCGGATGGGTGACCGCTAGTGACATTACTACTGAGCGCTTCCGTGAATCGGAGGGAACGTTAAACCGTCGGTCCCGGTTATTATCTTAGGATGGCAGTCGTTACAGCATGGTGGTATGGAATTTGAAAAAGCCCGCCTGGCCATAGAGTAAAAAATCAATTGCCAAGCACCTAAAGGTGTGTTCTAGGAGCAGCTGTCCTTGAGTACCAGTAATTCTAGGTTAGCCTGCGAAACGACTTCCACCACATGATCATTAACCATCAAGTGACATAGTGGTCAAAGGCTAGCCTAGCAGTTATAAACAAAAAAAAAACGTATACCCTACCACTCCAAGAAGAACAATCTGGTACAAACAGCTAACAGAGTGACATTTAAATATTTTTTTAGAGCTGGTAAATTTTTATGAATGCTAATCTTTAGGTCTGATGAATTCTGGTTGCTGGTCTAGTAGTCGCACCATCTCATATGATAGATAAATAATAAAATAAGAGTTTAAAATTTGGGTCTGTCCAGCCTGTCCTGATAGTTGAGTGGTTTTGGTACCCAGACAAGCAAAAAACGCTATAAGGCTTACAGACGCGGATTCGAATCCCGTTCGAGAATAAAATGATTTACACTAACAATTAGTAGATAGTGCTTGAAATCATAACTAGAAACCTGACAGTGTGTTCTGGTAGTTGTCCTTGAAGGCCAATTTTCATAGGAGGTCAAGATTTTTACCATTTTTGACCACAGTAGGTGAGACAGTAGTCAAAGGCTAACTTGTCAGCTTAAAAAACAAAACGTTATTTAAAAATTTATGAAGCCGAAGAATAAAGGAGTAATTCTATTTAGGAAACTTCCAAACAAATCTGATATGTTTCATGCTCATAAAACCGAAAATATATGTTTTCTTTATCGGTGTGGTTTTGACTATGATAAGTCAGTAAATGAATTCGTCAGCTAACATTTTCTGTTTAATATGAAAATTTAATAAGATTTTACGTACCGAAATCGAGTTCGAAAATTTGATCAGCATTAATTTGTTTCGCTTCTAAAATTCAAATTAATGTAAACTGAAATCCGATCAGCTATGGAGCCCTGAGGGGTCTGCGGTTGTGCCAAATTAAGCCTGCCACTGAGTATCGCTACCACAAAAATAACCGCTCCGTATTGGAAAACCCAGGACTGTTTAGTCATATATTTACATTGGGATTACAAAGCGCTTTAGAGCTGAAGTTTTAGCTCTTATTTATTCATGTAGTCTGATTCAGAATAGAACATCAACATGACGAAAGATTGTAAACCATTCTAGTCTTCATTTTATTAAAATAAGCTAAGTGCCGTACCATCCTAATTGGAGAGAGGAAAAATTTAATAATGTAGAACTATTGCTACTCATATAAAATATTAGGTTCTTTGTTTTTCATTTGATTCTAAGGAAGTAAATCTGCTAAATATTATTAAAGATTGTATTAATTATACTTCTTAATATTCAACAACTATTTAGTGAATTATGTTAAATTAATCTAAATCTAATCTAAGTGAACTGGAATCATTTCTATCAAGGTTTTCGTAGCGCTTTCCATAAAAACGTAGTTTCTTTATATTTATATTGCTAAGTGTTCAAACTCGATGTAATTTTGAATGCAGGTCCTTGAACCTAAATGCATACTCTTGGTTTACAAGTTTTCCGTAATTTTACGTATTTTTTTTTAATTAATTACAAGAACTGTTTTCTATGGGGATTTAGATTTTCTCAACCAGAAGCATAGATTTTAGGCTCAGAGATATGTTTGCATAATTTTAACCATTGGTTCTTAAATTTTAATAAAGTCTTCGGCAAGGTTACGATCATATTTTTGATCTCTTTTTTTTATTTCAATGCACCATAAGAACAGCCAAACCTTTTTTTTTTTATTATTCTATATGGCTGGTGTTAGAACCATCAAACTCGAACCATTTTACAAGTTAGTACAGCCGATGCGTAAGAGATGGCGCTACTAGAAAAATTAACAATCGCAAGCGTTTCTTGCACATTCTAAAGTAGCTAGTACAAATTATTAGTTTTTGTGAGTTTGTTTTGAGTTTCAATAAAAGATTTAAATATTATTCAAATAAAGTTCAAGTGGTGTAAAAAGTGGTTTTTGTTGTGCATACGGTCCCTAGTGTATTGAACATGGTGCCGAAACCCGGGAACTTTGAATTATGATGTGACTGTGAGTGAAGTGAATTAGTGAATAATACGGATTGTTGGACTTTGTAACTGTGAGTAGTAATAAAAACTTGAACATTAACTTAAAAGAATCTGTGCTTATTTGGACTTGTAAAATTTTCGTAAATATACTATATCGACTTAGAAAAATTTGTGCTCATTTGGACTTGTAAAATTTTCGTAACTATACTATATTAACTTAGAAAAATTTGTGCTCATTTGGACTTGTAAAATTTTCGTAAATATACTACATCGACTTAGAAAAATCTGTGCTGATTGGGACTTGTAAAAAATTCGTGAATACCATATCGACTTAGAAAAATCTGTGCTGATTGGGACTTGTAAAATTATCGAGAATACTACATCGACTTAGAAAATTCAGTGCTAATTGGGACTTACAAAAATCTGTGCTTATTAGGACTTTATTTTCGATCAAGATGTCTTCTGAGATAAAATCTTTACTTCTTAAGCAAGATGAATTATTGAAATTAATTAATAAAGCTTATACAAATTATTGCAAGTCTTCTAAGACAAGAAAAACATCTTCTTATATCGAGATCAGAAATGAATCATTAGAGTCATTATGGATGAAGTTTAAGGATAACCACGACCAAATTGTGAGCATAAGCGACAAAGATAAGCAAGCTGAATTATCCTATTTTACTGAAGACAGATATGAACAATTCGAAGAAATATATGTTGATTATAAATCAAAAATGAAAGATGATTTAAAGGGCTTTGCATTATTGACGCCTTCAGTGACAGCTACACAAATACCATCGACTTCTGGATGTGAAGTTAGATTGCCACAGATAAATTTACCTCGATTTTCAAGTGGATATGAAGAGTGGCAAGCTTTCCATGATATGTTCGTCTCATTAATTCATAACAATGCAAATTTGAGTTCAGTGCAAAAGTTGCACTACCTTAAAAGCTGTTTACACGGCGAAGCAGAATACGTTTTGAAGAACCTATCTACCATAGACACAAATTACGCTGAAGCTTGGAAGCAACTTGTGAGACGTTATAATAATAAAAGATTCAATACAAATGAAGTGCTAAAGAGACTTTTATCACAGAAACCAATTAACGCAGAGTCATCGAGCGCTATAAAACAACTTTTAGATACAACGTCTGCGTGTTTAAAATCTCTATCGAATCTGCATATTGACACAAGTTCCTGGGATGCCATTGTTAACCATATAGTGGTGTCAAAAATGGACCAAGAATCGCGTAAACAATGGGAGCTTCAATTGAATCAAGTGGATACCGATGAATTACCATCATGGGAACAGTTACAGAAGTTCATGGAAACCAGATTTAGAACAATAGAGATGTTAGAGGGTGTCAAGTCAACGTCAAAATCAAAATCTTTTCACTCATCAGTCGAGGAGAAGAAGAAGTCTTACATAGTATGTGCAATGTGCAATGGGCAGCACGCTCTTTATCAATGCAAGCAATTCGGAAAGCATACACCATCAGAGAGGTCTGAATTCGTTCAAAAAAAGGGACTATGCTTTAACTGTCTTGCACCTAATCACCCTGTGAAGAGATGCCATCAATCAACTAGTTGCCGAAGATGTGGAAGACGTCATCATTCATTATTGCACATAGAGAAAGATGAGACAAAGGGACCCACAATGCAAGAGGCAGGAGATACAAAACCACACACACCACCTCGAGAGAGTACTACGATTGTATCGAACTTTTCAAAAAACTTTTCACCTAGTGAAGTGTTGTTAGCCACTGCAGTAGTTAGGGCAAAATCGGTGAACGGTTCTATCTGCTATTCATTGCCTAGTATTTTGTTTTATATACGTGAGCGAATTGGTTTGTTATTATCGTCACTATTATTACCGCAATTTGTGAAGGACAGTTGTCCTTAGTGGGCGGATTATGTTAGAACCATCAAACTTGAACCATTTTACAAGTTAGTACAGCCGATGCGTAAGAGATGGCGCTACTAGAAAAATTAACAATCGCAAGCGTTTCTTGCACATTCTAAAGTAGCTAGTACAAATTATTAGTTTTTGTGAGTTTGTTTTGAGTTTCAATAAAAGATTTAAATATTATTCAAATAAAGTTCAAGTGGTGTAAAAAGTGGTTTTTGTTGTGCATACGGTCCCGAACATACGGTTGAACAGCTGGATTAATAAGCCTAATGTCATGAAAGTAGTTTGGTAGTATCAGATGGAAGGTCCTCAAACTCCAAAGTTTATATTTATTCGTCAAGTACGATTGGACGAAACATTGTCCAATGTGGTTTTGGTCAAATATGTTGCAAATAAAATCCTATTTCGTCAAGGTAACATAGTAAATCATACAGCCTTAGAGCCACCGGAAACATTACAAGGGGGGTACAAAATCTGGTTTAGTACCCTTTGGTTCTTGACACCTAGACTTGGATAGATTATTGACCTTTTTTTTTACGACCGCCTTGTTAACCGAACATCGTAAACCGTCACTTAAGGATCACCGGGTGCTGGAATTGCTCCTGGTTTTGAATAAATTCTTAGTTCCAGTCCTAGGGTCTAGAACTGTGTTAGACAGCAACATGCTCATCCTTATTACATGAAATCTTTATATATCTGACAAAATTTGGGTAATCAGACAACTTTTCCAATGCTTATCTTTAATAGCCTTTTTATACTGCAAAAGCAGAATGTGGCCTAAAAGTGATTTAGCAACCCGTCATATGTGTTTTTCGTGAGAATAAGTAAAACAGAAAAATAAAAATTAAAACTATAGAATGAATAAACAAATTAGAAACTGATGAAGCAGCGCCTTCTGAAGAACTTTCTGATATACATAAAAAATAAAATTTATAAAATTAGTTTTACAGGATATATTTTGAGATAAATTAATAGTCCCCAAAATAGAACAGAACATTTTATGTATATCGATATGATTTAGCTCAACTGGAGTGGCACAGGTGCAATAAATGAGGGTAGATTTATTAACCCTTCAAATGCCTACGTGGATTCCAATCCCGCCATGATGGAGCTATGGGTAATGGTCATGCGTCAAAATGCGGACGTGATCTAAATTGTAATCATTTTATATACTTAGCTATAAAAATAAATGGTATGTCTAAAGTTAATGCTGTGATGGTAAATGTTAGTTCAGATACTAGGCAAACGCTTGAAGTTTACTTTGAGCCAAGATAATTAATTACAGCATGGTAGTGAAGCAATTTTTTTTCTAACCTGATAGGCTAGCCTTTGACCACTATATCACCTGTTGGTAAGTGATGATGTGGTCGAAGATGTAGTTCGGGCTAACCTAGAATTACTGGCTCTCAAGGACAGCTGCCGGAACACACCGCTAGCTCCTTGGCGACCGATTTTATAATTGAGCTTGGTAGCTAGCCAGGCAGCCATAAGCAAAATGCATTACCACCATGCTATTACGACAGCCATCCTAAGATGACAACCGGGATCGACGGCCTAAATTGCGCTGTGAAGCACGGAAGCGCCCAGTAGTCACCAGCGCGAACAGAGGGCGACTGCTCATGACCGTGGCGGACGTTGCATAACTTAGCTGATCGATTAAAAACGATAAAGCAAACTTCGCTACAAGCGTTTCAAAAATATGTCCCATTTATATAATACTTGTTTTCCGGCCGCGGCTCCGCCCTCGCGTATGCGGTTATCACGCAAAACCATAAATCTCTTTTTGCGCAGTTGGATAAAAACTATCCTATGTCCTTCACGGGTCTCAAACTATTTCCATAACAAATTTCATCCAAATCGGTCTAGCAGTTTTTAAGTTTATTCATTGCATACATAAAACAAAAACACATAATATATTTCCTCTTTATAATATTAGAATAGAAATAATATGATGACAAAAACTATAAACCTAGCTCAAATACGGCATCTGATTCCATTGTATGGTCTTAAAATGTCTAAATGTGATATTTTTTGGGTATACGTTAGTAATATTACTATTATTTAAACTATATAATCCAGGTATTCTTTGAAATTTCTTTAAACATTTTAAACTGTACATAATATCGAAATAAAGCAAAAATATACAAACCATGCGATGTTAATTTTGTAAATGACATTTTGGAGCACGAATCCGTCTATTTTTTTATGATAATGTTCAATTATTGATAAAATCGTAGTCCGTAGGGTACCGGTCTAGAATTCCCCTACCTACTACCTACCTATATACCGGTCGGAGTCGTAAGAAGCGACGAAGGGCAATATCCAGAATCATTTTTAATGCTTACTATACTCAACAACCTAGCTAGAGCATCAATGCTTTGTTCAACATTATCTTTAAAACTATAAAACCCTTAAGAGACTATGTTTTATAAAGTAATTTTGCTTGCGTGTTAGATTAAAATGCAATAAACGCCAATTGGCGTGATCCGCGCAGAAAGTGTTAAAAAAACCTAGTTTTTTTTTGAAAATGTCATCAGGGTCAATTATCCACATAAAAGATATATCTAAAATCGTCATCTTGGGTAAAATATATCTGTATAAAACAAAAAATTATAATGATAAAAAGGTAGCGTAGCGTTTATTCACCGGAAGCGGTGATGGCCCAGTGGCTATGGCTATGCACTGCCACGTAGCTAATACATGGTTCAGGTTTAACCTCTAAATAAAATTATCGTGACGTAGAGATAGATGAACAGACTTGCAAAACCTATAAAGTAGTGATAGCTCAGTGGTAATGGATATAGACCACCGCGCAGCAAGTCCATGATTTGAATCCCGCCGCGGGCTTGAGCTTCACCGCATGGTAGAAGGGCCTTTTGCAAATGCCCGCCTGGCTAGCTACCACCCTCAAGTAGAAAATCTGTCGCCGAGCACCTAACGGTGTATTCCGGCAGTTGTTCTTGAGGGCCAGTAATCCTAGGTTAAGCCTGTAATCGACCATATCATCACTTACCATCAGGTGACATTGTGGTCAAAGGCTTACCTATCAGCAATAAAAAAATATATAACGGTATTAATACTTAAAAAGAATAAAAGTAAAACAATATAAATATAAAAAAGTAAAGGACCACAATTAATAACGAACACAATCTAATAAATGCATTCCGCACAAATACTCGTGGAGTCGGCGTTCCTTTGTAAAAATTCATAGATCGTATTCAATAATTGGAATAAAGAAAGTGATACCCATAACAAAAAATAATGAATGTCCGAATTAACGAGTCATTCCATAGATTGTAGTTTGAATTATATAGATTTTGATATTGTCAAAATATCATCATCATCAGCTGGAAGACGTCCACTGTTGAACAAAGACCTCCCCCATAGAACGCCTCAAAGAAAGGCTATTACCCGCTTGTAACCATTGGCTACCCGTGACTTTTACGATACAGTCAGTGGGGGGTCTACCGACACTACGTCTGCCGGTGTAATATAGTAACCACTCGAGAACCTTTCTTCCCCATCGGTTATCAGTTCGTCGTTCAATGTGGCCCGCCCATTGCCACTTCAAATTCGGAAAGCTATGTCGGTGAATTTGATTCTTTGGCGAACATCCACGTCGCGGATTTTATCGCGCAAAGAAAGAAACTCCGAGCATAGCTTTCTCCATAGCTCGTTGAGTGACTGTGAGCTTAGTGATTCTGAGCTTAAGCAAAATATACAACTTACTAAATATTTAATCCATAGAACAATCGTTTTGAATTGCATAGCTTAAACAAATGAGACGGCTAGAAATAATAGCTCGCCTCCGAACGCAGTTTCTTTTGACCACAGAACACTGCAAAACTGATGTTTTGGTTGATAGGCCTAGTTGTAAAGCAAGTTAAAAGTTTTCTCTTCAATTATATATAACTAAACAATATGGTTAGATTAAGAGTTTCCCAATATTATGACTACAAAAAGTTTTTTCTTAATAAAATACTTAATAATATATTTTTGTAGTTTTGATAATTCACTTCTAAATAATCCCCTAATTTATGAAAATTTCATTAATACTGGTAATTTATTTCAAAATTACATTTTGATATTTTGCTTATGAGTGACAAATGATAAATAATTAGGGATTTGGTACTGGGCAAGCAATTGACGTTTTATTCTTAATATGATAAATTTAATATTGGGGAACACTGTGACTAATTTTAAATCGATATTATAACAACAACAAAAGCAAATGTAAAAATAACTTTTTATTTGCAGTAAATCTTGATCGAAGATGTTCCCACGAAAAACTAACCTTCGATTGATCGTCTGTTCAAACCGGTCTCCCGGCTTTTCTATCATCTGTCCAAACCTGGATCCCGGTCAGCGATCGATAGTGGTATTTACAAATTGACCATAAAATCTGCGATAATTCGTGCGAAGTCCAATAGTTCATAATCCAAATGGTTTTCGAAAGGATGCATCCTTGGCTAATGTAAAATATGTATAGGGAACAAGTCAATAACGGTGTTAAAAGAAATGAAAAGGATAAGGATTAAAAAGAATTGTTTTTTATTTTTTTAGTTTTGACTTCGTTTTAATAGGTTCTATGAATATGATAAATGACCTCAATTGCAAAATCAAAATATATATGTATATACAGGGTTATTAGTAAAATTCTAAAAACCTCTTAGGGTTGACTTCTGCTAGTCCTAAAAAATATTTTGAGATGGTTTTTTAAATATTTTTTTATATACTTTTTTATATTTTAATGCCTACTCCGGGCCAAGAACGCCCGCCGCGGCAGCACTGGACGGCACCGTGGTCCCTTTGAATAGAGTTTTGAATATTTATATCGAGCTAAGTAATAAAAAATAGAAAATAATACATTACAGGCACAAGAGACTTTTGACATCAGGTGGTCCTCGTGCTTATTAAGTCAAAACATATTAAAAAAACACAAAAAAAATTCAAAACATTTTTTTTTTCAAAATCCTTCTGAAATTCTTTCTCAAGACTAGCAAATGTCAACCTTAAGAGGTTGTTAGCATTTTGCCAATAATCCTGTGTATATATTTAAACCGAACTGGTTAGCACTTGACCACTATCTCACCTGATGTTAAGTGATGATATCATCATCATCATCTGGAAGACGTCCACTACTGAACAAATGCCTCCCCCATAGAACGCCACAAACAACGCCTATAAGCCATTTGTAACCACTGGCTTCCTCCCGCGACTTTCACGATATCTTCAGTGATGATTTGATCGATGATAATTTTTGTAAAAGACTAAAAATTATTACTTTTGTGTGATGTTTGGTAAGCGAAACCATATAAATTATTTCGGATGGAAAAAGATAGCTTCCAGCGGAACTTGAACCCACGACCCCCAGAATACCGTCCTGGTGCATTACTAGTTATGTTGCTTTGCCGTTCCTTCACTGCTCACTATTCTGGTTTCTCTCCCCATTACATCTGCAATATTGTCTGAGCGTAGATCTATTTCAATTTCATGTGCCTGGCTATTCCAGCGCCAGAGCATATCTAAGTTCTGCGTAGTTATATTTGCATTGAAATGTTGAAATGTATATTTCCCGTAGTAAATGTTTCCAAATGGTGTACCTCGTATCGTATCTCAACCGTAGTAAAGGTAAAATGGAACGTGAAAAGGGTATTTAATGATTACTATTATTTAACCAAACATTATTGCAACAGAAATAAAATAATAAATTTATAATATATAAAAATTATGACAATGACGGTGGGACCACCTTAAGAAACTTTCAACAATATTCCTCAATTACTATCATTTTTCCATGATTCAGTTTTTTTTTAGGTTAGTGTAACCTATTAGATTGCTTGACGCAACACAAAAAATTTGCCATAACTCCAAGGCTTTAAACATGTCAGGAGATATATTTGTTGACTTAGAATTTGTAAGACAAACCGAAGCCAATCTACAAAATAGTATTATTTTTTGTACTACCTCTACATAAAAGTGATGAATTCTTTAAATCAAAACTCAGAATAAGCAAAGTTAATATATTTCAGCTAAGCGACCCGCCCCGGCTTCGCACGGGTTTTTATGAAAAATTATAAATTTAAATACATAAAAAGTAGCTATTGTGTCATAACTGTAAAAATTAGACATATGGTATTATATCTTTATAGATAGCAAAAGACTCATTCTAAAATTGTAGTGCATTGCTTCTCTCTATTATCAACTATTACCGCAGCGTACGCGATGTAAAGATTTTTTAGATATTTTTCTCATTGTTGGGTTACATTATTGAAATTTTGAGACGGTTCCCTAAGTTTTTAAAAATATTCATTAGCCTATATTCGTAACGGATAAATAAGGATTGTAATGGTGAATATTTTTCAAATTGGTCCAGTACTTTTTAGGTATATTCGTTACAGAAAAAATCTTTCCTCTTTATAATATTAGTATATAGACTACAACAACGTCAGCCTTGTCTTACGTATAAGGTGTGTGTGCGAGAGAGGGTGTATGATTGTGTGTGAGAAATATAATGATGATTATTTATATGAGAGAAAGCGCGTGCAAAGAATTAGGTCAAGTGGTTCGCATGCATAACTCATACATGTTTTGTTACTACCCATCACTGTAACAGTTAAAACGATTTATATGAAATAATGGAGGTAAAACCCTTAACATCTCAAAATAACGCGTTACCATTATTATATGTTCTATGCCAATACTATACATGTGAGTGAATACGCGGCAAGAGGTTAGTATTATAAAAATATTATCTAACAAAATATATTTTTTTGCTCGATATCTTAGCCTTTGACCAGTAACTCACCTGATGGTAAGTGAGGACGTGGTTCAAGATATTGTTAGCTAACCTAGAATTACTGGCTCTCAAGGACAGCTGCCGGGACATACCGTTAGATGCTTGGCGCCAGATTTTCTACTTGAGGGTGGTAGCTAGCCAGGCGGGCATTCGCAAAATGCCCTACCACCGTGGTGATATTGACTGCCATACTAAGACAACCACCATGGCCGGGACCGATGGCTTAACGTACCCTCCGAAGCACGGGTTTTAACGAAGGTAAAACGCGCACTTCCTTAGCACTGGATTTCAAAATGCCGCTAACTTGAAACCATCCTTTCAATTGAAATTATTATATTTCCTTATTTCGATAGCTTTTCTCACTAGTCTAGAATAGTAGTTTCGTTCCAATAGGAGGACTGTGGAGTCCTGGAGTCCTGGGTCGTGGAGCTGAATGTAGTCTAAGGAATTATGAGTGTTGTAACTTTCTGTGCTGAACGTGGCAGTATAATGTAATATAATAATATGCGTGAGAATCAATTTGGGTGTATACTTTTGTAATTTAGTATCTCCCTTTCACTAGTGGTCAAGTTCTGACTTCAGGTGCTATAGCAGATTTCTCCAACTTTTTTTTTATGCCTGATAGGTTAGCATTTGATCACTATCTCAGCTGATGGTAAGTGATCATGTGGTCAAAGATGTTGTTCAGGCTAACCTAGAAGTACTGGCTCTCAAGGACAGCTGCCGGAACACACCATAAGGTGCTTGGCAACAGATTTTCTACTTGAGGGTGGTAGCTAGCCAGGTGGGCATTCGCAAAATGCCCTACCACTATGCTATAACGACTGCCATCCTAAGATAACAACCGGGACCAACGGCTTAACGTGCCCTACGAAGCACGGAAACGCTCAGTAGTAATGTCACTAGCGGCCACCTATCCAACTCATAACCGCGCGCGAAGTTGCTTAACTTTGCTGATCAGTTGAGAACAGCTAAGTAAACTTCGCTACGAGCGCTTCAAACGATATTTCACAATTTTTTCAGTCCGCTCGTGACCACGACCAATGCAATTTGGTCAAAACATCGAGGTAAATAAATATCTAAAATATATTGAGACATTAAACGCATTACCCAAACAACAATAACATTATTATGCGGCCAGAACTCCTAAGCGGTATAATTACAAGCAGAATAGTTATCATAATTATACGTATGTATAGACTCTACCTAAATACCACCAAGAGTGAGTATTAGAGGTAACACAGGGTACAGGGTTATTATGTGTGGCGACGTGTCTCACCGGGGCGAAACGGACTAATCCATTAATTTAGATATCACGTCTGCCGGTGTAAGGAGACCGCTTTGTTAGGTATATAATTACATTGATGGGTTGCACAGGGTATATAGTGCTTTGTAATTTTGGTAACATTTTAATCTTATCTAAACAAAGCAATAGAGTTGAAATTTCAAAATGTTTCAGCGTGTTGGTGGCGAGCTTAACGTGCTGGCAAAATAGCTTTTAATCTGGCAATACTGAGAATTATGTTATTTATCGCGCCAAACTAATAAAAAGGGGTTGCATCAACTACAAGTTTAATATTATAAAGAGGACAAATTTGTATTTTTGAATGTAACCAATAAACTTATTCGTATTGGATCCGTATGAAAACTTCAATAAGGTAACCCAACATGTGAAAAAAATACCAAAAAAAAAATTATATCGCCGTCGCTGCGGAAATTATTAACTATAGAGCAAAGTGATGAACTACAATTTTATAGAAGACATCAATATCTACAAAAAAAGTCTGGAATACCATATATCTGAATATAACAGTTATGTCACATAACTAAGTTTGATGTGTTTCAATATATAACTTTTGTTATTACCCGTGGAAAGCCGGGCGGGCCGCTAATATTTAATAATTTTCTTATAATTACAATAATTAACGGCATTTAATGAAATTTGAGCACAGAGCTTCTACCTTTCTAGAGACGGACATAGGACACGCAGTGTTGGGCCAATGGCAATATCAATAGAGTCCATCAAAGTTTGAATTTTGCTGCCTTGAGCTTTACCGTATGGTGGTAGGACATTTTGGGAACGCTCGCCTAAGTAGCTACCACCCTCAAGTAGAAAATCTGGCAACGGCACCTTAAGGTGTATTCCGTTGTTCTTGCCAATTACCAAATCTTCGAACTTTAATGTGAAAAAGTGGTCAAAAGCTATCTTATCAGCTATTACAAAATCTTCATCGTTTGTATAATTTACGCCAATTTAAGCAAACAAGTAACTTTAAACAAGTACATCTTTAGTGAAGTATGAGTGTAAATAATCGATGTTGCACTTGAAATGCCAAGGTAACTTTACTTGTATTTTGTCCTTGTTACTGCAACAACGCCTTGCGTCAGCCTTTCTAATCAATTATTCAAAGTAGCAACGCCGGCTATGTGGTATAATAAATGTGCAATGCTAAGTGATGGAAACGGCAAGATTATTTTGATATCGGGTAACTTTAATCTTGTATAGAAATAGACGTTTGTATTCTGTTTATTTTCCTTACTATGGACAGTTTACGTTGGAAATAGCAACAATATTTCAACCCTGCCGTGAATTTACTCAATATGTATGTATAGAATTGTGAATTTTGCATTTTGAAGTTGTATGTACTTAAAAGAATGTCAAATAAGTTATACTCTTGTACAAAAAATTTTTTCGTCCATATTAATCAAAACTAATGTTTATTTGTTTAGACAGCGTGTATGCAGAAAATACAGATATTACATTACCCTTTATAATATATATACTATAAATCGGCTATAATGTTGGTGAAATAGACCATACATTGAGATGTCAATATGGATTAAGGAGCCACTCCAGATTTAAAAAAAGAAACTTACAATATTATATTGTACAATGCCAAATATTTTGTAGGACATATTCTAGATTTTTAGGTATGACATAACATCAAAGTTACAACAGTTTAAAAGTGGCTCATCAATTTATATATCGGAATTGAGAAGCGTGTTACTCCTAGAGTAACAAATGAGTATAAAATAAAAAAAATTGGTATCATTTAGGTAACGGCATGGTATGGCAACCACTATAAATGTGGGTTCAAATGGTTCTGCTGAAATGAAAAGAAAAATCAAATATTTTTTTAAATAATATGTACAATATACTTCCATGTTTGTATGTAAGAGACTTATGTATAATAGCTTAAATAGGTATTCAAATACGAAATGATGTTGTGGCAAGAAAGAAAAGAGCTTTGTATAAAAAATTGTTATATCGCCCTCATCGTCAGAAATTAATTCGTGATTAAATGTTTAGATCATTGCCATTTATAATAAATTACACGAGAACCCTAAAACATTTAGCAGGAAATAACAATATAACTAGACTGCATGAACATTCAGTAGACAATAGTTTTTACAGCATAACGTAAAGTCACTTGTCTATAAAAAAGTTTGCATCGGGAAATCGGTAAAAAGTCAGTTTATATCGGAAAACGTTTTCCTTGCTTATATAAGGGATCTTTTAATGAAAATGATGCTCTCAATCTCTGGAATACACCATGCATAAAGCGAGCGGTTTTAATAAAGTAATCCTAAGCCTTCGAATGACGATCCAGAATTGCTGTTATTGTACTTTTATCTATAATTGTTACTTTAAATTGGTTCTGACTAAACTAAGCTGGTATGATTTGAATTATCTTTCACGCTTTATATAAGTTTATATTAAATGGGTAGGTAATAACTTTTCAATTCAATATTAAGCGCGCGATATTTCTAAAAATCGAATTCTAAAACCTGGGTTACCAAGCAACAGGCCTCGCCTAGTTTGGGGGCCATTGGTAAATTGTAATAAATATACTTAGTAAATATAATTAAGTTACCTCATGTTAGATTTCAAAGTATGTAACTGATGTGGTAAATAAAAAAATATTATTATATTATTATTAAAGTCAAAGTCAACATCATTTATTCAATTTAGGCGTCTACGACGCTCTTATGAAGGTCAATTACAAATTTTAGTATTGAAATATTCTACATTGTACTGCCACGTTCAGCAAATAAATTGTATAGAGCCACTACGAGAAGAACGGGCAAGAAACTCGGGGCCATTCTTTTAAACAACTTTTAACAATGTGTTACATACCTACTATATAATAGAGTTATTACAATATTTGTTTAAATTAAGTAGGTGACAGGCAATAGCTTGGCGGAGGCGGAATTGTCCAGGCATTTTTGTCGTTTATGTAATCAGAAACTGTGTAGTAGGATTTTTTAATCAATATGTTTTTCACATGCAACTTGAATTTCCCTTCTGTGAGCGTTGTAATATGTTTGGGAACTTTATTATAAAACCGCACACAATTACCTAAGAAGGACCTTTTATTTGTCTTTGCTAATCTAAAACCTGGCACCGCTATTTTATCTTTATTCCTAGTATTGTAATCGTGATTGTCACTGTTTAATTTAAATTTACTCAAATTTTTACGAACATACATAATATTTTCAAATATATACAGATTATTATTTACTTTCAAATCATCTCAACATATACTTCCTTATATCAGTTACCCCACTTTATATATATTTTGTGGCGCTGTTTCTTAAACTCTATTTAGTCACAGCAGATGTTCCTCGGAAAGCTCTCATTTCAACTGCATTTAAAAGTTAACTGGGATATAATTCTGCTATACCCAATTTCCATTACCATAAAACATTGATGTCGCTAACATTCATCTATGCACTGCCAGTCATGCCTTTATTGATATCGTTAGGACAAGAATGATAGTGTTGAGTGCCCCAATTAAAATAAAATCTATATAAATTTAATTTTCCAGTAAAAAACTAGATGAACTCTTTCACGCGGTTTTTTTTTCTACGTCATACTGGCCCGCATTTATTCTTTACAAAATTACACTTCTATCTACCTTGTTTATTTACCTATTGAAGTTTTATTCCTTTTTTTCACATGCTCCACACACAATAAAGCTATTACCATTATTGCATTTTGTTAATTTATTTAGTGTAAGCTAAGTGTAGTTAATGTTTTATAGCTTAAAATTGACCTAGGCATCTAACATGACCTAGGTGCTATCACTTCGGCTACACAGGTTGATTAATATCCGTGCGTCACGCAAAGGAGCTGATCAATGGAGACATTCTATTATAAGTGTAAGTTAGATTGTGAAATTGTAGGTATACCTATATAGTTAGTCTGAGAAAGTACGGCATTGTTAGTTTGGGAACCGTTTTGACAGTTCTTCGTAAGTTTCTTTTTTCACACACCTATGAACCTACATTACTTTCATTTCTGAATGCTTTCCTAGCAACCTACCTCTAAAACGTAGAAAATCTGCCGTTAGATTCCTAAAGGTGTGGTTGGAAAGCTGTTTTTGAGAGTCAGTATGTAATTATAGGTTCATTTTTTAATAACTTACATGACATATCGCCCCTTTGCATTTAATGTGTACAATCTCAGAACTTTCAAATTTTAACGGAAGGCATTTTAAAGGTTTCACTGCTTATAAACTTTTTCCTAATGTAATTATCGACTATATTATTATTTTTTATCTGTTATAATATCTATCTTTCAATATAAGTTATAACACTAAATACATTTTAGTGAAAAAAGTATTACAAATAAAATTGTTTTGAGTTTTGTTGTTTTTTTTTCAGAGAAAATATATTCTTATTTCTTCCATTTCATGTGTACAAAATTATTTAATAACTTACGTATGTTTAAATGTAAGGTCAACATTAATATTGTACCCATAAAAAATATTTATATGTTTGGTTCAAGCTCATAGAAATGTCGGTTTTCTAACTTCGGTCTTGACCTAAGCATTCCACATAACCTAGGTGCTATCACCACTGCCACACGGGGTGATTAATATCTACGCGTCACGCAAGGGAGCTGATTAATGGAGACGGATAATTTATATAAGGGTAAGGGTGCAAAATTAGAAATGTTTTTGCGAATTTCTAGGAAAATAAATTTGCGTTTGGCTTCGGGACGAGCTTCACTTTCACTTTGTATACTGTGGCTTTCTGAAATCCATCTTATGAAACGTATAAAACCAAATCTAGTACCCTGTCTCTGTCTAGTGTCTGTCGCCCGTGTGGTGCCGGGCTAGAATATCACCCCTCCATCTCTACCCGTGGGTGTCGTAAGAGGCGACTAAGGGTAACACACCAGAAGGTGGGCAGCAGCGCTTTTAGAGGAACTGATATCTCGCACTGCGATCCTCAAGACGCCTGCCAAGCGAAGGGATTATGGCAAAACCTACTATAATGGGGTAGGCTGTACTCAGCAGTGGACAATACAGCTGATACAGTACAGTACCCTGTCTACCAGGCAGTCTAGGTATTGGTATTTTTGGTAAGAAAAATCCGATGTCGAACACAGGCCTTGGAACCTTTGCCAATGCTTTAACAGAAGGACTAAAACCCAAGACTCAGGATCTTCTAGTGAGGTATCTGGTAGTCCTTATTCAAATGTACTTCAAAAGGTAGGTGCGATTTTTAATTTGCTGAATACTATTTTGTATTTTATTTCTTTATCTAATTAGCTCTTCATATCATTATGACAATAATATTCAATGTATAACGTTTAAGATAATGAATAGATTAAGGCGTTACTTTGCGGAAATCCATATTTAATAATAACAAATATTTTTAAAATATTGAATGAAAACATCAAATTAATATTTTAATAAAACACTTAAAAAATACAAAAATATATCTAGTGACAATTCCGCCTAATTTTCCTGTTAAGCCGACGTGACGTCACAAACGCCACGCTAGAAGTAGAAGTAGTCTCAAGTAGAAAATCTGTTGCCAAGCACCTTACGGTGTGTTCCAGCAGCAGTCCTTGAGAGCCAGTGAAATTACAGGCACATGAGACTTGACACAACTATGTCTCAAAGTGACGGGGCGCAGTGCAATTGGATCTGTTATAGGCAGACGAAATGCATCTGTTATAGGAAGAGGTTAGTTCGCTTAACATCAGGTGGGCCTCGAGCTTGTTCCGTCAAAATAACATAAAAAAAACTCCTAACGGGAAAATAATTTGATTATCTACATGATGTCATACTGATGTCGAGCGAAGATAAGCAGCATTATTAATGGCATAGTCTATCAAATTAATGAATGTGACAATCGATTCTGTTTTTAGTACACATCACGCACCGTGCCTGGTGAAACTAGTTTTGGGGTTCTGTTCTTAAAAAAAAAACTGGAAACCTATTATTGAGACTCCGCTGTCTGTCTATCCGTCCGTACGTACGTCACGGGAAACATAAAGTTAAAACCAGACTATTGTTGTTTAGTTTACAACGTTAACTGAAGATGAATATTGAACTAGGAATTAAATTTTAACTTTTTTAGGGAGGCTTACACAATGTAATACATACAAGGGAGCCGAATAAAAAAGCTTTTTGCGATCTAGTCAGTGGGGTTTTATCGTCGACAGTATTGAGCATAGTACAATTTTCTTTTTAAACTGCTCACTTTTAGCCACCATTATAAAAACATTTTAAAGTTAAAAATTTAAGTAAGTGATTCAATTTTGGCGTCTACGACGCTTTTACGGACATCAATTACAAAAATTTGCCATTAAAATATTCTAGTGCCGTGTTCAGCAAAAAATGTATCAAGCCACTTTGAGAACAACGTTCATGAAACTCGGGCCATTCTAAGTGATAACAATACAATTATTACAATATTTATAAAATAGGTGATAAGCGGTTAGGAGAAATGGAATCATCCAAGCATTTTTGGCTGACAATATTACATCTTTTTTGTTGCAGGGACTATCGAAAAACTAAACTAATTCGCCAATAACTTTGTGGTTTTGAAGCTGTGATCAATACAAACATTATTTTTTTAGGGTGCCGTACCCAAAGGGTAAAAACGAGACCCTATTACTAAGACTCCACTGTCAGTCTGTCACCAGGCTGTATCTTATGAACTGTAATAGCTACACAGTTAAAATTTTCACAGATGATGTACTTCTGTAGCCGGTATAACAACAAATATTAAAATTGGCCTTGTGCGAGTCGGCCTCGCGCACGTCAAATCTAAAACAAATATTAAAATATAGTGTCTAATATATAGATAATGGAACCATTCCTGAGCGGGTCCGAATCGCACTTGGACATTTTTTATTTTCTTTTACGAGCTGTGGCAATGCGGAACGAGCGAGGCACTCGCATTTGGCTAGTTTTTGTTATGAACATACATTTTTTTTTTCATTTTTGTCTCTATGTTTTTTACTTTCATAGATAAACTTTTAAAAGTATGTAGAAGATTTAACCTTTAAAAGGAAAATTATAAAATTTTCTAAATTATTATTAAATTGTATGAAATTTTTCAAGACATAATTACAAACTTAATTAATTAAAACGAAAACGTTTCTTCACTTAAACGTTGCTTAATTATTTGCTTGTCAATATTACGGTTTTGATGCAGTAACAATGAATCAAAACAAGTTTTAACTGGATGTTTCGCTCTCAATTAAAAGATTTTGGTTCCTTATAGTTAGCAAAGTAATATAATTGAATTAAAATATCCAATTTATGAGTAATTTACAACAGGATGTGGGTAGCAACGCCTTCTCAATAACTAAGAACTTCTACTGCAATCCCCAAAACGTCTTCCAAGCGTCATCAAATCCCTCTAATGGGGAGACCTTTTTCAACGGTGGACGTTTCGTTTGATGTGATGATGATGATGAGTTTGAGATTGGAAGTCAGAGGCCGACCGGCATGTGGCCGGTTTTTATTATATTTTGCTATACGATAGAGATACAGGCTTATGGGTAAAATGCTAAAACCTAATGATAATCAATATTTTAAGAAAACATTAAATTAATATATTAAAACACTCAAAAAATATTAAATATACATTGAGTGACAATTCCGCCGAATTTTCCTGTTAAGCCTACGTAACTTCACAAACGCCGCGCAGCTGAACTGGAAGAATTTTCTACGCGTACGCTTCTACATGAAGCATCCTCAGGAGGTATTGATTCATCGAGCGCACGATCACGATACACGATCGAAAATGATTCTCAATCGTATATATTTGAGTGTTTTATTAAATTATTAATTAAATGTTTTCTTAAAATATTTGTTATCATTAAATCTGAATTTCCGAAAAGTAATGTTTGAATCTATGCATTATGCTAACTACCTTCTAAGGTTGCCTTCTGACAATCCTAACAAACTTCTTTAGCAATACGTTTACATTAAATAATTACTTATATTTTCTCATACAATGATAAAAATAAAGGAACAGTCTAAATAGTCGTACCTACCTCTATTCAAAAAGTGCGTAGCGCTCCTACGAGTGTTAGCGTATACCTAACGAGGCCTACGCCTCGTAGCAGCCAGCGGTGGCGGCGGCAGTGCCACGGCAAGCGACAACGCCGCGGCGGCGGCAGCGCCGGCGGTGGTTTAGTGATTATACTATAATCATACCAAGTTTGTTGCTTGTGTGTATTGCCGTTTTTACGATAGAGCAAAAAACGTTAAAAAATACAAGTTGCTTGTTTGGGGACCCCTATTTCTTTTGCTATTGTTACTATTTCTTAGGCAACCAACCATATCAACACATGTGCGGTAAAAATTGTATTACCAGCTATTACCTATTACGGTTCCAAAGATACAGCCATTTAAAGGCTATTTATAACACTTCTTGTGACTTATAATTTTAAGTATCAGCAAACGTTCCGCGTGCGTAAATCAGGTTACAGTTCATAATGCCAACTATTCGTAATATTACAGACATATTTACTGAGCTTTATTAATAAAACCCTACAAGCTATATCCAAACCTACAGCTTACTACAACAAAAGAAAAAAAGGCAACCTAAAGGCCATTGCAGGCCCACGGGCAGTCAAAATGCTCCAACCCACTAAAAGTTGGCAGCGTGCTCATAATGCTGGCAGAATTTAAATGTGTAAGATATTAATACTTGTGATAAAGTGCAAATAATGCAGAACGTGAAAAACCAATGCATAAAATTCAAATATGAAAATCGTAAAAAAGTACGAAGTTATTAAGAAATTAAAAAAATAAACAATGAGAATACCTTCAAAAAATATTATTCTCTTTTGTTTTTGCTGAAATTGTTCTTAATTCTCACAACAATGATCTCTTTGTCTAAAGTATAACCTTCCCTCGGTAAACGAAAATTAAGTTACTGCCACCCCGCTTTTCCTTTGTAAATTTATCGGCACAGTATTGAAAACAACATTGTTGGTAACTGATTATCAATCTAGTGAGAATAGAAGGCCTTTGTAATTAAATTTGTAGAGATTATATCCCTATTTCAAAATAAGTATTACGAGTAGATTTACTCAAGTGGTTCGATCTTTTCGATATAGTTTCAAGTAAATGTTTCAGAAGTGTATTTAATTTTTTATTAATTTAATTTTTGAAGCAGTGATGGCTCAGTGGCATTAGCTATGGACTGTTGTGCAGCAGGTCCATGGTTCGAATCCCGCCGCGGGCTTGTGCTTCACCGCATGATGGAAGGGCATTTTGCGAATGCCCGCCAGGCTAGCTACCACCCTCAAGTATAAAATCTGTCGCCAAGCACCTAATGGTGTGTTCCGGCAGCTGTCCTTGAGAGCCAGTAAAATTACAGGTACATGAGACTTAACAACTATACGTCTCAGTGTGACGGGCACAGTGCAATTCGTCGTTGACGAAACGCATCAGTTATAGGCAGCGGTTAGTCCAATTAACATCAGGTGGGCCTCGGCTTTGTTCCGTCCCAATATTATTAAAAAAACCATCATTGCCGGTGAAATTGTAGATGAAAAGCAGCTACTTTATGACTACATTTTTTTCTAAAGTGACGAGGTGGGCAAATATAGTGAACAAACTTCGGGGTCAAAGTCAACATAATTTATCCAAATTATGTTTATATTAAAGACTTTCAAACCGAAGCGCGCTCTGTCCCCTATGACGGTTAAAGTAATACAATTGGAGCACAAATTTTTGTCTCGAAAGCAGGGAGTGCATATCGGTATGAAATATTTAAATAGTACTAGTAAAATAACAGTACTGAAATTCATATACCAGCCTACGTAGTTACATATCGGTACAAGTACTTAAATAGGATCGGTAAAATATCAGTACTTAAATATGAATACCGAAATAATTACTGTTCATGCGTTTGTGTTATCATATGTCATTTAACCGTTATTTTATTTCTGTACCGAAATATGTTTGCGGGGCGAGCGGGCAGGCGACAGCGGGTGAATGAAGAAGAGCGGGGAGGGTGGACGCACGTTGCAACAAGTTCAATCTGTTCAATTAAACGATAGTGTGATATTCCTAATTTTGATTTTTACCGGCAAGTGCAGGACGCAACAATTGAAATAAAATATCCATCATAGATGGGTAATTTTGAGTGCATTTAATTAATACAATTTGTGTTGGTTAATGGAACATATATGACGAATAAATGCTGTCCATTGGTTCTTCTCATTTAATAAGACATGTATAACGAGTCAAACATATGTAGTTTAGTAAAAAAAACAGACAATCACATGATACAACTTTTTTTTTAATATTTTAAGACTTAAATTTTTTTTTTAATAAAACACCTAAAATATAATAAATATATCTAGTGACGATTCCACCTCATTTTCTTGCAAGCTGGCGTGACGAATTTTCGACGCGTGGAATGCGTGGAATCACAAATGCCACGCATCCGAATCGGAAGAATTTTCGACGCGTTTCGCTTCTAAAAGAAGCATCCTCAGGAGGTCTTGACTGTTAGAGTAACAGAAAAATTAGGCGGAATTGTCACTAGATATAATGTTGTTATATTTTTAAGTGTTTTATTAAAATATTAGAGGAAAGTCACCTAATATGGAATACCATTTTGGGATATAATAAAGAAACTTCAAAGTTATTAAAAAAGTTACTACTAATCAGGCATATATTTATACGTATTAATTGACAGCTTTCTATACAATATATTAATTAATAAAATAAAAACTAAGACAAACAACAAAATCCCACATGAATAACCAAATATGGAATAGGTACCCATATATGAAATATAAGTCATCATGTTATTGACTAAAACAAACAAAAAACGGTCAAGTGCGAGTGGGACTCGTGCACGAAGGTTTACGTATTATCTGTAACCAAATATGGAATAGGTACCCATATATGAAATATAAGTCATCATGTTATTGACTAAAACAAACAAAAAACGGTCAAGTGCGAGTGGGACTCGTGCACGAAGGTTTACGTATTATCTGTAACCTAATCTTGCAAATACAGACACTTTTCGCAGTTGAATATTTCAAGTTTCTAACTGTTTTCATTATTATTATTTTTAGCAAATAAACTGCGAAAACCACTTTTATTTTATGGGAGCCCCCTAATTATTTATTTTATTTTGTGTAATTATATTAAAAGGGTCTACCTGTCACCGTTATTAGTATCGAGTAAACTCGGGCCATTCTAAGTGATAACAATACAATTATTACAATATTTATAAAATAGGTGATAAGCGGTTAGGAGAAATGGAATCATCCAAGCATTTTTGGCTGACAATATTACATCTTTTTTGTTGCAGGGACTATCGAAAAACTAAACTAATTCGCCAATAACTTTGTGGTTTTGAAGCTGTGATCAATACAAACATTATTTTTTTAGGGTGCCGTACCCAAAGGGTAAAAACGAGACCCTATTACTAAGACTCCACTGTCAGTCTGTCACCAGGCTGTATCTTATGAACTGTAATAGCTACACAGTTAAAATTTTCACAGATGATGTACTTCTGTAGCCGGTATAACAACAAATATTAAAATTGGCCTTGTGCGAGTCGGCCTCGCGCACGTCAAATCTAAAACAAATATTAAAATATAGTGTCTAATATATAGATAATGGAACCATTCCTGAGCGGGTCCGAATCGCACTTGGACATTTTTTATTTTCTTTTACGAGCTGTGGCAATGCGGAACGAGCGAGGCACTCGCATTTGGCTAGTTTTTGTTATGAACATACATTTTTTTTTTCATTTTTGTCTCTATGTTTTTTACTTTCATAGATAAACTTTTAAAAGTATGTAGAAGATTTAACCTTTAAAAGGAAAATTATAAAATTTTCTAAATTATTATTAAATTGTATGAAATTTTTCAAGACATAATTACAAACTTAATTAATTAAAACGAAAACGTTTCTTCACTTAAACGTTGCTTAATTATTTGCTTGTCAATATTACGGTTTTGATGCAGTAACAATGAATCAAAACAAGTTTTAACTGGATGTTTCGCTCTCAATTAAAAGATTTTGGTTCCTTATAGTTAGCAAAGTAATATAATTGAATTAAAATATCCAATTTATGAGTAATTTACAACAGGATGTGGGTAGCAACGCCTTCTCAATAACTAAGAACTTCTACTGCAATCCCCAAAACGTCTTCCAAGCGTCATCAAATCCCTCTAATGGGGAGACCTTTTTCAACGGTGGACGTTTCGTTTGATGTGATGATGATGATGAGTTTGAGATTGGAAGTCAGAGGCCGACCGGCATGTGGCCGGTTTTTATTATATTTTGCTATACGATAGAGATACAGGCTTATGGGTAAAATGCTAAAACCTAATGATAATCAATATTTTAAGAAAACATTAAATTAATATATTAAAACACTCAAAAAATATTAAATATACATTGAGTGACAATTCCGCCGAATTTTCCTGTTAAGCCTACGTAACTTCACAAACGCCGCGCAGCTGAACTGGAAGAATTTTCTACGCGTACGCTTCTACATGAAGCATCCTCAGGAGGTATTGATTCATCGAGCGCACGATCACGATACACGATCGAAAATGATTCTCAATCGTATATATTTGAGTGTTTTATTAAATTATTAATTAAATGTTTTCTTAAAATATTTGTTATCATTAAATCTGAATTTCCGAAAAGTAATGTTTGAATCTATGCATTATGCTAACTACCTTCTAAGGTTGCCTTCTGACAATCCTAACAAACTTCTTTAGCAATACGTTTACATTAAATAATTACTTATATTTTCTCATACAATGATAAAAATAAAGGAACAGTCTAAATAGTCGTACCTACCTCTATTCAAAAAGTGCGTAGCGCTCCTACGAGTGTTAGCGTATACCTAACGAGGCCTACGCCTCGTAGCAGCCAGCGGTGGCGGCGGCAGTGCCACGGCAAGCGACAACGCCGCGGCGGCGGCAGCGCCGGCGGTGGTTTAGTGATTATACTATAATCATACCAAGTTTGTTGCTTGTGTGTATTGCCGTTTTTACGATAGAGCAAAAAACGTTAAAAAATACAAGTTGCTTGTTTGGGGACCCCTATTTCTTTTGCTATTGTTACTATTTCTTAGGCAACCAACCATATCAACACATGTGCGGTAAAAATTGTATTACCAGCTATTACCTATTACGGTTCCAAAGATACAGCCATTTAAAGGCTATTTATAACACTTCTTGTGACTTATAATTTTAAGTATCAGCAAACGTTCCGCGTGCGTAAATCAGGTTACAGTTCATAATGCCAACTATTCGTAATATTACAGACATATTTACTGAGCTTTATTAATAAAACCCTACAAGCTATATCCAAACCTACAGCTTACTACAACAAAAGAAAAAAAGGCAACCTAAAGGCCATTGCAGGCCCACGGGCAGTCAAAATGCTCCAACCCACTAAAAGTTGGCAGCGTGCTCATAATGCTGGCAGAATTTAAATGTGTAAGATATTAATACTTGTGATAAAGTGCAAATAATGCAGAACGTGAAAAACCAATGCATAAAATTCAAATATGAAAATCGTAAAAAAGTACGAAGTTATTAAGAAATTAAAAAAATAAACAATGAGAATACCTTCAAAAAATATTATTCTCTTTTGTTTTTGCTGAAATTGTTCTTAATTCTCACAACAATGATCTCTTTGTCTAAAGTATAACCTTCCCTCGGTAAACGAAAATTAAGTTACTGCCACCCCGCTTTTCCTTTGTAAATTTATCGGCACAGTATTGAAAACAACATTGTTGGTAACTGATTATCAATCTAGTGAGAATAGAAGGCCTTTGTAATTAAATTTGTAGAGATTATATCCCTATTTCAAAATAAGTATTACGAGTAGATTTACTCAAGTGGTTCGATCTTTTCGATATAGTTTCAAGTAAATGTTTCAGAAGTGTATTTAATTTTTTATTAATTTAATTTTTGAAGCAGTGATGGCTCAGTGGCATTAGCTATGGACTGTTGTGCAGCAGGTCCATGGTTCGAATCCCGCCGCGGGCTTGTGCTTCACCGCATGATGGAAGGGCATTTTGCGAATGCCCGCCAGGCTAGCTACCACCCTCAAGTATAAAATCTGTCGCCAAGCACCTAATGGTGTGTTCCGGCAGCTGTCCTTGAGAGCCAGTAAAATTACAGGTACATGAGACTTAACAACTATACGTCTCAGTGTGACGGGCACAGTGCAATTCGTCGTTGACGAAACGCATCAGTTATAGGCAGCGGTTAGTCCAATTAACATCAGGTGGGCCTCGGCTTTGTTCCGTCCCAATATTATTAAAAAAACCATCATTGCCGGTGAAATTGTAGATGAAAAGCAGCTACTTTATGACTACATTTTTTTCTAAAGTGACGAGGTGGGCAAATATAGTGAACAAACTTCGGGGTCAAAGTCAACATAATTTATCCAAATTATGTTTATATTAAAGACTTTCAAACCGAAGCGCGCTCTGTCCCCTATGACGGTTAAAGTAATACAATTGGAGCACAAATTTTTGTCTCGAAAGCAGGGAGTGCATATCGGTATGAAATATTTAAATAGTACTAGTAAAATAACAGTACTGAAATTCATATACCAGCCTACGTAGTTACATATCGGTACAAGTACTTAAATAGGATCGGTAAAATATCAGTACTTAAATATGAATACCGAAATAATTACTGTTCATGCGTTTGTGTTATCATATGTCATTTAACCGTTATTTTATTTCTGTACCGAAATATGTTTGCGGGGCGAGCGGGCAGGCGACAGCGGGTGAATGAAGAAGAGCGGGGAGGGTGGACGCACGTTGCAACAAGTTCAATCTGTTCAATTAAACGATAGTGTGATATTCCTAATTTTGATTTTTACCGGCAAGTGCAGGACGCAACAATTGAAATAAAATATCCATCATAGATGGGTAATTTTGAGTGCATTTAATTAATACAATTTGTGTTGGTTAATGGAACATATATGACGAATAAATGCTGTCCATTGGTTCTTCTCATTTAATAAGACATGTATAACGAGTCAAACATATGTAGTTTAGTAAAAAAAACAGACAATCACATGATACAACTTTTTTTTTAATATTTTAAGACTTAAATTTTTTTTTTAATAAAACACCTAAAATATAATAAATATATCTAGTGACGATTCCACCTCATTTTCTTGCAAGCTGGCGTGACGAATTTTCGACGCGTGGAATGCGTGGAATCACAAATGCCACGCATCCGAATCGGAAGAATTTTCGACGCGTTTCGCTTCTAAAAGAAGCATCCTCAGGAGGTCTTGACTGTTAGAGTAACAGAAAAATTAGGCGGAATTGTCACTAGATATAATGTTGTTATATTTTTAAGTGTTTTATTAAAATATTAGAGGAAAGTCACCTAATATGGAATACCATTTTGGGATATAATAAAGAAACTTCAAAGTTATTAAAAAAGTTACTACTAATCAGGCATATATTTATACGTATTAATTGACAGCTTTCTATACAATATATTAATTAATAAAATAAAAACTAAGACAAACAACAAAATCCCACATGAATAACCAAATATGGAATAGGTACCCATATATGAAATATAAGTCATCATGTTATTGACTAAAACAAACAAAAAACGGTCAAGTGCGAGTGGGACTCGTGCACGAAGGTTTACGTATTATCTGTAACCAAATATGGAATAGGTACCCATATATGAAATATAAGTCATCATGTTATTGACTAAAACAAACAAAAAACGGTCAAGTGCGAGTGGGACTCGTGCACGAAGGTTTACGTATTATCTGTAACCTAATCTTGCAAATACAGACACTTTTCGCAGTTGAATATTTCAAGTTTCTAACTGTTTTCATTATTATTATTTTTAGCAAATAAACTGCGAAAACCACTTTTATTTTATGGGAGCCCCCTAATTATTTATTTTATTTTGTGTAATTATATTAAAAGGGTCTACCTGTCACCGTTATTAGTATCGAGCAAGAAACGGTAAACGGCAAAAAAGTACAAGTTTGTTGTATGGGAGCACCCCTTAATTATTTATTTTAATTTTTAGTATTTGTTGTTATAGCGGCAATAGAAATACATCATATGTGAAAATTTGTCTAGCCATCACCGCTCTTGATATACAGCCTGGTGACAGAGGGACGGAAGGACGGACAGCGAAGTCTCAGTAATGGGGTCCCGTTTTTACCCTTTGGGTACGGAACGAAAAAAAATATTTATCTATGAGATCAAATAAACTTAAATAAAAAATATATAGTATATGAAAGACATTGCTTAATTCACTTGCAAAAGCCACAGAACTAAGTATCAAACCCTGGACCAGCACAATCATAATGAGCCTAGAGCCCACGCTTTATCCAGCTTTCTCCACAAGCATCCGTGGAAAAGAGTATTTAACAGAACACACATTTTGAGTCAGGGAAACTTGGCCCATCACCTCATCGGGTTCACTGTCTTTATCAAACTGGTCAACATCCTGTTCCAAAGAGTCTTCTTCTTCACAATTAGTACTATTTTTCTTTGCTTGTTTTTTTCTCGCAGATTTCTTTTTATTCTTTATCATGGTCAGTTTATTTTATCTTTCTTGTCTTTTAATATTTTTATCGAACAAATCATTCTTGTAGGCTGAATATGTTATGACTGCTGCTACGCAGCATTTCTTCCTCTGTTAAATACATTTATTCGTTTCTTTATATTAATAAAACAGGATATATTTTAAAATAAATAGTAGCAACTACCTGACAAACTGTGAAATATAAAGACCTAATTATAGAATATTCCACAATTAGGCAACCTAATAATTATGGAATATTCCATAAAAGACATTCCATATTTGGACTTTTATACTTATTCAAAATATTACCCACCAATATTTTCCTTATAGTATAGTTCCTTATATATAACTTCAATTATTAACCGATAATACTCACTTATTAACATACCTCTAAAATGTTAAACCCGACGACAAAACAAAAAAAACGCCTGCCACACGCGTAGCATACGCGTATCTGACACGATGCGCGAACGCTAAAGTTCGGAAAGTTTCGGAGAAATCAAGTTATTCCATATTAGGATACCATACCATATTTGGTGACTTTCCTCTAATATAATATATCTTGAATTATTTTTAAAATTTTTGTTATCATGACATATGGATTTCCTCATAGTAACGCCTGAATCTATTCATTAACAGACAATCAACTAAATTGCTGAATTTGTAGTATATGTTTACTCATTGGTGTGACACTTATTTCGGAGGTTTGAGGAATTCGAATATGTATGATTTTCTATAAAACGCGTCATTGATTCTTGTTTGGACAACATTTATCTCTAGTCATATAGCGTGGCGTAGCTAGTAACTTAAATGTGTATAAGTACATACGTTTCCAGGCTCGTCGGATACCTTCACTAATTTGCTGTCCTTTTTTTTTAGTCCAAGCCGAGACAACTCATCTATTTGAGCTCACATCTAGAGGATGTGACAAAGTATTTGAGAAGCACACTTTCGTCGAGTTCATTCTTGGTGATGTTTATGATCGCTATTCCAAGTGGCTTCGCTCAAAAGCTACCACTTTTGCAGGTCTGTGACCTTTGCCTTGACGTATTGCCTCTTTGAACTTGTTATTGGGATCGCCAGAATTACCGTTAACGAATGCCATGACCCTTCTCTACTGGATCTGTTTATGAGGTCACAGCCCAACCAATAAGAAATATCAATAGAGGTACCACTGGGTCATTCCAACCTTCAGTGCCACGTTCAGATCAGGCCAACACCATTCCCTCTGGTAAGCGCAACGTTTGGCACTATCAATATCGGTCAGCTGACGGGCACGGAATGCGTGAGTTCTACGCGTCGAACCCTTGACAGCTGTGCTTCTCTTCAAATGATGCAAACTCTGTTGCCAACATCATAATCCAAGCTAAGGAATACTTTATTTCTATTGCTATCGTACGAGTTGGTGGCCGAAATCGTCCATGGTTCAACAAATATTGTGCGGCACAATCTTAATTCCAGCGTGCCACCTTTAAATCATGGTACAAAGGACTTGCACAATATTTAAATCCTCCGTCACGAAAACAACTTTTAATGCTACGTCCAGATCTATTAAGAAGGTCATTACCTAGGGCAAAGAGGCACAAATCAGGAAGATTGGCCAATTGGAACAAACTTGCAAAATAAGCTTGGTATGCTTTATATGGCGAAGCGCTACATCAAGCCCAAGGTTTCTGCATTATTTATAAAGCACAAGTTCAGCCTCACGTAGATTATTGCTGAGAGCACCACTGCCTTTGAAGCTTAAACTGATACTTAAATGTATAGGGTAATCACCCAAGCATCAGCTTAAGCTTCTTGATGTTTTACAGCGTAGAGCCATCAACATATATAGCGACTACAAGCTTTCCGAACACCTAGATCCATTCAATATGCGTAGAGACATTGATTTTTTACGCATGTATATAGGGGAGTGTTCCGAAGAATTATTCAAGCTTATGCCGTTGTCACGGTTTCATCGCCGCACTAGCCGCATTGGCCAGAAATCTTATCCACATATTATAGAGACGTGGAGAGTAGATAGGATGGAAATGCCGAATATGAGATACTGTTTTTATTTTTCACTATAATAAATAAACTGATTCACTTTAAAACTCAGAATATGTTTTTCAAGTATGGTGTTTAATATATTCTAATAAAATAATAACTTTTTAGTCCTAATTATATTAAATATATAGTTATAATGGATATAATTGAAAAAGTCAGAATTTGTCTCTGAAGCAAATGGTCTCATATATATAGATACTAGGGATTGCTAATTTGAGATAGTATCTCAGATTAGGTTACTTGAATTTTACAGTTTATATACAAAAGAGAAATAAAACGTATGCAGTGAAATGCAGACTTTTTACTTCCTGTTATTAATCACATGTTAAAGTAACATGACTCTTTAAAGCAAGGGAGTTATTTTTAATGTGATTGTGACGGAACAAGCACGAGGCCTACAAGGCTCTTGCTATGACGCTTCGGGTGACACCAAAACCGAAAGTTTGCCATAAATAGTTTGGACAAAACTTTGCTATCTCATATTTTGTGCCTATCTCATAATAAGCATCTCCACCCTAATGTGCGATTCACGCGATCACCTGCACAATGTGGAACGAGCTTCTCCAATGGTATTTTTGAGCAGTTACAATCAAATCGCGAGTCAATAGAGTCCTCAAAACGTTTGCAATGTATATGTGATGGACCCGGTGTGTCACAAATCCATAGGTGATGGTGATCGCTTACAATCAACGGCCCGTTTGATTGTTTGCCGTTTGACTGCCGCGCAGCATGTCCATGGTTCGAATCCCACCGCGGGCTTGAGCTTCACCGCATGGTAGAAAGACCCGCCTGGATAGCGACCACCCTCAAGTAGAAAATCTGTCGCCAAGCACCTAAATGTGTGTTCCGGCAGCTGTCCTAGAGAGCTATTAATTCTAGATTAAGCCTGTTAATACCTTCGACCACATCATCACTTACCATCAGGTGAGATTGTGGTGAAGCGCTTACGAATTTTATCGTAAGCCTTTCAACAATAAAAAAAATACTAAAATTCTAAGTAATAAATTATTTCAATATAAATTCGGTTTTAATGATAACGAGCTTCAACAAAAATTAAGTCGGTCATCACCAGGCAATATTCAATATTTCAAAGAATTTGTTTTTCGCGAACCAACGTAATTCTACACATCAAGCAAGTCACCAGAATTTCGAATTTCATAATCAACATGTGGAGCCCGACGGGTGGTCCGGGGTACATCGTGACAACTCTTTCTAAAAACAGTTTTTAAATCACACACTCATGAACATGAAAGCACTGAGATAGACACGCGGAAACAAGCTATTGTAAATAACGAAACTAAAGACAATCGAGAATAACCGAGATTGCTTATGAATACCGTAATAATATGAGTATCAATAATATGTGTACTGTAATTTTACGCTACCCTTATATAAAGGTATGAATGTAATACAACAAAAAAATATACTCCAATATATAGGTATGATTTTAATACAATATTTGTCGCTACACGAATATTAAAGGTAGAATAAGAGTACAAGAAAAAATAACTGTACTGATATATTTGGATAACTGAAATATAATGGTATGACGTCATACAGCAAATTATTGTACAGATATTCATACCGGTAAACACTCCCTGCTCGAAAGAGTATGTTGTGGTGGCCGAGTGAAATAGGTATCACGCGTAAAATCGAAGGACGCTACTTTTCCCGCACGGTACAAAAAAATTGTGCACTAATATTTGCTGTGATATTAATATTACATCAGATTGCGGCAGTCATTAAAATACTACGTTTATTGCCAATCATATATTACTAAAGTATATGTATCGTTATGTTTTGTTATTGAAGATATACCAGCGCTTAAAATAATAATGATATAACAACCCAACGGAAATCAAAAGCAATTAGTAAGTTTCCCCAAAAATAGCAAAAACAAAGTTAATTAAAACCAATAAATGAATGCCACTGCCAACGAGGAAAACCCAAGATGTTTTTCTTGCAAGTTATCCAATAATCCCTTGAGATTAGTTACTTCGGTAAAGTCATGCCTTACGTTACGTTGGACGTGAGTTTGACCGAATGAAATGAATTAGTAGTTTCTTATTTATATTCCTTTTTCCTATGAGAAATGGTATATGTGGAGTTATGTGTGCGAGGAAGCAAGGATACTGTACTGTACTGTATCAGCTGGATAGTCCACTGTTGAACATAGCCATCCCTATTTAGGGGCTATTTGCCATAATCCCCATGCTTGGCAGGCGCCTTGGGCATCGCAGTGTAGGATCGCAGTTCTTTAGAAGGCGCTGCTGCCCACCTTCTAGTATTTTTCCCTTTGTTGCCTCTTACGACAACCAAGGGAAGATATGGGTAGGTGCAATTCTAACCCCGCACCCTACGGGGGGAGCAAGGATAACTGACGCGTTATAGCTATGGACTGCCAGGCCACAGGGCCATGGTTCGATCCCCACCGTCGCGCTGGCTTGAGCTTTTCCACATGGTAGAGAGGCATATTGTGAATGGTCGCCTGACTACCCACATGTAGAAAATCTGTCGCGAAGCATCTTACAGCCTATTCTGGCAGCAGTACTTAAAGTTAGTAAGTAATTATAATGAAATTATAGGCACATGAGAATTAACAACAGTGGGTATGTCTCAGGGATGATGTTGATAGCCAGGCCATTCACAAAATTACTGTTATTTCATTCATTGGCTCTCA
Organism: Plagodis pulveraria; assembly: GCA_963890685.1. Lineage (NCBI taxonomy): Eukaryota > Metazoa > Arthropoda > Insecta > Lepidoptera > Geometridae > Plagodis > Plagodis pulveraria. Next base: position 8,541,930 of record OY982950.1, read on the forward strand.
AAGACAGCTCTCGGAACACAATGTAAGTGCGTTACTTGAAGGTGGTTTCGGTAGAAAATCTGTGAAATACCTATGTAATATCTTATTTTAGTGAACTCTAAATATGAACATTAAAATAGTGAATTATTCACTAATATAGTGAATTATTCACTAAAATAGTGAATTATTCACTAAAAAGGGAATTATTCACTAAGATAGGGTATTACATAGGTCTTAAGTATTTTCAATTAAGCTCTCCTATTTTGCTATTACTCAGCATGCAAATTTAGTGGCATTCATGGTATAATTGTTTTAGATTAAAAAACAATTAAAAATCATAGAATGGAATGAATACAATAAAACATATCAATTTCAAAATTATGAACAACATAAGTGTAACTAAATTCATAAAAATTAAGCATGTAAAAATTTGCTCATCATAGTCAAATTATATCACGTATCATGGTTACAAATATACGATAGGAAAAAAATTAAGCCATGTGCGGGTTCCCCACGCTTGGCAGCCGGCTTGGGGATTGCAGTGTGAGATATCAGTTCCTTAGAAAGCGCTGCTGTTCACCTTCTGTTGAGTTACCCTTAGTCGCCTTTTACGACATGAGACGGCCACACGACCCACGGGTAGAGATGAGGGGTGACATTCTGGCCCGGCACACCACCAGGTAAAGTAAGAGTATTCAAGAGTATCCAGGCACTGCTTTTTTCTATAAATAACTTTTTAAATTTTCTGGTAATCCTTTGATTATTGCGATAAAACGCGGTTTTTAGTGATTTTCAGGGTAATATTTTCCTTAGTAATAATTCGTTTTTCAAAAAAGAAAATGACAGGAGCATGTCTGTAGCAGGTCTAGACTTTATAAAAAATAAATAATCATTCTAGAGACATTAGTCATGAAGAAAATAGGGATCATATTAGTATAGAGAATAGCACGTTGTTTTCCATATTATATTAGCTTTTCACTTTATTTTACATTATGAATGGGTTCAGGCGTTACTTTGCGGAAATCTATATTTAACTTAAAATATTAGTAAAAGAGAATTATTTATCAAAACATTAAATTAATATTTTAGTAATACTTAAAAAATATAAAAATATGTTAAGCCGACGTGACGTCACGAACGCCACGCAGCCAAAACGGGAAAAATTTCGACGCATTTTGGTTCTACACGAAGCATCAGCATAAGGTGGAATTGTCACTAAATATATTTTTTATATATCTTAAGTCTTTTACTAAAATATTATTGTAATGTTTTCCTAAAATATAACAATTTTCTCAAACTTTTTTTAAATTTGGCGCTCGTTTTAAATAATACCTACTGATATCCTCAAACTGCGTGTTGAAAGCTAATTGATTTACGCCCATATAATAGTGCGCTGAAAATTCACCCTACTGCTTCCGCCTTCGCTTCGTAAACTAATTAAAACATGCTCGAAGTAATTTGTCAAACTGAATAGTTATATTTGTTGTCAGCGCCTAACTGTATAAGCATGCTCAAACTCAAGGAGTCGCAATACTTCTCGCTAATTGAAAAGTATTTTTGTATTATTTTGTGATGGTGATGGGGCAAAGATTCAGGCCAAACTGTAATTACTGGATCTGATATAAAAGTGTTTTGTACAACAGAAATTGCTACAACACTACAATTTATTTTGCATGCTGGTATTGCATGGTGGTAGGGCATTTTGCGAATGCCCACCTGGCTAGCAACCACCCTCAAGTAGAAAATCTGTCGCCAAGCACCTAACGGTGTGTTCCGGCAGCTGTCCTTGGGAGCCAGTACTTCTAGGTTAGTCTGAACAACATCTTCGACCACATCATCACTTACCATCAGGTGAGATAGTACTCAAAGGCTAACCTATCAGGCATAAAAAAAAAAAAAAAATGCTCAAAGGTATGCCTTCAAAATAATATTCCCATTACATTTATCATCACTATTACTATTACTACATAGTATAAACAAAGTCACTTCCCGCTGTATGTCATGTATAAAGGTATTTAAAACTACGCAACGGATTTTGATGCGTTTTTTTAATGATTCAAGAGAAAGGTTTATATGTCCTCAGGTGGCTGCGCCTTAGGTCCATGGTAAGTTCCACACCTTTACTGAGCTGAGCTTTACTAGGCAGATCTTTACTTTAGGGCGTTTGCGAATGGTCAATTGGGTAGCTACCACCATCAAGTACAAAAATCTGTCGCCAAGAACTTAACAGTGTATTCCGGCAACAGTTCTTAAGAGTATGTAATTATAAAAAAATAAAGTTACAAGATCTCAGGGTAATGGGCGCAGTGTACTTTGTCACTTGTGACAAATTCATCAGTTATACGCAATTTTTTAAAATATTTTTATTCCTGATAGGTTAGCCTTTGAACACTATCTCACCTGATGGTAAGTGATGATGTGGTGGAAGATGTTGTTCAGGCTAACCTAGAAGTTTAGTATTAATACCAGGTCGGTGTAGTGGACGTTCCGTAACAATAACAAAAGAAAAGATCTAAGATATAGAAACAAATTTGGTTCTTACCTTTCACTAGCGTCAGAATCCCCAAAGGCATCACCAATATAGCGACTAACAGATCAGTTATCGCCAGCGACATTAAAAAGTAATTTGTGACATTCTGTAGCCGCCTCTCCAAGTATATCGCTAAACACACTAACACATTCCCAGCTGCCGTACAAAGCACTAACAGCAACGCTACTAACGCCCACCAATTGTTTATCACATTATCATCACTATTCACTGTACCGTTCACATAACTGTCGTTATTCACTATAGTGTAGTTCACTAGTAATTCCCAATCTGTGTTTATCGCTGGCGAGTCGAGAGTGTCTGTAGTCGGGAGATGGAACAACTCTAGCTCATACATTGTTAGTCACGCAATGTCATGGTTTGGTCGCCTTCATCTTATTTCGTAAATGTGACAGGTCCCATTTGCAGTGGCCATGTTTGGGTTTATATCTGCTGATGTGTCATCTGTAACAATGAAACAATTGGTAAAATGTAGTATTGGTACTGAACGTTGCAGTAGAATTATAGTTAAACCAGAAAAGTATTACAAAATTACTAATTTACGTAAGGAAAAATTATAGTCTTGCGTGGGATTAAAACCTGCGTCATCCACACCTATATCCGGGGTATGCCCTGACAGGGTATGCTCGGACCTGACATTTGACTTATAACTCTAGTTTTTCCTCTCATTTTTAAATCAACGTATGGAAATGGAGCGACAACTATAGTTACGTTGTACTACAAGCAAGACAAGTTTTGCAATTAGCTTTAAACTTGATAATGATGACGCAATCCTATCATTTTAATATATTTATTTTTGCAATAACGCATGCTCTGCGTATTATATTACAAATTTACGAGAGGAAAAATTATAGTCATGTTCCGAATTCGAACCCGCGACATCCATCTCTATTATATAGCCGGGGTATGCTCTGATCCACTGAGCTAACATGATATTTAACTCATAACAAATTTTTCATCTCGTTTCATTTAAATGCCTACTCTAGTCTGGATATGCTGGTTGTCCATATCTCAAAATTTGGTATGTATTTAGATACTAAACATGTATACTATATCAAATCAATTCGTAGCAACTAGCTACAGCTGGGGTATGATCTGACCGATAAGAGATTGTTTATTTGCACTTTTTTTTCACCATGTAATATATTAAAATACGTGTTTATGTTATTTTAGAATCACAATTCTGGGATTATCTTATTAATATTTTATTTACAAAACATTTATTTATAGCCAAGATAAAGTAAAGGTTTATTTTTATAAGATAATCACAATATTTTTTACGCTAGCAACTGAAAAATTACCTGATTGATATTATTACTATTCTGAAAATTCTGTATTCCTTGCGTATATTTTTAACATCTTTTTTTGTTGTAGAATAGTGGCCAATGCCACAATGTATCAAATAATAAAACGGTTTGGGTTTGGACGCGGGTAAACTGGTCGCAACCAACGGTTGCAACACAAGGGGCAAAAGAAATAAAAACACTAAAGTGCTCTAACACAAAGCAACTTCTAGATGACAAAATTTCAAAGAAAAATTCCTCGAACCAAATCTTTTGACACCAAGCTCAGCATAATGATGATAAAACACATAATAACTTTAATGCATGTAGGCTGAATGCCCACATTTAGCCGTACATACCCGTTTGCGTTTCATATTTAGAGATGTAAATGAAATCCGGCCACTTTTAAAGAAATAGTTCACTACAGTGGCAGTGACTTACCAATGTTCTAGAATATTTTATACACGACGACGTGTTGAAATTAGTATAATTGTTATTTTGCGTTTTATATTTAGAGGTGTAAATAAAATCCGGCCACTTTAAAGGAAATAATTCACTTCAGTGGCAGTGATATACCAATGTTTTAGAATATTTTATACACGACGACGTATTGAAATGAGTGTAATTGTCAATTTGGGTTTCATATATTGAGATGAAAATGAAATCTGGCCACTTTTAAGGAAATAGTTCACCACAGTGGCAGCGATATACCAATGTTCTTGAATATGCTTAGTATGTTTTACACGACTAATTGAAGTATAAGTTTGTTAATAAGGTCCATGTATGTATGCATGCGTGTAGTCTCATCTTTTCAAACAGAGGCTTGTCGAAGGTAAAGGGGTGTTTGGACAGTGCCTTCTTTCCTCGGCCTTCCTTCGGCCGCGCCAGGTTGATCCCAGCAGCCGTGATTTGGACAACCCGGGGCCTAGTAATATCAGTTGCGGCTTCTTCTTCATTATCACTCTCTCTCAAGTTGGATTTATGTATATGAGTTTCTTTATATAACCATGACTTTTAAATGCCTAAACTGTATTGTATTGTCTAATTAGAAGACAATGAACTCATTAACGAGCATCGTAATCAAAGGAATATTATAAAATGAGTTAATCACGTATCGTTAGCATCTTTACATAATCCCTAGTGACACTGGCTTTAAATTTATTGCCAGGGCATTACAGTTTAATGTTCCTTTTATCGGATTATTATATCCGATCGAATAAGACTGTAGTATTTTGTTTTCATCTTGTTTTATAACCAACAAAAAACTTTATATACTTTACCGTTTCGTAGATGTCCTTTCAATTAAAGTAATTTCAATCAGGTTGTTATATATGAAAGTATATACGTAATATGATGTTATAAGTTTCAAAGAAATAATAAGCTCATAATTTCGTGGTATTATTAATGGCTCAGGGTTAAAGCTCGAAGTACATATTTTGCTTCTTACCTATGTTCTCTAAAGATAATAAGGGTAAAGTTCACGCGGGCTATATGAGAGCCAAGAGTTTGAAGTTACAAACAAGTATTTTAGGAACTGTCTTATATAATTGAAAAAAAAGGATCCGCCTTTCACTGAATACTATTAAATAAGTTGGCAACATGCTGATTTAAAACAATGATCTCACATTAATCTTGGTCCTACTTCCACAAGTTATTTTATACTTTTCGGTGTTGGAACTCAGTTAGGTTTTTTTTTTCACACATTCAAGTGATGAATTCTGCTAATAAAATCATTGTCACTCGCCTAAAATACTATTTACCATCGACAAGAGTTGCAATTGTGTAAACTGGCTTTAACTAGAATCGGAACGGTCTCTCAAGAACAGACGCCGGAACATACCATTAAGTGCTTGGCGACACATGTTCTACTTGAAGAAGAGTTAGATATCGTAGTCAAAAATTATCTACCGTGAATATCAAACTACCATATTTCTTTTTCGAAGTGTTAATTACGATCCATTTCTCACCTACCACGTTTGATATTCGGATAAAACTTATACAGGGCAACTCTATCAACAAATTTCTCTCCACATTTTATATTTTCTTACAGCAAGAGATTTATTAAGACCATTACACTCGGTTCCGACTTAAAAACCCTGCTCTTTTCCTGGAAATTTTCCTTCCACGGAAAAAAGAGCCTTAGCATTAGTAGAAAATATCATCAACTTCATTCACTAGACGTTGTATTTGCTTCAAAGTACGAGATTAGTCGAAATTGTCGACTATGGTTTCTGGTATCTATGATCAATGCCATTAGTCGGGTTATTTTTCACATAATTATCACATAGGTAATGACTTCATGTTCCATTCATGTGAAGATAAATTATCTTCTTTACACTAAAATTGTTTTAACGCCAACGTTTTTCTGTAGGTGGTTCTATGAATTTTTTACTACTGACCTTTTAAAAGGCTAATCGAATTTTAACGAACTCTAATACGTACAAAGTATTCTTTATTACATAAAATGTTATGAGTAATACTTTTTTTAGTGAAACTAACTCTAAAATCTACATTTTATAAAAAAAAAACTGGTAATACATAAAAATATATATTGAGAACGCCCTGCAAAACATAACAAAGTTTGAACAGTTGGTATATAAAATATTAGGAAACTATGTTTGTATGAAGACACGTCCCTTTTGACGGTTTAAAAATAGAAACAACAGGATAAATTTGAGATTTGACTCAATCACTTGGCAGACCATGTCCTGGCTTAAGGGACGGATAGTCGCGGGTTCGAATCATGGTCATAGTTAGGTTTTTTCTTTCCTTGTTATTGTATAAGTGTTATACCTTAGTAAGCGTTAATGCAAAAAATACAATGTTAAGGGTAGAAGTAATAGTTTGACTCTTTTACCACTCACTCCGTAATGGCTAAAATATATATAAATTCATCTCCGTACAAGCCAACCTACTTGTACTTTTGTGAAATAGCAGATGCACCTTTTAATCCTAATTAACTATTATTTCTCGTGGATGATTACCTAATCCCGATAATCCTTGTTACAATTTTATAACATAAATTATAATACACCAATTTTTTACACACTAAATCTCGATAAGAAATAAAATGTTGCAGAGACTAAAAGTCCATTTATCATTTCTAAATATCCACAATTCTACCTAGTTTATCTCAGAAAAATCTCTGGCACTTTGTTGAAAATAGAATTTCTGCGCTAAGTGGTAATTTCAAGAGTTTCTTTTATCTTTACACGTCGAGACACCTCTGATGGCTAGCGGAAACTGGATCATAAATTATAGCGTTGGTTCCAAGATCGTGCTCAGCCATATAAAAGGTCGTTGTGGTTTATTTTTTTTACAAATAAAATCAAGTAAGGGCAGTTAGTTTGTTAGCATGTTAGCTATGCCATTCTTTTAGCGTCAATTTGGGTCATTAATAAATTGAGTTGCATAAACTTAGCGAGACAGATGTTCTTGATTTTTTATTGTAAAACGAGTATGTGGTACCTTACTGTTCCTGTCTCAGTTGGATTGTCCACTACTGAAAACAGCCCCTTCCATTAAGTGGGTTCGCCATGATTCCCACGCTTGGCAGGCGTCTTGGAGATCACAGTATAAGATAACATTTCCTCAGAAGGCGCTGCTGCCTTAAGGTATTTTCCCTTAGTCGCCTCTTACGACACCCACGGGAAGAAACGGAGAGAACATTCTAGCCCGCCACCCCACTTTCAAGGAATATAATATTATGTTTTGTAAAATTAATAAGCAAGTCTAGCCGACATAAAAAATCAGTACTGCATGATCACTGTATTCACAACTTTGCAATAATATTGATCGTAACATCTGTGAAAAATATAAAAAAAATAACTTTACCCTAAAAAACTTCATCAATTCAAACATTAAAACTAAATATTAAATTCAATGTATTAAAAAGTCTTCTAAAAATTACTTGATCAAAGTACGATAATGTGACAAATTAGCAACACACCCTAAAATATAACAATATCTCGCCTTAGATGTCAGCGTTCACCTATAAAGTGTCTTTGTAAACGTAATAATGTCTTCTGTAAATAGTAATTATATTTGTAATTGTATTGTGTAAACGTAATAATGTCTTCTGTAAAGGTACAGGAACGAATATATAATCAAATTATTCTGCAGGTTTTTTTTTTATAAGAACACTTGTCACTAGCGCTACTAAACACTAAATAAAGTGCAAACAATGCCTTATGATGCATATGGATTATTTAAATTACTACATACAACTTGAATTCTTCATTGGCAACCATAAAGGGTATCTAGAATCTGAATGCAGTTGATGATGAAGACGGGCAATGAAGCTTCGTATGGACTCCCAGTTTACTTCTACCATGTATTTAAGGTATCTCTTAAGCTGTTGGTTTCTGCCTTCTGTACAATATATATCTAAAAGAATAAGCATTGCAATTCAACGGGCCAATGCTGCCAGCATGCTGGGCACGCTACCAACTGGTAGTGGGCTAGAGCATTTGGACTGCCTATGAGTCCAAATGCTTTTATTGTAGTAGCTGTAGTGTTGTATATCGTTCGTAGTATTTAGCTAGGTAGGTTCTAATCTGTCTGATTAAACGGAATCCATAAGTTGAATGACAGGAATTATTTACATACCTACTTCAATACACGATAAAGCGTCAATGAGACTCTCCAAGTACCCTTGAAAAACCTAAGTCAAGGACGTTCTAAAATAAGATATCGTACTTCTCATTATGGATTCACAGCGGTGGCTCTCCTCAAGATTGTCAGACTGATTGAAGAACTCTAAAATAAAGACTATATTTTTATTGGAACATTGATAAATATAATGAACAATATTGAAAAAAATATTTCTTATCTTATAATTTAGGTTGGCCTTTCACAATAGCACATACTAATGTGACATCTATTTGTAACAAAATATGTAAGTAGTATATTGGGTTGGTCTTATTTAATCCTCAGCACGCCTGTTGTTGTTTGACAGACCCCAACTTCAAATAATATTTTATAGCAAAAAATTACGTAAGCCTTATGATTCTACTGAAATAAAAAACAAATAAAGAATAAAACAACGCTTTAGTGATAGAATGAGTACTTTTATGATAGCCTACATATACTTCAGAAAATTTTAACATTCGACTTATTTTAGTCGACTTCGTGTCTTTTATAAGTATGTAATGTTTTTTTTTCCTGATAGGTTAGCCTTTGACCACTATCTCACCTGATGTTAAGTGATGATGTGGTCGAAGATGCTGTTCAGGCTAACCTAGAAGAACTTCTGATGATCTCCTGATGTTCTCAAATTACTTAATGCATGTATTACTAACAAGGAAGTCAGTTCTGGACTGTGAGGAAAGAGTTCTTCTCACGGATTTTTTATAAGCTGAAGCTACCAAGAGCAATACGTCACATAACTTTGTATTAAAAAATACATATTTTCTATCACTTGCATCCCCTGGGGCCCCGTCAGGCATTAGTCAGGTTCAAATATGTCAACTTTGTAAATCAACTTTTACGATTATTTCGTTTTAAAAATGTATGTTAATATCAGTAATATATACAAAAATGTGTGATGCGGAGATTGGCGGGCTAGCAGGCAGTTCTTGTTGAGTCGTAGTGTAGTGTAGTCGATTTATAATATATTATGTATCAATTAAGAAGTGTCTTTATTATAGTATATACATAAATGTATTACCAAGGAGTTTGAGTTTTATTACAATATTGTATGTATTTTTTTGCGCCGTTATGCCTTTATTAACCAAATATTACGAACTACAGCTACTACAATAAAAGACTTTCAACAACCTATAAGTCATTGCAGACTCACAGGCAGTCCAAATGCTCCAGTCCACTCCAGTTGGCAGCGTGTTCATCATGCTGGCAGTGAAGAGTAAGATATTGATTTCATAACAAGAGTTTATTTTTTGTACAGTGTATGTTGTCGGATTACTTAAAGATTTGTAGACCGATTGCATCGTTTTTTTTTTCGTAATAAAATTTATTTTTATTAGGTGTAGTGAGAATATGTTTTACGTAAGGTCATACTATAAAACCTATTTATTTATTTAACATAGATTTCAAATCAATATATAGTATAAAATCGACTATAATGAGCTGGTTAATAGACCTAGATACTTAAAATTAGCTCAATCTATCTTAATCAATAAAAAATTAATCACACAAAATAATTCACAACCATCAAACGTCTATACCGCAAAAATATGTATTCAAATATTTTCAACAATTGTATTGATCTTTATATAACATTTTCCTTTTAATCTTAAAACTTTCTAAACAAAAATACAATGAATGACATAGATTTTGCGAAGTGATTAATTCCAAATAAACAGAGCTTCACGTTTCTCAAGGGGTTCAAATGTTAATGAATGTTTGATACCTTGATTTGAGAGATGTTGTTTGATAATGAATTGAAATAGATTTTGAATTTAGAATATGTATCTCGAAAATGAATTTACATTTATGACTGTAAATAAACAAACAAAAAGTAATTGCAGCTCTATAATAATAATTAGTGTTTTTAGTGGGTAAGGTGTATCATTGTAATCTGGAGGTACTCAGTTCAATCCATGGTCAGTTATTGGGTTTAACTGATAAACAAATTAATAATAGTAGCAGTCCTTTGTCCTGGTAATTGGCAATAAACAGGCCTCTATTCCAAGATACATAATATGTTTGGAAAAAATAGATAGTTTTAACACCTCTGGCAACATCTGTAAAATATCACGCTCAAGTATAATTTTTTTTTTATGCCTGATAGGTTAGGTTTGACCACTATAATAATAACAAATATTTTAAAAGTATTTTAAGTAAACATTTAATTAATTATTTAATAAAACACTTAAAAAATCTTTATAAAAATGATATATATCTTACAAAATTACAAATATACGATAGGAAAAATTTAAGTCATGTGCGGGATTCGAACCCGCGTCCATCCGCCCCTTTAGCCGAGGCATGCTCTAACCAATTGAGCTAACATGACATGACGTCATAACTCGGTTGGTCTTGTTTGTAGTACAACGTAAGTGGTACTATAGATGTCGCTCCATCCCAATACGATGGTTAATGAACTATAGGAAAAATTCGAGTTATGACGTCATGTCATGTTAGCTCAATTGGTTAGAGCATGCCCCGGCTAAAGGGGCGGATGGACGCGGGTTCGAATCCCGCACATGACTTAAATTTTTCCTATCGTATAATTGTAATTTTGTAATGTAATCCGCTTAGCAGGCGTTATTGCAATCATAACAATATAAAAAAAAAAAATATGATATATATCTAGTGACAATTCCGCCTAATATTATATTGTCACTAGATATATATCATTTTTATAAAGATTTTTAAGTGTTTTATTAAATAATTAATTAAATGTTTACTTAAAATACTTTTAAAATATTTGTTATTATTAAAAATGGATTTCCGCAAAGTAACGCCTGAATCTATTAATTATTTGACCACTATCTCACCTGATGGTAAGTGATGATGTGGTCGAAGATGTTATGATTATAATATTAGCCTAATAATATTATATAATATTAGGCGGAATTGTCACTAGATATATATCATTTTTATAAAGATTTTTGAAGTGTTTTATTAAATAATTAATTAAATGTTTACTTAAAATACTTTTAATTGCATCAATGTTACTCCATACCGAGTAATCTATCTTATAACGATTCAAACATAATATCCCAGATGGGTGCACAGCAGGGCGACCCATTAGGTCCACTAATATTTAGTATAGGTATCCACAAGATCATCTCATCACTCAAGGCACCGTTAAATGTGTGGTATCTGGATGATGGTACACTTGGAGGAAGCCCAGATATAGTTGAGAGAGACATTCGTTCCCGTTTTCCCAGCTTTGAAAGAGCTAGGGTTGGAGGTCAACACCGCGAAATGTGAACTTTTTGCTTGTAACTCAGAGGCGGCGGCAACATTTCCAAAACTCATGTCCCTCATTCCCGGTTTAAAAGTTATGCACAAAGATACCTTTGATCTTTTGGGTGCACCTATTTTCGTAGAGGGTGTCAACAAGAGCATACAGACAAAAACGCAGATCTTAGCATCTCTTGCTGACCATCTTAAATACTTACCGGCGCATGTTTCTTTGACTCTTTTGAGAAATTGTTATGCGATGCCCAAGATGGCGTATTTGGTCAGAACTGCTCCCACTTGGAAGTTTCCGGAAGAGGTACTACAATTTGACGAAACTCTTCGACGAACACTCGAGGAAACACTTAATGTTCACTTGAGTGAAACGCAATGGTGTCAGGCCAGCTTACCTGTTCGACACGGTGGGCTGGGTGTGCGTCGGCTACAAGAATCAGGACCTATCGCTTTTCTCGCTTCCTCTTATGGGGTTGCGCAGCTTGTCACTAAACTTCTTTCTATTCAAGGTGAAATGCTGCGGATCCCATTTGTTCCAGGAGCCTTAAGTGCGTGGTCTGTTTTGTGCCCTGATAGCGACCAGCCTGCAAAATTAGAAAAACAGAAGGACTGGGAAGACACTACCTCGAGACAACTCTTTTTAAATCTTCTGGATGAATGTTCGGGTGCTGAGTTGGCCAGACTTAAAGCTGCTGCTAAACCAGAATCTGGTGCTTGGCTCCATGCCTTACCATCTCCACATATGGGCACGTTGTTAGACAATGATTCCTTAAGAGTGGCCACGGCACTTCGTTTGGGCAGTACAGTTTGTGAACCTCACACATGTATATGCGGTACAGAAGTTGATGCAAACGGGCATCACGGGCTAAGTTGCATGCGCAGTGCTGGGCGAATGTCCCGCCACCACGCCATTAATGATGTAATCAGACGAGCCCTGGTCTCAGCGGAAATACCTTGTGTGTTGGAACCTCCAGGGTTATCTCGTTCAGATGGCAAGCGGCCGGACGGGTTAACACTAATCCCATGGCAGAGAGGTCGATGCCTTATTTGGGACGCGACATGTGTCTGCACGTTTGCATCCTGCCACCTTCCTGGCACGCAACAGAGTGCAGGTGCGGGTGCAGAGACTGCTGCAAGAGGCAAACACGTCAAATACTCATGCCTGAAATCAGTATATGACTTTGTGCCGTTTGCCGTCGAGACAGCCGGACCGTGGAGCAGTGATGCCAAAAAACTTGTTCATGCCATAGGGTGTCGTCTGAAGGAAAAGGGTCGTGACCCTCGGTCTGGCTTTTTCTTAAGCCAGCACATATCTCTTGCCATACAAAGAGGCAATGCGGCGAGTATAATGGGTACCTTTGGCCAAAGGCTTTGCGCGGGGGTTTATTTGACTGAGTTACATTAAGTAACTATATTTTATTTTTAGGTATTATAATTATATTTGACTCTGTTTTGACTAATAATAATATATAAACATAATTTTTGTATTTGCCAATAAAAATATACTTTTAAAATATTTGTTATTATTAAAAATGGATTTCCGCAAAGTAACGCCTGAATCTATTCATTATTTGACCACTATCTCACCTGATGGTAAGTGATGATGTGTTCGAAGATGTTGTTCAGGCTAACCTAGAAGTACTGGCTCTCAAAGACAGCTGCCGGAACACACCGTTAGGTGCTTGGCGACAGATTTTCTACTTGAGGGTGGTAGCTAGCCAGGCGGGCATTCGCAAAATGCTACCATGCAAAAACTTGGCGTCAAGCACCTGCCGATGTGTGTTACGACAGCTGTTTTTGAGAGCCCGTTCCCATCCTAGGTTAGCCTGTTAATCATCATTCACTTCATAATCACTTTCCATCAGGTGAGATTTAAGTAAAAAGCTAACAAATCAAGCAGCAAAAAGATATATAGAAAGTTTGCCAAATATACCTTGATAATTTTCAGCCAAACAATAAAATAATTTATACAAAGGACATCAATGGTTCCGTAGCTAACAACAATTCAACAGTTTTCTAAATGAATTATCAATAGTCGATATTTTTTTCTCAGTCCAGAATCTTAAGCTAGGATAGGAATCGTATTTGGCAGGCTTTTACCCTTTGTTATACCTAAGATTTTGTAATACACACAAAGTTTGATGCTTTTTTTTGTTAAAACCTTTAAAGTAAAGTGAATCTTAAACGGTAAAAAATTCTCCGAGTGGACCGATAAATCACTTACTCGAGTCGAGCAATCACTACATCTTAGGTATTTATTGATGTTTTTTTTATACATTTTCACAGTTCTGATGAAGATTATAGCTATAATATTATCGTTTATAGCAATATACATTTGGTATCAAAAAGAAAGTGTTGCCTTACTGTTAGGGTTCCCCCACGTTTATCAATATTAATGTAGCTTAAGCTCGCAATTTAGATTAATTAGTAGCTTGAAACGGAAAATATAACAAAACATGAATTAAATAAAGTTCAATGACATCCTTATTCCCTGATTTTGGTCACTTTAAACTTTTCCTTTGGGAGTATCATAATTCGTTTTTAAAAAGCTTGTATTATGCTTCGATAAAATGTGATATTATTTACGGACTTTGAGGCAACAATTGTAGGTGCTTCATTTATCCCTTGGCATTGGCTGACCCACTATGGCCAATTTGTAAATGAAATTCTATTGTTATCATTATTGCCGATATCAATGGGTTAATAGGTAAATATAATCGTAAGTGCAGATATATTAAAGTTATTCTTTGGAACTCCTCCTCAACGTAATTGTGTTAAAACTTACTCTTTCACTAAAATTTGACGGATTTTATTCTTACCAACCGGTGTTGAACATTTTAAAATCCGCCAACCCTATCCTGTACATAGTACTTTTTCTCTAATTTTTGCTCATTGTGTACAAATAACGTAACCGTCCAACGCGCATTGAGATAGTATTTTATCTAATTCATGTTTAATTTTATTTTACGTAACAAACTCTTAATTGATCTTAATTGACCCCGTGGATGTAGAGAGAATCTAAACGACCTTAAAGTGAGATTCCTATTAACATGAATTAGAATCAAAAGATCGGTTTGGTGCAGGAAAATTCTTTCATTTTCTTGAATATTTATTTTGTGTCAGAGTTATATCTGAGGAACCAAAGTAATCAAAATAATCACTCAATTTTTTATACAGTTTAAAGAGTCACCACAGGCTTTTCATTAGGTTTTACATTGCCTTAGTAAAAGCCTTTTTGCAGTTTGATTAGTGATTAAAGACAAGTATTTAGTGCCTATGTTTAGTATACTGTTTAGTGTGAGTAATATCCAATACTGATTGATTAGCTGTTGTGTTTAGTAGATCACTATCGATCCCGCCTACAACGTTGGACAAGCTATTAATTTAAAATGAATGAACAATCGCGTTCGCAATTTTGTTAATGCAGTGCTGGTATCGGAAATAAAGAATACAGTTATACGTTAATGTAGAATATTTAGATTCTGTTCATGGGAGATATAGGTACTTTATATATTGTCTCACACTAATTTATATAATTAATCTTCGCTCCACTTTGCCATTACATACCAGATCGATACCTACTTTTTCCCGTTTTGTTTCGTATACTTATTTAGCATTTTGATAAAAAAAAATCTTAGGTTAAGGTTTACGTAACTGGTAAAATATTTCTCAACACATGAGTCAGTATATAGCAGATTATCCTACAATAAATAGTGTTAAACAATAATTTTGAACTAAGGGATCGTCCTATACAAGAAATCTGTTTTATTCTACGATGTGTTTTTAGATTTTCGTTTGATCGTAAAATCAAATAACAAATACCAGCATAATAAAGTCCGTGAGCTGCTCAGACTTGGCTTGACCCTAAACTGAATGAAAGCAATACAAGTACCGATAACGTAAGGAAACTTCTATATGCAAGTACGACACGTAATAAATAGATTCAGGCGTTACTTTGCGGAAATCCATTTTTAATAATAACAAATATTGTAAAAGTATTTTAAGAAAACATATAATTAATTATTTAATAAAACACTTAAAAAATCTTTATAAAAATGATATATATTCTTGTAACGTCACGTCGGCTTAATAGGAAATTAGGCGGAATTGTCACTAGAATTCCGCCTAATTTCCTATTAAGCCGACGTGACGTTACAAACGCCACGCAGCCAAACCGGAAGAATATCAGATATAAAGAACATAAATCCGCGTTTAGGAACGACCATCCCGAACAGTCACACTTGGCAAAACATTTGATTGAAAGCGGTCATCAACTTCTTGATAGTAATACATTTAAAATCTTACATTGTTGTGATAAGGGGTTTAGATTGTGTGTATTGGAACAGTTAGAAATATTAAAACATAGTGTAGGCGTTTCACTGCTGAATGAACAGACTCATTTGGTTTCATCCCCACTGTTACGTATTTTTAGTGATAATTTGCCACCACAACCTATTTAAATATGTTTTTGTAATTTTCGGTTATAATTTTTTCATAACGTGCCGAGCCAAGCTACCCGCCGAACTAGCAACCAGTGATGACATCACTCTGCGAGTCAAGCCACTCACCGTGTCATCCCCACGTGCCTCAAGAAGCTGCAAACTGGTCCTGTGACTGGTTCAACGTGGAAGCCGCCAATTTGCCGAGCCAAGCTACCCGCCGAACCAGCAACCAGTGATGACGTCACCCTGCCAGTCAAGCCACTCACCGTGTCATCCCTACGTGTCCCGAAAAGCTGAAAACTGGTCCTGTGACTGACTCATCGTGCAAGCCGCTGTTTGTGTGATTCTGTGCATGATATTAAGTTAAGAACTAGTTTTTTAATGTTGTTTACTATATTATTCAATATTTCACATGTTTACAAACACGACTAATACCATATATACCTTAAAAATAATACTTAAACAATTCATAAACCATTTTTATGTAATTGTCACTTTAAAAACGTTATCTTTTCAATTGTAAGCTACAACAAAGAGCCGTGATTCATGATCGTCCCTATATAAAGGCGTGTTTAACCGCCGGTCGTTTAGTCTCGATCGTGCGCTCGTAGAGTCAAGACCTCCTGAGGATGCTTCGTTTAGAAGCGAAACGCGTCGAATACTCTTCCGGTTTGGCTGCGTGGCGTTTGTGACGTCACGTCGGCTTAGTAGGAAATTAGGCGGAATTGTCACTAGATATATATCATTTTTATACGACACTTACTTAACCAGTTTTTTTTAATAAAAAACTAAATCATTTAAGTAGGTACTTGTTTTCCCTAATTTTTAATATATCCTTATCTGATATTCTTGTATCAGATATCGTTGATAGATACGACATTCTATATGTATGTATACTTTTAAAGTGAACAGATTCAACTTGTTACAAGTTCGGAGCCGACGTTAATAAGTTTATGCTTCACATAACGAGCACAACATAACCGAGATTGTAAACAGGTGGGTATAGTGTTAGAAACTTCGGATGGTTGAGCTAGCTCAGGGCAATTTCGAAACAACCTCCTTGCTAGATTTAATTAAGTAGCATAAACGGACGAAAAGAAGCAAACTACTTGGTCTGTATTGGCGTGTCCCTCTATATGTCAGTTAGTATAGTTCTAAAATGAGAAACCATGAGAAAGCTTACTCCCAAGTAAGTTATTCTAATGGGCTGGAACCCAAAGCCAGGAAATATACCGTTCACAGGACGATCCTGCACTGCGTTTACCAACAATGACGTTTTTTTTTTACTACCTATAGTTTAGCCATTGGTCACAATTTCACCAGATTGTAAGCGATGTGGCCGAATGTGGTAAAACAGGCTTAACTTGTAATGTGAATTGGCTCTCAAAGGTAACTGCCAGAAATCGCCGTTAGGTCTTTGATGGCTAATTTCCTACTTGAGGGTTGTAGTTAGCCAAGCGGGCATTACACTGCTATCCTAAGATAACAACCGGGACCGCCGTCTTAACGTGACCACCAAAGCATGGAAGCACTTCGAAGTATATGCCACTAGCGATAACCCATCCATGTAATAACCGTAGCCAACATTGCCTACCCTAGTTGATTCGACAAGTTACAAGCGCATTGGTTGAACATCGTGAGCTTGTTATATCTAGGTTAAGCCTGTTCACACCTTCGATCACATCGTCACTTACCATTATGCGAGATTGTGGTCAAAGGGTTACCAATGAGGGGGAAAAATCTCTGGCTACTTCATCCGTGAACTTGAAGCACAGTCAAGTAAATAAAAACCTGAAAGTACAAGTCGGAATTATACACCCGGGGTTCCATATTAACTTATTCATACAAAACTATAGAATGACTATATACAAAACATTAATGCATGTACACATGTCCAAGAAGCGAAAGCATAACTTTAGCGTTACATAGAATATATTTAGATACCTTTACAGTATAGAAAACGTATAATTTATCTGCGAATATAATGTTTACTTTATATAATTGTGGAGCGTATTCCTGAAGATAACATTGTTTCAAACCTTTTGATGTGATGTTAAGTTGAATTTGTTATCTTCGCAAAAGTTTTCGTAACTCTAGCGTAGCCATATTTTCGTAATTATTATGTTCAAATCTTACAATATTATATTTTCTTCAAAGCAAAGTTAAGTTCACCTCTTTTTTGTGGATAATGTTGTAATGCTAAATAAGGTTTATTTCATTCTAGTCATTTAAAATAAAAAACAAAACATAATACCAACTTTGGATATTGAATAACATATTGATTCAAACACTTTGAGGTCACATTTTCATACTCTTGCTAGTGATTTTATATTTGAAACTAAAATATAAGAGGAAGGATTTTAAATCGGCGCGTATTTTATGACAACACATAACTTTTTTTTGGATCACCCAATCTTGATGATTATTTTACTTTGAAATGCTATTCGCTTACCAAAACACCCGTTCCTAAAACAACTGTTCCTGTTACTACCGTTTCCTTTCCTCATGTAGAGTTACCGCTTTGATTTTGGACTCATTAAGTTTACAATTAACAAAACACGTACAATCTTTAAAATTCTATTGGATTGGTTAATTGATTTGGAGCTTAGAAATGTCGCACCAGATTGGTTGCGTTAAGGTTGTGCCACACGGTACGCATTTTAAACCACCCCCGCCGTGGTAAGGTTTACATTTTCTTACATATCTTTACATATATGTAGGTGATACGGTTCGCGTGAAGTGGTGATAGAAATAAATAACACTGTTTTTCAAAAATAACCAAAGGATGCGCGCGCGTTTGTTGAGTGCCGGAGTTATTAGCAACGACTGATGTACCTATCGCAGCTTGACAGACGCGCGAGCAGGGATTTTATTTAGCGAAGAGCATGTAGGTAAGTACAATAAAATATTATATTTCAAAATACCGATGTTTTTACACTAACAACAATTTGTTTAAATTTTAATAGATCTACCTATTTATGTTACTTTTTGGTAATAACTTTAACTTTGTAAGTTTTCAGGTGGCGAGCGAAGGCACGTAGTCTACAATATATATACTTAGAAGCTTCTCAAAATATACGTTGGTTTGATATTCTTGTTCTAAAAATACCTAAACCCAAAACAATAATACCATCACTATCTTTGCTCTGACAAACGATTTAGAGCTTACAGGTGTTACGAAAAACATATATTTTAGCACTTGGGTTTCATGAGAAATGGGTATTTTACATATCGCAAAAGAAACGGCGCTTATGGTGTACGGTCATTAAAAAATCTGTTGTTTTAGAACGGATGTTTTAGGAACGGGTGTTTTGCTAAACGGATAGCATATTCTTAAAGGAATCTTTTGTCGTTGAGTAGAGTTTAACTTCAAATTGGTTCTATTTTAATTTCAACTACATACGGTTCGAACAGATGCCAAACAATTGACAAATTTACAATTCAGATCCATACTTATTTTTTGTAGAAAAATGTAATTAAACTTTGATTTTTATAGAAATATTTAACTATCGGAAAATTATAGTTTAAGTGCCATGAACACTTTTAATATTTAATTTATTATTTATGCCTGCTTAGCGAGATGAACTTAGACCAGAGGTATCATTAAAAATGCGATCGTCTTTTTTGTATTTTAATATAAGTTAGTTCAAAGTCTACATCAATAATTTAATCAAGTCATTAACGGTTTTTAGGCTCTTATATAATTCAATAGAAAATTTTAACATAGAAAGATTTTACATATTTCAATTATGTCCAGTAAAAAACATCTATAGATTATCTATCAACATGAGAAGAATATCACCAGCAGGAGACTTAAGGACAAACGTTTCGCTGTGAGGAGCGCAGTGCAGTGTCGAGCAGGACAAGAATGTTGGTACTGTTACTGTAATCGTTATATAAATAGCTTGCCACTAGTGCCATATGCCCGACTCATCACTTTAAACAAAACAAGTATAAATTAATTAAAAAAGTTAAAAACCCGACTGCAAATTATTTATTTTTATTAATCATTTTAACATTCCATTGAAATTAAAACTGCAAGTTATATATATATATAACGGAGTGCCGAGACGGCCGGTAAGTCGTCCATGGAGACGGATCCGTATCCGTATCTACTCAGGTTGGTCGTAAATTATGGGCGTGCACTTGTAGATTTTCACAAAGTAACAGCCAGAGAATATCATATGATCACAATTGTAATTCACAAGAAACTTATTACAGCGTAACAACATAGAATCTCGTGGATTAAAATACATTAAGAGCCAATGGGTTTGCACGCGTGCATCACGTTCGGTTGTCCGTCAAGAAGTGCGCATACTTGCACAGTTCAGAAGGAAGTGAACGATTTAAACAGCCATCCGGCCGCCATAACACCTAAAAAAAAAAATTAAAATTTAAACTGTTTATTGCTTAATTGTATGGTACAAATGAAGTCAATGAGACTTATCAAAATCTTAAAATTAAAGATTGTAATATAAGCCTCTTTTAGTAATTTGGTACAAAACAACTAACTTAAGTGCTAAAAAGTATGATAACAGTTCAAACAATGTTGTTTGCAAACATTCATTAATTTACTTATATTTTTCCAGTATATAAAATCTTTTTAAAATGTTTTTGACTACTTTAGGTTTCTGTTTATCTATTTTTGCTATTATTGTTCTGGGTAAGACCTACAACTCCATTCGGTGTTAACCGCTCTAAAAATGAATTATCGAATACAAAGCTAAGTTAATTATAGTACTGAACATAATAATGATCTAAATAATCATAATGTTTCATTTTTAATCTTCGTAACTCCATCAATTTGTTCACGCGCCGATATATATATTTATGGAATTGTTTGAATAATGGATATTTGGAATCCTAAATTTTGATATACCATTCGGAAGGTTTGGATGAAATGACTAATTTCACGCTTAATATAGCGTCTAAAATCCGCCAGTTTCTATATTATTATTTTTATTTACCTAGCGCAACTTGCACTATCATCAAGACAAATCTAACGATTTCTCGTACATTAAAAAAGAAAGAAGGGTACAGGGTACTTCCCGTTAACTCAGAATCTTGAAAGTTGGTACGAAGCAACGTCTAATAGCACAGAAAAGAGAAAAATTAAAAAAAATACAATTTTTAGTTACTACATTATAATAAAAATATTTTTAATAATTCTAAAACTTATGGATTTCATTAAGCAATAAAAATACCATAACTTTTACTTATTACATACCTACAGGTTTGTACGGAACCCTTGGTGCTCGAGTCCGACTCGCATTTGTAATTTTTTTTACTCTGTAAATAATTTGATAATTCCGCCTATTGTGACTTAGTAGGAAACTACAAAGTCAGGACCAATTGATTAAACATAATTAATTTAGGTCCTTTCTAATCTTGGTCCCTGATATATCGGTATCTAATTCACAACAATAGAAATTTGGTATCATCTTGTGAATATACTCACAGCCGCTGCTCAGCGGTTAAGTTGCTGAAAGGACCGTAAATTATCAGTAGCAGCTAAAATCAGTACACCAGAACCATTTACTGGAACAGGCTTAAGAGGGGCGGACTTAAAGCTGTAACTTAGGTGAGAGACCTGGCAACTAACACATTTGGCACCTCTTGCGGTTTGCTTTAACATTAAGTGGTGGAAACCGCTTACATTACTCGCAATAGATAGTCTTTCGTGGATAAGATAGAGAATATTATACTAGCACTAGTGTATTATTTGGTAGTGTTAGTATTATTTATTATGCGGGATATATATTTAAATACTCCGCAAAAAATATTTTACTGTTTGACATGCGGGGTGCTATTGTTAGCAATTCTGTTGGCAAAAAACTAACAAAAATTTAGTAAACTTAGATTTAGATATGTCAAATAAACATTCCTTATTCTGTTGGCGCCATAGTTTAGTTAATTCACTCTAAAATTATTAAAGATACTAAACTTAGTAAAATTTGCATATTTGATATTCTGTTCTATCATTATTTAGTCAGATTAGGTGGAATCATAGGTAATTTAACCTAAAATTAATCAACATGTAAATTGGGGTTGACTAAAGCTATAATGTTCTCCAATTAATATATTTTTGCAGATTTTATCACAATCACGGCTTTCTTAGTCGGATAAACAATGGAGCATGCAGCTATGTGGTTGCTAGACTTCTGGGTTCTCCGGAAAGAATTGTATTTTTCGGTAATTCTAAAGCATTACTGAAAAAGGCTTGTAGGCAAACTTGGATTTATAAAATCTTTGCACACCTGTAATACCCAGAGGGGTGGAAGATGTGTTATGTGTAATACCCACTTTTATGAGATAGACTTCGGACAGCTTTGTGCTTTGTAATTTTTTTTATATGAAATCACCAGTAGATCCTATTACTGAACCTAGGCTTTCGAGATTGCGAAGCAACCAGTTGAAGCTGCTCTGCCAAGCACCGTGTCAAAAACATTATTTTTGGGCTTCATCACAGGTTTCGATAGTTTCATTAATTTCGTAAATAATGTATTATCTAAGATTTGTAAATGGTTTGCCGCTAATAATCTTCTCCTAAATTCAAAAAAGACGAAATGTTTAAAGTTTTCTTTACCAAATGTTCCTTATGTTGAACCAAACATAAAGCTTGGCCCAGATAAACTCCCTATTGACAAAGCGACAGTCTTCCTGGGAATCAAAATGGATTCCACTTTACAATGGGATCCACATATACATGATCTCTCCGGAAGACTTAGTTCTGCTGCATATGCAGTTCTTAGGATAAGACAGTTAACAGACGTAGCTACTGCTCGGCTAGTTTATTTCGCGTACTTCCACAGTATTATGTCGTATGGCGTATTGCTGTGGGGAACTGCTGCTGAGATAGAGACAATCTTTATCATACAAAAGCGTGCAATTCGAGCCATATATAAAATGGGTCCTAGGGAATCTGTGAGGGATCTTTTTAAAGAAATTGATATTTTAACTTTACCAAGTCTGTATATATTTGAAAATATTATGTATGTTCGTAAAAATTTGAGTAAATTTAAATTAAACAGTGACAATCACGATTACAATACTAGGAATAAAGATAAAATAGTGGTGCCAGGTTTTAGATTAGCAAAGACAAATAAAAGGTCCTTCTTAGGTAATTGTGTGCGGTTTTATAATAAAGTTCCCAAACATATTACAACGCTCACAGAAGGGAAATTCAAGTTGCATGTGAAAAACATATTGATTAAAAAATCCTACTACACAGTTTCTGATTACATAAACGACAAAAATGCCTGGACAATTCCGCCTCTGCCAAGCTATTGCCTGTCACCTACATAATTTAAACAAATATTGTAATAACTCTATTATATAGTATGTATGTAACACATTGTTAAAAGATGTTTAAAAGAATGGCCCCGAGTTTCTTGCCCGTTCTTCTCGCAGTGGCTCTATACAATTTATTTGCTGAACGTGGCAGTACAATGTAGAATATTTCAATACTAAAATTTGTAATTGACCTTCATAAGAGCGTCGTAGACGCCTAAATTGAATAAATGATTTTGACTTTGACTTTGACTTTGACTTCAACAAATTTCCTTAGGTAAAAATCAGGTACCAAAGACAAAACAATTTTACAAAACAACTTGAATCGTGTGCCATCTAGCAGAGAGTAGCGGCAAAGTGAATTATATTTAGTATTGATAATATACTGTTTTAAATTTAGTTCGAGGTAATAGCAGAATGAATTTTAGAAGTCCTAAAACTAAAATTAGAAGTTTTTAATTAGTTAGTGTAGTTAGTGAGCGTACAACGAAATTGCTGCCATTGTCTAGAACTCATTGAGTTGAATACACATCCATGAATATATTGAGGTGTTACTTTGCGGAAATCCATATTCAATATCCATATATATATTACAATATTTCAAGAATATATTCTATTAATATTTTAGCAAGCGCACGATCAAGAATGTCGAGCTTCTCGATCGTGCGCTCGTAGAGTAAAGATCTCTTGAGGATGCTTTGTGTAGAATCTAAACGCGGGAAAATTCTGGTTTGGCAACGTGGCGTTCATGACGTCACGTCACAAGATAATGTTTCATTTTACTAAATGTTTTTCTAAAATATTTATTTTAGGTTTTCGTAAAATACTTTTATAAATATTTGTTAATATTACACATATTTTTATCTAATGTTATAATTAAAACGGGGATTGTCACAATTTGTCAATTTACCTTTTTGGTTGTTTATGTCAGACAACTCACCCAATAATTTTACGCAGCTAATAGGCGAGTTGCTAGAAGTAAAATATTATCTGATTCAGTTCAGCAACTCGATGAAAGCAATTTTCATGATCAATTTACGAAGTAATGTCAGTAAGTTAGGATACAATATTATATACTCAAATATTTAAAAATTAGAGAAATAATAATTTAATCAATTTAAGCTTCTACAACGCTCTTATGGTAGGTCGCCCAATCAAACCCCAAATTACCGCGACCTAGGTCTAAGATGGGACCAAAATTAATTATTATTCAAATTTCTATTAAAAATAAGCTAGTTAAAAAAACGCTCGAAACTAGGATTAAAATATCATTCAAATCATGTTATAGGTCACGTAGTTTTGAATCAATAGTCTGGGTAAGCTAACGTCGAACCAGACTTCTAATTAATAACATTAGGGGCTGGTCTTCCTTATGGTTTGTTTTTCAAGTTCGAGTTTGAACTACGAAAGTGATAAAAGTGATGACGCACGGTGCGTTCGTAAACCGTATCCTCTCCAAACACAGCATTAACATTACAAGCAGTTTCTGCTGCGTTAGTCCCACGTTGGAACCTGTATTCGAAATTCAAATATTACTCTGATATTCGCCGTATAATCTTAACGTTAAAAGCTGAGTGTAAAAACAATCAAAATTAGAACATCAAGTATCATGTCATTTTTTTAAATTTAGAATGTTCTTGTTTTCGTCTGAAAAAAGTTTATCTTTAAAATTTAATACCATGCAAGTTTTATTTTTATTCAAAGTGGCCAGTGCGTTAAACTGGCTACTGCATATTTAAACCCCTATTACTTTAGTGTACTTGTGTCAGATTGTTGTTGGATAAAACATTCCAACCTCATGTTACTGAAAAAATTGTGGAAGATGAATAGAAACTCATTTTAAATCCTTTAAATGCACACGTCCCAAACGTCTGTAAAACATACTTACAAGTGTAAAACTAAAATACATACAAACATGTCTTCTTACGAATCATGTCATTGAATTTAGCGAAATAAACTGCATACTTAGTTCAGGAATCGAACCCAGCTGTAGTGAAAAAAAAACTTAGATTATTTCTATTTCGATTGTTCAGGTCGTCAGAAAAATATCACTATAAAACATTATATCAAAATAATTAAATGCGTTCTGTTTCATATCTTATAATGATAACTACCCCCAAAAAAGGCAACCAATTTTTTGTACCAATGTACAAACCCCAGTAACCTCACTAGACTATTTCTTATAGGGTTACGTTAAGGTTGACGTATACAAAACAAGTAACGACAACATAAAAGGTCTAAACTCAGCTAAAGAGATAATTTGAACGCAAACTCACCACCTGCATATTCAAAACGCTATAGTAAAATCATTGATAACTACCCCCAAAAAAGGCAACCATTTTTTTGTACCAATGTACAAACCCCAGTAACCTCACTAGACTATTTCTTATAGGGTTACGTTAAGGTTGACGTATACAAAACAAGTAACGACAACATAAAAGGTCTAAACTCAGCTAAAGAGATAATTTGAACGCAAACTCACCACCTGCATATTCAAAACGCTATAGTAAAATCATTACCCAGTTATTTATTTTCTTAAATCAAAAGTGTCGTAATTTCGAACAACTACATAATTAAATAAATGCGTTATCAAATAAATAAAACCATTTCATTTCATTTATTTAAGATATCGTATTTACAAAATTTACTGCTTATTATCTACACATACGATATCCAAATAGAAAATAATCTAAGTATTTTTGGCTTCAATAAAACCGGGTTTGGATCCCGAACTGAGTACTACAACAAAGAATTACTAGGTAATAAAATGGCCATATTAAACATAGGAAACAGTTTGCCTTGTTACTAAATCGATTATATGTTTCTTAACAAGAGATGTTTGTATATCTATAGTTTTAGACTTGCCTATGCTGACCCATCTAAATTGCCTAGCCTGAATAAATTCAATAGTATGTAATTGTATTTGATATTTACTTAAGTCAGTTGAAGTAATTTATAGAAATCATAACTGGAACGACCTGAAGTCACCCTTTACTTTGAAGCTGAGTGCTTCTAAGTTATGCATTCACACCGTTTCATTTTACCCGTGACGTCATCAAGTTAAGTGTTATTGCTCTAGGTGGTACCCATTTGGCCACGTAGAGGATCAAAGCAGTAAAAGCAGAAGGGTTGTTGCCTAAACTTCCCTTAATATTATGTTAAATAACTTGGACGTAACTGCTTTAAAACTGCACTAACATTTATGGCTTGTACAAAATGTTTCTTTGACAGAGTTTGTAGACGAGTGTGGTGAGACGGTCAGAGCATTTGAATAATTAAGGTCAAGATACTTGACGAGTTTAACCAACTATTTGTTTAAGCATACTTTTCTACAGGCTGGGCATTATATCATGGTTATCTTCATACCCTTGCTCCACTGCATGTGACGTCGGTATATATGTTTCTTCAGAAAACGCATGCACTAGCTATTTTGTCGTTGTTCTCATTAGTGAAAAAGTATATGTGTTTCATATGTTCTTGTGGGTTTAGAGAAATCGTTATATTTTTATTCCTGATAGGTAACCCTTTGACCACTATCTCACCTGATGGTAAGTGATGATCTGGTCTAAGAAGTTGTTTAGGCTAACCTAGAATTACTGACTCTCAAGGACTGCTGCCGGAACACACTGTTAGGTGCTTGATGACAGATTTTCTACTTGAGGGTGGCTAGCCAGGTATGCATTCGCATAATGCCCTTCCACCATGCATTGAAGCTCAAGCCGGTGGCGGAGATCGAACCAAGGACCTGTGGCACCGCAATCCATAGCTATAATCGCTCGGCTATCATTGCTTATCAGATATTTAACAGTTAACCATTGCGTATGCTGATGCTTTTCGATACAACCCTCTAACTGCACTGCGCTCACATACATAATTATTATGTGAATTGTCATGTGCCTGTAATTTAATGAATTAGTACTATTGGCTCTCAAGGAGGTGCCGCAGGTCCTTGGTTCGATCACCACTGCCGGTTTGAGTTTCACCGCATGGTAGAAATGAGTTTTGCGAATGGCTACCTGGCTAGCCACCACTCTCGAGTAGAAAATCTGACTTCAAGCACCAAACAGTGCATTCCGGCAGCAGTCCTTAATAGCCAGTAAAATTTCAGGCACATGAGACTTAACAACTGTATGCCTTATGGTTACGAGCGCAGTGCAATTCGAAAATGAAAAATGCATGTGGTATCGGTAGTGGCCCCTTTCTTTAATCCACTTAACATCAGGTGGGTCTCGTGCTTGTTCCGTCACAATGACATAACAAAAACGAAATGTTATTTATATATGTTTAATTCTACTTTTGTAATTTATCAACGCAATCTGGACACGCTAGATATTTGCCATAGTGCTAAGAAACGTGCGTATGATCGCGCACGTGTACCAACCGACCTACTGTTTTACGAAATCAAACTACTTGTGTGGTTTTACTGTGATATAGGTTAGGTAAACATATCACTAATCGAGAAACCCCAAACAAGTCAAGTAATTTCTAAGTCTAAACTAACACGACCTAAACAAATTGTAAACTTTCACCCGTAACTTTCCTTTTGTTTGTTTTAATAACGTTCGAGGCCAAAGGATTTCCAATACAGGTAGGTGTAAAATAACTAAATAGGTTTTAGTAATTCTGTAACTACGTAAAACAATATATTAATTGAAATTGGTATACTTAACTATATACGCTTCGTAAAGGTTGTTTTACTTTTTAAAATAAAATTGCAAAAATATTAAATAAAAAAGGAACTTGGGCTTCCAACACTGAACATAATAATAGAACAAGAGTTTATCTTTAAAAACAAGCTTTTATAATGTTCTACTTCACAAAAAGAAGTAAAAATTAAAAAAAAACTCATATAGACGATTCAAATATTAGGATAGTCAACAAATGATGCGGGTAGACTCTAAAGTGTAATTTAAGAAGGAGTTTATCGATATGCGTTTATTATTTGCATTTAAAAATCTTCTAGATATTTGTGGTTTGAATTCGAGTACAATGTATGTAACGTTAAGGAACTAGTGCTAACTTATAAAAAAATAATACCAAGGAGGAAAAAAAAATACGCCAAGATATCAACTGAGGAATAAAAACCAGCCAAGCGCGAGTCGGACTTGCGCACGGAGGGTTCCGTAGAAACCTGTAGGTATACAATAAGTAAAAGTTATTGTATTTTTATTGCTTTATGAAATCCGTACCATTTAAAAATTATTAAAAGATTTTTATTATTTAATGTAACTAAATGTTTATGCATTTTGCAATATTTTCTTTATCTGTGCTATAAGACGTTACTTCGTACCAAATTTCAAGATTCTGAGTACACGGGAATTACCCCGTAGGTTTGATTCCCTTGCGAGTGTCGATTTGCGGAGTAAACGGCTGTATCTTTTGATTGCGTTGGCATAGAAATTTGTTTTTTTTTACAGTTCTAAGGGACAGTAGTCTTTAGTATTTGATATGAATTTCAGCTTGATACCTCTACGCGTTCCTGAGAAAATGGGTCTTGACAGACACACGGACAACAAAGGTGATCCTACTAGGTTCCGTTATTTTCCTTTTGAGGTACAAAACCCTAAAAACAAACCAACAAGAGTTTTACATGATGTGGGTTATTGTTGTTTCTATAAAATATAATTTAGGTGATAAGTAAGCTCTACTTTTGAAGGATATTACCAATAATAAGAAGCAAAATTGCCTTACTGCTAAGAGTATTAAAAGATTCTTATAATACTGCAAAATAAACTGTATAAAAGGTTCTAGTATTATTTTCGTATTTCGAATTCATAACACAATATAACTATTAATACTGCTATCCCCAACAAGCGAAATTGGCTATTTTCCACCACGGCACGATTCGGCTGGTCGTCGGGCCGTAACAATACCAAATAAATAATTGAGGTTAGCCGTCTCGACGTGAACTATTGTTAGCAAGTTATTATTACCCTGTGTATTAATGGATTGTAATTGATCCCATATCGATATCGATATAAATAAACGTTGTAGGTATAATTAAGTGTCGCCACCGTTGACCAATTAATTACCTCAAATTGTATATTTTAGAGCTCGATAATTTAATGTACTCACGACATTAAAAGTTGGCTCAATTACATGTTTCAACTTGATTTATTTCAAAACAAACATAAGATAATTTTATAAACGATAAATAAAGTTCATTGAAAGGCGCTGATGCCTGCCTTCCAGTATAGGCTAGAGTGCTCTTGGCATTCCAGATACAAACGTAGTTTTGTCATATTTTAAAAACCAGGTGTTCAAACTCGGTGAAACGTTGCATGTTTGTCCTTAAGGTTGAACTGGCCACTCAGTTCTCCATACAAACGCCGTGGTGTGATCACTCCCTTATTTGAGATTTTAGGCCCAGAATTCAGCATAGTATAGATTGAACTCGTCATTATCTAGGTTTGTATCGTCATGAAATTTAAAAAATGTTTATTAAATTGTAAGTTATGAGCCTTAAAAACTTTATATGAAAATGTTTCGAGGCTCATAACTTTCAAATTAATATTTTTTTTAATTTCGTTACGATAAAAACCTAGATAATGACAAGTTCATTCGATATTATGCTTCATTTTGGGCCTAAAATCTCAAATAAGGGTGTGATCACCCTACTACGTCTGTATGGCGAAGCGACCGGCCAGTTCACCCTTAAGCCTAATATCTATGTTTCTGGTTTGCCAGATTTCCTTAAAATTAAATATTTTCAAAAATAAATCAACATTTCGTTTTATGAGGAAATTTTTATTTTGAAATTTAGGGATAAAATAAATATAAAATCGAAAAATTGGCAAACCAGAAGAGCATATCATCCCAGCAATATGCATCCATAGTTTCACTGAGTTCAAACACTTGGTATTTTAAATATGACTTAACTGCCTTTGTATGAAAAGTGCTCCGTGCACTTTACATTCTATCCCGGCTACCCGGAGGATACACTATTTTATTATATATTGATTGTGCCCTTTTCTTTGATCAATGCGAATCAGATATAATTAAACGAACTTGGAATTTCGATTCTTATTGTATGACAGTCGCTACATTCAGTACTTGTGCTACCTGTTAAATATTAAAAATAATAACTACACCGAATAATAGAGTGACGAAATACTTTTATTGTTAAATTAGTAATTAAGTATTTTATTGTTAAGTAGTAGAGTTTCTTCCAATCTTTCTTAGACATTATCAACAACCCTTATCCAGCATACGTGAGGTTGGATTGACATTGATTTTTACTTAAATTGGTTCATGAATAATACTACTTACCTCTTCACAAAAAGGTTTTGTAAGTTTTATATGACAGACAGATCCCATTTTAGACACTGCGATATCTTTGATCACATCATCACGTACCAATTATATGAGATAGTGGTCAAAGACAAAACATAAAAGATTTGATATCCATCAGGAGTTATATGACTTGGGTGCAAACGTACAATTTAATTAAATTTCTCAGAAGTATAAACCAGAAAAACAAAGTGAAGAAAATACGCTTCAATTTCGTTCAAAGAATTTAGGTGTTCATCCGCTTAGATTTTATTAAAACAGTGAATTTAATAATAATTTAACGACGCAGTCCTTAAATTCTATATTGCTTTTTTGTTTTATAGCTGAATTAATTTTAAATTGGACGTTTGGAAGATCATTACAGAAAAAGTGTCATATTTTGACTTAAAGGCACTGAAGGAGGATTCAGAATAAACATGTTTTTGACTAGTATTATTTTCTAAGAGCATTGACGTATGCTAAGTGAAAATATAGAAATTATTTCTGATGGAAAAAGATAATTTCCAGCGGGTCTTGAACCAGCAACCCCCAGAATACCAACCTGGTGCATTATAAATTTTACGCTATGGAAGCGGGTGCTGGACAGTTGAATCTTCTCCATCCGTTTTAATGCACGTCCTTTTGTAGTTGGCAACTTCTACCCAAATAGCAGAAGACTATTTACTTAAGCTGGTAGGTTAATATACGATCAACACTGAAAATCAAATCGATGAAACCATTTTTTATTTTGACTAGTATTATTTTATAAGAGGTTATAAGCATTGACAAATGCTTATAACCGTCCTGGTACATTACTAATTATGCTATGGAAGCTATATATTATATTTTTGATGATGATTTGACTCTATATTTAAAAGTACAAATTTAACGCTGTTTTTGATTCTGGTTTGCTGGTTTTTCAATTTACCATTTTTTTACCCCTTTTGAGAATACCATAGTAAAACGATTGTTTTTAATATTTTTGGAAATCTTTATTTTTACAGAATACTGCCAAACCAGAAGCATAGATATGAGACTCAAGGACATGCATGCTAAATTTGACCGAGTTTGAAATCTTGGTATTTAAAGTAAGACTACGTTTGTAAGACGCTTTGTAGACACTAGCCTTAAGCATCTACGCAACACGAGCGTGAGAAATGCATTCAATGAGCACATGCAGATATTATTATCCCTAGGAGACGTTATACTGTTTATCTTCTCTGTTCTGTGGTTTTTGTGAAATCATCAATATAAAAACACTATAAAATAATTGATCAATTAAAAAAATTAAGTCGTAGGTGACATCACCTACGACGTAGATTCATCTACGACGTAACCACACGTTGTAGATGAGTCTATGTCGTAGGTGATGTTGTATTGAGAATGGTCTACGGTAGTAGCGTTATTTAATTGACAAGGTACATATAATTATTTTCTATTCCTAGCGACCCGCTTATAGATCGCACGGTTTAAAAAAAAAGAATATATACATAGTAGCACACATGATTTTTAAACAATTTTAAATTGCATTTACGTTAACTACGTTTTTTTCGTTAAGGTATGGCAGGCGGCCATCAAATGAAAGTCAATTTGGTTTGATTTTTAACCCTATAAGGTGAAAATATAATAAATGTTATGTAAAATTGGGCATATGTAACGTTAAGCAAGCCTAGCTAGCTACAATCCTCAAGAAGAAAATCTGTTGCTAAGCACATAACGGTGTGTTCCAGCGGCTGTTCTTGAAAGCCACTAATTCACTTTTAATTCCATATGAGGTGTAATGGCATAGCTCTCATCACGTGGGTTCTAAATAATTTGTGTCTTCTCATTTGCACGACACCCTACGTTCGCCCACGTGATGAGACCTCTGCCATTAAACCTGATGTCGAGCAGCTTACAATTACTGACATCAGTAGTAGAATTAAATCGTGCTATGAACCTGAAATGTGCCAATAATGAAACACAATGGAGAACTTGTAAATCTACAGCGATAACGTCATCGAGTGAGCAGCGACTCAGTGGTGCGTTTGTGTGCGGAGACCAAGACACTGTCCGATGTATGGTTCCAGCGCCAAATGCCTATGTGACCACGTGTCAACCTTAGTTCCAGTTGAGCAATCATCAGAAACATCCAAACTCGGTGATGTGTTTTGATCCTTGATTTGTTAACTTTTCTTTATTAAAGCGTTTTTTGGGTAAAATCGTTAACGGCAATTATTGTTACTGTCCAATGGCAAGGGCAAGTATTGGCGTAACCAGCAGTTTCTTCAGATTTCTGTCAGGTTCTCGCCATAGTAATTATTGACTTGATAACTTGATTGTTGTCGTTATATCCTGAACGACGACGTGGAAAGGACGCTGATGGGTTGTCCGGTCTAGGTCACCAGGTTGAGATAGAAACCAGTCGGAAGAACGCTTAGGTCAGATGTCCGCTCCAATGTGTGGAAAAACTATGTCATGGTTTGACCTTGGATGACGATGATGATGTGACAATGGTGTTGTCATATGTCATGTGTCTTCTCAAACTATAAATACCTATGATGCCAGTGGTGTAATTTTTTGGTGGCAATGAGTCGTCATTAGCACGAAACATTTACACCACTACACAATATATAATATGTTTTCTAGATCAGAACAAAAGGTTATTGATGGTAATAATTCATTTCAGCTATCATAGCTTAGCCAAATATTTTTAATATCAAGATTTTATCCCTAAAATTGTATTCGCTAGGTTTAAAAGTAAAACATTTTTGACCGCGTCTTTATATCTTATGTTACGGAGAAAACTCATATTATTAAACAATTCATGTCGAAACCTAAGAAAAGGTTACCCTAAAATTTGCCCAAATTTTGCGCCAATTTCAACAAAAAGTATCCTTCAGCTTCTATAAGTACCAAAATTACACGCCCGCATCACAAGACCCGTAATCAGCCAGGAAAGGATCTAAATCAACAACTGTTGAGGGTCAGTCAGCCATAAAGATTATATGAAAATAAAAGGATCGCTCAAACGTACAGTCATTGTGTGAAAGGTGAAGTGATTGTCATTCTTTGAACTTAGGGAAAAGGAGGGTGTTCTGAAAGAGACAATACGACGCTGCTGTTAATGAAAAGGCTCACAATTAGCGATATTGATAAATATCTTTTGTAACAAATGTCCGTTCTCTTTACTTTATTCTATTGTGACGTAATAAGCACGAGGCTCGTCTTTTTATTCTGTAAACTGGTGTTAAGTGGCAACCTATGCTTATAACAGATACTTTTCGTCACAAGTGACAAAATTGCATCTGCAAGTCTCAAGTGCCTATTATTTCACAGGCACCCACACTCTTTAAATTGGAGCTCAGTAGTGCAAACATAACTTCTTGGCAGTAGAAATTCAGTAAGTTCAGATAATCGTTATAGCATCCACCTTAGGGCATTTTTTGAATACCCGCCTAGCTTGCTAACGCCTTTAAATATAAAATGTGTCGGCAAGCATCTAACGGTACTTTAGGCAGCTGTCCAGTAATCACATACCGGGTGGAATAAATAGACAGCAAGCTTTAAAAAAATAATTAGAATAAATGTTTTTATCCTATACAATGTATTAATTCATTTACTAGCTACTTTTATAAGATACATTAAAATATGTGATATATATTTTTTATTTCCTGAACTATGTGATTAAATATTATATTCCTGTGGCAATCTTGAGAAGCGACGAACAAAAATACCAGAAATGGGTAGCAGCGTTTCCTAAAGAACTGCCAACTTACACTGAGATCCCCAATTCACCTGCCAAGAGTGGGGATTATGGCAACCTCCACCCCTATGATGGGGGAGACTGTGGTGGACGATCCGGGCTGATTCGGATAAAATAATATTGCATTAAGAAGTAAAACAGAGGTTATAAATATTCAGTTACAATTACTTATAACGGTATTTAATTACGAACGGGTTGTCCGTGGGGTGCCGGGTTAGAATGTCACTCCCCATCTCTACCCGTGGGTGTCGGAAGAGGTGACAGAGGCGTCTAAAGGTAACACACCAGAAAGTGAGCAGCAGCGCTTTCTGAAACTGAACTGAACCCAAGACGGCTGCCAAAGCGTGGGGATTATGACAACCCTCCCCCCCCATCAATGGGGAAGGATGTGTTCAGCAGTGTACAATACGGCTGATACAGTTACGAACAATATGCATATCTTACAAATATACATGCTTATATGCTCCTGTTAACTTAGCTGCTGTGTATGGCTGAGCTTTCAGTAGCAAACAATAATTAAAAATTATCACTTCAAAAAAATTTAACCACTAAATTCCACAAGGGAAAAAACGGAGTAGAACCCAAGTTTTTTTTATATATTTTAGTGTTTCATATGTTTTACAACATCAGATTAAAGCAGTAATATTATAAACTGTCAGTTCCGACCCGCATGTCAAATTTATAAGGGTTCCGTAATACGACCTCAACTAAGCCATAAAACCATGTATTTAATTCAACCCGACATCCCGTTGATAAAACGTTAAGCCTTCAGTACACTGCACGAGGGGCGAGCGCGGTCGCGTTGCTCACACGGTTTGAAACATTACACAATTGTACGCACATGAAAATCCAACAGTGATCGCGGACCACTGTGTCAGTTGCAAATATACTAATTAATGTATAAATGCTGTTTTAGCCATAATATAGCGTACACCTTTCTCACTACACACTGCTGACTGTATCTACGTCAGAACATTTCGGGTATCTAGCTTGTAAACTATATTTCTTTAAAATGATGATAGACTGCCAGAATATACATAGTAAATATTCACTGTTATCGGGCTTGAGCAACAGTCCACTAACACCCTCAGGTTGAACATCTATCTCCAAGTACCTAACGGTGTAATCCAGCAGCAGTTCTTATGAACTTGTAAAATTCTAGCTCAAGCCCTTTTAACACTTTTGACCACATCATCACTTACAACGGGTGACATTGTAGTCAAAAGAAATATAAAATACTTGACAAAGGAAAAGAACAAAATCAACTTAATACTTGGGTATTAAGCTTGAAAAACCGCAATATAATCAGATTCCACCGATGTGTGTCATCTTGTTTATACATAATAACATTTTCATGAATATTCAATTTCATAGTCCAATTTTCAGTTGATACGATCTTGTAACTGAAAAGAAATTCAATTTCATTGTTATATTAGATTTACAAGTTAAAAATGTAATCGATTTGTGAATTATTGTTAATTGTTCAAATTAGGCATGCCACTATATAGGAAGTTATTTCGAAAGATTTCTCATACATGTTTAACATATTTATTTATTTATTAAGGTTTTACAACCGATTTAACACTAAACAAGCATTTCACACAGAGTTCAGTAGACACATTAAAGCGAAAGTGCAATTGCAGGAAAACAAATCGTGCCTAACGAAAAAATGGCTTAAATGTGGAGGGAGTTGCGCATAACCATTATAAGATGACGAATCACTGATCATGTTTTAACGCACTGCATTGACAAAGTGTATTATGGAAACAATTCAGTATCATATATGCCTATATCTTATAGATACCTAAAAATACCATAATAAACTTTTCCAAACAAGGAAAACGATATGAGAATCGTTATGTGAAATACAAGATTAACATCGTGTTTTTTATGCCATTGTGATGTAAACAAGCACGAAGCCCACCGGGTGTAAAACGGGAAGTAACCGGAGTCCATAATTCAGTTCAAAACAAGTGTCGAACTGCACAAAGCTCATCATATACTGTTAAGTCTCAAGTGCCTGTTATTTCACTGGCTTCCATACCCTTCAAACTGGATCGCAGTAATGAGAAAATTACAGCTGCGATAAAAATGCAGGATTTCCCTGGTCGAACTCGCACAAAGATTTCTACTGGGTACTAAAATGCGTTCCAAAATAACACTTAAAATACTTCTTTTATTATCATTATCCTTTTTACTACTATATACGTGGCTGAAATCGCGGGTCACAGCTTGCCCTAATATATTTAATGTCTGCTTTAACGAAGATTATTTAATTTTAGGGAGCTACGATACCAGACAAGGACAGACATAAAAATTTATTGGATCAAAGTTTGTATCTTTTCCTACGTCATTTACTTTATTATGAAGGATCAAGCACGAAGCCTATTAAGCGGAAATCTCTGTCTATAACCGATGCATTCGTCTCAAAGAACAAACTTCACTGCACTGTCCACCTGAGACATAGAGTTGTTAAGTCTCATGTGTCTGAAATTTTACTGGCTCTCAAGGACTGCTGCCAGTAAACATAGTTTTTTTACTTGAGGGTAGTAGCTAACCATACGAGCATTAGCATATTTCCCTTCCACCCTTCGATGATACTCAATCTAGAGGTGGAGGTCGAACCAAGTACCTTTGGCGTGACAGGCCATAGCTATTACCGCTCGGCTATGATTGCATCTTACGTAAGTAGCTAAAATCATCACATTTATTTTAAACAAAAGTTAGAGATATATATAGACATAGAAGAGTAATTCAACGCAAATCTGACCAACAATATCAGAAATATTCAACTCTAAGCAAAGTCTGGGTACAGACCACGATAAAGAATACGGCTAAATGCTGCGAGTTTGGGCAATTTTGATTGGTCTTGATAAGATCCGTAATAAACTTTAAGTAGTACTCGTATATATCCCTAATAAACTTGATTCTCTGCAAATAATATTTAATCGCATAGCTTCGTACTGAGCGCATCAAATCCAATAAAGACAAACTGAAGCGTGTGGGCAAGTACCAATTACCGTAGCCGCATGTTTCAGTCTCGAGCCAAAAGGATTTCCATTGGGTACAGTCAGAGGAAGCATTTTGTGCGATCCATTTCTATAAACGATAAATAACGTTTAATGTTATATCGCTAACAATAAATAAAATTATAAAATAAACACTAAAGAAACCTAACTATCCAAGGACCATAATATGATTGAGTAATAAGTAAATAATAATTAAATATTATAAAATTAAATGTAAAATATTTATACAATATATTACATACAAGTATATAGCTTACACCGTAATTTCTACACTATAGTGGCTATAAAGTTCCATTTACCAAAATAGATTTTAAGCAGTGATGGCTCAGTGGCATTGCCTATGGACTGCCGCGCAGCAGGTCCATGGTTCGAATCCCGCCCCGGTCTTGAGCTTTACCGCAAATTGGAAGGGCATTTTGCAAGTGCCCGCCTGGCTAGCGACCCTCAAGTAGAAAATCCGCCGCCAAGCACCTAACGGTGTGGCAGCTGTCCTTGAGAGCCAGTGAAATTACAGGCACATGAGACTTAACAACTATGCCTCAAAGTGACGGGCGCAGCGCAATTCATGACTGGTGATGAAATGCATCTGTTATAGGCAGAGGTACGCGTAAGGTCAGGTGGGCCTCGAGCTTGACCCATCACAATTCACACACAGTTTTATATTCATTGCACTTTATGCATACACACACATACACACACACACACACACACACACACACACACACACACACACCCCTCACACACCCTCACAAACAATAATATTGTATTCA
Source organism: Plagodis pulveraria (assembly GCA_963890685.1). Taxonomy (NCBI): domain Eukaryota; kingdom Metazoa; phylum Arthropoda; class Insecta; order Lepidoptera; family Geometridae; genus Plagodis; species Plagodis pulveraria. Next base: position 8,580,169 of record OY982950.1, read on the forward strand.
CATACTCAAACATAAACAACATGTTATACAGCCATATCATGAAATAGTAAACTACAAACTTAAATGTGTTATAGAAGGAAGCAGTCCCACGACACAAGGTTTTTTCTTAGTGTGGGCTCTGCATGTCATTTAACTGTCAAAAAACTACAATTTAGTGTTACACTTGTAATAAAGTTAAGAGTGACAACTTATAAATGTATTGTATTATGTGAATAAATTATGTGTAAATAAGGTAATAGTGATAATAATATAATAAAAATAACGTCAAATGGCAAAAAAAAAAAAAATAAAAAAAAAAAAATAACATAAAAAAAAAACTACTGGAAGTGTGATATGACCTCAATAGTGTGTGTTCCGTAAAAAAAAACACTATATGCAACGTATTTAGGTTTACGAGTAGGATACGAACGCGCAACCATCCGTCGTAGAGTTCACGTTCATTAGCCATGCTGCTCATTAGGAGTAATTTTTCTTCTACAACATTCAAGAAGAGGCATATTTTTTTAAATTATGGTTTGATTTATGCTAAGCTGCATTGGACTGTACTAGATTGAGCATTTGGTGCAACTTACGTGCTATAACTAGCTACTAGATGCGAGTATGCGTCGAGTTGCCAATTCACTTATCCTTGTGGTTTTAGAATGTGTGTAAAATGTTTATTTAATGTTTTAAAATCAAATGTTTTGCATAGTGGAAAGGGCATTTTGCGAATGCCAGCCTGGCTAGAGACCACCCCCAAATAGAAAATCTGTCGCCAAGCACCTAACGGTGTGTTCAGGCAGCAGTTCTTGATAGCCAGTTCAATTACAGGCACATGATACTTAAGAACTAACGCTCAAGGTGACGGGCGCAGTGCGATTCGTGACTTGTGACGAAATGCATCTGTTATAAGCAGAGGTTAGTCCGCTTAATATCAGATTGGCCTCTAGCTTGTTCCGTCACAATAACCTAAGAAAATAATAATTTAAAAAAAAGTGATGATTTAGACAAGTCACCTGATGGTAAGTGTCATGGCTGTCTTTCACAGTTGCAGTGTCACAGTCTTTCTTTTGCTTGACACTGCACTGCGCTCGTTGCTCCGAGGCGTTAGTTCTAATGTCACAGTCACCAAAAAATTCACTTTCTACAGTACCTATTTCGACAAAATACATGAAGAATGATCTGGGAGTCGAGGAACAAGAGTAATATGCAAAGATCGACAAGTGAACAAAGAAGCAAGTGGATATCCATGGTCTTTGCCTACCCTCAAAGAACAAGCGTGACGTTATGTTTGTATGTAGATACATCTGAGACAAATCGGTACTGTATTTTTCGGCTCTGTTTTGCTTGGTAACCATAGATGTCATATAACGTTGTAATATAACGATAACGAAACACAGTTGCAAATTAGGTTAAAATCCACATTGCCTCAACACAAGTAGAGAGCAATGTTAGTTTTGTGAATGAAGCAGTTATTAGGTTAACGCACGTTATGCAGTTCGTTGGTATTTCCATTTTAGAACATTTTAACGTTTAAAATTTCTGTTTAAGCTATTATGTATTGCAATTTCATAAGTGATATTTTTTGCTCGTTTAGTTTAGAATAAATAAAACTTTTGATTGTTATTCGTTGGATTTCCTTTAAAAGAGATAATAAGAAGTATAGAAAGTAGTTATTACATTATGCACAATGAAAGACAAACATATTCAAATTTCTTTGACGTGAGATCCTGGTGAGTTTCTCGGCTTTCTGTACACTTGTATTTTTATGCATTCCACCCTCAAGTAGAAATTTTTTTACCAAGCACGTAACAGTGTGTTTCGGCAGTAGTGCTTGAGAGCCAGTAATTCTAGGTTACCCTGAACAACATCTTCGACCACAGCATCACTTATCGTCAGGTGAAATAGTGGTCAAAAGCTAAGCTATCATAAAAAAAATGGACGGACAGACAGATAGAGTCTCATTAATAGAGCTCCGTTTTATTTATTTATTTATTTATTTATTTATTTATTCATTATTTACATCAAAAACTTACAGTCCAGGACCTAAACGTTTATGAGCTATAGTTACGAATAAAAACATAAGTCAGGTATGTGTCGTATACAATTTTCCAATATAACATTAAATTTAGTATGAAATAAATCGATATCTGGCTGACGGCTTATGAGGTCATTGAGTAGTCTGAGTGCGTGATGTGTGGGCGCTTGTCGCGACGTGTGTGTGCGCGGGGTGACTAGCGGCGCGAGCAGGGGCGCAATGCGGCCGCGCATCTGTGCGCGAACACGTGACTCGTGCCCAGGTATAAAGAGTCCACATTGAGACAACGCGGTAGGGTTATCTATTCCATTATTTAAGAGCTGGTAGTAATGAAAAACGAGTGCACACTTTCGCCTCATCTCAAGCGTATGCAATCCTACCATACCGCTAACAAATAAGGAGGGATATGACCAACTGGGATAGTACCCATAGATCTTCCTATAAATAAACCTTGCAAATTTCCTTTGAAGACGTTCTAGCAACAGCGTATACTTTTTTTCGTGTGGGTCCCAAATCAACGCATTAAATTCTAATTTGCTGCGCACTAGAGCATAATAGAGAGACAATATAGTACTCTTATCATTGAATCTAGCCGATTGCCTCATCACAAATCCTAATGATTTATATGCTCGCTTACACAACTCCGTAATGTGGGTATTAAATGTGAGTTGAGTATCGAGCGTGAGTCCCAAGTCTCGCATCTCCGTGACGCGCTCCAGCGGGGATTGATACATTTTGTAATTATGAATGTGGGGTGAGCGTGATCTTGTGAAAGTTATTATTTTACACTTTGAAATATTAAATTCTAACCTGTTCTGCTCACTCCACTCGACAACACTATCAATATCACGCTGCAACGCTTCACAGTCTGCGACACCATCTATACCTAAGAATAACTTCAAATCGTCAGCGAACATAAGGCATCCAGCCGCTCTAACAACATCAGGCAAATCGTTGATCATGATTGAGAACTGGGTCGGTCCTAATGTGCTTCCTTGGCTGACTCCTGAAAGAGTGACATATGGATCTGATTGGTATCCTAGGTACTGAACAAATTGTATCCTATTATAAAAATAATTGCTAAAGAGTTTAAGTAGATTAGTACAGAACCCAATCTCAGCAAATTTTTTTAGAAGTATGTCATTATGTACGCGATCAAAAGCCTTTTTCAGATCAAAGTATGCTGCATCTACCTGCCTATTTCGATCCATGCTGATCGTCGTGTAGTCCACAAAATTGTAAGTGTAGTCCACTAAATTTATGTAAAAAGATAACGTGTCCTCCATTGTAAAGAAGCGCTCAGTAGTAATGCCACAAATTAGCTGATTGGTTAATAACGGCTGAGCAAACTTACGCTACGAGTGCTTCAAAATACATTTTTAACATTATTTACACATGTACATATGACATGGCTAATTTAGTAAAAACTTTAGAATATAACCTTTAAATCCTCACAAGATAGCTCACTGATCAATCACAATCCAATATACATCATTAACCACTGTTGATGTTCACTCAGAACGGCAGAATTCTAATGGAATCAGACCCTTGATGTCTTTAGAATAACGTTGGGCCAATCCAATTTGTGCTAAGTACGGGACCCTCGGTTTGAGGTGAATGATTGGATTCAATAACGAAATATCTATTGGGTAAAGAAAAGGACGAGACATCCGTCTGGGCTGAGATTATAATATATCCATGGGTAGTTCTTTTTTTATTCTGAACAAAAAATTGATTTATTCGAAGTCCGCACATGACTATAAATTTTCCTCTCGTAAATTTGTAATTTTGTAAATGTAATCCGCAGTGCATGTGTTATTACAAAAATAAAAATACATATTAAAAATAAACTTAAATTTTAGGTGGACGGTTTTTCTTCACCAATTTTCAAAGTTACATTATTATATTTATTAGTGCACAGTGAAAGGACCTTTGAGATTGCCCTTCTGTTGAAGAAAATCGGTCTCACGCGGCTGTCCTCGATATTCATCTATATTTTTGGTCCTCCCATATTCAACAAAACCAACACAGATTATCCTATCACATCATCATTACAGCAGCTGAAACACATCCAACTTTGAACAAAGGCCTCCCACATTGGGTAACATCTCCACGATTCGCAGGCTTTTTGGAAACTTCAGAAGGTGCTGCTGCTCACATGCTAGTATTTTTCCCTTTGTCGTCTCATACTGTCCACAGATTTACCGTTATTTTGTTTATTTTATATCGATAGGTGAAAATGAGAACATCATCTTCTATGTTTACATCATCAATGTAGTCAAAGCCAATTAAAACGCATTATATAAATATATGTATATTTTTATGTTATTATGAAGGAACAAGCGCGAGGCCCACCTGATGTTAAGTGGACTAACCTCTGCCTATAACAGATGCAATTCATCACAGGTCATTGAGACATAGTTGTTAAGTCTCATTGTGTCTGTGATTTCACTGGCTCTCAAGGGCTACTGCCGGAACACACCTTTCGGTGCTTGGCGACAAACTTTCTACTTGAGGGTGGTAGCTAGCCAGGCGGGCAATCGCAAAATGCCCTTCTACCATGCGGTGAAGCTCAAGCCGGCGGTGGGGGTCGGACCCGGGAACTACCGGCACGGCAGTCCATAGCTATTACCGCTCGGTCATCATTGCTTCAAAAATGAGAACATCATCTTCTATGTTTACATGATCAATGTAGTCAAAGCCAATTAAAACGCATTATATGGGATAACTCAAATACTACTCGTCATATCTCAAATTTAAATGGTAGCACAAATGATATGAACCTGCAAGCAGCCTTTAAATATTAAAAAAAAAAAGGAAATCAGTACTCTCAGTAAAAAGTTATGTTATACACATAAAAAAATTCAGTTGAACTGAGAACTTTCTTCTATTTTTGTAAGTCGTTAAAAATATTTATAGTTAAAGCTTACATTAATTAAAGTATATAGAAGTATTATACAAGGACAAATAACGTTGTTAACGACTTCGTCGTTAACAAGTTCGTGAGTTTAATAATGTTTGGTGAGATTTTGACATGTATCAGGTAAAAATTTCATTTCTAAATCTATGAAGTGCTTTTTGTGACAATAGCGTTATCTTGTATATGTTATAAAAAAAATATTCGTTGATACATTTTTCCTTTTATCCAAGCATAGGTGTCTAATGTGACGAAATTTAATTTGCAATGAATTACATTCATTGTGGAATTTGATAATAATTGCCCTATAAAATATATTTTTTTTATAAATAATTTAATATTTATAATTATTATTTTTTATGAAATGTTATTAAATTTTGTAATTAGTAATCTTTTCGAAAATATTCATTTGAATTACATGCTGTAACGGGCCATATTGATCTATGTTAAAGGCACAATGTATAAAAGGTGCTTAATTATAACATAAGGATTAATGCTGTATTGCTTAAAATCGCTTCGTAAATAAGCCAATAGTTCTCGTAAAAAGTAGGGATAAAAATTGGTTATTGTGGGTTATCCTTAAGAGACAGACCTACTATTGCTGACTTTTTAAAGACCTTTTAACGGTGTACAATATTGTAAAATATTATTTACATTTATCTCGTAGGGTTCAGCCCGCGTTTGCAATGTAACTAAGCGCAAAAAATGTGTTTATTTACGACATCACATTATAAACCTCTAAAATGTATCACAGTGTTTATCTACTATATTATGCATGTATTATACATTTCTCATGCATCATATTGTCTTTTAAAAACAAAACATCAAAATCCGTTGCGTAGTTTTAAAGATCTTAACATACATAGGGACAGACAGCGAGAAGCGACTTTGTTTTATCTTATAATAATAATAATGCTTTATTTTCATTAACTACTTGTATCTATATAACATTGTGTAGAAGCCTTCTTTTAAGTAAATGTATACCTGTATCAGAAGACCTCCTATGTAGTGAAAACTTAAAAACTGCTAATAACAGGGTGTGTCATATTTCTTCAATTACATTTTCTGTTCCTTTTTCATGTTAGTATATGTACCTAAGTGAAATACTTCGTTACTTCGCAAAGCATTTGTCTGCGTTTTAAATAAATTGTACAGCTCTGAAGTATGCACAAGTAGAAAATTTCAATTGATAATTTTATTCCATTCTCAATTTTCAAAAAATATTGTATAGAAGATGCCTCACATGCCTCTAACTGGACCGCTATAATTCTTGATGCATTCATTCAGTTTTGTTGTAGTTTAAGATCTACACATCTCACTAAAACACTTTGAAAACCTTTTACGTTAATTTCTAATGTAACGAAACTTAATAGACAAAGATAAGAACTTGGCCCCCAAAACATCTCATTTCGAACTAATCGCAAAGAAAGTTCACCTAAAGACCGAAACAGGCAGAACAGAAACAGATACAATCAGGGCCGTAAGTTACCGATTCATCCGCTCCATTTGAGTCGCAACCTAAACAATACAGTTGGGATAGGCAGACCCTTCGATAGTTCACTTGTGCGTCAAATAACCCTTTTCATTAAAGTTCTGTATCTTAGTGTAGTTTTAGGACAAATTTTCTTGTTTGTTGAGATTTAGGTACTATTATAGACTAGGTTTAAAAGCAACTGTACTACTTGTAACCGTAATACACAATCAAGTTGTCAACTAGTAATTTTACCAGGTTTATATTTGCGTTCTTGAATACTTAACTATAAGAATATAAAGCTGTAGTAATATTTCAATATATAACTGAACATTTTGTTCTTCTTTTATGCCGCCAAACACCTTAGCTATGACAATTCATGGCTAAGGTATACATTTTGTTCTTCTTTTATCCCACCAAGTACCTTAGCTATGAATTGTCATAGCTAAGGTGTTTGGCGGCATAAAAGAAGAACAAAATGTGCATCGTCGCAATTGTGCTACGAAGCCTAAAAGCAGTCTGAATCTTGTTTCGCACTTATTGCCAAAGCTCTCAACTCGTGATTTTCTGTGTCTACAAAGCACTGCAATTTAACTGGCACTACTGTTCTCCTATATAATGAGGGATTGACTTATTGGTTTTGGTTATAGGTTAATTCACGTTCACGTAGATGTTAGTGGTCAGGCATGGTTGATATTAAATAATAATCTTATCATAATGATTGTGTAGTTTTTATAAGCTAATGCATTCAAAGCCTTAAAGGGAATTACGCTAGAAAATGTCAGAAAATCCCTTGTGAATGTAAATTAAATGGGAATTTTAAGTCTTTACAATGACAAAAGTTGTACTTTCATAAGCTTGTTTATTTGATAGGCGTTATTACAGAGGTATCAGATATATAATGAGAGAGATGTAATACGAGCAACCTTATTTCGTATAATTTGTTATAATCACTTTGTTTACGTTCGTCTACATATAAGCTATTTTACTAGCTAACAAATTTTGCTACCACCACATAAAATATAATAAATGTCTTATTTATATCACCTATACGTAATCGCTAGAGAATGTGATACTACTAAAATTATGAGCAGTCTTTTTTCTAATTTGCTATGCGCTCTGTGGTTTATTTGACAAATACACATCTTCATCACCACGCTTTTCTGAGTCAATGTAGGGCCGTGTTTGACCTTTATTAAAATGGAAAAATTTCACGTCTCTAAAACTTCAAGCTTTTTATCTGTTAAATTTTCTAGATATTTTTTATTTAATGCTGATAGGCTATACCATTTCAACTGATGGTAAGTGTGGATGTAATCAAAGATGTTTTTCAAGCCAACTTTAAATTACTGGCTCTCAGGGATAGCTGCCGAAACACACCTTTAGGTACTTGGGGATCGATTTTCTACACGAGGATGGTAGCCAGGTATACCGACGGAATACAAACTGAAATTTTACATACTTCAGTTGACCCAAAGGGGAATATTGGGCTATAAGTTGAATCAAATAATTTTATATGTTGCCTTGAGTGTTAATAAGAACAAATAAATCTTCTTTACACCTCAGTATCTTATCGTCTAGAACTTATTGGGTTGAAATTTTTTTATTTAGTTTTGTATGAAAATTAATAAAATGGGGATTATCAAAGTTGACAATTAAACACATTTTTTTTAACAGGATCTATCGCAAAAACTGGTTTACACTTGGCCGATTAAAATATTTCCTGTTTCACTTTGTAGTTTGTACCACTAACACTTAAAGGGCAAGATGTATTATAATAGAGCACAATGGCATACATATGTATGCCATTTATAATAGAGCACAAACAAAAAACTATCAAAAGTAGGTTGTACTTCACATTTATAGAGCTCCAGCCCTTAAATGTTGACTCGTTCGTTGCATAAGAAATCGAGATCATATGCATAATAAATTAAGAAAAGAACCAGATAACGTGATATTAAAAATTACTTATGTGAGGTATAGAAACTACTGTAAAACTATTACAAAAAATGTGAAACGTGCCTACGAAAAAGAACAACTTATAAAAGCAAAATCGAATATTAAGAAAACATGGCAGGTAATCAATGAAGTTACAAACTTTAAGTCTCCGAAGATGTCTTGTAAGGCCCTTCTTTCTTCAACAGAGGATAGTCCTTTTAATATAGTTAATAACATAAATAATTTTTTCGTAGATATTGGTAGAAGTCTAGCAGAGAAGTCGTTTTCTATAAGCCCTTCTGACATTCCAACAGTCCCTAACGTTACTCCAAATGTAATAAATTCTTTTGCACTTATTGACACTGACACTTTTGAAGTTTTTAACATTCTAAATAATTTAAAAACTGATAGTTGCCCTGGTTGGGATGGTATACCTTCATCTGTTCTCAAACAAAATTCAAAATTTCTTGCTCCTGTCATTACGCACATCTGTAATTTAAGTTTAAAGTCGGGTAAATTTCCAAGCGCCCTAAAAAGGGCGATAATTATTCCAATCTATAAATCTGGTGATAAATTGGAATACACTAATTACCGACCTATTTCAATACTACCAGCCTTGTCTAAAGTTTTAGAACGTTTAATAAACAAACGCTTAATTTCCTACCTTGAGAAGCAAAAGCTTTTAAGCAATAACCAGTATGGTTTTCGTAGAGGAATATCTACATCTCATGCTGTTTCTAGTTTGACGGATTTTGTTGTCGAGGGGCTGGATAGCGGTGAGAAGTGTCTTGCTATATTCTTAGATTTAGCCAAGGCATTTGACACCGTGCCTATTCCGTTACTTCTTGATAAAATGGAAAGGTTTGGAATACGTGGCATACAACATAAACTTTTAACAGACTATCTTTCAGGTAGACAACAGTGCGTTAAAGTCGGAGAATACATCAGTGATTGTCTGCCTTTATATTATGGAGTTCCCCAAGGAAGCATTTTAGGACCTACGCTCTTTTTGTGTTTTATTAACGACCTGTGTAACCAAAACTTCGATAAGGCAAAAATTCTTACTTTTGCAGATGATACAGTTTTAATTTTCAAAGGAAAGTCTTGGCCTCAAGTCTTTCAGGATGCACAATCTGGTTTTGATTTGGTATGCACGTGGCTGTATAACAATAAACTAAGTCTTAATGTAGGGAAAACAAAATATATCACTTTCTCCATACAAAATCTTTCTCAACCTTTATACTCAGAGACTCTAAATATTAAAGTTCATCGCCCGCGTTGTTCCCAAACAAATTGTTCTTGTACGTTATTATCCCGGACTGACAATATTAAATATCTCGGGGTAATAATAGACAAAAATATGTCTTTTAAACAACATATAACTGTACAAGTAGCTCGTATAAGAAAACTAATACCGATTTTTAAAATTTTAAGAAATGTTGCTGACAAAGATCTACTCAAAACAGTTTATTATTCGCTTTGCCAATCACTTATAAAATACTGTATCTCAAGCTGGGGTGGTATTTACAAGTCAAACTTACTTCCACTAGAAAGAGTACAGAGGGCCATCTTAAAAGTATCTACTTTTAGGCCATTTCTTTATCCAACTGTTCAGCTGTATCAAGAGTGTGAAGTTTTGACTGTGCGCCAACTTTTTATATTTCAAACAATACTGGACCACCACACCAGACTACCACTAGAATCAATTCAAAATTTACTCTCAAAAAGACGAAAAGATATAGTTTGTCACCCAAACAAGGTAAAGACGATTTTTGGTAAATGTTTTAGGTACTTTCTTGGCCCCTTTTTATATAATAAAATAAATAAGGACAAAACCATACATAATTTAAGCTACTTTAAATGTAAAATGGCTACTACAGAATGGCTAAAGGGATATGATTATGATGGAACAGAGTCATTGTTCCATATTCCTCAATAACAAGCAATTTAACACAAAAAAGCTTTAACATGTAGTTCTGTTTTTCTGTAAAATTGTTATATAACCCTATTACTACATTACCTTTTTATTTCTCTACTTGTTAATTATCTAAAATATGATTAGATTAAATTGATACGTTATGTAAAATCATAGTAATATAAGGATAGGATAACTATAACTGTATCTGTTTATACTTAATAACTCCACAGTTTTATAGCTTTCATTGTTTTTTTTTTTTAATCTAGTAGGGAAGGGAATGACTGATATTCATGACACGGGGAAACCTAGTTTGAATATCAGCTAATTACCTTATATTTTTATAACAATCATGTAGATTTAATGTAAATCCGTCTTTAGTTTTCTATCATAGACTGTATCATTTTCTTTCATATACTGTAACTAGAATAAGTTTTTCTTTTGCAAATAAATATTTATCTTATCTTAAATATAAATGTTTGTCAGTTTCGATCATTATTTCAAAACTAAAAAAATTGAGTTTTTAATATTTGTTTGTAAAATATAAGATATAGATTATATTAAACCTAAATTTCAGATTCCTATTAGGAGTACTCTGAATCCCCCTTTACGGGTTCAAATATTTAAAATCGGCCAACTGTGAACCAAGCCTTGCTTTATGAGGTTTTTGCACACAAATATATAAAATACATACTTATTTTCCGTATTTTAAGCAACTGCTCATAAAAGCAAAGATATTAATTGGTTCATAGCTTTAAAACAAAATTTAAAATCAGCGTCCAGTATTATATGATAATTATGTACATTACAACGAAATTATAGATTTCTTAATAGTTTTGTTCTCACGATGGATCCCGTTACGCAAACGAATTAAAATTTGCAACTGGAATGGCCCCTGATTAACTTATTATCACACTTATATACTTGTAAGTGTGTTTATATGTCTTCTTCACTCTCAAACCGCTGGACCAATTTCGATAAAATTTTGTATGGAGGTAGAAGAGGCGCTGGATTAACACATAGGATACTTTTATCATCATCCTTATTCGTCACCACGAGGGTGGAACCGCGAGGCATAACTAGTAAAAGATAAAATTACAAGAGGTTTGTGTTCTAATATTGTCTCAGGTTTTCATGATTATAATATATAGGAGTTAACAGTTTTAAACGATTTAATGGAGTATATTTATCTTTTGTTTTTATCCTGATATTTCAAACACGAACCAATATGGTTAACTTATTTAAAATATGTAAATATATTAAGGTATTAACATAATAACATTAAATACAACGTCATTCAACCGGCAAATTAATTCGTTATGCTTATCAGGATAATCAAAACATGATCGGTATAATTAACGAACATTAGCTTCGTAAATCCATTATTCATAGTTAAAGTCAAATTTATTTTCAACTCATACTATAATTGATTAATTTTTAATTTATGTATCGTGTTTTCGAGTTTAAATACATTTAATTTTCTATAAAGAAAACTATTTCATACATAAAACTACCACTACCGGTATGTTCAGATTTATAATATTTTATTTGCTAGTAGGTTAGCCTTTGACAAAACTATCTAATCGTATGGTAAGTGATGATGTAGTTGAAGATGTTGTTCAGGCGAAATTAGAATTCTAAACACTGCTGGAAAACACCGATATGTGCTTGGCGACAGATTTTCTACTTGAGGGTGGTAGCTAGCTAGGCGAGGATTCTCAAAATGCCCTACCACCACGCTGTAACGACTGCCATCCTAAGACAACAACCGAGACCGACGGCTTAACGTGTCTTCTGAAGCACGGAAGCGCTCAGTAGTAATGTCACTAGCGGTCACCCATCCAAGTTATGACTGACGTTGCATAACGTAGCAAACAAAAAGTGTTCCTGCTGTCCTTAAGACCCAATAATTGTAGGTTAGCCTGAACGGTATCTTTGACTACAACATCAACTATCAGCTTCATATAAAACATGTCTAAATTAATTGAAGAGTAAAAAACCCGACTGCAAATTATTTATTTTGTTAAGTTATTTATCGTCCCATCCAATTAAAACTACAAGTAATTTATATGCATGGAATATTTTAAATCAGACCTTCTTCATTTTGATACCCTACTCATTGGGTTTGGGTGAAAAAAATATTTTGTTAATCACAATATGGCGTCTAAAATCCACCAGTTTCGGGTTTTGACTTTTTTATGTATCTAATGTCACTTGCGCTATCAAGACGAATCTAATGATATATCATACAACGATACCGGTTACGCCGTTAAGAAGTTATGGTGGGATAAAGAAACTCACAAACATACATACATCGTACAACATATAAAAATTACAGGCACAGGAGACTTAACAACTATGTCTCTAAGTGGACGCAGTGCTATTCGTGACTTGTGATGAAATGCATCTGTTATAGGCAGAAGTTAGTCCGCTTAACATCTTGTGGGCCTTGAGCTTGTTCACAATAACATTACATACATAATCCCTGAAAATATTTGACTCTTATTATTTTTATAGAAGCATTGACGCATGCTAAGCGAAAACATAGAAATTATTACGGATGGAAAAAGATAATATAATAAGATCCCGCTGGAAGTTATCTTTTTCCATCCGTAATAATTTCTATATTACACTCTTTTTTGGGCAGTCGTGTAAAAATAACGGGCAACAACAAAGGCTTTAAAATTGTAAGAACATAACTAGTTTACAGTTGGAAGTTAAAAATGAAATAAAGCCCTTAATGTCGAGATCGTTGGCGACTATAACTTGATTTAGTATTAAAAAGACAGCTGCAGAAAAGCCTATTCCATATGGGAATTTTATTGCACAAAACCTTTTTGGCAGCTCGCCACATGTGCACCCGTTTTTCGAATGATTAATTGTATCATTCGTATACATTTTTTTTATAAAACAAATTTGAAGCGCTCGTAGTGAAGTTTACTTAGCCGTTCTCAACCGATCAGCAAAGTTAAGCAACGTCGCGCGCGGTCAGGAGTTGGATGGGTGACAGCTATTGACATTACTACTGAGCGTTTCCGTGCTTTGGAGGAAACGTGGTCCTGGTTGTTGTATTAGGATGGTATTATATTATGGTGATAGGGCATTTTAAGAATACCCGCCTGGCTAGCTACCACCGTCAAGTAGAAAATCTGTCGCCAAGCACCTAACGGTGTGTTCCGGCAGCTGTCCTTGAGAGCCAGTACTTCTAGGTTAGCCTGAACAATATCTTCGACCACATCATCACTTACCATCAGGTGAGATAATGGTCAAACGCTAACCTATAAGGCATAAAAAAGTAAATATATTGAATGCGACTAGGACTTGCGCAGTGGGGGTTTCGTTATACAAAGTAGGTTTATTTTTGTCATGTATATAAAAAACTTTATATAATCTGTGATCTTATTATAAAAACTTACGCTCTTATTTATATTTCATGTTTGAAAACACGGGTGTTTGAGCGTGAAACAACTTACTGTGAGTCGATATGACGATCGACAATGTTTCGGCTTCTACCGGAAGCCTTCCTCAGGATATTGAGTGTGGTACGACCGCGGCGAGCCGAAACATTGTCGATCGTCATATCGACTCACAGTAAGTTGTTTCACGCTCAAATACCCGTGTTTTCAAACATAAAATCTGTGATCGTACTTGAGTTTATTGAACTTGCTTAGGCTGCGTTGCACAATCTCCGGATAAGGTTAATTTTCTTTTTTAATTGCTCATTCGTAATCTTTTGACCACAATCTCACCTGATGGTAAGTGAAGAATTATTGGCTCTCAAGGACAGCTGCCATAAAACACCTAACGGTATTATTGGAGCACATTTTTTTTGTCCCGGGTGGAAATTGAACCCACGTCACTGAATTCACGCACCGTCCTCTATGACTATTAATGTAATACAATTGGAGCACAAAGTTTCGGCTCGAACGAGTGTGTTTCGGTGACCGAGTGGAATAGGAATCCAACGCGAAATCGGAGTACGAGGGTTCGATTCTCGCTCGGGAAAAAGCTTTGGTGCTCCAATAATTTGAAAACAAAGATATCATTGAAATCTGTCAAGTCCTATCCTATATTGTGTGTTTTTGTAATCTGTCAGGTCATTGCGAAGATGGATGATAATGATAAGAAACATACATATAAGATTTTTTGTATGTTATTCATCATTATCAGTATCAAACAAAACATGTTCAGATTAACAATGAATGATTAGTTACCATTTACTATGCTGCTAATAACAAAACATATTTCATATATATATATATAAAACCCCACCAGTTATATTGTTATTTCAGTGATTTTGTCAGTTCATTGAACTTTAACATGAAAACTCCGAAAAAAATAATCTAGTCATTGTTTATTAGGCTTCTCAATCTTTCAATTGATTCATAATACACCTAAAATGATGTCTAGCCAGAGTTCGAAAACTAAATCAATAATATACAAAACATTCTGTAGCTATTTAGCAGAGAATTTTTTTATCAACTATAAATTATATTTCACCTGAATTAGCTTGAATCGTACCCTTTTGAATGTGAGCATTAGCGTTGTTGGAATATTTTCTTTTAAACACATTATATATTTTAGCAATACGATAAGCCTAACGACTTAGAAAAATGCCCAATATTTATTGCGGTGAGCCTTTTATGAGAATGCTAACATTATAGACCCGCCCAACTTCGCACAGGTATTCAACAAAAATTTCAAAAATTATAAATTTCAACACATAAAAAGTAGTATGGTAACACAGTTAGACATATTATGGTCCTTGAGAGCCAGTACTTCTAGGTAAGCCTGAACGTCGAATTATTGTAGATATTGATGTTCACTATAAAACTGTAGTACAGTCGCCTGCAATAATAAGTATACACATTGTAATTTTCAAAACTCTGGCTAAGAGTTATGTGTCTCTCTATGAATATATATATATATATGACGGAGAGTGAGAGCCGAAACGGGTCGGTATGTCGTCTCTGGAGACGGATCCGATATCTACTCAGGTTGGTCGTCCATTATGGGCGTGCACTTGCAGATTTTCACAAAATAACACCAAAGAGAATATCGTATGATCACAATTGTAATTCACAAGAAACTTATTACAGCAAAACTACATAGTATCACGTGGATTAAAATGGATTAAGAGCCAATGGGTTTGCATGCGTGCATCACGTTCGGTTGTCCGTCAAGAAGTGCGCACATTTCAATAATCAGAGAGGAAGTGAACGAATTCGACAGTCATCCGGCCGCCATGACACCTACAACTCCATTCGGTGTTACCCGCTCTAAAAATGAATAATCGAATACAAAGCAATATCGATTATAGTACTGAACATAATAATGATCGAATTAATCATAACGTTTCATTTTTAATCTTCGTAACTCAATTAAATTGTTCACGCGCCGTTATATATATATAATATATCTCTCTATCTATACACAAAAGTATCTTAAAATCATAGAAAAAATTGAATTGTTTCACTTAAGTGTATATTAACTTCAATCACTTTATATTAACACAAACACACAAGAATTTAGTGACATCACATTATTATGACAATAACGAAGTGTATACTTACTTATTATTGCAGGCGACTGTACATCACTTAATCATTTCCGCAGCGTACGCTATACAACGATTTTTTGGTATTTTTTCAAACGTTGGGTTACATTATCAAAGTTTTCATACGAATACCTAACTTTTTGAATATTATATAGCCTATGTTCATCAGGGATAATGTAGGATTCTAATGGTGAAAGTTCGTTATATACAAAAATGTAAATATTTCCTCATAATATTATTGCTAATATAATATGTAAACGGTTTTATGATGAAAATTTTCTCTTGCAATAACTTGCTTATATCTACAACACAGCTAAACTCTTTGAACCCTTTGGACAATTTGACACCCATTATGCCAATCAGTGGTACAGTGAGTGGCATCATTCATCTTGGTTTCCAGTTGAGCAGGCAATTGATCCAATCGTCTTAAAGGACCCGACCTATAGACCTCTGACCTTTTGCTTTTTTTGCAACCAGGATAAACCGCAGGCTTTTTTAGCGACAAAGTATTGTAAAAAGTTATAACCTTTTCCCTATCATTACCTAACTCATGTATAGTTGGTAGAATATGTATTGTTTAACAGACAAATGACAATATTTTAATATTCAGAGTACTCGTAGGTGTTAGATTTTTTTATTTTTTATGTTATGGTGACGGAACAAACTCAAAGCCCATGTTAAGTGGACTAACCTCTGCCTACAGATGCATTTCATCACAAGTCACGAATTGCACTGCGCCCGTCCCCTTGAGATATAGTTGTTAAGTCTCTTGTTCCTGTAATTTCATTGGCCCTCAAAGACTACTGCCGGAACACACCATGAGGTGCTTGGCGGAAGATTTTCTACTTGAGGGTGGTGGCTAGCCAGGCGGGCAATCGTAAAATGCCCTTCCACCATGCAGTGAAGCTCAAGCCGGTGGTGGGGATTAAACCAGGGTACTGTGGCGTGGCAGTCCATAGCTATTACCGCTCGGCCATCATTGTTTAAAAAATGTTAACGCGCAACATAGATTTTAATTGAGGGTGTGTTCTTTTGTTTCTTTTTTATCGAAATTAAAATGGAATAATATATTAATTTGTACGTTAATAAACATTTAATCGAGTCTAGTAGTACGATAGAGGATCAATTCGATTCTCTATCGTACTACGTTGGTATCAACAGTATCTGTGAATAATATAAGCCGAAGCGCTTAAGTGATAGTAATTTCGGTTTCTTGAGGCCCTGTGGGTGGCCTGACAATAATTGGGGTTTTCTGATAATCTCAGTAGTACTTCAGAATCTGAAAGAAAGTTCGGTAGATGGCAGTATGATCACCCTTTTAAACAAACCCAAACATTTCTGGGAAAAGACAGACCTCTATTTCTTGTACATGGCGGTAGGGTATTGCGAAAGTCCACCTGGCTTACTCTCAAGTGGAAAATTCTTCTAGTTTTGCTTGAACAACATTTACGATAATCGAAGGATTATGTTTTAACCTCAGGTGAGATATTGGTCAAGATTGACGAGATTTAATTGGACTATATCGTCCACGCAATTGCTATGGGGTAAACTTACAAATTAATGTCATATTCCATTCTAATTTCCATGAAAAAGGAACACAAGAACACATACTCAATTAAAACCTATGGAATAAAAAAATAGCGCGTTTAAAATCTGGGCTGATAATATGATCTTCAGCAATGAAAAAAAAACCCTTTGGAGAATAAAAGCGTGATATAAATTATGTATATTCTTCACTGACTTATTATAAGCGTGTATAAACAACACTGCTTTTTACTACAGAGATATGAAAGCATGCTGCTGATTTTTATAAACCATTATCTTTCAATAAATCAACATTTTCGTGTAGGTGTTTTGGTTCCAATACACTTTGATGAAGAACAATTACGACTATTCTGCAACCGATTTAGTATCACTAATATAAGAATTTATACCAGAGGAGTGCATACTCTTACAAAACCTTTTACTGTAATTCTTTGTATTTTCTTTAGTAATATGATAATTCAATTTTCTCTTCTCGATATATATAAGAACCTATATCATACGCTTTATTATATTCGGTGGAAGAAAAAGCAAATAGATTTTCCTTTGGACGATATTAAGTTAATAAAAGTAGAGGAAAACTAGTGTTATTTCTCCAGAGTCGTGTTATCGTATAACTTAGAACAGGTTATTTTTTCCTTGAACAATAATATGATAGTCATTGTTTTATTTTTTGTTTATAAGCTGCTTTAGCTAATAGTAAGCGACGATGTGATCAAAGGTGTTGTTCCGGTAATTTTTAAATTGGTTTATAGAGGGTTTAAATCTTAAAATATGCCACACTTATTTCGAAATAAGAAACTTAAATACATATTATTTTAAACCTACTTCAGTTTTAGGTTCACCTTGTTAATGTTAACCTATTTAATTCGGCGGTATTAAGTGTTTGCTCAGGCTAAACTATAATATTTATGTCCATGCCTCCGACTCGTTATTCAAGAAATATTTAGAGGGCATCACTACCACCTACATCACTTTGATTTAATTCGAAAACAAATATTTTTCTGACCTTACCAGCTACTGTTCATTAAACTTTTGTGAAGAAAACTCATGTTTCTAAATCATCAACGGGTCTATTCACGCACCAGCTACCAACAAGATATACCAGTATCTAGTCAGTAGCAGCATGCTTTAAAAGTAGTAGTAACAACGAGTGTCTCATTATATTATATCAAGTAATTGCTAAGATACCACGTAAAAGCCGATAAAATTATTAAATATTAGTAGATTATGATACATGTGAGCTAAGTTGCTCATTATACACGAGGCTGTGTGTTGCAGCCCCAGCCGTAGGCGAGGGCGTAAATCAGCCGAGTGTATAATGAGCAAGTTGCTTACGAGTTTCATACGCACTTTTTCAACACCCTTTAAACATATATATATATATTTATATATATTGCACAAATGCGATACAAAAATTACGGAAAATACCGCACAAGTTTTTTTTTTATTTTTGCGCGTGGCAAATTTTGATTACATTATAAACCTCTTTGATGTTTCAAATCTGTATTACCAGGTTAAATTTAAAATGCTCTGTTTACTCGCAGATAATTTGCAGTTAGGTACACTAACTTAACTTTGTAAGGATAAATTACCTACCCGATTGAAAATGCTCTGTTCACTTGCATATAATTCGCAGTTAGCTACTGATTTAACTTTGTAGGGATAATTTTATTACATACTAGTGTATAATATTATTATGCATGTGCGTGTTATAGTTCGGTTCAAAAAAAAATAAAAACACATGTCTGTGCTGATAACACATTATATACTAAAAAAAACGAATATGTGAAAACACTGATTTATTGAGTACAACTCTAACCCGGCACCCCACGGGGGTAATAATCACGTTATTTCATGATAAATATCCAACAAACCATCAAACTCATAACTAATTCTAATAATCTACATGAGTCAATGTCAATGATAGCTGAATAGGTATATGTTTCAAAATAATTAAATTATTCAAATATCTTCTTCTTATATATAAACGCTCGTGTCACAGTTTTCGTTGCCATACTCCTCCGAAACGGCTTGACCGATTTTGATGACATTTTTTGTGCTTATCCGGTATCTATGAGAATCGGCCAACATCTATTTTTCATTCCCCTAAATGTTAGGGGTAGTCCACCCCTAATTTTATTTTTTTATTTTTTTGACAAAATTTTTAATTTCTATTTTTTTATGATACAACATACAAAAATACATACAATCCTCAATTTTCACCCTTCTACGATCAACCCTTATTTTTTAAATTATTTATATGGCAGAACAACGTTTGCCGGGTCAGCTAGTTTTATATAATCATTTTTAAATTGTGTTTGTAATTATGTAAGCCTTTGCGAGAGTAAAATCTATTACCTAGACAAACATTTTGACAACTTGTTGGACAGTTAAGAAAACCTTTTTGAGGTTTTCTGAATAAATCCTCGACTCGATCCCAATACATTTTATAAACAAAACTATAATTCAATTTAAGCCTTGCCAAAAATAACACTTTGCAAAGTAACACTTTTCAAAGTGTTATTTTTTACTAAACATCTGAACGAAATATCTAGAAGTGACAAACACAGTGCAGTATCAAAGAATATCAAGTGCGCCTTCGACAACATTTCATTTTTACGGTTCCGTACCCAAAGGGTAAAAACGGGACCCTATTACTGAGACTTCGCTGTCCGTCCGTCCATCTGTCACCAGGCTGTATCTCAAGAACGGTGATAGCTAGACAGTTGAAATTTTCAAAGATGATGTATTTCTATTGCCGCTATAACAACAAATACTAAAAATAAAATAAAATAAATATTTAAGTGGGCTCCCATACAATAATCATGATTTTTTTACCGTGTCTTGCACGATACTAATAACGGTGACAGGTAGACGCTTTAACTATTCACAGAATATTTAGTTACGGAACCCTTCGTTCGCAAGTCCCACTCGCACTTGGCTGGTTTTTTTTCCTTTGCTCAGCATGCGATAAAATCTTACTAATAAAGAAGGGTGGCGACAGCAATCCGAAAATTATAAGTATTTCTAAATATCATTACACTATCACGTGCTGAGCAAAAATCACATTTACAAATTACAGGAAAACGTTTTTTTTTTTGTTCCGAACGGGAATCGAACCAGCGTCTTCCGTTTTCGCGCCGGATGCCTAAACATCTCGGTGATCGGAACAATACTCTTTCGAGCTGAAACTACTGCAGACATTTAGCGCGAAATCGGTGAACTTGGGTTCGTACCGTCCGGAACAAAAATAAGTTCAAAAGTCTAGTCCATGGTCCTTTATAAATAATTTTCTGCGTAGACGTTTTGATTTCTAGGCAGCGTGATCATAAATGAATAAAATTATTCATATTTAATTTTCGATTCACGGTAGGCGAGCATAACATCAGAGAACGCGGTTTTGAGATAAAAGTTCGTTCACTCAAAATGTTACATCATTTAATATGTAATAATGTAAGGGTATCGATCTTAAATAAGTGACTTTTTAAGAAATTTAAAATTTTAACTGTTTTATCAAGCTTCTAGGTAGGTTACCTTTTTGTATGAAGCAGAGTCATAGACCATAAAAATGGCAGACCGACGACGTATTGATGCTTTCGAAGTGTGGTGCTGGCGGCGAATGTTACGCATACCGTGGAAACATGAAAATAAAAAACAAAATAGAGAGTCTCCATTTTGTTTGGATATTTTTGGGCATAATCACGGTATTTTATAATAAATATCCAACAAACCATCAAACTTATTCTTATAATCCACATGGGTCAGTTGTTTATTTATCTCGATTCTTAAAGAGTTCAAGATAACGCAAAGACTATCGAGCATGTGCCTCAAAGGAGTGCTGCTGTTTGAAGCGCTCGTAGCGAAGTTTACTTAGCTGTTCTCAACCGATCAGCAAAGTTAAGCAACGTCGCCCGCGGTCATGAGTTGGATGGATGACCGCTAGTGATATTACTACTGAGCGTTTCCGTGCTTCGGAGGGCACGTTAAGCCGTCGGTCCCGGTTGTTGTCTTAGGATGGCAGTCGTTATAGCATGGTGGTAGGGCATTTTGCGAATGCCCGCCTGGCTAGCTACCACCCTCAAGCAGAAAATCTGTCGCCAAGCACCTAACGGTGTGTTCCGGCAGCTGTCCTTGAGAGCCAGTACTTCTAGGTTAGCCTGAACAACATCTTCGACCACATCATCACTTACCATCAGGTGAGAAAAAAACTTCGGCCACATAGCACGAAAGCCCTCCGACAATCTGGGGAAACTAATAGTCACAGGGAAGATGGAAGGAAAACGACCCACGGGTCTGTCCAACACGACGGTCCGATCAAGTAGTTAAATCCTGAATACTACCATCACAGATGCTCTGAGCCACGTCACAGATCGAGTGTGGTGGAAACAGCTCTGTAGTGAGGAAACAGATGATCAGGGACATCACGGCGCTCAGCAGAGAGCTACGACTCCAGGAGAAAAAGGTAGGTGTGGTAACTTCTGTAATCATGTAGAATTGACATTCTACGTGATCATAGAATTTGTACGTATAAAATAATATCGCTAGTTTTATCTACAAAAATTATTAGACTCGAATGCACATGATTTTATAAGTTACCCCTAAAAACCACAAACATATAAAAATATAAAATGAAGTAGTGATAGCTCAGTGGCATTGGCTATGGACTGCCGCGCAGCGGATCCATGGTTCAAATCCCGCAGCGGGCTTGAGCTTCACCGCATGGTGGAAGAGCATTTTGCGAATGCCCGCCTGGCTAGCGGCCACCCTCAAGTAGAAAATCTGTCGGCAAGCACTTAACAGTGTGTTCCGGCAGCAGAGAGCCAGAGAAATGACAGGCACATGAGACTTAACAACTATGTCTCAAGGTGATGGGTGCAGTGCAATTCGTGACTTATGACGAAATGCATCTGTTATAGGCAGAGGTTAATGCTGGGTTTCGAGCTTGTCCTGACACAGTGACACAAAAAAAAATCATTTAAGTGATACAATTATAAACGATAAAATAATAATATAAAAAAAAAACACTAGCGGCCAGCCTCGGTAGCCCAGGTACATATTTAAAAAATAAAGTATCGAAACACATAAATAGTAGTTATTGTGTAACTGTAATAGTTAGACATTGATATTGCCCACTGTTTTGTAGATATTGATGACCTCTATTAAATCGCGTACGCTGCGGAAATCATTGATAATAGAGCAAAAAGATATACCACTCATCTTATTGCTCTATTGTCAACGATTTCTGCAGCGAACGCGATATAATAATTTTTTGCTATTTTTCACACTTTAGGTTACATTATCGAAGTTTTCATATGGATCCCTTAGTTTTTGAAAATATTCTATGGCTTATGTTCATCAAGGATAATATAGAATTCGAATGGTGAAAAAAAATGTCATATCGGTCCCGTAAGTTTTTAAGTTTATTCGTTACATACTGTAGAAGTTGGAGCAAAGGGTATACCAGCGAAATCCCTGTATAACCTACTTAAAGACCTTGGCCTGTCAAGAACAACCGTAACTTACATCCTAGAACGTGTATCTAAGGTAGCATTAGTAGGATCCTGCCAAATTTGGTTAGGCAGAGGAGGAGGCTCGAGCGGTGAAGGAGAGCATTGATGCATCATAAAAGGGAACCATAATCCTACTCCTGGGTTGCAAGTCCCAGGGCCCTCTGGCCTCTTCTTCTGCAACGCTATGGACCCGGCACCCGCACGGTGGATCCATGGAATGCTAAGAAATTCGTCTCTCTCTTACAGGACCGATATGATATATTTTTTCACCATTAGAATTCTACATTATCCTTGATATATGATTTTATTATTTATATTTCCCCATAATAATATAAGTATGGATATAGATTAGATATATAAAATAAAAACACTTAGAATCTTGTTTGCAATGTGATCTTTAATAATAAGACAACATCGCAATAAAAAAAAACTTATATAAATAGAACGGACACGGGCGGCAGTGGCCACTTACCAGGTGAGTCGCCTGTTCGTATATACTTCAGTCCCGTAGAAATAGCCCCGTCTGAAGGCATCATTGCATTATTGTTGTACTAACAGCTTCGACGCACCAAGATTATTATAGGCCACTAAGTACTCCAAAGTTATAACGAATAATAATAAAAAGCAACATGGCCAGACTACAACTCCTTTTAAACCTGATAGCCTACGATCATTATATCACGTGATGTAAAGTGACCAATTGTAACGCGTCTATTGCGTCTTTTATCTGTGGCGTTGAAAACGCAACCCTACAGTCCCACCAACTTATCTGTTCAGGCGGCAGAAAAAAGAACTACAATATTCCTTCAAATTGTGACAGTTTGTAGTTGATTTCCTTGACCAGCACCGCCCTCGTGAACTGCACAGTTAAGTTGGTGGTACTAAACTTGTCAACTTCAGATACGTCACTGCCAACTTTCGTCTGTCAAACATCATTTTGACATCCGTAAAGCGGTCGGCAATGATTTATCCATTCTACGTCAGCCGAGTGATTAAGGTTAGTGGTATTACTGAACAATTTGTTAATTTAATCTGATTGAAATGTGACATATTATATTGATGTTAATTGACAACCTGTGTTGATTTATTGGCTTCCTTCTGAGATGCCTTAACACAATGTGGTCATAAATGGTAAACTGGTTTCAACTTTCAAGTGGAATGGGAACTGCCCAGGACAGTCACTGGAATATAAGTACATCATCCGGAATGATGTATTTATATTCCAGTAGGTGGACTGACGTCATCGAAATGTTGCGGGTAGCCAATGGTAACAAGTGGCCGTTGGCCGTTCTTTGTGGCGTTCTATGGGGGAGGCCTGTGTTCAACAGTGGATGTCTTCCGACTGGTGAATATGATAATGATATAAAATACCATATAAAGTGCCCGGCACTAGAATGTCACCCCGCCATATTTTCCTTTGTGTGTCGTAAAATGCGATTAAGAGAAAAACAGCACAAGGTGGGAAGTAGCGCCTTCTGAAGAATTCAACTTCTACTGCAATCCCCAAGACGCCTGTCAAACGTGGGGATAATGTAAAATCCCCACAATGGGGGAGACCTTCAACGGTGGACGTTCCGGTTGATAAAAAGATGATGAAAATATACTATCATGTTGTTGTCTTAGGTTTTCGCGATTATTACACATAGTAATTAAACAACTTTAAACGGTTTAAATCGCGTATATTTATAATTATTTTGATCGTCTGGCACCCCGTGACCACGATCACTGCAAAGTGTTTGAAACGTCGGGACAAAAATAATTATAAATATATGCGATTTCAACCGTTGAAAGTTGTTTAATTACTATAATATACTATCATGTGCTTGACGACAGATTTTCTACTTGAGGATGTTGGCGAGTCAGGCCGTCATTCAGAAAATGCCCTACCGCCAATCAATGATTGATCGATATATTATTTATGTATCTTTGTCTTTTTTTACGCTTGATAGGTTAGTCTTTGACCACTTTCTCACCTGATAGGATTGATACACACCTGACACTATCTCACGGTAAGTGATTATGTGGTCTAAGATGTTGTTCAGGCTAACTTATAAGTACTGGAGCTCAAGGATAAATGCCGGAACACAAGCTAGGCGACAGATTTTTTACTTGAGGGTGGTAGCTAGCCATGCGGACATTCGCAAAATGCCCTACTACAATTCTATAACCACTGCCATCGCAGGACAAAAACTGCGATTGACGGCTAAACGTGCCCTCTGAAGCACGAAAGCATTCAGTAGTGAATAGAGGTCACCAATCCCACTCATGACCGCGGCGGACGTTGCTTAACTTAGCTGATCGTTTAAAAACAGCTAAGTAAACTTCGCTACGAGCGCTTCAATTATGTTTTACTTTAATCAGGGTCATTGAGTGTAGTTCCACGTCTTAAGCCCGGGGAAGTTCTTTTATCACAATGACAAACAGCATCCAAGTCCATAAATAAATATATATTATTTTGTTCATTTTGTTAAACAGAAGTATACTCACATTATTGCGCAATTTTGACACAAATCACAACCTCACACATCGCATTACGAAAGAGTGATTGCCATCGATTCATCATTTCGGAAATTTCCTGGCCCGCCTCCGAAGTACGCAATTACTGCGCGAACCTACGGAGAGCATTCATGCGAATGTTCCTTACAAAAGAAAACGGGGTATTATGAAGCTCACGAGTGAATTCGATTTTCGATAATTGCACATGATTTAATGACTTTGGAGGACTCTTGCATTGAAATGTTTGGAACGTAGTATGTTACGATACGAGTATATAATTTTTTTTTGTTGATTCAAATAAGGACTGTTTATGTTTTATAAAAAGTATTAAAATTAACAGGTTTTTTTATTACAGACATGGAGTTTTGTTGTTTTTAAGGGTTCCGTACCTAAAACGAAAAAACGGAACCCTTATAGGATCATTTTAATATTTTTAATTCCGTAATAACGCTTGCTCTGCGACAATGTTAGTTCAATTGTGCTAAACTTTCATGTTGGCTCAGTTTATCAGATTATACCCCGGCTATAGGGGTGGATGACGTGGGTTCGAATACCGCAAATGACTATAATTATTCCTTTCATGCCATTAGACATGTTTTGGTCTAATCTAATAACGCACGCAGACCGCAGAACATACTGTATGAATACATACTGCAGAATGTATCTCCAATGTCTCATGCAAAATAAAGCATAGACGCAATTCACGCCACCTCGAATACAATTGGGTTTTCAATCATCGTGGTGGCGTGCGGAGTGCGCGGACGTGTCCAAGTTCACAGTAATATCACTGCACGCTCACACATTTAAATAATCACGTTTAGTATTACATAGGGGCGTGCATTTTTTAGACTGAAATATCTCTTCTTGTCTAGATATTATACATTAGTAGATTATGATACAAGTGAGCTAAGTTGCTCATTATAAACGAGGCTGTGTGGTGCAGCCCGAGCCGTAGGCGAGGGCGTAAATCAGCCGAGTGTATAATGAGCAAGTTGCTCACGAGTTTCATATCCACTTTTTCAACACCCTTGCGAGGAACAATAATAATAATAATGTTTTATTATTCAGTACTCATTAAATACACATCAGTAAATTTCTAATAGTAACACAATTTGAAGAAAAAATGCGATACAAACAACATACAAAAATTATGTATGGAAAATAGCGCGCAAGTTTTTTTTTTACGAGCGGCAAATGTATATTGTTTGATTACAAATAAACCTTTTTGATGTTACAATAGTATTACCCGGTTAAATTGAAAATGCTCTGTTTACTCGCATATAATTTGCAGTTAGGTACTTTCTTAACTTTTTAGAGAATTCTATTACGCACTAGTGTATAATATTATTATGCACGAGGGTGTAATAGTTCAGTTTATGGCCCTAAGAACGATATTATTATTACCTGTTGGTTGTATACGAATGCTCTCTTTCTAAGCGAACATTCGTCTCAGCGGCGTCAGTCAGTCAGCGTCTCCAAAGCAGACAATTACGAGCTGACGTCAATGTGACCGCTTTTTCACGATCCTCTCTACGCTTTTTCATCACTCCTGAGACAATTACAGACACTTCTACCTTTTCACTGCTATATTAACTTTTTATATGCCTTTTGCGTTCCGTGGGACGTAGGGTTGATTAAGTTTGTGTATGTGTAAGAGGTTTTTGGTTGTGAGTGGTAACAAATTTTACTCGTATATTACTGAAACGGAACGTGAGTGACATTACATTTATTTGGGTTTATTTCTACTTGACAACTTTTTAATGGTATTGCGATGGAACTCGCACGAGGCTCACCTGATGTTAAGCGGTTAGCTCTGCCTTTAACAGATGCCTTTCGTCACAAGAGACGAACTGCACTACGTCAAATGCAAAGTCAAAGTCAGTAGTTTTCATGTGTAAGTAGCCTGCAAGTTCATAATTACATACTTATTGGCTTTCCAGGACTACTACCGGAACACACTGGTAGGTGCTTGGTGACAGGTTTTATGTTTGTGGTAGCTAGCCAGGCGAGCATTTGCAGAATACCCTTCCCCCATGCGGTGAAACTCAAGCCAGAGATGTGGCTCAAACTATGGCCTGCAGCATCATTCCATAGCTGTCACCGCTCGGCTTTCATTGCTTCAAAACTTGACTATCCTCGACAGACCTCGAGCGCAACTTTTTAAACCAACGAAGCAGTTGATTATTGCTAGTTGGTTACTCCCTAAATCACGTTCTCACATTAAGTTGCCCAACATCAAACATAAAGTACTCCTGAGGGCAGTTAGTTAAATTTATTGCCAAAGCCTAAGTTACTAACTAGAGATGTGTAGCAAGTTCGGTTGAATCACACTCATATAATAACGCGAGTCAGGATGTGAGGGTGTACGATTGTTATTCGTTACGTAAAAACGGCTGAACCATTTTAGTAGCAACGCAAATTACTTGAATAATATGTTTTGATAAATACGCAGTACACGGAATCGTCACTAGTTTCAAATGCTTTTCGGTTATATTTTGAAGCAATCATGCCGAGTGGTTATAGCTATGGACTGCCGTTCCTGCTTGAGCTTCAACGCATGTTGAAAGGGCAGTTTGCGAATGCGCACTTGGCTAGCTACCACCATCAAGTAGAAAATCTGTCCCCAAGCACCTAAGAGTTTGTTTTGGCAGCAGTACTTGAGAGCCAGTAAAATTACAGGCACATGATGAGACTTAACAACATTACGTCTCAGGGTGGCAGGCGTCTGTTATAGGCAGATACCACTTAACATCAGGTGCGCCTCCTACTTGTTCATTCAAGATATCATTAAAAAAACGTGTATTTATTTGCTATCATCATAACTTGTGTATGCGAGTGAAATCTGGGGGTACAACTATTTCAAAATATAATCTTTTAAAACATGTAATTCCGTGGTGATTTTATAAGTTTTGTGAGATGAGAAAATATACATGTGTTGATCGAATATTGTTTTGACTTCATAAGGAAACCTTCGTCAGGAACTGGAGAGTAATCCAATCACTGTCACGGCCCTTTCATATTTCCACACTCATGTTAAACGGGTAAAATTACTTTACTGTGCCAAGAGGCAGCAGGAAACAGGTTCAGAAATTAGATGGATCGATAACTCTTTATTGAAGGACCATAATAAAAAAAACTTAATAACTCTAACACTTGAAGCAGTGATGGCACAGTGGCATTGACTATGGATTGCTGTGCAGCAGGTCCATGATTTGAATCTCGCCGCGGGCTTGAGCTTCACCGCATGGTGGAAGGGCGTTTTGCGAGTGCCCGCCTATCTACCACACTCAAATAGAAAATCTGTCGCCAAGCACTTTTTTTTTTTATTCCTGATAGGTTAGCCTTTGACCACCATCTCACCTGATGGTAAGTTATGATGTGGTCGAAGATGTTGTTCAGGCTAACCCAGAAGTACTGGCTCTCAAGGACAGCTGCTGGAACACACCATTAGGTGCTTGGCAACAGATTTTCTACTTCAGGGTGGTAGCTAACCAGGCGGGCATTCGCAAAATGCCCTACCACCATGCTGTAACGACTGCCGTCGTAAGACAACAAACGGGACCGACGGCTTAACGTGCCCTCCGAAGCACGGAAGCGCTCAGTAGTAATGTCACTAACGATCACCCATCCTACTCATGACCGCGGCGGATGTTGTTTAACTTTGCTGATCGGTTAAGAACAGCTTAGCAAACTTCGCTTCGAGCGCTTCGAAACGCACCTAACGGTGTGTTCCAATAGCAGTCCTTGAGAGCCAGTAATTCTAGGTTAAGCCTGTTAACACCTTCGACCACATCATCACTTACCATCAGGTGAGATTGTGGTCAAAGGATCAACTAACAGCAAAAAAAAATTAAAAAAAAACTATTGATCCCTTCAGAATACAAGAACTCTTTTCCAGTGAAATTACAGGCACATGAGACTTAACAACTGTCTCAAGGTGACGGGCATAGGTAACGCTACAATTCATCGTTGACGAAATGCATCTGTTATGGCCAGAGGTTAGTCCACTTATCAACAGGTTGGCCTCGGGCTTGTTCCGTCACAATAACATTAAAAAAAACATGACTTAAGAGCCATTTCACAAAATCACGCTACTGAAGTTTAGGTAAATGCCAGCGCATCGCATACACAAGCGAAAGAAGTGACGACGGAATAGCGTGACTGTGAGTAACATATTTTGATACTAGCACTCATTAATAAAGAAATGTAAGTTGCGAATTTAAAAATTGTGTAATTGGCATGAATAATCAATTTCTTGTCGATTACTTGCTAATGTTATAGAAAAGAAGTAGGCATGTACATTAAATAGTCAACCTACATCGTGAATCGTATATTTACATTTCATCCTTGATGAATAAAAAATAGATATGTTTGAATCATTTATTGTAACAATAAACTTAAATAATTATACGGCTTACAATTATATAATTATTTGACGTAACGGCATTGATTAAAAGCTGCGGACTAAAAGCTCTTTCTTTTAAATTTTCCAAAAATTGCTATTTTCCTCGTTTACACTCTACACAATATCTATATCCAGTCGTTAATACTGTCTGCCATAATGACCATGCATAGGATTGAGGTTTATTTTTCTGTGCATCCGGAAAACAACTCAGTTCCAACCACAAACGTCCCATGACGTTTTTGGTTTTCCATTACTTAAACATGTCACCCTCATATTCCCATACCACAATATATCACCTATACCTTTAAAAAATAACATTTTCATCCATTTAGTTTGAGTAGACCAAACAGCGAGATGTAAATATATATTTACACATTTTGAGGTTTTTTTGTTTTTAAATCGAATATCTTTGATGCAATCTATAATCAACATATATATTTCTTGGTACCAATGCAATCCTCACTATATACTCTTATGCTCACTATTTCCTCTATGGAAAATAAATGATAATACACCTTTATATAGAAAAAAATACTGGAAATGGGGTTTGAACACACGACAAAAATGGTGGGAAATAGTAATTTAATTGCTATTTTTATTTTTTCGTAACTAGACTCACCTAGAACTTCGATTCTTCTTTTAATATGATAATTTACTATTGTTTTTTAGCCATGAATTGTTACAGAGCTTTACGCCAAATGTTTTAAAGTAACAAGATTAAAATAACCCAATTGTTTTAAGAACTTTGGCGGGAAAACTGTATTGGACAACAATATTTTTTTCTGAAAATTTATAACAACTACGCCTTTGGTCTTTCTTTGATATTATTATTTACATATAATTTATACCCTTGTATTATTTCAGATTTTTTGGTTTAGAAGTTTAAATTTTTATTTGTTACGAGATTATTTAATACGCAAATTCGCATCGGTAAGTGTTTGCGTTCCAAATTGTATCGAGCGAAAAATGGCTTTACATATGTATATGTAAAGTTGCGTTTTTCTAGGTTTATAACTGTTGACGTAGTTACGAGATTAATATGAAATGACGTAATATTTTGGGGCCATAATGTAATTTGTGCTGGTTTCAGATTTCATCAAAATATTCAAAATACTTCCGTTATCTCAGAAAAGTATGGATTCTTTCTTGTATGGGCAAGGATGCATCCTTTTGAAAACCATTTGGATTATGAAAGTCGGACTTTTTATTTATTTATGTCATTGTGATGGAACAAGCGCGAGGCCCACCTGATGTTAAGCGGTATCCTCTGCCTATAACAGATGCATTTCATCACAAGTGACGAACTGCACTGCGCCCATCACCTTGAGACATACCTGTTAAGTCTCATTTTTGCCTGTTATTTCACTGGCTCTCAAGGACTGCTGCCGGAACTCACCGTTAGGTGCTTGGCGACAGATTTTCTACTAGAGGGTGGTCGCTAGCCAGGCGGGCTTTCGCAAAATGCCCTTCCACCATGCGGTGAAGCTCAAGCTCTGGGCGGGATTCGAACCATGGACCTGCTGCGCGGCAGTCCATAGCCAATGCCACTGAGCCATCACTGCTTCAAAACTTAAACTTACGCAGAAAACACTTACGCAGATTTTATGGTAAATTTGTAAATACGACTATCGACCGCTAACTGGTATCCCGGTTTGTACAAATGATGGAAAAGCCGGGAGGCCGTTTTGTACAAATTAGGAAGGTAGTTTAATTTCCTGCTGAAGTTATCGCTGTGTTCACTTATAGACATTAACTGAATCCAAAAATATTGGAAATCAATTATTCGCCTGTCATTTTATCCTTCTAAAACAAAAGTTATAGTGAGTTACTAATTTAAACTAGAATAATATAAAAACTAGCAGACCATAAAGAAGAAGTCAACCCTCTGAGGTTGTTAGCATTTTTCCAATAACGCTGTATAAGGCTGCATCATTGTGACGTTTCCTTTTTTTAACACAATGGATGTATGTAGTTACTTAACAAGACAACAATAATTATATTATGGACAACAAAAATAAAGTAAAGTTTGTTACTTAAAAAAATAAAGACATGATCAAAACTCTGTTGTCGCACTATAATCTTGCGTCTAAGCGTTCCGCGTACGAGACGTCAGAGCAAGGCAAAACGAACGCAGGTCCTACCTCGATGAGCGCTCGCGCGGTACTGATCGCCTCGTGCTTGTACATTTCAATTTATGAGCATTTCGAGTTATGTTAAATATTTTTTCTTGTCTAACAAAACCGAGTTAATAGCACACTTTATTAAAGATCAGATTAATTAAAGAATGAACTTTCTTTTCATATAATATCTGTTTGGAATTACACTTTATCAAACGCAATATATCGTGGTAAACTGCTGATATAATTCGTGGAGATTGGCGCAAGATCTTTATTTTTTTTTCTACAGTGACGATTAATTATCGATATTCTAGTACACTATGTGTCAACAGGATGATATGCCTGATGCACAGTATTTTTTTTTAGTTAATTTGATGAATCTTTATACAAGAGATAGAACTCTGAAGTTGGCTATGTGTACTTTAATTCGTAAAACAAGGTGCGGGAGATTGGTCACTACAAAATATTTAATGTTATGTTTGTAAATCTGGTACATTAACTGAAAAGAGAACAGATTATTCTATTTTTATCAATTATTAAACAACTTGTAGATATTTCCTATGATAGTAAATTAAGCGCTTAAAATCTTCGTATACCGTATTAAAATGTAAAACAAAGTAAACACTTTTTTAAACCATCACGGTTCACTAGATAACTAATATTATTACTAACGGGATTTGTACCGTGGTGATTTTTATTTTTGAGCTCCCGATATTTCGACGCAGTTGCACGCATCATGATCGCGGGGTGACTGGAGTAACGAGCGGTTGACAAAAATCAAGAGCAAACAAAGAAAGAGGGTAGACCGTTTCGTCTGCACTTGATTTTTGTCAACCGCTCGTTACTCCAGTCACCCCGCGATCATGATACATGCAACTGCGTCGAAATATCGAGAGCTCAAAAATAAAAATCACCATGGTACAAATCCCGTAAGTAATAATATTTAAAACAAAGTATATCAGTACGCGGTCTTACTTCAGACCAATATTTTCCAGACAACCCATCAGTAAGCGGTATTGTATATGAGACGGACCTTCTATTTTTTTTATTCTGGAACGCTACGTGCGTTGTGCCGTCACATGTTTCTGAAACGAACCTGAAGTTGGCGCGGATACTACAGCGGAGCGACTCAAGCGGCGCAAATATGCTACACTCTGTGTGGTTACATATTTCAGCCGTTTGATATACATTCTGTCCATGGAGGCCGGGAGCTCATCTTATTTTAAAACTTATCAGTGCTTGGTCAATGTGACGCGTGATCAAAATGCTGGCACTTATTTGGCTCAACAAATAAGCATTGCAATCTCGCAGTATGCTGGGTACGCTGGCAACTGGTAGTAGGCTGGAGCATTTGAACTGCATGTAGGCCTGTAATGACTTTTAGGTTGCCTGAAAGATTTCACTATAGTAGCCATAGTGTTGTATTTTATTTGTAGTTTGTTGTTTACAAAGGTTAAAAAGGAATATCTATTGAATATTCAATACATAGAAATAATAAAATACATATAGAACAGTGTATACTGTTCCATATACATGTTACACATAATAAAATTAACAAGACGTTTGTACCATAGTGTTCCTTGCTAAAGTATGTCATAGAAAATAATGATACTACTTAAGATATAACTACTTCAAAAGAACAACCATTGCAACACGACAAGGATCGTTGTTATTTTTGAATATTCCAAAATTATATATATTAATTATATACATATAAATTAATTAGACTAAGCTGCAAAAATGTAGTATTTACTATCATGAGTAAACACAGATTGCTTATAAAAGTCACATTGTTCCTGGATTTCATCGATTAAATTTAGAAAAGACGTGACATTTTATATTCCTAGTTCGTCCGGCATTAATGCATTGCTGTTTTTGGAAGCAAAATTGGTAATGTGACTATATATTGTGTTATATTCCAAGATTTGTAGTTCATTGTTTATTGTTATAATCGTGAATGATGTGTTGGTAAACGCATTCAATGACAAGAAATGTTATATTTTCGTGTTCTCGCCCCATTTTCATACGTACCATCTATCCCGGTTGTTGTCTTAGGATGGCAGTCTTTATAGTGGTAGGGCGTTTTGCGAATGCCCAAGTCTGTTGCCAAGCACCTAACAATGTATTCCGGCAGTTGTCTTTGAGTGCCAATAATTCAAGGTTAGCATAAACAACATCTTCAAAAATACGATTTCGATTGAGATAGTGGTCAAAGGCATATTGGTACAAGGCACATTGGTATTGGTAGGCTATTTGGTACAAAAAATCATGAAAAATATTTTGACGAAGCCAGTGTACAAACTGTACGACATCAATTTAAATAAAATCAAAGCTTTCTGGTAGAAACGAGATAAACAGAAGGATATTTCAAGAATAATGGAAACAGTGACAGATCCCATTGAGTCCCGTCGCTGAGAGCAGTGAAGCTTTGTGCCATTGTACTTGTCTCGTATAGCGTATACAGGGTGGAAGTAAGGCGCAGCTGTTTGAAGAAGACATTATTGTAAGTTAATTTAAGAGCTTTATTATTTTGAATAAGGTATTGTCAAAGTTGGATTGATATTATTATTATAAAAAGATGATTTTTTTACCATGGTTATAGGTTGATATATCTATTATACTTATAAATGCGGAAGTTTTCCAGTGAGCTAGTGAGGATTTGAGGGTGTAAGTGTGTGTGCTGGCTACGCTTCCCCACTGTAACGGCAAAGCTGTTTTAGGTAAAACTTGAAATGTAGACAGTTTAGGTCCTAAATTAACATATAAGATACTTTACGCCATCATCGTCGTCACTTATCAACATGGTCTACGCAAGTGATACCACGAGGCGCAGTTAGTTACACTATTATTATAAATGCCGCTTTGTGTGAGGAGTGAACATGTGAGGATGTTAGTGTGTATGCTTGCAACGCTTTCACACTGTAACGACTAAACCGATTTAGATAAAACTTTAAATGTAGATATTATAGGTCCTAAATTAACACATATAATACCTAATTTATAACATCATCATCATCACTAATTATCATCGTCTAGATGGGTGTAACCACGAGGCGTAGCTAGTCACATTATATATGCAAAATTGTGTGAGCAGTGAAACTCTGAGGTATTAAGTGTGTATGTTTGTTAATCATTCACGCTGAAAAGGCTGAACCGATTGGGATGAAAACTAGAACATAAATAGTATAGTTTCTAGATTCACACTCAAGTAGAAAATCTGTCGCCAAGCTCCTCACAGTGTGTTCCAGCAGCAGTCCTTGAGAGACAGCAAAATTACAGGCACATGAGATATTAACAACTGTATGGCCCAGTGTGACGGGAGCAGTGCAAATCGTCACTTGTGATGAAATGCATCTGTAATAGGCAGAGGTTAGTCTATTTAATATCAGATGGGCCTCGCGCTTGTTCCGTCACCATTACATAAAAAAACTTACTATTTGTATTCCAATTCATCTCCTTCCAATACCTACTTATCAAAGATGAAAAGAGATGAGAAAATGTAGAGTCATTATATTAGACGAGAATTCCTTAAACAATTGGAAGCGAAAGAACTTTGTATTCTGACTGGATTGAACGATAATTAATAGATTAAGGCGTTACTTTGCGGAAATCCATATTTAATAATAACAAATATCTCTAAAATATTTTAAACAAACATCAAATTAATATTATAATAAAACACTTAAAATTTATAAAAATATATCTAGTGACAATTCCGCCTTATTTTCCTGCTAAGCCAACGTGACGTCATAAACGCCACGCAGCCAAACTGGAAGAATTGTCGACGCGTTTCACTTCTACACGAAGCATTCTCAGGAGGTCTTGACTTTTCTCGATCGTGCGCTCGTAGAGTCAAGACATAGCTAGTCGGCTTAGCAGGAAAATTAGGCGGAATTGTGACTAGATATATTTTTATATTTTTTAAGTGTTTTATTAAAATATTAATTTGATGTTTTCTTAAAATATTTTAAAAATAATTGTTATTATTAGATTGAACTTTTAAAACCAAGTATAATTGCACTATATTTATTTTCTCGCTGTAGTAGTAATAAGTCTTTAACAGTTTTGTGTTATAATTTTAGGGTGTTAACGACTACAATTGTATATTCAGACTCATTTGAGAATGATGTTTGTACGCCGGGTAAGTGTGCCGATTATATTGTCAATATTGAATCTTCAAGTTAATTATATTAATTGATTATTTTACTCGTATTAAGTAAAAGAAATGGTTGATATGGTTTTACCATATAAATTATTTCCTTCTGCAATAATACAGGAGGGACTACCAATGATTTTCTTTTGAGACATTTAATTTTTATTAGCAGCCAACTACTGATAAAATATTATCTAAAATTCAGCATATTAGTAATGTGTGAATTTTTTAAGGTCGGATGTTGCTGAGTAATCATGATGTTATTTTTCCTAACATTGTAATTATGGCATAGACGCCTGCTA
Source organism: Plagodis pulveraria (assembly GCA_963890685.1). Classification (NCBI taxonomy): domain Eukaryota; kingdom Metazoa; phylum Arthropoda; class Insecta; order Lepidoptera; family Geometridae; genus Plagodis; species Plagodis pulveraria. Next base: position 8,616,512 of record OY982950.1, read on the forward strand.
TGCGAATTAACTTACAAGCTCCATCTCCTTTACGATCGTTAAGCAATAAAAGCGAAGGGTTAAATTTGACTGACTGACTAATGACTCACTCACTACGATAGTACAGTTGGAAGCATGTCGCGGCTATAGGAACGGATTCTCACGGGTTGGAATCCCGTTATTTTTTCCCTTTGTTGTATGTTATATGTATATGATTATATATTTTTAATGCTTCACCCAAATACCCTTCGCACTTCAAGTATTATAATGTATAAACATAGTGACAAATATCTTGAACTAGTTTTCCGTTCCATAACAATAACCCAACGTAATTACTTCTGTACATGGAGCCATTTTCCTCCACAGAATATTACGTAGCAACCCCACTCATACGGATCCCTACGGAACAAATATCATAAAGTATAGTAGATATACAAAGGATATTATATTAATATTTTACAACACCCTGTACGTGGCACGGTAATAGGTAGATAGCTGCACCTGCTCTTGGCGTAATTAGGTGCTCGCGGCGCCTTCTGACGAATGAAATGGTTATGTACTTGAATGTACGTGAGTGATTTGAAATGGAATTTACCTTTTGTGTATTTTTCTGTGATTTATTGTGAGAAGTACTTTACGCCAGCCTGTGATAACATAGACATATAAAACAAGAAGACGCAACTTGTTTGATGAGAGATGTGAAAATATACTTATAAATACTACTCAACACAGTTTAAGCCGAGATTTAAAATGTAAGGACAGTGTAAATACAGTTCCAATCATAGAACACCTTTAACGTTATAAATTAACCCTTTTAAGAATAAGATAAGAACTGATCTCCACAATACTAGGAATCCTAGTGTGGAGACCAGGGCCTATATATAAATTTAATTTAATTAGGTAATTTTATTTGCTAATTACTTTTTAATTTTAAAGTACCTACATTATTTAGTTATAAGAATGGTAACAGGTTGTTGAAATAAACATTATTATTATTTTCAGTTCCATATTTTCCTGTTGAACATCGTTCAAGGTGACTTATGATAAGAATGTACCAAATATATCAATATGATTTCTTTTCACTGGTAGTGTTTACTATTGTGATTAAACACTACATAATAAATACAACGCTACGGCTACGACAACGAAAGCATTAAAGAAAACTGAAGGTCATTAACTGCGTCTGTTTGTGTCTGGCCCTGGCAGAAACAGGGACAGTGACCACCCGCCCATCACCCACCGAATTCAAATCAAGATAATATCATACTCACTATTTTAAAAAAATATTTTTATTAGCGCTTACTCTTAGTGACTAAAATATTATTAAGGGCAAACCATACATATTATGTCGTGCGAATGTTTTTTTTATTCCTAATAGGTTAGCCTTTGACCTCTATCTCACCTGATGTATTTCATCAGAAATGTCACGAATTGTACTGCGCCTGTCACTTTGAGACAGTTGTTTTTTTTTTATTCCTAGCCTACTCTCCGAAGCACGGAAACGCTCAGTAGTAACGTCACTAGCGGCGGTCACCCATCCAACTCATGACCGCGCGCGAAGTTTCTTAACTTTACTGATCGGTTGAGAACAGCTAAGTAAACTTCGCTACGAGCGCTTCAACATTACAACGAATACATTTATTTAACTTTAACTCACATTACAAAAAAACGGTTATAGTTTTTTTAAGTTCTATATTTCTATATATATATATGTACCAAGATTTCTTGTGAGGCACAAGCAAAAGTGCCGATATAACATTATTCATGCGTTATTATTTTCCATGTATTTTTTTTGTGGGAGATTTCTGTATTGTAGCATTGTTGCATGTGTACCCAGATATTTGGTGATTAAGGCGCAAGCACCAGAGTCGAAACAACATGAAATAAAAAAAAACTTTCTTATAAGAATTTATTATATTCAGGAAGACTAGGCGGTAGATAAAATAAACATTCGGAACGAGTTATGTACCGTGTATATTTTTTTATTTAACTTTCTAGTACCTATTTTTTTTTTTTTCTATCAAGGTGCAAGCAAAAGTCTCGAAATAATAAAAAATAAAAACATCCCGGTAAGTTTGATTATTGTTTGTAAGTTATCAGATTAAAACGGAAAATATCTAATATCTAAATATCTACAATCTAAAAAAAAAACTCTATTATATGAAGCAGTGATGGCTCAGTGGCTTTGGCTATGGATTGCCGCGCAGCAGGTTCATGGTTCGAATCCCGCTGCGGGCTTGAGCTTCACCGCACGGTGGAAGGGCTTTTTGCGAATGCCCGCCTGGTTAACCACCCTCAAGAAGAAAATCTGTCGCCAAGCACCTAATGGTGTGTTCCGGCAGCAGTCCTTGAGAGCCAGTGAAATTACAGGCACATGAGACTTAACAAATATGTCTCAAGGTGATAAGCGCAGTGCAATTCGTCACTTGTCATGAAATGCATCTGTTATAGGCAGAGGTTAGTCTGCTTAAGATCAGGTGGACCTCAAGCTTGTTCCCTCATAATAACAAAAAAAAATTATGTCAACGGATGGAATACACTTCAAGTAGGATGCTTGTAACATATTTTATAAAGATCGTGACCTTATCAGCGAGTTAAACTGCTAGGTGCGTATTATGTGAGATTGAATTGGACCGCATGGCTTGGTGGTATTTTGTTGTTTAGTTATAACTGCAATATTTCATATAACTTTCACTCAACTTACGCTAGTAAAGAAATTATTTGGGATATTTCATCAAATTACAAATTTCATCAAAGATTGCATAATTTAAATATTTACAAATGTACCAAAAATTTTTTTTTTTTCAGTATCAAAGATTGTTTTTTTTTTTTTTTTTAAACTGTCCGGGAGCGATATATATCGTCCCGGCTCGCGAGCTAAGAGGTTCCTCTGACGTTGTCAGAGACGGTGTTTTCCTTATTAAATCATTTTTACAAATCCTTAGTCTAAATAAATCTTTTCTTAATTAAATTATTACATACAAATACTTATTATGCTACTTTTTCTAACTCTAATAGTTTTATATCATTTAAAGATCTATGCTGTTTTTTTATATAACAATATAATATACAACATACTTATCTATCTAGTTTTATTTCTATTTACAACTCTACTTGCTATGTATACACAATCCTCTATAAACTTACTTCTACATTTTTCATCGTACATTATTTTACATATATTTTCCCTTGTTATATCTACGTCCAACTCCATTTCATTTTCAAATCTTTTTAAACTAAACACCGGGCATTCGGTCAAGACATGTATTATTGTTTCGTGTTGGCCGGGTTCACACACGCACGCTGGGCTCTCCTTGCATCCGAACCTGTTCAGGTACTCGGAAAACCCACCGTGGCCAGTCATCACTTGGGTTGTTATTCGCCAAGATTGATCTTAGTACATTATTTAGTGGCAGATGCACGGTGCCTTTCAATAAAAAATACGTAGCGAAGCTTGGGCAAGGAACATAAGTTTGGGAAAATAATATTATATACACCAGAATAAGCGACGCTCAAGTTTGTGTGCTCGTAAAAGCGTTCGCGGCTATGTGATGTGCGACAGAAGACGCGGGTGGTGCGCGGGCCGCACGATGTTTTTTACCCATTTGAATATTTTAAGTTGTAATATAAATAATCTATTATGTATTCAATTTTTTTTTCTGTTACTGAACCGATATTCATTTATACGCTTATTTAAATGTACTTTTGACACTAACTGTAGGTAGTTGGCAGAGTTTTTTTGCTGTTATGTTATTTTTTTTAGTTTAATTATTGCTATCATGTCGTCATGTGCTGAAATAATTATTTATTTCTTAGGTGTAAAAATAATTTAAGAATATAGTCATATCATTGACATCTCTAAAATTTTAGGTGTTCCAGATTTGATAAATGCAAAATCCATCAGATGAGGTGTATAAAATGATAGCCTACTAAAAAGTCATCATATACTTATTTCGTAGTACAGTTATCTAGTATTTTTTGCATCAAAATACTAATTACCTACTGGTTCAACCCTATTACTAACGCGCGCTGGCACAAGATCAACGTCGCACGATCTTATACGTACGATAGAGTGTCACGGGCACATGAATAAATAAACGGTTCTTTATTTATGTGGTCACGGGTCTGGCTAGGGGTAGTGAAGTTCGCTGCTGTCATGACTTGGATGGTTTACCCGCTAGCGGCATTGACTCCTGACCATGAACGTGCTTCGTTGGTGCAAACGTTGGTTATTATCTTAGGGTGGACTTGTTATAGGAAGGTGGTAGAACTTTTTGCGATCGTCTGCCTAGTAGTTACCAGTAGATAGTTAACATTCTCAAGTATAGAATTTTTCGCCAGGCACTGAAAGGTGTAATCCGGAAGCTGTTACTAAGAGACTAGAATAGGTTTGCTGAAACAACATCTTCGTCCGTATCACATCACAAATAACATCATACGCAGTTTTTCATATTTTTTTAATATTTTGAAACACTTACATTTTATTAAAAAATATTATGAACGAATGGTAACTGCGGTATCCGAGTCTGGCTCGAATTTTCCCGATATAACTTATAATGAAACTTAGAATTAGAAAACTCAGAACTCCGCGCTAAAATTATTTCAAAGTCCACTGCTGAACGTGCAAACCGCATTCTCCAATTCAAACACACCGAGTTTAAAACTTTGTTTTCACTTTAAAAAACTCCATTACGAGTTCTCGAGGTCTCGAGTAAGTAAGCTCATTTTGGCTGGAGTTTGGAGCTTTGAAACGGAGAGCTAATGAATGCAGACTTGCGGTGGACTTTTAATATGTTACCAGTTTACTTAGCATTCAATTGTTTTTAATTTTTTAACTTTCTCTTGATGAACGGAAGTGGTTTGTTTTAGAGACAAATTTCCTTGTACAGATAATTAAAATTAAAAAATACCTATGTCTTGTTATTGTTAGATATTCTGCTGGATCCTGAGATTTTAAAACATAACGTACGAGGAATAGATTATCTTTAAAATATCGGGTACATTGAGGGTTCCGTACGAAAAAGATTTTTATCCAAACTATATAGTTGCATATTACTAAGCTTACCTACCGTGTATCGGCCCATCCTCGGAATGGCTGTACGTTTCGAAGCGTAATAAACGTAATAAGTTTGAAGGTGGTTTAAATTTTCACAGACTATGAATATATCTGCTGTAATCATAATTACTTATTTTAATTTAAAAATGTTATAGTCAATGCTGCGGACAAGTTAACAAATAAAGATAACAGTAAGAAGTAATAAATTAACACATATAAAAAGGTTTTTTGTTTTATCTCCATCAGAAACACTAAAACATTAGTGGTATACTTACATTCCAATAAGAATCAAATATGTTTGCGTTGTGTAAACGCAGAACACATTTTTTTTTAAATGTGTGTCCTAAAAAAACTCTTTTTAATAATCGTAAAGTCACATTTACAAATTATTGGAGCATACTATTTTAGAGTTCCGTACTCAAAGGGTAAAAACGAGACCCTATTACTGATACTTCGCTGTCCGTCCGTCCGTCTGTCACCAGGCTATATCTCAAGAACGGTGATAGCTAGACAGTTGATATTTTCACAGATGATGTATTTCTATTGCCGCTATAATTACAAATACTAAAAATAAAATTAAATAGATATTTAAGGGGGGCTACCATACAACAAAGTTCTTTTTTTTACCGTTTCTTGCTCGATACTAATAACGGTGACAGGTAGACGCTGTAACTATTCACAGAATATTTAGTTTTATTTTCTCTTTTAATATAATTAATTTAAATAAAATAAATAATTAAGGGGACTCCCATACAATAAAAGAGGTTTTCGCCGTACCTACCTCAATCGGACACTGCGAAGTGTTTGTAAATTGCAAGATTAGGTTACAGATAATGGTATGGAACCTTTCGTGTGCGACCACGGCGACGTCCCACTCGCACTAGGCCGGTTTTTTATTTTAAGGAATATTACAAGTCCGAACAAATTCTAAGTTAAACTTACATACCTGTGTGTACCTGTAAGTAACAGTTTACTTACAAGAAAACTAGCATATGTACGGTTTGGTGCGCATCACAACTACTTGACGAGAGGCCAAAGTATACTTGTGACTGGAACACACTTTTTCATAAAGAGCAACTTGTCTGTTAACGTTGCGCATTAATTAATAACAAAATACCTTAAGACTGGAGGGAAGTCTCGAATTTTCATACAAAAAGAGAAAATGTTTCTACCCCTCTAAACAATCATTGATTTTGATAGTTTTTGGAAATGTTATATATGTTATCAATGTCTAGGTTTATAGGTTTTGATTTTTACCATTTTACTTAAGGAATTTGAATTTATGGGTATTTAAATACCGATATTCTCTCAAAACTTGTATCTCTAGTTTGTGAATTATTTATAGGAAAAATAATGATAAATAAAGAAAAAAGAAAACCTATAAACCTAGTTTATTCTGTCAGTTATAAAATAAGACCAACATTTTTAGATTTGATGAATGCTTATTACAGGAGAAATGTTTTCTCCCAGAACGCATACTATGCGCAAATTCCAAGTTAAAACTTGAAGAAGCTGCAATTTTCCTTATCGCACTATTACATTGTTAAACAACCTATATATCTGTAGTAGCTTCTCTTCCCGTTCCTCTTAATCTATAACGAATGCTACTGTAATGGTTTTTAAACGTAAAATTAAGCTGTGGTTACTAGATGGTCCTTCCAACGACTAGAACGAATTTCTACAATTATAAATTGGACGTAGATTTATGACCGTCAAGCGTAAAAGAGCACTGGATATTATTTATTAAAACCGTGGAGTGCCAGGTTAGAATGTCACCTCCCCATTTCTTTCCGTGGGTGTCGTAAGAGGCGACTAAGGGAAAAGTGCGCCAAATGAGCTGCATGCGACTTCTCACATGGATGTGAGTAGGGTCATTAGACGCACAACAGGGCTGTATACAATCTTAGTGCCCTGTGATTAGTGTTGTTAGCGTAAACATATTATTCGTAATATGTTCTTGAGCTTCATCCAGTGTGTTAAGAGAAAATATTTTTAATGATCCTGAAACTATGCCCTGTGAATGGCAATAGGCTCGTCCACCATTACATGGGACCGAAACCCAATTGGCGAAACGTGAGCCTATGCCTACCCCTTTGGGGTATACACGCGTGATTTTATAAGATACATATATGTATGTATAAATATATATAAATGTATTTAATAATGTTTTTTTTGACATTTTAATGATAGATTGTCTTACATACCTTTATTAACAAAATACTACGAACTATATACAACACTACAGCTACTACATTAAAAGCATTTAGATCTTACATACCTGATATTAATTTTACCTGAGTTTTGGATTTAATCTGTACTGTTTTACCGGCGTTATTCCTTTACTACGACACTACAACCTACAAAAGTTACTACAACGAAATCATTTAGGCAAACTTAAGGCCATTGCTGCCAGAACACGATATCAAACCGAAAGATTGAAGCTGAACTAATATTTCGACTTTGTAAAAAGCTTTGCCTACAATCCGTTTTCTCTATAAAAATCTGTCCCTATTCCGTTCAGAATAGATTTGTCATTAAGCCTCCATTTATATTCACATTCCGAGGCCGTGTTTGGATTCCCTAAATAGAGCTGAGCGTCCCTCGCTATAGGTACGCTAAATATCGCATTTGGTTATATCGCATCGCATATGGTATCACATTGATTAGGTTATGTAATCTTCAAACTTGGCTTCAAACTTGTTATCATATACTCATAGGAGTAGATATGGTTCGTTGTACCGTACCTGTAGGTCTTAAACTCTTAACAATTCCAGGAATAACAAACGTCATTATTTTAAACTGTACGCTGACGTCATTAGAGAGAAATTCTAATTTAAATGTTTTAATTACATTTTCAGGTCTATTCGTGCACATATTAAAAGATTCCTTAAACTACGCACAGAATAATAGAAGGACATGATTATAAAAATATTTGACTTTGGCTCACCGGTCAATTATCCTGACACCAATCCTCACAAAGAATATGCTCTAATTGCTATTCTGTAGTAGGTGCATGATATGATAGATAAATAACACTTTATTGACTGATTAAATTTGCAAATGTGTAACTAAAAATAATAACTAAGAGTAGGTGTGACAATGGGCGGTCTTATCGCTGAGAGCGAGCGTTCGCTGAGAACGATATGGCAGCTAACCTACATAAGAGACTATGCGGTCATAGATAGATAAGAGAAACGATAAATTAGATAAATAGTAGAACGTCTTCATTTTTTTTGTCATTGTGACGGAACAAGCTCGAGACCCACCTTATGTTAAGCGGACTAACCTCTGCCTATAACAGATGCATTTCATCACAAGTCACGAATTGCACTGCGCCCGTCTATATGAGATATAGTTCCCATGTGCCTGTTATTTCACTGGCTCTCAAGGACTGCTGCCGGAACACACCGTTAGGTGCTTGGTGACAGATTTCATTGATTGCCTCTCTTAGATGTATCAGCACGTACTAACTATGATAAGGAACACTTGATTGTATACTACACCAACTGTTCCTTATCTTAGTTATTACGTGTATAAGGTTGGATAAATTAGTCTCAATACACGATGAAACCTTAAATGATACACTCCTCTTTCATTTGTGGGGTCCAGTTGTCATTTACCCTTCCTGCTACCTCTAGGATAATCAGAGTTTTAAAATAGACGTTGATGTGCGCCCAATATGCAGGATTACCCTACTTACAGAATCTTTTTCTCAGTCGCATTATATGTTATTAAACAAGAGGTGATAGAAAAGTCTTAGTTTTTTATATTCTTAAACTCTCATTTAAATAACTTGATAAAAGCCATATAAATTTGTCATAAATATTTTTTTTTAATTTCATACTTTTACACACGGACTAAGAAGTACCAGGGTTGATGATTTAATTGTTCCCAAATATTTTGCTTCGAGCTCAGATACACCGAGTCAGACATGAGAAACCCAATTTTAAATCGTTGAAAATTACCAATTTATTTTAATTTATTTTACTATGGACCTTTTTTTTATGCCTGATAGGTTAGCCTTTGACCATTATCTCACCTGATGGTAAGTGATGATGTGGTCGAAGATGTTGTCCAGGCTAACCTAGAATTACCTATTTAGCCTTAATTACCTATTACCTATTTAGTTGTGTTCTCACAAACGTTATACTTATGAACAAAATAGTTTTTTTTGTATGATATTGTGACGGAACAACCTCGAGGCCTAAGTCACGAATTGCACTGCGCCCATCATCTAAAACATAGTTGATAAGTCTCATGTGCCTGTAATTTCAATGGCTCTCAAGGACTGCTGCCGGAACAAACCGCTTAGCGACAGATTTTCTACTTGAGGGTGGTCGCTAGTCAGTCGGGAATTCGCAAATTACCCTACCACCATGCAGTGAAGCTCAAGCCCGCGGCGGGATTTGAACCATGGACCTATTGCACAGCCGTCCATAGCCAATGTCACTGAGCCATCACTGCTTAAAAATGATAGTTAAATGACCATAAACGTCTTTTATTAAAGGAAGAGGCCAATAACCTCTGTTTTGTATAGATTTGTTTTACTATGGCCGTAAGGCCATAGTAAAACAAATCGACACTCGACATCGATTTGTTACTGCAAGTAATTGCAGTAACAAATCGATGTCGAGTAGAGTAATCATTGAGAATACAACCACTACGCTACACAGTAAAACTAAATTGCTTTAAACTACAAAGAAACGTGCCCTCTTAACAGCTTATGTCATTTTTTATTAGTTTTCAATCGATCGTGTACACAAACATTCATTAGCGATGGCCAGCGCCGTGAAGGTTACCTTGTCTTTGACCTTGAAAACGTAACTATCAACAAAAAAGTAACCTTAAGCATCTGATTTAGCTGCCGTAAGCATTATGAGTTGCCATACGCAAGTGCTTAACTACTATAATATATATACGGACTTAAACTATTATATTAATGCGTAAAGCCGAAAATGCTACTTCGATTCCTGTTTGAATTAGCGCCGTGACGCTTATCATGGCATGTGAATTGTCATTCACATCTCTTCATTTCATAAAATACGTTTGTTTCCAGAACATAACATCATCGCGTCTGTATTATCCTAAGCTAAAAGAATAACAATAATTTTACTATATAAACTACAGTAATAGTAAACTATAAGTGCATTGCTTTACATAAAATAATACAACAAGTAACTTGATGGTGGGGTGTCGGGCTAGAATGTCAGCCTCCTATCTATACCCGTGGGTGTCGTAAGAGGCGACTAAGGGTAACACACCAGGATGTGGGCAGCAGCGCCTTCTGAGGATTTGATATCTGATACTGCGATGCCCAAGACGCCTGCCAAGCGTGGGGATTATGGCAAACCCTCTCATCACGGGGGAGTCTGCATTGAGCAGTCGACAATCCGGCTGATACAGTACAGTAAGTAACTTACGATAACAATAAGTACAAATAGAAACGTTGACAGATGTGCTAGGTTGAACCTGTGTTACAGCTGTAAGCAACTTTCCACTCAAGTTGGCAAAGGTGTCTAAACTACCAAATTTCACTTCAGATATTTTGGGGTGCGTTGTTTAAGCGCTCATACCAGAGTTTGCCTAGTTATCCTTAACCGATCCTATATATAAAGCAACGTCCGCTGGGGTCATCAATTAATTGGGTAACGGCTAGTGGCACTTACAACTGAGCGATTCCCTGCTTCGGAGATCATGTTTCATTCTCGATTGTTATCTTAGGATGGTAGTCGTTATAGAATGGTGGTAAACTGCGCTTTGGTAGCCACCACCCGTGAGGTGCTGGGCTAAAGGTGGGCAGCAGCACCTTCTAAGGAACTGCTATCCCCAAGACGCCTGCCAAGCGAGGGAATTATGGCAAAATATGTTCAGCCGTGGACAATCCGGCTGATACAGTACAGTAGCCACCACCTACAAGTAGAAAATCTGTTGCCAAGCTACGAAGTGTTCCGATAGCGATACTTGACAGTAATTTTAGGTATACCAGAAAAATATATTCTCCCGCATCATGACTTTCCATTCGGTGAGATAGTGGTCAAATGCTAGCATATGCTCCACTGCTGAACATAGTTTAGCCCATTATGGGGGAGTTTTCCATAATCCCACGCTTCAGCAGCACGACAGGCGTCTTGGGATCGTAGTATGCGATATCAATTCCACGGAAGCGCTGCTGCTCACCTTCTGGTGTGTTACCCTTAGTTGCGTCTTACGACACCCACGGGTAGAGATGAGGGGTGACATTCTAGCCCGGTACCCCACGGGAAATAACGTCTACCGGGCTAATTTCCAGATTCCGGACTAATCCTGTAAATTTAATTGTCAGAGAAATCGGACTAACATCGATCGAACCTCAAGATAACAAAGCAGTGCATGTCACACACACCAAAAGCAGCCTGTCTGCAAAAGTTGTTACATCAGAATAGAAAATGTTATAAGTTTTTAAAAGCTTTATGCATTTTCAGCTTGCGTATTAATCTTACTTGAAAGCTTATTAAGTTGTTTTATGTTTCAGCATTATTATTCAGAACTTTGTTCTTCGTACAAAATGTAATCGGATTACTTTCAATTTTTAACAAAAATAGATTAACAAATTTTATCATAATCATAATGATGTTCTTACATTAACGAATATTTATTATGGATAAATAATTTAAAACAAAAATATAATAAAAAACTTTACTTTAATCTTTAAACCTTTTTGTCTCGAGATAAAATAAAGTAATCGAGTTTATTAATTATGAAATCAGTTACCGAAAACAAATAAACAGTTTTACAATCACGCGCAAAATTTCGTTATGCGGGCTATAACCGCAATCGGTTAAAAACAAAACATGACTTTTTATGAAATTTTATCGCAAACTCTTTCAGTCATATTTTTTTTTAATAATGTACTACCACGATATTCGGATCTATATAAAACAAATAAAACTTGATAAAGTATGTACTTATTACTTAATAAAAATAAATGAAGAAAAGTGTTTCATTTAAATTAAGAAAATATAATGTAATTTTTTTTTACTTGAAATGAAAATATAACTAGTAAAGTAATAATAATAAAAGTAATAAATATGGTAAGTAAAAAACAAAAGTGATGTGATCTATTTTTCAATGTAAATTCAGCTGTTTTGGCAGCTAAATCAATGTAATACATACCCAAATGCCTTCCTCACAAGAAGTCCCACCACTGTAAAGTTGTTAAGTAGCGATTTTCACCGCGATTAGATCTACAAGTATGCAAGTTATAATTTAAGTTACAAATAGTTTTTTGTTTTCTACTTATATTCCTTAGACTATATCACAACAGAACAACTACTACGAACACAAATCTAAATATTTTTTTAAGATATTACATACACTCACGTCTCTCATATACTCCATTCTGTTATTTATACTAAACTCAAAACCATATCACACAACTGGACTCACTCTTTAAAAAAAAAACTACAGCAGGCACAGTTCTGTTACAAGTAAAATATGAGTCATCTGGAAGAAGTAGCTATCACAGACACAGGGTATCCTACCGTGAGAGCTAGTGAGCTGTTAAATTTCATGTAAGTAATGAAATCTAGTTATGATTATTTTTAATGTTAGAAATGAGATGTAGTAATTATAATAGGTAATTTTTATAGCATGACTGGCATGACGCTAATAATAATAATTATAAGAGCATGATTTTATTATATACAATGTATTTTTAGAAATCTTTTAGAAATTAGACGTATACAATATTATGTTGGCTTGAATATTATTTTTTAATTTTGTAATGGATCCAATAAATTAATATTAAAAATGCATTATATAAATATAAGTGTTACTGATAAATAAAATTATCTATTACTTGTTTTTTTTTTATGTTTTTGTGATGGAATGCGCCCGAGGCCCACCTGATGTTAAGTGGATTAACCTCTGCCTATAACAGCACGCATTTCGTCAACGACGAAATTGCACTATGCCCATCACACTGAGACGTCCAGTTGTTAGGTCTCATAAGCCTGTAATTTTTCTGGCTCTCAAGGACTGCTGCCGGAACACACTGTTAGGTGCTTGGCGACAGATTTTCTACTTGAAGGTGGTCGCTAGCCAGGCAGGCATTCACAAAATGCCCTTCCACCATTGAAAAAAGTGTTAAAAATACAACGGTATGGCTGTCTCCATTATCTCGGTATGAACGAAACTTTGCTAGCATTACAATACTATTTCTAGAACGACATCCAAACTGAAACAAGCCAATGAACGTCACATAAACTTTCCAAAACATTTCCACATCTAACCTTTACCCATTTACGACGAAGACAGTACTTTTCCAAGGTCCTCCTTATAACAGGGCTGATGAAGCCATTTGTCGCCGGAACGACATGCCGGGGGTGTTACGAAGTGCCGTAAGCACGCCAATCAGCACCTATTGCCTTAAACTGTGTTATTCGAGGTAGACAGATCTGTCTCACTGGATATTGATGTCTTTTGTAGCTATCTACTAAAAGTTAAGGTAATGATGGGAAAATTTGTGAACTTAGGCTAACCGTAAGATTAGATGCAGGCGGCGCAGGGCAGAGCAGGTTTTGTAACAAATGAAAAAGCTTAAATCTGCGCGTGCTGCATAGCAGGAGACATGTACTGTTTGTGTTTCCCTGTGGCGGAGCGCGGCATTTGCTACACTTGAAGCTTAATTTATGCTCGAAGTTGCTAGCAGTTGATGGAAACAACAGAACGTCGCCTATGTCGTTAAAGTGGTAATGCACGTGTTTTTTGTAGCTAGGTTCGGTTAGGTTACATGGCCACGGAATTCGCGCCACTTAACAAATGTTGTTACTATTGAAATGTATTTAAATAGTTAAACTGAATGACGTATATTTCTCAAAAAGATAAGACATAATGAAATGTAGGGGGTGTTTGAACACATGTCATAGGTAATTGCAAGAGCAGCCAAGTGATGAGTAAGGTAAAAGCGTGTGGCGCAAGGATCGGGTAGTAAATTGTTCAATCTCATTAATGAATGCCTTTAACATTGTCAAATCTCCGCCATACGCATAATCTTAATAATCTTTCATCTCTTTTCCTGGCCTCTTAAATATATTCTTGTCATGTTTTTTCTTACATAATATCCAAATAAAATATTTTACTTCAAACTACGACTTGAAATAATACATACATTCAAGATACAGAAGATACAGAAATATAAAGGTGTTCGTTTATTGAACAGATCGTATCGGAACAAAGCAGAAACTATCCGATTTTATTCTCTTTGGAAGCCTTTGTTTGCTTCCGCCTTCGAGTTCGTTAGAGCAGACTCGATTTTCATCCACGTCTGTTTTTCGATAGTTAAACAATGAAATTGTTTTCATCGATATACTCAAGAAGATATACGTAGTATATTGGAAACATTGTGTCATAGATAAGTTAGTTATCAAGAACAGTAAAGAGATAAGAATATATAGAAAAGAGTTGTCTTTGTATTTGTATTTATTTGTGGGTAATTATGACCCATATATTTTGTTAAATTTACAGACGCGAGATAATCAATAAAATTCTTCATGGCTGACGGACTTATCTATAGTATGTATGAAATTGAGTACTATGACTATAAATTTTTAAACTTTTTTTAATATTGTCAGGTTTGCAATAAAGCCTGCTATGCGGATTACATTACAAAATCACAAATATACGATAGGAAAATTAAGCCATGAATGTGCGGGATTCGAACCCGCGTCCATCCTCCCCTTGAGCCGGGGTATGCGCTAACCTATCAAGGGTTCAAATCCCGCACATGACTTAAATTTTCCTATCGTATATTTGTAATTTTGTAATTTTTTTAACTGTTGACAAAAATAATATGTAAATTTTTTAAGAAGTTGTTTGAATTTAGGGTAAGCCGATAACTGGTATGTTAGAAGATTTTAACATTGTATGCGCAGAACGAACACTAAAAATCATTAATCAACATCTGACTCAACAGGTATGATAGCAGCACCCTCTCTGATTTTGAAGCAGTAATAGGCGAGTGGTTAACTATGGACTGCCGTGCCTCAGGTCCCCACCATCTGCATGAGCTTCATTGCATGGTGGAAAGGCATTTTGCGAATGATTGCTAGATAGATAGGTATCTACCACCCTCAAGTAGAAAATATGTCATCAAGCACCTGTGTGCTGTTTTCACTTGGATTTGTGACCACTATTGAGATTTCATAATGAGCGCTTCTTGACTTTTGATGTTATAGCATGCTGATTGCGAATACCAGCCTGGCTCGCTTTCACCACACTTACCAACAGGTGAGATTCTAGACAAGGGCTAGCTTATCAGCACAAAAACAGACATGGAATATTCTCTTACCAGTCATTAGGAAGGTATATTTGAAGCTTGTCATTTTTATCTATCCGCATTTGTTTTGGTTCTGGCCACTGTCACCTTTCTCTACCTTGTGTGTTACTGACAATATTAGAAATCAGGCGCTGTCATACACACAGGTAAGGTTTTAAAGGTCAGTGTTCAAAAGTCATTATCTGAAAAAGACACGCAACTGTTTCCAGCTTCAAAATCAATCTCTTGCATTTTACAAAATATTTTATACGTAAAAAATATACTGGTAAAAGTAATTTGTTCGTATTTCGACAGAGTAGCTTATTACGCTTCGTTCAATGTCACCTTTCCTTATAATTAAATACATATCTTAGGCCTAAATGCCGCCATCCCCAGTTGACATTCATACCACGACGAAAAGGTTTCTTGAAAGTTATCTTGTAACATTTTGAAACCGTAAATTAAACCTTGTTGCTTGTTGCAAAAAGATCAATATTACTTGTACAACCGCAAATAAATCCTTTGGTATTACACAGCTAATTAGTCTTAATAGTCTTTAAGTTGTTCAGATTGTTGTGTTTATCTTTTTAATTCAAAGACGATTGTTAGCGACCAGTAATTGATTGTGTTCATTAATAATGTAGGTGAAGGTTGTTGCCTTAATTACAAGAAAGTTAGCTTGTAATTTGAATTGTCTGTTTTTTTTTCCGGCGGTATGCCTTTAATAACAAAATACTACGAACTATTTACAACACTACAGCTACTACAATAAAATCATTTAGATCCCTATAAGCCATTGCAGACTCATAGGCATTATTCATATTGTCTGTTAATTTTTTATAGTGTTCAGCTATTTGAGTTAAAAAAAATATCGTAGTCACTTCGTAAAATGCGAATAATTCGAAAAGTAGCTATTCTATTTACGTGAAATAAAAAGTATTATAAAGAAAAAACTATGTTTTATTTGATTATTTGGCAATATAAGTATATTCTTCGAAAATACTATATATTTTTCAGGTGCTAACTTATCTTTGTGAAAACGTTCTCCATGACGAAAAGATAAGGTCACTGCTCAGGTGCATTGGCTCTAACTGTATGGATTGAGTTCTCTATACAGGAACACTAAAATACTCTTCACTTCCTTGTATACTTTTAGTCTGTGCATTCTTTCGATATTGAGTAATAGGTTATAGAAGCACAGCCTCGACAATCACGAATATAATATGACCATTTTGGAAGAAATATAACTTTTTTATTTTTGCATTCTATTTTTTGTGTTTGTTATTTATAGCATGATAATATATCCATCTCTCTTTGTCTCATACATTCTACAGATGAAAAATATGAAACATCGCTAATATCATGCAAAAACTAAGAACTGGAACGCGCGGATACATGTGTCCTGTTACCGTTGAATCAGGTTAAATGTTTTATTATATACATCGTTTCTTCGTATAATTTCATGCATACGTTCTAAGCGATAATCACAGTTACAAAGTTTAAAAACACATATCTTTTCACTTTGGTAATAAAGTAATATAAAAATAGTGTCATAAAGCACTAGTGCGTAAATTCGGGAAAGCAGGTTCGTTTTCCATCAAAGGTACAATATTGTGTCTTACAAATAGTAAAAGTGATTCCTACGAGCATCCACTCAACCTAATTTTCTGGTTTTACTATGCTTTTACACTCACACACAATGACGTACATTCTCATACACACCATTATACAAATGTACTCATAAAATCACCTATTCTTCACTAAAGACACGCAACTGCTTCCAGCTTCGAAATCAATCTCTTGCATTTAACAAAATATTTTATACGTACAAAATATACTGGTAAAAGTAATTTGTTCGTATTTCGACAGAGTAGCTTATTACGCTTCGTTCAATGTCACCTTTCCTTATAATTAAATACATATCTTAGGCCTAAATGCCGCCATCCCCAGTTGACATTCATACCACGACGAAAAGGTTTCTTGAAAGTTATCTTGTAACATTTTGAAACCGTAAATTAAACCTTGTTGCTTGTTGCAAAAAGATCAATATTGGTTGTACAACTGCAAATAAATCCTTCGGTATTACACAGCTAATTAGTCTTAATAGTCTTTAAGTTGTTCAGATTGTTGTGTTTATCTTTTTAATTCAAAGACGATTGTTAGCGACCAGTAATTGATTGTGTTCATTAATAATGTAGGTGAAGGTTGTTGCCCTAATTACAAGAAAGTTAGCTTGTAATTGGAATTGTCTGTTAATTTTATTTTAGTCTTCCGTTATTTGAGTTATGAAAAATAATATATGTTTTATTATATACATCGTTTCCTCATGTTTACAAGCACATGTGCTAAGCGATAACTACATTTACAAATTTTAAAAACACATTTTTTATCAACTTGGTAAAAATGCAATATAATAAGAATATCATTAAAGCACTGGTGTGTACAACCGGAGGTTCGTTACCCGTTAGAGGTGTAATATATTTTGTTTAAAAAAAAGGGATTATTTCTACGCTTATAATCATATTTAGAGTAAAAGCGTAGCGACATCATTACGAGAGTTAAGTGTTTGGAACAGCGCTTCTTTTGATCAGATGAAGGGGTTAAAGTAATATAAGAGCACAAAATCGGCTCAGTCAAGTCATTTTTGAAAACCGAGTAGTTAAAGTAACCGGTGCGTAAAACCGGGAGAAGCGGTTTTGGTTCCCGATGAAGGTGAAACATTTTGTGGTCTAATTTTATTTCAATAAACATATTATTTACATGAAGGTGAAAATGTTAGCATAAAAAAAACATCATTCAATTCTTATTTTATTTTTATTTTACATTTATTTGGGGGGCTTACAGCTATCATTACAAAAAGGTTTAATAACTTAATTAAGAAAAGCCATTAACAAGCCTCCACACATATAAAAAAAAGTATTTTACACACACGTAATAAGATTATACAAAGCTATTTCTTTGTATAATCTTTTTAAATTTACTTTTAAATATTTTTTTTTTGTACGCAGCCACTTTTTTTCCAAATACTTGAAAATTTTACGAATTTAAAGTGACATAAGCAAGGTTAACATGAGACAATTTGCTAGAATAAAGGTCGATGGTGTGACCTTCGTGCTCGATAAACTCATTAAAAGCGGTTTGTGATCTTAATAAAAATGATTGTCTGCGATAGTTTGTACGTGCGGGTGGTACGTGAAGCAACCTTCTGGGTCTAGCGTGTCTAGGTGGAACATATAAACTTAATTTACCCACTTAATCAGAACAATCAATTTTGGATTGTGCAATCTTCATGAGCAGCCGTATGTCAGAAATATCACGACGAGTTGAAAGTGGTAACAGATGGAAACGAGCACAGCGAACTATATATTTAGAACGTGGAATTTTAAATTTATATCCTAAGTACCTAATAAGTTTCTTTTGTATTATTTTCAGTCTTTGACTATGTACGGCATAATTAGGATTCCAAACTTGACTTGCGTATTCAAGGTGACTGCGAACGTAAGCACAGTATAGGACTTTTAGAGTCTTCATGGTTTTAAAAATGCCCGCATTACGTATAATAAAACCTAATGCTGATGAGGCTTTCTTAGCTATCATATCGATGTGATTGACAAAAGTGAGCTTACTATCCAAATGGACACCAAGGTCTCTAATGTCACTCACACGTAAATGTGGTTGATTTTCAATTGAGTACTTGAATTGTACAGTTTGTGTCTTACGACTGAAAGTAATCACCGAGCATTTTGATATATTCGAAATAAGGTTATTTGTCTTACAGTAGTTAGCCACTCTTTCTAGGTCTTCCTGCAGAAGAAACGCATTAGAGGGGTTGTCAATTGCCATAAACATCTTCATGTCATCTGCGAATAGTAGGAATTGGGAATGTTTAAAACAGTCTCCAATATCGTTGATGTAGATGACAAACAAAAAAGGTCCCAGCAATGATCCCTAAGGGACTCCAGATGGTATAGCAGTCCAGGAAGAAGTATAACCACCTAATATTACTGCCTGAGTTCTGTTGAAGACATAAGAAGAGAACCACCTGTAGAGATCACCACGAATACCTAGATTGAATAGTTTTCTCAGCAGAATAACATGATCGATTCGGTCAAAGGCCTTGCTAAAGTCGCTGTAGATAGCATCTACCTGTCCACTAGTGACCATTTGTCGAGTAACGTAATCAGTGAAAACAACAAGGTTTGCCACCGTTGATCTTCCTTTTAAGAAACCATGCTGTTGTGGATTAAGGTCAGGGAGAATACTACTGTAAAGTTGTTTATAAATTATACGTTAAAAAAATTTCGCTAGAAGACAAAGCTTAGATATTGGTCGGTAGTTTTCTACCACGTCTTTAGCACCTTTTTTGTGAATAGGTAAGATGAACGCAGTCAGTTAATGAGCTATATTGAAGCTGTATGCAATACATATGGGCTGCCGCACATGAGGTCCATGGTTCCTCCTTACGCCGTATCTTTCGCCAGACTTTCATTACCATTTCAAATATTGGTTATAGTGATGTAATTTTTTACTTTTTCTTTGTGGCTAGCTTTTGACCACTATTTTACCTTTGGGTAAGTGACGATGCGAGCAAACATATTGTTTCAGATAACCTAGAATTTCTGGCTTTCAAGGACGCCTGTCCTTCCTCAAAGCCTGTTTGTATTAAAGGGTTATTTAGCCTAAATAATCTCTTCCTGCAGATTACTAACAAAGTTTTTGTATACATAGCTGTCTACTGCTTTATTTAATATATCTGACATTCCTAAAGTTGTATTAAAAAGGTCGCTTAAAATAATATGACAGCCCGATGTATAATAACAATATAAATAGTATCATCAAATATCATTATTTGTAGATGTTTTTAATCTGTCTTAAAAGGAAATAAATTGCTAGAAAAAAGAAACTTTTTTCAACCTTTTTAAACCGAACTATAACACCCTCGTGCATAATAATATTATACTCTAGTGCGTAATAGAATTATCCCCACAAAATTAAGTTAGTACCTAACTGCAAATTATATGCGAGTAAACAGAGAATTTTCAATTTTACCGGGTAATACAGATTTGTATCATCAAAGAGGTTTATATGTAATCAAACATCATACATAGGCCGCGTGCAAAAAAAAAAAACTTGCTCGTTATTTTCCATAATTTTTGTATGTTGTTTGTATCGCCTTTGTACAATATGTATTTTTTTCCTCGCAAGGGTGTTGAAAAAGTGCGTATGGAACTCGTGCGCGTTGTTTATTACAATCTCTACTTCATTTAGTATTAGGCCTTCGATCTTCGATCTCAGGCCTAAAACCCATCTTGGTTGTCATAAACAACTTTGCGCACTTGTTGCACTATTTCTAAATATATAGTATGTATTTTGTTCCAATAACGAATACAAACTGGCAAAGCAGTCGCGACAACACATCTACGCCGTAATAACGCTGTAAGGCTTTGGGTTGTTTAACTTTTGGCCTGAATTTTCGTTAATAAATTGTTTGCTAAAAAGAATCTGTCGCTTTACCGCTAAGCAATAGTAACACCTAGATGTCGCCACTATCAGCAGTACAGATGTTAATTAACAGATGGAAAAATTATAAGGCAACTGGCGGATGCTACTATAGCTTAAGGGTAAAGCGACAGAGCCGGAGATCTGTAGTCACGGGTTCGAATCTCGGTAGAAGTATTATTCTTAAGCTTGATAGATTAGCCTTTGACCACTATCTCACCTGATGGTAATCGATGATGCGGTCGAAGATTTTGTAAGGGCTAATCTAGAATTATTTTTCCATGTAACAGTATTTTAATATTCTTGTTCAGCATGCGTTAATTCTTATATGGTGAATAGTTTGATATCTGGTGAATAGTTTTATAATGATTTATTCATTATGAAACTATTCACCAGAGTAAAAGTTCTTAAAATTTTTTAAAAACTAACGCCTAAAAGATTATGAAGGCAATCAAACATCCAAACAAATCAAAAACATAGATAAACGAATTAAACAAAGCTGCAACTAAGCCTGATCAACCCGATTCCGTCGCTTGTGTAACTCAAACTAACATTCAGTTAAATCCTTCCTCCATTGCATGAACTTTGTAAGTCTCTAAGCAATCAACACAAACAACTAATCCGACTATGCAGTAAAAGCAAAGAAAATTGTTGAGGAGTATTTCTTGTCTTTATAAATAAACATCTTTAAAGTTTTAATCACTACTGCTCAATTGAACAGCAACGGTTAAAATTCTTTTCACTATACATTTTTAATTTATATATCATCAACATCATCAATAGCTAGAAGACGTCCACTCTTGAATAAAGACTTCACCAGTTAAATGACAAAAACGAACTGATGCTAAGTTTACTCTACTGTAGTCCCGTATTATTTACTAAAATGAGGGAAAACCACTAAAGAACTATTCTTTACTATCAGTTATTGGTTCATCGAGCGATATGGCCAGGCCATTGCCACTTCAACTTGCAAATTCTGAGAGCTTTGACGATGACCTTGGTTCTTTGTCGAATTTCCTGGTTTGGGATTTTGTTTTTATTACTTTTGTATGTTTTTTTCAAAAATCTATTTATATTTGGAATTCCATTTTGAAAAAGTATTATTAGTAAAATTTACTACGTTATATATGTTCATCACAGTAAAAAGCTATTGGCATTAAAATGGCATAAAAGCCTTAATATTTAGCTTTCTCCGGAGTTCAGAAAATGTTTGTGTTCATTTCTAAAACACTGAACCCCACCGTAACAAGATCTGGATCAACGCAGTTTGTTGGAGACAAGCTCACAGACTTGTTAATCCTGCATAATCCGAGTAACCTTCGACCTTCCAAATTCAAAACTCACTACGGAACAAAAAACTTGTAAAGCAAAAACTGTTAACTTTACCATCAATCAACAAACTGAGCGGGACAAAAGACATTGTTTGCTGGATGGAAAAGGATAGATATAGGTGATGTAGGCAAATTTTTGGTTTCTGAATGCGTTAAGCTGAAAGGATTAGAAAGTCCTCATTTATCATGGCTGACGTTGGGGTCTTGCTGGCGTGACGTAACAAAGGTCCTCTAATGTAAGGTAGGTCTAGTATAAATGTGTGTCGAGATAAATTTGTTGAGGAAATAAAAAATATTATATATTAATTTTGTAAGATAAACACTAAGGGCCTGTTTCAGAATGTTCGAGTAAGTTCCGGTTATAATACCCAGAACATATTTCATAAATAAAACACTATCTTTGCGTTTCACAGTCATCGATTTAGCCTATCCATCGGTTCAAACTTGAAACGCGTTACATGTTTACTGTCATTTTTATCATTCAGTTATTTTATATTCTGGGTAGTATAACCGAAACTTACTCGAACATTCTGAAACAGGCCCTTAACGTTTAAAATATGACGTAACTAAGCTTTTATGGAAGAGCCATGAGCACTCTAGCCTTAATCGACGTCTAACTCAAGAGTGTAGTAACACAACTTTAGTAAAACATTTCATATCAAGATATAAACAGTTACGATTTGCTGTATATACGCCCTCCAACAGGATTTAGTAGCACTATAAACTCCGTTCATTGCCAGCATAATACAATTTAGGGGCCATTTTGTGCACAATATACGTTGACAGTAAGGTATCTAGTTGACAAACTGAATAAATATCTGAGCACAGATTGTAGGTACATAGTTCAAAGGGCAATGCATTTAATAAAGAGAAAATTTACAAAGAAACAGTCTTATTGCTTATACGTGCTAAAAAATATAAAAAAATTATCCATTTATTGCCTTGTTACAAAATAAATATATGTATAGAATAATACAATTCTTAAAAATTAATGACAGTCATATCCTAATGCAAAAGGGTTATGCTCAGCATTATGCAGCGCTATCAATCACTTGCATGAGCGTGCGCTGCGTTGTTTTTCAGCATATCCCCACTCGGGCGGATGTTTGCCGAGAGACATGAGGTAAAAAAAAGCGGTTCACAAATTAACAAAATAAACACACAGAAACAACTTACAATCTAATATATTAAATAACATAAAAATTTGGCCACTTAAAAACATGACACCAACAATGACTTGGAAAGTAAATTACTATCTATCAATATATAAATATATTGTCACGTACACATATATTACGTATTAAGTATATCCGGTTGAGAAGTGTGAGTGTGTAAGTGTGTGAGGGGGTGCATTTGTTTGTGTAATTCAGGCAGTTTGGTTTATAAGTGATCGGTGTTGTTTGGGTTTCGTATTCCCCTGTGTCTTAATTGTGTGTACATACGCAGACTTACCGTATCAGCTGGATTGTCCACTGCTGAACACAGTCTCCCTAATTAAATGGGGATATGCCATAATCACCACGCTTGGCTGGCGTCTTGGGATCGCAGTTTAAGTTATCAGTTCCACAGAAGTCGCTGCTGCCCACATTCT
Organism: Plagodis pulveraria; assembly: GCA_963890685.1. Lineage (NCBI taxonomy): Eukaryota > Metazoa > Arthropoda > Insecta > Lepidoptera > Geometridae > Plagodis > Plagodis pulveraria. The sequence goes on from OY982950.1 coordinate 8,640,262, forward strand.
GGTATTTTACGGGTTTTTTACGGTTTTCATTTTTTACGGGTGACATTCTAGCCAGGCACCCCACGGGCGCAGACTTAGTGTTGAAGTAATATACTGATCCCTGTAGGTAGCAATAGGTTTCCCCCGTATTACATTATGGATATTATTCTGAAAAAATGAGGATGTATAACACAGATACTCACACTAGGACATTTGGGTATACACAACCCTGATAATCTTTTATGTGGAAAGCTTTGTTTTTATAGCTGATAGGCTAGTTTTTTACCACTATCTCACCTGATGTAGGTGGTGGGTGCTACAGGGACCAATATATTACTTCAACACTAAATCTGCGCCCGTGGGGTGCCTGGCTAGAATGTCACCCGTAAAAAATGAAAACCTAAAAAAACTCGTAAAATACCAGAATGTGGGCAGCAGCGCTTTCTGAGGAACTGATAACTTAAACTGCGATCCCAAGACGCTAGCCAAGCATGGTGATAATGGCATATCCCCATTTAATTAGGGAGGCTGTGTTCAGCAGTGGACAATCCGGCTGATACGGTAAGTCAGCGTATGTACACACAATTAAGCACGTAGATCATAATAAGGGATGATGTGCTCGAAGATGTTGTTCAGCCTAGCCTAGAATTATTGGCTTTTAAGGACAGCAGCCGGAATACACCTTTTGGTGCTTCGTGACAGATTTTCTACTCGATGGTGGTAGCAATGCATTCTGAATATTTCACAAATAAATCGAATCTTAATTCGAAAATCGAAATCGAAAATGAAGGTATTAGCGGCATCATGAGTATTTTGTGTATAATAATAATATGTTTGTTCGATATCGAATAATATGTTTGTTTGATGATGAATTCTCAATCGTGTCCTCGAAATGTCAAGATTTCCTGCAGTTGCTTCGTCTAGAATCGAAACGCGTCGAGAACCGTTTTGACTTGACTGGTGTTTGACGACATGTCGGCTTAGCAGAAAATTGTGACGGATTTGTCGCTAGGCAACTTTTCCAATTATTATTCATTTTAAAGTGAAGATTTTCACAAAGTAGTCTGAATCTATTAATTGTCAATTATATCCTTTACCAGGAACACATCCTGACGCTATCCGGATACTATCAACGCATAAAATAATTTATCTAAAAATTGTCACCTCCCCATTTCTTACCGTGGGCGTCGTATGAGGCGACTAAGGCAAACGTGCGCCAATGAAGCAGCATAACATTACTTATTTGGCGCACTTTTGGACGTGGATCTGAGTAGGGTGTTGTGTTCAGCGTAAACATTTTATTCGTAATATGTTCTTGTGCTTCGTCCAGTGTGTTAAAGAATACATTTTGTATGACCCTGAAACTGTGCCCGATAAATGGCATTAGGCTCGCCTCCTATTACACGGGACCCAAACCCAATTGGCAAAAAGTGGATGTTTACATACCTCTGCCTACCCCTTCGGGGATTACAGGCGTTATTATTGTGTATGTAAAGAAACATACATACCTACTTTATACTTAAGCAGTTAAATCTTGATAGGTTTGGAGTCGAAATCTTCATTAAGTAAATAGGCACAATTAAGGATCCTACAAGAGACCGTAATTCGGCTGCTAACAGCGTTACTCGTTGTGACAAATTGAATAAAATATCCGCTTACATAATGGGTTAGTTAAGGCATTACGTTCTACATTTCGGTGAGGGCTCATCGATTAAAGTTCGGGGACAAGATCAAGGTCAAGGTTTGTTTTGTTTCCTACAAATTCGATAAACTAGTTCTTGTATTATTTAAATACTAGCTGGCAGTTTCATCTACGTATACAATGACGAATTGCGACGATAATGATGATGAAAATTATCTTGTATTAATCCAGAACCTAAACAGTCTGACCATTTTCTTATAAACATCTGGATAGTCGAAGGGCGTGGAGTTTTACTTACGTAGCTCTAGGTTTTGGAATCGACTCCTGGGTCTGCCAATAAACGTTTTTGAAATATATTAATTATGGATTTCCGCAAATAGTCCGGTCAAATAAAGCAAACATAAGGGTGAGTTTACAAAAATTCGCACTCAGCTGATAATTGGTAGAATTGTTTAAAACATATATGAACAGTGAAAGTTCTCATCGATTCGACACCTAGAAAAAAATTACTCGGGGTCAATGGTCACAAAAACGGGATAAAGTATAAAGTAATATACAGTATAAAGCAAAATACAGTATCAAATACTTTAAACCAGCTGTCTATCATTGACATATTTTTATATGATACCTATTAAACCCGAAAGAATGGCCTTTAGTTTCTTACCCATTCTTCTCGCAGTGGCTCTGTACATTTTTTTGCTGAACGTGGCAGTACAATGTCGAATATTTCAATATTAAAATTTATAATTGACCATGAAAAGAGCGTCGTAGACGCCTAAATTGAATAAATGATTTTAACTTTGACTTTAAATTTTTCATTGCTAATTTTGCTGGTGCAATTCTCGAGGGTCCAAAGTGTTTAATGAAAAACCCTAATATATTTTTGATTGTGTTTTTATTTTCTTAAGCTACATTTGAACTGCCTATCGACGTATTTTCTGTATACAATAAGTCGAAAACCCGAAGATTATCAATAAAAAATATTTTAATTAAAATTGTTCATTAAGTAGTTCCCGATAGTACGAGATATAACTACCTAATTACCAGGTGGTCTGGACAGAAACTAGTTGTTTACATATTTCGAGATATTTATTCATTGCTTCGCCTCTTCCATGATTAAATTTAAATATGAGTAACATATCATTCCCTAAAATTCCCAGTGCCTACCGTGATAAAGGTATCTAAGTAAACATATTTTAGCAAATATACTATGGTCCAGTGTAATTTAGGACCGTGGGGTGCCGGGCTAGAATGTCACTCCCCCGCCCCCATCTCTACCTGCGGGTATCATAAGGATAAAATACCAGAAAGTGGGCAGCAGCGCCCTCTAAAGAACTTCTTATATACCTTACACTGCGTTTCCCAAAGCACCTGCCCCGCAAAGGGATTACGGCCAACACCCTTGTAAAAAAATGGAGGAGAGTGTATTTAGCAGGAGATGAATCAGCTGTTACATTACAGTAATATGGAGCAAAGTTATGTCATATACAAGGACATTTCAGAGCTCCTACAGGAAATGTCCTTATCAAGAAAACCCAATTTGGCAATTGGCAGACCCAGGAATCGAATCCAATAACTTGAGCCACCTAAGTGACGCTCCATGTGGAGGTTCTTTTTTTTTTCTTAGTAATTGTGGCGGATCAAGCACGTGGCCCACCTGATGTTAAGCGCATTATGACAGATGCATTTCGTCACAAGTCACGAATTGCACTGCGCCCGTCACCTTGAGACATAGTTGTTAAGTCTCATATGCCTGTAGTTTCACTGACTCTCAAGGACTGATGCCAAAACAAACCGTTTGGTGCTTGGCAACAGATTTTCTACTTAAGGGTGGTCGCTAGCCAGGCAGGCATTCGCAAATTGCTCGCGAAAGCTCGCGGCGGGATTCGAACCATGGGCCTGCGGCACGGCAGTAGTCAATGCCACTGAGCCATTACTGCTTCTGTGTGTTTATAAGAAAATGGTCTTCTACTTCTGATATTAATAAAATTGTTCATTGATTTCGATCAAAATCTGGTGAGACGTTATATATCTTGTAACGCTTCATACTACAATATCACTATATATATGTATACCTATGTGAAACTATTTCCCTTTTTATTACTCAAGATACAATCTAAAAAGGCCATGAAACACGTGACATGTCAAAGCTGTATCGTATAATAGCGTCTGACTTATTTTTATGAATCATTAGAATCCAAAGACATTTTATGTAATATAATATTTTAGAAGATCCTAGGTTGAATTAATGATTAGACAACAATTGTAACGTTCATTCAAAGGCATTGTTTACTCTAGTCTTATATTTAATACTGGCTAGTGTGTCGGAACTGACAGTTTATTCAATAATGCAATACTAAAATATGTACAAAACTTGGTTTCTGCCCCGTTTTTTTCCCTTGTGGAATTAAGTTATAAAATTACAAGTAATATGGAAACTTTCTTGGTGAGTCTAATTAAAAGTGTCAAGTCACTTGTTAATATGCTCTGAGCTGGTAAAGTTGAGTCCACTCATATGCATTTTTTTTATATGACTGTGACGGAAGAAGCACTAGGACCACTTGAGCTGCATGAGACATACAGTCTGCTGCATGAGTGGTTGAGTGTCATGTGCCTGTAATTTTACTAGCTCTCAAGTACTGCTGCCGGAACACACCGTTAGGTGTTAGTTGATTGGTGATAGATTTTCAACTGTACGGTGATAGCTAACCAGGCGAGCATACGCAAAATGCAATTTTTGTAGCAGTGATGGCTCAGTGGTATGAGCTATAGACTGACACGCAGCAGGTCCATGTTTCGAATCCCGCCGCGGGTTTGGCTTCACCGCATGGTGGAAGGGCATTTCGCAAATACCCCCTTGACTAGCTACCACCCACAAGTAGAAAATCTGTCGCCAAGCACCTAACGGTGTGTTCCGGCTGATGTCTTTGAAAGCCAGCAATTCTAGGTTTAGCCTGTTAACACCTTCGACTACATCATCACTTACCATTAGGTGAGATTTTGGTCAAAGGATTACTATCAGCAACAAAAATGCTCTCCTTCCGTGCGGTGATGCTCACGTAAGTGCAGCGGTCGGGATCGAACCGTGGTCCTGCGGTCAGGCAGTCCATAGCCATAACAGCTCAGCTGTCAATGCTTGAACGTATTTCATAAAAGTCACAAGTAAATATTTTAAGTATACTTAGAATAATAAAGCTAGACTGAGACTTACAGGGCAAGTTTATCATAAAGTTCGAAATCCTTAGCGGAAATCCGATTCGCACTTGGTTAAGGAGGTTACAGCGCAAATATTAAATACCTACTTTATGTGCTTTAACCTCAAAAATTAAAAACGTCGTATTATCATACAAAGTTGGACGCTTACTGTTCTTACTATTTAATAAAAATAAGAAATATGTCAATTAAAATCTCTTTTGTTTTTTAAAGAACTCCCTTTATATTTTTGTATAAATTTATTATTTATCGATATTTATTATGACATCTATCATATTGAAGCATATGTAACGAATTTAACTGCCGGTCAATTAGCCATATTGATTAAGAAATCCTACTACACAGTTTGTAATTATCTAAATGACCAAAATGCCTGGACAATTCCGTCTCTGCCAAGCTACCGCCTGTTACCTACGTTATTTAAACAAATACTGTAATATTGTATTATATAATAAGTATGTAACACATTGTTAAAATAATTTATTGTTAAATTGTATTTTTTTTTTTGCTGATCGCGGCAAAACAATGTAGAATATTTCAATACTAAAATTTGTAATGACCTTTATAAGAGCGCCGTAGACGCCTAAATTGAATAAATTATTTTGACTGACATACAAAACAGCACTTCAAATATGGGACGGATGTGCAGAGTAGGCCTATTAGAGTGTCGTTATTATGTTCAGAATCCTGCAAATAAGTAGAACGTCTTTGAACAAAAAAAACGCATTTATCAATGTTAAAACTTGAAAAACCCAATGCTCTGACAAATGACCACCATATGTTAAGTTGCTAACGTTCTCCTGGATGAAAACCGCATAGTGCTAAAGTTGAACTTTTCCAACGCATAAATTTGACCTGTCTACATTGTCCAGAATGATTTGTTTGAAATACAGAATTCGGTAACTTGCGTTACTTTATTTTTCTGTTTTAACCGTTTCTCAACTCTCTTACTGGCTAGCACAAAAGTATTATTAAATAGTTTTATGCCACACTTGAACTAAAAATAGATTTCTTTGTTTGACATTGGGAAATTTATAGATTGAATAGAAAAATATTTTTTACTCCAGCAAAACGCAAGTATCTTTGGCGAATACATTGTTCTTATAGGAGATGAATTAGTCTATAGGTTATGAATTAAATTACAACAATTCTAAAGTAGTTCAAGGCACCTTTTGAAGCAGTGATGGCTCAGTGGAATTGGCTATGGACCGCCGCGCAGCAGGTCCATGGTTCGAATCCCACCCAGAGCTTGAGCTTCACCGCATGGTGGAAGAGCATTTTGCGAATGCCCGCCTGGCTAGCGACCACCCTCAAGTAGAAAATCTGTCGCCAAGCACCTAACGGTGTGTTCCGGCAGCAGTCCTTGAGAGCCAGTGAAATAACAGGCAAAATGAGACTTAACAGGTATGTCTCAAGGTGATGGGCGAAGTGCAGTTCGTCATTTGTGATGAAATGCATCTGTTATAGGCAGAGGAAACCGCTTATATCAGGTGGGCCTCGCGCTTGTTCCTTCAAAATAACATAAAAATAAGAAATAAAAAATCTGATGTTACCCAAATTCTCGCGAGTGTTGGACAATTTTTGCAAATGTCGATCGCTCCCTGCTTTACACGTAGGTATACTTCTCACCCGACCCAAGTTGTTGAATTTTAATGAAGTCCCTTACGCGTTTTTATAAGAACCCTTGACGCATACAAGAATAAGAAAATCAACCAACAGGAAACTCACTCGAGCACTGAGTGTTCCGTGCTACTAAAAAAGCATCCTTATTTTTTCCAAAGTGTTGAAGACGGTTCCATTTTGAGGTAAAAAAACCTTTTTAGTGTCCTTTGCTACTTACGGGAGCGATTGTCATTCACTGGGAACGACTATATATCATCAAGGTAGTAAAAAAATAATTGGAGTGTTTTTGATTTTATAATAGTTTTGAATTGGAGTATAACTCAAAAACAGCTTGACCTATTTTAATAAAATTTAAATGGGACCTTACGACAAGCATCAACTTTCAAATAAAAAAAGAAACATCAAAATCGGTTCATCAGTCAACACGAATCGAGAACTTCAACTTTTTTTTAAATATCTTTATTTTTAGGCTATCATTTGTCCACTATCTCACCTGATGGTAAGTGATGATGTGGTCGAAGATGTTGGTCAGGCTAACCTAGAACTATAACATATTATAAAACTGACTTTTAAAAAGTATTTTCTGACTACTAATCCTTGTTCACATACTGAGCTAACGAGGTAGCTTAGATACATCGGAGTAGGAGAGCTCGTTTGATTACGTCATTCGATTCTGGCTTTTGTTAGAATTTCAATTACTGCTTCAGCTCCATATAACTATCTACTGTGACTAATCTCTGTTGTTAACAATCACTTTGTGATATTTGATGGTAATGCCGGTTCGACATAAGTGGCATGTAGCAATTTAAATATAGACTGGAGCTTAATAAATTGAAGAAGGTGCGGTAAAGGAAACATATAGAGAACCTTGAAAGGTGCTCTACTGTATAAGCTGGATCCCCACGCTTTGCTGGAGGCTTGGGGATCGCAAAGTACGATGGCAGTTTTTTAGAAGGTCCTGCTTCCCACCTTCAGTATTTTTGCTCGCGTTTAACGACACTTAAGGCAAGATATGGAGGGGTTGCAATTCTAACTAGGCACTCCACGGGGTGGACACGGATCCCCGGGTTGCCGGATTAGAATTGGACCTCCCCATATCATCCCGTGGGTGTCGTAAGAGGCGACTAACGGAAAAATACCGGAAGGTGGCAGCGCCTTCTAAAGCAATGCCATCTGCGATCCCCAAAGCCGCCTTCCAAGCGTGGGGATTATGGCAAATACGCCCCTGATAGGGGAGGCTGTGTTCAGCGGGTGACGATACGGCTGATACAGTACCCCACGGGGATAACCAGGCACCCAACGGGGGTGCAAAGGATAATTAAATAGTAATCATTCGAATCCATAGTGGTGATCAGATATTTTTTTAACAGTTGCAATGTTCGTCTTTGACCAATATGTCACTTTTGGTAAGCGTTGACGTGGATGAATGATAAAGCTAAACTGAATAGAACTATGGTTCAAACACTAAATGAACGTTAAAGTCAAAATTCATTAAATTTAGGCATCTACGACGCTTTATGATGTTTAATTACAGATTATATTTTTAATTTTTAATATTCTATTTTGTAATACCACGCTTAGCAAAATATATATTATAGAGACACTGTAATTAACAAAAAACATTATGAAATTATTACAATATTTGTCTAAATTACGTAAAGTATTTATATATATATTATATTATATATAATAAAATGTGTATGGTATACTTACAGGTTTTAGCTTGCAGAAGACGGAATTGTCCAAGCATTTATATCCTTTAAATAATCACACACTGTAAAATAGGCTTTCTTAATCAAATTTTATTACGGGCTAATTTTGTTTTTTTTTTAAATCTTATTGTTTCTCGAGTACAGCTGCAGGACTACATCGTTGTGTGCTTGGAAACAAATATTCTACATTGCGATAATAGATAACCAAGTTGGCACTCTTATCCGTATCACTCAGATAAATGGTTTTAATAGACTTCTTGGAGTGACTGGCCAGTTACTAATACTGGCAGTCCATATTCTCGTTTAGTATTTTAATGTTGAATAGCAAGCATTGCCTAGTATATAGGGCCAGCTCACTGGCAGGCATTTAAGTACATAAAATAAAATTTTCATTTTATACCTTCGTCGGTAAATTATTTACTTCTTTCCCGCCTTCAAAAAAGGTAGATGCCCTCAATTAGTATTATTTTGCAAATACACAAAAAAAAACAAGTTACAAGGTGTAAAGTTTTTTTTGTGTAAGGTTTTTTTTAAATGAGATCTGACGAGCGTTAACCCTAATGATATGTATTTTATATGTAAAGTCGGTCTATCTTGTGTTGTTGAGTCTATAAAAATTTTGGTTTTTATAGACTCAAGAACATACAAGAATTTGACTTCAAATATAGACTATATATAATTCAAAATTCTTAATTGCTCAAAGAACTATAATATTTTTTTTTAAATGTTATTGTGACGGAACAAGCCCGAGGCCCACCTGATGTTAAGTGGACTAACCTCTGCCTATAACAGACGCATTTCGTTAGCGACGAATTGCACTGTGCCCGTCACACTGAGACGTCCAGTTGTTAGGTCTCATTAGCCTGTAACTTTTCTGGCTCTCAAGGACTGCTGCCGGAACACACTGTTAGGTGCTTGGCGACAGATTTTCTACTTGAGGGTGGTCGCTAGCCAGCCGGGCATTCACAAAATGCCCTCCCACCATGCGGTGAAGCTCAAGCTCTGGGCGGGATTCGAACCATGGACCTGCTGCACGGCAGTCCATAGCCAATGCCACTGAGCCATCACTGCTTCAAACTATGCTATGCTTCAAACTATCATGCTATTCCAAAGAGCACTTCTGTCTATATTTACCTATTCATTGGATTGTTATGTCAACAACAAGGAGACAAAGAACCGAATGAAAATTGTGGTTGAGGAAAAGAGTTCCGTTGATATATTTCGTTATAAAACTGAAACTCGACGAAACTTTGTTGCTTACAATGCGGTATAATAAATACACGTTTCAAGACTTGCTATAAATTTACAATGTAAAAAATGTTTTCTGCTTTAGCATCAATTTTGTAGCTTATTATGATCGTTGAAGAGTCTAGAACTGTACTCGATTGGTGACAATATCTCGCTATAATATTATTTGAAAAGCACGTAGCGAAGTTTGCTTATCCTTTCAGCTAAGTTAAGTGACGTCCGCTGCGGTCATGAGTTGGATGGGTGACCGCTGGTGACATTACTGCAGTGCACTTCCATGCTTCGGAGGGCACGCTTATGCCGTCGTTCCCGATTTTTGTCTTAGAATAGCAGTCGTTATACCATGGTGGTAAAGCATTTTTCGAATGCCACCTGGCTAGCTACCACCTTCAAGTAGAAAAGCTGTTGCCAAGCATCCACCGGTGTGTTCCAGTAGCAGTCCTTGAGAGCAAGTAATTTTAGGTTAGCCTGAAAAACATCTTCGACCACATCATCGGCACCATCAGGTGAGATAGTGGCCAAAGGCTAGCCTATCAGCTCCGTAAAAAGTTTTTAAATTTTAGATTTTTGTTAAGATTACGTCTATTAACAAAACTCCGTAGTCTGTCGGTCTGTGTGTCCATTCTTCCGCAAGTTATGGGTGTCTAGCTTGTACACAGAAGGAGTTCAGAGAGACTTAGTTCTGCTGTATATGCAGTTGGTAATATAAGACAGTTAACAGACGAAGCTACTGCTAGGCTAGTTTATTTCGCATACTTCCACAGTATTATGTCGTATGGTGTATTGCTATGGGGAGGTCATGCTGAAATAGTGACAATCTTTATATTAAAAGAGCGTATCTGGAAAATCTGGTTCAAATTGCAAGCCAAATATGAAATTGTTACTAGGGAATCTCTGAGGGATCCTGTTAAATAAATTTATATTTTAACTTTTCTGAGTCTGTATTTATTTTAAAGTATTATGTTTGGTCGTAAGTAAATTTAAATTAAACAGTGATACAATTATAATACATGAATAGAGATAAAATAGTGCTGCCAGGTTTTAGATTTGCTTAGGCAAATAAAAGACCCTTCTTTGAGAACTGTGTGCGGTTTTATTATAAAGATCCCAAACACATGTTAACGCTTACAGCTAAAAAAATCAAGTTGCACGTGATAAACATTATGATTAAGAAGTCCTACTTCACAGTTTGTGATTACTGAAACGACAAAAATACTTGGACAATTCCGCCTTTGCCAAGCTATCACCTGTCATCTACATAAGTAAAACAAATACTGTTATAATTTTATAATATTTTTGTTAGGCATTTTCTAAAATACGTCTTAAAGATTGACCCGAGTTTCTTGCCTGATCTTCTCGCAGTGGCTCTATATATATATTTTTTTCTTTTACTGAAAGTGTCAGTATTATGTAAAATATTTCAATATTAAAATTTGTAATTGAACGGATTAGGCGGCTTTATTGAGTAAATTTTTTTGACTTTTGAATTAAAAACCATAAATTTTTGAATTGAAATTCTCGTGAGTTTCACACATATTTAAATATTATAAATTAAACCGGCAAAAAACACTCACGTTGAGGATCGAATACGTCGACCCGGGTTTCGAGCATATCAGATGCTCATCATCAGGGCGAGTGCGCAGCTGCGTCTGCGAGCTCCCGGCGGGCACTGCGGAGCGCCGTTTGCGCGGCTCGGCTCGATACCGGCGCCGGCGGCGGCAGCGGGGAGCTGGGTGGGGGTGGAGCGAGTCCCACGCTGCTGGTGCTAGGTGATGAAGTCCTAACGCACTCGCCCTGATGATGAGCATCTGATATGCTCGAAACCCGGGTCGACGTATTCGATCCTCAACGTGAGTGTTTTTTGCCGGTTTAATTTATAATATTTACACCATAAATTGTTTTGATATTTGGTCTAAAACGTTAACTTAAGGATGAGTATATTAGTAGAAATACTTATTTTTCTTGGTAGCTTCAATACGTCAGAGGAAGCCAATTTTGTTTTGCCACATTGTTTGTAGGAACAAACAATGTGGCAAAACAAGACTAAATTGTGTTTTTTTTCACTTTTTTATATTACGTGGGAAGATTAAAGAATTATTTACACAGGTGAAAAAAAAAATTGGCTTCCTCTGACGTATTGAAGCTACCAAGAAAAATAAGTATTTCTACTAATATACTCATCGACTGTTTGCAGTGTTTTTTTATTTGTGCAGTCATTATTAGCGCTTTTAAAGTTTTTATTGATTAGATATTTATTTACATGCTGTAATAAACGTTAATGCTCTATATTAACCAATTCTTAAAAGAACTCGTGGAATAGGTAGATCACGGGTATTGCATTACTAGAAGTTCAGCCCCGTATGGTGCCGGGTTATAATGGCACCCCCCGTTGATTTCTGTGGGTGTCGTATGAGGTGAGTAAAGGTAAAATGCCGGAAGGTGAACAGCAGTGCCTTCTGAGAAACATATCTTAAACTGCGATTGCCAAGACGCCTACAAAACGGGGGATTATGGCAAACGCTTCTTAATGGGGAAAGGTTGTGTTCAGCAGTAGACAATCCGGCTGATATAATAATAATAATATATAATAATATACTATATTATTATTATTATTTATTAATCCGGCTGATACAGTACAGATGTTCGGATCTCTAGGTAAAAAAAGTTTTCCTAAGTACCAGGCGAACAGAAATGAGTTAGAGGTCTTCTTAAATTCAGGTAGAATACACATCTGTTTACACATTCAAGAAAAGTCATGGCGGTGCTGATTTAAATTTGTTTAATTTTAAATAACTTAAAATGTCAACAATTAGTTATATAATTATATTTTAAAATGACGCAGTCTATCAGCTAATTTATTCTGTTGTTGAACAAATTTAATTAAAACGGTTAACTTTCGAGATGAAACACTTTTAATTAAAAAGTTCCATTAAGCTCTGTCACTTGTTTCACATTTTCTCGATGTTAAAGTATTTTAGTTGAATAAAAATAGCACTACTGAAAATTGTTGTAATGATCGTAAATCGGTAATACCACCACTTTGTATTCTTACTAAGTAAGAGCTCTGTTCAAGTACTGCTGTGGACTTGAATTTTACGACATAATCGTATGATTTTGCAAATGCTTACTTATTTAGCTTAGCCACCTACGAATAAATATCTCAAGAAGTCTCTCATACAGTTACCGCTCTTTGATTTCGGACTCATCATGTTCATAATGAACAAAATAGGCCCATTCTCCCACATTCATTTGGATTGGTTAATTGTTTATTTTTGTTATATGAGATTTTGAGGAAAAAAACACGAAGCCCATCTGATGCTAAGCGGACTGACCTCTACCTATATAGGTGAATTTCGTCCGAACGGATTGCACTGCACCCTGAGACTTACAGTTTGTTAAGATATGCCTGTAATTTTTTTTAACACATTGTTAGGTGCTTGACGACAGATCGTCTACTTGAGGGTGGTAGCTAGCCAGGCGAGCATTAGTAAAAACACCGTTTGGTGAAGTTCAAGCCAGCGGTGAGGATCGAATCAAGAACCTACGCCACGGCAGCCAATAGCAATTATTGCTCGGCCATCAATGCTTCAAGAAGGCTATCATAGGCGCTTATAGGGGGTAGGTGCCGGTGAAATAACATGCACATGAGAATTGATAATTTGATGTCTCTGAGTAATGCAGGGCGCAGTGATCTGTGCGTACTGACTACAATTTCTGAAGCTGCTCCATTCAAGGTACAAGATAAAACGTAAAAGCGTGAAACTTTATGATTGTATTATATGAAGGGATGATTATAGTACAATGTATTGTCGATAAGCTAGCGTTTGACCATCGTTGTACCGATGTGTTGATGGTAAGTAATGATGCGGTCGATGGTGGTAAACAGTTTTCACCTAGAATGGGTACTGAATATCCATGACAACTATTGGAATACTCCTTTAGGTATTATGCGAAAAAAAATCTACTTGATAGCTTGTTAGGCGAGCTTTCGGAAAATGCTCTACTATTATGCAGTAAAAACTACCAACCTACGACAACGATAAAGAACGACGACTTAAGATAGAGGGCATGTTAAGCACGTAAGCGCGCAGAAGTAAATGCCACTAGCAGCCGACCTTTTAAATAATGACCGCAGGGGACACTGGCCGGGTAACCAATTGGTTTAAAAGCACTTGTCAAACTCCACTACGAACGTTTTACAAACTTCTTTTAAAACGCGTGATTATCTATAATAAAACAAAGTTAAAAAGCAATCAATAGCAATAAATCCCGGATTTTATCTCTATCGTTTAAAAATGTACCAACTTCGACCGATCGTTTATATGTTGCATGAGGTTGCAGAATTGCTTGTTGTTTGAGCCATCAATGTTTTTTACCGACAGGCTAGTATTTTATTACAATATCACCCTTTACCTTTGACTTTGGCTTTGACTGAGAATTGCTTCTGAAGGACAGCCGACGGAACAGACCCTTAAGTGCTTGGAGATAGATTTACTACTTAATAGCAGTAGATAGACAGGCGGAAATTTGCTAAACGCCCTACCATAGTGCAAATATGTTTGAGCCACCCATTAGCCACTCACTAACTAACCCATCCAAATAACGATCACAAATATTTTTGTTTAATCTAACTAACCAATGGAGAATCAATAGGTGAAACTCTGAAGCTAGAAGTTTTCTTAAAAAAAAACCTAGAAATATTACTTTTAAAAGAATTGACTTCCCCAACGCATAAGTATGAAACTCAAATTGGTTAAATTTATTTGGATGGCGTAGTTTTTTTCCACTTATGTTTTTAATCCAAAATCCAAACAACTGAACTGATTTCGATAAGAGTGGCATTGGCTATGGACTGCCGCGCAGCAGTCCATGGTTCGAATCCCGCCGCAGGCTTGAGCTTTATCGCATGGAGGAAAGGTATTTTGCGAATTCCCGGCAGGCTAGCGACCACCCTCAAGTAGAAAATCTATCGCCAAGCACCTAAAGGTGTGTTCCGGCAGCTGTGCTTGAGAGCCAGTAATTTTAGATTCAGCCTGTTAACACCTTCGACCACATCATCACTTACCATCAGGTGAGATTGTGGTCAAAGACTTACCTATCAGCAATAAAAAAAACATTAGTGAGATTGTCTCTACATACTACAAAAATATTATTGAAAGATAAAGATGTTTCTAATGAATCGTAGAATCATGATAGAGATGTCAATATATGTAGAACAAACAATTATGAAGAGGTTAGGTCAGCCTCAGTCGGAAATCTTTTTGTATTAAACATCAGTTTTGCCCTTACGACTGTTTAATTACCTACTGATATCACTAGTTGCCAGTGGATGACGGGTTACCTACATATTTGTGAAGACCCCGTAGAAGAAATATATAATCATATGCTTGTCTATAAAAACTAATATTAATAATAGGGGTGAACATATTGCCATTCACTAAGTACAGTTTCAAGCTCGAGTCTGTTATTGCACATTTCGAGAATATACAAAATTTTGTATCAAAATGACTAATGAACTGTTACTTTATATGCAACTCATACACTGCGATGCTAAAGACGTCTGCCAAGCGTGGGGATTCAAATTGCATTTAATGGGTGAGGCTGTGTCCAGCAGTGAACAATCCGGCTGATACATTACAGTCCACAAATTTAATAAAATCATCATAGCTGGCCAACAAGTGAAATAGTAGACAAAGGCTTCTATTTTAAAAGGTTAATCCATATTTACTTATCTCTTCTTAACCCTATTTAAAATTAAGTGTTAATAATGTTATTTTGTTAAACTAGAGTAACTTCACTCTTCGGTAAAAACTGATATCGGACAAAGATCCTTGATTTTCATTGCAAATCACTTTAGAGATGTGAAAATAACGAAGTAAAATAATTATTAAAATCATTGCTTCTATTAGTATATTCTAGATTCTTTTTTAACTTACATACCAGGATCCAGGATATTTTCGGTCATGTTCATGATTAAATAATATTTTCTTTTATTTATGTGCTCTCTAATTTTGTTTTGGTAATTTTCAATCACTTGAACGGAAATCACTAATTTACCTTAACGCAAAACCGTACCTGTCATTAAAATACATTTTTAGAAATAAATTACTAATAAACACAGATTGGTATTTAAAATTGAACCGGGTTCATAAAATTTTATTGATAGAACATTAAACTAATCATACCTTTATTATTTTTGAAGTTCGCCTCGCTCACACAAACTTTGTAAGAAAAAATCACAGAAACTTAATTCAGCGCTAATATGTTACAATCACTTTTCACGACCACAAAAAGTCACTGGCTGGAAATACAAACTGTTCGATTTTCAAAACTTCAATATTCGATAACGTCCGTGCTTGAAAGCTAGAACCGTGCGGCAGTGTCGAGAGTCTGCCACCGAATGGCTCAAAAATTCGAATTCACCTGTTGTATTCGCGGCTTAACACCCACACTGGGACAATTTTAGTTATTTATTCTTTACTCCATCTTATTTATACAAGGCACTTTCTTTCAACAATCAAATAGTTCAATATTTTTGCCGAAATATTGAAAAACTATGAAATAATATATTGAAAAACCTAACAATCGTAAGGAGATTAAAGGAGGGCCCTGCAAGCTGGAGACAAAAATAAAGAAACTGATATATTGCGTTGATAGTATTTGACAATTGACATATTAATCTACGTTGTTAATTTATGTCCATGAAGCACATTTTTTTGTAGATAGCGCTACGAGAACGCAGCAAGAGCTACGAATATATATTGTAGATACTCGTAGCTCATGCGTAGCTCTTCAGTGCTACGATGTAGCATGCATTTATTTGATTATAGGTATTAAATACTTAAGTCGACTTTGCTTTAAGAGGGCAATTGAAAGTCACTACAGATTTTATAATTTTCAACCAGTATTCATAATAATGCATTTCAATTGTTTTCACAACACGAGTGTAATATTTTCAGTGCGAATAAGCCTAGCGAGATATTACAAGTGTATTATATTTCCCCGAGGGGTGCCGGATTAGAATTTACCACCCTATTTCTTTCCACAGGTGTCGTGATTTGGAGATGACTGAAGAAAAATACCAGAAAGTGGGAAGAAGTGCCTTCTTAAGAACTGACTACTTCTACTGCGATCCCTAAGACGCCTGTCAAGCGTGAGGATTATGTCAAATCCCCCGAATGGGAGAGACCTTGTTCAACGGTGGATGTGATGATGATGATGATAATTACATTTCCACTTGTATAAACAAACTGCCGTGGAGTGCCGGGTTAGAATTTCATGCCTCCGTAATACCCCCCATTACTTCTCCATACCGTCATAAGAAGTGAGTTGCCATCTGACACTGCAATCTCCAAAACGCCTGCAAAGCATAGTGATAATGGAAAAACCTGCAATGAATAAGGGCTTTGTTCAATGGTGAACGATTGCCTGCCGCAGATATAGTAGGGTGATATTTCTAGTTTGGTGTAATCGGAAATCCATGTTTAGTAAGGTTAAAGAGAATTTTGCTGTTTTAAAAATGTACCGTAGCTTTATTCATATATATTTTTTGAATTTATGACTTTTCTATATGCTTCTGTTGGATGCCGTAAAAAGTAATTAAGAGAAATAGAGCCCCAAATTAGCAGCTTGTCACTATTCATGTAGCTTGATTTGTTTAACCACTGGTATGCATTTATTAAATTTATTTAAGAGTAAGGTTCAAATGGCTGGAAAATCTAGGCATCCGGCGCGAAGTCGGAAGACTAGGGTTAGATTCCAAACCGGATGACAAAAAAATGTGCTCCAATAATGTCCAAATGTGATTTCCGCTTAGAACGCGATAGTGTTTGTCCTCATATTAAGAAATATAGAAGGGTAGTGACATTATACCGAGAGTTAAGTGAAATGAACGAATAAGTGAAGTGAATAAACACTTTTTTTGATCAGATGAAGTCTAGTAGTCTGGTTAATGGCCGCGCACTGTCCCTAATGACGGTTAAACAATACAATTGTAGCAGAAAGTTTCGGTTCGAAAAAGTAAGGTTCCGGTTACAGAATGGAATAGGCATCCTAAAGGCAGCTCGAAACTGGAGGACGCGGGTTCGATTCCCGTCTGAAAAAAAGCTGTACTCCAATAATTTGTAAATCTGGATTTCGCTCAGCACACGATAGTGCTTGTTATCATATTTAGATATTACTAATAATATAAATTGAGATAATACTTAATATAATGAATAGATTCAGGCGTTACTTTCCCAAAATCCAAATTTAATTATAAAAAATAATATAAACATATTGTAAGAATATATTAAATTAATATTTTAGTAAAACTTCTAAAAAATATATCTAGTGATAATTCCGCCTAATTTTCCTATCAAGCCGACGTGACGGCACAAACTCCGCGCAGCCAAACCGGAAGAATATTCCACGCAGTTCGATTCTACACGAAGCATCCTCAGGAGGTCTTGACTCATGGAGCGCACGATCGACTAAAATGAGTCCAGATGATCTTTGTTATGATATAACTTAAAATTGGGCTTGTAAAATATACCCAAATAAACAAGTCCGTAATTCTTAAAGTTGATTTTACCATTCGTGTAGATATTTAATTAATGTCCTAGGGCTTCATTTCGAGTAAAAATTTTATTCAGTTTACAACTTTCTCGTTACTCGGCTTACCACGTTAATTAGTCCATAATTAAATATATTAGATTCGATTAGGTATATAAATTGTGGTGAAAAACCTTGCAATGACAATCGTTAGGAAATTCAAGGAGGGCCCTGCAAGCTGGAGACAAAAATACAGAAACTTATATCGTGTGTTGAATATTTGTCAATTGACATATTAATTCACGTTGTTGATTTCTGTCTATGGAGCATAAACAATTTTTGTAGAGCTACGTACGAGTCGCTACGAGAGCTCTCGATCAAAATGCAGCTGCTGAATACAGACAACATATTGAGATATATTTATAACGATTTGTACACGAGAAAACGAAAATAGTGGAAGGAGTAAGTAGACGCGCACGTATATAAATAAATATACCTATTACTCGTAGGTATGGCCATGCATAGCTTTTAACTGGATCATACCATTACGGTGATCATTTTTTGTTAGATAAAGCATTCCTCCTACTTGGTCGCTTTGAAATTTCATTTACTTTAATGAAATCGTTTTTCTATATCACTCACTGGAAAAATTACATGCCAATATGCCTATACCTAGATAACCTCGTAAATGCAAAAATTATAGCCGATAGTCATTGTGTGGTAGTGATTATAAAGCAATTATGGCCTAGCGTTAATAGCTATGGAGTGCAGTGCTGCAGGTCCCTGGTTCGATCCCCACCACTGGCTTGAGTTTCACCACATGGTGGAAGGCGATTACCGGCCTGGCTAGCTACCACCTATAAGTAGAAAGTCTATCGCCAAGCACATAACGGTGTGTTCCGGCAGCAGTCCGTAAGAGCCAGTGAAATTACAGGCACATGAGACTTAACAATTATATCTCAAATCGATGGGCGCAGTGCGATTCGTGACTTGTGATGAAATGCATGTGTTATAGGCAGAGGTTAGCCCGGCATTAGATGGGCCTCGAGTTTGATCCGTCACAATAACATAAAAAAAAGATAATAAAAAAAAACACTTAGGATATCGTTACTGTAAAAAACATTCAATTTCATCATTGCAAAGTAATAATAAACCTCCTTATGTCACTAATATTATGAAATAGTATAATAAAGCTGGCACTATGATGATTGAAAAAAATCTAAGCTCAAATTTTCATGGTCCCACTTTCACAAATTATTCCAAATATTTCAGTTTTAAAAGACATTTTCGTGGCTTATTTTTAACTTCTTCCAGTGATACATACTGCTTTCAACTGATGCCCTCACCAACAATCGACAAGAATTGTAGATTACCATTAAGACATCCATGTATATGCGTATTGAAAAATATAACTTTCAGTTTATTGATCGTAACTTAAAAAACTACCGATTGACAAATAGGCCTCATTTCGAGGGATTCTCTGTCCAAAAAAAAAGATTGGATGATCCAGTAAAAAATTATGCATTCTCATCCTGGCCATGTAGTCTAAGACATGAAAACCTGCCTTTTTTGATTTAAATTACATCTACGGCTATTATAACAAAATACGTAAATTCAATAGTTTTGCAAGCTATTAAAACAAATATAAATTGTTTATTTCCCAATACATTTGCGAGCCACAAAGACCTAATTTATTTTTTAATTCATGTCATGTATATTTATGTCAATTGTAATAAACCTTTGCCACCAAAGATGTCTAATGATATTTCAGTTTTTTTTAAAAATTTCAGGTCATATGACTTTTGCGATTTGTGACGAAGCTGTTGTAAAGGTAGAATCCATCCACGATAAGAAAATATACCGTTGAGTATGGTGGCGTGCCTCCATAAACTAAAAACAAATATAGACATTTAGTTCAGCTGATAATATATACTAATTTTATGTCTAAATAAAGATGTCTAATGATATTTCAGTTTTTTTTTTAAATTTCAGGGCATATGACTTTTGCGATTTGTGACGAAGCTGTTGTAAAGGTAGAATCCATCCACGATAAGAAAATATACCGTTGAGTATGGTGGCGTGCCTCCATAAACTAAAAACAAATATAGACATTTAGTTCAGCTGATAATATATACTAATTTTATGTCCAAAGCTGCTGTCATATATCATAACAGTCAATCTAAGGAGTTCTCTTTTTTCCACAACAATAAATTTAGAATCTGTTACTAGTTTTGACGTTTTTGATAATAAAGGACTAGCATGTTCTAATGGTATATAGTATAAAGTTATCCTTGAAATAACTAAATCCTATAATAGTAAAATTGAGCCTAAGAGTAATTATTAATTTAGCTCATGCAGTATTCCACGTGCAATTAATATTTTTGCCTGGTATTGTTATAGAATAATACAGAATAGAGATGTGTGAAATTTGGCAAAAAGTCAATTTTCGCAGAAGGTCTGACCACTTATTTCCCCATATACTGGTGCTTACAACGGCTCAGGCGTGGGCAGTTAGCCTGGTGACCTGATTCGTTTCCCATTAAGGGAGTCGCCCCTGCCAGTTACTGACTTACTATATATTATCATTATTTTCACCCTTCTAGCAGGAGAGGCGTCTATTTTTTGTTTAAGGAGTTTTATTTCTTCGCGATAGCGGGCTAAAAATTGCATCCCGTGGAAGTCGTAAAAGCTAACGAAGGTAAAAAATGCGTCGTTTTAAAAGCGTTTCACTACTAACGTGAACGTAAGTAAGGTATGTAACTGCGGTATCTGCACATTGGGTAAACATCAGGGTTAACTTTAGCCGCCTTAGCTGCCTCAAAAAACGGAGTTGTCTACTCTAAAGGTGTAAATCTGCTATGAATAAAAGCATTTTTATCGTAACTTCATTGTAGGCATTTGGCGAAAATTTATTATGCTTAAAAATCGATTAAACAAAACTGGTTTTAAAGGTTTAACAATATTGGGTATAAATATATAAGGTTCCAAATAGGAACGTTATGATTTTTACAATATGGATGTCTATTGTGTGCTGTTGTAAAAACTGTTACATACGACTGTTCTTAATTTATGCCCTGTATCAGCCGACTTATCCACTGCTGAACACAGCCTCCCTCATTATGGTTAGTCCTCAGAAAGGGGTACTGCCCACCTTCTAGTGTGTTACTTGTAGTCGCTTCTTACGACACCCATGGGTAGAGACGGGTGGGGTGAAATTTTAGCTCGGCAGCCCACGGGCAAATTGTGCCCACAGTGCCTAAAATACATTACACAGGTAAATGAGTTGTTGATATTACAAGTAGAAAACTATAAATATTACACTTGTGACGTCAGGTAACAGCTAATTTATCATTTTATTGAAATATATTATGCATTTGTAATGTTACTTAGATTTGGTAAAGTACACTGCTTTCTTTGTTCGTTTTAAATTTTGTAATTTGAATTGTTTTGCAAAAATATTTACTAAAGTAAAAAAAAAAACATGTATTATGAATTATAATTATACTTAAGTCTAGTAAAGGAAATACATATAAACTAATATAATTACTTTTATCAAAAAATACTGTAGTATCCAGGTTTTACAATACAAGACAATACAAAAAGTCTTTATTGTACACCAAGTAAACTTAAATTACACTTTTATTCAGGACGATTTTTCTATGGTAGTACAATGGGCAGTCTTATCGCTATGTAGCAATTTCTACCAAACTATCTTTGGATGGACATAAATAAGGGAAGGGGAAGACGGTGGTGTTAGTGGTGGTGATGGTAAATTAAAGTTAGATAATTGAATTCAGATACATAAATCTAGTATATTATGATAAATATTAATAGATAAAGATAGGCTTTATTTTACAGTACAAATAAATACAAATTAAAAAAAAAACAATTTCAGTGGATGTCTTCCGGCTGTTGATGTGTGACGTAAAGGGATTGTTTTTTATTTATTTTGCAAAACATAATCCAAGTGGCAGGTACATTCGGTAGAACTTACTATAATATCAAATAATTATAATAAAAATCAAGAGCAATATTACATCCGTTAACCTCCTCGACTATCACATCTGATACCGTTTCCATTGGTCTGATATTGGAATAAGAAACTTTAGATAAGCTGCTTTATGGTCCCAGTTTTATGCCTTTTTTGACGTTTATTTGATACAAGAAAAATGTAAATAGGCTCAAGTTATTGCTTACATTTCACAAGTAGAAAAGAAAATAACAATATGTTTCTTTACGGTTTCACGCAGCTTGGATATTACTATATTAAATTTTCAACTTATTTCATGATTATGTCGAGCTTCAATAATTTTGTGTGGTTGGTAATGTAGCGTTATGAAGATATTGTAGTCTATATAAATAAAAGTAAGGCGTCTCGTCATCATTGTTATCAGTTTATTTAGCCATTTATTATCGCTAACCAACAGATGAAGTCTAGCTGGCATATCAATTTATAGTAAACTACAAAGGAACGACACTTATTTTTACAATCAACTATAAACTTGATAACGATGGAGCAACCCCATAATTTTAATGTATTTGTATATTATGAAAAATAAATTTCACTTTATAGAGTCCCTTAAAAATTTACCTTAGAATAATTCCAATGTCAAAAGCTCTCAGGACAATCAATGATCCAGTGATTTGTTGATTTTCAATTAGCGCTTATCCAAATTTAACCAAGAAAAAAAGTCAACATGTTTCTGAATCAAATCAACTCTATTTTAATGACTTTTAAATAAACCAAACCAATGATAGATAAATATTTAAAAACGAATGAAATAAAAAGCTTTCGTACACACTAGTAAAGTGTTTGTTATTAAATCTGATACGATCTGGTTTCATTCGAATCGTGTAATGTTTTCTTTGAATTTCGTTACAAAGTGCTTTTGACTGAATAATCGTTGTTCGCTGTAATTTTACTACACAATCGCTACAGAAAAATTATGTTTTTATTGTTGTATACACTTGATGATAAAAAGGACACCTTTATTAACTAACCGCGTGCCTCTTGTGTGCAGTCCTAAATATCTGACAGTCATTCAGACGGAAAAAACATGGAATATAGTTCATAGTATAATAAAATTTAGTTCATAGCATTTGATAGTAATTTTCGGGAATCATACTTAGGTACTTCAAGAACATATACTGACGTCCGTGACATTTTCGGCATGCAATATAGGTGAATAGACACCGACACACGTTTTCCCAAATATTTTTTGATTGCATGTAGTAAAGTAGTAAGTGCCACGCTTATTGGCTTTGTTGGTATAGAATCAAACTTCGTACTACTACCAAAAAATATTCATCTAAAAGCTGCCTTATTAAGTCATCGTGGAGTCAAATGTGTATAATAAATTTTAAGAATTGAATTAATTGGATATAACTTAGTAGTTTTTCAAAGCTGCAGTCAATCTACATCAATTTAAGTAGTTATGTATGATTTTTTTCTATGGTCTATTTCTTCAGAAAAAAGCATACGACACTTTGAAAGTTCTTAACAGGGACCTATTGTTCAAACTCGTATATGTATGCTTAATAAATCCTACAAACTGAACATACCTGCATTTTAGAGACACTCGCACATACAATTACGTTAACAACTTCGACTCAGTCATCAAATTAATCATAGAACTTACACCGCTATAACTACTCTAAGCACACTTGCAATTATTATGGCTCATCAACGTATGAAATCCCAATTACCAAATTTTTCATAATTCATTTTCTAATCTTGCAAAGATGGATGTACTTAATATTGTAAATAAATACATTGCGGAAATCTGAATATCATACAGTTCAGTCAGCAGCGTCTTGCAAGGTTATATTAAGTAATTCAGAAACTTTCTGAAACCAACGTGACGGCTAGCGGCACGGCTACTTTGGCGGAGCAACTCAAGCGGCGCAAGTATGCTAACCTCGGTAGTGGTCACATATTTGAAATGTTTGGTGTATAGACGTTGAGTCTGTGGGGACCGATACCTCATCGTATATTCCAAAACTTATCAGAGCGCTTGGCCAAATGCTGGCACTAAAAAAAACAGATAACTGAACTATTTGAAAGTGCTGTCTTTGAATATCTGAGTAGTCTAAACTGTATATTTGATTAATCGAATATTACAACACCGCTCATGATTATAGTTGTAGTCTTACCTTAATAAAACCCCCGCTTTACTCCACATTTAAACTTAATGTAAATACTGATGCTATTGTAACCGGTGAAACGTTGTATCTAAACAGTGTGTTAATTCAGCAGGCATTGCTTTTAATAACATTTTGACCACTCTAACAAAAAAAAGTACACTCCAAGGTGAAAGTCAGCCCTAAAATAGCTAAAAATGAAGTCCTTGATAACCTCAGGGTTATGAAGAGGGATGCGTCACCGCGACAAATTAAACTTGGAGTCTATATTTCACCGAAATGATACCGTAATTTTTGCAAATACCTTCTCAAAAACCTGAAAAATGAGTATAATATGAAGCAAATCCAAGAAAATCGTAATCAACAGAATACCGTAACAATTTGAAGTACGGTAAAAAAAAATATGTTACTCATCTCTCAAAAATAATCACCCAGAAATACTACTCAACATTTTGAAACATCCCTTTCTAATTGTAATCATAGTTTGTGACAGTGGCAAGTAAACGGCAGATATCATACTTAACAAGCTCAAAATAATCAAAAAACGCCTACTTCTTCATGAAGAGTCGAACAAAAAATGGATTCTTCTTTATTTTTGTATCAAACGAACAAGCTGCTGGAATACCAACATGCTATAAGGCTAACTTCTAAGGACCATAACCATGACCGACGGCTTAAGAACGCGGATGTGCGAGTTTTTCCCTATTTTCTTTCTGAATAATGTTGTCTGTGAGGTTATAATATTTTTTTGCTAAGTATATACATTCGCGTCTGTCGTTTCCTTTTTTTTCAGGAGCTATTATCACTGAAAAAAATATGACCTTGAAAAACAAAAATGGCCTGGTACCGCCTTAGTTCCAAGACCATTAGATATATTTAAAAAGTTTTTAACATGAAATAAAATAAAAGGTACTTAGATATAGGTACTTTTTTTAAATTTTAATCTCAAGAACTAGTTGAATCCGCCCATTTTTAGTGGAAAAAGACTTGAAAAACAGGAAAATACGACACGAATTCATGAATTTTATTCCTGTTCCTGATCTCTTCCAAATCAAAAAGAATCCCATTGAAGGATGGAGTGCTCAGTAGTAGCGGTCGCCCCTTCAAAT
Organism: Plagodis pulveraria; assembly: GCA_963890685.1. Lineage (NCBI taxonomy): Eukaryota > Metazoa > Arthropoda > Insecta > Lepidoptera > Geometridae > Plagodis > Plagodis pulveraria. Next base: position 8,665,461 of record OY982950.1, read on the forward strand.
CGTGACCGCAGCGGACTTTGTTTAACCAAGTTGATCCATCTAAAATGTATGGCAAGCTACCTTCACTACGAACGCTTCTTGGGTATCGTTGTACTGTGAGCACACAAAAGCTCCTTACCATATTTATGACCTATATACTCCAATAAGGTTGAGCATTCTCGTGGATGGTTTGCGTCAGACATGCAAACCGAAGCTAACATTTTCTATTATATGCTGTTGTGCCATTTTTTGAGTTTATGGATAAAAACCTAAATAATCTGTTCAAGTTTTTTTTTTTTTTTCTGATTCTTAAGCCTTTGTACACAATCTCACCTGATGGTAAGTGACAATGTGGTCGAAGGTGTCAACTGGCTTAACCTAGAATTACTGGCTCTTAAGTACAGCTGCCGGAACACACCGTTAAGTGCTTGGCGACAGATTTTCTACTTGAAGGTGGTCGCTAGCCAGATGGGCATTCGCAAAACCCTTCCACCATGCGGTGAAGCTCAAGCCCACGGCGTGGTCAAACCATGGACCTGCTGCGTCGCAGTCCATAGCCAATGCAACTGAGCCATCACTGTTTCAAAATACATATTTTATCATAAGTATATGAAAATATTTTATCCTGACCCCACTAACCTGTTTTAAGTGTACGTAGATGATACAATATCAGAAAAAATATTGTAAAGAAAAAAGGCGATATTCACGCGAGCTGGCCTCTGGTTGCCTTCGTTATTTTTCTGGTTTCAATAAATCCACTTCAATGAAAATTGGAAAAGCCGGCTGGAATATAGGTGTTTGTGGGGAAAATATTTGCGAAGTAGAAACTAACGGAGAAGGTAATTTAAATTTCGATTTTATATTCAAGTTATTATGACTGGTAGGCTAGCTTTTGACAACTATTTGGCAAATTATGATGCAGTGGAAAATGCTCTTGCCGCTGACTTAGAATTACTTACTCGGTCTCTATCACACCTGCTGGTACATAGAGTCAGTGCTTAGTGACAGATTTTCTATCGTAACGTGGTACATAGCCAGAAGGGTTGTTGCAAAATTTCCTTCTACCTAGCATCCAAAAACCACAACCGGAGACCAACGGCGCGGCGTGTCTTAAAGTAAGGAAGCGCTCAATACCATTATCACATTTTTGTTGGACAACCATGTCAAAAGACAACCTACTTTTTAGGTCTCAATTTCTCCTTAGGTGTTATGTAATATTAGATCGGGTATAATACAGACCAATATTTTTATATATGAACCGAGTACGATTACAATACAAGTTCAAATAGCATTTTGTTCAAATACACTATCTTTTAAATAAAGCATTGCAGTTTACTCGATTTCTGCTGGATTGATATTCCTGATTTTTCTCCCTTGGTGTTTATAGTAGAAGTGAAGTTGGGACACACGGGCCACATTGCTTGGCGAACTGATAACCGAAATTGATGGTTACTACATTACACTGGAAGACGTAGAGTTGGTAGGCCCAGGTCATTTCATGAATCCACTAGGTGGACTGATGACATTGTAGAATTCGGGGGTAGCCAATTGTTACCAGTGACTAACAGCCGTTCCTTGTGGTGTTCTGTGGGGAGACGTTTCTTCAACAGTGGACGTCATTTGGCTGTTGATTAAAAGGAGCTTCGTATGCTCTAGGTCTAGCGCATAAAAGCCTGCTTTTAATGCACACGCGTATTCTTTTAATAGTTATATAGTTACAGGAAGTTTATCTGGGTAATATTTATAGATAAGGGTATGATTAATACACCTGCTAATTATCTTTTCAAAACAATGAAGTACACTAAAAATTTAACATTATTCCAATACCGATTTTAATTATACCACACAGATTATAGTAGAGATATATGTAGTATGTAGAGAGTATATATTATACCTATCTTTGTTATTTAAAAATATTATGTGACGTATATAAACAAGATTAAAACTTACTGTTAAATATATCCTTTAACAGTAAGGTAAAATATAAGGTCTTAAGTATTTCTTAAGACCTTTATTTTTTTTACCTTATATTATAAGGATTTTGGCACTCGCGACGGAAATACAACTTGAACAAATAACTATTATCAGTTGACCTGGGACACGTCTAACCCAGTACCTCGAAATAAGCAACTGAGGTATTTATCGCCACGAAAATTGCATGGTGGTAGGGCATTTTTTTGCGAATGCCCGGCTGGCTAGCTACCTCCCTCAAATATAAAATCTGTCACCAAGCACCTAATGGTGTGTGGCAGATGTCCTTGAAAGTCAGTAATTCTAGGTGAGCCTGAACAACATCTTTGACCACATCATCACTTACCATCAGATGAGATAGTGGTCAAAGGATAACCAATCAGGCATAAAAAAACTCAAGCTTGTTTGTGAACACATAAATGACTGCGGACTAAAGATGCTATAGTGCTTTTATTTAAACTGATTGCAAAACTTTTATATCTTGAGGATTTTAATTATCATTTCGTGGTCAGCGCCTAAACCTGTCTTTCACAATCAACCTGTCGAGTAACGAACGTGTGCGAGCTGCTTTTTATTCACTGACGTGGATGTACACGTCTGTTCCATTTTGGGAATAATCTAACGCATTCCTATTTTGTTACAAGTTTAGACCAAATAAAACCAGCTAATTGCAAGTGAACTTAAATTTCGAGAGTTCGCTAACACCTTACAAAATATTTTGACATTTTATCATTTTTAACCAATCAACTAAGTATGAGTATGGCAAAATATAAGGTTCGTTCATGATACTTTAAAAAATTGGGTTATTATGCAACGTCCACTGCGGTCCTAACTTGAATGGGTGACCGCTAGTGGAATTACTACTTGGCGCTCCAATTTTCGGAAGGCGTTAGATTCCAGTAGAAAATCCGTATCCAAGTACCTAACTTTATGTTCCGCCAGCTATCCTTGACAGTCAGTATTTCATGGTTAGCCTGAATAACATTTTGACTATATTATCACTTACCATCAGGTGAGCAAGTGGTCAAAGGATAGCCTGTCGGCTATAAATAAAAAATATGTATATAATGTTTCACCTGTAGTTGTAGGGAATGATCGTAAAAGTTGGTGACCATTATATATATACCTAGCACAGACTTCCCAGTTAAGTAGTTTAAACTCTGACAAAGAGGTCCTGCATAGAATCTCATTTCGAATGGGGAGCGTTAGAGATATTACGCTACATCTTCTCGCCAATCATTCAGCAGAGCCTGAAGACCACATTTTTCTACCAGAGTGTATAGCCAGTTATGCTGTAGTGTTGTATATATTTCGTACTGTTTCGTAAATTTAGGCATACTTACAATAAAAAACATAAGTTTGTACTTACTATTTGTAAGTCAAATGGTATATGATCTTAATAGAGAAAATCAAATCCAGATCAAAAAATTCTAGCTATATAATTTTTTAGTGATTTATAAGACGCAAAGTGATTTATACATTGCAGCAAGGCAGCAGCAAATCATGCGCCACGCCGCAGTGCTACATAATTGACGCTTTCAAAGTCAATTATGTAGCATAGCATAGTTCAAGTTCACAGTTCATGAGTATGGCAAAATATAAGGTTCGTTCATGATACTTTAAAAAATTGCAACTGTTTTATGAAATCACATTTATATTTTACACCATCGCAAAGACTTTTTTTATCTTCTCATAAAAAGTCTAAAGTCATATTCCAATGAGGAACGAATAGTATTTTTTTTTTGTTCAACAATGTTCTTTTTTAGGGTTCCGTACACAAAGGGTAAAAACGAGACCCTATTACTAAGACTTCGCTGTTCGTCCGTCCGTCCGTTCGTCTGTGACCAGGCTGTATCTCAAGAACGGTGATACTCGTAGCTAAACAGTTGATTGTTTTACAGATGATGTATTTCTATTGCGAGGTATTTCTATTGGTTGCCGATATAACAACAAATACTAAAAATAAAATAAGGCGCCCGTCATCCTGAGACATACAGTTGTTAAGTCTCATGTGTCTGTAATTTTACTGATTTCAAAGACTGCTGCCGGCGTACACTATTAAGTACTTGGCAACAGATTTTCTGCTTGAGGATGATAGCTAGCCAGGCGAGCATTCGCAAAATGCTTCCACCATTCGGTGAAGCTAATTGCTTGCGGCACAACCTTAATTTGCTTCGTGTAACACGCTGCTAATGCGTCGCATCTAATATAAATAATAGTCATGACTTTAAAATGTCGAAAGAAACGTGATACATATATTGGTATAAAGAGCCTTTATCATCATCTAGGCAGGAAATAAAATCATCGTCTTTATTAAACCATCTGTTTGGTCAGATGACCAACAACTGAAGAGTAGTGCCGCGTTTTATCGCTCCGCGAAATAGTTATGCAGTGTCGTTCGAGCTTTATACTACAGCAACTCGAGCACAGTTTTAATAGCAGTTAATACGTAATAAGTCAGTATTGCCAAAGTTTGCGGCATCGAGTAACCCAGTTTAGAGTTCATACTGATTGGCAACTTGATAACCGAACTCAGTTCGGAATTCAATCGCGTACTTCCGATCTTGATCTCTGGGTACATACTATGGATTTACGAAACGATTGATAGCGTTTTGTATACAAACGTGATTTCATAATATTTGTACTCAGCGTCCTCTTTTTTTTTTATTCCTGATAGTATTTAGGCCTTTGACCACTATCTCACCTGATGGTAAGTGATGATTTGGTCGAAAATGTTGTTCAGACTAACCTTTAGGTGCTTGGCTACTTGAGGGTGGTAGCTAGCCAGGCGGGCATTCGCAAAATGCCAAACCACCATGCTTTCTAGTGTGAAACCCTAAAAATAGAGTCAGGTCAATAAAATGTATATATTATTATGTTTGAATGAATATTTCATGACTGTATAGCTTAAGTTACTCCTTAACCTTGAAATAACTCTTAAAACAGCTTTCTGTAAAAACCGATCAAACAAACTATATTAACTGACACAGATTAAAATTCCTTTAAGCGAAGTTATTAACGTATAATTTTTTTTATCATATAATAAATTATTGCAATTGTTAAATGGTTGTTTGTAATGTTGTTTTTCATGAAACCAACAAATTATTGAATTTTGTTCCCCTTAAAGCTTACTTTTGCAAAATTGTATTCATCAAAATAGACCGGAGTTCCTTTCAATCCAGTGGTTGGAGCTTCAGAAAAAGATTAACTGGTATCTATCGAGGTCGGCGTCCATTGTACCGGGGCCGACAAAGATCTAGAGATGTCTTCTAGCGGTTACTTTGGTATTCGGAATAAAATTGTAACTATTTTTCAAATTCTGCCGGATTAAATTACGAACATGGGTTAATGATATGATGTTTATGTTTTAATAAATCATATTGTAATATATTGTGTAATAACAATGGATTGAAAGTATTAAAGTGGGGCAGAATTTATAAAAAAATATAGTCATTGATTTCTCTTACAAGCTAACATGTTCCGAGTCATCGTTATTTTTGCAATTGTCTACATACTTCGATGCTAAATGTCGTTCATTCACACGAGAAAATAACGGTGACTGGTAACATAATTACCTCGTAAGTGTAATCCGCTAAACAAATGTACATACATATGCATTGCACATGTTTGCCTTGTACGATACGGCCAGTCTTCCTGATAACGACAGTCGTATACAACAAAAAGCTTTGAACAAAAACCTTTCTTACTTATTTGAGGATTTTATATGAGTAGTTGGAAAATTGCATAGCGTCGCAATACAACACAAAATTGAGGGCGAGGTCGAGCTTCAGTGGGATTGGATTGCTTTGTACGGTAGACATCTTGAAGTTTGCCATTTTGGATTTTTGACAGGTAATTTGACTAGTCTCCCGATTCCCTATGACATATAAAATAAAATTAAAATTATAAAAAAAAAACACATTATTATTTTATATTTACAATGACTGCTAAAAACACAAATAATACAGACGAATTCATGAATAAAAATTCTCAGTTCATATGCCGGACAAATTGATAACCGGACAAATCGCAATCGGCAAAATGGCGTCTTTATCAACATCTCTACACCACACTGTTATAAATCACGATTCAGGTAATTTCCTACCATTACCAACCTTCTAACGACCAGTATTGTACTCGGTGGTGTATGCACGATGAAAATGGAAATACGGTCAAAATTACCCACGTTGGTGCCTTTTTGCTGTCAAAATTGAGTTATTGCGTCTCGGGTTAAAAATGCTCGGTCAGTGTTGATTGTTTGGAAATTGTGCCATTCCGAATAACTATAATGAACCCCTTTTTCGTAGACAAATTATTAAATCATGCATATATAATATAATGTATATCAATAAACACATGAATTCAGGCGTTACTTAGCAGAATTCCATATTTAATAATAACAAATATTATAAAAAAAAATTCAATCTTGATAACTAATACCATATCTGGTAACGATTCTGTACTTTTTTGCTATGCCGATGTGATGTTATAAACGTGGTCGTCGTGGTCTTCTTCTCAAACACTGGTGCGTTTGGGGGAATAGCTTCAGGGCGGTTTGCCCTCTTGCTATGGCTCTTCTTACCTCATTACGATGAGGCAGTCTATAGGGGTTGGTGTTATACCATCAGGTGTCTGCAGTCCTACCGCCCAGTGAGCAGTAGGAGCCTGGGCGATCAGGCCGCGCCAGGTTGATTCCGCTGGTGGAAAGCCCAGCGGACCGATCGGCGACCACGGCGTTGCCCACTGGGGGTATCGCCGCATTCACCGTGGCATCTCTGTTTTCAAGGTCTTCTGTAGGCAGGATGAGCTCTCTAGGATACGGCTTCGAGTGCTTTTTGCTGCTGATATCAGGCGGTCTTGCGTGCAATGCCTTTTAAGTGAGGCAGGCAGGAATTGTCCGCTTTGGCGAACATGGAGGTGGCTATTCTTCGGATGAACTGCTCTATATTTTCATGTTTGAGATCTTTGGCAATTGTGGCGTTCCGCACGTATCTTGGTGCGCTCACAATTGTCCTCAGGCATCTATTTTCAATAGCTTGGAGTCTGTTCTTGTTGCTATGTGCTATAAATGCGTACCAAGCCGGTCCCGCGTACGTTATACGAGATCTGATGTAGGCCTTATATATCATCAGCTTTGTATTGATCTTCAGTTTGGACTGAAGCACCGGGCGTAGTCTGGCACTGGCTGCTTTGGCTTTGCTAACGGTTTCATCGACGTGGTGGTGGAAGTTGAGGCGTCTGTCAATAGTGACGCCAAGGTATTTCACTCTATCTTGCCATTCTATTTGTTCGCCTTGAAGGGTGAGGCGAGGCGGCGGGTTCTTGCATCCAATGGCTATTGCTTGCGTTTTCTTCACGTTGACAGACAACCTCCACTTCCCCAGCCAGTCCGGCAGGGCGTCGAGAGTAGGTTGTAGCCTCTTTGCTGCATTGTTGCGTTTTATAGACGTGGTGAAGTAGGCTGCATCGTCCGCGTACAAGGCCAGCTGCGCGTGCCCAACGACAGGGATGTCGTCGGTGTACCACGCGTAGCAGAACGGTGCGATGCAGCTTCCCTGTGGCACGCCGGCTTCGATCTTCTTTTCTGAGGATACGACGTCTTCTATAGCGACTTGAAACCGCCTGTCTTTCAAGTATGAGGCTATCACTTGCACTATCTTCCTGGGAGCGGAGGACTTCGACAGTTTGTGCACTAGCCCCTCGTGCCACACCCTGTCGAAGGCCTTCTCCATGTCCAATAGAACTGCGACTGTATATTCCTTCTTATTCATGGCTGTGGCCATTTCATTCACCAATCTAGTGACTTGGAGCGTCGTGGAATGTTCCGCCCTAAACCCGAATTGTTCCATTCTGGGCTGTATGTGCGGAACCAAATTTTGAAGTAATAACTTCTCGAACACTTTCGAGAGGGTGCTGAGGAGAGTTATTGGCCGGTAATTTGCAGGTTGCTTTGGGTCTTTTCCGGGTTTAGGGAGGACTATCACTTTCCCTGCCTTCCATGGCGTTGGGAAATGGCCACAGCGCATGATGCCATTATATATGCGCGTGAGTGCAGCGATCCCTCTTGCTGGGAGTCTTTTCAAGGCTTCATTTGTGATCCCATCCGTGCCAGGGGCCTTCTTGTTTGGCAGGCGTCTTATGCATCTTACTACTCTACCAGGTGAGTAGAAGATCTTTTCCTTTTCTTCTTCTTCAGGTGTCAAGTTCTGTGACCAGTAGGTAGTAAGCTGATTTAGCACCGCTTCATGGTGCTGTTGGTCACTGACGGGGTTTGGCTTGAATTGAGTCTCAAGATGAGCGGCGAAAATCTCCGCTCGATCTGTGGCAGCGAATTTGAGTAACCCGTCAGGACCAATCAGTGGTCTCGCGGGTGTATCCTCCCGTGCCAGTTGTTTACACAGTTTGTGCACGGATGGGACCTCTTCTGTGATGTCCAGGATGTGTCGCTCCCAGGAGGTGGATGCGTTGTCTTGTAGTGCTCTCTGAACCTTCTCAATAAGTCCGTTGAGCTTGGTCTTCAGGTTTGGACATCTGGTGTCCTGCCACAGCTTCCTTGTCTCCCTCTTCTCTCTTATCATGTCCCTTATCCACGAGGGGAGAGAGTCGGAGCGCTCGCCCGTCGTGGAGGTGTGAGAGGCGGCGTTTAGGGAATCACAAATCACTGTGGTCAGGGCAGTAGTGGCGGCTTCTATGTCTTCTGCGGTTTCGATAGGACCGGTCGCTGTCCGTTCGTGGACTTCTGTACTAAAGGTCTCCCAGCAGATTTTCCGCCTCCTCGCGGGGGCGGCAACTCTACTGGGGAGATCCTTGTAGTGAAGTAGGACCGACCTATGATCCGATGGTAGCTCAGACATCACTTGTTGAGTTGGCGGCGTTCTGACGTTTTTGAGGATGCACAGATCTAACACTTGCCCGTTGCCCCTCAGGTCATAGCGCGTCGGCTCTTCTGGGCCGATGACGTCGTATCCATTTGTGCATGCATCTTGGAATAGCGTTCTCCCGTGGGTGTCGATGTGCGTCGAGTTCCAGTGGGTGTGCTTGGCGTTCATATCACCGGCGATCAATATGGGTTCGTCGGTGTTGAGCAGCTTCTTAAGGTCGTTTGTACAGAGCTTGTTCTGCGGTGGCCGGTATATTGCATATATTCTGTGGTTTTGACCATGCACGTTGACAAGCACACCCAAGGCTTGCATCGTTTTCAGGTCCTCCACGGGTAGAAGCTGATGGATGAGTCGCCGATGCACAATGACCGCGAGTCCCCGGTATGCAGCGCCACTGTCAGTTACTTCATCCTTCCTGTATGTGTGATAATTCGGAATCTTGAACTTGGTGGTTGCCTTTAACTGCGTCTCACTGACCAGAATTATGTCGATATTATGCTCACGGAGGAAGAGGGTCAGCAGTCTTCTCTTCCCCGTGAGCGTTTGGGCATTCCAATGGACCACTTTAAGGCCGTGATCCATTGTGCGGTGTAAGGATTCTCATTAGGCCCTGCAGCGTGGCCGTTTCAGGGTCCGTTCCACCCTGGACCGCTTCGAGGATACCCTTCAATACTTCTATGGTTTGGCCCAATGAGTCACGGCGCGGGGTCTCCTTTGTGTTCTGTGGCTTCTGTGCAGCAGACTTTTCCTCAGGGAGAGGCCTTTGTGCATTCTTCTTCTTCTTCTTTTTGTCATTGGTTTTGCCAGCTAGTCTGGGCATATTAGCTGGCGCCATCAAAGAAGGTCCGGCGGTTTCTTCAACCGTGCTTCTTACAACCGGGGCGGCGCCTCGCCGGTTGTTAATTGTTGTTAGGGCAACTGTGCCCGCCTTCTTATTACGTATCTCCGTTTTGAAGACGGGACACGACTTGAAATTTGCCGGGTGTGAACCCTGGCAATTTGCGCAGGTCGCTGGTTCCTCACGCGGGCGCGGGCATTCGCTTGCGAGGTGCTCTTCACCACAGCGCACACAGGCCTGGACTCGGTGGCAGTTGTGTGAGCTGTGGCGGAACTTCTGGCATCTGTGACATTGTGAGGGCCCCTTCTTCCCACGCCATGCCACGATAGTGATGCCGGGCATGTATAGTAACTCCGTGACATCATAGATAGCCGGGGTAAGGTTGGGCGTTTTCTTAAACTGGGCATAAAAAATGCTCCCAGGACGCCCTTGCCTCCCTTGAATGTTCTTTATATATTCTGGCTCAAATCCTAGGTTTATAAAGGCTTCTGTGATCTCTTCAGTAGGTGTATCGCAGGGCAATCCGCGTATCGCTACCTTCAATGATCTTTCTGCCGGTAGCGAATAGCTAAACCAGCTGATGTTCTCTGACTTCTCTAATTGCGTGAGGTAGGCCTGTATTATTCTATACTCCTTGTCCTCCGTCGGCATAAAGCGGATGCCCTGCCCAAAGGGCCTTCCGTTGGGTGGCCTTCCTAATTTGGCCGCTATCTCCTTGAAATGGAACGTCCAGTTATTAATTCGTTCCACTATTAGCGGAGGATAGCGTGGCCCTTTCTCTTTCCCTTCCACGGGGGCGGGGGGGGCGCGCGTATCTCTCGCTCTAATGTCTTCTTTCCCTGTCTGACTGAGAGGGGCTTGAGGCGGCTTGCGGGGAGGGGCAGATGTCTTGCTGTCTCTCTCTTGCATTGTTATTATTGCTGTCTCGCTCTTATGTTCCGTCTTGCTCTTGCTTGACGTGGGAGGCTGCGGGGTAGTGCGGGGAGGGGCATTCGCACTGCCCTGTTTTTCTTTTTGCGCAATTTGCGCGAACGAGGGCATCTCTGCGATGCGCTTAGGCTTCATTGTTTTGGCTTCACTTGTAGAGGCCGTAGGTTCCGACGCCTTTGCCTGTCTTGGCTTTGGCGTTGGTTGGGGGCTAACCGGACTCGGCCGGGATGGTTGTCCTCTCTTAGCGGCCGGAGGGGTCGCGGAGAGGGAGCGGGTTCTCTGGCGTTTGCGCCCTTCGTGTACGATAGGTACGATTTGCCTTTCTGGCACTCTTCTATCTACTACTTGCGGGGGGGGGTGGTAGGCAGAGTACTGAGTTCGACGCTAACTCGAGGACACTGCGGTCCGTCTCAGATAACTCTTTTCCGTAGAGGTCACTCTCTTCTAAGCGGAGGTATAATCCCATCCAGGAAAACATGCCGGACGAGAAGGCGCCGGCTCGTATGAGCCGGGCAAGCATGACCAAGTCACGTTCATGCTGCCCTCTTGGCGACAATGCAATCCCGAACGGTGACACCGGCGCGCTTTCAGGCGATGCACTGATGGCTTCAGGACTTGCTAGTAGAGGTTCTACGCGTTCAGGCACTGACACTGGATCACTCACTGAAGCTGGAACGGCATCTGGTTGGCCCTGAAAAGGGCCTTTTTGCGCCTCTTGGCGGCGCGGTTGCATGGGCATAGCTTGGGGTTGGCCCTGAAAAGGGCCTTTTTTCGGACCTGGATTAGGGTCCATGACGGCGGCTATTGGGGGTAACCCGGCGCGACTAGGGGTGTGAACAGCTCTGTTACCTGCTGTTCACACCGGTCATCGTTGGCTTAGTTATCCCTGCAGTAGCCGTAGCCACTGACGCAATCGACGTATTTTTCGTAATGAAAAAACGTACGATTAGCTATGAGAACGGTTGGTTAGTCCGAACGCAAAGCGGATTACAGCAATCCATAAACGTGGTCTGCATGGTAAAAGGGCATTTTGCAAACTCCTGCCTGACTAGCGACCACCCTCAAGTAGAAAATCTGTCGGCAAACACCTATCGGTGTGTTCCGGTATTAGGCCTTGAGAGCCAGGCTCATGAAATTACAGGCTCATGAGACTTAACAACCATATCTCAAGATGACGGGGGCAGATACATTTCGTCACCAATCAGCAATAAAAAATAAAAAAGAACGTCATGTTACCCAACCAGAAGGTTTTTCAACGACATCACGAAGCACCACCAGCAAACGATTTCTTTATGTCAGTAATGTATATTTCTAAATAATAAATTAATGTTGTCTTGAATAAGTTTTATAATATGTATTATTATTAAAGACCATATATAGGGAATTGGAAAAATGCTAACAACCTCTTAAGGTTGACTTCTGCTAGTCCAAACAAACATTTTGAGATGAAAATTTTACTTTTTGGAACTAAAACTAAGTTATATGAACACTGGACCGTGCCGCGCTCCCTTTGAATAGAGTTTTGAATGTTTACATCGAGAAAAGTAGTAAAAAATATGAAATAATAAATTTACTTGTTGTGTGCTTGTTAGTACTTTTTCAATAACCCTGTATTTAAACCATTATATTTCCACAAATGTATCAAACAAGTATCATACATATGATTCAACGCATGTCGTGCTTTTATGAAGACTATGATAAAAATGAGTGATGACAAAAAATGCCACAGCATACAAAAACATTGGATTTCTACTGCCTCAAGGAATCATGTATGTATCGCATTTGGTCATGGTAACGGACCCGCAATAAATGAAAGTGCTCTATCTGACGGTGAGTTTGGCGTGTTTCGTAGTACTCGTGTATTTGCACGAGGTCGAGGCGTTTGGCAACACTTTCTGTCAAGTCGAAGCGCTCGTAGCGAAGTTTACTTAGCTGTTCTCAACCGATCAGCAAAGTTAAGCAACGTCGCGCGCGGTCATGAGTTGGATGGGTGACCGCTAGTGACATTACTACTGAGCGTTTCCGTGCTTTGGAGGGCACGTTAAGCCGTCGGTCCCGGTTGTTGTCTTAGGATGGCAGTCGTTATAGCATGGTGGTAGGGCATGTTGCGAATGCCCGCCTGCCTAGCTACCACCCTCAAGTAGAAAAATCTGTCGCCAAGCACCTAACGGTGTGTTCCGGCAGCTGTCCTTGAGAGCCAGTACTTCTAGGTTAGCCTGAACAACATCTTCGACCACATCATCACTTACCATCAGGTGAGATAGTGGTCAAAGGCTAACCTATCTGGCATAAAAAAAAAAGCTATAAGAAGTGATTTCTCGAAAGAAAATTCGTCTTAGAACTGTCCCAGTAGTTCGTTTATTGCATCAGTTGGTATTCTCCATCCGTTTGAATTCACGTCTTTTTGAAGTTGGCGGCATCTACCCAAATAGCAGAGGACTATTTACTTAGGCTGGTAGGTTGATATACGATCAACACTATTGATCGTATATCAACTAATAACAATAATATATTTTGATTATTTAATGCTTCTATAAAATAATACTAAGCAGATGGTATTGTCCTACGCTATGGCAGTCGCACCATTGTAACAATATTTAAAATAAAGCCGCCTAAGTGCTAGTGGAATTTGTACACTCGCACTGTGTGTTACTTGTATGTACTCGTATTTACCACTGTTTACATTAGGATCCCTCCCTACTTGAGTGGTTGAGATTTTTTCTTGTTATACTTTTCAGTTGGTATTATATTTAAAAAAAATACGTTTGTAAGTAGTATATCAATTTTAATATAAGGCCAACTAAAAATATAATCACATACTTCTTTCAGGGCAAGCTCTTATTTGTTACTGTACTGTACCAGCCAGATTGTGCACTGCTGTACATAGGCTCCTCCATTAAGGGGGGATTAGACATAATTGCCACGCTTGGCAGGCGCTTGGAGATCGCAATGTACGAAATCATTTCCTCAGAAGGCACTGCTGCCCACCTTCCAGTATTGAACACATAGCTATGAATATTTAGCGGAACTTAATCGTAGTCTTAGTTGCAGAGTAAATCCTCTCGTGACCACGGCCGTAGTCAAAACTTCAAGCTAATACCTATCAATGTTTTTATCACGATTAAGTCCCATTAAATATTTTTAATATTGTTATGTTTGCAATAACGCCTGCTCTGGGGGTTATAAAGCAAATTTACAAATTTCAAAAAAAAAAAAAAAAAAAAAAAAAAAAAAAAAAAAAAAAAAAAAAAAAAAAAAACCCGCACATGACTATATTTTTCTCTCTCGTAAATTGGTAATTTTGAAATCCCATTAAATACTTATAACTATTGCCATAACACCTTTTGCGACACACACGGAGAAAATATGTGCGGTGAACTAGCCAGGAACCTCACAAGATTAATTATTTCTTAGATAATCCACCATAATAACACATATTATGTGAATATTTCAACCAACCACATATACAGATACAGCTCTTATAAATCGACTTGAAGAAGATTATGTAATAACTTTTCGGAGTTTTACCATGAAATTGGGACATCAGCGTAAATAATGTGAGAATTAGGTGGCAATGACTTAAACTACTTAACTTAGTCGTACTTTTCAGTGTTCAAAATTGCGTTTTTTTATTATTCATGTTACGTAGGTTAAGGCGGAAGGACGGATAGGCAGATGGACAGATGGCCAGTGAAGGCTTTAATCCATGCGCATCGAAGATAATGAAAACATTAGAATTTCATTCATAAATGGACGATGTCGTACACGCGAATGCCAAGGGGTTAATATTAGGGTATGTTTTTTTGGACATGAAAAGCATCTATGCAGCAGCCGGATTATCCACTGCTGAACACAGCTGCCCCCATTAAGGGGGATTTGCCATAATCCCCACGCTTGGTAGGTGTCTTAAGGGTCGCAGTTTAAGATTTAAGTTCCTCAGAAGGCGCCTGCCGGTATTTTACCTTTAGTCGCCTCTTACGACGCCCACGGGTAGCAATGGGGGAGTAATATTCTAGCCCAGCACCTTACCGCCATGAAAAGCATATACTATAAAAAAAGTTTGCAAACCGTGTGAGTTTTTTAGCACTTGTAGTAGAGCTTGCCTTTCACTGAGTTAAGCAATACTTGGTCATTATTTGGATGTTGAAAAATTACTAATGCGCGTAATAGCATGGTGGAAAGGCGTTTTGCGTATGTTCACCTGGATGGTACATAGGAAATCGGTTGCCAAACACCTAATGGCGTGTTCGAGCAGCGGGGATCGTGGCGGTGATCGTGTATTGTGGCGAACGCTGCATTTTCAGGTCAGGCTGCGAGGCTTCATCGCTGCTGCATTGCAAGACAAGCAAAATTGTGGCCACAGCGTGAAAAGCAAAGTTTTCTGCCCGTTCTTCTCGCAGTGGTTCTACATATTTTTTTGCTGAACGTGGCAGTACAATGTAGAATATATCAATATTAAAAGTGTCGTAGATGCCTCAATTGAATAAATGATTTTGACTTTTGACTGCGTCACTTACAGTTTTATTTTTTCTTGTACACTGTGTTGTGTTTTTCAAACCCAAGAAAATAGCTAAATCTAAACGTAACTTTTATTAATACGAAGTATGTTTGCACATATTACTTGACATATATTTATTTACTAGGTATCGATTTAAAACCATATGTAGAGTGACACCGTTATAAATTATTCATCGAAAATGCAAAATAGGCTAAAGGAATGTATAAAGTTCCCAAAACATGTTTTTATCTTCGCTGAGACAAGCAAAACCGCACTCGCCTGTCGTGTTTTATTGGTAGAAAATGATTAATGTATTCAGTGTTTTCTGTTTATTATACTTTTAACAATCTGAATTGAATTCAATAATCGATAATAATGTTTGGAGAACGCGTGGGTTGATTTGTTTACCAGTTTTTGGTGTTCAATTTTAGGTGTATTCAGGGTGCAAAAACCTAATATAAAACTAACCTACTAAAAACTATAAATATTACTATGTAAATTATTATACATAATATACCAATAGACATGGCTTCAAGTTTGAATAATGTTCTGAAGGTATATAACTAAAATGCATACATAATGTCACTTCTATTCATCATTTCTACTTGCTACGATCTTGGCATATTATATATTTAGCTTCGTTCCTTTCGATTTCCTCTTCAAATCTGTTATACAATTCCGTCTTTTGACTCACGACCTGAACTATTTTCAGAACACCTCCAATCTCATCAGAGTGCTTTCGCCAAGGTGCTACCGTAAGGTGCCGTGCTATGGGTAAATCAGGACCACGTAAAGACTGCAAAAAACCCCAAGTTATTTCATCGTTCTCAACTGATGGTGGGAAGAGCGGGACCGCTTGCGCATTCACCGGCAGACTATTGATCTGAAAGTTAAATTAGAGCGCCACACAAAAAAAGAACATAGCTGGAAACATGGACAATATCATAGCTGGAAAATGGAAAATTTTACGCTTAGATCGCTCGTAAACTTCGCGTAATTTATGGCCGAGAAAATACACACGACATTCTTTACAGAGGAATATGATAATTCAGTTGTTGTGGCCTCAACTAGACAGCATGGATATGGATGACATGTGGTTTTACCAAGACGGCTTCTTCAAATCACAAATAAAGTTATGTGATGATAAAATATTTCAATTTAATAAATCTAATTTAAAAGACAAGTTTTGGTAGATATCCACATATAGATATCGCAGGCAGTAATTATTGTGGTTTAATTAGTAATTACCCGTAATCCACCTACATAGTTCACCGTGGTATACTATGGGTAAAATTTTCTTCCCGTGGTTTACATCAGAGTAATTGGGTGTACCAGGGGCGATATCGCAGTGTGTAACGTAAATAACCTAGCGATAACATACACCGAAATAGATAATAAACTCAATAAAATTGAAACCCGCACTTCAACACCACCACTGAAACATTATCTATAATATCATTGTTTCAAAGCATTCATTGTTTTCAAGCGTGAAACTAAAAACATTGCACAAATACTTTATCAAAATCTGCTACAAAAATGCTGTTATTATAGTACAAACTTTAAAACGACTTGGCCCGTACATTGTAAACCCCCATCAATGAATATAAATAAAACAAGAAAAAAGATCATAATAATATGTCTCGAGACGTTTGATTAGGATGGTATTGAAAAAATGTTTCGAATTTTTGATTTCATGAAAATTAAAAAAAACTATTTTAACACTACACAATTCATTCACACTCCAACACACACATTCACGACACTTCGCAATAGGTACAAAACAAAACCATTACAATACTAGTACAGTTTTCTAAACTATAATAGTATAAGAGGAAAGATTTGATTGTTTGTTTGTTTGCATTGAATAGGCTCTAAAACTACTGGACCGATTAGGATGAAATTTGGTATGAAAATAGTTTGAGACACAGGAAAGGACATAGGATAGTTTTTATCTAACTGCGCAAAAAGAGATTAATGGTTTTGCACGATAACCGATCTACAGGACCGATTAGGATGAAATTTGGCATGGAAATAGTTTGAGACACGTGGAAGGACATAGGATAGTTTTTATCTAACTGCGCAAAAAGAGGTTAATCATAATCTTAATTCATTAATTATAATGCATTTACGAACAGACACTTATATGACATGTTCTTTTTCGTATTAAAATGACTAAGAGAGAAGCCACTGGTTCCTAAAATACAGTTTAACACCAGTTCGGGAACCTATAGGTTCATTGTAATTGCTGTATCTTATATTATAACAATAAAAGTAATTTATTTGTTTTGTTATATCCAAATCAGCTAATTCGAAATTTATATAATAATATTCAACTATTATCTGTTTACTAGATTATCAATTCATCCATTTACTCAACACAATGCGCACAATTCTCGAGCACGCTACGCTAAGTTACCTTTGTTTACATCTGAATATCGCATCGGAGAAACGGACTGCATAGAGTACATAGGCATATCAATCAGCCTCAAATTGTCTAGGTATTTCGATACTTGAGCTTTGACTATGTTTCGCATCATCAGAGATGTGAGAAGAAATAGTTTCCGGAAAGTCATTATTTGTATAGTGTAGAAATTATTCCGGATGGGAAAAAATAACTTCCGACGGGATGTAAACGCCCAGAATACTACTCAGGTGCATTGCAATGATGGACGAGCGGTAATAGCTGTGGACTGCCGTGCCGCAGTACCCTGGTTCGATCCCCACTGACGGCTTGAGCTTTACCGCATGGTGGAAGGGCGTTTTGCGATTGCCCGTCTGGATAGCTACCACCATCAGATAGAAAATCTAATAACCAAGCACCTAACGGTGTGTTCCGGAAACATACCGTGAAATTATAAGCACATGAGACTTAACAACTGTCTCAAAGTGACGGGCGCAGTGCAATTCGTGAATTGTGATGATATTCATCTGTTATAGGCAGAGGTTAGTCCGCTTAACATCAGTTGGACCTCGAGCTTGTTCTGTCACAATAACATTAAATAAAACTATTAAAGCGTTTGCTGGATAGTTAAATATTTTCTATTTATATTTTTTTTACAGTTAATTTTATTTATAAGAATAACTTTATTAATGAAGTATATTATTAAAGGTTATGGAACCTTCTAAGTACCCATTTCAATATTTTACGTCATAAAATCTTAAATCAACAGTACCTCACTAAAATAATTAATAATTTATCACTAGAAATCAGAAAATATAATATTTTAAAAATCATTCAAGTAGGTTATTGTCTAAAAAGTTGAGAAAGTTTTAAGACTTTGAAAGAAAGTTTATGAATGTCTCAAGTTAATTAAAAATATAATACCATCTTACAATGTGGCACGTAGACTTTTAAAGTTTATTTTTCAACACTTTATATTGATTCAAACTTAGAATTTTCTACTTACTCGTACTTAATTATATAATAAGTATTTTAGTCATCTGTTATTCTATAGGGCTCTGTTTTGCCCTTTTTGTCCCTAAAAGCAAAACAAAGCCATTATAATTGAGTCTTCATTGCCTGTCTGCCTCTTTGTACATTTGTCAATTGTTATGGGTCTTTCGCTCGCAAAAAATAGTTACAAACCAGAAATTTTGATATTTTATTTCTAACGTTGACCTAAATAAGAGTACTAGGAAATTAAATATATAAAGGCTAAAGGAAATAGTACATTGTGTACCAAGGGAGTAAACAACCATTTTAAAAGCGTGAGTATTTCTTTTAATCCAGATCTGAATGACGGATTCTAAAGTAGAGTCCTGAGTACAGTGAGGGATCCAAAGTTGCTCGATCTTAAAATAGTTGTTGGCAGCTGAGGCGGAAACTATGCTTTGTATCACCCTCTGTGAGAAAATATGTGGAACTTATGAATAAGACTAGTACGTTTATATGTATAATAAGATAAAATTAGGAAAAATAAGATATAGCATAGAAGTAGTTAGAGGCTAATGTTTTTATATATGAACAATTTTATTATGAAAGTGCATCGTAGCAATTTTACCGCTACCATCCGTTACAGTTGTCTATTTATTTACAGCTTGAGAATTAGAAATAGTCTCAGAAAATGTAGATTTTAAGAAACTTTTTTATTGTTTAGGTTAAAAATAAATAAAATATTAAAAATACTCATATAAAAATCAATCATCTAAAATAGCCTGTAACTTGTTCATACGATGTTTGTGATTGGAACTTTAACTACAATGTCCACATTATATTTTTTTTTAAATCCCATATCTCCGTCATTTTGAACAATTATCATAAACTGAATAGATAAAATGTCTATGAAATTATCAAATCTGTATAGAATATTTCACGCGAATCGGTTGAGAAATGCGACCTGTAGAGAAGAACAACCGGACGTACGAAATAATTGTGTAAGCTGAAGCAGAGACGGTTCACTCGCACTACATGCTCGCTCAATCAATAATATATATTAAATTATTCATTGAGCGAGCATGTAGTGCGAGTGATATTACAGTATTAGGTTTATAAAAAGAATATATTTCATAATTACCATTATTGTTCGATTGTAATATTATATTATGTTATCATTTATATTACAGCATAGTTCATGATATTGCGTGAAAGTCCAAATAAAATATCGATACAATGTCGACGTTTTACTGCCGATTAGCCGTTACAAAATTGATAGACTGTGGAAAAATGAGGCCAAAAATATAATGGACAACAAAATTCGGTATCAAGGTCACGATTCCTGTAATACGACAGCGGGAGCAGTAATAGTGAATATCAGTAAGGACACAGAAAGAGGCTGGGTTTGATCATTTTTAGGCTAACGTTTTCTAAACGAGACCCTATTACTTTGACTCGCTAGAAACCTACTATTTTAGAAAACAGGCGTTACAATATGATTACGTATGCATGTGTTAATTATAAATTATGGTTTTCGCATTGAGTTTATTTTGTCAAAAACTGTGTAGGTGGGTGTTTGTGAGAGAAAGAGTCAGTAAATGTTAGGTTGCTTTAACGAAAGGGTAGGTGCGGGTATGTCAATATGTTTTATAGTCACGGAGGCAGTGGAATCGAACTCTCTGCCAACTAGCTCGGAAAGATTTTTAAAACACGGATCCTAGCGTCACAAATTGTGCTTATATTCTTTCTGTGTGCGCAGAAATCTGGTCTTTGGTTACAGAACAACACTTTTCAAATGGCCTTATATAAAGATCGATCCGCTTTTTGTCTCACTTATGCTGCAGTTATTCTTGAAACGAATGGTCTACTAATCTAATTATGATGATGTACACTTATAAACATTGCAATCCAACGGTAGAATGCTGCCAGCATGTTGGGTACGCTGCCAACTATTAGTGGGATAAAGCATTTGAACTGCCTGTAGGCCTGCAATGGCGTTTATATTGGTTAAAAGCTATCGTTTTAGTAGCTTTACGGTTTCATAAGTTTGTGGTGTTACGTTAAAAAAATATTTTCATGATTAAACTACGAATAAATATGTATTATTCTTACTAAATGAGCAATGTGTATAAGATAATGAATAGATTCAGGCGTTACTTTGCGGAAATCCATTTTTAATAATAACAAATACTATTAAAATATTTTAAGAAAACATCAAATTAATATTTTAATAAAACACTTAAAAAATATAAAAATATATCTAGTGACAATTCCGCTCAATTTTCCTGCTAAGCCGACGCGACGTCACAAACGCCACGCAGCCAAACCGGAAGAATTTTCGACGCATTTCGCTTCTACACGAAGCGAAACTTTCTCGATCGTGCGCTCGAAGAGTCAAGACCTCCTGAGGATGCTTCGTGTAGAAGCGAAACGCGTCGAAAATTCTTCCGGTTTGGCTGCGTGGCGTTTGTGACGTCGCGTCGGCTTAGCAGGAAAATTGAGCGGAATTGTCACTAGATATATTTTTATATTTTTTAAGTGTTTTATTAAAATATTAACTTGATGTTTTCTTAAAATATTTTAAAAGTATTTGTTATTATTATCAATGTGTATAACTTTCGAATTGTCCATACTGTCAGTTACGCCACATCACAAGCCTCCACAAGTCATTGCGATGCCGAATTGCGAAGTTCACGGATGCCGGTACACAATTTATAGCTATACGCATAGTAATAAACATTTGATATCGAATAACTTTACTGCCTACCTTTTATTACTTCCTCATGTATATATAAATCGATGTATTTCCTATCTCCGAAGGAAATGCGGAATATCTATTTTAGGATTAGCATGTCAAAAGGAGTCTTGAACGGTATCCTATTATTCCTTCTGTGATGTCAGGCCCTGTGAGATAGGGGAGTATGGGAAATAAAAGTTTTTTTCATCTGGCTGCAGGTTGATACAGTACTATTTCATGAACCGCTGTCGGCAAAAAGGGGTCTCTTAAACGTTGAACCTTTGTCTTTGTTTGTCTCTGACATTTTGTCTCATATCATGAAAGCTCCCATACGACTGAACGGATTTCGATGCTGGTTTTATTAATTTACAAGATCATTATTGTAATGGTTATTATATTGGCTCGTATATAACATCCCCTCTAGTGTCGGAAATCCGCTCTGGCCAAGGTTTCATTGTTGTTTCATTCGTAAATATTTCACGACAGCTGAAAGAATATTACGTCTCTGTTAATGGTTTAGTAGCCATAATTATTATATTAACGAATCCTAGTATTCACGTCAATAAATGTTAAGATTATTTTTTTACTCATATTTCTTGTTATTATTCGATCAAATTCAAAAGCAATTTGTTATGCCATTCATCAATGAGGATTCTTTCTTAGTGACAGCTCAGTGTCATTGGCTATGGACTACCGCGCAGCAGGTTCGTAGTTTGAATCCCGCCACGGGCTTGAGCTTCACCGCATAGTGGAAGGGCATTTTGCGAATGCCCGCCTGGCTAGCTACCACCCTCAAGTAGAAAATCTGTCGCCAAGCACCTTACGGTGTGTTCAGGCAGCTGTCCTAGAGAGCTAGTAATTCTAGGTTAAGCTTGTTAACATCTTCGACCACATAATCACTTACTATCAGGTGATATAGTGGTCAAAACCATACCTTTCAGCAATAAAAATTGTCAATAACAACCACACTATTGCAAGCGTATGCAGAAAAACTTTATGCCAAACTTGTAGTTATTCCAAATTAGAATTTCTCATATTATGGGAGTCCATGAGTAACCGATTCCTAGCCTCTTATTTTTATTTAAAATAAATTATTCAGTCGTTTCCTAGATATATTTTTAAGGTACCGCAAACCGTGTAGCAATACGGGTTCACTATGCCACCACAAAACACATTTTAACTTTTTTAATATTATTATGTTTGCAATAACGCCTGCTATGCGGATTACATTACAAAATTAAAAATATACGATAGGAAACATTTAAGTCATGTGCGGGATCCATCTCGATCGATGGTTAAAGATCGATAGGAAAGATTTGAGTTATGACGTTATGTCATGTTAGCTCAATTGGTTAGAGCATACACTTCAACTTGTTCCATTTCACCAATACGTCACATGATTGTATATAATGTTTAGATGCTTTAGATTTAGGCCCTTATTAGGCCTAAATTAGCAGCTTGTTGCCGGCAAGTACGAAAACCTTGCAAACCAAGGTCGATATTATGACTCATATCAGCGCACGCTGCAACGTGATTGTTACGTTAAATTGGTTATAAAAATATCGTTTCATAGGAGGTATTTTTATCAATCCATTTTATACGTTACTATGGCTCTTCTTTAACTTGCTTTTTAAAGATGGTAAGCAGGCTTGAACGGGATCTGGCTCTCAAGGACAGCTGCCAGAACTTTCCGTTAAGTGCTTGGCGGCCAATCTTCTACTTTAGAACAGTATGTAGCCAGTAAGGCATGCTCTACCATCAGGCTTCATTTTTATGTTTTTAATACTATAGTTTAGCCTTTGACCATAATGTCACTTTGTCTAGGTTTTGTACCTCACTATTTGTTAACCAAGGTAATGTAGCAAAATATATTCCAAGTAATGTTGTGTATGCGAGCCCCAAGCCGCCTGCAAAGCGTGGGGATTATGGCAAAACCCCCATATTAGGGGAGGCTGTGTTCAGCAGTTGACTATCCAGCTGGTACAGTACAGTAATGTTGTGTAGGTTATTCGTTCTTCATTGTATCATTTTTAATTGTTGATATTTTCAAAGACTGTTTAAAAATAAAAAATAATTTATAATTTTTAATATTTCACGAAATGTCAGCATTTTGAATACAACGAAAAGCTTCTGTCGCTTTCAATCAGCCGAGATGGTTTAGGTTTGAAGTTCGCCACATCACAAAACAAAGAAAAGCAATGTGTTGAATTGATTTGGGAGGAATAAACGGCATTTTTGTAGTATGTTTGAACGGTGCTAAGAGGAAGGGTTTTTGTTTGATTGATGAAGTAAAATTTTCTTCATCAACCCTACCCATTTCGCCTCTATTTTAAATTTACATAATCAATGGGCATATAGCAAAACAAAATCCATTCAAAATCTAACGCAAAAATCTTTTTTGACAAAAGCACTTACCCATCAAATAATTATTTTACTTGCCACTTCATCTGACTAATAAGTAGCTTTAACCGATAGACAGGCTAAAACAATGACGGTGAAACAGAAAGATTGTTTTTATTCAAGACATAAGTTTAAGGTCGTTACTGGAAATTACTCGAACATTCTGAAACAGGCTCTAAGACCTTACCTTACCTGATGGTAAGTTATGATATGGTCGAAGATGATCGTCTCCTATCAAAGTCAAGACCGCAGCAAACGTTGCTTTACCTAGATGTTCACCTTATTTCACATTTATTTCATAATTAGTTAAGTATAAGTACATAGGTAACACAAGTTGATCATGTGTAAACGAACCATGTCATTTCAGGACCCTCATAATCTGTAATTTTATTAAATATACGTCCAGCCCTTACAGAGGGGAGTGATCACAAACACAAACATCCGCGTATATTTATACAAACTCGAATTTACAACAATTCAAGTACCGTGCAAATTCCTGCTTAAGAACATAAGTACTGTTCCATATCTTTTGTTGGAAACGGTAAAGAAAGGATGCGCTGAATGAGCAGCATGCCAATACTCAGATGACTTGAGTAAGCTGTTGCTACACATCGAGCTCACAAATGGTTCCTTATCAATTCAACTCTCTTATTCATTGAAAGGTATGCATATATTAACAAAATACTACGAACTATATATATATATATATACAACACATACAACACTACAGCTACTACGATAAAAGCATTTAGATACCCATAAGTCATTGCAGACTCACAGGCACTCCAAACGCTCCAGCCCAGTGGGCAGCGTGCCCAGCATATTGGCAGCATTACCCGAAAAAAGAAAGAAAAAATATAAAATAAACCATTAAAAGAGTATAATATCTTAAAAAGGCATTCATAAAAGGCTTCTGAAAGTCAGCTGACCGTTTCAAAATATTTTTGCATTTTTTTCTAGAACAGTACTTTGTGTTGCTTGTAAAAATAACTTGTAATGATCCCACTGTACTTTGTGACGGAACAAGCTCGAGGTAAAGCTGACTAACCTCTGCCTATAACAGATGCATTTAATCACAAGTCACGAATTGCACTGTGCCCGTCACCTTGAGACATATTTGTTAAGTCTCATGTGCCTGTAATTTCACTGGCTCTCAAGAATTTACTGCCGGAACACACCGTTAGATGCTTGGCGACAGATTTTCCACTTGAAGGTGGTAGCTAGCCAGGCGGGCAATCGCAAAATGCCCTTCCACCATGCGGTGAAGCTCAAGCCGGCGGTGGGGATCGAACCAGGGTACTGCGGCGCGGCAGTCCATAGCTATTACCGCTCGGCCATCATTGCTTCAAGTTAGTATAAGGCTAATTAGATGATACAACATGATTTTCAATGTAAGTTAGAAACATTAAAAATAAATAAGCTGTTGTCACTAACTATTTAGTTCAGTCCCAAAGCTGCAACAACAGCATTGTTTCGCTTCGCTAATACCCCAGCAAAACACTCGAGCCGGCACAAGATGCTCATTAACCCTTAATAGGGGTGAAATTGCTCTCTCCTGATTTATTTAGGATCTCAGTTCGAGTAGCTGATATTAGTTTGTTAGGAAACTTGTAGAAGTGGCTTTCCTAAATAGTTTTTTTCTTTCGACATTAGCAAAGTTTTCGTTCTTATTCATGTCTTTCCTACGATGTATCGGACGAAATATTTTAATCTTTGTACTAAATTTCTCATACTCTCTGGTGCCAAATCTATTAGAATTTTCTAAATTTCAAATTCTTTAAGCATGCAATTATGGTAAGTAGCTCTTATTCTGTTATAACTGAAATCTAAATTCGTATACTTTACGATTGCGAATAACAGCAGATTTAGTCGCCATGTAACTTGGTTAAATTACTCACAAGTGAGTAGAATTTTCCTGTTTTTTACTGGTTTCAAAAAAAAAGAAGGTTGTCAATTTGACTGCAAGTTTTTAAATGTTTGTTACGCGATTAAGCCGCCAATTCTGAATTAATTTAGAGGAATCTTTTTAGTAGTTCATTTTCATAGTTCAGAGGTGCTATAATATATGTACATATATCAAAATCGGTTTAGCGGTTTGGTTATTTAAAATAAGTGGAAAACGTTCCTGTCAATTATGTAAAACTTATTGAAGAATTAATAGTTTAATTTTCAGTAACTAATTATTTTAATTGTAATTTTATGTGTAACATGAATGCGTATTTTAGAATACGCATATTTTAGAATCAGAATTCCAGACTTGTCTCTATTTTATGTATATTGTCAATATGTCACCTGTTCAATGTCACGCTCTGGTCAGATCTTTCGATCATCAACAATGCTCTAGTTGGAAAAATACAACTAAAGTTCTCAGCACACTGCAATGCGTCAACCATTGACCATGTGCAATGTACAGTGCTAGCATCTTACACTGTCTGAGTCACTGTTTTCTCTTTTAGAGCTCACCGCTGAAAATGTTAGTAACTTTAGGGTCTTTAGATGAACAAACACTATGGACTACAATATACGTAGTGTTAATTGATCAATATATGCGTATGTATTTATGTTCCACATCCTGGCATGTAGCTGCAATAATTTTGGGTCACCTCACCTTCTGGGCTATTCATTTTGCTATCTTTTTTTACTGCTGATAGGCTATGCTTTGACCTATATACTGCAATTTCTCTGCACAATAACGAGAACAATAAGAAAAAATCTAGTAAATAAAATAGACATAGTCAAGCCCGTGCCAACCAAGCAACGCATATTTTTGAATGCTGTGTATGTATTACGTCATCTACGACACATATTAAGTAAGTACTTCGGAGTTGTATTTTTTTACGTTTTATTTATTTAGTTAAATAATTAATATATAAAAATATATATCTAATATGCATAATGCATAATATGCATAATGCTATATTTATAAATCAAATTGAAGATTTTTTTGGCAATTTTGACATGGTGCTTTATTTGTAAGAACCGTTGGTATATTTTTTTACATCCATCAAACATATAGGTACAGGAATAAAGAAATGAATATAACGAAAACTACGAAAACTTTGCCCGCTTACTGAACTGGTTTAAACTGGTTCTGCACCCAAGCGGGCACCGCTGTGGCCGCTTCAACCTTACATGTGAAATAGTTACCAATACAACGGATCAATATGCATTTAGAAAAAAAACTTGTTTTAATAACCTTATCATACTTACGAAGCAGTCACCCTTGTAAACGAAAGCGAGTCGTAACTAAAATTACGAAATTTCCAATACCAGTAATGCCTTATATATTATCTAATTCCACACTTGGCAAAGCATTCGTGTACTAACGTTCCAAAAAGCTCATTCTATTTAGGAGACAACCATCAAATTTGTTAAATCGTAACTGCCTACCAACTCACTTCAATGAATGTTTGTCACGTCATGGTAGAAAGAGAAAGATACATAATGTGTTGGAAAAGGAGGGAATCAAGCCCTTTTCTGTAAGAACAGTTTCAAATGAATTAAATCTTGCTGTATTATTTAAAAATACTTATTACCTTAGTATGTATATGCCTTACAAGCACGGTAAGGTTATGTTTATCATTTAAAATCTGCATTTTATTATGTTTTTATCAGTAGGCTAGCTTTTCACTACTATCCTGATGGTAAGTGATATAATCTTCATGCACAGAATGTTCAGGCTAACCAATAATTACTGCGGCTCTCAAGGACAGATCCGAAACATACCGTCAGCTTGGCAAAAGATTTTTTACAAGATAGTTCTAGCCAGCCAGGTGGGCTTATTTTTAGGGTTCCATACCCAAAGGGTAAAAACGGGACCCTATTACTGAGACTTCGCTGTCCGTCCGTTCGTCCGTCCGTCTGTCACCAGGCTGTATCTCAAGAACGGTGATAGCTAGACATTTGAAATTTTCACAGATGATGTATTTCTATTGCCGCTTTAACAACAAATACTAAAAATAAAATAAAATGAATATTTTAGGGGGGCTCCCATACGACAAACTTGTTTTTTTTAACCGTTTCTTGCTCGATACTAATAACGGTCACAGATAGACGGTTGAACTATTCCCAAAATATTTCGTTTTATGTTCTCTTTAAATATAATAAATAAAAATAAAATAAATAGTTAAGGCGGCTCCCATACAATAAAAGAGGTTTCCGCCGTACCTACCCAGCGCAATCGTACACTGCGAAAAGTGTCTGTAACTTGCAAAATTAGGTTACAGATAATGATACGGAACCCTTCGTGCGCAAGTCCCACTCGCACATGGCCGGTTTTATTTTAATTCAATTCAATTCAAATAATTTATTTCAACCAACAAGGATCATGTGACAATATCGTTTCTAACAAATCAAATAGATATCAGACAAAATAATAATTGAATGTCATAATTAATATAATTCATCAATGTGTAACGTCCATACTAAAATATAATTATAAATAAATCAACATTAAATAAATAATAAATTACACATCGAAAATTCAATTATTAAATGTCATCCATACATATTAAACTAACCATTAGTCAGTACATGAATCATACATCAATGATTCAGGTACTGACAGTCGAATCTTTCAGCAAATGTCTTCAGAATGCCACTAGGGCTGGCCTGAACCCTGCGCACCAGGGATGTGCACCGTTTCCGCATGGTTGCATAGAAACAGTCGACCCGCGATTCGGCGAACATCCCCGATGCGCTACAGAACCGAGGCAACCGCAGTAGCACTCTAAACGCATTATTGTACTGGATCCGTAGGGCACTGTACTGCTTTTTAGTATAGTTTATCCACAGGCTGCTCGTGTAGAAATAAGTGCAATAGGCTCTAAAAAGAGTAATTTTGACCTCCCTCGAACAGCGAGCAAACCTGCGTGCCAACATGTTAGCTCTGGCTGACAGAGCCCTACGTTCCCTTTCGATGTCTGCATCGTCTGTCAGGTCAGAGGTCAACAAATGTCCGAGATACTTAAATTGATCCACCTTTTTCAGTGGTATCCCATTTAGTGTAATAGGTGGAATATTAACTAGACATTTTCCCCTGGCTCGAAAGACCATGCATTCACTTTTATTTTCGTTGTACAGCAAACCATGACTAGATGCATATTTTTCACAGATACCGATAAGTCTAGACAAACCACATACAGAAGCACTTAGCAGCACCATGTCATCCGCATAGCTTATGTTATTGATACTGACTCCGTCAATATGACAGCCGACATGTGTGCTGCTAAGCTCCTCTATTAACGCGTTCACGTACAGATTGAAGAGCTTAATGATTGCAGTATTTTTTTTTTTGAGGCTAGCCAGGTAGTTATTTGTGAAATTCCGTATTACCATATGGTACAGTGCTACGGTGGGGTTCGAACGAGGGATCTCCTGCGGCAGTCCATAGACTTAACAATTTGGCTATAACTGTTTAAAATATTTACCCTTAATGTTATATCAGCAGTCAGCACTAAATAAATCTGTGTACCGAATCCCATTCAGCCGTTTCGGAGAAAAGACAAACCCCTACACACCTGGCAGGGTGGTACCTGTATAACTACCACTCTCGAGAAGAAAATCTGTCACCAAGCTCCTAACGGTGTGTCCCGGCGGCTATCATTGCGAAAGCTATTATTTCTTAAGCTAGCCTGAACAATATCTTTGAGCAAATCATTACTTACCATCAGGTGAGACAGACGTCATCGTACAAAAACCGACAGAGGATCAACAACAGATTAAAACTGTTACTGAAGGTTAATCAATGATGAGTCGTCGGATATAATAATACAATTAAAGTTCCGTGTGGCTTAGTTCTAAGCAAATTAGCAAGTTCTAGTTCTACGTTGTGAGAATGAAAGGGCATGATGGATCTACGCCCTGCTTCTACACTGACTGAACGGTTTTACTTTACCTACTGAAGATTTTTGATGTCTGTACTTAAATTATATTTTTTATACAGTTAACAAAGTTTTCTTTTAATATTTTCGAACTTTTTAGCGTGATATAAGTGTTCAATAGTTAAGTACAATTTCAAAATATTCTGAGCAATGTTGTTTTTCATAACATTTGCTCGTAAAAATATTACGTAGGCGTTACCTGTATCAAAATGTGTTTACTTTGATCTTTGTGAGTGTAGTTTACAGTTCGATTTCTTACGCTGTCAGCAGATTGGCAGCAAAGAGGATGTTTTAGTTTATTAATTTATTTAGAAAAACAAACCATGGAATTATATATCTTCAGAGTCAAGGATATAAATCACACGAACCACTTAACTGTAAGCAGTATACTTAATACTTAGTGCGATAAGTTACCGAAGGCAATGGCCTACTTTCTTATTATTTTTTAAACTATTTCTTCAAATTGTAATTGTAAGTCAAATACTTACATAAATAATGAAAATTTTACTTACTTGAATATACTAGGATAGAGTGGTAAGGCACTAGTATTTCGTATTAAGTCAATATACGAAATACTAGTGCTAACTATAATATTCCAAACTTGGCATGATCTATTCTAGGCGTCGCCTACAGCTTAGGCATAAAAACCTTACAAACCCTCGCCAACAACTCGAGCTTATAAAATAGTTGCCTCGAATGGAGTAAGTATTAAAATTTCCGAAATACTATCATAATGTAAGTACTTTTAATGCGAATTCTATGATCATTAATAGTAGTATATATACCAATATCTCACCTGATGGCAAGTGGTTATGTGGTCTAAGATGATGTTCAGGCTAACCTAGAATTACTGGCTTTCAAGGACAGCTGCCGAAACACAAAGTTAAGTCCTTGGCGACGTAATGTGCTACTTGAGGGTGGCAGCTGGCCAGGCTGTCATTCGCAAAATGCCCTACTGACATGTAAACCGCTGTGTACGAACTGAACATCTTATAATATGCAGTTCGTCATAAATAGCGAACTGCAGTGCAGCCATGACCCTGAGAGATGGAGTTGTTAAGGTTCATGTGCCTGTTTCACTGGCACCCAAAGTACACTTCAAAGCGGAACACAGTAATATGAATATTACTGCTTGGCAGTAGAAATAGGTATGGTGCCAGTATTTCTCCGGACAAAACTGTCGCCAAGCACCTAACGGTGTGTTCTGGCAGCAGTCCTTGTGAGCCAGTGAAATTACAGGCACATGAGACTTAACAACTACGTCACAAGGTGACGGGCGCAGTGCAATTCGTGACTTGTGATGAAACGTAGCTGTTATAGGCAGAGGTTAGTCCGCTTTACATCAGGTGGGCCTCGAGCTTGTTCCGTCATAATAACATTAAAAAAAAACTGGCACGAAGAATTTGACTGCTACTATCTAACTGATCCTTTTATTAATTTTCTACCACAGGCATGCATTTCTACCATTAAGTTCGTAATTTTAATTTATACAATATCCAATCAAATCGTCACGCATGTACCGGAAGTAAGGTTGGCAGAAGTGTAAATGCCAATATTTTACTAGACATGTTTTGCTCCCATATATTAGAGGACAAGTCTATTGTCATCTACCAATCACAGTTCCTGACTAGTCAGACAAAAATAATAACTTGTCAACCCAAAGATCGTTACTTAAAAATACCACACCTCAGTTGACTTATATTTTTTCCTAAATTGGTGTAAAGGTTTTAACTGCGAAATCCTTCTCAATAATGGGTCCTTATCCTTGTGAAGATCTAACTTCATAAGCTGCGGTTATTCACATAATCCCAGTGGGACGAAGCACTCTGTTCAACACAACTTGCATTAAAACTTTGACATCGTGATGGTTTCTGACGTCACAGGATTGACCTTTTGCTATTTGGTTTTGGTTCGAATCCTACCGACCTACATATTTAACATAAAAGTATATTGGCAAAAATATCTTATTGGGTTTTCGTATTCTAGACCGAAGTAATTATGAATTGGGACAAAAAATTTAGACCATTTAAAATCTGCAATATTAATTAAAATATGATAAACCATCAATATAAAATTAAATACTAACATGGCTGTTACAATAATAAAATTTTGGTTTATTCCCAAATGAAGTATCATTAGACGTTGTTATTAAATCTGTAGGGAAACAGTGGTTCGCATTAGAATCCAGTCGCACGAAAAATAGGGGAGAGAGAGAGGGGTTTTGACGATAGGGAAAGGTGTTCGAACTACCCCGTGAAAGAGGAGTTGAGCAGAAACACTCACTTTTTAAGATTTCTCATTTCTAATTTTCTAACCTTACTTTTCATTCTTCGATCTTTGAAATTTCCTGGTGCGTTCCGAAACACTCCAACAGTACCAATCTATCGAGTGAAGTGCGTTTAGGACAAAGTGATATTTAGGTGCGACGACGAGCGATACCAGGAGGAGCGCGCGAGGTTACTTGCGACCAAAACAACACGCGAGCCGAGCGAGCAAAGCGAGCGTGCCACGTCAACAGCCGGCGATGCACCAAAAGACAAGGCAAAGTAAAGTTTTACCCTTTAATAACGTCCAAACCCCCTATTCTTCTACTTACATGTACTTTTATAAGTGACTCAGGCATCAAAATTGGCAAGTTAGGTTTCTTACCTATACCTATTTTTTTCTTATCTCACCTATTTTAAAATCATATTTCAGATAGGGGGGGTTCTTCACACAAAGCAAAACATGCACAGAGGAGATTCCCCTCCCCCCGTCCCGTGCTTGGCTGAACCGTGATATGTGGCTGGTAGTGTGCTACTATGGCACTGCTAATGTAGCTCTGCTGTTGACTGCTTCGGACACCACGGAGAGTCGTGTGTAAGGAGTGCAGCTAGAATGGCCATAAATGAGCAGTAAATACGTTATCCGTCGGTTTTTTACCACTGATTACTATGCGAACATATCGGAAACAAGAAGAATCATCCTTGAAGATGGTGTCTTTCGCTTACAGCTCTTAGTTAGTGCACTCGAACTTGGAAGGCAGGTGCGCATGTAATTTTTGTGCATAATTTTTGCTAAAGTGTGGCATTAATTAAATGAATTGTTTTTTCTGATATTATTCAATAATTGGTTACAATTATTACTACTACTACGAATATGATGGTTAGAGAAAAATTACGGATTTCTGTTCCATAATTTAGGTAAAGTAGGTACTTGTCGACGGGTCAGCTGAATAATTACAGTAATTTTATATTAAGTATACGGCAAAGTCTTATTTACTGCAGGGAGCTAACCTGAACAGAACTGATTTGATGTACACACGGTACCTTCTCATGTTATCTCTGGAAAATAATTTAATTACTTTTTTGTGAAATCATAATCTTTGCGTTAACGTTTGATATATAATATCAAAATTTCAGTTGTATAACTAGTGAGTAAAACATAGGTCATACGGATAGACCGACGGACAGACGAACAGAGGAGTCTCATTATTAAGGCTCTTTTTTCCCTTTTGATATAGAACCTTAAAAAATACATATAAAAACTTCACGTCGGTAACTATAAAAACTGGCAATACACAAAGACAATATGTTTAACGCTTATGTTAGTCGATTTTAGTAATTATATTAAGTGACTAATTAATTTATCTCCACGGAAAAAATCGTCATACAGCTCTTTTTTATTTTTTATGCTTGATAGATTAGGCTTTGACCGCTACCTCACCTGATGGTAAGTGATGATATGGTCGAAGATGTTGTTCAGGCTAACCTAGAATTACTGGCTCTCATGGATAGCTGCCGGAACACACCTTTAGGTGCTTGACGACAGATTCTCTACTTGATGGTGGTAGCTAGCTAGGGGGACATTCTCAAAATGCCCTACCATTGGCGGGCAGATCCTTGTATAAGTATTTTATAATAATGATCACTTTTTTATAAATAGATTTAAGCATTACTTTGCGGAAATCCATATTTAATATGAACAAATCTTTTGAAAAAATATTAAATTATTATTTTAGAATAACATTAAAAATATTATATATCTAGTAACATTTTCACGTAATTTTCCTGCTGACATGACATCATGTTATTTTTTCATTTTGTGACATCCCCTTTACCACTGCATGTGACAGCATAAAAGGACAGATTCCCATGAAAAAATACCGAAGCTGGCGGTGGTATCACCCAATATCATGGCGTTTCAGTAATGTAGGGAATATTATATTTATAATCTACAAATGACAATGTTTGTGAAAATGTGATGTGACGCGTGTTTGTTTGTTACTCTTTGCTTGTTGTGTGTTACTTCTACCTACTGAAATAGCAGTATCATTTTGGATGAAACTGATTTGATAATTTAAGTCCTAGGAACTCGTTTGTACATCATCACCGTTTTATCATTATCTACGCCGGTAAAATCGCGGTGCGCAGCTAAGCTTGGAGCCCTGATGTATGGCAATCGAGGTTCATTTTAAGTAGGTGTTCTTAAATTATGATTTATTTTAATAACCCGTTATTAACATGGACCTCGATTGCTATGATATCATCAAGGCTGAATACAACTACTCGTAAATATATGCAAACATCGGCTTAGGTGTCTACGTTATATCGTAAATTCTTTCACGTTATCTGCTTAACGTATATCCTAACCTATTTCCAAACAATCTCGCACCTGTATGTAAGCATATATTGGGTACAAGTTGATAAAAAATGGAGCAAGGCATAAGAGGTGCGGCGGGTTGTATTTTTATTAAAATCTATATCTATCTATACTTATAATAAAACTGTAACAGGTCCAATTCTGTACATAGAAGATATTTTGCAAAAAAAAAATTTTAGAGCACACTGTACCTGATACTGATGCCAAATCTGTATTATTTTTTATTTTTGTCTGTCTTTCTGTCTGTCTTTCTGTATCCCGGCCGCGCATCACTCCAAAACTACTGAATGGAATTCAATGAAACTTAACACGATTTGAGTTCATACTGCGAAGAAGGTTATTGTATACCTTTTATCCCGAAATTCAGCACGGTTCCCTCGGGAAAGGGGATGAAAGTCAAAATGTTACTTAGTTTTAATTTATTAACGCGTAGTCCGATTTCAATTATTCTTTTTTTGTTAGAATAGTGATGAGTGAACCCGGAACCCCATGGGCAGCCCGGTACCCCACGGGCAGCCCAGCACCCCATGGGCTACTGAATATAATACAATGAAACTTAACAAGATTTGTGTTCATACCACGAAGAACGTAATTGTAACTTTTTATCCCGAAATTCAGCACGGTTCCCTCAGGAAAGGGGATGAAAGTCAAAATGTACACTTAGTTGTAATTTATTAACTCGTAGTCCGATTTCAATTATTCTTTTTTGTTAGATTAGTCATGAGTGAGCCCGGAACCCCATGGGCAGCCCGGCACCCCACGGGCAGCCCAGCACCCCATGGGCTACTGAACTGAATTCAATTAAACTTAACACGATTTGAGTTCATACCACGAAGAACTTTATTGTATACTTTTTATCCCGAAATTCAGCACGGTTCCCTCGGGAAAGGGGATGAAAGTCAAAATGTTACTTAGTTGTACTTTATGAACGCGTAGTCCGATTTCAATTATTCTTTTGTTGTAAGAATAGTGACGAGTGAGCTCGGAGCAGCCCGGCACCCCACGGGCATTCCGGCACCCCATGGGCATCCCGGCACCCTACGGGCAGCCTGGCACCCCACGGCCAGCCCAGCACCCCATGGGCAGCTCGGCACCCCACGGGATTCTCGGCATCCTTATTTAGATTTGCCAGCTTGCTAAGATAAAACTCTAAAATCTGGAACATTCGCCACAATCAATTTTTTTAACTATTTATCTTTTGCCGGTTACATTTTGGAGACTGCGCAATGGAAGTGTACAATCTAATATATTTTTGTTCTACCGCCAAACAAGGAGACCTCGGCAAAAAGATACCGTTCTATAATCGAAATTTCAAAGAAACGCACAAAGTACCTACTTTGCTTCAACATTTATTGTGCGAACCGCGAAGGAACTCTCTGAGTTACTTAACTACTGTCTTCTGGAAAAACAAGCTGGGAGTTATCAAACCCAAAGTAAAAAGCTCCTTTCTGAGCTATGCTTTACTAAGAGTGCTTCACCACAGACCACAGCGTTGCTTAATATGAGATAAACCGTGCTCAAATGTGAATAATTAGTTTGCAGGTACGGCAATCGCGAACGAAGTCGCAGGTACAGCTAGTTAAAAATTAAATTATAAATATGGTTGAAGCAGTGATGGCTCAGTGGCATTGGCTATAGACTGCCGCGCAGCAGGTCCATGGTTTGAATCCCGCCGCGGTTTGAGCTTCACCGCATGGTGGAATGGCATTTTGCCCGCCTGGCTAGCGACCACCGTCAAGTAGAAAATCTGTCTCCACGCACCTAACGGTGTGTTCCGGCAGCAGTCCTTGAGAGCCAGTGAAATTACAGCCAGATGAGACTTAGCAAATTTGTGTCAAGGTGACGGGCGCAATGCAATTCGTGACTTGTGACAAAATGCATCTGTTATAGGCAGAGGATAGTCCACTTAAGTTCAGGTGGGCCTTGAGCTTGTTCTGTCAAAATAACATTAAAAAAAATGTATTATGTACATGCACATTAAAAAAAAGTTTAGTTTTTATAGAGTTGATTATACACAAAACATTATCAGAAGGCTATTGATTTAATCAAAGTAACAGCTGAATCTATCTGGAGTTGCTCAGCATTACAACGATCTAAATAACATTTATTTGTTTTTTCTTTTAATTTTACTTTAGAGTACCTGTTGAAACTAAGAGAATGTGACGAAATTGATCCATTATAATTAGGTACAAATATTGTGACAAAAATAGGTGGTACCGTATTATTTTTTCTCAAATAATTGCGGACATATAATTTCTTTCAGATGTTTTTAAATTTCAAAAAAAAAACTACATAACGTGTTTTGGTACATTCTGTGTTGGTACGGAACTCTCGGTGTGTGAGTCCAACTCGTACTTAGTTGGAATTTTTCACATGGCCTTGTTAAATGTCATGCAATCAAAAAAGCACGTGAGATAAAGTTTTGACCACAACAATTACACAAGAATATTACAAAACTATTTTATTTGATGATTGAAAAGTAAGAATAGTAATTGACGATCACGATTTTTAACATAATGCTAATGGACTAAAGATTTTCGAGCTTCTGCGATTCATCTGGGTCACAACCTCACAACACAGAGGTTCCCCAATATTGTGTTGATATCAATTAGCGGCTTAAACAGATCTGTGACGCTAATTAAACAAGAACAAATTAAAAAAACAAAATGTACTTGTAATGGACACTTGTATATTGTTTGGGATTAATAGTAGCTAGATAATTATCGCCGTCCGCTCATGACTTGCACCACTTATCCCACTGTGTTATCTCCAAATATACAAACGAGTATCAAGATACCTCGGATGTAGTCGAGCGTAACACAAATCGAGCAGAAGCCATCTTTCTTTTCGCTGTAAATAAAAACAAAGCAAAAGATTGTGTGACGTAACACTGTGTACATTACACAATGAAACCACCCTGTGTTTTACCTGGATGTTCAAGAATCGTGAGTACAAGTGTTTTTTTATTTATCTAAGAGATATAGAAAGAATATTTGTGATTTCCTCAGCGTCATATCGATAACTCACATTTTTAACGCCTGATTCGAATACTTCGCGCAATATAAATATGTATACATTATTATTACGTGTTCTATTCAGGCGCTATTTCTGTATTTTGATATGAAGTTACGTCTCTAACGTGAAGAAAGTGACAAATAATCACATTGAATAATTCTACTTACTGCCTGTTCTTTTTTGCTGGGTAAATATTATAAAGAGGAAAAGAAAGACAATAATGTGCTCAATTATAAAAGACAGCCGTCATGAAGAAGGCTGACCAGATACCGAAGCCTAAACTTAACTTATGATGTTATTGTGTCGTGCTTGGTGTTGTTAGAGAACATATAGTTTCATATAATTTTCTTTTTCCCTTGCTCGTAAAGTGAGTTTAATTATAACGTTCTTAGGGCCATAAACCGAACTATAACAACCTCGTACATAATAATACTATACACTAGTGCGTAATAGAATTATCCCTACAAAGTTAAGTTAGTACCTAACTGCAAATTATATGCGAGTAAACAGAGCATTTCAATTTAATCGGGTAATTTAGCCGATTAAATTGATCGGATCTCTTAATTTAGCCGATTATATTGATCGGATCTCTTAATTTAGCCGATTATATTGATCGGATAAATTCCGATCAAATTAATCGACTGATTTACGAACACTCGGCTGATTTGCGCCCTCGCCTACGGCTCGGGCTGCAACACACAGCCTCGTGTAAAATGAGCAACTTAGCTCACTTGTATCATAATCAACTATTATCAACCCCCATCTCCAAATTAGAAATGAATGATGGAGAAAACCATTCAGCGCATAATAAATAATCTGAAATTTTGAGTAGATAGTAGAGACCAAGTTTTTTTTTTATTACCTTCTGTCTATAACATATTCATTTCGTCAACCACGAGTTGCACTGTGCCCGCCACACTGAGACATACAGTTGTTAGGTCTCACATGCCTGAATTTTAGGAGTATTAAGATTTAAATTGTATGTTAATCTTTTGTAAAATTTTAAGCAAGGTGTTATTTCTGGTTCTTTTCAAATCGTATTAGTTCGAAAAAGTTAACGTTCATCCATTTTCCTACCTAGATACGTATATCGGGTCGGTACAAATATTTGCATTCTGTTCTTTCTACCTTACGGCAATATTTACTACGTATTTGCGTTTTTTTTTTTTTTTTTTTTTTTTTTTTTAATGTTATTGTGATGGAACAAGCGCGAGGCCCACCTGATGTTAAGCGGTATCCTCTGCCTATGACAGATGCACTTCATCACAAGTGACAAACTGCACTGCGCCCATCACCTTGAGACAGTTGTTAAGTCTCATTTTGCCTGTTATTTCACTGGCTCTCAAGGACTGCTGCCGGAACATACCGTTAAGTGCTTGGCGACAAATTTTCTACTTGAATAATCATTGAACTCAACCATTCACCAAAAAGGAAGCTGATCAAAGTACAACGGAGTAATGGTAAACATTCAGTATTGGTACTCACTGTGTTATGTTTAAATATAAGTAATGCGTAATCACCATATCTAATCTTATCAGTACGTGTTCTATAAAGGCATATTCACTACGATTTTGTTAAAAACTTTATGTATAATTCGTGTGAAGTTAGAGGATATATTACGAAATGTTATGTGCTATATAAATATTAAGGCCATGTTCAACAAACTAGCGTTATACGATGTAATTAACTGTTAACATTCATTTGAAGATATGGAAATTCCTATTTAGACTTCACACAATTCTAATGGTGATTTCCTATGGTTTGTTCCAGAGAGACATCGAAAAAATTAGTACTCTTTGTAATACACTGCGGTATCGATATGTGGTACCGTTATAATGGTACTTCAAAACTATAACCATTTTTTTTATGATATTTTGACGGAACAAGCCCGAGGCCCACCTGATGTTAATTGGACTAACCTCTGCCTATAACAGACGCATTTCGTCAACGACGAATTGCACTGTGCCCGTCACACTGAGACGTCCAGTTGTTAGGTCTCATTAGCCTGTAATTTTTCTGGCTCTCAAGGACTGCTGCCGGAACACACCGTTAGGTGCTTGGCGACAGATTTTCTACTTGAGGGTGGTGGTTAGCCAGGCTGGCATTCGCAAAATGCCCTTCCACCATGCGGTGAAGCTCAAGCTCTGGGCGGGATTCGAACCATGGACCTGCTGCGCGGCAGTCCATAGCCAATGCCACTGAGCCATCACTGCTTCAAAATATATAAATAATATAAAGTACAGTCCATCTTTCTATCTCATGGCGTGTATCATGTAACCCACATAAAATTTTGGTAAAAATGTTACTTGCCTATGTTTTATTTTATACTTGATAGGCTAGTCTTTGACAATTCGCACTTGATGGTAAGTGATGATGTGGTCGAAGATGTTGTTCAGGTTAATCTATATATAATTACTGCCGCTCAATGACAGCTGCCGGAACACACCGTTAGGTGCGACAGATTTTCTGTTTAAGGGTGAACTGGCCGGCCCATTTTCCATATAAACGTCGTAGGGTAAGCACTCCCTTATTTGAGGGTTTAGGTCCAAAATAAAGCATAATACCGATTGATCTCACCATTATCTAGGCTTGTATGATGCCGAAATTTTAATAAAATAATTAACTTGAGAATTATGAGCCTTGAAACATTTTTATATAAAGTTTTCGAGGCTCATAACTTACAACTGAAATATCTTAATTTCAAAATTGCCGGAAACTATTATATAATTATGACAATATTATAAAATGGAAGACTTTTTTATAATATCGTCATAATTATATGATTTGTTTTTGATCTGCAGCGAATTTTGTGCTGCATATTTAAATAAATAAAGTGTTAATACAGCTCAGGCCACTGCACATTTTCTATACTTTTTTTTGAACAGATGTTGTCGTACAGTGGGTAACCAATTTTTTTAATTTGTTTTAGACTAATTCTTGGTGTATCTTCAAGTATTTTTTTGTAATACAGTAAGAAGTGTCAATAAGGCATTCTTTCATAAAGATAACTTTTAGGGCATCTTAAATTGTTTCAATGAAGAACCAGAAATCCACCTGAGGCACTAACTGTCGTATTTATAAAAAAGTAAAAGTAATTACTTAGCTAAAGTAATTACTCGAACAACGATTTTAATTCTCTAGACTAGCAATTTGCCTCAAGTTAGAACTGTCAAAACTTAGAATTCTTAGTCAAGTAAAAGTCACCATTTCGTTTACTTAAGCATTGAGAAATTGTCTATTTTTCATTTGATTTTGAGGTTATTGCGTCGGAAGTGAAGTTGTTTTAAACAATGGAAAGCATTAAAGCTACTTTTGATCTTATAGACGATTACAGTACATTTTACCGGAGATTGAAGTTGCTGAGCCTAGAAGTCGCAAAGTGTACTTTCATCATTAGGACCCAATATTTATAATTAGTCGGGAGAAAGTTTTAAAAAAACATTGCATATCTCCAAAACTATTGTGGTGGATGGGATTTTACCAGATATTGCGGACTCTTTACTATCAGAGACTGAACGAGCGCTTCCTGTAAGTACGCTGTGCAAGTTACTAACGGCCTTACGATTAATACCACAAGTAGCTTCTAGATTGTATGTAGAGAACTCATATAATACATGCATATTTCACAATCTACAATGTGTCACATACCTAATGAATAGAGTTACTCGAGCTTTGGCTTTGCTAGCAAAATTTCATTAAGTTACCAAAAAAAAACTAAAATTTACGTTGAAAATCTTGGTTCTATAAGATTCACCTGGACTGAAAAATTATTACTGATAAAGGATAACAAAACTAACCAACCATAACCTGTATAAACATTATATAGAACTTCAATTTGGCGTGACATTCGAACCCAAATCTGTCGTATAAGGCTGTATAAGGTTACAAAAATAAAAATCACATAACATGTACATAATTCAAGCGTAAAAGATACATACAGAGTAATATCATGTCAGACGCTTTGTTTCTCCCAAAAATCACATTCCTGTTTTTAGAACAAATCAACTATAATACCTATTTATTTTTTTAATGTTTTTGTGACGGATCAAGCTCGAGGCCCACCTGATGTTAAGCGGACTAACCTCTGCCTATAACTTCATATACAGATGCATTTCATTACAAGTCATGAATTGCACTGCACCCGTCACCTTGAGACATAGTTGTTAAGTCTCATGTGCCTGTAATTTCACTGGCTCTCAAGGACAACTGCCGGAACACACCGTTAGGTGCTTGGCGACAGATTTTCTACTTGAGGGTGGTAGCTAGCCAGGCGGGCAATCGCAAAATGCCCTTCCAGCATGCGGTGAAGCTCAAGCCGGCGGTGGGGATCGAACCAGGGTACTGCGGCGCGGCAGTCCATAGCTATAACCGCTCGGCCATCATTGCTATCTAAATAATAAAACGTATATTGTTACACTAAAATCGGTTTTTAATGATATTTCATTAGAATTGATAATTAAAATACATATTCGACTAAGATTTTATAATGAAGAATTCTTCACTTACTCAAGTAATGATTTAACCAAGAAATTATTTAGCCACAAGAAATGACTTGTTTATAAATACGGCTGTGAAAGTCTTAAGATGTGTGAATTCCGGACAAATTCTGAATAGATAAATAAGATACTGAGACATTTCAATTTACGATATTATGTTGCATTTTTAAGTAATCTTAGTGTATTAATAAAATAAACTTGTGTTAATTTCGATAAATTTAAAGATATCCTACCATAGAACTAGGACAGTGACATTTAGCTAATCTGACCACTATACATCATCTCACTTAATAACAGCTAAGAAGAAGCAGTGATGGCTCAGTATCATTGGCTATAGACTGTCGTGCCGCAGGTCCATGGTTGGAATCCCGCCGCGGGCTTGAGCTTCACCGCATGGTGGAAGGGCATTTTGCAAATGCCCGCCTGGCTAGCGACCACCCTCAAGTAGAAAATCTGTCGCCAAGCACCTAACGGTGCGGTTCGGCAGCAGTTCTTGAGAGCCAGTAAAATTACAGGCACATGAGACTACAACTATGTCTCAAAGTGACGGGCGCAGTGCAATTCGTGACTTATTACGAAATGTTTCTGTTTTAGGCAGAGTTTAGTCCGCTTAGCATTAGGTGGGCTTCGTGCTTGATCCGTCACAATAACATAAAAAAGACAGTCTAAGTAAAATCAAGGTCCCTCCTTATTTTTGACAATAACATTGTAACTAACTTCATGTAAGTAATCATATTCAAATACAATTACTCTCATTATCTGTTGTAATTAGGCTAATTCGAGGCTATTAACTCAAATAAAATTCTACCTGCATAATGGGGATAATCATCATTGCCATTAAGAGATCTTAAACCAAGGTTAAGTTTTGTTCATGTGAACATTGTACCAAATTTTTTTGTGAAGATTTAGAATAGAATAACATTTATTGCCAGTAAAACACAATTTAACAAATTGAACATTGACCAAATAAGAAAATGGAAAATATACTATAATAACAAATCTTTTTAAAATATTTTATGAAATCATCAAATTAATATTTTAATAAAACACTTGCGCTCGTAGAGTCAAGACCTCCTGAGGATGCTTCGTGTAGAATCGAAACGCGTCGAAAATTCTTCCGGTTTGCTGCGTGGCGTTTGTTACGTCACGTCGGCTTAACAGGAAAATTAGGCGGAATTGTCACTAGATACCTATATTTTTGTATTTTTTAAGTGTTTTATTAAAATATTAATATGATGTTTTCATAAAATGTTTTAAAAATATTTGTTATTATTAAATATGGATTTCCGCAAAGTAACGCCTGAATCTATTTATTATAAAAAATACTATCTAATTTAGTTGGCAATAAGGGTAGGCTCAGCACTGTACTGCGTAAGCCGGATGGTTTTAAGCATACCCCTTTGCTCAAACATAGGTGTTATAATGTTAGTTACAAAAAGGTAGCCGTTTGACCACGGTCTCGCTTGACGGAAATTGATGATGTGGTAGAACGTGAAGCATGCTTTTCTAAGAGGTGTTCACTTTAGACTTGAAGATTCTCAGGTTATTATCAGGAAATAAGAAAGCCTATAACCGATACCTATTTCTACCACTAATCAGTTATGTTCGTACTGCTGTGTTCTGGTTTGAAGTGTGCGGGTTGCTGGTGAAGTTACAGACCCATAAGACTATCTAAGATTCTTCAAAAACAAAAAAAAAGTGATCAACCTTGATTTATATTGTGTCCAGTGGCAAGCGCGCCACCAAGAGGAATCTAATGACGTATAGACAAAGGATTTATCAAAATCAGTTGAGCCGTTGAGTAGTTGCCAGTGAACATAGGAAAGGACATAGATACATACATGTCAAACACATAACCCGTACTTTGGGCTTCAACGCAGTTGGGTAAAAAAGTATTGTTGACCATGAAGGTACTCGTAAGTCGTGTTTTCATATGCCCTGTTGTACTGTAAAAGAGTTGAGGGCAGATCATGCAATTTAGTCAATTTGTGAAGAAGCATTATTCCAGGATAAGACCGTTCAAGTTCTTCAACTAAATGACATAGAATGTCAGCCCTAAAGTTAATTTTTTAGCTTGTAGTTTATTTTAAGTGAACCTCGTCTAAAAAAACAAATTTCAAATACAACTGTCACAATTTAAAAGTATACCCGTCTATTTAGTAAACCACAAACGCTGCAAATTGTACGGAACGGCGAGATATTTATTTTTTGTAAAATAAACGCTATCTAATCCATTGAAGTTTTTAAATTAATATGTTAACACATAAATGTGATTATAATTATTACTATTATTAAATAATAGTTACTATTCAACAATGAGTTGACATATCAATCAGTTAATGACGTACCTAAGACCTTGCGTTTTTTCATAAATAAATGTATTCTTAATCCAGTACACAGCTAATATAGCAACGGTAAATTTCATATTAATGTTGTTTTAGGTTTTAGCGATTATAACACATAGTATTTAAACAGTTTTAAACGGTTTAAAGTTGTTTGATTACTAAATTTCATATTGTTTTGATAGGTTAACTTTTGGCCATTATCACATCTGTGGGATGGTGGTCGAACTATGTCACAGCAGGTTTACGCTAAAGTGAGAATTGCTTCTCAAGGACAACTGCCGAAGTACACCGTTTATTATTTGGTGACAGATTTTGTACTTAAGACTACACAACTATTAGTAATATCCCACATTACCTTCATACAAAAGACGGTTTTTTAAATACTGGCTGTTAATACGACGTTAAGCTCAAGACATGGTGCATAAAGAATTCCTGTTTTTACAGAGTACCACTGCAAGCTAACTACTAATTAGAGTTCTTTAAATAACCACCGACGCTAAAGATCATCGAGTATGATTAATTATTTAACAAAGATTCTTTCATTTATTCAGTAACAAAAAATCGTCACGATTAATGACACACAGCTGTTTAGCAAACTGTGTTATTGGATTGATTTCATGTTGATGTTTTGTTTTTATTTATTTGTTTTCTATCGCTTAAGTGTAAGAAGAGATAGTAATATTTAAAGTATTCAAAACATTATTCCTTTTTATACTTACTGTACTAGATCACCCGGATTGTACAATGCTGAATGTTTAGCCAGGAATTACCATGATCCCCACGCGTTTGGGAATCGCAGTGTAACCCTTAAGTTGCCCTTAGTCATCTTTTAC
Organism: Plagodis pulveraria; assembly: GCA_963890685.1. Taxonomy (NCBI): domain Eukaryota; kingdom Metazoa; phylum Arthropoda; class Insecta; order Lepidoptera; family Geometridae; genus Plagodis; species Plagodis pulveraria. The sequence continues at coordinate 8,710,280 of OY982950.1, forward strand.
GACACCATGGATGTCATACTCGACTCGGGCTATATACGGACTATATTGTTAGTTCCTTTATATGCTTTTAGGGTTGTTGAATATAATATTTACGGTGTTTCTTGAGTCAATACCCGTTGTACACTTTTTATATTATTTAAAAGACTACATTTTCAAAGACCGAAGGCTAAAATGTTACCCCACCATCTCTACCCGCTTTGTTGTAAACATTCAGATTGGTTGGTTCAGATTTTATGTTAGCAAATCATTTGGCGAAAAAACAATGATTTATATAAAAGACTTAAGTAAGTATTATTTGACTTATAAATAATCTGTTTTTTTTTTTTTTTTTTTTATGCCTGTTTGGTTAGCCTTTGACCACTATCTCACCTGATGGTAAGTGATAATGTGGTCGAAGATGTTGTTCAGGCTAAGCTAGAACTCTTTTGAAGAGACAAACCATTCATATGACGGATCTTCAATCAATGACCCCGGCGCCTCATACGTAGCTCTTCATGAGAAGCAATTATCAAACAGAAATCTCTTAATTGCACTTTATTCGTTTTTACATCCAAATATTGATAAAAATAGGAAAAATGGAATGTTTGCAACTACTCAACATAATGAATTTTCACCTTTGCTAAAATGTTGCCGAAAATCTGTAACAAATACGCCGAGAAAATTTTATAATTGGATATGTTTCCCTGTGAAACGTATCTATTATTTTCTCTAATTTTTGCGCATTCCGGACAAATAATAGGTGTTTTTATCATGATTCATGTTTTATTTTATGTTCCGTTACAAGGTCTTGTACAATTGACCTAAATCGTCCCCTTTATACCACACTACCTGTCGCGAGAACTAAAACCTATTATTTGTTTTTATGCCTGATACTTTAGCCTTTGACCACTATCTCACCTGATGGTAAGTGATGATGTGGTCGAAGGTGTTGTTCAGGCTAACCTAGAAGTACTGGCTCTCATGGACAGCTGCCGGAACACACCGTTAGGTGCTTGGCGACAGATTTTCTACTTGAAGGTGGTAGCTAGCCAGGCGGGCATTCGCAAAATGCCCTACCACCATGCTATAACGACTGCCATCCTAAGACAACAACCGGGACCGACGGCTTAACGTGCCCTCCGAAGCACGGAAACGCTCAAGAGTAATGTCACTAGCGGTCACCCATCCAACTCATGACCGCGCGACGTTGCTTAACTTTGTTAATCGGTTGGAAACAGCTAAGTAAACTTCGCTACGAGCGCTTAAAATTTTATTCATATTACCAAATTATATATTAAGAGTTAACAGTCGTTGTAGGCATTAGTCGGGTAGTAAGAATATTTATTTTTATTCTTAGAAATGTTAGAAGACAGTCATATCAATGTTGATTGAAATATTTTGTTTACAAAGATTACAAAAAATGGATTCATAGTCCGTAATTAAAATTCGTCATACGATACACATTTCTCGATATAGTCTTGACTAGTGAACAAATCAAAAGACTCTAGCAAATGATAATGCTATAAGATGATTCTATTAAAGTATGTAAGGATATTTTACTAAGATGCTATATGTATGTTGTTTTGATATGTTTTGCGATGCAGTATTGTGTTTATCTGTGTTTATCTTTTATCTGTGCTATCTGTAAGGAACAATTTAGGGCAACAAGAAAATAACAATTATTATTTAACAAGTATTCTTCTTTTACTGCCTTGAAAGTCTGGTGGTGTAAAGCATCAAAAATGATATATAAGTTCTGGGATTAGGTTTTCAGTTCGGAGTTTCGGTTTTAATTGACATCGACATTTCTATTTGAGTCTGGGACTATGTCAGATTGATGGAAGTAAGCCCACCTCTATTTACGTGTACAGCATAGTTCAGTTCATAGTTGAAGAAATGCTTACCTCATTAGGGAGCCATAATCCCCACGCTTGGCAGGCCTACGGATTCCAGTTAAGAGCATTTCTCTAGAAGTCGCTGCTGCCCACTTCTGGTATTGTTCATTTGTTACGATTCCCAAAGGAAGATAAAATGAGGCGTGCAATTATTGTCCGGCACCGCACGGGGATAGGCCCTGGGATGACAGTTCTAACACAATTATAATACGTGGATAGAAAACACCCTCAAGGATATAAGTGTGGTGACGAAATGGTATGATATAATTTGTGTTAACTTATTAGAAACTAGCTAGGACCCGCGTTGTATTAACCCTTGGCCACCTAACGTGTATTCTAGTAACACATCCACCTAACGTCGGTCATGGTGACCGATTGCGTATAAGTACTATTAAGAAGGCGAAAAGGTCATAATTTGGTAAAAATCAAAACTACATCATATTTTTCGGATGTTTTTATTTTAAATTGTTTTACTAAACTCTTCAAATTAACGCTTTTTATTTATTATTATTATTTATGAAAGTTGACCAAGAAATATTTTAACAAACTATAGGTTTTTTAATTGAGCTGAGATCTAAGCATTAACAATAAATAAAACTACTTAGTTTTTAATTATTTTAGTAACTTAAATATGTAACTTCTTACATTAAACTTTCATTGGCACAATCAAATCACAATCATTACAAAATTACAGCCTCCAAACATTTACAATTTCTTGCGGCAGCTTACACACATTTTTTGAGAACACTCAACGCAAATTGGATTTTTGCACTGAAAACACAAATGGAATGTTTTACGTTTCTTCTTTGGGTCACACGTTGAGCAAGTTTTGCGTATTTGCAATTTGTCAGAGCTGTCTGCCGAAGATGTTCTTGGTTCTTCACCTATTTTGAGAACCCGGCGAATACTATTCTGAAGTTCCCTTTGCAATCCAAACTGGTTTACTCGACGTCTTAAATGGGGTTCGACAAGATCTTTAGCCAGTCGTTTAGTGAAATTCAGTCTGGGCACCTTTCTCTGAGACTGGTTTAAGCTGCTGATGAGGTATGCATTTGCTGCAGATATATCCAGCAGTCTGTAGAAGATCGCCATTGGCCAGCGCTGAGTGCGTCGAGAAGTTGAGTAAATGGCACATTTCTGATCTAATGTATCGACGCCACCTTTGGTGCTATTATAGAAAGTTATCATTTCTGGCTTTTGTTTTTGTGGATCGATGGTGGGCGAGTGATGCATGCTGGAGAGAACAAGCACAGATTTGTTTTGCTTTGGTACATAAGATAGCAATGTTGCATCTGAAGTGAATCCAAAAATCGAAGAGCCAACGTCCCGATGACGGCTAGGTAGAAATTGGGGAGGTACTTCCCTTTTATTTTTTTTAAGGGTACCCACAAGCGTCAGCTGTTTTTGCTTTAGGATGTTTAATAACTCCACTGAAGTAAACCAGTTATCAGTCGTGATATTTCTGTGGGTTCCATCAATCGATGTAACCAATCGTAAAACTGCTTGCGTGGGTTTATTCAGTCTTTGATATTCAACGGGCAAGCCTTGACTATCCGAGTCTTTTCCCAAATATAGATAGCCATCAATAAGGTATCCATTTTTGGCGTCAGTCATGCACATAATTTTTAACCCATATTTATTGGGTTTTTTTGGCATGTACATTTTGAAGCTGCACCTCCCACGAAAACCCACCAGCATCTCGTCGATACAAGCGTAACTGCCAATTGAACAAACTTCTTTGCAGTTCTGTATCAGCTTATTAAATAGCTGAGATATAGGTGCAGCTTTATCAGTGCTACGGCGTTCATCTCTAGTGCTGGCATCATCAAATCGAAGGCAATTCAGCAATGTTTCGAACCTGTTCTTGCTCATTATACAACGATAAATCTCTCGTCCTGTGCCATCTGTACTGTACCAACATGTGTAATGAGTGTGGTTTTCTTTGAAAATTGCAGTGTAGTACAACATACCGATAAAAGCCTTTAGTTCTATTAGATCGAGGTCTTGAACACATATCTGAATTTGATAGTTAGGTCTTATCTTTCTTATTTTTTCATTTGTATGCTTAACAATTTCTTCTAACATATCATGAGTAAAAAATAACTGCCATATATCAGATGGTGTTGTATTTCTGTTTAAAACATCTCTGAAGTTCCTTTTCAATCCTGGAGGTTGACTAACGATGTTGTGTTGCAAAGTCCTTGATCGCGAAACTGGATCGGTTCCACTGGTTGAGACGACCAACGGAACCGATCTTTTCCGTAATAGTTCCTGTACCTTGCCAATGGAACATCATCATCGGAAGATGCATCATCAACTGGCAGATCATCATTATCTTCTCTTAACTCGTCAACATCAAATTCAGAGTCTGATTGACACTCACCATCAATGACGTGGTCTAATGGTACATCTTCTACATCACTGCAATCTTCATTTGGTATTTCCGGCACATCCCTTTGATCCTCTGAATCTGAATCACACTCTTCCAACCATCTACTGATATTTTGATCACGGACAGACATAATACAGACATAATGAACCTAAAAAACAACAAGAAAATGTTAACACAAAAAGTAACGTAACATCCTAACGTCGGTCACCATGTCCGCAAACGAAATATATTTACCTGATTTTTCTCACTGCGCGCACGTATTGCTTGGTCGAGCGCAGGGCGCAAACTGGTGAGGGAGGGGAAAAAGTACATGTAGTCACAGGCGTGTGGCCCGCGTAGAAACGGAAATATTTGAAAAAATATATCGCGTGGAGTCACTGTGACCGACGCTAGGTGGTTAAGGGTCGAAAAAAAAAACGTTTTTTATTCGATTCGAAGACCTTCGTCTTGGAGTCACGATTGCGTGAAGCGACGAGCACGGGCTTCAGGGCACTGACGTTGCGACGGAGCTGTCTGTCCCGGCTCAATTGTATTTGTCAAGTCGCTGTCAGATTTACACTTGTCTCACTGTCATTGTTAATAGTGAAATATGGATACACCACCCTAGCTGTATCAGTCTCACGGTTCAGGCGCACAATATTGAAGTCACAGATGTTCAAAACTGTTTTCTACTCCGGTGGTTTCTAATTTTTTTTAATGTTATTGTGTCAGATAAAGCACTAGGACTACCTGATGTTAAGCGGACTAACGTCTGCCTATAATAGATGCATTTCGTCACAAGTCACGAATTGCACTGCGCCCGACACCTGACGACATAGTTGTAAAGTCTCATGTGCCTGTAATTTCACTCTCAACTCTCACTCTCTCTCTCAAGGACCGCTGCTGGAACACACCGTTAGGTGCATGGCGACAGATTTTCTACTTGAGGGTGGTCACTAGCCAGGCGGGCATTCGCAAAATGCCCTTCTACCATAGCCAATGCCACAGAGCCATCACTGCTTCTAATAAGTTAATATGGATGAAACGCGCGATAGTTTTCAAAGTGAAGTATAACGCGTACATACTTCTTTTTTCTTACTTATGTTAAGATATCACTTATGAACTTGACTAAATATTGTTCATCATAAAGTAACCTCACCTTAACCAAGTATCGTCTATACGTCACACAAGCAGTTATTACGAGTATGTGCTGTATCTATGTGGGGTAAAATCACGTTTTTACCATTTTTTTCTCATTGTTTGCGAATCTTTGTTATACCGAATATGCGTAAATTATACCGTTCTCATGTTATATTGTTGTTTAATACAATACGAGTCTCGACTGCTTTATTGTAACTCGGCCATTGTGGGAATATGTAGCGTGAACTGTGCAGTGATATTAACATTTTGATGTGTTTAACCGTAGAGTGTTTATTTAAAAATTCTCTTTCAATTTGCTACTTCTTTATTATATTTTTCTATTTGATATTTACGAAATTAACAGTTTTGGTTAAAATGTTTCATAATAGCTCTTTAGATATGTTGTTATAATTGACTCATAATATGAGATGAGTATGTGATTAAACTAAAATATATAAAGAGTAATTAAACAACTTTAAACGGTTTAAATCGCATATATTTATCATTATATTTGTCCCGACGTTTCAAACACTGAGCACACGGGGTACCGTGACCACGATCACTGCAAAGTGTTTGAAACGTCAGGATAAAAATAATGATAAATATACGCGATTTAAACCGTTTAAAGTTGTTTAATTACTATGTGTAATAATCGCGAAAACCTAAGACACAAAATGTATAAAGTCTACTGAAAGAAAACTTTGGAATTATATTGAAAATTCGAAAATAAAATGTTTAATATGCTAATAGTCAAGAACTAGTTAAAGCTTATTTTACTACAAAAGAAGATTTTAATGCTATGAGAAGTAATTCACTCTTCGTAATTGAAAAATTAGCAGTCAACTTTACAGTCCATTCGATGTTTATAATACTACCAACTACATAAATACGAATAGATATGGTTACTGTACATATCAAAAGTAAACCCTAATATTTATGTTATGAATATAAATAAAAATCATATAAATTTGTATCCTATCCAAATAATACTTAGCAGGAATTTGGAGACAAATCACTGATGATATTTATTATAGAAAAAATTATGACTTTTGTTGAAACAGGAACAAATTATGATGAATTGTTGAAATGTACTTCCATTACTACTAAAATATCTGACGTTGCTTCATATAAGATCTTTAAAATAACAACATTTTAACAAGGGAAGGATTGCAGACTTGAATTTTGAAACTTTTTTTTTTTTTTAATGTTTTTACATTTAATATTTTTTATCCAAAAACGTAAGATTTAGTTTTACTCAGGTTAGTTAGTCTAATTAAATATAAAGAGGAATCAAGGCAGTGCTGCTGAACCTACATCAGAATTTTAATCGCCGGTTTTTACGCGTAATGCTCGCTTGTGATGCTTATTTTCTACAAAATGCGGCCTCATATCAATTGTATTACAAAAAATATTTTTTCATCTGTAAGTGAACAAAATATCTACTAGAAGCATATTGCCGCCACTGGTAACATTGTTACTGTAGAATGTCCATTATCATCATCAGCAAAATACGTTCACAGTTGCATAAAATCCTCCCAAAGAACGTCACAAAGAGTTCTTTGTGGCGTTCTTTTCATTTTAGGATTTTTAATTTGGGTTAGTTTTTAATTTTGTTTAAACACTTATTTAGTTTAAGTCAGTTAGAATATATTTAAAAAAATCAAGACACTAATCTAAATCTGAAATTTAAATTTAGGTAATGCACCGGAAATGTGGCTACAATACGACAAGATAACATTATACGAGTACAACCTGGGTTTATTTTTCTGTAGGTAAACCCTGATTCAATGTTACGCGATAAAGTACATTCGATTAGCCGTTATCGACATTCGTCATAATAGTAGGGGTACATACTTGCTTATCGCGATAACACACATATAAGCGGATAAATTTAGGACGCGTGAATTGACCAGGATCTCTCGTCCAGTGAACAGGGGACGTAGTGTCTGTCCTTTTTATTGGACGAATCAACTTTAATAACCAACCAGTTTTTGACGTTCGCAATTTTAATCTGCAAGCGTGATTGGCGTGAGAAACAATGGTAAATATTTTATTGTTTTGTTTCCTTGTGAGTATATTTTAATGGAACGTTAAATTTGAGATTTTGCTGCAAAACATTGTGTATTAATTATTTGTAACAAGCTTATGCACTACCTGCTTTATAAAATTAAAATAAATGGTTAAATCTAGATCTTCAAATACGATGCCACAATGTAAAACCACTAGCATAATTACTAAACAACAGCAGCAATACTATTTGTGCTTCCGATAAAAGTAAAATATGTATATGTTGGCTAGTCAAATTATATGTAAGGAAGAATTAAGGCAGTGCTGCGGAAACTACATCCGAATTTTAAACGCCGGTTCTTACCCATAGTGTTCGCTTCTCATGCTTATTTCCTTGTTATACGGCCTTATATCCACTTAATAAGCAGTTCATTGTAAGCATGAACGAAATAGTGACAAAATCATATTTGTGCGCATTGTAATGTGGTGGTAACGACGGACATTTGTTTAGAGAAGCGCAAACGTTAGACTAATTATTATTTTCACATAAATGTGGTTTCAGGCGATAGGCATCTTGAGCGAAGTCCGTTATGATTGGTACTCCTACAGTGTGAGATGTTTTGCCGCAAAGCATTAGTGTGAAAAGGCTACTGTGTTTAGGCGTAAAATACACTGGAGAAAAAAAAACTATTTGTTGAACGAGATATAAGAACTTAAGCTACTGGGGTTGGGACTCCCAAGATTATAGTTCTTATGTCTTCGGCGTTAACCAGCAGTTTTGCTTGCTTCAGCGCCCTTCAAATCGTGATTGTACACTACTTTTTCGAGGCAGAATATCTGATACTGCAGTGATTCTCACAAACACCAACCCTTGAAGAAAAGAACTAACCCCTATTTGGGAGCCAGACATTCTGATCATATATTAAGTAATGCTTCTACTAAATTTGTAAATTGGATAATAATTCTTCATTCATATAAAATAGCAGATTTAGAGTCAATTTCACTAAACTAGAGTACAACTGTGCGAGGATTACTTTTATCGCTGTTACCAACAAAATATGAGAGGGCTTTGTTACCATAAATGTCCAATGAAGTTCAGTATTTTTAAATTTGTGACGGTATTGACATTTATTAAATTTGACTTCAGGCAAAGGTATAAAAATCTGTTCCAACATTTAAATAATCTCTTGTCAAACCTGGCTCCTCTCAATTCAAAGGTTGTCTGGATGAGATCGATTTGAGCGATAGGGCCGCCTATTGTTCACTTTTATAATGTAAATATTTTTTATTTTGGTTTCTTGGTCTAATTTGGTTAATAAAGAGATAATCTATCTAGCTATCTAAATAATATACCGTAGCACTAACCAGTAAAGCGCCATAAACTAAAAAAAAAACGTCCACTTAGTCCACTACTGGACTGATAATACATACTATTTCCGCCTATTTTATCGTTCATGCTTATATCACATGTCTTAAATTCCACACCAAGGAGTTTTATGTTTTCCACTACAGCAGTCAAAGAATTTAAAAATTTGCTACTGTCTTACGTTTATAATACCAAAGGCCTCTCACAATTCAATGGTAGTATAATGTTATACTCGTATTAGTTAAAACTAGATAAGTGAAATTGGGCCATAGATCGTAAAATAATGTAACAAGGGCATTACATTTCCCTCACGGTCTCGGTGCAACTTTAAAATCAAATTATTATTATTTGGATCGTTATAATATTGTTTTGAAGTCTTCGATATCAATATTGACAAACATCCATCATATATATGACTGTGTCATACATAATTATTTTGATACTTTTACTACAGCTCGCGTGGACAATGGTTGCACGAAATCATGTTTAATTGTTAGAAACGTTCGAGCATACCATGCTACTTCCGTTTCCCGGAAATCATTGAATACGACGATACTTAATTAAAAAAAGTAATGGACCAGTGAATCGTGACCTCCACTTCAAAAAGGCCCGCATTGAATAGAGAGTTCAATCTGACACATATATGAAAACCAATCGAGGAACTAATAACATGCATGACACTAATTAAATTTCTTAGGTTTTAATTTGTACGTGACGAAGTAATAATTCTTTTTACACCTCACAAGCTCAAAAAGGTGTTATTTATTTATAGAAATTTGCCTGGAAAAGGGTTTTTTATTCGCTAGCGTACAAAAGATTTTTGATGTTCGAAAATTGATTTTATTAATCCGTCTTTCATGAAGCGAGGCGTTTTATAAAAGACCGCGTATCCCGAAGAGCTCATGGTTTAAACTGCTTTTTATTTAGCTTAAAGATAGCATGGGTAGGCTTAACATATTGAGAAACCGGCCACACGGAAGTCGGCCTCGCTCACCGAGGAGGGTTCCGTTCAGTACCACCACAATGCGTACTCTTTTATTCAGTACGAGATCTTTCACTAGCGTTCACGATTATTATTACAAACGTGAACGTTGGTACGGGACCCCAATAAAGAGTGTCTAGTTGTTCTACATACTAGATGTTCCAAATTTATTCAAAAGCGATGCGGTAATTCACGATCACGTGATGTAAATGCACGTAGACAGGGTAACATTTTATAGTTTGTTTGGTGTTCTATATATCATTTTCAGTCTCCTAAAGCATAATCCATGTGCAGACTACGCCTATGCCTTCTACCCCTTTATTATGGAACAATGATATATAATAACGTTGTGTTCTGGCAGTTGTTCTGGAGAGTTAGTATTTCTAGGTTAACTTGTACAACATCTTCGACTACATCATCACTTACCATCAGGTGAGATAGTGGTTAAAGGCTACCTATCAAAAGATAACAAATATTTTAAAAACCTTTAAAGAAAACATTAAATTAATATTTGAATAACAATTTAAAAATATTAAAAAAAAAAAAACAATTTTGCCTAGTTTTCCTGTTAATCTGACGTGACGTCTCATACGCTAGGCAACCAAACTGGAAAAACTTTCGACGCGTTTTGATTCTATACGAAACATCCTCAGGAGGTTTTGAGTCTTGAATCTCAATGAGTCAAGAGAAGAAAATTCTAGCTCCTCACCCCACGGCCAGCTAATATCCAAATTTAATTCACTTATTTTCTTTCATGCTAATCTTCACGAAGTCTCTCAATTTTTGTATATTATATTATTGCTTACTGTACCATCTAAAATACCATGATTTATTTCCCGTAGCTTTCACTATCATTTTTTAGAGTCTATTCTATTATATGTGCCTTGTATTATGCCAATGATAGACGCCGTTAAATGCTTATTTATCAGTAATACGTTGAAACTAATAAATGACATGTCCTACCGTGCATTTATCTCTTACACAGTTACGACTATGAAAGAGTGAAACCGAGTTATACCACTATTCGTATAATTTGGTTTAAGAAAAGTAAAATTGCTTCGCTTAACTTCTCCCTCGCACTAGCACAGACAGCAATAATGTGTGAGAGGGGTTTAGTGGTGCCACTTTCGTTTCGATTCTGTACTAAACCAAGTTATATGCTGCTCATATTTTTTCCTTTTACGACATTCAGGTGGGTAAGGTATAGTTTTGTGTATTTTAAACTGAAAACTATACGGCAAAAGGCTAATATAGGCAATAAAAAAATACACAACGTGACATTTGGTACGGTATCAAAAGCCACCAAAATCTATTTAGGCTTGTTAATTCACAGAAAATCAAATATACACTTTTTTTGGGCAGAAAATGTTCGTCTTAATCGGATTTCAAAACCAGCTTCCCCGTCTTTACGCATAGGGCGCTTTAACTCCTCGGTCATCAAGACTATAGCCGGGAGACAATATTTGCCAGTATGGTGTAAGCTTAGCATGCTTGAAATCTTACTCCTATTACAGCAAACCAATTTGTCAAAATCATCATGACGCCATAATGACTATTACAACACTACAAAAACACTCGATCGTGCGCTCGTAGAGTCAAGACCTCCTGAGGATGCTTCGTGTAGAAGCGGAACGCGTCGAAAATTCTTCCGGTTTGGCTGCTTGGCGTTTGTGACGTCACGCCGGCTTAACAGGAAAATTAGGCGCAATTGTCACTAGATATATTTTTGTATTTTTTAAATGTTTTATTAAAATATTAATTTGATGTTTTCATAAAATATTTGTTATTATTAAATATGGATTTCCGCAAAGTAACGCCTGAATCTATTTATTACTACAAAAACAAATTAGTCCAACCATTTTGTCTATTATTAGACAAACAATTGATTAAAAGAAGCCATACCGTTCCTAAAATAACACAAGATACTTTAACCCTTGATTAGAACGTCTCAAAGAACTAGTTATCTCATCTCATGTCAATTGACCTTAATTTTTCAAGTACCCTTGTATTGTCTATGGCCATTCCTAGCCATCTCAAGATTATAGTTCAGTGCTAGTTAAACTATAAGTAGGTAGAAGGATCATAACACTAGATATTTGTGGTATTCTGGAGTTCGAAATATGAAATTGCTTGCTTAGTCGTCATTAACTGATTAACTAAGTTAAACTACGTTACGCGCGTATTTTGAAGCAGTGATAGCTCAGAGGCATTGGCTATGGACTGCCGCGCAGCAGGTCAATGGTTCGAATCCCGCCTAGAGCTTGAGCTTCACCGCATGGTGGAAGGGCATTCTGCGAATGCCCGCCTGGCTAGCGACCACCCTCAAGTAGAAAATCTGTCACCAAGCACCTAGTTCGGTGTGTTCCGGCAGCATTCCTTGAGAGCCAGTGAAATTACAGGCACATGAGACTTAATAACTATGTCTCAAGGTGACGGGCACAGTGCAATTCGTGACTTGTGACGAAGTGCATCTGTTATAGGCAGAGGTTAGTCCGCTTAACATCAGGTGGGCCTCAAGCTTGTTCCGTCACAATAACATTAAAAATAAAAAAAAAGTGGTATACTGTAGTTCAAAATATGAAATTACTTGCTTAGTCGCCACTGATTAACTAAGTTACGCTATGTCTGCTGCTGTCGTGACTTGGATGGATGACAGCTAGTGGCATTACTGCTGAAAGATTCCGTGCTTCGGAGGGCACGTTAAAGACAGTTGCTGTAACACATCATCAGGTGCTCGGTAAAGGATTTTCTGATGAGAATGGCAGTCGTCATGACATGGCGGTAGGACATTTTGCGAATGCTAAAATATGGCAAATCCCCCCATAATGTCCCCCATTATGGGGGGCTGTGTTCAGCAGTTGACGATCCGGCTGATACAGATACTTCATAGGTGTAGAAATTTTGTAACTGTCTTCATATCTAAGCATACATTTTATCCCAACTACCTCAAACAAGGCCAAATTCAAAAGCAAACAAAGTTTTACGAGCTAGACCGTGTACGTTACGGATAATGGATTAAAGGATTACCGATAACTAGGACTGCCTAGTTCCACACAACTATTCTAATCAACAATGTATTTGCGTACAGTCACGTAAACAATGTTTCACAATATTAGTCGGAACTCTTATCAGAATAGCTTTGTGTTATCGTGCATTTCGTTAGTGATATTGGAATGTCACTTTGTTTGTGAGTTTTATTTTATGGAACTGCACTGTACTGTATCAGCCGGATCGTCCACTGCTGAACACAGCCTCCCCTATTAAGGGGGTATTTGCCATAATCCCCACGCTTGGCAGGCGGCTTGGGGACCGCAGTGTAGATAGTAGTTCTTTAGAAGGCGCTGCTGTCCACCTTCCAGTATAATTATTCCCTTAGTCGCCTTTTACGACACCCACGGGATGATATGGGGAGGTGCAATTCTAACCCGGCACCCCACGGGGGAGCGGTTGTGGAACTAGTGAGGGGAATTCATAGAAATTTATATATAGCTACGTTTGAGTCGGGCATTGCTATTTTATTTTGCATTGCAACATGCCGTAAAACATTTGATCACATATTTAAAACATGTATCACCCTTAAAAATCATAATATATTACTAGTCCAACTATATTTTATTCATTCCCCAATCGTGCGCTCGTAGTGTCAAGACCTCCTGAGGATGCTTCGTGTAGAAGCGAAACGCGTCGAAAATTCTTCCGGTTTGGCTGCGTGGCGTTTGTGACGTCACGGCGGCTTAACAGGAAAATTAGGCGGAATTGTCACTAGGTATATTTTGTATTTTGTAAGTGTTTTATTAAAATATTAATTTGATGTTTTCATAAAATATTTTTAAAATATTTTTTATTATTAAATATGGATTTCCGCAAGTTAACGCCTGAATCTATTTATTATATTAAAAATATTTAAATTCCATAATGTATTTTATACCGTTTACGAGCTAAAGACCCATGGTATACAGAAGAATAGGTGGACGGACGGACAGACAGAAGTCTCTCTAATAAGGCTTTGTTTAGACTATTTTTAGTGTACACTATAAAAGTTTAAATTAAAGGCTAGCCTTTGAACACTATCTCACCTGATGGTAAGTGATTATGTGATCGAAGATGTTGCTCAGACTAGGCTAGAATATGACAGCTGCGGGAACACACCACCTCAAATTCAAATTCAAAAATTGGACTTCAAATCAAAATTGATCTACATTCACAGGAGTACCTACACAAAAAGTAAGTTTTTTTTTTTTATTATTTTTGATGTTAGCCTTTGACCACTATCTCACCTGATGGTAAGTGATGATGTGGTCGAAGATGTTGTTCAGGCTAACCTAGAAGTACTGGCTCTCAAGGACAGCTGCTGGAACACACTGTTAGGTGCTTGGCGACAGATTTTCTACTGGAGGGTGGTCGCTAGCCAGGCGGGCATTCGCAAAATGCCCTTCCACCATGCGGTGAAACTCAAGCCCGCGGCGGGATTCTAACCATGGCCCTGCTGCACGGCAGTCCATAGCCAATACCACTGAGCCATCACTGCTTCAGAATTACAGACAAAGGTGGTCCTCGTACTTATTCCGTCAGAAACACATTATGAAAAAAACATCTCAAAATGTTCGTTAGGACTTGCAGAAGTCAACTCTAAGAGGTTGTCAGCATTTTTCCAATAAACTTGTATATTATATTCTCGCACTTCCGACGCAGCGATTACTGTTACATTGTGGCGTGCACTGATCACTCTTATTTTAATAATGTTTTCGCTTGAATTTATTATATACTGACCGCCTACAAAGTAGCTAATTGAAAACTTTAAAGTCCTTTATATGTACATCACATCAAAGCAAAGACTCGCAAGAGAGAATTAGTTCAAAGCGGATTAGTTTTAGAAGTTTCCAACAAAATCTTCAATTCAACAATGGATTGTTTTGCTCCGGGCAAGTATATGTCGTTGGCAGCAAGTAGCAGTCATTTTTACGTAGTTTTTTAGATCTAGCTGTAATTACCTAAAGCAAAATAATATGGAGCTGAGGTTCGAAGCAGCTTCAGCTGCAGCGAAGCAGAAATATGAGTTATTGATATGATATAAAGACAATATGAACATGTAGATGCACACGTTTACTTCCAAGTCTTGTAAGTTAAAAACACAATTTATTTTAAATGTTTGCTATTATTAAAATAATCGTAAGCCTACTTTCATACAGCATCATATCATTCATCCAAATCCTACGTATAATGTAGGCTTGGTATATCGGTTTGCTCTCACAACTCAAAAGTGCGACAAAACACAAGATAATATTAAAATAAAATGTTTTAATAATGGAACCGACTTCAACACTCAAATGTTTGAAATAAGTTGTTGAAGTGGGTACCATGATAGTTTAACAGTCCGTATTATTACAACAAAGTGTGAAATAACATGTTAAATCGGCACCATGATTAGACTCGTATTTCACACTTTTGAGTTCTGAAGACGGTTCCATTTTTGGGTAAATAAAAATTTCGCCTATTTTTTATGACCCTTGCTACTTACGAAATATATGAAAACAATTTTTAGTACTACGTACAAACGGCCGGACCGATTTTGATGAAATTTAAATAGTACTATAATGGAAGCATCAGCTCTCAAATAAAAAAAATAATCATCAAATTGGATCACCCTGTCAACAGTTTTGTGGTGACAAACATAAAAATTACTAATTTAGTACCTCTCTTTTTTGAAAGTCGGTCAAAAAATATTTTCCTTCAAATAAATATTATGAATTGCTCGTTTTACTATTCCATGCAGTTGGTGCCTGTCATTATTTTAGTATATATTAGTACTATGTTAGGAGTAATCTCTCTATTTAGATTTTTTTTATGGTATTGTGACGGTACACGCACTAGGCCCACCTGATGTTAAGCGGTAACCTATGTCTATAACGGACGCATTATATCACAAGTGTCGAACTGCACTGAGCCTGTCACCTTTTATTTCACCATTAGTTGTTTGACGACAGATTTTCTACTTGAAGGTGGTGGCTAGCCAGGTGAGCATTCGCAAAATGCGCTTCTAAAATGCGATGAAGCCAAAGCCGGCGGTGAGGATCGAACCATGGACCTGCGGTGCGGCAGTCTATAGATATTACCGCTTGGCTATCATTACTTTTAAATGGGATTAAATATAATGACCACCATAAAATGCTTTAGTTGTTTTACCGAACAATTTAATCGAACACCAAATGTAGTAAATGATCGCCAAATGTAGTAAATGATCGCCAAATGTAGTATAAATGACACTAAATCTTGAAGCCATATTTAGGTGCGACGACGAGCGAAGTGAGGAGGAGCGTTAGGTTACTTGTAACGACAACAACGCGCGAGCCAAGCGAGCCAAGCGAGCAAAGCGAGCGTGCCGTGGCAGCAGCAGCTATGCGCCTGAAAAATTATAGCAAGTTTAATTTTGGTGATCATTTACTACTTTTGTGTTAACAGTGAGTTATTTGGAGTCATTTTGCTTAAATAGGACAGCGAGATGTAAAAACTTTGGTTATAAGTTTGCATTAAAATGCGGGTTTAATTTGGTAATCATTTACTATTATGTCTATTATATGTATATACTTAGTATACCTGGTGGTAAGTTAAACATAAGCCTTTTTAAATTAATATACATTTCAAAATTAAATTAAAAAAATATTTAATGTTACATGTTTCAAATCTGTAACTTGCATACCACTAAAAATAAATAAGCAACAGATAGAACGAGACAATTTAAGAAAGTCTTGGCATCATTTTAAGATCAGCACCTACTTACCTAACATAAATCCTAATTGAGAACGCTCTTGTTATTATTGTATAAATGATGGCATCTTTACCTCATTGCATTGATATGATAAGTAGCACACTGCTCATTTGGAGTACTATTTCCTTTGTCCACTTGTTAATACATCCAACAGGAGGATACTGAATAGCCCTTAAATATCAGGACCTATACAATTTACAGCATCTAATCATACTTTATTATACCCAGTTGGCAGGCCGGTATTTGAATCTCGAGTAATCTGGGCACTTTGTGTGCCCTATAATAACATATCAGTGTAAGCTGATTATGTATTTGACTTCGTTTAAAAACTTGTTTAGTCATTCTTAACCAATCACCAAGCAACATCCGCCGTGGTCACGACTTGGATGGTTTATTAACTGAAGAAGGTACCCTCGTTATATATGTAGGTACTCGTTATTTTGTTAGTACACAATACTCATTTTATTTTTTATTTTTGCTGATAGTTAAGTAGGTAACCTCGTTATATCAGTAGGTGTTCGTTATTTGGTCAGTTCACAATACGCATATTTTTTTTATTATTCCTGATAGGTAACCCTTTGACCACCATCTTACCTGATGGTAACTGATGATGTGGTCTAAGGTGTTAACAGGCTTGACCTAGAATTACTGGCTATCAAGGACTGCTGCCGGGACACACCGTCAGGTGTTTGGCGACAGATTTCCTATACTTGAGGGTGGTCGCCAGACAGGCATTTGCAAAATGCCCTTCCATCATGCGGTCAAGCTCAAGTTCGCGGCGGCATTCGAATGCTGCACGGCAGTCCATAACCCTTCAAAGCACGGAAACGCTCAGTAGTATTGTCACCAGCGGTCACCCACCCAACTCATGACTGCAGAGGACGTTGCTTAACTTTGCTGATTAGTTCAGAATGGCTAAGCAAACTTCGCTACGAGCGCTTTAAAAATACTGTATTTGTACGAGTCCAGCCTCGTTATTTTACGGGTCCACATTGCTACAGCCCGTCAAAGATAAAATAAAAGTTTTGATAATAGTTTCAAAACAAAACTAACTAGAGGATTTGCTTCGTATAAAATATAGTAAAATTTTGAGTTCTATATTTGTTTGGTTTTTAACAGATACTGTATCAGAAATTTACCTCACTTGCCACATTTGTCAGACCCTATTTATTTTTGTTTTTAAAATAATAATATTAAAAATTTAACTTATTCTGCCCAATGATCTCAAGAGGATGACAACGGCATGCTAAAAATGTTTCTTTTTTTATTGAAGTAAGCAATCCTTACAAAATTACAAATTTACGAATGGAAAAAAAATTGTCATATGCGGGATTTCAACCCGCTTCATCCACCCCTACAGCCTCGGTATGCTCGGACCGACGGAGTTAACTGACCCATAAATAAGCAAAGTATTTAATAATAAATAAAGTAAGCAATCTTTTTTATTGAATTTCTTATGCAATAAACATGTTTTGGTCGACGCGCTACACAATATATCAGTTTTGCAACTTATTCCTTATACAACCTAGAAGCATGTGACAGTATTATCAGCAGACCTCCATTTTGCCCTTTAGGTACGGAAACTAAAACAAAAAATCTTAAAATAATATTTAGCCAGAAAAGTGTTCTTGTGACAGCTATCTATGGAAGTTCACTCGTAAAATCATCTAGAAAACAACCTATCCTACCATTTATACATGTATATACAATTTGTTTTTATACTTGATACCAGAGTCAAAAGTTTGACAATATACATTTTCCGGTTACTCATCAGCCTAAAGCAATCTGAGAGAGTAAAACAAACAAAGGCTCATTTCTGTATGACCGTGACCATGAATAACAGAAATGAATCACGTAATTGCGGAAACTACTAATGATAAGGATACCGACAAAAAGTTAATCTACTATCGTTAAAAAATGGAACATTTAAAGTCAATTTGCAATGAAAAAAACATTTGACATCTATTTACTTAGATTTAATTTTGTTTATGATCAGGCACAAGTTTATTTTTTAATAGATTTGAGTTTTTTTCTGTCCTGTGGAATCTCAAAATTTGCTACCGTCTAAAAGAACTGTATTGTACTGTATTGTATCAAACAGATAATCCACTGTTGAACACAGCGGGGAGTTTTCCATAGCACCCATGCTTGGCAGGCGTCTTCGAGATCGCATTATAAGATAACCGTGCCTCAGAAGGCGCTGCTGCTCACCTTCCGGTATTTTTTCCTTAGTCGCCTCTTACGACACCCACGGGAAGAAATGGGGAGGTGAAATTCTATCCCGGTACCCCGCGGGATAAAATGTCATCCTTATACAATTTATTCCATCAAAACAAACACCTTACTGACGCGCAAGGTGAAATATATTTTTTAAGGTGGTAGGTAGTCAGTCAGGCGAGTTTATGAAGCAATGATAGCCGAGCGGTAATAGCTATGTGCTGCCGGGCCGCAGGTCCATGGTTCGATTCCCTCTGCCGGCTTGAGCTTCACCGCATGGTGGAAGGGCATTCTGCGAATGCCTGTCTGGCTAGCTACCACCCTTAAGTAGAAAATCTGTCACCAAGTACATGACACTTAACAATTATATGTCTCAGTTTGTCACTCTTGACAAAATGCATTTGTTATAGGTAGAGGTTACCACTTTACATATGATGGGACTCGTTCTAGCTCCGTCACACTCCCCTAAAAACAAACCACAAAAGTACACGTTAAACAAAGCTCAGACACTTATTTTAAAATACTTTTTTTATATTTTCAGAGTAAACTCTTCAGTTCAAAAGCTTCAGACTTTGAAAACGAGGCATTAGAAGTTCACAATGAATATCGACGGGAACATGGAGCTCCAGTTCTGGTACTCAACAAAGAAATCACCAAAGTTGCACAGAAATGGGCTGAAGAACTTGCCAAAAAAGATTCAATGGCATATAGCCTAAATCAGAACTATGGAGAAAGCGTATACTCCGGCTGGTCATCAGATCCAAGTACAAAAGTTAAGGCAAGAGACTGTATAGATAAATGGTACAGCGAAATAAACGATTACTCTTTCGGTAAAGAACCAGAAGTTTTAACATGTGGACACTTTACTCAAATCATTTGGAAATCAACCAGAGAACTTGGAGTAGGCAGTGCTAAAAGTAAATCTGGGAAGCTATATGTTGTAGCTAACTACTATCCCCCAGGAAACTATTCAGGACAGTTTTCCAAGAATGTTTTCCCACCTGGAGCTATGCAGTTTTCATCCAATTACAGTAGATCTAGCTACAGCAATTCATCACAGACTTCAAATAATAACTATTTAGGACCACCGTCACCTAAATCACCATTGGGACCACCTTCACCTAAATCGCCAAGTCAAAGAAGTAGCAAAAACTTTGGAGATATTGCCTCAGATTTAGTTAGCAAGTTTAAATCTGCGTCAATCATTGGAGAGAGGTTTGAGGATGAATTTCTCAGAGCACACAACGATTATAGAAGAAACCATGGAGTGCCACCTCTTGAATTAAACAAAAAACTGTGCAAATATGCTGAAGAGTGGGCCAAGACCCTAGCCAAGATAGGAAGGACTGAGCACAGAGAACAGAATGATTACGGCGAGAATATATTTTACGCTTGGTCTTCAGACCCTAACTTTACTGTATCTGGAAGAGACCCAGTTGATAAATGGTACAGTGAGGTTAAAAATCATAAATTTGGTAAAGAACCCACTAATTTAGACTCTGGACATTTCACTCAAGTTGTTTGGGAAGATACTAAGGAATTAGGAGTCGGATATGCAAAGACCAAGGAAGGACAGTTTTACGTAGTAGCTAATTATTCTCCTCCAGGAAATGTTATGGGTAGCTTTGGTTCGAAAGTCTTACTGCCTAATAACTGATAAGTTAGATTAGAAATTTACGTTACCAAAGATAAGAAAACATTCCAAAGTATTAAGACTGTGTCACAAGAACTTAACACTCAACTTTTTGTGTTCAGTGTAAATTTAAATATTAATATGCAGTTGTATACATTCCGCGCATTTGTATCAAATAATTAAGTTTTTTGTAAAATAAATATTATTTATACAGTATTATATTTAAATATGTAGTTGTAATATTTTATATAACTTTTCAAGTGTCAGTAACTTTATGAAAAATAATACTAAGCATGTATATTCGACCGAAAGAAGGTTTAGTTTTATTTCAACAAGATACCTTAGTATATTTAGTGCAAAAGGTTTGTTAAATAGAGAACCAAAAAGCTTCAAAAAGTCGCAAGCGTCACATATTTTTCCTAAAATGAAGCATTGGAAGAGATAATCATTATTGCAATAAATTGATTTTATCACATATTTACGACGGTTTGCTAGAAAGTTGCCCAATACCTACGCAATTCATGTATGTTCTCTGTTTGTCCATTACCCAATATGTTCCAATTAACAAACAACAGTTCGTCCTAATCGCAGTTCGTCCAAATTGCAGTCCGTCCATTTAGTGGTTAGTCAAGTGTCTATTGTGCAGTATGTTCTTTACGCAGCTTGTCTGATGTCATCTGATATCATTTTGTGTCAGGAAATTCAATAACTGTAATAACATACATATTAATATCTACAAAGGAGTGCATACACACACACACACACACACACACACACAAAGGGGTAATATTGAAACTATTTTAAAGAAATGAACTAGACACGCGGCAAATTAAATATATAACTAATAAACTTCATTCGGGCGTGACGACATGCATACTGGATAAAACAGGTTGTAGCCGAAATAAGTAGTGGATGAAATGCATGTTGGATGAAGTGCGTACTTTACTAAATGCGTGTTGGGTCGAAAAAAGTACTTGACGAGATGCGTAATTGTTGCCAAAATGCATGTTAGACTGAAAGCATAATTAGCAAAAATTGTACTGGATGAAATGTTTATCTGCTAGGTTTTTTTTGTTATTGTAACGCAACAAACCCGAGGACCACCTGATGTTAAGTGCGCTAAACATTTGCCTATAAAAGACACATTTTGTCAACGACGGATACACGAAACACACTGTTAGGTGCTTGGCGACAGATTTTCTACTTGAAGGTGGTCGCTAGCCAGGCGGGCATTCGCAAAAAGCCCTTCCACCATGCGGTGAAGCTCAAGTCCGCGGCAGGATTCGGACCATGGACCTGCTGCATGGCAGTCCATAGCCACGGCCACTGAGCCATCACTGCTTCAAAGTGGTAAGCATGTGCCATTGTTGAACGCGTTGTAACTTCCTATTTGCGAATTTGCGGTCTTGTGATATTAAAAATAAAATCAGGCGTCTTGAAACTTGATAACCAGTTCTTCTAGGTTAGCCTGAACATAATTTTCGACCACATCATCACTTACCATAATGTGAGTAGTTGTCAAAAGAATAATCTATCAGGTATAAAAAAACGCGTACTGAACAAAATGCGTTCTTGATTTAGTAGTGGACAAAATGTGTACTGGTCAAACCCAAAAATCCTCAAGTGCGCATATTTTCCAACGACAAAATGTGCACTATACATATGGGGTTATCAAATAAATTTCCTATTTAACCGATATCAGCATTTGTTTTTGTGTTTCTTAGTGTGCCTCCAGTATCAGATCAAACAATGATAAGCAACTCTTAAATATTATCGCATATTAAGACAGATACATTCTGATACTTTGTGACTAGTGCGCCCACTGGTCACAAACATAACATTATTTCTTAACATGGAAGCAACCCTAGAAATCAAATTATTTGTTTTTGTCATCTTAATATCTAACTATCAATTCATTGTCTTTTGAGTATACAATATGAATACAACAATATTACAATAAGAAGCGCTCGTAGCGAAGTTTGCTTAGCTGTTCTTAACCGATCAGCAAAGTTAAGCAACGTCGCCCGCGGTCATGAGTTGGATGGGTGACCGCTAGTGACATTACTACTGAGCACTTCCGTGCTTTGGAGGGCACGTAAAGCCGTTGGTCCCGGTTGTTGTCTGAGGATGGCAGTCGTTATAGCACGGTGGTAGGGCATTTTGCGAATGCTCGCCTGGCTAGTTACCACCCTCAAGTATAAAATCTGTCGCCAAGCACCTAACGGTGTGTTCCGGCAGCTGTCCTTGAGAGCAAGTACTTCTAGGTTAGCCTTAACAACATCTTCGACCACATCACTTACCATCAGGTGAGATAGTGATCAAAGGCTAACCTATCAGGAATAAAAACAAAATGAACAGTTGTTCAATGGTGGACATCATGGCTGTTGATGATGCTGATGACTTTCTGTGTCACACTTGCTTTTGTAGTTACTTGTCCGGGTAATATAATAAATATGAGGAGTTTGTTATTATCGTTAATATTTATTAATGATAATAATAAACTCCGGTAAGTCAATGTTGACATACCTAATATATTGTATTATTATCCCTTTTTTTAACCTGGGGTATGCTTTTATTAACAAAATACGTAGTTAAGTATTTTGTTAACTATATACAAAACTACAGCTACTACAATGAACGCATTAAGACAACCTAACAGCAATTGCAGACTCACAGGCATAGTGGAAATGCCCGCCTGGCTAGCAACCACCCTCAAGTAGAAAATCTGTCGCCAAGCACCTAACGGAGTATTCCGGCAGCTGTGAGCCAGTGAAATTACAGGCACACGAGACAAAACTACTATGCCTCAAAGTGACGGGCGCAGTGCAATTCGTGACTTGTGATGAAATGCATCTGTTATAGGCAGAGGTTAGTCCGCTTCTGGTGGACGTCGAGCTTGTTCTATTACAAAAACATTAAAAAAATTATAATATCACAACATTTTGGGACTCAACTTTTTTAGTATTTCAACAATTGAAGATTTATCGTTATGTGTATCTAAAAATATTAACTATGAAACAATAATAAATATAAATTATTCACTGATCAAACATATATTATTTTAGTACTGATATCCACTTCTGAACTCATTCAAAATCAGCTTACAAGCGCGGTTAATGCATATTCTTGGCCGTGAAAAGGCAAAGAGCCTTTGACTCGTCATCAAGTGTCTCGATGAAGATAGGACACGAACTTATTGAGTTAAGAGCGGGTTTTGATATATTATTTCGCTGTCCTACATCTTTGTGTTCTTTTATTTTGAGCCAATATTTTGGTTGAACTTGTGACCACGTACTGGATATAGGTTATGTTATTTTAAATTAACGAATATATTTGTTAGAAACGTACACTGAACTCAACAAACTTTAAGGTACATAATAGCTGATATTTGGTATTCTTATTGTCTCATTGGTGGAGTGACAAAAACGCTGCTTTAGAATATAAAGGTCTTAGGGTTAATTCACGGATCAGAGAGTTTTTGTTTTTTTTCTGACAAATGTATTGTCAAAAGTAGTCTGGAGTCTGAAAATAGTTAAAGTGCCCTTTGAAAGTTTATGTTTATGGACAGCAATGTTTATATTTCGAAAGTCTAGACATAGTAAATTGCAGGACTTTTCATCAAAAATAGGAATGAAGTAGAGTAAAGACTCAATATTATTTTAAAGCATTTCAAACAAATAATATATTAGGCACAATTCTTATGAAGAATTAAAAATAATGAATGACGTGATTTTTTTTTGGCGATGAAAACCAATATGATTTTAAAAAACAAAACCAATGTTTAACACTGAGAGTATGAATTGATTTGAAGAAGCATCAGCATGGTACTGAATTCAACAAGTTATTTCATACCTTTTTCGGTTTTAATGTTTCACTTAAGCCATTCCATTAAAATACATTCAAGTAAGGGGGGGAGGGGAGATGGATTGCAGTACCCTGGTTCGATTCCCAGCTTGAGCTTCAAAATAAAATAAAATAAAAAAGTAAGGGGGTAATCGTGGAGACGTGTTCGTTGCACCCCCTTTCAGCTCTCTTGAGTTGCATTTCCACTCTAACTGCGTTGTGGCAGACATCTGAAGGAGTCGCCTGGAGAGTTACTACCCTCCTATTAAAGTCATGCTACTAAATGACTATTCTGACTACCTTGTCGTGTTCCATCAAAAAAGAAGGAGAACCAATCCGTCCCTGTCCTCTCCTGTACTTCCTTCTCTTCTCCTCTTCCTTCCCCATGTGGTGTACTGTTTCGTTTTGAGCGTACATTTTTGTTATCTAACGGGCATCCTTGAAGGATGACGATGACAGGATGGTGAGAGGACCAGGGAGACCCGGTAAAAAGGCTATCCGCTGGTTGCTGGTCAGCAAGAAACCCGAACCTTGGGATTACTTGTAATGTCAGCCCAAGCAGGCTGTTCCGCCAACCGGCGCATAATTTTGTGATGTAACTGATGTACTGCGAGAGTGGACCCATAAATTGCTTCCCTTAGGGGCAGAGACGGGGGTGAAAGTTCCAATTTTTATTTGAAAATCTAGGCGACAAATTGATAATAGTCCCCGTGGGGTACTGGGCTAGAATAACACCTCCCCCATATCTTCCCGTGAGAGTTGTAAGAGGCGACGAAATGAAATGTACCAGAAACTGGGCAGCAGCGCCTTCTGTAAAACTGCCATCTTACACTACGCCTTTTGGAAAGGGAGGCTGTATGCAGCAGTGGGCGATGAGGCAAACAAACACGCTGAGATATCTTGGGACTGGCAATCATCGCTTCTTTAGCAACCGGTAAAAATTAGACTTTATCTGCATTTAACTTAGTTATACATTTTGAAAATATTATTTCTTAATTCTGAACAATTATCTATTATAGCGATTACATGCAACAAATAGCAGGAGCCATTGGAGATAGATACGAATATGTTATGATGAAGCAGTGTAAAAGGTTTTTTTTTCGATACCTTGTACTGCTATAAGTTAATAATATTAATCTATTACGGTTAAAGGTATATTCGAAAAAAATCTTCTAACGTACCTCAGCAATAATATAGCATACGATTGGAAAGGTTTATTTACAGTTTGTGATCAACTGGCCCAAAAACCCGTACTTTACAACATTATCACAATTTTCGTTTCTAAACTTGCTTTTATAACTTGATGTCTGCCCTAGGTGCCTAGGTGCTAGGCTAGAGTTTCACCCTCCCATGGATATTGGCACACTTTTTTAGCTCAACAGGGTTCCTTTTGTAGTTGTAATACGCGACGTAGGGAAAACTACCAGAAACCCACTTTCTGGCAGCAGCGCCTTCTGAAGATCTGCCACAGTACACTCCTGATATGATCCATGAAAGTTTTTCACAGATGATGTATTTCTGTTGCCACTATAACAACAAATACTAAAAATCGGCCAAGTGCGAGTAGTACTAAAGCAAGTGATAACTAAAAAATGGTTATAATATAGTGTCTAATGGTGTATAGATAATGGTACGGAACCCTTCGTGCGCGATTCGAACTCGAATTAAGACGATTTTTATAAATTTTAGATTACAGTTTTTTTTAACTTTTCAAAGGACTTCAAAGCAAAAAAATATTCTTATTTAATTTTCTACTGGTCCTAGAATAAGAAGTTAAGTATATAATTTTCTATACCAATAATAACTACATGTTCTGTTTTGGTGAGAAATCACAAAACTTAATGACGTTTATGTCAATACTAACTTATGAGCAATCAACTGAACAATATTTTCTTTTAAATATACGCACCAGAAACAACATGTGCTCGCTCATCGGTGCTAATTAGTTACAGAAGGATACATAAATAATGTGTGTTAGTTAAACAGAACATCAATCAGATGCTCCAAAATGTTTCAGAAGTACAATGAACTCTTTTATTAAAGTCCATTCAGTAAAAGAAGAAAATTTTTAGTAAGCAGCAGCTACTCTCCTCACATAAAATGTCATTATGCAAAGCCCAGTTTGCATTGTAAAACTTATTTCACGGTTTGCACTTGATGTGAATCGTTAGCAAATTATAAATGCAGTAAGAACAACTTAAAAGATTTTATAGAAATGCATTCTAGTATTTACTCTGACTTATTACCTATCGCATTTATATAACAATGTTATGTATGTTGTTAGATATTTAGAAGTGAATAACAATATTCCAAAAATACACTAAGCTTCACTTGAACATAACTTCAACCCACTGCAATACTTAAGAATAGACGTGTCTTCGACCTAATAAAGAGTTCAGTCCTTACTGTATTAGTCAGTCTGTATTCTGATGAGAAAAGTTTTATTTCTGTCATTTTATTGAACTAGTAGTATGTACTGGACTTAACTTTTGCCTTTTAAATTATTAATAAAATTTTAGTGTTTTGTATTACAATGTGCAAAATTTATTGTCTTATTTTAGTTTTCGTCTCTATGGTGGTTTGTATTTTTATCCTTTACGATTTACTCATATATTTTTCAATTTAAAATATACCTACATAAAAATAGGATTCTTTGTTTTACCCATCGTCAGACTGCCAATATCCTAATTAAAAATTCATATTTACGTGTCCATAGATAGAAATGTCCAAGACAGTCCGTATCGCAGCTTGCCAACTAATCTTCGATATCGTGATGGTTGTAGATATTAACACACTCGTGCATATCAAATGTCACACTGGAATTTAAAAGTTCTTAAAAGTTAAATCCCGCGTAGTGATTAAACAACTTTAAACTGTTAAAATCACGTACATTTATCACTTTTTTCGATTAAGTCCCGAAGTTTACCCTCACTAAATAACTAAATTTAAATGTGCTAAAATTATGATCATTGCAATTGTGCGCCGTAGAATGTTGGCTCCCTATATTATATAAGGCAAGATTTTGACTACCCCCACAAATTGGCAAATATTTTTTTGGTAGATTTCATTTGTTTCAGTAGCATATGGTATTTTGTCGGTAGCTTCAATCCTTACATTTTATCGAAGGTCTTTAGTATATTTTCGTGAAAAAACGGACCTCTAGATTTACCCAATATTTATTTGATACTAAATAATATCCCTTATATATGTAAAACAGCTGTCATTTACAACCAAATAGAAATGAATTTACAGTGCTGTAGCAATAACTAAAAAAATTTCCAAATTTTGTACCAGTTATAATCAAAAAAATATGAGATTATTGCATGCAAAATCACACGCGAGCACTTTGCTTTTACAGAGCAGTAATTCTAGTAAATTTAGTAGTCGTTTTCTGAAATAGACGTTCATGATATGTGCAAAATTAATGAGTAAAATTAGGATTTGGTACTTGTTTTATTCGGTGGCCACAAACATAATATTATTATGTTCATGGCCCTGTATGCATTCGATCATGATATTTTTGTTACAGAACTCGTTGTATCTTCATGAAATCAGTAACGAAAAAAGTGACCATCAAAAGTTTCCTTCTGGTGTGATAACCCGAGTAAGTTCGTTTCTCAGGGTAACATATTTATAGAGTTTGTTATTTGGCGTATGCCTCCTGGCTAGTAGAAAATCTGTCACCATGCACCTGACGGTGTGTTTTAGCAGCAGTCCTTGAGAGAAAGTGAAATTACAGGTACATGAGACTTGACAACTATGTCTAAAAGTGACGGGCGCAGTGCAATTCGTGACTTGTGATGAAATGCATCAGTTATAGGCAGAGGTTATTCCGCTTAACATCAGGTGGGTCACGAGCTTGTGACGTCACAATAACATAAGAAAAAAAGTGTTTGTACACTACTTTGGAGCAGAATATGAGGCTTCTAACTAATTTATAAAAGTAACTTAAATTTAAGATGAAACTAGATGAAACTAATAATTTATGTGTTAGTCATTACAGTTATTAAAATGTTGTAGTAGGCTGGTAGGGGCTCTAGTTTGTAAGCTTTTTACAAAGAGATCAACTTAACAATAAGTTTCTTATGTATAAACATCGGTAAAACTCTTTCAACATGCATTATAAAATTGTAACCCTATTGCTTTCAGGATATTGTGCTCTCAAAGGATGATAACAGAAACACTGCTATAATAGACATATTCAACATCGTAGCGCGAGCTGCAGAAGTAAGTTATTTTTTTTAATTACCGATACTCATTTAGTTATCTTGCATTTTCCAAACAAATGTTGGTATTGTAAGACTGAACTATTATCATAATCACAATGATTTTACAGGAATAATAGCAATGTTTATAATTGTGCATAATATAATAATGGACAATGGAAAATGTAGTCTGCAACCAAGTAAAATACAAAATAAGTTATATGTAACAGTCGATTTTACATCAAATTCAAAGTCGAAATGATTTATTCCATTTAGGTTTTACGAAGCCCTTATGTAGTTTAATCACAATTTTTTATATTGAGTTATTCTACATTCTACTGCCACGTTCAGGAAAAGTGTTATAGAGCCACTGTAAGAAGAACGGACAAAGCTTTCATTTTAGACGTGTTTCAACAATGTGTGACAAAATATATGACGAAATTCTAATATTTGTTTATATTACTTACGAGGCAGGTGGTATCTTGGCAGAGGCAAATCAGTCCAACCATTTTTGTCGTTTAAATAATCTCAAACTCTGGGTATAGGTTTTCTAAATCAAAATGTTTTACATACAATGTACATAAGAAATTTTCTGACGTATATATTGAACGTCATGCCTATGTCATGGAAGTGTAGGCAGGCTCCTTTGCATATCTTGGTATATCCCACATACTTCCTTCACACACTTCACATCCTTAAATATAAAACCATCTTATAAGGGTTCTCATGAACTGTCTTTTTAGGATCGCTCCTATCTGATCATTGAGCTTTCTGTGGTTATCCCTTTTCAGATATCATATTAAATTTTCAATCTCCTTTTGTCCAACTATTTTACATGTCCAAACTATCCCAGCATACATTGCCATACTAACGTACGTATTATTATTATTGTCATTAACTTTCTCAGATTTTTTTGTTTTTGTGTCGGTAAGGGAGTTAATTCGTATATCTACGGGTTCATTTACGCATGTCTTTCTAAAAATCACATTATGACTTTTTTTATTCTGAAATGTAAAGGTTAAATAAGAGACATAATTTTTATGTAACTCGTTTATGCAAGGACTGTTCTCAGCGACTAAATTAAACATTCGAATTTAATTAAAAGAAAAACAAATGTCCTAATATTTTATGTGATAATTCTTAGCCGGTTTAATTACAAACGCACTTTTTACATTTGTTATATAAGATTATGGTAATTTAATAAAAAATAACAGACACTTGTGAGTCAGACTTACTTAAATGAAGCAGTGATAGCTCAGTGGCATTGGCTATGGACTGCCGTGCAGCAGGTCCATGGTTCGAATCCCGCCCAGAGCTTGAGCTTCACCGCATGGTGGAAGGGCATTTTGTGAATGCCCGCCTGGCTAGCGACCACCCTCAAGTAGAAAATCTGTCGCCAAGCACCTAACAGTGTGTTCCGGCAGCAGTCCTTGAGAGCCAGAAAAATTACAGGCTAATGAGACCTAACAACTGGACGTCTCAGTGTGACGGGCACAGTGCAATTCGTCGCTGACGAAATGCGTCTGTTATAGGCAGAGGTTAGTCCACTTAACATCAGGTGGGCCTCGGGCTTGTTCCGTCACAATAACATAAAAAAAAAAAAAAAAAAAGAAAAAAAAAAATTAAAGTTTCATACCAAAAAATATTGTATTATTTTACTTTCGCTTTTTTACGAAATTTTATTACTTTTGTTGTTTTGTTTGGCGGTCGTATGTATGAAAACTATTATACAGTCAACCTAAATACGAATACAAAAAAATGGTTGAATCCCTTCCTGTCACGTCCAGTCGTTTGCATGGTAGTAGGGCATTTTTGAATGCCCGCCTGGCTAGCTACCAACTTCAAGTAGGAAATCTGTCGCCAAGCACCTAACGGTGTGTTCCGGCAGCTATCCTTGAGAGCCTGTAATTCTTGGTTAGCTTGAGTAACATCTTCGCCCATATCATTACTTACCATGAGGTATGATAGTGGCCAAAGGCTTGTCTACTATACTACTACTATATCAGCCAGATTGTCCACTGTTAAAAACAGCCTCTCCCATTTTTCGGGATTGGCCATAATCGCTTGTCAGGCACTTGGCAGGCGTCTTGGGAATCGCAGTGTGAGATATCAGTTCCTCAGAGAGCGTTGCTGCCCACATTCTGGTGTACCGCGGGTAAAGATTGGGGGGGGGGGGGTGACATTCTATCCCGGCACCCTATGGCACCTTTGTTACGCTTTAAGTTTGTAATTTGATAAACACCTATTCTCACCCGAAAGCGAACTCCTCCATATTTTTTGCATGTAGTTGCAATTACGATGAAACCCCTCGTAATGAAATAGGCTGTGGTAAGCAACAGCAATCCAGCGGATAACGTACAAATGTACCATAAAAATGAAACACACACTGAGACGTGCAGAAACTAGGCCTTCAAGTACAATCACACGCGTACAACTCACTGTGGACAGGTGCGCTATTTTCTATACCAAACCAAACCAAATATACCTACCAACCAAACCAAATATTTTTTTTGCAATCATCAAGTAAACTTGGATCGAATGGTATAATTCAGGCACGTGAACGATCCATCCTCCTATCGTCCAGGAACACGTGTACGACATAAACATGACAAAAGCTGTCACCGAGCAGACATTTGTTAATGATAAAAAAACTTTTACACTTTTCACACGCCAGTTTTTAACGATGTTAGACAGTTATTGATTTAGTTAACAATGCATTTACTTGACAATTATTAGAGAGTAAATTTGTATAGATTTTTGAAAATTTTGGTACTTATATATTCTACAATTTACATTTGTTTTTCTTTTATGTCATCGCGTGATGAGTTGAATATGTTTCGCCGTAGGGTAAATGCCATGCCTGACAATAACAGCTGCAGTGTCATTGTCGTCGTTCAACTTGACATTGAACTGTGCTCGTCACTCCGTGACGCTGATGCTCAATGCTTGTTTTTTCACTTGGTACAATTCTCTTCACGCATAAACGAAACAGTGATGGCTCAGTGGCATTGGCTATGGACTGCCGTGCAGGAGGTCCATGGTTCAAATTCCGCCGCGAGCTTGAGCTTCACTGCATGGTGGAAGGGCATTTTGGGAATTCCCACCTGGCTGGCGATCACCCTCAAGTAGAAAATCTGTCGTCAAGCACCAAACAGTATCTTCCGGCAGCAGTTCTTGAGAGCCAGTAAAATTACAGACACATGAGACCTAACAAATGTACGTCTCAGTGTGACGGCCACAGTACAGTTCGTCGTTGACGAACTGCATCTGTTATGGGCAGAGGTTAGTTCAATTAACATCAAGTGGGAAGCGAACTGACTGTCTCAATAAAAAATAAAAATAAAATAAAGCGTTTGCACATTCCACTGCATCGTGACAGAATATCTAACATTACGTTGGTACCCACCTATATTGTCTTGCTGAAGAATTATACAACCTGGTAGATAATAATCCTATTAAGTTATTTTGAAATTGTATTAATATTTTATTTTATATCAATATTGTGAACCATACATTGTTTAATTATTTTTTTTATCTTACCATTATCAAATTTATATTGTTAATTGACTTGCCTAGTGTAGCTGTTGATGTTATAAGGCCAATAAATAATTCTATTCTATTCTATTCTATTTACCATGATTCGTAAGATTAGAACCCATGTTGATTATGTTCTGCAATAGCTAACGTTTTATGGTAAGTGCATTGGTAACATTTTAATTTGTAGGTTTATATATATTTTACTAAAAATTATTCCTCATTAGGGTATTGAAATGGTAAGCTGGATGACTCTAGAGCATCTTGTCTTTTTAATTAGCTAAAATAACTACCATTATTTAAAAGAGTACAAACGCATGCTAGTGAATACATGTACAAGTAATTTCCAACGGGAATTGGACTATTGTTTTCTGTTTTCTTTTTTCCATCCAAAATATTTTTTTAAGTAAATAAGGTTATGCAATTTGATGACTTTTTATCAGAATATTAAATTATTTTTAATATTTGCTTCTAAATAATTTAGAATAACAGAAGAAACTTAGCGGAGAGGCAAATGAAAGGGAAAGGATGGAAGGGAAAACATGTAAAGAAAGCTTAGGAAGTACACAGGCCTATTCGTAGTAGGGCCTATTCGTTTGAAGCGCTCGTAGCGAAGTTGACTTAGCTGTTCTCAACCGATCAGCAAAGTTAAGCAACGTCGCCCGCGGTCATGAGTTGGATGGGTGACCGCTAGTGACATTACTACTGAGCGTTTCCGTGCTTCGGAGGGCACGTTAAGCCGTCGGTCCCGGTTGTTGTCTTCGTCGCATCGTTATAGCATGGTGGTAGGGTATTTTGCGATATGCCTGCCTGGCTAGCTACCACTCTCAAGTAGAAAATCTGTCGCAAAGCACCTAACGGTGTGTTCCGGCAGCTGTCCTTGAGAGCAAGTACTTCTAGGTTAGCCTGAACAACATCTTCGACCACATCATCAGGTGAGATAGTGGTCAAAGGCTAACATATCAGGCATAATAAAAAAAAAAAAAAAGAGAGACGGGCGTGTAGGCCCCACTGTAAAGGCGGGCGGTCATCGGCGGAGGTCAGGACGTAATGGCTTTGCCAGTCTCCCAGTCCTCCTCCATATAGCCGATGCTGGAATGCCGCTGGGTCGTTTAGTGGGTATACCGGTCTTCCACCGGGGAGTCCCACATAACCCTCAAGAAGTATGTGTTACCCATTTTTACCAGCGAAAAAAAAGGCCTATTCGTCGATATTCACTCATGATCCATTTCTA
Source organism: Plagodis pulveraria (assembly GCA_963890685.1). NCBI lineage: Eukaryota > Metazoa > Arthropoda > Insecta > Lepidoptera > Geometridae > Plagodis > Plagodis pulveraria. The sequence goes on from OY982950.1 coordinate 8,743,452, forward strand.
TTTGTGGTAACTGCGAACGAATTAATATGAATTCGTAGGGTAAAATTAAATTCGTAAAGTAGTTTAAAACCCGGTTTAAGAAAGAAACTAATCAAAGATGGCGCTGTACTATAGGCTGTATATAGTGTGCAAGCTAGATGTAATGATTTACAGCGATTAAATAATTTTTTTTTTGCGTGTTAGTTTCGCCTTTGACCACTATCTCACCTGATGGTAAGTGATAAGTGGTCGATGATGTTGTTCAGGCTAACCTATTATTACTGGCTCTCAAGGAGAGCTGCCGGGACACGCCGTTAGGTGCTTGCTGACAGATTTTCTACTTAAGGGTGGTAGCCAGCCAGGCGGGAATTCGCAAAATACCCTATCACTATGCTATAACGACTGCCATCCTAAGACGACAACCGGGACCGACGATGGCTTAACGTGATCTCCGAAACACTAAAGCACTCAGTGGTAATGTCACTAGCGGTCACCCATCCAAGTCATGACCGCAGTGAACACTGCCGATATGGTAAGAACGACTGATCAAGCCCGCATTCGTGCGCTTCACTTCAGTCCAATATTATGATTAAAATTGTGAGGTAATTTTCTCAGTCATTAAGTAAGTACTTACATAAAATAAAGTCGATCACGTATTTTTCCTATATTTCATGCATTCACACGTCTATTAACGTTTTATGGGGTGCTTATCAATGATGGAGCACCAATTGGTCATGACACAGCTTCCATGAAATGGATGCTTTTATTTTAGGATGTTTTTTTCTGACAGTATCCTAGACTATGCGTAAAGCTATGTAAGTGTTTATATGCTCTAAGGAAGTAAACTCTCGATCAGTTGAAATTATACCGTAAACTTAGGTTTTACAGAAAATTTGTAACCTGGTTTAATAAAGAAACGAAAGGAATCAAAAATGGCGCCGGTAAACTTCCCACTCGCACACTACTGCTGCCTATAACGTGTAAGTGAGAGGTTTAGCGGAACCATTTTCGACTCGATTCGTTCCGTTATCAAAAGGCTAAGAATTGCCAAATCAGTATCTTTTAAACTGAAAAAAACACAATATGTTATTTTACAATATAAAAATATTTATAAAATTATGAATCATGATTAAAAGCAATTCAACCACACAAACCTTTTTCTATGAATATAACTATCAATATTAACTAATATTTATATATTTTGTATATTAATTACGGAAATTGTAATATATATAGGTACGTATATATTTGTTCAATATAGTATTATTTTTTTCTATCTACATATTATTATTAATCTATACAAATTTACACCACCTATCTGTTTTTATTCCTCACGTATCTATATTTTCCATTCTAAGGTTGACTTGAAGAGATCGCTTTAAGCGGTAAGTCCGCCTATTGTACCTGAACTTTAAGAATTCTCTATATGTGTTTTGTAACATATGTGGTGTACAATAAAGAATTTTTGTAATGTATTGTATAACGATACTTCAATTTTTGTATATAATAAAACTGCTTTTAAAAATGCTTTTGATTAATTACATCCCAGTAAACAATAATTTTCATCTTACAAGCGAGAAAATAAAAAAAAACGTCGTAATATCGCAACTAAAAAAAAAATATACCTTTTAAGTGGGATGACTCACGGGGACGACGCGTTGTGTTCCATGTTTAAAATTTAAAAAACACTAGCTATATAAATTGGCAGGATAGAAAGTAAAATTGTAAGGGAATTTTAAAAAATCTAACAAAAAAATTACTTATATATCACAAATTGTTCTAATCCCTCATGTTATTTTATATGTGTTTCTTCTACTCATGTTATGGTTTTCAGAAATTTTTTTAGATTTTTTATATAGCATTTTAGATTAACTACTACGTTTTCTTTTCTCATTTTTTATTGAAAAGTAGAGTGTTTAACACGGATGTAAGTTATCAACTCCTATTTGCACTATAACTGCATTAATTTAAAATAGCCTCTACTCATGTTCTTGTTATCAATAAATATTATAGAAAATAAGTTTTTATATTACTCATATTCATAGTGAAACTGAAAAGTAGAGTGTTTAACAAGGGTGAAAGTCATAAACTCCTATTCGGACGATAGCCGTCCGTAAATATTGCAAGCAAAATTTTACTTTAAGTTTTACAAATATTTCTAACTATTATTCGTATTCATGTTATTATTCTTAATTAATAATTTAGAAAACCTAATATTTTTTAACTTCCTAATATTCGAAATGAAAAGTAGAGTGCTTAACACGGGTGAAAGTCATAAATTCCTACTCGGCCTATAGCCGCCCGAGCGTAGCGAGGGTATATAGGATATACATACCTCGTATGGGAATTGATTTCTTTCAACCCTTGTAAACAATCTACTACTTCATCACGCATGCTTGATAAAATGTTTATTTACCATAGAGATATATTAGGTACATAATTATAGACAGCTAAATTTTTAATCTAAGTATTATTGTCTTTCTTTTATCTTTTTCACATTATTTTTGTAATTACGCCAGAATAAATGAAATGAATGAAATGGATTTCCTCTGACATTCAGCAAACAATTCAGCCCAAAAATTTAAGCAATTATTATAATAGACAATTCAGTACTGTCATAACCAGAGCTTTAAAAAGGAATCCCAAACACTGCACTCGACACCTTTCATATTACTCCATATTACTGTCAAAACTTTTTCAATTTATCACTGTCTGCAGCTCTATTGTACTAAAATATATATTATTTTTCTTTTGTCAGACTGACCCAAGTTCAATTTGCGTGTAATAAAAGATAAGACAAAGTTTTTTTCTCCTTAGATTGAAAGATGGCCTTTAATATAAGGATAATAAGTATAACATAAATTAAATATTGAATATTGCGTTAAATTATTTGGAATGTTGATGGCATAGTGATATTTAGTGATTAAGGACAGCCACGTAGGCAGACCATGATTCGAATCTTGACGATGGTTTTAGGATAAAGTATATTATTTTGTGAATGCTTGCGAAGAATCACGCATAGGCTTATGATTAAAAACTTTTTTTTTCTTGTTACACTTATCTTTTGCAATCAAAGTCCTGATTTTGCAATCATCAGATAAAAATGTCATACTGGTAAAATGTTATCCGACCATTTTAATGTTTTTTTTCAACAAACAACATTAGTATTTTTTTACTAGTTGTATATAAACATTCAATCTTATAAATAATAATTGAGTGATAACTGATAATCCGGGCCTTAGTATTCCAACTAGGCATTAAATGTAGTTATATAACTCTCTATTTATAGACAATTTGTCTATCTAACAAAAAAAAATATTTCATTTGTTCTTGGGATGCTTTATTTGTAGTGGCTGCAGTTTGTCTCTCATATTTAATTTATGAGTGTAGATCTTGCATACAAAAAATAATAAATATAATAAAATATATATTTAATATATAAAACATATATAATAATTGAAAACATTAGTAATATTAGAGTTTAAAGTAGGAAATTTCCAATTTGTATTAAAAACTAGTTTTTTTATATTCAACTTTTTTTTTATGTTATTGTTCCGGAACAAGCGCGAGGCCTGCCTGATGTTAAGCGGTATCCTCTGCCTATAACAGATGCATTTCATCACAAGTCACGAATTGCACTGCGCCCGTCACTTTGAGACATAGATGTTAAGTCTCATATGCCTGTTATTTATTTGATCAATATAATTACGATTATTATCTATACATTGCTGACATCTTATACAAAGGTCATTTATTGATTTGCGATAGAACTCTCCCGGGAAGAAAACTTTTAAACACGTAGAAAATTGTCCAAATCATGACAAAAATGGTAGTCCGTTGGGCAAGGTCTGGCGAATACGGAGGGTGACGGAATAAATAAAAATGAAATCTTACATCAGCATATTTAATAATTGTTTTATGTAATAAACTGGACCGATTAGGCGGTATACTCCAGATAACAAAAACAAATCATTTAGATTCATAATTGACGAAAAAATTGCTTAACAAACACAAATAAAAATACATCGATCACAGTTACTGAAGTCAGTTAACAATAATGGACATATCTTGACTGGTTTTCTGTTAGTCAGGGTATATAAAATCTATATAGTAACAACACAAAATAGCACAACGTAGGCAACAGAACGGTTAGTATTTAGCAAATATTTAAGTCTTTTTTTTATCAATTGTAGCCACCAAGAACGGGCTGTTCTACGTTTGTTTCACGAAATTAGGTTCAATAGCTGAAAAGTTGTAAATATTTGTTTGGAATTTTGACATTATTGGTAATATTAATATAGGAGAGGCGCGGCAATGGAAACACTTGCAACGATTTTGACTGTTTATTACTCCTTCTGCACTGTTAATCTTAATTTAATTATAAATAGCACCTTTCTTATTCTCAACTCTCAATCGCCATCTATCTTACGTCTCGCTCGCACATACATCCATCACCTCACTCTTTCCTCATACGTTCCATTCTATGCATCATTCATACTTTACAATCCGACATTAATTTCATTTTCATTATATTTATGTATTTCCTTGCGTCAATACACGCAAGTCGCGATCCCTGTTTGTTTCCCGTTTGTTTGAGCCGAAACAGTGTCAAAGTGTTTAAAATATTAACAAATTACTAGATTTTTCACATTCCAAAATTCACCTACTGTACTGTATACTGTGCTACTCTCCGTACATTAGGGAAATAAAAAAGTAAATCCACTTTGTACCAAAGCAAGTAATATACCAAAAGTTTTATTACCTACTGATGCGCACCATACTAAACAATAAAATTACACTCGATTAATACTAAATTTTTAAACCCGACCGCAAAAAAATGTTTTTCCTTCAAAATTACAGTAGGTAAATTTTATACTAGATATTAGAACTTCTTGGTGACTTTTTATATATATAAAAAAAGACTGCTGTGTTACAAGTATGTTTCCGCTAGCAGCAACTAAATGTTGGAAAAACCTTCCAACTCTTTTAAGAAAACCCATGTCAATAAATAATTTAAATCTATGTTCTCTATGTTACTCGATAGCTAAAAGCTGTTTTCATTGTGGAAACTACAACGATGTCTAAATGTAGTATTTCTTTTTCCGTTATATCTGTAAATTTCCATGGATTAATAAGTTAACATATATTTTCCTTTAATGTTTATTGAAACAAACTCATGTTTCTAAATTATTAACGGGTCTATGCACGTGCGAAATAACATCAGTATAATGTTTTGACTAACCTCGACTAAATAATTAACTCGACTATTTATATACTTATACAATATTTAAACCAAAAAATAACCCACATTATCTGTTTGTTTGCAAAATGTATGCGTCTTGTTTGTTTTAATAGTTGAGGACGCCGATAGCGGACAGTCCCACGTTTACGTACGACCAACAGACCCGATATTCATTAAGAAACAAATTGTAAACAAATTGCTCGCTTACGAAACATTCAATTAGTATTGTATGATAAAATATCATTAGCTTGATAAAAGTCAGATAATAATCTACTGTAACTGCTCGATGGGTAGGGAGCATAGTTGAAAACCAGCGCACAGCCATTACCAGGCAGTAAGTCAGATTTTAAAGTAAAATAAATAAATAAATGCCACCCCGTATTTCTGTATGTTAGTTGATTGGCTCCGTGTTTGAGTTCTGTTAAATTTACTACCGTGATTTTACAAGATAAAAACAACACTGTGGTACATTCCAATTTCAATGTGATTACATTTCTGACAGGCATGTAGGGTTAACTCAAGATCGATTTTATATTAAACTTGTTACGTGCTTGTGCCACCCAAGCGGGTTGGGAGACTACCTATCACTGAATAGATGAAGGTTTTGTAACAGCTGTGTCGTGCGCATTGTTTATCGACAAAATTGTACATTACCAAACGTCTAAACTTGCAAATTCCTTGCAGTTGTTTCTCTCTGGATTTAAAAAAACATAGGATTTGTGTTCGGGATTTTCTAAAAATATCATTTTTAATTTTTATTAACAACGGTAACCGTTGTTGCTTGGCACCACATAAGAATCAACATGTAATAATAATGCTTACAGTCCCTTACATTTGTAAAAAGTACAAGTTTCTTAATCAAGGCAATCAATATCTCAACTAATCAATATAAAAAAACCTGACACTTGTTTACGTTAAATAAATAAAATATTACAAACATAGATTTACGCATCGATTGTCTTTCAGAACGACATAATATATGGAAACATATTATTCACTGCAAAGTAAATTTTGGCTTTCATTTCAACATAATATATTTTTTATGAGCAATATTTTGATGTTACGCTTCATTTTTGAGGTATTACAGAATCCTCGATGCGCAAAAGCATCTCTTTTCGTCAGTTCATTGCCTAATCTATTGTCAATAAGTTACGAGATGGCTGCGTAGTTTAACATGTCTGTGTTTTAAGAAGGTATAAAATAAAACTGGAAGCAAAGGTATGCTTATATGTAAATAATAGCTTAATGTCTACTTGAGTGTAAGCCAGCCATGTTAGAACCCAAAATACCTTTTGACTTAGGAGTACATTCAGTCTTCGCCCACAGAGCCTTTCTAAAACTTTCAATGTGCAGTTAAAACTCTCGACGATGGAGTGAACGTCTAATCTTGTTAATTCAGAAGTGGTTTGAATAAAACGATTATAGGGAAGTACTTGTATAGATGGGGGTCTTAGAGACGAGGTTGGATGGTGGAGATAGGATATTGTTGTTCAACGAATAAGAAATAGAAGCATTAACATGCAAATCTGCATCATTAATCGTTCCAAAGCAGCTGATCCTTTAAAATTACACCCCCATCATCATTTTGCTTCTCTTCGCTCTTATTGTTTTAATATCACACTCGTTGGAACAATATGCTCTCTTAAGAGAAAGCACATTGTTCAAACGGGTATGATATCGTTACAATATATGTCTATGTATTGTAAGTAACACAATAACATATTTACTGTGCAATTTATTTATTCTTAATTCAAAACACAAACTCAAACATATTTTTTCTAAAATGATAAATTGCTGTTGGTCTTCCTAAGATAAATAAAAAAAAAAATGTCACAATTTTTTTTGCGGTTTTATGGCCACCCACTTCTCTTACTTCAACTTTCCTTGGGTCATCTCGAAGGTGTTATGCGATGCATTGGTAATTTGTATTAAGAATACTTTGAATAGCATTTTACGTATAATTGGCACTTCCCTTTAAAGTTATTCGAACTAACGATAAATAAACATACGTTCCGCACGCTAAAGTAACCATATATGTTGAAATCTGGAGGAATTTAGCGGAAATTTATTTTTTTGGAGGTTCATCATTGTTAGCTAGCAATTATGTGAAATTATTTTTATGATTAGTTGCCTAGTGGCAATGTCTATCTTTTATTTGCTCTTAAAAAATAATTTAAATTATTACAGCCACACAGTTTGGTAAATTAATCTAATATGTTTAAACCTGTTATATTTAAAAAAAAATCATATAATATTTTATAATAATTATAAGATTCTATTATTTTAATTATCTATGACGTGCAAATATTAATCATTTATTTGTATAAGTAATCATATGTATCATTATTGATATCATTAGTGTAATTCGTGTTTGTGCGGTACTAATTGAATAAATAAATAAATAAATAAATAATATGGACCACTTTTCATGAAACACATAATATAGTATGTCATTGGGACCTCCGTTTCAACATCTATTCGGGCAAAACTACCTAAAAAGAAATGTGTTACCACACTGGATATTAATCCTAGCAAGATTATAAGGAAACATTCAAATGGGTTCTAAATTGACGGAGATAGCAACATGCGTAAAAAAGAGACGAATTGAATTAAGAACCCCTTCTTTTTGGAATTCAGTTTGAAAGAACTATGGGAGTCTCTAGTCAGTGAATCTGTGGTCAAAAGTTAGAAGCTTCACAAAACAGATAATAAACCTCGTCTTTTATCCCATTTTAGGGTCAATTATCAGCTCCAATCAATAAAGTAAATTTCTTTACTGTTTATTTATTTGTACATTGTGTCGACTTTATGATAGACAATCATTGATTATTATAAATATTTTTATTTTTGCAATAACGCATGCTCTGCGGATAGTAATAATTGATTATGTTGCATAATCAATTATTACTATCCGTGTACGTAAACAGTGTCGGTAGATAAAAAAATGGACTTTTCCGGTCATGTTTACTTTATGTCACCATGGGCTTTTTTTTCAAATTAAGGAAAATGTTTTATCATGTTTTTATTAATTACATGTATACAGAGCATGATAATATGCCTTAAGTCTCATTGGCAATAACTTTATAAACATATCCAGAATACACGTGGTAAGTGTGGTCACTCTTATTTCGAGTTGCTTCGGTTCGTTGCCGTTTCCAAAGATTGACTTTCGGGAAACCGATATAAAGTCATGAGGTTTGCTATATTGGACTTTATATGAGCTAAGCATTTCTAATTTAAAGTTTGATTTCAGAGGTAATAGCAATTTGTAACCAACAGAACGAAATAATACGAAAGAAATACTTATTTGATAAATCTATAATACGAAAGGAATGGTACACATTTCTATTTTCGTATTTTGATATCTTATTTATTAGAAATGAGAAAAGAGCTTTTCTGTATAGAATTCAGTACATCAAACGTACAAGGTTGTTATCTAGTTCTATATATAAATAACTTCAGCGTGTCGAAAGAAATGTTGGATAGTAATCAATATTAGATGAGGTTTCGTTCTCTCTCCTGTTACTGAAACTAAATAAGAAACACATACCTACACTGTAACAGTTACCTTTGATTTTAATTAAAGTACCAGATGAGATTTGAAACGCAATAAAAATACTCAAATAGTTTAAAATTAAGTTAAGGGTAAAGCATTGCCAAGTGTGTTACTTACGTGTTCTCAGTCTACACTTAAACTCTTTGCAAGGATACTTAATGATGTAATGAAAACCTATCATAAATTATATATTAAGATATATAATTTTATTGCCTTCTGACTGACTTTTAGGTGCATATAAATTATAAATCTGAGTAAAAATGCAAATACATATTTTGAAAACGATTAAAATATATTTATGATTACCTTTGCAGTAAACATAGCCAAGATAATTCATATTATGGAGATTTTCGAGGACTTAAGAAATTCACGGAAAAAATAGATGAGACTTAAATATATATACCTACAATATATATGAGCATCCTTAAAATAAATAATTAAATATACTTGAGGACCCAAAATAGGTAGGTCATATTGCGAATACCCGACTGTCTAGGTACCACTCTCAAGTAGAAAATCTGTTGCCAAGCACTAATTCCATGCATATAATATACAAGGTTACTGCTAATTAACTGGCGATACGCGACAGGCGTGATGGGTATCGATAACAAAAACTAAAAAAAAAGTTTTTTTTTTTTGTAGAATTTTTTAACTTATCATTGAATTATCAATGAGATAATAAGCGATACACAATACTGTAAAAAAGAACAAAACAATAAAAAAGAATTATCACTAAGTAAAAGCATCAGCTGTTTTGAATTAAAGACGCTCGCGCACCCACCCGCTCCGTTGCGATCGCTTAGTGATTGAAACGGCTGCCGCCGCTTGACGTCGCTGGTTCGAAGTGCAGCGCTCCGCGGAGTAGCGGCGCGGGTGCGCGAGCGTCTTTAATTCAAAACAGCTGATGCTTTTACTTAGTGCTTATTCTTTTTTATTGTTTTGTTAGTGATTCTAAGCCCCATACAGTATTGTGTATCGCTTATTATCTCATTGATAACTCAATGACAAGTTGACAAATTAATAAAACAAAAAAATATTTTTTTTTTCGTTATTTTTAGTTTTTGTTATCGATACCCATCACGTCTGTCGCGTATCGCCAGTTGATTAGCAGTAACCTTGTATAATGATAATAATTGGTGAAGATAATGAAAACAATTTTTGAAGCAGTGATAGCTCTGTGGCATTGTCTATGGACTGCTGCGCAGCAGGTCCATGGTTCGAATCCCGCCGCGGGCTTGAGCTATTCACCGCATAGTGAAAGGGCATTTTGCGAATGCCCGCCTGGCTATCAACCACTCTCAAGTAGGAAATCTATCATCAATTACCTATCGGTGTTTTTCGGCAGCAATCCTTGAGAGCCAGTGAAATTACAGGCACATGAAACTTAGCAAATATGTCTATAGGCAGAGGTTAGTCCGTTTAACATCAGGAGGGCGTCGAGATTCTTCCGTCACAATAACATAAAAAAAATTACATTCAGAATTGGACGATATCTGCTCCGCGTAAAACGTAACGGTAAGAAAGGTTTTCAACTATACTATAAAAAAAATCTGAACTAGATATACCGCTTACCAAAAGTTTGTCTAATTAAGTCTGTTTAATGTGGCTTAATACTTTGACGAGTGAACATAACAAATATAAACGTTTGCCGTTAATTTGAGACTCTTCAAAGAACTTCATAAATTAGTACCAACGTGTCTTCCCAAGCGACTTCAAGTACCCAGTCTGGAATAGTAGCGCCACGGTACTCCTCTACTATTGTCAGTCGAACTTGTAGCATTGTTCCTGAGTGCATGTCCGGTATACAATATACAAGTTAAGTGAAGTTAAAGTGAATGTTCGTGTAGTTAGACAAATCCTTTTGCAGACTGTGCTTCACTGCAATTTGGACTGAAATTATATTTCGAAGTAAATCAAGATCTCTTTTTGATGGTACACAGTACATACTTCTTGTATCAAAAGTGAGCTAGAGGTTGTTTGTAGTATAGAGTGTAGAGTAGAGTTATCATAAATTGTGGCGACCCCAAGCTTTCTTAAAGCGTAGAGCTGCTCAGCATTCGAAGAGATAATGGATCAAAAGTCAGCAACATTGATGCCCACCCAGGTTTACTAATATCTATAGGGTACGGCGATCTTATCGTTTATATAGTAAAGCGTTTGCTTGCTTGCGACCTTTGGCATAAAAATGCTATCCCACACATGTATGTTAGGTGCAATAAGCAGGACTTATGTATGTTTAGGAACAACAAGTAGTACTACACAAGAACACAATCAAAATACTTTTTGAAAATGTATTGTAATTAAACACCTTGTACTTGGTTTTACTTTGCTTGCATTAATCATCATGTAAATAAAAATTTTGCACTTACTACATTTAGATTTTTTGATTGAAGCCTTATGGATAATATAATAAAATCATCAGGGTAGCTACCCGATAGATAGAGCAAGTTTTTAAAAGCTAAACGGTATTTTTTTAACTGATTTTATTTTTTAAGAGCCTTCAAGTTGTGTACATACTGGGTAATTTTATCTTTCTTGGTTTTTTTTTTATTCAATTTCAAGATCTATCGATAGTAGATGTTACCATACTGAATTGGCCTATCTATCAGCTTAGCACAAAAAAAATCAAGCATGTACCGCAATAATTCACGTCACCATACATAAAAATCTCATCGTACTCGGCGATAGGTGAAAAATTAAAAATAAAAGTCATAACTCCGAAAATACGAAAATTTGCGGAACATACATGGGGGTGATTTAGTTAGCCCTCTAGGTCCTCTACCAGCTTCAGTATATCACTACTTCTTGGACACCTTGTATAAAAGCCCGTATTATATTAATATGTTGTTTATTGACATTGCTAGCTATAGTTGTTGACAGTAATATTGATAGCCATAGGTGTATAGCTAATGTCCCGAGGCAATACTCCATAAAAACATACATATATTGTCTGGAAATTAAACGTAGTAGTTTTCCGGTCAACTAACTAACGTTCTCAGAGAAAAAACCATTAAAAGTAGAACGGACGTACAAACGCACGGACAGCGAATGCTTTGTAATTAGGACCGGTTTTTTTGTAGAAACCCCTAAAATGAATGTTATAATTGTTAGTATAAAATATGAATACATTGTTTTTTATTTTATTTTAGTATTTATTATTTTGCCTTGATTAAACACTACAAACAATGAGTAGTATACACAACACAACGAAAGCATTTAGACTGTATACATATAAGCAATGATGCTCAAAGGCAGGTCCTAATTCTCCAGCCCACTATCAGTTGGCAGCATGCTCAGCAAGCTAGCGGCAACGCAAAGCATTCATGGGTAAACTTCTACGAATATTAAAATTCAAAGCGCGCATTTTACTAACAAGTATTTTAGTTCGAACACGATCCTATAATATTCACTGAGATCCGGCGCTAGACGGTGCGCAGAATATATTAGAAAAAGCTGATCAGATTTTCATTAATCATTCCTAACAACACCCTATCAACGTTTAACTTTCAATTAATACAGCATTGTTAAAATAGGTTTATATCTTTAGAAGCTGCATTATCAAGCCAAAAAGGAACCAGCAGTTTGATTACTAGCCCCATTGACCAAGTTTTACAGAAAAACAGAAAAGCTACACTTAACAGAGAGTTTTGGACAAATTGGTTGAGCTCCCGGCCTTCGCAGAGTCTATGTCTCCACGCCAAAAAGCTTAAATATGCAACCACTAACGACATTAGCATGCTTGTACATTAAAATACAACACCGTTTACACAAGCTTCGTTCAGTCTCGGCTATATGAAACCACCAACATAATAGCTAAGCGTAGCTGCCGCTAAACCATGCTAAACACAGGTGACCGCTTCCTGTCACGACCATAAAGCTTGCGATCCAACCGTTATGACACGCAAGGTGTTGTAGTTATTTTGATATAATATGCTGATATCAGAAATAAAATACAAATATTAATAAGGTAGCGTTGTGCGGCAAGAATTTTTATTGAGCCTTCTTGTAATTGGGAAATAAATGTAATGCAGTCGTTTCAAAGGGGGGATGACAGGGATGTCTAAACCATTCAAGTTTCAACGGATACGTTTTATTTTCACGTTATAAGCAATGAGCCTATTGTCGTCTACCGGACAAAAGGCTAGCAGCTATTCATTAAAAAAAGAACTGACTATCCTGACGATTCAATTCTTTTACCTTGAATAAACGTATTCGCGGTCCTCCATTAGTCATTTAGATTTTTTCTTTAAATTAAATTTAGTTTATGATTTTATATAAAATTATATTTATAAGGTCACCAGTCAAAGATATTGTAAGTTGAAAGCTAATACTATGCAAAATCTATTGTGGATATTAAAAATTAAAATTACAGGAACATGAGACCTAACAACTGTACGTCTCAGTGTGATGGGTACAGTGCAATTCGTCGTTGACGAAATGCGTCTGTTATAGGCAGAGGTTAGTCCACTTAACAACAGGTGGGCCTCGTGCTTGTCCCGTCACAATAACACAATAAAAAAAATATCTTTAAATAATTTGTTTCTGTTACAGCATTCAATGAAAAAAGATAAAGAAAACAAAAGAACTCAGGTAAAATCAAATGTTATTGAACAACCACGAGTCTCACCTGGTGTTAAGCGGTAGCCTCTGCCTCTAACAGATGCATTTCGTCACAGGTGGCAAACTGCACTGCGCCACCATCCAGAGACGTAAAGTTGTCAAGTCTCATGTGCCTGTAGTTTTACCAGCATACACCCATACCCTTCAAACCGGTACACAGAAGTGCAAACATTACTGCTTAACAGAAAAAATACGTATTGCAGCTTAACTTCCCCGGACTAACTCAAAAGAGCTACTAAAATTAAAATTTTTATTTTTTTATACTAATCATTATTCACCTATCTCGTGGAATTTCCTAAAATTAGACCGCAATGATTTCTTTCCACGATTTTAAAGCGTACATTTAAAAACCAAGTTGACCAACCAAACAAAACCAAATTCGACACCAATTTGACTTGTGTTTTGTTGTTAATTGACGAATGGCATATATATGACTCCAATTTAAACCTACATAAATATTAGATACCATGATTGGTTACATGGGCTATGCAATTATGCTGAACTTTACTGACTACTACTATTTTTATTTTTTTATATTATTGTGACGGAACAAGCTAGAGGCCCACCTGATGTTATGCGGACTAACCTCTGCCTAGAATATATGCATTTTATCTCATGTGACGAATTGCACTGCGCCCGTCACTTTGAGACATAGTAGTTATGTCTCATGTGCCTGTAATTTCACTGGCTCTCAAGGACTGCTTCCGGAACACACCGTTAAGTGCTCCTCGAAAGATTTTCCACGTAAGGGTGGTAGCTAGCCAGGTGAGCAATCGCAAAATGCCCTCCCACCTTGCGGTGAAGCTCAAGCTGGCAGTGGGGATTGAACCAGGGACCTGCGGCACGGCAGTCCATAGCTATTACCGCTCGGCCATCATTGCTCAAATATTACACAACTTGCTAAATTTCTAATGCTTTGGTATTTTTCCGTAGAGAAGAAATTTCTTGCGCAACCACGGTGGCCATAAGCGTGTTTTAGGAGCACCTAAGTATCCCGAGGACTTGCCCGGGGCAGAACCAATCCTGCCTGGCCATACCTTGCTACGACCTTCCAGGGATATGCTGAAGTCCGCAGTGAAATATCCTTTGAGAGATATTGGAGGAGCTGCTGTTTACGGAAACCTGGATAATGTTGGGATTACGTGAGTTCTCATTTTTTATTAATCAAATATTAATAGATAAATACATATTTCATCACAGATATTTTGTAATTAAACGGATATTACCTTTGCACATGATAGTAAAGTAATCCCTACCACCACCATAATAAAGTAGTCCCCCCTTAATTACATAGGTAGGACCCAAACATTTCTCATGAAACATGAGAACTAGGGAATACAAGCTCGTCGATATGGTTTTGGGGTTCTGTGTCAGGAAATGGTACCTTATTTCTACGCCTCGGCTGCCCATCCATTTAGCCTGTTAGGGCTTGTATTTTTGGAACCGTTATAGGTGACTGGTAGATTTATACAGAATATGTGACGTATAGATAATACTAACAAAAAGTTCATATTAAAGGTGGGGCCAAACACAAGAAATGTGTTTATTGACTTTTTATATTGTTTTTGCCTCAAGAGTAAAACTTGCTGCAGGTATAGTCCAATATCTAATGTTTAACAACAAATAGTAAAAATGGTCAAGTAAGGTAAGAAGTTTCGCTAAGAATCTCGAATTATATGTAAAAATAAAAATGTTTGGTAAATTACGTAGGTTATACGGAACCCTTGGTGTGCATTTGTACCTCACACTTGGCAAGATTTGTTTTTTATTCAATAGAAAATACGGTGTTGGAGCTTGCTTTAGATAAATATAGACCTAGAAAAATCTCCTCTTCTGTCTCTCTATTTGTTTGCGAAAGTTTATTTATAGAAAAAAAAATCAAACTTATGAGTCCGCATACAAAAAACGTTTCACGTAGTCAAACAAAGGTCTGTGATAGACTGATAGTGTTTTGAATAAGTTGTATTTATGTATTCACAAAACACAATCAAACTACGAGTATGTTTGTAAGGGACTAAATAAACATTGGGCTTAGGCTTATAAGAAATCTAAAAAAAAATGGGTTGGATACTGCAGTCGACAAGCACAATCATTCAAACAGTCAGTAGTTTTTTTTTCCCGAGTTTGATTAACCTTACACATTTATGGGCTGGATCATATCTAAAACTGATTTTTGTTTTAATTCAAGTTAGCGAACAAAGATTTAGGTAAACAATTATTTTCATTGATTTTCATAGAGATGATGATGATAAGGGAGAAGGTATTAATAGGCTTAACCTAGAATACTGGGTCTCAAGGAAGGCTGCTGGAAAACAACGTTAGGTGCTTGGCGATATTTTATATGGTGGCTCTGGCGTCTGTATTCTCAACTCTGTAACTTTGCGAATAGCGATCATTTTTGCTTAGTGTTTCTCGATTAGTATTAAAATTTCAGACAATCAAATTTTAAATTATAAATGTAGTTACATACTGTAAAAATATGTGCTCGCAGTGCTTTACGAATTAATCCTCGTCCATATCGCACGACCTCTCACGGCGTTAGCTGGCTCACGACTAGAATGAAAATTAAGAATTGGCTGAACCAGTAGGTGTAAGCCAGCAAACAGGTTCCAATTACTAGGTAGACCTAGTAAGAATATGAATCGGCCCTGGAAATGTAAACCCACGCTATGACAGAGTTCCGGATTTGACGTCACGCACGCTTTAAGCTGCCGCCTACACTATGAAGTGAAACGTCACCGATGTCGTCCCGAGCTCTGCTTGAAAAGGACCACAGGATAAAAACAAAATGTACTGAGTCTGAGTATCTGACTATTGTTATTCCTATTACTTAAATTAGTAAAAGCTACGATAGTTTGTATAAACGTACATCATTAATAAAATTTTAACTAAGTCAATACAAATCAGTGGTAAACTACATATCTATGCACTTGTCTCTCATCAAACATTTGAGAATATAATTTTTTATGAGAATAAACTCATAGTGCTTTCCATATATACGTAGTTACGTATATTTTTAATACTAAGTCTTCAAGCTCGTAGAAATTTTGAATGCATTTCTTTGAGTGTATACTGTAGTGAAGGTTAGGATGTATGCTTATGGTTTGCCAGATTTCTCCAAAATTAATGATTTTTCAGAATACTAAAAAAAAATTTGTTATTGGAATTATTTTTCACATTTAGAGATAAAACTAAACAGTTAAAAATGCGTAGAATTTTAAAATCATTTCACATGAAAGCCATTTTTCTATTTTAGGTTTTTAACACTTTTATAGGATAGAAGGGGAAACCATCAGGCAGATCACCTGCTGATAAGTGATCACTGTCACCCACGAACATCCGTATCACCAGAGGTATCGAGAATTCGTTGCTGTTCTTTGTGGGAGGAATTTATGCTATTTATTTTTAATTAGGGATTTGTTAAAGATCGATTCTTCGCGTTTTATCGAAAGTTAGATGTGATTATTCATTGCCTTTGAAAATGAATTGGGAAAGGAATTCCTAAAAATAACATCAAAACAATTGCACTTTAGTTTAATTTTAACCTACTACTGATTACTGATGAATAAGTTAGGAAAAACCTTCGGTACAGATTTATTACAAAAACATCTTTACCTAACAAATTTTTTTTATAATAATCCTGTGATGATAAGTTCACCTTCAAAAAGATAATACCAGAGAATATTATGTTTGTACGTCTAAACAAAATACGCCAACGCGTAAAAATTAGAGAATGACAGCTATTGTAAAAAAAGTTAATCTATCGCTTGGTATGACAATTTTTAAACTGCTACAAATGCTTTCGTCTCAAATTTAACACACTATTTGTAAAAACACTATTATCCAATGTCTGATTTTTTGTTTCAGATGGGGAAAAACACGTGATCGTGTACGATATTCCAGTTTTCGAAAAGCAAATGATATAATGGTAATATTTATAATGCAAAAATAAAACATAATATTTTTCAATTTCAATTCTCGTGAGTTTCACACATATGTAAATATTACAAATTAAACCGGCAAAAAACACTCACGTTGGGGATCGAATACGTCGACCCGGGTTTCGAGCATATCAGATGCTCATCATCAGGGCGAGTGCGCAGCAGCTGCGTCTGCGAGCTCCCAGCGGGCACTGACGGCGGCGTCCTCAACGTGAGTGTTTTTTGTCGGTTTAATTTATAATATTTAAAAACATAATATGTTGATGTGGAATTATATATTTATTTTCAAAATATAAGAAAAGTATTACGAATGAATTACGTGATTTGGTTATTTTTCTTTCAGAACGCACTCCAAAATTCTATTCAAAATATGAAAACCAAAGAAGATACAATGTAAGTCGAATTTGTAATACCTTACTTGAACCTTACTTATATGAAGATTTTTGCTAACTAAATAAATCAATGCTTGCGTTGCTTACAGAAGGCGTCCATTGGTAAAGAACTCATACTTATACACATATTATACTTTTAATTAAAAACCATGTTACATAACATTCTTCTTCCTCCTGTTCTTATATATGTCCTGTATATACTATGTAAGATAGCAGAATGGTGGGTTTTCTTAGTGAAAACTATTGTCCTCAAAAATAAGGAACTCCTATCGCGCGGGGTAGGGGCTGGTTAGATAGTCGTTTATAGGAAGTAGGTAATTAAAGTCTTGAGAAGGGGGCTTCTACGACAGAGTTTCCCAAACAGAAAGGAGGTTCTTAATTGAAGCTACTAAAATATATGTGTACATACCATAGCTTTCTCCACCATCTCCCGTAGTCGGAAACTCTCGTTTGCAGAGGCCGCGTTGCGATCACCATTCACGCACGTCACAAAATCTCACGTATCAAAAGTTATTCAAAGAACATATGATTATGCACTTCTATTATAGATAACACGGTGCGGTGATGCCACAATATTTGGACTTCATTAAATTATGAATGCGACACCAGCGTGGTGTATGGCGCGGGGCGCGATCCAACGACGATTCTCAATAATACTGGTTTGCCGCGGCTCGTTGCGGGTAGTATGAGAAAACTTTGCATGCTTGACATAACAAAAAAACGAACCACAGAACATGCATAGTTAATATAACTATTTTTTTCCCGTGAGGAATCAGGCTAATATTTCCCGGGTTGTCGTGCGAGAATTAGCCATGGGAAAGTGGAAAGAATTGTGCTCCCATCCCCCATATCGTCTTGTGGGAGTCGTAAGAAGCGACAAAGGGAAAATTATCAGAAGGTGGGCAGTAGGACTTTCTGAAAAACTGCCATTTTACACTGAGATTCCCAACAAACGTTCTCCTGCAAACGTGGGGATAATAGTATACTCCGAGAACAATGGAGGCCTCAGTTCAACGGGAACGTTTTCTGGCTATTGACGATGATAAATTTGTTTATCGTTTTGAAGTGTGATCGTAATGTTTTTAATTTCAGATAATTGTTGAAATTGACCCTGCTAACCTTGGAGTTATGTAAGAATTCTCTTTGAAAATTATCGCGATTTCTATCCATATTTACTTATTAGGAACCAGCAAGGAACGCTTAGGGCGTTAGGTATATTTACTGAAAAGATTCCGACCAGTTTCGGACTGTTTTGAAATCCTTCATCTGGGAATCACGATTGCGCGAAGCGACGAGCACGGGCTTCAACGCGTAACTGGCGATGTTGCGATGGCGCTGTCTGTCCCGGCTTAACTGCATTTGTCAAATCGCCGGCAGAACTGTCACTTTTCTCACTGTCACTGCTATTGGTTAAATAGAGTACATGATACACCAAACTAACTGTATCAGTCTCACGATCCAGGCTCACAATAACTGGTCAGAATCTTCCCGGTAAATATAACGTGGGCCCTAGCCGGTTCCTAATAAGTTATTTTATTATGTAAGAATTATTTAACGCTCACTTACTGAAATCATTGTTACTTAGAAAGTTGCATCATTAGACAATTCAATAGTTATTTATAAAAATCACCTCGCTGGTTGTGCGACACGAAGTGCTTCTTTGTTATCTATAACACCAGGGTTCGATTCCCGGATCAGTTACTTGTTGGATTTTATACATATCAAAATTTTTGGTAGCAGTCCTAGAACTGACCCCGGTACATTAGTTTATAGGAAGTAGGTAATGAGACGTACAACTCCCACGCCTGTCCGTTACAGTAAATTTTTTTTTAATATTCTTGTGACGGAGCAGGCTCGAGGCCCACCGAATGTTAAGCGGACTAACCTCTGCCTATAACAGATACATTTCGTCACAAGTCACGAATTGCACTGCACCCGTCAACTTGAGACATAGTTGTTAAGTCTCATGTGCCTGTGATTTCACTGGCACGTATATTTTACAGGTTCCATCCCACGCACTAAAAGCAGTTTGTTAGAAAATACCTACTGTACACAAAGAAGATACAATATCATATTCTAAATTTTATTTTCAGTAAAGAAGACGTGATAAAGGACTTAATTGAAAACCTGGTAAATACATTTAATTTAATTATGATAGTCACAAATAAATTAAATTAAGAGTGATGTTCTATGTTGATTTATTTTTGCCTAATTATTAAATATATTTCACCAATTTATCGTAACTATGTTTATCATATAGTTTGTAATTTTCTATTTTAATATCTTCAAATTATAATAACATCGCATGCTATTTGTTTAGTTAAATATTTAGCTAGCCTTTAAGAAAACTGTCTTACCTGATGTTAAGAGATAATGTGGTCAATGATGTTTTTAATGGTAGTTGGGTTTTGCTGCATATGTTGCGCAAAACAGACCTTACCTTCTTTACGCCATAATAACCTGAAATATAGCAGGTCGATACTGACCAAAATTAGGGAATCGGTCGTTTGAAAAAACAGCATGTGGAACGTCGTATTCATTTTCAAATCCATTTTCCACGGGCTTAGTTTAATATATTTGTTTCACTCAAATATTTCAACAGATAGAACAAATAATGTATTCACATTTTAAAAAGTAAACAAAAGCATACACAATATCGAAATACGAGTAATAAAAATTGTATTGGAATATTTTCAATTATCTTAGCTATGTTCCTATGGAGTTTGTTTGATCAGGACTTCTTACTTTTACAGGTTTTAAAAGACAATGACGAAGATAATAATGGAGGTGAAGTATTAGATGAGTGAGTGCTAAACTGATTTTCTAATATGATTTATTTTGTGACAAATGACAATGTATTCTTGCATCGCTAGTGAAATTTTGTGAATTAATATGATATTTTAATTCCTGACTAATTTATTTTATTATCTATTTAAACAATATGATTTCCTTAATTCATTGACATTTTTAATTTGCGACATGATCATATTTATTCTTAATCTTATTATTTTTATATCATTATTTGACATTTTTTCATAACTTTGACAAAATTGTGCCTGTTTTAATTTTAGTTTTTGATATTTTAATTTTGTGTATGTATGTGTAATAACTTTATATAAAGTACAAATTAATAATAAGTGTAATTGGTAATTCCGTGCTTATTATAGTAAATAAATAAATAAATAAATTATGTAAGAAGGAATCTCCATATACGTATTCCCATAATTTTTTCCCATATTTTTTAATGTAATCCCATATTTTTTTCCCGGATAGTGCCTGTTGATCATTTTTTGACATAAAATAAAACCTGCTATAGATACGCCCCTGTCATTTCCTGTTTTTCAGCATTTAATTATTAATAAATAATATTTTTTCGTACGCCTTATTGCCCTGAAAATAAATGCAAGAATTAGATCGTGCATTTTGGAAAAAAACTTTTAAAATACTGTCTGTAAAACACTACTAAGCTGGCTAATCCAAATCTTTCCTGCAGATTGAGCACCGTTGCCAATGAGTTTTGTGGCTGGTTTTTGGAGTTTTAACACCGATTTGCTATTTAGCCGATACGTTCCAAAGTGGGACACTGTTCCAATGAGATTGCATGCGTGGATCTAATCATAAAAATAAAACTATTGCCACTCTTTTTTTTGTTTTTAGAGGGGATATAGATGTTGGTTGCCGCTGTCGGCCATACAACACCGGACTCAGGGCGAGGGAAGGTCCTTTTCTAGCCAAAGTTGCTACAAATAGTGTCTCACTCTTAAACGGATCAGTATCATCATTATGAATTATCATTGTATATCAGCGTGAAATATTATTTCACTTGAGGATACAGTTATAAAGGAGCCAAAAAATTGTTACTATTCAAAATAATTCAATGCAAAAGACAGTTGAAGGCATTGGACACTTTATATCCCAATTAAAATTGTATAGTAATTAATCAATTACTACACATATTTATGGCAAGACTGCAGGTGTTTTTTTAAACAAAATATGCTTTGAAGCAGTGATGGCTCAGTGGCATTGGCTATAGTATTGTATCAGCCGGATCGTCCACTGCTGAACACAGCCTCCCCTATAAAAGGGGTATTTGCCATAATCTCCACGCTTGGCAGGCGGCTTGGGGATCGCAGTGTAAGATAGTAGTTCTTCAGAAGGCGCTGCTGCCCACTTCCAGTATAATTATTCCATAAGTCGCCTTTTACGACACCCACGGGATGATATGGGGAGGTGCAATTCTAACCCGGCACCCCACGGGGAATTGGCTATAGACTGCCGCGCTACAGGTCCCTGGTTCGAATCCTGCCGCGAGCTTCACTGCATGGTGGAAGGGCATTTTGCGATTGCCGGCCTGTCTGCACACTCTAGTAGAAAATCTGTCGCCAAACACCTTACGTTGTGTTTCGGCAGCTCTCGAGCCAGCTGTTGAGAGCCAGTTAAATGAAAGGCACATGAGACTTAATAACTGTATGTCTCAAGGTGACTGGCGCGGTGCAGTTCATCACTCGTGACGAAATAAATATGTTTATATAGGCAGATTTTCTGGTGGGCATCGTCATTATTCAGTCACAATCACATAAAAAAAAAAGTTATGCAATCAAAATTAGTCATATTTTGTTAAAAAGCATCATCGCATGCTAAGTTTATATTAAAAACTTAAGAAGTTATTTTGCTATTCAATAAAAGTACACTGACCCACGCTACAGCTACCCACGTAGCTATTTATTTGAAAAACCTCAATTTAAAGCTAACGTTCTAAAACGTTCATTATTTTTATTTCAGTTTAGCTGCAGTGCTTGAAGAAGATAGCAAAGTAAGTGTCACATTTTAAACAACTCGTATCTATTCACTACATACGAACACTTTGCACTGTGTCTGTTTACTCTTAGAGCGCTGACTGTAGTGATTTATTTTTCACAACCAAGATAAAACAAACATCCTTCCATTTAAGCAAGGAACAGTGATTGCTGTATTTGTGAAAATAAGAAAATTTATTATTTTTATTTTTGCTATGACTCATGCTCCGTGTATTACATTACAAAATTAAAGTGAGAGATAAAAGGATTGTCATTTACTTGAAGCAATGATGACCGAGCGGTAATAGCTATGGACTGCCGTGCGGAAGGTCCCTAGTTGGATCCCCACCACCGGCTCGAGCTTCACCGTATGGTGGAAGGGCATTTAGCAATTGCCCGCCTGGCTAGCTACCACCCTCAAGTAGAAATTCTGTCACCAAGCACCTAATGGTGTGTTCCGGCAGCAGTACTTGAGAGCCAGTGAAATTACAGGCACATGAGACTTAACAACTATGTCTCAAAGTGACGGGCGCAGTGCAATTCGTGACTTTTGATGAAATGCATCTGTTATGGGCAGAGGTTAGTACGCTTAACATCAGGTGGGCAAACATTTCAATTACCTACCGCTTAAATATTTTCATATCTCCATAGTTTTATAATTTGCTTATCAAGTTAATTTATTATATGTAAAGGTATCATTTGGCTTGAGATAAACTTGCACAAGTCTTACTTAATTAAACTTTCATGAAAATTTAATTATGTTTGATATAAAATCAAATAGAGTATTTTTATACTAGTATACTAGTATAGTCTGTAGAACAAGATACTGATTTTAAAAGGGGCATAAATTACGTTGTTAATTTTGTTTTAGACATTATTATTATTGCAATTGAATTTTATTTTCAAATAGAAATTAGTTTTATATACAAAGACGTTACAATCACTTATCGAATATCAACATTTTAATCTAAACAAAAAACTCTTTACATACCTTCATTCTTATAAAGTAGATGTCACCACGTGTCAGAAAGATGTGCATACAAACGGAAGGATAAATTGGACTGTCTAGCACCTGATTCCGTAACATACCTAATTTATAACGACTACTGTTGCGGGTGGAAATCCTGTTGAATGTCACCATTCATGAAAAACAAACCATTTTTACTATTATGTTGCTTAATGATACTGCAGTCGTTCTTATAAAATTTGATACTAGTAATAAGATTTCCTGTTGTACTACATATCAGATTATTTCAAAATTGCTAATATTAGGTCCTTACATATGAAATTGGCGTTTTGTATGGGAGGAACAAAAAGTCGAATATTTTTTAATATAATATATTTAATTAATCAAAGTATGAACCATTATTTTCTATGCACTTTTACCATCTCATAGGTAGTTCATTGATCCCTTTACTAAAAAAATCAGTCGGACGGGAATCAATAAAATCTTTGAAGGCGATTTGGACTGCCCCATCGGAGTTGAATTTTTTCCCTTGCAAGAAGTTATCCAAATTTCGAAAAAAATGGTAATCTGTTGGAGCAAGGTCCGGGGAGTACGGAGGATGTCTTAGACTTTCCAATTGAAGCTCTTCTAATTTAGTAGCCGTCTGTAGCGCAGTGTGTGGTCTAGCGTTGTCGTGAAGCAGCAGTGGCGTGGAGCGATTGACCAGCCTAGGTTGTTTAGCCGCTAGCTTTTCCATCATGGTTTGCAATTCCTGACAATAGACATCAGCCGTAATAGTCTGGCCAGATTTGAAAAAACTGTAATGAACAATACCGGCACTAGTCCACCAAACGCTTACAAGTAACTTTTTTGGGGTTAATTTTCGCTTGGGGCAGGATTTGGCTGGCTGGCCAGGATCTAACCATTGCGCTGAGCGCTTCCGATTATCGTATAGAACCCATTTTTCATCACAGGTAATGATTCGGTTTGAAATACCTTCATTATTGTGCCGGTTTAGTAATGTAACGCAGCAGTCGACGCGCGTTTGCCGGTTTGTTTCAGTCAATTCGTGAGGTACCCACCTTTCAAGCTTTTTAATCTTCCCAATTTGCTTCAAGTGAATTAAAACAGTTTTATAACTAACATTGCAGCCTGCAGCTAACTAGGACGTGGTTCGCGATGGATCCGCTTCCACAATAGCCTTCAACTCTTCATTATCAACTTGAGTCTCAGGCCGTCCACGGGGCTTGTTCTGCAGGTCGAAATTTCCAGAACGAAAACGTTGGAACCAAAAACGAACTGTGTTTTCTTTTGCAACACGACCGCCATACACATCATTCACCCTTCGAGTTGTTTCCGCAGCACTAGTGCCACGGCGGAACTCGTACTCGTAAATAATGCGATATTTAAGGTTTTCCATTTTGTAAAATGAGTGACGCAAACAGAAAAAAACAGAAGAAAAAAAACAAATGAATGACGATCATCGAAGCACAAATACATGAGTCTATAGCTGTACAAATTTGAATTTGGAATTCCTTACCAAAGAGGAGAAATTCGTGATTAAAGTGGCCAGTACGAAAAACGCCAATTTCATATGTAAGGACCTAATATGTTAGGCCCGTGGGGTGCCGCGCTAGAATTGAACCTACCTTGTCTTCCCGTGGGAGTCATAAAAGGTGACGAAAGGATACTAGAAGGTGAGCACCAGCATCTTCTGATAAAATGCCATTCTACATTGCAGTTCTTAGGACGCCTGCTAAGTGTTGAGATTATAGCAATCCAAAACGGAAGGCATTTGTTCAACGGCAGACATATTTTGGCTGTTGGTGTGATTTTTAATGTGTGATGTATGGTTGTACTTAAATAGGATGAAATCGGATTGGTTATCGACAAATTCTCAAAACAAGACATAAAATTACAGACTCGTTTCACAAGTCATTAAAAAAAAGTTCATAGCTGTAAAATAAAAATTACTTTTATTTCTTGTGGATCTTGTTAGTTCTTTTATAAAACAGTATTTTTACGCTTTTCTTAATGATAAAATTGATATAATCGATAACTAATATGATTTCATTCTATATAGAGCGGGCGGCGTATGCGCCGACTGGCGCGCGCTATTTTGGCTCGCCGCATGAGACGTCACTACCGTCGCCGAGCACGTCGTGCGGCATTTCACTAGATGGCAGCACAAGACAGAAACAGCGGAAAGACTAGAAAATCTACAAAATCTTCTGACATTAATTTCGATTAACTACTAAACAATCATTTATTTACATTATACGACACTAGCATTTTTCTTTTGGTATACATTTAAAACACTTCAATAATAGGTTTTCTATTTATAATTTATCGATATTTACTTAAACACCATAGTATTCGTTAGATTAGAACCTAAAAATTTGTGAGATATACGTGAGACACTGTAGCAAGTCAATGTTTCGGAGTAACTAGCGAACACTGTAAAAACTGACGACATGACGCTTATCAGAGAATGAAAAGTGGTCCGTCTCGTACTATCAAAAATATACAATATAAACCTATTTCAATCAAATCTTCTATGATTTTTGTATTAAAGATACGTTATTTGCATGTACGAGTTACACCTGATGTTAAAAGGTTACTATGTCGGCCTATAACAGATGCATTTCGTTACAAGACGGACTGCACTGCGCCCACCGAGACATAGCGTTGTTATTTCTTTACTGGTTCTCAAGGACTGCTGGAACACACTGTTAGGTGCCTGGCGACTGATTTTCTATATGAAGGTGGTAGCTAGCCAGGCGAACATTTGACAAATTTGCTTCCAACATACGGTGAAGCTTAAGCCTACGGTATAGCTCGAACCACGGACCTGCGCCTGCGGCAGGGCAGTCCGAAGCTATTACTAAACGGCTGTCTTGCAAGTGGTTAAATTTCACAAAAAAATATTTATATCATCAGGTAGAGTTATACGTTTGTTTTCTTTGTACGCTTACCCTAGTTCACTGTCATATTCAATAATCCACTGATCCACTTATGTTATATATAACTAAGATGAAAATACATACAGATATTGTTGCTAATGCATGGAATACAATCCATCTCTAAATTTGTTTTGAATATCTTCGTCAACACAGTTCATGGTATATTCTTTCACGTACATAAAATCCATCTGTCTTCCACAGACCAGGAGGTTCCACATACAGGAACACAAGCACTAATAATAATAATGAAATAACGTTATCTGTATCTCGCTTGTATTGATTTTCGAGGTTCCGCGTAATATATATTTTTTAATACACAAAGTGATAATATTACATATAAAAAACTTGTTTAAAATAGCAACCCTCACAATCACTTTGCCTAATTAATTACGCATCAAATTAATATAATTATGAATTGTGCATTTGCTCGTGTCTTATAAAATTTTATGACAAGCAACAATATCCGCTGACACATTTCGCAGACATGTCTGTTTTGGTAAACAATGCAAATGTATTAAAATTATAGGGATGCGTCATCGTTACCAAGTTTAAAGCTAATTGCAAAAATTTGTCTTGCTTGTAGAACTACGTAAATTGAACTATAAATGTCGCTGCATCTTCATACGATGGTTAAGAATGAGAGGATAAATTAGAGTTATGAGTCATATAGATATAGGCTGTAGGGGTGGACGGCGCGGGTTCCAATCCCGCACATGACTATGTAATTTACTACAAAAAATTACTGCTCCCATGTTGGCTTGACTTAAAACATTTTTCGTCGGTAAATATAGTGGTACTCCAATCGATGTTTAAATAAGTCTGTGCAAATCTTAAGCGTGCTTCCTTATGAGCCGTTGTCAGAGCAAATTTTTTAATTGTAATTGTCGTTTATAATGTAGTCCCATTGAGTGTAATGCGCTTCTTATCACTCTTGGACAAACACCATATATTTGGGCGAAATGATTCGTTGACACAAAGCCATTTTCTTCATATTGCTTTCTCATGTCTGATTTTTGTGCAGCGTTAAGAATAGGACGGCGACCTGAATTATTGTGACGATGATCGACTAGTGCACCTTCTTCGCCATGTCTACTTATCCAGAATCTCACACTATCTCTGGTCACATTTAGACGACGTGATATCTCGGAGATGTTGTAGCCAGCTTCATGTTCGGCAATAATTGGTTCTCTTTCTTCAACACTTTAAGGTCTTGGCATTATAAAATAGATAATAACGAGAAATTATGATATTTTGCAATGGTGACATTGAACTGACAATAGTTTTAACAGAAATAATAATGGCATGGTTGAACCAACAAAAAGGTTTTAGTTTGTCAAACATAATAATCTTGTTGACAAGATTGAACTTTATTAACGAACAGTAAAACATTATTTGGCCTAACTCGAGTCTATTCTGTAACATAGTTTCAAAAGGTAATATGTGCTCGCAATACGTTGAACGAATCAATTTGAAAATCGACGAACCTTTTCATTCCGTGACTGTACATCGGCGGCTTCGTGTAGACGGGCTTACTCAACTGTGGGTGGCCGCACGGAACGTATGTCTTCTCACTTCTGTTCATTCTTTTTTATTCTATGCATGGGCATATTCATGCATATTCATGGCATTTCTATGCATGACTCATAATGATGACGGTACCTTTCTCAACCATTTAAACTTCTTTCAGGAAACCTTAGATCTAAGAAGAAAAAGCAAGTCAAATTACAGAGACAGAGACAAATATTACAATCAATCTCAGAAGAAGTCTAGAAATGATAGCAGTCTTGAAATAAGTTGCAATTCGAAAGTTTCAAAAAGTAGTTCAGGGTCAGAAGAAATTGAAAAGAATCCTGGAAACCCCTTCACTGTATTCAAGAATAAGTACAAGCAGAATTGGCTGTGGAATCACTTTGTAAGATTTTATTTTTATTACTTGTACGTATCATACAGAAAAACCTTGAGAAGCTGCCTTATATGGTTCTTGTTTTCTCTGTCAAAATGAGTGCTCATTTGAATGTCGAACTTAACGTCTGTGTCCTCATAGGTCTTACCATACAAACGTACTTCCTTACTAATATTATAATCGCGAAAGTTTGTAAGTATGGAGGAGGTGTGGTGGTTTGTTACTCTTTCACGCAAAAACTACGGAATGGATTTTAATATAACTTTTCAATAATATAGCCTATACATCTAAACAACATATAGGCTATGATTTATAAAGATATTGTCTAAAATATAACGATAAGTGTCAAGTAAGGTCAAGTAATTAAGTGTCAAGTAGGAAAAACAAATGCCATAATATGTGACCTATTCTGGCGTGTGCTGCAAAAACCTTTAGTATCACACGTACATAATGTGTAACGGAAACGAAAATGTTTATCTTAAATTATCTTGTAGAAAAGCTCGCGACAACATATAACTTGCACCTTTTTTACCTAAGCAATAATCACCAAAATAGGAAACCATAAATACTATAAAAATTGATAATTAATTTCAAATGCATATTTTGCTGTCACAAAATGATCCTTATCAAACTTACATTATAAATGCAAACGTTTGTGAGTGTATTTGTATGTTTATTACTTCTTCACACTCAAACGGCTGGACCAATTTTGATGAATTTGATATAGAAGTAGATGAGACGCTGGATTAACACAAATGATACTTTTTATCGCCGATATCTATCGCCACGCGGATGTAACCGCGGGCGCGACCAGTTCTTCATATTTTATATACCAAGTATTCAAACACGTCGAATTAAATGTTATTATTTATTTTATCTCTAAATGAGAAATAAATAATTCCCATGCATATCAATTATTCGTAATGTATTTGAAAATACATATTTTTACAGAAAATTGACAAACCAGAACCATAGAGTCTGAACTCAAGGACCTGCATGAATAATTTCAACGAGTATGAACACTTAGTATCTAAAAATGCTGAAAACACGTTTGTATGGAAGTCGCTATGAGGAAACTAGTCTTAATATCCGAGTGGCAAATATAAGTCACCTTATCTTTTCTTACTATTCCTATATTGATAAAAGCAATTTTTGACTCCTACTCAATTATACACCAAATTCTCCGCATAGTTTTCTTAGAAAGGTTAAAAACAAGCGAATCTAATCATAGACTAAATCATAAACGCTGAAACATGTGGTCAGTTTATCCACAATAACTGGAAAGACATACGTTCAAACTTGAATGCAGATCCTCTATCAAAAGTGCAATAATAATATGCTACAACTTGTGTTTTTTTTATCATTAATCTCAATAATGACTGAAAAAGAAATCATTTCTAATATTAATGCTTTGATATAACGTAAAAAACCGTTTTATCATAGCATAAATATAGGCAATGTGTAGTTTATTTATCAAACAATATAATATGTTGAAATCATAACCATAATAAGCAGTTTGCACTTAAGCTGATGGATTGAATGCTCCATCTATTCTCTTGGCTGATATTTGATCTTTACATAATAATAAAATAATACATTTTGTTTTATTGATAAAAAAATACATTGCTTAACACTAATTATAAATATAGAGTATAGTAGTAGATAATGTATATTTTTGTTTGATAAATTAAGTTGGTTACTACCTAGGTACATGTAACTATTTCAGAGGAACATACCTACTCACATATAATTCGAGGTGTGCAATATTCGCACAAAAATATAGGTAGATAGGTACGTACTCGTATTAGGTACTTCCAATTTTTTCACACCAGTTTGTGTTGTCAATTCCGTTAGATAGATCTTCATATGACTTGACTTATTAAAAGCTCTCTTATATCTTTAACCAGCAATGTTGGATTTATCCCTTGGTTTTAGAAAGTTGGAATTTGGAGAGGTCATAAGGTAAAAATTCAAGCTTGTTCGCACAAGTACAGTATTCCAAAATCTTTTGAAATTTTCTTGTTTATTTGATCTTTTTCCTTTTTTTTTAGCAGCAGGGTTTCATTTTACAGCCATTTGACTTGGTGAAAAGCATCGACGTAGTCCATTCTGGAACATTTACCTAAGAGATTCCTATTCAATCTGTAATTGAAGATTTCTAGATCTTCAAACAAAAATTTCGCTAGTAGGGTGTTCGATAAATTATTTCAATAATATCATCAATCACTGCTCCAATTGTTTTATTAAGTACATCTGAAGCGTTTCAATGGACGAGTAATAAAGCAATAAATTTAAAATATCAGATAAGCTGAAACAATATACAAAACTGCTATTCGAGTGGTAGCTATCTAGTAGAACAATTTATTACATTTCACGATAAGAATTCAACG
The DNA here is from genome assembly GCA_963890685.1 of Plagodis pulveraria. NCBI lineage: Eukaryota > Metazoa > Arthropoda > Insecta > Lepidoptera > Geometridae > Plagodis > Plagodis pulveraria. The sequence goes on from OY982950.1 coordinate 8,774,180, forward strand.
GAAATTACGCCGAGGAAACTGAACTGTGAACGCTTTCGAATGAAATATTACACTTTCAAACATTTGACTTAGAGTCAAATTGCTTTCAAAGTAAAATTACGAGTGAAAAGGTTTACAAAATGGTATTTTTAGTAGCATAAAATCTTTTTGGATATTATTTAAAGGCAGTTTCTGATAGTATGCTTCTAAACAGTTATAAGCTGGCGGTTAAGAAGCATGTGCTGACAGCTAAGAGGCTCTTACGATGTTTCAGCTGAACGTCCTTTGTGGGATCTCTTTGGCAGACTAACATTTTGATAGTTTATCTCAAAGTATTGATTATTTTTATATTCTGTGTCCAAAAACACAATTTGACATTGTGTTTTATTCTGTATTATGAGTGACAAAATGAAACAGACGGAGCAGACGTTGAGCACTGTATTTGCGACTATTTAAGTGATCACCGACACGATTTCATGTATCAGCTTAGTTTCTGTTTAAACATAACACGATGAATCAGTACAACACCCTTTGTGTATCTGAATATGATTTTCATTATATTATTTCATAAGTTTAAAAATCCATTGAGGCACTTCAGGGGAATCACCCACAATAAAGTTTGATGTAACTTATGGTGTATGTTTTCTAAGTCCTTAGAAATATATGTGTATTAAATTCAAAAGACTTTGTGCCGTTGCCGAACAACACACATATTTGCATACTTTTTGAAGCAGTGATGGCTCAGTGGCTTTGGCTATAGACTGCCGCGCAGCAGATCCATGGTTCGAATCCCGCCCAGAGCTTGAGCTTCACCGCATGGTGGAAGGGCATTTTGCGATTGCCCGCCTGGCTAGCTACCACCCTCAAGTAGAAAGTCTGTCGCCAAGCACCGAACGGTGTGTTCCGGCAGTAGTCCTTGAGAGCCAGTGAAATGACAGGCACAATGAGACTTAACAACTATGTCTCAATGTGACGGACGCAGTGCAATTCGTGACTTGTGATAAATTGCAACTGTTATAGGCAGAGGTTAGTCCCCTTAACATCGGGCCTTGAGCTTGTTCCGTCACAATAACATAAAAAAAAACTTTTGCATTAATAAAATAAGAGTAATGTTAGCATTAGGATTAGATAGCCTATACCAACTACGAGTATAATAATATAGGTGATATACTTTTATTAGGTTCGCAAGTGAATAGTTGGCCGTGGGGTGCAGGGTTAGAATGTCCCCCCCATCTCTACCCGTACCCACGGGTGGCGAAAGAGGTGACTAGGCGCCTTCTGCTGTGTTACCCTTAGTCGCCACTAAGGGTAGCACAGCAGAAGGTGGGCAGTAGCGCTTCTGAGAAACTGATATCTCACACTGCAATCCCCAAGATGCCTGCCAAGCATGGAGATAATGGCCAACCCCTCCATAATGGGGGAGCGTGTGTTCAGAACTGGACAATCCGGCTAATGTAGTGAATACTGATGATGTGCTTGTAGAATTTATTAGGTTTAACGTATAGAAATGGTAACACGCCCTTAAAAAAGGTGTGAATTATCTTAAGGAAATCGGGAACATAAATTCGATATTGAGTTAAGAATGTTGAATGGTACTTTTTACTTTTGAAATTGCTTTTTATTGATCTTATATTAACATTTTCAGATGGATGGTGACCACATGAATGTTAATCCTTATGCACCAGTGATAAATGAGTTAGAGCCATCTGGGGCCAAGCTGTTTTTTGGAAGAAAATGGTGGTATTTTAATCAAGTGAGTTTGACCCTTTACTGAGCAAAGCGCTGATGCTAGTCACAATGATTGATAACATCTTGGAATTTGCACATAATAAAATGTATGTATTTTTTGTTCCAGGATGATTATAAACCCATGCGACGGCGAAGATAGATCGTAGTGCAAAATATTTTGTTGTAATTGTATAAAATTATTTGATTATTAAAACGTCACCATAATACAATTCTAAATATTTTTAGCAGTCGTAAGACCTCAATAACTATAAAACCAACATATAATGGATAGGAAATAATAACAAATGTATTAAGAAAACATATCTTTTATTTGTCAAGTGTTTACTGAAATACAAGTTTTATTTTTCTTATTATATTTTTAAAATATTGTAGTTCAATATCTCATACCGTTTTGTATCGAGCAGTGCCAGGCTGCAAGTAAGCTCGCATAGTAGTTTTTGCAAGCCACATGGCAAGAGAGTTTTGTTTATAACGTACAGAGTAACTGTTGCTAAAGTCTTAGCTCACTACAGAGCGACTGTAAGTACTGTGCCTGTTGGTGACGAAGATACCTGATAGTAATTACTTGAGCTCACATAATACTTTAATATAACTAGTTAACTTATAAAAAGTGGCCAATTCCAGGCGCCGGCAACAATCCAACAATTTGCCTCCTGTCGGCTCATTATATTTTACATACGAGTATTCCCAGTAATTGGATGATATGTCGAAACTTCCTCCAAACAAACCTAATGTTTTCTATATATATAATTTTTTTATACAATGTGGTGACAAACACCCCCTCCCCCCGTGGGGTGCCGGGTTAGAATTGAACCTTCCCATATCTTCCCATGGGTGTCGTAAGAGGCGACTAAGGGAAAAATACTGGAAGGTGGGCAGCAGAACCTTGTATAGAACTTTCTTTCACTGCGATCCCCAAGTCGCCTGCCAAGCGTGGGGATTATGGCAAATACCCCCTAAATTGCGGTGGCTGTGTTCAGCAGTGGACGATCCGGCTGATACGGGTACAGGTACAGGTGACAAACAAGCAGGCAGTCCACCTGATGGTAAGTAGTCACCGCCGCCTATGAACACCTGTAATGTCCGCAGCATTACTGGTGCGTTGTCTACCAATTAAGAGATAGAACTCTATTCACGCCTCTTTTGAAGCAGTTTAGATTGTACATAATAATATAGTCAATATTCCAATCTTGTAAAAAATAGGTATACAAAATACCAATAACAATCGTACAAGTTCCTTGTTTTTTTTAGTGCTGATAGATTAGTCTTTGACCACAATCTCACCTGATGGTAAATTATGATGTGGTCGAAATTACTGGCTCTCAAGGGCAGCTGCCGGAACACACCGTTAGGTGCTTCGCGACAGATTTTAATCAAAACTCAGAAATATAATCTACCCGCCAATGTTTTATAGACAAGCTGTCACTTCCATAGAAATGGATCAAGAATCTGAATATATAAAAAGAGGTCATTTCTTCGGAGACCTAAAATAGTTTTTGTTTTAATATAGTTTTTTTTATTAAAATGAAAACGACCGTTTGTAGAAGTAAAACTGTTCATGTTAAAACTGTGTTAAGATAGGACACTATCTTTAGGAAGTCACCAATGTCTGGCTCCTATAGTATTATAATAATATGTAGCAATATAATAATTGTAGCAACAAATCAAACTTTATAAATATAAAGTAGCAGTATAAAGCATCCTCGTGGGTTGCCGGGTTAGAATTTCACCTCCCCGTATCTTCCCGTGGGTGTAGTAAGAAGCGAATAAGGGAAAGATACTGGAAAGTAGGCAGCAGCGCTTTCTAAAGAACTGCCATTTTACACTGCAATCCCCAAGTCGCCTGCCAAGGTGGTGATATAGCAAATACTCCCTTAATAGGGGAGGCTGTGTTCTGCAGTGGACGGTCCGGCGGATACAGCAGTATAAAGCATGCAGTCACAGATCCACTTCCACCAGGTGGTCATACGTTTGAATCCCATCGCGGGTTAGATAGAGTTTAGCAGCATGGTGGTCAAAAACTAATAGTATATGTTTTTTTGTTAGCTGTTGGCTTAAACGTCAGCTAAGCCTATAAGATTACAAAACACAACTGATAATTTGAAAAAGGCTTGTTTGTAGGTCAATTCCCATTGGTTTTAGATGTCGCTCCGGTTAGGACGCGCAATAATTTAATTATAGTAACAACTTACTTACTTACTTACTTACTCCTCTGGCGCAGCGACCCAAAGTGGGTCTTGGCCTCCGATACAAGAGAACGCCATCGGTCTCGGTCCCGCGCTGCCTCTTGCCAATCGGCAGCTTGTAGCTCGCGCAGGTCCGACTCCACAGCGTCAATCCAGCGATATCTGGGCCTGCCGACGGGTCGGCGGCCACTTGGAACTCCAAGATATGCTTTCTTGACATTGCGATCCTCCCCCATTCTCTGTACGTGGCCCACCCAGCGGAGCCTTTGGGCTTTGGTCTCTCCCATGATATTGGGCTCGGCAATCAGGTCTTCGATCTCCTGGTTCTTTCGCCAACGGCAGCTGCCATCATCACGTTGGACCGGGCCCAGAATCTTGCGCATAATCTTCCTCTCCGCCACTAGAAGTTTGTTCTCTTCTTTGAGGGTCAGTGTCCAGGCCTCGCATCCGTACATGAGTATCGGTCTTATGACAGTTTTGTATATGCGGATCTTGGTTTTCCTGCTTAGTAGCCTGGACACCAACACCTTGTGAAGCGCTGCACTACAACGGAGGGCATTGTGAATCCGGGTGTCAATTTCCTCCTCCCTGGTGTTTGTGTCAGTTATAGTGCATCCAAGGTATTTAAATTTTGCAGCCCCTTTATACGGAATATCATCCACGAGCAGGTCTTCGCGTTTTTGCCTGGTGTTTTTATAGCGTTTAATGTGGAGATATTCCGTTTTTTCCTGGTTGATTTTGAGCCCAACCCTTGCAGCTTCGAATGTTAGAAATCGCATTGATTTCTCCACCTCTTTTCTTGTTTGCCCTAACAAAGCCAGGTCGTCAGCGTATCCTATAACCTTATGTTGTCCATTTAGCCGTACTCCGCAATCAAGTGTCATGACTTTCCTGATGACATGCTCTAGTGCCAAATTGAACAACACAGGGGACAGGGCATCTCCTTGTTTGAGGCCAGTAACAACTTCGAATATCTCGGTCAATTCGCCTCCTACTTTCACGCGCATTTTGCTCACTTTAGTAGCCACTTTTATCATGGTAATGAGTTTTTGTGGGATGCCAAAGTTGTTGAGTATGGCGTATAGTGAGTCTCGGTCGATGCTGTCGTAGGCCTTACTGAAGTCCACAAACAGTGAGTGCATGCTCTGAGCGTACTCCCACTTTTTCTCCATAAGCTGTCTCAGGAGGAAGATTTGATCCACGGTGCTGCGGTTGCGTCGGAACCCACACTGATAGTCGCCAACAACTTTTTCCGCGTAGGGTTCAATTCTACCCAGTAGCACATAGGATAAAACCTTATAGGCAGTTGGAAGTAGAGTAATCCCTCTATAATTGGAGCATGTTTTCCTGCATCCTTTTTTATGTACCGGACAGATGACGCCCACGTTCCATTCTTCAGGTTGTGCTTCAGTATCCCAAATCTTGCACAGTAATTCGTACAGTCTAGACTGTATGGCTGCTCCTCCATATTTCCATATCTCAGCATAAATATTGTCTGAACCTGGAGCCTTATTATTCTTGAGTCTCATTATAGCTTTCTTGGCCTCTTCAAACGATAATGGACCTACCTCAGAGTTATTAATTGAGTTTGCTATAACTGGCTGTTCCGGTTCAGGGCAATTTAACAGACCTTGGAAATAGCCTCGCCACATTTTTTTCAACTCTTCTGACTCTGTCACAAGATTGCCCACTTCGTCGAGAAGGAATTGCGCAGTAGGTTGGTAGCCTTTTTTAACAGAGCGAACCTCCTGATAAAACTTTCGCGACTCGTTAGCTCTTATTAGGGTTTCCATCTCTGATATGGTGTTTTCCAAGTGTTTCCTTTTTGCTCTCTTGATGACGCTCTTAGACTGCAATCGAAGGTTGTCATATTGCTGATTCCATTGTGGATCTTGCTCTGCCAGAATGCGGTACTTCCTCTTTTCATCTAACAGCTTTTCGCACTCAGCTGTCCACCACTTTTTCTTTTTTCTGCGTCTCCTTCTTCCTATTATCTTAAGGCCAACTTCTTTTATGGTGTTTTTCATGGTATCCCAAAGATCATCCATTTCTACCTCTTCTACTTCTAGCTCTTTAAATCTGTTGCTTATCTCTATTTGGAACTTATGGCGCGTTGGGGGATCTTTAAGTTTTTCTATGTCTATGATGTCCTCTCTGTGATTTATTTTCCTCCTCTCAGCTTTTATTCTGACCTTCATTTTGATACCCAGCATGTAGTGGTCACTATCGCAGTTTGCGCCCCTGTACACTCTTACATTCTGGATAGTGCTCTTGTGTCTGTCATCAATAAGTACATGGTCTATCTGGTTAATTGTTTTGCCGTCTGGGGATTTCCATGTTCCTTTGTGAATTTCTTTGTGGGGATACATTGTACTCTTGATTACAAGTGCTTTAGATGCAGCAAAACTAATTAGTCTCAGACCATTATCCGTAGACATACTATGCTTACTATGTCGGCCAATCGTAGGCACAAAAGCTTCTTCTTGCCCAACTTGTGCGTTAAAATCTCCTATGAGCATTTTGATGTCGTAGCTGCTTATTTGGTCATACACGGTTTCAAGGTCCTCGTAAAATTGGTCTTTAGCTATATCACTTGAAACTTCAGTGGGGGCATACGCATTTACAATTGAGATATGGGAGAATTGGCTTTTGAGGCGTAGAAAACAAATTCTGTCTGAGAGAGCATCAAAGCGTATGATGTTTCCCAAGAGATCATTTCTGACCATAAATCCAGTTCCGTGCACATGGTGACCTAAGTCTGAGCCACTGTAAAATAGGGTAGCTTTGTTGTCAATGTTACATTCTCCTTTACCAGGCCATCTGACTTCTTGTAGAGCAGCTACACCTATGTTATACGTCTGCATTTCTCGTATGACTTGGTACATTGCCCCTGGTCTGTAGAGACTTCGCACATTCCATGTTGCAATTCGGGTGTCCGTTGTTCCTCGCCAGTTGTCGTCGAAATTGGGATCGGATCGTATTCTTATTTCTCTTGTCGGTTTCGTAACAAATCTTTTTTATGTGGGAGGGTCGTCAGCCCCCCGCACAACCCCCAAAATGCCGGAGGACCACACCCTACTTTGGTCAGCGAGCCCATCGGACTTAGCCGGTACTTAGCCAGGCTGTAGTACCAGCCACTCCCCTATCCGCCACCCGGGGGACGCTCCCCATACGCCGTGAGGGCCAGCGCGGGGTAGTAACAAAGGACTTCTTAAAACTATGTCCAACGCCTATGATAGATCAATTGGTAGAGTGCTTCCTAAGCCGAGAGACTTATAGTTGTAAGTCATGGGTGCCGTTTGAGGTAAGTAAAATAATTTACTATCTTTGTGGTTTGTCAAATTCTGTGAACTTTCGCTTGGACACTCTAAAGTAGAATCACTGAATAGATATATAGGGTTATTGGTAAAATGCTAACAACCTCTTAGGGTTGACTTCTGCTAGTCCTAACAAACATTTTAAGATGTTTGTTTTTTTATTTTGAATAAAAAAAAATTATATATAATTTTGTACTTTAATGCCTACTCTGAGCCAAAAGCGCCCGCCGCGGCAACACTGGACCGCGCCGTGGTCCCTTTGAATAGAGTTTTGAATATTTACATCGAGCAAAGTAATAAAAAATATGAAATAATACATTACAGGTACAAAAGACTTTAGACATCAGGGGGTGGTCCTTGTTTTAATTTATATATTATATATTAAAAGATTATTTTTTTCAATACCAAAATAAACATTTTCAAATGTTTCTTAGGACTAGCAGAAGTCAACCCTAAGATATTGTTAGCATTATACCAATAACCCTGCATATAAAAAAAATACTGAAGCGTGTTTTTTTTTTTTTTGTTCTGAAGGCAAGTTCCCACTAAAAGCTTATTCTCATTCAAAAATATGTAGAGAACATATTTTCTCAAGTGCTCTATTCATTTTGTATTTTTGATAACAGATATAACGATCTGTTTTAAAGGACAATGCAATGCAGTCATTGACCAGACCATTTTTTTTTTTTTTTTTTTAATATAGCGGTATGGCTTTAGACCACTAAACTTTGTCTGACCGAAACAAGCGCTTGTTCAAATGTTCAGCTTTCGTAATGAAAAGAAATGAAACTAAACAATATCATATTTATTATCTAAATGTTGTACTCTTATTATTTGTAAATTTGATTTCTGATTATCATGTGATCATGTTTCATGTCATATTCAAAAATCAATCATAACATTTTCTAATAATATGATATATTATATATATTCTTGAAGCGCTCGTAGCGAAGTTTACTTAGCTGTTCTCAACCGATCAGCAAAGTTAAGCAACGTCGCGTGCGGTCGTGAGTTGGATGGGTGACCGCAAGTGACATTACTACTGAGCGTTTCCGTGCTTCGGAGGGCACGTTAAGCCGTCGGTCCCGGTTGTTGTCTTAGGATGGCAGTCGTTATAGCACGGTGGTAGGGCATTTTGCAAATGCCCTCCTGGCAAGCTACCACCCTCAAGTAGAAAATCTGTCGCCAAGCACCTAACGGTGTGTTCCGGCAGCTGTCCTTGAGAGCCAGTACTTCTAGGTTAGCCTGAACAACATCTTGGTCCACATCATCACTTACCGTCAGGTGAGATAGTGGTCAAAGGCTAACCTATCAGGCTTAAAAAAAAAATATATATGAAGAAATATAAATAGAGTTGAAATGTTTACTACTAACAATAAAAAACTGAATGAGAAAACTTCCAAAGCTACAACCATTTGAAATTAAAAACTTTAAACCTCCGAGTGCTAAAGTTTGAATAGAATCCAACTCTTCAGACCAGTTTGAAAAGAATCTTGCACTACGTCGAATTCTGAGGCAATAAAAGTTTAAAAATATGACTTCGTGTAAATCTCGTTTTCTTTTAAAGCGGTCCCGTTTCCCGGAATTCTATTTCCTTTGCATCAGATGACATCTACCTGACGGGACACTAAAAGGAAATCGTTATTCGCCGTTATGACTGTTGAAGAACTATTATTGATTATTATTGTACGTTTATTTTATTTTACAAACATGATTTTTCAAGTGCTATGTCTCATTAGCGATCACAACAAAGCAAACAGCAATATGTTCAAAGATTATGATTTATATTTAAATAAAAAATGTGAGTGTTTAAAATGTGAGTGCGATGGTTTAAAAATGATCAACAGAATGAGTAAAGTATCCCTTTTTTACACGACTGTCCAAAAACAGGAGTGTTATGTATTCAGGGTTTACGTATGTATGTATGTTTGTGAGTTTATTTATTCCAATATAACTTTTAAACGGCCAAACTGATTTTAATGTATGAGATAGCATTACATTTGTTTTAACAGCGCAACATTAGGTACATAAAAATATTTAAAAAAAACAAGCGGATTTTAGACGCCATATTGTGAGATAAAAAAAGATTTTTTCTTCCATATCCATCGAATAATATTTCTTAATGAAGGGCTTTAAGAAACGAGTCCACATATATATAACTTGCAGTTTTGAAATTAATAGAACGATAAAATGCTTAACGAAAATAAATAATTTGTAGTCACCCTACTACAAATTATTTTACTTTTTTAATTATTTTATACCTGTTTAGAAAGTTTAATGTGGCGTCCGAAGACACAATGTGCATCTTCAAACCATATATCTCCGGCAATGTATCCACTTTTACTAAACGCTTATTAAGATTAGGATTATAAAATCTCTATTTCAAAATATTATTATATCATGACATTTATTTCAACTATCACCAATAGAAAACTTAAAACATATTGTTTTTCTCAAACTTTTAACCTGGGTTGTACAAAATGTTTTAAACTGTCTATACTCGTCAAGTTTGCTATATGCGGGTAAACTTCCTGCTTTCGGAAGCATGCCCCAAAAACATGGCGATGCAGTTATGACGTAGAGCTACAAAAGCAAAGAGCAGCTTTTATCATATTCATCTCTTCTTTTTACTGTAAGTAGGGTAGCATTGATATCTTCACATGACTAAATAGGGCTGTTATTTTTTCACAACCGTAGGTATGCCTTATTAGTTTTAAGGCTTTGACTTAATGTCTATGTGTGTTATTTTACCATAGCATCGTAAGTCCAAAACGGCTGAAACGATTACGATACAATTTTAAATCAGATATTAATTCTATAGCTTTTCCATTGCGTTGAGTGAGAGTCCAGTTGATGATAAATGGATCAGCCGCTAATATTGATTTATTTTTATTTTATTTCCCAAAACAGAGAGCGAGGAAGATGACCATTATGAAAATTCCACCAAGGAATTTTCATAATGGTCATCTTCCTCGCTCTCAGCTGTCCGTCTGTCCGTACAGCTATGTCTATAGGAACGTAATAAGTTATCGATTATTTTTTTTGCAAAATATGTGTTGACATGGCGAATTTCGCAATTAATATTTTGAAAGGAAAAACTAAAAAAATATTTTTCTCATATTTCAATAATAATTGATATTTTAAGAAACCAATACCTTATTATTTTAACAAACACATAAAAAATATGTGACTATGTCTAGTGACAATTGTGCTTTTCGTGCTAAGCCGGCGTGATGTCATAAACGTTGCGTCGAAAAATTTTCCTCGCGTTTGATTCTACACGAAGCATCCTCGGGAGGTCTTGACTCTTCGAGCTTGACGATCGAGAAAGGATTTCCGCTAAGTAACGCCTGAATCTATTCATTATAGTTCAATAAGTAACGTACAAACATAATAAAAATGTCCAAATGGACTCCCACAACGAATGTAGATTTTTTTTCATCACAGTTGCACGTAAACAGTATCTAAACATATAGGTTAACTTGGCCGTAATGACCCATAATACCTTCTAGCTTTCTATTTGTCATGAAAACAAAGATCGAAAGCATTTTATTTTAATTTGTAGCACAGCATACAGTTCATCCAAGTTCAAGCAAGGATAATTGGAAAATTGTCTTAAAGTGTTATCTAAACAGGAATTTCATGACAATATCGCTACATGGTACTTAAATACTCAACTAATGTTCTTAGTAATCGATGTTAATAGATTTTTGTATCAAAACCATAGAACATATAATAATACTCAAAACGTCGAAACAACTTAATTTTTTACACTGTGTCATGACTGTATACCTACATAAATATTTGCCCTTCAGGTTTCTGAACGAAACATTTGTATAATCTGTGTGCGCAAAAAGCCCGCCATCCGCTTATTAATTCACGTATTTTATATTAATAGTTGTGCTGACTTGTGTATTAAAGCTATAATCCATAGTTATTTACTCGAAAATGTGATGATAAACATTGTATGTGCGGTACGACAGTGTCACGGGCAGTACGGGAATTACGAACCTCGATTCAGAAAGTCCTCAAGTCTTGGACTTCGGGCTTCTACTAGAGCCTCGATCGTAATTCCTTACTTACCGCCTTTAATACACAATGTACGCAGAAGCGCTAGTAAAGAAACTTTACTTAGCTGTTCTCAACCTATCAGCAAAGTTAAGCAACGTCGCCCGCGATCATGACTTGGATGGGTGACCGCTAGTGACGTTACTACTGAGCGTTTCCGTGCTGCGGAGGGCACGTTAAGCCGTCGGTCTCAGTTGTCGTCTTAGGATGGCAGTCGTTATAGCATGGTGGTAGGTTATTTTGCGAATGCCCGCCTAGCTAGCCACCACCCTCATGTAGAAAATCTGTCGCCAAGCACCTAACGGTGTGTTCCGGCAGCTGTCCTTGAGAGCCAGTAGTTCTAGGTTAGCCTGAACAACATCTTCGACCACATCATCACTTACCATCAGATGAGATTGTGGTCAAAGGCTAACCTATCAAGCATAAAAAGAAAACATGTTATCTGAATCCGTTAGAAGGAAGAACAGGAAAAGTATATAAGAATATTCTAAGTTTCCAGCGCATCCACAGTGTTCTGTTTGTTCTTGTTTAGTAACTTCTTGTAGTAAGTATAACGTCAGTTGTATGCGGTTAGTTTTCCATCGAACCAGGTCAAATTTGCTAATAAACAACGGGTGGGAAAGGTCTCTGCAGATTTTTACCTCTGATAGTGTTAGAAAAAACGAAATCCCATAAACAAACCTACATCGTACGTAACCTACATGTTATATGTATATTTTTTTATATTGCTGATAGGCTAGCCTTTGACAACTATCTTACCTGATTCTAAGTGATGATATGTTCGAAGGTGTTGGTCAGGCTAAACTAGAATTGCTGGATCTCAAGGACTGGCGACGAAACACACTTTTAGGTTTTTAATATAGCAATAACGCATGTTCCGCGAATTACAATACGAAATTACTAACTCCATACGACGGTTAAGAACCGCAGGATAAATTAGATTTATGATTCATACGTCATGTGGGTGGTAATGCTCTACCACCATGCTATAGCGACTGCCCTCCTAATACAATAACTGGGACCGACGGCTTAACGTGCCCTAAGTTAACGTGGCGCTAAGTAGTAATGTCACTAGCGGTCACCCATCCAAGTTATGATCGGGCCGACGTTGCTTAACTTAGCTGATCAGATAAAAGCAAACTTTGCTTAAACTATTGCTTGAAGCGTGAGCGCGAGCTTCAAACAATAGTTTAAGTGAAGCTATTTTAGCGCTTTGTGAGTTTTAAAATTACAGACTGTTAAAGGTAGGATAGACTTGTGATAGAGGAGTGTCTTTGTATATACTGCTATCAACTGGAAAAACAAATTTTGTTAACGAGTGTTAGAAAAGTGGTCTTATAACTTTAAATGATTTTCATCATATCATCTTGCAATCTGTTATATTCTAAAGGACAAGTTTTTATACATTGTATTAGGTTCGTGTTTGTCATCTTTGATTTCGATAAAATGAAGCGACAATATAAAAATTTAGGTTATTTTTGTTACCAGCAATATAAATGGAGTAGGGTAATTGTGTACCTAATACTAATATATCATTATGCACTAAAGATCTGCATATAATTTTTCAATTAATGGTATGATGCAATGCAAATGCAGATGCAATAAGTCTTTGTTGCATCTGGTGGTGAAGGGGAAGATAATATGAGCTGTCTTTCTTCAAAGTCCGTCATCTTCAAGATAAACAATATAAGTTAATTAATTTGCGAATTGTTGCCTGGATAACTAGCAGAAGAAAATCTTTCACCAAGCACCTAACAGTATGTTCCGGCAGCAGTCTTGCAGTGCCAGTAATTATGGAATTACAGGCACCTGAGATTTAATAACTATACGTCTCAGGGTGATCGCAACAGTGCAGTTTGTTATAGTGCGCGCGGAATTAGTTGGCCGCGCCTTAGGTATGTGAGCGGTGGAGAGGCGGGGGTGCTTGCTTTGGTCATCACTGTCTAATGTGCGTTGCGAGCAGTAGGCAACCCGCCCCCGCGCCGCCCCTGTCGCCACCTAAGGCGCGGCCAACTAGTTCCGCGCGCACTATTGTTGTACCGAAATGCATCTATTATATGCCAAGGTTACCACTTAAGATCAGATGGGCTTTGTACGTGCTCCGTCAAAATCCCGTAAATAACAATTGAAATATAATTCTCGGTGTTCTCCATTTTGTGCAGAGCAGTAATGCCAAAAAATCAAAGGAATTGGTTAATAACTTCCGGGCCTAAAAAAAATCGTACAAGTTATGGCATGAATTAGCACTATTTTTGTTTCACCTGTGCTTTAAGATTTTTACACTAAAATTGCAATAAAATAGATAATATCAACAAAATAAACATAAACGAGTAGTGCCAATTTAGATACACAGACGTGACGTCACTAACAAAACACCTCGCAACGCGGGACCGATTTGCTCTTCCACGAAGTATCTTCAGGAAATTACTCTGAAAATCAGATAGAGATACTTCGCGCGCAGATATATCACTTTGTATTTTGTTGTTATTTACATATTTATTTCCGCAAATGCAAACTTGAACTTAATGAATAGAATATGAAGACTTATATTGTATTCTATACATCTGTTTTACAAAGAAATTGGTGTCGTGGATGCGGCCAGACATTAAACTGAAGCTGTTTATTCTGATTTCTAAATAAAAAACTAAAAATAAGAAAAAATTCCGCCTGTAGTGCTGGGCTAGAATGTCACCCATTTCTACCTGTGGGTGTCGTAAGAGGTGACTAAATGTAAAATACCGGAAGGTGGACTACAGCGCCTTCTGAGGAACTAATATCTTAAGCTGCGATCTCCAAGACGCCTGCCATTCGTAGAGGTTATGGCAAAACCTCCTTATTGAGGAGGCTGTGTGCAGCAGCTTACAATCTGGCTGATATGGTAAATAAGAAAGAAGCCTGTCTAGCTTGTATCTTAATCAGTAAATATTATTTTATGTGAAAGTTCTGGCTAATTACTAAGCTTAATTACTGTAATATATAAACGACACATTAGTTATTAATGAGAAAAGATATTCATAAGCTAAATTTAGAAATTGGTTAGAGCATACCCCGGCTCAAGGGGTGGATGGACGCGGGTTCGTATCCCGCACATGACTTAAATTTTTCCTTTTTAGTTTTTTTTTCGTATATTTGTTATTTTGTAATAAATTAAGAAAGTTTTTTTTTCTAACTTCCATTCTATGTAATGCCTATGAAATGCCTTACTATCCTCGATCACAATATCATCATTTACCAACAAGTAGTCGTAAAATACTAACCTTGTTGTAAAAAATAAACTTTCCTTCGTCAGGCACAATCAAAATATAATTAATATCTTTAAAAAATAGGCCACTCTTCGCCGCCTCAATTATGTGTCCAAATTTTTTTCAGAGTCAAGAAACAACATTTAATGTGCCACCTGATGCTAATACGAATAAAAAATGCTCAGAACACAACAAACTTTTTATAAGTTTTAGTACAATTTTTTTCTTAATTTATATCAAAAGAAGGGCCGGGCCAGGTTTTATCTCGTATAATTTAATCAGCAGTTTATTCTACCGCCTGAAAATTTTACGTTCCAAGGCCAGCCAAGCCCTAAAGTGTGGCCAATTAAACACTCCCTGAACCCGTCATAAAATCATTTTATGCTTACTTACATAGCTCTCTCTCGGAGTTTTCTTACTAATCAGTTGATTTACATTTCAATTTGTGAGTTAAGAAATTGGATAGTTGTTAAATGACGGTCAAGCGGGGTAAATTAAAAGTGACAGTTAAGGCAAAATCTACATTTGTAAAGTTGAGGAATCTATGTTGGTAATAAATAGATTCAGGCGTTATATTTTTATGAAAACATCAAATTAATATTTTAATAAAACACTTAAAAAATACAAAATATATCTAGTGACAATTAAGAGTCAAGACCTCCTGAGGATGCTTCGTGTAGAATCGAAACGCGTCGAAAATTCTTCCGGTTTGGCTGCGTGGCGTTTGTGACGTCACGTCGGCTTAACAGGAAAATTAAGCGGAATTGTCACTAGATATATTTTTGAATTTTTTAAGTGTTTTATTAAAATAATTATTTGATGTTTTCATAAAATACTTTAAAAATATTTGTTATTATTAATCTATATTGGCTATTTACAAGTTATTGAACAATTTTTGCTCCAATTTCGCGCTGGATACCTCTCAGCATCGGGCGTGAAATTGGAAGAGGCGGGTTCAATTCCCGTCTAGAACAACAAAAATGTTCTCCAATTATATGTTAATGTAATTTTCTAGTGGTTGTAATCATATTTAAATTTTTAGGTATTGGCTATTTTACAAAAATAAAACTTTACAGTAAATGACAATAGGGAAAAAATAATTATATAATAAATACTCCGAGCCAAGAGCGCCCGCCGCGGTATTACTGGACCGCACCGCGCTCCCTTTGAATTGAGTTTGAAATATTTACATCGAGCAAGTTTTAAAATATGAAATAATAAATTACAGGCACAAGAAACTTAAGATCAGGTGGTCCTCGTGCAAATTCCAAACAAAAAAAAAACATCTCAATATGTTTGTTAGGACTAGCAGAAGTCAACCCAAAGAGGTTGTGACTACGAATAATATTCGTAGGGTTGTGAGCATTTTCCCAACCCTGTATAATAGCTTCAGTCATATCAGTACGCGCATCGTGGATTCCCCTCAACCAGAACTAATATTATTTCATAATTAAGTTGATCACGTGGCTCATTACCATTATCGTAAAGATTTTAACAGACACAGAAACATTTCATATCTACATAAAAAGGGATTTTATATCAGAGAATGAGCAAGGCAATCTGAAATTCACGGACTGTGATGAAGTGATAACAAAAAGGTACCAAATCATATAGCTTTATATTTCCATTCTCAAAAATGTACATTGTTTTCATCCCTATTAGGTGTATTTTTCCGTACTGTGACATTTCACCTTGGTTCGATAAAGATTTGCATCAAGTGGCCTTTGAAAAAAACTTCAGGGCGTATTTATAACTTGAAATCAATTCTTCGTCTCCGAAGTCTGTGAAAGTTTCCAAAGGAAGATATTATTCTAATATATTTCAATGCCTTTGCACATGGCTCTTGTAAAATAGGATTTGTTTTTTATTTAGAAATGAGAATATGAGAATATAAGAACTTATATAAAATTAAAACTTTATACTTAACTTTTTTTTTATGTTATGGATTGGCAAACAAGCAGGCGGCCCACCTGATGGTAAGCGGTTACCGTCGCCTATGGACATTTGCAACACCAGGGGCGTTACCAAGGCGTTGCCGACCCTGTAGTACTCTTTTAACACCCTTTTTGAAGGAATCCATACTGTAGCTCTGCGGAAAAACGTTACATGGAAGATCATTCCACATTTTGCAGGTATGCGGTAAGAAGGAACGCATAAATCGAGCTGTGTGAGACTTCTAGGACTCAATTATATGTGGATGAGCTTTAATCCAGTGACGTGAGTTACGATGATAGAATCGCGATGCCGGTATAAGATCAAACAGCTCTTGAGAGCATTCCCCGTTATACTACGGGTAGTACGGGTTAACTTTATACTATACCTACTACGCCCATGGGGTGTCGGGCTAGAATGTCACCCCCCCCCCCATTGCTACCTGTACTGTACTGTATCAGCCAGATTGTCCACTGCTGAATAAGTGAAAGGAATTGGGTTTGTTCAGATATAATTGGCCAGAAGCTGTATGTATACTATAGAACCAATTTCAATAGGTTTGCTGGCTAAACTTCAGGGTGTAAATCAATTCTTCGTCTCCGAAGTCTGTGAAAGTTTTCAAAGATATTACTGTAATATATTTCAATACCTTTGCACGTGGCTCTTGTAAAATAGGATTTGTTTTGTATAAACAAGTGAGAATATAAGAACTAATATAAAATAAATACTAAAAACTTTATACTAACCTTATAGAACCATACCATAGATTTCACCTAGCCTAATAGAAGTTTACTACGGGTAGTACGGGTTAGCTATATACCATATCTACTACGCCCATGAGGTGTCGGGCTAGAATGTCAACCACCGTGACTTGGATGGGTGATTGCTAGTGACATTTCTACTAAACACTTCCGTTCTATGGAGGACACGCTGATCCGTAGTTCCCAGTTTTTGTCTTATGATAGCAGTCGTTATGATGGTAGGGAGATACTTCGCGCGCAGATATATCACTTTGTATTTTGTTGTTATTTACATTTTTATTTCCGCAAATGCAAACTTGAACTTAATGAATAGAATATGAAGACTTATATTGTATTCTATACATCTGTTTTACAAAGAAATTGGTGTCGTGGATGCGGCCAGACATTAAACTGAAGCTGTTTATTCTGATTTCTAAATAAAAAACTAAAAATAAGAAAAAAATCCGCCTGTAGTGCTGGGCTAGAATGTCACCCATTTCTACCTGTGGGTGTCGTAAGAGGTGACTAAATGTAAAATACCGGAAGGTGGACTACAGCGCCTTCTGAGGAACTAATATCTTAAGCTGCGATCTCCAAGACGCCTGCCATTCGTAGAGGTTATGGCAAAACCTCCTTATTGAGGAGGCTGTGTGCAGCAGCTTACAATCTGGCTGATATGGTAAATAAGAAAGAAGCCTGTCTAGCTTATCTTAATCAGTAAATATTATTTTATGTGAAAGTTCTGGCTAATTACTAAGCTTAATTACTGTAATATATAAACGACACATTAGTTATTAATGAGAAAAGATATTCATAAGCTAAATTTAGAAATTGGTTAGAGCATACCCCGGCTCAAGGGGTGGATGGACGAGGGTTCGTATCCCGCACATGACTTAAAATTTCCTTTTTAGTTTTTTTTGTCGTATATTTGTTATTTTGTAATAAATTAAGAAAGTTTTTTTTTTCTAACTTCCATTCTATGTAATGCCTATGAAATGCCTTACTATCCTCGATCACAATATCCTCATTTACCAACAAGCAGTCGTAAAATACTAACCTTGTTGTAAAAAATAAACTTTCCTTCGTCAGGCACAATCAAAATATAATTAATATCTTTAAAAAATAGGCCACTCTTCGCCGCCTCAATTATGTGTCCAAATTTTTTTGAGAGTCAAGAAACAACATTTAATGTGCCACCTGATGCTAATACGAACAAAAAATGCTCAGAAAATAACAAACTTTTTAGAAGTTTTAGTACAATTTTTTTCTTAATTTATATCAAAAGAAGGGCCGGGCCAGGTTTTATCTCGTATAATTTAATCAGCAGTTTATTCTACCTCCTGAAAATTTTACGTTCCAAGGCCAGCCAAGCCCTAAAGTGTGGCCAATTAAACACTCCCTGAACCCGTCATAAAATCATTTTATGCTTACTTACATAGCTCTCTCTCGGAGTTTTCTTACTAATCAGTTGATTTACATTTCAATCTGCGAGTTAAGAAATTGGATAGTTGTTAAATGACGGTCAAGCGGGGTAAATTAAAAGTGACAGTTAAGGCAAAATCTACATTTGTAAAGTTGAGGAATCTATGTTGGTAATAAATAGATTCAGGCGTTACTGAGCGGAAATCCATATTTAATAATAACAAATATTTTAAAAATATTTTATGAAAACATCAAATTAATATTTTAATAAAACACTTAATAAATACAAAATATATCTAGTGACAATTAAGAGTCAAGACCTCCTGAGGATGCTTCGTGTAGAATCGAAACGCGTCGAAAATTCTTCCGGTTTGGCTGCGTGGCGTTTGTGACGTCACGTCGGCTTAACAGGAAAAACAAGCGGAATTGTCACCAAATATATTTTTGAATTTTTTAAGTGTTTTATTTAAATAATTATTTGATGTTCTCATAAAATATTTTAAAAATATTTGTTATTATTAATCTATATTGGCTATTTACAAGTTATTGGACAATTTTTGCTCCAATTTTGCGTTGGATACCTCTCGGCATCGGGCGTGAAATTGGAAGAGGCGGGTTCAATTCCCGTCTAGAACAACAAAAATGTGCTCCAATTATATTTCATGTAATTTTCTAGTGGTTGTAATCATATTTAAATTTTTAGGTATTGGCTCTTTTACAAAAATAAAACTTTACAGTAAATGACAATAGGGAAAAAATAATTATATAATAAATACTCCGAGCCAAGAGCGCCCGCCGCGGTATTACTGGACCGCACCGCGCTCCCTTTGAATTGAGTTTGAAATATTTACATCTAGCAAGTTTTAAAATATGAAATAATAAATTACAGGCACAATAAACTTTCAGTCCTCGTGCATAATATGTCAAAAACAAAAAAAAAACACCTAAATTTTTGTTAGGACTAGCAGAAGTCAACTCTAAGAGGTACCCTGTATAATTACTTCAGTCATATCAGTAGGCGCATCTTGAATTCCCCTCAACCAGAACTAATATAATTTCATAATTAAGTTGATCACGTGGCTCATTATCATTATCGTACAGATTTTAACAGACACGGAGACAATTCATACCGACATAAAAAAGGGATTTTATATCAGAGAATGAGCAAGGCAGCTATCTGAAATTCACGGACTGTGATGAAGTGATAACAAAAAGGTACCAAATCATATAGCTTTATATTTTTTATATGGAATTCCATGCTCAAAAATTAACTTTGTTTTCATCCCTATTAGGTGTATTTTTCCATACTGTGTCATATCACCTTGGTTCGATAAAGATTTGCATCAAGTGGCCTTTGAAAAAACTTCAGGGCGTACTTATAACTTGAAATCAATTCTTCGTCTCCGAAGTCTGTGAAAGTTTTCAAAGGAAGATATTATTCTAATATATTTCAATACCTTTGCACATGGCTCTTGTAAAATAGTATTTGTTTTATATAAAGAAGTGAGAATATAAGAACTTATATAAAATAAACACTTTATACTATACTACGGGTAGTACGGGTTAACTTTATACTATACCTACTACGCCCATGGGGTGTCGGGCTAGATTGTCATCCACTGCATTGCTACCTGTACTGTACTGCTGAATAAGTGAAAGGAATTGGGTTTATTCAGACATAATTGACCAGAAGTTGTATATATACTATAGAACCAATTTCAACAGGTTTGCTGCAACAGGAGTATAGCACAATTGTTTGAAGCGCTTGCAGCGTAGCCTTCTTAGTCGTTCCTAACCGATCAAATTAGTTAAGCAGCGTCCGCCGCGGTCATGACTTGGACGGGTGATCGCTAGTGACATTTCTACTAAACGCTTCCGTTCTTTGGAGGTCACGCTGATCCGTAGTTCCCAGACTGATAGCAGTCAGCATTCAGATGTGATTTTTGTGATGCCTTAATAATATAAATTTTGAAAATTAAACTAATTCATAATTGTCTACATAATTTGGTCGCTCCATCTCTTAAATTGTACGCCTACATAGGCAAAACATGGTGGGACTAAATATTTACATACATTCCATGTGCTTAAATTTAATTTTATGTATCATGTATCCATGTTTTGGACAATAAACATATCTTTATCTTTATCTTTATCTTTGTCGTTATATCAGGATGGTTGGGCACTTCGCGAATATCCGCTTGGCTAGCTACTTAAAGTAGACAATCTGTCGCTCCATCCCGATACGATGGTTGAAGAACGAGGGCAAAAATTTGAGTTATGAGCCATTGTGCCATGTTTGCTCAATTTAGAGCATACCCCGGCTAAAGGGGTGGATGGACATTACACGCGGGTTCGAATTCTGCACATGACTATCATATTTTTTCTCGTAAATTTGTAATATAATAATGTGATTTGCCAAGCAGGCATTAGTTACAAACATAACAATATTAAAAAAGTAATAAGATTTTAATTAGGGACATGAACATTGTTTCTTAGTGATCTAAGATCGGCACTTTGCACACCCCTGGATGCAGCTGAAAGCGTTGTTTTGCGCGTACCTTTGAGATACAGATTGAAAACAATTGGTTTTTACAGTATTAAAAACAAACAAATTAAAAACGCACGAATTACTTACATATGTGGAACAACAATCTAAATCGTGTAAATGTATTTTAAACTGTACCTACTCTGTACGGATCACTCACGGTACCTTTTTTTCAGTAATGAGTTAATCAAGAATTAAAAAGATTTTAAATACAAGACATTAAAACAGAATGTGATTATAACCGCAAAAAAAAATAGTATATGTATGTAATAGGCCCACCTAATATGAAGCGGACTAACCTCTGCCTATAACAGATGCATTTCGTCATAAGTCACGAATTGCACTGTGCCCGTCACCTTGAGACATAGTTGTTAGGTCTCATGTGCCTTTAATTTCACTGACTCTCAAGGACTGCTGCTGGAACACACCGTTAGGTGCTTGGCGACAGACTTTCTACTTGAGGGTGATCGCTAGCCAGGCGGGAATTCGCAAAATGCCCTTCCACCATGCGGTGAAGCTCAAGCCCGCGGTGGGATTCGAACCATAGACCTGCTGCCCGGCAGTCCATAGCAAATGCCACTGAGCCATCACTGCTTCAAAATGATAGAAGAAAATTAATGGTACAGTATTTAGTTCTACCGTAAAAGTACTTTTCTCAGCCACCTTTTTGAAACTGTGTCTGCTGTTCATTCGTCGTGGGATACAATGTGGAACAATAGATAAGAGATTAGAGCTCTAAAATTCTAGGGAGTAGAATCTTTTGTTCCACATTGGATTCAAATTAACGTCCTTACCGTAAGCTTTTCGATTGCCTACCTTGTAATACAATCTACCATTTCTCAGACACTGCTCTGATTTCCCTGTAAAATACGCAAATGGCCATGAATTAAATCTTAATTGTCTACTAAAGTCGTTATGACCACTGCAATTGAAAAATGGATATCGGATTTCTTAGGCGTAACTTTAATTAAATCTACGGCGTAAGTTATCACCATAAAAATACCAATCTTAATCCCAAGTTCAATTCTCAAACTTGAATGAGAAACGAATGAGTTTTTGTTGTAAGAATTAAATTACTATCATAACCAATTTCACGACTGTTGGCTTTGAAATGCCATAAAAAATAATGGATAAAATGTACGACTTTCTTGACGAGAGATAGTCGGCCATGGGATCAAGAGATGGCTACCATTCAGATCGTCGTGATATTAGCCGTAAGTGTATTTTTTATGTAGTAGTTCTTCAATAACTTCACCTAGCCTAATAGAAGTTTACTGTTGATGACTATTTAAGTATCCGTAAGTTACGCCTATGCCCATCTGTAATGACCAAAGACGATTTTTAATTGCCCGCTTGAAAGATCATAGCTGCAAGGAAACCGTTTTTGGTTCGTGGTAAGAGATTCTGAGGAGTTTTATTTTATTGTAATGGTAAGGAAGGATAAGATCAACATTATAAATAAAATTATTTTGAGAAAACGCCAAAGGTATAGTTAAACGAATTTTGAGGTGCTTCCGTACCGCATTGCAACAGACCGTAATAAAAATGTTTGTGGTTTAGAACACTGGATTTTTTCAGTATTTATTGCGTCTCCTAAAATATTAATAGTGCAGCGTTGTAGTATGTTGAAAGAAAGGTTGCTTTCAAAAGGTTCTTTTTGGATCCATCCCAGACGTGGCAACATTATTTAACACAATGGCGAACCTGAGTTTTATAAAGGAGGTAGCGCTGATTAGGAATGTGAAGAAACGATTCGATCTGTTCAGGACATCGAGATTGTGGGAAGCTAACTAAATAATACTAATAGTTTTAGTGACTCAGATTGCTACGGATATCTTTGCCAAAGATGTCTAGGTTATTTCTAAATAATTAAATTATTTTGTTATAATAATTGCGCACTACCGCGTACTACTTAAGCGAGAATCGAAAACATTTTTTATTTTTTGATTACCGAACTACCGTCCCTTATAAAGGTTAAACTAATACAATTATATCCCAAATATTGGCTTAGTTAAGTCATTCTGGACAGCCAGTGGTTAAGGTATTCGGTGCGTGAAACCGGGACTAGCGGGATGCGAAAGGAGGCGGGTTCGAAAATTGTGCACAAAAATTTTAAACAAACTAAGGTCATTCTGAGGTCGAGCACACATGTGTGTCTTCCTGGCATTGAACTCGACTAAGTTACCTGTACATCAACGGAAGATGTTGTGAAAAGCTTAGTGACGACTATATCTATTTTCTACAACCTCTGTATTGCCTCAGTTCGTCCAAAGTATCGTCCATAGACAGTACTGTCATCTGCATAGCAATGAATGTCAGACAGTTACCATATCAATAATATGCACGAAATACAGTGTGGGTGATGAGACAGACCCCTCTGGTACTCCGGCATTGACCTAAATTGAGAGCAACGTACGACCGTAATTTTGGAGGCGTATGATACGCTGGCGCAGGAAGTCAACAATTCAACCACAGAGAGGAAGAGCAGACAACAAACATTGAAATGGAACTTGAAATAAATGAGAACATTGAAATGGAAAACAGGCCTTAAGTACAGCAGCACCCTACAAACATCATCTGCAGTCATAGTGCGGTGCTCATTTAGCGTATACTTTTTCTAAGTTGCCTATTACGATATCCAACAGCAGGGTGGATATTCTTATACCGGGAACTGTACGGCTTATATGTATATATTATATACATATAAGTCGTACAGCCTGTTATAAAAATTCCATTGAAATTGTGTAATGTATATTACGCCCACAAATCCGTTTATACGGTGATCATTATTATGGAATATCGTATTGATACTGGACAAGCCAATCCGTGGTTCATTAACAAAATAATCATGTTTTCTAATTTGGCTGGATTGCAGAATTATTTGAAACAGTACGCAATATTCAGACAATTAATAATGCGTTGAACCAAAACTTCTCTAAAATTCATGCCGTATTGTAACTAAACTTTTACTACTAAGTAAAAGATTCAATGCATTATTTATTTTCTGAATAATGTTTACTGTTTCAAATGTGATGAAACCGAAGAATATGAGGACTGTTTCAACTCTACACATTGGATGAAGGTGACAGACGCAAACCTTGGGAATGCTCTATTCGGTAAAATATCTTTTACCTGAAGAGTTATCAGGGTGTTAAGATTTTATGGCTGTATCCCACTTACATTAACATTTCACAATTTTTCCCTAAGTTAAAACATTACATAATCTCCCAAGTAAAGAGTAAAGGGTGTCTATATATTGCCAGGCATAGCCAGGCATGCAGCACCGGAGCAAGTCAGTGCATTAGTAACATATGACTGACTTAACCCGCAGTGTTAAAGTTTTTCTACTGGTCTATTTTATTTTTCACTGTAAATAATTTTGCACAGACACACAATCGAACGTTCAAACTAAATGAGTAGAGTTGGAAAGTTAATATAGCGAACAATGAATTATTTCAGACTGCTCTACATTGCGATGGGGTCAGCATTTGGGAACAACTGGAGCATATCGCAGTAAGTTCTATTCATAATTTAGCTAAATGAAAATAGCTCTCACAGTTTATTTTGTTGTTTAAATGCCAGGAGGACTACTGGAACAATGCGTTGGAAAGCTTTTATTAGGTGTTTTTGGTTCAACGAGTCGGAATTAAATATTTACCTACGAGTAAATGAAATAGCATACGCATAGTACACTATTATTTATTGGAAATGTGGATGTTTATTAGAAATCTAGCAAATTTAAGGAGTTTTATTTGACGTAATACTGACCATAAAACAAAGCTTAAAGTTTGCACAATGTTCTTGTACCGTTGTATGTATTTATTTTGTCAGGGTTAACCATTTTAGATAATAAGATCTTCTATACTCTGGTTTTTAATTCGAGATATATAGATATAAGAGGGCAATTCCTTGATTTTATGTCATAATAATAAAGTTATTATAAACTTTTTTTTTATAATAACGGACACTTTGGAAAATCCTTGCTAAAGGTTTTTCATTACTGCTTGATTAATAAGTAAACAATAAAATTATATTGAAGTACAAGTGTTCTAACATTATTTTCTCAGATTTTTTTCAGCTGTAGTGGTTTTTTATAGCCAATTTATAGCCTTAACAACTCAATGTTAAAAAATGGGACAAAAGTATCATTAATAAAATAAATTAACTCTAATTTTCGCACCTTTCAGATAAAAAAATGCCATAGTCGCCACGTCCAATGAGCATTAATTTTGACCTTTTTAAATTATTATATTGCTCTTTTATTTTGTCACAAGCTTCTAAATGATATTAATCGTTTCCTTAAATGACAAATCCTCATAAAAACAGATAAGGTCACTCCAAGCAAAATTGCTTATGTACCCATAACTGAGTCATATCAAAACAGCGAATAAAATACATTTGCAATAAACATTCAGACTTTACATTTGAAAATATAGTAACCTGTTATGCCTAAGTATTGTAAAATCCTTCTATTTGTGTTTTCATAATAAATTTTCCATACCGCTTCTAGCGTATGAATATGTTATAAGCACTATTCTACAGGGTTATTGGAAAAATACGAACAACCTCTTATGGTTCACATCTATTAAATGTAACAAACATCTTTAGTTGTATGTTTTTATTATTTATATATTTTATAGTTTCATGGTGGTAGGGTATTTTGCGAATGCCCGCCTGGCTAGCTACCACCCCCAAGCAGAAAATATGTCACCAAGCACCTAACGGTGTGTTCCGGCAGCTGTTCTTGAGAGCCAGTAATTTTAGGTTAGCCTGAACAAAATCTTCAACCACAAAATCACTTACCATCAGGTGAGATAGTGGTCAAAGGCTAACCTATCAAGTATAAAAAAATATATATATATTTAATCGATCTAAGTAGTCATAAATCTATTCGAACCTCGCCTGCTCAATGTCGTAAATTGTGACAAAAGGTCAAAATACGACTAATGACCATTTCATATGAGTGGGGTGTTGTTGCACATAAAATCGACATGTTTCTGACCACTTTTGTAATATATTCCAGAGTCGAAGAGCGGAAAGTCGTGGAGAACTCAGAAGAAATGCTGCTGCGGTAAGCTTACATGTGAATCTCTGAAGTGGTAGGCAGAAGCGTATTTACACCCATATGTCCTAACGGTATGTTCCCATATGTCCTAACTGTCCTTGAGAGCCAATAATTCTAGGTTAGCCTGAACAACATCTTCGACCACATCATCACTTTCCATCAGGAGATATAGTGGTCAAAGGCAAGCCTATCAGCTACGAGTATAAATGAATAAAAATATACGATGATAGGAAACTTTTAGTGTTCTGCAATCGAATGTGATACCCTATTGCAAAGCCCTCTCTTTCCGTCCTTTCGACCTTTAAAGGTTTTTATACCGTAACAGGGAGTAGATAGAAATTTTCACGAAATACGAGTATGCTAATGGAAGGGTTGTCTACCATATAATAATCTGAAAATCAAACTAGAAACGTGTTAAAAAATCACAAATATACCATAGGAAAATTTAAGTCATGTGCGGGATTCGAACCCGCGTCCATCCACCCCTTGAGCCGGAGTTTGCTCGAAACAATTGAGCTAACATGACATGGCGTCATAACTCAAATCTTTCCTATCGTTCTTTAACCATCGTATTGGGATGGAGCGACATCTATAGTACCACTTGCGTTGTACTACAACGGACACACACTACTTTTTGCTATAGTTATTATTTAATAATAACAAAAAAATTAAGAAAACATAGAATCCTTTTTTAGAAAAACGCTTAAGGAATATAACAATATACCTGACTATTCCGCCTAATTTTCCTATTAAGTCGACGTGACGTCATTAACGTCACGTAGCCAAATCGAAAGAATTTTTGACGCGTTTCGCATGTTCACGAAGCATCAGCGTTCAAAGAGTCAAGACCTTCCTGCCTTGACTCTTCGAGCGCACGATCGAGTTTTTTTATTTTATTAATATATATGGATTTCCGCAAAGTAACACCTGAATCTATTAATTATTATTTGTTTTGCAATACGCCATACCAAATCATATTCTGTGAAAAATTCAACCGACTTCTATATGATACAGCCATTTAAAGGTCGGACAAACAAACAACTAAGACTTAGTAATAGGGTCCTGTTTTTTAGTACGGAACCCTAGAAATAACTAGTGTTTGATATATTTTGTATAGATGTATGATGTATTGATATATTTGTTAGTTTTGAAGCGCTCGTAGCGAAGTTTAATTAGCTGTTCTCAACCGATCAGCAAAGTTAAGCAACGTCGCGCGCGGTCATGAGTTGGATGGGTGACCGCTAGTGACATTACTACTGAGCGTTTCCGTGCTTTGGAGGGCACGTTAAGCCGTCGGTCCCGGTTGTTGTCCTAGGATGGCAGTCGTTATAGCATGGTGGTAGGGCATGTTCAGGCAGCTGTCCTTGAGAGCCAATACTTCTAGGTTAGCCTGTACAACATCTTCGATCACATCATCACTTACCATCAGGTGAGATAGTGGTCAAAGTCTAATCTATCAGGCATAAAAAAAAAATAAAAAAAAAATGTTCAGAATCCTTGATGTGTGCGCCCAATTGTCATTTGCTCGGTTTCATTATTTTCATACAGCAACATTAACAATATAATAATTATTTATAAGTATTTAACGGGACTTAATCGCAAAAAAACATATTGTATAAATTTATTTACCACTAGCTGTACCTGCGACTTCGTTCGCGATTGCCGTACCTGCAAACTAATTATTCACATTTGAGCACTGTTTATCTCATATTAAGCGACGCTGTGGTCTGTGGTAAAGCAGCCTTAGTAAAGCATAGCTCAGAGAGGAGCTTTTTACTTTGGGTTTGATAACTCCTAGCTTGTTTTTCCAGAAGACAGTAGTTAAGTAACTCAGAGAGTTCCTTCGCGCTTCGCACAATAAATGTTGAAGCAAAGTAGGTACTTTGTGCGTTTCTTTGGAATTTCGATTATAAAACGTTATCTTTTTGCCGAGGTTCTCGCCGAGGTTGGCGGTAGAACAAAAATATATTAGATTGTACACTTCCATTGCGCAGTCTCCAAAAGGTATCCGGTAAAGATAGATGGTTAAAAAAAAATATTGTGGCGAATGTTCCAGATGTTTAGAGTTTTATCTTAGCAAGCTGGCAAATCTAAATAAGGATGTCGAAATGCCCGTGGGGTGCCGAGCTGCCCATGGGGTGCTGGGCTGCCTGTGGGGTGCCAGGCTGCCCGAGGGGTGCTGGTATGCCCATGGGGTGCCGGAATGCCCGTGGGGTGCCGAGCTGCCCTTGGGGTGCCGGGCTGCCCCTGGGGTGCCGGGTGGCCCGTGGGGTGCCGAGCTGCCCGTAGGGATCCGAGCTCACTCGTTACTATTCTAACAAAAAAAAGAATAATTGAAATCGGACTACGCGCTCATAAATTACAACTAAGTAACATTTTGACTTTCATCCCCTTTCCCGAGGGAACCGTGCTGAATTTCGGGATAAACAGTATACAATAACCTTCTTAGTAGTATGAACTCAAATCGTGTTAAGTTACATTGAATTCCATTCAGTAGCTCATGGGGTGCTGGGGTGCCCGTGGGGTGCCGGGCTTGCTATGGGTTTCCGAGCTCACTCATCACTATTCTAACAAAAAATAATCTTTAAAATCGGACTACGCGTTAGTAAATTACAACTAAGTGTACATTTTGACTTTCATCCCCTTTCCCGAGGGAACCGTGCTGAATTTCGGGATAAAAAGTTTACAATAACCTTCTTCGTAGTATGAACTAAAATCGTGTTAGGTTTCATTGAATTCCATTTAGTAGTTTTGGAGTGATGCGCGGCCGGGATACAGACAGACAGACAGAAAGAAAGACAGACAGACAGACAAAAATTAAAAAAAATACAGTTTTGGCATCAGTATCAGCTACAGAGTGCTCTCAATTTTGTTTTTGCCTGATTTATAGCATGGTGGTAGGGCATTTTTCGAATGCTAACCTGGCTTGCTACCACCCTCAAGTAGAAAATCTGTCACCAAGCACCTAACCGCTGTGTTCCGGCAGCTTTCGTTGAGAGCCATTAATTCTAGATTAGTCTGAACAACATCCTTGACCACATGATCACTTACCATCAGGTGAAATAGTGGTCAAAGGCTAACATAATTATAAGGTATAAAAAAAATTCGTACAAATAAATTAATGTACCTGTTTTGATATTTCAAATAACTTCGTATTTTAGTAGATAATTTCAACTTGCACATGATTATTAAATAAAACTTTTACTCAATACAACTTTTCTTTTCTATGTAATAAAGTAAACTTTAAATTTCCCATTTTGTACGTTAAAACGCTATCCGCGAAAAGCCAAAAAAAAAGAAACCTCATTCCTAAGTCTATGGCCGATTGCCAAGCGCGCGCATAAGAAAACTGAT
The DNA here is from genome assembly GCA_963890685.1 of Plagodis pulveraria. Taxonomy (NCBI): domain Eukaryota; kingdom Metazoa; phylum Arthropoda; class Insecta; order Lepidoptera; family Geometridae; genus Plagodis; species Plagodis pulveraria. The sequence goes on from OY982950.1 coordinate 8,803,779, forward strand.
TTCTCAACAAAAACCAAAGTCGTCTCTAAGAAACACTAACGCGGATTTAAAACATAACACTGGCAAATGCACAAAACGTGCGAGACCATATACCGACATAGGGAGCAACAAAAAAAAACTGTCAATAATTCCCGCTATTGCGAAAAAAATTTCACAACTCGTTTTCACTGTTGAAATTATATTTATTAATTAAAATGTCTACAAATACAAAATGATTTTTAAGTATTATTTTCGTCACATGTGTGTTGAGAAACGTTTCGAACTTATTTGAAGTTAATGAATAGATTCAGGCGTTACTTTGCGGAAATCCATTTTTAATAATAACAAATATTTTAAAAGTATTTTAAGAAAACATTTAATTAATTATTTAATAAAACACTTAAAAAATCTTTATAAAAATGATATATATCTAGTGACAATTCCGCCTAATTTCCTATTAAGCCGACGTGACGTCACAAACGCCACGCAGCCAAACCGGAAGAGTATTCGACGCGTTTTGCTTCTAAACGAAGCATCCTCAGGAGGTCTTGACTCTACGAGCGCACGATCGATCGAGACACGATGTCTCGATCGATCGTGTATCGATCGAAATAGGAAATTAGGCGGAATTGTCACTAGATATATATCATTTTTATAAAGATTTTTTAAGTGTTTTATTAAATAATAAATTAAATGTTTTCTTAAAATACTTTTAAAATATTTGTTATTATTATTTGAAGTTCTTCGTCTGGGAGTCACGATTGTGCACAGCGGCGAGCGCGGGCCTCAGCACGTAACTGTGTATTGATGATTACCGTCCTTGGCTCAATGGCGCCTCAGCGGTAATCACCAACACACTTGTACCATAATAATCTATTCTAATTCAGTCCCAAACTAATTTCCAGAGACGCTTTGGATTCCTTGGAAGTGACACATCTGTAATCATGGGAGCTCCATCCTACCCATATCATCTTCCGGAAGCCGAGGCGATTCTCCCTGGCCACACTTTGATCAGGCCTACTATGAACATGCTGAAGTCGGCTGTAAAGTTTCCTCATAGAGAGCTAGAGAACGGAGCTGGAGTTTATGGGCATATTGATAATTTGGGAATCAGGTAAGAAAATCAAACTCATATCTTAAAATTTCCTTGAACACGTTAAGGCCCGTTTCGGTATTCAAAGCTCACAGCGTAATCAAATACTTAGAACTAGGGTGTAGATTAGTTAGATGTGTGGGTGTAGATTAGACAAGTCGTCGAGTTGTTTTGTTATTTTGACAGCTGTGTTAAATAGTACCTAATTCAAATACTTTTTGAAAAAAAAACGTGCTTTATCCATGTGATGAAGTAATATATCGAAACGTATCTACTATGTAGAAAAAAACATAATATCGAAAACTAATATTATGTATTATTTCGCTTTTGTTCGTTTTCACTGGTAGGGGTGAAAAGTTGCATGTTTCACACAAGAGCAACTTTTTTTAAATCTAAAATCCTTTACAAAGCTAAGTGGTCTACATTAAATAATCCTCTACGCTCGTGATTCAATTTTAGACTACTGTGCTGGTGTTGTTAAGCCGATTAAAACTTCGACACTCAGCACTCGCACCAAAACACAAATATGCTCACTTGTTGAATAAATATTTTGGAACCATTGCCACTCATATAGCTAAACTTTTGCGTACTGGCTGAAGCAGTGATGGCTCAGTGGCATTGGCTATGGGCTGCCGCGCAGCAGGTTCGTATTCCAGCGCGGGCTTAAGTTTCGCCGCTTGGTGAAAGGGCATTTTGCAATTGCCCGCCTGGCTAGCGACCACCCTCTAGTAGAAAAATTGTCGCCAAGCACTCAACGGTGTGTTCCGGCAGCAGTCCTTGAGAGCCAGTGAAATTACAGGCACATGAGGCTTAACAACTATGTCTCAAGGTGACGGGCGCACTGTTATAGGCAGAGGTTAGTCCACTTAACAACAGCTTGTTCCGTCACAATAACATCAAAAAAACTTATGTGTTTTTTTGGGACATATACTTTTTAAGTTATACGTCATCACTTTCCTAACCCTACTACACGCATGTGAAGTTGATAGTACATGTCTTCTCAAACTATACAAATAACAATTCAAAAATATTCAAAGATAAAATATTTTCTTTAACAAAACACAGGAAAACATAAGGACATAGTTGAATATATCTATGGCTCCCATCAGTCTACCGCTTGTAAGACTCCAATCCTTGATAACAAGCAGTAACGCGTGCTGACGGAAATCACGCTTACAAAATGATGATTGGCTGATTTGAACCATGAACCTTCAGCAAGGTATAGTTCTTGAGAGTTCCCATTATTTCTACCTACGATCGCGATATACGAGTAATTTGCCAGAAGGTGATGATATTTCTTTTTTTTTATGTTATTGAGACGGAATAAGGTTGAGGCCCACCTGATGTTAAGCGGCCTAACCTCTGCCTAGAACAGATGCATTTCATCACAAGTGACGAATTGCACTACGCCCGTCACCTTGAGACATAGTTGTTAAGTCTCATGTGCCTGTAATTCCACTGGCTCTCAAGGAATGTTGCCAGAACGAGAGTTAGGTGCTTGGCGACAGATTTCCTACTTGAGGGTGGTAGTTAGCCAGGCGGGCAATCGCAAAATGCTCTTCCACCATGCGGTGAAGCTCAAGCCGGCGGTGAGGATCGAACCAGGGACCTGCGGCACGGCATTTCATAGCTATTACCGCTCGGCCATCATTGCTTCCTATGTTCAAGGGCTAAGCAACAAAAAGAAATTGTGACCGTTGTGTTGCCGTTGAGTTTTGCTTTGGAATCTTGAGCTCCTTAGTTCAATCCATGTGTCGGAAAATCATATGCTTTATCTGACGAAGAAGAGTTCAGTAGCAGTCTGGCGTATGAAAACACCGAAAGACTCGCCCCCTATTACATGTGCCTAAAATTACTCAATGGGTAATAACAAATATTTTTAAAATATTTTATGAAAACATCAAATTAATATTTTAATAGAACATTTAAAAAATACAAAACTATATCTAGTGACAATTCCGCCTAATTTTCATGTTAAGCCGACGTGACGTCACAAACGCCACGCAGCTAAATCGGAAGAATTTTCGACGCGTTTCAATTCTACACGAAGCATCCTCAGGAGGTCTTGACTCGCGTAGAGTCAACGTCACGTCGGCTTAACACGAAAATTAGGCGGAATTGTCACTAGATATAGTTTTGTATTTTTTAAGTGTTTTATTAAAATATGAATTTGATGTTTTCATAAAATATTTTAAAAATATTTGTTATTATTAAATATGGATGTCCGCAAAGTAACGCCTGAATCTATTGATTACTTAATGGGTTGTTTGACTTCTGTCTGTGTTTGACTCTGTCAGCCCCTTTGGGATAATAAAGGTGATGGTGTGCTTTTATATGTTTCACAGATATGATGGAAAGAACGAGCGAGTATTGTACACTGGATTCCGGAGAATGCTTCCGGAGACGCTTCAGAATTATATATTGGTAATCATAATTTCTTAAGCTTATTATCTAGCCAAATACCAAGAACAGTCTGAACACACCGTTAGGTGCTTTGTCATAGTATATTTTTACTTATCCCACCAAACGTTAAAGATCAAACCGTAGATGCCTGGCTCACAGCTATTTCCATTGTGCTATCACTGCTTCAAGAGTCTATAGAAAATGTATTTTCGTAATGGAGTGGTCTTTAATTTAAGATCATACCTGACATTAAGACGCTGTCAAATGCTAAATTTTTGTCACTGTCGGTCTACGTAGGAGTGAAAGAGAGACCGCGATGGTGAATTCGCGATCAGTTTAGGTAAATTCCAAAGGAAAGCTTCATAACACAAAACTAGTAACATAAATCGAAAATGTTACTTTTCTTGTCCCTCTTGATAAAGTTTTGCTATGTTATTAACATATTTTCATACACATTCATACGTAAATAATTAAGATATTTACGTAACAAGCTTAATTTAGGGTCAACTTTGCAATATTATTCTTTTGAGAAAATTTTAAGAAAACGTGTTTCGGACTTTTTTTGGCTTTAGATAATGTGATCAAGATTAACATATAATTTTTTTACTCCTGCCAACTCAATACATTTTGCTAAAAATTAAGACGCAAATAACGATTTATTCGTATTTACCAAAAAATCTGTTCCAGTAAAGCTATTTAGCACTTGTCAGCGCCTTAACAATTGATAGAAAAGTATAATACAATCGAAAATATTACCCGGCTAGGCCCATAATGGAAATGAGTTCTGAAGAACAGCTGCTGGATCACACGACTTATATATATATTTTTTTATGTTTGATTGATTACTAGCTCTCAAGGACAGCTGCCGGAACACACCGTTAGGTGATAAGTAATTTCTACTTGAGGGTGGTAGCAGCTAGCCAGGCGGGCACTCGCAAAATGCCCTACCACCATGCTATAACGACTGCCATCATAAGACGACAACCGGGACCGACGGCTTAACGTGTCCTCCGAAGCACGGAAGCGCTCAGTAGTAATGTCACTAGCGGTCACCCATCCAACTCATGGCCGCGGCGGACGTTGCTTAACTTTGCTGATCGGTTAAGAACAGCCAAGCAAACTTTGCTACGAGCGCTTCAAAAATGCCCTCTCACTTGCACAATACCCTACCAACATGATAGGACTGCCATTCTGTCATCATGGCTGCCATGCTGGAACTTTATAGTGTTTTGGAGCTGTTTTGGATTTAGTTTGTAAGACACATTGACTGTTATATAATTAAATAAAGAATTGGGTCTAATTTTATCCCGGCACCCCAGGGCGGACTTCACTTTCTCACTAAAACTCTTCAATATTCTAATTGCTTATTTACAAAATCTATATAAATTTATTATATTTTCAACTTAAACGTACATTTGATTTTTCAAATTTATTTTCATACTGCAAGGTGATACCAAGACCCATGAAAACAAATCTCAGGTAAGATCGCAAATAAATATATGAATACATAAAATTTTGTTGATATTATTATAACTAAGGGCGTATTCCATTTGACGCCAATTTCGTTATTTTCGATAATTTTGACCACATTTTGCATCTATGTTTGTGATCACTGTGATCGTTTGTAACTGTTATCCCCTGTTCCATTTAGGATAAGAACGCTAAGAATGCCACTAATATTTGCCATATTAGCATTTATGGCGAAAATAATGCCAAGACCCAAGTGAAACAACTTTTTAGAAGTGTGATCGTTTTTTTCGTTTTTGGCGAATTTAACTCCAAGTGATACGCACCCTAAGTTGTTATCAACCTTTTCATTTAAATCAAATTAATATAAAAGATAGTAGGCAAATATAATAATCATACATTTCATAATTGTACATTGATGTGTGTTATTATCATAATACTAACATAATTTTCTACGATGTTAACAGGCAAAAACCTGTCTACACGGGACTTCCAAAGGTAAAGATTTCTTGACGCAATATGTAGAAAACGCTAATATCATGTCATTTTATTAATTATGTGATTATATATATTTCAATTTGTATAAGTGTATTTTTATGTATTAGTAGTTATTTTTCTTTTCTTGTTTATGATGCATTATTAATTTGATTTAGTCATGTATTATTGACTTGATTTGATTGTACCTTAATCTTTTTATTACACCCTGTCTTGTTATTCCTGTATTTCCTCTCCATCCAAATGTTGCCTGGAAGAGATCACTATTAGTGATAAGGCGACTATTGTAATACTTTATTGTAAGCTTTCCTTTACTTTCATGTTATTTTTGTATTTTAAGTAACAATAAAGAATTATCTATCATTATTTCCTAGCGTGAGAAGCATATCATGACATATGCTACACACGATAAGCTGTTAACTTTAACACGAATTTTGACCTTAGGCTAATCACTTGTCTGTACAATTGTCTACGTTTATTGTTGTGTTTGCTGTTTTAGGTACATCATTACTGAATCTTTAGACGTATTTAACGATTTATTCGTATTTACCTAACAATCATTTTTTTATTTAAAATGTATTTACGTTCACGTCACTGCCCTTCAATTTCAAATCAGAATTTTGTTTAGCCTTATAACGCTAATAAATTATTTATTATTTTTTATTCCTACTGCTATAATTTACATGAATCCACTTATAACAATATTATATGTAATGTGCAGGTAAATTTAAAGGAAAAACTCCAAAAGGATAAATTGCAGAAGCTATTTGTGCCAGATTTTACTCAGCTGAAGAAAAGGCCAGGTAAAGATAGGTAATTAAAGATAACAAGGCTATGTTTGTAGTGTGTTGTAATTTACGATCGATTAATAGTAATTATATTTTTTAATAATGACTTAGTATTAAGGCTATCTTCGAAGCGCTTTACATACAAACGTAGTTTTGTCATATTAATACTATGTGTTCAAACTCGGTGAAACTTTGCATGCATTTACTTGAGCCTAATATCTATGCTTCTGGTTTGCCAAACAAAAATCTTTTTAAAATTACAAATATACGATAGGAAAAATTTAAGTCATGTGCGGGATTCGAACCCGCGTCCATCCGCCCCTTTAGCCGGGGCATGCATGCAAAAAATTTTCCTATCGTATATTTGTAATTTTGTAATGTAATCCGCTTAGCAGGCGTTATTGCAATACGATGGTTAATGAACTATAGGAAAAATTCGAGTTATGACGTCATGTCATGTTAGCTCAATTGGTTAGAGTATGCCCCGGCTAAAGGGGCGGATGGACGCGGGTTCGAATCCCGCACATGACTTAAATTTTTCCTATCGTATATTTGTAATTTTATAATGTAATCCGCTTAGCAGGCGTTATTGCAATCATAACAATATAAAAAAAATCGTTTTGTATAGGAATAGTTACGTTTATAAATCGAAAAACTGACAATCGAAAGCATATATATTACACTCAGGGACATAAATGCAAAATTTGACCGAGTTTGAACTCTTAGTATTTAAAATATGACAAATACTGTATCAGGCGGATTGTCCTCTGCTGAACATAGCCTCCTTTATTTAGGGGAGGTTTGCCACAATCTCAACGCTTGGCAGGCATCTTGGGAATCGCAGTTTCAGATGTCAATTCCTCAGAAGGCGCTGCTGCCCTCCTTCCGGTATTTTACCTTTTACGACACGCACAGGTAGAAATGGGGGGGTGACATTCTAACCCGCGACCCCACGGGTTAAAAGTATATATAACTATACTCTATTTATCATGTTTGATTATTTATAAATAAATATATATAAATAAACGTTGAACATCTTTCCACAGAACTAACTCTTCAAAAAGGAAGCTTACTATTTACCCAGCAGAAATTAAAAAACTAGACCAATTGCCAAACGTAAGTATATAATTAACATTATATATATATGTATTATTATTTATATGTACATAATTAACGTCAAATATTTGTCAAGTCAATTAAAATTAGAACGTTTTTAATAAATTTAACGATATAATAAAACCGCGTTAGAAAGAAAATATTGCAACTATTAAACAATAAATGTACCCCTATAAATTAATATAACACCGAAGAGTTCCCAGAGCATTTTCGTATCTAGTAATTTTCGTACCTAGAGATTATCGCGAGGCTCAAATTATAGGCAAAGATGGTATGCACCAGCTCTGAGATCCCCCGAGGTGAGGACTAATCTGGTTAAGATGTCTTTGCAATTTATTTGTTAAAGATGGATCCATGATTGTTCACCAATATTATAGTGTAGATACTATGCAATGACCAGAACTTTTTTTTGGCGGGTTATTATCTTTCCTCAGTACAGCCCTGACTACCACTTGATGTTTTTTTTAAATTTTAAAGCCCATTTCAGGGCACGCCTGGCGCAACGCATAAGAAACACCGACAAAAAAGGTAAATATTTAGAATCCAATATTTTGGACTCCGTGACTCCGCATCTTAATTAAATTTTTGGAAGACTATCGGCTAATGAATTTAAATGAGACTAATAAAAATTATTTAAAAACATGAAAAAAAAAAATAACATTAAATAAAGATTCCTAATGATGTAAACTAATAAAATAAACATTATTTTACGTATAATTGGCCGTTAAACAAAATAAAATTTATTTATGTAACTTTTGCATTCATTAGGCAAATTTAGTTTTATAAATCGTTAAACTTGCGTTAATCAAAGAAAGTTTAGTCAAAGTTACATTTCAATTTTAGCAGAGTAGTGGCGAAAATGTTGATAAAATTGGTACCACTAACGCAAGCTTTAGGCAGCTCAGTAGTTTGCGTATCTACCAAGCGAGAGTATCTCGGCGAGTACGCAAGGTCTCTCTGCGAATATTCTGACCACAAAGCGAGTCCCGGCGGCTATGTAGTGGTCCGCTGGGCTGGCCACGCCAGGTTGATCCCTCTGGTACCCATCAGCGTGGCCTAATCGCCATGACATAATGACCGTCGAGTCATGACACCTGACTTGATAGTCGCAGAAGAGACTCTGAAGACGAGCCGTGGAACGAGGGTACCGCCACTCCAGCACAAAACGAGCGAGTTCTCGCCGGTAGTATTTTTTATTTTTTTATGCATGATAGGTTAGCCTTTGACCACTATCTCACCTGATGGTAAGTGATGATGTGGTCGAAGATGTTATTCAGGCTAACCTAGAAGTACTGGCTCTCAAGGACAGCTGCCGGAACACACCGTTAGGTGTTTGGCGACAGATTTTCTACTTGAGGGTGGTAGCTAGCCAGGCGGGCATTCGCAAAATGCCCTACCACAATGCAATGCGGACATTCAGCGATCAACTCTTTTGTTCACACGAGATTTAGATCTTTTATTTATTGCGAGAAAATAGTCGACATTGCCACTTTGTAATTTCGAGGTTGCGGGGGTATATTGGTACTGTTATATGACAAATAATTTGTTATTGCTACACTATTACATAGGACCAAAGTTACACCCACAGATCAGAGAAACAAGGGAGATTTGCCTTCAATCCGTGTTTGTTCACATAAAAGTGTCGCATCTCTCCCGCCCATTTCAATCTCACATCAATAAAACAATAAGTATGGCATACAAACGCACATTTTGCCACGCACACTAAGATTTCCGCTGCAAATTAATACACTAACTAATAGTACACATGCAAAAATGGGTTCTGCTTCAGCCTGTAACTACGGTCACTAGTTATACTTACAGACACAACTGTTAAAACACTGATCCATTGCGTTATCGGAAGAACTGAATCGTTAATTGATTTGTACTAAGCGCGCAATGGTTTTCTAATAATCAAGCCTGATTTAGGTCAGATGCGTTCGCACGTGCCAAGCCTCCATTACCTATCTCCCTTGTTTCCTGATCTAAGGTTACACCTCTACCTACCATTTTGGATAATATAGATGTGACGATATCTATTTTTGTTTACTTATTTAATTCTCTATTTTGCAAAGAGCACGGACACACTCATAGTTAATACAAATATTCAAGACCTGATATCAGGCATCTAACATGCTTGTATGCCACGGCCAGGGTTTGAACTTGTAACCTGACTCTTGCAGGCAGGGTGTAAGAAGCATGAACGCCCAAACTATTATAAAGAACATGTTATACGATATTACTGTCAGCTTTATCTGTGGGCACGCGGTCCTGTCTCTACTCTATATGCTCAAAACTGCTCATAAGTATATGTGTGATGTCTTTGTGTGCGTGTTCTGTTATCTGTTTGTCATATTTTCATTATTTTGTAAATCACTTTCATTTTATCTTTTACTTTACATCATCACTGGAACATTATCAACTAAGCTATAAATTGTGTTTGAGTTGGACGCGTAATTCACGATGAATTTGTTTTTTCAGAGCACCAAGCCAAAATATAGCTAAGGTCAGTAATAACATAGGGCATTTCTGTATAAGTTAACGGGTCCAAGCCGGGTTAGAATCACACCTACCATGTCTTCCAGTGGTAGTCGTAAGAGGTAAAGAAGGGAAAAATAACAACAAATGGGCACCAGGGCCTTCTGAAGATGCCTGCCAAACGTGGACATTAGATTGGCAGGCTGTTATTTACTGTACTGTATCAGCCGGATCGTCCACTGCTGAATACAGCCTCCCCTATTAAGGATATATTTACCATAATCCCCACGCTTGGCAGGCGGCTTGGGGATCGCAGTGTAAGATAGCAGTTCTTTAGAAGGCGCTGCTGCCCACCTTCCAGTATTGTTCCCTTAGTCGCCTCTTACGACACCCACGGGATGATATGGGGAGGTGCAATTCTAACCCGGCACCTCAAGGGCTGTTATTTATAAGGTGATAATTAAAGACATGTTTGCTGACTGTTCTGTACCTACCTACTAACTGTTTTCCAGGCATTACAAACAAAGCTTCTTCTGAACAGAATCAAGTAAGTCAGCCACCACTTAGATTAAACTTCTCACCTTCTAGCTTGTTCTCTTTATTAAGGCTGAATGACACTGGTTTTAGTAATAAATACGACCTTTATATTTTTTATTACGATTACATATTTGTATATTACTGTGTGGTTACCAAATTCTACTAATAATAGCTTCGATTTTCTATTTTGATTTAATAGACAAAGAACAGCGCCGTATGTAAAGGTATGTGTTACAATAGAATAAAAGGCACTACGCACATTTTTCATATATTTTACGATTGTCGAATTACTTTGTAGATACCTATACGAGTATGGATAACACTTTATTGAAAAAAAATTAAAGCAACAGTAAATTTATTACTGAAACATAACTTAAAACCAAGTGTATCAATTGGCCGTCTTATCGCTCAGAGCTATTGATGAATACGATTACTGAATCATTTAATCTTGATATCGGAATGAATCTTCATTTAATCTTGATTTAGTTGGTCCCATTTTCATTTCATAATTTTTGATCGAGAAGTCTTTAGAAATCTTAAGAAGAAAACGGGATCGTTTAACTCAGCCTCTATACTGGCCCCGCGTCCATCAGTCCGTGCGTTCGTCTATTTGACCTTAATTAAAGGGCATGGTAAAGCTTTGAAATAGTAAGAGGTGCACAGTTGTAATGTTCACACATTATGTGTTAGAATGGCGGATACATCATCATCAATACATCAACCGTAGCGTCCACCATTAACGAGATCTCTTTTTCCATAATCTCCATGCTTGGCAGGCGTCTTGGGGATCGCAGTAGACCTTGTAAGTTCTTAGAAGGCACTGCTTCCCACCTCCTAGTATTATTCCCTTAGTCACCTCTTACGACATCAACGGGAAGAAATGGGGGGGGGGGGCGACATTCTATCATGGTACCCCACGGGGAATTTTTGAACGTTTTTATAGACTTGCTCTATCGTCCGTCGATCTCCGTCTAAGGCGGTGGTTGTACGTAAAGTATAGCATCAGTTCAGTCTAAGATTGATAACAAATTAACTATAAGAGGACTGTTGAACTACTTTTACTAGGTGGATTGATGAAAAATTGATACCGGGTCTGCCATCTGTCCATCCGTCTGTACGTATGTCACAGGTCTTGGACTCGTATTTGGAATGAGTAAATACATGATATTTTGTGTAGAATCAACATTCTATAACAAATTTTGGGTCAACATCCAAAAACTAATATTTTACTAGAAATCCAATTAAGGTATTTTTCAGGACGCTCCAACACATGAAAAGGTAGACGTAATAAAACAGTTGGGATGTAATCTTCTAGGCCTTGTTAAGTAGAGTATGAAATATATATTATAAAAAAAGGCTTGTGAACGGGAGGCCGTCAAAAGTGTACGTTTGAGCCTTTTTCATATGTGGTCTTTCTTAAAAAACTAAACTTGTCAAAAATCTGAAAATTCGAAGAAAATAATAGCAATATATGGTAGGTACATAGTACATGTACCTACCATATATTGCTATTATTTTCTTCTATTACATTTGAAAATGTTTTGAAGCTCTAATCAAAACCAACAACCTTTTTCTTTTACGAGCTGTTGCAATGGCAAACCCAATTATAAATCTACAAGGCGTGTTATCTACAGCGAGTTCACGCATGAACTGATGATCAATCTGATTGAACGTGTAATATTCCATTGTGGCCATTAATGGCAATGGCCATTCTGATCTGATGCCAGACTTTTCGCGTTACCTCCGACTTAGCGTTTTGAATCGAAGGTTACGCGAAAAGTCTGCACAGAAAAAAAAGATTTCTTAAGCCAAGTATATACATTGTCTTAATAAATTCAAGACAATGCTGTATTACAACAAGAATATATTCTGAACTGAAAAATAATCGAGTCTTGATATTACACTCGAATATTCTTAGGAATATTGTTTTGACCGAAAAAAATATTTCTTCACATAAAGTATTCAAATTATTATTTCAAGATAACGAAAATATTCTTCTAACAATAAAATAGGAATTCTTCGGTTTACATTTTATTCTTTAAATAAAATTTCTATATTCTTTCTTGAAATATTTTTAAATATTCTTGTTTGAATGTAATTAAGGTGCTTCACTTTCGAATATTTATGGTAAGATTCTTGGATTCAAAACTAACCACATTCGTATTTAAACACTTTAACGATTTCTCCAAAGAAGAATGCAATATATACTTCGATTCAAGAATATATTCCTGAAAATATTGTGTTCTGTTTTCAAGAATATAATGTTTTCAATATATATGAATCACAAATATTCTTGAATAAAAACACACTGCGTTGGCTCAAGTATTCCTTTTTTTCTGTGTGGCATCAGTATAGTGCCTGATATCAGTAATAACATTTACATACGACAAACTTGGTCACACTTGGGTTATATTAAAGAATTTATATTTACAGGCACCAAACGCTAAAAAAGCACCAGATTTAAAAAGGTTTCTTCGCATGTTAATGTCTTTGAGACGAGATGAAAACATACATCAACACGAAGTGGATGAGCAAAACATCGTCAGGAACAATCCGGGCACCATTGTTGTTACTAAATCCACGGAGGATTATGAAAAAACTAAAACAAGACTGTTTTGGGAGACAAAAGTAAGTATAGAATAGATCATGTAGCTAAATATTTCCTTTTTACCGACTTCAAAAAAAGGAGTAAGCACTCAATTATTCTGTTTTTTTATGTTATAAACTTTGGACTGGGTGAACAGATTTTGATAATTTTTTTTTTATTTGAAAGCTGGTGCTTGCCGTGTGGTCCCATTCATATTTCATCAAAACCAGTCATGTCGTTTTTGAGTTACACTCCACTAACTTGATCATAAAAGTATACTTTCCTATTTAATAATAAGAAATATTATAAAAATATTTTAAGAAAACATTAAATTAATCTATAATTATTTTAAATTATTATTTAATTGTTTTATTAATATAAATTATTAATATATTAATTTATTATTTTCTTAAAATATCTTTAAAATATAAATATGTTAATATTTAATATGGATTTCCGCATAGTAAGGCCTGAATCTATTCATTATATTTTCCTATCTTGATGATATGGTCAGTGGATTACAATGGATGCCATAAGAAGCAAGTTTGGTAAAAAAAAAACACTAATAGAGGAATTTTTTTTTACCAAAAAAATGGAATCTACTTCTACACTTAAATGTGTAATAACTTGTCGAAGTTGGTACCATGCGCACAATATTCTGATAATAGGTACTTTGATCCATCATGGTACCGACTTCAACAAGTTATTTCACACATTTGAGTGTTGAATTCGGTTCCATTTTTTGGTAAAAAAAAAATTAAGGCATCGGGCCTACACAGAGCTTTCTATACTTCTGAGTTTAGATATCTACGGTTTGCGTTTACAATGAACTATGCAATTACTTGGATGAGTACATATAACAGCTTTCAGATTGCGGTGGTCAAAAAAAACAAAGTTCTGTCGGAGTTCTTGAAGCAATGATAGACGAGCGGTAATAGCTATGGTCTGCGGTGCCATAGGTTTACAGTTCGATCCCTACCGCCCGCGCCGGCTTGAGCTTCACCGCATGAGTGGAGGTCATTTTGCGAATGCTCGGCTAGCTCACACATTCTAAAAAAATATGTCGCCAAGAACCTGACAGTGTGTTCCGGCTACAATCCTTGAGAGCTAGTAAAGTAACAGGCACACGAGACTCAACAACTATATATTCTCAGGGTGACGGTGACTTGTGATGATGAAATGCATCTGTTATAGGAGAAGGTTACGTTTAATATCAGGTGGGCCTCCTGCGTGTTCCGTTACAATATTATAAAATAAAATTTCTTTGAGTCAGGCGGGCATTTGCAAAATGTCCTACCACCATGCTAAAACGACTGCCATCCTTAGACAACAACCAGGAGCGACGGCTTAACGTGCCCTCCGAAGCACGAAAGCGCTCAGTAGTTATATCACTAGCGGTCACCCATCTATTATTGAATGCATTTATAAGAGATGCTGAACAAAAGTCAAGGCCACCGAAAAAAATACGTAAGGAAGATCAAATAGCAATTAATTGATAGGATTATACAAGAAACGCAATTGGACTTATAACACAATGACAAAAGCGTATGTCATTTCTTAGAAATTGTTAAATAAAATATATATACATTTTTTTTAAATATTGTTAGGTTTTCAATAACGACTGCTATGCGGATTACATTATTCCATCCCGATACGATGGTTAAAGAACGATAGGAAAGATATGACGTCATGTCATGTTAGCTCAATTGGTTAAAGCATACCCCGGCTCAAGGGGTGAATGGACGAGGGTTCGAATCCCGCTCATGACTTAATATTTAAGTCATGAGCGGGATTCGAACCCGCCTCCTATCGTATATATGTGATAAAATATTTTTTTTATAACAGTGTGCATAACATCTGTACTTTTCCACTCAGTTTTATTTCAAGCGGATTCTGGTGAACCGATGAGTTCACTGGGATCCCCTGATCAGGTCAGGGGATCCTGGTGGCCAATTCCTGACAGCTGGCGACGTTGCTTAACTTTGCTGATCGGTTAAGAACAGCTAAGTAAACTTCGCTACGAGCGCTTAAAAATATTGTTTTAAATGACTTTATCCTTTACCAAAACCTTACCATAGCTAGAGCTGCCAGCTGTGGCAGCCAGAACTGCAGTGTGAAAATTGATCTGTAGAAGCCAAAATCAAAAACAGCTGCAATTTGTATACAACAAACATTCTGTCGTTACATATTAGTTATGTAATGATTACATTAAAACAGTTTTCTATACAGGGTGTCTTAAGAAGTAGTGATATACTGAAGCTAGGAGGTATAGGACCTAGAGGGTTATCTGAATCTGAATACATCAATAGATGAAAAATTAAAAAAAAAGTCATAACTCCGAAAATACGAAAAATCGCGGAACATACATGGGGGGTGATTCAGATAGCCCTCTAGGTCCTCTACCTCCCAGGTTCATTATATCACTACTTCTTGGGACACCTGTATGATAGATATAAGATGTTACTACTGACCCCAGTTGCGTGACTTTTTTTTTCATGTTATTGTGACGGAACAAGCACCACCTGATGTTAAGCGGTATCCTCTGCCTATAACAGATGCATTTCATCACAAGTGACGAACTACACTGCGCCCATCACCTTGAGACTTACTTGTTAAGTCTCATTTGCCTGTAATTTCACTGGCTCTCAAGGACTGCTGCCAGAACACACCGTTAGGTGCTTGGCGACAGATTTTCTACTTGAGGGTGGTAGCTAGCCAGGCGGGCATTCGCAAAATGCCCTTCCACCATGCAAAACTTCAGGGTAGGTAGATGATGCTGATTTTGTTTGATATTCCAGAATGCGTTCAACCATATTAAGATAAGCCCCGACGCACCGGAGCACGCTGAGCTGCTACCAGCTGATGCTGCAGAGGATACGCGTGACTGGTGGTTCTATCATCAGGTACATCACCGCGATCACCAAATTTTTTATTGTTGACGCTTTTGACCACAATTCCACCTATTGAAAAGTGACAACATACCGACAAATATTTACGCTTTATTACATATCCTCAATGATTTCACCTGCCAAGTACAGATGGATGACGTAACTCAAAAACGGTGTTAGATTGGTAAGGATGTTTGAACAAAATGTCATAGGGAATCGGGTGTGCAGTCGAATGACACCGGTCCAAAATCCAAAATAGCGGATTTCAAGATGGCCACCATACAAAATGCTCTGATCCTGCTGAAGCGAGGCCGTAATGTAAAGTTAAAATACCTATATGGTCACTTTTTGTACCCGGACTGTTCTATCATTTTATCACATGGTATTTTATTGGTTATGATATTTCATATGTAAAGAATTGACAAGACAAACCAGTCGTACGCCTGGTGGTAAGCGTCACTTCGGTCCATACAGTTGCAGTGTCACAATCTCGTTTTGCTTTACTTTGCACTGCGCTAGTCACTCAGAGACTTAAGCTCTTATGTCTCGTGTGCACATATTGTGTTAATTTGAAGCAACGGTAGCTAAGCGGTTATAGCTATGGACTGTGGTGCTGCAGGTCCATGGTTCAATCCCCGCCACCGGATTGAGCTTCAATGAATGGTGGAAGGGCATTTTTCGAATGCCCGCCTGGCTAGCCACCACCCTCAAGTAGAAAATCTGTCCCCAAGCATCTATCAGTATTTTTCGGCAGCAGTCCTTGAGAGCAAGTAAAATTACAGGCATTCGATGAAACTTGACAACTGTATGTCTCAGGGTGACGGGCACAGTGCTATTCGTCACTTGACGAAAATGCATTATAGGCAGAAGATAACGCATAACAACAGGAGGGCATCGAGAGCATTGAGGGCATTGAGGGTGAAACATTTTTTCTACAGTGCCTTTCTTCATGATTTAACACTTTGGTTCGTGGCAGAATACGTGCGGTGGTACACGCCAAGACTAATACTTGCTGAAGAGTACCTTACTTGTACCACATGGTAAAATAATTAAGTTATTTCGTTACCATCTTTAAGCGTCTTTAATAGACGAGCCATGGGTAACATACCAACGAGAACTCCGAGGAAACTTACGTCAGGCAGGTGGCCATAAAACCGGATATATGCAATGCATAAATGTTTTATAGCCAGAGTAAGACAGAAACTGTGCACTGAACTTTTAAACGTTATGAAAAAATTTAAATATTATGAAAATGTTACAGTATCTAGAGAGTTACATTGGATTAATGTAAGCTTATATATATTGCATATTTAGATTCGAAGCAAATATGTACAGTTGTTCGCAATATTATAATTATAATTATTTATTTTTGTAAATCTAAGTAACTGGTGAAATAGGTGCGCCCAAGATACAGGCTATACCTAGTTTGGGGCCCATTGTAAACGCTACTTAGGTTTAGATATAATTTTAAGAACATGAAATTGATATTGTGAACTCAATTCAAGTCTATTTCTGAATAAATTATTATTATTATTAGAACATAAAAATGTGGATTGCAGGATTGGGATTGTTAGTATTTTTTCGTTTCATTTTTAATTTATTTTGTTTTTACAGTCGGACTTCGAAGAATTTGAAAACAAGTGATCAATACAGATTCTGATCGAAACTTAATACATACTTAGTCGTATCGATAGTAATCCTGAGTTTTATTTAATTTATCCTGTCTTATATTCCTAAACAATTAAAAAAAACCGGCCAAGTGCGAGTCAGACTCGCACACGGAGGGTTCCGTACCAAACCCGTGGATCTATAAATAAAATTAATAAAAATAATATAAGTATATGATGTAAGTAAAAGTTTATGCTTTTCGCGTTTTTTTTATCTGTGCTATAAGACGTTGCTTCGTACCAAATTTCAAGATTCTGAATTTACGGGAAGTACCTTGTAGGTTTTGATTCCCTTGTGAGAGTAAACAATTTGCGACAAAAACGACTGTATATTGATTGCGTTGGCTTAGAAGTTTGATACTTTCATAGATCCAAGGTACAGCAGACCTGAGTATTAGATATGAATTTTAACTTGATCTAAAAATACCAGGAAGTGAGCAGGAGTTGAAGAACTGCCATCATACACTGCGATCCCTAAGACGCCGGCCAATCGTGGGGATTATGGCAAGCCCTCCCCAAGGGGGAAAACCATTGTACCCTTTTCTCAAAATATTACATTCTCAAAACATTATATTCGCAAAATATAACATTCTCAAACGATAACATTTTGGACAATCAGTCTAAAGGGTTAAACGTGGTGTCTGTTTAGTGACGTGTAATAAACCATACCTACGTATTTCGATCTTACTACTTACTACTGATGTTGTTTTAACCACTAGTTCCATTTTAAAAGATTCTGAAAATAATGAGACCAGTATATACAAAGTTACTTTATGAATGAAATTATACTACAGTCCCGCCAACTTATCGGTTCAGGCGGCAAAAAAAAGAACTACAACATTCCTTCAAATTGTGACAGTTTGTAGTTGATTTCCTTGACCAGTAGCGCCCTCGAAAACTGCACAGTTAAGTTGGTGGTACTATATTTCCATTTCTTTATTTTCTCGATGACAGCTCCTCTGAAAACTTGAACGAGCGTTCTTTTTACAATATGTATGCATTATTATAAAAAATATGACGTTTACGCACGTACAAGGTTAAACCAGAGTCGGAGAAACAGTGGTATAACCTTGTATGTGCGTAAACGTCATATTTTTTTATAATAATGCATACATAATGTAAAAAGAACGTTCGTTCAAGTTTTCACAGGAACTGTCGTCGAGCAAATAAAGAAATGGAAATAGTTTAGTGTTGAATTTTGTTATCACTAGTTCCACATTATTATTTGAGGCACTTGTGAAATTTTTGTAGATTCTAAAAATACTAGCGGTAAAAAAAGTTGTTAATTTTTTATTTAACACGCTACACACTAACCAAATCAAACCTTGGAGTACCAGATAAAGATTAGTAAGTGTATCACTCTTTCCCACTAAAGAAATCAAAGATGGCCTAATGTTGCTGCAGTCAGCAGTGAAAACATAATAAGACTATGATAAGATCATATTTTAATTCACTTTACAAAATCACAAATATACGATAGGAAAAATTTAAGTCATGTGCGGGATATATAAATTTTTTTCTATCGTATATTTGTTTTTTTGTAATGTAATCAAATATTACAAAAAAATCCGCATAGCAGGCGTTATAGCAAACCGTTAGGTTAGCATTAAAATTTAATTCACTTTGCCGCTACTCTATGGTAGATGGCGCGCGATTCAAGTTTTTTGTAAATATTTTTTTATAATTCACTTTGCTGCTACTCTACGCTAGATGGCGCACGATTAAAGTTTTTTTGTAATTATTTTTTGTCTTTATTACGTGTTTTTTACATATGCAACTTTGTTTACATTCGAATCCTCTGTTGTGATAAAGCCCAAAAATAATGATTTTGAAACGTTGCTTGGCAGAGCAGCTTCAACAGGTCGCTTTGCAATCTCGAAAGCCTAGGTTCAGTATCAGGATATAATGGTGGTTTCAAAAAAAAAACGCAACGGACATAGCTGTCTGAAGTCTATCGAAGATTAGGTACTCTAGGTAAGTACCTGCTAAATGATATTAAAAGATCCGATGAAAAGTGGGTATTTAAACACACCTCTCGGGGTATACAGGTGTTTAAAGGTTTTGTAAATTAAAGTTAGCCTACAAGGTTTTTTATCTAGTTATATTTTAGAATTACCGAAAAATACAATCCTTTCCGGAGAACCGACAAGTCTAGCAACCACATAGCTGCATGCTCCATTGTCTATCCGACTAAGAAAGCCGTAATTATGATAAAATCCGCCAAAATATATTAATTGGAGAACATTGCAGCATTAGTCTACACCAATTTACATGTTGATTAATATTAGGTTTAACTATCTATGATTCCACCTAATCTGACTAAATTATGGTACAACAAAATAGCAAATAAGTATGCAATTTTTACTAAGTTTAGAACATTTTAATGATTTTAGAGCGAATTAACTAAACTATGGCGCTAATACAATAAGGAATTACAAAATTACAAATATACGATAGGAAGAATTTAAGTCATGTGCGGGATTAGAACCCACGTCCATCCACCCCTTTAGCCGGGGTATGCTCTAACCAATTGAGCTACCATGACATTGACGTCATAACTAAAAAAAATCCTATCATTCTTTAACTATCGTATTGGGATGGAGCGACATCTATAGTACAACTTACCGTAATCCACATAGCAGGCGTTATTGCAAACAACAATATATAAAAAAAAAGAATAAGGAATGTCATTTGACAATTCTAAATTTTAGTTAGTTTTTTTCCAACAGAATTGTGATTATTATCAACTTAATTGTATAAGGAGAGAAGAAATTTTAAAAAGTTTTACATAACACGCTTCAAACGAACCAAATCAAATCTTGGATTACCAGAAGGTAAGAAACATATAGAAGGTAGGTGTATTATAAGCAGTATGGCATAGCGCGCTTTTTTTCAGGGGCTGATGCGTATTTACAACGTAATGTATGCTTTGTACAACGGTGGAAGTTATGACTGTTGATGTGATACCAGAGGAAGATTAAAAGTTACACTAGTAAATAGAAAAGTTTAACATTAATAGAATAACGTGTTATGAAAAATGGGATCAACGGAAAGAACGAATCCTACCTATCGCGTCACTACCCACGACACCGCTCTAAGGTAGAACGTCACACTTTGTCTGTTCCCACAAAGTCGTTCGTCGCATAGCTTGTACGTATTCCCGGTTTGTCACTCCTCATTATAGGTATACTCGAAGGTATTCTACGTCACTAGGTACAGTTGCTAAAAAAATAGAAGCATCAAGAAAACAATCACAATTTCTTCTTAAGATTTTTCTATTAGGATATCGTATATACCTGATGCAAGAAGAATGTGTGTTTTTCATCATTCGGCGTTTTGCCTTTATTGACAAAATAATACGAACTATATGCAACACCACAGCTACTACAATAAAAGCATTAGGTGACTCGACCAATTGCCTCGTTGAATTGCAATGCTTATTCGTTAAGCCAAATAGGTAGGCATTTTGTTCACGCGTCGCATCGACCATGCGCTCTGATAAGTTTTGGAAAATACGATGATAATGTTGAAGTAAACGGAGATATGAATGGACTGCCTGAAGAGTGAATAAATCAAGAAGTGTATATTTTTAAATTATTATTTGCTTATGTGATTGTGACGGAACAAGCACGAAACTCACTTGATGCCAAGCGGTAATCTGTCACACATGCATTCCGTCACAAGTGACGATCTGCACTGCGCCCTTCACCCTGAGCTGAACCTACAGTGGTTGTTTCATATGCCTGTCATTTTACTAGCTCTCTGCTGTCGAAATACACTATTGAATGCTTGGCGGCAGATTTTATACTTGAAGGCTAGCCAGGCGAGCATTCAGAAATCTTCAATCATATCAAATCGTATTTTATGTATTGTTTTCAATGCATAGACGAGCTGTGCAGTTCGATTGTAGGTTGCTGATCTATAATTCCACAATATACTACAAATAATGGAAAACACAGAAACTATCAAACATAAAAAGTTATTGAAATAAGTATTCATAATTTCATAGTAATTATTGCCTGGAAAAGCAACCCATCATATGAACACTAGGATTATAACTAGGCTATGTTAGGATATAGTATCACTAGGGTTAAGGACAGCTGCCGGAACACACTGCTTGGTTCTTGGTGACAGAAGGTGGTAGCTAGCCGTGCAGGCATTGGCAAATTGATCAGGCATAGTTGATCCGTAAAGAATGTCTAAGCCAGCCACGCCACGAGCGCTTTGCCATCTATATCCCGTTTATGAGCTGATTTGTTTGACATAAAAACGGACGGATTGACAGATGACAGATCCAGGCTCCATTTTGTCCGGTGGTTACGGAGCGCACGTAAAAATCTGCTAAAATAATAGGTATGCATTGCACTGCCTTTGTTTTACTTGGCTTTAGGTAATAAGTATAGTATTTACTTCTTTCTACGTACTCGTATATGATAATATATGAATAAGATAGTATCTTAGTACTACAAATACAGTTATTCATAACAGTTATACCACATAGTAATTAAACAACTTTTAACGGTTTAAATCGCGTATTTTTAACATTATGTTTAGTCATCCCGTGACCACGATCACTGCAAAATGTTTGAAACGTCGGGACAATAATAAATAAATGCGATTTAAACCATTCAAAGTACACTACAAAGTTATAGTATAGTAATTAAACAAATTGCTATGTGTAATAATCGCATAAACCTAAGATAACATTAAGTTATAACACAGTTTTGATATCGATATATAATATTGTGGTAGTATACGTACGAATAGTACAAATAGAAATATTTACGTACGGGTACAAATAATATGTAATGGTAAATTGATGAATAATGATATTATTTTGTTAAAAGTTTTGTTGTGCCACCCATCTATGCAATAGCATTCACGAGATGTATGAATTATTATTAACAAATTGAAACAATAACTGTGTTTTTTTGTTTATGTAACCTTAATATGACTTGTAGTAATGACATGAGCAAGTCATACCCATGATTGTAAGCGAAACCAAGACAGAATCTTGTTTAAGAACTAAGCTACTTGATAATAATACCTAATAGTATACCAGCTATCTGTCTTTTGATCAGGGGTACAAAAGCTTATTCATTATTTTCAGTGCAAATTTTACACTATATACTTGTTTTTGTAATAAATAAACTATCTTTTTTGTAATGGGTTACGCCTTACATCAAAGCAATTAGTAAATGTTCATCAATTTTTTTATGGGCAAGTTGAGAATTTGCATACACAAAAACATGCACGAAAGAGCTGGTTATTACCAGTTTTTTCGTGCATGTTTTTGTAAATATTAATAATAATCAAGATTAAACTTGTAGGTACTACTGTAGGTATGGTAAATTTATTAACTGTGCTACACTACATTGACAGTTTTTTTTTTTATGGGATAGGAGGGCAAACGAGCAGGCTGCTCACCTGGTGGTAAGTGATCACCGTCGCCCACGAACATCCGCAACACCAGAGGTATCGAGGATGCGTTGCCGGCCTTTGAGGAGCATATTCCATGCTCTCTTCTTGAAGGCCCCTAAGTCGTATCCGTTCGGAAATACTGCACCTGGCAGCTGGTTCCATATTGTGGCAGTGCGAGGTAGAAAATGCCGTGAAAATCGCAAAGTTGTGGACTTCCAGACGTCGACAAGAAATTTATGAAACATCATGCTTTGTCGGGATGTCCGATGGCGAAATTGAGCTACAGGTAGTAAATCGAACATTTCCTCAGAACACTCCCCGTGATAGATTCGGTAGAAGATGCAGAGTGATCCAACATCTCTACGTAGTGCCAAAGGGTCGAGCCGATGGGAGAGAACTTGATCGTCAACGATTTGAGTCGCTCTACGTTGTATGCGGTCAAATGGAAGAAGCTGGTATTGAGGAGCTCCCGCCCAGAGATGAGAGCAGTACTCCATGTGAGGCCGAACCTGAGCCTTATAAAGTTGCAGGCGATGGGCCGACGTGAAGCACCGCCTCGCCTTTCCAAGCACACCAAGCTTTTTAGAGGCTAATTTAGCCTTCTCTTCCAAGTGACAGCGAAATTGAACGACGCTCGATATGTCGACGCCAAGTATTCCGATGCTAGTTGAGGTGGCAAGGGGAGTGTTTTCAAAACGGAGGGATACGACAAAGGGGGATAATTTAGCGGTAAACGCACAAACTTGTGTCTTCTTGGGGTTAAATTGAACTAAGTTCAGTCGGCCCCACTTCGAAACATTAGACAACATGGTCTTGACTTCAGACACAAGTTTGTTCCGACTCTCGACAACGTTTTCCCGAGAAGTTTTAGCACGGCCAGTGTAAGATGCATCTCCGGTACTGTCATCCGCATAACAATGAATATCGCTGAGCTGCAGCATGTCATTGATGTGCAAGAGAAATAGAGTCGGAGATAGCACACAGCCTTGAGGAACGTCAGCATTAATTGGCTTCATGTCGGAGCATGCACCGTTGACAACGACCTTCATACTCCGATCTGCCAAAAAACTGGAGATCCACGCGCACAACTTCTCCGAGAGCCCATAGGAAGGAAGCTTCGAAAGAAGCTCTTTGTGCCACACCCGATCAAAGGCCTTCGCTATGTCCAAACTAGCCGCCAACGCCTCACCCTTGGATTCCACCACCTCCGCCGATCGATGCGTAAAGTATACTAAAAGATCACCAGCTAAGCGACCGCGACGAAAACCGTACTGACGATCGCTAATCAGCTGGTGCTCCTCCAGATACTGCAATACTGATTGTTGATAATGGATTCCATTATCTTGGATAACAGAGACGTTATGGCTATAGGGCGGTAGTTGGACGGATCTGAGCGGTCACCTTTTTTAGGGATCGGGTGCACCAAAGCCGTCTTCCATGATTTTGGGACAACGCCTGATCTGTAGCAGAGCCGGAAAAGACGCGTTAGAGCCGGTGTCAACTCTGGAGCACTAGTCCGCAGCACTATCGGAGGAATGCCATCAGGCTCACTCGACTTATGAATGTCCAAGGAGAAAAGTGCTTTACGTTCTGCACTTTGCCGGAAAATTATATCCGGCATCGAGGTATCACATCGTGGTATGGTCGGTGGTGAGTTCCCTTGGTCATCCAAAGTCAAATTGGACGCAAATAGAGAGCCCAGAAGATCGGCCTTCTCCTTTGCGGTGTGGGCCAGTGTATCATTCGCTCTGTGCAGGTACGGTAGAGATGACTGGCAAAAATTCCCCTGGACAGCCCTGGCAAGAGACCAGAACGCACGTGTTCCCGAAGGAAAGCGGACTAATCTCTCGCCAATTCTGCCGATATGCTCCGACTTCGCTTCTGCGATTACTCTTTTGAAGGACCTGGCGGCAAAGTTATATTCCTTTTTGAGATCGCTGGTATTTAAATCTTTAGATGCCACTGAATCAACCCAAGCTTGATAACACTCTCGTTTTTGGCCAGGGGCCATTTTGCAAGAGTGACCAAACCAGGGCTGGGACCTGCCACCGATGGGAACTGCAGAGTATGGAATAAATAATTCCATACCTTGAAGCACTACATCAGCAACAAGGTCAGCAGTGACATCTGGATCATCCGGCAAGAAGCAAACTTGCCCCCATGGGTAGGATGCAAAAAAGGACCGCATCCCGTCCCAATCTGCAGACCTATAGTGCCACACGCGACGACAACCTACAAAACGGGGACGAGTTGGGCGTGTAACCGGCACTGAACTCCGGATCAGGCAGTGGTCCGACGATCCGAGCGGAGCGTTAACGGATACTGAGTATTTGTCCGGGTGTGAGGTCAGCAGAAGGTCCAACAGGGAAGGTGTATGGTTATCCACATCTGGGATACGCGTAGGTGAGGTGACCAGTTGTGTTAGATCATACGCTAAAGCAAAGTCGTAAGATCTCCCCGCATGATCGGTCGTGCGTGAACCAAGCCATTCGGCATGGTGGGCGTTGAAATCGCCAAGTATCACGATCTCTGCGGTGGGGATCTGCTCAAGCACGGAGTCTGTAGCCATCTGTAGGTGCTCCATGAATCGATCTATTTCGGTATTACCGTTACTATGGGACCTATAAAGGCACGCGTAGATGCGCGGATGGTCATCGCAGTCTACGCGCAACCAAATGTCAGATAGGCCCCGTCCTTCAAGGCTACTGAGACGACGAGCACAGATATCCTCCCTAACGTAAACACGCACCCCCGCCCGCGGCAAAAAGGAATGCTCCAGTTTGTACCCTGGGTATGTGAGGAATGAGGTGTCTGTCGGAGAGCATATATGTGTTTCGGTCAAAAAGAGCAAGGCCGGCTGCTAAAAACAATTCATGAACCTACTAATGTGTTGGGATCATATATGCGTGCTAGGTGGCGCTTCAATCATTCATTCATATATCATTCGTGTGTGACAAGATAGTTTCTAATAGTTCTACTAGAGAGCGCTCTAAATTTCTAATCAAATAAAATATTGCCATTGGCTTGCGAACGTGGCGCCATGGGGTACATGGCGCGAACTCAAAACGCGAGAAGTGGAGACGAAATATAACATCTTTCTCTACAATTCTGTCCCTTCAGTAATGTATTTTATTCAATACAATACAATAACTCTTTTACACATATTAAACACTAGCTGTACCCGCGACTTCGTTCGCGATTGCCATCCTTGCAGACTAATTATTCACATTTGACCACTGTTTATCTCATATTAAGCAACGCTGTGGTCTGCGATGATGCACTCTTAGTAATAAGCATAGCTCAAAAAGGAGCTTTTTACTCTGGATTTGAAAACTACCCTGCAGTATTTTTTTAATACAGTAGGCAACTCAGAGACTGCCTTCGCGGTTCGCACAATAAATGTAGAAGCAAAGTACTTTGTGCGTATCTTTGGAATTTCGATTCCAAAAAGGCGTCTTTTCATCGAAGCTCTCCTTGTTTTTTTTTTATTTGCCTGATAAGTTAGCCTTTGACCACTATCTCACCTGATGGTATGTGATGATATGGTCGAAGCTGTAGTTCAGGCTAACCTAGAATTACTGGCTCTCAAGGACAGCTGCCGGAACACACCGTTAGGTGCTTGGCGACAGATTTTCTACTTGAGGGTGGTAGCTAGCCAGGCGGGCATTCGCAAATGCCCTACCACCATGCAATAACAACTGCTATTATCCGAAGCACGGAAACGCTCAGTACTAATGTCACTAGCGGTCACCCATCCAACTCCTGACTGAGGCGGACTTTGCTGATCGGTTAAGAACAGCTAAGCAAGCTTCGCTACGAGGGCTTCTCCTGTTTGGTGGTAAAGCGACGATATATTAGATTGTGTGCTTCCATTGCGCCTAATAAAATAGCATAAAATTTCAATATAGAGATATTAGGAAGCTAGGCCGAAGGAGAGTTAATAAAATAAAAATAGTTGTTTCATACTAAAGCTGAAATTGTCTCTTAGTATAGAACATCTGATTATTTTTTCACGTTTTTGAGTTCACCTTCGTGGTTATATTCATTGTAAGTATATATTATTTCTGTTCTTGATAACCCTGTATAAATGTGCAATTCGAGTAATCTTTTGTCCATATATTGTGGCCGTGTTACTTTTATTTACAGGGCTTTCCTATATACTACCTTATGTGTAACGCCGTCGAAACAATATACGAACATTTATGCAGCGTGTACTGACCCTCGACAGAGCCACTAGCTGTCCGTGACTAAAGCATCTCACAATGAGGTCTACCCCTGCGGTGCACAACGTCTAGCCTTGCGCCTTGTTGATCGTCATCGCAAAGCATTTACTCACCGAAAAGTCAAAAACTGCACGCGTCGCCAATTATATGCTATAAGTGGTATTGGGGGAATAAAATATGTTCCCACACCATACTCAGTTAAAAATTATTCTTAAATTACATTTTGTTGCAATCTAACCTTAGCGGAGTTCCGTTGCATAATTGACCGAGCGAGAACTTAGTTCGAGCGAAGCATCTCTGTTTCAACTTGACAAAAATGCTTTCGTATGTCCTGTTGTTCTCCAATACAGGTCGCATTTCTCAACCGATTCTCGTTAAAATTTTATGAGCAGGTTTGATAAGTCCACAAAATTTTTGTGTCGATCCAGTGTTTGGAAATTTTTCAAAATGACGAAGATATTCATTATGTGTAGAAAGTATAGGCGCCTGCTCTTAATTTAATGGCAATGTCTTGATACGCCGTCAGTTGCCTATAAGTGATAGGCTCTTTCTCTCTCGTATGATCAATTATTCATTTTCTATGTTTTAGCCAGTATATTAATTCGAGATAAATGCATTACTAAGTATATAAAATTATTGTATATGTACTACAAACCTACTAGCCTTCGCTGGGGGCTGAGTCGTTGATTTTCTTGGACATAAGTCCTAGAAAATCATATATTGTTTACATTACATATCTAGATTTTTGGATTTCCCCCATTTCCCCCATTCCATCCATTCTCCCATTAGCATGCGCAGTGAACATTTATTCAGTTGTATGCTATGCAAGGGCAGACTCGCGAGGTCTACAGCTCGGAGAGCCACTAGTTTAGGTAAGCATAAATTACGCAATAGGATACTTAGCAGTCTGACTTTTAAATGTATGGTGTAAGAAGGAAGACCACGGCAGACAACGAATTTAAAAAATTGGATTGGGTATGTAGTTGTCTCCACCAAAACCCAATTGCTGGAGCAATATTCTGTGTAGTTTAGTAGCACGCGATTAAGTATTTTGTTGTTAGGCCGTATTCCATTTGAGTAACTTTCGATAATTTTGACCACATTTTGCGTCTATACATTTATACGTTCATATGAACGATAGACACAAAATGTGATCAAAATTATCGAAGATAACGAATTTAGCGCCAAATGGTATACGCCCTAAATACCTACTGCCAGGTCATTTCGGATCGCGAGTATAGCACGTACGCAAATCCTAGAGTATTCCTTATCTCCTTATTGTTCGATATTGCTACAGATGGTATTAGTTCCTCAAAAGAAGAAACAGTTGGACATATGTTGGACGAAATTTAACGTTTCCTTCTTCTCTTGGTATCATTTCCGATATTAAGCAAAACTATTTACAACGAGAAACACCTGCTTACACAATGCTATAATTTAACAAAATCGTTAAACATAGAGAACAATCAAGTGGTATTCCATAGGAGATAGTTTTCTAATTATTATATAAATAACGCCTGTTTATCTACTATGCCATTCTATACAAAACAAAAAACTGATAAATGCAAAAGTAAGCTAGCAGGTTGGTACTTAATATTTATAGATAGGAGAACAATAATAAAATAGTAATACAAAATATATACTTAGGTCTGAAAAGAACTTTCTGTCCCAATAACCATAAAAATGAATAGTCAAGTCAATTGAGCGAGGCACGCGTTACGTTAGGGGATTTTAAACTCAATTTGGAGTTTAAAATCTCAATTAACTACTAATTTTTATGGTAATATATCTATTATACTAGTACCTATTTAAACAAAATACTACGAACTATATACAACACTACAGCTACAACAATAAAAGCATTTAGATCCCTATAAGTCATTGTAGACTCATATAAATGCTACCTATACGATAAAGTGAGAACTCCAGCTTAAGATGAGCCGTAAGTTCAAATGTTCTTGTACATTCTGGGTTTCAAGTTATTTGAAACGAAATATTTAGGTTGCGATGTCTGTAATGCTTACAAAAATAATTTATCAATCAGACCACGTGTTAATAAATTACAACTAAGTGTACATTTTGACTTTCATTCTCTCTCCCAAGGGAACCGTGCTGAATTTCGAGAATAAAAGTATAAAGTATCCTACCTCGTAGTATGAACTCTAATCATCCTAAGTTTCATTGAATTACATTTCATTCAGTAGTTTTGTAGAGATGTGCGGCAGGGAAACAGACAGACAGACAAAAACAATGAAAATAAACATTTTAGGAACAGTATCAGTTATGCGACTAGTTTAGTAGTAAAGGAAATGTTCGTTCTTACTGGCATTACTACCTTGTTATACAACTGTCTCGAGATACTCTCAATCCGTCTATTTTTTGCAGGCATTGTTGTTCTATTTTATTATTTTTAATATTGGACCGTAGGAACATTGATGTTGTTTAGTGTATTCACTATTTTATAAAATAATTTGTAGTGCCCTCTACCTTAAGCTTAATGTACTTTATCAGGAAACTCGTGCCTCTATGATAGTAGGTATTTGGACACTAGCTGTGACTCTATTACCTGAATGCATGTTAGCAAAATCACTAAAAAGTTCTTAACGTTATTGTTAGATGGCGCTTACAAGAGGTAAGAATTGCATTATTAATATGTTGTGCGTATTTTTATAAGAAAATTCTGTATAAGTAGTTAAGTACCGTGGTAATTTTTAGAAGTGCCTTTAAAATGGCTATAAGTACGATATCGATTTTTACTCAAATACCTAAGAGACTTGCTAAATAATCAAATTGTATAATAATCAAATGTTTCCAGCGCGCACAAAAATCAAACCTACTAACTTGATAAGGATAATTTACAGCATGTGCCCTGATAATGTGCTAATTAAGTTATTTTTTTGCCAGAATGCGTATAAATCATACGAAACATTAACTTACAAATTATGATATGATGACATGGGTTAGATAACGGCTACATATAAACAATCACTTGTCTACCTATAATGACAGCCTTGTATATGTTCTTATCATAAAATAAATAATATAAAAACGTAACACACACTAATGTGATAAAATGAAGCAAACTATAACTATAAAGTGTAGTTATTGACGTTATTTAGTGACATATTTGAATCTTAGCAAAGCTAACATTGTTTCTTATAATGTACTAGCGGCCCGCTCCGGCTTCGCACGGGTATAAAATATATAGCCTATGAAAAAATGATTAAAATCGATCCAGTAGTTTTGATTTATTCATTACTGCCCGTTCGAAAATATTCATTTAAATCATATGCTGTAAAGGGACATATAGATCTATATTAAATCAACAATGTATTTAAGGTATTTAATAAGATAAGGATTAATCCTGTATTGGTTAAAATTGCTTCGATAAGTAGCCATTATTTGTCACAAAAAGTAAATGACAACATATGTTATTGTGAGATATCCATAAGAGATAGTCATACACCATAGCGGAGTTTTCTGTAGACCTGTTCAATGTGTACAATACTTAGTACATTATTTTGTTAAATCTCGTAG
Organism: Plagodis pulveraria; assembly: GCA_963890685.1. Lineage (NCBI taxonomy): Eukaryota > Metazoa > Arthropoda > Insecta > Lepidoptera > Geometridae > Plagodis > Plagodis pulveraria. The sequence goes on from OY982950.1 coordinate 8,834,455, forward strand.
GGTTCATCCTGCGTTTGCAATGTAAGCGGAAAAAATTTAATTATTTACGACATCACATTAGAAACCTCATATATAACAGTATTTCTCCACCATTTAATGGATGTTATTATACATATAAACCTTCCTCTTGAATCACTCTATCTATTTAAAAAAAACTTCATCAGAATCCGTTGCGTAGGTTATAAGATTTAAGCATACATAGGGATATGGGATATAGGGACAGAGAAAGCGACTTTGTTTAATACTATGTAGTGATGTAGTGATAGTGATGATACATCAAAGATGAGAGTGAGAGAGAGATGTGATAGTAAACATTGAGTGATATAAAACTGTATGGGGTTTGTGGAAATAGTTTTTAATTTGTGATATATACAAAAAAAGGAGATTGATAAAACAGGCACTAAGAAAATGCGAGTGAATGCATACTTGTATCAGTTTTTTATTCCTCATAAGCTAGCCTGTGAATACTATCTCCCATGATGGTAAGTTCCGGCTAACTTAGAATTCTTGGCTCTCAGGAACAGCTTCCGGAACACACCTTTAGGTGCTCGGCGACAGATTTTCTACTTGAGGGTGTTAGGCAGCTAGGCGGGCAATCGCAAAATACCCTACTACCATGCTATAACGACAGCCATCGACCTGCCCTCCTAAGCACGGAAGCGCTTAGTATATAGTAATGCCACTAACGGTTACACATCCAACTCATGACCGCAGCGGACGATGCTTAACTTGGTTTTGTTAAAAAAGTTATTTCATTATTTTTATTTTTCTTGTCTATTATAACATTTGCTGAAACCCTGTTTATGTACTTACACCACATCCATTATTGTTGGGTTGTCTGGAAGAAATTGCTTGAAGCGATCAAAGCAACCACTGTTTCACTTAGTTATGTTAAATCTTTAGCTCTAAGTATTTAATTAAAATTAAGCTATGTGTTACAATAAAGAGTTTATCTATCTAATACACCAAATCTATTTTTTGTCTACAAGTAAGTAGATGTTTATGTACAGTCACCTGCAATAACAAGTATACCTACACTCCGTAATTTTTAAATTAATGTGATGTCACCAAATTCGTAATTACCGAAGTAAACTTAAACACGATTAAAAATAACAAAATATTCTTTGATTTTAAGATATACTTTTGTGTACATAGAGAGAAACAGAAGTCTTTGCCACAATTTTGAAAATTACAATTTGTGTAATTATTATTGCAGGAAACTGTACCTACGAGTATGTTGGCTTTTATTTGTATGTAAAAGGATTGTTTCAGTTATTTGATAAATAGTGTATGATTGCTGTAGCCTGGGGGCCAAGTCTTTCAAGATTCATGATTCATACGAGACAGAATTGGTAGTCTGCTGATCCTTTATGAATATAATATATGAATCTAGGCTGGTTTGACCATATTGCCGACAAAAAATAAAAAGTGAAGAGTAAGGTGATTCAGAAATTAATTTCGTTATTATTTATTATTATTTTATTATTCCGTTTCGTTTTCATATGAAACCGAGATTTAATCAATTTTGGCTCAATGTGAACGATATGAAGTTAGTAGACTATCAAAACTGTCAAAATTGACCAATAGATTCATATTGATAAGACTTGACGCCCTGGCGTCACAAGTGGCAATACGGAAAATTTTAAAATATGTTGAAGAAAACTGTGGTGTACATGTTGATACTTTCCTGTGTGGCTAGTGTTTACCGTTTGCATTGGATGGTGGCTTTGTAGTGACAAAAGGTAATTGACCTTATACTCTTCTCCTAATTAGAAATAGGTACGCTTTATTTAAAAACACAAAATATTTCAAAATTTATTTAACTGGTAGAGCATGTCTCGGCTGTATAGACACGGAGGGTGCAGGAACTAGTCCGTGTTCCAAAAAAAATCCGTACGTTATTCAGTTACTTGATGCTGTACTAAGTAGGTGAATGTTTAAAGTTTCATTACGACCTATGGATAATCAATAACCATCACCAGGTCGTTCAGAAGGTCCATGGTTTAAGGACTGCTGTGGGCTTGACCTAATCTGCATATAAGTTACAAAAAATCTGACTGGGTAGTTACTATTCTCAAGGTATCCAGCCAAGCAATTAATAGGCTAACCATAACCCGGTCTATTTCTAGGTTAAACGGTTCGGTACCAGCAAAAACATGTGATTGTTTGCTGTTTTATAATGAATTACCAAATAGTATTTTAAACGATTTAAACGTTACCCTTCCGTTTCTTTAATATGTATCAGGTTGGTTGTGCAAATTAAGGTTGTGAAACGTTTCGTTTTTAATTCAACAGGACAAAATGCAGGACCTTGTCGCTTTAAAGTTGATCAAAAACTAAATGTTCATGTAATACCAATATTTATTTTATTATTATTATTTATTTCACCAATATAAATAATAATCAATAATCAATTTATTGGTAAAAACATATTAATAAGTCAAATCGGAATTCAAATTAAATAGCAATTGCACTAATTGCAGAAAAAAAAATGGAATAATAGAATAAATAACAAAAATCTCGTTTGAAACACATAATTAAAAAAAAAGTTAATTGGATTGTAAATATGGGTGGTAAAATTAGAATAATTATTCAATACCTATTTTAACTTTGGTACAAAGTCCTCTACATTGTGGAACGCCTTCTCGAATATTCTTTTACTTTTAGTCTAGGCTAGATAGAGGTGTTAGCAAATTTCATTGTCGTACTTAATTATTTGGGACATTATTGATAATACTGAGTATAACATTTGTTTGCTGTAAATGGCCATTGATAATGTTGATTATAAGCAGTGAACAAAAAAGCTAAAACGTTTTTCTTGCCATGGGTTTATTTAGTGTGGAATCCTAACGGAGTGGGGATTTCCCGTGTTTAACCAACGCACCTGGATGTACTATAGGCATTTAATTTTCCTATGGGTCACCTTGTTCAATTTTTGTTAGTACGTAAGTAATATTTGTATGAATCCATACAATCATAGTCTCACCCGTGGTCTACCAGAAAATTACTCGATATTTTTCAATGTTGTTTATTTTTGTGTCTAAGAAGTAAGATTGTGTCAGCTTTCATAAATGTAATTGATTTTGTCAAAAGTGTCAGGCACTCATATTCCTAAACGATGTGTTCTAAGTTATATTGAGTGGGATTTATAAAATATGAAAAAAAAACTCTCACAGGAGCTCTGAAAGGTTGTGTTCGCTGTTTTCCTCGTCAAGTAAGATACACGATCTATAACTCATTAATAAAACCACATCTTCATTATTTAATTGAAGTATGGGGTGTGGCCGCTAAAACAAACTTAGGTATACTACAAACTGCACAAAATAAGCTTATAAAAGTACTATTTCACTACGATTATTTTACACCCACGGATAAACTATATAAAGAAACGAAGTTAATGAATATTTGCCAATCATATATATATTACATCTGTATACTTGTACGAAAAATCCTTCATAAAAATATACACACAAATACAGCTTTTCCTAAGTCTACAAAAGCACATAAAATGGTTTTAAGGCGAGTAAATGATATTACTTTGTGCAAGCCGCGAACCAACTATGCAAAAAAAAGCATTATGTGTGAGGGGGGCAAATTATATAACAAATTGCCAAGAGACATAAAACAATCGAAATCTTTAATGACATTCAAAAGACTACTTAAATATTATGTCATTAACAACACACATATTCTTCTATAAATAAACGTACATATATACATATATTTTGTTTTACCTTTTAAAACTTTTATTTTTTATTTTTTTATTTAACTAATTATAATATATTTGTAAAAATAAATATATATATATAAAATTAGCACATACATAATATTCGTATGGTTTATTTAGATTATAAAAACTTAAATATACATTGTAGATATATAGTCATAAAAAAAATCAAAAAAAAAAGGAAAAAAATAATAATATTATGGATAATTATAAAATAATATATTTAAGACATCTCAAAATTGGCATTTGATAATGATCATTATTATTATTATTAAGCATATGTATCATTCTATTAAATTTATTCATGCTAAATATTATTCTTACATTTCAATATATATATTTAACAAAGTAACATAATAATAAACATAGATAAAGCTCAACTTCTTAACAAACATATTCTTTTAAATGCCAAGTACGCTCAAGCCACATCCAGATACGTTTATTCCATTTGAATACGTTTTATGTGTGTGCGCTATTCTGAAATACCAGTCGCTGGATGCCGGCCAGTGGCGGTCACGCCAACACCGTCCTAAGCAGTATAGTGCGACTGACTGTTTTTAGTATAACTACCCTCCAAAAATTTACTATTTGCAAAATGTGTATCTGTTTTGTACGGCAACAGTGTTTTGCACTAATATATTATAGATATTTCTCATGTAAGTGAATATATTTCTTATGAGAAAATAAAATCTCTCTAAACTCAAAAAAACAAAACATAATATTAATCTCTCATCAAATGCTCCCGCTTTATTATTTTGAGTTTTTTATAATTAAATACTGCACACTACACACTTGTGGTCCGTACACTTATTTGATTATTACTTTTTTTTGTTACGTATTTTGAACTTTGTGCATTCTCCAACTTATCAGTGTTCTTCCTGAAGGGAAGTTAGCCTAGTTAATTAAAATATCTTATAGCTAAAGTGAGTACATACTTATAAATATATTTTTTTTTTCTTCCCTTATATCTAGTTGTTTAATTTATTACGTTACGTTAGTTTGTCGTTGAAGGGCCGGCCACAGATTCCGGCGATTTCCATTATTTTGACTTGGTACTGAGAACAATAGTGATCAATATTTTAACATTTGACTAATTAAAAAAAAGTTTTCTCAATTTAACGCGTTTTATTTATATGTTACCTGATTTCTCCCTAAATATTGCACAATAGTCCAAATTTTTGCACATACACAGGTAGACAATGAATAGATACATTTTACACCACTTACATAGTCCATAGGAAAAAAATACCACCCAGATTGAACTCTATGGGTGGACAACTGGAAAGGACTCAGCTGGAGGCTTGACTCACGCTACTCGTCAGTCTCTGGGCTTTATAAGAGTAAGAGAGAGAAACATATAAATTTCACGTATAGGTAAACATAATGCATGCTGTGCGCCCATATATGGTGACATGATGCAAGTCAGTCACCACTGTGGCACTGAGTGTTCAATTGAAGACAAACACGTATATAATAGTATGTACATATTATGTTGGCAGTTTTCTCTAATGAATAATGCATGTTCAAATTAGTAACCTTATCAAAAATAGGTAATTTATTATATTATTCAAAAGTAGCAGCTCACTGAAAACAGGTACTAGATACCGAGTTAGGATGACTTTCCACCAAAGCTATGCAAATAGGAGATGGTAAAAGCGAAGAATTTTTTTAAATATATTTTTATTTTAATGTGACGGAATAAGCACGAGGACTACTTGATGTTAAGCAGACTAACCTCTGCCAATAACAGATGCATTTCGTCACAAGTCACGAATTGCACTGCGCCCGTCTCCTTGAGACATAGTTATTAAGTCTAATGTGCCTGTAATTTCGCTGGCTCTCAAGGACTGCTGCCGGAATACACCGTGAGGTGCTTGGCTGAAGATTTTCTACTTGAGGGTGGTCGCTAGCCAGGCGGGCATATGCAAAATGCCCTTCCACCATGCGGTGAAGCTCAAGCCCGCGGCGGGATTCCAACCATGGACTTGCTGCGCGGCAATCCATATCCAATGCCACTGAGCCATCACTGCTTTTTTTGATTAAAGCTAAGGAGACTCATAAACGAGCATTTCTTTATTTTAATGAGTTGCCAGCTAACTATATTTTATAACTATATTTTCAGCGTCAGATGCTAAATCTATTGGAAAGGTGTGACTTATTCTTCGCTAATAATTAACTGTTAAGTAATATTGCCTACGATTTTGTACATACACGTTTACGGTATTCAAAAATCATAGCCAATACCGAAGTTCTTATGGTTGCTGCATATTTGATTTCTACACCAATTACATAGAGCTTCTCCTTTTTTTGAAGTCTGAAAAAACGGGAAGAACTTTCATAAGGCCCTTCACCAGTTATTATTCCTATAACATCTTTTAATCGCTGTAAATGAAAGAGTCTATCTTTGGTAATTGTGTGTGACTTTATAAAATTCCTAAAGGTTCTTCAGGTCTCACAGAAGAAAAATTTAATCAGCATGTAAGAAGATTTTAATTGAAAAAGCGCATTATTAAATTGGTGATTTTAAAACACAAAAATGCTTGGGATATTTGACCTCAGCCAAACCACTGCCAGTCACTAAAATCTACTGTGAAACTTAAGTAAAAACAGTGTTTTTGCTGTCGGGTACATGAATTTAGTATAAAAGTGTTATATTTTTATCGTTTAGTAGTAGTGCGCTACCAGAGACGCACCTTTTGGTATGCTACACTCTATATTAGAAGGTGTATGTTTAAGTATGGGGAATGGTACACCTAAGGTAGATAAACATATAATGTGAAAACTCCAAAAAATTGTTAACCTTTATTGGATAAATATTGAAATAGTTTAAAGATAAAATTACAAAGTCTAAAAAAATAAAGATACATAAAAAGAACGGCCCCGAGTTTCTTGCGCGTTCTTCTCGAAGTTTCTCTATACCATTTATGCTGAACGCGGCAGTAGAATATTTTAATAGTTAAATTTTGTAAATGACGTTCAGAAAAACGTCGTAGATGCCAACATTTAATAAATGATTTTGACCTTAACTTTAAGCCATAATAATAATGACATAATACCGCAACGTTTCCAACATATTGCCGCAACATGTTGCCGTAAACTCTATAATTCTGATTCTTAGTACGTACCTATGTATGGTGTTAACGGTTTGTAACAAATTAAAAATAAATAAAATAACTAAATTTTTTTGCACTGCGCCCGTCGCTTTGAGACATAGTTATTAAGTCTCATGTGCCTGTAATTTCACTAGCTCTCAAGGACTGCTGCCGGATCACACCGTTAGGTGCTTGGTGACAGATTTTCTACTTGAGGGTGGTCGCTAGCCAAGCGGGCATTCGCAAAATACCCTTCCACCATGCAATGAAGCTCAAGCCCGTGGTGGGATTCGAACCATGGACCTGCTGCGCGGGAGTCCAATTCCACTGCCACTGAGCCATCACTGCTTTAGAAACCAACATACTAACTGCTTCTGCTCAAGGGCTTTTCATCAATGTGAATTTCAATAACGTTGTTATAATAATTAAAATAATGTATTGCAGATACTATACTTTGCTACAATGTGAATAACGTATATTCTATTTCTTGTTCAGAGTACGGTTTGGCCATGAATGTATTTTACATTACAAAAGGTAGCGTGCTCAGTCGGTTGGGGCTCAAGAAGTTCCATTGTGAATAAATGTTTAGAAAAGAACTTGCATCTGTACTGTGTGATTTTGTTAAATATTACTTCTAACATAATTTGCGTGGTTTAAAAGCTTTAAAATCATTGTGGAATACGGGAATGTGCAAAATATTTCTTGTATATTATGTACTATAATTTGTAATTCAGTATCTACTTAGCTAAATTAAGTAGTAAATTAAGTAGTAGTTTGATTAGCGTACATCCCAAGTTTAGTACAATTTACGTAAATCTTTAATCGAATCTTTGATTTTAATTCTACGAAAGGTATCAGTTTCGGTTGATTAATCGTGAAGAATTGGGAGTTGGGAGAGCCTGAATCGGAAAGTTTTATGATGATTATGTTTTAAGATACTGATTTCCTGTAAAAATAATTTTTCAACATTAAAGTTGTATATACCTACCTGAAGTTCAAGTTAAAAATATTCTGTGTATAAAAATTTACAAGCGTAACAAATTTACAAAATCGATTGTTGTATGGAAGCCGGTTAATAATTAAAATTATAGAATAAGATAACAAAGCAACATCGTGTCTTGTAACATTTACTCGACAGAGGCCATACCAAAGAAGTTATTGTTATTGAGCCGCGTTATTTTGACAATTTGCAACCCGTATATAACGAGGTCGTAACGTGCCGTCCGAGTTAAATTTGGCTTATAAAAACCATTTCTTCCGCGTTTTGAATAGTCATAGAGATTAAGGCCGTGACATTGTGATCAAAGGCTTTCCTATCAGCAAAAAAACAAAAGAATAAGGTTTTTATCATGATGTTTGCTTTTTGATACCTTAACTCATTGCATCCTTCCTTATGCTGTAGGAATATTTTCGTCCCTAAGTGGTTTGCATGATAAAAATCGTAAAATTAATTTGTATCTTAATATTTTAATTGAAATAGATAAGATCTTTTTAACTAATCGTTTGCGTATATCTTATCATATATAGCCTGCAATTATACTTACCTTTAAAACATTTAAATTTACATTTGTAGTGAAGTGCGTTAAGAAGTTGGGAAATGAGTCGGAAACTTTTATTGGTTTTACCAATTTTGGTAGGACTTATTACAGGGTAAGTGTAGCTGATAATAATGGTTATATTATGTTGTAAAATTAGGTACAGTAGCAAATCTATAATGTTTAAAGTTTATCACTTTTAAAAGTGACCTCTGAGCTCTTTCGAGAATGATAAATTCTGTCTTTGCAGCACCTCCCCATATCGAAATGCAGTGTGTTATTATAGATTGAGCTAGGGCAGTGTACACTTTAAATATAAGATCGTTTGAAGCTACATGTCTGAATATTTTAAAAACCCAAACTTGTTTTCGTATTCGATTTGAGACGACGATTTTGCAGTAAATACCTTTTCAATAGTGGGACAGTTACAATGGTCATGTTTATTATTGTTTTTATGTATTTTAATGTGGAAACTTTGTTGATGTTGGTGGAAAGTATTATTTTTATGTATTTTAATGTGGAAACTTGGTTGGTTATGTAGTGACGCCTGTATATCCCCGCAGGGGCTGGCATGAGTGTCTAGGCAGTAACGGTTTGCCAGGTGCCATGGTACTATGTTTGATGGCATTAATAACAGATACCATGGTACTATGTTGGTGGCATCAATAAGGTTCGATTCTATTGCCATCTTCTACCGGACAAAGTTCTAGACTTTGAAATTCTACTGAATGTTCCTTTTGTTTAAAAATCATATATCATTCCGACCTAGAGATATAAGACTTGGACTTTACCTATGGTCGTTTTAGAACCAATATATATAATTTGATCTCATGATATATAACCCGGTCTTCTCAAAGTGGCTCCAAATAATTGTTTTGCTGAACGTGGCAGTGCAATGTACAATATTAAAATTTGTAACTAACCTTCATAAGAGCGTCGTAGACGCCTAAATTGAATAAATGATTTTGACTTCCACGTTCACTTGCCACGTTCAGCAAAAACAATTGTTTGGAGCCACTTTGAGAAGACCGGGATATATATCATGAGATCAAATTAATAACATTGCAAAGAATTTATCGATTATTTTTTCATAAATAGATAAATAAAAAAGACTTGGCCAACGGAAATCGATATACATTAATTTATGATTCCTTTTTACAAGCATCACTTTCGCTGTGTTTCGCATCCTCTTTTATAATTATTTTTAGATATTTTAATAAACAAAACACCTAAATAGCTGCATCTTTTATTTCAACAATTTTTGTTTACAGAAACATTTATTTTTTATTTGCTTCGTGTAAACCATAAGCTAATATGTATATTTATTTTGATATCAGAAATTATGTTATAATAATACATATATAATATTCCTTATCAATTATAAAGCTTATAGCTACAGCGGGATAATCTGACAACTGACGTTTTGGATTGACGTGTGTTTTTAAATGTTGTGTTAGGAGATGCGTAAAAACGCCGACAAAATTATTCTTGAGCATGAACTAAAGTAAAAAAATAGTCAATGTAATATCTCATTTCGAGCTCTCGACCAATGTTCAGATACAGTTTTAAATATTTTATGAATATTAATTCGCAACTTAGGGAAAAATCGGATAGGATACATAAAATCGCTTCATAATTTAAGGGGTGAGATCAAGAAGGGTTTAATTGTTTTTTTTCCACAAAATGACTTATGGGTATCGTTAGATTTAGCGTGAAATTATCTACTTCCTTTTATATCTTGACCGCCATCGGTAACGTGCATGCTTTTATGCAATCTTTAGTAATTAAATGAATTGTATTTGTTTCGTTTTAGATACGATACAGCAGCGTTCAAATCCAAGTTCAAGTTGGTGATAGATAATGACGGAGGCGCTGATGACGCCATGGCTATCATCATGTGTATTTTATATGAGAAATACTTTGACGGGTAAGAAATATTATAGTTGGCGCAGCTAAAGCACTTGGCGGCACCGAATCAGTATTGCTTCAACTCAAGGCATTATTCGTTAAACGGCATTCCCTACTACAAAACAATGTTAACACAGTACCGGGGTGTAACGTCTGCGTTTTTCTTTATGCTGCAAATAATTTACCATTCAATAACGAAGGCAATCCAATACGCTCTTATTAAATAGTAATTTTGTTCATTGGTAATTGTCTATTCGCGTAATGTCTATATTTATATGGCAAAAAAATTAAATTCCATTTTTTTTTAATGTCATATTGACGGGACAAGCCCAAGGCACACCTGCCCGGCTAGCATGCGCGCTACGAGTAAATTTTGTCTACAATTTATCTCGTGTAAAATAGACATATCGCACTATGTCTACGAGTGCTAACATGGCAGGTCATAGATCTCGTCCTTGTTTACCTGTATTTTGGCTACCTACTCGTGGCAACTTGTCGACCAACACTAACATGCGCGCCTCAGATCGATTTTTGACTCTTATCTGCGAGTATTTGCGTGAATTTTCTCTTTCTACTTTTTGAGGACGAGATAAATCTGTAGGTTATCTCGCGGGTGCCAGTATAATGGGGGCGATCGACAATTTTGTACAAATTTACTTTCCGTCCAGCTTAAGCAGACCCGTAATATTTATGTGTGTAATCAATACAATAACGAAATTTGAATTTGAACACAACTCACGTACTCTTGCTGCGTAGCTTAAATTCAATATCTTTGAATAAAGCGGTAGGTAGTGTTTTCACCTATTTTTAATGATTATATACTATATGTTGCTGATTACTAAAAAAAACAGTTATATGTAAGTAAATCAGTAGGTATTAAAATAAGATATAAATTTTAATGAAATTCGCAGCAGTCAATGTTTAAAGCAATCTAAATGAATAACTATTTTAAGGGTTCCGTACCCAATATGTTGCAATAAAATATTAATAGGTACTACTTATGTTGTTTAATAGAAAGAAAAACAGATACGCTGTTTTTCTTGGTGACGAATGCTTAGTAGGGAAAAACAAGTTTTTATCACAGCTACTGAACTAGTTTCCCAGGGTACAAATAAATGGGACCCTAAGGTCCCATTTATTTGTTCTTTATTAAACAATATATGTAATAATATTTTATAGCAACATAACCAGCGTCAAAAAAGATAAAAATAAAATACTTGATGCATAAAAGTCGGCAATACAATGTATCATTCGTTTGAAATTACATCAACGGGAACAGCTTTTAATCATAACCTTCATACTCGTAGCCATCACACCCTCAGAGAAATGAATAAGAAAGAGGGAGTCTAATGAAAATCAAAAATGAAGCATCAAATTCGGCCAATTTTATGTAAGACACAACTCACTCACACAAACGTATCCAAATTCGGCCAATTTCGTCCTCATTCACGATAGACCGTCGCACATTACACACGTCACACATAACGAAATTGATAAATTTAAAACCTACTTGAGTATTAAAACACACGTAAGTATTAAATATAATGTACTTTCTTTAATATTATACAACGCAATTTAGGTTATAATTTCGAATAAAAATGTGAACAAAAGTGTGCAGTTTTTATTAATAGTCAGTTAGTGTAGCTGTATACATTATATACTTTATATCTAAACAAGCGTATGTTTATTAGGAAAAACTAGGGATTATCATATCTTGTAGTAGAAATAACCAGTAAAGAGTTTTGAACTAATCAGGTTTTAGTTAAATTTAATTTATTATAGTTATAGTGCAATATCTTTGTTATCACTGCAACTATAGTAGTTAGATAGTTCGACCAAGAAATTTGATACTTCTTATAAAAGTGTGCAGGTTAAAAGTTATTACAAAATTGTCCCACAGTTGGGCAAAAGCCTATATTTTGATGACTAACGAAGACAATAATCGACCAAGCGCGTGTCAGGACACACATATGATATGCTCCCGTCACAGATGCCGTAGATAAATAAAAAACCATTTAACGAGTATTGTTGGTTTTTTATTTTATTTACAATTGCTCAAAATTTAACAGTTATGAACCAAAAATATTTTGGGAAAAAGTCCTTCAAATGACAGGAACGGTTATTTTATTATTACAGAATGCTCAAACCAATTTTCGTTTGATATTTTTAGTATAATCTATCTATGGTAAATAATGAAATTCTAGGTCTAAAAGGTATAAATATCGACTAGGCTACCAAAACTTTCACACGAAAATTGTTAATTAGCAGTATTTTTTAAAACACTCCCGTGATACTTGTTGTGTTCTTGTTGTTTATCATTTCAGGTCCAATAAGGAGTGCATATATAGATGATTTAATTAGTACCTAAAAACCTTATTTTACATTGTAAATTTTTTTTCGGTAAAATTGTAATGTTTTTTTTAATTCTGTTTTCACAAACATTGTACACAAATTGATAGAGATATGTGTAAAAATAATCGTAACTGTGCGCTATTTATTGTCCTAGAGAACTTAAAGTCTAGAATATCAAAAAAAAATGCGTAACATATTAAACAATAATCGTGAAGATTGTGCAATATTATAATAATATTGCGCAATATAAATAATATTATATTATTGTGAAGTAAACAGATTTTGCAGTATACTTATATCTTAAAAAATTGTTCTCCCATAAATCCTACAATTTAGTTATTTTTGCTATTATATGGCAACACTTCTATCGCACACATGTATAAAAGTGTGGCTTCAGTTTGATGTTTTACGAGCCTCCGTCTTTTCTTCTAGTTTGTCAGAGATCACACCTAACATAGTTCCTAATGAAGTGTCGAGAACGGGAAAAGTAAATTAATCGTTCATATAAGTATGGTATTTTATTAGTTCACAGTCCATCACTGCTTATTTCCTAAAACTGTTCCCAATTCAACCAACAAACAGCGCAATGGATAATCGTCCACAGATAATCTCCATGAACAGATCTTAGCGTGGTGCGGCCGCTGCTATCGTCCGCTACTTGTCACTGGTGTCGTGCGTGACATATTTCTTATTTGCACATGCTAGCCAGGCTGATGTTAAGTGGACTAACCTCTGCCTATAACAGATGCATTTCGTCAACGACGAATTGCAGTGTGCCCGTCACACTAAGACGTACAGTTGTTAGGTCTCACGTGTCTGTAATTTTACTGGCTCTTAAGTACTGCTGCCGGAACACACTGTTAGGTGCTTGGCGACAGGTTTTCCACTTGAGGGTCGCTAACCAGGTGGGCATTCGAAAAATGCTCTTCCACCATGCGGTGAAGCTCAAGCCTGCGGCGGGATTTGAACCATGGACCTGCTGCGCGGCAATAGCCAATGCCACTGAGTCATCACTGCTGCATTATAGCAAATAATATTTAATTAAATTAAACAGTCAAGAATCAGCGGGGTTTGGCATATCCCGGCCATCTCCCCCGTGGATGGGCGGGAATGCGCAAAAGGCATGCTTCAAAGGTAAAAAAAAAAAAAACTTGAAACATCGAGCGTAAAGTTACCATTTGGTACCAAATAATCAAATATGTTTATTAAACGTACTCTTTGATAATTAGAAACAAACTGCTTTAAATAAATCAAATATTTTAGAGTAACTGCTAATGTTCATTATAATAAACATTATTGGTATTTATTTCCGATTAGGCCTTTAATTTATCTCTGTTTGTAACAAACTAAATAAATTTATAAAATTGATATAGTGTTATCTCCAATAAAATAAGCAGAAATAGGTTTTATCTTTTCTTACTAGTCCGGCAAACTTTCGTTTCATCTTGAGATCATGCGCATTATTTTCACGTGAAAATGGAGAGTTTCATTCTATAGAACGGGGAATATATTATGATAAATACAGAAAAATATGTTTGAATCAGTGTGTACGAGTGTGAGTTGAGAATGCATGAGGGAGTGTGTGTATGTGTATGTGAGGATGAGTGTATCGTTTGCACTGGTAACAAACTTGTTCTGTTTTGAAATCCTTCTTAGGCGGGCATACTTTACAGCTCCTGAACGGTCTGGGTATCGTATTAGATAGCCTATGATAGCCCTCTGGTATAGATTTGAATTATTTTCTGAAGTTTCTTCGGAAAATAAATATTTTACTCAAAAAACATAAATTTGAACTTTTCAAATAGGAGGAAAACATGAGCTTGTAAGATAGTAACACCGAATGCTAGGTAGGTCAAACTCACCCGCCAATCACTTTGACATCGTTTGACTTCCTCGCCACGCGATGGCTGAGTAGTATCACTCAATGTTTCCTTACCTCCCCCCACCTACTCAAATGCACAACGGCATACAGAGCACTAAAATCAAAATATGGACGACCATTACAACCTTACGCTGGCCGGGTTAAGGCACCCGGTGAGAAAAAAAACCGGCCAAGTGCGAGTGGGACTCGCGCACGAAGGGTTTCGTACCATTATCTCGTTTTCATTATTATTATTTTTAGGAAATAAAAAGCGAAAACCTATTTAATTGTATTGGAGCCCTCTTAATTATTTATTTTATTTTATTGTTATTAATTATATTTCAAGAGAACATAAAACTAAATATTCTGTTAATAGTTAAAACGTCTACCTGTCACCGTTATTAGTATCGAGCATGAAACGGTACAAAAATCAAGTTTGTTGTATCGGAGCCCCCCTTAAATATTTATTTTATTTTATTTTTTGTATTCGTTGTTATAGCGGCAATAGAAATACATCATCTGTGAACATTTCAACTGTGTAGCTATCACCGTTCTTGAGATACAGCCTGGTGACAAACGGAGGGACAGCGAAGTCTCAGTAATAGGGTCCCGTTTTAACCCTTGGGTACGGAACCATAAAAAAGGGAGCCTCGGGTTTGATTACTGCAAGAGGTGAAAAATTTTGTTATCTAAAATAATAGCTATAGGCATTACTAATGTCTATCACTATTATTTACTTTTTTTTTTAATTGGCGATATGCCTTTATTAAACAAATACTACAAACTACATACAACAGTACAGCTACTACAATACTACAGCTACTACAGTAAAAGCATTTGGACTCATAGGGAGTCCAAATGCTCTAGCCCACTATCAGTTGGCAGCGTGCCCAGCATGCTGGCAGCATTGCCCCGTTGAATTGCAATGCTTATTCTTTGAGCCTTATTATTTACTTGTTCTTGGATATCGATAAAGGTATAAAGATTTGAATAGAACGACGAAGTAAAAATGTGTTACGTTTAATCTTAATAAATAATTACTGTTTTTGTTTTCAGTCCAGAATTAGTCGCTTTGACAACGACCCATGGGAACGTCAATGAAAGCCAGGCATTCAGTAACACTGTAAGGTTTTTGGACATAACAGGAAGACGTGACGTAAGTTAAAAAACTAACTAATAATACT
Organism: Plagodis pulveraria; assembly: GCA_963890685.1. Taxonomy (NCBI): domain Eukaryota; kingdom Metazoa; phylum Arthropoda; class Insecta; order Lepidoptera; family Geometridae; genus Plagodis; species Plagodis pulveraria. Next base: position 8,850,114 of record OY982950.1, read on the forward strand.
GTAAAAGCGAATAAAAACAATCACAAATGTAATAAAATTAATATCTAAATAATAAATTATAAACAAATAATTAAAAAAAATGGTATACAAATATTGGCATAATTCGTATCCCATAAGCAGTTAGGCTGAAATGTAATTTACTGCCATATATAGATAATAATAATGAAATAAATGTATATTTTACATGGATTTCCCCTGTAACTGTAGTATATTTATGTAGGTAATTGTGAGAAGAATAAGTTGACGTAGGTAGACCTGAAATAAATCAGTATTCAACCAACTAGCGTGTTTTTCACTACATGGTGGCAGCGGCAGTTTTGATTTTACTGTTTATCTAAGGGTCCGTTTCAAAATGTCCTATAAATTTTCGGGTTACTAACCAACACATTAAATAACTGAATGATAAAATGACAGTTAACATGCAGCGCGTTTCGAGCTTTAACCGATGGATAGGCTAAATCGATGCCTGTGAAACGCAAAGATAGTGTTTTATTTGTTAAATACTAGCGGCCCGCTCCGGCTTCGCACGGGTATAAAATATATAGCCTATGTCATTCACTGAAAAAATGATTAAAGTTGATCCAGTAGTTTTGATTTATTCATTACTGCCCGTGACCCGCACGCGTTAAATTTAGAGTAATACAATTCTTCTTTCCCTAAACCATGAACATTTCCTGCAACCTTTGGAATATCTAAATTCATACACTACATTTTTACTTATTTACCTTTTACATTTTTACACTACTACACGCTCCCGCCGCCAGGGCCGGCCGGAACCGCTGCAAACGCTACGTCCCGCAATTTTTAAATCTATAATATCTTCGAAAATATTCATTTAAATTATATGCTGTAGTGCCATATAGATCTATATTAAATCAACAATGTATTTAAAGTATTTACTTAGATAAGGATTAATGCTGTATTGGTTGAAATCGCTTCGAAAATTAGCCATTATTTGTCGTAAAAAGTAAATGACAAAAAAAAATGTGGGATATCCATAAAAGATAGACATATACCATAGCGGAGTTTTCTGTAGACCTTTTTAATGTGTACAATACTTAGTACATTATTTTGATAAATCTCGTAGGGTTCAGCCTGCGTTTGATATGTAAGCGGAAAAAAATAATTATTTACGACATCACATAAGAAACCTCAAAAATAACAGTATTTCTCCACTATTTAATGGAGGTTATTATACATATAAACGTTTCTCTTAAATCACTCTATCTATTAAAAAAAATTGCATCAAAATCCGTTGCGTAGTTAAAAAGATTTAAGCATACATAGGGATATAGGGACAGAGAAAGCGATTTTATTTTATACCATGTAGTGATAGTGATGTTCTGGGTAGTATCACCGGAACTTACTCGAACATTCTGAAACTGGCCCTTAGTGTAATAACAGTAGCCTGTCGTAAAACAAATATAAATTATGGAATACGCGCGTCCTCCAACGGAGTTATCACTTGACGGCGGTCCGGCCGCGCGCTTCGAATCGTGGCGAAAATGGTGGAAGCAGTTTGAGGTGTTTGTAAAAGCGTATGGGGTGAGCAAAGAGCTTAAGGAAGTACAGGCTAGTTTGTTGGTGGACCTCATTGGACTGGTTTGAGGCACCAGTCTCTTCGGAGGCGTGGGTTCGAATCCCACCGCTGCCACCATGTAGTGAAACACACGCTAGTTGGTTGAACACTGATTTATTTCAGGTCTACCTAATCAACTTATTCTACTCACAATTATTATGACTACATACATAAATATACTACACTAACTAGACCTTGAAATCTAATTGACTTACCTCAAATAAGTATCAGTAAATTTAAAGTTCAATTTATTGAAATTTTCCTTTATAAAAATCTTATTTAAAAATAGGTGTGCATAAATGTTTAGTGGTATTTAATACGTAAAAGCAGCTTCCTTAAATGTATAGTGGCCATCATAAAATAACCAAGAGCAGTCAACGCATACGTTGGTTAGTGGTAAGACAGCCGACACACTCCTCGTCTGTCCAAACCAGCCTCCCGGCTTTTCTATCCACACCAGGTCCGGTCGATAGTCGTATTTCCAAAAAAAACCGTTTTCGGAAGGATGCATCCTTGTTAAACGAGAAAAAATCTATATGTTTTTGTAGTAACGGAAAGTATTGTTAATCTTTTATTAAATTTTAATATTTTTGGGAAAACTACTTCTACATTAATGTACCTAGAAAGCTGTAGTTTTGCATATGTATAGGGAACAAGTCAATAACGGTGTTAAAGGAAATTAAAAGGATAAGGTTCGAACGTTTTCTTTAGTTTTGACCCCCCTGTCTGTCATAACCAGGATCCCGGTCGTCTGAAAAAAAAATGTTTATTGTGAAGCTTGAATATCGTTATTATTCAAACGTTTTTAGTAAGCTAGTGCCCTTGGCTATACAACACAAAAAAAAAACGCATCACTTTACAATAACGGATAGTTATTCAAATCATGAAATGAAAATAATAAACTTTCTCTCGATACATTTTGCCGCACAAACACTCACCGATAAAAACTTGTGTCATAAATCTCGTAAAAATTTGAATTTACCAAACTTAAAATCTGTCATAATTCAGATGTATAGATTACATTTAAATAATGATAATATAAGAAGAAACAAAGTTATAGGTGGTATAGTTTTTGAAGAAAAAAAATGCTCTTCTATACAGTGTTCCCGCCAAAATTCTTTCAAAATAAAGGCCTTGTATTAATAGTGTTACAACTTTTCAAATATTTCGCCTGAAAATCTGTTATACTTCATGGGAAAAGAACTATAGTAAGTAATCATATTAAAAGGATAATCATCGTTGTAAGAGGAATAGTACACGAAAAAAAAAAGTAAATTGCTGTTTCCCGCCATTTTCATCGTGTGTTAACCGTTTTTCCTGTAAAATGTTCTATTAAAGTGTCTATTTTAATTTCTCTTTCCGTAAAGCCTGTATACTGAGAATTTTACTGGTACCATGAAGTTATTATATATATTTATTATATACATTGCATCAAATAAACCCGATTTAAAAACAAAAACACTGATTAAAAAACAAATTTACTTTGTAATCCCATATAAATATGTAGAGGATTAGAAAGTTACATTTGCAATGAATAAAAGGTAACCTTGTAATGATCAACAGAATTAAAAAACAAGAATGGGACAGGTCTTACGACGTTGTACCAATGTACAAAATGTAGACTAAATAGCCCGAAATTGCCATTAAAGATAGAAAACTAATACCTAATCATATTCGCGGCAGGCGATGCATGGCATCTTGCCCGCGCCGCCCTCCACCCTTCCCGTTCGTCACAGATAGGCGATCACTTTATATAGAGTGCTTTAAATATCCCAAGTATACACAAACCACGTTTTATTTTTTTTACACATATTGTATGAGTATAAAAAAATCTTTATATATATCTCATTGACTAAAAATTAATGGGTATATTTAAAAACGACTGAATTCATCAGTGATCTTAATGTTGTAATTTTCTGCACTGAGAAAAAAAAGCTACTTAAATGAACTACTTAAGTAAGGAGCTTTCAATTTACTACTTACCACGGGTGCAGCCTACGTAACATGGATGCCGGCTACTTAGTAATGGTTAGGAGTACTTAAGCGTTTAGGAGCAACACCATGTTCCATAATGACGTTGGAAATTTGTACTTATAATGTGGTCGCATACTTAAAAAAGATGTTCCACCAGTACATTAAGTAGTCATCCCATATATACGTACATAAGTACACAACAACGTTACAGGTACTTGCCCGGATTTAGTAACTACGTATCATACACGTACGTCTTCTACTTTTATAATGACTTCAGACGCGTGAATACCGTAGCTTTACAAAATATATTTATAAATATATGCCGCAACATTATAAGTATTAAATCTCATGCAACCTACATATAAATTGATAGTCAGAGAGAAAAAATCTTGTAACTGTTTCACATACATATAGAATGTTATTCCTAACTAGCTCCCAACATGTTAAGGGTTGTGTTTTATTCATTATATTATTATGTCGCGGTGAATGAATTTTTTCTATGGGAAAGCTGTATATTTTTTGCGATTTGATCAAAGTCTTAAAACATAAGTTGTTTGTCTGACGCTACCAGCTAATAAGAATAACACCGTTATGCATGATACAAAGTTGGTACTTACATGACGGTTATACCTACTTCAATAACGTATCCAACATCGTTATGTAAGTAGTCGGCATCCGTATAAAAAAATGCCATTTACTTGTTATACGTGGACAGGGCCCTGATAAGTAAATACGACGAACCATTATAAGTATGTTACGTACTTGAATGGAGGTCACATCTACTTCTATAATGTATCCAACACCGTTATGTAAGTACTCGGCCTCCGTACACAAGTATGCTTTGTCCGTGTAATACGCAGACAGAGTCCTGATAAGTAAATATGTCCAAGCATTATAAGTATGTGCCGTACTTGAATGGAGGTCATATCTACTTCTATAACGTATCCAACACCGTTATGTAAGTACTCGGCCTCCCTACACAAGTTTGCTGTGTACGTGTAATAGGTAGACAGAGTCCTGATAATTAATATGACGAATCATAATAAGTATGTAACGTACTTGTATGGAGGTAATACCTATTTCTGTAACGTATTCAACACCGTTATGTAAGTACGCGGCCTCCGTACACAAGTTTGCTATATACGTGTAATACGTAGACAGAGTCCTGATAAGTAAATATGACGAATCATTATAAGTATGTGACGTACTTGTATGGTGGTTATACCTATTTCTGTAACGTATTCAACACCGTTATGTAAGTACGCGGCCTCCGTACACAAGTTTGCTATATACGTGTCATACGTAGACAGAGTCCTGATAAGTAAATATGACGAATCATCATAAGTATGTGACGTACTTGTATGGTGGTTATACCTATTTCTGAAACGTATCCAACAATGTTATGTTAAGTACCCGGCGTCCGTACACAATTCTGATATTTACGAGTTACACGTCGACAGAGTCCTGATGAGTAGGTAACATAAAATGTTTTTTGATTGTCATAATAAGAAATATTTATTTTAGGTAACTATCGACAACATTCTTCTTACAGTCATGTTCAAGGATTTGAACCCTAATGTACGATATTCAATCTTCATTCCCGTATATACCTACCTACTTGTTAGTAGGTAGGTATGGTTGATCATTATTTACCTATTGCATCGAATATTGCAAATCGTTTGGATGTGTGTACAAATGCGATGTTACTAACATTTCTTTACGTATTATCTCTTTTTGTTACAAATCACATAAAGTACTTAACTTAAATACCTATCTACCTAAAAGCCGTATCAGACGCTGCAAACAAGACCTCACCAAGAATCAAGCGTCAATTTTAAGGATCTAATCATCGACATATAGCTTAGCGTATTAGCATTAGCAACCTACCAACAACCGCGAAAAATTTCAACATTACCCGGTTTAGAAAAAAATAAATAGGCATTTGTCACCTTCTAAATTGGCTTTTTTTTATTTACTGCACCATGGGATCTTGTACTGATGTGCATGGATTATCCCAAGTTTTATAATATTTATAGAAAGTCGATATTTATAAAAATATCGACTTTCAAAATCGGTAAAATATAGATACACGCTAAAGGTCGCAGGTATAGGTACTACCCACGAAAGGATTCCTAAAGAAAGCTCGCTTTTTAGAACCTGGGCAAAGTTGTTATTTTTATGTCGGTACAGTAGGTAAGTACCTACTTGGTAGCTTTGGCCAACATCATAATTTTTGTTCAGTAATTAACGTCGACAACAAATTAATACCTACCATTCACTTTACAACAAATAACTTTTTCAACAACACCTTGTTGTTTTGATGATTTATAATATTTTTTTGGAAAACAATAAACAAACAATAAGTTGATTCAACTTTGCTATTATTACTAACGTTTTAGAAATAGCGACCTTTACGACGTTGGTACCTACCTACCTCAAGCAAATATTCTAGAGTTTAGCATCCCAGCTCAGTCCTTGAGAGCCAGTGAATCATTCATTATAAAGACATATTAATCATCGAAGATTCTAAATTACAGGCACATGAGACCGAACAGTATCAACTTTACTTATGTCTTAGGGTGATGGGTGCAGTTCCCTGCAAATGCATCTGTTTTTTATGCCTTATAGATTAACCATTGACCACTATCACACCTGACTCTCAAGGACAGCTGCCGGAAAACACCGTTAGGTGTTTGGCGACAGATTTTCTAATTGAGGGTGGTACCAAGCCAGGCGGGCATTCGCAAAATATCCTACCACCATCCCATAATTTATGCCATCCTAAGGAAACAGACGGGACCGACACTACGACTTAACGTGCTCTGCGAAGCACGTGAACGTTCAGTAGTAATGTCATCTAGCGGTCTTCCATCCAACTCATGACCGCAGCGGATATTGCTTAACGAAGCTGATCGGTTAAAAACAGCTAAGCAAACTTCGCTAAGAGCGCTTCAAATATAGTAAGAGGTTACCGCTTAATATCAGGTGGGCTTCGTACATATTCCGTAACAATCGCATAAACAATCGCAAAAACGAAACGTGATCAAATATGTTTCGCGCCTATCTGCAAAGTAGCCAAGCCAAGTATTAAGTACCTACTTTCAAAAGATAGACTGCTTACTCTATATAAGTAGCTAGAATACTTATATTTTATGTTATACGACTTATAAGTAGTCTGGCTACTTATAGTAAATATTCTGTATCATTAAAAACCTTCGAAAAAGTTTCGCGCCTTTTTATCTAGGAACAACTCAGTCTCGAACCTTATATAGTGATTGGGTGATGTGCCTACGCTTTCTCGACCACTGATTGGTTCCCGAGTTCTTCTCTGACGCTTAGTGATGGGATTATCCCATGTCGTTGCATAGATATTTTAGATTTATCGATATATCTCTTGAAGTATAAAAATCGATTTATCTATATCCAATACTTTCCGCAAAATCTATTTTAATAAGTTTTTTCCTTTACGAGTACCTACGCAGAAAATGTTTATCACAGAAAGCTTATTAACTAAGTATTATCATCGTTGTCGTTCATTTCGTGTACATTTGGATTAGAGACAGGACAGGACAGGAATCAGATATACTAGTAATCGTGTTTCTCAATGAGTGATTTGTAATTAAATAATAAAACCTAAAACTTGATTTAGAATTAAAATAGGAAGATGGTTAGCCAAGTTATATAGGTTTTTTAACTAAATAAAAGTTATCGCAGGGTTAAAAACTAAATATAAACCTATTTAACAAATTATTGGAGTACAAATTTTTATGCCCAAGGCGGGAATCGAACCCGCGTCCTCCGATATCATGTCGGATGCCTAAACCAACTACTTTACAACTACTCCAATAATTTGTTAAATATATTTCGCTTAGCACGCGATAGTGCTTGTAATTATATTTAGAAATAAATATAAACCTATTAACGAAATTATTTCCCATGACACACATATGTACCGATTTTAAACCAACATCACACTAATATTATAAAGGCGAAAGGCTGTGAGTGTATATGCATGTTTGTTACGTCTTCAAGCTCAAACCGTGGGAACAATTTCGAAAAAATAATGGTATGGAGGTTAATGAGGCGCTGCATTAACTACTACTTTTCATCATCGTGCATTACCTCGCGGGTGTAACCGCGGGGCACAGTTAGTACTCTAATAAGACTTCTAATAATAAAATAGTATGTATAACGACATACATGAACAATCATTACGTTACAACCTCAAAATAAAAACACTGGTTTTTCATCATATACTAGTAGTGTTTATGTTCATAAACATAATATAATTATTTGTAACTCGATTTCATAAAGAAACGAATTGAATCGAAAATGGCGCCGGTAATCTTCTTACTCGCAACAATAACTTGCGAGTGAGGGGTATAGCGGGGCCATTTTCGTTTCGATTCGTTATCGTTATTACCCACCTTTACAATTAGTTTTTAATATTTTGCTTATAAAATATCGATAGGTACATATCATAGAATAATTATTTGCCAAAACATCAAATCAGTCCGATATATCGTATGGCAAATACCGAATTACTTATATATATCGATGTTATGTGAATATCCCTATACTGCCCATCCCTAGTCAATATATCCATTATAAAATTTATTTTTTACCACACCATAACCAAGCGCGCTCCGCGGCGCATCTCACGACACAAAATTGAGGTATTTTGAAAAAATGCAAGTAGGTATAGTGTTCCAGTGAGTTTTAACTTCTCAACTAAGCTGTGTATGTGTCCATTTGAGGAATAGCTTACCTACGGTTGCTTTGGTCTGTCTGTCGGGAACACCGTAGATACTAAAAGCTGTACAATAAGGTATGTTAATTTGCTATCTTTGTAAAATACTTTTACTGTATCAGCCGGATTGTCCACTGCTGAACACAGCCTCCCCTATAATGGGGGGTTTGCCATACCTAATCCCAACGCTTGGCAGAGTCTTGGCGTGAGTTATCAGTTCCTTAGAACTGATAACTCACGCTGTTGCCTTTTGGTGCCTTATCCTTAGTCGCATCTTACGACTCCCACGGGTAGAGATGGGGGGACTGTTAATCTCTATATTTAGTTTGTATTTAGTATCATAATGACGTAATCAATGACTTATCAAAATGTAAATAATTTATTTTTAGTGACAGATGGGAGAGCTCTTATGAAGGAAGGCCAGTCTGATGGATGACTTTTAAAGGCTCAAGAAAAAAATTAGCCATATTGTATATTATCAATTTACAGAAACTTCAAAATCTTATATACAGAAGAATTCTACATACTGGCTTAAGATACGCTTTTTCCAAAGGCCAACCAATAGTCGTATATTATTCAGCTTACCTTGCTGTAAAAGATGGAGCAGCAAAAAAAGAACGCAAGCGGCAAGCTCAATGAAACTTAATAACGAGAAGAAGAAAGCAACGTCCGAGTGACGAACTCGTTAAAATACACTCAGATTACCATTAACATAATCCTATTCTTCAACAAGACGTGCATCAGTAAACAATGATACCGATAGAGAAAATTGCGATAGTTATTGTGAGTAGTACTTTTAATTGGTTATTATTTTAGTACTTAACAGAATACTCGATGTTTGAGACATTATTTTTATTACAGAGCTTGAAGACTACGACGTCAACCTATATTTCCTAAGAAATAATGTGGAGCGGTGGAGAAAAGTTGTAAAATGTTGGACAGCATCAAGTACCCTTGTTTGAATTGATTGAACATTTTATATGGCAGGCAGCAAGGTGGCATTAATTTAAAGTACCCAGCGTTTAAACCACCTGAAGGATATTTTCTAAATAAACTAGTGTGATAACAATCGTAACAAGCCGAATTTCGTATTTTTTTTACATTGGGTGCTACTCAGCTTTATTATGTAGTCACTTAAGTATGATTGTCGTGCATTAGTTTGATAAGGGTTTTGTTAAGGTGTATATCAGTTGACAGTAAGATAATAAATGGAAATTTAAATAAATTGTATTCTTCTAACTTCAAAATCCATTAGCTGGTGCAATCACCTAGTATGTAACTTATCTAAAGTTTCATAATAACGCTTGTAAAGTAAAATGTTTAAAGTACCTACAATAATGTCAAGAGACAAGTATAGTTATAGTAGTATAATAAAATAATTAATAATGTTATGTGAATTTGTTTAAAGTATTGTGTATCCACAGACATACTGTACAGTTCAGGTCTAACAAACTATTTATGGTGCATTCTATGTTTGTTGTGCAGAACTGTTGCACAGGTAGCGGCTTGGTCTTAGTAACAGCATGTTGCATCTTACACGTAAGTATGGTTGTTGCACAGGATTCCGTTTTGGCATGGATAGTAAAGAATGATGGACATCACCACTACATGGACGTGTACCATGCTTTTACTAGACCCAAGCCAGTACGGAACCTGTCCCACATATCTACATACGTAGGATGCACCATGCTTTTACTAGACCCGAGCCAGTATGGAACCTGTGCCACATGTCTACATACGTAGGATGCACCATGCTTTTAATAGACCCGAGCCAGTACAGTACTTGTGCCACGTATCTACATACGTAGGATGCCCCATGCTTTTAATAGACCCGAGCCAGAACAGTACTTGTGCCACATATCTACATACGTAGGATGCTCCATGCTTTTACTTGACCCGAGCCAGTACGGTACTTGTGCCACATATCTACATACGTAGGATGTTCCATGCTTTTACTTGACCCGAGCCAGTACAGTACCTGTGCCATATATCTACATACGTAGGATGCTCCTTGCTTTTACTTGACCCGAGCCAGTACAGTAACTGTGCCACATATCTACATACGTAGGATGCTCCATGCTATTACTTGACCCGAGCCAGTACAGTAACTGTGCCACATATCTACATACTTAGGATGCACCATGCTTTTACTAGACCCGAGCCAGCACAGGACCTGTGCCACATATCTACATACGTAGGATGCCCCATGCTTTAAATAGACCCCAGCCAGTATAGTACTTGTGCCACATATCTACATACGTAGGATGCTCCATGCTTTTACTTGACCCGAGCCAGTACAGTAACTGTGCCACATATCTACATACGTAGGATGCACCATGCTTTTAGAAGACCCGAGCCAGTACAGTACCTGTGCCACATATCTCCATACGTAGGATGCATCATGTTTTAATAGCTTTGTGTCTTTTCTGGTACATACTAACAGCTACTTATGTACGTAGTAAAGGCAAGTAAATTACATAGCTCGATGTAAGTATGTCGGCTACTTAATGAAAGCTACGTACGCAACATGGTGCCGGTTACAAGCGTAATAGTGTCCTGTTTTGCTACGTATTTTAAGTATGACGACCCAGTATTTTTTTCTCAGTGTGTTAGGTACATTGATGATATTTATAGTAAACGAGAGATAACAATTTTACATATGGATTTATATTAACTGACGTTTGACGAGTGCGGCCCTAAATATAACAAATGTAAAAATATATTAATATTTTTTAAATAAAGAACATTTTTTTATCTTACGATCATCAAAATCAAGTTTAAATCCGCTGCTAGAAAGCAACTTTATTAAGATGAATAAATATGACGGATTTGTCCCTGAGACAGTATTTATTTATTTAATTCTTTATTCCACTACAGTACAAATGGAGGACTTAATGCTAAAGCATTTTCTACCAGACATCCGCATATTAGTTATAGAGAAAAGGACGTAGGCGTGCAACAAAAAATATATTTAAAACTCTAGAACAGAAAACGCAAAGAATATTACAGATATAAAATATTATATATACCTTTATGCATAAATACTATACAATACATGCATAACAAAAATAATACTAAATATATATAATAAATATAAAAATGCTCACGGACCCGTCGTTTGAAGACTTCCTTAGAAGGAGATTGTCTAACGGATAACGGTAACTTATTCCACAGACGAGGTGCAACCACACACCAGGATTTATCCACAAAAGAGGTACTGTGCAAAGGGATATCAAGGAGTAAATTATTACTTGATCTAAGGTCAAGGTTATTTTAGTCGGAGAGAAAACTGATAGAGTTTCTAAGATAGGAAGGGGAGTAAGGATTGTTGAGAATTGAGTTTATCAAGCCAAGGATCCTCACTTTTTTCCTTTCTCGGATTTTAAGCCATTTTAACTTCAGCCTATATTCAGACACGTGGTCGTACTTCCGAAGGCAGAATATGAATCTAATGCAAGCATTGAGAAGCCGATCTAGTTTATTTAGATGTCCTTCAGAAAGATCCAGGTAACAAATGTCTGCATAATCGATAATGGGTAACAATAGGCTGTTCACAAGAGTGATTTATGTGTCAGTAGTTAGAAATATTTTATGGCGGATAATAGAATGGAGTGCTGCATAAAACTTACGAGAAACCTCATTTATCTGAGGCACCCAACACAAATTGGCATTAATAATCAAACCAAGATCTTTCACAGTATCAGAGAATGGAATAACACAATCGTTATACTTCAGCGGTGATCGGTAGGGCAATGATCAATCTTGCGAAGTTGATGTGTACTTCCAGCAATGATAGCTTGACACTTGTCTGGGTTGACTTTTATGCCAAAACGTTGCGACCAAGACAATAAATGGAGGAGATCATTATTGAGCAGATTGATTACATAGTGCAGATCGTCAATGCTAGAATGATGGTATAGCTGAAGATCATCTGCATAGAAATGATACTTGCAGCAGAAATCTGTGAAGAGCATGTTTATGAATACTGAGAAGAGTAATGGAGAGAGAATTCCTCCCTGAGGAACACCGGCTACTAGCTCACGCCATTCAGAAAATCTCTGACCATCGCGAATGATCTGCTTACGCCCCTTCAAATAAGATGAAAACCATTTGTGAGCAATTGGGGAAAAGTTTAAGGACTCCAGTATTGCCAACAGCACATCATGATCAACAACGTTGAAGGCGTTGCTAAAATCAATAAGGACCAAGATTGTTACGTGAGTGTTCTGCATATTGGTTCTGATGTCCTCAGTAACTCTAAGTAATGCTGTTATTGTACTGTGTCCCGCCCGAAATCCGGATTGATATGTATTGAAAAGCTCAGCTGTTGTGAGATAATCAGTGACCTGTTTGTGGACAATTGATTCAATCACCTTGGATAGAAAAGGCAAAATAGAAATAGGACGAAATTGATTTGGTAGGGCAGGGTTTGGGCATTTAGGAAGAGGCAAAACATGGGCTTTACGCCAAGAATCGGGAAATTGACCACAAGAGAGTGAGAAATTAATAATATGCGTAAGCGCAGGAAGGACTGCTTAAAATATACATCAGCATAATACGACCAATTTCGTCATTACCCGTAGCTTTGGATTTAATATTTTGTACAATTTTACTAACAGAGTCTTCACTAACAGGTGAAAAATTAAAATGAGCTAGAACATTGCGACGAGGTTTATGATAAATTGCATTGATAGTGTTTAGTTTGGTACTGGGATCTAAAATTGTTGTAGTAGTAAAATGTTTGTTGAGTAAATTTAGATGTAAAGGGATTTTAGAATACAGTATCTTGGGTTTACCTATGCCAATTGATTTCAAGAACTTCCAGATGCCTGCGGGGGTAGAGAGTTCTATTTGCTCTGCAATATATCGGCGTTTAGCAGTTCGACACAACTGATTACACCTGTTTCTCAATCTTTTATACTCAGCCCAGTTTTCTTCGTTTCGATAATGTTCATATTTACGAAAAGCACTGTTTCGTGTAGACATTACCTTACGGATCGAATTGTTCATCCACGGAGAAGGTTTGTGTTTAAGTTTAACAGGATGGATGGGAGCATGACAATCAAATAACTTTAAAATTTTACCTGTCAAGAAGTCAATCTTATCCTCAATGGTTGGAACACTATACACTGAAGACCATTTAATAGCAAAGACATCTGCATTCAAGCGTTCCAAACTCATGCGAGCAAAATTCCTCTGGTGTAATGTAATAGGTTTAGGTTTAGGTAATCTATGCTTTATAGATGCATAAATTAAATCATGGTGTGATTTAGGGCATTTTTTTTTTTCTTTTCTTTGACAATGCAATTTGATGCCCCTAGGCATCAAATTGATGCCCCTAGGCATCAAATTGCCCATGCAAAGTGATTAGATCTGTACCAGAAGTAATAATTAAATCAAGCAGAGTGTCACCCGTGTGAGTAATACTCGTATTAAATGTCACGTGATTAAAACGACGAGTGATTCTATTACTGTTTGTAAGATTGCTAAATTGATGTGCAGGTATAAAATTAAGCAGTATGATTAATTTTTTATTACTATAAGATGTGAGAGTTGGCCCCCAGGACGCAGCCGCTCTAGTCTCGTATGTAGATCACGTATGAAGCTGATATGGCAACTTGCGTAAGTAAGGTAGTAAAGAACAAGTAGAGGAACTTCATCCGGCAAAACTAAATTTGAAATTATTGGCAATCGTACTAAACAATCTTTTTTAATATACTATGTACCTACTACTGGTGAGATACATTGTATTGTCATGCGATGACCAAGTGAATCGATTTTATTTAAAGTAGAAGAACTGAGTTGCGAGACTTGGTTTATTTTACAAGTTTTGTTTTTGATAGCATTTATCTTTCAGGTACCAGTTTACAGAGGTGCAGTTAAATCGCTTGTTGTACAAGTGGAATCGGACTTCTATTTCGGTCACGATGGTATTGGAGATAACGAAAACAATAGTTACGTTGAGCCAATCGAAGCACATGATCAACATGCAGCTATAGGACTTATTGAACTCTCAAAGAAATATGAAGGTGAAGTAAAATACATCTTCAATTTTCAAATAAACACTTCTTATTAAGACTGGAAGGATGTCTCGAATTTTCATCCAAAAAGAGAAAACGTTTCCATCCCCCTAAACAATCACCGATTATGATGATTTTTGGAAATGATATAGATGTTCTTAATATCTAGGTTCCTTTCATATAATGATTTTATCATTATATGAAAGGAATATGAATTAATGGGTATTGAAATACCGATATTTTCTTAAAACTTGTATCTCTAGTTTGTGAATTATTTATAGGAAAAATAATGATAAATAAAGAAAAAGGAAACCTATTAACCTAGTTTATTCTGTCAGTTATAAAATAAGACCAACATTTTTAGATTTGTTTAATGTTTATTACAGGAAAAAAGTTCTCTCCCAGAGCGCAAATTATGCGCAAATTCTAAGTCAAAACTTGAAGAAGCTGCAATTGTCCTAATCACACTATTATGCACGAGCGTTTAGCGGCGAGACAGCATCACATTGTTAAAATACCTATATTTCTGTAGGAGCTTCTCTTCCCGTTCCTCTTAATTGTATATTGCCTTAGACCACAAGAACACTTTTAAGAAGAGAAGAGGACATCTCTCTTTCAGATTACTTTAGTTGGTAGTCTATACTACCAGGATAACTTGATGGCTATCCTAGTAGCTACCCATGGTAACCCATAAGGCTAGGTGATACTAATAAGTCAATGTTTGAAATAGTCTCAATGGACAACTGTAACATCTTTAGGTAGTCAATATCGATTTTACATTTTCTTGTTTACAAAAACTCAAATTTCAATTCAATTATATCTTAGTTTTGTAAAGAACCAGTGGTTCCAAGGCTCCTGAATTTTAAAGAAGCATTCTCTTTCAGGTCAACTAGTGGTACTGGCAATAGGACCGCAGACAAATATTGCACTAGCACAGACATTGGATCCAGGCTTCATAGGAAGACTTGCTCAGCTCTATGTGGCCGCTGGAAATGTTACCCATAGTAAGTTGCTAAAATTACAAATCCACGAGAGGAAAAATTATAGTCATGTGCGGGATTCGAACCCACGTCATCCACCCCTATAGCCGGGGCATGCTCTGACTGACTGAGCTAACATGACTGTGACTCATAATTCCAATTTTTCCTCTCGTTCTTTAACCATCATATCTGGATGAAGCGACACCTATAGTTCAATTAACGTTGTACTACAAACAAGACTAATTTTGCAATTAGCTGTAAACTTGTTTATGATAACGCAACTCTAATAATTATACTATTCTTTTTTTGCAATGACGCATGCTCTGCGAATTGAAAATTCAAATTTACTAGAGAAAAAATTAAAGTCATGTGCGGGATTAGAACCCGCGTCGTCCACCCCTATAGCCGGGGTATGCTCTGACCGACTGAGCTGACATGACAATGACTCATAACTCCGTACAGGATATATTGCTTCAAAATGAAATCATAACCATAGTGTTCTTAATTTAATTTAGGTGCAAATTCATGGTTACAAATACATATAAAAAAACATTATTTTCTCCATCATTATCTTCTGCTATGTGCCTAATATTAAATAAATACGGAACATATATGCCATAGGGAAATCAAAACTGAACAATAGAATAAAAAACTGAACTGAACATTTGTATATAATAGAAATTATAACGGATGGAAAAAGATAACTTCCAGCGGGACTTGAACCCGCAACCCCCAGAATACCGTCCTGGTGCACTACCAATTGTGTGGGTTGCGGGTTCAAGTCCCGCTGGAAGTTATCTTTTTCCATCCGTTATAATTTCTATGTTTTCGCCTAGCATGCGTCAATGCTCCTATAAAAAATAATACTAGTCAAATTTGTATATAATATTATGTTAATGGTACGAAACTCTCCTCTGCGACAGCTAGACTCGCACTAGAGTCTAGACCAATTTTATAAAAGGAATCTTGTTATATTAGATTTAAGATACATTTTACCTGGCTTACCCAAATGATGCATTTCCTTTAATAGGAATGGGAACAAACATCTTTCTAACCTTTTGAGTCGTTATGCCCACTACGTCCTAGCTCGATATTTTTAGCGGTCGACTAGGACCACTACGTCCTAAGCACGCCGTCGCCGACTGTGATCCTTATATCTTAAAATCTAATGGTCACATTCGAATGATTCAGTCCCGTGAATGACGCCCTTGAAACGAGGAATGCATCAACGTTATGAATGAATAATAATTCCGAGAATTTTAAATACTTTCGACGAGTAGAGTACTAGAGTCAGGGCTGTCAGATGTACTATTTAAATAGTATTTGTACGACTTTTTTAGAATTTCTTCTCCGTACCACCGCAATACGAAAGTCGTACGGCTAATGTACTACTTAATCTTATTATTAAAACCTTATTTTAGTCAAACACATCAATTGATTTTAGGTCTCGATGAATCCATCCAAGACCTTATGAAATTCCAAACACAATTCAGTTTATTATATAAGTACCTATCACGGGGTTTCCCCGATTCCTAAGCTTATCAGATCGTTAGTTATACGGCATATTTTGTAAATTCATTATTAAAGATAACTTGTTAAAAAGGGATTCTCAATTTAGGTTACCTTTTAGTAATCGCACTTGATTCAGGTTACGTAGCCTCGTCTCTTCAAAGGTGTGTGACGTGTGTGTTTTACAAGTGTGACTGTGACTAATCATATATCTATCTAGTTTCTACGTGCAAGGAATTAAATCATAATATAATTACGACTATAATTACCTAGTAATAGTTTATCCAATGAAAGTATCACTTACCAGACTTTCCAAATAAAATATATGTATTTTAACTGAAGCCAGTAGTTGTGCAAACTTTAAACCAAATAACGAAATTATGCCTAAAATGACATGGAATGTAATTTATAAAAAGCATACGTTATTTGAAATAAATAAATGTTTTTAATTTGTACTATTGTTTTTATAAAAAATACCCAGATGTACTACTTTTTTACAGGTGGTATACTATTATCTTATTTTTGTATCTGACAGCCCTGACTAGAGTAGAACGTCAGTCGATACTCGATGCGAGGCCGCGCGCCACGCAGGTTGCTCCTGGATCGTGCGACCGTTTTCGGCGCGCCCGTTTCTATAATCGCGTGATATAGTTTAACACTTCTATTATAGTGAAAAATATATATCATTACAACTCTTCTACCATTGTCACACTCACACAAGTGTGACAATGGTGCAAATATCAAAATAAATGTTACAAGTATCGCAGATTAGTATGAAAATTTAATTAATCTGTGGTTTCTCATATCTCACTTCTCATTCTCACAACCAAAAGCCTTGCCAGGACATACTATGGACATTTCTATGTAGTCCATGTATCACGGTCAGTTAAAAGTAGGTAATAATGTTTGTGCTTGTATGAAAATATTAAATACATTTTATTCGAGTAAGTGCGAAGTAAAAATTCTGCCAAGTTTAAGCTATAGTACTTTAGTGTCGAATTGTGCCGAATTGTCTACTGCTGAACACACCCTCCCCCTTAAGGGGGGTTTGGCATAATCAATGCCAAGCGCTTGGCAGGCGTCTTGGGGATCGCAGTTTAATATACCAGTTGCTCAAAAGGCTCACATTCCGGTATTTTACCTATAGTCGCCTCTTACAATAACGACAGGTAGCAATGGGGGGTGACCTTCAAGCCCGGCATCCCACGGGTAAAGTGTATTAGGATTTCAACGTTAGGCAGTTATTTTTTTTTATGTTATTGTGACGGAACAAGCTCGAGGTCCACCTGATGTTTAGCGGATTAACCTCTGCCTAAAACAGATGCATTTCGTCATAAGTCACGAATTGCACTGCGCCCGTCACCTTGAGACACAGTTGTTAAGTCTCGTCTGCCTGTAATATCACTGGCTCTCAAGGACTGCTGCCGGTACACACCGTTAGGTGCATGTCGACAGATTTACTTGAGGGTGGTCGCTAGCCAGGCGGGCATTCGCAAAAATGCCCTTCCACCATGCGGTGAAGCTAAAGCCCGCGGCGGGATTCGACCATGGACCTGCTGCGCGGCAGTCAGTAGCCAATGCCATTGAGCCATCACTGCTTCAAAGATAGATGCAGTTATAATATTTTATGAGTATAAGGTGTAAATTTGATGTAACTACATACTACTTTGTTTTCTTATTACAGAGGATTACACTCCTTACCCTGAGTTTAACGCAAAGATGGATGCGGAAGCTTATAGAATTGTAGCAGATAACGCTCAGAGTCATAAAGTGACATTGATACCTTTCGCTCAAATAATGCTATCTTTGAATTTAACCAGAGTGAGTACTGAAATCATACAATAAATATTTCAATGTTGTTGTTCTTCTAATGTATAATTTTTGGGGCTATGATTTTGCATTGCGGTGATGCGGTTTCCCATACTTAGTTCTATTGGGGGATAAAAGTAGCCAATGTTGAGTCAACTTTAAAATAAAATATCAGGCGAAGATTTGAAGACAGGTTGCCAGGATAGAGGTTGAGGTAGTTAAGTTTGACAACCTGCGGTTGGACAACCTGATGGATGACATACTGTACTGTATCTGCCAGATTGTCTACTGCTGAACACAGCCTCCCCCATTAAGGAGGGATTTGCCATAATCCCCACGCTTGGCTGGCTTCTTGAGGATTGCAGTATAATATATCAGTTCCTCTAATAATTTTTAATTTTTAGTTTTCCCTTTGTCGCCTCTAACGACACCCCCTGGAAGAGATTGGGGGGTGACATTCTCACCCGGCACCCCACAGGCAGGATGGGGGGATGACATATGCAATGTGGTATTTTGTGTGAGTGCAGCAATGTTAAATTTCTACAGCATAACCAAATTAGATACCTATACAGCGTACTGTAGCCCTAGAACGAACATTTCGACAATACGTAGGTCACACTAAAAGTTTTGCGTAACTTAAAAAAAACAACATGCTAAAAAACAAAATATTATGTTTATTGCTTTTCAAAATACTTTTTTATTCCTTAACATTTTAAACATTTTATCATGCGCTCAAACCATTTTTTAAAACTAGAGGACCACAGATCAGAAGCCATGTTTTCTACGTGCTGATTGAATGCTATCACTGCCCCTTCGGAGTTGGTAAAAGTGAAACGTGTCAACAAATCTTTGATTTTGGGGAAAATACAGAAATCACAGGGTGCTAGGTTGGGGCTATGTGCAGGATGGGTGACGAGTTGTACTTTTTCGGAAGATTTTGTTGGCCGTGAGTGAAGAAGCGTTGTCATGATGTAGGAGAACGCGGCTTTTTGGTCGTCTTTCGCGAACTTTTTCTAACACCCTGGATAAACAAATGGTAGAATAAAACTCGGCATTAACACTCTTTTGATTTTCAAGTGGAATTGTGCATATGGGACCCGTAGCTGAGAAAAAAACCCGATAATTTGTTTCCCAACGTTTCTCGCCTGCCTCGCTTTTGTTGGCCTGTTGATATTTACAAACACCCATACACAAGATTGCTGTTTGTTTTCGGGGTGAAAACAATAAATTTACGTTTCGTCTCCTGTGACAATGTCATAAACAGCATTAGAATGTCCGTGGTCGTACTTCAGTAGCATCTGTGAGCACCATTTCAAGCGAGCCCATTTCTGCTCCGCTGTCAGTTCATGACGGATCCAATTACAAGAAAGTTTCCGAACTTTTAATTCCTCGTGTATTTCCATGTCCATTTTTTCTGAATTTGGCTCATACAAATATCCAGTAGCCCTCGCATTGTCTCATAGGTAATCCTCGGGTTTTCTTCAATTAGCCGCTTAACAGTTTAGCTTAATATAGAAGATAACAGTTATATACAAGAACTGAACAAAATTTACCGAAATTTTCTTATTTTCTTGAACATTTTATTTTATTTTGTTGGTATTAATACTGATCGATCCCCAAGCCGCCTGCCAAGCGTGGGCATTAGGCTGTTTTCAGCATTGGACGATCCGGCTGATATAGTAATACTGATGACATCATGAATCAATGGATGGAGGAAGGAGGACAATACTGTAATGAATTATTGTCATAGTATGAAGGTGCCACTTAGTCGATAATAATATGAAATGGTTACTTAAAAGTTTACTATCTCTAAAATCTTACATCTAAAATCTTAATTTATTACTAGAATCTCTAACATCTATTTAATAGTTTTGAGGTAACATCCTGACATTTTTAAAAAGTTTCACTTCCATATTATTAGTCCGATTGTATTGGCGTAGTACTTATTAGAATTAGTAGAATGTATGGACATGGTTACATTGTTAATTTTGATCGCTTAAACTTCCTTATCAGTAATATTATACCCTCTAGCTGAAATTTGAAAGTAATAAATAATACAGATGTTGAATAGATACAAACGAAAGTTTGAATGCAGTGTCATAGCGACCTGTCGCATAACGCAATGTTGACTTAGGAGGGAAATGCGTCCAATGACCAGCATACCACTTTTCATGTCGAGGTGGGAAGTGTGTTGCAGTGAATTAAGTGTAAAAGTGGGCTCTTCACCATTAAAACGCTATCATAAAGAGAGGTATTACATTACTAACAATAGCGTTCATAAGAAGGGTTAAGTCAGGAAGGCAGCCAGTCATAAACAAAGGCTTAAACGTTCAACAATCATGGGCTTGTATAATGTTCTGTCAAAAGTTTTGAGTTGTTCTGTAGTCAAGTACTATGTTGTTAGAAAACTTGATTATACCTTAGATAAATACGTGTGAGAATTGTCGATACACGTTAATATGTATTTTGTTTTACAACTTACAGGACTGGCGTATAAACGTGCTGGGGGCTATCGACACGCAAGTTATGCGGGCTTTGAACAGCTTTGAACGGATATCCCTCTCTACAACTTACGAATGGGAATTATTAGACGTGTCTGCAGCAGCTATTGTGCTTTCTGATGATATTGTTGGAGAATACAAATATGCCAAGAATAATATTTCCTTGTGTGGTAATATTTTTTGTTACGATATCGGGTGACGCTTAGACGCCTTGATGAGTTAATCTTGCTGATGCTAAGTTTTCCATACTGCACTTAACGGCACGTCTGCTTTTCGTTTTGGTAGGCGTAGTCCACAGATCCCCACATTCTAACGTGTCATATCTCTTCCTTCTTTACTTTATAAAGGCTAAGTCTATACGGGATTCTGGCTTCTCATTGAAGAATGTCTCTGGTTCAAATACTGACGGATTTCTACTGTTTGCTTTATGGATTTTGATAGCTATGATTTGAATTACTTTAAAGTTATATTAGATAAGTGAATACATATGCTGAAGCAGCGCTTTTTAGTGGTAGCGTTCACAAATGTTTTAAAAAAGTGATTATGTACAATAGATGTAGGTACTAAAGTAATACATCCTTGACCACATTTACAACAAATATAAACTATGTTTATAAGCATTTAACCACGCTCAACGTGCTACTAAAATTTTGAAGCGCTCGTAGCGCGGTTGACTTACTCGTACTATTTTTTTGGCAAGTGGGAAATTTCTTTGCCCTTACCTTCATCCCGGGTTCACATGGTGTTCCACACTTCCACCCCACGGGAACGCGGAGACGCTTTCGCACACAACCGCTAACCCCTCGCCACGGTTATCCGTTGTTAGAACCGTCACTGTGTTTCGCCTAGAACAAGCTAGCTGGACAAAAATATTTTATAATGGGTTTCGATTGCTTTTGCCTTAGACAATGATAATTTGTTAATTTCATAATTTTCAGGTAGGTACAGATTAAATTATAAGTCTAAAAATGAAAAACCAAATACTTTATAAAAAATTTTTTTGTATTTCTTACAAAGGCACAAAAAAAAGCAAAAATACAGCAGAAATAAGTACATTAAAATAGAAAGAAACAATCAATAATATATTACAACATAATTATACAATAAAAAGTAAAAAAATACATTATTATTTATAACTTAAATATAATAAAAAAAGGTAAACTCAAGATTTTACAAAAATGCTACATCATACTCGTAATTATCCTAAATATCCTCATCTGATGATTCGTCACTCTCACATTCAGTCGAGTCTGGTAACAAGTAATCACCTTCATCAGTCGGACTCGGAAGAACGTTACTTGTAACCCGATGTGATTGTATTGAAGGCGGAACAATCAAATTTAAAACTTCTTCAGGTAATTTGTCAATTTTCTTTTTGGGTACCTCTCTGAGAGAGTTGATTAGAGGATCAGACGTTATTAAAAGCATATTCAACAAATCTGTATTTGTGGCAATACGTGACAGTTTCCTGGTGTGGTGTTCACGGAATCTCCGGCAGTCTTTATTTCGAGCCTCTTGAGCTTCTTCTGAGAGCTGTCCGATTGGAAGAATGCAAGTTTTTATCACTTCTGTGCTATGTACAAGTATTTTGTGTACAGTAGCTGGCATGTAGTACCACGAATACAGATTTAGATAAAGTGTTCTGGTTTCAGAACACACTTTCTCAAATTCATTGTAATTAATATCGTACCCAGAAGATAAAGTTCTTAACAAAATGCAGAATTTTTTAATGAGGTTAACGTCTAAGCCTGTAATCTCTCCACTCAGTTCCGGGTTTGTAAAGAATCTGCGAGCTGTGTTCCCATCATTTGTGTTACCATAACCAGGTTTTGGTTTGTCTACAATAAGTCCCATTTGGGTTTTAAACTTTTGCTTTATGTCGTCTGAACGCTGTTTCACACTAGCTTTATCGTCATCACCTCTAACCTGCCACTTCTTAATATCCAAACGATAGCTAATGTGCAACAGACATTCAAAACAGCGAATCCAAGCATGTAATGTAGACAAACCAAACCCATAATGTTCTACATTACTTTCCAATCCACTTAAATCACCATTCATCATCTTAGGAGTCGCACCACAGATATAACACTTTTGTGCAGATCGTGTGTCAGTCATAGCATTGCATACTTTGCCGTCTGTCATTGTTAGCAAAAGAGTGTGCTTCACAGAAATTTGTGATTCACCAACACTACATGTTGTTGGAAGAAGTTGAGATACTTCTTCCAACACTCTGTTAGTTTCTGTAGTCGTAAATTCATTTGTTTCCTTTGAAAAAATAAATTTAATTGGCCTGCAATATAACGTGGAGGAAGGTCGTGGGTTTTGCCAAATAATATTTTGACCATCACACAATCTCAAAGGCACAAATGAAAATACAAACAGAAATTCATCAGTAGCCTCAGTGTTTTCAAACTTCTGCTTGTAGGTACTGTGACCAGAACTACCATCACATCCCCATTTGCTAACTAATGTGAATGACGAACTGGGCAGCACACTTTTAATGACTTCACTTTGTGCTTCAACTAGTCGTTCAGTTGTTTTATCCAAAATAGCTTGGAGTTTTATTTCCGCGCGCGATTCCGTTATAGATATATGGTCATCAGAAGGATAACAAAGTTTTTTTGACTTACATAGGCTATGGTATGATGGAAACACTTGATGTCCAGCCTTCATTGCCCACTTTCTCGTCTGTTTGTAAGAGTGAGAAGTGCACTTAGAATCTACGTAATAAGCTAGCGCTTCGTCACTATTTAACTGCCTAGCACTACAAAGAGATTCTTCAGATGCCTTTCCTTCTGTGCTGGAATGATCGCCACTTTTTCGGATTCGAGAGGCAACCGCTCTATGACCCGATAAACGATTTGCCACTTCCGCAGCTGTGGTCAATTCACTAGCACTCCGCAATTTCACCAAGTCTTCAACCCTGCGTTTTTTTGTTTTGAAACTGGCGTCTTCGAAGTCTTTTCGGGGTCTACCTTTAGGTCGATTATCTTCTGATGAGGAGGAAGCAGAAGGCCGATGCATACGAACGCTAAATTGTATGTCTGCTCCGTCCAGCCAACTTCTATTTTTGTTTAAAAAAACATCCATTGTTTTCGAAGCAGCCCACTTTTCAGCAAATTTTGACGATATGCTGGCAATTTTTGTTTGCATATCTCTTCTTGAATCGGAGGCCACATCTCTCAGATTGTATTTGTTAAAAATAAACTCCATCAGGTGAGCATTTCTTGCTTCTTTGTCATATTTACGCCATTCTTCAAATAACTCCATTTTCGAAAAAGTGTACACATGATCTGAAAAAAAAATAAAAAAAAATGTTTAGCATTCGTTGCGGTCTCCATATTATATATCATTTAAAAGGTTAATGTTGTGGCTGTAACATACATAAAAATCAACTTGGATACACGTGGATACAAAAAGTTGCGATCCTTGAAAGTTTAGATATGAAGAAAAACTTGACATTCTTTTAACAGATTTTTCAATTGGAAATTTAAAGCACATGTTGGCAAATAATATATTAAGTCGATATTAAGTAAGAAAGTACTTACCCTCAAAGGTAAAATCCATCACAGAAAATACTAAAATAATCACTACAAATTTTAAGAGATGTTATCATAAGTGCCGCAAAATTGCAACTAATTTAATTTCACAAATGCAATTAACTTATCACTTACCTTCAACCCCTTATAACTCACCACTATGGAATGTTTGCCCTAATTATTACCTGTTATCGAGACCTTGGGGTTTTGTTAATGGCATGTGACCCTTAATTACCTGATTAGGTAAATGACTTTTGTCCACCTACGTTGTTCTAGGCAAAACACTGTGCGTCCTGGGGGCCAACTCTCACCTCTTATAGTAACAATAACTTAATTTTACTGCTAAATGTTATACCTCCACGTCAAGTAAGCGAGCTTACAATCGGTAATGGAATCGCTCAGAGTTTTGATGACGTCACAACAAATTGTTCACTCTATTCCCGAACTCTGACGTACGAAGTATTACTGTTCCAACGCCAAATTTTATATCCATCTTAAAAAAGCAGCGCATTTAAACTTGATTTACTATTTTATAATAAAAATGGGTTAACGTAATGTGTAAATTACGTACAATGTTTTTATTTCTATTATACTTTAAATTAAATGAAGCAAAATTAATGAGTGAAACTATAAAAAGCTACAGATAGGTGTTGTGCAGCAGACAATAAAATGTCGTAAAACTATGGTATAACCGTTCCATAACATCGAACCATAAGTTCGGAACAGTGCGAGCGGGATAACGCTATATTATAAACGTCTTGTATCTTGCTTGCACATCTGTGATACATTTTTCATTCGTTCTTTAAGTAGGACCAAACCAATATTGCTTGACGTGATTGTGGGTCGGTGATAGTTCGTGACTGCAAATTATTATTTTAAGCATGAAACAAAACGCTTATTTTTATGATAGTTTCGTAAAAGGTGGGAGTTGACCCCCTGGGTAGCAGCCCTTCACGCTACGCCAGAACATTGTGGCGTGCCGCTTTCTCATGCTTACTCTAGGCTGTCGCGCAGAGGTCAAGTTTTTGAATCAATCTCTGGTAGGGCATTATGTGACGCTCGCTCGGGTATCTACCACCGTCATGTAGCATAATTATCTGTTTATCCTCCTCGGACAAATCACAGGTTATATAATGGATTAAAGCTAACCTATTCATGCTGTAGGATATGGAGGTCCATTATTAGCACTCCTCGCTGCTGCAATACAGGACTGAGCTGCTATGGGGGTGCATTGTATGGAGTGGAAGCGCGCCTTCAAGATGCAAACGCGTGAGGACGCGTTATTATTTCTATATACAAATTCATCGCTGGCTTGCTCATCTTTGATGATATTAGTATTTTAATTCTTTGTATTTTTATTTGCAAAGATTTCGTTTGATGTATGTATTTTATTTTCAGGTACTGACCGGGGCATCACCTCCCATATAATAGGATCGGAAATCGCAAACACTAGATTCGTTCATTATATAAAAGAAAATGTATTTGTGAAACTATTGCTTGATATATTTTCTGCCGAATTACAGGATCCTTGTGAGAACAAGTATTAATTAATCAAAAATTAAAGAACCACTGCATATTATTCATTTTCGTTAAGAATTTTATCGTTCGTTTGAAATTAAAGTTGCAAGTTTTGTATATTTATGGAATCGTTACTTAACGCCCTTTATTTTGATACCCCATTCGAGAGGTATGGGAGAAAAAAAAAGTTATGGCGTCAAAAATAGCCTCCAATTTATTTTTAACATTTTAATGTATATATATCATACATTAAATCGGTTGCGCTGTTTTGAAGTTATGGTGGAATAAAGAATCTCACGAACTTACATACATAAACCCTGAAAACATAACAACCCCTTTTTTGGGCCGTTGTCAGAAAGGATTTCAAAAAAAATGTCAAAAAAAAATCTCTTTATTTATCCAAACGGTTATTTATTAGGTCCTTACATATGAAATTGGCGTTTTTCGTACTGGCCACTTTAATCACGAATTTCTCCTCTTTGGTAAGGAATTCCAAATTCAAATTTGTACAGCTATAGACTCATGTATTTGTGCTTCGATGATCGTCATTCATTTGTATTTTTTCTTCTGTTTTTTTCTGTTTGCGTCACTCATTTTACAAAATGGAAAACCTTAAATATCGCATTATTTACGAGTACGAGTTCCGCCGTGGCACTAGTGCTGCGGAAACAACTCGAAGGGTGAATGATGTGTATGGCGGTCGTGTTGCAAAAGAAAACACAGTTCGTTTTTGGTTCCAACGTTTTCGTTCTGGAAATTTCGACCTGCAGAACAAGCCCCGTGGACGGCCTGAGACTCAAGTTGATAATGAAGAGTTGAAGGCTATTGTGGAAGCGGATCCATCGCAAACCACGTCCGAGTTAGCTGCAGGCTGCGATGTTAGTGATAAAACTGTTTTAATTCACTTGAAGCAAATTGGGAAGATTAAAAAGCTTGAAAGGTGGGTACCTCACGAATTGACTGAAACAAACCGGCAAACGCGCGTCGACTGCTGCGTTACATTACTAAACCGGCACAATAATGAAGGTATTTTAAACCGAATCATTACCTGTGATGAAAAATGGGTTCTTTACGATAAGCGGAAGCGCTCAGCGCAATGGTTAGATCCTGGCCAGCCAGCCAAATCCTGCCCCAAGCGAAAATTAACCCCAAAAAAGTTACTTGTAAGCGTTTGGTGGACTAGTGCCGGTATTGTTCATTACAGTTTTTTCAAATCTGGCCAGACTATTACGGCTGATGTCTATTGTCAGGAATTGCAAACCATGATGGAAAAGCTAGCGGCTAAACAACCTAGGCTGGTCAATCGCTCCACGCCACTGCTGCTTCACGACAACGCTAGACCACACACTGCGCTACAGACGGCTACTAAATTAGAAGAGCTTCAATTGGAAAGTCTAAGACATCCTCCGTACTCCCCGGACCTTGCTCCAACAGATTACCATTTTTTTCGAAATTTGGATAACTTCTTGCAAGGGAAAAAATTCAACTCCGATGGGGCAGTCCAAATCGCCTTCAAAGATTTTATTGATTCCCGTCCGACTGGTTTTTTTAGTAAAGGGATCAATGAACTACCTATGAGATGGCAAAAGTGCATAGAAAATAATGGTTCATACTTTGATTAATTAAATATATTATATTAAAAAATATTCGACTTTTTGTTCCTCCCATACAAAACGCCAATTTCATATGTAAGGACCTAATATTTTAATAAATGCATGCACAGTGAATATTTATAAGTTTTTCAATGTACTGAAATTTGCGATCATATTTTTTTCTTTATCTTACCTGCATGTGTGATATAATGTTGTTATAGGTGTAAACATTACATCAAATACAAGGTTTTATATATCTACATTAAATATGTTCAGAAAGCGAGTGAACTTGAGATTTCTAATCTGAATATAAATAAAGACTTAATAAGTAATATATAACTTGTGCAATCATTAATAACAAAAGCGAGTGTCACTTTCTTTCTGAACAGACTAGCTGCTGGGGCACACCAGTAGATGTGTAGTGCTTTTTTCCGAATTCCCAAAAATAAAAGGAAAAAAACAATTCTCAACTTCTAAGTTTTTTTCCACACATTATCGTACATACGCGCATCCAATCTTGGTGATTCTTTGTCCGTGGTGTAGAGTTGATTAGATTTCATCAACTTTAATCAAGTAGGTTTTATGTTAGATTTTATTAAATTAAAAACTTGCCTTATCTGTATGACTTTTATCTCTGACTAAAAAATGTATGTCAATTTCTTGCCAGCAATGTGCGAGTGACATAATGTTATTTGCTGGAAATATGTTTCTATATAAAGTGTATACAAATATTAATAAAATAAATTGAAACAGACTTCTGTTAAGAAGCGCTGAAATATATGAAATGACTTGCGGAAATCGCACCACGAAAATGTAAGCTAGGTTTTTGTAGCAACATGAAACTGAATTCGCTGCGTTAGGCGTGCACACGGCGCGGGCGCCCGCGTGGCGTGCTGTTTCATGTAATCTCATAGATCAGCGCTGCGTGCAGTGGGTCGCCCGTCGCACGCGGTGCGGGCGGCGGGACCCGCCCCGCGGGCGACCGACGACGGGTGTCCGTGTGACTTATATAAAGTCGATAATATATATAAGGCGATTTTTCTGTGTTTATCAACAAATAATCCATGATATCGACTGTACACCCGCGCGATCAAAATTGTACTGACGGCGCTGCGAGAGGCGGGAGACCGTCGCGGTCGTCCGCGACGGGTTAAATTTGTCCGCGACGGAGCACGGCGCGGGTCCCCGCGACGGACACCCGCGCCGTGCGCACGCCTAACGCAGCGCACGGCCTAAGAGCTAGAAGTTGATTCTGATTTTTTATATTTCTTACTCATGGTTAATAAAGCTTTTACAAAATATCCTACCACCATGCGATACAAATCAGGCCCTCGCAAGTATTTAACTGTGCCCAACTATAATGAAGCCAATGTCTCATGATATTTAGCTAAGTAATTATATCGAGATCTGATTGCAAATAAGTTCTGTATTTTATTGCTGATAAGCTAGCCATAGACCATTGTCTCAATAGATAAATTCTAATTACTGAAAAAAAAACCCCGCATGATTGTTAAGCTCATTTGACGTAGCATATCTGGAGCAAGCCTAAAATACATAGGGATTGGCTTGTCCTAATATTGAACTCCCTAAGGTTTTTTTCTTTTGATGCTTGGCGACAGATTTTCTACTTGAAGGTGGCAGCTAGCCAGGCGGGTATTTGCAAAATAACCTTCCACCATGCTCACTCTTCATCAGATACAGTGGGATCGGCCCCTCTTCGAACTAGCACATAAAAATCTTTTAGGGCCGTCTTAGCATCACGTACTCATATTCTTGCTCCTTCTGTATAATAACCTGGTCTTTGGTTATAAGCCATTCCTTCTTTTAATACTACTAACCATATAGATCTATCCGCTTTTCATCTCGCTGTTAGCTTACGCTTGGGTAAAACGAGTTATGATCCCCATTACTGCCAGTGCGGTTCTGCCGTTGTTCAACTCGGTATCATAGCCTCTTGCTCTCGAAGTGCTTGTTCAATTTCCTGCCACGCCAGCCTTAACGATAACATCCGCTGGGATTTTACTATCTACAATGTTGCAGTTATTCAAACAGAATGGTCTGATGCGTCGCATGAATGAAAATGAAATAAAAAAAATACTAACATTTAAATGATGATAAGTATGTTTTTGTACACGTTTTTGGGATAAGCCTTTAACCTTTACCTTAACCTTAAGCCAGTCCTTTCGAGGGCTGCAACTCCACTTAATTCTCCGTGGTGGTAGGACTTCATTGAGGTCCGCCTGGAGTGTTAGCTTCTTCCTGCTAAAGTGTGCTGCCAAATGTATTCGTTGATAACGTAGACGTGATCCAGCACTATTTTAGGTTATCCATAGAAAATTTAATCAAGCTTAGAGTTATATTGTGCTTGTCATCATTTTAAGAAATATTGATTTAAAACTAATAAAATGTAAACAAAAACATACAAACAAAATAAAATTTACATTGTGGTTAAATGTACTTAATCAAATAACCCGCCCTGTACCTGGCGCAGAGGTGCTCATAACGCTGGCTTAATTGTCTCGTTGGACTGCGATGGCCAACCTTTGCACCAGGTACGAGCCGGAGCGGGAGTCACCAGATTTTTCCCTTAATATACGCCCTAGTTCCTTCAGCAAATCAGTTGCTTAGTGGCATTGGCGATGGACTGCCGCGCAGCACGTCCATGGTTTATACCCGCCGCGGGGTTGAGCTTCATCGCATGGTGGAAGAACATTATGCGAATGCCCACCACGCTAGCGACCACCCTCTAGTAGAAAATCTGTTGCAAAGCACCTAACGGTGTGGTCCGGCAGCTGTCCTTGAGAGCCAGTAATTTAAGGTTAAGCCTGTTAACACCTTCGACTACATCATCACTGATGAGGTGAGATTTTGGTCAAATGCTTACCTATCAGCAATAAAAAAACAAGCTTTTTACCCCAGCTAGCCATCGTCTTCACTGCGAACAGTGCAAACAAGTATTTCGACTCTAAGGCCGCCAACTTGTGACGTTTTTAATAGCCACGTCCTCGGCAGCAGCTGCTGGAGAGAGGTCTGTACGACCAAGGTGACTGGGTGCGACAGTGTTGACGCACGTGGCGTCCCACAAGAGGCACTTGCCATTCTTCCACGGCACCAAAGTCATACGGCCATCCGTCTCAACCTAACCTTGTGCTCAGACCTACGAGAGGGTATTGTACCGTTGGGTAAATGAAACGGGGTATTTTTGAAATATGCTTAGGCTTAAGTTCGAATTACTCCATCCATAACTACCTATAGTGTCGTGCAACAAACGCTTGCGTGATGTAGAAAACTTATAACCGCTACGCTAGCGCATTTAACGGTAATGCAACGAACTAATAACATCGGAATTAATACTGTTTCACATAAATGTTCATAGGTGGCGCTCATCATTTCCATATAAGTAGGCTGAATCACGCTGACGAGATTCTCACAGAACAAAGTGTACTTGCACAACAAACGGTTGTTTCGGTAAAAATTAAAGTGTAATATAACATTGTTTAGTTTTAGTACGTAGCTAAAAGACGTAACGTAAAATACAAATATAATGCAGCTACGTCCAAAAATTTAACAGTGTTACTGAATGGTGCTCTAGGCTACTGGTGTAGGCTTTAATTTTTATATTTAATAATTTAAAGGTGAAAACGTCATTTACATTATATTTCTGTTTTATTTACGTGGTAACTATATAACCTAAGAGCCTGTTTCAGAATTTTGGAGTAAGTTCTGGTAATACTATCCAGAACATGAAATAACCGAATGATAAAAATTACTTTTAAGATGCAGCGCGTTTCAAGGTTTAACCGATCGATAGGCTAAATCGATGACTGTGAATCGCAAAGATAGTGTTTTATTTATTAAATATGTTCTGGGCAGTATAACCGGAACTTACTCAAACATTCTGAAACAGGCCCTAAATATGTTCTGGGTAGTATAACCGGAACTTACTCGAACATTCTGAAACAGGCCCTTAATCTATTAAAGAATTAATCATTGATTTATTTAAAATTAAAACGAAAAACATATTAATAAACAAATGTTAGGTACCTAGTCATGCGACCAGAACCCCACACGATCACCATACGTGCTGATTAAGCATAGCAACAAACTGCAGCGTTGCATTACGACGAGTCGTGTGATGCGATAACGCGGGTGGTCTTCTGCGTCCGGTGACTTATAAAATAATTTATTTTAAGTTAGAATTAAGTTGTTCTTTGTCGTGAATAGACGTCTAAAAAGTATTTTGTTTTCTTTTTATAAAAGCGTTTTGGGCCCGTTCGCATTTGACTGGCGCAGCCGGTAGGATGCTCAATATTCCTACTGCCGTGCTTACGCCTCGTTAAAGGCCCCGAAATCGGTTTTTTCGCGTAAAAGTACGGTGAAGTGGTTCGAGCATCCATACGAACAAACAAATAAGTCTCCCGCGACGGGTAAACCAGCACGAAGGAGCAGCTGATTCTCAGGAGAAGATATGTGTGGCTTGTGAGTAGTCTTAATTCACTATTCCCTGTTTCCGTGTCTTTCCCATATCCATGAAATCTGTTAAACTTTATTTTAGGTCTAAACATTGCCTAATTTAATCTTGTTGACTGATTTTCGATAAAGTTGTACTAAAAATTGACAACTTTATTTCGTTAGGTATTTTAACATACTTTTACCGTTTCAATTGTGAAATATTATACCTTAGTTTAGGAACTTCGATCCTGAAGTAATAACGAGTGTTTTAATATTATAAAATTGCCTTAACATTTCTATATGAAAAGGTTTTCATCGTGTTTTATCATTTTATACATTTTATTTTATATTAATTGTGTGTGTTTATGGAATTGACTTAATATTTTATACCGTGTTTTACAATTTTATACATTTTATTTCATATTAATTGTGTGTGTGTAACTACGTGTTAATTTAAGAACAAGTATGACGGAAACAAAAATTCAAACTATCCCTAAGGAGATGTCCTCCATTATACCTAGATTTGATGGGGATGAGAAATTACTTAATTTATATATTAAGAAATGTGAATATGTTATCAGTTGTTTTGCAAATGAGAGTAACCCGCCTCAAGATTTGTATGTCTATCATGTCGTGACTAGTAAATTAGTTGGTAGAGCCGCTCACCTTATTAGTGAAAGACAGGACATTGAAACTTGGGTCGAGTTAAAGTCAGTATTAACACAACATTTCGGAGATCCGCGTTCGGAGGAATGTATTGCTATCGAGCTTGAGACTTTAAAAATTAACCACAATGAGTCTTACTTAGACTTCTGCAATAGGATACAGCAGGTTAAGAGCACGCTTATTGCGAAAGTTAATCTTATCTCGGACAAGAATGTTAGGCAGAGTAAGATCACAATCTATGACAACATGGCTTTAAATGTGTTTCTTTATAATTTACCAGAAGATTTGATACGAATAGTTAGGCTCAAAGGTAGCAACACACTTGAAGATGCGTTAAGCATGGTACTGGAAGAAGTCAACTTCCAATTTCAGTATAATGCTCGTAATAAAATGTTACGAATGGGAACGAGCAAACCACAGCCGTCGTCTTCTCACAACCCTTATATGGATAAGTTTGGTTTAAAACCCTTCTTTTCTGCCAATACGAACCCACAAAATCAGGGTGGTTTTAGATTCGGCATTTCTAATCAAGTTAGACCTAACAACCCACAAAATTTTAATTATGGTACACAACAGACACCGCAGTTTAAGTTTGGAGTACCAAACACGACTGGTTTTAGGCCTCAACAGCAGCAGTTTCAACAACCGCAACAAAATTTTAAATTTGGTGTACAGCAGGGGTACAGACCTTCCTTTCCAGCACAGCAGGGGTACAGACCTTCCTTTCCAGTACAGCAGGGGTACAGACCTAACTTTCCAGCACAGCAGGGGTACAGACCTTCCTTTGGCCAAGCGCCACCTAAGCAGGTTTTCCAACAGCCGCAGCCCAACCAATTTAAATTTGGAATTCCAGCGCAGCAGAGGTTTGAAAACACTGACGTCACAATGCGTACGGCACTGCCCGCTGCTCGCTCTAATGCTGTATTTCATAATGAGTTAGAAGTTTATGCTGACAATAATGACTATTGTGACTATGCTGATTATGAGCAAGACGACTACACTACCGTTATCCCTGACACTTATGACGATACAAACAATGATGAAAATTTTTACAAACGAGCCTCGGAATCGGACCCGCCGAAATAATCAATCTCAATTGTGATAACGTTGCAAAGTTGCCCTATATTTACCTACCTGAAATAGATGCAAAATTCATGATAGACACAGGTAGCTCGAGATCATTTATTAGCCCGCGTAAGGTTCATGAGTACTTTCAAGACTATAAATTCTCAATCCCGTTCGAAGTAGTGAGTACACATGGCAGAAGCTCACATGGTGAAGCAATCCATATTCCACTTTTTAAGACATTTAAAAGTTCACAGGAACACACTTTTTACGTATATGAAGTAGATTCAGATTACGACGGACTAATTGGTTCAGACTTACTTGCCCAAATTGACGCTAACATAGACATGAAAAATCAAATCATACAAACTAGAGACACGGTGATCCCATTTATATACAATCCAGAAATCACTATTAAACTAGAACCACGATCTGAAACGCGCGTAAGGTTACCTACCAACATGCATAATGGTATTGGTGTCATGGAATTTAAAGAGTTTGAGGTAGGTGTCAGGATACCAAGTGCATTAGTCAATTGTGTAAATGGACAGACATGTACGGTCATTCAAAATTTATTGGAAAAACCAGTTACGTTAAAAATAAATCAATTGGTTAATGTAATACAGTATGAACCTCAGGTATGTGACGTAAATATAATTACTGACAATGATTTAGACATTGATGACTATTTAATTGACAATTTAGAAAAACTAAGACTGGACCACATGAATAATGAAGAAAGGAAGTCAATTAGCGAATTGTGCTACGAATATAGAGATATCTTTTATTGTGACAAAGTTCCTTTGTCTTTTACTAATAAAGTCAAACATCAAATTAGAACGACAAATGAAGATCCTATTTATGTAAGACCTTACCGACAGCCACATGCTATTAACGAGGAAATAAACAGACAGGTTGACAAATTATTAAAAGAAAATGTAATACAAGAATCACATTCCCCATGGAATGCCCCGGTTCACTTGGTACCCAAGAAAATGGACGCATCTGGGGAAGCGAAATGGCGAATGGTAATTGACTTTAGACGCTTGAATGACATAACTATTGACGATAAATACCCACTGCCCAATATAGCGGACTTATTTGATAAGTTAGGTAAGTCTAACTATTTTACAACTTTAGACCTGGCCAGTGGGTACCAGATTGAAATTGATAAGAAAGACCGACCTAAAACTGGGTTCAGTTCCCAAGCTGGACATTTTGAATTTTTACGTATGCCATTTGGCTTAAAAACAGCACCGGCCACGTTCCAAAGAGCTATGGACAATGTCCTACGTGGTCTCCAAGGAATACACTGCCTGGTGTATTTGGATGACATCATCATTTTCTCATCCAGCCTCCAGGAACACGTGGAAAAGCTGCGTAAAATATTCGAACGACTGAGACAGACAAACCTGAAAGTTCAACTGGACAAGTCAGAGTTCCTTCGTAAGGAAGTCCTTTATTTAGGGCATTCTATAACGAAGGACGGACTCAAACCTAACACTGACAAGATTGACGCAGTAATTAAATTCCCACTACCTAGAACTCAAACAGAGATCAAAAGCTTCCTGGGTTTGGTGGGCTACTACCGAAAATTCATTAAGGACTTTGCCAAATTGACCAGACCTTTAACAGTTTGCTTAAAGAAAAATCATAAAATAGTGGTAAGTAGGGAGTATGTCGAAGCATTCGAGAAATGTAAGGAATTACTCACAAATGCTCCGCTTTTGCAGTTTCCGGATTTTGAAAAACCCTTTATTTTGACCACTGATGCGTCAGATTTTGCAATAGGTGCTGTTTTATCGCAGGGTACAGTAGGCAGTGATCGCCCTATTGCCTACGCGTCTAGGACATTAAACGACGCGGAAAGCCGATACAGTACAATTGAAAAGGAGGCTTTAGCAATCATATGGGCTGTCAAACATTTTCGCCCATACCTCTACGGTAAAAAGTTTACGATCTACACTGATCACCGACCATTAGCGTGGCTTAATTCATTTGAGGAACCAAGTAGCAAAATCACTCGTTGGCGTTTGCGACTTGCGGAGTATGACTATGACGTAATTTATAAAAATGGCCGCCAAAACACTAATGCGGATGCCCTTTCTAGGATAAAGCTAAATGCGCTGGGAAATGATGATGAGGACGGTAAATCAATGGAGGTTAATTTAGATGAAAGAGAATTACAAAAACATTGCGATGAAATTGTAAGAAAGATAGAGGAAATAACTAAACAGAAAGAGAAGCAAAAAGTTAAGATAGGTAGCCCTGTAATGGTCTCTTCAGACCCTGAAAATACAGTCACAATTTCTACGAGTTCCGAAAGGACTGCTTCTGCGGATTCAGAAGAAACTAACACGGCTTCTTCGGATTCTGTAAAGACAGTTAAGATTCGGGATTTGAATAGACCAAGGTCACCTTACTCAATCTCACCATCAAGTAGTACAATTTCTGTTTTGGAATCAGATAGGAGCACTGAAACGGTACATTCAGAAATTAACACAAATTCAGCAGGCATTCCTATACTTAAGGAGGCTATTGACTCAAAACCTAATCAAATATTAGTTTACACCTGGTTTAAAGATGAAATTGCAGTGAAAAATATATCAAATAAAAAACAAAGTATATTAGAAGTTCACTTACCCCTAAAACGACAGGACTTAATCATAAACTTTCTTAAGAGATACATTAGACCTAAAATCAAATATTTTATCTATTTTGAAGATGAACAGCATAGGGTTGAGTTTGCACAGGCAATAATCAAATTATTTAAGAAGGGATCGGTTAAGATTTTTGAATGCACAGAAAGATTAGTGTACGTGGAGGATGAGGATGAGCAGAGAATTATTATTAATAAATATCATGTAGGGAAGAATTGTCATCGTGGCATAAAAGAAACTGTATCTCACCTTAAAAGGACTTTCTATTGGTCTAACATGGACGTTACAGTAGCTGCCGTCATTAATGGGTGCGAACTCTGTAAAAAAATGAAGTACGACCGTAAACCTCTGAAACCGGCACTTACTCTTACTCAAACCCAAAATAGGCCATTCCAAGAGTTGTTCATTGACTTATTTAAAATCGAAGGAAAGTCATTTCTCACAATAATAGATGCATTTAGTAAATTAGGACAGGCTTTCGAAGTATGTAATCAGTCAGCTCCAGAAGTGGTACGTGCCCTTATCAAATATTTTTCATTATACGGAACACCGCAAAAAATAAGTTGTGACTCAGGAACTGAATTCAATAATCATTTAATTAAAGAACTATTAGAATTTTACAAAATTAATCTACACTTAGGAACACCAAACAACCCCAATTCCATGGGCCTTGTGGAAAGGTTTCACTCAACTCTTATCGAAATCTATAGATTGGCCAAATACGAGCAAAAGTCAACTGACGCTTCATCCATTATGACTTACGCTATTATGGCGTATAATCACTCAATCCATTCCGTAACAGGTCTTACACCTTTTGAAGTTGTCTTCGGGCATACCGAAGCCAAAAATGTTTTTGATGTCAACTTCGATAAGGAGTTCATGCAAATATTGATGCGTGATCATAAGAAAAGGACTCAATATCTCTATAAAAATCTGACAGATAAAATGGTAAAAATCAAGGAAGTAGCTAGGAACAAAAAGGGAGGTGAAACTGAGTTCAATATTGCCACTGAAGATGTAGTATATTGTAAAGGAACTAATGTTCGTCGGAGTAAAGACAAAGCTAGGTATGAAAAGGTAAAGGTAACAGGTCCAGTAGATAGGAATGTGGTGCCAGTGATTGCGAGAAACCGAGAATGTAG
Organism: Plagodis pulveraria; assembly: GCA_963890685.1. Lineage (NCBI taxonomy): Eukaryota > Metazoa > Arthropoda > Insecta > Lepidoptera > Geometridae > Plagodis > Plagodis pulveraria. The sequence continues at coordinate 8,887,873 of OY982950.1, forward strand.
AGTCCCTATTAAAGATATAAAACGTCCTCCACAGACGCATCCAGATCGTCGTGTTGGTCCTGATGACAGCGAACCTATTCCAGGCCCTTCAACTGCAGTCACTTGAAGGCTCTCCAGGAATCCTACCTATAAAGGAGGGGACCGCAGTCATCAGCAATGATAAATGGACTATAGTTAGGGAATTAGATCTAAGTATTATTTCTAACGATTTAAATTCGAATATTGATAAGTATTATGATCTTAATGGCTTAGTATACGCCAACTATAATGAAACTTATAATATAATGCTATTCTTAAATTTTAAGTTACAAGTAGAGTATATTATGAATCAAACAATAAATAAATATAAGCAATTAATCCCAACCTATAGAGTAAAAAGAGGCATACTGAACCCGGTAGGTTCTATAATCAAAATTATAACGGGTAATTTGGATAATGACGACGCTATTAGATATAACCAGTTGATTAAAAACATAAAATTAAATCAGAATATTATTAATAAAAAGTTAACTCTGGTCTCCGAAATTGTTGAAGGTTTTAGTAATATAACGCAGTCAATTCATAGAAATGTAATTCAGCTTGACAAAAGACTCAAAGAAGTGCAAAACGATCTACTAAATTTACAGCGTGAAAATAGTTTAAACTTTCTGAGTAGTTTAATATTCAACACTTACTCGTTAATCTTGCACAATTTTCAAGGCCTATCTGTCAAGTTGAATGAGATAGAAACCGCTATAGCTTTTAGTAAACTTAAGACTCTACATCAATCCATTATTGAATCTGATGACTTATTAACTATACTTAAGAATATTGAGAAAACTGAAAGATTAGTATGTAAAGTTAGTCAGGAAAATCTTGTGAAAATTGAGCAAACTATTTATAGATTTATAGATATTTATTATAAAGGCATTTTTCAGCGAAAATCAGTTAACATTTTTGTTAGACATTCCATTAATCGCTAGGGAGGTATACATGTATTACAAATTGTACCCAATTCCTATTACCCATAATCACAAAACCTACATAACCTTACCTAAATATCCTTACCTGATAGTGAAAGGACTTTTCTCCAAGCCACTCGCCGCATCATGTCAGCTGATTGCAACGGGTAGTTACATGTGTTTTGAAGGTTCAACGTCCCAATTTATAGAAGACATATGCATAACCAACCTTATGAAGTATTCTAATGACACCAGTAAATGCACCCTGATACCAGTAAATTTGGAGAGCATTTTAATTCAACGTATCCAGCCTAATAGGTGGATCCTATTCTCCAAAGAGAAATCCGTTCTTCAAAGAGTATGTATGAACGAAATATTTCAACAGAATGTCCAAGGAACTTATATCGTAACATTAGAAGATATATGTGAAGTAAAAATAGGTAGATTTTCTATGAAAATCCGGCCACATCAAGTAGACAGCCTAAAATACAGCAAACTACCAATTGTCAACCTTCCGCATATCAGTAACATGAAGATTGAAGATATAAAACCCGTCCCCTTAGAACACATAGATTTTGAATGTGTGAAGATGTTAGTTAAAACAGTGAAAAGTGACAGTGCAAACGAATACAGTGAAATTAGGTTTTACAGTGTCAGCATTTGGACCATTGCATTGTATGTGATTATTATAGCCATTTTAGGAGTTGCCTTTTACATTAGACTAAGAAATATGGGATATAAATGTAACTTTCGAAATTCTCCGAATCCTTCGGATAATTTCGAATCTCAGGGGGGAGAAGTCATGCGACCAGAACCCCACACGATCACCATACGTGCTGATTAAGCATAGCAACAAACTGCAGCGTTGCATTACGACGAGTCGTGTGATGCGATAACGCGGGTGGTCTTCTGCGTCCGGTGACTTATAAAATAATTTATTTTAAGTTAGAATTAAGTTGTTCTTTGTCGTGAATAGACGTCTAAAAAGTATTTTGTTTTCTTTTTAAAAAAGCGTTTTGGGCCCGTTCGCATTTGACTACCTACTACAATATGGGTTTGTTTTCTACTAATAAATTCTGACGTACCAAAGTTTATTGTGACTGCATTTAATGATTTATGTATCTACCCTACATTGATATTTATTACGAAATTCAAACGTACATGATGTGGCTAATATTATCAATCTCAAATGGTAGATAGTTCAACGGGTCATCTTGTTTCTACTAATAAACAGTCCACGAGCATACTCCATATGAATATCAGAAATATCGATGTAAGCTTTAAAAAGGAGATTTTTCTTCCAATGTAATTTTGAAGTGCTTATTGAATATTAGACTGAAAGCAACCAACGTATTTAACCTCTCATATAAATAAAAACAACCACTAACGAAGTTTGAAGTCTGTTATACGCAAAAAAACTAGGTTAAGCCTATTAACACCTTCGACCACATCATCACTTACCATCAGGTGAGATTGTGGTCAAAAGCTTATCTATCAGCAATAAAAAGAAGAATTCTGTGAATACTATTAGATAGACCATTATTTTAGGTTTTTTTTTTTTTTTTTTTTTTAATGTTATTGTGACGGAACAATCCCGAGGCCCACCTGATGCTAAGTGGGCTAACCTCTGCCTATAACAGATGCATTTCATTCACGAATTGCACTGCGCCCGTCACCTTGAGACATAGTTGTTCAGTCTCATGTGCCTGTAATTTCACTGGCTCTCAAGGACTAATGCCGGAACACACCTTTAGGTGCTTGGCGACAGATTTTCTACTTGAGGGTGGTAGCTAGCCAGGCGGGCAATCGCAAAATGCCCTTCCACCATGCGTTGAAGCTCAAGCCGGCGGTGGGGATCGAACCAGGGTACTGCGGCGCGGCAGTCCATAGCTATAACCGCTCGGCCATCATTGCTTCAAAATGTAAGTAAGAATCTGGCATTTAATAGTAACATAATAAGTAGAGCATATGGGGTGTTGTACTGTACTGTATCAGCCGGATAGTCCACTGCTGAATACAGCCTCCTCCCATTTGGGGGAATTGCTATAATCCCCACGCTTGGTAGGCGGCTTGGAAATCGCAGTGTGAGATATCAGTTCCTCAGAAAGTGCTGCTGCCCACCTTTAGGTGTGTTACCCTTAGTCGCCTCTTACGACACCCATGGGTAGAGATGGGAAGGTGACATCCTAGCCCGGCACCCCACGGGGTACTCTACATTGCAGCAAACTATGTACATTGCACAGAGCTAATTAATCTACCATCTAATTGAATTACTTAAAAATTACAGTGCTGAGCTTTAATGGCATTTCGTCAAAAAATAACCAAGAATCTACAACAAAACACGCATTTTAATCTTAGAAAAAATTAATAAAATGTTTAAAAGATCATTGTTTCATTGGAATAAATACTGGGCAGGAAACTTAGCTAAAGATATACCATATCTAATTACCACATCAATATGGAAACCGAACAGGTAGATTCGCTTAAAAAACCGTGTAAAGTCTGACGAATTATATTGTTACAGGCCAAGACAACCACAACGAAGTAGAAGGAATAATAAAATATAGGATAATGAACTGTGTCATACATCGGTTATGGCAATATACTACGCTGATGATACTCTCTTAAAATAAAAATAAATAAGATCGAAAAAGGCCGAGATTTATGCAACATAAGGTCTATATAATCCCAATGGTTGAGATATATATTCTAAATATGGAGAAAACAAAGGTTGTCCAATCAACTAATATTATCACCACTCAAGTTAACTCAAACTATGCGTCCCAAAAGTGCTGTTTCCAAGAGTTACAATGTGTTTCAAACATTACGTATCTAGAAGTTAATATAGATTAAAATATATCACTTGGAAAACTCACTGCGTTCGTAACGAAGTTTACTTAGCTGTTCTTAACCGATCAGCAAAGTTAAGCAACCTCTGCCGCGGTCATGAGTTGGATGGGTGACCGCTAGTGACATTACTACTGAGCGCTTCTGTGCTTCGGAGGGCACGTTAAAACGTCGGTCTCGGTTGTTGTCTTAGGATGGCAGTCGTTATGGCATGGTGGTAGGGCGTTTTGCGAATGCCTACCTGGCTAGCTACCACCCTCAAGTAGATAATCTGTCGCCAAGCACCTAACAGTGTGAACCGGCAGCTGTCCATGAGAGCCAGTACTTTTAGGTTAGCCTGAACCATTTCTTGGATCACATCATCACTTACCATCAGGTGAGATAGTGCTGCCCACCTTCCAGTATTTTTCCCTTAGTAGCCTCTTACGACACCCACGGGATGATATGTGGAGATGCAGTTCTAACCCTGCACCCCACGGGGAAACGGGCTACATTACTTTGTATAAATCGGTTCATAAAATATCTTCTACTCCTACGCAAAATTTCTAGTGTGATATTACCAGCGTTTTTTCTTCCGTACACAGTACATACAAGTTACTGAAAAAGTCTCGCACCATTTTGAGGCCGTTTTAACGTAGCATATCTGGCATAAACCAAAAATTTGTGCGGATTGGCATGTCCAAATACTGAATACCCTAAGGTTTTGCTTATCAATGCAGTTATCCGCATAGCAGGCGTTATTGCAAACATTACAATATTAAAACTACTTTTTCTTTTAAAAAAGGTTTATAGGTAGACAGGTACTGGTTTGAAAAAACAAAAAGGAGTTTTTATTTAAATTATCTCCTCAAAATACCTGACTTAGAATTAAATTCGATAAATAAAGAGGTTAATGATTACGATAAACAAAATTATTTTTCTTTGTCAGCAAATATAATTCAATGTTATCTTCTTTATGACTAAGTAGGTAGGGAATAATTATTTGTAATTTTTATTGTCCGTACATTGAATTTATTCTAGATAGTATTTAGTACCTTACTTAAAATAGCATTACGTAGCTGCGATAAGTTTCCGTATTTGTCAGTATGTACATTTCATTAAATTCCTGATAGGTAATTTTTTTATCAATTGTTCGTACTCCTACTATTTTAGCTGTATTAGATACAATTTCTAAATAAAAGTGTACCGAGACGGATTCATAGTTATTTTTCAGCAAAAGAGTCTTCAGTGGTGCAGGCTTCATGAGCATCGTAGAGGAAAGTATTTATGTAAGAAAATAGGTCTAGGTGATCAAGAGTCATTACTTTTGTTTAAGTGAAGGTGGATCACCTGATATTTTTCCCTTTATCGCCTTTTATTGTTCTCTAGTTAGTGACGCATAAGCGTTGTACGACATAAATTTTACTCCTTAATATCACGCGGGCGTAGTCATATACAGGCCACGTAGTTACATATCAATAACGTTTGTTTCTAGGTCGATGTATCGTACATTATTCTCTGTTTAAATTCAACGCCAGTTCAACGAACCGAAATCGATAGTATTAGAAATAATTGAATTCTATTGTTCACTTTGAAGTATCATGTTTGCTTGTTTGTGCATATTATACATTTGATATATTTTCTTCCATAAATATTTAACAGAAGATTATTTAGTACAATGATGTCTCATAAACCGTGAGTATATTGTTTTCACTATAAACTCCATAGGGTACAAATTACTCGCCACAATGAAATCTATTTATTTGGCCTACCAGATCTAATGGAAATAGAGGAATAATCAGTTTGTCCATACCGAGCATTCAAAATAAATCATAGTTATGTAAATATATCAATAATATTTTTGCTAACTAATCCATGCGCATCGTATAAAATTATAACAATAGAAAATTCACGATATCGTCCACTGCGGATGCACCAAGGTCAACTATTATTTTTGTGATATAAAAAACTATTTTAGGAGAAAATTACATATATTTTATAATTAAAACATGTATGTAGGGTACATTTTAATACTAATGATAATAATAATGTTTATTGACATAGCTTATGATACTAATTTAACAATTCAAGTACGGAAGTCGGTTTAGGACAGAACACCGTTTTTCACGTAAAGGGCGTGTCAGAATGTGAGATTAGACCACTAGACAGCGACCGATTGTTTTGGATGATATCACTGCTCAGATGCCTAGCATCAACGTACCGTCTCAATCAACTGCAATTATGACATTCCCACACTAATTGACCTAACGATAGATTATAGTATGTTCAGGTGTTTATTTTTCTGAGCGTGCTCATGAGAACATATTGAAAGTATCGGTCAAAATGACCTTCAACATTAAAATAGAGTGCGTTGCCAAGTGTATGTTGATACACTTAGCTGGCTGTTACTGGACATAGAGAACTATACTAAAACAAAAAATCAAGCGTCGAGCGCGGGACTCGGCTCATCCCCAATGCCGTATCATGAGTATTATATTGAGGACTGATATCCAGTCTAGTAGAATGTTCCACCCACGTTCACGATTGAAATTAGGGTGGCGTCTAATTTCGATGGCCTCTCGTACCTTACGCGGAACGAAAAACTTCTCTCGCGTTAGCACGGCCGCCTTATCAAATTGGACATAGTGTCTAGCGCCTGGGATTCGGGAATGCTTTGTCATTGCCAACCTTACGGTATCCATGTCTTTAACACTCTTGATATGCTCTGGAGGAAACATTGCATCGACTCTCTTTTATATATACGTTTTGCCGCGGTCGCGTGGGATCATGTACATTCCAGAGTATCTTTGTCCTTAGGAGACCAGAGAAGTTGTCGCAGCTGTTCGGGTGGGCGAAATACAGCTTTCAACTTCCGTTTTAGTAAGTGCCTGATTTGGGCAGTCATAACTTTCACAAAAGGCAGATAAATAGGAGAGCGTTCCACTTTTAGATGCCGCTGACATTGACTTGTCAGCCTGTGAGTACATCTCTTCTAATTGAAGCCATTACTCTCTTAGACGCTCTTGACATGATTCAATTCAGCATCGAAGTGTTGAGCATTGCATAGATCTGCAAAGCTCTATTTATAAGCGTTAGTGACACAGGCGCCAATTGTAACGGTGTCAACTTCAACCGTCACATTTCCTTTATCGACTTCGCCCTTATAATCCTGTCCGCGATAGATTACTAAATTGACGGACACTAAAAAGCTTGGTATGCTCAGAGACGCGATAAGGTACTTCACATCGGCGCATAGTCTACATTCCCATAAAGTTCGACCTCTCTGTACTATTCTCACCTTTGGCCGGAGGCTTGCCAGTTCCTTTTATTTGACTGCTTTCAACGTAAAGTGGCTTAAATTGTCCACCAGCATGCTCTTTCTGATTGCCTTGATTCTTTGGTCTTGCGTGTGGGATATCTGATGAGCCTGTTTCTATTACCGCGTTTGTGGTTTAATACCTGCAGCTTAATTTCACTTTGAAACGTCACGAAAAAGCATGATGTATTACCAATGTTATGTCGACGTCAAGAGTTTCACAACCATGCGATTCTCGTAGCATTTATTGCCTCGCACTGCCACTATGTAAATCCAACTACTATTTGAAGTATTCTTGTACTGATAGTATTCTTCTAGAAAATATATTAGCATATACCACCTCAATAATAAATAATACAAAATACAAAATGTTGTATTCAGTAATAAAGGTTACAAATAGGCTCAACCATGGTTAAAAATACCTTTTTAATATTTTACCAATACTTGTGTTAAGCGTTTTCGCTCTTCCACATCATAAGGTTTAATATTTAGGCGTTGGGTATATTTATATAAAACATTTGAAAACAAAAACATATCAAAATGAATAAACACAATTTAAATTTTAAACTACCCGCAGTAGAATAGTGGAATGTTAAAAGTGTGTGTACAGACCCACCAACTTATCTGTTCAGGCGGCAGAAAAAAGAACTACAACATAACTTCAAATTGTGACAGTTTGTAGTTGATTTCCATGACTAGTAGCGCCCTCGAAAACTGCACAGTTAAGTTGGTGGTACTATATTAGCATATAACATATAATAATACTACGTATTAGCCAGCCGGTGGCTGACCGCGCGAACACAGTTGTGTGGGTCCGTGCAGGTACATGTGGTGTTACGTGTGGTCCAAGTATAAAGATGTCGCGTTTATGTGAGTTTTGATAATTACGTGTAAAAGTATTTGCGAATGTATGAAAATGACGAATGCTATAGTGTATGTCTATGTATGTGTGAGTGTGTGCATGTATGAGAGTAGGCGCGCGTGCGTGCGTGTGTGTGTGTGTATGTGTGTGTGAGGCTGTGTGAGCGTGTATAAGAAGATAGACTTGCGTCCTGCTGAGGCATTATTCTCAAAAAGTCAGTGCAATAGAAAGGCATTGTGTTTATGAGTTTATGTGAGTGTAAGGGAAAATGGTAATTTGGATTTGCTATTATAAACTATTCAACGAACCTAAGTTACTCTTTCCATAAGAGCTTCAATACCGTCATACCCTAGTTGTAATAGCCAGTTTGATAGGTTTCTTTTACATATGTAACTATTGAGAGGGTACAAATTTAATATTTTATTTATCTTATTTTATAAATAACTAGTTTGGCTTGTATACTGTCTACTAGCAAATGTTGAGTTCCTATTTGATGTGCAGGTTACAATATCATTTCTTCTTTTTGTTAATATACTGGGGTCAAATTTTAGATTTCTATGAAATTTTAGTATTGTATTTAGAACGTATAGTTTCCTAACCGTTAGTACTTCTGTAGTAGAGTAAAGAATGTCAGTTGGATACTTGTAAGATTTGAAGAACATTAGCTTTAGTGAAGACCTTTGTGCTTTTGCTAGCTCTAAAAATCTTGTCTTTGTGGCACCTCCCCAAACAGGAATACAATATGTTAACAGTGATTGTGCTATAGCAATATAAATTTGTTTAAGAAGCTTAGGTGCTGCTACATGTCTAAGACTTTTAAAGATATAATAAATTTTTCTGGTTCTCGTCATAGGCAGTTCAAGATGAGCGTGCCAAGATAGGCGTTGGTCAATGACCACCCCTAGGTACTTTGTAGTTTCTACTTTTTCCAGTGTTGGGCATTCACAATTGCTGCTTTAATTACAGTCATGTATTTTAACGTTAAAATTTGAATCTGGTTGAGAACTAACGTACATGGAGAAACATATAAAATTAGTCTTTGAAACGTTAAGTGTAAGAAGATTTGATTTCAACCATATAGCAATCTGTTGAAGACCTATTTCTGAGTTATTTTTGACTTCGTTCCATGAGGTTTCAGTAAAAATTATACCGGTGTCATCCGCACACCATATTATATGCCCGTTGTGAATTTTTAGGTCACAAAGAAGTCATTAATATATGTTAAAAATAAAATTGGTCCTAATACACTCCCCTGAGGCACCGTTATTAATTGGAGCATGTTTTCTTTCATCTAGGTAGTCTTTAAATAGAGCAAGGGAAGTGCCTCGTTTACCGAATCTTTTCAGTTTTTGTATAAGAATAGGAACAGAGACGGTATCAAAGGTCTTTTTAAGGTCTAAAAACACTGCTAGGCATTTATTTCCCTTATCAACTTGTCTTACAATATAATCACTAAAAGCTATAACAGCATCCTCAGTTGAGAGACTCTTTCTGAAACCGAAAAGTGATTTTGAAATTATATTAAATTTGTTTAGGTAGCTTATTAGTCTGTTATTAGTCGTTTATTTAGAATTTGTTCTAATATTTTTGAGATGCATGGCAATACTGAGATTGGTCTGTAGTTACTAATATAATTTTTGTCTCCATTTTTGTATACCGGGTTAATTATAGATTGTATTAGAGTATTGGGAAATATTCCTAGAAAAAAAACACTAATTTACGAGATGAGAGATGATCGGAATCATAGAATTTATTGATAGTTTTAGAAAAATTGTAGGAATGTTATCGTACCGAGGGGAGCTACTTGATTTTAAATTTACAACTATACTATTTATCTCATCCGGGTCCGTATCTAGTAAATGAAGAAGCTCTATTTTCTGGCAAGTTAAAAGGAAGGGTTTGAGTGAGAATTATTATTTTTCTGTATTATATTATGTGCAAATTTTTTGCCAATACTAGAAAAGTACGTATTTATACGATTAACGGAATCATGAGCTGATGTTGATGTTTTGAAATTGAGTAATTGTTTGTTTGGAGTTTTTGCTGCTTTGTAAGGTGTTATTTTGTTAATCGTATTCCATAAAGCTTTATTGTTTGTTGCAGATTTTGCTAGTACTTTTCTTTAAAATTTTCTTCTTGGGTTTTTAATTAAATTATTACCAGTAGTTTCTATATCCCCTATACATAAATTTTAATATTTTATTTCGGGATCGCTTTTAAGTTTTTTCTGCATTGCGTTCCTATTACTTTTTACTTATCCATCGTAGCATACCTTGAGTGATTCATGGTTTTAAAATACGTTTACTACTAGGTAAGGTTATAGTTTAAGTATGGTCTGAGAGACATTTTTGTATTTTATTAACTAGTAATGTAGATATTATATTAGGGTCATTAAGTTTCATGAAGTCTGCAGTATTTAAATGCAGATTTTGTGATGCTTTAACAAAGTCGATATGTACTTTTATTTTACACATATTTGAATATTCATTAATTCTTGAAAATTTTAATACTATCATAAGATGATCTGTTATAGAAGTATTAAGAACAGCAATTATTGCAGGGTTTTTATTTAAGTTTAGCTTAAGAATGGCGTGATCAAGACAATTCATACCTCTGCTAGGTATGTTATGACCGGGTAATAATCCTTGAACAGATAAGTAGCTAAGTCTGTTCACCTTGTCACAACTTCGTTCATCCGTACCAGGCGAGATGTTCATATCGATGTCTCCTACTATTATCAATCAATTGATTTGATTGAATCAAAATTTTGGGGAATCGAGCTGAACACAGCCTATGTAGGACCTAACGAAGCACTATATCACAGATAAATGGTGCGCAACATGTGTACTGTGGCGATATGTTTAACCTCAACTTATTCTAATTGAGATCGCGACCTGAAACTCATCAAAATAAAATGGAATTTCACACAGCAAACAACACACTTAGATATATAAAGAAGTCAGATGAAGCACAGTGCACGACACAAATGAATCCAAAAAGAAACACTTGCTCCTATCATGATGTCCCTTTCAAAAGTATGGCAAACCCGAGGAGTGAGAAAGTGTTAATATGATAGGAACCTTTTTTTTTTTGGCATCACTTGTATCGTGTGTCGTGTTCCATATAAACTTCTTTATTTATCTAAGACTACGTTAGTAGTGCTGTCACATATAAGGTGATAGTTAACTCATATATCAGTAACAAGATAAAATACAGCTTTATCTAATAACACGCCTAAATTAAAAAGGTCAGCATATCAATGGCCTCACAGAATTTCAAGTGCCGTGATAAAATTAGTATATCTCTGTGAGTGCTCAATACTTAACGTATTTACAATGCTAAAGCGGAATTTCTTTGTGTTGTTGTGTATGTTTTGTATTTCAAACTGGTATGTCTTTAATATTGAGAGTATATTTAGATTAGTTGAAAACAGTTTGAGTCACACCTTTACTGCGATAGAATACGACTATTTTTATTGATTTGTCATGCTGCTTTTTGGTGATGGCTAGGTAGGTACTTTGGATAATATGGTTTTGATCTCGAGATTGTAGTCTGTTCTGACGGATAAACTAATTAAGTGTTAACAGATAACTAAATTACGAACATATAAACACCAGTATTATATAATAGGTACTTATTTTTCTTATTTAAAAGTTTATCGATTCTCGTAAATGTATCTTCTACTTAGAAACTTTTATGTTTCCGTAAGGGTGAATGGGATAGTTTTTATTATTACATGACGTAAATAATGTACCTAGTCGGCATTCACAATTTATATTTTTAAAATGTTCCCATGACTAACATATGCAAGCATAAGCCAACATAATCACCTTGAAAGGATAAAAATAGAACAAAAAGTTCTTTGAATATTAATTCCTTACACCAACATAATTAAGATATAAGATTACTTACTTCTTGGGTTGTACATAAAAATATTATTATTTTAAAATTTATTTTCTAGATGTAGCGAGCTGTATTATTAAAAATTGTTTTTATGTTAGTCAGAATTTGGTAAATTTCAATATATTTTTTATCAACGGACAGTAAACCTTCAGCTGTGAGGAAAAAAAAATATGAATGAAACAACAATTAAACTTGCCAAAATCGGGCTTCTTGGTTGAAGAAGGAAGTTTTTTCGAATTTACTTTGATAAGATCTCCTATGACATATGCTATTGCTCAGTGAACTATTCAGGGTATGCGTAAAAATCAGAGCCAAATTCACAATATAAAAATGTCCAAGAGCTCAATGTTCACAAGCATACTCTTCTAAAGGCCACAGTAGACCATATATCCTGACTTTTAGAAGCAGACAGATCAATGCAACTACTAATAGTTTTCGAAAATTCATAGTGGAATTTATGTAAATATGAAATACTTGAATATCTATTTCCAGCGAGGCGGTCAAGAATAAATCAAAATTCGTGATAGACAATGATGCAGGTGGTGATGATGCGATGTCAATATTCATTGCTTTACTGTACGAAAAACATTATGATGGGTGAGTTATTATCAAACTACAAATTTTCAAACTCAACGTATGTACATGCTAAATGTATTTGATTAGTTCTAAGTACATTGAAAAAGTTGCGGGAAGCAAATGATGGATCCGAATCGCTAAAAATGTATACTGTGATGTTCAAAGAAGGTGGCATAAGCTAACAGTTTTCGTCCTGTGACATATTAAAGGGCAACCTTCGCCTGATTGATGTTCACAGGCAATTTTTAGAATGTGAATAGGCTTCTAGAATGAAGGTTGCGAAGTTATTTCCGTTTTTTGTACATATATACATAATCTAGTTAAAATATGCAATATCTACCTATAATATACCCATAATTTAAACATTGACATTAGCTCGATTAAATTAAATTAGCAAATATAAATAGGCACGCACCTACGCCTTTAACACTATTATAATTTTTGTCTATGTATTTTAAATTTTAGTTTTTTGAACATAAAAGTTTTTTTAATTAGTAAGATCACAGATGTAACAACACATCTGTGTCATTCAACAGTCATTTCGACAGCTGTTAGAATAAAGATTTTAAGCGACGTTGTTTTTTGAACTATCATTAATAAAATTTACACAAGATCTATACTTCCTGTAGTAATAAAACGGGCATTATAAAACCTCCATCGTACTAAAACGCTGGTAAGTACAAAAATAGTTTAAAAAATACCAATCACAGCTAGTAATTATTGGTAGTATCACGTGAAGTAAACGGTTATACAGAAATAGAAAATGGCAGAAACGTCGAAGTTAGTCAAAATATTATTTTGATGTTAACTCGTGCGTGAATAGATCCGTGGCATATAGAACATGGCTTAAGAAGGACCCCAAATTAAGGTTCTGCTCCTAATATAAATTATACCCCTTATTTTGATTTTCCAGACCAGAATTGGTAGCTCTGACTACAGGCAACGGCAACACAATCGAAGACAATGTCAATGTTAATAATCAGAAGATTTTGAAAGTTGCGGGAAGACAAGACGTATGTGGTGATTTCAATTTTTCAGTCCGATTGTGTATAATGCTCTAGAAATCATATTCTGTGTATATATTTTCGGTGTAAGGTTTTTAAAGTTCGTCTTAAGATCCCCCTCTATTAAATAAGATTTTTTATATACGTGACCAACTACGGTAACTTATTAATTCTTGAAAAAGTTGACCATGTTTTTTGTTAGACAACACATAAGACTGAGACTTAAGTAAGATTCCTCAAAAACCCTACTCATATGGTGGAAGCTCCGCACTGATTGGCTGAGCTTATAATACATATTTAAGACAGAGGTCCTTTTCTGATGACACATTCTATATTTTGCTTTTAAATAGATCTTCAAATGGGACTTATTGATGTAGAAATGTACGGAAAGTTTAAAATTTATTTTCTATGGATTCCAGGTACCAATCTACAGAGGCTCAAAAAAATCTTTAGTTGTTACTCCACCAGTGACAGATTATTTCGGCAAAGATGGTCTCGGTGACAGTGATGACGTGTATACAGACCTTGTACCGGCTAAAGATGAAAATGCAGTTGTTACCCTTATACGGCTGTCGAAAACGTATGAAGGTACACTATTTAAATTTTAAAGTAAAATATCTATCTTCTTACTTCCTCACAAAATACTACAAGGTATATACAACACTACAGCTACTACAATTAAAACATTTGGACAAACTTAAAGTCATTGCAGAGTCACAGTCAGTCCAAATGCTCCAAATTACCAGTTGGCAGCGTGCCCAGCATGATGGCAGCATCTGAATAGCAATGCTTACTTGTAGAATTCTTAGTACGCCTATGAATTTTGTTTTATTTTCTTTATTAACAAAATCCACAGCCCTTAAATTTCAATTTTTATATAAGTTACTTATACCTAAGGCCAATTACGGATTTACTTTTGATGATATTATTGTATGATATATAATATATGATCGGCATTTTGAACAACTCAGACCCCAAATTATTTTCCTTTTTCTTTATCCCATGCTAAGCGGGGTTAGTGGCGCGTGTATTTTTCCTAAACTCTATTCAAGTGCTTGCTATCTCGCTATTGTACACTTTGTTCTTCATTTTACAAGGCCTACAAAAAACAAGATATATATGGACTGCTCTATATATGTCCACATTCAAACGCAACACCCTCTCCGTAACGTTTATGTTTTTGTACTACTTCATGACATGCCCATAAAAGACCACGATCGCTGCAAAGTGTTTGATACGTCGGGACAAAAATAATGATACATGTACGCGATTTAAACCGTTTAAAGTTGTTTAATTACTATGTGTAATAATCGCGAAAACCTAAGACAACATTACTCACGATGTTTATAAATGGTGCTTGGACACCAAAACATTTAAATTTCAAATTCGTGGTTAGACTGAATAAGATCTTCGACCACATCATCACTTAACATCAGGTGAGATAGTGGTCTAAAGCTAGCCTAGCAGTTTATTCAATAAAAATCAAATATGTATATTTTGTTAATTTCAGGAGATCTTACTGTAATTACTATCGGTTCACTATCGAACATCGCCCTGGCTATCAGAATGGATCCTGACTTCATTGGAAGGCTAAAGCATTTATATGTCGGGGCGGGACATATTCATAGTAAGTTCCTGTTATAATTGTATATACCTATTTCTACCGTCAAGCAGAATGTTTACATTACTGTGTTCCAGTTTGAAGAGTATGGGTGCCGGTGAAATTGCAGGCTTATGAAACTTACCAAGTTATGTGTCAGGGTGATGGGCACAGGGCAGTTTGCCACTTGTGCGAACTGCATCTGCTGTGGGCAGAGGTTACCGCTTAATACCAGGTGGGCCTTTTTCTATATTTATCTCGATAGCATAAACAAATTAAATATAAAATAATTGGTATCCCATATTAAATATAAAATAATTGGTATCCCATATGAAAGTAGCTTCGACAGAAGCGCCCGATGCCAGACACGATCGAATGCCTTAGCGATGTCAAGGCTTACAGTGAATACTTCAACCTTGCTTTCAATGACTTCAGCCTATGCGTGAGTGAGGTATACCAGAGATTCTCGGCCATGGTGAAAGCCATGTTGCCTATCTCTGAGAAGCTTTTTTTTTTTATGCCTGATAGGTTAGCCTTTGACCACTATCTCACCTGATGGTAAGTGATGATGTGGTCGAAGATGTTGTTCAGGCTAACCTAGAAGTACTGGCTCTCAAGGACAGCTGCCGGAACACACCGTTAGGTGCTTGGCGACAGATTTTCTACTTGAGGGTGGTAGCTAGCCAGGCGGGCATTCGCAAAATGCCCTACCACCATGCAAAAGCTGACAATTTTCAAGGTAATCCAGAAGCTGCTCGTTGATAGTTCGGTCCATCACTTTTGAAAGCAAGCATGTTATCGCTAGGCCTAAACTGTACGAGTCTGTCCTATCACCTTCTTTCGAAAAAGGGTGGAAAAGAGCAATTTTCCACGAAGACAGGACACAGCCGCTGTAGGAGAAATTAAAGAGGTCGGACAGAACTGGACACAGCTCAAGGGCGTACGTCTGCAGCACTATTGAATGTATAGAAGGTGACGTTTTATCCCGGCATCCATCGGCCTTGAAAGAAAAAGTTACATTACTTAAACTTCAGAAAAATAAATTTACACCTGTTATAGATACATTTTACTTACCCTTTTGGGGATATAAAAGATAACCTTCAAAACGTTATAAGATACCAGTGGCCTCACAAAATTAAACCCTTTTTTAATCTGCAAGTCCAAAAATCATTGCAATTGCTGTGTTAATGCAGTTTTGTAAAACTCACCGTAATAACTTAAGATCCAAGTTTAACAACGTAACTAGATATTGAACTGACAGTACTATTTTCAACTATTCCAGCTGATTCAGATCCAGAACCAGAGTTCAATGCGCATATGGACGTGGAAGCGTACCATATTGTAGTCAAAAGTGCCACACCTGACAAAGTGACTCTGGTTCCCTTCTCCCAAGTTAATAAGTACCTCAATTTCAGCAGAGTAAGTACGGAAAATAACACAATACATAATACTTTGGCACTTTATAAACCAAAATATCTAAACTTTATATGCGAGGCTACTTTTTGGTTTATTTCATTGAATAAAGTAAGCGGTAAACAGACATAGCACCTTATCATCGTATCAGGTTTAATCATACTAACAGACACATGCTGGTAGTTTCTTTTTTTAATATCTAATAGGCTAGCCTTGACCACTATCTCATCTGATCGTTAGGTGAAGATGTTGTTCAGGATAACCAAGTATTACTGGCTCACAAGGTCTACTGCCGAAACACAGCGTTTGGTCCCTGGTGACAGTTATATATGTTACATAAGAATCACGTAACTACTCCGGAGAGTATTCACAACATGCTACCGCATTTTGAAGTAGAGATGGCTCAGTGGCATTGGCTTTGGAACTGCATTGGAACATTAGAAGTCTCAAGAGTCGTGGAAAACTTTACAATGCGAAGTTAAGCTCACCCGATTAAACATTGATGTTTTAGGAATTAGAAACGTGAGATAGTAATGGTTCGGAAAACGTCGATCTCATGCATCTTAAACCAGCTAAGTCCCACACCGCGGGTGTACCAAAACAGAATGAACCGTAATAATAGTTTATTTTTCATACAGATCGAAATCCTTAGTAAGAGCACCTGGACTTGGCCGGTAGGATTTATTGGTAAATGTTAAATATGGGATTATAATTATAAAAAGTTTGACGCTTGTATAAATTACCATTTTTACGACAGATCAAAAAGAAAACGTTAAAGTACACGTTTCCTTTCATGGAGACTCCCGTTTTTTGAAAAATCTTACTGCGCATTGATGATAAAAATTCTTACAGACATAGCAATAAGTTTGTCCAAAAAAGTACAGGCCTTTCCACATACGAAGGCAAACCCCTCCATATTTTTTGAACGTCGTTGCAACTAATATTTTCCACCAGGGTGCCGACGCATAAAACAAATCTCCTGAAATATACGAAAACTCACTTTAGTTTTTTCACTCAAACAATTTGTTTCACTCAAACATTCGGATTTTAAAAGTGTTAATATCACATACAGTAGCATGTAATGTACCAAAAGTTACATTTTTGGTAGTGCACCACTTCTAAACAATATAAAATTACACTCAATTGATTGATCGTTAGGCGATACTTTTTACACCCGACGGCAAAAATCTGTTTTCGCTCCAAAATCACAGTAGATTTTGGCCCCCATGTAACGCGATTTAAGGTTATTAAAAAAACCAACAATACTGAAATTTGTGTGTGTTTCATGCGGATTTCACGAGGGCTGCTCACAGACTTGTAAAAATGTTTGTTTAAATGTATAATTTAAGTAATTATTTTTTTTATATGTAAATACATATCACATCTTCATGTTGAAAGTAAATTTAATAAATACTCAAGCGATAATTTTTTACACTTCATTGTAGTAGCATATGTAGTACTTATAGCCTATTGAGTATCCACCGGTCTGCCGGATTTCCCTTATGTGTCCCAACCGGCCTGCCGGAGAGCGGTCAATAGTCGTGTTTACATATTCACCATAAAATCTGCGTAAGTTCGATTTTCATAATTCAAACGGTTTTCGTGAGGATGGATCCTTGGCTATGCGAGAAAAAATCCATAATATTCTGATATAACAGAAAGTATGTTTAAAATTGATATGAAATCTGAAACCAGCTCAAATTTCATTTTGGCGCCAAAATTTTGTATAGATTTATGTCATTTAAAAATAATCTCGTAACTACTTCTAAAGTAATTAACCTAGAAAGCTGTAATTTTGCATTTGTATAGGCAATAAGTCAATAACGATGTTAAAAGAAATTAAAAGGATAAGGATTGATAACTTTTTTTTTTATAGATTTTTTTATTTGACCCCTGTTTTTGTTACGGCTGGAATTCCGGTGGTCTAAAAAAAAGGTTTAGTGTGAAGCTTGTATATATCCGATCGTTATTATTTAAACGTTGTTAGTAAGCTACTATCATTGGCTATACAACGAAATAAACCGCATTACTCTATGGTAACGAGAAGTTACTCAAATCATGAAATGAAAAAAAATAACTTTCACTCGATGCATTTTGCCGCGCAAACACTCACCGATCGAAATTTACGTAATAAATAATCTCGTAACTACTTTTAAACCTGTAAACCTAAACATCTGAAACAATTCAAGTGTATAGATTACATCTGAATAATCATATCAAAAGAAAAACCAAATTCGTAGGTGGTATAGTTTTTGAGAAAAAAAATAAAATCCGCTTATGTACAGTTTTCCCGCCAAAATTCTTAAAAAAAATCGCGTTGTTTTAATCTCGTTACTACTTATAAAATATTTATCCTTACAATCTGGTATTATTCATGGGTAAAGAACCATAATAAATACACACATTAAAAAAAAAAACAAAGTTGTAGGTGGAATAGTTTCGGAAAAATTTTTTTTAAAAAATATATAAAAAATGCCGTTTCCCGCCATTTTCGTCGTCTGTTCAAACCCATTTTCCTGTAAAATTTTCCATGAAAAGGTCTATTTTCATTTCTTTTCCCGTAAAGAGAATATGATGAGGATTGCATTGGTACCAAGAAGTTTATATGTTGATTGGAGACTGCCACAAATAAACTCGATTAAAAAACAAAATACCTCAAAATCTGGAAAAATATATTTTTATTCGCTGTTTGATCCACTCAAACTAAATGTATGAAAATGTTATTTTTTGTATGGTATAGGTAATATATTGGGGTATGGGGCTGTTAGTGTGACATGTTTAGGTAATGGAAAACTACTTAGTACTACAAAAAAACGTTACGGGGCGTCGCGAGATAAAAAAACGTGAGCAGTTTGGACGATTTCGTCATAGGAGGTGGACAGATTGGACGCACGAGGGGGTACATACCATAAGTGATAGATTTTCAGCTTCTGTTACCTCTCAATGGGTTGGTAGGCAGGTGAGGTCTACCACCAGTTAGACAAGTACGATAGAACACCGATTATCCGAACGCCGATTAACCGGATAACCAATTATCCGAATTGGTCCTAAGCGATATATAAAAAATTAAAACCTAGTACATATGCAATTTTTGTTTTGTTGTAACAAGTTGGAACTCTCTCTTTCTCTCTCTCTCTCTAGTGCACTACTTACGTAGTTCCTTGTAACTTACTGTTCTTATTTATGTTTTTTTTTTGTTACAATGTATTATTATTGTTGTGAATTTTTGGTTAGTTAGTTTGTATGTCCGATTATCTGAATTTTCGATTATCCGAATCGACCCCGGTCTCAATTAATTCGGATAATCGGCGTTCTACTGTAATCACATCTCTTATGTTTTTAGGAATGGCGAGAAAATGTACTAGGAGCTATAGATACAGACATCATGAAGGCGCAGAATAAGTTCGAGAAGGTTGCAATAGAAAAAAGTGACAGATGGGCGGCCTTGGATCCAGCTGTGGTCACCGCGTTTTTGAGAGAAGACCTCATTTCTGAGTACAAGTATTCCAAAAATGATATAGTTCGTTGTGGTGAGTTATGTTGTGAGAAATATATGAATATTTGTAATACTGAATAAGCTGTCCTGGAGGTTTATACACTGATAGGTTCCAGTACTAATTATGGTGAATTCCATGTAGTTTGACATTTTGAAGCAGTGATGGCTTAGTGTCATTGGCTATGGACTACCGCGCAGCAGGTCTATAGGTTTGAGGGTGGTAGCTAGCCAGGCGAGCAATTCCAAACTGCCGTTCCACCATGCGGTGAAGCTCAAGCCTGCGGTGGAGATCGAACCGTGGAACTGCGGTAGGGCAGTCCATAGCTATTACCACTTGACCATCATTGCATCATTGCTTGATGAAAATAGTACTACCGTAGTAGTAGTTCTCATGGGGGATCTTGGTAAGAGTCCATCCTGGGTTATTGGATCTGGTGTGGTTCTGCCCTCTGTGGGAAACATAAAAATATTACACTGTTGAACGAGCCAGCTCAATGCGTATGATAGCTTTATTTTCCAAGAAACTTTCAATGTTGAGGCCACTTTAACGCGCCAGTTTCAACAATGGATGTTCCGGCGAGGCTTGTTGCCTGATTCTGAGTAGGTTGTATTTTTTGTGTTATTGTAACGGAACAAGCACGTGGCCCACCTGATGTTAAACGGTATCCTCTACTTGTAATAGCCGCATTTCGTCACAAGTGACCTACTGCACTGCGCCCGTCATTCTGAGACATAGAGGGCCCTTCCCGGTCCGTCTATCGTCAAAGCGAGCACAATTGAAAAGCTTGTTGTTACATCTTTTTTCATCTTCAGCGCTTGGAATTCAACTCTCCGTCTCACTCCGTCCTCCGCATACATCTTTCCACCACTTGGCTAACAAGCAAGTGAGAACGAGATAACATTTAACGAAAAATAGTGTGCGTAAACTTCATAAAACTTAATCCAGGAGTTACGTATTTTTCAATAAGCCTTATAAGTTCGTAAAGTAAATGTTTGCCATTTAGAATGTATTATAATACCATTAAATTTGAAAGGTTTCTTTCATAATATGTTCTCTACTTTTACAATTTATGAGTACATTCTCAATGCCCAAAGTTCAGGTAAAATTTGTGCACAAAAGCAGATTTTAGGAAGCATATATTAGAGTTGTTTCTCGAAATTTCACTTTTAGTTTGCATAAAAATTTTGATATAGTGCGCAAGATACCTATTAGCTCAAAATTTTCAAAGAAAGATCTATTGCAAAGTCAATAATTTTACCGGCTCTCAAGGACTGCTGCCGGAACACACTGTTAGATGTGTGGCGACAGATTTTCTACTTGAGGGTGGTAGATAGACTGGCGGGCATTCGCAAAATGCCCTTCCACCATGCAGTGAAGCTCAACAGGCGGCGGGGATCGAACCATGGAGCTGCGGCACCGCAGTCTATGATACTCGCGTTTGGCTATAATTTCTCCAAAAGAATCATTGTGGTGGAGAGATTTGTCAGCCTAGGTCACTGCGTTACCGTGGTGTGGAGGCTTCCAGGGTTTACCACGGGACTCTCTACATGCATCCCAAATCAAGCAGATCAATGAGGAGTTTGTAAGAAAGTTTTTTTTCAATAACACGAAAAGTATAATCTCAATGCTTGCTGCGCGTGGAAACTACGATCTTTTGTTTGTCCAAAAATAGTAAAAATTACAACAATTCATACTTATTATAGGGCATCAAAGCGAAAAGTACTATTTTCTGTAAGAAATGACAGATTATCTGCGAATATATCTCCGATTCAAAAAAACACATCCCTATTTAGGATATAACTGGTCACATTTCAGCGTTAGTTATATAGGAAAATTAATTATTGTTAATGAGTTCCAAACAATAATTTGAAAACCGCTGCTTTGCCAAATGTTGTTTATCTATTAATTAAGCTGTAATAATAAAACCACGGTTTTGTTTTGTTTGCCAAAATGTCCGTACATTTAGAATATAAAAAGAAAGAATATTTTCTTGAATCCAAACAATCTTCCTCTGAAGAGGAGTTTACCTTCAAGAAGACCAAAATCAGGGAATCGGCGAATACTAGGTTGGCTTCCAACTAGCACATGTAACCTTTGAAGCTTTATAGGCATGTTAACAGTTCTTGACCATAATATATTAACTTACCAAAAGACAAGACGGTACTTTCAAGACCTCCTGAGGATGCTTCGTGTAGAAGCGACAATTCTTCCGGTTTGGCTGCGTGGCGTTTGTGACGTCACGTCGGCTTAGCAGGAAAATTTGGCGGAATTTTGACCTAAAGATATTTATTTAAGTTTTTTTTATTTAATTATTTTTTTTAACTTTTACCTAATGTTTTCATTAAATATTTTTAAATGAATAATAATAAATCATAGTAACGCACGAATCTATTCATTCTGTAAAAAATATGTTTTGATAGGTTCAAACTAGGTATCATATCCATTGACATTAAAGTAGTGTTTTGTCCATGCTTTGTCCAAAGACACTATTACATAATTATTATCCAAACACCCAAGGTAGGTCGGTGCCTTTAAGGTACCTAAATGCTTAAATTAATTTCTTCTTACATTTTAGGTGAGAAGAGAGGGATTAATACCAACATTTTGTGCGAGAAAGAAGAAGCCAACGTCAGGATCGTGTATTCCCTGAAGACTGAAGAATACCGTCAGTTCTTACTGGATGTATTTTCCCCAAAGACCCAATAGCCAAAAAAAGTATCTATATGCCAAAGAGAGCTAAGTATTTAACATAGACTCAACCTGTAACAAATAAGCTAAATTGTTAATAAGTACCTAGTACCTACCTATCTATGTAACTACATAGATAGGTAGGTACTAGGTACTTATTAACATTGCATAGTTGCATAACTATGCAACACTAAGATCACGGTCTATGTAATCTGTGGAGTGACAATGAATAAAAAAAGTAAATGTATAATAAAGTTTAACTATTGATTAAATCAATAACCTCTTTGGGTCACCTTTTTCATGTGAAAACAATGAAGGTAAGACATCAGTCTAAAAATGCATGCCCTTTCATGTTATTGTGACGGAACAAGCCGGAGGCCCAACTGATGCTAAGTCGACTTACCTCTGCCTATAACAGATGCATTTTGTCAACGACGAATTGCACTGCGCACATCACAGTGAGACGTACAGTTGTTAGGTCTCATGTGTCTGTAATTTTACTGGTTCTCAAGGACTGCTGCCGGAACACACTGTTAGGTGCTTGGCGACTGATTTTCTTCTTGAGGGTGGTCGTTAGCCAGGCGGGCATTCGCAAAATGCCCTTCCACCATGCTGTGAAGCTCAGGTCCGCGGCGAGATTCGAACTGCTGCACGGCAGTGCATAGCCAATGCCACTGAGCCATCACTGCTTCAAAATCTTTAACTCTTGCAATTCCAATGTCTAACCTTACATGCAAAATAGTGTATATAAGGTGGACGTTAATGTATGAAAAATACTGCGGGGGTGGTATGGAATGAGTTTCACTCATGTTCATGTAACTATTCTGCTATGGTCAGTTTTACGCGACTTGCGTCTAAATTACGCGCAACACAGTAACAGCAACAAAATACGACATAGACCTTGGTCTATAGGTGCCTACCCCTCAAAACTGAAGGAACGTGGATTTAAAATTATTAATGTTATGTAGTTGAAAATATTAATCAATTAGAAACGTTAAGTGATTTATTATTTTGCAAACGGCAGCTTAGAGTAGGAAAGAGATACAAGTTCTGTTAACGCAAATATTATATATCACACAATAAATAAATTAACGTTGAAATATTTTATACCTACGTGGCCGTTTGATGCCTAAGTATCTAATGATTCTGTCTGATTGAAGTAGGTACCTAATGATAGGAAAAGGATACGTAGAGAATTGCGTTCGGCAGGCTATAGCTTGACTGAATGGTAACCTGATACAATCTAGCCCGCGCCTCCACCTCCGTGTCCGTCTGAATAGGTAGGTACCTACTTACATCAGAATACTTACATCAGAATAGGTACTTACATCACAATAGGTACTTACATCAGAATAGGTACTTATATCACAATAGGTACTTACATCACAATAGATACTTACATCAAAATAGGTACTTACATCAGAATAGGTACTTACATCAGAATAAGTACTTACATCAGAATAGGTCCTTGCATCAAAATAGGTACTTACATCAGAATAGGTACTTACATCAGAATAAGTACTTACATCAGTATAGGTAGGTACCTACTTACATTAGAATAGGTATACGTCATCGCTATCATGTTCAGTACTATATTCCAAACAATGTTCCAAATTATTCCAAGCTAATTTGAGCCCTAAACGAATGTGTCCGAATACACGTTGAAATCACCGCACGCACACGTATTTAAATAATCACATTTAGTGGAGGGGTACGCATTTCTAGACGTAAAGATCTCTACAATATCATTAGCTACAAATAGGTACGTAAAGTGCTTTATTTCAACGCATAATATTGCACCATTAAAAAAGTAATAGTGCAACTGTAATGGACAGCATGATGCTAATTACCATCATTTTGAAACAATGATGGCAGACTGCCATGCCGAAGGTCCCTTGTTCGATTCCCACCGAGCCGGCATGAGCTTCACCGCATCGTGGAAAAGCATTTTGCGATTGCTCGCCTGGCTAGCTACCACCCTCAAATAGAAAATCTGTCGCCAAGCACTGGGGGTGTGTTCGGGCTGCAGTTCTTGAGAGCCAGTGATTTATAGACACAAGAGACCAAAATGACGGGCGCAGTGCAATTCGTGACTTGTGATGAAATGCATCTGTTATAGGCAGAGGTTAGTCCGCTTAAGGTGGGCCTCGAGCTAGTTCGCTAAACGTGGCTGACCTGTTTCTACAAGTCGCTCTGTAACAAAAATAAACATATCTAATCATAAACAAATTATTTATCAATAGACCTATTATTCCGTTGTAACTTATGACAAAGATAAATTCATTTATCTATGCATGATATGGTTGAATGCATAGAGATAACAAATACAGTTGAATAGTAGGTTAATTAATTATATTATTATCGTCCAAGGCTTGAATGAAACGATTGCATTTTGATGTAATATTTGACAATCCAAAATAATAATATAATAAAACCTATATAACCTCTATAAGCAAACATAACTAAGAGTAGTAAACTGAATTTTGCGAATTATATGCCCCGCAATAGTTTTGCAAAAATCTAATGGATTACTTTATGCTTAAAATTATTTAATGCAGAGACATCTAGTGGTAAGCCACGAAAGCTTGTGAAAACAATCCGTACCTGATACGTAACAAAATTCAGCTTATTCCATTAGATAGCGTTACAACAAATTTGTTTTCCACAATAAGATAGGCTACTTACTACCTATGTAACTATGAATACGAATGCTTACTAAGTATTTATTCGTAAACAAGACTTCATGTCTGCAATAGTTAATTCTAGAGACACCTAGGCGTGAATAATAAACTTGGGAAAACTATTCGCGCCCGACACGCAGCAAGTTTTTTGTAATATCAGCAGATGGCGTGATAACAAGCGTTCTTTGATATTCTACATAAGAGACATCTACAGGCTTACAGCAAATTTAAAACAGAATCATGAAACCAATGAAAACTATCATGGTTTTAATGCGTTCTATACGTTTGTCTGTTGAACCATAGAAACTTAGTACAAATCATAATTAAGTTTCACCCATATTTTAAGTACTTATTTCTTTTACTTAGGGTAATTAATATTATATAGGTATATTTACTTAGCTCCAACATATACAAACCAAAGTATGTTCTTAATTACATATTACAACCACGACTTTGTATATTCAAGGGGAAGAGGTGTAATACGTATGAAGATTTTGCACAACCTTATTAAGCAACATATAGTTGTTTTTTATCCTTGATAGGTTAGGTTAGACCTCTAGACCTTAGACCACTATCTCACCTGATGGTAAGTCCACATCCTCGGTCGAAAATGTTGTTCAGACTAACCTAGAATTACTGGCTCTCAAAGACAGCTGCCGGAACACACCGTTAGGTCCTTGGTGACAGATTTTCTACTTGAGGTTGGTAGCTAGCCACTTTTGTACAATAGAAGCTCACAGTGGTACAATGACGAGCCATAGATAAATATATAGGTAATAACCTTGGAATTTAATTATGCGACTGTGTTGAGATAACACAATATAACACTGTAGGTAGTGATCGCCAACTTAGCTATTGAATATTGTAAGGCGAAATGGCAATAATGTGCATGCCTTATCGATCGAGCAACCAATAATTTTTAGGGTTCCGTACCTCAAAAGGAAAAAGGGGAACCCTTATAAGATCACTTTGTTGTCCGTGTGAATGTATGTCAAAAGCCTTTTTCTCAGGAACGCGTATCAAACTGAAATTCATTTTAAATACTCAGGTCTACTGTCTCTTCGAGCGGTGTAAAAATCAAACTTCTAAGCCAACGCAATCAAAAGAAACAGCCGTTTATGCCACGAATGGTCGACACTCGCAAGGGAATTAAAACCTACAGTGTACTTCCCGTAAACTCAGAATCTTGAAATTTTATATGATGCAACGTTTTATATAGGTAAAGTACGCACAGATAAAGGCAAAATTGCGAGAAAACTCCACGCGTTCCTGAGAAAATAGGTATTTATAGACAGAAAAAGGGATTTTACAGTTTTTTGAAACAGTGATGGGTCAGTGACTGCCGTGCAGAAGGTCCATGGTTCAAATCCCGCTGCGGGCTTGAGCTTCACCGCATGGTGCAAGGGAATTTTGCTAATGACCGCTTGCCTAGCAACCATGCTTAAGTATAAAAATCTGTCGCCAAGCTAACCTAACCTAACCTAACAGTTTGTTCCGGCAGCAATCCTTGAAAGCCAGTAAAATTACAGGCACATGAGACCTAGCAACTGTACGTCTCAGTGTGACGGGCACTGTGCAATTCGTCGTTTACGAAATGCATCTGTTATACGCAGGGGTTAGTCCACTTAACGTCAGGTGGGCCTCGGGCTTGTTCCGTCACAATAACACAAAAAAATATATATAATCGGACAACAAAGTGATCCTAAAAGGGTTCCGTTTTTTCCTTTTGAGGTACGAAACCCTTAAAATATGGCGGGGTGGTTTCGTGAGTAAAAAAGGGTTTGTTCCCATTTTATAATAAAAAATATATGCAGTGCACTTTTTACAAAGTAAGTAAGGGTGTTTTGTTTGGTACTGTCGGTATGTAGTAGGTACTATACCTTGTCTACCTACTAAACCCATTTAACCTCCTTTTTTAAATGTCTGCATGAATAAAAATATAGTACACCATCAATATTTTTATTGCTAAAGCACTACCGAAAAATAATAAAATTAATGTCTTAAACACTAACGCTGGTGTACCAAAAATGTGTTGGCCATAAAATATTTTTATGAGGACCATAAAAAAGGACCTGATTTTACGCCTTAATTTTTATGGTTTAGACTTAGTTTTGATGTAGGTTACTATGACTACAAACTTAATTTTATATATACAAACGTAACATTATATATCACATATTTTGAAGTAACGATGCCCGAGTGGTAATAGAGTAATAAAGTATTATTGTATGTTCTATGGTAATAGAATGCCGTGCCGCAGCCCTATGGTTTGATACCCACCGCGAGCTTGAGCTTCACCGCAAGCTGGAAGGTCATTTTGCGAGGACCAGTAGAAAATCTCTCGCCAAGCACCTTTTTTTATGCTTGATATGTTTGCCTTTGACCACTATCTCACCTGATGGTAAGTGATGATGTGGTCGAAGATGTTGTTCAGGCTAAACTATAGTTAATTTAGAATGAACCTTATATAGTGTTACCGGCAGCAGTCCTTGAGAGCCGGTAATTATGAAATCACAGGCACATAAGACTTAACACCTGTATGACTCAGGGCGATGGGCGCAGTACAGTTCATCTAACTAAACCAACGTGACATCAGTAACGCCGAAATCAAAATATTAATCGTGCGTTCGAAGATTCAAGAGCTGAAGACGCCTCATTTTATTTTACCTTAACGCGTCGAAAACTATTACGAGTAGGCAATATGTCGCTTTTGAAGTCTCTTTGGTTAATTATAAATGCAATCTGAAGTGATCACTAGATTATATTAGATAGTAGCTTTGTTTACTATATTTTGCATGTATTATACATATATAAACCTAATAGAATCACTCTATCTATCAAAAAAACCGCATCAAATCGCGTATTTTTAAAGATTTATGCATACATAGGACAGACAGCGGGGTGGTTTTGGGTGTACATCGTAAGCTATCAGCGGTAGCACGACCTGAGTGGACTTCCTCTGCTGAGGACTTATGTGTCACAGTTTCCTACAAAAATAAAAATAGTGCTTTGCATAAGCTGCATATTTGTACACTTTATCTTTGTGAGGAAAATTTGGGTAATTCTTATAATTCTCAGCTACGTAACTTTACAGATAATTTATCGATTATAATGAATTCAAATCCAGATGATATTTTTCTATTAAACTAGGATTTAAATATGCCAAACATTGAATGGGGTAACAATGGGAACTTACAGCCAACGGGTATAGCAGGTAAGACCCAAATACATATCTTTGGCACTGTAAACGAATGTGATTTAAATCAATTTAATTTATGTCAATTAATATTCCTGATATAAAACGCATACCTCGGGGTGCGAGAATTTCTGTTGCCCAATCGTTATCTTCTTCGATCAAAAAAGTTTTGGCTACTAATACTAGGCAAGCCTGGGAGCATCTTCTAGCATTCCCGTACCACGTATTTCACGTAAATTTTGATCCTTCTAACAAAAAATCCCTTACAACTAGAGTAAAGGAAAACTGCGTGAAATACAAGACACGGGAAGAGCAATCTTTTGGCTCAACTTTAATAATTCCGCCACTGCGGCGGAATACAAAAACAAATAATGTCGATTCAGCTACTATTAAAATAGTAGAAAATAAAATTAATGATGGTGACATCAAAAACGCGGCACGCATCTTGTTTTCGAGTGATACAATCGCCCCTTTCACATCTGACACGTTGAATTCCCTAATAGAAAAACATCCGCCTGCAACTGCAGGTCTCCACCTTCCCGACTCTCCTGAACAAAATAATGACATTGTTGAGGTGACCCCACAGGATGTTTCTGCATCCGTGGCATCTTTTCGAAGTGGCTCAGCCGGTGGTCTAGATGGCCTGACGCCTCAGCACTTAAAAGATATTTTATCTTTTAGTTCTGGTGAGGTAGGCGAGACACTTCTGAAGGATGTCACGGCTTTGGTTAATTTGATGTTGTCGGGTCAGGTCAACAATGAAATTACCGAAATTCTGTACGGTGCGAATTTATGTGCCCTTAATAAAAAAGATGGTGGTATTAGGCCTATAGCAGTAGGCACCACTTATCGTCGCCTCACAGCCAAATGTGGTTGTAGGAAAAAGGTTGCTTTTTTAAGTAATCTTTTTCAACCACTACAACTCGGTTTTGGTTCTCAGGGTGGTTGTGAGGCTGCTGTACATTCACTACGCACATTTCTTGATCAAAATTGTGGAGATGTGCTTTTGAAGGTGGATGTTAAAAATGCATTCAACTCATTAGATAGAGGCACCCTTTTGACCGAAGTGAAAGATAAAATTCCGGAATTATACCCTTTTCTTTGGCAATGTTACGGGAAACCATCAAAATTAACATACCAAAACAACGTTATATTATCTTCCGTAGGATGTCAACAGGGTGATCCTCTGGGACCAGCCATCTTTAGCCTTGCCATCCACTCAATAATTCAACGTCTCCAATCAAAACTTAACGTTTGGTATTTGGATGACGGAACCTTAGGTGGCGATGCGAACACGGTATTGAACGACTTGCGAGTACTTATAGACGATTTTCGTCTTATTGGCCTTGAACTAAATTTTTCCAAATGTGAACTTTTTGTTTGTGATACTTGTCCGGATAAAATTTCGATTATTGAAAAATTCAACTTACTTGCGCCTAATATAAAATTAGTAGAAAAAAGTTCGCTCCGTCTTTTGGGTTCACCGATTTTTGACGAATCTTTGTCACCATTTGTCGAAGAACAAATTCAAAAGTTTAGAAATGCTTCTAGCAGATTATTCAAAATTAACGCCCATATGGCTTTTACTATTATTAGATTTTGCCTTTTCGTTCCTAAATTTACATACTTTTTGAGATGTTGTCAGCTGTGGAAACACAGTGAGCTTCTTTTAAGCTTAGACAATTTATTAAAAGATACGTTAATTTCGGTTTTGAATGTTGAGATGGATGATAGGGCTTGGGTGCAAGCTTCCCTCCCTGTGAGGTTGGGGGGCATAGGGATACGCAAAATTTCTAGTGTGGCATTACCAGCTTTTTTGTCTTCTGTACACAGTACACACAAATTAGTAGAAAAAATTCTTGCACAATCTTTAGGCTCTTTTGATGTAGCATATCAGGCTGAGGCCAAAACCACATGGGGACTGGCTTGTCCAAATACTGAGTTCCCAAAAATGTTGTCATCTCAGAAACAGTGGGATCGGCCCCTATGCGAGCTAGCACGGAAAGATCTTTTAAATACGTGCCCTAGTATCGCAGATCGTGCTCGTATTCTCGCTGTTTCTGTGTGGGAATCAGGTCTTTGGTTACAAGCCATTCCTTCTTACAAAACTGGTAGCCTTATAGATCCTTCCGCTTTTCGTCTCGCTATTAGCTTACGCTTGGGTGCAAGGTGTTGTGTTGCACATCACTGCCAGTGTGGTACTGCAGTTGACCAACTCGGTCACCATGGCCTCTCCTGCTCTCGAAGTGCTGGTCGAATTTCCCGCCACGCCAGCCTTAACGATATCATTCGCCGGGCTTTTACCAGCGCCAATGTACCAGCTGTTCTCGAACCGAACGGTCTGATGCGTGACGATGGTAAAAGACCTGACGGCATGACTCTGGTTCCATGGAAGTTAGGACGGCCCTTAGTGTGGGACGCTACATGCGTAGACACTTTAGCGCCGTCACACCTTTCTGAAACCCACGTGGGGGCTGGCGCCGCGGCTACTTCGGCAGAGCAACTAAAGCGGCGCAAATATGCTAACCTCGGTATGGGTTACATATTTGAGCCGTTTGGTGTAGAGACGTTGGGGCCGTGGGGACCGGGAGCTCATCGTATTTTCCAAAATCTATCAGAGCGTTTGGTCGATGCGACGCGTGATCAAAATGCTGGCACCTATTTGGCTCAAAGAATAAGCATTGCAATTCAACGGGGCAATGCTGCCAGCATGCTGGGCACGCTGCCAACTGATAGTGGGCTGGAGCATTTGGACTCCCTATGAGTCCAAATGCTTTTACTGTAGTAGCTGTAGTATTGTAGTAGCTGTACTGTTGTATGTAGTTTGTAGTATTTGTTTAATAAAGGCATATCGCCAATAAAAAAAAAAATAGAAAAAAAAAAAAAAAAAAAAAAAAAAAAAAAAAAAAAAATTATGTCTTAATGTCGCCAAACAAAGAATTTTGGATTTAGTTTTTAGTAACACCGACTTGTCTGTACCCTTAAGTGCCAGAAAATGTTCATCATAAATCTCTCAATATTTCACTAGTATTACAGAGTATAAGTTTAAGTAAGAGTTTAAGTTTAAATCCAAGAAAAAAAAATTCTACGAATCGGGAGACTATGACAAAATTATATCAGCATTAAATCAGACTCAATGGGTAAAATGTTTATTTAACAGTTCCTTAGAGGATTCTGTCAAGTATTTTTATGATTTATTAAATAGTTAAATTGAAAAATATATACCTTTTAAAAAAGTTCACTCATCATCATTCCCTCCATGGTACAACACCAGTTTAAAAAATTACTAAAAGAAAAACTGAAATACCTAAGGAAATACCTTCGTAAACAAGCAAAAATTATGGAAGAGGAGTGCTACCGATCATACATAAAAAAAAACAGAAGATCCCATAAAATGTTTTGGAACTTTATTAAATCTAACAAAACAAGGCCCAAATGCTCTTCCTTCTACGCTATCTTGGGAAGGACGATCAGCTTACACTAGTGAGGACATATGCAATGTTTTTGCCATTTACTTCCAATCTAATTTTCTCGAGCCTACTACCCTACGACATTTTACCACAAACTCCATATCCACAGATTATTCAAACACATTAAATGACATAGAAATTAGTCCTGATTCCATACTTAAACTTATTAAATCATTAGACCTAAATAAAGGAGCTGGTCCTGATCAAATACCGCCAATATTTATCCTGAACTGCGCTGAGAGTTTGACAGCACCACTAACGATATTGTATCAGCGCTCTTTCAGAGAAGGCATCGTGCCTGGTATTTAGAAATCTGCATTTATTACCCCAATCCACAAAAGTGGCGACAACGGGGAAGTAAAGAACTATAGACCTATGTCTAAATTATGCATATTTGCGAAAATTCTTGAACGTCTTGTATATACCCAGGTTTATAACTCTTTATCCTATATTTTAATTCCAGAACAACATGGATTTCTTAGAAACCGATCAACAATTACTAATTTATTGTCATTTATTGAATATACTATATTTTTTATACTATATTTACTGATTTCACTAAGGCATTCGATCGCATCGACCATACCATACTTCTAAAAATGCTTCTATCGTCCGGAATCCACGGTAATTTATTCAGATGGTTCACTTCCTATATAGAAAATAGATTACAAGCTGTTGCATTAAACGGTTGTGTATCTTCGTGTTGCATTATCCCCTCCGGGGTCTCTCAAGGATCGTTGATCGGACCTTTGCTGTTTAATTTTTTCATTAATGATATATCTACCTGCTTCTTACATTGCAAATTTCTGCTATATGCAGATGATATGAAAATTTTTAAACAGATTAAAACAATTGATGATTCATTTCTATTGCAAGACCTTAAAAGATTTGAAGAGTACTGTCAACTAAATAATCTAGATCTCAACGTATCCAAATGTAACACTATGATTTTCACTCGTAAAAGTAATATTATTAAATATAAATATTACCTTAAAGGATCCGAACCTAAAGTTTTAAACGAGATTCGAGATCTAGGTATAATTCGAAACTGTCATACGAGAAGCATGTAGATCACATATTCAAAAAAGCCAATAAAGCTTTGGGTTTTATTAAAAGATCCTGCTCTCAGTTTTCTAACATAAAAGTTATTAAAATTCTCTACTGTTCGTATGTCCGCAGTATCCTTGAATATGGTTCACAAATCTGGAATCCGCAATATGATGTATATATCGATAGAATTGAATTAACTTATTATTTTTTAAGTATTATATATTATAGTATAAATTGTTTGACTTTATCTACTCACTTCCTGTATACTTATAGGTTATGAGTTACCACTAAAATCATCACAGCACGTAAAATTGAATATTGTTGTAGCAAGTAGAATATTCATGGTAGAAAATAAAAGTATTCATATATAAAAAAGGATTCTTTGTTGGCGCCCAATGTATGGCAATGTAACTACTTTTGGCCTCATATGCTATTTAATAAGGTTTCACTTACTATATTTGAACTTATTTTAATTCACAAAATGTACTTAAGTACAACTTTTTGCGACCAGATGCCACGCTAAATGTTTACCGTATTTAAGTTTTTATCAATGTTTAATTATGGTGCAGGTATTATGTCTGTAGATTGTAAGCGATTGATTTTCTATTCTAAGCTCAACAGTTTGAAAAATGTACAGGAGACCTTCAAGTACATACATATATAGCGACCATATCTAAAGTATTTTTTATCAATTAACTCATTTTTCGTAGATTGTTGTCTACTAACTAAACCTTATAGTCGAATTTTTAATCAGACGGAGCAAACTGACATATTGAAATGTCACATTGCAAAATGAAGTTGCCAACTTCAAATCATATGTTGTGATGTTTCTAGTTCAGTTTCTATGAGCGGAACTATAATAGTGTTGGTTGTGTTGGACATATAATAATTGTCATCCCTAAATTGTATAATTTATAGCTGTGCTGCAGTCTCATAAACACCTATCTTATAATAATATAAATCGCTGGTATACTAAAATCCCTCTTAGGACAATAATTATGACATTTACGAAGATTCTAAAAAAATTATACAGCTCACTGAAGTGACAAAGTGAAAGAACTAAATCATGTTACCACAGCACTATTTTTGTATCGTCAAAAAGTAGCAACATCCGTAATGTTACTTTACTCCGTTTGATTAAACATCCGACTATGGTTATAAACATTCATGTTCATAAAATATTAAATTCTAAGCTCAAAAGACAAAAGTGCTGTGTAGAAAAATAGTACATTCCGATACCGGGAATCGAACCCGAGCCTCTTGGGTGAGAGCCAGGTATCCTAGCCACTAGACCATATCGGATATTACAATTTGCGTTAGAAATATTTGTTAAATCAGCCACAACACGGACGTCAACTGTATGGAGAATGATTATGCACGTTTAGCATAGATGTTCTTTTGGTAGTACAAATAGTAAAAGGGATGCTAGCAATCCATAGCGTATATCGATACTGATCTCATACACTCAGCATGGCGGCTTCAGAAAAATCGTCCCTCTCTCTAAACATTTATTGCAGTCATTAACGTATACTTCTAATATATAATTAAGTAACATTGGCATCTGTTAAAAGCACATTTAATGGTCAATCGTTTCAATTAAATAACGGGTATGTTTCCTATTGTTACCGGCGTTATGTCCTTATGAACAAAGTACTACAAGCAAAGTGTGTGTTGAGCAGTGATGGCTCAGTGCCATTCGCTATAAACTGCCGTGCAGCAGGTTCATGGTTCGAATCCCGCCGCGGGCTTTCACTTCACCGTATGGTGGATGGGCATTTTCAAGACCACCCTCAAGTTGAAAATCTGTCGCCAAGCACCTAACAGTGTGTTCCGGCAGCAGTCCTTGAGAGCCAGTAAAATTACAGGCACATGATACCTAACAACTGTACGTCTCAGTGTGACGGGCACAGTGCAATTCGTCGTTGACGAAATGCGTCTGTTATAGGCTGAGGTTAGTCCACTTAACATCAGGTGGTCCTCGGGCTTGTTCCGTCACAATAAAACAAAACATTCCAAATGCTCCAACCCACTACCAGTTGACAGCAGCGTGTCCAGCATGTAATGGCCATAATGGTTGTCAGCAGCTACTATGCCAACCCTAAAAGAAAAATATTTCCGTTTTTTATTGACTCTCGTTACTCGTTGGTACTCGTTTTATTGACGAGTGAGTTTCAATCAAAATTTAGTACAACCTTCCTTATTTGTAAATGTGATTCTTCACTGGCTCAGCCCTTATGGGTAGTTATAGTTTGACCAATAGTGGTGTACCTACTGCGCCTGAGGTAAGCGCGCGGCGAGACGGGGGGCATCCAAGTTATCCAAGCCAGCACTATAAGGAAGCTGTTCGAAGCTAGCCCTTTTTATTCAAAACGGGTACAGGCTCAATTGTTACACGTAGGACAGCGAATCATTTGTATATTGTTATAGAGGAATATCCTTAATCTTATATTTTTCTTCATTATTGCTTATTTAACTGATCGACATAAAGAATTGGTTTGTCATCGCGCAGCGGCTTGGATGCACCAAATGCAGCACTGAAAAAAATATACATAAAATAATAGAACATTATGTTGTCTAAGGTTTTCGCGATTATTACACATAGTAATTAAACAACTTTAAACGGTTTAAATCGCGTATATTTATCATGATTTTTGGCCCGACGTTTCAAACTCTTTGCAGTTATCGTGGTCACGGGGTGACTAATTGGTTTTATTTGTCACATGAGTTATTAAGAAATTATTTCCCTAATGATTGAAGAACTAAATAGGTACATACATCAAACATATAAACGAGGCGTATATTTTAAGAGAAAATTATTTAAATGCTTCTTAGTTATACTGTACTGAATCAGCCGGATAGCCCACTGCTGAACCCAGCCTCCCCCAAAATCTACATGGGGGCTATGGGGGCTTGCCATAATCCCCACACTTAACAGGTGGCTTTGGGATCGCAGTGTGGATATCAGTTCCTCAGAAAAAGCTGCTACTCACCTTCTAGTGTGTTACCCTTAGTCTCCTCTTACGACACCCACGGGTAGAGATGGGGATTGTGACATACTAGCCCGGCACCACACGGGCAGTCCGGGCCCCACGGCCTACTTACTTAGTCACAACAAAAATGTTATCAAAAATAACATTTTTGTTGTAATCGTTAAACAAAAGATGAATCTTTTTTTTTATGTGTATGTGACGGAACAAGCTCGAGAACCACCTGATGTTAAGCGGACTAACCTGCCGATAACAGATGCATTTCATCGCACAAGTCATGAACTACACTGCGCCCGTCACTTTGAAACATACTTAGTTGTTAAGTCTCATGAGCCTGTAATTAGACTGGCTCTCAAGGACAGCTGCCGGAACACACCGTTAGGTGCTTGGCGACAGATTTTCTAGCCAGGCGGGCATTCGCTAAATGCCCTTCCACGATGCGTTGAAGCTCAAGCCCGCGGCGAGGTTCGAACAATGGACCTGCTGCGCGGCAGTACATAGCCAATGCCACTGAGCCATCTCTGCTTCGAAATCTATTTTATACCTACACACTTGACGGATTCCAAAAATCAAATAATGTGAAAATACAGTTTAATTTAATGACCATTAATTAAAAGATTCAAAAAATCATGAAACGAATCTTCATTCGATAAAAACGCCTTTTAAAGAACTCCTCTTCAAAAATGTTGACTTCACAACTTTCAAGAGTCCTTCATCAAGCTCTGAATTAATTTACTAAGCCTTTTCTTTGCTTAATTAATATTTTAAGTGTGTAATGGAAGGTCTCGTTTACTCGGTATTTTTTTCATTATAATGAGTCTATTTTTTGCTTCGAAAGCGATAAGGGTACCTAATTGGTCAAGAGCTATTGGAATTTGAAACCAACTTTTGCTTAGGTATTTTTGGCATCATTTTTTTGAGTAAGGTGTTGCCTTAATTTATGTTAAGAATTAAATATTTTCACACTAATGAATCTGCT
Organism: Plagodis pulveraria; assembly: GCA_963890685.1. Taxonomy (NCBI): domain Eukaryota; kingdom Metazoa; phylum Arthropoda; class Insecta; order Lepidoptera; family Geometridae; genus Plagodis; species Plagodis pulveraria. The sequence goes on from OY982950.1 coordinate 8,924,862, forward strand.
TGAAATTATTTAAGAGAGGAGGAGAAATGTTAATTTGGGCAAGTTTGTGATATATTTATTATTAGGGCGAGCGAAGTGACCCAGCACTACCCCACAACTTAAACATTTAATGGCCCACTTTACTGAAAAACTATCATGCCTATAGATTTGTGCCTTAACATAGTAATTTAACATATCTAGATGTATTCTCATCTGTCAAAAAAATATAATATAATATTAACCATTAAAAAAACGAATATTAACGATTTTGTATTCAATGGATAGAATGTTATTGTACTAATCACGCCATCTGTTAGAAAACTAAAGAGTTTGACATTGCTGGAACAGAACAGAACTATACTCAATACTAAAATACATCGCAGTTTATCTTAATACAAGATGACACCACCAGAAACAGGTTGTAAAATAAACGCGAGCCCTCACAAAGCTCAGCTTTTTGCTAGTCATAGGTAGGTATTATTGTTTTCTATAACATGTTGTCTAAAATATAAAGGCAAGATTAAAAATGCTTTGAAATACCATGCTGATTCCAAAGCATACCGTAGGGTATTTAGGGACAGATTTTGGGGTTTCATATATCTGAAATGCTGTCAATCTTATTCCACATAGATAATAATCATTTCTGATATTAGTAGGTACTTCTTACTTAGATTTTCTCTACATATGGCACGTCTAGCATGGCACAAGTTGACAAAGTACTGGTATCCCTTCTTGTATCTACTGAACATCATGCACACAGGTTCTTGGTCGTTGACGTTGAGGTCGTCGCAGACATGTTCACATTCCTCCTGGTGCGGGTCCGCTTGAAGAGGCTCGAAGTACTTTGCTCTGGATAAGGCTGAGGAATCTGGTGATATATAAATAGAATTAGAAAAATAGCGCTTCTGATTACAGTAGCCATTGTTTATCTAGAGTGGAAAAGAATTGTTTTGACAATTGACCTTGTTCAATGCAATCTTCTTAAACCATACATGTATTAAGTGTACCTACTTTAATCGCCAACGCTTCAAGTATCTGCTTAATATTATAAAACAAAGCTGCAGTTGCATAATTTCACGCTTTTTCAAAACAATAATGGGGAAGTAAATCTGTATGTTTGGCACGAAGTTGATGGCGTTGTGACAGCCATGAGTTTGTTTCTCGTCTTTTGGATTTAATAAATTTAAAACTCAACGAAAATTACAAGAACATAATACTCATATCTGATGGGTTCTCCCACCAAAACCATAACAAAATACTTGCCTCAGCTTTATGTATTCTCACAAAGCCAGGCGATATTGAAATACAACAAACTTTTCTGGAAAAGGGGCACACAATCATGCAGGTGGACAGTTTGCATTGGACTTTGGGGCAACTATACAAACTCCAATTTTTTTCTCCAAATGATTACATCCAGCGCATTTCACAAGCTCGTTGTGCTATTTTTTTTATTCTTGATAGGTTAGCCTTTGACCACTATCTCCCCTGATGGTAAGTGATGATGTGGTCAAAGATGTTGTTCAGGCTAACCTAAGCCTTTTACAATCTATCACTTGGATTACATATTCTACAAAGCCTTTAAAAATATATGTGTGCTCGATACCATCAGACCAGGAATAAAAACAGGTGATCCTGTGGTTACCAATACAAGGGATTTGTTTATACAAGAATGGACAAAATTTTTACCAATTGCGATGAAATATTATGAAAATTAAAAAAAAATCACCTCCTTAAAAGTATTTGTTTACCTTCAACTAAAATGTAGAAACAGAAAATTCCGAATAAATAAATCATTTCAATATTGTTTTAATGTATTTCACATTTGATGTAAGGGCTAGTAAAATGGCTATAAAAATTGTTTCAGTAACTTTTGATCAATCGAACTTTATTGTTATATTTGAGACTGTTTTTGTTGAGTTTACGTTTATAATGTTGAGATTAGACTGTAGACTAAGTGTAGGTAAAGTTGTGGCATCATAAGCAATATGTTACAATGAGTCATACATAAAGTGTCTTTTTCAGGTTTCGGTCTTTCAGAATTATCTTATTTTTATTCCATCATGAGCGCAGGCCATTGTTGGAAAAAACAAAGAAAAGCTTTTTAAAATTTTGTTCTAAAATTTGTTGTTTCTAAAATTATGCAAAAATATTCTCTCCGGCGGGGAATCGAACCCCGGTCTCCCGCGTGACAGGCGGGGATACTTACCACTATACTACCGAAGATCATAGCAAAACCTTCAAAATTTATTGATGGTTGAATGTGTTTTATATTGCGTTACAATTTGATACTTCATTAGGTTAGTTATCTCGAATAGCAACAAAATGCCTTCCCACCGTCCAAAAAATACTTAGCTCAGATGATGAACAAAATGACAAATAGTTATTTGTTCAACAAGTGAGTGTGAGCTCGTCTAGCGAAGCAATCCAGAATTGATACTAATAATGAATAGGCTACTGAGTACAGCAATGGACTCAAAGGCAAGAGAACTAAAACAATTGGATGTCTTGTGAAACATACAACTTGTTCCTCTAATAGCAATAAAATTACGAAATGGCGGGAAATTAATCCTGCCATTTCGCTTCTCGATTTTTTTCTCTAAAGAACTTGCGTTGAGTAATTTTACTGACTGACAGTTACTACCAAAAATGAAGCATGGCTTATTTTGTATTAGCTATATTATTCAATCATTCGTTTCATAGTAATAATTAATATTTAGAACAACTAAAACGAAAAAACACGCTGTTCGCCGAAAACATGATAACATGTACCTAGCGAAAACAATAGGGTTCGTGAAGTGTGCCATTCTAAGTAAAGGTCTCACAAGGTGGCTAATAAATCTATGAAAGGAAAGATATAAATCCATTAGAACATCCGCCCAGAGGCTGTCTGCGAGAATCCACCGAAAATAATATGTTCTAGACGAGATAATGTGATATAGATAAACGAATGTGTAGATGTGGATTTATAAAATACTAAATTGTTACTAAATTACCAAAAAAATTTTTTGAGTATTTACTTTGTAATGGCTCTGCGGAGGACTTTATTAGGTTTTTTTTGTTATTGTGACGGAAGAAGCTCGAGGCCCAACGGACTTACCTCTGCCTATAACAGATGCGTTTCGTCACAAGTCACGAATAGCACTGCGTCCATCACCTTGAGACATAGGTGATTTCCCTGGCTCTCAAGGACTGCTGCCGGAACACACCGTTAGGTGCTTGGCGACAGATTTTCTAGTAGAGGGTGGTCGCTAGCCAGACGGGCATTCGCAAAATGCCCTTCCACCATGCGGTGAAGCTCAAGCCCGTGACGGGATTTGAACCATTGACCTGCTGCGCGGCAGTCCAAAGCCAATGCCACTGAGCCATCACTGCTTCCAGGTTCTCTTGATTTCCTGATGACGATGGGTTTTATAATTTTTTTTTTACCATGAAACACAAAGGAACACTAAACAACCAATTTTTGCATCTTAGTATAAATATTTTGCCCGAAATTCTATAAATAAAAACTCTTGGATAGTAAGCGCGGAGCATTTTGTGTTTTATTTAGGCGTAGGCGTTCAAAATTGTTTCCTTCGAACAAATGTTATACGCATCGCTCCATATTTTTCTATTGACTACGTATAGAGGATAATTTATACATGATCCCACTTTTAGTAAGCACTTATAGAACGGCGAAAGGCAATCTAACAAAGTTTTGTCATGGAAATTTCGGGTCCTTTTCGAGAAATGGGACAAAGGAAAACTTTTGCATTAAGTGATAAGTTGACGTGACTGGCATGCAGTGTCTTTTGAGTCTCGAAGTTCCTTGTTTGATTCCTGAATAAGAATTACGTGGTTTTCCAGATATATTATATATCAATAGTAGTATGAGGTCTTGAATTGTGCCCAGTAGACGGAGGAAGACTCGTCCTCTTTATGATGGTAGCATAACGTATCAGGTGAATCGTTGTTGTTAAGACAGCTCTGCCTATATTTTTGTAGATACTCGTATAAAGACATGATGAGATTTATTACAGGGAAAAATTAAGTCATGTGCGGGATACATTTTTCATATCGTATTTATAATTTTGTAATGTAATATTATCGCCGTATAGCAGGCGTTATTGCAAACATAACAATGATGAGATTTGCTGATAACTAGATAAACCAACAACAAAAATATTTTTTATAAAACTGAATAGATTTTGGATTAATCTGCTTAAGGCTTGGGATGACGCCAACGACCTTGAAGATCTAGGCGGGCGAGCTAATTATCATCGCGCAAGCATGCCACTCGCACGCACCAAACATCGCGGGTGCCCTGCGGCACGGGCATGTATTACACCTAGCGAAGTCATCGCGCTCCGGTCGTCACAGAATAGCAATAACAGCACATCAGGATCAACGTTTTTAATATTGTCTACCTAAAAAGTACTTTATACTTACTTTACATGGAGAAATTATGGGTAGATGTTGCATTTTACTCTGTGACACATTGCGTCCGTCAAATCACTAGCGCTATAAAAATGCTAAATTTTATGGCACAAAATATGATAGGTTTTACGATCACAAAGAAGCATAGGTCCGGCGTCTAGTAATGCATGAGCGGCACTGACGGCTCGTCCCTTGCACCGCGCAAGAGCCCCGCAGTTGCTTGGAAGTAAATGTCGTAACCGCCAAAACGATATCTTTTAATAGAGTACCGTTCCAGTAACGCCTTTTTTTTCTTGGCGAAATTGTAGCACTATAATTGTTATATTTTTTTATTTAAGTATCAAGTCAATAAGCCAAATTAGTTCAGAGTAGAAGGCAAATATATGTCAAAATTGAGACATTTTCGTTATTTTATTCATAGAACAAAAATTAACAAAACAAAAAACTGTCTTGGCGCTTTTGTACATTATGAAATTAAATAAATACATCTGCAAGAATATGGTTCCTAGCTTTAATATTTGAAAAGCAGTAAGAGCTCAAAAATCTCGGTAATGTTGATATTTATGACACAGTTAGCCTTAAGGTGTTTGAGAAAGTTGTTTCAGTAGAACCATCAAATAGTCGCTTTGAACCATGCTAAAAGTTGGCGAATGTTAGCAACTTTATTCCCGGTCCATACGTATCTGAAAAAATCGCTGTTTGTACATTGATTAGAGTTTAGTAGCAGTGTTTATTTATTAGTGTTCAGTGACTGTGTTTAGGAAACCTGCTTAGTGTGAGTCGTGTCTTATACTGTGGAGCTGTCGTATATTATAGATCAGTATTGTTCTCGCCTCTGACGTTGGACAAGCTAATTAATTTAAAATGGGATCTGCATGATTTACATATAAGAAGAATTAAGGTCGGTGTCTGTATAACTTATTATTGACAATTTAAGGCCTAGCACCGACCTCAAAAAATAGTTGCTTTAGGTACCTTCTTAAGTAGACGCCTAGTTTTTTTTTGTAGTAAATTACAAAGTTCTTTACAAGTTTTTTCCGCTATAAGATACAAAAGCCTCTTAGATTTCACTAATAAACATACGCTAGTTTAGTTAAAGTATATATCGTTGCTATTACGTAAACCAATTTTTAATAACTGCAAACTTTTGGAAACAACCTAAAATGTATGTCTAGCAACACTCTATGATTGCACTGTTTAAATTTTATTCGATATTGTTACCTAAATTGCGTTGTATAATATTAAAGAGTCAGACCGTGCACGAGTCACAGGGACTGACATACGAGATCGTAATTATCATCCAAATGAGAGAAAAAGTGACCAGGCTCAGGGACAGCGTCCCGCATGCGGTTGTGGCATTGTCGCGTCACAAAGAGAGCTGCACATACTACACCGACGACAGCTCTGACACCATCGGCGAATTTGTGCGGCGGGCAGAAAAAGCGATGAAAGAGGAAATAACCAACCACAATCTCAAAATGGCATTGAAGGACCGCAACGAAAACGTCGTGGAGGAAATCCTTAACAGACAACGGACCCCGGGGTCAGTGGCGGGTCCATCAGGGACCTAACACAATAAAATGACAAAACAGCACCAACTTTCATTGTAGTGTCATATTTATATAGGATTAACATAGTAAGTTAAAAGTAAGATTGTAACAGATAATAAACGACATGATATATATATATATATATGTACATATATATCCATAAAGGAAATTTAATTGTAGTAGTAAGTTAAAATTAAGTTTATAAGAAATAAAATACGGCGGAAAAAAAAAAAAAAAAAAAAAAAAAAAAAAATGGACTCACTTTAGTTTTTAAGGCAATATACTTTTACAACGCATAACATCATAGTTGTAAGTCATAATGTGATGCATGGAGTATGATATAAGTAATGAACTGTAATCGGAAAAAAATAAATTTAGTCTAAAAAGAGTACGGACCATGAGTCTGTAGGGCATTGTATTACTGAGAAAAAAAAAAAAAAAAAAATATTAAAGAGTACATTAAATTCAATACTTACATGTGTTTTAATACGCAAGGCGATTTTTAATTTATTTAGTCCGTTATTTTTGGCGTGCGTAATGTGCGACGGTCTATCATGAATGAGGACAAAATTGGCAGAATTTGGATACGTTTGTGTGCGTGAGTTGAATCTTCAATAAAAATTGGCAGAATTTCATGCTTCACTTTTGATTCGGACTTATTACTATATTAAATAAAAACAAATATTGATTTCAAGTTTTCTTAGATTTATTTCAGAAAAATGTTTTTAAGAAACAAAATCATAGTAAGCGAGTCAATTAGTAGTAAGTGTGCAATGAAATAAGTGAGTAATGCCACACAATAACTTATTATCGTTTATACTTGTAACCAAGGCAATACATTATACTCGTAGCTAAGTTACCTGCCAAATAGATGATTTCGATCAGAATTTCAAATGTTATATTATACAATGCCATGTTGTACGTAAATAAATATCAAAGACGTAAGTATGATTAATAACAGCAAAGAAAGGTTATAGCTTATTATTTTTTGACCTTTGTATTAGTATTTTTTCCGTTGTCATGATCTCGCCACAAACTCGTTCCGCAGAATACTTGCTTGAGATTTTACAAATTGTAGTAGCTGGATTCATGCTTCGTTGGTTGAGGTAATGGAGAAGCTCAGCTTATTATTGCTACTTTACTAAATTTGCAGAATAAATTGCATAGAAACTTTATGGTCTCTTTACTCACTAAATCTTAAAGTATCTCAGTTGTGGAATTAAATCTTAGTTGGTAGCCAGGGGATAGAAACGGGTTTCATAAACATTTTTAAACCATAAAATGTTCTCAAAATGATCAAAATCTCAAAATGAAGTTAGGAGTAAAAACCATTTCACCAACCTCATAATAAAGGCTCGATTTTAAAACTCTAGTATCGCAACGTGCTTTAGTTGTTCATTGCAACGTGGTCATGATTTGAATAGATGACCGCTAGTGCTGTTTACTACTGAGTGCTTCCATGCTTTGGACTTAACGTGCCCGTAAAGTTGTTGGTTACTGCATGTCATTTCGCGATAGCGACCTGTCTAAATAGCTACCACCCTTAAGTAAAAAATCTGTTACCAAGCAACAAAGGGTACGTTCCATCAGCTGTTCCTCGGAGCTAATTTTTATAGGGTTCCTTGAGCGATATCTAAGACAGTTTCATCGTTTACCATCAGGTGAGGTGATGGTCAGAGGCTAGTCTATACAAGCAAATTATCGTTCTCAAGAGCGTTATTGTAGTTGAAATGTTAGTATACAAATTATTTTTAAATTTTCTTACATATTTTTCTAGTTATATTCCTAGTGTTAGAATGTACCGTGTCAAAGAAAGAAAATCAATATCGTATTTGAAACGTGTGTTAATAAAAGCCAAAGCTCTGCCTAAAGATATTTTAAGTAGCATTATGTCTCCAAAACGCTTCTTGTAGGGAGATACTCAAGAAATATTTTCTCATTTCTCTTTCAAAACATTATAAATAAACTCTCGCGAACGTGCAGAAGGTATAAACGGTAAGAGCGTTGGTTTCATTTGATTATCACTAGATATGATTAAACTTAAAAAATATTTTTTGGTTAAAAAAACTGATAAGTTGGCTAGTCGTCTGCCGGATGGTAAGCGTCATGACTCACTATTGCAGTTACAGTGTCACCATCCTCATTCAAATTAACACTGCACTGCGGTCGTACTCCACGAAGTCAATTCTTATGACATCTTGATCACCTAGTAGTTTCAATTATTACAGTGCCCTGCAGTCCTTAACACAGTAGTGTTTGCTCACTACTTCTTCGATACAGACTAATATTACAGTGGTACCTATCAAGACAGAATCTTGCTCAAGAAACCTTTATATCGCCCAAGAAATCTGTTAATTCATTTATACTTCAAAATCTGTTAATGAGAGTTAGTTAATGTCTCTAAGAAATACATGTTTATCGGGAAATAAAGACTGGTGAAGTGCTGCAATAACTGCGTAAAGAGATGCAGCGTTCACAATCTTAACAGATGATGACAACAAACTGTTTTTTTTACCTGATGGCAGATAATTGATAATGTGGTCGAAGATGTTGCTCAGGCTTATCTAGAATAACTGGCTCTGAAGGACAGCTGCCGGAACACACTATAAGGTACTTGGCGACAGATTTTCCACTTAACTATATAAAACACTTGTTACCCTTACTGCATTTGATATAAGTAACTAATCTTAAGAGCAATCTATCCGATTCATTTCGTGCGTAATGCAAGAAGTGGAAATACGTTAAGTCGGTGGATGCTGAAATATTTTATAATTTAATTCCTGGATGATACTTACGAGAAAAGAAAAAAGCTTGAGCCTTGTACTCCCTTTATTTATTTAACATTGAAATTTTTCAAAAGCACTTCTAGGGATATAAAGCTTATAAAAAACCCAAACCCACACAAAGTTCATTTAGAGTCAATACACGTCAAGAATTTCAAAGTTAAAACTAGTTTGCCAGGAGCTGCCTGTCACGGGTTGAAATGCCGGAACACAAAGTTTAGTAATAAGTGACATGTTTTGTTCTTGAAAGGAGCCATACGAGCATATTATGCCAAATCCTCTGCAACCATAATAACTATGTTTGTTCCAATAATAATAATAATAGTTTTGTTTATTGTGATAAAAACGTTCACTAGAAACAATTACACATTATCACACAGTAAAATTTACATTAATAATAATATAATCAAATGTCAAAGAAATCGAATGTCAACAAGAATAAATGTAAGAGTTAGATATAATGTCAAATTAAATATATTTACAAATAAACATGTCAATACTAGTGCGCTAGGGCGCATTTCATTGGTGTTTGAGACTCTCACAATATTGTAAAAACACAGAAAAAGTAACATTCCATTTGTCACACAATATATTAATTTGGGTGTTGGCGTCAGAACGCGTGATACTGTTATCCCTAGGAACATAAAACAGCTCGTGCCGACGACCGTGCGTACCTATACATTGGTGGAACAAACAATACACACAGAAGGCTTAGTAGCTGGGGGCAGTCGACTGCACCTCTAATGATTTTACAGCCGACGACAATTTGATCGAGGGGAAAAAAAAGTTTGAAAAACGTTGTCCGCGCAAGAAACGGGCTCACATACAAAAACATTGTTTCAGAAACACGCAGTGAACATTTAATCAGCTCAAAGCTGCAAACCTCGAAAATCATAGACATATATTTTTGGCTTCGACTATAGACAAAAGTTTTATTTTGTCGCGTCCAATGGTTAAAAAACGTTGGCAGGAGATGCGCCTTGTGTTAATTCCGCATTTTATTTTTGGGAGGGTTGAATGCGTTTCTTAAACTTAAAGCGTTTTATTTGCTCTTTGCCGTATTGGACTAACATATTTATTTACTAAACTGCAACAACACCAACTCGTAGGTGACGATGGTCCCGAGTAACTGAAAGTAAGAGATCTTTATATTAACAAAACGTATATTATTACTTGCCAATAATTATATAATAGGACAGTAGGCCCAGATTGAGTTTTATATGTGATACGCCGCGAGTGAGTAAACGCAATTTTGTATAGCAAAAGCACAGCGCCCCTTGCGGCAAGTTAGTGAATCAAGAATTATGCCAAAGACTACCGTTACGTATCTCGAGTATAACTCTATGACTATTTTTTATTTACTTTTTTGTCCATTTTAGGTGAGCCTTTGACCACTATCTAACCTGATACATAGATCTCATCGTAACTATGTTTATTATAATAATTAAAGTTTGTAACTTTCTATTTAAATATCTTCAAATTACAATAAACACCGCATGCTACATATTTATACCAACTAAATATTTATAGCTGATATGTTAGCCTTTGGCCGCTATCTCACCTGATGGTAAGGGATGATGTAGTCAAAGATGTTGTTCAGGCTAACCTAGAATTATCGAATCGAATTTACGCACAAACCTTAAAATACAGTTGTGCGAATATAACAAAAAATACATACTTAATAATAATTTGGACAAAAAAAACATCTATTCCCGATACAATTTTGACAGAATGTATAGTTCGTAATATTTTTTAATAAAGGCATGCCGCTCATCAAAAGAACGAAAGCATCACCCACATCATTCACAACGTATTTGTTTACGACGAATAAAAAGGTTCCGTTCGATCAAATAATGTAGTTAGTGAATTTAGTAGAATTTTGTCGTTATACAAACATGTCTATAATGCATAGTAATCAAGACCTTCATTATGAAATTGAAAAACTCACGGTTAAAATCATAGTTCTGGTCACGTAGAAAAAGTCTAAGCAGCTAAGTGCCACTTTCGTGTTGTTTATTTGCTCAATAAACCGCTCCACCTGGAAAATATTGCTTGTGATCACTGTTCTCAGTATTCCAAATTCGTCATTAAAAGAGTTTTATTTATATCAAACTAATACTTAGTTAAGGAATACAGTATAAAATGTTTATTTATTTATGCATGATAGGTTACCCTTTGACCACTATCTCACCTGATGGTAAGTGATGATGTGGTCGAAGATGTTGTTCAGGCTAACCTAGAAGTAATGTATCGGAAAGCCACTAACAGCCTTAACAGTTCCTAGCAGTTTTGAAGAGCCAGTTCAATAGGCTTGCCAGTTCATTTTGGCAAGCGGATTGGCGCGGGCACTCGAAGCGATCATGCTTAAGAAAATGTGTTGGCAAGCGGCGACATCGTGTGTCGCCCTCTTTCCTCACAAATGGTTGAGGAGGACGATGGCTGGCATGCGACTCAACTCGTGTACGAGTGCTGCTTGAGGACACTGGTATGTCGGAATGCCGGTAAACACCTGTTTGTAACTCTTTGTAATAGTGCAATATAATAGATATAATAAGGATTCCTTTTAAGTGTTCCCCCCCCCCCCCCCCCCGCCTAAGTATGTAAAAATGCTCCCTATGGTAATATATTATTAATAAATTTCTTGGAAAACTTAAAAAACGGCTCGGACCCTGAAGCATGTGGATAATAACTAAATCTTATTAAAAAGGGGCCAGTTCCCGTTTTATGTCCAGCCTGATAATTTTCTATTCGACTAACACTCAATTATATTAAGTGCGGGACTCCTAGTGTCGTGCTTAATATCTGATACAATGTTTGATAATTTTTAGTATTGGAAAAAACGGTTGATTAGAAAATGTATCACAGCGGCCATAGTAAAACATATGATTCTGTATAACGAACCGGTTACTTATTACATTTCTAAAGATAAAGCCTTTTGAAGATATAAAAAACTGGCGAAACGCTGGACGGGGCGTAGGGTTAGTCTTTCATCATCTACAGCCATGATGTCCACCATTTACACCAGTAGGGAAGTTTACCATAGTCCCCCACCAGGCTTCTTGAAAATTGCAGTGCTGTGGCACTTCTTCAGAAGATGCTCTTGGACACCTTAAGGTCTTTCCCTTTCATCGCTTTTTACGACTCTTTCAGAAAAAATATAAGTGGGTGCAATTCTGGCCAGGTACCACTCTGGGTAAGCTTTGTTATTAGGGTCCCGTTTTCTCATACAAACCTTAAAATTTAAACATTAGCCTTTGTAAGTAATAAACTTACCTCAATATTATACTTATTACTCGGCAACCCATACAGAGCCACCAACGGACCCCGTGAGTTGGAGTGGATCCTGGCGGCCAGCAGAAGAACGAGCAAAGTCCGCAACACAAGAAACGAAAACGAATAGGCGAAGTAAACTGAGTGCTCTATTCCATGTAGAGTTCTAGAAAATAAATGACAAGAAGGCAGAAATAAAAGATGAACAAAATTTTTCAGGCAAACAGCGTCAATTTCGATTTTTCCAGCCAAGGTGTCAACCATGTGCTTATAACAGGTATTTCCAGTCCATACAGTCCCACCAACTTATCTGTTCAGGTGGCAGAAAAATTAACTAAAACTTTCCCTCAAATTGTGACAGTTTGTAGTTGATTTCCTTGACCAGTAGCGCCCTCGAAAACTGCACAGTTAAGTTGGTGGTACTATAGATATATATGTCCATGATCGTACCTTACTACCAGCTGAGCGTCCTAACAATGCGCAAACTATCCGCTAGGTGTCACTATAATACTGAAACTTTATTACTGTAATATCATGGAATGCATTCCGCTGTCAAATGTTTGATCATTGGCTGTAAAAAAGAATGCTTTCAAAAATCAAGCATAACAACAATAACGATACTTAGTAATTGTAATACCACCCAAAGGTAAAGAACCTTAAGTCCACAAAAAGGTTTCGGAGAGTTTAGTGCATCAAATTTCTCTCATATCTCATAGCCAAAGCGATAATGGTCATCATAAGTTTTTTTCACAACAATACGACTGTTTTTTTCTTAAAGGCGCATTTTAATATGTCTGTCACTTTCATCATCATGAAAAGGATGTACCTACTATAAACCTTATTGGTTGGCACTTAAGGTACTTTACCTTTCTTTCTCCTACAGATATAAGCATCGGACATGATAATTCTTGAATGGGATAATATGTTTTTTATCATACAACTTCACGTTTATATTTGTACTATGATTAAAGTAACATGATTAGCTCTCAACAAATTACGTGTCGGAAGCTGTGTAAAAACTTGATGTTAAGCAGTGGTTATGATATGTAACCACATAACGAAACAAACATACTACACTAGACTAATGTCCGTCGCGATCGAAACGCTTCCGCGAGCTAATTTTACTACTACGGCCATCTACTGACGAATCATTGAACTACGTGAACTGAAGCAAGATGGGTGCGTTCGGAAATCACCGCGTGAATGTGAAAGTTACCCGAGTCCTGTTCGGAAATCAACTTAGTGATTTTTTTTTACATTAATTTGAGGCTGTTCGAAATACAAACTGCGATTATAAGAGAAAATTCACTGGGCAGTTGAATTTGTTATTTGCATGGAAGTAATAAGTACTAGTTGTACGTAGTACTTATTATATCCATGTTTATTTGTTACTCGGTGCAAAATAGGGTGAAGATCTAAGTTACTTGTCATTTAAAAGTTCACATTGTGCTCTATTTGTTTATTTTTTTTTGTAGTTGGCACAGATTCAGCAATTGTGGAAACACACTCTCCTCCTATATCAAGAGTCCCGGAACGTAACAGGTAAATTTGGTGTTCCGTCTACTCAGACACAGACAGTGGCATTTACTAGGTTTTGATCTCATTCCTTTAGCCATGCACAGAACACATACACTTCTCGTAAAAGTTCTTGACACTGTTTTGGTTTACGTGTCAGTATTGCAAGGTCGTCAGCAAAAGCTAAGATGGATTCTGTGTATCTGTTATTTATCTTAAGCCAATAGCCCCACTTTTTTCATGACTAATTAGCTTGTCAATTAAAATATAAATTACTATATTAAATGCTATTGCTGACAAGCAGCAACCTTGGAACATACCCACATTGTATTATGTCCCTTTTGGATGATATAACGAATTATAATTGAGAGTAATATGATGCGATGATGTCGCTGACTACAAGTGGAAAGTTATACCATTTCATTGCGAACAACAGTAGTCGTGCTGCACAGAACCAAACGCGTTCTCTAAGTCTATCCAGCACACTGTTAATTGCCTTTCATGTGTTATGGCGTCCTTTAAACTTTCCGCTAGATGAGTATTGTTCCAGGCATCCAGAAATTCCAGGCAAAAACCATTTCTGGTGATTTGACCTAAAATACCTATTGTTCATCATAAATTGTGTCATTCTAGTTTTTTTAAATTGATATAAATATTTTGCATATTGATACGGAGACTTCATGCGTTTCAGGGCTCCATCAGTAGACTGATTTCCATCACTGGACTAGATTCATCCCGGGACCAGGCATTTCTTGCCATGCCCACTCTGCACCAGGTGTTTCCGCGCGCCGACACCTGACTACTGCCCCCTGACGGCCGGTGTCTGACGCCGACAGACTACGGCCTCTCGCCGGGTACAACCTACCGTTGCGTCAACCTGTCTGTAATCCACGACTCTCTTCATGGTACAGTTGGTATGCATGATGGTAGGGCATTTTGCGAATGCCCGCCTGGCTAGCTATCACCCTCAAGTAGAAAATCTGTCGCCAAGCACCTAACGGTGTGTTCCGGCAACTGTCCTTGAGACCTAGTACTTCTATGTTAGCCTGAACAACATCTTTGACCACATCATCACTTATCATCAGGTGAGATGGTGGTCAAAGGCATAAAAAAAAAAGTTGAATCTGTTTCTTTTCATTTTCTTTTCACTTATGCAAACTACTACCCTTGCTAGGTAGGAAAGTGACATAATGTAGCTCTATTATTATCATAACATTATATTATTATCGTATATATAGCTCTATTATTTTAAACACAAATATAGTTATAACTCACTCATAATTCTTAGGATTTCTGTTTTGACAAGCCACAAAATGCCCAGTTTTTGTTTTGCTGCAAAGAAATATTGTAATGTATTAATAGAAAACAGGTTTTACGAAAAGCTTGTAAAACTTTACGTCACTTACTTTAACGTGTAAAATAGCTGAGTGCAAATAAAATACAAATTACAGCCAAACGATGCTATTATATAAATGCCAACTTGTCTGTTTATCAGTTTGACCAAATGAACGATGCTAAGGTATTGGACACGAAATGTGTTTGCTGAGAAGTTGTTCTGCAATAGAAAATATATAACATTATTATGATGTTTGTTGGCAGGTCCATCATAGACAGACACTAATAGATATATACAGTTACTTGCAACCGCATCCTTCTATTCGGTGGAAGTTTAAAGTCCTATAAGGATTTAAATCTCTTTGTAATAAAGCTTTGTCTTTGATATGAAGACTTCTCTCATTGTTGTTGGCAACCAAAAACTATTGCTCAAATATTAAGTACTTATCTTAAAATGTTGTACTTAGTACTAATTTCACCGCGCTAAGCACATTTGCTAATAATATGTATAAAGATTTTTTTATACCTACCTGCCGCACTGCACATTTCAATAGATTGTTGTGCGTAATCAAATGTTCCGTTAGATAAATAGAAATCACCATAAGAAGTAAATCATTGAAACTCCAAATGAAAGTTGATTGTATGTTGAAAACCTGTAACGAAACACTGATTATATAGAGAAAAGACTGACGTGTAGGAGTCTTAATTTAGAATTTAGGGTTCCAACTTCCTGCACTATGTAGATATTTTGAAGATTTTGCTGAGCCGTTCTTAACCGATCAGCTATTATGCAACGTCCGCCACGATCACGACTTGGATGGTTGACTGCTAGTGACATTACTAACACGTGAATGAGCAGCCCTATATAGAAGAAAAGCTTCTAAAGTCCAAAATTCTTACGATTTTCAAAGGGTTATCACTCGCTTATTGAAAATGAAAAACTGGGCAACTGCGAGTTAGGATTCGGCAATGAGCGCAGACGAGCAAACGGGCGGACAGACTGATGGACAGACATGACATATGTCGAAGTGACAGGTGATGATATATTCCTCGAAATAAGTTTCAAATTTGGATACCAAATATTTTAAAAACTACTAGAACATGGGTCTTATTTGTGACAGATATTAAATTGACACTTATTGACATATATTATCTCGATTTTGAGTTTATAATTGGGTTTCAAATATTCAAAAAATAACCAGGAAATAAGTTGCCCAGTTTTTAATTTTCAATTACTGAGCGACAGCCCTATGAATAAGTATATATATATATATATATATATATATAATAGTGAAGCTTTCCTTCTGTACGGTTATTTATTCATGTGCCCCGCGCTTCTTGTCGTAACAAGTTACACACATACAGCTGCGCGTGTAGCAGTGAAGCTTTCCTTCTGTACGGTTATTTATTCATGTGCCCCATGCTTCTTGTATTGACAATTTACAGAAATACAGCTGTGCGTGTAGTAGTGAAACTTTCCTTGTATACTGCTGTATTAATTCTGTATTAATACTCATCATCGTATTATAAAAGAAACTCAATTTATTTGAATAAAAGTGATTAATAATATATATCAATTTAGTTATGGACAACATATATGTTTTCTATGGCGGAATATATCGCACGTGCCTTAGCTTTGGCCTCGTGGACTCGTTTATATCGAGTTCTTTATAGAAATATTTATATACAAAATTGAAATTGAATGCAACTACTGTGATATTTTAGAACCTAAACACTACTACTACCTCCAGTTACAAAGGTTAATAATGGTAAACAAAAATATGCACAAACCATCCCATTCAGTACGACACTAGCTTACATCCGCCCTTTTGCCAGTGTCATATTTAGTTATTTTGCGCCAAGTATGTTTCGAAAGTTTTTTCGTAGCTATAAATCATATTAGAAGACTTGTGGTCTAATTTGATTAAAAAAGACGTTCCAGGGTATTTTTTATATTAATGTCACGGAACAAGCACGAAGCCCACGTGATGTTAAGTGAACTAACTATTGCCTATAACAGATGCATTTTTCAAGTCACTAATTGCATTGCGGCCGTAACCCTGATACATAGTTGTTAAATCTCATGTGCCTGTAATTTTACTGGGTCTCAAGGACTGCTGCTGGAACACACCGTTAGGTGCTTGGCGACAGATTTTCTACTTGAGGGTGGAAGTGAGCCAGGCGAGCAATCGCAAAATGCCCTTACGCCATGCCGTGAAGCTCAAGCCGGCGGTGGGGATCGAACCAATGACATGGCAGTCCATAGCTATTACCGCTCGGCTCACATTGCTTCTAAAAATTGTATCAAACACACACACTGGATAAAAAAATGTATTATTAGGATAAGAAATATAAGTTAATCTTATACTAACCTCAATAAGTATACCTTTCCATAGAGCAAATGAGGTATAGTCGAAGATAAAAGGCATATTGAAACGAAAAAATGATTCGATGATGGTATCTGCTGCGCAAGAATATGCTAATGCTAACCCATAGACTAATGACAGAATGTGTTCAACTGAAAATGGTAACACTTTTTATCACACATGTTTGGAAAGCAGGTTGTATCTCGAAATGCTAGGAGAAAGTTCAATTTTCTGCTACGTATATTATTCGTAGGTCCTGGGATGTAAGTATATGTGAAAATAGAAAATTGGAAAACCAAAAATGGCATTTTATATTCACTATTTATTCTGCCGAACAGGTAAGTATCGCGGCTTCTTCTAAGAAGCGTCTTAGTATAACGTAATTAATTTTTGTCTTAATTTCAATAAGTTTATTTTTTTATTTTTAAGCTTGATATTGTTTTTATGTTAGCCATATGTGGTCGAAGATGTTGTTCAGGCTAACCTAGAAAGTTTACATAATACACCCTTCAGTGCAAATGAATGGCTTGGAACACACTTAACAAAGAGAAATCTTCTGGTACTGTACCTACTAGTAAAACAATTACTGATTTGTTTTACTACATAATAAATATTTAATAAAAATATTGGCAGTGGCTCGGCATTTATCGCAAATCTCTAGTTAAAAACCTTGTTGTAACAAATAGTGATAAATAGAAAAGAGAAACCAGAGTCACAATAAGCAAAGACA
Organism: Plagodis pulveraria; assembly: GCA_963890685.1. Lineage (NCBI taxonomy): Eukaryota > Metazoa > Arthropoda > Insecta > Lepidoptera > Geometridae > Plagodis > Plagodis pulveraria. Next base: position 8,942,803 of record OY982950.1, read on the forward strand.
GTTACGGAAATCCTGATTATATTATGAACGTCATTTGAGAACATGACGATTGTGAAATCTTTCCTTGCATTAGTAAATAGTAGAATGAACAAATTTATATGTAAGCGATCGCTCACAAATATAATCAATTATAGTGTCAGACCAAATATTATGTACCTTGCTTGTGAAACAATCTTTAAAAAAGGTTCTTATCTGAATTCTACTACCTCCACAACATATTGTCAAAGTTCCCAACATTTTGTATACTTACGTAGGTATGCGCAGTTATAAAAAGACAAAAACGCTACGCGTTTTTGGTAAGTAGGTACATAACATGGCACAATAACTAATTACATGACCAATCTCAAGTAAACCACCTGGTGGGAGTTCAAGCCCCTAAAATTCAAATATTACTGGCTCCGGGCAACTCTGGTACACATTCTATGTAAAACTATGGTACATTAATTGCGCAAAGAGTCAATCAGTTCAACAACATGGTCCATAATTTGTGGAAAAAGTCGGTTCATCCATATTGTCACTATTGTGTTCTCGGTGCCCTTTGATTTTTTTTGTATTGAATCTCTTGGAGTATAGCTTTTGAGGTTCATATTAAGTACTTGTAGGTCAGTAATGATATTGTTTAGGGATAAATAATACGTACAGAGATTATTTCCGTATTGAGTGGACTGTATCTAACTATATCACTGTAAATAGCCTGGCGGAATGAACAAATATGCACTACTTTCACTGAACAGAGAAGGATTCCTGTAATACTCCACCCACTTCAGTCCACACACTAGTGACATACATTTATGCTTGGGCTTGTTTCGTAACAATGTTATTGTTACGGAACAAGCCCGAGGCCCACCTGATGTTAAGTGGCCTTACCTCTGCCAGACAGACGCATTTCGTCAACGACGAATTGCACTGTGCCCGTCACACTGAGACGTACAGTTGTTAGGTCTCATGTCCCTGTAGTTTTACTGGCTTTCAAGGACTGCTGCCGGAACACACTGTTCGGTGCTTGGCGAAAGATAATCTACTTGACGGTGGTCGCTAGCCAGCTCAAGCGCGCGGCGTGATTCGACCATCCACCTGCTGCGTGGCAGTCCATAGCCAATGTTACTGAGCCATTACTGCTTCTTATTTCTTACTTTTACTATTTGTTCCTTTCTTGAGAGCTGTTAAATCATACAATATTAGTACTTAACTAAATTATGTTTCTAGACGTAAAACCAGCCTTCCAAAATGTTGCGATTGACCAATCATAGCCATTCAATATCATATTGTCCTAATTGTTTATGTTCTCTGTTACAGTATTCCAGAATATTCTCTATTCCTGTTCCCCTTATACAACGAGGTCCTAATCTCTCGAGGTTGTTCCATGACTTTGGTTATAACTTATAATAGGTTAAGTTCAAATATTCTATCAGAGTTTGAGAGAATTTTCCTGATGCTTTGTGGGTGGGGTCAGTACGAGCCTATTTTTTAAGAAGACTTTAAAGAAAATTCCAGTTTTTATATCATGTTACCTTTTACATTACAACTCCTCACACAAATTTCTGGAGTTGTTTTTATCTAACAAACATTTCATATGTATAAACGTATAATATTCATCAAGATTCATACAGCACTGAACATCCTATCATTATATATGAAATGAAGCATTATTCTTAGACAGAAACAGACAGACAAAATCTTTTAGCTTATTAACATACCTCTGCTGTTGGGGATTCATAAATACCTGAAGCTGCCAAAAATATGCAGACTGAAGTGCGGTTGCAAATCTTTGATACGTCCCTCGAAAACGGGGGCAGGTCTGCTTCAATATCCTTAACCCTAGTCATCACCCTCGGCAAAAACCAGCCGATATTTGCCAAGATTATAGAAGATACCAAACTTGACGAATAGAAGATGGTATTAGCTGCAACGATAACATGATCAAAATTAAACAAATATAGCTGAAACAAGACACCGAAGATTTGCTTTGTGAATAATTATTGTATTGCAATTTTGATGTTGATCTCTTACTTGTTAAAGAGATGCTGTGGTGAAAAACGTTTAACAGGCTAAACCAAGATTAGAAAAAGGCTCAAGGAAAATTTTTGTTTGTGTTTATAGGAATAATATATTATAATTTGGGGAGGGTGCGTAAATGCATATTATAATAATTCTTTGAACATATAAATTATCATCATCTGCTGTTAATTACCTCACTTCTACCAACATCAGTTATATCACTATGCTTTTTTCATTTTAGCTATCAATATAAATTGTTAAAATTAAAGAGCTAAGGTTCCATAGCCGACAACGATCTGTAACCGTTTCCTTGTTAGAACTCGAAGCAAAATAGCTTTTAAAATCTTGATGAATTTGATATACTTACTGAGGTTGTTCAATGATACTCCTTTCTGAATCAAGCAATAAAACGACATGAAGAACATCAGGCATTGTCCGGATAGACTGACTGCGTACAAGGCAGTATATGGAGAGCGGAGATTGAAACTGAAAAGAAAAAAAAGAAGTGTTTTCTAAGATTATCAAACCGAATTTTTCAAATTCTTTATACATTTTTCAATTAAAATCCTGTTCTAAATTTGTTCAGTTTTTATCATCATTAGTTCATGTTTAGCCCAATGTTTAGAAAATGTGACCTTTTGTTTTTGCCATTCACTTCAATTTACACAAAATTAGATAAATTTTCATCGAAATTATAGACAATGAAAGACTGAAAGTCAATAAGATGCCAAAAACAAACGAAATCTTCTTTATCGAGGATTTTAATTGAAAAATATGAAGAACTTGAAAAATTTGGTTTGATAATCTTAGAGAGCACTTCTTTTTAACTCAACTTTTTTATGGTAATAGATATAGAAATTGTAAAATTTTATCCAGCACTAATCTATATATAAATTAAATTCAAGTTTTATTCATAAAAAAAGGCGAAAATAAATAAAAAATAATTCTTGGTTTCATTATAATTGATCATTATTAGCGTAAAAAGGCAGACGAGTAGGGGAGGCCATTTCTGGGAACCGGAACAGACTTACTGACTTTTAACTTGAGCAATGGAGTGATATCTTCGAAATTCCGATACAATGTTAATAGGTCAGCTCAACTTTTATACCTGTCCCACGCAATGAAGATATTTTTGTGTTCAAGGCGTGACAATCGGAAATATGTTGCTTTATCGTATATATTTTTTATATATACTGAATTTGTTGTTATTGGTGGATTGCTAACCATTAATCATTTGTATGTGAATGAATTAAAACAGTACAATAGCAAAAAAAGTACCATTTGGTATTCTAGCCTAACTTCCATAAATAAATCATGATTTAGTAATTACCCACCAAAATGAACTGAAACATCACTATCGTAATGTCACAATTTTTTATGATATATCACATGCACACCTACAGGATTGATTGTATTACTCCATAATGGTCACTATTGGCAATAGATGCAACCAACAAATATAGGCTAAATACTATTAATTTAATAATTGAGTATATTTTCGTTTTGCATACTCGTACACGTACCTGTTTTCGGTACGGTAAGGCATCGCACTTGTCAAGCAGTCTTATCTGACCTGGGGGCCAACTCTCATATCTTTATTCAGTCTTATTTTAATCTTACATAAACAATTTTAATTTCACCCCACATACCACTTTAGTAAACTTACATTAGAACTTTTACGCGAGAGCGAGCAGCACACATTGAATAAAATCATTTGTGCGATAGAGATAGCGCTTTAAGAATATTATTGTTTCGTGACGGCTACTGTACGAATCTAATAATTCATATTTTAAGTTTGAAATAATGATGTTGGTTTTCCATAATAATTTTTAAAAGGTGGGAGTTGGGCCCTTGTAGTTTTATAGTTTGTAAAAGTAGAAGGCCGTGGCTCTAGTACCTACGTTACAACTTTCAATTCAATGGTAATGATGGTCGCGAATCGCATTAATTACCTGTTATTATCATGATTGTCTTTTAAATTCTATCAATTTCAATTCCTTTGAAATATCCAGATTAACACACTTGATTTATCAGGAGCAACGTTATTAAATCGTCATTGTATTCACACTGTTTTCTTATGCATCGCACTTTTCTCGTCTGAACGGCGTTAAGTTGAAATTTTTAATAGAATACAATATATATTGTTTATTACCTGAGTTTATCACTGGAGTGATGTGAGAGTCCAGATAAAGGAAACAGCCCTATCACGCGGCTGCACAATAATGTACATCTAATGGAAGAATAGAAACCTCCAGCTCCGGTTTTGGTCATCTGCAGTGTGTCTTCTAAGGGCTTCAGATTATTCCACATTTTAATCATTGTTTTGTTCACATAGATTAGAAAAATTCACTCTGTTCTGTAATCGATTTATATGTGCATTATATTATTTTAGATCTTATTTAGGATGGATTTTTTACACTTTGTAATTTATATATCTTTCCAAAACATTTGTTTCCCTGATTTGTAATCTAGAACTTCCCTTGTTTTACTTAGGTAATATAAATAGCTGTATATTTTAGGAACTCTATTATTCTAAGATCACTGTCCATCTATTATTTTTACTGTGAATATTTCATGGTAAAAAATACGAATAACGGTACTTAATCCAATCATAACATAAACCTAAATTCTAATATATTTATTTTTATGACTTCCGTCATATATAAGGCTTTTAGAAATTATTCCAGAAACTGCAATATTTTCACAAACACATTATTGAATCAGGGCCGAAAGTTATATTTTTGTCATATTCGTTTGATCAGCTGTTGATATCTTATAAAAAGCAATAAAGCAAGTAATATAAAACCAAAGGGAAAATATTACATTCACCGTGTCGGCAATAATCTTCCCTTAAATTTGGAAATCAACTACAATTTACTGTAATAGTGAACCTCCATTCTAAAATAATATACGAGTAAAGAATGAGTAAAATTACGCTCTGAATATAAGTACGCGCCGGAGCAGCTGGTTAGGAGTGGTTTTGTATGTGTTGTGTCACCTGAGCTTTAAAAAGTAATGTTATTATTGTTTTTATATCGGTAACGGTAACAATGGAATGTAAACATTGGTACCACGACGTTATTGTATGGACATTAAGTAAACATTGTTGTGACATGTTATTTGTAGAGTTATAAAGTTTGAAACTACCTTTCATAAGGGTCGAATAAAGATAATGATGAAAAAATATTTTTCGACACGTCCATGACACTGTTTTTACGACGCCTTAAGTGTATAAATAAACATTTTTACATGTCAGGGTGGTAAAATTGTATATCTTTTAATAATAAATCTGAGAGATTATTGAAAATTTACGAATTCTAACCAACACCCACTCTCTGACAGTTATTTAATAAATATTTCAGAACGATTTTTGGTACTGTTTTTCCAACAGTGCGTAGGAAAACATTATCAAAAAGCGAGTAGGATACATTAAGTAGTTTTAAGGAGCTATTTGATTAAATTTTACCAAAGAAAATGTAGTATAAATATCCTTAAACGGGTAAGCAGCAGTGTGTAACACCCACATTAAATCAAATGCTCTTGGGTCCTAAATATTGGCTGGGGCGAGCTTATTACCATCTTATTGGTATTTTGTTGCTTAAAAATGTTTCGATGAAATACACTTATATGTCAACTCTAGGTTTTTTTTTAATGTTGAGTAAATATCTGTTAAACATATATGTAGCGAGACCTTACTAATCACACTAGATGGTAAGCGGCAAGCCTTTCCGTTTCTCACCATCCTTATTCTGCTCGACACAACACTGCGCTCGTCATTCCGAGGCTTCAGTTCTGATGTTCATTTGCCCTGTAATTTCAATTGTTATATACAGTGCATGGGGTGATGGAATAGAATGTCACCCATCATCTCTACCCGTGATTGTCGTAAGAGGCGACTAAGGGTAACATACTAGAAGGTGTGCAGCATCACTTTCTGAGGAACTGATATCTCACACTGCGGTTCCCAAGACGCCTGCCAAGCGTGGCGATTATTAATAAGAACAAATATTACAAAATATTCGAGAGAAAATGTGCGATTCGAACCCGCGTCCATCCCCCTATAGCCGGGATATGCTCTGACCACTTGAGCTTACATGACTTGCCCATGACTCATAACCCTAATTTTTCCTCTCGTTCTTTATTTAACCATCGTATTGGGATGCAGCGACTCCTATAGTAATCCGCCGATCAGGCGTTATTGCAATCATAACCAGATTAAAAGAACAAATATTTTACGAAAACATGACATGAATATTTTAATAAAACACTTATAAAATATAAAAAAATATATTTAATGACAATTCCGCCTAATTTTCATGTAGCATTCTCAGGAGGTTTTGTCTCTTCTAGCGCACGATCGAGACATAAAGACATATTGTACGTGGGGATTATCGCCCCCCCCACCGTAATAGGGGAGGCTGTGTTCAGCAGTCGACAAGCCGACTGTTTTTTTTTTATGTTATTGTGATGGAACATGGATTTGAGGCCCACCTGATGTTCAGTGGACTAACCTCTGCCTGTAACAGATGCATTTCGTCACAAGTCACGAATTGCACTGCGCCCTCACCTTGAGAAATAGTAGTTAAGTCTCATGTGCATGTAATTTCACTGTCTCTCAAGGACTATTGCCGGAACACACCGTTAGGTGCTTGGCGACAGATTTTCTACTTGAGGGTGGTACAGTAAGTAACGTGCTTTTCACGTCTTAGCACAGTAGTGTTTGTATACCACAGCTTCACAGCTTACCAGTAAGTAGCTAGCCCAGAATGTGGGCTGCCTTGCACCACTGCATTGCAATGTTCTGTACTATATCCAAAGGGAAAAGTAATTTTAATTAAAACAATATACAATATAAAAACTTATGACCTAGTTTTTGACAGCGAAATTACACAGTGCAACTCGTCGTTAACGAAATGCGTCTGTTATAGGTAGAGTTTGGTCCACTTAACATCAGGTGGGCCTCGGGTTTGTTCCGTCACAATAAAGTAAAAGAAAAAAAAAATAACTTGGATTTATTATTTACTTTTGAAGCTGTTAACAAAACCTTTTTTTTGTTTCGGGCAGTTGCGATGGAGGTCTCTACACGAGCTTACTAGAGACTCGCGCTTGTCTGGTTTCAATAAAAAGCTCTATCTCAAGAACGTTCACAGTTTTAAAAGTCTGTATAATAAAGAATTAACAATATTAATTATACTGTTAGAATTATTTTAATAAACTGAGTACACAATTTTTCTGAGTCGCACTTAGTCGGTTTATTTTAATTTTCTAACTGCGACCAACTGCAGATAACTTTACCCCAGTCAAAGTGTTTACGTAAACGCGAGTAGAAAATATATATAAGTTTCAAAGTAGTTGGCAAGTCTTGAAGACATGCAATTTATTTCATTCGTTGCAAGCAATCTAAATTGACGGCAACTTATCTTAAAAGGAAAGCTAAAATTATTATTTCTGAGATAAACTCGAGTTTTGCAGCAGAGTCGAACCAAGAAGTTTTGATTAAAAATTAATCACAAAAAACTATCCTAATATGCAAAACTGATTTATTTTTTTATATATAAACCTACCAAATATATTAAAATTGTAATCCAACAATGGCCCAGATGCAATATTTACAACAAGAATGAATAAAATAATATACTTACTAATAATATTTAGGTCTTAGTAGCAAAACAACATTAAACGGTTTAGAGTTAATGAATTACTATGTGTTATAATTGCGAAACTTTAAACAATATTAATATTTGGGGCTGCCGCAGCCGTTTTAATAACATATTGTGCAGTAAAGCAATGATGGCCGAGCGGCAACAGCTATGGACTCCCGTGCCGCAGACACATGGTTCGATCTCCACCGCCGGCTAGAGCCTCACCGCCGGAAGGGCATTTTACGAATGCTCACCTGGCTAGCTACAACCCTCTTGTAGAAAATCTGTCGCCAAGCACTTAACAGTGTGTTCCGGCAGCAGTCATTGAGAGCCAGAAAAAATACAGGCACATGAGACTTAACAACTGTATATCTCAGTGTGACGGGCGCAGCGCAATTGGTTCGGACGCAATGCATCTTTTATATGAAAAGGTTAGTCCGCTTAACATCAGGTGGGCCTCAAGTTTGCTCCGTCACAATTACATGTCACAATCATCATCACCTTCTAATTTATTATAATCATTATACCTCCCTCAAAAATAAGTAAATTGAATTTCAAATCCAATGTTTATTTCTTATTGAACAAAATATTCTAGAATTGCGATTCCTTCTAGTCTAGAGCTAGGTTCCCGTAACATACGTACGCACCGGAAAGTCAAACAGCAGATATATTATAATAGGCCTGTTGCACTCTAATAATAAAGCCCGTAAAGGTTTGTAGAAGTATCTAAACCACTCAAGTTTTGAGAGATTTTAAGACTTTGTATGAAATTGGAAGTCGAAATTCCCGAAGCGGAAAGTAGAATTTAGCGCACAAAGAGTGCTTCCGGGCCCTGTTAGTAGTACGTGTAACGTAGACAAGAGTATAAGTTTTCTTCCGCAATTTACATAAGAGAGCAGTCTCGACTCATCTCAAGATGCTTTTCGGTGACTTCTTTGTTCTGCAAGTATGATGTAAGCATTCTCCATACTTTCATAAAATTCTTGTACCGGATGTTTTATTGTTTTTGAAGGTACTTTTGGTATAAAAAGGTCTCTGTAACACTTTACTCTGGATTTTTTTTGTGAAAATTGTTATAAGCTCGTAACAGATTCTCTATACATTACTTAATGTTGCCAGACGATTACAGTGTATATTTATCACCATATCAGGTATTAAAAAATAACTCAGTGGTACAACAATCTTGCCGTGGGGTGCCGTGCTAGAATGTCACCCACTCATCTCTACCCGTCGTTGTCGTAAGAGGCGACTAAGGGTAACACACCAGAAGGTGGGCAGCAGCACTTTCTGAGAAACTAATATCTCACACTACATTCCCCAAGACGCCTGCCTAGCATGAGGGTTATGGCAAATCCCTCCATAATGGAAGAGGCTGCGTTCAGCAGTGGACAATCCAGCTAATACTGTACAACGATCTCACAAAGGTTTTCAGAATGGACGTGATTTATTAAGAGTATTGACAGCAGAAATTGCCAAGGAGGGGAAGCTTCAAACAGCTATACTCGCCTTTAACGTCGTTTTTTTAGCAAAATTTGTATAACTAATAATTTTACAAAGAAACACCTGAGGAATAAATAATATATTAAAAGCAATTAGATTCGTCCCAAAATCAACCGTTACTTTATGCTAATGTTAGAAAAAATATTATACCGACATTACGTAAATAGAAGAGGTGTCATTCCCTCGGATTTTTAAGAACAGTATTCAAATATAGACCACGAGTAAGTGCTATTCTATACATAAATCGTTATGTATAGGATATATTTTTATGTAATCATATAATATCTAGATTACCATAGGATATTGCCTAGACAGTGTTGCTTAGATCAAACTTAAATTGTTAAGCTAATATCCAAATATACATACTCCAAGGACTGGCCTAACGACCTCTATAAATTAGTTTTGTTAAGTTCATACGGCCACAGATTAACAAATCCGGTATAGAGGAGCATTCACGCTGTCTTTAAGGATTGCTTACATAGGGGGGGTCGCCCGACTCAAATGTTGTAACTTATAAATTAAAAAAGAAGATAAAGACGAGTAGGGCGATACGGGAAATCATATAAGCTGTTTATGTTTCCTGAGAACACTCTAATAAATAAATTATGATCATAATTTTTACTTAAAATTTCTGAAGACATTATTTTTCACGGCAAGAAAATTCAAGTTGTTTGTAAAAAAAATTAAATTTTAGAAAGCGTATTTTATATTCAATGCATTGGTGATTATTTGGATTGTGGGCTACTCTCACATTTGTATATATAATTATCTATATATAAATACATACACTATATATCAAATTAATATATATTCAACATAATTTATTTATTTACATCACAGTTTATTAATATATTTATTCACAGTCATACATACACTTCAACATTCATAGCATACAAACATTATATATAAAACACAGGCACAATATAACTATTTATTAATATTTACACTTAACATCATACGAGTATCAGCTAGCCGCGCGCTATCAGTGGACACACGCACCACCAGCGCGTCTATTGTTCTGCACTGACGTCACACGAGCGACCGGCCGCAGCTAGATAACGGTACCGTAGATCAGCGCACGGGCACCGCGCGCCTGCCGCCTCCTCACTCAGTCCGCTTCACCTTTTAAAGCTGGACGCACGCCTGTTTGCCTTATGCTCTTTACTACGCTCGCGCTTCTCGCTACGATAACAATTGCTTACTATTTGTTCTATCTCATATCTGTTCTTCTTTATTGTGTATATTGTTTCTATCTATCTGCTGTGCTCGTCATCCTTCTTTAATATCTGTTTGTATATATGTGACTGTGATATTATATGTGCCTAACTTGGACTATACCTTATGATTGGATTTATTTCTCACCACCATTCTGCATACCAGCTAAGTACCTCCATCACTTACTTCATATATATATATATCTTGGCCATCCTTCATTGGTGATCATCACCACCAACATACTACCTTGGCCAAAGGATAAAACTGGTTGGGACATTACACCTTTGCCAAGCCACCCTTATTTTCCCTACGTATGTATGTAATATATATTGAAACAATTTCATCATAGATCTATATTATACATTTAAAGGTGTAAATACATAACAAGTTGCCCGAACTTCTTGGCCGAACTTCTCGCAGTGGTTCAATACTTTTTTGCTGAGCATGGCAGTAGAATCTTTTTTAGTCAATTTTTGTAATTGATATTCTTAAGAGCGTCGTAGATGCAAGAATGTAAACGATTTTGATGTTGCCTATATTTTGTAGATGTTCGATCGAAATACATTTTTATTGCCATAGAATATTCTACTTACTTACTAATATTCAATAGAATACCTTTGCCGAGAAACAACAAAATCACAATAAAATACAAGCCCGTTTCCTTACACTAACTATCATTGGACATTTTCATAGTCTACTTTTCTGAAGCAGAGTGAAAGTTATCATAGCTAGTGCCGTAGCAGGCGCTTGTTCTCCGCGTAAGTAGGTAAGTAATAAATTAATATAATTAACATTCTTGAAATGTATTATTAAAATTAAATGGGACGGCTCGAGTATCTTATGATTATGTTAAATGTTTAAGAGAAATAAAAAGAAAGAAAAAAAAGTATGACTAAAATTTAAACTTTCGTTATCAATGCTGTCTTTTAAAAATGGTTCGGTTCTTGGTGGGTTATGTTTTCTACCTATTTGGAGTTCCAAATCTTGGTATACAGCTATGTAAAGAGGACTTAACGTATATTATCCTTAATCACCTGTTGGTTAGCTATGTTGTGTAAAATGAACCAGTATATTAATATTACTAAATTGCACAAATTCAAATGCCGATAATAAATTTAAATAAAATTAGGAAAGGTAAATTTGTTCAACAATATACGTGCTGTTCAATGTTCATATAACTATTTTCAAAATGACATGCAACTACAATGCATTCGACGAGTAAGTATTCTATGACGTACAAGCGATACGTTTCGAAAATATGCGAGTTACCAGTGAAACAACTAAGAGAAAGAAACAGTTGAACCAACGAAAGGGTTTACTTACTCTTACCCCACAGGGGAACGCCGCACATTTGTCTAAACCCAGTTCGTGTCAAGTTTCGTAGTTTTCGTTGCTATTTTTTTTTTTTTTTTTTTTTTTTTTTTTTTTTTTATTCTTGATAGCTTAGCCTTTGACCACTATCTCACCTGATGGTAAGTGATGATGTGGTCGAAGATGTTGTTCAGGCTAACCTAGAAGTACTGGCTCTCAAGGACTGCTGCCGGAACACACCGTTAGGTGCTTGGCGACAGATTTTCTACTTGAGGGTGGTAGCTAGCCAGGCGGGCATTCGCAAAATGCCCTACCACCATGCTGTAACGACTGCCATCCTAAGACGACAACCGGGACCGACGGCTTAACGTGCCCTCCGAAGCACGGAAACGCTCAGTAGTAATGTCACTAGCGGTCACCCATCCAACTCATGACCGCGCGCGACGTTGCTTAACTTTGCTGATCGGTTGAGAACAGCTAAGTAAACTTCGCTACGAGCGCTTCAAATATAAATAAATAATCTAGTGATTTTTTAAAAATATTGTTAGGTTTGCAATAACGCCTGCTATGCGGATTACATTACAAATTCACAAATATATGATAGGAAAAATATAACTCCTGTGCGGGATTCGAACCCGCGTCCATCCACCCCTTGAGCCATAAATTTTTCCTATCGTATATTTGTGATTTTGTAATGTAATCCGCATAGCAGGCGTTATTGCAAACCTAACAACATTAAAATTATACGGTTGCGTCATCATTTACAAGTATAAAACCAATTGCAAAATTGGTCTTGTTTGTAGTACAACGCAAGTGGTACTATGGATGTCGCTCCATCCCAATACGATGGTTAAAGAACGATAGGAAAGATTTGAGTTATGACGTCATGTCATGTTAGCTCAATTGGTTAGAGCATACCCCGGCGCAAGGGGTGGATGGACGCGGGTTCGAATCTCGGACATGACTTAAATTTTTCCTATCGTATATTTGTGATTTTGTCATGTAGTCTAGTGAATGTTCTATTAAACTTAACAATATTTTATTTTTCCTACTGTTATATATATTATTTGATAACACGGTGAGGATTCAAAGGGAAAAGTGTGCACACTTGACTGAAACGACTCTACTCCAACACGTACAGTGTGAAATTGGCAACATCACAGCATTTTTGATCATTAACTATCTCTAAACCGGTGATGAAGTAGGCGAAACTCCTGTGAACTGCATCAGAACGAGCTCGTATGTAACAATGGTGCCGGCAATCTGGAAATAATAAAATGATAGTATTTTTCTCGTGCTTCTTGGTATTTATTTCGTTAGACTAAGGCACTTACAATTGTGCCTTGTAATTCTTAGATTTTTACATTCATTGGTTTCAATAACAAAGTTTCATCCTAAATATGATTACTAAATATCTTCTGAACACTTGATTGTCTATATTATTCATAATATTACAGTGTTTAAAAACCGGCATACCAGCCTTGTTTTTATCGGCTAGCATGAAACGACTATCTCTCATATTCTTGACACACTGATGACGAGGTCGAAGATGATGTGAACAGGTTTAACCTACAAAAGGAACTGGCTGTAAAGATCAGCAGCTGCATCATTCTGTAAGGTACTTGCCGAAAGAATTTGTAAGTACTTGACTGGAAGCTAGCCGCTAGCCATTAAATGCTGTTAATTCACGCATAAATACTTCACGGACGTGAACAACCAACTGAATATAAAAAGTTAAGATTTGCAACGTACTTTTGTTTCCCTTTATAATATAAACTAAAAGTTAAGACTGGCAAACTGGAAATGACCGGAAATCTGTATTTAAAATCACAATCAAAACAACACTACAAAGTGGTTCTTCAAGGCCGGAAAGTACCCAAAAGATCTGTTTAATTAGTTAAAATGTAAGCAGACTCCAAATATAATGCAAACCAATTTTATATCAATATAACTTTCTAGTGTCATTATCAACTTTGAGTTTCCAAAGCAAAGAGGTAGATGATACATAAAGGAAACAATATTATAGTAGATAACCGCATTTCGCGATTTGTACCACAGATAATAGTTCACTAACCAACAAATAGTAAAAAAAACTGACTTAAAATTGGGTTTATAAGCTGTGACCAACAATAATTTTTCGACTACGACTCGCAACTGGCCAGTTTTTTATATCTGTATAAAAATTGGGAAGACTCAATTACATCTTTTTTTTTTTTTTTATGTTATTGTGACGGAACAAGCTCGAGGCCCACCTGATGTTAAGTGGACTAACCTCTGCCTATAACAGACGCATTTCGTCAGCGACGAATTGCACTGTGCCCGTCACACTGAGACGTCCAGTTGTTAGGTCTCATTAGCTTGTAATTTTTCTGGCTCTCAAGGACTGCTGCCGGAACACACTGTTAGGTGCTTGGCGACAGATTTTCTACTTGAGGGTGGTCGCTAGCCAGGCGGGCATTCACAAAATGCCTTTCCACCATGCGGTGAAGCTCAAGCTCTGGGCGGGATTCGAACCATGGACCTGCTGCACGGCAGTCCATAGCCAATGCCACTGAGCCATCACTGCTTCAAAAGAATATTATGAATATTATGTATATTCTGAATATTATGTGCATAAAAACTATTAAAACAGTTACTACTCACCGAAAGGACCAATCCACGTTTTACATTGAAGAGCTGAAGGCCGCTCAACGAAACTGTGTCACCGTGTAGTTGATCTAGGAACCTTTGTATCTGTGAAATATTAACGGTATGTATGAAATCAATCTTTGCTTGTAATGTAATTGTGGAAAAATTTCAAATCTACTAAGATTAATTCCATACTTGTAGAAGATAAAAAATTAGACAACTGGAACCAATAGCCGAAGTATTCAGTACTTTTTTATTATTTTGAAATAACCATGAAAATAATAATCATAATAATGCATTAGACTTTTTTTAAGGTAATTAAGTAATTCCTAAATAACGTATAGTCATGCACTCGAATAACTCGTATTGTTTGAGTATTAGGATATACAATAAGTTATCAGAATACTTTAAGATTTACTGTGTACATATAAACATTAATTATTTACACTTTTGATTGACCAATGCTATTATTCAGTGAAGGAGTTTTTGGATGATAAATTGTAGTAATGTTTAAATTGTAATTAATGTACTCAGGCATTAATTGGCGGAAGTCCATATTTATTGATAACAAATATTATAAAAATATTTTAAGAAAACGTTAAATTATCATTTTGAGAAAATGCCCAAAAATATGAAAAATATGTCTAGCGACAGCTTTGCCTAATCTTCCTGTTAAGCCGACATGATGTCACAAACGCCACGCAGCCAAAGCGAAAGAATTTTCGATCCGTTCCAATTCTACACGAAGCATCCTCAGGAGGTCTTGACTCATCGAGCACGTTGCTCGATCGTGCGCACGATGAGTCATTAAAATATTTTTACAATATTTACTATCGTTTAAATTTTAGTTTTGTAATATTGGTATCTCTCGATTTTGACATACTTATTAATTCTCGTAAATTTTATTATAATTTGTATCCATGACAATACTTGTGCTTAATTTACTTTTATACTGCTTTATTATTTTTTATCAACTCTTATTTTGTCATTATGATTTATAAATGCTTTTTTATTTACGGACGTTAGTAACATACTTTTATTGTTTTTACTCGGATACATAATTATTCTTATGACTGAATGTGTATCTTCAGTAATAAAATTAGCATTATTACCTTCACTGAAAACGGTAGAGTATTTAAAACCTATACAAGAAGTTCAGTCTAACCTGTCAAAGACCGCTGATGGAATACCCCGTGAGATGCGTGGCGACACATACTATTATACTTGAAGGTGCTAGCCAGACTACCATAATGCTATAACGGGTAACTGCGATGTTATTTAAGAGAACAACGAGGACCGACGCGCGATTGCTCTTCATGCCATGAAGCACGGAGCGCTGAGTAGTAAATGCCTTGTCTATTTTAGACAAGCTCTGCAACGAGCACTTCAAATATGCAAGTATTGATTCATTAGTACAAATCGACTGGATTTTCTTGGTTTCACTCCATTGACAGCCACATTGGACGCTTGCCCAGGATTAGAGTAAAAACTATGAAGGTGAAAATAATAAATGCTTTGAACTCGAACTCCCAATTATCAATAAGCTATAACCAAAATCAAACGAGAACACAGACAAACACGCCCAAATAATCTAACGCTTTTATTCTAGACGAATGCTTATTAAACATTACCACTATCAGTAGTTAAAAAGCATTTTGAAATTCAAGGATCTAGAATTCCTGTAGGTACACGAAATTTTTTAGCACTACACGAGTAAGTTCGACCCTAAACTTGTTTCGTAATGCTTACTAAGTAGCGGTAAAGTTGCCGACTTTGGTATTCGCCGTTTTTGTTTGAAGGTTTTCAACATCTGCTTACTGTTTTTACAGAACACGACGAGTATTAACGGTGGTGTTTTGCTACTGAAACTGAAATATTAAGTAAAAATGACTTGGAAATAATTTCAGAAGCACAACATTAATTAATCATTTTGTTATCTTAAGTATATTTCATGATTAATTTATAAACTTGACATCAAAACAACCACCGTCATAAATTGACTCTAATTTAGAAAATAATTTTATGTTTAAATCAAGTACTAATTTCTTATGCGCCTTTTAAATACAACTACGCACAGCACAGGCGAGTTTTATTTCATACAAAATGTTGCGGAAAATACAAACAAATACAGTGACATTAATTGTTGACTTAAAACTTATTTGATGTTTCAATCAAGTAAAACTTTTAAAATAGCTAGGTCGGTATTGTATTAGGGGTAAAGCTTGAGAATGTCTGTTTTTACTGTAATGTTGTTGTAATTTACAATTACAATTTACAAGTCCGAAAACAGAATACTGAAATTAAAAACTATAAACAACAAAAAAAAAACCTAAATCCAGCTGTGTAAAATTTAAGTGAGGGGCAGTGTCTTATGGCCTTTTGTTTAATAGCAAGAATCGCCGGAGAAAATTAATGTATAAAGCTAAATTGGACATTTTAAATGGGGAACTAGAAGTATTTCAATAGATTAATTTCTTCATAGCGCAGAAGAAACCAAGGCTTTGTGTCTGCTGTAGCTGCTTTAACATCGTACCACGGATATATTTCATTAGACCTCGTCTATGGCCTCACAATTTGGGGAAATTCAGTAGCCTCGGAGAAAGCTCCCATAGTTCAAAAAATATAAAGCGTTGTATCTGTAAAAATGTAGGCCTTTATTATAAGTTGTACAATGTCATTGACATTTATATGCAAGTATATCAATAGTTTATGCATTTTTGGATCACTGTACATAATGACAAGCATCATCCTGTCCATAACAGTTGAAGTGTCACGTCCTTATTATCTATACACCTTTTCAAACACTACGATTATTAATAAACCGTTTTAATTGTATTATATCGTGAAGTATAAGCGCAGTTGCACAAGTTTCGGGGGTTTAGTACAATTTGTATAGAGTTTGAGAAAACTACCGCTGAAGTTTCCTTGAGGCTGGCTAAGAATTCTATCTCTCCAACTACCTATACAGTAATCCAAAACCAAAGGATTGTCGATTAAAGTTCGAGCCACAACTTTGAACTGTTTTTCAGTTTCATTGGCATAAGTAAAACAGATATTATATATACTACTCAAAACAAAATAAGGGCCACTAAGATTTGTTACTGTACCACGAAAACGGTAAATTTGGCTATAGACTGCCGTACATCAGGTCCATGGTTCCAATCCCGCCACGGGCTTGAGCTTTACCGCATGTGTGGAAGGGCATTTTGCGAATGTCCGCCTGGATAACTACCACCCTCAAGTAGAAAATCTGTCGCCAAGCTCATAACGGTGTGTTCCGGCAGCTGTCTTTGAGAGCCAGTAAAATTGCATGCACATGAGACTTAACAACTGTACGTCTCAGTGCAATTCGTCGTTGACGAAATGCATCTGTTATAGACAGAGGTTAGTCCACTTATATTAAATATAGATAAGCGAGAACATTAAGGATGTTCTTCAAGTCATATAATTATTAAGTAAATGGTATTGTTTTGTACAGTGTGGGAAATACAAAGCTTTGGCAGGTGGTTTTATAACCTGACATATTAGTAATGTATTTAATAATATAATTTATGAAACGCTTGTAGCAGCTTTGCAGCCGTTATTGCATATACACCGTGTCCCAAAATTCCACGATAATGCGGCATCGGTGCATGGACCTACTCATGACTCCTCGGAAAAAAAAAAAAAATTATAACTGTTTTTTTTATTAATTACAGAGACTTTTATAAATTTCATCGATATTCGATACCCATTATGCTATTTTCAACTACCATGACCACAATTTTTGACATATTTTTGATATTTTTTGTACCTAAGAAGGACGGCTATCTACCACAATCCTTTAAAATTACAGAAAGTCTGTAGTTATTTTACAAAAATCAGTAAAAAAAAAATTTTTCTTATAATTTTCATAGATTTTAACATTCTATGCACTTTCTATAGTCTGGGTTAAAAAAAAAAGTATGGACACTACCATGGCAAGTTTTATTAAAAGTTGGCGCAACTTTATAAAAGTCTCTGTAATAAAAAAAAAAAAGAGTTATAATTTTATTTTTATTTTTTCCCGAGTAGTCATGAGTAGGTCCATGCACCGATGCCGGCTTATCGTTGAATTTTGGGACACGGTGTATACATAGCAAACAAAATATTTCCTGCCAAATAGTAAACATAATAGTACATTCCTTTTTTGCGATACAATGATGTATGACGGGGTCAGAAGGGAGTAAGTGAGCTTAATTAGGACTTAGAAGCGCTCGTAGCGAAGTTTACTTAGCTGTTCTCAAACGATCAGCAATGTTAAGTAACGTCGCGAGCGGTCATGAGTTGGATGGGTGACCGCTAGTGACATTACTACTGAGCGTTCCCGTGCTTCGGAGGGCACGTTAAGCCGTAGGTCCCGGTTGTTGTCTTAGGATGGCAGTCGTTATAGCATGGTAGTAGGGCATTTTGCGAAGGCCCGCCTGGCTAGCTACCACCCTCAAGTAAGAAAATCTATCGCCAAGCACCTAATGGTGTGTTCCGGCAGCTATCCTTGAGAGCCAGTACTTCTAGGTTAGCCTAAACAACATCTTCGACCACATCATCACTTACCATCAGGTGAGATAGTGGTCAAAGGCTAACCTAACAGGCATAAAAAAAAGCATAGCGTGGTTTAGTGATTCATAATATCGATGCTTAAAATCAAAGTTAACAATCGTCACATTGGTCATAAATGAGTTGAGGAAGAATCCATACTCGTTTTTATCGTGCCTTTTTGGACCTCTGAACTGACGGTCCTCACGACTGCGATGGTGCACTACATCGACTTTTTAACTATGATGAATTGTATGGGTTCACTGAGTCCAAGCAATACTTCACGCATTAGTATAAAAGGGTGGAGCACCTCTCAAGAAGTATAAGGGGTCTCAATCGATTGAAAAGCTCACGGTGACGTTCTTTTGGAACTCAGATCGAATTCTGTTGATATATTACAATGATAAAGGTATCTGCCATAATTATACTACGCATCAATCTTGGAGCTGTTAAAATAAGCTCTCGTAGCAATTATGTCCGCTTCTTTACAACACGCAAACTTTTACAAAATTCGTATTGCATTGGATGCCTCGTCTTGGTTTGAACTCATTAAGTCCTATTAAAACTCCGTAGACATAAAACACCACATAATATCCTAAATAGATCAAGGTGAAAGTTAATCAGACTCTCTTAAAGTTTTGGCTTTATGACTTGAGAAGAATTAATACTTTATTTAGGAATTAATCCCTTTTTGCCATTGTGATAAGCTCTTGGGAAAGTTAAATCTAAAAGATTGATTCCAAGGCTTAGGGTAACAACATTGTGAATAAGATGTTTTCTTATTACTTACTATATATTGTAGATTTTTATTATTTTTGTTCTATATTGTTTAAAATAGCATGATAACTGTCCCTTACTTGCCTCGAGTGGTAGAAAAATACTAAAATATCTTAAGTGAAATAATAAAATTTCTTAACGAAATTAAGAATTTTATAAATACAACGTACATTTAAAAAAATAACACTGTACGAAGTTCCTTTAAACAAAATTGGATTAGAGAATGGAGGATAAGTTTGTTAAGGTTCCTGTAACATATATAAAATTTTTATTTACACATTTTTAGAACACTTTTGGCATTTTGCGAGTGGCCGCCTGGCTAGTGAACACCAAGTAGAATATCTGTCACCAAGCACTTAACGGTGTGTTCCGGCAGCTGCCCTTAAGAGCCAGTAATTCTAGGTTAAGCCTGATTACACCTTCGACCACATCATCACTTCCCATCAGGTGAGATTGTGGTCAAAGGCTTACATATGTGCGACAAAAAAGGGAGCGCAACGTTTAACTCTTGAGCGCACTGAGAAAAATATAAAGTCAAAAGCGCCCTAATGACGGCCAATTTATATGGTATAAGGCAAAAAACCGACCAAACGTAAATACGTCCAAAAACGCCTTCTAACTAGAAGGCGTTAAACGAGGTCAGTGAAGGCGAATGTTTCTTTTCGTCTTCATTTAAGGTGTATTTTGTGGTCTTTCTTAAATATTGACATTTCGGTGAGGCTGATTAAGTCGTACGTCATAGTGATAATCACCGTATATAAACCGCCGTAAAAGTAAGGTAGATTTTATGGTCAATACTGCAATTATTATCGTATAACAAGTTCAATTCTGAAAATACTTTACGAAATGCGTTTTTGACGGTTGTGTTTATTATAAAACATGGTACAGTTTTATTGATTGGTGAAAATCATCTTCAGAGTTGTGAACTCATCTTACGTAGTTACAATTCAACGGTAAAAGGTCAAATTGGATACAAGCCTTTAAGTCGTTTTTCTCAGTGCGGGCGTCGAACCTGTGGGCTCCTGGTTTTCCGAACCTTACCGCTCAGACATCAAGACTTTTGGATAAGATGCAAATTTAACATTTAAAACGTCATAGGGAGCGGCGCGGCCGTGAACCAGACTACGGGATTTAATTGGCCGAAAGTACGGCCGAAGTAGTTTTTTCAAACACTTAACTCTCGGACATCTGAAGCACTCATAGCAGAGCTTATCTACTCTGAAGTAGAAATATCTGTAAACAAGCACCTAACAGTGTGTGAGAGCAAGATATTCTAGCCTGAACAACATCTTCAACTTTCAGCTGGCCTTACTACCAGGTGAGAAAGTAGTGAAAAGCTAGTCTAATAGCAATTAAAAATTGCTAACAATCTCGTAGAATTTGCGTGGTTAACATATTGTACCTACATAATATTCATGCTTGTACTCTACACGGTATAATTATTGTGTGAACGGCGTTCCTTCAAATTATCGTAGCCCTTCGTAGAACCATGCTACAAAAATTTTACGAGATTGTGATATGGAATGAATTCGTTATACTTAATGCATTACGCTGAAGAATGCGAATTGATGTACATTCAATTACTATGGTATAAATTATAAGATGTGACAAGTGTCAATCAGACACTTGTCACAATTTTGGGGGCTGAGTCATCCGCGTCCGTAGGAGAGTACCCTAGAGCGAATCCCTACACGTGGTCCCCGGGTGGTGCTAAACAGATGATATACTGGTGGTAGGCTTCGGCCGAGGCTAGTGACCACCCACTGGACAAAGTCACGCCGCCAAACGACCTAGTCGTGTTCCGGCGTGTTGTCCAGTGACGCCGTATGAAAGTCGGGTCAGAACAGTAGCATCCTAAGTAGCCTGAATAAGAAGCACAACGTTCGGCCGCATTGGGCGACTAGTCACGGAGGGTAGCGGGATCCGAGGCACGGTGCACCGCTGGCCGACCGCAGTCAGTAGGGGACCCAATTGTGACTTAGCCACTCATGAAAGGCTGTCCCACCAACTGTGAAAAATCCCAGAGATGCGCCATCACGCCGGTCGGCAACCGGGAGAGAGGACGCGATGGACATTTCTGGGGGGGCTCGGGCGTCCCCGCAGTCTCCAGACTAGTCCCCCGTCGATGTGTGCAGTTTCGTTTTGTTTTGCAGGATCTACTGGGCGTGATGCCTCGTTCTACTGCCGACTTTCAACCTTTTTACTCCCAAACTCACCATGCACAGAAACAAAAATATGAGAAAGTTTAGACAGCGGCTGCACTCCCTCTCACTGAAAGTGCACCTCTGCAATATAAGAGGCTTGCACTCTAATCTCGTTCCTGTCCATTACCACCTGGAGACAGATAAACCTCACCTTTTGTTTCTCACGGAGACGCAGATTGGTTGTCCATCCGACGTGTCGTACCTTACTTACCCAGGGTACACCCTGGAGCACAACTTTAAATCACACGCGGGCGTATGTGTATATGCCCGGGATGACATCTGCATTCGGCGTCTCCGAAAATTTGAAGACCCCATGTTCTCTGTGCTTTGGGCGCTGGTGGACACAGGTGTTGAGAAGATTCTCTACGCTTGTGTTTACCGCTCTCATAGTGGAGATCAGGGGACGACCAGGCTCACCGAATACCTCAGTGAGGTGGCGGACGCAGCTCAACAGAGGTACCCTACTGCCCAATTGGTGTTTCTGGGGGATTTTAATGGCCATCACCAGGATTGGCTATACCCATACCAGGACACCAACCATGCAGGTAGAGAGACGCGAAAGCTTGCTTTAGCGTTAAATCTCACCCAGCTGGTCCAAGGAGCCACGAGGGTACCTGATGTTGAGTCTCACACAGCCTATTGCCTGGACCTTCTGCTGACAACTGATCCAGACCGTTACTCGGTGTCGATTTGTCCACCGTTAGGTAAGTCCGACCATTGTCTGGTGAAATCTGTATCCGTCTACTCTCCGCCCGATTCCAGCCCTCGAGGCACCCGGCGGATGTGGCGATACAAATCAGCAGATTGGGATGAGATGCGGTCTTTCTTCGCATCTTATCCGTGGCAGCCTGTATGCTTCTCTTCTGGTGATACTACCGCCTGTGCAAACGCCGTGACAGATGTGTTGCGTTTAGCAATGGAATACTTCATTCCATTCTCTGACGTACCACTGTCCGGCAAAGCTCGCCCATGGTTCAGTCCTGAATGTGGACGCGCTGAGGCGCTAAAACATCAAGCATACTTAGCCTGGGTTGATGCTCGTAAGCACAAGGCAAAGGATATTCACTTAAAGAAGAGAGCTTTTAACAAGGCTGCCAAAGCCAGCAAAAAGGTCTTACAGAAGGCTCGTTTTGACCACATTGGCCGAATAGGGAACAAGCTTGCTTCATACCCTACGGGTAGTAAAGCGTTTTGGTCCCTAGCTAAATCGGTTGAATCGAACTTCTGCCGCCCCTCACTGCCTCCACTGCAGAAACCTGATGGAACGCTGGCTCACACCGCTGAAGAGAAAGCAAACCTGTTTGCTTCTCTGTTTGCGGAGTCTTCACGTCTTGATTCTGGTACTGCGACTCCTCCAATTCTACCTCGAAGCGAAATTGTCATGAATGACATACATATTCGCCAAAAGGATGTTCGTAAGACACTATGCAATCTGGACGTGAATAAAGCCAGTGCTCCTGATGGTATACCTGCAATAGTATTAAAAACTTGTGCGCCTGAGTTGTCTCCTGTACTAACACGCCTTTTTCGGCTGTCTCTTGAGACTGGTAAAGTGCCCAAATCATGGAAGCTTGCTAACGTGCAACCCGTGCCTAAAAAAGGTAGTCATGCCGACCCTGCTATTTATAGACCCATCTCTATCACGTCTATACTCTGTAAGAGTATGGAGCGTGTTCTCAACTGCCGGCTCCTGGCATACCTAGAAGTGAATGATCTCCTCAGTGACCATCAATACGGGTTCCGCCGAAATCGGTCCACTGGGGATCTTCTAGCGTATGCCACGTATATCTGGAGTGAAGCCATTGAGAAACAAGGGGAAGCGCTTGCCGTCTCCCTTGACATCTCTAAGGCCTTTGACAGGGTCTGGCATGACGCCCTTATTAGCAAGCTTCCTGCATACGGCCTGCCTACTGGTTTTTGTGCGTGGATATCGGACTTCCTGAGGGATCGATCATTACGAGTAGTCGTTGACGGCTGCTCGTCAGATCAAATGGGTATCAATGCCGGTGTTCCCCAGGGGTCAGTGCTCTCTGCGACGCTCTTCCTGCTGCATATCAACGATCTGTTAAAGCCCGGTACCTTTGGGTATGCAGACGACCGCACGGTTGTAGAGAGCTATACATCTACCGCACGAACCAGTGAGCCAGAAATCCAGAGACTCAGAGAAGCTATGGTCGAACGCTTGAACTTATCCCTTAAGGCAGTCTCTGACTGGGGCGATGCCAACCTGGTTAAGTTCAATGCCAATAAGACCCAGGCGTGTTTGTTCTCCGCTAAAAGGAGACCATTTCAACTGTCTCCAACTTTCCGAGATGTATCTGTGCCCGTCACAGACCACCTAGACCTCCTCGGTGTCACTCTATCATCGACTCTAAACTTTGGCTCGTATATCGAGTCAAAGGCTCAGTTAGCCGCCAAGAAACTTGGTATCCTCTCAAAGGTGAGACGGTACTTCACACCGGAACAGATGCTAACTTTGTACAAAGCGCAAGTAAGGTCCTGTGTTGAGTACTGCTCTCACCTCTGGGACGGCTCTGCCAAATACCAACTTGAGGCACTGGAGTCGATTGAGAGACGCGCCAGGAGGTTAATAGGCAGCGACTTTCTGAAGGAGTCTCGGCTGCAAAGCCTTGAGCACCGCCGTAAAGTCGCTTGTCTATCGGTCTTTTACCGGATACATTTCGGTGAATGTGCACAAGAACTGCACGACTTGGTTCCGCCCTCACCCTTTTTCCATCGGACGTCCAGACAAACGGGGAGGCGCCATCCGTACATGGTTGATATTCCGAAGACTCGTACGAAGCGCTTCGCTTCCACTTTTATCGTGCGTACTGCGAAAGAGTGGAACTCCTTACCGTGGTCAGTCTTTCCCGATGAATACAATATGGGTGTCTTCAAATCGAGAGTAAATAGGTTTCTTCTAGGTAAGCGTGCTCCATCCTAGACCACATCAATGCTTAACATCAAGCAGGGTGTGGTCAAACGCGAACCTATAACGAATAAAAAAAAAAAAAAAAAAAAGACATTTTATATCGTATTTTGGGACTTTGATGTCAAATTATAATGCGCAGACTTTATTCGCTTTAAACTGGTCGTACGGTTTCCCCAAATTAAGATTCAATTCAATACAAGTTCAATTTGTAAATATAATCACAAGAACTATCACGTGCTAAGCGAAAATCACATTTACAAACTACAAAGGCAAAACATTTTTATGCCGGGCGGGAATCTAAGCCGCGTTACGCCCGTGACACCGGCCGCGTGAGCAATAGGCACCACTAGAGGTATTGAAGCGCTCGTAGCGAAGTTTACTTAGCTGTTCTCAACCGATCAGCAAAGTTAAGCAACGTCGCCTGCGGTCATGAGTTGGATGGGTGACCTTACTACTGAGCGTTTCAGTGCTTCGGAGGGCACGTTAAGCCGTCGGTCCCGGTTGTCGTCTTAGGATGGCAGTCGTTATAGCATGGTGGGAGGGCATTTTGCGAATGGGTAGCTACCACCCTCAAGTAGAAAATCTGCCGCCAAGCACCTAACGCTGTGTTCCGGCAGCTGGCAACGAACGCTTTTCGAGCACACATACTTGTGTGTCGCTTCTTTCGGTGTATATGTTCTATGCCTGCGTCCAACGATTTCGAATATATTTGTAAACGCAATTTTGACTTAGCACGGGATTGTGATTGTAATCATATTTAGATATATAGAAGGGTAACGACATCATTGATACACTATAAAAAAAAACTATTTAACTACAACTAAACGAACACTATATGGAAAGATACTAGTCGGTTAAACTATACATAGCTATTTGAACTTAAATTAATCTTAGATATTTAGGTACCAGTTTCATCGAGTTTAGTATACTTAATCTATCTATTCTATGTTTGAGCTCACTGCCATTTTTCAATAAATATATGTGTGGACAAAATATAATAATGAATAACTAAGTTATATATAAAGAAGGTATATGTGTAGGCGGAAAATGCGGAAACCGGATATGTCGTGGAATCACTAGAATGAGTTTTGTTTTAGTAAAAAGACATATTAGATTCTTATCACATATTATGCCTTTTCACTAAAACTAAACCAATTAACATTCTTATGTTCGACTCCATATTTTGACGCTTCCCAGAGTTCCACCACTGCGGTCCAGTTTTGTTCGCACGGCTCGCGCGTTACGGTCCTTGCTCAGCTCGTCGTCGCTCCTAAATATGATTTTACCCTCCCACTTGTATTAGGTCTTCTTACTTAAAACAGTGCAACGTCATTTCATTAAATAAATAGTACGTAAGACTTAATTTAGTGATTTTATGAAATTCTTGGTTTGATTGTTTCCCTACGATACTGAGCTAAATAAAGAGTTTAGGTCATAGTTGATATAAAATTACAATGATAAGATTTTTTTTACTATGGTCTGATTCGAATCCACGACTTTACATAATATATATCTGGTACATGCTCTGTCAATTTGAGCTACCGTGGTCAATGTGAGCGATGTTTGGAATGTATCCTTTTATTTCTTATTTTTTATCGTTATAGGGTAGGTAATGAAAAAAAATATGGTTCGGTATAGCTAAGTTAATAGTTTTAACCAGCTTATTGGCTAAGCAGGCGTTTATCCTAATACTACATGTCAGATTGACATAAAATATAAAAAAAATATCGCACCATACATAAAATAAACAAACGAAGGCAATATTTTTTTAAATTAGTGAGACAAACAATTGCCTATACAAAAAATATTATTTATAGCGTTTCCAAAATCTTTTTTATATGATAGCAGACTTAAACACAAATTATTTCGTTAAAACTTTGAATAACACTGCAACTGCTATGTAAGTAGTGGTACAAGTACCAACCACAAAGCGTGCGACTAGGCTACGTTGTAACTTAGTTGTATAATTTATACCCTAGTTTCATGCACATGTATTTATTTAACTGAATACCAAGTAGTTTTTAGGTCGGTGTCGTTTTGACACAGACGTCACAACATGCCAGTGCAACTGTATGCATTTTGTTTGTGTTATTTTCCTAAACATGTTTTATGTTTTGTTTTATGTAGGGGTTTTTACATATCTGCTCCTACAGGCGTAAAAAAGTTAACTTATTTAATATTTACCAGTTTAAAACGTTATTTGGTATGATTTATGAAGGTAGTCATTGTTATTACATCTGTTTGTATATTATGTAAGTAAGTGGTATGGGACTGCCATATTTATTATGACATATATGAAATTCTGGACATTTTGGACTTGCAAAGACTCAAACTATTTGTCTGATTTTTTCCTTCAAATATGTGCTCATACTCAAATAAAAATTACACTAAACGTAACATTGTCCTTCAAGAAAATTGGAGTAAAAATGTAATACTGCATAATTTACCTTGACAGTTTTGTCACTCCAGCTTGCACTGACGGCGAATGGGGGCGAAGGCATAACTGACCAATGTGATTTAGTCCGGTCCCAAGATTATCAAAAAATGCACTAATATGACAGATAAATATGAGTTGTTTGGGTGGGTTACTAGAAAAGACGAAGAAAATATGATAACGGTCATAAAAAAGTAGAAGAGCTACAGATTAAAAAGTTATGGGCTCGTCATGAGAGGTAATGAAAAACATACTATCAAACGGACAATCAATACGAATGCTGCATCAATAATATATACGGAAGGATATAAAAGAATACATACGAAGGTTGAAAAAAATATAGATGAACTACGTGAAGAAATGCTTTAGTGGACGTAAAATTCTTATTATTCTGACCCCACTTAGCGTGGAGTAAGAGAGGAAAAGTTACTAAACCTACTATTAGCTATTATTGCTGTTGTATTATTATTTTATGTTTACTTGTTTGTTATTAATTTATGAGCAAGAAGAATAGTTTTAAAAATATTTAAGTACCAACACAGACTTTCATTAAATATTTATGTTTCCTTGTACACCCAATCGAAAACAATAAACACTCCATCAATCAGCCTGTCAGTTTTGAGTAATGGGAAATTAATGCGCACCAATAAAAATAGTATTTATTATGAACCTGTGTATCTGGTAGCTATTAATCAAATAACAATGTATCCATGGAAACAGTTTGTTTTAAACATGGATTATTACCACAAAGTGATGTTTGAGCTCCCTTTTAGAGTTCCTTAATAGAAAATGAGACCATTTTACAAAGCGTCGGTTATCCTTATGTCCAACGTTTAAAGGATAATAAGTATCTGCATAACTACATATAATAGGTAGCCAGATTGAAGTTCTTATAGAATATATTATAAGATTATATACAGGGTTATTGGAAAAATGCTAACATCTTAGAATTTACTTCTGTTAGTCCTAAAAATCATTTTTAGTAGAATGTTTTTTATTAAACTTTTTTATATATTTTTTCTGTGTTAATGACGAAATAAGCACGAGGGCCACCTGATGTTAAAAGTTTCCTGTAATTTATATTTTCATATTTTTTAATACTCTGCTCGATGTAAATATTCAAAGGGAGCGCGTCCTGGTCCAGTGTCGCCGCGATGGGCGCTCTTAGCTCGTAGTAGGTATTGTATTTTACAACGAGACACAGAATTCAAAAGTGTCCGACAGTATTACAATAACCTAAAGTTTTAGGTATTGAGTCCTGAAGTAAAAGACAATGCCTACTCTGAGCTACTAAAAAATATGAAATAACTACAGACACATGAGACTATTAACATCACGTGCTCTTTGTGCTTATTACGTCACAAACACAAAAAAAACATTGTAGTAAAAATGTTTACTAACAGAAGTCATATCTAAGAGATTAATAGATTTTTTTCAGTAACCCCGGGGGCCAACTCCCATCTCTTAATTCAGTCGTTGACTAAAGACCTCTGACAATATCAGGGATATTTGGGGTTGATATAATCATCAAACTTGGTAGGTCGGTAGGTATTGAGGTCATACTGCAAGATGTCAGTTTTTCAAAAGGCGCCCACTTTCTGTTATTTTTCCTTTCGTTCCTTCTGACAACTCACACAAAATGATATATTTTGCAAGTCAGGCTAGGCACGCAATGAGAGATAGTAGGAGATATATCCAATCATAATACAGAAATAATTCGTAAACTTATCATTTACCTTACTAATAAACGCTGATTGGCACATCAGTGCCCCACTAACCCTAAATTTTAGTAATCGAATATGGATTGTGATAATAACAGCAAAAATTTACCATTAACCCTACATTGGTAACGAAAATCAATGAGAGTAAAGAAAAAATAATTTTCGTAAAACCCGTAACATTTTGCAGCAAGTACAAGATATTTCATCGAAGGCTGTTGTAAGTCTCACTTACATCTAACCCTTTGTACGTGACGTTTTCTCTTCTTGGTGGGATTTTGCGCACAATCCTCCTTTTCCAGTACCATGTGATCTCAATCTACTTTATTATTATGGTAAACTCGGATGCTCTACGGTAGGTAAGTAAGATATGACAAACGTTTGTATGTTGTGCATCAACATACAAACGTTTGTCATATCTTGTAAGGATGCTCTACGGTAGGTAAGTAAGATATGACAAACGTTTGTATGTTGTGCATCAACATACAAACGTTTGTCATATCTTGTCGTTGTCGTTTGTTTTTTTAGGCGCATGCTCTGACCGCTAAGCCAATTATATACTATTTTGATAGATAGTTCGAGCGCTCTATTTTTTCTATCTATATATATATATATATATTTTATGTTATTGTGACGGAACAAGCATGAGGGCCACCTGATGTTAAGCAGTATCCTCTGTCTATAACAGATGCATTTCATCACAAGTAACGAACTGCACTGCGCCCATCACCTTAAGACATACCTGTTAAGTCTCATTTTGCCTGTTATTTCACTGGCTCTCAAGGACTGCTGCTGGAACACACCGTTAGGTGCTTGGCGACAGATTTTCTACTTGAGGGTGGTCGCTAGCCAGGCGGGCATTCGCAAAATGCCCTTCCACCATGTGGTGAAGCTCAAGCTCTGGGCGGGATTCGAACCATGGACCTGCTGCGCGGCAGTCCATAGCCAATGCCACTGAGTCATTACTGCTTCAAAATTTAAATTCAAAATATAATAAATACAAATTAAGAGCGCTCGAACTATAACGTTAACTTTGTAATTCTATATATTTATATGGGATTACAAAGTTGTTTATGTAGTTGGTATATCAAGTAGAAAGTTTGTCGCCAAGCACCTAACGGTGTTTTTCGGCAGCGGTCCTTGAGAGCCAGTGAAATTTCAGGCACATGCGACTTAACAACTATGTCTCAAAGTGACGCGCGCAGTGCAATTCGTGACTTGTGATGAAATGCATCTGTTATAGACAGAGATTAGTCCGCTTAACATCAAGTGGGCCTAGAGCTTGTTCCGACACGATAACATAAAAATAAAACTAGAAAATTGGACCGAAATTACAAAAAAAAATCCTTCATTTACACACTAAACTTGAATGGTATTCTAAAAGTTGATTTGTCTACTAGAAGTGCCTTACAGTTTCAATGATCCTAAAAATTCAGGCTTCTTGTTTCATCCACAACGAAGTTATAGGGGTCAGAAATGGTCTGAACTACTTTTCTTATGCTCCTTTTTTCGCTGGACTTATAAAAACAAATATGCTGGCTGCTTAGCGACAGATTTTATACTTGTGCGTGGTATCTCAAACAAAAGCAACTATCACCTTGCATAAGACAACAACTGGCACCGATGGCTTAACGTGCTAAAATTATACTGAAATCCATGTCAATGAATATGTAAAGATTTTTTCACTACACATCTAACAAAATGAAACGAATTTATGGATGGGTTTAATATTATACAAATTCACGCACATATTAAACTACTTAAAATATTAAACTTTGATATAGATTACCGTTATTCACGTGAAATAAACACTTATGTGTTGCCGCTGCTGTCGCGGCCCGTTCACATTGTGAACGCTGTGATCAAACTGCACTCTAGATGTAATCCGCATAGCAAGCGTTATTGCAAACCTAACAATATTAAAACGAATATGTTTACTTTACGTGAATAACCCGCCAATTTTTGAATTCATGGATTTATTATTATATATAGGTATGTGCGGTGAAAATCGCATATCATCTGCATTTTGGTCAAACCTATTCTGTGACTCGCGATATTGGATTATTTATGCAATAGCGTATAGATAATATATATACTTCCGGTTAATGGATGATTTAATTTTTTTTTGTTTTGAATATGATCACGTTTTATACTTTTATGATTAACATCTTGTATAACTTTTATTTTAACGAAATTGAATGGATTTCTATTTCAAATATTCAGAAATATAAAACCAAATTGACGAGATCCGTATAAAATTTGTCAGACGGATTTAGTCAACAGTATCTAAAGTGAATTCCAAATCCCGTTTTCAACGTCTGTCTTCAAAATGCCCTGAACCGGATTCAATTCAATCAATGATCCTAAAATGATTATTTAATAGGTTCATTGCACCCCAGACGCCGTCAATTGAGTTTTAGATTCACTGATCTCCCCTAACTTGTGAATTTGTGGCTTAACTTCTACAAACAAACTTGTTGTTTGGTTGAACATTATATTGAACTTAGATTGTGTTATTCATATTTATACTTAACTCTTGTTAGTTACGTTGGGTTTTTTTGCAACTTTTCGACTTTCTGCTATACTTGTGCTAATCTCAGGCATATTTTTATCGTCTCGGATTTTACATAGGTACTCATTTTATTTTCATCACGCATCCATTATTATAATTTAGATGTCTGCTACGTCCACTTTGCTTTCATCCATCTCATTTATTACCAAACATTCAGATCTAACCATTCTGCTGTATATCATCTTAATGCCCGGCCAGGGTTTAATACAATATGTTTTTGTGTTTCGTCCAGTGTGGTCGAGAAAACATTTTGTTGGACCCTGAAACTGTGCCTGCTGAAT
Organism: Plagodis pulveraria; assembly: GCA_963890685.1. NCBI lineage: Eukaryota > Metazoa > Arthropoda > Insecta > Lepidoptera > Geometridae > Plagodis > Plagodis pulveraria. The sequence goes on from OY982950.1 coordinate 8,974,569, forward strand.
GGCAATAGACTCGCCCCCTATTACATGGGACCAAAACCCAACTGGCAAAACGTGGGTTTTTATACGAGTGATTATACGTATATTAAATTCAATTGAGGCAATATGGAAACGTTTTGGACTGACTTGATGCATAAATTATTGCTTTTAATAATTCTAATATAAATTCTACTGCAAGTGGCGGTAACATTTTAATATTACTAAGTAATTCCTTGTTAACTATTTTTTACGTTGCCAAACTTGCCAAAACTAAGGCTGAATTATATATTATATTATAGATGTCAGTTTAATTACAAGAAAACAGATTATAAATGACGAACAACCTAGGGCTGCATCTGATCTGTTTGCACTGAACGTGTTACTATATGCAGATACACGCAGATGTTAAAAAACTCAAAACTCGATCGAAACTCTGGTTTCTTTTCTAATATGTCTCCTAAGTTTAATTCACATGTCACGTAATCTTAAAACCGCAGCCATAAAGAGAAATATGTGTCTAACTGTTTTAATATTTGCAAGCTTTGAAAGTAAATGTTTGTGTAAGGCTAAAACAGATAAAGTAGAGCCCTGTAATTGGGTAAACTACGTTTAAGCAACGGTTGTGAGATAAGTTAGCTATATTTGTGAATGTTTTTTGATATGTTAAACCTAATATAACATTAGTCTAGTAGCAGTACGTTAAAATTGCATGCTAACTTTTAATAATTTAAGATTTAACGAATTTTGCACAGATGATTCGTTACAAGTTTACTAAGCTTTTACCAAAAAGTTAGAAAATTTTGACCGATGCATTTCGTATTATTTAGGTATTTGTAAAAAACCTACATAAAATCGTGAATATAAAATTAGAATTCAAAATTCTGATTGTATATGACTTAGGACATTGTTATCTTGTGTTTATTAACTTATTAGAAATATTAGAGACTTGGAACTTAAGTAAACTAAAAATTTCAAACCCTGCTTTCAATAAAATATTAGAATGGCTGGAAATCAGTTTAATGATATTTTTATGTATATTGTAACATGCTGAAAAAAGATTAGAAAAATATACAATGTGCTTCCCGACTTATTTAGTTTTTCTTTAATAGCGTGAGTAATATAAAATTAGAGTCCAGAAGTTAGTGGCTACTGGATAATAATGATATACTCCAGCGTCATACAAAAGATTAGAAAAAATAGTTCATGGTATTTTAAGATATCATAAGATTTGTTAATGCGGCCATAGAATAAACTATATAGGTACCTACGCGGCATTAGCTCGAGGAGTGAGACGCAGCGCAAAGGGTCCCAACACAATCACAACGTGTCGCGGCCGCATATGCCGCGCCTTGTTATACGATTTTAGTGTTCCAAAAGCATTTATATTTTGTTGATTATTCAGAATTATACAGCGGCAAGTTTCTTTTACATACCTTCACACACATAGTGTATTAATCTAAGGTTTCTATGGAAATGGTCAATCAACTGATGAAATTTCTATAAAACATGTGTAGGTACTTATAGATAGATAGATAGATATAACTCTTTATTGAAACACCACAGTACAGATCTATGATGAATTTACAAAGAAATACAATAATGTTACAATTGGCGGCCTTATCGCTTAAAGCGATCTCTTCCAGGCAACCATGTTTGGGAAGGAGCAGTAAATAAATTTTATTATGGCGGCTTGGTGCACTTAAGAGTAATGTATAAAACTTTGCTTAACTAAATTAACGTTTTCTAAATTATTAGTTCTATTTACTTATATATATATATTACACACACACACACACACTTATGCTATAATACTAGCATATACTTACATATTATAAACAATACATATAATCAACCACGAAACTACGACGACATAGGCTTAACTGTAACTTACAGAAGATAAATAGCTTTGACACGTTGCTTGAAAGCTTCTAGAGTAGGTGCACGTCTAACTTCAACAGGTAAAGAGTTCCAAAGCCTAACAGCTTCAGCAGTGAAAGAGGAGTTAAAAAACTTTGTTTTACATACTGGATGGACAAGTAACAGATTTTCAGATGACCTAAGCAAAAGTTCGTTTCTTTCATGAAGGTACAAAAAATGTTGTCTGAGGTAGCGCGGAGAAGAGGGATTAAAAAGGAGACTGTAAAGAAGGGACAGTATATGGACATTCCGGCGAAAGCGTATGGGAAGCCACTTGAGTTTATTGCGGAATTCGGAGACATGGTCATATTTTCGGAGGCCAAATATGAACCGTATGGAGAAGTTTTGAAGTCGCTCAAGTTTATCAAGTTGGTCTTGCCTAAGGTCAAGATAGCTGACGTCTGCGTAATCGAGGATAGGTAGGAGAAGGGATTGTGCTAACGCAATCTTTGTGGTGGTTGGAAGAAAATTGCGCAACCTGCGCAAAGATCCAGCAGAAGCAAACATCTTTCTACTAGTTTCAGCTAATTGTGCGTCCCAAGTTAAGTGCTTGTCAAATGTGATGCCAAGGTTTTTCACTGTATCGCTGTAAGGAATGATGACTCCATTAAACACAATACGTGGAAGCAATTGGAAATTCACTTTACAGAGTGTACGAGAGCTGCCGATGATGATTGCTTGCGTTTTACCAGGATTTACTTTGAGGCCGAAAGATTCGCTCCACTCCGTTATACGATTAAGGTCTTTATTGGTGGCTTCAATTGCTTTATCCAATTGATTAATAGGTGCTTGACAGTATAGCTGAAGATCATCTGCATAGAGGTGGTAGGAAGAAGTGAGGTTAAGAGATATGGAATTGATGAAAATAGCAAAGAGAAGAGGAGACAAGACGCCATCCTGAGGTACACCAGCTGACGTATTACACCAAGAAGAGAAAGACTCCTGAATGCAAATTCGCTGCTGGCGACCGAACAGGTAATTATGAAACCAATTAATAACTGTTGGAGATATGTTGAGAGAGCGAAGTATGGCAAGTAAGATATCGAAATCTACAGTATTGAAAGCGTTACTAAAGTCCAGTAACGTCAGCACAGTTAACTGACATTTATCCATTCCTAGACGTATATCATCGGTGACTTTCACGAGTGCAGTAACTGTGCTGTGTGCTGGACGAAAACCAGACTGGAAAGGATTTAAAAGATCATGCTTCGTGAGGAAGGAGTTAAGCTGATTGTAAACTAATCGCTCAAGGACTTTGGAAAGGAAAGGAAGAATGGATATGGGACGATACTCAGAAAAGGACTTAGGATTAATTTTTTTGGGCAAAGGAATGATATGTGCTTTCTTCCATGAAGAGGGGAACACTCCATTCATGATCGAAAAATTTAAAATATGACAAAGGACTGGGAGAATGTAATGCAGAATAGGAATCAACATGTTTCTGCTGATACCGTCTGCTCCAATAGCGTTGGAAGTTATACAAATAATGCTTTTCTCAACATCACAAGCAGTAAATTGACGAAAGATGAACGGGGATAGGTCCGGAGTTGCAAGGTTAGACAGAGAAGTTAAAGTACAGCGTTTAGTAGAGTCATCAATATGAGAATGAGTCGAGAAGTGCTGATTTAAAGATTCAACATCCAAATTGTTAGGAGTAGAGTCGTGCCGAGATTTACCTACTCCTAGGGACCTGAGGAATTTCCAAACTTTCTGTGGATTTTTATCTTGTACTGAATTAAAAATGTGACGTCGTTGGGCATCCCTACACACCACGTTGCAGTGATTTCTGTGCTTTGTATACCGCAATTTATTGGCGTCACTTGGACAAGTCTTGTATTTTGTCTTGGCTGAAGCTTTTTTATGTTGAAGAGTTTTTATTTCTTCTGTGAGCCAAGGTGCTGGTACGTGCTTAACTTTTATGGCCCTGAGAGGAGCGTGTTTGTTGTATAACTGAATGATCAATGAGTTAAATATTGCTAACTGATCATCAATTGATACAGCACTAATTACAGGTGACCAATCAATATTATTAGCGTCGTTCAAAAAAGCTTCTTGATTTATTCCACTAAAATTACGCTGCAAAATTACTGTCGGTTTGTGTTTGGGAGGACGAATTTTGTATGATAGATAAACCAAATCATGGTAAGAAAAAGCATTAGCCGAGCACTGACCATGTTTTGCAACATGGTCTAAAGAAGACACCAACATAAGGTCAAGAAGAGAGGGAGATGAATGAGGGAAATGATGAGTAGCACCAAGGGGTAGAATATTCATGTTGCTCGACTTGATCAGTGTTTCGAAGGCTACAGAACGGGAATCTTGTTTTAAAAGGCAAGTATTAAAATCACCCATAATTAAGGTATGACTGTATGATGGAGTGAGATCTGCCAAGATATTTTCGAAGGATGAGAAAAAATTTACCTTGTTAGAATGGCAATAATAGACTCCGAGAAGAATTTTTGAGTGAGATAATAGAACTTCGATAAAAAGATGTTCGCCGGCGTTAGGAGGAGTTGGTTGTGGTGAGGTACTGATGACAGTAAATGGCATGTGTGCGCGAAGATATATAGCAACACCACCTCCCCTGCCTGTGCGATCATTTCGTATGAGATTGAAACCAGGTAACGTAAAGGAAATTGAAGGAAGACACGGTGTAAGCCATGTCTCGGAGACCATTATTGCATGAATGTTTTTATTGTCAAGAGACGTCAGCATATCTGAAAAATGAGCCGGAATGCTTTGCGCGTTAATATGGACAATATTAAAATTTTTCGGTACATCACAAAAATTACTATCTAAGGTTTCAGAAAGTGACGGCATGCTCATGAAACTATCATCGCTGGTGCTGTTACAGTCACTAGATGAATCAGATAAATCGTGGTCGCTTACATCAAATATATTGCTTAACATAATATAATATATATATACCTAAATATGATTTTTTTGATTTATATCCTAAGTTTAATGTTCTTTAATAAATATAAAAAGTATATATATATATTACCTGCCGGTATGTTTAAAGCATGAGTTACGCAAAAACAAATAAATAATAAAAAATACAGAATATTAAAAACAAAAAAGAACTATCGTTAGAAGTACATGAACACATGAACACATGGGTACCTACTTTCACCAAAACAAGTTAAATAGAAAACTACAAAAACGTCCATATCATAAGGAATCCTACACATCAGGCCCTTCGCAACTCATCTACAATAATAGAACTTACGTAATCACAAAACTATTTCATCTAAACCGGGTCTAAAATTATGTGTAGTTCTTAAACGCAACCGTGTGAGAAAAGGTACAAATTGTACAAGTCTAAGATTTGTAAAAATAAAAATAAAAATGTATCGAATTAAAATTGTCTTTGAAATTACGATTAAATTACCTACCCACATATTGTACAATCAAATACCTGCCGAGAACAGTGTACAAAACTAAAAGGATACAAATTACGAAAAACCAGTTGAGAAGCATATCAATAACCGTGGCTCGGAGTCTACACAATATAAATACCTACATAAGAAGATAACCGTAGATACCCAGTGCTCATGAATACCAGATTAGACACATCACTTTTTACTCGAAGCCTGCACGTCTTGTTTTGCGTGCGAGTTCAGTATCCTGAGTGGGGGCGACCTTTTGAGGGACAGTGGCAGCAGCTGCTGGCAAACCGAGTTTATCTAGCTCAGTAACGCTGCTAATGCGATGTCGTACGCCATCATCACCCAATACATATATGAAGCCGTCCCGAGTCCAGGCTTTAGATATGCCAAACCTTTCCCGCGCTGCCATGAATGTATCGTGCCGTGCCTTGGTCAAAAATTCAGTCAATGTGATACCTGTGCTTTTAAGATTGGTCTTGGCTGTCCATAACTTAGCACGGAGCGAAGCATCCCTAAGTTTGAAAAGTATGGGCCTCGGCCGTCCCGAAGGCGATATTTTCCCCATTCTGTGACAGCGGCTAATATCTTTCACTTCAAAGTCAGGCAACTTCAGTCTTTGTACAGCCACCTTTGCAACGGCAGCAGCAGTGTCCTCCGCGTTTACTTCAGGCACTCCATGAATAAGAAGTATTTTTCTTCTACTATGCATCTCCTGATTGTCAGACACTCGCGCCAGGAGCTCAACTTGCGCCTGCAGCGAGCGAAGGGCATTTAAAGTGAAAGCCTTGAAGAAGGCATAGTCCTCTGCAAGGTTCGATGCATCCACTGAAGAAGGAAAACTTAACTTCTGCTGCCTATCTTCAAATTCTCCAAATTTTTGGTGGAATGACAAAGTCAACTGTGAAATTGAATCTTTGATGGCATCCATCTTAACGTGAAAGTAATAGGTTCTGTATTCGTGATTGTGTCGATAACAGTGATTTGCTTGTGTGATACTGATGATAACACTTGATGGCAGGTATTGTACGTTTTACTCTAATTATACATATAAATTACTAATAAAACCAATGTATTTATATTTTTAATACAATAATAAAGTGAAAGCAAAAAGAACTGATGTTTAATTTACAACTACCGCCGGAGGTCAAAAATCATCTTATGTGATCTTATGTGAATTCTATACAAACTCCAGGCCAAAAAACTGGACTAGGTGTCTGTCGGATTAGCTAGTACCTACCTACTTATATGAATATAAGTAGATACCTATAATATGTAGTTGACGCCTAGAGTTAACTCTAATTACGTATATGATATGTATTAAATTTACTTACCACTTTTCTGTAGGTAGGTACCTTATCTAGCTTGTTTGTAAATAACGAACGTAAAGAGATTTGTATATGTGGTATGAACCTATTTAAAAGTTTTATTATTAGATTAAATTTAATTGAACATCCGTTAGGTAGGAAGATACGTTATCTTCAGTTTTCAATATAAATTGTCGGCTATCTGGACGAAAACTGATACAAACATACCATATTTGGACTGACTTCTATTTATCGAGATTTGTAAAACCTACATTGGGTCGTACTGACATATTTTAAACTTAAGTACATCATGTGCAATAAAAAATAATTTAAAATTTTCAACGCTGACGAAATCCGAGAATTTATATATATATGTATTAGTATGCTGTTTTATTATTATTATGTATATTTTTCAGAATGTACATAATAAAAATATGTTCAATCACGTGATGATGCTGAAAATCGCTACTTAGCCTTTTAAAACACTGATTACCTGAAGGTAGCGGAGAAACTACCATCAAGAGTATTCCCAAAGGGGATTAGCATTAATCCGGTGGCCAGCCAATTTCCGATTCGCTTTTAGCGAAGTTAAAACTTTTTACAATTATGCTCTTGTGGTGTAGGAGAAGATATATTGTACCAGCCAGACATGAGTGTGGTGATGCTAGAAAAAAGAAGAGTTATATAAAATGAATATGGTATCCAAATTCCGTATTTTATTTATTCATCGCAAATTTAGAAAGTTGAGTTAACGACTACACTAGGACGAAACTAGTAAAATTCATACTTTAGTTAATAAAAGTAATAAAAATAAAAGGGTAAGTATAAAATATACGTTTATACCACACCCACTCAGAAAGCGTCTCATTACTCGTTCAAAAACAAGTTATAAAATTCGTCATTTCTCCCTAATAAATGTACGGCGGGGAAAGTTATATGGATTTTCATTCCTTCTCTCCATAGCAGTGAAGGAATGTTGTATGAAAATCCATACCTGCCCTGGTAGCGTTCTTTTGTTTTTTAGCCGCTAACATAAAAAAAAACAATCTCAAAAAGGTTTTATATCAAATAAATAGAAAAAAGAGGTGTGATTTTTATTTGTACTTGATTTTTAATGCAAAGAGGTTGGCAACCTTTTTTTGCACTACGAGAAAAGAAGCGCGACAATTTGTTATGTTTGGTTAAATTTTGTTTTTTATTAAATTGATATTTTAACAGGCCGCTTTTAATTATTTTCAAAAATGTCATCTGCTAGTGAAAGTGACAATTTTATAATGATGACGCCACCAGAAATAAGAAATGCAGCTCAAGAAGTCCTTATACTTAATGCCAGAGAAGTCTCGAGATAAGTACGAGAAAACGTACAATGATTTTATTTTCCTCGTAGGTGTAGTATAAAGCACTATGTAAGCACTATGTATCCGGGTTGTTTAGATACCTTGAGTATTTTCGGAGTTATTAATAACCAAAATAATTTTTGTATGAAGCAAAACAAAAAAACTTGAAATCTAGAAATTCTCAAATTTTGCAAAGAATTGACTTTACGTATGTATAGTACGTATTTTTGTCCTATTTTAGCACCTATTCTCAGGTTGCGATATCAGGTTCTATGGTTTACTTTTTAAACTATGGTAAACTATGCCGGTGTGTAATATACTCTACAACACTATGTTGGTTACTGTAACACTGATTTATTCACTTGCTTTTGTTATTGTGCAGTGGATATCTAAGGAACTGAATTTCCTACTTTACATTTTTGTATCATGAAACTTGACCATTTTATGCCGTTCAGATAACAGTATTCTAGTACGAAAAAATCCGGTTTTGAAGCAAAAAGGTGACTGACTCTTTATCACTGTACAGACGTATTTATTGTGATTTAAATTGAAATATTCAACATTTTTATAAATTACAGAAATGATATCAATAACAAACATAACATCCATGGAACAGAACTCTCCCCTAGTAGTAGGGGGTATGTAACCCCACGTATGGTAATTGTCTTAGGGAGCACAATGTAAGGTGACAGTTCTTCAGTAGGAGCTTCTGCCCTCCTTCTGGTATTTTGATTATTTGCCTTTAGTCGCTTCTTACTACTCCCGCTATGGGAAAACATTATTCAACACAAGGGAGAATTATATCCCGGCACCTCACAGAATTAAAAATTTAGATTCAGAAATATAAGTGCTCTAAGCATATTATGTCTGTTACGATTAAGGTATGAGCAATTGATATGTTCCTTTTTATATAGATATACGTCTCAATATCATAAAAAGGGCGTAAAGTCACAGATTTGTAATGTAATTTGAGGCAAGTTTCACCTTTCGCTCTTGTGTTCCAGTAACCAATATAAAACTAGGGTAAACAAAGGCCTATTTTAAATGTAAGATTGGCCCTTACTGATAAGAAACATTTGTTAATTTTATATCAATAGATGTTTAGGAATACCTTTTGTATATTTTGTACTTTTTTCTTCTGGCTATATTTTTCTATGTAAAGATATAGGTTTGATATTATAAAACAAATGAAAACTTTACTGGTTACTTGATGAAAAATATCATCGCGCATTGTATTACCAACATTACTATCATATTATTGACTTATAAATGGTACCACGAGGAAATCCAATTCTTAGTGGTTTTGTAAGTATGACTACAGTTCGTAGTTTAATGCAAAATTACTTTTGATCTGAATACGTCTTTAAAATTGCTTCCATAGGGATGCAATTAAAAAAAAATTCTGCGATTTGGTCGTTTTCAATACTGCCACTGTTTTTTAAAATAATAAAAAGGTCAAGGTTGGTCACCAAATATTCAAACATCTTCACAAACACGAAATAACTCACACTCACTTCACTTATTTTGTTTATGTAATAAATATGTGAGGGTAGTGCGTCTATTATGGTGGGTAATAGAACACTAAAGTACGTTTGAATGCAATAGTAAATTTTGTGCCCTATTATCGTTGCACCAATCAGGTAACGACACGTGTCATAACTTGATGTTGCGGTCGCGCATTCCTATCTCTTGATTCCCGGAAATAAGTGTCAAAACAAATTACGTCATACAAAATGAGAAATGAAAAAATGAAAATGTATTTATTCCAGACATAACTGCACACAACAACATCAAATAAATTATAACATTAAAAAAAACAATAGTATCTTAAAATTAAAAGTATTAAAATAATATAACATGTGCACATGTACTCGGACTGCTGTCATGTGCAGGTCTGCCAGAAATGAAATCAGAAGAATCAGAAATCACCATACCTACCTATATTACCTATGGTGGTGGAAAATGTCGAAATTTTTTTTTTATTTAAAGTATTAAGTAAGTATTGTAGTACTTCAGGCCGTTTAGTGTACATCATTTTCAATTTCAAATTAATTGGAATAAATTGCTAAACTAAAATTTCGTGACTCTTCATACAAATTTGATATGGCTATATCTCCGAATACGAGTCCAATTACATAATGTCATGGAGTAAAAACTTTTTAAATATATGTCTAGATACTAAAAAAATAAATTTTAGTTCTTTAGACCCAACCTTGTAATCCCAGCCCACTGTGCGCCGGCGCGCCAGCTCAATAAGCCGTAATCCTCACAAGATTGCGTATTATGTTTCTTTTATATATTTTTTAGTGGTGATAATGAATCTGATAAATATTACATTGTGCTAAACTGTTTTAAACATTGCCGAAATATGCACAAATGAGAAAATAAAGTGGTATAAAGTTACGAGGAGAGATGACAAAACTCCTCTTTCAAGCCAAAGTGGTTTATATACTGTTGACTTCCTTTATTGGTCCGGGCCTTTTAATTAAATCCTTTCCAATGGAAACATACAAAGGGGTACATAATAATATAGTATTTACTATAAATTACAATGAGCTACAGCTATATATGTAACTATCTAACTAGCTTTGATTAATTAATTTAATAGTTATATGGGCAATATTATAACGTGATGATGATAATAAAAGTATTATGTGTTAATCCAGGACTTAAATAATCTATATTTTATGTTTTACCGAAATAGGTCGAGCCGACCGATCGAGCTCTTACATACTTTCGCACTAATTATATAAGTGTGTTGCGATAACACATTTACATGGTAGACATTTGTAGGTACTAACTAGCCTGGCAAAAAGCAGTAATTATTACCAACTATTCAAGTGAACATATTTAGGTAAGTAGTTGGGTTCGTATCTAATCAAAATTATATTTGAATGGTATATAAAAGTTCAATCCATAGATTATTTAATCCAGAAAGTTTTAAATAGTCCACAAAATTTCCTTCTTCAAAGTACACAGTTTAAGTAGGCAGGTAGTTACAATGCATGATGTAACAATAGGTAGGTTTAACTACTGCGAGTCAAGCCTCTCACTTTTATGGATCAACGTTATACACCAAAATTTCAGGTTTGTAATTTCTTTCAGTTTACGAGCTAGAGCCCCGTGACGTACGGACGGATGAAAGGACATGCAGATCACAATCAGAGAATAAACGGCAAAACGAATCCTATTAATGAGATTTCAGTCATTATAACTTAGCGCATAACATCAACATAATTATAATAAAAACCCTTACAAAAAAAACATCCCACGCCACGACATGAGCGGAACGTTGAATTATCTAAACCGAACCATTGATTTTGTACGGGCGGGGCGGAGGGCGAGAGACGCGATGCCTGACGTCATCATACAACCGATGCTCCGAGCGGAGGTTTTGAAATAGCCGAACTAAAAAGAAAACTTTAACAACTTCGTCATTTCTTAATTGTTTGAAATCATTTAAATCATGTTAAGTGATCCACACGTCCATTAACCGTTATGTGCTAGGGGCGAAAACATATTTCTTAAAATGTTCTTGTTTTGTCACTTGTGTTATAATATGTTATTGTACCGACCCCACAAGCGTGGAATAAAATTAGGAAGATGATGAGGAGTTATTTAAAGTAATATAGGTAGTATCCTGTTTTATAACCCTAAATGTAAAAACAATTTTAGATCACAATTCTAACTCGACGAAAACTAGTTAGACCTGACGAAAACTGGCATCAAAGGACGTAAAATTGTATAGTTTTTTTTTATCTTTTATATTCCATAAAAATATGTGTATTTTTTTATAATTAAATTACACAACCCAAAATGGAATATTAAAGCAATAAATAGAGAAGTGATTTGTTGAATTAATATATAATATATAGGTAGGTACCTACATTGTTTACGTGTTAGCAACTCCTCTAAATAGGCTTTATCTACCAACACCTTTTAAGAGGAAGATAAATCCTACCAAGGTCGGTAGGATTAAGAAAACAGTGGAAGGATAAGATAAGTAGTCTGTCATCTGTGCTACTGAATCGCGATGATAAGGCTTCTAAAACAAACTAATATCTAAAACTTCAAACTGCATAAAACTGCCCGCGCCCAAAGAGCAGTTGGCATATCTGTGTTGGGTGGGACACAGATAAATAGCAGTAGGTTCGTACTTGCATTCGCATCGCTCCGCGCTCCGTAGCGACCACGTGGCGCTGCCGCCAGGGCGCGACGCAGGGCCGCCCGTGGCTTTCCTGCGCGGATTTTAGTACCTACTGAGGCTAGAAGTTTTGTTCTATTTTCCAAAACCATAAACTTTTTTTTCTAAACTTTTGTATGACGATGGAGTATATCATTATTATCCAGTAGCCTATTTACTTCTGGACTCTAATTTTATATTACTCACGCTATTAAAGAAAAACTAAATAAGTCGGGAAGCACATTGTATATTTTTCTAATCTTTTTTCAGCATGTAACAATATACATAGAAATATCATTAAACTGATTTCCAGCCATTCTAATATTTTATTGAAAGCAGGGTTTGAAATTTTTAGTTTACCTAAGTTCCAAGTCTCTAATATTTCTAATAAGTTAATAAACCAAAGATAACAATGTCCTAAGTCAAATACAATCAGAATTTTTAATTCTAATTTTATATTCACGATTTTATGTAGTTTTTTTACAAATACCTAAATAATTCCAAATGCATCGGTCAAAATTTTCTAACATTTTCAAAAAACCTTTGTAAACATGTAACTAATAAACTGTGAAAAATTCGTTGAATCTTATATTTTCATAAGTTACGATCGTACAGCTACTGGACTAATAATTCTAGTACACAAGCAATAAGATTTGCTAGGTATACCTATAGTAAACATAAATGTTGGTTACCACAGAAAAGATAAATTATAGTTCTCTATGTTGGTTACCTACCAACATTACAATATGAAGTAAAAGTAAAAAAAGTAGATCTCTTTATTTAGGTAAACTGGCTACTAATAGAAGAGCTCTTTTACAGGCAATTTTAGCGGGTTAGTTCCGCTATGATCAAGTCCCGCTATGCTTGACTCAAAAAATACCTACTAAAAAGTTTTGCTATGCTCGAAATTCTTCGATGTTGTGAAAACAATGAAAGATACAGTTGAAAAGAAAAGTGTTTGAATTCAAGTTTAAATTTTTATAGCAATATTTTTAAGCGTCTGTAACTTGCTAGCGCGACCACCCTCAAGTAGAAAATTTGTCCCTAAGAACATAACAAAGTGTTCCGGCAGCTATCTTTCAGAGCCAGTAATTTTAGGTTAAGCCTTTTCTTCGATCACATCATCAATTACCACCAAGTAAAATTGTGGTCAAAGCAAACCCATCACAATAATACAAAATTGAGCATTAATAATATCAGTAGGTCTATTTCGGGAAGACTTTCAATCAAAATCTGTGATATATTTAATTGCGACTGAAATCCAAAACATTCAAAACTGTTGTTTCTTAAAAATATAAAATAAAAATTTAAAAATTGTAATGCATTAATATTATTTTAGTAAACCCAAATGTAATACACCTAATCAACTAATCAAATTGCATTGTCATCATCAAGTGAAAACCATTTCAGTTCACGCTGTAGTTTTTCTAAGTCGTATTGAGCTACCTCCTTCATTCTCTCCTCTCTTAGCAGCTGAGACATCTGTAAATTATTATATCAAATGTTGTTTTAAAACCACCTGTATCCTGTAGCCATAAAGGTATTACAAAATTACAAATATACGATAGGAAAAATTTAAGTCATGTGCGGGATTCGAACCCACGTCCATCCGCCCCTTTAGCCGGGGCATGCTCTAACCAATTGAGCTAACATGACATGACGTCATAACTCGAATTTTTCCTATAGTTCATTAACCATCGTATTGGGATGGAGCGACATCTATAGTACCACTTACGTTGTACTACAAACAAGACCAATTTTGCAATTGGTTTTATACTTGTAAAGGTATGTTTTATTTAACCTGAATTTGATTACTTTAATGAAAAAACTTATTGTGGCGTTTTATTTTAAAATAGGTATGTACATGTATAAGCATTAGCACCGGGATCTTTTATTTACGTTGCTATCATGAAAGAAAAAGCACGACAGCCCTGGCAAAAGTTTAGGGCCAGTGTATGATGATGTAAGGATTCTAACATCCAAATCCAAATTTGTTGAATCATTTTAAAGGAATTGACGAACAAACTGGTCGGGCATCGAACGCACGCTCGCCCACTGACCTACCCGTACCGCAGCCGCCTGCGCATTCTATATTGAACCCTAAGGATATCTGGAAGTACCAGGACACGTAGGCAGGCAGGTCAACCAGCATCGTACAGAACACTCTCATTGTCAATGCCCTCATGTTCTATTTGTAATTCCATGATATTTGTTTATTTAATGCATTACATTTTGTACCACGCTTCAATATCAGTGGGAGTCGCTGCCTATTAAGCATATAACAGGACTAAATATTCTACCAACAACTTAAGGGAACTCAAAGAGGGTTTGGGTCAGGTCTGCAGCTGGCCGTTAAACCAAAACCAAACCTTTAACAAGTGTCTCATGTCCTTGTGGACATTATTGTTAAAAGCTTTGCATACGTCTTGTATTCTGAGTTAAGGCATATTGTAGCGACGCCACATGAGGAGTATAAGGGTATAAAAAAAGGAAATTGTATGATGAAGTTAAGTATTTTATCATCACTTATCATCGCCCGTGTTAGGACAATATTCAACTTCATTGGGGCAAACATCAGTATTTTTTCCATTTTATTAATTGCAATAAAGATAGGTCAAATGGATATTGTATTTTCAAAATATTTACCTGCAAGTATACCTGAAACAAAATAAAAAACATAGTTTACCTTAATATATTTATAATATATCTATATATATTAATTTAAATAAGTGCTAGCCTGGAGACAATCAGTCTAAGGCTGAAATTCAGAGACATTTGTGTAAGACGGGCAAAGACCAGTCTTAGCCAAGCGTCCGCTAAGCCAATCTGAAAATTTCATATTCAGAGATATAGTCCTAGTCCTACTTACCTCGCTCTTAGCTTAGATCACACTCTATTATCTATGGCACATTTTTCACTTATGGAACGTTTACCGGTTCTTGTTTATCTGTGCATCCTGACATAAAACGAAAACGACAAGAACAAGAATATATAAAATGTGATTTGAGTGAGTGAAACAAAATACGTTTTATGCCTACCTAACTACTAGTTGACAAGACGTCTGGACGGCGATTCTCGTGCAGTGATATGAATATCATAGTAGATAAATATCGAGAAAACATGGCGAATATCGAATCGTGTAGTTTTGTGTTATTCTCGCAATATCACTATCGATAAATATCAAGCCCTAGCGATCGACACGCAACATCGCGATGTCGGGATTATCATTATACTTTCTATATACATGAACACATGTTCATATGTGGACATATTTTTATATCTAACACTCGCGAGAATAACATTTTTGTGAAAAGTCGATATTATCGGGATATTATTAGTCTATAGTTGACACGGGATAAATATCGAGAATCGATAAATTTATCCCAATTTTGAGAATTGCCCCCCTGTTGTTTTTGTACTAAAGTTCATAGGTTATAAAATACAAAGTCAACCACAAACAATTTCAATTCAATGTCAATAAATTCTTCAATTTTGCTCACTTGGCGGCGCCACTTCTGCTTTGAGACAGGCTAAAGTAGTCGATTTCCACTACTTGGCTTAGCATAGCACACGCTAAGTTTAAGCGCTGTATCAGATGTCTCTGAATATAATTATGAGGCTAAGCGCTACATTTTGACAGATTAAATCATTAGTTCACGCTTAGATTTGTCTCTGAATCTCAGCCTAAGACACTTTGAAAATTTTCTTTGAAAAGGTAACTTTTTCAATAATGTATATATCGGGGTGAAGGCGGTACCAGGCTTCACCACCGGTTATATTCAACTTACTAGTTATAAGTAGTTCCCAACTGTTCCATGAAAACTTCTTTTTGACTTATCTAGTGTTTAAAATGATAGCTGTTTAACGTTATGTGATAAAACCACTAGTTAATATTTATTTGTTTGGTTTACGTTTTAACCATCAAATAATAGTTTGTTAAGTTTTCTTTATTCCTCATAGGTTATTTAGCCTTTGACCACTATCTCACCTGATGGTAAGTGATGTGGTCGAAGATGTTGTTCAGGCTAACCTAGAAGTACTGGCTCTCAAGGACAGCTGCCGGAACACACCGTTAGGTGCTTGGCGACAGATTTTTCTATTTGAGGGTGGTAGCTAGCCAGGCAGGCTTCGCAAAATGCCCTACCACCATGCAAATGTAAAAATATAAGCTCAAGCACTCAAAATTTATTTATAACCATTTTAAAGCATTTATTTTGCGAGCCTAATCTTGGTACAAATACGGCCGCACAACACAGTGCGATTCACAGGATACGGAGGTAGAAAGCGATTTTCGCTTTCTACGCCCGTCTCGGGAGAAGTGCCTTCAGCACTTCCCCTTCCAGGGTTATAAGGGCCTTCCCACGCTCAAAATCCAGTGGAGTTGGAAAGCTGACAGCGATAGCCAAGATCTATGTCCTCCCTAATAAAAACAACACGATTCATTTAAGCTCCGACCGTTGGTGCGTTCAGACGTCTCTGTATCTACATTAGTTTGTGAATAAATCGAAGTACCCTATCCAACTGGAGTATAATTATTGATGTAACCATAGATTACTCTGACTGTCACGCTTTTTAAAAAACACCCTCCAGGCCGGTACCATTGTATTTTGTCATATATAATATTGTGTTCTCACTTAATGGTTAACCTAGAATTACTGCCGGATCCGACCGTAAGGTGTTTTACTGTAGATTTTTTATTCGAGGGTGGAAGCTAGCCATGCGGGCATTCGATACTACGACTTATAGATATTACGATTATGTAGGATCTTATCAAATTTGACATGGCAGAGGAGGAAACTTGGGCAATGACCAAGTACATTAGTTCATGTTATGAAGCGTCTTTATCTTTTAACACTACACCTGGGTTACAGTCTCTGGTACACTGTAGCTCCTTTCCCAAAACTGTTATAAATTCCGTACGTACAAGTTAACCCACAGATTGTTAAGTAATTTATGTTCCAACTGAACTAAAATACTTACATCATTTTTCGAATTTAAGACCTCATCATCCCTTATGTCTTTTGTCCTTCGATAATTCAAGTCACGGCCATTCCATCTTCTATTTAACCTATTCAAAGGAATTTGCTCCCTTCTTCTTAGATTTCCGATAACAATGTTCTCATAATCCGGAATTAGTTGACAAAAAACAAAAACAACTTGTAGTAATATAATAAAAAGAATCATTTTACACTTGTTAGCTATTCATATTGAAATATGTAAGGTATTGTATTGAATGCAATAAAATTCGATTGAAAATTTATTCTTAAGTGTTGATTCGATTTATTTCCATACATATAACTATTTTATTGTTGAATTTTCCACAGAAGATTTTAGAACAATAATCGTAATATACATAGATCTACATTCGAAGCAGTGATGGCTCAGTGGCATTGACTATGGACTGCCGCGCAGCAGGTCCATGGTTCGAATCCCGCCGCGGGCTTGAGCTTCACCGCATGGTGGAAGGGCATTTTGCGAATGCCCGCCTGGCTAGCGACCACCCTCAAGTTGAAAATCTGTCGCCAAGCACCTAACGGTGTGGTCCGGCAGCAGTCCTTGAGAGACAGTGAAATGACAGGCAAAATGAGACTTAACAAGTATGTCTCAAGGTGATATGGGCGCAGTGCAGTTCGTCACTTGTGATGAAATGCATCTGTTATAGGCAGAGGATACCGCTTAACATCTGGTGGGCCTCGTGCTTGTTCTATCACAATAATATAAAAAAAGAAACATCGACTTTAGTTAAATTACACAAATGCATGAATCAATCCTCTTCTTCAAATGATTAAGACCTCCACAGTTCGATAAATATCGTACGACTTAGAAATATTCCTCCAGCAAATAGATGTTTCACTAAGCGTTGATTCTCTTCAAGAAGAGGTCTACAATTTATATTTGTTCTATATAACAAATTAATAACGTGGACAATCACGTATATATATATATGGAAGAGATCGGTTTCTTTTGTTTTTGAAAGAGTTTTCCATTATACAACTGCCCTAAAAAGGAGTGTTATGTTTTCAGGTTTCATGTATGTTTTCGAGTTTCTATATTCCACCATAACTTCTCAACGGCTTAACCGATTTTAATGTACGAGATATCATTACATTCGTCTTGATAACCCAAGTGACAATAAATGCATAAAAAAATAAAAAATATACTGGCGGTTTTTAAACGCCATAATGTGAGAAAAAACATTTATTGTCTTCCAAATCCATCGAACTATATTATTTTTGATATAATATATCAAAAATAAGCGTTCACTTCAAAAATACAACGTGCAGTTTTAACTTCAATGGAACGATAAAACCCCTAAAAAAATATTGCAGTCGGGTTTTTTACTTGTTTGTATAACATGTCTTCAAAAAAGGGGTAATAATTCGGAGCATGTGCTCTATTTGCAATTTAAATTGGTATGGTAGCACAAGTGTTGTTCCTACGTTCTATGATATTGAGGAGTATTTGTTTTCTCTTTGGTCAAGCAAATTAGATTTTCATTCAAATACTTTGTAATGTTTGTGCATCTCTTATGTCACAATTGCTGGGGTCAGAATACCAACCATCATCTCTTAAGAATGCTGAAGAAATTGTTAGAACGTGGGTTATATAAAAACACGGTGAAATTATTTTGAAACAGTGACGGCTCAGTGGCATTGGCTATGGACTGCCGCGCAGCAGGTCTATGATTCTAATCCTGAGGCCTGAGCTTCACCGCATGGTGGAAGGGTATATTGCGAATTGAAATTGGCTAGCGAACGGGCGGTCACAAGTCAAGTCAAGTAGAAAATCTGTTGCCAAGCAGCTAACGGTGTGTTCCGGCTGTTCTTAAGAGTCATTAATTCTAGGGTAAGCCTGTTTACTTGTGCGTAATGTTTGTTGTCGAAGTAAGAAATATATGTTGGCTTTCCTAAAAAAATGGTTTGCATTGACATACTCGTATATTGTGCCCTTTTTGCAATTAGTGATTTGGAGCTTAGAATAATATTCTGTTCTGTCTGCACGTATGGTTTCTTGTAATGAGTTCTTGTTTTTATCTGGAACTTTCCGAAGAAGGGTCACAATAGGAAGCGTTCCTTAGAAATGAAACCAAAGTTCAATAATAATGTATCTGTGCTATTCTTAGCAAAAAAGACTCACTATGTCATGTGTTAATAGTGGGTAAAGGGTACATAGTTTCAAGACAACTATAATAAAACAGAAAAAGGGCTATAA
Organism: Plagodis pulveraria; assembly: GCA_963890685.1. Classification (NCBI taxonomy): domain Eukaryota; kingdom Metazoa; phylum Arthropoda; class Insecta; order Lepidoptera; family Geometridae; genus Plagodis; species Plagodis pulveraria. Next base: position 8,993,887 of record OY982950.1, read on the forward strand.
AATAACATGCTATTAATTATCTATTTTATTTTTATCATAGCCATATACTAAAATAAAAAAATAAATAAGAAAAAAACCCCGTGTGTTACTATCATAATATCTACATACCATATCGCCTAAACTTGTCTCTTGTACACGCTCAACTTACACTCACTCAGTTACATTTTACACTCATCTCATCACACATAAACAAACTGTTTCAATGTGTGTTATGCTATCATCAGTGCATGTAAACTAATACGTATTGCAGTAATACAGTGGTCAGATGGCAAATAAATATTTTTAATGGAGGTACCCACATTTGAAATTCTAAAATTATGTAACACAGTTCTAGTTTTTAAAATGCATCTTACATATTGTAAATACGAAGTCCTCTGTTATTTAAATAAACATAATGTTTTAGTGATAACCTCCGTATGTTTTATAATGTTATTCGTCAATAGTGTGGTGAAACAACAGTCCTATATCACAACCTCTGTGTACTCAGGTCAGGATGAATACTTTTGGTATGTTATTGCTATAATTTATACAAATCTATACTTCTTTCTCCGCGGTTTGCAATTTTATAATAATTATATAAGGTTTACTATTAAAATATTGGTATAACTGTAGGAAATTTTTAATAATGCTAACTTACATGTTTAATTTAAGAAAGCCACGTCATACCATATTCCTTTTTAAAAAAACAACGGTAGGTACATTAAATACCAACTGTAAGTATGTTTTTAGAATAATCAGTTATTTATTCTATTTATCTATTTATCACAAATTTATAAAAATAATTAACATTTGGGAGAGAACTAGACCATCCATAACACAGGGTATCCTATGTGGGGGCTAGTGTGAATTAGTCAGTAACTGAGTCCAATGTTATAGAATATAAAATAATTTAGATAATAAGTTTTTTGGTAAAAATTTATATTAACTGCTTCGGCTATATTAACTTATAACTAACATTTATAGTGATTTACCATTTTATTTTCTGACCAATGTAAGAAACTGTTTTTGGCACAATTAAGTATATGTTATTATTATTAATTTCGGCCACGGCGACCTAAGTTTCTGCTGTAAGCTATCGGAAATTAATTGTTATATTCAGTCCAGGCGGCACTCATGCGCTTTATTATGACTGTGATATCCTATAACCAATGCCACACGATAGGATACCACCCACAAAATTATACTTGAGGTTTGAAAGCGTCTGATTTTAAGTTCGTCTTGTTTATCCTCTAGTTCTCGCCTCATGTCAACTTCAGAAACATACACATTTTGCAACACCAACCGCCGCCACACCTCGCGATATTGTGTTTTAAAATGGGTTCGGAAGATAAGAGACGATTCATTTCAAGATTTTATATGCTTCGGAAAATTACAAACAATCGATCATTCATTCATTCATTAGAAGAAAAAGTCTACCCTACTGACGTACCACAGACAAGTCCCGGGTTTCTCGTATTGCCAAAGTAAAAAAGTATTATTGTAACTAAATTTACTTAAATATTTATATAAAATAACATAACATGTGCTAGTGTCTCCCAATGCGAGGGTTTAATTTTAGACCTCTTCATGACCCTTCTGAACATGTTTGTATCTCAGAAATTGGCCACCGCTTTTCCGCTTACTTGCACTAGCGTTGTATTTATAAGACTCGAATATCAATTAAGGGGTGCAAAGAGAAAAAAAAATAAAGCTGACTGTAAATACAGATAAAATACTTTTCAAAACAACTCCAGTCAAACGATAAATAACATGTAGTGTACAATGTAAACAAATTGAGCTGATAGGAATTGGCTCAAATAACATAGCTAAAGCGAATTATCTGATTGTCACGCGATCCAAAACATTCTTATTACAGTGAACACTACAATTTAGGTGACACGTCACCCTATATACTTTACTGAAATATGCTGTAAATATTAGTTCAGTATTTGAATTTTTAAATACATAACTATGTGACTTATGCCTGTCTGCACAGTATTCAGTTTTTTTTTTATTGGGTCTAAACTTTACCTTAGTCCACTTTATAGCGCCTTTTTCCTGGAACGTAGGTATAGGTAAAGACAACTTTTATTTCCGTTTCTTTGGCATACACATAATTGTTAAGAACAGACCCCGTAAAACAACCCTTGGTTCTTAGGTTCTTGCAAGTGAGGCAGATATTAGCGAAATGCCCTACCACCATGCAATTAATCTCAAGCCCATGACGGAATATCGATCAACGGACCCTTCATACGATAGTCCGCACTCTCAACCACTGTCTAGCAATCATTGCATCTATGTCTAGTAATCGCATGTTTCTATATGTTTCGCGCATTACGTTACACTATAAGAAAGATTTTTCTCTTCAATAATAAATTAACGCGTTATTTAATGCAAGTATTATAAAAAAACAGTATACAGAGTAAAACGTGGTAAAATTGAAATAAAGTGGCCTAATGGAATCAAATCAGTAATCTTTTTCGAAGTGAACCAATCACCGTAATTGAAAACAATATCATAGATTATATAATAGTAATTATGATTCCGTAGTTAAAATAAAGCTTACTACATCAACGATAAAATAATGTTTGCATGGTTTCGTAGTATTTATAATGCTTGCTATACATAGGACAAATAATATTTTAATATCATTTGCTACTAAAATATAAAAGCAAAACAGTTCTATTTATATTGATCATAAGCCTTTAAGCCTACGTTGACCGATAAGTTGTTCAACTGTTGTTATTGTACTTAATATCTTTTGTGCTATTGAAAGCTTAAAGACATTTATGAAACATAATGTTATTCCCATCAAACTTTTTTATTAGAATAGGTCCCCAACTGGTTTGACGTATTCGATGTTTATTGATTCAAAACCAACCCTGGTTAAAGTAAACGATGTCATATCATAAACACACTTGTCATAAATGTGGTGAAATACAATATTGACACTATCGAGCTTTGACATTGAAAAACGACTGGTTCAAAGTTAAAAAATACTGAATATCAGATTTGAAACATTTAATATACGACTGAGTTTGAAGTTGTGTGCATATTTTATCAAATTGGGGACATTGTTAGTATAAAAGGTTTAGTCTTAAAATATATACTTACTGTTTAAATTGAATATATTTTAAGCTCAGCAGAACTTGAATACACGTATTATATTAAATAAATTTAATTAAATTATAAAAAGGATAATTATTTTATATATTTTCAATTTAATACAAATAAACTGTTGATGCAGAGTGAACTGGCCGGCCCGTTCTCCATACAAACGTCGTAGGGAGATCACTCCCTTATTTGAGGATTTAGGTCCAAAATAAAGCATAATACCGATTGATCCCGTCATTATCTAGGCTTGTATGATGCGTAAATTTTAATAAAATAATTAACTTGAGAATTATGAGCCTCGAAACATTTTCATATAAAGTTTTCGCGGCTCATAACTTACAACTTAATTATGTTTTTAAAATTTTGGCATCATACAAGCCTAGATAATGACGATATCAATCGGTATTATGCTTAAGTCTGGACCTAAAATCTCAAATAAGGGAGTTATCACCCTACGGCGTTTGTATGGAGGACTACACGACGGCCAGTTCTTGAAGGATCTCTGTTTCAAGAAAAACATTAAATTAATCGATAAGCTATAATCATTAGCGCTTCGAAGCTAGAAGCAAATAAAAAGCATTTGTTGTTTACCTTTTCATGTGCACGCACATGTAATTGAACAATGGGACAGAAAATGTTCAAGAAAAACCTTTCATTTTGGATACCAACTAAAAGTAAGTAAATACATAGTTTTGGAGTCTTAACATGAAAGTGATTTGTTTGTGAACAAATAAGAAAAGATAAAATTGTTAGTGCTGTGTTAGTAGGTAAATGAAAAAAGTTTAAGTAATTTGTCTGGGTCTGAGGTTTTGTGATATTGATGTTTGGGTAGATGAGAATGTGTTGCTTCAAGATATGTGTCGTTTATGTTTGTACCTATTGTGTTTTATATTGAATTTTTTTTGTCATAAGTTTTCTCGATTTCTTGTCGAAATGTTTGTCATAATCATTTTGTATATTATCTTGAAATGGCGCTGCTGCCCACTTTCTGGTATTTTTTCTTCCGTCGCCACTTGCAATTATCTCGGATAGATATGAAGGGATGCACTTTTATGCCGGCACCCCAGTCACCCCCTGTGAGTCTGCAATGACTTATGAGTATCTAAATGCTTTTATTATAATAGCTGTAGTGTTATATATAGTTCGTAGCATGTCATTATTAATAACCGACCGCCGGGATAAACAAAATTGGGTAAAAAGGGGATTCAAAGTTGTGTCATACCTATCACCAAATTAATACAAATTTATAATTAATCAAAATACACAATCCTAGCCACTAAACGGTGTTAAAATGAGGTCGAAATGTTCTAAAAATTGAATGTACTCAGAATCCTCTATAACACTCCTTGGAATTCCGCTTGGCTATAGGTGAGTCACCGCGGTGAAGCAAAATAAACCCAAGGTTGGGCTTCCTCAGTCTTTGCTCCTGAAGCCCTCGTTAAAGCGTCACCAGTTTGCGCTCATATATGGGATATATATAACTGTTGCTACCACACTATCAATACGGTGACAGATTTTCGACTAAAGGGTTATAAGTTAGGTGGGCATTAATAAAATGAACACGGACCTTTTATTCGGCAGTTCATAATGTTAAGTCGCAGTTTTCAATCATGTTAATGACCTGTGGTGTGCCGTGCTAGAATGTCCCCCCCCTGTCTACCTGTAGGTGTCGTAAGAGACGATTAAGGGTAACACACCAGAAGGTGGGTAGCAGCGCTTTTGGAGGAACTTATATCTCACACTGCGATTACCAAGACGCCTGCCAAGCGTGGAGACTATGACAACCCCCCCCCCCCCATAATGAGAGAGGCTGTGTTCAGCAGTGAACAATCCGGTTGATACAATACAATAATGGTCAAAGCCTAGCTATTCAGTAATAAAAATATTAAATTGTCTTTTCAGGAAATAAAGTCCACGTTAATAAAATTAAAACGAAGACTATAGGAACATTCCAGAAGTCTCTAAGAGTTACGCTGTCAGTTGGCCAATTATTCTCACTATTGCCCGTCGTTGGAGTGTTCAGCAATATTGCTAGTGACGTTAAGTAAGTATCAGAAGTAGGAGCTTAAATACTTTACTCGGTTATTCAATTGTATATTATTGAAAATTTTAATTAACTAACTAACTTATTAGCTAAACTAAACCACTAAACCAGTAGTTATGAGATTTGACCGATATAATTTTATTTTTTGAGTGATTAAATATGACCTTGAAATTTATAGAACATTGGTGATGCTGTGATATTTAAAATGTTTCTGAAGTTTTTATAGAATTATAGAATAGATTGTCATAGCTAAGGTCAATTTTATATCAGATTAGTCGACCAAATTGACCACATGTCATTCACTCACCACGTAAGATCAATTGTAAGAACAAGTCCCTGCTCAAGAAGCGAATAATCGCGGGTTCAAATCCCGTGCATGGTTTTTCCTTTTGTTTTAATTTTGTAAGCTTATATATAGCGCATAGCAGGCGTTAGTGAAAAAATACAATTTCAGTGTAATCCCTATTTCTAATTCTCAGTTTGACTATACTCATCTCTTCTGAGGTGACACTTGTGGTCCATATTAATAAATCGATAAGACTGCAGGGTCGGTAAACTAAATTAAAACGGTTTGGAATCGATAACTAAATATGTTCGATCCAAGTTTAACTGTTACATATACATCACTGCTAATTTATTACCTTACTAAGATGTAGCACGTTGGTTTTGTGAATGACGATGACAAAGCGATACAATGATACAGACAAGCGGTGTACTCCACTCACATATAGGTGTTCGTTTTGCAACATATTGACCAAAGAAGCGTTCTATTCGTTTTCGTATCCGTTAGAAAACATTGAAAAAATATAACCGAAATCATATCACCATGCCTAAAAAAAGTTTATTTGTGATCGCTTTTGACAACAACTGGATCGACAATTTGAAGTTCATAAGATTAGACTATTTTTTTCAATTCAATTCAGATAATTTATTTCAACCAACAAGGATCATGTGACAATATCGTTTCTAAGAAATCAAATAGCTATCAGACAAAATAATAATTGAATGTCATAATTAATATAATTCATCAATATGTGGCGTTCAATGTCCATACTAAAATATAATTATAAATAAATCAACAATAATAATATGCATTAAATAAATATTAATTTAACATCGAAAATTCAATTATTAAATGTTATCCACACATATTAAAATAACTAACCATTAGTCAGTACATGAATCATACAGCAATGATTCAGGTACTGACAGTCGAATCTTTCAGCAAATGCCTTCAGAATGCCACTAGGGCTGGCCTGGACCCTGCGCACCAGGGATGTGCACCGTTTCCGCATGGTCGCATAGAAACAATCGACCCGCGATTCGGCGAACATCCCTGATGCGCTACAGAACCGAGGCAACCGCAGTAGCACTCTAAACGCATTATTGTACTGGATCCGTAGGGCACTGTACTGCTTTTTAGTATAGCTTATCCACAGGCTGCTCGTGTAGAAAGAAGTGCAATAGGCTCTAAAAAGAGTAATTTTGACCTCCCTCGAACAGCGAGCAAACCTGCGTGCCAACATGTTAGCCCTGGCTGACAGAGCCCTACGTTCCCTTTCGATGTCTGCATCGTCTGTCAGGTCAGAGGTCAACAAATGTCCGAGATACTTAAATTGATCCACCTTTTTCAGTGGTATCCCATTTAGTGTAATAGGTGGAATATTACCTAGACATTTTCCCCTGGCTCGAAAGACCATGCATTCACTTTTATTTTCGTTGTACAGCAAACCATTTTTATCTTGTTTTACGAGGTTAACCCCTTTGTTTGAATTGAATATATTGCTATAAATGACATCAACATAATATTTTAAGAGTTATATCTCGTCAAAATAAAACATAATTTTGAAGAGATATAACTCTTATAAGTATTATATTCAAAAGTATTATATTATTATTCTCTGTTTTTCAATCTTAGTCAAATGAAAATAGCAAAATAAAAAATTGCATTTAGAACGCTTACACTTAAATACCAAATTGAAACTGCTATAAACGTCATCAAAATCGAACGCACACTAAAGTGGCAGAGGCTGTTTATTTATTTTTTGTTATACTATACATTAGACACGGTCAAAAATTTGACAGTGAAACTACTGCCCGCTGCGTGCCAGCCGCTGCCATTTTGGTCTAACACTTCGTATCATATAATATGAGTTTGTTTCTTGGAGATTTACTAGAGTAAGTCCATAAAGTGCATGTCGGGTTGACCAAATCATTCCATATTCACTTTAAAAGTATCTCATCATATAAGATCATTAATATTCCAACGTAATAAAAATTCTATATTTCTATATTTTTTTATACATCCAGATTTGTGAAAACAACATGGAAGTGCGCGTACTCGTTGTTGTCTCTGATTGGTCAAATTTTTATGACCGTCGTGTGTCTACATCGGGCAGCTCGTCAAGACGCAACTCTAAAAGGAACAAGTACGTAAATACTGTACCTATATTCCTACAAAGCGACGATCCGATCAAGTTTCCCACATCTTATTAAACTTAAGAAATATTTTTGAAGCGCTCGTAGAGAAGTGTGTTAGCTGTAATTAACCTATCAGCAAAGTTAAGCAAGGTACGCTGCGATCATAAGTTGGATGGGTGAGAGCTAGTGACGTTACCACTGAGCGCTTCCGTGCTTCGGAGGGCACGTTAAGCCGTGCGGTTCCGGTTGTCGTCTAAGGGTGCGTACCATTAGCGTAAGATTAGCTAAAAACGCTAAAAACGATCACACTCCCAAAAAGTTTTCCACATGGGTCTTGGCGTTATTTTCGCCTTAAACGCTACATCTGATGTCAAAAGTGACAGAAGTGGCAAATTTTTGTGGCATTTTTAGCGTTCTTATCCAAAAATGGAACGGGGATGACAGTTACAAACGATCACGTCATTACACCATAGACGCAGAATGTGATCAAAATTATCGAAAATGTCCTTGAGAGCCAGTAATTCTTGGTTAGCCTGAACAACATCTTCGACCACATCATTACTTACCATCATGTGAGATAGTGGTCGAAAGCTACCCAACTAAGGAAAAAAAACGTATTGCGGCAGCTGTCATTAAGACTCTCATGCTGGGTCTGTTTTTTTTAGGTTATAAGATATGTTGGCTTCTTTGGATTACTGTAAAAGCTCTGGAAATCACCAGTGTACACCCACTCACAGTTTAAATATATCTCTTCAAGCTCAAATACTAAAAATAGCATTGCAATACCCTAAAACTCTAATTATGAATATAAAAATATTTTTGTAATATTTTTTGTGCATGGTTTCGTTATAATTGGCTCGTTTATATTTTTTAAGTCTCCATCCATCTTCCATAATAATATGTAATTGCGTTGCGAATATTATTGTACAGCTTAGAGACATCTTCACTGCCTGTTAAGGTTAATTTCCGTACATCGCGGCCGATCAGCGCCGCGCGCGTTTGACGACCCGCTTCACATCTCTGACTATTGTCTTATCAGGCATTCTGTGTAATGTGCTCACACTTCTGGGTAATGTCCTTAAATTTGTATCTAGAACAGCATGTGTTGCTTGTAATAAATATTTTTTTTTTTACTTTTAGCACCAGTAATTTTCTACGGTACAACATGCATCACTATGTTTATGTTCTTCCGAATGGCCAGGAATTGGCCCGCGTTGGTTCAAACCATTTCAAGGACAGAAGACCTGGATCCAAACTTCGACAGCCGTCTGACGATGAGGTGCAACGTCACTTGTGCTATCGTATTATTTTTTTCTCTTGGTAAGTACTCTATAAATAATAAGTACCCGAGTGTTTTACTATTAATTTTATAGGACTTCCCAAGGGGTGCACAGACGTGTATTCTGTATGATTAGGGTTCGACATATGATATTTTTTTAATAGTAACATTTGTTACTATTATAATGCGTAAATTTATCGGTATAATGCGTAAATTTCTTTTTAAGGCTTAGTCAGAATAAAATCTTAGACAATCATCACTTAGAGCGTTTCTACCTCGTAAATGCAGTGTATTCAATCTTATTTAGAGAACCAGCCTGTCACACGATGTACGTTAATTTGATGGATGATACTAAGAGCTCACACACGTGTTATTAAAATATGAAAATATATAGCTTGAATGACTAATATGAAACTAAAAGACTGGTCAAGTGAGAGTCGGGCTGCAGTGGGGACGGGCTGAAGGACTGTTTTAAGGTATACGCATTACAATTGCTTATAGTACAAACAAAATGTTTGTTGGATTTAATCACAAATTCAAAACTACATTATAAATTGGCGTATTCATTTTTTTTTGTAAAATTAAGGACAACATCATCATTTTGTGGGATTGTTTCCACGGTTGAATATATTATATATAGAACGCCAAAATGAACGGCTATTAATGATGTAGTCAGTCCACCTAGTGAAGGATCTACCAACTCTACAACTTCCAGTGTAATGTGGTAACAACTCGAAAAACTTTCTTCTTCATTGGTTATCGGTTGGTCGATATGGAAGCCCATTTCTACTTCAGCTTGCAAATTTTGAAAGATATTTTGGTAACTTTTGTTTCACGAAAAAAATCATTGTTCTGGATTTTACTGCGTAAATAAATTACGTATAGGCCTCTCCATAGCTCGTTGAGCGACTCTGTGATAAGGGATAACAGTATAGTCTGTCCCATGTTAATATAATGGCCAAGAACTGCTTATTACTAACAGTATCTTTCCCAACAACTCCTGGTATAGGTGCCAATTGGATACAAGACATAATTTTCGTCTTGTTCATGTTTATTTTAGACCCAACTGCTGGGAAACTTTACTGAGTTAGCTGAATATTTTACTGATTTCCACAAGTGAATCTGCCATAATAACTGGTCTGGATTTGGTCTACAGTGCACAAGCATTTTTGGAAACCAGCTTTGTTTGGGAAGCTGGGGAGTCATCGAATTACAAGAACACTATTCGTAATGATGCGCGAGAACAGTTTATAAACGTGGCTCGAAGGTGAAATGGACCTATAGCTATTGAAAAAAAGTATTGTTACCTTTATTTTTTAGAACATTTACAGTCAAATATTAGTAGTACAGTACAACTACTTTTCTAGTCCACGCTTCTGGCGTTTTATCTTAAAGAATGGTGGAATTAAATACCTTCTTCGCACTTTTGCTCTATCTGCAAATATTCTGCTAATCTGAAATAGGTATCTATATCCCCCCCTTCCCTCATATATTGGCGACAAAGGGGACAATACCGGAAGCAGGGTAGCAGCACCTTCTGAGATATAAAAGTCGGTAACTGCCCCATTATAATCTAAGTTACCTCCATTATTCCTGACCATAAAAACCGTTAACAGAAGTGTAAGGGTGAATGAAAGAGGTCAAAACTAATAATCAGCATGCTGATACCGTGGAATATTCGTCAATTATTGACATCATGTTGAAGATTTTATTTCACTGAGCGTATATTATATTTTGTTCTAGTCGAACACATTCTGTCATTGCTGTCAGCATTTGCCGGTGCAGAGAACTGTTACCCCAATATGAGCACATATGAAGGTTTTGTTACTCATTTCTATCCCTGGGTCTTCCGTGCTTTGCCGTATTCTCCTATATTAGGAGGAGTAACTCAGGTAAGAAAATTACAACCATAAATATCTTCAATAGCATTATATAATTTTATAGTAAAAGGAGTCAAAAAGACTTTGAATGAAAAAAGTTTTATTCTTCACTCTATATCATGTCTTGCATTGACAATTTGCAACATGCAATATGATGCAATGATTTTTTGCGGTTTTTATGATATTTGCTATTCGCATGGAGACGATTGAAAAACTATACTTATAAACTCGTAAATAGATTATCAGTTAACTTCATCCATAAACTTTTGTTGTTATAATCAGTATTATCATCTATATTATGTTTGCCCAAATATGATAATGTTGTTTGCTTTTACACATATATATATATATGTCTAAAGTATCAAATACACTGATCATGTGGTAGTTCTGAACCTAACAACAATGCAGTTAATGATTTTTCTTGTACATGCTGTTGAAATTTGGAGCCATGAAATAGTGAAGCCAGACTGGGAATCGGCCAGTTTTTTAACGACTTTACAAAAAGGAGGAAATTCTCATTTTGACTGTTTTTTTGTGTGTGTCGAAGGTGTTAATAGGCTTAACCTAGATTACTGGTTCTCAAGAACAGCTGCCATAACACAACGTTAAATGCTTAGCGACAGATTTTCTACTTTAGGGTGGTCGCTAGACAGGCGGGAATTCGCAAAATGCCCTTCCACCATGCGGTGAAGCTCAAGCCCACAATGAGATTCGAACCATAGACCTGCTAAGCGGCACTCCATAGCCAATGCCACTGAGCCATCACTGCTTCAAAAGTAGTGTTCGCACACTACTGCTTTGAGGCAGAATATCTGACGTAGCGGCGGTATCTATAAAAACGTGGTTTTGCTATACATGAGTTGATAATTTCTTACTTACTTTGAACCAATGATTACTTAGTGGCAATGACTACAGACCCTGCATCGCCCATTACCAGCACAAGAAACTCATTTTCCTATGTTAAATATGATATAATACGTTTTTTTTCGTACAGTTCCTGCATTTCCAATCGACGTTTATTTGGAATTTCTCCGACCTGTTCGTGATCTGCATGAGCTATTACCTCACTTCCAGGCTAGAACAAGTTAACAAGAAACTTATGGTTGCTCAGGGGAAGGTAAATTTTTAATTTCTTACTTATGGCATGCTAGACAGTAAAATATCACGAGTTATTTGCTAAAGCTATTCAATCCAGCTTTGATTTTGTAAATACAATATTTGGGGTAAGAAAATTGGAACTATATTAAAACGAGATGCGAGCTACGGTTTCTTTAAAAAAAAACTATTTATGGGCAGAATACAACCATTTTCAGGCAATTAGTCATACTAACTTTTCTGTTTGGCTGCCGCATGCAAGAAGGGATCTTTTTTCAGGGAGGAATTGCCACAATCCCCACGTTTGGCAGGCGTATTGGGCATTGCAGTTATAGGTGAAAATTTCTTAGAAGCCGCTGCTGCTCACCTTCCGGTATTTTTCCTATAATCACCTCTTACGACACCCACGGGAAGATATGATCCACAACAGGGCTTATGGCTGCTTCTGCCTCATGATTAGATGAGTATATCAGCAAAAAAATCTAAGTAATTCTAGGTTAGCCTGAACAATATCTGATGACCGTCTTGAAACAAATCCTACTTTTTTTTATTAATGCCTTTTAACCACTATCTCACCTGATGGTACGTGATGATGTGGTCTAAGATGTTGTTTAGGCTAGTCTAGAAATACTGGCTTTCAAGGTGACAGCCGCCAGAACACACCGTTAAGTCCTTGGCGACAAATTTTATATTTGAGGTTGGTAGCTAGTGGTGGGAATTCGCAAAATGCCCTACCACCATGTAATAATGACTGCCTAACGACTTCACGTACCCTCCGAAGCACGGAAGTGCTCATTATTAATGTCACTAGCGGTCACCCATCCAAGTCATGACCGCGGCGGACGTTGCTTGACTTAGCTGATCGGGTAAGAATGGCCAAGCAAACTTCGCTACGAGCGCTTCAAAGTGAATTAGAGTGGAATAAGACTCAAAACGTTGAAAAAGAAAAGACGCCGGTTTAATCACAGACGTGTTTTATGGACGTACAATCTTCTTCACGTTTCACTCAGCACTAAGTAATTGATCTAACGGATCGCATTTTACAATGCAAATCTCGTACGTACTGGAACTTTCAGGATTTATCTGGAACTTTCCAGAAATCTCCGTAGTATATACGGGCGTGTTCGGTTTGTACTAGTTACTTTAGTCCGGGAAGCGGTCTGTGCCTAAACACTAAAAGGACGGATTAGTTGAAATTATTTAACTTAGAGTTCTACTAGAACAGCTTAGAAACATCAAACAGTCGTCGTCGTTTTCTTAGAGAGACCTTATCTAACTTTTGTTTATTACCACCAAGCGAAAACTACTTCCCATGTTTACCATCTTCGCCCACTTCATCGCTTACAATCAAATATGGTCATAGGCTAACTGACAGACTATAAAAATGGTACTATTATGGTAGCATTACCAGGGTTCCATTTGAACGGGGCTAAATAGCAAGTGAAATTGCGCGTATGTGGTCATAATATTAATGATTCCAGGTGACCAGCGCAGTGCTTGCTTCCATCTTTTTTTTTTTTTTTTTATGCTTGATTGGTTAGCCTTTGACCACTATCTCACCTGATGGTAAGTGATGATGTGGTCGAAGATGTTGTTCAGGCTAACCTAGAACTACTGGCTCTCAAGGATAGCTGCCGGAACACACCGTTGGGTGCTTGGCGACAGATTTTCTACTTGTGGGTGGTAGCTAGCCAGGCGCGCATTCGCAAAATGCCCTACCACCATGCTATAACGACTGCCATCCTAAGACAACAAACGGGACCGACGGCTTAACGTGCCCTCCGAAGCACGGAAACGGTCAGTAGTAATGTCACAAGCGGTCACCCATCCAACTCATGACCGCAAGTGACGTTGCTTAACTTTGCTGATCGGTTGAGAACAGCTAAGTAAACTTCGCTACGAGCGCTTCAAAAACTGACATGTGTGTTGGCTCTCCTGAAACTAAAAATGGAAACTGCTACCTGCAAGTTGCAGAAATTGGTGTAAGAGTATGTTCCATTAAGCACAAAATAAAAAGGACGGCTTACTGGATTCAAGGAATAACATGTCATTGCTTTTGTGATTCTTAGGATGTAATATCTTGACTTTGATATAGTTTACTTATTAGGGCAAAACCTTTAGTAGTTTAGTGTAGTTTTTTTATCCCTTATAAGTTAGCCTTTGACCATCATCTCACCTGATGGAAAGTGATGATGTGGTTGAATATGTTGTTCAGGCTAACCTCGAATTACTTGCCACGTTTACCTAAACCACTATAGGAAAAATGCTTCTAAAATTTGCATTATGCGGAAAACCATATTTAAGGGTAACAAATATTTGTATTCCACCGCGGAATTGTCTGCACTGTATTATCAGCCGGATTGTCCACTACTGCAGAGCTTCCCCCATTATGGATTTAAATATGGGGGGGGGGGAAGGGGGTTAAGGTAGGGCAATTGAAACTAGATATATATTTTGTAAATGTTATATTCAATTAATAATTTAATGGTTTCTTATTTGCTTAGGTGGCGTTGTTTGTAAACCCTAGTTATAATGAATAAATATCTTACAGTATCTACCAGAAATCTTCTGGAAAAGTACTCGCGAAGAATACGGAAGGGCCACCCTACTTGTGAGGAAGGTGGATGACGTCATCAGCGGCGTTATTTTCATCTCTTTTGCGAACAATCTGTTCTTCATCTGTTTGCAGCTTTTCAATACTTTGGAGTAAGTCTTTTGGACTGTTAATAAACAATAATAAAATTGTTGTTTGTATTTGATAGATTAAAGACGCGTTAGGAAATCATTGAGTCAATGTAAAAGTTACCCGAGTGCTGTCGGGAAATCGCCTCGAAAACTGTTGACATTCACTCGACGCCGAACAAAAAACAAGTAAAAGTTCACTTATAAGCAAATTAAGGCGAGGCTTTTTAAATGTCACGTGAATGGTAGTCAGTTGTTTTTGAGAGCCCATTGATTTTAATATTGTTATTTTTGCAATAACACTTGCGCAGCGGAGTACATTACAAAATTATAGATAGATAGATAGATAGATAATTCTTTATTGTTACACCAATAAAATACAAAATAAATCTTAAATAAAATTTTGAATAAAGTGTCACAATGGGCGGCCTTATCACTAATAGCGATCTCTTCCAGGCAACCTTTGTATTATAAATTTACGGGAGAAAAAATAATTATAGTACTATTATAGTACACATCGTAAATGTGTAATTTTGTAATGTAGTCCATTGATATCATACTTTGATCAATCTGTATACAAAATACATTTATTTAATTAAAAATACGTGATTTTTTGCTTTTAACAAGTATTTGTCATTAATTTTTGCGCTGAAATTATATGACAAATTTTTAAAACGGATAAGAAATCACCCGTTTCCGAACGCAGTATGATCTAGAGCAAAAAAAATAGAGTAGAGGTAGCCACAGACGACGGATAGTACTGGTGCAGTACTACTATGAGTTAGATATTTCATTCAATTAGATTTTAGACATTATTCTGTTTAGTTTTCGTATAAATAAATGTTGAAAAAAAATTAAAAAACTTTAAGTGTAATACGTCTATTTTCACAATAACATTCAAATAACGGTTAATAGGCTATTATCCCAAGCAATTAAATTTTGCAATCCACTGGACAAAAGGCATTCTTCCTTTTGTTTGTTCGTAGATCTGCTGTGTGTTTCTCTCAACAACAAAGTTACTTTGCGTCATGTACTATTAACCTTCGCTGCGATCAGGATTCTTCTTTTGAACACATTCGGTTCAATCTTAGAGTCCTTTACTTTCTCAGGTTTTAATACAGGTACTTGCGCTAAATAACAACTTTGCACCTATTATCGGTTAATACTTGTCTTAAAATCTGATTTTATATACCACTTTTGGAAGCGTTAAAATGAGCGGACGCTTAGAGCAAAATAATATATTATTAACGTATATCGTCATATTTTAAATACCAAGTGTTCAACCTCGGTAAAATTGTGTATGTATCATGCTGAGCCTAATATCTATGCTTCTGGTTTGCCAGTTTTTCCATTTTTTATGTCCCTAAACGTCAAAATAACAATACCCAAACGAAATGATTATTCGAATTATTTACGAAAATACTTAATTTTACGGAAATCTGGCAAACCAGAAGCATAGATATTAGGTTCAAGAACATACGTGCAAAGTTTCACATGATTATAGTTAAAGCTGTATCTCCATCTACAAAAGTTAAGACAAAGTTTCTGCAAAGCTGGAAACTGTAAAGACGCGTTAGAAACACAAAAAGTGACAATTATTGTGTTTTCAAAACGTGTTGATTACAAACTTTTAACTTTTGTTTGGTGGATACATAGCTTTTACGATGATCGAATATATTTGATAGTGTAAGGTCTTACAGATTGTTTCTATAGTAGTATGTACTGCAGTGCTTGAAGAAAATCGCTTACATACTTTCCTATTTTTTCAGAGATGGTATCAAAGGCACTGGAGAATGCAACAGCAGAGTCAAAAAGTAAGTGTGACTATCGAACTGGCCTTATTTAGAAAAATTATGCTTTGAATAGTAGCTGAAACCGAAAATAAACCATATTTTCATAAAGTTCTGGTCAAAGGATTTCCATTGCCAATAAAAAAAGGATAGTTTAGTAAAATTATTAAAGTTCATAATGTTAGCTCTTTACGTTTTTATTCCAAAGTATGATACAACTGACGGTACATTATTATACATTTTTTTAGACAATCATAATTATAAGGTGGATTAAAAATTAAAGAATTAAAAATAAAAGTTCAAAATTATTTTAATAGTTTCCATCAACACCCAGCGCGTGAAAAATATATTTATCTCTTTTTGCAATCGAGTATCTTTATCGTAGGTTTGCCGCGTATTACTTATTCTGTGAGGTCCACTCGAAATTTGATGTATTGTCCGATAGGTTTGCCTTTGGAATCGTAAAATGTAACAATTACGTAAAAAAAAATAGGTCTTAAGATTTCATGTTACCTAACACATAATAATAATAATACTAAAAAAAATTGTAATAAAGTAACACGCATACAAAGACATCGTTCTTTACAGTGTTGTGAATACATTATTGATGTTTTGGACATTTTGTGTCAACCCTTGACGTATTGTGCATTTTTTTATTGCTGATAGGTAATCACAATCTCACCTGAGGGTAAGTGATGATGTGGTCTAAGGTTTTAACAGGCTTAACCTAGAATAGCTAGCTCTCAAGGACATCTGCCGGAACAGATTTTCTACTTGAGGGTGGTCGCTAGCTAGACGGGCATTCGCTAAATGCCCTACCACAATACGGTGAAGCACAAGCCCTGAAATAAACCTGCTGCTCGGCAGTCCATAGCCAATGCTACTGAGCCATAACTGCTTCGAAGTCCTACTTGTGCTTGTTGATTTTTCTAAAAGACTTATGCATATTACAGACCATTGTCCACTGACGATGATCATTGTCATAATAATGATGTTACATCAGTTAAATTAAGCATTGTACGTTTTAAAATCAGCACGACTAACAATCTAATGTAATCATGTTTTCCAGAACAACCCCCCTGGGAGGTTATGAAGGTGCGACGTACTTTCTGTTCTCCCTGGTATACCTCATCACGAGGTCGATTGCGGTATCTTTGATCGCTTCCCAAGTCAACACTGCTTCTGATGTACCAGCTCCGGTACTGTACGATGTGCCATCGCCAGTTTATTGCGTTGAGGTAAATACATTAAAGATACCTGTGCCATAGCCATCGATTAACGAATATTTATTACGTAGTAAGGACATTCCGAAAGTCATTTTGAAATGTTCAACAAAGGAGTGACACCAACGTGGACACAGCTTACGATGAAAGTCCGATGTTGCACTTGTGCACAAAATACCAAAATTTGTGTTGAAGAGCTGTAGGAACTATATATTACTTATTACTAACTTATACACTTTCAATTAGCAGTAAATTAAGGTATAGTTTATAAGCATCACTCACTCAGTAATTTAAACCATTTCAAAATTAAACTTCGTTTTATACTAAAACACTATGTTTAATTGACTATTGATTTAGCGCCTTAACGCATCGCCTTGTACCATGCGTTACTGTTGCTGACCGTAGTGACCACGAAGTTGAACGAGAATTTGCTTTTCGATTTCTTAACTTAGGCATTAATAATATCGTTGGCCGAATAATTGAAATCATTTGCTTCAAGACTCCGTTTAGCACAAGTATTATTAAATGCATACAAGCGTATACGTATTATATTACAATTATTTCTAGGTTCAAAGATTTCTGGATCAAGTGAATGGTGACAAAGTTGCGTTGAGTGGTCTCCAATTTTTCAGCGTAACACGAGGTTTACTTTTAACGGTAAGAAATCAACGTATACCACGGACCAACTAGGTACATGCCAGATCATAGTCATTGCCTCTCTAAATATTACTGTTTCAAATACATAGATAAATAGTTGCACAATTTACTTAGAATATTTTTTTTGATATTACTTTTCCACTCTGCTCGGTTTATATCATCATACAAATATATAACAAAGATTTTTTCAAACAAATAGCTTACAATAATAGCGCTTTAAAGATGGCCTTAGCGCTAAAAGCAGTCCATAAAAATTATGATTCATAATTACTATGGCCGCTGCAGTTACGTGATTTACCTGTAGAATATTTTAAAGGTTGTCAGTCTATGGCGGGAAATGTAAAGATTTTTACGATTCCTAAATATTTTACCACACAATATATTTATTAGGTTTTAAACGCACTGTTAATATTATCGACGGTTCGGGGGTAATTTATGGAAACGTATAATTGTTGTGCTTTTTATTTTTATTATTTTAAAGATCGTGGCTTCCTACTAGCGCGATATTAAACTAAACAAAAGTCAGCCAGGGGCGTGTATTTCCACCTTAATCCAGAGCGATACAATATTCTTTGTTGTTTTCCGAAACTTCGAATGTTCTTAATTTGCTAAATTGAACATAACTAAATTTTGCTTTTGATTTAAAACAGATCCTAAAAATGTGTTATTATATCGACTTGAGAACCCTCCTGATTTGTGAGTTGATAAAACTTTATTCCTGCTTGTCCATTATTCCAGGTTGCCGGAACAATCGTCACGTACGAACTGGTGATGTTCCAGTTTAATTCTTCATCAAACGACGCTACTGCTGGATTGACGAATAACAGTACTACTGCTGTACCTACATAAATAATTCTATGAAAACTATTCTATAATAACCACAATATAATTTACTAATTTTTTTTTTTTATTGCGGTATGCCTTTATTAACCAAATACTACAAACTATATACAACACTACAACTATTGCTATATACTATATACTACAAACTATATACGACACTACAATAAAAGCATTTGGACTCATAGGCAGTCCAAATGCTCCAGCCCACTATCAGTTGGCAGCGTGCCCAGCATGCTGGCAGCATTGCCCCGTTGAATTGCAATGCTTATTCTTTGAGCCAAATAGGTGCCAGCATTTTGATCACGCGTCGCATCGACCAAGCGCTCTGATAGATTTTGGAAAATACGATGAGCTCCCGGTCCCCACGGACCCAACGTCTCCACACCAAACGGCTCAAATATGTAACCCATACCGAGGTTGGCATATTTGCGCCGCTTGAGTTGCTCCGCCGAAGTAGCCGCAGCGCCAGCCCTCACGTTGGTTTCAGAAAGATGTGACGGCGCTAAAGTGTCTACGCATGTAGCGTCCCACACTAAGGGCCGTCCTAACTTCCATGGAACCAGAGTCATGCCGTCAGGTCTTTTACCATCATCACGCATCAGACCGTTCGGTTCGAGAACAGCTGGAACATTGGCGCTGGTAAAAGCCCGGCAAATGATATCGTTAAGGCTGGCGTGGCGGGAAATTCGACCAGCACTTCGAGAGCAGGAGAGGCCATGGTGACCGAGTTGGTCAACTGCAGTACCACACTGGCAGTGATGTGGAACACAACACCTTGCACCCAAGCGTAAGCTAATAGCGAGACGAAAAGCGGAAGGATCTATAAGGCTACCAGTTTTGTAAGAAGGAATGGCCTGTAACCAAAGACCTGATTCCCACACAGAAACAGCGAGAATACGAGCACGATCTGCGATACTAGGGCACGTATTTAAAAGATCTTTCCGTGCTAGCTCGCATAGGGGCCGATCCCACTGTTTCTGAGATGACAACATTTTTGGGAACTCAGTATTTGGACAAGCCAGTCCCCATGTGGTTTTGTGGTTTTGGCCTCAGCCAGATATGCTACATCAAAAGAGCCTAAAGATGGTGCAAGATTTTTTTCTACTAATTTGTGTGTACTGTGTACAGAAGACAAAAAAGCTGGTAATGCCACACTAGAAATTTTCCGTATCCCTATGCCCCCCAACCTCACAGGGCTTGCACCCAAGCTTGCACCCAAGCCCTATCATCCATCTCAACATTCAAAACCGAAATTAACGTATCTTTTAATAAATTGTCTAAGCTTAAAAGAAGCTCCCTGTGTTTCCACAGCTGACAACACCTCAAAAAGTATGTAAATTTAGGAACGAAAAGGCAAAATCTAACAATAGTAAAAGCCATATGGGCGTTAATTTTGAATAATCTGCTAGAAGCATTTCTAAACTTTTGAATTTGTTCTTCGACAAATGGTGACAAAGATTTGTCAAGAATCGGTGAACCCAAAAGACGGAGCGAACTTTTTTCTACTAATTTTATACCAGGCGCAAGTAAGTTGAATTTTTCAATAATCGAAATTTTATCCAGACAAGTATCACAAACAAAAAGTTCATATTTGGAAAAATTTAGTTCAAGGCCAATAAGACGAAAATCATCTATAAGTACTCGCAAGTCATTCAATACCGTGTTCGCATCGCCTCCTAAGGTTCCGTCATCCAAATACCAAACGTTAAGTTTTGATTGGAGACGTTGAATTATTGAGTGGATGGCAAGGCTAAAGATGGCTGGTCCCAGAGGATCACCCTGTTGACATCCTACGGAAGATAATATAACATTGTTTTGGTATGTTAATTTTGATGGTTTGCCGTAACATTGCCAAAGAAAAGGGTATAATTCCGGAATTTTATCTTTCACTTCAGTCAAAAGGGTGCCTCTATCTAATAAGTTGAATGCATTTTTAACATCCACCTTCAAAAGCACATCTCCACAATTTTGATCAAGAAATGTGTGAAATTTTTAAATATTTACTACATTGAAGACTTTTTAGATAATATTTAGAACCAACGTGAGGGCTGGTCCCGCGGCTACTTCGGCGGACCAAGTCAAGCGGCGCAAGTATGCTCACCTCAGTAATGGTTACGTATTTGAGACGTTTGGTGTAGAGACGCTGGGTCAGTGGGGACCGGGAACGCATCGTATTTTCCAAAGCCTATCAGAGCGCTTGGTCGATTTGGCTCAACGAATAACCATTGCAATTCAACGGGGCAATGCTGCCAGCACGCTGGGCACGCTGCCAACTGGTAGTGGGCGGAAGCATTTGGACTGCCTGCGAGGCTACAATGACTTACAGGTTGTCTGACTGTTTTTATTGTAGTAGCTGTAGGTTTTTTGTATAAATCGTAGTGTTTTGTAAATAAAGGCATACCACCGGAAAGAAAATATTTAGAAGTAAAACTTTCCATGTATTGAAGTCATATTTAATTGTATTTTATTTTTGAAACATTTGTAAGCAAAAACTACTATGTAAATTAAAGCGCAAATGAGACATAAGAACTAACATCTTGGAGAGACAGATGTCAAAAAAAATGTATACACTGTAACTGTAATGGACTGGGATGACGCTTACCATTAAGCAGGCGAGTCTCATCACATTATATCATATAAAAAAATAGTTAAATATATATTTTTTGCAATCATTATTTACTGGCATTTTTTGTTATAATTAAATATGGATTTCCGCAAGATAACGCCTGAATCTATTCATTTGTTTATGACTTGACGCGTGGGTCTGATTTGAAAATTGTACTTTCGGAGTGACTATAATATCTTTTTGCTGACATTTGCTTATATTCTTAAGCATAGTATAGTGGGAGAGCCGGTGGCAAAAATACCTACCACATCGGGTACCCCAATAGTCTATCTTTAGATCGTTAACCGACACTTAAATACGTAAAAATAATTAGATCTGCCATTGGCTAATCCTGCTGGGTCATAAAAATAATCGATATTTTTTGACGTAATTTTCAGAGACAATTACCTCATATGGTACCCGAATTAAAGTGATGAAAACAGTTAACTATTGATTAATTATGTAAAATAAAAGTTAGTCTGCCATTGCGCACCCTGCCGGAAGTACTTGGCAGACCCCCAAAAATATGCCCTTACGACACGCTCAATCTACCCCATCGAGTACCCCAATGGAACTTGCGCCAAATAATAGCCAAAAAACCCAGAAGAATGGTTCAAAAGGTCTGCTAGGTCTAAACTTTCCGGAACTTAGTGATCAAAGCATTTAAAGTATGTAGGCAGCATAATTTCACTTAAACTTAAAATAGTACTTGTTTCTAAATTTATAAATATTAGCTAGCTTTTCATAAAAATTAAATAAAACAAGAAATATTGTGCTAAGAATGTATATATAAAATTGAATAACATACACCACGAGTACAATAACATGTTTCCAATTTAGGTACAATAATAAAAACTTAGTTAAAGTGCGCATTATAGTTATCTGAAACATGTGGGTTTAAATTAAATGAAAATTTGTTGCATGATGTGCAAGTTATAAAGGTAATGAGAAAATGATTAAATATGACTAATTTCACCAAATTACGGGCATTCAAATTTTGCAGATAACTTAAAATATAGACTTATTGTAGGCTTCAGAGTCTAGAACCTGTAGATACAGTCAACGCCTAATCAACCTTACCACCGGAGATCACCAATTCACCGAAATACGGTCAAAGTTGAATTAATAATCACTTGGTTCACTAGCCATTGACTGTAAATGCCCACTGAGTACAACACTTATATACAGGGTGCCCGGTAATGAATGGATAACCTTAAATTAGGTATTTGTATATCTAATGGCCATTCAGAAAAAAAAACAGAACAAAAAAATAAATAAATAATAAAAAACCTGCCTGCCTTGTTGACAGACGTCAACAAGGCAGGAATCGAAAGAAAAAATCGGTCATAGTAAATTCTCGTGCTTTACATATGTCAACAAGGCAGGAGTCGAAAGAAAAAATCGGTCATAGTGAATTCTCGTGCTTTACATATTTTACATTTTTTACTACAATTAATTTATGTGAAACGTTGTGAAGTAAAAAGTATTTGATCGTGATGGAAGAATAGTTTCATGGATACAATGTAGATAAAGTGTTGGGAAGAGTACCTGGAATGAAATCTTATGCAATTTATAGATTACTTAAATTCCGACAAGGAAAGGTGACCAACAAGGTGAGTAGATTAGTAATATACATGGAATAAAACATAGCAAAGCAAAACGTAATTATATCTAATATCGTTTGGGAAACAACATGTTTTCATATAATTTATGTTTTCATATAATATGCGGATACCTAATTTCCTTTGCATAGTCAAGAGACCCTTTCAGTATTGATATTTTGTAGAAAATTTGTCATGGGAAATTGATCTTAAAAAAGGTATTTAATTCATTTTAAACATTAATTTGTATCTTATAATTATTCTACACTATTCCTTACATAAATTCACATTCCTATGTCAAATTACAGAGGTGAAATTACTAGAATAAAGTTATCCTGAGAACATCGTATTCATAAATAATACCAACGTTTTAAAATAAAGTTATCACAAAACTGTTCAAGCCGATAAATAAAATCAATTATACAAATGTATGCCAATGCTAAGTCTTGGGTCTTTCAGTTCAAATCTAATGCAATAGTAATCTATATAAATTTTGAGTTCAAATCCTATTCCAATGTTTAATGAACATTATTCGAGAGAATTTATTTTGTCTAAGTACTAATGCTAACTTATAAAGGTATACGATTATTCTACTCAAGTATTTGGATTGATATTATAATGAATGCTTTATGTTTGTTCAACCAAGAAGGATTGACATTTTTTACGACAAGAATGAGGCATATAAGTCCTCGTACAACAATATGAAGTTTAAACTCTATTCAACCATGATAATACATTGTTGAACATTGGTGCCAATGCGACCACACCTTTAATAAGTCTTTCTGTCGTCTGCTGTAAGGATGAAAGATGTTATATTCGACATGAGATAATCAAAGGGAAGATAATTCCTCTTAACCTTAAATATTCATATTTGAGTACTTGAGTCTGAATAAAAGTATATTATACATTCACTTTTATATCACAAACACGTGATTTTACAAAACTTAGGCAAAGTAAGTCCTAAAATATAAAACCAAACTTTTCATTGAAATCAATATATGGATTGTATTATGATACTCTGAATCACATTCTATTTCAAACTGAGAAATATCATATCAATGAAATTAATTAACTAGATATGTTATATGTACGTAATTTGTAAAAAGAAATTGAAAATAAATTAATCAATGACTCTCATTATATGGATATTATGAATTATCCAATAATGTGATAAAATAGGAAGTTAAGCAGTATTTGATGAGCATTGGCGTCGGGCGCCTTAAAGAAGGCCTTCTTAAACGTACACCAGGGGTTGCAAGTCCCTGACACTTAGAATCTGAACCTTTCCTTATAACTGCTAACTAACATACGATGGATCCATCTAATTATCAAATTTGTAATTTATCAAATAATCAAATTTTACAAAAAACTAAATATTATAAATTTGCTATTTACTTCCAATAAACGTTATACTTTCAAAACTTAATTTTTTAACGAATCAATTTGGCCCTATTGATACATCGCTTTTCCTTGAATTTATGGTCTAGAAAAATATACACATAATTATCTCGTATGTAACTTCTTTAACAATGATTTTCTTAATTTTAGACTTCAGGTTCCCTCATCTTCACTATTGGTCTTAGATACCTAATTCCAATATTTTATGAGATATCTATTATACTCTGTTCACTAATTCGGAATGTCTACGTTATACTAATAATACATTCAAATTTCATAACTTTACATCATCAAATGTACAAATAATATTCTGATTTATATAAATTGATATAAATTTTCTATAAAATTACTAAAGTATAAATACTTAGGTATATTTATGTTTCTTATTTTAATTATAAATTTTAACTTGATAGATTTCAAATTATCGGTAAGTAGATATTATTTAGGAGTATTATCTGTTAAGTTAGATAGATTATTCCTTAAGTACCTTAAAAGAAAATGGATTACTACAATAGGTCACTTCTTAAGGTCCTACTATTATACTAGACGATTCACATGCCATATATCAAATCACAATAATTTAAGAATATAGAAAAATATTTAATACTTACATTATTTTAGGCTTCTTTAGTACTTTGAAATTTTGGGATCAGAATTTTTAGTCAATCGTGTCGTTAAGTTTAAGCATAAATAGGATCAGTTTTGGGATCAGTTTCCTTTAGTTTCATTTAGGTGTTTTAGGTGTATTATTTTATTATTTATATTTCTGCGTATCTTATAAATGCGAATTGAATAATTTATTCATTTGAGTTTTTAAAAAAAAATTAAAAAAATTGTATAGTGGGTCCGGGTACACTGGGCACCCTGTATATACAATTTCACAAAAAAACGAACTGGCTACGATGACGACAAGAACTATTTTATAACATTGCGGTAAGGTGCAAAAAACAGAGTCCATAAACATTTTCAAATCAAGAATCAAAAATTGCAATCACTTTCGTCGCTTGAGCTATCATATGTTTGATCAATATCATAGTTCCAAAATCATTTATTATTATGGACTCTACAGTGTTGGATCACCTTGATACCATAGAGAATCTAGGCGATTGTTGCTAATTACCCATTAGTATTTTTTGGCATCAAATTTTATTAGTTTATTTGAACTTGCGTTTTGCTACATCGCGTTCGAAATATTTTCTGTTTTATAACCTTTTTACATGGCATGTGTGGTTATAATAATGTAACCTTTTTGTAAAAAAAATATCATAATCGGGTTGGATTATGATATTTTTTTTACGTCAATGGAAAGCTGTGCCTTAAACGTTTGAGTGAATAACATGTAGCTACATTTATAAACGCAAATAGAAAACGGTTTACAATGAAAAAGTCTTTTATGTGCGGTAAAACAAACGTTAAAGACTTTACTGACGATATGTTCCAAAAGTGTACCTCTTATCCTTAACATTCGAAAGTTAAACAATTTTAAGTATAGTGATTTAAGCCTTGTGCCGGAAGAAAAATCAGATTTAGAATGTCATTTATCCTGTTATAGGCAATTTATGGCTGTAAAGAGAAAATACGTCGAAGCTGTTGACAAAAATTCTGCAGTTGAGGTTAGTTACTTGCTACTTACTTGACACATATGGTTATCTGGCCCCAAAACTAAACAAGCTACTTTTATCAGAACAATTTATTCCATACTTTCCAAAAAATGGAAAAAATTGTTCTGATGAATGTAAGCAAATGTCAGCAAAAATATATTATAGTCACTCCGAAAGTTCAATTTTCAAATCAGACCTACAAAGCAAAATTAAACCATTGTTAGTTAGAGTCCCTTGCAGAACAAAAGGGATGATTTAAGCCCGCAATTCTCACTGAACCGCCAATATATGGTAACGGAATGGATTTCTGTAAAATAAAGCAAGAATTTATAGTTTATTAATTGATTAAAAAACTTCTAAGAATAATTCGTTACATTATTATGTACACTGTACAGATTATACTTTCCTAGGATTATATAATAATACTTACTAATTGCTTCGTTCTATGCCGTATATAGTCATCATAATATTAATACACATTCATCTATATACATATATATAATACTAAATATCTCGTTGGTTTGTGACTACAAAAGCGCCTTAAAACGTGTGAAAAGCTACTTAACGCGTTTGAAAGCATCGGTGGCATAGTGACCAACAACGAAGAAGGCTCACTAAGGTTCACAAGTGACTGAGAGCTCGCGTAGTGCATAGGTGACACAGAAAAGAGAAAGCAATATTATATTTCTCTATGGTAGGTTACGACAGATTTGTTCACAGATTGGTGCGAGGTCAAGTACAGCGTGAGTCTCGTGTTGGTAGGCTTTACAATGGTGCCAAAGGATAATTTTGATTAGAACCCGATATTACAGAACACGACTCGATCAAAACCATTAAGAGTCGTGTAATCCCTTAATGGTGCCAGACTAGGTATGAATATGCATAATCTAACCTTTGAAGGGTTCGTTGACATCAGGAGGATAATTTTGTATTTTCTCCTTCTTAACCTTAAGTCACGCTAAGTGTTGTCGGCACTGCGTATTCTTTTTCTACTCTGTTGCTTTACTTGTCATCTATTATTTTTTGTTTAAAGCTGATTGGCTAGCTTTTTGAGCCGTTTGCACATTTTCAACATGCTTTTTAGCAAGAAAAGCTAATTCTTGCTAAAAAAAAGCATGTGCAAATTTTGCCTTTTTGAGACTCAGTTTACCCTTAAATTCTTTGTTAACTTAAGTAACAGAAGTGCGCATGCAAGCCGAGTCAAATCATGTTACAATCAGCTGAATATTGCAATCATATCACATTCTGAAGTCTTTCAAAAAACTGAAGCCCACCGTATAAACAGTTCTTCCTAGCCGTTGATTTCTTTTCCGCATTTAGCTAGGCACTGGATGTGACTGTATGGTTCGAGTTGGAAGTTTTGAACCTATCGCTGTTATCTCACATAGAATTTAAACTGTATGTAATTCAACACACAGGCAAATAACATTAACCTTAAATATATTCAACATAAAATAAAAATACGTACAATTAACTGCGCAGGCAAGCTGAACAACTTTGTCTTTTATTTTTAAATAATATGATACAATGTAATAAAGACTCTATTGGATTATAAGAAGCAAATAAAATAATTTTGGATAGTAAAACGATGACTTTTAGTTATTCCATATATTAAACGAAATTGAATGCAGTGTTGGTTTATATACTTAGACGACAAAGGTGATGTTTGAACTGTACATATTTATTTAAATAAATAGATACTATAGCTGAACAATGACAGATCGATTATATTTGTATTTATTAGATAACAGTTTCAATAATGAACAGCGGTAAGTAGTTCTGAGCACATAAAGCATACCAAAAATCCTACAACCATGCTAATAAAGCGACTGCCATAACTGCTGATGGCAGTACCTTCCGAAGCACGGGATGAAGTTATGTTCCGTACTAACTAGTCACACAGCCTCATAACCATGAGGCTGTGCTGTATGTTGCTTGTAAGCATTTTTGTGTAGTTAAAAAAGTTTGCAGAATAAGCATGAAAGTGGAATAAACGCAGTGAAGATGAGAGCATTGAGAAGCATGATTGGAGTCAAATGGAGTGACAAGGTAAGGAATAGTGTGATAAGGGAACGATGTGTTATGAATACGGATTTAGTGTCAAAAATCGAAAGTGGTATATTAAGATGGTTTGGACATGAAGAGAGAATGAATGAAATGAGAATGACTATATTTTTATACCGACGCTTAGGCATGAAAGGATTGATGAGTCTAAATTAAGAGAAAGAGATATGTAAGGATCGTAGTAAGTGGAAATCTGTGGTGTATGCCTACCCCTACGGAAAAGGCGTGATTTTATGTATGTATGTATAAAATAATCTTGTAATAGACTACAATCCAGACTTAAAAGTTATAGAAACTTATAGTTACAAAAAAGACCTCTCAGCTTTGTTCAAGCAAGCAAAGTGAGGTAGATAAATTTTCAATCATTTCTATGACTAAGGTGATAATACAAAGCCAAATTACATTTTGTGCTTCCAATAATTAATCATCAAGCTCTTAAATATGAAGAATAATTTTAAGATAGACTAGGTGGCGTAATTTAATCAAATCAAATCAAAATATTTTTATTTCAGACGTTTAACATCCATATGAATTGTTAGTAACATGTATAAAGTTGAATTAAAATTGGTTAGTAGAATAGTAACATAAGCTATTTCGCCACTAGGTGGGAAATCGGGCTGAGCACAGCCATCCAGTGTCTCATGTAACATGAGTACAAATCTTCTGCCACAACAGTCAGAAGGCTGTTGGTGCTCCCGCGCAAGCGGCTCATCAGGGACGCAGTTCTTTTGCGCATAATTGCGTGGAAATCGTCAGTGTGCGCATCCGCAAACATGCCTGATGCACTACAGTATCTCGGTAGCAACAGCATTCTGAAGCCGTTGTTGTATTGAATACGTAGGGCATTATAAGATTTTTGTGTATAATTGGCCCACAGACTGCATGTATAAAAAGATGTACAGTACGCCTTAAACAATGTGACTTTTACTGAGTCTGTACATCGTGCAAATCTGCGAGCCAACATATTACACCTCACTGACAATGCCCTACGTTCTCGCTCCATGTCCATATTGTCTGACATGTCCTCGGTGACCCAGTGGCCCAGGTACTTGAAATGCTTTACCCAATTTAGAGGAGTTCCGTCGAGCTTTACTGGCATAACTGAATAGCTTTTACGCCCTGCCTTAAACTGCATTACCTCACTCTTTTTAACATTGTACTTGAGCCCATGAGTCACCGTATATGTCTCACAAATGTTAAGAAGGCGCCTGAGGGCGTTAATCGAAGGACTCAGCAGAACCATATCGTCCGCGAAGCTTATGTTGTTAGCACTTACACCATGTATTGAGTATCCGACTTCTGATCTGCTGAGTTCTATGATCAACTTATTGACATATAGATTAAAAAGCTTCGGCGAGGTTATACCCCCCTGCCTCACCCCGCATTCTAACCTATACTCATCCGAATATGTGCCCGCCCATCTTACACTGTTTTGCTGATTTTCATACCAGAATTTTAAAATGTGTACAATATTTTCAGGTATATTAGTATCAACCAGAAGCTTTTGCCATAAGATATCATATGAGACTAAGTCAAATGCTCTCGACAAGTCCAAAAAACAGGCAAAAACAGGTGTTTTTCTACTAGTGTAGTAATGGACAGTATGCTTTAGACAGGCTATTGCTGTTTCAGTGGAAAGTTTATGTCTAAAACCAAACTGCGCATCATGTAAATCTAAGTGCTTGCAAAGATGCCTGTCGAGCAGACTGTCTAAAACTTTACCGTAGCGAGGGAAATTGGCCTGTAATTGGACGCATCTGAGGCATCACGAGTTCTATTTTTGATAATCGGCACTACAATTGTTTTCATTAAATCCGGCGGTAGATAGGAGTGTCCGATGCAAAAATTAAACAACATGGCCAGGACTCTAGGCAGGTGGTCTCCAGCATACAGAAGAATTTAGAAATTAATACTGTTTATAATATTTTGTAAATATCGTTCAGAACAACAGCTGTTTTGAGTGTATTGGGATTTAACAGACGTAAAATGTGCCCATTCCCAACAGTTTTAAATCTTATTTAGCTATCGCTGCACCATTTTCTTTTCCTTTTTAACTTTGAATAAGTCATAAACAAATAAGTTCTGTAAACAATCTTAATAAACCCACGATAAACTAAGAAGACCGGATTTTTTTACAATAATATCGTTTATAAAGGTTAAAAATCTAGATTAAAAGCTTACGTAATAAGCATTGAAGGCAAAGTCAGAACCCCATTTATGTCATTAATTAAGAACGGATAAATTCCTAAGAAGCAAGCAAGGTTCTAAAGCGGTTGCTGAAAGGTTTTCGCGAAATATGACAATGTGCCTTTTGGTTCTTATCGGATCGGTCCAGAGTGGGCCCTTTTTGCCACCAAAAGTTTGTGTAGCCTACTACAGGAAATTATTTGTATTAAATGGCATTTGATACTTAGTTTCAAGCAAAGGTTCTAGAACCGACAACTAAACAACAAATTTAAAATTCTTAGCATCCACTTGTGGTGTGGTGTTTTTTCACAATTAGTTCTAGATAACGATAATCTGCTTACAAGGTTTTGAAAAAAAAAAAACGTTTTTGGTCCATTTTATAAATTGTGAATAATATGAAAAAATAGTAAATATATACATGTTGAAAAATAAATAAATAATAATAAACATATGTTGAAAAATACACAATTCAATATATGATTCAAAATTATCTAGCGACAATTCCGTCTAATTTTCCTGTAAATATTGGTCACGTTACTTATCATATAATGTTAAATAAGTAATATATATCGCAATCCATCAATACGGCGAATCATAGAGTCAAAAATATATATTTCAATTTGACTTACAATATTTTTAAATGACTCGTATGGTGGAATATTCTAATTATTTATCAGTTTTATCAGGCTGGTAGTGCCTTTGGTAACTATTCTATATTATCATGGTTGGCAAGTTTAAAATAATATTGTTCTGAATATCTATAAAAGTTATTGAACAGCAAAATTACGTTTACTTGTATGTTCAATCCTTACATTGAGATTTGAAGGTGGTGAATAATTTCTGCTTCTGTACAAGATGATTTTTTCGCGTCGTACCCTCGACTTGGATGGAAACGAAAAAGAAGTGACAAGTCAGTAACACGTGAGTCAAATTTCGTCAAGCAGCCTCGTGGGTCGGTTTTCGTACTCTTTTTGCAAGGAAGATCCTTTTTATGATCCTTGAGCTCTGATTGAACTGCTGCCGTGCAGATTTAACACTTGTGTATGCGCGTGTGTGAACTTTCTAAATCCGACATTATCCAGGAGAAATCTCATCCAGTAAAAATAAATCTATGCCGGTCAAAACAAATGATGTTTTTAATAAAATATGATCAGTGTTATTGTGAAACCATAAACAGCTTCAATTTATTCGTTTTGTTTACACAGAAAGTTACTACAACTATTATTAAGGCAGCATAATCTGATAAGATATAAAACCACATGCGAGCTTTCGTGCTCGAAATAATATGTGGTTAAATAACATGATTTCAGAATACGCCCAGGTGTTATATTGTGCAATAATGTACATTAATTTAACAGTTGTAATTTTAAATACTGAACACAGTACGATCACATAACTACCCCAATTCACTTGAATAACAAATCAGGTACTAATTTCCGTTTTTTTTATTGATATAAGCTATATTTTTAATATTGTTATATTAACATTAAATATAATAAAAATATTAACATCAATAGGTATTCTCCTCCAACGATATGGTGATCGCTACTGGTTTTCCCACAGACCTAGAATTTTTTCGCTACGCTCAACAAACCTACGAAGTGTTTGAGTGAAAGGTCCTAAGCTGCCACAAACCGTCGCGAGAAAAAAAGAGATAGTGAAACAAGAAGACGGTATGTCATTTTTTACTCGAGTAAGAGGCCATAGTGTCCCGGCCTCTTCCAAGTCGGCGTGAATTTTGTGTATTTGCTCAAATATCTTACGATTATAATATAAAATATGTATTCTGCAAGCATGGTGTCTTGTTCAGTGAGTGATTGTGAGGTTACAAGACACAGTAACCCGAATATATACACGTTTCACAGGTAATTTATGTTTATTTGTACTGCTTTTTAGATAATCATTATTTTGTCATTTTGTTTTAAAATTAGTTATATGAACTATGGAAATATTAGATAATAGGTTTCTCTTCATACTTATCATCAAATTACATTGCTAAATGAAGAATTGGTTGGTATTTTACGAAAAATACAAAAACATTTGTTTACGATAGGGCTTGACAAAGTCCTGATGTCACAAGTATCGATAAAGTCGATAGTTTATGTCTGACCTGTAGCTTCGACGTGAGTGCTCGGGTACATATTCGAACCTCAAAAATTACCGGTAGTTAGTTTACTCATAAATTTGTTTAAAAATAATATAATTACATAATAATTAGCGAGAAGTTGACAGATCAGTTTATAGCTTATTGAGTATTTACGAATAAGGGAGTAAATATTATCACAAGATATATTATTCAAAATTTATTAAGATGTTTTCTGTGAAAAGTTCCCCTAACTCTCAATAAATAATTGGAAATATCTCTCACTTCTATCATAAAATATTAGTATCTTTATACAAATAAAATGTATACAATAAAATGGCTATTTAACAGAATTTGAAAAAAGTCTCTCTCCCCAAGTCTTGGGCTTCACACGATCGGCGGCCACGCGCAGTGATTCGTCCTTCAAATGACAACCGAGCGCGCGGCAAGGCTGCGCGCAATGATTGGATGAATGGCGTCGAGACGTCAGTCGGCGAGACGATGGCGGCAAAATTCAAATGACCGAATGCTCACGTTACAATGGCCAAATATTTTTTTTTCTGTAAAGACTGTAGGATATGTTGAGTCAATCTAGTAACCCTTCCCTTAGCGTCCCTGGTGCAATAAAATCTACAATACTAGCTTCATTGCAGCGCTGGATATCTATGGCTATCCTGACACAAAATATTTTTTATTTTTCCTTTCAGATCAAATTGAAAATAAGACGACCCTGACCTTACTTAAATAGAGATATATTACCACCGTTAGCCATTACCTGCCCTTCAAATCAAGTACTGTCTCCAAGGAAAAAAACTTATTAACTGATGTTCTAAATTGTGACAAAAATTACAGAAAAAAATTAGCTCTTAAGAAGTTTAAAAGCTGAAACAAAAATAATGATAAAACGGCTTTTAGACTTAAAAGCAGACTTAAAAGAATTATATGTTTTGTAGGCCAGTTAGTAAAGATCATCAAAATTATGTACACATCGTCATTTCTACAGCCCAATGAGCTATGTTTACACAAGGGACAAATTCGACCTTTGCTTACCACATGTGAATGCTTTACGCAAATGGTATTCAGATAAATGTAATTTAATAATTTACAGAACCTGTATATTTGCAGCTTAATGATTTTGTTAATGGTAATCATAATACTTAGTAATGGTAAGTTTTATTTCATCTTGTTACGATGAAGTTATAGTAGTTTACTTTTAAAAGTGCTGTACCATTTTAGACCTACAATAAATGCAGTTGACTTCAACTTTGAATGAGTTTTATTTTTAACAGATCAAAAAGGGAAGGGTATCAATAAGGTTGTATTCATGTTATGATATTTGGTTTGATTTTCATTTGAAAACATCATATTTTGTTTGAAAGGATATACTTTAAGATTCATCCCTTTGAAATTTCATCATAATCAGTTAAGTAGTTTGGTTTTTAAATCATAATAACTTGAAAAATAAGTTGTTCAAGTTAATGAAATTGCATATTTTGCATTTCTGTGATTTCAGTGTTGTTTACGATCATTACAATAGTCTCAATGAACTATATAGGGCATAATTTCAAACGAATGTGTCCTAAGATTCAACAAGTAAAACTGTCGATAGTATTACGCTCGCGTCATGACAACACTATGTCACTCACACATTTACATTTCATTTTTTGTTACACCATTCATCCGTCACTGTTGGTCTTGTACATCCTAAGCCTATGGGTTTTCCTTTATGGATCATACATGCATCATCAAATATTCGCTTTTTGGTCATAATGATAAACTCGACCTTTTTTGTTGAACAATTGAGGTTTATCCACGTCCAATTCCTGGATGGTCACTTATTGAAAAAGAAGTTTACCCCAAAGAGGTCCTCCTTAACCATACAGTGAGAGATCCAGACATTAAAAAAAAATATTATAATATCAGACAAACAAAAAGATCTTTTAAGTTTTTAAATAATGTTTGAAAAGCAAATAAAATTCGAAATTTTTTCGGTATCTGCAAATGACTTTATGCACTTGTAAAGTAATACATAAGTAAGACATACATTTCTCATGACTTAATGTAATAATAAGAAAACAATTTTTTTTCATTATAGAAATGGAAAAAAAACCTTACAGAAATAATAAAACAAAAACAATCAATAAATCTGTCAAATCATTACCAGTTTCGAATAGCTAGAAAAAAGAATGTGAATTGGCGTCGAAACGCACTAATTGAACAGTAACAAAATCTCAATCTTACACTAATAAAAGATTTCATCGGGAATGTTATGGTAAAACTACGAATAAATATATTTATTCGTAGTAGTAAAACCACACTGCGCTTTGTATGTATATAGAGCATAAATTAATTTCGCAGTTTTCTGGATTGGGGAAAAGCAAAATATATGGCAGAAAAATTATAATAGCGTGGTTCATTATCGATTGCTTGTAGCTTCATACTTCTTCCATATATCGCAGAATTCAGAAAAAATCATTGCGCTAGGAAATATTATTTCACTGTATGAAAGGTTACAAAGCAAGTTTATATTTAACAAACGTTTTATAATATAATAGACGGAAAAAAAAATAGCATTAATCAAGAGAAAGATGTTTTCAACCTAGATTATCGTTTGATAAAAGTTAATTTTATATAGCCTTGCATAACAATTTGATTTTTGTAAGTTAAGAGTCAGAACCGGTCATATTGAATATCTACCCAAATATCCCCGAAAGTTTATTTTTAGATAAACTCAAAACAGTTAAATATAAGATAGTATAAATAACAAATAAATTGATAACGTTAACATATAGTTTGAAGAATTGTTTAGGGTATGCGCAGAAGCTGACTATTGCAATTATATAAGAACCCACATATTAAATTTAAATTCAAATTCATTTATTGCATATGATTGTAGTTGTACAAAGATCTTAAATTTAAAGTTTACCATATACAATCTACCTCATAAAGAGGTGTGCAACATGTTCAAAAAAAATACTTATGATTTTTCTTAATACTTCTAAATTATATATACGATTTCATTTATTAATTATTATACATTACATTGTTTAATTATTATCATTACATTAATTAACTAAACGAAATTAAGGTTATACAATAAGAAAAAATCAGTGAGATAGTCAAATTTATGCGATTAATAGTTAGATGTCATAATATAAATATACACAATTCAAATAATACAATGTCAATAATTACATAACACGTCCATTACATACAACTTCCATTTTTACACCTATTCACAATGTCGATCTCTGTACTCAGTATATTATAATGTTTATTTAAATTTAAAATATTCCTCAACGCTGTAGAAACAATTACTTAGCAGCCAAGATTTTAATGTTTGCTTGAACTTGGTCTTATTTAATATTTTTATGTCTTTAGGTAATTTATTATAAATCTTTATTGCCATAATACAAGCGTTATTTTTAAACAATTGTAATCTACACGATGGAAGATAAAGTCTATTTCGATGCCTGGTTTGTTTTTGCAACATGTCAGAATGCTTGTCAAAAAGCTCAGGGTGATCCTGGAAAAATTTACAAACTTCCATGATGTACATGCAAGGTAATGGAAGGATATTGTATTTTTTGAAAATAGGCCGGCAGCTATCTGTAGACCAGGCTCCACAAATTGCCCGTACGCATTATTTTTGTACGATGAACGCCCTATCAATGTCGACCGAATTACCCCACAGCAGTAGTCCGTACGACAAAGCCGAGGATACGTAGCCGTGATACGCGCACAGAGCAGATTCTCTCGACACCGAGAGCCGCAATTGTCGTATAGCATACACGAAACGATCAAGTCTGCCGCAAACGTTATCTATATGAAGTTTCCAGGAGCAATGTTTGTCTATTGTTATTCCTAAAAACTTGCAAGTATCTACTTGTTCTACTTGCATATTTTGGAATTGTATATTAAAACTATCTTCTTTAGCTTGGTATGTCTGAAATTGTATAATGTTAGTTTTATCGATATTAATTTTTAACTTATTTTTATTTAGCCAATGTGTTAAATTTTTTATGGTACTGTTTATATCTAATTTAAGTTGCTCATTATTTTTAGACTTGATGACAACAGTGCTATAAAGTTCAATCACCTTATACAAATCTGATTATTGGCATAACTTACAATGTCACCGAAACATCAAACCCTGTTTATTTTGAACTTGAGGGCAAAATTTACAATATACCCTCGAACAGTCAAACACATGTGTCTGAGCAGTTTAATCAATCACAGTTTGGGGTCCCATCAACATACACTGTTTGAGTAGACACGTAATCTAATGTAATGCGTAAATATATGTATAAAGCACTGTGTATAACAAGGCGCTTTATGTGTAATGGACAAGCACTTGTATGATAAGCGTCTCGCCTGTACATTATAGTTGCAGTGTTAACTTTTTGTCTTGATTGACACTGCACGGCGCTTGTCACTTTGAGACGTTAGTTCACTCAGTAATTTCACTTGCTACAGTTACCTTTCAAGTAACACAAAGTAGTGTTTGTACTCTACTACTTTCCACTTTTAAGTCTTGCTAAAGAAAACCTACCATCTGGTAATAGTAAGAAAATATGCTTTTTGTTATTAAAAGTAGAAATTGTAGAAATTTTAAGAAAGAAATCGAAGCAAAAAAGATCAGTGAGTGTGTACCTACTTATTATAAAATGGTAAGGTATTAGTAATTATTTAAAAAATAAACATAGTTTGGTATAAGTATAATAAATACAGTAAATTATGCGCAAGGCGTAAAACGCTGTAACTAAATCCTTTAAAAAAAATACATTCTTAGTAGTAACAACAACGACACAAAATACAAAATAACGTATGGTGGGCCACTGGTCCAAATACCTCTCTGACAATTATGCAGTTGTCATTTCATGTAGTCAAATAAATAAAGTATCGTAGAATAAAGCATTTTAATTCAGTCATTTATTTGTATAGTAGCAAAAATCCGTCTCATACAAACAATATTTATCGATTACTAATGAGAACAACAAAAATCCATCTGAAATAATAATGTAATGAATATAATACCACACTTAGGGCCTATTTCAGTATGTTCGAGTAAGTTCGGGTTACACTACCCAGAACATAAAATAACTGAATGATAAACATGACAGTTAGCGCGTTTCAAGCTTTAACCAATGGATAGGCTGTATCGATAACTGTGAAACGCAAAGATACTGTTTTATTTATTAAATCTGTTCTGGATAGTATAACCGGAACTAGAAGTTAAATAATGAAATATTAAAACGTAAATCTTTTATCCAATGATGTGTAGGTACTAGTAATTTAAAGGGCGTATACGAAACAATTGTTAGGAAATTCGCCCACAATTTATTATAAAAGTTTATTTCATTGCTGATACGTGTAATGAGACGTATAACCACTTTCTCATTGTTTGGAAGTAATGAATGCTCTCAAAAACAATTTGTGCTTGGTGATAGATTTTCCTCTTCAGGTCAGGGAAGCTAGCCAGGCGAACATTCGCATAATGCTCTTCAATTTCTTACATTACAGTAATACTCAAGGTCGCAGCAGAGGTCACAACTTGGATCCCTGCCCATTCAATATTGCGATTACCATAGCAATTATTTATTTCTTATTATTAACACAAAACTATATATACTCGTATATAACTGTGCTAACCGAAATTACTTCAGCGCTCGAGGCTATAATTCCTTCACGATAATTGTCTCCCAAGAGCGCGACTCGCAGTTGAGCGTTCATTAATACCATGTTACTTCCGTAATTAGATATTCCACGATAGTATAAGCGTAGTTTAATAGTCTAGTACTGAAATTAGGCTTTACTAAAGTATTTTCAATTGTAGATTTTCTTAAGGAGTATAACTTTTGACCACATGTCTTTGTTTGTTAGATTTATATTGCAATCTTCATCTAATGATTTATACACATTTTGACGAAAGATTATTACGACAGTAATAAGTAATGAAATTCTCGTTAGTTTCACACATATTTATATATTATAAATTGAACCGGCAAAAACGCTCACGTGGGGATCGAATACCCCGGGTTTCGAGCATATCACGTATTAATCACTAGAGCGAGTGCGCAGCTTTGTCTGCTAGCTCCCGGCGGTCACAGTAATTAATAATATTTATATAATGAGGAAAATTGCAGCAAATAGTATGTAGTCTAGTATTGTGGTTTGGTTTATAGAGTAAATGTTCTAGGTTTTTAAAGTAGCCGGTTCTTGTAGGGCGATTTTAGAATAACTCGAAGGCATGTGACTCAAATCTAAATTATAATTCATAGTATTTTTATTGGTTTGCACTTCTTTCATACCAAACAAGTTTGAGAGATGTCTTTATTTATATTTAATGTAAACTGACTACGCAAAGAGAAGGTTTATTATAGTATTTGAACATAACATTATATTTTGTAGGTTTGTGTATGTAAGTATCTAAGTATGTACTCATGAATCAAATTTAATTTTTAAAACCTTTTTATTGGTCAAAGCTGAAATTAACCAACATTAAAAAAACTGGTTTATAAGGTTTGGTCTTGATAAAACCTGTGATATCTCGTAACTTGTTATTTCATTGATATACAAATTGTCGATTCAATGGATTCAGAGAGTAAAGAGTTTCATACAAATCTGAACACCTGGTGTCACCCCATTAGCTGGGCTAGAATTACGATTAATCCATTCTTAATAGATATTTGTACCTTATGAACAACACATCACACCCTCCAAATGTCATGTCTCTAGGACTTGTGGTTTGGCCTGTACGTTGGTAAATGTCAGTTAATTATTCAGGAGTATAATTCTACGTAGATACATTAGGGACCGTTTCACGAAGCCAATGTATCTGTAGCAAACGGAGTTAATAGTTCACAATATACCAGATTACTTTTCCTCGTTATGAAAACTTTAAATATTTCAATATATAAACATAATTTAAAAAATATAGCCTGCTACTTATGTTTACTTTGCTGCCATAGCACGCTGGTGCTTGATGTCTAGTGTTGTTTATTATCAGTATAATTTAATATTTTACACTTTAACCGACTACAACAATCACGTTAGCTCCCGGCGGGCACTTGTCCTAATGAGCATCTGATATGGTTGACATCCGGATCGACGTATTCGATCCTAACGTGACTGTTTTTGTCGGTTAATTTATTATATTTAAATTTGCGTGAAACGCACGAGAACTTCATTTCCAAAATCAGTGTAATTGTTTTTTTAAAGGCCAACTGCCTCGAAAATATGGGTTTAAATACATTTTGTTATCGCGTTATGAATAACAAATATTATATAACATAATTAATTTTAAATAAAACTTACTATAATGGTATTATGGCGAGGACATACAATTTAACTATTCAGGGATAGACAAAATTGCTTTACACGTTACTCAGAACTCAGTCATGCATATGCATGTGATAATTTAGTCCGATTCACACATTCCTATGCATTAAAAAAGTATTACTCGTAAAAAGTTTTGAAGCATTAATGGCGCTGTGGCATTGGCTATGGACTGCCGCGCACTGTTCGAATCCCGCCCCGGGCTTGAGCTTCACCGCATGGTGGAAGGGCATTTTGCGAATGCCCGCCTGGCTAGCTACCACTCTCAAGTAGAAAAGCTGTCGCCTAGCAACTAACGGTGTGTTCCGGCAGCAGTCCTTGAAAGCCAGTAAAATAACAGGCACATGAGACTTAACAACTGGTGTGAGAGGCACAGTGCAATTCGTGTTGACGAAATGCATCTGTTATAGGCAGAGGTTAGTCCGCTTAACATCAGGTGGGTCTCGAGCTTGTTTCATCACAATAATACGTAAAAAATATGAAAAAATCACAAAGTTTCACTCATCTTCATTGCTTAAGTTTATAGAATGCTGGTCGTTGAGTTTGGACAAAACAACAAAATACAATGTAAGTGCAGTTCAGTGAACAGTGATGAATAAAATCGAGTAAACCAGCGAATGTCGTGAACCATAATAAAAGTTATAAAATGTACGGAATATAACAATTTTCTTTAAAATTTTAACAATTCATTCATAATACCTTGTATAAGTGGGTACCGTAACCTATAGATACACTATTTTCTCGTACGAGAGACTAGGCAACGAATTCAATCAAATATTTATTTCATGTTTTATTTTGTTATTCTCTTTCTTCTTAGGGGTGAAGATTAGGATTGTGTTTAATGAACGAAAAGTTTTTAAAGAAAATGTTAAGGAGCTCAATATACTTGAATAGTGAGGAAATTAACTAAATAAGATATTGACACGCCAGTAGGAGTCACGGTAGAACGTCTCACCAAGTATTCAGTATACTAAACTTAGTAGCAAAATTAATAGGTAGGTATTACCAATGCTCAAGTGGCTATCCTCTTCGCCGAGTTATTCTTCCTTCCCTTCCTATTCGTCTTCGCCGGAATACTCGTACCCAGTATCTTCTTTATAGTATTTTGTTTAATCTCACAGCCCCGCGAAATGGTAAAGATCGTTCCTTAGTTGCTCTAATTTAATAACCGTAATCTCAGGTCACCAGAAAATTTATTTTTGGAGTTAACGACACTTTAGTTCATTGTATGATTAGTAAAATGAACTTATCACCATTCAAGCTGCTCGTTTGTGGAACTCACTACCAGTAACAATAAGAAAAGCGCCCTCGCTCCTCTTTAATTTAAAAATGATGTTAAAAAACTTTTCACGATTAAATATTTTGCTTTGACTACCAATTATATTTTGATATCTATATTTATGTATATGTAATTTTTTATATATACCTACTTATATCGAATATGTATTATATTATATACAAATATTAAATGTTTATATTAAGTACTTGTATATATTTAAATATGTAACTAGTTTACTTTTTTATATTATTTGTTACTGCAATAACGCATACTTCGCGGCATTCTAAAATTACGAGGGGAAAAATTATAGTAATGTGTCATTAGTCACGTTGACTTAGTGGTTAGAGTATGTCCCGGCTACGAGAGTGGACAGTGCGGATCCCACACATTACAAAACTTATTCCTCTCGTATTTTTGTAACTTCAGTCCGGTCACCGAGAGAATGCGTTTGACAGTTCATGTTCGTATTGTAGTTGTGGCTTAAATAGAGTAAAATATACAATAATAATACCCTACCCTATTTTCAGATGCCAAAATGCCTGACTAATACAATATTATGCAGTCAGACTGTCTATGTTACTTTGAACTGGGGCAAAAATATTCACAAATCGATCTGTCAAACACATTCACTCAGCGGCCGGACTATAGTTTACTTATTCCACTTAGTTTTACACTGTACCCGCATGTCAATCAAATTGTTTTTTCTGCTTACTTTTACCTGGAAAATATTGCTGCCTAGCAATACTATCCAGCAACCGCCGATTGTACTATTTAAAGGTGAAATACTTTGCAAGTACTATTAAATGTAATAAAAAAGTGCAATAACGTGTTATCTATCTATCTATCAATACTGGGACACTTATGGTATAGTATTTTTTTTATGTTTTTCATATGCATGATAGGGTAGTCTTTGACCACTATCTCACCTGATGGTAAGTGATGATGTGGTCGAAGATGTTGTTGAGGCTAACTTCGAAGTACTGGCTCTCAAGGACAGCTGCCGGAACACACCGTTAGGTGCTTGGCGACCGATTTCTACTTGAGGGTGGTAGCTAGCCAGGCGGGCATTCGCAAAATGCCCTTCCACCATGCAGTGAAGCTCAAGCCCGTGGCGGGACTCGAACCATGGACCTACTGCGCAGTCCGTAGCCAATGCTACTGAGCCATCACTGTAAAATGTAAGCTGCTAGATGTGTTAATTGTTCGCACAATCAGCAATTTGTCTAAGTCACAGACGCAGTCGCTTATTTACATTTGGTATCTATATAAGTTTATTAAAGCACATGTTTGAAATTCATGCATTGACATTACTCGATTGCCGTGAGAATATGGGCTACGAATGGTCATTCAATTCAATTGTAGCAATAAAACCTAATCCAATCAATAATATGTATATACGCCCCAACTTCACATTTTACGACGTTATGTTGGAATATCATATCAAATGCTAAAAGTCATGTAGGTACTTAAAAAATTATACTCGAACATACGCAAACTGCCTACCAAAATGCCTTTCCACATTGAATACATTATTTATACACAATTTTAGTATAAATTTATCCAAAATCGTACCGATGGAAATTATATTTCATAAATTCCATCCAACACACTTTCAATC
Organism: Plagodis pulveraria; assembly: GCA_963890685.1. Classification (NCBI taxonomy): domain Eukaryota; kingdom Metazoa; phylum Arthropoda; class Insecta; order Lepidoptera; family Geometridae; genus Plagodis; species Plagodis pulveraria. Next base: position 9,036,668 of record OY982950.1, read on the forward strand.
TGTGTGTTGTACAAAGCGCTTTTTTTTAAGTTGAAATAAAAATACTGAGATTAGGCATATTTCAGAATTTTTATGTATATGATAGTACTTGAAACCTTTATTATATATTATAATTTTAACGTAAATTTAATTTATTTCATACCCGAGTTCAAGTCTTGCAACTTTTTGGCTAAGTAATTTACTATGGACACGAAAAATGTATCTTTTCAAAGATCAAAATAAAACAAAATAATTTCACTATCTGCCAGTTTGATTAAACATTGGTTTTAAGACGTTTTACAAGATGTTTGTGCTTTATTAATAAAGCACAAACATCTTGAAAAATATAGGGAGGACGTAGGTAATATAAGACTCTCGTTATTACTCTATACTAAAGAAAGTCTATTAGTTATAGATCCTATTCTTGTTGCGATAGTCCATAATGTAACAGACTTCTCTATCCATTTTCCTCAGAAACACATTCCAAATCTGAAATTGTAACAATAATGAGCGAAATGACATGACGTGAGTGATTCTGAAGCAGCAAAATTATCTACGTACCTTTTTAAATTGAAAATAGAACACAATTTACAATGTAATTAATTTGTTGGTAAGTTTATTCGCTCTATATATACATGCACACAAAACTATTAATATTTATTATATATTAACAATTTTAGGGAATTACATAGCATTACAGTGGTATATATTATTACATGAGTAAAATATATGTAAATATGCACAAAAGGGCTTATTGCTTATCCTAAATATAAATTGAAAATTTACAATCAAGAATTCCCGATAAAGTTTTGGATAAGGACTATATTCAGCCATCCAATCAAAGTTAAACCAAATCCATTCCGACGGATCTACGGCTAGATATATAAAAATAACATTAAATACAGTCAAAACTGGGCCGAGAACAATATTACTACATTGATTTATGTATGATACAAAGTTGTAGAAAAACACCCTTACATTAGAACACGCCCTCGGACAATAATTATGTCAATATACTGACAAATAGACAGCAATGATCAAATATTCAAACTTGATAACATAAAATCAAAAAGTCTCCATTAAATATGGGAAATGCTTAGTCGTGACCTGCTCGTATGTTAGGAAAAGTGTGTATTACTTGTTTTGTATCATGAACGATGACATCATCAAGAGGCCTATTGGTAAAAAAGTAACTTTTTTATATTTGTACAGTTAGATCAGCAATCTTTAATCGCTGTCTCAGCTGGTGGGTTGTGATGTCTGGTCGATGCAAGAAAATCATGATTTTATGTATCGAAGGGGTGGACCGAAATATAAGTAACTTTCCAAGTTTTTTTTTATGTATGTTTTATTCAGATAAGCTTATATTGGTTTGCTGCTTATTTGCAGATTATAAAACCCATAATGGAGAATTGCTGTGAACCGGTAAAATACCAGCTCCAATTATTATTGCTAGCAAAAACATTCTTATACATTGAGGGTTGTATTAATAAAAAACATATTATATATTTTATTATCATTAATTATAACCTTGGACTAAACATGTAAAATGCGGGTCTATAGGTGTCTACAGACCCGGATTTTTAGGTCTCTAGTAACCCCTTCAGATTATAGCCTTGATAATATCTTTATTTTATCTCTATTATGCTTCCAGAGATTTCAAAAGAGCTTGAAGATATCAATTTTCAAGCGATGTACATGAAAACCTGTGAGCTGAAAGAGAAGTGAGTTCTCATTAAATTATTTATATTATATACAGCCGACCATAACACCAAACCCAAAAGTTTACACAGTCATGGCCGGGCGCTGTGTTATGACATTGTATCGATTGTATATAAATGGGATGTAGGTGGGACGATGATGATGGCTGTATAGTAATATTTATATTTTAAATCTCAAGTACCACCCTCAAGTAGAAAATCTGCCGCCAAGCACCTAGCGGTGTGTTCCAGCAGTTGTCCTTGAGAGCCAGTGAAATTATAGACACATAATTACTCAATTGCCCAAAAAAGGGGTGTTATGTTTTCGGGGATCATGTATGAATGTATGTTTGAGATTTTCTTTATTCAACCATAATTACTAAACGGCTTGACTATGGCTCAAAGTGATGGGCGCTGTGCATATCGTGAATTGTGATGAAATGCATCTGTTAGTCCATTAGCAGCAGAGCAGCAGAGGTAAATCCACTGGGCCTCGGGCTTGTTCCGTCACAATAAAATTTTTTTTTTTTTTTGTTGACATCTAGAATTAGATTCAACTTGTTTTGTTTTACTTCTCATACATTTCACACATACCAATAATGCTTTATTCATCGTCACGCACTGATTTTGAGAAAGGTATATTTATTTTTCAGGCAAAATGATATAATTGCTTTATCAACTAAAGCACAAGTCAAAAGATGGTCTATGAAATCCAACAGTAAGTATTCGGAAATGTTGCTACTAATTAAGGTATATAAGGAGAACAGGGGGGTGAAGGGGGGTTCCCCTTGCCTTCTCTATCACTTTCATAACAAGGTATATAGGTACATATATTATACATCATTTTTAAGTTATGCCTTTTTTTGTAAAATAAGAACCTCGCTTTAACGTTGTGTTGTCGCAGTTTCAACCTAACCTAACCTAGTTGTTGAAGCCTCGCAATGAATACTTAGGAAAAGCTGATATCGACTATATGTGACTATACTTTCGAAGGTACTTACGTTTTAAATTATTTTTGATACGATTGCTCAATAGAGAATAGTTATGTGTCGAAGGTGTTTTAGTTTAAATAACGTAGGTGAAATGCGATAGTTTGGCAGACGCGCCATTGTCCAGGCATTTTTGTCGTTTAAGTAATCACAAAATGTGTAATAGGATATCTTAGTCAATACGTTTTTCACGTGCAACTTGAATTTCCCTCCTGAGAACGTTGTAATATGTTTGGGAACTTTATTGTAAAACCGTACACAATTACCTAAAAAGGACTTTTTATTTATCTTTGCTAATCTAAACCGTGGCACCGCTATTTTATGTTAATACCTAGTGTTGTAATCGTAATTGTCACCGTTTAATTTAAATTTACTAAATTTTAACGAACGTACATAATATTTTCAAATATATATTCATAATTCATAATATATGTTATTGTAAATCTAGTTAATATAATAAAATAAAAATAAATCTAAAAAGAGTACGGACCACGAGTCTGTAGTGCGATAATAAATCAATATAATCAATATAAATCGATAAATCATGTATATGTGGATCCCAATGTAAAGTTTAAACCATTTTGATTCCCAGGGAGACTGTCGCATTGTCAATAGAGAGTTTATCTGGGCCAAGTTAATGTTTGGTTCAATATATGTAACATTTGTTTAAGAAAACTTGAAACATTTCGTCTCTTTTGAATTGAAGAGAAAATTATTTGCGGTGAACTATTTACAGATCATAGATAACACATTATTTACATGATTGACTTCACTGGATTTCCTATCTACTTTAAAAATTAGAGAGGTATTATCTGCGAATAAATAAATATCGCAGAAATCTTAGACCTGCAAGGCAAATCGTTAATATAAGTTAGAAACAGAAAAGGTCCCAAAATTGATCCCTGTGGTACTCCTATTTTCACCAATGACCCGAAGGAAGTATTGCCATTTATTCAAACCTTCTGTAGCCTGTCTGACAGATATGACTCTTATTAAGATTTAGTTGCGTTTTGTAATGTAAGAGAAGGTTATAATAATAAGTGGATATAAGCTTGAGATTTTGAATATATAGGTAGTAATTTCATTATGAATCCTACAGTTTTGTTCATTCCATTCAGTACTTTTTCAGAGAAACTAATCAGTGCTTGCTGCTATTTATTGCCTTGTCGTATCGTGTTGTTTTATATACGAATTTAGTCACTATTATTACTGCAGATTGTCAAGGACAGTTGTCCTTAGTGGGCGGATAATGTTAGGAACATCAAATTTAAACCATTTTAGAATTTAGGATAGCTGATGCATAAAAGATGGCGCTAGTAGATAAATTACCTAGTACAAATTATTAGATTTTGAAAGTTTGATTGAGTTTCAATCAGAAATTTAAGTAATATACAAATAAAGTTCAAGTGGTGTGATAATAGTGGATTTTGTTGTGCTTACGGTTCCTAGTGAATTAAACAAACCGCGTGATTAGGGAAATGTATAATATAACATCCGGGACTGCAATGACAAGTATTGGATCATCAGTCAGTGGAAAAAATAATATCACTATTTGGTGTAGTATAAGAAAATCAAGAAAAACCACACAAGTCGTATATACGACTATATTACTCATTTTATTGTTTTTAGAAGTTACACCAGGAACTAACAAATTAAGGAAGATCTATGAACCCAAGACACTATTGGCAGCGTTTGGAGGCGCAATGAAACTATTAATAGTTTTAGGAGCCTTGATCGGATTGAATCCGGTTCGGGGTATTTTGAAAACAGACATTCAAAAAATAAGGTAAGTTACATTTGTAAATTTAAATGCACTTTAAATACCATTGACTAGTTAGTCAAACTATCCATCTGACATTATCTCAACTAGGAAATCATTTACATTTGATCAGAATGGTTCTCAATAACGGATCTTTACCGGTCCTACAAATATAAAAACGGAATCAATTGCGAAGCGGTCAGCACTCAAGTCAAAAACAGTTTTTTAATTAATATCATAGGGCCACAGAAAAGATTCAATACAAACGAGTTCGTAATTTTTAAAAACGATTTTATAAAGTAATAAAGTTCTGTCTTACCATATTAGACCTTAATCACTATTTCATACTGATCTTATATTCCACAACTTGGGTAAGCTCACTGTCAAAGACTATATACATGTTCAGTTTTACTGTACATAATGAAATTTAAGTCTTACATATAAGTGTTTAATAAAAAACTATGTACGGCAACTTAACTGCAGTAGTAAAGTTTTCCAAGTGATGCAATTCTATAAGAGAAACTTATTCTATACCTGCAATCCGTTCAAAACAGCCCCACTTGACTTTCCTGGCACCTCAAGCCGTGCACGGCTGGGCCGATGCAGTCTCCTGCATCTTCCATATGAAAGCATAAAAATTGACTTCATCAATAAAGCGTGAAATAACTCTAAACAGTGAATGACAATCAGTCCCGTAAGAAGCAAGGGTCACCAAAAAGAGTAAATTTTTGACCCAAAAATGGAACTGACTTCGACACTCAAAAGTGTGAAATAACTTGCCTGGCTAGATACCACGATCAAGTAGAAAATATGTCGCCAATCGCCAAGCACTTAACAATGTGTTCCGCAGGCTGTCCTTGAAAGCCAGTAATTCTAGGATAGCCTAAACAACACCTTCGACAACATCATCACTTACCTTCAGGTGAGATAGTGGTCAAAGGCTAGCCTATCTGCTATACAAAAATTTTTGCGGACGTTGTTCGACAGCGGGCTACTGTTTAATTATAAATAGTCTTACATTTCTATTGGTTTTATTTTCAGATTCACTAAATGTTACTGGCGATTTATGCATTCCGTACTGATAGGTATCTCGCAAGCAGTAGCTTCTGCTATGTGCTTGTATAGACTTGCAGTGAATAAACTAACGATTTATGGATTGGGTAAGTCTATTTGTAGCAAACTGTTACATTGGCAGGTCAGAATAGTTGAGCGAGAACCATGTGCGGACGAGCTCAGTGTTAGCATTGTGGTAGGGCATTTAGTAAATTCCTACCTAGATAGTCACGCATCACCGTCAAGCACCTAACTTTGTGTGCCGGCAGCTGTCATTGAGATTAATTAACCAGTAATTATAGTTTCACCTGAAAAACATTGTCGACTGCAGCATAACTTACCTTCATGTGAGATAGTGGTCAAAGGCTCGCCTGAAAGCTACAAAAAAGGTATTTTTTTTTGTAAGCATAGGCATTGCCGAGCAGATGTCAAGCTGTACGCTGTCCTGCAAAGCTAGAAGCGATTTAGAACGTACCCTTCAACACTGAGCTAGAACGCGCGGATACCGCTCAACGGAATCAACTCATAAAAGCTCATGAATAACTGGCTTTTTAATACGAAGTTATTATTTTCAAATTGCAGGTGATTTTGCCTTTTGGTTATCCACATGTATCACGACATTCTTGTTTGTGAGAATTGGAAGTAGGTGGCTTAAGTTTATGATGGACATATCGAAATGCAACTTAAGTGAATATATAAACCCCCGGATCAAGGTCAAGTGCCATGTGGCGTGTGTGTTCTTCTTAACTTTCGCGATTTGTAAGTAATTAATATAGATACAAATTACATAAATAAATAGTGTGTATTATGATTCTAAATAAACTGCGTAGTAGTATAGTAATTATTGGACCATAACCATAAATTATTATTTATTCGTACGACCTTAATCATACTTAGTTTGACGCATGTTATATTTTTATCGTTTTTTCAATAGAGTTAAATAAAAAAAAACTAAAAACGTTAAAAAGTACGTTTCTTAAAAGGGGTGCTCTTTAATTTTAAAAATTCGTAATATGTAACTACACCTCAAAAATAATAGTGAAATATAATAATAATAAGTTAAAATTCCACCACTTGACTCAAGAACGCCTGTGACGACAATTTCAAAATTATAATAGTAATCTTCGTTTTTGTTTGTGACTTTAAAAACATAACAAATATTGTGTAAACAATAAAAAGAAAAATTAAAATAAAAGTATATAAGTATTTAGAACCAGGTAATGTAAGGTGTCTAGAGGAATGGCTGCATTTCCGCGTTGAACTGCTGAGAACAAATTTTGAACAATCACTTTATAGTTATGTAATACAATTTATTTTTCATAAGTACTCCCCCATGGTCCAAATGTCTATTCCAAACAGCGCAATTTTTTTAAAATGTACTTATGACGGAACAAGCACGAGACCGACCTGATGTTAAGCGGTAACTGCCTATAACAGATGCATTTCATCACAAGAGACGAACTGACTGCGCCCGTCACCCTGAGACATACAGAGTCTCACGTTCCTGTAATTTTACTTAGGCAATTAAAATAAAATTAAAATTAAATTAAAATCAAATTGTCTTGTAGTACTTTCTATTTGCGACCCTAGGAGTTTTCGATAGCCTTCTGACGGATCCAGGCTTGACGATAGACCCTCGTATGTGTGAGGGGGACAACATATCTACGCAAGCGGCGCGACACACTGTAGCCGCCTATAGCGTATACCCTCTTTTCCACGGAGCCAAAGTTATGTCATCAGACCACTTGCCATCTAGACGCACTAAGGTTCAAGAGCCCGGCGTTTTTTTTTATGTTATTGTGACGGAACAAGCTCGAGGCCCACCAGATGTTAAGCGGACTAACCTCTGCCTATAACAGATGCCTTTTATCACAAGTCACGAATTGTACTGTGCCCGTCACCTTGAGACATAGTTGTTAAGTCTCATATGCCTGTAACTTCACTGGCTCTCAAGGACTTCTGCCGGAACACACCGTTAGGTGCTTGACGACAGACTTTCTACTTGAGGGTGGTAGCTAGCCAGGCGGGCAATCGCAAAAAGCCCTTACACCATGCGGTGAAGCTCAAGCCGGCGGTGGGGATCGAACCTGGTTACTGCGGCGCGGCAGTCCCTAGCTATTACCGCTCGGCCATCATTGCTTCAAGAATATATGTCTGTATAATGTAATAACATTTTATTTTAACTTACAGTAGAGCATTTACTGTCTATAAACGTCAGAATTGTAAACATGATCGAATGCCACGCAAACGAGTCAATGTACAAACTGTATTTACAACATCAGTTTCCATGGCTATTTTTACTTAACACGAAGTTTTATGCACCAGTAGGAGGATTTGTTCAGGTAATTAAGTACTCCTTAACAATACCATTAATAGTTACTACAAAAGTGTGTGTGTGTGTTGATAGTTTTTTATCACTCACCTCAATTATAACTAAACAGATTTTGAGATATTTTGGTAAATGAATTCTTAAATAACTTCAAAATGTTTTCAATTCTCACGCACAAACAACCCTAGGCCGTCGAGATAATAGCATTTGTTGTCATTATGTTAGTTTAAATTTAAGTTTAGTATTAATTTGTGAAGAACTGAGAATAAGTTTGATGTCAATATAGTGCAGTGTTTGATATCACAGCAAATGTATGTTTATTAGTATTAAGAACAACAATCAGTTATGTTACTTATTGGTGTTATCAATAAACTTAGCTAGTATCAAAATATACCATCAAACACGACAAGGCATTAGCGGCGCTAGTGCGTTGTCGTGCATGACAGAATGAAAGTAGGAAAAAACGTGTGGGAGTTAACTCTAGATACAGCACAGGTTTTTAATACGATGGCCAGAATACCATCTGGCCTACTCGGCTCTTGCATATCAATGGACATAAGTTCCTTGCGTACCTCTTCCTTAGAAAAACGTACTAAACTTATACACCGCGGTTTTGTAAGCGGTGACGCTGAGAGAAGTTGCCTTAATTTAATAAGAGTGTAAGCATTCTTATTAGGTATATCACAAAAATAAATAACAGAATATTGTTTTAACTTGTTTGAGAAGTATATGTAATTTTTTTAAGTACTATGCAATTTTATGTGTTTGTTTTTTACCACTGACCTCAAAAATTATGTGTGACATAAATTTGGCATTTTTTTTCCATTCTAGAATATTTCGCTATCTTGGTATTAAAAATTCACAATATATTATGTTGATAGCAAAGTAGTTAAAATTGAAAATATCTTGAGATGACCGAAGTTTTACCAAATTACCTTCTAATCTGTTCAGAATCACGAGTGTGATCCTATGAACACATTGCACCACTTTTTAACATTACTAGCCAGTAAAATATTTCCTTTGGGTAAGAAACGAGCCAATTTTTAACGGTAAGTTTATTTAATTCTACCAATATAACATACAAAGAAATAAACAATGGGTGTACTGATTGAATGTTAAAGGTAAACTGGCTGCCATCGCCTTATCGAACCTTTTCGAGACGCTTATACACAATGTTAGCTTACAAAACATTATTATTCCCCAGCTTGTTGTCGTTTATGGCATTGCGCTGGTTCAAATCATATCACGAACCGTGCAAGAAAGTGGTGATCAATGCCTTTAAATCAGATGTGGTTCCAATTAGTTCTGGGATCCCCCGTTACTTTTTATGTTATACATCAATGATATTGAAAAATGTTTTAAGTTTTGTAAGTTGCTGTTATATGCCAATGACCTGAAAATATATCACTTAATAAATACGTATCAAGACGATTTAAAATTCACACAACAGGATCTCGACATATTAATACGGACAGCTTAGGAATACGCTGAACGTATTACTGTTTTTTTTTTATAAAATTAAACTAACTTTTTATTGAACTAAGAATAAATAAATTATTGGAATTAAACTCCAGGAGGCAACAATTAGATGTTATGCTGTCATAATAGATTTGACTGTACAGAGTTGATCGATGATCTTCGGTATAAGGTAATTTTTAGACCTCATCCTCGCTATACAAGGCTGGTCATCGATAACCACTGTGTCGTATGATAGAATCCTTTATTACTCGCTTCAATTGTATAGACATTTCATAAGCGGGTGAGTTGTTTTAGGAGGTAGTTGTTGGAACTGCTTGAAGGTAGCGTCAATGATCATTCGTAATGATCCTCCTTGTTGTACCTTGTAAATCAACACAATATGTATTACTGTTAACCAAGGTTTAAACAGTATGATAGCCCATTTTATAGGCGTCGTACTATTATTTTTTTAATTTTAGGAGGAAGAAAATGGAAAAGTAAAAAAAGAACAACATAATCGTTCTATATTATGATAACGGACTACTACGGAACCCTACATTGCGCGTGGCCCGACGGGCCCTTGATCATTTGTTTTAAAAGCGTAAGAGTTTTCAAGCGGAATGAATTTGCACGTAACCATCACAGTTAACGTCTCCCATTGCTTATTTATATCATGAAAACTAGAACTGAGGGCACATATATTTACAAAAGATTTTGACTGCCATACATACAATTATTCAGATCCTAAGTTCCCAGCTAACTTGGTCAAAGACAAGAGTTCTGAAATATGTTTAACTTCTACAGGTTTTGAAGCTTTAGATTACTTTGCTACTTCTTAATTAACATGAAACCCTAACAGTAACTTTAAGACTTTCGCGACTTGAAAACATTTTTATAAGTATTTATCGGGACTTAATAGAAATTTATATATGTTTTTATCGCGATTAAGTCCCCTTTAAATACTTATAAAATGAGAAACCCTAACGCTTTTCAGATATTAAGCGTGTGTTCAACGCTTACCTAGAGCTACTCAGACGCTTACATTATATGCGTTAGCATGTATTTGACATCAATATTGGAGCAAATCAACAAGAAAATTATTTCAGCGAGCCAAAAGGTATTTTTCTGACTTACATACATTTTGTTACCTCTGTAGGACACTATATAGGACTGTATAGCGTTCTTAACGAATAAGCCTTTATATGTGTCCATAATAAGTCTGATAAACATCCGTTATGACCAAGTTCGTGTAGTTTCAACTACTAAAGTTATTGATATTTCCAAATCAAATTAATATTATGATAGATATTATTGATATTTCCGAAATTCCATCTCGATGACTGCGACTGTTGATTTTCCTAAATCAGCAGAAAACTGTCCCAAAAATCTTACTACTCCTTCATCTCTCATACATACCATATTATGTACAAATACAAACGTATTTCTGCACAAAAAAAAATTGTGGAATAGTTTGAGCTAATGTTTTGAAAATATTGCCAGACAAGGACATTTTCGAAACTGCAACAAAGAACAATTGAATTGGGAGGAAATTTAAGACATGATAAATACAATATCGTATACCTAATGTAAGGTTATTGTTTCATTATAATCTGCTGTCCGGGAAGTATTGACAAAAAGTCAACATTTTTGCATAACTGGATCGTAAGGATAGTTGCCGAAATACCGTTCGGTGCTTGGCGTCAAAATTTACTACTTGTAAGTGGTAGCTAGCCAGGTAGGTATTTGCAAAATGCCCTCCTACCATGCAATGTACACATGACTTCAGTAAAACATGGACGCTAGGAAAGCCGCAGGTAGAAATAAATTAGAATTTCTTTCGGCAAATTTCTTGGTAATTTATTTGCAATATGTTTACCTTCTTGTTCTTAGCATTACCTGCCTTCATCATACTGGCGATCTCTGCGTGAAGATTATATCCCTTTCTTTTCCATTGAACAGATCTTGGCCACGCAGCTGTTCAGCCTGTGATATCTTGAAGTGAGCCCCATGCTGATCAGTACTATCAGTAGATCTTGGTAGTTCCATAGAGCTGTAGCTAATGTATGTATAATCACAATCGGGATCGCCATCCATTCAGCATATTCATCTGAAAATTGATAAATTATTTAGGATGAATGGCGACATATCATAGCACTCCATTAACATGCTCATATCATAAATACGTATATAAGACACGTACATTTTTGCATACTGAACTGGTTTACCGTGAATATGAATTAATAATGACAGTTGGCGATGCGAATGGTATATTTTGGCGTATAATACACTCGAGAGCAATGAATCCGGGTCACTTAAAGAATCCTAAAAATCTCGGAAACTAAAAATGCTAGGTTAATGCAATAAATTGTATTTAATAGACAATGTAATACTCCTTAAATGAAGGTATTAAAACTTCTTAGTTATTGTAAAGTTATATCATAAAAAAATCAAATTTGAAAAAGGGCCACTTTCGAAGATGGAACTACGAAATTACAGCATTTGGTTTTGCTTTTGTTTGTAATCTGTCATTTATGTGGGTACATAAACCATGTTGATAGTGCTCTATATTCATTATTCAAGCTGAAATTATGTCGCTTACGCCTGAAGAATGCACCAGAATACTTACAATGCTGGAAACCGGCCGGAGTCAGCGCGATACAGCCAGGACTGTCGGTGTGTCGCTGTCAACAGTACAAAGAGTTCTCCGACGTTACGAAGAAACTGGTTCTAACCTACGCAGACCAGGAACGGGCAGAACCAGGTGTACCACAGCACGAGAAGACCGATACTTGGTGAACACCATGCTTCGAAATCGCTTTCTCACAGGAACTGAACTCACCAATCAGTTTCGACGCCTCGGAGGAAGTAACCCAAGTGCATGGACAGTAAGACGTCGGCTTGCTGAATCTAACTTAAAACCCCTTAGACCTGCAAACGGCCCTAAACTGGAGCGTGGGCATCGTATTTCGAGACTAAGATATGCCCAGAGCCACGTAAATTGGAGTATTGAAGATTGGTCAAAAGTTATGTTCTCCGACGAATCAAAATTTATGCTCTACAAGCACGATGGAAGACACAGAGTGTATCGAAGACCAGGGGAAAGATTCAAGCAAGCATGCATCGAAGAAAAAGTAGCCTACGGTGGTGGGTCTGTACTTGTGTGGGCCGGAATTTCTTCTGAAAGTCGCACAGAGCTGGTGATCATAGAAAACGGCTCTTTAACTAGCGTAAGATATGTGGAAGAAATCCTCAATGATCACGTTGGTCCATTTATGGTCAATTTAGGTGAGGATGCTATATTTATGCATGACAATGCCCGACCTCATACAGGTAGGATTGTGAATGACTACCTTCAAGAGATGAACATTACTCGTATGGAGTGGCCAGCGCGCAGCCCGGATATCAACCCGATCGAGCATGCTTGGGACGAGCTAGGCAGATGCGTAAAACAACGAAACCCTCCCCCAATCACGCTTCGTGAGCTCAAAATTGCTCTCACAGAGGAATGGGAGAATATTCCCCAAAATCGTATAAGGAACTTGGTGTACAGCATGCCAAACTGCGTAAACGCAGTAATGGAAGCACGAGGAGGCAATACGAAGTATTAAAATTCAAGAAAATCGTAATAAAGTTCAAAAATTTCATGTTTCCTATTTTTGTTTTAAGGAGAGATCAGCAGTTTTTTTCTTTATGTAATTTTGTGTTAATAAAATGTATGGTGACTCATATTTTTTTTACTTTCATTTAAGGAGTATTATATTGTCTATTAAATACAATTTATTGCATTAACCTATCATTTTTAGTTTCCGAGATTTTTAACATTCTTTAAGTGACCCGGATTCATTGCTCTCAGGTGTATTTAAGTAATAAAAGCTCACGGCTATGTTAGTGTGAGTATAGTCAGTGTTTCTAAAGGTCAGCCAAATAATTTATCCAATCAATTTACACCGACTTCGACTGGTCACCAATAAAAATTAGATTGTTATATCATAGTTACAAATTATTAGAGCACAACATTTTTTGTTCCGGAAGGAAATCAGACTCGCGTACTCCGATTTCGCACCGGATGCCTTTTTCATGCCTAATAGGTTAGCCTCTGATCACTATCTCACCTAATGGTAAGTGATGATGTGGTCGAAGACGTTGTTCAGGCTAACCTAGAATTACTGGCCCTCAAGGACAGCTGCCAGAACACATCTTGGCGAAAAATTTTCTACTTGAACTAACTCTCAAAAAAACTCAAACTCAAAATAACAATATACTATGAATTGTTGTCCTGGCGTGAAGGATCAATGTTGTCGTGTGTGTGAATCCGCTTTTTGATCGTTTCCCTTTGATAAAATTTGTAAGTTTTTACTACAACTGGTTGCGTTGTAAAGCTGCATATCTACCAGAGGTGTGTGAAAAAGATGGGTTGCGTGCGAGGAAAAGCTGCACCTACAGCAACGCTGCGCTCAACGAGGCTAGTGTCCCACTTAAACTTAAACAAGAAATAAAAAAAGCTTAGATATCCTTTTTCCTATCCAGAGCTAACGAGAATAAAGTTCCGGCCAGTGTTCTTAAATGTCAATATCCTTTTAAGTTCAGCCTGTTAACCATCGTTGACCACATTTTTACCTTACAAAACCTGGGATGGAGGTCAAAAGCTATCAGCAATAAAAGAATACATCCTTCTTTATGACTTTTAAAGTAATAAATAATCATTATCATCAGCCAGAAGGCATCCACTGCTGAACAAGAGCCTCCGCATAGAACGCCATAAAGAACGGCTATAAGGCACTTGTAACCATTGACTACCCGTGACTTTCACGATATCATCAGTCCATCTAGTGGGGGGCTTACCAACTCTACGTCTTCTTCCGATTCAAATGTTATCTTCCGGTGTAATATGATAACCACTCGAGAACCTTCCTTTCCCATCAGTTGTCAGTTAGATAGAGTAATGTGAGCCACATTGCTTAATGAACTTGATGAGCCCGTTGCCGCTTGAACTTGCAAATTCTGGAAGCTATGTCGGTGACTTTGGTTCTTTGGCGTATATCCACGTTTCGGATTTTGTCCCACAAAAAGAAACTCCGAACATATCTCTCTCCATAGCTCGCTGAGCTACTCTGAGCTTTACTATAATGCCTACAGTTAAGAACCAAGTCTCATGCCAGAAGTCATCAATGCAACACAAAATGGTTGAAGACTTTGATCTTCAGGCTCTGCGGGATGTTCGACGATAAGATGTCGCGTAACTTCCCGAACGCTGCCCATCCGAATTCGATTCTTACATAAATTATATTATTTTAAAATCTTAATATATATGATTGTCATAAAATCTTATGTACTTACGTCTTAAAATCATAAATCCATGTGACAGCAGCGTGTATTTCTTCAGTATTAGTTCAGGTGGACAATCGAAACCAACCAGCGACAAAACACTTGTTAAGTGCTCAACTGAAAGAAAGTGAACATATAGAAATTACTTGTCTTCTTACATTTGTTCTACTTACGTGGAGTCAGCACGAAATGTATTCTCTAAAAATGTCTTGCGTAATTTTCTATCGGATACATGGCCAGGCCAGCCTTTCACCTACACCTTACCTTGAAAATTGTCGTCGGAATATTAGTACACCTCCTACCGCCTACTAATGGGGTTTAACACTAAACAAATGAATAGGGTTGATTACGGAAAACTATTTTCACAGAGGCCGTTGTGTGTTCGTTACTGGAGAGACGTCTTTTTAGAAACTGGTCCTAAGTGTCCTGTATTTTGATCACTCAGAGATTTACTTGGATGATGGTCATGCTGGTTCGATAGGTTGAAAAAAATGCTTCTCTTCAAAGAAGGCAAGTGGATTTAGTGGATTAAAATTATAAATAATGAGTAATCTCTCGAGACTACACACCCTTATCCTTATCCTTACTTCCTTTCTTCCTTACTAATATTATAATCCCTACTATCCTTACTTCCTTACTAATATTATAAACGCGAATGTTTGTTAGTATGGATGTATGTATGGATGTTTGTTACTCTTTCTGAATCAATTTTAATTAAACTTTCTATTAATACTAATTAATACACATCAGAATAACACATAGGCTATTATTTATAAGATATTGTGTGAATTGTCCAAAATATAACGATAAGTGTCAAGTGAATAGGCAAAAATTCTGCCATATGTGACCTACTCCTCTCAATTGATCCTTATCAAACTAATATTATAAAGGCGAATGTTTGTGAGTGTATTAGTATTTTTATTACTTCTTCACACTCAAATGGCTTAACCAAATTTGATGAAATTATGTAGGTAGATGAGGTGCTGGATTACCACTTATGATACTTTGTATCATCATCATCCATCAACACGCCGGTGTTACCGCGGGGCGCAGCTAGTTATTTATGATTTTACGTATTTTAAAACGTTGTTATGATATTCAATTGTTTTTTCTAGATATATTTATGTTACAATAAATGAAATAAACTCAAATTTGTAAGTAAAGTTTCGATTTCAATAAAAAACAACTAATATTCGAGCTCAAGCTATGAGTACTCATGTTAGTGAATCCTCAGAGCTACCCAGAACTACCCAAAAGACCGGATGCTACTATAAAAGACGTTTCTATATATGCCATGGGATAAAAATTAAGCTATGACTCACTCATCACCATAGCTCTATTGCCAGATAACGACCCAGCTCGAGGGACGAATGACCACGAGTCCGAATCCCGCTTGTGGTAGTAATTTTTCCCTTCATTGTAATTCTGATATTTATTCTTTATTCACTTAGTAGGTGTTAATGCAATTCTTAAAATGTGAGAGGTTAGGAGTATCTTTACTCTCTCTTATGCGATATATTGGTGTAATATATGTTATTATGCTTAATAATTAAGTCAGGTACAGACACTTGCTTCTATAAATAAAATTAAAATTTTAATGGATTGTCCCCGGTGTTCCATGATTTTTTATCCAACATCTGTTTTTCGATCAACTAATGGGACTGCCCTAGTTTTGTAGCTGAAAACTGTACGGAAACAAACAAACTAAAAATTCAAGTATGTATACTGTACTGTATCAGCTGGATTGTCCACTGCCGAACACATCAGATTGTAGGAGGGTTTGACTTTTGCCTTTGTGTAAACTATGTATATAGTTAAAATATAAATATACTCGTATTAAAAAATTGGTGTGCAGACAAAAACAGATCAATTGTGTTTGAACAATTTATTTACAGAAGCTCTCTATGAAAGCTTACAAAAATAGTGGATTCAAAATAGCCGTTAACATAATTAATACCACCTTTTCTTTAATTTGGTATTTAGATTTATATTATCTTTTATATCTTCTAGATATACCTGTCAATATTGCAAAAAAAGACAGCACTTACCACTACGGATAAATAAAGTAAAGAAGTATAACTCTGATACAGTGAACGCTTTGATTTCGGCCTCATCAAATTCACAAGTAACAAAACACGCACTATTTTCCAAATTCAATTGGATTGGTTTATTGATTTGGCACTTAGAAATGATCGCATCTGATTGGTCGCGTCAAAGTGATGTTGTCACCGCCGTCATAGCCTAAGGTCAAACCGCACTACTGCGGTACAGAGCGCGGCAGCGAAACGGCGCGGCTCGGGAAATATTAATTTGTAAGGATTTATAAATGGCGTAAACCGCACCATGAGGAGAGACGCGGTGCAGTAAATCATCTAGTTATTTCACGTTCCAACCACGTTTCAACAATTCATAAGACCTTACTTTAGGTTCTAAAATCTGTGTGAAATCGATCATTATCTCTGAAGTGTCATAAAAAAGAATTTACGAACGAGAATTTTGTTATATCTTGCACCCAAATATAACAGATATTAATTTTTCAGCTAAATCTGCTTCTTTGCAAGACACCACGATTATTTTACATCGACGACTTCATACATTTCGAATTATTGCCAATAGTTGGAAAAACCGTTCTGCTACGCCGTATTGCTATTGTAAACGAAAAAGTCGCGCCACTTAGCTGCAGCACTGCTCTGCACCTGTATAAATGCATATTAGGTAGTGACAGCCGCTTTGCGACGAAACTCTGTAGTGCGTTCCCAGCTTTAGAAACGTGTGGATGGCTTTATGCTACAATATGTAAGCTTGTTTACGTATTCATTTTCTATTACATGTTTTTTTAATAAAATATTTTAGGTTTTTCATGTTTTATATAAGGCAATTTTGATAGTAGGAAATAACTCAGAATTAAACTAGATTTTAAAAATGTCTTATTGCGTGTATTAGATGAATAAGTACATCAAGTTTTTTTTGTATTTTAACAAAATTCTGCAAACTATAATAAATACTTTTAGCTACTACATCGAAACAATTTAGTCAACCTAGCTGCCATTTCAGGCTTGCAGGCAGTCTAAGCACTCCAGCTGTCTACCAGTTGGCAGCGTGCCCAGCATGCCCAGAACTATTATTCTAGTATTCCATTGTACCAAATTAAGTAGATGGATTATATATACTTTTAGCAGAACCTCCTTACGTTACGAACTAACCTCAACCATAGATTAATGAAATTTCATTTATCTATGCCTCAACGAACCTCCGCGAACAGAGACGCGTCCATTGTGCTCGTTGGCGTTCTAAGCGATAACATCTCGAAATAGTGTCTGTAATTAATGTATTTTTGCTGTAGGATACCTGAGCCATTTTTCTTGTGTTGTTTTGTGCATAATTGTGTCGAGCTATTTATATTGGATGTAGAATTGCTATTGGGTTGATTTGTTTTCATCTTTGCTTATGTATGTATGAATCTTTGTTAAATAACGAAAGTGATTGTGATCGCGAATATATTTGTTACTATCTTTAACCTACTTCTGTTTCTAAGATCAGAAGTGGGATAAAGAGCCCGTGACGAAGCCCACAAGGTTTGTACCAAAGTGAAATAAATCTAGCCTCATTTGTATATGTGTTGCAAATTGTTGTTGAAACAAATTGCCTACGTTTAAAATATTTTTTCAAATCATTCATAATGCCGCGAACTAGATCGCGTAGTCGATCTAGGCATTGCTCGAAAAGTGGCTCATGTATAAGGGGGAACCGCCGTTCGCGAAGTATTTTGAGGAGTAGCTCGCGCCGTGGTATATACCGATCTTACTCGCGAGAATCGTCTGAGAGTCGAACGCCACGACGCAATGATAGTAGTAGGACGCACCTACGTGATAGGTCACGCTCATCAACCATTAGTTACCGTCACCGTCGACGTTCACGATCTCGCGAATCGTACGTTAGCCAGAAACCCAGAAATATTCATAATCGCCACCGTTTATCACACTCGCGGCGCGACCGACGTTGCTGTCATGGTTGTGACCAACGTCCGGTTCCCGGACCACCCGCTGTGGACAGTATCGGTAGGAACTTAGTTCAGAGCGATGATGGAAAAAAATCACATACTCCTGTAGAATCTGTCCAACCACGCGCCACTGTACAGGAGACCGATAGGCAGTCCGTCGAGACAATTCAACGATCTGAGGCGTCTACCTTCGCTCAATCACTACTTGAGGCAATTAATACTGCTCGTCCGAGGCCATCTCGCGATTATTTCATATCCAATTTCGATCCTGCACTCCATAACATAGACGCGTGGTGCGAAGTAGTAGAGCGTGCTAGGGAAATGAACGACTGGAGTGACCACGAGTGTTTGTCGCGAGTGGCTTCATGTCGTAAAGGTGATGCCAAAATTTGGTTGGCAGAGTGGATTACGAATGACCGTACGTGGTCTAATTTTAGACGTGAATTCACTCCATTCTGTCCAGTCAAGTTAGACTTCGCAAACATACTGTTTGAATCTATTAAAACAACGTTCGATAGGTACGCTACGTACGCGGAATACGCACGAAGGACGTTGCTTCGTCTTAGAGTAGTGGCTGTACTGAGTGAAGAGCTTAGGACACTTATTGTGATACGTGGTATTGATGACCCTCAAATACGCGCCGCTGTTGCCAATGCAGATTTGACATCTGAAAAACTGGTATCATTTTTATCGATTTATACAAGACGAGGAAAGCTAAACAATGACAGACCGCCTCAGGCAATACCTATAAAACACTTCCGTCAAAATAAGACTATTAGAAATGATGGAAAGTCTTGCTTTATCTGCAGGTAGAAGGGTCATTTTCGGCTCAACTCTCCTAAGAGACCCAAAACTATCCAAGCACTGCCAGATACCACGGTTTCGTCTAAACTGTCGGATGCTACTTGTACTTTTTGCAAAAAACGCGTCCATACGTTAGAATCATGCTTCAGCAAAACACGATCTGAGTCGCGTAATATACGTAAAGTTAACTTATGTTTCGATCTGTTTAGCGGTAGTGCTGGCTTCCTGCATGAACTCCCCATCATTGGTACTGACGTCCTCAACCGTGACGGTGTGACGTACGTGCGCACTAAAGAAAAGCAGTACCTCACTCACGCCAAGGTATAACCAGCAATTGTTAAGACAATCGAATCTAAGGATGCTGTCGAAGTTAACACTCCGTTACAAGGTGAGGAACGTGAATGCTTAATGAATATTATTAATGAGTTCTCAGGGTTCCTGATCTCTGGAACCGCCGCGTGAAAACCGGGAGATGGAAATAAGGCTCACTAGTTCTACACCAGTCGTGTACAGGCCGTACAAGCTCTCCTGTCAGGAAGTATCGAAGTCCATTTCAAATATTTATAGATGTCATACGGCCTTACGAATTCTTCTATCACATACCAGCGCATCATCAATGACACTCTGCGATCCCACATCGAGGAAGGTAACTTACTGGTCTATGTCGATGATGTACTACATGTACTACTCTTAAGCAGCAGTGTTTCCGAGGGTACTGAGTTGCTACGGCAAGTACTTCACACGCTCACGCAAGCAGGTTTCTCCATTAACTTAGGAAAATGTACCTTTCTCTCTACCGAAGTTGAATACCTTAGTAAGGTGGTAAGTCAAGGTCAGGTGAAGCCGAGTCCGAAAAATACAAGCCTTAGCAAACACCCCTTCACCACAGATTGTCAAACAGGTAAGACAATTTCTCGGGCTGGCTGGATATTTCCGTCGTTACATCAAGGATTATGCAAGAAAAACAGCGTGCATTGCGCACTTAACAAGAAAAGGTGTTGCCTTTCACTGGGGAGCTGAAGAGGCGAAGGTACGTCAAGACATCATTCGCCACCTGACCAGCGAGCCAATTTTGGCTATTTTTGACCACAAACTATCATTGGAAGTCCATACGGATGCCAGCAGTATTGGTTATGGGGCTGTTCTGTTCCAAACACATCCCGATGGTAAGAAGCATGTAGTGGGTTACTTTAGCAAAGTAACACAAGGCGCCGAGAGCAAATATCATTCCTACGAGCTTGAGACACTCGCGGTTGTTAAAGCACTACAGTATTTTCGCCATTATCTCGTGGGAGTGACATTTGTTGTCTTTACCGACTGTAACGCTCTTAAATCTACGGAGCGAAAGAAAGACCTCATACCTCGTGTCGCGCGCTGGTGGATTTATCCCCAGGACTTTGATTTTACCATCGAAAGGGGATAATGATGCCACACGCTGACTATCTGAGCCGTAACCCACCACCTGCCGTGGTAAATCAAATTACGCAACCCCGAAATTGGGCACAAATAGCTCAGACCGCGGACGACGAGACCCAGAAGATTTTAGAAAGGCTTCAAGAAGGTAGCATAGATGCAAATAGGTATTTAGTACGCAATGACCTTTTGTATTACCGATACACCCCAGTAGGTGAGAAGGCCAGGCTTTTGTGTTATATCTCCAAAGGACATCGGTTAAGTCTACTAAGAGTGTTTCACGATGAGCACGAACATATTGAAGTAAATCAGTAGACCTCATCCTGAAGCACTTCTGATTCCCCGGTCTCCGACAATTTGCAGCCAAATATGTAGGTCACTGTTTGGTTTGCACATCTAAAAAGTGAGTCCCGCGGGCACCCAAACAACACATAACGTCCTGGCAAAAGCCCGATATTCCTTTTGACACCGTACACATGGATACTTTGGGCCCTCTCCCATTATCCGGTGAATTTAAGATTGTTCTCTTGGTGGCCAAGGCGCCAAGATGTAGCCGAGCTAAAGTAGGCAGTAACCCAAGTGATTTCACTGTTTGGGGTACCTAAACTGTTAGTCACCGACAAAGGCAGGATGTTCGTTTCGAAGGAATTTGTTACATAGGTAAACGATATGTGGTGCGAAGTACATTTCATTACACCTGAAATGCGCCAGGCTTATGGCCAGGTGGAGATGTACGTGAGGACTGTGTTTAACATGATACGCGTAGAGACCAACCACAAAGGTTTCTTTTGGTCAGAAGTGCTTTTGAAATTACAATTAGTGCTGAACATAACAAAGCAAAAGTCTACACGTGCCTCTCCTCTCAATCTTTTTGTTGGTATCGAAGGCACTACGCCGGTTATTCACGTATTAGTTAGAGATGTTGCCGCTGAGAACTTTAGACCATATCGAGAATTCCTCCGCGAAGTCACAAGAAGCAGAACCAGAGAGCTTCTTAGGAGGATCCAGACGCGCCAAGACGATTATGCTAATCGGGAGAGAAGATCACCTCGCGAATTTTCACTTGGTGATCTAGTGTTCGTGATCAAGTTTTCTCAGTCCACAGGCAAACTAGATCCAGGAATGCGAGGACCCTACAAGGTTGTCAGCATATTGCCGAGTGGTAGCTATGAGCTCACGCTGTTGAGCGGAAGCTATGGCAAAACGACGCAGGCCGCGGCGCAGTACATGGTGAAATGGCGCGGCGAGTGGTGCCCGGAGTCGTGTGCTGCCTTCTTCGGTAGTAAGTGTGTGCTCATAAATCCTAAAAACATTGTCTACTTTTCTGTTGGTTGCTATCCTTTCGCTTAGATAGGTCTTAACTATTTTAACTAGACACTCACATACACACACTCATTCAATTCTTATTTATTTTGAACATTTTAGTTACAATAGGATGTTAGTGGATAGCCTCCGGCAGTTTGGTATGCAATGGGTGGATTAAAATGAGGTCTTCACTGGATGCATCTCTGATGCGAAAGAGCTTGTGGCTCTGGTCCCGCTTCGGCGGCCGGCAGACCCGCTGTCAGTGGGTAGACGATTTTATCGTCTGGAGGAAGACTCTTGAAGTCAACCTCGAGCCTGAGATGGCTGGTCCGTGCAGTGCAAATGCGCTTGGTCGGACGCCACCCTTGAAGAGGTGGAGACCCGCAGGGTATCTCAACGACATGTGCAGCCGACGCGTGCAGCCGACGTGTGCAGCCGACGTGTGCAGCCGACGTGTGCAGCCGACGTGTGCAGCCGACGTATGCAACCGACGTGTGCAGCCGACGTGTGCAGCCAACGTGTGCAGCCAACAAGTGCAGCCAGCGACGCGTTGAGACGACTTCAATTAAGACTTGGAGAATGTAACAGGGCTGTATTTTCATTATATTTGAGACTTTTCTGAGGTGATGTTTGGAAGATTGAGTTGAAAAGTAATGAATGTCATGTGACGAATAAGTGAAGTAATAGCGCTATAATGAAAGAAGTACACTCTCGAGTTGATCCCGAGACAGACATAGCTAAAGTATTTTTTTGAATGTCTGTTTAAATGTGTTTCCTTTTTACAGATGATGAATTCGATATGACTGAAATACCACCACCACTGGCAGCACAGGGATCGGACGCTCAACTCTCCATGCCTATGTTGGATGAAGACTTCGAAGAGGCACCTCAAATGGCAGCCGTCACTGGCCCCAGCGGCACCACACTGCGTCACCGGGTCGAGGTCAACCCGATGTCAGGAGAAGCCGTTTTAGCAGAACCTCTTTACGTTACGAACTAACCTCAACCATAGATTAATGAAATTTCATTTATCTATGCCTCAACGAACCTCCGCGAACAGAGACGCGTCCATTGTGCTCGTTGGCGTTCTAAGCGATAACATCTCGAAATAGTATCTGTAATTAATGTATTTTTGCTGTAGGATACCTGAGCCATTTTTCTTGTGTTGTTTTGTGCATAATTGTGTCGAGCTATTTATATTGGATGTAGAATTGCTATTGGGTTGATTTGTTTTCATCTTTGGTTATGTATGTATGAATCTTTGTTAAATAACGAAAGTGATTGTGATCGCGAATATATTTGTTACTATCTTTAACCTACTTCTGTTTCTAAGAATACTTATTGGAAGAAACAATACCGCAACCTTACGTACGTAATTTGTACCTAAAAATTATTTATGTTTTAGGTACAAATTACATTATAGTTATCTAAATATAGATCTCAAGCATGAAAGCTGCCAAAATGACAGTAATAACATATTTTTCCGTTTCTATTTCATATTTTGGATTAAAATGACATAAAAGTACCTAAAAATTACTCTTACTTATAACAGCTATAACACCTAAAATCAATTTATTTGTAAGCCCTACTTCTAGGATATTTTTATGTCATTAGAAGCACAAATATTAAATTAGAATTGAGGACCTTTATCAAAGTTTTTTTATGACATTTGTAGTACATGTTTGACATAAAAAATCGAGCATACGAAAAAAAAAATCGGAATTGTTTTAACAAAAAAAAATCTCAGACTAACAATTTTCCGAAGTTATTTTTGACTTAATGTAAAATTCATGTTGCATAAAACTATCCAGGGTAGTCAAGTATGGCTTTCCAAAATATTGTTATTTACTCGTTTATACAAGTTATTCCCGATTTTTTTATATCCGTATGGCTTCTCCACCATTTTACTACATAGTACGGTATTTTTTCAGAATTAAACAACGTAGAAGAACATTGATAAATTCAGTTGAAAATTCTCGTGGTACAACCGCATGACTCGATCCCACGCGGCGAACTGACGGCGCCGCGCGGTACACTTTTTAAGCCACGCCCGCTGCGGTATAGTTTGCGTTGTGTTGTTTTTGAGCATGAATTACATTTCTTTTCATTATTATTCGTAGACTTACCAACACAAAACACTGTCATAAAACAAGTGACTACTACTATTCTTCTCTTCAGCGAGTGATCAGGTGGTATTACCAAAGCCAAGGCTTTCTCCACTGATGCCCAGTAAGCTGACAGCTCAGGCCAAGACAAACTCAATCGAGAACAAAGAATCAGAGATATAATTGAGATAGTGTAGAAGAAAGTTCCGCCTAAACGTGCTGTGACGCTTCCTGAAAAAGAAAGATGCATATACTATATTATTACAAACAGGGTATTTACCGTGCTTTTGATTAACAAGTGCAAATGACCGTGACAGTTTAAAAACTCATAACATGCATATATTCAGTTAAACTTTAGTTTATGAATTCAAAATATATTAATATCTAAGTGCAAATTTAATAAAAAGATGATGATTTTATTCACAATACACCAATCGCTTAGTAAATAAACCAAAAGTATTTACATTTTATGTATTTGATATGCATAAGGACACTTAAATTTGATTGAATTGAAAGACAAAAACTAAAGAAAGGATAAACTAACTTATTCTTTTCAGGGTTGATTAAAAAGAATAGTAAAGTTAAAATTTGTTTCGTGTTCATTTTAAGGAGACATGCATTTTAATAAGGTTTCAAATTATTACAATAAAAATGTTTGAAATGCTAATCCGTTGTTTATTTCAATACATTCTGAGAGCAATTATTTAACAACACCATGACGGGTAAAAAATTGTATGCAACCATATTTCTTTGACAACGTTTCATTGGCCAAACCATCACTGTCGACGGAGAGTGTTATAGGTCTATAATTATTAACTTCCTTTGGCCTGATTCGATGATATAGACACCAACAATATGTAGTTTCAACAAGAAGTGCTACATAGCTCATGTCACATTGGACATTTTGCACCAGTGATTTGAGGACATGGTTATCTCATGTTGAGGTGATCTGAGCTTGCCACAGAGATCGTGCGATTTGACCACGTTACAAACTGTCTTGTGAGGCTATCTTTGGTTGCAGTTTTATGCAGCCAATATAATACATGCAGTCGATCAAATTCAGCATGATTTATGAACCAGAGTCATGGAAAATTAAACATTACATTACTCGTTTTTAATTTTCTAGTAAAAAAAACGGAAACATTTCTGAATATGGCAGTATTGTGTAAGGATGATACAGAATGGTTTTCTTTACTTTGGCAAAACATTTTTTTTTATACTATTAGTTAATAACATTACAGGAATATAGCAGTCTTAGAATTGTATGCCTGTTTAATTTATATTTTTTGCAAATAGATAATAATTATTACAAAATCATAAATATACGATAGCAAAAATTTAAGTCATGTGCGGGAAATTTTTCCTATCGTATATTTGTGATTTTGTAATGTAATCCGCATAGCAGGCGTTATTGCAAACCTAACAATATTAAAAGATAATAATTATGTTAAACATTAGGAAAGTTTTGAATTATGGCTCTTTCCTATGCACATAATTGATTATGCTTAATATTGGACTGCACAAAATGGCGGTTTTGCTTTTACGTTTGGCAGTAAAATTAATATCTCTAAATAGCGTTCACTTATGCGATTTGGTTACAATTAAAATAAAAATATATTTCACACTTTTTGTGTATTTTTACTGAAAAATTTCATGGATATAGGTCAAATATTTGCATTAAAACGATTTTGTGAAGTTTTTTAATTATGGCTCTTTTGTATGTATAAGTGATATGTAATGCTGATGAGCCAACTTATGACTTAGCTCCATTAGCCCTGTTTCCACCAGAGTTCTCAGTGAGGCGTGAGAAACCAAGTGATCTTACTGATGGATTCCTCCTCTTACACTGCTCATATTCCTCGCACATGTTTGGTGTATGAGCTTATAAAAAAGATATTATTTCTCATCGAAAAAAGGTAATATTATTATATACAGTAACTTAATATGGTTTTGGTATATTTTGTATGAGGTACTTGATTATTTATTACGGTGCGCTTACTTGAGTGTTTAACAAAAGTATTATATACAATATTGTCATGTAAAATGTCATAGATTCAAATCGAGCCGCTATTGGTAGTTTATTACAGAGCTTACATTTAAAAAGCACTCCTATTATATTAAAATATATACCTAAATAATAATGAGGCACTTACTATGTCCAACAATGTCAACCGCCCATCCAGCTAATGCTTTTATGACTTTCCAAACCGCATTGATTTCCACGAAGACAAGCAAACACATCAAAACTACGCTCCACAATCTCCAAATTAATCGTTTAGACCCAACAATTCCGAACCAGCACGAATATTTGAATACATTTCTTATTACTTGAAGAAAGCCCTGGAATAATTAAATATCATGGGAATCTAAACCAACGCAGCTCTAGAACCACGTTACTTTACAGCTATCAATATCTGATAGGTATGGTTCAAAATTATATATTTATTAACATGACAGGTATCTATCGTTTAACTTGCATCATATATATATATCATAGATAAAAAAACGTATTATATCGCACACCTAGATCTAAAGAGGGCTAAGTCAAAAATCTCTGTTTGTGAGTTATTCTCACCATCGAATTTCTTATCCGAATACCTATCGACCAATAAAACAGATTTAAAAATAAGTGCAAAACTCACTGCTAGATGGCGCTAAGTATCCCTTTTTTTTAAAAAGCGAGCTCTGCTCTCCTACCACCAGAACAGAAACATCGCCAGTTGCAACCAGAATTACAAGCGGGGTGCACGTGCACATTGTAAACAATTTGGAGTTATTTTGAGCTGTACCTGTTTTGTTGAAATTCTATTATAGTATCATTTTGAGTTGTCGCCTTTTAGATGGTTACTGCTGAGTGAATGATCATAATATTTTGAGATGAACCCATATTGCTGACAGGACAAGTAAAGATTTTAATATTATTTTGAGTTGTTACCGTATTGTTGAAACATTTTTGAATTTCTAGTTGAGTCTGTTTTGTTGAGTCATATTTTAAACTGTTATATTTCTTTCAAACCCGATTAAAATTGATTATTTTTGTTATTTGCGATTGGTATATTTTCTTCTCTGTATTATTTTATATTCATCCATGAATATACAGACTTTGTTCCCTTTTTCCTGGTAATTTTTTGAGTTAGATCCCTATAGATGGGCTTCACTAAATATTTCTTACTATATCGCAAATGATATATTAATGGCTTTTTAAATTAAATTAAAAAGCCATTAATTGACTTTCTTAATTGACACGACCCTTTAAAATACTATGAGTTTTTTTTTAGAAAAACAATGCTACGTGGACTACTTTTCGTAAATATGGTAGAAGAAAGGGGTAAAGAAAACATCATGTTTACACAACATGAGACCGTGGAAGATGACTTGAAAGTATTTTTGAAGCAGTGATGGCTCAGTGGTATTATCTATGGACTGCCGTGCAGCAGGTCCATGGTTCGAATCCCGCCGCGGGCTTGAGCTTCACAGCATGGTGGAAGGGCTTTTTGCGAATGCCCGCCTGACTAGCGACCACCCTCAAGTAGAAAATCTGTCGCTAAGCACCTAACAGTGTGTTCCGGCAGCAGTCCTTGAGAGCCAGTAAAATTACAGACACATGAGACCTAATAACTGTACGTCTCAATGTGACGGGCACAGTGCAATTCGTCGTTGACGAAATGCATCTGTTATAGGCAGAGGTTAGTCCACTTAACATCAGGTGGGCCTCGGCTTGTCCCGTCACAATAACAAAAAAAAAACACAAGTGATGAAATTTCATCTCAGGAATCTCATGTCGTCTTGTCAGTAGTTGATACAGATATTCCCAGCACGTCGCAACAACTAAAGTATTATACACCGAACTTTTACACTTCACCGCGCAAACATATTACCATCAAAGCTTTGCAAGAGTCATGGGATATCCATTTCAACATAGATGAGGAAAAAACCAAATCAAGTGGCATGATACTTATAGAAAAGCAAAAGAGGGTTTTCCGCACAAGGGGAATCGTGTTAATCACAGATTAATCGCTATTTTCACTTGGCTTACAACAGGCATACAATGGACAAATTGCATTATCGGTTACAAAAAATAAGATAAAAGAATTGATTGATAAGAACGTTATTCCTAAAACTTTTTGTGATGTTTATTTGAAGCAGTGATAGATCAGTGGCATTGGTTATAGACTGCCGCCCAGTAGGTCCATGGTTCAAATCCCGCCGCGGGCTTGAGCTTCACCGCATGGTGGAAGCACCCTCAAGAAGAAAATCTGTCACCAAGAACCTAACAATGTGTTCCTGCAGCTATCCTTGAGAGCCAGTAATTCTAGGTTAAGCCTGTTAACACCTTCGACCACATCACCACTTACCATCAGGTGAGATTGTGCGCAAAGCCTTACTTATCAGCAATAAAACAATATCAAAAAAACGTACATAAAGATATTCAAAATACTATTGTGTTTTAAAGTAATGGTGTCTCATCAAAAGAGAGCCAATTAAAAACATAATTCACCAACACAGACTCAACTCAAAATAATAAAACAAATATTCATATATTTTTAAGCAGTAGAGAAATAACTCAGAAAGTCCGATTTCTAGCATCAAAACTTGATCAAAACACCCAGTTCCTACGATTTGGTTATTCTAGCTGTGTATACAAAACATAATTCTAAACAGAACACGCATGCAGAGCGCAGGAACACAGAAATCAGTTTTTCGCTTTTTCTCAAAATAGTGTTTTTTTGAGTTAATACCTCTTTAGATCTAGGTGTGCGATATGATCGTATAAAGTGATAACTTGGTTAATACGCCGCGCACCGTTCAAAACATACTGTATCAGCCGGACTGTTCACTGCTGAACACAGCCTCCCCCATTAAGGGGGGCGTTTGTCGTAATCCTCATTCTTGACAGGCGTCTTGGTGACCGCAGTGTAAGATAGCAGTTCTTCAGAAGGCACTGCTTCCCTCATTCTGGTATTTTACCCTGAGTCGCCTCTTACGACACCCTCGGGTGTAGATGGGGGGAGGGGGAGGGGATATAATAGCCCTGTATGTATGTTCAAAAACAGAATAATTTGTTCAGATAACCTTTGATTCGCAAAACAAACCTTTGATAAATTAATACGTTGATTCTCTAAGTTCATACTTGGAGTATCATGAGAATGTATTCAGATTTATCAGATACATAATACCAACGTTTTAATCATTTTAAATATGACTCATCATAAAAAAGTAATCACTTGATATTGATCAATTTATCTGTAATTAGGCGGTACTTTAAGGAAATCCTTATTTAATAACAACAAACATTAATTTAAGAGAGGAAAAAGTATAGTCATGAGCGGAATAAATTTTCCTCTCGCATTTTTATGTAAACCGCAGAGCATGCGTTATGAAAAAATAAAAATATGTAAATTAATTTAATATTTAAGTATAACACTTAATAATGTTGAAATATATTTGGTAAAAAATCCGCCTAATAATGCAATAAGGCTACGCCTACTAGCCTTACAGGAAAAGAAACACGAAGCATACTCAGAAGGTCTTGACTCTTCGAGGGCATACCTAATCGAGAAGAGAATCTTTCAGACACCCATATAATATTTGTTATTATGCAAGTACATAAAGGGTTTATAGTAACAATGTACTAACAGAAGTAAACCGTAATAGGTTGTTACCTCTAACACTTTAATTCTGTTAGTACTAACAAAAATGTTGAGGCTCGTAATAAAACACAATGCCTACTTCCAGGCAAGAGTGCCCGCCGCAATAATGCCTCGCTGCTCTCGCTTCGTATCGACATCGAGCAATGTAATAAAAATATGAAATAATAAATTACAGGAACAAGAGACTTTGACCATCAAAAAATCTTTCACCTGGTGGTTCTCGTGCTTTTTCCGTTACAAAGATATAAAAAACATTAATCTCAAAATGTTTGTGAGGACTTAACTAACATAAGTCAACCTTAGGAGGTTGTTAGCATTTTTTCAATAACCCTGTATAAGACAATTCTCTCATCACAATCATTAATCCTGGTGATTTATCAGTTAGGAAAAATATTGATATTTACTTACATCATGATGAGGTTGTTGCGGTAAAATTAGTTCATTTTCGAAAAAACCGTTCACCAACTTGACTTCTTTAGTCATTGTGAAACTAAACTAAAAAAGGTGTTATTGTAGTATAACAAAAGTAAATGCAATATCCAGTTAGTCTTGCGATTGATGTTGTTTATTTCATTTTAAATGGTTGAGGTGTGATTATTTTTAATTTTATTGTCAACTGACGTGACAATTTCATGTTGACCTGTGGTGGTTGATGGATTAGTCATTACAATAGGAGTTAGGGGTGTTATACATGCACTTTAAAATTTACACTTATAATATTGTGAATGGAGTAAGTTTTACAATTATTACATTCTTTTGTATTGTTTTATTCTGCATTACGTTTTTTTTTGCATAAGTTGAAGCACCACAACCAGCTGACAGAAGTCATGTATTGTCATGTATTTACAAATTATTTTAACATCACATAAAAATGAAAAGATGACGGCAAATTTCTATTTATTTCGTACATTGGATACAATTATTTCTCAAATCTTTTGTATTGAATAAATGTTAATTTATTTAGCTGTATTGCTTCTGAATGCAGGTGCGTTCAAAAGCAGTACTACATGGAGTAGTAAAGGAACTATTTAATGCAGTTCATACGAGTATAAAACCTACATAAGAGTGCTTAAAGTGAAATTCTATTTTTGTGTAAAATGCTTCCATCCCCAAACCTGCCAATGACCAGAGGTCAATATACTCTGGTGACTGCATTAGCATGGCCTGTAATCACGGGTAATGGTCGTGGGCTGCTACACACTTGAAATGTTTTATGCAACTTTTTGGATAAATCGATAAACATTAACGGTTGTATGAATTAATATTATTTGTTTGTTTTAGTAAGCCACAATATAAATATAAGTTTTTTTTGAGATCAAATCGACGTATTAAATTTTATTATAGAAATATTGCTTAATAGGTTAAACTTATTTTGTGTAATAAAAATCAGACGATTACGAATCTACGACACAAACTGGCATTTGTTATTAACTTATTAGGAACCGGCTTGGACCCGCGTTATATTTACCGGAAAAATTCCGACCAGTTACCTACTCGTAATAAGCTAATATGGATAAAATTTGTGATAGTTTCAAAGTGGTATTTCTTAATAATAACAAATATTTTTTAAATATTTTACGAAAACATTAAATTAATATTTTAATAAAACACTTAAAAATATAAAAATATATTTAAAAAAAAAGTAACGCCTCGATCTATTCATTATCTTGGTATTTCTTACTTTACAAACACAAAATATTGATGTATTTATAATTTTTTCTCTCGTAACTTGCATGTAATCCGCCGAGCAGGCGTTATTGCAAACATAACAGTATTAAAATTATAATATAGTGTTACGAATATTAGGGGTCAAGATAAGAAACTGCTGTTTCGTAACGAAAGTTCTGCACAGTAGATATTTGTGGTTATTGCTTGATCAAATTTGAGTAACCTGTCAGTGATTGAAAAATGTTTCACTAGAAATCTGACACTATGGAAATTACATATTTATTCAAAGTAGCCAGGGCGTTAATATGGTATCTTCTCTATATTCTTCTTGTATATTGATACCCCTATTATTAAGTGTGTTGAATTTTGCGTTGTATTATAAGAAAACTTAGTGACTTCTACTATGTTAACTGAGTTATTTAGAAGCTAGGCAAAGCGGCTAAGCATAATCAACTAGTTGTTGTGCAGCGCCACAAATGTGCATCAAGTGTGCGTAGATCAGAATATTGTAATAACAACTCGTCAGTAGCAATTGATTACAATCGACATTGGGTTATCGGATTAATGGGAAGTAGGTGATTGAATAAATTGCTGTTTGTAATTGATTTAGTAGGGTTTGCTTTAGTCAAATTACGGCAGAAACAAGGTTAGGTTCTTATTGTTTGTAGGATTTTATTTAGGTTTACCATAAAATAGGACCCTATTACTAAAGTCTACGCTTTTAATCCACCTGTCCGTACTATTTGTTAAAGCAGTATTTTTAAACTGTACGAACTGGTGTAAAATGAGGTCAACATTTGCGGAGAAGAAGCGACATTACTGAAATAAGTGAAAAAATAATGACATTTTGGTAAGTAAATATGCAACATCATTTATACGGAAATCTTGGTATGAATATATATGTCTTAGATCGCTATTTTATTTAGATAGGCTACAATGAATGATACATTTCTCTGGAGATTTTCGACTTGTGTTTTGTTTATCTAAAAGGAGTGGGGGCTAAAAAACCATTAAAGCATAATATAACAAATTTTATGAATGGTTGACGTGAAGCCACTTGCACGTAACTTAATTTCTTTAAGAGAACATTTTTTTAAGCCTGATAGGTAAGCCTTGACCACTATGTCACCTGATGGTTAGTGATGATGTGGTCGAAGACGTTCAGGCTAACCTAGAATTACTGGCTCTCAAGTACCGCAACCACAACTAGTCCAGCTAAGCAAATACTTAGGTGCTTGGCGACAGATTTTCTACATGAGGGTGGTAGCTAGCCAGGCGGGCATTCGCAAAATGCCCAACCACCATGCTATAACGACTGCTATCCCAAGATGACAGACGGGACCGACGGCTTATCGTGCCCTCCGAAGCACGGAAGTGCTCAGTAGTAATGTCACTAGAAGTCACCCATCCGACTCATGCCCGTGGCGGACGTTGTTTAACCGTGATGATCGGCTAACAGCTAAGCAAACTTTGCTACGCGCAGAACTCACTGACACGGTAAATAAGTTAGTAAAACAGGAAAGGAAACAAAATATGCTCTCACATAAAATGGAAAATGCGCAGCCAAGAAACTATTAATAAATTAATAACCAAAGTCCCCAAGGAGGTATCATCCATAAATTAATTAAACGACCCAACTTTCCCATCTTTCGCTCTTAATATATCAATTTTAATTTTCAGATGAACCTGCTGCGCTCACGACTTACTGAAATATTAAAAGTAGAAAACATTATGTATGTACTTTATGAAGTAAATATTAAAAGTTTATTTAATGGAATATTGTGTCCATTTAGGTTGTGAAATCTAATGGTGGAATGGCAATTTGTTTGCTTGCCCGGCTAGCTACTATTTTAGACTGGAAAATCTGTCACCAAGAAATTAAAAGGGTTATGATGCATGATGGTGGGGCGTTTTGCGAATGCTGGCCTGGCTAGCTATCATCCTCAAGTAGAAAATCTGTCACCAAACACCTAACGGTGGATTCCGGCAGCTGCCCTTGAGAGCCAGTACTTCTAGGTTAGCCTGAACAACATCTTCGACCACATCATCACTTACTTAACCATTTACAAAGATATAATGAACAATTCAATTTGTCATGTATAACATTATTTTATTAGGTACAGAGATAAAAGTTTCGTAGCCTTTTCTATGAAATTTTTATTTATCATACTGGATGTGTGCGATATGGGCCCTGCGCTTATATGGTTCGGTATTGCAACAGCCCGTAAATAAGAAAGTGTTTGTTAGTTCCATAGCATATAGATATAAAATATCATTTTCGGTATAATATTAGTTAAAAAAAATAACAAATTTGTTTTGATATAAAAAATAGATCAGAAATAATATTTAAATTGTACTTCATTTAGAGAGGTCAACAAAATATATCAAAATTGTAACTCACTCCATTTATAAGCACCGTTTGTGCAACGCATATGCATTCATTATGCACATATTATTAATTTCTTTAATTGTAATTTTATTTTATTTTAAACACCCTTTTACAGTGTCTAAGGTTAAGTTTAGCAAAAACATATGGGTTCACTACCTGAAATAAATGACTATTATTATTATTATTATTATATGCTTGGTGTTGACCAGAATTATTAACTTATAGAATGAATGTATACTCATTAGAGTGAATGTACGTGGTTTTTTTTTATGTTATTGTGAAGGAAAAAGCGCGAGGCCCACCTGATGTTAAGCGGTATCCTCTGCCTATAACAGTTGCATTTCATCACAAGTGACGAACTGCACTGCGCCCATCACCTTGAGATATACCTGTTAAGTCTCATTTTGCCTGTTATTTCACTGGCTCTCAAGGACTGCTGCCGGAACACACCATTAGGTGCTTGGCGACAGATTTTCTACTTGAGGGTGGTCGCTAGCCAGGCGGGCATTCGCAAAATGCCCTTCCACCATGCGGTGAAGCTCAAGCTCTAGGCGGGATTCGAACCATGGACCTGCTGCGCGGTAGTCCATAGCAAAAGCCACTGAGCCATCACTGCTTCAAATTCATGCTTTTACACCTTTCTTCTTATCATTGAATGCCATTGTGTAACTTATTCCTGATTAACGACAGCAACTTTTGTGTCTGAAACTGACTATGATATATTCTGTATCGAGGGTTTAAGGATCCATCCTGTCCGATCCCAAAAGTTGTGAAGTTGTGTCGTTCCTGGTGAGTTAAGTATGTTGTGATTGTGGAACTTTATGGTGTTTTAAACAGCGGGGTTGATTAAATTGGGATATGTAGAGGTCCAATCCGGTTTGCAGTGTTTGGAGATGGAAATTAAAGGGATATGTTGGTAATGCTGTTTTGGAGTTAACATATTTTGACATTGTTACCTCATAGTAAATTATAATTATATTGATTCTGAAAAATAGAGATGATTTTAGTGAATAAATTTAAATCTGTAGGCGTTTTAAATGAGCTACTTTATAAATTAAATAGTTAAGAGATGGCGTCTGGAAGTTTTTCCACATAGGTATTATTTATACAATTAAATTAATTGATGTCTAATTTGTGCCGTGTTTTAGGAAAGTTTTCACTTGGTAACACAATAAAGCCCACGCGTAATAAAGTACCCACTTTATTACGGCCGTTAGCCTTTACCATATTTTCGTATTTCTATGAAACTTTTATGAATAAAATAGCTCATGAAGTACCATTAAGTATTAACAAAAATTGTGTGCTCCTTGAAATAACGAATATGTTTACACTAAATAGTGTGTTTTATTTTAGAACAAACTTTGTCCGTTTCTTTTAAGAGTTAATTACTTAGTAGAATAATTAAATAATCATTATTAAAATCTTTTCATTTTGGTTTAGACCTGGCCTCAAGTATCATCCGTAAGGAGGTTCTTTAATCAATTTGTAAATTAAGATGTGTTTAATCGGTTTATGTGTGGGTCCATGCCTCTCATGACCAAAATAATTCTATTGAGATTTATGATTCCACGTTATTGAGACCTCGATTGTGTCTTCATTTTGCGTGTCAACGAGATCTATGGTGCTAAAGCCTTTTTGGAAACCGACTTGACCGAAAGGCTGGAATTCATCAAATATATGAGCAAGATGTTTTGCGATGACTCTTGAAAACAGTTTGTAAAGCTTTCAGTAACATAGCCATCAAAGGACGACCAATAGTTGATTCATCCTTTTTAAGTACTCGATAATGCTTGAGCTGTTGCTTGTCAGTGCTATTATCTATAAATAATATATGAAGTGTATCATTCAATTCTTCCAATTCCCATCAACATTTGAAATCTTGAAAATTATTGAGCGTGTTCTGGACACTGATGCATTTAAACAAAATATTTAAATACAGTTATCAAAAAACATATATATTATTTTTATATTTTTTAATTGCAACGTTCATAGTTTTCTTTTGTTGATAATAGCATAAAAATGAATCATTACCCGACCAGTATCTCATTACCTAATTCTAAGAATCGCATAACTTTCTACGTGCCGCAGTTATCGTAAGTGTATGTAAAATGTGTATTTCTTCCAATTTTCTCAATTTACTCGGGACAGAATCGAAAGTGGATGATTTTGTTGTAACTCTTTTTCTGGTCGTTTAGTGAATTCAACCGATGCGTGACTTGAAACTGAATAAGCGTTTTAGTAATCGCAAACGAACTATAGACGATCGCGGAGTTTCTGCACCTGCTAAAGTATTTGTATTGGTAGGTTTTTAACCTTACCTTCAATATAATAGAACATCAGGAAGTGAATCAAAGGACGTATGCAGCTTTTATTTTACGGTAATTTATTATGATTCGTGGATTTTATTCAGAAGAAATTAAAGCCCGTTGGCAGATACAACTGATCGCTGAGATTCCTTAAAATCCC
Source organism: Plagodis pulveraria (assembly GCA_963890685.1). Taxonomy (NCBI): domain Eukaryota; kingdom Metazoa; phylum Arthropoda; class Insecta; order Lepidoptera; family Geometridae; genus Plagodis; species Plagodis pulveraria. The sequence continues at coordinate 9,073,061 of OY982950.1, forward strand.
CTTTTGGTTAGCTTCGTTTATCCCGCCCACCTTCCAAATTGGTTTCCTTGGCCATTATCCAAGTCTATTATTGGGATTTTGAGAGTTGTTAATACAAATATGATATTTGATATTTAATATATGGCATTTGATATATGGAAATGTTCGCAGTGTATTAGATTTCTTCACCTTAGATTGCTGAGCTAGAATCGCACTCAGCCATGTCGTCCCGTGGAAGTCATCAAAGTGAAAATAATACCAGCAGGTTGGCGGCAATGTCTTCAGAAGAACTACCATCTTAGATTGCGACCCCAAGACACATGCCAAGCTTGCTATGTGGGGATTATGGTAAGCTTCGCACTTATAGATAATTGTTCAACGGTGATGATGATGAGGTTAAGATGTTGATTTGTTTTTTTTTTTATATTATAAACAAGAACCTATAATTTTTACTATTTGTCAGCAATTAATTTTTATATTTTACAATACTTTATATACCATATTAAGAGCAGATCGTTCTACAGCAATGGAATATAAAATCCTAAATCACATAATTATAATGTCTGCTATCACAAAAAGTGAACTCAAATATCATCGCATTTAACTTGATTATATTATATTTGAACTTGATTAGCGCATCGAATGAATGTTATCTCGAATATGACCGAGCATTCAGTACTATACCACGAATAAAAGAATAACCTTTCTGTAAACGAATCAATACAATCGATTTAAGCCATACAACGGTAGAAATACGTTGAGATATGCTATAATAATATCATATCATCCTTAATTACAGCTACAAATATAACATGACAGATTGAATGTCTGCAAATGGTTAAGAGCCACTTGAACAATCCCCTCAGAAAGAAATATGGTATACTCTCTCGTTTCTCCCAATCAGTGGTTCGAGAAATGGTTTTAGAATAATCAGAATAATAAATAATAATAATTATTAACACTGGGAATTATTACTTATTTTTTTTATCTCTCTCAGTAATGGCTATTGATAATGAATTTGACCACCAGTCATCGGGTATTTACTCTCTACAGACATACAGTATCGCAAAAAAAAAATATAAACCTTCAACATGTATATTCCTTGTGTATCAAACATGATGCCTTTGACCATGGAATCAAAACGCAGTCCAGATTTGTTGTTGTATTAATTATTTTACTAATATCCGATAACAAAGCATCGATTCGGTCGGATCTCTTGGCCACCGTCCAAGTTGGTTGGCCCCGAAACTGACCCATATCTACTAGTATTGGCACTTCCTTACATTATCTAATCCATGCCCTCTCTGAATTCTTGAGATTTTAAGCGTCCTTAAATTAGTGTTTTTTGTCTATTACGTTTGAAACATGAGGACGATAGGTATTAACCTATTGGCATCGGCGATAATAATAACAATAGAATTTCATTCATAACAAGGATGTAGTGATCCTGACAATGCCAACTTATTAATGCCTGTTTAAAAAACCGTAAGGTACAAATATTTCTGTATTTATAATTTAGATTTCTCTACCACAATACTGTGTGTGTATTGTAGTATGGTCTAAGACTGTAACTTTGCAAATATTCAGAATAGTATCGCCATATTAAAAATAATATTTTCAAAAGATTTATGTATATGGCATACAATTTTACATTTTATGGAATATAATTATTTTATATCATCATCGCTTTTCTTTCAAAAGTCCGTAATCAAGTAAGATACAAGGTATCAAAAACACGTTCAAGCAAGAAAATGTTTATGTGGGTTAACACGTACAGACCGTTAGGAGGTTAGTAATAAAGCTATGTAAAAATGAATTAAGTATTAGTAGGTTCTACAAATTAAGCATTATCAAAGGTTAATTGCAAATTCGACCTAACAGTGTCCGAGCGACTGATGTTTTGTTTTACCAGTATCTGCGCATCTTGGGGTGGCGTTGAACCAAAAGCCTTTTAATATTCAGAGGGTTATCATTGGGTTATAGGCTTTCAGGGTGTCATGTTCTGTTAGATTACTTCATTTCATCATAATTGGAAATGGATGAATTAATTTGTTTTATGGAACATAGCAACTGTAAGCGTTGTTTGTTGAAAATCGTGATCAGGTTCATTTCAGAATATCGTTAATAATTGCCCAGTGCAGATATTTTGAGTACAGTTATGTTAATTTTTTTTTTTTTTTTTTTATACCTGATAGATTTGCCTTTGATCACTATCTCACCTGATGGTAAGTGATGATGTGGTCGAAGATGTAGTTCAGGCTAACCTAGAAGTACTGGCTCACAAGGACAGCTGCCGGAACACACCGTTAGGTGCTTGGCGACAGATTTTCTACTTGAGGGTGGTAGCTAGCCAGGCGGGCATTCGCAAAATGCCCTACCACCATGCAAAATAGTTAAATTTTATATGTGGGTTTTACTTTCCTAATGTTTGCAGTCAGGTACCCTAGAAATTATCTCTTGTTTAAAACCAACGGAAAGAATTCTTAGATTTATATCCAATTTTCGGAAGTTTAGAAATTTTTACTATACGAGTATACTATAAACCGTATATCTGTTTTTGTTGCAAACTCATGGTAAGTTTACTCATAATTCTTTTGGCAACACCAGTATTAAAAATCCAAATTATTTTAGCTATCCAACCATCAATTTGTCAACTTCAACTTTTTTCAAGACCCATCCAAGGTAAAACATATAATTGACTTTACAAAGTATAAAAAAGTAAGATAAGCAATGAAGAAGAAAAGTAATTAAGGTATTTTATACGTAATCTGTTCAAACTTAGGTTATACGCTTAATTAAGCTGTGTCATATTGATTTAGTCTGGAAAGAAATCCTAATTTAGTTATGCCAATGGAGGAATGGAGGGGGAGAGGTGTAAAAGTCGGCTTTGTCTTTATCAAGTCGGCCGTAACGTCAATGGTAAGGGCGTGGTTCAACTAAGTCTTCAATACGCGTTTGCTTGTGATCCACGTTTGAAAAAATCGTAACTATAAATACATTTTCTTTGAACTCTCGTCGCGATTCGAGTTGAGTTATAACTGCAAAAATAGTTCTAATTGACTGAAAAAGGCAGCTGATGGCATTACATTTAAAATGTAAATGTTTGTAAAATATATTTTTCTTTTACATTACTAGGTATAGTACCGGTGTATGACTTTTCTGTATGGTATAGTGGCTCAAACATTTCACTACATACTTACTACTACATGTATTCAGGCGTTTAAGAACTCGTTGTACCGCCGTATATGCAGATTATATAACATTTACCCGCATATAACTACCAACCATACGTTTTGATTCTTTTATTAGATATTTTGTATTTTTCTGTCAACAAAGGAAATTTGAAAAATTATTTGTACATTATATCAATATTTTAAAAGTGCGCCATCACTCGCCGAGTATCCATTCTATTTGCACATAAGCATGGCCATATTCATCGTGATTGAAGGCGCATTAACTATTATAGAGCTTTCCACCCTCCCTCACCCCGAAACTGGCGACACGTTTCAATTTGTGAACGTCCTCTTCCCCTCCATCCTCCATGGTTAGGCTTTTAATTTTTGACAATATAGATACCAAAAACCGGTAACAGGCATTTTACATATAATAATGGTATTGACAATAATCACTATGGATAAGTAGGTAGGTAGGTAACACTGTTGCAGTGCTACGTCACTTATCTAAGAGTACGTTTTGTTCGGTACCACTGTAGAGATAGTCTGCTGCTAAGCAGCCAAACAATAATAAAACACAATGACACTGTAAAAATGAAATTACCTACTTAGCAAACTGTTTCCACTTACTATACTAAGCAAAATGCATATGGCATGATTTTAATGTTGTTAGATTTGCAATAACGCCTGCCTAAAATCACAAATATACGATAGGAAAAAATTAAGTCATGTGCGGGATTCGAACCCGCGTCCATCCACCCCTTAAGCCGGGGTATGCTCTAACAAATTGAGCTAACATGACAATAGTTTTGACATTTATGACCATTTGTGAGAACTACTGCTATTCAGCACTTTACCTTTGATTGCCCAGGGAGCTGACTAGTCCTAAATTTAGTTTAGTTAGATATTTAAATACTATAAATTATCGATATTCCGGAACAAACACTCACTTTGAGCATCTGATGCTCGAAACCCGGCTTGACGTATTGGATCTCCAAAGTGAGTGTTTTTGTCGGTTTAATTTATAATATTTAGATATATGTGAAACTCATTTTAGAATTTCATTTTAAAAATAGTTTGGCATTTCATTCAGGGTTACCATTACATTCAATACAAGTCAACCACCTACATTGAAACTTTTAAGCAGCCTTGCAGGGTACGTTTTCGGTTTTACACAATCATAAACACCCGGGTGAAAGCACTCTCAACCACTTCCAAAATCACTGTTACCAGCAAACTTGACCACAACTTGCACCGAGCTACGTCCGAAGAGCACTAGAGCTCATGCACTTATCATTTGCAACCGTCGTGTTTCAATCACGAAACTACCCTCTTCTCAGCCGCTCGTTAGATTGTCAGCTCGTGACTGACTGTCATGCAGAATTTTTAAGATTAAGAGTTTTCTTCTAGATGGAAGAAGGCTTTTAATCCCACAAAATTATCAGAGCTTGGTACTGTTTTTTTTTATGTTATTGTGACGGGACAAGCACGAGGGCCACCTGCTGTTAAGCGTTAACCACTGCCCATAACAGATGCATTTCATCACAAGTGACGAATTTCACTGTGCCCGTCACAGAGACATACAGTTGTTGAGTCTCATGTGCCTGTTATTTTACTGGCTCTCAAGGACTGCTGCCGGAACACACTCTTAGGTGCTTGGCGATATATTTCCTACTAGAGGGTGGTAGCTAGACAGGCGAGAATTCGCAAAATGCCATTCTACCATGCGGTGAAGCTCAAGCCGGCGGTGGGGATCGAACCATGTACTTGCGGCACGGCAGTCCAAAGCTATTACCGCTCGGCCATCGTTGCTTCATAGGTGTTATATGTTCATATCTGCATGCGCTGCAACGTGACAGTTAGTATAGATCGATAATCATTCCTACAAAATGCACGAGGATTATGTAATATATGTTTTTTTTATTGCTGATAGGTATGCTTTTTACCACAATTTCACCTGATGGTTAGTGATAATGTGGTCGAAGGTGTTAACAGGTTTTAAACTTAGAATTACTGGCTCTCATGGACAGCTGCCGGAACACAACGTTAGGTGCTTGGCGACAGATTTTCTACTTGAGGGTGGTAGCTAGCAAGGCAGGCATTCGCGAAATGCCATTCCAACATGCGGTGAAGCTCAAGCCCGCGGCGGGGTTCGAACCATGGACCTGCAGCGCGGCAGTTCATAGCCAATGCCAGAGAGCCATCACTGCTTCAATGTTTTTTAATCAAGCCATTGTTGTGATTGTTAAAATTGGAGGTAAAATTTCCGCTAGTGTCTTGGAACGCGTGGACTTACACACTGAACACACCGTTAGGTGCTTGGCGCCAGATTTTATACTTGAGGGTGGTAGGTAGCCTGGCTGCCACAATATGCCCCATTTATATTCTATAATGACTGCTATTTTAAGACAACAGGTTAACGTGCCTACCGAAGCACGAATCCCTCAGAAGTAATGTCACTGGCGGTCACCCATGCAAGTCATGACCACAGCGGGCGTTGTTTAACTTAGCTGATCTGTTATGAACGGCTGAGTAAACCTAACTATAATTCAACTATTTTATGTTTGATGGATTCTTGGATGTCCTGTTTCTTTATATGTCGCAAGCTTGTAAGTAAGAGTTATAAATATGAAATTTATATACTGTGTGTATGGAATGTTCGTCCAAAAACGGAATCATTATAGGAATAGAAATTTAATTTTATTGTTTTTCAGGGGATACATCATAAAGTTGACAAAATTGTTTTTCCCGCCTTTGCATGTGTGGAATCATCGTTTAGGATTAATTGCACACAATATATATTTATCTACTAGCTGCGCCCCGCGGCTACACCCGCGTGGTAATGGACGATGATGATAAAAAATGTGTTAATCCAGCGCTTCATCAACCTCATTACCAAATTTTATCAAAATTGGTCCAGCCGTTTCAGAAATAACAAACATGCAATCACACTCACAAACGTTCGCTTTTATAACTTTAGTTTGCTAGGGATCAGTTAGTTACAACCAAATATGCATTAGAAATATATTAGAAGTTTTTACTGTAGGTATTTATGGTTGACTATTTTGGCTATAATGGCTTACTAATAAAAGATAGATATATGCTGTCGCGGGCTTTTTTTAAGGACAATTTAAGATACATTTCCGTTAAAATTATGTACGTGTGATACTAAAGGTTTTTGAAGCGCACGCCAAAATATGTGCGACCGCATATGGCAGAATTGTTTCCTACCCACTGGACACTTATCGTTATATTTTAGACAATACACACAATATCTTTATAAATTATAGTCTATGTGTTATTTTGATGTGTAAGCTAAATTATTGTAAAGTTTTATTAAAATCCATTCAGTAGTTTTTGCGTGTTATAGTTACAAACATCCATACATTCATACCTATAAATTTTCGCGTTTGTAATTTTAGTAAGGATAGTAAATAGCACCGTACGGTGCTATTAATTAAAATTTAACTCTCGCAGTAGAAGCAGTAGTTCTTCAGAAGGCGCTGCTTCCCGCCTCCCGGTAGCAGCGCCTTCTGGAGAACTACTTTGCCATTACATAATGGCAAAATACCGGGAGGCGGGAAGCAGCGCCTTCTGAAGAACTACTGCTTCTACTGCGATCCCTAAGACGCCTGTCAAGCGTGGGGAATCTGGCAAATTCCCCCGATGGGAAGATACCTTATTCAACGCTAGATCTCTTAATTTTTCATTTCGGTCAAAGTGGCGATGACGACGAAAGAAAAAAATATATTATTCGTAGTAATAAAAAATTGTTTTGGCCGTCTATGGTGTCTATTTAATACCTTTAATACACACTAATTATAACTAATACACTGGGCTGTGAATATTTTTATTTATTATGATACAGAACCCTAATAGTACAAGCCCCATTTTTCACTTGCCAGTTTAATTTTGTTCTTTGGAGACACTGCTTAATCCAGATCCAGAAGTTAGTTAAACGTAGTTGTTAATTAACCCTCGTCGAGTTTTGTTTGTTGTTTCGACAAAGAACCTAGGCTAGGTTCTTTCTAGCAATATGTATCACCTTGGTCCTGTTGTTCGTTAGCTGCTTTGACAGGAGTTTTAAAACTCAAATGATTGTTTACGTATTTAGTTTTAAACTTTGGGAACCTTTCTGAAATTAAACTAATTGCTCTTACTTATAATAAGAACAGATTATTTCCAATACGCACGTTCTTCTTTGTGATCGTAGTCGGTGATATTTTATATTTCCTTAACATTTCATTTTCTAACTTACTGTGTACCTTATTTTAAGGCTTACTTTGATTCAACTGTCGGGCCATATATTTTTAGTGTTGAAAAACATTGTGTGGAAAAAATGTACGCAGCCGATACTTAAAGCAAACCAACAAGGGCTTCTACCGAAGTTTGCTTGGCTGTTCCAAAGTTAAGCAACGTCCGCCGCGGTATTGTGTTGGATGGGTGACCGCTAGTGGCATTACTACTGAGTGTTTCCGTGCTTCGGAGGGCACGTTAAGCAGTCGTTCCATGCTGTCGTCTTAGGATGGCAGTCGTTATAGTAGCTACCACCCTCAAGTAGAAATTTGTCGAGATTGAAGATTTGTCGTCAAGCACCTAACGGTGTGCTCCGGCAGCAATAGTCGTTGAGTGCCAGTAACTTTAGGTTTGCCTGAACATTATCTTCGACTACATTATAACTTACCATCAGGTGAGATAATGGTCAAAGGTTAACCTAGCTATCACGCATAAAAATACAGAATACTATTAAATGCACTGCGCTCATAACCCTGAGACATAGTTGTTAAGATGTAAACATGTGCAATATTCCCATATCAAAATTTAAACAGCTTTAAAGCGCTTTTAGCTGGGTTTGGTAACTATTCTACATTGTTATAGTATCCGCTTCTTTAAAGTATTTTTTCTCGTATTAATTTGAAAAGCTTTTGAACTTAAAACCCGTGTGATTCAATTAATTACCCCTAATGCCCGGAACGACTTTGCTTACCCGTTCTAACTTAGTTAACGTTAGAACTTAGATGTCGTTACAAATACTATCAGAATGTCGCGTATTACATGATTAAGCACAATAGTTCGACAATCTAGTAACAAAACTAAAGATATGTTAAAATGTGGAATTTTCCGCCATTGACAGTCAGCATGCGCCTTAAGGACCTGTAATTTTAATTTTGTAAAGTTGTCCACGCTGTTGTCCGCGTAAGGCGGAGCTTCTATAACGTGACTTGTACGATGAAATTGAATAAAAAATATTTATTCAACATATATATTTATGTTATTTTAACATATATATTTATTTGCCTAGAGTTACTTATCAAATATTACATATTTTATTTGGTGGCCTTTCGGATTGAGGCTGAAAACCTGCATTGATTGCTAAAAGTGGCACAATGCTGAGCTGAAGCCCTTTCAACACCATTTCTAGATACGATTTATTTAGTAAAATCTGTTAATGTCATGTTTTTCTGTGTACACATATATATTGTAGTATTAATTATGTGTTGGATAATTATTTTTCATATAATATCATCATTTTATTTCATATTGTTACATATAAAATTGACTCAAAGGTAGGGATGGTAGGAGGTATACATCGTAGCTTTAGTAATGGGTCCTAATTTCTCGTATGGAACCCTAAACGACAAGACCAAAATACCTTAACCCTGCTTAAGTCCCAAGAACGTCTCGATGCGTTAAATCTTTTCCAAGGCGATCAGTATTCCCACGGTGCGTTCTATTCTCCGAAAGGAATGTATCACTCGTTTGTTATAGCTCTCATAGGTCCCAAGTCCCGAGATATGTTGGGGCCAACCCTATTTTGTTTTCGCTTCTATAGCAAATGAATGGTAGTAGGATTTTTATGACCGGCCTTATAGCAGTAAAAAGGGGCAATAGTTATAATGATGTAGGTATTTGCTTTGAAACTGTCGCTTTTATTTTTTATACATAACCATTTACTATAACCATTTACGACGAATAAATGCGTAGAAACAATTCCAGTTCTATTCACAGCAGTCTACACATTTTACATATTGAAAACACAGAAATACTAGATATTGTTATCCAGAGATTGATAACATTTAGTTACTGTGGCTGAACAAGCTCTAGGCCCACCTGATGTTAAGCGTACTAACCTCTGCCTACAGATGCATTTCATCACATGTCACGAATTGCACTGCGCCCGGCACCTTGAGACATAGTTGTTTAGTCTCACGTGCCTGTAATTTCACTGGCTCTCAAGGACTGCTGCCGGAACACACCGTTAGATACTTGGCGACAGATTTTCTAATTGAGATGGTAGCTGGCCAGGAAATGCCCTTCTACCATGCAAAAGTTTTATCAGAAAAGAAAGATTTATGGAAGAAGGTAGTAAATTAGGCCCAAATGGGGACAACACAATATTATACGAGAACGTGCTGTTAAGTGCTTGGTGTCTGACAAGTCAGGTAGCTGGTGCCCACGAATGCATTATTCCATACCACTATCGACGCGATGTTATTGTCTATATAAGTTGAAATTAAAAGCTTTTCTTTTTAAAAATCAAATCGTTATTAAGTAAGCGGTAAATTTTACTGTTTCCTCCAATATTCTAGTGATTTCTTAGATTAAAAATACGCGATGATTTTGTATCTTATGAGTTCCAGATATTTTGATACGGTTAGAAACGACATGGTTGCAGGACGACTGAGAATGCGGGTAGATGGAACACTATCAATTTGAGCAGACATATTTGTCTACCCTCTTTCTTTATATTTGGCACGCTCACTATTGGAACTCGATTGAAAGTCGTAACAAAACATACTCTCATCTTGTTACTACTGTATCATATCATCATGTTTTTCAAAGTCAATAAGGAAAGACTTTAGAATCGGTATACATACGTATACCGATGTATACTATATATATAACTTCACAGCCTCCGTCGCTCCGGCTTCACTTAGTCTGCATTTCCTCGCCGCGAATAGATTTGCGACGCTTCCCCTCCACGCCTCCGGCTTATAAAAACACTCTAAGGGTAGGGCAGACAAGAGTGCTTGGAAGGTGGGTGCGCCGATTTGGTTCTGTCACACCATTGGAACTACTCCAAGCCACCTGAATAATTCACAGTTAGGAACAGTCGGATGAGTATTTTGACAGGTAGCCGTAGGTACATCATTACGCGAACAATATTAGCCGTACATTCTGTGACATATTTTGTTTACCGGGAACTCTTCATTATTCAATAAGTCATCTTTGTGTAAATTATTGCATTTTATATTAGTAGAAGTGCAAAATGAAATAACCAAGGTTAAAATTAAAATATTTCGTGTGTTTATTCAAGGTAACTCTAGCTGTAAAAAAAGGATGGTGAAAGATTCATTGTGGTGTATACCGATTCTAAAGACGAGCCGAGAATAAAATTCATTTTCATAAAAAATCATTGCCAATAATATGAATAAAAGTAATATCTGTGAGAGTTAAAAAAATAACTAATTTGCAATCAAAATTCAAAAGGGAATACCATTAGCTACACATATACAACAATTTAGAACTTTTTACCTTCAATATTCTTATTTTTCACTAGATTTGGGTCGAAATGTATTATATATCTGCGTTGATTTTAATGGAAGACAACACAAACCAAAGTTTTTTTACTCTTCAAGGGCTAACGAGGGACTAACGTTAAGTTTTAGTTACAGAATATTTCGGTAGCAGCAATCGAAAAACATAATCGAACACACGTGGATATGTCCTATAGCCAGCGAGAAAGCAAGTAGCTATCGACTATTCTATCGCCCAAGAAATGTACTACACGTAAGAAGGAGCTCCGTTTCAAAAATAAAGAGATGCATAAATTAATTTACTGTACTGTACTGTAACAGTCGACTCGTACACTGCTGAACACAGCCTCCTCCATCAGGGGGCAATTGCCATAATCCCCACGCTTGGCAGGCGGCTTGGGGATCGCAGTATAAGATAGCAGTTATTTAGAAGGTGCTGCTGCCCACCTTCCAGTATTTTTCCCTTAGTCGCCTCTTACGACACCCACGGGATGATATGGGGAGGTGCAACTCTAACCCGGCACCCCACGGGGGTATATAAATATAAACTATTAATAATATAAATTAATGAATAGTTTTGAATGGTCACAATGCCGCCAGCGAGAAGTCTCTCACTGGAAACAACTTACTAGTTTATTGCAAAAACAAGAGCTGTTTTTTTTTTTTTTTTATGGGATTGGAGGGCGAACGAGCAGGCGGCTCACCTGGTGGTAAGTGATCACCGTCGCCCACGAACATCCGCAACACCAGAGGTATCGAGGATGCGTTGCCGGCCTTTGAGGAGAGAATATGCTCTCTTCTTGAAGGCCCCTAAGTCGTATCCGTTCGGAAATACTGCACCTGGCAGCTGGTTCCATATTGTGGCAGTGCGAGGTAGAAAATGCCGTGAAAATCGCAAAGTTGTGGACTTCCAGACGTCGACATGAAATTTCGACGTCCGATGGCGAAATTGAGCTGCAGGTAGTAAATCGAACAGTTCCTCAGAACACTCCCCGTGATAGATGCGGTAGAAGATGCAGAGTGATCCAACATCTCTACGTAGTGCCAAAGGGTCGAGCCGGTCGGAGAGAACTTGATCGTCAACGATTCGAATCGCTCTGCGTTGTATGCGGTCAAATGGAAGAAGCTGGTATTGAGGAGCTCCCGCCCAGAGATGAGAGCAGTACTCCATGTGAGGCCGAACCTGAGCCTTATAAAGTTGCAGGCGATGGGCCGACGTGAAGTACCGCCTCGCCTTTCCAAGCACACCAAGCTTTTAGAGGCTAACTTAGCCTTTTCTTCCAAGTGACAGTGAAATTGAACGACGCTCGATATGTCGACGCTAGTTGATGGGGCAAGGGGAGTGTCTTCAAAACGGAGGGATACGACAAAGGGGGATAATTTAGCGGTAAACGCACAAACTTGTGTCTTCTTGGGGTTAAATTGAACTAAGTTCAGTCGGCCCTACTTCGAAACATTAGACAACATGGTCTCGACTTCAGACACAAGTTTGTTCCGACTCTCCACAACGTTTTCCTGAGAAATTTTAGCACGGCCGGTGTAAGAGGCATTTCCGGACTGTCATCCGCATAACAATGAATATCGCTGAGCTGAAGCATGTCATTGATGTGCAAGAGAAACAGAGTCGGAGATAGCACACAGCCTTGAGAAACGCCAGCATTAATTGGCTTCAAGTCGGAGCATGCACCGTCGACAACGACCTTGATACTCCGATCTGCCAAAAAACTGGAGATCCACGCGCACAATTTCTCGGAGAGCCCATAGGAAGGAAGCTTCGAAAGAAGCGCTTTGTGCCACACCCGATCAAAGGCCTTCGCTATGTCCAAACTAGCCGCCAACGCCTCACCCTTGGATTCCACCACCTCCGCCCATCGATGCGTAAGGTATACTAAAAGATCACCAGCTGAGCGACCGCGACGAAAACCGTACTGACGATCGCTAATCAGCTGGTGCTCCTCCAGATACTGCAAGAGCTGGTTGTTGATAATGGGTTCCATTATCTTGGATAACAGAGACGTTATGGCTATAGGGCGGTAGTTGGACGGATCTGAGCGGTCACCTCTTTTAGGGATCGTGTGCACCAAAGCCGTCTTCTATGATTTTGGGACAACGCCTGATGTGTACCAGAGCCGGAAAAGACGCGTTAGAGCCGTAATCAACTCTGGAGCACAAGTCCGCAGCACTATCGGAGGAATGCCATCAGGCCCACTCGACTTATGAATATCCAAGGAGAAAATGCTTTACGTACTGCACTTTGCCGGAAAATTATATCCAGCATCGAGGTATCACACCGTGGTATGGTCAGTGGTGATTTCCCTTGGTCATCCAAAGTTGAATTGGATGCAAATAGAGAGCCCAGAAGATCGGCCTTCTCCTTTGCGGTGTGGGCCAGTGTATCATTCGCTCTGTGCAGGGACGGTAGAGATGACTGGCAAAAATTCCCCTGGACAGCCCTGGCAAGAGACCAGAACGCACGTGTTCCCGAAGGTAGGCGGGCTAATCTCTCGTCAATTCTGCCGATATGCTCCGACTTCTCTTTTGCGATTACTCTTTTGAAGGACCTTGAGGCAAAATTATATTCCTTTTTGAGATCGCTGGTATTTAAATCTTTAGATGCCACTGAATCAGCCCAAGCTTGATAACACTCTCGTTTTTGGCCAGAGGCCATTTTGCAAGAGTGACCAAACCAGGGCTGGGACCTGCCACCGATGGGAACTGCAGAGTATGGAATAAATAATTCCATACCTTGAAGCACTACATCAGCAACAAGGTCGGCAGTGACATCGGGATCATCCGGCAAGAAGCAAACTTGCCCCCATGGGTAGGATGCAAAAAAGGACCGCATCCCGTCCCAATCTGCAGACCTATAGTGCCAGTCGCGACGACAGCCTACAAAACGGGGTCGAGTTGGGCGTGTAACCGGCACTGAACTCCGGATCAGGCAGTGGTCCGACGATCCAAGAGGAGCGTTAACGGATACTGAGTATTTGTCCGGGTGAGAGGTCAGCAGAAGGTCCAACAGGGAAGGTGTATGGTCATCCACATCTGGGATACGCGTAGGCGAGGTGACCAGTTGTGTTAGATCATACGCTAAAGCAAAGTCGTAAACAGATCTCCCCGCATGATCGGTCGTGCGTGAACCAAGCCATTCGGCATGGTGGGCGTTGAAATCGCCAAGTATCACGAACTCTGCGGTGGGGATCTGCTCAAACACGGAGTCTGTAGCCATCTGTAGGTGCTCCATGAATCGATCTATTTCGGTATTACCGTTACTATGGGACCTATAAAGGCACGCGTAGGTTTGCGGATGGTCATCGCAGTCTACGCGCAACCAAATGTCAGATAGGCCCCGTCCTTCAAGGCTACTGAGACGATGAGCACAGATATCCTCCCTATCGTAAACACACACCCCCGCCCGCGGCAAAAAGGAATGCTCCAGTTTGTACCCTGGGTATGTGAGGAATGAGGTGTCTGTCGGAGACCCCGTTTGTTGCAAAAGTCCACGGCTAGCGTAGTGTGGGGTGACTTAAGCCGCCTGCTTCGTTTGCCTCGAGTAGCAGAATTAGATTTGAGCACGGTTTTGCCCCCTCCAGAATACGCAGGGCAGCCCGAGCATCCACCTTTAGGTTCAGGTCCTGGAGGTTGATGCACGGAGAGGGATTCTCCAGCGCTGTCGCGGCTGGCACCCTCCTGGAGTACTGTCTCTTGAAACTGTGCCGCCATATTCCTTAGGGGGAGGGGGGGGAATTGGGCCTCCGGGTCTATCAGGCATAATAAAAAAAAAAAAAATATGAGAAGGTATGGATAGGTGTTTTAATGTTGGAATTTAACACCTTTCTACGATCATAGGTATTTCTATTCCCTTTTAAGCGGCCAATGTTTCAATTGAAATGCTATTGCATTTTTAGAAAAAAAAGCAGCTTTAAAATTAATGTTATACTGAAATTAAGAGAAGTAAATAAATTAGAAACGGTTCATTTATTTTATAAACTGTTACTAAATAAATAATATAACGCAAAAGACCTGAATACCCTTCAATGACAGAAACAATACATATTTTTAATCGACCACCCGAAAACTATATTTCACATTAAAATTACTATACCTTGACTTAGATACAAATTGATGGAAGCATGGATAGATATATTGTATACAACAACTGATATACATTTATTGGACTATATTTGTTCACTTCTCAATGGCCTTTAGTTTCTCGTTCTGGTTGTGTTGTCTAATACATATTTACGGGTTTGTTGTATATATTTGTTGTAAACAAGGAGTGGAATATCCATATATCAAAGAATGTACGTCTAATTTTACTGTACGCAACATTATGTCACATAATATAAGAATCAACAAGCATTAAAACTTTATGAAAAGAACCACAAACGGCTACAAATTGACAAACAATCCGATATCTCAAGAATGTCAGGACAATGATAAGTCACGAAAATTTGAATCACTATATCAAAGGAAATTATATCTACAGCAAAAAAGTACTTACAATCCATTGTAAGGCAAAGGCCTTTATTCTGTAAAGATTATGGGGACACGATAAAAATCACGAGCTCCGCAGATATTCGGAAAAACTTTTAATACATCAAATGTTAAGCCAAAGGCGAGGTCCTCACGAGGCAATTTGTGTGAACGTGAAGACCGTGAAGTTTTTTCTTGCTTACGGATATTATAAATGCTAAATTGTGTTTGTAATTGTAGCTACGAGTACTCATACTTGAAACGACCAAACTATTTCCTAGGTTCATGAGACACTGTGGATCTTTTAAATAGTAACCAATTTTCATGCGAGTAAAGCTGCAAGTGGAAGCAAGCAATAAGAAACTTCTAACATAAGTATTATGATATCAACATTCTCGGTATTTTTTTTGTTTAGTGAAATCTTTTTTCGCAGTTACATGAAAAGTATTCTTAGTCCTTTCCCGGGTCTCAATCTATTTCCATATCAAATTTCATCCTAATCGATCTAGTAGTTTTTAAGTTTATTCGTTGCATGCAAATATACAAAATAAAAAAAAACTTTCGTCTATATAATATTAGTGTAGAAGTGCAGATACAGATGTAGTATGATAAGTAGTGTATAGAAATCAAATATATACACAAGGAACTACAAAGAATACTGTATAGTATTATTTAGTATATAATATGTATAAGTAATAAGTAATAGCATCTTCACTCCAGTAGTACTATGCATCGAAGCACTTTCTATGACCGTTCGTTTCCTGTACAAGCTGTTCGCTTATGGAATACTTTGCCAGTCTCAGTGCGACGAGCACCGTCACTGAAGGTCTTCAAGGATCAAACAAAGAAGTATTATCATATTCAAATTAATAATGCTTGTTTGATTTTTTATGACAAATGAGAATGTAAAGTTTTGTTTACATCAGTCTGTTATGTTATTGTATATATATTTTTATACATTTGTATGTAGTATAGTATATATTTGTAATGATATATTATAATGTAAGTAGGTGTGTATAAAACTATTAATTTATTCTATATAATATGTAGTGTGTGTATTTATTTTATTATATGTAATATATATATATATATATATATTTTATGAGTTTGTGAGTAGGAAGATTTTTACTTACTTATATTATTTTATCGCACCACCGTTAATAAAAGTATGTTAACTCCTCTCCATCCAAAGGTTGTTTGAAAGAGGTCGCTTCTAAGCGATAAGACGGTTCATTGTACAATATTATATTTAAGCTAATTTTAAGTCTACGTTTGGTGTTTTGCATTTGGTGTACAATAAAGTGTTATCTATCTATCCAGACAAAAATTACAGTTTTATAGTTTTACAGATATACACACGAGTGATCCTATAAATGTTCACATTTGTATCGAATATACGGAATCCTAAAAACAACGCGAGATATTTCATTGGGAGATTAACAATGCTACAACGCAATAAATATCACGTCGTGTAGACTCTTCCCATAAAGCAAGTTCCAGGTAAAGAGATTCAATAGATCCATACAGAGATCTCATTCCACAGGCTTTGGGCTACAAAGGGCCTCTTTATCTAAACGAGTTTTAAAAATGTATGGTATCTACGGATTCCCTAAGGATATAATATTCCGATCCACTGAGTTCGATCTTAAATGCAGATATGAAATTCTTTTCTGGGAGTTTTATCAATCACTCTCTTTTAGAAATTGATTATCTGATTATCGTAAAGCACATCTTAATTTATCACGATTAGGGTCGACATTTATATTGATAAGGTCCCATATAAAACTATTTATAATTAAATATCACCTGAATACAGAATATTGACATATACCTGCAGCACTATTTCTAATCAAGCGGTCTGCAAGTCAAGTAGAACTCCTTACTAGCGATAGTCTTGCAAGTATTGATCATGGTGTAGTGTGCATGGTGGTAGGGCATTGCATGGTGGTAGGGCATTTTGCGAATGCCCGCCTGGCTAGCTACCACCCTCAAGTAGAAAATCTGTCGCCAAGCACCTAACGGTGTGTTCCGGAAGCTGTCCTTGAGAGCCAGTACTTCTAGGTTAGCCTGAACAACATCTTCGACCACATCATCACTTACCATCAGGTGTGATAGTGGTCAAAGGCTAACCTATCAGGCATAAAAAAAAAAAAAAAAAAAAATTATATACTTTCATTATCATCATCAGACAGAAATCATCCAGCTTTGAACAAATGCCTTCATCATGGAATGCACCAATTTGTCTACTAGCCTCTTGATTTCATCAGCTCCCCACACGACGATCATGTCGTCTGTCCACCTTGGGTACTGTATCAGCCGGTTTGTCCACTGCTGAACACAGCCGAAGGTAGGCGTCTTAGAGATTGCAGTTTAAGATATCAGTTCCTCAGAAGGCGTTGCTACCTACCTTCCGGCATTTTACCTTTAGTCGCCTCTTACGACACCCACAGGGAACAATGGGGAGGAGGGGGGTGATATTCTGGCTTGGCACCCAGAGCATTGGTATGGGGCTACAAAAGGCCTCACGGGTTCCACCTTTTCTTTATTTACGTGTGCTAAATACATTTACGCAATCTCATCCACCCCGGGGAAGGTATGTCGGGCTCGACACCAACTCCTCCCACAACAGCAAATGCTACCGACTAAGTATCATCAAGATAGGGAAATACTTTTCAGTTATTGGAGTGTAACTCAAAAACGGCTGGACCAATTTTGATGAAATTTAAATGGAACTTCACAGCAAACATCAGCTTACAAATACAATGAGATCCATCAAAAATAAAGGGTACGTACCTTCTCCTTCCTTTATGTTCTTTTGTTGTCCTTTGTGTTGTCAGAGAAGGCATGTTGTACATACTGACACATAATAATGATACTGACAGATTACTGTTACAGTGATCCAAGTGTATCACTAGTGTGTGTATTGAGGTAGATTGGGTAATCTTCTAATTGTTACTTAATTATTTATTAAAACTTTATACGAGTTACGTACGAGTCCCAATTAAATGAGTGTGAAGAGCTAAATAACGAATAAAAGGTTCTAATTTCTGTAGTTAAGTTGCCATTTCGGTTTATTAGTGTTATGATAGTGATTTATATTCTGGCTGAAAGCCAAAAGGCGCTGTAGTTTGACGCAGTATACTGGCTGAATCAGTAGGTCAACTTATTTTACAAGCAACAAAACTCAAATAACTTTCATAAGGTTGTCTTAAGTTTTTGCGATTATTACACATTGAAATTAAACAACTTTAAACGGTTTTAATCGCGTATATTTATCATTATTTTTTTAGACGTTTTAATTAGGACAAATAGTTTTAGAGTTGTTTTTGGTGTAATATTTCTCAGTTTTTTCCAAAGTTTTCAGGGTTCCGTTCCTATTCAGCAAAAAGGATCTCTTATTATGAAACTCCGCTATCTGCCTGTATGTAGATACAGCTCCATTTTGGAAATACACGCATAAGATCCGTTTGCACTTGCATCGAAACAATAAAGTTTTTAGGGTTTCGTAACCAAAGGGAAAAATGGATGCTTATTATTGAATGTTTCGCAAATTGGGTTTTAGTCCCATGTAATTGGGGGGCGAATCTATTGCCACTCACCGGGTACAAATTTGGGGACAAAATGTTTTTTTCTAACACCCTGGCCGGAACACAAGAACGCATTACGATAATATGTTTACTCTGACAACATAGGTATAAGAGTGAAACACAAGCACATATTGTATGAAACCCTAGCAGGGCACCCAGATGGTATACAGCCCTATAATTGTGCGTCTAATTCTCTCAACACCCTGCTCACAAACACGTGAGAAATGGCATGCTGCTCATTTGGCGCTCTTTTCCCTTAGTCGCCTCTTACGGCACTCACGGGAAGAAATGGGGAGGTGACATTCTAACCCGGCTCCCCACGGGATCAAAAAAAATGCGTTTTGTTATGTACCATATCCTCTACTGAAAACACTTATTTAATTTAAGGTTATGAAGCTCAGCCAACAGACATTTATTTACAGGCTGTCGCAATGCCTGGCCCTAAAAAAACGAATTCAGTCTCTCCGTTGGTCAGTTTGTATTTATTTCAATAATGTGGATCTTTAAACACACACATTTTAAGAAAGATGAGTAACTGAATCTGTCCTGTATATAGCTGAATACATCAGGATGTAAACCACATCAATAATACTAAACTTTTGTAGATAAAAGAGTTTGTTTTCCAATAAGAATGAAATATTATACCACTGTAGAGTCAAGGCCAAATATTACATAATTATTGTGCGAAATGTGTAACATTTTAATCATTGTGGATTTATTTAACATTAAAAATATTATTAATTGTTAACAATAAAAGATAAATACTACGTGCTACGAAAATATGATAACATTTTAATCATTGTTGAGTTCCAGTACAGCTAGACTCCAGTGTGATAACTAAATCTAGCACTACAAAAGACTTGGGTGTCATCTTCGATTAAAAACTAACCTTCAATGAACACATTGTTACACTTGCCAAAGAGTCATACAGGAGATAGGGGTTCGTGCTGAGAAATTCGAGAGAATTTCATGGTACTCACGTCATTCAGTTAATCTTTGAAGGTCTGGTTCGTAGTAAGCTGGAGACCAGCTCGACAGTATGGCACCCCCATGAGAATGCTTACGCACTGTCTTTAGAGAAGGTGCAAAAGGCCCTCCTTCGCTTTCTATACAAGCGCATGTTTAGCTATTACCCGTTCATGTACCCAACAAAATTTCTCCTAGGATGCCTAGGTTACAACTCTTTAGAAGTTCGGCGAATGCATAACCAAATGAAAGTGATGTGTAAGATCATTCATGGAAAGATAGATTCACCTGATTTGTTAAAGGAGCTGTCTCGGCTCCAGGTCCCTGATGTCGGAACCCACCGGCGCGGCGGCCGCGTCCAGCAGCTGTTCGCGGTGCCACAAGCTCGCACGGCTGCGCACTCATACTCCCCTATCTCACGCTCTCTGAGTGCGTTTAATAGCCTCATGGCTCGGGCACCTGATTGTGATATATTTGCTGACGAATGGAAGAGTGTGCTGTCAAAGTGTCTAGAATATAGTGAGACGATAGCGGGTAAGAACAAAGAAATGAGTGATGATGATGAATGGGCATACTTGTGTCAGTGTGACTATGACTTCTGGTAATGTTTTTGCCATAATAACCATATCTTTGAATTGTTGACATAATACTTTTATTTGGTTTATATTTAATTTGACATTATATTTTAATATGGTGTTTCGACATCAATATATTATCACCTTATTCAATTTGTATTGTAATTTTGGTTTTAATTTCCATATTTTAGCACGTTTCATTTTTACACGGTTTATTTTCGTTTACGACGTTTATTCTTCAATTGTTGACATAATATGATTTACATATTTAATTGATATTGTATTTAGATGTTACTTTATTTTCAAATGTATTATTATTATTTTTTATTTTGTTTGTCCTAATTTTGGTTTTTGTTACTATGTTTTATTTTGTTATTTGTATATCTATATTTAAACTTGCATGCTCTAGCTAATGTAATTGGTTGTACCGTATTAGTTATGTAAATAAATAAATAAATAAATATATCATTAAAAATATTGTTTATTGTTAACAACAAAAGATAAATACTAAGTGCTATGAAAATAATTGTTTAAAATTATGGTGCCTTATCGCTACCAACAATAATTAATTTTATTAAAAAATAATGACGCTGATCTTTTTTTTTATATTTTTGTGACGGATCTAGCTCGAGGCCCAGCTAATGTTAAGCGGACTAACCTCGGCCGAGAACAGATGCATTTCATTACAAGTCACGAATTGCACTACCCCCGTTGCTTTGAGACATATTGTTAAGTCTCATGTGCCTGTAATTAAGCAAGCTGTCAAGGAGTGCTGCTGGAACACACCGTTAGGTGCTTGGCGACAAGCCGGGCAATGGCAAAATGCCCTTCCGTCATGTGGTGAAGCTCAAGCCGGCGGTGGGGACCATGGACCTGCGGCACGGCAGTCCAGTTTTTTTTAAATTACGTAAGCGCTCAGTAGTCTTGTCACTAGCGGTCACCCATCCAACACATGACCGCGGTGAACGTTGCTTAACTTTGCTGATCGGTTAAGAACAGCTAAGCAACCTTCGCTACGAGCGCTTCAAATTACCGCTCAGCCATCATTGCTTCAAATAGATAGAAGCCATTCAAAGTATGGCATGGCTGTGAACAATGCAATATAATACGACTATAAAAAGAATAAGTTTTTTAATCAAATAACGAGATTTTTTTCATGAAATATCATCATCCTCTTGGTGGCCTGTTCGAGATTCATCTTGGATATAGATTTTTGCCCTTCTCTTCCGCTCCTGGCGGTATTGTGCGCGTTTTATCCAGTCATAGCTTCCGCGTCTTCCGAAGTGATCAACCCAGCGTTGCGGTGGTGTGCCGCACCCTCGAGTGTTAGATCTATCTAGGTTTACACTGCAAGACTTTCCCTGTCCAATAGCTTACATCCATTCTTGCAAAGTGTCCTGCAAACGTCCACTTTATCTCTGCAATAATGATAATCACATCTCTCACTATAGTTTTGCTTCGTCGAAATGGCTAAGTACTTACATATAAGGCTTTTCATTTCGACTATGACTGACGCGATAATGACTTCATTTACTCGATGCAATCGCCCAAGGACAAATATATTCAGGGTGTTTTATAAATCAGTATCCACGCAGAGCCATATTATATTTGATATGAATTGATCGTTATTTTATTAGGAAACTAGCTGTACCCGCGACTTCGTACGCGATTGCCGTACCTGCAAACTAATTATTCACATTTGAGCACTGTTTATCTCATATTAAGCAACGTTGTGGTCTGTGGTGAATCACTCTTAGTAAAGCATAGCTCAGAAAGGAGCTTTTTACTTTGGGTATGATAACTCCTAGCTTGTTTTTCCAGAAGACAGTAGTTAAGTAACTCAGAGAGTTCCTTCGCGGTTCGCACAATAAATGTTGAAGCAAAGTAGGTACTTTGTGCGTTTCTTTGGAATTTCGATTATAAAACGATATCTCTTTGCCGAGGTTCTCCTTGTTTGGCGGTAGAACAAAAATATATTAGATTGTACACTTCCATTGCGCTGTCTCCAAAATGTATCCGGCAAAAGATAGACAGTTAACAAAATTGATTGTGGCGAATGTTCCAGATTTTAGAGTTTTATCTTAGCAAGCTAGCAAATCTAAATAAGGATGCCGTGATGCCCCAGGGGTGCCGAGCTGCCCATGGGGTGCTGGGCTGCCCGTGGGGTGCCGGATGCCCGTGGGGTGTCGGGATGCCCGTGGGTGCCGGGTTGCCCTTGGGGTGCCGAGCTCGCTCGTCACTATTCTAACACAAAAAGAATAATTGAAATTGGATTACGCGTTCATAAAGTACAACTAAGTAACATTTTGACTTTCATCCCCTTTGCCGAGGGAACCGTGCTAAATTTCGGGATAAAAAGTATACAATAACGTTCTTCGTGATATGAACTCAGATCGTGTTAAGTTTCATTGAATTCCATTCAGTAGCCCATGGGGTGCTGGGCTGCCCGTAGGGTGCCGGGCTGCCCATGGGGTTCCGGGCTCACTCATCATTATTCTAACAAAAAAGAATAATTGAAATTGGACTACGCGTTAATAAATTACAACTAAGTGTACATTTTGACTTTCATCCCCTTTCCCGAGGGAACCGTGCTGAATTTCGGGATAAAAAGTATACAATAACGTTCTTCGTGGTATGAACTCAAATCGTGTTAAGTTTCATTGAATTTCTTTCAGTAGCCCATGGGGTGCTGGGCTGCCCGTGGGGTGCCGGGCTGCCCATAGGGTTCCGGGCTCACTCATCACTATTCTAACAAAAAAGAATAATTAAAATCGGACTACGCGTTCATATATTACAACTAAGTAACATTTTAACTTTCATCCCCTTTTCCGAGGGAACCGTGCTGAATTTCGGGATAAAAAGTATACTGTATAATAATAGAGTAAAAGTATACTGTATAATAACAGTATAATAATAACCTTCTTCGTAGTATGAACTCAAATCGTGTTAAGTTTCATTGAATTCCATTCAGTAGCCCATGGGGTGCTGGGCTGCCCGTGGGGTGCCAGGCTGCCCATGGGGTTCCGGGCTCACTCATCACTATTCTAACAAAAAAGAATAATTGAAATCGGACTACGCGTTCATTAATTACAACTAAGTAACATTTTGACTTTCATCCCCTTTCCCGAGGGAACCGTGCTGAATTTCGGGATAAAAAGTATACAATAACCTTCTTCGTAGTATGAACTCAAATCGTATTAAGTTTCATTGAATTCCATTCAGTAGTTTTGGAGTGATGCGCGGCCGGGATACAGACAGACAGACAGACAGACAGACAGACAGACCGACAGACAGACAGACAGACAGACAGAAAGACAGAAAGACAGAAAGACAGAAAGACAGACAGACAGACAAAAACAAAAAAAAATACAGTTTTGGCATCAGTATCAGCTACAGAGTGCTCTCAAATTTTTTTTTGCAAAATATCTCTTATGTACAGAATTGGACCTGTTACAGTTTTATAATAAGTATAGATGTAACAAACTTAAAAAGGTAGTAGCTCTTGTTATTCAAATTAGCGCCTAAATTTGAAACACCTGTGAAATGAGTGCC
Source organism: Plagodis pulveraria (assembly GCA_963890685.1). Taxonomy (NCBI): domain Eukaryota; kingdom Metazoa; phylum Arthropoda; class Insecta; order Lepidoptera; family Geometridae; genus Plagodis; species Plagodis pulveraria. The sequence goes on from OY982950.1 coordinate 9,096,907, forward strand.
TATTTTTGCTGTTTATCGCCTTAAGCAACAATTATTTAGAACTTTTATAGATAGGTAATTAACTAAACAATTTTATCAATTATTATTCTGTGACAGTTTGCATTAGCAGAAGCAATGTTCGCAGGGGTCCTGGGCGCCAATTCCTACCTTAGAGGAAACCATCATTTTATTTTTTATATTCATGATAGCTTAACCTTTTATCACTATCGCACCTGATGGTAAGTGATGATGTGGTCGTAGAATTTGTTCAGGCTAGCCTAGAAGTACTGGCTCTCAAAATCATAATAAAGGATCGTTTTGTTTCATGCTTAAAATAATCATTCGTAGAGACAAACTATGACCGACCCACAACGGCATAAAGCAATATTGGTTTGATCCTATTTAAAAAAGAATGAAATATGTACCAGGGATGTGCAAGTGAGATAAAAGATGTTTATAATATACCGTTATCCCGCTCGCACTGTTCCGAACTACGATGTTATGGAACGGGTTTACTAATAGTTTTACGACATTTTATTGCATGCTGCTCAACAGCTGTCTGTTAATTTTTTTGTTTTCAGAAATAATTTTGATGCATTTATTTTAAAGAATAATATAAATTATAACATTGTAGGTACGTAATTTACACATTAATTAAACCCTTTTTTTATCGTAAAATACTCAAAACCAAGTTTAAATCCGCTGCTAGAACTTATTTTTTTTAAGATGGATATACATGACGGATTTGTGGCTGGAACAGTAATACTTCGTTTTAAATGTCACATCAGAGTTCGCGAGGAGAGTGAATTATTGGTTGTGACGTCATCAAAACGATTCTATTACTGTTTGTAAGATTGTTTAATTGACGTGGAGGTAAAAAAAATGCAGTAAGATTATGTTATCATTACTATAAGTGGTAAGAATTGGCCCCCTGTTTTGGATGGATGACCACTAATGGTATTTACTTTTGAGGCCTTCGATTCCTGTTTTTGTCTTTTATTTTGTTAAAGCGTCGTGGTGGGACATTAAGCAAATTTCCGCCTGGCTAGCTACCGCACGGTAGTAGAAAATATGATCTGACCCGATCAGCAAGCAATCGAATCCCGCTTAAGTTAAAATAAAATCAATACAATTTTGTAAAGTTATAACAAAAGCTCTAATGACATCAATATAACATACCTGTGAAAGCTAGATACCTAAAAATGCAAGAACGAAAAACTGGTGCGAAGTGGATACTGTCAATAAGTCTGGTTGATATAGCGATTTTCCCTACCCAATTAGTTTATTGCTGGACGCGGTAGTAGAGTGACGATCTTTCATTGGCACGATGTGTCACTGACCCTTATAAATACAATACAATATATATAAATACAGACTTTCAGTTTTCTGCTTAGTGTGACAATCTGTATACAATAACGAGTACTTTTTTTTTTATGTTATTGTGACGCAACAAGCCCTGGGGCACACCTCATGTTAAGTGGACTAACCTCTGCTATAACAGACGCATTTCGTCTACAACGAATTGCACTGTGCCCGTCACACTGGGACGTACAGTTGTTAGGTCTCATGTGCATTACTTTTACTGGCTCTCAAGGACTGCTCCCGCAACACAACTTTAGGTGCTTGGCGACAGATTTTCTACTTGAGGGTGGTGGCTAGCCAGGCGGGCATTCGCAAAAAGCCCTTCCAACATGAGGTGAAGCTCAAGCCCGCAGTGGTTAAAACTACCTTCTGGTGTAGAAACTGAGCGCATCCGTGCTTCGGAAGGCATGTTAAGCCGTCGGTCTCGATGGTTGTCTAAGGATTGCAGTCGTTATGGTTTGGTGGTATATTTTGCGAATGCCCGCCAGGCTAGCTACCACTCTCAAGTAGTAAATATGTCGCCAAGCACCTAATGGCGTGCTTCGGCAGCTGTCCTTGAGAGCCAGTAAGTCTAGGTTAGCCTGAACAACACCTTGGATCACATCATCACTTACCAACAGGTGAGAGAGTGGTCAATGGCTAGCTTATCAAGCATAAAAAAAATACAAATTGACACTGAGTAGCGATCTGAATATGTAATCTTCAGAAAACAGGGACGATGGTCCACTCTATGAAGTTAAACTACTGGTCTGGTTTTTTAACACAATACCCACGCTTGGCAGGCGTCATAGGGATCGCAACTTTTATATCGGTTCCTCAGAAAGCACTACTGCCCACCTTTTGTTTTTTTTAATATTCCGGTGACAGAACAAGCCTGAGGTCCACCTGATGTTAAGTGGACTAACCTCTGCCTATAACAGATGCATTTCGTCAACGAGGCATTGCACTCTGCCCGTCACCCTGAGACGTACAGTTGTTAGGTCTCATGTGCCTGAAATTTTATTGCCTCTAAAGGACTGCTGCCGGACCGGAACACACTGTTAGGTGCTTGGTAACAGATTTTCTACTTTTTTAATTCACCTTTAGTCGCATCTTACGACTACATTCTAGCTCGGCACTCCACAGGCATATCTGTTAAGCTTATCGTCTTAAGACAAAGAAGTAACTCCTGTACAATATACATTGATTCAAAGTGAAGTAGGTATTTAAATTTAACTCGTTCACTCATTATATCGCAAATAACAGGCTGGCCACCAAGTTCCTTTTGGTGTCAACTGTCGCGCTTTCTCGAAATCCTCTCAGTGAAATGAAACGTTTCGCTCATTATTTAATTTTATTAGTAGAAATAAACTTCAGGGAAACGTTTACGCTGACCTATATTCCTATACAAACGAAATGGAGTAAGAGAATGTATTCAACAAAGGTTGCTTGCTTGGATAGCAACTCCCAGTACATTTTTACTTTGTTTCAATATAGCATATTTTCTGTAATGTCTAGAACTTAAATGTCGATTATTTAATTGTTACACTGGAAACATACTATGTTGCGTGGAATGGAAAAATATCTTTATACTTCGTTACATTGTCGCAACCTTCTCAAATATATATAGTATTTAGTAAAAAATGAGGAATATGATTAAATTTGTACCACTGCTTTCCATTTTATTCTGCTAATCAATCTTTTGCATTAGGTTCTTTTGCTTGTCGAGTGACACCCCTATTTGTAGCAGTGCTACATGCCTTATGGCGCTTTCAATAGTTTTAATCAAATAATGTTTAGTTTATAGCAGTAAAATTATATACTTATCACATAATTTTTAACATACCATTTTTACTGTACGGTATGCTCTGTAGACTGTAATAATACTGCACTGCTTTTATTTCGAGTGATGAAGCTGTTGGAGTGTTAATTATCTTCGTTTACGAAAAAACAAAAGTGTTTGGTAACATCCGTACGAGAAAAACAAAATTTTAGACACTGATGTGGAAAAGTAATAATGTTCGAATTAACTTGGTGCAGATAAACTTATAATTAAGTAATTAAAACCAGCTTAAAGTAGAAAAAATGTTTTACATTATGTATATTTATATTCTATGAATGCGTATATTTTCTGCCTAAAAACTCAAGGCGAGTTAATTAAAATAAATCGATAACGTATGAAAGTTATATTACATCCGATTAAATAGCGTACAATGAAGTATACTTTATTTAAATACCAACGTTTTAAATTCATGATCGTATGTATATAGCAACTGAAAGACTTCAAGATTATAGTGAACTGTAAGCAATTGAGGTCAGTGTAGAGACCACACATATGATAAAGTTTTTTATTTCAAATACCAGCTAGCAAAGAAAAAATGTAAAGGTGTTTTATTGTGACTAGAATAATAAGTTAACACAAATTTAGGGAATGTTATCGCGATAAAAAAATTGCCCTGAAATTTGGATCACGTTGCAATGATCGTGGACACGAGTGGAATAAAATGGTGGCGCGCATTGTCTTAAAAGGCAGGTTTTTTAACTAACCTACCTTTGAAGTAAGTGTCCATACTGCTAATTCAAATGTTTGTAAAAAGCCGTAAAAGAGGTATTGTACTAATTTGTATTTCTCTGGTAATTTTCCCGGAAATTTAACGTTTCCATTATGATTATAAATTTTTAAGTTGCACAAACCTGCGGTTACATTGTTATTCTTATACAGAAAGTGCTTAAGCCACTGAATACGCTTTGTTTTTCAATAAAATGCCATTTCATTCGTGAAATCTAACCCCAAAAACTCAATGAATTGATTATGGCGTTACTTTGCGGAAATCCATATTGAATAATATCAAATATTTTATATGAAAAATAAATTAATATTTTAATAAAACACTTAATTCGTTTATAATGTGTACTCTACGAGCGCACGATCGAGGATATAAGAGTCAAGAAAGAGTCAACTCCTGAGGATGCTTTGGAAAATTCTTCCGGTTTGACTGCGCGGTGTCTGTGATTAGGTGGAATCGTGACAAGATATATTTTTTATACCTTAAAATTATTTATATTAATATTAATTCAATGTTTTCTTAACGTATTCTTTAAATATGTGTTATACATAAATTGCAAGTTATTTAATATTAAACGGTAGTAATTATATACAACAAATATTTATCAAAACGCCTATTCAAATATTATTATATAGTTATTCCTGTATATATATATATAAATATATTGCTATTGTGACGGAACAAGCTCGAGGCTCACCCGATGTTAAGCGGACTAACCTCTGCCTATAACAGATGCATTTCGTCGCAAGAGACGAACTGCACTGCGTCCGTCACCTTCAGACAGTTGCTAGGTCTCATATGCCTGTAATTTCACTGGCTCTCAAGGACTGCTGCCGGAACACACCGTTAGTTGCTTGGCGACAAATTTTCTACTTGAGGGTGGTCGCTGGCCAGGCGGGCATTCGCAAAATGCCCTTCCACCATTGCGGTGAAGCTCAAGCCAGCGGCGGGGTTCGAACCATGATCCTGCTGCGTGGCAGTCTATAGCCAATGCCACTGAGCTATCACTGCTTCAACCTTAAAATTGAATGATTTATTGTAAACGAGTATTCAAATAAAGGCCGTGGGGCGCCGGGCTAGGATGTGTTCCTCCCATCTCTTCTCGTGGGTGTCGTTTGAGAAGACTATGGGAAAAATACTGTAAGGTGGGCAGCATCTTCTCTTAAGGACCCTTCTATCTTTCACTGCAATTCCGAAGACACCTACCAAGCGTGGGGATTATGGCAACACCACCTCCTTGAGGCTTTGTTCAGCAGTGGAAAATCTGGCTGATACAGTAAACAGTAAGTACAACTTTCAACTATATCAACTAATTAAGTAACTTTTTTTGACTAGCGTTTGATTACATTGACACCTATTGGTAAGTGATGATTGATGGCCGGAGATGTTATACAGGAAAAACATTAAAAAAAAACTAGTTCTAAAGACCGATGCTGGAACACACTGATAGGCGCTTAAAACCCGGTCGACGTATTCAATCCCGAAGTGAGTGTTTTTTCGGGTTAATTTTTAATATTTAAGCCTGCACCGAGGCAATTGTAAAATACTTACGTTCGTTTGATCCCTTGCTGTATCTTTATTTCTTAATTTTGAGTTATGCAATTAGTATATATAATAAGATAAGGTTTAATTCCATAAATCAAATACACAAGTTATATCTAAACAAAAATAAACCCTTAGTACGGCGTAAATTCTTCACGGAAAGTAAGTGACGATACTTTTTAAATAATAAAAAGAAAACAACGTGTTTACTATAACGTATACACTTTAAATTTTTGAAATAGGTATTTGTGATTATTATACGAAAGAATTAGCCAAATTCACGCACATTCCGCCCATTTCAGAAAGAGTTGCGATGCTTTTAGTACAGCTTCGGCCGTCAGACGGGGATAGATGCTGGCGGCGTGCCTTACTTACGCACACATACACGAATAACTAAAAAGCTCGGTGCGTTCTTAAATATGTGTTAAACTCATTTAAATTCAATTTAAGAAACAACAAAATATCTTATATAATTAAAAGAATTACGCGTTAATTACAATTTAATTCATGCCTATAATTATTTACCGGCATTATTATCATCTTAATTATCTATCCATGTTCGATATGATTAGATCATAAATTGAACTGTGGCTGTCTGTAGTAATCCTATCTACAGGAAAGTAATGAATATCAGATTATTACCTACGTGATGTATGGTTCATTGTTTGATTGGAATTGTACCTAGTGATCATGTCTGTAGGTATATCCAGATAGTTAATAGTGGTGTAGCCTTTAATTAAACAACGTAATAGGAATCAAAGAAGACTGCGCTCCTTAAACCTAAAATAATTCAAAGATTGTGTTCAAATTCAGAAGGTAATAAAATGTATTTTAAAAAACACACAAATTGCACTAATGATTCGTGAATATTTATAAAAAAAAGTTTTAATTTGGTGATATGTTTATTTAAATTTCTGAAAGCTTCTTACGTTAAACTTTTATGTTGCGATTTTTTTTTATTCTGAGATAAGTCTTCATAGGTAATATTTGAGAAAAAAACGGCACCGATGATTTTCACTGAAAAATGTTAAAACCTATCTTTATTCGGTATCAAGGTGATTCAAACACTATAAGCTCAATGTCGTGACCTTCATCGTATAGATTTTCACAAGTTACCACTTAAATATATGGAACTTTTCAGTGTAGGAAGGCAATTCTGTTTTATTATCGCCCTTTTCAGTGTACAGTTTTAGTAATAGTAGTTGGTACTCCAATTAGAACAGGTTCTTATTAATTATTACAGGTTCGATGATTATTACAAACATACAAATTATTACTTCATCACCCGGATTGTCCACTACTGAAAACAGGCTCCAGCCATTTTACGGCTGGGTAAAATGGCCCACTTTTTGTCATTTTTTTATATCTAATTACCTTTGACCACTATCTCACCAGGTGTTAAGTGATGATGCAGTTGAAGATGTCATTCAGGCTAACCTTGAAATACTGAAAAATAAACAGCTGCCGGAACACACTTTTAGATGCTTGGTGACCGATTTTCTACTTGCGGGTGGTAGCTAACCAGGCTGGCATTTGCAAAAAACTCCCACCACCACGGTGTAACGACTGCCATCGTAAGACAACAGTCGGGATCGTCGGCTTAAAGAGCCCTCCGAAGCACGGAAGTGCTCAACAGTAATGTCACTAGCGGTCACCCATCCAAATCATGACGGCGCGGACGTCGCTTAACTTAGCTGATCGGTTAAGAACAGCTTAACAAATTTAGCTACGAGCGCTTCAAAAAGTATTTGATATTTCACGTTACATGTTCGCTTTAATCAGCAGTATACCTTAGTTTCAATTTGTAAATTCTCCAGAGTTAACACTCACTGAAATTATTTCAAAAACCATCCACCTCTCCATTATTCGTTATGAGATTCAGTAATAGTGCACTCCGGCCCGTTATCTACTTGTTAACTTAGAGAACGTCTAGGAATTTGCACAGTTTGCATGTGTTCATATGAAAGTTCGCAAAAATATTTCGAGCATCTTTAACCGTAAACTAAAAGATGATACTAAAACCACCTAACGTTCTTTTTGATTATTTTCGTAATTTGTCCCATTATCCCGAGTACAAATAAGCAGTACGAAGCGGGCACTGATGAGAACCTTTCAATACTCCTTCAAAACATGCCACCAGATGTGGTCAACACGGACCAACTTGAACTAGTTTCGTGAGTTACACATTCTAATTAATTATAACTATAAGAAATAATATCATGTAGTGACTTCCAACTTAAGTACCTTTACTGTCGTTATGTATAAAACTACATTCAACCCAGTCTGATTTTATTGCATTTTGTTTTTTCTCAAAGCGTCATATCATCCGAGTCAATTTTTATCCATCCCAGAATCCATCCAAGAGAGTTCCAGACACCAGATGTCTACTGAGATTTTTAAGCACACTACTAACTGTGGGACACTAGATCTAGCTTCTGGGTGGTGCGAAATAGATGCCCTTATTCTGGTGGGAGGCTCAGGCTGCGGCTCATCGACACCCACTGAATAAAGGTGAGCCTTCAAGCTGCTTAGCCGTATTCCAGCATATATTAAAAGCAGCTAGCCAAAAGGATATTTTGAGCCAATTAATTGCAATTACTAATAGTTTGGAACTAAACTGCAGACACTTAAACGCATTTTTTTTTTATAATGTGAACAGCAAAAGACCGGAACATCTCTCTTCTTGTTTCAGGTAAGTATAATTATATTATATATCATATATTAGATATCTCGTAGGATAGCATTCTTAATGTTCGACCACATCGTCACTTCCCGTCAGGTGAGATAGTGTTGAGATACTTGTCTATTATTCTAATTTGGGTAAAAAAAATTACATAGAACCTCAAGATTGCTAAGCAACTCCATCATCGGCCTGTTAAAATTCATCATCAGGAGATCTTGACTTTCTACGCGTTCGATCGAGTATATCTAATGTGCCACTTTCTGCGAGTGGACGAAGACGCCAAGAAAACCCGCTGATTAATTTACCAACAGATAATCCCCTAGGTACAAAATAACATTGCGTTTGCCAAAACATCTGCCAAACGTAGATATTGGCAACATTTTACTTTATGAATGGTATCACCAAATACAATCAAGTTTTGTTATAATTAATAGCTTAGAAGTATTTAATAGCTAAACAGGCGGACATTCGCAAAACGCCCTACCACCATGCTATAACGACTGCCATCCTAAGACGACAACCGGGACCGACGGTATAACGTGCCCTTCGAAGCACGGAAGCACTCGGTAGTAATGTCACTAGCGGTCACCCATCCAACTCATGACCGCGGCGGACGTTGCTTAACTTTGCTGATCGGTGAAGAACTGCTAAACTAACTTCGCAACGAGCGCTTCAAAATATCTGAACGGGTTTCGGAATAGAAATGCGTAATATAGGTCCTGCAACTAAATATTAGGGTACATTTTATCTCAATAAGCTAAACAGTCCCCGAGGGTGTTTCGTTCGTTCATATTCATCGAATAGTGCTGCTAGCTACTACCCTCAAGTAGAAAATCTGTCGCCGAGTGCCTGATGGAGTGTTCCAGTAGCTTCTTTTGCGTAACAGTAATTCTAGGCTAGCCTGATCAATATCGTCACTTAGGTTTCATCACAGGTCAGGTGAGATAGTGGTCAAAGTGTTAGCTTTCCGGCCGCGGCTCCGCTTTCGCCTATGTTGGTTATCACGCAAAATCATTAACCTCTTTTTGCGCAGTTGGATAAAAACTATCCTATGTCCTTCCCTGGGTCTTAAACTAATTCTATCCCAATTTTCATATGAAAGTACAAATCTTTCATCCTTATAATATTAGTATAGATAAGAAAAAGCTACCGGGTGAAGTCAATGGTGAAGCTCAGTAAAAATAATAGAAAATAAAATATCACCGTGATCAAACTATACAGTAACTACGAAAGTGTCGAGTGGGAGGGGTATAAGTCACAAATGGAAACGGAATTCCGGAACGGAACGAGACGGATTTATCCGTAGTTGCAATCTGCGTCTCAGTTGAAACTACTCTTCATGAAACGTCTGGAATTCTTGCAATTGCTTACGGAATTTTTAATCACTTATGTTTGACAAAAGCTTCCAGCTAGACTCTTTTTAATTATTTTTGCTTTACCTTCGAGTGCGGTGAGGTTTATTTTAATTGGAAGTAAAAGTAAGTGTGAGTCTGCAATGACTTGTAGGTTGTCTAAATGTTGCACTGTAGCAGTTGTAGTGTTGTTTATAATTTGTAGAATTTTGTTAAGGAAGTTAATTGTTAAGCCATTATACCTATTTTATTAAGTTTTTTACCAGGTGATAAATCTCATAAGTAAAAGGCTGTCTTGGTGGGTACCCGGCAGTGAAAGATACAGTACCTCCAAGGAACAGTGTGCATACACTGCTGTGTTAAGGTTTAAAGGGCTCTGTAGAAGTGAAATTACCGGGCAATATAGACTTAAACACGAATGTCTCGGAGTGTCGAGCGCAGTGCATTTTTACACACAATAGTACACTGTAACTACAATGGACAGACGTGATGCTTACCATCAGGCACCGGCTTGTACGTCTCGGCACTTATTAGCGAAAAAAAGGTTTTGTTAGACTTTATTGAAATCGCCTTCAACTTCGGATGACTTTGTTAAAACCTACAATATTCGGATAAAATAGACTCCTGAAAAGGATCTATCAAAAAAAAGTACCTACCTAATTCCAAAATACTCATAACTTTTTTTTATGCCTTTGACCACTGTCTCACCTTATGGTAAGTGATGATGTCGTCGAAGATGTTGTTCAGGCTAACCTAGAATTACTGGCTCTCAAGGACAGCTGCCGGAACACACCGTTAGGTGCTTGGCGATAGATTTTCTACTTGAGGGCGGTAGCTTGCCAGGCGGTCATTCGCAAAATGCCCTACCACCATGCTATAACGACTGCCATCCTAAGACAACAACTGGGACCGACGGCTTAACGTGCCTTCAGAAACACGGAAGCGCTCAGTAGTAATGTCACTGCGGTCACCCAACTCATGACCGCGGCGGACGTTGCTTAACTTTGCTGATCAGTTATCGCTACGAGTGCTTCAAAACTTAATCAAATTACATGCTAATAAAAAGATTCAAGCACGTTCGTTCATAATAAGGCAAATAATCTAATTACATTACTTTCTGAGTAATATACTCACATATAGCGCGTCAATGTATAAGGAAGAACCTTTTTTATCAAACCTAGAAGAATATTTTAGTCGAATAATCTTTGCAATTTTATGATCACAAGCAGCTTCACCGTTATGTCACAAAGTATCTATTTCAAAATACTGCAGTGATCGTGGTCACGAGAAATCTTTATATACAATATTCACAGCTTATGTCATTAGACAATACAAACATGTTTTCTTTATAAGTTACTCTTTAAAGAGCGACATATAATTGCCAATGTGATTTATCTCACTTTTCACACATATTTTTCGTGGCGTGTTGCGTGACGACTCAACAAGCCACGACAAATCGAATGCTGTAAATGCCATTTTGATCTATATCAAATGCACAATGTATGTAAAGTATTTAATTGGATAAGTATTAATGCTGTATTGCCTAAAATCGTTTCGTAAGTAAGCTTTCAGTTCTCGTGACCTCATCATTACTTACCATCAGTTATGAAAGTGGTCAAAGGCTTAGCTATAAGGCATTAAAAAAAGAGGTGACACAAGGAAAAATACCGAAAGTTGGGCGACAGCGCCTTCTGAAGAATACCCATTTTAAATTGAGACCTCCAAAATGCTAGCTAAGCTTGAGAATTGTGGCAAATTCCCCTTCTATTTGGGAGGCTTTTATACACACTGAAACTCGCGTATCACATATGTATAAAATATCACCCGAACTAGTTATAAGAAAAGAACCTCTACAGACATCGATCTGCATATATACAAACCTTAACTTTATTCCCCATGAGGTATCACCAACCACAAATAAATATTTCATTCGAACATAAAACTCACGGAACAGGAACTACGCATTGATATTTATCGTCACCGCTAACTGTTAAGCCAGACCAACTATTTCATCTCATTTTCATGACCGGTAAACAAAACAATAGATATTTCTAACACGTTTATACAAACACCATCATATCCGATCCATCATAAAAACAATAATTGCAGGCGATGAAAACTTGCTAGAAGAAAAGCATGTCGAAAACAGTGTGAAACCTGCGAAATGAAAAGCGCCCAGTCTGTGATCTTCAGAGATTTTCGCGCCAGTTTCCTCCGTGATACTGAGCGCAACGCACGTACGTGACGTCAGAGCGAATCTCCCGCGAAATTTCGCATTTCGAACGCTTGCCAATTTTATTTCTTTTTAACTGCTTCGAAGTTGTTTGTGCCAGTGTTTTGACTATTTATTCTGCGCCAGGAACTTCTAATTGAAAAGTTTTTACTGTGATTGTGAGTTTTGGCAGTTAAAAGTTATTTAGTGTATTGGAAACTGGGAGAATAAACATCTGATAAAGTTAAGGAACGGTAAGTTATATTGCTCCTCTTAATTTGGCTTGGAAATTTGCATAAGCACACACAAATATTTTTAAGTGTATTTGAATTTTTTACAGGTTTATTATTATATTTTATTGTAGGTTGTTAAGTAAAAATGATGTTTCAGAAATGTAATTAGAAAGATATATAAACTGATCAAATAAATAAGACGTAACCTTTTATGAAATTCAATAATTAATCTCATTTATTTTTTAATAATTTAATAAACATTAGACATTACTTCAAAAATAGGTTTATGGATTAAACTAATTATATATATATTAAAATACTTATGCATTTAATACATATTTTGATCTAAATAAACCTATACGTCGTAAATTAAGCAAGAACTTTGTAAGTAGCAGTAGCAATCTTAGTGCGAGTTTGTACGGGGAAGTACTGACACCATACATATATCAACCGCCAAGCAGTATGTTCACATTACTGTGTTCTGGTTTGAATGGCATGGGTTCCGGTGAAATTACAGACAAATGAGACTGGACAACTTTCTCGGGGGTTAAGGCGCAGTGCAGTTCACCACATGTGACAAACTGCATCTGATAAAGCACAAGTTACAGCTTAACATCAGTTGGCCCCGAACTTAAAAAAAAACTTTTAACACAAAGGTCATCCGCCTTATTATTCAACCAATTTCAAATTCTAGGTATACCTATCGGACTCGTACCTCAGTAGCCAAATAACTGAATAAACCAATAAACTTAAGATTACTAATGAGTAAAGACAGATGTCATGTCACTTGAATGCCAGGAAATGTCTTTTTTATACTTAAACTAGCTGCGCCCCGCGGTTACACCCGCGTGTTGATGGATGATGATGATAAAAAGTATCATATGTGTTAATCCAGCACCTCATCTACGTACATAATTTCATCAAATTTGGTTCAGCCGTTTAAATGTGAAGAAGTAATAAACATACTAACACACTCACAAACGTTCGCCTTTATAATATTAGTTTGATAAGGATTAATTGAGAGGAGTAGGTCACATATGGCAGATTTTTTTCCTATTTACTTGACACTTATCGTTATATTTTAGAGAATTCACAAAATATCTCAATAAATAATAGCCTATGTGTTTATTGGAAAGTTTCACTAAAATCCATTCAGTAGTTTTTGCGTGAAAGATAAACAAACATCCATACATACCTACATCCATACTAACAAACTTTCGCGTTTATAATATTAGTAAAGAAGTAAAGATTTTACTTATTTCTTCCCAAAGATATTATCTCATTACTTTTTAAAGGCCTCGTTTTTAACCGATCAGCTAATTTAAGTATCGTCCTTTTTAATATTGATATGTTTGCAGTAACGCCTGCTCGGCGGATTACATTACAAAATTACAAATTTACAAGAAAAAAAATATAGAATCCCGCACATGACTACACTTTTTTCCCTCGTAAATTTGTAATTGTGCATCGTCCGCTGCGGTCATGACTTGGATGGGTGACCACAAATGGTATTTCTATTGAATGATTCCTTGCTTCGGAAGGTACGATATGCTTTCGTCGGTTCCGGTGGTTGTCTTAGAATGGTCGTTACGCATGATTGTAGTCGGCTAGCAACCACTTTCAAGCAAAAAATCAGTAGACCACTTTACATTGTATTCTGGCCGCTGGCTTTGAGAGCCCGGAATTGTACGTAACTACGTTTTTGACCGCATCATCATTTACCACCAGGCGAGATAGTGGTCAAGTGCTAGTCTATCAGCAATAAATAAAAAAATATATACATTTGTATCACGTAATTTTTATTTATCTATGACGGTTTTAGAGATTGAAATGATTGGTGTTCAGCAACTTTTCAAAAGTACACGACCAATTTCATTTTGGATTCGCGAATACCATAAATGTATACATATGGTTACCAAAATTGGCTACAAGCGTGATAAAACTGCTTATATATTATAAACTTTTTTTTTCAAAGATGTGTTTCCACAAGGGATAATGCAGTATTACTACTACTTATGTCACAGACGTACAAAAAATCGTAGGAAATAAAGGATTCTTGAATTAACTTCTGAGTGTAACAAGGGTATGGGATATTCTGCTAGGATTATACGTATCACGCGAGCCGATATCGTCCAGTTATAAATTATATTTAAATGGTAACTTTATCTATTTAGGGTGGATTTGCAGTAGAATCCTGAGTTTTATGCAGTATTTAAGCTCGACCAAGACTTTAATATGTAAAAGGAGAATCCACCGCCTAACACTGCGCAATGTAATATTAAAAATAAATTATACTAGAAACTAAGCATTATATTATATTTGACTAAATTGACAATATGATTTTGTTATAGGTTTTCGTGATTAGAATTAGAAGCCTGTGGCCTCATTTTGTGAGAATGTGATATTTGATGGAAGGATAGCTTTAATCTCAGTAACCAACAAAATATAATGCACTTTTCACCTAAGATGTTTAATGATGTATCTGTATTTGAAATTTGCCATGGTATTGACCTCTATGAAATTTGAATTCTCCTCTTGACACAGCTCCTTAAACTAAAAACGAATATGGCTGCTCTGTTACAGCTGATAATACATACTAATTCTACTTCCACGTTGCTGTCACGTGTCAAAAGTCCAAACCAAGGAGATTTCTTATTCTACTACAAGATTATTTTTAAATCTGCGTCTAGGTTTGAGGTTCTATTATAGCGAAGGCCTACCACATTTAAGGTAAAGAGTTATCCGGGTATTAATCAACAAAAGATTGGTGAAATTGTTCCTTAAATCATTTAAAGTTGTTTCATTGAGCTATCTATTACAATGACAGAAGTACAGTCCCACCAACTTATCTGTTCAGGTGGCAGAAAAAAGAACTACAACATTCCTTCAAATTGTGACAGTTTATAGTTCATTTCCTTGATCAGCAGCGCCCTCGCCAACTGCAAAGTTAAGTTGGTGGTACTATACCTGACTATATTCAAATACCCTTCATCACTAGCCTTTAAATTATGATCTGTTCATTGTTCCGAACGTTTTCAGATTCCATATTCTTAATTTTATGATATCGTAAACATACGCGTGGCCCACCTAGTGTAAGGTTTGCCTCTATCAGATGCATTTCTTCAAGTTTCGTGTCCTGTGCCAGCAATATCACTAGCTTTCATACCCTTCTCGAATCGGAACACAGTATGGCGAATATTACCGCCGGGCGATAGATAAAATTAATAACTATCACATTTTTTCATGGAACTTTACTTTTTTGTATAAGCTCCACGCAGCGAGGTTGGATCCTTCCTCACAACTATAAATGTTTATGTACAGCGCTCATGTTGCAAGTGCTGGCCATGGCCAACTACTTTAATAAGACCTTCTTGGTGCAGTTTAGTTTGAAAGTACACTAAATTATTGTCATGGAGAATTAAGTATATTTGGGCCTATTCCATATATACTTTTTCAAGATATATTTTTGTTATTTCGTGCGGCACATATGCTGTTATCGTAATATTTTACATTTAAATTTTCATTAAGTTATCAAGTAGTACAATCATGAAAAGTCATGTCAATAAGCCAGTTGTATTCAAGTTGTAGTAGGAGGGTGAATACAAAAATTTCATAGGGAAAATTTTGCATGGGTATTATGAGAATGCCCTAAAGCACCTATCGGTGTGTGCAGCTGTTCTTGAGAACCAGTAATTCTATGTCAGCCTGAACAATATCTTCAACCACATCATCACTTACCATCAGGTGAGATAGTGGTTAAAGGCTAATATCAAGAATATAAAAAAAAGTTTCGACGAGTATTCGTGTAGAGTGCAAATAAAACATGTCAGGTTTCTTTGCACTCTAAACGTTTAAGCGAAGCGCTCGTAGCGAAGTTTACTTAGCTGTTCTTAACCGATCAGCAAAGTTAAGCAACGTCGCCCGCGGTCATGAGTTGGATGGGTGACCGCTAGTGACATTACTACTGAGCGCTTCCGTGCTTCGGAGGGCACGTTAAGCCGTCGGTCCCGGTTGTTATCTTAGGATGGCAGTCGTTATAGCATGGTGGTAGGGCATTTTGCGAATGCCCGCCTGGCTAGCTACTACCACCCTCAAGTAGAAAATCTGTCGCTAAGCACCTAACGGTGTGTTCCGGCAGCTGTCCTTGAGAGCCAGTAATTCTAGGTTAGTCTGAACAACACCTTTGACCACATCATCACTTACCATCAGGTGAGATAGTAGTCAAAGGCTAAACTATCAGGCATTAAAAAAAAAAACTGTTAAAATTTCACCACTGCTACAAGATATCACATTTTTCCGCCAAAACTTGTACCTACATTATTTTAGGATATGCATCAATGTTTCATATTGATAGGATGCTAAACAGGTGGTGTCAAAAGTCTAAAAATATTTTTTTTAATACATTTTGTTTTAATTACTATTGAAATTGATATTTTAAAAATAACTCAACATTTCTACATACGAAGTCCTAATTTATTTTTATGTTATTGTGACGGATTAAGCCCGAGGCCCACCTGATGTTAAGTGGACTAACCTCTGCCATAACAGACGCATTTCGTCAACGACGAATAGAACTGTGCCCATCACACTGAGATGTACAGTTGTTGGGTCTCATTAGACTGTAATTTTTCTGGCTCTCAAGGACTGCTGTCGGAACACACTATTAGGTGCTTGGCGACAGATTCCACTTGAGGGTGTTTGCTAGTTAGGCGGGCATTCGCAAAATGCCCTTCCACCATGCGGTGAGGCTCAAGCCCGCGGCGGGATTCGAACCATGGACCTGCTGCTCGGCAGTCCATAGCCAATGCCACTGAGCCATCACTGCTTCAAAACAACTTTCCAAAGAAACCTATGTGGTCGAAAAAATATTGCATAAGAAGTGAAAACTCCTTTACTCCCACATAACTCACACATGTACGACGGGTGATCGATGTGCCCTTTAAATTGCTAGATTAGCGTCATTTCTTTTTCACCCTTACCTTAATTGATGTTCAAAAAGTGTGTTCAGAATAAAAGAACATATTCAGAAATATTATTACATCACTTTGCTGAGTTTGTTTCCAGTGAAAATTTCATCTATATTTTTGTCCTTCTATAGTACACTTTGTGAATTCTGAAAATTAGGATAGACCTGAAAAATATTAAATCCAGGCGATAGGTATAGTTTTGAAATATACCTTTTGTTAATACCAAGGGTAGAAATTTATAATAAACGTAGAATAGGATATCCATTTTAAATGCTTGATATTGTACATAATAACTATAAAACCGGCCAAGTGCAAGTGGGACGTGCGCGTACGAAGAGTTCCGTACCATTATCTTGTTTACAGCTATTAATATATCTACTTAAATCTAAATATTCTGTAAACCAACCTGTGGTCTTTTTAATAACGAGAAAATCACGTTTATATTAGGTATAGGGCCCTCCTAAACTATTTAATTTATTTTAATTTACCTAATTGTTTATTTGTAAGTAAGTAAATATACAACTAAATATTGGGTGAATATTTCAAGGTTCTAACTGTTTTCATTATTATTATTTTTAGCAAATAAACGGCGAAAACCTCTGCTATTGTATGGGAACCCCTTCAATTATTTATTTTAATTAATTATATTTAAAGAGAACATAAAATTAAATATTCTGTGAATAGTTAAAGCGTATACCTGACACCGTTATAAGTATCGAGCAAGAAACGGTAAAAATAAACAAGTTTGTTGTATGGGAGCCCCCCTTAAATATTTAATTTATTTTATTTGTAGTATTTGTTGCAAAAGAACTACATATTCTTTGAAGATTTCAACTGTCTAGCTATCACCGTTCTTGAGATACAGCCTGGTGATAGACGGACGGACGGACAGCGAAGTCTCAGTAATAGGGTCCCGTTTTTACCTTATGGGTACGGAACCCAAAAAATGAGGTTTCTTAGTGTTAAGTCTCACCTACTATTTACCATTTTACTAATAACATTAGATTTGATACTGCATGAGCGCTGGCTAATATTGCAATAACAAGAAGGTTAACATTTCGATTTCAAATTCCACACAGACAACACAAAACCATTATTGTGAAAAGTTGTATCTTCAGTCTTATGCATTTAAATAGGAAATCTCTGATACATATTTGATATTATATTATGTAAACAGAGATTCTAGCATGTAAGATATATCTATTTTACTGTTATATTATTTACATTTGCTAAAGCAGGATTGTAAGCGACACAGACAAAACAATAATATAATGATTATTGTGAAAAGTTTTGGCTACAGTCATATAGATAGCCAACTTACTTGTCTCGAACAGAGCATGGTAATGCCCTTGGTTACTGTATCAGACGGATTGTCCACTGTTGAACACAGCCTCCCCCATTAAAGATGGTTTTGGCAAAATCCACGCTTTACAGGCGTCTTGGGAGTCGCAGTTTAAGATATCAGTTCCTCAGAATGCGCTGCTGCCCACCTTCTGGTATTTTACCATTAGTCACCCCTTACGATACCCAAAGGTAGCAATGGGGGGGTGACATTCTAGCCCAGCATCCCACGGAGAATGATGAGTAGTATGCTTGCTACTGTAAAACGGGTTAACAGAGTTCTAAGAACATAAGTATATATTTATTTATTATATATATATATTTATATATATATTTCGTGTGTTGATGGGACTGCCCCGTTTTTGCCGATGTTTGCAGAAGCACGTGTTGACGATTTTTATGCCATCCTTCGAAAAAGGACAGCTTCATTGGTAAGAAGGATGGATGGCAGTGTCAACAACATCATGAAAATCGTAGCTGAAAATTTTAATTTACCTATTAGCAGGCATTTTGTTCAGGTGTAGACTAAATAAGTGTAATACGAACCGGTCAGCGCTGGAAATAGAAAGTCTTCTAATAAATACCTATTTGTGTTTTTTTCTATTTATTATAACTAACATTACAATAGAGTTTTATTATATGTATACTAATGTGTTGGGCCATTGTAGCCTGAATAAAGAAATTTATTATTATTATTATAAGTAATTTTGGAGTGCGCCCAATGCTAAGCAAAACTTCCTCTCTTATGGAATTTAATATTTGTCGCCTCCTACTAGACCCCCGCGGAAGGAGAATATCATCTTCTGGGATTCATATCCTCTAGTTACTTGATCTTAGTAATTAATGTGGTACCTATAAATTTGTGTTTACACCAAAATTATTTGAAGATAACAGTTTGTTTTACTCAGTGTGCAATATATACATATTCATAGCTAATTTTCTCATCTGGCCCTAACGGCAGCCGCGGGAATAGAAGGGGCACATTATTATCGTATTATGCATATAGCAATGTGCACGGAACGCTTTGCATAGCTTGACCTTGTACGAATTATATTATGTTGGCCATCGTTTATCTTTAAAATAGAGTACATAAAATCAGTTGAAAGAGGTGGTTTATACAAATAGCTTTTAGTATAAACCCTTCATGGTCATAACCTTTCCAATACAAAACGACATTACAATTTATAAAGTTTTTGCAATCTGGCCGCATAAAGCTGTGCTCTGATGGCGAGTTATGGACACAGCCAAAAACTTGATGGATGACCGCGAATATTTGATGACGTCGCGCTTCTGCCGTAGGAAAAAATCTGGGCACGAGAGTGCTACAGTGATTACATTACATTTTAGACCCTGTTCTCCAGGATTTTGATCATTTAGAAACCTTCAAAGTAAGACTTTTTTTTCGAAGACTTCTCAGTTAGAGAGACGAATTACTTAGCATTCCATGGATTCACCGTGCGGGTGCACGGTCCATAGCGTTGCAGAGGATGAGGCCAGAGGGGCCTGGGACTTGCAACCCAGGATTAGGGTTAAGGGGCCCCTTTATGATATATCAATGGTCCCCTTCACCGCTCGAGCCTCCTCCCCTACCTAACCAAATTTGATAAGATCCTACTAATGCCGCCTTAGTTCTTGGATGGAAGTTACAGTTGTTTTTGGTAGGCCAAGGTCTTTAGGTAGGTTATATAGGGATTTTGCTAGTATTTCCCTTGCTCCTACTTTTACAGCGTATAAATTAACCACACAACCGTTTTTGGTTATTCATTTGTTAGGTTAGTTATATTTGTTTGTTTTATTGTGTGGTCTTTAGGTGTTTGTTTCCCACGGCACAGTAAGTTCTATAAGTACTATGCGTTTTAGATTTTTTGAGTATAGAAATAGTTCTGGTCTGGAAGACGAAACACCAATTATTTTTTAGAGAATAACGTATTATATACGTTGTTCTAAAAGTGCAAATAAAACATTAACTAGTTCAAAAATGAGAATGTCGCAAACAATGTTTCTTTACGTTGTTTGTGAATAAAACGTAACGTAATCAACGTAAATGAAAGAAAAGCGGGAAATGTGAAGGTTTGAGGTAAACAGCAGAAACATAAAGAAGCGGCTTGCTCAGCTATGGGTATAAAAACGGGGAAATGATGATATTTTTTATATTTCTTATTGCATTTAACCACTGTTTTACCTTTTGTAGAAGTGGAAGACGTAGTCAAAATGTAGCAGGCTTGTTATAGATTGGGAATTTGGCCTAAAATATAGCTTACTTACAATTGGCAAGCATTGAATACAGCCTTTGTTTTATGTAGTGCAGCCCGCGGTATATAGACTTCAAACCCACAACCGCCTGATTGTGAGGGTGAGAATGATGCTGATTGACATGTGGTGTTTCGAAATATTTCTATTATAATTTTTAACTGTTATGTACGTAGTATTCTAGAGTACTGCAGCCCCGTATGGAGCCCGACGTACAAGGTACATATTGAACGACTGGAAAAACTGCAGCAAAGATTTTTATACCATCTTTCCTACTCGAATAATCTTTGTAGTAAGTTGGACTCGTATGGCTCTAGATTGTATCACTTTAAGATGTCCTCACTCCAAAAAAGAAGGAACAGCGCTGACCTTGTATTTCTTCACTAGCTTATTCATGGATACATAGATAGTCACTCTTTGCTTGCGAAAATTGAATTTGATATCCCTCGCCCCTCTAGCCGTCTCATTAATCGAAAAACATTCAGCCTTCCACGCACAAACTACGGTCATCATTCATGTTTGTATCGTATCTGTTGTTCTTATAACAATATTTGTCATGATGTTGACATTTTTAACCCCTCAGTCTCTTCTTTTAAGAGGCTGCTATTATCCATTTAAAAACCTTAGTTAATAAATTATTGGTACACAATACTTTTAAGCATGATGTGTTCACAGCAAGAAGGACGTGCGCGCCTGTACATGTTTTATAATGATATTATCACTTGTGTTTAATTAAGTGTACATCCAGTTCAGTGAACCATCAATAATAAAAAAAAAAAAAAAAAAAAAAATGAATTTTCATTCTTTTTAAATTACGATCTAGACTCTTCATTATTGATGATGAGCACTTGTGCCTGAAAAACTTCTAAGGCCTTCGGCATTCAGCAACTAAATGACCTTGCATGATTTTAAAAAGATTGTCATTTATTCTGACCAGTAATTTAGGTCGTAACTTTTAAGTACTGTATTGTACTGTATTAGCCGGGTAGCCCACTGTTGAATACAGCCTTCCCCGTTATGAGGGGGTTTGCCATAATCCCCACGCTTGGCAGGCTTCTTGGGGATCGCAGTGTGAGGTATCAGTTCCTCAGAAAGTGCGGCTGCCGACCTTCTGGTGTGTTATCTCCTGAGTGTTTTTGAAGCAGTGATGGCTCAGTGGCACTGGCTATGGACTGCCACGCAGCAGAGCCAGTAATTCTCAGTTAAACCTGTTAACACCTTCGATCACATCGTCACTTACCATCAGCTGGGAAAGAGAAAAAAAAACTTTAGTCGCCTCTTATGACACCCACGGGTAGAAATGAGGGTGACATTCAAGCCCGGCACCCCACGGGAAATTTTTATGTACCTGGTTCTTATATATGTAAATGACTACTGAAACCTTCACGGTATTCATAAACTAAATGACCTTGCACCGTCTATGAAAGCTTTGCCATAATCAATACGACGCGTTATCTAACAGGAAAAGTTGCTTGCCAATAAATATTACTGGAGCTTATCGCGTCAATAAATTAAACTAGATTAGGATTTATGTATTTTATTATATTAACTGATTACACACGATCGATAGCATATCCAAAACTGGTTGACGTCAAATAGGTGAAAAGCTATAAAACCGTTACCAAAATTTATACAATGTGCTGTAGATGTAATATATTGTACATGAAGGGATCGATGCCTGGTGAAGTTTATATAATTTAATTTCGTTGAACATGCGATTATTTAGTTATTTTATCTTAGAAAGGCTAACAACTACATAGCTTATGCAGAGTACTAATGCAATATATCGATCACTCAAGTCAATCACACGAAAAGTTGCTTGCCAATAAATATTACTGGAGCTTATCGCGTCAATAAATTAAACTAGATTAGGATTTATGTATTTTATTATATTAACTGATTACACACGATCGATAGCATATCCAAAACTGGTTGACGTCAAATAGGTGAAAAGCTATAAAACCGTTACCAAAATTTATACAATGTGCTGTAGATGTAATATATTGTACATGAAGGGATCGATGCCTGGTGAAGTTTATATAATTTAATTTCGTTGAACATGCGATTATTTAGTTATTTTATCTTAGAAAGGCTAACAACTACATAGCTTATGCAGAGTACTAATGCAATATATCGATCACAAAGTGTTATTTTGGTAAATTATATTTTTTTATGTTATTGTGATGGTACGAGCTCGAGGCCCACCTGATGTTAAGCGGACTAACCTCTGCCATTTCGTCACAAGTCACGTATTTCACTGCGCCCGTCACCTTGAGACATAGTAATTAAGTCTCATGTGCCTGTAATGTTATTGGCTCTCAAGGACTGCTGCCGGAACACACCGTAAGGTGCTTGGCGACAGATTTTCTACTTGAGGGTGGTAGCTAGCCAGGCAGGAAATCGCAAAAAGCCCTTCCACCATGCGTTGAAGCTCAAGCCGGCGGTGGGGATCGAACCAGGGTGCTGCGCCGCGGCAGTCCATAGCTATTACCGGTGGCGTTGAATATCAGGTGAACCATCAGCTTGTTTGTCAATCTGAACCGCTTCAAAAGAAAGTCCCTACCAGTAATTATGCGGGTTATTATACGTGTTCATAGGTTATTTTATTGTGGCGGAACAAGCTCAAGGCCCACCTGATGTTAAGCGGACTAACCTCTGCCTATAACAGATGCATTTCGTCACAAGTCACGAATTGCACTGCGCCCGTGGAAGAGCATTACACAACTGACAGGTACGTGACAGAAACGGACGATTAAATCGAGTAGTACGAGAGTTCCACTTATCTATAATGTGCGGGTGGCTTTTCTGGTCGGTGGCAATAGCAGCGTTTGTCAGAATTTACTTTCCATTCAAACTTATAGTCTCGTAATATTTTTAACTGACTGAACACCAAGATAAAACCACCATAAAATCTTACTGAAGTTCAAATTCAGTAAGATTTTATGCATGTTCTTAATCCTTGTTCTATGGTTCTAGTTTGCCACTTTTCCATTAAAATTATGTATTTTATGGAAGTTGTTATTTTCACTTGAAGCAGTGATAGCTCAGTGGCATTGGCTATGGACGGCCGCGCAGCAGGTCCATGGTTCGAATCCCGCCGCGGGCTTGAGCTTCACTGCATGGTGGAAGGGCTTTTTGCGAATACCCGCATGGCTAGCGACCACCCTTAAGTAGAAAATCTGTCGCCAAGTGCCTTATAGTGTTTATAAGTATCACTTATAAATAAGCAAAAATAATATTTAACAAATTATTGAATCACAAAATTATTTAACTATTTTAATGATATTTATACAAAATATTTACATATGATGCATCAGGGTATTCCATTATGGTATATTTCGTGGCACGTAGTCACCAAAGTTATTGGTGTATTCAACATTTGTACTGTATTGTCCGGGAACACTTATTTTAATATAATTTTATAACCATTTAAAAAATACTATTTTTTAGTTTGTGCTGAATTTTGAGCGTAATATCTAATATTATGAGGTATATAATGGCTAAATTTCTCATTGTAGGTTGCCGTATAAGCTGTCTATGTTGTAGGCAAAGTTGTAGCCAAAATTTTCAACTTTGCCTAGAAGATTAAAAAAGAACTTAATAAACGTACAATTCAAAAATACATTTAATATTACGAGCATTTCAGTAGTTCTACTATCGATAAATCTACGAAATATATAGAAAAGCTCGTAAATACCACTTTTCTAGCACAAAAGCAAAGTTCATTACATATCATTCCCATACAAACAGTGAATCAGAGTTAGGGTTGTGCTAAAAAATCAGAGTTTGCATATTAAAAAATAATGCTTTCTAGATAATTCTAATGTTTATGTATGAAATAGTATGATGGAAACTACCAAGATACTTATAATATAAATATTGCTAGAAATATTTTTTGTAAGCTTTAAACTGGTACTCAATGTATGGGTATACAGAATCAAAACTTACTCAGTTAATGTATCAACTGGATTGTGCACTGCTGAATATAGCCTCCCCATGACAGTGGCATTTGCCATAATCACCATGCTTGGCAGGTGTCGTGGGGATCGAGCAAAGCAGAGAAGATAACAGTTCCTCAGGAGGCGCTGCTGCCCATCTTTCGGTATTTTTCCCTTATTCGCCTCTTACGAAAACCACGGGAAGAGATGAGGGGGTGACATTTCGCCCGGCACCCCACGGTTACTAAGTAACAACTAAAATATACCGAATACTTGTAAGAAGTGTACATATGTGTTCCGAACTACCGCAAAACTTGCAAAGCTTGAGTAGTCTATGAGATATCTATGGGTGATGTTTTTTAAAGTTGGTTTTCATTTTATTTGCTGAATCTTGTTTAAAATTGAAAATAAATTTAATTGGTGACGGTGAAGATGGAAATGAAGCAAAGTGAGGTTTCCTGATCTCAGTGACTGTTCTGTAACCTATTGTTAAAGTCAATAGGGAAATTAGGAAACAAGATGAATGTTTGAGAACTTTAGGTACGATTACATGAAATGTAATCTAAAAGAAGCAAGCATGAAGTACCAAGCTTGCGGTGGCTTGGGACGGGCTATAAGGGGAGTTGAGGGGGTGCGTGGGGGCCCTAGGCCCCATGCTAAAATATAATATGGCACGAATTTTGAATAGTTCTCATAATGATAATGTGTTGTTGTTTTTGTTTCCTGGTTAACCTTTGATACTTGTTAAATTCTTGTCGTCATATAAATATGTCCTTCAATTGAACCTAGGCTTTATAGCACAAGTGGCGACAATATGAGAATGAAACAACCTGTATATAATACACCAATACAACATAATCACCAGCCTAACATATAAACATGCAAAAAGCAACAATTGGCAATAATAACACAAAATATTTAAATATGTATTTTATTATATTTAAAATCTATAAAAATAAGTACTTTACATATTTATTTTACATCTTAGGAAAACCTACAATTTTTTTATAGTATGTTAGTGACTGGCCAATTATAAGCTTCCATCGATAGACAAAAAAGTATTCAGTCAAATTTAGCAGTTTTTTATAAGGGGTGAGAAAATTGTAAAAGTTAAGTTTGAGTATCAAAACAATCGACAGGTAAACTTTGCTACCTTATTAATTAACAAGTAATCATTTTTTCGACAAAAGAAATAGTAGTCCAATATCGACCGTTGAATCTGCAAAAGTAATCTGACATATACATGATAACGTACCCAGAGTCGAATAGAGAAACTTATCGCTTTTGGAAGTCGGTTAAAAATAGTGACAACCATAGCCCCGGGCATTTTCTTACCTCGTAAGTAATCAAAAGGTTGCAATAGTCAGTATTCTACAGAAAAATCTAAATATTTCGGGCGCCACGAAAATACACGTGCTACACCCGCGTCTGCCTGTAATACGTTAGTGTTAACATGTAAAATAATATTAAATTATGTTGCCACAGTAATGATAAGCTTTACCCCATTTCTGAAAGCAGAAAATATATTACATATACCAATAAATTTGGTGTTTTATCAATTAGGCAAAATTGAAGATAGTTGGAAAAGTTGCAGCAGTTTACGGTATTTACATTGCTAGGAGTGGAAATAACATCATAAATACAAGGTTTACAAAAATTTAGCCTGCACTACGAGCCCTCTGTTTTCGCCCGGACCCATCTCTCAGGCGTCCTTGTTGTCTTTGATTTATCCAAGATGCCTAGCAATTTCCAGGCGGATACCAAAGCTAGAGGGTGGATACCTCTACGCAGTTAAAATCAGTGGGTCGAAAATAACTGTTACATAATGTCGTCTTAGGTTTCGCGATTATTACAGATAGTGTTTAAACAACTTTAAACGGTTTAAATCGCGTATATTTATCATTATTTTTGGCCCGACATTATTCGGCTAAGTCACCCCGTGACCACGATCACTGCAAAGTGTTTCAAACGTTGGGACAAAAATAATGATAAATATACGCGATTTAAACCGTTTAAATTTGTTTGAATACTAACTGTTACATACTTACCTACATCAAAGCCAACATACTAAGTGGCTCCCAAAATGTATTCAAGCTTACCTTTATAACAACATGACCCACAGCCATAATACATAGAAAGGTACTTAACACTTCTGATTCAATAACGTTGGGGCTAAAAGGTCGGTAGGTACTACATATATACATAAAGTAGACATTAGTCGGGATAAACGGTAAACTATAATGAGACATATAATAACTTTTACATAACATATACCATTTAATTTATTAATTTTTGTCGAGCAAGTATAATATTTTTTCATAAAATTAAACCTGTTCCTTTAGTATTTCTAGACTTATAAGGGTTCCATACTAGAAAGTGGGATCCTATTTACGTAGGCTTATATAAATGAATGTATCTCAAACTTAAGATTGGTTTAAGTCTTCAAAGCGCTTTCCATATACAAACGTAGTTTCGCCATATTTCAAAAACCAATTTTGCATTCATGTCTTTCAGCCTATCTACGCTTCTGGATTACCAATATTCTGTAAATTTAAGTATTTCCAAAAATATTAGATTATACCTTTTTGTTTGGGAATACTAGTAAGCACATAAAGCGGTAAAATAAATAATATATCGAAAAACTGGCAAACCACAGGAATTATAATTAGGTTCAGGGATATACATGCAATTAAACCGAGTTTGAACACTTGGTATTTAAAATATGACAAAACTTCGTTTGTACCGAGAGAGCTACGTGTATGTATACTATATATATGTATGTAAACTTATGATGCAGTTTTTACGTCCAAAGTATGCAGGAACATCTGTCACTGCATCTTGAGATGGATTTCAATTTTGAAGTGTATTAATTAAAGCAATGCTAAGCCTCGGCTATCGGTCCGTAATAAATAAAAACTAGTGGCTCTCCAAGCTGTAGACCTCGCGAGTCTGCCCTTGCATAGCATACAATTGAATAAAGGTTCACTGCGCATGCTAATGGGAGAATGGCTCGAGAAATCAAAAAATCTACATATGTATTGTAGATAATAAATGATTTTCTTGGATTATGTCCAAGAAAAGCAATGACTCGCGGGCCCCAGCGAAGGCTGGTTGTATCGGAAATAGGTAGAGTAGGTAGTAAATATACAATAATTTTACATACCTGGTAATGTTTTTATCTCGAATTAATATATTGGCTACAAAAACACGGAAAATAAATAATTGATTATACGAAAGAGACAGAGAGAGCATATCTCTTTTAGGCAACTGACGTGCATATCACAACATTGCCATTAAATTAAGTGCAGGCGTCCACACTTTCAACACCTTATAATGTATATCTCCATCATTTGAGAAAAATCCTAAACCTGAATCGACAAAAAATGTTATGGATTTATCAAACCTGCTCACAAAACTTCGTGATAATCGGTTAAGAAATGCGACCTGTAGAGAAGAACAACCGGAAATACGTAAGCATTTTTGTCTAAGTTGAAGTAGCGACGCTTCGCTCGATCTAAGTTCTCGCTTGGTCAAAAATAACAAACCGTTAAATTTATAAGCAAAAACCGAGTTTTGATATATGATTTTTCTTTTTGCTCTATCATCAAAACTATTGCATATAATTGCCAAACCTGCTATGATTACAGTCCTACATCTAGCGTATAAAAACAAATACTTAATCCTGCAAACCAAATCTATTTAGATAAAAATCTATTCAAAAAAGTTATTTTGCACGTTTCAGCGTCTTAAGTGACCCCTTGTTAACGAAAAACGTTTTACTTGTCTTCCTTAATCTACTAAAGAAACACAAAGAAAACGATTTTTCGTTTTCGTTTCTTAATTGTTTGTAATAGAATAAAGCGAGAATTCATCCAATGAGATAAATATTATTTGTCCTTCTAAGAAAGTATTTCTGTTGAGGTTTCTCAAATTGCAGATACAAAAAAGCTTTCGAATATTTAAATTGTTCCTAAATGGACGGATGTCGTAATGGAACGGATCATTTGCGTTGAGATTCCGCGATGGGAGCGAGATATTAAACAACAAATACATTTTTAGGGATCAAAGCGTTCTAAGAAAACAACCTTTTACGCAAGAATAAAAATACTATCAGCTGTAACGACAGCTATCAGTAAGTAGCCTGCGTAGGATCCGTACATTACAGATGCTGATTTTATTATACCTTATTAGGTTTAAAAGTTATAATCTAATATGTGTATAGGTGTGATTATCTTTGTCGTGATAAAGAATATTATTTTTATTTAATAAGTAATAATATTCACGGCGGCATTTGCGACTATGGCACTGCTTTACACAGTTCTTAGCTTAACAGTTTCATGTATTTTAGTACTTGTATTTTGGCAATAACGCATGCTCTGCGTTTTTACAAAATTATAAATTGACAAGAGAAAAAATTGTGTTATTGCAAAAATAAAAATATTAAACTTGTAGGAAAATTAGTCATGTTTGTAGTACAACGTAAGTTGAATTATAGGTGTTGCTCCAGTTCCATCCCCATACGATGGTTGAAGAAAGAGAGGAAAAATTTGAGTTATGTGTCATTGTCATGTTAGCTTAATCAATCAGAGCATACCCTGGCTATAGGGATGGATGACGCGGGTTCGTATCCCGCACATTACTATAATTTTTCTCCTCGTTAATTTGTTATTTTGTAAGGTTTATATATGTTATTAAAATTATTACAATAATCGTGTGCTTCAAGTGACACCACAGTTTGATGCCAACAGCCAAACGTCGAGGTAAGTAAATGACATTGTAATCAAAGATTAACCTCGTGAGACTTCTTAATATAATAATAATTATAAACGTTTGATTTTGAAGTCTATCCTCATGATCTACAATACTAACTATCTTCTCTAATACTTTAATATTAATAGGAAATATTAAAGTATTTAACAACGGAATTTAAAAACGGAATATAAAACTTTTTATTAGGTACGTTTTAAAGTTAAAATTGGACAATACACTTATGGACAAAATTCAGTACTTAGACAGAGTTTGGACAATTCCTCAGTATAGATAACACAAAGTTTTAGTAAAATTTTTCGTGTTTATTTGCTCAATGTTTATATATCCACAATTTTAAAAACAAGATAGACCGCAGTACCCTGTTTCGATCCCCACCGCTGCGCTGGCTTGAGCTTCACCGCATGGTAGAAGGGCATTTTGCGATTGCCCGCCTGGCTAGCTACCACCCTCAAGTAGAAAATCTGTCACCAAGCACCTAACAGTGTGTTCCGGCAGTAGTCCTTGAGAGCCAGTGAAATTACAGGCACATGAGACTTAACAACTATGTCTCAAGGTGACGGGCGCAGTGCAATTCGTGAGTTGTGATGAAATGCATCAGTTATAGGCAGAGGTTAGTCCGCTTAACATCAGGTGGGCCTCGAACTTGTTCCGTCACAATAACATTTAAAAAAAACCTACGAATAATTCCTAGTATATTTATTATAATTACTAGCTGTACCTGCGACTCCGTTCGCGATTGCCGTACCTGAAGAATAATTATTCACATTTGAACACTGTTTATCTCATATAATGCAACGTTGTAGTCTGCGGTGAAGCCCTCTTAGTAAAGCATAGCCCAAAAAGGAGCTTTTTACTTTATATTTCAAGACATAACTCGGAGAGTTCCTTCGCGATTCGCACAATAACTGTTGACTGTTGACAAGAGACTTTGTGCGTTTGTTTGGAATTTCGATAACAAAACGGAGTTTTTTCGCCGATGTTCTCCTTGTTTGGCGGTAGAACGAAAATATATTAGATTGTGCACTTCAATTGCGCAGTCTCCGAAATATATCCGGCAAAGGATAGATAGTTAAAAAAACTGATTGTGGTGAATATTCCAGATTTTAGACTTTTATTTTAGCAAGCTTGCAAAACCAAATAAAGTGTGCAGGGATGCCCGTGGGGTGCCGGGCTACCCGTGGGATGCTGAGCTACCCGCAGAGTTTTCTGAGGAACTGATATCTCACACTGCGATCCCTAAGACGCCTGCCAAGCGCGGGGATTGTGGCAAACCCACCCATAGTGGGGGAGGTTGTGTTCAGCAGTGGACAATCCGCCAGATACAGTAATGCAAGCTTTGCTTTCTTGAGCCTCTTGCCTTGTTAGTCTCTAGCTGATATTTAGCAGATAAATCTCAAAATTCTCGAATAATACAATGACACTTTCGTAGATGCCCATGAATAAAAAATATTGCCTGAGTTATAAAAACCATAAATAATATTCAGTACTAAGATTGCAAGAAAATGTCATTAAAGAGATATCAGGATCACATGATCAGAATGAGAGTAAAAAAAACACAGTTGTTTCATAATAATAAAATATTAATATAATAGAAATATTGATTTGGTACCTTAGCTGCGCCTAAATGGACACTTAGTATAGAAAAGCTGATTCTTTTTGCGAATGCCGTCAGACGGGCGACCACCCTCAAGTAGAAAATCTGTCACCAAGCACATAACGGTGTGTTCCGGCAGATGTCCTTGAGAGCCAGTAATTCTAGGTTAAGCCTATTAACACCTTCGACCCCATCGTCAATTACCACAAGGTGAGATTGTGGCCAAAGAAAAAAAAGACGACTGTAATATTTACGGGACAATCTTTGAAGTACCACTATTCCAACAAAAAAATAATGTATGGATTGGACTACGCGTTAGTAAATTACAACTGAGTGTACATTTTGATTTTCATCCCCTCTCTCAAGGAAACCGTGCTGAATTTTGGGATAAAAAGTATATAATGTTCTAACACGTAGTATGAACTGCAATCATGCTAAGTTTCATTGAAATTAGTAGTTTTGGCGTGACGCGCGGATACAGACAGACAAAAATAAAAATAAAATTCAGTCAGTCATCAGATTTAGCTAAAGAATGCTCATATTTTTTTTTAAATATCTTCTTTGTATAGAATTGGACCTGTACAGTTTTATTATTTGGATTGATTAGTATTTCTGCCTATGGTATTTATGATTTGTCATTTGCAATGACCAAAAATATTATTATAATAATATCAAAACGGTTAAGTAGGTTTTATTCAAACATTCCAAAGTGTGTGTGTATTTGTTTGTGGGATACCTCTTAAAGCTACTACGCGATTTTTTTATGAAATTTGGTGCGTAGGTAAGTTGGGATGTCAACGTGGGGACCGCAGGGTGAAGATAGTTTGATATTTAAGGTATAATAACAAATATTTTTAAAATATTTTATGAAAACATCAATTTAATATTTTAATAAAACACTTAAAAATACAAAAATATATGTAGTGACAATTCCGCCTAATTTTCCTGTTAAGCCGACGTGACGTCACAAACGCCAGAAATTTCTCGATCGTGCGCTCGTAGAGTCGAGACCTCCTGAGGGTGCTTCGTGTAGAAGTGAAACGCGTCGAAAACTCTTACGGTTTGGCTGCGTGGCGTTTGTGACGTCACGTTGGCTTAACAGGAAAATTAGGCAGAATTGTCACTAAATATATTTTTGTATTTTTAAGTGTTTTATTAAAATATTAATTTGATGTTTTCATAAAATATTTTAAAAATATTTGATTTGATTAGATATGGATTTCCGCAAAGTAACGCCTGAATCTATTTATTTAAGGTATGTTTATCATTTTATTGGAGTACTAACATTATGTAGCAATGATAGCCGAGCGGTTATAGCTATGGACTGCGGTGCCGCAGGTCCATGGTTCGAATCCCACCGCCGGCTTGAGCTTCACCGCATGGTGGAAGGGTGTTTTGCGAATGCTTGCCTAGTAAGCTACCACCCTGAAGTAGAAAATCTGCCGCCAAGCACCGAACAGTGTGTTTCGGCAGCAACCCTTGAGAGCCAGTACAATTATAGAAAAATTATAGGCACGTGAGACTAAACAACTGTATGTCTCAGGGTGACGGGCGCAGTGCAGTTCGTCACATGTCATAAAATGCATCTTTTATATGCAGTGGTTACCGCTTAACATCTGTTGGGCCTCGAGCTTGTTCCGTCACAACAAAAAACAAAACACAATATTGAATTTCGATAGAATCAATGGTAAAACAACACAGGATATTTTTATCTTCCTCTATAGTTTACATTACATTACTTCTAAGCGGATCAAACGGCGAGGCTTCAATAGTGTTATTTGTTTATTACCTTTTTTATCTATCTGTATAGGTGTTTCATAAATCTAATAATAATATTTACCATCATCAAATATTGTCAATAAAGCCAATTGTCTATTTAAGGTCTCCGATGGAGTCAAGAACTATAATTAATAAGATAAACATTAAAATATCTATTACCTACAGTTACATAAAGAATGAAATATTTTACTGCTCAATTTCAACTTCTCTTTACGTCTCTTTCATTTTATAAGATGTTCTTGATAGCTCTCACCTGATGGTACATGATGATGTGGTCGAATATGTTGTTCAGGCTAACCTAGAATAACTACTCTCAAGGACAGCAGCCGGATCACACGGTTAGGTGCTTTACCATGACTTTTAAACGGTTTAAAATGTATGAGATATCATTTGATTCGTCTTGATAGCGCAAGTGACACTAGGCACATTAAAAGAATAAAAAACTAAACAGGCGGATTTTAGACGCCATATAATGAGAAAAAAAAATGTTTGCTTCCAAATCCATCTAGTAGAGTAATACAAAAGGGTTTTAAAAAGCGATCCCATTAATATATTATAATATAAGTTGCTGTATTTTCAATGAAACTCTAAAACGCTTAACGAAAATAAATAATTTGCAGTTGGGTTTTTGTACTTGTTAAATTTATGTATACTTGTTTAAAGTATCAATTATCCCAGAAGTATAATTATATATTTTTATCATTTATTGTTATACAAAACTTGCACTGAACAGACAACGAAACGTACTTTTTAATACAATCAGTGTAACGAATATATAATATAATAATGTAACAAGACCAGCTATTAACTTCTTACCAACCTCGTCTTACCAGACCTTGATTTTTACGTATTTTTGCTATGAATACAATTTTCTAGCTATTTAGCTCGCCAAACTACCCATAAAAAGTCACTAACTCCCATTTACGAGTTACTCCAGGAACCTATTGAAAGTTAAAGTCGGCGAACGTACTACTCTTAGAAAACATCGAAGATAACAGGATGATTGTATTTTTAGGGTGCGGTTTCATCAAAACGGCGACTATGTTACAAAAATAAATATTATACTAAGGGTATAGTCATAGAGCTAAACCGTTATAAATATTGATAATAATTTCGATACGATGATTCGTAACTCGTAATTAATACAAAAATTGACAGTACTAAATAGATGTTGTCTTAGTATGGCAGTCGATATATCATGGTGGTAGCGCATTTTGTGAATGCCTTGGCTAACTACCACCCTGAGTTAGAGAATCTATCGCTGAGCACCAGCAGCTGTCCTAGACAGTAATTCTAGGTTAGCCTGAACAACATACATATTCGACTTTTTTTTATGTATATATTTTTTTATATTGTTAGGTTTGCAATAACGCCTGCTATGCGGATTACATTACAAAATCACATATATACCATAGGAAAAATTTAAGTCCTTTGCGGGATTCGAACTCGCGACCATCCACCCCTTGAGGCGGGGTTTGCTTGCCATCCCAATACGATGGTTAAAGATGGAGAAAGATTTGAGTTATGACGTCATGTCATGTTAGCTCAATTGGTTAGCGCATACCCCGGCTCAAGGTGTGGACACGGGTTCGAATCCCACACATGACTTAAATGTTTCCTATCGTGTATTTGTGATTTTGTAACAAATTTGACCCCATCATCATTTACAATCAGGTCCAAGGCACATAACATACACTCAAGTATCCAAGGCTAATGGGTTTTCTATAAAAAAGCACGAACATAACAGCAATGCACGAACATATCCGTAATAACATAAGTAATGTAGTGTAACGATCTCCTCAAACCATAACGGCAGTCTGTGTACGTACATTATACTCGTATATTAAATAATAATTATTGCCAGAATTAATTCCTGACTTAAGCTACCTAGTTAATTAATGAAGTACGTAATGAGTTACTGAGTCGTCAAATGACTTGTTTACACATAATTAATGACAGACGTGTAACCGGAGCGGTACAAAGTGATTCAGAGGGACTACTTCAAATATTATATTTCGGTATATACCGCTTTAGCAGAAATTTTATTATTTATAGATATAATACCTAGATCTAGTAACGTACGTATGTTACTAAGTGAGCAGATGATCAAGTTGTTTGCCTGTTGATAATTGGCACGGCTGTCAATTACAGCAACAGTATCATATTTCACGTTCTGCTTGGAACTGCCCTGCACTGGTCACTCCAAGACGTTAAGTCTTACATCTTTATCGCTCAGTAATTATACTTGCTACAATGCCCGTCTCACCTCAATACAGTAGTGTTTGCATACTATTGATTCGAGGCGGATAATCTGACTCTGGGTTGGTGGGACTATCCCTCTACGGTCAATTCTTCATTGCTGAGAGCGTAGTCTCTCTTGGCTAAGTGGGATCGGACAAACTTTCCATTGTTTCAGTCCACGGCCTTCCTCACTGTGGCATAGAATTTTAACGAAGGTGTGGTGCCTCTGATCTGGTCAAACCATCTAGTTGGTGACCGTCCTCTTGATCCTTCAGTGTTGCCAACTATAACCAGTTTTTCTAGACTATCG
The DNA here is from genome assembly GCA_963890685.1 of Plagodis pulveraria. Taxonomy (NCBI): domain Eukaryota; kingdom Metazoa; phylum Arthropoda; class Insecta; order Lepidoptera; family Geometridae; genus Plagodis; species Plagodis pulveraria. The sequence goes on from OY982950.1 coordinate 9,132,006, forward strand.
TCCCCTCTCCTGATTATATGTCCAAAATACACGAGAATGCGCTGATGGCAAGTGTGAATAGACGAGTCTCAATTTAAAGTTGCATAATTTTGGATGGATTTGTCCGCTTTGCATGTGGTGGGAAGACGGACTCCTGCGCTACCACCTGGTGATCACGAGAATATTTTATGTATAGGCAATAGCTGTCTAGTGTTTTACCATGATCCCATCTATAAAGTGGTCACAGATAGCAAATGGGAATTGGTAATCATGGACAGCTGCCGGAGGGTGTTTGGTGACAGGTATTTTACTACAGGGACACTCTGACTACTCTCTGACACTAACGACACTCTGTTATCCACCTGTCCATTCGATTTTCACTGGTACCTACAATTCTTCCTGGTATAAGAGCCAGTGCCAAACGGGATGAGAAACTTACCTGAAACTTATAATAATTTGTGTAGTATGTTCACCCAAAACCAAATATTAAACTAGAAATTTAATAAATTTTCAGAATCTCAGGAGTGAATATAGCTTAAAAAACTTACCACCACGCACCGGGCTTAACAGAGCTGAAATGCTGTGCTTGTATTGAATTACGTAATGGTCATAGGAGACGGTGCATTCAGTGCTGCGTTAAAAGTGGGAGAATCGTATTTCCGCTAGTAATGAAAATTTGTGTGTTCTGAAATTCGTTAATTTGATTTAGCTTAGCACGCGATAGTACTTGTAATCATATAGAGAAACGCTTAATCAAAAATATAAGATAAAATAAGATAACTTATTGCCAAAAAAGATTTATTAGTAAATACAATCGTTAACTTAGATTCTAGAATAATTAAAACTCTTATTGAGTAATATATTGCCAGCGAGCCCCAAACTAAGCACTAAGCCTGTATCTTGGGGATCGAGTGCAGTTTTCAAAAAGTTCGTTGTGTTGTTCATGACATAATATGTTTGCAAACATATAATTACAGTACTGTATCAGCCGGATTATCGACTGCTGAACACAGCCTACCTCAGTATGAGGGGTTTGCCATTACCCCTACGCATAACAGGCGTCTTGGGAATCGTAGTGTGAGATATCAGTTCCTTAGGAAGCACTGCTGCCCACCCTGAGGTTTGTTACCCTTAGTCGCCTATTACGACAACCACGGGTAGAGATGAGGGGGGTGACATTCTAGCCCAGCACTCCACGGGAAATTACAGTAGTTACCCACAATTCACTATATACGCTTTGCTCTTAGAAAATAAAACAAGTTCCTGTCTCTCTTTGTAGCAGCCTGCATTTCAATTTAGTAAATAAACACTCAGCTGTTTACTTTTGGAACGAATTATTCAAAGCGAATTTTTCATTACTCAATGAAATTGCATTGCTCGAGAGAAAACTTAGTTTTACTTTTAGGAGAATCTTTATATTTATAGTGATATTGGCGTTGTTTTTACATAAGCCAATATAAATAGAGTTGAATGCAAGCTGATACTAAGTAAATATTGCTCAGAACAGGCCCGATTTAGTTCATGGGGCACTCACTCACAGCATCAACCTAACGATCTAGTCAGTCCTCTTACGTCACTTCTATCTTCAGTTTCTATGCTGGCTAAGGAATCAAGCCTTGGCCAAAGGCCTCTGCTGAGCTTGGTAGAACAACTATACCATGGTGTCTCTTAAATCTGTTCTTTAAGTCAGTCAGTACGTACCATTGATAAAGTTAGTTATCAACGGCTTATTTATATCTATACTTATGCTACGACTGTAACAGGTCCAATTCTGTACGTTTTAAATATTTTGAAAATAAATTTTGATAGCAGAGCAGCTGATACTGATGCAAAACTGTTTCTTTTATTTTGTCTGTCTGTTTGCATACTGGTCACGCATCACGCCACAACTACATAATAAATTTCAATGAACCTCTGTACGATCTGAGTTCATCCCTGAAGTAGGATATTGTGTGCTTTTATCCCGAAATTCAGCACGGTTCTCGTGGGAGAGGGGATGAATGTCAAAATGTACAGTTAGTTGTAATTTATTAACGCGTAGTTCGATTTTAATATAATTATTTTTTGTTGGATTAGTGGTAATTTAAAGATTGTCACGTAAATATTCGAAAGTCGTCGGTTTTAATTGAAAAATTACAGACATCACAACCTAAACATTTCGTTCCAAATAATTTGATCTTAGGAATGTTTAGCAACCTTTGAACGTACGGCTCATCTTAAGCTGGCGTTCATACTTAATCGTATAGGCATTATAAGGAGGTCTATTGTCAAATTCGGACCACTCCAAAAGCTTTAAATTAATGTAACACCGCCACAATATACGGACATATTACTGAATTACATACAGGGTATCAAGAACAGGAATATGAACAACTTTAACCACGACCTTACCTTAAAATCGTGATAAAAAGTCAACTGTTCTACACTCAGAGTCATTTTCATATTTATGTGATCTGTGGTCCATTCAGGCGCAGCTAAAGTATGAAACAACTGTGTTTTTTTTATCTACTCTCATTCGGCTTAGCTTCCTGATATATCTTTATTGACATTTTGGTGCAATCGTAGTAAGTACCTGCTTAATATTATTTATTAGGGTTCCGTACCCAAAGGGTAAAAACGGGATCCTATTACTGAGACTTCGCTGTCCGTCTGTCCGTCCGTCCGTACGTTCGTCCGTTACTCCGTCCGTCCGTCTGTTACCAGGCTGTATCTCAAGATCAGTGATAGCTAGACAGTTAAAATTTTCACAGAGACAGTATTTCTATTGCCGCTATAACAACAAATACTATAAATTTAATAAAATAAATATTTAAGGGGGGCTCCCATACAACAAACTTGATTTTTTTTACCGCTTTTTCCTCGATACTAATAACCGTGACAGGTAGACGCTTTGACTATTCACAGAATATTTAGTTTTATGTTCTCTTTAAATGTAATTACTTGAAATAAAACAAATAATTAAGGGGGCTCCCATACCATAAAAGAGGTTTTCACCGTACCAACCCAGCTCAAAAGAAAAGTGTCTGAATGGTACGGAACCCGTCGTGCGCGAGTCCCACTTGCACTTGGCTGGTTTTAATGTTTTTGTATTACTCAAGCAATATTTTTTATTCATGGGCATCTACCAATATACCATTGTGTTATTAGATAGTTTTGAGATTTAGCACTGCGCCCGTTTTAGCTAAAGATTTCCACTTAAGAGGCCTTTTACATTATGCAGCCCTCTCACTCGCACTTTTCAAGATAATTTCAATTAGCAACAATATGGTTTATATTTTTTAAAATGTGGTCAATCAGCATGCTACTATAGATGTTCTCAACATATTTTTACTTTGTTACATGTTGAGTCCAATTAGAATTAGAGGCCCAAAATTTAAAATAACTAAATTACGCGTTTTGGATCCCCCATTACAGATATCAAAATGAAAATTAGTAGAAAACATCTATAGTTGTATGCAGCGAAATAATGATTAACCACATTAAAAAAAATATAAACCATATTGTTCCTATTTGAAATTATCTTTAAAAGTGCGACTGAGAGGGCTGCAAAATGTAAAAGGACTCTTAACACCAAGTGGGCCTCGTGTTTGTTCCATCACAAATACATATTATAATAAACGTTAATATCATTGTACTTTATGATCCGAAACCTAACACAATTATTTATGTATCCAATGTTTTATTCTATGACCAGCCGACTCACGGCTGCCCTAAATTTTTGGCAAAGATATCATGGTTAATCCATAACTTAATGTATCATAAAAAAACGTACGTTTAGGTAAAGCTGCAGCCTATTTGTTCAATCCATTTGATCGAATTGAACATAAATAACTATCATTATAAATTTAAGATGTTTTATCTATATCGAGCTAAGCACATCACTATAATGTACCCTCTCTTCCATTTTGTACGCTGTTCTATAAAGCAGTCGTAACCATTGTAAACGTGAAATAAAATAGTAATTGCTATTCAAAAGTATTTTTGGCCTTTTTATCCTACACTATTATCAATTAATAACCAAAAAAAATACTCACTACTACGATATTTTTAGAAAATCTTATTTCCAGACATTTTGATGCAATTGAAAAAGAAAATGAGGTTTGGAGGATTCCACTCACGTTTTAGTACTTAGAAGTGTTAGGTTTACTAGGCACCTACGAAGTCTAAATCCTGATAGTCGAGATATGCTAGAGTATTCGATAAGCCCTCTGGGGTTTAAAGTTTTACGACAAGCTTTTACGAATGTTTAGATAAAATCTTATGGAATTTAAAATTTTATTAGACCAAAACATTACGACACAAATGTAGATGTTATTTTACTACTTTTTTTGTTGCAGTATTACTTAGATAGTATTTGGAGATGGCGTTATATCAAGGTATACCTTTTTTTGTGAGATGGTAATAGGTCAAACACGGAGCCCTCCTGGTGTTAAGTGGAAGCAAAGTATAACAGATGCAATTTGTCACAAATGACGAACTGATCTGCGTCCGTAATAATGATATTTTTTTTTACATCTCTCTTGAAGCGCTCGTAGCGAAGCTTACTTAGCTGTTCTCAACCGGTCAGCAAAGTTAAGCAACGTCGCCCGCGGTCATGAGTTGGATGGGTGACCGCTAATGACATTATTAATGAGCACTTCTGTGCTTCGGAGGGCACGTTAAGCCGTCCGTCCCGGTTGTTGTCTAAGGATGGCAGTCGTTGAAGCATGTGGTAGGGCATTTTGCGAATGCACACCTGGCTAGCGACCACCCTCAAGTAGAAAATCTATCGCCAAGCACCTAACAGTGTGTTCCGCCATCTGTCCTTAAGAGCCAGTGAAAGTACAGGCACAGGAGACTTAACAGCTATGTCTCACAGTGACGGGCGCAGTGTAATTCATGACACTTGTGATGAAATGCATCTGTTATAGGCAGAGGTTAGTCCGCTTAACATCAGGTGGGACCTGAGCTTGTTCCGTCACCATAACAGAAAAAAAAAGTGCCTTTGACTGTAACGATACAACAGTAATTGCACGTTTAATCAGCCTCCATATTGTCTACTCTAATGATATGTATATATAATACTATATAGCATCGTAGGCCTTCAGTCTTTGATAATAATTGACGTAGGAGTTCTATGTGCTTAAGTCAAGTACTCTTAGATCCACTCGCCCACGCAAATTGATTCCCTCTCTAATTGTGTGTAGGTAGATTTAGGACATAGAGGGACTATGTCCAAATTATATATAGGTACACCAGTGACGGCAAATGAAGATTGTTTTCAAAACAGTTTTTGCTTATAAATTTATTTTGAAGCGCTCGTAGCGAAGTTTACTTAGCTGTTCTTAACCCTTTGCAACCGAGATGATGAAAGATGGATTTTATAGCAAAAAGTTACTAAAACCGAGTTTTAAGAGTATTTAGAACGTAGGAAAAATAAGAAAAAAAAATCGTTTTACTACCCTGATGGTTAAAAACTAACTGCACGATCGTGCGTGTCAGGAATAAATTGTAAATGCACGATCATGCAGTTAGATATTATCAACTATGTTTAGTGAAATAAAATGATAAATATCATAATCACAGGTGTTTATTAATCATATGAGTCTTACAATCAGCCTTCTTAGTATTATTTAAAGTATTTGGTGTACTTAGCCAGCAATTAGTTGCAATAGACAAATAAGTATTTATAATCTAACAGTTTAGTTAAGTATTAGGAACTCTTTAATAAAATACAGATATAAAAAATACAATCATTTTTTATGATATTCTAGGAAACAGTTTTGGCCGCGAGATAGGCAGAGATACACATTACACTTAGTGCATCTGATCTTAGAACGACTAGTACACAATTCAAATTTACAAGCTCTTGGTGACTTGATTTCATCAAAGATCGGATAGTGCTCGTAACCATCATATCTTAAAGTATCTGGTGGCCTAATGGCTCTCTGATATTTTCGTGGAATCACTACTGGTACTTCTTCATCGTGCTCTTCTTGGAGCCTTCGTTTTTGCGGAGCATTTGTCAATACTTCGTGGATTTCAAGGCGGAAGTCTAGCAGTTGTAAAATTTTATTTCGCGGGTATTTATTGGCATCACAATCCATTTTATAACCCTCCATGCGTTTACAATTGCTAGGTCAAAAAAGTGAATTAACACCTTTAAGGTCCACTTTCTTGTTTTCCAGAAGGTCTTGTAGTACTCCATCTGTTGATCTAAAACGTCTACCCCACCCATGTTTTTATTGTACATAGACACAATACTAGGAGCTCTCACATCAACATAGGCATTCTGCTTCTTTTCCCATCGCTTCACAAGGATATTATTAGCAGAGCTGGTACAATTAGAAGCAAGCAGAACACTTTTGTTGTCTTTCCATTTTACAACAACTGACGAAGCTCTGACCATTTCATCACTATCGCCTCGTGACATTTTCTTATCATCTTTTAGTTTTAAGCTTGATCGATCAGGGATTCGATTCAACATGATCGTGCCTGTGCAGTGCAGACCTCGTTTATTCATTTCTTCAATTAGCGGTATGGTAGTAAAGTAGCGGTCCTGGTACACACAACTCCCCGCAGGTATGCTGTGTGACAGGTGAAGAATGACTGAAGGACAAAGACCAAGTGAGCTATCTTCTTCACCGAACATTGTTTTAGCCCCTCTATAAATTTCGAAGTCAAGCATGAGACCGTCGCTGGTAGTTAACACGAAGTTTTTGAGGCCTGTAGGTCGAGGCTTGTTCTTTACCACCTGGCGTAGAGCACATCTGCCGGTAAACGGTATCATTTATTCATCAATGGAGTAAAATCCAGGGCCTCTCTCTTGCTTACGACAGCCGTCTCTTATTTTGTCGATCATTGGTTGAACTTTCCAGCAAGGGTTGTTGGTGCCAGGCGGCGCCGTGTCCATCTCGACCACGTGTAAATCATTCCGAAGGTACAAGAATCTATCACGAGCCATCAAGGAAGTAATTTTTTCGAGAGCAATTCCAGTGCGCCAGTACATTGGTAGACGAGGGTATGGCAAAATCCCCATTAAGGCTTGAATTCCAAAGAACTTCATAATTTCTGCTGCCGTGGTTTTCAGCTCTGTTCCAGTCTTTCTCATGTGGTATAAATTAGTATAAGTGGCAATGTGTTCAAAAAATGGTTCATCGAGATATTCGTTAAAATATTCTATTGGGTTCCTGACATTTCGTATTGGCAATGGAGAGTAATCATGTGATTTATCGGTAAAAGATTGACGTTTCCATGGTTGGGGAGTGGTGTAAGTACGCTTTCGAGTGCGTGTAGTATTTGGCGCTGGTGTAGGTGCGGGGTCAGTACTGGAAGTAGATGGCGGCAGGTCGGGGCCTCTGTAAACGTTTCTTCTTGAGGAAGTGTTTATTCTACTAGTTGATACACAGCTGTTTCTGGGTGCAGCCTGATTTGTCACATGAACTTTAGAGCTGATACTAGGTGCCGGCTCAGTGTTCTCAACATCTTGGGGTTCAAAATCTGGAACTGGATGTGAAAGCCCGAAAAGTGAAGGATTTAATTCAAGGAGACATTGATCTAAATCTTCGTCGTCGATCAAGTCTTCGACTTCAGAGTCATTCCCGTCGCCCAAAGAATTGTAAATTTCATAATCCGTCAAACCAGAGCCTGAAAAGGTACCAAAATATATTAGAAAAACTATAATTTACAGTCAAAAAGTAAAAACTATCATTTTAGGTACTCAGTCAAAATTACTTACTACAACCGAAAGCACACGATCGTGCAATTTTTTATTTCCGACAACAATTGTGGTGTAAAAACCTTACTTCGAATAATTATTACAATACGTAACAATTGGTAACCCTATACCGAATAATATTAAAACACAAAGATATTACAGTTTCTAACAAAAATATGCAAAAAACAGTACTTACGTAATGCGCGGTTCCCGCCAAAATGCGCAGCCATCGTCACCAACCGCTCGCGGGCTACTGACCTCTAGGAAGTGAGGCGCAGAAAGGTTCAGTGTATTTTTTACGCAAAACAGATAAATGCACGTTCGATCGGTGTCGGTTGCGTTTCGAAAAGTTGATTAGTATAGGAGCTAGATTTAATAAATAAAAATTGTACGATTGTATAGGCTCGGTTGCAAAGGGTCCGATCATCAAAGTTGAGCAACGTCCGCCGCGGTCATGAGTTGGATGGGTGACTGCTAGTAACATTACTACTGAGCGTTTCCGTGCTTCGGAGGGCACGTTAAGCCGTCGTCGGTCGCGGTTGTTGTCTTAGAATGGCAGTCGTTATAGCATTGGTAGGGCATTTTGCGAATGCCCGCCTGGCTAGCTACCAACCTCAAAAATCAAAGGCTAACAATCAGGAATATAAAAAAATATTAACAATTATTATTAAGAGCCATGTTTTTAATAAAAAAGATTAAGTATTATTTAATTAATGTGCATATCAACGCTGAAAACCGTAAGTGTCAACAAAAGCAACGTTTTTTTAAAATAATTAAACCATGTAAATATTAAAGTGTCTTTAATTCAAACTTGTAATATTATCTATAATAATTCGAGTTTTATTGCTTATGTTTCTATAGGAAGTATAATTTGGGTGTTGCTACAATTGGGGCATAACATGTGGGATCTAATGCTGTAACCTTAATAAGAGCATTTTATAACTTAAAATTATAACCATACGAAAAAAAAATGCAATAATTCCTTAACGGTCTAAGAACTACACTCGAGAGCAATGAATCCGGGTCACTTAAAGAATGTTAAAAATCTCGGAAACTAAAAATGATAGGTTAATGCAATAAATTGTATTTAATAGACAATGTAATACTCCTTAAATGAAAGTAAAAAAAATATGAGTCACCATACATTTTATTAACACAAAATTACATAAAGAAAAAAACTGCTGATCTCTCCTTAAAACAAAAATAGGAAACATGAAATTTTTGAACTTTATTACGATTTTCTTGAATTTTAATACTTCGTATTGCCTCCTCGTGCTTCCATTACTGCGTTTACGCGGTTTGGCATGCTGTACACCAAGTTCCTTATACGATTTTGGGGAATATTCTCCCATTCCTCTGTAAGAGCAATTTTGAGCTCACGAAGCGTGATTGGGGGAGGGTTTCGTTGTTTTACGCATCTGCCTAGCTCGTCCCAAGCATGCTCGATCGGGTTGATATCCGGGCTGCGCGCTGGCCACTCCATACGAGTAATGTTCATCTCTTGAAGGTAGTCATTCACAATCCTACCTGTATGAGGTCGGGCATTGTCATGCATAAATATAGCATCCTCACCTAAATTGACCATAAATGGACCAACGTGATCATTGAGGATTTCTTCCACATATCTTACGCTAGTTAAAGAGCCGTTTTCTATGATCACCAGCTCTGTGCGACTTTCAGAAGAAATTCCGGCCCACACAAGTACAGACCCACCACCGTAGGCTACTTTTTCTTCGATGCATGCTTGCTTGAATCTTTCCCCTGGTCTTCGATACACTCTGTGTCTTCCATCGTGCTTGTAGAGCATAAATTTTGATTCGTCGGAGAACATAACTTTTGACCAATCTTCAATACTCCAATTTACGTGGCTCTGGGCATATCTTAGTCTCGAAATACGATGCCCACGCTCCAGTTTAGGGCCGTTTGCAGGTCTAAGGGGTTTTAAGTTAGATTCAGCAAGCCGACGTCTTACTGTCCATGCACTTGGGTTACTTCCTCCGAGGCGTCGAAACTGATTGGTCAGTTCAGTTCCTGTGAGAAAGCGATTTCGAAGCATGGTGTTCACCAAGTATCGGTCTTCTCGTGCTGTGGTACACCTGGTTCTGCCCGTTCCTGGTCTGCGTAGGTTAGAACCAGTTTCTTCGTAACGTCGGAGAACTCTTTGTACTGTTGACAGCGACACACCGACAGTCCTGGCTGTATCGCGCTGACTCCGGCCGGTTTCCAGCATTGTAAGTATTCTGGTGCATTCTTCAGGCGTAAGCGACATAATTTCAGCTTGAATAATGAATATAGAGCACTATCAACATGGTTTATGTACCCACATAAATGACAGATTACAAACAAAAGCAAAACCAAATGCTGTAATTTCGTAGTTCCATCTTCGAAAGTGGCCCTTTTTCAAATTTGATTTTTTTATGATATAACTTTACAATAACTAAGAAGTTTTAATACCTTCATTTAAGGAGTATTACATTGTCTATTAAATACAATTTATTGCATTAACCTAGCATTTTTAGTTTCCGAGATTTTTAGGATTCTTTAAGTGACCCGGATTCATTGCTCTCGAGTGTATTATGTAGAACGTTTGATGCTCATGTTATAACTCATTAGCTTTTATTCTAATTCTAAAATTAAAATATGTAAATCGGTACTTGCTATCGTCTGCCAAGCATGGGTATTATGGAAAACCAGACTTTAATAGGAGAGGCCGTTTTTAGCAGCGGATAATCCGGCTGATACAGCAGTAGTACAACTGATAGCCGTTGGGGAAGAAAGGTCTTCGAGTAATTACTACACTAAACTCGAAGACGAGTTGGTAGGACTCCCATTAGGTGGACTGATGATGTAGTAGACGCGTGTAGTCAATGAGCCAATCTTTGTAGCTTTCTATGGGGGAGGCCTTCGTTCCACATTTAAAGTCTTCCGGCTGATGATGTTGACTGTTCTTTTTATGTGGAAAAAGACGGAGAAATTGCACAATGTTCTTTACTAGGTACAGAATATATAAAAAAAAGTACGCATAGTGACGGATACATTAATTTAATAAATTACAAAATTAAATAATGATAGAGGTTCAAAACTCTATTCAAAGGGAGCGCGGCGCGGTCCAGGGTTGACTCGGCTGGCGCTCTTGGCTCGGAATAGGCACTGTTTTTTACTACCGGACACAGAACCTAAAAGTGTCAGACAGTACTAGCTAAACTTATTGTTTCAAGTTTTGAGTCTCTCCAAGCCAAGAGCGCCCGCTACGGCAACATTGGACCGCGCCGCGCTTTCTTGAATAGAGTTTACATTGAGCTGTATAATAAAAAATATGTATAAAAATAAATAACAGGCACAAGAGAAGCTTAACATCGGGTGGTCCTCGTGTTGCCGTCAAATACAAATAAACATACATACATACATACAAACATAAAATCACGCCTCTTTCCCGTAGGGGTAGGCAGATACCACGGATTTCCACTGACTACGATCCTTACATATCTCTTTCGCTTCATCTACACTCATCAATCCTTTCATACATAAGCGTCGGTTTAGGGTACTCTTGACCTGGCCTTTTTTTAGAACGTATTCAATATATACAAATAAACAAACAAAAAGAATATATATCTATATATATATATAAACAAAAGTATTAAAAAAAAAACACGAAATGTTTGTTAGGACTAGCAGAAGTCAACCCTAAGAGGTTGTTAGCATTTTACCAATAACCCGGTATAATATATATGTTGAAATAATGCAGAAAACGAGAGCTGATCAATTAAGAACCGCTGAGCTAACTTCGCTACGAGCGCATCAAATTGAGATACATAAATATCCACATCACACGAGGGACGGTTGAGTAAAAGATACCAGTTGTTAGCAAAATAAATTTAAGCCTGTCGAATGTTGTATTTTAAATGTGTGGAAACATTTATATACGTTTGTTTGTTTCTGTTTAAAACAAACTCGGATAGTTATCGTGTTAGCACAGAATTCCAGCATTGATAAATGTACTAACTGCTTAATTTAATTTAATTTATAGTCTGAAAAATTACTTTCTATTTCTGTGGTGAATTTATTTTCATGTCTTAGTAGCACAACAATACAAGCAACTATACGTGTAAATGAGAGAGCAAGAAAAACAATATTAAAAAATTGAAAAACAGTAGCTGTAGTGTTATTGTATAGTTTTTAGTGTTTTGTTAATAAAGGCTAATAAAGTTAAAAAAAATATTTTTTTCATCATTTTTATTAAAAGTAAAAAAATACAGTAAGTTATGATGATCTTAATAAACAAAAACACTTTGGAGGATATCCAATTATTTGAAGAAGCCTTTGATCAATATTTCATTTGTCGATAAGTGGTCACAATACGATTAAGGACGGTGAGATAGATATTAGCTCAAGAACACCTGCCCGAAGATACCGTTAGGTGCATTTTGCCAGATTTTCTTCTTAGAAAAAAATATATAATGGATTATTGTTTTTTAAATAATTGTTTCATATCGTCAAGCATAAAGAAATAAGCTCATTTGTCGTATTTAAATCGCAACTAGCTCAACACATCATCGGTAACAATGATCTCTTCTAAACGAGGCGTTGTTGTAATGCCTACCTACATTTTTGTACGTTAAATGAGTACTTTGTATTATAATTAACGAACGATATTAAGAAATATGCTTTGTTCTTGTTCTCTGAATACATTTCTTTAAACCTAAATAATTGATTAAAATATAAGAAAGCATATACAAAATATAATACTTTTTCCAGTTTTAGTATGACTAACATTCACCGAAGAACACAAAGAAACAGATTGAAATGACTCTTAACTTAGAGTGGAACCATGTGTTCATTTTTAACTCAGCTGTTCTACAGAAATTCGTTCGTTTGTAGGTTTTTCCGTTTGAGGAACTGTTATCGTATAATGGAATCCACAAAATGCCTGCCAAGCGTGGGGATTAAGGTAAACTCCCTGTATAATAGTGGACGCTGTGTTCAGCAGTCCAGCAATCCTGCTATATACAGGATGGAGAAAATCAATAGGTCCTCAAGGAAAACCACTTAAAATCATTAAAATAAATTATATTACTTAAACGGAATATTCTTTCATTTTAAAAGATAATCATAATTTCATACACAAACTGAGAACCACACATGAAATGAAATACAATAATCAACGTTTGATATTTTATTCCATTAGTTGATATAGTCAATGCAAAAAAATAATTTTCTGTGAGAAACATTATGTCTTACACTGATCTGTCGTACAAGATATCCATGGAATCATATTTAGTATACAAGACCGTTATCAATATTACCAAGACTAGAACAATTAGAACTATTCATCTATAACAAGTAAAATACACGTTAAAATTTTGTTTTAAATCTAATTTCCAAAGATTACTTGAAGTATAAGCTTGCAAATTTATCTCTAAGTACCTTTGGAAGACGTAAGAAATCGTTTCATTGGTAATAATAATTTGCATATTTCCTCCTTAGACGAGGCGTTCTAAAAGAAAGTTTTAGAAGAGAACTTTTAACTTTGTTATCGGCGCGGGACTGCAATTATGAAATTCTATCAAAAACTTTGCCCATTTTTATTGATTTTGTATTGTTTTCCTTCCATATCCTAATTATGTATTGATTATTATTATTACTCAAGAACAATTTAATTATTACATATTTTTTTTAATATTTGTCATTAATAATTAAGTTTTATATTGAAATAAATATAATTATATTACATTTAATCATAAATTATCATACTTTATCTATTATTATAAATTGTATCTTTCACATTGATTGTAACAACTAATGGAATATAATAGAGAGTAAGAATTCTTTAGTATTTTCACCTGTTTAGGTAAGCTTTTCAAAATATCTGTTGCTGCAGCTATGTTTCTTTTCCAAAAATAAAGCAACGTCTCCTTTATGTAAAATATTATATTTAAAGGATTTAAAGTGGTTTCCCTACAGAGTCCATTGATTTTTTCCACACTGTACATATAAATAGCCCAAGTTGCTCTTTTTTCCCACGTAGTTTGCTCACACTAATGTAAAAAAAACTGTGGTTCTAAAGTTGATCGTTTTATATTTTCTTGTTAGCTTATCGTGCATTGAAAACTAAAGAAGATTTTATATAAGTACTTAAAAATGTAAAACACTAGATATCTGATATGAAAATAAGCGCATAGCCACCGCTCGTGTATAAGGTGAGTTTTTCCCCATACTGGGGACACGTTCCACGCTCCTAAGATATCCGTGATGGATGGAATAATGCTTGGTTTTACCATGATGGCAGCTCATAGCCCTTTTCACTATAACTCCTCTTTTAAGCATTCACGTTATTCAAACCAATGATATGCTCTTATGGACTGCCGTGACACAGTTCTATGGTTCGATCCCCACCGCCGGCTTGAGCTTCACCGCATGGAAATAGAAAAGCATTTTGCAAATTTTCGCCTAGATTACTACCATCTTCAAGTAGAAAATCTGTCGCTAAGCAATTAGCACCGTATTCCAGCAGAAGTTCTTGAGAGTTAGTTAAATCACAGGCACATGAGACACGTCTCAGTGTGACGGGCGCAGAGCAGCTCGTTACTTGTGACGTAATGCATTTGTAATAGACAGAGCTTAACATCAAGTGGGTTACGTGGGTGTTCCGCCATAGCACTATAACAAAAAATACAACCCCTTATTCATAGACAAGTTTTAAATATCTTACAACTGATACTTGGTTACGGTTCATGGCGGAGACCAATCATTGCCGCTGCGCTCACGGACCTACACTTTGCCAACTTTTTCATTTTGACTAACATTCAAATAACTAGTACAAGCGTCCTCATCTTGACTATTTTTTAATTTTTGCACACTAATAGTTACATATTCCTCATTTGCCAGTATTATTCAAATAACCTAACAAAGTTCTCAGTTAGCCAAATATTCGTAAACAGGAGTGCTTACAAATAATAGTTAATCTACACTTTCTCATCTTTTTCAGTTTGCCTACCTTTCAAAAAACTCATAGGTACAAACGTCCCATCTAACTATTTTTTCATTTGTTCATACGGCGGCGCTCGGGTATAAATTATTAGGTATAAATAAAACTTACAACTAATAAACTGCAAAAACTTAATGTCTCCTCTTTTTATTACAAATTATGATGTGTGATGAGTGAAACCTTCAACGCGTTACAGATATTTTTGTTCTTTGAATTTTGGTGTTAATTTCGAAGAAAACATCTACGTAAGCAAGCAAGTTAGGCAGGTAAATAAATTAGCAACACGCACGTCCATAAAATAAATCACCAAAATGGCGTCGTGCTGATCTCCACGAGCAACTTTATTAAACAGAAATATATCGCCACCTCCAGAAAGTGCGTGCCTCATCCGAAGACCCTCAATAAATAAGAGATATGTGATATTTTGGCTGCTGTGCCTACGTAATAACTTTGTTCCACAGGCGGTGTTTTATTAAGACTAGACATAAATTAGCAGTTATTTAGATAGATTTATTGAGAAGAGTGCTTCTGAATAAGAAAACTTGTTCCAGATGTTTTCACACGTTAAGGCGCGTTAATATTGGAAATGTAGGTATTTTTAAAGTGCTATCGATGCTTAGCAGTGCGGCGCAACGCAAATATCACTGGCGCGGTTTCAAATACTTGGTATTGACCGTGTAGCTTAGTGATGCATTTGATCGACTTTTTGGGGCACGTGGGACTAAGATAATCATTTTACATTACGTTTTTATTCTTAATATATTTATGTAAGAAATTTAGAAATGGCCCAAAAGCATTACAAAAAATTAACTGTGTTTAAGTTTGCGGTTAATATGTTTACACGTACAGAAAACCTCAGGTCAGCGATAAAATGCACTATATTTTAGAATAGCAGAAAACGCACTGTGGCTGACGTATACCTACTACTTTTAATCTGAGTAACTCATAGATTTTTGTCAAGTTTATTCTACGTTCATGTTTTTTTTAATAACCCATATATTCACAATACGTGCCTCTACACGTATTATGGCATTAATTAAAAAAAATAGAAAACGTTAACAATTATATCACCATGTTTGATTAATATTTTTGTTATCTCTTTCACTGTATTGTTTCAATAAATTGTAACATAAAACTAGATTTGTTTCCACTACAATGAAAAATTTACAGACGCATATAAACGAACTCTACTGAAGTTTATTTCAAGTTCGACGACAAAATATCCTCTTTACATTAGTTCTGCAAACGACTCACCGCTAAGCTCACCTCGCCAAAATCGAAAACTGAGTGTGGTTAACCGCTGTGCGTGCTCCAAGCTAGAATACAAATTCCAGTTGATCTCGATACTGATATTTTAATTAAACTTAAAAGCCCTTATGAAAGTGGGTGAGAAAATATCGTAATAGAATTAAACTTTCAATAAACGCTGTGTCATCATCTATAGCCGTTGACATCCACCGTTGCAGAAATACCTCCCCCCCTCCCCCCATTTGACGGATTTTCCAAAATTCTTTTGCTTTTAAGGTTTAAGGCGTCTTGAAAAACACAATGTAAGATGGCAATTTTTCAAATGGCCCAACCTGCTTTCTGATATTTTACCGTTAGACGCCTTTCACGACTTCCGCAAGAAGCGTGGAGATATGGGTGGTGCAATTTTAACCCGGCACCCCACTAACGGCAAACTGTATTTACCTGCTTGAATATAATTAAAAACATGGCCCACAACTTGGTCAACTCGCTCAAATTACAACTACAAAAGCCGCAGCGTTTCGTGTAAGGACCTGACCGAGATCAACTGGCATTTACATGCAAGTATTTGTAACACACATGTGAGCTACTAGGTATACGAGAAAATTGACTGTTCGCTGGCCAAATGTAAAAAAATCTGATGCGTATACTATATAAACCTATACGTTAAAAAAGGTTTAGGTTTAAAGATATTTATTATCATAAAGACAAACAGTTCGTCACTGACATGATAACATAATTACAAAGTATTTTACAAATTTAGTCGTACCTATTCAATTATCAAAATAAATTAGCTAATTGAACATAACAATAATACAATGAATAAATACCCTTACTTCACACTTGTTTTCTTTTACTTTTAACTATAACGATACATCTTCTATGATGTATTCGGCTAAAGTATTTTTAAAGGCATGAAGTGAGTTAACATTTTTATTTGTGAGGGTAGTGAGTTATAAAGATTACATTTTGTATAGATGCGGTCTAATCGATTAAAACTCCTTGCATGCTTACATTTAATCCGTCAAAAAACTGGCCAAATATAAAAAAAAAACGCTTTCACTTGTACAGATATCTATACGTTAATATTTTTGCGGACGCAGTCTTAGCAACACATAAAACTTCTTGCATGCTAACACTTCTAGAATAATTTAACTTTACGAAGAAATAGACAATAGCGGGAAATGGTGCAACGTAAGCTTATTCAAAACAGGATGAAACTGTGACAGTAAAATATTCACGATGTCACAAAATAAAAAGTAGCAACCATGAGTTATAAATAGAGCGAACTGAGACCCATTCTTTCCTTTCGGGGTTAAATTAAAAACAGACCGCCTCCGGCCCCGTCCCGTGACATGAGAGTCTAGATGAATGAGTTGTCCCCATTCATTTTTCAAGTAAGGAAAGTAGAATGTTAGTAGGATAAGTTCCAGGGTTGTCTTTTTAGGTTTCGGACGAGATAGCCGGACTATATTCTCCATAGAGATCAAAGTGTGTTACTAGTATTTAATTGTTAGTTTTATCTTACGAGTTTGTTATTTTAAGCTATACGACATAATGTTGTAATGTATTCCGCGAAGCATGCGATATTGCAAAAATAGTAATATTAGACATAAGGTTAAATCTCAAATAAAAATTATATTATTATTTCTGACTTTAAGCTGCCTTTAAATGACTGTATATTTACCATAATAGTTAGCTCCTTGAAATGTTCACAGAAAAATAAAGAATAGGGCAAATTACCCAACATCAAACTATCACACTTATATTATAAAGGCGAAGGTGTATGCGTGTTTGCATCTTACTTTTTCAAGCTCAAAGGGTTACACAGATTTTGGTGAAATTTGGCACTGGATTAACACAAAGTATACTTTTTGTTAGCATCATAAAATTAAAACTAAATTATAAAATTAGGCAAGTGCGTAGCAGACATGTGCTGAATATTCGAAAATGTATCAATTGACAAAATATCACTAGTAAGAATCAGTGACAAAATGGAGTAGGTCGTTTTATTGTTAAAAATGCAGTTTCAATTATGATACAACAACAGGGCTGTTACAAAAATTCAGAATATGGATAATGTGCCCTGGAAATAAGGTAAAACTTTATGAAATTAGCATCCACTCTATCATGACCTACGCCTCCGTAAGATTGGGCCATTCCAGTGAAATTCCGTTTATTCAACCTCTACAAGCCCTTCTTCAGAAAATTCAGAAAGGCAACTTCAAACTCCCGTCTATCAGGCGGATCTGTGTCAGTCCTTTGACGCAGTCCTCTATCACCTGAGCCGCATTCTCGTTGTCCAGGCAGCAATTTTATTGATGTCAGTTTTCTACTTAGTACCTATCCTTTGCTGGTCCCAGCTTCTATTCATTCAATAATTTCGTGTCAATGGCTAATTACCTCTTAGATATTTTTTGCCCAATCGGAGGCCACCTTCACGGCCAGCTTCTATGAGACAGCAATTGCGCCAGGCAGCTACTCGTATAGCCTCATTAGGCATTTGTTCACTCAGTAGCACTGGTCTTGTTGGTACAGAAATTATTAGAGGTTACAAAAACAAACACTGAGTTCGCCAGCGTCCTCATGGCAAACATTATG
Organism: Plagodis pulveraria; assembly: GCA_963890685.1. Taxonomy (NCBI): domain Eukaryota; kingdom Metazoa; phylum Arthropoda; class Insecta; order Lepidoptera; family Geometridae; genus Plagodis; species Plagodis pulveraria. The sequence continues at coordinate 9,150,515 of OY982950.1, forward strand.
TCTCAGTTAGTGTTCTCCCATAGTAACAGAAGAAAATATTCGTAGAAGCCAGTGTGGACTGTAAAATCTTGTGCCAGGGCAGTTAGTGCTGATTCCACTAGTCCTGGCCAAGTTCCAATCTAATGCCACATTTGAACCCTTGAGTCAATTGTCAATTTCTGTAGTCACAGCGGTAGGTTTTCAATACCCGTAACAGGCAGATAGTCTAAGCTAACACCGCAGTAGAGTCTTTATATTGTAAAAATTTAGAATCTAAATGTCGTAGACTCCAGTAGCGAATAAATGAATTTGACTTTGTCCTTGCCCACAGCAATCACCTCGCAAGCCCGACGTTCGTTGGAGCTAAGATGGCTGGCATTAAGTTAAAAAAAAACACCGTACGAATTTTTGTTTTTATGTTTCGTGGTAATATGTGGTCCAAGGGACTTTATCGCGTTAAAACTTATATCATATAATCTTAATTATAAAATAATATAACATATAATTAAATATCATAAAAATACGTTTATACTTCGAACAAGTTACATTGATCGTAATTAAAAGCGCGTCTTTACTTTCACAAGATCAAGTGTCTTCAAATTCCGACAGTTACTGAAAAGTTTCATCGCAAAATTAAAAAATGTAGTAACTTATATTTATATCTACCAAAATTCCTAAGCGCCCCACAAAAGCATTAACTAACAACTATCGGCGACGGTTTCCCAAGTTTGTGTCAAATTATCGGGGCACTAGTTAGGTAGAAGGTCAAACAGATAAGTTTTGGACCGCAAACTCGACTGAAACTTTTCCACTGATTCCCAATAAAATACTGAATTGTCCAGTTAGTAACAAAAGTAGGTAAGTTAATAATTTTGTGTATCTACAGTAAAAGGTAGGTAGGTTTTTCATGACTACCATTCTCTATACTACCTTTTGGCAAATGATGCTGTAGTTTGAGAAAGTAGCGGTAGCTGGCTAAGCCTAGGATGTGAGCTGGCTGAGAACCAGCTCACATTCTAGGCTTAGCATCAGTGAGATCAATTCTAAACAAGAATCTTCTTATTCCAAAATATGTTAGATTTTTTAGAATTTTACAACGAGGGCCTTCACTTCATGTCAACCCTATTTTTTAGTACTTACTTACTGTTAAGTTTTATATCCAACTATTGTGTTATTAAATTTATTTTTATTTATAGTTAATTCACTGGTTCTTTGATCGTTATCTCACCAGACCGTAAGTAAGCTAACCTAGAATTACTTGCTCTCAAAGACACTGCTGGAATACACCTTTAGATACTTAGCGACAGATTTTCAACTTAGGGTGGTAGCTAGCAAGGGTGGCATTACAAAATGCCCTACCACCATGCTATAAAGATTGCCATTCTAAGATAACAACCGAGACTGACGGCTTAATGGGCTCTTGAAGCACCAAAGCACTCAGTGGTACCTAATGCCACTAGCGGTCACCCATCCAAGTCATGACCCCAGCATAGAAGCTACGCTATGAACACTTCAAAGCGCTTATTCAAGTTCTCAGCAAAAAAATTAAACAATATTCTATGCGATATGGCCTTTTTTGGCTTTTATACAGGCCTTTAATATATCAGGCCACGGATCTATGGATTTACGCACTGTTTCCATGGAAAATTTCGCCACTCCAAAGATTTTTTAAGAGACTCACTGTCGCCGTGTATTTTAGAACAAGCCATGTTCTCTAAAACTGACCATGATTTGTTGTCTAAAATGTTGAGGTCTGGGCTAGACGAAGGCCAGTGTTGAGCTCTTATTAAGTCTGGAGCGTTGGTTTCAAGCCAGGCTTGGGTAGTTTGTGTCTTGTGACCAGGTGCAGAGTTGTGCTAGAAACTTCACCGTACATTTTTAAAAAGTGTATTGCTAAGAGGTGCACAACACTATCCAAGACTGTCTCTTGATACACTTTAGCTTGATACAGTTTCACTCCTTTTTCATAACAATTTAAATGTAGCTTTGTGACGCCTTGATAAGACACGCCCAACCAAACCATCACTGACGCAGGATTATGACCACGTTGTACCTTTCCAACCACTTGAGCAGCTTCTTTAGAACTGTGAGCGTATACTATATCATTTTTCTTATTGTAGTGCTCTTCACTAGTGATTTTTTTTCTACGGTAAAGAGGATATTTCTGTGCCCTTCACCTGCGTATCGTGACAGAATGCGTATTGATCGTTCCACTCTCCTTCATAGTAAAGATTGAATTAGGGCATGTCCTGTATGTCCATAAGCACTAAGCTTCAGATCTTGTTTTATAATACGCGACAGATTCCTAGCGGAAATCTTCATTTATCGCGATAAGATTTTTTCTTCCTAATGGGATTTCGACGAAAGCCTTTGTAGCTCTAACAGCACGCGGCCGTCCCGATCTTTTATGGTCTTCAACGGAGGAAGTGTTGTTGTATCTGTACTGTACTGCACTAGCCGGATTTTGCATCTTTTCATGGGGGTTTGTCATAATCCCCACGTTTGACAGGCGTCTTGCGGATTGCAGTGTGATATATTAGTTTGTCAGAAAGCGCTGCTGCCCACTTTCTGGTATGTTACCCTTCGTCGCCTCTTACGACACTAATGGGTTGGGGGTGACTCTCTACCCCGGCACCCAACATGCACTTGTTACGATATACGAACATACGGATGATACCAAGCTTTTGGTGTCTGAAATAATGACTGACGGCTCCATACCCACCTTGTGTAGGGCGATCACTGCAATTCCATTTTCTTTAACAGGCCATTCCATATTGTGATTTGTTAATGAATACGTAAAAATATGTGAAATGGCTCCAAAAAGAAAGAAAATTTTAAAATAATAATTTTTAAATGCTCGTAGCGATGTTTGCATAGCCGCTCTTAATCGATCAGCTAAGTTAAGCAACGTCCGCCGCGGTCAGAAGTTGGATGGGTGACTGCTAGTGACATTACTACTAAGCGCTTTCGTGCATTGGAGGGCACGTTAAGCCGTCGGTCCTGGTTGTTATCTTACGGTGGCAGTCGTTACAGCGTGGTGGTAGGGCATTTTGCGAATGCCAGCCTGGCTAGTTACCACCCACAAGTAGACAATCTGTCCGTGTGTTCCGACAGCTGTCCTTTAGAGCCAGTAATTCTAAGCTAGCCTGAACACATCTTCGTCCACATCATCACTTACCATCAGGTAAAAGAGTGGCCTATCAGCTATAAAAAAAAACGAGCTTCAAATTCAAAATACTTAAAAAAATTAAATAGTTAAGTTTTTATGTATTTATGATAAGACTAGTTATAGTGAACATGTTTACAAGTCCGTCGCTCGGGAAATGCCCCACCAATATAAGCTACCGTGGTGAAGTGATTCATAGTTCAATTTTATCTTTTCGTGTTTGTTATTTAACCGTTTTATTTTTGAATCGCTTAGAACTCCTCTTTCATTAGACAGATGAGATACAAATTGATATGTCGATTTACTTGTTTATTGAACATGTCAATGCTGTGTTCTGGTTTGCGAGGCACTTAAATTATTGGCCACTCACGCTCTAGTACATAATTAACCTTTTTTTATAGCCTTTTGACCACTATCTCACCTGATGGTAAGCTATGATGTTGTCGAAGATTTTGTTCAGACTGGTCTAGAATTACTGGCTCTCGTGGACAGCTACCGGAACACACCGTTAGGTGCTTGGCAACAGATTTTCTACTTGAGGGTAGCTAGCCAGGCGAGCATTCGCAAAATGCCCTACCAACATGCTATAACGACTGCCATCCTTAGATAGCAACCGGGACTGACTGCTTAACGTGCCCTTCGAAGCACGCACTAGCGGTCACTCATCCAACTCATGACCGCAATATACGTTTTTTAACTTGCCTGACCCTTGCGATTCGCTCCGCTTGAGGGTGACGGTGGTTAAATTATAAACAGACCTTATTCTAGGTTAGCCTGAACAACATCTTCGACCACATCATCACTAACCATCAGGTGAGATAGTGGTCAAAGGCTAACCTATCGGGCATAAAAAAAAGACCTGACTTTAAGAGTGATATACTTTGACTTAGAGATATAAATTGAAAAATAAATGCTTATGTATAATTGTCAGGTCCTTGACTACATTTCAAACATAATTATAAGTCTATAGTGCCAGATCTTCCGAAAATACACATTTGTTTATAAAATGAAGTTTCGTTCAGTTCCAGAACAAAATACTTATCCTACATAAAGGACGTTGACGATTTTCTTCAAAACCATGTCACTTAATATACAAACTTAATACAAGTGTCTTCAATCGGAACATACGACTTTGAAATCGAAGATAGGAAAGTATTATTGCATTTCGCACGGAGCTATTACTGTAATTTTCGCGATGCAGCGTGCGCTGATATAAGCCTTATATAAACATTGATTAGTTTGTTTATCGTATTTGCCGACAACGAGTTGCTAATTTTATGGCTGTAAGCGCCTTAAATTTATACATTTTATCTATATATTTTGGAAAATGTAATAGGGTACGAGCCTGCAGTCATTAACCAAACACACCAGACTCCAGATTGCTAACGAGAATTTCTACGCCAAAAAACCTTTACCTAAAAATGGAACCGATTTCAACACTCAAATGTGTGAAGTAGATTGTTGATGTTGGTACCATGGGGTTCAAAAGTACCTCTTCTTTTCTTTTTTCTATTCTATAACAATATTGTGCGCACGTGCGCATTTCGCACGGAGTCATTACCGTAATTCTCAAGTTGCAGCGCGCGCTGAAATAAGCCTTATATCAACATTGATTTGTTTGTTTATCGTATTGGCCAGTAACGAGTTGCTAACTTTATGACTGTAAGCGCCTTAAATTTATAACATTTTACCGATTTATTTTGATCCCGTAAAAAGGGTATGAGCCTGTATACATTAACCAAACACTGGTACAGACTTCAAACTGCTACTGAGAATTTTTATGGCAAAATAAAATTGTCCATAAAAATTAAATGGAACCGACTTCAACACTTAAATGTGTGAAATAACTTGTTGAAGTTGGTACCGTGATGGTTCCAAAGTACCTATTATCACAATATTGTACGCATGATACCGAATTCAGCAAGTTATTTCACACATTTGAGTGTTGTAGTCGGTTCCACTTTTTGGAAATATTTTCTTATTACCGTAATTCTCAAGCCTTTTTAATTACCCTTGCTATTGATTGTCATTCACAGTCAATGACTGTAACGTCAAGATAGGGAAATAATTTTCAGTTATTGGAGTGTTTAAAAAAAGTGTTGAAATTAAAACTCAAAAACGGCGTCACCGAAGAAATACTGCAAACATCGGCTTTCATATTAAAAAAGAATCATTAAAATCGGTTCACCCAGTCAACATTTTCTGCGTTTCCAAATATAAAAAAAACATATGAACTGAGTTCTCCTCTCCGTACCTCCTCATTTTAAGTCAGTAAAAACTCAATAAATCTCTATTCTGAGGATCTAGAAAACATGTCCCAAGGTTTCAAAATTGAGCTTTTATACACACAAACACACACGGCAATAAGGCATTTGATTAGCCAGAGAATTGGATTATATATAAGAATATCACCATACAGCTTTCTAGCCCCTTGCAACATATTCATCAGCCTAATACGTGCTCATTAAATCGCTGGGAAACTTCGTCACAGACGTGGCACGTTATCGAAACCGTGACTGAAGTGAAAACATCGCAACTGAAAAGCACGTCCCACGAAACCTGCGGGCTAATTGTCTATCAACGAGTACGACCTGCGTTTCGAATCTGTGAAATGTTCCTAAGCCGTAATATATGTTTTCAACACACTCGCTCTTAATAGGCCTTTAAATGCACCGATTTCAGTGTCATAATATAGTCTATTACGTACTCGTCTTTTTTTTCTTACCGCGCTAGTGATTTAAATAGAAAAAAAAAACAACGTTTCCACACTTCTCACGAGATTGTAGTTTGTTTCGTTCGTTTTCAAAAACAAACCAAAGAGTTTTTAACTACTGAAGTAGAACTTTAGAATATTTAATTATAATCCTTCTATAAGTTGGCATCGTACTGGATCACTATGTCCTAGTTATGGATGAAATTCTATTGTTATCATTATCGCCGATGCCAATGGGTCAATCATATTATTATTGGTATCAAAAAGATCAAGAAAATATTTTCGTATCGAAAATTTTCATATTGTTCCTCGCAAGTGTATCGAAAAACGTAGTATGAAACTCGTCCGCGTTGTTTATTATAATCTCTAGTCCATTTAGGCCTTCGATCTCAGGCCTAAAACCCGTCTCGATTGTAATAAACAACTTCGCGCACTTGTTGCATAATGTACTATTATGGTATACCTATATATTATCTAAATGTCACTGATTGACATGCCGTAGACTACTTTTATTGTGTTGCTGTCTGGAACAGGAAGTACTCACTGGAAATGTACAAGGATTACCTAGCTTTTAAAGCTTTCAAGGAATTCAGCCATGTGTATTTTACTTTGTAGATGAAGTTATTACTAATTAAAGCGATCGATATATAATAGCTGTTAATCTAGCTATTTAGTAAAGCTCGTGTTAAGATAGCTGTTAAGCTTGTTAAATTATAATGATGGTGCGGGTACTTTTAACGTCTTACTTGTTACGCCCCGCAGAATTGCCCGTGTGGTTATGGATAAAGATGAAATTTTTGTGTTAATTTAGGGCTTCATCTACCTCCATACCAAATTTCATCAATATTGCCGTTTGAGCGTGAAGATGTAACAAACATACAAACACACTCAAAAACTTTCACCTTTATAATATTAGTTTAACTAGTTGTATCCTACGGTTTCACCGGCGTGGTGATGGTTGATGATGAAAAGTATTATGTGTTAATCCAGGGTCTCATCAACCTTAATACCAAATTTCTTCAAAATTGGGGCAGCCGTTTGAGCGTGGAGAAGTAACAAACATACACACACACTCACAAACTTTCACCTTTATAATATTAGTGTGACTAGTTACGCCCTGCGGTTTCTCCGGCGTGGTGATGGTTGATGATGAAAAGTATACTCTATATTAATCTAAGTCCTCATCTACCTTTACACGATATTTCATCAAAATTGATCCATCCGTTTGAGCGTGAAGAAAAAACAATACAAAAAAAACATACAAACACACACATCTTTTCGCCTTTATAATATTAGTGTTTTAGTGTGATTATATAGTGTAAAGTGTAATAGGCTAGCCGTTATCCATAATCACACCTGATGGTTGCTTAAAATGTGGTCGTAAGTGTTAGCAACAGCGTTCTATAGTTTCACTTATAATTTTACTGGATCCTAGTCGCCCAAATCATTCTTATTACATTGAAAGCAATATAGGCGATATTGCTTTCAATGTAATTTTAAAACATTTGAATCATAAACTTAAAAAATTAAACACTAAAATCAAACGATTCATTAACATTAATCTTCTTTGTTCAGTTAAATAACTTGGAGATTGCGTCTACCAATTTTCACCAAACTTTTGTAGACCGTACATTTCTCAAACATTCAATGATAATGCTGAGTCAACGTTGAAATTGTAAAGTATAACTGTTTATTTTTGGAACTTGATCCGTTTAGACATCAAATATTATGTTAGAAATTTTGCGGTAAGCTTTGTTGTCAAAGTTATAACATTTTCAATAACTTAGTGATAATTATTTACGTTGACGTCAATAAGACGAACGGCCCTTCATTTGTTCTGTGCTGAAATCTAAACTACAAAACGTTATTGCGTCTCGCTATGTGGTTTGATAAAGTGCATATTTGACCGACCACACATAAGTGGGGTTATGGTAAGAAAAGATGATGATTTTTTGTATGTAAGGAAAGTTGTAGGTCACAATAACTTCCATTGTATGCTAGGTATATTGTGATATTGTATATATATGGGAAAAATATGTTCAGAGTGTATGTGTTTTTGTCTTACATATTCATGTCGCACCGGATGAACAGACTTGAATGGAATTTGGTATATTGATTAATTAGTTCCTAAGCTAACTAATAAAAAATAATTTGTTTCACTTCTTGGGCTACTAGAGTACGGGACACTATTACTGAGCCTTAGCTGCCAGTCCGTCTGTCTGACTTGCATCTACGGTACCGTCATAGGTTCCCCTACAAAAACGCGATTTTCGTAACATTGTTTCTTTTTATATATTCACGTAGTACACGTGAATAACATGTGCCGGAGAAGTACAGCCGCTCTAACTATTTCTGGCCTGGCTGGCTACAACCTTCAAGTAGAAAATCTATCACCAAGCACTAACAGAATGTATCGGCAGCTATCCTTGAGAGCTCGTCAAATTACAGGCATTTGAGCATATAAATTCTTTGATTCTTTAGCTATTCATTGGTGTAATCGAAATTTGGATAAGGATGATAGATATATAGCTGCAACGCTAAACTGTATCCCCTGATTTTGTTATCATTAGTTGTTTTTAATTGCGACCCTATGGAAGCAACTTTAAAGACGTATTCACGTCAACAATTACATATAATTTGAAGCAGTAGTCGGCATCAACGCTCCCAACGAGCAGCGTATCACCTCTTAAGACATGTTACCTCATTGTTTCAGCAATTAAAAACCGCGAAGTATTTGAGAAACAAATCAATCTATATAATCAATAAATAAGTAGTTCCTTATAATTACAGTTTATACCACAGGTCTTGTGAGCAATATTTGAACCTAAAATAAAAATTACAAATGCATACAAATCTCGAAATTATTACGACGGCTTTCGGCTGAAATAACGTTTTATATTTTACAGTCAACACAAAATATATTTTATGGTGTTTTTTTTTCTGTTGTGGCATCCGTCCAACTTTGCGGTGATCATCCGACGTCTGGCAGGAAGTACGCGTTTTACGTATTGTGGTTTTAAAAATAAACGTCCCTTTTGTTGGTTACCTTCACATTGCATTTGTTCTGTATTTAAATGACAAATAATTACAACATTTTAAATGTTTACATATAATAGCAGTCTAAATAAATCAGTTTCGGAAAGTGAATTGTCTTCCGTACGTATTTACTATATAAAATTATCTACAGTGATTTCTTCTCGTTAATATCCTTTACTAATAAGAACGTATATAAAAAAGAAAACATTAAATTAATACTTTAGTACAACATTTGAATCATAGATATAAAAAATATATATCCAGTGATAATTTTTCAGTTTAGCCGACGTGACTTAATAAGCGAGTTTGAAGCGCTCGCAGCGAAGTTTTCTTAGCTGTTATTAACCGATCAGCAGAGTTAAGCAACGTCCGCTGCGGTCATGAGTCGGATGGGTGACTGCTAGTGACATTACTACTGAGCGTGCACGTGTTTCGGAGGGCACGTTAAGCCGTCGGTCCCGGTTGTTGTCTTAGGATGCCAGCCGTTATAGCATGGTGGCAGCGCATTTTGCGAATGTCCGCCTGGTTAGGTACCACCCTCAAGTTGAAAATCTGTCGCCAAGCGCCTAACGGTGTGTTCCAGCAGCTGTCCCTAAGAGCCACTAATTCTAAGTTAGCCTGAACAACATCTTCGACCACATCATCACTTGAGATAAATGTCAAATCTAACCTTTTAAGCATTATAAAAAGCACCACACAGCTAATTTGGAGAACTTTTGACGCGTTTCGATTCTACACGAAGCATCCTCAGGAGGTGTTGATTCTTCGAGCGCAAGATCGATAACGCTTGGCTTGTTATATTATGATGTTAAAGATTATGGATTTCCGCAAAGTAACGCCTGAATCTATCATTATCCTATACTTATTAGTATTTTATTCTTAAAATCCGTTTAGTTTATAGGTTTCGGTAAGTTGACCTAATCACATCATGGAAGGATCAATCCTTATATGAATGAGTTTATATTCTTCATGTTGTCATTGTCACTGAGCCCCGTAGCTCACCCGGATAGGATTGCTCCGCTTTTTCTGTGGTAATGGTTTGAGGCGACGAAGGGAAGTATACCAGAAGCTAGGCAGCAGTGATTTTTGAAGAACTGCTATTTAACACTGTGATCCTCAAGACGCATGCCAAGCAAATGGCATCCCCCTAATGGGGAAGAATGTTTTACGATGGACGTCTTCCAGTTGTTGATATTGATGATATTGATTAATTACTAAGTCAATGCCATCAGCCCGTCCGTGGGTCATATCTATAAGGTGATGTATATCGTATCGTTATAAGTAGTCGATACATTTTCACTATATAAATATATGAAGTCTATCTTTTTTCTATCAAAAATATTTTTTTACTGTATTAACTCTGATCAATATTGTGTTTTTAGTCCGGAAATGTTTAAAATTTCAATGAACATGAGTCCGAGTGGCTATAACTAAAATAAACTATTAAGCATTGAAAAGGGAAATAAACGCAAAACATCAGACCATAAAAATTTTTTAAAGGGACCAAAACAATTATTAAGTACAATTTAACAACACAGAACTTCCCAGATATTACAGTTTAAAAGTTATAGGTGGCATCGATATTTTCAATGTTAAATAGGTCTAGTCTATGTTAACCTAAAGCTATTTTTTCTTGAGAAAAGTGAATATATTTATAGATTTCGTTAAAAAATGTCGGCAGTGAAAGAATATATGCCACGACATAACAGGTAACTGTTATCGAATATATTGTCCACCGTATCACTAAGCTTTATCATACAAAATATATTTTTTAGGGTTTTTTATTTTAATATGTTATTGTTACATAACAAGCTAGAGGCCCACCTGATGTTAAACGAACTAACCTCTGCCTATAACAGATGCATTTCGACACAAGTCACGAATTGCACTGCGCCTGTCACCTGGAGACATAGTCGTTAAGTCTCATGTGTTTGTAATTTCTCTGGCTCTCAAAGATTGCTGCCGGAACACACCGTTAGGTGCTTGGCGACAGATTTTCTACCCGAGGTGGAACTTTAATTTTAAAATTCTTACTTAGATGACGAAAGCGTTATTCTAAGAAATACAATTTTTGCTACTGTTTAAAAGTTATTTGTTGCACCTTCAACCACACACACATTAGTATTTTGATCAACGGACCTGTGTCGCGGATTGAGCAGTGTACCCGCGTCGTTATCACGCAGTTGCTTAACACTGAAATGTGTCTCCATTTTAAAATTGCGCCTAGCATGTCCTTACGAAGAAATATTGACTCAGTGCGTGACATACACAAAAATATATATTATGCACAACGAATTGAAAGCCTACGCTTGTATGAAGTGAGTACGACAATTTCTTAATGCTAATTTACAAAACGAATGAAACAGTTTTTTTTTATGTTATTGTGACGTAACTAGCTCGAAGCCCACCTGATGTTAAGCGTATGTGAGACTTGTCAAGATAGAGAGCATTTATTAAAGCTATAATATAGGCTCATTAAATAATAAGATGTGTGTCAGGTGGTGATGCCATAATCTAGTCTTAGCTTAATGTAAAGTAAATAAGTACTACTAGTTCAGTACTTAACTATCTAACCTACTAGGTTTTCTACGCAAAAGGGAATTATAAGGAAATCTCAAAAGACAACATTTACAGGAACACATACAACACTTTAATAAAAATAATACATCATAAGTGTCACATAGATTACTTCAAAGGTAATATTGTTTGAAGCGCTCGTAGCGAAGTTTACTTAGCTGTTCTCAACCAATCAGCAAAGTTAAGCAACGTCGCGCGCGGTTAGGAGTTGGATGGGTGGCCGCTAGTGACATTACTACTGAGCGTTTTCGTGCTTCGGAGGGCACGTTAAGCCGTCGGTCCCGGTTGTTGTTCTAAGATGGCAGTCGTTATAACGTGGTGGTAGGGCATTTTGCGAATGCCCGCCTGGCTAGCTACCACCCTCAAGTAGAAAATCTGTCGCCAAGCACCTAATGGTGTGTTCCGGCAGCTATCTTTGAGAGCCAGTACTTCTAGGTTAGCCTGAACAACATCTTCGACCACATCATCACTTACCAAAAGGTGAGATAGTGGTCAAAGGCTAATCTATCAAACATAAAAAAAAAACCACAGTTATCATAAAATAAACAGGGCAAACCATTTTGGAAGCCAACAAACATAGACCCACATACAATACGTGAATATCAGTTATGTGACATTAAATAAAATAGTACAGCACTTAACTCGATAAGTCTCGATGCGGCAGTCACTTATGAAGGATAAAGAGCCGCTCAGTAAGTTAAGACATTGGTTTTCTAGCAATGACTGGCACCAAGTGTCTGTCGCATATCCATTAAAGTTCCCGCCATATTTACCACAACCAATCAGAGACATGAGCGTTCCCGCCACAACGTATCAGCCAACCCGAAATAAGACAGGATTTGTCTTAGGTTTTCGCGATTATTACACATAGTAATTAAATTTTCTCACTTGCAGTGATCACTGCAACTGCACTGCTGTGTTTGAAACGTCGGGACAAAAATAATGATAAATATACGCGATTTAAACTGTTTAAAGTTGTTTAATTACTATAACACAGGATTGTTCGTCGTTGGCTAGTCTAGAATGAATGCAGATTATAAAGGGTTTCAGTGTGGAAGTTATTAAAAATGACAAATATCAACAAGTTTTAGAATATTTTACAATTACATAATGAGTAACTTCTCGTAACTTATTTACTTAAGAGAATCTAAACTTAACAAATATATGATTCTAACACGTACCTCTGCCTAAAGCAGATGCATTTCATCACAAGCCATGAATTGCACTACGCCCGTCACTTTCAGACATAGTTGTTATGTCTTATGTGCCTGTAATAATCACTGGCTCTCTAGGACAGCTGCCGGAACACACCGTTAGGTGCTTGGCGGCAGATTTTCTACTTGAGTGTGGTCGCTAGCCAGGCGGGTACTTGCAAAATGCCCTATCACCATGCGGTGAAGCTCAAGCCCGCGGCGGGATTCAAACCATAGACCTGTTGCGCGGCAATCCATAACCAATGCCACTGAGCCATCACTGCTTCAAAAATATTATTAGTATAAATTAAAAATATTATAGTATTATTAAAAAGCAAGAACAATCATAAATTAAGCTGTTTTGTAGTGATATATATATCAAAAAATAAGTTTTCTTTGATAAGTGAAATTACTAATAAATATTTTCAACTACTTCCTGTGAACAAAGTGAAATTAACCCGGAAATCTGGCTGAACTACGAGTATACAGAGCGTCAACTTTCTACCATCGTTAATAGTTTTAATTGAGCAGTAAAAGCATTTTGCTACTCTAACATATATAACTTTATGATGTTTATTTGATGGGACGTAACGAGATAAAACGTTTTGATGTGTTTTTAACTGTATGTCGCTGAAAATTCAAAATGTTTTCCGTGTAGTTTTGAGATAATATTTGTTAAAAAATTATGTCTATCAGCTTCCTATCCTTGTACTTCTCGTGTTAGATCGACCCAGGCTAGTAGTAGCTCTAAGAATACAAAAAACAATACTAGAACAAACAAAAATTGGCTCACAGCCCAGGATATCAAAAAAAAAAACTTATAAAATGTATCCGACTTCAATACTTAAATAACTTGTTGAAGTCGGTACCATGACAAGTCATTTGACATATTTGAGAATTGAACTCGGTAAAAGTTTTTTTTTGGTAAAAATTTTTTTTCGCCCTTTTTTGTGATCATTGCTACTTATGGGATAGATATATATATAGATAGATACATAGAAAATCTGTCACCAAGCACCTAACGGTGTATTCCGGCAAAATCCTTGATAGCCAGTGAAATTACAGGCACATGAGATTTAACAACTATGTCTCAAGGTGTCGGGCGCAATGCAATTCGTGACTTGTGACGAAATTCATTTTTATAGGCAGAGGTTAACGCTTAACATCAGGTAGGCCTCGAGCTTGTCAATAACATAAAAAAACACCAGCTTGAACAAACGCCTCCTCCATTAGGGCATGATAGTTTACCGCAACGGAAGGTTTCCTTGCCGGTAGACCCATCTCAGCCATGATTCGTAGTTAGACAAGGAGATGCTCAGTAACAGATGCCGGAGACGAGACCCGCCGTGACGATTCGGGTATGGTCAGGCCTTAATTGATTTGCTCGGCATTAAATTTTCCACTGTTGTAAAGTAGAAACTGAGACAAATATTTGGATATTGCCTTGCTACAATGCGGTGCAATTAATATCATGATCATGCGATGTTCTTCTTACAACAATAGAACAACAATAGTTAAGTAGCAGTAAAACTCTTTGTACGAGTTCATCCGGGGAAGCACCGCCTTCATACCTACTTCTGCTGCCAAGCAATTATGTTCACATTACTGTGAACGTTATGGGTGGTACTTTATGTATCAGGGTGATGTGCGCAGTTCAGTTCCTCACTTGTGTTGAACTGCATCTGTTATAGGCAGAGGTTACTGCTTAACACCTCGGGCCTCGTAATTGTTCAATCAAGATAGCATAAAATAAAACATCTGTTGTCTCAAGTCACTGCCTGGCTCCACTTTATTTCACATTTTATTCTTTTTCTTGCAACAGTCCTCTCAATGAATAGGTAAAACTTATTTCGTTTGAATAAAGTACATAGGACATTTTGCTCAATGAATAAAGAACAACGCTTAATGTAATTTATTCCAGCAAAAGAAATGCGACTGAAGCGTTTGTTATGCTGAGATCTTTGTGAGTAGTGTAGAGCACTCGACAGACTCTTGCTGAGTAATTAGAGCACCCCTCATCTTTTCTGTCCAAAGCATTGCAATAAAGCAAGAAACCGGATTAAGGAAGTAAAAAAGAGATTAACGAATAGCAAAGGATAAAATTTGCAATTATTTTCTGCAGCTGAAAGCTATGAGGAGTGAATGTTACGTAGACATCTAAAATTATGTAACTTGAAGTAATAGCTACGGACTACTACTAACAATAACAGACTTTATATGTAGTGTCAATGTATTCTTTATTCAAGAGAGCATCATGTATTTAAAAACATTTCGTAAAAGTTTCATAGCATTTCAAAGTATGAAAAGGCCTTATGACCTTAGTAAAATACTTAGGCCTTATTATTATTCAGTAACCAAGTTTTACAGCAAAATAACACAGCGAATATTAGACGTACAGACCATTAAATGTATATATATAAACTTCTATGTAAACATTTGCAGTCGGCAAACAAATGAGGTACCTAAAAAATATCTCATTATAAATGCCTGCAGATTTTTATTATTCACCAAAAGCATCTGTCGTTTGCAGAATCAACATAATTAACTTTGGGGTAGCCGAAAACATGTTAATTCCAAAACGGAATTACCAACATATCCCTTTAATTTACATCTTCAAACACTGCAAACCGGATTGGACCTCTACATATCCCAATTTAATTAACCCCGCTGTTTAAAACACCATAAAGTTCCACAATCACAACATACTTAACTCACCAGAAATGACACAACTTTTGGGATCAGTCAGGATGGATCCTTCAACCTTCTCTACATAGTATACGATTGTTATAATAAAAGTTTGGGATACCTAACCCTGCTGTTGTTAACAGGACTCCTTAAGTTGTACTAAATGATAAGGACTAAAATTGTTGTTAATCTATTAACTACTTTTTTGGGCTGTATACTGATTGCTAACTGTTTTTGTAGAGAATACCAAAAACGTAACAAGTACCTAAGACCGGAACTTAAATGGAAAGTTCCAAAGTTTGTAAATAAAAATAAGGTCGCTGAAAATACGCAATGATTAAAATATCCTAAGACCATAGCTTCTTAATATTCCAATACACTTGATCTGGGTAGGCATTTAGCTCGTTTACAGAACATTGACGTAATATCTAGGGATTCTACATGAATCGACATATTCAAAGCACCGATCAATGGCGTCACAACAGCGCCAAAAAAAATTTGGTTGTTGTTCTAAATGTGTGCAGTAAAGACTTTAGTCGAACATAGAAAATCTTTGAATGCAAAGCTTGCCGTGAAGGATATAGATGTTTTAAAAAATTATATTACTTGCAATTGTATGTATTAAACTTAAAAAAAATAGTGAACAAAAATTCCTCTATGTCCTGGGAAGACCGAAAAATCAAGATCTAGAATTCTTGAGACCCGAGAAATGAATAACCTCGAGAAATCATTAGCCCTAGTACATATTAATATTATAAGGTTCGTAAAATGCCACAAAAATGAAAAACTACATGAGTTAGAGGCTCATAAGCTTTAGAAGACAGGTGAAAATGCATTAAACTACCGTCTTCATTCATTTCCTCATAGCTGATAGCTGCTTTTAACAACTATCTCACCAGATGATAAGTTATAATTCGGTTGAAAATGGTGTTCAGACTAGCCTAGAATTACTTGCTCTCAAGGTCAGCTGCCAGGAAACACTGTCAAGTATTTCGTGGCAGGTTTTCTACTTGAGGGTACTTGGTATCCAGGCCGTCATTCGCCTGTCCTACTATCACGCTACTACGACTGCCACCCTAGAATAAGCACCGGGACAGACGGCGTGCTCTCCTAAGTACATGCGCTAAGTAATAAATGCCGCTAACGATATTATCATTTACCTGTCTTTTCGTCCGTCCGTCTGTCCGTATTTCACTGGCCGTGAACTCGTAAATCGAATCAGTCACTAACCTGAAATTTTGATATTTCGTGTAATTAGATTTAAGATGAATGTTGCACTAGAAATTAAATTCTTATCTATCTACGTCTACAATAATATTAAAACAAGTATTTTTATTTTTATATCCAACAATTAAACTAGACTGATTTGAATGAAATCTGGCATGGAAATAGTTTGAGACCCGGGGGAAGCATAGAATATTTTTTATCCAACTGCGCAAAAAGAGCTTAATGGTTTTGCGCGATAACCGAAATACGCTCATTTCGGAGCCGCAGCCGAAAATCGATGAGTATGAGTTCTACAAAATGACACATAAGAAGAACAAGCGAAGTGTATATTCTCTGTTTGATAAGATTTAATAAAATAAATGAATACCCATGGAACTTACGTTTCACAAAACATTATAGGTGCTCTATGTATTCTTCAAATATACTGAGTATGAATTGATTTAATTAGGATCGATTATTCGTGGAATTAAAAAAAAAATATATCTTTGTAAAGAAAATTAAAAAGGCTGAAGATAGCATTTTATTTTTTGCAGGTACAATGAAAACACGTAAGCGCAAGCAAACAAGCCCTAAGACCGTGCGTCATTATAAGTCTGACGTGTATTTAAAGAAAGAATAGTTATAGAAAGTTTGACCCACCAGTAGACTGCTTTTTCGTACCCATAATGATTTGTTTCTATATTTTATTATATATTTGAAACAAACATTACATAGTTCAAAAGTAATGGGGCATTCATAATAAATCTAGTCAAATATAAAACATTCAGATTTAAATGGCATGATTGACACATATTGTTTCGATGTCTTTATTCTGATGAACGTTGAAGCAGAAACAATTAGTTGACTGAGGCGATAGAATTCAGTCCAGTACCAAATTTACTCAACTTGAAATAACATTCTTCCCTCGGAAAGTTCAGTGATTTTGAAATTGTTCAGATCTTTGACATGCGCAAACATAACGAGAAAGTTATTTTAATTCCTTTGACTCCAAGTATTTAATGTTGTTCATAAGCTGTGAAGGAGTAAATGTTTTTTTATGCCTTATTGGTTAGCCTTTGTCTATTATCTTACCTGATGGTAAGTGATGTGATCGAAGATGTTGTTCAGGCTGACCTAGAATTACTGGCTCTCAAGGACAGCAGTCAAAACACACCGTTAGGTGCTGGGCGACAGATTTTTTACTTGAGAGTGGTAGCGAGCCTGGTGGGCATTCGCAAAATGCCCTACCACCATGCTATAACGACTGCCATTCTAAGACAACAACCGGGACCGGAGGATTAAAGTGTCCTCTGAAGCACGGAAGCCCTCTGTAGTAATGTCACTGGTGGTTACCCATCCAAGTCATGACCGCGGCGGACGTTGCGTAACTTTGCAGATTGGCTAAGCAAACTTCGCTACGAGCGCTTAAGAATTATTCTGGAAAATATAAAATTTTGCGGAGTGCTGGCAAACCAGAAGCATACATATTAGGCTCAAAGGCATGCTTGCAAAATTCCAGCGAGTTTAAACACTTGGCGTTTAAAATATGATGAAACTGCTTTTGTATGGTAATAGCTATAATCACACTTCCCTAAATGATATATTCAACACAATATATTACTTAATGTACACAAAACATTTATGCGTGTGTTTACCACGTTAAATAATTGAATTTATAATTAAGTATTATATAGATTATGATAATTTCAAAAAAATATATTGACATCTTTATTATTATTAATAATTCTCAATTGTTTAAATATATTTAATTGACATTTGCACACCTCGCATGAGGTCGTATATGGTGAAACTATTTGTACGTTCTACATATTTTATATCTTTTGTACCCGTATTCTAACAAATAAATGTTTTTTTTTTTAATGTTATTGTGAATGAACAAGCGCGAGGCCCACCTGATGTAAAGCGGTATCCTCTACCTATAACAGATGCATTTCATCACAAGTGACGAACTGCACTGCGCCCATCACCTTGAGACATACCTATTAAGTCTCATTTTGCCTGTTATTTCACTGGCTCTCAAGGACTGCTGCCGGAACACACAGTTAGGTGCTTGGCGACAGATTTTCTACTTGAGGGTGGTCGCTAGCCAGGCGGGCATTCGCAAAATGTCCTTCCACCATGCGGTGAAGCTCAAGCTCTGGGCGGGATTCGAACCATGGACCTGCTGCGCGGCAGTCCATAGCCAATGCCACTGAGCCATCACTGCTTTAAAATTGAATTGAATTGTGTGTTTTAGAAATAAATAATGAAATGGCTCATATATTATGGAGTTTTTATAATAGGAAAGTAATTGAACAATCAAAAAGCCAATCAGGGTTTAAGCAGTAACCTCTGCTTACAACAGATACATTTCGTCACAAGTGGAAAATACACCTCAAGTAAAGTCCACCCTCAAGTAGAAAATCTGTCGCCGGATAGTCCACTGCTGAACACAGCCTCCCCCAATATGGGGGGTTTGTCATAATCCCCACGCTTGGCAGGCGGCTTGGGGATCGCTGTTAACCTTAGTCGCCTCTTATGACACCCACGGGTAGAGATGGGGGGGTGACAATCTAGCCCAACATCCCACGGGATAATGGGCTATGCTACTACTACAACTAAAAGTTTTCAAGATAATACGAGCAATGTAATTTTAAGCTTGTTAATACCATCATTTAGAATAGTTACCAAACTTACGAACAAAAGCGTTTTTTTTTATTTTATTTTTCATTGCAGGTAGGTAAGCCTTTGACCACAATCTCACCTGATGGTAAGTGACGATGTGGTCGAAGGTGTTAAGAGGCTGAACCTAGAATTACTGGCTCTCAAGGAATGCTACCGGAATACACTGTTAGGTGCTTTGCGACAGATTTTCTACTTCAGGGTTGTCGCTAGCCAGGCGGGCCCTGCCACCATGTGGCGAGATCCAAACCATGCACCTGTAGCGCGGCAGTTCATAGCCTATGCCACTGAACCATCCCTGCTTCAAAAAAGCTAAAAAACTGCTATAAAATGACTATGGAATGCTTTACTACTCGAAATTAGACGTGCCAAATCTATTGGTATTTTTAAAATTATTGTATAAAAACACTTTTTATCTAGGATATAACATTGTAATTATTTGTTTATATTATATGTTATATATGTGTTATTTAAAGGTATGTTATTTATGTATGTATAACGTTAGTATATATATATATATATATATATATATATTTATTATGTATACAGGTATTTATTTATCATCATTTATCAAGTATTAGATTTATGTATCAGAATTTAATTATCTAACATTAATTTATTGTTCACCACCGTCTATCTACCTTTTTCCTTATTTATGTCCATCCCAAGGTTGTTTGGTAGAAATCGCTACATAGCGATAAGACCACCCATTGTACTGCCATATGATAATTAGTCTAAATCAGTGTAATTTACTTTTACGTGGTAAACATAAAGAACAATAAAGAACTTTTGTATTTTATTGTATTGTAAAATGGGGAATTTTCGTCCATGTTATTATCCATCCTATGAGAATATTTGTAAACTATTCTCATTGTAGTATACCCTACTAGATCTCCTCGACCGGTATAATAGAGTCCAAGGTAGGTAACTAAATCCGTCGTCATGCTCTATTAAAAAGCTCTCGTAGCCGGCTCTACCGGTCTGAAATGCGCTCTAATGCATGCTCTACCGCTTTCAAGTATTGTGTACGGAATATACAGAATATACGCGTAATAATGAGTCTGCTTGTTGAGTAACATCTAATGTTTCAGATGTATCACATCCCACTAATATTGTAAAGGCTAAAGTTTGGAAGCAGGTTTTTGTGTTTGTTACTGCTTCACGCTCAAACGACTTGACCAATCATATTATAAAAACTTACGCTCATATTTATATTTTATGTTTGAAAACACGGGTGTTTGAGCGTGAAACAACTTACTGTGAGTCGATATGACGATCGACAATGTTTCGGCTTCTACCGGAAGCCTTCCTCAGGGTATTGAGTGTGGTACGTCCGCCGCGGTCGCGTCATATCGACTCACAGTAAGTTGTTTCACGCTCAAACACCCGTGTTTTCAAACATAAGACTTGACCAATTTTGATGAAATTTGGTTAAGAGGTAGATGAGGCGCTGGATTAAGAAATAGAATACTTTCAGCATCATCATCCATCACCACGCGGGTGGAACGGGGGGGCGTGACTATCTAGATGTCGTAAGGAAAAATATTTGAAAAACTATGCATACAAAAAAACTTGGTAAAATAGTAGACTGTACAACGTGTGCATAAAACATAACACAAATAAGTTAAAATTCAATTTTAATGCACTTCTTGTTCTTAGACTGCTAGCTTATATGCACTAGAGATTGAGATGCCGTTTTAGTCCGCTTACACCGGGCATGAATAAAAACTTTACGAGCTTGAGAAGTGATAAATAATTGTTGAAAATATATATAATATATAAATTTAATAAACCAAGTAATGAACTAAAATATATAACCCTGTATTTCACGTATTTTATTGCACTGGTATTGAAAAATCAAGTGTTCATTTTGACGTAGGTAAAATTTTATCGCAAATTGCTTTAAAAGTTACTTGAGATTACACGACTGTTAAGATCTTGAAATACCACAAGATTATCTAAATAAAAATCATTTCAAATGTACAATTTTTAATTTAGCCCAGTCTTTATAGTCTACAAAATATATTAGATGCTCGAAAGAATTTAGGCTAATTTAAATTAAATCAAAGTATTTCATGTCAAGTTCTGGGCGGGCATCCGACTCGTAGTTGACCAGATTTTGTTGAAGCGCTCGCAGCGAAGTTTACTTAGCTGTTCTCAACCGATCAGCAAAGTTAAGTAACGTCGCCCGCGGTCATGAGTTGGATGGGTGACCGCTAGTGACATTACTTCTGAGCGTTTCCGTGCTTTGGAGGGCACGTTAAGCCGTCGGTCCCGGTTGTCGTTCAAGGATGGCAGTCGTTATAGCATGGTGGTAGGGCATTTTGCGAATGCCCGCCTGGCTAGCTACCACCCTCAAGTAGAAAATCTGTCGCCAAGCACCTAACGGTGTGTTCCGGCAGCTGTCCTTGAGAGCCAGTACTTCTAGGTTAGCCTGAACAAAATCTTCGACCACATCATCACTTACCATCAGGTGAGATAGTGATCAAAGGCTAACCTATCAGGCATAAAAAAATTATAATAATTATGTGCTATCCTATATAATATATTGATATTTATGACACAAACCATCAAGTTTAACGTTTTTATACAAGTCCATATTATTATTTACGTTATTACCCTTAATTATTTTCTACGTACGTTATTATTTTGTTGGTTGTTCGCTAGCATTAATATAATTTTATTATAATTAATATATATAAAAGTTATCTATTAAATTATTGGCTAGCTATCATTGTTTAATAGTTTTTTTTAATCTCTCGTAGTTAAGTATGCTTAGCTGTTCTTAACCGATCAGTAAAGTCAAGCAACGTCTGCCGCGGTCATAAGTAGGATGGGTGACCGCTAGTCACATTACTTCTGAGTGCTTCCGTGCTTCGGAGGGCACGTTAAGCCGTCGGTCCCGGTTGTTGTCTTAGGATGGCAGTCGTTATAGCATGTTGGTAGGGCATTTTACGAATGCCCGCCTGGCCAGCTACCACCACCAATTAGAAAGTCTGTCGCCAAGCACCTAACGGTGTATTCCGGCAGCTGTCCTTGAGAGCCAGTAATTCTAGGTTAGCCAAAACAACATCCTAAGACAACAACCGGGACCGACGGCTTAACGTGCCCTCCGAAGCACAGAAACGCTCAGTAGTAATGTCACTAGCGGTCACCCATCCAACTCATGACCGCGGGCGACGTTGCTTAACTTTACTGATCGGTTAAGAACAGCTAAGTAAACTTCGCTACGAGCGCTTCAAGACTTCAAACTACCGGATGAGCCGCCTGCTCCGCACTACCCCAAAAAAAAGAAAAACTCATCGTATTAATTCAAGTATACTGATCATGCCTACAGTAAAAAAAATAAACGTATATATTTTTCCTTCAGAATATGAGTATTTGCCTTATTACTTGCAGCTGGTCCTCGTATGTAAACATTAAATGCCTTGTGGTTATTTTTTATTAAAATCAAATTTCTACTCAATTATACGTGTATCGCGATTGTGTCGCGGAGGAGAGGCGGAAACCCCGGATTTATACGAACTAAATGATTTTGAACACGTCTCTCTGTCTCTCTTCACTCTCATTACACGCCCACCTATTAGGGTCCTCATGGCTTGGCCTTTGAACAAAACGTCTCTTCAGGCAGGTAGACCACGACGCTAACCATAGTGCTCATTACTTGGGACCGTTTGCTACGCCCTATTTTGAAAGCAATTATGTTTAAAATGTGTATGTCTACGTTTGTTACTTTGAGCCAAATAGGTGCCAGCATTTTTTCGATTCGACGGCTGATCATAATGCTGGCACCTTTTGTTTAAATTTAACATGTGTTGTATTCACGTGAATATTTAGACTCGATAAAATTCCTAGTTCCCGTACAAAAGCGGAAATACGAGTACCTTAGTGCTATTTTCATACGTATTTCTAGTTTTATTTGCACAGCAGGTGGATCCGAGTGGAAAACAAGCGCAGAAATATGCCCTGAATAGGTAAAAGCCTGCATTGTGGTAAGTGCGGGTAAATATCGACCTCGTTCGGCAAATGTCGGGTTTCAACGATCGCGGTGTATTGTGTGCTGTTATTTGAGGGCGTGCTTTTGAATAATCTTATCCTGGTATAATGTAGATGTCCATGGTAGAATGAGAGTTCCTTATTAAATTTTTATACTCGTATTTGTGTTTGTGTTTTTTAGGGGAACCCTTACATTAAAATAAACTCCCTTATAAGAAGCGTATAGTTGAGTATACGGCACATAATGCATTCCCATAGTCAATTTTACGTTGAGTAAAATAAAAAAACCGTGGGGTGCCGGGCTAGAATGGCACCCCCCCATCTCTACTCGTGGGTGTCGTAAAAATAGACTAAGGGTAACACACTAGAAGGTGGGCAGCAGCGCTTTCTGTGGAACTAATATCTCATAGGTACTACGATCCCCAAGACGCCTGCCAAGCGTAAGGATTATGGCTTACTTCCCCATAATGGGAAAGACTGTGTTCCGTAAAGGACATACTGGTTCATACATTAAAACAAAAAATTGTACGAGTTGAACCTCGCTCTTTTTATTTTTATTTAGCCATGCAACAAAAAAATAATTTTGTTTGTTGACTTTATTACTTACATATTTAAAACAAAAGAATAATTTTTATTTGAGTGAGTTTACAGTTAATAGATTTCAGCATTTGTTAATTAAATAGAAGATATGGTATGAAGCGAAAGTTCAATTTCCTACTAGTTTAGTTTTTGAAACAGTTCCCGTTAACACAAATAGTCTTAAATTTACAACTTGCCAGCCGTCAATTTAATTATTTTATGAGATAAAAAACAACAATAAACAGTAATTAAACAACTTTAAACGGTTTAAATCGCGTAAATTTATCATTCTTTTTGTCCTGACGTTTCTTTTCTAACAATAAACAGCTTAGATAATCATTAGTAATGATTTTATGTATGTAAAAATGAAGCATGTGTCGAACACATACAGTTAACGATTCCAAACCCCGAACCGCAATATTATTGATTATGTTAATATTATAATTAAAAGTACGAATTGCACTGCGCCCGTCACCTTGAGACATAGTGGTTAAGTCTCATGTGCCTGTTATTTCACTGGCTTTCAAGGACTGCTGTCGGACACACCGTTACGTGCTTGGCGACAGATTTTCTACTTGAGGGTAGTCGCTAGCCAGGCGGGCATTCACAAAATGCCCTTCCACCATGCGGTGAAGCTCTAGCCCGCGGCGGGATTTGAACCATGGACCTGCGGCACGGCCACAGGTCCATGGTTCGAATCACTGAGCTATCACAGCTTCAAAATCATTCAGTAATATATTAGGTGTAACAGATCACTGCAAAGAGTTTGAAATGTCAAAAAAATAATGATAAATATACGACATTAAAACCGCTTGATGTTGTTTGATACTACAGTCGAACCCTTTGTGACCGAGTTCGTCCAGGAAAGTACAGCCACCATACCTACTTCTACTGCCAAGCAATAATGTTCGTATTTCTGCTCCAGTCTGACGTGCTGAAATAATTACAGGCTCATGAGATTTTACTTTATGGCTCCTGGTGGTGGGCTCAGTCCAGTTCATCAGGTGCTTGGTGACAGATTTTCTACATATTTTTTTCTCATTTGGTAGCTAGCAAGGCGGGCATTCGCAAAATGCCCTACCACCACGGTGTAACGACTGCTATGTTAAGACAACAACCGTAACCAGCCGCTTAACGTGCCCTCCGAAGCACGGAAGCGCTCAGTAGTAATGTCACTAGCGGTCACCCATCCAACTCATGACCGCGGCGGACGTTGCTTAACTTTGCTGATCGGTTAAGAACAACTAAGCAAACTTCGCTACGAGCGCTTCAAAGTACGTAATATAAATAAATGTTTTACAGTATAAATAAACTACCTAAATATGACTACCGAGACATGTCTCGATCGTGCGCTCGTAGAGTCAAGACCTCCTGAGGATGCTTCGGTTAGAAGCGAAAAGCGTCGAATACTCTTCCGGTTTGGCTGCGTGGCGTTTGTGACGTCACGTCGGCTTAACAGGAAATGAGGCGGAATTGTGACTAGATATATATCATTTTTATAAAGATTTTTTAAGTGTTTTATTAAATATTTAATTAAATGTTTTCTTAAAATACTTTCAAAATATTTGTTATTATTAAAAATTCCGCAAAGTAACGCCTGAATCTATTCATTACCTAAATATAGCCATAATATTATATGATATATAGTATAATATATATTATATAATATGTATACCTACACATATTTCATTTATTTTTAGTCATTTGCATGGTGGTAGGGCATTTCGCGAATGCCCGCCTGGCTAGCTACCACCCTCAAGTAGAAAATCTGTCGCCAAGCACCTAACGGTGTGTTCCGGCAGCTGTCCTTGAGAGCCAGTACTTCTAGGTTAGCGTGAACAACATCTTCGACCACATCATCACTTACCATCAGGTGAGATAGTGGTCAAAGGCTAACCTATCAGGCATAAAAAAAAATATTATAATAATATATAGTTTACATACACAATAAACGTATAATAAGTATACTGTTAGCATAAAACTACTAGGAGTGCAGCGATTGGAAGAGTGGCATATTACTCCCTTTCCGCATTATTTCCTTCAGGATTGAAATGAGGAAGATAAGAAATGTTTATACCGCTATGTCAAAATCCATGCCAATTCCGTTTCAACACAAGCTGCAGGATGATATTGTTTATTTATTTCAGTACGTCTTGTTTGTTTATGTAAAGTTTGATTCATAGATGTTGTAGTCATGATTTACGACACACGGTTTAAGGTGACCGGCCATGTGAACAGAACATTCCTGTGGTTTGGACGACCTTTGTGTCACTTTCGATTTGAAGTGTTCTGACCTACATAATGAGTCAGTGTTGGGAGAGGTCGTAATATTATAGTCCTAATAAAATATTCTTTTGACTTCTGTATCAGCCGGATCGTCCACTGCTGAACACAGCCTCCCCTATTAAGGGGGTATTTGCCATAATATCCACGCTTGGCAGGCGGCTTGGGGATCGCAGTGTATGATAGTAGTTCTTTAGAAGGCGCTGCTGCCCACCTTCCAGTATAATTATTCCGTTAGTCGCCTTTTACGACACCCACGGGATGATATGGGGAGGTGCAATTCTAACCCGGCACCCCACGGGGGTGGTGATTAAAATATTACCTGAAATTATTTCCGGTATTAATCGCATGGTATTTGGTTACTCCATACTCATTTGGAATTGTTTTAGGGATCAATGTGTTAAATATATATATATTTTTATGGTTGGTAATAGCGGGACTCTATTACTGAGACTTCGCTGTCCGTCCGTCCGTCTGTCACCAGGCTGTATCTCAAGAACGGTGCTAGCTAGACAGTTTAAATTTTCACAGATGATGTATTTGTTATTGCGGCAATAGATTGCCGCTATAACAACAAATAATAAAAATAAAATAAATATTTAATAGCTCACATACAACAATCTAAATTTTTTACCGTTTCTTGCTCGATACTAATAACGGTGACAGGTAGACGCTTAAACTATTCACAGAATATTTATTTTTTGGTTCTCTTTAAATAAAATTGATTAAAAATAAAAGAAAATAAATAATTAAGGGGGCTCACATACAATAAAAGAGGTTTTCGCTTTTCCTAGCAAGCTCAATGGGACACTGCGAAAAGTGCCTCTAACTTGCAAGATTAGGTTACCGATAATGGTACGGAACCCTTCGTGCGCGAGTCCCACCCGCACTTGGCGGGTTTTTCTATATGTCCTGTCTCATTTTTTTAATATATCACCAGGCATGTGAACGTATGTATATTGCATTCAATTCACTTTTTATAGTTTGACTTTTGACATCGGTGTCATTAAGAAATGGTTTGTATTTGTGATGATAACGTTGTTATTTTTGCTTTAAGGTGAAAACGCACTTATATAGCGGGCAACTCGAAAATTAAAAATTCATTTTGCTTTTCTACCTAGGTTTGGTAATTATTGTATATAATATAGGCATTTATGACTTTGAAAGAATATTGCTCAAGATATCTTGAAAACTAGTAAAAATTTAGAAGATGCATAGTTATATAAAAAAACTTCACTAAATCATGTACAGAATATTTCTACAAATTGCTACATGATTAAGTACAAAAAGTCAACAAAACACAGAATCAAAAAAATACCGCTAAACGCTTTCACCTTAAAGCTTTCTGAGTTAATAAGCTTACAAAATCACAAGGCGAGGAAAATTTGTAATTTCGGAAGCTTATTCGTTTAAATTACAATCTTAGACTTATGGGGTTTCGTTATCGTGGAGTAGCTTAAAGCTAGTTGCGAAATCAATTCTCTTTTTGAAGCGTTTGTAGTGAAGTTTGTAGGCCGATCAGCTACTAAGTTAAGCATCCGCCGCGTTCATGGCTTAGATAGATAGATAGATAACACTTTATTGATTCAATACAAATTTACAAACTTAAAACATAATAAGTAAAAGTAGGTGTGACAATGGGCGGTCTTACCGCTGAGAGCGATCTCTTCCAGACAACCCGTTACAAAAGGATTATTATAGTTACAAAGATGGCTTAGATGGGTGACCGCTATTGATTGGATGGATGAGCGCTTTACACTCACGTCAATGTGAGTAGTGTGTTGCTGCACGTCAAATGAATAACAGAGCACTATACCATTTTAACAACTTATAAACTGAAAGATAGTATTCTACCAACGAGAGTAATCTCAAGGGAGCAGAGGTCAGTCAGGTGGCTGGGTGAATAAATCCAAAGCCAATACTATTTATAATGGTCTCGTGTTCATATTTTTTGATGTTCTTAAAGAAACTTGGCGCATCCTCAGTGTTGGGGAAAACATGCATACCTAACGACACCATGTTCAGTGGAACCTGGGTAGGAAGATGAAAGTGAGGCATTATATTTCTTCTGTTCCCAATTATTTATCTTTAATTTGAATATTCATTAAAATCGTAACCTCAATCACATATCATTAACAAAAAAATATTGATCCTTCGACTAAAATATAAATGTGAGATGGGTTTTTATATACTTTAACACAACAAACGGGCTAACAACAATGACCAAGACAAAGATTTTGCATGTCAGTATAGAAAGTGACAGACATTATTTGTCCTTTTATTGTACTTTTGTAAATATATTCATCAAGATAAAAACTAATTTTGGTTTCCTTGCAGCCCTTATAGCATTTCACTAGTGCGTAGCCGAGTCTTATCCAAAAGATTTATTAACGTAAGTCATACATGGAACGGTGCGCTGACAACTGACAGCTGTGAGATCGCACGCAACGCCATAAAGACAGATTAAATCATACACAATAATTGAAATGTATTGCGGAAGCAGTCGGCTGCGCATGGAAATTCATTGGCTTGGTATTTTATAAGTACAACGCTCAAATTATTTATAATAATAATCAAAATTCAAACTTCCTCCTTTGTGGCTGTCATTTAAAAATATAGTCATAATAGTGTAGATTAGTATAGAACAACAGTTTTATACTTTTAATAAATATTTTTATCATTGAAATTCACGAAAACGATACGCTATTTTTTATACATTATATACACCAATAGACCTCGTCAATCTCGCAATAAATTTGGGATATTCTGATCAATAGTATAAACAGATTTCTATAGTATATTAAAGCGGAGTGGAGTTTGAATACCACTCTCTTTTTGAAGCAGAAAGCTAAGTGGCATTGGCTTTGGACCGCTGCGGAGCACGTCCAAGGTTCGAATCCCGCCGCGGGCTTGAGCTTCACCGCACGGTGGAAGGGCACTTTGCAAATGCCTGTCTGGCTAGCCACCACTCTCAAGTAGAAAATCTGTCGCCAATCACCTTACGGTGTGTTCCGGCAGCTGTCCTTGAGTGCCAGTAATTCTAGGTTAAGCTTGTTAACACCATCGACCACATCATCACTTACCATCAGGTGAGATTGTGGTCAAAGATTAACTTATCAGCAATTAAAAAGAAACATCCATCCACCCCTTTAGCCGGAATATGCTCTAACCAATTGAGCTGACATGACGTCATTACTCAAATCTTTCCTATCGTTCTTTAAACATCGTATTGGGATTTTGTAATATAATCAGCATAGCAGGTGTTATTGCAAACATAACAATATTAAAAGAAACATATTATTATAACAAATATGAAGCACTCGGATAGTAACTATTCATACGTAGGTACTAAGCATGATAATATCTTACCTTAGCTGTATACAACATCTGCTTAGACATTAATACAAGATTAGGTATACATTATTAACTAATTACTTACCATTTTGTATTAGCTCAATGTTACACGTTTGCAAGCCTACGAAACAAGACAGATAAAACAACTAAGTATATTTCAACGAAGATGTATTATGTAACGTACATCAACAAACAATGTTACTGTTTCCAATATACGAGTACTTACGTGGTTGTAGCTAAGGCTTGGGGGAAATTAGATGTAATACAAGGAAGGCTAATTTGAAAAGTTTTTGTTTGTAATGGGTTAATTACGAACCTCGAAGTTATTTAGTAATATTGTAAATATAAAACTTCTGTTATATTGTACAGACATAAGCAATACAAACCCGTGGGGTGCCGGGCTAGATTGTCACCCCCCTCCGCCCCCATTGCTATATGTGGGTGTCGTAAGAGGTGACTAATAGTAAATTACTCTAAGGCTCCGTCCACACGACGCCGCGGCCGCGCCGCAAGCTCCGTGGTTTGAGCGCGGTAAAAGCAACGCGGCGCGGACCCACCGTGTTCGAGGTGCAGCGTCAGGTATGATTTGGTCGCTGGAACCGTTTACCGCGCTACGACCGCGTAGCAGCCGCGCCCGCGCCGCGCTTGAACCGCGCCCAAACCGCGATGCTTGCGGCGCGGTTGCGGTGTCGTCTGAACGGAGCCTAAGTTGGGCAGCAGCGCCTTCTGAGGAACTGCAATCCCCAAGACACCTTCTAAGCGTGGGAATTATGGCAAACTTAACATTATAATAAATATATTTTTAACTTATAATTTTAGTTTATTTTGAAGTAATTTTTTTTTTTCGAATTATATACCAACGCAACTTACAAAATGCCAATAAGGCTATAACGCTGAAACTTAATGTAATATTTGTTTATGCGGTTACGAGGCCTACCTGTTGTTAAGCAATAACCTTTACCTTTGGACAGAACTGCGCCCTTTACCCTGGGATTAACGTGGCAGTACAATGTAGAATATTTCAATACTAAAATTTTTTAATAGATACGAGCGTCTACGAAGACGCCTAAATTGAATAAATTGAAAGGGCGTTTCGCGATTGCCCGCCTGGCTAGCCACCACCCTCAAGTAGAAAATCTGTCGCCAAGCACCTAACGGTGTGTTCCGGCAGTCCTTGAGAGCCAGTGAAATTACAGGCACATGAGACTTAACAACTATGTCTCAAGGCATCTGTTATAGGCAGAGGTTAGTCCGCTTAACTTCAGGTGCGCCTCGAGCTTGATCCGCCCAAAAACTTAAAAAAAAAAAACAAAAACAAAAAAAAAAGATTTTGACTTTGACTTTGAACGTTCGAATACGTAAAATTTCGTTAATTGCTAAAGAATTAAACCAAAAAAAGGTTGCCCCAGATAAAAATTATGCAGGAAATACACTTGACAAAGTAGGCGTCTATGCAATTGCCGCCAGGCGAGTTGCAACTCCAAAGGATAAGGTCTATCACCAAGCACCTAATGATTTGTTCCAGCAGCTGTTCTTGAAGGGCAGTTTCCATTCTAGGTTAAGCCTGTTTTATACCTTCAACCATAATAATGTCATCACCTTGAGTACATATTGCGGTCCGAGTGTTGCCCATCATCATAAAAAAGCTACTTTACAAAATCAAAATACAAAATATCATATTTTGATTTTGTAAAGTAACTTTCTGTCATCTGTCGCCAAGCACCTAAGTGGCGACAGATGTGTGTTGATTGTTGTGATTTTGTACTTGAGGGTAGCTGGTCAGGCGGGCCTTCGCAGAAAGCCCTATCACCATGCAAATGTAAATATGCACTACTGCAGCGTTGGTCCGTGAATTTGTTCGAAAAGTGCTTCAAGCTCGCAAGGGCAAGCAGCAGGTTGCAGCTATATGCTGCGATTTGTCGCGTGCTTTCGACACGGTGGACCGAAACTTGATACGGGCTAAACTCGAGCACTACGGTGTGAGAGGGCCGGCTGAAACTTGATGGCTGAATTTGTTACCGAAAGATGTCAGAGAGTTTTCGGCGACTCGGGGAACATTCAATCCGAAGAAGGCTTTCCAGAAATGGGCGTCCCCCAAGGATCGTGTCTGTCCAATACCACATTCTCACTGCTCATGAATGACTTGCCCCTGGCGATTCGCGGAGCAGATGTGTACATGTTCGCTGACGATGTCGCAGCGCTAGTAACCGCACCGAACCTGCCCGCTCTGAAGCACCAACTGACAGAGGTCGCGCACAGACTGCAAGAGTGGTTTGTTACAAATGGTTTTGCCCTTAACCTGAGCAAGACCTGCTTCATCCATTTTAACCTCGCGAATAGACCGCTGAATGCTATGGCAGTTACAGTACGGGACGCTGCTTTACAGCAAGTCCAGTCTGTGAAACTGCTCGGCTTTCATGTGGATCGCGCCTTAAAATGGGACATCCACATAGACGCAGTGTGTTTGCGGCTTACTCAAGCCTGCTTCGCTCTGAAGCGACTAGCAGCATCGGCCCCGCGCCACGCCGTGCTCAGCTGCTACTTCACCACTGTTCACTCTGTTCTCATGTACGGAACAGAGCTGTGGGGAGACGCGGCTGAGTCGGAGCGGCCGCTGATACTGCAGAAGCGCGCGATCCGTTCCATTGTGGGGATCAAATGGAATGTATCGGCTAAGCCAT
The DNA here is from genome assembly GCA_963890685.1 of Plagodis pulveraria. Classification (NCBI taxonomy): domain Eukaryota; kingdom Metazoa; phylum Arthropoda; class Insecta; order Lepidoptera; family Geometridae; genus Plagodis; species Plagodis pulveraria. The sequence goes on from OY982950.1 coordinate 9,182,645, forward strand.
ATTTCGTAGAACTGGGGATCCTGACCGTACCAGCTATACATATATACCAGGTTTGCCTCTTCATCCGAACGAACCTGGAAAACTTTGCCACCTGTGGAGCTTTGCACAGTTATAACACGAGGCACAAGGACAGATTAAGAACACCACGGCACTGTCTCGCTAAATCGGTTAAGTCGGTATATGTGGGTGGTCCGAACTTTTATAACCACCTACCGAACGACATTAAAAATGCGGCTTCCTTTAATATTTTTAAGTCGAAGTTGAAGTTACTCCTTCTGAGTAAAGCATATTACACGGTAGATGAATACCTTAAAGAAAAACTAAATGTACCTTCAAGTACATCCTAATAATTATTCTAATTAATTATTAAATGAATTGTTGTATTATTGTATTTGACTTGTAAATTACATTTTATCAATAAATTATCTGTATCTGTATCTGTATGTTTGTGAGTTTCTTTGATTTGAGTGATTCCACCATAACTTCTAAATGGATTTACCGATTTTGATGTAAGAGATATCGTTCGATTCGTCTTCATAGCGCAAGTGAAACAAACATTAAAAAAAAAACTGGCGGATTTTAGACGCCGTATTGTGAGAAATTCTTCCCTTGAAGACCTTTAAAAAAATATTCCATAAATATATATAACTTGCAGTTTTAATTTCAATGGATCGATAAAATAATTTGTTAATAGGTTTTTTTCCTTTTTAATTAATTTATACTTGTAAGTAATATACACACTTTTTGTTCATTAGTATGCATAAGTCAGATGCGAGATACTTATATCTTATTACAAAGTAAGCTATAATGGTTTTGTCTCCTTTCTGTCGTCACCTTCGTCATCAATTAACTCTGGTAACTAAACTCGGGATTTGAAAGAAATTTTGTATTATTTAACACATACCAAATTAAAAAGAGCTACTGGTTCCTAAACTAGGTTCATAAAGACCCGTGCCATAGGTCCCATATCAGTCAGTGCCATTATATACAAAAGTCAACGTTTCTCTATGATACTACCATGTGACTTCTTAGATTTGTTTTAATGTTATTGTGAAGGGGCAAGCTCAAGGCCCACCTGATGTTTAACGGACTAACCTCTGCCTATAATACACTCGAGAGCAATGAATCCGGGTCACTTAAAGAATGTTAAAAATCTCGGAAACTAAAAATGATAGGTTAATGCAATAAATTGTATTTAATAGACAATGTAATACTCCTTAAATGAAAGTAAAAAAAATATGAGTCACCATACATTTTATTAACACAAAATTACATAAAGAAAAAAACTGCTGATCTCTCCTTAAAACAAAAATAGGAAACATGAAATTTTTGAACTTTATTACGATTTTCTTGAATTTTAATACTTCGTATTGCCTCCTCGTGCTTCCATTACTGCGTTTACGCGGTTTGGCATGCTGTACACCAAGTTCCTTATACGATTTTGGGGAATATTCTCCCATTCCTCTGTGAGAGCAATTTTGAGCTCACGAAGCGTGATTGGGGGAGGGTTTCGTTGTTTTACGCATCTGCCTAGCTCGTCCCAAGCATGCTCGATCGGGTTGATATCCGGGCTGCGCGCTGGCCACTCCATACGAGTAATGTTCATCTCTTGAAGGTAGTCATTCACAATCCTACCTGTATGAGGTCGGGCATTGTCATGCATAAATATAGCATCCTCACCTAAATTGACCATAAATGGACCAACGTGATCATTGAGGATTTCTTCCACATATCTTACGCTAGTTAAAGAGCCGTTTTCTATGATCACCAGCTCTGTGCGACTTTCAGAAGAAATTCCGGCCCACACAAGTACAGACCCACCACCGTAGGCTACTTTTTCTTCGATGCATGCTTGCTTGAATCTTTCCCCTGGTCTTCGATACACTCTGTGTCTTCCATCGTGCTTGTAGAGCATAAATTTTGATTCGTCGGAGAACATAACTTTTGACCAATCTTCAATACTCCAATTTACGTGGCTCTGGGCATATCTTAGTCTCGAAATACGATGCCCACGCTCCAGTTTAGGGCCGTTTGCAGGTCTAAGGGGTTTTAAGTTAGATTCAGCAAGCCGACGTCTTACTGTCCATGCACTTGGGTTACTTCCTCCGAGGCGTCGAAACTGATTGGTCAGTTCAGTTCCTGTGAGAAAGCGATTTCGAAGCATGGTGTTCACCAAGTATCGGTCTTCTCGTGCTGTGGTACACCTGGTTCTGCCCGTTCCTGGTCTGCGTAGGTTAGAACCAGTTTCTTCGTAACGTCGGAGAACTCTTTGTACTGTTGACAGCGACACACCGACAGTCCTGGCTGTATCGCGCTGACTCCGGCCGGTTTCCAGCATTGTAAGTATTCTGGTGCATTCTTCAGGCGTAAGCGACATAATTTCAGCTTGAATAATGAATATAGAGCACTATCAACATGGTTTATGTACCCACATAAATGACAGATTACAAACAAAAGCAAAACCAAATGCTGTAATTTCGTAGTTCCATCTTCGAAAGTGGCCCTTTTTCAAATTTGATTTTTTTATGATATAACTTTACAATAACTAAGAAGTTTTAATACCTTCATTTAAGGAGTATTACATTGTCTATTAAATACAATTTATTGCATTAACCTAGCATTTTTAGTTTCCGAGATTTTTAGGATTCTTTAAGTGACCCGGATTCATTGCTCTCGAGTGTAGATGTATTTCGTTACAAGTCACGAATTGCATTGCACCCCTCACCTTGAGACATAGTTGTTAAGTCTCATATGCCTGTAATTTCACTGGCTCTCCAAGACTTGCCGGAGTACACCGGGCTTGGCGACAGATTTTTTACTTGAAGGTGGTCGCTAGCCAGGCGGGCAATCGCAAAATGCCCTTCCTTCGTTCGGTGAAGCTCAAGCCCCCGGCGGGATTCGAACCATGGACTTGCTGCGCGGCAGTCCATAGCCAAAGCCGCTGAGCCATCACTGCTTCAAATGGCGATTTATGCGTGATAAGTGTCGTTATATATTCGCATATTATTTAGATATTTGTACCATTCGTTGTATTTTTCATTATCTTCTCCAAAGATATATAACCTCTGGATAGGAAAGAGAATACAAGTTTTCGTAAAATTTTAACACAGTATTTTTTCACTAAAATGGAACCTAAAGTTGCTTGTACTCCGTCATACTTGTGCCTTATACCGTCTCTGTATTCTTATAAGCTGTCATAATAAGGAGTTCATTTCAAATTCTATGCGGGTAATGACGACGCGGCTTGTGGGCCTGTCAGGTTTATTGTGCTGTAAAGGCTCTACATTCACTTTGTTACACAATAATCATTACAGAAATATAGTATACTTCAAATATGGATACTCTTAATTGAGCAAATGTCTGTACAATGATGTTCTGTTCGATATTCTAAAAACCTTAGAAACATTTGAAGCGCTCGTAGCGAAGTTTACTTAGTTGTTCTCAACCGATCAGCAAAGTTAAGCAGCGTCGCGCGCGGTCATGAGTTGGATGGGTGACCGCTAGTGACATTACTACTGAGCGCTTCCGTGCTTCGGAGGGCACGTTAAGCCGTCGGTCCCGGTTGTTGTCTTAGGATAGCAGTCGTTATAGCATGGTGGTAGGGCATTTTGCAAATGCCCGCCTGGCTAGCTACCACCCTCAAGTAGAAAATCTGTCACCAAGCACCTAACGGTGTGTTCCGGCAGCTGTCCTTGAGAGCCAGTACTTCTAGTTTAGCCTGAACAACATCTTCGACCACATCGTCACTTACCATCAGGTGAGATAGTGCTCAAAGGCTAACCTATCAGGCTTAAAAAAAAAAAAAAAACATATTCAACAAAGTACAAGACCTAAATAATATTGTCATTGATTTCTCGAAACTTAAATCTAGTAGGTATATATGCTTCGTACTGGAGAATAGGCTTGATAGATTCCTTGGTACTGTATCAGCCGGATAGTTTACTGCTGAACACAGCCTCCCCAATATGAGAGGGTTTTCCATAATCCCCACGCTTGGTAGGCGGCTTTGAGATCGCAGTGTGCGATATCAGTTCTTCAGAAAGTGCTGCTGCCCATCTTCTGGTGTGTTACCCTTATTCGCCTCTTACGACACACAAGGGTAGGATAGAGATGGGGTAGTGACATTCTAGCTCGGCACCCCACGGGTAAATTTTCTTCAATTCAATTCACGGGTGATTCCTTAGTAAGGTCCAAAAAATGAGGGTGGTAAAAGTTTAAATAATTTTGGTCATGATTCTATCTAGTGGACTTCCTCATTTAACCTGAATTATTATGAATAAAATAAACAATTTTTGCAAAGTTTATAAGGTATTATAAACATTATTTTAGTCAAACTTTGATAATTGAGAAGCTAGTACAAATTGCTTGTATTAGGTAGCATCCGGGCGGACGATTATATTTTGAAAGAAAACGTAACATAATACCCGTCAACTAAAATTAGATTCGAGGTTGAAATATGAAATTACCGTTTCGTTTATTTAATCAAAGTTTTTACCCTCGTTGTCTACACATTTCTGCCATATATTAAGAATATCATTTAAACCGTTCCAATAAGACTCTATGGACCTTATGAAGCAATGATGGCCGAGTGGTAATAGCTATGGACTGCCGTGCCGCAGGACTCTGGTTCGATCCCCGCTGCCGGCTTGTGCTTCACCGCGTGGTGGAAGGGAATTTTGCGATTACCCGCCTGGCTAGCTACCACCTTCAAGTAGTAAATCTATCGTCAAGCACCTAACGGTGTGTTCGAGCAGCAGTCCTTGAGAGCCAGTGAAATTACAGGCACATATGAGACTTAAGAACTATATCTCAAAGTGACGGGTGCAGAGCAATTCGTAACTTGTGATGAAATGCATCTGTTATAGGCAGAGGTTAGTCAGCTTAACATCAAGTGGGCCTCGATGTTGTTCCGTCACAATAACATTTTCACAGATGATGTATTTCCATTGCCGCTATAACATAAAATACTAAAAATAAAATAAATATTTTAGGGGGCTCCCATACAACAAACTTTGAAGCAGTGATGGCTCAGTGGCATTGGCTATGGACTGCCGCGCAGCAGGTCCATGGTTCGAATCCCGCCCAGAGCTTGAGCTTCACCGCATGGTGGAAGGGCATTTTGCGAATGCCCGCCTGGCTAGCGACCACCCTCAAGTAGAAAGTCTGTCGCCAAGCACCGAAAGGTGTGTTCCGGCAGTAGTCCTTGAGTACCAGTGAAATTACAGGCTCAATGAGACTTAACAACTATGTATCAATGTGACGGGCGCAGTGCAATTCGTGAGTTGTCATGAATTGCAACTGTTATAGGCAGAGGTTAGTCCACTTAACGTCAGGTGGGCCTCCAGCTTGTTCCGTCAAAATAACATAAAAAAAAAAAAAAAAAAAAACTTAATTTTTCTACCGTTTCTTGCTCGATACTAATACCGCGGGTGACAGGTAAACGCTTTAACTATTCACATAATATATTTTTATGTTCTATTTAAATATAATTAAATAAAAAATATATATATATATAAAACAATAAAAGAGGTACCCAGCTCAATCGGACACTGCGAAAAGTATCTGTTACTTACAGATAATGGTACGGAAATCTTCGTGCGCGAGTCCCACTCGCACTTAGCCGCTTTTTTTTATTATTATTTACCTTTTACGATTCTCAATAAAAGAGCTGGGTGTGGGAGGGGGCGTGGGGATGCCAGTTGACTGTCATACGTATACCCTTGAACAGGAAAATTCAGAATGTTAGTGCTAATTACAAACAATTCTTACAATATAAACGTAATATGTTAGTCAAATAACAATCTTGCCATAGCCAATAATGAGAAGTATATTATGGTAGAATGTCTGTCCACTGATTTTATTTCAAAGAGGTTGGAAAAAATCATTAGTCTTGGTGATGATTGCTACTTCATAAACTATAAATAATGAAGAACATAGAACATGCCCAAACCTAAGTTTGCAAAGTCAACAAATTCGACATATAAAAGCTGGTTATTAATTTAATTGAGGTTTTAAAGTATTTGCTGAATGGTTCTCAAAGTTTTAATAGGTTGTTCGATTTTGGCGTCTCTCTAACCCTAGTTTCTCATCATTCTCATTCAGAATCTCTAACTAAACTCAAACTAAAGTAATCAATATGGATGAACAGATAAGTCAATTATTTTTTTTAGTGTAAATGTGTCGGAACAGGCTCGAGGGCCACCTGATGTTAAGCAGTAACTTCTGTCTATAACAAATGTATTTCGACAAAATTGCACTGCGGCCGTCAACCTGAGATATACAGTTGCTAAGTCTCATGTGCCTGTATTTTACTAGCTCTTAAGAACTGCTGCCGGAACACGCTTTTAGGTGCTTGGCTTCATATTTTATACGTGAGGGTGGTAGCTAGCCAGGCAAGCATTCGTAAAAAGCCCTTCCTCCATGTTGCAATGATTGCCATCCTTAGGGAACAACCGGGACTAACAGCTAAATTATGGTCTAGAAAATCTGTTGTCAAACACCTAGTAGTGCGTTCCAGCAGCTGCCTTTGAGAGCCAGAATTACTTGCAGGTTACGCTGCACAATATCTTCGATTACATCTTTAACGGAGATAGTTGTCAAAGACTTGCCTATCAGCTATAAAAAAACTTATGTTTATTGTATGCTTTTTTTAATGTTGTCTTAGGTTTTCGCGATTATTACACATAGTAATTAAACAACTTTAAACGGTTTAAATCGCGTATATTTATCATTATTTTTGTCCCGACGTTTGAAACACTTTGCAGTGATCGTAGTCACGGGGTGACTGACCCCGTGACCACGATGTTGTTTAATTACTATGCTTTTCTTAATTTTATATTTTGATGTCCTAAGTGAATCCATATGGCGAAGCAGCTATTGCAGAGCTATATAACCTGCGATAGATAAACAATTATAAACAGTTCTAACGTAACCAAACAAAAACATAATAACTTTGTACAAGAACTACACTTAATCGTGGAATGCCAAACAGATGAGGTAAAGCTGTATGTATATAATTAGTAAGTACATGCAAATAGCCGATGACGTTATTGAAGGTTATTGGTACTCATATCTAATCTGCAGCATTATACTCTTTGAATTTACCTTTAAATAATTTGAAAAAATAATATCTTTCAGAACTGTAATATTATATATAGAAAGCAATATGCTCGCGTTTACTTGGATGTCAATAATTTTATTTGAAAACCACTAAACTAATTTGATAATTTTTTTTAATGGTTTCGATCTAAATGGATTTTTATTTAAATAAAATAAAATTGTATAAACGGTTGATTAATGACTGAGGACAGACAAACATGAACACAAACATACAAAAAAGAGGCACCTGAATTTGGAACTTCTTTTATTTTAAGTCAGTTAAAATTGGTAACATTCCGAGATATTTGTGGGTTCTTTTTGGCTTCATAATAATCTAATTTCTGAATACAGTAGTAAAATATTTTAACAGTAAAAGGAGATTGTTCAAAACCAGGTCCCCTTTTTGACGGAGTGTTTGATCGAAATGTTATCCTTAAATTAAGTCAGTACTTTTCTTTTCTAATTTACGTCGACTTTTTTCACTCTAGCAATTACATGAGTAAGATAGTTTTCGTTATTTTCATACTACCAATTAAATATGCATGTTGCCAGTTATTTATACTTTCTATTCTTTATATCAAACTATGAAGCATTTATAGCTGAGCGGTATCTATTGACTGCCTTGCCATAGGTCCGTTGTTCGATCCCTACCTCCGGCATGAGCTTATCCGCTTAGTAGAAGGGTATTTTCCAAATGTTCGACTCACTAAGTACCACCATAAAAAAAATCGCCAAGCACCTAGTGTGTTCCAGCAATAATCCTTGAGAACCAGTAAGTAATTATGTAATTAGAAGCGCATGAGACTTAACAATTACTGTATACAGTTGTTAAGATTTAATATTCGTGAAAACCACCTACCACACCTTTACCACACCTATCTCAGGGTGATAGGTGTGGTAGAGTTATAACTTGTAATGGCATACATCTGTTAAAAAAAAATACCGCTTAACATCAAGTGGGCCTTGTTCGAGTTATGTTACAATATAATTTAAAAGAACTTAAATCCATAGGAAATATTTCAAAATATTATTATTACAAGCACTATCGCGTGCTAAGCGAAAATATATTTAACAATTTATTCGAGAACAAATTTTTTATGCCCAAGGCGGGAATCGAATCCACGTCCTCCGATATCGCGTCGGATACCTAACGACTACTAACTATGAGATAAACAGTGGTCAAATGTTAATAATTAGTCTGTAGGGATCGCAATCGCGAACGAGTCGCAGGTACATCTAGTATCTAATAGTTATAGCAATTCCTAAGATCAGACGAACGGACAGATGGACGAACGGTTGGAGGCTTAGTAATAGGTTAATTACACCAAATATGTACGTAGCTAACATATTTTTCTTTCAATATTCATAAAATAAAATTGCCATAAATTAATGCTCCTTCCAATAATCTCCGCTTGGGTGAGCGAAAACAAGACGACAAGTCTCGAAAATCTCTAAGAAAATGAGTTTTCACGAATATTAAATCCCGCGGAACACTGAAGTAAAACGGTATTATTAGAAAGGTGAAGTGAATGGAGAGAGGTAGTTGTAGCTTCAATGTGATTATACATTTTTGCGGGCATTTTTATAATAATATGGAACACCGTCTGCATTGACAAATATAATCTTTTATAACCACGTCGTGTCATAATATATATGTATTTAAAATGTTAAGTTCATACTTGTATTCTAACTGTGGGAAAACGATAAATATTAAAGTTATACAAATGTTAAGCGGTACCGGTAACGTAACGGTAAATTTTTTTTTTTTTAATAAAGTTATAAAAATTATATATGTCACACAAAAGAGGCCAACATTACGGGAACATTTAAAATGTTATAAATTGTATCTAGGGTCTCAATAAATATAACGGCAAAAAAATAACATTACGCAGAAAAGAATCCCCTCGTGGGGTGCCGGGTTAGAATTGCACCTCCCCATATCATCCCGTGGGTGTCGTAAGAGGCGACTAAGGGAAAAATACTGGAAGGTGGGCAGCAGCACCTTCTAAAGAACTGCCATCTTACACTGCGATCCCCAAGCCGCCTGCCAAGCGTAGGGATTGTGGCAAATACCCCCTTAATAGGGGAGGCTGTGTTCAGCAGTGGACGAGTCGGCTGTTACAGTACAGAAAAGAATCTCAATTCGTAATATATATATAATGATATATATTCAAACGGAAGACAAATTTGGCTCAAAAGTTATACTCAAAGTAAAGATATTTTAAAAGTTTTCCTCCAAGGCCGCTGATAAAATAATGATCAATAAATTAACTAAAAGCGAAGAAGGCTAATCCATCTTCTTGTAATATTCAGCGTCCAGACCTTCCGATGAGCTATTGACCCGAAAACCCCTTCTAATCTGTAAATTTAATCAAAATAGCCAAACGTAAGAATCTCTTTGAGACCCCTTCTACATAACTAACATTGTTTTGGGTAGAGTTGCTTACAAAATTGGGGTCAGATTGTTGAAAAATATTTAAAGCTAACAAGGGAGAATAGTTAGAATAGTACTTTATTTTTACTGGCAGTATAGTAAAATAGACTGTCTATTTCTATTTAGTCTGCAATGGCTTGCAGGTTGTCTAAATGCTTTCATTGTAGTAGCTGTAGTGTTGTATATATTTCTATTTCTTGTTAACATTGTAATGAAATGCCAAATATCTACTGACGCCATCTATTACTTATTTGAATATATTTATGTAGAAAAATATATTATACCAGACACGCAATATTACTTTTCAGTTATGTCTATTGGGACGGACCAGTCGAAGACCACCTGATGGTAAGCAACACGTTTGTCCATTATAGTTGCAGTATCAACTTTTTCGTTCTGTTTGACCCTGCACTGCGCTCCTCACTCCAAGACGTTAGTTCAAATGCCGTTCGCCCAATAATTTAGGTAACGGGCTCTTGCTAAGGAGAACTACACACCCGTACCCCCCACATATAGATGGAACAAACTTAAGGCACTTAAGTTTTTTTTAGGGAGGACATAGATGTTGGCTGCTGCTGTCGGCCGTCCAACCAGACTTTAGGCGAGGGAAGGCCCTCTTATATAAGGGTTTAAAAAAATGGAACCGACTTCTATCACTGAAACGGAATAACTTGTTAAAGTCGGCCCAATGCTGATTCAAAATACGCTGAGGTCACATTTTCATGATCCGACTTCAACAAGCAATTTCATACTTTTTAGTCTTAGAAGTCGGTTCCAAAATTTTTTTTAGAAAATCTGTCGCCAAGCACCAACAGTGTATTCCGGCAGCAGTACTTGAGAGCCACTAAAATTACAGGCACGTGAGACCTAACAACTGTACGTCTCAGTGTGACGGTCACAGTACAATTCGTCGTTGACGAAATGCGTCTGTTATAGGCAGAGATTAGTCCACCTAATATCAGGTGGGCCTCGGACTTGTTCCGTCATAATAACATGAAAAGAAAGTTACAAAAAAAATGTGTTGTCTAAAATCCGCCAGTTTGTATTTTATTTTTATTTATGTAAGTATACCAAGTGATTTTTTTGCGCTATCAAGACGAATGTCACGATATATTAAAATCGGTTAAGCTGTTTATCAGTTACAGTGGAATAAAGATACTAACAAACATACATACATGAACCCTGAAAACATAACTATGTTTTAATCCTTTGCTTGTTGAAACACACAACAAAACGAATCACTCGCCGAGCAAGTTTTCTAGTGCTACCCAAGATAAGAACAAATTACGGGAGAAAAATGATTACGTACGAAGGTGCTCAACTGTTTAATAAACTACCGTCAAACATAAAAAAAATTATATCATTTAACATATTTAAATCGCAACTAGCTCAACACGTCATCGGTAACAATGATATCTTATAAACAAGGCGTCGATGTAATGCCTACCTACATTTTTGTACGTTTAATGAGTACTTTGTATTATATTTAACGAACGATATTAAAAATGTGCTTTGTTCTTGTTCACATGTAAGTGACTATGTAGTCTTTTTGAGAATAAATTTCTTTAAACCTTAGTATATTTTATTGGCCCCGTTACATAGAAGTGATTAAATTTAAGCGCGGCCCATAACTCACGTCCAAGGCACCCGTTATAGTTTTCGATAGTGGTTTCATAACTTTGCCGTTTGACCCATCAAGAGACGTGAAGGTTTTTTACAGTATTCGCATTAACTTATAATGTCATAAGTGAAACGTATTCTAAGTAGATGTACTTAAAGATTATAAGATGCTGTAATTGAGAGTTAATAATGAACTGCCCTGTGGGGTGCCGGGCAAGAATGTCACCATTGCTACCTGTAAGTGCCGTAAGAGGCGGCTAAAGGTAAAATACCGGAAGGTGAGCAGCAGCGCCTTCTGAGAAACTTATCTTAAACTGCGATCTCCAAGACGCCTGCCAAATATGAGAATAATGGCAACTCGCCCCCATTGATGGGGGAGGCTGTATTCAGCAGTGGACAATCCGTCTGATACAGTACAGTACAATAATTTACTCTAAACCAAAGAACTTTATAATCTTAAGACGTAGGTATTTAAGAGCCAAATAAAAATCACACCTGATTAAATTAAACTATTTTCTAATATACTTTGTAGCTTCAGATCATGAGAACATAATCAACGTTTACTTTGTCTATATATTTAGGTTTAGGATAATGTAGGTGAAATGTTTTTATACGAATTTATTACTTCACTTGTATGCAGAGACATAACGGTACTCGTATATGCAATTAGTAATTATAAATACGATTTCGGTAAATACTTGATAGTGATTGAAATTCAATCACTGTACTGTGTAACAAGACGAGTATCTTGCGTCATAATGTTGATAGCCTTATATATTCCTAAATAGGTATTATGATTATAAGAGCACAATTATTTTTTTGGCTATGTTGGTGGCTCCTTGTTTGTAAATCCTAACGCGATTTTGAATCCCACTCGAGAGGAGAATTTGGTAATCTGAAAAAAAATTATAAATAGATATACACTTCATTGAAACACCTTAAATAAAATAATGACAATTTTGGCTCTTATCGCTGAAAGTAATCTCTTCCAGACAACCGTTGGCGGGAGATAAATTACTGTAGAGACTCAATAATGCTAGTAAATAGTAAGTCATAATAATGAAACAATTATACGATTATCTAATATATTACCTACATCAAAAAAGAAATAATAATATATACACGTAAACAATATATAGGTATGTATTTAAAATACACATTAGTAATAATAAAAACATATATACTAGTGACCCACCCCGGCTTCGCATGGGTGCAATGCTGGTACTAAATATACTATAGAATGTCTATATATACAACGTTAACAGCTTTTTGTTATTAGTCATTAGACAATACAAACATGTTTTCTTTAGAGGTAACTCTTGATATTATAATAGAAACCTCTAAAATTATCACTGTTTATCTAGTTTATTATGCATGTATTATACATATAAATCTTCCTCTTGAATCATTCTATCCACTAAAAAAACGCACTACTACTATGTATGTAGTGATGATAGTGATACTAAATAAATGGAATGTTCGCTTGGTACTGCTTGAAATCATATTTAGGTTTTTTTTTATTGTCATAAGTCAATTGGTAATGTTACACATTATATATAGGTTGGTTATTATCCTAAACATTTAATACTCAACAATTTAAAATTATTATACAATACAAAACAATAATTTATTTATAACACCAAATTACAAGTCAATCGCGTACATACATGATTTTGATTTGTATTAATTAAACTATAAAATAAATTTATCATACTAACAGTTCTAATACATTGGCAACAACTATCATTCATTAAAATAACAATTAATTATTAATTGAAATTAAATCATAATAAATTATTTATTAAAATAAATTTTGAAATATAAGAATAAAATTTTACAATAGTTTATATAATTGGCAAAATACAAAACTCATCTACAGACATTTTCTCAGTTTCGATATAAAAACCATGGTGGAAATTGCGTACATATATACTGGTGAACTACACCACTATATGCTTAAATCACAAGACTATCCTAATAGGGTATTCCAGGGCAATAGGGGTTAACTCAGCTTTTGTTTTGTTAATAACACAAGTGTGATTTTAACATAACGCTGTTTTTCAGTCAACCCGGGCTATGGTCTTGACCGAGATGCCTACGAACGTTACAAAACGCATCGAATATAACGTACATACATAGTAAATCGACGTGCAATAAAAACAGTCTCCGCTTTTTTTTTCTTTTTTTTTTATTAATTAAACAACCCACTGCAGACTCCTGGTCCGTACTCTTTTTTGATCGATTTTTATTTTATTATATTTATCAATTTTTACAAACCGTTCTCATTCATCATTGACTTCTTCTAAGTTAGTTAGTGTAAAGGTGTTATATCTTAAAACTAAGTGACTCCATATTTTTTTTGTGTAATAAAATGTTATTATCTCAAAATCTAAGTTAAGTATGTTAGTTAATAACATCCAGTAACAGTATCCGCTCGGACTATTTTAGTTTATAAAATATTTAGCATATATAGACAAGATATGGGTGGTGTGAAGACACATAATCTGTTCCTCTGAAACGAGTATAAAAAAGTACTTTCTTTGCGTTTTGTTCAGAACTAAGAATAGCTAAGCACCCATTTCTTCTTCAGAATGTGTTTGTATCACGAAACCTTTGAATAATGACTACCCTCATATCTAAGCTTTTGTTGTTTCCCTTAATGAAATATACTAATTAGTGTTATATTTTGATCAAAAGGAAAAAAATGTTTTGATCTCATTTGGGTTTATATTACAGGAGTGATTTATAATGAATAGAGCAGCTGGCCCACCTGAGGATAATTCGCAAATTTTAAGGTTATATTTTTTTTTAATTTTAAGTTTAATATAAAAACCATGGTGGAAATTGCGTACATATATACTGGTGAACTACACCACTATATGCTTAAATCACAAGACTATCCTAATAGGGTATTCCAGGGCAATAGGGGTTAACTCAGCTTTTGTTTTGTTAATAACACAAGTGTGATTTTAACATAACGCTGTTTTTCAGTCAACCCGGGCTATGGTCTTGACCGAGATGCCTACGAACGTTACAAAACGCATCGAATATAACGTACATACATAGTAAATCGACGTGCAATAAAAACAGTCTCCGCTTTTTTTTTCTTTTTTTTTTATTAATTAAACAACCCACTGCAGACTCCTGGTCCGTACTCTTTTTTGATCGATTTTTATTTTATTATATTTATCAATTTTTACAAACCGTTCTCATTCATCATTGACTTCTTCTAAGTTAGTTAGTGTAAAGGTGTTATATCTTAAAACTAAGTGACTCCATATTTTTTTTGTGTAATAAAATGTTATTATCTCAAAATCTAAGTTAAGTATGTTAGTTAATAACATCCAGTAACAGTATCCGCTCGGACTATTTTAGTTTATAAAATATTTAGCATATATAGACAAGATATGGGTGGTGTGAAGACACATAATCTGTTCCTCTGAAACGAGTATAAAAAAGTACTTTCTTTGCGTTTTGTTCAGAACTAAGAATAGCTAAGCACCCATTTCTTCTTCAGAATGTGTTTGTATCACGAAACCTTTGAATAATGACTACCCTCATATCTAAGCTTTTGTTGTTTCCCTTAATGAAATATACTAATTAGTGTTATATTTTGATCAAAAGGAAAAAAATGTTTTGATCTCATTTGGGTTTATATTACAGGAGTGATTTATAATGAATAGAGCAGCTGGCCCACCTGAGGATAATTCGCAAATTTTAAGGTTATATTTTTTTTTAATTTTAAGTTGAATGTTTTTTTAACAAGAATTGGGATTGGCTTCTTATTTTTTCATCATTCATCATCATCAGCCGGAAGAAGTCCACTGTTGAACAAATGCCTCTCCCATAGAGTGCACAAAGGACGGCTATTAGCCACTTGTAACCATTGCATGGCTACCTGGGACTTTCACGACATCACCTAGTTATTTACTTCATCATTAAATTATTCATAATTTCAGTGCTAGAAGTTGTTTCCATTTTTTACCGACTTCAAAAAAAGGAGGAGGTACTTAATTAATCTGTTGTTTTATGTTTGTTACCTTAGAGCTTTTGACTGGGTGAACCGATTTATTATTTTTTTATTTGAAAGCTGATCCTTGTCGTGTAGTCCCATTTGAGTTACACTCTAATAACTTAAAAGTATTTTCCTTTTTTAATGATATAGTCATTTACAGTGAATGACAATCGATCCCATAAGTAGCAAGGGTCACAAAAAGGGTGAAAAAAAATGTTCACCAAAATATTGGACCGACTTCATCACTCAAATTTGTGAAATAACTTGTCGAAGTAGTACCATGCGCACAATATTGAGATAATATGTACTTTGAACAATCATGGTAACGACTTCAACAACTTATTTCACACATTTTTTGTGGAATCGCTGGTTAAGGAGGTGATTGGTGTCTGCTCATTTGGCCTTCGAGAAAGTAGCCCGAAGAGACGCCATTCTATTAGCTTTGTAAGAAACAAATTTCTGTCAATTTATCTCGTATCAAAACACGTTCTAATTGGCTAAGCCACGACCACGTGATTTATAGTGATGGGACGGAATTAATGTGCAATTTTAATCGATATCGATATAGTGCATATTTAGAACATCAACGTGGTAAAATATCTATAAACATCTTAACCGTTGAGTGCGAATTATATTTATGCTTGCCTGTAAGAAGTAGGTAAACAATGGAAACTACTGTGTAACAAAACCTAATGTTAGCAAATTATAACGTCAAATACACTTATAAACTGCTGTATAGGCAGGATTGTCCACTTCCGAACACATCCTCCACCATTTAGGGAGAGTTTGCCATAATTCCCACGCTTGGCAGGCGTCTTGGGGATCGCAGTTTAAGATATCAGTTCCTCAGAAAGCGCTGCTTCCCACCTTTCGGTATTTTACCTTTAGTTACCTCTTACAACACCAATGACACCGATAGCAATGGTGGAGTAAAATTCTAGCACGGTACCCCACGGGATACATAGCAATTAACACTTATAAATTAACATGAGTCACTCACCGTGTCTATTCTACTAAGTCTATTTTAATGAAGTCAGCGCATTTTAGCTAATCCACATAATGTAAGTTAATATTTTAGTTTTCACAGCTATCAATGAGAGAAAATAAAATACAGAAGAAATATGAAGCAGTGATGGCTTAGTGCCATTGGCTATGGAATGCCGTGCCGCATGTCCATGGTTCGAATCCCGCCGCGGGCCTGAGCTTCAAAGCATGGTGGAAGGGCATTCCGGCAGCAGTCCTTGAGAGCCAGTGAAATTACGGGCACATGAGAATTAACAACTATGTCTCAAGGTGACGGGCGCAGTGCAATTCGTGACTTGTGACGAAATGCATCTGTTATAGGCAGAGATTAGTCCGCTTAACATCAGGCGGGCCTCGTGCTTGATCCGTCACAATTACATAAAAAAAAGACTAAAACAACGGAAAAAATTGTAAGTTAGAATACTCATTCTAACTTAAAATTTTACAAAACTGATTTTTAGCTTACTAAATATTGTTTTATAAGGTTTAAGTTATATATATAGGTTATAAATAAAGTAATTACTATGACTCGCATCTCTTAAAATAAGTAAAATATTAAATGACTCCCTAAATAACCTAATCAAATATAAAACTACGAAATTATTGAAAAATTAGATCGCTGAGTATTAAGAAATTCGGTATTTGAAAATATTAAAAATGGTTTATTATATAAGGCTTCCTTCGAAGTGTAACAGGTTCAGGTATAACCACCATGCTATAACGACTGCCGACCTAAGATAACAACCGGGACCGATGGCTTAACGTCCCCTCCAAAGCACGGAAGCGCTCAGTAGTAATGTCACTGGCGGTCACCCATCCAACTCATGACCGCGGGCGACATTGCTTAACTTTGCTGATCGGTTAAGAACAGCTAAGTAAACTTCGCTACGAGCGCTTCAATCATTCAATCTTCGTGGTCTATTCTTCTTCAAATATCAGTAGCTCTCTTCATGGTTCCTGCTGGTATGTTTGGCTAGCAACATTATTTACTTAATAGTTATATCTAAGATTTCAGTGAAACAACAAATTATCCTTTTCCACATTTCTAATTGTGGCAGGCACGCATCATCCCCTGCAATTTTTTTACATATGTTATTATTTGTTAGGCAATCCGCCATACTAACAGATAACAAATGAAAATTCCAACAGGCTAACTATTACCCTTTGCACTAAATTTCGGATAAACGTATGAACAGCTGAGCTTAGCAATAGGATCAAATTTTCTAGTACGGAACCCTAAAAATGTACCATGAATGATAATTCATCTCTCAGACCACAAAATAATAAAGATTTGATATTGTTAAGTTGTTTAATCTGCTAATTTGCTAAAGAAACTTCTTATACAGATAAAATAATATATAATAGTTTAACCACAAAACTTCCAACACAATACGTACTTGAATAGTGTTATATCGAAAACTGGAATAAAGTCGTCCACAAAGCCTTGAAGAGTTCCCAATATTTGTTCGGATCTCACTCGGTGATTGCTCGAGGACTGGCTTTGTTTGCTCCACAGATGCAATCTTGCCCCGAGGGGGAAACTTACACTTCTGTGTACATATGACATTTTGTCATCTAACTAGCTTTTTAGGGATTTATATAAGAAAACGGGACATTTTTCGCCACTATAATGCTTAATAATGTCACAGAAACTGCTTATTGGTGAATGATATGGTTAAATGTTTCGATCCGCGAATCTCTCTCGTTAGAAAATACCGACCTCAAACAAAAAAATGAAGATCTAGTTAAAAAAAATGATTTGTACAGAAAAATTACACATAGCCCTGCAAAACAAAAATATTTGACCCCAAAGAAGAAAAGCAGTCAAAGCCTAAAATCTAAACATACACAAACAGAAACAAATGTCAGCAAAAAAAATGAAAACAAGCACGTACAGACAGAACAAAATATACAGACTGAGCAAGCGCAGTCATTAAATTCCCAGAATAAAAAACAAAAGAATAATAAAAAATGCAAGGCCAAAACACAAAATCTAGGAAATAAGGATATAACTATGAATGTTAATAAAATACCAGTGCATATTACACATCAAACACATGTACAACAAAATAGAAGCAACATTATTTTAATAAGCTCTAACAAACAGAACAAAGTCCTGGAAGTAGCTGAGGATACATTTAATGGATCAAACGGAAGCGAATTTCTACGACATTACCTAATACCCAATGAAGGCATTACAGAACTAGTGAAAGGATTGGACACGAAAGTTGCTAGCTTAACTATGAACGATTACTGCGTCATACTTTTTGGAGAAAAGGACTTTAATACGACCTGCGACTACATTAAACATGTTTGTCACATTCGAGAGACTTTTTGTAACATACAGCATACGAACATAATTATTTGTTTACCTACTTTTAAGTTTTCTTTAGAATCGAATTCAATAGACTATTTTAATTTATATAACAATAGAGTTAACAATTTTAATCAGCTACTGTATTTAGACAATATGACACATAAATATGCATACATATTCGACTCCAATTCATATCTATCATATGACAATACCTTGTTTTATAGACACTCGGGAATGTTGAAAAATTATGGTCTGCGTACCATATTATGCAATGTAGAATCTGTAATCAATGAGTTAAAACATACTAACAATAATCATAACATCTCTACAAAGTGTAACAAGAAAACTCAGCAAAGTGTAGAGTTTTTTCGTAAATAAATGTGTTTTTATCATGCATCAGAATATTTCAGGATTGCTTAGTAAAGCTGATGAATTAACTATTTGTTTGAACGAGTTAAGGTCTGAAAATAATTTAAGTGTAGATGTAATCTGTGTAACGGAACACAATATGAGGTTGGGCTTTGAAAATAATCTTGTTATTCACAACTACCAATTAGCTTCAAGTTTCTGCAGACAAAATATTTCGAGGGGCGGAGCATGCATCCTTATTAAAACTGGACTCCAGTATAGAGAACTCCCGGAAATAAAGGCTTTATCCATCACTGATATTTTTGAATGCTGTGCTGTGGAGTTGATTTCGTATAGGTTGATAATTGTGTGTATTTACAGGGTGCCTAAAAGAAACAACAAATCAATGTATATGAAGATGTTCTTTGCTCAGTTAGATAATTTACTCCAAAAGCTTAACAAAAAGCAATACAAACAAATGGTTGTAGCAGGTGATTACAACATTAATATATTAAAACCTAATCAAAATACGCGTAAGTTAGAGCGATTACTAATAAATTTTAATCTTAAACTAGCAGTACAACAACCGACTAGGCTATGTAGCCAAACATGCATAGACAACATTGCCCACGACTTCAAAAATAAGTGTAAAATTGAAGTGATTGAATACGCACTGTCGGATCACACAGCTCAGCTACTTACTTGTCCCGTGGAGAAAAAATGCATAATTGACAGATGGCGAATAAAACGACGCGACTATAGTCAAGAAAATACCTCTAAGTTCATTTCATGTATTAAAAACTTGTCCTTTTCAGAACTATATACTTATGACGATCCAAATGACGCTTACAATTATTTTATTGACATTTTTAAATTATTTTACGATCTGTGCTTCCCTTATATACAAAAAACAATAACATCCAATAATAAAATAAAATGGATATCACGGGGTATTAAACAGTGTAGCAAAAAGAAACGTGCACTTCTATGGCAAATTGGTTAAATCCTAATACAATCAATAAGAACAGATATCTTAACTATACAAAATTATTTAAAAAAGTAACTAAGCTGACCCAACGAGCACAAAATGATTACACTATAAAAACCGCAAGAAATAAGTCAAAATGTACATGGAATATAATAAACAGATCAAAAAGTAGACTACCACGTGAGTTTATCGATGAAGTGAAGGTAAATAACGACATTATCACTGATCCGATGAAGATATGTAATGCATTTAACGACCACTTTATAGACAAAATTAAGCCTCTAAATAGTATTAAAAACAATGGTCAAATACAGAACTCTTTGATTTTAAGCAGTCTAAATTCGATGTTTTTCTCTCCTAGCACTTCATATGACATATACAAAATAATTAATTCTCTTAAAAATACTCCCAGTGTAGGTTATGATGGCATTTCAACTAAAATTATTAAGCACGTTGCCAAACAAATATGTGGTCATTTAAGCTACATCATAAATTTAACCATTTGCGCAGGTGCCTACCCGGAAGCGCTGAAAGTTTCAATCATAAAACCTATATTCAAAAAGAAGGACAGGGAATGCATGGATAACTATAGGCCTATATCACTCATCCCTATCTTATCCAAGGTTTTTGAACGCTATATACATTCTCAACTTTACAGTTTTATAGAAAAAAAAGGTATACTTTGTAAGGAACAAAAAGGTTTCAGAGAAAAAAAGACAATCAATATGGCTTTATATGACTTCTTACATAACGTTATTTCCAGCGTAGATAAAACTAAACCAGTTTGCACGATATTTTGTGACATGACACAAGCTTTCGATTATGTTCAACACGACAAGCTTTTTTACAAATTGGAAGCTTACGGCATTAGAGGAAATATTTTAGAATTAATACGATCATACTTGGAGAATAGGAAACATTATACAGAAATAACAAAAATAAACACAACCAAAAAACAAGAAGAAATTTATAGATCTCGAGAGCGATCCCCTTGCTACGGTGTCCCACAAGGAAGCGTACTAGGCCCCCTTCTATTTATACTCTATATAAATGACCTACCCAAAGTAGTACATCATCCAATGACTCTATTTGCAGACGATAGTACAGTAACAATTAATTATAATAATAAAATGACATATGAATCTGACATTAATAATAGTTTAAAATCAATAATACATTGGTTAGGTGACAACAATCTAAAAATAAATTTGGATAAAACTAATATCATTCACTTTCGGCAACGTGCGGTTCAGGAACCTATTATGGTGCAATTTAATGGCAGAGTTGTGCAAGAAGTAGAATCCACTAGATTTCTTGGATTGATTATTGATAGTAAACTTGATTGGAAAGCACAAATAGAGACTTTGACTAAACGAATTAACTCTTCGGTATATGCATTGTATAAATTATCGTTCATAATTAACAAAGATGCCCTACTAACAGCATACCATGGAATAATTGCATCAGCTCTGCGATACGGCATTATATTTTGGGGAAACTCTACTAACAAAGAAATTGTTTTTAAAGCCCAAAAGAGATGCATCAGATCAATGAATCACCTTAAAAAGACCGACAGCTGTAAACCATACTTTTTGAAAGATAAAATCCTTACTTTACCATCTCTGTACATTCTGGAAATAGCAACATTTGTGAAATGTAATCCAGATTTATTTGTTCGCTGGTCTAATGTTAACAGTCGTAACAGACGAGATATAACCAGACACTGCTCTCGTGTTGGTAAAACTGTATTAATGCAAAATAGTGTATTTTGTATGGCTCCCATTATCTTTAATAAAATACCAAGAGCCATTAGGGAATTAAATAATGACATGTTTACATATAAATTTAAGATATTACTAGTGAATAAGTGTTATTACAAAATTATAGACTTTCTGAATGATAAATTTGAATAGCCCATCTAAGTATGACATAATTATTATATATGATATTATTATTTTTCTACATTTGTATGCTAAATAAGGCAAGGACATGCGTTCTATATGATACGTTTTAAGACCTGTATACTTTTTTGTATAATGTATACTCACCATGTTTCCTAACAAATAAATATCTTGAATCTTGAATCTTGAATCTTGAATCTTGAATCTTTTTTTCCTTTATGTGGTACGGACCCCTAATGATGTTAACGGTGTTTATTGCAAGAGCATAAGGACCACAACGCCCTATTTAAGTTTCTTGTTGTGCTAAATTTATATAATACGAATTGATAGAAATTGTAAAAAAATAATTGATAAAATAGTAACTTTGATAGTCATAAATTTGAAAGTGTATGGAGTTTAGAATACGGTTCCAAGTCCTAAGGCGAAAATGTGTTCAACCAGTGAGCGGACGTGATAACCATATTCTATTCTGGTGCAGACTGTTTAACATCCATAATTACTTCATCACCTAAAAATATAGGGGCCATAAGCGTGGGACGTTATGTGCGTTGATACTACAGCGTCGTGACATCTTTCTGACACACCTTTGTGCGGCCCTTTGTTCCCTGTAAGCCTGAAACGTTATAAGTCTTTGTCGCCTTTTGACTAAAATTAATTCGCCTTCATCGCCATCTGGCTACAACGCTTTAGGTCTGAAACACTTTATGACTAAATCGCTTTAGGTCTAAAACGCTTTATGACTAAAACGCTTTTAGTCTAAAACGCTTTGTGACTATAACGCTGTAGAACTAAACCTCTTTCGGGCTAACCTTAGAACTAAAGCAACATAAACATTTTACAGAATCACAAATTGAGGATGTGTGCGCCAGAGTTGACTCCTGTATTGACTCGCCTCTTTCGCTTGTCTATGACGACTGGTCAAGTGCCGAAGTCCTGGAAGCTTGCAAACGTGCAGCCCGTGCCCAAAAAAGGTAGTCGCGCAGACCCTGCCAATTACAGGCCTATTTCAGTCACTTCCATACTATGTAAGACGTTGGAACGTGTACTGAACCACAGGCTCCTGGCATACCTGGAAATGAACGATCTCCTCAGTGACCGACAATACGGATTTCGCCGAAACCGGTCTACTGGGGATCTTCTAGCGTATGCCACTCACATCTGGAGCTCAGCCATCGAGAACCACGGAGAGGCACTTGCTGTCTCTCTCGGTATCTCGAAGGTTTTCGACAGGGTCTGGCACGATAGCCTCATTAGCAAGCTTCCTTCATACGGCCTTCCCACTGGTTTGTGTGTTTGGATTTCAGATTTCTTTAGGGATCGGTCTATTCGAGTGGTCATCGATGGCTGTTCTTCCACCCAATTGGCTATAAATGCCGGAGTCCCCCAAGGATCAGTACTCTCTGCAACACTTTTTCTGCTGCATATTAATGACCTGCTGAAACCCGGTGTTTTTGGGTACGCAGATGACAGCACCGTTGTGGAGAGTTACACATCTAACGCACGAACCAGTGCATTACAAATCCAGTCTCATAGGGAAGCGATGGTTCAGCGTTTGAACTTTTCTTTGCAGGCAGTCTCCAATTAGGGCGATGCCAATCTAGTTAAGTTCAATGCTGCTAAAACCCAGGCGTGTCTTTTCTCCGCCAAACGGAGCCCTTTTCACCTGGCTCCTACTTTCACCATTTCGAGCTTCTTGGCATCTAATTAACACCCACTCTCAATTTCGGCTCCTATATTGAGTCCAAAGCCCAGCTTGCCTCAAAAAAGCTTGGTGTTTTGGCTAAGGTGAGACAATACTTCACACCGGAACAGTTGCTTAATCTTTATCAAGCCCAAGTCCGGTCGTGTATGGAATACTGTTCTCACCTTTGGGATGGTTCTGCCAAATACCAGCTGGAGACACTGGAAGCTATTGAGAGGAGAGCCAAGAGACTCATTAACGACGACCACCTAGTTCGCAAGAGACTCCAGAGTCTCGAGCATCGCTGCAAAGTCGCTTGTTTATCGGTTTTTTATCGGATATATTTCGGTGAGTGTGCAATGGAACTTCACAATTTGGTTCCGCCATCCCCATTCTTTAAACGGACTTCCAGGGATACTCAGAAGCGCCACCGCTTTATGGTGGATATTCCATTTACCCGAACGAAGCGATTTACTTCTTCGTTTATCATACGAACCGCCAGGGAATGGAACACCTTGCCTGAGTCTGTGTTTCCGGTTAAGTACGATATGGGGGTCTTCAAAACGCGAGTGAATAGGTATCTTCTGGGTAAGCGCGCTCCATCATCGATCGCATCATCACTTAACATCAGGTCAGATAGTGGTCAAGTGCTACCCAGATAAGGATAAAAAAAAAAACAAATACAAAATATAAATACAAAAACACAACATAAATATTTTTATTGGATTTGCATGAGAAAAAACTGCATATTTTTATAAATTTCGGGATATATGGGAATTAAATGACGTCATACATAGATCCTAAAAAAATATTACTTTTATTACCTCTTCAGCGAAGTGACACAAGGTGCATAAGTACCTACGCTAATCTCAGTAGTGGTATATTAAGCCGTTTGGTGTAGAGACATTGGATTCCTGGGACTGAGCTTAAGGTTGAACTATGGAGAACTGACCGGCGTCAGTTCTCCATACAAACGCCATAGTGATCACTCCCTTTTTGAGATTTTAGATCCAGAATTAAGCATTATATCGATTGAACTCGTTAATATCTAGGTTTGTACCGTAACGAAATTTTAAAGATAATTAAGTTGAAAGTTATTTGCCTTGAAAACTTTATTAAAAAAGATTTCGTCCTCCTCGTCATCCTCAAACAAGAGAGTGATCACCCTACGAGCGACATTCGTAGGAGAACTGGCCGGCCAGTTCACCCTTAATATGTTATTTTGCAAAACTAATCAAAGTGGGTCGAAGAGACGCGTGATTAAAATGCTGGAATTTATTTCGCTCAACGAATTAGCATTGAAATCCAACAGGGCGATACTACCACTATTGCGTACACGCTGCCAACAGTAGTGGACTAGGTCATTTTACATTTTGACTGCTTTTGGGCCCGCAATAGTCTTAGTTTACCTAAATGCTTTCGTTGTTGTTGTTTTAAGTGTATTGTTTATTAAAGTATACCGCTGGTAAAAAAATACTTATTAGGTAACATTATGGTTAAAAAAAATCGATTACAAAATTACGAGGGGTAAAATTATACTCATGTGCGAAATGCAAACCCCCTGTAGCCAGGGCATGCTCTGACTATTATGCTAACATGACATATGATTCATAACTTTATTTTTTTCCTTTCGTTCTTGAACCATCGTCTGGGGATAAAGCGACACCTATAGTTCAACTTACATTGTACAATAAGGAAAACTAATTTTGCAATTAGCTTTAAATTTGTGACGGTAATTATACAACCATTTTTTTTTTTGCAATAACGCTTGCTCTGCGCATTACATTCCAAAATCACGAGAGTATAAATTTCAGCTATGTGTGGGATTCTAACCCGCGCCATCCACTCCTATAGCCACATAGGTATAATTTGTCCTCTCGTAATTTTGTAATGTAATCCACAGAGAAATAACAATGTAATCTGCAAATATAAAAATGTTATAATCCTTTCTATACCAAGTCTATATAGTAGTCGCATCATAGCATACGTAGGTATAGGACCTAGACATTAAATCCGGATACAATGGGCGCAAAACAGAGCTTCTTACCATATTTACACTCTGTTTTCCGAGAGTAGACTACCAACGAGACCATTCTCAAAGGTGAGTGGGCGTCAGGAAGGTACCTTCCATAGAGCTGAAGCCAAATATTTTTACAATTATGCCCTTGTGTTGTCCTACATAATGTTAGCTGAATCATTTTTTTAATACATTTACCATTCGGTTAAGATATACAATTGGAGTACAATTTTTCGACTCGAGAGAGTAAGGTTCCGGTAGCCGAATGGAATAGGCATTCGGCGCAAAATCGGAGAACACGGGTTCGATTCCCGTCCGTAATAAAAAAAATGTACTCCAATAATTTGTAAATGTGATTTTTGCTCAGCATACGATAGTGCTTGTAATCATATTTTAGAAATATAATTTTAATAATTTTGCTGTGCTGTGTGTTGTAAGAGAAGACAGATTGAATCAACCTCATTTGAGTGGGATAAGGGAAAGAAAAGATTCTTTATAGATTTATACGTTACGTAGTGGGAATTTATATTTAATAATAACAAACGAGAGCACGATCTATAATAGGAGTATTTCTTGATAGCGCGTGAACATGCTGCGTGTTTAAGTAATCGAAACGAGCCGAGAAGGAATTTCAGAAAGATTTCTTAATTAATTTTAAATAAGTGCGCCTGACAGTTACACCTGTGTAGACAATGCTGAAAGTAATAATGATGTCGATGAAAGCCATATTGCTTTTTTGCATAACACCTACCACTCGAAAACAGTGTTTGATATAGAATTCTAATGAATAGATTCAGGCGTTACTTTGCGGAAATCCATTTTTAATAATAACAAATGCTTTTAAAATATTTTAAGAAAACATCAAATTAATATTTTAATAAAACACTTAAAAAATATAAAAATATATCTATTGACAATTCCGCTTAATTTTCCTGCTAAGCCGACGTGACGTCACAAACGCCACGCAGCCAAACCGGAAGAATTTTCGACGCGTTTCGCTTCTACACGAAGCATCCTTAGGAGGTCTTGACTCTTCGAGTGCACGATCGAGAAATCTTTCTCGATCGTGCGCTCGAAGAGAATATAGAATTCTCTTAACCGAGGATCTAAACTATTTGTTTTTCAACATTTATCTAAATCCGTTTAGCTATTTTAGCGTGATGGAGTAACAAACATACACGCTCACATCCTCTGGCACTCAAAAACGCACAAATTTTCACATCTATAAAATTAGCATGATTTGAGATTATTGTAAGTATTTTAATTTTGATAATATGTAATAAATTTTATTTCATTTTTATATTTGATATGCCTGTATCTAAATATAATAATATTTAACACTACAATGAAACACTTAGACAACTTAAAGGCCCTTTCAGGCCCACGGGCAGCTCGTAGCGAAGTTTGCTTAGAGCAGTTCTTAACCGATCAGCAAAGTTAAGCAACATCCGCCGCGGTCAGGAGTTGGATGGGTGAACGTTAGTGACATTACTACTGAGCGTTTCCGTGCTTCAGAGGGTACGTTAAGCCGTCGGTCCCGGTTGTTGTCTTAGGATGGCAGTCGTTATAGCATGGTGGTAGGGCAATTTGCGAATGCCCGCCTGGCTAGCTACCACCCCTCAAGTAGAAAATCGGTCACCAAGCACCTAACGGAGTGTTCTGGTAGTAGTCCTTGAGTGCCAGTAGTTCTAGGTTAGCCTGAACATTACCTTCGACCACATCATCACTTACTATGAGGTGAGATAGTGATCGAAGGCTAACCTATCAGGCATTAAAAAAAAGGCAGTCCAAATGCTCTAGCCCACTACTTGTCGGCAGTGTGCCCAGCATGCTAACAGGATTGCAATGCTTATACAAATTCAAAATCATTTATTCAATGTAGGCGTCTACGACGCTCTTATGAAGGTCACTTACAAATTTTAGTATTGTAATATTCTACATTGTACTGCCACGTTCAGCAAATAAATTGTACTCGTATAGAGCCACTGCGAGAAGAACGGGCAAGAAACTCGGGGCCATTCTTTTAAACATCTTTTAACAATGTGTTACATACTTACTATATAATAAAATTATTACAATATTTGTTTAAATTATGTAGGTGCCAGGCAAGAGCTTGGCAGAGGCGGATTTGTCCAGGCATTTTTGTCGTTTATGTAATCAGAAACTGTGTAGTAGGATTTTTTAAACAATATGTTTTTCATGTGCAACTTGAATTTCCCTTCTGTGAGCGTTGTAATATGTTTGGAAACTTTATTATAAAACCGCACACAATTACCTAAGAAGGACCTTTTATTTGTCTTTGCTAATCTAAAACCTGGCACCGCTATTTTATCTTTGTTCCTAGTATTGTAATCGTGATTGTCACTGTTTAATTTAAATTTACTCAAATTTTTACGAACATACATCATATTTTCAAATATATACAAACTTGATAAAGTTAAGAGCTTCAGTAAATAAGATGAGCTCCCGGCCGCTACAAACCTAATGTCTTTACATTAAACGGCTTAAATATATCTACTGTGTGCTTATAGAGAGCTACTTTAGCTTTGCTGAATTTAGACTTTTTGGAAACCATTTTTTTATTGACACATAAGCTTCAAATTGGAAATTAAAGTCTGAAAGGTTTCATAAGTATAATAATTATTACACCAACTGTCACTTTGAGATTTGTCAAATAATCTTGATCCTAGCAGAACTCCCTATTGGTCGTGGAAAGGTTGCGTACGGCCCATCAAAACTACACGGTAGTAGCATTACCACCATTTAGAACGCTCGGAGGAAAGTTTAACCCCAAACTTAAGTTTTCACTGTATGACATATAAAAATTAGACACTCTTGCTTCATAAATGATTTGGTTTGTCAAGAATCAATATGGGTGTCTTCAAATCGAGAGTAAATAGGTTTCTTCTAGGTAAGCGTGCTCCATCCTAGACCACATCAATGCTTAACATCAGGCAAACGCGAACCTATAACGAATAAAAAAAAAAAAAAAAGAATCAGGAAGCTTTAAAATGTAAATGAATAACTAATTTTTTTTAAATAACCAAGAACGTGCATTGTTATATTTCTTTGTGAGACCTGAGAATAAGAGCTTGTTTAATTTAAAAGAAAGCTAATTCCCCAGGGTAAAACGGCTTATCTAAGCTGTAAGCTTCTGCCTGCTGCATAGTGCAACAGAACAAAAGAATTTTCCGTAATTAGACTGTAATCCAGTGAGAAAAACATATTTGTTTTGGAATTACTTACTTGCGAGCTCGGAGTAACTTCTCCTGTCCTAGAATAAATTTAATGGCCTAGAATTTTAGTTTTCGATAACCTTTTATTTCTAGTTATGCAGGAAACTCAATAATAATGAATCAGTTAGTGGTTACCAAGGAAAAAGCGTACAAAGCTGCCAAATTTATCGTACCGTAGATCCGCCCCGAGGAACTCAAAGTACCCAAGCGTTTTTTTTTCAAGCATTTTACTGTAACCCTTGGGTACACACAGTACCCAACACAAAAATGTGCGATACACTCTCAAGAATGTCTTGTCTTTCTCTAACTAATGAATGTTCTTTTTTAATAGGCATTTATGGCTGCCTCTTAATCAGTACATGGATGCAAGTAGCAAAATGATATTATAATAAAAATATTAAAATTTAGTACTTCTATTTTTAAAACTTAAATTAAAAATTTAGAATTTAAGCAATTGTAACATACCACCAATTATGTCATCTTTAGTGAAACTCATTTCAAAAATAGAAAAACTCGCCAATTTATTTATCAAAATTGCAAGGCCTGTTTGCCGTATAAGCATAATAGATAGGTAGGTATTTTGTCAAAAGTTAGAACACTCCAAAAGCTGTAAATAAAGGTAACACCCCCACAATATACGGACACTGAAATTGCATACATCTACAGGGTTATCAAGAACAGGGATATGAAAAACTTTAGCCACGAGGGTAACCTTAAAATCATTGAAAAATAAACAGATTTTCTATATTACAAAATTACAAATAAAGGAGAGGTTTTTTTTAAGTCTTTTACGGGTTTCAAACCCGCTCTCTCTCTCGGATCTCGTTTATTTGTAATTTTGTAATGTAATCCGCATAGCAGGCGTTTTTACAAACATAACAATATTATAATTATAAGGTTGCGTCTTCATTTACAAGTATTACACCAATTGCAAAATTGGTCTTGTTTGTAGTACAACGCAAGTTGCACTAGCGATTTCGCTTCATCCCAATACGATGGTTAAATAACGATAGGAAAAATTTGAGTAATGACTCATTGTCATGTTATCTCAATTGGTTAGATCATACTCCGGCTAAAGGGGTTGATGGACGCGGGTTCAAATCCCGCACATGACTTAAATTTTTCTTCTCGGTTTATTTGTGATGTTGTAATGCAATCCGCATATCAGTGTATTGTGTTATTGGAGAGTTTTGAGATTTATCGGCTAAACATCAGCAAGAGACTATTAACTGAACTGAGAGGCAACAAGGAAAGAGGTTTAAGAGGGCAAAGCTTACATTGCTACTATAAAATTCTACAATCTAGAACATTCGTCGTAATCAGGTTTTTTAAACTATCTATCTTTTACCGGATACATTTAGGAGAATGCGCAATGGAAGTGCACAATCTAATATATCTTCGTTCTACCGCCAGATAAAGACAGCATCGGCAAAAAGACGCCGTTTACAATCGAAATTCCAGTGACACGCACAAAGTACTTTGCTTGAACATTTATTGTGCGAACCGCGAAAGAACTCTCTGGGTTACCTACTGTCTTCTAGAAAATACAACCTGAGAGTTTTCAAATCCATAGTAAAAAGCTCCTTTCTGAGCCTTACTAAGAGTGCTTTACCGCAGACCACAGCGTTGCCTAATATGAGATTAACAGTGCGCAGATGTGAATAATTAGTCTGCAGGTGCGGCAATCGCGAACGAAGTCGCAGGTACAGCTAGTTGTATATATTAAAGCTAATACATCAATGAGTGAGGATGTGAGTTTATATGTTTTTTTATGTCTTTCACTTGGAACCAGCTGAACCAATTTGTCCTGGATTAAGACATAAGGTGCTTTTTATTGTCCTTATCATTCTGATTAATATTTTTTTACGCGAGTTAAACTGCGGGGCGCAGCTAGTTGTCTATAAAACCAACAAATCCTGAAAATGCGAATATATAATGTAGATTTAGGCTGTGATGAGTGACCACTGTTGAGGGTTTGTAATGATCCTTGACACTATGAGAAACACCTTTCCAGGCGTTAACTTAGGCACATTTCATCAGATAGATTTTCGTAGATAGAAATTGTATGAAATCATAATGAATCGCCCCAACTCGCATTTGGTTTTCTTACTGTGAGCTAATGCTATTCGACTCTAATAGATCATGACAAAAAAATAGGTTATCCTTACATTTTATTGCACAGTATTCAACGTACTTCCATAACGACGAAATCGCTTTTTAATCGTTTCACTAAAAGCGGAGAGCCATAAAAGTGTTGTTGCAGAATTTTCAAGCGGAATTTAATTTTTTATGGTAGCTTTCGCTGTTTTCGTGACAAATGGATTCAGGAGTGACTTTGTGAAAATATATATACATAATAATTGATCATAACAAATAAGTAGCCAATAAAAAAACGGACACATAGAAAATATATACCTTCGGGTTTTCCCTTAAGCTCCGTTTCAGAATGTCCTAATAAAGTTTCGGGTTGCTAACCAACATATTTCCCGAAACAAAAGGCGTTCTACTCCTGTAGGTTAAAAGCTGTCAAGAACAATTTACAGTAAAGAGCTGGAACCTGGAGCGTACATCACTTTTTTTTTTATTTTATTTTTTATTTCTGGTAGGTTCGCCTTTGACCACTATCTCACCTGATGGTAAGTGAGGATGTGGTCGAAGATGTTGTTCAGGCTAACTTAGAAGTACTGGCTCTCAAGGACAGCTGCCGGAACACACTGTTAGGTGCTTGGCGACAGATTTTCTACTTGAGGGTGGTAGCTAGCCAGGCTGACATTCGCAAAATGCCCTACCACCATGCTGTAACGACTTCCATCTTAAGACAACAACCGGGACCGACGGCTTAACATGCCCTCCGAAGCACGGAAACGCTGAGTAGTAATGTCACTAGCGGTCACCCATCCAACTCATGACCGCGCGCGACGTTGCTTAACTTTGCTGATCGGTTGAGAAAAGTACAAACTTCGCTACGAGCGCTTCAAGACTTAAAGTCAGTAGGCCGGTTCTGTCCACCGCATCAAATTCAGCGTAAGTTGTTCATCACATCGGCCTTTCAGTCTCTCTCGGACGTAACAAAGAATCTCGTCTCTTTGTTTCTTTGTCAAACCGAGAGATATATATATTTAACGGTAAGCGTAGCACTAGCCTCAACGTGGGGTGCTGGGCTAGAATGTCACCCCCCTATTGCTATTGTATATATGCCCCCTATTCATAAGAGCGTCGTAGACGCCTAAATTGAATAAATGATTTTGACTTTGACTTTGGCTACCTGTGGGTGTCGTAAGAGGCGACTAAAGGTAAAATACTGGAAGGCAGCGCTTTCTGAGGAACTGATATCTTAAACTGCGATCCCCAAAACGCCTGCCATTCGTGGGAGTTATGGCAAATCCCCCCTTAATGGAGGAGGCTGTGTTTAGCAGTAGACAATCCGGCTGATAGAGTACAGTACATTAGTACTAGTGGTGCCGCGATGATTCCGGATCTTCCGAAGTCGACGACTAATAAAAGGAAAGAATTTGATAAAAACAATATTGTCCAATGCCAACATGACGTCAAAAACGATACAGCCTGGCCGGAATAGATTTTGACGTGTTTTGATTGTACACGAAGCATTCAGTAGGTTCGACTTTTTGAGCTCACGATTGAGAAAGTCAGCATGAATTTCGTGTAGTATTTTTTATAGTCACCTCGGCTGTTAATAAATAAAACTTTTTAACATATTTTTTGTATATTTATTATTTTTAGAACATTATTCTATCATTTCTTCTTGACCGTTTCTGTTTGATAAATTAAATTAATTCATTAATTGAAACATCCGTGAAATAAAATAGCTTACCCTAAGACGACGAATAAATAAAATTAAAAATAGAACCGCGTCCCGGGCCATAATTGTTTTCCCATTTCTTCCTGTATGAAGCGTAAGACGCAACGAAATTAAAAACACAAAAGAGAGTGGACAGCAGTGCCTTTTCAAAATCTACCATCTTACGCTTCAATCTCCTAAACGCCTGCTAAATGTTAGAATTATGTACCCACTCTAATGGGAGAGGATTTGTTCATGGTTATCGAATGAAAAAAATTAAAATATACATAAAATTATGCAAATACAAAAAAATAATCGTTACCGCCGCTGTACGATGACTCTTTAAAGCAAATTTATTACAGGGTTCTTATCTTCTCGTTCAAGGAAAATGGCAATAAACATATATAATTATGTTATTTTTTAAAAGTAATTTATCTCAAACGCAGGAGAGAGTGGCTTAACTATCACGAATTTATCTCAAATCCTGGAGAGAGGGGCGCCACGATCAACAATTTATCTCAAACGCTGGAGAGAGGGGCGCCATTATCGTGAATATATCTCAAACGGTGGAGAGAGGGGCGCCATTATCAAGAATTTATCTCAAATGCTGGAGAGAGGGACGCCATTATCAAGAATTTATCTCAAATGCTGGAGAGAGGGGCGCCATTATCAAGAATTTATCTCAAATGCTGGAGAGAGGGGCGCCATTATCAACAATTTATCTCAAATGCTGGAGAGAGGGGCGCCATTATCAACAATTTATTCAAATGCTGGAGAGAGGGGCGCCATTATCAACAATTTATCTCAAATGCTGGAGAGAGGGGCGCCATTATCGTGAATATGTCTCAAACGCTGGAGAGAAGGGCGCCATTATCAAGAATTATCTCAAACGCTGGAGAGAGGGGCGCTATTATCAAGAATTTATCTCAAATGATGGAGAGAGCGCCACGCCACTATCATGAATGTCTCTCAATCGCTAGAGAGAGGGGCGCCAACATCTTACACTATCATCACTCTTGTTATAATTTTGTAATTGTAATCCAATGAGGAGCATGCATCATCGCAAAAATAAAAATATAAGACTAATATTAAAATATGAGAAATATTACTTCCCTATAAAATAAATGGTCGAAAAAACTCGTTATAAGTGCTTGCATTTTTTGACAAATATCTTGAACCGTTTTGGTATATGAGAGTAAACATTAATTCTTAAAGCTCACTACACAAACATAAGACTATGGCAATTTTGTGGAGAATGCAATCATTTTATTAATTGACTACGCTTACTGTCTCTATCTCTCATGATCTACACGCGAAAATGTGCCCCTAATGGTTTATTCTCGTGACTGGATTTTATTACATATCTTTGTAATTATCAATAGCACAGATAATATGATCATACGTTTCTACCATTACACTTTTATCTGCATTAAATAATATTTGAAATTTATATTATCATAAACAATTACTTTGACAGCTAAGTATCATATTTATTACTGCATGCTTTTTTAGATCACTTTCGAATCGACAAATTAAGTAATAGTTATCGAATACCTTATCTCTTGTCGTTTTGCCAGATGCCCTGTTGACAGATTTGTTACATTTAAGACTATTTGTGGCCTTTGAAAAATATCGGACTGAGGGCGTAGGATGGAGATACCTCGTTTCGGATGCGAGTGAGCGAAAAAGGAATAGGTCATATTTAAGTAGCGTGATTTTTTGAAAATTATTTAAAATAAATGTGAGCTTTTTATGAATGAAAACAATCTTTCAGGCTGTATTAGGTATATGTCAGGTTTTACATTACTGTATCACATGAATTCAAAAGTAAAAAACCCGACTGCAAGATATTTTTTTTCTTCCAGTGTTTTATCGTTCTATTCAAATTAAAACTGCATATATTTATAGAATTGTTTCTTAAAGCCCTTCATTTTGTTAACCCACTCAATGGGTTAGGAAGAAATATTTTTATTTTCTTACGATGTGGTGTCTAAAATCTGCCAGTTTGTTTATTTTTTTTGGCACCTGCGGCGTCAAGCCAATTTTAATGATATATCATAAGTTTAAATCGGTGTAGCCGTTTAGAAGTTATGGAACAATAAAGAAACTCACAAAACATAATTTTTTTTTTCATATATTTATCTATTTTCTATGCCCGATAGGTTAGCCTTTGACCACTATCTCACCTGAAGGTAAGTGATGATGTAGTCGAAGATGTTGTTCAGACTAACCTAGTATTACTGGCTCTCAAGGACAGCTGCCGGAACACACCGTTAGGTGCTTGGCGACAAAAAAATTCTATACATTTCTAATGCAATGTTTTACTTAAAAGCATTACAAAAACCGCAGATCGGTTTGTATGAACGTTCATATCATCATTAATAATAAAATAAAAATAAGATAACCACAAATAAATCTTAACTTAAACATAAGCCATGTAATTATATGACAGATAGGAAAAGAGGTAGTACATACTATGAATCTATTCTGTGTTAAAAGTAAGCCACGTATCTAGAATATTTAGTAAAATTAACACA
Source organism: Plagodis pulveraria (assembly GCA_963890685.1). Lineage (NCBI taxonomy): Eukaryota > Metazoa > Arthropoda > Insecta > Lepidoptera > Geometridae > Plagodis > Plagodis pulveraria. The sequence continues at coordinate 9,217,659 of OY982950.1, forward strand.
TCAAATAACAAAGCGATTACGCACACTCCTATATAAACCCTGAAAACATAACACTCCTTTTTTTGGGTAGTCATGTAAAAAACGGAACCCGTATAGGATCACTTTGTTGTCAGTCTGTCTGTCTGTCAAGATCTTTTTTCTCAGGAACGCGTGAAGGTATACATCTGAAATTCATATCAAATACTCTGATTTTACTGTCCCTTGGAGCTGTGAAAAAATCAAACTTCTAAGCCAACGCAATAGAAAGTTACATACGTTTATGCCGCAAATTTTCGACACTCGCAGAGGAATTACGGGAATTACTTGCCGTGAACTCAGAATCTTTAAATTTTGTACGAAGCAAGGTCTTATAGCAGATATAAAGGAAAAATTAAAAAGCATACATTTTTAGTTACATCATTTATATTAAAACATATTTGTTATAATTTGAAAATGTTATGGATTTCATATAGTAATAAAAATACCATTACTTTTACTTATATACTTATGTGTATGTATGTACGGAACCCTCGAAGCGCGAGTCCAATACGCACTTGGGTGGTTTTTTTTTCTATAAAAAAAAGTATATGGAATTGTTTATTTTCGGATCAGCGGTAGTATTTCGCATAGGTATACTCTAATAAAAGTGTAAATTACTATTATAAATATATTTTAATCCACTTACATTATAAAAATGTCAAATTAAAGAATAAAGACAAATTATTTATAAACAACTGATACAATAATTATTACACCCCGTTAGTATGGATCATTATTATTATTATTGTCATAAATTTATGAATTTTGAGTAGATATAATTAAAAAGAAAGAAAGTAAATGAAAACTTTATGGGCACTTCCATAAAGTTTTCATTTACTTTCTTTTAAAAATGGATCTTATTCTCCAGCAGATGGTTGCAGATGGAAGCTTACATATAACGATTTCATTGATGTTTTGATGCAGTGATGGCTCAGTGGCAATGGCTATGGACTGCCGCGCAGCATGTCCATGGTTCGAATCCAGCCGCGAGCTTGAGCTTCACTGCATGGTGGAAGGACATTTTGCTAATGCCCGCCTGGCTAGCGACCACCCACAAGTAGAAAATCTGTCGCCAAGCACCTAACGGTGTGTTCCAGCAGCAGTCCTTGAGAGCCAGTTAAATTTCAGGCACATATATAAGACTTAACAATTATGTTTCAAGGTAACGGGAGCAGTGCAATTCGTGACATGTGACAAAATGCATCTGTTATATAGGCAGAGGTTAGTCCGCTTAACATCAGGAGGACCTCGAGTTTGTTCTGTCACAATCAGAAAAAAAAATGTTGTAAGTGCGTGTCGAGGTATAAGAAATGAACGACACAGAGGTACTGGTCCTACTTACACTCTTACAGTGCCATGATTATTATGGTATGGTAACTTTAAGGTATTTCGTAATGAACTGTTATACTCGTTCACGCATATCTATATATTCCATTTCTTTTTTATTACTCTACAACTGTAAACTGCTCTTTTATATTTAATTTCATTGTCTATGCAGCTTAATTACCTATGTATCTTGGCAATCATTCGCCCGAGTAGGTGTATGCTGAATAAACGCGCAGAACACGTTTGTACTTAACGGAATCGCTGCATAATGCTGAGGTGCTCTTTTTGCCATATAATTGGAACTTGTTTAACTGTCAAATATGTTGTACATGTTTTTATGCCATGAATTTTTTTGAGAGCCAGAACTTTTAGATTAGCCTGAACAACATCTTCGACCACATAATAATAATAATAATAATAATAATAATGTTTATTGAACCAAATAGAACATGTTACAAAACTCAATGTAGCACTGTCTCTCATACTAGGAGTTTAACCTGTATAATGAGAGACAATACCTTTCCACAATGATGTCATATAAATTAAGTTAACTGTACTTGTAAACAAAAATAAAAACATTATTTAAAAGTTTTTACATAATGTGATAGGCGAGGCTATAAACCAATTTGGCTGTCTGGCAATTTGATTGTAGCGCAAGTATGGGATGATGATGTATTCGTGTGTGTCAGTGTGTGTGCGTGCGGTTGTGTGTGTATGTATGTGTGTGTGTGTGTGTGTGTGTATGCGTAATAATCACTTACCATCAGGTGAAATAGTGGTCAAAGGTTAACCTATCAGGCATAAAAAATAAAAATAAAAAGAATTTAATGGCTACAAATAATTATTATAAAATATCACTTATTTTGCGTGTGACCTCGCCCTCATACCATCTAAGGTGTCGTGTACAGAGGCTTGGGAATATACTTAAGTATGTACATAGTTAGAGCACTACAAGATTGTTAAATGTATAAAACTGCGATGTAATTCTCTTAACGCGTGCTCATGTAGAGATATTACATTTAATTCAACAGGTTTATAAAGTCAGGAAGGTTATGTAGAAACCTTGGTGCGAAATCAAAGTCAAAAGTAATTTATTTAATGTAGACTTCTACACGACCCTCTTATGAAGGTATACATATTGAAATATTCAACATTGTATTGCTAAGCTCAGCAAAAAAAAAGAAAGCCACTGCGAGAAAAACAGGCAAAAACTCGGGGCTATTCATTTAAACGTCTTTTGACGATGTGTTACAAACTATTTTAAACTAGCTGTACCTGCGACTTCGTTCGCGATTGCCGTACCTGCAGACTATTTAGTCACATTTGAGCACATTTTATCCCATATCATGCAACTCAGTGGTGGGCGGTGAAACACTCTTAGTAAAGCATAGCTCAGAAAGGAGCTTTTTAATTTAGATTTGAAAACTCCCTGGTTGTATTTTCCAGAAGACAGTACGTAACTCAGAGAGTTCCTTCGCGGTTCGCACAATAAATGTTGAAGCAAAGTATTTTGTGCGTTTCTTTGCAATTTCGACTTAAAAACGGCGTCTTTTCGCTGAGGTTTCCCTTGTTTGGCGGTAGAACGGAAATATATTAGATTGTGAACTGCCAATGTGCAGTTTGTATCCGAAATGTGTCCGGGAAAATGATAGATCCGGGATAGATGGTTAAAAAAACTGATTGTGGCGAATGTTCCAGATTTGTGTGTGTTCCAAATGTGAGTTTTAACTTAGCAAGCTTACAAAACTAAATAAGGGTGCCGGGCTGTCCGTGGGGTACCGGGGTGTCCGTGTGGTTCTGGGCTCTCTGTGAAGTGCCGGGCTAAAATGACACCCCCCCCCATCTCTACCCGTGGGTGTAGTAAGAGGCGAACTAAGGGTAACGCTAGAGAGGGTGGGCAGCAGAGCTCCAGCAGACGCCTGCCAAACGTGAGGATTTTGGCAAACCCTCCCATAGTGGGGGGGGGGGGGGGCTGTGTTCAGCAGTGGACGATCCGGCTGATACATTGTATCAATTATGCCTATATGATAAATTGTAAATGCCAGCTTAAGATGAGCACGTAGCTACGTACGTTCAGGGTTTCCTAAAAAAAAAGTTATTTGGTATGACATTTTTAGGTTGTGATATCTGTAATTTCTGAACTACAGAAACGATGACTTTAAAATATTTACGGAACAATATTTAAAGTAACACAATTCTAACAAAAAAAGAATGATTGAAATCAGACAACGCGTAAATAAATTACAGCTAAGTGTACATTTTGACTTTCATCCCCTTTCCCAAAGGAACCGTGCCAAATTTGGAGATAATAAGTATACAGTGTTCTTGCTCGTAGTATGAACTCAAAAATGATGCTAAGTTTCATTGAAATATATTAAGTAGTTTTTTTTTATGTTATTGTGACGGAACAACATAATCAAGCTCGAGGCCCACCTGATGTTAAGTGGACTAACCTCTGCCTATGACAGTTGCAATTCATGACAACTCACGATTGGCACTGCGCCCGTCACATTGAGACATAGTTGTTAAGTCTCATTGTGCCTGTAATTTCACTGGCTCTCAAGGACTACTGCCGGAACACACCTTTCGGTGCTTGGCGACAGACTTTCTTCTTGAAGGTGGTAGCTAGCCAGGCGGGCAATCGCAAAATACCCTTCCACCATGCGGTGAAGTTCAAGCCGGCGGTGGGGATCGAACCAGGATACTGCGGCACGGCAGTCCATAGCTATTACCGCTCGGCCTTCATTGCTTAAAAGTTTCGGCGTGATGCGCAGCCTTGGTACAGACAGACAGACACAAAACTAAAAAAATACAGATTTGGCATCAGTACCAGCTACAGAGTGCTTTTGCTTATTTCTAAAATATCTGCAATGTACAGAATTAAACCTGTTACAATTTTATCATAAGTATATATAGATTATTACAATAAATATTTAAATTACGTAGGTAACAGGTGATGCGGAGTGAGAGATGAGGCGGAATTGTCCAAGATTTTTTCTCGTATAAGTAATCAGAAACTGTGTCGTAGAATTTCTTAATATAATTGCTTTCAAACAGGAATTTTCCTTTTGTGAGCGTTGTAATATATTTGGGAACTTTATTATAAAACTGCACACAACTACCTAAGAAGGATCTTTTATTTGATTTTGTTAATCCAAAATCCCCACAGCAATACACCATACGAAATAATACTGCTTGCGTGCTTGTGAGATATAAAAAAAACACATCAGTGAATACCAACAACCCTGCTAAGCCTAACCATAGATAAATGAACAGTTTATCTATGGCCTAACCCATACGAGTACCTAATTTCCTCTATATTTTCAGTTCTCATTTTGCCATATGCAAAAAGGACATGATTTTAAGCTTCGTGAACCGATGCCTTACTTACAAGAAGCAATTGCTGAGATGAGGGCGTATATGATCATTTGGCATATAACATATGTGAGGGTTGTTTCATAATGACTGTTCATGTAAACCCTTCCAGTGCCGCGATAATTACGGCAAGTGCGGCAAATGTTGCCGATTTATGTGAAGATGTTTGCGGTGACACCCATTAAGTTCAGCTTCTCGCCAAATGGCGGTAAAATTTGGCTTTCTCGTCCTCGTTTACATAGGATGGTTATTACTGCTCACTGGGAGTGGTGCATTTGATAGCGGACAAAGGGTTAGCAATATACTGTTGTAAGTTTTTATTTCTTTTATTTTATTGTGACGGAACAATCCCGAGGCCCACCTGAAGTTAAGTGGACTAACCTCTGCCTATAACAGACGCATTTCGTCAACAACGAATTCCACTGTGCCCGTCACATTGAGACGTACAGTTGTTAGGTCTCATTAGCCTGTAATTTTTCTGGCTCTCAAGGACTGCTGCCGGAACACACTGTTAGGTGCTTGGCGACAGATTTTCTACATGAAGGTGGTAGCTAGTCAGGCGGGCATTCGCAAAATGCCCTTCCACCATGCGGTGAAGCTCAAGCCCGCGGCATTATTCGAACCATGGACCTGCTGCACGGCAGTTCATAGTCAGTGCCAATGAGCCATCACTGCTTGAAAAAAAAAAATATTTATTGATAAATGATCACCATTTTATTAATCCAGGTCTAGTCAATCTAAGCTAATCAATCTAAAGGCGAAGTAGGTTTTCGAAGATAACAGTAACCTTCGAAAACCTACGTCAAATCAACATACAGTATATTAATTAAATTATATAATTATAATTGTGACTAGAAGTAGATAAAGGTAAACAGTTAACGTAATATTATGCCCTACAGAACGTCACTCGATTGAAGTAGCATGTTGTCGTTGTAACGTAAGTAATAGGAGTATCACTCACTTTTAACGCAGTTACAAATTCAGTTCGGGTGCTAACTTTTCGCTCTCCAATGATTCACACAGTCGCGACTGACCAATGTGCGAATGTAATAACGTTAAAGCTCCAGTGCTGTTCTCTTTGGAAACTATTTTTCCTAATATGTAACAAACTGAACTGAACTGACTGATTTTTCTGAGGCAGAGACAAATTGAGTTATTTTTCTGGACTATCCAATGTCACTTATGACATAAGTCGATCGGCAAAGTCTCCAATGGGGGAGGTATTTGTTCTACGGTAGACATTAGCTATGGTGCAGCTCTAACAAGTTTCAAAAAAGTTAATAAGTTACAAATCGCCTTCACTAAAGCCAAACCTCATCAAATCTCAATAACACCAGAACCTTGGCGCGACGGTTATGTTCGTCTAATCTCATGTGCAGAATGTCATGGAAATGCATGAACATCTCGAATATTGCGTCACAGTTATTTGTAGTAGTAAAATGCAAATGCATTTGTAATGGAGATATGAGGGTTGCTTGGGATTAAGCGCGGTAAAGATATTGAACGACGAAGCGAGTAAATTAAAATGTAACGGACTCATGCAGCTTTTATTAACAGCTTTAATTCAACCACTGACAAATGGCAGTCAGCATTAATTGTTGGCTGTTCTTTAAGCTGTTTATTAACCCGCGATTTTGCCTTATCACCTGCAGAATGTGGAGTGAGCTTTCTCCAACGATACTTCCGACAAGCTACTACATGGGGTTCTTCAAAAGGCTAGTCAACAGATTCCTTAGAGGGTCGGAAACGTATTTATATGTTACGCAGATATTCATAAGATAGGCGATGGTGATCGCTGTCCATCAGACGGCCCGTTTCCTTGTTTGCCACTTATGACATAAAATGTGTATGCAGTGAATCCGAGTACAGTAAATACAAATTTTGTTGTCACCATGGGCATTTGACCAGATTAGTAGTTGCTTAGATAGTTTTATGGTTTTATCAGTCAATGGTGTTTCTTTTATATAATTTTTTTTATCTGTTATTGAGAACACTTTTAAATGAGAATTTATACAAAAAACTTGTGTAAGTATCATCTATATATATATACATATGTCACCGGATAATTGTACGATACGTTAGTTAATGAATAATCTAGTAAGATTATAAACTGTCGTTAGATTGTGAACGAAACGAATTGTGTAAAATTTACAATCTAACGCTTACATATAGTAATTATACAACTTTAAACGGTTTAAATCGCGTATATTTATCATTATTTTTGTCCCGACGTTTCAAACACTTTGTAGTGATCGTGGTCACGGGGTGATTGCGAACACCCAAGACAATACTAACGCTTACATTTTCGTAAGATTATACACTGACCATGTCTAGCTGGCAGTTTATGATCTAACTATATATAACCCATCAGATAACAAATAAATAAACCAATTTGCTCTGTCTGACAATATATCACCCGCGAAATTGTGAACCGTCATCTGATTGGTCGCCGTTATAGGTGTTCATTTAATAGTGTTACGAACAAAAATAATAGTCAGACAAAAAAAAACATATTCATTTCGAGTTTGTACATTTAAAAACTTAGGGATTTAAAATAATGACCACCATGCAATGCTTTGATACCCGTAGTTCTTTTACCAAAAATTGTAATCGAATACCAAATGTAGTAAATGATTACTATATTTTAGCTAGGGGTTAAATATCATTGAGTCTAGGGCAATGTCATATGTAGGTGCGACGACGAGCGAAGCGAGGAGGAGCGTTAGGTTACTTGTGACCACAACAACGCGCGAGCCGAGCGAGCGTAGCGAGCGTGCCGCGGCATCGGCCGGCGATGCACCACAAGAATTTAATTATGGTGATCATATACAACTTTTTGTGACCATTTACTACTTTTGGGTCAACAATGATTTATTTGGAGTCATTTTGCTTAAACAGGATAGCGAGATGCTAAAACTTTAGTTATAAGTTTACAATAAAATGCGGGTTTAATTTTTGTGATCACTTACTATTTTTGTCTGTTATATGTTACTAAATATCTGGTGGTAAGTTAAACATAAGCCAAAAAATACTACATTAAAAACCTGTACCTACGTATTTTGCTTATGGCCACTGTAAAATCTATGTTAAATTGTTGTTGATCAACATAATTACAATTTGACGGCTGGACACGGTCAGTTTATAATCTTACGAAAATGTAAACGTTAGATTGTAAATTTTAGTTTTTACTCACAATCTATCGATAGTTTATAATCTAACTAGATTTATTATAAACTAACAGTTAGTACAATAAACCGGTGACATATATACCGAATCCTGAAATAATTCAAAATATACAAGCTGATCATAAAAGTTTAATAACTTATAGGTTAGCCTTTGATCACTATCCTATCATGATGGTAAGTAACGATCGTCATCGAAGATGTTGTAAGCTAGAATTATTACAAAATTACAAATATACGCATCAAATTTAAGTGTTTTTCCTATTGTGTATATTGTATCCTATATTGTGTGTGTTTTGTAATGTAATCCGAATAGCAGGCGTTATTACACACATAACAATATTAAATAATAAGCTAGAATTACTCTAAAGGACAGCTGCCGGAACACACCGTTAAGTGCTTGGCGACAGATTTTTTACTTTAGGGTAGTAGCTAGCTAGGCAGGTATTCGCAAAATGCCCTACCACTATGCTATAACGACTGCCACCCTCAGACAACAACCGGGACTTCCGGCTTAACGTGCACTCTGAAGCACGGAAGCGCTCAGTAGTAATGTCAATAAAGGTCAGATATCCAAGTCATGACCGCGGCGGACGTTGCTTAACTTAGCTGATCAGTTCAGAATGGATAAGCAAATTTCACTACGAGCGCTTAAAAAAATACTTATAAAATACTAACTTCAATATTAACCACATTATTCATCGTTGAACAACACAACACACTTCAGCCAGCGTCTCTTTCAATCTTCGCAGCATTTTTGAATCTTACTACTAAAAGTGGCTATTAGTTCCTTCAGCGATTCGGTTTCTTATCTTTTCTATGGTCGCAAAACGTCCTCCATTTATAGTTCTATCTGGAAACAGGGAAAACTTACACAAGACCAAATTTTGCGTTTACAGTAGATAATCGTGCAATGTGGTACTAAAACGGGGTGTTAAACAATTCTGAACTTTTTTTGTAGCCGTTTTTGTGGTTTATTAGTTATAAACTACAAGATAAGCATCGGTAACAGTGCTTTAAAAAAAAGAACCTAAGATGCATCACCGATTACAATCCGTTTGAGCAATTCATGGTCGTTAGCAACTTCATTTGTTTTACTGGGATCCATGTCTTTGTGATGACGCTTCTGTTGATATTTTGCGATTTTGGTACGAATTTGGAATTTATTAATATATTGGTGATACGAGACATTTTCAAACTATTGGTGATAATCGATCCACATATACAACAATTGTTTCTGCCATCTCTTTGATTCGGCGATTTAAAAGAATAACTCATTTGTTTTAGTGGATGATAAGTATTCGATTAGCCGATTTTCTTGGCCGCCCGAGCGTCTCGTAATCTGAAACTTCTTTAGGGCTAGCTTTGAAACGTATTTGTATCAGACTGAAGCCACTGCTGAACACAGCCATTAAGGGGGGAAATTGCCATAATCCCCACGCTTGGCAGACGTCTTGGGGTTTGCAGTCCAAGATAGCAGTTCCTCAGAAGGCGCTGCTGCACACATTCCAGTATTTTACCTTTAGTCGACTCTTACGACACCCACAGGTAGCAATGGGGGGGTGACATTCTAGTCCGGCACCCCACAGGCAAAAACGTATTTACCGACTCGTAAATGACTATTGTATACATAGCAAACTCCCCATTTGCTTTTGAACATATACCAACCATGGCATTTTAGTTTTTGATTTGCAAGCAATTTCCTAACAACAACTCATTCTCATTCCAAAAAAAAAATGTTTCGATCATAATACGCGTCCATCAAAAAACCAACTTCTCATTCTAAATTGTAAATTGTCAAAAACGTACATATCATTAATTAAGTGTACTGACCCAGGAGAAAAGTAGGCCTCAATATTGACGTATAATTCGAAATTCAAATATTCCGTGTATTTTTTGATCAGGCCACGTACTACCTGTCCAATTTATTAAAACATTCCCGAGGGAGCACGGCATTAGCAAATTACGCGCGGCTGTAGTCGCCGGCAGACGCAAGAGCTATATTATAATTATAAAACACGAAGTTCTGTATCCTTTTTAGAATTCCGTACATGTGTAAATAAAACCCTGACATTATTGCAATCTGACTGTCACGCGCCTTTGATTGTGATCCTTCAGAAAATAGTCGAATGGAATTTGAACAACGTATGAATGATTTCTATATTAATGGAGCAATTTTCTTTGGTCTCGTGTGAGAACCGAACCCCTGACCTCCAATTTCGCGCCGGGTGCCTATTCCATTTGGCTACCGGAACGTACTATGTGTGTGCTACACATAATTTCGGCTCGAACGAGTATGTATTAATGTGCACCGTCCCCTATAACAGTTAGAGTAAAAAAAGTTCAAGTAATAAATATGTATTCTTATATTTTTATGTGATATTTAATGTTTTTTTTATATTTTAAAAATATTTGTTATAATCAAGAAAAAAACTGTTCTGATCACAGCTTCAAAACTACAATACAAAACAAAGGATTTAGTATTTCAAAACTAGGATTAGTACATAATAATATATCACAATTTTAGATTCCTATCTTGTGCATTGACCTATATATACAGGTCAATGATCTCGTTCCATATTTGAGAGATATCCCACAACGAAAATAACATAAACTTCTCAAATATGATGCCCTCTGCCCCATTTACTTAATATTTAGATAAATATATATGAATATTATTTGTATTCTATTGAAATAATTCTAGACGAAAACAACTCACACGCTAAGTATAGAAATGTTTTTAATATTTTAGTGTCCTTGTCATATATGGTAGCACTCTGAAAAATTATTAAAGAAACTGATTCAGATCAACAAGGAGCTTGTAACGGAAAATAAAACAAATCAAAGAATCAATGATGGTTACGATTTATAATTTGTCTGCAATGCACAAAAATAGAATAATAATAACATTCCACAAGTATGAGCCTATCCGAAAAAAAATATGTAATAGCATATGATTGGTTACATTTTAGCGAAAGTAAGATGGAAAAACTCACTATCGTTGTAAAATTCCTAAACAACATTTTATTTCGCCGGTATGCCTTCATTAACAAAATACTACGAACTATAAACACCACTACAACTACAACAATGAATACATTTAGACAATCTTCAAGCCACTCTGTAGACTCGCTGACAGTCTAAATGCTGTTAGCAGCGTGCCAAGCATACTGGCAGCATTGCCCCGTCTCTCACCATCTCACCTAATAGTTTAGCTATGGTCGAAAATGTTATTCAGCCAAACCTATAATAACAGGCTCTGATGGACAGCTGCCAGAATACACTTTAGGTATTTGTATGACAGATTGTATAATTAATGGTGGTAGATGGCCAGGCGGGATTCGCGTTGCGAAAACGCGCTACCACAATGTTATAGCGACTACAATTCTAGACCAAAACAACATCCGGGGCAGGCAGCTTAGCTAAGTATTGCCCGTAGCGGTCACCCATCCAAGTTATGACCGCAGTGGTCACCCATCAAAGTTATGACCGCAGTGGACACTGCTTAACTTAGTTGATCTATTAAGAACTACAATTCCCATATGCTACGTGCGTGATAGATTATTGGAAATTGGCTTATTATTTATTGAAATATTTGTTCATATTCACTTGATTGGCTTTAAGCTTAAGATTTAAACAACTGGTATAATATGACATTCTAATTTCATTTTAGCAATACTCTGTGGTTTCTAAGATGAAACAAAGTATTGGTTTAATTATCTATGTGTATATTTTATCTGTGGTGTGAAATTGATACTGTACCTAATGAGACTGTGATTAATAATCCATATCAACATGATAATCCATATTATATGGATTATCATGTTCACTGGAATCATTATTTGATGATATTTTTACTACAAGTATATTTTACAAGTAGTGTAACTGATCATGTGACAGTTCTGAAGATACTTATTTAAAATAGTTTATATTATGTACCTTACTTCTACGTGTAAAAACATTGATGATTTTATTATAGTTATTGCCATATGTATAAAGCTTGAAATCAGATAATTGTCAATGTTAAAGAGTACTGTGTTTGTGACGGTAGTCGTTTCGTCACCTTGTTTGTTCCTTCCTTTAAAAAGAGGTAGTGTATGGCGAGTAGATTCACTTTCTGTCGGACTGCCGTGCCGTGCGACCTCCAGTGGTGTTGAAATAGTGTTTGACGACGAAGTGCTGCTTGATTCACTTTCTGTCGGACCGCCGTGCCGAGCAGACCTCCGGTGGTGTCAAAATAGTCTCTAAACTACGAAGTGCTGCCCGATCAAGATGTTGGGAAGTTAAGTAATTTATTATTCTCTTTTCTGATATAACGTAACGACAAATCTCGTTTAAATGTAATGGTTCTTAAAATGGTTTGTTATAAAGGTTTTTGACAATTATCTGTTTAGGTAAAGCATGACTTTATATGTTAATTAATAGTTGATAAACCAGTGAAAGTGTAAATAAAGTGTATATAGTAAATATGTAACACATTGTTAAAAGACGTTTAAAAGAATGGCCCCGAGTTTCTTGCCCGTTCTTCTCGCAGTGGCTCTATACAATTTTGTTTGCTGAACGTGGCAGTACAATGTAGAATATTTCAATATCAAAACTTCATAGGAGCGTCGTAGACGCCTAAATTGAATAAATGGTTTTGACTTTTGACTTTGTTGTTTTATATTAATCTAACAAGCGCTTAAATATTTTGCGAACTATTGTTGCTTTAAATTAAGCTCACAGAAGGACAATATCGGCTTAACCAAACTCTAACTAGAATTGTTGACCTTAATAATTCATAGGAATAATATTTTGAACGTAAATATTTCAGAGAGCGACCGCCAACTCGCCAAAAAATAAATTTCCCATTAAATTATTAAATGGATGATGAAATGTAAATTAAGTTTAACGCTTTACCGCTCGCTCGTAATTATTGCCGTGGCGTTCAATCAACTTGTGTAATTTAAACACACTGTTTGTATAGGAAAATGTGTTTTTCAAAGATCAGTGGAATTTTAATGATAATTTGAAACTTATTTACTTAACGCTCCTTTTATGCGTTTTTCTGCTGAACATTATTTTCTTTTATAGCTGATAGACTAGTTATTGACCTCTATCTAACCTGATGGTAAGTGATGATGTGGTCGAAGATCTTGTATCAGGCTAACCTAGAATTTCAAAAACTAGCTTAAAATATACTACTATACACAACTTTACCTATAAATAAATTAACCGAAAACGGTTATGTAGTTAATTTATATGCTGAAGAAGTTGGAGCTAGGGGTATACCAGCGAAATCCCTGTATAACCTACTAAAAGACCTTGGCCTGTCAACAACAACCGTAACTTCCATCCTAGAACGTGTATCCAAGGCGGTATTAGTAGGGTCTTACCATATTTGGTTGGGCAGGGGAGGAGGCTCGAGCGGTGAAAGTGAGCATTGATGCATCATAAAGGGGCCCTTTAACCTTACTCACTGGGTTGCAAGTCCCAGGCACCTTGACTTGGGCCTCTTCCTCTGCAACGCTATGGACCCGGCGCCCGCACGGTGAATCCATGGAATGCTAAGTAATTCGTCTCTCTATAAAAAGTTTTTTTCTTCTAACATCGATTGAGAGTATATACGACTAGGCATGTATTGAGGATGGTGAGAGAGCTTTTCGCGAATGCTCGCCTGCCTAGATACTATCCTCAAGTAGAAAAAATGTGTCTCCAAGCAACTAACAGTCAACAGTAAACATGATAGCCCGCAGGTATGCACGTTGTTAGGTAGAGGTCAAGGTCACACTCCTTAAAGCATTTTGCACATCCCTGTACACGTGCAGCCTGTGGGCTAACTATAGCAAAAAGAGATACAGCGAGCTCCGAGTCCTGTATAAAAACGCTTTCAGGATGTTGTTGCGGCTGGCCCGATTCTGCAGTGCCTCTGGCATGTTTGCAAACGCGTATATGGCATGCTTTTATGCAACCATGCGTTTGCGTGCCACGTCCTTAGTGCGCAGAGTCAGGGCTAGCTCCAACACCATTCTAGAGATGATAGCAGCTAGGTGGGACTGTGCTTACCTCCGGCATTGCTGTAATAGACATGTCGCACTACCCATGACGGAGAGAAAGTTTTGATGTCTGTGTAGGTTATTTTACTTATTGCATTGTGACTATAGTTTTGAAGCGCTCGTAGCGAAGTTTATTTAGCTGTTCTCAAGCGATCAGCAAAGTTAAGCTACGTCGCGCGTGGTCATGAGTTGGATGGGTGACCGCTAGTGGCATTACTACTGAGCGTTTCCGTGGTTCGGAGGGCACGTTAAGCCGTCGGTCCCGGTTGTTGTCTTAGGATGGCAGTCGTTATAGCATGGTGGTAGGGCATTTTGCAAATGCCCGCCTGGCTAGCTACCATCCTCAAGTAGAAAATCTGTCGCCAAGCACCTAACGGTGTGTTTCGGCAGCTGTCCTTGAGAGCCAGTACTTCTAGGTTAGCCTGAACAACATCTTCGACCAAATCATCACTTACCATCAGGTGAGATAGTGGTCAAAGGCTTACCTATCAGACATAAAAAAAATAAAAAAAATTATACATTATTTATACATATACTTTATCATATTTTTTTATACTTATATTATTAATTTTGCGGATATTTTTGACTGTTCATATATTCATTTAAACTTTGATATTTTTGAATATTGATTGTTCATTTCTATAACTTGAGTTTAGGAATATAATTTTTTTTTCTCAATTTTCAATTATGTTATTTTATTTTATGAGTAATTATTATTGCGTATGGATTTAAATTTTCTAAAATACATACACTTTGATTTTATTTCATGGCAAAAAATTATACATATAAATACATATAATCACGCCTGTATTCCCCGAAGGGGTAGGCAGATGTGTGTTAACACTCACGTTTCGCCAATTGTATTTTGTCCTATGTAATAGGGGGCGAGCCTTTCGCCATTTACCGGGCACAGTTTCAGGGTCAAATAAAATATTTTCTCTAACACACTGGAAGAAACAAGAACATAATTACGAATAATATGTTAACGCTAACCCCAACTAGGACAGGAATACGAGAACATATTGTATGAAATCCTGGTAGGGCACAAAAATGGTATACAGCCCTGTTAAGCGTCTAATGCACTCAACCTTCTACTCACATCCACGTGAGAAGTGGCATGCTGCTCATTTGGCGCACTTTTCTCTCAGTGGCTTCTTATGCCACCACCCCGCACCCAACGGGTATTATACAACTAACAATGTCCCCTTTTATATCCAAGTTACAGTCATGCTTGTCAATAACACACTGCACTTATTTTGTGTCGGCTAGTGGATCAATCAGCAGAAAATTCAATGCAACCAATGGAGTGGAACAGTTCACGTTTAAAGTCAGTGAATCAGATATCTGTTAAGCTTAACTGTTAATGACAGATTCCTTTTTACAAGACTGCCCAAAAAAGGAGAGTTATGTTTTCAGGGTTCATGTACGTTTGTGATTTTTTAATTCCACCATAACTTCTAAACTGTCTGACCGATTTCAATGTAAGATATATCGTTAGATTTGTATTTACAGCGGAAGTGACACTAGGTACATAAAAAAATAAATAAACAAATGGGCATAGTTTAAACGCAATATCGTTACATAAATTTGTTTTTTTTCATTCAAACCTATCGAGTTTGGTATCAAAAATGATACGATTTCACACGATTCCATAACTTGCAGTTTTATGATCAATAGAACGATAAAACTTTTAAGGAAAATAAGTAAGTTGCAGTCGGATTTTTTAACTTTTTTAATTATTTCATACTTGTATATATGGACTGATTTTACAATAACACACCTTCGCTTAGTCGCCACGCTAGGCAGGCGTCTTGGGAATCGCAGTTTAAGATATCAATCAGTTCTTCAGAAGGCACTGCTGCCCACCTTCCGGTATTTTTTTGAGGCGCTCATA
Organism: Plagodis pulveraria; assembly: GCA_963890685.1. Classification (NCBI taxonomy): domain Eukaryota; kingdom Metazoa; phylum Arthropoda; class Insecta; order Lepidoptera; family Geometridae; genus Plagodis; species Plagodis pulveraria. The sequence goes on from OY982950.1 coordinate 9,233,489, forward strand.
GCGAAGTTTACTTAGCTGTTCTCAACCGATCAGCAAAGTTAAGCAACGTCGCGCGCGGTCAGGAGTTGGATGGGTGACCGCTAGTGACATTACTACTGAGCGTTTCCGTGCTTCGGAGGGCACGTTAAGCCGTCGGTCCCGGTTGTTGTTTTAGGATGGCAGTCGTTATAGCATGGTGGTAGGGCATTTTGCGAATGCCCGCCTGGCTAGCTACCACCCTCAAGTAGAAAAATCTGTCACCAAGCACCTAACGGTGTGTTCCGGTAGCTGTCCTTGAGAGCCAGTACTTTTAGGTTAGCCTGAACAACATCTTCGACCACATCATCACTTACCATCAGGTGAGATAGTGGTCAAAGGCTAACCTAACGTGTATAAAAAAATAAAAATTTACCTTTAGTCGCCTCTTACGCCCCCACAGGTAGCAATGGGGGTATAAAATTATATCGCGGCCACCCCCGGGCGATACAAAAGTAGAGGTATCTAGTGACCAATCCGCCTAATTTTCCTATCAAGCCAACGTGGCGTCATAAACGCCAAGTAGCCAAACCGTAGAATTTTCGACATTTCGTATGGCTTCTACAAACGCTTCTAAAATATTAATTTGTACAATATTTTTACTCGAGTGTCACCTCCCATCTCCTCTCGTGAGGAGGTGGTGAGCAGCAGCACCTTCTGGGAACTGTAATCTGATCATGCGCCTATCACCCCTAAGTAGAAAATCTATCACCATAACCGTAATAGAACCAGTTACTATTCTGGGTTAACTCTGGTTACCGTCTGCGACCTTTCATATCCCTTACCATCAGGTGAATGCACCTGCCAAGGACTAGCCTAGTCTGTCGGTAATAAAAATAAACATGGCTTGAACTAGTTCAAATTCAAATAATTTATTTGTCAGAACACGGTGAGTATATATCATACAATAGCATACTAGGTGGTACAGTAACTTAAATTTCGTAACTCATGTCCTTGCCACATGTGGCGTACAAATTTTTAAAAAATATTCTAAGTCTATTTGACTACTATTATTAATTACAAACATATGAAATAATTAAAATTCATATATGTTAATGTCAATGCGTTAAAATTAAGTCAAGATATAGAATTATGTGTTGTGTTTTTAATAATTTTATCATTCATAATCTTATTTTGTCTATATTTATACCGATTATTTTATTTCTTTTTTAATTTACAATTAGTCATTTTATTTTAGTCATTATTAACACAAATTGATACATTCTTGTCAATCAGGAATTCATTAATTTTTGGGCTAATATAATTTTAAGTTTTCGTATAAACACTGCAATATCAAGATATCTTATTTGCTTAGGAATTTTAGTATAAGTATAATAAAGTATGTGCCCTCTCGACACAAGTTCTTCATGACTGCAACTTCACTATATTTAAGACTAATTCATGTAACTTTAAATTAAATCATTGTAATATCTACGAACCGGAATTATAAATTGAAGTTGAGGCTAGAGTACAAGTAAAGTTTTCCATACATACGTACTTTTATCATATTTTAAAAAGCATGTTCAAACTCTTTCGTATACCTATCTTCTTTTCGTTTCCTGTTTTTTAGGTTAATTTATTTCATTATTCATTTCGTCCCTTTATTATGTGAAAATAAAAATTCCCAAACAAAACTTTTTTAACAAATATTTATTAAAATACATTATTTTAGGAAAAACTGACAAAACAGAAGAATAGGCTCAAAAACATGCATGCTTGTTGACATTCAGTCAACAAGTTTGAAAACTTGGGACATATTTGAAATATTACAAAACTACGTTTGTATTAAAAGCGCTACACGCACCTCCCTTACTACATTAGCATTATGTTTCCCCAAACACTGTACCCTTCAAAGAATACGCTTTCATTTTACCCTTATTATTTCCGTGGTTTACCTTTTAGCAGATACCTCCAAATGGAAAGGGTTTGACATTTCCTAAACTACTTATGGTGAAGGTTGATAAGGAAATTGACGATATTGTATTTGGAAAGAGCAAAATAAAGGTTAAGCTATGCCGAAAATAAGGTAAGTATGCAAAACTAAAATTGATTTTCCTTTCTTTTGTACGTTACGAGATGATATACCTATACTTTTTGTTGTGTAGTGTTGAATTTACAACGTGTTTATATACTCGTTTAATAATGAAATATTTGTTAAAATGTTGTATATAGATACTATTACTATCAATGTTTGATCAGAATAACTTTATCTCCAAACGAAAAGAACTACTAATCATGGGTTTTGAAAAGTAAGCCTTTTTTTTCATCTGTTGTTGATAGGCTAGACTTTGACTTAAAAGATGTTGTACAGCCTAACCTGGAACTACAAGATCTCGAGGACAATGGCCGGAATACACCTTTAGATGGATGGCGACAGATTTTCTACTTCAGGGTGGTAGCTAGCCAGGCGGGCATTCGCAAAATGCCCCTCCACTATGCAGTGAAGCTCGAGCCCACGGCGGGATTGTAACCATGGACCTGTCGCACGGCAGTCCATAACCAATGCCACTGAGCCATCACTGCTACGGATTAACAGAGTTGTTGAAGGTCGGCAACACATTGTCAGTACTAATGGTATTGCATGGTATGCTTGATTGCCGCACAACACAAAAAAATCAAAATAATCTAAATCAGGAAACGCTGTTTCAGAATTATGGAAAGACTCAAGAAAATTATTTAAAACAAAAATGTTTTCCTTACATTTTTCTACACCAGTAGAGCGATTCTACTAAAGTTGACAATTTCCCTTCTCTGCAAGCGTACTTCGTACAATCTTCGTGTAGTAATTTCCATCTCAATTGATATGTCATCCGGAACATGATGACGGCGTCGGTGTTTGTCTAATCTAGGTCGGTTATTTGTTAGCTCTGGGTACCTATATTATTATGTAGGGAGTAGAGTTCAAGTTTACGTCTGGAGAGAAATGTTCCAGAGACATAAATTCGTTGTTTATGTATACAGATTCTCTATAATTTCACCTAGATCCTTTCTTAAACTGAGATTCATTTATTATTTATTTTAATTAAGTGTCTAAAAACGATAGGAAAGATTTGAGTTATGACGTCATGTCATGTTAGCTCAATTGGTTAGAGCATACCCCGGCTCAAGAGGTGGACGCGGGTTCAAATCCCGCACACGACTTAAATTTTTCCTATCGTATATTTGTGATTTTGTAATGTAATCCGCATAGCAGGGGTTATTGCAAACCCAACAATTTTAATAATTATAAGGTTGCGTCATCATTTACAAGTATAAAACCAATTGCAAAATTGGTCTTGTTTGTGCAACGCAAGTGGTACTATAGATGTCGCTCCATAGCAATACGATGGTTAAATAACGATAGGAAAGACTTGAGTTATGACTTCATGTCATGTTAGCTCAATTGGTTAGAGCATACCCCGGCTCAAGGGGTGGATGGACGCGGGTTCGGATCCCGCACATGACTTAAATTTTTCCTATCGTATATTTGGGATTTTGTAATGACCATTATTTTATTCTCTTATAAAAATGATAGAAATAAATAAATGTTTTTTTTATTATTGTCGAGCTTAGACAATTAAAAAGAAAACATTTATTTAATCTTAAGATAAAAAAACAATAATTATTAAGATAAAAAAACAATAACAAATATTTTTAAAATATTTTATGAAAACATCAAATTAATATTTAATAAAACACTTAAAAAATATATTACACATACAAACATATATCTAGTGACAATTCCGCCTAATTTTCGTAATTCTCGATCGTGCGCTCCTAGAGTCAACACCTCCTGAGGATGCTTCGTGTAGAAGCGAAACACGTCGAAAACTGTTCCGGTTTGGCTGCGTGGCGTTTGTGACGTCACGTCGGCTAAACAGGAAAATTAGGCGGAATTGTGACTAGATATATTTTTGTATTTTTTAAGTGTTTTATTAAAATATAATGGAATAAACTTCCGGAAGACGTAGTTTCAGCCCAAACTGTAAATCAGTTCAAGAATCAACTCGACAAATATCTTAATGTTAAAAAAAACTAGTAGAGAGTAGCAGGATACAGGCAACTATCAGTTGTTACAACTGTCTGCCTGATAATAAATAATAATAATAATAATATTAATTTGATATTTTCAAAAAAATATTTGTTATTATTAAATATGTATTTCCGCAAAGTAACGCCTGAATCTATTTATTATTTTATAAAAAACAATATTTCTCAATGAACTCAAGATGATACGGACTGACTTATACGAGTATTGTGACACTTCACATGTTAGGCTGCAAATAATTTTGAAGCAATGATGGCCTTCTTCAATTATTACTGTTTTTATCCTTCTTACGTCAAATTGAAGCTTTTTTAGACGTCTCCTTGGGTAAATTATCTTTAAAAATTTCCGAACTGTTCGTCAAAGAGGCATCACGCCTACAGCGTCCTTCGTCTCCACATTAGTATGCACGTGAAGTGTCCTTAACTCGCGCCCTTTGTAACTGAGAACCCGCATGCTTGGAAGTTGTAGAACAAAACTACGTAGGCAGCTTTTACAGGAAATGTGTGCCTCTCTGCCTGGTCTGTTTGTTTTGAACAAACAGTAATTTTTAAAAGCTATGTTTGTATGGACTTTTTAGTTTTATATTAATTCCCCCGTGGGGTGCTGGGCTAAAACTGCAACCTCCCCCATATACCTTCTCACGGCTGCCGTAAGTGGCGACGAAGGGAAACACACCGGATTTCTTTCTGATGAACTGTTATCTTACACTCATCGACTTACGATCCCCAAGATGCCTGCCAAACGTAGGCATCTTGGGGAAACAGGCAACCGCTTGATAATGAATAGATTCAGGCGTTACTTTGCGGAAATCCATATTTAATAATATAATATTTTTTAAATATTTTAAGAAAACATCAAATTAATATTTTAATAAAACACTTAAAAAATATCTCTAGTGACAATTCCGCCTAATTTTCCTGTTAAGCCGACGTGACGTCACAAACGCCACGCAGTCAAACCGGAAGAATATTTGTCGCGTTCGCTTCTACACGAAGTATCCTCAGGAGATCTGGAGCGCACGATCTCGATCGTGATTTTTTCGATAAATTTAATGTTTTCTTAAAGTATTTTATATTTGTCATTATAAGGCAACCACTTCTTTTCATGTTATTTGTTTTTTCTTTTTCTTTTGAGTCCAACACGATGTTAAGCGGTGTGGTCTGACTCTCAGATGTCACAAGTGACGAACTGCACTGCGCCCATCACCCTGAGACATACAGTTGTTAAGTCTCATGTGCCTGCATTTTACTGGCTTTCAAGGACTGCTGCCGGAACACACTGTTAGGTGCTTGGAGACAAATTTTCTAATTGAGGGTGGTAGCATTAAATGCCCTTCCACCATGCGTTGAAGCTCTAGCTGGTCGTGGGGATGGAGCCGTGGACCTGTGGCACCGCAGTCCATAGCTATAACTGCTCTGCCATCATTGCTTCAAATAAGCTAAATAGGAGTACTGTATCAGCTGGATAGTCCACTGCTGAACACAGCCTCTCCCAATGTGGAGGGGTTTGCCGTAATCCTCACGCTTGGCAGACGGCTTTGGGACGGCAGTGTGGATATCAGTTCCTCAGAAAGCGCTGCTGCCCACTTTCTGGTGTATTTCTCTTAGTCGACTCTTACGGCACCCACGGGTAGAGATGGGAGGGTGACATTCTAGCCCGGCACCGCACAAGCGACAGGAGTACAGGAGGAAAACTAAACTTAAAAGGTGTCTTTTAAGGCATAACTATTGACTGTACATAACATATTCCAACCAATCCACCTAGTTTGAAAACATATGAAATGCTCAACTTTCATTATCATAAAGAAAGCTTTTTTTAAGGATCTTGATGGGGATCGAAACATGGACTTGCAGCTAGTCCATAGGTAATACCTCTCCACTATCATTGCTTCCTAGTATCATTGTACCTATATTTTTTATTGCTGATAGGAATTCCTTTGACCACAATCTCACCTGATGGTAAGTGATGATGTGGTCGAATGTGTTAACAGGCTTAACCTAGAATTACTGGCTCTCAAGGACATATCATTGACTATAATTTCTTGAATGCAGTATGTCTAAAAGCTGATATTGGTATCATATAAATTGCTTGTGATAATCCTTGGCTATAACTGGTTGGCTATTTATATTGCTCAAAAAAGTTTTTCAAACTTCTACTTGCATTTATCTTAATTTTTTTTGTTATTGTGACGGATCAAGCGCGATGTCCACCTGATGTTAAGCGGACTTACCTCTGCCTATAACAGACGCATTACGTCACAAGTCACGAATTGCACTCTGCTATATAAGATTTATTGTTAGCAAAAACATAATTTTAGTTACAACGTTGTGTTGTTGGAGAACACATATTGTACCGACCTTATTTGATGCGATAAGGGCAGGAAGATGATGAAACTAGAAGTTACAGTATAATTTATTATTTTATAGTTACTGCGTCTACAAATGTGAATGAGAGAGCCAATACGTCATCGTCACAATAACATTATTTACACACTCGTTTAAAACTCGAAAACATGCGACACTTGATATATGATGTGTTTCGAACTGAAATTGATGTTTTAGTTTGAACTCAGTTTACTCGCAAATCCCGCGATGCACAAAGAATCTATGTTCTACTTTAAATATTTTACATCATTTCTTATTAACCCATTGACATCGGCGATAATGATAACAATATAATTTCACTAATAACTATAGTTATTCATAAATATAGGACGTAGTGGTCCTGACGATGGCAACTTATTAACCGACTTAAAAAAGAGGAGGTTTTCAATTCGTCTGTATTTTTTAAAATTTTTGTTTATATATGTTAACTTCTTATTGGATAAACCGATTTTGGTGCTCTTTTTTTATTTAAAAACTGATGCTTGCCGTATGATTCCATTTAAATTTCATCTTAATCGGTCGAGCCGTTTTTGAGGTACACTCAGATAAATGTTTTTTTGTATCTTGATGATATAATGACTGCGAGAGAATAACAATCGATCCCGTAAGTAGCAAGGGACACAAAAAGTGTGAAAAACATATTTTCACCTAAAAATGGAACTGACTTTGACAAGTTATTTCACGCTTTTGAGAGTTGAAGTCGGTTCCAGTTTTTAAGTAATGACGATCTTGTAGTTTGTTATTTTTCTTTGATCACTAATATAAGTACCCCTGTAACCCATAAATACAGTTTGTCCCCTAATTTGAATAAGAACATCACACTTGCAGATACAAAAATAAATAGAAACATCCCCGAGTAGGGCATAGGTGCATTTTAACACGTTAGGAAGAGATCTCCTCCTATGGGGGCGAAAGTGAGTGCCACTGCCCATGCGGTACACACTTCCAGCATGTGGAACGCCGTGTAATCCAGCGCTCCATACTCGTGGCATGACGGGGTCACCTCTCGTCTCACGATTTGGTGCATTTGGTGCAGGTACTTACCAAAACATCTATGTCCGAAAAGACATGTACCTTGGAAGGACAGTGATCCTAAAGACCGTGTCACCCAACTCCAAAAAACTAGGCGGATGGCCTCCACCGTCCACCGCCTAGGAACCGGTGGAGCCAGGTCCTACATGCACTGCCGCAACAGGGCGGTCCTCGCTTGCCACTGCATACATATGACCTAGTCCCACGCTGAGGGTTTCCAACGGATCTCCTCGCCACCAAGAAGTGATAAATTTTGGAGGATACTTTGAAGAATTTATAACCAGCACTAACATCTTGTTTCTCATTGTTTCAGATGGTCAAGCTACAATGACACATTCAAAAGCCAGCCCATAATCTCGCAGATCATGCATCGTGAGGTGACCTAACGCCTTCCAGATGGGATGACTGACATGACGAACTACACCTATCTCGATTCAGCATTCCAAGACTTAAGGTGCCTCCTGATTCCCGGAAGAGGATGCGGCAATTCCACTGTGTACGGCCTCAACTGTGCTGAAGACACATCGTCAGACTTCAACTGCGAATTGAACATAGACATTCAAAATGAAACCTCCTATACATGCTACACGTGCTACAATAACAGCTTGGACTTTAACAGCAACAGTACGCTATGTGGCTCTAGATTTAAGCTGAACATGGTCACCGTGATCTTTGAAAAGGCATTGAATAACTTATGGCTCCGACTGCCATTTACTTCATTTTGCGAATGGGACTCTTTATTGTGCGTCGGGGATTTCAATCGGACGTTGTACATCGATGTCAGTGATAACGCGTCTGTAAATAGTCTAGTGAATACTTTTCAATGTAACTGGGACTATGTGAATGGAACGGGGTTGATAAGCAATAAAACGAGTTATGACTGGAGTTTCCTATTTGTGATATTATTTATAATAGCTGGTGGTGTGGGTAATATACTGGTGTGTTTGGCAGTGTGCTTGGACAAGCGGTTGCAGAATGTGACGAACTATTTTCTGCTGTCATTAGCAATCGCTGATCTATTGGTCAGTTTGTTCGTGATGCCGATGGGAGCGATACCTGGATTTTTGGGTAAGTTTAACTGATTGCTTTGTTAAGCTTAATACAGCCAAACGTGAAATTCGCATACCAACGTTCAGATACAGGAATTTCTGAAACGGAAAAAGTAGTGAATATTCTGAATATCCATTACATCAATATTGCTCTACATTAGGTAAATACTAAAGTAAAAACACCTCATTTTTAATGTATTTGAATATTGTAGTTCACCTTTAGCAACACCTTAAGGAGCAACAATTATGACCGAGTGGTAACTATGGACTGCTCTGCCGCAGGTCCATGGTTCAATCCCCTCCGCCAGCTTGAGCTTCGCCGCATGGTAGAAGGACATTTTGCGAATGGTCGTCTTTTTAGGTACCACCCCCTAAGTAGAAAATCTGTAGCCAAGCACCTATGATTTTTTTAATCGCTGATAGGTAAGCCTTTGACCACGTCTCATCACTAGGTATGATGATGTGGCCGAAGATGTTAACAGGGTACCTAGAATTGGTTGACAATTGTGTTTTGGCAGCTGCCCTCGGGAGCCGATTATAACCCAGCTATAGGGGTAGGTAGACGGGTCCCGCACATCACTATAATTTTACCTCTCGTAATTTTGTAATATAATCCGCAGAGCATGCGTTTTTGGAAAAAATAAAAATATTGAAATTGCAGGGTCGCGTCATCGTTAACAATTTAAAAGCTAATTGCAAAAATTTGTAGTACAACGCAAGTTGAACTATAGATGTAGCTCCATCCCCATACGATGGTTAAAAAACGATAGGATAGATTAGAGTTATGAGTTATATGTCATGTTAGCTAAAACGGCCAGAGCATGCCTTGGCTATAGGGGTGGATGGCGCGGGGTGAAATCCAGCACATGACTATAATTTTTCGTAATTTTGTAATATAATCCGCAGAGCATGCGTTTTAACAAAAATAAAAATATTAAAAACAAAACCCCGTTCAGCACTGAAATGTTTTTAATAACTTCGTTGAAGACAATAAAAACATAGAAAAAAAAAACAAATCTAAAAAAAAATAAAAAAAAAAACTAATCTAAACTTGAACGTAGTACTGACTTAAAAAACACTGACCTTAAATTACCATTGTCCAACTTCCATAACTTATTTCATACTTTTCAATGTTGGAAATCCGTGTTGTTTTTTTTTTTAATTTTCACATGTATTCGTTATTCATATTGCATTCAAGATTATTCACTCGCTTAAAAGAGGGTTCACCACAAGAGTTGCCAATACCAATAAATAATTTAGGGATACAACTACTATTTCAATTAATTGACTGAGATACAAAATACTCATGAAAAATTATAGCATTTTGCGTTTTGCATAGAAGTACGTTTTTATGAACGCCTGGGTTGCTAACTCAAGTAGAAAATCGGTCGCCAAGCACCTAACGGTGTGTTCCGAAAGCTGTTGTTAAGTGCCAGTAATTCTAGGTAAGCCTGAACACTATCTTCGACCACATCACACATTTTGAAGCAATGACCGCCGACCGGTAATAGCTATGGACTGCGGTGCCGCAGGTCCCTGGTTCGATCCCCACCGCCAGCTTAAGCTTTACCGCATGTCGGAATTTTGCGATTGCCCGCCTGGCTAACTACTCAGGTAGAAAATCTGTCGCCAAGCACCTAACGGTGTGTTATGGTAGCAGTCCTTGAGAGCCAGTGAAATTACAGGCACATGAGATTTAACAACTATTTCTCAAGGTGACAGGCGCAGTGCAATGCGTCACTTGTGATGAAATGCATCTGTTCTAGGCAGAGGTAAGTCCAGTTAACATCAGGTGGGCCTCGAGCTTGTCACAATAACATTTAAAAAAATAACATCATCACTTACCATCAGGTGAGATAGTGGTCAAAGGCTAACCTAGAAAAAAAAAGACGAAATTTAAATGGGACCAATTTGGAGATGTAATCTACACAAATAACATACATACAATTTATGTTTGGCAGAGTAATCGCGTATATAGAAATAAAGAAAACAAAAACATCACTTAATTGGGAAATTACTTCTTTTTCTGCACGTCAGCTTAATATACAAAATATATGGTATTGGAAACATGTATTGCGTTGCAATATTTCTGTAACTTGATATTGAATAAAGTAATTTGAGTAGATTCACGTCGCATCGCCTTGGATTCGAATTTCCATGCTACATGTGTGGAATTAATAAGAAGCTTGTATAGAAAAATTGTACGATGATAGAATTATTTGAGATGCTGGAATATGCCACGTTTATTCGCTTGTTTGATATCCAAATGGTGTTTGAACAAATGTCATAGGAAATCGGGAGAGCAGTCGAATGACATCTGTCAAAAATCCAAAATGTCGGATTTCAAGATGGCCGCCATACAAAGTGCTGAAGCGAGGCATTTTATCTTTGGTTAACATTGATAAATATAAAAAAATGCTTGTACACATCATCATATACGGCCAAGTGCGGGTTACATTTGCACATTGAGGATTCCTTATACACAGAAGCATTATTTGTATGCAAGTACTCACCAAACATTTTAATTTCTTGGATTGTATACGTTTCCTTGCCAGTCGGTTTTTGGGTGATGTTTGTATACTTTAGAGTACGCAAAGTAGTCAGGAAGATGTCCACTGTTCAACATAACCTTTTCATCTCTCCAGCACGAAAAGGGGCGTTTTGGTGTTCAAGAGTATAAAATCGATATTTACAGCGTGTTTTTGTAGTTTATAATTTTTCGAATACATACATAGTTATATAGAATCCCGTAGGTCGATGTAAAGCCGTGATGGGGGTTATTCACCTCGTAAGGCATTTTTCTAGGCTAGATTATCCTAGTCTAATATCGTCATATTCCTAGTTATCATAATATCCACGATTGTTGGAAAATTTACCAAAATCATATACTTATTCGATCATAGTGTTCAAAAAGACAGTTATTAGTAAATAAAAAATATTTGCGTCCTTGGTTAATGTGTATACGAAAATCTCCCAAACTAGAAACAAAGGCTCAAGGACTTACATGCAAAATTTTACCAAATTTGGACATTACGGTATTTAAGGTATGACGCAACTACTTTTCCAGGGTAAGCCCTTTGAATGCAATACCCTTGAGATGTTACATTATCAATTACCCAGCTAGTCAGCCAACGCGAGGCAAATATATAATGTCCCGCTTAGTGGCTCTCCGTTTAGTCACAAAGAAAGATCTATTTTCAACGATACAATCTTGCACCAGGAAAATTAGATCCAATCCTGCAAATTCCGGGCGATGGTCCAAGCAAAGGTTCGTACCACAATTACATCCTTGAGCTAGTTTCCTCTCTTAATAGCGGCCGATTTGAACACCCGCTTTAGGTGGAGCGCATTGTGAATTGGGTATTGCTGTGCTATCTAAACGCCCCATTTGCCCAATAGATTGTGGGTATAGCAACAAGATTATTCCCGTGGACGGATGGCATCAGAAAGTCAGCTATAAAACCGAAGCCACAGTTATTATATTCAAGGATGGCGTTGTGTTGTACGCGAATATATATACATTTTATTTTTGTGTTGTTATAGAATACATTATGTTATGATAATAAATATTTTAAAAATATTTTATGTAAATATTTTCTCGATCGTGCGCTCGTAGAGTCATGACCTTCTGAGGATGCTTCGTGTAGAATCGAAACGCGTCGAAAATTTTTCCGGTTTGGCTGCGTGGCGTTCTGTTCACGTCAGTTTAACAGGAAAGTTAGGCGGAATTGTCACTAGATATATTTTTGTATTTTTTAGGTGTTTTATTAAAATATTAATTTGATGTTTTCATAAAATATTTTTAAAATATTTGTTATTATTAATTATGTTATGACTTTATCCTTCATGAGTAAGATATAGTTCCGGAGAAAATTATGACTACATACAATAAAAGAAACAGTGATGATGTATCGCTTTTTTTTTAAATATAAATGTGAGTGCGGGACTTAAATTTTTAGTAGTATGAAAAATAATACAATTTAAAATATAAATAATAAAATATGTATACTATGTTACTGTAACGGAACAAACTCGAGGCCCACCGGATGTTAAGTGGAATAACTTCTAACTATAACAGATGCATTTCGTCACAAGTCACGAATTACACTGCGCCCGTCACCTTAAGACATAATTGTTAAGTCTCATGTGCCTGTAATTTCTCTGGCTCTCAAGGACCGCTGCCGGAACATACGTAAGGTGCTAGGCGACAGATTTTCTACTTGACTAGCGACTACCCGGTCGCTAGCCAGGCGGGCATTCGCAAAATGCCCGTCCACCATGCGAAATTTCAACCAGTGAGTTGGTTGACCAATTTTTGAAACGTTTCAATATTTTAAAAGTTGACGGCTTCTTCTGCAGTGTTATATTTTCCGCCACAAAATATTTTTTAAGAAGCTAAATCTGGGTTGATCAGAGGATGGGGTAACATTTTTACCCCTGAACTATTCAAACAGCCCATAGTTTTTGCAGTTGTGTGAGCGGGCACCATTTACTAGTAGTTGTTCTACGGTCTTCCAACGGAATTACTGATCCTGGGTCACTACGTCGAAAAAACCACTATATTCTTTTTTATTTTGAGGGCAACTTTTTTTCTTCAAGCACCTATTGCATTGCTTCGTTAGAGGAAACGTAGCTGTAGATCGACGTTTTGCGAAGCTCCCATTTTTTTACTTTTCATACGTTTACACCAATCAACACTACGTTTATGCTCTTCGTTGAGAGAACGAAATATCCTTCAACAAGCAAGCTTAGCAACGTTAGGTGCTTGGCGACAGATTTTCTACTTCAGCTTTTTACCGACTACTAAAATAGGAGGAGTACTCAATTTGTCTGTATTTTTTAAAATGTTGTTACCTCAGCATTTTTCACTGGGGGAACTGATTTTGATAATTTTCTTTGTTTTTGTAAGCTGACGCTTGCTACTACATGAGTCACATTTAAATTTCAAAATAATTGGTCTAATCGTTTACACTCTAATAACTGAAAAGTATTTTCCTATCTAGATGATATAGTCATTGACAGTGAATGACAATCGATCTCATAAGTCAAGGGCAAGGGTCACTAAAATAGGTTTTTTTTTTTTACTAAAACCGACTTCAACCCTCATATGTGTGAGTTACTTGTCGAAGTCGGTACCATGCGCACGATATTGTGATAATACGTACTTTTGAACCATCATGGTACTGACTTCAACAAGTTATTTCACACATGATCTATCTCACCTGATGGTAAGTGATGATGTGGTCTAAGGTGTTGTTCAGGCTAACCTAGAATTACTGGCTCCCAAGGATAGCTGCTGGAACACACCGTTAGTTTCTTGGCGACAGATTTTCTACTTGAGGGTGGTAGCTAGCCAGGCGGGCATTCGCAAAATGCCCAACCACCTGCTATAACGACTGCCATCCTTAGACAAAGACCGGGACCGACGGCTTAACGTGCCCTCCGAAGCACGGATGCGCTCAGTAGTAATGTCACTAGCGTTTGCCTATCCAAGTCATGACTGCAGCGGACGTTGCTTAATAAGAACGGCTAAGCAAACGTTGCTACGAGCGCTTCGAAATATGTTGTATACGCTAGAATGCTGGTCATAAGGAGCTTGTTCTATAAGCCGTTTTTCCGTACTATTATTTTATTGTACTTGCATACTAGTTTTAATAGTAGAGTGAGCAAGAGGTAAGTAATGTTTAGCCATTTAAGTTTCGTTTATTTTGTAAGCCGGGTTACAAAATGACGGTCGTTATTATAGGCTCAACAACTGCTTAATTGGCAGCTTGCTGTCAGCGAGTGCCGAAATCAAACAAACTACCATTGGAATAAGGCTCATTTCAGCGCGCTCCTCGTCGTGGCAATAACGTTAATATTTTCGACCGAAGTGCGCGAGAATCACCCAATACATTAAAAAACTTTAGGATAAAGACAGATACAATCTCCTATTTTTTAGTGTATTAATACATTTAGGCGTTACTTTGCGGAAGTAAAAATATATCTAGTCATCGCCCAATTTTCCTGTCAAGCCAACGTGACGTCACAAACGCCATGCAGCCAAACCGGAAGAATTTTCGACCCGTTTCGCTTCTACACGAAGCATCCTCAAGAGGTCTTGACGCACGCACTATTGAATAAATTCGATATTGCGCTCGTAGAGTCAAGACCTCCATATAAAGAATTTGTTAGTATCATAATATTGCGTGCAAAAAAGACTTAATAGACGATTAAAATATTTTTTTTAAAGTTTAGCATTTGTAATGTATATAATATGCCCCTTATTCGATATATTGAGTTGAATATCCCGTGGGGTGCCGGGCTAGAATGTCACCCCCCCCCCCCCATTTCTACCAGTGGGTGTCGTAAGAGGCGACTAAAGGTGAAATTCCGGAATGTGGGCAGCCCCCCAAGACGCCTGCCAAGAGTGAGGATTATGGCAAACCCCCCTTAACGGGGGAGGCCGTGTTCAGCAGCTGTTGACAATCTGGCGGATACAGTACAGTACATCACAGAGTTGGAAATACTGATTTAGCAACTCTTAGCTTCTTAAAGTAAAAGTCAACTAATAAATAATAAAGGGTTAAATAAATAATAAGGGGTAATAAAGGGCTTTTTTAATCAGTTAATTATTAATTATTTTTTTTTTTTACTTTTAAGGTTTGTTTGTTGAATCAATTATATTTCAAGTCAAAAAAGTAAAATCAACCAAATAAACAAAGCTTATCAAGTTCACTGAAATAAATTAAAAAATAAGTTACACTCGTTTAACATTTTTTATGAGCAACTCATAAATTATATTTTGTACCTAACAGGCTGAAAAAGCACTTACAGAACTCATTTTTAACAGATGGTAGATATCCCTCTGTGAGAATGTCATTTCCCACAGAAAATGTTCTTGAAAAGTTGAGTAATAATGTAGGCATACTTCATATCGTGTAAAATGAAGTACATACAGTGCCAGGCGTTTTGTTTGGCCGCTCATGAATATTAAATATTTCGAAGCGCTCGTAGCGAAATTTGCTTAGCTGTCCTTAATCGATCACCAAAGTTAAGCAACGTCCGCCGCGGTCATTAGTTGGATGGGTGACTGCTAGTGACATTACTACTAAGCGCTTCCGTGCTTCGGAGGGCACGTTAAGCCGTTGGTCCCGGTTGTCATCTTTGGATGGCAGTCGTTATAGCATGGTGGTAGGGCAGTTTGCAAATGGCCGCCTGGCTACCTACCACCCTCAAGTAGAAAATCTGTTGCCAACCACCCAACGGTTCCGGCAGCTGTCCTTAAGAGCCAGTAATTCTAGGTAAGCTTAAACAACATTTACGCCCACATCATCACTTACCATCAGTTGAGATAGTGGTCAAAGGCTAACCTATCAAGCATAAAAAAAAACATTTTTTTTTACTGATTTCCAAAGGATGTAGGTTGTCAATTCAATGCGTATATTTTTTTTATGTATGACCACGCTTATTCAATTTCGAATATTCTAGCAATGATAGCCAAGGGGCAATAGCTATGACTGCCATGCCGCAGGTTCATGGTTCGATCCCCACCCCCGACTTTAGCTTCACCGCATGGTGGATGGGTATAGTAAGACCTTAAGAGCTGGTATAAAATTAAAGCCGGTATAAAATTAAAGTAACTTAATTTTATACCGGCTCTTAAGATCTCCGCCGGAACACATTGTTAGGTGCTTGGTGAAAGATTTTATTCTTGGTAGCTAGCCTAGCAAGCCTTTGCAAAATACCCTTCCACCATGCGGTGAAGCTAAAGTCGGCGCTGGGGATCGAACCATGAACCTACGGCACGGCAGTCCATAGCTATAAATATATATATATTATATATATTTATATATACATATATACTTCCTTATACATTATACTACCTTATCTTCTATAGATAGGACTTATTATATAGACGCCACTATGAATTTTGCCCATCTAGATGATCTCATTTATACATGGGGAGATCAATCTGCACGGTTAAACTTGTAATAATTCGGTCTGACGGGATGCATATACCACAAAACAATCAGGCAAGAACTCCTGGATGAAAGTCAATGATTTTAATTTTAATAACAACATTTTTTTTTAAATTGTGTAGCATAAAAACCATTGTAGGCTTAAAACTGACTTCTTCAAGATCTTTTACAAGAACTAAAGCCCATTGAATCGGTTCAGTTCATCCAGCCGAGTGATGCGCTTTTGCCTCGTGTCTCAGCAAAACTGAAAGGTAGAACTTATATGGAGACTCTAGAGTCTCCAGTCAGACTCTAGAGTCTCCATATGTGTGTATTTTTATTTTATATTATTGTGACGGAACAAGCTCGAGGCCCACCTGATGGTAAGCGAACTAACCTCTGCCTATAACAGATGATTTCGTCACAAGTCACGAATTGCACTGCGCCCGTCACCTTGAGACATAGTTGTTAAGTCTTATGTGCCTGTAATTTCATTGGCTCTCAAGGATAGCTGCCGGGACACATCGTTAGGCGCTTGGCGACAGATTTTCTACTAGAGGGTGGTCGCTAGCCAGGCGGGCGTTCGCTAAATGCCCTTCCACCACGCGGTGAAGCTCAAGCCCGCGGCGGGATTCGAACCATGGACCTGCTGCGCGGCAGTCCATAGCCAATGCCACTGAGCTATCACTGCTTCAAAATTCTGTATTGATCAAAATTGTAACATTTTTGCTTTAGTTGAAATACTTTTATTTACAAACAATGATTAAAATATCTACAGCGGCCAATCGAGTTGCCGGGTACTATAAGCCGTCTCCGCACACAACATTGAGATATGAGTGAAGAACTCACTTCGGGGAAAAGTGTCGAAACAATTTGCTAAACGGGACCCACTTTATGTAGCGTAATTCTTCCAAATGGTCATCAATTGAAATGGGATTTCGGCTTATGTAAATGCTATAACTTTGTGTGTGTTTATGAGATGTTGCTACATATTATATGCAGAACATAGTTCCTTACCCATCTGCTTACTTATTGGTAGGGGACATTCTGTTCAAGGATGATGGATATGCTATGGAAAGCGGCTTTTAAAATTCGCTGTCAAAGTATGAATTTTTGTACTGAAGGGATATAGCAAGCCAGGGGTCATGTCTGCTTATTACATGTTCATATTCAGCATTGATTTATTCAAGATTCATATAAGACAATATATAATTAGACATCACAACACACGTCAATACAATATCCAGGACTGATGGCTTAACGTGCTCTCCGGAACATGAAAGCGTTGAGTAGTAAATGCCACTGCTCCAGTCACCTTACGAAGGAGCTATAGCTTAAACAAGCTGACTGGATATAAATGACTAGACAAGCTACGTTACCAACGTTTCAAAAGCTTTGCAGCTCCGACAAAATAGTGGTAGGTTTCTAACCATTAAAATATAATAAAAATAAAATGAAGCGCTCGTAGCGTAGATTACTTAGCCGTTCTTAACCGATGAGCAAAGTTAAGCAACGTCGCCCGTGGTCATGAGTTGGATGAGTGACCGCTAGTAATAATACTACTGAGCGCTACCGTGCTTCGGAGGGCACGTTAAGCCATCGGTCCCGGTTGTAGTCTAAGGATAACAGTCGTTAAAGCATGGTGGTAGGGCATTTTGCAAATACCCCCTGGCTAGCTACCACCCTCATGTAGAAAATCTGTCGCTAAGCACCTTACGGTGTGTTCCGGCAGCTATCCTTAAGAGCCTGTACTTCTAGGTTAGTCTGAACAACATCTTCGACCACATCATCACTTACCATCAGGAGTGAGATAGAGGTCAAAGGTTAACCTATCAGGAATAAAAAAAAATATATATAAGAAACTAGGTTAACAGGTTTCCCAGGAGGTTTGTTGGTAAGGGTTCGTAAAAAAGTAGTGGCGTTTAAACACTACTGTTTCGGCGTAAAGGCCATTGTAGCATGTGAAGTTACTGGGCTAATGAGACATGAGAATTGATGCCTTGGAGTGACGAGTGCTGTGAGTGTGAGTGAGTGTGATGGATAACCATCACACCTGTCCATCTCAGCACTCGTCACTCCAAGGATCTCATTATGGTATAAACCATCAGTCAGGTGGCTTCTTTTTCGCGACCCTTCAGCAGAACTCAATAAAAATAATTACATGTCAAACCTAGTTCAAAAACTTAACATCATCATTTTTTAAATCTTGATTTCAAGCACTACCACATGTTAAGCAATTAACACATACTCGGTCGAAAATAGAATCCACGTTTTCTAATTTAATCACCAAATACCAACCTGTTGGGCACCAAGGCAATTTTTGTTTCTATATGGATATTATATTAGTTGCGGAGGACTTACATTAAAAACCTACCCAAAGTTAACCGGTAGTACTAAACATTACCAATTTATAGTGTAGGTATAATTGTAGATATTAGATAAAAAATATTGTTTATAAACGTGATTCTATTTCTCAGGGTACTGGCCTCTCGGAGTGGTGTGGTGCAACGTGTACGTGACATGCGACGTCTTGGCCTGTTCTGCCAGCATCATGCACATGTGTTTCATCAGCATAGGAAGGTAAGGGTTGCATTGCTTATCTAATAATTACTTAGCTTTTCAAAACCGTGATAATTAAATTTTTGCTACTGTAAAATCATTCGAACTGATTCTATTCAAATTATTGTTGAACAATAAAAAAGTTCCATAAAACGATTCTATGCTTAATACGAAAATAAAAGCGGATTTTGTGAAATGGAATCGCACACTAGAAGTTATGTCTCACACACAAAATACTTTACCTCCTTAGTTACTTGTTCTTAGCCAATTTTTCATATTTTTTTTAGTTTTAGAGATTGTACTTTGATCACAATTAATATTATGACGCTTGTGTCTGTGATAATAGGTATTTTCAAAATAAATTAAAAAAATGGATTTATGAGTCATTGACATGTTAGTTCAAGCGATCAGAGCATACCCCGGCGATAGGGTCGGATGGACGCGGGTTCGAATCCCACACATGACTTTAATTTTTTCTCTCGTAAATTTGTAATTTTGTTAAGTAATCCGCCGAGCAGGTGTTATTGCAAACATAACAATAATAAAATGCATGGTGGTAGGGCATTTTGCGAATGCCCGCCTGGCTAGCTACAACACTCAAGGGTAGCTACAGGGCTCAAGTAGAAAATCTGTCGCCAAGCACCTAACGGTGTGTTCCGGCAGCTGTCCTTGAGAGCCAGTACTTCTAGGTTAGCCTGAACAACATCTTCGACCACATCATCACTTACCATCAGGTGAGATAGTGGCCAAAGGCTAACCTATCAGGCATAAAAAAAAAAAAAAAAAAAAAAAAAAAAAAACAAGAAAAAAATAACGTATAAAAACATTTCTTGCAAGTTCCTCTACTTTTTGTAGTACTTGGCCCTAGTGCTTACCATTGCAGACGGACTACTCACGCTAATATATACATTATTTCAGCGGTAGTTTGTTTTAGAGATACGCTTTTTAATTAGTCAGATAGAAACTCGTATAACGCTCACATGGATAGAAGGTATACAACCAATTTAAATCACGCTTGTTCTATTTGGAAATAAGTAATATTGAATTTTATTAACAAAAATTGAGACCAGCAATTGCGTAAGGTGTTGCTTAGATTCCAGTTTTGTTTTTGAAAAATAGTCTGGGCACCTTGTCTGTATAATTTTACATTTTAAGCCAGAAATTACTCCAATATGTGTATCCAAATGATGCAGTCGTAAGTAGTCAATGGGGTTTATATTTCCTCGCATAAAATTTACGTCCTAGATTACAATCGTATGCAGTTGTTAGTCCCACGCATCAATATGCATGATACTACTAGACATACGAGTAACTTCTTATGGGCATGAAATTATCTTTCTTTACAATTATTGATATAGCGACATTAAGAGGAACGGGAAGAGAAGCTCCTACGGAAAAATAGGTATTTTAAGAAAATTGATGCTGTCTCGCCGCTAAACGCCTGAACTGAATAGTGCGATAAGGACAATTGCAGCTTCTTCAAGTTTTGACTTAGAATTTGCGCATAATTTGCGTTCTGAGAGAAAACATTAATTAAATCTAAAAATTTTGGTCTAATTTTATACTTAACTGACAGAATAAACGAGGTTTATAGGTTTTCCTTTTTCTTTATTTATCATTATTTTCCTATAAATAATTCACAAACTAGATATACAAATTTTGAGAAAATATCGGTATTTAAATACCCAATAATTCAAATTTCTTTAATATAATGATAAAAATCAAACCTGTAGACCTGGATAATGATAACATGTATAACATTTCCAAAAATCATCAAAATCTGTGATTGTTTCTGTGTAGAAACGTTTTCTCTTTTTGTATGAAAATTCGAAACTTCCCTTTAGTCTTAAGGCTACGGAGCACTTTCTTTACGAACGTAGTTTCGTCATATTTTAAATACTAAGCGTTCAAACTCGGTAAAATTCGTTTTTTTTATATCAGATAGGATAGCCTTTTACCACTACCTCACCTGATGGTAAGTGCTAATGTGGTCGAAGATGTTGTTCAGGCTAACTTAGAATTACTGGCTCTCAAGGACAGGTTAGGTGTTTGGCGAAAGATTTTCTAATTGAGAGTTTTTTTTATGTTATTGTGTCGGAACAAGCTCCAGGCCCACCTGAGCGGACTAACCTCTGCCTATAACAGATGCATTTTGTCACAAGTCACGAGTTGTACTGCGCCCGTCACCTTGAGACAGTTGTTAAGTCTCATGTGCCTGTAGTTGGTAATTGGTAAGTGGTGGCTAGCCAGGCGGGCATTCGCAATGTGTCCTACCACCATGCAAATTGGTATAATGAAATGGTTAGAAATCGTGCGCTCGAAATGGATGCATATATATATAAGTCTTAAAAGTAGAGTGCACAGAGCGCTTTCCATAAATACGTAGTAACGTCATATTTATATTAAGAGTTCAAACTCGGTGAAACTTTGCATGTATGTCGTTGAGCTTAATATCTAGGCTTCTGGTTTGCCAGATTTCCGTACAATCAAATATTTTCAAAATTAATTCGAAAAATCGATTTGTATAGCTATTGTTATCTATTGAAAATGTCAACTATATATTGTATATATATAGTTGACATTTAGGGCGAAATAAAAAACGAAAAACTGGCAAAAAAAAAGCATACATATAAGGCTCAGCAATATGCATACATAATTACATCGAGTTTAAACAGATGGCATTTAAAATATGATGAAACTACGTTTTTATGGAAAACGCTGCGTGCACTCTAATCTTAAGGCTTATAATTTATATGCATCCATTTTGAGCGCAAGATTTCTAACCATAATAGCTATCCCCATACAGGGTCGTGACCAACTAGACACTTATTAGGAGAATCGATTATTATAAAAAAATACGTACCTTACTGGCAAGTTAATAAAGTGGCGCGAAACAAAAGCCAAGAAAAACGCGTGAATGCGGTCTGTTCGAGGTAGCGAAATAAAAGTTCAAGGATAATTCCTGAAGCGACAACTAAAACAAAAAATTGTTATATTTTTTTTTGTTTCAACTTTATTTTTATTTAATTCCAAAATAATGATTTTCAATAACGTACCATTTTTATTTATGATATTCATGAGTTGTACCATTTAAAGGTCTTATTTATTTTTTTCAAAGAGGGATAAAATGTAAGGTGTCGCAGTTGCAAAATATGTTTTTACTCGGACGAAGAAGGATTCACCAAATTGTATACAACAAAGTCGCTTCCTGCTGTCTGTCCCATTTGATGCGGTTTTCAAGAGGAAGGTTTATATTACATGCATAATATAGACTATAGAGAAACACTGATAATTTTAGAAGTTTCTAGTGTGATGTAGTAAATAAACACATTTTTGTGCGTTTACAATGCAAACGCTGGCTGGACCCTACGAGATGGATCAAACTAATGTACTACAGTATTATACACCCTAAAAACTACAAAAAAGTTTGTGATGGTGTATGTTTATCTTTTAGGGATAACCTAGAATATTTTTTTTATCCTTTACTTTTTACGAGAAATAATAGCTTATTTAAGAAGCGATTTTAAGCAATACAGCATTAATCCTTATCCAATTAAGTACTTGAAATAAATTGTGCATTTAGTACAAATCACTGTGAACGTTGTATATAAAGAGATTCTGTAGTATACTACAGAATCTCTTTATATACTAGTAGTTTTAAATATATTTAATATCAGCATTCTACCCATGTAAAACCGGGGCGTGTCGCTAGTTTTATATAAAATCGTTCACTACTCTGGATTTAAATAGCGCTCTCGCCTTAAGAATATTATTTTGCTCCGTTGTGGCACAATCTACTGTTTAGTACCTACATACACCTTAACTCTATATATATTTTGCCCAAGCAGTGACGTGGCGGAGCAATTTTTTGAGAAATGTTCTCTTTTTTAGATCAGTGTTTCCCTATTTCCTTATTGTGCACAATCGTAAACAGATGTTTAATCTTCCATTCAGATTGAGCATGGATAAAATATACGAAAACCGTACAAAGTAAAGTACGTTAAATGTATTGTTTAAGTCTTCGTTTCGCACTTCTTACAATGCGGTACTTAGCTAAGCTATTATATAATGTCCCACGCTTCTATTCTACCACGGAATTTTCTGCAATATTTGGACGTTTTTTTCACTATCTTTCAGCGTTCAGGTTTTCCCAAAATAGCTACAACCTACCCGTGGACCTTTGAATAATAATACAAACAACATTAATGTTCCGGTCCCAAGATGAGTGATTGACAATTTTCCCCCTGAAAAGCAAGAAAATTTATTTTAAACCCTCTACGACACTTGATCGAAACCTTTTTTGAGTACGATCCACTCTCCAATATACCTCAGGTCAGAGTCCTCGACTTAAAGCTCCCTTCAAAGGGAGAATATTTTTAGAAAATGGCCATCAAAAGATGATGGAAAATTATATTCAACGACGCATTTTTATTCATATCTGATAGATCGCAGCTTTATCTATCACGGTCACGCCTAATGTTGGAGGATCAGCGTGAAAGATTTATATTGGTTTAGGTTTAAAGATATTTATTATCATAAAGACAAACACTTTGTCACTTACATGATAACATAATTACAAAATATTTTACAATTTTAGTCGTACCTATTTATCACATTTAATTATCAAAATAAATTAACTTATTGAACATAACAACAATACAATGAATAATATAGACTTACTTCACACTTCTTTTCTTTTACTTACAAGTATAAAGATACATCTTCTGTGATGTATTCGGCTAGAGTATTTTTAAAGGCATGAAGTGAGTTAACATTTTTTATGTGTGAGGGTAGCGAGTTATAAAGTCGGGCACCTTCATTTGTGAGCATTGTCTTACCGTAATTTGTTCGATGCTTTGGAATGACGATATAGCTCGCCCGGCGAGTTCGGCAGTTAACAACATTTTTTTGTTTTGTAAACGTTATGTTAGTATGAATAGTTTTAGTTAAAGTTTTTCGAATAAAGATACATGTGTTATATTTGTATAGTTGTTTTATGTTCATTATTTTAGTTGCTGAATAAATTTTTTTTGTTGGTGTTAGGTAGTCATAGTTAAAAATGGTTTTTATAATTTTATTCTGCAATCTTTGTAATTTACATAATCTCGTTTTAGCAGCGCATCCCCAAATCTCGATTAGGTATAGAAGATGTGGTTTAACTAGGGCGTTGTAGATTGTTATACGTAATTTTCGCGGAAGGCATCGTGCTATGTTTCGGAGTGCACCACGTACTGCTGCAAGTTTACTTTTTATGTGTTCGATATGTGTACTCCAAGTTAAATGTGAGTCTAGGTGCAATCTAAGATATTTCTCATTAGATTTCTGTTGAAGGGGAACATTGTTAATTGTAAGAGGTGAAAAGAGGGGAACTGGTTTATTTTTAGCTTTAAAAAGGACGTAATATGTTTTTGAAATATTAATAGTTAGCAAATTATACTGGAACCTTTATACAGCGTGTCCCAAAATTCAACGATAAGCCAGTATCGGAGCATGGACCTACTCATGACTCCTCGGAAAAAAAAAAAAATTATAACTGTTTTTTTTTATTAATTACAGAGACTTTTATAAATTTCATCGATATTCGATACCCATTATGCTATTTTCAACTACCATGACCACAATTTTTGACATATTTTTGATATTTTTTGTGCATTAGCAACCTAAGAAGGACGGCTATCTACCACAATCCTTTAAAATTACAGAAAGTCTGTAGTTATTTTACAAAAATAAAAAAAAAAAAAATTTTTTTTCTTATAATTTTCATAGATTTTAACATTCTATGCACTTTCTATAGTCTGGGTTAAAAAAAAAAGTATGGACACTACCATGGCAAGTTTTATTAAAAGTTGGCGCAACTTTATAAAAGTCTCTGTAATTAAAAAAAAAGAGTTATAATTATTTTTTTATTTTTTCCCGAGTAGTCATGAGTAGGTCCATGCACCGATGCCGGCTTATCGTTGAATTTTGGGACACGGTGTATATCATCAATAACGCATGGGAATACCTTCAATATAGTTTTTACCGGAGTTATGCCTTAATTACATAATACTAAAACACAACTGTTATATAGATACCACAAAGAAGGCATTTAGGTACACTAAGGCCATTGCAGGCCCAGAGGCAATCCAAATGCTCCAGCTCACTACCAATGGAAACCAAATGTTTTTTTTATATATTGTTATTTTGGTTAAAAATATATATACTTACTTAATTTGTTTCAGGAGATTGGTCTTCTCAATATAAATTATACATTCAATCCACATATAGACTTGATCAAAAATAGTTTGAAATCTAATGCCCTAGTGAATTTGGCTGCGTTTCCGGCATGCTGATGGCATCGCCCCAATGTATTGCAATTATTCATACATACATATAATCACGCCTGTATACCCCGAAGGGATAGGGAGAGTTGTGTAAACACCCACGTTTCACCAATTGGGTTTTGGTCCCATGTAATAGGAGGCGAGCCTGTAGCTGCTTACCGGGCATAGTTTCAGAGTCATACAAAATGTTTTCTCTAACACACTGGATGAAACACATGAACAATTGAACATATTACGAATAATATGTTTACACTAACAACATCTAAGACAGGAACACAAGAACATATTGTATGAAACCCTGGCAGGGCCCTAAAATGATATACATTACATATTATATACAGATACATTTTTGAATGGCAGTCGTTATAGCATGGTGGTAGGGCATTTTGCGAATGCCCGCCTGGCTAGCTACCACCCTCAAGTAGAAAATCTGTCGCCAAGCACCTAACGGTGTGTTCCGGCAGCTGTCCTTGAGAGCCAGTAATTCTAGGTTAGCCTGAACAACATCTTCGACCACATCATCACTTTCCATCAGGTGAGATAGTGGTCAAAGGCTAACCTATCAAGAATAAAAAATAAAAAAAAATACATATATACATGTATAATGATATTTCGTTCGTCTAATGCACACAGCACCCTACTCACATCTACGTGACAAGTGACATGCTACTCAATTGGCGCACTTTTCCCTTAGTTTCCTCTAACGACACCCACGATGAAACGGGGAGGTGACATTCTAACCCCCACAATTATTCATTTATTTATTAATTTCGTTAAAGCTGATACAGTACTTGATTGCGTCAAATGCGAGGTTCGGAGAAGAGTTTTTACGATATCTGATACAGTTTTTAAATACTTATTGAACTTAGACCAATTCATTACGGGTAAACGTATTTTTTATATGTTTGACAATATTAGGAGTAATATACGAAATCGCGTGCATTGGTATCTAACAATTGTTCAAGGTAATATCAACAATATTATATTAAGCTCACGAATACCGTGACCATGTAAAATGGTTTCTACTTCTAGCTACAAGCGTGAAAAACTGGTAAAATTTTGAACTTTCCGCTATATTTGTTAGGTATCCACCTTAATAGTACTTAATTATTAAATAATATACTTTAAATTAATTATACGCTTAATTTCTATATAATTTTTTTTGCATAACACATTTTTAGGTTTCCGTACCTCAAAAGCAAAACACCGAACCCTAATAGGATCACTTTTTTGCCCGTATGTCTGTCTGTCAAGGCCCTTTTTCCCACGAACGCGTAAAGGTATCAAACTGAAATTGATAATAAATACTCCAATCCGCTGTCCCTTAGAGCTGTGAAAAAATCAAACTTCTAAGCCAAAAAATACAGCCGTGTATGTCACTTGTAAGATGCACATTTTTCGACACTTGCAAGGGAATCAAAACCTTCAAGGTACTTCTCTTTAACTCAAAACCTGAAATTTGGTACGAAGCAACGTCTTATATCACAAATAAAGGAAACATTGCGAAAAGAATACGTTTTTAGTAGCATCATATAATGAAAATATGTTTAATAATTTTATAATGTTATGGATTTCATTGAGTAATAAAAATACCATAACTTTTACTTATACCTACAGATTTGTACGGAACCCTCTGTGCGCCAGTTCGACTCGAACTTGTCCGATTTATTTTGTACAACATCATTATGCTGGTTCCCGAAAACTAACCGAAGTCTAAGCAAAACAAATTTTATCAACAATCGTAAGCTGGTACTTTAAAGGCGCTTGCAAAATAGAAAATTATGACCAAATAAGCACAAAGTGAAATTGTTTGCGGAATATCTCGCTGTTTAGGTACTGAAAGCTCTGTAGCTATGCTGTTAACTCTCTCATTTCCATTAGTTTGTTTTTGTAACACCCACGGAAAGAAATGGGGGTATATCTTTAAATTTACGTTGGTTCTATGGTTCGTGGAAATCGGGTCCGCGGGTTAAAAATATTATACAGAATACGCTGATTTCCTTTCTTATTTTTATGGTTACTAGACTCGCCTTTGACGTGTTGGCAAGTAATAATGTGGTCAAATATGTTGAACAGGCTAAAACTTGATGAGAGTATTATGGCTCTTAAGGACTATTGACAGAATACACCATTAGGCGCTTCGAGACAGTTTCTTCTACTTGAATAGGAAATTTGGTAGCTAGCCAGTTGAGTATTCCTTAAAATGTCCATTAAATGTACGATTTTGAACGAAGAACCCGGCCGTACGTCAGTTCATATTGAGTGCCACTATGCCACAGGCTGGTTTAACACAGCAGATGTAAAGTCAAAATGACCAGGTACGCTTGAGTTTCCCTCTTGAATTGAGACTATACGCCTGATTGTAATGGCATTTTTCACCAGGACGTGGGCAAATTATTCTGACCAGGGATTATGATTGAAAGTTTTATTTGTTTTATAAACACAGTGACGAAATGATATTTACTTTGTATAAAGAGAAATTGTATTTACTTTGTTTTTTGTATATTATTTCAGTCTTGACAATGTCGCAAATTGAAACCTATTAGGCTAATAAGTTCGTAGTATGTACTTTTCATATGATTGAGACGGAACAAGCACGAGGCCCGCGGTTATCTCTGTCTACAACAGATGCATTTCGTCACAAGTATCGAACTGCACTGCTTCCATCCCCTGGAACACCTGAGACTTTCTACTTGGTTGGCTAGTCACGCAAGCATTCGCATAATGCCCTTCCACCATGCCGTGAAGCTAAAGCTGGCAGTAGAGATCAAACCATGGACCTGCGGCACCGCAGTCCATACCTATAACCTTATTATTTTGCAGTACCCTGGTTCAATCCTCACCGCCGGCTTGAGCTTCGCCGCATGGTGGAAGGGCATTTTGCGATTGCCCGCCTGGCTAGCTACCACCCTCAGGTAGAAAATCTATCGCCAAGCACCTAACGGTGTGTTCCGGCGGTAGTCCTTGAGAGCCAGTGAAATTACAGGAACATGAGATTTAACAACAGTGTCTCAAAAGTGACGGGCGCAGTGCAATTCGTGACTTGTGATGAAATGCATCTGTTATAGGCAGAGGTTAGTTCGCTTAACATCAGGTGGGCCTCGAGCTTGATCCGTCACAAAAAGATAAAAAAAACCGCTTGGCTATCATTGTTACAAAATCATCGTTTCAGGTTGCATTCTTCTCGTGTTCTTCACGTTCATCTAATGAACGCATTTGTAAATACATGTCGTCACGTCTGTATTCCTGGAAGAGGTAGGCTGTGGTTTATTTTTGAGGCTGTTTCATTGCGAAAAACACGATTTTCCTTGAAACATATGAGCAAGTTTGGGACTCATTGCTTGCCTGGGATTAGATGAATCTTAGTTAACCTCGGATAATGATTGTACACTACTAAATTGTAAACTTATTTGGAAAAAAAAATATTTGTATTTGTATATTAATACTATTTAGAACATTGATATTCAGGTTAGGGTTTCGGTCACAACGACCAGTCAGCAGGGTTCCTGACTGTGTAATGTTTGTTCACCAACGCCGGGTTAATTACGTTTGCACAGGGCTATGAGAAAATCAAAACTAAACTGACTTTGATACCCAAATCAAGACATAACAACATTCTCACTTAACACGTATAAAATAGGTAAGAATTTATACCCAAATACCTACAACAAATTGTATGTGGAAAAATAATATTATATTCACCAAAACTTGTTTGCGTAAAATCTTACATTTTCCACGTCGGTTACCTATTCATCTACGTGTTGCCAGAAAGAAATCTAGGCCGACACTCGGGGGACTACATTGAGTGACGTGTGTACATACCTCTTAGCACCAAATCGTGTTGAAAAACGTGAGATGAATTCGGTAGCGCTACGTTTTGCGTATGTAGTTTATAGCGATATGTAGCCGAAGGGCAATACATAACCCTTTAAACATTAAACTTATAAAAAAAGGGAGAAGCGGTACCAGTTCTTCGAGCATGATAATGTCAGATCTGGTAACGTCTCCTGATTGAATTTGACTGATTGAATGTTTGTCGGCCTGTATTTGTCCTTCATTAAAAAATGTCATATACAATCGAAGCGTAAAGTGTGCAAGCTTGTGTTTAATTTTCGCCACATTAAATTGTCTTGATATTAAGCGTACACTATCTTGTTTTTAAATTAAAATCGACGCCTGTTTATGGCACTGTTTAGTCTGTTTCTCCATCTGCCTTTCCACGTAACGCAGGAGGGGAACACAGCTGAGTATTGTATATGTTTTCTAGATTGTTGTGTATTTAGAAATGTAACTCTAGAGTAAAATGACTTCAGTACAAAATTAATTGAAGTTATTTGAAGTTCCTCGTGTTAGAGTTATGACTGTGCCCAGCGTCGATCGGGGGCCTCAGCACGTCACTAGCGTTGAGACGGTTGCGCTGTAGCTGTCCAAGTCAAATTTCTTCCGTCCAAACTGTCACTTTTTAACGGACTTCCAAAAAGGAGTAGGCTCTCAATTCACATGTATTTTTTATGTATAATCACGCAAAACTTTTACATAGAAGTAGTACTCTAAGGTGGTCCCAAATAAATTGCAACACATTCAGTCAAGTTGTTTTTAAGCTTCACTCAACTTACTGAAAAATGTTTGACATACCAACCGTTTAACCAGAAATTTGTCACTAAAAATATTTTTTACTTAAAATAAAATCGACTTTTAATACTGTAAATTATCAAATAACTTGTTGAAGTCGGACCATGAAAATGTGATCTCAGTGTAATAAGAATTAGTAAAGGGCCGAGGTTAACAAGTTATTTCACATATTTCAGTGTTAGAAATCGGTTTCATTTATTGTTAAAAATAATTTGACACCATCACTTTGATTGTCGTTTGTTCCAATGTTCATATATACATTTTGGGAAATCACGCTATAAATGAATGTCCTAACAAAAAATATACTATACTCTAAGGGCCTGTTTCAGAATGTTCTTCTTAGGTTATACTACCCAGAACATAAAATAACTGAATGATAAAAATGACAATTTACATGCAGCTTGTTTCAAGCTTTAACCGATGGATAGGCTAAATCGATGACTGTGAAACGCAAAGATAGTGTTTTGTTTATTAAATGTATTCTGGGTGGTATAACCGGAACTTATTGGATAAATGAATGGAAATAGGCCCTAAATCTATCAAACGTTAGCTACAGAAATGTTAGGTAAAATGTACTTCAGTGTTTCTGTATCATATTCCAACCTATGTACCTACCTACTTTTATCATTTTCGTTGGAATAAGAGGCAAGACCCAAAGACCTCCGTCAAGTTGAGTCCGGCAATGATCCGGCTAATCACGGTGACAAGGAAAACTTCATATGTTACGCGTGCACACAGAAAAAAGCGTTGTTGCCACAGTAGGAAATCTTTTCTTTTTTTATAAAATAGCAATAAAGCTTAAATACCGGTGTCATGATTAAGATTAGCACAGACAAATTAAAGGACCTTTTAAGGTTCCCAAGCAAATTACAACGCTTACAGAAGGAAAATTCAAGTTGCACGTGAAAAGCATTTTGATTAAGAAATCCTACTACACTGTTTGTGAGTACTTAAATGACAAAAATGCTTGGATAATTTCGCCTCTGCCAAGCTATCGCCTGTCGTAATTTAGACAAACGTTATTGTTTTTTTTTATATGGTTTATAACTTTTTTACATTATTAAAAGACGTTTAAAATAATGGCCCCGAAGTTCTTGCCCGTTCTTCTCGCAGTGGCTTTTTGATTTTTTTTCTGAATGTGGCAGTACAATGTATATTTCAATTTTCAATATTCAAATTTGTAATTGACCTTCATAAGAGCGTGATAGAAGTTAATTTTTTTTTGTTTTATTAATGCTGATAGATGGTTAAGCTTTTGATCACAATCTCACCTGATGGTAAGTGATGGTGTGGTCGAAGGTGTTAACAGGCTTAACCTAGAATTACTGGCTCTCAAGGACAGCTGCCGGAACATACCGTTAGGTGCTTGGCGACAAATTTTCTACTTGAGGGTGGTAGCTAGCCAGGCGGGCAAGCTAAGCCCGCAGTGGCATTGGCTATGGACCTGCTGTGCGGCAGTCCATAAACAATGCCACTGAGCCATCACTAATTAAAAATTCTTAGTAAATGATTTGACTTGTGACTTTTTCACTTGAGCGAGAAAAAGCCAGATGTGAAGTCACTTGATAAAACTATCACTCTGTACTACAGGCAACTTTTAGCTATTTCACAACCTGTAATATAAACGGTATGTTACCACAAGTAAAGATCATGGCGTTTTCCACCCGCATGTTTCGCCTGCAATTTCATTGTGCTTGACATGGTTTTTCGAATAATAATAATAATAGTTTATTTTGTACCAAAAACACATTGTTTACATCAACTAAGAGAAAATAAATCAAATACTTAATTTAAGACAGTGAGTTTGCAGTTAGTGCGTACTTATTCATTACAATAGGACTACTTAAATCAACATTTATATAACATTACTTGCTCTACCAGAAACAGTACATTCAAAGACGATGTAAGTACCTGTATTTAGGTATACATTTAATGCATACTCATGAACTCTGAATCCCACGCTAAGATAAATCCTGTGTCGTGGGATTCAGTCTCCATTCGCTCAATCGCTAAGTCCATTACCACAAGTAAAGAACATGGCGTTTCCACATGCATGTTTCGCCTTTAATTTCATTGTGCTTGACATGGTTTTTCGAATGACTCTTTACAAACGATATGCTTCATCGAAGTCACGCATAGCCAATTGTCGCGTGTAAAAATAAAAATGGTGATTTTTCAAAAATAACATATTATTGAGTTGCAAGATGGTGAGGCATTTAGCGAATGCCCACCTATCTAGCATCTTTAATAGTAAATCTGTCACCAAGCCCGTAACGGCGTGTTCCGGCATCTGTCCTTGAGGGCCAGTTTTTCCAGTTTATCCTGAACAACATCTCCAAAAATATCATCACTTACTATAATAGTTGTCAAAAGCTAACCTATCTTATCATGATAGGCTAAAATCGAGACCTCTTGTAGTAGGTATTGACATAGCAATTGTAAAAAAGGTAGGTTTTGATTTTAGTCACATTTACGATTAATTTTATTTTAATGGCTACCATACCTACAATTTAGGGCATGTTTCAGAATGTTCGAGTAAGTTTCGGTTATACTTCCCAGAACATATTTAATAAATAAAACACTATCTTTGCGTTTCACAGTCATCGATTTAGCCTATCCATCGGTTAAAGCTTGAAACGCGCTGCATGTTAACTGTCATTTTTATCATTCAGTTATTTTATGTTCTGGGTAGTATAACCGGAACTTACTCGAACACTCTGAAACAGCTAAGGACCTGTTTCTTAACATCTTGTTGCATTAACATAAAAATAAGATGTAACATTCCGCACCCTCCATCAGGCCAGCACGTGGCTTGGGTCAGCCAATGATCTAGCTAATCACGATGCCAGGGGAAATTTAATATGGTACGCGTGTACATTTTGGTATTATCTTCCTTTTTGGCGTGTGTGTGCACAGAAAAAGAAATGTTGTTTGTGACTGTAGAAGGAAAACTTTTATTTTCTGTGCTGTATGGAGACACGGAAGCGGTTTGATTATAAGCTTTCAATGTAAAGAAAGCCGTGTAATGTATAGCTATGGCTATGCCAATCGTGGACTGCAACGCAGGAGTTCATGATTGGCACCTGGCTGGAGGCTTGGGTGATGGTGACAGGGTAGAAAGTCTATCACCAAGAACATAACAGTGTCTTCTATCATTTGTCCTTGACAGCTGTTTTTTGATCAGAACATATCCGCGGAACTTTATTTCAGTCTGATAATTCAAGCTAAAACTGTGTCAGTTAAAGCGTATGAAATCGCAGGCATGGTATATGAAATTGGTTTGGAAAATTATTTTTTGTTATTGGAATAAGAAATGTATAAATGTGGTAATAAAAATTAATTAAATTAGAATTTAAACTAGTAGAAAAAATTAATATCATTATTTGATTTCTAAATATGAATTCAAGCAACTATCACGTTCATAATCCCCACGGTTGGCAGGCGGCTTGGGGATCGCGATTTAAGTTATCAATTCCTCAAAAGGCGCTGCTGCCTAGCTTCCAATAAGTTTAGTCAGTTTACCTTTAGTAGCCTCTTACGACACCCACAGGTAGCAATGGGATGTGACATAAAAAATAAGATTAACTAATGCATTTCTTGATAGACTGTGCAAAATACCAAGACAGTATTCCAAAATTCATTTGAATTTGTTAAAAAATAACGCTTTACCATAATTTAGTCAATAAAGAAAACATCCATCAAAAATGTATGTATATTTTTTATAATTTCATGCAAAAATAGAAGTAATCGTATAATAATCTTGTCATTTTAATATTTTTATAAATAGGTCAAGTTAATCCATTTACTTGATGTGTATATTGTTTTACATTCATAATCTAAACTTATATAATAAAGAGGAAATATGTGATTGTTTGTTTGCATTGAATAAGCTCTGAAACTACTACCAATTAGGATAAATTTGATATGGAAATAGTTTGAAACACGGAGAAGGACATATGATAGGTTTTATCTAACTGCGCAAAAAGAGGTTAATGGTTTTGTGCGATAATCGATAAACTCGCGGAGCCGCGGCAGGAAAGCTAGTAATTTATATAATACAAGCTACTTATAATTAAAATGACTAATAAGTAGACACGGAGACACATGAGTTGCTGGCAAAGGGGTGCGCAGTATGGGGCGTGGCGTGGTGTGGAGCTCGTTTACCTGCGTACGTGATAACAAATTAACCTAATCTCAGTTACGTCCATGTGTACAATGCATAAAGATAAATCGTGTATTTTAGTTCATACAAAGAAAGCCTTCTGCAATATTCTACCTCTATGTCCAATAAAGGGTACAGACGCCCTCCGAGTTTATTATCCGTGAAGATGTCGCTCAAACTTGTCTCATATTATGAAGCTTTCGCGTCATCTCGTAACGTAGCCACTGTATTTAATGTGACACAGTCGCATCCAAGAAAGGAATGGGAGTTGTTATCTGTTGATGTTATTTGTGTGTTTGACAATGGGTGACTTTGCAATATTACGTAAGGGGATCGTAAGTACTGAGGCAGCGGCTACTTGTGAGATTTCCCGTAAAACATAGTTGAAATATATTTCTAAATATAATTACAAGCACTATCGCGTGCTAAGCGAAATATATTTAACAAATTATTGCAGTACAAAATTTTATGCCCAAGGCGGGAATCGAACCCGCGTCCTCCGATATCGCGTCGGATGCCTAAACCCCCTCGGCCACTTGGACACGGCAATTGTAGCCGAAATTTCATACTCCAATCATATTACTTTAACCGTCATAGGGGACGGTGCGTGGCCATCAACCAGACTACTAGACTTCATCTGATCGAAATAAGTGTTTTTTCAAACACTTAACTCTCTATGATGTCGCTACCCTTCTATATTTCTAAATATAATTAAACAAGCACTATCGCGTGCTAAGCGACGCGATACCGGAAGATGCGGATTCGATTCCCGCCTTGGGCATAAAATTTTGTACTCCAATAATTTGTTGAATATAGTTGAAATAATTTAGGTAATGTACTGTAACAGCCGACTCGTCCACTGCTGAATACAGCCTCTCCTATTAAGGGGGTATTTGCCATAATCC
The DNA here is from genome assembly GCA_963890685.1 of Plagodis pulveraria. Classification (NCBI taxonomy): domain Eukaryota; kingdom Metazoa; phylum Arthropoda; class Insecta; order Lepidoptera; family Geometridae; genus Plagodis; species Plagodis pulveraria. Next base: position 9,268,517 of record OY982950.1, read on the forward strand.
CCACGCTTGTGAGGCGGCTTGGGGATCGCAGTGTAAGATGGCAGTTCTTTAGAAAGTGCTGCTGCCCACCTTACAGTATTTTTCCCTTAGTCGCCTCTCACGACACCCTCGGGATGATATGGGGAGGTCCAATTCTAACCCGGCACCCTACTATGTTATGTAATATGTTAGGTGCACAGCTCAATTCCTTACTATTTTGACGATCCTATCAACTAAGAGGTCTCTCCAATACCTACCATCAATGGCATTCAAAATTAATACAAAACAGATTTAAAAAACTCACTACATACAGACATTTTATTAGTACCTACATAACTATATATTTTATTCACTTAGTAAATTGGGAAAAAACGCGTCCACGGTTCTCAATCAGGATATACAAATGATTAAGTTAAATAAAATCCATTCACCCATTACCGAGGTGACAGCCGATAACACACTAACTTTGTATTTGTAAATTTCTCGAAGTTCAAAATGTAAATTAGCATAAGTATAATTCCGTAAAATACAAACGGGAATTGCGGCGCTTATTGTAAGTAGCGGTAAAATCGGTGTTATACTTTAGTTATACACTCAACGTTTTACTTCAATTGCTAGAAAATGAAACAATGATATTGTAAGTAATAATTGTCCTTAATTAAAATACGCCTTTATTAACAAAATACTAAGAACTATACACAAGACTATAGCTACTATTTTGATGATTCCTAAAAAGTCAACATATGGCATTTTTTTATTTCTATCATAATTGTACCGATATGTTTCGTTACGCAAATTAACAGTAAAAGGGTAAACTCATATAATATCAATCTTCATAACTTGTCCAAACAAGTTAAAAATAAAACAATCGATTTTCAATTTTCATGTGATACGGAATAAGAATACTGCCAACCTTGCTTTGGTATTTGTATATGCAATTATTATTTATATATGTATGGTTGATGATTACCTCGGTTTCTGGTTTTATACCCAAACAGACACACAGACTCTTATAATGTACTCTCATATAATAACTAGCTGACCCGGTGATTTTTTGCCGCCCTCGAGGCAATAAACGAGCAGATTTTGGATTTTATTAAGTTCAATTTTTCATAGGACAAATTTGTAGTTGTAGTAGCGTTTTGTTAACCCACTTTTTTATAAATCGGGAATCTAAGTATCCTATGTCTGTTTCTTAGTTTTAAGCTACATCCCCTCCAATTTTCAGCCAAGTCGGTTCAGCCGTTCTTGAGTTATAAATAGCGTAATTAACACGGCTTTCTTTTATATATATAATAGATTATATATATGTATATATATATATATATATATATATATTCTTGCCCACCGTATAACATACTCTCATCTATTTCTAATTATCTGGCCCTCCGTTATTTTTCTTTTGTGGTAAGTGATGATGTGGTCGAAGATGTTGTTCAGGCTAACCTAGAAGTACTAGCTCTCAAGGACAGCTGCCGGAACACACCGTTAGGTGCTTGGCGACAGACTTTCTACTTGAGGGTGGTAGCTAGCCAGGCGGGCATTCGCAAAATGCCCTACCACCATGCTATAACGACTGCCATCCTAAGACGACAACCGGGACCGACGGCTTAACGTGCCCTCCGAAGCACGGAAACGCTCAGTAGTAATGTCACTAGCGGTCACCCATTTAACTCCTGACCGCGCGCGACGTTGCTTAACTTTGCTGATCGGTTGAGAACAGCTAAGTAAACTTCGCTACGAGCGCTTCAATATATATATATTCTTGCCCACCGTATAACATACTCTCATCTATTTCTAATTATCTGGCCCTCCGTTATTTTTCTTTTGTGGTAAGTGATGATGTGGTCGAAGATGTTGTTCAGGCTAACCTAGAAGTACTAGCTCTCAAGGACAGCTGCCGGAACACACCGTTAGGTGCTTGGCGACAGACTTTCTACTTGAGGGTGGTAGCTAGCCAGGCGGGCATTCGCAAAATGCCCTACCACCATGCTATAACGACTGCCATCCTAAGACGACAACCGGGACCGACGGCTTAACGTGCCCTCCGAAGCACGGAAACGCTCAGTAGTAATGTCACTAGCGGTCACCCATTTAACTCCTGACCGCGCGCGACGTTGCTTAACTTTGCTGATCGGTTGAGAACAGCTAAGTAAACTTCGCTACGAGCGCTTCAATATATATATATTCTTGCCCACCGTATAACATACTCTCATCTATTTCTAATTATCTGGCCCTCCGTTATTTTTCTTTTGTGGTAAGTGATGATGTGGTCGAAGATGTTGTTCAGGCTAACCTAGAAGTACTAGCTCTCAAGGACAGCTGCCAGAACACACCGTTAGGTGCTTGGCGACAGACTTTCTACTTGAGGGTGGTAGCTAGCCAGGCGGGCATTCGCAAAATGCCCTACCACCATGCTATAACGACTGCCATCCTAAGACGACAACCGGGACCGACGGCTTAACGTGCCCTCCGAAGCACGGAAACGCTCAGTAGTAATGTCACTAGCGGTCACCCATTTAACTCCTGACCGCGCGCGACGTTGCTTAACTTTGCTGATCGGTTGAGAACAGCTAAGTAAACTTCGCTACGAGCGCTTCAATATATATATATTCTTGCCCACCGTATAACATACTCTCATCTATTTCTAATTATCTGGCCCTCCGTTATTTTTCTTTTGTGGTAAGTGATGATGTGGTCGTAGATGTTGTTCAGGCTACCCTAGAAGTACTGGCTCTCAAGCTGCCGGAACACACCATCAGGTGTTTGGCGACAGATTTTCTACTTGAGGATGTTAGTTAGCCAGGCGGGCATTCGCAAGATGCCCTATATACCACCATGCTATAACGACTGCCATCCTTAGACAATATCCGAGACCGACGGCTTAACGTGCCCTCCGAAGCACGGAAGCACTCAGTAGTAATGTCACTACCGGTCACCCATCCAACTCATGACTGTCTCTCTCTGCCTATAACAGATTTGGCCACAAGTGGTGAGTTGAGTTGCGCCCATGAACCTAAAGGAGTTCACAGACGGCAGCTATAATATAATATTATATATACCTGTCCGTATTAAGATACGAAAATATAAAGGTATTATATTATAGCTGCTGTGTGTTGGCACTTGTCATTTTTTATGGAAAATGTGTTGTATATATAGCTTTATATTATAGCTACCGTCCTTGAAACGCTTGAGACATAAGTTTGTTATGTCTCATATTACGCTTTTCATTTCACCGGCATTTATGCTCTTCATACTGAAACACAGTAATGAGAACTTTACTTCACATTTATGTTACTGTTTGCTGGTACGAGTAGATATAGTTATGGTGGCAGTATTTCTATGGACTCGTTCACAAAGAGTTTTTGATATACTTATACTAAAGAGCTAAGGATCCGTTTGTTACGGTTCTTAATTAGTAAACAGAATAAGTGACAACCCTGAAATTTTGATGTATATGTTTTCAAACGAAAATATAGCTCATATGTCCTCCACCCAAAAGAGGGGACTTTACATGGGAGGAATGCAGAGTTAATTCAGGAAATTGCCGCTTTTTATAATCCTCTGTTTTCTCCTCCCAAACGGAGTCAATTCGTATATTATCTTCCTAATTTTTTCACGCGTCGTTTTCATTTGGAGACTTGGTACCGGTAGATGCGGGTTCAAATCCAGTCGAACTCAAACTTTTTCTTCTTTTTAGGGTTCCGTAGTACCTACAAGGAACCCTTATAGTTTTTTTTTTATATTGTTATGATTGCAATAACGCCTGCTAAGCGGATTACATTACAAAATTACAAATATACGATAGGAAAAATTTAAGTCATGTGCGGGATTCGAACCCGCGTCCATCCGCCCCTTTAGCCGGGGCATGCTCTAACCAATTGAGCTAACATGACATGACGTCATAACTCGAATTTTTCCTATAGTTCATAACCATCGTATTGGGATGGAGCGACATCTATAGTACCACTTACGTTGTACTACAAACAAAATGATAAAATATATTTATAGTTTTTGATAAATAACAACAATAATGCAGTTTCAAATAATAACAAATTCGACGACGGCGCTCACTAGCCAAGGCTGCGCGCGAGCGCATTGTCACTCCCCCGCCATTATTATTATTTTAATTAACTTTCTGCAGTTAAATTATATTACAAACAAGAATGGTAGGATATTCACCTTACATATTTATTTTTAATAAAACCAAAAGAGATGTGGTACAAACTTCAGTGCCGTTAGTGCGAATAGATGGACATCATCCGCATTTCAAAGTTACAGTACCAACTGAACGTGACTGTTGGTATATGCAACATAGGCGGATAATAAAACATTGCTTATCTAAAGGAGATTATTAAGTAATACATGATCAAGTAAAACAGGAAGTGTTGACTGGTACCTTTTTGAAAATAATACAGCTGAGTGTGCTGTTAATAATTTTTATGAAACTATCTACATCATATCCAAGAATGTACCATGAAAAATCATAACAAATTGCAGTTTTACTATTAGTTCAATTCATCCCTAAGGCAAATATATAAGAATAAGAAGAAAATGGATAATAAATGAAAACCTATCAGATTTTGAGGCTGTTGCATTATACAGGGTTATTGGGAAAAAGCTAACATCCTCATAGGGTTAACTTCTGCTATTCCTAAGAAACATTTTAAGATGATTTTTTTTCGTTTTGAAATTTGTTTTTTAATTTCCAGCAATTTATTTTGTGTTTTTATTTAATATGTTTTGACTGAATAAGCACGAGGACCACCTGATGTCAAAAGTCTCTTGTACCTGTAATGTATTATTTCATATTTTTTGTTACGTTGCGCGATGTAAATATTCAAAACTCTATTCAAAGGGAGCGCAGCGCGGTCTAGTGTTGCCGCGGCGGGCGCTCTTGGCTCGGAGTATAGGCGGTAGCATTAAAACAAAAAAATATATAAAAAAAACATTAGATTTATTTTTTCATATCAAAATAAAATCATCCCAAAATGTTTCTAACCCTAAGAGGTTGTTAGCATATTACCAATAACCCTGTATAGGCATATACTTGAAATTAATTCAGAAATATGTTACAAAAGTTCCATTAAGAAAGTTAAAATACTGTAAGTACAACATTAAATACTTTTGGACTTACATTACAAATAAAAAGAGAAAAAGTGATGTCGCGAGTTGCATCAGCTATGAAAAAAAATCAGCACGTGACTCAGTAAACTTTACTCGAATAACTTACAATCTGTATTTGAGCCCTCAATATATGTGCAGATAACCACACGTCAGATTTAATTATCAGTGATGTTCGTTTTAATTTAGATAGTTTAAAACCAAAACTACGTAAGCTCGGTCCAACTAAGGGCACTGGAGTAAAAAATGGTTCACCATTAGTCTTAAAATACACCGCTGACACCATTTGTTTTCCTGTCCACCATATATTTAACCTATACTGTCAAGAAGGTGTTCGTTCTCGTGTTTGTAAAATTGACCGCATAGTACTGTACATAAAGAAGGATTAAAGAATGATGTAGCAAACTATCACCCAATCTCAATTTTGCACGCCTTATTAAAGCTTATTATATATGTATATGTTTCACAAAGCTGCCGCTAGATAGTAATGTACCAACATAATCTAACAGCTTTATTGTTACGTTTTCATTCAAGTATCGTACTCTTATATTTTGGCTTTAGCAGGAACAAAGTGGAAGAGATAAAAAAAAGGATCAGAACGATCCTTTTTATATTATGATAACGGGCTACTACGGAACCCTACATTGCGCGTGGCCCGACACGCGCTTGCCGTGCTGCTCAGGCTGCCTGTGGGTGCTGGGCCGCCCGTGGGGTACCAGGGTGCCCGTGATGTGCCGGGGTGCCCGTGGGGTGCCGGGCTGCCCGTGGCGTGCTGGGCTGCCCATGAGGTGCCGGGCCCTCAAGGAATGAAATCGGACTACGCGCTAATAAATTACAACTTAGTGTACATTTTGACTTTCATCCCCTTTCCCGAGGGAACCGTGCTGAATTTCGGGATAAAAGTATACAAGTCCTTGTTTTGGAACATATGAACTCAAAGTTAGCTAAGTTTCATTAAAATTCATTTAGTGGTTTTGGCGTGATGCACGGCCATGGTACAGACAAACAGACAAAAATAAGAAAATAATACAGGTTTGGCATCAGTATCCACTAGAAACTGATCTCAAAAATTATGTTTAAAATATCTGCAATGTACAGAATTTACCTGTTACAGTATTATTATAAGTATAGATGAATTATTAACACAATAATGACATGATGCATCACGCAGCAGTGTATGGCGATTCAAAGAGTAATAAATTTTAATACATTTGCCTAACTTAAATTTGCAAGTTCACCTGCTACATTTTTTTTTATGCTTGATTTGTTAACCTTTGATCACTATCTCACCTGGTGGTAAGTGATGATGTGGTCGATGATGTTGTTCAGGTTAACCTTGAATTACTGGCTCTCAAGGACTTCTACCGGAAAACACCGTTAGGTGCTTGGTGACATATTTTCTACTTGAGGGTGGTAGTTAGCCAGGCGGACATTCGAAATATGGCCTACCACCATGCAAACATAATGTGTTTCAGTGTCAGCTACTGTGCCATATTTCATATCACGTAAATAAAATCGACGGTATCCTTTAAAAACTCATTAATTATGTTACTTACTCCTCCGAACACAGTCCATGTAAAAATAAGTGATCAAAGACATATTCAAATTTCATTCCTGCCCTTTGTAGCACTGAAGGAATGTTGTATGAAAATTCATACCTACCCTGCGAGCGTTCTTTTGTTTTCTAGCTGCAAACATAATAAATACAGACGTCAAATCTCAAAAAGGTTTTATATCAAATAATTAGAAAAAAGAGATGGGATTTTTTTGTAGGTACTCCATTTATACAAAAGGAGGTTGGCAACCTTTTTCTACACTACGAAAAAAATGCGCGGCAATTTGTTTTGTTTAATTTGGTTTATTTTGTATGATAATCTAACAGTCCGCTTTTAATTATTCTAAATAATTTTCCAAAATGTTATCTGATAATAAAGGTAACGACTTTATAACGATGACACCACCAGATAAACAAAAAATCATTTGAAAATTACTTCCAGGGAAGTCTCGGAACAAATACGAGAAAACTTATATATTTATTTTTCTCGTAGGTGTAGTATAAAGCACTATGTATCACTCGGGAGAAAGTTTTACTTCTGTTCGAGAGTATGTTTAGATCTACTACATGCTAGAAATATAACGTTTTCTCCTCTCGGTGAACGATGTACTACTAATTGATACGGTTAGGGTGGCTCATATACATATACTGATATATTTTGTATGGCTATGAATTTTACGCATTGTGAGCATAATATTTTGTTACAAAATCACAAATATACGATGGGAAAAATTTAAGTCATGTGCGGAATTCGAACCCGCGTCCATCCACCCCTTGAGCCGGGGTATGCTCTAACCCATTGAGCTAACATGACATGACTTCATAACTCAAATCTTTCCTACCGTTCTTTAACCATCGTATTGGGATGGAGCGACATCTATAATACCACTTGAGTTTTATACTATTGTATATTTGTGACTTTGTAATGTAATCCGCATAGCAGGCGTAATTGCAAACCTAACAATATTAAAAATAATATTTTGTATCAAGCGGCCTACCGCACGCCGCCGTGCGCCGTACAGGGTAACAGCGTTAATACAATACTTATCGAATGATTTATTCTGTGTAGATATAAAATAGGTGCTCTCTGAATTTAAATTGAAAAGTAGGTAGATCATAGATAAATTCAATCTGTTATTAAAAATAAGGGCTGTGAATCTGAGTATCGAGACAAACCCAGTGGTTTAAGGAAACGATCTTACATATTATATATCGGTGTAATGTTTTCGTTTTTGTGTTGGTGAATGTACAAGAACCAAACAAACAGTGTAACTTTTGTGTAGTAATATAGAATTATCTGTTTATCTTAATACCTTACGATATTTTCTATATCCGATCATGTTACAAATAATATTATATTATAATGCTATCCAAAAATATATAAATTAAACATCGAATCTTTTTCGAGCATTTGCTCAATGAGTCAAGACATCCTGAGGATGCTTCGTGTAGAAGTGAAAGGCGTGGAAAATTCTTCTGGTTTGGCCGCATGGCGTTTGTGACGTCACGTCGGTTTAACAGGAAAATTAGGTGGAATTGTCACTGGTTATATATATTTATAAATTTTTTTAAGTGTTTTATTATCATACTAATATGATATTTTCTTAAAATATTTGTTATCATTAAATTTGGATTTCGGCAAAGTAACGCCTGAATTTATTCAATTATTATAATGCTCATAAAATGGTGTTAAGGTGTACTTTAAAGTTAAAAATTAAATCTATCTTTATCAAGTCAACTCACCAGTTACCTGAATCAATTACGCTGGTTAATGAAACATTTTAGACGCTGCGCTTCTAGAAGTAAAAAAAAATGTTTCCGAAAAATCCCTTCTGCAAATAAATTCAGAGGTGTATTAGTTTTTTAGCTCCGTATACTTAATTAACTTTAGTGCAAGTATATATCAAGTTCCAACTTTAACTTACTTTTGAAAATATAGTAGTCCAATAGACATACATACAAGTATAATAAGGTTTCCTAACTTTAAATATACCAATGAAATAACTTTAACAAAGATGGTTTACAATTTGTTCTGTTAATTAAGGTGTGTTACGAATAATTATTTTCTTGGACTGCCTGAGTCTGCAATGGCTTATGGGTTGTCTAAATACTTTCATTGTAGTTTTGTTTATAGTTCGTAGTACCTTGTTAACTATTATTTTCCTAGTTTCAGCTTGCTGACTACTTAATTTTTATGTTCAACAAACACATATAAACATTTACATTTATAATAAGTTTAATAAATATTAGTATTTTGCACCCATTATATAAAAGCTAGGCCAAACTCAACTCGGCTAAGTGTGAGTCGGACTCGCGCACAGAGTGTTCCGTACAAACCTGTAGGTATATAAGTAAAAGTTAGTATATAGTTGGTATTTTTATTGCTAAATGATATTCATGACATTTTAAAATGATTAAATATATTTTCATTGTAAATAAGATTACTAATAATTTATGCTTTTCGAAATTTTTCCTTTATTCGTGCTATAAGACGTTACTTCGTACCGAATTTCAAGTATCGCATATCTTTTGATTGCGTTGGCTTAAGAGTTTTATTTTTTTACAGTTTCAAGGAACAATAGACTTGAATATTTGATATTAATTTCAGCTAATTTAATGCTTTTATTGTAGTAGCTGTAGCGTAGTATATAGTTTGTAGTATTTTGTTAATAAAGGAATACCGCCGGCAAAAAAAAACATAAAAATCAGCTTGATATCTTCAAACGTTCATGAGAAAAAGGGTCTTGACAGACAGACATACGGACAAGAAAGTGAACCTATAACGGGTCTGTTTTATACCTTTTGAGATACGGAACCCTAAAAATATGTGAATTTATGTGTTAGTACAAATAAGTATGAAGTTGGCTAAGGTTTTATTCCTACTCAATTTCAGTATTTTCCAATCACAGTAGATAATCTTAAAAGATTTGGAGTTAAGCAAAGTAAAAAACTAATTGATATATTAAATAAAATAATAGACACAATAAATTACGAAAACGTTTGCCAAGGAAGAAAATCTATACCACTCTCCAAGCTAAATTTTATATCGTAACCTATTTCATCAGGTCACAGGGGCTACCTTAAAAACTCATCAATTTCTTGCTCGGGAAATGAGGTGTTTCCACAAGATTTACGGCGAGAGCTGAGCTGTGCAGCGCGCAGCAAGCTTGCACCGTGTGGAGAATACATTAGTTTTGTGAATATACGGTCGAAAAAAACCCCAACTTTTGCAAAAGAGAATTTTGTTTAATTATCCTGTAAGTTACTTCAATTATGAAAATCTGGTAAAATAATATATAATATTATTATATATATGTAACTCGAATATATTTCTTATAATAAGCTTGTAATCAAATTATTACCAATAAATGAATAATAAGCATCTAGTCTCAGCATCCTATATCAGCTCGATTATCCACTGCTGAATACAACCTTCCCCATTAACGGGGGGTTGGCCATAATCCCTGCGCTTAGCAGGCGTCTTGGGATCGCAAAATAAGATATCAGTTCCTCAGAAGGCGCTGCTGTCCACCTTCCGGTATTTTACCTTTAGTCGCCTCATACGAACCACAGGTAGGGAGGGGAGGGCTGGTGACATTCTAGCCCGGCACCCCACGGGTAGCGGAAGTAACAGTATAACATGATATATTTATTATGCGAATTATTTATCTAATTTGCAAATTATTGCGCAAGTTGCGAGTTCGACTCGCACTTGAACGATTTTTAAATTTATTTGTTTGGAAATTCATTGCAAATTCAGATGTTAAATATGCAAAGGTAGCCTGTTAAAGTAATCGAAGTACTGTGATTCAGACGATAACTTATCTCAAGCAGAAAGATTGATTTGCCCACTGACTTCCTGAATGATGGAGTGCCATACAGGGGTACGTATATCTCTGGTAAAAAAAAAACTTCGGCAAGTTTCACTACAAGGACTAAATTGCTTAAACACTTTTGATGTCATATCTCAATGCACATACATATATGCCAGTATAAAGGTTTTAAACCCGGGTAATTTTGTAACCCTGTAACACAGTTAATACTAGTGATGGGTACAGGGATTTCGATACTTACATGTAATTATGAAATAGATTTATATTAGTATTACATTATGATTTATAATATTCGAAACATCACTATTACTTATTTGAGAAATACATTTATTATTATTATTATTCTAATATTAGACAGAGAATACAGATGCGACATACACTTACGAATTAAGCATCCGTATGTTCATCAGTTCTATATTTGAAGACATATTAGATGTAGAAATGTTTCTGCAAACGAGAATCGAATATTGAACAGTCTGTTATATGCACTCCTATGATTTAAACAGAAGCTACTATGAAAAATATTGCGTTTCAGTAGTAACAATGGGTTAGGTGTACACACACATACGTCATGACTTACATGATACCTTAAATCATCTCTAGGAAAATTAAGGGGGATATTATACTACTCTGTCAAGATAGTACTGGGAAAAGATCAATAAAACACAAAAAAGTTAATAAAAAATTATTTTATCATCTTCAAAGTATGCCCCTATAGAAACGATACACCTAGGAATAATCCAAGCCTAAAAACATTTTTTAAACGCTTTTTTCAGAATTGAGTTCAGTTTTCACTGAAGTATTCTCCTTTGTGTCTTCTCCCGAATGAAAACGGGTGCCGCGACGTGGTATGTTTAGTTTAGGAAAAAGAAACAAATTGACTGGAGCCATGTCTGGTGAATAAAGTGATAGCTCAAAGGTATTTGTTGAGTTTTTGGTCAAAAATTGGTTCACAATGATGGCCTTGTGCGAAGGCGCATTATCGTGGTGTAATATACAAGAATTTTCTTTCCACTTTAGCCTTTTTCGTCGAATTTGCTCTCTTAAACGCCGCATAACGCTCAAATAATGTTTTTAATATACATATTGACCTTCCGGCAACAATTTCAAGTGCACAAGACCGCGATATCAAAAGTAAACTGTCAACATAACTTTGGCCTTTGATCGAATTTGGCGTGGTTTTTTCGATTTCGTTTCAATTGGCTAGTGCCACTCCGAAGTTTTTGTTGACTAGTTCGCATGTCAAACTCGTAAACCCACGTCTCGTCACCAGAAACAATGCGTTTCATTAACGTTGTTCTCACGAATGTGACTCGTCCTAGTATGTCCACAGCGACTCTCATGCAATAAAGTTTTATGAGAAAAAGCCGAGCGGGAACATTTTGAATACCCAAGTGATTATTTAAAATGGTACGGATCAACTTGTAAGACACTAATGGTTTGGTTGTTCTGTCTCTATTTCTTGAATAAGGATTTTCAGTCACTATTTCCTTCACTTTTGCGATGTTCATTTTACTTTCAGACGTTGATGGTAGAGCGGGGAAAATCTTCCATCAAATGTCCACCACTACGGAACGCTTTGTATCACCCTTATGCATGTGTTTTTGATTAAGTCGATTCACCATAAACAAATCATCCATATCATCGGGAATATTCTTTCATTATCTATTTTGACTGATTGTAAAGACAAACATTTTATAATAATAAAGATGACGAAGTACAGTAAATCTTATAATTACTTTCAGCAAATTAAGTAGTGTACCTTGCATAGTTATTAATGTAAATTGAAAATAAAGAATTGCATAAGTCGTGCAGCCCCGTGGCCCATCAACGTGATTTTATTCATCCTATACCACTATTACACTGCATGATAGAGACAAAGTCGAATATGGTTTGGCAGTTAAATGTCCGCTAGCCGCTGCCATATTAGTGTGAATTGACACTTAGTGCGTATTCCGTCTTTTGGTCGTTATTCTTGATTGCCAGTTACCATTCTAGGTTATGTTTTTACCCTGTTCGACCACATCACTCAATATAAGGTGAGATTTTTTATTTTAACTTCTTGTACTTTCACAATTTAACATTGTATCGAAAAGCCACTGGGTTTCTTCGATACCTATCATACAGAATATGGTGAAAAGCTAGACCTAGTAGTAAATGTATATAAATCCCCTAAAAACTTCTGCACGGGTAGCACAGCAAACCCAATGATTCGTTATTAAAACCGCCCCAATTAAAAGCTTGTTAACTACTGTTTGTTTTCTTTCAAAACCCTTTTAGTATATTTTGATTGATCGCCAATTATTGACCAATTAAAAAGAAAGCAGCTATAAAATATTGTCGAAAAAGAGTTATCTAGACATTGTTTGATAGAATAACAAATTATTTAGTACAAACACAATTTTAATATTAAAACTTAAATTTAATTATTTCTTTTACAAAACAAGTCTGTGGGTAATGAATAGATTCAGGCGTTACTTTGCGGAAATCCAGATTTTATAATAACAAATATTTTAAAAATATGTTTAAAATATTTGTTATTATCAAATCTGTGGGCTTTAAATGTTAAAGTTTCATATATAGATCTTCAATTCAATCACATTTCAGCGTGTGACCTATCACCTAATACATATTTACGTTTTGAATTCGGGTTTAAAGGTTTAATTTGTGTCGATGTCTAGAACTATCCACGAACTGATCTTATCCATAATTTGTTCGCAAATAGATTTAGATACGGGCTACGTGTAAGCGTGATGAAAAAATTAAAATGATATTAATGAAGAAGAAGAGACACAAATACAAATAACCATGCGTATGATACATTAAAACTGGACTCAAACTAGGATATTATTATTATTAATTATATAAAATATTTTATTGCACACGAGAAAAGGAGCTACCGGGTAAAAAATACCACATAGTTCAACATTTATGTAATTAATGTTGTCTTAGGTTTTCGCGACTATTACACATAGTAATTATCCGAGTAAAAGAACACATTGCTGATATGAAAAACAGACGCTTAACCAAGTCTGCGGTTTGTGAACATGCTCAGGACAAACCCACCCACTACATTCGGTTATTCTCGCCAGAGAAATGTTACGCGAGGCTATTGAAATCAAAAAGTACCTAAATTTCATTAGAGATGACGGTTGGCTAATACCACCTGCTTGGGATCCTGTTATCAAATTAATTAAATCCCAGTGCAGATACAAATCTGCAAAACCCCTGGATACTGTGATCGAATACTGTGTGAATATGGAACGTTATGATTAAAATAAAATTTCAGACGGTTGTACAAAATAGATTCTTAATAAGTCAAGTGACATAAAAACCAATTAGTAACCCCGTGAACACGATTACTGCAAAGTTTTTGATTCTTCGTGATAAAAATAATAATAAATATACGCGATTTAAACAGTTTCAAGATGTTTAATTACAATTAATGTAATTATTTTAGTGTTAGTGGAATTCTGAATAATACTGTCATAAGTACCTTCCTACATTATATTCCTGGATTACAGTTGCATCCCCATGCGTCTTTTCACAACCCGCACTTAGCTTCAGTGGGTGTCACGGAGTACTAGTAAATGACCTGATACCGACTCTTCGACCGCCGACGTGGGGTTGAATTTTACGCTCTCCATATATTCACGTGGGATCCGTAAAAGGCGAAGAAAGAAAAAAAACCGGAAGGTGAGCAGTAGGACTTTCTGAAAATCTGCCATCTTACACTGTGATCCCTAAGCGTGGGGATTATTGTAAACACTCTCGTAATGAAAGAGACTTCAGTTCAACAGTGGACGCTATGACTGTTGCTGTGAGGCAAAGTATTTATTTTATGGTGTTTTTGATTATCATGACTCATTTAAGCATGCCTGATGACCTCATTAAAGGCTATCTGAAAAATTGACGTTATAAGAAAAAAATGTGTTCTTCCTGAGGGTAGGAAAAAAGTTAAAATTAATTAAAATAAAAAAAAAATAAGAAAGGTAGATTCATATTTATTTGTAGAAAGTAGATAAAAAAAAGAATCAGGAAAGTTTCACTTCAATTGCTATTCATTGGAAAAACATAAATATCGCTATATTTTAGTAAATAATACGGGATAACTCACGTAAATAAGTCAGATAGCTCCGACTATTTCAACCACATCCGGTGGTCTTTTTCAAGGAGAGCTTGGGACGCCCGCGTTGACGTCTCGCTGAGCACTGCGGGCGGCAGCTCGTAGCGCGCGTGACGTCATAGGTTGGTGCGAGGGGTGGGTTGCTGTTGGTCGTGTCGGCAAGTCCTCTTCATCGCTGGAATCCCGGCTGGCGTGGGACACGTCCAAGCAATAGGAGTTCACTATATCTCCACTAGACCCGTCATTAGCCTCCATTAGGTAACGTTACTGTTGTTGTTGATACTTTAGCATATGAACAAAAACTAAATAGCTTACTCGAGGACAGCAACACCTACAAAAAAGTTGGCTACAACCCCACCAACAGAGTTACCGCTAAGTTAAACAAGCTCTTAATGGCCTTGCCAGATGAACTGTATAATAGCTTGCGCCCCTTAAACCCGACCACACCAAAAATCTATGGCTTACCAAAAATCCATAAACCAGACTGGCCTCTTCGTCCTATTGTTAGCCAAATAGACTCACCTATGTACAAGACTGCCCGATTCCTCTCAGACATGTTACTACCATTCACGGGCAAAACTACTAGTTATGTGAAAGACTCCGCCCACTTCATACAACTGCTAGAGGATGTACGGCTAGGTGAAGACGAAGTGATGGTAAGCTTCGATGTCGTATCGATATTCACAAATATACCGATAGAGGACACTACTAACATTATATCGGAATTAATAGGATGCATACCTATACCTATCGAGTATATGAACATAATACGATACACTCTCTCGAGTGGATACTTTGTGTGGAAAGGGGATTTTTACTTGCAAATCGATGGTATAGCGATGGGGTCTCCCTTAGCTCCGGTAGTCGCTAGTATCTTTATGGAGTGGTTTGAAGTGATGGCGACAATAAATACTTCATATAAGCCAAGACACTGGTGGCGCTACGTTGACGACGTGTTTGCCATTGTGCAAAGAAATAATGTGGATTCGCTGTTCGAACACCTGAACAGCATTCACCCAAAAATTGCTTTTACAGTACAACGGGAAAGAAACGGAGCCCTGCCTTTTCTGGATGTGTTGGTAAGACGCGACTCAGTCGGCCATCTATCGTACTCAATATATCGCAAGCCAACACACCCAAATAGGTATCTCAGAGCGGATTCTCACCACCACCCAGCGCATCTAGCCTCAGTACCACGGACGCTTATAAACAGAGCATTAAGAATATGCGATCCTGAGTACCTGGATACTGAGCTAGACCACATTAAAGGTGTTCTGCAAAGCAATGGATACAAGTGGAGGCACAGTTGGCGTATTGCGAACGCGTCGTCCAAGACACGCCCCACATCAGTGGAAAGAGCGGCAGCATACCTTCCATACATAAAGGGAATCACGGATAAAATTGGAAACTTGTTACGCCGAAGGTACAGCATCAAGACAATATTCCGCCCTCTAAGACAACTCAGACAGCTGCTTCGCTCTCCAAAAGATAGAGACCCATTGGGAGTCCCCGGTGTCTACATGATTCCCTGCGACTGTGGTAAATGTTACGTCGGAGAAACACGCAGGAACGTTTCCACTAGACTCACAGAGCACATACGTTCCATGAAGAATCAGGACATCAACAGCTCAGCCGAGACAGAACATTCTCTGCTATCTAGTGCAGGACACTACATCCGCTTTGACAAAGCTCGGGTCTTGTCGAGAGAAAAGTTCTTCGTAACTCGCAAAATCCGAGAATCTATTGAAATTAGTAGGCGTCCAAATTTTAATAGAGACAGAGGTTGGTTCTTGTCACCTACTTGGAAGCCGTGTCTTCATGGAACTCATTTGGAGGCTAATGACGGGTCTAGTGGAGATATAGTGAGCTCCTATTGCTTGGACGTGTCCCACGCCAGCCGGGATTCCAGCGATGAAGAGGACTTGCTGACACGACCAACAGCAACCCCACCCCTCGCACCAACCTATGACGTCACGCACGCTACGAGCTGCCGCCCGCAGTGCTCAGCGAGACGTCAACGCGGGCGTCCCGAGCTCTCCTTGAAAAAGACCACCGGATGTGGTTGAAACTATAGTCGGAGCTATCTGACTTATTTACGTGAGTTATCCCGTATTATTTACTAAAAATGAGTGAAAACCACGTTAGTTATTATAACAAAATCGCTATATTTATTTCAAGTTGCTCCAACATTGTTGTATCGAGTTTGATATCAAAAGTTTGGGAAAAGTCTAAATTATTGTTGATTACCGTCAGTAGTTTAAAGTAAACAAGTATTTTAATATATATTATTCATAACTTTATATAAGTAATTGTAATGATTATTTTGTAATACATCGTACAGTCTATTGAATTGAATAGCTTTTTATATATTAATAATTTTAAAAATTATCAAGTTTTCCGTTACTGATTCTAATAATAGTAATTTGTGATTTTTAACGGGTATATTTTACTCCGTAGCGACACTTCATGTTATAATTAGAAGTGTACATCCCGCCGTATTAAGTTCCTAAACATATCACCTGCAATGGAGCCGAACATAAGGAACTTTAAATGAAATTATATCATCGTAACATGGAGATTCCGTGACCGTATTTGTTCAAAGACTTGCTGGAGATCTTTTAGTCTAAAAATGCACGTTCGTCCAATATCTTTACACTTATACTCAAAATCATGTATAAACCCAATATACGCCACCTCGAAAATACTATTAGTCCTTCGGTCATCGAAGTGTGTGTGCGTCCAAGTTCACAGTAAAATCACTGCAGTTAAATAATACGAGTACACATAATAATATAAATAATCACGTTATAAATACTAACATGTCAACAATTTTTGGTTTCAGGTACTTGGGCATACGGAACCCGTTAAAGAGCCGGCATCATTCTACGAAGAGGGTTGTGGTTATCAAGATTGCTTTGGTCTGGCTCCTCAGTATGTTCGTGTCCAGTTCCATAACAGTTTTAGGTAAGTATGCACCTGGTTTCTTTTAGATCAATTACATACTAAGTGTTCGCCTCTTAACTGATGATATCAAATCTTAGCCTTTTCGTTGATGTTGTTAGAAGAAATCATTACTGTATCGACCTCACTTAAGCGATATAAACTAGGATTTAATTCGTTTTTACATATTCTATTGAAGTACTCGTAACGAAGCTTGCATAAGAAATATATACACAAATAGGAAGAAACTTGCGTACCTAGTTAAAATTTATACAAAATGAATTTAAGCTGATTTTAGTCCCGTGGGGTGCCGGGCTAGAATGTCGTCCCCCCATTGCTACTTTTGGGTTTCGCAGGAGGCACTAAAGATTAAATACCGGAAGATGGGCCGCAGCGCCTTCTGATGAACTTATATAAATATATATCTTCAACTGCTATTCCTAAGACGCTTGCCAAGCGTGGGAATTATCCCTTTTAATGGGAGAGGCTGTGTTCAGAAGTGGACAATCCAGCTGATACAGTACTGATACAGTTTTTGAACCGATGATAATCAGTACTGTATGGACTACAGTATAGCTATGGACTACGGTGCCGCAGGTCTATGGTTCAAATCCCACCGCCGGGTTGAGCTTCACTGCACGGTGGAAGGGTATTTATCACCCTCAAGTAGAAAATCTGTTGCCAAGCATCTACATCAACAGTGTGTTCCAGCAGCAGAACTCGTTGAGAGCCAGTAAAATTACAGGCACATGACTCAACAACTGTAAGTCTCAGGGTGACGGGCGCAGTGCAGTTCATCACTTGTGATGAAATGCATCTATATATACTGGTTACCGCTTAACATCAAGTGGGTCTTGTGCTTGTTGCATTACAATAACATTAACAAGTACAGAGAAAAACATGAGGACGAAGCCGTAGTCAACGTTTTTTCTTAAAGAATACGTAAATTTTGTGGACGCTTTCCTTTTAATTTTCCTCAGTAATTTATTGACAATGCAGACTTGGCATAAGCTATCTCTAGTTATTTTTTAACTAACGACAAATCGAATCTGGAAACTCTTTGTGTATGCAAACAGGCCACCAATCACTATGTTGGATACCTTCCAACTTTCAACCACGTCAAAAGTACTTGCCAAAAACAGTTATCAGTATTTTTTGAGCTGGGGTTTGAAGTTTAGTTTTTAGTTTTTTATATGTGTAAATTAAACAAAAATGTTGCTGTCATACAAGAAAAGATTTTTCGTAGATTTTTTTTGGCTACTGGCAAGCTATATTGACAAGATATTCAACAAAAGAATGTAAAGTTAAAAATGAATTACAACCGGACCACAATATTTGTTGTTCTTTAATTGGGTCAATATAATGAATAGATTCAGGCGGAAATCCATATTAGATAATAACAAATATTTTAAAAGTATTCTATGAAAATCTTTATTAAATTTTTTTTTATATAGTAATATACGAAACATATTTAATTATTAATAAAAGTACATTAAAATACATAGTATACAATAAACAGTCAAAATTAAATCAATGTCAATATATTCTTAATATCAAATAACCCTCGCCTGACCGTTACCGGTCCAAAATACCCATCACACTCGCCGCATTCCCACGCTGAAGCGCGATGGCCATCCTCTGCACCAGGAACGAAACTAAATCAATATTTATTAAATTAAACCGCCTTATTAAATTAGGCGGATTTGTCACTAGATTATATTTTTTAATAAAGTGTTTTATTAAAATATCGATTTAATTTTTTCTAAGAATACTTTTAAAATATTTGTTATTATTGTTTAAATATAGTACAGGGTACTATTTACTTTATATGTTTAACGTTTAATTGACAGGGCTGTTCTTTTATTAATATTTTCATTGTTTTGAACGTTAGAATGTTAATGTAATTAGAACGTGTTAGATGAATGGCAAAGTATGGTAATACATTAACTTTATGTAAAATAAAAACTATAAAATTCACACTATTTTACTAACGTTTCTTATTTAGGTATGTATTTTCTATATTTTCATCACACTAGCACGTAAATAGTGTCGAAACATACAGGTTAACTTGGCCGTAATGCCCCATATAAAACCCTCGAGCTTTCTTTTTGTCATGGAACCCAAGGTCGGTAAGTAATTCATTTATTTGTAGCACAGCATACAGTTCATGCTAGTTAAAAAAAGGAGTTACCAAACAATTGAAACATTTTTATACTATGAGGTGTGTGCAAAAAGCCCGACATCCGCTTAAAAAAAGTTCACGTATTTCGTAATAATATTTGTGCTGACTTGTGTACTAAAGCTATAATATATCTACTCGCAAATGTGATGAAAAACATTGTGTGTTTCACGGGCGGCATGGGAATTACAAATCTTGACTGAGAAAGCCTTCAGTCTTCGACTTCGGGCTTCCACTAGTGCCTCGATCGTAATTCCTTACTTACCGACCTTAATACACAATGTACTATTTCAACACACTTGATCATAAAGTGGCTCTAATTTCACCGCAATTAGGCACATAATGACACCTTTAATCAAATTGTGACTTTTTAATTGCAACTATTCACAAGTGAGTTATAGACCTATTTTATCTTAAGGGTTAAGTATGAAATTGCCAATTTGTATTTAAAAATTGAAATTAGTTTTTTTTTATTTAACATATTTGTTTAATGAAAATAATTACCATTATTATCTATACATTACCGCCATATAATAGGAAGGTCATTTATTAATTAAGTATATTGCGATAGAATAATCTGGTGATCTAGATTCGACAAACTGTTTGAAATCATTTTGTATTGTCTCCTGTGACAATTTTTTTTTATTAAGTGTAAAATTGTCCAATTACGAAATAAATATAATATGGAGGGTGACGAATGGTTTCTAATTGCAGTTCCTGTAGAGTTAAAACGGTTTCTCGTGCTGTATGAGGTCTCGCGTTATCATGGAGCAATAATGGTGAAGATCGATTTATGAGTCAGGCACACTGCTAGTTTTGCTATCATTGTTCGGATTTCGGCACAGTAGATATGTGCCGTTATTGCTTGACCAGATCGGAGAAAGCTGTAGTGAATAACAACTTGCTGAGTTCACAATACCTTTTTATTAGTAGTAGTAGCTATGCTTTAGGACACTGTTGCGGCGTTAGATCTGGGGTCATCCGCCATTGCATTTTTCGCTTATGGCTATCGTAAACAATCCACTTTTCGTCTCATGTCACAATTCGATTCAATATTCCTTCATTTCTGCATAGATTTAACAAGGCAACACAAGTCTCAACACGTTTTTTTTGCAGATCCGTTATAACATGATGCAACCATTTTTCATATTTTTTTATTAGTTTGTCGCAAATCAGTCAATATTGTTGGTAAGGTAACGTTATATTATCTGCCGCTTATTTCTAGGTACTTTGGCTCGGATTAGCTTCCACCATCTCTTTCGATTCATTGTTATTTACCTGTGTGAGCGGTCTTCCACGTGGTTCATTCTTCAAATCAAAGTTTCCATCATGAAAGCGTTTAAACCAAAATAGCACGGTGCGTTCATTAGCAGGCCCCTCTCCAAACGCAACTTTTCACGCGCGTTAGATCCGCGTCGGAACTCTTATTCAAAAATCACTCGAATTTTAAAAGTATCCGTCTTTTTTGTCTAAGTTGAATAAAAAAATAACTGAAAGTCGATATTAAAATTTTGCACATTTTTTAAAAGACGAACATGTGAATAAAGTTTCACTCAAAAATCTCAAACCAATAAGGTTCTATATCAATTTGAAATACATATTGCAATAAAACGGCAATTAAATAGTTTAACCCCTATTATTATTGGTTGAGTTCCTTTGTTCTTAAAGGTTTATATACAAAAAAGATCGTGTTCAATTATAGTACAATTAAAATAATGTACCTATTGTTTGGTCATTTCATACAATCTTCAATTCGTATTTAAAAAGATAATTGAAACTTTTACGTGTTTTTTATCGTTTTTTTTTTTATATTATTGTAACGGAACAAGCACGAGGCCCACCTTATGTTAAGCGGTGTCCTCTGCCTATAACAGATGCATTTCATCACAAGTGACGAACTCAACTGTGCCCATCACGTTGAGACATATCAACAAGTCTCATTTTGCCTGTAATTTCACTGGCTCTTAACGACTGCTGCTGGAACACACCGTTAGGTACTTGGCGATAGATTTTGTACTTGAGGGTGGTCGCTAGCCAGGCAGGCATTCGCAAAATGTCCTTCTAGCATGCGGTGAAGCTCAAGCCCGCGGTGGGATTCGAACCATGGACCTGCTGCGCGGCAGTCCATAGCCAATGCCATTGAGCTATCACTGCTTCGGAAATGGTGTTTAATGTTTAATAAGTACAACTTTTACTCATATATAATATTAAATTTTTTCTGTAATAAAGAAAACTTTAATTACCATTTTGCACGTGGCTAAAACGCAATCCGCAAAAAAAAGAATCCTCATTCTTTAGTCTGTGGCCGAACGCCATGCGTGCGCATAGGAAAATTGATACATTTTTCCCGCCATTGCGAAAAAAAAATCACAACTCGTTTTCAGTGTTGAAATTATAGTTATATTCTTCACAAGTGTGTTGAAAAACGTCGTATGATACACGTGTGTATTGATGATTACCGTCCTCGGCTCTTTTAAGATTCTCACCTAGCGGCTCGAGTCCAATGGCGCCTCGGCATTAATCACCATTACACACTTGTACCATAATGTATTAGTATTTATCAGTGATCTTGGAATATATTATGAAAGGTAATTTTATTTGAATTTAAATGAACCACAATATATTCAAGTTAATAGTTATGAAGAAGGTAGTGTTAAATCGTATCTTTTAGCGCCTACTAAAAGCCCCCTATTGGCCTTTTTTGTGTATATGCCTTACTTAGTTCATAATACTATATAATAGCTGCGCTGTTATATCGTTTTGTAGAAGCATGAATAAATTATATGAAGGACGAAGATTCTGGATGTATAATGAACAAGGTTTTGAGTATAATTTGGTTATGTAAAGTGCTTAGCAAAAGGTAACATCTGCTCTTCAATGATTGCAATCAGGAGCGAAATATCAAACTTTGATGAATTCTAAGCGTCTTCTCGCGGCAAGAAATGAAATTTTTCCAACTCAAATCAAAGGAGTTGTATGAATCCATGTTGAAAAGCGTCGAAACGTAAATTGACGTCAATTTACGAGTTATCAGACAATTTTCTACTTCGGGTGCTTCGGGTAAGTTTGCAACTTTCTTCAACTCATATAATCGAAATATTTTATGAGGCTTCATTTGCGATTGCTTCAAGTCAGAAACGTGTATTCAATCAAGAACATTTCGACGTCAAAAAATATATATCTACTTACTTATTATATTTTCATGTGGTGAAGATGTCGTCAAGGCGTAGTGCCTGAATAATAAATAGATATAGAATACTAGTATAAACAGATACAGTTCGTAACAAGTGGCAAACTGCAGTGTACCCATCACCCTGAGACATAAAGTTGCTAAGACTCATGTGCCTGTTTTCACCGGCACCCATACCGTTTAAGCCGGAACACAGTTATGAGTTCATTACTTACTGCTTGGCGATAGAAATTTAGGTTTATTTACTGTATTCATATTTGAATTCCAAAACCAAGCTACTTAAGCATAAATTAATGAAGCATTTGAACTGCATGTGAGTCTGCAATGACTTATAGGTTGTCTAAATGCCTTTATCATAGTAGCTGTAGTGTTGTATATAGTTCGTATTTTGTGAATAAAGGCATACCGGCAGTAACTTAAAATATCCACTTAACTGATTTTGATAAAATTTATACGGGCAGTATGATCTAGCAAACAAAAGCCTGTTAAAAGAATAAGCTTACAAAACGAAAGGAAAATTTGAACTATGAGAGCATTTCAAACCCGCGACCATACGTCCCTAGAGCCGTAACATGCTCTGCCAATTGAGCTATCGTGGTGAGTGAGTCTTTAGCCGCAATTGGGCTGCAGATGTCGCTCCATACCCTTAAGGTGGTTAAAACAAAAGGAACGAGAGGATAAATTTGGTCTATGACTGACCACTATAACTCGATTGGCAGAGCAGCCCGGCTATTGTGCCAGATGCTCGTGTTAAATGTTTCTTTCGTAATAATTTTGTTAAAAAAAAACATTTAAATTGATTCATAATTGGAGTCTCTTAAAAAGAAGATTATTTTTCAAAATCATGTTGTATCATGTGTTCAATTAAGGCTGCCCTGTTACCATAATGCCACCTGACTGACTATGTGATAGTGTGGTTTTAAAACAGGTTTACTTTCGAATGGGAACGGCTTCTCAAGGACAGCTGGCAGAACACTCCGTTAGGTGCATGGCGACAGATATTCTTCTTGAGGATTGTATAAGTTATTAGCTAGGCGGCCATTCGCAAAATATCCTACCAACATGCAGTGACAGAGCTCTCGGTTAGCCAGGAGGCCTCGCAAATATCACAAAATTATAAAATGACGAGAGGAAAAATTATAGTCATCTGCGGGATTCAAACCCGCGCCATTCACCCCGATAGCCGGAGTAAGCCCTGACCGCTATGCTAACATGATACATTATGACTTATAAATTGAATTTTTTCCTCTCATTCTAAACCATCTTACGGGGATGGAGCGGTGGCTTTAGGGATGGATGGCACCGGTTAGAATCCCGCACATAACTATAATTTTTCCTCTCGTAATTTTGGAACGTTTTATTTAATAATAGAATCATGTGGATGATCATATGGAGATGGATCCATCTCCATACTATGGTTAAGAGCGAGATGACAAATTAAAGTTATATGTCATATGTCGTATCTTAGCGGTCAGAGCATACCCCAGCCGCACATGACTATAATTTTACCTCTCGTCATTTCATAATCTTGTAATGTAATCTGCGAAGCATGCATTATTGCAAAAATTACAAATATTAAATAAGGCTCTCAAATAGCTTTACGACTGCCGTAAGTGATAAATCAAATGGGACGGAACAGCTTCACGTTCTTTTAAAGACATAGATATGTAGATGCCTTCTAGCGGACACCATCCAAAGTAGCGACAGCAAAAAACGTAAATTAACCTAGATGATCGCATAAGAATAACTAGGCAAACACCGCCAGAGTGGACAAATAACAGTCAAGTTATATCCCTTGTGTAAATTTTTAATAATTACGAGTTTTGGAATCATTCAGTAGTGATTCCTGATACAAAATTCTTCCGATGTCAGCAGTGTTTAGCATATTTGCTGCTATATAATATTTTTTGATTTCCAGGCCTCATAGACCACACCAACATCATGCCAACCCCCGATGTCTGCGTCATCAACAATAGCTTCTTCTGGATCTTTGGCTCCTTGGTCGCGTTCTACATTCCAATGCTTACGATGGTGGTGTCTTTTGCGCTGACAGTCCAGCTTCTGAAACGCCAAGCAAGATTGGCGGCAACACCTGTTCCTGGAGGAACTCAGAGAAGGTAAGAATTTTTAAATCACTTTATAAATTTCCTTGAAGATTTCACATTTGGTCACCATCTAAGTTAGTTTTTATGTATGCCTGATGGGTTAGCTTTTGATCACTATATCTTCTGATGGTAAGTGATGATGTGGTCGAAGATGCTATTCAGGCTAGCCTAGAACTACTGGCTGACAAGGACAGCTGCAAGTACACATCATTTGGTGCTTGGCGTCAGATTTTCTACTTGATGGTATGCAAGGTGGTAGGGCATTTTGCGAACGCCTGGCTAGTTAGATTTTGGCGCCTGGTGAAAGATCTGTGGAAACCAGACGCTTTAGCCTGCGGCAGCGTTTAGTCTTTCCACTCCTGCAGATATAGGTAGGCGTTGTTAGAGAGCTGTTTTGCTTATTTTGGATCCTTTTTTTTAGTGCATAGGACTGATTTTGATACAATGTTAGCTTTTATTGCAATCTTAATTCAGGGAAATGGTATTTTCATGAACATGAATAACCCATATAATCTTAAACTGATTTGTTCAATAAGTAAGAAATAATCACCTTTATGTATTTAAAAAGATAAAGGTATACGTCATAAAATAATTTAAAAGAAAACTCAACTCGAATACGAACACAATAATATTCAACGCTCCAACTTTTATTGAATATGCAGACACTGGATTATGTCTACTCGCCCGGCGGCTGTCGAACACACGCTGGGCGGTAGAGTTCGTAATCTCTCTACACGAGTAGGGAAATCGGTAGCGTCAATTGACTTTAACAGATTGTGTATCATACATTTTTAAATCATTCCCTACTTTTAATCTAAAAAAAAACAGTAACACTATAACGGCAAATAATTAATCTGTCTTCATAGATTATATAGCTTCGACTTTCGTGAGACAACTTTTCAGGTATTTCAAACTTTATGAAAGTACGTAAGTAAATCATAGCAAGATGAATAACTGCGTTTGGTAGTGCATACTCTTTAAGTGTCATAAATTACGCCAGCAAATACAATAACATACATTTTTTTTTCATTTGCTGTGTGCCTTTCAAGCTGTTTTTTTTTGCCAAGACAAACGTTTAAAAGTAAACTAGAACAGCAAAGAACATCACGTTAAAAACGTTAAAAACAAAAATCACTATGAAAATTTGCAACTTTATTTTATTCTCGCAGACACAATATGTCAATTACGGTAATCAACGGGGCAATGCTGCCAGCATGCTGGGCACGCTGCCAACTGATAGTGGGCTAGAGCATTTGGACTCCCTATGAGTCCAAATGCTTTTATTGTAGTGTTGTATCTAGTTTGTAGTATATAGTATATAGCAATAGCTGTAGTGTTGTATATAGTTTGTAGTATTTGGTTAATAAAGGCATACCGCCATTAAAAAATTACGGTACGGTTGTATGATATAGACTGGGCGGTATTGAATATTTTTTTGCGTTAAGCAACTTGAAAATCTAGTACTAGTTGAATTCATCGGTTGTCATATTGGTTTATATATTATAAATTCTCCCAATTTTTGTTCTTCTTTGAGGTAATTAATGACAAAATACCTACCTACATCATATTTGTAGCAATTATGGCTCCGTGGTGAGAGTTTTATTCCTGTCATGGATTTGACCTTCACCACATGTCAGTAAGGCGTTTTGGTATTGCTCAGCTGGCTCAC
Source organism: Plagodis pulveraria (assembly GCA_963890685.1). Taxonomy (NCBI): domain Eukaryota; kingdom Metazoa; phylum Arthropoda; class Insecta; order Lepidoptera; family Geometridae; genus Plagodis; species Plagodis pulveraria. The sequence continues at coordinate 9,295,217 of OY982950.1, forward strand.
CACCTAAATGTATTTTTATTGAGAAAAGAGATGCTAGTAGGGTCTGTCGGTGTTTGTAGCTTCATTAGATGTTAGGCGAGTTATTGCAAATTGGCTTGGGGTGTAAGTACTGAATGCACTCTGCCCAAGACAGCAACAGTAGGCGTGTAGCGCATTCTCCGTTTCTCTTGTGTGGTTGACGAAAACGCACTCCTAAGAAGAGTGAAGTTGGCAATATACTCAAGGACACCACTGTAGTTCGAACCGCAGCTGAGACCGTCACGTCGCTTTGATTGTTTGATCTTGCTCTATAACAACAGAATTATATCGTTTAGAGTGGGACTTAAAGATTGCATAAGAATTGTGCTTTTTTGGATAGACACTAGTCAGATATTTATGTTTGCCTCGAATTTGCCAACGACCTCGGTATTCGATGGTGTAACCTCTAATTATCACTGACTATGAACTGGGGATACCTTTACCGTAACGACTGTCAGATGACGCCAAAGCTGCCGACGTAATAGCTGCAAATGGGTCATCCTAGGACAGCGACGAGGAAGTATGAAGTGAAGATTGAGAGAAAAAATAGAAATTGAAATGCAGTTTGAGAACAACAAGAACAACACAAGCAATATGATGGAGGTCACTGGTAGCCGAGCATCACTAAGGAAAAATCCACATCGTGTTAAGCGTTTTCTTAAATCTCGGACAATCAGACAGTTCTTTGCGAATATAGGGACCAGGAAAACAGTATGGATGTGACTGGCAAAGGTGAGATTCAATCAAGTCATTGTAAGTTATTTGGGTTTGTTTGAATTCACCCAAAGAATGGGCTTATATGAAAAATATTTCAGAGAAGCGAGGCAGCCGTTCTCTGTGCATTGCCCTACTTAGCTGGATTGAAAGTGATCCACCATTTACGGAATAAGTCACCTACTGGGCCATGACCCAGTAGATAGCAGTCATCTGTTTAATCTTAAACCAGCCAGTCAACTTACCTTAAGATCAGTGCGTGACATGTCGCTGATGTAAAAAAGAGGGCTCGGTTTCCGCGAAGGATAGAGAGCGTGCCACGATGTGGAAGCGAAAGCTTCTATGCTTGTGGAAGTCCTATATCCCCGCTGCCTTCAAGTAGATATGTGCTACCAACTTCTACCAATGCCATCCGGTAGCTGTGTTTGAAAGCCAGTACTTCAATACAGGTTTAGTCCATTAACAAATTTGATCTCATGATGAAAAAAAACAGGCAAAAGGCCTGTTTCCCGAAGGGGTAGATAATTTTAAATAACCCACAATTTTAAAGCAGCGATAGCTCAGTGGTATTGGCTATGTACTGCCTTGCAGCAGGTCCATGGTTCGAATCCCGCTACGGGCTTGAGCTTCAACGCATGGTGGAAGAGCATTTTGCGAATGCGGGCCTGGCTAGCGCCCACCTTCAAATAGAAAATCTGTCGCCAAGCACTTAACAGTGTGCTCCGGCAGTACTCTTTTAAAGTTAGTAAAATTACAGGCACATCAGGCCTAACAACTGCACGTCTCAGTGTGACGGGCAGAGTGCAAGTCGTCGTTGACGAAATGCATCTGTTAAAGGCAGAGGTTAGTCCACTTAACATCAGGTGGGCCTCGGGCATGTTCCGTCACTATAACATAAATAAATCTAATTATTCATTTCAGTCTAATATAGACCAGTATAATCTAATTTCTTCAGTCTAATTATTTAGAATTCATAAATTATAATTTTATAATCAGAAATGAAAAATAAAATGTCTCTTAACCCATGCCAATGACGTAGCTGTCGCTGAGTGGATACTGATTTATGAAGCACCCTGAATATATTGTCACCGTGCTGATTGCATCGGAATGGAGTCATTATCTCGTCAGTGTAATGAAAAGCTTCATTCGTTAACAGCTATTTTATTTACATCTGAGTATAATTTTACTGCAACAAATACGAGTAGGTAACTAGTGAAATTTAATAAAATATATTGTAATAAATATTTAAATAGCTTAAGTAATAGATTCATGTTACTTTGAGGAAAGGCATTTTTATAATAGTTTAAGTTACTATTAAATTAATATAAAAAAATACTTATATAAAAATATAATCTAATAACAATCACTCCTAGTTTTGCTGTCAGCCGACGTGATTTCATAATCAAAAATTGTACAGATTTCCTTACGATAACATATATAAAAGAAGTTTTTTAAAACACGAGTAAATAGCGCGTGCGTATGTTTTTTGGTAATAATAAAAAAGCAGTCGTCAAAATTAGGCCTACTGTTGTAATTTTTATTGTAACATCATTAATAACTTGTTCGTTGGCTTTGGACGAAATAATACATGACTAATATAATCCTAGGTTATTTTAGTTTAGAACTAGAAATAAGATAAGGAACACGTGAATTTTCCCGTCATTTTTCGATTTTCCAAAGTGTATGAAAATCACCCCCGTGGGGTGCCGGGTTAGAATTGCACCTCCCCATTTCATCCCGTGGGTGTCGTAAGAGGCGAATAATGGAAAAATACTGAAAGGTGGGCAGCAGCAACTTCTAAACAACTGCCATCTTACACTGCGATCCCCAAGCCGCCTGCCAAGCGTGGGGATTATGGCAAATAGCCCCTTAATAGGGGAGGCTGTGTTCAGCAGTTGACGATTCGGCTATTACAGTACAGTACAGTATGAAAACCACAAGGAAGTTTTTACTAAAGTGTTTAACTCAAATGATTTGAATTTTCAGTTTGTCATCAATACTAAAGTATACGTCGGTGAACGTTTGAAAGCCGTTTATTTTCTGAGATAGAATCGTACTTACTTAGTTATACTTTTATGGATGCAAATCTGGAATAAAAACAATTTCATTTCATTTCATTTCATTAGTAATACCCGTTTTACAGTACGTAAATAGAAAATAGTACGTGCTCATGTTCGGATTTAACCAAGAAGGTTGCTTATTCACGGGCAGCAATTGGCTGGACACATTCATGTAACCAATGCATGTAACTTAGGGGAAGAATGTCCAAAGATATTAAGCATTTTGACCTCGTAAACAAACAGTAAGAAGTTTTAACTCGCAACATAAAGCACAGTTTTAACCTCGCCCAGTTTTATACGATTACACCGACGTAATCTCGATGGCCGCCATTTAAAAGGTAAAGAATTGAACCAGTGATGGCTTAGTGGCATTGGCTATGGATTGCCGCACAGCAGATCCATGGTACGAATCTCGCCGCGGGCTTGAGCTTCACCGCATGGTGAAAGGGGCATTCTACGAATCCCGCCTGGCGCTAGCCACCCACCCTCAAGTAGGAAATCTGTCGCCAAGCGCTTAACCATGTGTTCCAGCAGCAGTTCTTGAGCCAGTAATTCTAGGTTGAGCGTGTTAACCCCTTCGACCACATCATCACTTATCATCAAGAGAGATTTTGGTCAAAGGCTTACCAATCAGCAATAAAAATAATAGAAATAAAAACTATGCAAAACATAAATAGAACCACACCGTAATAGTCTAAGATCCCGCTGCAGATTGGTGTGCTCATCGACTTTTTGTTTAAAACCAAATTTTTATGTTTATTTATAGTTAAGAGTATATATATTTACTAGGGTGCCTATCAAAATTTGGCCGCCATTATTTTTAATTAAATTATTTTTAATTGATTTTTGGTAAAAAATTTCGTTTATTTATTTTTTAAATAAAATAACGTCTACATCACGGTAATTAATATGAAGATTCTAAAAAATCACGGTTGCCGTTGCGCACCTGGCCGCACCTCTTTGCAGCCAGGTGTAAACAGGTATGATTTCGATGAATTTATACGTTTATAACCTATTTTTATTAATTATATGTCAAATTGAAGCTAATTTTTTTCTATTAATTATCATATAAAGTTGCTTAATTAAATCTGGCCGCAAATAAGGGTTGCTGGCTGTTAAAGATAATTAATATTTAAGGTAGAGTGAAAGAGAGTTAGCGCGTAACATCATTTGTCAGACGAGGACAGCGATTGCCGGCTGTGCGACGCTTTTAAGCCATTGCGCATGCGTCGAATGTTAGTGTTCTCAACTGAACAGATGCAGCATTTTTATTCTAACATAAAAACCACGCTGTTTTGGAGTTCGTAATAAACAACGTTTTCCCCTCGTGAGTACAATCTGTCCACCTCCTATGACACAATCGTCCAAACTGCTCACGTTTTTTTATCCCGCGACGCCCCGTAACGTTTTTTTGTAGTACTAAGTAGTTTTCCATTACCTAAACATGTCACCCTACCATCCCCATACCCCAATATATTACCTATACCATACAAAAAATAACATTTTCATACATTTAGTTTGAGTGGATCAAACAGCGAATAAAAATATATATATTTCCAGATTTTAAAGGTATTTTGTTTTTTAATCGAGTTTATTTGTGGCAGTAATTAATAAATACAATTAAATACTTGAATAAAATCTAATAAAATTTTTAAAAAATACTTTCGCAATAAAATTTTCTTTTACTTAAGTCACCTTGGTTTTATTTTTTTATTTTTTAAATTAATATTAAATATCGACGTTCTAATTAGCAAATTATCTAACTCCATTTTAGAGAATCTTTTATTTGTACGGAAAAAAACAATTACTTCAAAATTTATTATCATTTTAAAAAACCATTTAATATCCTTTATATCTAATAGAGATATAATATTTAAGTTTGAATCATTCAAATAATTTGTAATTGGATTATTGCTTTATCAAAATGTTAAAAAAATTACCCTCTAAAAAATAAGGAGTTAGAAAAATTGCTAACTAGACCGTCGATATATCAAATCAATATTAATTTTTTGTTGCAATTTTTAAATTTGTCATTTTGAAAAAAATTACATATTTTTTGGAGTATTTATTATAAGTCGTCTCTATAACTCCCCGGTGGTTGAGAACACTAACATTCGACGCATGCGCAATGGCTTAAAAGCGCCGCACATCCGGCAATCGCTGTCCTCGTCTGACAAATGATGTTACGCGCTAACTCTCTTTCACTCTACCTTAAATATTAATTATCTTTAACAGCCAGCAACCCTTATTTGCGGCCAGATTTAATTAAGCAACTTTATATGATAATTAATAGAAAAAAATTAGCTTCAATTTGACATATAATTAATAAAAATAGGTTATAAACGTATAAATTCATCGAAATCATACCTGTTTACACCTGGCTGCAAAGAGGTGCGGCCAGGTGCGCAACGGCAACCGTGATTTTTTAGAATCTTCATATTAATTACCGTGATGTAGACGTTATTTTATTTAAAAAATAAATAAACGAAATTTTTTACCAAAAATCAATTAAAAATAATTTAATTAAAAATAATGGCGGCCAAATTTTGATAGGCACCCTAGTAAATATATATACTCTTAACTATAAATAAACATAAAAATTTGGTTTTAAACAAAAAGTCGATGAGCACACCAATCTGCAGCGGGATCTCGTACTATAAGCATAGTTAGAACATATCAACACAAAATTTACTCTTAACGGGAGTCTAACTATACTTTAATAGCTGATAGGCTAGTCTTTGACTGCTATCTAACCTAATAAGTGATGATGTGACCTAAGATGTTGTTCAGGCTAACCTAGCATTACTGGTTTTCATGGACAGCTGCCGGAACACACCGTTAGATGCTTGGCTACACTTTAAACTAGCTTTTAGCCGGTTTCCATTATTTGCTAGTTTAACTTAGGTCTTATACTATCATCACACCGAACGCTTCTATATACTACCACATTTAAGGCAGATGAACGTACAATGGAGGCTTAGTAACAAGGTCCCATTATCTAAGACGCAAAATCTTCTAAACCATATAATTTCAAAAAGTTGGCAAGAAACGATAGTTGGTGGATGTTGCAGAAGTACCAAATACACAACGCAACCTTGACTCAATATTAATGTTCGTTTCGTTTCGTTTGAGAATGTAAACTAATATATCCACAAAACTTTAGTATAATTGATGTGGTTTACATTTATTAACATTCATTTATACGGAACTGCGTCAGTAATTAATCTTATTTAATTTGTTATATCGGTACCGCCATACAAATATATATTCCAATTTAAAAATACCCAAATTACAATAAATTATTGTATGTAGTAATAATTTATTTTTAAGTTATAAGATACTTAACTTTCAATGTCATATTGCAATGGCATTACTGGCAGAACTTTAGGTTTTGTGAAAACACGAAACAACTTCCAACGTTAAAAGTTAGAAGAATTCGGTATCATGTTGATTACAAACACTCTTAGCTTACATTTTCAGTGACAAAAGTTAGACCTATATTTTTCATTCTTTTCAGTAATGCATACCACCTACAAGATTGCTATTGTTACTCGCCCACATTATATTGATCACTATCAACAAGGGTGTTATTAAAACTTACGTGGTTTTCACTCATTTTAGTAAGTAATACAGGATATCTAACCTGAAGTAGTCAGATAGCTCCGAATATAGTTTCAATGAAGTTAAGCGGACTATCCTCTGCCTAAAACAGATACATTTGGTGAAAATTCACGAATTGCACTGCGCCCGTCACCTTGAGACATGGTTGTTAAGTTTCATGTGCCTGTAATTTAACTGGCTCTCAAGGATTGCTGCTGGAATACACCGTTAGGTGCTTGGCGACAGATTTTCTACTTGAGGGTGGTCGCTAGCCAGGCGGGCATTCGCAAAATGCCCTTCGATTCGAACCATGGATCTGCTGCCCGGCAGTCCATAGCCCATGCCACTGAGCCATCACTGCTTCAATATATATCTGCCTCCTTCACATGAGTTATCCCATATTTACTAAAAATCTACAAGAGTTGTAATTAACATATTATCATCCATGGAAAGGCTTATTATCAAATACTTTCCCAGTTAGGTATTTGAGTAAAACTTAATAATAATATATCGTTTATTTGCCAGAACTTTTGGTTACAATCTACTTATACTAATAAACATATAGAATTAATTAATCGTAATATTAAACTACAACTATGGACAATAGCTCCCACACTGGGATTCCCTGTGTTGTGGGAGTCTAGTCTCTTCCTGTGGTACATATTTTGTGTTATTTATTTTCTATAAGGAAATAACTACTAATTACTGTTAGTTAGTACCCACCCACGTATATTTCATCAGCTGTGAATCCACTCGCTTACCTAAAACACCAAGGGCACATCATTTACATTGTCACTACAACTACGTACCTACGAACGGAAACAAAGAAGTTACTTACCTACGTCAAAGTTACTTTCCAAGAAAAAGTAATCCGATATCTATATGGTGATCTCATGTACACTGGTGACTTGTTTCCATAAAAATACTTAAGAATAACTCATAATATCAATTTAATTACATGTATTCAAGGCCACGAACACAACCAAAGACACATTTCCCGACTCAATAACAATAATATAACAGCGTCATAAAATTCATATGTGCATACACGTCACACTTTTTTTAAGTTAATACTTATTTGTTCGTTTTTGGGTCAATGTTCTACACAAAATATCTATTTTTTTAGTAACTTACCCAGTTTACAAGCTTTGAACAGTGACATACGAATGAATGACGAATAACGGACAGACATACAGTAGAGTTTCATTAATATAGCTTCGTTTATGCCGGAACCCTAGAAAGCCAATCTTAGGATGGCAAAAAGAGTGGTGAAAACAGTATAAATTTGAATTTGTTTTAGTTGTACAACAATACTCTCTCTCTGTCTACCACATAGGACTAAAACATTTCTGGATAAACAATGTTACGTACTTGGTCATGTCGACCCTTCAAGTATCAAATGTTGTAAAAGCCATTTTGGCTAAATCGACTTTTTGTCATTTTCTTGCTAATTAAAACGTGCTCTATAGAACTGTATACTTAAAATGTTGATATTCGCAAAAAAAAAAGTTTTTTCTACCCAGCTTTTTTTCACCCTGAAAATGAATTTGTCCAATAAAAATGATGCAACCACCTTTATAGGCTCAAAATTAAAAAAATAAATGAGGTAAAAGACAAGATGCTGTCACGCATGACTGAAACTACATTTTGTAAATAATATATTGTAAATTAAAATTAATTATTTCTCGTAAAAGCCGAAGTACTTAATTGATAACATGTTGTAAATGATCTAATATGTATTTGCATGGCTGATACAACATTTGTTACAAATGCTCATTAATCGGAAATATAATATCTGAATACATTTTTGTGATTATGTGATTTTTAAAAATGTACAAAATGACTTTTATCACACAGATACGAACCAAAATCAACAGTTTGTGCTGTCGTTTGTTGTAAAAGCAGAGACACTCCACAACGAGCGGTGCAAGAGAGGATTATAAATTATTTGTCTAATTGTTTGTTTAGTAATTGCTAACTGTTTTTGGTTTATTTAAATTCAGTGGTGATAGATGATTGCGCTCCTCTTGCACCATCTGTCAGTTTCAAAGAACCTTCCACTTCTTGAGACCGAGCTAGTGACACGCCATGCAGCGACGACTGACCATTTCGTTTCTTGATCAAAAATTGACCTTAAGAAGGGTAATATACTATCGACAATTATCTATATAAAATTGATATACACCACCATAAGCACTGTTGTCACAACACTAGGAGGAAGGATATTTTAAATTTGGAGTGTGTCCGATACAACACACTAGTTGCCAGATAAACCGAACCAAGAATTCCACTCTCGAGGTTAGTTTCTCGATGGCCCCTGCCCTACAATTACTTACTTGCAAAAAGACGAGAATGGCGTAAACAATGTTGCAATATTTAAAAAATAGTAAATGTATGTTAAACTAGAATAGCAGCAAGATTTTTTGGCAGGTAGTTCAGATGTTTGGACTTGTAGTGAAATAAACTTATCCATTGAAGATGATGATAAAAAAAGAAGAAGAAAGAAAAGAAAACGTGATGTCTTATGAACCGACAGTACTATGGAGGATTCAGAAGACAGACGCACCTCAATATCAAGAAAATGAACACTCGCTCGAGTTAAATATTATAAAATTGCTTTTAATGTACTCAAAAAATACCAATATATACAGCCAAGTACGTACGTAATAAGAATATACAAAACTGTAGAAATAGAGTAATTTTTAAAAGATTTCATAGAGATTTCATCGAGATGCCTTATGACAAATGACATAGTTGCTAAGGCTCATGTGCTTGTAATTTCACTGGCTTCGAAGGACAGCTGCCGGGACACACCGTTAGATGCTTGGCAACAGATTTTCTACTTGAGAGTGACAGCTAGCCAGGCAGGCATTTGCAAAATGCCCTTCCACCATGCGGCGAAACTCAAGCCCGCGGCGGGATTTGAACCATAGACCTGCTGCGCGGGAGTCCTTAGCCAATGCCACCTAAGCCATCACTGCTTTTATGCTGAGCATTTGACAAATACAGTTCATTTATCACGATTAATGATATTAGTGAGTGTATTTTTCTAAGTAATACTTAATAACTTGTTAATAATAATATATAAAAATAGTTGCTAATGTTATTTTTATGTAGTATAAGCCAATTAATTTCTTAACTGCGATAGCTAGGAATTTTAGACTTATAGTAATAGAGAGAAATCACAACTACATGGGTATATATCTGACTGGTTTGAATAAAGTTATAAAAACAAAGAAACTACATAGAAAATAAGTCTGACCATTTTAGTTTTTTAGCGTTTCCTAAAAGTCGTGATATGGCTTTTACAACATTTGTTACTCGAAGGGTCGATATATGCATACCTATTAAAAAAATAGAGGCGTCTTTATATGTATGTATTTATAAACAACAAGTTAAGAATAGAGTACCTACCATTGCTCATCATGAAGTACCTAATGACACAATCCGAAGTCATTAATTCATTTGTATACCAAACTTGTACTGACCGTTAAAGGAGTACCTAGATATTTCAAACTACATATAATAATAATTATTTATAAAATAAATTATTGTGTTATAGACGTTAACATAAATTGTGCTAACGTTCTACAACACGCGAATATTACTTACTGATACAAACAATATATTGATATTCTCACTCTAATACAACTGGCAGGTATACATTTATTTAAGATATAGAAAATTTTTCATTACTACCGTACTACACTTTGACACTGACAGTCAACGTCAAGCAGCGATTAGCCATAAGAAGAAGAATTTACAGATTTTGGTATACACGCTTTCACTATGTATATATATATATGTATATCCACATTATTTCGTTGCGTAGTATAAGAATTAAATTTATTTTAAGGTTAATAAAGTTGACTTACTGCTCCAGTCTATGTACTGTGCAAACCACCGAACCTTTTGGCTGTTAGCCAGTATATTAGCTGCTCTTACTGAGCTAATAAACCGAAATGGTAGCTTAACTAGCGAAATGAGAGCCTTTTATGCTTTGTTTAGCTCTTCACACTCATTGAGATGGGGTTAGTAGCTCGTAAAACTTTTTATGTATAATTAAGTGACGGTTGGCAGATGGCCTAATCGTTAACGACGCAACATGCGACTGCCAATTTACAAAACAGTTCAGTTCAGAATATTTGACCAAATTTTTTCATGAGTATACATACAAAATATTAAATATCTAACACGTACAATAATTATAATTAACGAATATAATACATATTGAACTAGCTTTCTGGACGCAGCTACGCCCTCGCGTATGTCTGTTATCGCGCAAAACTATTAACCTCTTTTTTCGCAGTTGGATAGAAACTATCCTTTGTCTTTTCCCGGTTCTCAAACTATTTCCATACCGAATTTCACCCCAATCAGTCTAGTAGTTTTTAAGTTTATTTGTTGCATGTAAAAATTCAAATCTTTCCTCACGTTGGAGTAGTCAAACACATAAACTTGATTTTGTATATTTCACGTAGAATAAGTAGGTAGTTTTAGGTTACACAATTGGTAGCGTTCTCATGTACGTAAGGTTGGTGGCCGATTGGCGAGCCCCTCTCGTCTAGCGGCGTTGGTCCGCTCTCCATGGTGAGACGCTCCCGCACCTGAACTGGTTTGCAGCGTGAACACCACTTTATAATATTAGTGTAGATTATAATAGATTTCATTTACAGTGTTTAGTTTTATAGACTCGAATGGTTTCATAACTTCCAAAGTGGCTTCTTAGCGAAACGGTCTGGGGCTGATAATGTTGATTACGTGAACAACGAATACTGGTACTTACATAAGATTTGATCACTGAAATGACAGCAACCTCTTTAGCGTGTCGTAAACACAGGACAAAGAAACAATAAAGCAATTAACAACTTACTCTAGTAAGGGAAACTAACCCTAGATAAATAGTACGGGATATCGGAAAAAATTGTATTATAGTAAAACAACTTACAGCTCTACAAATACTTTATACCGTACTATTTTCAATTTCATTTATATTTAGAAGATACAATTTTAATTCTTCTTCTTCGCATGTTTTATGCTTGATAGGTTAACCTTTGACCACTATCTTACCTGATGGTAAGTGATGATGTGGTCGAAGATGTTGTTCAGGCTAACCTTGAAGTACTGGCTCTTAAGGGTAGCTGCCGGAACACACCGATATCTCCTCAGAAAGGTATTTATTAATATGTTTATATAAACAACATAAATAAACACAAAAAGTGAATAGGATTTTTTCATATTTAAATTCGTACTGTGATAGGTAAGTTTTTATTTTTAAGTATTTTGCATAATTGGATTTCATTGAATGATGTTTATGGGAATATAATAAATAAATAAAAATTTGTTCCGCAATATGTTACTGTTACAACATACTCGTAATTAAAATGTTTTTATTACTGATAGGTAAGACTTTGAGCACAATCTCACCTGATGGTAAGAGATGATGTGGTCGAAGGTGTTAACAGTCTTAACCTAGAATTACTGGCTCTCAAGGACAGCTGCCGGAGCACACCGTCAAGTTAATGGCGACAGATTTTCTACTAAAGGGTGGGCTTTCGCAAAATGCCCTTCCACCATGCGGTATAGCTCAAGCCCGCGGCGGGAGACGAATCATGGACCTGCACGGCAGTCCGTAGCCAATGCCACTGAGCCATCACTGCTTCAAATGATTTCATATTCTCGGACGACTTCATAGCGCAGAGCATATGAGAAAATTCTTGTTTATATTGTATTTATTGAAAGGCACACTTTTGACCACAATCTCTACTGATAGTAAGTAATAGGGTAGTTGACACAGTCTAAAATAAAATACAGTGTAACGTTAACATGATAGTCGTTGGAGCACAGAACTCGATGAAATTAACAAATTATTTATTCTGCATTGGATTACCTTTATTTTGAATAAACAAAATGTGTTTAAATTTTCTTTAAGTCACGTGATCTCAAACGGAAGTAAAGGCGGAAATTATGTCATAAGGACAAAAACAAAGCCACAGAATAGGTAATAGTAATCGTGAGAGTTTGCTTCCAAAGGTTTTGACAGTGACAATTGACATTAGTAATTGCTAATAGCAAGCAACCTACAAAATGTCGTATCACTATCGATTTACTACTTAGGCCCCTATTTCACTATCAAATCCATTGGATCCCATATATTTAATAGTGTAATACGTACATTTGACTCATTTATCTGTGATCATATTTCGCCGTGAGATTTGATCAAAGATCAGCATAGATAATAAAACCCAAACTCGGAACAAGAATCTATGGAAACATTTTGCAATTATTACTCATAGTAATACAACAACTTTAAACAGTTGGAAAAGCTTATGTTTATCATTATATTTATTCCGATGTCACTGCACGCCATTGTCTCGATCACTTGAAAGTGTTTACATTTCGGGATTACAAAAATGTTCAATAAAATAGTGATTTTGAACCGATTAAAGTTGTTAAATTACCATGTATGAAAAATAATTGATAATGCTGCCACTCATGTATCCGTGCTTCAAACTGTGTAGGTTCTGTGATTGTTTTATTCAGTCTACATACACCCCTACACTATGGTACACGTTCTGCCGAACAACCTGTATAATCGATTACGCACGACACTACAACAAGCAAGCAAAACGTATTACATTTCAGCACTATTTGTTTTTGCACTAGTGACGTCATAAGCATACAGGCTGCCATTGAATGATGTTTTAGCGCCAATTTTGAAAGTTGAAATAAAAAGATGGATTTCTAGTATTTCAGGACTCCTAAAAAAAAAATTAAAAATACTATGTGTATATTTCAGTGTTCTAAATAATTTAACATACTTTAAAAAACAAGTCAACAACCCTATTATGTAGATTAAGATAGTAAATGTATTAAAAATAGAATTGGATCTCAAGAACAAATGCTGAAACACATCTTTAGGTGCTTTCACTGATGGCTGGTAGATAGCCAGGCTGGCATTGACAAAATGCCTGCTATGCAAAAAAGCGATGAAATCCGAACTATAAACCTTTTGCGCTGCAGTTTACGGTCAATTCCACTGGGCCATGACTGCTTTTAAATCCTTATTACCAATTAAAATGCCCACAAATGAGCAAAAAAAATAATTTATCACGTTATGCAATATGTTTGTCGCAGATTTGCAAGTTGTAAGGTTGCAGTCAAAGTATCGCTGTTTAGAGCCTTCTGCCATTCATTTTAGACGTGTAGTCTGTGGACCAGCTATACGCGGAGGAGAATCAGTGCTCTGCGCGTGCAATATAAAAACACATTCGGGATGATGTTGGGGCTGCCCTGGAGATGCAGCGCTTCGGGTATGTTTGCTGATGCTCGTGTAGACGGCATCAATTCCATCATGCGTAAGTGAGCGGCCTCGATGCTTAGCCGTGTCCGGGGCAATGCCAATAGTCTCTTGCGTGTTATTACAGGTAGATATAACTGCCCCATCATCACCCATGCAGCTCGGCTCCATGTTCTTATAGATAGGTTATATATATTATGTGAATGTTTTTGAACTATATATTATTATGTTTTATTGACTCCTGTAATTATTATTGCTTTTGGCATTATTATTATTAAACGCTTTATTTAATGTAAAACTATGGACTATGTCTGTAATAAAATGAATTGAATAACATCCTACATGTATATTGATATAATTAGTGACATGGGCTATTGCTTATTTGGTGCAATACAAAAAGTAATAGTTTTTAACAACTCATGTTATACAGGTACCGATTAAATATGAATCCATAGATTACCGAACTGGCATCAGCTGTGTTTCAGGAACCATAAGCTTCTCCCATAATAATTATGACACTGGCACTTACGTCATATTATTATTAACTATGGGCGACAGAATATCCACTTATATTATTTTTTACAACTGGCCGTTTTCACCAAGTATTTAATTTTAGTTGTTTTTGATATTATGTCAGTCTTTGGTTTTTTTTCTAGTGATATGTACAATTTTACTGGTTGTCTTTTATTTATTCTTTTTCTACCTAGTTGCTTTTGTGGGTACTGAAGAAGGTACTGTGTGCTTCTCTCCATTACCTATCCGGTGCTTGCAATATAAACTTAGCGCTTCAGGAACGTATAGTGTGCGTGTGAAGTATATAAGTGTAAGAGAGTTTGTAATGTATGTTGTGTGTTTACAATTGACTACAAAGAGTGTTTGGATATATTCTTACTCTCGTAAAGATGGTTGGTATGAATGAATAAGTGTGTTAATGAAAGACTATATTATGTAATGTTCATATTAACTATTCTACCTTAGTTATCTCAACTGATAATAATATATATTTTCTCTATAGAGAATCCCACTATTTAGTGAGACGGTTTCACGACGTAGCAAACATTTTGCCTGTGATCAAGCCATTGAGCAATATTTTAAATACAAAAACATAAATCCTTAGCATAAAGATATCATTCGTAAAGTATCTTTCAAAATTCTCTGAATACAGAGTAAAGTAGATAGAAAATACAGAGTAAGCAAACTGAGTTACAAACTCTACGAGATTAGCGGTGAACAAAGACTTGAAAAAAATCTTTTTTCACTGGAAACTGCTTACATTTACTTATGTAAATGTGACCCGACCCCTTGTTTCACCTTTGAATGTAGCAGATAAAAATGTACTTTTAATCCGCATTTTAGACATGTGGCATAAAAAGGTCGCGATAAGTAGACTTAATTTCATAATCTGTATTTGTATGACGCCGTTTTGTTATTATTTGTTTTGGTTCTTCTGTACCAAAAAATAAAGGAAATTTTTTTTATATAATTTTGACTATTTTTACTGTTTATCCTGTTCTGAGTGGTATTTTAATCATAATTTTTACTCATTGTTTTTTTTTTAATTCGAAACGCTCGTAGCGAAGTTTACTTAGCTGTTCTCAACCGATCAGCAAAGTTAAGCAACGTCGCGCGCAGTCATGAGTTGGATGGGTGAACGAAATGTGTGCGTGAACTCTAAGGTTGTCATCGTATGAATAATTGTTGTGCTTATCTACCTAACAATCTTTTGATGCTATTAATATGACTTATTAGATTTCGTAGGTTACCTTACCTACCTTCAGAAACATTTACAAGCACAATAATCCAACTCCATGTACGACGTAGGAATATGCAACACACAACCGAGTACGTTAGATTAGGTACTTCACATTTCATTCGCATTACTTAGTTCTACAATAATATATACCTACACTATACAAAAAGAATAATTCCAAGTTCACACTTTATACAAGTTATGATAATAAATATAATCACCATAATAATTTATGTTCTTCTCGTACATATAATAAACAATCATGATGTGTGCCACGTGTCAACCGTGGCGAAGGTCGGTATGTGTATTGCTTTTCTCTATGGTAGGTATAGGTCTAGGTATAGGTTACAAAGACACTTGTTTCCATGCAAACAAAGTCGATATCCACGGATATTTTTTGCAAACGCAAAGTAACGCCTGAATCTATTCATTATAAATTATTATGTTTGTATGTTTTTCAATACCTACTGTAAATTACCAGTTTTTATAAGTTACCTACTGGATAACTGAAGAACGACAAATAGGTAGGTACTTAGTGTAGGTTACGTGAATGACTTGCCTCATGTTATCCTTAGGGAATCTACAAAAGCTCCTTTGATTGTTTAGTTGATAAGCAACCGTACAAGCAAAAGATTACCCCATTCTCAACTTTTAAAATACTCGTACAATCGTCACGTCATCGTGCGCGAGTTGCGAGTCCCGTACTCAAGTCGGCTCAGCGACAGCTCAGAATCGGTGGCGGGGTGAGGAAGGCTCATTTTGGTGGGGGGTGAGAGTTTCCATTCTATACGTAGTATTATTATATTTTCTATGGCGTTGTACTGTGTGTCGGTCGATCCCAATACGATAGTTAAAGAACGATAGGAAAAAAATGAGTTTTGACTCATTGTCATGTTAGTACAATTGGTTAGAGCATACTCCAGCTAAAGGGATGGACGCGGGTTCGAATCCCGCACAGAACTTAAATTTTTACTCTAGTACATTTGTAATTTTGTAATATTTTATTATTTTCCCTCTGTGGCATGTAATTCCTTTATCTATCAATGATTGTATTTATCGTTTGTTAGAATTTGAATACAGAACTTAGTCCTTTTTTGTCGGTTGTTTTTATTCTCGCGTGAACGTATATAGAGTTGTAAAATTAACATTATAGGTATGTAGTTTACTAATGAAATTTATTTTTTGTTATTGATGATAGGTAAGCCTTTGACCACAATCTCAACTGATGGTAAGTGATGATGTGGTCGAATGTGTTAACAGGCTTAACTTAGAATGACTGGCACTAAAGGACAGCTGCCAGAACACACAGTTAGGTGCTTGGTGACAGATTTCCTAATTGAGGGTGGTCGCTAGCCAGGCGGGCATTCGCAAAATGCCCTTCCACCATGCGGTGAAGCTCAAGCCCGTGGCGGGATTCGAACCATGGACCTCTGCGTGACAGTCCATAGCCAATGCTTCTGAGCCATCACTGCTTTAAAATAAAAATATAATATACTTCTTCAACTGACTTCCAAAACAGAGGAGGTTGTTGTATGTGACAAAAAATTAGGTTTCCAACTAAAATCAATATTTATCCGAACACTGACGAAATACGATGTATTCCGTACAAAATTAGCTGATTTTCGCTTTCCAAAGTTTTTTTTATGCTTATTTGCTTAGGTTAGCTATTGACCACTATCTCACCTTTTGGTAAGTGATAATGTGGTCGAAAATGTTGTTCAGGCTAACCTAGAATTACTGGCTCTCAAGGGCAGCTGCCGGAACACACCGTTAGGTGCTTGGCGACAGATTTTCTACTTGAGGGTGGTAGCTAGCCAGGCGGGCTTTCGCAAAATGCCCTAACACCATGCTATAACGACTGCCATCCTAAGACGACAACCAGGACCGACAGCTTAACGTGCCCTCCGAATCACGAAGCGCTCAGTAATTATGTCACTAGCGGTCACCCATCCAACTCATGACCTCGGCGGACGTTGCTTAATTTTGCTGATCGGTTAAGAACAGCTCAGCAAACTTCGCCACGAGCGCTAACAAAGTTTCAGTAGTTTACTATTTTATCTTTGTAACTAAAAATAAATATGACTGTCAGTTGTCAGACTGTAAGTCTCAGAATGACCTATGTAATTTTATTACATAATGAAATGTATTACAACATGGTGGCACAAGACAAAAAGTAACTTATATTTGAACCAGCGAGTTACTAATAGTCTTGGTATGTACTTTATTTGGCTCTTCTTTGGTTTAACTCACTTTACACACAATTAATTTCACTAAGAGAACGAAATTTCCGATGAGAGGTGATAATTTTTTTTTCAAATTATTGGAGCACAAAATTTTATTTCCTGGCGGGAATCGAACCTGCGTCCTCCGATTTCGCGCCGCATTCCTTAACCACTCTGCATTTGGCACGAAATCCTAAGAAGCGGGTTTGATTCCCGACCGAGCCATAATTTTTTTAGCTCAAATAATTTATGAATATATGATTTTCACCTAGCCCGCGATAGTGCTTGTAACTATATTTAAAAAAATAGAGGTGATTAATTTTGTAAATCAATCGAGGCTCCTTGACATCATATTTCTATCTCTTTTTTCATGAGTAGAAAACAGGTTCACTAATATTTACTTTGCTTACAATATTTTTGATAATTTACTTACAATACTGTTATTTTTTGGTGTAGAACAAATCTTATAAAACGTAACAACATCAATATTGATTCAAAACAATAACAATAATATTTGGGCCGTTTGGTATAGAGACGTTGGGTCCGTGGGGGCCGGGAGCTCATCGTATTTTACAAAATTTATCAGAGCGCTTGGTCGATGCGACGCGCGATCTTAATGCTGTCACCTATTTGGCTCAAAGAATAAGCATTGCAATTCAACGGGGCAATGCTGCCAGCATGCTGGGTACGCTGCCAGTGGGCTAGAGAATTTAGACTACCTATGAGTCTGCAATGACTTATAGGGATCTAAATGCTTTTATTGCAGTAGCTGTGGTGTTGTATATAGTTCGTAGTATTTTGTTACTAAAGGTATACCGCCGGTAATAAAAATAACAAAGCAAGAATGAAATCTTCTGAATGAAATCTGTTAAGTAACAACAACATCATCCTACGATATTTATTGGAAATATTGATAGTAAATTGGTATCGAATCGCAATGCTGCCACTCCAACATTATTGCGAATCCTTCTTCGCAAAGTAATGAAATAGTAGCGGCATTGTTGAAGCGAATTAATTATATGAACAATCGATTAAACTCTGACGAGCACTGACGAGGTCTTTGAAACAGTATTGGTTTTGTTTGCGTCTACGAGGAGTCTTTCTCTATAGAATCCTTAATAATAGACTCTGCTACTTAAGTCCGAAATGAGAGTTTTTGTCTGTCTATATTTAATCTAAAGACTAGCTAATTAAGTTGGATAGTAAGCATATATAGAGAATTCTGTATGGTTGAGGAGAATTTTGCGAAAGCCTATTGACCACTATAAGATTTTCTGGACGATATATATTTATGATCTGTCCTTAAGAACCAGTAATTCTAGGTTAGCCTGAACAACGTTTTCAACCATATCATCACCTACCATCAGGTGATATAGTGGTCAAAGACTAATCTATCAACGTAAAAAAAAAAATTGGATTATGTCTGGAATCTCAACATTTATATGAAAAGTTTTTGCGTAGAAAACTGCAAAATATGAAATGCAATTTCGTTTTATTATATTCGATGCCATTAGTATTTCTAACTGTTTTAATGTTTTAAAGCAGCAGTCTTTGTGAACCAGTAAAATTACAGGCACGTGAGACTTACCAACTGTTTGTCTCAGGGTGACGGGTGCAGTGCAGTTCGTCACTTGTAGCGAAATGATCCTCTTATAGGCAGAAGTTACCGCTAAACGTAAAATTCTAGGTTACCCTGAGTATCTTCGACTACATCATCACTTACAATCAGGTGAGATAGTGGTCAAAGGCAAACCTAACAAGCATAAAAAAACGTGCGACTCGTGCCTTTTCCGTCACAATCACAATAAAGTAATATGATTTATAAACCAAACTACTGCACAGAATTTGATGAAATTAAAATATGTATTATAATAAAAGTAAAAACATATACTGATATTTTCACTTAAAACATTGGGATATGTCATTATGTTAATTCCTTGTTTGTCAACCTTGTTCAAATAACCTATCAAAGTTCTAGTAATAGCAGATTTCTTAGGGCCTGTTTCAGAATGTTCGAGAAGTTCCGGTTATACTACCGAGAACATAAAATAACTGAATGATAAAAATGACAACATGCAGCGCGTTTTTAGCTATAGCCGATGGATAGGCTAAATCGATGACTGTGAAATACAAAGATAGTGTTTTATTAATTAAATATGTTCTGGGTAGTATAACCGGAACTTACTCGAACATTCTGAAACAGGCCCTTAGTGAACGAGTTCGTCCCGGGAAGTGCTGGCTATATACCTATTTCTTTAGCTTCTTCAGGTTGGAGAAAATGCGAAATAATAATAATACCTAATAGTAAACCAGACAATCTGCAGTCATATAGTTTTGAAGGTGAAATCAAAACCAACAATTTTTTTTTGTTTTACGAGCTCTCGCAATTCTGAACCCTAAAAAAGCAAGGTTTGAAACCTCGTTTATTTGGGTATTTGATTCCACTTGATTAGTTTTTAAATTGTAAGATTTATCAAATAATTAATTATGGAATAAGTTAAATGTAACCCTAATAAAATTTAATTACATTTTATTGAAGTTAGCTATATAATAGCCCCCCGTGGGGTGCTAGGTTAGAATTGCGCCTCCCCATATCATCCCGTGGGTGTCGTAAGAGGCGCCTAAGGGAAAAATGCTGGAAGGTGGGCAGCAGCACGTTCTAATGAACTGCCATCTTACACTGCGATCCCCAAGCCGCCTGCCAAGCGTGGGGATTATGGCAAATACCCCCTAAATAGGGGAGGCTGTGTTCAGCAGTGGACGAGTCGGCTGTTACAGTAGCTATATAATGAACGTGTCCAGCTTGTTTTTAGTGTGTTTGAGAAACATTTGATTGGATAGATATGCGACTATGTATTGATAGAAGTAACAGGGCCTCATTTTTCGCCCCATATACTTCTACAAGAAGATATAGTGGTGGTACATTCTAGCCCGGCACACTACGGGTTAAACCGCATCTATAGTACGCGCATCATTTGTTTGTTCTCTATCCTACTTTCACCATTAAAGGCTATGAGCTTTTATTTTTATGGTAAATGAATTCACTTAGTTTCACATTAAATTCTAATTCAACGGATAAATCAATAAAGTAACAAAACCGGGCGTTATAAATAGGTATATTTCTATCAGTACCAATGTATCTACCATTTTATGTTACGTTTGGTCATAAATCGTCGAATCGAACAAAGCATAGAAACGATTTTATCGATTTTATAGATCGTTATATACGAGCATTTCGTTCTTTATGGATCGTATTATACACGCTGAAGTATCAGTTGTTCCTATTGGTATTTATAGCCGGCCGCTGGGTAACTTTATTGGAACTATAATGTTTGATATTGTATATTAAATCTATTGATACAATATCCGTTTATCCGTTAGAAACGTTCCTATATTTTTATCGGATAAAACTGAATCCGACCTATAGGTTACACTCGCACACCAGAAGTTCCGTATGCATTTGTAGTACATTATGGCTGAAAAAACGTTGTATTAATCCTACGTTTAATGTTGCCAGTTGAACTGGGAAATATTATGAGATGGAGCGACATCTATAGTACCACTTGCGTTGTACTACAAACAAAACCAATTTTGCAATTGGTTTTATACTTGTAAATGATGACGCAACCTTATAGTTTTAATATTGTTAGGTTTGAAATAACGCCTGCTATGCGGATTACATTACAAAATCACAAATATACGATAGGATTATTTTTTTATTTGTTTTATGACGTCATGTCATGTTAGCTCAATTGGTTAGAGCATACCCCGGCACAAGGGGTGTATCCCGCACAAGACTTAAATTTTTCCTATCGTATATTAGTGATTTTGCAAATGGAAGTAGTTAATTTGAGTTATCCTTAATAATGCACTTTTTAGGGTTCCGTAGTCCTGACAAGGTACCCTTATAGTTTCGTCATGTCCGTCTGTCCGAGGTTTTGCTAAGAGACCGTTAGCAATAGAAAGCTGTAATTTGGTATGGGTATGTAAATTAATCATGCCGACAAAGTGGTAAAATAAAATTTTGTAAAATATTTTTTTTTAGGGTAGCTCCCATACAAGAGATTTTTTTGTCTTCTACCCCGTCAGAGTGGTATCGTTGAATAGGTCTTTTAAAACTACTTAACCCTTAATTTTTCTGTTAGGTCCCAGGGACTCCACGCGTAGTTTCATATTGGCTTCAAAATGTAAATAAATCGGTTATATTTTCGCGTGTCCAACCTAGTACTCGTACCTTCCTGCAGTGGTATGCTGAACGCGGGGTGGAGATAGCGAGCGGCTACGTCGCGAATATCGATAAGTAATAATGTTTATGGAGTCCACAGGACTCCATGAGGGTATTTATGATTGTATGTATAAAATAATTTGATATAATGTTATATTATCCTATTAACGCGTGCTTTTCTTGTATTTTACGCTAAAATGGCTTCAAATAGACGGTCAGTCTATCTCCAACAAAATGTGGAATTTACAGTTCTGGGCTGACTCAGAGACTATGGTGAGTTATCCAACGACGAAGAGCAAGAGCGGCAAATTAGATCATAATACGATATAGCGCTAAACGAATTGCTTTTTTATGTGCAAAGGGACAGTCTGCTCACCTGATGGTAAGTGATCACCATCGCCTACGAACATCCGCAACACCAAAGGTGTCAAAGATGCGATGCCGGCCTTTGAGAAGGGAATATGCTCTCGTCTTCGCTCTTATTCTTTTCTGATACAGAAGATGGATGCATACCTTCTGATAATTACTCTGATTCAGAGTGTACACTTGATACAAGCGATGAGGAAGCAGAGAATTAGAATAAAAGTGCGAAATATTATTACGAAATAAACAGGTACAAATGGTCTAGTGACCCACCACCAACAAATGTTCGCACGCAGTCTTTTATATACTTCGTGTTCCATCATTTTGAAATTATGCAATTGAAACTGACCAAGTTTCGCCTTTTGAGTTTTTTTTTTTATGCTTGATGGGTTAGCCTTTGACCCCTAACTCACCTTATGGTAAGTGACGATGTGGTCGAAGATGTTGTTCAGGCTAACCTAGAAGTACTGGCTCTCAAGGACAGCTGCCGGAACACACCGTTAGGTGCTTGGCGACAGATTTTCTACTTGAGGGTGGTAGCTAGCCAGGCGGGCATTCGCAAATTGCCCTACCACCATGCTATAACGACTGTCATCCAAGACAACAACCGGGACCGACGGCTTAACGTGCCCTCCGAAGCACGGAAGCGCTCATTAGTAATGTCACTAGCGGTCACCCATCCAACTCATGACCGCGCGCGACGTTGCTTAACTTTGCTGATCGGTTAAGAACAGCTAAGTAAACTTCGCTACGAGCGCTTCAAAAGCACATAATTTTTTTCTATTGTGAACAAGACTGCTACTTACTAAGAACTAAATATTACATCAAAGCCTGTAAGAATAATGTTCTTAAGTATAATAAACCCTTTTGGAATGCAAACTGCTTATATATAGTACAAAATCAACGATTTTTGAAAGAAGAGTCCCATGGACTCTATGAGGTCAATAACGTAATATATTTTCACCGGGTAAATTAAGAGTTAAGAGTTGCTAACACTATTTTTCGATGTAATGCCCCATTTACGAAATATTAAACTTTAAAGTGCTTATAGTTTTTAGAGCGGGGGCGCTCTAAAAACTATACTGCTGGTTTGAAAAATCTGGAATTTTTTTTGATGATAGTGCAGTTTATGCACTTTAAAGTAAAAGTATAGCGGTTAAGATAACTTTATTATTTTAGCAGTAGTAGTCATTGAACTTGGGTGGGGATACATTTGTACCAAATAGAAACTTCATAGAATAATTCCTTTAAAGTGACTAAGATGAAGTAGTTGCTTGTTGATAATTGGTAAAGACTTACATTGGAAACTATTGAGTAAATAAAACGATAAAGCACCTATATGAATTGAACACCCCTAAAATATTCTACTATGAGGAATGCTCAATGTGAATAAATATTTTAAACTAATACTTAGCTGGTTTATGAAGTTCAGTGAACTCAATTTTTAATACAATATTTGCGTTTTGTAATACGCACAGTAAAGGGTTCTCAGGTATTGTATTTACATCATTTGCTCAACCAACCTTTAAAAAAGCTCACAAGTTACATGTGGACGTTTCGCAAATATTTGCAATGCCTATATGTTTTTTTTTATTTTAGAGTAGCAATTCTGTGTTCATTGTTATTCAAGTCTGGATATTCTCTCTCTTTGTTGTTAAATATTTATTCGAGTTAATTTTGTTGATGAACTGTATCATTAGACCGAGCTTGATATGGTTTTTCATATCATCTTTCACCGAACGATATGCTTTATCGGAAACATGCTTAACCAATTGTCACTTTTACGAAAAAAACATTCGTTGAATAAACGGTAAAACTGTTGTATTTAAAATGGCTTTTTTCAGAAACTATTCTATCTAGACTAGTAATATCTTCACAGAAGTGATAGATCACATCTAGATCTTCATTTTGATTGACAAATGTCCACTCCACTTTGTAAAATGAAAGTTAATATTAGTCGATAATAATATGGTTCTGTCATAGTATAAGGAGTGGGGAAGTAGGACATCTCCGGCCCAGTCCGAAATATAATTACCTACCACACTTGCCTGTCTCAGGGTTGTCACTTTTGGCAAAATTTAATTCAGTGCCTATAAATTGGCAAGGGTTGGCAAGTTGTATTTTTTACTTATGTTGTGTAGGTTCAAAATATTAATTATTATATATATACTATACAATTCAAAATATGATTTTCGTTTACCACGCAATAGTGCTTGTAATTATATTTCGAAAGATTAGTATCTATCATAAGAAGTGAAACTATTACATAAAAAACATCGTAAAACAACCTCAAAAACTAACGCCCGTCTCTTAGACTATATTTAATATTTGTTGTTGTTACGAATGGTTACGATTCAAACTTTTGCTCTATTTATCTGATTCACAATAACGACTTTATAACTGTAAGTTTTTTTTTCAGTTACCATACCTACCTATAATACTGAGAAATCGGCATGACTAAACGTAAACAAAGCAATAGCGGCAAATCAATTGACAGATCAAAAATACCTAGGTAATACATTCTAGTGGGAAAGTAGGCCTGCCTACATCATCTGTCTGATAGAAAACTACCTAATAAAATGTATAGGTACTCATTATCAAGTGAAAATTATAAGTAACTTGCTTACTTTTCTTGTTCAGTAGGTAATCTGAACAGAGACAACTCTGGAATAGATGAATTGTTTAAACAGCCAAACACACAGCAAGTTCTCCTGCGATTATCAAACATTTTTAATTAATTTAGATGTGCCAAAAATTCGTGTCGCTCTGAATGTGCGGTGTTAGCCCGACTGGCACACTGAGAAACGGTCGAGATTTTGTTGGAGTGTGCGTGCGGGACGCATAGATACTATGGCGCACACATAGAAGCCGCGCGCGGTGCGCTTGTATGAAGATAACTTACTTCCCCACTCTTTCTACTATGGTTCTGTTCATAACCTGTAGGTAGTGAAGTATTTTGAATAAATCGGGTTTGTGTAGGATAATTTGTCGTCCCAGCAGAGACAATGCACTGATACCATATTTGAAGCGCTCGTAGCGATGTTTGCTTAGCTGTTCTTATCCGATCAGCAAAGTTAAGCAACGTGCGCCGCGGTCATGAGTTGGATCCGCAGAAAGATGACCGCTAGTGACATTACTACTGAGCGCTTCCGTACTTCGGAGGGCACGTTAAGCCGTCGGTTCCGGTTGTTGTCTTAGGATGGCAGTCGTTAAACCATGGTGGTAGGGCATTTTGCGAATGTCCGCCTATCTAGCTATCAAGTACAAAATGTGTCGCCAAGCACCTAATTGGCGAGGGATTCTTTTTATATAATATACCGTCGTCAAGGAGTGGTTTCGGCGAACCGTACATTCGACGAATGTTTTTTCGAGCGACAATCGGTTCGGCTTTCTTTCGATGAAGCATATATTTTGTAAAGGATGATTGAAAGAAACATATCAAGCTTTATAAGACATGAGGTGCTTACAGATGTGTGCAGTCAAAATAGGAACAAATCCAGTACCAAGTACCATTAAAATATTTTTGTAATATTAGATTGATTGATTACCGCAGGTATGTGGTGAACGCCCAAGTAAACGTGGATTTGTGCACGTGTTTTGCAAATTGTTTCTTATTTTCATGATTTTCAAGTACTATTAAGCATGTGTTATACCTTACTCGTCAGTTTACTTAGAAGTTAATCAGAAAGATAAAACACATTTTTCAAACAAGTACATCGTATACAATAAAATTATTTAAATAAAGACTACAAATTTAATATCCGAGATTTAAGAAAACATAAATTGACCATTCTCTAAAGAGTTACAAAAATATATAACAATACATTCTTTGTTTGAGATCAACCGTTTAGTTTACAAACTGACGAAAGCGACAGGAACTTCTATTGCAAATGGGAGGACACCACAGAAATCATCAAAAAATATATTACTAGGCCAATCAAAACAAAACCTTGCATAAAATATGCCAAAAAATATTTAATATATGAATTTTATAGCAAATAATTGTATGTCAGAAGGGGCTCAAATGTTTTGATTTTGAATAGGTTTATTCAATCTTGGATAGGTTTATTCAATCTTGAATAGGTTGGTTCAATCTTGAATAGGTTTATTCAAAATGTGAGTGCGCGTGTTTTCTATTCATAGTTTGTTGTTTAGTGGACATGGACAACGAATGAAATATAGCCGTCACTTCTACAGACCAAGGTCTGAAGACCGATTATACACGGTCTGGATACAATTTTTTTTCACTAATCTTGGAAACAATACGTTACAGGTATCTTTTTTCTGGAATTGTAAATAAAGATCGTAGGGTACTAGCGCCTTACATGACCCGAAAATGATACACAAAACTTGATATTGTGACGCTCGTAGACATTAACGGTAAGTAGTGGATCTGTGTGCACGAAGAGGCTTGCGAACCCCCTTTTATCGTGTTACGTCGTGACGATTCACCTAACATACATACAGTAAGCGCTTACCGCAACCAGTGAATCAGCTTGGATCAGTTTTTTTTTTTTTTTTTATGGGATAGGAGTGCAAACGAGCAGGCGGCTCACCTGGTGGTAAGTGATCACTGTCGCCCACGAACATCCGCAACACCAGAGGTATCGAGGATGCGTTGCCGGCCTTTGAGGAGGGAATATGCTCTCTTCTTGAAGGCCTCTAAGTCGTATCCGTTCGGAAATACTGCACCTGGCAGCTGGTTCCACATTGTGGCAGTGCGAGGTAGAAAATGCCGTGAAAATCGCAAAGTTGTGGACTTCCAGACGTCGACATGAAATTGATGAAACATCATGCTTTGTCTGGACGTCCGATGGCGAAATTGAGCTGCAGGTAGTAAATCGAACAGTTCCTCAGAACACTCCCCGTGATAGATGGGGTAGAAGATGCAGAGTGATCCAACATCTCTACGTAGTGCCAAAGGGTCGAGCCGGTCGGAGAGAACTTGATCGTCAACGATTCGAGTCGCTCTGCGTTGTATGCGGTCAAATGGAAGAAGCTGGTATTGGGTTACATCTAATAGCAGCTATACATTTGAAGTGTTAATCATTTTATAAAAAAATACCCTAGAAACATCTAATATCTACCAGTGAGATACAGACGTATGAACAAAGCGCAAAAATTATAATAATTATATGAAATGGATTAAAAACACTCTGTTTATTCCTTTGTTTGAAGTTTTAGAATGTCATGTACGGAATGTTTTGTTACTATTTCAGCCGGATCGTCTACTGCTGAACACAGCCTCCCCTATTTAGGGGGTATTTGCCATAATCCCTGGCTTGGCACGCGGCTTGGGGATCGCACTACTTCTTTAGAAGGTGCTGTTGCCCACTTTCTAGTATTTTTCCCTTAGTCGCCTCTTACAACACCCACGGGATGATATGGGGAGGTGCAATTTTAACCTGGCACCCCAAGGGGAATGTCATGTCCTTGAAATGAGAAAACTTTTTTAAAGAGAAGCTGACTTACTTACAGTATTTTTTTATTTTTAATTCGTAATAATTTCTGTTTTGACCACACCCTGCCTGATGTTAAGCATTGGTGTGGTATAAGATGGAGTACGCTTACCTAGAAGAAACCTATTTACTCTCGATTTGAAGACATCTATATTGTATTCATCGGGAAAGACTGACCACGGTAAGGAGTTCCACTCTTTCGCAGTACGCACGAGAAAAGTGAAAGCGAACACTAATAACTTCACATATTATATGAGAATACATCTCGTACAACTACTGTGGGAAGCATAAGGTATAGCGAAATCTCGTATCAGTAGTAGAGCTTACTAAGAGCAAGAGAAAGCATCTTCATCGTGTGCACTTTGCAAATTTTATTTCACTTATGATAATGTAGATATTCAGGCGTTACTTTACGGAAATCCTTACCTCGACCTCTCGATCTTGCACTCGTAGAGTCAAGATCTGTTGAGGATGCTTCGTGTAGAAGCAAAACGCGTTGAAAACTCTTCCGGTTTGGCTGCATGGCGTTTGTGATGTCACGTCGGCTTAAAAGGAAAATTAGGCGGAATTGTCAATAGATATATTTTTAGTGTGTTATTAAAATATTTTATGTTTTCTTAAAATATTTTGTTGTTATTTTTCTTATGATTGTATTAATTTAATGTTTTCTTAAAATATTTTGTTGTTATTTTCTTATGATTGTTAACTATACGAATAATAACTGTACGAGTACATCTCAATTCTATAAGTTGACTTTTTTAGTAATGTACTTAAAATACACACATAATAATAAAACCAAATTCAGTTAATAATATGTAGTAACATTTATGTATCTGGTCAGTAGCGACTAAGTATTGGATAGGATTTAATATCAAAAATGACAGCTGTAGCATGTCACTTTGATTTGCTACTGGTGAAGTTTTTGTACGCAGAAATATCTGAGGAATTTAAAAAAATTACTTATCCGAGTTTGTATGTCTTAGAAAATATTATTGTTTATGGTCTACAAAACTTGAGTGTATTAAAATGTTAGTTTGGCAACTAAACATATATCACTTTTTATTACAGGCGGTGTGCCTTTATTAACAAAATACTACAAACTATAAACAACACTACAGCTACTACAATAAGAGTATTTAGACAACCTATAAGTCATTGCAGACTCACAGGCTGTCTAAATGCTCCAGCCCACTACCTGTTGGCAGTGCGCCCAGCATGCTGGCAGAATTGCCCCGTTGAATTGCAATGCTTATTCGTTGAGCCAAATAGGTGCCAGCACTTTGATAACGCGTCGTATCGACCAAGCATATTTTCATATTCATACATACACACACACACATACTTGCAAGCATATACACTCAAAGAGAAACATAATGACTTTAATAGATTTATATAATTGTTTTAAAATTAACTTTTAATCATATTTCATTTTACTTTTTCTGTACACATGATAAGCCTGAGGAACTAAATGTACCGTAGTTTTTAAGGAGGAGGGCGTTGGTACCTGCAACACAGTTTTTCTCAAAAACTTTCGCGATTACCATCGTGTTTCATTAAATGTATGCTATCGCTTAAGTTCCAAATAAATAATTAGAATTTGAAGCGTTTATAACACTTGGAATTAAAATATAATATCAGTTCCAGGTTTTAGATTAGCAAAGACAAATAAAAGGTTCGTCTTACGTAATTGTGACTGGATTTATAATAATGTTCCCAAACATATTACAATGGTCACAGAAGGAAAATTCAAGTTACTCTTGAAAAATATTAGATTTTTCAAGATAGCCTACTTGACTGTTTTTGATTACTTAAACCACTTTAATGCTTGGATAATTTTTCCGCTGCCAAGCTACCACCTGTCAGTTACGTAATTTGAACCAATATTATAATTAAGTTTGTAACACATTGTTAAAAGACGTTTAAAAAGAATGGTCTTGAGCTTCTTGCCTGTTCTTCTCACAGTGGCTTTATAATACTTTTTGCAACTTTGAACGTGGCAATAATAAATTTCAATATGAACATATTTTGTATTAGAATCTTAAAAGAACTACATGAACGCCTAAAGTGCTTAACCTATTGGCATTGGCGATAATGATAACAATATAATTTCATTCATTACTAGGACATAGTGGTCCAGTACGATGCCAACTTATTAAAAATGCCTTTGACCTTACAGTTATGATTTTTGCGGTAAAAAAAATATGCCAAGGTTTTTGCCCTTCTTTACTGTTCCTAAAACAATAAAATTACCATTAATGTTTCATGTAGGTACTCAGTTCAGTATAATTTTACTCTGATAATACTCTTGATAAAATCTACCTTTCAACCTTAATCATCATAAATTAAGATGTGTTTTACGATAGAGGTTCCTCAAGTTCCAGTAATTGAGAGAAATTGAAAATCTTTCAGAAATTTATTCCATATCTGCATTTGAGATCAAACTCAGTGGACCGGAATATTATATCCCTAGGGATTTCAATGGTACCATATATTTTTAAAACTCGTTTAGATAAAGAGGCCCTTTGTAGCCCAAATCCTATGAGATAAGATCTCCGTATTGGATCTATTGAATAACTCTGCATTTGCTTGCTTTATAGGTAAAGTTTACACGACGCGATAATATCCTACGGTAATGTCCAAGTCTGATATTGAACGATCGAAGGCAATGTTGCATAGGTATCGTCCGCAAGGCCACAGTATATTATTTTGATAATAATAATAAAAAAATATATAATTTCTATACAGGGTTATTGGTAAAACGCTTAAAACCTCTAAGGATTGACTTCTGCTAGTCCTAAAAATATTTTGTGATACCACTTGATCTTTTTGGTTTTGAAAAATTTTTTATTTTTTATTTCCTACTTCGAGCTAAGAGCGCCCGCCGCTGAAACACTGGACCGTGAAGTGGTCCCTTTGAATATTTACATCAAGCAAAGTAATAAAAAATATGAAATAATACATTACAGGCACAAGAGACTTGACATCAGCTGGTGGTCCTCGTGCTTGTTCAGTAAAAAACATGAAAAAAAAAATTGGAAATGTTTCTTAGGACTAGCGGAAGTAAATCCTAAGAGATTGTTAGCATTTTACTAATAACCCTGTATATTATAATTCCATACTTACCAATTCTTCACGAATTTCAGTATCTTAAATCGAAAAAGGTAACAAAATTTCAGAAAAAAGGTGGAGATCAGATGTTTTTTAGGGTTCCACATCCAAAGGGCAACACGAAGCCCCATTATTATACATATTGAGACTGCGCAGTCTGCTTGGCTGTCCATCCGCCAATTTGTCATGGGTCTTAAGCTCGTAAGTGAAATTAGTTACGAAGCTGAAATTTTATGTAAAAAAATTACGTAAACGTCTTTATTTTTTATTGCTTGCCTTTAACCTCAATCTCACCTGATGGGAAGTTTTTTGACGTTTTTTGACCAATTTATCTAATTAATTGGTCAAAAACGAACTCGTTAGTAATCAGAAATGTTGTAATGGTATAAAAATTTATTGGTGAACCTTACCTACACTCTATATTATATCAATTTTATTATATTTTCATTATATTTTATTGGAAAAAAAACTGGCAAATTAAAACAAATCAGTTTTGAAGCGCTTGTAGCGACGTATGCTTAGCTGTTCTTAACCGATCAGCAAAGTTAAGCTACGTCCGCCGCGGCCATGAGTTGGATGGGTGACCGCTAGTGACATTACTATTGAGTGCTTCCGTGCTTCGGAGGGCACGTTAAGCCGTCGGTGCCGGTTGTTGTCTTAGGATGGCAGTCGTTATAGCATGGTGGTAGGGCACTTTGCGAATGCCCGCCTGGCTAGCAACCACCCTCAAGTGGAAAATGTGTCGCCAAGCACCTTACGGTGTGTTCCAGCAGTTGTCCTTGAGAGCCAGTAATTCTAGGTTAGCCTGAACAACATCTTAGACTACATCATCACTTATCATCAGGTGAGATAGCGGTCAAAGGCTAAACTATCAAGCATAAAAAATTTAAGTGGATCCATACAACACAAAGTGATTCACATACATACTAAAGTCCATTTTTTTTTTGTTTTAAAATGTTTGATATTAATAATACTTCTGCCCAGAACCATTTTCAAATTGTTGCCGTTAATTCGAATTGCTATGTGAGAACGCTGCCTTAGGCTTAGCGTTTGATGTATTAAACGTTTTACCAAATATCTGCGGAGTTCGTGATTTTTATTGTGTCCCCATAATCTTTACAGAATAAAGGATTTGCCATAGATTGGATTGCAATTCCCTTTTTGTTATAGACATAATTTTCCTTTGATATAGAGATTTTGATGTTCGTGACTTATCATTGGTTAGAGATTTCTGAGCCTATTTCTTCAGATATTGAATTGTTTGCCATTTTGAAGCCGTCTGTGGTTCTTTTATCTCATTTGTTGAGCATCAGCTCGTCGATCTTAATCCTATTTGACAGAATGAGACAAGATGTGGAATATTTGATAAATGATCTTTCATGCTTCGTTTTTTACTTACATTTGTGAATATTTGATAAACCGCAATCTATATAATATAATTTATATTGATGAAAGAAAGAGGGTTAGAAAAGAGTACAAAGTTATAGATAACAATTTTGATTATTAACTTGGCAAAATTATGATTGAAATTCTATTGTTCTCGTTATCTATGCTTCTGAAGGGTCAATAGAGCAAGACTTACAAATATATAAACATGTTTACTCATCACATTATATTATCACTTATTTCATAGCAAAAATATCTAGCGACAATTCTGCCTAAATTAGAGAGGACAAATTAGAATGTGTCTTATATCATGTTAGCTTAGTGGTCAGATCATACCTAGGCTATAAGGGTGGATGGCACGGGTGCGAATCCCGATATGAATATAATTTTTCCTTTCATATTTTTTTAAATCTGACAAAAGTTTTAACAAATCCAACCTGAAGCTAGAAAAACGCCACGTGAAAAAATCAAGTTTGTTAGAATCTTCATGATGTTATGACATTTCGCACTTGAATATAGCAAAAACTATTAATTAAAAGAAAAAATTAAAACTATGATGAATGAAAAAAAAAATCTTTATAAAAGAATAATTATATCTAGACAATTCTGCCTATCAAAGATTCTGCCTAAATTAGAACGAGAGGACGAATTACATATACGAGTCATATGTCATGTTAGCTTAGAGGTCAGATCATACCCCGGCTATGGATGGCGCGGGTTTGAAGCCCGACATGATGTTTTCTCTCGTAATTAGCTGCCAAAAGTTCTAACAGATCCAACCTGAAGTCAGTCAAATGCCACGTAGCCTTACCTGAAAAGGGGTCTCTACGCTTTAGGATTTTTGCACCATTGAATATAGCAATAACTTCTATACTCGTGCTCGGTTGACCTCATCTGCAATTTCTCCAAAAATACGTTTTTCGCAGACAATGTGGTGGCTTCGACAACGGCCTGGTGCAGGGAGCTCGTAGAATGGGAGCCAGGAGTTCACCAGACCTATCGCCAAGGAGGACGGTAACCAGACAGCTCACGTGGAGAGTCACCAGTGCTGCAAGGTGAGAATAATGCTTGGGGCACCTAATTACTGCATCTTAGAGGCCATGTTGTTTTTTCCGGCGAAGATTTTCTGAAGAAATAACTAGATTCGTTATTTCTTATGTCAAATTCTATAGTATTACACTTAAGGATAAAAAAAAGCCGGCAACTCGTGATGAGTAATGTTAACAAGTAAGAAGTCTTAACCTTCAAACAAGTTTGTAGTTTTCTCTCCCTTTGGCAAGCGGATTGGCGCAGGCATTCGGAACGGTCATGCTCACGATAAAGTGTAGGCAAGCGGCGGCATCGTGTGTCGGGTCGCCCTCTTCCCTCACAAATGGTTGAGGAGGACGATGGCTGGCACGCGAGTCAACTCGTGAACGAGTGCTGCTTGAAGACACTGGTCCGTTCAGAATGCCTGTGCAAACCAGTTTGTCTCTTTTCTCTCTTGTAATAGTAATAGTATATATAATATTTGTAATAGTATATATAATAGTTATGTAAGATTAGCATCCCTAATAACTGTGTTCCCCGCTAAATATGTAATGCTCCCCATAGTAATGTAATTAATTAATAAATTTCTAAGTTAACCTAAAAAATGGCACGGACCCTGGAGTCTGTGGAAAAACTAATAAACCACATAAAAAAAAAAAAAAAAAAAAACCTTCAAACAACCCATTGAAAAGTAACAGGCATACCTATGAAAGCTATAGATGTTTTTTTTTTGTTGCTGCCTTTGACCGCCATCTCACCTGTTGTCCTTTTTATGGTAAATGATGATGGGGAGACGATACTAACACACTTTAACTTAAAATGAGTTTCGTGACGCCCGCTGTAGGAATCTTAGAATCAATATTTACACTTGCAATAATGACGTTGGTTATCCATAATACACAGTTTTTACAAGGGGAAAGTTGGGCCTTTGGTGCATTTTCTTTTAACAAAGTGCTAAAATATATGTTATATGGCCTATCCTGCAATCTAGTGCGTTTTAAAGCTGCATTTCAGAAAGACAATGTCGTTTTTCACAAAGGCTTAACTTTAGAATGTAATTTTCAGTGGTTTTCTTTGTTCCACTCCACTGTTCAAAGTAACATCTGCATAAAACTGGTAAAATTCACAAACCACGTTGTAACCATCGAAATAAAATAGGCATTTGTATTGTATTGGGAAATTCCCGCATAATCTATGAATATACTAGCGACCCACCCCAGCTTCACTCGTGTGCAACGCTGATACCAAATATACTACAGAATGTATTTATATAGAACGTACACAGCCTTTTTTTTCATTAGACAAAACAAACATGTTTTCTTTAGATGTTGCTCTTGAAAGGTTGTTGACATCACATTAGAGACCTCTAAAATCAGTGTTTCTCTAGTATATCTCTAGTATACCTTCCTCTTGAAATACGCTATCTATTCAAAAAACCGCATCCCAATCCGTTGCGTAGTTTTAAAGATCTAAGCATACATATGGACAAACAGCGGGAAGCGACTTTGTTTTATACTATGTAGATGATAGTGATCTAGGAGTATGTGTACCAAACACTGGTTAAACTACAATCTACAATTAGGTAATTAAACACTGGTTATAAACCAAATGTTTTAAAATCACTAGAGTATGATGATGTAATTGACTCTTCGACATTGTAATGAAGACTGATTTTATATCATGCATAATATAAATTTTATCAAAAAATTATGATGATACATTTTCTTATGCAGATATTTAGTTTTATAGTTGACGAATTTAAGAAAAAATGCATAAACTAGTGCATTTTTGCCATTGATTTAGCAGCTTTTCTGGACCTTTCTGTCTGACGGAGTGTGCAATACCAGAACACACCGTTAGGTATATGGTGAGAGATTGTTTACATAGGGTGATAGCTAGGAAGGAATAAAAGTATAGTTTTAGTATGATGATAACATCCATATCTGTACTGTAGCTTATTCGGCACTTTTTATTTTTGAATCTGATTTGTAAATGAAATCAACAAAAATCACTCGAAGAAAATCTGAATCGCTGAAAACGGCAAAACAAACACATTTAGGAGCTAAACTGGCTAAAGGGATATAGGTGCCCGAGATACACCCCGCTGTTTCTGTAAAGTCTCAGCCACAATGTGATCTCGCAATCGAAATGGATAATAGTTTTGTTATTTGCTATGAAATCGTGACCGAAAATTACAAGGGAGACAAAGACTTTTAAAAAGGTTTGGCTTACTGGACCAAAGATGCAGAGCTACAGTAGAATCCGTTTATAGTGACATCTCAGGGAAATAACAAACACGTCATACTAAGCGGACATTATACAAACTATTATGTAGAAAATAAACAATGTCCTGTTTTTGTTTACTAATAGTGTATGTATTTTAATAAAGAGAAGATTTTCGAAGCCTCTTCTGATTCCAAACATTTGAATTGAACAATTCTTAACAAACCCGAAATTCTATTATATTTATATACCATCTCACCGCTTGGTTAGTTATAATGTGGTCGAGCTTAGTGAACAGACTTCAAACCACAACTGTCAGACACACTGTGATTGGTAAAAGATTTTATACTTGATGGTAGCTAGCCATGTGATCATTCGGTAAATACCCTTCCACCAAGTCAAGTCAAGTCAAAATCATTTATTCAATTTAGGCGTCTACGACGCTCTTATGAAGGTCAATTACAAATTTTAGTATTGAAATATTCTACATTCTACTGCCACGTTCAGCAAATAAATTGTGTAGAGCAACTGCGAGAAGAACGGGCAAGAAACTCGGGGCCATTCTTTTAAACATCTTTTAACAATGTGTTACATACTTACTATATAATTAGAGTTATTACAATATTTGTTTAAAATATGTAGGTGACAGGCAATAGCTTGGCGGAGGCGGAATTGTCCAGGCATTTTTGTCGTTTATGTAATCAGAAACTGTGTAGTAGGATTTTTTAATCAATATGTTTTTCACATGCAACTTGAATATCCCTTCTGTGAGCGTTGTAATATGTTTGGGAACTTTATTATAAAACCACACACAATTACTTAAGAAGGACCTTTTATTTGTCTTTGCTAATCTAAAACCTGGCACCGCTATTTTATCTTTATTCCTAGAATTGTAATCGTGATTGTCACTGTTTAATTTAAATTTACTCAAATTTTTACGATCATACATAATATTTTCAAATATATACAGACCAAGTGGTGAAGCTCAATCTCAATGTGGGATTCAAACCATGAACATAATGAATAGATTCAGGCGTTACTTTGCGGAAATCCATTTTTAATAATAATAAATATTTTTA
This sequence comes from Plagodis pulveraria, assembly GCA_963890685.1. NCBI lineage: Eukaryota > Metazoa > Arthropoda > Insecta > Lepidoptera > Geometridae > Plagodis > Plagodis pulveraria. Next base: position 9,331,753 of record OY982950.1, read on the forward strand.
AAATATTTATAGAAAACATCAAATTATATTTTAATAATTAAAAAATATTTCTAGTGACATTTCCGCCTAATTTTCCTGTTACGCCGATGTGACGTCAAAAACGCCACCCAGCCAAACAGAAAGAATTTTCGACGCGGTTCACTTCTAGAGCGGCCGGCTTTGTTTGTTTGTTTTAGGGAGGACATAGATGCTGACTACCGCTAAGCGGACGTCCAGCTCCACCGGGTTTTGGGCGAGGGGAGGCTCTCTTATAGCCCGGGAAAGAGCGGCCGGCGCCTCATCACGTCTTTATATAGACTCGAGCGGAGTCACCACGCCTTTTTCTAGACTCGAGCGTGAGTCGTCGATACGTTTCTAAAGTGACAATCACATCATAATGGCAATAAATTGATTACAAATAATAATTTTAAATTATGTATATTATGCAATGTGCTTTTGAATATGAATAATATCGTAAAAAAATAATAAGATGAAACCAATTGCGTCTGTTCATTCAACAGTGCAACGCCTATAGTGCAGGCGTTGTTTTAATATTTCTAACTGTTCCAATACACACACTCTGCATAGCAGTCTATAGCTATTGCTACTGGGCCATCTTCTCAAATATGCTTAGAAATGTTTTTTAACGTTTTTACTACCTTTCTCGAAGAAAGTCGTAATTGCTGGAATGGTCAAATAAACAATGTGGTGGCCGTTGCAGTTATTTATAGACATTACAATATCAGGAAGGACTGCATCTTACACATTGCGGTCTTGACTTGAATAAGGGACCTAGTCGAATATGCTACGTCGGTCCAGGTTGTCCTAGGATGGCAGTTGTTATAGCGTGATGGTAGGACATTTTGATAATGCCGATAATGGCGCCTATATCAAAGTCAAGTAAAAAATCTATTGCAAAACACCTAATGGCGTGTTCCGTTAGCAGTCCTTGAGAGCCTCCTAGATTAGCCTGAACAATATTTTCGACCGTATCATTACTTTTCTTCAGATAAGCAATTCAACAAAAGCTAGCCTATCAGCTAATGTGAACAGCTCCATGATATTCTAAAGCGACGCTTTATCAAACCACCAACAGCTAGGCAAAAAAATGCTATCATTAACTTCATATTTTGTATAATATAAGAAAATAAAATTATTTAAAACACATAATATGTGTGATATTCGTTGAACCGTAAACGCTACCGCACCGGAATCGCACCAGTATAACTTGGCTTTATAATGTTGGTACTTGAGTAAATATTCAAAATGATATCAGCCGTTACTTTTTAGCGAGCTTTCCCCTGTTTCTTTATGAATATTCGCTTAATAATGTACAGATACAGAAGGGATGTTATATTATATGTATAACAAGAGTTTGTTTTTGGGTTTCTGAGTTTTAATGAGTCCATAAAAGGAAAAGAAAATGTCCTTTTGGTATTTATGTGGCTACTAGAATGCAATATATTGTTATATATAAAAGACTAGACTTCGCACGGGTATTTAAGGTAATTTTGAAGATAAGTTCATGAGGGATAATAAAGAATTCGAATGGTGACTGAATTTTTCAAATTTGTCCAATAGTTTTTATGTTTATTTGTTACATACAAATCTTTCCTCTGTATAATATTAGTATAGAATACATATTTGGAAATAATTTACGTTTGAAATTCATATTATATTAAACTTATGTTATCGCTCCCCCGTGAGTTGCCAAACTAGAATGACACCCTACCAATATCTTCCCTATAGGGAGTTGTAAGAGGCGCAGAGGGTTAAAAAGTTCCAGAAGGTGGGCAGCAGTGCCTTCTGAAGAACTGCCAACTTACTGCGATGACCAAGACGCTTGCCAAGCGTGTGGATTATGTCAAGTCTCCCCTCACTTAATTATCTTGGTTTTGGCCTCGATAAGTGTAGGACATGTTCCTATGGTTCACGTCAACTTTTCTGCAACCATCTGCTTGCAGAAAAGTTGACGTGGAAGAGAAATGGTCAATATTGCATTGAGGAGCGTGTTCCTTTAGAAGGCGATTCGTGTATGGTCTGGAGTGGCATATTGACGAGTGTAACTTGTATTCTCTCTCATGGTTTGTCAAAACTGCAAAAGAGTGATTATTTCAAGAAAAAATCGTGTTTTTATATTTTTTAAATTGTTATTACCGAGTATTCAATTAAACCAATTTTTGTTTTATATGTTATTCAAAAACATCTAAGTGTTCATATCCAATAAATAAACTTAAACAAGGAAATGAAACTACGCTGTATTAAAGTTTTAAGTATGAACCAATCTAGTTTTCAATTTATATTTGTGTGAAAGTGCACGGTTAAAATATTTATTTCGGATTTGTCTGCAGTTTATGTGTCCGTATAAACAGTATATTAGAAGTACGGATGTTTTTTTTTCGTTTAAATTATATTTGTAATGTGGTAATAAGTCCTGTGTCAATTGCATCATCAATTACATTTAAACAACATTGGAGGGATCATAATTTGTTACATGTATGTAATTAAATATTTAATTTCAGGGCTCAACGCAATAAAATCGGTATGAGCGTTTCCCATCCTCAGCTCAGCTACATGAATGGCTGTGGATCCAGGTCTAACTCAGGGAAGATACAAGGCAGAGACGTGGCAACCCAGACTCCACCTAGTATCATGGCAGAGACTCGGAGAGCTAGATTGAGGCCGCTAAAGCTCATAGCAGCACCTAATGCACTAACTCTTAGGTAAGTAAATGGTTTATGGAATAGCATACTTCTCCATCAAATTGGTAATAAATAAGGCAAATATGTGGAAGCTCAGACATCAGCTAGCATCTTGGTAGATAACAGGAAAGCCTGGAATATGCTGCGCTGTATACCTAGATACCCCGCGGGAGCCGCACGAGCTGAAGTCATCGAATTCATTCAGAAATACGGCTCGTTCTGCGCGGATATAGGATGTGACCATCCATTTTTGGATGAATCTAATGACTTCGGCGCATCTAGATTCGTATTCATCGTTAAGCTGATATATTATCTATATATAATTGACATATAAGTGATATCAGCTTTACTTATATATTAGAAGAACCATCATAAGAAGTTCCTTAAAGATCTATGCAATACATTACGACGTGCTAGATCGATGGTAGGTAAGCACATAATATTTGTCATGAATAAAGATTGACAACATGTAAGAATTTAAAGCACCCCGGGTTAGAATTGCACCCCTGCCATCTCTTCCCGTGAGTGTTGTAAGAGGCGACTAAGGGAAAATACTAGAAGGTGGGCAGCAGCGGCTTCTATAGAACTGTTATCTTATACTGCGACCCCCAAGCTGCCTGCCAAGCGTGGGGATTATGGCAAATACCCCCTTAATAGGGGAGGCTGTGTTCAGCAGTGAATGGTCCGGCTGATACAGTACAGTGTTCATTTAAAAAGTAGTTCATAAAAAAACACGACACCAAATTATTTATTTTTGCGTTCCACTGAAATTAAAACTGAAAGTTATATATTTAAGGAATAATTATCAAACCCCATATTTGAATAAATATCTCCAAAAAAAATTAATTAATATATGGCGTTAAAGTCCACCAATTAGTGTTTTATTTTAATTTACTACTTAGTTTCACTTACGCAATCAAGATAAATTAAAAAATATCTCATACATTAAAATCGGTTAAGCCGGTTAGAAGTTATGGTGGAATAAATAAATTTACAAAAATACATACATGAATCCTTAAAACAAAATACTCATTTTTTTGAGTAGTCGTGTAACTCCAAATAGCTTTTAATTGAAAACCTCCCTCTTTTAAATTCGTGAAACTAAAATCGCCTGAATATATCTGAAAAATTATGATGGTAAAAAATTACATGTACAGTAAGCAGAGCAATTTTATCATGTGGTTTGAAAAAACATTAATAGTACATGTGTTGTTCATGTATGGCTAAAATCAATTTAATAAAAATGTGTACATAAACATTGTTTCTTACTGTAAGCAATCACGTATTTTACCGATATATTTAGGCATTTAACAGGAAATGAGAATAGACTACAAACATCAACGGAATAAGTAATAAATTATCAGCCATTGATGTAATGCTAAAAGCATCTTTATGTTAAACTATTTAAAATACCAATAGTAAAAAAACTGTGCATTACATATTGAGTACCGAAAATAAAAGATTTTATGAAGAAAAGCACTTGAATTTTAAAATAACGTACCTATTTAGACTACAGTCAGTCTATAAGAGATCAAGATGTGAATGATATTCCAACACAAATGGCCTAGTAATATAAAAGCTATATCCGTTTCAAAGCTGATTCGAAACAACAAGGCCAGATTCATCGTAAAATAAGAGTAATATTGACTTCGTAGTAGGACTATGTGGTCATTTGGCGAACTGCATCATTCTTATTATCAACATCTAGCGGCCCGCCCCGGTTTTGCACGGGTATTTAACAAAAAATGTATATCGAAACACATATATAGTACCACCAACTTAACTGTGCAGTTCTCGAGGGCGCTATTGGTCAAGGAAATCAACTACAAACTGTCACAATTTGAGGTAATTTCGTAGTTCTTTTTTCTGCCGCCTGAACAGATAAGTTGGTGGGTATGTAAGTAGTTATTGTGGCATGTCGTAGTTAGACATTTAATATTTCGGACTTTTTTGTAAACATTGATGTCCTCTATAAAATTTTAGTACATCACTTTGCTCTATTGTCAACAATTGCCGCAGCGTACGTGATATAACGATTTTCTTGGTAGTTTTTTCAAACTTTGGGTTACACTATCGAAGTTTTATGTGGATACCTATGTTTTTGAAAATATTCTATAGCTTATGTTCATCAGGGATTGTGTAGGATTCTAATGATGATTTTTCAAATAGGTTCAGTAGTTTTTAAGTTTAAACGTTACTTACAAAAATATAAAAATACAAATCTTTCCTCTTCATAATATTAGATACCTAGATATGGAGGCTTCAAGTTTAATTCTTATAATTGGTATCCAAAGAACAATGCTTAAGTATTGTATCCTGTGGGTATTTTCAACTCCGATGCTCAGCGGTTAAATTAGATATAATGTCGGTACAGTTTAATATCTTCCCTTAAAAACAAACAAGTATTTCCTAACAGACTTTATGAAAAAAGAAGGCACTTAACTTTACTGCATGTGTTATTGTTTGTTTTTTAAGTGGTTACTTCGCCATTTATGAATTGAGGAGATGAATAACAAAACCTCACTTGTCCAGTTTTTCTTATTTCGCTGAATACAGATAATGAGAATAACTAACCGAGTACAACATCTGCATATTTGTTTAGTCGTGTAATAAATACTGGTATAACAGTCAATCTGATGTACCAAATAGCTGATAAATACGGTAGGAATCTTAGCTAATATTTTTGAATGAAATTTGGAAATGTGAGTTTTCAATTAAACTGATGCCATTAAATTTTAATTCAATAACGCTCTAAAATAAATCAGAGAAGACTGTTTTATTTTAACGGAAAAGTGTGGTTTTGTTCGAAACTCAATTTCAAATGAAAAATTAAAAAGGAAAAGGGGTGTTGTCGACAAGGTTTTGCTTGCATGCTTCAATCAATTTATAATTTTTTGTACATAGAATAAAATAACCACAAAATTGTCATAAGTGGAAAAGTGAGATTTTGTTCTTCACCTCCTCAATTGATTTCGATGATTCTTTGTTAAGTAGGGGATACTTTAGAGGTGGACCCATAATTAATTAACATGAATTTAGTCATTATTTAGTTATTAAATTACACTTAAATAACAATAAAAGTTATTTGTCAATGTAATACCTCGATGACATGGTCATTGCAAGTCTTGTCAATGGTCACCAGTATTGTGGGTAAATTAAAATCTATTTTGTTAACAGTATAATATATCCCTACAAGAAAAGGGTGAAAAATTATTTTATGTTAATAAAATACTAAACCTTCTGACATTGATAAAGTTGGAAACATAAAAATGGAATTTTAGAGTGATTTAAAACAGCATAGTAACGACTAATAAGTTATTTCATACTTTTTATTGTTTTTCTTCTGTTAGTGATGTGGCTCATTACGCAGTAGCTTTTCAAAGCTACTACACATCCAACTATTTATCATAATCGATAATAAAACACTGATGAGAGTCTTATTTCTTACGCTACTAGTTCAGAGCCTAGTGTGGAAAACATGTATTTCATCCGTATAATTGTGATCTAAATTCTAATATTCTTAGAATGTTAACCGAACTGATTAACTGAAATGAAGTCAAAGATACAAATAATTTTCTTTTACCAATTTACAACATTTAAATATCAATCAACGTGCAAAACCTTTTTTCATTCGTGAAGTAATATTTTTACTATGCTCTCATATCTACTACCTTAATTATGTATCAATGCCAGAACTATTACATCCACAAACACAAAAATCATAGTACTGTACTGTTTCAGCCAGATCGTCCACTGCTGAACACAGCGTTCCCTATTGAGGGAGTATTTGCCATAATCCCCACGCTTGGCAGGCGTCTTGGGGATCGCAGTATAAGATGGCAGTTCTTTAGATGGCGCTGCTGCCCACCTTCCAGTATTTTTCCCTAAGTCACCTCTTACGACACCCACGGGATGATATGGGGAGGTGCAATTCTCACCCGGACCCCCCGGGGCACCCCAAAAATCATAGTACAATAGCATAAAATCCCAAAATACATTGATATTGTAATAATGTTGAACTCTGTTTTCTACTAGGATGCAATCACAGAAAGCAGATCAAAATATGAAATTTACGATAAAGAGTCGTCTGCAGTTCAAACCCAGCACATTTGACACTAAATACATAATATAAATAACCTACTACAGTCAATTTACACTAAATATGTGTTTAAACGTACGTTATGAATGTTTTTGCTTCGATAGCCTCTTTTTATTTTATTAACAAAGCACATAAAAATGCCTTTCTTTGTTATCCTTTGAAAATACTACTAGACCCCTGGGGCAAAAACAACGGTTTGATATTCTCAATGGTATCCGATTGATTTCTTCTATCACCGCCACCGAGATAAGCCGAAACTAGAAATTCGCGTATGTCCCTAGAGAGCCCTCGAAGAATAGAAAAGTTTGATATAGAAAATATTGACTGTACACTGAAACAACGTAGAATTGCACTATCCATAGCACTTTATTTCAAAGGGCAAAAAAGAAACAATATATCGGATTCTTCAGAACTATATGAATATGTCGTCTGCCAAGTGAAGAATGGTAGCGTATCTCGAAAATGGTATGAGTAAGTAGGGGTGTTTGAAAAAAAGATTGTTACTAAGTTAAGCAACGTTCGCTGCGGTCATGACTTGGATGGGTGACCGCTAGTGGCATTACTTCTGACTCAGGAAGAAAATCTGCCGCCAATTACGTAACTACCGGTGTGTTTCAGCAGCTGTCTTTGAGGTTTAGTAATAATAATTTATTTGCCAGAAAAGTGTTAAGTGTGTAACAATTATTTTTAACTAAGACCAAGGTTTAAACAAATTTAAATCACAACACTATCTTACTATAAAATCCCAGTGGGTCCCAAACTTGGTTAAGCCTTGTATCTTGGCGACCCAATGAGGGTGACAAGGTCCAACGGTGACACCGCCTTATGATCATAAATTAATCTATGGCCAGTATGGTCATAAGTTGTCCTATACTGATCCATTACATGAGTGTCACAGTTACACCATGTCCCCTCAAACCAAGATATACCAATGGAGATATGGTGCGCAGATACAAAAGAAGGACGTGATTTGAAGAACTATTTTATGAAAAGTAACCTATTTTCTGAACAATAATAATATAGGTTTACATATCAGTCATCCTATGCAAATGAAATATAAAGATAATTGTCAGTCTGTGATTTTCATACTAAAATCAAATAAAATAAACTTATATTTGTGATATTTTGACAAGTATTATTTTATAAAAGCATTGAAGCATGCTGAGCGAAAACAAAGAAATTATAACGGATGGAAAAAGAAAACTTCCAGCGGGACTTGAACCCGCAACCACCAGAATACCGTCCTGGTGCATTAGCCAGCCCATTTTTATACCTTAGCTATGGCTTTCCTGTGAGAACATTCTTTAAGGTTACAGAGTTTACACACTTCATTGTATGTGAAGGCAATTATTTACATACGGCGGAAGACGACGTGCAAATACCGTTTTTCGATAAGAGAGATATATCCTTTTGGAACGCGTTCTTAAGAGCTTAGATTTTGGGATTGGTGGGATTCCATGTTTTTTGGCTATCGCACATAACGAAAAGTTGGTGAATTCTGAGGACTCCCACTTCCTCAAAAAGTTTGTAAGTCGAGTAAAGTCTTGTCTTTCAAGGCATTACCTTCAAAACAGTCCACTCGGCTGATATATGTACAAAGGGAATGAATTATAACATGATGCTCTTCTACAAGGAACTCTGAATCAGAAATCAAAATCAGAGTGTAGTTTTATAAGGTTTATGGTGGGTTCTAAGGCAACTATTATATAGGAGACAATGACGTTTGTTGTTTTCACGTTTAGCGTGAGAAGGTTTGTTGCGAGCCACCGCGCAATGCATGACATGCCTTTTTCCCCGGTCTGCACTGCACCATCCCAATTAGCCCCATGGAAAATCGCTACTGTGTCATCAGCGTAACCGATGAGGTCCCCTAGCGTGTCAATATGGATTAGTCTGAACAATATCTTCCACTAGACAATAAATTTTTATCAGGTGAGATAGTGGTCAAAGGCTGGCGTGTTAGATGGGCTGGCCTTTAAATCAACATCTCTCTCCTGTTCATTTGCCATCTACTAAAAAACACAATATTTTCTATTTTGGACTGTTGCTAGGAATTCCTTTTCGTAAAACACTAAACAAACAACATTTAAAGAAAATTCATGGGTACCATAAAAAACGATATGTGAATTTCTTAATACTTTTGTTACTTAATGTTTTCTACTAATATTACAGTATGTTATCAAAGTTCAAAGGGAAATCCAAATTTTTGGCAAATGTGTCCTGAATTCTCGTAATGACACACATTCTGAAAAACCCGTATCATGATTCGTCCTTTAATTAAAGTGTCTATGAAGAATGTGAAAAGGGTGAATGAGTCAGATAGATAGCTATGCCAGGAATGCTATCATTTGGATAAACGTAGTCTTAATCCTTTTTTGGGGTAAGAATTAAAGAGACGCAGAAGTCGCCTTGATTCTAGGCACTGCATTGAGGTTGTTCTCTTATCTCCAAGACTCTAGTTTTTATGTCTCGTTTTGCTCAGTAATTTTACTTGCAAAGTTCCTTTCCCGTCTAAACGCTGAAGTGTTTGCACACTGTACTTACAATGTGCTTTCTTGTCCTTGGAATGACTTGTTGAAGTCGGTGCCATGATGATTCATAAGTACCTATTATCACAAGCTGGTACCGACTTCGACAAGTTATTTCACATATTCAAATATGTGTTGAAGTCGGTTACATAGTTAGGTTAAAAAAAAATTGCATTTTTAGTGACCTTTGCTACTTCCGGGACCGATTGTCATTCATGACAATCGGTATGACTGACGGTATGACTATATATCAGGATAGGAAAACGCTTTTCAGTTATTAGAGTACAACTCAAAAGCGGCAGAACCAATTTTGATGATATAGGACCACACAGATATCATCAGCTTTCAAATAAAAAAGTATCATTAAAATCGGTTAACCCAGACAAATGGTCTGAGGTAACAAACATAAAAAAACAGTCGAATTCAGTATCTCCTCCTTTTTTTTTAATCAAAAAGAGATCAGTGCATGACAGTGACGTAAATAAATTTTCAATTTTGTATATTCCCGAAAACAGAGGTACAGTCCCACCAACTTATCTGTTCAGGCGGCAAAAAAAAGAACTACAACATTCCTTCAAATTGTGACAGTTTGTAGTTGATTTCCTTGACCAGTAGCGACCTCGAAAACTACACAGTTAAGTTGGTGGTACTATAAACGTGTGTAAACACCTAAATTTCACGGTCTTATCTACACTAATATTATAAAGAGGAAATATTTGTATTTTTGTATGCAACGAATAAACTTAAAAACTGCTGTGCCGATTTGCATGAAATTTGGTATGGAAATAGTAGCCGTGGAAGGACATAGGATGACTTTTTTATTTTAGCGCAAAAAGAGGTTAATGGTTTTGCGCGATAACCGAAATACGCGCAGGCGGAGCCGCGGCCGGAAGCTAGTGAGTCATGTAATGAGACATGAAGATGCGCACGTAACTGCGTATTGGCTGCCCTGGTGGTAAGTGATGTTGTGGTCGAAGATGTTGTTCAGGCTAACCTAGAATTACTGGCGCTCAAGGAAAGCTGTTGTTGAACACACCGTTAGGTGCTTAGGGACAGATTTTCCACTTGAGGACGGTAGCTAGCCGGGCGGGCATTCGCAAAATGCCCTACCACCATGCTTTAACGACTGCTATCCTAAGACAACAACCAGGGTCGATGGTTTAACATGCCCTCCGAAACACGGAGGCACTCAGTAGTTATGTCACTAGTGCATGGTCACCCATCCAACTCATGACCGCGGTGGACATCGCTTAACTTTGATGATCGGTTAAAAACGGCTTAGAAAACTTCAGTACGAGCGCAAAAAAAAAAGATGTACTTGCTACTGTGCCTTTCACGCCTAAGTACAGTAAGTGTGTGCACACTACTACATAAAGGCCGAATATCTGATACTGTGCTACACGTATTACCCGCTAAGGCGCACTCTTGCTATGGAGGCTTTCCACCTTGCCGTCTAGATTGCAACAAGGTCGACTTGTGTTAAACGGAAGCTATGTTCACCTGACCGCCCATCAGCGTAACAAAAATAGAATGATGTTTTCATGTCCGAGAAAATACGATTACTTAATTATTGATATTGCAGGTTTCTAGCTAACCGCCGAAAAGGTCGTTCTCTCTCAGCCAATGCCGTCGCTAACGAACAAAAGGCTACGAAGGTCCTGGGATTGGTTTTCTTCACCTTCGTGCTGTGCTGGGCACCATTTTTCCTCCTTAACATACTATTCGCTGCGTGTCCTGCTTGTGTGGTACCAGGTTAGTAATTTTGATTGGCTAGATTTTGAACTCTTTAAAAGCAAGAGATATATAGTGACGAATTCATCCTATTTTTTTTTTTTTTTTTTTTTTTTTTTTTTATGCTTGATAGGTTAGCCTTTGACCTCTATCTCACCTGATGGTAAGTGATGATGTGGTCGAAAATGTTGTTCAGGCTAACCTAGAAGTACTGGCTCTCAAAAATTTCATCACATTATTACGACATTTTTATTTTTTTATGTTATTGAGACGGAACAAGCTCGAGGCCCACCTGATGTAAAGCGGACTAATCTCTGCCTATAACAAATGCGCGGTGCCATTCGTCACAAGTCACGAATTGCACTGTGCCCGTCACCTTGAGACATAGTTATTAAGTCTCATACTGCCTTACTATATTTTTTAAGATGAATATACAATTTAACATTTAACGTGACGCCATTTGTAATATTAGACAAATATACTATATAGAGAAACATTTACTGAATATATATGTTATGAATACCACTCACAATAACAGCTTTGGTTGGAATACATCAAAAGAGGCAAGTGCAAGTTGTTGGAATTGTTTAGAATGAGAATGAAGAATAGGAGTACGAAAAATGTATAGTAAGTTATTAAATTGAAGCAGTGCAGCAGCATCTGTTATAGGCAGATGTTAGTCCGCTTAACATCAGGTGGGGCTTGAACTTGTTCGGTCACAACAATATATTGTATAAAAATAATAATGTCTACATTATATAAACACAAAATAAAAATATAAAAACGTATAAACAGCACCTGTCTAGGCGTCTGGTTCAAAGAGGTGATTCATTATGCTAGACAGAAGTCTGGGTTCTTTGCTAAAACAACAAACAAGTTGCCGAGGATCAATTAACAACGTTCCTTTAATCAAGAAAAAAGACAGTCTACAGAGAACCAAAATAAACCTAAAGAAAGAGGGGAACTATTTAAATCGAAGAGTGTTTGTCCGCCCGGCATTGTTGCTCTCCAGTAACGGATTAGTTTCCTGTGCAAATATTTGTGCAAAAGACCAATATTGGCTAAACCCCTCGGTGTCACGTTCTTTTCAGAAATATTTTACTTACCTCTTTTATTTCGACGATTTCAAAGGAAACTTGGAATTAACGTTTTGTAAGAAATACGAGTAAAGACAAGTTTTTTCGTAATCTACCTACGTTACATTGGAATAGTATTTAAAGAAAAGTTGATAGTAAATGATGTCTTCAATGTAATAATGTAATGATAATGGATGAAATTCTTCATTAAATTTAAAAATCTCATACATTCCGTAATATTAATCTTTATTAACTTCTAATGGATTAGTTACCCATTTTAGCGACAAGTTTAGCCAGCCGTATGATGTCAGCAAGTCAGAAATGGTTAATGTTATAGGTATTTAAAAAAAATTACATGTCTGTAATTTAAGTCACATTCTTATAAAACAAACGCCCATAGTGCGTCTAGACATGTATCTTGATAAAAAAATCGACAGGGGGGAAGTGTGTTATTAAAAAATCGCACTCTTTTAATATTTTTCTTCACAAAAATGGTAAGTAGCGGGAAATTTCGTATTAATAATCTTATTTCTACTTATTTAATAATTAACCTAGGTGGCCGATTTCTTTTGTGAAACGTAGACTCGTCAACAACAAAATATAAAGTTGTAAAAATAATAAATAAAAATAATAAGACTAGGAATAAAAAGAAAAAAAAAACACATAAAGCACGCTCGCGGTTTTATTTCATGTTTTGAAGGTATTATTTCAGTAAAACTTTGTATGAAAAGGCGTCTTTTTTAGGGTTCTGTACCCAAAGGGTAAAAACGGGACCCTATTACTTAGACTTCGCTGTCCATCCGTCCGCCTGTTACCAGGGTTTATCTCAAGATCGGTGATAGCTAGACTGTTGAAATTTTCACAGATGATGTATTTCTATTGCCGCTTTAACAACAAATACTAAAAATAAAATAAAATAAATATTTAAGGTGTCAACCTGTCACCGTTATTAGTGTCGAGCAAGAAACGGTAAAAAAATCAAGTTTGTTGTATGGGAGCCCTCCATACAACAAACTTGATTTTTTTACCGTTTCTTGCTCGACACTAATAATGGTGACAGGTTGACACTTTAAATATTCACAGAATATTTAGTTACGGAACCCTTTGTGCGCGAGTTCCACTCGCACTTGGCCGTTTTTTTCAATATAAAAAAGACACCATACAAAATTTTGCAAAGCTCAGCACAATAACAGTATAAAAAACATATCTATTTTTACAAATTATTCGAGCACACAATTTTTTATTTATATAATGTCATATGTTCTGGCGGTTGAAGCTTATTAAACATAAATGTTTTTCCTAAAATAGTGGAACAACGTTCATATAGCAAAACTCAATCGTATAATTTAACAGAACTATAAACATTCTTCGAAACCATGTCAATTAATGAATGCTCAACTTGTCCATTCAAATTTAATATCGATTAATAGCACCTTGAAATAATTTCACCAAATTATTGCAGCATGTACTGAAATTGATCAATATATTTTTAAATTTTGTTTTTTTATGATAAGCTTATGCTATGCATGAATTGCAACTCTTGTCGGTGAAAGTTATTTTAAACTTAATTTTTCTGCAATGCTCAATTGCTCATGCTACCTCATCTAGCATGTTACTTCGTTCACTACCCTTGAAGCCTAATCAAATAAAGTAATAATTACAATGGAGACCCTCTATGGCTTTGGCAGCGTGTCCATCTTATGCCGAAGTAAATAATAATAATAATAATATATTATAAAATAGTTAAATAAAATAGTGTGAAAATACATCTTTTTGCTACAAATCAAGAAGAGGGGTCTTGATGAGGTATTTATAAATAGCAATTAAGATTTTCATCCCTTTTTTTTGCTTGAAAAATAGCTAAGTCAAATAATATAAGCTAATTAAAATAAGAATTTTTATTTGCCCTGCAGTTTTCTTTGATGGACAAAACACAGAATTGAAAACATATTATTTTGTGTGTAGAATAGAATTATTTAATAAAATGAAATAAAGATTTAAACTTTATATTTTCACTTATTATTCGCACGGATTTGACTTACTAAGTCCTACCACGCGGTTGGTTTTGGACATTGCCGACAAAGTAAAAACGTCACATCGCTCCCTCTATTGTAATTATTACTCTCCGCTTAAGCATATGAGTTCACATTAAAAAATTAAAACGAGAGAGAAAACTATAGTCTAGTGCTGGATTCGAAAACACGCCATCCACCTATATAGCCGGGGTATACTCTGACCGCTTTGCCTACAAGACATATGACTCATGGTTTTAATTTGTTCTCTCGTTTTTATCCATCGTATGGTAAAGTGACGTCCTCGTTAACAAGTTTAAAGTGAATTGCAAAAATATGTCTTGTTTGTACTTTGTAGTACAACGTTAGTTGAACTATAGGTGTCGCTTCATCCCCATACGATGGTTAAGAATGAAAGGACAAATTAGAGTCATGATTTATAAGTCATGTTAGCTTAGTGGTCAGTGCATGTTTTTTAGAAGCAATGATGGCATAGACTGTCGCGGCGAGGTCCATGGTTCGAATATTGCCGCGGGCTTGAGCTTCACCGCATCATGGAAGGGCATTTTGCGAATGACTCTCTGGATAGCGACTACCCTGAAAATCTGTCGCCAAGCACCTAACGGTGTGTCCCTGCAGCAGTCCTTGAGAGTCAGTGAAATCACAGGCACATGAGACTTAACAAATATGTCTCAAGCTGACGGGCGCAGTGCAATTTGTGACTTGTGATGAAATGCATCTGTTATAGGCAGAGGTTAGCCCGCCTAACATCAGGTGGACCTCGAGCTTGTTCCGTCACAATAACATAAAAAAAAATGCCCCGGCTGTAGAGAAGGATGGTGCAGATTTAAACCCCGCGCATGACTATTATTTTTCCTTTCGTTGTAACTTTATAATGTAAATCCGCGGAGCATGAGTCCTTGCAAAAATAATAGGTAATATTAAGAAATTATGCGTTCACAAAAGTTTTTCAAAAGACCCGGATTCTTAATTATACTGGGATGGAATAAGGTAGCTTAATGCTATGCCCCATGTCTGACTACTTCGACAAAGTTGGCGAACCCAAAGTTCTTAAGTTTTCATTCCAGACAAAATCAACATGTCTAAACGTAATTAAGCTTAGGTATAATCTAAGTTCTAAAAAGGTATTCCATAAAATACTTTAAATTACTTTTCTTAATTGCTTTCCTTCCTATGTAAACTTTGTTAAGTCAGTTAAATGTTTTAACTTGGAGAAGTCTTGTAAAAAAAGATTTATATTAATTGACAAAATGATGGATATGTAGCTTAAATGACTGTCTTGTATAGCCTAATGAAGGTGATGGTATGAAAAAAGAAACATTTTCCCGTATAGGGTGCTGAGCTCTCTAAGGTGCAGAATCCTGTAGCTCCCCGTAGTATTCGTAGTAGCAGCATCTTCGGAAAACGTAGTTTCAAACTCGGTGAAACTTTGCATGTACTATATCTTATAGCCTAATATCTATGCTTCTGATTTGCCAGATTTCCGTAAAATTAAGTGTTTTCAAAAATAATTCAAAAAATCATTTTGTATGGGAATTGTTATGTAGATATATAGGGATACGAAAAATGATAAATCGAAAAACTGGCAAGGTACTAAGGTGTCTACTGGCAAGGTAAGCTATGCTTGTATGGAAATGGCTCCGTGCCCTCTACTCTGCATCTTACACTGCGATTCCTAAGACGCATGCCAAACGTAATGATTATGACTATTTTCGAAAAAAAATATGAAAAAATACATATGAAGAAATTATTTTTATTTTATTTTGGCATAAAGAAAAAAATATAGACTTTTAGTTTTTATTACATTACATTTTTAGTTAGTTATCAACTTTACCTTATAATAAGAAATAAGGTCACTTTGATTACCCATGTTTTTATGGCTCATCAATGTATCTTTGTGCAGGATAAATATAAAAAGGGAAAAATTACATTTTTTTATGTTATGGTGAACGAACAAGCTCAAGGCCCACCGATGTTAAGTGGAATAACCTCTGCCCATAACAGATGCATTTCATCACAAGTCACGAATTGCATTGCGCTCATCACTTTAAGACAGTTGTTAAGTCTCATGTGCCTGTAATTTCACTGGCTCTCAAGTACAGCAGCCGGAACACACCGTTAGGTGCTTGGCGACAGATTTTCTACTTGAAGGTGGTAAGTAGCCAGGTGAGCAATCGCAAAATGCCCTTCCACCATGCGGAAGATTTCCATGCAGATTATTCAAAATTATACGTTTTATAAGATCAATGAGGCGAATTTGATTAAATGGGTTAAATTGATAACTTCATTGGGACTATGTATGTGTCATAAGTTTCAATCATATAATATTATTTAGCATTGGTATATGGTTATACGAGTTAATCAAAATAAAAATGAAATAAGAATAAATAATTGGAATAATGAATAATTCTGTAACAAAATATCTGTAACAATTTAAATTCCCATAAAACACATAGGCACTGAAATTAAAACGTATTGAAAATAACTTATAACTTAAAATAATATAAGCTCAAATATAAATGCTGTAAGAGCTTCTAAATAATCACTGTATTTCCGCGTATCCAGTTTTTTTTGTATCACCAGACCATATATAAATATGTATAAATATAATATAATAACAGACCATATATAATATTATCAGTAGTTTTCATTAGTCACAATATTTAAATATACCTCGAAACTACTTCGATAACTATCAATATCGCCTAGTACCGTCCATCAAAATAGTTCCATTGCATAAATATTTTATAGTAAACAAAATGCCAGCCGCAGCTTCAAACAGCGATGATATTTGCACCCAGTAAGAACCGTTTAAATTTCCAAGCTGTGATTATAAAATGTAATATTAAATACTCACGCTTGCACTCTAAAAGTATTGCGGTCATTATTTTATAAGTGTTTGTTACTATTAAGTTTTTTTTTTAACCCGGATTGAGTTAAAAGTTTGTTCTCACGTCGAGGGGAACCATGCCCGAAATATCAGTCATGCCACACAAAAAGAAATACACAAATACTTTTAAGAAATTGATGAAAAAGCTACCAAAACAAGTAACCATCATAGTCGCCTCGTTATTTGATAGTTGCCCCATTTTACTACCATGCAATGTTTTGATTGCAGCTTTAACAACCTACATTTTAAAGCGGCATTTGTTGGTGAAAATCGAATGTTTCAGTTCCTAATTAGTTTAGTTTATGACATTGACGCTGTAAAAAAAATGGTCTAAAACTGATAACTTTGACGGCCCCATTTAAAATATCTATATTTCAGTTTTGGAACTCATTCCGTTTACGAGCTAGAGACCCACTACATATGGACAGACAGAGAGAAAAGACCGCGGGGTCTATTAGAGATTCATTTTGCCTTAGGGTAACTATGCAAAGAAATTCGCAGCTTGGTCAGTAAAAGACTACTCTGACGTCTTATTTCACTTTAGTGTAATGATACTGGTTCCAGTTTGCTGTCTTTTCATTGCTGACCGGTTTACTTTTCATCACTCTCTTTTTTGATGCTATATGATGATGCAGTCTGAAGTGCTGTTTAGGCTTTTCTATGAATCACTGGCCCTCAAGAATAGCTGCTGAAAACACCTTTTAGCAGTAAGTACTAAGTAGTAATGCCGCTAACACCCTTACAAATCATGACCGCAGTGGACGTTGCTTAACTTAGTTAATCGGTTTGGAACGATTAGGTTAGCTTACGAGCGCTTCAACTCACCTCTTTAGATTTGCAACTCAGTATTGATTTGCAAAGTTTATTTTCAGAACACGTGGTGAACACCTGCTTGTGGTTGGGATATGTTTCCTCAACCATCAATCCAATTATATATACCATCTTCAACCGGACGTTTAGAGCAGCTTTTTTGAGGCTACTGCGCTGCCACTGTACCAGGTAATTGACTCAACTTAATTTTTATTTGCTAATAGACTAGCCAAGCCCTATATCACCTGATGGTAAGTATAAGTCAGATTAACCTAGAATTATTGGCTCTCGAGGAAAGCTATAGGAACAAACCCTTGTTAAAAATGTACAAATTTACGAGAGAATAAATAATAGTCATGTGCGGGATTCGAAATGAGCTATCCACCCCTTTAGCCGGGGTATGCTCTAACCAATTAAGATAACATAACACAATGACTGAAACTGTAATTTTTGCACTCGTTCTTTCAACCATCGTATTGAGATGGGGCGACACCTATAGTTCAATTTGCGTTGTACTACAATTAAGACCTATTTTGCAATTGGTTCTATCTAATTCTCGTAAATTTGTAATGTCATTCGCCAAGTAGGCGTTATTGCAAAAATAACAAAAACATATTAAAAACACCCTTAGTTTTTTGGCGACAGATTTTTTGCTTGGTGGTAGCTAGCCAGGCCTGCATTCGCAAAATGCTCTACCACCATGTTATAGCAAATGCCATCGTAAGACAACAAGCACAACAACGAGACACATCTTCCTTTGAGTGTCGTAAGAGGCGACGTCATGGCTGGTGATGACGATGATGATTATGATGAAGGAAACAAGTTTTTAATTAAATTACATTTGTAATCTAATGGTTTTGGTGTATTACTTTATTGAAGTATGTTGTTTTAATTTAATCATGTTGCTTTAATTTAATGAACCATGTTTCTTTCTTCTTTTATTTAACACTCAATTTAATTATGACTTCAACAAGTTTTGTTAACACTAGACCTCACGCACCCGACTTTATTAGGCTACGTCCCTACAGACAGTTAGCTTGCTTAGTGCCAAGAGCCTATAGAGCCATCTAGCGAGTAGCTAAGTAAAACAAATGCTCGGTGCCTAGCTAGCCCTTAGCTAGCATTGAAGTAAAAAAACGTAGGTAGGTATTGGTTTTTAATCGCGGGATGCGAGGCATTATAGACGAAAAATATGTATAAAATAGTCATTGCATCACTAAGTTAGCTAACTTATCAACATTTTAGTTTTTAAAACAGAATTGTACTTATGAGAAGCAGACCAAATGTTTTTCTGGTAATACCAAAATAATAATACATTTTTCGTTTAAATTAGACAATTTTTTATACATAACATTAAACATGCCATGACTTTTTGTGTCATAAACTCTACATAATGGACAAGGCCGTAAAATGGTATATTTTCAGAAGGTACCTAGCAGTTTTAGAGCTATTTTTGAAAGTGGTTTTTCGTCAACGTGTCGACGAGCAAATTACTAAGGCACCTAGCGACGCATTACGCAAACCATATCTCAGTGCAGCCACCGTGTATCTTAGCAAGTAGCCTGAATGCAAGCCATTTCACTCTAGGCGCTAAACAAGCCGCCTATCTGTGTGGACAGAATGGAAAGAGTCGGTAAATGTTACCGTAGTGGTGATCGTCGGTATAGAAATCGGTCCAAGAAAAAAAAGTAGCGCGTACTTGCTGCCAGATGGCTTTGTTCTAGTGCGATACAAAAACACATGTAAAACGAAATTTATTTAATTTAAATAATACGAACTGACGTTAAATATATATGAGTATACATATTTGACATAGGTAAAAAAAGGTATTATTTATACTTTTTATTGTTGATAGCTTGTTGTGCAACTTTGAGCTTACTTACGAGGCCCACAGTTAGGGGCCACGTTTCAGTTCCATATGTCAACTCTGGTAACATACACTGGTTGAAGACTTTCGTCTTTAGGCACTGAGGTATGTGGCACATGAGTACGAAAAGCACGCACTCTTTTCGTCCGAAATACCGGCAGTTGAACTTTTCTTTCGTAATTGGATAAATATTATTTATCCAAAATAAAAAAATACATTTATAAAATAAAACGTATGTTACTGTACCTAAAATTATTAAATGTCCAATGCTCCCCTTCCTCTCCACAGAGACCAGTCGCGGTCACGTCATATTGAACTCAGTCCGAAATAATCTCGTTCTCTTTGACATGACGGTGACAGCGTCGGTGGACAAGGGCTGTAAGGGATTTGGTTTCCTATAGTTTGTTACACAAATTTATAAATAAACAACTAGGATACAGAAAATATATGTTTATAAAAAAAATATTCCAAAACTAATTCTTACGCTCATCAAAAATATAAAGGCTTATTTAGATATAAATAGTATTGCCTTTATGTCTAAATATAAATATTTAGATATAAAGGCAATAATATATGAAATCCCAAACTAATTAGAAATATTTATTATTTTCCCAACGCGTCCATTTGATTTGGTATAAAAAGGTAATCCAATAAACAATTATCAGGTTTCCCAAAAACTTAAACAATCTCGAAGCAATTAATCGTCTCTGAAAACGAATTTATTTATAGCGTTCTAAACAAACAAAGGCTTGCAGCTGTTGCGCTTAATAAAACGAAATTAATTCATCAACTTCAAATTGAAGTCATTTAACTGAACATGACACTCTGAAAGCATAAACCCTTTGAATATTAAGAGGTTCAACGGCATCCCAAGAAATGATATTTAGCTCGGGGATTAAAACATCTCAGGCGTTATAACGTTGTCAGGGTACATTTAAAATTTGGCACGTAGGTAGGTAATTATTCTGGCTAAAACAGGTATACAGTTTGATGAGTTTTTTCCGCATCAAATATTCCCGTTGAATATGTCCAAATTAATACCATAAGATTGTTATAGTTAGTACCTAGCTCTTGAGGTCCAAATCAGTGCTGTCAACCAAGTACAACTACGATTCAATACAAGCTCCATGCTAACCATTACAATAATAAAAGCAGACAAGTAGTTTAGTAGTTAACAGACTTCATAGAACAAGTGGTACAGGGCTAAACCCCTGGCTGTACCTAAACCTATACGGGGGTTATCTATGAAGTACCAAACGCGGCTTGTATGAGTGCGCGTCTTGGACGTATGTGCCGCAGCTTGCACACTATTACAAACTTACTTACTTGTCAAGTAATAATTATTGTATGCTTCAATTCATTTAAGGCCAATATAAAAGCCAGGACCAACAACCTTTTGGTCCAACCAACGTGTTATTTGATTCAACGTTAATAGTTTTTATTAATCATTATTGTATACTTAGGTTGAGAGCCGCAGCTGATAGAATTATGTTTTTTTTTTATTTTGAATGGGTTTTTTGTCGCAGGATATGATTTTACACCTGTTTTCTAGCTATAAATAAGCATATCATAAGTAGTGCGTCTTTCCAACTTATAAAAGAATCGATAGGAGAGTCACAGATTTGATAATAATTACACCCTACGTACAGGTAGAGTCTTTTTTATTCTGTGGTAGAGGCTATGACTTACCATAGTTTCGCTCTTCTGAAAAATATGATCTCGAAAATGTCATCTCGATATGACATGAAAAGGGGGTGCTTGACCAAAATGAAAGTAATATGTGTAAACCAACGTTATTTTAATTAAAGAGCATATTCTCTACTCGAAGGCCGGCAACGCATCCTTGCGGCCTTGTTACCTCTGGTGTTGCGGAAGTTTGTGGGCGATCGATGGTGATCACTTACCACTAGGTAAGCCGCCTGCTAGCTTCTCCTCTATATCAATAAAAAAACTAATATAACCGTAAATGCAATCATATTAATTTCTCATTTCAAAAGCGATAAATAAAAACTATTTAAAAATAATGCTTGAATAAACAACTAACAAAAAATTAATAAACAAAAACAACTAACAAAAATGTTATAAACAAAACAACAAAAAATAATTTATTAAATAACGAACACTATTTAAATACATTTACCAATGAAATGACGAACTATTCATATAAAACTCCATTTAAGTTGCCGCCGTCAGTAGGTAAAGTGCCCAAAAAGATGGCGACATTACCTTATTGAATTGCCAAACTTATGCATCGACCGAGGTAGGCGCCAGCTCTTTGTATTTTATCGCTTCTACTAAACGTATGGACAACTCTATTAAAGCTTGGGGTGCATCTGGTCCCCAGGTCCCTTGGTTTCTACCCCAAACGTAAGAAACTTATATATATCACCGAGACATGCATATTTCCTCCGTTTGAGCAACAACTTTTGCGCCATTGAGGCCTCAGAAGTGTTGAAGTGTTCTCAGAAGCTATAATATTTGAAAAGCAGTAAGAGCTCAAAAATCTCGGTAATGTTGATATTTAGGAGGGAAGAGCCTTAATGTGACCCCTTTCACGTTACCAACACTCCTGAGCCCTCAACCAGTATTACGTCTTACAGCAGCGAGGGCCTGTAATCAACGATACCCCATCAGGTCTCTTGCCACATGAAATAAAAAACATAAAAATAGTATATATTCATGTTAATTACTCCCTTCTTTGGACGTGACTTTCGCTTCGAAAAGCGGTCCTTGTAGAGATAAAGACATTTAAATAAATACATTTTTATATATGACATAACATAACTACCAATAACATATTTATTTACTTATTGTACCAGGTGGATTGTCCACTGTTGATCATAGTCTCCTCCATTTAGGAGATTTTGTCGTAATACCTACACTTCCGCGCTGCTGCATACCTTCCGCCTTAGTCGCCTCTTACGGCACCCAAGGGAAGAAATAGGAAGGTAACATTCCAGGCCGGCACACCATGGGCAGTTTACTTGAGCATAAAATATTTATTCACAAATGAAATCCACTATAAAGTACCTCTAACTAACCGTATCATTTGGTATTCATAATATGTAATCGTTATTTACAACGAAGTAAAAACCTTCATTATTATTATTACTTCCTGTAGACATTATTGAAATTATTTATGAAGTTGTATTAAACATTTTAAATACTAAATGTAACTACAAAATAGGCCCGTATGGCATGGTGAAAATGCATTGATAATTTGCAAATGCATTGGCGGGTACACCCGTAGGGGAGCAGGCTGGTTATGTCGGGTTCAGGGTCAATAAGGGCCTTACCACCAACTAAAAACCTCATTGTGTTCCGTCGAAGTAAGAAAGCGATATTTTTGAAATATTATTTAGCACGTATTTAAATACGCTATCTGTAATAAGTTAAAGAATATAACAATAAACTGATAAACCTAGACTTATACAAATGCATATAAATACATTAACTAACTGAGCAATTACTTGATTGACATAATGAATAATTGTGAAATTTAGGTAATAATGTAACTATACAAATTATTGCGCCTCAAC
This sequence comes from Plagodis pulveraria, assembly GCA_963890685.1. Lineage (NCBI taxonomy): Eukaryota > Metazoa > Arthropoda > Insecta > Lepidoptera > Geometridae > Plagodis > Plagodis pulveraria. The sequence goes on from OY982950.1 coordinate 9,355,007, forward strand.
TCTTTGCTTTGAAGTGTATTTTTTTATTAAATTCAATTGTTTTCTTACAAATTCATTAAAAATATTGTATGATACACGCATCGTTAATGTTACTAATAAATAACTTTCAGTGAAAGAAAGTTATATGAAATCTTAGATAACACTAATACAGGAAAAACTCCCATCACATAAGCATAGAGCTTATCAAAAACAGCTAACAATTCTCAATAAAACAGGTAAAAAGTAAATAGCTGACGCACATGTCGACGTCGCAATGACCAGCCCTGCGATTATTTGTTATAAGCTTTCTATAGTGGGGTTCTCTGTTTGTCCGCAATATTTTCACTAAGCCCGAGCCCTGTCTGCTCGTAAATATGTTAGGGACGCCCATGCCGTACATGGGCCTGACTTCAAACAATTAATTTGGACCGGGTTGGCGGAAGTTGTAATGAAAACTCATTGATAGTCGGACCCACCTGACCTGCTTCAGCTCCTGTACAAACCATAATACTTTAAATTATACACCCAAAATAATGAACTCAAACTTTTAGACCCATACATCATCACAAATTTGGTCAAAGGCTAACCTATCAAGCATAAAAAAGAAATAAAAAAAAAATGATAAATTTGCGTTATTTTTATACTGGCAAGCTTTTGCTTCTATCAATATACCTGGGCGCTAAATTGAGATAGGAAGAAATAAAAATTATATATTTTCATTCGTTTGTCTTCAATTCTACGTCTCCAATTCAGGTCTTAAAGAATTATTTTACTACACTTTTTCTTTGGTTATTTTTTGTTTGATTTTGTTACCGATGCACGCATTTTTCTTAACAGACGTGGACGTTGCACCAGGTACCGCTCGGTGGGGTCTACACGAGGTGCATCCCAGCTGTGTGCCCGATCGGCTCTACCCCTGGCCATATCGTTAAGACCTCCAGGGATGCAGTCCACGTCACCAGCTACTCATGAAACCACCGAAACTGTATTGATTGAAGCACCACTTAGAGATTATAATATGAGGTATTAGAAATAATGATGAACGTACTTCGCTTACAGAATTTGATCATAAAGAAACTATGATTAAAAAAATTAAACAGGATGTAAATCGATGTTCTTGGTTATGAATTGTTTTGTATTTGTATGAAAAAAAAATGTGATTGATAAATATTGTAAATGGGATGTTAATCGATGTTCTTAGTTACCAATTGTTTTGTATTCGTATGGAAATGGATTTGGAAAGAATAGTGACAATATGTTTATATTCACTGTTTTACAAATTGGGCTAAAAATTTGTGTTTTGTTGGTAAATTATAGATAAAACTGGCTCTTAAATTGTAACTTTTAATTTGTTGTCACAAGCATAATCATCTAGGTAGGAGTTATCTTCTTCAAAACAGGGACTTTTGAGGTAGAGGTTTGAACAGAAGTTTGAGGTATTAGACGTAATTTATCGTTAGCAATAAATAAGTGAGAAACATTAATAAGTTTTTGTAGGAAATTAGTATTAAGATAAAAAATTACAATCACAGTATCTAAATTTTGTTACAACGTCAAACTTGTAGCTCTTTGAGGCTCTAGTTAATCGATTTTTATCATGTATATTGTAGAAGCAAGTCCTGGAACGGCATAATTCAAGTACACCATGCCCATACTTACAAACCAAAACAGTTTAATGGTAATTGTTCTTGGTGTATTCTATCACCACCTCGATAATGAAAAGCCGCATTCGTTGTCCTGATAAAGATTTCCTTGCGTTGTGGTATGCCTTAAAACACTAGTGTGGTACTTTACCCACACTTGTGTCTTCCAAATCCACATTCTATAAATTCAAGTTTATCTCATATGGGTTTCGTTATACATCGGCGTCGATAAGTTTATTTACGTTTGAATATTGCTGATCTGAAGAAAAACAGACTCACGGTTTACTAAAAGTGACAACATAATGTGGCTTGTCTGCAAAATCCTGTCTAACTAGTATATCTGTGCAAATTTTACTACCACTACAAGAGCAACTTTCCATAACGAATCACGAAGTATGTAGGAAAAGAGACAAATAAGTAATTAGATTCATTGTTAAGTCTTTCCGAAAGCGCACCTCTAATTAATTGCCTGGACCTTTAGGTACCTTTGGTCCTCATATTCAATACAGGTCAGCAGATTGAGACCGGCAAAGTTTATTGAAAGTGTGTCGTAATCTCTTCGCCAAGAGCAGACGTAGTACTTGAAGTAATGGAATATATTATTCCATTTAATGACCTATTATAGCTTAAAGCTTATCATGGTATACAATACCGATATCATGATAAGCTTGCACATAGTATGAATCCGAACATGTACGTGTTGTAGTAGGTACTTTAGAATGAGGCAAAGCAATGTGTGAGACATCCTTTAATGAAGTACAAAGTGCTACAAAATGTTCATAACGAGGCGCGTTTCAACCGCATAAGCCAAATTGGTGCCAAATTAGCTTCATATCCTGCTTGGAACTACGTATTTTGGTTTTTAGGTCCAAGCAAATATTAATTGCTCTTCAATAAGTCCACTTTCTAAGTCTGACGCATCCCCAGCTCCAAACACTACCAAAAATAAGCACATTTGTTTGTCTCACTTGTTTCGAAATCTAAACATCTAGATTCTGCTAACATACTTTTCTGTCATGCCAGTATTTTTCATCCATTAGCCTAAGGTACACAAGATGCTACACAAACTAGACATGAGCTAACCCGAATGCCTTGAAAATAGTTCAACAGTCAACAAAGTCCTTTAATCTTACGCATCTTAACTTACTCTTGACTTGATACGCCTATTGCAGTTTTACGTGCTCAAAACTTGGAAGCACGCCAACGTGCAGTTTGTGCTCAAAAAAGGTAATTAATTGTGCTACTATCGGCCAATTTGTCGTAAGACAGCGTGTACTGGACAATGAGCTTCTCAAATACAATTAATTCAATTATCTCTTCAGACCAGCAAACTGTACGGGTTCCACCAAAGTCAACTATAGACCTTCTTGTGTATCCCAAAGTATTGTATTATTCAAATTTGGATCAATGTCATATATTTATAGATAAAGTAGAGCAAGTAAAGCACTCACCATTTTTCGTGACATTTTTTTTTTTTTTTTTTTTTTTTATGCTCGATAGGTTATCCTTTGACCACTATCTCACCTGATGGTAAGTGATGATGTGGTCGAAGATGTTGTTGAGGCTAACCTAGAAGTACTGGCTCTCAAGGACAGCTGCCGGAACACACCGTTAGGTGCTTGGCGACAGATTTTCTACTTGAGGGTGGTAGCTAGCCAGGCGGGCATTCGCAAAATGCCCTACCACCATGCTATAACGACTGCCATCCTAAGACAACAACCGGGACCGACGGCTTAACGTGCCCTCCGAAGCACGGAAGCGCTCAGTAGTAATGTCACTAGCGGTCACCCATCCAACTCATGACCGCGCGCGACGTTGCTTAACTTTGCTGATCGGTTGAGAACAGCCAAGTAAACTTCGCTACGAGCGCTTCTTTTAAGGCCTTTAACAGGGTTTGGCATAACAGGCTCATTAGATATAGCTTTCATTCCTGGCACTTTCAAGTACAAAATTTAAAGTGTGTTTTCTGATTTCTTGAGAAAACTTTTAAATGTGGTTAGCCATTCGTGACCACCAATGGGATTTCAATGTATTTTAAAAAACGTTCTAAAGTAAAAAAACACCAATATGTACAAAACGTTGTATTACTTTCTTTGACACTCAAAAGAGTAAAATGTTTTTTTGAGTACGTGTTTTCCAGTGTTTCTCACTTTACATTTGCGTTTTAATAAAGCAGGATTACTTAGCATATATATTATGTGAACATCGTGTCGCATCGTTACTACAAAATAGTTGTCAGACGCATGCGATATAATTGCTTTGGTTTATACGCATGAGTAAAGAAAACAGGTGTACCATATGTACCATTTTACAGTCAATTTAAAATACGACAGTGATTAATATTTGTTTTAGTGACTGACTGTTGCCAAATTGGATTATAATATTAATGCATTTGTAACGCTGCCAAATATTATTTAGATATAACATATTTTAATTATTAATATATATTATTGATGTCCACTACTATGACCCAATAAACTGTCAAAATTAGAATTCTTATCTGATTTTCATTCAAAGTTATTATCATAAAACAGTACCGCAACATGCCTACATATGATAACGTAACTAAACTACATAATATAGCAAATTAAGTTAAGTATCTTCTGTTCTCTTTGACTTTGGATTAAAATCAGACATGTTTTATCATTTTATATTTTGCTCTAATTATAGAATAGAAATAAAAAACTCGATGTTTTAAAAATTTGAAAGAATTTATTTTTTCTAAGCATAGAAATTTAAATACGTGTGCGTTTGCAAGACTATTCTTACTTATAATTTTGTAAATATAAACAGTAGAATAAAGTATAAATATTACTTAATCTACGTATGATTTTGTATACTACAAATTATATTTTAGTTATGAATAAATGTTTCTAAAAATAATTTCGTAGAATAAATATAATGTGAAAATGGTATTTGTTTTATTGAAAGTTGATATATTTCTAGATTTAGATACAACTACAAAAACGCATTTATACTCCGGTGTTGCGGATGTTGGTTGGCGACGGTGAACGCTTACCACTAGGTGAGCCGCCTGTTTGTATGCCCTCCTATCCCATAAAAAAAATGTTTATTACTACTGCTGTCTTATTACTCTGTGACTAGTTGGAGATACACTAATCGGGACTGTATTTTTGCCTCAAGCTCGCCGGCCAGCTCCTGAGATGTTACCGGGACGACTTACGGATGAAGCTAAAACTGTTATTATTGAACTGCGCTGAAGACGGAAGGTTCAGGTCGCAATTCAACTCGGTGTTCCGTACATACGTACGGGTTGTCTGGAAGAGATCGCTCTCAGCGATAAGACCGCCCATTGACACATCTATACTATACTAATTGTGTTTTTTAAATTTTAAGTTTGTAAATTCTTATTGTGTCAATAAAGTGTTATCTATCTATCTATCTATCATACCACGAAGCACCAGTTGCACTGCGAACAACCAGTTTTGGATTACTTGAAGCTCATGTAGGTGGGCCTCACTAGCATGACTAAACACTACTGAGGCGTAAGTCGTGATAGGGCGGATACAAACAGTGTAAAGTGTCTTCTTATTTTTAAGAGACAGTTTACTCTCTTTACTTTTAAGGGGACCTAGGCGACCAAATACAAAGGTTGCCTTGTTACGGAAATCTTTGATGTGAGCGTCGAAGGTGAGATGCCGATCAAGTGTAACTCCGAGGTATTTGGTTGTTCTCACGCAGGGAATGGGATCATCGAACAGAATTATAGATTTCGGATAGCGGGGGCGGGTTCTCTCAGTAAAGTACATAGCTGTACTTTTAACTGTATTAACCGCGTTACGCCATTTACGGAACCAGTCATCGATCTCGGTGAGGGCAGGTTGAATGACGTAATAAGTCGTTCTATCGATACGCCAGCAAGTGGAATACATAGCGGTATCGTCCGCGAATTGGGCTTCGGAAACAGGTAGAATCAAATCTATAATTGGGACTTTCATATTATGATCAATGCCATTTATACCAGCATTTAACACAATAGAAAGTGAACTCTTACTAACCCTACCAGTTGAAACTTGAATAAATTTTAGCTAGTGGTGTTCAGTATAGGCGACAGTTGACGTGATAGAATCAAGAATGAAAGTATTTGTTTAAGAAGCTGTATTAATATCAGGTGTGGTCGAAAAGTCTTGGAGTTTCTGTCCGAGTCCGAGATTAATCGTGATCTACTAACTTTCAACGATCTCAACAATTTCCAGACGTTAAGTGGTTAGGTTGTGATGGTTGTTAACAGATTCATGGATGTGTCTGCATTGACCGTACAAATATGTAGTGGTGGGGCTAAGCCCACCATAGGATCGATATTAAGGAATTTGGGAGTACTTACGGGATGGATGTTTTGGGGTGCTCAAGAGCTGGCCGCGCCTCTTTTGTGTGCGGATGGCGGCGGCGTGGTTTCCGATTAGTGCTGATGGCTGGCACTGGTGACTGTGCTGATGTGAACGACCAGGGCAGAAGCACTCACTATAATATACACTTTAACACTACTAACTGTTCTCTTGATTGTGCTGATGTTGGTTGCACCGGTGGCGCGGGAAGAAAATGTATGGAATGCGACACGGGCGAATGTGTGTGCGCGTGCGACTCCTGTCGGCGACTGTGTCCGGGCTACTGTCAAGGTCAAGCTAGCTAGCCGACCGGGCGCCGCAGCTATGCGCGTGCGGTCGGGAGAGGGGTGACGCGGCCAGCAGGTACGCGGCAGGATGGTAAACCACCCACAGGCTGATACGTCGCGCTTTTGGCGCGAACATCTTCCCGGGGCGTCAACAGTGCTGAAGGGGTGTTACTCGATGGGCAGCCGGGCGACCTTGAGGACGGGGCGCTTCAAGATACCCTGGGCCGTCTTGAGTTCCACCACTCGGGTGACGCCATCCCTTCCTGGGATCGTCTGGGTGATGCGACCCATGCGCCATTGTAGTGGCGGCACATGGTCTTCCACAATCAGGACCAGCTCTCCGACTTGAGGTGGGCTGGATCGGGAGGTCCATTTGGAGCGGGTTTGAAGTGTGTGCAGATAGGATTTGGACCAGGATCGCCAAAAGTGTTGGGATAGGGACTGGACGAGCCTGAACCTTTTTAGAGCTGAAATGGGCCTGCCTTCTACCGAATACTCCGGTAGGGCTGTGAGCGGACGGCCTATGAGGAAATGACCTGCAGTGAGTACCTCAAGATCCGCAGGATCAGAAGAGAGAGGGCTGAGAGGGCGTGAATTGAGCACGGCTTCAATTCGAGCTAAAAGGGTTGAGAATTCCTCAAAAGTGAGGCGTTGTTCACCGACCACACGATACAATAACTGCTTGGCGGATTTTACCGCTGTTTCATGTAATGCACCGAATCAGGGTGCTTTAGGCGGGTTCAACCACCATGTTATGTGCTGTTTAGAAAGCGTGTGCGCGATGTTATCGTTGCTTGATGCGAGAAAGTTTTGTATTTCCTTAAGCTCATTCCTAGCGCCTACGTAATTCGTACCGCAATCGGATCTAATAAGAGTAGGTACGCCGCGTCTAGAAACTAATCGCTGTAATGCCGCCAGAAATGCTTCTGTGGAGAGCTCAGACACTGGCTCGAGATGGATAGATTTCGTCGCTAGGCAAGTAATAACGCAGAAGTATCCTTTTAAGAGTTTGGCGTTCTGAAGTGTGCTGGATTTTATCAAAAATGGTCCAGCAAAGTCCGTGGTGACTTTGCTGAATACGGGCTGAACGTTCACGCGGTCGGCGGGTAAGTCTGCCATGTAGGGGGCCTTAGGTTTAGCGCGGAATCGGAAACAATGCATACATTTGTATACTCGATGTCGAATTACTCGGCGTGCTGATAATATCCTGAATTGCTGACGTAAGAGTGAGTGCAGGGTATCAGCGCCTGGATGACAATAAATCTTGTGATAATGATCGATGATGAGATCTACTAATGGGCTTGAGCTGGGTAAAATTAATGGGTGCTGAGCGTCGTAACGCAGTGTAGACTGGGTGAGTCGGCCACTCACTTTTAGTAAATCGTTTTCCAAAAATGGTGACAGACGTTGTACGCGGATGGTACACTCTTTATTGTGGCGTAAGCGATGGATGTCGTCAGCAAAACTGTTGTGCTTCTTTGCGTTCGCCGACCGTAATGGGCCCGGTGACACGCGCAGAGCGACTCGACTGCCTACAATTGTGTATGAAGCGTTTTATACAAGCCGTTACGCCTATAAGCTTGTCGAGGTCAGGGACCGCTATGTGTGCTACGACCTTTTTTGGTTTAAGACCGGGTAACGCGTGTTGGCCTAATGCGGGCGGAAGGGATGGCCATGTTTGTGGTGGGTCCTTGAGCCAAGGTGGTGACCACCACAGGTCATGTTTCAAGAGGTCTTGAGCTGACATTCCCCTGCTAGCGCAGTCTGCAGGGTTCAGAGCTGAAGGGACATGTCTCCATGTGAGATTGCATTTAGTAGCCTTAATTGAGGAGACTCTGTTGGCTTCAAATACTTGAAGTGAGTGTATCGGTGTATTCAGCCAGGCAAGTACGATGGTACTGTCTGACCAACAGGTGTGCTGATGAATGGAAATGTGAGCTGATAGCTGAGTTGAGACGTGGGACATGAGCTTAGCTAATAAGTGGGCGGCTGATAGCTCCAGTTTTGGAATAGTTTGTCGGTTTTTAATAGGAGCGACCTTTGATTTGGACGTAAGCAGGTGGACATGTACCTGCCTATCGGGTGTGGTTTCGTGTAGGTATATAACCGCGGCATAACCTAACTCTGATGCGTCCGCATATCCATGAAGGGTGTATGTGGATGCTTTGTTTGAGCAGACGTTTCTGGGTAACCTAAGAGCTGAGAGATGGGGTAGGTCGCGATAAATATTTTGACATTCGAGTGCTGTGTCACTAGGTACCTGTTCGTCCCAATCTAGTTTTAAGGTCCATAACCTTTGCATGAGCGTTTTAGCGCGGAAGATGACGGGGCTGATCCAACCGTTTGGATCGTATAGTCGGGCTATAGTGCTAAGTATAGATCGCTTTGTTAAACTATCTACAGTAGGTACTGAGACACTATATGTGAACTCATCAGTTTGTGGCATCCACTGCATACCAAGTACTTTGATGGCGTTATCATCTGGGCTAATGTCAAAGTCTTTGGGTATCTCGCACTGTTCATCTGGGAACCTTTCTAAGAGCTGACGGGAGTTGGAGGTCCACTTACGTAGTTGGAAGCCACCCAGGGCGAGTAAACTAATTAACTCGGTTTGCAAAGTCATGGCTTCATCGACAGTGTCATGACCTGTGAGCACGTCATCAACAAATATTGACCGGGAGAGTACTTGAGCGGCCTTGGGATAGCGTTGACCTTCATCGGCGATCAACTGCTGAATAGTGCGGTTTGCTAAGAATGGGCTGGAGCGCAAGCCGTAAGTTACGGTGGACAAAGAATAAGTTAATAAGGGCTGATCTGGTGATGAGCGCCAGAGAATGAGCTGAAACCGTCTGTGGTCGGGATGAACCATGATGTTTCTAAACATTTGTTGAATGTCTGTGCTAAAGACGACCTTGTGGGTTCGGAAGTTTAAAATGATATCTGTGATATCTCGTTGTAGGGCTGGCCCCGTGTGTAAAGTGTCGTTAAGGCTTGTGCCATTTGAACTTTTACAACTAGCGTCAAATACTGTGCGTAGTTTATCTGAGTTGGCCTTGAAAATGCCGTGATGCGGTATATAACAGTGGGGCTGATCGCGGAATGTCTTTGGGTGACAGGGAGTCATGTGACCTTTATCTAGGTAATCCTTCATGAATTCAACGTATTTTGAGCGGAGTTCGGGGTTTCTTTGTAATTTCTTTTCGAGGTTGAGAAACCGTCGAAGTGCTATAGCATGGGTAGTTCCCAGCTTGGGAGCGTCTGAGAGGAATGGTAACGTGACCACATACCTACCTGTTGATTCCCTAGTGGTAGTAGACTGGTGTATTTGTTCACATTCGTCATGTGCTGAAGTACCGTTGGTAGTACTATCACTAACTTCTTCTACTTCCCAGAATCTTTCTAGAGCTGAATGAACGTCTTGGTTGGACTGTTGTGCCATTTCGTTATTATTTATTTGAGCAGAGTTGACCTGAGGCTGTGTGCCTGAATGTAGGGAGATAGGACCTAATAACGTGAAGTTAAAAATCATGCCGAAGGCTATTGGCCTGCCGGGGCCTAGGAACACTTTAGAACCATCTAATATGCTACCCAAGATGTCTGACCCTAACAAAAGATCAATCGGTGCAGGTATATTGAACGAAAAATCTGCGAGTGGAACGTAATTCATACTTTCATCTAAACTAGGTAATTTAGTGTGCGGTAAAATTCCTGTTACGTTCTTTAGTACATACGCCTTAACACTTATTACGGGCCTGTCCGTATGTACAGGGCGAAAAGTAATGTCGACATATGACGTAGATTTTTCTGAGGGCTGGTCACCTACGCCTTTTATTTTAAGGTTTGTGTGCTGAGTAGGTAAGCGAAGTCGCTTCACTATGTCCTGGTTGATCAGTGTGATCATGGAGCCACAGTCTAGTAACGCCCTAGCTGTGTGAAAATTGCCATTGCAATCTGCTATCTCTAGTGAGACTGTAGGCAGTAGTACAGGCCTGTCATGGACACTGTCTGGGGGTGCAGAGATGTTAGCAGGCCTACCTGATATGTTAGCGTGGACATTTTGTTGCTGCGCTGAAACAAGTGTGAGCTGATTATTTGTGGGGCGGGCGGGTGCGGCCTTGTGTTTATGCCAGGGTGATATGAGCTGAGAGGTTATGGGCTTACGTTGTGTGTGCTGAATGTGCCGCGCTAGTCATTGCCTAGGCGGTGTGGGCTGTCGTGGCGTAGGGCGACGGAACGGCACCGACCTTCCCGTGTCCGGTGAGGGGCGGCGGCGAGGTGTCTCGCGCAAGTGCTGAGGCAATAGGTGTGCTGAGTTGCGAGTCGGTGACGTGTACCCTAGCCTGTGTAACGTAGTGTGGTGGTTTGCACTGCCACACTCCTTGCATTGCCCGGTTGTACTGCACTCGTTTTCGTAGTGCGGGCCGAGGCACTTAGAGCATCGGTTGCGCGCCTGAATAAAATCCCAGCGGCTTTGAACCGGCTGGTTGTTGTATTGAGTACATACCCTCAGTTTGTGCCCCTTAACATTACACCAGGGGCAATAATGGTTTGGATTTATAACCGGTTGGGGTTGGCGGGCCAGTGCTTGCTGACGATCGCGGGTTGAATCCGTTGAGCGTACGGGTGAGTACGTGTTGTTATATACCACGGGGCGTGCCTGGGCGTGGGTGGGCTGGTATTTACGCCTAGTGTCTTGTCGGGGTGTGTGCTGATAACCGGATCGTCGGTTAGTGTCTGTGCTGGGTGTTGTGTATGAGGCGGATGGTATGGGCACGGTGACCTCATTGCAGCGCGCATGCTCTTCAAGGAACCCAATGAGATCCCTCAACGTCGGCAGGGTGTCAGTCGACCCATGTTGCCGCTCGAAGAGCGACCTCAGTTCGCCTTTAAGCTTACGCGCAGCAATGGACACGAACACATATCCACACTCCCCATCAGTGGGCATGTTGAGGTTTTTTAGGGCCGACTGTGCTGAAATTAGCGGCGTTAGAAATTGCCGCCGTATTTCTGAGCGACTCGAAATGGTGGGCAGATCAAAGATGATGTCTACAAAGCGGTCTATTAGTAGACGTCGGTTTTCATACCTGCGGGTCAAAATGTCCAACGCTACTTTGAAATTCTCGTTGGTTATGGGCAGATGAGAAATTAAAGAGCGCGACTCCCCAGACAGACATGACAGTAGGTAATGGAGCTTTATGGCGTCAGATAAATTCGCGACGGTGCCAGTCAAGCTCTCAAAAACCGTAATAAATGAAGGCCAATCTTCTAATTGCGACGAGAATTTTGGGAGTTCTATTTTGGGCAGGACCGAGTTTGATATCATAGGTGGCTGTTTTTGTGCTGATGGCTCAGTGTCACTTTGGTCTGATGGTAAGACATTGATGTCTATTTCGGCTACAAGTATAGTGTCGTAGGCGTCTACTATTTTCTCGTAGCTTTCCAGATATGATTTTTCCTGGACCTCCGTCAAGTCATCGGAGTCCAATATTTCGTAGTATACCGTGTCTAATTTTTCTTTTACCACTCTTACCTCAGCAAATCTGGCGTTAAAATCCGACCTTTTGTAGGTATTTCGGTTTACCGGACAACAAAGATGTACCTATCTCAGAAAGCGTAAGGATTGTCTTTTGAGCCTCCCGGAAGCGGGCGGCTTGGCTTTTGGTAGGCATTGCGGAGGCCTTTGTTCACTGTCAAGCAGTAACCGTATCGTAAGCGAGCGATTAATAAGAGCAGAAAGGAAGAGAAAAAAAATTACAAATCAAATCCTATATCTATAAATCTAACGTTGTAGGAATATCCACCTTCTTTTACGGAAGTCGGTTAAATAATGCCTGATGAGGTATTAGTTAATACTATAAACTTTACCTGAGAGCTGAGTTCAAAACCGTTATACCTATTAACTTAATAACGGAACGCTTAAGTTGTTCACGGAACCCTTATTAAACTCGTGCGGAACGCTAGTTTATAACTTAAATCTATGCTACCTAACTATTAAAGGTAATGAGCTGATAAGAAACACCAAAACATTGTCGCATACAAGATAACAAAGAATACAAGTTAATATGTATCCAATTTAACACGTAGTGTATTTAATTTAGTAAATAAATCGCAATATAAACATAAGTACAATGATACAAAAACACGAAAATCCAATGCAAACACACTCGGCTTCAAAACTTGCCGGTTAGTAACAAGGAATAATGCAACAGCTCTTATCTATCTATATCGTATTGTGCGTTGTGAACTTCGTCGATTAATAAACTGTAGGTAGGCGATTTATAAGATATAAACATTTACGTAATTATGGATACGAGCTGATTGATATTACGGGAAGTACAATAATGGAGACGCTATTTCTATCTGAGGGTTGAAATTAAAAATTCTTATCTTATATGCAAATTTAAAGTTTAAATTTGTCACAATGTGTGCGGAGTGAAATGATCCTTAGCGTAAGGAGACAAGGTTGATTTACTTTGGCAAAAATGTTACTGCCATGCGGTTTTGCTTGATTTTACCGGGAAATTATTTTGGGTTTTAAATGAGTGGACTGTAATTATAATGGGATTAGGGCTGATTCGATCCGGCTCGAAGGAAAACTTTGGTAGGGCTAAGCCCACCATAGGATCGATATTAAGGAATTTGGGAGTACTTACGGGATGGATGTTTTGGGGTGCTCAAGAGCTGGCCGCGCCTCTTTTGTGTGCGGATGGCGGCGGCGTGGTTTCCGATTAGTGCTGATGGCTGGCACTGGTGACTGTGCTGATGTGAACGACCAGGGCAGAAGCACTCACTATAATATACACTTTAACACTACTAACTGTTCTCTTGATTGTGCTGATGTTGGTTGCACCGGTGGCGCGGGAAGAAAATGTATGGAACGCGACACGGGCGAATTTGTGTGCGCGTGCGACTCCTGTCGGCGACTGTGTCCGGGCTACTGTCAAGGTCAAGCTAGCTAGCCGACCGGGCGCCGCAGCTATGCGCGTGCGGTCGGGAGAGGGGTGACGCGGCCAGCAGGTACGCGGCAGGATGGTAAACCGCCCGCAGGCTGATACGTCGCGCTTTTGGCGCGAACATGTACTGTATTATATAATAAATAATTATACACTTTTATTAAGTGATTTCAAGCGGAATTGTGAGTTGATTTAATCTCATCATGAGGATACTGTTTAAATTTGTATTTCACCACATCATATACTGCCCAAATTTTAGCTTTAATCTACCAGTTAAAAAAATAATATATGGGTATAAATGCACAATTTAATAAAAGTAAAACGTTACAGACACTCAATATAAATAATGTCAAGATTGCCAGTTATAAATGTATTTCTTTTTTTTTTGATAAAACCGAAAATATTTACTCTGAAACAAATTGTTACTTGTGACATAAAAAGTAGCAAATTCACTTAGTTAGAAATAATATTCATACCTCGCAAAGGTCAGTGATTTTGAAATAACTTAGATCATTAATGTGAAGCAAACATAACATTTAAGTATTACATTCCTCTGACTCCGAATAATTCATGAAGTTGTGAAAGGGTTATTGTTATAATTGCTCAAACTTTGCCCCTGAATTTCAAGCAAAGTTCAAAGACTGTAACTGACACAAATACTTGTCCCAGTGACGAAAATTGCCACAGGTATGTGTTATGTACTACAGTAAAACCACGGTTTATGCTATACCTAGTATCTTGAAATGCATATTGGAACATCAAACGTGAAGTGATAGTGAATTCGAGTGATGCAAAATGCTTTTAAAAGAAGAAAAAAATGCAATGAAGTGGTAGGTTAAAGTAAAAACATTGGGCAATATGTAATAAGCAAGGGAGAAGTGAAACATTACAGCAAATATCGCATAGTAAATTTTTGCTTTATTTGGTGTTTTTATAATATACATTTATTGATAAAACCATCAAGGACAGTGTTTTCTCAAAAATGGTATGTAATATTGCTATAACATCTCTAAATCTAGCCAAGTATGAGTTAATAACTATTAATAAATGTTAATAATCTGGTCAATTATGAGTAAATCCGGACCTCGCCTGCGGTTCGGTCCGGATTTACTCATAATTGACCAGGAAGGCTTACTTACTGGATTCTGCAGTAATGTACTATTTCTCGATATTTGTGGATATCAGCCGTTGCATTTTCAACTTGTAATGGCGTGTCTATGGGTCGGGTGCTCATCCGGTTGTAGACTTATATCTCTTAAATCAATCATCTTACTTTATAGCCAAGAGTATACCTGTTACCTGAAAAAATTACAAAACAATTCATATTGTTGTTCTAAGGCATTGGAAACTATTCATATGAAATCTTTATAATATGTAGTACGAGTATTTACTTCAAAGCGTTTGATCGCTTACACTGCGAATGATGGGCTAAAACTACTCCTCCCTATATCTTCCTCTGGGAGTGATAAGAGGTGACGCAAGAAAAATATCAGGTGGGCAGCAGTCCCTTCACTTCCCAGTCCAAGAACATGCACTTTTCTGAAGGAATGTACTTCTTCGCATTTTGCAATATTTAAGATGCCTGCCAAGTATACGGCAAACCTATCTTAAGAAGAGGCGTTTTTTCAACGATGGACGCTCTTGCTTTTGAAGTTAAGTCACTATGTTCGTGGCACGTACAAAATTTTGTAATACAACTTCAAACGAGTTGCATATACACCGTGTCCCAAAATTCAACGATAAGCCGGCATCGGTGCATGGACCTACTCATGACGACTCGGAAAAAAAAAAAAAAAAATTATAACTCTTTTTTTTTTTTTTTTAATCACAGAGACTTTTATAAAGTTGCGCCAACTTTTAATAAAACTTGCCATGGTAGTGTCCATACTTTTTTTTTTAACCCAGACTATAGAAAGTGCATAGAATGTTAAAATCTATGAAAATTATAAGAAAAAATATTTTTTTTACTGATTTTTGTAAAATAACTACAGACTTTCTGTAATTTTAAAGGATCGTGGTAGATAGCCGTCCTTCTTAGGTTGCTAATGCACAAAAAATATCAAAAATTGTGGTCATGGTAGTTGAAAATAGCATAATGGGTATCGAATATCGATGAAATTTATAAAAGTCTCTGTAATTTATAAAAAAAAACAGTTATAATTTTTTTTTTTTTTTCCGAGGAGTCATGAGTAGGTCCATGCACCGATGCCGGCTTATCGTTGAATTTTGGGACACGGTGTATATATATTTTTTAACTATAAACATAATTCATAAGAGCAATTACTGGAACAAAAATTTGCTCTTTAAAGTATAATATTTCGTAAATGGAGCATTCAATCGAAAAATAGTGATAGCGACCACGAAGTTATTCTAAAAGACCTATTCAACGATACTACACACGATGAGAAAGACGACAAAAAAAAATTCACATGTATAGGAGCTACTCTAGAAAAAATTATTTTTTATAATTTTATTGTACCACTTCGTCGGCATGATTAGTATACATACCCCTACAAAATTACAGATTTCTAGCTTTAACGGTCTCTTAGCAAAACTACGGACAGACGAACATGACGAAAATATTAGGGTTCCTTGTCAGGACTACGGAACCCTAGAAAACCTTATATTTACACACAAAAACCAGGAAAACCACGTTAAACCAAATACCTACTCGTTGAGCAATACGGTCTACAAACGCTAGGTGGCCTTGTTGCTTAGGGCGATTTTAAATGAGATCCTTTGGGTTGAGAGTACTTTAATTTTCTATAAATCCCAACAGGAAGTAATAGGAGTGTAACTTAAAAGACTGTTATATGTAAATATAAAAATGTAAATTACACGACATTTACATAATTCATACATACAAGAGGACATATTGTTAGAAAAAACACGTTCAATATGTACAAGACCAATTATAATTTTATAATCCTATAATTTTATATGCATTATCATTCTGTACTTGTCACTAAACTCCTCCGATTTTGATGAATTTCATATGCGTTTGAGTGGGCACCTAGGTGGTTTGGATAAACAAGGAAAATTGTTAGAATGTATTTTATTCACGTAAATATTTACATATGATAAGAATAAAATTCACGTAATTATATCTTACAAGTAACACTCTTGCTATTTACTGCTGGGATATATAAAATTAAAATACTTTCAACCCAAAGGATATCATTTAAGGGTGAACTGGCCGGCCCGTTCTCCATACAAACGCCGTTGGGTGATCACTCTCTTATTTGAGGATTTAGGTCCAAAATAAAGCATAATACCGATTGATCTCGTCATTATCTAGGCTTGTATGATGCCGAAATTTTAATAAAATAATTAACCTGAGAATTATGAGCCATATAGAACATTTTCATATAAAGTTTTCGAGGCTCATAACTTATAACTTAATTATCTTTTTAAAATTTTGCCATCATACAAGCCTAGATAATAACGAGATCAATCGGTATTATGCTTTATTTTGGACCTTTATCATCAAATAAGGGAGTGATCACCCAACGGCGTTTGTATGGAGAACGGGCCGGCCATCAGCATGGGGTTCTTCAAAAAGGGCGTGAAGAGATTTATTCAGGGTCGGCAACGCGCGAGTGATACCCCTGGTGTTGCAAGCGTCCGTTGGCTACGTTAACAGCTTACCATCAGGCGGGCCGTATGCTTGTTTACCAGCTTAGTGGTATAAAAAAAACAACACGGACACCGCAGTTTTAAATAATATTGCTCGCATTATCTTGATTAACAATGCTCATGTATTAATAGAAATGCATAAATTGTTTTCAAAACCGTAAAATTAATTTTCCCCATATGACATATAATACCCAAAAAAAAACGAATAATTTATTTACGGTTTTAAGGTAACGTATTATTTTTTTCAGTGCAGTTCACCCATAAAATCGCTTTGAGCAATGAAGCCATCATTTGTGTACCGCATTGCTCTACGATTAGGTATTTGGTTTAACTTGGCTTTCCTGTTTTTTGTGTGTATATATTAAGTATTTTATCCATCTGATATTATGTACAATATTCCGGCGATAAGTATAATATTATTGATTCTTGCAAACTTCTTGAATGTGTAAAATAGTTTTTCAACACCCTTGCTCGTAAAGTGAGCTTTATTTTATCGTAGTTAGGGCCATAAAGTGCAGAATAATATTATATACGAGTGCGTAATAGAATTATCCCAACAAAGTTAAGTTAGTACCTAACTGCAAATAATATGCGAGTAAACAGAGCATTTTCAATTTAACCGGGTAATACAGATTTGTAACATCAAAGAGGTTTATATGTAATCAACAATCAAAAATATGCCGCGCGCAAAAAAAAAAACTTACGCGCTATGTTCCATAATTTTCGTTTGTTGTTTGTATCACATTTGTTCAATTATTTTTTTTGGAAATGATTGAAAAGCTACGTATGAAATTTGCGAGCAACTTGATAATTGTACACTCGGCTGATATACGCCATCGCCTACGGCTCGGGCTGCAACACACAGCCTTGTGTATAATAAGCAACTTAGCTCACTTGTATCATATTCTACTATTAGTTAGCATACCTGTCGTACTTTAAACTACTTAACTACAACCGTTTAACTACATCCACAAAAACAACCGATAAATTGCATACGAAAACCGCAATGGTTTCGAACTAGCTGCAGTTGGTTGGATTCTTGGTTCAAGGTTAAAGTCAAAAGTTGGTTAGTAGCTACAGAGTAGTTTTGGCACGGGTATATCAAAAAGAACATGTAACATTTCCAGTTAGATTAAACTTTAGATATATAACAATGTATTCTGCTTTTGTATGATTTAGCATACAGTGGAATGTTGCCAAATAACAAATTGGTTTTACATTGCTATACTTTGGAATGTTGACATTTTGGAAACTATCCACTTTTTCGATATTCATGAATTTAATAAGAGTGAGGGCCATAAGTTATCAATTAATATTTGTGCCTTGACCGTGAACGAACTATTTCCACAGCAAAAGCGTCAACCATAAAAAAAATGCCCCTCCTCATTAAGAGGGTTTGCCATAATCCGTACGCCTCTTTCAAGAAAAATAAGCATGTTTTTAAGATTTCTATTGCAACACAAACATGGGAAATATAATGAACTTTCTTTAATGGGAAATTAATTATGCATATGTACGATATAATTTTTATTAAACTTGGAACTACGAAATACAAAAATTACGCTCGGATAACGCGCTCAAACTCCTAAAACGAGTGCTGTCTCACCTATCGGTCGCGGGGCAGAGTGAGACGCGAGAGGTGGGGGACATGCGAGAGCAGCCTGCCCGGGCGGGAATCACGCGCCGAAAATTCGTTTAAAAGTATATGTACCTAAGTATTTCATTAACTGTACGTGTATTTAAATAAAAGAAATTATCTGTCTGAAGATTTATTTTGTCTAATGTTTCTAAACTCTTTATAACTTCTTATCAAAGCTAAAATGTACCAATAAAATAGAGACATGCCTTGTTTTAGTCTCGATCGTGCGCTCGTAGAGTCATGACCTCCTGAGGATGCTACGTTTAGAAGCGAAACGCGTCTAATACTCTTCCAAGCGAAGCACCTTACGGTATTTTCCAGCAGCCTTGTGATTGTCCTGTTAGTCCTCACTGATTTGATATGAAAGTTATTTTATCTAATTAACTATTTACCATACCAAATTTCATCCAAATTGGTCCAGTTAAGTATATTAGTTGCATACAAAGAACTAAATCTTTCCTCTTTATAATATTACTGCAGAAGTGTAGATGTAAATAGATATAATAGATTTCCTAATGATCATATCGACGTCAAAAATTTAAACATACAGCTAAACACATAACAAACATGTTTAATATCAAATCTTTAAATTACTAACTGTATTATTAACAAAGTTTTAAATTAAATAATTACTGAACTCACAGAATCATGATTAATTACAGTCTTGAAACTTAAATCTGAATTTATATATTAGCCAAAGTTAAATAATCTCTAATATTATTTTGAAATAGGTGCAACAGAAGGATGAATGATCACTTAATTCAGTCTGACAGGTGTTGAGTTTCAAAACACACGAAACTTTTTTCCGATAACTTCGATGCTTGAACGTTTATTTTTAAAAGCTAAGTACTTTTTTAAGGCTTTTAGGCGCCCTACCTATATACCAGTGTTGGCTATATATTATTTGGTAGCCGTGGTAGCAAGGGTGGTAAGTTTTCAGTATGAAAATACAGGTTTAATATAATTACATTACATGAGACTTAACAACATTATGTCTCAGGATGATGGGCGCAGAACAGTTCGCCACTTGTGACGAACTGCATCTGTTATAGGCAATAGTTGACTCTTAACGTCTGGTGGGCTTCGTGTTAGTTCCATCACGATAGTATAAACAATTATTTCAGAAAAAAGCTGCATCCGAGTATGAAAAGTTACAGTTCAAGGGTGCAAAGGGGCATTGCTGCCAGCACGCTGGGCACGCTGTCAGCCCACTAGGGCTGGAACGTTTGGACTGCCTGTGAGTCTGCAATGACTTATATATATATATATATTATTATTATATATTATTCCAGTTTTAAATAGTTCGTAGTATTTTCATAAAAAAGGCATACGGCCGGTAATAAAAGGGTACATTGAATGACTTGCACCCGACACTTTCATCATAAATATAAGGATATAAGGAAATAAAAAAAACAACGCAGATTTCATTAAATAGTTTCTTTGCAGTCCGCTACTTTTGCGAACTTCTACTGTTTAATATTCTGAAAATAAATTCTACAGAAAATATAGCTTTAGACACGGACGGAAATCTGCCAAGAACTTTTAATGCGTTATTGTTAGTTTCAGTTTTAACAGCCCCATTAAAACTTGCTTATATCACAGTGCTGCTCATAACCAAAATTTTCTGAAACCGGCAATTATAAAATGTAATCCTAGGAGAGCATAATTCAAGAGAAAAATGACGGAACGTTCATTAAGATTTTTTGTGTGTGCATTCTGCTTAAAGCTAATTAATTTTTTTGAGATTCACCTGCATTCTGTTTATATAGCCGCACAAGGCTCCATGGTTCGAACCCCACCTTGAGTGTAGGCTTTATAACAAAATATAATAGGCTATTTTACACACCTCAATATCTAACATTTTCAAGTAGAAAATATGGCGCCAGTAAGTTAGAAGATAAGACAGATGTATACTATTTTGCTGTTTTTTTTTAAGGTGAAACGAAATTTTATATGGTTTTAATGGTTTTGAACGTAATGAATGCATTCATTGACGTGCAATGTGAGCATCCGAGGAATATTATTTAAAACTACGTTTTTTTTAGGTTATTGTGACGGAACAAGCCCGAGCTCCACCTGCTATTAAGTAGACTAACCTGCCTATTACAGATGCATTTCGTCAACGAAGTATGTGTACCTGTGCCCGTCATACTGAGACGTACAGTTGTAAGTCTCATGTGCCTGTAATTTAATTTTACTGGCTCTTAAGGACAGCTGCCGGAACAAACCGTTAGGTGCTTGGTTGCTACTGATTTGGACATTTTCCACAAAGTTATGTATTTTCAAAATTATACGTTAACCCTTATTAAGTATTCGAATACTTATTTTCTCATTAGAAAATGTAATAAATAATAAAATCAAAAATAGAATAAAATCAGATAATATGCTAAAGAACATGCGTCCAAAGTCTCGCCGAGTTTGAATACTTTGTAATTTAAATGTGACGAAACTACGTTTATATTGAAAGTAGCATAAAAACACTAACCTGAAGGCAAAGTATTTGTTTCTTAAAGCTGATTATTATAAAAACATTCCTGTAGTATTATTCCATACGGCATGCAAAAGTAGCCGCGGGCGAATTACCTAGCGTTTGATATTACATGTAGCCCAATACCTTTTTCTTTGAAAACAAAAAAGCTTTGTTTTCAATACCGATGTCTCTTTTGTACTATTGCGTAGCAGAAAAATATTACGCTCAAGGACATACATGTAAAATACGTTTGTTTATTTGAAGCTACTACTCTTTAGGTGGAATTTCACTACTATGGCGGGTAATAAAATATAAAATACGAATAATAAATATGAAAATTTATTATTTGTTTATACTATCGTGATGGAACAAGCACGAAGCCCTGGTTTTAAGCGGTAACCATTTCCTATAACAGATGCTATTCGTCACAAGTGGCGAATTGTTCTGCGCCCATCACCCTGAGACATAAAGTTGTTAAGTCTCATTTACCTGTTATTTGATGCTTATAATTTACCACCCTCAGTTATTTATATGCTGCCACAGCTACTTTTTCTAGTTAATAAGATACACTTCTTTATAAATTGGACGCCTAAGAGCCCTAAAAAGTACCTACTTAGTTTATAAAAAAAAACAAGCATCGAAGTTAACAGAAAAATACTTGTGTGTATTTTGAAACTCAACACCTGTCTTAAAGACTGAATTAAGTGCTAATTCATCCTTCTGTCGTATCAATTTTAAAACAATGTTAAAGATTATTTTACTTTAACAAATTTATAAATTCAGATTTTAGTTTTAAGACTGCAATTATTAATCACGATGCTGCGACTACGGTGTTTATTAAATTTTTAACTTTAAACTCTTCTTTAAAATCTTACCTAAGCAAAGTTAGAGTTTTGAAAATATATTTTTAATAAAGGTGTGATATTAAAAATAGTTTTTATGTGTTTAGCTGTATGTTAACATTTTTGACGTCGATATGATCATTAGGAAATCATTACCTATTTATGATATTCTGAACAACAGTTATCTCTCCGGCCGTCTCAGTAACAGGGGAACAGGTGTTAGATGCTACTTGTTATTTCTGTTTGTTTCCTGATGCAGAGAGTCAAACAGGATTCTTTACACAATCAATATTTCCTAAATGTAACAGTTGAGATGATGATCAATCACAGACTGATGACAGATTAGGAACGATGCCATTGAAAAACACGACCACCTTTATTCATTTATCCAAATATTATTATGCTGCATACTCAAAGGTAAAAATTGATGATTCGTTAAAAATAAATAAGTATTTGTTGATATGTTGTCTTTGAAGGCAAAGGGTTCAGAAACTTCAGTTCTGTTGTCTTTGAAGAAAGTGTTTGATGTTTTTGTAGAAAAAACAAAATATTTTTCTAACAGTAGATGTAAATAAAAAACTTTTTATTGATTCAATTTGACATCTCGCAAAGGATCGCATTAGAATAAGCACACGCATTTCTTTGCTTTGGGAACTTCCACAAAATCCAAACACAGACTATAAAAGTATATTCTATGACTGAGACGTGGCAGGGGTCCAAACATTAAGAAACCGCAAAGAAATGAGATTAGCAAACTTTTGAACAATTCAGAGTTGCCAATTATATCAAAAACTTTGCTGCTGTTGATGAGTATATCAAGGATTTATAAGCTTTGATAAATAACACACAGTTTTAACATAAATAAATAATCTAGTAAGTAAGTCGTATTTAATTTCAAGTTCGATTCTATGTAGTTTAGCTTTTACAGTTTCGTGTCTACTTTCAAGGATATTATTTTCAGCTTTTGTATACTTGCAAGCTATTCCTAGTATTTGTCACAAGACTGATGTACTAAGTTCATTAAAAAAACTTCTAAGCGGTGTGAATACAAATGAGATGCCTTGAAATTTCATTCGGACAAATTCGTAATACGACAAAATGGCGATTAGTTTAAATCGCGAACAGTGAAATGGTCTAAATTTTCTATTAGTCAAATCAGCAAATAGTATACACTTATATTATGGTCCACCGTCAAATTAGCAAATAGTAAAAGTGTAGTTCAACTATATTTAAGTAAGTTTAAATATATTTTTTTCTCCGTAAAGCGACGAAACGTGCCTACTTGGCGGCAGCCACGTGGTGGCATGTAAAACACGTGGTACAGACGCCCAAGCGCCGTTCATCATAAGTGACAGATAAGGTTATATGCGGATAGCATAAGATCCTCGGTTAGATTTATTCATATATTAAAAAAATATATATGCAAAATTGTTCATCTAATTATATAATCTTGCAAGCATTAAGCAAGAACCTCGAAAGTTGCTTTATGAATTTCATGACATTGGTTTTTATTCAAATTCTACAAAATGATGTAAAATTCCAATGAAATTTTTAGACTGTCCAGTTAGGTAGCTTCAACATCAACAAAAGGATCGTCGTGAGAATCCAACTCGGATGGGCAGCGTTTGGGAAGTGTCCAACATTTCGCAGACCATGATGACCATAGTTTTCAACCAGTGTGTGTTGCCAGTGATGACTTAAAGGCACTGTGACGTTGTTCATAACTGTCAACGAGTTATAGAGAGATATATGCTCGGAGTTTCTTTGCGCGCTTAAATCTGTAACGTGGATTTTTTAAATCACCTACGCGACGTAGCTTTCAGAATATGCAAGGTGAAATGATAATGGGCAGGCCACATACCTGAACGAACTGACAACCGATGGAAAAGAAAGGTTCTCGAGTGGTTATGCATTACACCAGAATATACAGAGTCAGTAGGCCCTCTAGTAGGTGGGCCGACAACATCGTAAGAGTCGCGAGTCAGTGGTTACATGGATGATGCCTTTCTTTGTAGTGTTCTATAGGAAAGGCATTTATTAAACAATGGACATCTTTCGGCTGATGATAAGTGAAATTTAAAATGTCCACCCCAAGTTAAACTTTTCATTAAAACATGTTTCAATATGACATCTACCGGCATCAATTTTTTTTAAATGAATGCTCCTAATTATTGTTAAAGTTTGTATCCCGCTTGTTATAAATGATATATTTATAGATAAAAGGTAAATTAATTATGTTTTTATCTATAAATAACTTCACAGTTATCATGCGCTGTTGTTACTCACTCATGAATAATATAACATTAATTATAATAAATGTCTATTGCCCTGCGACTGTTAACTAGAGCCAGAACTTGTTGCTGCAAGTGATTTTGTAGTTGTATTATTATTATTGCTGACTACTTTGCTGTTGCAATGTATTTAAATCTAAATTGACTTATTGGCTGTTAGAGAAATGTTTTTATACTGTGTCTAAATATTTGAATAGCTAACTGGACTTTATTAATTGTATTTTATATTTGTATTTTTAATTTTATTATTTTATATTTGTAGAATACAATTGTCAATGGTACAAAAATAAGATCTTATTGTAAATATTATGAAAGTATTCTATTTTTTGCAAATAAGTTATTGATTTGATTTGATTTGATTCGAATCCCTAGAAGATAAACGCTAATTCCGTATGAATATAAAAAAATAAAAGTTGTAAGTTCGTCCTATTTATCCTCCTATTATTATTGTGAAAGCTGTGAGTTTATTTATCGCTTTCTACTACCAGTACAATTGTTATATAATATATCATAAGTTGTGAGTAAACATACTCAGACTAAGTGAACCTTAAGGGAGCACAGGATA
Source organism: Plagodis pulveraria (assembly GCA_963890685.1). Classification (NCBI taxonomy): domain Eukaryota; kingdom Metazoa; phylum Arthropoda; class Insecta; order Lepidoptera; family Geometridae; genus Plagodis; species Plagodis pulveraria. The sequence continues at coordinate 9,379,658 of OY982950.1, forward strand.
ACGGAGTGACACTAAGGGCCAACTTCACAAAACTTTGATACAACTAAACGAGGATAAACTTTAGTCTTACAGAGATTAGATACGGACCAACAATATATGATAGACCATAGACCTCTAATATTGTTGCAGTATTTAAAATTTGGCAACGTACCTATTATGACTTTTATTAAATTTGACATAAGGCAAACTGCTGTAACAAAGAAAATCACCTTATCAAAGATAAAAAATTGTACATTCCAATATGGCGGTATAGCTAAAAATATATGGTTAAAGATATATAGCCAATAGTACATACTATATCCAGGCTGCTGTCACATGTCTTAAAAGTTCATATCAAAGAGTTTAGTCTTTCCAAGACAGGATGCCAACAAGTTTCTTTATCAAGGTTTGACGTTTAATGATAGCAAAAGCCTACCACATTTTAAGGGTTTATAGTGTAAAGTTAGCCGCATATTAATTTAACCATAGAATAACGAAATTGGGTCTTAGACCAAAATGGCTGACTAAAATAGACAAAAAAAGTCACAAAGTTTTTAGGCAACTTATAAATCTAGTTAAGAACAATATGATCTCCCCCGTCTTAATTATTAAGATTTTAAACAATGTAATTGTTAAGCTTAAAGTATCACCATAAATTTGTTTAGTGAAATATATTATTAAATATAGAATGAACAAATACATTCTGCTTCATGTTTTCCACAAATAACTAAGTTTCTTTGTCTGTTTCGAACTTTCTAAATAGTTGCGTACTTATTTTAACCAGTTTTCAAACAAGCATAAAATTAGCTTAACATAAAGGTGTTTTACCAACATAAGTTCATTACAAAGAAGAAATGTATGGAAATATGTAAAATAAGATAAAAACTGTATGTTTATTTGCTGTTTGTAGTTGAATTAAAAAGCTTTGAGAAAAGTCCTTGAAAAATGTTAACCAGACTTTCAAAACATTTAACGGAGCAGAAGAATGCTGATATTTTTAGAGTAGAATGTTTTGTAAATTTTATACCAGGTTTTGTAGCAAAATTTATTTCATTGAAATACATTGAGATCTGCACTCCTCCCAAGTATATGAATTTTATCCTTTTAAGAATTTTATTATGTAGAACGTGTTAAAATCAGTAAATACAGAAGAAAGTTATTAATTATTATTTTCTATATTATATTAGGGTTTGTGTTTTAATTACAATTCAGTTATAATTTGGGTGAACAGGTTTTGATTAAAATTGGTTCAACTTTTGGCCTAGGATACTTTTTATAACGATTTGTTGAGTAGTTTCTGAGGGAGCAACATAAAATAATCACTTTCCATTTGGGCTATGCTACAGGCAGAAGCTAGTCAAATTATTACGGCATGAGAAGATCTTTTAATTTACCGTTAGAATTTTGAGGGCATTTTTATTTAAATAAAAATATAATTCAGACAAAACATATGTGAATATAGCGCCGCGCTATCAATTACAAATGTTGTAAATCCACAGATACAAACTGAATGTACATTGAACACAATAACGTTAGGTTTTAGAAAGAACCAAATTCATTTTGCATTAAATAGTAAATTGTAATACTATTAAGTTTGCAATAACGTGTGCTCGTCTCCACCGCAATACAGTGGTTAAATAAAGAACGAGAAAAATAATTGGAGTTATGAGTCATTGTCATGTTAGCTCAAGCGGTCAGAGTATACCCCAGCTATAGGGGTGGATGGACGCGGGTTCGAATCCCGCACATGACTATATTTATTTTCTCGGAAATTTGTAATTTTGCAAATAGTTATTGTTTTTGCAGGTATCAGATGCAATTTTGAAGTACATACCACGGGCGTTATTTGATAGAGCCCGTGGAGAATGTTAACGACTAACAATTGAGTTTAGATTAAATAGAATGAAAGTTTATTTATGATCTACGGATTTGACATTTGGAAATGTTTACTTTTGTTGAAAATACAACCTCAGTAGTAAAATGTTATGTCTGACATTTTAATACTTGAAATGTATATAACTTTTATTTATAAATAATATAGTATATTTAAATGCATAAATTTAAACCACACAAGCCTTGGGAGTTTCAAACCTTGATCTTCAAATACAATAAAACATGTAAACATCAGAACATTACATGACATTGAGCTTGGGCTTAATAAAAAGCACAAAAATAGAATTAACACTAAAACACGTACAAGTAAACTAATTTACTAAAATAGAATTAATAAAATTTCTAACAGATAACAAATGAACAATCTCAAAACGATGCGTAAGCAGTATCACAAGTTTATTTATCCTTTTAACATAACTCTGACATTTAATTCTTATTCAAAACCAATGTATAAATCGATATAGAGCATCTTATCATTACATCCTAATAACAACACCCAAAGGATTTCATTTCAAGTAAAATAGAACAATTCGACAGCCATCTACTGGGTACAGTTCAAGCTTACGGACTGCTTTTTTTGTTAGTAATGGAATCTAGGACGGCAAAGTGATGTTTCAGTGATTATCAACGAGACAGTACATACAATAAAATATTAAAAAAATACAAAGTGAAATATAGAGATGATAAACATTATCTAAACTTTTTCTGTCAGAAAAAAGTACAGTAATTTGGTTCATGGTCGCATCGTCCCCTGTGACGGTTAAAATAATAAAATAAGAGCATGCTTAGCTTGTGATAATAATTAAAATCATGTTAAGGAATCTACGCAGAAAGAGTATCTAAAGTTAAAATTATATACAAGTCAAAATATACAGCTTTATCAGAACTAGTGGTGTTAAGTCAATTATTATAATACTTTTCCTTCGAGTTCTACCTCAGTGATGAGAAAAATCATGAGCAAGATATCATCAGAAAATATATGCCGCAAGAAGATTGGGGATTACTTACTTTATCTACAGCTTCCAACAAATTCGAAAGAACAATCAATGTGTCTGTCATTTTCCTGATCTTCAGGATCAATCAGTATTATTAAGTCGGAGGAATCCTTACGCAGCGGATGAAACTGGCATATGAAAAGTAAATTCTGCTAATATCATTCTTATCTTATTGAGGAAAATCTATGGCTGATATGTGATTCGGGATTTGTGGAAGGTATTTGACGTTGATTGTGTTTTGATTTTCTTTTTATAACCCTTGAAATCGTGCCAGAAAGCATATGATTTTTTTCATAAAATGTGTTATATAAAGAGGAAATATTTAAATTTGCTTACATTGACAAACAAATAACTTCATTTTACATTCTTTGGTTTCTCATTTTGGCAAGCACAAGCATTGGGTTTATTATGGGAAGAACTTAATTACATATCATATAATTATATAAAGATATGCAGGTATCTTATGTAGGAGATAATCTTTGACGAACAAGTTGATATAAATATGGTGTATGTAACGTGTACAACACAGCCTTTTAGACGTCGCGGTCAAGGTAATACTAAGTAATAAGTAATACTGTCTCTCTTACCAAGAACAATCCAAAATAGGGTTTCATATTTCTGACAGTTTATCCTATGATCAATTTATAACCATCTGAAAAAACGCGGTGGTGTGTCAGAAGTATTAGTAGGCAAAACCTAAAATTGCTCTCAGTCATCTGCCAAATGCAAATGTAATGCTTGGCGAAAAAAAAATTTAAAAAAGGTCGTTGCATAAAAATATACTCGAACTTGGTATAACCATCCATGACTTAAACCTAGCACAATTATATAATACAATTATAATAAACAAAATTATGGCTTTCATACCTAGTAACTACGCACAATATTCGTTCAATTACTTCAAATGTGAGCAAAATCAGAATACCTCACAAACTAATTTTGATATAATTTCAAGCATCGTAATAATTAACGTCGCAAGTTTCCGGAGTAAGTAGATATTAGACAAAGGAAATAACGTAAGTGTAACCACCTCATGGGACTAGGATGCCAGATTAATTAAAAGTTACTAAGTCAACCTTACTACTGCGGTCCTTGAATTTTGTAGACTTTCGAGGTAGAAAATAAGTAATTAATTGAATGCTGTTTTATATAGTGAACAAAATCAAACAGAAATCATAATTCTAGTAGAAAATAATTTTTCATTTCTCATGTTCGTTAAATATTTGTTTATGTCTGGTGTAAGTGAACTATAATGGCTTTTACATAGATAAAATGTTGCCTTTTAAGCACGAGTGCCTGTGTATTATTATTTTATATAAAATTGTTCAACGAGGTTTACTTTGTATGAAATTCTGTCATGTAGGAAGTTTGCTGGGTCTTTATTGATGCCCATAGATCGGGGTATTGTAAAATACGCAATATATAATTTATTTGAAATTGAACAATGACACCTATATAAGTTTGAAATAAAGATTTATTACTAACAATAGCGTTGTTTCATATCCTCGCAACGAAGCGAGTAACTGAGTGTGTGACTCAGAATTACTGTCTCTCAAGGTATACAACCATAACACACCGTTAAGGATCGCTTAGGAATTCTGGATGCCCGGTCTGAACAGTTGAGATTTTATGATAAAATAACTCTCCGTAGCATTCCAGTCTTACGCTGCGCCTATAAGATGGCATTAGGTTTAAAAAATGGTGCCGCGTCTCTGGTGCACAGGGTGCGGGCCAGCAACAACACTGTCCTAGCTATGATTGCCGATAGATTAGATTGTCCTTTTATTAGACATTGTTGTGATAGGCATGCTCCCTCATTCCATGAGAGATGACTATTTTTGTTTAGTTTACTTTTTTTATGGTTATTAATATGACATAGGTTTTTTATTATAAATTTATTGACATTTTTTAATTCTGGATGTGTATGTATATGATTTATTTTATTATTAATTATTATTTTAGTTACATTACAATTTCAATTTCTAATTATATTTCAATTCTGTTAAAATATGTGATTATGTTTATGATATGAGTCCTAAGTAGCTCGAAATAAATTTCAAATTTGAATTTGAATTTGAATTTGAAAAATATCTGGCAAAACGTGGATGTTAATATGTGGCCCTTAGAAATATATTATGTATATGATTATAATTAATCTTTGTAAGTACAAGTGATACCTGGCTTAAATATTTACTCCGACAAAGAGGTCACTTGAAGAATCCAACTCAGATTGATATCGTTAAATTACGCGATATCGTCTCGTCAAACATCCCGCCAAGCCTGAAGACCAAAGTCTTCAAGTACCTACTGTGTAGTGCTTGTTAATAGTGTGTGTTGCCACTTCGTCGTTTCAGAGACTATTTCGACACCACCGGAGGTCTGCTCAGCACGGCGGTCCGACAGAAAGTGAATCTACTTTCTTTTTTTTTTTTTTTTAGGGAGGACATAGATGCTGACTACCGCCATACGGACGTTCAGCTCCACCGGGTTTTGGGCGAGGGGAGGCCCTCTTATAGCCCAGGAGGAAGAAGTGCCGAAGGCACTTCTTCTGAGACGGGCGTATAAGGCGAAAAGCGCCTTATACCTCCGTCTCCTGCGGGCGCCGAAAACGCCACGCTACTATCGGGAGGGGTGACAGCGAGCTCAAGGGCACCACTGTGGTTCGGACCTCGGCTTGTCTCGCTGCCGAGAGACAAAAGGGGAATCGGAACTAAATGCCCCGGTACAACTGCAGTGTTGTACCGTTGAGAATGGGCCCTATTGAATATTGCTCTGTGACTATTTGGAGAGACACTAATCGGGACTTTATTTTTGCCTCGAGCTCGCCGGCGAGCTCGGTGTTTGATGGTGTAACCTCTAATTACCTCGCACCTGGGGATGTTACCGGGACGACTTGCGGACAACGCTAAAGCTGCCAACGTAATGGCTGCGATGGGGTCATCCGGGTCGTCCAATACCTGCCGTGGTCGGCGACGGGGAGGTTTGAAGTATGGGTCGGATGAGGCAGTCGAATAGTTCGCTGCCTGGACAACCAGAGGGTTCGGGTGGTGGGGGGCTCGATCAAAGTGTCGGCGGACGCAGCCCTTATTGAACTGCGCTAAAGAGGGAAGTTTTAGGTCGCAGTGCAACGCGGCGCTCCGGACGTACCAGGGAGCGCCGGTTGCCCTGCGAAGAAACCGGTTTTGGAGGGCTTGAAGCTTATGTAGGTGGGCCTCACTAGCATGACTGATCTACTTTCCTTACACTACCCGTTTTTATAGGAAGGAACAAACAAGGTGACGAAACGACTACCGTCACAAACACAGTACTCTTTAACATTGACAATTGTCTGATTTCAAGCTTTATGCATATGGCAATATGTATAATAAAATCATCAATGTAATCAACACGTAGGATAAAGTACATAATATAAACTATTTTAAATAAGTATCTTTACGACTGTCACATTCAGTTACACTACTTATAAAATATACTTATTGTAAAAATATCATCAAATAATGATTCTAGTGAACATGATAATCCATATAATATGGATTATCATGTTTATATGGATTATTAATCACAGTCCTATTAGGTACAGTATTAATTTCACACCACAGCTAAAATATACACATAGATAATTAAACCAATACTTATTTTCATCTTAAAAACCACAGAGTATTACTAAAAGGAAATTAGAATGTCATATTATACCAATTGTATCTTAAAGCCAATCAAGTGAATATGAATAAATATTGCAATAAATAGTGAGCCAATTTTCAAATAATCTAACACGTGTTTTAATAAACGGGCCTTACAACTTTGTGACTAAACATTGCCGTTTAATGAATCATATGGTATAGATGCAGCTTCGTAGTTTTTATTGTAAAAACTATAACCGAACACAACAATCATACAAAAGGGTTTCCATTGCCCCCAGGAAACTTTTTTAAAAAGTATTTAAATCTCAACGTGGATATTTCGATAGACGTCCGGAACCGATAACAGCAGAGCGAAGACTAAATAAAACATCATCGACGGAAAAGCATTGCTCTTCCTGTTGGTACGTGTAGTACATATATTCACGTCATCTAATCTAGATCTAAGCACAGAACCAAACACAAAACCGAAAACACCCAAGATCCGAGAACAAAATACTTTTTTGCATATAGCACATATAAGATTAAAATCTGGGACTTTGTACTCGTAGGCAAACAACTAACGGCTGACGGTATTATCAGAATTCAAAATCAAATCTGAATTAATAATATTGATTTCATTCTTATTTCATAAATTTTATCAAATCAGATGTAAATAGATTAGCACAACTAACCTTAAGTAGAAAGTAACAGTCTGAGTTACAAGAGTTTCCAACAAGAGCTCCATGAACGATTTATTAATGCGAGCTTGAAGAATTACGCAACAAGTTAATTAACAACTTCCGGACTCAACTACTACTGAGTTGCGAATCCAGTTTGAGAAGATGTAAGTTGGTTAATTTACAAGTATCAGAAGTTTTTAAATAATTATTTAAAGCTAAATAAGTACTTTGGGAACTTTGAAATTCTAAGACTGTGTATAAAACAGTATTAATATTATTATATTTTTTTAATAATTATAATTAAATAGTAATTCTACAATAAGCTGTCAAAATTAAGTCCTCATTCGATTCACCAATTTTAGCTACCTAAGCTTGCTCTTTTTTAAATCATTTTATTTTATATTGGATGTCATGTTCGAAGTATTTAATTCAACTCAATCTGGCCAAGTATGTATGTTATACCCACTTCATTAATCTGAGGCAGATTTCATTCATTGTCTGGATCTGTATTAGATAACACTTAATTTATTACGAGACAATGAGTTTGCTTTAATCAACGGATTCAACTGCGAATAACAATTATTAAATTAAATATAATTACTTCAGTTAATGATTTCCAAAAAACTATATATAATAGGCAAAGATTGTTTTCGATTTCGGAAAAAGAGAGTTTGTTTCAGTTGCTGAATGCTGCTGCCGAGGTGCTCCGCTATTAATTGCATTTCATGGGCCGAACATCCATCAAGGACACTTTAATATTATCCCCAAGAAATTAAAATCAGTTTTTTTTTATTGCTGATAGGTAAGCCTTTGACCACTATCTCATCTGATGGTAAGTGATGTTAACAGAGAAGATGTTAACAGGCTTAACCTAGAATTACTGGCTCTCAAGGACAGCTATCGGAACTCACCGTTAGACACTACTTAAAGGGTAAATCATACGACGGAAGCTCTAAAGTCTAACCTAGGGCCGTAGATTTTCAATCTGTTTTATTTACCGAGAGAAAATCCAACTGCGTTCATTACATTTTAATGTCGTCCTTCCTCTTCTTTTGGATACCGAGTAGAATACGCAAGAAGATCATTTGTCCAGTTCTAGAGTACAACTCTCTCACACAAGTCAAAAACACCGACGATGTAAACGCTTAATGGTATGGCAGTTTCCTAGTGTTCAATATATATACGCTCCATACTTTTACAAAATATTGATGTGATCGATATGGGTTTGGAGTTGGCACGGTGTACATGTATATATTTTGCACTGACTGCCATAAACATACATTACGATACATTATGATACGTATACGGTAAGTTGAAAATTATAGCCGAGGCGATATTGCTGGCCCGAGCCGTAGGCGATGGCTACAAGAAAGCAGATGCTGTAATTATCAAAGCGCACGTATGTTATACGACGTTTTTCAACACACTTGCGAGGAACAAATACGAAAAGATACGGAAATATTTACTTCATCTTTTTGATAGCTATAATCATCTGATTAAGATGGTTTATAATTAAATCTTCTAAAGTTCTACTTCAGAAGGGAAAAACTCTTTGGTTTGTTTTTATATGAAAAAAATTAAACAAATTACAATCTCCTTGGTGAGAAGTGTAAAAACGTTGTTTCTTTTTAATATTTAAAACACAAGTGCGGTAAAGTAGAAATAAAGCTCAAGTGCGCAAATTTCTACATTATGACACTAAATCGGTGCATCCCGTTACGAGCTAGTGTGTTGAAATGCATATTATTATAGTAGATTATGATACAAGTGAGCTAAGTTGTTCATTATACACGAGGCTGTGTGGTGCAGCTCGAGCCGTAGGCGAGGGCGTGTATCAGCCGAGTGTATAATAAGCAAGTTGCTCACGAGTTTCATACGCACTTTTTCAAAATCCTTGCGAGGAAAAAAAATATATATTGCACAAATGCGATACAAACAACATACGAAATTTATGGAAAATAGAGTGAAAGTTTTTTTTATTTCGCGCGGGACATATATATGATGGTTGATTACATAAAAACCTCTGTAATGTTATACATCTGTATTACCCGGGTAAATTGAAAATGCTCTGTTTACTCGCATATAATTTGCAGTTAGGTACTCACTTAACTTTGTAGGGATAAATTACCCGATTAAATTGAAAATGCTGTGTTTACTCGCATTTAATTTGCAGTTAGGTACTAACATAACTTTGTAGGGATAATTATATTACGCACTAGTGTATAATATTATTGTGCACGAGGGTGTTATAGTTTGGTTTATGGCCCTAAAAACGATATAATAAAGCTCACTTTACGAGCAAGGGTGTTGAAAACTCTTTTATATACAACCTCTTCTTATTACTCATATTTTTTGAAATCATCATTAAATACTAGACAACTGAAAACAAACAAACATTAAATTTAGTTATTTCTACTTGACTTCAGTTTTCCAAATAAATACGCATCATGTTGGGTTCAGGATCTTTAAAACCGTTATATTTTATCACGGCGTAAACAGACAAATGTTTTCGATAAAGCACAGACTATACTTGAACATTTCTATAATTTGTCTACAGCCTTGTGAATATCATCGCTGAAATTCATAATGTGTATCAGGAAAAAGGTTCTTCATTCCCAGGTAGCAAAATCTGTAATCAATCAATCGTTTATTTACAACAATACAGAGTGATAGAAAGGTCTTAAACATTTTGGCGATTTGTTCTTGTATTCTGCCTGCATGCAGGCGTGCAAATATAAAAAAAAGTATTTATGTCTATTAGTATCTAAGTGAGATCTAAAAACTCTTTTAAATTACAAAATCACAAATATACGATAGGAAAAATTTAAGTCATGTGTGGGTTTCGAACCCCCGTTCATCCTCCCCTTGAGCAGAGGTATGCTCTAACCAATTGAGCTAACATGACATGACGTCATAACTCAAATCTTTCCTATCGTTTTTTAACCATCGTATTGGGATGGAGCGACATTTATAGTACCACTTACGTTGTACTACAAACAAGACCAATTTTGCAATTGGTTTTATATTTGTAAATGATGACGCAACCGTATAATGTTAATATTGTTAGGTTTGCAATAACACTTGCTATGCAGATTACATCACAAAATCACAAATATACGATAGGTTTTTTTTTATGTTATCCGCATAGCAGGCGTTAATGCAAACCTAACAATATTAAAATTATAAGGTTGCGTCATCGTTAACAAGTATAAAACCAATTGCAAAATTGGTCTTGTTTGTAGTACAACGCAAGTGGTACTATAGATGTCGCTCCATCCCAATACTTTGTGATTTTGTAATGTAATACGCATAGCAGGCGTTATTGCAAACCTAACGATATAAAAAAAACTCTTTTAAACTATTATAAACAGTTAGTCAATAGCCAGTCACCTAATCGATTTTTAAATAAATAACCTTTCATTACTTTAATTTCTTCAGTAATCCTATTATATATATATATTAATAGAATTATTATATATTTTTTGTGGATACGACACGGAGATTGGTATAATAAATTTGCGAACTTGGCTCTTTTGAAGTGTTCGGGGTGGTCCTTAACGAAAAGACAAACGTCTCTGATGTACATGCACGGTAAAATGCACGTTACGTCAACACTTCGTTTGATTTTTTGTCTTTTGGTAAATAAATATTGAAACAATAATATTAAAATCCTGCGAGAAACAAGAAAACAGAATTAACTTTCAAAAGATCAGGGTAAACGTTAATCAGATTATTTTTGTTTCGGCCTTTTAACTTGATAAAAAAAACTTTATTTAGACATCTTCATTGTGTTTTAGCTCTTGGGAACGATAGATCTTTAAGTTTGTCTTTTAAGGCTTATTTTTACTGTGGATAAGGCATGCCAAGCGTAGTTTGCGCTGATAATATTTAATGTATTACTTTTTTCAGTTACTTTATTTATGTACTCGTTTATACAATCTCAAATTGGATTGTATTTAGTCAAAGTTAAATTTGATGTAAAATGATTGACAAAACATTGACAAAGCATTGGAATCAATGACAGACAGGGGGTCATAAACGTTATATTTCAAAGTGGTTATTTTCTCATTATATATTTCATAAGGGTTAATTTAACTAAGATTGGATATATTTTAAAAATATGGAATTCATTTACATATACAGAGCTGGATGATAGAGTCTGAAGAAATAATCCCATTGCATTTATTAAAATTTGTGTCCCTCTTGTCAAGGTTTTTTTGTATATATATTTCAGACACATATTATACGTAAATAATTAAGATATTTACGTTACAAGCGTAATTTAGAGTCAATTTTGCAATTTTATTCTATCGAGAATATTATGTATAAGGAAACGTGTTTCGGACTTTTCTTGACTTTAGGTAATGTGATCAAGATTAACATATAATTTTCTTACTGCTACGAACTATATACATTTTGCTAAAAATCTGTTCAAGTAAAGCTATTTAGAATTTGTCAGCGTTTTACGTAGACCTGAACAAGTTGCGACATTAAGTCTTATATGTTGTGGCTACTGCAGGAGTTTTAAAGAAGGTAACTTGTTTTCGTCTCCTTATAAATACTAAAGATTATTTAATGCTACAAGTCCCACTGTTTTTACTCCCACTACCTACTATTGTATAGCAAGCTTTTCCGTAAGATTAAGGGCCTGTTTCAGAATGTTTGAGTAAGTTCCGGTTATACTACCCAGAACATAAAATAACTGAATGATAAAAATGACAGTTAATGCAGCGCGCTTCAAGCTTTAACCGATAGATAGGCTAAGTCGATGACTGTGAAACGCACAGATAGTGTTTTATTTATGAAATATGTTCTGGGTAGTATAACCGCAACTTACTCGAACATTCTGAAACAGGCCCTTAGTATAAATTCATTCTAGTAAATTTGATACATAACTTTTATTATATATGGAAGTATACAGCGCTGAAGTGGGTCCGGTTGATCGACACTTCACACAATGATATGTATATATTTTGCTGCTGATGTTAGAACTATATTGTCACGGCACGTAATTCAATTGACAGCTTTACTGCGACCTAAGAATAATTCATATTTATTTGTAGACTGCGACATATCGATAAGTCAAATGCTTAAAAAAGAACTAACTGTCAAATAGTAAACTGATTGTACATGAAAATTATGAGACAATGACGATCTTGTTTGACATATTTGTAGGCCAATCTTAACTCGCTGCAGTAATATAAATTTGAAGCGCTCGTAGCGAAGTTTACTTAGATGTTCTCAACCGATCAGCAAAGTTAAGCAACGTCGCCCGCGGTAATGAGTTGGGTGACCGCTAGTGACATTACTACTGAGCGTTTCCGTGCTTCGGAGGGCACGTTAAGCCGTCGGTCCCGGTCGTCATCTTAGGATGGCAGTCGATATAGCATGGTGGTAGGACATTTTGCGAATGCCCGCCTGGCTAGCTACCACCCTCAAGTAGAAAATCTGTCGCCAAGCACCTAACGGTGTGTTCCAGCACCTGTCCTTGAGAGCCAGTAATTTTTGGTTAGCCTGAACAACATCTTTTACCACATCATCACTTATCATCAGGTGAGATAGTGGTCAAAGGCTAAACTTACAGGCATAAAAAAAAATTCATATCATAATATTGTTTGTAATATATATGAATTCTCTATTTACTAAAATAATCCGCAGTAATGATACACCTTAAATCAATTCGAAGCAGGTATATGTACAATGAACGACATAAGTAGTTCTGCATTTGTGATTAATATATTTTATGATAGAAATCAACTTTGAACTTGAAGGTATAAATGTACCTGTGGGAACAAAATGATTATATTATTTGTTTAAATTACAGAGCAGACAAGAGATACATGGCAGAAGCAAAATTGAGAAAAAAAAATGTTTAAATAATAAACAGTCATGCAGTTATTTTTATTGGGTAAAGCGCTAATGTATTTATTTAAATCGTTTCGTTGACATAACACTTGCCATGGGTTGAATAAAAATCGTAACGTGTTTTTTATTTATGTAATATAATATTATATAAATAAAAAACATACATAATTACGGAACAAGCGCGATGCCCACCTGATGCTTAGTGGACTAACTTCTGCCTATAACAGATGCATTGCACAAGTGACGAATTGCACTGCGCCCGTCACACTGAGACATACAGTTGTTAAGTCTCCTGTACCCGTAATTTTACTGTAACTCAAGGACTGCCGGAACACACTGTTAAGTGCTTGCTGACAGATTTTATACTCGAGGGTGGTATAGCTAGCCAAGAGAGCATTCACAAGCTAGTAAGGTTAAATCTCATTTCATTGGTTATTTTTACATTGCCTTTTATTTCCTCCCCTTCAAACGGCTTAAAATGATGTTATCATCAGATGCAAGCTATCTGATGATGAAGTAACTGTAGCTAGACTGTATTGTGTGCTAAGAACCCACACCACATTAGTAGAGTAAATAACCCTGCTAGTATTGAAGAATGTAAACCTTATAACCATTGTGTGTAAGGCTGACTTTGCTTTGACATGCAATAACATATATTATCGAGTATGCTGTCAGGTACAGCTTTTACACGTAAGTATATTGAATAACTTAACCAAATTCAGTGTTGGCATAACTTAAGTGTACCTAAGTACGAGTAATAGTAACTTTTAGGCATGTACAAACACGATCTATCAATATACAATGTGAATATTTCTTTCTCTACAGATGTATCTTTACTCATTATTTTTTATATGAAAATCGTTGTATTTTTTTTGCTCTATTGATATTTAGTGAATAAGCTTACAAAAGGAAATATTGGAATTACCTCGTGGTTTTCCCTTCGTTGTATTTTTACGAGTAAAGTTACTATTATTATGATTATCTGATTATTAGATAACGGAAGAGGTGTATGAAAGCAGAGATTTGAAAATGTTGTGGATGTGAGGTTTAACTAGAATGGACAAAAATAGGCATGATTATAAAAAAAAAAGAATGCAAGTTAAGTCTTACTATTTTAGGGATCCGCTAAGCAACAGCCTTTGAATGAAAAATAAGCCTTGGTTATTTTAATAAAAATCAAAATAATAATGAAAATATATGTGTATATATATATATATAATATATCTGTCAACTGCTCACTTCGCATCGCATGCTACACCCGCGAAATTACTTTTAAAGCGTTTACGCGTTTCGGAAATACGAACACTTGACTACTTTTACTACCTTTTTAAAAAGTTTACCTTACGAGTCACACGTATCTTTATGATACTTTTTTCTAAATAGGTAAACGTGTAATCTACACTTAGCCACAAAACTTTTGCCAGTCGGTAAACCTATCTTCACAAGATGCTATGTTTATTCCTGGCGGAGACGACTGCTTGTTCAAGAGCTATGACGTCAGAGTGCCGGATGCAGCGGTCACAACAAACAGAAGCCACAACGCGGGTGTCACGGCTGTGCGGAATCATATAGACGTTGAACACGAATTGTTGACCGGCAGGTAAGGTTATCTATCTCATCTCAAAATAAATAAAAATGTACACATTTTAGTTAATAATACGGGATAACTCACGTTAATTAGGGGAGGTCGTGGCCCAACCGTGAAGTATGCATTCTCAGGGATTATTTCCGAATGCGGGATGCATTGCGGTGTCGTGGCGGTTGACAAGGTCCTCACACCGCTTTCCTTGGCGAACGATAACTGGCGCAAACCAACGATACTGAACTCTGATGATCGCAAGGCAGTATGGAAAGGCAAGGAGCTTCTTCTGGGCCCTTACAGGACCTGATGTTGACTTACCCGCTTCGGTGAACTGGCTACGCTTCGGAGACCTCTTTGAAGAAACCGAGGGTTTTGCCTGTGCAATTGCAGACGAAGTAATGATGACGAACAAATTTCCTTACAAACCCCCTCCCCCCCCCTTCACCCTCAGCACACCCCCATCCTTGAGGAGTTTTAATATGTTCATATGGATACCGCAATGTATTATTGTAACAATTTACAAAACTAAATATTTCCCTGGTTTTATTAATTGAACATAGCATAGTAATTTCGTCAAAAATAGCATTTAATAGTAGACAGTCCTAAAAAGTTATTTTCATTCAAATGCGATGAATATCACAGACCGCACTAACGCCAATGTCAAATGATTTCAAGATTACCAGGTCTGTGTTTGTAAACATACGGGAGAAAATATTATTTTGCACTAATATACAGAATTCACAAAATAAAAACTTGCGAAAAAGAGATTTGATGATAAAATCTGCCGAGAAAAAAGAGGCTACCGGCTCAAAAAATGATTTCAAGTAATTAATTTGTGATTTTGTAATTAAAACTACTGATAAATACCTTCTGTTTTTGTGCCGCTGTGGTTAAAATTTAAAAAAATTATATAACAGTGACGAAATACAAGACAAAATATTATGTCGCACGATACATCGTCGTGTCTTTAGAAATATCGCGTAGCTTCTTAGTTTCCCGACTTTGCACGACAAATTTGATGACTTCATGTGACATATATAATGTTGTTTTTTTTTAAACCCGATGTATTCCTTTATTAACGAACTATATTATACTATATATACTAGTAAATATTCTTTAGCATATACAATACTACAGCTACTATAATAAATGTATTTAGACAATCTATAACTCATTGCAGACTCACAGGCAGTCCAAATGCTTCAGCCCACTACCGGTTGGCAGCGTGCCCAGCATGCTGGCAGTATTGCTCCGTTGCATTGCAATGCTTATTCGTTGAGCCAAATAGGTGCCAACAGCTTGATCACGCGTCCCATCGACCAAGCGGTCCGATAAGTTTTGGAAAATACGATGAGCCTCACGGACCCTGTGAGTATTCCACAACTCTAAGGAGGTCTGTAGACCAAAAGACAAGAGGAGGAATAAATTAGTTTTCTGACTTAATATGTCAATCGATTATATTATTCTCTTCCGTGTACTTTTACATTGTAAACATAATTTATATTATATTCCTTCTTCCAAATCGCATGAATCTTTTCAACCACCATATCCCCAACAAATTGGTAGCAGAGCGTGGTTACGCTGGTAAAGTGCAATCATGAAAATATAGAAAATTATCGTCACCAATATGACGTCATATCGGATTGATTCACTAACGAAAGAAAATTACGATACTTGGAGTGTCCAAGCCCAGGCCATACTAATAAAAAATGGTTTGTGGGATATTGCCAGCGGTAAAGAATTGCGACCAACAAAGGAAGAAGAAAAAGCAGTTTTTACGCAAAAGGATTTGCTAGCAAGATCAGAACTTTTGCTGCTGATTTCACCATCGGAGCTGAAACAGGTAAAAAACTGTAATACATCATATGAACTGTGGAATAAACTAAAAGGCATATATCAAAGTACAGGACCGGCACGAAAGGCTACATTATTAAAGCAATTAATATTGAAAAAAGTAGAAAACAATGATGTTCGTGATCATCTTAATAATTTCATGGATATTGTTGATAAACTTGCTGATATGAATGTTGACCTCCACCCGGACTTACTAAGCATCATGATGCTATACAGCCTACCCGTGTCATATGAAAATTTTCGCATCGCCGTCGAATCAAGAGACAGTTTACCGAAGCCAGAAGAACTCAAAATTAAAATTATTGAGGAAAGTGAAGCTCGGAAAAACAACAATGATTCCACAAAAAGCAACGATGCATTTTTTGCCAAAAAGAAAAGCAAATATTGTAATGAATGTAAAAAGAAAGGACACACTACGGAAGCCTGCTGGAGTAAACAGAAAAAGAACTCTACTAGCAAGGTAAAACAAGATAATAATTTTAATGTATGCTTAAATACAAATAATACAGATACACCAGAAGAAATATGGTGCCTTGATAGTGGTTGCTCATCGCATATTTGTGGGGAAAGAAAACTTTTCACCCATATAACTTCAGAAGAAGGAAATCTGAAGTTAGCATCTAAAAACCATACAATGGCAATTGAAGGCAGAGGAAAAGTGGTAACTTACGCTGAAAACGTCAAATGTAATATTTTAGACACGCTGTACGTACCTGATCTAACTGTCAACTTATTATCCGTTGGAAAAATAACCGACAAAGGAAATAAGGTATTATTTGAAAAGGACAAAGCAATCATAATGGCAAATAATGATAAAGTATTACAAACAGCACATCGTAAGAATGGACTATACTATCTTAAATTCGACAAATCAGACGAAACACTAAATTACACACCAGGTACTGAAAATAAGATAATGAAATGGCATCGTAAGTTCGGACATTTGAATGAAAAAGACTTGAGAAACTTAGAAAAAGAAAATTTAATATATGGTCTTCAACTTGACAATCAAAAGTTGGACGAATGTGAGACCTGTATAAAAGGAAAATTTTCTCGACTTCCATTCCCGACAAATAGTAAAATAAATACTACAGAACCATTGCAAATCATCCACAGTGACGTGTGTGGCCCATTCGAAAACGAATCTTTAGCTGGTTCAAAATACTATGTGACTTTCATAGACGATTACACGAGATATGCCTATGTGTACTTCATGGAAAGAAAAAGTCAAGTATTTGAAAAGTTCCAAGAATATCTAAATGAAGTGGAAAATTTTACAAATAAAAAGATAAAATTTCTTCAATCAGATAATGGAAAAGAATATGTCAACAAAGAGTTTGATACATATTTGAAAGAAAAAGGGATCCAAAGGAGATTGACTGCTCCATACACTCCGCAGCAAAATGGGATAAGCGAACGCAAAAACAGAAGTCTGATGGAAAAGGCCAGATGCTTAATGATAGAAGCAAATGCTCCTAAGAGCTTATGGGCTGAAGCCGTATATACTGCCAACTACTTACTCAACCGAAGCCCAGCAAAAGCACTGAATGGACATATACCATATCAAAAATGGGTTGGCCGAACCCCATCTGCAAAACATTTTCATGTTTTTGGGAGCAAAGCTTTTGCTATGATAAAAAATAGAAAAGGTAAATTATCACAAAAAGCTAAAGAAGGAGTATTCGTTGGATATGCAAGATATACAAAAGGTTTTCGAATTTACATACCAAAAGAAAATACTGTTATTATCAGTAGGGATGTAAAAGTCATAAATAGGATGTACTATGAAAATGAAGGCAGAAACTATGATGACTTTATCGAACCACCGCAATCAGAGCAGCATCAACTGAAACCTGAAAAGAATAAATATAAAAGAAATAAAAATACAATTTTAACTAAACAAATTGAAATTGAAACAAATGAAAATCTTCAACCCACTGTAACATCTTCACAAGACATGGACATTGATAATTTGATAACTGATACCCATACATCAAATGAAGTTCCTGTAGAAGGCGAGGAAGACGTATTTGAAGACGCACCTGAAGCTCAAACTACAAATCAGAAATTACAAAGAGAAAGAAAACAACCTTTATGGATGAAAGACTTTGTAACTGGGAGCGAAATAGATGAAGGTTTACTTATGTCAGATATATCCTTTATGTCAGATGAAAATGAAAGCAGTGAAGACTGGAGTGGTGCTATAAAATCCGAAATCAAAGCTCATTTAAAAAACGGCACCTGGAAAATAGTTAAAAAAGAAGATGGAATGAAAGTTGTAGACTATAAAATGGTACTCAAAAAGAAATTAAGCCTAGACAACAAAGAATCCAAAAAGGCTCGTCTTGTTGCTAAAGGTTTTACACAAAGACCAGGTATTGACTATAGTGAGACATTTGCTCCTGTCGCAAAACTTAGCTCAATTAGATCTATTATTGCGATATCAGTTGAAGAAAATTTACAACTTTGTCAAATGGACGTCACAACAGCATATCTGAATGGAGACCTAAAAGAAAACATATATATGAAACTTCCTGATTATGTTGAACAATATTTACGAGAAATATTGGTAGAAGAGAGCAACGCCAATGACCTTAGTATCTACAACATGGCCCGTAACATGCTTAGAGATATGAAAGCCATAGAAGGTGAAAAAGTTTGTCTACTCAAGAAAGCACTCTATGGACTTAAGCAGGCAGGGAGGCAATGGTATACTAAACTCGACACAGAATTAAAAGCCATAGGATTCAAAGCATCATTAGCAGATCCATGCATCTATATCCTCGCGAAAGGAGGAGTAAAGATAATAATTGGAATTTATGTCGACGATTTATTGATTGCCTACTCATGTCCAAAGAAATTAAAAGAAATCAAAGATTCTTTAAGAAAGAAGTTTGAATTAAAGGATCTAGGAAGACCTAAACGTCTAATTGGAATCGAAGTAACATACAAAAATGGTAAAATAAAACTAAGCCAAGGAAATTACATTGAAACTATATTAAAAAAATTTAACATGGAACAATGTAATCCTGCTACTACGCCAATAGAACCAGGCCTAATCTTAGAACCAAATAAGAAAGAAAAGAAAGATTTGCCTTACAAGAACCTGATCGGTACACTAATGTATCTTGCCGTAGCAACCAGATTGGACATAGCTTTTGCAGTGAGTTACCTTTCACAATATAATGATAGCTATGATGATACTCATTTCAAGAGTGCAAAAAGAGTCCTCCGGTACTTAAAAGGTACAAAAGATGAGGGCTTGGTATTTAAAAAGACTGGAAAAGAGTTACATGGCATGACAGACGCCGATTGGGGTGCAAATAAATTAGATAGAAAATCGTTTTCTGGATATTGCTTCAAGCTAGCCGGAGCACCGATCAGCTGGGCATCCAAGAAACAAAGAAGTGTCGCTTTGTCAACGGCCGAAGCCGAATATATAGCTATAACTGAAGCTGCAAAAGAAGCGATACACCTAAAAGGACTTTTTAATGACCTGGGTGCTAGTCAGAGCAAAATCATCATCTGGAATGATAATCAGGCAGCGCTTAAACTATGTCAAAATCCAATTGTCTCATCAAGATCTAAGCATATAGATCTCAAGATGCATTTCATAAGAGACTGTATTACAGATGGATTTATTGAGATGAAATATCTACCAACTGAAATAATGGAAGCAGACATATTAACAAAATCAGTGAATGGTCCACGACTTTCTCGACTGAAGAATTTGATTGGAATATTGGATTATGAGTCGTGAGGAGGAGTGTGAGTATTCCACAACTCTAAGGAGGTCTGTAGACCAAAAGACAAGAGGAGGAATAAATTAGTTTTCTGACTTAATATGTCAATCGATTATATTATTCTCTTCCGTGTACTTTTACATTGTAAACATAATTTATATTATATTCCTTCTTCCAAATCGCATGAATCTTTTCAACCACCATATCCCCAACAGACCCAACGTCTCTACACCAAACGGCTCTAATATGTGCTACCGAGGTTAGCATATTTGCACAGCTTGGGTTGCTCCGCCGAAATAGCCACGGAAGGCAGCACTCACGTTGTTGGTTACAGAATGCTGTGACAGCGCTAAAGTGTCTACGCATGTATCGTCCCTCACTAAGAACCGCCCTAACTTCCACGGAACCAGAGTCATGCTGTGCGAAGTATGACCACGTCTAGTGATATTTTGTAATCACGTGTCAATGGACATTTAGTCCAAAGTGAATAAAAAATCCAGAATCGTATTATTAATATATTTTAGTAGAGGCTAGTAGAAATAAGAACACACATTTCTGATCTGTATGTTATTTAAAGAAAAGCGAGGTAATACCTCCCTTTATCTACGATTAGTGAGCCAAGTGGACAACTTTTAATGAATTTACCGAGGAACTGGGTCTTTGAAAGATTTTCTCGTCAACGCGGCGACTTTTTGAATGTATATCGGTAGCACGAGAAGTTGAAGCGTATTCTCTTGTCCGTTTGTTTTTAAATTTTATTGGAAAATGGTAAAACGTTTTAGGAGAAAGTATTTTAAAGAAGAATAACTAAAAAAATTCAGAAAATATAAGCTTCATTAGTTTAATTATAGAGTTATATAGAAATATTACACTCAATTTCATTTTAATATCTTCTTTGACAGTATGACCTGAATAAAGGCCATTATAATATCTAACATCGTTATTCTTGCATTAATGCCTGCTACTTGTTGCAAATTTTATTTCTGTAGATATATAAAAAAGAAGGTACCATAATCTTCTATTGGATGTCGTAAAAAGGGATTAAGGAAAATAATGCACTATTATGGTACAACGTGACTTTTGTTGCTACTACTCACCTTGATGTAGTAGGGATTTGCTGCACATAGGGTTCTAAAAAAGTCTAATGTAAAGTAAATCTTAGTGATCGGAGCACTAAGTAGAAGACTCGTAACGAAGCAAGTTAAGTTTATACCTACAAGAGAATTTCTAAGATAGGTTGGTGTCAAGGAGATATCTAGTCATAGATATTCACGATTACTACTCATAGTAATTAAACAACTTTAAACGGTTTAAATCGCGTATATTTATCATTATTTTTGTCCCGACTTTTCACACATTTTGGAGTGATCGTGGTCACGGGGTGATACCCCGTTTCACGAAACCGTTTAAAGTTTTTTAATTACTATAGAGACCAATTCACTTATACAATAATATAAAAATAATTACTTTCGTATATTTTAATTCACCTCATTAATTGAAACATTAAAGAAGGTAAATTAATAGACAGATTAATAAGAGTGTTTTGTTAGTAACGTATTTTTTTTCTCCTAGACATTTCTAAACTGCCGCTTTAATCATGTGGTGAAGTTCAAGTCGACTCAAACAAATGACCTGTTGGGTGGCATTCTATAAAACCATTGTCACTGGGGCCCTCACTGTGTACAATTTTTTTATTTAAAAAACAGTTTGTAGATCGTGGTCTACGAGACCTCGACTAATCAGAATAACATTTTAAAAAATAAATAATACGCAAATAGACCCGTTGTGTATGTAATACATGTTTATGAATCTTATTCACGAATATTTATAAGTCTACGATGCTTTAAACCAAAATAATCGATAAAAGTATGTGTCAAAAATAAAATTCAGCATAACAATGAAATGCTGCACAGGTTCCAGTTGAAAGTTTTGCCAATATCTTACACTAGCATTGATATTGCATCTTCATGGCACCACGCCAATATGTTGAATCTGGATATTGTATCCCAGATTTGTTGTTACTTGAAGAATTTTTCGAAGGTTCTTTAACTTTTTGAAAAATCACAATATAGTTAGATACTAACTGGGATAAAACTTTCGTGCGATTTCCTTTATATTTAAAAGATCATATAGGTTTCACCAGTTGTTTTTTTTTTACTTATACAGTAGTGATTCAAACTCAGATGAATAATACTTAAACAATTTTGAATCCGATTTTACTTACGTTAAATCAGTCGAGTAGCTCGATCTCGACCGGTTTCTCGATTTTCAGAGTCGCTTCATCATGAAGTACGTACGCTCTCGACCGCGTCCGCGCATGCACTGTTGCGATGGCGGCGCCGGCGGCGGCAGCAGAACGGGTCGCGCGCGCTGCTGCGCGTCTGGCGCGCTCCGACGTCAGCGCCGGCGCTGGCGCAGGTGCACTATTTTTGTTATCATCGTCTTCGTCATCACTAGCATTGTGGTCGCTCATAATCAAAACATCCGTACACGCCACACTAATCGTATTTTGCGACAAGGTATTTAATGCACTATTCTGTGTGGTAGTGTTCAGAACTGGTTTCGACGCTGGTGCCAACATCCTTCCACGGCCGCGATTAAAATTGGGATGTCGGCTAATTTCTATGGCTTCACGTACTTTTCAGGGTATTACGAACTTCTCCCTTGGTTGGTCTTTTGAGCATGTTCCGCAACCGCGGATCTACCGATATCGTGTGCTCTGTAAATCTTGTTGCAATGTAATGTTGTAACGTCATGACTGACTGACAGGACTGACATGATGACTGTGTCATATGAACTATGTTTTTGGTACATATCACCAGAACAACCAGGCTGTCATAAATCATGAGAAGGCCTCCTCTCTAAAGTAAGCCTAGCATCTGAACAACCACTCACTGAGTTTTGATTAAAAAAGGTTTTTTTGTGCGGTAGTAATACTTTTTTTTACATATGATAGGACAGCAAACAAGCAAGCAACGCATCTGGTGGTAAGTGATAACCGTCACCAATAGGCTAAGCATTACCAATAGTCTGAATAGTCTGAATACGTTGCCTGCCTTTAAAAAGAGAATATTATGTTTTCCTCTTGAAGGCTCCTAAGTCATTTCAGTTTGGAAATACTTCTACCGAAGTTCAACAAAAAGAGTTGCCGCGCAGCAGTTCCATGGTTCAAATTCCAGCGCGGGCTTGTGCTTCACAGCATGGTGGAAGGGCATTTTGCAAATGCCCGATTGACTAGCGACCTCTCTCAAGAGGAAAATCTGTCGCCAAGCACCTTATGGTGTGTTCCGCCAGCTGTCCTTGAGACCCAGTAATTCTACGTTAATCCTGTTAACACCTTTGACCACATCGTCACCTACTATCTGGTGAGATTGTGGTTAAAAGTTTACCTATCAGCATTAAAAAAAAGATGTAGTGACTAAGAAAAAAACTAATTTGAATGATAGAATTTTATACATTGAATAGATTTGTTTCTTGCTCGGTTTTCCCAGTGAGTGGTTACCTAGGGAATGCGATATTACCTGATTCCACGCGAGTGATGCCGAGGGTGGGTACATTTTCATGATTAAAATTGAATTTATATTCCTTCCGAACGAATTTTTATCTACCAATTTTTTTTTAGAGCAGCAGCCTCACCTAGTGGTAATTGATTACCGTCGCCCACGAACATCCGCAACACCAGAGCTATCGAGGATGCGTTGCCGGGCTTTGAGGAGGGAATAAGCTCTCTTCTTGAAGGCCACTAAGTCATATTATCTGTTCGGAAATACTGCACCTAGCAGCTGGTTCCATATTGTGGAAGTGCGAGGTAGAAAATGAAAATACATACAATTATTATACAATTTGACGATATTGAACCTGCTTTAAATAATAAAATATTTAGGAGAATGGATGCCTTTGTATTTGAATATTTTTCGTATAAATTTTCCCGGAGCATCTTTCAGATAATGTAATATTATTTCTTTAGGAATTTCTATCAATAAGTATTATACTCATTTTACCCAAAAGACTAGGTTTTGATCTCTGTTTTACTTTTAAGTAAGTGATATTAATGCTTGAATACACTCCTTTGCAAAAAAGGGCAGTTTTGATATTTGTACATTATCTAAACTAATATAATAAAGAGAAAAGATTTGATTTAGTCTTTTTTGAATTTAAAAGAAGGTATTAGCGACGAACCATTTAGAGATCATAGATAACACATTATTTACATGAACTAGTTTACTATCTTTCTTCTCTAATTTAAAAATCAAAGAGATACCATCTTCAAACATATTAATATCGCAGAAATCGTTGTCCATGCAAGGCAGATCATTATTATACGCTTGAAACAGAAAAGATCCTAAAATTGATCCTTGTGGTTTGCTTTTTTTTACCAAAGACCCAAAAGAAGTATTGTTAACTAAGTTCTATAAATGCAAGGGTACTCGTAAGATGTAGCCCTCGATTTCAAAATTGTAGTAATTTTATTTGTAAATTTACTCTTTCTTGAAGTCTTGTAAGCTATATTGTAGAAATATTGCAAGACTCTAGGTATGCGATAAACGGCGAATTGTAATTCGTTTTTAAAATATAGTAATATATAGGTCATGTTTTGTTTTTCAATGCCAATCAAGTCTCTTGGTTATTCACTGTCGAGATTATATTGTAAGTAATTGAGGATTTTCGACCAGAAAATCTGGTAGAAGTCAGGCACTGCCAATTAATTTCTATTCTACAAGTTAATAAAAAAATACCACAGTTATTTAAATTATTTTTGACTTGTTTTTATCTAGTTTGTTGTACTGATTGTAGTAAAGATAAAAAATGTAAAAAATTAAGAATAAGTAAAATTGGAGTCGCTGACTGAACATAAAAACATAAACATAATTTGTATCATTATATATCAGTGTTTATATACGTATTTATTCGAAATATGATTATAAAGAAAACAGCCAAGTGCGAGCTGGATTCGCACACCGAAGGTTCCGTGCCAACGGCAACGCAGAAGTGCCTCAAACAAGTTTTTTTTTTTCAAACAGCCCGAGATACTTAGTGCACGTCTCATCCATTCCACACTTGGGCGATTTTATAATTTTGGTGTATGTTACATATTGGACTATAATCACAGTAAGTTTCACACTTGTATATATGAACTTCCGGTTCCCAAGGCGCCTGCCAAGCGTGGGGATTAAGGTAAATACCCCCTTAATAGTGGAGGCTATGTTTAGAAGTGGACGATCAGGCTGATACAGTTATGCATGAATGTCCCCGTGGGGTGCAGCTGCTAGGCTAGAATGTCACCCTCCCATTGCTACCTGTGGATGTCGTAAGATGAGACTAAAGGTAAAAAACCGGATGGTGTGCAGCAGCGCCTTCTGAGGAACTGTTATCTGATTTCTTAAACTGCGTGGGGATTATGACAAACCTCTCTTAATTGGGGTATTAGAATTACAGTTTTTAAAATTCAATAAAAAGAATAATGTCAAAAAGCTGTTATGACATTTTTATTATTCTTATTTGTTGAAAAATCCGCTATACTAACCACATATTTTGTGAAATTTTCAACGTGCTACTTATTGCCATTCTTATGATACCTTAAGCAGCCCTTTAGAGATCGGATGGACAGACGGACAGACAGCCGAGGCTTAGTAACAGGGTCCCGTTTTCCTGTATGTGGCCCTAAAATTAAGAGTTCATAGAAATGTAAGGAGTCAAGACATGCCACAAAATTACAAATTTACGAGAGGAAAAATTATAGTCATGTGCGGTATTCGAACCCGTGCCATCCACCCCCAAACGCACTCTTTCCCCATACGATGGTTAAAGAACGAGAGGAAAAATATATGAGTCATATGTCATGTTAGCTCAATCGGTCAGCTCACACCGGCTTTAAGCGGCACGGGTTCTAATCTCGCACTATATTTTTCCTTTCGTAAATTTCTGATTTTGTAATGTAATCTGCAGATAATGCATTATTGCAAACATAAAAATATTAAATAAGGTCAAGACATGTATTACATAACACTTTTATTACTTTCTGCTCGATTCTATTACCACCTACCAAGTACATATCACCTACCAACTCCAGACTATTACTTAAAATATCTTTGTAAGAAAAACCTAATGCCCAATTTAATAACCCCTACTTACCTGGATTCAAACCAAGGACTTCGAAATTATCAAGCGACATATTACGCTACTCACCTGACGAAGCCAAACACCATCCGGATAAATTGAATTACAGTATAGTTACGTGATATTAATTAACGCTCAACTGTGCCCCGAGCTGCAAGTCAGACTTTAGATTAATTAGCTTGAAGGAATTATAGCCTCAAGCGCTTCAGCGCTAACTAGTGCAACTAGGGATTCCTCTATCAAATAGGGAGAGCTTCAGCAATTACTGTTTGCACAGTTGAAATTATATATCCATTTTACAGTAACTGGAATTACGTTGATAGTATTTGAAGAATGTACAAAATGTACAAAAATATATTTTATAGAGCTAAAATGTGACCGTAGCACATAGTATAGATAAAATTCGAATTCACAGATATTTTTATGGTTCTTCTGATGGATAAATTAAGAAATGTATAGTACGTTTTAAGCATTATCGCATTATATGGAAATATAATAATATTTTTTTGCCTTTGCAATAGTGCTTGATATCGTAATAAGAAATTCAGAAGGGGCTACATCTTTACGAGAGTTAAGTGATTGAAATAGCTGTTCTTTCGGCAGATAAGGTCCAGTTCACCATCTTATATGAAGCTAAAAAAATCCAAAGTTAGTGAGCTGCAGCATATGGACTGCTTGTGAGTCTGCAACGACTTATGGGTATATAAATGCTATTATTGTAGTGGCTGAAGTGTTGTATATAGTTCGTAGTATTTTGTTAATAAAGGCATACCGCCGTTCAAAAAAAAAAAATAACCCATATCATTTTAACATGTCCAACACTTAGCCCCTTATAAAAAATCCGCTAAGTAGTTGCTAAGTAATATATAACTAAACAGTGTTTAAATATTTCTTGCTTGTAAACGCTACTTAGCACCTATTTAGTTAATCGATGGATAATGAGGTCAAATGTATTTTAAACGGACAACGTCGAACTAATTGGTATTATGGGAGACCACTGAGACAAATTGCCAAAAAGCATACGCCTTGTGCTTAATACCTTGAAATTAAGAAATAAATAAAAAAATTGTAGGTACTGATTTTCGTACATATTGTTTGGTGTATATGCAGCGTCTTTTTTATTTAACTGTACAAGCGCACTCACCTCGGCCTATAACAGATGCATTTCATCATAAGTCACGAATTGCACTGCGTCCGTCACCTTGAGACATATTTGTTACGTCTCATGTGCCTGTAATTTCACTGGCTCTCAAGGACTGCTGCCGAAATACACCGTTAGGAGCTTGGTGACAGATTTTATACTTGAGGGTGGTCGCTAACCAGGTGGATGTTTACATAATGCCCTTCCATCATGCGATGAAGCTCAACTCCGGGGCGGGATTCGAACAATGGACCTGCTGCGCGGCAGTCAATAGCCAATGTCATTGAGCCATCACTGCTTCAACTGTGTAATATTTAAAGTTTAAGTAGCGTTTTTAAGTAAGATTGTCAGATATAAAGTTGCATTTTCTATACATAGTCTATGGAATAAAATATATTAAAAATATGTCAGACTTTGAGAACAAACCGTTAATAAAAGTATGTTAACTCCTCTCCATCCAAAGGTTGTCTGGAAGAGATCGCTCCTAAGCGATAAGACCGCCCATTGTACAACATTATATTTAAGCTTATATTAAGCCCATGTTTTTCTTACTTTTGGTGTACAATAAAGTGTTATCTATCTATCTATCTATCTATTGCATTCATCCACCCAACAAGCAAGTTACATTCAGAAACGTCAAGCGACCGCTTTGGAGTGAGTTTGCTACAGAGCACTAGATTTGTGGGGTGACTATTTGAATAAGGTTGCCTAACATGGCAGAGATAAGACACTTCCGTTTGAGTGCGGTGTGACAGTTAACATTTCACGTTTAGAGTTATTTTGCCTCCAGAGTTAAGGTTTAGTTTTGGGATGTCAAGACATTAATACAAAGTGCTTTGAACCTGTTGTAGCGAGTTCAACAATACAACAAAAAAATATATAAAGCTTTTTACTGAATTTGGTCCTAGACAGCAAGAAATATTCGCACCTTCCACCCAGCAAGAACTCGTGTAACCATAATAGAATTTTATCATTGACACACGTCTCTACGAGCGGAAGGTGGTTTTACTTAATGGATTCAACTAGGTACCTGTTGTGTGATGTCTCACGTTTACCTTCATTTTTTTTATGCTTGATAGGTTAGCCTTTGACCAACATCTGATTGTAAGTGATGATGTGGTCGAAGATGTTGTTCAGGCTAACCTAGAAATACTGGCTCTCAAGGACAGCTACCCGAACAAACCGTCAGGTGCTTGGCGACAAATTTCTACTTGAGGGTGGTAGCTAGCCAGGAGGGCATTCGCAAAATTCCCTACCACACTGCTATATCGACTGCCATCTGAAGACGAAAACCGGGAGCGACGGCTTAACGTGCCCTCCGAAGCACAGAAACGCTCGGTAGTTATGTCACTAGGGGTCACCCTAGTACGGTAATACTTCGTGAACTATAGGTAACAATTGACAATTGGAGACAACTAGGTATAGCCATAGAGAAATAGTTCTATTCATTTATCTATGGTATAGCGGTTGATACATCAACTCAGATAACATAAATATAGACTTTATTTTAACCATAGGCCTCAAGCTAGGCGATAACGCCTGTATCTTGAGTGCCCATTACTCCCCAAACTTCGTACCTATTCGTTCGCTTAGTTGCTTCTGTACATATTTACTCTTCATGGAAGGACGCAGATATTAAGAAAA
Organism: Plagodis pulveraria; assembly: GCA_963890685.1. Classification (NCBI taxonomy): domain Eukaryota; kingdom Metazoa; phylum Arthropoda; class Insecta; order Lepidoptera; family Geometridae; genus Plagodis; species Plagodis pulveraria. Next base: position 9,408,771 of record OY982950.1, read on the forward strand.
TAAGTATTTATATTATGCTATTACGCTATAAAGCTTTCAAAATAACATATTGTAAAACTTACTTCACATGATCATTTGAGTGCAGATTATGCTATTGTTAAGTATATGATTACGTCAAAGTCAAAGTCAAAGTCAAGTCAAAGTCAAAATCATTTATTCAATTTAGGCGTCTACGACGCTCTTATGAAGGTCAATTACAAATTTTAGTATTGAAATATTCTACATTGTACTGCCACGTTCAGCAAATAAATTGTATAGAGCCACTGCGAGAAGAACGGGCAAGAAACTCGGGGCCATTCTTTTAAACATCTTTTAACAATGTGTTACATACATACTATATAATAGAGTTATTACAATATTTGTTTAAATTATGTAGGTGACAGGCAATAGCTTGGCGGAGGCGGAATTGTCCAGGCATTTTTGTCGTTTATGTAATCAGAAACTGTGTAGTAGGATTTTTTAATCAATATGTTTTTCACATGCAACTTGAATTTCCCTTCTGTGAGCGTTGTAATATGTTTGGGAACTTTATTATAAAACCGCACACAATTACCTAAGAAGGACCTTTTATTTGTCTTTGCTAATCTAAAACCTGGCACCACTATTTTATCTTTATTCCTAGTATTGTAATCGTGATTGTCACTGTTTAATTTAAATTTACTCAAATTTTTACGAACATACATAATATTTTCAAATATATACAGACTTGGTAAAGTTAAAATATCAATTTCTTTAAAAAGATCCCTCACAGATTCCCTAGGACCCATTTTATATATGGCTCGAATTGCACGCTTTTGTATGATAAAGATTGTCTCTATCTCAGCAGCAGTTCCCCACAGCAATACGCCATACGACATAATACTGTGGAAGTACGCGAAATAAACTAGCCGAGCAGTAGCTACGTCTGTTAACTGTCTTATCCTAAGAACTGCATATGCAGCAGAACTAAGTCTTCCGGAGAGATCATGTATATGTGGATCCCATTGTAAAGTGGAATCCATTTTGATTCCCAGGAAGACTGTCGCTTTGTCAATAGGGAGTTTATCTGGGCCAAGCTTTATGTTTGGTTCAACATAAGGAACATTTGGTAAAGAAAACTTTAAACATTTCGTCTTTTTTGAATTTAGGAGAAGATTATTAGCGGCAAACCATTTACAAATCTTAGATAATACATTATTTACATGCGTCAGTTCACTGTCTTTCCTATCTACTTTAAAAATCAGAGAGGTATCATCTGCGAATAAAACAATATCGCAGAAATCTTTGACCATGCAAGGCAGATCATTAATATATGTTAGAAACAGAAAAGGTCCCAAAATTGATCCCTGTGGTACTCCCATTTTTACCAATGACCCGGAAGAAGTATTGCCATTTATTCCAACCCTCTGTAGCCTGTCTGACAGATATGACTCTATAAGATTCAGAGCTTTCCCACGAATACCATAGTGGGAAAGTTTACGAATCAGAGTGCAGTGCTCTACACAGTCGAATGCCTTGGAAAGATCACAAAATACGCCAATAGCATCATGTGAACTCTCCCAGGCTTCCAGTATATGCGACATCAATTGAACACCTGCATCTGTTGTGGATTTGCTCTTGGTGAAACCAAACTGATTCTCATTTAATAAATTATGCTTGTTAAAATGGGATAGTAGTTGTTTGAGCATAATTTTTTCGAATACTTTACTCAGAACAGGTAAGATGGAAATAGGTCTATAATTGCAAGGGTCAGATGTAGACCCCGACTTTAAAATTGGAGTGATTTTACTTTGTTTCATTAAATCGGGGAAGTTTCCACTATCGACACAAAGATTGAATATTGTTTCTAAATATGGTGCAATAATGTAAATTATAGACTCTACCACTTTTACTGACATACCCCACAAGTCTTCAGTACTCTTTATGTTTAAACTTTGAAATGTTTTTATAATTTCAAATCTTGTGGTGTGTCTGAAAGAAAAGTCCGGTGATTTGCTTGGAAAATTATTTTTTAACATAGTTTCTGCTACATTGGGACAAGAATCCAATGACTTAGTGGCTTCTAGGGGCAAGGTAGAAAAAAAATTTTCAAATATATTCGCCTCATCAATACTCGCTTCATTGCAGCGCTGGATAGCTATGGCTATCCTGACACAAAATAATTTTTATTTTATCTTTTAGATCAAATTGAAAATAAGGCGGCCCTGTCCTTACTTAAATAGAGATATATCACCACCCCTGTTAGCCATTACCTGGTCCTTCAAATCAAGTACTGTCTCCAAGGAAAAAAACTTATTAACTAATGTTCTAAGTTGTGACAAAACGTACAGGCGTGATTATATGTATATATGTAAAGTTTATGTGTATGTGTTTTTGTCTTCTACATGTATTCACGTTTTAACGGCTTGAGGGTTTGGATGAAATAACAGAATAGTTAGTTTAGGTTCTCCTTACTTTTCATCATCATTGCCTACGCGGGTGAAACCGCGTGGCGCGGCTATAAGAAAATTACAATGAGTTCGATCACCGGATCGGATCAGATGTTGGGGTTTTAATGAGATAGTGATTTTCAGTAACGGTCCGGCGTCTAATTTGGACCAGTTTATTACCATTTGGTAATAAACTCGCGCCCTATTAAATGAGATGCTTAATACAATTAAGAATATTTCAACTCCTAAAATATTTTTTTTTTGCTGAACTGAATCGACATTTATGCTGAAATAAGCAAATAAGTGCTTAATTCTGCTTTTAAATTGAATCACTAGTACTATTTACGTCTTCTTACCGGTATTCTAGACCTACTATAGTAGGTATAGAGTAATATTGAATCGTCCTACCCTAACAAGGATTATATATACTTACAATTGTTAGGCTAGGGAGATATATCCCCCTTATGTAGGGTCAGTTTATATATCTCAGCTATATCAATACAAAATACAAAGCAACAACATATTTAAAATACTCGTTAACAACGCATAGAACAACACGAGAACAAAAATGTAAAAAGTTTTGGCTTTGATTTTATAATCGACAACCAACGTTATTAGTAGCAGGTATAGTATACCCGCTACCTTTCTGTAGAAACTGTTTTCCACCCAATGTTCAGCAACACCCTACTCATATATATCAACGTGAATATTGATATAATACTGAAATACCTACACCACTCATTGAGCGCATCGTTTTCCAAGTTGCCTTTTAATACATCCAATAGGAATATACGAGTGTAGCACAATCCTTATATTCTTAATTCAGGAACTGTACCTGCGGTATACTCTTCAATAAGATCAAGAAAAGTAATTAGGTTACGCATAATATTTAATTCATCATCCAATGTATGTTTCTACTTGCTATATTTTTACGATTTATTTACAGAGTATGTCGTGTTTATAGTTTTGTATGCCTCCTTGACAATAACCTCAATGGTAACTAAATCAGCTGATCCGAAATATCGGCGCCATCTTGCTACTTAAATATTTAAACATGGGTTGGACAGTGTTTAAATTGACAGCTGATTTAAGCAGTACTTAGGAACTGGATAAAGTTATGTAGCGTTTATGAGTAAGGAATTTTGCTAATCAGCGGCTAAGTAATGCTTAAAATTTAAGTAGCGTTTATAAGTAAGGCTGAAAGAGTACTGAAGACTTGTGGGGTATGTCAGTAAAAGTGGTAGAGTCTATAATTTACATTATTGCACCATATTTAGAAACAATATTCAATCTTTGTGTCGATAGTGGAAACTTCCCCGATTTAATGAAACAAAGTAAAATCACTCCAATTTTAAAGTCGGGGTCTACATCTGACCCTTGCAATTATAGACCTATTTCCATCTTACCTGTTCTGAGTAAAGTATTCGAAAAAATTATGCTCAAACAACTACTATCCCATTTTAACAAGCATAATTTATTAAATGAGAATCAGTTTGGTTTCACCAAGAGCAAATCCACAACAGATGCAGGTGTTCAATTGATGTCGCATATACTGGAAGCCTGGGAGAGTTCACATGATGCTATTGGCGTATTTTGTGATCTTTCCAAGGCATTCGACTGTGTAGAGCACTGCACTCTGATTCGTAAACTTTCCCACTATGGTATTCGTGGGAAAGCTCTGAATCTTATAGAGTCATATCTGTCAGACAGGCTACAGAGGGTTGGAATAAATGGCAATACTTCTTCCGGGTCATTGGTAAAAATGGGAGTACCACAGGGATCAATTTTGGGACCTTTTCTGTTTCTAACATATATTAATGATCTGCCTTGCATGGTCAAAGATTTCTGCGATATTGTTTTATTCGCAGATGATACCTCTCTGATTTTTAAAGTAGATAGGAAAGACAGTGAACTGACGCATGTAAATAATGTATTATCTAAGATTTGTAAATGGTTTGCCGCTAATAATCTTCTCCTAAATTCAAAAAAGACGAAATGTTTAAAGTTTTCTTTACCAAATGTTCCTTATGTTGAACCAAACATAAAGCTTGGCCCAGATAAACTCCCTATTGACAAAGCGACAGTCTTCCTGGGAATCAAAATGGATTCCACTTTACAATGGGATCCACATATACATGATCTCTCCGGAAGACTTAGTTCTGCTGCATATGCAGTTCTTAGGATAAGACAGTTAACAGACGTAGCTACTGCTCGGCTAGTTTATTTCGCGTACTTCCACAGTATTATGTCGTATGGCGTATTGCTGTGGGGAACTGCTGCTGAGATAGAGACAATCTTTATCATACAAAAGCGTGCAATTCGAGCCATATATAAAATGGGTCCTAGGGAATCTGTGAGGGATCTTTTTAAAGAAATTGATATTTTAACTTTACCAAGTCTGTATATATTTGAAAATATTATGTATGTTCGTAAAAATTTGAGTAAATTTAAATTAAACAGTGACAATCACGATTACAATACTAGGAATAAAGATAAAATAGTGGTGCCAGGTTTTAGATTAGCAAAGACAAATAAAAGGTCCTTCTTAGGTAATTGTGTGCGGTTTTATAATAAAGTTCCCAAACATATTACAACGCTCACAGAAGGGAAATTCAAGTTGCATGTGAAAAACATATTGATTAAAAAATCCTACTACACAGTTTCTGATTACATAAACGACAAAAATGCCTGGACAATTCCGCCTCCGCCAAGCTATTGCCTGTCACCTACATAATTTAAACAAATATTGTAATAACTCTTTTATATAGTATGTATGTAACACATTGTTAAAAGATGTTTAAAAGAATGGCCCCGAGTTTCTTGCCCGTTCTTCTCGCAGTGGCTCTATACAATTTATTTGCTGAACGTGGCAGTACAATGTAGAATATTTCAATACTAAAATTTGTAATTGACCTTCATAAGAGCGTCGTAGACGCCTAAATTGAATAAATGATTTTGACTTTGACTTTGACTTTGATTGTAGATTTTATTTCACCAGGGACGCTAAGGGAAGGGTTATTAGATTGAATCCACATATCATACAGTCCTTACATAAAAACAAAATGATTTAACCATGTATTTTACTACAAATTAAACTGTTACTAGTGTCATCATTTCCTAAAGCTATTGACTACCATTTCCTTCATGCATTCAGGGGCATTAAAAGTTGGTGTTGAGTCTTTCATTAGTATACATCGATGTTTTCTTTGTATGAAGCATTTTGATTCTAAGTTTACTACAAACTGTAGAGTTTTTATTTAGATTCCGTCAATAATCCGAACCCTTTTATCACATACTGAAAATTTGTTGGAAATCTGTAAGAACACAAACATTATTATACGCGTGCATATAGCTATTTAAAATTCCGTTAAATAGCCATTTGTATAAAGATACTAATGTTTTATAACAGAAGTAAGAGATATTTCCAATTATTTATTGAGTGTTAGGGGAACTTTTCACAGAAAACTAAACTAAATATTGAATAATATATCTTGTGATAATATTTACTCACTTCTTCGTAAATACTCAATAAGCTATAAACTGATCTGTCAACTTCTCGCTAATTATTATGTAATTATATTATTTTTTAAACTAATATGATTAAACTAACTACTGGTTATTTTTGAGGTTCGAATATGTACCCGAGCAGTCACGTCGAACCTACAGGTCAGACACAAACTATCGACTTTATCGATACTTGTGACGTCAGGATTTTGTCAAGCCCTATCGTAAACAAATGTTTTTATAGTTTTTCGTAAAATACCAACTAATTCATTTAGCAATGTAATTTGATGATAAGTATGAAGAGAAACCTATTATCATATATTTCCATAGTTCTTATAACTCATTTTAAAACAAAATGCCGAAATAATGATTATCAAAAAAGCAGTACAATTAAAGATAAATTACCTGTGAAACGTGTTTATATTCGGGTAACTGCGTCTTGTAACCTCACATTCACTCACTAAACAAGACACCATGCTTGCAGAACACATATTTTACATTATAATCGTAAGATATTTGAGCAAATACATAAAATTCGCGCCGACTTGGAAGAGGCCGGGACGCTATGGCCTCTTACTCGCGTAAAAAATGACATACCGTCTTCTTGTTTCACTATCTCTTTTTCTCTCGCGACGGTTTGTAGCAGCTTAGCACCTTTCACTCCCACACTTCGTAGGTCTATTGAGCGTAGCGAAAAAATCCTAGGTCTATGTTCTGTCCACACAAGCTGCCTGTATTAAAAGTTGAATAATTTATATGATACAAGCAGCGCCCCGTGGTTACATCCACGTGGTGATGGATGAAGATGATAAAAAATATCTTATGTGTTAATTCATCGCCTTATCTACGTATGGAAGTTAGTATGGCCCAAATTACATAAAAATTGGCCCAGCCGCTTGAGCGTGAAGAAGTTACAATTATACAAACACACTCACAAACGCTCGCCTGTATAATATTAGTTTGATAATCAGCACTTTGTTTATGGTATGTATGGTTCACTATTTTGGCGATAATGGTTTACACATAAAATATAGAGATAAGCTGTCACGGGTTTTTTTATAGAACAATTTAAGATATACATTTTCTTTATACATATGCACGTGTGACACTTAAGATTTTTGCAGCGCACGCCAGAATAGGTCGCATATAGCAGAATTATTCCCTTCTTACTTGACACTTATCCTTATATTTTGTACAATTTACACAATATCTTTATAAATTATAGCCTGTGTGTTATTCTGTGTGTAAGCTATATTCATTAAAATCTACTCACTAGTTTCTGCGTGAAAGAGAAACAAACATCCATGCATCCATACGTCCATACCTACAAACTTTCGCGTTAGTAATATTAGTACGAATTTTCCGGTAGAATTATGGAATCAAAAAATAGGTATTACTCTGTTATCTAATTCTGCTATCAGTACATTGCAGGAATGTTTAGAGTTCATCTAACATCCAATCCATTTACTTTAGTCAGCCAAACCAGTCAGAAAATATTGCGGAAAAAATAGATTCAGATATATATTAGACAACGGCTTGTTACAGTTTATTTTGAAAACAGAAATATTTACGTCAAAAAAAATATCATTACTTCTCTTCAAATTTATTTAATAGTAACATATAGTAGGTACAGTCAGAAAATGAACGTGCGTCTACGGAAGTTACGTGGGAAATATTTGGCTATCGTAGCGAAGTTTGCTAAGCTGTTTTTAACTAATCAACAAAGTTAAGCAACGTTCGCCGCGGTCATGAGTTGGATGGGTGACCGTTAGTGACATTACTACTGAGCGCTCCGTGCTTTGGAGGGCACGTTAAGCCGTCGGTCCCAGTTGTTGTCTTAGGATGGCAGTCGTTCTAGCATGGTGGTAGGGAAGAAGTAGAAAATCTGTCGCCAAGCACCTAACGGTGTGTTCCGGCAGCTGTCCTTGAGAGCCAGTCATTCTTGGTTAGCCTGTACAACATCTTCAACTACATCATCACTTACCATCAGGTGAGATAGTGGTCAAAGGCTAACATATCAAGCATAAATATATTTACATATATTTATATTTTGATTACGAATATCAACTTAGAATAGCATGTTAAGCTTCAATTCGTTTTTACAAAAAAGACCCGTAAATAAGTAAGTAGGACCAGCAATAAGTTAAGGATTTACCGCTAGTTTAAGTGATCAGTGATTGTGCGCTATTAAATATGGAAAATTTTCAAGTTGTAATAAATTATTAGAAGATAACAGGTTTTTTATCTCATAGAGCAACGAGTAGGTTGCATCGGGAAGCATTTTCAAGATTGTACAAAACCTCTTTTTCGTGAGTATAGTTTCATGCCGCAGAACTGAATCGATGCGCAAAAGTAGGCCCGCGTGAAATGATACCGTACCACTTTGATAAAATATACCCTTTTATCGATACCGTACCATGATTGTTAGATTGAAAAGGAAATCGTTTCTGCAAGGTGCCAGTCAATGGTTTAGTCTGTTCAAAACAAAACATCGTCTACAAGTGAAGTGCCAGAGAAGCGCAGACCATATTTTAATACTAGTTTTTTCACTATGGTCGATTTGTTACTCCTGTAACTACAAGTTATAGTACCACCAACTTAACTGTGCAGTTGGCGAGGGCGCTGCTGATCAAGGAAATCAACTACAAACTGTCACAATTTGAAGGAATATTGTAGTTCTTTTTTCTGCCACCTGAACAGATAAGTTGGTGGGTCTGTACCGAAGACAGGCGCGGTACCAAACCAACTGCTACATCGGACGAAAATAAACGCCCCTTCACTTGTTGCTTTATACAATGTAATGGACTGCACTCCTTGTGACCTTTAATATAATTATCCTTATAAGCCTTGATTAGGCGCCACGTTTTGCAGGAAAAAAAAATCAACCTTTAGCGCCAGAAAATGTGCTCACTTCACTTTTTCAGGTACTTTAGGTCACTTGTTGCGTTCAAGCAGGGTAAAACGGATGTGTAATTTCGCTTCAAACATCTCCGTTACAAAAAGACTGTTTCATAACTGTTTGCCGCCTAAAACATTTATATCAAATGCGTCGATACTGTTGTTTGCTATAAAAAAAATACATAGTCCTTGAAAATATTTTGTTTTGTAGCAAAGGCAAAAAGGGAAACTGTGTTAGTGGCTTAGTAGTTTTTAAGTGTATTCGTTACATAGAAAAATATAAATCTTTCCTCCTTATAATATTAGTATAGATAATTGTATTATATATTTTAAGATCAATTCATATATGATTTTGCTCCCGAACAAAATGCAGTAAAATGCAGTAAGCATGCCCTTGAAATATCAATGCAAGAAAAACAACGTCATGGATAGCCGGATGGAATACTCCGCAAAACCCACCTATTCATATCAATACGTATTGAAAAGCCTTCGAGCACTACCCTAACGATAAGTGATAAAGTTATCAAAGAAATCAAAGTAAAACTTAGAATGGTGGCTCTAAAAGATGGTTGCCAAAACACACTGTTATTTGCTTGGCTACTTTCTAAGTGCTTAGTAGTGGTAGCTAGGCAATCGAGCATTATAAAAATGCTCTACCACCAGGCATATTTTTTATAAAGAAAATTAAAAAAATAATAGGAAAAAATAAAAGTATGTGTAAAAACGTTTAGTAACTATATATTTATATTATAATTATATTACCTCACTTAATAGGAACTTATGATACGGTCGGAAAATGCTATTCATCTTCGACCGCATCATACAACCTATAATTACTGGCTTGCAAGGACAGCTGCTTGAACACACCGTTAGGTGTTTAGCGACTGATGTTATACTTGGGGGTGGTACCTAGCTACCCATGCGGGGATATGACCTACCACTATGCAATAACGACTGCCATCCTACCAAAGAACAACACCTGTACCATATCAATAAGAGAATACAAGAGAGCAAGATATAACTTGATTCAACGTTGGTAAAGTTGCGGGTAGAAGCACGTGTCATATATGTATGTAAAAATAAATATACTTAAATTGGAAGCCAACCAAAGCAAAGCAAAATCATAGAGAATATCGGAAATAATATCATAACCAAAGATTGTTCAAAAGTAATCCCACTTAAATAAGTTCCTGAATATTTATTGAAATAAAAAGATGTTCTTATGAGATGTTCAGGAAATTATAATTTCCGTTCATTTTATTCCACAGATTGGATTATACTGAACTTTAGTTGTTTTGAGTAAATATTATTTTCTCAGGGTCGCGTATTATAGTGGTATGGGTTTATTAGAAACCCAAGAACAACTAAAACCGGTATATATCCCGTTTCTTATGAAACCATAGCCTCTCAAATAGTTGTATGTACATTTTTTGATTTGGCTCCACATCAAAAAATGTGGATTATTTAATTCCTGAATTGAAATAGGGACCCAGGTCAGGACAGATCAACAGACAGCGGAGTCTCATTAAAGGGTTCCGTTTTCACTATAAGTACCGAGTACTGTCGTTGGGTCATTAATGTCCGGGTAATATTTTCATGAAAGTATTGATGTACAAATTGCTTACTGAGATATATGAAAAAAATTATTAAAGGTAATTCTGAATATTTACCAGTTTTAATTATTATACATAAACACGTAACGAATTTTCTCTGAAAAAATAAATAAAACAAATATATCTCATATGATATTTTAGATTATCTAATATGAAGATACTAAAACATATGTTACGCCAACAACACATTAGTTTTGATTTATAGCCAGGCACCGGCATGACGCCAACCTTCCATAGGGTTGCTCTGATCTCGTTGGCAGTTTATTCGCCACGTTTTGGAAATCAGAGCAATGTTTTGTGCGCCAAACGTACAGCATTACCCCACTCAAAATACATGACATCATATAAGACATTCCTTTTATATCAACTCCTTTATTGAAAATATTTGGTCTTTGAAGCGCTCGTAGCGAACTTTATTTAGCTGTTCTCAACCGATCAGCAAAGTTAAGCAACGTCAAGCGCGGTCATGAGTTAGATGGGTGACCGCTAGTGACATTACTACTGAGCGTTTCCGTGCTTCGGAGGGCACGTTAAGCCGTCGGTCCTGGTTGTCGTCTTAGGATGGCAGTCGTTATAGCATGGTGGTAGGGCATTTTGCGAATGCCCGCCTGGCTAGCTACCACCCTCAAGTAGAAAATCTGTCGCCAAGCACCTAACGGTCTGTTCCGGCAGCTGTCCTTGAGAGCCATTACTTCTAGCTAGGTTAGCCTGAACAACATCTTCGACCACATCATCACTTACTATCAGGTGAGATAGTGGTCAAAGGCTAACCTATAAGGCATAAAAAAAAAAAGTTGAGGAATAGTTTGAAGAAGTGGTGTTGACGAGCAAAACATGAAGCTTTTTCGACAGTTACAAACATATTGTTATGTTTGCAATAACGCCTGCTATGTGGATTACATTACAAAATTACAAATATACGAGAGGAAAAATTTAAGTCATGTGCGGGATTTGAACCCACGTCCATCCACCCCTTTAGCCGGGGTATGCTCTAATCAATTGAGCTAACATGACATGACGTCATAACTTGAATCTTTCCTATCGTTCTTTTAATCATTGTATTGGGATGGAGCGACATCTATAGTACCACTTACGTTGTACTACAAACAAGACCAATTTTGCAATTGGTTTTATACTTGTATTTATGTACATATTGTTATGATAAACAGGTTTCTGAAATCTAATCGAAAATAACTAACCATGCGCCTTAAAAATAAAATATTCATCAAGATAGTAGAAAGCATGATGAAGCAACCAGACTTTTAAATCACGCTTAAATTTGCGCAAAGGTAATTGTTTAATATATTGTGGTAATTTATTATATATTTTGATTGATATAGAGTAATTGTTTTTTTGATAGCTTACCGACTTATGAGCATACTCATTAACTAATCTATCACTATTTCTGGTATTTCGAGGATACATTTCACTCGCTGTATTATAAAGATAGCTGTGTTGTTTTACAAAGCATGAAATATCAAAAAATATACTGACATGGAAGAGGAATTACTTTTAATTGACCAAAAAGTGGTTTACATGACTCCATAGGACTACTCCACAAAGTGCTCGTATGCATTATTTTTTGTACAATGAATGCTCGATTGAAATTTGTACTGCACCCCCACAGAATAAGTCCATATCTGAGGAGGGATCCAACATAACCGTGATAAGCTAGTAGCGCTGTATCTAAGCTTGAAGTTTTACTTAGCCGTTTTAAAACGTATACATAGCTGTTTATAAGCCTAAGGTCAGAAAAACTAGATACATATTACACGATGAGAGAAATGGCTACATAAGCATTTTTTATTTTATAATCACGCCATGAATAAGGGCTAAGTGTAAGAAAATTCGATTCTTTTTCCACGAAGAGAAAAAGTGGCTACATTTTATTACGTAAATAAGAAGAAAGACACATTTCAATCACAGACATATTTTCGAGACGTATATCAACTTCACGTTTCACTTAGCAGTAAGATGAGCAACATTGAGCTTAGGAATCTTTTTATATAGCGCCAATTCTTGCACATACCGGAACATCCCGAATTTATTGGAACTTTTCAAGAATCTCTAAAGTGTGTGCAGGCGTGGTATATCTTAAAATCTTTACCTACTGGAATTTTAACCTGATAATTTCGAGTAGAGGTGAGAAATTAAGAACATTTCAAAAATATTGAAAAGTATATTTATTTGTCATCACAGGTACTCGCACTTTTCTATATTTTTCAAATATCTGAATCAATAAAATATTCAGGTTTCAGCATACTGGTGTAAGGGTTTATAAAATGTGAGTGCTGGACTGATACATTTTGACATAATATTAGTTCATTGTCACTATGTAAAAATAATCTAAAAAATGTTTTATAGACTAGGTAGTGTGAAAGAGGTCAAGTTAAGGGGTTTACTAAGGAAGGAACGTGAAAAAGAAATTTAAAAGCGTGTATAAGATGAAAGATTTATTTGATATCTGAAAACAAGTAGTTTTCACCTATATAGCAAAAATTTGGCTGGTAGACATCAACTAAAATGGGCTTAAGATAGGGCATTATTTAGGAGGTAAAATTGGAGTCCAAATTTAGTATAAAAATTGTTTGCTTCTGAAGTAGGAAGCATTAGAATAAGAAGTAACTTTACTTACATAAAATATAAAAATCTGTACCTTTAAGATTTTAAAAATAAGGATGAATAATAAAATCACATAAAGGGGTAAAATTAAGCTGTCAAACCTAGACGCTATACTTATTACGCCATTTGTAGCCCAAAAATGTAGTCCATACTGAATAATACCACATCAGTAGTTACCGTTTTACGTTTTGGCAGCAGTGTGACTGCCGTGCCACAGGTCCCTGGTTCGATACCCACTGCTGGCTTGAGCTTCATCGCATTGTGGTAGGGCATTTAGCGATTGCCCGCCTGGCTAGCTACCATCCTCAAGTAGAAAATCTGTCGCCAAGCACGTTATGGTGTGTTCCGGCAGCGGTCCTTGAGAGCCAGAGAGAACAACTATGTCTCAAGGTAACGGGCGCAGTGCAATTCGTCACTTGTGATGAAATGCATCTGTTCTAGGCTGAGGTTAGTCCGCTTAACATCAGGTTGGCATCGAGCTTGTACCGTCACAATAACAAGTGTGTGCGTACACAATACATCGCAAATCAGTATCAAGAAATTAACTCCGAGAATGGAATTGACGCAAACCTAGCAACTATTGAAGAATTTCGGACTCATACGAAATTTAAAATATTAATATAGTGTTGTACGTAGATAGTGGATATGGCATCCGAAAAACTTACCACAAAGAAGGCAATTGTGAAAGGTTTAAAAACCTAATAAATATGTGATAAAAATACATTTCCTTGGCAGTTGGGTATCAGCATTCACACATTCAGTCACACAAATGGCTTAGTCTCCCTTTTCCGGTATAAATAACAATATTTGATCATGTTACGAAAAAACTTGGGTCCCTCGTCTAGGTGGATGTTCGTGCTCTTAGCCGCGGTCCTCACGGGAAGAGATGGATCATCCGATTAGGATTGTCTATTGAGGGTGATGGTCCAAGGAAATGCACAATAACAGGTTCATAGTACATAGGTATGTATTTCGGGTGTCTACAGGGGTTACTTAGGGCATCGATATAAACCTTAACTTATCCTAAGTTTACATTAAGTTACTATCTGCGGGGTGGTGGACCGTCGCGGTCGCGGCGGAACCTCTAGGAGGAGCGCGACGGCCTGCGAGGAGAATCATGTGAGACGGGTTCGCGGAGAACGACGGGCGGTGGTTCGGTTAGTGAATACAGGAGTAGTAAGTCGGGAGAGTAGGCCTTGCAGTGTGGGCGAACCACACGCACCAGTTACCTCCGGGTTTAGAAGGAACGGGGTCAGAGATGAGGCCCTTGCAGCGTGGGTGGAGAACGCGCACCGAGTACCTCCGGGTTTAAGCAGGAGTCAGGAATAGAGATGAGGCCCTTGCAGCGTGGGCGGACCACGTGCACCGGGTACCTCCAGGTTCAAGTAGGGATCGGGAATAGAGATGAGGCCCTTGCAGCGTGGGCGGACCATGCACACTGGTTACCTCCGGGTTTAAGCAGGAATCGGGATGAGGGCCGTGCAGCGTGGGCGGACCACGCGCACCGGTTACCTCCAGGTGTAAGCAGGAATCGAGATGAGGGCTTTAGAGCGTGGGCGGACCACGCGCACCGGTTACCTCCGGGTGTAAGCAGGAATCGGGATGAGATTGGAGGACCTTGCAGCGTGGGCGGACCACGTACACCAGTTACCTCCGGGAACAAGGATCGGGATGAGGTCCTTGCTGCGTGGGCGTAACACGCACACTGGTTGCTTCCGGGTTGGTGGGGAACACCAGGGTAGGGCGATTTGATGGAGGCTCTGCGAGCGGTCCGGTGAGTGTGCTGGTCACACGTCCGTACACTGCGGGAGCCTCGAGCAAATGCTAGTCTTTCACGGGCCGCGCCGCCTTATAGAGAAAAATAAATGTGTTCTAGCAATATGGCATTTCTAACACTATCCTATTTTTTAAAAAAAAAAATTTATTGTACCTTGTGTCACTTGTGCTATAAGAAGAATATAAAGATATCCATTGTATTGAAATCGGTTAAGCTGTTTAGAAATTATGGTGGAATAAAAAACTCAGAAACATACATATATGAGCCCTAAAAACATAACACACATTATTTGACAGTCGTGTAAAAATAGTTCTGATCAACTGACAAAGGCAGCCGATAGCATAACATTTCACATGTGAATATTTTTAATACTTATTTTTCAATTATTTGCATTACTACGTATGTTATCGGTGTATTTCTTTTCTCTATGGTATAATGGCTCAAAATTTCCCAACCTACTGCTAGATGTCGTCATTTTTTGGAACTTATTATACCGCCGTATATGCAGATGAAATAACATAACTACCAACTTTGCGTATTGATACTTTTATTAGATATATTAGTATTTTTCTGACGACAAACGGCTAGATATTTATAGATTATATCAATATTTTAAAAATCGACCATCTCTCGCTGAGTGATTATTCTGTTTCCACAAAGGCAGGGCCGTGTTCCAAATATTAAATAAAGACAAAGACGAAAACGAAGACGGAGACGGAGTCACTTTGAAACTTGCCACTTGTAAGACCTATTTATAGGTTATATTTCTGTAATTTGTAACCGCTCAACACTAGGTAGGTCTCGTACATGTTTGTTCCGTCACAATTATATATCAAAAATCATACAGTTACAATTCATGACAACTCACGAATTGCACTGCGCCCGTCACATTGAGACATAGTTCTTAAGTCTCATTGTGCCTGTAATTTTACTGGCTCTCAAGGACTACTGCCGGAACACACCTTTCGTTCTTGGCGACAGACTTTCTACTTGAGGGTAGTAGCTAGCCAGGCGTGCAATCGCAAAATGCCCTTCCACCATGAAAAAATTACCAATAATTAAGATATAAATACAAGATGTCAAATACAGTATTCAAAATAATTGTCTATCAATTTAAATTCAATATCAACTACTTATTACATCAATCACACATAAACAGACAGTAATGATAACGAAAGTACAAAATTTGGCATTACAATTATATTTCTCTTAAACATTTAAAACATTAGATTCTCGAGCCGTTCCATTTAATTTTAATAATACATTTCAAGAATGTTATTTGTATCAATTTATTACCTACTTAGGCGGAGAACAAGCGCCTGCTATGGCACTAGCTATGATAATTTTCACTCTGCCTCAGAAAAGTAGACTATGAAAATGTCCAATGATATTGTAAGGAGACGGGCTTGTGTTTTATTATGATTTTGTAGTTCTTCGGCAAAGGTGTTTCTATTGACACTTTTGAATATTAGTAAGTAATTAGCATATCCTATCGAAATAAAAATGTATTTCGATAGAATACAAAATAAAAGTATTGTCAAAATCAAAATCTTATGAATATTAATTACAAACATTGGCTAAAAAAGATTATACTGCCATGCTCAGCAAAAGGGTATAGAACCACTGCAAGAAGTTTGGCCAAAAAATTCGGGGTCATACTTTTTATCTATTTACTCCTTTAAATGTATAACATAGATATATGGTGAAATTGTTTCAATATTTATTACATACATACGTATGATAGTAAGGGTGGCTTGGCAAAGGTGTAATGTCCAAACCAGTTTTGTCCAAATAATCACCAATGCACGGAATATAAAATATGCTTTTAAAATTTAATTTTCTTTTACATACTACTTGAATTTTCTTGCCATAAGAATAATGTCTTAAGAAATTTTAAGTGAAAACTAAGATCATAATTTATTTATTAGAGTGTTCTCAGGAAACATAAACAGCTTATATGATTTCCTGTATCTCCCTACTCGTCTTTATCTTCTTTTTTAATTTATATGTTACAACATTTTAGTCGGACGACCCCCCTATGTAAGCAATCCTTCAGCTAGCAAAGACAGCGTGAATGCTCCTCTATACCAGATTTGTTTATCTGTGGCCGTATGAACTTAACAAAACTAATTTATAGAGGTCGTTAGGCTAGTCCTTGGAGTATGTATGTTTGGATACAATTTAAGTTTGATCTAAGCAACACTATCTAGGCAATATTCTTTGGTAATCTAGATACTATATGATTACATAAAACTATATCCTATACATAAGTATTTATGTAAAGGATAGCACTTATTCGTTGGCTATATTTGAATACTGTTCTTTAAAATCCGATGGAATGATAACTCTTCTATTTACGTAGAATTGGTATAATATTTTCCTAACATTATCATAAAGTAACGGTTGATTTTGGGACGAATCTAATTGCTTATAATATATTATTTATTCCTCAGGTGTTTCTTTGTGAAATTATTAGTTATACAAATGTTGCTAAAAAAAATCTACGTTAAAGGCGAGTATAGCCGTTTGAAGCTTCCCCTCCTTAGCAATTTCTGCTGTTAATACTCTTAAGAAATCACGTCCATTCTGAAAATCTTAGTGAGATCGCTGTACTGTATCAGCCGGATTGTCCACTGCTGAACGCAGCCTCCTCCTTTAAGGGGGATTTGCCATAATCCCCATGCTTGGCAGGCGTCTTGGGGATTGCAGTGTGAGATATTAGTTCCTCAGAAAGCGCTGCTGCCCACCTTCTGGTGTGTTACCCTTAGTCGCCTCTTACAACACCCACGGGTAGATATGGGTGGGTGATATTGTAGCACGGCACCCCACGGGCAAGATTTTTGTACTACTCAGATATAAGAGTTTTTTAAATACTTGATATGGTGATAAATATACAAAGTAATGGTCTGGCAACATTAAGTATTGTATAGAAATTCTGTTACGAGCTTATAACAATTTTCACAAAAAAATCTAGAGTCAAGTGTTACAGAGACCTTTTTATACCAAAAGTACCTTCAAAAACAATAAAGCATCCGGTACAAGAATTTTATGAAAGTATGGAGAATGCTTACAATATACTTGTAGAACAAAGAAGTCGCCGAAAAGCATCTTGAGATGAGTCGAGACTGCTCTCTTATGGAAATTGCTGAAGAAAACGTATACTCTTGCCTACGTTACACATACTACTAACAGGGCCCGGAAGTACTCTTTGTGCGCTATACTAAATCCTACATCCTGCTTCGGGAATTTCGACTTCCTATTTCATACAAAGTCTTAAAATCTCTTAAAACTTGAGTTATTTAGATACTTCTACTAACCTTTACGGGGTTTATTATTAGAGGGCAACAGGCCTAGTATTAGATATCTAGAATAGAATAGAATAAAGTTTATCTGCAGTCTGTCTGACTTTCCGTGCAGTATGTAACGGGAACCTAGCTCATAACTAGAAGGAATCGCAATTCTAGAATATTTTATGTAGAATGTTCAATGAGAAATAAACATTGAATTTGAAATTCAATTAAGGCCAGCTTGTACTTGCACAGTAGGCAAATTTAGCGTGCGAGAGTTGTAGGCTATGGACACTACGCGGCGCTGCGCTTTAGATGCACAGCGCTCGTCAGGTCGATGTCCAGCCGCACGCTATCAGCTTCATAGTGTAACTAAAACAGTTGATCAACTTTAGGTATCTGCTACTAAATATATTATAAGGGAATAGTCACAAGAATATAATAATTGAGTACTGGCTCAATTATTATATTCTTGTGACTATTCCCTTATAGTGCAACTAACACAGTTGATAACCTTTAACTATTACTATTAAAATACATACCGTTAAGTGCTTGGCGACAGATTTTCTACTTGAGGGTAGTAGCTAGCCAGGCGGGTATTCGCAAAATGCCAAATTACTGGTTCTATCTAGAGAACACATAGCGGCACATACCGTTAAGTGCTTGGCTACAGATTTTCTACTTGAGGGTTAGGTAGCTAGCCAGGCGGGTAATCGCAAATTGCCCTACCACCATGCACAACTACTAGTTCTCAAGGATACATAGCGGCACATAGCGTTAAGTGCTTGGCGACAGATTTTCTACTTGACACAACGTGGTAGCAAGCCAGGCGGGTATTTATAAAATGCCCTACCACCATGCAAAATTACTGGTTCTCAAGGATACATAGCGGCACATAGCGTTAAGTGCTTGGCGACAGATTTTTTACTTGAGGGAGGTAGCTAGCCAGGCTTGTAATCGCAAATTGCCCTACCACCTTGCATAACTACTAGTTCTTAAGGACACATAGCGGCACATAGCGTTAAGTGCTTGGCGACAGATTTTCAACTTGAGGGTGGTAGCTAGCCAGGTGGGTAATCGCAAATTGCCCTACCACCATGCAAAATTACTGGTTCTGGAGGACTCATAGCGGCACATACCGTTAAGTGCTTGGCGACAGATTTTCTACTTGACACATCGTGGTAGCAAGCCAGGCGGGTATTTATAAAATGCCCTACCACCATGCATAACTACTAGTTCTTAAGGATACATAGCGGCACATAGCGTTAAGTGCTTGGCGACAGATTTTTTACTTGAGGGAGGGAGCTAGCCAGGCGGGTAATCGCAAATTGCCCTACCACCATGCACAACTACTAGTTCTCAAGGATACATAGCGGCACATAGCGTTAAGTGCTTGGCGACAGATTTTCTACTTGACACAACGTGGTAGCAAGCCAGGCGGGTATTTATAAAATGCCCTACCACCATGCAAAATTACTGGTTCTCAAGGATACATAGCGGCACATAGCGTTAAGTGCTTGGCGACAGATTTTTTACTTGAGGGAGGTAGCTAGCCAGGCTTGTAATCGCAAATTGCCCTACCACCATGCATAACTAGTAGTTCTTAAGGATACATAGCGGCACATAGCGTTAAGTGCTTGGCGACAGATTTTCTACTTGAGGGTGGTAGCTAGCCAGGCGGGTAATCGCAAATTGCCCTACCACCATGCAAAATTACTGGTTCTGGAGGACTCATAGCGGCACATACCGTTAAGTGCTTGGCGACAGATTTTCTACTTGATACATCGTGGTAGCAAGCCAGGCGGGTATTTATAAAATGCCCTACCACCATGCATAACTACTAGTTCTTAAGGATACATAGCGGCACATAGCGTTAAGTGCTTGGCGACAGATTTTTTACTTGAGGGAGGGAGCTAGCCAGGCGGGTAATCGCAAATTGCCCTACCACCATGCACAACTACTAGTTCTCAAGGATACATAGCGGCACATAGCGTTAAGTGCTTGGCGACAGATTTTCTACTTGACACAACGTGGTAGCAAGCCAGGCGGGTATTTATAAAATGCCCTACCACCATGCAAAATTACTGGTTCTCAAGGATACATAGCGGCACATAGCGTTAAGTGCTTGGCGACAGATTTTTTACTTGAGGGAGGTAGCTAGCCAGGCTTGTAATCGCAAATTGCCCTACCACCATGCATAACTAGTAGTTCTTAAGGATACATAGCGGCACATAGCGTTAAGTGCTTGGCGACAGATTTTCTACTTGAGGGTGGTAGCTAGCCAGGCGGGTAATCGCAAATTGCCCTACCACCATGCAAAATTACTGGTTCTGGAGGACTCATAGCGGCACATACCGTTAAGTGCTTGGCGACAGATTTTCTACTTGACACATCGTGGTAGCAAGCCAGGCGGGTATTTATAAAATGCCCTACCACCATGCAAAATTATTGGTTCTAGAGGACTCATAGCGGCACATACCGTTAAGTGCTTGGCGACAGATTTTCTACTTGACACATAGTGGTAGCAAGCCAGGCGGATATTCGCAAAATGCCCTACCACCATGCCAAATTACTAGCTCTAGAGGACTCATAGCGGAACATACCTTTAAGTGCTTGGCGACAGATTTTCTACTTGAGGGTAGTAGCTAGCCAGGCGGGCATTCGCAAAATACCCTACCACCATGAAAATTACTGGTTCTGGAGGACTCATAGCGGCACATACCGTTAAGTGCTTGGCGACAGATTTTTTACTGGAGGGAGGTAGCTTCTTAGAGGGCACTGCTGCTCACTTTCCGGTATTTTCCCTTAGTTACCTCTTACGACACCCACAGTTAGTAATTGGGGCGTGACCATACTGTACTTTTTATACTGTGGCGCGTGAAAACAATGCCATCGAGAAAGTATTTTTTTTATTTGGCATGGTTTGAAATGACGTAAAAGACACTCGCCTGATGGAAGATTCACGCCAGCGGATAACCATAAATGTTGCAGTGTCACCATTCTGCTAATAATAATTCTGTTTATAAATATTTCTAGCTCGTAATCGTCGGGGAGAATTTTGCTGGAGAAAACGACACGCGTCCTACCTCGATGACGCCTAGGCGGGTACTGAATGACGTGCGCGAGAGCTTGAATCTTTAGATTTGTAGTTTATTTTTTCTTGTTAAAAAACTATAGCTAAATTTGAAAATGTGCCTTCAAACGTTACTAATAAATAACAAGCTCTATCCATTGGTAAAACTTCCACATAGTTTCATGATAGTATCTTTTAGTTCTACCTGATTTAAGTAGCGATATGGTGTCATGTTTGACATTTTTTTTTATCGAAGAAATTGTTCATAATCACGTTTTTGACTTTGTACGTTCCTGGAGAGTATGTTCAACTTTATATAAATAATTTTATATATTCTAAATTTTCAATTCTATTCGAGTTACAGATTTTAAAAAATGTCTTAAGTAGGTACAACCTGGCCTTAACTTTTTTTACCAGGTCTGCCTTTGACCACTATCTCACCTGATGGTAAGTGATGATGTGGTCGAAGATGTTGCTCAGGCTAACCTAGAAGTACTGGCTCTTAAGGACAGCTGCCGGAGCACACCGTTAGGTGCTTGGCGACAGATTATCTACTTGAGGGTGGTAGCTAGCCAGGTGGCCAAAATGCCCTACAACTAAGCTATTACGACTGCCATCCTTTTTTTTTTTTTTTTTTTTTTTTGACGCTGGGAAAAATGCATTACGCATGCCCCCCCATCGGGGGATGGAGGGGGGATGTGGGACTCCCCGGTAGACGACCGGTATACCCACTAAACAACCCAGCGACATTCCAGCATCGTTTGTGTGGAGGAGGACTGGGAGACCGGCAGAGCCTTTGCGTCCAGTCCTCCTTCTACGACCGCCCGCTTTTACAGCGGGGCCTACACGCCCCTCCCAGCAGGAGGGGCCCGGGAATGACCAGGAATGCTTGGCCATTCCCGCCCGACGGAGGTGGTGAGTACGTGCAATGCGAGAGAAGACGCCCCCGCGCCTGTCTCTCGCTACTCACCACTGGGAGGGGGAAGGCGATTATTCAATCGCCTTCTCCCACCCCTTCGACGTCTTTGCAGTGGCGCAGCAAAGGGATCCTCCTCCCTCGCACGCTCCGCGGCCTCCTTTTGCGAAATTACTTCTTCGCAAAAGGAGGCGACCGCTTCCCAGGCCCCATCGCCCCGCAGCATAGCTTTTACCACGCTGGGAAGCGAGAGGTCTGGCCCGACTGCTGCGACCAAGTTGGTGCGCAGATCGGACCACGACGGGCACATCTCCAGGGTGTGCTGCGCCGTGTCCTCCACCGCGGGACAGTGGTGGCACGCTGCCGCTTCCTCCCTTCCGATCCGGTGCAGGTATGAGCCGAAGCACCCATGCCCAGTTAACACCTGCACCAGACGGAATGAGAGGAAGCCATGGGGCCGCCCTAACCAATCTTGGAGGACTGGCCCAAGCGCATCCAGCGTACGGCGGCCAAAAGTGGCGGCGGCGAGGTCCAAGCTAACCTAGAAGTACTGGCTCTCAAGGACAGCTGCCGGAACACACCGTTAGTTGGTAATTAAACAACTTGAAACGGTTAAAATCGCGTATATTTATCATTATTTTTGTCCCGACGTTTCAAACACTATGCAGTGATCGTGGTCACGAGGTCGTCGGGACCAAAATAATGATAAATATACGCGATTTAAACCGTTTAAAGTTGTTTAATTACTCTGTGTAATAATCGCGAAAACCTAAGACAACACCGTTAGGTGCTTGGCGACAGATTTTCTACTTGAGGGTGGTAGCTAGTCAGGCGGACATTCGCAAAATGCCCTACCACCATGCTATAACGACTGCCATCCTAAGTCAACAACCGGGACCGACGGCTTAACGTGCCCTCCGAAGCACGGTAACGCTCAGTAGTAATGTCACTAGCGGTCACCCATCCAACTCATGATTGCGCGCGACATTGCTTAACCTTGCTGATCGGTTAAGAACAGCTAAGTAAACTTCACTACGAGCGCTTCAGAAGGTTTTTGAGGAAGGTATAATGATTATAATAAATCAGAATGTAACCAGGAATAAAAACATAGGAATCGGGCTGTAAACGACGGAAGGCTAGGTACTTGACGACGATTCTTTTACTTCAGGTTTTTTTTGTTTCCATGTGATTGTGAGGGAGGAGCAAGCACGAAGCCTACCTGATGTAAAGCGGACTAACATCTACTTATAACACATGCATTTCGTCCGAACGAATTGCACTGCGCCCGTAACACTGAGACATACAGTTTTTAAGCCTGCACCGAGGCAGCGATACGTGATTGTGTTTCATTTGATCCCTTGCTGTATCTTAACTTCTTAATTTTGAGTTATGCAATAAATATATATTATATTTATGGATTCATTCTATATACACACTAGATACACGAATTCATAAAGTTTACTCGATAGACAAAAAAATCCAAAGTTAAGTATATCTAATAAACTAAATAAACCCTTAGGCTAAATATTTCACGGAAAGTCATCTGTATATGAATAGTAAAAAAGAACGTGTTGTCTATAACGTTTACACATTACATTTTTCAAATATGTATTTGTTTTTATTATACGAAGGAAATACCTTAATTCTCACACGTTCCGCCCATTTTAGCTAGAACCGCGATTCTTCCTCTTTGGCTGTCGGACGGGGACGGAGGCTCGCGTCGTGCCTTACTCACGCACACATACGCGGCGCGCCTAAAAAGCTCTGTGCGCTCTTAAGTATTATGTGCCTGTAATTTTACTAGCTCTCAAAGACTGCTGCCGGAACACACTGTTAGGTGCTTGACGGCAGATTTTTTACTTGAGGGAAGTAGCTAGCCAGGCGAGCATTTGCAATGCCCTTCCACCATGCTGTGAAGCTCTAACCGGCGGTGGATCGAACCGGAGTTGGAGTGGGAGTGTTCACAATGAGACTTTACAAATACATCTCAATGTAACGGGTTGCAATTGTATAGGCAGAGGTTAGTCCACTTAACATCAGGTGGGCCTCGAGCTTGTTCCAACAATAACATTAAAAAAAAACATGAACCTGCGGCACGGTAGTCCATAGGTATTGCCGCTCGGCCAACATTGCTTTACTGCACAATATGTTGATACTAAGCATCCGGCGGGATTCAATGCATTGAGGCGGCTGGGGCAGCCCCCACTCTTAGGTTTTCGCGATTATTACATATAGTAATTAAACAACTCTAAACCGTTTAAAGTTTAATTACTAAGACCTAAATATAATTATTAAGTATATTATTTTATTCATCCTTGTTGTAGATATATTTCCCTGGGTCACTGTCGGATTATTATTTTAAAAACACGAGTTCTTCTCAGAAATAATAATTTTAGCTTTGCACTTAGGATAAGTTGCCGACAATTTAGAATGCTTGCAACGAATGAAATAAATTGCATATGGCTTCGAGGCTTGGCAACTACTTGGAAACTTATATGAGCATATATATTCTGCTCGCGTTTACGTAAACACTTTGACTAGGGTAAAGTTATCTGCAGTTGGTCGCAGTTAGAAAATTAAAATAAACCGACCAAGTGCAACTCAGTTTGTAAACTGAGTACACAACAAAAATTGTGTACTCAGTTTATTGAAATAATTCTAACAGTATAATTAATATTGTTTATTCTTTATTATACGGACTTTTAAAACTGTGAACGTTCTTGAGATAGAGCTTTTTTATTGAAACCGGACAAGCGCGTGTCTCTAGTAAGCTCGTGTAGAGATCTCCATCGCAACTGGCCGAAACAAAAAAAATATTTTTGGTAACAGCTTCAAAAGTAAATAATAAATCCAAATTTTAATTTTTTTTTCTTTTATATTATTGTGACATTGTGACGGAACAAGCCCGAGGCCCACCTGAAGTTATGTGGACTAAACTCTGTCTATAACAGACGCATTTCGTCAACGACGATGACTGAGACGTCCAGGAATTTGCTGGTTTAAACATATTTCTGACCAGATTAGTCTTCGTGACAAGCCCCAAATGTTGTCAGACTTGTATTTAATGGCTTATTTACTCTACACAATGAGCTCTAGTTGGTACAGTAATGGTGTTTTTGTGATGTAGAGACCTCCATCGCAACTGCCCGAAACAAAAAATGATTTTGTTAACAGCTTCAAAAGTCAATATTAAACCCAAGTTTAATAAATATAATCCCCACGTACAATAGTTCTATATGTCTCGATCGTGCGCTCGAAGAGACAAGACCTCCTGAGGATGCTTCATGTAGAAGCAAAACGCGTCAAAAATTCATCCAGTTTGGCTACGTGGCTTTTGTGACGTCACGTCGGCTTAACAGGAAAATTAGGCGCAATAGTCACTAAATATTTTTTTTATAGTTTATAAGTGTTTTATTAAAATATTCTTGTCATGTTTTCTTAAAATATTTGTTCTTTTAATATGGTTATGTTTGCAATAACGCCTGCTAGGCGGATAACTATAGGTGTCGCTCCATCCCAATACGATGGTTAAATGAAGAACGAGAGGAAAAATGAGTCATTGTCGTGTTAGCTCAAGCGGTCAGAGCATAACCCGGCTAGAGGGGTGGATGGACGCGCGTTCGAATCTCGCACATGACTCTTATTTTTTCTGTCATAAATTTAGTAAAATAATCCGCTAAGCAGGCGTTATTCCGAACATAACAATAGTAAAATTATAAGGTTGCGTCATATTATGTATACAAGTTTTAAAACAAATGCAAACTTGGTCTTGTTTGTAGTAAAACGTAGTAGAACTAAAGGTGTCGCTCCATCCCAACAGCATGGTTAAATAAAACATGAGAGGAAAAATTGGGATTATATGTCATTTTCATGTAAGCTCAAGCGGTAAGAGCACACCCCGGCTATAGGGGTGGATGGACGCGGGTTCGAATCCCGCACACGACTTTAATATTTTCTCTCGAATATTTTGTAATATTTGTTCTTATTAATAATCACCACGCTTGGCAGGCGTCTTGGGTATCGCAGTGTGAGATATCGGTTCCTCATAAAGCGATGCTGCCCACCTTCTAGTATGTTACCCTTAGTCGCCTCTTTCGACATTCACGGGTAGAGATGAGAAGTGACATTCTATCCCAGCACCTCATGCACTGTACATAACAATGGAAATTACTGGGAAAATGAACATAAGAACTGTCTCGGAATGACGTCGTTTGTGTCAAGCAGAATGAGGATGGTGAGAAACGGAATGGCTTGCCACTTCCCATCTAGCGTGTGATTACTGATTAGGGAGGTCTCGCTACATATATGTATAACAGATATTTGCTCAACATAAAAAAAACCTAGAGGTGACATATAAGTGTATTTCATCAAAACATTTTTAAGCAACAAAATACCAATAAGATGGTAATAAGCTCGCCCCAGCCATTATTTAGGACCCAAGAGCATTTGATTTAATGTAGGTGTTACACACTGCTGCTTACCTGTTTAAGCATATTTATAGTAGATTTTCTTTGGTAAAATTTAATCAAATAGCTCCTTAAAACAACTTAATGTTTTCCTACTCGATTTTTGATAATGTTTTTCCTACGTACTGTAGGAAAAATATTATCAAAAAGCGTTCTGAAATATTTGTTAAATAACTGTCAGAGAGTAAGTGTTGGTTAGAATTTATAAATTTTCAATAATCTCTCAGGTTTGTTATTATAAACAATACAATTTTATATATTGCTACGTCGCCCTGACATCTAAAAATGTTTATTTATACACTTTAGGCGTCGTAAAAACAGTGTCATGGACGTGTCGAAAAATATTTTTTCATCACTTTCTTTATTCGACCCTTATGAAAGGTAGTTTCAAACTTTAACTCTACAAATAACATGTCACAATAATGCAATAACGTCGTGGTACCAATGTTAACATTCCATTGTTACCGTTGCCGATATCAAAACAATAATAACATTACTTTTTAAAGCTCAGGTGACACAACACATACAAAGCCACTCGAAACCAGCTGCTCCGGCGCGTACTTATATTCAGAGCGTAATTTTACACATACTTTATATTATTTTAGAGTGGAGGTTCACTATTACATTAAATTGTAGTTGATTTCCAAATTTCAGGGAAGATTATTGCCGACACGGTGAATGTAATATTTTCCCTTTGGTTTTATATTACTTGCTTTATTGCTTTTTATAAGATATCAACAGCTGATCAGACGAATATGACAAATATATAAACTTCGGCCCTGATTCACTTATGTGTTTGTGAAAATATTACAGTTACCGGAATAATTTCTAAAAGCCTTATATATAACGGAAGTCATAAAAATAAATGTAGTACAATTTAGGTTTATGTTATGATTGGATTACCGTTATTTGTATTTTTTACCAAGAAATATTCACAGCAATAATAAAAGATGGACAGTGATCTCAGAATAATAGAGTTCCTAAAATATACAGCTATTTATATTAGCTAAGAAAACGAGGGAAGTTCTAGATTACAAATCAGGGAATCAAATGTTTTGGAAAGATAAATAAATAACAAAGTGTAAAAAATCCATCCTAAATAAGATTTAAACTAAATACAATATATTGCGGATATAAGTCGATTACAGATAAAAGTGAAATTTTCTAATCTATGTGAACAAAACAATGATTAAAATGTGGAATAATCTGAAGCCTTTAGAAGACAGACTGCAGATGACCAAAACCGGAGCTGGAGGTTTCTATTCTTCCATTAGATGTACATTATTGTGCAGCCGCGTGATAGGGCTGTTTCCTTTATCTGGACTTTCACATCACTCTAGTGATAAACTCAGGTAATAGACAATATTTATTTTATTCTATTAAAATTTCAACTTAACGCCGTTTAGACGAGAAAAGTGCGATGCATAAGAAAACAGTGTGAATACAATGACGATTTAATAACGTTACTCTTGATAAATCAAGTGTGTTGATCTGATATTTAAAAAGAATTGAAATTGAAATAATTTAAAAGACAATCATGATAATAACAGGTAATTAATGCGATTCGCGAGCATCATTACCCTTGAATTGAAAGTTGTACCGTAGGTACTAGAGCCACGGCCTTCTACTCTTACCATCTATAAAACAACAAGGGCCCAACTCCCACCTTTTAAAAACTATTATGGAAAACAAACATCATTATTTCAAACTTAAAATATGAATACTAAGATTCGTACAGTGGCCGTCACGAAACAATAATATTCTTAAAGCGCTATCTCTATCGCACAAATTATTTGTTTCAATGCGTGCAGCTCGCTCTCACATAAAAGTTCTAATGTAAGTCTACTGTAGTGGTATGTGGGGTGCAAATTAAATTTTTTAATGTACGGTTAAAGTAAGACTTAATTAAGATATGGGAGTTGGCCCCCAGGTCAGATAAGACTGCTTGACAAGTGCGATGCCTATATGTAGGTCTGTTACACTAATATTTTATGGTTACGCATCTCAAAACAGGTACGTGTATGCAAAACGAAAATATACTCAATTATTCAATTAATAGTATTTAGCCTATATTTTTATATCTGATTTAATTATTGCAACTATTGCCAATAGTGACCCTCATGTAGTGATACATTCACATGCACACCTACAGTATTGATTAATACTGTAGGTGTGCATGTGAAATATCATAAAAAATGTGACATTACTATAGTGATGTTTCAGTTCATTTTGGTGGGTAAATACTAAATCATGATTTATATATGGAAGTTAGGCTAGAATACCAAATGTTACTTTTCTTGCTAGTGTACTGTTTAAATTCATTCACATACAAATGATTAATGGTTAGCAATCCACCAATAATAAAAATTTCAGTATATATAAAAATATATACGATAAAGCAACATATGCCCGATTGTCCCTCCTTGAACACAAAAATAACAACTTCATTGCGTGAGACAAGTGTAAAAGTTGAGCTGACCTATTAACATTGTATCGGAATTTCGAAGATATCACTCCATTGCTCGCTTTAAAAGTCAATAAGTCTGTTCCGGTTCCCAGATTTGACCTCCCCTACTCTTCTGCCTTTTTACGCTAATAATGATCAATTATAATGAAACCAAGAAGATTTTAACCCTATTATTGCGTTTTTTTTTAAGAATAAAACTTGAATTTTATTTATATTTAGATTAGTGCTTGATAATATTGATGAGATTTTGCAACTTATATCTCTTTTGGAAGATTAACCAAAATAAAGCATCTAAATTCATAATATACATGCTTGTTTTTTGGTTGGATTAAAAAGAAGTGTTTTCTAAGATTATCGATGCGACGCGTGATCAAAATGCTGGCACCTATTTGGCTCAAAGAATAAGCATTGCAATTCAACGGGGCAATGCTGCCAGCATGCTGGGCACGCTGCCAACTGATAGTGGGCTAGAGCATTTGGACTCCCTATGAGTCCAAATGCTTTTACTGTAGTAGCTGTAGTATTGTAGTAGCTGTACTGTTGTATGTAGTTTGTAGTATTTGTTTAATAAAGGCATAGATTATCAAACCAAATTTTTCAAATTCTTTACATACAGTACAATTCGGTACATTTTCAATTAAAATCCTGGTTAAAGAAGATTTCTTTAAAGTCTTCTTAAAATATAGGCACGTACTGACCCCGCCCACAAAGCATCAGGAAAATTCTCTCAAACTCTGAAAGAATATTAGAACTTAACCTTAAGACATGATAACCAAAGTCATGGAACAACCTCGAGAGATTAGGACCTCGTTGTATAAGGGGAACAGGAATAGAGAATATTCAGGAATACTGTAACAGAGAACATAAACAAGTAGGACAATATGATATTGAATGGCTATGATTGGTTTAATCGCTCCATTTTGGAAGGCTGGTATTACGTCTAGAAACATAATTTAGTTAAGTACTAATATTGTATGATTTTACAGCTCTCAAGAAATGAACAAATAGTAAAAGTAAGAAATAAGAAGCAGTAATGGCTCAGTGGTATTGGCTATGGACTGCCACGCAGTAGGTCAATGTTTCGAATCCCGCCGCGCGCTTGAGCTTCACCGCATGGGGGAAGGGCATTTTGCGAATGCCCGCCAGGCTAGCGACCACCGTCAAGTAGAAAATCTTTCGCGATGCACCTAACAGTGTGTTCCGGTAGCAGTCCTTGAGAGCCAGTAAAATTACAGGCACATGAGACCGAACAACTATACATCTCAGTGTGACAGGCACAGTGCAATTCGTCGTTGACAAAAAGCGTCTGTCTGGCAGAGGTTAGCACACTTAACATCAGGTGACCTTGTTCCGTAACAATAACATAAAAAAAACATTAATGTACGTCACAAGTGCGTGGATATATTTATTCATCCCACCAGGCTAGTTAGTGTTAGTTATAGTTAGTGTAAGTGCCATGCTATGTGCCTCCTTCTGCGAAACTATTGTTTCGCGGAGGGAGGCGGCGGAGCGTGAGAGGGAGAGAGACCCTCTCTCTCTTCCGCTCCGGAGAGCGCGGACACGGGTGCGGGCTAATCGAGCCCGCACTCCGTCTCCACTGAGAGGGCCTGGGCCGTCGGATGCGGGGGCATCCGGCACCCTTCAGAGATAGGTCCTCTCGCGATGTTGATGCCCCCTCCGTGTTCGGGGGGCATCACACGAGGTGGAGGGCTGTTCCTATTGACACCCCTCACCGAGGAGGGCCCGCCACTTTACAGCGGGCAGCGGCGTCGACGGGGGCTGTGGTAAGAATAATTCGGTCCCACGCCCCCCGTCATCAGTCGAAGACGCTGGAACACCGTGGGGTTTTAGACGGTATGGGCGCCTTTAGCCGAGTCCGTCATACCCCGTATGCCCCCCCCGCATACGGCAATGCGTAACAGCATTTCCCCACGCACAAAAAAAAAAAAAAAAAAAAAAAAAAGTGCCATGCTATGTACCTACTTACCGAAAACGCGTAGCGTTTTTGTCTACTTTTATAACTGCACATACCTACGTAAGTATACAAAATATTGTGAACTTTGACAATATGTTGTGGAGGTAGTAGAATTCAGATAAGAACCCTTTTTTTAAATATTGTTTCACAACCAAGGTACATAATATTTGGTCTGAAACTATAAATGATTAAATTTTTGAGCGATCACTTACATCTAAATTGAGCATTCTACTAATTACTAATGGGAGGAAAGATTTCACAATCATCATGTTCTCAAATGACTTTCATATAATCAGGATTTCCGTAACTGTCTTTGCTTATTGTAACTCTGGTTTCTCTTTTCTATTCATCACTATTTGTTACAACAAGGTTTTTAACTAGAGATTTGCGATAAATGCCGAACCACTGCCAATATTTTTAATAAATATTTATTGTGCTCTAAAACAAATTACTAATTGTTTTACTAGTACAGTACCAGAAGATTTTTCTTTGTTAAGTGTGTTCCAAGCCATTCATTTGCTCTGAAGGGTGTATAATGTAAATTTTCTAGGTTAGCCTGAACAACATCTTCGACCACATCATCACTTACCATCAGGTGAGATAGTGGTCAAAGGCTAACATAAAAACAATATCAAGCATAAAAATAAAAATAAAACTTATTGGAATTAAGACTTAATTACAAATAAATTAATTACGTAATACTAAGAAGCGATACTTACTAGTTCGGCAGAATAAATATTGAAGATAAAAAGCCAGTTTTGGTTTTCCAATTTTCTACATACACAATACTTACATCACAGGACCTACGAATAATATTCATAGCAGAAAATTTAACTTTCTTCTAGCATTTCGAGATACAACCTGCTTTCTAAACAAGTGTGATAAAAAGTGTTACCATTTTCAGTTGAACACATTCTGTCATTAGTCTATGGGTTAGCATTAGCATATTCTTGCGCAGCAGATAACATCATTGAATCATTTTTTCGTTTCAATATGCCTTTTATCTTCGAATATACCTCATTTGCTTTATGGAAAGGTATACTTATTGAGGTTAGTATAAGATTAACTTATATAATATTTATTTTTTTATCCAGTGTGTGTTTGATACAACTTTTTGAAGCAATGTGGGCCGAGCGGTAATAGCTATGGACTGCCATGTCATTGGTTCGATTCCCACCGCCGGCTTGAGCTTCACCGCAAAGTGTAAGGGCATTTTGCGATTGCGACAGATTTTCTACTTGAGGTGGTACTGGCTAACCACCACCCTCAAGTAGAAAATCTCTCGCCAAGCATTGTGTTCCGGCAGCAGTACTTGAGAGCCAGTTAAATTACAGGCACATGAGATTTAATAACTATGTCTCAGGATGACGGCCGCACTGCCATTTGTGACTTTTGACGAAATGCATCTGTTACAGGCAAAGGTTAGTCCGCTTAACACCAGGTGGGCTTCGAGTTTGTTCCGTCACATTAATATAAAAAAAAAACTCTAGAACGTCTGTTTTAATCAAATTAGGCGACAAGTGAAATATTTTAAACTACGAAAAAAAGATACGAAATTTGGCGCAAAATAACTAAATAAGGCGCTGGCAAAAGGGCGGCTGTAAGCTAGTGTCGTAATGAATGGGATGGTTTGTGCATATGTATGTTTACCAATAGCTGTACCCGCGACTTCGTACGCGATTGCCGTACCCGCAAACTAATTATTCACATTTGAGCACTGTTTATCTCATATTAAGCAACGTTGTGGTCTGTGGTGAAGCACTCTTAGTAAAGCATAGATCAGAAAGGAGCTTTTTTGATAACTCCCAGCGTGTTTTTTTTCCAGAAGACAGTAGTTAAAAAAATATATAGTTCCTTCGCGGTTCGCACAATAAATGATGAAGCAAAGTAGGTACTTTGTGCGTTTCTTTGGAATTTCGATTATAAAACGATATCTTTTTGGCGAGGTTCTCCTTGTTTGGCGGTAGAACAAAAATATATTAGATTGTACACTTCCATTGCGCAGTCTCCAAAATGTATCCGGCAAAAGATAGTTAAAAAAATAGATTGTGGCGAATGTTCCAAATTTTAGAGTTTTATCTTAGCAAGCTGGAAAATTTAAATAAGGATGCCGAGATGCCCGTGGGGTGCCGAGCTGTCCATGGGGTGCTCGGCTGCCCGTGGGGTGCCGGGATGCCCGTGAGGTGCCGGGCTGCCCGTGGGGTTCCGAGCTCGCTCATCACTATTCTAACAAAAAAAGAATAGTTGAAATTGGATTACGCATTCATAAAGTACAACTAAGTAACATTTTGACTTTCAGCCCCTTTCCCGAAGGAACCGTGCTAAATTTCGGGATAAAAAGTATACAATAACGTTCTTCGTGGTATGAACTCAAATCGTGTTAAGTTTCATTGAACTCCATTCAGTAGCCCAAGGGGTGCTGGGCTGCTCGTGGGGTGCAAGGCTGCCCATGGGGTTCCGGGCTCACACATCACTATTCTAACAAAAAAGAATAATTGAAATCGGACTACGCGTTCATTAATTACAACTAAGTAACATTTTAACTTTCATCCCCTCTACCGAGGGAACCGTGCTGAATTTCGGGATACAAAGTATACAATAACCTTTTTCGTAGTATGAACTCAAATCGTGTTAAGTTTCATTGAATTCCATTCAGTAGTTTTGGAGTGATGCGCGGCCGGGATACTGACAGACAGACAGACAGACAGACAAAAATACAGTTTTGGCATCAGTATCAGCTACAGGGTGCTCTCAAATTTTTTTTTGCAAAATATCTCTTATGTACAGAATTGGACCTGTTACAGTTTTATTATAAGTATAGATAAGTAATCTTCGTAACTGGAGGTAGTTGTAGTGTTGTGGTCCTAAAATATCACAAAAGTTGCATTCAATACCATTTTTGTATATAAATATTTCTAGAAAGAACACGATATAAACTAAGTCCACGAGGCAAAAGCTATAGCACGAGACTGCAATATATTCCACCAAAGAAAAAAAAAATATGATAATTATTAATTACTTATACCCAAATAAATTGAGTTTTTTTATAATACGATGATGGGCATTAATACACCCGTACTCAAGGAAAGTTTCACTACTACACGCACAGATGTATGTGTGTAACTTGTCGCAAGAAGCGCGGGGCACATGAATAAAAAACGTACAGATGGAAAGCTTCCAAAGTACAGAATTCTTACCTTTTTTCATAGGGCTGTTAGGTTCGACAATAAGCGCAGACGATCAACCTGGCGGACGGACTACTGGACAGACATGACAGATGTTAAAGTGACACGTGATGACGTATTCCTCCATTTTAGCTTCATAATTGGATACAAACTATTCTAAAAACTACTAGGACATGAGTCTTATTTGTGACAGATATCAAATTGATACTTATTGTCAAATATCTCGATTTTGAGTCTATAATTGGGTATCAAATATTATATTCCCTTCTGTACGGTTGTTCATTCACGTGTGAGTAATGTCACTAGCAGTCACCCATCCAAGTCGTGACCGTGGCGGACGTTGCATAATAGCTGATCGGTTAAGAACGGCTCAGCAAAATCTTCAAACTATCTACATAATGCAGGAAGTTGGAACCTTAAATTCTAAATTTAGACTCCTACACGTCAGTCTTTTCTCTTTATAATCAGTTTTTCGTTACAGGTTTTCAATATACAATCAACTTTCATTTGGAGTTTTACTTCTTATGGTGATTTCTATTTATCTTACGGAACATTTGATTACGCACAACAATCTATTGAAATGTGCAGTGCAGCAGGTAGGTATAAAAAATCTTTATACATATTATTAGCAAATGTGCTTAGCGCGGTGAAATCAGTACTACAACATTTTAAGATAAGTACTTTATATTTGAGCAATAGTTTTGGCTGCCAAAAACAATGAGGGAAGTCTTCATATCAAAGACAAAGCTTTATTACAAAGAGATTTAAATTACTTATAGGACTTTAATCTTCCACCGAATAGAAAGATGCGGGTGCAAGTAACTGCATATGTCTATTAGTGTCTGTCTATGATTGGCCTGCCAACAAACATCATAATAATGTCATATATTTTCTATTGCAGAACAACTTCTCAGCAAACACATTTCGTGTCCAATACCTTAGCATCGTTCATTTGGTCAAACTGATAAACAGACAAGTTGGCATTTATATAACAGCATCGTTTGGCTGTAATTTGTATTTATTTTATTTGCACTCAGCTATTTTAGACGTTAAAGTAAGTGACGTAAAGTTTTATAAGCTTTTCGTAAAATCTGTTTTCTATTAAATCATTACAGTATTTCTTTGCAGCAAAACAAAAACTGGGCATTTTGTTGCTTGTCAAAACAGAAATCCTAAGAATTATGAGTGAGTTATAATTATATTTGTGTTTAAAATAATAGAGCTATATATACGATAATAATATAACGTTATGTTAATAATAGAGCTACATTATGTCACTTTCCTACCTAGCAAGGGTAGTAGTTTGCATAAATGATAAGGAAATAAAAAGAAACAGATTAAATTTTTTTTATGCCTGATAGGTTAGCGTTTGACCACTATCTCACCAGATGATAAGTGATGATGTGGTCGAAGATGTTGTTCAGGCTAACCTAGTAGTACTGGCTCTCAAGGACAGCTGCCAGAACACACCGTTAGGTGCTCGGCGACAGATTTTCTACTTGAGGGTGGTAGCTAGCCAGGCGGGCATTCGGAAAATGCCCTACCACCATGCATACCAACTGTACCATGAAGAGAGTCGTGGATTACAGACAGGTTGACGCAACGGTAGGTTGTACCCGGCGAAAGGCCGTAGTCTGTCGGCGTCAGACACCGACCGTCAGGGGGCAGTAGTCAGGTGTCGGCGCGCGGAAACACCTGGTGCAGAGTGGGCATGGCAAGAAATGCCTAGTCCCGGGATAAATCTAGTCCAGTGATGGAAATCAGTCTACTGATGGAGCCCTAAAACGTATGGTGTCTCCGTATCAATATCCAAAATATTATTCTTAATTTAAAGAAACTATAATGACACAATTTATGATTGGCCAAATCACCAGAAGGGGTTTTTGCCTGAAATTTCTGGATGCCTGGAACACAATACTCTTGGAGCGGAAAGTTTAAAGGACGCCAGAACACATGAAAGGCAATTAACAGTGTGCTGGATAGACTTGGAGAACGCGTTTGGTTCTGTGCAGCACGAACTACTGTTGTTCGAAATGGTATAATTTTCCATTGTAGTCAGCGACATCATCGCATCATATTACTCTCAATTACAATTCGTTATATTTCCCAATGTTCCAGCTGTTCTCGAACCGAACGGTCTGATGCGTGACGATGGTAAAAGACCTGACGGCATGACTCTGGTTCCATGGAAGTTAGGACGGCCCTTAGTGTGGGACGCTACATGCGTAGACACTTTAGCGCCGTCACACCTTTCTGAAACCCACGTGAAGGCTGGCGCCGCGGCTACTTCGGCGGAGCAACTCAAGCGGCGCAAATATGCTAACCTGGGTATGGGTTACATATTTGAGCCGTTTGGTGTGGAGACGTTGGGTCCGTGGGGACCGGGAGCTCATCGTATTTTCCAAAATCTATCAGAGCGCTTGGTCGATGCGACGCGTGATCAATATGCTGGCACCTATTTGGCTCAAAGAATAAGCATTGCAATTCAACGGGGCAATGCTGCCAGCATTGACAGTGGGTTAGAGCATTTGAACTCCCTATGAGTCCAAATGCTTTTACTGTAGTAGCTGTAGTATTGTAGTAGCTGTACTGTTGTTTATAGTTTGTAGTATTTGTTTAATAAAGGCATACTGCCAGTAAAAAAAAAATTCGTTATATCATCCAAAAGGGACATACTAACACCTTGCAATACAATGTGGGTATGTTCCAAGGTTGCTGCTTGTCCCCAATAGCATTTAGTATCGTAATTAATATTTTAATTGACAAGCTAATTAGTCATGAAAAAAAGTGGCGCTATTGGTTTAAGATAAATAACAGATACACAGAATCCATCTTAGCTTTTGCTGACGACCTTGCAATACTGACACGTAACCCAAAACAGTGTCAAGAACTTTTACGAGAAGTGTATGTGTTCTGTGCATGGCTAAAGGAATGAGATCTAAACCTAGTAAACGCCACTGTCTGTGTCTGAGTAGACGGAACACCAAATTTATCTGTTACCATCTGGGACTCTTGATAGGAGGAGAATGTGTTTCCACAATTGCTGAATCTGTGCCATTTACAAAAAAATAATAAACAAATAGAGCACTATGTGAACTCTTAAATGACAAGTAACTTAGATCTTCACCCTATTTTGCATCGAGTAACAAATAACCATGGCAGAAATAAGTACTACGCACAACTAGTACTTATTACTTCCATGCAAATAACAAATTCAACTGCCCAGTGAATTTTCTCTTATAATCGCAGTTTGTATTTCGAACAGCCTCAAATTAATGTAAAAAATCGCTAAGTTTATTTCCGAACAGGAGTCGGGTAACTTTTACATTCACGCGGTGATTTCCGAATGCACCCATAGGGGCTCTATCTTGCTTCAGTTCACGTAGTTCAATGATTCGTCAGTAGATGGCCGTAGTAGTAAAATTAGCTCGCGGAAGCGTTTCGATCGCGACGGACAGTGGTGTCGTGTAGTATGTTTGGATACATTATGTGGTGGTATAGTTACGTGGTTATGTGTTACTGTTTATCGCTTAACATCAAGTTTTTACATAGCTTCCGACACGTAACGTGTTCCAAGCTAATTATGTAAATTTTTTCTCCGTGCCAATACGAGAATAAACGCGTAGTGTAATTATTAATTAATATAGAAAATCATAACCATATCAAGAATTAACCTGTCCTATGCTTATGTTTGTAGGTGAAAGAAAGGTAAAGGACCTTAAGTGCGAAATGATAAGGTTTATTTATTGTACATAAGGTTATTTACCTTTGGGTAGTATTACAAGTACTAAGTACCGTTGTGGTTGTTATGACGCTAAGTACTTCATAGTGCATATACGTTCTATGGTCTAACCTGACTTCAATATTACTGTGTTTTATTATGTGCAAAAGTGCGTTAATATTTGTCATGTAGGTACCTTTGTAACTTATTCACTATTAGTGTAATATATATAAATATATTTTGGTTTATCTATATTTAATATTATTAAGATGAAATGTTTGTATATATATATGTATATATATATATATATATATATATATATATATATATAGTGTATATATACCTAATATATAATAGGAAACA
This sequence comes from Plagodis pulveraria, assembly GCA_963890685.1. Taxonomy (NCBI): domain Eukaryota; kingdom Metazoa; phylum Arthropoda; class Insecta; order Lepidoptera; family Geometridae; genus Plagodis; species Plagodis pulveraria. Next base: position 9,447,046 of record OY982950.1, read on the forward strand.
TTTGTATTTATGTAAGTAACGAATAAATTTGAAAACAACTGGATCGTTTTAATATTTTCCAGATAGGCTATTTAATTCTATCGTATATTTGTGATTTTGTAAGGCTATTTAATATCTAAAAAAATTAGAGATCCTTATGAAAACTTCGCGCGTGTAAAAAATAACAAAAAAAAATCGTTAGATCGCGTACATCGACAATAGAGCAAAGTGATGTAGTACAATTAAATATAGGATATCAATATCTACAACAAAAGTCCCCCATGTCTGAATATGTTCAACCATTACAGCAATGTCACAATAACTACTTTTTTATGTGTATAAATTTATAATTTTAAAATTTAATTTTTATGTCATATAAATATATATATCCAATACATATATTTCTATTACATAAAAAATATAACTGTGTTTTATTTTGTGCAATAGTGTGTTAATTTTTGGTATGTTGGTATATATATATATATATATAATTTTAATATTTTTATGAAATATAAATATATATATCCAATACATTTATTATAATACATATATAAATATTAATATTACATAAAAAAATAAATTTTAAAATTATATATACATATATCATTTTAAAATGTATTATATTATATTTTATAATAATATATACCAACATACCAAAAATTAACACACTTTTGCACAACATATAACACAGTAATATTGACGTAGTCACGGGGCTACGTCTAGGTATATAAATAACACAGCAGCTTCGTGAACACAAAATTTAATTTTATTGGCCAAGCTGCGGCAGGGGCAAATAGCGTGGGTTAGAGCCTACTTATTGACATATTCTTTCTTTCTGCTGGTCCAGTACTATCCTGCATTTATCCGGACGTGAGCCACAGCATCGGGGGCGCAAGCTAGGGTCCGGGTTCAGGAGGTGCTCCAGCTTCCTGTGTATGTTGCCAGTAGTGGTGGCCGTCTAGCCGTCTACGGTCAGATAGGGTGGATATTGGACCCTGTAACGCGCATAAAACAATGGCGTTAAAGCCAGGCTTTTTAATGTGGACCCACGACAAGAGCTGATGGAAAGTACTGCGTAGGTAGTTGTGCAGTTACCGTGGATGTCCAATCAGATACGGAGATAACAATGTTTGCGATAAGAATTTAGATCAAAATATTTAACAATGCAAGAATGAAAATGATATTTTTAATAATACAAGAATGAAGATGAGGTAAATACTACGAAAGGGAGTTGATTTTATACAGAAAATAGAATACCATAAAGAAATATGAGAATATCTAATTTACAGAAACACCAATGAAAATGAGCAAAACTACATACAATAAAAATAAATGATTTGCAGCTAATGTATATAATCTAAGGTCTACCCAACGTTATAAAGTGTTGAAAACAAAATGTTGTTAAACGACGTAATAAAACCACTTACCCAATTGTGGGGTCGAAATAACACTAATTAATATAAATTAAATGTCTTGAGGGAACGATAGGGACGTTTCAAAACATTCGCGGTTACGTTTATTATATAGGAAAATAGCGTACGTAGCAGAGACCGGTATGGCTATTGTAACGTGCGTTCTCCTCAAAACCAGTAAACGGTATGCGGATTGCGGGGCGGCCCGAGTCCAGCTGAGCTCGTGGTCAGACCTCCGCCGCTGCGCCTCAACACAATAGCAGAGATAAGAGACGCGACTAAAATGTTGCTCGCTTTGATGATTTTATTCAAGTAATTATTTTATGTTTTTATAAGTAGATTTTGTTGTATTAGGATAAGTAGATTTTGTTGTTTATTAGGTTACAGTATAATTATTATAAATTTGGTATATTTATGTTAGTTTTTTTTTTATATTTACTAATACATATGTAACGTACAACGTTACAACATGTATTTATTTTGAGAACATTTTATGGTTTTAAAAATGTTTATGAAACCCGTTTCAATCACCAGTGTGAAGTTGGCAGCCAAACCCAGCAGCCATATAAACCGACCAAATTAAAATGTCGATGATAAAATCTTCGGTTTTCACCATGTTAAAGACTGTGTTTTCGAACAAAACATACCTCGATGGATAGCTACTGAAATTAATTTTAAAAAATAGTATTCAGAAATAACTAGCGATATTTCAAACAGCCGCGATTCGCGAGTTACTCATAAAATAGTTTAGTTGCAGTGGTTTCAGGGGATTTTGACCATGACGGAGATGGTGTTTTGGAATGAAACATATCTCAAAAGATAGCTATTAAAAAGACCTTTCAGGTGGTATATTCAGAAATTACTCTGGATATTTCAGAAAGCCGCAATTGACATTAAAATCAGAAAATATTTTCGCTGCTGGGTTTTGCCAGGGATTTTGACCATGATGGAGATGGTGTTTTGGAATAAAACATATGTCAAAAGATAGCTATTAAAAAGACCTTTCAGGTGGTATATTCAGAAATTACTCTTGATATTTCAGAAAGCCGCGATCGTCATTAATATCCGAAAATATTTTCGCTGCTGGGTTTTGCCAGGGATTTTGACCATGATGGAGATGGTGTTTTGGAATGAAACATATGTCAAAAGATAGCTATTAAAAAGACCTTTCAGGTGGTATATTCAGAAATTACTCTTGATATTTCAGAAAGCCGCGATTGACATTAAAATCAGAAAATATTTTCGCTGCTGGGTTTTGCCAGGGATTTTGACCATGATGGAGATGGTGTTTTGGAATAAAACATATGTCAAAAGATAGCTATTAAAAAGACCTTTCAGGTGGTATATTCAGAAATTACTCTGGATATTTCAGAAAGCCGCAATTGACATTAAAATCAGAAAATATTTTCGCTGCTGGGTTTTGCCAGGGATTTTGACCATGATGGAGATGGTGTTTTGGAATAAAACATATGTCAAAAGATAGCTATTAAAAAGAACTTTCAGGTGGTATATTCAGAAATTACTCTTGATATTTCAGAAAGCCGCGATCGTCATTAATATCCGAAAATATTTTCGCTGCTGGGTTTTGCCAGGGATTTTGACCATGATGGAGATGGTGTTTTGGAATGAAACATATGTCAAAAGATAGCTATTAAAAAGACCTTTCAGGTGGTATATTCAGAAATTACTCTTGATATTTCAGAAAGCCGCGATTGACATTAAAATCAGAAAATATTTTCGCTGCTGGGTTTTGCCAGGGATTTTGACCATGATGGAGATGGTGTTTTGGAATAAAACATATGTCAAAAGATAGCTATTAAAAAGACCTTTCAGGTGGTATATTCAGAAATTACTCTTGATATTTCAGAAAGCCGCGATCGTCATTAATATCCGAAAATATTTTCGCTGCTGGGTTTTGCCAGGGATTTTGACCATGATGGAGATGGTGTTTTGGAATGAAACATATGTCAAAAGTTAGCTATTAAAAAGACCTTTCAGGTGGTATATTCAGAAATTACTCTGGATATTTCAGAAAGCCGCAATTGACATTAAAATCAGAAAATATTTTCGCTGCTGGGTTTTGCCAGGGATTTTGACCATGATGGGGATGGTGTTTTGGAATAAAACATATCTCAAAAGATAGCTATTAAAAAGACCTTTCAGGCGGTGTATTCAGAAATTACTCTTGATATTTCAGAAAGCCGCGATCGTCATTAATATCCGAAAATATTTTCGCTGCTGGGTTTTGCCAGGGATTTTGACCATGATGGAGATGGTGTTTTGGAATGAAACATATGTCAAAAGATAGCTATTAAAAAGACCTTTCAGGTGGTATATTCAGAAATTACTCTTGATATTTCAGAAAGCCGCGATCGTCATTAATATCCGAAAATATTTTCGCTGCTGGGTTTTGCCAGGGATTTTGACCATGATGGAGATGGTGTTTTGGAATGAAACATATGTCAAAAGATAGCTATTAAAAAGACCTTTCAGGTGGTATATTCAGAAATTACTCTGGATATTTCAGAAAGCCGCGATCGTCATTAATATCCGAAAATATTTTCGCTGCTGGGTTTTGCCAGGGATTTTGACCATGATGGAGATGGTGTTTTGGAATAAAACATATCTCAAAAGATAGCTATTAAAAAGACCTTTCAGGTGGTATATTCAGAAATTACTCTGGATATTTCAGAAAGCCGCAATTGACATTAAAATCAGAAAATATTTTCGCTGCTGGGTTTTGCCAGAGATTTTGACCATGATGGAGATGGTGTTTTGGAATGAAACATATGTCAAAAGATAGCTATTAAAAAGACCTTTCAGGTGGTATATTCAGAAATTACTCTTGATATTTCAGAAAGCCGCGATCGTCATTAATATCCGAAAATATTTTCGCTGCTGGGTTTTGCCAGGGATTTTGACCATGATGGAGATGGTGTTTTGGAATGAAACATATGTCAAAAGATAGCTATTAAAAAGACCTTTCAGGTGGTATATTCAGAAATTACTCTTGATATTTCAGAAAGCCGCGATCGTCATTAATATCCGAAAATATTTTCGCTGCTGGGTTTTGCCAGGGATTTTGACCATGATGGGGATGGTGTTTTGGAATAAAACATATCTCAAAAGATAGCTATTAAAAAGACCTTTTAGGTGGTATATTCAGAAATTACTCTGGATATTTCAGAAAGCCGCAATTGACATTAAAATCAGAAAATATTTTCGCTGCTGGGTTTTGCCAGGGATTTTGACCATGATGGAGATGGTGTTTTGGAATGAAACATATGTCAAAAGATAGCTATTAAAAAGCCCTTTCAGGTGGTATATTCAGAAATTACTCTTGATATTTCAGAAAGCCGCGATCGTCATTAATATCCGAAAATATTTTCGCTGCTGGGTTATGCCAGGGATTTTGACCATGATGGGGATGGTGTTTTGGAATAAAACAAATCTCAAAAGATAGCTATTAAAAAGACCTTTCAGGTGGTATATTCAGAAATTACTCTGGATATTTCAGAAAGCCGCAATTGACATTAAAATCAGAAAATATTTTCGCTGCTGGGTTTTGCCAGGGATTTTGACCATGATGGGGATGGTGTTTTGGAATAAAACATATCTCAAAAGATAGCTATTAAAAAGACCTTTCAGGTGGTATATTCAGAAATTACTCTGGATATTTCAGAAAGCCGCAATTGACATTAAAATCAGAAAATATTTTCGCTGCTGGGTTTTGCCAGGGATTTTGACCATGATGGAGATGGTGTTTTGGAATGAAACATATGTCAAAAGATAGCTATTAAAAAGACCTTTCAGGTGGTATATTCAGAAATTACTCTTGATATTTCAGAAAGCCGCGATCGTCATTAATATCCGAAAATATTTTCGCTGCTGGGTTTTGCCAGGGATTTTGACCATGATGGGGATGGTGTTTTGGAATAAAACATATCTCAAAAGATAGCTATTAAAAAGACCTTTCAGGTGGTATATTCAGAAATTACTCTGGATATTTCAGAAAGCCGCAATTGACATTAAAACCAGAAAATATTTTCGCTGCTGGGTTTTGCCAGGGATTTTGACCATGATGGAGATGGTGTTTTGGAATGAAACATATGTCAAAAGATAGCTATTAAAAAGACCTTTCAGGTGGTGTATTCAGAAATTACTCTGGACATTTCAAAAAGCCCCAATTCACATTAAAATCAGAAAATATTTTCGATGTTGGGTTTTGCAGGGGATTTTGACCATGACAGGGATTGTGTTTTGGAATGAAACATATCTCAAAAGATAGCTATTAAAAAGACCTTTCAGGTGGTATATTCAGAAATTACTCTGGATATTTCAGAAAGCCGCAATTGACATTAAAATCAGAAAATATTTTCGCTGCTGGGTTTTGCCAGAGATTTTGACCATGATGGGGATGGTGTTTTGGAATAAAACATATCTCAAAAGATAGCTATTAAAAAGACCTTTCAGGTGGTATATTCAGAAATTACTCTTGATATTTCAGAAAGCCGCGATCGTCATTAATATCCGAAAATATTTTCGCTGCTGGGTTTTGCCAGGGATTTTGACCATGATGGGGATGGTGTTTTGGAATAAAACATATCTCAAAAGATAGCTATCAAAAAGACCTTTCAGGTGGTATATTCAGAAATTACTCTGGATATTTCAGAAAGCCGCAATTGACATTAAAATCAGAAAATATTTTCGCTGCTGGGTTTTGCCAGGGATTTTGACCATGATGGGGATGGTGTTTTGGAATAAAACATATCTCAAAAGATAGCTATTAAAAAGACCTCTCAGGTGGTATATTCAGAAATTTCTCTTGATATTTCAGAAAGCCGCGATTGTCATTAATATCCGAAAATATTTTCGCTGCTGGGTTTTGCCGGGGTTTTTGACCATGATGGAGATGGTGTTTTGGAATATAACATATCTCAAAAGATAGCAATTAAAAAGACCTTTCAGGTGGTATAATCAGAAATTACTCTGGACATTTCAGAAAGCCGCAATTGACATTAAAATCAGAAAATATTTTCGCTGCTGGGTTTTGCCAGGGATTTTGACCATGATGGAGATGGTGTTTTGGAATGAAACATATGTCAAAAGATAGCTATTAAAAAGACCTTTCAGGTGGTGTATTCAGAAATTACTCTGGACATTTCAAAAAGCCCCAATTCACATTAAAATCAGAAAATATTTTCGATGTTGGGTTTTGCAGGGGATTTTGACCATGACAGGGATTGTGTTTTGGAATGAAACATACGTCAAAAGATAGCTACTAAAACGACCTTTCAGATGGTGTTTTCAGAAATTACTCTTGACATTTCAGAAAGCCACAATTTGCAAATAACCCCGCGGCGAGTTGGCTGCTACTTTAGTTCTATTAAATTTCTTTAGGTGGCGGTACGGGTATTCAATAAATGTTTAGGTATTATAACTTGTGCTGGAAATAAACAAACATAGGCCTTGAAAACATATTCTTGTAGTTGAAATGAGCATTGTAGAGTATACCTACCCATTATCTTCGTGTAGTCCCATATAAATTTTATTAAAATCGTTTCATTTATAGTTTGTTAGTAGGTATAGTTTTGTATTGCCTTACTTAGATGATTTAATTTGATGATTTAATGTGACAGGTACCTACCTATTTTTTACCTAACAATCCAGGTATAAACGTGTTGAACTGAATTCTGTGCTAAGTTAACTGGGTAGGTAGGTACATCGAGCAATACGTTACATAATATGTATATTATATAGGCGAATGGGTAGGTAGGCAATATTTTTTTTATCGACGTATGCATGAGTGTAGATTCCAAAGACGCGCTTATCTTATGCATACAACCTGCAACAGGAACCAACGAGGCAGTCAGTAGGTATTTACATAACTATTTTATTAAATAACCTAGGAAGATATGCTGTAGTCTACTATTATACACATAGATAACAAATTCAAGGGATTATTTGATAAACGCTGCCTTTAGTAATTTGTATAGGACTGCAGGGGATAGGTACGTTCCAAAAACTCAAAATAAAAGGAGAAATCAGATTTAAAATCAATTTAATCACATAAGTCCCTGTTATTTTTTAGCAATACCTACAAATTATTATATAGACAAAGGTTTAAAAAACGCGCTTTTTTAAGTTTTTGTATTGGCGGCTTTTAATCAAGGACAGTAGCATGCGTAAAACAGCGGCGGCGGCCGCATTTGATAATGAACTTTAGGTAGAAGGCAATAAGACTTAGTTTCCTTTTTATATTTATTCTTTCGGTGAAACACAAAAGCAATTGTAAAAGCCGCGCCGGCACGTGCCAGTACTACTCAAAGGATGCCGACGCGATGATAAAGAATACCGATTTTGATTTAATGTACCGACTGGATCCGTATATAGCGAATATTTATCCGCGAATACAAGAAACGAGTCGTAATATTTTTAACCCCCTAATTTGCCATAATCCCGCGCTTGGCAGGCGTTTTGCACGTTTAAAGTACTTAACGCTATGTGCCGCTATGTATCCTTAAGAACTAGTAGTTATGCATGGTGGTAGGGCAATTTGCGATTACAAGCCTGGCTAGCTACCTCCCTCAAGTAAAAAATCTGTCGCCAAGCACTTAACGGTATGTGCCGCTATGAGTCCTCCAGAACCAGTAATTTTGCATGGTGGTAGGGTATTTTGCGAATGCCCGCCTGGCTAGCTACTACCCTCAAGTAGACAATCTGTCGCCAAGCACTTAACGCTATGTGCCGCTATGTATCCTTGATAATCAGTAATTTTGCATGGTGGTAGGGCATTTTATAAATACCCGCCTGGATTGCTACCACTATGTGTCAAGTAGAAAATCTGTCGCCAAGCACTTAACGGTATGTGCCGCTATGAGTCCTCCAGAACCAGTAATTTTGCATGTGCAGCGACAGATTTTCTACTTGACACATAGTGGTAGGAAGCCAGGCGGGTATTTGCAAAATGCCCTACCACCATGCAAAATTACTGGTTCTCAAGGATACATAGCGGCACATAGCGTTAAGTGCTAGGCGACAGATTTTTTACTTGAGGGAGGTAGCTAGCCAGGCGGGTTTTCTCAAAATGCCCTACCACCATGCAAATTACTAGTTCTAGAGGACTCATAGCGGCACATACCGTTAAGTGCTTGGCGACAGATTTTTTACTTGAGGGAGGTAGCTAGCCAGGCTGGTAATCGCAAATTGCTCTACCACCATGCAAAATTACTGGTTCTGGAGGACTCATAGCGGCACATACCGTTAAGTGCTTGGCGACAGATTTTCTACTTGACACATAGTGGTAGGAAGCCAGGCGGGTATTTGCAAAATGCCCTACCACCATGCAAAATTATTGGTTCTCAAGGATACATAGCGGCACATAGCGTTAAGTGCTTGGCGACAGATTTTCTACTTGACACATAGTGGTAGGAAGCCAGGCGGGTATTTGCAAAATGCCCTACCACCATGCAAAATTACTGGTTCTCAAGGATACATAGCGGCACATAGCGTTAAGTGCTAGGCGACAGATTTTTTACTTGAGGTAGGTAGCTAGCCAGGCGGGTTTTCTCAAAATGCCCTACCACCATGCAAATTACTAGTTCTAGAGGACTCATAGCGGCACATACCGTTAAGTGCTTGGCGACAGAATTTTTACTTGAGGGAGGTAGCTAGCCAGGCTAGTAATCGCAAATTGCCCTACCACCATGCACAACTACTAGTTCTCAAGGATACATAGCGGCACATAGCGTTAAGTGCTTGGCGACAGATTTTCTACTTGAGGGTGGTAGCTAGCCAGGCGGGTAATCGCAAATTGCTCTACCACCATGCAAAATTACTGGTTCTGGAGGACTCATAGCGGCACATACCGTTAAGTGCTTGGCGACAGATTTTCTACTTGACACATAGTAGTAGCAAGCCAGGCGGGTATTTACAAAATGCCCTACCACCATGCCAAATAACTGGTTCTAGAAGACACATAGCGGCACATAGCGTTAAGTGCTTGGCGACAGATTTTCTACTTGACACATAGTGGTAGCAAGCCAGGCGGGTATTTATAAAATGCCCTACCACCATGCAAAATTACTGATTCTCAAGGATACATAGCGGCACATAGCGTTAAGTGCTTGGCGACAGATTTTCTACTTGAGGGTAGTAGCTAGCCAGGCGGGCATTCGCAAAATACCCTACCACCATGCAAAATTACTGGTTCTGGAGGACTCATAGCGGCACATACCGTTAAGTGCTTGGCGACAGATTTTCTACTTGACACATAGTAGTAGCAAGCCAGGCGGGTATTTACAAAATGCCCTACCACCATGCCAAATAACTGGTTCTAGAAGACACATAGCGGCACATAGCGTTAAGTGCTTGGCGACAGATTTTCTACTTGACACATAGTGGTAGCAAGCCAGGCGGGTATTTATAAAATGCCCTACCACCATGCATAACTACTAGTTCTTAAGGATACATAGCGGCACATAGCGTTAAGTACTTTAAACGTGCAAAACGCCTGCCAAGCGCGGGATTATGGCAAATTAGGGGGTTAAAAATATTACGACTCGTTTCTTGTATTCGCGGATAAATATTCGCTATATACGGATCCAGTCGGTACATTAAATCAAAATCGGTATTCTTTATCATCGCGTCGGCATCCTTTGAGTAGTACTGGCACGTGCCGGCGCGGCTTTTACAATTGCTTTTGTGTTTCACCGAAAGAATAAATATAAAAAGGAAACTAAGTCTTATTGCCTTCTACCTAAAGTTCATTATCAAATGCGGCCGCCGCCGCTGTTTTACGCATGCTACTGTCCTTGATTAAAAGCCGCCAATACAAAAACTTAAAAAAGCGCGTTTTTTAAACCTTTGTCTATATAATAATTTGTAGGTATTGCTAAAAAATAACAGGGACTTATGTGATTAAATTGATTTTAAATCTGATTTCTCCTTTTATTTTGAGTTTTTGGAACGTACCTATCCCCTGCAGTCCTATACAAATTACTAAAGGCAGCGTTTATCAAATAATCCCTTGAATTTGTTATCTATGTGTATAATAGTAGACTACAGCATATCTTCCTAGGTTATTTAATAAAATAGTTATGTAAATACCTACTGACTGCCTCGTTGGTTCCTGTTGCAGGTTGTATGCATAAGATAAGCGCGTCTTTGGAATCTACACTCATGCATACGTCGATAAAAAAAATATTGCCTACCTACCCATTCGCCTATATAATATACATATTATGTAACGTATTGCTCGATGTACCTACCTACCCAGTTAACTTAGCACAGAATTCAGTTCAACACGTTTATACCTGGATTGTTAGGTAAAAAATAGGTAGGTACCTGTCACATTAAATCATCAAATTAAATCATCTAAGTAAGGCAATACAAAACTATACCTACTAACAAACTATAAATGAAACGATTTTAATAAAATTTATATGGGACTACACGAAGATAATGGGTAGGTATACTCTACAATGCTCATTTCAACTACAAGAATATGTTTTCAAGGCCTATGTTTGTTTATTTCCAGCACAAGTTATAATACCTAAACATTTATTGAATACCCGTACCGCCACCTAAAGAAATTTAATAGAACTAAAGTAGCAGCCAACTCGCCGCGGGGTTATTTGCAAATTGTGGCTTTCTGAAATGTCAAGAGTAATTTCTGAAAACACCATCTGAAAGGTCGTTTTAGTAGCTATCTTTTGACGTATGTTTCATTCCAAAACACAATCCCTGTCATGGTCAAAATCCCCTGCAAAACCCAACATCGAAAATATTTTCTGATTTTAATGTGAATTGGGGCTTTTTGAAATGTCCAGAGTAATTTCTGAATACACCACCTGAAAGGTCTTTTTAATAGCTATCTTTTGACATATGTTTCATTCCAAAACACCATCTCCATCATGGTCAAAATCCCTGGCAAAACCCAGCAGCGAAAATATTTTCTGATTTTAATGTCAATTGCGGCTTTCTGAAATGTCCAGAGTAATTTCTGATTATACCACCTGAAAGGTCTTTTTAATTGCTATCTTTTGAGATATGTTATATTCCAAAACACCATCTCCATCATGGTCAAAAACCCCGGCAAAACCCAGCAGCGAAAATATTTTCGGATATTAATGACAATCGCGGCTTTCTGAAATATCAAGAGAAATTTCTGAATATACCACCTGAGAGGTCTTTTTAATAGCTATCTTTTGAGATATGTTTTATTCCAAAACACCATCCCCATCATGGTCAAAATCCCTGGCAAAACCCAGCAGCGAAAATATTTTCTGATTTTAATGTCAATTGCGGCTTTCTGAAATATCCAGAGTAATTTCTGAATATACCACCTGAAAGGTCTTTTTGATAGCTATCTTTTGAGATATGTTTTATTCCAAAACACCATCCCCATCATGGTCAAAATCCCTGGCAAAACCCAGCAGCGAAAATATTTTCGGATATTAATGACGATCGCGGCTTTCTGAAATATCAAGAGTAATTTCTGAATATACCACCTGAAAGGTCTTTTTAATAGCTATCTTTTGAGATATGTTTTATTCCAAAACACCATCCCCATCATGGTCAAAATCTCTGGCAAAACCCAGCAGCGAAAATATTTTCTGATTTTAATGTCAATTGCGGCTTTCTGAAATATCCAGAGTAATTTCTGAATATACCACCTGAAAGGTCTTTTTAATAGCTATCTTTTGAGATATGTTTCATTCCAAAACACAATCCCTGTCATGGTCAAAATCCCCTGCAAAACCCAACATCGAAAATATTTTCTGATTTTAATGTGAATTGGGGCTTTTTGAAATGTCCAGAGTAATTTCTGAATACACCACCTGAAAGGTCTTTTTAATAGCTATCTTTTGACATATGTTTCATTCCAAAACACCATCTCCATCATGGTCAAAATCCCTGGCAAAACCCAGCAGCGAAAATATTTTCTGGTTTTAATGTCAATTGCGGCTTTCTGAAATATCCAGAGTAATTTCTGAATATACCACCTGAAAGGTCTTTTTAATAGCTATCTTTTGAGATATGTTTTATTCCAAAACACCATCCCCATCATGGTCAAAATCCCTGGCAAAACCCAGCAGCGAAAATATTTTCGGATATTAATGACGATCGCGGCTTTCTGAAATATCAAGAGTAATTTCTGAATATACCACCTGAAAGGTCTTTTTAATAGCTATCTTTTGACATATGTTTCATTCCAAAACACCATCTCCATCATGGTCAAAATCCCTGGCAAAACCCAGCAGCGAAAATATTTTCTGATTTTAATGTCAATTGCGGCTTTCTGAAATATCCAGAGTAATTTCTGAATATACCACCTGAAAGGTCTTTTTAATAGCTATCTTTTGAGATATGTTTTATTCCAAAACACCATCCCCATCATGGTCAAAATCCCTGGCAAAACCCAGCAGCGAAAATATTTTCTGATTTTAATGTCAATTGCGGCTTTCTGAAATATCCAGAGTAATTTCTGAATATACCACCTGAAAGGTCTTTTTAATAGCTATCTTTTGAGATTTGTTTTATTCCAAAACACCATCCCCATCATGGTCAAAATCCCTGGCATAACCCAGCAGCGAAAATATTTTCGGATATTAATGACGATCGCGGCTTTCTGAAATATCAAGAGTAATTTCTGAATATACCACCTGAAAGGGCTTTTTAATAGCTATCTTTTGACATATGTTTCATTCCAAAACACCATCTCCATCATGGTCAAAATCCCTGGCAAAACCCAGCAGCGAAAATATTTTCTGATTTTAATGTCAATTGCGGCTTTCTGAAATATCCAGAGTAATTTCTGAATATACCACCTAAAAGGTCTTTTTAATAGCTATCTTTTGAGATATGTTTTATTCCAAAACACCATCCCCATCATGGTCAAAATCCCTGGCAAAACCCAGCAGCGAAAATATTTTCGGATATTAATGACGATCGCGGCTTTCTGAAATATCAAGAGTAATTTCTGAATATACCACCTGAAAGGTCTTTTTAATAGCTATCTTTTGACATATGTTTCATTCCAAAACACCATCTCCATCATGGTCAAAATCCCTGGCAAAACCCAGCAGCGAAAATATTTTCGGATATTAATGACGATCGCGGCTTTCTGAAATATCAAGAGTAATTTCTGAATATACCACCTGAAAGGTCTTTTTAATAGCTATCTTTTGACATATGTTTCATTCCAAAACACCATCTCCATCATGGTCAAAATCTCTGGCAAAACCCAGCAGCGAAAATATTTTCTGATTTTAATGTCAATTGCGGCTTTCTGAAATATCCAGAGTAATTTCTGAATATACCACCTGAAAGGTCTTTTTAATAGCTATCTTTTGACATATGTTTCATTCCAAAACACCATCTCCATCATGGTCAAAATCCCTGGCAAAACCCAGCAGCGAAAATATTTTCGGATATTAATGACGATCGCGGCTTTCTGAAATATCCAGAGTAATTTCTGAATATACCACCTGAAAGGTCTTTTTAATAGCTATCTTTTGACATATGTTTCATTCCAAAACACCATCTCCATCATGGTCAAAATCCCTGGCAAAACCCAGCAGCGAAAATATTTTCTGATTTTAATGTCAATCGCGGCTTTCTGAAATATCAAGAGTAATTTCTGAATATACCACCTGAAAGGTCTTTTTAATAGCTATCTTTTGACATATGTTTCATTCCAAAACACCATCTCCATCATGGTCAAAATCCCTGGCAAAACCCAGCAGCGAAAATATTTTCGGATATTAATGACGATCGCGGCTTTCTGAAATATCAAGAGTAATTTCTGAATATACCACCTGAAAGGTCTTTTTAATAGCTATCTTTTGACATATGTTTTATTCCAAAACACCATCTCCATCATGGTCAAAATCCCTGGCAAAACCCAGCAGCGAAAATATTTTCTGATTTTAATGTCAATTGCGGCTTTCTGAAATATCCAGAGTAATTTCTGAATATACCACCTGAAAGGTCTTTTTAATAGCTATCTTTTGACATATGTTTTATTCCAAAACACCATCTCCATCATGGTCAAAATCCCTGGCAAAACCCAGCAGCGAAAATATTTTCTGATTTTAATGTCAATCGCGGCTTTCTGAAATATCAAGAGTAATTTCTGAATATACCACCTGAAAGGTCTTTTTAATAGCTATCTTTTGACATATGTTTCATTCCAAAACACCATCTCCATCATGGTCAAAATCCCTGGCAAAACCCAGCAGCGAAAATATTTTCGGATATTAATGACGATCGCGGCTTTCTGAAATATCAAGAGTAATTTCTGAATATACCACCTGAAAGGTCTTTTTAATAGCTATCTTTTGACATATGTTTTATTCCAAAACACCATCTCCATCATGGTCAAAATCCCTGGCAAAACCCAGCAGCGAAAATATTTTCTGATTTTAATGTCAATTGCGGCTTTCTGAAATATCCAGAGTAATTTCTGAATATACCACCTGAAAGGTCTTTTTAATAGCTATCTTTTGAGATATGTTTCATTCCAAAACACCATCTCCGTCATGGTCAAAATCCCCTGAAACCACTGCAACTAAACTATTTTATGAGTAACTCGCGAATCGCGGCTGTTTGAAATATCGCTAGTTATTTCTGAATACTATTTTTTAAAATTAATTTCAGTAGCTATCCATCGAGGTATGTTTTGTTCGAAAACACAGTCTTTAACATGGTGAAAACCGAAGATTTTATCATCGACATTTTAATTTGGTCGGTTTATATGGCTGCTGGGTTTGGCTGCCAACTTCACACTGGTGTTTCAATCCCCTGGCTACCAACTTAGATTTAACTCCACAACTGAGATACTTTAAGATTTAGTGAGTAAGGAGACCATAAAGTTTCTATGCAATTTATTCTGCAAATTTAGTAAAGTAGCAATAATAAGCTGAGCTTCTCCATTACCCAAACCAACGAAGCATGAATCCAGCTACTACAATTTGTAAAATCTCAAGCGAGTATTCTGAGGAACGAGTTTGTGGCGAGATCATGACAACGGAAAAAATACTAACACAAAGGTCAAAAAATAATAAGCTGTAACCTTTCTTTGCTGTAATTAATCATTCTTACGTCTTCGATATTTATTTACGTACAACATCAGCAGGGCATTGTATAATATAACATTTGAAATTCTGATCGAAATCATCTATTTTGCAGGTAGATATCAACTTAGCTACGAGTATAATGTATTGCCTTGGTTACAAGTATAAACGCTAATAAGTTATTGTGTGGCATTACTCACCTATTTAATTGTACACATACTTCTAATTAATTCGCTTACTATGATTTTGTTAAAAAAACATTTTTCTGAAATAAATCTAAGAAAACTTGAAATCAATATTTGTTTGTATTTAATATAGTAATAAATCCGAATCAAAAGTGAAGCATAAAATGTTGCCAATTATATGCAGGATTCAACTTACTCACACAAACGTATCCAAATTCTGCCAATTTTGTCCTCATTCACGATAGACCGTCGCACATTACGCACGTCACAAATAACGGAATAAATAAATTAAAAATCGACTCGCGTATTAAAACAAATGTAAGTATTGAATTAAATGTACTTTTTACTATTTTATAACGCAAGTTAGGTTATAATAAAGAATAAAAATTTAAACAGTACAATCATAAAGTGTTGCCAGATATACATTTTAGAGTATTGCCAATAGTTTTCAGTTATTAAAGTTGGTTTGCATAACAGTAACGTTATATACTTTAACTAAACAAGCGTATGTTTATTAGGGAAATCTAAGAGACTTTTGTATCTTATAGCGGAAAACACTTGTAAAGAATGTTGAAATTAACAAAAAAAAAACTGGGCGTCTACCTAAGAAGGTATATAGGTATATATATAGGTACCTACCTAACTAAAGCATTTTTTTTTATCCTGATATATTAGCTTTTGACCACTATCTCACCTGATGGTAAGTGATGATGTGGTCGAAGATGTTGTACAGGCTAACCTAGAAGTACTGGATCTCAAGGACAGCTGCCGGAACACACCGCTATGTCCTTGGCGACAGATTTCCTACTTGATGATGGTCGCTAGCCAGGCAGTCATACGCAAAATGCCCTACCACCATGCTGTAACGACTGCCATCCTAAGACAACAACCGGGACCGACTGCTTAACGTGCCCTCCGAAGCACGGAAGCACTCAGTAGTAATGTAACTAGCGGTCACCCATCCAACTCATGACCGCGGGCGACGTTGCTTAATAAGTCGTATACAGACACAGACCTCAAACTTAGTTGGTTTACGTATCTAATAAGGTAGATGGCCAGTTTTCATGTTTCAAGCTGAAGTAAGCCAATAAAAAAAATTACAATAATCTAATCACTTCTTTCAGAGATACCACCTACCTATGTGTTACCAAAAACTCAATAATAAAAAAAACAGTTTTTTTGGAAGCCCTAGTTATTATATGATTCTTAATTCTTCTCCTAAGTAATCATGCAGTTCCTATTTTAAATTAATTAGCTTGTCCAACGTCAGAGGCGAGAACAATACTGATCTATAATATACGACAGCTGCACAGTATTAGACTCGACTCACACTAAGCAGGTTTCCTAAACACAGTCACTGAACACTAATAAATAAACAGTGCTACTAAACACTAATCAATGTACAAACAGCGATTTTTTTCAGATACGTATGGACCGGGAATGAAGTTGCTAACACTCGCTAACTTTTAGCATGGTTCAAAGCGACTATTTGATGGTTCTACTTAAACAACTTTTCCAAACACCTAAGCAGATTAAATCAAAATTTACTCAGTTTTAAAAAATATTTCTGTAGCTGGTTCATCTAATTATCAGCAAATCTCAACATGTCTTTATATTTCCAAAAAGATAGGCAGAGCTGTCTAAACTACAACGATTCACCTGATACGTTCTACTACCATGATTAAGGTTACGAGTCTACTTCCTGTCTACTGGACACAATTCAAGACCTCATACTACTATTGACAAAAAATATCTGGAAAACCACGTAAATGTCTTATTCAGGAATCGAACATGGAACTTCGAGACTCAAAAGACACGCACGCCAGTCACGTTAACTTATCACTTAATGCAAAAGTTTCCCTTTGTCCCATTTCTCGAAAAGGATCCGGAATTTCCATGACAAAACTTTGCGAGATTGCCTTTCGCCGTTCTATAAGTGCTTACTTAAAGTGGGATCATGTATAAATTATCCTCTATACGTAGACAATAGAAAAATATGGAGCGATGCGTAAAACATTTGTTCGAAGGAAACAATGTTGAACGCCTACGCCTAAATAAAACACAAAATGTTCTTCGCTTACTAACCAATAGTTTTTATTTATGGAATTTCAGGCAGAATATTTGTTCTAAGTTGCATAGTTTAGGTGTTTCGTGTTCCTTTGTGTTTCATAGTAAAAAAAGATTATAAAACTCATACATCAGGAAATCAAGAGAACCTAATGAAGGCCTCCACAGAACCATTACAAAATAAATTCACAAAAAGTGTGTATGAAAAATTTGTAACAATTATTATATAAATCCACATCTACACATTCGTTCACTTATATCACATTATCTCGTCTAGAACATATTATTTTCGGTGGATTCTCGCAGACAGCCTCTGGGCGGATGTTCTAATGGATTTATATCTTTCCTTTCATAGATTTATTAGACACCTTGTGAGACCTTTACTTAGAATGGCACACTTCACGAACCCTATTGTTTTCGCTTGGTACAAATGTTATCATGTTTTTATCTGATCCAATCCGTATATATATATAGCTAATAGTCAGTCAGTAAAATTACTCAACGCAAGTTCTTTAGAGTAAAAAAATCGAGAAGCGAAATGGCAGGAGTAATTTCCCGCCATTTCGTAATTTTATTGCTATTAGAGGTACAAGTTGTATGTTTCACAAGACAGCCTATAGTTTTAGTTCTCTTGCCTTTGAGTCCTTTGCTGTACTCAGTAGCCTATTCATTATTAGTATCAATTCTGGATTGCTTCGCTAGACGCGCTCACACTCACTTATTGAACAAATAACTATTTGTCATGTTGTTCATCATCTGAGCTAAGTATTATTTGGACGGTGGGAAGGCATTTTGTTGCTATTCGAGATAACTAACCTAATGAAGTATCGAATTGTAACGCAATATAAAACACATTCAACCATCAATAAATTTTGAATGTCTTGCTATGATCTTCGGTAGTATAGTATAGTGGCCTGTCACGCGGGAGACCGGGGTTCGATTCCCCGCCGGAGAGAATATTTTTGCATAATTTTAGAAACAACAAATTTTAGAACATGATTTTAAAAAGCTTTTCTTTGTTGTTTCAACAATGGCCTGCATTTATGATGGAATAAAAATAAGATAATTCCGAAAGACCGAAGCCTGAAAAAGACACTATATGTATCATTATGACTCATTGTAACATATTGCTTATGACTTATGATGCCACAAATTTACCTATACTTAGTCTACACTCTAATCTCAACATTATAAACGTAAACATAAACAAAAACAGTCTCAAATATTAACTTATTAGGAACCGGCTAGGACCCGCGTTATATTTACCGGAAATATTCCGACCAGTTTCGGACTATTTTGAAGTCCTTCGTCTGGGAGTCACGATTGCGCGAAGCGACAAGCACGGGCCTCAGCGCGTAACTGGTTACGTTCTTGTAATAAGTTAATATGGATAAAACTCACGATAGTTTCCAAAGTGAAGTCTCAAATATAACAATAAAGTTCGATTGATCAAAAGTCACTGAAACAATTTTTATAGCCATTTTACTAGCCCTTACATCAAACGTGAAATACATTAAAACAATATTGAAATGATTTATTTATTCGGAATTTTTTGTTTCTACATTTTAGTTGAAGGTAAACGAATACTTTTAAGGAGGTGAATTTTTTTTAATTTTCATAATAATTTATCGCAATTGGTAAAAATTTTGTCCATTCTTGTAAAAACAAATTCCTTGTATTGGGAACCACAGGATCACCTGTTTTTATTCCTGGTCTGATGGTATCAAGCAAACATGTCTTTTTAAAGGCTTTGTAGAATGTGTAATCCAAGTGATGGATTGTATAAGGCTTAGCACGACGAGCTTGTGACAAGCGCTGGATGTATCATTTGGAGAAAAAAATTGTAGTTTGGATAGTTGCTCCAAAGTCCAATGCAAACTGTCCACCTGCACGATAGTGTGCCCCTTTTCCAGATAAGTCTGTTGTATTTCAATATCGCGTGGCTTTGTGAGGATACATAAAGCTGAGGCAAGTATTTTGTTATGGTTTTGGAAGGAGAACCCATCAGATATGAGTATTATGTTCTTGTAATTTTCGTTGAGTTTTAAATTTATTAAATCCAAAAGACGAGAAACAAACTCATGGCTGTCACAACGCCATCAACTTCGTGCCAAACATACAGATTTACTTTCCCATTATTGTTTTGATAAAGCGTGAAATTATGCAACTGCAGCTTTGTTTTATAATATTGAGCAGATACTTGAAGCTTTCGCGATTAAAGTACACTTAATACATGTATGGCTTAAGTAGATTGCATTGAAAAAGGTCAATTGTCAAAACGATCCTTTTCCACTCTAGGTAAACAATAACCACTGTTATCAGGAGCGTTATTTTTTTTATTCTATTTATATATCACCAGATTCCTCAGCCTTATCCAGAGCAAAGTACTTCGAGCCTCTTCAAGCGGACCCGCACCAGGAGGAATGTGAACATGTCTGCGACGACCTCAACGTCAACGACCAGGAACCTGTGTGCATGATGTTCAGTAGATAAGAAGAAGAGATACCAGTACTTTGTCAACTTGTGCCATGCTAGACGTGCCATATGTAGAGAAAATCTAAGTAAGAAGTACCTACTACTATCAGAAATGATTATTATCTATGTGCAATAAGATTGACAGCATTTCAGATATATGGAACACCAAAATCTGTCGCTAAATACCCTACGGTATGCTTTGGAAGCCGTCCAGATATTAGCATGGTATTTCAAAGCATTTTTAATTTTGCCTTATGTAAAGCTGTTTATATTTTCGACAAAATGATATAGAAAACAATAATACCTACCTATGACTAGCAAAAAGCTGAGCTTTGTGAGGGCTCGCGTTTATTTTACAACCTGATTCTGGTGGTGTCATCTAGTATTAAGTAGATTAACTACGATGTATTTTAGTATTGAGTATAGTTCTGTTGCAGCAATGTCAAACTCTTTGGTTTTCTAACAGATGGCGTTAGTAGTACAATTACATTATATCCAATGAACACATAATTATTAATGTTAGTTTTTTAAAGGTTAATATATAAATGTATTTTTATAGATGAGAATATGTATTCTCATCTATCCCTATATATAATACAGAGTAATTTAACATATCTATGTTAAATTACTCTGGTAAAGCACAAATCTATGGGCATGATAGTTTTTCAGCAAAGTGTGCCACTAAATGTTCAAGTCGTGGGGTAGTGCTGGGATCACTTCGCTCGCCCTAATAACAAAAATATCACAAACTTAAATGCCCTTTGCCAAAATTAACATTTCTCCTCCTCTCTTAAATAATTTCAAGAAGATTCATTAGTGTGAAAATATTTAATTCCTAACATAAATTAAGGCAATATCTAATTCAGAAAAATGATGCCAAAAATACGTAAGAAAAATTTGGTTTTAAATTCCAATAGCTCTTGACCAATTAGGTACCCTTATCGCTTTCGAAGCAAAAAATAGACTCATTATAATGAAAAAAAATATCGAGTAAACGAGACCTTCCATTACACACTTAAAATATTAATTAAGCAAAGAAAAGGCTTAGTAAATGAATTCAGAGCTTGATGAAGGACTATTGAAAGTTGTGAAGTCAACATTTTTGAAGAGGAGTTCTTTAAATGGCGTTTTTCTCCAATGAAGATACGGTTCAAGTTTTTTTTAATCTTTTAATTAATGGCCATTAAATTAAACTGTATTTTCACATTATTTGATTTTTGGAATCCGTCAAGTGTGTAGGTATTAAATAGATTTTGAAGCAGTGATGGCTCAGTGGCATTGGCTATGGACTGCCGCGCAGCAGGTCCATGGTTCGAATCTCGCCGCGGGCTTGAGCTTTACCGCATCGTGGAAGGGCATTTAGCGAATGCCCGCCTGGCTACCGACCACCCTTAAGTAGAGAATCTGTCGCCAAGCACCTAACGGTGTGTTCCGGCAGCTGTCCTTGAGAGCCAGTCTAATTACAGGCTCTTGAGACTTAACAACTATGTTTCAAAGTGACGGACGCAATGCAGTTCGTGACTTGCGACAAAATGCATCTGTTATAGGCAGAGGTTAGTCCGCTTAACATCAGGTGGTTCTCGAGCTTGTTCCGTCACTTACACATAAAAAAAAAGATTCAACCTTTTTACGATTCAAAAATAAGATTTTTGTTGTGACTAAGTAAGCAGGCCGTGGGGTCCCGGACTGCCCGTGTGGTGCCGGGCTAGTATGTCACAATCCCTATCTCTACCCGTGGGTGTCGTAAGAGGAGACTAAGGGTAACACACTAGAAGGTGAATAGCAGCGCTTTCTGAGGAA
Source organism: Plagodis pulveraria (assembly GCA_963890685.1). NCBI lineage: Eukaryota > Metazoa > Arthropoda > Insecta > Lepidoptera > Geometridae > Plagodis > Plagodis pulveraria. The sequence continues at coordinate 9,469,042 of OY982950.1, forward strand.
CTGATGTCTCACACTGCAAACCCCAAGCCGCCTGCTAAGCGTGGGGATTATGGCAAGCCCCCAAGCCATAGCCTCCAAGCAGATTTTGGGGGTGGCTGGGTTCAGCAGTGGGCTATCCGTCTGATTCAGTACAGTATAACTAAGAAGCATTTAAATAATTTTCTCTTAAAATACGGCCCGTTTATATGTTAGAAAGCATGTATGTACCTACTTAGTTCTTCAATCATTAGGGAACTTAGAAATTTGTTTTGTTTGAATGATAATTTAATCTATTTAAGAAAGAAAGTGTAAATTTTACGTATACTTTAGTACTCTCGATTGCGATAATTAGATATTAGTGATGAAATTATGCCAAACTTTCTCGTTATATTAAAGCAATAATATGAATGGGTAGTTTAGATTTTAGTCCACTACCTTGTAAAGGTTCTATTAACTTGCAAACGACTTACATTCTAGTACATTGTAAAGGTGCTTTAATAAGTTTGGCACCGAAATCAATGTTCTATTATTTTATGTATATTTTTTTCAGTGCTGGATCTGGTGCATCCAAGCCGCTGCGCGATGACAAACCAATTCTTTATGTCGATCAGTTAAATAAGCAATAATGAAGAAAAATATAAGATTGAGGATATCCTTTTATGACAATATATAGATGAATCGCTGCCCTATGTGTTCAGCGTTTACCCGTTTTGAAGGAAAAAGTGCTATAGTACCACCAACTTAACTGTGCAGTTCTCGAGGGCGCTATTGGTCAAGGAAATCAACTACAAACTGTCACAATTTGAGGGATTTTGTAGTTCTTTTTTCTGCCGCCTGAACAGATAAGTTGGTGGGTCTGTAGCTTCAAATAGCTTCCTTATAATAGTGCTGGCTATTAAGATGACAATATAATTAGTAAAATCATAGAGTAAAGACTAATAAGAGTAACAAAGACCATACATGACAACGTACACCGATAACTTAATACCAGCTTCGGCGAAAGATGTCGCTAAGTGTATCAAATGACATAAAATAACGAAATAACTTTTTTAATGGCCATCCTAAATCTCAATTAGGCTACTCGCACTCGTGTTAGATCGAAACAAAGTGGCTAGATGGCTTTATTTGCCATATATTTTACATGTGGTGCAGCGTCATCTATCAACGTATGAATCGTGGTAAATTATCCATATAAAACAAATTTATTAGGTTAGCATTTTAACACAATATTTCGTATTCAAAAAAAACAAGACATCTTTTGGGCCTGTTTACCATCATCAAATTTAACGGCTTTAAGTGTCGAAGCCAAAATTTCCAGGCTACGAGCCAGCTTCATCTCCTGATATAATATAAATATAATACAATACAAGATTTTGAGCTTTTTCCGGCGTACGTTGCAATTGCTACTCGTTTTAGTCGATTCTCTATGGTACAATATACATTTGGCTTAGGTTGTATCCAAATACAGTCTCACCAACTTATCTGTTCAGGCGGCAGAAAAAAGAACTAGAACATGCCATCAAATTGTGACAGTTTGTAGTTGATTTTCTTAACCAGTAGCGCCCTCGAGAACTGCACAGTTAAGTTGGTGGTACTATACGAGTCACCACTTAAATTTTCTGTATCGTCGCGGTTTCCAAATATTTTGCTAACCAACTTCCAAAAAGAAGGAGGTTCTCAATACGACTGTATTTTTTTGTATGTGTTTTACCTTAGAACCTTCCCAGGACCGATTTTGATGTTTTTTTTTTATATTCTAATGTTTGTGCTTGCCGTGTGGTCCCGTTTATAATATGATTGAGATCTGATGAGTTTTACGACACATCAACACAGTGCAAATCTTTTTTTTGTTGTTAAGGGCTGATAGGTATGTCTTCAACACTAGGTGTTTAATTACATAATCATAAGGTTAAGATAAGACTTAAATTTTATATAGGTAAGGATAAGGATTTTTTTTTATTAATTCATTATTTTGACGCAATATGCTCGAATCAACCGCATATCGTGTCATGTGAAGCAATGATAGCCGAGTGGTTATAGATATGGACTGCGGTGGTGCAGGTCCATGGTTCGATCCCCACCGCCGCCGGCTTGTGATTCACCACATAGCGGAAAAGCATTGCAAATGCACGCCAGGCTAGCTACCTCAAGTGGAAAATCTGTCGCCAAGCACCTAACAATTGTTCCGGCAACATTCCTTGAGAGCCAGTCAAATTACAGCCACAAGAGACTCAAATGTCTCAGGGTGACGGGCGCAGTTCAGTTCGTCACGTGTGACGAAATACATCTGTTATATGCAGTACTGTAAAACAGTAGGTGGGCCTCGTACTTGTTCCGTTATAATAACATAAAAAAATTCAAATCTAACCTAAAATAGAGATAAAATTAACTATAGTTTGACCAATACCGCTGTACCGCGCCTTAGGAGGTGCGGTACATTATACATAGGACGATTAAGATTTACGAATTTAAGCAATATTAGCATCACTTTTAAATTTAACGCTTTCTTTGTCTGCTTTCCTTTTCTTAAATTGTTCGGCAACCTTAAAAATGACGGTTATCACGAGATAACGAACGATCCATCTTTGAATATTTATCTCATGTCCTACTGACATAGACAGTCCGGTAAAATGACACTAGCGACCGCCATGAGCGTTGACAGGGCGGACTGACATTGACAGAGCGCAACAGCCGATGCTCCCCCCGTCTCGCCGCTCGCATACCTAAGGCGCGGTACAGCAGTATTGGTCAAACTATAACTACCTATATGGGCTGAGCCGGTGAAGAATCACATTCACAAATAAGGAAGATTGTACTAAATGATTGAAACTCACTCGTCAATAAAACGAGTACCAACGAGTAACGAGAATCAATAAAAAACGGAAATATTTTTCTCTTAGGGTTGGCATAGTAGCTGCTGACAGCTCTTATGGCCATTACATGCTGGACACGCTGCTGTCAACTGGTAGGGGGTTGGAGCATTTGGAATGTTTTTTTTATTGTGACGGAACAACCCCGATGACCACCTGATGTTAAATGGACTAACCTCTGCCTATAACAGACGCATTTCGATCATCATCAGCATTATCTATCTATCTATCTATTTCGTCAACGACGAATTGCACTGTGCCCGTCACACTTAGACGTACAGTTGTTAGGTCTCAAGAACTGCTGCCCGAACATACTGTTAGGGGCTTGGCGACAGATTTTCAACTTGAGGGTGGTCACTAGCTAGGCGGGCATTCGCAAAATGCCCTTCCACCATGCGGTGCAGCTCAAGCCCGCGGCGGGATTCGAACCTGAACTGTCCCTGATCCCTACTAAAAATACAATAATATTATTTAAGGTGTAAAAAATGCCTATAAAATATCTTCATTGCATGCGCTGCGAAAACTATTGATGATAGAAAAAAGAAATCTAATACAATATTAAAGAACATATCAATATCTACAAAAAATGTCGGCATAGTATGTGTCTAACTAATGTTGTTATGTCACTATAACTACTTTTTAACATTTTAAAATGTAACATAAATTCCGAAACCCATATCTGATCAAGATAATTATACCTTTGCCTTAATCCTTACATAATTAAAATGTTTTTTACCGATGTGAAGTTAGCGGCCTAAAGTTAGCGGCCTATTATAACCCGACCAACTAAAAGAGTCCCTAAAATTGGACTGCTGTATTTATAAAGTTAACGTATAATACCTATGCAGCAGCTTACCTAGCAAAAGATATAGCGGGTGAGGGTAAAAAGGAAACAACTATAGCGATTCGCACAACGTTAAAGTCAAACTAGAAAAAATAAGTATTCGTTTTATTATGATAATATAGACGAGGTATCATAATGTTTTCTACACCAGATGATAGCACTAAAATAGACCTTTCTAAAGTTGTAACTCAAAATTTCTTCAACCCCTTAGAAGTAATCGAAAATCTGAAAAATCTTAGGCCGCTAACAGGCTAAAGCAATTTTCACTATGTTATCGACGAGGTATCAAATTGTATTTTACACCAGATAATAGCACTAAAATAGACCTTTCTAAAGTTGTAACTCAAAATTTCTTCGATCCCTTAGAAGTAATCGAAAATCTGAAAAATCTTAGGCCGCTATCAGGCTAAAGCAATTTTCACTATGTTATCGACGAGGTATCAAATTGTGTTTTACACCAGATGATAGCACTAAAATAGATCTTTCTATAGAAGTAATTCAAAATTTCTTCGACCGCTTAGAAGTGGTCGAAAATCTGAAAAATCTTAGGCCGCTAACAGGCTAAAGCAATTTTCACTATGTTATCGATGAGGTATCAAATTGTGTTTTAAACCAGATGATAGCACTAAAATAGACCTTTCTATAGTAGTAACTCAAAATTTCTTCGACCCCTTAGAAGTGGCCGAAAATCTGAAAAATCTTAGGCCGCTAACAGGTTAAAGCAAATTTCACTATGTTATCGACGAGGTATCAAAATGTGTTTTACACCATAAAATAGCACTAAAATAGACCTTTCTATAAAAGTAACTCAAAATTTCTTCGACCCCTTAGAAGTGGCCGAAAAGCTGAAAAATCTCAAATCGTATGTAGTTTTACTAAGGGTGTAGACAGAACAGAAGATTTACATTACAGAAGATACTTCTCTGATGTTGCTCCAGGATAGTCAGCGGGCAGCAGCGAGGACCTTTTGACCAGGCCGTCTGACGGTGGGGTGGCTTCCTACCTAATACTTCGTTAAGGGCAACACTGATTGAAAATGCAAATTTAAATTACAGAAAAATCACATTTATTTCTTAAATATACATGTCTAGAATTAAGGGGGTCCGCCGTTCACTGTAGCCTATATTACTACGCGCGGGGAGGGTACGAATATATTACGCGCACATGGGGGTTTTTGATTTAAAGCAAAGGTACCTTTGTGTATGTGGAACGAACCTCCAGTTGCTTGTATTGGCCATTCACCATATCCTTAAAAATTGCCTTCCATCATCCATCGAAATGCTGTTTGTGAGCTGATCGCCTTGGCCGCCATTTTGACGAGCCGCACCCGGGTACTAAAATCTTATCGGGAGACTGCGTGGCGCCAGCCAGGTTTAGGCGCTCCCAGTTCTTCGGAATAACAGCTTGGACTCCTCGGTTTTATTGGGACCCGAGCTTAATAGGGTCCTATTGCCTTTACTTGGCAATTTGTTCCTGGAACGCGAAAATGCTGCGCACGTATACTTTCAGTGCGAGTGTCGACGGGTCTCTCCTCATTATCGGTGAATGAGGGGTATATAAACCAGCTGGCGGGAGGCAGGGTATCACCCGATACTTTTGTCTTTGTTCTCGCTCGCTCGTATATGCTTTCTCTTTCTTTTTCATAACCTCACTTTATTATTTACTATTTTTTTCTTTATTTAACACTAAAGCCTAATTAAAGTATACAATAGCAAAGAGGAAAATTCAAATGCTAATCTCTCAGATTTTCATACATATACACTTAGTATTTATTACAAAAATATACCATGTGGCCGACCAAATTTCATTTTGTGATTTATAATTAAATGAGGATTGTTTTTACCTGAGTTGGTACAATTACCTGACCTAGACAAGGTATTAAACAGGATTTCAAAATGTGCCTGGCTACTATAAAAGGAATATCTTGAAAACCAGAAGGGCTGATTACAAACTCATTGACAAACTATATATTGCTTTGTAAATGGTAAAAAGTTTATTAAACGCGAAATAATTTTATATGTGGGACGAGCACAAAATATTCAGTGATCGCCTCATCATCTTTTCCAGCTTTCAGAATGCCGGGAAGAGCAGGACTTTATTATTAAACATAATTTTGTATACTACTTGTCTATATCACTAGCAAACATTTTATCCACGCGATGATATCGCAATTTTACTAGGCGCTTGTGGGCTTTCAAACTTCTACTCATAACATGAGAACATTTTCTTATTGGAAATGTCTGTAATAAAACAATAATACTGCACCGCTAACAGGCTAAAGCAATTTTAACTATGTTATCGACGAGGTATCAAATTGTGTTTTACACCAGATGATAGCACTAAAATAGACCTTTCTATAGTAGTAACTCAAAATTTCTTCGACCCCTTAGAAGTGGCCGAAAATCTGAAAAATCTCAGGCCGCTAACAGGCTAAAGCAATTTTCACTATGTTATCGACGAGGTATCAAATTATATTTTACACCAGATGATAGCACTAAAATAGACCTTTCTATAGTAGTAACTCAAAATTTCTTCGACCCCTTAGAAGTAGCCGAAAATCTGAAAAATCTTAGGCCGCTAACAGGCTAAAGCAATTTTCACTATGTTATCGACGAGGTGTCAAATTGTGTTTTACACCAGATGATAGCACTAAAATAGACCTTTCTATAGTAGTAACTCAAAATTTCTTCGACCCCTTAGAAGTGGCCGAAAATCTGAAAAATCTTAGGCCGCTAACAGGTTAAGGCAAATTTCACTATGTTATCGACGAGGTATCAGAATGTGTTTTACACCATAAAATAGCACTAAAATAGACCTTTCTATAATAGTAACTCAAAATTTCTTCGACCCCTTAGAAGTGGCCGAAAATCTGAAAAATCTCAGGCCGCTAACAGGCTAAAGCAATTTTAACTATGTTATCGACGAGGTATCAAATTGTGTTTTACACCAGATAATAGCACTAAAATAGACCTTTCTACAGTAGTAACTCAAAATTTCTTCGACCCCTTAGAAGTGGCCGAAAATCTGAAAAATCTCAGGCCGCTAACAGGCTAAAGCAATTTTAACTATGTTATCGACGAGGTATCAAAATGTGTTTTACACCATAAAATAGCACTAAAATAGACCTTTCTATAATAGTAACTCAAAATTTCTTCGACCCCTTAGAAGTGGCCGAAAATCTGAAAAATCTCAGGCCGCTAACAGGCTAAAGCAATTTTAACTATGTTATCGACGAGGTATCAAATTGTGTTTTACACCAGATGATAGCACTAAAATAGACCTTTCTAAAGTTGTAACTCAAAATTTCTTCGACCCCTTAGAAGTAATTGAAAATCTGAAAAATCTTAGGCCGCTAACAGGCTAAAGCAATTTTCACTATGTTATCGACGAGGTATCAAATTGTGTTTTACACCAGATGATAGCACTAAAATAGATCTTTCTATAGAAGTAATTCAAAATTTCTTCGACCGCTTAGAAGTGGTCGAAAATCTGAAAAATCTTAGGCCGCTAACAGGCTAAAGCAAATTTCTTTATGTTATCGGCGAGGTATCAAAATGTGTTTTACACCAGATTATAGCAATAAAATAGACCTTTCTATAAAAGTAACTCAAAATTTCTTCGACCCTTTAGTAGTGGTCGAAAATCTGAAAAATCTTAGGCCGCTAACAGGCTAAAGCAATTTTCACTATGTTATCGACGAGGTATCAAATTGTGTTTTACACCAGATGATAGCACTAAATTAGACCTTTCTATAGTAGTAACTCAAAATTTCTTCGACCCCTTAGAAGTGGCCGAAAATCTGGAAAATCTTAGGCCGCTAATAGGCTAAAGCAATTTTCACTATGTTATCGACGAGGTATAAAATTGTGTTTTACACCAGATGATTGCACTAAAATAGACCTTTCTATAGTAGTAACTCAAAATTTCTTCGACCCCTTAGAAGTGGTCGAAAATCTGAAAAATCTTAGTCTGCTAACAGGCTAAAGCAAATTTCACTATGTTATCGACGAGGTATCAAATTGTATTTTACACCAAATGATAGCACTAAAATAGACCTTTTTTAAGTTGTAACTCAAAATTTCTTCGACCCCTTAGAAGTAATCGAAAATCTGAAAAATCTTAGGCCACTAACAGGCTAAAGCAATTTTCACTATGTTATCGACGAGGTATCAAATTGTGTTTTACACCAGATGATAGCACTAAAATAGACCTTTCTAAAGTTGTAACTCAAAATTTCTTCGATCCCTTAGAAGTAATCGAAAATCTGAAAAATCTTAGGCCGCTAACAGGCTAAAGCAATTTTTACTATGTTATCGACGAGGTATCAAATTGTGTTTTACACCAGATGATAGCACTAAAATAGACCTTTCTAAAGTTGTAACTCAAAATTTCTTCAACCCCTTAGAAGTGGCCGAAAATCTGAAAAATCTCAGGCCGCTAACAGGCTAAAGCAATTTTAACTATGTTATCGACGAGGTATCAAAATGTGTTTTACACCATAAAATAGCACTAAAATAGACCTTTCTATAATAGTAACTCAAAATTTCTTCGACCCCTTAGAAGTGGCCGAAAATCTGAAAAATCTCAGGCCGCTAACAGGCTAAAGCAATTTTAACTATGTTATCGACGAGGTATCAAATTGTGTTTTACACCAGATGATAGCACTAAAATAGACCTTTCTAAAGTTGTAACTCAAAATTTCTTCGACCCCTTAGAAGTAATTGAAAATCTGAAAAATCTTAGGCCGCTAACAGGCTAAAGCAATTTTCACTATGTTATCGACGAGGTGTCAAATTGTGTTTTACACCAGATGATAGCACTAAAATAGATCTTTCTATAGAAGTAATTCAAAATTTCTTCGACCGCTTAGAAGTGGTCGAAAATCTGAAAAATCTTAGGCCGCTAACAGGCTAAAGCAAATTTCTTTATGTTAGCGGCGAGGTATCAAAATGTGTTTTACACAAGATTATAGCAATAAAATAGACCTTTCTATAAAAGTAACTCAAAATTTCTTCGACCCTTTAGTAGTGGTCGAAAATCTGAAAAATCTTAGGTCGCTAACAGGCTAAAGCAATTTTTACTATGTTATCGACGAGGTATCAAATTGTGTTTTACACCAGATGATAGCACTAAAATAGACCTTTCTAAAGTTGTAACTCAAAATTTCTTCAACCCCTTAGAAGTGGCCGAAAATCTGAAAAATCTTAGGCCACTAACAGGCTAAAGCAATTTTCAATATGTTATCGACGAGGTATCAAATTGTGTTTTACACCAGATGATAGCACTAAATTAGACCTTTCTATATTCGTAACTCAAAATTTCTTCGACCCCTTAGAAGTGGCCGAAAATCTGAAAAATCTTAGGCCGCTAACAGGCTAAAGCAATTTTCACTATGTTATCGACGAGGTATCAAAATGTGTTTTACACCAGATGATAGCAATAAAATAGACCTTTCTATAGTAGTAACTCAAAATTTCTTCGACTCCTTAGAAGTGGTCGAAAATCTGAAAAATCTTAGGCTGGTAACAGGCTAAAGCAAATTTCACTATGTTATCGACGAGGTATCAAAATGTGTTTTACACCAGATGATAGCACTAAAATAGACCTTTCTATAGTAGTAACTCAAAATTTCTTCGACCCCTTAGAAGTGGCCGAAAATCTGAAAAATTTTAGGCCGCTAACAGGCTTAAGCAAATTTCACTATGTAATCGACGAGGTATCAAAATGTGTTTTACACCAGATTATAGCACTTAAATAGATCTTTCTATAGTAGTAACTCAAAATTTCTTCGACCCCTTAGAAGTGGTCGAAAATCTGAAAAATCTTAGGCCGCTAACAGGCTAAGGCATATGTCACTATGTTATCGACGAGGTATCAATATTTGTTTTACACCAGAAGATAGCACTAAAATTTACTATAATAAACATAGTGAAATTTGCCTTAGCCTGTTAGCGGCCTAAGATTTTTCAGATTTTCGGCCACTTCTAAGGGGTCGAAGAAATTTTGAGTTACTATTATAGAAAGGTTTATTTTAGTGCTATCTTCTGGTATAAAACACATATTGATACTTCGTCGATAACATAGTAAAAAACGCTTTAGCCTGTTAGCGGCCTAAGATTTTTCAGATTTTCGACCACTTCTAAGGGGTCGAAGAAATTTTGAGTTACTACTATGGAAAGGTCTATTTTAGTTTTATCATCTGGTGTAAAACACATTTTGATACCTCGTCGATAACATAGTGAAATTTGCTTTAGCCTGTTAGCAGCCTAAGATTTTTCAGATTTCCGACCACTTCTAAGGGGTCGAAGAAATTTTGAGTTACTACTGTAGAAAGGTCTAATTTAGTGCTATCATCTGGTGTAAAACACATTTTGATACCTTGTCGATAACATAGTGAAAATTGCTTAAACCTGTTAGCGGCCTAAGATTTTTCAGATTTTTGACCACTTCTAAGGGGTCGAAGAAATTTTGAGTTACTACTATAGAAAGGTCTATTTTAGTGCTATCATCTGGTGTAAAACACAATTTGATACCTCATCGATAACATAGTGAAAATTGCTTTAGCCTGTTAGCGGCCTAAGAATTTTCAGATTTTCGACCACTTCTAAGGGGTCGAAGAATTTTTGAGTTACTTCTATAGAAAGGTCTATTTTAGTGCTATCATCTGATGGAAAACACAATTTGATACCTCATCGATAACATAGTGAAAATTGCTTTAGCCCGTTAGCGGCCTAAGATTTTTCAGATTTTCGGCCACTTATAAGGGGTCGAAGAAATTTTGAGTTACTACTATAGAAAGGTCTATTTTAGTGCTATTTTATGGTGTCAAACACATTTTGATACCTCGTCGATAACATAGTGAAATTTGCTTTAACCTGTTAGCGGCCTAAGATTTTTCAGATTTTCGACCACTACTAAAGGGTCGAAGAAATTTTGAGTTACTTTTATAGAAAGGTCTATTTTAGTGCTATCATCTGGTGTAAAACACAATTTGATACCTCGTCGATAACATAGTTAAAATTGCTTTAGCCTGTTAGCGGCCTAAGATTTTTCAGATTTTCGGCCACTTCTAAGGGGTCGAAGAAATTTTGAGTTACTACTATAGAAAGGTCTATTTTAGTGCTATTTTATGGTGTCAAACACATTTTGATACCTCGTCGATAACATAGTGAAATTTGCTTTAACCTGTTAGCGGCCTAAGATTTTTCAGATTTTCGACCACTACTAAAGGGTCGAAGAAATTTTGAGTTACTTTTATAGAAAGGTCTATTTTAGTGCTATCATCTGGTGTAAAACACAATTTGATACCTCGTCGATAACATAGTGAAAATTGCTTTAGCCTGTTAGCGGCCTAAGATTTTTCAGATTTTCGGCCACTTCTAAGGGGTCGAAGAAATTTTGAGTTACTACTATTGAACGGTCTATTTAAGTGCTATTTTATGGTGTAAAACACATTTTGATACCTCGTCGATAAGATTTTCGGCCACTTCTAAGGGGTCGAAGAAATTTTGAGTTACTACGTTAGAAAGGTCTATTTTAGTGCTATCTTCCGGTGTAGAAAACATTATGATACCTCGTCTATATTATCATAATAAAACGAATACTTATTTTTTCTAGTTTGACTTTAACGTTGTGCGAATCGCTATAGTTGTTTCCTTTTTACCCTCACCCGCTATATCTATTGCTAGGTAAGCTGCTGCATAGGTATTATACGTTAACTTTATAAATACAGCCGTCCAATTTTAGGGACTCTTTTAGTTGGTCGGGTTATAATAGGCCGCTAACTTTAGGCTGCTTACTTCACATCGGTATGATTTTTCATGCAACGCTGTTTAAATACTTGTAAATTATTTTTAGTTTATTAAAATCGGACATTCCATTCGAAAGATATAACGAGTTTAATGATCAACAAATTGATTATGCATATCAGAACAGCACCCAAATCGGAGCAATGATTAATATTTGTCCGGCATGTTTTGCTAAAAATGGACTGATAAAACCAATGTGTTGCGCGTCTGGAAAAGTTATTCTTCCTAATATTAAAGAGCCTAGAACCAATAAAAGCCTATTGACAAATAATAACACCTTATCCGCACATTTTTTAAATTCTCTCGCCCGAAATTAATAATCGATCTCAATCTGTTTTAAGCTACCTAAGATAGAATAAGCAATCCATTTTAAGGTTTTACCGTGCCAATAAGTTATCCAGAGATTGAAATTTCTATCTGTGGAAGCAATCTATCGCTGGTAGGTCGGTTTACAGAAAAAAGATTGACCTCTGTATGTAAATGTCACTTTGTGCGTGTCAATAATCTATCTTTCGATTTGGATCGGATTTGGACAGAAATATTACTTGCTCAGTGGCCCAGATGGTATGAACAGTTTTGCCAGATCGGTGAGTTAAAAATTATCAGAGAATTACTGCAAAATTATCGTGTTTTTGATGAAACTTTATAAATTACTCAACCTTCGTTTCAGTTCTTAGTGTCAGAAGACAAGAGATATATTTTTAAGTGTTTCCTAAAATATTAATTTAATATTTTGGGTAAAAAAATGTTATTACTATATATCTTATTTTATTGATGGTCAAAAATAACCTCTTCCTCAGAATCAGCACTCAATGAATAATAGTTCTGAGGGTACATGCCCACATGTAGGCTTTGACAGGCTCTGGTTTTCTCAGGACCGTACAGTCCTGCGTTGTTAGTACACTCAATCATTGCTCGGTATAAAATCAATACATCAGGTTTTTCGCTTCTATTGCCACATCTTCATGCAGCCTGATCAGCTATGCAATTATATAACAGTAGTTGTTTTATGACAGTTTCGGCTTTTTGTTTTTATGGAATTTATTTAAGAAAATACCTATCTCATTTTGCATTCGTTTGGATTGCCATAGATAATATAAAAATTATATTCGTTGTAAAATTATCGTGTAAATGAAAAAAATATCGTAGTAATTTGATGAAATATCGTGCGATACGTCATTATTATTTTTTATCGCATGACACTCAAATATATCGTGGATCTAGGATAATTATCGCATGTCTGGCAACACTGGGTATGAATGGTAACGGACGGGTGACCAGACAGGAGACTGACACATATTTGCATTACGTTCCATTCTACTCTATCATTTCCATTCTACTATGAGTATCTTGAGTGTAGCATCGTGAATATATTTTTCACTTTTGTGTGAATATAATAAGATATTAGTCCAATATTTTATAAAAATACACTAAAGTAATAATGTACTGCTGATTATTTTAACAAAAGAGATTGAATATTACCTAAAAGTATCATAAATCAAACTGTAGCTTTATTCTCTATGCATAGAACGGAATGGTTGAGAGATAGCAGGTTGGATTGCCGCCGATCTCGGCACAAAAAAGATTGGTTTTGTTATTGGCATGCAGATTACAGATCGATCTGTGGATATGGTCTGATCTCGGATCGTTTTCAATCTTGGATTACAGATACGATATCAATTTTGGGCGTTAATCCGTCCGGCTTGCCACCTCACGAACTGAAATTAAAAAAGGGTACTCCCATTATGCTATTCGTAATATATTTTTTACCCATTACCCCTCCCAATATGTGCAATGGGACAATACTTTTGATATAGGAATTGCGAGACAATGAGAATGTAGCTACTATCATCACCGGCCCCGCGGCCGGACAGCTCGCTCACATTCCGCGGATACCGATGATACCGACGGATTTGCCTATATATTTCAAAAGATTACAGTTTGCTATAAAGATATTGTTTGCCCAGGGACAACATTTTTTATTGTTTGGCATCGATCTAAGAAAAGAGTGCTTTTCTCAGGGCCAACTACATGTTGCACTTTCTCGAGTAGGGTCTCTTGAAAATCAATATGATTTATTACCATCTACAAATACCACTGCTAACATAACATAGCATTAAGGTAAAAATGGAACATTAAAAATAAAAACTAAATAAAATTAAAAAGATTTCAAAATAAATAATGAAAAAGTAAAAATAAATGTAAAAAAAACCCAGGATCAAAAGTCGGGTCGGGGTGCCATATTTTTTATTCCATAAAATATGTGATAATAAGTACGTATAGGCATACATTCTCATATATTATCAGACACGATTGCTTCCTTAAGACGGGAAGGAAGTCTCGAATTTTCATACAAAAAGAGAAAACGTTTCTCTCCCCCTAAAACATCACCGATTTTGATGATTTTTGGAAATGTTATAGATGTTATCAAAATCTAGGTTTATAGGTTTTGATTTTTATCATTTTATTAATGGAATTTGAATTAATGGGTATTTAAATTCCGATCTTTTCTCAAAACTTGTTTCTCTAGTTGGTGAATTGTTTATATGAAAACTAATGATAAATAAAGAAAAAGGAAAACCTATAAACCTAGTTTTTTCTGTCAGTTATAAAATAAGACCAACATTTTTAGATTTGATAAATGTTTACTATAAGAGAAACGTTTTCTTCCAGAACGCAAATTATGCGGAAATTCTAAGTCAAAACTTGAAGAAGCTGCAATTGTCCTTATCGCACAATTCTGTTCGGGGGGCAGGGTAGCTGCATAGAATAAATAATAGTAGTTTAGTAGAGGTATTTGCATTAGTGATGTCAATATGCCTTTTCGATATGTTGGATGGTGAGTGATGGGAAAAAATCGATGCTGTAGATATTTTTATTCTACCAATATGAATGTTTTTCTGACTAGTACATTTGAATTATCGAAACTAAGAAATATATTATAGACGTACAAACCCCGATATAAAAAAATATAAACATGTTCACAGATCAGTTCTTATAAATTTAATATTTTTACCTATCCTTCTAAGTATACCTATGTCGTGAAATCTTAGTTTCTGTTCTAAAGCCTACATTATGACGATATTCTCAATTGAGCCGATGTTCTAGATATATAATGTAAATAAAATGTCACAACAGTTTTTGTAGCAAATCTAGTAGTCTTTAAAGTAAGTAGGAATAAGATATTTGTTCTTCGTGACACATAAAACATGTTATTTTTTATAAAATAAACTCATCGCCTAATACAAAAAACAAACAAAATGAAACCGACTTCTAACACCCAAAAGCCTGGTATAACTTGTTGAAGTCGGTACCACGACAATTTGAAAGTATGATCTCAAGATTGTGGTCATGGTGTCTTCGACAACTTATTTTACACTTTTAGTTTTAGAATTAGTTTCCATCATTATGTTGAATAAAAACACCATAAGTCATGTGCGGGATTCGAACCCGCGAAAACGAAAAAGAACGATAGGAAAGATTTCAATTATGACGTCATATCATGTTAGCTCAATTGGTTAGAGCATACCCCGGCTAAAGGGGTGGATGGACGCGGGTTCGATACCAGCACATGACTTAAATTTTTCCTATCGTATATTTGTAACTTTGTAATATGAAAATAATGTTTGATGGAAAAAAATATTGATTAGGAGCGGGATCAGAAGCTACAATAACGGGTACTTGTAGTTGCGGGTTCGAATCTTGCCAGTAGCCAATTATATTTCCATCTAGCAGGATTTAAAACAATATTATATTAAAATCGGTGACTCAACTGTATGTCCGGTAATATCAATATAATTTTAAAAACACAGCGAATTTACGTTAGCATATAATTAACAATCAAGCAACTAGGGAATTTTATGTAATTTTTTTAATAAAATATATAAACAGTATAGATATATTATATAGCATGCAATATAGTAGATTATACCTACGAAATATTAATTAAACATATCAATAGCTTGAACAACAATAAAACGAGTTCGCTAAAAGCAATTAGACTATAAAGTCAGACAAAAAAAAAATCAACAACATTAAAACATGCAAAACTTAACAAAATGTGAACTATCTTAACTTTTCAAAAATTATCAAATCTGATATCAGCCTTTTGCAGTTGATCTGTAACATGGTTAATTCGTTTATTTCTCCAACTTATTTATGAAACTACGCTTCATTAATTATTGCCTTTTTATAGCTGATAGGCTAGCTTTTGACCACTGTCTCATCTGATGTTAAGTGATTAAGTGATGTGGTCGAAAGTGTTGTTCAGACTAACCTAGAATTACTGGCTCTCAAGGACAACTGCCGGAACACACCGTTAGGTGCTTGGCAACAGATTTTCTACTTGATTGTAATGGTAGTGTGATGGTAGCTAGCCAGGCGGACATCCGCAAAATCTCCTATCACCATTCTGTATGACTGCCATCTGCCATCGTAAGACAACAACCGGGACCGACGGCTTTACGTGCCGTCCGAAGCACGGAATTTCGCTAGCGGTCACCCATCCAACTCCTGACCGCGGCGGACGTTGCTTGACTTAGCTGATCGATTAAGTAACGGCTAAGCCAACTTCGCTACGAGCACCATGTTTTAGAATGATTGTTAGGCAATATATTTAAGTTGGCATGTTCTTCTAAATAATTTAATGAAGCTGGTATTTATTGGGGTGCATTTTGTCAATGTTATTATTTAATTTAAAATGCCAGACTTCCACAACATGTTCGGAGATGTTCCTTATGAGTACACCATATGTATACGAAACTTTTGTCTTCTAGCCATTGAGTCACCATGTAGTCGTTAAGGTCTTGTACTTCTGCAGTTTCTCGTGAGTCCTTCAGAATATAACACCAGCCTTCCCTGATGCGATCTTTTCCAAGGTACAAGGTCTTTTACGCTTCAATTAAGTATTGTTGACAAGCACTTCGTATACACTAGTAGCTTGTTAAACGTAATAATTACAGCACAAATATAACAAGCCAATGAGCACCTTCGTCTTGTTTTATTTTTATAAGGACAAAGGAACAGTTTCACAATATTTTCTTAAAGTAAATGTATTATTATTTATAATAATAATTTTGAGACCAACATCGAACGTTTGTTCAGTTTGAATTATTAACTTGATAAACTAAGCAGATTTATACTACCTTGAAATGAGTATACTAAATATAATACATATTTTTACTCAAGTCGACGAAAAGTAAGCGGCGCGACAGCGGCGGGCGGCGCGGTGGCGCGGCTACAGTAAAATAATTGTGATATTGTGACTCGACTGCTCTGTAGTACCTATATACATATATGTTTATAGCATTTGACGGAGGGGCGGGGCGCGGAGCGCGAGGTCGGCGGTTAGCTGCGAGACAGCATCACTTTGTTGAAATACGTATTTCTCTGTGGGTGCTTCTGTTCCTTGTCCTCATATGAGTATTGACTGTAGACTGTAATAGTAGTAGGTAATATAATGTATCCAATTATTATTAGTATACCTATACTCTAAACTTCAGTGAAATCTTTTTAAAAATACTCGTTGATGTCATTTATTCCGTTTTTAATTATGTTTTCAATCATCAAATTCCGCACCCAAAGGGAGCCAGCGATACACTATTGCTAAATACATTATAATTTAGGTATGTCCTGCATTTACTGTACGTTTATGCGAAAATATTTGAATAATAAATGTCCACCCGTGCGAAGCCGGGACGGGCTGCTAGTAAATAATATCTTATGAACATAGATGTTTATAACTACACTAGCTGACCCGGCAAACGTTGCTTTGCCATATAAATAATTTTGGCTATTAAAAAATAAGGGTTGATCGTAGAAGGTGAAAATTGAGGATTGTATGTATTTTTGTTTGTTGTATCATAAAAAAATAGAAATTAAAAATTTTGTCTAAAAAATAAAAATAAAAATTTAGGGGTGGACTACCCCTAACATTTAGGGGGATGAAAAATAGATGTTGGCCGATTCTCATAGATACCGGATAAGCACAAAAAATTTCATCAAAATCGGTCAAGCCGTTTCAGAGGAGTATGGCAACGAAAACTGTGACACTAGAATTTTATATATAAGACTAGCAGCCCGTCCCGGCGTATGTATGTACTCGAAAGGGTAAGTTCTCCTGTACATTTTTTAAACTGTTAAGCTTAGTAAAGAAAATCACATTGTACCTACACTGAAAATTTTTGCCTAGCGTATGGTCGCAAAAAGTTGTACCTACTTAAGTACATTTTGTGACTTAAACTGAGTTCAAATATAGTAAGTGAAACCTTATTAAATAGTATATGAGCCGAAAGTAGTTTGCATTGCCAGTTCATTGGGCGCCAACAACGAATCCTTTTTTATATTTGAATACTTTTATTTTCTGCCACGAGTATTCTACATGCTACAACAATATTAAAATTTACGTGATGTGATGATTTTAGTGGAACCTATATAAGTATACAGGTAGTAAGTAGATAAAGTACTACAATTTATACAATATGCTCTAGTAATACTCACAAAAATAATTAGTTAACTGTTTAAGAGATACTTAATAATGAAAGATTATTGATAGACTAGACATCACCAATAAAACAATGGCTGTACATTTGTTGGAAGTGAATGATTATAAAAACAAAATAAAATAAACCACTATTTTAAACTACTTACCAAAAACTTATACGAATATTAAAAACAATTAAAACATATTTTCAGAAAACATCAAATAAATCAATACAAAGTATAAAACAAAGTAGCTTAAAGCAGCGGGAAGCTACTTTTATGCTTTACTATGTATGCTTAGATCTTAATTGTAGTTAGTGCAAAATATAGTTTTTTTTTCTGTTATTGTGATGGAACAAGCACGATGCCCACCTAATGTTAAGTGGACCTCTGCCTATAACAGATGCATTTCGTAAACGATGAATTGCACTGCGCCCGTCACCTTGAGACATAGTTGTTAAGTATGTGCCTGTAATTTCACTTGCTCTCAAGGACTGCTGCCGGAACACACCGTTAGGTGCTTGGCGACAGATTTTCAAATAGTAAAGAACACTGATTTCTGATTGAAATTTTAGGTTTCTAATGTGATGTCGTAAGTAAATATTTTTTGGGCGCTTATAATGCAAACGCTGGCTATTTAAGGACATTCTGTAAGAAATATATTGGTATCAGCATTGCACCCGTAGCTAGTATCATATATAATCTAGTGATCATTCCAGATTGTATTTATAATTAACCAATGAGACTTCAAAAGCGACATGATGCCTAGACGTAATAGTTTTCGACGCGTTACGATTCTAAATGAGGCATCTTCATTTCTTGACTCTTCGAGCGCACGATTTATATTTTGATTTCGGCGTTACTGACGTCATGTTTATTTAGTTAGATGAACTGTACTGCGCCCATCACCCTGACTCATACAGTTGCTAAGTCTTATGTGCCTGTGATTTCATAATTACCGGCTCTCAAGGACTGCTGCCGTAACACTATATAAGGTTCATTCTATATTAATTCTAGTTTAGCCTGAACAACATCTTCGACCACATCATCACTTACCATCAAGTGAGATAGTGGTCAAAGGCAAACCTATCAAGCATAAAAAAGGTGCTTGGCGAGAGATTTTCTACTAGTCAAAATGACCTTCTACCATGCGGTGAAGCTCAAGCTCGCGGTGGGTATCAAAATGTTTGAAGCGCTCGTAGCGAAGTTTACTTAGATGTTCTCAACCGATCAGCAAAGTTAAGCAACGTCGCCGGCAATCATGACTTGTATAGGTGACCGCTAGTGAAATTACTTCTGCGCATTTCCGGGCTTCGGAGGGCACTTTAAGCCGTCGGTCTCGGTTGTTGTCTTAGAATGGCAGTCGTTATAGCATGGTGGTAGGGTATTTTGCGAATACCCGCCTGGCTAGCTACCACCCTCAAGTATAAAATCTGTCGCCAAGCACCTAACGGTGTGTTTCGGCAGCTGTCCTTGAGAGCCAGTACTTCTAGGTTAGCCTGAACAACATCTTCGACCACATCATCACTTACGTAAGATAGTGGTCAAAGGCTGACCTGTCAAAAATAAAAAAAACCCATAGGCCCGCTGCACGGCAGTCTATTACTCAATTACCACTGGGGTATCGTTGCTTCATTTATGTGATACATAATGTAAAAAAAAAGTTAGACAAGGGAATCTGAGGGTCACATGGTCAATTACAAACAAAACCTCCAAGGAAAAGAAAATTATCCAAAAAAAAAATTATAAAAAATGTTTGTATAATATTAAGTTTGTAATCATAGTAACCTACATAAAAAATAACTAAACCATAAAAATTAAGGCGTAAAATCAGGTTTTTTTTATGATCCTCATAAAAATATTTTATGGCCAACATATTTTTGGTACACCAGCGTTAGTGTTTAAGACGTTAATTTTATTATTTTTAGGTAGTGCTTTAGCAATAAAAATATTGATGATGTACTATATTTTTATTCAAACAGACATTTAAAAAAGGAGGGTAAATGGGTTTAGTAGGTAGACAAGGTATAGTACCTACTACATACCGATAGTAACAAACAAAACACGCTTACTTACATAGTTAAAAGTGTACCTACTGCATATATTTTCTATTATAAAATGGGAACAAACCTTTTTTCACTCACGAAAGCGCCCCCTACATTTTTAGGGTTCCGTATCTTAAATGAAAAAAAAAGGAATCCTTATAGGATCACTTTGTTGTCCGTGTGTAGTTTTAGTTTAGTTTTTTATTGAGACTTCGCTATCCGTCCGTCCGTTTTTTTACCGTTTCTTGCTTGATACTAATAACGGTGACAGGTAGACGCTTTTACTATTGACAGCATATTTAGTTTTATGTTCTCTTCACTACATAGTATAAAACAAAGTCGCTTTCTCTGGCCCTATATCCCTATGTATGCTTTAATCTTTTAAGCTACCCAACGGATTTTGATGAGGTTTTTTTTTAAATAGATAGAGTGATTCAAGAGGAAGGTTTATATGTATAATAACATCCATTAAATAGTGGAAAAATACTGTTATTTTTGAGGTTTCTAATGTGATGTCGTAAATAATTACATTTTTTCCACTTACATTGCAAACGCAGGCTGAACCCTACGAGATTTATCAAAATAATGAATGAATAAATCAAAACTACTGGATCGATTTTTATCATTTTTTCAGTAAATGACATAGGCTATATATTTTATACCCGTGCGAAGCCGGAGCGGGCCGCTAGTTAAATATAATTAATTAAAATAAAATAAAATAAAATATATAATTAAGGGGGTCCCATACAATAAAAGAGGTATACGGCGTACCTACCCAGCTCAATCGGATACTGCGAAAAGATTAGGTAACAGATAATAGTACGGAACCCTTCGTGCGCGAGTCCCACTCGAACTTGGCCAGTTTTATTTTTGTATGTTATTGTGACAGAACAAGCCCGAGGCCCATCTGACGTTAAGTGGACTAACCTCTGCCTATAACACATGCATTTCGTCAACAACGAATTGCACTGTGCCCGTCACACTGAGACGTACAGTTGTTAGGTCTCATGTACCTGTAATTTTTCTGGCTCTCAAGGATTGCTGCCGCGGGAACACACTGTTAGGTGCTTGGCGACAGATTTTCTACTTGAGGGTGGTAGCTAGCCTGGCGAGCATTCGCAAAATGCCCTTCTACCATGCGGTGAAGCTCTAGCTGGCGCTGGGGATCGAACCAAGGACCTGCGGCACGGCAGTCCATAGCTATTGCCGCTCGGTCATCAATGCTTCTTATTAATTAGTCAAGCGAGTATTAGCTAAATAAATTCCAATCACAATATGTTGATAGTAAGCATCCTGCGGGATTGAGGCGGCTGCGCTGCGGCAGACCTAAATACTATTATAAAATATATTATTTCATTGATCGTTATTGTAGATATTGCCACTGGGCCACTGCTGGATTACTATTTTAAAATATGTTTGGTAGGTTCTTATATCAAAACATCAATAATGTTTACTTATTGGGATACATTTTGATGATTACTTTTTAATCAAAACGCTTCTTGGTTCCACTCTGCTACAAAACTCGAGTTCTTCTCAGATATAATAATTTTAACTTTGCTTGATAAGTTCCCGACAAATTAGAATGCTTGCAACGAATTAAATAAATTGCATGTCTTCGAGACTTGGCAACTACTTGCTAACTTTAGCAGCATATATTTTCTACTCGCGTTTACGTAAACACTTTGACTGGGGTAAAGTTACCTGTAGTTGGTCGCAGTTAGAAAATTAAAAGAAACTGACCAAGTGCGAGTCGGAAAAGTTTTGTACTTAGTTTATTAAAATAAGTACAAAACAATAATAACTAACATATACAATAAGTACTAACAGTGTAATAAATATTGTTTTTTTTATGTGATTGGGACGGAACATGCTTGAGGCCCCACCTGATGTTAAGCTGACTAACCTCTGCCTATAACAGATGCGTTTAATCACAAGTCACGAATTACTCTGCGCCCGTCACCTTAAGACATATTTGTTATGTCTCATGTGCCTGTGATTTCACTGGCTCTAAAGGACCGAAGTCACCCGTTAGGTGCTTGGCGACAGATTTTCTACTTGAATGTAGTCGCTAGCCAGGCGGGCTTTAGCAAAATGCCCTTCCACCATGAGGTGAAGCTCAAGCCGGCGGTGGGGATCGAACTAGGGACCTGCGGCACGGCAGTCCATAGCTATTATGGCTCGGCCATCATTGCTTCAAACTGTTTATTCTTTAATATACAGACATTTGAAACTATGCAATTTCTTGAGATAGAACGTTATATTTAAACCAGGCAATCTACAGGCAATGTACATTGCAACTGCCAGAAACAAAAAAAAATGCTTTCTTTAACAGCTTCAAAAATAAATACAAAATCCAAGTGTTTAGTATTTGCTGGTTGAAATATATTTTTGACAAGTTAAGTCTTAGTGATAGACCCCAAAAGTTGTCAGACTTAGCAACTTTAATGGCCTATTTACTGTTCACAATGAGCTCTAGTTAGTACAGATGGTGTGTTCGGAAAATTATACATGAGTGTAACACTTACAAGTATAGATTCCACATCATCCTCCGCAGTATTGAAATATTAATCCACCTTATATAATCCCACTATCGAAAAGTAGGTCAGCAAAACTTTAATTGCATATATTTTTAAATTCAAATTACTTTTCCATTAGGATATAGTAAAGAACATTGCAATGCAGTGGTGCAAGGCAGCCCACATTCTGGGCTATACTGTAAGTAGATATACTGGTAATTTTTGAAGCTGTGGTATACAAATACTACTGTGCTAAGGCGTGAAAGGCACTGTACAATGTACATACTGTATCAGCCGGGTTGTCCACTGTTTTCAAAGACATAGTCATTTATTCAATTAAGGTGTCTACGACTCAACGAAGCTATTGCAAGTTTTGATATCGAAATATTCCATTATGGACTGCCACGTTCAGCAAATAAAATTTATAGAGCCACTGCGGGAAGAACGGGTAAGAAACTCGAGGCCATTCTTTCAACTTGAATTTTCCTTCTGTGAGCGTTGTAATTTGTTTGGAAATTTAATTATATAAGCCGCACACAATTACCTAAGATGGTAATTGTGTGCAGATTTGTCTTTGCTAATCAAACACCTGGCAAACGTTAATTTATCTTTATTCGCAGGGATTGTAATCGAGATTGTCACTGTTATATTTAAATTTACTAATTTTTTTACGTACACACATAATGTTTTCATATATGTATATACAGAGTCGGTAAACTAAAAGTGGGTATTAATTTCTTAAAAAAACTCTCAGTGATTCCCAAGGATCCATTACATATATGGTTCGAGTTGCACGCTTTTGTAAGAAAAGAGTCTCTATCCCAGCAGCAGCTTCCCACAGCAATACACCCATACGACATAATACTGTGGATGAACGCGTAATAAACTAACCGAGCAGTAGCTACGCCTGTTAACTGCCTTATCTTACGAACTGCATATGCAGCAGAACTAAGTCTTCCCGATAGATCATGTATATGTGGATCCTAATGTAAAGTTGAATCTATTTTGATTTCCAGGAAGACAGTTGCATTGTCCATAAATAATTTATCTGGGTTAAGCTACAATGTTTGGTTCAATATTAACATTTTATGAAGAAAAGTTTTAACATTAGTTCATTTTTTAATTTAAGAGATTATTAGCGGCGAACCATTGATAAAATATTATTGATATGAATAAGTTCACTCATTATCATGTACTCATCATCATCATTAATATACGCTAGAAACAGAAAAGGTCCTCAAATTGATCATTGTGGTACTCCTATTTATACCTTCATTAAGTTGAGCATAACACAGGTATAATGCCCACCCTTGGCAGGCGTCTTGTGGATCGCAGTGCAATATGTCAGTTGGTCAGGAAGCGCTGCTGCCCACTTTCTGCCGTGTCATCCTTAGTCGCCTCTACGCCACGGGTAGAAATGGGAGGTGACATTCTAGACCGGCACCCCATGGGCACAACTTCACATAACAGTTGAAATTACTGGGCAAATGAACATAAGAACTGACGTCTTAGAATGACGAGCACAGTGCTGTGCGAAGCAGAACAAGGATGGTGAGAAACGGAGAGGCGTGCCATTTACCATCAAGCGTGTGAATGGTAAGGTCTCGCCACTTAGGTACCATATATTTACCCACAGTAAAAAAAAACCTAGAGGTTTACAGGAACATATTAGTGTATTCATTACATCGAAACATTTTTAAGCAACACAATGCCAAAAAGATGGTAATAAGCTCGCCCCAGCCATTATTTGGGACCCAAGGGCATTTGATTGAATGTGTGTGCTAAACACTGCTGCTTATACCCGTTCAAGCATATTTATACTAGATTCTCTTTGGTCTTATTTAATCAAATAGCTCCTCAAAACTGCTTAATGTCCTACATTTATTATTTAAAATTAAGCGTTTTGAAAAATCTATAAAATAACTGTCAGAGAGTGGGTGTTTGGTTAGAATTCGTTAATTTTCAATAATCTCTCTGGTTTAATATTAAAAACAATACAATTTAATGTACTGCTACGTCACCCTACATCTTAAAAATGTTTATTTATACACTGCCTACATCAAAACAGTAATGACATGGACGTCAACATGAATGTCGAAACATAGTTTATCATCATTTCCTAGTGCGATCCTTATGACATGTAATTTCAAACTCTACAAATAACCTGTCACAATAATGTTTACTTAATATTCTTACAATAACATCGTGTAGTAGTAATGTTAACATTCCGTTATTATCGTTGCTGATATTAAAACAATAATAACTTTACTTTTTAAAGCTGAGGTGACACAACACACACAAAGTAACTCGAAAGCTCCAGCGCTCCAGCGCGTACCTCTATTCAGAGCGTAATTATACACATAATATATTTTATTCCGAGTGGAGGTTCACTATTACTGTAAATTATTGTTGATTTCTAAATTTAGGGAAAGATTATTGCCGAAACGTGAATTTAATAATTTACCATCGCATTTATATTACTTGCTTTATTGCTTTTTATAATATATCAACAGCTGAACAAACGGTTATGACAAAAATATAACTTTCGGCCCTGATTACTAGTATCGTAAATGGTGCTGAACATATTGCAGTTACCGGAAAGATTTCTAAAGGCCCTTTATATTTATGGACGTAATAAAAATAACTGCATAAGTAGAATATATGTTTATTTTATGATTATATTAATTACCGTTATTTTTTTTTTTTACTTTGCAGTATCCACAGTAATAGATGGACAGTGAACTCAGAATACCAGATTTTCTAAAATATATAGCTATTTATATTCGCTTAGTAAAACTAACGCAAGTTTTAGATTACAGTTCCGGGAAGTAAATGTTTTGGAAAGATAAATAACAAAGTGTAAAAGTTCCATCCTAAATAAGATTAAAAAATAATAACTATATAATGCAGACATAGGTCGCTTACAGAACAGCGTGAAACTTACTGAGTTATATGAACAAATTAGTGATTAAAATGTGGAGTAATCTGAAGCCTTTAGAAGACAGACTGCAGGTGACCAAAATTGGGGCTGGAGGTTTCTATTCTTCCATTAGATGTACATTACTGTGCAGCCGCGTGATAGGGTTGTTTCCTTTATCTGGACTCTCACATCACTCCAGTGATAAACTCAGGTAATATACAAAATATATTTTATTCTATTAAAATTTCCACTTAACGCCGTTTAGACGAGAAAGGTGCGACAATGGATAAGAAAATAGTGTGAATACAATGAAGATATAATGACGATGCTCTTGATAAATCAGATTTGATCTGGATATTTAAAAAGAATTGAAATTGAAATAATTTAAAAGACAATCATGGTAATAACAGGTAATTAATGCGATTCGCGAGCATCATTACCCTTGAATTGAAAGTTGTAACGTAGGTACTAGAGCCACGGCCTTCTACTCTTACCATCTATAAAACTACAAGGGCCCAACTCCCACCTTTTAAAAACTATTATGGAAAACAAACATCATTATTTCAAACTTAAAATATGAATACTAAGATTCGTACAGTGGCCGTCACGAAACAATAATATTCTTAAAGCGCTATCTCTATCGCACAAATTATTTGTTTCAATGCGTGCAGCTCGCTCTCACGTAAAAGTTCTAATGTAAGTTTACTGTAGTGGTATGTGGGGGTGCAAATTAAAATTGTTAATGTAAGGTTAAAGCCAGACTTAATTAAGATATGGGAGTTGGCCCCCAGATCAGATAAGACTGCTTGACAAGTGCGATGCCTATATGTAGGTCTATTACACTAATGTTTTATGGTTAAGCATCTCAAAACAGGTACGTGTATGCAAAACGAAAATATACTTAATTATTCAATTAATAGTATTAAGCCTATATTTTTTATATCTGATTTAATGATTGCAACTATTGCCAATAGTGACCATCATGTAGTGATACAATCAATACTGTAGGTGTGCATGTGAAATATCATAAAAAATGTGACATTACTATAGTGATGTTTCAGTTCGTTTTGGTGGGTAATTACTAAATCATGATTTATTTATGGAAGTTAGGCTAGAATACCAAATGTTACTTTTCTTGCTAGTGTACTGTTTAAATTCATTCACATACAAATGATTAATGGTTAGCAATCCACCATTAATAAAAATTTCAGTATATATAAAAGTATATACGATAAAGCAACATATTCCCGATTGTCCCTCCTTGAACACAAAAATAACTTCATTGCGTGAGACAGGTATAAAAGTTGAGCTGACCTATTAACATTGTATCGGAATTTCGAATATATCACTCCATTGCTCGCTTTAAAAGTCAATAAGTCTGTTCCGGTTCCCAGACTTGACCTCCCCTACTCGTCTGCCTTTTTACGCTAATAATGATCAATTAAAATGAAACCAAGAAGATTTTAACCCTATTATTGTATTTTTTAAGAATAAAACTTGACTTTTATTTATCAGATTAGTGCTTGATAATATAGATGAGATTTTGCAACTTATATCTCTTTTGGAAGATTAACCAAAATAAAGCATTTAAATTTATAATATACTTACTTGTTTTTTGGTTGGGTTAAAAAAAGTGTTTTCTAAGATTATCAAACCAAATTTTTCAAATTCTTCATTTTTTTCAATAAAAATCCTGGTTAAAGAAGATTTTTTTTGTTTTTGACATCTTATTGACTTTCAGTCTTCCCATTGTCTATAATTTCGATGAAAATTTATTAAATTTTGTGTAAATTGAAGTGAATGGCAATAACAAAAGGTCACATTTTCTAAACATTGGACAATTATGCACTAATGATGATAAAAACTGAACAAATTTAAAACAGGATTTTAGTTGAAAAATGTATTAAGAATTTGAAAATTTTGGTTTGATAATCTTATAAAAAACTTCTTTTTTTTCTTTTCAGTTTCAATCTCCGCTCTCCATACACTGCCTTGTACGCAGTCAGTCTATCCGGACAATGCCTGATGTTCTTCATGTCGTTTTATTGCTTGATTCAGAAAGAAGTATCATTGAACAACCTCAGTAAGTATATCAAATTCATCAAGATTTTAAAAGCTATTTTGCTTAGATTTCTAATCAGGAAACTTTTGCAAATCGTTGTCGGCTATGGAACCTTAACTCTTTAATTTCTATTATTTAAATAGATAGTTAAAATGAAAATAAGCCAGTGAAATAACCGATGTTGGTAAAAGTGAGGTAATTAACAGAAGATGATGATGATTTATTTATTCAAAGAATTATTATACCATGCACTTACGCAACATCCCCTATAATATGGGAATGTTGCGTTAGTAATAAATATTATTCCTGTAAACACAAAAATAGGTTTTTCTGGAGCCTGATTCTAATCTATAGTTATATTAATTGGCTTAGCCTGTTATACGTTTTTCACCACAGCATCTCTTTAACAAACAAGAGAGCAACATCAAAATTAACAGCAATACAATAATTATTTTCAAAGCGAATCTGCGGTGTCTTCTTTCAGCTATATTTGTTTTATTTTGATCATGTGATCGTTGCAGCTAATACCATCTTCTGTTCGTTGAGTTTGGTATCTTCTATAATCTTGGCCAATATTGGCTGGTTTTTGCCGAGGGTGATGGCTAGGGTTAAGGATATTGAAGCAGACCTGCCCCCATTTTCGAGGGACGTATCAAAGATTTGCAACCGCACTTCAGTCTGCATATTTTTGGCAGCTTCAGGTATTTATGAATCCCCAAACAGCAGAGGTATGTTAATAAGCTTAAAGATTTTGTCTGCCTGTTTCTGTCTAAGAATAATGCTTCATTTTATATATAATGATAGGATGTTCAGTGCTGTATGAATCTTGACGATTAGACGTTTATACATATGAAATGTTTGTAAGATAAAAACATCTCCAGAAATTTGAATGAAGATAGTAATTAAACAACTTTAAACGGTTTAAATCGCGTATATTTATCATTATTTTTGGGTCAGTCACGGGGTGACTGTTCAGTCACCCCGTGACCACGATCACTGCAAAGTGTTTGAAACGTCGGGACAAAAATAATGATAAATATACGCGATTTAAACCGATTATAGTTGTTTAATTACTATCTTCATTCAAATTTCTGGAGTCTGGCAGAGGTTAGCACACTTAACATCAGGTAGCCTTGTTGCGTAACAATAACATAAATGTATGTCACAAGTGTGTGGATATACTTATTCATCCCACCAGGCTAGTAAGTGTTAGTTACAGTTAGTGTAATTGCCATGTTATGTACCTATTTACCTTAAACGCGTAGCGTTTTTGTCTATTTTGATAACTGCACATACCTACGTAAGTATACAAAATGTTGTGAACTTTTACAATATGTTGTGGAGGTAGTAGAATTCAGATAAGAACCCTTTTTTTTTAAATATTATTTCACAACCAATGTACCTACATAATATTTGGTCTGACACTATAATTGATTAAATTTTTGAGCGATCACTTACATCTAAACTGAGCATTGTACTAATTACTAATGCGAGGAAACATTTCACAATCGTCATGCTCTCAAATGACTTTCATACAATCAGGGTTTCCGTAACTGTCTTTGCTTACTGTGACTCTGGTTGCTCTTTTCTATTCATCACTATTTGTAACAACAAGGTTTTTAACTAGAGATTTGCGATAAATGTCGAGCCACTGCCAATATTTTTAATAAATATTTATTATGCAGTAAAACAAATTAGTTATTGTTTTACTAGTACAGTACCAGAAGATTTCTCTTTGTTAAGTGTGTTCCAAGCCATTCATATGCTCGGAAGGGTGTATTATGTAAACTTTCAAGGTAAGCATGGAAAACATCTTCGACCACATCATCACTTACCGTCAGGTGAGATAGTGGTCATAAGCTAACATAAAAACAATATAAAGCATAAAAAAAATTAAACTTATTGGAATTAAGACATTAATTAATTACGTAATACTAAGAAGCGATACTTACTTGTTCGGCAGAATAAATAATGAATATAAAATACCATTTTTGGTTTTCCAATTTTCTACTTACACAATACTTACATCCCAGGACCTACGCATAATATTCGTAGCAGAAAATTTAACTTTCTTCTAGCATTTCGAGATACAACCTGCTTTCTAAACATGTGTGATAAAAAATGTTACCATTTTCAGTTGAACACATTCTGTCATTAGTCTATGGGTTAGCATTAGCATATTTTTGCGCAGCAGATAACATCATCGAATCATTTTTTCGTTTCAATATGCCTTTTATCTTCGACTATACCTCATTTGCTTTATGGAAAGGTATACTTATTGAGGTTAGTATTAGATTAACTTATATTTCTTTTTCCTAATAATATATTTTTTTATCCAGTGTGTGTGTTTGATACAAATTTTTGAAGCAATGATGGCCGACCGGTAAAAGCTATGTACTGCTGACTAGTTCGATCCTCACCGCCGGCTTGAGCTTCACGGCATGGCGTAAGGGCATTTTTCGATTGCTCGCCTGGCTAACTACCACCCTGAAGTAGAAAATCTGTCACCAAGCACCTAACGGTGTGTTCCAGCAGTAGTCCTTGAGACCCAGTAAAATTACAGACACATGAAATTTAACAACTATGTCTCAGGGTTACGGCCGTAATGCAATTAGTGACTTCAAAAATGCATCCGTTATAGGCAGAAGTTAGTTCACTTAACATCACGTGGGCTTCGTGCTTGTTCCGTGACATTGATATTAAACAACTCTAGAATGTCTTATCGAAAAGTTTTCTGATATATTTTATAACTACGAAAACACTTTCGAAACATACTTGGCGCAAAATAACTAAATAAGACGCTTTAAAAAGGGCGGATGTAAGCTAGTGTCGTAATGAATGGGATGGTTTGTACATATGTTTGCTTACCATTATTAACTTTGTAACTGGAGGTAGTAGTAGTGTTGAGGTTCTAAAATATCACAGTAGTCGCATTCAATTCCAATTTTTATATAAATATTTCTATAAAGAACTCGATATAAACTTAGTCCACTTGGCCAAAGCTATGGCACGTAGCCGCGATATATTCCGCCATAGAAAAAATATAAATATATGTTGTCCATAACTAAATTGATATTTATTACTCACTTTTATCCAAATTTATTGAGTTTATTTAATAATACGATGATGAGCATTAATACAGAATTAATACAACCGTATACAAGGAAAGTTTCACTACTACACGCACAGCTGTATGTGTGTAACTTGTCACTACAAGAAGCGCGGGGCACATGAATAAATAACCTTACAGAAGGAAAGCTTCACTACTACAAGCACAGCTGTATATGTGTAACTTGTCAATACAAGAAGCGCGGGGCACATGAATTAATAACCTTACAGAAGGAAAGCTTCACTACTATATATATACTTATTCATAGGGCAACTTATTTCCTGGTAATTTTTTGAATATTTGGAACCCAATTATAAACTCAAAATCGAGATAATATATGACAATAAGTGTTAATTTAATATCTGTAACAAATAAGACCCATGTTCTAGTAGTTTTTCAAATATTTGGTATCCAAAAATGAAACTTAAATCGAGGAATATATCCTCACCTGTCACTTCGACATCTGTCATGTCTGTCCATCAGTCTGCCCGCCCGTTTGCTCGTCTGGGCTCATTGCCGAATCCTAACTCGCAGTTGCCCAGTTTTTCATTTTCAATACTCTAATGACAGCCCTTTGAAAAAACTTAAGAATTTTGGACTTTGGAAGCTTTCCTTCTGTAGGGTTGTTCATTCACGTGTTAGTAATGTCACTAGCAGTCAACCATCCAAGTCGTGATCGTGGCGGACGTTGCATAATAGCTGATCGGTTAATAACGGCTCAGCAAAATCTTCAAAATATCTACATAATGCAGGAAGTTGGAACCTTAAATTCTAAATGTAGACTCCTACACGTCGGTCTTTTTTCTTTATAATCAGTGTTTCGTTACAGGTTTTCAACATACAATCAACTTTCATTTGGAGTTTCAATGATTTACTTCTTATGGTGAATTCTATTTATCTTACGGAACATTTGATTACGCACAACAATCTATTGAAATGTGCAGTGCGACAGGTAGGTATAAAAAATCTTTATACATATTATTAGCAAATGTGCTTAGCGCGGTGAAATCAGTACTACAACATTTTAAGATAAGTACTTAATATTTGAGCAATAGTTTTTGGCTGCCAAAAACAATGACGGAAGTCCTCACATCAAAGACAAAGCTTTATTACAAAGAGATTTAAATTACTTATAGGACTTAAAACTTCCACCGAATAGAAGGATGCGGGTGCAAGTAACTGCATATGTACAAACATCATAATAATGTTATATGTTTTCTATTGCAGAACAACTTCTCAGCAAACACATTTCGTGTCCAATACCTTAGCATCGTTCATTTGGTCAAACTGATAAACAGACAAGTTGGCATTTATATAATAGCATCGTTTGGCTGTAATTTGTATTTTATTTGCACTCAGCTATTTTACACGTTAAAGTAAGTGACGTAGAGTTTCAGAAGCTTTTCGTTGTGTAAAACCTGTTTTCTATAAATACATTTCAATATTTCTTTGCAGCAAAACAAGAACTGGACATTTTGTGGCTTGTCAAAACAGAAATCCTAAGAATTACGAGTGAGTTTTTGATTCTATATTTGTATTTAAAATAAAAGAGCTATATATTATTATGATAAATAATGTGATGATAATAATAGAGCTACACAATGTCAACCTCATACCTAGCAAGGGTGGTAGTTGTCACCTGCCTACCTAAGATTGGTAGTAGGGAGCATAAGAGAAACAAGAAAAGAAGTCAGTATACAGTATATTAAAGAGAAGGGTCGTGGATCTCAGACAGATATGGCAATTAGCAAGCTTCCTTGTTGTAGGACTTATCTCCGGTCCGCTAGTAAACGAGTTGATGCCCAGCAGCAGGTCTGCCGTGCAGTGACTCAGCCCCAACACTGCCGCACCGGTAGGTTGTCCCAGCTAGGTGCTGTAGAGACGTGAGGTTTGGCCGCGGGAAGGCCGGAGTACAGGCGTCGTACGGAGGTCAGCCTCGTATTGGAAGGTTCGTAGTTGAAGCCTCGTACTGGAAGTTTCGTAGTTGATACCTCGTACTGGAAGGTTCGTAGTTGAAGCCTCGTACTGGCTCCCGGGAAGGCACATGTGCTCCGGTCAGATTGGGTCTAGTAAGATGTTGAGCTGGTGGGTCCACTGTCCCTCTGCTGCTGAGCATGTAGGGGCCCGCAGAGGGCCTTTAGGGATGTGGCCCGCCAGCAAACAACATATGCCATAAGGGCCAAAGATCATTATATGCTGCTGGTGAAGAATTTGCATCCGCTAAGGTTTCCACTACCGAGCATAAAGGGACTAGCTAGGCCCTTCGCGGATGCGAACCACCAGCCGCATTAGGATGCCAGAAGGGCCAAGTAAGTATGTAGGTGCTGGTCAGGAGGACGCACAATCCACGAGGTCCGTTCACTACCGAGCATAAAGAGACTAGCCTAGGTCCCTCGTGAATTGCGCAGCAGTTCACGAGGGACCTAGGCAATTGAACAGCTACCAGCAACATGCTTTAAAGTTTGCCAGAAGGGCGTAGTACACAAGTAAGTGAGTTGAGAAGCAACAGAAAAATACAGATAGGTTATACAAGATAGTTATGCTAATAGCTAGAAGAGCTATTAGCATGTTAAAACACATAACAAACACAGTAAATAGCAGTGAGGGTTTCCGAAGTTTAAGACTAATGAAATTAGACTGAGTTTATTCTACTATTATAAGTTGGGTCTTATTTAAATCGCTTGTTCAAGGCGTGGCTTGGGGCAAAGTGACGCCGATTTTCACTGTCGTGAATTAGTAAACTATGCCGGATGTTAGTGACCCCTTTCGTTTTTTAAACACAACGTTCCTCTAATAGGAAGTGAAAATCACCTGTGGTGATATTTTCACGTTCATTAGTTTGACAGTTACTGAGTTATTGAGTAAGTACTTTTTATGTTCTATTGATGTATTATTTTTGGTTCTATAGTTATCATTGTTATATAGTCGTATTCAAAATTGTTTTTTATTTTAAGATTTAAATAATTATTTAGTTAGCTAGATATATTATAAAAATATTTCTATCTCCTAGGGCAACATCTAGATATTGCAGATTGAAAGTGTTAGAGTATGCGATCTCTATCGGTTTATTGATGAATTACTTCAGCGAGTAGCGCTGGTAGTGAAATCGTATTGAGAACCGATAGATAATTCCATTTTGCAGCTAACTGAATAGATGGCGCTAATTTAATTAATATATGTTTTTCACCTGGCTTTTTAGTAAGTTGACATAGTTTGCATAAATGAAAATGAAAGAAGAGTAACAGATTCAGCTGTATAATGAAGAAAGTAGTAGATTACAGACAGGTTGACGCAATGGTAGGCTGTACCCGTAGATGGACCCGGCGAATGGCCGTTTAGTCTGTCGGCGTCAGAAACGCATGGAGGCTCCAGTTATTTAAGTTCCAGGTTGCAGCAACTAGTATGCCCACTGGGTCCTTCTGCTTCCTAGCAAGGCGGTACAAGCAGAGCCTTCGTCGATGTGTCCCACCAGCAAATACAAAATAGTCTTAAGTACTCAAGAGAGAGTGATTTTATTGCCCGAAGGGCGCAGGTATACAAGATGCTAAAATAACAGATAAGATTCATTGATGAGGGTAAATGAAAAACAATTACCAAGATGTAATCAGCTAGAAGAGTATATATATAACAGCTACGTAGTATAACGTCACTGCATATTACACTAATAGTGAAGAAGTCACAAAGGTAATGCACATGTGGTGTAATGCACAAAATAAAACACAGTAATTATTGAAGTAAGGTTAGACCATAGAAAATTTATCCACCCTTTATGGGGTTATAAGGAAAGCACTCAAATTATAACGAGATTTTAAAAATGTAAATATTTATGGTTTGATTTACAGGGCGAGAATAAGCAGTCGCTCCATTCTCGTCACCATGAAGCCTCGCCTCCAGCGCACTTGGGTCACACAGATAACCCTATTTGGCAATGAAGCGATAATTCTTGCTTATTACCAAATAAAGAGATAAAATGCGTGCCTTGAAACAATGCAAAGGCTGTGGATCAAACATTTGACAGCGGACTGTCATTCCATGATAGTTCAGTAATAAAGTTTGAGTATTATAGTGACACCTCGCGGATAGTTTTAGCATGGTTAGGACGTTCAGCTACTGGTAAGGTACGATCTTGGACATGTATCTATGGACTGGAAATACTTCTAAAATATACGTGTATACCTAAAACATGAAAATGGCTTATTAAATGGCACCGATCGTAAGAGTTGCTCTCTCTCTCTTCAAATTATAACGTTTTTATCGATATCGATGATTCATGATATTACTGTATATAAAACCGGTGCGGTAGTGTACATGTATGCATGTAGAGAACAAACACACACCCTACGAATATTGATATATAATGAAGTGTAACTCTCATACAGTTACCGCTTTGATTTCGGACTTTAAAGGCCGGTAACGCATACTCGATACCTGTGGTGTTGCGGATGTTCGTGGGCGACGGTGATCACTAGCCACCAGGTGAGCCGCCAGCTCATTTGCCCTCCTGTCCCATAAAAAAAAGTCTTCAAGTTCACAATTATTAACAAAACGTACAATCTTCCAAATTCATTTGAATTGGTTAATTAATTTGGCGCTTAGAAATGATCGCAGTTGTTTTTGAGCTTGACTTACATATCTTGACATATTTATTCGTAGATAT
This sequence comes from Plagodis pulveraria, assembly GCA_963890685.1. Taxonomy (NCBI): domain Eukaryota; kingdom Metazoa; phylum Arthropoda; class Insecta; order Lepidoptera; family Geometridae; genus Plagodis; species Plagodis pulveraria. Next base: position 9,504,332 of record OY982950.1, read on the forward strand.
TACATAAGTATTGAAATAAAAGTTATCAGCACATGGTTGACCCTATTTCCCTGTTTTTTTTTGTTTACTAACATCTTATATTTCTGTCTTCTTGTCATTTATTTTCTAGAACTCTACATGGAATAGAGCACTCACTTTACTTCGCCTATTCATTTTCGTTTCTCATGTTGCGGACTTCGCTCGTTCTTCTGCTGGCAGCCAGGATCCACTCCAACTCACGGGGTCCATTGGTAGCTCTGTATAGCCTGCCGAGTAATAGATTTGATATTGAGGTAAGTTTATTACTTGCAAAGGCTAATGTTTAATTTTTAAGTTTTGTATGAGAAAACGGGACCCAGTGTGGTACCTGGACAGATTTATATTTTTTTCTGAGAGAGTCGTAAGAAGCGATGAAAGGAAAAATACCTAAAGGTGTCCAAGAGCACATTCTGAAGAAGTGCCATAACACTGCAATTCCCAAGAAGCCTGGTTGGGATTATGTCAAGCTTCCCCAATTGTGTGAATGGTAGACATGACTGTTGATGATGAAAAAATAACCCTACGCCGTCCAGCATTTCGTCAGTCCTTTATATCTTTAAAATGCTTTATCTGTAGAAATGTAATAAGTAACTTGTTCGTTATTCAGAATCAGATGTTTACTATGGCAGCTATGATATATTTTCTAATCAACGATTTTTTCCAATACTCTTAAACATCAAACTTCGTATCAGATACTAGTCACGACAACAATAAATACAAGACTAATACTAGGAGTCCAGAACTGAATATAATAAAATTACGCGTTGGTCGAAAACAAGACTATCAAGCTTGACATAAAACGGAAACTGGCTCTTTCGTTTTTTTATGTAATGTATCAGCCGGATCGTCCACTGCTGTACACAGCCTCCCCTATTACGGGGGTTTTTGCCATAATGCCCACGTTTGGCAGGCGGCTTGGGGATCGCAGTGTCAGATGGCAGTTCTTTAGAAGGTGCTGCTGCCCACCTTCTAGTATTTTTCCCTTAGTCGCCTCTTACGACACCCACGGGATGATATGGGGAGGTGCAATTCTAACCCGGCACCACACGGGGGGGAGCATTAGTTATTTTCCACAGACTCCAGGGTCCGTGTCGTTTTTTGAGTTAACTGAGAAATTAATATTAAATAATTACTCATGGCTACGGGGAGCATTCTTACATACTTAGGGAGGAACACAGATATAAGGGCACTATTACAAAAGAGTTACAAACTGGTTTGCACAGGCAATGCGAACGGACCAGTGTCCTCAAGCAGCACTCGTTCACGAGTTGACTCGCGCGCCAGCCATCGTCTTCTTCAACCATTTCTGAGGGAACGACCTGACACACGATGCCACCGCTTGCCAACACATTTTCGTGAGCATGAGCGCTCCGAATGCCCGCGCTAATCCGCTTGCCAAAGTGAACTGACAAGCGGATTGAACTGGCTCTTTAAAACTGCTAAGGACTCTTAAGGCTGTTAGTGACTTTGCGACACATTTTTTAATGTATTACTTAACTAAGTAATAAGTATTAGTTTCATATAAATAAAACTTTTATAATAACGAATTTGAAATACTGAGAACAGTGATCACAAGCAATATTTTCCAGGTGAAGCGGTTTATTGAGCAAATAAACAACACGAAAGTGGCTCTTAGTTGCTTAGACTTTTTCTACGTGACCAGAACTATGATTTTAACCGTGAGTTGTTTTTCAAATTCATAATATAAATGTCTTGATTACTATGCATTATATACATTTTTGAATACAGTGATTTTCTACTTATTTCACTAACTACATTATTTGATCGCATGGAACCTTATTTTTCGTCGTGAATATACGTTGTGAATAATGTAGTTGATCCTTTCCTTGTTCAATAAGATGTTTTTTACCGACGGCATGCCTATATAAAAAAATATTATGAATTATACATTCAGTCAAAAAAGTATCGGGAATCGATGATTTTTTTTATGTTTCTAATTTTTTTTGTTTTATTGGCACAAATGTACTTTAAAACTTGTACGTAGATTAGCCTGAACAACATCTTGTTTTCCATTTTAGCGCGCGGTTTGAGATGCTTCTGTTATTAAGATTAAACACAGTGCTGTTTTTTGTTATATTATGTTCTAGTGTGTATGGTGAATTTCATAATGGACAAAATACATTTGTGCCCTTTTCTCACCTCCTTTAGACTCAAAGGAGATTAGAAAAGGGCACAAACTTGTTCTGAAAACTAATGCATGATACAACCTGTGTAGCTAGATGAAAACTCTATTGAACAATGAAATAATAATTTATATTGTTATCCATAAACATATCCAGGATATAATGAATAAATAATTAATGTTGCGATGTTTGTTAGTTTTAAGTATGTTTAACTTCACACCCTGCATCTGCATTGGCCCCGGTCGTCATGAAGATCGTCTGCGCTAGACTATTGCAGTTTTACTATGCCCACTTGAACGCTAGTCTCATAGACAAATTTAAATGTGCAAATCGTCCGGTTTATGGCGCCACATAATTTGAAATTTTCATATTGGCATGATTATTCCGTAGGTCTTCCGAAGCCCTCGTAGCGAAGATTGCTTAGCTGTTCTTACCGATCAGCAAAGTCAAACAACGTCCGCTACGGTAATGAGTTGGATATATGACCGCTAGTGACGCTGGTACTATTTAACTGGTACTATAAAATCACTTCCGTGATTCGGAGTGCACGTTAAGCCGTCGGTCCCGGTTGTTGTCTTAAGATGGCAGTCGGTACAGCATGGTGATAGGGCATTATGCGAATACCTATATACCACCCTCAAGTAGAAAATCTGTCACCAAGCACCTAACGGTGTATTTCGGCAGCTGTCCTTGAGAGTTTGTAATTCTAGGTTAGCCTGAACAACATCTTCGACCACATCATCACTTACCCTCAGCTGAGATAGTATCAGCTAAAAATATTAAATTAAAATAAATATGTAGCATGCGATGGTTTTTATAATTTTCAGATAATAAAATAGCAAGTTACAAGCTTTAATTATGATAAACATAATTACGATGAGATATATGTATCAGGTGCGATAGTGGTCAAAGGCTTACCTATAAGGGATAAAAAAAAGTTTATACTCGTGATACGTCACGATTATCTATGGCATAATTCTTAACTCACTGACGTGCCGCAAGGCGATGTGCTTTTGCTATTTAGAATTGCGTTTACTAACTCGCGACGTATCACATATAAAACGCTATCTATCTCTTACTTTCAGTTACTCGGGACCATCGTCACCTACGAGTTGGTGTTGTTGCAGTTTAGTAAATAAATATATTAGTCCATTACAGCAAAGAAGAAATAGAACACTAGAAGTTTAAAAGACGCATTAAACCCTCCAAACAAGAAAATGCAGAATTAACACAATGCGCTTCTCCTGCTAACTTTTTTCGAAACATTGAAGGCGTAAACATGAAACTTTTGTCTATGGTTATGTGGTGGTGTTGTCGCAACGAAATAGACGTGTATACATTTCTATTATTAACTGTGTGTCTGAAACAAAGTTTTTGTAGGCCCGTTCTACGTTTTACTACGTATTATAAACAATTTTTGTATGCTAGTTTTTGCTCGATGTTTCGAAAACATTTGTAAGAGACGCGCCTTTAGCCTTTAAAATCTGTATACAACCGTCAAGATCTTGATAATCGTGTGAGCAGATAGATGAAATAAGATATATGTTTAAAAGCTTAAAAGAAGCCATACATTTTCAATGGTGGAAGCCTTCTTGATGGTGGTGACGATTTTGCACGTGCTTCACTACGTTTAAAAAAAATTTTAACCTGGGTTCCCACGTATATCATGTTAGTCTTCTAAGCCTCATGTCAAGCACGGCGTGATGTAACTCTTTTTGTTGACTTATACATGTAAGAAAATATTAACATGGTTTTGAAGGATCACACTATTGGATAATAATATATATTATGTACTTAATCTTGGAACCAACATAGATATTATGGTTGCAGAGAATTTGGCATTATATGCTTCGTCCTTTCAAGCACTAAACCTGTCACTATTTACGAAAATTTGTGTTCCGTCATCTCTAACCGCGACCAGCAGCTTCTAGGCAACTTGATTTAATCCCGCACATGACTTAAATTTTTCCTATCGTATATTTGTGATTTTGTAATGTAATCCGCATAGCAGGCGTTATTTCAAACCTAACAATATTAAAACTTGATTTAAATTTGGAATGTTGATGACTGGACCTGTACTATTGACTCTTAAAGAACTTTGTGTGTGTTTGTGTTATTTATAAGCTTTATATTCTTAGAAGTGATTTTGCTTAATTTCAATGTTAAATAAATAAATTACAAGCACAGCCTGGACACTCGACTCATTCTCTATACAAAAGCCGCGTTCTAACTACCTATTACACAGACACTATACAAATGTAGATTTTGTACACGCGTAAATGTGTGCGTGAAGTCTAAGGTTGTCATCGTATGAATAATTGTTGTACTTACCTACCTAACAATCTTTTGATGCTGTTATTATGAGTTTTTAGACTTACTTATTAGATTTGGTAGGTTATGCGTATCTTACCTACCTTCAGAAACATTTACAAGCACAACAATCAAACTCCATTTACGACGTAGGAATATGCAACACTCAACCGAGTAGGTAACATTACCTCACATATCACTCCATTATATATTATAATAAATACCTACACTAAACAAAAAGTATCATTCGAAGTTCACATTTTATACAAGCAATGATAATAATTACAATCACAATAATAATTTATGTTCTTCTCGTATAATAAACAAACATGAAGTGTGCCGCGTGTCAACCGTAACGAAGGTCGGTATGAGTATTGCCTTTCTCTATGGTAGGTATAGGTTACAAAGACACTAAACTTGTTTCACTGCAAACGAACTCGATATCTACGGATGTTTTTTGCAAACGAAAATCTTCTAAAATAATAATTATTTGAATAGCAGTTTGAATAAAATACAAAGATAAAGTATATTATGTTTGTATTTTTTTCAATACCTACTGTAAATTACCGGTTTTTATAAGTTACCTACTGTATAACTGAAAAACGGCAAATAGGTAGTTACTTAGTGTAGGTTACCAAGAATGACTTACCTCGTTTTATCCATAGGGAATCTACAAAAACTCCTATCCTTTTCTCGTTTAGTTGATAAGCAACCGTAAACAGCACAAGAGTACCCCATTCTCAACTTTTAAAATACTCGTATAATCGTCACGTCATCGTGCGCGAGTTGCGCGTCCCGTACTCAAGTCAGCTGAGCGACAGCTTAGAATCGGTGGCGGGGTGAGGAAGGCTCGTTTTGGTGGGGGGTGAGGAGTGTCCATTCTATACGTAGTATTATTACATGTTCTATGATACAAGGTACCTAAATTTTTTTTCTTTTCTCGTGAGTATAATCCAAAAGTTAAATTAGAAAATATTTAACCATCCACCGCCATAACGTATTTCCACTTATAGCATTACGCACGAAATGAATTTGGATAGATTGCTCTTAAGATTAGTTACTGCAAATGCAGTAAGGGTTACAAGTGTTTTACATAATTAAGTAGAAAATCTGTCGCCAAGCAACTAACAGTGTGTTCCGGCAGCTGTCCTTGAGAGCTAGTAATTCTAAATAAAGCTGATGAAGATGTTCTTCAACATCTTCGGCCACATTATCAATTACCTACCATCAGGTAAACAAATATCAGTTGTTTGTTGTTATCATCTGTTCAGATTGTAAGCGCTACAACTCTTGAAGCAGTCATTGCAGCACTTCACCAGTCTTCAATTCCCGATAAACGTATGTATTTCTTGGAGATATTAACTAACTCTCATTAAAAGATTTTGAATGATACAGAATTTCCGGGTATACATAGGTTTCTTGAGCAAGAGTCTGTCTTGATAGGTACCACTGTAATATCAGTCTGTATTGAAGAAGTAGTGAGCAAACACTACTATGTTAAGGAATGAAGGGCACTGTAATAATTGAAACTACTAAGTGAACGAGACGTCATAAGAATTGACTTCGTGGAGTACGAGCGCAGTGCAGTGTTGAATCCAATAAGGATGGTGATACTGTAACTGCAATGGACAGTCATGACGCTTACCAACAGGCAGACGACTAGTCCGACTTATCAGTATTTAAACCAAAAAAAAACATTTGAGACTTTAATCATAGTGATAATCGGGTAAAAACAATGCTCTTACCGTTTGTAGCTTCTGCGCGAGAGTTTATTTATATTATTTTGAAAGAGAAATGAGAAAATATTTCTTGAATACATCCCAACAAGAAGCGATTTGGATATAAAGCTACTTAAGGTATTTTGAGGCAGAGCTTGGGCTTATTTTATTTAATATGAAAGTGTTTATATGGGTTCACACGTACGATAGTTAGGGGGTAAATAATAGAGCTATGTAAAAATGTATGTTCAAACGTATTAAGAATTTGTATATATTGAGACTAATTTCACTTCAATAGGTTCTACAAATTAAGCATTATCAAAGCTTAATTGCAAATTCGACCTAACAATGTCCGAACGACTGATGTTTTGTGCTACCAGTATATGCGCATCTTGGGGTGGCGTTGAACCAAAAACCTTTTAATATTCAGAGGGTTATTATTGGATTCTAGGCTTTCAGTCATGTTCAGTTAGATTACTTCAATTTGAAATGGATGAATTAATTTGTTTTATGGAACATAGCAGCTGTAAGCCTTTGTTTATTGGAAATGCTGTGATCAAGTTCATTTTCGAATACTTGTATTTTATTTATTTATTTTATTTATTTATTTATTCTATTAGTACCGCACAAACACGAATTACACTAATGATAGGAATAATATTAGTATTAAAAACCTTAAAACCAAACTCTTTTAGCCATCCAACCATCAATTTGTCAACTTCAACTTTTTTCTCAAAAGACCTATCCAAGGTAAAACATTTAATTGACTTTACAAAGTATAAAGAGTAAGAAAAGTAATGAAGAAGAAAAGTAATTAAGGTATTTTATACGTAATCTGTTCAAACTTAGGTTATACGCTTAATTAAGCTTTGTCATATTGATTTAGTCTGGAAAGAAATCTTAATTTAGTTATGCCCAAGGAGGAATGGAGGGGGAGAGGAGTAGTATTATGTTAGTCAGCCTTGTCTCCATCAAGTCGGCCATAACCGCAATGGTAAGAGCGTTGTTCAGCTTAGTCTTCTCTAGGCGTTTTCATGTGAACCACGTTGGAAAATATCGTGACTATAAATACATACTCGTATTTGTCGAATTCTCGTCGCAATTCGAGTTGAATTATCTTGCAAAATAGTTCTAATCAACTGACAAAGGCAGCTGATGGCATTACATTTCAGATGTACATGTTTTTAAAATATATTTGTCTTTTACATTACTAGGTATGTTACCGGTGTATCACTTTTCTCTATTATATAGTGGCTCAAAAAATTAAGAACTCACTACTAGATTTCGTCAGCTTTTGGAACGAATATTTCGAGTAAATAATATTTACTCACATATAACTTTACGTATTGATTCTTTTATTAGATATTTTTGTATTTTTCTGACGACTAAAGACTAGTTATTTGTAGATTATATCAATATTTTAAAAGTGCGCCGTCACCCGCCGAGTATCTATTCTATTTGCACGAAAGCATGGCCGTATTGCCCGCACTCCTCAAGCTGGCGACACGTTTCGTCAAGGAATAATTTGTGAACAAACCCTCCTCTCCCTCTCCATCCACCATGGTTATGCTTTTCATTTTTGGCAAAATTTGTCACCAAAATCCAGTAACAGGCATTTTACTTAAACTAATGGTATCGACCATAATCACGATGGACAAGTAGGTAGGTAGGTAACACTATTGCAGTGCTACGTCACTTATATAAGAGTCTGTATTGTTTGGTACCACTGCAGTCATTCTGCTGCTAAGCAGCCAAACAATAATAAAACACTTAAATGACACTGTAAAATGAAATTACCTACTTAGCAAACTGCATCCATATATGGCATGAATTTTGTCATTTATGAGTATTTGTGAGAATTACTATTCAGCCTTTTAGGTTCGATTGCCAAGGGAACTGACTAGTCCTAATTTTACTCTAGTTAGGTAATTAGATATTATACATTATGGATATTCCGACAAAAACACTCACTTTGAGGATCGAATACGTCATCCCGGGTTTCAAGCATATCAGATGCTCATCATCAGCGAGTGCGCAGCTGCGTCTGCGAGCCCTGAAATCATCATATTTATTAATATCATCCATATATGGCATGAATTTTGTCATAAATGACAAAATTCATGCCATATATGGATGCAGTTTGCTAAGTAGGTAATTTCATTTTACAGTGTCATTTAAGTGTTTTATTATTGTTTGGCTGCTTAGCAGCAGAATGACTGCAGTGGTACCAAACAATACAGACTCTTATATAAGTGACGTAGCACTGCAATAGTGTTACCTACCTACCTACTTGTCCATCGTGATTATGGTCGATACCATTAGTTTAAGTAAAATGCCTGTTACTGGATTTTGGTGACAAATTTTGCCAAAAATGAAAAGCATAACCATGGTGGATGGAGAGGGAGAGGAGGGTTTGTTCACAAATTATTCCTTGACGAAACGTGTCGCCAGCTTGAGGAGTGCGGGCAATACGGCCATGCTTTCGTGCAAATAGAATAGATACTCGGCGGGTGACGGCGCACTTTTAAAATATTGATATAATCTACAAATAACTAGTCTTTAGTCGTCAGAAAAATACAAAAATATCTAATAAAAGAATCAATACGTAAAGTTATATGTGAGTAAATATTATTTACTCGAAATATTCGTTCCAAAAGCTGACGAAATCTAGTAGTGAGTTCTTAATTTTTTGAGCCACTATATAATAGAGAAAAGTGATACACCGGTAACATACCTAGTAATGTAAAAGACAAATATATTTTAAAAACATGTACATCTGAAATGTAATGCCATCAGCTGCCTTTGTCAGTTGATTAGAACTATTTTGCAAGATAATTCAACTCGAATTGCGACGAGAATTCGACAAATACGAGTATGTATTTATAGTCACGATATTTTCCAACGTGGTTCACATGAAAACGCCTAGAGAAGACTAAGCTGAACAACGCTCTTACCATTGCGGTTATGGCCGACTTGATGGAGACAAGGCTGACTAACATAATACTACTCCTCTCCCCCTCCATTCCTCCTTGGGCATAACTAAATTAAGATTTCTTTCCAGACTAAATCAATATGACAAAGCTTAATTAAGCGTATAACCTAAGTTTGAACAGATTACGTATAAAATACCTTAATTACTTTTCTTCTTCATTACTTTTCTTACTCTTTATACTTTGTAAAGTCAATTAAATGTTTTACCTTGGATAGGTCTTTTGAGAAAAAAGTTGAAGTTGACAAATTGATGGTTGGATGGCTAAAAGAGTTTGGTTTTAAGGTTTTTAATACTAATATTATTCCTATCATTAGTGTAATTCGTGTTTGTGCGGTACTAATAGAATAAATAAATAAATAAAATAAATAAATAAAATACAAGTATTCGAAAATGAACTTGATCACAGCATTTCCAATAAACAAAGGCTTACAGCTGCTATGTTCCATAAAACAAATTAATTCATCCATTTCAAATTGAAGTAATCTAACTGAACATGACTGAAAGCCTAGAATCCAATAATAACCCTCTGAATATTAAAAGGTTTTTGGTTCAACGCCACCCCAAGATGCGCATATACTGGTAGCACAAAACATCAGTCGTTCGGACATTGTTAGGTCGAATTTGCAATTAAGCTTTGATAATGCTTAATTTGTAGAACCTATTGAAGTGAAATTAGTCTCAATATATACAAATTCTTAATACGTTTGAACATACATTTTTACATAGCTCTATTATTTACCCCCTAACTATCGTACGTGTGAACCCATATAAACACTTTCATATTGCTTGAACGTGTTTTTGATATTAATATTGTTAGGTTTGCAATAACGCCTGCTATGCGGATTGCATTACAAAATCACAAATACACGATAGAACAATTTTAAATCCCGCACATGACTTAAACTTTTCCTATCGTTTAATTAGTTAGCATCGTCAGGATGCTATCACTATGTCCTAGTTCTAAATGAATTTCTATATTGTTATCATTATCGCCGATGCCAATGGGATATTTGTGATTTTGTAGTGTTTTTGATACCTTGTATTTTACTTGATTACGGATTTTTGATATAATAGGGATGATGATAATATAATTATTTTCCATAAAATGTTACATTTTATGCCATATATATAGTATTTTTAAAATTTTATTTTTTATATGGCGGTACCTACTATTCTGAATGTTATGCTCACAAAGTTACCGTTATAGATCATACAATACACATTATTGTAGAAGAAAAATCTAAATTTTAAATACACAAATATTTTTACCTTACTGTTTTAAGCCGTCCCGTGGGGTGCCGGGCTAGAATGCCACCCCTCATCCCTATCCGTGGGTGTCGTAAGATGCGACTAAGGGTAAAACACCAGAAGGTCGGCAGCAGCGCTTTCTAAGTACTGAGAGAAACTGCGATCCCCAAGACGCCTGCCAGGCGTGGGGATTATGGCAAATCTCCCCTGGGGGAGGCTGTTTTCAGCAGTGGATAATCCGGCTGATACAGAACAGTACAGTTCAGTTTTTTAAGCAGTCATTAATACCTACCGTCCTCATGTTTCAAACGTAAAAGAAAAAGAAGACTAAATTAACGACGCTTAAAATTTCAAAAAAATCTAAGACAGGGCGTGGATTAGATAATGTAAGGAAGTGTCAATACGAGTAGACATGGGTAAGTTTCGGGGCCAACCAACTTGGACGGCCAAGAGATCCGACCGAATCGATGCTTTCTTATCGGATATTACTAAAATAATTAATACAATAACAAATCTCGACTGCGTTTTGATACTATGGTGAAAGGTATCATGTTTGATACCAAGGAATATACATTTCAAGGTTTTTTTTCTGCAACACCAGACATCTGATAAGAGTAAATGCCTGATGACTGTTGGGCAAATTCATTCTCAATAGCCATTATTGAGAGCTAACGAAATAAGTAATAATTCCCAGTATCCTATTCTGATTATTCTAAAACTATTTCTCGAACCACTGAGTGAGAGAAACGGGAGAGTATACAAGTGTAGTTCAATTGATATTCAAACATTATAATTAAAAGCCCTAATATCATTTTTGCAGACATTCAATCTGTCATGTTATATTAGTAGGTGTGATTTAGGATATGATATGATAATATCTCTCAACGTATTTCTACCGTTGTATGGCTTAGATCGGTTGTATTGATTCGTTTACTTTATTAAATGCAGAGCGCTTTATACTCGGTGTAATTTGAGGTAACCCTTTTTATGTGATTCTTTCGGAATATCAGGGGGTCTTGTTCAGTAACAAACACGAAGCCCACCTGACATTAAGCGGACCTATGCCTATATAACAGATACATTTCGTCATGCACTGCGCCCGTCACCCGCATTACCCCATCACTGCGACATTATACGAGATATACAGTTGTCAAGTAGCACGTACCTGTAATTTTATTGGCTCTCAAGGACTGCTGTCGGAACGCAATTGTAAGTGGTTGGCGACAAATTTTCCAGTTGATAGGGTAGCTAGCCAAGTTAGCATTCGTATAATGTCCTTCCACCATGTGGTAAAGCTAAATCAGGCGGCTGGGGATTGAACAATGGACCTGCGGCAAGGCAGTCTACAGCTATTACCGCTCGGACATGGTTGCTTCTAATGTTAATTCGATTTCCTATGTATCTAGTTCAAATATATTAAATGTAGTAGTTACAATTATCCATTAAGGCGAGGTTTGCCATAATCCCTACGCTACGAAAAAATGCAAAATACTAATTCCCTACGGCAGGCGTCTTAGGATGTAAGATGGTAGTTCTTTAGAAGGTACTGCCCTCCTGCTAGTATTTACCCCATTCTAATGACTTTCACGGGATGACATGGGTGAAGGCTGTGTACGATTCGACCTCAGCAGTCCAAGGTGAAAAAATCTAATACATTGCGAACATTTCCATATATCAAATATTAATTGTCAAATGCCATATATTGTATATCAAACATAATATTTGTTTTGACATCTCTCAAAATCCTAGTAACAGACTTGGATAATGGCCAAGGAACACCAATTTGGAAGGTGGGCGGGATAAATGAAGCTGGTAAGCTTCAGTTATCCCGCCAAGGGAAAAGGGATTTTAAGGAATCTCGGTGATCATATCTGCCAACAGCGATGTTAAGATTTTGGATTTTAGTTGCTTTTCAATACAATCCACGAATCATAATAAATTACCCTGAAATAAAAGCTGCATACGTCCTTCGATTCACTTCCATTTACCTGATGTAATGATTTTGTATATTCAAGGTAAGTTTAAAAACCTTCAAATCCAAATTGTTTGACTTTAGCACGTGCAGAAATTCTGCGATCGTCTATTGTTTGGTTGCGATTACTAAAATACTTATTTAGTTTCAAGTCACGCATCGAATACACTAAACGACCAGAACAAGAATTACAACACAATCACCTACGTTCAATTCTGTCCCGAGTAAATTGACAAAATTGTTAGAATTACTATACACATTTTACACACACTTATGATAACTGTAACACGTAGAAAGTTATACGATCATTAGTATTAGGTAATGAGACACTGATCGGGTAATGATTGTTTTTTTGCTATTATCAACAAAGTTTTTAGAAACGTTCCAATAAATATATTTAAAAAAAATGTGTTTTGTGAAGTATCTTTTCATTGAAAATGGATCAGTGTTCAGAACACGCTCAATAATTTTCAAGATTTCAAATGTTGATGGAATCGGAAGAATTGGATGATAAACTTCATTTACTATTTATATATAAAAGCACTGACAAGCAACAACTAAAGCATTATCGAGTACTTAAGAAGGATGAAGCATAAATAAAGCATAAATATAAACAAACCAGCAGCGATAATTTTTATATATATGAATAAGCGAAGTGACCGTAACATGGCTGCTAAGTTTGAAGAAATCTTGCCCTAGCATGTTTATAAAATTATAACAATTTATGAATCATACTTATCAATATCCTAGGGTGCGTTCCTGCAAGCCTTCGGCCAAGACAAATTGCGGTCAAAACCTGGATACACGCCGTTCCAGCACTCCAATCGAGCCTAATTTGATTCCGACAAAATTTTATCATACTCGTTCCGGGCGACCTGTCAGAGCTAAGTATGCTCTGTCTACCCAAAAGTTTAATCGGCCAAATCTTGGCTGGTTGTCAAATGTGACAGATTCAACAATAAATGTTGTACAAGCTAATCCCAGAATTAGTGATTACTATGCTACCATTGCTTAAGTACGTAGTAAGCCTTATTTCCAAAAGTTGCATAAAATATTTTATTTTAATATTGTTAGGTTTGCAATAACGCCTACTATGCGGATTACATTACAAAATCACAAATATACGATAGGAAAAATTTAATCTAATCCCGCACATGACTTAAATTTTTCCTATCGTATATTTGTGATTTTGTAAAATATTTTATTACCTAAAAACATCGCTGACAATTCCGTATTTTGACAGTAGCTCTAAAGGTCATTCCAGGTACTTTCGAGAAAATCTAGCTCGACCAATATTTGTCCCGGCTTTGCAGGAACGCGCCCCTGACACAAGTTCATTCCTCCCAACGGCTTGACTTTTCTAAACGAACCAAAGCCAAACCAAAGTGAAACGGCTGAAAAGCACAGGGAAGGTTTTGATCATCACCTTTTATTTTCACGTTGAATGGGTACGTGTAGGCAATTTCATTAAGAAATCAAAATAAACACTGAATTGTAAGTATCCAATCGCTTTCCATAAGTGTTCACTGCTGTGAGCATCAAGCGACCACACACAGAGCTCCGCAGGCTGTTGCTGCACTATAACTGATGGGACGGTACACTCAACGCTCAAAGTCAGGGACTGACTGGACAGCATACCTACTGCTGAAACTTTTGTGTTGCTCTACTTACAGTCTTGGTTTGGTAATTTCCTCTTTTCACTAAAACAATGAAGTAAAAACAGGCAGATGTAAACGATGGCACGATTGACAAATGTTATTTGTATATCTTTATTTTGATGTACGTTAAAATTGAAATAGTTTATTGCGACGATAAGATTTCATTCAGTAATAATTGGAAGTAATATTATTTTTCGTAAAGGTCAGTGATTTTTGTGACATTAATATGCGCAAACATTATGAGAGAATAATTTAAATTCCTTTGACTCCAAGTGTTTAATGAAATTCGTGAGCTGTGAAATAGTTAATGTAGTGTAATAATTGTTCATAGATTTGATATAGCTGTATTTGACAAAAAGTTCAAGAACAATTGCCCACACTAAAATGCGTTAAAATTTCGAAAAATTCGGGGCATCTGTCAAACTTTTATAGATCTCATAAAGATCTTCATTTCAGATAACAGCTGTTAAATTAAAATAGTGTTTATCTTGGAAACTATTGATCCTGGACTACTAGTATCTTCACATATATGATAGATCTCTTAAAGATCTTCATTTCAGATGACAGCTGTCAAAATAAAATAGGATTTATTTCGGAAACTATTGATCCTAGACTACTCTATTTATTTCATTTATTTATTTATTTGCTTGGAAGACCAACAGCCATCATGTCAAATAGAAACTTGTATACAAAGCAATGGGCCAATTATAGGTCCTCGCGAATATAAACAATTTATACAAAGCAATAACAAAAGTGTGGACTATACTTAACTAACTTTACAAATATCACACAATTATCCAAAAAAATCCCTGGCCAACAACTGTCTAGCCGATCCGATGCTCGTACACTAGACCAATGACTGCACTTGATTTTGAAAGTATTTAAAATCCAAACTTTCCTCTAGCGGAACTCAAAAACCACCTCATGGTATTATTTCTGACAGACTGCCTTGACATTTGTTTTAACTGTCATGATTTATATATTTGAATTGCATGGAGAGAAGAAGACTTAACATTGTTATTTGCGACCTCTATTGGTGAGTCGCTGAACTACCTCAGCGCGCGGTAGTTAAGCTTAACCTAGGTGCTTTCTAAATTCAGATGGAATTTAGATACTCGTTTGTGCATTTGCCTACAGATGGCGCGCTGATTTAAATTAGTATTTTTTGAAATTTTTAATTATTAAGTTAACCGATATTTTTAGATCGGTTACAGTTGAGCTCTTACTAAGAGTTTGATTTCTTAATCTATATGTAGAGGAAAAGAAATGTTTTTTACGAGTGTATGTCACAAAAGAACATTTGGAAGGATTTAAATCAAGTTTATTTTGTAGACAATATAAATCTAGACGATTTAGGTCAGTTTGAAGCTTTATAATGTCTTCATGTGAATTAATTTTCATAAAAATTTTCATGTCATCTGCAAAGCAAAGTAAATTAGAATAAGATATGCAAGTAGAAATGTCGTTAATAAATAAATTAAAAAGCAAAGGTCCCGTTA
This sequence comes from Plagodis pulveraria, assembly GCA_963890685.1. Lineage (NCBI taxonomy): Eukaryota > Metazoa > Arthropoda > Insecta > Lepidoptera > Geometridae > Plagodis > Plagodis pulveraria. The sequence continues at coordinate 9,519,891 of OY982950.1, forward strand.
ACGATCCATGGGGAATGCCACTTGGAATGGTAACCCAACTCGAAATATAATTGCTTACTACTACTGCTTGCGTTCTTCTTTCCAAATAGGATGAAAACCACCGCTATAAGTTACCTCTTATGCCCGCGGTACTGAGCTTATGCAACAATGTCACGTGGTCTATTCTGTCGAATACCTTGCTGTAGTCAGTATAGACTACGTCTACCTGACTACCACCTTCCATAGCTTCAGTAATATAGTCGTTTAAAATAACTAAGTTAGACACCGTAGAACGACCTCGGACGAAGCCGTGCTGTGTGTTTTGGAAAGTATTCTTAAGAGCTGCATAAACCTGATCATAGACCACCCTTTCGAAGACTTTGGCTAAAATGCACAGCTTTGATATTGGTATATAATTCTCGACATCAGTCCTGGATCCTTTCTTATGTACAGGAGTAATAAAAGCAGATTTCCAAATTTGAGGAAATTTGCATTCAGATATAGATTTATTAAAAAGTAGCGTTAATGGGACTGCGATGCTTTCCGCACACTTAACAAGAAAATATGAGCAAACTTTATCAGGTCCAGCCGATTTAGATGGATCAAGTTTAAGTAGTAGTTCCAACACCAGTTTTGTATTAATATCTACTCGCGATATATCCGCCAGTTGGGTGGTACTTGAAGGTGACTCCCTTATACTCGACAAGGATCCACTTGTATTATGTAAGAGAAAGTTTGATTTAAATATATATCTATATATCTGAAGCAGTGATGGCTCAGTGGCATTGACTATGGACTGCCGTGCAGCAGATCCATGGTTCGAATCCCGCCCAGAGCTTGAGCTTCACCGCATGGTGGAACGGCATTTTGCGAGTGTCCGCCTGGCTAGCGACCACCCTCAAGTAGAAAATCTGTCGCCAAGCACCTAACGATGTGTTCCGGCAGCAGTCCTTGAGAGCAAGTGAAATAACAGGCAAAATGAGGCTGAACATGTATGTCTCAAGGTGATGGGCGCAGTGCAGTTCGTCACTTCTGATGAAATGCATCTGTTATAGGCAGAGGATACCGCCTAACATCAGTTGGGCGTCGTGCTTGATCCGTCACAATTAAATAAAAAAATTAAAAAAAAATTGCCGAAATAATTTAATATACTACCCGAACTCACTATTCTACGCGCACGAAGTCGCAGGTACAGTTATCATGTATGATAGGTACAGTGAACACTTGTTTTCAATTTCTTTAAAACAATATGTAATTTTTACGAACCCAATGAACTTATTATAAAAACATACGGATTCATTTATTTGTTTTAGTATTATTCCACAAAAATACCTGTATTTTTTAGGAATAATACTAAAAAAATAAATTAATCCGTATGTTTTATTGAAGATATTTTATTAGTATCACTAAGTGAACATATTGAGTAGGTAGTTCATTACAACTATTGAATTATCATTTGTTAACATAAAAAACTGACCAGTACAAAAAAATAATTTCGCATTAATCATGAAACAACATATATGTTTACTCAGATCAACTGAATATATCATGTAGTCGTAAATTTTCGTGAATCAATTGTTGGAATTCAGTACTATTTGTAACGATTTAATAAATCCAACGCGGACGAAGTCACGGGCAATGGCTAGTGTATATATAAAAACTTCTAGACGGCATCTCTTTAAACTATTTTCTGTATATATTAGCTCATTTAAAATGCCTACAGATATAAATTTATTCACTAAAAGCATCTGTCTTTTGCAGAATCAACATAATTTACTTTGGGGTAACCCAAAACATCTAAACTCCAAAACAGCATTACCAACATATCCCTTTGGTTTTCATCTCCAAACACTGCAAACCGGATTAGACCTATCCCTAACATATCCCAATTTAATCAACCCCGCTGTTTAAAACACCATCAACTTCAACAATTACAACATACTTAACTCACCAGAAATGACACAACTTCACAACTTTTGGGATCAGACAGGATGGATCCTTGAACCCTCGCTACAGAATATATGATAGTTAGAATAAAAGTTTATACACAAAACTTGCTGTCGTCAACCAGGAATAAGTTGCACAATGGCATACAATGATAAGATGAAAGGTGTGAAGGCATGAAATACCGGGTACATTCACTCTAATGAGTAAGTGTCCACATTCACTCTATAGCCGATAGGCTAGCTGTTGACCACTATATCACCTGATGATAAGTGGTGTGTAATGTGGTCTAAAGCGTACAACAGTTCTGGCTAGTAGATTCTCAAGCACAACTGCTAGAAAACACTGCCAAATGTTTTCCGACAGGTTTTTTACTTGCTATATCGACTGCCATCCTAAAAACAACTGGGGCCAACGGCTTAACGTGCCCTTCGTATTATAAAAGTGCTGAATAGTAAATGCCGGTAGCGGTTTTTCCGTTCGTCCATCTGTGTGTATGTCACGGGTCGCTAGCTTATGAATGGAATGAGTTACAACGTTGAAATTTTAATATTTTGTATTAACTGTTGACCTTTTTAACATACCCTTTTTTTAAACCAACATTATGCCGAAAATGATAATTTATATATAATATGCTATGGAACCAACAAACACTTTCTCATTTACGGGCTGTTGCAATACCGAACCTCATAGCGTTATATGTTATATGTGATATGAGCCCTGCTCATATCACATGAATAAATAACCGTATTATTTTATATTATTTATTTATGTGCCCATATCGCACACATCCAGTATGACATAAAAATTTCATAGAAAGGGCTACGAAACTTTTATCCTTGTACCTGAGAAAATAATGTTGACGAATTGAATTGTTCATAATTTTTTTGTAAATGTTTGAGTTTATTTATTTCTTTATAGCTTTGATTTTGAGAAAAAGCCAAATCTATACTTATAATAAACTTGTAACAGATCCAATTCTGTACATGGCAAATATTTTGATAAAATATATTTGAGAGCACTCTGTAGCTGACACTGATACCAAAACTGTATGTTTTTTTTATTTTTGTCTGTCTGTGTCCCGGCCGCGCATCACTCCAAAACTACTGAATGGAATTCAATGAAACTTAAAAAGATTTGAGTTTATAATACGAAGAAGGACATTGTATACTTTTATCCTGAAATTCAGCACGGTTCCCCCGGGAAAAGGGATGAAAGTCAAAATGTACACTTAGGTGTAATTTATTAACGCGACGTCTGATTTCAATCATTCTGCCCTCCTATCCCATAAAAAAAAAAAAAATTGTAAGAATAGTGACACGTGAGCCGGCACCCCACGGGCAGCCTGGTACCCCAAGGGCTGATTAGCACCCCGCGGGTATCCTGGCACCCCACGGGCATTCGGGCCCCCCACGGGCAGCTCGGCACTCCAAGGACAGCCCGGCACCCTCATTTATTTTGCAAGCTTGCTGAGACAAAACTCTAAAATGTGGAACAATCTTCACAATCAGTTTTTTTAAATATCTTTCTTTTGCCGGATGCATTTTGGAGACAGTCTCCAAATGGAAGTGTACAATCTAATATATTTTCATTCTACCGCCAAACAAGGAGAACCTCGGCAAAACGACGCTGCGTTGTTTGAAAATCGAAATTCCAAAGAAACGCATAATGTACTTTGCTTCAACATTTATTGTGGGAACCGCGAAGGAACTCTCTGAGTTACTTAACTACTGTCTTCTGGAAAATTGTTACCGGGAGTTTTAAAACCCAAAGTTAAAAACTCCTCTCTGAGCTATGCTTTACTAAGAGTGCTTCACCGCAGACCACAGCGTTGCTTAATATAAGAAAAACAGTGCTCAAATGTGAATAATTAGTCTGCAGGTACGGCAATCGCGAACGAAGTCGAAGGTACAGCTAGTAAGAGAATAAAGTTCCACATGCTAAATATTTGAGGCTACATACAATTCTTACATCCTGCTCTTTCGGGAGATTGATCTTGCTTCAGTGGATACGAATTTCATTCAGCAATACGAGTATCAATTATTTAAGTGATGCAGGCCTAGTAGAAGGTGTTAAAAATACTTTTTGTACTGTACGAATGTGCACATAAAAGCTGCTGAATCCCTATATGGGTTATTGGTGACAGATTTCTACTCTTCAGTAGAAGCTAGATAGGCAAGCAAACAAATTACACGTATGAACACAGTATATTTTATAACACTTTTAAATTTCAGTCTATAAAGTACATAACGTTTCCTACTTATAATATTTCAGTAAGTAGTGAACGCGGCAGGTACATAAAAAAAAAATGATATTAATATTTTAAGAGCGAAAGACGGGAAAGTTGGGTCGTTTAATTAATTTATGAGATCATGGATGATACCTCCTTGGAGACTTGGCTTATTAATTTATTAATAGTTTCTTGGCTGCGCATTTACCATTTTATGTGAGAGTGTATTTTGTTGCCTTTTCTGTTTTACGAACTTAATTACCATTTTTGTTAGTAGTTTTCAGTAAGAAATTAACAGTTATGTGCAAGTGATTGCACGGCAACCATTCATAAAATTGTTATTACGCTTTAATGGTTTTATTGGCAGCACACGCCTTTTAGTTATAAAAACAACAACCTCTAGAGAAATGTATCATTTTACCCTTATCTAAATTTTAATATTGATCTAAGACCTAGTCATACCGAGATTTCCGTAAAATATTTGTTTTGCATATTTATTTACTAAAATGTCATTATGTTTTCATTTACTTCAGTAATGTTACATCTTCTCTGCAAATGTTGACCACATTTTACTTCAGTTTGGGTTACAGTTTAAAAACATTTTTTTAAAGTAGCACGGACAAATGGATTTAAAGCGTAGGCTTAAATAGGGTCCTGTTTTCTAGTAAACCTAAATAAAAACCTACAAGCAATAAGAACCTACACCTGTTTTCCTGGTAATTTAACCGAAACCAACCCTACCAATTCAATTACAAACAGCAATTTATTCAATCACCTACTTCCCATTAATCCGATAACCCAATGTCGATTGTAATCAATTGCTACTGACGAGTTGTTATTACAATATTCTGATCTACGCACACTTGGTGCACATTTGTGGCGCTACACAACAACTAGTTGCGTAAGCTTAGCTGCTTTGCCTGATTTCTAAATAAATCAGTTAACATAGAAGAAGTCAAAAAGTTTTCTTGTAGTATAACCCAGAAATTCAACACACCTTATAATAGGGGTATCAATATAAAGATACCATATTAACGCCCTGGCTACCTTTAATAAAAAATTAATTTCATATTGTTAGATTTATAGTGAAATATTTTTCAATCACTGATCACAGTTGTCTCAAATTTGATCAAGCAATAACCGCAAATATCTACTGTGCAGAACTATCGTAACGAAACAGCAATTTCTTACCTTGACCCCTGAAATTTGTAACACTATATTATAAGTTTCATTATATTTCTGAATCCTTGTTAGCAATATTTGTCATCGTGAAGTATAAATACTTTTTGTGTCGTAGGTTCGTAATCGTCTGATTTTATTACACAAAATAAGTTTAACCTATTTAGCAACGTGACCATTATAAAATTTAAAATGTTGTTTTATATAAAAAAAATACTATTATTTGTATTGTGGCTTACGAAAACTTACAAGAAATATTAATGCTCAAAACCGTTAATGTTCATTGATTTTTCGAAAAAGTTGCGTAAAACGTTTCAAGTATGTAGCAGCCCACGACCATTGCCCATGATTACAGGCAATGCCAATGCAGTTAGTCACCAGAGTATTTTGACCTCTGGTCATTGGCAGGTTTAGGGTTAAAAGAACTTTACATAAACATAGGAGATCACTTTTAGCTCCCGTATGTAGGTTTTATACTCGCATGAATGTGATAAATAATTCCTTTACTACTCCATGTGGTAGATATAGGGTGCATTCAGAAACAGTACATCTCAATAAACTATTATATTATTCAATACGAAAGATTTGATAATAAACTATATTTGCTCCAATATAACGTACAAAATAAAAGGAAATTGGCCATATTTTGTTGCCCATTCCATGCCATGTAAAAAATAAATTATTTATGAATACAAGACAATACCTGTCTTTCATCAGCTGGTTATGCTGCTTCAACTTATGCAAATAAAACATAATGCGGAAAAAAACTGATAGAAAGGAACGTGACCATTTTATTTCGTAATCAGCGATAATTTAAGGCAACCTTACTCCATTCACAATGTTATAAAGCGAAAATTTTAAAGGGCATGTATAACACCCCTAACTCCTATCGTAATGACTAATCCATCAACCACCACAGGTCAACATGAAATTGTCACGTCAGTTGACGATAAAATTTAAAATAATCACACCTCAACTATTTAAAATGAAACAAGCAACATGAATAGAAGGACTAACTGAATATTGCATTTACTTTTGTTATACTACAATAACACTTTTTTTAGTTTAGTTTCACAATGACTAAAGAAGTCAAGTTGGTTAACGGTTTTTTCGAAAATGAACTAATTTTACCGCAACAACCTCATCATGATGTAAGTAAATTTCAATATTTTTCCAAACTAAAAATCACCAGGATTGATGATTGTGATGGGAGAATTATTGTCATATATATAAATTTGTAAATTAATAAAAATTGTTTTATGGGTGCTAGAAAAATTATCTTCTCGATCATTCGTTCGAAGAGTCAAGACCTCTTGAGATGCTTCGTGTAGAAGCGAAACACGTTCAAAATTCTTCCGGTTTGGCTACGTGGGACTTTAGGCAAAATTGCCACTATTTTTATGTTTGTGTTTTTTCCAAATATTAATTTAATGTTTTCTTAATATTACCATAATTGCTGTAAAACAACCTGATGACAGAGAAATATACCAGATACCTGATAACGCAACTTAGTTGTGATGAGGCATTATTAAGAGGCCTTTTACATTTTGCATCCCTCTCACTCGCACTTTTAAAGATAATTTTAAATAGCAACAATATGGTTTATATTTTTTAAAATGTGGTCAATCATTATTTCGCTGCATGCAACTATAGATGTTCTCTACTAATTTTCATTTTGATATCTGTAATGGGGGATCCAAAACGCGTAATTTAGTTATTTTAAATTTTGGGCCTCTAATTCTAATTGGACTCAAGATGTAACAAAGTAAAAATATGTTGAGAACATCTATAGTTGCATGCAGCGAAATAATGATTGACCACATTTTAAAAAATATAAACCATATTGTTGCTATTTGAAATTATCTTTAAAAGTGCGAGTGAGAGGGCTGCAAAATGTAAAAGGCCTCTTAACTATCAAAGATTTAGAGATATATGAATGTTGGTATTATGTATCTTATACCTCAAACTTATGGAGTATCAACATATCAATCATTCTATAAATTTCTCAGCAAAGATTATATATTTGCAAATCATTGTTTATCTAAACAATTGTTGTCATGTTTTGAACATCCCCCTATGGGGCCGGGCTAGTATGTCACCCTCCCATCATTACCCATGGGTGTCATAAGAGGCGACTCAGGGTAAAATACCAGAATGTGGGCAGCAGTGCCTTCTGAAGAATTGCTATCTTACACTGCGATCACCAAGATGCCTGCCAAGAATAAGGATTACGACAAACGCCCCTATTAATGGGGGAGGCTGTGTTCAGCAGTGAAAACTGAACAGTCCCGCTGATACAGTATGTTTGAACGGTGCGCAGAGTATTAACCAACTTATCACTTTATACGATCGTATCATACGTTTTTTTACCTTTGATATATACATGATGCAAGTTAAACGATAGATACCGGTCATATCAATAAATCTATAATTTTGAACCATACCTATCAGAAATTGATAGCTGTAAAGTCTAATGATATTCAATTGAAATATATTTAATCTCCAGGGCTTTCTTCAAGTAATAAGAAATGTATTCAAATATTCGTGCTGGTTCGGAATTGTTGGATCTAAACGATTAATTTGGAGATTGTGGAGCGTAGTTTTTATGAGTTTGCTTATCTTTGTGGAAATCAATGCTGTTTGGAAAGTTATAAAAGCATTAGCTGGATGGGCGGTTGACATTGTTGGACATAGTAAGTGCCTTTTTATTATTTAGGTATATAATTAAAAGTTAAAGTAGTGCTTTTTAAATTTAAGCTCTGTTATAAACTAGCAATGCCGATAACGGCTCGATTTAAATCTATAGCATTTTACACAATATCTCAAAATATGTTGTATAAAATACTTCTGTTAAACACTCAAGTTCGCACACAGTAATAAATTATCACGTACCTCATACATAATGTAAATCATAACCATAATTATTTATAGTCAGTTACCATACATATAGTACTGTTGGGGTGATAAGATCTCTTTCAGTTTGCGTTAACTTTGCAAAGGAAACAAACGTGTGCTCGGTACAATATTTATTGCAAGACTAACTGTTGTTATCTTCGGTACAAATAATACATGCGTAGATGATGCAAGATTTCGTGGTTAATATTAGAATGATGGTTGTATATATACAGAGATATAATAGGTATGTTCGTAGGTATGACATAAACAAAATATACTCGTATTGACTTAACAAGTACCTTTTTTCGACGAAACGTATATACTTTTTATAAGCTGCGTATACACCAGACATAGGCGAAGAAGATTAGCGATGTCAGAGGAGAAATCCACCAATAGAATCGTTTCATTTCCCTACCCTCGCACTGAGATCTGACGTAAAAAGGGCATTACATATCGCTCATTACCTACAAAAGGGCCTTAACTAAAAAACTTCTCAAAATCGTTTTAATTCAAAATGTTGACTTAAATCAATGATATTTTTAAGTGCAAAAAAGACGCTAAAGATGAGCGGTGTAACAGAAAAAATCTACCGGTAGGATCTCTTCATATCCCTAGCCTCACTAAGGATAGTTCTAGCAGAAATAGGCTATTGGAGCTAGGTAATATGTTGACGCATTACATACAAAATGGCTATAAGTAGGGAAATACAAATATTCTCAAAATAGATTAAATATATTATAAATAAATAAGTACAAAATCTGTCAAGCATCTAACGGTGTGTTCCGGCAAACGTCATTGAGAGCCAGTAGTTGTAAGGTAGCCTGAACAACATCTTCGACCACATTATCACCTTCAGGTGAGATAGTTAAAAAGATAAAAACCGTTCGTAGCAAAAAGCCACATTCCTAACTTTTCTTTTGATTGACTAAATTATCATACCTATTTGTACAAAAAATATTAATTAAATAGGCATACTTTTCTAAGTGATGTCATTAAAGAATTAAAAAATAACTAAAAATTGACATTTTGTCTTAAATTAAATTTTGAATTCAAGAAAACCAAGAAGTATTATACATGTATAGTACTGCCATAATGTAATTTTACCATGACTCTTGTGCATAAATCAGGCTGAATTTGACCGATTGCATGGGTTATATTGGCTGCATAAAACTGCAACTAAAGAAAGCCCCGACAAGACAAAATGTAAAGGGGTTAAATCGCTCAAATCACCTCTGGATCTCAGGCAGAGGTGATGGGCATGGTGGTCATGGTCATCTGACTATGCCCTCAAATCACTCGTGCAAAATGTCCAATGTCTTGTTGAAGTCACATTTTGTTGGTGTCTATACCATCCAATTAGGTCAAAAGAAGTTGATGATTATCGACCTATAGCGCTCGCCATTGACTTGTAATGGCTCGGCCAACGTAACGTTTACAAAGAAATTTGGGTGGATATTAATTTTCACCCTTATGTGAACGTTGTTAAATTAATGCTCTTAGAATATTTTGAAATTAATAAGGGTTTAGCACTCCATACATTTTTATTGCAATAAGTTGAAACCTTATTAAAGTATAGGTCTCCTTAAAATTAACATGAAACTAATTTTCCTTTAACTTGTATTTTTATTCTTAAATTTTTTGAAATCTTTTCTTTAGTGTTTGTCATTAAATTCAATCAAGTGACTGTTTCTTAAATGTCCTTAAATATGTATATTAAGTGCCTATACTGTAAATACGTTTGGTACATTCACTAGGAGTAGGGTGTGTGAAAGTCTCTTCATTATCTTTTTATTTAATTTACACTAAGATATTAGTATATTTTGAATTGATAAAAATTAGTTTAATATATGCTCTCTTTTTTAGGAAGCGTCACAGCACGGTTAGGCGGGACTTTCTTCTACACTATCTCCATTATATCTTTGATTCTTTGCTCCCGATTGAGTTTGTCCTGGCCTGAACTGTCAGCTTACTGGGCATCAGTGGAAAAAGCCTTGGCTTTGGCAATACCACCTGATCACTCGCTGAAGAGAAGAATAGTAGTAGTCACTTGTTTTATGACAGTTTTTTGTGTTGGTAAGTGCTGTGTTTTTTTGCAATAATGTGAAAGTGTCTTTTTTTTAAGTGTACCTAGGAGGTATCAAAGATAATATAAATCTAAATACCAAATTAAAGAACATGCGGAAAATATTACAGTAATGGCTATTTTGAATCTACCATATTTGTAAGCTTTCATAGAGAGCTTCTGTAATTAAATTGTTTAAACACAATCGATCTGTTTTTGTCTGCCCACCAATTTTTAAACATATATTTTTTAACTTTATATATACCTTACACAAAGGCAAAAGACATAAGGCAAATCCTCTTATAATCGGGGAGGCTGTGTTCGGTAGTGGACAATCCGGCTGATACAATACAGTACACATACTTACATTTTTAAATTGTTTGTATCCGTACATTTCTCAGCTTAAAAACTAGGGCAGTCCCATTCAAATCGAAAAACAGATGTCGGATAAAAAATTTTGGAACACCGGGTACAATCTATTAAAATTAAATTTTTGTTTATAGATGCAAGTGTCTGTTCCTGACTTAATTACTAAGCATAATAACATATATGACACCAATATATCGCCAAAGATAAAGTAAAGATGCTCCTAACCTCTCACATTTTAAGAATTGAATTAACATTTGCTAAGCGAATAAAGAATAAGTAACAGAAATACAATAAAGGGGAAAATGACAACCACAAGTGGGATTCGAACTCGCGACCACTCGTCTCTAGAGCTGGGACGTTATCTGTCAATGGACTATGGTGATGAGTGAGTCCCAGCTCATTTTTTATCCCATATATAGAAACGTCATTTTATATTAGCATCCGATCTTCTTGGTAGTGGCTCTGAGGGTTCACCAACATGAGTACTAAATTTAATCCGTAAGGTTGCTTGAACTCGATTACTAGTTGTTTTTATTGAAACCGAAACTAAACTTACACACTTTACTATCTTTCATTTCTTATATCTAAAAACATAACAAAAGAAAATCATAAAGACGGGTTAAAATACGTAAATTATAATCTCTCGACTAAATTCACTTTCCTTCTTTGAAAAGAAGCATTTCGTTTTTTTTAACACCTTCGAACCAGCAAATTGACCAGCATCGAGGTAAATTTCAGACTGAGCGAATTACAGGACTCTAAGACTAGTTTCGAAAAAAGACGTCTCTCCAGTAACAAACACACAACGGTCTCTGTGAAAATAGTTTTCCGTAATCAACCCTTTTGATTTGTTTGGTATTTAACGCCATTATCAGGCGGTATGAGGTATACTAATATACCGACTACAATTTTCAAGGTAGGCCGGCCTGGCCATAAATCTGATCGAAAATTACACAAGAACACGCTTATGATTTTAGAGATAACATCTCTTACTGACTCCACGTAAGTAGAACAAATGTAAGACGATAATGACTTTCTATATGTTTACTTTCTTTCAGTTGAGCACTTAGCAAGTGTTTTGTCACTGGTTGGTTTCGATTGTCCACCTGAACTGATACTGAAGAAATACACGCTGCTGTCACATGGATTTATGATTTTAAGACGTAAGCACATAAGATTTTATATATTTTATTAGTTGGCTGACCTTTAGAAACACTGACTTTATTTACACTTATATAGCCTTGAGCTATTAGTACTTTAATATTATACGCCAAAATATACCACTCGCATCGCAAACTGTCATTATTAATTCATATTCACGATAAACCAGTTCAGTATGCAAAAATGTACGTGTCTTATATACGTATTTATGATATGAGCATGTTACTGGAGTGCTTTGATAAGTCGCCATTCATCCTAAATAATTTATCAATTTTCAGATGAATATGCTGAATGGATGGCGATCCCGATTGTGATTATACATACTTTAGCTACAGCTTTATGGAACTACCAAGATCTACTGATAGTACTGATCAGCATGGGGCTCACTTCTAGATATCACAGGCTGAACAGCTGCGTGGCCAAGATCTGTTCAATGGAAAAAAAAGGGATATGGAATAATGTAAGTGCTTTATGGCTTTATGGTAATTTACAGAACGTTACGATTCATAATCATCACTTTCATCAGTCAGAAGAGATATATTCTTAAACATATAATGTTTCCCCAAAATCAATCAAGAGGACTATCTTATATGAAGCCAGGTTGTAAATATTCTGAAAGGGTTAAAATAGTTCATTCACTCTACAGACACAATACTCAAATACTGTATCAGCTGGATTGTCCACTGCACACAGCCACCTCATTAGGGGGTTTGCCATAATCCCCACGCCTCTTGGGTATCGCAGTGTAAGATAAGATCCTCAGAAGGCGCTGCTGCCCACCGTCTGGTATTTTACCCTTAGTCGCCTCTCAGTGCACCCCTTACCGTGGGTGCACTGAGAGGCGACTAAGGGTAAAATAATAGGATGGATGGGGTGACATTCAAGGCCGGCACCCCACGGGCGATTCAAATACTTAGGCATCTAATAATAGATGCGTCTCAAAGATCGATCTTTTCGATGCATTTTTGACAGATGTTCCATACATTAAACGCCAAAACTGCATCTGAAGATCGCTTTTAATTTTGATATGCATTTTTTTTAAAGACGAAATAATATAAACAATATATTTGTAAAACATAACTCTGGCAAATTCCTTACAGAAAAATCAAGTTCTAAGAGTTTATACTTGGCGTAAAATCAGAGAGGCGTACGTAAAGCAAGCGACACTCGTGCGGAAAATGGACGGCGCTTTAGGAAGTATGATTGTGCTCTCCGCATTCTGCAACTTCTATTTCATCTGCTTGCAGCTCTTTCTTGGCATCACGTAAGTATTAAAGCTAAATTATATCTATAGATTATGAAATTGTAAGTCTTCATTGGTTGATGGGCGATAATCAACACAGAGACTAAAACAATTGTCATATATACATTTTTTTTTTAAATCTTTAAGTACTTCATTTTGTGTACTGAGATAGGAATCCTTAGGGGGTACATCATAGGGGGCTTTTCAAGTAAAAATAAAATTTCTTCGTTGGTGGCTTGTGGACTGCATATAAATTTGTTGTATATACTCCCCCAACTTTTAAAAAGAGACGTTTTTCTTACAAATAATTTCAAAACGTATCACATACAGCACGAGAGTGGATATAGTTAGTTTTTTGTAAATGTTTCCTTGCCGTATTGACATGAAACTTAATAGATATTCAGTTTACTTTGGAATAACTCTTATTAGTTAAGAATATTAAAAATGTACTTAAATAAGGTTTAAAATTATTAGATTCCCGTGATTGTACTCTAAGAACAAAACAAATATGTATCACAGTTTTTTTATACTATTATCAAGGCTGGAAAGAAGTTTTATATATATGTGCAGTCAAAAATTATAATTACTTTATGTGTTATTGATTTTGTGATAAATTTAATTATTGAACGATTTGATGATGCTATTGTTATTGGAACAAGATAATGTATTAAAATTAAAGAACACAACTTCCTTATTTGTGGTGAATTAGAGAAACTCAAATCAAATCAAATCAAATCAAATTGTTTATTTGCAAGAATACAAGTTAATAGGATCTTAAAAATATTATTACACACAGTTGTACTCTGTCTGCAAGCAGACGTGCAAATATTTCATTCAGTTACATTGCAATTTAAATTACTCTTATATTTTACATAATAATTTTATTCATACATTTATATTCTTTAAACTCCTTAATACTATAAAAACAATTATTTAGCAGCCAGGCAGTCAATTCTTTTTAAAATTTATCACCAGACAGTAATTTTATGCTATCGGGTAAACAGTTGTAGATTGATAGCGACATATAGTAAGCGTTTCGCTTGTATAAATCTTTTCGGGCAGGAGGTTCAAATAGAAGATTTATAAACTTTGATCTTTTTTGACGGGTATACACTTCACTGCGTTTCAGAAAATAGCCAGGGTTTTGTTTGGCAAAAACACAAATATTTTTAATATACAAACACGGTAGAGGAAGTATGTTGCATTTTTTGAAAAGTGGCTTACAGCTGTCTAGAAACCAAGCCCTATTAATTACTCTCACACAACGTTTTTGCACCATAAATACTCTGTCTATATCAACCGAGCTACCCCACATTATAAGGCCATAGCTGAGAAGAGATGATACATGACCATGATATGCCATCAAAGCCGCCTCCATGGACACAGTATTCCTAATTTTTTTTAGGGCAAAAACGAAACGTTCCAGTTTCTTGCACAATGTATCTATGTGTGTTTTCCAGTTTAGATGTTTGTCAAGGGTCAGTCCTAAAAAATTATGGTTGTCAACATTGTCAATGAATTGATTATTATAAGTAATGTCAAGTTGTAAAGGATTAGAATTATAAGATTGAAATTGAATTAGTTTTGTTTTGCTAATATTGATATTCAAATTATTAGTTTTCATCCAATGGATCACGTCAGAGAGGTGCATGTGCATGTGCATATATGGAACTTTGTTTTAAATTTCCACTTTTACACTACTTTTGAGCAGTCGTTTTTTTATAAATTGTGTTATATCTGAGCATGCAGGAGGCACTGAGATTGAGTATTCAAGATCCACCTATAGTATATTTTTATCATGACATCATGTTGTATACTTTTTTCAGACAAGGCAAAAGCATAACTACTCTGCGTCGCTTGTACTTCATCATATCACTAGCTTGGTTGACCGTCCGAGTCGGCAGCGTAGTCTTAGCTGCTTCAGACATAAACGTGCACTCCAGAAAGGCTCTCAAGTATATTTACGAGTGTGACGCTCAATGTTTCAATATTGAGGTATGTTTCAGCTACAGTCTTTTATCTTTAACACTGTACTGTACTGTACTGTATCTGTCGGATTGTTCACTGCTGAACATAGCCTCCCCTATCGTGGGGAGGTTTGCCATAATCCCCACGGTTGGCAGGCTACTTGGGAATCGCAGTTTGAGATATCAGTTCCTCAGATAGCGCTGCTGCCCACCTTCTGGTGTGTTACCGTTAGCTGCCTCTTACGACATCCATGAGTAAAGATGATGGGGTGACATTCTAGCCCAGCATTTTATTAATATTTTTCATTTTAATTAATATTTTTCTATTCTTATCATTTTATTGCGTATATTTGAGTATAACTGCTTAAATCTCACTTAATCTATATTGGTAAAAGTTTCTGTTTTTTTATTGAAGTTTGCTGCATTTCAATGGATTTTGAAGAACATACCCGTGATGTACCCTTGAAATTATTTTTTCTTTTGTTAGGATTATCTTTGAGAACTATCTCATTAGACGAGTGATGATTTGGTCAAAGGAAGGCTTGTCGTAGAGTCACGCTGTTCCTCTATGGAATACAGTCGAATGGGCCGGCACGACCGAGACAGTACCACTCTCTTACTTGCATATAACGATGTGGCTATACCACAGCGTTTTGTGGGAGACCTTGAGGCGTAATCACTTCTATGTATAATAATAACTAATAGCAATCATTTACAAGTTTGAAACCAATTGCAAAATTAGTCTTATTTGTAGAACAACGTAAGTTGAACCATAAGTGTCGTGGAAAGGCATTTTGGGAATGCCCGCCTGGCTAGCGATCACCCTTAAGTAGAAAATCTGTCACCAAGCACTTAACAGTGTGTTCCGGCAGCAGCCCTTGAGAGCCAATAAAATTACAGACACATGAGACCTAACAACTGTACGTCTCAGTGTGACGGGCACAGTGCAATTCATGTTATAGAAACGCATCTGTTATAGGCAGAGGCACGCTCTCGAGCTTGTATCGTCACAATAACATAAAAAACTGGGTTATTTAGTTTTGTAACAGTACTTCGTTCGGCGCAAATAGTTAGTAATATCTTAACATTTAGATTTTACATATAATCAGAAAGTTTGAGGATTTGATTTTATTTTTTATTTTTCTGGTCCAAAAATATATTTAATTAATAATAACAAATATTTTTAAAATATTTTATGCAAACATCAAATTAATATTTTAATGAAACACTTAAAAAATACAAAATTATATCTAGTGACAATTCCGCCTAACTTTCCTGTTAAGCCGACGTGACGTCACAAACGCCACGCAGCCAAACCGGAAGAATTCTTGACACCCAGTCAAAACATGAGATATAACTCAATATGAGATATTATCCCATGTTTTGAATGGATGTCAAGAATCTGAATCTGATAATCTCCCGCAACAGTAAGTTTATCATTTGGGTGATTTACTTGAAGTCTTACTATAGTTACTTCTAGTCGGATGATCTTGACATCCCTCATGACTCTGTTGCCAATGGCTTTGGTGCACCCAACCCCTAAAAAAAGTGACCGTTCAGATCCGTCCAACTACCACACTATAGCCAATACGGCTTTGTAGGCAAGATAATATAATATAAATTTCGCTGTTAGCATTGTGAAAATTACACATAGTGATGACTTAAAAAATTTGCCATATAATCCGCATAACAGGCATTATAGCAAACATAACAATATAAAAAAATATAGTAAGTTAGCCTCTCACTTAACATGAGGTGGGGCTCGTGCTTGTTCAGTCACAATCACATAAAAAAACCCTTTTAAAAGATCGACAACGCATCCTCAGGACCTCTGGTATTGCGGATGTCCGTAGGTGACGGTTTGCTGCCTGCCTCGTTTGCAAGATGTTATTTTGACTGAAATTGACCAACTCTGATCCAAGCCCACAACAGGCCGATATCCGTCAGATCAAGCCGTTTAATATTCATTTGCATGGTCTTCCATATTACAACGCATGCTAAATCGACACCGCCTAGACACAGGACAAGTCCTGTGAATAAGGCGAGGTAACGTTCGTATAGTGCTGGAGGCGATACATATATACACATCTCTTAGTTGAAGCCTAGATTGACAACTTGCTCTCAAGAACAGCTGCCAGAACACATTTTTAGATGCTTGGAGGCAGATTTTCTACTTTAGGGTAGATTAGCAAGTATTCAAAGAAGTACCAGTCTACTACCATACAAAAATATAATTTTAATGTAGGTTATTTAGATATAAAGAAGTTCACGAGCGTTATAAAACCCAGGTGGGCAAATCCGCAGGCAAATCATACCAGACATTTGCGTTACAGATGGAAAGATTACAAAATCAACTCACCAAGGACTATGTCGCACTAAGTGGAATGGGGTTTTTCTACCTGAACAGGAGTATTCTCTTACAGGTTTGTTATAATTAAATTAATTAAGTTTTAATGTGACTTCGATGATTATATAAAGTGAATTCATGTAATAATAGATGTAAATGTAGTAATAAAAACCGTTGACGTGTTAAATGGCAGAAAATAGCCGAATTCGAAAGGTCGGGGCATGGTGGGCGAGACGTTTATACGAATACGCTTTTGTTCTACCATCCAAGATCAATTGACCTATAAACCATTGGGTACTTGGAGTACTGTATCAACTGGATTGCAACTGCTGTAAGCTTGCATTTTTTGAACTATTACATAATTAGTTAGCCTAAATCCATATTAACTATACCTAATAGGCAAAGTTTCAAATTAAATAAAAGTCTCTTCTAATCAAGATGAATACCATAATCTTGAAACTAAAATCAAACTTTATAAACAAGTCAAAGTTGAATACGCTCAAATATTGAATTAAAATTTATGCGTCAGAAGAGCCGTCATGACTTGTCAGTGTTAGTTTTGAAGATTAATTAGAGCTATATTTAACATAAAATTATTTCTTTCTTCTTTAAGCAAAGACATATTGAACAGACATATTCAATGTAATATTTATGAAACAATTAGGCCAACTATTGACTACATTCCTTTTGCCATTTCAAATATTAAATAATTATTATGTTTATTTGTTCATTTATCAGTTTTCCCATCTATATTCTTCTGAACTTGTCGCTTTATTTTAGTTTTTTTTATCGTAGGATGCAAAACTGTTGTATCCACGGACCCTATTTGTTCGTTTGGTTTATAGTGCAATACCAGAGACGCAAACAACGATGTATCACAAGTCAAGGCGAGGACAAAACTCAAAACAATAAATAAAACCCGGCAAAGTGCGAGTGGAACTCGCGCACGAAGGGTTCCGTACCGTCTGTAACCTAATCATGCAAGACATTTTTCGCAGTGTCCAATTGATCTGGGTAGGTACAGCGAAAACCTCTTTTATTGTATGGGAGCCCCCTTAATTATTTATTTTATTTTAATTAATTATATTTAAAGAGAACATAAAACGTCTACCTGTCACCGTTATAAGTATCGAGCGAGAAACGGTAAAAATATCAAGTTTTTTTTATTGGAGTACCCCTTAAATATTTATTATATTTTATTTTTAATATTTTTTGTTATAAATGAATGAATATTTATTTGCTTAAATCTTGGGTACATAATTGCAAAGTTAAAATAGCATAAAAATACAGTTCCAACAAAACTCGGCCTAATTGGCGTGCAAATATTTTCAACATGCTTAATTTACAATTATATAATTTTACGAATATCAACTCATTAATAAAATTTTAAATAATATTAAATAAATTAATATAGGCAATAGAAATACATCATCTGTGAAAATTTCAATTGTCTAGCTATCACCGTTCTTGAGATACGGCCTGGTGACAGACGGACGGACGGACAGCGAAGTCTCAGTATTAGGGTCCCGTGTTTACCCTTTGGATACGGAACCCTAAAAAGGGTCGATGTGTGGATCTCTATAGTGTAGCCGTTAACTTTTTATTATGAGATTAAAAATATTTCAAATTTCTCGCTTGTTCTTGGTATTTTATGCGCTTTCTAGATTAGTCTGAGCAACATCTGTGACTTCATCACTTACCATCGGGTGAGATATTGGTCAAAGGTTAGCCTTACAGCTAAAAAAAGCGGTGGCTAGTTTTAGATTAGCAAAGACAAATAAAATTACTTAAAAGTCCTGTTTAAGTAATTGTGTGCGGGCTTACTATAAAGTGTGTATCATTGTTACTATACGTTTCTTGTCCGTTTTTTCTCGCAGTGGCTCTACATATTTTTTTTGCTGAACGTTGCAGTACAAAGTCAAATATGTCAATATTAAAATTTCATAGCGGCGTTGCAGACGCCTAAATTTAATTTATGATTTTGACTTTTGACATGTGGAATTAGTGAGAAGTATCTTATGTGTAACTTTATTACCTATATAATATATAATACTACATTATAGTATTTATATGGATATGGTTAATCCAAGGATTTATTCAATGTAGGTCAGCCGTTTCAGCGTGAAGGTGTAACAAACATTCCCACGTCCCTACAGCACTCGCTTACAAACTGTCGCATTTATAATATTATTATAATACTAGTTTATAAAGATACTGGTTTGTTAGGCAGATACTGGATCTTATAAGAGACGTTTTTATTTACATTTTCAGATGGCTGCCTCCATTATAACCTATGAGTTAGTTCTCATACAATTCGACGATGGAGGATATGATGCATCGAACATAATTGGGAACTCTGGAAACGTAACAAATGCAAAATAGCACAGTTAAATCTAAATGATTAAATCATTGATCATTGACTTAACAAACATTAGTCAACTGGGTCGTGGTCCTTAAAAACTTTTGCGCTCATTCGCCTAGCAAACTTTCATATATTTACTACAATGTAATCATAATAATTTTGTGAATGATTTTGAATATAAATAATATATGAGTAATACAAACAACTTAAATATCGTTACCTATAGATTTATTTATTTATGCCTTAGAAGAATATAAAGTAGTTTTGTTATGTAGTTCGTGATTTTTATCGCACACTTTCTTACAACTTTTAATTTCAGTGTTAATAAATAGTCAGCAGCTTGACTCTAAGACAATAGTTGTGTTTTATTAATTTCCCTAAAAAACAAACCCAGAAGTGTCATAAGGTATGACTTAAAAAACATCATGATCATCATCGAATCACTGATTCACCACCTTTCTTCGGTCGGCTTTGGCATCAAAGACAGAAAGAATCCTATTTTATCTTCTTCTTCCTTCTCAAATATATTATCAAATATATATGTAAATAGTAAAATATTGAAAATTCTCAATTTTTACTTATAATTGTTTTTAAACTAGTCGATGCAACTCATGCTAGATAACGTTTATTATTCCAATAACACCTTATTGCCTTCGCCCAGGCATAAAAGCCTTGCCTTGTAATCACTTGCTTATAGGGATCGTGCTTACTATAACATCGATTGAAATTAGGAACTCTCTGCACTTGTATCATAATTATGTACTATTTATATACTACTCGTAGTAGTTTTAACGTTCTGTGATAGCAAAGGCCTATCAGATTTCATCTAATTATAGTGTAAAGTTATCCACGTATTATTCAAAACCTAGATTGATGAAATTGGACTTGAGTCATGTTTAGGTCTAGAGTGCACGGATCGCTTTCCACACGAACGAAGTTACGACATATTTTAAATACCAAGTGTTCAAACTCGGTGAAATTTTGTATGCATATTGCTGAGCCTATGCTTCTGGTTTGCCAGATTTCCGTAAACAAAAATAACTCGAAAAACGTTTTGTATTGGAATTTTTATTTTGACATTTAGAGATATAAAAAATAATAAATCGAAACTCATTTCAAACATAATAAATAAAATTCTAATATCAGTCAGTTTTTTTAACCTTTAATTTACGGTATTGAATTTCAACTTTCCATATATTTCATTGTATCGCCATGAAACTTGACAATTTTATGTAGGTATTTGTGACATTCAATATCTCGAACGATACATAATGATATCATCGAACTGATCTTGCTGGAACTCTTTATAAAATAAAGTTCAATTGAGTTCCAACCGTGTTGAAATTGTTTGAACACGCACTTGACTATATTATATCGGTTTTGGTTTTTAATTTAAATGTATTATTTATTTTACTTTGTGCTAAAATAATATCTCAAACGCGACTTCCATACAACATTTCAACGCTGTTCAGAGAATACAATATTCCTTCAGACCTATAATTATTTAAAAACGTGTCATGCGATGCAATAAAATGCAGTTTTATGACTAAATTGCAAGGAAATTTGAATAATATAATTTGATGTATGTCTGGAACTTAACCTCAAGCCAGCCATAAACTAGATCCAATAAAATCTTGTTTATGGCTAGCATAAGGTCAAATAAATTTATATTTTATGCAATAGTTTTATGATTTAGATAGATGCTAATGATATAGCATGGATAGGCTTTATTAAGGACATGTGAGTTTGAGCATATTGTATTTAAAACATGACGAAAGTACGTTAGTATTGAAATCGCTATAAATTCATTCGTTCTATTTTTTCCCATTCGTAATCACATTTAACCATCACATCAATCAACGTTTGACTATGTTTAATTATAGTTTTCAACCGATAAATATTGATATGCATTCCCTACTGTTTGTTTTGCTTAAAACATTCTAAGATATCAGTCCAAAGTATTCTGATAATTTGTTTTAATTATTTGTCATATACATATCAGACGCACATAATTACTAAAATCAACATCAAAGCTCTGTGAAAAGCAGCAATAGTATTTTGATATTTGCTTCTCAACATTTTATTTTTCTCATTTAAATGTTGGTTAAAATATTTACTTACGACAAGAGCTCAATTGGCAAAGCATATCCAGCTCTAGGGATGAAAGGTCCCAATCTCAAATCTCACTCGTGATAAAAAAAAGAATTCGTTGTATTAGTGTTAAAATAATATTTTGAATGCTGTTTTTTTTTTGGTACCAAAAAGAGCGTCACGCCGTATATCGTAAACACGTGATTCTAATATATCATCCCTAGGTCGGAAATTGAAAGGTTAATCTGTCTTGACGCGCAGGGGTGTATAAAGAAAAGATTTTTTGAAATTCAACCCCTAAAGGGGTAAAAATTCTAATATTTCATCCCTAGGTCAGAAATTGAAAGGTTAATCTGTCTTGACGCGCAGGGTTGTATTAAGAAAAGATTTTTTGAAATTCAACCCCTAAAGGGGTAAAAACGTTTGTGTAAAAGTCCTTAGTTTTTTAACTTACAGTTTTAAAAATGAGTATTTGGATAGTTCATTGCTGAGGTTGCTTAGAAGGAGTGAAAAAGGGGAGGGGAGTTTGGCACCGGAAACTAAACCGTAGGCGCTCGGCCTGTATGTACCTGTCATATTGATATATATTTTGAACCGTAAATGGAGACCCTTAGAATTAAAACAATTAATATTTAATTAAAAAGGATGGTCAAAGCTAGCTTACTAGATGGCAAAACTACTTAATTTTATAATGAAAAAAAATATTATTATTGTATCTTTGTACAATAAAGATAATTTTCAAAATATAGTTTAATATTGAACTTTTAATACTTTATTTCATTATAAGACATTTGTTTTTTAAGCATGATGAGAACGCTACGCACTGAACATTGGAATTCATCCGAATTCGATCGATCGCCCTTCGCGCGTCGAATATGACAGGCAACTCGAGTTAAATGTTGATAAAAAGTAACATAATTATATATGACACTTTTAACACAGCTCCCAAAAAAAGGAGTGTTAAGTTAATTTTATCCGGTAACGGTTCACGGTATCCGGTGAAAGCTAGTTTCGTATATGACGTAAACATTTGTTTCGACAAAGTTCCATATCGATAACATCATGAGAATTTATATAGAAATAAGATCAGGGATTACAAGAAGTTATCTATTATCTAAGACTGCCAAGAAAGTCCGAAAAACAATCAATGTGTCTGTCATTTCCCTTATCATGGCGATCAATCAATATGATTTGGTTGGAAGAAAATCTCTACAAAGCTATTAATTAATTCTACTAATATCATAAGAATTATCTTATTGGGATTAAAGCGACGGCTGATTGGAAAGTTGGAAATTTAAGTTGGTATTGACAATTAATTGCACCTTTTCTTTTTTTTTCTTTTCATTCGTGTAACAATTTAAATAACACAGTAGATTATTTACTTCTACATATTTGTTTGTCTATTGTGTAAATACAAACGGGCAAATTCGAGTTGGACACATTGTGGGATCCTTTCTTATTAAATTTATTTCCTTTTAACTTCCTATGATTCCATAAATATTCTTTCGTTAGATGTTTAGATGCGGTGATAAAGATACTGTAGCATATGTTACAAGTACCAAAAGAGTTTATGGATAAGAACTGGGACCTGCTGAGTCTTTCGTCAATACGTTGGAGAATTTGGTAGTAGACTTCGTATGCATTTTTTACTAATTTGTTTGATAAGGTTAATCAGTGTGATACAATATTAGTGATTACATAATATCATCGAATATACTCTATAACCTCACATTATGCGTTCATCCTTGGGTACCACTACTGATGAAAAGGCGAGTATCAATATGCTCAAGGAACGTTCTAGAAGTAACGGATCCCGTCTTAGCAAAAGAGATGAATATTATTTTAATAGTTGATTGCTAACTGTTCACACTGACGTGGCCAGCGAGAACGCCCGCTCTCAACTAGTTTATCGAAGTAACAAGAGCTATACTCGCTCAAAGATACTTACTCGTTGGTCGAAACAACACAACGTCTAACGCTCTCTTACTCACTAAGAGACTCTGAGTTAGTAGATAACATTGGCCTATTTGATGAATATTATTTTAATAGTTGATTGCTAACTGTTCACACTGACGTGGCCAGCGAGAACGCCCGCTCTCAACTAGTTTATCGAAGTAACAAGAGCTATACTCGCTCAAAGATACTTACTCGTTGGTCGAAACAACACAACGTCTAACGCTCTCTTACTCACTAAGAGACTCTTAGTTAGTAGATAACATTGGCCTATTTATACTAGACAAGAAATCTCAAACGAGGATAGTCGACCAGTGCAGGTATGCCGGCCGGTATACTCTCCCCCACACGCAGCTGGGCACTCGTAGAGATTACACGCGCTTTACGTTCGAAAATTATCAACTTAACACTATCAATTGTGTATTTTGAATACATAATTTTCGAACTTGAGATTTCGCGTCTAGTATATATAGGTCAATGGTAGATACACTAGTGGGCTGCCTTCATTGAGTGGATAAGTCATAGCACTCGCTTATCCGTTTAAATTATAATATCGCGACAAAACTATTAGAACTAGCTTATTGCTCCTCGTCAGTGGTTGGGCAAGTGCCTTATTTTGGAGTAAGCTATCTACAAATGCGAAAATTGTACTAAAAATCTGCTGTTGCAACATGCTGGAGGAGCGTTTGGTCGTACTGTACACATGAAGCGGCTGTGATCACAACTTCATTCCACGTTTGATCACCACAGCTCACACACGAGGCAAGTCCTTATATAGTTCCAAAATTCTCATCCATATATATTCTCTGTATTGTCACACACCGCCTCGGATGACGGCATGATCCGCACTACTCACGTTACGACGCGCCTACAATTCGCTGTAACAATCTGCATATTGCTAGAACAGATAATGCAACTTGCAGCATCTTGAAAGAGAGCCACGACACGCCTACTAACTATACAATTTGCTGGTTCACAGTAGATTGTGACAGCCGGCTGTTAGTAAGATTGTTTTTTTTATGTTATTGTAACAAAACAATCTCGAGGCCAACCTGATGGTAAATGGACTATAGAACATATGCATTTCATCACAAGTGACGAATTGCACTGCGCCCGTCACCTTGAGACATAGTTGTTAAGTCTCATGTGCCTGTAATTTCACTGGCTCTCAAGGACTGCTGCCAGAACACACCGTTAGGTACTTACGGGGTACGGTACTTACGGGACAGATTTTCTACTTGAGGTGAAGCTCAAGCCGGCGGTGGGTATCGAACCAGGGACCTGCGGCACGGCAGTCCATAGCTATTACCGCTCGGCCATCATTGCTTCATCATTGTGCCATGTGTAGTTATACTATAACCGTGTGTCTGTTTCAACCAGCCCAATCTTTGTTGGTTCTCAGCAATTAAAACTTTCATGAATAATGTTTTCTTGAACATACATTCGAAAACAATAAACACTCCATCAATCAGCCTGTCAGTTTTGAGTGATGGGGAATAAATGCGTACTAATAAAAAACAGTATTTATTATCAACTTGTGTATCAGGTAGCTATTAATCAAATAATAATGTCTTCATGGAAGTAGTTTGTTTTTAACATGATTTAATACCAAATAGGAATGTTTGGGTTTCAATTTTGAAGCGCTCGTAGCGAAGTTTGCTTAACCTTTCTTAACTGATCAGCTAAGTGAAGCAACGTCCGCTGCGGTCCAGGCTTTGATGGGTGACCGCCAGTGACATTACTACAGAATCATTTCGTGCTGCGGAGGGGACGTTAAGCCTGTAATTCTAGGTTTGTCTAAACTACATCTTCAACCACATCATCATTTACCATCAGATGAGTTAATAGTTAAAGGCTAGTCTATCAGCAATCTACATCTACACTAATATTATATTATAAAGAGGAAAGATTTGTATTTTGTATGCAAAGAATAATTTTTAAAGCCACTGGGCCGATTTTGATGAAATTGGTTAAGGATATAGTTTAAGACCAGGGAAGGACATGGGTGTTTTTTATCCAACTACGCAAAAAAAGCTTAATAGTCTTGCGCGATAAACGACATACGCGCGTGCGGAGCCGTGGCCAGACAACTAGTATAAAATAAAAAAAGGTATTAATATGGTATCTTTTCATTAGTTCAATATAAATAATGGCACAGTTTGCTTAGCCGTTCTTTACTGACCAACTCGGATGAAGCAATGTTCTCAATACTTCGCTGGGTGATCACTTCAGGTATTTAGTACTAACTGCTTAAATGCTTCGGAGGCCGGTTGTTTAAGGATGGCAGTCGTGAGTCAGGGTCAGTTTTTTTTATTTTGATGTTAGACATGTCAGAGGACGTGCCAGTATTTATGGACTTTTTTTATCTTCATTTTATTCAAATTGTTTCGCGTTTGACAACACCCTGCCTGATTTTAATATTGTTAGGTTTGCAATAACGCCTGCTATGTGGTATGTATTACATTACAAAATCACAAATATACGATAGGAAAAATTTAAGTCGTGTGCGGGATTCGAACCCTGCCTGATGTTACATGTTATCTAAGATGGAGCAAGTTACCTAGGAGAAACCTATTTACTCTCAATTTAAAGACACCTATGTTGTATACATCGGGAAAACTGACGACGGTAAAGAAGTTCCCCTCTTTCGCAGTACGCACGAGAAAGTGTAAGCGAATTGCTTTGTTCGAGTCCTGGGAATATCAACCACGCACTGACGGTGCCTCTCCGTTTGTCTGGACGTCCGATGGAAGAAGGGAGAGGGCGGAACCATGTTGTGCAGTTCTTGTACACATTCACCGAAATGTACCCGGTAAAAGACCGATTGACAACCAACTTTACGGCGGTGGTTGAGGCTTTGCAGCCGAGACTCCCCCAGAAAGTCGCTGCTTATTAACCTCTGGACGCGTCTCTCAATCGATTCAAATCCTTCAAGTTGGTATTTGGCAGAGCCGTCCCATCAGAGAGGAGAGAGCAGTACTCAAACCTATGACCTTATAGTAATTAAACAACTTTAAACGATTTAAATCGCGTATATTTATCATTATTTTTGTCCCGACGTTTCAAACACTTTGCAGTGATCGTGGTCACGAGGCGACGGTAACATGGGTTTGGAATTAAATTTAAATTTTGTTTTCTAATTTTTCATCTTGTTTTCATATTTGACTTGGATAAATATATATAAATTACTATTATTATTTTATAAAACATAATATAATTTGATGTTCATATGATATTATAATACATGTAGATAACATATTGTCATAAGCTTATACTAACAAAATGGATCATAAAATCTCAAAAAAAAAACACTATTATTATGAGCTTGCCCTTCGAAGCACGGTACTCGTAGAGCTTAATATTACACAAAAAATCTTGTCTGCTATTTGATATAAAAATATTTCGCTTCACCGCCAGAAACATTACCTAACTCAAATGTCACTTGTAACAATACGAAAAAGATGAAAATATTCGTATTTACATTTCCAAAGTGATTTCAGGCACAAAAATAAGAAAATTACACCAGGTGGATATAATTTCCTAATATTGGACCAGCTATGTGATATTTAGAAGAAAAGCAACGCTTATTTTTTTTCTTTTAATGTTTTTGTGACAGTACAAGCTCGAGGCTCACCTGATGTTAGGCGGGCTATTATCTGCCTATAACAGAAGGATTTCATCACAAGTACGAATTGCACAGCGCCCATAACTTTGAGACAAAGTTATAAAAGCTCATGTGCCTTTAGTAATTTCACTGGCTCTCAAGGACTGTTTTTTTTAACTTGATAGGTTAGCATTTAACTACTATCTCACCTGTTGCAAAGTGATGATGTCGTCGAAGATGTTGTTCAGACTAACCTAGAATCGCCAATGATGATTGAAATGCTGCCGGAACACACTGTTAGGTGCTTGGCGACAGATTTTCTACTTGAGGGTGGTCGCTAGCCAGGCTCTAAATGCCCTTCCACCATGAAGGTCAAGCCCACGGCAGGATTCGAACCATGGACCTACTGCACAGCAGTCCATAACCAATGCCATTGAGCCATCACTGCTCCAGATATTTGTCGCCAAGAACCTAACGGTGTGTAGCCTAAAGATCGCAACACTGTCCTTACCATTTTCGGCAACACCATTACCATCGACGTGACACACTTTCAGGTGATCTGTTTTACGTTACGTCAATATCTTTTTTGAGATAGTAATTAAAAAGCTGATACACATATAGGTACAGTCAGTTTACAGTTATTTTATCTCCATTTGTAAAGTGTTTTCTGCCACTACTTTAAATCTCATCACGGATATAACTAAAATATATAAAAAGCTTATGAGCTCAAATTAAATACTTGAAAGCAAGTCCATATTCCACCCGACAATAAAACATAAATAACTGTAAACGAACAGCTTTAAGCTTTATCAAATATGGCTAAAATTAGTCACATATTTACCTTACAATTGCCAATAAATTCCATATAGAAGTGAAAACTCCATTTTTGTGATACTCATATTTCTAAAAAATATATTTTTATTCATCTTTTGAACTTGACATAGCCATTTAAAAGACTAACACAAAAAAACTTTTTCAGTTGCGAACTTATTTTTGGTAATTTAATTTTTCTTTTATGGCATTTTGCTCACGTTATAAATGTTGACTGAAAGTTTGGTATTTACTATTTGATTGAAGGCTGTCATAAAGTCCCACTTACTCTTAATCCTTTGTACGTGACGTTTTCGTTCTGGGTGTATAGTTGCCCACAATCCTCTTTATCCACTACTTTGTGATTTCAATCTACTTTGTTATCATTGTACAAGGTTACTTGTATGTAATGTTAATGTATATTATATGTAATGCTCTGCAAAAAGTTGGTAGGTAGGGTTAAAATTTAACAAACATAAATTTTAATGTTGATTAATTTTAAGAGCGCTCAACTTCTACAATTTTAATTAAAACAAGCAGATTACGTGAAACTGCCACTTATGTTTTTTTTCATAAGCATTCAATGACATTATGTTCGAAGAATATTTTCGGCTAAATGGCACCCGTGAATCCACTGTAGATGGAGCATCCCAATAAACTAATGTATATATCTTCGCACAAATTCTTCTCTTTGCTTAATCTTGCAAAAATTACAGGCACATGAGACTTAAAAACTATGTCTTAAGAGGAAGGGTGCAGTACAATTCGTGACTTGTAAAGAAATGCATCTGTTATAGGCAGAGGTTAGTCCGCTTAACATGCGGTCGGCCTCGAGCTTGTTCCGTCACAATAATATAAAAAAATGGGGCTTAACTGCATAAAGAGCGTTAGTTACGTTGGACTTTACGGTCTGTAGTTTGTTTGCATGGACCAGAGTTTTCACATAGTCCCACAGAAAATAGGCAAACGTCGTTATTCACTAAATTTTCTGTGTTATGTAAATCTTGCTTCGACGTAAAATAACGAATTCCCTCGAACTTCATCCAATGTTTCGCAAACAGTATGGATAGAGCGCATTCCTGTGGAACCACATATGTTTTAAGATCATCCATTCTAAGCCACAGAAAGTTTATCAACATATTTAGAAATCGTTTTCCATTCGATTTTTTTCCTTTCAGGCAAATCTAAGTTAAATACAGTGATCTCCAAAACTTTGAAAACTTGTGTTGCCAACCAAAAAAAACCTCGTGTTTCCAACCAAAAGAAACCTCATACATATTCTACTCAAGCAAAGTTCAACGGGAATTCACGAAATTGGGTCCAAGTATTTTAAATATTACAGTTCGATAAGTTCCAAAAGAAACGTAGCATTTCTAAGTTGAAATACTCAGATCACGTTTAAGCCTCACCCCCCTGTGTCATTCGTAATGGAATGTGGGTAGTTAAGATTTGTATTTTTATTTTTGGGCAAACAGTTTTTAAGCGAACATGTGGTCAGTTCGATGTTAAATCACCATCTCAGCATAAAGCAAGTACCTACAGTACATCTCATAAAATGTCCGTAATTTTACGGTTGACCAGACATTATAATAATATAAAGATTGCTTTATAAATCAACGAACAACGTGGCGGTACATATCTTGATAACTTCTTTTTCACCTGGGTTTGCTCGGTTATTAATGTTGATATTAGGTACAAGCGTATACTGTATCAGCCGGATCGTCCACTGCTGAACACAGCCTCCCCTATTTAGGGGGATGTGTCATAATCCCAACGCTTGGCAGGCGGCTTGGGGATCGCAGTGTAAGTTGGCAGTTCTTTAGAAGGCGCTTCCAGTATTTTTCCCTTAGTCGCCTCTTACGACACCCACGGGAAGATATGGGGAGGTGCAATTCTAACCCGGCAACCCACGGGAGACACACAAGCGTATAACCAAAATATGGCAACATTTTCAAATGTTGATATTAGGTGCAAAGGCAAACGAAAATTTTTAATTGTATGGTAATTATAAAAAATATATACTTAACTGTACAAATACGAAGGTGTTTTGTTATAAATATTACCAAACAAGAGGCGTGCTAAATGAAGTTTTTGCCAAGATTACATTTGAAAGGCAAAATGATTATTTAAAAACGGTGTAAAATGACTTTGGGAAGGTATTGTGAAACAAAATCAGGCACAAGAGTTTTGGTATTGTTTATGATATGAAATGACTTATACACATTACCCAAAACAAGAGGTAACGACTAACCTATAAGGTACCAATACAGTCGCTGTTTTTTTATGTTATCGAGTTTGAATATTTGATCATGCGTACTTGTCAGCTTATTAACATGAGTAATGTTATTGTGCCGATATTTTTTCAATTATTGGGTATTTTTTGAAAAACTAGGTTTAAACTAGCGGGAATTTAGTTAGGATGCGATAATACTTTCCATTAAATATTATACAAAACTGCGTAGCAATTGTTTGTTATATTTTGAAATTCAAAGACGTGTGCACTGTTCAGGCAAGAAGGTAATTTAGCTGTTCAGAATTCGTTGCGTCATTTCTGTAGCAATTTCGGCTTCTTAATGAGTTTCTGAGGAAACCGGACGTGAAATCTGTTCCACTATGAACGATCCCAATGAGAATTAGCCTCATATTGACTAGGGCCTAGCAATAATTAATAAGGTGCTAAACATCTTGTGGCGGGTCTTACGACAAAATATATTTGAATTATAAGGCAGATAGTGGAATTATATTGTTTAATTTTAAGATAATAATAGCTATATGTATATTTATCTTCTAATCAAACATACCTTTGTATACTCCATAGAGTTGAGCTGCTATCAAAAATACTTGGGTATGTTTAGCTCTTTAATTTTAACCCTTTGACAACATTTTTCGGGCATGTAAATCATTTAGGGTACATATGTACCTACTCTTTTTGCTGCACTTTAAGGCTAAGCATTTAACCATAATAGATTTTTCAACACCCTTGCTCGTAAAGTGAGCTTCATTGTATCGTTCATAGGGCCATAAACCGAACTATAACACCTTCGTGCATAATAATATTATACACTAGTGCAATAGTAGAATTATCCCTACAAAGTTAAGTTAGTACCTAACTGCAAATTATATGCGAGTCTGAATTATCAATAGTCAATTATCTGAAGCGCTCGTAGCGAAGTTTACTTAGCTTTTCTCAACCGATCAGCAAAGTTAAGCAACGTCGCGCGCGGTCATGAGTTAGATGGGTGACCGCTAGTGACATTACTACTGAGCGTTTCCGTGCTTCGGTGGGCACGTTAAGCCGTCGGTCCCGGTTGTTGTCTTAGGTTGGCAGTCGTTATAGCATGGTGGTAGGGCATTTTGCGAATGCCCGCCTGGCTAGCTACCACCCTCAAGTAGAAAATCTGTCGCCAAGCACCTAACAGTGTGTTCCAGCAGCTGTCCTTGAGAGCCAGTACTTCTAAGTTAGCCTGAACAACATCTTCAACCACATCATCACTTACCATCAGGTGAGATAGTGGTCAAATGCTAACCTATCAGGCATAAAAAAAAAAAAGAGTTACAGATTATTTTCAATTTAACCGGGTAATACAGATTTGTAACATCAAAGAGGGTTATACCTATGCAATCAACAATCATACAAGACCACGCGCAAAAAAAAAACTTGCGCGCTATATTCCATAATTTTCGTATGATGTTTGTATCGCATTTGTGCAATATATATTTTTTTTCCTCGCAAGGGTGTTGAAAAAGTGTGTATGAAACTCGTGAGCAACTTGCTCATTATACTCGAGGCTGTGTGTTGCAGCCCGAGCCGTAGGCGAGGGCGTAAATCAGCCGAGTGAACTCAGCTCACTTGCGCACCACGGCCGATTCGACACGCACGAGAGCTGCTTGCATTGAATATATATGATTTGATATTATTATAGATTACGGATTATGGTTTTGTGATAGAACAAACACGAAGCCCACTTGATGCGGTAACCTCTGAATATAACAGATGCATTTCGTCACAAGTGATGAGCTGTACTGCACCCGTCACTCTGGGACATGCAGTTGTTAATTCTCATGTGCCTGTAGTTTTACTGGCACTCAAGGACTGCTGCCGGAAAACTCTGTTAGGTGCTTGGCAATAGATTTTCTACTGGAAGGTTACCTTCCATTAGAAAAAGCCAGGTGCGAGCATTTGCAAAATAGCCTTCTATCATGGGGTGAAGAACATTGACCTACCTACGGCAGTCCATAGGTATTACCTCTTGGCTATCGATGCTTAAAAAATGAAGTTAAGGAGTAATATGCATGACTAATATGATAATATTATTTCGATGCTTTGCTTTCAGTTTTATTTGACAATTATTTTTATTAATTATTGCTACTAGTATCACTGTGATAGTGAAAGGTGCGTCGAGGTCAATCTTCCTATACAACAGAACAATATTTTTTTATAATTAATCAAAATTCTCTACAAACAGCATTATCTGATAGTAATGTCTTTGTAAATTATAGTCTAGTCATCAAAGTAAGTGAATCAACAGAAGTTATGATTTTCATTTGTAAAACACATTCAAAGTTGCGAAAACTTTATTTTAAAATTGTACGTTAACTACGTATTTCTTTTTTTGCAATTAGATTCAAACATGTGCCAGGTTCATATCCTGTAACTATTATGGTGCCATAGCTTTGGATTCCGCTCGTTATCGAATATTTCCTACCTAAAATGTTAATCCACACTTAACAGAAAAAAATACAAATTATAAGCAATAATTTTATTAAGTGATAATAAAACATAAGCTATTAAACTACAATATTCTATTCTCACATAAAAAGGCTGATTTAAACCAGTGAAACCAAAACAATGTTTCATTCACTCGGAGGCTCGGGGCCTCGAACATGGTTTTGTTGCTGCAGGTGAGATTGTTGTTTAGTATCGACAGCGGAGACAATGCATTTTGCTATCAATTATGCCCCAAGAGATTTGACTTTATTCTTTTTGTTTACAAAATTGAGAATAACTTTCAATCCAATTAACACCTATGAGCTGAACAATGAAAGGATTAAAATACCAATTGGGATTCGATCCTGTGTCGTTCGGCATATTCGATCCGTCCAGTCCATCCATCCTATGCATGGTGCATAGGGTGGATAGAAGCATGCAAAACTATTTGTTCTAATTTTTCTCATTTTGTTAAATTATTTTCTTTTGCGGGGCGTAATGAAAATATTGGCAAAACATTTACATCATTTATAATACATTTATTTTTTTAATCACCTATGTATTAAGCGATAAAACATACGAGTATAAGTTTCCAATCAGCTCCAGCACAGCTGAAGGGATTTTGACAAAATTTTATTCTTTAGAATACCTAAGACTACTCAGTAACCTGTAATGAACAGTCATAACAATTTACCGAGTAGTTTCTAAGTACGTATGATATAATTAAAATTAAAGTAGGTGAAGCCACGGGGGAATCTAGTAAGTAATAATAATAATAATAATAATAAATATGTTTATTACCATAACAAGATTATACAAACTTATTTGAAGTGCAGTAGATATAATTAACATGTTCATTTTAGAATATCTAGATATATGAATAGCGGCTCCACACTAGGCTCTTGGCCCGTATCGTGGAAACCAGTTAGATAAACGACGTAATATTAGACGAAAGAGGTGTTTTCGTTACTACAAATAGAGTATGTTTATTAATCTTTAATTTGACTGTGCGTATTAGTTAAGTAACAAATAAGTTAAGTAACAAATAAAAGGCATGCGTGTGTATGTGTGTGAAGAGTAATTTTGAAGAAAGATGTGTAATGTAGTGTATCTGTGTGTTAAGAGTTATCATTAAAATTTGCTCACAAATAAATAACATCTTCAGAATCATCATATGACTGAGTCAGCAACCACTTTTTAACTAAATGTTTTGTTTCTAAAGTGGATTCATTTTTTAAGTCAATTTTTCCTAAGACCTTATTGAATACACGTGGAAGTAAGAAATTTGGATGACGTTTAACGAAACATGAAATAACAAATGGAACAGGTAACCTAAACACACGTTTTCTCGAAAGTTCTGCAAAGTCGTATTGTTTGCGAAGATTTTTTTGCACATTAACTACCGCTTTCAATATGAAAAGCTGTCTGACACTCAAAACTTTCGCTTCCTTGTATAAGGCGTTGGTTGAAAATCTGTAAGGTTTACCTAACATTGTCTTCAAAACTGCACGCTGAGCCCGTTCAAGTCCTATTAAGTCAGTTTTAAATGCGCCTCCCCATGCTAGGTTACAGTAAGATAATATAGATTGGCATAATGATGTATAGACCATTGTCAATATTTGCTTATCACATGATTGTCGTAGAGCTTTCATAATGTATATTATTTTCCGAACACGTCCTGATAACATTTTTATATGTTGCTTGAAGTTGAGGCATTCATCCACTTCTACACCTAGGTACTTTATATGCTTAACCTGTTCAATGCTTTCACAATTACAACTATGAAATTGGAGACCACATGTATGTATTGTAATATTTTGTTTGTCAACCGGCTTGGACTGGAAAGACTTGTAAAAAGTTAAAAATTTTGTTTTTTTTGTGTTTAGTGTTAACAAATTTTTGTTCAGCCAATTTGCAACCTTTCCAAGACCGAACTCTGCTGCACGGAAAACTTTATTCCACGTCGAGTCGCGGAAAATTAGTACAGTGTCGTCTGCATAGCATATAATATCAGCTTTTGGGATATAAGTGTTGAGAACATCATTTATGTAGATTGCAAAAAGGGTTGGTCCGAGGATACTACCTTGAGGAACGCCGAAAGTTACCGTTAACTCATCACTAATGCTTGATCCGACCTTTACTCTTTGCTTACGATCACAAAGGTAACTCTGGAACCACTCAAGCTCAATTCCTCGAATTCCTATGGCTTCTAGCTTCATTTTTAGGATCGGAATTGAGACTGTATCAAAAGCCCTGGCCAGGTCAAGAAAAACCCCTACGCAGGGCAGACCGTTATCAACTGAGGAAGAGATTTTATTTGTGAGTAACACCACTGCATCTTCCGTGGACTTACCACGCCTAAAGCCAAACTGTCTCTCAGACAGGTACAATTTATCTTCAAGATAGTCAACCAATCTGATGTTGGCAACCTTTTCCAGTAGTTTAGCAAAAACACTTAAAAGTGATATTGGGCGATAATTGTTAGGGCTATACTTTGTGCCATCTTTATGTACTGGGACTATAACCGCTATTTTCCAGCTATTAGGAAAAATTCCAGACTCTAAGCTTAGATTAAAAATGAAACAAAGTGGTACAATTATCCATGGCTTGATGTGTTTTATTAAATTACAAGTAAAGCCATCTAATCCTGGAGCACTACCGGTTTTCAATTCGGAAATGAGCTTATCTATCTCAAAGCAGTCCGTCGGTGACATGAAAAACGATTTAAATGTATTACAATGTGTTTCGACTGAACTGGCCAGAGCTTGTTCTGTAGTAGAATTTCGACCTAATATGTTCGCTGCCAAATCTTTACCAATATTTGCAAAATAATTATTACACTCATTAAGCGCAATAGTTGGATCCTCAGGGTTAGTGATCAATTCTGAAGGCTCATTATGTGGTTTTCTATTTTCACTAATACTATTTATAGTCTGCCAAAGCTTTTTGGGATTATTTTTATGTTTGAATAGCAAACCTTTTTCAAAATCCGATTTAACACGCCGTATTAGTTCTTTATAGAAATTTCGATAACGCTTATATGTAGTCTGTAATGATTTATTCCTTGGTTCATTTCTTGCTTTGATATGTAAAGAGTCTCTTACTTTCTGGCATTTTATAAGTCCTGGGGTAATCCAAGGCTTAAGGTTAAAATGTGCTCTTCTTGTGAAAACTTGGTGACTATGTCTAGTAATAATAGAAGAAAGTATAGATTGAAACTCAGAGACTGCTCCATTTACTTCTTTACTAATATTGGTCCTTACATATGAAATTGGCGTTTTTCGTACTGGCCACTTTAATCACGAATTTCTCCTCTTTGGTAAGGAATTCCAAATTCAAATTTGTACAGCTATAGACTCATGTATTTGTGCTTCGATGATCGTCATTCATTTGTTTTTTTTCTTCTGTTTTTTTCTGTTTGCGTCACTCATTTTACAAAATGGAAAACCTTAAATATCGCATTATTTACGAGTACGAGTTCCGCCGTGGCACTAGTGCTGCGGAAACAACTCGAAGGGTGAATGATGTGTATGGCGGTCGTGTTGCAAAAGAAAACACAGTTCGTTTTTGGTTCCAACGTTTTCGTTCTGGAAATTTCGACCTGCAGAACAAGCCCCGTGGACGGCCTGAGACTCAAGTTGATAATGAAGAGTTGAAGGCTATTGTGGAAGCGGATCCATCGCAAACCACGTCCGAGTTAGCTGCAGGCTGCGATGTTAGTGATAAAACTGTTTTAATTCACTTGAAGCAAATTGGGAAGATTAAAAAGCTTGAAAGGTGGGTACCTCACGAATTGACTGAAACAAACCGGCAAACGCGCGTCGACTGCTGCGTTACATTACTAAACCGGCACAATAATGAAGGTATTTTAAACCGAATCATTACCTGTGATGAAAAATGGGTTCTTTACGATAATCGGAAGCGCTCAGCGCAATGGTTAGATCCTGGCCAGCCAGCCAAATCCTGCCCCAAGCGAAAATTAACCCCAAAAAAGTTACTTGTAAGCGTTTGGTGGACTAGTGCCGGTATTGTTCATTACAGTTTTTTCAAATCTGGCCAGACTATTACGGCTGATGTCTATTGTCAGGAATGTTGGAAAAGCTAGCGGCTAAACAACCTAGGCTGGTCAATCGCTCCACGCCACTGCTGCTTCACGACAACGCTAGACCACACACTGCGCTACAGACGGCTACTAAATTAGAAGAGCTTCAATTGGAAAGTCTAAGACATCCTCCGTACTCCCCGGACCTTGCTCCAACAGATTACCATTTTTTTCGAAATTTGGATAACTTCTTGCAAGGGAAAAAATTCAACTCCGATGGGGCAGTCCAAATCGCCTTCAAAGATTTTATTGATTCCCGTCCGACTGGTTTTTTTAGTAAAGGGATCAATGAACTACCTATGAGATGGCAAAAATGCATAGAAAATAATGGTTCATACTTTGATTAATTAAATATATTATATTAAAAAATATTCGACTTTTTGTTCCTCCCATACAAAACGCCAATTTCATATGTAAGGACCTAATAGTAACTGGATACCAGTCTACTCCTTTTAAATCCTCAGTAATACCAGCAATATCGACTTTGAAACGGTATCGAGACTGTATATTTGGAAGTTGAGTTTTGCTAGCTAACCCTACGATGCAGATGCAGTGATCAGTGATGTCAGTGTTACAAACAACCCCAACGGCTTCGAAACCTTTTTTGACAAAGATATGGTCAAGACAAGTACTATATCGGGTTTGTTTAGTAATGGCAGGCAGCATTTCATGTTCCGCTGCAAGGCAAAGGTAGTCTGCGCATTGTTTGCTTAGTGAGTCATCGAGGAGATCGAGGTTTAGGTCACCTGCCCATATAATGCATGATTTGTTGTTTAAGTCAATTAATGTAATATTAAGCGACGCAAGAAAATTTTCTGCACATTTAAAAGACGGAGAACGATATATTCCAAAAACAATGAATTCATTACCTATACAAATTTTTAAGCAATTACAGTCCGCAATATCCGGTTCTGAGACTATCGCGGGCCATTCATTACGTATGTAAGCGGTAACGCCGCCACACTTGTTGATGTACTTTTTTGTACAGTAAGAGCCATAGCCCGGAATTTGTGGAATAATTTTATGAATGTTAAGCCAGCATTCGGTAAGTATTATAACATCGATGTTTACCTTCAATCGCTTTAGAGCTATAACGAAGTTGTCAAAGTTAAATAGTATGCTTCGTATATTTAATGTTAAAACTTTTAGCTTGTGGTTATTTGTGAAATACGTAGTACATTTTTCTAGGCTATCAGTTTCAAAGCACTTAATTAAAAACGAGTTATCCAAATTATCCATAATATTCATCATTATGAACAAATAAATACAAAATTAATAAAAGTATTCATATGATTTCGTGCTTTAAAGGGTTGCCTGTAATGTACACTTTTAATAAGCCTAGAAAAATATTGTAGATCTGATACGAGTATAAACGTTATATGATAAGAAATGTATAGTAGTGAGCAGATTTTATGATTTTGAATAAGTGTGTTGTCAGTGTGTTTTGATTGAAACTTGAGCATGAGTGCATATTTACAAAAAATAATATAGCCATGCCCTGATGCATTAAAACATTCCTGTGAATAAGAGTTTATAAAAGTATTTTTTTTTATATTATGTATTAAGACTATCTTACTCAAACGATAATGCCACAACAAGTAATTTGAATCACATTTATGAAAAAAAACAATAATTGATAGTTCGTGTTTGTAAATATTACGTGAAAAGGTGTGAGAAAATTATATCTAAGGGATAACTCAAATACTACTCGTCAGATCTCACTCCAATTTAAATGGGACACATGACAAGGACCAGCTTTCAAAAATAAAAAATATCAAAATCGGTACATCCTGTAAAGAGTTACGATCTCTCCTACTGTTATTTTTTATCAACTTCAAAAATGGAGAAGGTTCCTTTAAGTAGGAGATACTGTATTCCCTTCAATGTGATACAAAAATACTTCTATATTAGTTTGGAATCTTTGAAACTAAACAAAAAAATGTGAACGGTAAGTGTATTGAATAAGCTTAGTACTCGTACTGACTTCCACAAGTTTTTTCATACTTTTAAGTGTTAAAAATATATCACTTTTTTTTTAGTAGCCGTGATTTTAATGCTGTATCAACCGGATATTCCACTGTTGGACATAGCCTTCTCTATTAAGGGGGTATTTGCCATAATCTCCACGATTGGCAGGCGGCTTGGAGATCTTGGCAGGTGGCATGGGGATCGGTTTAATTATAAATCGCATTGATTTATTATGCGACAAGTTTAAGTAACAGCAAATTCAAAAATAAACCCTAAATAAAAAAGCCTTTTTTATTACACCAAATTTATGTACCATACTGCCAATTTTCACTCAATTTGCGCAGAACTTGATAGTCGTAACTGGTTCGCTGAATTAAACGATGGAAGTGTCGAGGATGCGGTTTCTTTATTCTATACTACTCTTTACAATTTACGTAATAAATACATTTTATCAAAAACAGTTACTCCCTCTCGTAAATACCCTCTTTGGTATAAGCGACCTCTAATTAAATTACTAAAAGAAAAACATAAATATCACACAAAATTTAAAATCTACGGTAATACTTCCGACCATAACTCGTACTTAATTTTGAAAGAGCGTGCTCGCGTTATGGAAAGTGAAATGTTCAACACTTATATCAATAACATTGAAAATTGTATAAAAGATAACCCACGCGCGTTCTGGTCATACGTGAAAAGTAAAAACCAATCCAGTACTTATCCCTCGGTGCTTCAGTACGGTAACCGCTCGTCTGACCAGGGCGATGAAATATGTAATATGTTCGGTGAATATTTTCATTCTACCTTTCTAAGCGATGACATGCAGCCTGAACCCGAATTTGAGACTATTTCTCCTCGCTTATGCACATCGTCTGCCGATATTGGTAATATAGATGTATCAGATGGTTATGTGCATAAGTTGTTAAAATCACTTGACCTCAATAAATCAGCAGGACCTGACAACATCCCCGCAATATTTATAGTCAACTGTGCCAGTAGCTTAGCCTTACCTATTTCCATTTTGTATAGGCGTTCTTTGAATGAAGGAATAGTACCTAAAGTCTGGAAAACCGCCTACATAACGCCAATACATAAAAAAGGACCCAAAAATAAAGTTGAGAATTATAGGCCTATTTCTAAATTATGTTTATTCGCTAAGGTTTTAGAAAAACTCGTTTATGCCCAACTCTATCCCTCACTTAAACATAGTATTGACCCTAACCAGCACGGGTTCTTAAAGGGTAGGTCTACCACGTCCAATCTACTGTTATGTAGTGAGTTCTTGTCCCGTTATATGTCTGAGCCTTCTCAAGTAGATGTAATCTACACGGACTATAGTAAATGTTTCGATCGTATAGACCATTTAATTCTTTTAGAGAAACTTCTGAAAATAGGCATAAGAGGCAACTTATTCAGATGGTTCTCTTCCTATGTTCGTAACCGATGTCAGACTATTGTATTGGGTGGGTTTTCCTCTTCTCCAATGAGGATACCTTCCGGTGTACCGCAGGGATCCCTACTTGGTCCTTTACTCTTTACAATTTTTGTAAATGACATTTCCTCGTGTTTTACTCACTCTAAAATTTTACTTTATGCAGATGACATGAAAATCCTTCATCCCATAAAAAGTATTGACGATGCAATTCACCTTCAGACTGATCTTATCCGTTTCGAAAACTATTGTACACTCAACAAACTACATCTTAATGTCACTAAATGTTATGTCTGCTCATTTACCCGTAAATCTGACACTTTAAAGTTTGATTACTCAATACAAAACATACCTTTGTCTAGAGTGAATAGGATAAAAGACTTAGGCGTGACCTTTGACAGTAAGCTCTTATTTGATGAACACATTCATACTATAGTAAATAAAGCCTCAAAAGCATTAAGCATTAAGCATTAGGTTTTGTTCTTAGGATGTCTTCTGAGTTTTCCAATATAAAAACAATAAAAATCTTATACTGTGCCTATGTTAGAAGTCACCTTGAGTATTGTTCTCAAGTATGGAACCCATGTTACGATATTTATATATCGCGCTTGGAAAAAATTCAGTCTAGATTTCTACGTTATTTACAATTTCGTGCAAAGATCTATTTACCTGACTATAACTCGAGATGCCGCAAATTTCATTTCCTGCCTCTCCAGGAACGGAGAGATATAGCTGACCTTTCATATCTTTTTGGCATAGCAAATAGCTCAGTGGACTGCTCGGAGCTGCTGCATCAACTTGGACTGCGCACTAATATTAGAAAAAGGAATCCAAAACTTCTTGAAACACCGCATTCTAAAACTAATTACAGACAGAACACATTTTTGATTCGGGCGTGCAGATGTTTTAACAACCTTGCTAGCGAACTTGACATAGATATATTCTTCACTTCCTCTGCTAAACTAAAAAGTACCCTATGTAATAAGTTTTTTGTAGGTTAACTTAGCTTCTTATCTCTATTATAATGTAATAGCATTAACAATTACATAAGTCTGTAATGACCAGCACACTGGGCATGCTCCTAATTGTCAGGTAGCTGGATCATCATTTGGACTACCTGTAGGCCTGCAATGGCCTTTAGTTTGCTTAAACGCTTGCTTTATAGTACCTATAGTGTTATACAAAGTTTGTAGTGTTTCGTCTTTATTATTTGTTTTTCTTTTGTCACTGATGATTAATTTTGTTTATTTTTTTAACTATTATATATACTCGTATTATATATTTTTATTACAAAAAGGAAAAAAACTATGTGAACATTCACTTACAGGTATGTTTTTAATGTTGTCTCTTCATGATGTGTTTATTGTGCTCAAAAACATCTGCCACCAAATGTTGTTCACCCCTTACTCGCATACCGGTTTGCACTTCAAGTTTTATGCAGTCACCGTGCGGCGTGCGCCCGCCCGCATTGTTCTCTTATCGCTGCAGCAGCTACCTGTCATACGATTTGCTATCGCTTCCTCTGTTTCGATAATAGTTTAATTGCCATATCCATCAATGACAAAATTATTTGCTATTTTGGGCAATTGCAGACAGAACACATTTTTAATTCGGGTGTGCAGATGTTTTAAACTTGTAATATTCCTTAATATTTTATTATGTATTTAGTAGTCGTTCATTAACTTTGATCTTTTTTAAAACTAGTTGCTATAAGTGGAAATTTTTAATTAGCCTTCAGAAAATTATTTGTTATGTTTGTTATTCCTAGATAGCTGTTAATTTCCCTAAGATTGTTAAATAAAATAAATAAAATAAAATGTATAAGTTAGGCTAGCATTGGTCAGCCGCTGGTGTCTTCGCTGGAGCACTCTGTTTAAGATGATGGTCCAGATCAAATTGGTTTCGTATGGAGATGACTGGACGTCCATCTTCTTTTCGTATGAGGACAGTTCCGTTTTTAGTCCAACAGTGCTTGAAACTGCATTCCTTCGCTCTACGCCTTCCTTCCTGAAATAACTGCCGCCCAGCTTTTGTTAGGCGTTCGTTGAAGTAAAGCCTTCCACTTGCAAATTCGGAAATTTGGAGGTCACTCGAAGAGATATTGCGCCTAGCTCTGGCAGCCTTCAAAAAGGCATCGCGTTTAGCGCGCCTGACGAAGCGCACTACGACAAGCCTGGAGCGCTGCTGACCCTCGCTGTTGCTGTTGCTACTCGAAAACTTAGAACCGACCCGTTCAACCCAGTCCAGGTCGCAATCCTGAATATCTTCTCCCACCTTGGTGGCCACCACTCTGACGATATGAATAAGGTTTTCATTTTGGGTCTCGGGTATTCCAACTATTTCAACTTCGTTCCTTAGGGACACCATCATTTGATTTTGAATCACTTCTTCAAGTTTCTTGATACGATCTTCTAAGCAGGATGCATCTGGCTAAGCTTCTTCAAGGGCAGTTATTCGATTTACACATGAGTAAAGCGATAAGTCAATGTCATCCATTTTATTTCTGCTCGACTCCATAGCCCCTTTGAGGTTCTCTTTAAACTCAGTCAAAGAGCATTCAAATTCATCCATCCTTTGATTATTCCTTTCAGAAATATCCCTGAGTTGTTGCTTGAAATCGTACATTTCCTGACGAATAATTCTAACTTCGGTCAATATTTGAGATATTTCAGAGTTAGCCTCGCCAATTGGCAAAGTAGCGGATTCCTTAAAACCCAGCTGCATTTCGCCATCCTCACCGTCACATTTAGTAGTCTGCGACCTAACCGGAGTGTTGGTATTATCACTTCTGGGTACTTTTGAACGGCAATTTGGGCAGCTCCACTTCGATCTAAAGTCAGACGTATTATCTGCTGCCTTTAAACTCACGCATAGTAAATGAAAACATGAGTTGCATTTTATGCATCTAATCCTCGATCTAGTATCTGCGGGAGCCCCACTCGCATCGCACGTAACCGGCATCGCGATGAAAGCCGTGTTATTAAGTAACTTTATAATTAAAATATATTTAATCAACTCGATATAACCTTGTAATTGTAAGTAATAATATCAATAGAATAACCTTATCTGTCACTTAAGTTCAAATATACTTCGCCTCCACTCGTTAAATTTATATTTTTTATAGTAACACTGAGCTATGCTAAAAAATATAAATAGCTTATAAAGTAAAGAATAAAAGCTATGAAAAAACAGACAACAAGCATTCACAACATCCTACTCCATGTTTACTTGTGTTCAAATTACAAAGTGCTTTACTTTGACTATTGCGAACTTTTCAAATTGTTGAGTACTTTAATAATTCCTAACCAATTCCTAAGTGCAAAATTGCCTAGCTTCAAGTTCTTCAGAACCCGAACTTTT
The DNA here is from genome assembly GCA_963890685.1 of Plagodis pulveraria. NCBI lineage: Eukaryota > Metazoa > Arthropoda > Insecta > Lepidoptera > Geometridae > Plagodis > Plagodis pulveraria. Next base: position 9,563,657 of record OY982950.1, read on the forward strand.
TCAAGATACAAAGAAGAAATTTGCCTAAATATGTAAAAGTAAAAAGGTTGTTTAGTCCCTGTTTTTGGTTGTATTTTTATAACAAACTTTGAGAGGAGTTGTTGAAACTTAAAGCTCGTTAGAATTACAACCAGCTTGTACTAATCAGCATAAGAATCGTGTCCCCTGAATTCTAAATAATTATGCTTTATTATGACATCGTGTTTTATCTTTACAAATCTGTTTATGATGCGGTATATTCTAGTTTTTGCTTTGTAAGAAAAGTATGTTTATATGATACAGAAAGCTATATCTTGTCTTATGTTAATGTTTTTTCATTGAAGTTAATTGGTTCTTGAGATCAATCTATAAGAATCAAAGCCCCGACTGCCAGACCACGCACAACCTAAGCCGCTGGCCACAGAGAGTCGAAATTTGGAGGGTGTATTTGTCTGTATGCGTAAGGGTGTACAAAGAAAGGAATTTTTAAAAACTGTTAAGGGCGTGAAAAATGTTGATAAAGTTTGAATGAAAGTTTTTTAATTTACAGTTCTGAAAATGAGTATTCGGATAGATCACTCAAAGTGAAAAATTACGTGAGCAACATTTTTTTGGCAGGGAAAATTTGTCACCTGAACCTAAACCACTGGCGCTCAACCTGCTCGTACAGCTTTTTTTTTTTTTCAATGCCTGATAGGTTAGCCTCTGACCACTATCTCACCTGATGGTAAGTGATGATGTGGTCGAAGATGTTATTCAGGCTAACCTAGAAGTACTGGCTCTCAAGGACAGCTGCCGGAACACACCGTTAGGTGCTTGGCGACAGATTTTCTACTTGAGGGTGGTAGCTAGCCAGGCGGGCATTCGCAAAATGCCCTACCACCATGCTACAACGACTGCCATCCTAGGACAACAACCGGGACCGACGGCTTAACGTGCCCTCCGAAGCACGGAAGCGCTCAGTAGTAATGTCACTAGCGGTCACCCATCCACCTCATGACCGCGCGCGACGTTGCTTAACTTTGCTGATCGGTTGAGAACAGCTAAGTAAACTTCGCTACGAGCGCTTCAATAACATAACATCTGTCAAATCGGTGTATTCTTTGAGAAGTAATAGGGAGATACTTGCAAGTAAAACAATAAATATTTAGTAATTAAACAACATAAACGGCGCGTATATTTTTGTCCCGACGTTTCAAACACTTTGCAGTGATCGTGGTCACGGGGTGACATCGTCGGGTCAAAAATAATGATAAATATACGCGATTTAAACCGTTTAAACTTGTTTAATTACTATATGTAATAATAGTGAAAACCTAAGAAAACTCAATTAATATTTAACTAAAAAAGAAAACAAAAAGTATATTACTATTACAACTTTATTAGTTATGTTTTTTACTGGCGGTATGCCTTTATTGACAAAATACTACGCACTATATACAACACTACAGCTACTACAATAAAAGCATTTAGATCCCTATAAGTCATTGCAGACTCAAAGGCAGTCCAAATGCTCTAGCCCACTACCAGTTGGCAGCGTGCCCAGCGTGCTGGCAGCATTGCCCCGTTGAATTGCAATGCTTATTCTATGAGCCAAATAGGTACCAGCATTTCGAATTCCGCATTGATCAAGCGTTTTGATAAGTATTGGAAAATACGATGAGCTCCCGGTCCCCACGGACCCAACGTCTCTACACCAAACGGCTCAAATATGTAACCCATACCGAGGTTAGCATACTTGCGCCGCTTGAGTTGCTCCGCCGAAGTAGCCGCGGCGCCAGCCCTCACGTGGGTTTCAGAAAGATGACGGCGCTAAAGTGTCTACCCATGTAGCGTCCCAAACGAAGGGTCGTCCTTACTTCCATACAACCAGAGTCATGCCGTCAGGTCTTTTACCATCGTCACGCATCTGACCGTTCGGCTCGAGAACAGCTGCAACATTGGCGCTGGTAAAAGCCCGGCGAATGATATCGTTAAAGCTGGCGTGGCGAATAATTCGACCAGCACTTCGAGAGCAGGAGAGGCCACGGTGAAATTTGAAATTCAGACGAGACGTGCGTCGCGCGTGCGTCCATAACGTGGTGCCTCACCACTGAGGCGGGCCGAGGTTATTTAAGCGATGAAACGCAGCCACTTTGAATCCTATTTATTATATGGGACTCAAGATAGAGTAATGCCTGTCCATAAAGTGATTGTCAGCCATGTAGTGGCTAAATGGCAAGAATTTGCGTTATTGTATTATGATTCTAAGTGTAACGGAGACAATTATTTGGCTCTACGTTTGAACTGGTACCCGGGGGGTAAGTATGTTACATCTAAAGTACAACGCAAGAGGTACTATAGATGTCGCTCCATCCCAATACGATGGTAAAATAACGATAGGAAAGATTTGAGTTATGACGTCATGTTAGCTCAATTGGTTAGAGCATACCCTGGCTCAAGGGGTGGATGGACGCGGGTTTGAATCCCGCATATGACTTACATTTTTCCTATCGTATATTTGTGAGTTTGTAATGTAATCCGCATAGCAGGCGTTATTGTAAACCTAACAATATTAAAAGTATGTAACAGTTATTGAATTGTACTAGAATGGAAAAATTTAAGGAAAATTTGATACTGAAGTCCACCTATAAAACGATTACGATATACGGGACCAATTTTAAAAGATTGAAAAAGGATCTATTAATATAATAAAAAGCAACCTATTTATATATGAAACGTTTTACATGGCTCCCTCATACCGGTAACGGGCGAAGCCGCAAGTAAAAGCTAGTTTTATATATAGTGCTTCTAAGTAAAATAGTATACAACCATGTATGGACGTGATTAGAGCAAAATAGCATTGCGCTGGAATAATAACAAAATCAAACTTGCAACAAATATATAGATTTTATTTTCGCAAGTAGCAGGTGTAATTTTGAAGTATGAGCTCGTGTTGATACGGTACGACTATAATTGAGTTTGGATTAAGAGCGCGCTAACCTAATATAAGCAGCTGGAAGCGGATACTTGTGAATAAATATTACAAAGTCATTGAAATAACTTTCGTATTTGCGCAAAGGGCAAGAGGTGACTGTTGTGGCAAAAAAAAATTCTATACTTAGTCTGGCTCTTCACCAGTCTCACCCTTGTTTATACAGGTGACGTATTTTGTGTGGCACTGAACTGCGCTCCTTATTCAGACTAAGTTCTAAAGTCTTTAAGCTCATTCTCGGTCATGCGCTAGAAGAGTCAAGGCTTCTTGAAGAGGCTTTGTGTATAGACCATACGCGGTTCGTCTTTAGAATCGGTATACACTATAATGTACATTTAAATATATTTTTGAGATAGACATACTTACTTTGGATAACCACACAAAATTATATCACGAGGCATCAGTTGGTTTTGAAAAAAATAAATTATTGAATTAGAGATTAATATTCTGACTAGTTGTACCGCGCAAGGCTGAGCTCAAGCGGCGCAAATATTTAAACTTAGACAGAGTATATATTTTGTGCCATTTGTTGTGGAAATTCTGGGACCATGCCCATGTGCCCGACAATTATTAAAAAAAATATTGAAGCGTTTAGTCGAGGCTTGTATCTCAACCAAAAAAAAATCCTTCAAAGATGACGTGACGCCAAAAAGCCAAGTAGTTCATTGCGTTTGGGGAAGGACTTTTGAATCGGTATATACAATATCTACTCTCTAAATACAGCAATCAGGGATTTAGATATGCCCGTTCGGCTCCCTGAAAAAACACTAGACCTACGCCCAAATCAACGCTACCACAGATACAGTTTGTCTCAATTGGCGGACTGCACTGCGTCCACCACTTTAAAACAATGCTGTTATTTCTCAGTTGCCTTTAATTTCACCAGCAACCATACACTCCTCTCCGCGCGTCAACATCGTACTTAACCAGATAGGTACTATTCTTAATAGATGAAAGGGCAGCCTTTATCCACTATCTCGTCTGTTGGTAGGTAATCACATAGTAAAAAAACGAATGAAACTATATTGGGTATCTATACCTATATAATCACAATATGTTTTGAATCCACTTTATCTCTTACAAAGCGAATCTCGATTGGTTCGATTATATTAAGCTTATATTTTCCGGATTCTTAATAGTTAAAACTTAGAACCTGCTTGCCGCCTTACACCTTGTTCACCCTATTTTTCAATTTGAATCTAGTCATGAGCCAGCTGCCACCGTGAGAGGTCGTGCAAATAGATGAGTATTAAGTTGTAAAGCATTGTCAATTCGGTTTAAGGAAAAGGAAATACTTTATTTAGGGAATATAATACAATATTTAGTGCAAACTTATGTAATTACATTTACAATTTAATTGTCCAATATTTTAATATTAATCAAGAACAACCAAATTTAATCACTATTAGCAAAGAAGCAGAGTTGAGAATACACTGATTCCGGTGTAACCGGATCATGCTGTATCCGCTGTTGTACCGGCAATAGATAGCGTTAGATCGTAGCGGGCACCACTTTCTTTCAGGCTGTATTAGCCACGCACTCACTGGCCGGTGGTTTGCTTAAGTGGTCATGCTAAATGGGCGTGTGTGGTGCGAGCATTTTGTACGGGATTTTGGCGTCCAGGTAGCCTTTTCTTACTAAAAATTGGCCAGGAAGTGAGTTGAATTGAGTTGTCACTTACAATTACAAATCAGCTAAACTTGGCCGCATGATCACGGAAAAGCCTTGCAATATGTCTTAGCGTCTTTGAAATGTACAACATTTTTTTAAATAAAATTTTATATCCTGTTTCATGTGACCTTTTTTATGGCCGCATCCGAAGCTCTCAAAGTCTTGTATAAAATATGTATTATTAAGATGTAGTACGCTCCACTTACATTTAATCCTTTGAACGTGACATTTTCTCTTCCTTGTCCAAAGTAGCACACAAACATCATATATTGTTCCACTTCCCTATGCTCTCAATCCACTTTGTTAACATGGTAAACTGGGAGCCTCCAAGATAGATACGTGGATTTAAGATAGTACAAACAGAAATTAGAATGTTTATGTAAACTTTAACGAGGTCAAACTGGAATGAATATAACGCTAGCATCAGTTTCGTCAGTATCTTCTGTCAATCTTTTTGGACGACCCGTGTGGTGCCGGGTTAGAATTGCACCTCCCCATATCATCCCGTGGGTGTCGTAAAAGGCGACTAAGGGAAAAATTCTGGAAGGTGGGCAGCAGCGCCTTCTAAAGAACTTTTATCTGACACTGCGATCCCCAAGACGCCTGCCAAGCGTGGGGATTATGGCAAATACCCCCTTTGCAGGGGAGGCTGTGTTCAGCAGTGGACGATCAAGCTGATACAGTACAGTACAGGATTTTAATAACTTGTTCAACATGCGTTGACGCTTTTAAAATTATTCTAATCGATAAATAGTACATTATTTAACAAAGAAATAGTCCAGCGTCTAATTTTACGCTGGACATTGAAGTATGATTCCAAATATGAAGATTTCAAACTCACAAAGTTCAGAATAACTTCTTTTACAATTTTTGTTACTCAATTATGTAAGACTTATCTTGAGTGCAGCGATGGATTTAAGCTTGCCAAAAATGATGACAGCTTACTCTCCGGAGAGTATACTCAAATATTGATACGTTCTATAAGACAAAGAAATAAGACTCACGCACCGAGAAGGTAACATTACAACAAACAAACAATTTATAAAAATAAAAGTTATTTGTTATGCAACATTCATACGCTCAAAATGCTTTATCTCAACGGCTCCATTTCTGTCATCCTCCTGGTGTTAAGGCTAGCTGGAAACTTTTCCACAACTTAATTGTCATTTGCGTGCCCAAAAAACCGGGCTCAAGCAGGTTATTACTATGCAGTGGCAGATTTTCTACTTGACGGTTTTATTATATAAAGAAAAATTACATTTGAACTAAACAAGACAGTAGGAGCACAACTAGTCTTTATTTTATGTTGTTATCTTATACAACAATATATAATTTAAGTTATCTAAACTAAAAGATACCATATATTCTGATTATCGTTCTACTATTTTAACCGAGTTGTTTCTAGTGCGTCAAGTTGTAAACTTAGACAGTACTTCTAAATCAAGAAAACTAATTATTTTCATTCCCAATTCGGATAATCATTGGTGATTAAATTTCAAAGTTTCACTTATTATGTAATAATCAAAACGAAAAGGAAAATTGGTGATGTTTACTGACTAGTTCTACTTGTGATTTCATCCTGATTCATAACAAAAACAAGCGTTTGGAGAACTCCAGGTAGAGTCAGCCGTCTACAGCAACCTCAGGAGGTCCACTTGTACCAAGGCGGGAGAATCATGGCGTGGCGTGAATAGGAATGCGCCTTGGCGGACGAACACAGCTATTTTCGGTACAAGGCAGCATAACTGCACAAAAATACCAATATAATCTGTTATTGTCCCGCACGACACTATATGGCCCATTTGGATTCAAATGGGCCATATATTGCTACTCATGCACGATGATGCACCTTCCTATACTGCTCGGCTGGTGTTGGCCGCACAGTCATCTGACTTCAGAATTTAAGATAGAATTATTGAACATGCCAGGGACATGTTACAACGAATGGCGTTGAGGGATTCTTCGTCCAATTTTACAACTGGGCAACCACTTTTCGAACATTTACAAAGAACATGGGACATACTCCAGGAATACATTTTTAAGTATGAACAACCGTATAGTTATAATGATAGTTCATATTTAAAAACAACCGTTTTTAAATATGAACTATCATTGCCAAAATGTGTTTGATGCCAGAGCGGGCTACACCGGTTATTAGCGATTAAATTTAATAACATTTTTCTATTTTGATTCAAATTAATAATATTATGAAAATAATTTAACTACTCTATTTAAAAAATATATTAACGATTTTATTGAAAAAAACTCAACATCACGTTGTATTGTTTATTTAAGGCCACAAAATAATATTTCATTCTTCCATTTAATAGTATACCTATTGCATATTTTGCATAGTTTGTTTTTATAATTGATGAAATCTTAAATATCCCTAGACTGTGTTTGTATTCTTAAATCTTGGATAGACGACAGATTTTATACTGATTTATGCAGTTTGCCGCGGAAGCATATTACATAAATATGACTGATAAACAGGAAAACACATATTGAAAAACTCAAATCAAAATTGTCTAGATTTGCATACGCCCTATATGAGCTTAAAGTAAGTACAGTTAAAAAAAACTGCAATTACAGCTTACTATGCATATGCTCACTCTTGGTTAAATTACGGACTTATCCTGTAGGAAATGGTACTAACATCGAAGATTTACTAATCAAGCAAAAAAAACTACGTATCATAGTGAATATTAACAATACTGACTCATGCAAACCACATTTTGTACAATTAAAAATTTTAACAATAATTAGCATGTATATTTTAGAATTATGTAAATTTGTTAGAAAAAATCCAAACATATTTAAAGATACAAAGCCAAATCGAGTAGGTATACGGCCCCCGAATGAACCAAAAAAATCAATTAGCCCAACCTAAAAGCCGCATCAATATGTATAAAAATAGCCCTTATGTTAACGCGATAAAAGTTTACAACCATTTACAAAACGAGATAAGAGATGAATCAAATATGAACAAATTTATAAATAACATTAAAACATTACTAAAAGAGACATGCTATTACAATCCAAAAGAATATTATATTAATAAATTCACATATTTTTTATGACAATGTTTAAACTTCAAATATAGGTCTGTTTCACGTTGGTAATATGTACTTCATCTGTAATATTTCATGTATTTGATTGTATAAAATGATGCTACGCCCAAATGGGTTTCATGTATGTTCTGTTAAATATTGTATCCATCAAATGTACTCATGAAAGCAACAAACAACTTTGAACTTTGATAAAGTAATGGAAGTAATGTTTTTTTTTATGTAGCGATTCCGTTGCTATTGAACTGTAGTAGTACCAATTCATATGTGATTATCGTTCCCGCCATCTGTAAAGAACAGAATTTTTATGTTATAATGGTAATTTAACAGCAAATTATTTTGTGGGCATTATCAAAAATAACTATAAAATTACTGTTAATTTTCGTGTTCACTACAGATTTTTTAAAGTTGAGGAACCATATATCATTAGTTCGGATACTCATGATGATTATTATGGTTATTTCATGATTCTCTCTTACTGTTCACAGCAAGTTAATTTTTTAGTTTATAAAAGAGATTTTTAGTAGACGAGAGATTTTCTTAGTGTTGTGTCATGTTCTGTAAGGAGACATTTAGGACGTCACCGTGCCACCCTTCGGCAGTTGTGAATTGTTTCTTTCTTTAGTCCAAAGTGTAGGTAATGGTAAACCATTACCTACTCTTTAGAATCGGTATACGCTACAATGTAGCTTAATTTTTTACCGCAAAAAACTGTCTAATTGAGTACCTCCTCCTTTTTTGACTTAGTGAACTGATTTTGATGATACTTTTTCATTTGAAAGCTGGCCCCATTTAAATGTCATCAAAATCGGTCAAGCTGTTTTTGAGTTAAACTCCAATAACTGAAAATAATTTCCTATCTTGATGATATAGTCATTGACAGTGAATAACAATCGATCGCATGAGTAGCAAGGGTCACTTAAAAGGGCGAAAAAAATGTATTTCCACAAAATGGAACCGACTTCAGCACTCAAATGAGTGAAATAACTTGTCAAAGTCGTTACCATACGCACAATATTGTGATAATAGGTAATTTTGAACCATCATGGCACTGACTTCAACAAGTTATTTCACATATTTGAGTGTTGAAGTCGGTTCCATTTTTTGATAATCATTTTTTCATATACAAAGTTCCTTGAAAAAAAAACTATTTCTTATCCAGCAGATATTAATAGATTTTGTGATATAAATTATTGATGTTTCAATTTTTTTTTTTTTTTTTTTTTTTTTTTTTTTTATGTTATTGTGACGGAACAAGCCCGAGGCCCACCTGATGTTAAGTGGACTAACCTCTGCCTATAACAGACGCATTTCGTCAGCGATGAATTGCACTGTGCCCATCACACTGAGACGTCCAGTTGTTAGGTCTCATTAGCCTGTAATTTTTCTGGCTCTCAAGGACTGCTGCCGGAACACACTGTTAGGTGCTTGGCGACAGATTTTCTACTTGAGGGTGGTCGCTAGCCAGGCGGGCATTCACAAAATGCCCTTCCACCATGCGGTGAAGCTCAAGCTCTGGGCGGGATTCGAACCATGGACCTGCTGCACGGCAGTCCATAGCCAATGCCACTGAGCCGTCACTGCTTCAAAACTTTAAAGTCTTTAAACATTTTTTGTGAATATGGATTCAAAATACTCGTCTGACTGTTCCTGACTGAAAATTATTCAGATGGCTAATTTCAGAACTAAATCAGGGTACCAATCCCAATCACTCATATCTGCCCTACCTCTAGAGATTTTTTATGCGCCAAAGACGCGGAGGTGGAGCAGCGCTGATCCACTCGTGACGAGGTAGCAAGAAGACTAAGGCGCCGAAGAATTACTTCAGTTCTAAAAGGGCAGTCGCTTGTTACATCCTAACCTTTGATATTTCACATTGTTGTGGTGCTTCTGAGTTGTAAAAAATATTCATTATTAGTAAATATTATGGGAGGATGCTCCTCGCCACCTCTCCCCATCCCCTTTTTCGTAGTTTATATGTATATATACCGATTATAAAATTATCTGATATTTTATATCAAATATAAAAAAAATATAGTATTATATGTAGTTGGGTTCAATAAAAAGTTAAGCCCAACTACAATATCGTGTCATACATTGAATGAAATGAGAATAACTCACGGATAAAATAAGATCCCGCGTCACGTAGAAGAATTGTAATCCACTTAAGGCAGGAGTGTCCCCGTTCACTTGCGTAATGAATCTCGATACCTTAAATAAACACAATATGGTGTGTTGCATAAGTGAACAATAACAAATGCGCATACATTTTTGAGTTATTTTTATAAATGGGACAACAGAGGTTAGTCAAGATTTTTATATACTAGAAATAAGAAGAGAATACAAATCAAAAATAATAAAAAAGTTTTCATACACGTCATGTCATGTTAGCTCAATTGGTTAGAGCATACCCCGGCTCAAAGGGTGGATGGACGCGGGTACGAATCCCGCACATGACTTAATTTTTTTCTATCGCATATTTGTGATTTTGTAATGTAATCCGCATAGCAGGCGTTATTGCAAACAAAACAATATTAAAATTATAAGGTCGCGTCATCATTTACAAGTATAAAAACAATTGCAAAATTGGTCTTGTTTGTAGTACAACGTAAGTGGTACTATAGATGTCGCTCCATCCCAATACGATGGTTAAAGAACGATAGGATAGATTTGAGTAATGACGTCATGTCATGTTAGCTCAATTGTGTATAGCATACCCCGGCTCAAGGGGTGGATGGACGAGGGTTCGAATCCCGCACATGACTTAAATTTTTTCTATCGTATATTTGTAATTTTGTAATGTTATCCGCATAGCAGGCGTTATTGCAAACATAACAATATTAATATTATATTATAAGGTTATTAAAATAAATGGGAGATAAACATAAAAAAGTCAAGCCAGTGTTCTCCGAAAGGGTAGGCAGAGATATATAAGCACCCACGTTTGTCGGTCATGTTTCGATTTCATTTAATAGGCCTTATTATCTACCAGACAAGAGTTCCAGACTTCAGTCTTTAACTTAATATTTCTTTATCAGTAAAACCCAATAGCTTATTCTACGAGGGTATCGAACCCCTGGACTTAGCAGCGCGTACACACAGTTCCGAACAGATTGCGAGTCTAATTCGGAACGCACCTAGCTGTCACGTTATGTAGTTGTCAAAATTGTACTTTAACTGTCTTGGTGTGATTGATCCTGTAAAGAAATGAATTCTTAAAATTGTTCGAATAATTTGATAATTTAATTGATTTTGTTATTTTGTTTTGGTAATTGTGACATTTTGACGGGCTTGAGTTGTGGAAGAGGCCACGAGTGTTGTGGACACCATTTTCTATTTTTGCTTTATCTTGTGGTTGAACGATGATTTAGTAAGCCATAATAAAAAAAAACAGGAAAGGAAGCTGTTGGTTTGTACGTGCACGATTTATCTATGTAATTCTGGCCAGTGTTATTGAAAAGAGTAAAATGGTTTAGTACAAAAATAGTCAATTTTAGTACTAAACCATTTACTGCCAGGAGCACACGGTTAGGTGCTTGGCGACAAATTTTCTACTTAAGGGTGATCAGGACAGACGGCCATCCGAAGCACGGATGCGCTCAGTAGTAATGTCACTAGCGGTCACCCATCCAATTCATGACCGCGGCGGACGTTGCTTAAATGTGCTGTTCGGTTAAGAGCAGCTAAGCAAAATTCGCTACGAGCGCTTTATATGAGTAGTATTTAACCAAACATTACACAAATCCTGTTTAACAGATTGCACATCAAATCTTAGATGGCAAATGAAACTGAATGATATGATTTACTAATAGAATCACATCACAGACACAAATAAAACAATATATTAAAAAATTTCAAGTTTTCTCTGATTTTTTAATGGAAAGTATTTAACTACACGTTTTTTTTTATTTATTTTTTATGTGATTGTGACGGAACAAGCTCGAGGCCCACCTGATGTTAAGCGGACTAACCTCTGCCTATAACAGATGCATTTCATTCACGAATTGCACTGCGCCCGTCACCTTGAGACATAGTTGTCATGTCTAATGTGCCTGTAATTTCACTGGCTCTCAAGGACTACTGCCGGAACACACCGTTTGGTGCTTGGCGACAGATTTTCTACTTGAGGGTGGTAGCTAGCCAGGCGGGCAATCGCAAAATGCCCTTCCACCATGCGGTGAAGCTCAAGCCGGTGGTGGGGATCGTACCAGGGTACTGCGGCGCGGCAGTCCATAGCTATAACGGCCATCATTGCTTCAAAAAACTCTTATATTAGCGAAAAAACTGGCAATTCACTAGTCAATCTGCCGCGGCATGTTCGCGGCGCTCGTTGGGCTCGCGTGTGTTGTGCTCAGCTCACCATAACCTAACCCTCCATCTCGCTGTCTCGCTTGTTCGTCGTTACATATATATGAATTTGCCGTAAACTAGTCATTTAAATCATTAGATGATCAGGTAAAAAGAGGGTTAATTAATACGTTTATTTTAGACTCTATTTATAGCATAATTAGTAGTTTTTAATGTTTAATCAGCGCTCATGATACGAACCAGATTTTATTGAAATATGGATTTATTCATGGATAATTGTTTGACAATCCTGAAAGAGAGTGGATTAAACGAAACGAGTTTGAACGAGTTACTCCTCAATTGTCTTCTTTACGCTGATGACCTAGTGATACTTACTTCATCGGTAAAGGATTTGCAGGATGGTATATGCTGGAAGTGTGAAAGTGATGTAGAAAGGAGAGTGAATGCTGGAAACATGGTGAACGGAGCATTGCACGCTGTGCATGTAGAAGTGTTGGTTCCGACACTAATGTATGGTAGTGAAAGGGCATTGAGAAGCATGATTGAAGTCGAAGGGAATGAAATGATAAGGAATAGTGTGATAAGGGAACGATGTGTTGTGAATGAGGATGTAGTGACAAAATCGAGAAGGTATGCGAAGATGGTTTGAACAGAATGAATAAAATGAGAATGACTAAACAGGTTTACATGGGACAAGTGAACGGAAGTGTTGGAAGGGGAAGACCTAGGCGAACGTTTTAAAATCAGATTGATGACGTTCTGAAAAAAAGGCTAGGTCCCTAAACCGACGCTTATGTGTGAAAGGATTGATGAGTGTAGATGAAGCGAAAGAGATATATAAGGATCGTAGGAAGTGAAAATCTGTGGTCTCTGCCTACCCCTACGGGAAAGAGGCGTGATTTTATGTATGTATGGATTGATGTGTAACTTTTTATGTAACGTGCATTTAAATATTTTCCAAAAATAATTACCTCATTGCAGTAAGCTGTAGAAGGCACGCTATAAAGTGCATGCGCAGGTACCAGTGATGCTGTGTTTACACTCGCGGCTATCACGGACACAGCGAGCGATTTCATCAATAAAAATGTTATGGAGAACACCAGATATATTGAGTACTCGTAGCCTCTTAACGGCCTGTAAATTATATAAAAAATAGCGGTCATTATACAATTAAGTATTTTTTTAAACGGCCCATTATATACACGATCAATATCATTCAGGTAATTCAATTGTTAAGGCACTGACAAGTGCTAAATAATTTTACTTAAACAGATTTTTAGCAAATTGTATTTAGTTTGTAGTTTTTTTTTTTATGTTTTTTTGACGGAACAAGCCCGGGGCCCACCTGATGTTAAGTGGACTAACCTCTGCCTATAACAGACGCATTTCGTCAGCGATGAATTGCACTGTGCCCGTCACACTGAGACGTCCAGTTGTTAGGTCTCATTAGCCTGTAATTTTTCTGGCTCTCAAGGACTGCTGCCGGAACACACTGTTAGGTGCTTGGCGACAGATTTTCTACTTGAGGGTGGTCGCTAGCCAGGCGGGCATTCACAAAATGCCCTTCCACCATGCGGTGAAGCTCAAGCTCTGGGCGGGATTCGAACCATGGACCTGCTGCACGGCAGTCCATAGCCAATGCCACTGAGCCATCACTGCTTCAAAAAGTAGTTGTTAGAAAATAACATGTTAATCTTGATTACATTACTTAAAACCAAAAAAGTTCTGAATCACGTTTCTTTAACATTTTCTCTATAGAATAAAATTGTAAATTTGACTCTAAGTTTAGCTTGTAACGTAAATATCTTAATTATTTACGTATGAATGTGTTTGAAAATATGTTAAGAAAATAGCAAAGTTTTATCAAGAGGGACAAGAAAGGTTCTATTTTCGATTTACGTTACTAGTTTTGTGTTATCAAGCTTTCATTTCGGATTTTACCTAAACTGATCGCGATTTCACTATCGCTGCCCATCTTTCACTCCTACGTAGTCCGATAGTGACAAAAATTTTGCATTTGACAGCGTCTTAACACACGTAAATTAAAGCGCACGAACAATGTAATTTTCTTTTACCATGATACAGTATAGCTCCAAGATGATTAAAATACGCGCAATTAGATAGACGCCTTAACCCCTTAACCACCGAGACAGGAGGAATGCAATGCATGTTTGGTGCTTCAATTTTATTATATTGAAACCGATATAGAGGATAGTGCACCCATCAACCACACTACTTGATTTCTCCTACTAATCTCATTATTTCTTTTATCGTTTATCTAAAACTGCGTTTCAAATAAAACTATATTTAATAAGAATGAAAATAAGAGTTGCGTACCCTTTTGCTAGTTCAGGACAATCAAATGTTTCCTTAATTTTGACGCCATGCCTGAAAAATTATATGTCGATTTCATTTTATATGTAAAGTTAGATTGGCACAACATGTTTTCATGTTTTTAGAGCATTCACAATTTTCAATCCCGTCTATCCTTCCACATTCGTACCCAACACACAGCAGTAAAGACAGGACTACTCAAAAGAAATGTTAGATATGTTTAGGGTTTATATATTATGTATGTGAGTTTCTTCATAACTTCATCCAGAGTGACACTATCTCTAATTTTGTTGTAGGACAGTAGCATTATTCTTTTTTGTATCATTATTCATCACTCTTTATGACGATGTATCAGATGATCGTCCACTGCTGAACACAGCCTCCCTCATTATGGGGGTATTGCCATAATCGCCACGCTTATGAGAGGGGTTTTGGGGATCGCAGTGTGATATATAAGTTTCTTTAGAAAGCGTTGTTGTCCGCCTTCTTGTGTGTTACCCTTAGTCGCCTCTTACGACACCCACTGGTAGAGATAGGGTGTGTCATTCTAGTCTGGCACTCCACGGGCAAAATAGACTACCAAAATACTATATGACATGATCATACCATACTAATGTTAGGATAGGTACCCTTTATTATTGCATGTTTTTATTGCTACTTTTAAAATAAGGTAATTATTGCACGACACGGTTATTTTAGGCATGTCATTTTTCATTACAACATATTTTTACTACAATAAAAACCAACAAAACGTACTACAGAAAATATTTCAAAATATTATTTTAAACACGATCACATTATCATCATCTATCTATGGCGAAGTATGGTAAGGGCAACTGGGATGTGTAACAGATAAGATCAGAAAAGAAGATCAAGAAATTAGTCCTGACTTAGGTTAACGACTCAAAGGTGAAACAGAGCTTACTTTTAGTCAGAACCCAAGATTAAACCTGCATTTGTTTTACTAATTTATCTTATCTATTCTAGTACCACTACATATCTTGAAATTCGCAGCTCTATCACATATACACCTATTTCGTCCGACTCTTTTCTCACCCAATTCTCCGTATCTTACTATTTTGCACACATTATTTATACACTATTGCACTTTTTAAAGAGTTTTAACATAAGTCAGGTACGTGTAGTGATAGTTGAATTTATATATGAATATGCTATAAATTATTAGGAAATCTCTTTACTCACATTAAAATATTAAAGATTTGCAGACAGATGAAGAACAAATTAGTTGCAAAGCATGTGAAGACGATCCCGCTAAAGACATCATCGAAGGAACGGACCAATTGCGTAGCTTTGTTGTAATCTTCACGCAAAGATCGCCAGTATGATGAGGGCAGGTAATGCTAAGAACAAGTAGGTAAAAATGTTGCAAATATAGCCGAAGTAAAATTGTAACTTATTTATTTATACCTACGGCTTTCCTAGCGTCCTTGTTTAATGGATGTCACGCAACGCAAGCGAAGTTGCCGGTAACAGTTTGTATATATTGCATAGAATGAGGGTATTTTGCAAATACCTACCTTGCCAGCTACCACTATCAAGTAGTAAAATTTGACGCCAAGGACCTAACGATGTTTCGGCAACTATCCTTGAGAACCAGTTATTCTAGACTAGCCTGAACATAATCTTCGGCAGTACTGCATACAGCAAAGCAACAGAAATGCATTTTTTTATATTCTTGGCAATACTTCTTGGACAGCAGGTTATAACGAACCAAGAACCCTACATTAGGTATACAAAATTGTATTTATCATGTCTTAAATTTCCCACCAATTCAATTATTGTTCTTTGTTGCAGTTTTTTTCGAAAATGTCCTTGTCTGGCAATTTATTCCACTATAGTTTTCTGTGTAGAAATACGTTTGTATTTTTCATAACATATGTAGGTATGTGAGAAGAAGAAGTAGTAATTTTTTTGGACTGTTTTCTGCTGAGCTAGGAAAATCAACAGCCGCAGTCTCAAGACTTCCAGACTTTTGGAAATATCTTTAACTCTAGTAGTTAAAACTACTCAAACTTGGTCATAGCGGATGTTTATTAGACTTATTATGGACACATATGAAGGTTTACTCGTTGAGGACGCTATACACGATACAGTCCTAGTGTCCTTTTTATATAAAACTCTATATAGTCCCACGTACGAGTACAAAATTGTAATATTTCCTGCTATTTAAATTTTGGACATTGCACAGCTAAACTCAATCTATGGCTAGTCATGGAAATAGCATATTTTTAGTTTCA
Organism: Plagodis pulveraria; assembly: GCA_963890685.1. NCBI lineage: Eukaryota > Metazoa > Arthropoda > Insecta > Lepidoptera > Geometridae > Plagodis > Plagodis pulveraria. The sequence goes on from OY982950.1 coordinate 9,580,249, forward strand.
GGACCATGTATGTTCCTTGCAATTTTTGTTTTTGTGTGTACCTGTTACATCAATGAGTTCAAAAATCATACGCAACACATGTAGCAATAATATTAAATGTAAGCAAAAATATGAAACGCATGAAGTTAAGGTCCAGATGAACTTCTTGGCGAATTCTCTTGGGCAAAAATATAAGTATGTACCCTATTATGGGAACTATACTTGGGAGTTGGTTACTTTCTGTCAGACTTCACCACGACCTGATACAAATGGTCAAGCTCTTATATTGTTCGCTCCACTAAAATGGTATTTAGCACAGTTTCACTGTTTCATCCTACGTCCACTCTGTTTAAGTATGTGTTATCAGAGTTGTTCGTGGGTTTAACCTGCTTTCATTTCATATTCATTGAATTTTTTTCAGTGAAAAAACTATACTTATATGTGCCCATCCTAATTGTTGCGTTCATTCCAAAGCGCAAACTATTACGTGCTTAGTTCATTTACTACATGCGAAAGAAGTTAGCAGGCAAAGACTTGATTAGCGCCTACAAATATATATGAAATTAGCACGTATTTACAAAACATTTTTTGATTTGAACTTGACGAAGAATTGACGATAACTTCATCGGTATAAAACTGTATCGCAGAGTTGTTAATGATCTTCCATTGACAAGTTAGAGTTAAAAAATTGTACGTAAGACAGAAAAATACCTTTTGGCTCGCTGAAATAATTTTCTTGTTGATTTGCTCCAATATTGATGTCAAATACATGCTAACGCATATAATGTAAGCGTCTGAGTAGCTCCATGTAAGCGTTGAACACACGCTTAATAACTGCAAAGCATTATACAGGGTTATTGATAAAATGCTAACAACCTATAGCTCGCAGTAGGCATTGTCTTTTAGTACGAGACCCAGAACTTAAAAGATTCAGACATTACTATACAAAAACTTATTATTTAAGATTTGAGACTCGTAGTAAAAGGCAATGCCTACTCCAAGCCAAGATCGCCCGCCGCGGCAACACGGGACAGGTGCCGCGCTCCCTCTGAGTAGAGTTTTGAATATTTGTATTTTTTTTTTTTTTTTTTTTTTTTAAGCCTGATAGGTTAGCCTTTGACCACTATCTCACCTGATGGTAAGTGATGATGTGGTCGAAGATGTTGTTCAGGCTAACCTAGAATACTGGCTCTCAAGGACAGCTGCCGGAACACACCGTTAGGTGCTTGGCGACAGATTTTCTACTTGAGGGTGGTAGCTAGCCAGACGGGCATTCGCAAAATGCCCTACCACCATGCTATAACGACTGCCATCCTAAGACAACAACCGGGACCGACGGCTTAACGTGCCCTCCGAAGCACGGAAACGCTCAGTAGTAATGTCACTAGCAGTCACCCATCCAACTCATGACCGCGCGGGACGTTGCTTCACTTTGCTGATCGGTTGAGAACAGCTAAGTAAACTTCGCTACGAGCGCTTCAATAATATAATTGAAAAATATAATTGAAAACGTAATAAAAAATTTGTTATAATAAATTGCAGGTTTGTTGGGACTAGCAGAAGTGAACCCTAAGAGGTTATAAGAATTTTACCATTAACCTTGTATAGGGTTTCATGTTAGGACATAGCAATGTAATCCAGGGCTTCAACAACTATCAAACAGTCCAAGATTGTGAAACTATAAATAATGAGAAGTTAAACAAATTTCAAAACCTTAATTTTTGTCTAAGCTAAATAAGCAATGGGAGACGTAAACTTTCATTGTTATGACCAAAATTATACCGTATGAAAACTCTTACGCTTATAAAAATCTGACATCCATGGTACTTATGTGATCTTCACTAAAAACTAAACTAAAAGACATACCAATAAAGCTCCAGGTGAAAATAAAATTAATTTTAACGTTAACTGCGTCATCATAAATTATATTTTTACTTTTAGCTTTAGCGTACTGGAAAAAGCAGTACAAAAAGAACAGTTTTGGTTGTGCAATGTGTTCATAGGATTTTTGTTCAATAAGGGAGGAAAGTTGCTTCTTGGTGCGAGTGTTGACTTTTTAATCACATGATAATGACGTATTCTAGAATTGGATACGTTTGGTTGTTAAAAAAAACATTTACCATATTATCTCATATATAACCTGTATGGTTATTTTTGTGGTGAGTGGTAAAAAAGAAACAATCACATAAAATTGCTTACTGTATCAACCGGATCGTCCAGTGCTGAACACAACCTCCCGTATTAAGGGTGTATTTGCCATAATCCCCACGCTTGGCAGGCTTGGGGATGGCAGTGTAAGATGGCAGTTGTTCAGAAAGCGCTGATGTCCTACTTCCAGTATTTTTCCCTTGGTCGCCTCTTACGACACCCACGGGATGATATGCGGGGAGGTGCAATTCTAACCTGGCACCCCACGGGGGCAAAATTGCATAGTATTTAATAAACATACATAGACTGTTAATACTGAGTTAATAAAATATTATTTATTTCTGTGATATACCTAATAAGAATGCTGACACTCTTATTAGATAAGGCTACTTCTGTCAGCCTCTCCGCCTACAAAACCGCGGTGTACAAATTTAGTACGTTTTTCTTGGAAAGTGGTACGCAAGGAACTCATGAGCCGAGTAGGCCAGATGGTATTTTGGCCATCATATTAAAATCCTGTGCTTCCGAGTTGGCTCTCATCCTGACGCGTCTCTTCCTACATTCACTCTGTCATGAAACTAGCGTGGCTAATGCGTTGTCTTGTTTGATGGTATATTTCGATAATAGCTGAGTTCAAGTTACTTAACTGATTGTAGTTTTCAATACTAATAAACATAAATATTGTAAGATTTCAAACACTGCACTATATTGACATAAAACTTCTTCACATTTTCTTCTAAACTTGAATTTAAACTATTACTATTACTAGACAAAATATCAGGAACATCATGACAACAAATGCTATTTTCTCGACGGCCAAGGAGAGGTTGTTCGTGAGAATTGAGAATTTCTTGAAATTTCTAAAGAATCTGAAAGTCTGAAAGTTTTGTTATTATTGAAGTGAGTGGTAAAAAACAAACACCACACAAGCTTTTGTAGTAACTATTAATGTTATTGTTAAGGAGTTGTTAATTACCTGAACCAATTCTCCTACTGGTGCATTCAAGTATGGTATAAATAACCATGGAAACTGATGTTGTAAATACAGTTTGTACATTGACTCGTTTGCGTGGCATTGGATCATGTTTACAATCCTGACGTTTATAGACAGGAAATGCTCTACTGTAAGTTAAAATTAAATATAATTACATTATATCGCGAGCTCTAGAAACTCGACATAGAGTATAGCGCGACAAGATGGCAAGTGGTCTGATGACATAACTTTGGCTCCTTGGAAAAGAGGGTATGCTATAGGCGGCTATAGTGCGTTGCGCCACTTGCTATGAAATTTTGTCCCCCTCACACATAAGTTGGTCTCGTCAAGCCTGGATCCCCAGTGGAGCCTAAAGAAAACTACTAGCGTCAAAAATATAAAGTACTCCAAAAATGTTTTTTTTATTGTAATAAAATTACTGGATCGTGAGACTCTGCAATAGTATATCTCAGGGTGACGGGCACAGTGCAGCGGTTACCGCTTAACATCAGGTGGGCCTAGTGCCGCCAAAATAACATATGAAAAACAACATTTTTGCGCCGTTTGGAGTAGACATTTGGACCATGCGGAAGGATTTCCTGTAAAAAATATATTGCATTAATTAACGGTAAAAATGCTTCTTCAAAATTTGTTCCCAGCAGTTCAACACGAAAATGAAGCCAGTTCTCTACGCACCTTACAAAATGATTTTAATTATTTGGTTCTAAATACTTATGTACTTTTATTTTTATTTTTGTATTTATTGTTTACATAATATTTTTTTATGTTTTTATAGTCAAAAACACGAGTTAAATTAAGTATTTTACCTTATTTAATTCGTGTTTGTGACCATAAAACGAAGAAAACTATTACAACATAGTAATTAAATAACTTTAAACGGTTTAAATCGCGTATATTTATAATTATTTTTGTCCCGACGTTTCAAACACTTTGCAGTGATCTTGGTCATGGGTCGACTAATTGGTTTTATTTGTCACATGAGTTATTAAGAAATTATTTGTCCTAGAGTCAGAAATGTTATATTAATCATAACGTTCCTATTCACGCAATATTCGCTCACAGTCTCCAGAGGTCTTGCAGATTTGTGTCGGCCATGGGATTTAATTAATTTGATAATAGGATCCCAAGCAGGTAGTACTTGCCAACCATCATCTCTATTGAAATTTGGGTACTTTTTGATTTCAATAGCCTTGATGTAAGGTATATGGCAGGTGGTCGCTCAACTGTGGAAGGCTTGGGCCGGCTTCTGTGACGTATCCGTGGGAGCTTGTGATAATTGCTTCGCAGTACTTGTTTTACATACTGAAGCTCCTCCTTGAGATGGTCAGTGTCGCAGATGCCATGTGCTCTCTGTAACAAAGATTTGCCTACGGAAGCCAACTGATATGGATGGTGTGGATGGATGATTTATCTGTATGGGTGGATTCCCTATACACTGTATAAATAAGGAAGTTTTCAGGATTCCTCATGACTTAAACATTAAGAATAGCTAAGCATTTATTGACCTCAGTCTCCATTGTAAATTGAATTTTGTTATGTAAGGAGTTTAGATGGTTTAGAAATGCAGAAACTTTATTACTGGGGAGGATGGTAAAAGTATTGTCTATGTACCGTTTGTAGATCTTCGGCATGGCCACAGCTGTGGAGAGAGCTCTCTCTTTAAAGTCCCCCATGAAAATATCGGCAACAACGGGGGAGACTTGAGAGCCCATAGCTACACCATCAATCTGTATGTAGAACTTATTTTCCCAGTATTGATAGCTAGATAATGTTCCAGTAGTTGTTCAAAAAGTACCCCAATTTCAATAGAGATGATGGTTGGCAAGTACCACCTGCTTGGGATCTTGTTATCAAATTAATTAAATCCCAAAGCCGACACAAACCTGCAAGACCTCTGGACACTGTGAGCGAATACTGCGTAAATAGGGAACGTTATGACATTTCTGACGGTAGGACAAATAGTTTCTTAATAACTCATGTGACAAATAAAACCAATTAGTCACCCCGTGACGTGACAAAAATAATGATAAATATACGCGATTTAAACCATTTAAAGTTGTTTAATTACTATATGTATTAATTGTGAAAACCTGAAACAACATTAAACTATTATCATTTTGAAATTTTCGTCACAGACGTTCTTGGAAACTAAAAAAGTTCTTGGAAAAAACTTCAAACGTTTAAGGAATTTTAAAATTAAAGAGCACCCCATACAGGTAACGTGTTGTTTAACGATTTTAGTTTTTTTATTAAACTCTATTAAAAATGATAAAAATATGACATGCGTCAAACTTAGTATGATTAAGGTCCTACGAATAAATAATTATTTATTCGTAGTTATGTTCCAAAAATAACTATACGTTAATCGCACCTTGTTTAGAATCGATATCCACGTACACACTATTTATCTATGTAATTTTTATCTATGATAATTACTTACAAATCGCGAAAGTCAAGAAGACAACACACGCCACATAGCACTTGATCTTGATCCGGGGGTTTATATATTCACTTAAGTTGCATTTCGATATGTCCATCATAAACTTAGGCCACCTACTTCCAATTCTCACAAACAAGAATGTCGTCACACATGTCGATAACCAAAAGGCAAAATCACCTGCAATTTCATTTCAAAAAGTCAGTTATGAAAGAGCTTTTATGAGTTGATTCCGTTGAGTGTTATCCGCGCGTTCTAGCTCAGTGTTGACGGGTACGTTCTAAATCGTGGCAGCACCCTTCTAGCCGCGGTAGACAGTGTACGGCTTCACTTTCGTTGGTCACTGCCTATGCTTACAAAATGAAATCTAGCTGAAACTAGAATTACTGGCTAATTAAACTCAAAGACAGCTGCCGGAACACAAAGTTAATTGCTTGACAGTGGTGGATGAATGTCTAGGTAGGAATTTACAAAATGCCTTATCACAATGCTTACACTGAGCTCGTCCGCACATGGTTCTCGCTCAACGATTCTGACCTGCCAATGTAACAGTTTGCTACAAATAGACTTAGATAGATAGATAGATCGATAACACTTTATTGCCACAATAAAAAATTACAAACTTAAAACCTAAAAAACATAATTAGTAAAAGTAGATGTGACAATGGGCGGTCTTATCGCTGAGAGCGATCTCTTCCAGACAACCCGTTAGAAAAGGATTATTATCGTTTGATATGGACGAAGTTATATCTATTACAATGCTAATAAAAGTACAAAATAAATAATAATATCCAACACAAGAAATAATCGTACAGCAAATAAATAAAACGTAAATTACCTACATCATATAAGTATAAAATCATGTTAACATACCAAACTACACGATTTATATAAACATATATATGTGATGTGACATATATATATATACACACATATGATTTGAAGACATATATAGAGGGTGCGCGTTTTATTTCGAGCGGCAATGGGTTCCACAAACATACAGCTTCAGTGGAAAATGATCCGTCATAGAACTTTGTCCTGTGCTCAGGTATTGTAAGTATAAGATTATTTGACGACCGTAAAGAACATGAATGAGTAGTGGAGAGGAAACAGAAACGTTTCTTGAGGTACCGCGGGGAAGAAAGATTAAACAGAATATTGTAAAGTAGGGACAAAATGTGAGCATTCCGACGAAGGCGTATAGGGAGCCACTTGAGCTTAGTGCTAAATTCGGATACATGGTCATATTTGCGCAAACCAAATATAAACCTAATACAAAAAATTTCGAGGCGCTCAAGTTTATCTAGCATATCTTCGGTAAGGTCGAGGTAGCAGACATCAGCATAATCAATAATAGGAAGTAAGAGAGACTGTGCAAGCGCAGTCTTAGTGGTAGTTGGTAGGAAATTGCGAAGTCTTCGTAAGGCACCTGCAGAAGCAAATATCTTGCGACTAGTTTCAGCTAGTTGCGGTCCCCATGTTAAACAACTGTTAATAATTATGCCAAGATTTTTTACTGTGTCACTAAATGGAACAGTAACACCATCGAACGTCACCTTCGGCAACACATCCCAATCAATTCTGCTAATCATACGCGAACTGCCTACAATAATTACTTGTGTTTTTGCTGGGTTGACATGCAGCCCGTAAGCTTTGCTCCAATCTGATATTTGAAGCAGATCTTTATTTATAGCTGCCACTGCTTTGGACAATTTGAGGAGAGGTGCTTTGCAATATAATTGAAAATCATCTGCGTAGAGGTGGTAGGAAGAAGAAATATTTTTTGAAATAGAATTAATAAAAATAGCGAAAAGAAGATAAGGCGCCTTCCTAAGGTACACCAGCTGACGTGGTACACCAAGAAGAATAAGAGTCATCGAGGTGAACGAGCTGCTGGCAACCGAACAGGTAAGAATGAAACCAGTCAATCACCGTTGGAGATATGTTGTTAGAGCGTAGAATTGAAAGAAGGATGTCAAAGTCAACATTGTTAAAAGCGTTGCTGAAATCTAAGAGTGTCAGCACAGTTAACTGACCGTTGTCCATCCCTAGGCGTATATCGTCAGTGATTTTAACAAGTGCAGTAACTGTGCTGTGTCCCGGACGAAAACCGGATTAAAAGGGAGATTAGATAGAAAAGGTAGGATACTTATGGGACGGTAATCTGCAAAAGATTTCGGATTCGATTTTTTAGGAAGAGGAATTAAATGGGCTTCCTTCCATAAAGATGGATATACGCCCTTAGTAATAGAAAAATTTAGAATATAGCAAAGAACAGGGAGAATGAAATCAAGAATGGGAATCAGCATATTACGACTGATTCCATCCGCACCAACAGCATTCGAAGAAATAGATAGTACGCTCTTCTTAACATCACAGATGGTGAATTGACTAAAAACAAAGGGATAAAAGTCAGGAGCCGAGACGTTGGAAAGAGAATTTAAAGTACGGGCTTTTGCCATATCATCAATATTACACGATGATGAAGAGTGTTGATTCAATAAGTTTATATCTAAATTTAAGGTAACAGATTCCTGACGAGATTTACCAACTTCTTATGACCTCAGAAATTTCCAGACTTTCGCTGGGTTACCGTTTTGAACAGATTCGTAGATATGACGTCGTTGGGCGTCCCTACACACCACATTGCAACGATTACGGTGTTTGGTGTACCGAGCTTTATTTGCATCACTAGGATGACATTTGTATTTGTTTTGGCAACTTCCTTTTTGTGTTTTAACGTTCTAATTTCGTCAGTTAGCCAAGGTGCTGGAGTATGTTTAATTTTTATAGGCCTAAGTGGGGCGTGTACGTCATAAAGCCGAGTGATAGCAGTATTAAAAATTGCAATTTGATCATATATAGTATTTCCTTCGGTAACTGAAGACCAATCAATTGTTTTAGCATCACTCATAAATGCTTCCATATTTATACCACTAAAATTACGCTGCAGAATAACTGTTGGTTTAGATTTTGGAGGACGAACCTTGTAAGATAAGAAAAGCAAGTCATGGTACGAAAAGGCATCTGCTGTACCAATGTACAATAAATAAATGTCTTGACATTATCCTGGTATCTTCATTAGATCATGTGGCTAAGTATGGTCAATACCATACTTAGCCACATGATCTAATGAGGATACCAGGATAATGTCAAGAAGAGATGGAGTACAATTTTGACTTACCCAATCCAGAAACCGTTAGTTTATTCACTATAAGTCTATACAAGCACAAAGCAGAAGCTACTGCTTGCGAGGTACCTATTAGTACGGAATGCATAAATCGCCAGTAACATTTAGTGAATCTGAAAATAAAACCAATATACATGTAAGACTATTTATAACTAAACAGTAGCCCGCGGTCGAACAACGCTAGCCACCTAGATCGCGCTTAAAGTTTTTTATAGCTGATAGGCTAGCCTTTGACCACTATCTCACCTGAAGGTAAGTGATGGTGTGGTCGGAGATGTGGTTCAGGCTAAACTAGAATTCAAGGACAGCTGCCGGAACACATTGTTAGGTGCTTGGCACAAATTTTCAACTTAATGGTGATATCAAGCCAGGCGTCAACAAGTTATTTCACACGTTTGAGTGTCGAAGTCAGGTCCATTTTAAGGTAAAAAAATGTCTATCATTTTAGTGACCCTTGCTACTTACGGAATTCACTGTTTAGAATTATTTCAAACTTTAGTGTTGAAGTCCATTTCTCTGCTTTCATGAGGAAGATGCAGAGGACTGCATCGGCCCAGCCGGGCACGCCTGAGGTGTCAGGAAAGTCAAGTGGGGCTGTTTTGAATGGATTGCACGTATAGAATAAGTTTCTCATTATAGATTTGCATCACTTGGAACACTTTACTACTGCAGTTAAGTTGCCGTACATAGTTTCTTTTTATAAAACACATATGTAAGATTTAAATTTTATTATGTACAGTACAACTGAACATGTTTAAAGTCTTTGACAGTGAGCTTACCCAAGTTGTGGAATATAAGATCAGTATGAAATAGTCATTGTAGTATAATATGGTAAGCCGGAATTTTATTACTTTTAAAAATCCTTTTGAAAAATAACGAACACGTTTTTGTTGAATCCTTTCTGTGGCCCTATGATATAATGAATTAAAAGACTGTTTTTGACTGGAGTGCTGACCGCTTCCCAATCGATTACGTTTTTATATTTGTACGACCGATAGAGGTCCGGTATTGAGAACCTTTTTGATGAAATTTAAATGATTTCATAGTTGAGATAATGTCAGACAGACTAGTCAACGGTATTTAAAGTGCATTCAAATTAACAAATGTAACTTACCTTATTTTTTGAATGTCTGTTTTCAAAATACCCCGAACCGGATTCAATCCGATCAAGGCTCCTAAAACTATTAGTAGTTTCATTGCGCCTCCAAACGCTGCCAATAGTGTTTTGGGTTCATAGATATTCCTTAATTTTTTAGTTCCTGGTGTAACCTCTAAAAACAATAAAATGACTCATTTAGTCGTAAATACGACTTGTGTGGTATTACTTGATTTTTTTATACTACGCCAAGTGATATTTACATTTTTTTCCACTCTGATACAATACTTTTCATCGCAGTCCTGAATGTTTTATATACATTCCCTACATCACGAGATTTGTTTTATACACTAAGAACCGTATGCACAACAAAAACCACTATTATCACACCACTTAAACTTTATTTGTATATTAAATTTCTAATTGAAACTCAATCAAACGCTCAAAAACTAATAATTTGTACTAGCTACTTTAGTGATGTGTAACAAACGCTTGCGATGGTAATTTTTTTAACTAGCGCCCTCTCTTATGCATCATCTATACTAACTTCTAAAATGGTTTGAGTTTGATGTTTCTAACATTATTCGCCCACTAAGGACAACTGTCCTTCACAATCTGCAGTAATAATAGTGACAAAATTCGTATATAAAACGAAATACAAGGCAATAAATAGCAGCAAGCACTGATACATTCCTCTGAAAAAGTACTTAATGGAATGAACAAAACTGTAGGTTTCATATGAAATTACTATATATTCTAAATCTCAGGCTTATATCCACTTATTAGTATAACCTTCTCTTACATTACAAAACGCAACTAAATCTTATAGAGTCATATCTGTCAGACAGACTGCAGAAGGTTTGAAGAAATGGCAACTCTTCTTACGGGTCATTGGTAAAAATGGGAGTACCGCAGGGATCAATTTTGGGACACATAATATATATACCTTGGAATGAAAGTGGTAGAGAAGGCAAGGGGAACCCCCTTTCATTCCCCCCCTCCATCATTTTCTTTAATTAGTAGCAAAATTTCTGAATACTTACTGTTGGATTTCAAAGACAATCTTTTGACTTGTGCTTTAGTTGATACAGTAATTATATCATTTTGCCTGAAAAAATAAATAAGCCTTGCTCAAAATCAGTGCGTAACGATGAAGAATGCATTATTGGTATGTGTGAAGTGTATGAGAAATAAAACAAAACAAGTTGAATCTCATTCTAGATGTCAACTAACTCGATTGATATCCATAACCAACAGAAATAAAGCTTATAATAGATTTTAAATACGGCACTACTACAACAACAAAACTACCAACGCGTTTTTTGGGCGCGATGGCCTACCACAATAATCTAAGACCAGGTTTTTTTTTATAACCAGTGGTACGCCTTAATTAGCAAAATACTACGAACTATACACAGCACTACAGCTATTACAAGAAAAGCATTTAGATAGCCTATACATCATTGCAGACTCACAAGCAGTCCAAATGCTCCAGCCAACTACCAGTTGGCAGCGTGCCCAGGTGGTTGTTTCCATAATATAGATATAGATCTGTTTTTAATACTTTGTAACTTCTTTTTATTACTCTTTTACTCATTTGAGATAAAATAATATAAAAAAAATATAAGTTTAAATATATATATGTCATAATTATTAGGCCATAATTATGTAAAATTTTGGAGTTGGATATATGGTCTGCTGGTTCACAATCTAGATTATTTAATAAGAACTCACTTCTCTTTCAGCTGAGTGTTATTCAACTGCATCGTTTGAAAGTTGATATCTTCAAGCTCTTTTGAAATCTCTGGAAGCGTAATAAAGATAAAATAAAGATATTATCAAGGCTATAATTATAAATCCGAAGGTGTAGTAACCCCTTCAGATTGTTCAGACCCCATAGTTCACGTGTCCCATTGTTCATCACTCTTTCTTCGTGTCTATACACCCACATTTCACATGTTTAGGCCCATGTTATAATTAATTTTATTAAAATTAATTATAACATGGGCGATTAAAATAAATATTTTTAATTATTATAACTCTCAGTTAGTGTACAAGGGTGTTTTTGCTAGCAATAATAATCGGCGCTGGTGTTTTCCCAATTCTCCATTAAGGGTTTAAAGTCTGCAGATAAGCAGCGAATCATTATAAGCTTATCTAAGCAAAACGTACATAAGAAGAAACCTGGAAAAATACATATATTTCTGCCCATCCCTTCGGAAATATAAAAGCATGATTTTCTAGCATCGACCAGACATCACAGCTGAGACAGCAGTTAAAGATTACTTATCGAAATATACTAATACAAAAAGTTACTTTTTTACCAATAGGCCTCTTGATGATGTCATCGTTCATGATACAAAACAAGTAATACACACTTTTCCTAACACACGAGCAGGTCACGACTAAGCATTTCCCATATTAAATGGAGACACTTTGATTTTATGTTATCAAGTTTGAATATTTGATCATGCTGTCTATTTGTCAGTATATTGACATAATTATTGTCCGAGGGCGTTCTAATGTAAGGGTGTTTTTGTACGACTTAGTATCATGTTGTATAATTATAAGTCATTGTAGTAATATTGTTCTCGGCCCAGTTTTGACTGTATTGAATGCTACGAATAAATATTTATTCGTAGATTGAATGTTATTTTTATATATCTTGCCGTAGATCAGTCGGAATGGATTTGGTTTAACTTTGATTGGATGGTTGAATATATTCCTTATTCAAAACTTTATCGGGAACTCTTGTTTGTTTTATACTTGGCACATTTTCAATTTATTAGGATAAGCAATAAGCCCTTTTGTGCAAATTTATATATATTTTACTCATGTAATGATATATACCACTGTAATGCTATGTAATACCCTAAAATTGTTATTATATAATAAATATGTATAGTTTTGTATGTATATATATATATAGAGCTAATAAACTTACCAACATAATAATTACATTGTAAATTGTGTTCTATTTTCAATTTAAAAAGGTACAGCTGAGTAGATAATTTTGCTGCTTCAATGTCCCTCACGTCATGTAATTTCGCTCATTTTTGTTACAATTTTAGCTTTAGAACGTGTTCCTAAGGAAAATGTACAGAGAAGTCTGTGCCATTATGAACGATCGCGACGAGAATAGTATCGTTACTATAGACTCTCGTTAGTATAGAATAATAACGAGTCTTATATTACCTAGGTCCTCGCAATATTTAATAGAGCGCAAAAGATCTTGTAGAACGTCTCAAAACCAATGTTTTATCAAAGCGGCAGATAGTGAAATTCTTTTGTTTTATTTGATCTTTTAAGAGATACATTTTTCAGTTTCCATTACTAAGCGAAAAAGCTACATGACTATGTAAATAAATTAAATTTACGCTAAAATTATAAAATCTAATTAAGGTTTATAGCACTATCACATATTAACCAGACTACGTACGGTATGTTTAGCATATTGAAATATGCCTAGTCTCAGTATTTTTCTGGGGAATGCAGGTCATACCTTCAGGGAACTTAAATAACTCAATTTCAAAACGTATATCGGAAAAAAAAAGCGTTTTGTGTAAAACACATATTAAAAGTGTAAATAGATGGAATTTATGAAATTAAATTTCCATCGGTACAATTTTAGATAAATTTATACTAAAATTGTGTATATATAATGTATTTTCATGGTGAAGGGTATTTTGGTAGGCAGTTTGCGTACGGTCAAGTATAATTTTTCAAGTAACTACATGACTTTTAGCATTTGAAATGATATTCCAACATTACGTCGTAAAATGTGAAGTTGGGGCGTATATACAGAATATTGAAAAAGGATTAGGTTTTATTGCTACAATTGAATAAATGATCGTTCGCGGGACATATTATACTCACGGCTATTGAGTAATGTCAAGGCATGTATCTCAAACATGCGCTTTAATAAACTTATATAGTTTCCAAATGTAAATAAGCGACTGCGTCTGTGACTTAGACGAATTGCTGATTGTGCGAACAGCTAACACATCTAGCAGCTCACATTTTACAGTGATGGCTCAGTAGCATTGGCTATGGACTGCGCAGCAGGTCCATGGTTCGAGTCCCGCCACGGGCTTGAGCTTCACTGCATGGTGGAAGGGCATTTTGCGAATGCCCGCCTGGCTAGCTACACCCTCAAGTAGAAATCTGTCGCCAAGCACCTAACGGTGTGTTCCGGCAGCTGTCCTTGAGAGCCAGTACTTCTTAGTTAGCCTGAACAACATCTTCGACCACATCATCACTTACCATCAGGTGTGATAGTGGTCAAAGACTAAACTACCATGCATAAAAAAAAAAAACAAAAAAAAAAAACTATACCATAAGTGTCTCGTATTGATAGATAGATAGATAACACGTTATTGCACTTTTTTATTACATTTAATAGCACTTGCAAAATATTTCATCTTAAAATAGTGCAATCGGCGGTTACTGGATAGTATTGCTAGGCAGCAATATTTTCAAGGAAAAAGTAAGCAGAAAAAATAATTTGATTGACATGCGGGCACAGTGTAAAACTAAGTGGAATAAGTAAACTAAAGTCCGGCCGCTGAGAGAATGTGTTTGACAGTTCGGTTTGTGAATATTTTTGCCCCAGTTCAAGGTAACATAGACAGTCTGACTGCATAATATTGTATTAGTCAGGCATTTTGGTATCTGTAAATAGGGTAGGGTATAATTATGATTCCTTCGGAGGTGGGTAGGGCGGCGATTCGGGTCGCTCACCTTCCGATTGGTGCAGGTGCTTTCCGGGCACGGATGCTTCGGCAAGTACCTGCATCACATCGCAAGACGCGAGGCGACCCCCGCCTGTCACGAGTGTGGAGCGCCAGAAGACACGGCGCTCCACACGCTGGAGGAGCATGGAGTCCTATGCGGCACGCCCTCACAGCGGTCATAGGCGCAGATCTGTCGCTGCCGAGCGTGGTTAACGCTATGCTCGGCAGCGACGGATCGTGGCAGGCGGTGGTCTCTTTCTGCGAAGAGGTGATGGCGCAGAAAGAGGCCGCGGAGCGGGCGAGGGAGGACGACGTCCTCTCAGACCCGCTCCGGCGTAGACGAACTGGGGGAAGGAGAAGGCGATTCAGGCGCCTTCTCGCTCTTACCTAGTTGTTGCGAAAGTGCAATTATATAAATTTAAATATTCTGCTTCGCTATATTATTATGGGAGAAATGTACACAATATATATATCTATGCCAAGCTGATTTGAAATGTCATATCATAGGGCTTTCGCCCTAAGAAAACGGCCTCCACATCTTCCCCATATAGCCGTCCCTTACCACCAGAACCATTTCATATCACCTTTGCATCGGTAATTACACATTTATCACAAAGCTGTATAATGATAAAATCTGACTTACAAGAGCTCCAAAATTATGCACGTTTTACCCGGTATCCACACTTCGACTGTCGCTCTTGCTAGCTGTAAGTGCACTGACAGCCGCCATCTTGTTCCCCCACCCAAAGTACTAACTACCGTCATTTGACGTTTTTATTATTAACGGAAGTATATATTCAATTTCCTATTTGATCGCTTTAGTACTTTTAATGTATTATAATAATTTAGATATTATTTTATATTCGCGTTCGCGACACTAGTGCTGTGCGGATCATCGGTGGAGAGTCAGGGGATTCTCCACTGGCTTGCACGATCCCACACGTCTGGGGGATGGCCCTAATGAGCTGAGTCATCCCTCCATTGGCCGGGGCCCGTCACCAACCGCCGGGACGAGATGGTGAATGCTAACGCTACCCCATCTCGCCCCGACTAGGCGGCAGACTGCTCATCCCGGGTTTTTAGTGGGTAACCTCACTTACTACCCCCCCGTGGGGGTAGTAAGGCCCCTCAGGCGAGGACTCCCACATAACCACTCTGCTCCCCCCGGAGCCGGTATCCATAAAGAATTTTCCCGGGTCAAAAAAAAAAAAAAAAAAAAAAAAAAGGGTATAATTATGATTGTATATTTTACTCTATTTAAAAGCCACAACTACAATACGAACACGAACTGTCAAACGCATTCTCTCGGCGATGGGACTGAAGTTACAAAATTACAAAAATACGACAGGAATAAGTTTTGTTATGTATGGGATCTGCACTGTACACTCCCGTAGCCGGGACATACTCTAACCACTAAGCTAACGTGACTAATGACTCACAACTCTAATTTGTCCTCTCGTTCTTAACCATCGTAATAGGAGTGATCCTACACATTACTATAATTTTTCCCCTCATAATTTAGAATGCCGCGAAGTATGCGTTATTGCAGTAACAAATAATATTAAAAAGTAAACTAGTTACATACTTAAATATATATGTCACCGGATAATTGTACGATACGTTAGTTTATAAAAAAATCTAGTGAGATTATAAACTGTCGATAGATTGTGAACGAACATTAAAATTTACAATCTAACGCTCACATTTTCGTAAGATTATAAACTGACCATGTCTAGCTGGCGGTTTATAATCTAACGATCTATAATCGCCCGCGAAATTGTGAACCGTCCTCTGATTGGTCGCCGTTAAAGGTGCTATGAGTTCATTTCATAGAGTTAAGAACAAAAATAATAGTCAGACAAAAAAAAACATATTCATTTCGAGTAGGTTCATTAAAATAAACTAAGGGATTTAAAATAATTACCACCATAAAATGCTTTGATACCCTTAGTTCTATTACCAAAAATTTTAATCGGACACCAAATGTAGTAAATGATCACTATATTTTAGCGAGGGGTTAAATATCATTTAGTCTAGGGCAAAGTCATATTTAGGTGCGACGAAGAGCGAAGCGAGGAGGAGCGTTAGGTTACTTGTGACTACAACAACGCGCGAGCCGAGCGAGCGAAGCGAGCGTGCCGCGGCAGTGGCCGGTGATGCGCCACAAAATTTTTATTTTGTTGATCTTTTACTACTTTTGGGTTAACAATTATTTAATTTGAGTAATTTTGCTTAAATAGGATAGGGAGATGTTAAAACTTTTTATATTGAAATGCGGGTTTAATTTTGGTGATTATTTACTATTTTAGTCTGTTATATGATACTCTACTATATCTGGTGGTAAGTTCAACATAAGCCAAAAAATTAAACATTAAAAACCTGTACCTTCGTATTTTGCTTATGGCCATTGTAATACTTTCGTAGATCTATGGTAAATTGTTGTTGATCCACATAATTACAATTTGACGGCTGGACATGGTCACTTTATAATCTTACGAAAATTAAAACGTTAGATTGTAAATTTTAGTTTGCATTCACAATCTATCGACAGTTTATAATCTAACTAGGTTTATTATAAACTAACGGTTAGTACAATAAGACGGTGACATATACAAGTACTTAATATAAACATTTAATATTTGTATAAAATATAATACATATTCGATATAAGTAGGTATAAACAAAAAATAATACAAATTATACACACATATAGATATCAAAATATAATTGGTAGACAAAGCAAAATATTTAATCGTGAAAAGTTTTTTAACATAATTTTTAAATTAAAGAGGAGCGATGGCGCTTTTCTTATTGCTACTGGTAGTGAGTTCCACAAACGAGCAGCTTAAATGGTGATAAGTTTTTACTTATCATAAAATGAACTCGAGTGTATCGTTAACTCCAAAACAAAATTTTCTGGTGACCTGAGATTAAGGTTATTAAATTAATGCAGCTAAGGAACGATCCTTGCCATTTTCGCGGGGCTGAGGGATTAATCAAAATACTATAAAGAAGAGACAGAGTACGAGTATTCCGGCAAAGACGAATAGGAAGCCACTTAAGTATTGGTAATACCTATTAAATTTGCTACTATGTTTAGTATACTGAATACTAGGTGAGACTCTCTACCGTGACTCCTCCTGGAGTGTCAATATCTTATTTAATTCATTTCCTCACTATTCAAGTATATTGAGCTCCTTAACATTTTCTTTAAAAACTTTTCACTCATTAAACACAAACCCTCCTCTTCACCCCTAAGAAGAAAGAGAATAACAAAATGAAACATGAAATAAATATTTGATTGAATTCGTTGTCTAGTCTCTCGTACGAGAAAGCAGTGTATTTAGGTTACGGTACCCACTTATACCAGGTATTATGAATGAATTGTTAAAATTTTAACGAAACCTTAACAAAATCGTAATATTCCGTACACTTTATAGCTTTTATTATGGTTCACGACATTCGCTGGTTTACTACTTTTATTCAGCACTGTTCACTGAACTGAACTTACATTGTATTTTGTTGTTTTGTCCAAACTCAACGACCAGCATTCTATAAACTTAAGCAATGAAGATCAGTGACACTTTGAATTTGTTTTAATTTTTTTATTTACGCATTATTGTGATGGAACAAGCTCGAGACCCACCTGATGTTAAGCGGACTAACCTCTGCCTATAACAGATGCATTTCGTCAACACAAATTGCACTGCGGCCGTCACACTGAGGCGTACAGTTGTTAAGTCTCATGTGCCTGTTATTTTACTGGCTCTCAAGGACTGCTGCCGGAACACACCGTTAGGTGCTCGGCGACAGCTTTTCTACTTGAGAGTAGTCGTTAGCCAGGCGGGCATTCGCAAAATGCCCTTCCAACATGCGGTGAAGCTCAAGCCCGCGGGATTCGAACAATGGACCTGCTGCGCGGCAGTCCATAGCCAATGCCACAGCGCCATCAATTCTTCAAAACTTGTTACTGGCAATACTTTTTTAATGCATAGGAATGTGTGAATCGGACTAAATTATCGCATGCATATGCATGATTGAGTTCTGAGTAAAGTATAAAGCATTTTTTTCTATCCCTGAATAGTTAAATTGTATGCCCTCGCCATACTACCATTATAGTAAGTTTTATTTAAAATTAATTATTATGATATTTGTTGTTCATAACGCGATAACAAAATGTATATAAACCCATATTTTCAAGGCAGTCGGCCTTTAACAAAACAATTACACTGATTTTGTTTCTCGTGTGTTTCACACTTTAAATATTATAAATTAACCGACAAAAACACTCACGTTAGGGTTCGAATATGTCGAACCGGATGTCAACCATATCAGATGCTCATTAGGACAAGTGCCCGCCGGGAGCTAACGTGATTGTTTTAGCCGGTTAAATTATAATATATTAAATTATACTGATAATAAACAACACTAGACATCAAACACCAGCGTGCTGTGGGGCAGCAGAGTAAACATAAGTAGCAGGCTATATTTTTTAAATTATGTTTATATATTGAAATATTTTAAGTTTTGATAACGAGGAAAAGTAATCTAGTATGTTGTGAACAGTACTACTAACTCCGTTTGCTATAGACACACTGGCTTCGTGAAACGGTCCCTCATGTATCTACGTAAAATTATACCCCTAAATAATTAACTGACATGTACCAACGTCCAG
Source organism: Plagodis pulveraria (assembly GCA_963890685.1). NCBI lineage: Eukaryota > Metazoa > Arthropoda > Insecta > Lepidoptera > Geometridae > Plagodis > Plagodis pulveraria. Next base: position 9,599,501 of record OY982950.1, read on the forward strand.
GCCAAATCACTAGTCCTAAACACATTAAATTTAGAGGGTGTCATTCTTGATATAGTGCAAATATCTAATAAGAATAGATTAATCGTAATTCTAGCCCAGCTAATAGGGTGACACTGGGTGTTCAGATTTGTATGAAACTTTTTACCATCTGAATCGATTGAGTCGACAATTTGTATATCAATGAAATAACAAGATATGAGATATCGCAGGTTTTATCAAGACCAACCCTTTCAAAACAGTTTTTTTTAAATGATGGGAAATTCCAGCTTTAACCAATAACAAGGTTTTAAAAATTTAATTTATTCATGAGTACATACGTAGATACTTACATACACCAACGTACAAAATCTAATGTTATGTTCAAAGACCTTCTTCAGTTTACATAAAATATAAATGAAGACATCTCTCAAACTTGTTTGGTATGAAAAAAGTGCAAACCAATGAAAATACCATGAATTAATTACTTTAGATTTAAGTCACATGCCTTCGAGTAATTCTAAAATCGCCGTACAAGAACCGGTTACTTTAAAAACCTAGAACATTGACTCTATATACCAAACCACAATACTAGTCTACACACTATTTGCTGCAATGCTCCTCATTATTTAAATATTATAAATTACTGTGCCCGCCGGGAGCTAGCAGACAATCTCGCACTGATGATGAGCATGTGATATGCTCAAAACCCGGGTCGATGTATTCGATCCCCAACGTGAGCGTTTTTGCTGGTTTAATTTATAATATATAAATATGTGTAAAACTAATGAGAATTTCATTACTTATTACTGTCGTAACAATTTTTCGTCAAAAATTTTATGAATCATTAGATGAAGATTGCAATATAAATCTAACAAACAAAGACATGTGGTCAAAAGTTGTACTTCTTAATAAAATCTACAGATCAAAATATCTCAGTTAAGCCTAATTTCAGTACAAAACTACTAAACTACGCTTATTCTATCGTGGAATATCTAATTACGGAAGTAACATGGTATTAATGAACGCTCAACTGCGCCTCGCGATGTTGGGAGACAATTATCGTGAAGGAATTATAGCATCGAGCGCTGAAGTAATTTCGGTTAGCTAGTTATATACGAGTATATATAGTTTTGTAATAATAATAGGAAGAAATAATTGCTATGGCAATCGCAATATTGAATGGGCAGGGATCCAAGTTGTGACCTCTGCTGTGACCTTGAGTTTTACTGTAATGTCGAAGAGCATTATGCGAATCTTCGCCGGGCAACCTTCCCTGACCTGAAGAGGAAAGTCTATCACCAAGCACCAATTGTCTTATAGAGCATCCATCACTTCCCAACTGATGAGAAAGTGGTTATACATCGATAAGAAGCCTATCAGAAATGAAATAAACTTTTATAATAAATTGTGGACGAATCTCGTAACAATTGGTTCCAATATCCCCTTACAATTATTGTTATAAGAGGTATTTGTATAGGGGTCCCCCATACATTATTTGTGTTTTGTAACGTTGTTGCTACACTTACTTTACAATGGGTTCTTTAAAAAGGTTCAGCTGTTTTACCCCTTGCGCATAATCTACTGTTATTATAATACTATTACCAAAGTATGTTTAATTTTGAATAAATACTATATGAAACTATCTATAACCTACCTTATAATTAGTACACATCTGATGTCTTTTTGCATCGATTTCTTTCTTAAAATTTCTATGGTTACTACTCTCAATAACAAAATCCTATATTCTTACCTTTACCAGATGGTAGGTTTCTTTAGCAAGACTGAAAGTGGAAAGTTGTAATGTACAAACACTACTCTTATCTGTGTTACTTGAAAGGTAATTGTAGCAAGTGCACTACGTCGTAAGTGACAAGCGCAGTGCAGTGTCAATCAAGACAAAAGTTGACACTGCCACTATAACACAGTATAACTATAGTACAGGCGCGACGCTTACTATCATGTGCTAGTCCATTACACATAAAACACCTTGATATGCCCAGTGCTTTATATACATATTTACGCATTAAAATTGATTACATGTCTACTCAAACAGTGTATGCTGATGGGACCCCAAACTGTGATTGATTAAATTGCTCAGACACCTGTGTTTGACTTTTCGAGGGTGTATTGTAAATTTAACCACAAGTTCAAAATAAACGTGGTTTGATGGTTCGGTGACATTGTTAGGTGTGCCTGTAATCAGACTTGTATAAGGTGATTGAACTTTGAATGTGGTTCTAAAAAAACTGCAATAGACAGCTTCTGCTCATACCCTAAGAAATACTTCAAATTATATGTTAACATTATAAATTTATTTGTCGTTTACTATTATTTTATATTTAATTGTATTGAGTTTATCTGAACATAAACTTTCGGGGATATTTGGGTAGATATTCAGTATATTGATGCCCGGTTATGACTCTTAACTTACAAAAACCAAATAATTATGCAAGGCTATATAAAATAACTTTTATCAAATGATAATCTAGGTCGAAAACATCTTTGTCTTGATTAATGCAATTTTTTCTGTATATTGTATTAGAAAACATTAGCTGAATATGACCTTTCTTTGTAACCTTTCATACAGTAAAATAATATTTCTTAGTGCAATGATTTTTTATGGATTCTGTCACATATGGAAGAAGTATGAAGCTACAAGCAATCGTTAAATGAACTACGCTTTTATAATTTTGCTATATTTATTTACTTTTCCCCAGAATCCTTTTGTCCAATCCAGAAAACTGCGAAATTGTTATGTGCTCTATATTCATACATAGCGCAGTGTGGTTTAATTTTATTATATGTTAAATTACCATAACATTACCGATGAAATCTTTTATAGGCCTTTTCTGCCAGAAATAACTGTAAGATTGAGATTTGTTAATGTTTTATTTGTGCGTTTTGACGCCAGTTTACATTATTTTTTTCTAGCTCATCAAAACTTGTAAAGTTTTGACAGATTTATTGATTGCTCTTGTTTTATAAGTTCTGTAAGGTATCTTTTGCAGTTCATAAAACGATATAAAATTCTTTTTTTCTGATTGGAAAATCAAGTCAGTAAAAATCTATCGCCCAGCACTTGTGGTGCACAAACACGGTGTGTTCCGGCAGCTGTTCTTGAGAGCCAGTGAAATTACAGACACACGAGACTTAAGAGGAACGGGTAGAGAAGCACCCGCAGAGAAATAGGTATTTCAACAAAGTGATGCTGTCTCGCCGCTATACGCCCGCCTCGCGCTCCGCGCCCCGCACCTCCGTCAAATCCTATAAACATATATGTATAGATACTACAGAGAGACGTGCAGTCGAGTCACACGATTACAATTATTTAACTGTAGCCGCGCCTCTCGCCGCTGTCGCGCAGCGTAACGCGTCTTCGGCCGCGCGCCGCGGCGCCGCTTACTTCTCGTCGACTTGACTAAAAATATGTATTATAGTACTCATTTCAAGGTAGTATAAAACTGCATAGTTTATCAAATGAATAATCCAAACTGAACAAACGATCGATGTTGGTCTCAAAATTATTATAAATAATAATACTTTTAGTAATTAAACAACTTTAAACTGTTTAAAATTGCTTGATATTGATATTGTGTAATAATCGCGAAAACCTAAGACAACATAATATTTTTTCTTCAAGAAACTTTTCCTTTAAGAAAATATTGTGAAACTGTTTGTTTGTCCTACTAAAAATAAAAAAAGACGAAGGTGCTCATTGGCTTTTTACAATTGTGCTGTAATTATTACGCTTAACAAGCTACTAGCGTATACGAAGTGCTTGTCAACAATACTAAAATGAAGCGCAAAAGACTGGTACCTTGAAAAAGGTCGCATCAGGGAAGGCTGGTGTTATATTATGAAGGACTTACGAGAAACTGCAGAAGTACAAGACCTTAACGACTACATGCTGACTCAATGGCTAGAAGACAAAAGTTTCGTATACATATGATGTACTCATAAGGAACATCTCCGAACATTTTGTGGAATTCTGGCATTTTAAATCAAATAATAACATTGTCAAAATGCACCCCAATAAATATCAGCTTCATTAAATTATTTAGAAGAAGATGCCAACTTAAATATATTGCCTAACAATCATTCTAAAGCAATGTGCTCGTAGCGAAGTTTGCTTAGCCGTTCTTAATCGATCAGCTAAGTTAAGCAACGTCCGCCGCGGTCAGGAGTTGGATGGGTGACCATTACTACTGAGCGCTTCCGTGCTTCGGAGGGCACGTTAAGCCGTCGGTCCCGGTTGTTGTCTTACGATGGCAAATGGCAGTCATACAGCATGGTGATACGAGATTTTGCGAATGTCCGCCTGGCTAGCTACCATCACACTACCATTACAATCAAGTAGAAAATCTGTTGCCAAGCACCTAACGGTGTGTTCCGGTAATTGTCCTTGAGAGCCAGTAATTCTAGGTTAGTCTGAACAACACTTTCGACCACATCCTCATTTACCATCAGATGAGATAGTGGTCAAAGGCTAGCTTATCAGCTATAAAAAAGGCAATAATTACTGAAGCGTAGTTTCATAAATAATTTGGAGAAATAAATGAATTTACTATGTTACAGATCAACTGATATCACATTTGGTATTTTTTTTGAAAAGTCATATTTTGTTAAGTGTTGCATATTTTAATGTTGTTGATTTCTTTTTGTCTGACTTTATAGTCTAATTACTTTTAGCAAACTCGTTTTATTGTTGTTCAAGCTATTGACATATTTAATTAATATTTCGTAGGTATAATCTACTATATTGCATGCTACATAATATATCTATACTGTTTATATATTTATTAAAAAAATACATAAAATTACCTAGTTACTTGATTGTTAAGTATATGCTAACGTAAATTCGCTGCTTGTTTTTAAAATTATATTGATATTACCGGTCATACAGTTGATTCACCGATTTTAATAAAATATTATTTTTAATCCTGCTAGATGGAGATATAATTGACTACTGGCAAGATTCGAGCCCGCAACTACAGGTACCTGTAATTGTAGATTGTGATCCCGCTCCTAATCTATATTTTTTTCCTTCAAACATTATTTTCATATTACAAAATTACAAATATACGATAGGAAAAATTTAAGTTATGTGCGGGTATCGAACCCGCGTCCATCCACCCCTTTTGCCGGGGTATGCTCTAACCAATTGACCTAACATGACATGACGTCATAATTGAAATCTTCCCTATCGTTCTTTTTCGTTTTCGCGGGTTCGAATCCCGTACATGAATTATGGTGTTTTTATTCAACATAATGATGGAAACTAATTCTAAAACTAAAAGTGTAAAATAAGTTGTCGAAGACACCATGACCACAATCTTCAGGTCATACTTTCAAACTGTCGTGGTACCGACTTCAACAAGCTATATCAGACTTTTTGGTGTTAGAAGTCGGTTTCAGTTTTGTTTGTTTTTTGTAATAGGCGATGAGTTTATTTTATAAAATATAACATGTTTTATGTGTCACGAAGAATAAATATCTTATTCCTACTTACTTTAGAGACTACTAGATTTGCTACAAAAACTGTTGTGACATTTTATTTACATTATATATCTAGAACATCGGCTCAATTGAGAATATCGTCATAATGTAGGCTTTAGAACAGAAACTAAGATTTCACGACATAAGTATACTTAGAATTATACGTAAAAATATGAAATTTATTTATGGCTAAGAACTTATCTGTGAACATGTTTTTATTTTTTTATATTGGGGTTTGTACGTCTATAATATATTTCTTAGTTTCGTTAATTCAAATGTACTATTCAGAAAAACATTCATATTGATAGAGTAAAAATATCTACACCATCGATTTTTTCCCATCACTCACCATCCAACATATCGAATTGGCATCACTAATACAAATACCTCTACTATACTACTATTATTTATTCTGTGCAGCTACCCTGCCCCCCGAACAAAATTGTGCGATAAGGACAATTGCAGCTTCTTCAAGTTTTGACTTAGAATTTCCGCATAATTTGCGTTCTGGGTGAAAACGTTTCTCTTATAGTAAATAATTAACAAATCTAAAAATGTTGGTCTTATTTTATAACTGACAGAAAAAACTAGGTTTATAGGTTTTCCTTTTTCTTTATTTATCATTGGTTTTCATATAAAAAATTCACCAACTAGAGAAACAAGTTTTGAGAAAATATCGGTATTTAAATACCCATTAATTCGAATTCCATTAATAAAATGATAAAAATCAAAACTTATAAACCTAGATATTGTTAACATCTATTACATTTCCAAAACTCACCAAAATCGGTGATGTTTTAGTGGGAGAGAAACGTTTACTCTTTTTTTATGAAAATGCGAGACTTCCTTCCCGTCTTAACAACTATGGTTCAAAATTGGGCGCAGTGAAACTCGTGACTTGTGAAGAAATGCATCTGTTATCGGCAGAGGTTAGTCCGCTTAATATTAGGTGGGCCTCGAGCTTGTTCCGTCACATTAAAATAAAAATTGTTTCTTGAAGAAACCTAACTTCAATAAGCTCGTTCAATAATACGTGTTTTATTTAGTTAGTTTGGAAATGTTTGAATATCTGCTTTTACTTGAACTGCGATTGACGTTAGAGTTTGATTATGTCGTACTCAATAATGAGCGTTAATAATGGTGTTTATTAACATTTATTTTCATTAAATCAACGTTGCTCAATCACGATTTAATTGAAAAATAGGTAGTTAATAAAAATAACATGACAAGCATTTCTTGCTTACGGCACTTGAATGGATAGGCAATGTAATGAAAATAATATTAAATATTTAAACAAAATATTAAGTGAAAGTCCGGGAACTAATGTTTGACTTTTGTTTGAAATTTTTCGAGAACAATGGGTGCGTTTATCGCATTTTTGAGAACCCGTGGGAAATGGAGAAAAGCTGTTGATAGTAAAATACAGATAATTACAAAATTACAACCCGCCGAGCAGGCGTTATTACAAATATAACAATATAAAAATTATAGTTTATATCATTAAACAAAACGGAAATTAGTACCTGATTTGTTACTCAAGTGAACTAGGGTAATTATGTGATCGTACTGTGTTCAGTATTTACAATTATAACTGTTAATTTTATGTACACAGCATAATATAATACCTGGGTGAATTTTGAAATCATGTCATTTAACCACATAGGTATGATTTCGACCACAAAAGCTCGCATGTGGTATTATTTCTTATCAGATTATGCTGCCTTAATAAAATAATAGTTGTAGGAACTTGTTGTAAAAATAAATGAATGCTATTTATGGTTTCCCAATAACACTATTCACATTTTATTAAACATGTCATTTATTTTTACCGGCATGGATTTATGTTTACTGGATGAGATTTCTGCTGGGTGATGTCGGCTTTGTAAAGTTCACACACGCACATACACAAGTGTTATTTCTGCACGGCAGCTGTTCAAATAAGAGCTCATGGAGCTAATAATAAGGAATGTCCTTGTGAAAAGATTACGAAAAATGCGATCCACGAGGCTGCTTGACGAAAACTGACTGAATTGTCTCTGACTTATCACGTCTTTAACGTTTCTGGCATCCAAGTCGATGGTAGGACGCGTAAAAAAATATATCTGTCAGTTGCAAAAATCATTCACCACCTTCAAATTTAACTGTAAGGATCGAACATACAGGTTAAGGTAATTTGATATTATGGTTTCAGGGGTGAGAGAAGTTAAGTCATGGGAAGAGTCAAGTTCTCCTAAGGATGCTACGTGAAGAAGCGAACCGCGTCAAAATTTCTTCTGCTGGCTGCGTAGCGTTTGTGACGGCACGTTGGCTTAACAGAAAAATTATACGGAATTGTTACTAGAAACTTTTGGTGGCAAAAAGGGCCAAATAATGCTATGTGCACGATAAATGTATATATTTTATTACTTAGCATACTTAGCACAGCTTGCCTTCTCGTTCCTAAGGATCAACAAGGTAATGTAACGTCCGCGCGGTCATGACTGGATGGATGGCCGCTGTAGCATTCATTACTGAGCGATCCCGTGCTTCGTCAGCAGTTATGGCAGTCGTTTTATAGCATGGTGGTAGGGCATTTTGAAAATGCATGTAAAATCTGTTCCCAAGCACCTAAATAATATACTGATAGCTTGAGAGCCAGTAACTCTAAATAAGCTGGAACAACATCTTCAGCAGCATCATCCATTAGCATCAGATGAGATAGTACTCAAAGGCTAGCCAATCAGCTTTAAACAAAGAAAAAATAGATGACAAGTAGAGCAACAGGGTAGAAAAAGAAAACGCAGTGCCGACCACACTTAGCGTGGCTAAAGGTTAAGACGAAGAAAATACAAAATTATCCTCCTGATGTCAATAAATCTTTCATAGGTCAGATTATGCATATTTAAACCTGATATGGCACAATTAAGGGATTACACGACCCTGAATAGTTTTGATCGAGTCGTGTTCTGTAATATCGGATTCTAATCAAAATTTACCATTGGCGCCATTGTAAAGCCTATCATTCATTACACGAGCCTCGCGCCGCACTTGATCTTGCACCAATCCCTGAGCGAATTCTCCGTCGCCCATACAATACACGAGCTCTCAGTTGCTTGTGAACTTTTGTGAGCTCTACGTTGTTTATCGTCACGCCACCGAGGCTTTCAAATGCGCTAAGTCGATTTTCACACGTGCTAAGACGCTTTTTTTAGTCACACACCAACGAGATATTTATACAATCTATTGACAATTTATAATCTAACTAGATTTATTATAAACTAATGGTTGGTACAATAAACCAGTGACATATACATAGAATGAAGCAAATAGGTTTTATTATTACATACCCGTAGCAACGTCTATACTGCACAGTGTATGTATGTAAACGTATTTGTAGGCAAAACAATTTGCTACAAATTAGGACTTAACAAATTTTTGTTAGACGCAAAGTTTCCGAGATATCGCGAAAAAAGTGCTTTCACTCCTTTTTCCAAGATGGCGGCTGGGGGACAAGGGTGCCGACCCCACAAACTTGAGGTTAAACTTCTATTGACACATGTCCCAACGCAATAAAATTGCGTCCTCTAAAAAATGCAAAGCTCATGTAACATTTCAATGGACTAATGTGTGTATCTACAGTCATAATAATGTGACGAGTTTCTAGGTTCTTTATTCAATTTAGGCGTTACTTACTACATACATCTATAAATATAAATAACAAATATTGAACTATTATCAGTAGTAACAAAATCGCTTATTAACTACTATTAAGCGATTTGGTTACTATATATTGGCGGATCAGTTCGCTTGTGAATTGCTGGCTTAAATCGTCCCTTTTGTTCTGCAAGGGAGGGCTAACAATGGTTTAATTTTGGTTCATGGATCTGTTTTGAAAATTATACTTCCGGAGTCACTAGGAAAGTATAATTTTCTTTAAAACTTTTTTGTTGGCATTTGCTTACATTTTAATCCCTTTTACCAACAATTTTGGAACGAATGGAATATAAATTGGTCCGATTAAAGTGGCATAAAGATCTAAACAAAAATTGCAAGTTAAAAAAAATTCCATAAATAATTGGTCTGAGACTCATTTCAGGATTTTCAGGTTTTTATGTGTAAATAGCTATATACTCGTACACTAATATTATATAGAGGAAAGATTTGTATTTTTGTATGCAGCGAATTAACTTAAAACTACTAGTCCGATTTCGATTAAATTTGGTATGAAAATAGTTTGAGATCCGGGGAAGGACATAGGACAGTTTTTATCGAACTGCGTAAAATGAGATGAATGGTTTTGCGCGATAAGCGATAAACGATTTTGAAGCGCTCGTAGCGAAATTACTTAACTGTTCTCAAACGATCAGCAAAGTTAAGCAACGTCGCCCGCGGTCATGAGTTGGATAGGTGACCTCTAGTGACATTACTACTGAGCGTTTCCGTGCTTTGGAGGGCACGTTAAGCCGTCGGTCCCGGTTTTTGTCTTAGGATGGCAGTCGTTATAGCATGGTGGTAGGGTATTTTGCGAATGCCCGCCTGGCTAGCTACCACCCTCATGTAGAAAATCTATCGCCAAGCACTTAAAAGTGTGTTCCGGCAGCTGTCCTTGAGAGCCAGTACTTCTACGTTAGCCTGAACAACATCTTCGACCACATCATCACTTACCATCAGTTGAGATAGTGGTCAAAGGTTAACGTACAAGATACAAAAAAAAAGGCGGGTGAAGCCACGGCCGTAAAGCTATAAACCGCGGCGTCTCTAGCGTGTGCAATGGTCGTATGAAATCATGTGAGATTTTTATATACGTTCGGGCTCACAACATCGCTGCATCCTTATCCCAGAAAGGTGCTGATGCCATGTTTAAGTAGATGTGGTCTACTCTCTCAATCTCCATTTTAGCAGACCACAAAGCTGCATGCACTACTTGAAAATTGGCATCTGTACCACCCGAACACTGCCCTAATATTAAGATTAAACAGCGTGTCAGTATTACATTCATATTTGCTTTCATGTATAAAAATGTAATTTAACAAGTTTTTCAATCATATAAGGTTATGAGAAGTATAACTCGCCTGCTTGATGGTAAGGGTCATCCAAGTTCATAACAGTTACAGTCTTAACATTCAACTTTTGACACTGCACTGCGCCTGTCACTCTAAGACGTAAGTTCTTATGTCTCGTTTACGCATTAATTTACGTAATAGTATTTGCATGTTTCCAATATAAAAAATAATTAAATATGCCCGTGTTGTGCCCGGCTAGAAAGCCCGTGGGGTGCCGAGCTAGAATGCACCCCCCATTTCCACCCGTGGGTGTTGTAAAAGGCGACTAAGGATAACGCACCAGAAGGTGGGCAGCAGCACTTTCTGTGGAGCTGATATCTCACACTGCGATCCTCAAGACGCCTGCCAAGCTTGGGAATTATGGCAAACCCCTCCATAGTGGGAGCCTGTGTTCAGCAGTGGACAACCGTCTCATAAAGTACCGTACACTAAGTATGAATTCAATATAAAGTTTTACGTCGATATATTTTTTCAATCGTCAGTGTGCCTTTATTAACAAAATACTACGAGCTATATACAATACAACAGCTACTACAATAAAATCAGTTAGACAACCTGTAAGTCATTGTAGCCTCGCAGACAGTCCAAATGCTACACTGCTGGGCACGCTGCAACCAGTTGGCAGCGTGCCCAGCATGCTGGCAGCATTGCCCCGTTGAATTGCAATGCTTATTCGTTGAGCCAAATCGACCAAGCGCTCTGATAAGTTTTGGAAAATACGATGAGTTCCCGGTCCCCACTGACCCAATGTCTCTACACCATAAGGCTCAAATACGTAACTACTACTGAGGTTAGCATACTTGCGCCGCCTGACTTGCTCCGCCGAAGTAGTCGCGGCGCCAGTCCTCACGTTTGTTCTAAATATTATCTAAAAAGTCTTCAATGTGTTAAATTATATTGTGGTTACAATGTTTTCATAGAATTATTTATGTAGGTGTAGCAGTAGTACTGATGTTCGTCAATACCGCAGTATCGTCGTTTGATGAAGAATTAAACTGGAACATGACCAGTTCGTACGTGACGATTGTTCCGGCGACCTGGAACAATGGACAAGTAGGAATTAAGTTTTATCAACCTTACAAAACGAGAGGCGTTCGCTCTCAACATATGTAATTACACATTTTTAGGTTCTGAATAAAAACAAAAGCGCGTTTAGATTTGCTAAATTTAGCAAATTAAGAACAGTCAAAGTTTCGGAAAGCAACAAAAAATATTTCATCGCTTTGGATTGAGGTAAGGTGGAAATATATGTCTCTGGCAGGATATATAAACAATTTAACTTTATGTGTATGTAGAAGTTACGTGTTTAAATTTTATTACATTACCAAAATTTATTTAAGACCAATAATATTATGTTTCAATAAATTACCCCCAATACCATCGTAAATAATATCAACATTGCGTTTAAAACCTAATAAATACAATGATTAGTAATAAAATATTGAGGAATTGTAAAAATCTTAACATTTTTAATTTCTTGCCATAGACTGACAACCTTTAAAATATTCTATAGGTAAATCACGAAACTGCAGCGGCCATAGTAATTATGAATCATAATTTTTATGGACAGCTTTTGGCGCTAAGGCCATCTTTAAAGCACTATTATTGTAAGCTATTTGTTTGGAAAACCTTTGCTATATATTTGTATGATGATATAAACCGAGCAGAGTGGAAAAGTAATAAAAGAGAAAATATATAAATATAAGTTAAAAGTGCAACTATTTATCAAGGTATTTAATGCAATGATTATCTAGAGGCAATGACTATGATCTGGCGTGTAGTTGGTCCGTGGTATATACACGCGATTTCTTACCGTTAAAAGTAAACCTCGAGTTACGCTGAAAAATTGTAGACCACTCAACGCAACTTTGTCACCATTCACTTGATCCAGAAACCGTTGTACCTAAAAATAATTGTAATATAATATGTATACGTATGTATGCACTTAATCATACTTCTGTTAATCGGAGTCCTGAAGCAAATGATTTCAATATAAAGATATGCCTAAGCTAAGAAATCGTAAAGCAAATTATCCATTAATTTCGTGGTCACTACGTTCAGCAACAGTAAGACATAGTACAAGAAATTGCACGATGCGTTAAGGCGCTAAGTCAATAATCAGCTAAATATAGTTTAAGTAAAAGGAAGTTTAATTTTCAATTTGTTTAAGTTACTTAGTCAGCGAAGTTAAAATATTACACCTTTATTTACTGCTGCTTGAAAATTTAGTTCCTATAGTGTTAAGCTCTTCACTACAAAGTTTCTTATTTTATGCACAACAAGTGATCACACACATCGGATTTTCATCGGAAGCTATGTCCGCGTCGGTGTTACACTTTTTTGTTTGTGATATCGACAAGTGACAGGTGTTATCATTGAACATTTCAAAATAGCGTTTGGTCTCTTCTTACTATGTAAGAAATATTCGATGGCTATGGCGCAGGTATCCAAAATGTATTTACCTCCACACAATAAACTGGGGATGGCACATCGTACAGTACCGGAGCTGGTACATCAGAAGCAGTGTTGACTTGGGAAGCGATCAAAGATACCGCAATCGACCTCGTGATGAGGTATACCAGGGAGAACAGAAAGTACGTCGCACCTTCATAACCTCCCAGGGGGGTTGTTCTGGAAAACATGGTTACATTAGATTGTTAGTCGTGCTGATTTTAAAACGTACAATTGCTTAATGTAACTGATGTTACATCATTATTATGACAATGATCATCGTCAGTGGACAATGGTTTGTAATGTGCACAAGTCTTTTAGAAAAAGCAGTTAAGCACTAGTAGGACTTAGAAGCAGTGATGGCTCATTAGCATTGGCTATGGACTGCCACGCAGCAGGTTAATTTCAGAACTTATGCTTCACCGCATTGTGGTAGGGCATTTAGTGAATGCCCGTCTAGCTAGCGACCACCCTCAAGTAGAAAATCTGTTCCGGCAGCTGTCCTTGAGAGCTAGTTATTCTAGGGTAAGCCTGTTAATACCTTCTATCACATCATCACTTACCATCAGGTGAGATTTTGATAACCTATCAGCAATAAAAAAAATGCACAATACGTTGGCACAGAATAACCAAAACATCGATAATATATTCACACCACTGCGAAAAAACGAGTGTGATGTTTTTGTATGCGTGTTACTTTATTACTTACTTTTTTGTGTTATTTTTTTGTGTTAGGTAACATGATATAATTAATCTTAAGACTTTATTTGAAAATTTATATTGTTGCTTATTATGGTTCCAAAAACAAACCTATAGGACAATACGTCAAATTTCGAGTGGGCGTCACAGAATAAGCAATACGCGGCGAACCTGCGATAAAGTGATAGCGTTAATTATTAATACTCGATTGCAAAAAGAGCTAAATACATTTTATACTTCACCCACTCAGAAAGCGTCTTATTACTCGTTCAAAAAGTTCGTCATTTCTCCCTTATAAATGTACGGCGGGGAAAGTTCTATCGATTTTCATTCCTTCACTCCGTAGCAGTGAAGCAATGTTGTATGAAAATCCATACCTGCCCTGGTAGCGTTCTTTTGTTTTTTTAGCTGCTTACATAAAAAAATTCAATCTCTAAAAGGTTTCATATTAAATAATTAGAAAAAGAGGTGTTATTTTTAATTGTACTCAATTTTCAATGAAAGATTCAATGAAAGGCAACCATTTTTTGCACTACGAGAAAAAAAGCGCGGCAATTTGTTATGTTTGGCTAAATTCTGTTTTTTATTAAATTGATATTTTAACAGTACGGTTTTAATTATTCTAAATAATTTTCCAAAATGTCATCTGTAAGTGAAGGTGACGATTTTATAATGATGACGCCACCAGAAATAAGAAATGCAGCTCAAGAAGTCATAAAGAACTTACTGCCTGAGAAGTCTCGAGATAAGTAGGTACGAGAAAATTTATAATGATTTTCCTCGTAGGTGTAGTATAAAGCACTATGTATCACTCGGGAGAAAGTCCTATTTCTGTTTTCGAGTTGCATTTAAGTCCTCCGCTGCGCGTCAGGCTTAAAAAAACTCTCGAACAGAAATAGATCGTTTTCTCCCCTCGATGTACAATGTACTATTTGACGCGTTGGGTGTTGATGGAAACTATTAAGTACATTAATTTCGAACTATTATTTTAAATACTTAAATTTTTAGTCTACCTTTTTATAATGATTGTCTAACAAATTTTAAAATAAAGTACATACCGTCAATTGTATCATACTTTACAATAAAAACGTAGAAAGCTAACATTATGAACTTTAATAATTTTACTAGAAATCCTCTTTGCAGGTGAATAAAAGTATACTCGTAGCACGCATATTCCTTTTTTTTATTGCCAATGGTAATCCTTAGAGCACAACTTTATGAAATTATATAATTTTCGGTGTCAGCTAATGTTCAAAGCATAATTTTTCTAAATAAGGCCAGTTCGATAGTCACTCTTACTTTTTGACTCTGCTGTTGCATTCCCCAGTGCCTTTGATACCATCCCTGAAAAAATAGAGAAGGATGTAAGCGTTTTTCTACAAGCACTTCAGTACATACTACTATAGAAACTATCGATAAGGCCTTACACTATCAAATATATTCGATCATCGTAAAGCTGTGTCACCCGTGGGGTGTCGGGTTAGAATGTCACCCCCCATTTCTTCCCGTGGATGTCGGAAAAGGCGACTAAGGGAATATTCCCGGAAGGTGGAAAGCAGCGCCTTTTGAAGAACTGACAACTTCTACTGCGATCCCCAAGACGCATGCCAAGCGCTATAATTATAAGAATTTGACTAATTCCTTGCGATGAGAGACTCTTTGTTCAACGGTGGACATTTCGGCTGATGTAAAAGCTATGTAAAAGTTTAAAGTTTATCATCAACACGTTTTGAAACACAATAATTGACACTTTTTGTGTTTCCAACGGGTCTTTACAGTTTCCAGCTTTACAAAAACTTTGTCGTAACTTTTGTTGATTGAGATACAGCTTTAACTATAATCTTGTGAAACTTTGCATGTATATTCTTCTGGTTTAAGAATTTTATTTCTCTTAAGAATAACAATATTCACTTACAGAGAAGCACATTAAAAACAAAGTAAAATTTAAATACCGGATTGCACAGTGTACACGAAATAAAATAGTTACTTAATAATATATATATATATATATATATAACAGTTACATTATATACGTTATTTATATACAAAAAAGATAAAAAAAAAAAAAAATACAATTCAAATTCTCACTCCTCACTCACCAAGTAGACATCCCTAGACTACTCTTATCTAGATAAGCCTACATTGATGTTTGGAATGTATTCAATCATCAATACCATTTTAGAACAAATGAAATGTCTAAGACATGCCCAGGTATTGATATAAATAACAATACCCAGGTATTGATATTTTGACATATAGGGATAAAATAAATGGTAAAACTGGCAAAACCAGAAGCATAGATATTAGGCTCAGCAATATGCATACACAATATCACCGAGTTTGAACACTTGGTATTTAAAATATGACGAAACTACGTTTGTATGGATAGCGATCTGTGCGTCTACTCTTACCTAATAATATATTATTTTGCTATAAGAAATAATAAGCGTACGCTCATTTTAACGCTTCCAAGAGCAGTATATAAAATCAGATTTTAAGACAAGTATTAATCAATAATAGGTGCAAAGTTGTTATTTAGCGCAAGCACCTGTATTAAAACCTGAGGAAGTGAAAGACTCTAAGATTGAACAAAATTGGTTCAAAAGAAGAATCCTCCGAATAAATTAATCTAGAAGGTTTTACAAGTACATGACGCAAAGTAACTTTGCTGTCGAAAGAAAAACAGCAGACCTACGAACGAACAAAAGGAAGAGTGCTTTTTATCCAGTGGTTGGCAAAATTTAATTGCTTGGGACAATTGTCTAATAACCGTTACTTGAATGTTATTATGAAAATGGACGAATTACATTTTAAGTTTCTTTTTTAAACTGTTTCACTTTTTTTCGTGAACACTAAAATAAAAAAATAAAAAAAAATGTAATTGAATAAAATTAAAGCTAACTCATAGTTGTATGTTACCAGTAATATCAGTTGTCAGTGGCTACCTCTATCAAATTAATAAATAACCGTACAGAAGGAAAGCTTCACTACTTCACGCACAGCTATATGTGTGTAACCTGTAAAGACAAGACTCGCGGGGGTTGAAGCGGCGCCCGCTCGGGTACAAAACCGGATTGAACCAGCTCAGTCAGCGGACAAAGTTAAGGGGGGCCACAAAGTAATACAACGCGGACGATTTCTTATTATGTAGGTAGTTTTTATTTTTTTTATTGCTGTTAGGTAAGCCTTTGACCACTATCTCATCTGATGGCAAGTGATGATGTGGTCAAAAGTGTTAACAGGCTTAACCTAGAATTACTGGCTCACAAGGACAGCTATCGGAACACACCGTTAGGTGCTTGGCGACAAGCAAGACACTTGAGTGTGGTCGCTAGCCAGGCGGTCATTCGCAAAATGCCTTTCCACCATGCGGTGAAGCTCAAGCCTGTGAAAGCAAAATTACAAACTGCTATAAATATTGTTTGCTCATATAGTAGGGAGTCGATATTAGATATTTCTCTTTTAGGTTTCTATACTGGAAAACGAGGTCATCTTACTAATTCTCGGTCATCGGTCTGTCCGTCTGTCCGATCTTTCGTTCATTTGTTGTGGTACCATTACATGGTACCTTTGAAGGTACCGTGGTATCTACTGTTTTCTATTAAACGTAATACCATTGAATCGTCAGACTAAAAGTTCCCTACGAAGAAAGAGCATTAACGAGTAATTTACAAATTATTTGGGTTGCAAATATTCGATAAATCACTAGGAAATACGTATAAGATGTGACAGATTAATGTGAAACTTGATATCATATTTTTCAATTTGAATTTCATGTTCAAGTAGCAATTATTAAAAAATACTAGGACATAGATTTTGTGACTGATGGCAAAGTGACTCAAAATCGAGATATATAACAATTAGTGTCAATTTGATATCTGTCACATTTAAGACCCATGTCATAGTAGTTTTTAGAATATTTGGTATCCAAATATAAACCTAGTATCGAGGAATACGTCATCACTTGTCACTTCGACATATTTCGTCAAGTCGGTCCATTAGTCCGTCCAGCCGTTTGCTCGTCTGCGCTCATAGTCGTATCCTAAGTCGCAGTTGCGAAGTTTTTCATTTTCAATAACTGAGTGACAGCCCTACGAAAAAACGTAAAAAATTTGACTTCAGAATCTTTCCTTCTGTACAGTTCTGTATTAATGTGCCTTTATCCTACATTTTTACTCTATAATCATACTGCGGAAACACGTGATTTCTTACTTGTGTAAAACTAGTCAGTAAATTTAAATGACAGAAATCACCAATACTTGGAACAGAGTAGCTAAAACTGTCAAATTCTTAATTTTAATATTGTTTTTTTACACAGAATGATCAAATTATGCATTTGATGGTTTCTCAAAACACAACTGACTACTATTCTCGTGAATCATTTGAAAAGCCGACCCTTGATTTGCATCGGGTAACAAATTCAACTGTGAACAGTCAATGCGAACTTTTACTTGTTTTTTGAACGGATTTTCCGACAGCACTCAGGTAAATTTCCATTTACTCAGTGATATCCGAACGCATCTATAATTTTACAAATAAAAACTTAAATTTGATAATTGCTTAAAGTCGAGTGTTTAAAAATGATATATAGATTAAAAATTGCAAAATTGCAAGTGAATGTCAAAATTCAGCAAAGGGATTTTCGGACAGCACTCGGGTAACTTTTCCATCTACTCAATGATTTTCGAACGCGTCCATAATCTTACAAAAACAAACAACAGTTTTATTATTGTTTAAAAACGGTCCAAAAGACTTACTCCAAAGTATTGAATAGCTGCAAGCAGATGAAGAACAAATTGTTCGCAAAAGAGATGAAAATAACGCCACTGATGACGTCATCCACCTTCCTCACAAGTTGGGTGGCCCTTCCGTATTCTTCGCGAGTACTTTTCCAGAAGATTTCTGGTAGATACTGTAAAATATTTATTAATTATATCTAGGGTTTACGAGCAACACCACAATTGCAAAATTATGTCACATGCATATAAGAACTACATAGAAATTGCCTTAAAAAGTCTTGTGTTCATTTTAGAAGTATTTTTATTTTTCAAAGCTTTTTGGGTAAACTTCGTATGTTTTTAAAGGTTTTTGTCCTATAATAAAAAGTATATCAAAATCAAGATATTATATCTTAATAATCACAAAAGCAAGGACATGTTATTTTTTGAATCGAGTTAGCCGTAACCGAAGTGAGTGCATAATAAAAGACACACACACGCATAATCATTAATATTATGACCACATACGCGCAATTTCACTTGCTATTTAGCGCCGTTCAAATGAAATCCTAGTAATGCTTCCATAATAGTGCAATTTTATTGCCTGTAAGGTATAATTTAAGGCCTTTGATCACAAACTTTTTGATGTTAAGCGATGATATGAACGGAGATGGTAAACATGCGAATTAGTCTTCGCTTGGTGTTTCCCACCACCATAGAAACAATAAAATTAGGTGTTCTAAATGACGAAGACTGATTTGATGTTTCTAAGCTGTTCTAGTTGAACTCTAAGTTAAATAATTTCAACTAATCCGTGCTTTTAGTGTTTAGGCACAGTTCGCTTCCCGGACTGAAGGAACTTGTACAAACCGAACACGCCCGTATAAACTACGGAGATTTCTGGAAAGTTCCAGATTAATCCTGAAAGTTCCGGTACATACGAGATTTGCGTTGTAAAATACGATCCGTTAGATCAATGACTTTATGCTGAGTGAAACGTGAAGATGATTTTACGTCCGTAAAATACATCTGTGATTGAAAAGGGCGTTTTTTCTTTGCGTTTCAACGTTTTGATTAATGTTTAACTCTTATTGAGTTTGAAGCGCTCATAGCGAAGTTAACTTGCCCGTTCAGGATTTGCCCGCTAAGTCAAGCAACGTCCGCCGCAGTCATATGTAACTTGGATAGGTGACCGCTAGTGACATTAATAATGAGTGCTTCCGTGCTCCGGAGAGCACGTTAAGCCGTTAGGCAGTCGTTATAACATAGTGATAGGGCATTTTGCGAATGCTCTCCTGGCTAGTTACCAGCCTCAAATTAATAATCTGTCGCCAAGCACTTAACAGTGTTCCGGCGGCTGTCTCCTTGAGAGCCAGTAATCTAGATAAGCCAATCATCAGGAAAGATAGTGTTCAAAAGCTAGCCCATCAGCTGTAAATAAAACTCATGTGGGGTCTGACTGTAATACAGATTGTACTTAAAATCAACAACAAATTACCTGATTGAAGATTTTCCTGCAGTTCTACGGCCCCCCTTTTAAAGCAAATCCTACTTAGAACTTTTTGCTGGTATACTCAACTAATGAGGCAAAAGCAGCCATAACCCTTGTTCTAGGTCTATGCACAGATACCTCGAAGAATGCATCGTTGTTAAAAGAGCTTTAAACAAAAAACAGCAACAAAATACTTTGAATATTTTCATACAGGTCAGCTGGCTACAGTGAAAGCAGAAATATCCATGTAGCGCACTATTTTATTAATTTAAGTTGGAATGCCTATAAATTGAAGTTACAATATGATACACTAAAATTTATATAAACTATACTTTAATATAATAAAGAGAAAAGATTTGATTGTTTGTTTATTTAGGCTCTGAAACTACTAGACCGATTAGGATGAAATTTGGTATGGAAATAGTTTGAGGCACGGGGAAGGACATAGGGTAGTTTTTATCCAACTGCGCAAAAAGAGGTTAATGGTTTTGCGTGATAACCAATATACCTGCGGGAGGAGCCGCGGCCGTAAAGCTAGTAATTAATAAAATTAAAATCCGTCCACTCGTGGGTTGCTGGGCCAGGAATTCTCTCCCAAATATCTTCCCATGGGTGTCGTAAGAGGTGACTAAAGTAAAAATACAAAAAGCAGCGGCTTCTAAAAAAATTTCACCAATAACTGCGATGCCCAAGAAGCCTACCAAACGTGGGGATTATGGCAGTTCCTCCCGATGGGGAGGCCTTTTTTTAACGTCAGACGTTCTTGTTGAAGTGATAATGACGATGAAAGCAAAACAATAATTCCTTCTTGCATGCGGCGGCCAAACATAAAATTCAGCATGAGTAGTTGCCTGAAAATGTTTATATCCTGACCATGAACAGCTTTTTCAAGCGTATCATAGCATAGCTTTATCAAAATAGTAGTTCACATCTTTTTAATATTAATTTAAACTTCTTACTTAAGGTTGGCCCCAAATATTGTATTTACAAAATTATTGCTGAAATTAACAGCTTTACCAAATAACGCGTGATATTTTGCTGTCTAGCATGCCGTAAGTAAGAAAGTAAAAATTTACCTTTCCCTGAGCAACCATAAGTTTCTTGTTAACCTGTTCTAGCCTGGAAGTGAGGTAATAGCTCATGCAGATCACGAACAGGTCGGAGAAATTCCAAATAAACGTGGATTGGAAATGCAGGAACTGTAATACGAAAAAAACGTATTATATCATATTTTACATAGTAAAATGAGTTACTTGCGCTAGTGATGGTCGTTGCAGAGTCTGTAGTCATTGCCACGAAGCCATCATTAGTTCAAAGTAAGTAAGAAATTATCAACTCATGTTCAGCCAAACCACGTTTTTATAGATACGCCGCTACGTCAGATATTCTGCCTCAATGCAGTAGTGTGCGAACACTAGTTTTGAAGCAGTGATGGCTCAGTGGCATTGGCTATGGACTGCCGCTTAGCAGGTCTATGGTTCGAATCCCACCGCGGGCTTGAGCTTCACCGCTTGTTGAAAGACCATTTTACGAATTCCCGCCTGTCTAGCGACCAACCTTTAATTAGAAAATCTGTCGCCAAGCATTTAACGGTGTGTTATGGCAGCTGTTCTTGAGAACCAGTAATCTGGGTTAAGCCTATTAACATATTCGACACACACAAAAAACAGTCAAAATGAGAATTTCCTCCTTTTTTTAAAGTCGTTAAAAAACTGGCCGATTCCGAGTCAGGCTTCACTATTTCATGGCTCCAAATTCAACAGCATGTACAAGAAAAATCGTTAACTGCATTGTTGTTAGGTTCAGAACTACCACATGATGAGTGTATTTGATACTTTAGACTTATATATTATATATATATATGTGTAAAAGCAAACAACATTATCATATTTGCGCAAACATAATATAAATGATTATAAGACTGATTATAACAAAAAAAAGTTTATGGATGAAGTTAACTGAAAATCTACTTATATATAAGTATAGTTTTTCAATCGTCTCTATGCGTATTAAGCGAAAATAATAAAAACCGATAAAAGTCATTGCATCATATTGCATATTGCAAATTGTGAATTCAAGACATGATATAGAATAAAGATTAAAATAAAATAGCAATGCAAAGTCTTTTTGACTCCTTTTACTTTAAAATTATGTTATGCTATTGAAGATATTTATGGTTATGATTTTCTTACCTGAGTAACTCCTCCTAATATAGGAGAATACGGCAAAGCACTGAAGACCCAGGGATAGAAATGAGTAACAAAACCTTCATATGTGCTCATATTGGGGTAACAGTTCTCTGCACCGGCAAATGCTGACAGCAATGACAGAATGTGTTCGACTAGAACAAAATATATAATATGCGCTCAGTCAAATAAAATCTTCAAAATGATGTGAATAATACGAATATTCCGCGGTATCAGCATGCTGATTATTAGTTTTGACCTCTTCCATTCGCCCTTACACTTCTGTTAACGGTTTTTATGGTCAGGAATAATGGAAGTAACTTAGATTATAATGGGACAGTTACCGACTTTTGTATCTCAGAAGGTGCTGCTACCCTGCATCCTGTAGTTTCCCCTTTGTCGCCAATATATGAGGGAAGGGGGGGATATAGATACCTATTTCAGATTAGCAGAATATTTTCAGATAGAGCAAAGGTGCGAAGATGGTATTTAATTCCACCATTATTTAAGGTAAACCCCAGAAGCGTGGAGGAGTGTAGTTGTACTGTTCTGAAAAAAGGTGACAATACTTTATTCAAGAGCTATAGGTCCATTTCGCTTCTGAACCACGTTTATAAGCTGTTCTAGCGCATCATTACGAATAGTGATCTTGTAATTTGATGACTCCCCAGCTTCCCAAACAAGCTGGTTTCCAAAAATCCTTGTGCACCGTAGACCAAATCCGTACGCACCGCCAGATTATACATGTTGAAAAAGCCTTCAAGTCAACCAAAACATGGGCGGTACTGCAGTCTCTTCAAAAATGCTAAATTGACTATAGATTTATCAAAGCACTGAAGTCTTCATATAGAAACACTACTATGTCGATTTGAGTACAGAAAAAGAGCTTGAAACCAAACCTGCTGCAACGAGGTGTGAGACAGCGAGACGTTATTTTTTCTAAACTGTTCACGAAAACATCAAAGAATTTATTTAAGCTCTTAAACTGGCAGCAAATTGGTATCAACGCCCTTGGAAAATACATTACCTTCGATTACCTGATGACATAGTTACTATGGCAGATTCACTTGTGGAAATCAGTAGAATATTCAGCTACCTCAGTAAAGTTTCCCAGCAGTTGGGTCTTAAAATAAACATGAACAAGACGAAAATTATGTCTAGTATCCAATTGGCACCTATACCAGGAGTTGTTGGGAACGATACTCTTAGTAATAAGAAGTTCTTGGCCATTTTATTAACATGGGACCGACTATGCTGTTATCCCTTATCACAGAGCCACTCAACGAGCTATAGAGAGACCTATATATAATTTATTTACGCAGTAAAATCCAGAGCAATGAATTTTTTCATGAAACAAAAGTCACCAAAATATCGTTCAGAATTTGCAAGTTGAAGTGAAAATGGGCTGCCATATCGACCAACCGATAACCAATGAACAAGAAAGTTTTTCGAGTTGTTACCACATTACGCTGGAAGTCGTAGAGTTGGTAGGTCCTTCACTAGGTGGACTGACTACATAATTAATAGCCGTTCATTATGGCGTTCTATATATATTCAACCGTGGAAATAATCCCACTGATGATGTTGTCCTTTATTTTACTAAAAAATACTGAAAACGCCAATTTTTAATGTAGTTTTGAATTTGTGAATACATCCGACAAACATTTTATTTGTACTATAAGCTATTGCAATGCGTATACCTTAAAACGGTCCTCCAGCCCGTCCCCACTCACTTGACCAGTTTTTTGTTTCATATTAGTCATTCAAGCAACACATTTTCATATTTTAATAACACGTGTGTGAGCTCTTAGTATCATCCATCAAATTAACGTACATCGTGTGACAGGCAGGTTCTCTAAATAAGATTGAATACACTGCATTTACGAGGTAGACGTGGTCTAAGTGATGATTGTCAAAGATTTTATTCTGACTAAGCCTTAAAAATTAATTTACGCATTATATCGATAATTTGTTACTATAAAAAAAACATATGTCTAACCCTAATTATACAGAATACACGTCTGTGCTACCCTTGGGAAGTGCTATAAAATGAGTAATAAAACACTCGGGTACTTATTATTCATATACTTATAGTACTTACCAAGAGAAAAGAATAATACGATAGCACAAGTGACGTTGCACCTCATCGTCAGACGGCTGTCGAAGTTTGGATCCAGGTCTTCTGTCCTTGAAATGGTTTGAACCAACGCGGGCCAATTCCTGGCCATTTGGAAGAACATAAGCATAGTGATGCATGCTGTACCGTAGAAAATTACAGGTGCTAAAAGTAAAAAAAAATATTTTTATTACAAGCAACACATGCTGTTTTAGATACAATTTTAAGGACATTACTTAGAAGTGTGAGCACATTACACAGAATGCCTGATAAGACAATAGTCAGAGATGTGAAGAGGGTCGTCAATCGCGCGCGGCTGCGATCGGATGCGATGTACGGAAATGAACCTTAACAGGCAGTGAATATGTTTCTAAGCTGTACAATAATATTCGCAACGCAATCACATATTATTACGGAAGACGGAGACTTAAAAAATATAAACGAGCCAATTAAAACCAACCATGCAAAAAAAATTACTTTTTTTTTAAGTTATTGTGACCGAACAAGCCCGAGGCCCACCTGATGTTAAGTGGAATAACCTCTGATATAACAGACGCATTTCGTCAACGACGAATTGCACTGTGCCCGTCACACTGAGACGTCCAATTGTTAGGTCTCATTAGCCTATAATTTTTCTGGCTCTCAAAGGACTGCTGCCGGAACACACTGTGAGGTGCTTGGCGACAGATTTTCTACTTGAGGGTGGTCGCTAGCCAGGCGGGCATTCACAAAATGCCCTTCCACCATGCGGTGAAGCTCAAGCCCGCGGCGGGAGTCGAACCATGGACCTGCTGCACGGCAGTTCATAGCCAATGCCACTGAGCCATCACTGCTTCAAAATAGTTATATAAATACTATTTATTTTCATAATTAGAAGTTTAGGGTATTGCAATGGAATTTTTAGTTTTTGAGCTTGAACAGATATATTTAATGTGAGTCGGTGTATACTGGTGACTTCCAGAGCTTTACCAGTAATTCAAAGAGGCCAACATATCTTATAACCTATAAAAGATAGACCCAGAATGAGAGTTGGGTCTTAATGACAGCTGCCGCAATACGTTTCTTTTCCCTGGTAGGGTAGCGTTTGACCACTATCTCACATGATGTTAGGTAATGATGTGGTCGGAGATGTTGTTCAGGCTAACCTAGAATTACTGACTAGAATTAGGCACAAAATGCCCTACCACTATGCTATGCGACTGTATAAGATGACAATCATAACCGACGTCTTTCCGTGCCCTCCGAAGCACGGAAGCGCTCAGTAGTAATGTCACTAGCGGTCACCCATCCAACTCAAGACCGCGGAGGATGTTGCTTATCTTTGCTGATCGGTTAATAACAGCTAACACACTTCACTACGAGCGCTTCAAAAATATTTCAAAGGTTTAATAAGATGCGGGCAACTTGATCGGTTTGTCGCTTTGTAGCAATATAGGTGCAGTATTTACGTACTTGTTCCTTTTAGAGTTGCATCTTGACGAGCTGCCCGATGTAGACACATGACGGTCATAAAAATTTGACCAATCAGAGACAACAACGAGTACGCGCACTTCCATGATGTTTTCACAAATCTGAAAGTATAAAAAATACAGAAGTTTTTTACATTGGAATATGAATGATCTTTTATGATGGGGGACTTTGTTTTCAAAGCTTCCTAACGCTGTACGAAAACGTTCAGAATGCTACTTTTGGCCGTCCCAAAACGAACACCTTTGTGGTTATTATTTCACGACTACTGAACTACAAATCATTAAATTTTGTCAATTTAGCTTAAACTTGTATGACGCAACCCGTTGATTCTAAAATTGTAGTTTTTACAGTAACGCCTGATAAACTTATAAGCATAAAAAATTACAACAAAAGGAAAAATGTTAACCGAGTACGGGATTCGAACCCACGATCATTTGTTCCTTGAGCTGGGACATGTTCTGCCAATTGATCTAACGTAGTGAGTGAGTCATATGTCGATTAATCGCCCAAAATTGGACATAATCCAATCTCTAGTCGAAATATTTGTCACCTGCCTACCTACTCAGGGTAGAAGGGAGCATTAAAGAAAGAAGAAGAAATCAGAACACAAGTATATTAGAGAGAAGGGTCGTGGATTTCAGACAGGTATGGCAATTTTGGCAAGCTTCCTTGTTTAAGGACTTAGCTCCGGTCCGCTAGTATCCGAGTTGATGCTCAGCAGCAGGTCTGCCGTGCAGGGCTCGGCTCCACACCGCCGCGCCGGTAGAATTGTCCCAGCTAGATGCTGTAGAGACGTTTGGCCGCGGTCGGTGCTGGAGGTCAGAGGACGGCCGGAGTTCAGAAGTTGTGTGCTGCTAGTAGGTCAGCCTCGTACTTGAAGTTCCCTCGTACTTGAAGTCGTGTACAACAGCCGTGTACTGGAACCCCAGATTTTGGGGCTTGTTAGTAGATTAGAATTTTAATTAAGTGAGTCTTTAGTAGTAGTTGCACAGACGATGGCTGGGGTCAAAGTGATCGTGATTCCTCGTTGAGGAAAGACATCAAGTTGGGCGGATGTCGGGGGCGAATTTCATTACCATATATGGTAATGAAAAAAACCTCCAAAACCGTTGGTGTCGTAAAACCAATCACTGCACTTGATTTTGAAAGTATTTAAAATCCAAACGTTACTCTATCGGAACTCAAAAACCACCTCATGGTATTATTTCTGACAGACTGCTTTGACATTTGTTTTAACTGTCATGATATGAGTCGTATTGTAACGTAATTGCTATCAAAGAGTTAACATTGTTGATTGTTATACGCGACCTCTATTGGTGAGTCGCTGAACTACCTCAGCGCGCAGCAAAGGTAGTTAGGTTTATAGATTTAACCCTTAACTGGAATCGTTATTTTGACCAACCTAACTGGAATCGTGGGTCAATTTGGACCCTAAAGTGAAAACCCTCATATTTCCTAAACTATTTTAGGTAACCACATAAATTAATGAATATTATAGTAAAACAAGTTGTCTGCAAAATTTAAATATGTTTTTATTACACAATATCTTAAAATTATCTTATTTTTTTATAAACAACACTTACTCTTATTTTTGGCAGGAATTTAACTATACCACACTTTGATATATAATTAAACCATAAAAAAACATAAAATGAAAAAAATATATATGTTATAAGGTTTTCCGTATCTTCCCCTTAACAAAAATATAGATTCTTCAAAATAAAAGTAAAACATAAAAAAAATAACATCCTAATCTAATAAGGAACAAAAATATCAATATCAGTCTATCAATGTAAGTATGGCACTTGATACACATATTTTTTTTTGTACCATTTGAATCGATTTTTTCCTCGGTAACATGTGCCACTTGATGTTTGTCTACCTTCATCATCATCATCTTCATCAATAAAATCATTATCAGAATCACTTGAGTTAGACGAAATATCGAGTTGCAGATTTTCATTGTCGCTAATGTTTTCGTCTTCACAAGGTTGAAAATCACTTAAACATTCTGGCTCTGTATCTATTTTGTCTAATCATAATTCGCTGATCTCATTGTCACCACAATATTGTGTCATTGTTGTTGTAAAATGCCTGAAACAATACAAAATAAAAAAGTATGCACTAAGAGAAAAACTTACGTAACTGGAATCGTGGGTCGAAATGGACCCGGCGATGGCACGTACCTCTACTTCCAGTAAACTCCAAGCACCGAACGTCTGGCCCCCGCCACACCTCGCGACGTCATGAGATTACATGGGCGCACAAGCGTCTAGCTTCACGCGTTTCAAAATAAAACAGTTTTTTAGTTGACGTTGGGTCGATACGATACGATACGATAACTCTTTATTGACACCAAAGAACAGGAAATTACAAAGAAACAATAACAATAGTAAGGTACAAAGGGCGGTCTTATCGCTAAAAGCGATCTCTTCCAGACAACCTTTGGATGGACAGAGAATAATTTTTTGAGCAAGGAGGGTGGTGCATTTCTCGAATACATAAACAAGTACATAATATAAATTGATGTCTTACAGTATAAATAAGCTACATAAATATAAAACCATAGTATATGATATATAGTACAATATATATTATATAATATATATACCTACACACATGATATATATATATATATATATAGTTTGATATATACACAATAAACATAAACATTTAACAAATTAGAGAAATAAAGTTATATAAAATAAAATAAAATAAAATAGAATAAAAAAATGACGTCAGGGAACAATATTAATTATGAGTGGAGAGATAGAAATTGGTGACCTGCGATCTGAAAATGTTGAGAGATTGGGCACGTCTGATTGTGACAGGGAGTGCGTTCCATAGGCGCACAGCCTGTGCGGAAAAGGACGATTTATAAAAGACTGTATTATGAGCCGGTGAGTGAAGCAGCAGGTTATGTGATGACCTAAGAGAAAGAGAATGGGTAGAGTGTAAAAACTTAAAACATGCCTTTAAATAAAGAGGGGTAGATGGATTAAACAATATGTTATACAGCAGAGTAAGTATACGAGTATTCCGACGAAGACGAATGGGGAGCCACTTGAGCTTAGATCGAAATAGGGAAACGTGGTCATATTTTCGTAGGCCGAAAATAAAACGGATACAATAGTTTTGAAGGCGCTCAAGTCTGTTAAGCTGGTCCTCGGAGAGATCAGGATAGCTGGCGTCAGCATAGTCAAGTATTGGAAGAAGGAGAGATTGTGCAAGAGCAGTTTTGGTAGCAGTGGGCAGGAAGTTACGTATTCGATTAAGAGATGACCCTGAAGCAAATATTTTTTGCCTCAACGATTGTAGCTGAGGTTCCCATGATAGACAACTATCTATTATGATTCCAAGGTTTTTTACTTGTGAGCTGTATGGAATAGAAACGTTCGCAAATAATAGTTTTGGCAAAGTTGAGAAATCTACTCGTGAAACCATTCTGGAACTGCCTATGACTATTGCCTGAGTCTTAGAAGGATTGATTTGAAGGCCACAAGACTTACTCCAGTTTTCAATACTACGCAAGTCAGCATTAAGTGTATCAATCGCTTGATCTAAACGGTCTGGTGGAGCCTGCGAGTAAATTTGGAGATCGTCTGCATAGAGATGGTAGGAGGAAGTAAGAGATATAGAAATAGAATTAATAAAAACTGCAAAGAGAAGTGGAGAGAGAACGCCGCCTTGCGGGACTCCAGCATTCGTATCACACCAAGTAGAGAAAATATCTCCAAAGCGAATACGTTGCCGACGCCCAAACAAGTAACTGTGAAACCAGTCAACTGCCGATGGAGATATGTTTATAGAGCGGAGAAATGCAAGGAGGATATCAAAATCAACGTTATTAAAGGCATTGCTAAAATCTAGCAATGTTAGGATCGTTAGGTCTTGGTTGTCCATTCCAAATCTTATGTCATCAGTTATGTTTATAAGAGCAGTGACAGTACTATGACCGGGACGGAAACCAGACTGCTGCGGACTTAAAAGACTATTTAAATTAATGTAAGAGTTAAGCTGGCTATGTATCAGTCGTTCGAGAACTTTGGATAAAAAGGGAAGGATCGAGATAGGACGATATTCAGAGAAAGACTTAGGGTTTTTTTTTTTAGGTAACGGGATAATTTGGGCTTCTTTCCAGCAGGTGGGTACGGCACTCTTCGAAATAGAAGTGTTCAATATATGGCATATAATGGGAAGGATTTCTTCCAATATAGGAACAATCATATTACGGCTAATACCGTCGCCACCCACCGCATTAGAAGAAATAGACAGAATACTCTTTTTAACATCACATGCGGCAAATTGACTTATGACAAATTGAGAATAGTCAGGTGTTGGCATACCAGAAAGATAGTTTATTGTGGCTAGTTTGTCATTCATATCAATGGTAGACGACGATGAGAAGTGCTGGTTTAAAGAGTTTAGGTCTAGATGGTGAGGAATAGAATCTTGTCGGGATTTGCCAACACCTAATGATCGTAAAAATTTCCAGACTTGTTCTGGCTCTTTATTTTCTTCAGACTCATGGATGTATCGACGTTGTGCATCCCTACACATCCTATTGCAGCGATTCCGTGCCTGCTTAAACTTCTCCTTGTTCGATTCATTGTGGCAGGTTTTAAGCTGTGCTTTGGCCGTCACTTTTTTATGCATACAGTCTTTTATAGTATCTGTGAGCCAAGGCGCAGGATGATGTTTTATTTTTATGACCCGCAAAGGAGCGTGGATATCATAAAGCTGAATGATCTTTGAATTGAATATTGTGATTTGGTCATCAATATTTTCACTCATTAAAACGTCAGACCAGTCGACCTTACTAGCATCAACGCGAAGTTTTCCCACGTCCATAGTACCAAAACTACGCTGCAGAATGATTTTAGGTTTGGGTTTAGGAGGACGAATTTTATAAGAAAGGAAAATAAGATCGTGGTATGAAAAAGCATCTGCTGAGCATTGACCATGCTTAGCAACATGCTGCAATGATGATACAAACATAAGGTCAAGAAGAGAGGGAGAACAATTTGGAGAATTATGCGTAGCATTGAGGGGCAAGATGTGCATGTTGCTAGAATTGACAGTAGATACTAAACTAGAAGAACGAGAGTCTTTTTTTAAGAGGCACGTGTTAAAGTCCCCCATGATAATGGTATGTCTATAAGCAGGCGTAAGATCGTCTAAAATTTTTTCAAAAGATGAGAAATAATTAACTCGCATGGAAGGGCTATAATAGACTCCGAGAAGAATTTTGGTGTGTGAAAGTATGACTTCAACGAACAAATGTTCACCGGCATTAAATGGAGCAGGCTGCGTGGACACATCAACAATAGAGTGAGGGATATGTGCGCGTAAATAAATGGCCACGCCGCCGCCACTACGATCAGTTCTATCATTCCGGATGAGGATGAAGCCAGGGAGAGAGTAAGAGATAGAAGGGAGACATGGTTTTAACCATGTTTCGGAGACTAGAATAGCGTGTATGTTTTTGTTGTCAAATGACGCCAACATATCGGGGAAATGCTTCGGAATACTCTGGGCATTTATATGAATTACATTGAAATTTTTAGGTACATCAAAAAGTTCACTCATTATATTATCACTCAATGTTGGGATACTGGCAAAACTATCGTCATCGCTAAGGTCATTACTAGATGAACAAGATACAAATTGCTCTGTATCACTACAGTCTTCATCAGAATTCATCTTGCAAATAAGTAATAAATAATATAAATAAGAATATATATATATATATATATATGATAATAATAATAAATAAAAAATATAAATTTTAAACAAATAAAAAAAAATACAATAAAAAAAAGAAAGCAAATTAATACTTCATCTGCCGGTTGTAACGTAAAAGAGAGAGCACATTAAACACTAACAATGATATAATTAATAGCATGAATTTACAAGCAGAGCAGAAGAGAGAAAAACAGAATGCTATTTTGTGACACCACATATGACATTACAGTTTTGAGCGTAGAAACCAGGTAGAAACTAGAAATATTTTTAACTTCTTTCATAATTTAATTCGGTTTCGGAACACACCCGGCACCGGGAACGTGCTCCGAGCTGTCAAACAAATGACAAACATCAATTTCGCAACGTCAATACTGCATGTCACATGCGTCATGCCAACATAGTGAGATGGAACAAACAAAACAAACATTTTTTTATCAAGAAAAAGAAGAAAGCAAACAAAAACAAGTATTGGGTGTTTGCATATTTTCAATTTGGACAGTAATTGTATTTTATAAGTTACCCACTATTCTGCTAATGATCATTTATATAACGCAAATGACCGAAACCGAAGAGTGAATAAACATATGCGAATGTGGGCACAAATGACGCATCACTGATCACATTATACCTATTTCCGGGATGCGGCTCTCCGTGATTTAGATGCAGCACCAACTTCTTTGGGAGCCGGGGCAGGCAACGGATTTGAGACTTCTGGAGCAATCTTCAGCAACTCACAAACACTGCTGATGCGGTGGCGCTTTCCGTCAGGCCCGATGATATGGACAAACCCGTCTCTGGTCCAACACTTGTTGATACCGAAGCGCTGCCTCGCCTCCATGAACGCCTGATGCCTAGGCCTTGTCAGAAATTCGGACAGCGTAATAGAAGTGCCTTTAAGAGAAGATTTAGTCAACCATATCTTATTACGCTCATCAAAGTTTTTCAATTTCACTAAAATAGGCCTGGGCTTATCGCTGGTGGTGCGGCCCATTCTCTGGCAGCGACTTATTGAGCTGACAGCAAAATGAGGCAACTTAAATTGGTTGCAAACTATATTGACCACAAGTGCAGCCAAGTCTTGCTTCTCTTCCTCCTTCACACCATGAAAAAGCAAGATTTTTCGACGACTATTCATTTCTAGATTGTCAATATTCTGTGCAAGGATGCCCAATTGTTGTTGGAAACCACGAAAAATTTCAGCTGTAAATACTTTAAATGCTGCAAATTCGGCAGCCAGGCTACTAGTAGTGTTACTTGAAGGAGGGGTCTTCTGAAGCTCACCTTCAAATTGATCCATACGCCTGTTGAGTGCCTCCATCATCTCTATGAATGTTTGTTGCTGTATGGATTCCATAGTTATAGGTTATGTTCCTTTGTGATAATATAGTGATGTATCAAAGTTCCTGTTGTTGTGCTTGGAAAGGATTTATCTTCTTGGCAGGTGAAGTATGCTCAATAAATCACAATATAATGCATGAAATAGCTACTATATTATGCTATTTATATTTTAAAACTCAAAATTATATTAGAGCAATTTTGAAAAGGTGTTGTTAGAACTACCCGCCCAGGAGCAAAAAAAGGGTCCAAATTGACCCACGATTCCGGTTAAGGGTTAAAGGTGCTTGCATCTTCAGATGGAATTTAGATAGACGTTTGTGCGTTTGCCTACAGATGGCGCGCTGATTTAAATTAGTATTTAGTGAAATTTTTAATTATTAAGTTAACCGATATTTTTAGATCGGTTACATATTACAGTAAAGTATAATACCCGCGACCTTTCCTATTATTATCTTTTGATACGCTTAAGATTTAGATTATAATTCTAAAATTACTTCAAATATATTTCAAATATCACAGCATCACCAACATTATATAAATTTCATGCTCAAATTTAATTTTTCAAAACATAAAATTATATCGCTCAAATCTCATAACTAAACCATTAGTGATTAAGTCATGATTGAACTTAAGATTTTCAATAACATACAATTGAATAACGGAATAAAATATTTTAGCCCCTACTTCTGATACTTACTTAACGTCACTAGCAATATTGCTGAACACTCCAACGACGGGCAATAGTGAGAATAATTGGCCAACTGACAGCGTAACTCTTAGAGACTTCTGGAATGTTCCTATAGTCTTCGTTTTAATTTTTTGAACGTGCACTTTATTTCCTGAAAGTTGAATTTAATATTTTATAACTGAATAGCTATATAATTTGGGCTTTGGGTTTTTTTTTTTAATATAGGCTTTGACCAATATTGTATTGTATCAGCCGAATTGTTTACTGCTGGACACAGCCTCGCCCATTGTTTGGCATAATCCCCACGCTTGAAAGGAGTCTTGGAGATCGCAGTGTGTGATATGAGTTCCTCAGAAAGCGCTGCTCTCCACCTTCTAGTGCGTTACCCTTAATCGTCTCTTACGACACCTACATGTAGACATTGGGGGGGGCGGACATTCTAGCCCGGCACACCACGGGCCATCATTAAAAACCGCTATGGCCCAGTGGCCATAATTATGAAATGCGAGTAAAAGCCCTTTAGTCGAAAATCTGTCACCATGTAGATAGTGTGGTAGCAATCTGTTATTTCTATCCCATATATTAGTGCAAACTGCTGACGCTTTAGGAGCAAAACTAAGGAAGCCCAACCTTGGGTTTCTTTTGCTTCACCGTGGTGACTCACCTATAGCCAAGCGGGAAACCCACGGAATAGTATACACACTTCAGAGGATTCTGAGTACATTCAAATTTTAGAGCATTACAACCCCATTTTCACACCTTTTAGTGCCTAGGATTGTATATTTTCATTTATTTTAAAATTGTTTTAATTTGGTCATAGGTATGACACAACTTGGAATCCCCTTTTTACCTTACTTTTTTTTTATCCCGGCGGTCTGCCTTTATTAACGAAATGGTACGAACTATATAAAACACTACAACTACTATAATAAAAGCATTTAGATACTCATAAGTCATTGCAGACTCACGGGGGTGACTGGGGTGCCGGCATACAATTGCATCCCTTCATATCTATCTGAAATAGGCATGTGGCGACGAAAGAAGGTAGAAGGTGGGCAGCAGCGCCATTTCAAGATAATATTCAAAATTATTGTGACTCACATTTCGACAAGAGATCTCGAAGAAACGTATGACATAAAAAAATCAATATAAAACACAATAGCTACAAAAATATACGACACATATCTTGAATACACACATTTTCATCTACCCAAACATCAATATCACAAAACCTCAGACCCAGACAAATTACTTAAACTTTTTTCATTTACCTACTAACACAAAACTAACAATTTATATATTTTTTTATTCGTTCACAAACAAATCACTTTAGTGTTAAGTCTCCAAACCTATGTAATATTTACTTACTTTTAGTTGGTATCCAAAATGAAAGGTTTTTCTTTAACATTTTCTGTCCCATTGTTCAATTACATGTGCGTGCACATGAAAAGGTAAACAACAAATGCTTTTTATTTGCTTCTAGCTTCGAAGCGCTAATGATTATAGCTTATCGATTAATTTAATGTTTTTCTTGAAACAGAGATCCTTCAAGGACAATTGTAAATATAGGTAAATATATCAACAGTATATTTGTATTAAATTAAATATAAATTAAATAGTTTACCTTTTTATTAATCAGTTAAATTTATTATGAAACGTGTATTCAAGTTCTGCGCTGAGCTTAAAATATATGCAATTCAAACAGTAAGTATATATTTTAAGACAAATATATTTTATACAAACAATGTCCCAAATTTGATAAAAATATGCACATTACTTCGACACAGTCGTACATTAGATGTTTCAAATCTGATACTCAGTATTTTTTAACTTTGACAAAGTTGTTTTTCAAAGCTCGATAGTGTCAATATTGTATTTCACCACATTTACGACAAGTATGATATGACATCGTTTACTTTAACCAGGGTAGGTTTTGAATCAATAAACATCGAATAAGTCAACCAGTTGGGGACCTATTCTAATATAAAAGTTTAATGGGAATAACATTATGCTTCAAAAATGTCTTTAAGCTTTCAATAACACAAAATCTTTTACAATAACAACAGTTGAACAACTTATCGGTCAACGTAGGCTTAAAGGCTTATGATCAATATAAATAGAACTGTTTTGCTGTTATATTTTAGTAGCAAATGAAATTCAAATATTATGTTGTCGTTGGTAATACAAGCATTATAAATACTACGGAACCATGCAAACATTATTTTATCGTTGATATAGTAAGCATTATTATTACTAAGGAAACATGCAAACATTATATTGTCTTACAATATCACAAATATACGATAGGAAAACGTTAAGTCATGTGCGGGTTTGTTTTTTCCTATCGTATATATGTGATTTTGTAATGTAATCCGCATAGCAGGCGTTATTGCAAACATAACAATATTAAAATTATATTGTCGTTGATATAGTAAGCATTATTATTACTACGGAACCAAGATTACTATTATATAATCTATGATATTGTTTTCAATTAAGGTGATTGGTTCCCTTCGTAAAAAGATTACTGATTTGATTCCATTAGGCCACTTTATTTCAATTTTACCACGTTTTACTCTGTATACTGTTTTTTTAAATACTTGCATTAAATAACGCGTTAATTTATTATTGTAGAGAAAAATCTTTATTATATTGTAACGTAATGCGCGAAACATATAGAAACATGCGATTACTAGACATAGATGCGATGATTGCTAGACAGTGGTTGAGAGTGCGGACTATCGTATGAAGGGTCCGTTGATCGATATTCCGTCATGGGCTTGAGATTAATTAAATGGTGGTAGGGCATTTCGCTAATATCTGCCTCACTTGCAAGAACCTAAGAACCAAGCGTTGTGTTGTTCTTAACAATTATGTGTATGCCAAAGAAACGCAAATAAAAGTTGTCTTTACCTATACGTTCCAGGAAAAAGGCGCTATAAAGTGAGCTAAGGTAAAGTTTAATCCCAATCAAAAAAAAACTAAATACTGTGCGGACAGATACCTGTCCGCACAGTATTTAGTTTATTTTCACTAAGTTAAGTCACATAGTAATGTATTTAAAAATTCAAATGCTAAACCAATATTTACTGCATATTTCAGTAAAGTACATAGGGTGACGTGTCACCTAAATTGTAGTGTTCACTGTAATAATAATGTTTTGGATCGCGTGACAATCAGATAATTGGCTTTAGCTATGTTATTTGAGCCGATTCCTATCAGCTTAATTTGTTTACATTGTACACTACATGTAATTTATCGTTTGAGTGGAGTTGTTTTGAAAAGTATTTTACCTGTATTTACAGTCAGCTTTATTTTTTTTTCTCTTTGCACCACTCAATTGATATTCAAGTCTTACACAACGTTAGTCTTAGACATGGCAAGTGGAAAAGCGGTGGCCAATTTTGAGATACACACATGTTCAGAAGGCTCATGAAGAGGTCTAAAATTAAACCCTCGCATTGGGAGACACTTGCACGTATAATGTTATTTTATAAAAATACTTAAATAAATTTAGTTACAACAATACTTTTTTACTTTGGCAATTCGAGTAACCCGGGACTTGTCTGTGGTACGTCGGGAGGGTAGACTATTTCTTCTAAAAGATCGATCGTTTTATTTTTCTGGAAGCATATAAAATCTTGAAATGAATCATCTCTTATCTTCCGAACCCTTTTAAAACACAATATCGCGAGGTATGGCGGCGGTTGGTGTTGCAAAACGTATATGTTTCTGAAGTTAACATGAGGCGAGAACTAGAGGGTAAACAAGACGAACTTAAAATCAGACGCTTTCAAACGTCAAGTATAATTTTTCGGGTGGTATCCTAACGTGTGGCATTTGTTATAGGATATCACAGTCATAATAAAGCGCATGAGTGCCGCCAGGACTTATATACAAATAATATCCGATAACTTACAGCAGAAACTTAGGTCGCCGTGACCGAAATTAATAATAATAACTTATACTTAATTGTGCCAAAAACAGTTTCTAACATTGGTCAGAAAAAAAAATTGTATATCACTATAAATGTTAGTTATGAGTTAATATAGCAGAAGCAGTTAATATCATTTTTTACCAAAAAACTTATAATCTACTCGTAAATTATTTTATACTAGCTGACCCGGCAGACTTCGTACTGCCTCAATCGATAAATAAAAAACCTAAACTTTTGTGTAAAATAATCTAAAAACAAACAAAACTGAAATACTGGTTATTTATAAGGTTTAAATTTGATATTGACAGTCACACACTGTTATGATACTGTCTATTAATCAATTTAAAGCTTTCTCATAAACTATATTTTTCGTTTTGTGGTGCGTAAATAAACAAAGAAGACGGTTTTCCGACGCGCGAACACGCGACGTATAATTGTCCATGCGCGAAACAGAGAAACTCCAAGTTGATTCCACAAATTTCTAACGACTGTCCTTGCGATTTATTTATGCATGTATATGGTCATCTCAAAGGCCAGACGTACTGGAAATTGTAAGCGTTTAAAATCGAATGGTAAATCTGTTTGAATCATCGGTATCCGCGGGATCAAGTCAAGACATCCTATTTGAAGCACTGATGGCTCAGTGGCATTGGCTATGGACTGCCGCGCAGCAGGTTCATGGTTCGAATCCCGCACAGAACTTGAGCTTCACCGCATGTTGAAAGGGCATTTTGCGATTGCCCGCCTGGCTAGCGACCACCCTCAAGTAGAAAATCTGTCGCCAAGCACCTAACGGTGTGGTCCGGCAGCAGTCCTTGAGAGCCAGTAAAATTACAGGCACATGAGACCTAACAACTGTACGTCTCAGTGTGACGTTAGTCCACTTAACACCAGGTGGGGCTCGGGCTTGTCCCGTCACAATATCATAAAAAAACCTCTCCTTTGTATTTTCCTTTTAGGTTTGTTGCCTCAATGACGTTATTCATCAGCTTTTTCACAGCCAGTCTTGTTCCATTGCACAGTCGAGGTTGATTAATGTTACGCAGCATGATGACAACTGATCCTTTTAACTGCACATTTGAAGGAAACCAACTTTTCTGGAAGAAAATTCTGAATGGTTTGAGATACTTGAGATCCTCGACATCTCTATTTTTCGCCGCCAATATTGCTCGTTCACCAAGCCAATTATGGTTATAGAACTTTTGAGCTACATCTGAAAAACACGCTGAATAAGCTCCCCTTATGATTCTGTTATGTGACAGAAATCTGTGGATAATGTGATGAATCTGGTCTAGGTGTCCACTGCAACTTTATTATTTCCAATGTCTAACAACTTCTTCGCAAACAAATTTGCAGTTTCATCTTGTTGCAAAAATACTCGCATGTTAGTTGTTAATTGGAGTGTCTTTACATACTGCCACAAATTCGATGATTTTAGGCATGCATTTAGTTTATCAGGAACAGTTTAGATCGGGGAATAACTGGAAGAGTCTGACGAAAATCACATGACAACAGAATCATGGCCCTACCAAAAATATTTTGGTTGTCTTTCAACGTTCTGTCCAGTGCCTCCAGTGACCTCTTATGGGCCATTGTGCATTCATTCTAAACAATCAATTAGCATATGATCCTGTATGATCCTGGCCATTGCGCTATTTTTGCCGTTGTTGCAAATTGGTATTTCGGTGATTTGCATGTTTAATGGTAATTTCAAGGCAGAATGTGCAGTTCGCCCGCCTTCTAGCAGTGTCGCAGCTATTCCAGATGAAGCCAAGGCTAGAGCAACATCATTTCGCGATCTGATCCTTGCCAAGAGCAATTAAATTAAGAACGTTTTTTCTGGTTCCTCCAGGAGCATCAAGGAAATAAATTCCTCCAGATCCACTGTTCACAGCTTCTATCAAAGTGTTGTACGCAAATCTTTGTTGTTGATTTAATTGTGGAACATTTGTACTAACTGTTTCGGCCAATGCTTCAATGTCGTACTGTTGTTCTCTTTGCAACTCGTGGTTTAATGCATCGTGCATATGACGATTTGGTGCTGTCATTCCCAAACACGACAATACTTTATTTGCCATCAATAAACACATATCTTCTATCATGATCAATGTCTCATTGTGAATTTCTGCAGTCATTTGTAATGTAGGATTCCAAGTTTGACGGCGCACACGATGCATAACATCCTCAGACATGTCATTTCTATACCTAACCCACAAATCTTTTGGATTCAAAGGGAAACATGTCGATATAATAATCGCAAACAATGTACGAATTTGTTGCGGCGATGAAGATATTACGGAATCCTTGAGCGTATCATCCCAGTGCGAATCATTCTCAAGTAAATGTAATAGTTGACATGCCTCACCGTAAGTCGCACACAGCTGTCCATTAACTGTTCTTAGTAGTTTAAACGATGTCGGACCACGAACATTCACCAACAACAACAACCTCAAATAATAACATTCATCGTTATTTGGATGTACTGTATAGATGCGACCCAGAGCGTCTGAAGCAAATAAATTTGGAAGTCCTTCAACTGGTGTTCCTTGTTTTCGACGCTGAAACGATTTCGACAATGCATTCCATGTAATTGTAATGTGAACTTTATTGAATACCAATAAAGTTCAAATTGACTCTACATTTTATTTAGAAAACGTTTATATGGGAAAAAGAAAAGGGATGTTTTTGGGGTA
This sequence comes from Plagodis pulveraria, assembly GCA_963890685.1. NCBI lineage: Eukaryota > Metazoa > Arthropoda > Insecta > Lepidoptera > Geometridae > Plagodis > Plagodis pulveraria. Next base: position 9,639,551 of record OY982950.1, read on the forward strand.
TTCCCGGCAATTATTCGATTTTTTTCAACTTTTAAACCTTCCCTAGACTTCCACGAACATTTCAAGACCAAGATAAGATCAATCCGTTCAGCCGTTTTTGAGTTTTAGCGAGACTAACGAACAGCAATTGATTTTTATATTGAAGGACATCCAAATGTATTTGCTTCAGACGCTCTGGGTCGCATCTACACAGTACATCCAAATAACGATGAATGTTATTTTATTGAATACCAATAAAGTTCAAATTGACTCTACATTTTATTTAGAAAACGTTTATATGGGAAAAAGAAAAGGGATGTTTTTGGGGTATTCCCGGCAATTATTCGATTTTTTTCAACTTTTAAACCTTCCCTAGACTTCCACGAACATTTCAAGACCAAGATAAGATCAATCCGTTCGGCCGTTTTTGAGTTTTAGCGAGACTAACGAACAGCAATTGATTTTTATATATATATAGATATAGATAACTGATTATTCTGAAAACATACTTACAGTTGGTATTTAGTGTACCTACTGTTGTTTTTTTATAAAGGAATATAGTATGACGTGACTTTCTTAAATTAAATATGTAAGTTAGCATTATTAAAATTATCCTACAGTTATACCAATATTATAATAGTAAACCTTATATTATTATTATTAAATTGCAAAACCGCGGTGAAAAAAGTATACATTTTTATAAATTATAGCAAAAACATACCAAAAGTATTAAATCCTGACCTGAGTACATAGAGGTTGTGATATAGGAATGTTGTTTCACCACACTATTGACGATTAACATTATTAAACATACAGAGGTTGTCACTAAAACATTATGTTTATTTAAATAACAAAAGACTTCGTATTTACAATATGTAAGATGAATTTTAAAAACCAGAACTGTCTTACATAATTTTAGAATTTCAAATGTGGGTACCTCCATCTATCTATCTATCTATATATATAAAAATCAATTGCTGTTCGTTAGTCTCGCTAAAACTCAAAAACGGCCGAACGGATTGATCTTATCTTGGTCTTGAAATGTTCGTGGAAGTCTAGGGAAGGTTTAAAAGTTGAAAAAAATCGAATAATTGCCGGGAATACCCCAAAAACATCCCTTTTCTTTTTCCCATATAAACGTTTTCTAAATAAAATGTAGAGTCAATTTGAACTTTATTGGTATTCAATAAAATAACATTCATCGTTATTTGGATGTACTGTGTAGATGCGACCCAGAGCGTCTGAAGCAAATACATTTGGATGTCCTTCAATATAAAAATCAATTGCTGTTCGTTAGTCTCGCTAAAACTCAAAAACGGCTGAACGGATTGATCTTATCTTGGTCTTGAAATGTTCGTGGAAGTCTAGGGAAGGTTTAAAAGTTGAAAAAAATCGAATAATTGCCGGGAATACCCCAAAAACATCCCTTTTCTTTTTCCCATATAAACGTTTTCTAAATAAAATGTAGAGTCAATTTGAACTTTATTGGTATTCAATAAAGTTCACATTACAATTACATGGAATGCATTGTCGAAATCGTTTCAGCGTCGAAAACAAGGAACACCAGTTGAAGGACTTCCAAATTTATTTGCTTCAGACGCTCTGGGTCGCATCTATACAGTACATCCAAATAACGATGAATGTTATTATTTGAGGTTGTTGTTGTTGGTGAATGTTCGTGGTCCGACATCGTTTAAACTACTAAGAACAGTTAATGGACAGCTGTGTGCGACTTACGGTGAGGCATGTCAACTATTACATTTACTTGAGAATGATTCGCACTGGGATGATACGCTCAAGGATTCCGTAATATCTTCATCGCCGCAACAAATTCGTACATTGTTTGCGATTATTATATCGACATGTTTCCCTTTGAATCCAAAAGATTTGTGGGTTAGGTATAGAAATGACATGTCTGAGGATGTTATGCATCGTGTGCGCCGTCAAACTTGGAATCCTACATTACAAATGACTGCAGAAATTCACAATGAGACATTGATCATGATAGAAGATATGTGTTTATTGATGGCAAATAAAGTATTGTCGTGTTTGGGAATGACAGCACCAAATCGTCATATGCACGATGCATTAAACCACGAGTTGCAAAGAGAACAACAGTACGACATTGAAGCATTGGCCGAAACAGTTAGTACAAATGTTCCACAATTAAATCAACAACAAAGATTTGCGTACAACACTTTGATAGAAGCTGTGAACAGTGGATCTGGAGGAATTTATTTCCTTGATGCTCCTGGAGGAACCAGAAAAAACGTTCTTAATTTAATTGCTCTTGGCGAGGATCAGATCGCGAAATGATGTTGCTCTAGCCTTGGCTTCATCTGGAATAGCTGCGACACTGCTAGAAGGCGGGCGAACTGCACATTCTGCCTTGAAATTACCATTAAACATGCAAATCACCGAAATACCAATTTGCAACAACGGCAAAAATAGCGCAATGGCCAGGATCATACAGGATCATATGCTAATTGATTGTTTAGAATGAATGCAAAATGGCCCATAAGAGGTCACTGGAGGCACTGGACAGAACGTTGAAAGACAACCAAAATATTTTTGGTAGGGCCATGATTCTGTTGTCATGTGATTTTCGTCAGACTCTTCCAGTTATTCCCCGATCTATACTGTTCCTGATGAACTAAATGCATGCCTAAAATCATCGAATTTGTGGCAGTATGTAAAGACACTCCAATTAACAACTAACATGCGAGTATTTTTGCAACAAGATGAAACTGCAAATTTGTTTGCGAAGAAGTTGTTAGACATTGGAAATAATAAAGTTGCAGTGGACACCTAGACCAGATTCATCACATTATCCACAGATTTCTGTCACATAACAGAATCATAAGGGGAGCTTATTCAGCGTGTTTTTCAGATGTAGCTCAAAAGTTCTATAACCATAATTGGCTTGGTGAACGAGCAATATTGGCGGCGAAAAATAGAGATGTCGAGGATCTCAAGTATCTCAAACCATTCAGAATTTTCTTCCAGAAAAGTTGGTTTCCTTCAAATGTGCAGTTAAAAGGATCAGTTGTCATCATGCTGCGTAACATTAATCAACCTCGACTGTGCAATGGAACAAGACTGGCTGTGAAAAAGCTGATGAATAACGTCATTGAGGCAACAAACCTAAAAGGAAAATACAAAGGAGAGGTTTTTTTATGATATTGTGACGGGACAAGCCCGAGCCCCACCTGGTGTTAAGTGGACTAACGTCACACTGAGACGTACAGTTGTTAGGTCTCATGTGCCTGTAATTTTACTGGCTCTCAAGGACTGCTGCCGGACCACACCGTTAGGTGCTTGGCGACAGATTTTCTACTTGAGGGTGGTCGCTAGCCAGGCGGGCAATCGCAAAATGCCCTTTCAACATGCGGTGAAGCTCAAGTTCTGTGCGGGATTCGAACCATGAACCTGCTGCGCGGCAGTCCATAGCCAATGCCACTGAGCCATCAGTGCTTCAAATAGGATGTCTTGACTTGATCCCGCGGATACCGATGATTCAAACAGATTTACCATTCGATTTTAAACGCTTACAATTTCCAGTACGTCTGGCCTTTGAGATGACCATATACATGCATAAATAAATCGCAAGGACAGTCGTTAGAAATTTGTGGAATCAACTTGGAGTTTCTCTGTTTCGCGCATGGACAATTATACGTCGCGTGTTCGCGCGTCGGAAAACCGTCTTCTTTGTTTATTTACGCACCACAAAACGAAAAATATAGTTTATGAGAAAGCTTTAAATTGATTAATAGACAGTATCATAACAGTGTGTGACTGTCAATATCAAATTTAAACCTTATAAATAACCAGTATTTCAGTTTTGTTTGTTTTTAGATTATTTTACACAAAAGTTTAGGTTTTTTATTTATCGATTGAGGCAGTACGAAGTCTGCCGGGTCAGCTAGTAAAAAATATTTATTTGCCATCTGACCACTGTATTACTGCAATACGTATTAGTTTACATGCACTGATGATACACTGAGAAAAACGACTTTGGAGCTTAAAGCAAATTTGACCTGTTACCGTTTAATTGTAACTACGCAAGGTGAATTCACAACTCTTAAGATGATTTTAACCAATCAATAAAAATGTACCATGTTTTATAATAAACAAAACCGTCAAAAACGCCTTCCGTAAAGTATTTTCAGAATTGAACTTGTTATACGATAATAATTGCAGTATTGACCATAAAATATACCTTACTTTTACGGTGGTTTATATACGGTGATTATCACTATAACGTACGACTTAAGCAGCCTCATCGAAAAGTCTTTAGAGTTAATATTTAAGAAAGACCACAAAATGCACCTTAAATGAAGACGAAAAGAAACATTTGCCTTCACTGACCTCGTTTAACGCCTTCTAGTTGGAAGGCGTTTTTGTACGTATTTACGTTTGGTCGGTTTTTGCCTTATACCATATAAATTGGCCGTAATTACGGCGCTTTTGACTAGATGTTTCTCAGTGTAGCATAGCACACATTGAAACGGTTTGTTTATGTGTGATGAGATGAGTGTAAAAATTAACTGAGTGAGTGTAAGTTGAGCGTGTACAAGAGACAAGTTTAGGCGATATGGTATGTAGATATTATGATAGTAACACACGGGGTTTTTTTCTTATTTTTATTATTATTTTAGTATATGGCTTTGATAAAAATAAAATAGATAATTAATAGCATCTTATTTTATGGCCCTTTTCTATTTTATAATAGTTGTCTTGAAACTATGTACCCTTTACCCACTATTACCAACTGTCATAGTGAGTCTTTTCTACTAAGAATAGCACAGATACATTATTATTGAACTTTGGATTCATTTCTAAGGAACGCTTCTTATTGTCAACCTTCTTCGGAAATTTCCATATAAAACCAAGAACTCATTAGAAAAAACCATACCTGTAGATTGATCAGAATATTTATTTATTTATTCTTTTGCACAAATAAGTGTACAAGGAGGACTTAATGCTATGTAGCATTTTCTACCAGTCATCCTGGATGTGCAAGAAAATGGTAGCGGTGCAGTAAAAAATAGTAAAAACAAAATATGTATTTATTAAACCATAGATAAATATATAATATACATAAAATAATAGATATATTCGTTTATATATATATATACAAATATATTATATGTAATAAAAATAATTATATTAAGCCAATAAAATAAATACTATATTTTAGCCATTAATAAGCAGTTAATAAGATGAAGACGGTTTATGAATGGATGGATTAGTGAGTTTACTGATATAAAAATTACGAATCTGTCGCTTAAATGCGTTTTTGGTGTCCATTGGTAAGGCGTTCCACAACCTAATAAGGACAACTGAAAAGGATTTATCTGAGAAAGAAGTTCGGTGATGAGGGAAAGAGAGCAGCAGATTTTGGGCAGATCTAAGTTCACGGTTATGAGAGTCAGTTAAATACTGAAACATGTCTTTCAGATAATTTGGAGTGTTAGGAACATTTAGGATTGTGTACAAAAGACTTAGTGCCCTAGCATTTCTGCGCTCTCGAATTGGCAACCATTTGAGTTTTGCACGAAAATCAGAGATGTGATCGAACTTCTTTAAATTAAAGATAAAACGAATGCACGTATTTAGTAGACGATCCAGCTTATTAAGGAGGTCTGTGTTAAGGTCAATAAAGCAAACATCAGCGTAGTCAATAATTGGTAGGAGTAGAGAGTTGACGAGATAAGTTTTCGTTTTTATGGGCAGAAAGTTTCGAAGTCTAGCAATAGAGTGAAATGAAGCGTAAAATTTACGAGAAATTTCTTTGATATGATCTGACCAACATAAATAGGAATCTACTATGACACCCAAATTTTTGACAGTGTTAGAGAAAGGAATAATTGAGCCATTAAAAGTTACAGGAGAAAGATCCGCTACATTAATTCCAGATAGCTGGCGCGAACTGCCAATCACAATAGCTTGACATTTATTAGGGTTAACTCTTATACCAAAGTTGTCAGACCACGTTTGTAAGCGGACAAGATCATGGTTCAGAGCAGTTATCGCAGTATTAAGGTCTTCAACCGGTGCAGCACAATAAAGTTGAAGGTCGTCAGCATATAAATGAAAGTTATTTACAATGCTGGAAGAGAGGAGATCAATGAAAAGAGAGAACAGAAGGGGAGATATTATCCTAAGCTCCAAATCACTAATTGCAAAAAGGGCACAATATACGAGTATGACATGCATTGTCATACTCGTATATTGTGCCAATTCGTACGCAATTTTTAGGAAAGCTAACATATATTTTTTACTTTGACAACAAACATTACGTAACTTGTGTTAACAGTCTTAAACTAGAATTAATGCCTCTCAAGGACAGACGGAACACACCATTAGCTGCTTGGCCACAGATTTTCTACTTGACTTGATTTGCGACCACCTGGTCGCTGGGCGGGCATTCACAAAATGCCCTTCCACTATGCGGTGAAGCTCAGGCCTGCGGCGGAATAAGAACCATGGACCTGCTGCGCGTCAGTCCATAGCCAATGCCACTTAGCCGTCACTGCTTCAAAATCATTTCGCCGCTCTTTTATATAACCCACGTTCTACCAATCACTTCAGAATTCTTACGAGATGATGGTTTGTATTCTGACTCCAGCAATTGTCACATAATAGATGCAATAAACATTACAAAGTAATTGAATGAAAATCTCATTTGCTCGACCAAAGAGAATACAATCACTCCTCAATATCATAGAACGTAAGAACAACGCTAGTTACGTTCTATGATATTGCTACCATACCAATTTAAATTGCAAATAGAGCACATGCTCCGAATTACTATAACCCTTTTATGAAGACATTTTATATAAACATGTATAAATTAATAAAAAAATAAAAAACCCGACTGAAAATTTATTTATTTTTGTTAAGTGTTTTATCCTTCCATTTAAATTAAAACTGCACGTTATATATATTTTTGAAATTGTTGAAAATGCTTATTTTTATCCTACTCGATGAATTTGGAAGAAAATAAATGATTTTTCTCACAATATGGCGTTTCAAAACCGCCAGTTTTTTTTTTATGACTTAGTGTCAATTGCGTTATCAAATCTAATGATATCTCGTGCATTAAAATCGGTTAAGCAATTTAAAAGTTATGGTGGAACATAGAAACTCGCAAACATATGCATACATACATAAATGACCCCTGAAAACATAACACTCCTTTTTTTGGGCAGTTGTATAAAGGGAAATTCAAAAAGCAAAAAAAACAATCTCTTTCAATTATACTTGATTAATCTCGTTATTAATTTGTTATATAGAACAAATATAGATTGTAGACCCCTTCCTGAAGAGATATTTTTCTTGCTCGAACGCTTGGTGAAACGCTTATTTGCTGGAGGAATACTTCTACGTTGTACGATATCTTATCGAACTGTCGAGGTCTTAATCGTTTGAGGAAGGGGATCGATTCATGCATTTGTGTAATTTAACTAAAGTCTATATAGATCTATGTATAACACGATTATTGTTCTAAAATCTTCTGTGGCAAATTCAACAATAAAATAGTTATATGTGAGGAAATAAATCGAATCGACTCTTAAGTAAGTATAAAATTTTCAATCGCATTTTATTGCATTCAATACAATACCTTACATATTTCAATATGAATAGCTAACAAGTGTAAAATGATTATTTTTATAATATTACTACAAGTTGTTTTTGTTTTTTGTCAACTAATTCCTGATTATGAGAACATTGTTATCGGAAATTTAAGAAGAAGGGAGCAAATTCCTTTGAATAGGTTAAATAGAAGATGGAATGGCCGTGACTTGAATTATAGAAGGACAAGACATAAGGGATGATGAGGTCTTAAATTCGAAAAATGATGTGAGTATTTTAGTTCAGTTGGAACATGAATTACTTAGAATTATGTGGGTTAACATGTAGGTGCGGGGTTCATAACAGTTTTGGGAAAGGAGCTACAGTGTACCAGAGACTGAAACCCAGGTGTGGTGTTGAAAGCTATAGTTGCGTTATAAGATGAACTAATTCTCATGGTGATAGCCCAAGTTTCCTCCTAAATCCGAGCAATCAGCCAAGCCAAATTTGATAAGATCCTACATAATATCTTAATATCTATAAGTCGTGGTATCGAATGCCCACCCGGCTAGCTTCCACCCTCGAATAAAAAATCTACCGTAAAACACCTTACGGTCAGATCCGGCAGTAATTCTAGGTTAACCATTAAGAGAGAACACAATTTTATATATGACGGGATACCGGACTGGAGGGTGTTTTTTTAAAAAGCGTGACAGTCAGAGTAATCTATGGTGACATCAATAATTATACTCCAGTTGGTTAGCGTACTTTGATTTATTCACTAACGAATGTAGATTGAACTATATATATACTGAACGCACCAACGGTAGGAGCTCGAATGAATCGTGTTGTTTTTATTAGGGAGGACATAGATGTTGGCTACCGCTATCAGCCTTCAAGTAGAAAAATCTGTCGCCAAGCACCTAACGGTGTGTTCCGGCAGCTATCCTTGAGAGCCAGTACTTCTTGGTTAGTCTGAACAACATCTTCGACCACATCATCACTTACCATCAGGTGAGAGGTAGGTAGGTAGGTGGCTAACCTAACAGGAATAAAAAAATAAATCAAATTTAACAAACTATTATTCGATGGTTGAAACGTTAACCAAACAGATAAATATTAACTAGTGGTTTACTCACATAACATTGAACAGCTCTCATTTTAAACAATAGATAAGTCAAAAAGAAGTTTTCATGGAACAGTTGGGAACTGGCTATAACTAGTAAGTTCAATATAAATGGTAGTGAAGCCTGGTACCGCCTTCACCCCGATATATACATTATTGAAAAAGTGACTTTACAAAATTTTCAAAGTGTCTCAGACTGACTGTCTCCAGGCTAGCACTTATTTAAATTAAAATATATAGATATATTATAAAAAATATAAATATGTAAGGTAATATATGTTTTTATTTTTGTTTCAGGTATACTTGCAGGTAAACATTTTGAAAATACAATATCCATTTGACCTATCTTTATTGGAATGAATAAAATGGAAAAAATACTGATGTTTGCCCCAATGAAGTTGAATATTGTCCTAACACGGGCTATGATAAGTGATGATAAAATAGTTAACTTCATCATCCATTTTTCTTTTTTTATACCCTTATACTCCTCATGTGGCCTCGCTACAATATGTCTTAACTCAGAATACAAGACGTACGCAAAGCTTTTAACAATAATGTCCACAATGACATGAGACACTTGTTATAGGTTTGGTTTTGGTATAACGGCCGGCTGCAGACCTGACCCAAACCCTGAGTTTGCTCAAGGTGTTGGTAGGATATTTCCACTATTTTAAGGAGTCCTGTTATACGCATAATGGGCAGCGACACCCACTGATATTGAAGCGTGGTACAAAATGTAATGCAATAAATAAACAAATATCATGGAATTACGAATAGAACATGAGGGCATTCACAATGAGAGTGTTCTGTACGATGCTGGTTGACCTACCTACCTACGTGACTTGGTACTTCCAGATATCCTAAGGGTTGTTCTTCGGTTTAATACACCTACCCGTACTGCCGCCGTCATTTTAAAGCTATATATATATAGCTTTAAAATGCTTCAACAAATTTGGATTTGGATGTTAGAATCCTTACATCACACTGGCCCTAAATTTGCCAGGGCAGTCGTGCTTTTTCTTTTATGATAGCAACGTAAATAAAAGATCCCGATGCTAATGCTTATACATGTACATACCTAAATAGGTATGTACATGTATAAGCTGAACACTAGTATGAACTACTAGTATTTTATTACTGGTATGAAAAATATTATTGTGGCGTTTCATTTTAAAATTAAAAGTGAAACGCCACAAGAAGTTTTTTCATTAAAGTAATCAAATTCAGGTTAAATAAAACATACCTCTATGGCTACAGGATACAGGTGGTTTTAAAACAACATTTGATATAATGATTTACAGATGTCTCAGCTGCTAAGAGAGGAGAGAATGAAGGAGGAAGCTCAATATGACTTAGAAAAACTACAGCGTGAACTGAAATGGTTTTCACTCGATGATGACAATGCAATTTGATTAGTTCATTAGGTGCATTAAAGTATTACAATTGGGTTAACTAAAAGAATATTAATAAATTACAATTTTTGAATTTTTATTTTATATTTTTAAGAAACAACAGTTTTGAATGTTTTGGATTTCAGTCGCAATTAAATATATCACAGATTTTGATTGAAAGTCTTTCCGCAATATACCTAATGATATTATTAATGCTCAGTTTTGTATTATTGTGATAGGTATGCTTTGACCACAATTTTACCTGGTGGTAAGTGATTATGTGGTCGAAGAAAAGGCTTAACCTAGAATTACTGGCTCTCAAGGACAGCTGCCGGAACACTTTGTTATGTTCTTAGCGAATTTTCTACTTGAGGGTGGTCGCTAGCAGGTTACAGACGCTTAAAAATATTGCTTTAAAAATTTCAACTTGAATTCTAACACTTTTCTTTTCAACTGTATCTTTCATTGTTTTCGCAACATCGAAGAATTTCAAGCATTGCGAAACTTTTTAGTAGGTATTTTTTAAGTCAAGCATAGCGGAACTTGATCGTAGCGGAACTAACCCTCTAAAATTGCCTGTAAAAGAATTCTTCTATTAATAGCCAGTTTACCTAAATAAAGAGATCTACTTTTTATACTTTTTCTTCATATTGTAATGTTGGTAGGTAACCAACATAGATACTATGATTTCTCTTTTCTGTGGTAACCAACATTTATGTTAACTATAGGTATACCTAGCAAATCTTATTGCTTGTGTACTAGAATTATTTAACATTAGGTTTAACATATCAAAAAATATTAACAAATATAGCAAGCTCATCTCACAGCCAAGCAACGGCTGTACGAAGCTGGTACGAAGTTTACCCAATTACAAAGCTCTACAATGTGTTTTAGCTTTACACAAACATTTACTTTCAAAACTTGCAAATATTAAAACAGACACGTATTTCTCTTTATGACTGCGGTTTTAAGATTACGTGACATGTTAATAAAACTTATGAGACATATTAATAAAAAACCAGAGTTTTGAGTTTTACACCTGCGTGTATATCATATCGTAACGCATACTCGTACAGTGCAAACAGATCAGATGCAGCCTTAGGTTATTCGTCATTTATAATCTATTTCTTGTAATTAAACTGATATTTATAATATAATATATAATATAATCAGTCTTATTTTTGGCAAGTTTGGCAACGTAAAAAATAGTTAACGAAGCAGTAGTTACACAAGTTATCAAAATGTTACGGTCACTTGCAGTAGAATTCACATTAGAATTATTAAAAACAAAAAGTCATGCGTCAAATCAGTCCAAAACGTTTCCATATTGCCTTAATTGAATTTAATATACATATAATTACGCCTGCATTCCCCGAAGAGGCAGGCAGAGGTGTATAAACACCCACGTTTCTTCAAATGGGGTTTGGTCCCATGTAATAGGGGGCGAGTCTATTGCCATTAACCGGGCACAGTTTCAGGGTCAAACAAAATGTTTTCTCTAAAACACTGGTCGAAACACAAAAACATATATACTCGTATGTTCGTGAGTTTCTTTATTCCACCATAACTTCTTAACGGCCCAACCGATTGTAATATATGAGCTATTGTAAGATTCGTCTTGAAAGCGCAAGTGATACTAAGCACATTAAAAATTTTTTTTTCTAATGTACTGAGTGTCACTTGCACAAAACGAACTGGCGGATCTTATACGCCAAATTGTGAGAATGTTTTTTCTTCCAGACCGATCGTGTATCAAAATAAAGAGCTTTCAAAACGATTCCATAAATATTAACTTGCAGTTTTAATTGCAATGGAACGATAAAACATTTACGGAACATGGATAATTCGCAGTCGGAATTTTTACTCTTAATTAATGTATACTTGTTTTATCAATGATTCTAGATTATTTGAGAATTACATTTATAGAATTTAAATAATATTTGTCGTATTTAATACTAAGAATAATAATTACTTTATTTTATTCTAGCTGTACCTGCGACTTCGTTCGCGATTGCCGTAACTGCAAACTATTTATTAGAATTTGAGCTCTGTCTGTCTAATATTAAGCAACACTGTGGTCTGCGGTGAAGCACTCTTAGCAAAGCTTAGCCCAGAAAGGAGTTTTTTATATGGATTAGAAAACTCTCAGGTTGTATTTTCCAGAAGACAGTAGTTGAGTAACTTAGAGAATTCATATGCAGTTTGCAGAATAAATGTATTAGCAACGTTCTTTGTGCGTTTTTTTGGAATTTGGATTTTTAGAGGCGTCTTTTCGCAGATGCTCTCCTTGTTTGGCGGTAGAACGAAGATATATTTTATTATACACTTCCATTGCGCATTCTCCGAAATGTATCCGGGAAAAGATAGAAAGTTAAAAAAACTGATTGTGGCGAATGTTCCAAAATGTAGAGTTTTATCTTAGCAAGCTTGCAAAACCGTGCCCATGGGGTGCTGGGCTGGCCCGGTAGTCCATAGCCAATGCCACTGAGCCATGACTGCTTCAAAATGTGTAGAATTATTTTTTTAAAAGAATGTGTATTTGATTTTTGTTCTGTTAAATTATTACTTAGTGATAGCTGTTATTGATAGAAAGGGCAATTATAATAACATTGTGAAACAATAGTTTTATTTTTTATTTTGTTAAGTTTAATTTTACTCGTTTTGTTTACACAAAAGGTTATTAAAATGAAGGTAGCGGATCTGATAAGAAAAATGTCACATGCAAACTATCGTGCACTGAATTGTTTGTGTATTATAAAATATCTATCAGGACACGTCCCGGGTGTAAAGATTGTTAACAGGGTACATAAAATATTGGTTGCCAATTTTAACACTCCACTTTCACTCTACTTTCATTATATTAAACATTTTATTAAATGCTATCTTTTACCTCTAAAAATCAAAAAATATTTTGTGATAATAAATCACAGTGACGGAACCACTCAACTACTTTACCGTGAAAACACAAACACCTAGTTACTATATACACACATACACTACATACATAAATACTGACTAATGTGAAGAAAAGTACTTATAAAAATTGTGAATAATAAACATTGAACGGCTACATAATTATTGTACTTTAGAAACAAATAATGATATATACAGTATAATCATGCATGATGGTATTTTCCTATTAACAGCAGCTGATTTTTTCTTGTCTGTGTTGTGGTTGAGTTTGCTGAATTAAGATTAATCCTCCTAGTCATTAAATCGTAGTACTTATTAATATCAAACCCACTTCAGTCTATTTGGCTTTATCGATAAATATTACAAGTCATTTACATTTAATGTAATCGTAAATTCTTTAGCATAGCTAGCATAGCTGTCTGCATAACACGACCCATTTGGATAATAATGCTTGTATTGTTGTCGTATTAGTGCATAAATAAAATACCGAATATAATTTTCAGACAGGACCTGATGTACCTTGTCCACTTCTACTTAATTCTTACTTTAATGTTTTACACTATTAATTGATTACATATTAATTTATATAAAAATGTAGTTTATTGGTAACAGAACACGTTTTTTTATGTTATCGTGTCAGAACAAACTCTAAGCCCACTTGATGTTAAGCGGGCTAACCTCTGCCGCATTTCAACACAAGTCACGAATTGCACTGCGCCCGTCACTTTGGGACATAGTTGTTAAGTCGCATGAGCCTGTAATTTCACTGGCTCTCAAGGACCGCTGCCGAAACACACCGTTAGGTTCTTGGCGACAGACTTTACACTTGATATAGGTACCAACTACATAAATAATGTTGTAATCCCATATAAATATATAGGATTACAAAGTAAACGTTATAGTTCGAGCGCTCTTAATTTTTATTAAGACTAATGACTCAAAACTAAAACAATATGTGTTAGTTTTGAGTCATTAGTCATATTGGCATAGCGGTCAGAATATACGCCTAAAAATAAACGACAACGACAAACGTTTGTATGTTGTGTATCAACTTAAAAACGTTTGTCATATCTTACTTACCTACCGTAGAGCATCGGAGTTTACCATAATAATAATGTAGATTGAGATCACATGGTACTGGAAAAGGAGGATTGCGCGCAAAATTCCACCAAGAAGAGAAGACGTCACGTACAAAGGGTTAGATGTAAGTGAGACTTACAACAGCCTTCGATGAAATATTTTGTACTTACTGCAAAATGTTACGGGTTTTACGAAATTTATTTTTCCTTTACCCTGATTAGTTTTTGTTGCCAATATGGGGTTAAGTAGCAAATTTTTGCTGTTATTTTCATGATCCATATTCGATTACTAAAATTTAGGGTTGGTGGGGTGCATCATCGCGCCAATTATCGTTTATTATGTATTGTATATGATAAGTTTACGAATTATTGCTGTATTATGATAAGAAATATCTCCTCGTATCCCTAAGGGGGTGCCTAGCCTGACTTGCATGATATATCATTCTGTGGGAGTTGTCAGATGCAACGAAGGGAAAAATAACAGAAAGTGGGCGCCTTCTGAAAAACTGGCACCTTTCAGTAAGACCCCAAGACACCTCCTAAGCTTAACAATTATAGCAATCCCAAAGCTCCCATATAATGTTGGAGGTATTTGTTCAACGGCGAGTGTTTTGGATATTGATATGACATCTCTATTAAATATAAATTCATCTTTAGGTTCGGTATCCTTTTTTTTCTCAATAATTTTCTGGAAATGCATTATTGAAGTTTTTAACCTTAACCTTGATTGTTTTTTGTACACATTGTAACGTGTATATTGTAAGCACAGATGACTAATCAAATAACGCACAGGTAACAAAATGTTCCACAGACTATACAGCTAACATTGTTTGCGTAATAATGTACCGCTAAATTGTACTGTCCAATATAGACATGGGATAGGTTAAGTGCACGGAACGCTTTCTATACTCTGACAAAATAGAAGAAAAGACGGAGGCTCGTAAAACATCAAACTGAAGCCACACTTTTATATAATGTGTGCGATAGAAGTGTTGCCATATGAAAGCAAAAATAACTAACTTGTAGGATGTATGGGGGAAAAATTTTTGAAGGTAATAAATATACAGCAAAATTTGTTCGTAAGAATACTTCGCATTAACATAATATTATTTATATTACGTAATATTATTATAATATTGCACAACCTTCACGATTATTGTTTAATATGTTTCGCATTTTTTTTTAAGATATTCTAGACTTTACGTTCTCTAGAACAATAAATAATTGTCCAAAGGCGTGTTAGGTTACGTATATTGTATGGTTTTGTCGCAGGTGCTATAGTTAGAAAGAAAACTACTCGCCACGTAGTTGGATGTATGTTACTATATATGTATGTTTGTCCACGTATTTTGCAGATACTAGAAATAGCATTACAAAAATCTTATTTCATTTAATCAAAGACTTACAATTTAGGAGTTACTGTCATGTTTATCGAAATCGGTTCAGTAGTATTCAAGATATACTGTATCAGCCGGATCGTCCACTGCTGAACACAGCCTCCCCTATTTAGGGGGATGTGCCATAATCCCCACGCTTGGCAGGCGGCTTAGGGATCACAGTGTAAGTTGGCAGTTCTTTACAAGGCGCTGCTGCCCACCTTCCAGTATTTTTCCCTTAGTCGCCTCTTACGACACCCACGGGAAGATATGGGGAGGTGCAATTCTTACCCGGCAACCCACGGGATTTAGATTCAAGATATAAACCTTTTTAATTTAGAAATTTGAGCGTTGCAATGACTCGTTTGAATGACTGTACAAACTACTAGGCGGATTTGAACAAAATTCGGTAGGATATCACTTATGATGATGATGATGATGTCGTCCGCGTCGAGTTCGAAGATGGCGACCTTGGCTATCTCCTGGTATGAGCTCGAACGTCGCTGGCAAAGCCGAACTTCATCTGGAACACTCTGTCACAAGTCGGGCAGTAAAGCTGGACCGTGGTGTTGTAAGTGTAGTGGTAAGAGGGTTTAGGCTGATCCTTTCTAATTAGACGCTTCCAGTCTAAACCAGAAAGGCGAGCGTCCTCAAAGGAAACAACACCTTTCTTGACCTTAAAACGCCAAACTGATCTAGTGCATGCTTCCTCTTCCCACCGGTCAGTTGGTAGGCTACAACTAGTTAGATTTCATTTAAGAACGTCCTTACAACGGAAATACTGCCCGCCGGAACTACGCTTACATATCATATACGTGTCCTGACACGCTCTTGGTCGATTATTGTCTTCGGTAGTCATCAAAATGTAGGCTTTTGCCCAACTGTGGGACAATTATGTAATAACTTTTAACCTGCAAACTTTTATAAGAAGTATAAAATTTCTTGGTCGAACTATCTAACTACTATAGTTGCAGTGATAACAAAGATATTGCACTATAACTATAATAAATTAAATTTAACTAAAACATGATTAGTTGCACAACTCTTTACTGGTTATTTCCACTATAAGATAAGATAATCCCTAGTTTTTCCTAATAAACATGCGCTTGTTAATGTTCTCGCTTGTTGTAATGTTACAGCTACACGAACCGACTATTAAAAACTGCACACTTTTGGAAACAACCTAAAATGTATGTCTGGCAACACTTTTGTTTACATTTTTATTCGAAATTATAACCTAAATTGCGTTGTATAATATTAAAGAAAGTACATTATATTTAATACTTACTTGTGTTTTAATACTAAAGTCGGTTTTAAATTTATTAATTCCGTTATGTGTGACGTCTGTAATGTGCGACGGTATATCGTGAATGAGGACAAAATTGGCCGAATTTGGATACGTTTGTGTAAGTGAGTTGTGTCTTACATAAAATTGGCTTGGGTCACCGGATAATTGTACGATACGTTAGTTTATAAATAATCTAGTGAGATTATAAACTGTCGATATATTGTGAACGAACATTAAAATTTACAATCTAACGCTTACATTTTCGTCAGATTATAAACTGACCAAGTCTAGCTGGCAGTTTATAGTCTAACGATCTATAATCGCCCGCGAAATTGTGAACTGTCCTCTGATTGGTCGCTGTTATAGGTGGCATGAGTTCATTTCATAGAGTAACGAACAAAAATAATAGTCAGACAAAATAAACATATTGATTTTGAGTTTGGTCCTTAAAAAAACTAAGGGATTTAAAATAATGACCACCATAAAATGCTTTGATACCCTTAGTTCTTTCACCAAAAATTTTAATAAGACACCAAATGTAGTAAATGATCACTATATTATAGCGAGGAGTTAAATATCACTTAGTCTAGGGCAAAGTCATATTTAGGTGCGAACGAGCGAAGCGAGGAGGAGCGTTAGGTTACTTGTGAATACAACAACGCGCGAGCCGAGCGAGAGAAGCGAGCGTGCCGCGGCAGCGGCCGGCGATGCGCCACAAGAATTTAATTTAATATACTACTTATGGTGATCATTTACTACTTTTGGGTTAACAATGATTTATTTTGAGTAAATTTGCTTAAATAGGATAGCGAGATGTTAAAACTCTGGTTGTAAGATTACATTAAAATGCGGATTTAATTTTGGTAATAATTTACTACTTTTGTCTGTTATATGTTACTCTACTATATCTGGTGGTAAGTTAAACATAAGCCAAAAAATAATACATTAAAAACCTGCACCTACATATTTTGCTTATGGCCACTGTAATACTTTCGTAGATCTATGGTAATCCACATAATTACAATTTGATGGCTGGACATGGTCAGTTTATAATCTAACGAAAATTAAAACGTTAAAGTGTAAATTTTAGTTTCCATTCACAATCTATCGACAGTTTATAATCTAACTAGATTTATTATAAACTAACGGTTAGTACAATAAAACGGTGACATATACATTATTTTCCTTAGGAACAGGATACATAATTATGCGCCCTGATATCAAAGCTAACCATTTCTTTATATCTTCAGTATCCTGTTCAAAGTATATGTACCTACTCTGTAAGCAAAATCGACAGCTTAGTTTTTAAACTTTCGGCAGTCCTGGTTCGACTGATTTCTGATAATTATTTGTATTCTTATTTTTTTATATATTAAGTGCGGGCTTATTAAGCAGAACAAGATCCAAAATATTTCCAAAAAAAGGTGAACTGTTTAAATAATAATACGTAACTTATGCATCGTAAAATTTAAAACTTCTATTTTTCTCTTCCAGGTGGGATAGCTGGGTTAGTTAAACAAAATATCCAGAAATATCTAGGTAATATGGTAAGTAACTAATTATTTACGTTTTTGGTTATAAAAGACGTATTACGTAGTGGAAATCTAATGTAGATAAAGCATAAATGTAATTTTAAAAGAATTACGCTTATTTAAATATACAAAATTATTTTATAAATGGATATTATATTTCACAAAATCTAGCACTTTTTAACTCTAACTTAACTTTGTCAGTGTTAGACAAACACAGAAAAAAAATTATAAAAAAAGTTGAACAAAAAAACATTCTACTAATAATGTTTTTAGGACTAACAGACGTAAATTCTAAGATGTTAGCATTTTTCCAATAACCCTGTATATAATCTTATAATATATTCTATAAAAAATTCAACCTGGCTATTATATATGTAGTTCTGCAGATACTTATTATCCTTTAAAGGTTGGACATAAGGATAGCTGGATGGACAGATTACTGGCTTACGGGTGGATAACCGACGCTTTGTAAAATGGTCTCATTTTCTATTACGGAACTCTAAAACAGAACTTAAACATCACTTTGTGGTATTAATTCATGTTTAAAACAAACTATTTCCATGAAGACATTGTTATTTGATTAATAGCTACCAGATACACATGTTCATAATAAATACTATTTTTATTGGAGCGCATTAATTTCCCATTACTCAAAACTGACAGGCTGATTGATGGCGTGTTTATTGTTTTCGATTGGGTGTACAAGGAAACATAAATATTTTATGAAAGTCTGTGTTGGTACTTAAATATTATTAAAACTATTTTTTTTGCTCATAAATTCATAAAATACAAGTACACATTAAATAATAATACAACGGCAATAATCGTAAATAGTAGGTTTAGCAACTTCTCCTGCCTTACACCACGCTAAGTGGGGTCAGAATAATAAGAATTTTACCTTCAACAAGCCCAATCAGCTGCCATGCTGAATCTTTGTGTACATTTTTTCACGTCGTTCATGTTTGACTTCTTCAGCCTTCGAATGCTCTTATATCCTTCTGTATATATATATTATAGATGTAGCATGTTTTACAAATATATATTGATCGTCCGATTTTATAATATGTTTTTCATTGCCTCTCATAACAAGCCCATACCTTATTCATTTGTAGCTGTTTTACTTTTTTTATTGCCGTTATCATATTTTCTTCGTCTTTTCTAGTAGCCCCACACAAACAACTCAGCTTAACTTCCAAGAATTAGGATCTAGAGACTACAATTACAGTTTATTTATACTTAGTTCATTCAAACTCATACTAATCTATTCTGGCTTGGTAGAATGTAGCATTGAGTTTTACAATAGCTATGGTTCCATTAGCGGCTTTGCCAGCGTAACATTTAGTTATATTGATCTCACTCGAGGACTAATAAGCAAATTCGAATAACAACTATTGTGTAATAATCAGGTTTCCAAAATATGTAACATTCTAAAATCATAAACATACCCGCGCTAAGAAGCGCTGCAATAGCGTGTGTGAAGATTTGAAAATGACAGCAGCCTTTGAAAATACATCCTTCGGTTCTGCACATTTTAAGTACCTTTAGTGAAGTGTCAATGCGATGCCTACATAGAGTTAAAATTAGCACCCTCTCAGTGAATTCAAAAGAGGATACATAAAACGTAACGCGACTGCGGCGGACGTACCACACTCAAATTCCCGATGATAGTTTCCGGTCAAAGCTAAAGTCAATCGTGACATTCGCACTCTGTAAGTCTTGTTAAGACTGTGTTTTTCAATCTAATTATGAACTTGAGCATATATTTTCTTACTTTGATATTCATTGCAGTATGAACAATGCTATTTTAGTTAAAATAATAATACTATTATATTACGAGGAAGTAGTTTAAACACGCACCTTTAGTAAAACAAGAGCGTGATTATCAAAAATTCTTAATTTGCGTTATATGCTTTAACATTATATAAAACCCTCTTAATAAAAAACGATAATAAATTCAATTTGAAGTCATTAGAGGGCGATAGTGTCTTTGTCATATTAGTGCATTTTTTTGATAATCTTGGGACCAAACTAAATCATATTGGTCAGTTACGCCTTCGCCCCCAAGCTGAAACGACAAAACTGTCAAGGTAAATTATGCATTATTTACTTTTTATTCCAATATTATTGAAGGACAATGTTACGTTTAGTGTAATGTTTTTTGAGTATGTGCACATATTTGAAGGAAATAATTAGTCGTTTAGTTTGAGTCTTTGTACGTTCAAAATGCAAGAATTCCATATAAGGCATAATAAATATGGCTTTCTAATACTACTTACTAACTTAATATATAGACATCTGTAATAACAATTACTGCCTTCATTCTTATTCTTCATACCAAATTATGTTTTAAATTTGTAAATAGTAAATATAGAAACTTCTTTGCGCCTTTAGTGACAGAGATGTAAAAACCTCTACGTTTTCCCGATGATGTTTAAAGACCTTTGTTTTATAGAAGGCAAACTATTTCGTTATTGGCAATTGTGCCTGATTCCGGACTTCTTTTAAGTATTTCCTTATTAAATAGCTGACTGACCCACGGATAGAAACAGGAGCTCGTGATCCAAAAGCGACGCTCAAGTATACTCTCAATGATCGTTATTAAGTATTCGTAATAACGAACATTGGATCTTTATTTTTAATATGAATTTTTATAAATGAATACAGGAACTTTTATAAATCTCAATTTTTCAGGAACATGTTAACATTTTCACAACTTTTTTGTCTAATAGTGATGAAACGAAAATTAAATTATAGATCAGAAGTGGTTAGAACTGCAAAATTATATTAAATAACTTGCGACTATTGTTTTTTTATTATTCTATTTCGTTTTACTATTAAGTCATTATCCTTTTAAAGAAAACTATTTTCGATAATAAGAAATAGGAAAATGTCAACTATTGTTTCAAACTAAAATCTCTTAATTAAGGATTTTCATTCGTGTTATTTGAAAGACCTTTTGAATTAATATAGGCTTTAGCAACAGAAAGTAGCTAAAGTTACTTTGAATTTCGTGATAGTACAAATAAAAAAGTACTTATCTACTTTTTTAGTTTTTCTATTTCAAAATCTAAACTGAAAATACTATTATCTTATCACCCCCCAAGAGTAACCCCAAAGAGTTCCAACTTGCACTTGCATGGTTATTTATTTTCAATAACCAAGGGACAGCAATATACAAGTAAATAAGAATTTTTTGGTAAAAAGTTTCATTGTATACTGTTTTTTTCTACGAAATGGTACATCATGACACATCAGTTGAAATAATTTGCGATGAATTCCTACTAGGTCTATAATTTTGTATAATTTATGCATAGTTCCGAGACTGTTTCCGGTGTAAGTACCTCAAACGTTATCATACAATAACGCTTCAAGAAAAATATGCATGCAATGAAAACATAAAACATGTTTAGGAAAATAACACAAACAAAACGCATACAGTTGCACTGGCATGTTGTGACGTCTGTGTCAAAACGACACCGACCTTAAAACTACTTGTTATTTAGTTAAATAAATACAGTGCACGAAACTTGGGTATGTTTTATACTACCAAGTTACAACGTGGCCTAGTCACACGCTTTGTGGTTGGTACTTGTAACACTACTAACATAGCAGTTGCAGTGTTATTCAAAGTTTTAACGAAATAAACTTGTAATACATGTGTTTAAGACATTTATTATAGAAAAGAGATTTTGAAAATGCACAAACCAAAAATTATCAATAGGTATATGCTTGTTTCAAACTCACACATTTTAAAAGATTATATTGCCTCCGTTTATTATATGTTCTGTGCTATATTTTTTTTCTGTTGTTGTCAATTTAATATTAACTTATTTTACAATAATATTTGGATTTATGCCTGCTAAGCGAATATGCTTACAACATTCCAACGATATTTTTCATTCCTTAAAACGATAAAAAATATGATATAAAACGATAAATTCCAAACAACGCTCACATTGACCACGGTAGCTCAAATTGGCAGAGCATGTCCCGGATATATTATATTATGGACAGTCGTACGTTCGAATCAGATCAAAGTAAAAAAAACTTATCGTTGTAATTTTATATCAACTATGACCCACTCTTTATTTAGCTCAGTATTGTAGGGGAACGATTAAACCAATAATTTCGTATAATCGCTAAATTAAGTCTAGCTTACTAATTAGTGAAATAAGGTATTAAAATTTTAAGTAAAAAGACGTAATACTAGTGGTCGGTCCCCTTGGCATTTGAATCTCCTACTGGGCACCATTTAATGTTTCAAGGTTTTACGATTGCATATGAGGTATAGTATCTGAGCTAGATATACCTATACTAAATAAGTATTAAGCACCTTATACACCAACCAATAAACGTTTGAAAAACATATTTTAATTTAACCAAATTTATACTTTCATTTTCAGTGAACCCTAATCACAACACAATCTGACAATCGCTCAATCAAGGCTAGTGGTAAACAACAATAATCGTTCCCAACATTAACACCAACTTGCTACATATTAAATACTACACGTATGGCGAACATGGAAAGATTTAAAACGTACAAAAATGATTGGAATTGTGAGTCAAATGGTTATAAAATTGCATGCTTCTTAATGTTTAGTAAGCACAGCTTTAGTAGGTAAAAAATAAATAAGGAATTTTGGTATCTATAGTAACGTATTTTCTTTTCGCAATTTTGTGTTTCTACCTGTATAAATGTGTAGGTAAGTAGTAAATAGCAAGTCGTTTCTCTTCTTTTGTTCGCCTACGCTTCATATAATGTTTTAGTGATGTAATGTAGAGGTATATACGAAGCCTTCAACATGATTGTGACTCATCAACATGACTTTCATATGACTAAAAGTGACACTGATAATTTTAAGTCTTATAAAAACTGCATTTACAAAACATTTTAGTATGGCACAATTTTCTTTCGTTGCCCCCGACTTCGCGCTGGGTGCCTACCACCGGAACATGCAACAAATTTGGTATAATTTTACTACTACTTTCACCGTCATTGAGAACGGTGCGCGGTCATCAACATGACTATTAGACTTCAACTGATCAAAATAAGTGCTTTTTAAACATTTAACTCTCGCGATGATGTCGTTACCCTTCTATATTTCTAAATATGATTAAAAGCGTTATCCCGTGCTAAGATAAAATTGAGTTTACAAATATATAGGCACCCGGCGCGAAATCGGAGGACGTGGGCATAGAACTTATACATCAGAAGAAGCGACACTCAAGTATGTGTACTCGTAAAAGCATTCGCGGCTATGTGTGTGTGGTTTGTGTGAGCCGGGTACCTCTAGTGGTGCCTATTGCTCACGCGCACCGGCACAAGGTCAATCTTCGCGCGATCTCACACGTACGATGAGTGTCACGGGCCTGACGCGGGTTCGATTCCCGCCGGGAATAAAAATGTTTTGCCCTTGTAGTTTGTAAATGTGATTTTCGCTTGGCACGTGATAGTTCTTGTAATTATATTTACAAATTTAACTTGATTATAACTTAATTTGGAGAACCCGTACGACCAATCCAAAGCGAATAAAGTCTGCATGAGTCATAATCTGACATCAAAGCCCCGAAATACAATATAAAATATCTGATTGACACATCAGCCCTTCGTAGAACCATGCTACAAAAGTATAAATAATAAGATGACATCTTATTATTTATAATATAGTAACTGAATATACATCAACTCGCATTCTTCAGCGTAGTGCTTATATTAATGATAAGATGTCATCATATTATTTATACTATAGTAACTGAATAAACATCAACTCGCATTCTTCAGCGTAATGTTTTAAGTATAACGAATTCATTCCGTAGCACAATCTCGTAGAATTGTTGTAGCATGGTTCTACGAAGGGCTACGATAATTTGAAGGAACGCGCCGGTCACACAATCATTATACCGTGTAGAGTACAAGCATGAATATTATGTAGGTATAATATGTATACCACGCAAATTCTTAGAGATTGTTAGCAATTTTTTTTTTGCTATTAGACTAGCTTTTGACTACTTCCTCACCTGGTAGTAAGTCACTGAAGACTGAAAGTTGAAGATGTTATTCAGACTAGAATATCTCTCACACACTGTTAGGTGCTTGGTTACAGATATTTTCTACTTCGGAGTTGACAAGCTCTGCTACGAGTGCTTCAGACGTGCGAGAGTTCAGTGTTTGAAAAAACTACTTTTCGGTCAATTAAAACCCGTAGTCTGGTTTGCAGCCGCGCCGCTCCCTACCATGGTTTAAATGTGAAAATTGCATCTAATCCAAAAGTCTTGATGGCTGAGCGGTTAGGTTTGGAAAACCAAGAGTCCACAGGTTCGACGCCTGCTCGAGAGTTAAACGTTGTGCTTTTTTTTATCGCAGATATGTAAGCCTTTGACCACAATCTCACCTGATGGGAAGTGATGATGTGGTCGAAGGTGTTACCAGGCTTAACCTAGAATTACTGGATCTTAAGGGCAGCTGCCGGAATACACCGTTAAGTGCTTTGGGGACAGATATTCTACTTAAGGGTGTTTGTTCACTAGCCAGGCGGCCATTCGCAAAATGCCAAAAGTGCTCTAAAAATGTGTAAATATTTTTTTTATTTATCTAGTATATACCTCTTAACAAACTTATCCTCCATCCTCCAATCCAATTTCGTTTAAGGGACACTTCGTACAGTGTTATTTTTTTAATGCACGTTTTATTTATTAACTTCTTAATTTCGTTAAGAAATTTTATGATTTCACTTAAGATATTTTAGTATTTTTCTACCACTCGAGGCAAGTAAGGGACAGTTATCACGCTTTGTTTTTAACAATATAGAACTAAATATAATAAAAATATATAATATATAGTGAGTAATAAGAAAACATCTTATTCACAATGTTGATACCCTAAGCCTTGTAGTCAATCTTTTAGATTTGACTTTCCCAGAGCTTATCACAATGAAAAAAAGGAATTAAATTCCTAAATAAAGTATTAATTCTTCTCAAGTCATAAAGCCAAAACTTTAAGAGAGTCTGATTAACTTTCACCTTGATCTCCTGAGGAAATTATGTGGTGTTTTTTGTCTAGGGAGTTTTAATAAGACTTAATAAGATTTATTTGTATAAAATGAATGTATCATAATATTTTTCACCTTTGTGTCGCGTTATCTTTCAAGAAAACAATTGTAATTGATTTGTACTGAAGAGAGAGAAAATTTTTGTTTATTTACCCACAAATAACATAGAAAAGAAGCTCATAAGAATGATTACATTCTTAAATTTCTAGAATGGGGGACAGGTAGTGTTATATAAGCATATAATATTTTCAAGTGGAACACGTTTTTCAGATCTTTCGATAAGCTTGTGTAACCTCATATAATATGGTTATAAATATTTTCTACATCGGAAAATACATAAAGGAAACTTCCTTAACTGTTTTGTCGCTGAAAAACTTCTTCCCACGAAATTCTGTTTCCATCTTTAGTTTAGTTTAGTTGTAAAAGGTTGCGCGTTGTAAAGAAGCAGACGTATTTGCTACGAGAGCTTATTTTAACAGCTCCAAGATTGATGCGTAGTATAGTTATGGAAGATACCTTTATCATTGTAATCTATCAATAGAATTCGATCTGAGTTCCAAAAGAACGTCACCGTGAGTTTTTCAATCGATTGAGACGCCTTATACTTCTTGAGAGGTGCTACACCCTTTTATACTAATGCATGAATTATTGCTTGGACTCAATGAACCCATACAATTCATCATAGTTAAAAAGTCGATGTGCACCATCGCAGTCGTGAGGACTGTCAGTTCAGAGATCCAAAAAGGCACGATAAAAACGAGTATGGATTTTTACTCAACTCATTTATGACCAAAGTGGCGATTGTTAACTTTGATTTTCAAGCATCGATATTATGATCACTAAACCACCATGTCCTAATTAAGCTCACTTACTCCCTTCTGACCCCGTCATTCATTCTTTGTATCGCAAAAAAGGAATGTACTATTATGTTTACTATTTGGCAGGAAATATTTTGTTTGCTATGTATATATGTAATAACGGTTTCAAAGCTGCTACAAGCGTTTCATAAATATATTATTAAATACATTACTAATATTTCAGGTTATAAAACCACCTGCCAAAGCTTTGTATTGCCCACACTGTACAAAACAATACCATTTACCTAATAATTATATGACTTGAAGAACATGCTTAATGATCTCGCTTACTGATATTTAATATAAATATATAAATAAAATATGAACTAGTTAAATGGACGCCGCATCAATAATTTCCGATGACACAGTAATCATAGGATCTACTGAAGTTAACCTGCAAAAAATTACGATTGTGTGTAGTGGTGAAGCTGGCCTCGGAATGAACATAACAAAAACGAAGCTTATGGTCGTTTCTAACAGTCCCAATATCTAGCCTAGTATTATATCCAACCCAGTTTAGTATTATTGTATATGTGTCCACTTTTTGTACTAACATAAAACTGAGATAGCCTTCAGACAACTTCGGAATGGGCAGGAATTCAGAGTGAAAGAAGTATTTCACATTGCTCAAGACAAAGTAAAAATTCAGAGCTAAGTGACAACTTCCACTAGTTAAAGATGCATCTGCAGTTTTTTTTTTACATATATTACATATTTGTATGAAACTAAATTATGTACCTTCTTTGTGTACAGATCCCATCAGCATTCAAAATCTATTCAACCCTTCAGGCAGCGCGTTAGTACGTAAACGTGTGACGTTTCAAGAAGCTATCAAAGTGGCGCTTATCACAGGCCAGTGTTTTGGTCTGAACCCTGTGCTGGGTGTTTGTGAGCCCGACGCTGTTAAATTGAGGTACCTGATTCCATTTTTAATCAGTTTAAAGAATAGGAGAAAAGTGCACAAGTCGACGCGTATATATTTTTATTTATTTTGAACATGTATAACTTTTTACTGCTACTACTATATCCGCCGGATTGTCCACTGCTGAACACAGCCCCCCATTATAGGGGGTTTTACCATAATCCCCACGCTTGTCAGGCGTCTTGGGGATCGCAGTTTAAGATGCCAGTTCCTTAGAAGGCTCAGCTACCCACCTTCTGGTATTTTACCTTTACTCACCTCTTACGACACAGGTGGGGTTGACATTCTAGCCTGGCTCCCCACGGGGACTTTTTACTGAATAATAAAAATTTCATGTTTTTGCTTTTGTAAGGTAGAGTATTACTCTCAATTAGATCCATATAATATTTATTTACATTGGTGAAGTAAATTTTAATTTACACTCAATTAAAAGAAAAAAATATTTTCCAATAAGCTTATACCTGGATGACAGGGTAATTGCAACTCTTGTTGATGGTGACCCGTATTGTGGGCGACTGAAACTCGATCTTGTTAGCAGTATGTTTGAATGAAAAGGGGGAAAAATATGGACTCGGCTTCCAACACCAAAATGTAAGATAAATTGTGTAAGTCTGATCATGAACATGGGCGCTCAGTTTTCTTGAATCGGCGCGTACCGACTACTGTTTCTTACATTTCAGTGTTGGAGCTGTTTCCGGTTATTTTTTTAATATTTTTGCAGTCCATCTTGACTTATGTCCGATCCATACATCTGCATAACTTCTCACTTCTCTACTTAATTATTTAAATTAACGTATGAATTAAATATTGGAATAAATTGCACTTACAATCTTTTCATGAGCACTCTTTTCTCTCACACAATTTACGCTTTTACATTGCATTACTTTAATGGTGAAAATGGATTAAATATATGCAATTCAAGCTACTAATAATTAAAAGAGTTCTCAGCACATTTTCAGTCTAATATCATTATTTTGAGACGATAAAACCAAATTGAACTTTAAATGTTCCATATATATAACTTCAGTCTAAGTACCTTTGAAATGTCAGGACCCATATAAAATATGATATGTGCGAGTGAGCGAGTGACAAAGTTGCGAAAGTTGAAAGAAGTGTTAGAATATCGGGACCAACAACTTATACCTAAACCACATGAATAAATAGTGCTACCTAAATCCTGTAACATATCATGCCTTTCAATATTATCCAGGCTACAAAACTTAAAATAAGTGGAATTCGTATTGTACCTGAACGAATGTGTTGTCTTATTTTCCCACTAGCTTCATATATAATATAGCAATCATATACCGAACATAAATAAATAAACATGTAATATGTAATAACACATTGATTGTGGTGTATGGAGGTAAAAAACTAGCACTGCAGTGCAATCAGTGTGTCACTATGTGATAGCGCCAAAAGTAATTATTTTATGTCTTCGATGCGGACCGTATTATGTTAGGGAGAATTGTACACACAGCAAGAAAAGGGGCGAATAAAGAAAGACGAGGGAATGCAAGCCTACCAGACAATCCAGGAGCAGCCAGGTAGTAGAACAGCGCGATTACACACACTCCGGCGGGCCCGCCACGCGGTATTCTTCAGCAGACACTGCAATCCTTCGTTTCACCTTTTATCACTTATGGGCTAGCACACGCTATCACTAGAATATGACAAAGAGCGCAATGCTCTGGCTTTAAAGTTTATTTACACGTAGTTTTTAATATTAATTACGTAGCGATATATTTTGTCCGCCGAGATGGCGGCGGGTGAGTTCAATACTAGTTTTATTTCTTCCCGCTAGGTGGCACTACTGCACTTTACCAAGGGAGGATGGCGGCAATTTTGCTTGCATTTAAAATGTTGAGGATTTATGGGGAAAAGGAATGTACGATTCATATTAAGCAGTAACTTTATTTATGTTTTCTGGCGTTACCACTACGATCATGACTAACTTTATATTATCTTTATATGCTGAAAACATAATCAAACAAAGTACTAACAATCTTTACACCACGTTGAGGTCAAAACTTGTGTTTCCATCGTTTATTTTTACAGGTTTACATTTCGTTCATGGAGATTCTTATACACTTTAGTGTCCATAGCTGGGCAATCCTTTTCGGTGCTACTTTGCTTAATGAAAATTCTGAAAGACAATGAATCATCGCTAAACTCTAACAGTAAGTATTTTTTTTTTATGTTATTGCGACGGAACAAGCCCGAGGCCCACCTGATGTTAAGTGGACTAACCTCTGCCTGTAACAGACGCATTTCGTCAGCGACGAATTGCACTGTGCCCGTCACACTGAGACGTCCAGTTGTTAGGTCTCATTAGCCTGTATTTTTTCTGGCTCTCAAGGACTGCTGCCGGAACACACTGTTAGGTGCTTGGCGACAGATTTTCTACTTGAGGGTGGTCGCTAGCCAGGCGGGCATTGGCAAAATGACCTTCCACCATGCGGTGAAGCTCAAGCTCTGGGCGGGATTCGAGCCATGGACCTGCTGCGCGGCAGTCCATAGCCAATGCCACTGAGCCATCACTGCTTCAGAACTTCTTCACTGTTATACATAGTTTATAACTTTGCTATTGACATTATTATACGTTGTTGGTGGTAATAGTATAGGTATTTGTTTATTTACATACGTGTACATGTAGGAGACTCTTGAATTGAAATATAAAGTGATTCCGTCTGAGTAGTTGTGTGTCCGTATTTGCCAAGGAATTCAGATTTGATGCATTCCGTGTTCGACAAAATCAACAATGAGCTTC
This sequence comes from Plagodis pulveraria, assembly GCA_963890685.1. Lineage (NCBI taxonomy): Eukaryota > Metazoa > Arthropoda > Insecta > Lepidoptera > Geometridae > Plagodis > Plagodis pulveraria. Next base: position 9,669,414 of record OY982950.1, read on the forward strand.
ATACTGGTCAAAATATAAGTATTTATGTGGTAAGTAAGGTTAAACTCTACAGTTTTTACGGTTTTGCTCTAAGTGGAATTTTCTTTTCAGGCTTATTTTTTTTTTTTTTTTTTTTTTTTATGTTATTGTGACGGAACAAGCTCGAGGCCCACCTGATGTTAAGCGGACTAACCTCTGCCTATAACAGATGCATTTCGTCACAAGTCACGAATTGCACTGCGCCCGTCACCTTGAGACATAGTTATTAAGTCTCATGTGCCTGTAATTTCACTGGCTCTCAAGGACTGCTGCCGGAACACACCGTTAGGTGCTTGGCGACAGATTTTCTACTTGAGGGTGGTCGCTAGCCAGGCGGGCATTCGCAAAATGCCCTTCCACCATGCGGTGAAGCTCAAGCTCTGGGCGGGATTCGAACCATGGACCTGCTGCGCGGCAGTCCACAGCCAATGCCACTGAGCCATCACTGCTTCGAATTCGGAAACATCTCAAAATGTAATAAAGTAACTCAATAAATAATAGAATAAAGTATGCTTATATACTAACATGTAGACCTTAAAGACGTATATACAAGATATAAAAGCTTGGATAGAAAAATCGAGATCATTCATATCAAACTAACACGCATATACACACACAAATTTTAACATTTATATTTTTACAAAAACAGATGGATGAAAAAGCTTCAAATGCATTGAATAAAAGTATTTGAACATATTTTTTTTTGTTCTGATGGTCCTACCCAAAAACAGAGTTTAACTACAACCAAATGTTGAAAACTGCTAAGTTCTTGGGGGTGCAATGCTGAGGGTTAAAATGTTTGGCATTTAACGGCGATGTATTTCTGAGAGTAAAACTTAAAAATAAGTAATAAAACTTAACACTCATACTTCGTTACAGCGTCAGTAATCTTCCACTTGACTGCATGTATGACAACCATAGTATTTCTCCGGATAGCCACAAAATGGCCGAAGCTGTGCGTACATATATCTCAGACGGAAGATGCTGACCCCAACACGGATACTGGATTGACTAGAAAATGCAATGTTGCGTGCTTCGTGATCCTTACTTTGGCTCTTTGTAAGTTCATGTTAGTGAAGACTTTAAGACTCCTAAAAGTACAGTTTCGATAATTCCAATATTTACAAGAACGTTTAATTTATAGAATAGGTACCTATTTACTACAATTAATTTGACTCCAAATCAATATTTGGTCCCAAATATTAGGAGACAAACCTATTGCAAACTACTGGGTATAGTTTGAGACTCCGGACTGCTACTGAGGAATAGATCAATCAATTGTAATCATAAACGTTTTTCACATTTTAGTCAGTAAAATTAGTCATTAGATTTCAGATGGATGATGATAAATAGAATAAATGGTCCGAATTAATTCTTTTGAGGTATCTACGACGCACTAATGACAGTAAAAGATTTTACTGCCACCGTCACCGTATTCCAAATAAGTCTACTTTTTTTTTATGCCTGATAGGTTAGCCTTTGACCACTATCTCACCTGATGGTAAGTGATGATGTGGTCGAAGATGTTGTTCAGGCTAACCTATAAGTACTGGCTCTCAAGGACAGCTGCTGGAACACGCCGTTAGGTGCTTGGCGACAGATTTTCTACTTGAGGGTGGTAGATAGCCAGGCGGGCATTCGCAAAATGCCCTACCACCATGCTACCGAGAAGTTGCAACAAGTAACTCTGTGCTATTCTCTACAGAGAGTTAGATGTAGGATACGATGTCCAATCAGCGTGGTGTAAGATAACAGTTGTTCAGAAGGCGCTGCTGCGCAACTTCTGGTATTTTTCCTTTAGTCATCTCTTACGACTCCTACAGGAAGCAATTGGGGGGTGGAAATCTAGCTCAGCAACCCACGGGTACACTTTAACCTATATTTAGTTACTTGCTTGTTTTGTGTCGAATAAGTGGCCAAGTAAACATGTTTTACCTTTCGTTTATTAGCCCATGCCTAACAGGACTTTAGTCGAGACAGATGCGCGGGTACAGTACCTTTAGTTGCAGTAGAGTTCTTGTCACAAGTTCATCCGGAGAAGTACTACCAATATACTTATTTCTACCGCCAAACAGTAATGTTAAAATTTTTCGGTTTCCGGTTTGAAGGGTATAGGTGCCGGTGAAGTCACAGGCATATGAGATTTGACAACTTTATGTAACGAACTTTATGCCCCTTATGACGAACTGCATTTGTTCTAGGCATTTACCACTTAGCACCAGGTAAGCCTCGAGCTTGTTACTTCACAATAGAATAAATAACCACTAAAGATGCGTTTAACATTAGGTATATTCTTAATTTGCGAGAGAAGCAGGGTACATAATAAACCACTACTTGGCGCATCTCATCAATTTCCTTTATAAGTCAGCTGGTGATAATGATAATATTTTTTTATAATTTCAGTGGAACATACTCTGTCAGACATGTCTGGAATAGCAGTCACTGTAGAGTGTATATCTGACACACATATATACGATTCCTTTGTGATACAGAGTTATCCATGGGTCTGGGCGTTTATTCCTTACAATACATTTTTTGGAGTCGTATTTACGGTAATTTTTAAAACAATTACTAATGTTTTTAAATTTTATTTAGTAGTAAGGGTTAGGTAACAGAAATTGCATTTGATGATTAACTGAAGAATATTTTTACATTATTTCGTAATATATTTTTCGTTTAATATTTTTTAACGTACTAGAAAGGCGATCTGCATCTAGTTAGTATCAACTTCTGATTGTAATTGTCATTATAATCGCACTAATTAGCAACTGAGCTTCATAGCACTCCACAATGACTGGACATGATAAAAGCTAGAAAGTTACAGCAACATTTGTCATATAAATGACTTCACTGAGAACTGATGTCTGCACTTCATAAACGCTTATAATTGCCTATCACAAACCTACAACGTACAATAATAATTTTGAAGTCGCATAGGACGTCGAAGAATGAAGTTCATTGTACGAGTACTAAGTAGAAATCATTAACTTGGTTTATTTTTAAAGTCATGATACATAATAGCCTTGCTGTTTACAAATTAGTCAAATGACCAAAACTGTACTAAATCCCTTTTTAAATCTTTATATCCTATCCTTATAATAGGAAACAAGCTTTACTATAATTAAAAAACCACGACTGTCTTACCATAAAAATTAAAGCCAGTGTCAATAATAATGACGTTAAGATTCTAACAATAGCGCAAACATCATCTGTACATGCATTTAGAAATAATTACAAAATAGACAAGCTCAAATACAGGAACCCTTAATACATAGACAACTACGTTTTAGGTTGTCGTATAAAAACAAATAAGTTTTACTTAAGTGGATGAACATTTATATTTTTATACGAATTCCAAAATAGGATGTGGTTCTCAATTTGACTGTATATATTTTTTTATGTTTATATAATCTCATTCGGTAATATTCTAATTATGAAATGAAATACATACTTTTATTGGCATATTTTATTTACATACTTCTTTAAGAAAATTAAAAAGTTAAATTAAAGCATTATTCTCCTAACAAAACAATGCTTCAAAACATTTTTTTAATTATTAAAGTACAATGTGTCCCGACCAAGGATTTTTTTTTTTTTTTTTTTTTTAGGGAGGACATAGATGCTGTCTACCGCTATACGGACGTACAGCTCCACCGGACTTTGGGCGAGGGGAGGCCCTCTTATAGCCCAGGAGGAAGAAGCGCTGAGGGCACTTCTTCTGAGACGGGCGTATAAGGCGAAAAGCGCCTTATACCTCCGTCTCCTGCGGGCGCCGAAAACGCCACGCTACTATCGGGAGGGGTGACAGCGAGCTCAAGGGCACCACTGTGGTTCGGACCTCGGCTTGTCTCGCTGCCGAGAGACAAAGGGGGAATCGGAACTAAATGCCCCGGTACAACTGCAGTGTTGTACCGTTGAGAATGGGCCCTATTGAATATTGCTCTGTGACTATTTGGAGAGACACTAATCGGGTTTTTATTTTTGCCTCGAGCTCGCCGGCGAGCTCGGTGTTTGATTGTGTAACCTCTGATTACCGCACACCTGGGGATGTTACCAGGACGACTTGCGGACAACGCTAAAGCTGCCAACGTAATGGCTGCGATGGGGTCATCCGGGTCGTCCAATACCTGCCGTGGTCGGCGACGGGGGGGTTTGAAGTATGGGTCGGATGAGGCAGTCGAATAGTTCGCTGCCTGGACAACCAGAGGGTTCGGGTGGTGGGGGGCTCGATCAAAGTGTCGGCGGACGCAGCCCTTATTGAACTGCGCTAAAGAGGGAAGGTTTAGGTCGCAGTGCAACTCGGCGCTCCGGACGTACCAGGGAGCGCCGGTTGCCCTGCGAAGAAACCGGTTTTGGAGGGCTTGAAGCTTATGTAGGTGGGCCTCACTAGCATGACTGAACACTACGGATGCGTACGTCATGATGGGGCGGATACAAGCAGTGTAAAGTGTCTTCTTGTTACTAAGAGACATTTTACTTTCTTTACAGATTAAGGGACTTAGGCGACCCATGACAAAGGCCGCCCTGTTACGGACCGTATTAATGTGATCTTTGAAGGTGAGATTCCGATCAAGGGTTACTCCAAGATATTTGGTTGTTCTCACCCAGGGAATGGGTTCATCGAACAGAATTAGTGGCTTCGGATAGCGGGGGCGGGTTTTCTCAGTAAAGCACATAGCTGTGCTTTTAACTGGATTGACCGCTATGCGCCATTTTCGGAACCAGTCACCGATCTCGGTGATGGCCCGTTGAATGACGAAATATGTCTGTCTATTTACATGCCAGCCAGTGGAATAAATGGCGGTATCGTCCGCGTATGGGGCTATAAAAACTTTGGGTTGGGCGCGAGGGATGTCACTGGTATACAGTGCGAAAAGGATGGGTGATAGCACGGAGCCCTGAGGGACTCCGGCTCTGACTGGATGAGGAGTGGAAAGGGTGCCTTCCACGCGGTAGCGAAAGCTTCTGTCCCTTAGGAAGTCTTGTAAGGTGAGCACAAGACGCTCTGGCACGCCAAAGTGGTATAGCTTGTAAATCAAGCCATTGTGCCAGACTTTGTCAAAAGCTTTCGCTACGTCGAGGAAGACTGCTACCGTCGATTGGGGTTTGGGTTTCTTATTGAAACCCTCTAGGATGTGCTCCGTGAGGCGGTGCACCTGTTGGACGCATGAGTGTTTGGGTCTAAAGCCAAACTGCTCATCGGGAATAAGGTGGTGTTCCCGGGCATGGGATTGAAGTCGGTTCGCTAGGATCCGTTCGTAGAGCTTCCCCAGGGCGCTGAGGAGGCTGATGGGACGGTAGCTGGTGGGATCAGAGGAGTTTTTGCCTGGTTTGTGAATGCCAATGACATTTGCACATTTCCAGGTGTCAGGGAACACACAATGGTTCATAGCCGCATTGAAGATGCTGACTAGGAGATGAATGAGAGGGGGGGAGAGGGTTTTGAGAACCTTGTTAGAGATGCCGTCGGCACCGGGGGCTTTACGTTGTTTGAGGTCCTTGATCAGTCTCGTCACCTCAGCGAAGGATACTGGGGTGAGTGGGGGGAGTTCAGAGATGACCACAGAGCTTTTACGTTCGACTTCAGCGTCCACCGTATCGAGGTGAGCTTGGTCTACGTGATCGACATTGGGGGAGCATTGAGCCTCTAGGCTGTCGGCTAGGCACTCAGCTTTGTCTTCGTCAAAGAACGCTGGGACGAGGGGGACAGGTCTGTATAGGGGGGGCATGTCGCTTTGTCCGACACCTTTCATACCTCGAGCGAGATGCCAGTAAGCCTGGTGGCTCGGCACGAGGTTTGAAAGTTTGTCGCCCCAGCTCTGATCACGCAACTCGGACATGCGACTTTCAACCATGCGTTCAAAGTGGCGTTTCCGAGTTTTGTTTACTTTGCTTGGGTAGGAGTCGTAATGTCGGGTCACTGCTTTACTCTTAGTCACTAATCGTCTCACATCCGCTGGAATGACAAGGCGCCGGTCGTCCGGCACTATGACTTCCTTTGCGGATGCACCTACTACGGTGGAGAGGTGATTAGTGAAAGAGTCGATAGCGAGGGATACGTCATCTTTAGTCACAATGTCGTCAGGGATTTTGTCAAGGTCGGGTGAGCTGATAGCCTTTAGGGATTCACCTAAGAGCTTCCAGTTCACTATCGTCTTGGTCGGGCAGGGTACGTCAGATGTTGGGTCGGGGCCTAGTCGCAGTATTATGGGGCGGTGGTCAGATGTAATTCGTGACACACCTCCATAGAGCGTAACTGAAGTGTTACGCCTTTGAAAAGTGCCATATCGAGTAAGTCGGGACGGCCGTGGTAGAAGTAGGGGTAGTGAGTGGGCTCGAGTGGAGCTATTATGTCAAAGTTTAAGTCAGCGACTAGGCGTTCAAGGTCAACACCGTTGGAATTGTTGACATTACAATTCCACAGGACGTGTTTGCTGTTGAAGTCACCGATCAGAAGGACGGCGCTTCCTAGTGAGAAAAGTGCTACTAAGTCAGCGCGGGCGACACGCTTTTTACAAGGTAGGTAACAGGAAACTATGACTAGGGGTTGATGACCCGTCATGGCTAGCATGCAACAAGATGCTTCCATAGTAGTGAGAGTCGGGGTAGGTATGGGGATGCAGTGCAGGGACCTTTTGTAATAGATAAGAGTGCCTCCTCCACGACCGGTCACTCTATCATTACGTACCGTTCTGAAATTGGCAAACCTGGGGTTCGCCTTCCCCGGTTTTAGTAGGGTTTCCTGCACGCATATAATGTCGATCAGGTGGGTATTACAAAAGTCGTGTACAAGGTCACGTTGTCTGAAGAGGCCGTTAGCGTTGAAGGACGCTAACGAAACTGAGCGCGGTTTATTCCTTAAGGTTGTACTACCCATAGTGGGTGTACTGAGGGGGAGTTTGGGGGGCGAAGCGCTTTAGAGCGCTAAGGAGGCTGGCATGTTCCAGCGTATATTGGATGACTTCCGCAGGTGATTGTGCGGAGTGCATCTTGCGTGCTAGAGCACGGACCTCATCTATATTGATGGACATAGCAAGGTCGCTGACTAGCGCTATATCCTCTTGAAGAGAGGAGTCCATCAGTGGCATAGGAGGTGGGGCCACGGGCCGGGCGACGCGAGGTGCGGCGCGTGGAATGAGGGCAGGAGGTGCCGGGGGTGCCGCGCGGACCGGGGCCGGTGCGCGGGCAGGGGCCGCGGTACGGGCGGGGGCGGGTGCGCGGGCCGGGGCGCGGGTGGGAGCGATGGTTTTAACCATGCTCGGTGGCTTTGACCACGCGTTCCTAGCTGGGAGAGGAGCGGGAGTCACCTGTGAGGCAGGTGCTACTGTCAGCTTAGGGCTGACCCGCTGCCACCTATCATAGGTGGGACGAGGAGGTGGCGGAGGTCTCCTTTCCGTTGCCACCCTGCGGTTTGTGCGTGGCGCCCTCGGGCAACCGCGGTAGTTGGCGGTGTGCCCCTGGGTGCCGCACAGAACGCAGCTGGGTGGGTCGGGTGAGTCCCTCGTGCGAGAACAATTCTCTGTGGCATGATCGCCTAGGCACTTAACGCACCTAGGACGAGCGAAGCAGTAGCGGGCAGCGTGCCCGTATAGTTGGCAGTTATGGCACTGTGAAGGAGAGCCATTCCTGAATGGGGGCTGAACATCTAGTCCGGAGAGGCCGCAGACCGTCTTCAGGTTGAAGATGGTCTTGCCCTCCGGGGATCGGTCTAGTACTACGAGTACTAGGTCGTATGGGCTTTTGTCTTTGCCACTGTACATGCGGTGTACGGCAAGGACAGGGAAGTCCTGTCTTTTGAGGTCGTCAAGTACAGCGTCTGTACGGACTTCCTTCGGGACACCGCGTATGACGACGCGTAGGACTTTCTCCTCTTCGAGCGCATAAGTGTGGAAGCTTATGCTCTCTTTACGGAGGAGTTTGGTTAACGCTCTGTGGTCGTTAACTGAGGAGACTTGGACTTTAATGCCCTGCTGCGTGGAGCGGGCGTTAGTATAGTGGATCTTGCGATCCGTGAGAAGGCGGGATAGCATATCCCATTTGCCTTTGTCCTGAATGAACAAAGGCGGTGGCGGTTTTTCGCGGCGTGCGTTAGCGTCCTGAGAGGGCGCTGCAGCCGGGGCGGTTGCGGAAGGCGGGGACGCGGGGCGCGGGGCGGGGGTCGGCCTATTGCCGGCGGTAGGTGCTTTGGCGGCTGCCTTAGCGGGCGGGGCGGAAGGCCCGGAGTTAGCGGCCTTAGGGGCGCGCTTGCGTTTACGATCTACGACGGTATAGCCGTCGTTGTCGGAATCTTCGGAGTCTGTGCGTGAGGCGCGGGGTTGGTCGACCTCCATGTCCGTTTCCGAGTCTGAAACTGACTCGACAACGACATAGGCAGGTTCGATGCTCGCAAACCGACCGATCGGTGAGCGAGAGCGAGAACGGGGTTGGGCTACTACCGCGCGCCTGTTATCAGGGCCGGGGGCGGGGGAGTCCGGGCTCTCCTGTAAGTAGGATGGCGCCGGAGGGTCATCGTAAGTGGGGACGGAGGTCCCGGAGGGAGCAATGGGAGTGTCCGTGAGGCGGGCACTCTCTGCGTCTGAGGTGAGGGCTGCTTGATGAGCAGCATAGAGGTCGGGGTACCGTAAGGCAAAGGTCTGAAGGACCTCTACCTCACTATTGGTAGGGCGGGGCTGCATCCTGAGGGGTGCACTCAGGATGCCTTAACCAGGGTAGTGTCTCCCTCGCACAACCTGTGAGCTCACTGTGTGAGAGGGAGTGAGTACCTACTGTGTATCCCTAGGTGTGTGTCCCTATCCGCACTTTTTTTCTGGGGCGGCGAAGGGGTGTCCTAACGACTCCGGGATTGACTAGGGGCGACCCCAAGGCCAGTTGCCCCGGAGACCTGCTTGTTTCGGCTGATCCCGTGAGGCGGGAAAAGGCCGCGGTACAAGGTTAAACCAAAAATCAACAGAGGTAGTTGGCACCGTTAGGGATCACTCTGCGACCGCAGCGAATGGCGGATTTGATCGTTCGAGCGAGCTTAACCCGGTAGGGCTCCACCTGCCTGAACGATGCCGCTTAACAGCACAAAGTGTGTTGTTGAGCGGGTGGCGTTGTTTGTGCAGAAACAAAGATGCGAAACAAGGATAAACTGCACTTTTCAGTGCAGTTTAACGCAGCAACACCGACCCGGGCTTGTCCGGGGCGGTGGTTGCTCGACGGTGGAGCGCCGCCTCAGCAAGCACGAAGCTCGCGTCGCACGGCGTTCGACGAAACTCTCAGCTCCTGCACAGACAAACACAAGCTGAATCGGGATCACGCTCTTCAATGCGCACTGTAGCAACTAGCGTCGGAACGATGGTCCAGGCGAGACGGCAATAGTGCGGGGACTATTGCGGTCTCACTGGAGGGTCACTTGCAGCTGCGGAGAGGTGCGCTCGGCGTGGCGGCGCAAGGCGGAATGGCGACCAAGGAGGTTTCAATTCAATTTAAGTACACATTATCTGTGGTGAGCGAGCTGCGCGCGCAACGCGCTGTTTCCGAGCCATAGACCAATAACAGGCTTTTTCCATTTTGGCGCAATTTCGTACATACGAATTTGAGTAATATTTTGTTAGATAAAAAAATATTGAATGTAGCTACCTATAGCAATGAGTACAGTGTATGTTATAAATAAACGTGTACAGTGTATGCGACTGCATAAAATTGGGTATTAAAACACTCGTGTAATCTTATTCTAAAACTCGCCTGCGGCTCGTTTCAAAAAACTACAATCATGTTTAATACCCTCTATTATATGACAGTTACATAAACTACTATTGTTACACAGTTACTCCAACTGATGATTCATTTTTGTTAGGTTTATTATACCTCCCATTTTGAAGCGCTCGTAGCGAAGTTTACTTAGCTGTTCTCAACCGATCAGCAAAGTTAAGCAACGTTGCCCGCGGTCATGAGTTGGATGGGTGACCGCTAGTGACATTACTACTGAGCGTTTCCGTGCTTCGGAGGGCACGTGAAACGTTATTTTGGACATAAGGTTTTATATTGCAAGCTTCTTGCCCTTTACGGTTACAGATCTCTATGCCCTATGTTCAAAATTCCGCTGGAATATACGAAGGCATGGATATTTTGTAGCAGTATATTTTGACAATCAGATATTTTTATTATATATTAATTTTAAACATTCACAAAACCTGCCTTTATTATATTGACAATATAATTGTTTACAGTTTATCAACATTCAATGCACATTCAACTGGAACTTTGCGGATTTATTCGTGATCTGCATGAGTATGTATCTGACGTCACGACTTGATCAAGTCAACCAACGCATCGAAGCTGCTAAAGACAAGGTATTGATAATTTCTTTCAGCAGGTTCTGAAAAAATATAGCTTATCCTACCGTTATTAAAACTAGATAACTATAATACAACAACCTTACCGTAAACATTTATTATATTACCGGAATGCTAGCCTTTGATCACAGTTTCATTTGATACAAGTAGTAAGTGACGATGCGGTCGCAGATAGTAAAGAAACTTAACTTATTTGTAGAATGAAAACTAGCTCTCGAGCACAGCTGCATGCCGGAAAGTTTGCTTGCGTTCCGGCTGTGTGAGCTAGTTGCTTAGCGATGGATTTTTGAACTGAGGGTAGTAGCCGTTCTAGGTGACCATTCGTTAAATACTCTACCACCATGAGAAGCTCAAACTTTTAAATCAAACCAAGGCTACGCGTCTCCATCACTAATTCAAATATACACGTAATATAGGCGCTAAATATTTCGGTTATGTTTTGACTGCTCTGGCTCTCAGACAGCACAATCACTGCATTAACAATAAAAAATAAATCTTGGAATCGGTATTTTATATGAGTTTCAAAGTATCGTAAGCATCACACGCCGAAAGGCTGTCACTGTAGAACATGATATAATACCTCCTCCTTTAAAATCCACGATGAACAGGTAGAAAGTAAATGGTAATAAAATAGTAAATAATATAATATAAAAATTAAATATTAACGCTATTTTTTTATGTTTATTTCAAATATAACTTTTCCCTATAAATTATCCCATTGTCATCGGTTATTCTTATTTTCACAAACAAAAGTTATATTTCCGCTAAACCTGTTTACCCTCCTCAAACACATCATCATTTACTATTTCATGTAAGATAGTGGTCAAAGGTTATTAAAAAAAGAAAAACCTGATAGGATTTTCTTTTTCTTGTTAATTTAAAGAAATTAAATAGTTTAGATCAGTAGTAAAAAAAAAACTTTAATTTTTTATCGTATCCATCTCTCCAACGGTCTGTTTAATAATTTAAACTTGTTATTAAATCTGCATTTATTTATAAATTATCACAACTAGTATAAAGTACCCACAGTTGGGTTGTACATTAGGGTTAAATACAAAATAAATAAATGGGACCACACGGCAAGCGTCACCATTCAAATAATAAAATAATTATCAAAATCGGTTCACCCAGTCAAAAGTTCTAAGGTTACAAACATTGACTATATTAACAAGACAGGAAAACACTTTTCAGTTTTTGGAGTGTAACTCAAAAACGGCTAAACCGATTTTGATGAAAATTAAATGGGACCACACGGCAACCATCAGCTTTCAAATAAAAAAATAATCCTCCTTTTTTGGAAGTCGGTAGAAAATCAATATAAATGAGGAACGTTGCTGAAAGACAAGAATGTTTGTTTCCATTACAACTAATCAAGATATTAGGATCATATTAAAGAAGATTGAACCGAGACGCACGTAGCCATTTTTACTTTCAGTATGTCCCATCTACGTTCTGGAGGACAATGCGTGAAGATTACAACAGAGTGACCTGTCTGGTGAGGCAGGTGGATGACGTCATCGGTGGCATAGTCTTTATTTCTTTCGCCAACAATTTGTTCTTCATCTGCTTACAACTGCTCCATACTTTAGCGTGAGTTAACTTACCTATTTCTTTAAGTAATTTATCATATTAACGATGTAGAAACATAATCGTCTCCGACTGTCCAGGAAGTTCAATATTACTACCATAATCGTTATATGTGGCACATTACTAAGGGGACGGTACCCGTCCAGAAAGTACAATATTATTTGTGCGAAATTTTAACGAATCTTCATGGGCGTGAGTTATCAAAAAAACATTAATAAAATGACAAATTATAAGTTGTAGTCTGCGAAAGGCCGAGTTCTTGTGAGCGACGTGAAATTGACTGCCTTAGATGCTTATCCGTCCATGGTAATTTGGCAATACTACAGAACACTATACTTTAAAACGAGAGGGAAAAATATACTGTATAAATGACAGCCATATTGACAGTTGGTGATCAAAAAACAATATGGCCGCTAATCAACTGTCAAAGTTCCGAAGTCCCATGGACATATTATATCTATAGATCCATGAAAAGACCCTCTTGGAAGACCTGTGATTACCCACTCGGACTATTAGAATCAACTGATTGTAAACATGGACATACTGCTTAATTCCCTGTTGCCAAGAAGTATCAATCAAACGTTTTAAACTTAAAATAAAAAGTAATTAATACGTACATTATGTGTTTTTAGAGGTTTTTAAGGACATTGAGTAACAAAGCCTATGTCCATTTTTAACAAAAATGTCATATTCCAGTGATGGAGTCAAAGCTGCGTCACGTTGTCGCATGGAAGGACCTGATAACCGGTATGTATGTTACTGTTGTTAATTTATACACTACTCTGGATTGTCCATTGCTGAACACAGCCTCCTCCATTGAAGGGGGGATTGCCATAATCCCCACGCTTGGCAGGCGTTTTGGGAATCGCAGTTTAAGATATAAGTTCCTCAGAAAGCGCTGCTGACCACCTCCTGGTATTTTACCTTTAGTCGCCCCTTACGACACCCACAGGTAACAATGTGACATTCTTTCATTTCTGGCCCGGCACCCCACAGGGCTTATTACTGTATACTGTTTGGTAATAACTTGAATAACAACAACAAGTTACTACTTGTTATGTGTGCCATTTATTCAAAAAAATGCCTGGATTACCATTCGGATGAAGATCTACATTATCAGATCATGTCAATCTGCGACGCCACCGCCACCTCCACGGTGTTTTGATATCGGAAAACACGGAAGCTTTAGCAAGATCGCGTGCATGAACAACTGAGAAACAACTGCGATAGCCTAGCAAGACATGTAATCTTTTTACAAAAGCGCGCACCAAGCTTTTTAGGAATTTGCGTATGTGTGCGTGAGTAAGGCACGCCGCCTGCATCCGTCCCCGTCCGACGGCCGAAGCTGTACTAAAAGGGGACAGGGACAAAACATCGCGGCTCTGTCCAAAATGGACGGAACGTGCGTGAATTCCACGCCGACCCGTGGTACAACTGCGATGTCCAACTGGTTGTACTACGGAGAAGTAAAGTTACCCATGGTTCAACTCTTTTTTTATATATTTATGATTATGATCCATGGTACAACTGTCTAACTGGTTGGACTAAGGGGATAAAGTAGTAAATGATCACCAAAAGTAGTATATGAAATTAAATTTATGTGGCGCATCGCCGGCCGCTGCCGCGGCACGCTCGCTTCGCTCGCTCGGCTCGCGCGATGTTGTAGTCACAAGTAACCTAACGCTCCTCCTCGCTTCGCTCGTCGTCGCACCTAAATATGACTTTGCCCTAGACTATAGATAAATAAATAACTAGTCGTCCATAGATAAATTCAGTAGTTCCCAGTAGTACAACTAGTTGAACCAAGGAAATAATAACTCACTCGAGTTGAATCATTGGTAAAGATATTTCCCCATAGAACAACCAGTTGAACCATATAAAAAAAGAGTTGAACCATGGGTAACTTTACTTCTCCGTAGTACAACCAGTTGGACATCGCAGTTGTACCACGGGTCGGTCACCCGTGAATTTAGCTATTTCATTCGTATAATTAAAACAATTACCTATTTGAAAAATGTAATGTGTACACGTTATAGAAAACACGTTGTTTTTTTAGTATTCAAAAACTGGTGACTTTCCGTGAAGTATTTACGCCGAACTAAGGGTTTATTTAATTGCTTAGACATAACTTTGGATTTATTTTCTATCGAGAAAACTTTAAGTAATCGTGTTTCTTTTTATGGTTTGAATCCTTAAATAACATATATATTAATTGCACAACTGAAAATTAAGAAATACAAATACAGCTAGGGATCAAACTAACGTAAGTATTTCACAATTGCCTCGGTGCAGGCTTAATAGTAATGCAAAATGTAAGGCTGTCAGCCAAGTCCAATTAAAGTTTTTTGTTTGTTTTCGCAACCAAGATTTAATTCACTTTAGCATTGTTTAATTTGTATGCGTTATAATCGGGAAAACTGTAAAAACTATACTTCATAGTTGTTAGTCTGAGGTCAATGGTATAAAGGAAGCTTTGAAATTGGTTATTGTTTATTATATAATCTTTAACATGCCAAGTCAGAAGAGATGAAATATGTAACTAATAACATTTTCGCGTTCACGCCTGCAAAGTGAATATAAAACGGGATTCGGACCCGCGACCGTTCCTAGAGTCTGAACATGCTCTGCCAGTTGAGCTATTGTGGTGAGTGAGTCACAGCTGAAATTTATTTATTCGTTGCTGTTGTTTAACCGTCATAAGCGGATGAAGGGAGACTTGACTTTGAATGAATTGAACTACAAACATGACAAATTTATCAATTCTCTGTAAACTTGTTTACGACGACGCAGCCCGATAATTCTTAAAATTATTATTTTTCACTATCGCCTGCCCAGCAAAGGTGTCTTTGCTGTTTATCTTTAGTACTTATTGTGTAATATTGACGGATTAGTAACCAATGGATGTTTGAAACGTGCACGAGGTTAAGAAATGTGTAAGCCTTTTACCAAAATCTCACTTGACGGTAAGTGATGATGTGGTCGAAGGTGTTAACAGCCTTAACTTAGAATCACTGGCTCTCAAGGACTGCTGCCGGAACACACCGTTAGGTGCTTGGCGACAGATTTTCTAGTTGAGGATGGTCGCTAGCCAGGTAATGGACTAACTAATAAAAAAAAACTATATAAAAACTAACTAACTTATGACGTTAATGTGAATTTGTTGGGTATTCATTATTTTCTTTTACGTTTTAGACCACTTCTTGGCTACGAGCATGCAGTGTATTTCGTGTTTTCCTTCGGTTTCCTCGTGCTCCGATGGCTGGCGGTCTCAATGGCAGCTTCAAAAGTACATACTGCAAGTAAAGCCCCCGCAAACGCCTTGTATGATGTCTCGTCTGCCACATACTGTGTTGAGGTTAGTAAATAATACTTAACGCTATATTCAGTATACGGTTTCAGTTAACGTTCAACTTGCATTAAATTGTACTTTATACACTTTTTTTAGAGTATTACCAAATAAATACTTTAAAAATATCGGTACTATTTAATACTTGTTTTAATGTCACAAATTGACGTATCTAAGTATGGCAATTTATGTAATACAAGCTTTCCGGCTGCGGCTCGGTTATCGCGTTAATCGGTTATCGCGCAAAACCAAGAACCTCTTTTTGTGCAGTTAGATAAAAACTATCCTATGTCCTTCCCCGGGTCTCAAACTATTTCCGTACCAAATTTCATCCACGTCAATCCAGTAGTTTTTAAGTTTATTAGTTGCATACAAAAATATAAACTTTCTTCTTAATAACATTAGTATAGATGAAGACATAAATAGTGCATTTTATGTGTATTTTCAATATTTATCTTTAAACTAGGTTAAACTGATAATTAGCTAGCGACCGGGGTGACGAGTATCCACATCAAAACATATTTTTGAACTAAAACTTAACAAAAAAACATACTATTTTTAATTCTTTTATGTGAGATATGCGTCCGCTAGTGAGTGATGCACAATACAGTGTATCTTAAATCACATACATAAGAAACAAAATGAAAGAAAAATACCTCAGTAAAAGCACATGAATAAATTATTTATTCATGTGGTAAAAGCATCAGCTGTTTTGCAAACGTGCGCGCCGCACCGTTCTAAACGGATCATTGAATAAACGAAGTAAAAATTCTCCCTTTGTTAAATGCTTCTGTATTTTAATGTGAACGTAACGAATTTATTTAACGTATTGAACGTGTATAGGAACGTACTGATGTAAGTTTCTACTCATATACCAGCACTGCATGAGTAGGTATTACAAGTACCTACTCGTAGTTATTTACATCATCGTAACTTACATCAATACGTTCCTGATAAATACTTCGAGGAATTTGTATTGAAATACAATCCAGGAATTTAGGAATCTCACCCTAAGAAGAACCCCGCACAGCCTTAAGACTAAGTTCTTTAACCAGTATATGTTGCTAGTAATGATTTATGGCAATGTGACGTGACCCTTAACTTATGCTCAAGCTCCGGAGTCCCTTATGACAAGATATGCTCGGAGTTTTTTTGCACGATATTTTTTTTTTATTACGTACTGGGTAGCACTTGACCACTATCTCACCTGATGTTAAGTGATGATGCGATCGATGATGGAGCGCGCTTACCCAGAAGATACCTATTCACTCGCGTTTTGAAGACCCCATATTGTACTTAACCGGAAACACAGACTCAGGCAGGGTGTTCCATTCCCTAGCGGTTCGTGTGACGAACGAAGAAGCGAATCGCTTCGTTCGGGTAAATGGAACATCCACCATATAACGGTGGCGCTTCTGAGTATCCCTGGATGTCCGATTATAGAATGGGGATGGGGGAATCAAATCATGCAGTTCCGTGGCACACTCCCCGAAATATATCCGATAAAATACCGATAAACATGCGACTTTGCGGCGATGCTCAAGGCTCTGGAGTCTCTTGCGTACAAGAAGGTCGTCGTTGATGAGTCGCTTGGCTCTCCTCTCAATAGCTTCCAGTGTCTCCAGCTGGTATTTGGCAGAACCATCCCAAAGGTGAGAACAGTACTCCAAACACGTCCGGACTTGCGCTTGATAGAGATTAAGCATCTGTCCCGGTGTAAAGTACTGTCTCACTTTAGCCAAAACACCAAGCTTTTTTTAGGCTAGCTGGGCTTTAGACTCAATATAGGAGCCAAAATTGAGAGTCGGTGATAAAGAGATGCCAAGAAGCTCTAGATGGTTACTTATCGGCACGGATACATCCCTGAAAGTAGGAGCCAGCTGAAAAGGGCTCCGTTTGGCGGAGAAAAGACACGCTTGGGTTTTGGCAGCATTGAACTTGACCAGATTGGCATCGCCCCAGTTGGAGACTGCCTTCAAAGAAAAGTTCAAGCGCTGTACCATCGCTTCCCTATAAGACTGGATTTGTAATGCACTGGTTCGTGCGTTAGATGTATAACTCTCCACAACGGTGCTGTCGTCTGCGTACCCAAAAATACCAGGTTTAAGCAGGTCGTTAATATGCAGCAGAAAAAGCGTTGCAGAGAGTACTGATCCTTGGGGGACTCCGGCATTTAAGGAATAAATAATTAATTTCGGAAGAGCAGCCATCGATGACCACTCGAATCGACCGTTCCCTCAAGAAATCAGAAATCCAAACACACAAACCAGTGGGAAGGCCGTATGAAGGAAGCTTGCTAATAAGGCTATCGTGCCAGACCCGGTCGAAAGCCTTGGAGATGTCGAGAGAGACAGCAATCGCCTCTCCGTGGTTTTCGATGGCCTCGCTCCAGATGTGAGTGGCATACGCTAAGAGATCCCCAGTGGACCGGTTTCGGCGAAATCCGTATTGTCGGTCACTAAGGAGATCGTTCACTTCTAGGTATGCCAGGAATCTGTGGTTCAGTACACATTCCAACGTCTTACATAGGATGGAAGTGACTGAAATAGGTCTGTAATTGGCAGGGTCTGCGCGACTACCTTTTTTGGGCACGGGCTGCACGTTTGCAAGCTTCCAGGACTTCGGCACTTGACCAGTCGTCACAGACAAGCGATAGAGGCGAGTCAACACAGGAGTCAACTCTGGCGCACACATCCTCAAGACTACAGCTGGTATACCATCTGGACCACTAGTTTTGTTCACGTCTAGATTGCGCAACGCTTTGCGTACTTCAGACTGTCGAATGCGGATTTCTGACATTAACGTCCCGCAATTTGACAGACTAGAAGGTACAGCATTACCAGCATCTAGACGTGAAGACTCTGCAAACAGAGTAGCAAATAAATTTGCTTTCTCTTCAGCAGTATGCGCTAGTGAGCCGTCTGGTTTCAGCAGTGGAGGCAGTGAGGGACGGCAGAAGTTCTCTTCGATCGATTTCGCCAGGGACCAGAACGCTTTGCTCCCCGAGGGGTAAGAAGCAAGTTTGATCCCTGTTCGGCGTATGTGGTCGAAACGAGCCTTCTTGAGAGCCTTTTTGCAAGACTTGGCGGCTAGGTTAAATGCTTTCTTCTTTTTTTGCGTACATCTCTAGATTTGTGGGTTCGAGCGCCTGCCCAGGCTAAGTAGGCCTCATGTTTTGACGCTTCTGCATCTCCACATTTGGCATTGAACCATGGTCGAGCTTTGCTGGACAGCGAGATGTCAGAAAATGGAATGAAATATTCCATACCCTGACGTAACACTTCTGTCACAGCATCCGCGCAAGCTGAGGGATCGCTCGAAGAAAAACACACCTGCCACCAAGGGTAAGACGCGAAAAAGTAACGCATCTCATCCCAATCTGCTGACCTGTATCGCCACACATTTGGGAGTTAACTGATACAGACTTCACCAGACAGTGGTCGGAGCTACCCAAAGGTGATGAAACCGACACCGAGTAGCGGTCTGGATCTGTTGTCAGCAGAAGGTCCAAGCAGTTGGCTGTGTGGCCATCAACATCTGGTATCCTTGTAGCTCCTTGGACCAGCTGAGTGAGGTCTAGCGTCAAGGCAAGCTTGCGCATCTCTGGACCAGCGTGGTCTGTGCTCTGGTATGGGTATAGTCAGTCTTGATGGTGGGCGTTGAAATCCCCCAGAAGCACTAATTGAGCAGAAGGATACCTCTGTTGGGCCATATCGGCCGCCTCACTAAGGTAGTTTGCGAGCCTAGTCGTCTCCTCGTCTCCGCTGTGCGAACGGTAGACAATAGCATAAATAATTTTCTCTATGCCATTGTCCACCAGAATCCACATGATTGAAAATTTGGGGTCTTCAAGGTTGCGGAGACGCCGATTGCAAATGTCGTCGCGTGCATACATACAAACTCCCGCCCTGGCTTTGAAGCTATGTTCAAGAATGTAACCGGGGTAGGCAAGGTATGCCGCGTCAGCTGGACATTTGATCTGCGTCTCCGTGAGGAACAGAATATGCAGTTTTTCGGTCTCTAGATGGTGGTGGACCGAGTTGATATTAGAGTGCAAGCCTCGAATGTTTGAGAGGTGCACTAGGAGGGAGAGGACAAGCTTCCGCTGTTGAACCTTTATTCTGTTTTTTCCTTTCATTTTATGGGGAGTGAAAATAGGTAAAGGGAAACGGAAGTGGAAACGAGGCGCATACTACTAACCCGTGATACAAACTAAGCCTTTCCACCCTGTGGGAACCAATCCTGGAGACCGTGGGGACGCCCGATATAATCCGAAATGAGGAAATTTGCCGAAGAAACAAAGTCTATAGCTTTCAGAATTCGCAAGTTGAAGTGGCAATCGACTTAAATATTAAAGTGCACACAAATATAAATAAGCTAGTGGCCCTTATTTTGTTTTGAGTAGAATATAATTATATATATATAACACCCAGGTCCCTCATATTATGTGGGACCGCTTGAAACAAAGGGTTAGAGAGAATGAGTGAGTGGTCTACAACCAACAGCAGCTGACTGACGCTTTAATACGTCTCTGGGAGGAGATTCTAGATGAAAACGTAAGGAATTTGATCCAGAGTATCCATGCGAGGCTTCAGGAGGGCATTGCTAAGAGAGGAAGACATACTCATTACTATAAAGAAGAAACAAAAGCAACAGTATTTGTCTTTTCCGGTGATTTTATTTTGTTCATGTCCATTAAAAATGGCCAATTTAATTATGAAGTTAAAAAAAAGCAAATCATGATCATTATTCACACAATTGTTTGCCTATTCACACAATTGTTTGCCTACATTGTAAGCAATAACATTAATTTGTAGTTACATAAGTTAAACAATGTAATCTGTACTGTTTTCGTGGTACAGCAACAAATATAAGTGGCCCTTATTTTGTTTTGAGAAGTATGTATATTATCTGTTTTACTTATGCCTATGAAACTTAAAAACAATTAAAAGTTGTGACTTGTACTTTAATCGACAATCCGTTGGTTTTGGATTACTGTATAGGTAGTTGGAGAGTTGGAGAGATAGAATTCTTAGCTACCCTCGGGGAAACTTCAGCGGTAGTTTTCTCAAACTCTATACAAATTCGTACTGAAAACCCTAGAACTTGTGCAACTGCTCTTATACTTCACGATATGATACAATAAAAACGGTTTATTAATAATCGTAGTGTTTGAACAGGTGTACAGATAATAAGGACGTGACACTGTTATGGACAGGATGATGGTTGGCATCAGGTACAGTAATCCAAAAATGCATAAACCATTGATATACTTGCATGTAAATAGCAATTACATTGTACAACTTATAATAAAGGCCTATAGTTTTACAGATACAACACTTTATGTTTTTTGAACTTTGAAAGCTTTCTCCGAGGCTAATGAATTTCCCCTAATTGTGAGACTCTAGATGAGGACAAACGAAATATATCCGTGGTACGATGTTAAAGTAGCTACAGTAGACACAAAGCCTTGGCTTTTTCAGCGCTACGAAGCAATGAATCTATTGACATACTTTTAGTTCCCCATTTAAAATGTCCACTTTAGCTTTATACATTGATTTTCTCCGGCGATTCTTGCAGCAAAGGCCCTAAGATACTGCCCCTCTCCTGTATTTTACACAGCTGGATTTAGGAATTTTTTTGTTGTTTATTTACTACTTTTGTAATTTCAGTATTCTGTTTTCGGACTTGTGAATTGTGATTGTAAATAACTATCACATGCATTCTCAAGCTTTACCCCTAATACAATACCGACCTAGCTATTTTAAAAGTTTAACTTGATTGACACATCAAATAAGTTTAAAGTCAACAATTAATATCAATGTATTTGTTTTTGTATCAAACAAAACTCGCCTGTGCTGTGCGTAGTTGTATTCAAAGGGCGCATAAGAAATTAGTACTTGATTTAAACATAAAATTATTTTCTCAATTAGAGTCAATTTGTAACGGTGGTTGTTTTGATGTCAAGTTTATAAATTAAACATGAAATATACTTAAGATAACAAAATTATTAATAAATGTTGTGCTTATTCAATTGTTTCAACGTCATATTTATATAATTTTTCAGTAACAGTAGTAAAATGCCACCGTTAATACTCGTCGTGTACTGTAAAAACAGTAAGCAGATGTCGGAACGCTTAAAAACAAAAAAGGCGAATACCAAAGTCGGCAACTTTACCGCTACTTAGTAAGCATTACGAAACAAGTTTAGGGTCAAACTTAACCGTATAATGCTAAAAAACTTTGTGTACCTACAAGATTTCTAGATCCTTGAATTTCAAAATATTTTTAACAATTACTGATTACGATAATGTTGAGAATTAAAGTGTTAGATTATTTGGGCATTTTGAATTATATATAAAAACAATAAAAGTATGTTACAAACGTTCCTAAATATAAAGCATTTATAAATCATAATGACAAAATAAGAGTAGGTAAAAATAATAATTTTGCAGTATAAAATAAAATTAAGCACAAGAATAATTGTCATGGGTACAAATTGTAAGTAAATTTACAAAGGTTAAAATAAGTATTTCAAAATCGAGAGATAGCAATATTACAAAACTAAAATTTAAACTATAATAAATATATATTACATATTTTAATGACTCATCGTGCGCACGATCGAGAAACGCGCTCGATGAGTCAAGACCTCCTGAGGATGATTCGTGTAGAAGTGAAACGCGTCGAAAATGATTCTACTAAAGTAGAAACGCCATGCAGCTAAAGCATGGCGTTTGTGACGTCACATCGGCTTAGCAGGAAAATTTTGCGAGTGTCGCTAAATATATTTTAAATTATTTAGGCGTTTCATTAAAATGTTAATTTAATGTTTTCTTTAAATATTTGTTATCATTAAAAATGGATTTTCGCAAATTAACGCCTGAGTCCATTCATTAAAATTTAGACACTACTACAATTTATCATCCTAAAACTCCTTCACTGAATATTAGCATTTGTCAATCAAAAGTCTAAATAATTAATGTTTACATGTATTAACACAGCAAATCTTAAAATATTCTGATAACTTATTGTATAATCTAATACTCAAACAATACGAGTTATTTGAGTGCATCACTATACGTTGTTTGGAAATTATTTAATTTCTTAATAAAAAAGTTTTTTTTTTTATTCCTGTTATGTTAGCCCTTGACCACTATCTCAACTGATGGTAAGTGACGATGTGGTCGAAGATGTTGTTCAGAGGTTAGCCTGAATTACTGGCTCTCAAGGACAGCTGCCGGAACACACCGTTAGGTGCTTGGCGACAGATTTTCTACATGAGGGTGGTAGCTAGCCAGGCGGACATTCGCAAAATGCCCTATGTAACGTGTAACGACTGCCATAACCGGGACCGACGGCTTCACGTGCCCTCCGAAGCACTGAAGCGCTTAGTAGTAAAGTCATGACCGCGGCGCACGTTGCTTAACATTGCTGATCGATTAAGAACAGCTAAGCAAACTTCGCTACGAGCGCTTTTAAACAATTTTATGATAAATTTTGTCCTGGTTAGTTCAAATTATTAAAAAAAGTACTGAATACTTCGGCTATTAGTTCCTTTTGTCTACATTTTTTATCATCTACAAGTATGGATTTAATCTTAGTAGGTGTGACATTTTCAACAATTACATTACAAGCAGATTAATATTGCAAATTCATTACTATTTACTATGTATTTTTATTATTTTTACTATTTATTTTACTATGAAGCGCTCATAGCGAAGTTTACTTAGGTGTTCTCAATCGATCAGCAAAGTTAAGGGTGAACTGGCCGGACGGTTCTCCATACAAATGCCGTTGGGTGATCACTCCCGTATTTGAGGATTTAGGTCCAAAACAAAGCATAATACCGATTGATCTCGTCATTATCTAGGCTTGTATGATGCCGAAATTTCAATAAAATAATTAACCTGGGAATTATGAGCCTCGAAACATTTTCATATAAACTTTTCGAGGCTCATAACTTACAACTTAATTATCTTTTTAAAATTTTGGCATCATACAAGCCTAGATAATGACGAGATCAATCGGTGTTATGCTTTATTTTGGACCTAAATCCTCAAATAAGGGAGTGATCACCCAACGGCGTTTGTATGGAGAACCGTCCGGCCAGTTCACCCTTAAGCAACGTCGCGCGCGGTCATGAGTTGGATGGGTGACCGTTAGTGACATTACTACTGAGCGCTTCCGTGCTTCGGAGGGCACGTTAAGCCGTCGGTCCCGGTTGTTATCTTAGGATGGCAGTCGTTACAGCATGGTGGTAGGGCATTTTGCGAATGCCCGCCTGGCTAGCTACCACCCTCAAGTAGAAAATCTGTCGCCAAGCACCTAACGGTGTGTTCCGGCAGCTGTCCTTGAGAGCCAGTACTTCTAGGCTAGCCTGAACAACATCTTCGACCACATCATCACTTACCATCAGGTGAGATAGTGGTCAAAGGCTAACCTATCCAGGATAAAAAAAAAAAAAAAAAACTATCCTTAGATTTACATAATTTTATAATTTTTGTGCCAACAGTTATTCTATATAATAAAGAAAAGTGGTGGTCGATTGATGTCATTAGGCTAGCCCCTATTAAATAGGACCCAATAAATTTCACAAAACGTGTGTGTTAATATTTGCCCGATATTGAACGGAGTGACGAATAAAGTGTTCTATATAAGATTGGTTTCATACATACCGTTAATATTTCACAGATACAAAGGTTCCTAGATCAACTACACGGTGACACAGTTTCGTTGAGCGGCCTTCAGTTCTTCAATGTTAAACGTGGATTGGTCCTTTCGGTGAGTAGTAACTGTTTTAATAGTTTTTATGCACATAATATTCAGATGTAATTAAGTCTTCTAAATTTTCATACAGATATAAAAAACTGGCCAGCTGCTAGTCGTAGTCGAAAACTGACACACAGCTTATAAATCCAATTTTAAGTCCGTTTTTTAATATTTGTTGGTTAGTGAACCATTATGGTACTTAATTTGAGATTCCTGACTGGTTTGGGTTTTTGAGGCAGACTCAAAAATGGTCTACGTTGAAAATTTTGAGGCCATTTCCGCTTCCCCGAATCTCGCGAATCCCGCGAAAGCTCACTTGGTTAGAGCATACCCCGGCTATAGAGCAGGGGTATGCTCTGACCAAGTGAGCTAACATGACATGACGTCATAACTCAAATCTTTCCTTCCATCCAGGACGCGGGTTCGAATCCCGCACAAGACTTAAATTTTTCATATCGTACATTTGTGATTTTGTATGTAATCCGCATAGCAGGCGTTAATGCAAACCTAACAATATTAAAACTAACACTTACATCTTTCTAAGTATTGAGGTGCAGTCAATACATGGCTTGCGATGGCTTATTTTCACCCGAATCGCCATCTAGGTACGATATAATGAACTATATGACTCAAGGTGAGTTTTGAGCCATCCTACTTAAATTAGAACCATTTCGCTACCAAGTTCCATGTCTAAAGGCGTAAGTAATAATTATTAATTGATCTGTGGTACAAATTGCAAAATGCGGTTATCTACTACAATATTGTTTCCTTTATTTATCATCTACCTCATTGCTTTGGAAACTCAAAGTGAGTATACAAGGAAGTTATATCAGAATTGGTTTGCATGATATTCGGAGTCTGCTTATATTTCAACTAATTAAACAGATCTTCTTCGTACTTTCCGGCTTTGAAGAACCACTTTGTGGTGTTGTTTTGATCGTGATTTCAAATACAGATTTCCGTTTATTTCCGGCTTGCCACTTTTTGTTTATATTATAAAGGCAAACAAAAGAACGTTGCAAACCTTTACTCTTTACTGTACATTATTTTTGTGTTAATTAGCAGCATTTATTATACTGGCTAGCTTCCAGTCATGTACTTACAAATTCTCTCGCCAAGTACCATACAGAATGATGCAGTTGCTGTTCTTTATAGCCAGTTTGCCTTATAGTTTTTTTAATCTACCTTTTGTAGGTTAAACTTGTTCACGTCATCATCAGTGAAGAACATAAGAACATGAGAGATAGTCGTTTTATGCTAGCCAGTAAAAACGAGGCTGGTATACCAGTTTTTTACACTGTAATATTATTAAAAATATAGGCAATCAAGCATTCAAAAGGTACTCAGTCATAATATTTAGGATGAAAGTTTTTTATTGTAACCACTAAATGTAAAACATCTATGAATTACAACAGCCTAAACAAAATAAATACCAAGAACAACATGATAAATACTAGCATTTTATTATTTCCAGATTGCTGGCACCATTGTTACCTACGAGCTCGTTCTGATGCAGTTCACAGGAGTTTCGCCAACTTCATCACCGGTTTAGAGATAGTTAATGGTCAAAAAAGTTGTAATGTTGTCAATTTCACACTGTACGTGTTGGAGTAGAGTCGTTTCAGTCAAGTGTGCACACTTTTCCCTTTGAGTGCTCACCGTGTTATCAAATAATATATATAAAAAGTAGGGAAATGAAAATATTGTTAAGAATAGAACATTTATTTAGATTATTTATTTGTATAGCAACGACAACAATAAGTGTCCTAATATTTTAGGAAAATAAACGTAATGATGGTAAGGCGAAACTTGAAACGTATTGGGGGTAGACAAATTTGCGGCGGTCCCCTGTGCAGAACAAACTTGCTTCTTGCCCTTCACAAAGCTTTCTGGTCCCCGGCGTAGTCCATCGAAAAGAACTTCTGCCATCCCTTACTGCCTCCACTGCTGAAACCTGACGGCTCACTAGCGCACACTGCTGAAGAGAAAGCAAATTTATTTGCTACTCTGTTCGCAGAGTCTTCACGTTTAGATGCTGGAAGTGCTGTACCTTCTAGTCCGCCAAATAGTGGGACGTTAATGTTAGAAATCCGCATTCGTCTGAAGTACGCAAGGTGTTGCGCGGTCTGGACGTGAACAAAGGTAGTGGTCCAGACGGTATACCAGCTGTAGCTGTACCCCTGCATGGACTCGCCTCTTTCGCTTGTCTATGACGACTGGTCAAGTTCTGGAAGCTTGCAAACGTGCAATATATGGTTGATATTAAATTCACCCGAACGAAGTGATTTGCGTTTTCGTTCATGATACGAACCGCCAGGGAATGGAATTACCTGCCTGAGTCTGTGTTCCTGGTTAAATACAATATTGGGGTCTTCAAAACACGAGTAAATAGGTATCATCTGGGTAAGCACGCTCCATCATCGATCGCATCATCACTTAACATCAGTGAGATAGTGGTCAAGTGCTACCTAGTACGGTATAAAAAAGCCACATCAATATGTTTTATTAACGAAATAATCCCAGACACCAAACAATTATAAGTGCTAAATTAAATTGCATATAATTAATAAGTCTAAACTGTTTTTTTCATTACTCTGTGCCTAGCGGGGATCATAAACTATTTACTATTGACTCTCAGAACTGTAAATCTAACGAGTCTGCCCTTGCATACCTTACAATTGAATAAAGGTACTTTTTTTTGTAGTCACAATAGAATGTTAGCATATTACCAATAACCTTGTTTATCAAAATAAAAAACGGCCATGTGCGAGTCAGACTCGGGCACCAAGGCGAGGGTTCTATACAACTACAAGTTTTTACGGCACCCTCGCTGTTTATAAGTAAAATGTATTGTATTTTTATTGTTATAAATAAAATAAATACGTAACATTTTAAATTAATTAAAAAAAATCTTATTCTAAGATGTAACTAAAAATTTGCAACAAAAATTGAAGACTGCAGTGTAAAAACGTTTTCGCGTTCTCCTCTAAAATATATTATTTTTTAGGAGATATTATATATTGATTATGGGAAACCCCCCTTTGCAGAGGGAGGCTGAGTTTAGCTCTGGACTATCTGGCTGATACATTACAGTACTATTCACGACTACCGCTGAGAAGAGATGAGGAGATCCTAGTAAAAGCCCGGGATCCACGAGCAATGCTTCAGTTTACACATATTCCGAAAAAAAAAGAAAACGATAACCACGTCGGGAAAATGTAAAAGAAACTTAGTACCTACCAGTTTTAGAGCATCTTTAAAACTTGCACAATTGAAGTTTTCATAAAGCATCTGAGCCATTATGGAAAGTGTTCTGCGTTCAAAAGTATATAAGGCTTGTCCTTTTCGTTCTGTGGCCTTACATCATAGGCTTATCAAGTGTTCTTGTGCGTTCTATTTATGGTCAAATTTTACTCTTAACCCCTTGGAATCAGCAGGACAATATAGGTCTATTTATAAATAAAGTTCTATTGTTTTCATTATCTAAATACTAGAAAATTTTGTTGCCAAGCACCTAACAGTGTGTTCCGGCAGCAGTCCTTAAGAGCCTGAAAAACTACAGGCACATGAGACTTAACAACTGTATGTCTCAGTGTGACGGGAGCAGTGCAATTCGTCACATGACGAAATGCATCTATTATAGGAAGAGGTTAATCCGCTTAACATCAGATGGGCCTTGTTCGTGCTTGTTCCGACACATTAACATAAAAAAATCTATGATGCACATGAATTAAGCTTCTGAGATTGGTCTCAACATTACTGCAGTCAGTTTATACCACAAACCTTATACCTTCATTTTTGATTGACTAGCACATACAACGCCAGCTAAGGAGATGCCTATTTTCATACTTATGTGCCCCACTAGCAAAATGCAGGCGCCTTGATCAAAGTTGTGTATCTTTATAGGTTTTATATTAATGATTTAGGGACAATACGTCCTGTTTTTTTTTCTAAATAGTGGTATTTAAATGTTAACCTTCTGTGAGAACAACCTTAACTTAACGTTTAACGGTAATAACGTTAAACGTTAAATTAAGTATTTATGTTTTCAAAAACCGGCTGTACTCACGCGTATTGGTCGAGATTGTCGACCTAGGTTTCGGGCATGTCCGATGCCCTTCATCAGGTGAGTTCACGCGTCTAAACCGCAGCGACGACTCCGCGCAACTGCTCGTTCTGCGCGGCGCGAGAGAGGAGGCGCGGGCGCGGGGGCGGCCAGTGGGCTGGGGGAACGCCCCGCGCACCACTGTGCTGATGGTAGTGCATCCTCTTCGTCACTGAGCTCTTCGTCGAAATCTCCAACACAAACACTGCTGACTGTGTCAGACTCTAGACACTCACACTAGATGTTATTACCTACAGTAACTATGTATTCGTTTATTTCCGTTACCAAATTGATGTTCAGCTATAACCCGAGAAAAACCAATAAACATCGCTTAAATATTTAAAAAACCATACTCAATTGATCACTATTCACCGTTTCCTTTCATCATAATCTCATATTATTATTTTTTTATATTGTTATGTTTGCAATAACGCCTGCTATGCGGATTACATTACAAAATCACAAATATACGATAGGAAAAATTTAAGTCATGACTCGAACCCGCGTCCATCCACCCCTTGAGCCGGGGCATGCTCCAACCAATTGAGCCAACATGACATGACGTCATAACTCGAATCCTCCCTATCGTTCCCCAATCTTTGTGATTGATTGTCCTCTTTGTCATTTTGTAAAGCTCATATTAAATAGTCTATGTTTACCTAAAAACTCCATTATATACCTTATAACTTTCCATCAATTTATCACGACATAATCTTATCGGCAATTGTGACTACCACAGTGCATAACATTGACGTGGGTGTCAGACAGCTTTTTTTTTTTACATGGTAAGTATATAAAAAATGGATGGTGGACCTAATTAAAATACTAAGAAAAAACAGACATCCTGTCTTGATCATCGTTATGTTCCGAAACATAAAAAGGGAGCCAACGGAAAATGCGCGAGGCCCACCTGTTGTTAAGTGGACTAACATATGCCTATAACACATGCATTTCGTCACAAGTAAAGAATTGCACTGCGTCGGTCATACTGAGACATACAGTTATAAAGTCTCATGTGCCCGTAATTTTACTGGCTCCCATGGACTGCTGTCGGAACACACTGTTAGATGCTTGATTTTCTACATAAGGGTGGCCAGGCGATCATTCGCAAAATTTTATATTAAAGATCAAAAGATGATTTTCCACGATATAAGATTGTGAAGCGCTCGTAGCGAAGTTGACTTAGCTGTTCTCAACCGATCAGCAAAGTTAAGGAACGTCGCGCGCGGTCATGAGTTGGATGGGTGACCGCCAGTGATATTACTACTGAGCGTTTCCTTGCTTCGGAGGGTACGTTAAGCCATCGGTCTCGGTTGTTGTCTCAGGACAGTCGTTATAGCATGGTGGTAGGACATTTTGCGAACGCCCGCCTGGCTAGCTACCACCATCAAGTAGAAAATCTGTCGCCAAGCACCTAACGGTGTGTTCCGGCAGCTGTCCTTGAGAGCGAATACTTCTAGGTTAGTCTGAACAACATCTTCGACCACATCATCACTTTTTGTGGTGAGATAGTGGTCAAAGGCTAAAAGCTATCAGGCATAAAAAAAATTATTATAAACTTACATTTTGACATGCAAAGAAAAAATACCCATTTCAATAACAGACGTATTTTCCAGCGTGGTATCAACTTCACGTTTCAGTAGCTATAAGCTGTGCAATTCATTGAGCTGAAGGATCGTTTATCAGAGCGCAAATTGTGCCACATACCGGAACTTTCAGGATTCATCTGGAACTTTCCGAATATATCCGAAGTTTATACGGGCGTACAGTTCGTACAAGTATATTCATACCGGAAAGTGGATTGTGTTGTGGCTTTTCACACAAAATGCGGATTATTTGAAATTATTCCACAATAAGTTCAATTAGATCAGCTTAGATATCAGTCCTCGTTTTCTTATACAGAGACCTTAACCACTACTCTTGGAATATTTTGTCACCAAGCGAAAGTTACCATTCTCGGTAATACCTGTTTACCATGCTTCTTCGCTCACAAATTTGCGCGCAGAATGCATAACATCTAATGATCAGGGTGACAAGTGCAACTCTGCAATTTTTTAGGATCTCTAAATCTATACCATCAGGTAAAAAATTGATTGTCACAACAAACAGTTTAATAAACCGCTGTCTGTTTTATTTGCAGTGGGAAAGTTGTTGTGTGTGTATTATTGTGACTCACTTCAGTTACAGCTTAAGGAATCAAGGATACCTTGTCATTACTTTGTGATTTTTTAGATTTAATATTTGTACTCCGATAAAATAGGGGTTAAGGTATATGAAATTGCCTTTTTATTGTAATAGGTAATTCAAATTGACATAGAACCTTCATGGCTTGAGATTTTTGATTCTACTTCTAATGACTAGATTTCTGTTTATTTATTTTTGCTATTATTGTTCTGGGTAAGGTATTTAATAATATGGGTAAAAAGATTCGTAGATTGTATGGTCTTCTGCATGTTTCCAAATTTAATAAAATACAAAATTTAATTTAATCCAAATTTAATTTAATTTCAATTAAAACACATGTTTGGTGACAGTAGGTATATTAAATATATCTATTAGTAATATTAAAATATATTAGATTATACACAAGGGGTAAATCTGTGTCTCAACTTCAAAAATAGGGTTATTCTTGTTGTTTTGGGTACTATACTATAAATGGGTATTTTTAAAACTCAAAACAACAACGATACGAAACACAAATAAGGTATGGTAAGCCACTTTTTGAAATCCTCGCAAACAGCTATATATAAATAAATATGTAATAAAATCTGTCCGTTTACTTAGATGTTAGCAAAAATCAATCTATCACACATATATATCTATATCGCGTGTCCACCAAAAAAGCATAAATATTCCATCAAATAAAAAATAGGATTTTTTACAAACGCAAAACAAGATACAAATTTTCTACTCGTACTGCACATAACTGGTAACTATTTCAATCAAATGTAGCGAACTTAGCCCACAATTAAGAAAAAATACTATATAGCTGGTAGGCTGCCTATTGTCACTTCCTAATCTGTTAAGACGTGATGTTTAGCTTTAAAAGACAGTTGCTGGAACATACTACTTGCTGCTTGGTGATATATTTTCTACTTCAGATCAGAGTAGCTAGTTAGGAAAAGTGCTCAACCACATTGCAGTGAAGCTCAAAATCACAGCTGAATTCGAAACTTGGATCCCGGCCTAGTCGACATCGCCATTGCCACAGCAATAAAATTATTCCATCTATTTATTATTACAAACCTAATAACTGCGCCAATAGAATCAGCGCTTGAGGCTATAATTCCTTCAAGATAATAGTCCCAATAGTGCGAGGCACAGTTAGGCTTTAATTAATAACACGTTACTTTCGTAATTTCACGATAATGTCTACAAATTTCAATTGGTAATTATTTTGTACAGGATTAACTAGACTTGAAATTGTA
This sequence comes from Plagodis pulveraria, assembly GCA_963890685.1. Classification (NCBI taxonomy): domain Eukaryota; kingdom Metazoa; phylum Arthropoda; class Insecta; order Lepidoptera; family Geometridae; genus Plagodis; species Plagodis pulveraria. The sequence continues at coordinate 9,701,007 of OY982950.1, forward strand.
GATCTTTCTTACTAAGTACAGCTTCTTACCATATGTACCTTGATGGCGGCGCCACCACACAAGGTGGTGGAACGCAGAAGATGTCTTCAGCATAATAAAATTAGGGGACAGGATAGGCAACATTTAAGGCGATTACTTTAGGGATTTCTGAGTTAGACCCAATCGAGGTGCAATTTAGATAAATACTGTTACTTATTGCTTTTACTAATATTTTTGCAAGCGCATAAATGTCTTAGTAACTTATGTACCTATTTAGTGGCCCGTACATTGAGCATTTTAACCAATAACCACACGCGGAACGCTTCATTAATTAAAGTTAACATGGGTGGACACAACTAAATATATCTGTCTACTTCTACACATTCAAGGATAAACAAGAATTTTAATTTTCGACAAATGTTACAATATTTTATTTTTGCAATAACGCATGCTCAGCGGATTACATTAAAAAATTACTAGAGGACAAATCTATCCCCATATGATGGTTAATAACGAGAGGAAAAAACAGAGTTATGAGTCATATGTCATGTTGGCTTTATTGTAAGAGCATACCCCGGCTACAAGGGTGGATGCACTGAGAAAAACGACTAATTTGATCTTTTACCGTTGAAATGTAACTACGTAAGATGAATTCACAACTCTTAAGATGATTTTCACCCATCAATAAAAATGTACCATGTTTTATAATAAACACAATCGTCAAAACCGCCTTCCGTAAAGTATTTTCAGAATTGAACTTGTTATACGATACTTGCAGTATTGACCATAAAATATACCTTACTTTTACGGCGGTTTATATACGATGATTATCTATCTATAACGTACGACTTAATCAGCCTCATCGAAAAGTCAATATTTAAGAAAGACCACAAAATACACCTTAAATGAAGACGAAAAGAAATATTCGCCTTCACTGACCTCGTTTAACGCCTTCTAGTTGGAAGTCGTTTTTGTACGTATTTACCTTTGGTCGGTTTTTTGCCTTCATACCATATAAATTGGCCGTCATTAGGGCGCTTTGACTTTAGATTTTTCTCAGTGTACCCTAAACATCAGCATGGGAGAAAAATAGGTTCAGTATTGCTCTTAATTATGCAGTTATCACATGCTTTACTTCTTACTAAGGAAATAGTTGAATATGTAAATTAAAACTCCCGAAGGTTTTAACAATTGTGCAAAGTTTATTTTGGTAATTATGTAGGCGAATTCAGTTTATAACATTTTTAGGGTAATATGGCGATTTCTGGGACGTCAATTTTATCTCGTCAGGTATACAAAAACTTGCTCCACGCTTTACCAAACGGAGCTAAGCAGCGCTAACTGAAAAAAAACACATAATCACATTCATAGGCTCTATAAAAAGTATTGCCACTTACAAATTCAAAGTGTCACTCATCTTGATTGCTAAAGTTTATTGGCGTTGAGTTGGTCGTTTAGTTTCGGCAAAACAACAAAATACAAAGTAAGTACAATTCAGCGAGCAGTGCAGAATAAAAGTAGTAAACCAGCGGATATAGTAGGAGTTATAATGTCGTTAACCACGAAAGTGCTGTAAAATGTACGGTAGATTGCAATTTTGTTAATGTTTCGTTGAAATTTTGACAATGTTGTATATTCACTCGTAAAACCTGGTATTAGTACCGTTAGTTACAGTGGCTTTCTCTAGAAATATCGTACACAATTTAATTTAAAAATTTCTTTCTAACAAATATATAAACTACCGGCGCATTTTAATTCTGAGCCATGTTTATAAGCTTTTCTCGAGAATCATTATGAATCGTCTTACTCATAGGTTTGATGACTTCCAAACCCTCGAAAAAGCCGGGTTCCGAAAAGGCTTTAGCACCATATACCACATCCATACGCTCCACCAGATTATACAGAAGTAAAAAGGCCATTCTTTGTAGCGTTTGAAGACTATGAAAAAGCCTTCCATTTAATTTAAACCGGAGCGGTGCTGCTCTCAGCGATGCCAAATTGACCGTATGTATTAGGTCCTTACATATGAAATTGGCGTTTTGTATGGGAGGAACAAAAAGTCGAATATTTTTTAATATAATATATTTAATTAATCAAAGTATGAACCATTATTTTCTATGCACTTTTGCCATCTCATAGGTAGTTCATTGATCCCTTTACTAAAAAAACCAGTCGGACGGGAATCAATAAAATCTTTGAAGGCGATTTGGACTGCCCCATCGGAGTTGAATTTTTTCCCTTGCAAGAAGTTATCCAAATTTCGAAAAAAATGGTAATCTGTTGGAGCAAGGTCCGGGGAGTACGGAGGATGTCTTAGACTTTCCAATTGAAGCTCTTCTAATTTAGTAGCCGTCTGTAGCGCAGTGTGTGGTCTAGCGTTGTCGTGAAGCAGCAGTGGCGTGGAGCGATTGACCAGCCTAGGTTGTTTAGCCGCTAGCTTTTCCATCATGGTTTGCAATTCCTGACAATAGACATCAGCCGTAATAGTCTGGCCAGATTTGAAAAAACTGTAATGAACAATACCGGCACTAGTCCACCAAACGCTTACAAGTAACTTTTTTGGGGTTAATTTTCGCTTGGGGCAGGATTTGGCTGGCTGGCCAGGATCTAACCATTGCGCTGAGCGCTTCCGATTATCGTAAAGAACCCATTTTTCATCACAGGTAATGATTCGGTTTAAAATACCTTCATTATTGTGCCGGTTTAGTAATGTAACGCAGCAGTCGACGCGCGTTTGCCGGTTTGTTTCAGTCAATTCGTGAGGTACCCACCTTTCAAGCTTTTTAATCTTCCCAATTTGCTTCAAGTGAATTAAAACAGTTTTATCACTAACATCGCAGCCTGCAGCTAACTCGGACGTGGTTTGCGATGGATCCGCTTCCACAATAGCCTTCAACTCTTCATTATCAACTTGAGTCTCAGGCCGTCCACGGGGCTTGTTCTGCAGGTCGAAATTTCCAGAACGAAAACGTTGGAACCAAAAACGAACTGTGTTTTCTTTTGCAACACGACCGCCATACACATCATTCACCCTTCGAGTTGTTTCCGCAGCACTAGTGTCACGGCGGAACTCGTACTCGTAAATAATGCGATATTTAAGGTTTTCCATTTTGTAAAATGAGTGACGCAAACAGAAAAAAACAGAAGAAAAAAAACAAATGAATGACGATCATCGAAGCACAAATACATGAGTCTATAGCTGTACAAATTTGAATTTGGAATTCCTTACCAAAGAGGAGAAATTCGTGATTAAAGTGGCCAGTACGAAAAACGCCAATTTCATATGTAAGGACCTAATATATCAAGCCCTAAATTGGTTGAATAAAAAAGACACCACTTTTTTATGCCTTAGACCACTCTCTCACCTGATGTGGTATTATTATATGTTCTATGACCTGATGGTAGGTGACGATGTCGTCAAAGATGTTGTTCAGGCTAACCTAGAATTACTGGCTCTCAAGGACAGCTACCAAAACACACCGTTAGGTGCTTGGAGACAGAATTTCTACTTGAGGGTGGTAGCTAGCCAGGCGAGCATTCGCAAAATGCCCTACCACCATGCTATAATGATGCCATTCTAAGGGTCATCATTCGACGGCTTAACGAGAGGTTGTGGTTTTTTTGGAGTTTTATAGTGCGTCAAAATCCGTAACGAAAATTACACCAAAGTCAACGGACGAAGCTTTCAAAATTTGCAAGTTGAAGTGGCGATGGCCACATCACTCGATGAACTGATAACCGATGGAGAAGAAGGGAAGAAACAGATTCTGTAGTGGTTACCACACTACACTGGAAGACGTCGAGTTGACAAGCCTATATGTAGATGGACGACATCGTAAAAGTTGCGGTTACAAGTGGCTAATAGCCGTTCAATGTGGCTTTCTACGGAGGCCTTTGTTCAATATTGGAAGTCTTCCGGCTGACTATGAAAAGTTTTAAATAGAATGACGTGAAGCTTAATGTATTTACATAATTTGCAGAAACCTTGTTTAACCTACTTGACTGACAGTGGACGCTGACTTTGAATTGGAAATGTAATAATACCATGTATTTTTAAATTATTTCTGTCGGTAACTTAATTGTCCTGTGCTTTTTAACTTTTCGTTTTATTAACCAATAGTGGTTGGCGTTGTAGTCAGTATGTATCATATTATATGGGCAAAGCTTGTTGCTATCCCAGGGCGTACCCTTATGCACTGAAAGATAGCTGTTTCAATACTATCAAAATTTACCTAGGTATTAAGGCAATAGGATGACAGTCAACTATATATAAAACTAAAGCCAAACCTTTGATGGATTAACAGCAAGACTTAAAAAAATAACTATCAACCATTGAAATATGTGACAGCACAAAAAAATCTCCCTGATCTAAAACAAAATAAATGATACAAAGTTGTACAAAAAACTGACATATCATTAGAAAACGCCCCCGCACAATAATACTCATGTCAATATACTGACAAGTAGACAGAATGATCAAATCTTCTTAACTTGATAACATTAAATCAAAGTGTCTCAATTAATATATGGAAAATTTTCAGTCGAGACTTGATCTTGTGTTGGGAAAAGTGTATTGTTGGCTTTGTATCATGAACTATGAAGTTATCAAGAGACCTATTGGTAATAAAATAACTGTTTTTATTGTAGATAAACAATCTTTGACCACAATATCGGCTGGTGGAAAAAGATGACGCAGTTGATGCTAGAATAGCACGCATTATATTTTAAAGGAGTAGGCAGACGTATCTTACTATCCAAATTTCCCCAGCTAAATGTTTAGTTTTCATAACAACCTTTGAGCGAGCTTATTGTCAGCTACCATGCTCAAATGTAGACCCTGAACTGCTACTATTGACCAAACTGTCTAACCAGGGGACCAAATCAAAATCACGCTTCCGACGCATTGGACACTCTCTTTTGCATAAAAGGCAATTGAGTTTAGGAAAATAAAGCGCCAAATAAGCAGCAATTCATTACTTTCACAAGCGTACACAAGAGCCAAATTCGAATCAGACCTGATCTCAAAAACCATCTGTTTCTACTGACGGTAAACTTTAGGAAATGTGAAAAATATGCTCACGGTAATTTAGCGCACATCTACTAACTTACTAAATAGCTTCACTTGAACAGATTTTTAGCGAAACATATTATAGATAGAGGATCAGGCAAATTATATGTCAATCTTGAACACGTTCTCTTAATCTTGGTTGTTTCCAAAACCCGTACGTTTAAAGTTTTCTCAATCGAATATATTGTCAATGTTAAGTCTAAATTAAACTCTTAACAACCATTTGTCTTCCTAATTTACATGTGTATCTATTAGTTACATGATTATTCAAATATGACATTTTATTTTACTACTTTTGAGTGAATAACCATAATTTAATTTTGCACCCAAACTTAATGTTATTTTTTTTTACTGGGAGTATTGATATATATATATATAGTAGCTTTGATTAACAAAACACTACGAACTATATACCTTACCACTACCGAGGTAGCATACTTGCACCGCCGCTTGAGTTGCTCCGCCGAAGCAGCCGCGGCGCCAGCCTTCACGTTCGTTTCAGAAAGACGAGACAGCGCTAAATACATAGTCCATGCATGTAGCGCCGTACACTAAAGCCGTCCTAACTTCCATGGATTCTCAGTGATCATGCTATTTTATTATTTCACTCTTAAGCAGGTCGCTAGTCGTGGCATTACAGCTTTTGCGTCAGCGTCTTAAGTTCTATAAATTATATCACTGCGCAAAGCAAAACACTGTTGCACAGTACTAAATGACGTTTATTACCTACATAGCTGTATTAATACACAGCAACAACTTTAAATACTTATGATGCTTAGGATTCCCCCAAAATGTATCTAAATCCCAAAATCTGAAGGATTCATATTATCCCGTATTATTTCTATGTTTAATGGCGTAGTTATTATTAATTTATCTGTGGAGTCAGTCCCAAGATACGGGAATCTACTTATTGTTTCCTTTATCTAACATCTACCTTCTTGATTCGGAAACTCAAAGTTAGTAATAATGCTGGGAAGTTACATCAAAATTGGTTTGCGAGGTATTCCGAGTTTGCTTGAAGTAACTGAACAGATACTGTGCGTAGTAACCAGCCTTGAAAGCCACTTTGCGTTGTTGTTCTGATTATGTAGATTCGTGCTTGGAGATTTTATCTACAGATTTGCGGTTTGCCGCGATAATTTTATAGCGGGCTCCAAGATTTTTGTAAAAGGACCGCATTCGGCAAGGCTAATCTTACTCTAACATTTTGTTGGATGTTAACGTCCGTCATGTATTTATGCATGAATTAATAGCATTTTACGAAAGCTTACCTGGCTAGCTACTATTCTAATATACCTGCAAATTCTGAGAATCTTACAAAATCCAGCTGCAGTCCTTTATTAGTCAGTTACTTTTCTAGGTTCAACCTGTTCACTTCATCAACAATCACGTCATCATTGAGAAAAAATGCTATAGTCGTTATATGCTAGGCAGGAAAACGGAGACTCAAAGACCAACCAGTTTTTTGATACTACAGGTAAGATTATTAAAAATATTATAAAAATAGAACATCCAATTTTCAAAAGGCACGCAACAATCATGCTTAGCATGAATTTTGTTTTGTCAGTGTAGTTTGGAAAGTCTTAAAATAAAGTTTACCAATAAGTACGCAAAAACTAAGTTCATAAAGAGTTTATATAAAATAAACTCAGAAAAAACAATACTATCATCTTATTATTTCTAGAGCTCACCATTGTCACCTAAGAGCTCGTTCTGATGCAGTTTACAGGAGTTTCGTTTTCTTCATCACCAGTTTAAAGATAATAATGGTCAAAAAATATGTAAAGTTGCCAATTTAACACAGTACAATCTTGGAGTAGACTCGTTCAGGTCAAATGTGCAATTTTTTTTATTTTTTATAACTGATTGTTTAGCCTTTGACCACTATCTCACCTGATGGTAAGTGTTGATGTGGTCGAAGATGTTGTTCAGGCTAACCTAGAAGTACTGGCTCTCAAGGACAGCTGCCGGAACACACCGTTAGGTGCTTGGCGACAGATTTTCTACTTGAGGGTGGTAGCTAGCCAGGCGGGCATTCGCAAAATACCCTACCACCATGCTAACTGCTAACTGCTATAATAACTGCCATCCTAAGACAACAACCGGGACCGACGACTTAACGTGCCCTCCGAAGCACGGAAACGCTCAGTATCCATCCAACTCATGACCGCGCGCGACGTTGCTTAACTTTGCTGATCTGTTGATGATATATAAAATGAAGTAAATTTCAATAGAAACGAAAACAGTAATAATAGCAATTCGAAATGAGTACACTTGATGCGTTCTGCGGGTAAGGATGTGATCCTACGTGGGGAAGAAAACAGAGTAAAAGTAATTGAACGCATACGTTGGTTCAACAAATTAATCTATCTTTCTTTTTACATTCTCTCACTTTTATTTTTAATGGTACATAATTAATTTTATCCCTTATGTCAATATATATTAAATACCTTACCCAGAACAATAATAGCAAAAATAGATAAACAGAAACCTAAAGTAGTCAAAAACTTTTTAAAAAGATTTTATATACTGGAAAAATATAAGTAAATTAATGAATGTTTGCAAACAACATTGTTTGAACTGTTATCATACTTTTTAGCACTTAAGTTAGTTGTTTTGTACCAAATTACTAAAAGAGGCTTATATTACAATCTTTAATTTTAAGATTTTGATAAGTCTCATTGACTTCATTTGTACCATACAATTAAGCAATAAACAGTTTAAATTTAAATTTTTTTTTTTTTAATAGTAAATATTAGCACGAGTTCTGCTGTCTTTTACCATATATAAAAATGTTTAGCTATAGGAATTTGATGTTGGGTATAGTACCACCAACTTAACTGTGCAGTTCGCGAGGGCGCTGCTGGTCAAGGAAATCAACTACAAACTGTCACAATTTGAAGGAATGTTGTAGTTCTTTTTTCTGCCGCCTGAACAGATAAGTTGGTGGGACATATCATATTATCCTCAATCTACTTTTTCAAATATCAATTAAAATATGCATTGCATTTAAAAAAAATAACCGTTAATAAATCACGATTTTGCAAGTTAAATTAAATTTCTTACAAAATAAAGATTTATTGAAATGAGATATATTTGACCAATTAATAAGTAACGAAATGTGGTGTGCCGCACCATCATATTGCCACACCACCGATTGCATTGTAGTTGTATGTAATAAAAAAAAAGTCTAGAATCTTATCTTGTTATACGAATGCTACTTTTCTGTTCTTTTTTCTACAATATATGTTTATTCACAATATCTGCATTCAAATGTTATATAAGCTTCAGTACGAATGTCATTTTGTTTGAGGAATACCGACACATATTAAAGATAAAGCGCTTTTTCGTTGAAGTTTTCGATTCAACGAGATGAGTAGGTACTTGCACCCATGTAATCATGGTCCAAAAGTCATTGAACCTATTGTAGAAATGATTTTAAATAATTTGATGAGTTTCGGAACAAAAATAAAATCAAACAGCATTTAAAATTGTTTTTCTTACTTTTCCATTGTTATCAAACCCTTTTTTTAGTAAGACTTTCCATGAAAAGTTCTGTTTTATTGAATATTTAAAGCCTACATGTGCCACTGGAGATTGCATCAACTAAAATTATTTTCCTTTCGCTGTTGTGTTTACTCCAATCAATTAGATGCAAATATATACTTATGTTATAGGCTTATGTTACTAGCGCAAATTATAGTGTAGTTTGTGGATATTTAGGTGACATGCTAAGGTAATAGAAAACAATAATGTGCTAAAGGTAAACATCACGGCGCTTTGAGGGCTGAAAAACTTGGAAAATGGCATGGACAGCAGCAGACAGGACTGCAGGTTACCCTCCTTTTTAGATACTACTTTTAGATAGACACACTAGGGGTTAAATTCTATATAGTTAAATATTTTTAGTAGGTATACAAAAACAAAGAATAGAGAAAAAACTGACACAACATTTTATTAATGTAATGTAATAAAATTTCAACAAATATGTTATTGTAATTACAAAAAAAATTATCCATATTCCGGCTATTTTCAAACAGGACTTAAGAAAATTAATAGATTCAGGTTCAGCATCATCATCAGGTTACTTTGCGGAAACCCATACAATAACAACAGTTATTCAACAATTTTATATTCAATATATTATCTATGGTATTCATCCCGCCAAAATTACCTTCTTAGATGGCGTGACATCAATACGAAGACCAGCCGGAACGGTTTTCAATGCATTTTGCGTCTACACCTCTTCAGGTCTTGACTCTTCTAGGTCTAGACCGAGATTTTACTTATAAACTAGAACTGAGTCTGTAAGTGATAAGAGCTAACCGTCAGACGGGCAATAAGCAAGACTATCTACTTCATATCAACAAAAAAATCTTGTCGCAACAGCCACTTTTGTCTTTTGCGAAATGTATCGATGACTGCAGAATATTTATTCAGATTCAGATACTTTATTGGTAAAGATTCGCATCACAGGTCAATAAATTATATTTACACATTTTTATTTTTTACTTGTTGAATTATTAATAAATTATGATATTATTATGATGAGTATATCAATAACGTAAAAATTAAATCGATATAGGTACATACAAACCTGATTGTAAGTACTCAAAGAATTAATTGTCTAATAATCATATATCAAAATATCTGTACGTTGTACATTACATAACAACAGCAGCTGAACTGCTGAACAGCTGACTGAATCTATGTTGGCACATAGATTCAGTCGCTGTACAACCGAAGTAAAACTAACACTTTTAAAGCTTTTTGCCAAAGCTTCTATGCGAGTGGGCTTTGGGCCAGTTTCACCCAGAAATCGTACAGTGCTTTGCAAGTACAATATAATAATACCTTTAGGGCATTGTTTGGTCTCACAAGCTTCTGTAGTGCATCGAGTATGTTCGCGGACGCACATACAAACGATTTTTATGCAATAATTCGCAAAAAGACAGCATCTATTGTGCAGCGCATGCGGGGGAGCTCAAACAAAATCCTTATGATGATAGCCGATAGGATGGATTCGTTTATTCTCCGTTTCATCGACTTGCATTTTAAGCGTTATAGTCGATGATTTTGACGTACCTAGCCCTAGCAAGATGATGCGGTGGCCCAACACCGCAGTCGCGCATACGCCTTCACGCTGCCGACCCCGTAGTCCATTGAGTCATTGTTGACCCTAAGTCACTCAATAGTCACTTAGGCTTAAATATGTATTAGTCATAATAAAAATTTCATGACAATTATATGAATGTCTATGAAAAAAAAAAAATTTTATGTACAAACAATAATTTATAATAATGTGCTATGGACTTTGTCTGAAATAAATGGATTTTATTATTTATTTATAACAATATTACTATCGTCAAACTCTGAGCGAATAAAATACTTTATCAACTCTCAACAGTATTCTCTTTAGATTGTTTTAAGTATACTGACGGAAGGCACATTCTTAATACATGCTGGTTGTTTATTGACGCGCCTTTTAAGTACACTGACTTTTTTACTTTCACAAGTTTGCAGTTCACAATCGCAATTCACAAGTTCCCGCTCTCAGCTGCCTAAATTAGGTTAGCGCGCTCTTATTCCAAACTCAATTATAGTCGTACTGTATCAACACGAGCTCGTACTTCAAAATTACACCTGCTACCTGCGAAAATAAAGTTTATATACTTGAGAAGGAATGTTATTTTGCTCAAATCGCGTTGGGACATGGTCGTATACTGTTAAAAATAAATATAGAGCAATCTCTATATTTATTTTTAGAGCCTCTTTCATGACCTTCAAGTGTCAATTATTAACTTCCTAGTTAAAGTCACAATTATGGTTTTTCAGTTTCACAATAGAAAACTGACTTCTGATTAACAAATCGATGGTTACTTGAAGGATCTTCGAAGTGAATTCAAATATTCGTTTATAATCTGTCAATAATGTTACTCTGAATGAGTAACATTTTTAGACATTTTAGAGATTAGTTAGATTAGTCGAAAATAATTTTAATTTAGAAGTTTTTACCCAATATGATGTATGCAATACCAACCATTTTTTGAAATCTGTATATATGATAGACAGATGATCCCAGAAGTAAGTTAGTGGTCACTTTAACTGTGGGTAAGTACTACTCAGGTATTGTGAAATTCATATGCACTATTACTAGTGACTTAACCGGCAATTAGCCTACTCGAGACTACTTGAAGGTCGTGAAAGAGGCCCTGAGCGTTAGATTGAGAGATAGTGCGACAGCGACCTAGCACTGACAGGGCAGACAGGGATGCAAAAATGTATGATATGTATGCCACAGAGCATGCAACTGCAAGGTTGTAATGAAAATGCATGTGCATTTCTACCTCACCGACTGCCAGGCTTGTGCCGGAGCCGGTGACGCACCGTGCCGGTGAGTGTACAATCGCATATTACTTGAAAGCAGGTCAATCTACCATGTTTTTTTTTTTCATTTGAAACATTTTTATCTATATCTTTGTCATACCTATTCAATTAAGAATTTTCTTACAAAGCCGAAACAAGAATATACCGCACCAAAAACAGTTTTTTGTATATAAAATTCTTATCCCGATGTCATAATAAATCATAATACGATGACCTGTAAATCACAATCTATTTCAGTACCTATAAAAAACTTTGTCTACAGTAAAGTTATAGACCCTTATTCTAAAATATTTTTCGGTACCCAAAGGCAGGGATTTTCACGCTGTTGGTTGATTAACTTAATACAAGCTGGTTGAAATTCTAACGAGCTTTAAGTTTCAACGACTCCTCTCAAACTTTCTTATAAAAATACAACCAAAAACAGGGACTAAACAACTGACCTTTTCTTACTTTTACATATTTGTGGGAATTTCTTCTTTGTAACTTGCAAAAGTTCGGGTTTTGAAGAACTTGAAGCCAGGCAATTTTGCACTTAAGAACTGGTTAGGAATAAGTACGCAACAATTTGAAAAGTTCTCAACAGCTAAAGTAAAGCACTTTGTAATTTGAACACAAGTAAACATGGAGTAGGATGTTGTGAATGCTTGTTTTCGGCTTTATAGTAGTTGTTCATGTTTACTTTATAGGCTTTTTATGTTTTTGGGTGTAGCTCAATGATACGATATTTGTCTAAAGAAATATTTCGATCGTGGAAATTTGAAAAGTGGAGGCAGAGTAATGAATATTTTGATACCGGGATACTTAATTTTAGGTGACATATTGTTTATCCTATTGAATGAAAGCAGTTATTATTACATAAGGTACCTATATATTCCACCCGTTGCTTCACCTCCTTGGTAATTGGTTATATCGAGCACTCGGGAACTACTTACATTACACTCGTATGAAAGATTAGTCAACAAACACGCCCACTACATTAATCAAAGCTCCTAATGTTTTACCTTAAGCATTACGCCTGCAAAGCGAAACATTTCATAAGCGAGCAGGTTCGTATATTTTCCAAGACGCATGGTCACGGGATTGAATTCCAGAATATTAGGGCGCTTTAGACCCCACGTGATCAGTTCTAGCTCACTCTGCTCTTTAGGCAAAGAGCTACAGGTACATCGGCGTATCCGTCCGGACGAGATTATTCCACGGCGCGTGCCGCATCAAAAGAGATCAAAGCTATGCGTGGCTATGCGATAGAAGTCTTGCGGTGTGACTCACCCAGCGGCTCATTTTAATGGGATTTTTTGCACCGTATAGAGTATTTCAGACTGTTTTATACACTGGGGCGATTCGAACCACGCTGTGAATCCCTCATGTTATTATATTACCTAATAATTTTAATCACTCATTGATATTTTTTTTTCCTTTATTGTCGTTTTTTGCTTTATATTGATTTGATTGTAGGATATTTGTTTATTCATAGCTGATAGGCTAGCCTTGACCAATATTTCACCTGGCTGTAAGTAATGATGTGGTCGAAGATGTTTTTCAGGCTATCCCAGAAATTGCTGGTATTCAAGGAAAGCTGCCGAAAGACACCGTTTGGTGCATAGCGACATTCTACTTGAAGGATGTAGCTAGATGTAGTGGGGATGGTATTGCATTCGCAAAATATAACAACTGCAAACCTGAGAACAACAACCGGGACCGACGGCTTCACGTGCCCTTCGAAGCACTGAAGCGCTCGTAGTAGTAATACCACTAGTCCCCCAATCCAAGTCATGACCGCGGCGGACGTTGCTTAACCCATTGGCATCGGCGATAATGACAACAATACAATTTCATTCATAACTAGGACATAGTGGTCATGACGATGCCAACTTATACCGGCTAAGAACGGCTCAGCAAACTTCGCTATACGAGCGCTTCAAACTAATAATGTTTAAACAAATCAGAATATCGATAAAATCTTGCAAAGTTAGATACTTTGCTATTCAATTTCATTGTCTCTGATGTCAATGCTATGGTATATAGTAGTTATCTCACCTGTAACAACAAGTTCCGGTTCAGACTGAACAGCCCCATTCCAGTGAGTGAAACATTGTCATTGGTTAACTGGTTTATCAGCCTTTTAATCTGAGAATAAAATGTAAAAATGGTTTAATTACTTTTATCTTTTTATATATTATGAGATACAGTAATTCTAGGTTACTGAACAACATTTTCGACCACATCATCTATCTATCCTCAGGTGAGATAGTGGTCAAAGGCAAAAGTATCAAACATAAAAACAAAAAACAGTACATTATGTTAAAAGCATTTTCTTTACTTTATAATTGTGTGAAAAAAATCTTAGGTAGGAAATATTTGATAATGAGATAATACAAACAAATCCATAGCATTTACTAGTCTCTAAACTCTTAAGACTCAGATTTGAATCATTGGAATTAATAAAAAGTTTTTACGTACATATAAAAATCTACACTAAAACTATAGTATACTACTTTCTTACTTTACAAATTCACCTGCGAGTGCTGTAGCCACTGAAAAAATACTAGTAGGCACTATGATGCATTAAAATAAACCTTAATCATTGTGGGTAGAAATCTTCAGCATATTTGCATATCTTATATTATAGTCTATTGGATATCATTATGTCCGATAAGTCACGAGTTTTTTTTTTTTATTCCTCATAGGTTAGCTTTTGACCACTATCTCACCTGATGGTAAGTGATGATGTGGTCGAAGATGTTGTTCAAGCTAACCTAGAAGTACTGGCTCTCAAGGACAGCTGCCGGAACACATCGTTAGGTGCTTGGCGACAGATTTTCTACTTGAGGGTGGAAGCTAGCCAGGCGGGCATACGCAAAATGCCCTACCAAGATGCTATAACGACTGCCATCCTTAGACAACAACCGGGACCGACGGCTTAACGTGCCCCCGAAGCACGGAAGCGCTCAGTAGTAATGTCACTAGCGGTCACCCATCCAACTCATGACCGCGGGTGACGTTGCTTAACTTTGCTGATCGGTTAAGATCAGCTAAGTAAACTTCGCTACAAGCGCTTCAAAACCTATCTATATATAGACATATTCGATGTTCCGTCAGTTCCGGCACTAAAACATCCCATGTAACCTAAAGCGGGGCCCGCTTACGTATTTTGGCGCCTGATTCATAGTTCTTTTACTTAAATATGAAAAATACTAATATCAATGAAACCCTAACTTTTTCAGCACCAACACGCATACCTCACGAAACAGTCAAACGTTGCTCTTAGATATAAACGGTTATATTTTAGGTAACAGTTGTCAGTGACTGAACGGTTTGAGTCAGATATGAGTTTAACCAAATTGATTCTCTTAGAGAAATTTAGGAAAACTAGTGTACTGGCGAGTTTTGACGGCACTGAACTTAATATTTAAAACTTAAATATTAAACCTATATCAACATATGCGGAGAATCTATTAGGTAACCACATCTCTAAAACTAATATTTGCTTACTTCTATATTATAACTGGATCCAGGACAACTGTACAAATTTGGCAAAGCTCGTTTTGAATGCACGTGAACGTCAGAAGCTGCTAAAACGACGCTGCAAGCCCTGAACAGAAGCCAGCCCAGGGACAAGAAGTAGTATGCTCGGTTAATTATTGATCCTCTTTCCTGGCTAAAACAGAAAACCAAATACAATATGTTTGAATTTGAAAAGAAATTATTTAGACTCCGCCCATATTTTCGACGTGGGTACACATTGTAGCATAGGAAATATCATGTAAAGTCGGAATCATTTTAATGCGTTTGGTTTTTTTATATGACAAACTATGAATTATATATTTAGTATTTTTATATAATATACAAAAGTTCTTGCCATATCTCGCAATGGGTACTAAATACGAGTACTCTTTTTGCAGTAAGTGACAGTAGTCTTTCAACAATAACGTTTTGTTATTGAAATTGAGCTCCACTGCATCGAACATGACCAATGGACGAATTCGGAAAAGGGCCACCCACTCGAATCGAAACTCAGCGCCGCCGCTTGCCAACACATTTTCGTGAGCATGACCGTTCCGAATGCCCACGTCAATCCGCTTACCAAAGGGGGAGTAAACTATAATTTACACACTACATTTATACACATTGCAATTAAAAAGGGAAATTAAAACATAAACATTTGCATTTGTGAACTTTATTTTTTTTAGTCTAATTCGCCGACGTCTATTTTCACCACGCTGTTGAGAGGTTGTATGTTGTATGCATACCGAGGTTTTGTCATTTAATTTTCTTTCTCGTCATAGATTTCTAACAGGCATTTATAAATGTTCACAATTGTCAAAATTTTGTTTATGAAAAAAAAAATATGGTTAAGTTCCGGAGAAACGATCTTATCTCAGCTCTACGTAATGACCAACATAGCGCATATGTATCATAATGTACTATACGTGTCCGTATGGTGCCGGGCTAGAATGTGACCCCCATCTCTCGTGGGTGTCGTAAGAGGCGACTAAGGGTAACACACCAGAAGGTGGGCAGCAGCGCTTTCTGAGGAACTGATATCTCACACTGCGATCCCCAAGACGTCTGCCAAGCGTGGGCATTAAGGTAAATCCCGCCATAATGGGGGAGGCTATGCTGGACAATCCGGCTGAAACAGTATATACGTACCATATTGGTAAATTTAGTTTGTTGTCTAGCTTTATGAATCTGCTTGTGCTGACTGCTTTAATTATTCGGAACATTTACTTATTTTTCATTACTCATACTCGGAAAGTAGGTCTGAAGGTGCCTTAGGACCGGGATAAAAGTAATACTCTTTAGCCCTCATCGCTTTCAACAGAGAGTCATCATATTAAAAAAAAATTAAACCATGTTCCCACTTTCTATACAGCTACTCAATTACACCACGATGTAAAATTGAAATAACATAAATTTAATTATTAATTAATCAATATTTTTTTAATGACTTAATTAGGATTAACTTACAACTATTCTATAAAATAACATAGATTTGGTCAAGCTACTAACTCTTTTTTCTATGATGAAAATGAAAAATAATAACTACAAAGCCCACTAGCAATGGCCACAGAAAAAAATGGCGGTAAATCGGCAAGCTGGTGTTTGTTGGTTTTTTCGAGTTGTAGAATTTTGTTTATTATTTATTTGTATTAACACAATGAGTTCATCTGATTCAGACATGGATTTAACGCCTGATTTCATAAGTGAAGAGGCTAAAGCAGTAGTGGAAAACTTTTTAACACCTAAATCAAAACAAAGATACCAAAAGTTGTACGACGATTTTATGAAATGGCGCGCTGAGAAAAAAGTTTATTCGTTATCAGAAAACGTTTTGTTAATACCTATATTTTAACGAATTATCAAAGACTTACAAAACCTTCAACATTAAGGAGCTGGTATTCTATGTTAATGACAAAATTAAATTTTACTAAACACAATGTACGTTTAAAGGATTTCGAAAGACTAACATCGTTCCTTAAAAGACAATCTGATGGATTTAAATAAAAAAATCGCCCAATGTTTTTTTTTTTCAAGAGGTACCATAACTATGACAACATTAGGTAGAAAACTTCTTAAACCAAGCGCCTGATGAAAAGTACCTAGTAATGAAGATAAGCAAAGCTTTTTATTGTTTTTCGCATACCTATAAGAAATGTGTAATTCCGGCGAAGTAACGTGGCACTAAAACCAAAGTTGACTGGTTCGTTATTAAAAAAGAATTTGTAAATATAAGAGCAAAATACCGAAACACGAAGTAGCAAATTAACGAACCGTTTTTTCATAAATTATCATAAAGAATCGTCATGTCTGCGGCAAGTAAGTGTCACAAAAAAGCTTTCGAGTATTTCTAAACAGATAGCCACCTATCTTAATTTGCCAAACTCAAATCTATAGGTATTCATGCTCGGCAACTTTGCTAATCTATTCTGGAGCCGATTTAACTGACATTAAAAGGCATGGTGGTTGGAAGTCGAGTAAAGTATCTGAAGGTTACATAGAAGAGTCAGTGGAAAATAAAACCAAGATATCTTTTATTCGTAATGAAAAGCACAGTGTTTGCCTCGGGTTAAAGACTTATTTATTGCCGAGTCGGGGTTTGGCGACCGATCGTAGCCAGGGAGCCAATAGTTCGAGGCAAGTAGTTACTTACACCCCTAGGGTAACAATGTACTATTATAACAAATTGGATCTGTTGATGAGTTATGTTATGGAGTAAGATGCTAGTAAGCTTAAAAGGAATTTCTAAACAAAATGCAAAAAATGTTATTACTTACCCGATACCGAGGAACAATTGTAAACAGATGAAGTATAGATTGTTAACGTTTGATAGTAGGATCAAAGCCCCAAGTTTCTCGTTGACTTGGCGGACCAGCGCTGCTTGGCGGACGTACGCTTCTCTCAACCTTCTCCAGACTTGGACGTGAATATAAAAATCTGTACCTAGCTGTGAAAAAAATTTATCCTAGATTTGGTACACTTTTATTAATATAACTAATTATTTAAATTGTACGTAAGGTCTCTTGACACGGCAACATATACCTATGGCCTGCTGTTAGTCCAGCAATTCACTGTATGTTGAACCTTCTAAGCAATTAAGGATAATTGATTCATAGCCACTGTACCATAATCCCACGTAAGAAAACATAAAAGTGTTTTCGTAAAGCTCAAAAAGCGAACATATTGAACATATTGTAGAAAGTTTTTGCTTCACTGGACCGCCCGACTACTTGACATAAGCCCTTCGTGGTAACGCTCTTAGATTAAATAATATTCATTTGTTTTCTTGCTTTCCTTTTGGTAGTATATTCGCAATGAAGTATCCTATTGCACGCCTAATGTGCAGCAATACCGTATTCACATCGAAGTGAGCGGTGGCATAAAAAATGAGTAATGTCATTATGCAAGACAATCAAGCAAAATTGAAATATGTAAATATACAAAACGCGCCCCTCCATATTTTTGCGTATATAGTTGCAAATACATCTCCCTATACACAAGCGATCATATATAACATTTTATTGTTTTTTTTGTATGTACACCCACACTAAAACGAAGGGCCGGCTCTGACTGATGTCGTGGCACGGCAAAGAATTTTATATCCGATCAACTTTATTTTAATGAGTTTAGAATTGATATTACCTTATTTGACTACAATGAGGCCGTAGCTTCACGTGTAAAGCAATTTGAATGCTAAATCAATTCTTTATAAATAAATAATTCTCCACACAGTATGTACCCAGATCTGTTTTTTCGTCAACTTAGCACTTCGTATTTATCTCTCGTCATCTTCAGCAAGAAGTCCTATTAATACTAAACCCCAGTCAATCAAAACGACACAGTCAACTTTGGATCTGCGCGGAGAAAAACTTGTTGAATACTTGCTTCGGCATGCTACGTAATACCACTGTTTCCTTCAGGCTGTTGCGGCACGCATACGATTTTATTTCTTATCGAGTTATTTTTAACTTTAAGTTAATGAGTTTAAGATCTATATTACTTTATTTCAATACAATGACGCCGTAGCTTCTCTTGTCATATCGATGGATGCCGTGGCGGATTGGGTCATGCCATTCCATTCCACGGGATGCAACGGCTCGCCACTGCATCCCATGAGCTACGAGTTACGAGACGTTAGATTATATCTTATCGTTGAGGCAATATATCAATGCTAAATTAATTCATAATAAATGTAACAATTAATAATTCTCCATAAATTACGTCCCATGAACTGTTTTTTTCTTCAACTTAGCAGTTCGTATTTGTTGTATATTCATCTTCAGCAAGAACAGCTATTAATACTAAATCCCAGTTAATAATAACGACACCATCATTTTTAGATCCACGCAGAGAAAAACTAATTGAATACGCTAGATTGGCTGGGCTTTCTGTGTGTAGCAAGGACGTGACGTGGCGTGCTCTGACATGCTTTGGCATGCCGCGTTATACTTCAGCGGCCGTCTAACAGTCAGCCACGCCTCTTATAGTCTAGGTCTACAAACAAGGCCTAGGTATATACCCGTACAAATGCTCATCAATAATTTACTGAATTTTTTGAAGCAGAGATAGCTTACTGGTATTGGCTATGGACTGTCTATGGTTTTCATCCCGTCGCGGGCTTGAGCTACACCGCATGGTGGTAAGGCATTTTGCAAATGCCAGCCTATCTAGCAACCACCCTCAAGTATAAAATCTGTCGCCAAACACCTAACAGTGTGTTTCGGCAGCTGTCCTTGAGAGCCAGTAATTCTACGTTAAGTCTTTTAAAACCTTCGACCACATCATCTTTTACCATCAGCTAATATTGTAATCAAAGCTTACCTATCACCAATAAAAAATAAACACTGTGAAGTAGCACTCCTACATGAGAGAACCACGGTTTGGAGCATTTTCATTACGTACCCTTTGAACATCCTTGTATTTATTTTCATACCGTATCACAAAATTGACATACATATTCAATCTGTGATAACGCGACGCTAGTCCCATGCTGATCAGTATTATTATCAGGTCCTGAAAGTTCCAAAGTAGCGTCGCTATTTTACTTATTATGAAGATTGGCACCGCTATCCAAAGAGTGTATTCATCTGCAAAATATTATAAGAATGTTGTTATGATTATGGCTTTTCACCGTCAGCAGCAAAATAATAAGTACTTATGTTTATTTTGAAGCAATGATAGCCAAGCGGTTATAGGTATGGACTACCATGCCACAGGTCCATGGTTCGATCCCCACCGCCGGCTTGAGCTTCACCGCATGGTGGGAGGGCATTTCACTAATGCTCGCCTAGTTAGCCTCAAGTAGAAAATCTGTCTCCAAGCACCTAACAGTGTGTTCCGGCAGCAGTCCTTGAGAGCCAGTAAAATTACAGGCACTACATGTGTAGGGTGCAGTGCAGTTCGTTACTTGTGACGAAATGCATCTGTTGTATGCAGAGGTTGGCCGTTAACATCAGATGGGCCTCGTACTTTTGATGCAATAACATAAAAAAAAGTTCATCAAAAGGCCAAAAATCGATTAGCCTTTTTTATGATATTGACACTTATAGGGCTTCGCTCCACGCCCACCACGCTCCACCTAGCCATCCTATAAGTGATGTACATTAACCCCCTTATTCATAATGACTTAGGTCAATAGAAGAAGACAGAGTGAGAATTAGCAATGCTTTAAGTTAGCAGACTAATATGAATAAAGGGGTAAAAGCTTACATAGTTTTTACTAATTATTGAAGTTATAAGAGCTTGACTTGTTAAATTGACTTTTGAAGTGTGGCGCCAATTTATATTCGATGACGTAATAAAATAATTGTACACACGTGTGCACTTCATAGCATTCAAGTCCGTTATTGTATTTTTTGTATTGACTTGTAAATGTAAGTATGTAGATAACTGCAACATTTGCGACGCAAAAGTTATGTTCAATATATTAATATGTGAAACTGATTTCTTATAGCTAGCTTTTGACCACTATCTCACCTGATGGTAAGTGATGATGTGGTCGAAGATGTTGTTCAGGCTAGCCTAGAAGATTCTAACTTTCATTACTCTACAAAAGAGGCATCATTCTATTGCACCGGTTTAAAAATATATTAACCAAACAATGTACAATTTTAAATGAGCGGAATCACGTCAATGTAAATAAGATGTTGCTACTATTTATCCCCGAGAGTTTATTGCATCTTAACTTCCTTAGTACCTTTACTACTAACGAGAGCATCCCATGAAAGTTTTTTTTTTAATGTTATTGTGACTGAAAAAACTCGAGGTCCACCTGATGTTAAGTGGACTAACCTCTGCCTATAACAGTTGCAATTCATGACAACTCACGAATTGCACTGCGCCCGTCACATTGAGACATAGTTGTTACGTCTCATAGTGCCTGTAATTTCACTGGCTCTCAAGGACTACTGCCGGAACACACCTTTCGGTGCTTGGTGACAGACTTTCTACTTGAGGGTGGTCGCTAGCATTCGCAAAATGCCCTTCCACCATGCGGTGAAGCTCAAGCTCTGGGCGGGATTCGAACCATGGACCTGCTGCGCGGCAATCCATAGCCAATGCCACTGAGCCATCACTGCTTCTAAAAGTGCGCGTCACATCGGACAACGACCTTCATTATAAAATTTCCACGGTTTGTTAGTGAAAGGCTAATGTTTCGTCTTCATCTCAGAAATTAGATAATAGTAGAGGATGAAAAATATATACTTACAAGTATGTAAGAGAAATCCGTGAGAGCTAATAATGTACCGGTAAAAATATTCTTCAGGTGGGAAATCAAACCCTGTTGCAGACATCATACTCATCATGTGTTCCACTGAAAATAAATAGATATTGGTCGATGCGACGCGTGATCAAAATGCTGGCACCTATTTGGCTCAAAGAATAAGCATTGCAATTCGATGGGACAATGCTGCCAGCATGTTAGGCACGCTGCCAACTTTTAGTGGGCTAGAACATTTGGACTGCCTGTGAGTCTGCAATGATTTGTAGTTGTTGTTGTTATTGTTGTATTTTTTAGATAGTTATGCATCCCCCTCGCCCTTCAGCCTTAGACTAGAGGGGCTTATTCAGCAAACATCGATGTATTTCCTGCGAATGCTGAGTAAGACTTCTGGGAGGACCACCATGTCTACCTAAGTTAACATTAAGCCTTTTGTTCATTTTTATTATTCATAATTATTAAAGCCTCAATATCGGCAAGACGTATTTTTAATCTTAGTTTTTTAAAAAACCTCCCAAGTGCTCCCCAAATTTGACTAGTTACTCTGGTACTGTATATAGTATAGTATTTTGTTAATAAAGGCATACCGCCGGTATAAAAAAATGATATTTAGGGAAATCAAATAATAATTTAGGCACTTGTTACAATTAGCATTTGGAGGAAATATTGGTCTGCGGACAAACTGAGCGATATGGGGAATATAAACTGCAGAACAGTCAGGTAAAAACATCTTAGACAACAGTACGATACTCGAGTAATTGACTGTGTATAACTATAGTTTCTCAAGCCTAGCGAGTAAAGAATCTTCTTTAGCTACTTTTTGAAGCAATGGTGCCGCATGGTTGAAAAACATTTTGCGAGTGCTCGCCTAGTCGCTCAGAACCTAATAGAGATCCGGCAGCAGTCCTTGAGACCTAGTAAAAATTCATAATAAATTAAATGAAAATTTCAAATTGCTTGGTAAAATGAGAAAAAGACCACGTGGTTCAATCTATGGCAGGAACCACATGATTTCACTACTACATGCACAGCTATGTGTGTGTGTAACTAATCGCTGATAAGACATGCGGGGGTGGCGGCATCCACAGCGGCACCCGCTCAAGTGCAGCACTGGTTTGAACCAGCTCAATCAGCGGACAAAGTTATCGTAGCCTTCCTGATGTACCACGATGTACCTTTCTTGATTCATGTGGTTGGAACGACCTAACTTCTATGTTCAATATATATGAAAACAACGTCTTTCTTTTGTTCAAAGATCAAGGCCATCATAACGTATAGATAATTAGTAACGGCCACATGCTCCACGTGTCAATAAGTACAGTCTTTTCAAAAAAATACTAAGGATGGAAATATTTTACATTATGTATAAGATGTGTGTGCCACTGTGATATTCTGAACGATTCAAATTATTTTTAGGTTTGCAGATAAGCTCAATATCAGCAAGATCCTTTGTATATCGACCCTTTAATTTTATTATATTGATCAATTTGCGTAGGGGTCATGGGTTTTCTACTCACGCTCTTTTGCTTTTACTCTTTGGGAAAAAGTCCTTATTACAAAATTAATTACCACCCTATTTTAAGTAGGTACTCACCACAAGTAAAAGTGAAAACAAAAGAAGTGACAAAGATGACTCTCCTTCTTATCTTAACGTCTGGAGGTAGATTCAAACCAGTAGTTGTATTAGCTGTCAACCAGGCATCAGACAGTTTTGTCCAAGAAGACACGAATTGCGTTGAAAATATTAAGGAAAATAGGGCATTTCCGTAAAATATGGGTCCTGACAGACGGCCTACTATAGCTCCTGAAAAGAAATCGATTTGTTATTTTTTTGGACTATCTATAAGAACTTCCGGTATAAGCTAAGATTACTTAAGGATTACTTTTTTACATAACCTTCGCATCTGTTTTCAGGAGAATAATTTGTTTACTGATTTTGATATGCTACAATTCAAACGTAATAACTGGTATGCTAGGTTTTTATGAAGGAGTAGCACCCTGTCTTAATTAATGTAATCTCATAACATTATATATACATACACAAGCTTAGTTGAATTGGAGTACTCAGTTCTTTCAAAAAATCTCAAATATCACGTCAGAATAGTTTCACTTTCCCCTCCAAGTACTTCATTGCTTCACACTTCGTATTATTTGTCCTTTCTGCTTTTCTAACCATTGGAAAATATATCAACTACCGTCAATGAATAAACATATCACGTCACCCATTCTATTTCAGCATTATATTGTTCTCAATAAAACAATTTGTCTCATTAGCGAAGCGAGCCATATCACTATCCCACAACATGAACATTTTGTGGCACACTTTACTGAAAAACTATCACGCATATAGATTTGTGCTTTAACACTGCAATTTAACTTAATATCTAGATGTGTTATCTGTCAAAAAAAATATAACTATTATAACAAATGAACATTAACAATAGTGTATTCATTAGATATATTGTACTATTTACGCCATCTGTTAGAAAACCAAAGAGTTAACATCGTTAACGTCGTTTTTGCATGGTGGTAGGGCATTTTGCGAATGCTCGCCTGGCTAGCTACCACCCTTAAGTAGAAAATCTGTCGCCAAGCACCTGACAGTGTGTTCCGGCAGCTGTCCTTGAGAGCCAGAACTTCTAGGTTAGCCTGAACAACATCTTCGACCACATCATCACTTAACATCAGGTGAGATAGTGGTCAAAGGCAAACATATCAGCATAAAAAAAAAAAAAGAACAGAACTGAACTCAATACTGAAATACACCGTAGTTAATCTTTTTAATACTAGATGACAACACTAGAATTAGGTACAATAAACGCGAGCCCTCACAAAGCTCAGCTTTTTGCTAGTTTATAAATTGTAAATAATAACCTTTCATTTAATAATTGATATAACGCTTGAGTTATTTCCATTTAATGCACTGTTAAATTCATGTTATATAATAAAAGCTTACGTCCACTTGAAGCGGTACTTGCAATTCCACTCAACAGTCTGATTACTTTCCAAATAGAAGCGAGCACTATCGTCAGTAGTGCCAAGAACAAGCAGATACTCCACAGGAACACAATACTGAATCCATAGTTAGAAATTCCGATGAGACGAGCAATGGAGAATATCTTGTTTATTGTGGGAAGGAAATTCTGAAACAGATTAATTCAGTACGATTCCGTGAAGTGACGCCAGATGTATACCTGAGCACAATATCGGTATCTACTATAAATCTAAAGTAGAGTTTGTAGCAACTGCACCATAAGCTTCCCACTGACTTTGAATTAAGTTTAAATCTGCATTTGTGATACAGAATACTGATGAACTCGAGCATTTATAGTGAAAAAAGAATGTTTCACCCTTAACGAGAGGAGTGTATTTTTTTATGCTTGGTAGGTTAGCCTTTGACTACTATCTCACCTGATGGTAAATGATGATGTAGTCGAAGAAGTTGTTCAGGCTAACCTAGAATTACTGGCTCTCAAGAACAGCTGTGGGCACACTATTACGTGCTTGGCGATAGATTTTTTACTTGAAGGTGGTAGCTAGCCGGCTGGGCATTCGCAAAGCCCGACCACCATGGTATAACAACTGCCATCCTAAGATGACAACCGGGACCGACGGCTTAACGTGTCCTCCGAAGCACAGAAACGCTCAGTAGTAATGTCACTAGCAGTCACCCATCCAACTTATGACCGCAGCGGACGTTGCTTAACTTTGCTGATCGGTTAAGAACAGCTAAGTAAACTTCGCTACGAGCGCTTCAAGAAATGCTATAAGTCAAAAAATGTTGTCTGAATTGATGACAGTAGGTACTGTATTGAGTTTAAAATATTAATCCGATTATAACGAAATTTTGTGAGCAGGTTTGATAAGTCCATATTTTTTTTCGATTCAGTTTTTGGTAATTTGACAAAATGACGGATATATACATTAAAAAGTGTTGAAAGTATGGACGCCTGCGCTTAATTTAATGGCAATGTTCTGATACGCACGTCAGTTGACTAAAAGAGATATGCTCTCTCTCTTTCTGTCTTTCTGTAAAATCAATCATTTATTTTCCTTGTTTTTGTTGGCAGTATATTAATTCGAAATAAATACATCACCAAGTATGTAAAATTATTGTATGTTTACTAACTTACCCACCTATTTCCGATACGACTAGCCTTGGCTGGGGCCCGCGAGTCATTAATTTTCTTGGACATAAGTACAAGGAAATAATTTATTATTTATGTTACATATCTAGATTTTTGGATTTCTTGACCCTTTCTCCCATTAGCATGTACAGTGAACATTTATTCAATTGTAAGCTTATGCAAGGGTAGCCTCGCAAGGTCTACAGCTCGGAGAGCCACTAGTTTATTAGGGTGTTAGATTAAGGTCGAGACTAATCTCAGTAGAATGAAGAAGCGGATGTTAGCAATAGATATAATGCATAAAAAGCACTTTGCAATCCTTACGTCATCCTTTACTTGAGTTCCACTTTTCCAAAAATGTAATTTCATAATAGCTCAGCTGTATTTGCAATACTTCGTTTGTTAGCAGCACTGTAAAATAAGCAAGTATTTACGTATTTTATAAGTATTTTTATTTTAACAAATCATTTTCATCTTTTATTAAGCTTGACTGTTCTGTACTGTACTGTATCAGCCGGATCGTCCACTGCTGAACACAGCCTCCCCTAGGGGGTATTTGCCATGATCCCCATCGGTTGGCAGGCGGCTTGGGGATCGCAATGTAAGATAGTAGTTCTTTAGAAGGCGCTGCTGCCCATCTTCCAGCATAATTATTCCCCTAGTCGCCTTTTACGACACCCACAGGATATGTGGAGGTGCAATTCTAACCCAGCACCCCACGGAGAATTAAACTTAACTTAATAACAAAAATATTACATTATACTTAATACACATTATTACCAAATACTTATATAATTATATAGAGATATTTGATACCTACTATTCAATACATTATAGAATTATTATGAGTATATACGACGTATTTACACGGAAGTCACAGAAATAAATACTAACGTGCTGAACGGCTGTAAACGATGAGTATACTTTCAAATTTCCTAGATCCATTAGAATCACTATACAAAATCACTGCATTTATATCGAATAGCAATTGAAAGTTTGAATATTATTATACCTATTAGGAAAATTAAAACTGATCGCATGTTCCAGCTCAATTACCTCCCCACTCACAGAAATATTTCAATAAATGCGAGAATTAGCTATGAGGTAGTAAACAAAATAACAATTTGTTATTATTGTGTTAAAGTTTGTCCTTGACATAGCTTATATTTTGATCTGATAGTATACAGTAATAAATAGTAACAATGATTTGATAACCTTCAAGAACTAAAGACGCCGTGTGCGTTATTTTATTATGCATAACAATAAACCTATTGGACTGTCCGGTTAAATTGATATTTCTATTTTGATGATGTCCTTTGTAGTTATTATTTCCAATGTGTTAAAATAATTATATTGTTATAACATTACCTTTTGAAAAAATATCACTAGCAGATATCCATAGCACTAGTCTATTTAATTTTGGAGAAACAGGTTAATAAACTTAACCACGGCTATAGTAGCCAATATTCAAAATTAACATTTTGTTAATTTGAAGTTTAATTATAAAATCACAAATATACTATTGGAAAAATTTAAGTCATGTGCGGGATTCGAACTCGC
Source organism: Plagodis pulveraria (assembly GCA_963890685.1). Lineage (NCBI taxonomy): Eukaryota > Metazoa > Arthropoda > Insecta > Lepidoptera > Geometridae > Plagodis > Plagodis pulveraria. The sequence goes on from OY982950.1 coordinate 9,728,350, forward strand.
GTCCATCCACTCCTTGAGCCGGGGTATGCTCTAACCAATTGAGCTAACATGGCAGGCTATATATAACGTAACAGGCTCAAGGGGTGGATGGACGGGGGTTCGAATTCCGCACATGACTTAATTTTTTTCCTATTGTATATGTATATTTATGATTTTGTAATGTAATCCGCATAGCAGGCGTTATTGCAGCACTAAGTATCAACCTTGTAACAAAATACGTAATGACATTTTACTACAGATGCTATAATTACTCGTTTTACCTAATAAATCTTTCAAAACACTCTAGATGTTAATAACATGCTATTACAATGACACTTTGGTAAATGGATTGTAGTTCCACCATATTTTGTTGGAGTTATCGGAATTATTTGAAATGATAAGTACCATGTGTCAATATATGCGTTATTATTTTTATTCCGGTTTTTTCCGATTACTACTAGGAGTCACTATTCACTATTAGGAGTAACCTTCATTGACCTGGAGCAAAATTTTTCCAAATGTGAAGTTTTTGTTTGCACACTTGTCCGGATATTATAGCTTCAATTATTGAAATTTTCGCCTCTCTTGCGCCTAATATTAAGTTCGAAATGTTGGCTTCGGGTTAAAATCTTGGCAAATCATTGTCTTAAGGGTGAAACTTTTCACCTAGCTTCTTTTTCTTACTACTCATTACTAGCTTACGCTTCGGTACAATACGCCTAGACATTCTAAGCGTAAGGCCTGAGTGAAAAAGCGTCCAGCGTAGCGTTCAGCGTAGCGTTCAGCGTTGCGTGTAAGCGGTGAAAGAGCGTTCGCCCAGTGGCGTTAGTGCATGCTTAGCGTTCGTGGTCACATTTGAACGAAATGGCGCGCACGCTTTTGTCACCGCTGCAAAAAACAAGCTGGTTTGTCTGGCACGAGATCCCACGCTCGACGCTCGGTTCACCGTAAACAAGCACGCTCCCCCGCCGAGCCGCATCTGTGTAACGAACGCTGCACGCCCCGCCCCGCCGCGCCGGAAGCTCAAGTCTAGCGTGCACTCAGTTCGTACACTAAGGGAAAGTATATGTAAATCTTTATAATTTCTTTTTCTTATTTGTAAGTTGTTAAACAAAAATGTGTTTTCATACATTTCTGAAACGTAAAAACCAAAAATTGCATAACTTTATACTCCAACTGCATTATAAAGGCCTTTATGACTTGTGTATAGAAAATCGGTGGAATGGAAGTCCACGCTGTACCTTTATAAAAACAGTTGGTAGATACTCTATGGGTTTGAATTGCTCCATTTGAAATCGTTTAGTTGCGATTAGGTTATAATTACAATGTCAACAGCGCCCATTTAATGTTGACCCGTGATGGTTGATGGATTTGTTAGAGAAAATATAGTAGTAAAAAAATATATGGTGTTAAATTTCAAAGACTTAAGATTTGAAAGTTATGAATAGCATGTGGTATTTTTAATCGATGCATTTTTTTATTTATTTTATCGTATCACAATGTCATAGGCACGCAATTTTGTTGCGATGAGGAAATCTAATACAGACCGACGGACTCGCATTTCACCAGTTCTTTAGATAAATCTGTACAATCATTATTTCTAAACTGTTTTTATATGACCTTAATGAAGTTATGTATGTGCATGCGTTTTTGGTGAACAATTCATTTACAACATTATTCTTTGTTATGGTAAGAAAATACCTGTTGTACCGACCGCTTAGTATGATGAGCATTTGATGCGCTGAATTTAACTACAACAGGCACAGTTTAACTTTTCTACCGACTTCAAAAAAGGAGGAGGTACTCATTTCATTCACGTGTTCATGTGTATAGATAAATAAGAGTATAAGTAGGTACCTACTTTTATACTTTGTTGCTTTGAGGCTTCACCTTCCTGACCTTTGTATGCCTTTGTGCAACTTATTTCTGTTCCGGGCGTTTTGTTTCTAAAAGTTCATTGTATGCGAACAAGAGCGTACCTAATACTATCACATATTCTGTAGCGAGGGTCCAAGGATTCATGCTGTCCGATCCCAAAAGTTGTAGAGTTGTGCATTTCTGGTAAAATAAGTAAGTACTCGTATTTTGTAATTGTGGTCCATAATGGTGTTTAAAACAGCGGGCTAAATAGAATTGGGATATGTTAGGGATATGTTTGCAGTGTTTGGAGATGTAAATTAAAGGGGTATGTTTTGGTTTTAGGTTTACTCAAAGTTACTTTTGTTGAAACTGCAAATGACAGACGCTTACCTTTTTAATTAAAAATAACTATGTAAACATTATTTCATGCCATTGGCAAGTACTGTGTAATACGAATTCAACAATAAAAATCATAAAATTAATGAAATGTTTTTAATTTAAGCGCTTTACGGGGTTAGGTGCAGAATGTGTCTTTCGCAAAATGTCGCTAATGCCACTTATTATATAAATAAAATTTAGATTTTTACAGTAAAATCAAATTATAGAGTAAACAAATCATAAATAAGGTACTAAGTTGATTTTAGTATGTAATACAATCAAAAAAATATACTTATAGGTAGGTACTTTTATAAAGTAATGTTTGGTTTATAATCTAAGTCACTTCAAAATAGCGATAAAAACTTGGTTTTACGTATGACAATTATTATATTAATGTCCAGCATAATCACACATTCCCATCTTCTATATCTATTATCTATCTATACTTATAATAAAACTGTAACAGGTCCAATTCTGTACATTGAAGATATTTTGCAAAAAAAAATTTGAGAGTACTCTGTAGCTGATACTGATGCCAAAACTGTATTTTTTTTTAATTTTGTCTGTCTGTCTGTCTTTCTGTCTGTCTGTCTGTATCCCGGCCGCGCATCACTCCAAAACTACTGAATGGAATTCAATGAAACTTAACACGATTTGAGTTCATACCACGAAGAACGTTATTGTGTACTTTTTATCTCGAAATTCAGCGCGGGTCCCTCGGGAAACGGGATGAAAGTCAAAATGTTACTTAGTTGTAATTTATGAACGCGTAGTCTGATTTCAATTATTCTTTTTTTGTTAGAATAGTGACGAGTGAGCTCGGAACCCCACGGGCAGCCCAGAACCCCACGGACCACCCCAAGGGCAGCTCAGCACCCCACGGGCATTCCGGCACCCCATGGGCATCCCAGCACCCCACGGGCAGCCTGGCACCCCACGGTCAGCCTAGCACCCCATGGGCAGCTCGGCACCCCACGGGCATCTCGGCATCCTTATTTAGATTTGCCAGCTTGCTAAGATAAAACTCTAGAATCTGGAACATTCGTCACAATAAATTTTTTTAACTATCTATCTTTTGCCTAATACATTTTGGAGACTGCGCAATGGAAGTGTACAATCTAATTTATATTTGTTCTTTTTTTATGTTATTGTGAAGGAACAAGCGCGAGGCCCACCTGCTGTTAAGCGGTATCCTCTGCCTATAACAGAGCATTACATCACAAGTGACGAACTGCACTGCGCCCAACACCTTGAGACATATCTGTTAAGTCTCATTTTTGCCTATTATTTCACTGGCTCTCAAGGACTGCTGCCGGAACACACCGTTAGGTGCTTGGCGACAGATTTTCTACTTGAGGGTGGTCGCTAGCCAGGCGGGCATTCGCAAAATGCCCTTCCACCATGCGGTGAAGCTCAAGCTCTGGGCGGGATTCGAACCCTGGACCTGCTGCGCGGCAGTTCATAGCCAATGCCACTGAGCCATCACTGCTTCAAAACAAGCCGCCGCCTGTTCTACCGCCAAACAAGGAGAACCTCGGCAAAAACCTTCCACCGCATGGTGGAAGGGCATTTTGCGAATGCCCGCCTGGCTAGCGACCACCCTCAAGTAGAAAATCTGTCGCCAAGCACCTAACGGTGTGTTCCGGCAGTAGTCCTTGAGAGCCAGAAAAATTACAAGCTAATGAGACCTAACAACTGGACGTCTCAGTGTAACGGGCACAGTGCAATTCGTCGTTGACGAAATGCGTCTGTTATAGGCAGAGGTTAGTCCACTTAACATCAGGTGGGCCTCGGGCTTGTTCCGGCACTATAACATAAAAAAAAAAAAAAAAAAAAAAAAAAGATACCGTTTTATAATCGAAATTCCAAAGAAACGCACAAAGTACCTACTTTGCTTCAACATTTATTGTGCGAACCGCGAAGGAACTCTCTGAGTTACTTAACTACAGTCTTCTGGAAAAACAAGCTGGGAGTTATCAAACCCAGAGTAAAAAATTCCTTCTGAGCTATGCTTTACTAAGAGTGCTTCACCACAGACCACAGCGTTGCTTAATATGAGATAAACAGTGCTTAAATGTGAATAATTAGTTTGCAGGTACGGCAATCGCGAACGAAGTCGCAGGTACAGCTAGTAAAACATAAAGTAACAATAAAACATAAGTATTTTTGTTATCCTAAGTTGAAGGGCCGGCCACTGGTTCCGGCGTTGCCCTTGAAGATTGTAGATGAGCCTTTACAACCCCTTCGTCCCGGTTTTTTATGGCCATTTTAAGGTTGTAGTCACATATTACTTATCCATTTCTTATCCATTCGCCTCTGTTGCCCGCCTCATGAATCTGCCAATGGCGTCCGAGCTGTCGTCTGTGTAATAAATGCAGCGCTTTGAGTGTCGTGACACTGCTACTACTGCGTGTGATACGCTGTCTCGGAGCTTGGTGACTTTTTCCCTCATCTGTACTATGATCACTGTCTCGTACGTCAAACCCTGGGCTTCGTGTACTGTCAAGGTGCATGACCCTTTACCAGACCTATATCCCCTGCCGACAAGTGAGGCTTTTTCCTCCTGTGTCAGCGCGAGAAATAGGGTATTCTGGAGGTCTGTCGAAATGTTTGCACCTGTGAAGCGTTCTAGCGTCAGGGAATGAGTTTGGGATCGCGATGAGTATATTCCCGGATACACTTCGCTAAGGGCGTTTGCCACATCCATGGGATTTCTGTGCGTGCAAAACAACTGTTGGGTGATGGAAGCCAACATATTTAGATTACCGTATCGTATATCAAAGAGATTTTCTCTTTCGATATAGGGCAGTTGGTTAACATCTTAGTTGGTTCATGTGAGCCTCGTCTATTAGAAGACGTTGTTCACTGCGTCTCATGAACCCATTGGCCAATACGGAGGCCAGGGTACGCACTTTGGATTTGACTCCGTCGCCTATGCGTTGCGCTACCAGACGATTAGGCGAGTCTATTACCGTTTAAATTTTTGATATAGGACATATACTTTTTGAGTAATTAAGAAAATTAAGTTATTTTACAACAAATTTCATCATAATTTTATATATAAATTCTTGTCCCTATACAATATAAAACCTAAATTTGACTTTGTTACTGTTGAATTTTAACTAAAAATTTAGCATAATTCAAAAACTTATCAGTATAATTTTTCATATGGGTGCCTCACTTTTAATTCTTTTTTGAACTTGCCATACTCAAACATGTTGAAGTTTCAAAGACCCGATTATATACGTTTCGCCTAGCGTACATGTCCATTTATCAGTCTGTAGTAACTAGATAAAATTATATGTAACAAAAAATTACACAATTTAGTATATTACAGTTTTGTTAGGGCTCATCTAGCACTATTTAAGGAACGTTCTCCAATAATAAGAACCACAACCTTCTATGTTTGGGGATAGACAAATTTAGTGTCAATTAGGCAAGGTAAGGAACAAAGCAAGCGTTCTGAGCTTGTGTAGGGAATTTTTTTGAAAAAATTGGCGATACTTAGAAAGATATTGCAGGAGTTGTATTACGTTATAGCAGAATGTTGATCTAGGTAATCCACCATCAACAAAACTTACTAGTTCTTTTTAGTGCTCATCTAGCACTGTTTAAGGAAGGTTTTCCTATATTAAAAACCACACAGCCAAGTGATGTACCTATACAGGTATATAACTATGGACCTATATTATCTATTAAAATCTATTTATAGCTTAATGAAGTCAGAGTGATACTTTCGGGAGGTAATGTTTTGATATTAGGAAACATATCTCAATGATATCACCTCATTTTTAAGATTCTCTATACGGTCAATATTCATGTACTATGTAAGCACATGATGGTAAATTCGTTTTCTGTTTTGTTAGATATACCTACTAGTGTAATAAATAGATATTCAAGAAAATATCAACACATCATACTCAGTGTTCTCATTATTTTTAAATTAGGTACCAATATAAAGTACGTACTTTATAATTTTCTTCTTTATCATATTGTTAGCTATTGTAATAAAAGGTAAATAAATACTCTGGTCATTACAATGACTACGTACTAAGTATTTATCAATGTACTCTGATGTAGACTTAAAAAGTATGCTGCGGTTAGCAAACCATTTAAGCAAATACTTATTATTAATGACAGTTAAAAGCTCACTTACTATAAACACTAGAACATTAATATGAACTAGTGGTAAGTGAACCACAAAAGTACTCTGATATGACGTTCAAGACATTCATTCAGGATAACGACCGTATCCGTGAATCAATCGTCTCTTCGTTTTAGGTGTGTTACTCACGAAGTACCCCCGTATCGTAAGGTATGATACTTTTAAAGTACAACCAAGTTTTTAGGAAGCTGAAGCTATAATGTTATACTCTTTATTTCTTTAGCTACTACTAATGTTAGACATAAAATAGAATAGTACAATGATTTGAAGTTCATACAAGATAATAAACATGTCTTTTATTCGTTCTTTGCTTTGATTTCGGGTTGTTACTCGAGAAGTACTACCGCGGCTTTGTAAACAAGTTCATAAATGAACAGGGTATTATACGTTTAAAGTACAACCAGACTAGTTTTAGGAAGTTATAGGCATAGTGTAATAATCTTTAGTTCTATACTAATAATTTAAATAGAAAAATAAAACAGTTAGCGTTTACCTATAAAAATATTACCAAATCAAATGGTAATTTATTATAGTCACTGATGTACATACCTACTCTAACGTATAGATTTTATACAGCCATAATTTCTAACTTAGCACATGTAACTTAAGTCTATAATTAAATAATAAGTAGTCTTTTAGCTCCCCAAAGAAGGGATTTCAAGTTTAATCTTTAGCAAATAAGAATATAAAAAGGCTCGTAGTAATAAAATTTGTATTAGTACTAGAATCTTAGGCTTAATATCAATGAATAATTATCATTCCAGTTCTCCAAAGCAAGGATTTTAAGTTTAATCATTACATATCAAATAAGAATTTACAAAAAAAAAGCTAGTATGTAATTGAAACAGTTTTTAAGATAATATAGTATTGATTTTCATTATAATGGTTGAATAATGGACAGGAACACAGGATATACTGAGTATGCAAGGTTGAAACATTTTGTATAGATGAAAGAAGCATTTTTAGGTATGATTATGAAAGAGTGACATGATTGCAGATGAACAAATGGTACGTAAGGCAAAGCTTTTGAAAGGCGATGTATGAACGATGATGCGTGCATAATAGATGTATGGAGCCAAGAATCAAGTATGCCAAGAATCTTAGAAGGTAATGATGAAAGAAGAATACGAATGGAGTCTATTAGGTGAAGCTGGGCATGTTTTTGTTTGGGACTGCCGTGGCTGTAGCGTCAAACTGAGTTTTCCGCTTTTCCTGGGAAAGGGGGTATTGTAGTATTATTGTCTTATTGCATACATTTCCAATAAGAAAATGTTCTAACGTTTTGAGTAGAAGTTTGAAAGCCCACAAGCGCCTGATAAAATACGATCGTCGCGAGTATAAAAAGTTTGCTATTGATAAAGACAAGTAATCATAAATATGTTTAATAATAAAGTCCTGCTCTACCCGGCATTCTGGAAGCTGGAAAAGATGATGAGGCGATCACTGAATATCTTGTGCTCGTCCCACATATAAAATTATTTCGCGTTTAATAGATTATTTACCATTTACAGAACAATGCGTAGTTTGTCAATGAATTTGTAATCAGCCCTTCTGTTTTCAAGATATTCCTTTTATAGTGGCCGGGCTCATTTTGGAATCCTATTTAATACCTTGTCTACGTCAGGTAATTGTAGTAACTCATTTAAAAACAATCCCCGTTTAATTATAAATCACAAAATGAAATTTGGTCGGCCACATGGTTTATTTTTGTAATAAATACAAGTTCTATATGTATGAAAATCTGAGAGATTAGCATTTGAATTTTCCTCTTTGCAATTGTATACTTTAATTAGGCTTTAGAGTTAAATATAGAAAAAAATATTGAACAATAAAGTGAGGTTATGAAATAGAAAGAGAAAGCACATACGAGCGACCGAGAAGAAAGACAAAAGTATCGGGTGATACCCTGCCTCCCACCAGCTCGTTTATATACCGCTCATTCACTTATGTTCGGGACAGACCCCGTTGACACTCGCACTGGCAGTACTTGCACAGCATTTTCGCGTTCCAGGAACGTATTGCCAAGTAAAGGCAATAGGACCCTAATAAGGTCGGGTCCCAATAAAACCGAGCAGTCTAAGCTGTTATGTTGCTGACTGAGAGCGCCTAAATTTGGATGGCGCCACGCAGTCTCCCGATAAAATTTGAGTAGACGGATGCGGCCCGTCAAAATGGCGGCCAAGGCGACCAGCTCACAAGAAGCATTTCGATGGATGATGGAAGACAGTTTTTAAGGAAGTGATGGATGGCCAATTCAAACGACAGGAGGTTCGTTTCTCATACACAAAGGTACCTTTGCTCTAAATTATAAACACCCATGTGCGCGTAATGAAGTCGTACCCTCCCCGCGCGTAGTAATAAGTTACAGTGAACGGCGGACTCTTAATTTTAGGCATGTAAATTTTCAGTAATAAACGTGGTTTTCTAAAATTTAAAAAACGCATTTTCAATCAGTGTTGCCCTTAGCGAAGCATTTGGTAGTAGCCACCCCACCGTCAGACGGCCAGGTCACAAGGTCCTCGCTGCTGCCCGTTGACTATCCTGGAGCAACATTAGATAAGTATCTTTTATAAAGGGGTTGCTGGTGAATAGCGACACCCTACCTACACCCCAGTAAAACTCTATACGACATCGTGGTCACGGGGTGACGTCGGGACAAAAATAATGATATACACGATGTAAACCGTTTAAAGTTGTTTAATTACTACACTGGTCAGCAAATAAACCGAGACACCCGCTACCTAGGAACTCTGATTCGATTTTCTCAAAAAGTATAAAACTTACAACTATCAAAGTTATACCTACAAAAAGTGCGTTTCATGGTGATTAAAATGACTACAAATTAATTCGAAAGTACCGTCAACTCACATTGTAATCAAGCAACAAACACAATGCTAACGATGTGCTCTGTTTTCAACAGAGTTTGAAATTAGCGGTCTTTTTCTCTACAATGAGGGTAGTCGGATATTTCTTATCATTTCTTTTGTTTTTGTCCATCGTTTGCTCAGACGCATGTGTTTTTGCTACTTTTTTCGATTAATAATGGATACAACACCTCAGGAAGCAGCTCAAGCTGTAGCATTACTTCAAGCAGGCATTGCGCAACGTGAAGTCGCTCGAAGGCTTCAAATCAGCAGATCTTCGGTGCAACGAGTTTACAGACGATACCTAGAGACTGGAGCATTCGATCGCCGTCCAGGTACGAGCAGACCTAGGGCTACATCAGCAGCAGATCATCGTTATATCCACCTTACTGTTCTGCGAAATCGCCACCTCAACGCAGTTCAAGTCCAACAAAGTCTGCGTGACGAAGGCCAAGTGGTCATTAGTTCAGATACCGTCAGAAGGAGACTTGCTGAACGGAACCTGACCCCAAAAAGAGCTGCAACAGGCTGCAACTGGCATTAACGGTAGCACACCGTCGAGCACGACTTGAATTTGCTCGAGAGCATAGGGATTGGACATTAGAGCAGTGGAGTAATGTACTCTTCACTGATGAGACCAGGGTGAGTCTACATGGAAGTGATCGACGTCAGAGAGTATATCGTCGCCCTGGAGAACGTTATTCTCAGTGTTGCATCGAGGAAACTGTTGCTTATGGAGGAGGATCTGTAATAATAATAGTAATGGTCGGTAGCGGGTGGCTCGGTTTATTTGCTGTCCAGTGTATATCACTAATCGTTGCCAGAAGGTAGTAATCAATGTTGGTGGCTTTGAATCAGATGTGGTTCATCAATGATATTGAAAAATGTTTTAAGTTTTGTAAATTGCTATTATATGCCGATGATCTGAAAATATATAATTTTATATATACTTATCACCATTTTCTATAAATACTCCTTAAAATTCGGAATCTTGGACAGATTTAGCGTTTAATTTTCATTTATCTTTATATTTATATATATATATATATATATATAAACTATTAAAATGGATAAATAACTTTTTTACTGTTTACCTATGTCTAACTCAAAAAATGTTTACTAAATTTGTGGTCGATGTTGGTCTCACAATTATTATTATTATTTAAGAAGACTTTTACAAGAACATATAGTGACACTGTTTGTGGATCTATAAAAAAAATACGTATATTATTATGTTTCACAAAGCTGCCGCTAGATGGCAATGTACAAACGAATTCTGAATTGCGATATCGTTGCGTTTTCATTCGAGTACCTATAGAAGTCACAAAGGCATTTTCAAACTACAATTGAAATAATAACTCGAAGCAGCAATCGAACTCTTATAATTTACCTTTTTGACAGGAAGATTGTGGAAGAGATAAAAAATAACAACAAAATCGTTATATATTATGATAACGGGCTACTACGAACCCTAAATTGCGCGTGGCCCGACACGTGCTTGACAATTTATTAAAAGAAGAACCTCTTAATTACAATGTGAAAAAAGTCTCACACAAAAATATCAAACCATGAAGGTTATAATGTCATTTCGAAGTAAGTACCTATTACAATAACACGGCAATTTCATACTTTAACCCCTATTATTTAGATATGTAAATTAGAATTACTGGCTCTCAAAGGCAATTCACGGAACACACCGTTAGGTGCTTGGTGACAGGTATTCTATATTCTAGAGTAGGAATAGACATTTCTACTCACGAGGGCACGGCTCTCCATATTTTATGAGCGTTGCAACTCTGCCTGTCCAATCAATTGGGTATATATTGTTGTTTTAATGTTTTGTAGATATCTACCATAAGCATTTACAACCAAACTAAGACTTGTGTACAAACGAGGCCTACCCGTACAAATGTGCATCAATAATTATATAACTGTGGAGGGATGCGCCTTCTACCATGGAACATTTTAAATATTTTTAAGAGGTGTTGTCTTAGGTTTTCGCGATTATTACACATAGTAATTAAACAACTTTAAACATTATCATTATTTTTGTCCCGACGTTTCATCGTCACCCCGTGACCACGATCACTGCAACGTGTTTGAAACGTCGGGACAAAAATAATGATAAATATAAGCGATGTAAACCGTTTAAAGTTGTTTAATTACTATTTTTAAGAGGTGTTGAAATTTTAAGAGTCCTACCTCATTTCAAGTGGTAGGCACACACAGGCTACCCTGTGACTATAACAGATCCATTTCGTCACAAGTGTCGAACTGTATATTGCGCTCACATCCACAAACATATATTATCTACTGTTGTAAGTCTCATATGCCAGTCATTATTTTTTCTAATTTCCTACTAGCTTTCAGGGATTGTAGCCGAAAGACATTGTTAGGTGACAATTTTTTTACTTGAGTGTGGTAGCTCGCTTTGCGATAATTCCTAAAATGCCCTTCCATCGTGCGGTGAAGCTCAAGTCAGCAGCGGTGGGAATCAAACCTGCGCGGCCGGCCATAGCCTAGCCAATACCATATACAGGGCCACTGCTTCAAAACTTTATGTACCTAGATTATCTAGGATTCGTTAACGTTATGAGTACAAACAAAACTCTTTTTACATTAATGATGAATATATTGATCTATCTTATCAGCTATGCTACAGTATTATTGAACAAATTCCGTTCTCAGCCAATCGGTTAAGTTAAGCAACGTCCGCCACGGTCATGAGTTGGATGTGACCGCTAGTGACAACTACTGAGCGCTTCCGTGCTTCGGTGGTCCTGGTTGTTGTCTTAGATGGCAGTCGTTACAGCATGGTGGTAGGTAGGGCATTTTGTGAATGCCCACCTGGATAGCTACCATCTTCAAGTGAAACATCTGTCTACAAGTACCTAGTGCTGTGTTCCGGCAGCTGTCCTTGAGAGCCAGTAATTCTAGGTTAGCCTGAACATCATCTTCGATCACATCATCATTTACCATCAGGTGAGATAGTGGTCAAAGGCACATACGGGTATTACAGTCGCGTTCATACCGCCGACAAGGGAAGTCGCTTCAAATATCAATTGACGGCTTCTCCGATACCGACCTACTTTCCGCGCGGCGCACGGTTTACGTGAGCGCTGCAAACAGTAAGTGCAACCGGCGCAATCTACGCGCTCGGACACCCTCAACCTCAACGGTCAACGAGTTGTTGGCCTTCGTGCAGAATAAGCTGGACGTCATGGACGAGCTGAGTTTGCAGCAGATATGTCTGTCTAGCTATAAGGAGACAGACATCCTCGCAGCCAAGAAGGTCTTAGCGGACACTGCTAAGACGTCGACTCGGCTAGGAACACGTCAAAAAGATGGAAGCGGCAAGAAAGACCTGCAAGACATCTTCAGGGTTTTCAAGGAAACAGATCCTGATGAGATTTCAGTGACCTATGTCGCCAGGGACCTCCATTTGTTACCTCCGGTAGATTTTTCTTCAGACGATGTGACCTGCCTTTTAAATGATATCATGCGGTTGAAGTCCAATGTCACCGATTTGAAGAAACAATTGGAAAAATCGAATGCTGTGGTTTCGCTACGCAGGCAAAACTGCCGTCACCGGAGTCTATGCAAAATGTGACTATGCGACACGTTAACCGACAAAATGCTCGACTCAGCAGTCCCGCGGAATCAAATATCACCGGTTCACCGCAGGGCATTGACCGAACCACGCAACCGACCATCGAGACTCCCCCTCAAGTTATGATTTCTTCCGACGTACAAACAATATCCGGGAAGCAGAAGAAATCATACGCACAAGTGGCACATCGTAAACAGTGTACGATACCAGTTACAAAGAATGAAGGTACGGGGAGGCCTGCCACCAATAGCGATAATGAGGGGTTCACTCTCGTGAAGAAGAAATCGAGAGTTCGACCATCACGCAACCATCGTGGCACAGCTACGCCTACAGCAGAGAAGACTGTACTTCATGCTGTGGAGCCGACCATCGCTATATATCTCTCTCGTTTGGACCCAACAACATCCGGCAACGATGTACTGCAATACATCAAAGAGAGATGTGAAAGACGTCGAGTACCATTTGAAGTGGCGTTACAGCGGCTGGAATCCAGCCGGGTGTAAACTTTTAAATCCTACGTGCTCCGAGTTCCAGCGAATAATAAGGATGCGTTCCTTGTCTCCGACTTCTGGCCAGAAGGAGTAGTATACAGGCGCTATAGGGAGGCGAGGCCGAAAATGAATCTCAAAACTATTTAATTTCTATATACGAGTATTATGTAATGTTAGTCTGTAAGGTATATATTTCTATGGGTCAATGTTTATGTAATCTCGTTACTTACACTCTCGTTACAAGCTGCCGGTAACACCATAAAATATTCGGTAACAAATTTTCTGCTTTAGAATCGTAGTAAAGTGAAGCAGGGTGAAGCCTGCGTAGATCGGCAAGTATATCTCAAAGCCAATTTTCTTAGTCAGCTGTTTAATTAACAGTCTAGCCTTCACATTTACAAATTTTTGGAGCACAAAATTTTAGTACTATTAGGGATCGAACCCGCGTCTCTCGGTTTCAAGCACCAGGTGCCTAGACGCGCGACCATTGAGGCTGTTAATTTACTTAACGGCGTCGTTCAACTAGCGGCGTGAATGCGATCCTTTGCGATACGATTGATACTCAGTTATTCAATCAAACATCGGGGCTACTTGCCTAGCCTAATCTTATACTTTTTTTACCAAATACCGCCGCCCGGCCGCTGCCTCCTCGGCCGCAGGCTTTGCTCGCACGGCGCGCACGTTGTTGAGGTACATATTGTGGACAACATAACAGTTACTGGGGAGCTCATCCTTTCCTTGCTCGTCGTATAAGCGAACTCATAAGTTCGTGGATTATGAGTTCGCTTATATGACGTAATGTTATTATCAGATATGAAAAACCCTTTAACACGACTGTATTATAATTAGGTACCTACCGTAGGTACCTACATATTTTATCTGTATCCAAACAATGATTCTTAGAGAAGGAGTTCACCTTCAAATAACAAAAATCAGAGAATTGGCCACTAAACGCTGAATTTCATTCAGGCTGCTAGTTAAATGGCACCGTTCAGTAAAAATCTAGACTGTTTATTAAACGGCTGTTTAAACTAATTAACTGTAATGCGATATACACCTAGATCATAGTAGAAAGAGTGGGAAGTAAGTTATCTTCATACAAACGCACCGCGAACGGCTTGTTTGTGTGCGCCATAGTATCTATGCGTCGCCGCACGCACACTCAAACACAATCTCGACCCGTTTCTCAGTGCGCCAGCCGGGGCTAACACCGTACAAGGATCGCGCGTCACGGCTTTTCAGCACCGCTAAATAAATTTAAAAAGTGATAATCGCAGGAGAACTTATTGCTGTGTGTTCGGCTGTCTAAATAATTCATAGATTTCAGAGTTGTCTCTGTTCAGACTACCTACTGAACAGAAAAGGTAAGCAAGTCACTTATTCTATCGTACCTATCATTTTTACTTGATGATGAGTGAGATGCCTACTTATTTTTTTGGTAGTATGACCCGCGTCGCTCGTCTCTGGCCCCGCAACCACATAGGTATCGCCAGTCGCTTTTTCTTTCATCGTGAAAGGTTTCATCATCGTCATCAGGTAAAACCTACCTCACTAACCCTGAACCCAGACAACACAAGTAAAAAATACAACTTCCCGGCCCTTGCCTGTTTCTAGGTACTGAATTATATATTGCATATACGAGTACATATATTATAAATATGTAACAACCCTGAGACAGGGAAGTATGGTAGGTAATTATATCGCGGATTGGGCCGGAGATGGCCTACTTCCTCACTCTTTCTACTATGCCTAGATATTGAATTTTGGTATGACTGAATTATAATAGGTATTCAGTGATTCATATTACCTACATATCAGATAAAATTTTGTATACGATCTAGTTCTATCTTGTCTTAGGTTTTCGCGATTATTACACATAGTAATTAAACAACTTTAAACGGTTTAAATCGCGTATATTTATCATTATTTTTGTCCCGACGTTTCAAACACTTTGCAGTGATCGTAGTCACGGGGCGACAAAATTTGTAGGTAATCATTATCAACATGATTTCTCTGTTCCTGACTGAATACATCAAGAGTTATGTCTCCAACAAAAGTATTATAGCTTGTGTAGCGTTTTTCCACCAATTCAAGACGTTCACTCAACTTGGCAAATCGGTCCAAAAGTGCCTCGTCTCTATCTGGTCTGGCAGCCAAGGCAGCTGCGGTGGAAAACCAACGCGAATCTGAGGTGATAACACCGACGGCGTCGCGTACCTCCTTTATTGAAGACATGTTGAGTATGAACCACTATTCAACAATTATACAACAATATTTTACAAATTTTAACAAAAAATATTCAATAATTTCAATTTTTTCAAAAGTGACAACCCTACAGTACATTTACTATATGCATTGGCAGCCCTGGAATGTGTATTCACAATCAAAATAAACAATTTAGCGTATTCAAGTAACTTCAAAAAATAAATTTTTATACTGGGCCGTAACAAAAATGGTAAGGAACCCCAATATGGTACAATAATTTTACCCAAAATAGATAGAATGCACTTAATACACCTCCTAGGGAACTGTCCAAGCAATTGTGAAGGAAAATTAATATGATTTTTTTATACTTTACATGAAATATTACAATATCTAAATATTCATAGTTCAACGCAGGTTTTATACAATTTTGAACTTATTGTGAATTCTTCAAGATTTATACACAAAGTTCAGCAAGAAACTATTTAAGCTAGCTCATGTGGACTAGATATTGTTAATAGGGCACAGACTTAATGAGAATTATGACAATTCAATAATTCAAATTTCTCAGTATAAAACACAATTCAGTACTTCAACAATGAGTGGAAATTATCAATCATTTCCTTAAAATAAGGACTGAAACTGGCTTGTTTCATTCAAACAACAAATATATTATATTATACAAGCTATGTTACATATCCAAATGCTATTTATGCTCATATAGTTTGCAAGTACTAGTGCAACTTTTTCAAGGCGGAGTTTTGCCAACAAATTACAACTTTGGCTCCAAAATGCCCAACAACTTTAACACACTGTTAACAAATTATGTGGATTAGAGGATACACTGTATTTTAGGTGTATAAAAAAGGCTCTAATACAATTCAAATCAAAATTTTCATAACCTTTCAAACAAGTATGGCATGGAACAAATGAGGTTATTTTTACATCAAATTTTACAAAAATAGGCATCTAACCTACGATCTGCGGATGTTAAGATTCCAGATTGCCCAGATGGGTATGTAAAGCAGAGGGCCTTCCACCTGGACAACCTGTTTTTTTTAATCTTAACTTTGCCCGTCGATTCGCGGGGCTGAAAACAATAAAATACAATTAGTGACTTACGATATGATTCGTCTTTGTCGTTCGTCAACGATCCCACCCTAGCGCTTACCTAATAATTCAGTATTGGCCAACAAAGAATTGAAAGGTACTTACGCTATGGCGAGGAAGCTCCGATCTTGGCGAGATTCTTCGAAATCCCATCGTCATAAACAATAATCCGGGCACCAACACAAATTTTCAGAGTTCAACGTTTAACAAACACACGCGAGGGTCCAAACAGGCGGTTTTTCAAAAACACAAATTACATTAATCACCGCTGACCCAAAATCGACCAATTTTCTTTACAAATCAAAAATTGTCCAAGTACTACAGTTTTTAAAACCAGAGACCGCACGACAATGCAAACTTTTTCTTTTTCAACTCAAACTGTCCATAGACAAAAAGTAGACGACTACGCTAAGTTGCGTTCCAAACAATCTAATTAAATAAAATGTTAATACTATAATCATATTATGTAACATAATGTTAAATACAACCAATCTATCTTTTATCTATGGTTAAGCGAAAGCTTAGGCATTTGTTTGTTTGTGTAATTGTCATCCATAATAAATAAACTTACTGAATGGCTGAGTGGATTTATTTTTAAATTCACTGAAAAACACTTACATAGGACATCTTATTTACAGATAGTTCTCCAGGAAGAGCAACCAGAAGCTAGTAATGAAATAATACAAAACCTTATTTATTCACGTGATTTACACTTTATTTACTTTCGTCATATTTATTACTAAAAGAACAGTGTAAACTTATACATGTCAACTTTATATCATAACGATTGAGAAGTGAGAAGTGCCTTGAAATTCTACGTAATGACAATATGTGTATATGTGATTAATAGTAATTTAATAAATAAGTGAGTGATGTCTATTGCCGTACTAGAGTGTAGTAGCTATATGCCCCTTTCAAAATCTGAAACAATACATATTTAATATATTAATAAGGTTGAGCCGTCGATGTGACATCTTGCAACGCCTCATGTACGAGTACAATGATTTATATTGATTTATGACATTATCTATTCAACGTACCTAAGTGCGCACTCGAAGAGAGTTGAGCGATCGTAGTGGTATCACATACCAATTTGCAAGATAGTGGCCATATAATACGTCATGTCATATAATTTAAACATTTTCATATACTTGTATTCTAAATTGTGCCAATTCAGTTAGTTGTGAGTTCAATCAAAGTATTTTTTTAAGTTATAATGGTAAGATTCAGAAGCAGTGATGGCTCAGAGGCATTGACTGCCGCGCAGCAGGTTCATGGTTCGAATCCCGCCGCAGGCTTCAGCTGCACCCCATGGTGGAAGGGCATTTTGCGAATGCCCACCTGGCTATCGACCACCCTCTAGTAGAAAATCTGTCGCCGAGCACCTAACGGTGTGTTCTGGCAGCTGTCCTTGAGAGCCAGTAAAATTACAGGCACATGAGCCTACAACTGTATGTCTCAGGGTGACGGGCGCAGGGCAGGTCGTCACTTGTGATGAAATGTATCTGTTATAGGCAGAGGTTACCGCTTAACATCGCCTCGTGCTGGATCCGTCACAACAACATAAAAAAAATAAAAAATAAGTAAAGTCAAAAATAACTAGAAATAAATTGGATATCTTGAATTTTTTAAATACCGTAATGAAAGAAGCCAAAGTCAGATTAGTAAATGGTCCAGCGGAGAAAATATGCTGAATGCCAAGCTGTCCGGAAAGAATGGCCACTGCTTTCCTTTGCTTGAGTGATGCATTCCACCATTGGCTTTCGTACGGCCCGAGAGTCACCTTCTCACTCTGTAATTTTTTTTAATATAGATATACATCTCACAACGAGTCATCGAAGTCATATTAGGGACTGTTATAACTGTGTAATTTTTACTTATATAACACTTATTTTACCTTCACTAGGACGTCATTGCTGTGCCAACAGTATATGAAAAGTTGTGATACCCCAAATATTAAATATTCCGCCGTGAGAAACTTCTGTGCTGCATTATATGTAGACGACTGTGAACAAAATAATGGAGTATGTGTTTACATTACATTTATATAATAGAGTCAGTACCCAAAATTTGTTTTACTCTACCACTCCTTATATCACGCTTCACATCAATAGTTACAACCTACACGTAACATAGGTACCTAAAACAAACCAATCATCTTTTTTTTTATGGGATAGGAGGGCAAACGAGCAGGCGGCTCACCTGGTGGTAAGTGATCACCGTCGCCCACGAACATCCGCAACACCAGAGGTATCGAGGATCCGTTGCCGTACTTTGAGGAGGGAATATGCTCTCTTCTTGAAGGCCCCTAAGTCGTATCCGTTCGTAAATACTGCACCTGGCAGCTGGTTCCATATTGTGGCAGTGCGAGGTAGAAAATGCCGTGAAAATCGCAACGTTGTGGAGTTCCAGACGTCGACATGAAATTTATGAAACATCATGCTTTGTCTGGAAGTCCTGATGGCGAAATTGAGCTGCAGGTAGTAAATCGAACAGTTCCTCAGAACACTCCCCGTGTTAGATGCGGTAGAAGATGCAGAGTGATCCAACATCTCTACGTAGTGCCAAAGGGTCGAGCCGGTCGGAGAGAACTTGATCGTCAACGATTCGAGTCGCTCTGCGTTGTATGCGGTCAAATGGAAGAAGCTGGTATTGGGGAGCTCCCGCCCAGAGATGAGAGCAGTACTCCATGTGAGGCCGAACCTGAGCCTTATAAAGTTGCAGGCGATGGGCCGACGTGAAGTACCGCCTCGCTTTTCCAAGCACACCAAGCTTTTTAGAGGCTAATTTAGCCTTCTCTTCCAAGTGACAGCGAAATTGAACGACGCTCGATATGACGACGCCAAGTATTCCGATGCTAGTTGATGGGGCAAGGGGAGTGTCGTCAAAACGGAGGGATACGACAAAGGGGGATAATTTAGCGGTAAACGCACAAACTTGTGTCTTCATGGGGTTAAATTGAACTAAGTTCAGTCGGCCCCACTTCGAAACATTAGACAACATGGTCTCGACTTCAGACACAAGTTTCCGACTCTCCACAACGTTTTCCCGAGAAATTTTAGCACGGCCGGTGTAAGAGGCATCTCCGGTACTGTCATCCGCATAACAATGAATATCGCTGAGCTGCAGCATGTCATTGATGTAGAGTCGGAGATAGCACACAGCCTTGCGGAACGCCAGCGTTAATTGGCTTCAAGTTGGAGCATGCACCGTCGACAACGACCTTGATGCTCCGATCAGCCAAAATCTGGATCCACTCGCACAATTTCTCGGAAAGCCCATAGGAAGGAAGCTTCGAAAGAAGCGCTTTATGCCACACCCGATCAAAGGCCTTCGCTATGTCCAAACTAGCCGCCAACGCCTCACCCTTGGAATCCACCACCTCCGCCCATCGATGCGTAAGGTATACTAAAAGATCACCAGCTGAGCGACCGCGACGAAAACCGTACTGGCGATCGCTAACCAGCTGGTGCTCCTCTAGATACTGCAAGAGCTGGTTGTTGATAATGGATTCCATTATCTTGGAGAACAAAGACGTTATAGCTATAGGGCGGTAGTTGGACGGATCTGAGCGGTCACCTTTTTTAGGGATTGGGTGCACCAAGGCCGTCTTCCATGTTTTTGGGACAACGCCTGATGTGTAGCAGAGCCGGAAAAGACGCGTTAGAACTGGAGTCAATTCTGGAGCACAAGTCCGCAGCACTATCGGAGAGATGCCATGAAGCCCACTCAACTTATGAATATCCAAGGAGAACAGTGCTTTACGTACAGCACTTTGCCGGAAATTTATATCTGGCATCAAATTTTATTCAATATAGCTTACCTCTTCTATCTACGACGGATATAATATAATACTCATTCCACTACATCACACTCCCTAGAAACATTATCTTGCTTACCTGTTTTCGTTACTATTGTTACTTACAAGTGCTACTTTTTTTTTTTTTTTTTCTTGGAAAACGCTTTACGCGTAGCACGCAGTTCCGGGGGAAACCACGTGGTTATGTTGGACTCCCCGGGCAGAGTGCCCGGTATACTCACTAAAAACCCAGCGGTGGGCCTCTCCGTCTTATGTGGGGTGAAGCGGGTTCGCTTGCGCATTCTACCTCAATCACCCCGACGCTAGGCTCCCTGGAGCCTCCTGCCTTTGGCACCCCCACCGGAGGGGCATTCCTCATGCTTGCCCTTCATTGGTGATGGGTCCCCTGACCCACCAGACTACTTACAAGTGCCTACTCTAACTATGCTTATTCCTGCATAGTATCTCCATACACACATCCATCCGTTCACTTCGCAGCTGAATATCATCTTTGATCAAGTGTGTGCATTCGTCCTCACCTCATCAGAGTTCATACTTGGAAAAAATAGTGCCTGTATTTTTACTGCACTTAGCTTAGTACTAACTTATAAAGTGAAAGTTAAGTCTGTAATCATAAAGAGTAACTACGAAACTGCTTGTTTTTTTATAAATTGTATACTTACAGTAAGTTCAATTGCGCTAGCACAAAGCATTACGGAACACATGACCACGTAAAAAAACAGCACAGGTGATATCAAAGAGTTAAAAAGCCTGCTGTACCTGGAATTAAAATAAAACCAATTATATGACGGACAAATGTATCTGCTTATTAATTATTATTTTGTTGTTTGAGTAATAATAATAATAATAGTTTATTGTACCAGAAAAATACTTTACAATATTGCTTATGATGTACAAATAGCTACTCCACTAGGATTCCCTGTATCGGGGTAGCTATTTTTTCTTCCCATATCTGTGCATAAAACTAAACTCAATGTTGGCCGTACATACACAGTAATTAATAAGGTTGAAACAATCATTACCAATATTTTGTTGAATAGTGTTATGTAGATAGGTGTGCTGTATCTTTTTATTGATAATATGTCACTATATTGTTTTTGTTGTTATTTTAAAGATACATAATATGTATATACTAATTTAAATACTGTTATTTATAGCAATTCATATATAAATAAATATAATTCATAGAAACCTCTTTCATCTCAAATAGTTGATATTATAATGTTTTCCGTATCCAGATAGTTACGTTCAGATAGCCAAGCTGTAACTTTATTTTTACATTCAAAACGAGAGAGATTGTGTATTTTAATTATTTTGTTTAAGTTTTTGTAGACATAAGGTCCCAAAAAAGAAAAAAATCTATGTGCAAACCCTGAATTGGGTTTTCTGAGTGGTTTTGTGTTTGTAGAATGTTTCTAGCTAGGGACTGCGGGTGGATAAAACAGTCAAAAACATATCGATAACGTGATGTTCTCGATATTATTTTACATCTGTTAATGTTGTAGCATTGTATTTTTATATTTTTATGAAGAGATTTTTGAGGCCAACTATGCTAGTAATCAAACATCGTTAAGTACGCTGATTTTCTCAACAAATCTACAAATGTTACCAAAACATATCGTCATGCTTGTAATCTTCAAAGGGGTAGGCAACTATATGGTAACAACATTCTTTGGTAACATTTTATAGAGAATGAGCCTGTTGCCATCCATAGGGCACAGTTGTATCTACAATCTGGTCTGCTTCTTTGTCAGAAATATCTAATAACTCAATGAGCTTAATTATATTTGAACGATATTAAGAATTCAAGCAGTTTTCAGATTGAGCTCGATGCTCTATTATTATAGGCTATACTGATTAATTTGATGGCGCCTACCGCAAACTGATTATCAAACAAACATAGAATTCGTTCGCTGATATACATAAAGCTTTGTAACATCATAACTTGTTGTCATAATGTATAATAAAATCAAAACATCCCTATATTAAGAGTACTACTTACTAATGTATATATAATTTACGATTCACTTCACACTCATACCATTTGGTATTTTCATCTAAAAGAAGTAACAGAAGTCATTGAAGGAAAAGTAAGTATAATATGAAAAATAATATAATGAAATGGAATAAAGAACATGAATAGGAAGATAAAAATGCCACCGACATCTACCAAATTTTTGCACGTCACCTATTCAAACAATTATTTGATAACCTAGGTACTTATATGAAATATATTTATGTACTATATATAACTATTTCGAAATATAGTAACATCAAGTTTTGTTGGCCATTTCTTCTTTATGGATGGAATCAAAACCTCTTTGTAACACGAACCGGCTAAATAAGGTACCTATGTACCTGTTTTGATCATCAAACTTTAATGAATAGATAAGTATAAGTCATATTTTAATTAATTAAACTTAAACATTTGTTTAATAACCTGTACATAGTACAAATCACCAATTAATCAGATTGATGTGTTAATACGATTATATTTTAATATAATAATTGTATATCACACTATACAGTATTTACTGCATTGTTCACCTTTTATAGGAATTTAGCTTAGTTGTGACGGGTAATTTGAGTGCTGGTAAGATAAAGTTAATGAGATTAAACTGCAAAGTGCTAAAGGGGAAAAAAAAACTTGAATTACTAACTACCCTTCTCTGCAAATACTGCGAATTTATCTGCTTATAACAGATAAATTCACAGTATACTGTTCAGAAATTATTTGTAATTACGATAATAAATTACATTCCATTCAATTAAAATTAACGAACAGAGTAAATAGATAATGATAGTTTATAGGTAAGAAGATTTGGGCTACAAAAGCCTGGAATAAAGTTGTAAAGGTAAGAGTCTAAAAATTTAACGTTTTTGACTGACTTAAAATAAGGAGGAGTATGTTTGATAAAAATATAACCGATCGCAACACTCCAAAGTGTGAAATAACTTGTCGAAGTCGGTACCGTGCGCACAATATTGTAATACTTAATAGGTACTTTTAAACTATCATGGTACCGACTTCAACAAGTTATTTCAAACTTTTTTTTTTATTTATTAATCTACACTCCACAGACTCCAGGGTCCATGCCTTTTTTTTAATTGTGTCATTTTTTTTTTATTACTAGAATTAGAAAACATACAATATTCTAAGAGGGAACAGTGCTAAAAGAAAAATATTTTTATTTCCGGTTAAGTCATTGGCACTAGCATTCAGAGCAGACCGGTGTTCTCTAGCAGCACCCGCTCACGAGTTGACGCATGTGCCAGCCATTGCCTTCCTCAACCATTTCTGAGGGAAGATGGCGACCCGACACACAACACCGCCACTAGACAACACCTTTATGTGAGCATGACCGCTCTGGATACCCGTGCCAACGATTACAATTATTACACATATTTATAATTTGGGACTACAATAATATTATATATATGAAAATTACATACAGAAATTAACATCTTTTGTCATTCTCACACGTCACATTTTCACTGGGTCTCCATTACCACGCTGTTTCGATCGCCATTTTGAGGTTGTTATCATGGATAGCTTTTGGTGTCGCAACCATCGCCTTCCTAACGAACCGTCTTATGGCGTCTTCTTCGTCATCTGCGTAGTATGTGAAGGTTCCAGTATGCCGTGAAACTGCAACGACTGCGTGCGGGACGCTCTCGTGCAGTTTCATACTGCTCTTGGTCTTGATGGCGATGACCGACTCGTATGTAAGTCCTTGCGCTTCGTGGATGGTAAGGGTGCGTGATCCCTTTCCCTTTCCAAGAAAAGGAGGCCCTAACAAGCCAGGGCTACGGCTTGTTAGGGCCTCCTTTTCTTCCTGAGTGTGAACCAGGGATAAGGTGTTCGGGAGGGATTTGGGGATTTCTGCACCCGTGTACCTTTCAAGCTCAAGTGACTTAATACGGGGAGCTGAGGAATATATACCAGAGTATATTTCCCTCAGTGCGTACGCGACATCCATTGGGTTCCGATGCGTGCATAACAACTCCTGGGTGATGTTTGTGACCAGGTTAGGGCGGTTGTACCTTAATACGAAGAGATTATCTCTATCGATGTAAGACAGCTGATTGACATCTCCGATGAGGACAAGTTCATCAACTTCAGCCAGCCTGGAAGCCATGACTATGGCTCCGAAATGGTTCATGGGAGCTTCATCCACTGTGAGGCGGCTGTAGCTCTCAGTCTTTTTAAAACCATTTACGAGGACTGATGCCATTGTGCGCACCTTGGTTTTCACCAAGTCTCCAATTCGGTGCGCAAGCTTCTCCCTCAGGTCTTTCGCTGCTTCTGTGGTTGTTGTGATAATGATGTCGCTGTCCACATCGAATTGCCTTACCACCTAAGTTGTTTTGCCACATCCTGGAACTCCATATACCCATTGTATTTTCAGTACTTCCCAGTGTTTCCAGAATGCTTCTATGTCCGATCCTCCCGCAATAGATTTCGCCATTTCGAGGATACGGTCATCTAACATTATTTCGGTGCACTGGGCCGTTACTACTATTGGGTCGTTTTGTGGTGTCGCGTATTTAGGCCTCCCTAGTCGCTCCGTTGCTCCCTCGTCCAGGGACACAAATCCGCCTGTTGCATTGTATGCCACCATATACTTACTTGACATTTTCCCCTTGATGACCTGGGATGTGTCGTTGTTGTATATCGCGGCTTCTGCCTCTTCGAGTCCCACCTTTAGAAGGTTTTAATTTTCTAGCCTGAAGGACTGCAAGATGTTTTCGCAGTTTCTGTGGTTGACCTCTCTGGTCGCCCTTATAATGGCTAGAAACTCTAGGATGGCATTAGCTGCATGGCTCGTTGGTTCCTGTGCCGGGATATATAGGGGCGGACTGACCTGTCCCATGTCGGCTCTCGTCCTGGTAACCTTTGATGGTGCTTTGCCACGGGGTGGTGGTTTTGTGGGCATTGGGTTCCGGGGTTGGGATGGGTATCGGAATAAGCTTCCTACTGCTGTACCGAAAGCTGTCAGGAATGCGGTGACTCGCCCCACTATTCTTTTTTGGGCTACATTCCTGGCTTCTTTCTGCCTCTGCTCTTTCTTGGAGCCTTTCTGAGCCACTTTTGGTAACTGAACTCGGGATCGGATGTCCCCAACAATCAGTTGCATTGTTGTGTATGGGTTTTTTGAGGTAACTAAGATTTTCCTTTCTGTCTTCATACACAACTACCTCATGGTGTTCTGAGGCTTTAATGCAACCAAGTTGGTCAGCAACTTCTCCCTTTGAGTGTTCTATTATCATTGCGTCTACGCTTATCACTCGGGCTCTGTCGGCATTTTCTGCAATACTTGAGAGCAACGAATATGCTTGAGCAAAGGGTGTCCTGTCCGTCCACTCGATTAGTACGACCGTCTTGTTTTTCAGTCGCAATAAACGACAAGGATTTCCCATGACAACCTTCACTGGCATCGCGGTGTAGGTTTTACGCTTCATAGTTGTTTTAAAGCTGCTCCCATTCATCTGGCAAGCGAGCCCAGGTGATAATCGGACGTGGCTCTTGGCTCCAGCATGACAGAAACTTATTCCGAGTCTCTCTTTACTGCCTTCCATATAGAGAGCAACGCCTCGGATGCGAATCCCAGGCTCTCCTTACTCTCCACATGCAGCAGTTGGGAAATTTCTGTGTTTTTTGGATCGGGGATGTGTGGGGCTATGATCGGGGCAGGAAGGGTACTAGAACGGGGAGGGGGGGGGGGGTAGATTCGAGTTGCTCTTCACCGCTGTTTTGAAGGACTTCTCAACGAAAGACAGGAAGTGTGCTCTGCTATCTGTATCTGCTAAGATGGTGGGCAGATCAGATTCTAGCAGTTACCTGCTGAGCGACATTTCGAGGTCCGGTCTGGCAGTGGAAAAGCGAGGACATTCTAAAATTATGAGCCATACCGTCTCGGGGATGTTTGGATCGCACTCGCATCCTGGGCTGTCTTTCAGCTTGAACCTGTGGAGATACTCGGATATTCCCCGTGTCCTGTCATCATTTGCACTGCAAGGGGTGACAGTTTCACAGTCCGCGTCAGTTGGTATGCCTTGGTGACATCCAGTAGAAGCTTTTTTGTGACTGCACCTGTGCTTGGGGTCTCATACCGATCTTGCCATTTCTGGATAGATTTCTCACGGATTTTTCTTCGGACATAAGACAGGGGGATTTTGTCATAGTCTTGGGAGGCATCTGCGAGTGCCGCTGATTTTGCAAGTTCGTCAGCTCTCTCGTTACCAGCGGTACCCACATGGGCCCTCAACCAAAACATGCGAATATCTCTACCTTCAGCTTTAATCTTACCAATGTTCTCTTTTATGCTTTTTGCCAGGGGGTGACTCGTTTTGGGACTTTTGAGCAGATCTAGAGAGGATCTAGAATCACTAAGCACGTTGACTAGTGGATCTCTGCTCATTTTCACCTGTTGAGTTGCCCTGTAAAGAGCATAAAGTTCCGATTGGAAGACTGTGCATCCAGGATGGAGCCTGAACTTAGAAGAGCTGATCTCTTTTCCTTCCTCCCACCAGGTAAGGGCAGCATCTACTTTCCCCTCAATTTTGCTGCCGTCTGTGTAAATTTGGGGTCCGGTGATGTGGCTGGTGTCGGTTTCGAGAAGCTCGTACTCCACGGATGTTCTCGTGGACGGATGGGGTTGGTCCATAAAGCGCACGCTTTGTTCGAGCTCCTTTTCCGGAGGGAGGTAGTCAAATAAGAGGTTCTTCTTCACTCGGTACAGGCTCGCTACTTCTTGGATTCTCAGGTCTATTGGAAGCAGACCTGAAAGGGCGAGTGCTAAGGTGAGAGAAACAGTACGGTAGGATTTGCATATCTTTTGGGCACAACTTCTTTGTAGGGCAAATAGCTGGGATCTGTGCATTTCGAGGTCCACTGCCTGTGCCCACACATTTGCGGCATAAGTTATAATGGGTTCCACCACTGCGACATATATCGTTCTCGTAATCTCGCCGTTCAGTCCCCAAGTCACCTTCGCTGCACACGCCAATTGCTTGTATATGTCCGCTGCTTTTTTACACTGCGCGGAAACGTGTGCTTTGAAGGTGAGCTTTCGGTCAATCACAAGACCTAGCAGTTTAATCTCCTCTACGAGGTTAAGTCTGACACCAGACATGAAGAGGTTCGGGATGTCGTACTTCAACTTCCTTGCCAAGAGCATCACGTTGGTCTTATGAGCCACGAAGTTGAGTTTGTTAAGTAGACCCCATTCCGTTATCATATCCAGTGTCGTGTTGACTTTCTGCTCTAAGGTATCTGATTGACCTGTAAATACGAGAACGATATCGTCAGCCAATGCTTGACATATATACTTGCTCGATATCCAGTTTCTGCAGCAACGAGTCTAGGATTATGTTCCAAAAGGTTGGACCTCCAATGGATCCTTGGATGCAACCTTAAGTGGTTTCCTTCTCGTGTGCTGCTCTGGCATAGTTGACCTTGATCTTTAGGTCGCGGAGGTATGAGCATACCATCTCGTAGAGGTTTGATGGGTACCTCTTTTCCGCTAACTGATGTTTTAGAGTGGGCCACATTGTCGAAGACGCCCTCTATGTCCAGGGAGATTAGGAGTACGATGTTTTTGCTGTTTACTCATTTTTGATGTGTTCTAGCAGATCATAGAGGGCGTCCTCAGTTCCGCGTTGAGGCATAAAACCGTACTGTTTTGGGCTGAGGGTAGGGAGGGGATGCCATTGCAGCATGCCGATCAAAAGCTTTTCGACGATTTTACCAAGAACTGACAAGAGGCCTATGAGCCGGTAAGACTTCGGATGAGTGTAGTCCGTCTTGCCGGGCTTCCTAAGGATAATGAGGTGCGCTTCTTTCCATTGCTTAGAGAAGTATTTCAGCGATAAAGTCAAAGTCAAAGTCAAAATCATTTATTTTATTTAGGCGTCTACGACGCTCTTATGAAGGTCAATTACAAATTTTAGTATCGAAATATTCTACATTGTACTGCCACGTTCAGCAAATAAATTGTATAGAGCAACTGCGAGAAGAACGGGCAAGAAACTCGGGGCCATTCTTTTAAACATCTTTTAACAATGTGTTACATACATACTATATAATAGAGTTATTACAATATTTGTTTAAATTATGTAGGTGACAGGCAATAGCTTGGCGGAGGCGGAATTGTCCAGGCATTTTTGTCGTTTATGTTATCAGAAACTGTGTAGTAGGATTTTTTAATCAATATGTTTTTCACATGCAACTTGAATTTCCCTTCTGTGAGCGTTGTAATATGTTTGGGAACTTTATTATAAAACCGCACACAATTACCTAAGAAGGACCTTTTATTTGTCTTTGCTAATCTAAAACCTGGCACCACTATTTTATCTTTATTCCTAGTATTGTAATCGTGATTGTCACTGTTTAATTTAAATTTACTCAAATTTTTACGAACATACATAATATTTTCAAAAATATACAGACTTGGTAAAGTTAAAATATCAATTTCTTTAAAAAGATCCCTCACAGATTCCCTAGGACCCATTTTATATATGGCTCGAATTGCACGCTTTTGTATGATAAAGATTGTCTCTATCTCAGCAGCAGTTCCCCACAGCAATACGCCATACGACATAATACTGTGGAAGTACGAGAAATAAACTAGCCGAGCAGTAGCTACGTCTGTTAACTGTCTTATCCTAAGAACTGCATATGCAGCAGAACTAAGTCTTCCGGAGAGATCATGTATATGTGGATCCATTGTAAAGTGGAATCCATTTTGATTCCCAGGAAGACTGTCGCTTTGTCAATAGGGAGTTTATCTGGGCCAAGCTTTATGTTTGGTTCAACATAAGGAACATTTGGTAAAGAAAACTTTAAACATTTCGTCTTTTTTGAATTTAGGAGAAGATTATTAGCGGCGAACCATTTACAAATCTTAGATAATACATTATTTACATGCGTCAATTCACTGTCTTTCCTATCTACTTTAAAAATCAGAGAGGTATCATCTGCGAATAAAACAATATCGCAGAAATCTTTGACCATGCAAGGCAGATCATTAATATATGTTAGAAACAGAAAAGGTCCCAAAATTGATCCCTGTGGTACTCCCATTTTTACCAATGACCCGGAAGAAGTATTGCCACTTATTCCAACCCTCTGTAGCCTGTCTGACAGATATGACTCTATAAGATTCAGAGCTTTCCCACGAATACCATAGTGGGAAAAATTACGAATCAGAGTGCAGTGCTCTACACAGTCGAATGCCTTGGAAAGATCACAAAATACGCCAATAGCATCATGTGAACTCTCCCAGGCTTCCAGTATATGCGACATCAATTGAACACCTGCATCAGTTGTGGATTTGCTCTTGGTGAAACCAAACTGATTCTCATTTAATAAATTATGCTTGTTAAAATGGGATACTAGTTGTTTGAGCATAATTTTTTCGAATACTTTACTCAGAACAGGTAAGATGGAAATAGGTCTATAATTGCAAGGGTCAGATGTAGACCCCGACTTTAAAATTGGAGTGATTTTACTTTGTTTCATTAAATCGGGGAAGTTTCCACTATCGACACAAAGATTGAATATTGTTTCTAAATATGGTGCAATAATGTAAATTATAGACTCTACCACTTTTACTGACATACCCCACAAGTCTTCAGTACTCTTTATGTTTAAACTTTGAAATGTTTTTATAATTTCAAATCTTGTGGTGTGTCTGAAAGAAAAGTCCGGTGATTTGCTTGGAAAATTATTTTTTAACATAGTTTCTGCTACATTGGGACAAGAATCCAATGACTTAGTGGCTTCTAGGGGCAAGGTAGAAAAAAAAATTTCAAATATATTCGCCACTTGTATTGAATCAGAGATTTGATTTTTATCAATAGTTAAGACATATGTTGAATCTCTAGGTTTATTTTTACCAGTTTCACTATTTATAGTCTTCCAAATGGTTTTTATTTTATTTTTAGACTTGCTAATTTTGTTTCTAATAAAAAGAGATTTAGCACACAAGCAAACAGATTTGAACATTTTTGAATACTTCCTAACATAATCATGAAACTGTTTGCAAGATGTTAAATTTTTCCTACGATACAGATCAAACAAATAATCTCTACTTTTTCGAATACCTGTTGTTGCCCAATCATCGAGCTTCAACTTTCCATGTATTTGTTTTTTTATTTTTGGACATACTTTTTGAAACTCAGTGTTTACTAAAGAAAATAAGCTATTATAAATGTCATTTGGGTCACTATGAGAAAAACTTGTAATGCCAAGCTTAGCTTCTATGTTGGTACTGAGTATTTCCAGCCTACTAGTTGTTAATGGTCTATGTTCAATTTCATACCTCTCTGTTTTTCTGATTCCATCAAATTTTATCGCTAGGCCCTCATGATCAGATCTAACACCCTTCATTATTGACTTTTCTTTAGTCTTACAGTTTGAGTATATATTGTCTATACAGGTAGCTGAAGTGTCTGATATCCTAGTGGGCTCACAGAATAGAAATTTCTAATTAAATGACTTAAACAATGAAATAAGATCAGTCTTATTTTTAGTATTCAATAAAATATCTATGTTAAAATCACCACATACAAATATGGGTTTTTTGCATTTTGAAATTTTCTGTAGTATATTTTCCAAAGTGGATAAAAATTCTGTAAAATTTTGAGCACGACCTTCATCTGTTGGTGGTTTACATATACTGATAGACATTTGTTAGCTATCGCCATGAATACCTCCCTTTCACTCTGGATGGCTGCGGTGCATATGTCAGCGGTTAGCCCGTCGGATCCTGGAACTTTCCTTGGATTCAGTGCTAGGAGCACTGAGTCCAATTCCGCTGGCAAGAATGGCGGGTCATCGTCGGGTAGGTTGGATGGTGATGCTCTTGTACTCTCACGGATTGCCGAGTGACACGGATGGTCTGTGTTATCGTTATCGTCTGGAAAGAAAGTTCTGGCTAGGAGTTCTGCAGATTGTTGTGGGGATAAGGTGTTTCCTTCGTCGTTCCTTAGGAGCATGTCTTCATGCCTCCGTGAGATCTTCCGAAGGATTTGGTATATCTGTCTTTGAGTTGGGTGGTGCAAAATTCCTTCCAGCTTTCTGTCTGTGCTTTATCGGCTATCTCCTTGTACTCTTCTTGGGGTTTTGGTCTGTTGTGATCCGACGTTGTGATACTTCTGTCTACTTGCCAGTCTTTGATTTTTCCCAAGAGCGGAGCGCTGCAAGCGGTTACATCAACTCTGCTTGTACACGCTCTGCCTCTCCTGTAGGTTTCAAAGGTAGGTTCATCTCCATTGTTGAGAATCTGATAGCCTATTTTATTAAGGAACGCGCTGTAGGCTTTTCCTCTCTTGTTTTCTATCTCACTTCCCCACCAGTGGCTCCAAGCATTGACGTCTCCGGCGACTATGATGTCTTCCGTCGCCAGTTTTCTGCAGAATGCCTTAGTCCTCTCTATGTACGGCTCGATGTCTTGATCCCCTTCGTAGTTAACAAAAACGACTCCAAGTTTTGGGTCTTTATTTACCAGCAAAACTGCTGCTTCCGTCTCAGTTTCAAGCTGAGGGTCGTGAATTACCTCCAGCTTGTCACCAAATACTATTACAGCAGCTTTTACCGGTTTTTTCCTATTAAGGGTGCATTGGAAAATTTGCGTTCCCGGTTACTGTTTCACCACGCCTGTGTTCCCTACATAGGGTTCTTGTATCAAGGCGACAGAAATACCCTTGTCCTTTGCAGCCTTAAGAAGGTCTACTGTTGCTACTTTGGAGTATTGCAGGTTCGCTTGGATGAAGTAAAAACCTATTTTGCCGCTACTACTGGGGTTTGAGCTGTGGGTCTCGGAGGTGCCCTTAGCAGTAGGAAATTCTGGACCGCGCTATGCCATCCCATTTTTGCCTTTTCGGACACAATATGTTGAACGCATTGTGTGCTAGATCCGCATTTGAGATGACTGATCCCTGCGCAGTCAAGGAATTTCTACACTTGGGTTGGGATCCCTCCTTCCTTGCATTGCAATTTTCCCAGGAGTGAGACTTCCCGCAGTGACTGTAGTATTGTTCTTTCTCCCGGCAGACTGCTTTTGTATGCCCATAACCAAGACATTTAGTGCACTGCACTAGAGGTGTATGGTCTAGCACAGGTCTCCGCTGGATGCCTATGTAGACCTTTCCTGCCTCGGTCAGGTTTTTGTGGATCTTAGGGGACAACTCTAGAACCGGATGACACTCGTGTGGATTGCGGGCCTTTTTCCTATACCTCACTCTGATAGTACAATCCTTTAAGTCAACATCCTGCAGCAAGTGTTTGTTTTGTGCAAGCAGGTTGTCGACTATTTCGGCGTCCTTAAGATAGGACAAAACATCTCTTATAATGATAAGAGGGTTACCCGCTTTCGCAACTTCCACTCTAAGAGATTTGTCTTGCTGAACACGACTTTTGACCAGATTTAGGTCTTCCTTGGTACCGCAGCTCAGAACCACTTTTTGGTTCCTAGCTTTCCGGACCCGGTCGACCCTAGCTCCTGTCATCTTCGTATCCAGTGCATCTCTTATTTTGTCTAAAACGTTTTGCGCCGTGCTTTGTGGATTGGTTGTTGATACTATCAGTGTGTGGTTTGGTTTTCGGTCTGTAGGAGGTTTTGACGCAACCTTGGCATAAGTAGGCTTACTTTCTACTTGGGTTAGTTTGGCGTCGATGCTGAAGGTTGGGGGGGTGCGTTAAATTTTTCTTGCCGCATTGTGCTAAATTCGGACGACACGGCTTCGATACGTTCGGTAATAGGTTGTATTTGATCATCTAAGTTTATAAAAATAGGAGGGGGTGGTGATTTGGGATCGTGTGTAAGGGTTTGAATTTTTTCACTGAGGGTCTTAATTTAGTGAATAATTTTGTCATTGTTGGAGGGGGGCGTAGATTTTATTTGGACCAGGGTCTCCTCACTCTTTGTTTGAAGGCCCAACAGACTCTGTGAGAACTTGAATATTTAGCGTCTTAATTCGTCTAACTGATGCTGAAGAGCGTCGATTCCAGCTTTTAGACTAGAGTTTTCGCTCCTCAGAGGCGCAAGGTCTAGTGCCCTATCGTTCTCTTTTAAGGCCGCTAACTGATTAATCAGTTGACCTCAGATGTCATTTCCTTATTGAGTCTGTGGGGCTCCCTGGTCTCATAGCCTTGCCAGTCACGAATTGCCTTCGTCTCTGTCAGAGTTGCAGCTATGTCGTGTCTGGCCAGGCCCATCTCTTTCACAAGATTTTTCGTGATTTCAACAATGGTCTTGTTGTGTGCCCGTTCTATTGCCACCAACTCATTTGCGTGTCTTGTGCGCTCCTTCTCCAGGTTGCACATGTGTGTCGACCTTGAGCCTGACAGGGAAAGGACCGTCTCGTACAGAGTCTGTAGGCTTTTTAGCGCAATATGCTTGCACTCGCGCTTCATGTTCACTACAGACTCTAACGCATCTTTCCCCTTGAGCAGAGTCTCGTTGGCTAGTTTGGTGGCCATGTCCATCTCAACCCCCGTGCGCTTGCCTGATTTGCCGACCAGCATGCTTGGTCTGCTTCTACGCGCCCCGGTGTTAGGGATGTCCATGACTGATGCTGTCGAGTCTATCTCTGCATCAGATAATATTTCCTTGGGAGGGGAGGCGCCGCACTGTTCCCAGTCCTTGATCTTGTCGATCGCAGCCTCAAATGCCATACCCAACTCTGGAACGGATGTGGACTCCTCACCTGTTCCGTCACTGGGTGCAATCGTTGACTTGGTCTTTGTGGAGGACTTGGGGGAAGTAAGATTTTCTCCCTCCGGTACCTGCAGGAAGACACTGGGGACCTTTACGCTCTCTGCCGTTTTTGACTTAGGCGGTCGCTCGGCTTTTGATGGTTGTGCTGATCTTGATGTGGTAAATTTTTTTACACTTTTTTATGGAGGGAGAGGGCTTTTGATGATGATGGTTGCCCTGCTTCAATGGACTCAGACAAAGGTTTTGGGGAGGCTTTTGAAGAAGACAATTTTTTTTTTCTACCTGTTTAAATTAAAAACAAATTTTGAGAACCTTAAAATATTTATCCTAAATTCATTAACTTATAACTATGTTCCCTAGCTTAGTACGCTGCGATGCTTACGCGCCAGGCTGTGATGCTCTGCGTGGTCAAGTAGACAGTACAGTGAGGTGGACCGACAAGGGTATCCGTGGGACCAGATGGTAGGGCTCGTTCTCTTCGTTGTAACGCTACCAAACATGAGGTATCTGGCGCTCGTGAATCCAAAGATATCCCTCCGGGGGTGCGTGCGGGTGGTGGAGGGGGAAATTCTAAGCTCTGTTGGAGCCAAGCTGTAGAGCTATTTCTTCAAATTTCGGGGACCCCAAACACGGCACGTCTATCTCACCTGGATACGGAGATAAATAGAGGGGGGGTGAGGTAACCTGAGGGGGGAGGAAAGTTTTAAGGTGAGTTGGCGGGGGTTGAGGGCAGTAGCCGTGCGAGGTAAAATGGGTGTGCGGGGTGATTGGGGGGGGGGATAAAATCGTGTGGAGGAGTTGGTGGGAGCGGGAGAAAGCTCTAGTTTTCCCGGTTCAGACGAGTCCAAACATGGGCAATCTAGGATAAAGGACTACGGAGATCCCTCAAGGTTACCTGGTCTTCGGTGGAGTGGTCAGCAGCAGCAACTCGTTTTGGTGAGGGAGAAGTCTTGGGGCTGGCTTACGTGTATACACTTTTGAGTTTTGAAGTCGGTTCCATTTTCAAGTAATTTTTTTTTGTTACAGCCAGGAACCTATTTTAACAATCTTATTTACCTGTGTATGTAATGAAATCTAAGTTGTTGAATTTCATGTGCTTCTAAACTTCAAAGCATCATCATGTAATTTGGTGTCTGTGAGTAGTTCTGTTCGCGGTACAAGAATATGGTACCATCGGACTGATCTAGTGATTGAGCCGGAAGGTGGATATTGGAATTCCATTATACAACGTGTCAAATGTTTAGGCTTGCTGCAATTATCTGAAAAGACACTCTGGCCGCAAAGCGCGTATTTCACAGAAATAATCGTAGTAGGTACCTATTGTCATTAAGAACGATAATCAATTTTAAAAATTAAAAAATCTTATATTATATAAGTAAATAAGTCATACTAGTTAAGTAAGTAATGCAAAAAGAAAATAAATGAACCAGGAAAATTGCATAATTATGCAAGAAGTACACGAAAATTAAGGAGCTTAGTTAAAATAGCATGTTTTATTAATAATTTGAATTTGGTTTTAGACATATGATTCAAAGATTAAGAAAATAATTCAGAAAATACTATAGTATTATCATTGAAGATTCCTACAGTAACTATTATTGCTTTTTATTTTCTGCGTTCTAATCATTTTTTTAATCTACAAGAGGGCGTTATA
Organism: Plagodis pulveraria; assembly: GCA_963890685.1. Classification (NCBI taxonomy): domain Eukaryota; kingdom Metazoa; phylum Arthropoda; class Insecta; order Lepidoptera; family Geometridae; genus Plagodis; species Plagodis pulveraria. Next base: position 9,764,207 of record OY982950.1, read on the forward strand.
AATACTCAAATTTCAAGAAATTTCTTTGATATCTTGCTCCTTTATTTTTGAAACGCTACGACTCTTAGGTTTTGTATGTTTTTGTAAGTAGGTATGTTTAGTTTGACGATTACTTTTCATTATTATATCTTTGTCGAGTTTGTTATAAAGTTTTCAAGCAATAACGTAATTAAAAGTTTTGTAATTGTATACTTAATCAGTTAAGATATAACTGATTTGAATTCCAAAAATTAAATTTGTATTTATAACATCGCAGAAGATTTTTAAGATGTATCAGCAGAGATGATTAACATTATAATATGATTCATCATCAGCCGGAAGACGTCCACTGTTGAACAAAGGCCTCCCCCGTAGAACGCCACAAAGAATGTTTATTACCCGCTTGTAACCATTGAATATCTGCGACTTTAACGATGTCGTCAGTCCACTTGGTGGGGGGCCTACCAACTCTACGTCTTCAGGTGTAATGTGGTAACCACTCATGAACCTTTCTTCCCATCGGTTATCAGTTCGTCGAGCAATGTGGCACACTGGTTAAAAATTTGGTCTTCAGGCTCTGCGGGATGTTCGACAAGAAGAGTCGCGTAACTTGCCGAACGCTGCCCATCCGAGTTTTATTTATTTATTTATTAATAACAATAGCTAACTCACAGTACTAAACCAAAGTGCTAACTATTTTAGATTCATAAACATGAGCTTTAAACACATTTGCGATGGTCCGTATTGTGTCAAAAAACACATCCACATCCTGGATCTGCGTGGTAGCGTTAAGAAGAGCTAGCGCGCGTTGTGTAGGTGCATTCCTGGCATAGCTCGTTCTAGAGACAGGACAAAGAAACAAATTATGCCTACGACGTTCACCAGAACGGATATAGGTTTCGGGAACGAATAATTTAATAGCGCTTAACACAGTTGGATCGACATCGATCTTACCGTGCAGTATCATACAGTAGTGAATGACAATACGCATATGCCTTCTGAGTTCCAGCGTCTCTAAGCTAACCATACCTAATACGAGTTGGATTCTTCGGGCGACCTCTTTGTCGAAGTTGGACTTATCTAACTGGACAGTCTGTCCCAAGTAAATGTAATGGTCAACAATTTCGAGCGTATCGTTCCCAACAACTACTGGTTCGGGTGCAACATGGACATTAGACATAATTTTCGTCTTGTCCATGTTAATTTTAAGACCCACCTGCTGGGAAAATCAACTGAAGTCGCTGAACATTCTGCCTTTATGACGATGTCATCGGCGAAAGGTAAGTTTAAAAACGTCCTCCAACGCATTCGTGTACAGTTTAGAAGAAATAACGTCTCCCTGTCTCACGCCTCGTTGCAGTTGGATTGGTTCCGTGCTCTTGTCCTGTAGTAGTCGAATCGACATGGTGGCGTTCCTATACAAACACTACAGCGCTTCGATGTACCTATAGTCCTATAGTTTGAGAGCCAGTAATTATAGGTTAGCCTGAAGAACATCTTCGACCACATCATCACTTACCATCAGGTGAGATAGTGGTCAAAGGCTAACCTATCAGGCATAAAAAAACTATTTTATTACGATTATGAAAATATTTTGAACACGGGTACTTTTTGTTGGTACATTCGTTCCAGTGTGTGCTTATACATATGAGCAAATAAAGATTTATTTCAAACAAACCTGGAGCCTTATTGTCTAATTTGAATGGCAGGCAATGGAAATGCTCTTCGAAGACTTACATTTTCCTTTGCGAATGTTTTCGAAGATAAATGTCACAATTATGTCAAAATCAACTCCATCATCATTACCATTTTAGTAACAGGATAGGGCCCTTGTACTTGTAACGTAGATACGTAATAATCAGTTCAAAGTATTTTATTTATTGTTCCTTCATACTTTATTTTATTGTATTACATCGTTGAATATTACAAACACCACTGTGAAATGAATCACGTGGATTGTGAAAGTTAATAAAAAATATTCTTCGTCAATTTTGTTTCGTAACTTTTTGAAAGATAAATTCAAAATTAACACAAACTTGTTGATCTGCTGATCGATTAATAGGTTGTTAGAACAACGAAATATCCTCACTATGCTTCTTCTCAATACCTACTAGGTATATCAAACTGCAAGTGAGTGCAATGTGAGTAGTTTTTTATGAGACCGTAGGGCAGTCCAACAACCGGCTTACCTGGTGGTAAGTGACGGTGTCGGCTTTGAGGAGAGAATAAGCTCTTTTCTTGAAGGCTCCTACGTTCAAAAATACTTCAGACGTGCGCTGGGGCCACATTGTGGTAGAAAATGCAGTGAGAATCGCACGGTTGCTTATTTAGTAGATATAAAAATTGTGAAACATAACACAAGCTCTATCTGCCCGACCGATGGCGAATTGCGCATAGACGTGGGAGTAGTATACAATATGAGGCAAAACCTGAGCCTTACAAAATTGCAGATGATGGGCTGACGCAAAGTATCGTCTCGCCTTTCCGGGCACACAAAGCTTCCAAGAGGTTAATTTAGCCTTACCTTCCGAATGACAGTGAAATTTAACGATGCTCGAGATGTCAACGCCATGTATTACGATACTAGTATAATAGGAACAGCAAAAGGGGTAAGAGCTTTAAAAGGCAGGGATACATTTGTTGGTTATACCTATTAAGGTAGGTTAACCTTTAAGCGGTAAAAACACAAACTGGTGTAATTTTGTCGTTAAGTTGGACCAAGTTCAGTCGGCACCACTGAGATATTTGACAACAGGGTCACGACTTCTGATACAAGTTTTTTCTGACTCTCGACAACGTTTTCCAAAGAAGTTTTAGCACGGTTGGTATATGAGGCATCATCTGTACTGTCATCCGCATAGCAATGCATTGGCATTGGTATGCCATATCACAGGTCTGTCCTAGTTTGGGTACCAATGTATTTCCAATGTTAATGTAAAATTTACTGCTGTATTATTGTACTCTGATATATTTAAGTTAAATGATGTTTGTTAAACAATAAATAAATTTCATTTCAAATTTCAAAATTTCATTTCATTTCAATGAATATCACTGAACTGCATCTTGTCATTGGTTTGCAAGAGAAACAGAGCCAGAGGTAGCACACAGCCTTGAGGAACACCAGCATTCACCGGTTTTAAGTCCGAGCATGCACAACGACCTTGATGCTTCGGTCTGCCAAAAAACTGGAGATCCACTCGCACAATTTCTCGGAAAGCTAAAAGGAGGGGACTTTGAAAGAAGCACTTCATGCCACACAATGAAAGTTCAAAGTGAAGATATTAAATGTGCTAATGTAACCACTTACTCGGGTAACTGCTAGATGGATTGAAATTAAATTTAGTATATAGGTAATTGCTGAAATCCTATAACACATATCGTAAGATATCTTTATGATTAAAGAATACACATAATATATCTAGTAATCCAAATTTTCTACGTAGTTAGGAAGCATTACATAACCAATCTCCACACATATATAGTAGGAGATAAAAGCTGCAATATAAGGATGAATAATAAAAACTTACTTGAGAAGCATGACGTGAATTGTGTGAATTTCACGAACTGTAGCTGCAGCCTCAGCGTCGCTGATGCGGACACCATTGGTTCCAAGCATTTGCTTGCATCTCTCTCGCAACAAGTCTAATTTACCTCCAAAAAACACCATTATAACTACAGCGCTTCCATCGTATGCAGCCACAACTGTAGCACCGTATGCACAGATTAGCGTATGCCATACAACGGTGATCCAACAGCCCGGAGCATGGTTCTTATCTAGCGGCATCCAAGAACTAAATATGTGAGGGAAACCTTCTTCTCCATTTCGAAGTTTTTCTCTAAATGTCGCTGATGATAGGTATACCATCAGAGGTTGGCCACATACTGACAAAAATGTAGTAAAGATTAAAACCCAGTAGAAATATGTAATTCGTCTGCAATATTTCGTATACGAGGCAACTATATTTGCTTTTGTTACATCGCGAGTTGCCCGTTCAAATTTATCTGCTTCGTTAATGTAATCAAGTACTTCCCTCCAACTTTTTTGCCAGAAAACGAAAGAAAACGCTTTGATACAGCAGATGACACTAAGCATGGAAATTTTGAGGTTTGTTGTCACTAGATCTAGGTTTGATCTTATGACATAAAGCTCCACATATTGAGTTAAAACAAACAATTGTGCAATCCCATGAACGAATATACACAAAAATTTTCCTAGTTTATTTTCGGGAAGCAACAAGCATATACGTTTTAAAATCCAATAGTTTAGAGCCATAAGTGGCACTTCTGGATCCTCTAAACTTTGGAGAAACTGTTTGATCATATTGAAATCGTATTGAAAAATGGTGTAAAAACATGTTGCACTTCGTTTTTATAAACCTAACAGCTAACCCCTCCCAAGAAAACTCAGTGTCGAGTTGACAACCAGGTGGGCATACAATTTTCATGTCCACTTAGCAATGCTTTACATTTTTAACGTATTCGTGGTGTTTTTCACTGAATGTTTAATTTTGAAGAATTAAATATTATTTTACAGTAATTTACTGTGTTTACATAAAATAGTTTTTACGTATCTCAGCAATCGTTTATTATCTTCTATGTTTCTAGATTTTTTTTTTGTATAATTTATATAATTAATAAGTAGGTATCTACAGAGGCTAATTTTATATTATTTAGGTAAGTATTGAGAGGGATAAATAAAATCTTTCACAATTAATTATCATGTAGTTCTTTAATTTCTAACTCGCAAATCACAAGCTGTAACTATATATTCATTTAGTAGCAGTAGAACTGTTTGTGGGAGTTCGTTCGGGGAAGTTCTGCGACCATACCTATTTCTACCGACAAGCAGTAATGTTTACATTATTCCGGTTTGAAGGGTATAGGTGCCAGAGAAATTACAGGCACATGGGACTTACCTAATATGTTTATGTTTTAGGGTTATTAGTGCAATACAGTTCGTCACTTTTAACGAACTGCATCTGTTACAAGCAGAGGTTACCGCTAAGCATCAGGTGGTCCTCGTGATTATTTGATTACGGTACCATTTTAAGTTGTAATATGTTAAATTCATATCAAGATGTTTTATCGACTAGAACACAATGTGAGCCACATCACTACGATTTTAGGACAGTCGAAAACCTCTAATTTAAATGTCTCTATTACGGCGTTAAACGGGGGCGGAGCATACACTCGACAACGCTCCCCGTTATGAAAAAATAATGAAGCCATCAAATACTAACATGTAGAATAACGTCGAAGCCGTAATTACCTGCTAAATAACAGTTCGAAATGTGACATGCCACAATCAGATGGTAAAACGTATTTTGTATTGGGATTTTTTATACCTACGCTAATAGGTTTGTGGTAAATGAAATAGGAATTAATATCTAATGACTCGAATGAGTTTTTATTATGTTGATTATAGACAATTAATAACAGATAGTTCACTAATTATTGTTTTAAAAATTGTTTTTAATAGAATGAACATATGGAATCTCACAAACTTATGCCATAACGCGAAATGTTTGAACCGATTTGAATGAAACTTAAAATGCTTGAATAAGTTTAGGTCCTAGATTGACAGACAGGATCATCACCACCCCTTTTCATCATTGTCTACGTGCGTCAAACAGCGGGGTGCAGCAAGTTTTATATATACAAAGGAGCACTTGTCTTGATCAGGCCATAGAGAAATAATCATTTATCTATGATGAGGCTCATGAATAACCTAATTAGAACTCCGTGTAACTGCAATTGTACTGATTAGAAGCCTGCAGCAACTCTTGTGTTAGTTACATAATCAAATATTGTCATCAAATTCTTTGTAGTATTGTATATCTCCTGTACATATATAAGAAGCGCTCGTAGCGAAGTTTGCTTAGTCTCAACCAATCAGCAAAGTTAAGCAACGTCGGCCGCGGTCATGACTTGGATGACCGCTAGTGGCATTACTATTGAGCGCTTCTGTGCTTTGAAGGGAACGTTGAGCCTGAGAATGGCAGTCGTTACAGCATGGTGGTAGGGCATTTTGCGAATGCCCGCCTGGCTAGCTAGCTACCATACCCTCAAGTAGAAAATCTGTTACCGTGCACTTTACGGTGTGTTCCGGCAGCTGTCACTGAGAGCCAGTAGTTCTAGGTTAGCCTGAACAACATCTTAGACCACATCATCACTTACCATCAGGTGAGATAGTGGTCAAAGGCCAACTTATCAAACAAACAAAAATACTTCCGATTTGGCTGCGTGGCGTTTGTGATGTCACGGCGACTTAACAGGAAAATTATGCGGAATTCTCACTAAGTAATATTTTAAAGTATTTTTATAAAATGTTTAATTAAATTAAAATGGACCTATTATGTTTTTATTAAATTAAATTTCCATATATAATGACAATTTGGGCTTATTCAAGAAATCCCCTTCGCGTCTTCTTTGGGTGTTGGAAGGGGATAATTAGACAATAGTTCCAAGAATTATCCTCTTAACCATATAACTGGACAAAATACCAGCAAATTATTTGAATTTATATTAAATAATAAGAATTGATTAGCTAATCAAACTTTAATTACTTTATATATTTATACTTAACCAAAACCAACAATATTTACTTGCATATTTGCACTTTCATAAAATCTGTCACATATTTACAATAATATAACAAATGTTAAAATATCACAGAAAAACATATTTTACAGTAATTCTTATACAAAGACATCATAATCACAGATTATTTGTACAATATTGTTTTGATTGCTTATTTAATACATAATCTTTATTAGTAACATCAAAAATACCATAGTATACTAAAATATTACAGAACAACCACTTAACCTACTTACAATAATTATTATATATATGTACTTAAAAAACACTCAGTGTAAATGTTAAGTCACTCTAGGTAGATAAATGAAAAAAAATATAGCAAACCTCTTAATAAATAAACTAGGTATCTCAAATTAATATATAATTAAATAACTTGACCGTAACTGGAAGCTTTTATATTGAGAGAGCATTTCCTTTTCCGTCGTCGTAGTACCAGTTTTCATACTTAAATTCGCCTTGATGCCGGAAAAAGTGGCGCCACCTGGCGGCTGCGCTCCATTTTAGGTTTCGTGTAAAATCGAGCGCCATTTGCAATCATTGGCGTTTAATTTTCCGTCGAAGCAACACGTTTTCAACAGCACTGCCCGAAGTCTGTTGCAAAAATTACTAAGTACCTACATAGTGTTATTTTATATAAAGTGTTGAAGTTATTTTTAAAATAAGTAATAGTTTGCAGTAAATTTTTTTTTCTGCATTCATACAGTAAGTACCCACATTCTTTATATGAATGATGTAATCGTATAAAGTTTTTTCTAATAACGGTTTTTGCCGTTCGATTCGATACAACTCTTTTGTAGATAAATGTTTTTAGATTGTCGTGGTTTTTTTAACCATTCGACGTGTACCAGTTTGTGCTAATAAAGGCAAGGCAATTAAATCTATTGTTGTTACCTCTATTAACATAACCTTGATTTTCAAGAAATGAATGACGAACCAATGGCCGTTGCCGGTCCCAGTGGAGAGGCGCGCAAGCGGAAACGAAGCAGCTCTTCTAGCAGCGCTTCGAGCTCATCCTCCTCATCGGACGATAAGCGACGGTCACGTCGGCGCAAACATAAGCGTGCAAAACGTGCCAATCCCAAAATGGATAAGTTGTTGAAGGAAATGGGTGAGCTCAGAAAAATTGTTACTTCAAACAATGTGAATGATAATGCATGTCACGTTAATGTGTCAATTTATCCAGACAGTGATGTGTTATACGAACAACTCGATCTTGAGCCTGAACAGGATGATCCTACCTTTTCTTTCGAAATAGAAACAAAGTTAAAAGAACCAACTGTCCCTAAGACCTCTAGCAGTTATTTAAAAATGTTGTCCGACGTTCAGAGGTTAGGCAGCACCTCCTGGTCTGACGTAAGATACGCTGACACACAAAAGTTGTACAATCATACCCCAGGTTTCATAGACCTGGAAACAAACGACGAGGTAAAAATGTATGACACCTTACGTCACCTGGCGTACGCTGACAAATCATATGCCATCATAACATATTGTATACTTAAGCAAAAAGTTTAACTGCAGGAAGGTATCCGAGACCTTCTCTCTTGGGCAAAGAATACTGATGTCAATGTCGACAATCTGAGCGTCAAAGTCGATGAGCTATTTTTGAAAGGCGACTTGTTCAAAGTTTCTTCTGATCTCTTACAAATAGTATGTGGTCACAGAGCTGAAAGCATTGAGATGCGTCGAGAAAGCATTGTAAGCCAAGTCCGTGACCCTTTAGTTAAAACATCTCTAAATATAATTCCACCATCAACGACACATATTTTTGATACCAATGCTTTTACATCAGCACTAGAAAAGTCTGGCGGAGTCCGCAAGGCTTTTTGGCATCCAAAAACTTATGGAGCTCCGCAAGCAAAGACTAACCAAACGAATCACCGCCCCTCGCGGGGGCAAGGTGCACGAAAACCTATAGTTCCATCGCGTGGAGCTCAATGCCATAATTTTGAAATGGGCAACCCAGGCGCCATGCAGTTACATGCTTGTAATAATAACCCACCCTCGCGGGGTGAATGTTACTCCACAAACTACCCTCCCCAATGTCATCTTTCAAATTTCAACAATTACAATGGGAGAGGGTCATTTCACAACCGAGGCTCGCGGCCCGATCGTGGAAGTAACAGAGGTCGTGGAAATTTTCGCAGAACTTCCAGAGGAGGCCTTAGTTACAATAAGAAACAATGACTCAAAGCGGTTTCGAGCCGGTCAGTTAGCGCACTACCACCAACAATGGAAGAAAATGGGAGCACCAGAGATAATTTTAAAATTGATCCAAGGTTATCACATACCCTTTTTTTAAAAGCCGCCACTTGTTTATCCAGATGTATTGACAAACCCCTTTCAAACTCATGTCACACAGAAGATGACGGCAATAGTTCAAAAAATGAAATCTCAGGGCATTTTAGAAGCAGCGCCATCCACTCCGAGCTTCATTTCCCCTCTGTTTCTGGTGCCCAAGTCCGACGGGTCAGACCGACCCATATTCAACCTCAAAGCGCTCAACAAATATGTACTGGCCAAACCATTTCATCTGATAAACATGCAGAGAATACCAGATTTTCTTCAATCGCAGGACTGGATGTGCAAGATAGATCTATCTCAAGCGTACTTTCATCTGAAAATATCAGAGACTCAGAGACGCTTCCTACGAATTGTCTACAATCAAGAATTACTAGAAATGACGTGCCTGCCATTTGGTCTCAGTACAGCCCCAAAAACATTTTCGATCCTCACAAATTGGGTAGCTCAAATATTAAGGGATCGGTGGCACGTACGAATATTGGTCTACTTGGACGATTACCTATTGGTACATCAGAATGCACGCACGCTTCACGATCACGTCAAACTAACGATACAAACAATGCAGAGACTAGAATGGCAAATAAATTTAGAAAAGTCCATACTAGTTCCTCAAAAGAGCATAAATTATCTAGGGATAATTTGGAGCCCCTGGGTCAATCTGAAAATTCTGCCAAACGAAAAGATAAACTTAATAAAAGAAGAAGTAAAAAAAGTACTCGGGCAAGGAAACGCAACAGTAAAAGAGTTGCAAAGAATCATAGGGATCTTAAATTTTGCCAGTTTTGTTGTTCCAAGGGGTCGACTCAATCATCGACAAATGTTAATGTTTCTGAACTCGATACCAAAACAGTCATCCAAAACCTACCCTCTACCACAAAGTGTGTGCAACGAGTTGAGCTGGTGGAATCAGAACTGCCAGTTATCAACGCCTTTACATTATCCTCCGCCAGGCAACTTCCTAGTGACCGACGCATCAGATATAGCGTGGGGAGCTCAATTGAACAATCAAGCTTTTTGGGGCAATTGGTCCCTGGAAGAACAACACCTACATTCCAATCTGAAAGAGATGCTAGCCATACTACACGTTTTCCAGAGTCAGGCTCGCTCACTGCAAGGCAGCTCAGTATTGATACAATGCGACAACAAGACAACAGTCGCTCAGTTACGGAAAGAAGGAGGTACGAAATCCATATCCCTTATGAACATAACCTATCAAATTATAAAATTACTAGATCAATACCAAATACACTTCAGCATACACCATATCCCAGGCAAATACAACAATCAAGCCGATCATTTATCGCGTCATCGTCAGCCTCCGGAGTGGCACCTACTCCCGGCCTGTACGGAAATGGTGTTTGCGAAGTGGGGAACTCCAGTAATAGACTTATTCGCTTCGAAGACGGCTCATGTAGTTTACAATTATGTATCCCGGAATTTGAAAGACAGTCAAGCCCTATTTCACGATGCGTTCAGTACTCCATGGAACTACCTCCTGGCTTGGCTGTTTCCTCCACCATTTCTTATCCCCAAAGTTCTGGCTCATCTGAATCAGTCAACAGGAGTTTTTCTAGTAGTAGTCCCACGTTGGCACAAGGTTTTCTGGCGGGCAGATCTGAAAGCCCGAGCGCTCGAAGCACCGCTTACTTTGACCAATCTACACAAACATTAACTTATCTTAACTTAACTTATCGACACATCGACGGGTCATCCACCTCCAAAAGTTCAATACATCCTTCTCGAAGTATGGAAATGTGGGGGTGGGGCGAGGCGATAGAGATTTGGCCGAGTGGGTGTTGGTGGTGATGATCACCAATGAGTGATGGCCAAGATATTTATATGGAGTAAGTGATGGATGGTACTTAGCTGTAAGCAGGTTGATGGCGAAAGAAATCACAGCATTCGGTATATAGTCACAAGTATAATCACAGTCACAATTGTACACACATAAACAGTTATATAGAAGGATGACGAGCACAGCAGATAGGTAGAAACAATATACACAACAGGGAAGAACAGATACGAGATAGAAACAATAATAAACAATATTTAACGTAGCGAGAGGCGCGAGCGTAAGCAAAGAGCAGAGGGCAAACAGGCGTGCGTCCAGCGTCAAATGGTGAAGCGGACTGAGGAGGCGGCAGGCGCGCGCGGCGCGGTGCCCGTGCGCTGATCTACGGTACCGTTATCTAGCTGCGGCCGGTCGCTCGTGTGACGTCAGTGCAGAACAATAGACGCGCTGGTGGTGCGTGTGTCCACTGATAGCGCGCGGCTAGCTGATACTCGTATGATGTTAAGTGTAAATATTAATAAATAGTTATATTGTGCCTGTGTTTTATATATAATGTTTGTATGCTATGAATGTTGAAGTGTATGTATGACTGTGAATAAATATATTAATAAACTGTGATGCAAATAAATAAATAATGTTGAATATATATTAATTTGATATATAGTGTATGTATTTATATATAGATAATTATATATACAAATGTGAGAGTAGCCCACATCACTCCCCCCCAGAGACCTGGTTAGGGTCGATAAAAATCGGGGAACCTGACTCGCCGACCAGAACGTGTGGTTTTGGGAGCAGGTGTAACGGGAGGTGTGTTATTGGGTATTGTGGTAGGAGAGGGTGCAGTGTTCCTAGCAGGTGTGACAGGTGGAGAGATGTCACGTGACAAGCCCTGTTCGTCTGCCATCATAAAGGCAGGTTTAAGGCGGTCTACAGAGACGGTCATAGGTTTGCCTTTGACAAGGAGTTTGAAAACTTTTTCCTGTCTCTGTAAGACTTTGTGAGGACCTGTGTATGCTGGTTGGAGAGGGGCACGTGAAGCGTCTTCACGCAGGAAGACGTGTTCAGCAGTGGCCAGCTCTTTAAATACAAACACATTATGTTTGCTGTGGCGAGAAGTTGGGACCGGTTTCAGCTTCTCGGCGAAGGACCGCAAGCGCGCTGTAAAGTCGGTCATGTCTGACGTAGTGGGCGTGCTTGGGTCAAAAAATTCACCGGGAAGCCGTAACGGTTCGCCGTACAGCAGTTCGGCTGAGGAACTTTGTAAGTCCTCCTTGAACGCACTGCGGATGCCAAGGAGCACTAGTGGTAGGACTTCTACCCAGTTGCTATCTGCGTGGCATGTGATAGCGGCCTTGAGCTGCCTATGGAAGCGCTCGACAAGGCCATTACAAGCAGGATGGTAGGCTGTAGTGCGCTTGTGCTGGAATCCAGATGATTTTGCCAGATATTGAAACAGTGCGGACTCAAATTGTCGGCCGCGATCTGTGACAATATCTGTTGGACACCCAAATCTGGATATCCAGCCGGTGATGAGCGCCTTAGCTACCGTTTCTGCCGTAATGTCAGGTATTGGCATGACCTCCGGCCACCGTGTGAACCGGTCTATGGCCGTGAGACAATACCTGAAACCTTGCGAAACAGGCAGGGGCCCTATGAGATCGATATGGACCTTCATAAATCTCGCACGAGGCAAGTCGAAGGTGCCTAGCGGTGCAGACACATGTCGACTCACCTTGGCGCGTTGACACGCTAAACAAGTTCGAGCCCAGTCTCGACAATCCTTTCTCACCCCGGGCCACACAAACCTTTCAGCTACAAGTTTGGCAGTTGCTGCTGCGCCGGGGTGACTTAGGGAATGGAGACTTTCGAATACTTGTTTGCGGAGTGACTTTGTAATGAACGGCCTGGGAGTCGGTGTGCTGACATCGCAGTACAATGGTATTTGACAGCCAGGGAAGTTCATTCTTTGTAGACGGAGTGATGACCCGTCTGTTATATATTGTGCCAGCTCGGGATCGGCGTCTTGGTCTTTGGCAAGGTCTGCAAGACACACTGGAGCGCCCAGTTCTTCAACGCGACTTAAAGTGTCGGCAACGACATTGTCTTTGCCAGAAATATGCTTTAAGTCGGTCGTGAACTGGGAAATGTAGTCCAGGTGTCGAAACTGCCGTGGCGAACAGTCACGCTTCCTTTCATGGAAAGCATAACAGATGGGCTTGTGGTCTGTGTAGACCGTGAAGTGCCTCGCCTCGACCATGTGACGAAAGTACTTAATGGCCTCGTAGATCGCGAGGAGTTCACGATCGTACGGAGAGTACTTCTGTTGGGATGGGCTTAGTTTCCGGGAGAAGAACGCCAGTGGCTGCCACACGTCATTTTGAAGCTGCTGTAAAACAGCTCCAATGGCCACGTCCGATGCATCTGTTACCAATGCCAGCTTGTTGTGACAATCTGGATGTGCCAGAAGGGTGGCATTGGCTAGGCTTTCCTTGGTGTCTGAGAAAGCCTTCAGAGCATCGTCGGTCAAGAGGATGGGTGTGGAGCCCTTGACTGCCCCAGTGAGAAGAGCGTTGAGAGGTGCTTGAGTTTGGGCAGCATTTGGTAAAAATCGCCTATAAAAGTTGGCCATGCCCAAGAAGCGTCTCAACGTTCTAACATCTTTTGGAGGGGGGAAGTCATGTATGGCCTGTATCTTGTCTCTAAGTGGTTTTGTTCCGCTCTCCGAAATGGTGTAACCCAGAAAGGTTACCTCGGGAGCACCGAAAACACACTTAGAGACGTTTATGACCATCCCATAGTCCCGCAATCTGGTGAAAACTTGGCGGAGGTGTTCCTCGTGCTGGACTTCATCTCTGCTGAAGACCAGGAAGTCGTCAAGGTAGCAGTAGATGAAATCCAGCCCGCGCATCATCTCATCGACGAACCTCTGGAACGTCTGACCCGCATTTCGGAGACCAAACCCCATAAAGGGGAATTCAAACATTCCGAAAGGGGTAGAGATCGCCGTTTTAGGAATGTCCTCCGCGCAGACTGGAACCTGATTGTAGGCCTTCACCAGGTCGATGGTGGTGAAGATCCGACATCCTGAAATGCTGTGGGAAAAATCATGGATATGTCGGATCGGATACCTGTCTGGGATCGTTCGGGCGTTGAGCTGTCGGTAGTCCCCACAAGGACGCCAGCCGTTGTCCTTTTTCGGCGCCAGGTGTAATGGGGAGGACCAGGGGCTATCAGAAGGACGAGCTGTGCCATTAGCAAGCATAGACTCGAACTCCTTTTTAGCCACCTGCAATTTGTCCGGAGCTAGTCGCCTAGGTGTGCACGATACCGGAGGACCAGGAGTAGTGCGGATGTGGTGCTGTGTGTTGTGAGGTATGGTGCGTTGAGTACCAGCTGGTCGCGTAATATCTGGAAATTCACCCGATAATAAAAGATGGTAACGCGATTCGCCAGTCAGCACCTTCACCGATTGAATATCGCTAGCGCTATAAGCCAGTGAAGCTGGAGTAGACAAAGATGTCGTATTGTCAATTAAAGTCTTATTTTTACAGTCTACAATTAAATTATAATGACACAAAAAGTCTATGCCTATGATAGGCTTCGTAACGTCAGCAACTACAAACTTCCACGGGTAGGTTCGACGAAGTCCAAGGTCCAGATTAAGGTGTGCGTAGCCATAGGTGTTGATGGTTGTACCATTGGCTGCGGTGAGCTTGTAGTTTGTGGCCGCACGACGCTCTCGAAGTTGAGACCGGGGGAAAACACAGAGGTCGCTACCAGTGTCGACCAAAAACTGGGTTTTCGTAGCGCGGTCAGTCACGAAGAGGCGACCTGGAGAGGCTAGGTCATCTTCCGTGGCCATTAATGAGTTGGTCACGGCATTGTCCGGCTTGATGAAGTCGCATGGCTTCTGACACCTGCGCGCCTTCAATCCGTACTTCGAGTGGTACCTACAGGGGTACCGTTTGGATTTCGAAGTCGGAGTGGTTGTGCTGCTTGAAGGAGTACGACGATGCTGCTTATTAGGACGCTCAGGGATGCATAAAGATTGTGTGCTTTCCTCAAGCTTCGCTGCAAGGCGCTCGATTTCTACCTTCAGCTCGGCAGTCTCGCTGATACAGCTGTTCTCAGATACTGTATTCGCTCTAGTCTGAGCAGTTGAAGCCACGTTGACGAAAGCAGGTGAAAAAATTTCATGCAAGCGATCAGCTAAATCAGCCTGCTGTTCCAGGGTCTGGGTGGTCTGCGACGCTAGCACTGTCTGGATACTGTGAGGTAAGCTGTTGCTCCAAATAGACTGAAGGAACTCATCTGGCACGTTCGTGCCTGCGAGCTCTTGAAGGTGATGGAGAAACTGTGAAGGTTTCTGATCTCCAATTTCCTCATGAGTGAGGAGTTGTCGTACCTTCTTTTCATGGTTGGCGGTAAGACGCTTGATCAGTTTTCGCTTTATTACGCTGTACTTGTCTTGGGATGGAGGGTTCATAATTACGTCTCTGACGGTCGTTGCATGGCATATTTCAAGGTTTGTTAAAACTAGGTTAAATTTTTCAGCATCTTCAAAAATGTCAAAATTTATAAATTGGGCCTCCAATAATGCGAACCATAGTTCGGGGTCATCTGCTGAGAATGGCGGGACCCTCAAATTAAATTCTCGTATGACGTCAATTTTGACGTGTTCCGGTTCAATGGAAACGCGCATCGGTTTTGTTCGGCGCCGTCGTGTTACCACGCCGTCAGCGCGTGATGTTTCTGTGCTGTCGCTCATGGTGTTCTTAGAGGGGTCACCAATTTGGCCGAGTGGGTGTTGGTGGTGATGATCACCAATGAGTGATGGCCAAGATATTTATATGGAGTAAGTGATGGATGGTACTTAGCTGTAAGCAGGTTGATGGCGAAAGAAATCACAGCATTCGGTATATAGTCACAAGTATAATCACAGTCACAATTGTACACACATAAACAGTTATATAGAAGGATGACGAGCACAGCAGATAGGTAGAAACAATATACACAACAGGGAAGAACAGATACGAGATAGAAACAATAATAAACAATATTTAACGTAGCGAGAGGCGCGAGCGTAAGCAAAGAGCAGAGGGCAAACAGGCGTGCGTCCAGCGTCAAATGGTGAAGCGGACTGAGGAGGCGGCAGGCGCGCGCGGCGCGGTGCCCGTGCGCTGATCTACGGTACCGTTATCTAGCTGCGGCCGGTCGCTCGTGTGACGTCAGTGCAGAACAATAGACGCGCTGGTGGTGCGTGTGTCCACTGATAGCGCGCGGCTAGCTGATACTCGTATGATGTTAAGTGTAAATATTAATAAATAGTTATATTGTGCCTGTGTTTTATATATAATGTTTGTATGCTATGAATGTTGAAGTGTATGTATGACTGTGAATAAATATATTAATAAACTGTGATGCAAATAAATAAATAATGTTGAATATATATTAATTTGATATATAGTGTATGTATTTATATATAGATAATTATATATACAAATGTGAGAGTAGCCCACAGAGACATGGAATACTGAACAATTATCGTTACTGAAAACTTCCTGGCGTAAGTCTACCTTAAAAACTTACGAGGTGGCTTGGAAACGTTGGGTTTCATGGTCTGAAGAAAACCACATAAATCCGAAAAATCCTTCTGGTTCTCAGTTAGCAAAATTTTTATCAGATTTATACCTAATTAATAAATTATCATACAATACTATACTCTTACATAAGTCAGTGGTTTCTACGTTATGCAATTCTGAATCATCAAGTCATTTAAGTTCACACGTCCTGGTAAAGCACATTTTGAAATCAATCGCCCTAAAAAATCCAAAAAGTGCTAAAGCACCTATTTGGGATGTTAATAAATTAAGCTCATTTTTAGCTAGCTATACAGTAGACTCAAGTAATGTATACCAGACATCCCGTCATACAGCGATTTTAATGTTATAATGCTCCGGACGACGCATACATGATTTGACATTATTAAGAGTTGATTCTGATCATTTCACAAAAACAGACGATAGTATCGAAATTCTCCCTGAATTCGGATCAAACACAGATTCTGAAAACTATAGACAATCCAGATGGGAATTTCTGTCAAATAGAAGTAATCTAAATCTTAACCCTGTTTTTTGGATAAATAAAACTGTGGCACTATTGAATGAAAGACGCAATCATGCAAATTCATTTAATCTTTTTATTACAGTCAGAGGAGTTGCGAAGCCCGCCTCGCGCACTGTGATAGCGGGCTGGGTAAAAACCATATTTAAAGAAGCTGGCATTATAGCTTCTCCAGGAAGTGTTCGTTCTGCGGTTGCTTCCAAGAGTTGGCTGGAAAACGCTTCAATCGACGACATCTTAGCTAGAGGCAATTGGCGATCGGCTCACACATTTCATAAATTTTACAGACGTGCAGTATTAACGAACAATAATTCACAGAATGTAACAAGATTATTTAGACCAGTTGATTAATGTTAGCTTTATGAACAATTAAAAGAAACATAAAGATTTTAATATGATAAGAATATTTTTATTTGTTATATTGATGAAAAGAATACAATTATATATATTTTTTTTTGATAACAGTTTATATTGATTTTATTATTAATACTCTCATTGGCGTTAATTTAATTTAAAACCCTACTCTAGTTGGTGGCGTCACCAGGCGAAAACAAACAAGATCTCAATATAAAAGCTTCCAGTTACGGTCAAGTTATTTAATAGCAGCGTTTTACCTGAAATAAAACGCATATTAAAATACTTACCTAACTGGAAGCTTTCACTTTAATTTCTGCCTGGTGTATATTGAGCCAATAATTGCAAATGGCGCTCGATTTTACACGAAACCTAAAATGGAGCGCAGCCGCCAGGTGGCGCCACTTTTTCCGGCATCAAGGCGAATTTAAGTATGAAAACTGGTACTACGACGACGGAAAAGGAAATGCTCTCTCAATATAAAAGCTTCCAGTTCGGTAAGTATTTTAATATGCGTTTTATTTCAGGTAAAACGCTGCTATTTTACAGTTCTCCTACTAAAACATATAATCACAAATTATTGTACTAATATATTTGTAGGAATAATATGTGATTTAGTAATATGTAGTAAGTATTATACTCTAGAGGTATCGCATAAAAATCACTTCCCTACAATAATTAACACGAGTGCAGACATACAACCTACTTAAATATTCTGAGAAAATCAAACAAACAGTAACAAGGTGCCGTAAGTATAGACCGGGCACAGGGGCCCGATTCTCTTAGCTATTGAACGGCGTTAACGCAACCTAATTGCATGAAAATTGTAGTTTTTGACAGTATCCGTAATCTCCCGTCTATTTAGGTTCAATCGCAAGTCAGCGGCTTGCTATCAATAGTTTTTGACATATTTGATATGCTTTAAGCGATTGCGTTGCTACAGTGGCATAAACTATTTTGGAGAAAAATAGCTAAGTGATTGATATACATTTATTTAATGTATTGTTTCCTAGAAAACCACTGTATTGACGTTTTGACTGATGCTTGCTTGATGAAGTTTCCAATATTATTTCAGTGGCAACATTTGCAAGCCATAGCACAGCCATACGATAGCGACGCGATTGCTATACCTACAACTGCGATTTGGAGCCAGAATTAGCAGACTACCAAATTTGACAACGATCGCAGAAGCATCGCAATAGTGTGGCGTTTAGTCAATAGCTAAGAGAATTAGGGCCCAGGTATATAAGGTTATCGAAGTTTCTTTGATGATGTAAGTAGACTACCAACTCCTTAAAATTAAATTTCAAGACAGTACCAATCTAAAGATTTTCATGGAAGATTGTCTGCAAAAGCTATTTGCCAGTCAGGGAGGCGAAATTACGACTTTTTCTTTAATCAGAAGCATTGGCCAGTAATTAATTAACCCAAAATGTTTTAAATCCTGATAAAAATGATTGTGATAGTTCAGGTGACACTTCTTCTCAAACTACACAATATGAGAGTGACAACAGCAATCAAGAATATTATAACTTTACTATTGATTGTCATACATGGCGGAAAATAGAACCAAGATTTTACTTTCAAAGAAATTATTCAAAAACTCCAAACTCACTTTTTCAGAAACAGTTGATGCTACCAAAACGAAAGTAGAGTTACATTTTATCTCTTGAAATATGGAAGAATACAAAGCTACCGTGCACATCGAGATAACGTTACATGTATATATACGTACGTCATATACGTATATACGTTACATGTATATATACGTACGTATGTATATATACGTACGTCATATACGTATATACGTTACATGTATATATACGTACGTCATATACGTATATACGAGTATACGTCAATGACCGTGCACTTGGTGCATGTCACACTTTTGATTTAAGAATGGCGAAGTCGTTTGCATAGGATATTGCAACCAATTTTTGCAGATGTAGAAGTACGCATAAACCCTAAATCTGAGACAAATGCTTTTTTATATGTCTGTTGCAAAATTATATCAAAAAAATATATCGAACATTATCCAAAAGGCAAATTGCGTATGAAGACTTAACTGTAACAGCCGACTCCTCCACTGCTGAACACAGCCTCCCCTATTAAGGGGGTATTTGCCATAATCCCCACGCTTGGCAGGCGGATTGGGGATCGCAGTGTAAGATGACAGTTCTTTAGAAGGTGCTGCTGCCCACCTACCAGTATTTTTCCCTTAGTCGCCTCTTACGACACCCACAGGATGATATGGGGAGGTGCAATTCTAACCCAGTACCCAACGGGGGAAGACTTAACAGCACGGCAACAAATTACCGAAACATTGCAACGGCAATCGGCCACTGTGGTAAGGAATTCAACCTGAGTCGGAGCAATATCCGGTGAACATTTCGAGTCCTGACCGGTTACTAAATAATAATTAGGAATTCAATCGCTGATGAGTTAATACCCGACCAAGAAAATGACAATGACAACCACAAGCTCCTACAAGAACCACCATACATCCCCAAACTGAGCCAACTATATGTACCTATATATCAAATCAAGAACGAAACAAAACATGAGAACGTACTTCACGATAACCCTGCATCTGGAAAATGAATTTTGAAGCAGTGATGGCTCAGTGGCATTGGCTATGGACTGCCGCGCAGCAGGTCCATGGTTCGAATCCCGCCCAGAGCTTGAGCTTCACCGCATGGTGGAAGGGCATTTTGCGAATTCCCGCCTGGCTAGCGACCACCCTCGAGTAGAAAATCTGTCGCCAAGCACCTAACGGTGTGTTCCGGCAGCAGTCCTTGAGTGCCAGAAAAATTACAGGCTAATGAAACCTAACATCTGGACGTCTCATTGTGACGGGCACAGTGCAATTCATCGTTGACGAAATGCGTCTGTTATAGGCAGAGGTTAGTCCAATTAACATCAGGTGGGCCTCGGGCTTGTTCCGTCACAATAACATTAAAAAAAAAAAATTTGTACCTTCATTCAGCAAGTCTCTGCACGACCATTTTTAGTAGGTACATTACTGCAGAATCCAGTAAGTAGGTATAGTCCGATAGCACTAGGCTATTTTGGGGTATACACATGTATACGTATATACGTACATAAGTAAAAAAAAATCTAAAGTTGCTTATTTCTTGCCTGTGGATACAGTTACACCTATAAAGCTTATTGACAGTGCAGCATTATAAACTTGTGGAAACTATGCAGCGCCAAAAATCTGGTCTAGGATATAATTGTTCAATATGTTCAAAAGTGAATTATAAAAATTATAAGTGAATTAGGTACATAATTTATTACTTTAGAAACTTTGTAATTAACTTCGTTACCTAATATTGTATAGAATATAAACAAACAGTTTTGCAATTTTTTATCCATTGCTGGTTGCCCTTGGAGTTATTTTAAATTATAAAGTAGACCGCATGGTTTAAAAGTTTGGCTACCCCTGCTATATACCAAGGGCGGCCAAGTCGACTGGTCGACCGTGGAGGCATTTTCAGTAGCCCGTGAGAAGCGGTGAATCGAAACATTGCAGTAAAAAGGAACAAATTAATCGCAAATGTCAAATCAATATCAACCAAGAACAATTTACACTTATTTTGTTCTTGATTAATGATGTTGTTCAATATGTTCCAAAGTGAATTATAAAAATTATAGGTAGGTACATATTTTATTGCTATGAAAACTTTGTAATAACCTTCGTTATCTAATCTGTATATATAAGAATCAAAGTCCTGGCTCACTGACTGACAGACAACGCACAGCCTAAACCGCCAGTCGCAGATACTTGAGATTTGGAGGGTGTACTCGTCTTAATGTGTAGGGGTGTACTAAGAAAGGATTTTTTGAAATTCAACCCCTAAGGGGGTAAAAATGGTGACCGACCCGTGGTACAACTGCGATGTCCAACTGGTTGTACTATGGAGAAGTAAAGTTACCCATGGTTCAACTCTTTTTTTATATGGTTCAACTGGTTGTTCTATGGGGAAATATCTATACCAATGATTCAACTGAGTGGAAAGAGTAACTCGAGTGAGTTATTCTTTTCTTGGTTCAACTAGTTGTACTACTGGGAATTGAATTTATCTATGGACTAGTTATTTATTTATCTTTAGTCTAGGGCAAAGTCATATTTAGGTGCGACGACGAGCGAAGCGAGGAGCGTTAGGTTACTTGTGACTACAACATCGCGCGAGCCGAGCGAGCGAAGCGAACGTGCCGCGGCAGCGCCCGGCGATGCGCCACATAAATTTAATTTCATATACTACTTTTGGTGATCATTTACTACTTTATCCCCTTAGTCCAACCAGTTGGACAGTTGTACCATGAATCATAATCATAAATATATAAAAAAACAGTTGAACCATGGGTAACTTTACTTCTCCGTAGTACAACCAGTTGGACATCGCAGTTGTACCACGGGTCGGTAATGGTAAAAATGGATGAAAACGCTTGTATGAAAGTCCCATGTTTTTTAACTTACAGTTCTGAAAATTTGTATTCGGATAGGTCAATAAAAATAAAAAATACATATTCAACTTATTTTTGACGGGGAAGACTTAAGTGTGTGAAATAAGTGGGTGGACGGGGATCGCCCCAAGAAACAAGTGTCATCATATGAACAAGCCATCCCAGTAATTTTTCCTCTCGTTTGTAATGTGACCCGCGGAGCATGCGATATTACAAAAATAAAAATAATAAATTTATAGGATTGCGTCAACGTTAACAAGTTTAGAGCTAATTGCAAAATTAGTCTTGTTTGTAGTACAACGTAAGTTGAAATATAGGTGTCGCTCCATCCCGATACGATGGTTAAAGAACGAGATGACAAATTAGAGTTGAGTCATATGTCATTTTAGCTAAGCGGTCATAGCATACCTATAGGGATGGATGGTGCGGGTTCGAATCCCGCACATGACTATTATTTTTCCTCATGTCGTAATTTTGTAATGTAATCCGCGGACCATGTGATTTAAAATAAAACAAGTAATATAATCCCTAATCATTGTAATTCTCCACAATTGCTTACGATAACTTTAGCAGAAACCGTGCCACTCTTGCTACCGTACCGCTCCATTTTCTTGAGCACGTCCAGGCCGGATATGACGTGACCAAACACCACGTGTTTCCCGTCCAGCCATTCAGTTCTGCAATTAAAGAAAACCTAATTTAAAGCCTTGCGCTTCACTTAACAGTGTATATGTTACAGCCAAAGTAACAAATCTGGATATTATATATACTGTCTAGCCATTATATATAATGTCTACTTAATTTAGATAAAGTGATAATTGACACAAAATTTTGATATTATTCACGAGACTCATATTTCTATCGGTCACGGAGGGCGCACCAGAATGGTTAAAGAGCTTAAAAATAAATATAAGAATAGTAGTAATTTATGTGGCGCATCGCCGGCCGCTGCCGCGGCACGCTCGCTTCGCTCGCTCGGCTCGCGCGTTGTTGTAGTCACAAGTAACCTAACGCTCCTCCTCGCTTCGCTCGTCGTCGCACCTAAATATGACTTTGCCCTAGACTAAATGATATTTAACCCCTTTTTATAACTTTTACCAATACGTGTCGTGAATTATTAATAAACTACTAAAAGTAATACATTTCGATCGTTTATTCACATTTACCAAAACAATTTTGTGTCAATTATCACTTTATCTAAATTGAGTAGACATTATATATAATGGCTAGACAGTATATATAATATCCAGATTTATTACTTTGGCTGTGACATATACATTAAGTCAAGCATTATTCATTTATTGGTCCGTGAAATAACATGGGATTCCAATAGATAACGTCTTATGAGTAGAGTGCACGGAGCGCTTTTCATATTATATATAGTTTCGTTATGAAATACCAAGTGTTCAAACAGGGTGAAATTTTAAATGCATATTGCTGAGCCTAAAATGTATGCTTCTGGTTTGCTAGTTTTTTGATTTATTATTTACTAGCTGGCCTGGCGTTGTTTTGCCATATAAATTAATGCTATTAAATTGTATCTTATATATGAAACGTTTGTATTTTTAACATAGCGCCATCTATTGGATACTTTCTTAATCCAGTCAACAGACATCACTATCTGTTATAATTGTTTGGAGCTAACAGATAGGTACCTAATTGTAACTGTCAACTAAGGGTATATTCCATTAGTCGCTAAGAACGTTATTTTCGATAATTTTGATAACATTCTGCGTCTATGGTTGTGATCACTGTGATCTTTTGTAACTGTCATCCCCTGTTCCATTTAGGATATCCTCGGAAATGTATTCTCCGGCCTGCCGGATTTACCCTGTGTGTCCCAACCGGCCTGCCGGTGAGCGGTCATAGTCGTGATTACATATTCACCATAAAATCTGGGTAAGTTCGATTTTCATAATTCAAACGGTTTTAGTGAGGATGGATCCTTGGCTCTACGAAAAAAAATCCACAATATTCTGATATAACAGAAAGTATGTTTAAAATTGATATGAAATCTGAAACCAGCTCAAATTACATTTTGGCGCCAAAATATTTATTATATTTATGTCATTTAAAAATAATCTCGTCACTACTTCTAAAGTAATTAACCTAGAAAGCTGTAATTTTGCATTTGTATAGGCAACAAGTCAATAACGATGTTAAAAGAAATTAAAAGGATAAGGATTGATAACTTTTTTTTTTATATATTTTTTTATTTGACCCCCGTTTTTGTTCCGGCCGGAATTCCGGTGGTCTAAAAAAAAGGTTTAGTGTGAAGCTTGTATTTATCCGATCGTTATTATTCAAACGTTGTTAGTAAGCTACTATCATTGGCTATACAACAAAAAAAACCGCATTACTCTATGGTAACGAGAAGTTACTCAAATCATGAAATGAAAAAAAATAACTTTCACTCGATGCATTTTGCCGCGCAAACACTCACCGATCGAAATTTACGTAATAAATAATCTCGTAACTACTTTTAAACCTATAAACCTAAACATCTGAAATAATTCAGGTGTATAGATTACATCTAAATAATCATATCAAAAGAAAAACCAAATTTGTAGGTGATATACTTTTTGAGAAAAAAAATAAAATGCGCTTATGTACAGTTTTCCCGCCAAAATTCTTTAAAAAAAATCGCGTTGTTTTAATCTCGTTACTACTTATTAAATATTTATCCTTACAATGTGGTATTATTCATGGGTAAAGAACCATAATAAATACACACATTAAAAAAAAAAAACAAAGTTGTAGGTGGAATAGTTTCGGAAAAAAAAAATTAAAAAAATATATAAAAAATGCCGTTTCCCGCCATTTTCGTCGTCTGTTCAAACCCATTTTCCTGTAAAATTTTCCATGAAAAGGTCTATTTTCATTTCTTTTCCCGTAAAGAGAATATGATGAGGATTGCATTGGTACCAAGAAGTTTATATGTTGATTGGAGACTGCCACAAATAAACTCGATTAAAAAACAAAATACCTCAAAATCTGGAAAAATATATTTTTATTCGCTGTTTGATCCACTCAAACTAAATGTATGAAAATGTTATTTTTTGTATGGTATAGGTAATATATTGGGGTATGGGGATGTTAGGGTGACATGTTTAGGTAATGGAAAACTACTTAGTACTACAAAAAAACGTTACGGGGCGTCGCGGGATAAAAAAACGTGAGCAGTTTGGACGATTTCGTCATAGGAGGTGGACAGATTGGACGCACGAGAAAGCTAAGAATGCCACTAAAATTTGCCACTTCTGTCACTTTTGACATTAGATGTAGCGTTTATGGCGAAAATAACGCCAAGACCCATGTGGAACAACTTTTTGCGAGTGTGATCGTTTTTAGCGAATCTAACTTCAAATGGTAAGCACCCTAATAGACAAATAATTTGCAATAAAGAATATTTCGACTATAAATTGAGATGTAAGCTTTCAATTTAGATCAAATTGCACACGGTATGCAAAACAAATTTAATATCGGTGCAGTGTTTTAGGAATAATTTAGCGAAATTTTTATATATATATATATTTTAACCCTAAATGTAATAATAACAATTCCCAAATAAAACAAAAGAAATAACATAATTAATTTTACGGAAATCTAGCAAACCAGGAACGAACGAACGAATGCAAAGTTTCACAGAGTTTGAATACTATAAGTATTTAAAATATGACGAAACTACGTTTGTATAGAAAGCACCGCGAGCTCTTTAGCCTGAAAGCGCTCTTCTTAGCACCGATGCGCGAAGTAGTCAATGGTACTCGCGGACACCCATCAAAGTAATAACCGGGGCGAGTGTTTCTCAACGCTTTTCCTTCCGTTTTATTATTTTACAACCTTGTGAAAGTCTATTTCGCTTTTTAGAATTGCATCATATAGGTAAACAAGTTAAGAGCATTTTCAAAATTTGTATAGTTTGTAGATTTTGTTCACGTTTTCTAAATATAGATGTCGCTCCGACCCTTTCACTATTCGTCACCATATCAATAGGAATGTCCACCGTTGAACAAGGTCTCCGCCATTGCGAGAGAACTTGACATAATCCCCAAGTTTGGCGGGCGTCTTAGGGATCGCAGTAGAAGTTGTCAGTTCTTCAGAAGGCGTTGCTTCCCTACTTCTGGTATTTTTCCCTAAGTCGCCTCTTACAACACTCACGGGAAGAGATACAGGGTGACATTTTAACCGGGTACCGCACGAGTATAGGGAAATTTTCAATAATTCGACGGTTCAATAATAACAAAGAAGGGACAAATTTGAACTACGACTCACCTTCACCAAAGTATTTACAAGTATAAAACCAATTGCAAAATTGGTCTTGTTTGTAGTACAACGCAAGTGGTACTATAGATGTCGCTCCATCCCAATATGATGGCTAAAGATTGATAGGAAAGATTTGAGTTATGACGTCATGTCATGTTAGCTCAATTGGTTAGAGCATATCCCGGCTCAAGGGGTGGATGGAAGGTGGTGACGCGGGTTCGAATCCCGCACATGACTTAAATTTTTCCTATCGTATATTTGTGATTTTGTAAAGTAGTTCAGATTTTCTGATCATGCCTTGGGCGGATAGCCGCGACTTCGGATCCTATTTTTGGATCAACTTTATTTTATTGCTGATAGGCTAGCTATTGACTGTCTCACTTGTTGGTAAGTGATAATATGGTCGAGGATGGTAAACGGAGTATGTAGAATTACAGGCTCTCAATAACTAATGCCGGAACACACTGTTAGGTCCTTTGGTGACAGGCGATTCGCAAAATGCCCTTCAACCATGCAGTGAAGCTCAAGTCGGCGGTGGGGATCGAACCATGGACCTGCGGCACCGCAGTCCATATAACTTACCGCTCGGCTATCACTGCTTCAGTGTTTTTCTCAATTATTGTGAACTTCGCTGTAATTATGTAAGAGATCAAATAAATATGTAAAGATATGTAAGGTAAGCTCTAGAAGAAGACTCCATAGGACGGTTCGTCAGGAAGGCGATGGTTGCGACACCAAAAACCATCCATAATTACAACCTCAAAAATGGCGATCAAAGATCGAAGCAGCGTGGTAATGGAGACCCTGTTACAATGTGACGTGGGGGAATGACACAAAAAAGTAGTGTAATCCCAAATTGTAATCGTTGGCACGGGTATCCAGAGCGGTCAAGCTCACATAAAGGTGTTGTCTAGCGGCGGTTGTGTGTCGGGTCGCCATCTTCCCTCAAAAATGGTTCAGATGGCTGGCACATGCGTCAACTCGTGAACGGGTGCTGCTAGAGGACACTGTTCTGCTCTGGATGCAAGTGCTAATGACATTTATCGGAAAAAAAACTGATCGAACTATATAAGTACATAAGTATCTAGTTTGTAAATAAAATATGGTCATAATTAAAAAAAAGTCACGGACCCTGGAGTCTGTGGAATGTAAATTAATAATAAAAAAAAACATTACCTTGATTCTACCAAGTGGATGCGATCATGTCTAAGCGACAAATCGATTTACCAATCCAATTGAATTTGGAAGATAGTGCGTGTTTTGTTAAATGTGAAATTGATGAATCCGAAATTAAAGCGGTGATTGTATAAGAGTTATAATTCTTTACATATTTATTCGTAGTTAAGATACTTACTTAGCTGTACACATGAAGAACTGTGATCCGTTAGAATTGGGCCCAGAATTGGCCATACTAAGTATTCCTGGCCCTGTGTGCTTCAACGTAAAGTTTTCGTCGTCGAACTTCTTGCCATATATGGACTTGCCGCCGGTTCCGTTGTGATTCGTAAAATCACCACCTTGACACATCTGACATCTTGATTAAGTGAATTATCAGCGATACAACCTCTTTATACTAATATTATAAGGAGGAAAGATTTGTATTTTGTATGTAACGAATATACATAAAACTACTGGACCGATTTGAAAAATTCTTTCACCATTAGAATCCTACATTATCCTTGATGAACATCGGCTATAGAATATTATAAAAATAGGTTCTTTTTTTAAATATTTGCTAAATCTCTCTTTGCGTCAAACTCGACTTTGGATGACCAAGGGAACTCACCACCGACTATACCACGGTGTGATACCTCGATGCCGGATATATATTTACGGCAAAGTGTTGTACGTAAAGCACTGGTCTCCTTGGATATCCATAAGTCGAGTGGGCCTGATGGCATTTCTCCGATAGTGCTGCGGACTTGTGCTCAAGAATTGACTCAGATTCTAACGCGTCTTTTCCGGCTCTGCTACACATCAGGCGTTGTCCCAAAATCATGGAAGACGGCCTTGGTGCACCCGATCCCTAAAAAGGTGACCGCTCAGATCCGTCCAACTACCGCCCTATAGCTATAATGTCTTTGTTCTCCAAGATAATGGAATCCATTATCAACAACCAGCTCTTGCAGTATCTAGAGGAGCACCAGCTGATTGGCGATCGACAGTACGGTTTTCGTCGCGGTCGCTCAGCTGGTGATCTTTTAGTATACCTTACGCATCGATGGGCGGTGGTGGTGGATTCCAAGGGTGAGGCGTTGGCGGCTAGTTTGGACATAGCGAAGGCCTTTGATCGGGTGTGGCATAACGCGCTTCTTTCGAAGCTTCCTTCCTATGGGCCTCCAGAGAAATTGTGCAAGTGAATCTCCAGTTTTTTGGCAGATCAGAGCATCAATGTCCAACTTGAAGCCAATTAAAGCAAGTGCTGGCGTTCCGCAAGGCTGTGTGGTATCTCCGACTCTATTTCTCTTGCACATCAATGACATGCTGCAGCTCAGCGATATTCATTGTTATGCGGATGACAGTACCGGGGATGCCTCTTACACCGGCCGTGCTAAAATTTCTCGGGAAAACGTTGTGGAGAGTCGGCAAACAAACTTGTGTCTGAAGTCGAGACCAATGTTATCTAATGTTTCCAAGTGGGGCCGACTAAACTTAGTGCAATTTAACCCCAAGAAGACACAAGTTTGTGCGTTCACCGCTACATTATCCCCCTTGTCGTATCCCTCCGTTTTGAAGACACTCCCCTTGCCCCTTTAACTAGCATAGGAGTACTTGGCGTCGACATATCGAGCATCGTTCAATTTCGCTGTCACTTGGAAGATAAGGCTAAATTAGCCTCTAAAAAGCATGGTGTGCTTGAAAAGGCGAGGCGGTACTTCACGTCGGCCCATCGCCTGCAACTTTATAAGGCTCAGGTTCGGCCTCACATGGAGTACTGCTCTCACCTCTGGACGGGAGCTCTTCAGTACCAGCTTCTTCCATTTGACCGCATACAACGCAGAGCGACTAGAATCGTTGACGATCAGGTTCTCTCTGACCGGCTCGACCCTTTGGCACTACGTAGAGATGTTGGATCACTCTGCATCTTCTACCGCATCTATCACGGGAAGTGTTCTGAGGAACTGTTCGATTTACTACCTGCAGCTCAATTTCGCCATCGGACGTCCCGACAAAGCATGATGTTTCATAAATTTCATGTCGACGTCTGGAAGTCCACAACCTTGCGATTTTCACGTCATTTTCTACCTCGCACTGCCACAATATGGAACCAACTGCCAGGTGCAGTATTTCCGAACGGATACGACTTAGGTGCCTTCAAGAAGAGAACATATTCCCTCCTCAAAGGCCGTCAACGCATGATCGATACCTCTGCGCGGATGTTCGTGGGCGACGGTGATCACTTACCACCAGGTGAGCCACCGCTCGTTTGCCCTCCTATACCATAAAAAAACTTATTCTTTACGTACAGTATTTGATTATCATTTTCTCTAATTCCATGAATCATCACTGTAAATTTTCTCTACACATTAAACTTGAACAAAGTCTAAAATGGTTTAACAATAAACTGCCGCTGCCACTTCCATGTGAATTGAGCCTTGAGATCCCCATTGACATTTGTCACAATCCCCACGCTTGGCAGGCGTCTTGGGTATTGTAGTGTCAGCTAGCAGTTCTTCAGAAGGAGCTGCTAAGTATTTTTCCCTTCATTGCCTAGACTGTCACAGGAAGATAATTATGGAATAATAGCCAAGCACCCCGCGGGCTACAATGTCACCCCCCCATCTCTACCCGTGGGTGTGGTCAGAGGCGACTAAAGGTAAAACACCAGAATGTGGGCAGCAGGCAGCAGCGCTTTCTGAGGAACTGATGAGATTATGGCGAACCAACCCCCCTCCCCCCATAATGGAGAAGGCTGTGTTCAGCAGTGGACAATCCGGCTGATAGAGTACAGTACTCCACGGGCAAATTTTCTCTGAACACAATAACATTATTGTAATCAGTTTTGGCTTAGATTTCGTTATAAGTATTACTATTAATATTAGCTTATATTACAGCATAACTCCATATCTTAGTCTGGGATGTACATTTGAGCACTTATATATTGCCATTTCCAAGTCAATTGACTTTTTACTACACGAAGGGCGTTCGTGAGTTATGTCAGTTTGGATTTAATTTTCATTATACAGGGTTATTGGTAATATGCTTTATTTTTTTGTTTATGTGTATTTGACGGTATAAGCACGAGGACCACCTGAGGTTAACTCTTTTGAGCCTGAAATTTTATATTTAATATTTTTTATTACTTAGCTCGATGTAAATATTTAAAACTCTATGCAAAGGGAGCGCAGCGCGATCCAGTGTAGCCGCGGCGGGCGATCTTAGCTCGTTTTGTTGTGTCAATGTTTCAATTAGCGCTCAAGGTGTCTAATTTAGTGCCGTAAAACGAGTAGATTTTTGAGGTGATGGTTTTGAAAATGTCAACTGTCTAGCTATCACGTCATAAGTGACAGCAGACGAACAGTGGATCTTAGTAATAGGGTCCCGTTTTTACTTTGGATACGGAACTCTTAATTATGAAAAAATCTATTGAAATATTTGAATTTCTTTCGGATCTGAAATGATGGCATTGTTTATTTGTAATTTCTAATCCTGTTTATTCTTTTTTGGATTATATTTTTTCATTTATTAAGTGCCTTCCGCATTGATTTAGATTCCATATTTTTTGTGATATTGGATCAGTATAGATATTTTCGATCTTTTATATTCGGATGATTTTTATGCCTACAGTTAGACAAGACTTTTGAACCGATTTTTATTTGACGCATAGTACGCACTCATTTAAAATATTTGTTACTGTATCTTAGGAGACGATACTATATTAATGTAGTTTTGATTTCTGTCATTTCTAAAGTCTATGAGATCATTCCAGCCTAACCTTATCTTGCTTTAAAGTTAGCAATGTTCATATCATTAGGTAGTATTTTTTCTACATACGATTTACAATGTTTTTTTTTCACAAATCACTAATCAACAACGCGTGACTTTTTACTTTCAGTTACCCACTGAGACTCAAAACAAAAAAGCAATGAACGCGTTGAAAGCCATCGGGTATCACGTGACTCTCCCGGACACTTCCGAAAGTGTGTCACTATTTATAAGTGAAGCATTATATCCGACTTAGTTATAAAAAAATTTATATGAAAACCAAACTTCGCTGTGTTATTACTTCATAATAAGCGGTTGGTCAATACAGGCGGAGTCATAGTAAACGGATTCTACTGTATTTTGTTTTGCTTGACTAAGTTGTATACTTATACTTGTTCTTACGTGATCTGAAAACCGTATATATTGTACAGTCTCATATTCAAAAATAGTATGTATTATCAACTGTAGCAAAGTGGCCATATGCAACTGTAGAAAATATAGGCGTGCGCTGCGTCACATGTAATAAAAGTCAGACCATGGAGTTTTCATTTAACACGAAAGGGAATCAACAAATTTAAAATACTAACGACCTACTAGTTAGACGTTTTTTGATAGCAGAGGACTATCACATTTTAATGGTTCGTAGTATAAAGTTATCTTGGTTGGTGAAATTGGGCCTAATTCACGTAAGTTATCCCGAATTATTTACTAAAATAAAATATTTGTTATTGTTTTTAAAAGGATACGAACTCCGGTATGATTCTGTGAAAGGTGCTGCCCTGGTATCCGAAGCCCTTCTCGTGCGTGCACAGCGCTCTGAAGTTTTCAGCTGTCCGAGGAACGATGTCAGCACGCAGCATCATGATGACGCGTCCGATGGCCTGCTTGCCCACGGTGATGTCGAAGTACACTTGCGGATTACGCTTCTCAGCTGGCTTAGCTGGGATTACCTGGAATTTTATTTAAATACAATTTATTGATTTATTTTACAAATAAATTTATTTTGTGTCGCGGTGAATTATAGTGCGCGCGGAACTAATTGGCCACGCCTTAGGTATGTGAGCAGTGGAGAGGCGGGGGCGCTTGCTTTGGTCATCACTGTCTAATGTGCGTGTGTGCGTTGCGAGCAGTAGGCAACCCGCCCCCTCGCCGCTGCCCCTGTCGCTACCTAAGGCGCGGCCAACTAGTTCCGCGCGCAATATAGTGCAAAATTTTTAAAGGAGATGGTTTACAACAGAATTTATTTGTAACAAAAAATTTTGGAACAATATAACTATCTATAACAATGACTGAAATTTACTCTCATCAACGTAACGGTGCACAATCGGTTCTTCTGAGCTGGGTTCTTTTATGGCGAACGCGCACCTATACGCACCGCACGGTTATCGCACAATTCGATAACTCGGATGTTACTAAATTTTTTTTTTTTTTTTTTATGTAATTGTGACGGAACATGCTCGAGGCCCACCTGATGTGAAGCGGACTAACCTCTGCCTATAACAGATGCATTTCGTCACAAGTCATGAATTGCACTGCGCCCGCCTCCTTTGAGACATAGTTTTTAGGTCGCATATGCCTGTAATTTCACTGGCTCTCAAGGACTGCTGCCGGAACACACCGTTAGGTGCTTGGCGACAGATTTTCTACTTGAGGGTGGTCGCTAGCCAGGCGGGCATTCGCAAAAAGCCCTTCCACCATGCGGTGAAGCTCAAGCCCGCGGCGGGATTCGAACCATGGACCTGCTGCGCGGCAGTCCATAGTCAATGCCACTGAGCCATCACTGCTTCAAAATACCAGAAGGTAGGCAGCATCGGCTGCTGAGCCATGAGGATTATGGCATCCCCGCCTCCTTTAATGGAGTAGGCCTTTGTTCAACGGCCATCATCATGGCAGTTTTAGATGATGACATCACCGTGGATATAATTCACGAAACTGTGTGATCGAAACAGACAGGCATGAGACTTACCAGGAGATTGGGGCACACTTAGGCATAGGCGTGAGTAAGTTCTATCAATCCTACATAAACTTTTGGGTGTGATAAAGCTGTGCCCTCGATAGATCACCACAATTTGATTGAGGTTCAAAAAAGCACCGTGCAATTCCATGCTTACCAGTTTGAAGGTGCGTCAATTTTGATGTGGGACATAGTAGCAACTGGCAAAACATTGACTTGTAGCTCTCAAAACAGAACTGAAATCGTCTGTTTTGCTCTTTAAGGGTGAACTGGCCAGCCCGTTCTCCATACAAACGCCGTAGGGTGATCACTCCCTTATTTGAAGACTTAGGGCCAAAACAAAGCATAATACCGATTGGTCTCGTCATTATCTAGGCTTGTATGATGTCGAAATTTTAATAAACTAATTAACTTGAGAATTATGAGCCTCGAAACATTTTCATATAAAGTTTTCGAGGCTCATAACTTACAAATTAATTATCTTTTTAAAATTTCGGCATCATACAAGCCTAGATAATGACGATATCAATCGTTATTATGCTTAAGTCTGGACCTAAAATCTCAAATAAGGGAGTGAACACCCTACGACGTTTGTATGGAGAAGTGACCGGCCAGTTCAACCTTAACCAGCCATAGTGGCGCTCATACAAAGTGCCTCATAGCGAATGATTGCATTAGCAGCTTGTTTCCGGCTAGAACGAAATTCAAGCCAACCAACTTTTAAATTACATATTCGAATTTTAACGAAAATTCTTTTCACGAAGCAATTTTCAACTCATAAAGTTTTGGCGCTAAAGACAAAGTATACTCGTATGTTGAAAATGTAGTCAAGCATGTGAAGATTATAGCTATTTTTTTTAATTATTTTCAATATATTATCTCAAAGAAGTTCACTTTTAATGTCAGGTCGGAATTGTATTTTTTGAAACCAAGCATTTTTTCAAAAAATTTTGTAAGTTTACGCATTAATACCCGTGTTTTACAAGAAACTAAATCTGCTAAGAGCAAATAGCTCTTCCAAACAACATGTTTACTTACAGTCTAAAGTTGTTTAATTACTATGTGTAATAATCGCGAAAACCTAAGACAACAACATGTTTACGTGATGCCCTCTGCTAACTAAAACCTGAATGATTATTAAGAAGTCGGGATGGTGTTCGAAAAGATATGAGACAACTAATAAGTTACATATGTAACTGCCCCTGAAGTAAATGCGACTGAACCACTAGTGACAATCACACTACAGGGTTATAAGCACTTACATCTTTAGCAGGTTCTGTTTTCTCTTTCTGCCCGCCCTCTTTACTCACAATACTAGCTTCAGACAATTTGCCTATCCTTAAAACACCCTCTTTATAATACCTCTTTGTGAGTGCTTCTTTACTGGCCCTTTTCTTTTTTACGTCATCTTTACTTGAACAGGGTTCTCTGAATGGTTTATTCTGACAATCTTTGGATCCTCTTGATTCTTTCGAATCTCGACTCGTTTCTCTGTCTTTCCCTCCTTCTTTCAACATAGCAACATCAGAGCATTCTATCAGAATTTCTTCTTCTTTTAATTCATTCACTTTCCGTTCACTACTAGATTCCTCTTCAGGCGTTTTACTAAATAAGAAACCCATTGGCGTAACTGAATTTCACATTTGATATCAACAAATAAATGATAGAGAAATGCAAGCACGTTACCTATGTAAAAAAAACAACAAAACCAGGAGACCATAGAGAAAAGTAATATACATAGAGAAAAGTAATATACATAGAGAAAAGTAAGTAATATACTACTGGAGACTTTGTAATCTTTGAAAAAAACTAAGTGATTAAATACTCATTATTGATTACAAACGTCATCAGCAAAGAGTATTTATAGGTAGGTTTTGAAGAAGATGAATTTGGTAGTTGATAGTGTTGTCAGGATTCGAGGTTGTATTAATAAATACCAAGAAATATGGAGGGGGAGAGGAGTAGTAATTTGTAAGTCGGCCTTGTTTCCATCAAGTCGGCCGTGACGTCAATGGTAGGGGCGTGGCTCATCTTAGTCTTCTATAGGCGTTTGCATGTTAGCCACGTTTGAAATTATCGTGACACACATTTTCGTCGAATAATTTTATTATTATGCAATTACAACATACTTGTTCATAATTAATTATAATATATTCGATATTTAATTTTGATATTGTAATTAATTATTAACAAGCATGTTTTAAGTATTTATTATATGTCATTGGCTCTTCAGCAGGCGTAATCAGTGATTAGCTCCATTCCAAGTAAATTGTTTAGACTAGAATTTTATCCCTATATCTTCCTGTAGGAGTATTAAGAGGCCGCGCGCGGCGAAGGAAAAATATACCAGATGGTGCGCAGAAGCGACCCAAATAATGTGGGATGTAATGGAAATATTGTAATACAATCTATAGATTGTATTACAATTAAAGTGAAAGTACTTAAACCGGGCAAGTACGATTACGGCAATCCACAACTAAATGAATTAATGAATAAAAATAGTGAATGAATAAAAATAGTTTGTTTCAATCACAACTTAAGTTGATTTACAAAAATAAAAACTTAATCTTCGTTTCCAGTATTTCTTGGTAAAATAGAGGATATGGTTCATAAAATATTGAAATTTCAGATTTCTGACTTGTTTCGTTTTTTAGATAGACGTAACGAAAATGAATTGAAATTGGCCACTTTGACGGAACTAAATTCGTTAATTTTTATAAAAACTTCTTTGCTAATGAAATAGTTCAATTTTCATTTTTGTCTCAAGATATTACCCAAAAAAATTATATTTTAAGTTTAAAACTTATTTCGTTTACATTTGCTCTAGATATCCCGTGACATACAAACGGACGGACGGACACACATAAAGACAGCGGAGTCTCATTGGGGCTCCGTTTTGCACTATGGATACGGAACTATGAGCCGAATTAAACAAAACACGTAGTTATTGACCAATATAAAACTTAAAAACATTAATTGTGTAAGCGTAAAACACTAATATATTCGTAGGATCCAACTTGCATTTCTGGTTTAAGGGTGAACTGGCCGATCAGTTCTCCATACAAACGTCCGCGTCGTAGGGTTATCACTCCCTTATTTATGGATTTAGGTCCAAAACAAAGCATGATATCGATTGAACTCATCATTATCTAGATTTGTATCGTAACGAAATTCGAAAAAGATAATTAAGTTGAGAGTTATGAGCCTCGAAACATTTTCATATAAAGTTTTGAAGGCTCATAAAAAAAGAATGCCCGCCTGGCTAGCAACCGCCCTCAAGTAAGAAAATCTGTCGCCAAGCACCTAACGGTGTGTTCCAGCAGCAGTCCTTGAGAGCCAGTGAAATTACAGGCACATGAGACTTAACAACTATGTCTCAAGGTGATGGGCGCAGTGCAATTCGTGACTTGATACGAAATGCATCTGTTATAGGCAGAGGTTAGTCCGCTTAACATCAGGTGGGCCTCGTGCTTGATCCGTCACAATTCCATTAAAAAAAAGAGAATAATAAAATAATTATTAATGGATTATTCCAATCTTGGATGTACATAATAATAATAATAATAATAAAGCCCCCTAAAATCCAACCTTTCGTCCGAGTCGAACACCAGACTACGTGGGGGGCGGACACACATACTATAGAAACTTATGTGGCTAACAGGGCAATGGTAACCCAGTAAAATGGAGACACGTCAAAGAAAATTACGTTTAGGGCCGCTGCCCGAGGGTGATCGTCGGGGCACGTCTGTAGCTGGTGTCGGACGTGACAGCATGCTAGCCAGTGACTCCCAGACCTTCGGCTGTATGGGAGTCGGGGACGCGGGGGGAGGGGTTTTGTCCTCAAGGACTACAGCCGACAACAGAGACGTAGGAGATAGTAACAGTGACTGCAGCAATGCAGTTACCCCGATCGAGGATGTTTCGCAGGAGGCAAGCGCCACTCAGTCTGCGACCACCAAAGCCGGTAAACTCAGAGTGCGCATGAAATGGAGCAATGAGATTAACCTGTTTATCATGCGCACATACTACTATATCACCAAATTAGAGACTGACAGAACAATGTACTGCAAAAAACTACACGAACAATTTATTTTAAAATACCCAGACCTCAAAGTTTCAGCTCAAAGAATAGCAGATCAGAGAAGGGTTATTGCGAGGAACAAGTTACTTTCAGAGGAAGCAATTAACAACATCAAAAAAGAAATAGCAACTAAACTTGCATAAGAAGAAAACTCGGATACTACAACAGGACTTACGAACTCGAACTTAATTTCTGACACAACAACACCGAGCAGCTCAGTTACTGGTGTACCTGAAAACATGCCCTCTCAGTCATTATCTAACAGTAATACAGGCCATGCACATCAGTATTCTCTCATCCCTAGCTCAACAATACCAGAATCAGTGCATGCAGCAACACAAACAAACTCACTACCAATTTTAACTTCACTACTACAGATAGAGCAGGATTACACACCTAACTTAGAAACCACTGACCTACATACTCAAGAACTCATAGAACAGCTAGAAACTGCTCTAACCCAATATAGTGGTACTGACCCAACTACCCGTCCAAAATTGCCGCGATTAAAAGAAAGTAAAAAGCTGTATACTTTTGTCGACATATTTAACAAACAAATACTTGGAAGATTTTTCACAATAGAGTCTGATTTAAACCAAATACATACATTAATTTACTGTAGCGCTCTGGTAATATGTGAAAACTTAGGCTACAAAATTAGGATTCAAAACTCCCCTAGACATAACAGTAAAAGTAAAGCTAACAAACCGTGCTGGCAGATCAGAATTGATAATGATATTAGGACTCTACGAGCAGATATTGCCAGATTAACTCAATACATCAACAACAATAGATCGAAAAAAATATTAAAAGCAGTTGAAGAAATTTTCAGCAAAACTAAAGTCCACTCTATTCACGAAAACAACAATAAAAGGCCAGAAGAATATTTAGATACACTTAAACAAAAATTAGCATTAAAATCACAAAGAATAAGCAGGTATTTAACAGCTATGCGCAGAAAAGAAGACAATAAACTGTTTGTTAACAATGAAAAGGGATTCTACAGAAATTTGAGAGATAATAGTGAACCTGTTAGTTGCGAATTACCTTCAGAAGCTGAATTAAAAACCTACTGGACTGATATCTGGAAAAACCAAGGAGATCACGATGACCAAGCTGAGTGGATTAAAGAAGAAGAAAGTAAATGGAATAATATTGAAACTATGGAATTTTCAGAACTTACAGTAGATGATATAGCTACAATAACACACCGAATGAAAAACTGGAAAGCTGCTGGAGTCGATAGTATACATAACTTCTGGTACAAAAAATTCTTTACTCTCCATGATGTTTTAGCAAAAACTATAACAGACCTCTTAAAAGGTCAACAGACCATACCAAATTTTATCACTAAAGGTATAACTTACATGCTCCCTAAGAGCGATAAAACATCAGATCCAGCACAATATAGACCTATTACTTGTTTACCGACTATATATAAACTTATAACAGCTTGCATATCAAGTAAAATCAATAACTTTGTAGAACAACACAACATCATGACAGAGGAACAAAAAGGTTGTAGGAAGAACCATAAAGGATGTAAAGAACAACTTGTAATAGACACGACGGTACTCAAACATGCTAGTACACATAAACGGAATCTCAATATAACTTATATAGATTACAAAAAAGCTTTTGACAGTGTTCCACACTCTTGGTTACTACGGATCTTACAAATATATAAAATTAACCCCCACATAATAGAATTCTTGAAAAACGCCATGGTTGACTGGAGAACCACATTGCATATATCAAACAACTCTTCTTCAGTATGCACAGATGAAATTTCCATCGACAATGGCATTTTCCAGGGAGATGCTCTGAGTCCGCTATGGTTTTGTCTTGCCCTCAATCCTCTGTCCAACTTACTAAATAACACTAATAACGGTTACAAATTGACATCAAATTCAGCCATCACCCATTTATTATATATGGATGATATAAAATTGTTTGCTAAATCAAAAAAATGCCTACAGAATTTAATAAATACAACAACACAATTCAGTAGAAATATAAAAATGACGTTTGGACTAGACAAATGTAAAACCCTCCACATAATAAAAGGCAAAATTGAAAAACCCACTAACCAAGACATAGTCTCAAACAATACTTTCTCAGTAATGGACCCAGCAGATTCTTACAAATACCTCGGAATCCAACAATCTAACATCATAAATCATACCGAAATAAAACATAACCTAACAACAGAATACAGTCGCAGGCTAAATAAAATATGCAAATCGCAACTACACTCCAAAAACCTCTTCAAAGCTATCAATACCTTCGCTATACCAGTTCTTACTTACACTTTCGGAATAATTAAGTGGACAGCAACTGATATAAACAGACTAGAAATAAAAACTCGAACTATACTTACCAAACATAACTATTTACATCCAAAGTCTGCTATTGAACGAACGACCATTAAAAGAGAAAAAGGGGGGCGAGGATTAATAGATTTAAAATTGCTTTGGGAAAATCAGATTAAAAACTTACGGGAATTCTTTTATAGAAAAATGGGCTCAAGTCCGATTCATAATGCAATAGTGCAGTTAGACAGCAAATTTACACCTTTGAATCTGAACCAAAAAGATATACAATATAAATCTAGTAAAGACCACGAAATAGAAAAAATAGACAGATGGCGTAGAAAGGAGCTTCATGGACGACACATACATGATTTAGAACTTTCTCACATAGATCTAGCAGCTTCAAATCAATGGCTTAAGTTAGGATCAATGTTTCCGGAAACAGAGGGATTTATGATCGCTATTCAAGATCAAGTAATAAACACTAGAAACTACAGAAAATTCATTATCAAAGACGCAAATACCCCAAACGATAAATGCAGAAAATGTCAGCGACATTCAGAGACCATCCAACATATTACTAGTGCCTGCCCAACACTCACTCAAACCGACTACACCCATAGACACAATCAAGTAGCTTATATAATCCACCAAAAATTGACAATCAAACATAAGCTGAATGAAAATCCCACGAAACCCTATTATCAATACGCCCCCAAACCTGTGCTTGAAGGCTCTACCCACAAGATATACTTTGATAGAGCGATATTAACAGATAAAACCATACATAACAATAGACCAGACATAACTGTAATAGATAAAGTAAATAAATGTGTATATCTAATTGACATAGCCGTTCCTAACACCCACAATTTACAAAAAACAATCACTGTAAAAATACATAAATATACAGAGCTGAAAGAAGAAATAACTAGAATTTGGAAAATGAACAAAGTTTATATTGTGCCGATGGTGCTTTCGAGTACAGGAGTTATTCCGAAATACTTACACCACAGTATTAAATTATTAGATTTACCTAAAAATATTTATTTAACAATGCAAAAAGCCGCCATACTTAATACTTGCCGCATTGTTCGTAAGTTTTTGCAGGACGAAACCACCACCACATCTATTGATGCAACTCCCGATAGTGATCTTCACTTGGTTTAGGCCCGTGGATTTCATAATACTACCGAAATTCTTAAAATTTCGAGATGAAATAAACTTTCAAAAATAATAATAATAATAAATCTTTATTTGGAACCATAACAATACTATACAAATAACATATGAGAATCGATGACACCTGCAGAAGTGTGATAACTGTGTCGCAGATGTCAACGCCCTCCACCGGAAGTTAGACAAAGTTCCTTACTAAAAACATTGAACAAAGTATTATTTAAATTAAATTAAAGCTTAGTTCGTAGATAAAATAGGATTCGAAAACAATTAATATACAATGAAATAGAGCGGGGAAAGTACAAGCAGAACAATATGTTTGAATAAGTGTGTATTAGTATGAGTTGAAAATATATGAGCGAGTGTGTGTTTGTGTGTATGTATATAATAGAATGAATTAGTCATGAAAATCTTAAAACCCTCGCCTACATCTCTGGCTGACAATATCGCAGGTTCTATTGGCATAATTAGTTTTTCGCACAACTGTGTGCATATCTGCGAATCTACCAAAATGTGTAGTATAGTACAGATACTTTGGTACAGGTGCGTACACACTAGTTAGGGCAAAAAATAGAAAACAACTACATATACTAAATTAATTTTATTTTGTAGTAAATAAAGCTGTTAGCTTTATGTACGTACTTATATTGGACTCTCTAAAATCAAAATTAAGCACCTATTGCAAACTGACGCTGATAAACGACACAAAGCGTATCTTAGAAAATATACCCATACTCACCAGGAAAGTATGAAATCATTCAAAACTTGACTCATTTGTATATAAATGCAGCAAAGAATTTTTCAAAAATGTCTCAAAATTGGCTGGACACACAAACAAACTACCTTACACATTTACAGTGTCATACCCACAGGTCAAACCATACACTATAATTTTACATTCACTATTACATTTTATAACACACACATATTATAAAATTTAAAAAAAACTGCTGGGGTTACGCACACTACGCACTTGTATCATAGTGTTTTGTGAAATAACTCGTCCTTTTTTTTTATTTTCTTCAATTGCAAAAAGGTGGCAAGATTGTCTAGTACTTTGCATTGTGACATTCTAAGTTATTACAGATCACATATTGAGGTGAAAAGCTAGTCTCTAGGACTCCTTTATTTAAATAACTAGAATCTAAAAACCATATTTTAGGTATATATTTTTTTCGTCGCATTTGTAATGTATTTTCGAATTCTAATTTCACAAACATTACACACAAATTCATAGAGACATGTGTAAAAATAATCATAACTGTGCGCTTAACCGTTCAGGATATCCAGCAAACAGCAAAACATTCCCCCAGCGGCATCTTGAATATCTTCAGTCTTACGACCACAAATTTCATTAAAACACACACATTTACCTCTTGTTATACTCTAATAATTATTGGTATAATTATTGAATTCGTGCGGCCTTTTCGAAAAAAAAGTTCCGCTGGGAGAATGTTCTCCTAACGGAAAATGTTTTTCGCAAATATCTCAAGAATGGCTGGACTCAAAAATTTAATACCACCATACACATTTACACAAAATATACACTAAATATCTGCTAAACTCAAATCAGGTAATCCGACATTATGCCGCTGGAAGTACGCACACCTTTGCATTATGGCAAAAACGACTACTCATATCAGGTGCACTGTCCAGACCCAGCTATTTAAGATACACAGACTTACCTACTGTATGACATTACACTACTCTTAACACTAAAGACATTTTGCTGAGCGCGTTGTGACCGAGACATAAGAACGTACTTGTTGCACACACTACCTACTAAGACAGATTCGCTCAACATGCTTTCTTTCTACCTGGCCTTAGTAACAAAATTATAAATTAACATGGTATGATACTTACGCTAGCAGCAGTCTTTGTGGATCCCTTATCTTTGTCCCCATCTTCTTCTCCTTCTTTGATCTGCAATGTCTCTCCAGCGTGTTTCTGGAGCCAGTTGTCATCAGACCATACTGGTCGGGTGGAGCCTTCTTTGATTCTCTGTGGTGCGGCAATGTTTACTCGTACTGTGCGGCCAAATAACTCTGAGTCATTCTGGAATAATTGAAAAGAAATGTGTGAGTATGTTCGCTTGACTGTCAAAATAACATAAAAAAGAACAATAAAAAGTATTTTGGATCGCTTTACATATGTACTGTGTAGACATACGTAGCTTGCATAGTTGTTTTTCACCGAACAACTATGTTTGCTTACCTCTGCTGCAGTCATGATTTGGGTGGGTTACTTCTGGTGGAGAACAAGTTATGCCGTCGGCTGGTACCCGTTGTTGTCTTAAGATAGCAGTTGTTATAGGATGGTGGTGGGGCATTTTGCAAATACCCACCTGGCTAGCGAAAATCTGTCGCCAAGAACCGAATGATGTGTCCGGGACACACCATTAGGTGCTTGGGAATAGATCACTCTCCTTGAGAGCCAGTAATTATAGGTTAGCCTGAACAAAATCTTTGACCACACCATCTCCCTTGACCACTATCTCATCTGCAATCAGGTGAGATAGTGTACGAAGGTCATTTTTAGGGAATTATGTGCGGTTTTGCAATAAAATTCGCACAGATATTACAATGCTCACACAAGGAAAATTCATGTTACACATGAAAAACTTTTGTTTGACAAATCCACAGTTATACACAGTTTGCGATTACTTAAACAACAAAATCAAACGGACATAATATGTGCCTCTGCCAAGTCACCAATATAATTTAAACAAATATAACTACCAACATTCGTAAGCATTCACCAACACAACCTTATAATAATAGGAACAGGTAAACCCGGCTGGCCAACGGATATCAACAAGGTGCCTGATCTTGCAGACTTTTTTGTGATTAAAGGGCTGTCTGATGTATACTTTGATGTTGAATCGTCACTCGACTCTGTATGAGACCACACTCCAGTAATAATAACATTCAGTGATTTCCAATACAAAGAATGGAAAAAACAACGCTGTACAATCACAAAACAGACTGGGATGTTTTGCTCAGTACTAAGAAGATGAAGTTGAACTAAAAGTCATACTTAAACCCTCAGAAGAACTGAGAACATAGACGAGTCAACATAAAAAACCTCATATAAGTGGCAGCGTGCCGTTCAACTCAGACACTTAGCTCTTATAACAACAGAAACAACATGGCTTTACAGATATGCCATAAGCTGGAAGAAAAGCGAAGACAGAGAAGGCAACTTCACAAGACCAGATTCAGTCAGAGCAGAGTATAACAAACATTCACGAATTAAAAGAGTTAAAAAGCAAAACTTACAACTCATTTCTTTAAGACAAAATCTATTCTATCAACTCATAAGAAAGCTATTCATCGTGGAAAATCACAAAAAACTTCAAAAGACAATAATACAATGCACCACCAATAAAAATACATTACACTATCTCCAATGCTTGCATGAGTCACTCCGAGAGAACTTTTGATGTACTATTATATAATTATGGCTTTGACCTCATCAACAGCTGAGGTGCTTAAACAACTTCCTAAGAGAATAAAATAAAATTCAGGGAAACTACAGATTAAGCCCAGCTCATATAT
This sequence comes from Plagodis pulveraria, assembly GCA_963890685.1. Lineage (NCBI taxonomy): Eukaryota > Metazoa > Arthropoda > Insecta > Lepidoptera > Geometridae > Plagodis > Plagodis pulveraria. The sequence continues at coordinate 9,808,107 of OY982950.1, forward strand.
GCCTTTATGTATCCTCCCCAGATACTAAAAATGTAGGGTATTTAATTTTTTTTTCCTGCAAAGACTTAAACCAGAACTGGAAAACAACAAAATCATACCTGATCATCATTTGGATTTCAGGAGAAACATGCTCATGTGGAGCAAGTATATATATTGAGTCTTCCATGAAATCAGGCAATCATTGGAGAAGAAAGAATACTACTCGGCATTATTCATAGACCAGCAACAAGCATTTGATAGTCTAGCACAAGGGACTTTTATATAAACTAAAGGTCTTATACTACCTAATTCATTCTCAGCTGTTATGAGGTCAAAGCCAGGTGCTATTTTGTTTTCCATGAATGTAATAGTACATACGAGTTATCTCAGAGTGACTAAGGCAAGCAGTGCAGATAGCTGCTTAAAAAAAATATTGATCATATCATCCACCTCTTTTTCAAATTCCTCCATAGACGAGAGTTAGGAGTATTATACTTCATTAAGGTGTTTTGCAAATAAGTTGGCTTTTATATGAGTACTCAGCAAGATGTCAAGGCGGGTGTCCCGCGCTCTCCTTGAAAAAGACCACCGGATGTGGTTGAAACTATAGTCGGAGCTATCTGACTTATCCATGTGAGTTATCCCATATTATTTACTATAATGAGTGAAAACCAAGTTAGTTTTTATTACAAACAAGTTGGCTTTTTCCTGGACACTCCTAGCCCACGGATCACAAAAGGATTTCCTTATTGGTGGTGCATAGTTTTGTGGTCGTTTGAAGTTTATTTGTGATTTTCCACAATAAGTAGCTGTGTTTCATATGGCCCAACAGACTAGATATTTTGAGTAGACTTGATTATTTATAAATATATTCATAACCAATTTTGAAAGGTTAATAATAAAACTGAAGAGCAAAAGTGGTCACTTTGGTATATCAAATAGCATGTTAACTTCATTCTTAAGCTGTTTTTTTTTTTAGTTGTAATGTTACTGTATACTCATAAGTTTTGAAACTTTCTAGTATTAAAAAGTTGAAAGCTTGAATAAACCTGATTATAGTACAAATAATGTTGTTCTTCAAAATAATGCACATTATAGCTAATTTTGTTACTGAAGCCAGTTTGTCACATCTATTTAGTATAGTAGAATTGTAAAATTTACCACTTAGGCTTATATGAATGGTTAAAAAAAACATTGTTTTATCCTCTGGCACATATTGAAATATTTGCAAGTGCAAGCAAAAACAAGATTATGACAATATAAAAAGTAATTAATAAGTTTTTGGCACATATATTTACTTACCTTAGTATGCCATGTTCAACCTAGTACTGCTGCAAAGCAAATAAAACATAGCATTCAAGAATGATCTGTGTTATGACAGTTCTAACTTTTAGGAGCAACAAATTAAATGTAATTTAATATATTTGCTACTTTGGAACGTAAAAAAAACAGTATTGCTAACATATTATTATCTATTTTTATGTTGGAAAAGGAGGAAATACCAGTTTTTTTAGGTGGAGGAGCAGGTTATCGGTAAAGCCATCGTGTACTGTACTGTACCTACATACCATATTATCAATCGCAGCGGCAGCGTCTTCGGCATTTTCAAACTCAATAAATGCAAACCCTCGATGCTTTTCAGTCTCATAATCTAAAGGTATTTGAACATCGACTAGATCACCAAAAGGCACAAACGCTGCGTTTAACACTTTCTCATCCACTTCTTCAGCCAAACCTCCTACATATATAGTCCGTTTTGAGTTAGGTTTGCTTGACATTATTTACTATCTGATTTAACTAGGTAACTTATGAAATAAACCACTTTGTTTTAATATTCATCTAACCAAACCAAGTTAACCTAATTGTTTGTTTACCAAACACTGGCTGTCAATTAGGGATGCCTGATGATCATCGATTTTGGACGTTAACAGACAAAACAAAACATTGATGTTCGACATCGATGTTACAACATACATGTATATCGTTACATCGACGTCACAGAATGACATCTATGTTATTTTTTTATGAAGTATTGAAAATCTCAATGTGTTTTAACGACATATTTCTGTCATAATTGCTTTAGTTTGTTGCAAATGACATAAAACAAACTCCGCCGAAATGTCGCTGGGTGTAGTTTTTGAAATCGAAAATGACATACCTTGTTTCACGTGAATAGGTAGAAATGCTCCTAAAACGATAATAACTACCGTGCAGCAGGTCCATGGTTCGAATCCTGCCACGGGCTTGAGCTACACCGCATGGTGGAAGGGCATTTTGCGAATGCCCCCTGGCTAGTAGAAAATCTGGCGCCAAGCACCTAACGGTGTGTTCCGCCAGCGGTCCTTGAGAGCCAGTGAAATTACAGGCACATGAGACCTAACAACTTGTGATGAATTGCATCTGTTATAGGCAGAGGTTAGTCCGCTTCCCATCAGGTGAGCCTCGAGCTTATTCCTTCACAATAACATAAAAAAAATATACACATTATGAATCAAAACAAATGGGTTGATGTTCTACTCGTATAAGTTAAACTAACTTAGAGTGTCTTTTATTCAGTAGTGAAAAGCTTGATAATTATCGACAAAGCCCCTACGGTGCAAAAAATAAACCACCGTCGTCCAGCAACAGAAAAATGGATCAAATTGCATATCTGCAAAGTAAAGGCATAGAAGCTTACGAGAGGATGCTGAAAAATGAATTACTAAAGTACTATTATTCAACATACACAAACCGCGAACATATCTCTAACATTTTGTATGAAATTACAAAAGAAAAAGGCCATACAGGCATTCCTTTACCACCGTAATATATCACTGTCATTACAACGCTATTGAAGTGATAAGAGCCCACGTCAAAAGTCATGCAGCTAAAAATAGAACAAAACCAAGTTTCATGTTAAATAAAGGGCTAAGATTACTGCATCATGCCTGCGAAAATGTAACGCCAGACATTTGGAGAAAAGTGGTTGACAAGTAACGACAAGTCATAAATGAAGACTGGGAGCGTGTTATTCTATTCAAAAATTTTAACGCATAAGAATCCATAATAAATCTTCAGGATTGCTCAAGTGAGTACGAATCTGACAACAAATTTATACATTACAAAAACCATTAGCTCGAACATATTATTTTTGTTTCATTTTAGTGTAATGAAGGATGACCATTGCCTTATGATAACAATCATGTTGTAATCAGAGTTTAGAATTAAGAACATTTGAATATCGATTTCATTTTGATATCGATAGAAAATCGATTGTATTTTACCACTGCCCTAGAATGATCAATCATATCATAGATTAATATGGGCATTTTCATTTTAAGGGCATAATCCATTTGACGCCAATTTCGTTATTTTCGATAATTTTGACATCTTTTTGCCTCCATGGTTATAATCACTGTGATCGTTTGTAACTGTTCTCCCCTGTTCCATTTAGGATAAGAACACTAAGAATGCCACTAAAATTTGCCAACCGTACGAGGTTTCTCGTACAGTTATGAGATTTCTGTTCTTTCGTACGAGGTACGAGGATGATATTATCCTCGTACAGTTATGTACGAGATTTTGAGTTACGAAATTTTAAATATAAATTTTAATTGCAGGGAACATTTATGTCAACATTTTCAATAGACCCTGATATCGCCTCACTCGAATTCAATAAATTTGATTATAAATTTGATATTTATCAAAAATGAACCATATTTGTTTGATTAATTGCCTTCATTATATTGCAACAGACATAGAATACGTTATAGGTATGGAGGGTTCCTCTACCCTCCATAGTTATAGGTCGTCATAGTCTGTGGTACAAACTACAAAGTATGCATAGTACCAACAACTTAACTGTGCAGTTTTCGAGGTCGCTACTGGTCATGGAAATCAACTACAGACTGTCACAATTTGAGGGAAAATTTATTTCTTTTTTCTGCCACCTGAACAGATAAGTGGGTGGGTCAGTAAAGTATTATGTAAGTTATCTATTTTTAAGCAAAATACTTTGTTATTATATATACACAATGAATACGATTTAAGTTTTTAAAAATAGTAATGTTTTATTTGTAACAAACTTTCAAAAGAAGCATTATCTGTGTAAAACGTCTTTTAAATGATTTTTTCTTTATTCTATCACATTTTTCACATAATATGAGTATGTACGAGGTTCCAAAGCTAAAATACGAGATTTTTATGTGCTTCTGTACGAGGAAAAAAATTCAAAGGTTGGCAACCCTGCACCCACACGCTACTGAGCACTCGTACACTCGAGTTTACATACACGCGCATTTCGTTCTAATATTGCGTATTCAAAATGCCATCCTGCGTCTTAAGATACTGCAAAAACCATTCGGGAAGAACAAATAAAAGCGATGGAATCACTTTTCACAAGTATTTCAGATTTTGGAAATAAACATGCCCTATTACATTATTATTTTGTCGATTTGTAATCACACAAGGCCATGCTTCACGGCACAGCGTAGGCAGCCATGTTTACGTAGTGAAATTCATAACTTATGTGGACAAATATGATAAATAGCAACATTGAGTTAATTACCTATTTTTTACTCTCGACGAAAAAAGTTTGGCACAGGTTTGGCTGGACCGATTGGGATTAAATATTTGAAAAGTGACGTGATCATGTGCGATGTTAATTACTCTTTTAAGCATTGCAATCCAACGGGGCAATGCTGCCAGCATCCTGGGTACGCTGCCAACTGGTTGTGGGCGGGAGCATTTGGATAACCTGTATGCCGGCAATGGCTTTTGGGTTGCCTAAATGCTTTCAGTCTAGTAGTAGCGGAACCGTTGTATATATTTTTTGATGTTTTAATAAAAAAGGCTTACGGCCGTTAAAAAATACTAGGGCGTTAATTACTCTATCCTTAATGAAAATCGGTAAATCCGTTTTTTTATCTTTGCTAATTTTAATTTTCGTAACTCACGCTTGACAATTTACTCCTCAGTTTTATTTATCTAAAACATTAATGTAATGAACCATCATTAACAGCCATAACGTCCACCGTTAAACATAGGCATCCCCCATTATTAGCAGGCGTCTTGGGAGTCGCAGTGTAAAATTACAGTTCTTTATAAGGCGCTGCTTCCCACCTTCTGGCATTTTTAGCCTTCTTGGCATCTTACAACTGCCACAGGAATACATAGGTAAGTACAATTCTAGCCCAGCACTCCACAGATCATATTCATTATTCCCCCTCATAAATATTTTAATTCTCTTGAAATAAGGAACTATTTATTATAGTACCACCAACTTAACTGTGCAGTTTTCGAGGGCCAGTAGCGCCCTCAATGAAATCAACTACAAACTGTCACAATTTGAAGGAATGTTGTAGTTCTTTTTTTTGCCGCCTGAACAGATAAGTTGGTGGGACTGTACACCAAATTCAGGTTGAATAAAAAAAAAAAAAAAAAACCCTTTATTAAGAAATATAATATGTAGGTACTTAAATGTATGTATGCAAATTACGACTTTTTAATCTACTTAGGTTTTATATTATTATATTATGATACTACAAAATTTAAATATAGATTTTTAAAAAATAATATCACTTAATTAAATTATTAACACGTTTGTAGTAAAAAGTTGTTACTGGAACCAAATGAACCTTTACTATTTTTTAACTAATATACTCTTCACAAAGTTTCGTAGGTACAAAAGCTGTAAAAAAAATGACCATTCTGTGTGCTGATAGTCTTTGATCTAGAGAAAGCATATCTCAGAAGTACGCTGCATGTTTGAATAGATTGGTTAGATGATACAATTAGCTTTAGCGCTGTAAGCGAACTTTTGTAGGAAGCATTAGCCTACAATCGTTGGGGTGCGTTCCAGTAAGGCCGGGCCAATTATTGGTCGAGCTAGATTTGATCCAAGGTACCTGGAACGACCTTTTGGCGCTATTGTCACAATATGAAATTGACAGCGATGTTCTTAAGTGATCAAATATTTTCTGTATGTTTTAGAATGAGCCCCATTACGTTATTAAGCAAAGACAGCATAGAAATCACTAATCCTTGGCTTAGCTTGTACACAATTTATTATTTATTGTACAATCTGTCACATTTGACAGCTAGCCAAGATTTGGCCGATTCAAAAGGTAGAAAAATTTTGGCCAAGTATAGCAAAATTAGCTCTGACAGGTCGCCCGGAACGGGTATAATCAAATCTTGCCAGGATCAAATTAAGCTCGATTGGAGTGCTGGAACGGCGTATATCCGCGCTTAGACCAAAATTTGTCTTGGCCGAAGGCGTGCGGGAACGCACCCTTGTAGCGCTGCGTGTTTTGATCGTTTGGTTAGACGATATAATTAGTTCTAGGCTGCAGTCTGATCTCGTAAAGCGCTGAAAATTAGCAAAAATGGAAGAGAACTTTGCCCTAAATGACGGCTCTCGTGTAACGTTATCTCGATGGTAAAACTATGCTGTCCCAATGACAGTTTGCTTCCTTGCATTTCACTTTACGGATGATTTTCGTACCACGGGTAACGCAGCGACGATTTATTTTCGTTGTAAGATAGTTATTTATGCTTTTCTACTAAGTATTACACACCAATTAGTTAATATAAATATTTAATCATTGAAAAAAGCTTGTCTCACGAATTCGCGATTACCGGACATGTCTGGATAGTCACGCATTTTTAGGGTTCCGTACCCAAAGGGTAAAAACCCTATTACTGAGACTTTGCTGTCCGTCCGTCACCAGGCTGTATCTCAAGAACAGTGATAGCTAGACAGTTGAAAATTTCACAGATGATGTATTTCTATTGCCGCTATAACAACAAATACTAAAAATAAAATAAAATACACATTTGAGGGGGGGTCCCATACAACAAACTTGATTTTTTACCGTTTCTTGCTCGATACTAATAACGGTAACAGGTAGACGTTATGTTCTCTGTAAATATAATTAATTAAAATAAAATAAATAATTAAGGGGGCTTCAATACAATAAAAGAGGTTTTCGCCGTACCTATCCAGCTCAAACGAACACTGCGAAAAGTGTCTGTAACTTGCAAGATTATACTTAATAGGTTACAGATAATGGTACGGAACCCTTTGTGATCGAGTCCCACTCGCACTTGGCCGGTTTTTACTATTAAGATGTCCCATTTATAGAGCAAATTTGGTTTATATGGCAAACCCAAGTACAATGACAACGAATAAAACGCTTTTATGAAGTTGGTCACGCAAGGTTTTCTGTTTGCGCGTCACTTTCTCGTTCCTGAAATTTTGGGAAAAAATCTATTGTGGTTAGTAACGTTGTTTTAACGAATATAAAATTTGTTTTTATCTCTTCTTGAGATGTAGGTAGGTACATATACCTCAAAGCATGCTGAAGCATAATATAGAAGTATTTGTTATGTAGTTTTTGATAACATTTTTGAGTATTTTAGGATACCTAAGTACTTATTTTTTTAAATGAATTCGACATTTGTCACGTACTGTTAGTAACCGTTCCTATAGGATGGACAAAAATGTTACGAAACAGACATTATAAAGCTTACCGTAGTACCTTCATGACGATTTAATGTACCTATCTAAAGGAGTTTATTAGGTAATGATAACAAAATCTGTTTAGGGATTATATTAATATTATGCATTTCAAAGTTTGTATGTTTCTTACTCATTCACGCAAAAACAGCCGAACGAATTGAGACGAAACTTTTTTTAAAATAATTATTGATAATATATATTTAACTTACAGGTATCTAGTGGCAATTATACCACTTTTCAAAATGGTGAAAATATAAATATTTCTGGAGAAGATAGATTTTTATACATGTTAATCGGACAATCTTAACTGGCCCGTGAAGATGACTTGTTTTATTTTATCAGTACACTGTTGAAATGTAAATATTTTAATAATTAATTTTTAAAGGCTGTTTTTATAACCAGCGCCTTATAAAATGAAAATGCCCAAATATGTGGGGCTCATAACACATCTACAGGTAAGTGATGATATGGTTGAAGGTGTTAACAGGCTTTACCTAGAATTACTGGCTCTCAGGGACAGCTGCCGGAGCACACCGTTCGGTGCTTGGCGACAGATTTTATACTAGAGGTTAGTCGCTAGCCAGGCGGGCATTCGAATGCCCTTCCACCATGCAAATAGTTATTAGAGAAGAGATTTTGCAACTATCCCGGGTGAATACGAATAAGACGAAAATTTATGTGAACACGGGAAGGAGAAAGAAATAAATTAGAATATATTTTTATTGTGTGAACTGTTTTGAAGCGCTCGTAGCAAAGTTTGTTCAGCCGTTTTGAACCAATCAGCAAAGTTAAGCAACGTCCACCGCGGTAATGGGTTGAATGGGTGGTAAACTAGTGACATTACAACTGAGCGCTTCCGTGCTTCGGAGGGCACGTTAAACCGTCGGTCCCGGTTGTTGTCATAGGATGGTAGTCGTTATAGCATGGTGGTAGGGCATTTTCTGAATACCCGCCATGGCTAGCTACCACCCTCAAGTAGAAAATCTGGCGCCAATTACCTAACGGTGTGTTCCGGCAGCTGTCCTTGAGAACCAGAACAACATCTTCGACCGCATCATCTCAGGTGAGATAGTAGTCAAAGGCCTATCAAGCATAAAAAAACTGTACTGTTGCCAACGCAGAAATCTAAATAAATATTAATAAATATTTATTTAGATTTCTGTGAGCAATATTACCTGAGATATAACAGTTATATATATAACAATTTCAGCATACGGTTAGCACCTTATACCATTGTTATGGAGTAATTCTACAGCGAGGCTGAAATTTAAAATTTTCTAAATAAATTTTATACGACTGGATTAAACTGTGAGTTGGTAGGCCCCCGACCAGGTGGACTGACGACATCGTGAAAGTCGCGGGAAGCCAATGGTTAACGGCTGGTTGGTGGCTAATAGCCGTTCTTGTTGTCGTTCTCTGGGGGAGGCCTTTGTTCAGAAGGCCTCTCCCAGACGGAAGTCTTCCAGCTGATGATGATGATCGATTAAACTGTTATTTTTAGCCAACTTCAAAAAAGGAGGAGGTATTTTTTTTGAACGTTTGTTACCTCATCACTTTTGACTGGGTTAACCGATTTTAATGATTCTTTTTTATTTGAAAGCTGATGCTTTCTATGTGGTTATATTTAAATTTCATCAAATTTGGTCAAGCAGTTTTTTAATTACACTCCAATAACTGAGGTGATTTCATATCATGATGATATAATCATTGACATTGAATGACAATCGATCCCGTAAGTTGCAAGGGTCAATAAAAAGGGGGACAACATTATTTTCAACAAAAAATGGAACGGACTTAAGGACTCAAAAGTGTGAAATACCTTGTCGAATTCGGTACCACGCGCACAATTTTAGGGAAAAAAATTGTATTAAAATAACAAAGTTTAATTACTTTATGAAAATGGAACGCATATCAAACAAAAATTTAAAGAATGTGACATAGTAAAATGTCACAGTTACCTTAGTTAGTACCTATATAAAACTGCACAAAACTATATTATCGCATACAGATATACATATAAATATGACATATAACTATGGGAAGCGCAGATATATTAAGCCTATATTACCGACTTTCTCAAGTCTAGCTTAGGTATCTGAGGTTCATAACACAATATTTGGCCTATTAAATGTTTGCAACTATTCATTCATTCAACCATTCAGTTATACATTTTCAATATTATAATTTGCTTTTGTGGCAATAAAGATTATTATAACATATTCCATATAACTGTAAAAAGATTTGAGTTTTAAGTACCTAAATATATTTTTGGACATTAAGAAAAAATATTCCAAATACCGAAAAGTGCTGAATTTCGTAGAAATTTATTATTCGGCCTTCGGAATGTTCCACATCCTCCTGTAGGATATCGTAAAAGACAGCCAAGGGAAAGATGTGTTAAATGAGCAACATTTCACTATTTAATCATGTAATGAAGTAGGTATTGTATTGTCTCACATTGGTGTTGCACATTTGGCACACAAATACCGAAATGTAGCGAGCGGCTTACAACTAACTTTCGATTTGACCTAACAAGTTGCAGAGATAAGCAAATAGTAAAGGAGAGACAAATATACTTAATAACATTTACGAAGTATATCTGTTATAGGCAGAGGTTAGTCCACTTAACATCAGGTGGGCCTCGGGTTCGTTCCGTCACAATAACATAAAAAAACAACAATAAATATTTAAAAAAATAAGTTGAGTAATATTAATTACGCCAAAATTTCCTGGTAAGCCAACGTGACGTCAGAAAGCCATTGGGCTTGGCTAACGGTTTTCGACTCGTATAGGTTCTACACGAAGTACCGATTTTATGGAGTTCTCGACCCTGAAGGACCGCAATTCCTTCAATTATTAAAGGGTATTTTGCGAAAATCTGTCGCTAAGCACCTAACGGTGTGTTCCGGCAGCATTCCTTGAAAGTCAGTAAAATTACAGGCACATGCGACTTAACAAAAATGTCTCAAGGTGACGGGCGTAGTGCAATTCGTGACTTGTGATGAAATGCATCTGTTATAGGCAGAGGTTAGTCCGCTTTCCGTCAGGTGGGCCTCGAGCTAGTTCCGTCAAAATAACATAATAAAACGTCTAGGTATATCTGTCGCTAGGAAAATATGTCATAGAAATTAAAAAGTGACGTCTTAGCCGTTACAGAAGCAGTACTAATAACAGTTGCTCTAGGTGGAATGGCAGAAATTATCACTAACCATTATATACTATAATATATTATATATATAACCGTACATATACGTACTTAGTATTTCCAGTAATTATTTCGGCTTTAGTTTTACAGTTTTTATGCACTAGGTAGGTACATAAACATTTAATAATTTTCAAAGCTGTGTTGCAATTACACGTAGTACCTATTATTATTTTAACATGGTAATTTTCTTTACAGAAGAGTCATAGAATACGTAATTTTCATTCTCATGAATTCTCATGAATCAATATCATAACATCCCGTAAGTAGGTACAAGCATTAAAGGCATACTTGTTTCATAATAATTGCGTGTGGAAAAAACGAGCCATCAGAAGAGATAAGCGCGATAGGTAGATAGGCATGTGCTAGGGCCGGTGAGGTCCCTTTTTTCCATTAAGTGCAATCACCGCTTGGTGAGCCTGCTTGATGGAAGTAGGAAAGTTACACACGACTCTGGCGATTAACAAGCCGAGCATAGTACTGGAGAATTTAACGCTAAATCCCAGAAAGTCTAGTGTAAGTTTATAATTGGTGTTTTTTTAATGGAGCGTCATCTACAGTAAAAATATGAACTGAAAGGGCTGAAAGTACCATGCTTGAATGTACCGAACTTTTTCCACGGCTTTGAGTTCATGGTCGTCCTTCCCCGTTCCTACTACAACTGCTGGTCGTCTGTTTCTCCGTTTTGCTCCTACCACTGTCCATTCACTTTTCTGAATGTTCTTCTTATGTGGAGCTATTATTTCGAGGTCCATTGATGGCTTGTCAGGGTTCAATGCTGCCCCGGCAGTCTCTTTGGTTGATGCATCCACGCTGGAGATCGTAGCCCCAGGCATTGTCGAAACATCTTTTGTAGATTTCTCCGTATAAGTGTCGTCATCGGTTTATTTACATTCCGCGATAAAGTTGGTGTTTCAGCGCTTGATTTGCGCGCCGCAGCGTTTGAGACTTTCGCAGTGGCGGCGGCTATTGCATTTCTACGTGTGGCACGCTGTGCGCGATCGTTTTTCTGCAGCGCTTCAGCGGGCGCATCAGTCAGCTGAGTTGGCGGTATGCTTGGCAAAATGAATGCCTCACATACTTTGTCACATGCACTAGTCGAAGAAAATAGATAAATAATCTTCGATTGTTGTTCTATTTTGTCTTCTAATAAATCAATTTTACACACAAGACTCAGCACAGTCTTTTGTAGTTCACGTATCACACTTTCAAGCGATTTCATCGATATTTTTTAATTTATCAGTATTTAATAAATAACTTTAATGATCTTAGCGACAACCACGAAGTTGGTTAATTACTACGGAATTGACTCGTAGTCCTCATCGACTCTTATGCTGTTGAGTTTATGGAAAAAATCAGGCGTTTTGGGACTAGCCAAGCGTCACCATGTTTCGTGCCCAATGACCAATTAGTGTTATTTACAATGGTACGGATTTGACTCGTGAGACACGGAAAGTTTTAGTAAACTTGAATGAGGATTTTTAGTCACAACTTCCTTAACTTTTGCGATGTTAACTTCACTTGCAGACGTTGATAGCCTACCAGAGAGGGTCAAATATTCCATCACATCTCGAACATTTGAACGCTTTGTACCACTCATAAGCACGTGGTTTAGATAAAATGTATTCACGGTAAGCCTTCTGTAACATTTTCAGTGACTCCGAACACGAAATTCCATTGGCGATGCAAAATTTAAAACAAACTCTTTGTTCGATGTTTTGTCCATTATGAAATTAGCTATACTAGATATGATATAACTAAAAACAACACTATACTTAATCCAAATAACAGATGCAACGCAAACCTCGCGCCGAAATGGAAAAAAGTTGAGCCAATATAACAAAAGGAAACAAAAATATGAAACGCAATAAGTAAATCATCCATTCCCGTTACTTTTTCGACTTATAACCATTTTAGAAAAACACTTATAAAAAATAAAAATATATTATGCTTACATATATAAAATATGATATTATAATCGCGAGTAGTTTGTAGGTATGGACGTATTGGATGTATGGTTGTTTTTTACTCTTTCACGCAAAAACTACTGGATGGATTTTAATGAAGCTTTACAATAATCCAGCTTAGACATCAGAATAACATATAGGCTATAAATTATAAAGATATTGTGTGAATTGTCTAAACTATAACGATAAGTGTCAAGTAAGAAAAAAATCTGCCATATGCAAACTATTCTGGCGTGCGCTGCAAAAACCTTTAGTTTCACACGAACATAATATATATCGGAAATGTCCTACAAAAAAGCCCGCGACAGCATATAATTATCTTTTATGTGTAGCCATTATTACCAAAATAGTGAACTTAAATACTATAAAAATCGATAATTTATTTCTAATGCATATTTGGTATAGTAACAAATTGATCCTTATCAAACTAATATTATAAAGGCGAACATTTGTGAGTGGACCAATTTTGATGAAATTTGGTATGAAGGTAGATGAGGCGATGGATTAACACATAGGATACTTTTTATCATCATCATCCAACACCACGCGGGTGTAACCGAGGGCATAGTTTTATTATATATGAGGTATTTTTCAAAAATATTTAATTACATTTTCTTATATTATTTTTTAATATTAAATATAGATTTCTTTATAGTAAATAATTATAAAAACTTGCGCTCATATTTATATTTTACGTTTGAAAACACGGGCTTTTTGACGCGACCGCGGCGGACGTACCACACTCAATATCCTGAGGAAGGCTTCCGGTAGAAGCCGAAACATTGTCGATAGTCATATCGACTCACAGTAAGTTGTTTCACGCTTAAAGTAAATTCCTGAAACTATTAATTAAATTTGTCTCTGAATTTAGGAAATATGAGCTTCCAAATGAAATTATGCGCTGTTTGTTCGTCGTTTGAATTTCTCCGCCGTGTGTCCCGAAGATGCGAGTATAAAACCAGTACATAGAGTGGATTCGCGTCTACTCGCACAAGGTCAAGTGCGCCCATCGGAGTCATTGCTCTTCGTGCGCAGCATACTTGCGCCCGCGCAGCTTCTGCGCGCCTGTGCTTTTACCCGGACTGAGTGGTGAGTTCTATTTATAATTTATATTATTACTTATTTATTTAATTTTTGGTACTTAAATAATAGAATCTATTTTAAAAATAGTTATTATACATTTCTTAAAAATGTTTTTATAAATGTCTGCATACGAAAACTAACAAAAATAATTGAAATTATATGGACTATACAACGATGTATAAAATAATATAAAAAAATCACATTCAACTTGAATTACAAAAGTGAGTAAGTACTTACATTATTTTTTTTGCCGAAGACCGTTTGATGTATTTTTGATAGCGATTTATACAAGAAAAAAAGAACAAAGACATTTATAAAATAAATTATAATTGTAAAGTGCTCGTAAAGTCTGAGTTGCTTGTAGGTATATTAAAATCCCATATCAATTTATATTCTCTTTTTGTTGTTAAACGGATACCATCTCACTCTATTGTAATTAATTCTAAATATGTATTTTATTTCTACTCTGAAATATAATAAAAATATATTTAATTTACGTATGTGCGTAATTTTTTTTCCTGCGCATAACTTAGGGTTTTTAAAATAGAGAGAGTTAACCTACTATTTATGACGGCAACTAGAACAAGACCTGTGTGGCCTGTGTATAATAAAAAAATACTAATTTAACATATGTTTTGGATGCTGTTATGTAGAAATTGTTTTTATTTATTTAAATAAAATAATTAATTCTGTACAATACGGCAAGCGTGAATTTTGCTTCAATATCTGCCTAGACCATACCATTGTATATATACTTACTAAACTACTATTATAATACCTCAATTTTAGTAGTTGAATAGATAAGTATCTAAATGATGTGAAATGATGAGACAAAAATCAAACAACATATAATAAAAAATAACTGTTACTTTCTTGATATATATATCATACTTGATAGATATATATTTGCATTAATAGTAATTAATACTTATAATAGCTCAGTATTAATAGTTGTAGTAGTAAACGCAATGAAGATTTCATTTAATTGATTTACGTTTACGTCCGTAACGTTCTTTTATTATCTTTGTATCTAAAAAAACTACAGTTACCTACCTACTATTACGACATAAACCTAATAAGACCATAAATATTGAAAAATCGCGCTCAATCGGATCGGAGATTACGGCCCGCGTGTAGTGATGCGTGGAACTATAGAAAAATTTGAAAAATGGAAATTATATAGCCGAAAACCACGAAATTTTGAATAAAAATACCAATAAAATGTCAACTTGTACACTATTGAACCTATTTAGCTGAAACTAACGTGGAAGGAACCGCTAACAGCGGTCAGCAGCTTTATAAGACACAAAAACAACATACAAAAAGGAAACAAATAAAGACAACACAAAATTATGTACACCTTGCATGTACTAATATTCAGTTCCTTGAATCTACTAATATTTAGTTCATTGACCCTATCAGCAATAGATTCTTAGCATATCTTTTATATATATATAAGTGGAATTAGCTAAGTGAAGATCAATATTCAAACTACTATTTGTACAAATAATACCTTCCAATATTTACTTACATATTATATTGTTTACTTTCTTTAGTTTATTTATTACATCACATATACCAACAAAAATGCGAATCAAAACTAATTTATCGTTTAACATAATAACCATAATATTTTAAATTACGTAATAGCATTAACTGTATCAGCCGGATTGTCCACTGCTGAACACAGCCCCCCCTATTTAAGGGGTATTTGCCGTAATCCCCACGCTTGCCAGGCCTCTTGGAGATCGCAGTGTAAGATGGCAATTCTTTAGAAAGCGCTGCTGCCCACCTTCCAGTATTTTCCCCTTAGTCGCCTCTTACGACACCCACAGTAAATTCTACTAAAATTCACTCTGAGTTAGAGGTTAACAAATTCTATTTTTTACTATAGTGGTACTGCGTACTATGTAGGTTCCCTCCCACTACCTACCTCTCTATTTCTACGAAAGCAGAAAGGAATTGACTTTAGGAATTTTGATTGATTTTTGAGCGTTAACGTAGGTACCTAATTATAACTTATTACGAAATAGCAGGCAATTATATTATATGTAAGCTTCGAGTACCTATACAACGTTTTAACACATTTCCTTGTCTACACAAAATTATTACATTCAATTTTAATTCGTAATATTGAAGATTTACTATAATATCCGGAACATAAATAAACATAAAAGCTGATTAGAACCTGAACCTTGTATAGATTTAGCAGATTTTTATTATTTCTATAGGTATCTTACAAATTTAATTACGCACTCAAAGATTCATAAAAAGTTCATTTGTTTCTCAGTCGAAGATCAACTGTTACTTTAGAATTCCATATCTTTACCTATCTACATAAGTGTCTACGTATTGGAAATGTTTATGAAAGTGATAGACGTTAGCTTTTTACCTGTGCCTCATCTGATAGTGTGTTGTGATCAAAGATCGAGTTATTTCCATATATTTTTAGGGTTCCGTACCCAAACGGTAAAAACGGGACCCTATCACTGAGATTTCGCTGTCCGTCCGTCCATCCCTCCGTCTGTCACCAGGCTGTATCTCAAGAACGGTGATAACTAGATATTTGAAATTTTCACAGATGATTTATTTCTATTACTGCTATTACAACAAATACTAAAAATAAAATAAATATTTATGGGAGGCTCCCATACAAAAAACTTGATTTTATTACCGTTTCTTGCTCGATACTAATAACGGTGACAGGTAGACGCTTTAACTATTCACAGAATATTTATATTATTAGTTACGGAACCCTTCGTGCTAGTCCCACTCGCACTTGGCCGGTTTTTATTATGAGATTCACGCTCTCTATATTGCGAAATGAACTTTCAAAGTTTTAAAACTTTTTCAGTTGAAATGGTTTACTCATTTATTGTCGTCATTGTAATTTTCTATTGAAGCAGAGATGACTTTCGGGTTTCTTTGCTCACAGAATGAGAGTTTTTTTTTTTCTATAGAAACGTTTAGTTCTGAATGTTCCTTCTTAAGTTTTTTTTTACGAAATTGTACGTGATTTGATTACTCTATTCACAGTTAGATCACGAGAAAAGTAAACATAGTTTTTGTCAAAAATATCCGATTCTTTACTGTTACTTTTAGGCCAGGTTTTTTTATAATTAGTGTTACTATGCCGCAGAAGAAATGCATACCTACACAAACAGTTTAAAAGTAACACCAAAAAGATAAAGAAAAGTTAATTTACAAAATCACAAATATATGATCAAAATCTAAGTTATGTGCGGAAGGAATGTGCGGGGACTTAGATTTTTCCTATCATATAAGTATTTGTGATTTTGTAATCCGCATAGCAAGCGTTATTGCAAACCTAACAATATTAAAAAAGTTAATTTGTTTTATAGTCGGTAAGTTACTGTATTTTTTTACAATATGTCACTGTAATTTTTTATCTGATAACTGAAAAACAAGGACTTATTATTATAACACTTTTTAAGTTTGTATCGGTTAATTTGAAAATCTGATTGACTGTAAAAGTCAATCAGATGTTTAATACGTAAAAACTATTTCAAACCTAATTTACTATACTTTTTGCACAATCTAGGTAAGCCTGAACAACATCTTCGACCACATCATCACTTACCATCAGGTGAGATAGTGGTCAAAGGCTAACCCAGCAGGCATAAAAAAAAAAACTAACCTAGGTTTTACACAAGAAATTCTGAAAAGAGGAGTGTTTTGTTTTGAGGGTTCATGAATGTAAGTACAATGCGATTAAAATAAGAATAGGACGGGCTCTCGGCTAACTTCACTCATATTCACTCTAATAAGTACGATCAGCAGAACAAACTTAAAAATAAAGCAGTGCCATATATTTATAGGTAATTTTAAATGAACGACCCGAAATTGTTAATTTTAATAAATTCATATTTTTAAGGTTGACAGCACAGACGCCATGTTGGTTTGTAGAAAATGCGGGCGTCAGGGTCTTATTTCTCCGACAGTATACTACTTACTACGCGACACGTTTCCGAGTGTTTATTGATCTTTACGTTTAATTTTTTTTTTGACTGTTTTATTTGTTTTTGTTACCCGTTACGATGATAACGATGAGTCTGACTCAGTGGGCCATCAGGATATGCGGCATCGAAGAGCTAAGCGATTCAAATTAAGATACTTAGGTACAAAATATTGCTAACAAATAAAATAAGTTCAAATTATTTATGTGTTTGCTGTACCTACAGTCACCTACAACTTCGTTTACCTACCTATGACTTCTTGTTTTTTTTACACGACGCTCACATAAACGTGTGTGAGGTTTACAGGTTTCATGTATGTATGTATGTTTGTGAGTTTCTTTATTTCACCATAACTTCTAAACGGCTTAACCGATTTTTATGTACGAGATATAGTTAGATTTAAGTTGATAGCTAAAGTGACACTATGTGCATAAAAAATAAAAACAAACTGGTGGATTTTAGACGCCCTATAATGAGAAAAAACTTTTTCTTCCAAAGCCATCGTGTTGCGTATCAAAATGACTGGCTTTAAAAAAAAGATTCCATATATATATATTAACTGGCAGTTTTAATTGCAATTGATCGATAAAACACTTAACGAAAATACATTATTTGCAGTCGGGTTTTTTATTTTCTTTATTAATTTATACATGTTTTATAATTTCTTTTTTGCACACTGTACCAAGTTCTAGTTTTGACGTCACAAAATTGCGCTAGGCCGATCCTATTCTTATTTTAATCGCATTGTAAGTATGTTTGTGGGTTTTTTTATTCCAACATAACTTCTAAACGGCGCGGCGTAACTGATTTGAATGTATGTGATACCATTAGATTCATCTTGATAGCGTACGTGACCTAGTAGGTAATTTCTTTTTCTTAATTTTTTTTTCTTTAAAATAGAGGGCTTTATAAAACGATTCCATAAATATATATAACTTGCAGGTTTCATTTCAATGGAACGAGAAAAAGCTATAAAAAAAAACAGAAGGATTTTTTACTTTTTTAAATAAATTTCTACATGTCTTTAGACGTTACTTTAGTTACGTAGATGCTTTAACTATTCACAGAATATTTAGATTTATGTTGTCCTTAAATATAATTAATTAGAATAATTAATTATAGTTTATAGATAAATATAGTAATATAGATAATTACAAGGGGCTACCATACAATAAAAGAGGTTTTCGCCGTTTATTTGTTAAAAATAATAATAATTAAATTGCTAAAAATAATATAATGGTACGGTACCCTTCGTGCGCTAGTCCCACTCGCACATGGCCGGTTTTTCGATGTACATATTATATTGTTATTTCAGTAGAGTAAAAACCAAATAAAGGGAGAAAAACCACGCTAGTATTAGAACCCTTTCCAATTTGAAATTCTTGTTTTTACAATCATTCATTAGGCGTATTCTCTGATTATTTCTACTGGCTATCTCTACTATTACCATAGTAATACTCGACAAGTCATTACTATTAAAAAGCCTTCAGGCAGGACGTACAGACGAACCTAAAAACATGGAACAGAAGTAAAACAATTTAGCATATTATAATAAAACGCCAGCACACCGGTGATTAGGCGATTGTGAAATAGAAAATGGAAATATAATAGGATATTCGTGTTACAAATCCTCCGCTGCATGTTGTATGTGTAATAATTATTTTATTTTCACTTTTGCCTGTATTTAGTACCACCCCAAGACATCATAATAATATGGAGCAGATCATATTTACACGTTTGAAATTTTTACTTGCTTATACTCGTGACTTTACCCTGTTGAGTTTGATATCGTGCCCTGATAGTGTTTTTTTATGTTTATAGGTTAGCCTTTGACCACTATCTCACCTGACGGTAAGTGATGATGTGGTCGAAAATGTTGTTCAGGCTAACCTAGAAATACTGGCTCCCAAGGACAGCTGCCGGAACACACCGTTAGGTGCTTGGCGACAGATTTTCTACTTGGAGGTGGTAGCAAGCCAGGTGGGCATTCGAAAAATGCCCTATCACCATGCTTTTGACTGCCATTCTAAGACAACAACCGGGACCGCGTGCCCTCTGAAACACAGAAGCGCTCAGTAGTAATGTCACTAGCGGTCACCCATACAACTCATGACCGCGGCGGACGTTACTTAACTTTGCTGATCGGTTCGGATGATTCAGTAATTGATGGACATATGATTTGTTACTTCCTTAAAAAAAAAAGTTTGCTATTATCCACGAATAAATAAAGATTCGTATGCTATTATAATCAAATTTATTTTGTGAGCACAGTACAATCATGAATAGAAATAATCGAACAATATTCAATTTCTTCCCAAGCCAAGCTATACTTTTTGGTATATAAATAACCTGCAATTTGATTATTACAGTGAATTATAAGAACGAGTAGGAAAGCTTATAACAATCAAATTTAATAATCCATAACGAAACACAATGAAACAGAAAATTAGATACATCAAAAGGTTATCAAGTGTAAATCCAGTGCGTGGGCGCGCGTTGAAGTCTTTTCCATGTAATTTGTGTAACGGAACTTTGTAGCGTTACAGTTTAACGCCAACTTAATTATAATGCTTGAAAAAACTTAATTATCGTGGTATGCGAGTTTCCGGTACTTGCTTACTATTATATTTAACTGTGGCGCAGTACAGGTTCTGCTTAGGTCATGCTGTATTAACGCATTAATGTTTTAACGACAGTGACTTAGTGCTGATTTATAACACTGCTTATTTTAATTACTAATTAGCCGTTGCTGTTATGATGTAGCCGTTTTATTATACTAGAAGCAGTGATGGCTCAGTGGCATTGGCTATGGACTGCCGCGCAGCAGGTGCATGGTGCGAATCTCGCCGCGGGCTTTTGCGTTACCTCATGGTGGAAGGGCATTTTGAGAATGCCCGCCTGGCTAGCGACCACCTTCTAGTAGAAAATTTGTCGCCAAGCACCTAACGGTGTGTTCCGGCAGCTGGCTTTGTGAGCCAGTGAAATTACAGGCATATGAGTTAACAATGTCTCAAAGTGGCGCAGTGCAATTCGTGACTTGTGATGAAATGCATCTGTTATAGGCAGAGGTTAATCCGCTGGGCCTCGAGCTTGTTCCGTCACACTAACAAAAAAAACATGAATTATTATATTTTTATTATACGCTTTGGTGTAGGCTAGTATTCTGTTATCTGTCGACTAGACGAATATCTTTAAGCCAAAGAAGTTCTTTTGCACAGTAAAGATATTCATTCATTTCATAGCATTGGTTGATTAGGTAGGTACTGGATATTTAAGTATATAGGTGGTCAGTTTCTCAGCTCTATCAGATGCATGCTTTTGGTCCTTCTGTGTGCAAGTGGTAGAACTCAGGGTAGTTGTCATGTTTCATAAGGGCCACCACACTCACTTTCTATATATTAGTATTTTTTTCTAATATTATTATACAAGCTCCATAACATATTATGACAAGTACTATCACATGCTGAGAAAAAAACAAATTTCCAAATTTTTTGAGTACAAAATTTCTCACCTTCGTGGGAATCGAGTCCACGTCCCCTAGTTTTACGCACCGGGTGCCTTACCGTGCCGATAAGACCCCATTTGCCCAGATTACTTTGCAGTGACTTCTGAAATGGGCACTGCAGTTTTAACTAGGAGGCAGCTGGTGTTCCGCTGGGGTAATATAGTTTATGAGTGTGAGATGTATATTGTAACAATGTCTTACACAATAAAATTTTAGTAAGAATATCGCTGCCCTCCTGAACTTCTAAATAGGATTATTGACATATAACAAGTATGGCATCTACGAGATTTCAAAGCACATAAGTTTTGTCCTCGGGCAGTCATCATCAGCTGTCATAAAAATGTGCTGTTTGCTCTCGTTCATCAAACACTTTTTTGTTCAGAAGAAATCCTGGAGTCTGATGTATATTTGCCATCCATAAGACAGTTAAAAATGTATTACAGCATTGTAGGTAATACTCCCGTCTCCACACACATAGTCAATATAAAAAGGCAACCGGCGCGCATCGCTAGAGGCATATATAAATTTTCATCTATGCTAGAGGACAAGGTTTGAAAACTAAATCGAGGCACGAGAACAAAAGTTTTCGCTTCTAGAATTCGATTTGTAATTAATCATGTGATAATATAAAAATAATAATAATAATAATTAAAAATTATACATTAAAAATAACTGGTAAAGTGCAAGTAGGGCTTCGAGTTCCGTATTGCAACAGCCTGTTGATGAAAAAATATTTGTTTGTTTTGATTACAGTTTCAAAACAACATTACAAATTGATATTTTCAGTATTTTTTTGTAAATTAGAGGATATGGTACATAATATATAAATTCGTGATTCTAAACTATCGACACTATAAAACTATGCACGAACCAACGCATTCAGTGGAGGCGTCCAAGGATGCGATCAGTTCTACTATAATTTTTACCAATTTCAAAAAAGGAGGAGGTACTCAATTTGTCTGTTTTTTTTTTGTGATTTTTTTGGTGCGTACAATTAACATATGCTGAAATAAAAAGCATATCATTAATGTACCCTAAAAAAATTAAAAAGATAAATAAAAGACTTGACCGCAGACGCAGCTAAACGCGTTGGTTTGTGAGTTCTTTAAAAAATAGTAAATAATTGTCAGCTTTGACGCTCCATCTTTTATAAATTTCTTGAGATAATAAAATGTGAGTTCTAGACGATAACGCAATAAAAATGTTTTGATTCGTACCTTACCATGTACTGGAGCTCTTTAAAATAATTTAATGGTATTTCTAGTACAACAGTCATCTTTGGTTTGACTAATTGTTTGATTAATAGGGTTCCGTTTTGTTCTTTTAGTGCGGAACCCTATAACAAGTAAACATCCTCTATTAACTACCGTTACCCGTTATATTTCATAAAAAAAAACGCCAGTGACTACTATCACTAAAAAATAAATCACTTTGTAATGGTTGGAGGTTAACAATCATGTATCAAAACTTCATATTGAAAAAACTAAAATAACTATAAAGTAACATTCAAACCCGTTAAATCTGACCACAATTAAAACAACCAGTCATTTTGTTGATTATTTAGAGAGATTGCGCAGATTTTATTCATCTGAATCATAATGATGGTCATAAAGAAGAATTCCTCTCGTTATAAAAGCATAACGATAAGCATTGTACCGGTAAAGTTGTAACAATGTAACGGGTAACGTAATTTAACCTTAAACGCTGTTTTTTTCTCACGTTATAAAGTTTTTGCGTTATTTACATAACAGCTAGGTGGAATGAGATGAAATTACGTGGGCTAGTTGTTATTTATTGCTTTTCATATATAATTACGTACAAAAATTACTAGAGTCTTGTACTTCTACGTATCTATACATTTTTTTATTTTATTTTTATTTATATATATTTTTACATTACAGACTCTGGGTCCGTACTCTTTTTAGATCTTCCTTTTCCTTATCAGTTTTATACAGTTTATTATGTAATCGTTGTCTCCAATACATCAGTCTTCCTGAAGGAATGGTGTTAGTTTGTTATAATCTTAACACTAAAGTGAGCCCATATATATATTTTTTTTATTTGTATAAAAAATTTTTTTATTATATCTAGCGTATCTATAAATTCATTGTTGTTACTAAAGTTCGGCAGCTGTTCTGTTAGGTTTCTGTAAGTGTCAGTTTAGGCAATGATGGCTCAGTGGCATTGGCTATGGACTGCCGCGCAGCAGGTCCATGGTTCGAATCCCGCCGCGGGCTTGAGCTTCACTTGAGTGGAAGGGCATTTTGCGAATGCCCGACTGGCTAGCCACCACTGAAGTAGAAAATCTGTCGCCAAGCACCTTACAGTGTGTTCTGGCAACTGTCCTTGAGAGCCTGTAATTCTAGGTTAACCCTGTTAACAACTTCGACCACATCATCATTTAACATCAGTGGACAAAGGTTTACCTATTAGTAATAAAAAAAGTGTCCTGTGCGTCGGTTGTCCAACCATGCTATAGGCACTACGAAAAATTGGATGTCAGGTGCAGTTTGATGTACTTAAATATTATAAATTAAACCGCAAAAAACACTCACGTTGAGGCTCGAATACGTCATACGCATCTGATATGCTCGAAACCCGGGTCGACGTATTCGATCCTCAACGTGAGTGTTTTTTGCCGGTTCAATTTATAATATTTAAATATGTGTGAAACTCACGAGAATTTCAATTCAAAAATAGTTTGATGTACGTTGTAACCAACCGAAAAAGTTGGAGTATTATAATAATTAAGTTGGCCAACAAGACTGTAGACAAGGCAATTTGTTGGCGTTGACTGTCGATTAGCGGGCTTATGATATGTACTCCCGCGCTGGGGCTCCATGGTTCGTTACCCTGTCGTATGCTTGACCTTCACCGTATGAGAATAGGGTATTTTGCGAATACTCGCCTGGCTAGCTGCCAGCCTCAAGGTAATAGAATCTATCCCAATTAGATGCACATTGTGTTCCGGCAGCAGTCCTTAGCCTGTCACCATGCTTGCTTTAGATACTTAATTTTTTTTTTGTAAGCAATAATCATGCTGTAAGGTTATTCTAATTATTTGGCGCCCGTGCCTGATAATTCAGTTTTCGTGTCATGACGTATGACCTTATTAGGTTTAAAATTCAATTCGATTACATTTTTAATTAATTTGCCTTGGGGGATCTCGGCTCCTTATATCTTCTAAATTGTTTATTTTGATTTTTAGTAAACTTGTTACTAAAATTATGATTATATAGTCATTTTAGCCGAGATGTTTATCAGCCTGAACCAAGGGCGCGGGCTGGTATTTAAGTCAAGGCTAAGTGGGTAGTATGCATGAGTTATACACTCGGATTTCCACTTCAATTGCGAGGAAGTTAACAATGGTATTGTTACTTTATATATATTTATTTTAAATTAATTTAATAAATATATATGTTCATACTACATATATATATATTTATAATTGAAACTGGTTTTTTAACAATATTTTATTATTTAAGAGTTATAGTTTCGAAAATTATCTATCTATGGGTATTATTGAACTCATCTCTGGGAAAAGAAATGTTGATGGGTAATAGACCCAGGGAAACTTCTTATATGAAATATATTAAAACATCTTCAAATAATGAAAAACCATTTTTACGCATTGTGCTTAATAAATAATATGCTTATATGCACTAGACTATAAAAACCGTTTTAGTCCGCATACACCGGGTATAAACAGGAACTTGAGAAGCGTGATAAGCGAAATAAATATTAATAATAATATTAGAATCAAGTGAATAATTTAAAAAAAATATTATGTAAGGTGACACTGTTTTTATGTCACAGTTTTCAATATGTTTTCAAACACATTTTTGCCATTATGATTATTACCTATTAAATCAAAAAATTTATAGATGAGCCGCATAAAACATATTATTAAATTTATTATGATTTAAATATTTTATTTAGACAATGATGTCATTGACATCTTCTACAACCTCTTGACAGTGACACTTCTTCTTCTAAAGCATAACTTTAAATCCGTAATTTCGTTATAAAAAAATTAAATTGCCAAACCTCATCACTCTACACCAAAATGGCTGTGCAGCAATTTTTTCACATCCTTTTTAAGGCCTCGTACCTCAAAAGGAGAAAACGGAACCCTTATAGGATCACTTTGTTGTCCGTCTGTCTGTTTTCAAGACCCTTTTTCTCAGGAACGCGTAGAGGTATAAAGCTGAAATTCATATCAAATACTCAGGTCTACTGTCCCTTGAAGCTGTGAAAAAATCAAACTTATAAGCCAACGCAATCACAAGATACAGCCGTTTATGCCGCAAATTTTCGACACTCGCAAGGGAATCAAAACCTACAAGGATACTTCCCGTGAACTCAGAATCTTGAAATTTTGTACGAAGCAACGTCTTATAGTACAGATAAAGAAAAATTGAGAAAAGTATTAATATTTTGTTACATCATACAATAAAACTATTTTTAATAATTTTAAAATGTTGTGAATTTTATTTAGGAACAAAAATACCATAACTCTTAATAATAACAAATATTTTTAAATATTTTAAGAAAACATCAAATTAATATATGTATTAATAAAACACTTAAAAAATATATCTAGTGACAATTCCGCCTAATTTTCCTGTTAAGCCGACGTGACATCACAAACGCTACGAAGCCAAGCCTGAAGAATTTTCGACGCTTTTCGGTTCTACACGAAGCATCCTCAGGAGGTCTTGACTCTACGAGCGCACGATCGTGCGCTAAAATATGATAAAATATGGATGTCCGCAAAGAAACGCCTGAATCTATTCATTACCATAACTCTTACTTATATACCTATGTGCGCGAGTCCGACACGCACTTGCCCGTTTTTTATTTATTTATCAACATGTTCTATAACTGGATATGACCGTGGAGTGATTATATTATATATGCACTTATTGCGTTGATAAATATTCAGCGCTGACAACTGCGCCAAGATTGACAACCCATACTTACTGGCCCGGTTTGTTATTGCCAATTGCCAATTCCCAATAATTATTGGGAATTTTCTGGCGCTTCCTGCTGGAATTATTGTTTACTAGAATTACGCTAAGATGCGTATCCATGTTTATTATATACTAATTTTATATATTTGAAGCAATGATAAATAGCTGAGTGGTAATTTCTATTGACTGCCGAGCCGCAGGTCACCATAAATAGAAATATCATCGTACTCGGTGATAGGCGAAAAATTAAAAAAACCATAACTCCGAAAATACGAAAGATCGCGGAACATACATGGGGGTGATTCAGATAGCCCTCTAGGTCCTCTACCTCCCAGCTTCAGTATATCACTACTTCTTGGGACACCCTGTATATCTTTAGACATAACGTAAAGACGGAAATCTGGCTAACCAGAAGTATTGATATTAGGCTCAAGATAAAAAAAAATGGTTGAACCCTTGGTATTTTCAAATATGACTAAATTACTTTTGTATGGAAAAAGCTAAATGGACAATAATCTTAATTTTTGTTACTTTACACGTTCACAGAAACTTTACATAAGTACTGAGTACCTAATTAAATACTTCACTACACTTGTCTAGAAAACAAATTTACTTTACACCTACTAAAGCTATTATATATGTTATTCGTCTATATCATAGAGACTTTTTATCGATCTAGTTACTAATAATAACGTTATTTCTTTATTTTATCATAACCTAATAGAGTTGTCTGCCAGCCCTCATTTGCTATGGAGTCGAAACATGCTAATTCCTACCATTATCTGTACATCACAAACAGGACTCCGTAGCGAAACCACTTATTTTCTTGTGATTGCCGGTAAAAATAAAAAAGTTAAGTGCCCATTGAATAATACAGGACACGGCAGCTTGGCGTTGAAATAAGTATGTAGACACAATAAAACACTCAAGTGTGAAGAAGTTATGAGCGAGGAGCAGAACAAGGTAATTATGTGGAGTATGTTTTTGCTACTAAGACTGCAGGTCATGAACCTCATGGCAAAAACTGCTATAACAACAGTGCCACCCACAATATTATACTTACAGTGGAAAGATTCCGTGATGTGATGATGAAAGGATTTGAAGCAGTTTCTGGTACCTGCTCCATTGAATGATTATTAAACTTGCGTAGCGAAGGTCTTTGTTGTAGACAATCATCGATATTAGCTATTTACATCCATCGCCTCTCACGATGTCCTCGGTCTGCTTTTTGGGAGACTCGCATAACGTTTTCCAGTCTTATATGTTAGTCGCTTGAGAACCTTTCTTCCGTATCGGAATTTGGTTCGATGTCGCCTCCGCATTTCCACGCTAACTTGGGCGTTATGTCAGTGACATGGGATTTTATCAGGCAATAATTAACTCCAAGCTCTGTAACCTCTCTGTTGAGGATGGACCATATATAATGTCCCAGTCTATCGAGAGTTTTAAAAGTTTTCTCAGCGCATTTGATTCGAGATTGGAAGAAATAACTTATCCTGTCCCTTACTGCAGTTGGATTTCTTTATCCTAAAATCGAATTAAATCATAATATGGAAGAAGATAAGACGATTATCATACGTGAGCTGAATTAGTATTTATAAGAAAATCATTAGAGGCAGGCATTTACAAGAATATTTACAAGATTTTAAAAACAGCTTTGGTTCCTATTTCCACACACTGGAGATGAACCTTAATGCACATCCTGAGAGTTCGTTAAGACTTCTTTTTTGTTCCGTAAAAACAACTTCTAAATACATTAACTGGAAATTTCATATGGCAAAATTTATTTTCTAAACAGGTATAAACTTTACGATCAAATGTGATTATAACTAAAGAAGCTTTTAAACCAGAGTATTAATTATTCCTTTGGTTTAGTACCTTGACATGGGAACTATAATTATGTATAATTTATAGCCTATCCTATCCTATTGCATATCTAATGGCAATAAATTATCATTTAGATTACTAGGATTACTGTTAAATTAAAATTTATACAACTACCAGACTTTGCTACGAGTGCTTTCTTGATTATAACAATAATATAAGTGAACTATTGTTAAAATACCTATATGTTCTTAGGTTGACGGTACTTGGTAAGATGTGGTCGATTTCCGTTGTAGCATACGTATATGCTTTACATATTTCCATACCAGTCAATAAACGTAAGTTACATAATAGCACCCTTTTAACAGGTGGGGACTGTTGAAGGGTTCCAAAGGTTAGTATCAAAGAGTATCGTAGAGGCTGTATTCACTTTTAATCTCAGAGTGTTAATGATTAAAGCAGGTATAGGTGTAAATCCATGCGCATCATAGGTAATGATAACAATTGAATTTCATTCATAAATGGACGATATTGGCGTGACACGTAAGGGGTAAGAGTATTACGAAAGTCTAAATTAACTTGTTATTTTTATTGTATAGCTCTTGTTATGTGCAAGTGAGTTCAAAGCACTTGCATTTTTTACTAAATAAGAGTTAGACAAACATCGTGGATTGAATCATTTATATTGTTTAATTTTCATTAAAGATTCCTTCTTTTTTAGGGTGCCGTACCCAAAGGGTAAAAACGGGACCCTATTACTGAGACTTCGCTGTCCGTCCGTCCGTCCGCCTGTCATTAGGCTGTATCTCAAAAACGATGATAGCTAGACGGTTGAAATTTTTCACAGATGATGTATTTCTATTGCCGCTATAACAACAAATACTATAAATAAATATTTAAGGGGGGCTGCAATATAACAAACTTGATTTTTTTACCGTTTCTTACTCGATACTAATAACAGTGACAGGTAGACGATTTAACTATTCACAGAATATTTATTTACGAAACCCTTCGTGCGCGAATCCCACTCGCACTTGGCCGGTTTTTTTTAATATTTGTAGTAGTTGCAATATACATAACGGTACTATATATTGGTACGTCTACATAAAACGATATCAGCGTGCTAATTAATTCTGGAGTAGATGATAGATATCTTATCTGATAGAATGAAGCTATCTCACTTAGAGCACCTCATTTTGGAGCGACTGTCAATCACAATTAAAACACTTACCTATTGGTAAGCATTCCAGTTGGCTGCAATGTAGTTAAAATTTGTCTTTCAGCAACGACATTTTGGACAAGGCATACAAACTTTCATTTCAACACGAACATTGTTGAAATTTTTTCAGTTAAGTACATGTTTTGAGCGCTCGTAGCGAAGTTTGCTTAGCTGTTCTTAACCGATCAGCAAAGATAAGCAACGTCAACGTCTTGAGTTAGATGGGTGACGGCTACATTACTACTGAGCGCTTCTGTGCTTCGGAGGGCACGTTAAACCGTCGGTCCCGGTTGTCGTCTTACGATAGCAGTCGTTATAGTATAGTGGCATTTTGAGAATGTCCGTCTGGCTAGTTACCACCCTCAGTTAGAAAATCTGTCGCCAAGCACCTAACGGTGCGGCAGCTGTCCTTGAGAGCCAGTAATTCTAGGTTAGCCTGAACAACACCTTCGACCACATCATCACTTACCATCAGGTGAGATAGTGGTCAAAGACCATGCTACCAAGCATTAAAAAGGCCGCCTTTCTGGTGCCAACCCTCCTTGGGTAGGATTCAAAAGGACTGCTCCTTAGTATACCAGCTACTGTTCGGGCATACATACCTACATGCATCATTAATTATTCTGTAGCTGCTATAAAGGTATTTTTTTACCTTTAAATACTTAACCATCCGATAAAAACAGGTTTAATAGCTCCGTTATGATATTACACAAATATTTTGCAATAAAACTTGGCTGTGTCTGCATAAATCGATAGACATTTCCGACAGGCGAGCAGGTTATCTGAAAGGCTTTATCTAAGTATATGTACTTATATGAATAAAACCGGCCACACTCGTATATTCCATCCGTAATTGTTGTTTAAAATGTTTGTATCAAATAACTAATCGTTATTTTTTATGCAGTTTGGGATTCTTTGATTCGCACTTGACCATATGCCATGAGCCCCATGCACGCTTGGCAGACGTCTTGGGATCGCAGTTTTTCAGAAGGTGCTGTTCCCCACATTGAAAGAGGCAAAGGAGATATTAATGTCTACATTAATATCTCCTTTCATTCCCTCTTTCAATTCCACAGTGAGACATTGAAATTATTATAGTGAATAATGTTATATATGCATGGTTTTTCAGGGCCTGGTTTTCCAAGCATCAGGCTGTATATAATAATTATTCTTAAGAAACATTTGCTTAATTTCTACGTAGGTAGATGAGAGGACAAGTGATTTATATGGACAAGTGAGCTTAATTTCTTTATGCACACTTTAAGCAGCTTAATATCCTCTAAGCTACGCTAATATGCTGAAAGCCTTCCAATCAAGAAGGCACGCGCAAAACTTGTTTTTCTTTTCAATTTTTATTATTTTTTATTTTATTGATAGGCTAGCCATTATATCGCCTGATAATATCGGTAAGTGATGATGTGGTCGAAGGTATTGTTCAGGCTAACCTAGAATTACTGGCTCTCACTGCCGGGACACACCGTTAAGTGCTTGGCGGCAGACTTTATACTTTATTACCAGGCGCGCATTCGTAAAATAACCTACCACCATGCTATAACGACTGCCATCCTAAGACAACCACCGGGACGGGCTTAGTGTGTCCTCCGAAGCACGGAAGCGCTCAGTAGTAATGCCACTCGCGGTCACACATCCGATCTCATGACCGCGGCGGACGTTGCTTAACTTAGCTGACCGGCACAGCGAACTTCGCGAGCGCTTCAAAAAAGACCACCATGATTATTTAGATTGTGTACAATACCTAGCTATAAAAACCGGCCAAGTGCGAGTAGGACTCGCGCACGAAGGGTTCCGTAACTAAATATTCTGTGAATAGTTAAAGCGTCTACCTGCCACCGTTATTAGTATCGAGCAAGAAACGGTAAAAAAATCAAGTTTGTTGTATGGGAGCCCCCCTTATATATTTATTTTATTTTATTTTTAGCATTTGTTGTTATAGCGGCAATAGAAATACATCATCTGTGAAAATTTCCACTGTCTTGCTATCACCGTCTCGAGATACTGCCTGGTGACAGAGCGGACGGACTGTGAAGTCTCAGTAATAGGGTCCCGTTTTTACCCTTTGGGTACGGAACCCTAAAAACGATAAAACTGTTCATTATGAGCGATCACGTGAGTCAGTTCAATACTCACTAACCGACAGTAGTTATCTCAGATTTATTTACCAGCGAGTATCTGTGATTAATTGATTACAATTAAAAGATTTAGCTACGCAAGCACTTACAGTAAACCGTTAGCTAAATGGAGTTAATCGCCAATTTCAAACGATAATTACGAGAAACGTCTAATTAAACGTTAAAGCTCAGTCGTATTGAACTATCGTAAGTACCTGATGATCGTAATCTGCGATAAACATCATCCGTTACTTTTACCGGTTAGAGGTACCTATGTACACTTAATACGTATTTTTGAAGCAGTGATGGCTCAGTGGCATTGGCTATGGATTGCCGTGCAGCAGGTTCATGGTTCAAATCCCGCCCAGAGCTTGAGCTTCACCGCATGGTGGAAGGGCATTTTGTGAATGCCCGCCTGGCTAGCGACCACCCTCAAGTAGAAAACCTGTCGCCAAGCACCTAACAGTGTTTTCCGGCAGCAGTCCTTGAGAGCCAGAAGAATTACAGGCTAATGAGACCTAACAACTGGACGTCTCAGTGTGACGGGCACAGTGCAATTTGTCGCTGACGAAATGCGTCTGTTATAGGCAGAGGTTAGTCCACTTAACATCAGGTGGGCCTCGGGCTGTTCCGCTGCTTGTTCCGCCACAATAAAGAAAAAAAAATAAAAAAAATTTTGGTACCTATACCATAGGCAAATTATTATCATTTATCTATGACTATACGTACTGTTGTTCCCCGTGGGGTGCTGGGTTAGAATTGCACCTCTCCATATCATCCCGTGGGTGTCGTAAACGACTAAGGGAATAATTATACTGGAAGGTGGGCAGCAGCGCCTTCTAAAGAACTACTATCATACACTGCGATCCCCAAGCCGCCTGCCAAGCGTGGGGATCATGGCAAATACCCCCTTAATAGGGGAGGCTGTGTTCAGCAGTGGACGATCCGGCTGATACAGTACAGTACAGTATACCTACTGAAATATATACACTATTTTATATACAATTCGTCAGCTGCAAGGCCTGAAAATCAGCGTCCGTTGGTCTTGAGCATCTGACATATTGTGTACTGAGGTAGGACCTGTTGGACTCAATGCTGCTCTTAGCTGTATTTATTCTTTATAACTATTTTGTGTGTCAAATAAATAATTTTCTTTCTTTCTTTCTTCTTTACTACATTTGTACACGTCTCTAAGTAAACTACTTTATAACATAACTTTTAATTCTTGCGCTCAATATCTTAGAGAAACCTTGTCTTTAGGATAGCTAAGTTTCAGATAACATTTACTTTGTCTGTCTGTCTGTTCTTCCGTATATCACGGGTCTATACTTAGCTTGTAAACGGATTGAGGAACAAACCTCACGTGTTTATATACAGGGTTATTGGTAAAATACTAACAACCTCTTAGGGTTCACTTCTGCTAGTCCTAACAAACATTTTAAGATGATTTTTATTTTGTTATGATTTTTTTTGTTTATATGCCTATTCCGGTTTAAGAGCGCCCACCGCGGCAACACTGGACCGCGCAGCGCTCGCTTTGAATAGAGTTTGAATATTTACATCGAGTAAAATAATAAAAAACAAATCAGAATAAACGAAATATTATATTACAGGCACAAGAGACTTTTGACATCAGTAAAAAAATAAATCATCTCAAAATGCTTTTTAGGACTAGCAGAAGTTAACCCAAAGAGGTTGTTAGCATTTTACCAATAACCCTGTATAGTGTAAAACGTTGATCCAAACTGGAATATTTTTGGGAGGACTCCAACATATGAGAAGTAAGTATATCTTATAAACTAAACTTCTTAAGTGAAATTTCAGACTGATCTGAAGATTTGGACGTTTAAATTAAAGCTCCTCCAGGAAAACTTTTCAATAATATCAACATAACAATGATACAATGTAGGTGCTTACTAAGGATGGTCTCAGAAGAGTAATAAGCTTCTGTGGTGCTCAGTTTACATAGTATAAATAGATATATTAATATTTACACATATCAAACTAAGCGCTAATTAAGTGGGAATTGTACTCATCATGCGCAAGGATACGATATTAGTAATACCACTGATGAGAATTTTAATATAAGTTACCGCTTACTAAAAAACCAACAAATTGCGAAAATAGGTTCCACATCGCAAGATAAAGGTGTTTTCGGTATAAAGGAGCCCTAAGGAAAGTGTCTTCAAATCGCTCTAGAAACAAACGAAGTTTCGCTACATTTTAAATACCAAGTGTTCAAACTAGATGAAACTTTGCATGCATGTCATTGGATCTGAAAAATATGCTTCTACTTTTAAATTTGCGTAAAATTTACATGTTTTTTCAAAATAATCTGGCTAAATAATTTTGTATCGGAAACCTTATTTTCACATTTAGAGTTAAAATAAAAATTAAAACGAAAAACAGGTGAATTAGAACTATAAAATGTTCATTAAGTTCGAATATGGATCTTAGAGCGATATTCTAATTTATTATACAACCTATCAAATAAATATTTCATTCGAATATTAGAGATCGATATTTTAATTTAATATTAGAAGTTTTACATATATATTATTATTTAATATTTAATTCGAATATCAAAATTTGAATACGAATATTAATCGTAGAGGTCGATATTCTAATTCATTGTTAAATTTAATATAATATAATGACTTTGAATAGGGCTCTTATGCTATATAATAGAAATAAATTCTAAATATTACAACTATAAAATAAATATTGAACACGAATATTAATATTAGAGATAAATATTCTCATTCAATATATATAGGAAGTGATAGGACTGATAGAGGACGGAAAGTGAAACATTTAAATCGTATTAACGGTTTGATATCGAACATGATGAATTGATTATAGATTTCACGAGTGTAAAATAATATTGTTTACCTATTATATAGAAAAATGGTTGAGAACTAATCCACATTATATCAAAATCTTCCTGAAAAAACGACGTATATATAAAAAAAAAATTACCCGTAATATAAGTAACCATTCAATATGTATGCAATAATATTAAAAATAAATAATCAAAATTAATTAACATAAAAAGTAAACACCTTGCGTATTAATTACGTTTTCAAGTTACTATAGTAAGACGACCTAGAAACCATTTTTATTTTCTCACCGCATAAGCCACGCTTCACAA
Organism: Plagodis pulveraria; assembly: GCA_963890685.1. Taxonomy (NCBI): domain Eukaryota; kingdom Metazoa; phylum Arthropoda; class Insecta; order Lepidoptera; family Geometridae; genus Plagodis; species Plagodis pulveraria. The sequence goes on from OY982950.1 coordinate 9,842,617, forward strand.
TAAGACGGTATTCCCCATTGGGTACGGAGCCTTAAAAACTTAGTGCATGTTCTACAATAATTATTCTGCGTTGCTAGTAACTCGGTCTGAAGATAGTTTATTCACCCCAAGTGTACTGGACATGTCAGTTTGTAATAAATAAACCCAATGATTAATGATCGAACAAGCGGCAGCAGCTTAAAGATTATTAAAGGTACTACATTAAGTTTGCGTACCTATGTATAGTTGAAGAGTTGTGGATACATATAGATATACTGAGCAGCGTTCTCAAGTCAACGCATAGGTAGGTATATACATATATGTTAGACCACGCATAGCTTTTTACTGGTTCATCCAATCACGATGTTTTTTTGTAAGATTGTGTAATGTTTCTTAATGTCATCAACATGGTAAGTGGTTTTTAAGTTACACTCAATTCACTGCGAAAAGTATTTGCCAAAGCCTACCTGGATGACATGGTAATTGAATTTCTGGGACCAAAATTGTGGACTTATAAAAATCGATCTTGTAAGCATCTAAACGCAAAAAAAACAATCGATGTACAGAATAGACATTAATTGGCCGCTTGTTTTGAATACATATATTTTATTAAATTATACAAAATGTTTGGTCTCCTCTATATACTTACATTAAAGGTTGAATATTTTTTTGGAAAATACACCTCAACTGATACTTTATATATTGTCGTATCCAACCTCATGCAAGCAATTATGAAAATTTGAATAGTAATTTTAAATATTACATTATTATTATACGAGACAGCTCCATAAACTCAGTACTTTAGAAAATTATAGCTTTAATCCACAAGCCAGTGATGTCACACTCGACCTGTAACTTGAAAGGGAGAAGTTGGGTACATATAGGAATACCCTTGTGCTGCATCTTTTCATCTGTTGGTATAGTTTTTTGTGAAACATACTAAAGAATGGCTCAAACGGACAGTTAACGCGTCGCTTGCACTTATTAAATTCAATTATTGTTATAGTTTTTATCTACGGCTTTTATATATCTTTCTCTCAGTCTCTTGTGTATATTTTGCTGCAAATTAAAGAGCAATATGCATAAATAAAAATAATTAGTTAAATTAGAAAATATTAGTGCACCTCCTGATCTGGCCAACACCACGCCAAATTTTACAGGACTGCGCCCCGGCATTGGAACGCCAAGAATGTTATTCCATCTACTTCCTGCAAAAAATAATCCATACTAAAACAAGATATATTTGATAAATGAAATATTTTCAATATAATTAATGTTTTCACCTCAACTGTACGTCCGACAAACTGTTATCCTCCATACAGCGATTTAGGATTCTTTGACATTGGGCTCGTACCATATCAACCAGAAGTATCTATATATATGCTTCACTGAAAAACTAGACAAAAAAAACGCAACCTAACAGTAAAAAATAAGAAATAACTTGTTGAAGTCGGAGCATGAAAAGCAGGCTGTTTTAAATCAGCATGATACTGTTAAGGTCTGCACAGCTGAGTGTGGTCCCCAGTAATAGAGCGGCTCATATACCTAATACTGGGAATGAGCGTCTTTGCGGTGTGGAGACCTTTCCACACCTTCCTAGGTACGATGACAAAACCGTGATGACGGAATCTGATTGACGAGCTCTTCGCGTCTCAACATACCTACCATATTATATTATAATAGAAGCAGTATAAAGTGAAACACGATACTTAGTTACCAGCCCTTGAGGAGAGAATATCCTCTCTTCTTGAACACTTCCTGTGATAGATACGGTAAGAGATCACTCTGCATCTCCAGCATCTCTACGCAGTGCTAGATCGGCTCGACGATGCCGTCGAGAGAACTTGATCGTCGACGATTCGAGTCGCTCTGCGTTAAATCCGGTCAAATGGAAGAAGCTGGTACTGGGGAGCTCCCGCACAGAAGTCAGAGCAGTACTCCATGTGAGGCCGAGCCTGAGCCTTATAAGTTGCAGGCGATGGGCCAACGTGATGCACCGTCTCGCCTTTCCGAACTCAAAGACAAGATATTCCTAGTCGTAGATACAAGAGGAGGTAGAAATTTGGCACCTAAAAACAGAAATCATCTCACAAGGTTTACTCTGTTAGATGTACCTAATAAGTTAATAACATCGCTAGTATCGCTTCGGCTCATTCCTAAGCCTCGTACTCACTAATATGTAGATAGACTGTATGGAGATACGGTGCCGTGTGGATGAATATGCGCAAACCTCGGACCAAATACCTATGAAAGTTAAGACGGAACTCTCCGAACAGCGAGGTGAGGCCGCTTTTCTAAACATACGGTACACATTTACCTTGTACCGGCCAAGTTTCTTAAATTTAATGTAAATCGTCATCCTGATTTTATCTTTTGAAGATTGTTTCTTACAACCTTTCACAAAACAATGCGGCATTTTTAATGTAGACTTTTACATATAAATATGTTTTCTCCTAACGTTTTGCTCCACGCGAAGGCATACGTTTTAAGGCCTCAGTAGTGATATTATATGTTCTATGGCCTCATGTCGCTGTTCGTAGAGTCCAATCTTCTTACAACCTTCTTCTTCTAAGTTGATACGCTCTTGGCAGAGCGGTCGTGGTCGTCATGTAGTAATGGTGGAGTAGGCAGACAGTACAAGCCTCACGATGCCCCGCCATTTCTCTCTTTTATTATAATCAACCATAGATAAATTAATTCAGCTTATAGTTTCTAGCCTCATTAGTGATGAATTTTTGATAGCATTTGACCACTATCTCGCCTGATGGATAGTGATTATGTGGTCAAAGATGTTGTTTAGTCTAACCTAGAATTACTGGCTCTCAAAGACAACTGCCGGAATACACCGTTCGGTGCTTGAAGACCGATTTTCTACTTGAGGGTGGTGTATAGCCAGGTGGGTATTCCCAAAATGCACTACCACCATGCTGTAACTGCTGCCATCCTAAGACAACCACCGGGCGTGCCATCCGAAGCACGGAAGCGCTCTGTCCAAGTCGTGACCGCGGCGGATGTAGCTTAGCTGATCGTTAAGAACGGCTAAGCAAACTCCGATACGAGCGCTTCACAATTACATAATTATAGGGAGTTTTAATGTTTCCCCATCATCACTTCGTTGTTTTAGTTGGTCTACGGTGATTAAATAAAGCGTCACGGCCTTCGATCTTTCTATTCCAGAAGGTATATACATGTACAGTATATGTAGATATACTTATATAGTATGTGTGGGCGTTTTTTCTAATAAATCCGTCGAGTGTCGGTAGGTTCATTAACATGTACTGTGGCACCGTTATACGCGAGTACCTTCCTACCTGACTACCTCTGCAGTTCCTGTTTGGAGTTTTTGTTATATATGACTGTTATATTATGATATGAGTTATGGATCAGCAGTCAATTTAGGGATCCTAAAATTTAAACATACCATTTTGGTGTGAGATTTAACAATAATGTTGCGTGTACTATTGGTAGTCCCCTAGAGATTGTTATGTTATAATTTATGAAGGTATGTTATTACTGAAAACAAAAATACAATTTAATAAGGTATAAAACTAAACAAACAGTAATTATAATACTTACTTTAAAACTCTTTTCGTTTGATACCCATTTGTCTTATTTTCTCACTTTAAAAATGTTTATTGGTAAAAGGAATCTCAACAACTGCCCAACTGATGCCCAACTCAAATTGTTTAGTAAGCGCTTCTTGATTTACACCACCAAGCTTATTTAATTATGTAGGTAGAGCGAACACCACCTTTTTACTCTCTAGACTCGACTTTCATCATGGAAGGTCCGGGTTCCTTGTTACATCGTGGTCCGATTCGGATCAGGCTTTCGAACGTTATATCCAAACAAACATACGTAGGTAGGTAACATAGATCTCTACTTGTTAGTCAGTTGTAGTAACTCATATATTAGAGGGATAGATATAAGTATAGATATATAACACGCTCGGTTCAAACTTATATTGGCACAATCAAAGAACAAACTTAATGATTTATTTATTCTCGATTCTCGAAGATAATTGCAAGTGAAGTAAAATAAGGAGAAAATTAAGTAAAGAGAAGAGTGGGGAGATAAGGGGAGGTGAATTCTACATTTATTTATTATTATTTATAGCTTATAAGGCTAGGCTTTGATCACTATCTCACCTAGTGTGGTGGCAAATGATTATGTGGTCGAAAATGTTGTTTTCTGTTGTAGACAATAATATTTTCGATAGACAGACATTTGTAAAATGCCCATATTATAACGACTGCCATCCTAAGATAACAACCGGGCTAGCGGTCACCTATCCATCCAAGTCATGACAGCAGCGGACGTTGTCTATGCAAACTATGGTACAAACGCTAAAAAAAGGCAAATTTATTAGTGACAAATACAGGCTTTATCAATTTGTTTTAGGTATAATTTTTGTATCACCTATATATGATGCTTGTGTAATTAAATCACATAATTATTATATTTAGATGTGGATCTTAGTCCGACTAAGTTGGACCGAGTAAGTAAGAAAAGAATAGAATCAATACGGAGTAGGTACATAATCAGTATGAACTATAATAGAAAAAAATAAGCGTAATATAATTTTTAAATGAGATAATTTTTTCTGCCTTCAAAAAACGATGGGTCAAGAGAGGCGGAATGTAATAAAGAAGTATGAATATAAATATATTTATTATATTACTTTATTATTATGTAATGTTGGATTTTGTCCGCAGAAACAAAGATGCAGAAGGTAATTCTACTAACGTTGGCGCTCTGTGCAGCGACTCAAGCTCTAGACAGCGGCGATAACAAGTTTATGAAAGACTACGCTATGCTAAAGGTAAAAATGTAGTGCCAAGTATTACCATAGAATTAAAAAAAACATTCCATACGCCGTACAAAAAGTCCGCAGACGGTAGGATTCGAACCTACGCTCCCAGAGGGAATCTGATTTCTAGTCAGACGCCTTAACCGCTCGGCCACGTCTGCTCATGTAATGTATATCGAAATACCATAATGGTTTATATATACAAGTAAAGAATTCCTATATACTATATACTACAAACTATATACAACACTACAAAAAAAGCATTTGGACTCATAGGGAGTCCAAATGCTCTAGCCCACTATCAGTTGGCAGCGTGCCCAGTATGCTGGCAGCATTGCCCCGTTGAATTGCAATGCTTATTCTTTGAGCCAAATAGGTGCCAGCATTTTGATCACGCGTCGCATCGACCAAGCGCTCTGATAGATTTTGGAAAATACGATGAGCTCCCGGTCCCCACGGACCCAACGTCTCTACACCAAACGGCTCAAATATAAGAATTCCTAAATAAAAATAGGAACCTACTAAAATCAGAGTGTAAACTAAAAGGCTGTGCTAAAACCAACACTACTTATATTACGATGAACTTATTTTTTTTTATATAATCATATTTGTAAGGATATAATAATAAATAAGCATAGACATATTAATTAATTGTTTATCTACGACATAACAATAACATGTTCTGTGAAAATTATAATCGCAAAAGTAGCCTTTGCTGCGTAGGCCTAGTAATTCAGTGTCGTACGAAACTCCTATACCTTTAATAATACGATTTAAAACGATTTTATTATGAAAAATACTTTTATATCATTTTCAGATTTACGAAAGTTGCTTCGGCACAGCACTTTTGAAGCAAATCACTAAGGAACTCAAAGACGCATATGCAAAATGTTCAACAGCGCCACCTATGAGAGATGGGATGAACTCGCACATGCCACCGATTCTACTAAGCAAGTTACCACCCGGCTTCTCCATGGACCCGAATACGCAGACCATCACTAAACCGACAGATGGCGCTAATGTCAATAGTCAAGAAAATGACTTACCTAATCAAGATCCACCTCCTCAATCTCAGAGGCCTTCTTTATTTGCGTTTAGACAACAGCAAGGGGTGAGTCATAAAATAAAACTTGCAAAAAGTCACAATCAACAAAAAGATCATCGATGCCTCCTGTGAGGATTGAACTCACGACCCCTGGTTTACGAGACCAGTGCTCTACCACTGAGCTAAAGAGGCGATGATGACACTGCTGAAATTATGTGGCATATAATAGAGAAGAGTAATTAATAGAAAATATTTTCTTATCTAATTTTTTAACCGACCTCCAAAAATGCGGAAGGTTCTTAAAGTTGACTAATTATATTATTGTTTAAAAATTATGAATTCGGTTTTATAGCAGGCCGCTTGCATGTAGCTATCTCTCTTATGAATGCACCGTAAATAAGTACTTATGATAAAACTTCCGTAATAAAGTACTCACTATTACTATTAAAAGTAACCGAGTATAATACTAAAGTGCATAAATAAATTTAAAGAAAACTTAAACAGTGACCAACCTAAAAAGTCTAGTAATAACTCTTTGTCTGTTACTGTTAGTAAAAGAAATTGAGTAGGTACCTAATGCATGAGCTTTTTTTTTATATTGGACTAGCACTTGACCACAGTCTCACTTGATGGAAAGCGAGGTAATATAATAAATGTATCTATGCCCTTCTTGAAAAAATAATAATGGGTCTGTTAGAATATTGTCTTTACTTTCACATAACATCTTTCCGTTCTCATCTCCGCCGTTTTAAAAAAAAAATTAAATTGTCTTGAAGCGACAAAACAATAATGGCGACCTGTTGAGGAGAACAGCGGACATCAGCCGGATAGACATATATACGAACAAGCACGAGGCCCGCCTGATGTTTAGCGAACTAACCTCTAACTATAACAGGTGCCTTTCGTCACAAGTCACGAATTGTAATGCCGTCACCCTGAGACAGTTAGTAAGTCACATGTGCCTGTAATTTTACTGTCTCTCAAGGACTACTATGGAAAACACTGTTAGGCTTGGCGACAGTTTTTTCTACTAGAAGGAGGTAGGTAGCCAGGCGGGAAATCACAAAATGCCCTTCCACTATGCGTTGAAGCTCAAGCCGGCGCTGGGTATCGAACCATGGACGGCACGGCAGTGCATACTTAGCTACTACCGCTCGGCCATCATTGCTTCAAAACCTGAAACGGAGAGGCTACACGAACGCTGCCTGCTCGCTCGGCCAAAAAAAAACACTTAATAAAGCAGTAAATGTATTTGTCTATGATGTCACAAATCCCCACGTTTCTTATTTCAGGCGCCCTTCGCTCCTCAACTGGCACCATTCATGATGGGCGGCGGTGGCGCACCTCAGCTACGACCCTACAACTCTGCGCCTATGTACCCTTTCCAGCCGTTCGGAGGGTACCAGGGATATCAAGGGATGCCGTACAACCCTTACTATCCCCAGCCCCAGCAGTACCCCGGCTTGCAAGGGATACAGCAGGGTTTCTATCCGCAGCAGTACTTTGGGAATAACAGGATGTCGGTAAGATTATTGCTAATGTACTTATATAACAAACCGCCTGATATATTATAGGCGGTTTGTTATGATCATGATACGATTTTTTAACAGCTGATAGGCTATCCTTTAACCAGTATCTCACGTGATGGTAAGTGTTCAGGCTAAAGAATTACTGGCTCTCGAGGTAGCTGCCGAAACACACCGTTAAGCTTGGCGATAGATTTTCTAGACGGTGGTAGCTAGCCAAGCTGGCATTCGCAAAATGCCCTATCACCATGCTGTAACGACTGCCTATCCTAAGACAACAACTTTGACCGTCGGCTTAACGTGCCCTCTGAAGCACTGAAGCGCTTAGTAGTATTGCCATTAGTGGTCACCCATACAACTCCTGACCGCGGCGGACGTTGCTTAACTAGCGGTTAAGAACGGCTGAGCAAACTTCGCTACGAGTGCTTCAAAAAACTATGATCTTGAGTATGAATTAGGTTTACCTATACATATACCTATACAGGTATTTTTTTTATGTTAAAGTGACGGCACAAGGTCGAGGCCCACCTGATGTTAAGCGGGCTAACCTCTGCCTATAAAAGATGCATTTCATCAAAGCCCGAATTGCACTGCGCCCGTTACTTGGAGACATAGTTGTTGAGTCTCATGTGCCTGTAATTTTACTGGCTTTCAAGGTCTGCGGCCGGAACACACTGTTAGGTGGTTGGCGACAGATTTTCTACTTGAGGGTGGTAGCTAGCTTCGGGCATTCGCAAAATGCCCTTACACATGCGATGAAGCTCAAGCCGGCGGCGGTGGTGGGATTCGAACCATGGAACTGTGGCACCGCAGTCCATAGTAGACGACATATAGACGTATGCGATTATATTGGCTAGAAGGCTGCTCTTTGTTACTAATGTTATCGTTTTCTTGTGACAGCGCCAACTCAGCCTGCGCACGCGTCTCGGCCTGAACATCCCTCGAATGCCAAGCAGCCACAACGTGACCTGTGTGATGCAAGAGTTGGGTTACATCGACCAAAATCTAGAGCCCAACTATGAACAGATCACACAAAGAATCGAGAACCTTCCGGTGTCTAATGAACTGAAGAGCGACATACAGGAAGGATTGCAGTTCTGCCAAAAGTTTTCAGTAAGTTATTATGATCATTCTGAATATTACATAAGTTTTTTCTTGGACCAAGCTTCTTAACTTGGTCACTTAATAGTGGTAACGTGACCTGCTAGAAGCAAAAACATAGCTTTGTATGGTTAGATTAGTTTATCTGAAGACTTGCCAGATAACGAAACAGAATTCATTTATATTGTATTATACTCGTACAAATAGCAGACAATCTGGACATGGTTATTTAACCGAAGTCGACATTTACTTTTTCTTGGGAATATAGCAGTCCAATCTCCTTTTCACCTACCTCTTTGTTTGAAAGGTGCACTACAAACTTGTTTTCACCAACAAGACAACTTCCTTTTTCTAAGAAGATGCTGTCCAAACTTGTTTTCACCAACGAGGCTGTTTCTCTTTCTTGAGAAAATGTAGTCCAAACTTATTTTCACAAACGTGGCAGTTTCTTTTCTTTTCAAAATAACAGTCCAAACTTGTTTTTGAGAATCAGAATCCACATCGTTATTGAAAGCGACGGCAGGCATAGTGAACAAGTTTGGACCACTCTCTTCTCAAGAAAGATATACTCTCGTTAGTGAAAGCGTTAAGCGTCACTTTGGGTCGTAAAATTATTAGTTGACCTATTGCATGGGACAGAAACCTGCCAAGCATAGGGTGTTCTCTCTCTATCTTTGAGTGTAGGATTGGGAGTTCAAGCCCTTCGGGGATAATATGCTTGACAATGTGTTATAATATTGTTTGACTTTTTTACAGCAATGCGTCCCAGAAGACAAAAGAGATATAGTGCCGCGCCCACAAGAACAAATTAAAGCTATCTTCTTTTTCCGTTGCTACAAGGTAAATATGTGTAACAGAACTTTAGAATATCTATATACTGTTCCACGGAACCCTTTCTAAGTAACGTTTAATAACTAAGATGTTGTACAAATATCGAACTTATTTTCAGCACAAGAAGCTCGAGGCTTGCATCATGAAGGACATCAACGAACACTTCACCAAGGATTACGTGGTCGACACGGAGACTGATTTTGGGTAACCTACCTAAGTTTTCTTTTTACATTATCAAAGCCATAGAACATTCAAATGGTCACTCAGTAACCTTGTTTTTTTTATGGAATTGTGACGGAACAAGTACGAGGCCAATGCTGTTCGTCACAAGTGATGAACTGCACTATGCCCATCACCCTGATCATAGTTCAGTCAGTCACCCTCAGAGACAAGTTCTAAGTTTCATATGCCTGTAATTACACCGGCACTCATATTCTTCAAACCGGAACACAGAAATCATGCCTTGATAACCTCTAAAGCGTAGGCTGAGCTCCTAAAGCTCAATTTTCACCAGATATGTTTTGGCACCATAGAAGGCTAGCTTATAGCCATAAATAGGAACCATTAGAACTACTAATGTTTTTTTTGCATTAAACAATACCTGTATTCGAGGATCTACCTCCTTCAGGATCCACAGAGATTACAAAGTGACGTACAAAACCAAACTAGCAACAACGAAGAAACCCCTTCTGTTCGATGAACCCATTCCCTGGGTGAGAACGACTAAATACCTCGGATCACGCAATACAATAATTAGAACATGAACATATATACACCGTGTCCCAAAATTCAACGATAAGCCGGCATCGGTGCATGGCCTACTCATGACTCCTCGGAAAAAAAAAAAAAAATTATAACTGTTTTTTTTTATTAATTACAGAGACTTTTATAAATTTCATCGATATTCGATACCCATTATGCTATTTTCAACTACCATGACCACAATTTTTGACATATTTTTGATATTTTTTGTGCATTAGCAACCTAAGAAGGACGGCTATCTACCACAATCCTTTAAAATTACAGAAAGTCTGTAGTTATTTTACAAAAATCAGTAAAAAAAATTTTTTTTCTTATAATTTTCATAGATTTTAACATTCTATGCACTTTCTATAGTCTGGGTTAAAAAAAAAAGCATGGACACTACCATGGCAAGTTTTATTAAAAGTTGGCGCAACTTTATAAAAGTCTCTGTAATTAAAAAAAAAAAAGAGTTATAATTTTTTTTTTATTTTTTCCCGAGTAGTCATGAGTAGGTCCATGCACCGATGCCGGCTTATTGTTGAATTTTGGGACACGGTGTATATAATTTTTTTTATTGCCTGAAAGGTTAGCCTTTGACCACTATCTCACCTGATGGTAAGTGATGATGTGGTCGAAGATGTTGTTCAGGCTAACCTAGAAGTACTGGCTCTCAAGGACAGCTGCCGGAACACACCGTTAGGTGCTTGGCGACAGATTTTCTACTTGATGGTGGTAGCTAGCCAGGCGGGCATTCTCAAAACGACAGCCATCCTAAGAAGAAAACCGGGACCGACGGCTTAACGAGCCCTCCGAAGCACCGAAACGCTCAGTAGGAATGTCACTAGCGGTCACCCATCCAACTCATGACCGCGGGCAACGTTGCTTAACTTTGCTGATCGGTAGAGAACAGCTAAGTAAACTTCGCTACGAGCGCTTCAAATATAAATCGATAATTATCTTGTTTATTTCTAGTCCTTGAAGCTCAAATAACGCGATCACCCCATAACGTATACATGGAGAGGTAAACTGCCAGTTCACCATATAGATATACCTAATGTTTCTATATTTTTTTAACATTCCAGCACATTTTCTCGCGCCGGCCGCTCAGCCCGTGACGTTCCACTTCGGGATCCCAGCGTGGAAGCTCTTGAGGAGATGGAAATCTACCTCTACGACTACCTCAGCGGTGGCGGCGCATTCGATTTTGATCTTTATATCTAAGAAGACTGAGTTATGCTATCATAGATATTTTGTAAAACTATTCCACTGTCGAACAAACGTCTCTCATTGCATCAGCGTAGGTACCTACATCAGTATATATTTAGGAATATAAGTAGATGTTCTCGTAGCTACGTCACTTTTATAAAGACGTCTTGTTTGTACTAAACTTAATGAATTGGGTGTATTTGATATGCAAACATGCATCTGGTTTTAGGAATTTCTAAACTAAGACTTCAAAAACCCGAAAAAAAAATGCGAGAGAAATACGATCAGCGGCGGCGCGGCATTTTGGTATCAGTATACGTATTGATTCTCCGATACTTCGATTAAAAGATAACCATCATTTTTTTATTAATCAAGCGTTTTAGTTATTATCTAATGCGTACTCGCTATAACAGCTGTAACAAATTCTGAAAAAGATCCATCCAGATCAATTGGTCCTGCTGAAGACACGGATTAAATCATTGACCTATATAGGTCAATGGATTAAATGTCTTAACTGCTATTTTGACCGCGAATGGACCCGAAAGTTTTAAACACTGATTAAATGGTCAAGTATTTACAATATTATTAAATGATCCTAATCTAAAAGTATTTTTTTCGGTTCGTGTTTAAAATTGAGGACGATTTATATAGTCAGATTCAATAAAAGTCTAATATTATGGTAAGACCTATCACATAAGTAGATACCTTTTCGTTGTGTCGACCGTTAAGTCACGGTAATAGTATCTATATAAATAATATAATATAGATAATGTTCCCGTGGTTAAATATTTAACATTTTAGTACCTTTTTACGGCTTGGATTTCTACGTTAATGTATCAAAATCTGCAGATTTAATAACAATATTGATATTACCTTCTTTACAATCAATATTTTAATAATTTATAGACAACATCTACGAGTACACTTCTTCTCAACTTCAATTTCTTATAAGATGTGATGCATTTTTATAATTGGTTGACTTTGGAATATGAAAAAAATAGAATTTTGAGACCTTCTTTTTGTAAGTGAGATCAATGAAATCATGTTTTCTTATCATATATTCTAGGAACGAAAATGTATACGATAGTTGACTATTTGTTGTAGAATATACGAACGGTACTCTTTCCTATAACTCAGATTAAAAAAGGGTTGGAAATTATACAAATAAGATAATATGGTAAGGTAAGCGTTATTACTCTAAGGTAATGATTTTTTTAACTAAGGTAGGTGTAATTATTTTATTTAATTATGGCGAATGGTAAAGGGTTGTTTTGCTGAAGACGTAATATTAGTACCTAATATGAAAATGAAATTATTTAAAAGTATTCCTTAACACTAAATACTTATTCTACAGACGCAGTACCTATAGATAATCATTCAAAATGTTATTGATAAATTTTATATAATTAAATACCTATTTCTTAAATAAATTATAGTAACAAATCATGAGAAGAGTAGGAATAAACAACAGAGTAATAGATATTTTTCTGCATTGCTTAGGTTAAATAAATTTGTTTTAATAATTTCATAGGTTATATAAATTTTTCTTTTTAAATATGTCCTAAAATTACGTCTTGCAGCAAATAATTTAGTTTTTGTCCAAAAAGCATGTTTAACGACTTTGCTTTTTTGACGACAACTTTAAATAATAAATTTTAATTATATGACTTTGTAATTAGTGCGCTGATTTCCTGTTTATCGCGACGACAAAACAATTTAGAATATTGCAAAATTTATCCACGTGTATGTCGTGTTACCTAGTGCTCTTTAACTTATGCTAAATATGTATACAAGTGCAAAATCTTCCTCAAATTTTATTTCAATTTAAATACAATAGAAGCAGTATTGATAACATAAAAAAACACAATTATTGCGAGTTAGCGTTTGACCTTATACTAAAACTATTCACAAATATACGTACTAAATTGATTGTACATTTTTATCTTTGTTCAGAATTTTGACAATCTTTCTAGAATAAACTGGAAAGAAACTTTGGAAACTATATATAGGTACATTACAACTAGATATTGTTACTAATACACATATCTTTAGTTAAAATTTAAACTGATATTTGAACAATGTTTTTAAGACTCGGGCAAATTCTTACGTGAATCATTTAAAAAATTAAACCTCAATGATCAATTAAAAAAAATGACACTAATGTTTGAAAAACTTGTGCTTCTATGTCTATATACCGTTTTAGTCTGCTTACACCGGGCAAAAACAAGAACTTTCCGAGCATGATAAGTGAAAATGCATTTATTTAGGTTATCAAATAGGCAAGTAGTTGTAAGTTTATGTTGTAATACTCGTTAAGTAATAGTGTAAAGTGAAAACTATACTTAATAAATGAAGTCAAGAATGAAAACGAACTAAACTCCTTTTATTTTATGTTGTTTTTGAAGCTATGATAGCTGAGAGGTAATAGCTATGGACTACCATGCCCACAGGACCATGGTTCGACTCCCACCGCCGTCTTGAGCTTCACCGCATGGTGGAAGGGAATTTTATAAAAAATACTCACATGGCTAGCTAGCACCCGCAACTAGGAAATCTGTCGCTAAGCACCTAACAGGGTGTACCGGCAGTCCCTTGAGATTAAGTAAATAACAGGCACTGAATACTTAACAACTATGTATTCTCAGGTCAGAGTGACGCAGTGCAGATCATCACCCGTGACGAAATGCATCTGTTATAAACAGAGATTACCGCTTACTATCAGGTTGGCCACGTGCTTGGCCAGTCACAATCCCATAAAACACCCACATACCCTTTTTCTGCCCTTTTTTTACCATAGATAGACCTACTTCCCTTGTAGTACCCATAAGCCGTACAATCCCGTTTGAAGATTGTTTAAAATTATCCTCCGGGTTCATTTCGTAAAGGCGACTAAGGGAAAAATGCGCCTTATGAACAGCAAAGCACCACTTACGTGAACATGAGTCAGATGAGGCTGTCATTGGGCTCACAGCTTGGTCCTCACTATCTAAACATACCAACGAGAGCACTCCCAGGAGGGTTAAAACAGGTTGGTTATGGTTGTCCTGAACTTATGATGGCGAGAGTCGAGAAGAATCGAATGTGGTGCAGTCTGGTCTCGCACTCTGACATATACAGTGATGATTATTGATGTTACAGATATACAGTGTACTGATTTTACATATATATTGCCTTGAAGCAGTTGTTATTGAAATCAAGAAAGTTTAGTATAGTTGTGTACAAACAATGCGGAATCCCTAGGTCGGTTTCGCAAAACTATAACTAACTTCTTAATTAGTAAAAGTGAGTAGAAGCGCACCTTCTACTTGTTATTTTTAAAACTAACTAATATATTTATTATTTTAATTACATGTAATTACTAGTAAGTAGCATGTTGTGATACATTAAGCAGTGTACCATATTATCTAGGAAAATTGTTGTGTATGTAAAAATGTAATAATTTAGGCAGACCAGATATAAATAAATAAATAAATAAACAATACTGTGATTAGTTTAGGTATTAATGGCACTTTAACAAGTGAAATTACTGACCAAACGAGACATAGAAGTAACGTCTCGAAGTGGTGAGTGCAGTGTAGTGTCAAGCAAACGAGGATGGAGACACTGCATTTGTAATGGGCTGGCATAACCGCTTACCATCTGATGGGCGACTTGCCGACTCTTTACTTTACATGACGATAAAAAAGTGTTTTGAAAAAGCCTTGTAGAAGGTAAGTTTAGTATTAGTCATTTCCACTTTAAGCGTGTCGTTGTCACTCCCCGCCGCTGCCACCAATTCCTTGAAAATATTACTTTAGTATGAACTGTATCACTTGGATTGTCCACTGCTAAACATAGCCTACCACATTAAGGGGGATATCGCCATAATCCCCACGCTTTGCAGGCGTCTTGGGAATCGCAATTTAAGATATTAGTTCCTCAGAAGGCGCTGCTACCTTTCGGTATTTTACCTTTAGTCGCCTCTTACGACACCCATAGGTAGCAATAGGGGGAGGGGGACATTCTAATAGCCTGGCACTCCACGGGGCATTACTTAAGTACTTAGGTACATAGATTTATTTAGTCCTGGGGGCCAAAACTCCCATCTCTTAATTCAGTCTTATTTTAACCTTAAATTAACAAATTTAATTTGCACTACCAGATGTCACTATAGTAAACTTTAAAATTAAATATTTTAAGTTTGAAATAATGATGTTGGTTTTCCATAAAAGTTTTTAAAGGGTGGGAGTTGGGGTCCTGGATAAGTGCATAGGCGTTTTATCTTGTTCAAAGTTTCCTAAGGATCGATAGATAACTGATATTCACGTGGGCTATGCCGCAGGCGGATGCAAGCATAATTAATGCTCAGTTTGTTTACATTAAAAGAGGATTGTTTTTACTGGCGGTATACCTTTATTTATTTAAAAAAAGAAACACTATAAACTACTCTACAGCTTATACAACGAAAGCGTTTTTAGGCCCATAGTAATGATGGATTATTAATAATGTACTAATAGACATTAGAAATACACTCGAGAGCAATGAATCCGGGTCACTTAAAGAATCCTAAAAATCTCGGAAACTAAAAATGCTAGGTTAATGCAATAAATTGTATTTAATAGACAATGTAATACTCCTTAAATGAAGGTATTAAAACTTCTTAGTTATTGTAAAGTTATATCATAAAAAAATCAAATTTGAAAAAGGGCCACTTTCGAAGATGGAACTACGAAATTACAGCATTTGGTTTTGCTTTTGTTTGTAATCTGTCATTTATGTGGGTACATAAACCATGTTGATAGTGCTCTATATTCATTATTCAAGCTGAAATTATGTCGCTTACGCCTGAAGAATGCACCAGAATACTTACAATGCTGGAAACCGGCCGGAGTCAGCGCGATACAGCCAGGACTGTCGGTGTGTCGCTGTCAACAGTACAAAGAGTTCTCCGACGTTACGAAGAAACTGGTTCTAACCTACGCAGACCAGGAACGGGCAGAACCAGGTGTACCACAGCACGAGAAGACCGATACTTGGTGAACACCATGCTTCGAAATCGCTTTCTCACAGGAACTGAACTCACCAATCAGTTTCGACGCCTCGGAGGAAGTAACCCAAGTGCAAGGACAGTAAGACGTCGGCTTGCTGAATCTAACTTAAAACCCCTTAGACCTGCAAACGGCCCTAAACTGGAGCGTGGGCATCGTATTTCGAGACTAAGATATGCCCAGAGCCACGTAAATTGGAGTATTGAAGATTGGTCAAAAGTTATGTTCTCCGACGAATCAAAATTTATGCTCTACAAGCACGATGGAAGACACAGAGTGTATCGAAGACCAGGGGAAAGATTCAAGCAAGCATGCATCGAAGAAAAAGTAGCCTACGGTGGTGGGTCTGTACTTGTGTGGGCCGGAATTTCTTCTGAAAGTCGCACAGAGCTGGTGATCATAGAAAACGGCTCTTTAACTAGCGTAAGATATGTGGAAGAAATCCTCAATGATCACGTTGGTCCATTTATGGTCAATTTAGGTGAGGATGCTATATTTATGCATGACAATGCCCGACCTCATACAGGTAGGATTGTGAATGACTACCTTCAAGAGATGAACATTACTCGTATGGAGTGGCCAGCGCGCAGCCCGGATATCAACCCGATCGAGCATGCTTGGGACGAGCTAGGCAGATGCGTAAAACAACGAAACCCTCCCCCAATCACGCTTCGTGAGCTCAAAATTGCTCTCACAGAGGAATGGGAGAATATTCCCCAAAATCGTATAAGGAACTTGGTGTACAGCATGCCAAACCGCGTAAACGCAGTAATGGAAGCACGAGGAGGCAATACGAAGTATTAAAATTCAAGAAAATCGTAATAAAGTTCAAAAATTTCATGTTTCCTATTTTTGTTTTAAGGAGAGATCAGCAGTTTTTTTCTTTATGTAATTTTGTGTTAATAAAATGTATGGTGACTCATATTTTTTTTACTTTCATTTAAGGAGTATTACATTGTCTATTAAATACAATTTATTGCATTAACCTATCATTTTTAGTTTCCGAGATTTTTAACATTCTTTAAGTGACCCGGATTCATTGCTCTCGAGAGTATAATGGACGATGCAGATTTACGTCCTTAAGTAAGTACTCGTTTCATGCGTGATTTCACTGACATCCATGGCATTTAAAGTGCATGATAAAATACGCCAAAGCCTGGTAGCGGTTCGATTACTCCCATTCATCCAGTTTTGACAGCCCTATCAAACCATTGATTATAGAATAAATATTAAAAGCAGCAGAAAGGTCGCGCGTGTGCAAGCACAAAGGGCAGCAAAGGTGACTGTCTATCAAATGCCCTGCTTGTCATACACAATCATTTTCTTGTCATCGGTAAACGGTGGCTGGGTATTGATGCAATTCTTTATTTTCCTTTGAATTTCAAACGATAATCGCAAGATGATGTGATGACATAATAAATTTGGCAATTTTATTTCCCTTATCGTGTTATAGGACACCGGTGAAGTGCGAGTCAGGCCGCGCTCTGTAGGGACTGAAATTATATTAATTAGACGGATCATAGCTATAAATGGACAATTTATCAAAATAATATATATATAGGTACTGACTATATGTATAGTAAATGAAAAACTTTCAACTGTATGCCTTTCTTTTTATATAATAGGTACTGTATTCCCTTATTTTTATGCCCACATGATAAATTTACGTTATTAAACCGCTTAAAGTTGTTTTATTATAATGATTAATATTCACGAAAACCTAAGAGAACATATAATAACTAGATATTATGATTTATAATACCTATTCATAATTTTTCAATTGATTACCTACAGTTTAGTTTTGAACATCTGTTGAAGATATGGTCTAAAACCACAGAATTTAAAAAGGGATGGATCCCAAAAAGCATTTAAAATTTTTATATAATGTTTTTTGGTCGTTTTATATAGGAAACAATATACGTGCTTATATGTATCCTTTGACCACTATCTCACCTGATGCTAAGTGATTATGAGTTAAGAACGTCTAGGCAAGCTCTGCTACGAGTGCTTCACCGTCAGTAACTTTATTCATCACGTTCAACGAACGAGTACCGTGAAAAATTCTAATAAATCGATTCCAAATGACAGATGTCATAGAAATCACATGCCTTCATAAAGCAAATTAAAAAAATACACATCTGTTTGTGAAATCCAAAACCCTTTTGTGGCGAGCCTTTTCGGAGAAAGGTCCAGTTTTTATTTAAATCTCTCGAATATATAAAAAAGTGCATTATGTATGTTTGTTCGCGAGGATTTTTGTACAAAACTTTCACCATCCCTTTATTCGGGATGTTTTTTCTCTGCCAATTTTTTTGCCAATAAGTTATACCTGCTTCGTCCAAAAGAGGTTGATTTTGTGGGAATGTAAATAGGTTCTACTTTCTATGCGAAACAAAGGAGAATTGTCATTATTGAAATAGAGCAATTTATGAAACAGAAGGGATGCTGTTGGTTCGAGGACAAATCGTGCAACAGTTAAATATGCCGCAGAAAGTATAGACATAGTTTGAATTTATGACTTTTGCCGTTACTTTTTATTAGTTTTCGCTACCCTTTTCTCTGTTTTACAGCTCTATTGATAAGGTTATAGGGAGCCGGTACCGCCAAGGTTTATTATTTAAGTCTTTTAGTCAAAACTTATTTGTAATTCTTGATAGACAATGATACCACAAATAACAGAATAATTTACTATACTCTGGTTTTTAATTCGAGATCAAAAATGTAAACAAAGGTGTTAACCGTGGAAAAAAAATACAAGTACTTGGTAATTTTTCTAATTTTGGGAACGGATGGAGCATTTAATGTAAAAAAATATATTTAATGCTATAATTTATTGCATTATTATGAAACAATAAAACACTTTTATATGCGCGTACATATTTACGCATATATTCAAGCCTGACAAAATTAGTGTAAGATTTTTTTGTTGAAGAGCCACACTTGTGAGAATATTTTTGAAGAAAAACTATTGAACACCCTGACCTATCAGTTTGACAATGACATATATTGACATTTCTTTGTTTACATTTTTGATCTCGAATTAAAAACCAGACTATAGTTAGTAATTAATAATGATATATATAACTGTCATAGATATATAGGTACTTACATACTTACTGTGTTAACCCCTTTGGCAAAAGAAGGTTATTAAGTTTGAAGCCTTCGTTTCATAAATATCCGCAGCACCGGATCTTGGTGAATATTCATATGATGACTGTTAATGTGTAATATGAAGTTCATTACTGAATAACCGCACTGCGTGTGTTGTTACTCTTTGATCGCCACTGTACAGGGTATCCTAGTGTGGAGATTTAAGTTTTAATAAATACTAAATCTAATAGATATGATATAAAATCTAATATCATTTATGACCATATAATATTACACCAATTGAAACTTAATTATTGTTGAGTGCAGTATGACCGTCTCTCTATCATACATATAGTTATGTATTTGGTTGTGTGTGTTTTTGCAGTATGTTTACTTCCAACACTTTATGGAATGTTAATAAGAAAATTAAAAAAAAAATACATATTGCCCTTGAAGTGGATTTGAATTTAAAAAGTTTGTTGGTTAACAACCGGGTTAGGTCAATAAGTCAGAATTATTTTATATGTTCATTGTTGTGTTAAGTTTATTTTAGTGTTATTTTAATTTTCAGACTCTGAGATACATAAACTTTTTTTTTGTACTGGTGTATGTAGTGCCTATGGCCCTTACAATGTTCCCGTATATTGAGAAATAAAATTACAGAAATACCAAAAAACTAATTGGATGTAAGTCTGACAATAATCATATGTATCTAATTTTGCACCAAAAATATTATCAAAAAGACTAAACCAAATATGTTATCCACGAAAACTTATTGCTTCTTCCGAACGTAGCGTCGTCGTCGTCGAAAAATAATTCCTTATTAAAATGTGCTTGCAACCAAACAAAGCAAACGATTAGTTTTAAAATCTCAAACTAAACTTTAAAGTTAAAGCTGTTCTGCTAAATAGCAAACATTCAATATAGTTACAGGCAAGATATTAAAATCTTACATGTTTTAAATTGTAATATTCACAGAATTGTTACCCCACCATACATAATTTGGAGCACCTTTAACACAGGTAAATATAAAAAAAGTTACAGTGAAAGATTCTTGTCAAATAATCATCTACGCAAGTGTTGTGTGCGGCAACAATAGAAAATATCGCAAAAAATATGGAAGGATGCAGGATAGAAGGATTGATGTGAAAGGTTTCTAGTTTACTGGGTTAAATAAGAATTGCGATGATGAATTATACCTTCGACATCCGCAAGGTGTTTATATATGGCTAGCAAAAAATGTGTCCTGACAATAGTGCATTTTACAAGCAGACAATGACCAAATGATGATATAGATACTAAAGGCACGTTGATTGTAACTGTTATGTAATCTAGTTCCAGCAGCAGCATCTAGTAAGCAGCAACTTCCGAAATTGAAGCAATGATGGCCGAGCGGTAATAGCTATGGACTGCCGCGCCGCAGTACCCTGGTTCGATCCCCACCGCCGGCTTGAGCTTCACCGCATGGTGGAAGGGCTTTTTGCGATTGCCCGCCTGGCTAGCTACCACCCTCAAGTAGAAAGTCTGTCGCCAAGCACCTAACGGTGTGTTCCGCGGCAGTAGTCCTTGAGAGCCAGTGAAATTACAGGCATATAACACTTAACAACTATGTCTCCAAGTAACGGGCGCAGTACAATTCGTGACTTGTGACGAAATGCATCTGTTTTAGGCAGAGGTTAGTCCGCTTAACATCAGGTGGGCCTCGAGCTTGTTCCGTCACAATAACATAAAAAAAAAGAAAGCTTCTAAACATATACTATCTTCCTGCCTCAACAAGCCTGATATTCCCCTAAACACAACGATCCAAAAACAAAAAGCGCGAACAAGACCTCAGTGTATTTCAGAAAGTTATAAGAATATAATACATAATTATACTCTGTGCAGATTTTAAAATAGGTGCTTGCTACACTTTTTAGTACCTAAGTAAATAGTTCACGGATATGTGTCAAGTATGTAAACCTCTTATTACTATTAAATATCCACTAGGTGGACTGACGACATCGTGAAAGTCGCGGGTAGCCAATGGTTACAAGCTGCTAATAGCCGTTCTTTGTGGCGCTCTATGGGGGGAGGCCTTTATTCAAAAGTGGACGTCTTCCGGCTGATGATGATGATGATGATGAAATCTCTGTTAAGCGCACGATGCGAATAAGAATATCGAGACAAACCCAGTGGTTTTTCGATATACTGTTAATAGATTTAAAGATAATTTGTAAAAATATAATAAATAAAAAAAAACATAGAACTCTCGTAGTGGAATCTCGTAGTGGTTCTGGCCAAAAGTAATAGTTCTGAACCTATCAGCAACGCCTGTAGCGGTTATTATTTGGATGGGTGTCCGCTATTGGCACTTCCGTGCTTCGAATAGGACGGCGCGTTAAGCCGTCGGACCTATTGCTGTCTTAGGATGACAGTCTTTATACCATAGTGGTAGCACATTTTGCGAATGCCGGTATGGCAAACGGTGTATTCCGGCAGCTCCTTGAGATCCAATAATTGTAGGTTAACCTGAACAACATCGTCAATAAATTATATCATCACTTACCACCACCAGCTGAGATAGTGGTCAAAGGGTATAATATGCAATAAAAAAAAACTTTCAATTTGTTTTTTTATGCAGTTCGAAATGTGCCTGTAATTTCAATCAGTATCCACACCATCGAACCGGAACAAACAGTAATGAGAACAGTTTTGCTTGTCGGTAGAAATAGGTATTATGTACTTCCCCGGATCAACTCGTTCGCAAGGAGTTCTACTGATACTTTTTTTTTTAATAACTGTAATTTATTTTGTATACTTTTACCAAAGATATAGGTACAGCTCCCAAATACTATACTTAGGTAAATAAATATTATGTTATAGATATACTTATACAGTCCTCGACTTGAGCATATCAATGTAAGTATGTTATGTTGTAAGTTATGAAACATTGAAAAACGATTGGATTTTTCTTATAAAATCTACATTCTCCCACATTAAATATTTTTTACAAATATTACAAAAAAATAATTGCATATAAGTTTTTCAAAAATATATTTTAAGAATAAGTATTCAAAATAGGTACTGGTGTGTTCCAGCAGCTGTCCTTGAGAGCCAGTAATTCTAGGTTAGCCTGAACAACATCTTCGAGCACATCATCACATTAGCGATATTTTTTAGTAAAACCTAAAATCTAGATCAAACTAACAAGCTAGCAATCTATCTCATCTTTTAAGAGACATAAGATTTTTACGGCATTTATAATTTTTCACCGACTTCAAAAAAGAAGGTTCTCTATTAGACTGTATTTTTTGTATGTGTTAATAACTCTTTACAGAGTGTTCCGATTTTTATTATTATATTCGCGATCTATGGTGCTTGTCATGTGTTCCCATTTGAATTTGAGTGAGATATAACGAGTAGTTTTTGGGTTTTCCCCAATAATGCGTATGTAAAATGTTACATAAAATTTTAACCAAAAAAACCGACTTCATACATAAAGTCGTTTTTTTTTGGTTAAGATTTTATTTTAGAATCTTATTTACACAACAGCCACAAAAAGCCTTTAAAAATACGGATTGGTCTGCCGGTTGAATCAACCAAGGGAATAATATTTTATGCAGATCGTACCTGTTATGTAATCTAGCGACTTCCGAAAGCATCTGTCATCCAAACATACACACTCTTCCTTCCATAATAAGCCTGATATTCCCCTAAACACAACGATCCAAAAACAAGAAGCGCGAACAAGACTCGAGTGTATTTCAGAAAGTGTGAAATCCTGTAGAAAAAAGTTCCACGTCTCGAAACCAGTTTGAAGTGTCCACGTGCTTGCGCAGGTGGTGTCCTAGTTCGGAGTTAAGGGGAGACGTCATCACCGTTTTCATATTAAAATTATGTGACATTAGGCATATTTCGTAGCAATGATGGCCGAGCGGTAATAGCTATGGACTGCCACGCCGCAGTACCCTGGTTCGATCCCCACCGCCGGCTTGAGCTTCACCGCATGGTGGAAGGGCTTTTTGCGATTGCCCGCCTGGCTAGCTACAACCCTCAAGTAGAAAATCTGTCGCCAAGCACCTAACGGTGTGTTCCGGCAGTAGTCCTTGAGAGCCAGTGAAATAACAGGCATATGAGACTTAACAACTATGGCTCAAGGTGACGGGCGCAGTACAATTCGTGACTTGTGACGAAATGCATCTGTTATAGGCAGAGGTTAGTCCGCTTAACATCAGGTGGGCCTCGACATTGTTCCGTCACAAAAACACAACAAAAAAAAACTATATTTTTAAAAAGATGACTTAGGGAAAGCGCTGTATAATCTGTATGCTGCTATCATGTTGGGTGCATGTGATGTTACTGCACATTAGACTCAGAACTGGGTAACCTTAAACGGAAGCAAGCGGGTATAGAAGATTATTTCTATGGAATATTTGCGTGAAGTATTTTTCCCTTGGGGTGGTGGGTTAGATTCCCGTGGGGTGCGCGGTTAGAATCGCACCTCCCCATATCATCCCGTGGTTGTCATAAGAGACAACTAAGGGAAAAATACTGGAAGGTGGGCAGCTACGCCTTCTAAAGAACTGCCTTCTTACACTGCGATCCTCAAGCCGCCTGCCAAGCTTAGGGATTATGGCAAATAAAAGTAGCCGAAACTTCATCTACAGCACGAAAACGGTTTAGTTTGTAAAAACACACAAAGAACATAGTACGATGTTTGCTGCGAATCGAGGAAAAGTGATTAAAAATTAATAGTGTTAATTTGAACCTGCAGAACTACAGCAATTTAATTTTTACTTATATGTAATGTTTGTAAATTAGAATAAACTTATAGTTTGTTAATATATAGTTAATATATTATTATGATGGCTGAGCGTTAATAGCTATGGATTGCAGTGCAGTAGGTCCATGGTTCAATCCCCACTACCGGCTTGAGCTTCACCGCATGCGAGTAAGGGCCGCCTACCTAGCTACCACCCTCGAGTAGAAAATCTGTCTTCAAGCACCTAACGGTGTGTTCCGGCAGCTGTCTAAAGAGCCAGTAATTCTAGGTTAGCCAGAACAACACCTTCGACGACATCTTCACTTACCATAAGCTGAGATAGAGGTCAAAGGCCAGCCTATATATATATAGGTATAAATAAATACTATCTCCCTACAGCGTGTTTCATACTTGATATTTTTCTCACTGTGGTGGGAAAAGTTGTATATTACTTACATAGAGCATATTTTTATATATGATTATAGGCACTATCTCGTGCTAAGCTAGTCATATTTTACAATTTATTGGGGAACAAAATGTTATGCCCCGGGCGAGAATCGAACCCGCGTCCTCCGATTTCACGTGCCCAGGTGGCCGAGTGGTTTAGGCATCCGGCGCGAAATCGGAGGACGCTGGTTCGATTCCCGCCCGGGGCATTATATTTTGTGCTCCAATAATTTGTAAAATATTACATAGAGCAATTTGTTTAGATCTCACTCATGGCTTTCAATCCCTCTCTGAATATTAGAAGACCTTTGTTCAACGTTGGACATGTTCCGACTTTTGATGTATTGTGGTGATATATTTATACCGAGTCCCTGATTATTCATTGACTATAAACAGGGCCTTATATAAAATGGAAATCACGGCTGGTTATCACCTTAAGGCTATGAGTAGAAAACTAAAGGTGTTAGTTGGGTAGGTACTACAGTGTTCCGTAGTTAATGATCAGGGTCCCACGGGACGCGAACTTGATCCGTGAAATATTTCAAGTATTCGAGGCATTTCCTAGAGGGCATTGTAAGGTACTAATTAGGGGTAACTCTGTGACATTTGTAATGGACTTAATGAGTTTGAGTTATGGTTTTGGAGGATACGGGGACTTACGCAAATGATTTTGGTGTAAGAATATCAGCTGGCAACTTATAAGTAATAATAACTACTTAGCAAAAGTTTGAGGTACAAAACTTTGCAACAAAATAACAAACAAACAAATGCACATCGGTGTGTGACAGTTTAATTTGCTAATTGGTGGTTCTACCTCTCGACTTGCCCAGAGGCAATTATAATAATATAACAAAAGACCTGACGGAATACCTCCTAGAGTTGTGGAAGGCTGCTAGTTTGGGATGTCACTTGCATCGACACGCTTGCGGCGTCTCATTCACCCTCCACCTCCAAGACAGCGGGAGCAGCCGCAGTGGCAGCAAAAGGCTCCAAAAAGCGAAAATATGAGAGTCTCGGCGATGGTTACATATTTTTGCCTTTTGGAGTTGAAACATTAGGCTCTTGGGGTCCAAGCGGATGGACTCTATATAAAAAATTATCAAAGCGGCTGATGGAAAATACAAACAATCAAAGCACTTACCTCGACCAGCGAATAAGTATTGCCATTTAACGAGGTAATGCTGCCAGCCTTTTGGGTACCCTACCCGTGGACAGTGTCCTGAGCTCTGTTTTCCTTAACATTTTTAGGTAATATATAGATTTAGTGACATTTTTTATGAATTTTCTGTAATAACAAAAGACGTCATTTAGCCGATAACGAAATTCTGGGAACGTGAAATGTTAAAACTAATTTGTCCAAAATAATACAATAAAATATTTAAAATACAAGATGCTGAACTGATTTTGATGGCACTTTGGTCTGTGTATTTGGTATATTTCTGTTATTACATTGGTCCTAATACTTTTAATGCCGGTTTCTTGACCGAAATTAGCTAAGGAGTCCCGGAGACCGTCGTAAAACAGAACTCAACGTGGGTGTAAACGAATTCAGTTTACCTAGAATTACCTGGTTTCAATAACTTCTTGCATATTTAAAATTCTGGCTATCTTTAAAATTATAAGCAGTGATGGCTCAGTGGTTTTGGCTATGGATTGCCGCGCAGCAGGTCCATGTTTCGAATCCCGCCACGGGCTTGAGCTTCACCGCATGGATGAAGGGCATTTTGTGACTGCCCGTCTGGCTAGCGGCCACCCTCAAGTAGAAAATCTGTCGCCAAGCACCTAACGATGTGTTCCGGCAGTTGTCATTGAGAGCTAGTAATTCTAGATTAAGCCTGTTAACACCTTCGATTGCCTGTTAACATCACTTATCATCAGGTGAGATTGTGGTCAAAGGCTTACCTATCAATAATAAAAAAATATGTATCTTGCTTTCTTTTGTGTCAAATAACAATATTATATTTTATTTATCCTCAAATATTCTATTGCTAAATAGCTTGGGAAGAGAAATAATATTCCCAAGATATTTACACGATAAAATACAGAGATCTTTCGCACACTAATTTCTTTTAACATGCGTTATCAAGAAACCACTCAAAACTTCCAATAACTTAAACTTTTTAGAGCTGTAAAAATAATAAATCACGTCATATTTTAATAGCTGCAACTAGTTCCGTATCCGTTTTCCCCGGAGGTCAATAAGTCAGAAATCGGGGCGCTTGGCGAATTCCCAAAACAATCGTAATATTATCCGGACGACGGGATAAAATAACTTTTTTCCTTGGGAATTAGTTTAGTAACGGATATCGACAATGTTTTGTCATGTGATTATGTGAGGCAGTTCGAAAAGTTTTTTTTTAAGGTTTAACGGATCATATGATATATGATAGTGAAGCGCTCGTAGCGAAGTTTGCTTAGCTGTTATTAACCGATCAGCAAAGTTAAGCAACGTCCGCCGCGTTCATGAGTTAAATGGGTGACCGCTAGTGTAATTACTACTGAGCGCTTCAGTGCTTCGGAGGGCACGATTACAGTCGTTATAGCATGGTGGTAGGGCATTTTGCGAATGCCCGCCTGACTCGTTACCCTCAAGTAGAAAATCTGTCGCCAAGAACCTAACGGTGTGTTCCAGCAGCTGTCTTTAAGAGCCAGTACTTCTAAGTTAGCCTGAACAACATCTTCGACCACATCATCACTTACCATCAGGTGAGATAGTGGTCAAAGGCTAACGTAACAGGAATAAAAAAAAAGGTGTACCTTTTAACCCGAATAATAGGGTAAGTATATACTTACTTATGTTAGGTTAGTATCATAGTCAAGAACATGGATTTTCTGTATATTATGTATTTAATTTAAACAACAGGTACATACTGAAAACGTGGAATTTTACTGTAGTTTTTCATACTGTGATCAAAACATAGAAAATAGTTTCGTTTACGGATTATTGTGACGCGGAAATGTATAGGTTAGGATACTTATTTTTTTTTACAAGGGCATATGCTTTTTCGTATACACACCCGCAGTGGAGCAGATAACTTGTCTTAGTAGGGATTTCTGTAGAGGAGCTATTAATACTTAACCGTTCGAATTAAACCTTTTTTTTATTTTTTTTATGCCTTATATCCTTTGACCACTATCTCACCTGATGGTAAGTGATGATGTGGTCGAAGATGTTGTTCAGGCTAACCTAGATGTACTGGCTCTCAAGGAAAGCTGCCGGAACACACCGTTAGGTGCTTGGCGACTTTCTACTTGAGGGTGGTAGCTAGCCAGGCGGGCATTCGCAAAATGCCCAACCACCATGCTGTAACGATTGCATCCTAAGACAACAACCGGGACCGACGGCTTAACATGCCCTCCGAAGCACGGAAACGCTCAGTAGTAATGTCACTAGCGGTCACCCATCCAACTCATGACCGCGGGCGACGTTGCTTAACTTTGCTGGTCGGTTGAGAACAGCTAAGTAAACTTCGCTACTAGCGCTTCAAAACCTGTAATAGTTATACCTAGTTACAGTTACTTTCGTACCGTAAATTAGTTTTAATTTCGCATAACTATATAATATTAACCATATATAAAACTGGTAGAGAACGTGTATATTTTCAATGTTTGGTACTAGATAAGGGACCCTATACTAAGCCAGTTTTGCCTGTTCTGCCCGTCCGTTCATCCGTCCAACAAACCCTTGTTTTTACCGACAGCATGTCTTTATCAACAAAACACTACAAACTATAAACAAAAATATATAATAGCAAATAATAACGAAAAGTTGAAAATAAAATGGGGTCTTTTAAAGACCTTACTTCTTTTTAACGTTTTTTTGTTTCTTTCGCACAGACCTCAAGCTTTACCAAGCTTCATTAAAAGCAATTATAGACAAATATTTAACGTACTCCCTTATTACAACAAATAAATAAACTGGCCAAGTGCAGTTCGGACTCATGCACTGCATATAAAAAATTACGTATTTTTAGTACAATCTGCCGGTTTTAGGGTTCCGTACCCAATGGGTAAAAACGGGTCCCTAATACTGAGAATTCGCTGTCCGTCTGTCACCAGGCTGTATCTCAAAAACGGTGTTAGCTAGACAGTTGAAATTTTCACAGATGATGTATTACTATTGCCGCCATAACAACAAATACTAAACATATAATAAAATAAATATTATAAAACATTTCTAAAATAAAATCAAGTTTGTTGTATGGGAGCCCCTAAGAGGCTTGCTCGATACTAATAACGGTGACAGGTAGACGCTTTAACTATTCACAGAATATTTAGCTACGGAACCCTTCGTGCGGGAGTCCCACTCGCACTTGGCCGGTTTTTACTGGTAACTGCTTAACGAAATTATTACCTTGATTGCAGTGGTGGGTGGTCTGTTTAAACAATGAGTATATAACCACTTAAAAATTATATCTATAACACAACCATTATGACTCTGGTATAGAATTAAATATTATATGATTATGACTAAATCTATCCAGATTGCAAAGTTTGATAACAATTTACAAATTCAATATAGCAATTATAAGTGTGATACTCATTTAGAAAAGGATACATAACATACACATTTCCCTCTAAATAAATTATTTAAAAGATATCAGAATCACACTATGATCTTACTAAATCTAGTCTAAGTAAAAAAATGATTACACTAGATTTACTTAAGTACAATAAATATACTATATAACGATTTCGTATGTTACTTGTGATATTAAAAATACAAATTTTTAATATCACTAGTTTATGATTACAGATAGGTATAGTTCAACACTAAGTCCACGACTCATCATGAGCCCGAGACTGAGTCAAAAACACGTTTCAATCCGAAACACAGTAATGCGAGGTGACAGAGACTTGAAGAATACCGGTCTGATATATAATTTTAATGCTTGCGTGTTTTAAGGCTTGCCAGTGCCATCTACCGATGTAGTTAGAACTATCACGTGGTGCAACTTTTTTTACTTTGTATTTAGATTCGTATGGTTTGTACATTAGCCATGCGCCAGTAATTTGCCAAACTTGGTACACATTGGCATACACATTGCAAAAGCAATCAAAATTGAGTAAGTCCACCAGTCACAAGTCATATTCTACGTTTCAGTAATATGATTGTAATTGAAATTTCGTATGATGTTTGGCGAGAACGCGCGTAGTAATTGTAATAATAACGCAATAGTAAGTGCGTTACTATTACAATGTAATAATCAGTATAAAAATATAACAACCTAGGAATTATTTGCTAAATATAAAAATATAACCCAGTAAGTTCACTCACGTTCACGACTTTAAATTATCATCTTCCTACCATTGACATATACAAGATGAGGATATTACGTTTCAGTAGGTACTATATTCGATACCTTTGGATTCATCCGTCGTATAAACTAAAACCCTAACTTTTCAGGAGAGAAAAATCATTTTTGTTTTTAGAATAAAATAAATTTAACTTTTTCATTTTAGAAATTACATAAAAATAAACAAGAAGAAAGCTTCTTACAATTAGAGAATGTATAAGGATAAATCATCAAAACATGTCTATCTTCTTTAATGTAGAAGTTAGATTGGATTTACGACTTACACAAAAATAATGTATGGTTTATACATTCCGCAAAAATTGGGTCAAAATTAACAGTGTACCTACATTTTATATCCATTTTGTTAAAGTTAAGATCACATTCACTTACGTAAAAACCCGTAGCTACAGATTATTTAGATTTAGGCGCCATTATCAATTAAATTATGACTAATCAAATAAATTCCGTTACTGTCAGAATGTGTGAAAACTCAATGATGAATAGTGATTGATAGGTATACATGAAATTACCTAAAATGAAATCAACTTTCTTTTATCATGTAAAATAACAATTCAACAATTCAATCATGTACCTGATGATTTATCAATACTGTATCGGCCGTATTGTCCAGTAATGAACACAGCCTACCCCATTAAGGGGGGGTTTGCCATAATCCCCACATATTATGTACTCGTGTTCTACGAACCCAACGTGCGTTCTGCGTCACACGAGGGTGCCAATTAAGTTACATAAACTATATAATACATAGTTATATAGGGAATTAATTAATCAGTGACTCTTGTAACAAAAAATCCCAAATAGATTCAGATTAAAAGCAATTAGCATATCGCCATTTTTCAGGAAATCTGGTCATATATACCTACAGTTCGCGGAATATATATGACAGTATCAAGCTAAATAATTTAGATTACAAAGTTAGGAACCGGCTTTCAAGGACAGCTGCCCAAACACACACCGTTAAGCTTCTGGTTTTCTTCTCTATCCCGGGATTGTGAATTTTGTCAGTAGGGCTGCATTTTATATGCGAATCTTCATAGTCGATGGTTACCTTACGTACATTATCAGCCCATTACGTCCTGTCGTGAAACGGATCATCCTCTCAGAGAGAGAATTATGGACTATATCCAACATGCAAACCCAGAACAACTAGGTGGTGGCCGGCATTAGTTTTCAGTCATTCTGAAAGCCTTGCTACTGTCTAAACCAACCGGAATACCTTAATCAGTAAGGTAATCCGTTAAAGGCAACTGGATTGAAGAACAGGTTCACTATAAAAGTACTTACTTATAAATGGGCACACGTCTAGAATCCTGAATGTTAATTCAGTGACATGTACACTACTTCAGTTTTTTTTTTTTTATATTTTTTTTTTTTTTTACTTTTTCAGTTCCGGACGATCTGCTCTTCTTGGAGGCATTCGCCATCAACATAATAATAAAAAAATTTGTGGCCGTTTTACTTTGTGAGGTTTGCGTCGTAAAAATCACTCAAATTCAATAGAAAAGTAAACCGAAGACACAAACTTTCATCCAAAATCAACTGCTGGCGAAAAAAACGAAAAAGATCCTGAAATCTGATACTCACCGAAAGCGACAAAAAGGCAAGTCGACGCCCACTTCTCTTTTCGGCTATTTTAACTAACATTTTCGATGATTTATGGTGCAAATTAACGAGTACATATCCTCATTCCATTCCATCATTTCCTGGTAGAGCGAACTTGCGGCAACCCTGAAGGAATTTGGAAAAAACAAGGCAAAAATGCTAAATGAAGGTGTGGATTTTTTGCTTCAGTGGCTTTCTACATGTGTGCTGAAGGCACGACGATACAAATACCATACGCAGGTGGTTTTCACGAACTCTTGTATTTAAGTATAATGCTTTATTTTTTTTTTTTAATGACACATTTGCATGTAGAGTTTTTAAAACCCTTTTTAGTACATAACGGAACCCTATTTCAGTGGGACTCCGCTGTCTCTTTTTACACAACTTTTGAGGGTGGTAGCTAGCCAGATAAAATAACATCAATTTACCGAAATAAATAAAAACGTAGTCACTCGACTTGACCAGTTTTTAATAACAAACAAGACGCGAGCTTCTACGAATATATTGCACATCCGCATGCCATAAGGCTCGTGTTACACTTGCAACTTTTTATAAAAACAACATAAAAAATGGCTACATTCATAACAAGTGCAGTATCGTTAGTTCCCGAATATGTAGCGCAAAGATTATAATTTCAGAGAGGTTATTTTGTTCCTTGTCGATGATTCAGATTGGTTACCTAAACTACACTACTTACATACTTAGGCATGGACTAATATGTATATACTTGAACTTTAGGTCACAACAGCTTGGAAAGAAGAATTATAAGTTACGAGTAAGTTAGGCAAGCGTCGTCAAATTTTTATATGAGAAAATGTTTTTACGGACAATAACGTATATTTATTTAATTTTACTCCCACTATAAAAGTATGCTCATAACAAATAATTTGCTCTATTATATGCATTATTTTATCATTTATGATCAGAAGTTCGGTTCATATAAGAACGTTCCTTCTTCACTTTCATATAGCGACCGCAAGATCACTGAAAAGTGTTTAAAATGTTCAAATTAAAATAATGAACGCAATTTTAGAACTTAATATAAAAATTTAAACGTAAAAGTTACCTATTTAATTTCTAATGATGTCACTTTATAAAACATAATGTATTTGCCATTATATTCTGTACTTATAAGTATGGAGTATATGTTTAATTTATTTATGTTATTATATATTATTATGCAATGTAGATGTAATGTTCTATTATAGATTTTATTGACTGTTTATTTCTGTTTTAGTTAATTTTTATTATATAAAACCTCTAATTACTCTTATTTTAATGCACTTATTATTATGTTTCCACTGCTGGATGTCTGGTAGAAAATGCTTTAGCAGTAAGTCCTCCTATTGTTCATTCTTTTATTTTTGTGCAATAAAGTATTAAATGTTATAAATCAATAAATACAAACGGCTTCACTCACATGGAATTCAATATATGAGACTCTTTCTTATTTTTTTAAATATTATCATGTATATATAGATGTACAAGAACATTTTTAGATAACCAATTAAACAATTGTAAAAATAGTATACATTACTATTGACCTAATCTATTGCTAGATCAATTGTAGTTTTTATAAAGGTTTTTATACAGGTACTATATCAACAAAAAGTTGCATACATATAGCCACTTACGTATTTCTTGTATGGAATACTGCAGCCATCTCTGGGATGGTTCGGCTAAATACCAGCTCGAAGCCTTGGACTCCATTGATAATCGAGCAAAAAAGCTCATTGGTGACGATGCGTTGGTGAAGGCTAGACTCCAAAGCCTCGAGCATAGACGCAATGTTGCCAGTTTATCGGTGTTTTACAGGTTTCATTTCGGAGAATGTGCGATGGATTTACATAACCTCATTCCGTCTTCACCTTTCTTTCATCGGACAACAAGACGCACTGGAACACGGCATCCATACATGGTTGATATTCCAAAAATACGCACAATACGCTTTAAATCCAGCGTTATAATGCGTACGGCTGAAGTATGGAACACCCTACCAGCAGCGTCCCTATTTCCCGATAGCTATAATCTGGAAGTTTCAAGTCTAGAGTTAATAGGTATTTGCCAGGCAAACATGTTCTACCGTCGACCGCGTCGTCACTTTCCATCAGGTGAGACAGCGGTCAAATGCTTGATTATCTGAAATATAAAAAAAAAACCCACCGAAAGTAAAGGATATTTTTAAAATTATAGAAATTATTATTAAAAAAATCAAAATTATGTCTTGACGTAACATATTGCGAACTGGTCATTTTACTGTCGCAGAAAATCTTAGGTTAGGTATAGGTAATAAAACATATATCTATAGTACCACCAACTTAACTGTGCAGTTTTCGAGGGCGCTACTGGTCAAGGAAATCAACTACAAACTGTCACAATTTGAAGGAATGTTGTAGTTCTTTTTTTTGCCGCCTGAACAGATAAGTTGGTGGGACTGTAAACTTCTCTCTTCTGTTTGTGCAAGCCGCTTACTCTTTGCCCAATCCTGAGTCATTCATTAGCTGGGTCGTTCATCTTCATTGCATGTGACGGAGATAGTTCGGAGTTCGGCTATTCCAGTCGAGCCCTTAAAAAGCTATGCCGCTTATTAAGCCAACTGAATTTATCCTTGTTATGCCCATTACTCGCTTGCATATACATGTGGGTGGAGTCGTGTTTTAAATTCAGTATATATAAGATCTACTTTTATACTTATAGAAGACGTGTAAGTACTTACTTATAGTCCGGCCGCTGAGAGAATGCGTTTGACAGTTCGTTTTGTGAATATTGTTTCCTCAGTTCAAAGTAATATAGACAGTCTGACTGCTTAATATTGTATTAATCAGGCATTTAAGTATCTGAGAATGGGAAATTTTGTATATATTACTTCATTTAAAAGCCAAATATACACTTGGTATGGTATGGTATGATCCCTAGTTTATCTATTGGTTATTAAATGATAATGGATTATGGTAAAGAATGGGATCTGGCTTACAAGGAAATTAGGTGCTTGGAGATTTTTTACTTGAACGCCCTACCACCATGCTAAATTATGTAGCTACTTAGGCTGCAGTAGATATGGAACAATAAGTATTGAAGCAGTGATCGCTCAGTGGCATTGGCAATGGACTGCCACGCAGCAGGTCCATGGTTCGAATTCCGCCGCGGGCTTGAGCTTCACCGCATGCCCATCTAGCTAGCGACCACCCTCAAGTAGAAGATCTGTCGCCAAGCACCGAACGGTGTGTTCCGGCAGCTGTCCTTGAGAGCTAGTAATTCTATGTTAAGCCTGTGAACACCTTCGACCACATCATCACTTACCATCAGGTGAGATTGTGGTCAAAGGCTAACCTATCCAAAATAAAAAAAATACTTGATACAATTACCTACTTGATGCTCCTATGTAAAATGCTGCGGCTTTCATAGGCGTCCTTAATTTTTTTTTTATGCGTACAGTCTACACTCTACATTATCTTCTTAGAAATAACATTACGATTGCGGAGACTATAACGTCTTCTTTATGTATTCTAGTTATAGATAAGTATAACACCATAAGTAGGTACTACCTACATCTGCAAAAAAACATTCCTTGGCCATCAAACATCAAGCTTACAGACGTGATCTGTCAACATTTCTCCACTATACCCTCGTCACTGAATTAAGGAAAGTTCTGGAATATTCCGAATAGTTCAAATGCTGCGTATTTCGGGCTTAAAAAAAGTAGCTTAGACGTCATCAGCAAACAGTTATAACACAATCTAATGCTTATTTGTATAGTACCTAACGCTCAGGCTTTTGAAAGGATTTCCTTTTTTTTTCTATATACTACTTTTTTTATGTTATTGTAACGGAAAAAGTTCCAGGCCCACCTGATGTTAAGCAGAACAGATGCATTTCGTCACCATTCACGAATTGCACTGCGCCCGTCACCTTGAGACATATAGTTGTAAAGTCTCATGTACCTGTAATTTCACTGGCTCTCAAGGACTGCTGCCGGAACACACTACTTGAGGGTGGTCGTTAGCCAGGCGGGCATTCGCTAAATGCCCTTCCACTATGCGGTGATGCTCAACTCAAGCTCGCGGCGGGATTCGAACCATGGACCTGCTGCGCGGCAGTCCATAGCCAATGCCACTGAGCCATCACTGCTTCATAATTCACTTTCACTTAAAAGTATTTCAAAGCTTAAGGAACTAATCTGTGTGAACCTTACATATTTTATTTCTATAACGCTACCACACACAGAAATGAACTAACGCAGAAATTCCGATAAAATCTAAGGCCATTTCGGTCAATTTTACGATTTCAAGCTCAAAAGTGCTTGACCGTCGTTAACGATATACTCTCCATCTACGTGTAATCCACACTCGCCAGTCGTCCGAACAAAGCCAAGTTTCAGCTGTACGCTATTAACCAAAAAGGGGGACATTTGGGACACATCTTTTTACAAAAGCCCCCAAAATGACCAGAAAAAATCGCACTCTTTTTACTCACAATAGCCTCGTGATGCGAGGGTGGACGATCAATAATCGGCCGGACAAAAAACTGTCCTAAAATAATTGTAAGTTCTTGGAGATTTATGCGCGCAGTAGCTTTTGTGGCTCTCGCAGAATGTTATCGCTCAGTGTCCGGTTGCAGATGCTTAGCGATTAAAAAAATACAGCTATTGTTGTACAACTAGCGCCGATTTCTACTAAGGAAAGCGGTTTCTCGGTGCTCCTTTTTTGCACAGACCACCGACTTTTTTAAGAATTTAAGAACTCCTTTGTGCAATAGGTACCTATTTTTTGTTGCTGGTAATCTCTACTTTCTATATTATATTGTTTTCTAATCGCATGTTTACTTGAAGTTAAGTACTTAAAATTAGTTTTTGTAATGAAATATAAGTACCATAAGTAATTTTTACGTATCAATTTTTAGACAGAGGACGCTTATTAATTCTGGGACATGCTTATATTGAAAAAATAAACGAACTCATTCAACTTCATCAATCAGAAAAGTGTTATTTTCTCTAATTTTTGCTTTTTAGACAGTAAAAAAAGGTCGTAGTCGCCACGAGTAAAGCGCATCATATTGAGCTTTGTTTAATTCATGTTTTGTTATTATTTCCATTACAAGGTCCTAAATAATTTGCACCACCTCTTTAATACGATAACCTACCTGAGTACAGCACAGCTAACTTGATGAAAAGTGTCGTATCGTATAATCTGGTTACTACAAAGGTTACATGTACCTACATGTAATCTTTGGTATATATAGGTATGCGCCAATATAATGGATTCAAAAGTTCATTCTTCAAATCAAGAATTTTCTAAATTGAAGATACATAAAAAAATGGGTTTCCTAATGCTCTGAAATTAAATAAATTAGGTCAATCAAGTACATATTTATATACACATAAATAAAAATGACAGACTTTTATAGAATTGGTTTCGTTATATACGTTACACACCTAAACATACTCCTACGAGATTATACAGATGGTGGCAATAGTTTTTTACAGAAGTATGGAAATAATAAAATATTTTAAATCAAAATGTGCCCGTCAATATACCCATTTTTGTTTGTTACAAGTAAGATACTTTAATAATCAGAATTTAGTGAAAGCAATGTTGAATTGACATCATTCTCTTTAAAAGTTTTGAATTATCTATGCTAAAAATCTTCGGTGAAAAAATGGGCCGCTGCCAAGGGGGTGGTCCAGTGGTCATTTAAATGATAATTAGTCTACGATTTCCAAAGAAGTTGTAGGTGGCGAGATACTACGATAAGGTATTTGCCACCTCCGTGGTTATTAGCTGATTGCTTTGACAGATGAAGATTTATTTGGGACGAATAACAGTAAAGAATTTTGCACCAGTCAAATACTAAATAATATGTAGGATAGAAACTACAGATTTGCAATTTGCATTATTAAAGCAATAATATTTTATCAACCAAAAGTAGGTACTTACTTATTAAGTGTATATAGGAATTGAACACTTATCAGAAATCGCAACCATCAGATAAATTCCCCAAACAAACTAAACTAAATTATCAAGTTTTCGTATCTAAAGCCGATAGATGTAATATAATTAAGTAAGCAAACCCGCATGTCCTATTTATTTACCGACTTCAAAAAAAGGAGGAGGTTCTCAATCAGAATGTATTTTGAACCGAATTCAAGAAAAGGAGGGGGTTCTCAATTCATCTGTTTTTTTGTATATGTTGTATGTGCCTCATAACTTTTTGCTGAGTGAGATTTTGATGATTTTTGTTACTTAAGAAAGCTGGTGCTGGTCATGTAGTCCCATTTAAATTTTAGTAAGATTTGACGAGTAATATTTAAGTCATCCTTAATAATGCGTACATATTTAATTGGCTTCGACTACATTGATGAATTTTTTGATGGTTCTCTATTTCATTTGTCGGTGTAAAATGAATAAAAAACTGTATACGATGGTTTGTTTTTAGTTTCTGTGATCTGTGGTTTATTTGCATTGCATTTATTATATTTTCTGTTTGAAATAGTATTTTTTTTAATATGGTAAGTCACATTTTAGCGTGAGTAAGATGTGAAAATTCACTGTCATTAAAAAACAAATAAAAAATAAAAGTTGTTCTCATTGAAGAGGATAAAAAGAAATAGAACATAGATGCATCTTATTTTTATTTTTTTACCTATTCCTGAAGCATGTATGAAAAAATCTTTAGCACGGATTTGTTGCCAAAATGTATCTATATAGTTTTTTTTTTAAATGCAAACAAAGATCCTCTGAGGAAGAGTTCTCCTTCAAAGCGACTGAAATCAAGGAATCACCCCTTAATGGGATTCAATCGGATTAATAAATACTCTTTATACTTATTTATTTATATTTTTGACCATCTCACCTGATGGTAGTAATAATGAGGACAATTATGTTATTCAAGCTAACCTAGAGCACATATACATGGTGCTTGGCGACAGATTATAATACAGTGACACGTATTGTAATCATGCATAATTATATTCACTTCAAAACGCAATAATTTTATAAGAACCAATATAGCACAATACGACAGGTGTAACGAAACGTTTCTTTTTTTCTTCAACCACATGTCACCAGCCAGTGCGATACAAGGCGTTCGAAATTCAAATCTGAAACAGCAGCTGATAGTTCGAACTTTGGAAACGTAAACGAATAAATAAAGCGCTTGCCACGCGCCGTTCCCTCCCTTTTATAATTATTACATTTTATTTTTAAATTGTTTTTTCTTCTCCGCAAGGATGTTATACGTTCCCCTCTATGTTCTACGATGGAAAACAATGCGCCCCTCGTACCTAATGGCTCCATTCGGTCGTGCGTTGTTTTAAATTGGATACGGGTCCATAATAATAAATTGTCGAGCTCAAATGTGGAGAGCGTGTGAGCTAATGGTAATTAAATTGATCTTTATTTTTAATCTATTTGTATATACGAGTATTGTGAGCTGGAAAGGAGTTTCTATACGTGGAACATAATCTAAAATAAGAAATAGTGTGAGATTTACAAAACATATACAATTATTAATTGGTAAATATAAAACTGGAACACAGGAAATTGTCAGTACGAGACTTGCACTGTGTAAATATCGTAGATGGTGATAGCCTATCGTATATTTGTAATTTTGGTGATAGCCTGGCTTCCGTCGTAACGTATTCTAAAGAGATCTACACAGCAGAACCATTCATCAGTTAATATCCACATTACCCTTGAAAGAACTAGGTAAAGTAAAATAATAAGAAAGAAAAACACCAGTAAATTGGTACGTTACATGAAAATATATTGAAGACTCTCTATCAAAAACAAAATGACAGTTAAACTTACGTTCTAAATTTGAATTTTTTATATATTTATTGTGCCTTATATATAATGATTATGTTTAATTTAGATATTCTAATTCACAATTCAAAACAAAATATTTTAAATTATAAGTCAATTAAATTAACAATACAATATTATATACGTCAATAAATGTCAACTATATCTATCAAAAAAGACCGCCCCCGGTCGCACCCGGTCCAAAGGTGCCCATCACGCTGGATGCATTACCACGCTGTATGGCGATGGCCAGCCTTTGCACGAGGTACGACCCAGAGCGTTGGTCATGACCCCTCTCTCTTAGACGACGCCCAATTTGTCGCACAAAGGTTTTCGCCTCCGCACCCCAACTACCCGCCGTCTCGACCGCCAGAGGGACAAACTCGTACCTGTGGGCGAGGTCAGCATATTTTGTTTTCTTTTTAAGAGCTGCAGATTCTGCGGCGCCCCCAGCTGCGCGGACTGTCTGGCCCAGGTGACAGGAGGCAAAGGTGCTGACGCAGGTTGCGTCCCATAGCAAGCACCTACCATTCTGCCAAGGGACAAGCGTCAGACCGTCTGGTCTTTTGCCATCCGCACGGCTCAGTCCTGGAGGCTCCAAAACGCAGGGAACATTAGCTGAAACAAGTGCTCTACGGACAATATCATTAAGAGCGTGGTGCCGTGGGAACCTACCAGCGCAGCGACGGCAGCTAAGAGCGTGGTGACCATTGGCTTCCACCGTGGTACCGCAGATGCAGCGGTGAGGCTCGCATACATCACAGCCCAGCCGAAGAGCTGCCGCCACACGCAAAGAGTCGCTGTCTAAGTGCGTGCCAAGACTAGGTGACGGAATTGCCTGCAACCACGCTCCGGATTCAGGTTGCGACACCGCCCGCAATCTTGCGACATCCACACCCTCCGCTGCGCTCAAAAGTTTAGCAGCAGTGGCCTTCGAACCAACCTCGTCCCATACACGCTGGTACTGGGAAGAGGGACCTGAGGGAGCAGACTCGCCAGGATTAAGAGCCGACCATGCTGCTAGAGCACCGGACACATGAGGAATACTAACCCTGTCACCGTTGGGGAGAATAGTAGTGACAAGACTTGCAACCCCATGCACTGACGCCAAAAAAGCCGGCAAACTCAAATCCACAGCGCGCCGCACCCCCAAGCCACCCTGTCTAATTGGCAAGGTAGCCTGGTCCCATTGGGAATCATTCAGACACACATTCAAAATGAACTCCACAGACTGCTTGATCACCTCATCAAGAGATGCCAAGCTAGCGGGGTAGAGCCAAGTTGGGGTGGTTCTAAGCAAATATATTAATTTTGGGACCGCCAAGCATGTCCGCAGCAGAACCAAAGCAACGTGGGGTGATAAGCATTGGAGACGCTTCTGGGCGTTAAGAAGGAGCTTTTTTCTCGCCAGAATAGCTTCCGGGATGGCAGAAGGAAATATAGGGGAGCCGAGAAGGGAAAAATTACTAGTTTCCAACTTCTTTATTCCTGGTACGAGCTTTTCAAAACGAGGAAATGCCAGGCAAGCCTCCGGGCCACAAGGGAAGAACTCGCACTTGGCCGTGTTTACTTGCAGTCCCAGCTCCTTCAAGCGTGGAAGAAGAACCCGCAAATCGTGCTCTAAGACGTCTGGTGTACCCCCAATAGTACCGTCATCTAAGTACCAGACGTTCAAAGGGGACCGCAAATCGTCAACCACTTTCTGGATGCCGAGGCTGAAAATAAGAGGGCCAAGAGGATCCCCCTGCTGGACACCAACCTGAGAAAGGATAGGTTCTTGATTGTAGAATAGGTTAGAGGGAGAGTGATAGACTTGATAAAGAAAAGGGTAGAGGGATGGTATCTGCGCGGAGACTTCGCTCAGTAACACATCCCTTTCCAGAGAGTTGAATGCGTTCTGGATGTCCAATTTCAATACTACACACCCAGCGTTATCCGGGTCCACCGCGAACGTTCTGACTGCATGAATAGCCCCTTCACATCCCAGGACAGTACCAAACCCCAGCTGGTGTGGACCCAAATAGGCCGCCATTTCGCCCCTGACGGCAAGACAACCCAACTTGGCGGTAAGACGACGAAAAATACTACCGATCGCAATCGGCCTTAGACCCCCGTCCTTTTTTTCAAGTGCGCAGAGAGATGCACCATACAAGAAAGGGCACACAATGGGGCTGACCTGCCCACTAAGCATAAAATTACATAGCCTTGTGAGGTGCTCCAAAAGTCGGGGGCCGTTATCACCTGCCGAAGAGCTGGTAAGCTCCTTCAGATGTGAGGGACGAATGCCATCTAGGCCAGCAGCAGAGCAGTTGAAAAAAGAGTTGAGGGCAAGTGCTACGTCCTCCGTCTTAACCGTTACGGCTTGCAAAGATCGATCCGGTGGAGCAGGGAAAGTAAGGGGACGGGAAGGACTAGGGTGCTTGGACTGAAGGGAGGCCAGGGTATCAGGGCTGGCACCCGCAAAGGCATCATCCGAGAGCAGGAGACGGGCAGCACTCCTTAGGTCACCACCGTAATTTGAATTGGTAAAACGGCCAGTTGTAAAACATTAAAAGGAGATTCTATACGTAGTAGTATA
Source organism: Plagodis pulveraria (assembly GCA_963890685.1). Lineage (NCBI taxonomy): Eukaryota > Metazoa > Arthropoda > Insecta > Lepidoptera > Geometridae > Plagodis > Plagodis pulveraria. The sequence goes on from OY982950.1 coordinate 9,884,461, forward strand.
TCTAGTACGTTAGTATACGCCAATATTTTCTATACGTAGATAATACTCGAATTTACTTACAAGCGTTACGCACAGAAAAAAAAATATCTTCAGTCAAGCAATATTATTTGACATTAAAACGGATTGGTTTTCGATATAAGGAAAGTCTAAAATGTCTTATTTCAAGATATTAAATATTTCGCATCATAGTTCTTGACTCAAGAAGTATATTCTTGTTTCAACATCCAAAAACTTGTTTTAGGAAGAACTCAAAGCTATTACCTACTTACTTTAAGAGCGAAACTGAAATGCGATGTTTTGTTGTATTATGTCAGGAAAAAGTAATTGATAATTGGGATTTATGCGTTCTATTCTAACTTTATTTTTCTATCTCAAACCGTCATCTAAGCTCACATGATCGAAATCAAGATTCATTCTACGTAGAAAACAGAATATGTCATTGGCATTAGCAATTGCAAAAGGCTTCCAAGTAAATGGTTCACGCACCGTCGATATAATCAGAACGAATGGTTAAGGTGATTCCATTTTATGTGAGGGACACACGTATTGAGTCCTCATAGCCTCATACAACAAAATTGCTTTAGCATTGGTGTTAGTTCTTTACAACCGGAAGCAGTAACCGAATCTTGCTTTGTCAGGTAAACATTACAATATCTAGAAACCTGATATGGAACGTTAGGGCAGGCCGAGCACGCGTCTCACCCAAAATAGCGCCCACAGAATGCCATATTGACAAATCTTACGGCCTCACTGAACCAACACACGCTGTGTATTATTAAAATCCCAAGTAACTCCGGCAATATATCAAGCCGTCACTCCCCTAAATCGGAAGGGAGAGAATTCTATTTTTAAAATACTTCCCCGCCGTTTATTTTATATTTTTTCCTTTCGCGCTTATTTTTATCCGTAACAACCAGTATTGTTAGGTCTTTAATTTGAGTTTGAAAACGTGGTGGTACAGTCTTTTGTGAACTGGTGACCTTTTAATAATAAGTTGCAGCCGCGCTCCGTATGTTACATACGGTAGCTCGTGTGTTCCTTATTTGAATTTGAATGGAGAACGCGTGCTGGCTGCGCACGCGTCTTTAGCTTTTTTATTGGGGGAACGCAGCCAATCAGAGGGCTTTTTATAGGAATAAAAAGTGAGGGGAGTTTTTTTCTGATCACATAGGTAGGTAGTCTTATGTGTTCGGTAGTTTTTTATTCTGAGGAGGCGTGTTATATAGTTAGGGCATCAATTTGAGGGTTAATCCTTGGGCACGGTTTTTTAATATATAATAAGTGCAACAGTAAAAATTATTTCAGTCGCTTTCTGGTAGATGTTAAATAGTGTACTGTAGCATAGAACAAGGAACTCATACTATTACTTAATATGTGCTTATATTGTGTCTATAGCAAAGGTGGAGCTTCCAATCCGCCCAGGTTCCACTGAGTCGAAACAGCAGGACTTAAACAAGTACCTAACATTTCTTCTGAATTTACTTTGGTTATTGCAGTAAAGCCGTGTATTATACACAGTATTGCCTCAGATATTACTGCAATCAGTTAATGTAGGCGAAGCTAATTATATACCCATTATTAGGAATAACTAAAGTTTACTCGTTAGATCTCACTCAAATACTTGGGACACATGACAAGCACCAGCTTTCATAATAACAAAAATCCTGCACCCAAGAAGCAGTGATGGCTCATAGGCATTGGCTATGGACTGCCGCGTCCTTGGTTCGAATCCCGCCCAGAGCTTGAGCTTCACCGCATGGTGGAAGGGCATTTTGCGAATGCCCGCCTGGCTAGCAACCACCCTCAAGTAGAAAATCTGTCCCCAAGCACCTAACGGTGTGTTCCGGCAGCAGTCCTTGAGAGCCAGTGGAATAACAGGCAAATGAGACTTAACAGGTATGTCTCAAGGTGATGGGCGCAGTGCAGTTCGTCACTTGTGATGAAATGCATCTGTTATAGGCAGAGGATACCGCTTAACTTCAGGTGGGCCTCGCGCTTGTTCCTCCATAACAACATAATAAAAAAAAAACAGTAAAAAAGACAAAACCTTTTTATTTTATTTTTTTTGTTATAGTGACGGAACAAGCCCGAGGCCCACCTGATGTTAAGTGGACTAACCTCTGCCTATAACAGACGCATTTCGTCAACGACGAATTGCACTGTGCCCGTTACACTGAGACGTCCAGTTGTTAGGTCTCATTAGCCTGTATTTTTTCTGGCTCTCAAGGACTACTGCCGGAACACACCGTTAGGTGCTTGGCGACAGATTTTCTACTTGAGGGTGGTCGCTAGCCAGGCGGGCATTCGCAAAATGCCCTTCCACCATGCGGTGAAGCTCAAGCTCTGGGCGGGATTCGAACCATGGACCTGCTGCGCGGCAGTCCATAGCCAATGCCACTGAGCCATCACTGCTTCAAAATACCGTTGAATTGCGATCCTGCTCCTTTTTTGAAGCCGGTCAAAAAGGTACCTATGTCTATACATTACTTAATATACCACAGTAAAATATTTATAGATATCCTGATTGATCCCATTTAATATATATTAAAAAAATATGGGATCAGAACAGAGTTAAATTATTAAAATTGTAACTGGATACCATGTAGTATATCTTCATGGGATATTTATCTTTATAGCGCGGCAGTCCATAGCCAATGCCACTGAGCCATCACTGCTTCAAAATACCGTTGAATTGCGATCCTGCTCCTTTTTTGAAGCCGGTCAAAAAGGTACCTATGTCTATACATTACTTAATATACCACAGTAAAATATTTATAGATATCCTGATTGATCCCATTTAATATATATTAAAAAAATATGGGATCAGAACAGAGTTAAATTATTAAAATTGTAACTGGATACCATGTAGTATATCTTCATGGGATATTTATCTTTATAGTATGTATCATACTATACATTTTCTAAGCTATTTTAATCGCTTCTTATCGCTGTATAGCAATTTCTAAATTTTTTTTTTCTTTACGTTATTTTTTATATTTTATTACCACTTTCAAATAGTTCTAAAATTAAAATTGTTTTTATGCCATGGCAATGGCAAACAAACAGACAGGTCGCTTGATGGAAAGCGATCACCGTCGCTTATGGATATCAGGATATTTGAAATACCCGGGGTCACAGAAAAGAGTATATTTCTATATGCCCGGGGCAACACAAACACGTTGCCGACATTTTTTTTATAGCAGCCTAGCCTTTAACCACTATCTCACCTGATGATGTGGTCGAAGATATTGTTCAGGCTAACCTAGAATTACTGGATCTCAAGGACAGTGGCCGGAAAACACCGTTAGGTGCTTGGCGATAGATTATCTAGTTGAGGGTGGTAGCGGCTAAGCGGTGATAGGTAGGCGGTCATTCGGAATATGGACTAAAATAATCTGTTTCAATAAACCAATATAGCACTTCTTACTTCCCTTTCTCCACCGACCACCGTCTTGCTTAATTGCTAGCTTTTGTTTGTAATTATAATTTTATTCTGCATCATCTGATTTATTTTGATTTGCTCTTTTTATTTAGGCATTACACTACAGAATTATCCATGAAATCGCAGTAAAAGGCTGGCAAGACATGAATTATGAATAACAACTAAAGTATTGCCATATATAATACATCTAATCCCGTAATGTTCCGTCTGACAATACTTCTTATGGATAATTGATTTCCAAATATTAAGTTACGGGAATACTTAGCTTGTTGTTTGCTCCGTTCTTCGAAAACGATATAACTACCTATTATCTCTTTGTGAGATACGACACTTATTTAGTTAGCTAATTCTGGCAATATTTGTCGTTTGTCTAGATTAAAATGGTCTACGTTATTGCACTTATATTATTACTTTTACAGAATTTATGTGTTTACCTTGATTGTCATCAAAATCGTCCTGGACGTTTTATATTTTTATAGTGCTTTAATAATAAGTAGGGACTTTAAAAATATTTTCAGGTGGCATTCTTCCTGTTTGGAGCGCACGGTCGAGAATTATAATTCTACAAACTGGAAGCAGAGACCTCCTGAGGATGTTTCGTGTGGAAACGAAATGCGTCGAAAATTCTTCCGGTTTGGTTAAGTGGCGTTTATGACGTCACGTCGACTAAACAGGAAAAATAATACGGGGATTGTCACTAGACATATTTTTATACTTTTTGAATGTTTTTCTCTAATATTAATATATTGGTTTATAAAAAATATTTAAAAATGTGTGTTATTTTTAAATCACAGCTCTAGGACTATAATATCTGATTCTTATGCTATAAACAGGGCGCGGTGGTGGCGTAGTGGAGCGTGCTATAATTTGATTCCTACATACTACGAATAAATATGACAAGAAATGTGATCATAAGTTTAGCTCAAAAAACAGCAGAACGGAAACTTTACCGCGGTGGTCGTGGTTTTAAAAGTGTACCGTGCGGCTCAACAACATTAACTTGATGCGACCAATCGGATGCGATCATTTCTAAGCGCCAAATCAATCAACCAATCTACAGTTTAACTCGGACGACTGTACGTATTTTGATAATTGTGAACTTGATGAGTCTTAAATCAAAGCGCTAACTGTATGAGAGTTACAATTCTATAAATAAATTTTAATATTGTTAGGTTTGCAATAACGCTTGCTATGCGGATTACATTAGAAAACCACAAATATACGATACGAAAAAAAAAAACCAGCACATCCCGCACCTGACTTAAATTTTTCCTATTGTATATTTGTGATTCTATAAACAAATGTTTATACGCCTACATATTATAATCTAAACTATATAATATAATATAATAAAGAGGAATGATTTGCATTGAATAGGCTCTGAAACTACTGGACTGATTAAGATGAAATTTGGTATGGAAATAATTTGAGACAAGGGAAGGGCATAGGATAGTTTTTACCCAACTGCGCAAAAAGAGGTTAATGGTTTTGCGCGATAACCGATTTACTGGACCGATTAGGATGGAATTTTATATGGAAATAGTTTGAGACACGGGGACATAAAATAGTTTTTGTCAATCGCGGGCGGGGCCGCGGCCGGAAAGCTAGTAGAAAATAAATTTAGCACTTGTAGCAAAGCTACGTAGATAAGTGTTTCTTACACCAGTTTCTTATCGAATAACGCGGTTAGGTATGCTGGGCGACGGATTTTCTATTTAGGAGCATATGCATAATGTTCATGGCAGTCAACACGTACTACCAAGATGCATTACTATTTACTAGGGAAATAATAATATGTTTGTATACTCTTAACTCTGGAATAGATAAAGTTGCGCTGCTTCTTTCACAGGTACACACTTCATCCGGAATTATATCATCATTGTCCCGCCCAAATCCCGATTAAGTGGGTGGCTATAATAATATCTACTCTAAGAACACAAAGGACAACACGTAAACATAATATCATTATTCTTGAACAACTAAATCATAAATTAATTCATTAACAACATAAAACAAGGACGTATAACTGTTGAAGCGCTCGTAGCGAAGTTTACTTAGCTGTTCTCAACCGATCAGCAAAGTTAAGCAACGTCGCGCGCGGTCAGGAGTTGGATGGGTGACCGCTAGTGACATTACTACTGAGCGTTTCCGTGCTTCGGAGGGCACGTTAAGCCGTCGGTCCCGGTTGTCGTCTTAGGATGGCAGTCGTTATAGCATGGTGGTAGGGCATTTTGCGAATGCCCGCCTGGCTAGCTACCACCCTCAAGTAGAAAGTCTGTCGCCAAACACCTAACGGTGTGTTCCGGCAGCTGTCCTTGAGAGCCAGTACTTCTAGGTTAGCCTGAACAACATCTTCGACCACATCATCACTTACCATCAGGTGAGATAGTGGTCAAAGGCTAACCTATCAGGCATAAAAAAAAAAAAAAAAAAAAAATAGTTTTGGAATCAGCTTTATGGCCGGCCGCATTTTTTTATGTTATTATAACAAGGCCGAGTCCCACCTGATGTTAAGTGGACTAACCTCTGCCTATAACAGATGCATTTCGTCAATACAAATTGCACTGTGCCCGTCACACTGAGACGTACAGTTGTTAGGTCTCATGTGCCTGTAATTTTACTGGCTCTCAAGGACTGCTGCCGGAACACACTGTTAGGTGCTTGGCGACAGATTTTCTACTTTCGTTAGCCAGGCGGGCATTCGCAATTTATTATGCCCTTCCACCATGCGGTGAGGCTGAAACCCGTGGCTAGTTGGTTCACTCGATTTTCAGCAACACAGCATTTTGAAGCAGTGATAGCTCAGTGGCATTGGACTGCCGCGCAGCAGGTCCATGGTTCGAATCCCGCCGCGGGCTTGAGCTTCACCGCATGGTGGAAGGGCATTTTGCGAATGCCCGCCTGGTTAGCGACCACCCTCAAGTAGAAAATCTGTCGCCAAGCACCTAACGGTGTGTTCCGGCAGCTGTCCTTGAGAGCCAGTAAAATTACAGGCACATGAGACTTAACAGCTATGTCTCAAGGTGACGGGCGCAGTGCAATTCGAGACTTGTGACGAATTGCATCTGTCAGTCTGCAGAGGTTAGTCCGCTTAACAAGAGGTGGGCCTCGAGCGTGTTAAATTATAATTAATGAGTTGGCGTGTTTTTATTTTTACAAGACTGCCTAAAAAAGGAGTGTTGTGTTTTCAGGGTTCATGTATGTATGTATGTTTGTGAAATTCTTTATACCACCATAACTTCTAAACAACTTAACCAATCTTAATGCATGAGATATCGTTAGATTCGTCTTGATAGCGCAAGTGACACTAGGTACATATAAAAGAAATAAAAAAACAATCGGACTGATTTTAGACGCCATATTGAGAGAAAAAAAAAGATCTTTGAAAACTTAATTCACACTTTTGAGTGTTGAAGCCTGTTCCATTTTTAAGTAAAAAAAAAACATCCTTTTTACTGACCCTTGCTACTTACGGGATCGATTGTAATTTTCTATCAGTGACTATATCATCAAGATAGGAAAACACTTTTCAGATATATTAACCGCAGCTTATAGATAGATAGATGATTCTTTAATGTAAACACCACTAAATTACAATATAATAAAAGTGTTCCAATGGGCGGCCTTATCACTAACAGCGATATCTTCCAGGCAACTTTGGCCTAATGGAGAGTTCATGAGTCAGGAACTGGCTGGGTGGATGTCAGTAGTTTCATCCCCTATTACATGTGACCAATATTAAGTGAATCTGCCTTTGGCGAGGGTGTTATACTTTCATATATCATGGGCATATTAAGCAGTCTGATGTGATTGGAACCTGAAACAGATAATGCTGTCTTAGGTTTTCGCGATTATTACACATAGTAAGTAAACAACTTTAAACTCAAGTTTAATAATTTTGGCGATTGTATTCTAACCACATACATTAGGTTGTTTCGTGTGAAATTTATCTGTTTCATAGTAATTAAACAACTTTAAAAGGTTTAAATCGCGTATATTTATCATTATTTTTGTCCCGACGCGACGTGCCAAACACTTTGCAGTGATCGTGGTCGCGGGGTGACTGACTGGTGTTTGAAAGCGTCGGGACAAAAATAATGACAAAGTTGTTTAATTACTATGAAACAGATAAATTTCACACGAAACAACCTAATGTATGTGGTTAGAATACAATCGCCAAAATTATTAAACTTGAGTTGGGAGTGCATTCAAGCAAAACAAAAAACAATTAGTTTGTGCGGTTTTTAACCCTGAAATTATACGTCTTATTTTGCATATGCGTGGCATTAGAGCTAGTTCATCAGTTAAGAGCGAATAGGCAGGCAGCGAGAGAGTCAAAATCACTTTGAATAACACGAAGTATATTCAATAAACCAGACGAACAGGAAAAAACTCAGGAAATCTTACAGTTCCATAAAAATATTGATGCAGCTTTTAGCCGGACCAGTCGGACACGAGGGGAGGGGAGTGGTGTTGCCATGACGACCGGCGACCCTCCGTGGGGAAAAAACGGGTAAAAACCACGGGAGCTGGCGGACGGTGATTTTTTATGGCGTCGTACATTTTTTCCGATGGAGCGCCGCGACGACGTTCGTTTCTATGTGTGAGTGGTAGGGGATCTGATACAGGATGTCTGGGAATATTTTATTTACCTACTGGGTTGAAGAGAGTTACAGGGATAACAGACAGCATCATTGATTTCTACCATGATATAACAGGGATAACAGACAGCAACATTGATTTCTACCATGATATAACAGGGATAACAGACAGCATCATTGATTTCTACCATGATGTTACAGGGATAACAGACAGCATCATTGCTTTCTACTATGGTGACAGAATATTGGAATGTTTCACGGATACGTTCAGTAAGTTCCATGCCACAGATCCATGGTTAGATCCCCACCGCCGCCCGGCCGCCGGCTTGAGTCTCACAGCATGGTGAATGGGTATTTTGTCAAGGCTCGTCCGATTAGCTACCATCCTCAATAGTAATGGTAAAATCTATTACCCAACACCGGCAGCAGTTCTTGAGACCCAGTAAGTAATTAAGAAATAACAGGCACATGACACAACAACTGTATTCAAATTCAATTCAAATAATTTATTTGCCAGAATACAAACCTTAAATGTTACATTTCGAGAAATTGCACAAATGTGCATCTGAAATTTCAGTATGCAAGGAGACATGCTAACAGTTTGTCAGAAGTCGCAATAATCGTAACTACATTTAAACATTATATTAATTATCATAATATATAAATCCCTTGAAATTCTAAATGCTCGTGTACACTATAAAGTAATTGTCTAGCCATTTGGCCATCTAATTGTTTCTGTATGTTACAAAATCACAAATATACGATAGGAAAAATTTAAGTAATGTGCGGGATTCGAACCCGCGAATCGCTCCATTCCAATACGATGGTTAAACAACGATAGGAAAGATTTGAGTTATGACGTCATGTCATGTTAATTCAATTGGTTAGAGCATACCCCGGCTCAAGGGGTGGATGGACGCGGGTTCGAATCCCGCACTTGACCTAAATTTTTCATATCATATATTTGTGATTTTGTAAAGTAATCCGAATAGCAGGCGTTATTGCAAACCTAACAATAGTAAATGTTTCTGTATGTCTCAGGGTGATGATGAGCACAGTGTACTTACTTATGACGAAATGAAACTGTTATACGATTTGACTTATTGTCAAAGGGATCAAAAAGCTTAGGCAGAAGTTACTGCTGAACATCAGGTGTGCGTGTTTTGTCACAATTCCATAAAAAGGTACATGCTTGGTGTAAACATCGACCGGGCAAATGTCGTTCGATCATCCCTGTCTGGCATCTTGATGGACTTACTGAACGGCTTTGCGCATCCGCCATGATAAGTTTCAAGTTTAATTTGTATAACATATAGCCATAATCATTTCGAAAATAGATTTTCAACCGTTACGTAGTTGTAACGGTTGAAAATCTAATTTCGAAATGATAAGGCAGACCCGTGGGGTGCCGGGTTAGAATTGCACATCCCCATATCATACCCGTGGGTGTCGTAAGAGGCGACTAAGGGAAAAATACTGGAAGGTGGGCAGCAGCACCTTCTAAAGAACTGCCATCTTACATTGCGATCCCCAAGCCGCCTGCCAAGCGTGGGGATTATGGCAAATACCCCCTTAATAGGGGAGGCTGTGATCAGTAGTGGACGAGTTCGGCTGTTACAGTACAGTACAACTACGTAAAACCACATTTTGTTCATCTCAATCATCAGTTAATCATTCAGTCGGTTTGACATTTGTCTATCAAAATGACAGTAGAGCGACTTTGAACCTACAAATTTTCAGGGTGACCGGTGTACGCTCACCGAGACGTATGGTGTGATCTTAAGAAGTTACGAATGATCAAAGATACTTTGTGAGGGATAATGAATAGATTCAGGCGATAGGTTGCAGAAATCGTTTATTATTAACATTTTTTTTTCTAGATCGTGCACTGGGAGTGTCAAGACTTCCCGAGGATGCATCGTGTTGTAGCAAAACGCGTCGAAAATTAGTCCGGTTTGGCCGCGTGGCGTTTGTGACGTCACGTCAGCTTAACAGGAAAATTAGACGGCATTGTCACTAGATATATTTTTAGTGTTTTTCTTGAATATTAATTTAATGTTCTCTTAAAATATTTGTTATTATTTGTGAGCGATGTTATTGAACGCACTTCATTTCGTACTGTTAGATGCTGGACACACCGACTAAGCGAAACAACACGTTGTATGCTGAGGTCATATATTTTATTGTTATATGGTAGCGTAGTATTATTATTTGTTCTATGGTAGTATGCCGGATGGGGTGCCGGGTTAGAATTGCACCTCCCCATATCATCCCGTGGGAGTCGTACGAGGCGACTAAGGGAAAAATACTGGAAGGTGGGCAGCAGCACCTTCTAAAGAATTGCCATCTTACACTGCGATCCCCAAGCCGCCTGCCAAGCGTAGGGAGTATGGCAAATACCCCCTTTATAGAGGAGGCTGTGTTCAGCAGTGGACGAGTCGGATGTCACAGTACAGTATGCCAACACAAGCATCGATGTGAGCTGGGTGTTATTGCAGAGCGTTCTTTACCGGGTTTATAGTTTGAATACCTGAATAGGATGATTTTCTTACAGATGGGAGACTTCAAATAACTTTGGGATCAAGAAAGCGGCTAGCCATATATAATGAATGCCAATGCTCAGTGTTGTTAGCAGGGCTCGGAATTAAGTTTCTTGTAAATGGATACACTACAAAAGGACGGACCATACCGAAGGTAACTGACAAGTTCATACTTTATAATATTTTCATTTTTGCAAAAACGCATACTCTCCGGATTACATAACAAATTACAAATTTACACGAGGAAAAATTATAGCCTTGTGCGGGATTCAAACATGCACCATCCACCCCTATAGCCGGGGCATGCTTTGACCTTTTAAGCTATAGGAGTGGATGGCACAAGGTTCGAATCCCGCACATGACTATATTTTTTTCTGTAGTAAATTTGTAATTATTCAAAAATTGTTCTATGTACACAAAATAAGACTTGTTTTGTTATTTCGGTACTCATCTAAAATATCCATGCTTGCCCTGCCAACCGCACACTATTTACCTATTAGTACTAACAGAATAATAGTAACCCTCTATGTTTAACTTAACAACGAAATGCGTATTCTTAGTTTCATTCCAAGAAAATGAAAAAAACAGTTAAAAAACGTTTTATATACCGAAAACGATTTAAGATATGTTCTTATTCCTAAACGTTTTTTATAACGTTCCGTTCGAACGAAACCGAAATAATATAGCGTTTCTTAGGACGGTGGTGGTGATATTCTAGCCCGGGCGTGGGATGCCGGGGGAAACACTAAAAGTTTATTTTGATATATTATAAACATAACTTAAAAAATAAACAAAAGGTACTCAGTAGGTACCTAAGTAAGTCCTGCAATTCTGTAGGATAAACGGGACCGTTTTGTTTGAGAACCGATTTTCCTCACGTTCATGCAGAAAACACTGATTTTGCTGGAGGAGATTTCGTGCTGGAGGTGATTCCTGGACATTACGTGGAGGACCTAATTAGATCAAAGTCGTAGGGTTGACACAAAATTAATTCTTTCAGTCTGCTCTATTACTTCTATATACCTACACATATTTCATATATATGTAAAAAAAAATTCACAAACCTCATCCATGCCTTCATCCAAAGGCCTTCCTCTATATCCACAATAGAAAGATCACCCATAAAATTGACAATATTTCGAGGGTCGTCTTTATGCGTACAATAAAGAACATCGAGAGATACTTAGATTACTTATTACGAAATAGGTCTTCTAGCCCATGGGGTGCCTGGATAGAATGTCACCCTTCATCTCTTCTCGTGGGCGTCGTCAGAAGCCACTAAGGGTAAAATACCAGAAAGGGGCAGCAGCACCTTCTGAGGAATTGCTATCTTACACTGCGATCCGCAAGATGCTTGCCAAGCGTGGTGATTATGCCCGAGGGGGGCAAAATGTCAAAATCCTTAATGGGGGAGACTGTGTTCAGCAGTGGGCATTTTACAGTAAATTACAGGAAGTAGGTAATACACCGTTCTCTGTCATCTTGTTCTCTAGACTATAAAGTTTTGGTGTTAGTTTTTATATTATTTAAAAGGACGTGCACACCCTGTACGGCGTCCGAAATTCTCCGAGGAGAGCTAAATCGCAATGTGTATGTGTGTGTGCCGAGAGTGGAGGCTGCAAATATTATAAGTATGGATTTTATCCCCCTTCTCCCCACCGCCTCCCTTACAACCCACCCCGCTCGGAAAAACGGAGGTAGAGTCGCCATTGCTTTTTAGGAATATGGACACTCTATTATGAGCTATAGGATGTGAGATGCCAATATTTTTTTCTTTCTTTTCTCATCCACTATGACATTCAAACTCTATTATACTGATACTTAAAGTTATTGACCTATTATATTTAGTTCAACAGGCAGTAAACGGGCGAAAACCCTTTTTTAAAAATCGAAAATTCTTTCTTCTGGGGAAAAATGTTTGATAATAATTGTTATCTTTGAAGAAGAGGGGAGTTTGTCGTGATAAAAATACTACACACGCTCAAGTACCAAGTACATAGTTGGGTGTAACTTTAAATAGAGATAATATAAATATTACCTACATAAATATTAACGTTATGTTCTCTGTTATAGTTTCGGATTAAATGCTCAGGATATAAGCATTCAATCTTCGAAACTAAGTACGTTATGAACAAATAATAAAAAATAAGTTTTTTTATGTGATTGTGACGGACCAAGCACCTGATGTTAACCGTAGTCCGCACTAATCTCTGCCTATAACAAATGCATTTTGTCCGAACGAATTGCACTGCACCCGTCACACTGAGATATACCTACAGTGGTCTTATCTGCCTGTAATATCACTGGCTCTCAAGGAGTGCTACCGGAACACACTGTTAGGTGCTTAGCGACTTATTTTCTTTCTATGGATATAATGAAAGGAGCCCATATATTCATACCCACAACAATATATTTTTTGTACCACTACATACGATTGTTTTATGAATCAAAAATACTAAATATGAGTCGGTAGTTATGGTATCAGTTCTACCTAGGTTTTTTATTAACGTCTCATTCTAAAAATTCTAAAGTGATACTTACTTACTGATGAAAATTACTTTACTTTCTCTTCATAAACATTTGAAACAAACTGGGTACGGTAAATAATCCTGTTTTTCTGTTTGTCTGAATTTGTAGATACTCAAAATAATAGTATATAACAATAAGTTATCCGAAAATACGATTATCATGGCAACACCAACCGTTGGGAGTCTAAAATTATGAGAGGCAAGTTTCCTACAGCCGGTATACGAAAGGAAAACTGAAGTCATATCGAGTCATAAATCTTTCGATATTCCTTTCTGATACGATTGTTAACGTTGCAAAACAATCGTTAGTGCGGAATAGTCGCTTATTTTCCCTTTCACTTTCTTTCGGTGATTATTTATTTTCAGTCATGCCCTACTTTTTTGTTGTAGGTATAGATGATACTAGATGTTAGAACATGGATCACTTATAATTTGTACAATAAACAATAAACTCTATCTCAGGTATTCTCTCATGTCTCTCATGCATCCCCCTTGATAAGAAGGAGATTGTCCATGCAGTCATGTTTACAAATTCTACAGGTTAGTGAAACCATTACGAAAGTTAAGTGTTTGAAAAATCCCTTATTTATTTCAACGAGGCCCGTGTTGTTGTGCCCTCATATCTTATCTTATCTAGAATAGGCGTTAATGTTGTTTCCCGCTGTAATAATACTACTCCATCGGGCTTTGGGCGGCTAGGAACTAGCCTCTAAAACCCTGAAGGGTGAACTTCACTCCCCATGGTTATACGAGCGCAGGAGGCGTGAAGGTCCTTCTAACTCTGTTTTCAGCGGACGCCGACAACACATCGGTACAAAAAAAGAAGTCGACAACAGGCTCGAGGGCACCACTGTGATAAGGAACTCGGCTTGATTTTTTGTCCAGATTATTTGGGGAGATCAGATACTTGCTCCGGTATATAACACAACAGTGTTGCACCGCGTGGACCCTGCGGATATTTATTTCTGTGACTATTTGGAGAGACACTAATCGGGGTTTTATATTTCCTGGAGCTCACCGTCAAAGTCAGTGTTTGATCTTGTAACCTTTGATAACTGCACACCTTGAAACCTCACCTTCTGGGGAGTTTATCTTAACCGGGACAACTTGCAGATGACACTAACGTTATGGCTACGATGGGGTCATCCGGGTCCACATGCCTTGAACGGCGACGGCAAATAGACCATGCCGTCCCCTATTGGGGTTTAAAATTATTAATGAGCACACAATTCACGTCACTTTCCACTGTATAAAGGTTCAGGCGTCCAAGCGGTTGATGAGTGATATTCGCATAGAAACAGAACTAAATATTATGTTGTTAGTTGCTAACCTAATTATAACATTATAATCTATGACGTTATTAATTAAACAGTGATAAATTATGGTTATTTTGCGATAAATCCATGCATTATAATTAATAACATACAGGATAAATGCATTACAAGCTACATAAATGGTGATAGCTCTCTGGGTTTTTACCTCCTTTTGTAACCCATCGTATGCACCTTGATCGAAAGCATTCTAATGGCCATAATATAGGCAAAGTGCATGTAACAGAGATGAGAATTTTATGATGGATGGCTGGTGAATAGATAAGACTAGGAATAAATATATCAGGAAGAGCTTGAAAATAGTACCGGTAACAGAAAAGTTGAAGAACTGGATGGGCATGGTAATGTGGACATTTATAATGGACTCGGATTGAAATGAAAATATGAATGTATCACGTGGGAATGAAGAAAGATAAGTGTACCTAAGCACTGACTACACAGTACTGTATGAAAGGTGTGTTTATTAATATGACATGACAAGTAGTAGAACCGAGTTGAGGAATAATAATATAGAGCTGACCTTCGTGTGGAGCAAGGACATGAAAAGTGCCTATGTTCAGTTATTTATATCCAGTGTTGTCAACGAACCTTAAGGGTTTTCAGTAAGACTGTAAGAGATAGATGATAATAGATAAGAATAGAAATAGAGAACGAAACAAACTTAAATGAAATCATCAGTCCTGACGATGCTTCGTTGAGAAGTGAAAAGCATTTTGAAGATTACTCGGGACAAGCGTATGATTTTTCTGCAGACATCCTTTGAGGGGCAGAGGGTACTTAATCCATGCGCATCATGGATAATGATAACAATTGACTTTAATTCATAAGAGCCCGAATTCGAATGCATGTGATGCTAACAGTTAATACTGCAAACAAGCAATTGGTTCAAAGACAAAACCATAGTCAAGTACGACGCTCAAGTAAAGTCAACGACGCCAAATGGTGGTATATAAAATGTAGTGATGAAAGACTACTACAATGGCATTACGCCTTAATATGACCGAAAAGGTATAGGCAGAGGATATCTACACAACTGGACTTAGCTAGAAATGTTTTCGATCCCCTGTAACAATAGGACCAAGCTTATTTTAGTCTTCCAGACACAGTTCTAGACACCGGTTATTATTACACATACGCGTCTGGGTGTTGTATTTTAAAATTTATAAATACGAAAATAGGATAATCGTGGAAACCGCAGAGCTCGGAGCCTTCAACTATGTTTTAGTCTACAATTTGAGGCTCGTCAACATCGTGAAGACATTTTTTTTGAAGTGCTCGTAGCGTAATTTGCTTAGCCTTTCTTAACCGATCAGCTAAGTTAAGTGACGTCCGCCGCGGTCATGAATTGGATGGATGACCGCTAGTGACATTACTGCTGAGCGCTTCCGTGCTGCGTCGGTCCAAGTTGTTGTCTTAATGTTAGCAGTCGATAAATCATGGTGCTAGGAATTTTTAGAATGCTCGCCTGGCTAGCTCCTACGCTCAAGTAGAAAATCTGTCGCCAAGCATGTAATGGTGTGTCTTTGAGAGCCAGTAAGCTAAGTTAGCCTTAAACAACATCTTCAACCACATCATGACTTACCATCAGCTGAGATAGTGGACAGAAAGAACTCTTGATTATATTTTTTTTAATGCAATCTAGTTTTAATTACGATATAATGACTTATCCCTAAGTTAGAATTTTTTATTAATTCGTATTGGGGGAGGCTATGTAGAGCTGTGGACTATCCGGATGATACAGTAACTTTGGTATGTTTGCCTAAGCAGGATAAAACAATTTAAATTTGGTAATCTTCTCCTTGCTTTACCAAAGAAACTTCTGTTTGTTAAATAGGGCTTGATAATAATGAAGTTATTCATTGTAATAGTGACTTTCGTGCCACCCTTTAGCAAAGGGTTGTGTAACATCTAAAAATAGTGCAGAGCTATACTTTGCTTGTCACTATTACAATGAATAACTTCATTATTATCAAGTCCTATTTAACAGACAGTAGTTTCTTTGGTAAAGCAAGGAGAAGAAATTACCTAATTTAAATTGTGTATCTTCTCTACTAATCTATGGACTTGTAAACTGTAGAATGATTTTGCCTAAATTTGAATTGATTTGATGATGTGGAATAAGATTTTTTCCAATATAACTGGCATTAATCTTTTCAAAAGCAATTTATCTAATACTTTTGACAATATTACTTATAGGCCGGTATGATGCAACATCTTGAGATGGCTTCAAAGGTTTATTTTTTATATATATATAAATAAACCTGGAAACCCATCTCGATGAAGATGGTAAATATCAACTTTCCATTATAAATGGCAAATAAATTAGTAGGTATCAATATTGCATTAAATTAGTATTTCAAAAACTTCACACTAACTTTTGGACATTTAAACATTTTGCAGTTAAAAGGTCATATCCATGCGTTTTTTTTAATCTGCAATTTTGTTATGGTTTCTTTAATTCTTTTATAGTAAATAGTTTTATGAGTCAATCATGTTTATGAGCAGCTAATTCATGAATTATACATTTTTCTTTATTATATCGAATATTGGTACAAATATTCTCATAATCTTGCATACCTCAAATACAGTA
Source organism: Plagodis pulveraria (assembly GCA_963890685.1). Taxonomy (NCBI): domain Eukaryota; kingdom Metazoa; phylum Arthropoda; class Insecta; order Lepidoptera; family Geometridae; genus Plagodis; species Plagodis pulveraria. The sequence continues at coordinate 9,901,493 of OY982950.1, forward strand.
GTTAGGCGACGATGCCAAAAATCTCCAGTATAAACTTCAGTATTATATTTTACGAAAGTGTTACTTACATACTTTACTTACTTTGTACTTGAACAGTTGGTTCTTTACAGTAAAGATTACATAATAGGTATTTGTACACATCGAAATTCTGCGTACGTATGAGGCAAGAGCATTACTTTCTTTTTCAATAATAATCGATGATTATTGAATCATTTCAAAAGGCCCATTCGACAGCGTAATAAAGAGACGTCGGTGAAGGGTTCTTTCCACATGGCGTCCATTGTGCACACCCCTTTCGCACAATCACTGTGAGTGCCGGATTAAAAAAAAATACCTTCTATATGATTTTATCAAAAATAACCACCCTTTGATTACGTTGGGGATGAACTATACTTTATGTACCTACTTATATGTTTGATAGTATCCCAAAATCAGGGACGATTTTGAATCTCTCTTTAGATCTATTAAACATGTAGGTACATTGAGAGTTTTTAAGCTTGTAGATTAAATATTAGGTCCTTACATATGAAATTGGCGTTTTGTATGGGAGGAACAAAAAGTCGAATATTTTTTAATATAATATATTTAATTAATCAAAGTATGAACCATTATTTTCTATGCACTTTTGCCATCTCATAGGTAGTTCATTGATCCCTTTACTAAAAAAACCAGTCGGACGGGAATCAATAAAATCTTTGAAGGCGATTTGGACTGCCCCATCGGAGTTGAATTTTTTCCCTTGCAAGAAGTTATCCAAATTTCGAAAAAAATGGTAATCTGTTGGAGCAAGGTCCGGGGAGTACGGAGGATGTCTTAGACTTTCCAATTGAAGCTCTTCTAATTTAGTAGCCGTCTGTAGCGCAGTGTGTGGTCTAGCGTTGTCGTGAAGCAGCAGTGGCGTGGAGCGATTGACCAGCCTAGGTTGTTTAGCCGCTAGCTTTTCCATCATGGTTTGCAATTCCTGACAATAGACATCAGCCGTAATAGTCTGGCCAGATTTGAAAAAACTGTAATGAACAATACCGGCACTAGTCCACCAAACGCTTACAAGTAACTTTTTTGGGGTTAATTTTCGCTTGGGGCAGGATTTGGCTGGCTGGCCAGGATCTAACCATTGCGCTGAGCGCTTCCGATTATCGTAAAGAACCCATTTTTCATCACAGGTAATGATTCGGTTTAAAATACCTTCATTATTGTGCCGGTTTAGTAATGTAACGCAGCAGTCGACGCGCGTTTGCCGGTTTGTTTCAGTCAATTCGTGAGGTACCCACCTTTCAAGCTTTTTAATCTTCCCAATTTGCTTCAAGTGAATTAAAACAGTTTTATCACTAACATCGCAGCCTGCAGCTAACTCGGACGTGGTTTGCGATGGATCCGCTTCCACAATAGCCTTCAACTCTTCATTATCAACTTGAGTCTCAGGCCGTCCACGGGGCTTGTTCTGCAGGTCGAAATTTCCAGAACGAAAACGTTGGAACCAAAAACGAACTGTGTTTTCTTATGCAACACGACCGCCATACACATCATTCACCCTTCGAGTTGTTTCCGCAGCACTAGTGCCACGGCGGAACTCGTACTCGTAAATAATGCGATATTTAAGGTTTTCCATTTTGTAAAATGAGTGACGCAAACAGAAAAAAACAGAAGAAAAAAAACAAATGAATGACGATCATCGAAGCACAAATACATGAGTCTATAGCTGTACAAATTTGAATTTGGAATTCCTTACCAAAGAGGAGAAATTCGTGATTAAAGTGGCCAGTACGAAAAACGCCAATTTCATATGTAAGGACCTAATATATTTTAATGAAGACACCCACCTCGCGATCATTTACAGTACAATGACTTATGACGTTATGATACTACAGACGTCTTTGGACGTAATGCTGTTATGCACCACAAACTAAACTAAAGTGAAGTTTGCGCTAAATTCCATATTGTTATAACACTTTTAAATGTTAATCCTAAAATTAAATGTATTCCATGAAATTGCGGGTATAGTTAAGCAGATTTACTTGTCTATATGTATTGGTGTAAACTAACTAGTGCCTAAAATTATGTTTCTCTTCAATCATAAGATTCATAAGTCAACGATGGAAGAGAAACATTAGACTTATAGGCTTGTCGTTCATAATTATGCTACCTTTTTATATTTTACAGTGAACAGAATACGAATTTCCATACTTAACTTCCGCTTAACCGCTTAACATCAGGTGGGCCTCGCTCTTGTTCCTTCACAATAACATAAAAATAAAAAACCATAAAAAAAACTCAATTTTAGTCATTTTGTGTTGTTATACTGACATAGATTATTTTTGCTACCTACGTCACTTTCATGTTTGTCTGTCATTCATTGTGAAATCTCTCTCAAATTTAAACAGTGTAGTTTTATGAATTGAATAAATTATTTTTTTATGCTTGATAGGTTAGCCTTTGACCACTATCTCACCTGATGGTAAGTGATGATGTGGTCGAAGATGTTGTTCAGGCTAACCTGGAATTACTGGCTCTCAAGGCCAGCTGCCGGAACACACAGTTAGGTGCTTGGCGACAGATTTTCTACTTGAGGGTGGTAGCTAGCCAGGCGGGCATTCGCAAAATGCCCTACTACCATGCTATAACGACTGCCAATCTAAGACGACGACCGGAACCGACGGCTTAACGTGCCCTCCGAAGCACGGAAGCGCTCAGTATAGCATACAGCTTTCTCCGTAATAATGTCACTAGCGGTCACCCATCCAACTCATGACCGCGGGGGACGTTGCTTAACTTTGCTGATCGGTTAAGAACAGCTAAGTAAACTTCGCTACGAGCGCTTCAGAGGCAAGAAGGTATATAGACAAATATTTCTACCTTCTTGCCTCTGTACCGATAAGCTACATAATACTAAAATAATTATGATTGGAACGAGCTCGAGGCCCATCTGATGTTAAGCGGTAACCTCTGCCTGTAACAGATGCATTTCGTCACAAGTGACGAATTGCACCACCCCGTTACTCTAATTAATAAGTAGTTAATTCTCGTGTGCCTGCGGCCTAAGCTAGCAATGTAAGCAGTCGATAAATACCCTTCCACCATGTGGGGATCGAACCATACACCTGCGGTACGGCAGTTCATATATAGATATAACCGCTAGTATCACATTGTGTGGGTTTGTCCATATCATTACAGTGTGTTTTTTTTACGGTAGGTTTAGGCGGTATGCCTTTATTAACAATATACTACGAACTATATACAACACTTTAGCTACTACAATAAAAGCATTTAGATCCCTATAAGTCATTGCAGACTCATAGGCAGTCCAAATGCTCTAGAACACTACCAGTTGTCAGCGTGCCCAGCATGCTAGCAACATTGCCCCGTTGAATTGCAATGCTTATTCTAATTCTTACAGTGTTGCATATATAGTTTTAGTACAGATTTCCTTTCTGTAGATAGCCATTATCCCAGCTTATTTTTTTTAATTTTAGATCGAAAAAGAAATGGTGCGCATTTCACAAAGGGAAGGCTTAGTTTTGAACAAATCCAGTTTAAGCTGGATATTGTGCTTGCGGATTAGCCTTCTGCTTCCTCTTATTGCACAAAAGTCAGATAAGTTCATTGTCTTATTGTATCATATTAATATCGGTTCAGTATTTTAAGTCCCAATAAGGTCACCCGAAGGCGTATTTCTTCTAGGTTTTTTTTTAATATTTGATTGTGACGGATCAAGCCCGAGGCCCACCTGATGTTAAGTGGACTAACCTATAACAGACGCATTTCGTCAGCGATGAATTGCAGTGTGCCCGAGACACTGAGACCTACAGTTTTTAGGTCTCATGTGCCTTTAATTTTTGTGGCTCTCAAGGACTGCTGCCGGAACACACTGTTAGGTGCTTGGCGACAGATTTTCTACTTGGGGTGGTCGCTAGCCAGGCGGGCATTCGCAAAAAGCCCTTCCACCATGCGGTGAAGCTCATGCTCGCGGTGGGATTCGAACCATGGACCTGCTGCAAGGCAGTCCATAGCCAATGCCACTGAGCCATCACTGCTTCTAAAGGTTAGGTTATTGAGGCGTAGTATTTGGAGTCTCTTTTCATAAGACATGTATTTTGTAGTAGCTCGCTAGAGCATGTTTTCCTAGTCCATACCATAGGTTACATATGTAGAAGACTTCCACAGTCATGACTCGGAATGATCTCCGATGACATATATTTTGTTTCACTACGTCTCACTACCAAAACTTTTTGATTCTGCCAAGTAAGTAGCTGTTTGTAAATAAGTAATCAACGAGTACTTATAATTTTCTATATAATATACGATTAATAATGCACTTAGCATCCGCATTGGACGATATCGTTCATTTCTATATATATGTTATAATTACGACTATCTATAATGCTTTTTTCATGCCTATTAGGTTTAGCTTTTGACCACTATCTCACCCGATGGTAAGTGATGATCTTTTCGAAAATGTTGTTCAGGCTAACCTAGAATTATTGGCTCTCAAGACAGCTGCCGGAACACACCGTTAGGTGCTTGGCGACAGATTTTCTACTTGAGGAGGGTGGTAGCTAGCCAGGCGGGCACAAAATGCCCTACCACCATGCTATAACGACTGCCATCCTAAGACAACAACCGGGACCGAACTTAACGTGCTCTGCGAAGCACGGAAGTTCTCAGTAGTAATGTCACTAGCGGTCACCCTTCCAACTCATGACCACGGCGGACGTTGCCTAACTTTGCTGTTCAGTTAAGAGCAGCTAACCAAACTTCTCTACGAGCGCTTCAAAGCTTAGGTACTAAAATCACATCTAGATGGACATCATTGCACTCGCTATATCTTGGCATAACTCATTTGTTTCATCAATTCAAGTAATATTTACTTTATTTAGTATAATCAAAGAGACAGATAAAAACAAGTCCCAGCTGAAATAAGCCATCGTCCAAAATCTGCGCGGCTATTGACTTTCCCAAGCTTTCTCCAAAAAAATCGATCAGCACCCTACCTACCCCTTCTCAACTGTCGCAAAAAACCTTTTGGGGTGAACACATTTATCGAAGGGGAAAGGGTTGCAACCCCACCATGTATAAATTATCTATAGTATAATAAAACTGTGGATATCGCGATGTATGTACATTTGAGATATTTTTGGAAGTGATTTATTTTTTACCCTTTAGGGTGGTGCCTTCTAAATGGGAATTATTAATAGATTCAGGCGTTAATTTGCCCAAATTCATATTTATTAATAACAAATATTTGAGATAATATTAAATTAATATTTTAATAAAACACTTAAAAATATATTTAGTGACAATTCCGCCTTATTTTCCTATTAAGCCGACGTGACGTCACAAACGCCACGCAGGACCACGCAAACGGGAATAATTTTCGACGCGTTTCGGAGTAAATCTCGGCGGTCACTCTGTCAGCCCGTTCCCGTTGAGATAATTTCTATTATTTTTTCGTTGGACAGTTCATTATTATTTGGAGTCCATCGCATTTTCCAAAAATTATCAGAGCGCTTGGTCGATGTTACGTGTGGTCAAAATGCTAGCATTTATTGGGCTCAACGAATAAGCATTGCAATCCAATAGGGCATAGATGTCAGGATATTATGCCCGCTTCGCACGCATTTGGATTGATTGAGGGCCTGCAGTCGCCTTTAGGTTGCCTAAATGCTTTCATTGTAGGTAATGCTGTAGTACCTACTGTTTACAGTTTTGAGTGTTTTCTTAGCCCAGCGCCGGTAACAATACAAAAAGGCAGATTATAAGGACATTCGTCCGGGGAAGACTTATTTGTGCCCTACGAATAAATTTGTAAAGAAAACAGAAGAACCTTACCACTCGGACGCGACCAATCGGATGTGATCATTTCTAAGCGCCAAATGAGTTAACCAATCCAATTTAAAAGATTGTGCGTGTTTTATACTAGTTACGCCCCGCGATTTCACCAGCGTGGTGATTGATAATGATAAAGATAAAAAATATTCTACGTGTTAATCCAGCGTGTCATCTACCTCCATGCCAAATTTCATCAAAATTGGTCAAGCCGGTTGACTCTGAAGAGTAGCAAACCTACAAACACACTCACAAACTTTCACCTTTATAATTTTAGTGCGATGATGATAAAAAATATTCTATAATATGTGTCAATCCGGCGCCTCATCTCCTCCACACCAACTTTCATCAAAATTGATCAAGCATTTTGAGCTTGAAGAAGTAACAAACTTAAAAACACACAAACATTCGCCTTTAAAGTATTAATCGGCACGGCAGTAGATTTTAAATGCTGTACCTACCTTATTACACGACTGCCCGAACAAGGAGGATTGTGTTTTCAGGGTTCATGTATGTATGTATGTATGTTTGTGAGTTTCTTGATTCCACCACAACTTTAAAACAGCTTAACCGATTTTAATGTATAAGATATTGTTAGATTCGTATTGATAGCGCAAGTGACACTAAGTACATAAAACAAAACAAACTGGCAGATTTTAGACGCTATGTGAGATAATAAAATATATGTTTTCTTCCAAAACCCATGAGTGGAGTATCAAAATGAAGGGCTTTAAAGAACGAATATATATACAGGGCTATTGGTAAGATGCTAACAACCTCTTAGGGTTGACTTCTGCTAGTCCTAACAAACATTTTGTTTTTTTTTTTATTTGACTTTTTTTTTTTACATTTTTTTTTAATGCCTACTCCGAGCCAAGAGCGCCCGCCGCGGTAACACTGGACCGCATCGTGGTCCCTTTGAATAAAGTTTTGCATGTTTACATCGAGCAATGTAATAAAAAATATGAAATAGTACATTACAAGCACAAGAGACTTTTGAGATCAGGTGGTCCTCGTGCGTATTCAGTCAAAAACATATAAAAAAAACACAACAGTAAATAAAAAAAAAATTGAGGATTTTTTTTCAGAACAAATAAAAATCATCTCAAAATGTTTGTTAGGACTAGCAGAAATCAACCCTAAGCGGTTGTTAGCATTTTACCAATAACCCTGTATATACCTATATAATAACTTGCAGTTTTAATGTCATAAGTGTCTACAGTCTACATGATTTTCCTCCTAAAACTCCTCAGCCATGTGCGGGCGGGCATATCCACCCGCGGCTTGGTAGCTGCGACATGATGCTTCGTACCCCCTCACTATCAGATGTACCCGGCCATGTTTTATTCATGCTGCGTCCCGCACCCACGCTTGATTCACAATCAAATCTTTTTGTTACTTATCTACTCTTTCATATATTTGTTCGGTTGATTGAGACACGTCGCATTTATTTGTTTTGGCGACTTAGTATTTTTTTTATGTAATAAAGTCCCCCGTGAAGTGCCGGGTTAGAATTGCACCTCCCCATATCATCCCGTGGGTGTCGTAAGAGTCGACTCAGGGAAAATACTGGAAGGTGGGCAGCAGCGCCTTCTAAAGGACTGCCATTTTACACTGCGGTCCCCAAGCCGCCTGCCAAGCGTGGGGATTTTGGCAAATACAACCTTAGGGAGGCTGTGTTCAGCAGTGGACGAGTCGGCTGTTACAGATGTAATAAAGTAACGAGACGGGCCAGTCGCACGCCTGATGATAAGCTTGACAGTTGCAGAGTTAACGTTCTCGTTCTATTTGACATTATACTGCGCTCATATTTCCGACTCAATAACATTAGAATTCCAATTCTAATGTCTCGTTTACCAAGTAATTTGATTAACTACAGTGCCGTTCACGCCTAAACATAGAAATTTTGCACACTACTGCTTCAATGCAGAATATCTGCCACTGTGGTTGTGTTACTAGAGGTAATCTTGTCAAGCCTTAAAGCTGTTTATATTTTCATGAAGGCGATGACCAACAAACGGAAAAGTAAGGTGATTGTCTCTCTATTCTCTTCTTCCTGTCCTTATTCCACGATAAGTGGTGATGGAACATACCTAATATTTTTTTTCGTAAGATATATATATACAGGGTTATTGGTAAAATGCTGACAAACCCTTAGGGTTGACTTACAATAAAAAAAATTTGTCTCAAAATATTTTACCCTTATCTTACGTAGTTATATCCAAGCTTGGTATTAGAGGTACAGACATAGTAGAAAGTACCATAGTAGAACCCCTCTTTCTACTATGGTACAGAGTCTGCTGTAGAGTCTGCAGTACTGCCGAACCAAACGATCATATTTTACATTCTATTGTTTTACTGTAACATTTAAGAATCCGTAGAGGGCTTCACAGCTGCTAAATTAGCAGCGCGCTTTCAGCGTGTAGGAAAATCAAACAAACTCTCGTTGAAATAAGGATCATTTCAACGCGCACCCGAAGTGGCATTTACGCAAAATGCCCGAGAAACACACAAAACATTACTATTTTATTAAACTCAAGAAATACGGGATAAAAAAGGTAAAGTTAATCCCGTAGTTTTTAGTCGGGTATCAAATTTCTAAATAAGACAAAGTAAGTAGGTAGGTGCTATAATTATATTTCTTGTCAAGCTTGTAACGATAGGCGCTAACGAAAGTTAATTGGAAGCATACTGGTTCCGGCTTCTGCAGGTCTTTAAGATGTCACCAGTACTACTATTCGTAAGTACATAAGTACGCGGGCAAAATGCCCTACCACCATGCCATAACGACTGCCATCCTAAAACAGCAACCGGTACCGCTCAGTAGTGATGCCACTAGCGGTCACCCATCCAACTCATGACCGCGGCCATAGTAGAATTCTACTATGCCGCGGCGGTAGATGATCAGCAAACTTCGCTACCAGCGCTTCATTAAAATTAAAAGTAAGTAACAAGTTAATATTTTAAGACGGTCAAAATCCTTAAAATTTTAATTATTTTGATCATAAAAGAAATCATGTGCATGAAGGTATAGTTTGTTTCTCTCCTACGTCCATTGCTGCAAGACTAGCGAAAAAAACTCACAATATCACTTGGGTTGAATGTGTAAAATATCAACATTATCATGTTTTCTGCCAGAAGAAAAATACCCTAGAAATGTTCTAGACGTAGCGCCAAATGCGCCAAAACGGCAACACTGAGTGAATAACCGGGATTGGCGATAATTCTTTATGGCGGGAGTCGGCGTTGGATTGGGGACGTTCGGTATTGCGCTGTCGTTGTCGATTTTGCGCGCCGGAGTCAACTTGTATGCAGCTAATGAATTGTGTGAATGTCTCCAGCTTACTCAATCGAAATTTCTTAATTCTGAATATGCCAATATTTAGAGCATATTTTGTGCAATTATGAATACCAACTCAAAATTTAGGTGCCAAATAAACTTCGACGCTACGTGTGATTATTAGTGTGTTAGCTGACGTTATGGTCTCCAGCTGACACATGCTGTATATACGAAACGGCTGAAGATGTGGTTATATACTATAGCCAGGGATTTAGAGCGTACTTTGTGCCAATGGCACAAAAAAATTTAAACGTCATACTTGAAAGCTGTAGTAGTTATGACTCGATTTTAACGTGTAAGCTGGAGACCACGTGTCTACAGCTACTCATCTGTACTTCAACTCAGATTTGTATCATGTAATTGCTTATCCTGTAATCGATACGGATTTCCCGGACACTGTTTGAAAAACCCTGCCGGACGCTCCCCGGACGCCTAAACTACGACAAATCCGGGGAATCCCGGACGGATGGCAGGCCTACTCATAAGGCGCATTATCCCCTTATTAGGAAGTCCATCAAAAAGCATAGGTACTTATATTCTAAAGACGTTAACTGTACGGGACCATCGCTTCAACCTGAACTTCTACGGTGTCCTAGTAAGTACTGTACTGTAGGTATCAGCCAGATTGTCCACTGTTGAACACAGCCTCCCCATTTCGAAGCGCTCGTAGTGAAGTTTGCTTAGCTGTTCTTACTCTCTTCATTACTTCACATGTACATGAGATTGGTTTTAATTAACATTAACATAAAAGTGTAGGTGTCAATAGGTTTAATTATGTTTGATATGTGCTAAGAACAAGTTGGCAAACCCGCGAAATCACGTGAAATATATATTTTTCTCAATAATTGAAGTAAGAAAAGAAAAAATCATGATTATGCAGAAACAGCGCCATCACGCGGATGATTTTGCTTAGCGATACGTAACGTTTAACCTAAGCAACATCCGCCGCGGTCATAAATTGGATGGGTGACCGCTAGTAGCATTACTGAGCGCTTCCGTGCTTCGGAGGGCACGTTAAACCGTCGGTCCCAGTTATTGCCTTTGGATGGTAGTAGTTATAGCATAGTGGTAGGGCATTTTGCAAATGCCCGCCTGGCTAGCTACCACCCTCAGTAAATCTGTCGCCAAGCACCTAACGGTGTATACCAGTTGCAGTCCTTGAAAACCAGTAAGTCTAGGTTAGTCTGAACAACATCTTCGACCACATCATCACTTACCATCATGTGAGATAGTGGTTAAAGGCTAGTCTACCAACAATAAAAAGAAAATACTAAAGGCGTGAACTGTATATACGGGACCATGATTGCTACTTCGCGGTACAAGTCAGTACAGTAGGTAAGTACTATTGTTTTAATACATTAGCATCAGCTATTTCTGCATGGTGGAAGGGCATTTTGCGAATGCCCGCCTGGCTAGCGACCACCCTCAAGTAGAAAGTCTGTCGCCAAGCACCGAAAGGTGTGTTCCGGCAGTAGTCCTTGAGAGCCAGTGAAATTACAGGCACAATGAGACTTAACAACTATGTCTCAATGTGACGGGCGCAGTGCAATTCGTGAGTTTTCATGAATTGCAACTGTTATAGGCAGAGGTTAGTCCACTTAACATCAGGTGGGCCTCGAGCTTGTTCCGTCACAATAACACAAAAAAATAAAATAAAAAAATAAGAACGTCTTGTGCTGTTCCGATCACTGATGTAAGTTATTGTAAACTCAACCCGTATTTTTCACCGTACTCACATTTTTTTCAGCGCCTTCTAAGGAAGGCAGTGGTTCTCAGTTCGACTTTACGTAACGTTAACGTAATTTTTTTGTCTTTATGACGTGACTTCTTCGCCAATTATGAATTGATTTTGTTGATTATTTTTTATCGGGTATAAATCCAAGTTAGGCCATTTAAATTTCATCAATCTCAGTCGAGTAGTTTAAGTTAAGTCAATTAAATGAATAATGAATTTTCGTATCTGGACGATGTAATAATTGCGACTTTAGTCAACGGTTGAACATAATTTTAGACGAGTGACAATGATCTTGTAAGCAGTTCACAAATAAATAAGTATAAATTAATTTAAAAAAATATAAAAAAACCCGCTGCAAATTATTTCTTTTCGTTAAACGTTTTATTGTTCTATTGATATTAAAACTGCAGGTTTTATATATTTCTGGAATCTGGAACTTCTATGTTAGCCTGAACAACATCTTAGACCACATCATCACTTACCACCAGGTGAGATAGTGGTCAAAAACTAACCTATCAGGCATAATAAAAAAATAGTTTGAAACCTCACTTGATGGGTTTGGAAGAAACATATTTTTTTATCTCACTATATGGCGTGTAAAATCCGCCAGTTTTTTTTTAGGGTTCCGTACCCAAGGGGTAAAAACCGGACCGTATTACTGAGACTTCGCTGTCCGTCCGTCTGTCACAGGCTGTATCTCAAGAACGGTGATAGCTAGACAGTTGAAATTTTCACAGATGATGTATTTCTATTGCCGCTGTAACAACAAATACTAAAAATAAAATAAAATAAATATTTAAGGGGGCTCCCATACACCAAACTTGATTTTTTTACCGGTTCTTGCTCGATACTAATAACGGTGACAGGTAGACTCTTTAACTATTCACAGAATATTTAGTTACGGAACCCTCTACATATTCTATATCTCTTATTAATAAATCTACATATTACTATATCTCTTACATTAATACATATGTACGGTATCAGCCGGATCGTCCACTTTGCCATAATCCGCACGCTTGGCAGGCGGCTTGGGGATCGCAGTGTTAGATAGTAGTTCTTTATAAGGCGCTGCTGCCCACCTTCCAGTATAATTATTCCCTTAGTCGCCTTTTACGACACCCACGGGATGATATGGGGAGGTGCAATTCTAACCCGGCACCCCACGGGGTTACATATGTACTACTATGATATCTCTTACATCAAAATCGGTTAGGCCGTTTAGAAGTTATGGTGAAATAAAGAAATTCACAAACATACATACATGAACCCTGAAATCATAACTCTCCTTTTTTGGACAATCATGTAAAAAGAGTGAATTTAAAAATAACGGAATCGACTTCTAACAACACACAAAAGTATGAATTAACTTGTAGAAGTCGGACAATGACAATATGAGGTCAGTGTTTTAAATCAGCATGGTACATACTTCATAAAGTTACGTCGTAATAAGTTTTGGTTCAGTTTTTCAAATTCCAACAAGCGTTTCCATTTACATAACGCGTTACCTTAAAAATTAAAGCATCGAGACAATCATAATGAGGAGTTAATTCAATGTCATACTTTAACTAAAAACTATTCGGGCAAAGGTCAAATGTGATGAATAATTGAGTTTTTCTATTTCACTAGGTATTACATAGATTATGTAAAGGTAATTGTGTTGTAAGTAGCTACTGGCACTTGAATAGGTCATAGTAAGTAGTAAGTTTTGAAGCGCTCGTAGCGAAGTTTACTTTGCTGTTCTCAACCGATCAGCAAAGTTAAGCAACGTCGCCCGCGGTCATGAGTTGGATGGGTGACCGCTAGTGACATTACTACTGAGCGTTTCCGTGCTTCGGAGGGCACGTTAAGCCGTCGGTCCCGGTTGTTGTCTTAGGATGGCAGTCGTTATAGCATGGTGGTAGGGCATTTTGCGAATGCCCGCCTGGCTAGCTACCACCCTCAAGTAGAAAATCTGTCGCCAAGCACCTAACGGTGTGTTCCGGCAGCTGTCCTTGAGAGCCAGTACTTCTAGGTTAGCCTGACCAACATTTTCGACCACATCATCACTTACCTTCAGGTGAGATAGTGGTCACAGGCTAATTTATAAGGCATAAAAAAAGAAAAAAAAATTGTGAATGTTACAACCACGTTTTTATTACGAGTAAGCTACTTTCTTTACCTAAAGGAAAGACTTTTGGGGACTTTGGGCGGGCACATCTGCAAATTAGAAAATGCTGGACTAAAAATGGTGGACCAAACAAGCGGAAGCATGTATCCATGCTTCGTCCATGTTCTTCTTCATCACGTCCATCCATGGTACCGACTTCAAGAAGTTACTTCAAACATTTGAGTGTTGAAGTCGGTGCCATTTTTAGGTTTTTTTTTTTAGATATTTAATTCTTGTTTGTAATATGAGAGACATGTTGTATGTAAGGGCAGGTGGGGGATTCACGAACCGTAGTGGTCAATCCCGAACATGTTGATCTACCTACATAAGCGGTAAAAAAAATGCAAAGAAGCATTATAGAAGACCTTTCTACGGTATACAATAATACAGGCATGTTCAGGTGGGTAACAGATTTTTTAATGGTAAGAGTTTGGCATTTTAGCACATTAGCTACAATTAAATCTTTTGCTGTCAAAAACACGCAAGATCGATGTTTTTTTTTTCTTTTCAACATGACAAAATACGCCATTCAATTTCAAATCTTATCTCACTAGTTCTAAAGTTGAATAAAGAACTTTTTAAACATCAAGAAGTCTAAGTAAGATCTCTTTAAAAATCACGAAGATTTTTTTATAATTCTTTTGTGCTTTTTAAATGAAAAGACGATTAGGAATGTCCATGTTGTGCGTTTTATAGCTACAATGTACTTTTATGGGTAGTAAACGACAAAATTGATTGATGAGTTTCAATCACACCTGCAGATTTTATAAGGAATGCAAAATTGTGGCCAGATTTGGCTATTATAGTCTACGTGACCGAATGTTAAACCATGAAGGTAAAATTTTTATCCATTGTAGGATCTAAGTTTTAGGAAAAAGAGGTTCCTTCCTGGTTCCTTCAATCCCAAATTAATAAAGAAGATAATTAGTTGGCTTACTACGTATATACAGTAGATGCAGGAGGTCTGATGGCGGAAAATATCATTGCCAATGATTAATTTGAATTATTAAATATTGGAAATTACTATTCTCAGTGGAAGTTGATTACGAAACCTACAACCAAAAACTACTAAGTATTATTTTCCGGATTGCATTTTTACATACCACGAAAAGCTTTCGGATCCGAAGTTCATGAATTGACATTTTGACCGTCATTATTATAGTATTTATATATAAATAATATTTATATGGTGTTTAGCAGCAATCAATCCGATATGTTTGTTTGTCATCGACATAGTCTCTACATTTTTTGTTTTATAAAAGAAAACGATTGTAAAATACATTACATGATACATATATATGCATCAAATACCTAAGTAGTTTATTCATTACGATACATTTAAATTATACCAAATAAGTACCTATACCTACACAGATATTAAATTATGGTATTAAGGGCCTGTTTCAGAATGTTCGAGAAAGTTCCGGTTATACTACCCAGAACATATTCAATAAATAAAACACTATCTTTGCGTTTCACAGTCATCGATTTAGCCTATCCATCGGTTAAAGCTTGAAACGCACTGCAGGTTATCTGTAATTTTTATCATTCAGTTATTTTATGTGTTGGTTAGCAATCCGAAACATTATTAGGACATTCTGAAACGGGCCCTTAGTGTTTCTTATTTACCGGTTTTTACAAATTCATCATTAAAAACCTACACAAAGGTTCCAAAATCGCGATAATATTACGTATTTGTCTATGAATCCGAAACGAAGACGGATAATACAAGTCTCAGTCGAAGTTATTTTATGGTAGGGTTTATTAGGATTGGAGTATTGGACGTTAGTACAAGTTCGATGTTCGTCCTTATTTCTTTCGAACCGAAAAGTTCCGAAGTAAATTTTTGGGAGGTCTCTTACTTCAACTTCCATTGAGAACTGTCATTTCCTAATTCAAATATATCATTGACAGTGACATTTTCCGCCTTTTAATACCTATGGGAAACAACAAAGGAGTCCAAGAGTATAGCAATTTTATTCGAACCGTAAATAAATTTATAACAAAATGATACTGAACTTTAAGTGGCTCGGAATACGAGTAAGTGTATAAATTAATTTGTTTGCGTGCAGCAGTTCTAATGTTGCCAGCATCAAACTACCAGTTTCTAAACAGAGGGTTTTTCAAGGGGTATTTTTGAAACATTTTTAATTTATCTGCCCTTTTCCCATTATTTTTAGCGAGGGGTCAACTATAACAATAGACGAGTGCATTTTATGGTTACAGTTTTAAATCGGGTTGCAATATACATATTTACTGATTAAATATATATGTAACAACAAGTATGTATGGGCAACAATACTGTTACGAACGTTACAAAAAATGTTAAAAAGGTCAATTACGTGCCATTACGTCAATTTTAAATTAACTACACTATACATTTTAATGATTTTTTTACGAAGACTTAAGTAATGTTTAAAAAAAGAATTACAATGAGTTATAAATAATTGAAAAGCTGTTATGTGAAGGTTGTTTGGAAAAGGTTGAATATATTTCCCGAGGAACATATGACCTTTGGAATTAGAGTATACCTAATATAGATTATTGGGAGTATTTAAATTTTTCCAAGGCCCATTATTCTCAAAAAATAAATGTTCATACATTTGTATAGTACCTACCTATACGTTAAACGTTCCCCCTCTGATCTTGTTATAGGCTAGGTAAGTTCGATATCATGCTCTTTTGCCACACTATTCCTTAAACATAAAGGAAAGTAGATGAATAAAAAGACAAAACTACACCAACAGTTTTAATTTCTTTATTTTTGGTAATGTAATAACAGACACAATCATAATCCAACTACCTTCCGATATTTTAACCTCTTACGACACCCACAAGGGAAGCGATGGGGGTGACATTATAGCCCCATGTAAAGTCTAGCACACATAAGTTTTCATTATCGTTATTCCATAAAAACGTAGGTAGTTTCGACATATTTTGTTGCATACCAAATTTTGCAATTTGAAGACTTTTTAATTTACACTATTTCAGTTTTGACTTGGTAATTAAGATTTGACGAAACTCTGTTTATATGGTCTGCGTGGTGCGTGAAGGGATAGACAGAGTTGTCTAACTATTCTATTAAAATAATCTGATCTTTCATAGATCCATGGAATTGGGCGAATCTATTGCCATATACGAGGCACAAATACAAACTATGTGCTGTTCATTTTTTAGCCATATAGACCCAATGACAGTCCGATCCGGGGAGCTAGCCAATGATCTCGAGATATCGAAGTGTCGCTAAGCACAGATTATTAAAATAAGCAAAATTGTACTTTTAATTATAAAAAAAGTAGGTAAGAACATATTATATAAAATTGAAAAGCACATAAGATCGCTCAAGCTGCGAACCGGAGCGGTCCAAATTGCCACTAAGCCGTGGGGGTCACGCACAATAGCCCCGGTCACACATATTGACACCCGGACAATAACCAGGGGTCACTTTTATTTGTTGCAGAAACTTAATTTATAATCTTTTCACACACACCATTAAGAAGATTACTAAAATCTACCCTTTTTCCTTGATAACAATTGAACATTGTTACATTTTTGGCGGAATAAAATAAAATGTAACCGAATTCAACCATTGTCCGGCCAGTACCTATCCAACCGTTGCGTTCGATTTTTGACATATTTTCAAATGTCGAACTCTTGTGTTCAAAGCGTTGATTTATGTTAGAAATTATTTGAAATTGGAATCTTTAGGGATGGGAAAAGATGTTTGGGTTATGGGTCAATAGGTTCGATTGTGTTGAGATATAAATTGCATAACGGTCAGGAGGTCGCACACGTCTTAAGGTGAGCTAAGGTTAACGGTCACTGGAAGAAATAATGATATATGCAACCTTTTTTTTCAAGCTTGTTCAGTTTATTTTTTTATACTTCGAACTATACAAATTGATTATTTTGTACATATCGTTGACGGTATTCTTGAATCTGTCCCTTTTCTTTTCTATATAATGCTAAGTCCAAGACTGCTATAAGTTTTAATAATGCCGCTATTTAACCTTGCTGCAACTAAAAACCGGTAAAAAGTCTGAGTGTACAAACCGACATAAATAGATATTTTATTTTTATATAAGATATATACTGTTTTATACAACTTTGGACAACCGATACAGTTTGTTTTGTTGACTGCGATATAATATAAATAAATGCAAATATATATGAGTAATATGTTACCTACACCCACTATTTATATTTAGGTCCATTCTTAGTAAATTAGTATGAATATACATAGATATACATCAACAAGTATTAGATACTAATATCATTATTTCAATAAATAATTATATTTAATAGTAATTGCAGTAGATGCAATATACAAGTAACATATACTACACAGTAACATATACTTACAAAGAATCGAATATTTTAGCAGCAATAGTACTATAGAGACAAAGTGAGCCAAACTTATGTATAGTACCACCAACTTAACTGTGCAGTTCTCGAGGGCGCTACTGGTCATGGAAATCAACTACAAACTGTCACAATTTAAAGGTATGTTGTAATTCTTTTTTCTGCCGCCTGAACAGATAAGTTGGTGGGACTGTAAACACATGACAAAAATACAAACTAGTGTTTTTGTCATCTTTCTCTGTAGATACCTATACCTAAGGATAAAACAATATTACAAGTTAAAGTAAAATTATACAATAATGTCATCCTCAGATATCCGAGTATGATCCATTGTCTCTATTGCCTATGAAAAATATAGCAAAAGCAACCTTTAAACTAATACCATAAGCTAAAATAAAAATGTAACAGCTCATGTTTCACAAAATTGCCAATTTAAACAACAATGCGACGGGTGAAATTTTTCAGAAAATACTATAAACAATTTTGACCCCACGACCATTTTGACCCTCTGTAGGCCAAACAATAGTCAAGCGTCTTAGGGCGGCTGACCCGTAATAATAATGTCCAATTACAATACTTATTGAGATAACATAAATTATAAATTATACTGACTGTTAACAAAAGGACTGCATGAAGGTCACCATTAAAATAAAATATATAATTTATGTGAAACTTTTCAAATTGAATAGCGCTCTATTTTCTAACTTTGATCATTTTGACCCCAGAGCTATGAAACTTTGTAGTAAGAATGAGTAAAATAATCGATAATTTATGGATTTTAGTTACCCCATCTGCAAAACTTAGTTACTTGAGTGCAAAATGCAGCTCTTTTTCATAAAACATTTGTAAAAATCATAAAACTGCTTCAGCATCTACCAGTTACTAAATATCTACAGAGTTACATTACATTACAGACAATAGAAAGCCGTGTTAAATAAAAAAAGCAATATATCATATCAAATGACAATAAAAAGGTCGAATAGACAATAAAAAACGTACATGCGTAAACATCCCCCTAATCAAGTGGAATTAACACTATACACTCATAAAAACCGATTAAAAAACGTGAGAGAGATCGGTATCTTGACAAAAACTAACCTGCAATAACCGGGGTGGGTAAAAAAGACCCCTCCGGCAACATCACCCGACCTTTTTATCAAAAAACCTGCAGTTTTTTACAAACCTGCACAACCGACCCCAAGTTGTATAAAAGTTTTTTGTAGAAATCTTCTTTTTATACAGAAACCTATGTGTAATCCAAGGTCGAGTTTCGTTCTGCGACGAAGACGACTAATTGCAAAAGTGTTTTTTTAGAAAAAATCTGTGACGAAGACCTTTCCGTTTCGTTTTGTTGAAAATAACAGACACAAATGATAAATTCGCATTCACTTTCCTTTCATCACTTTGCTATTGTTTTGTGCAAAGTCCTTCCGAGAATGTACGCAAATCTGCTACTGGTCTTGTCAATAACTGAAACAGTAACTAAAACTAAACAATGGGCTTGGTTTTTACTTTATAACTGAGCGTATATCAAAGTATTTACCTACTATTATTTCAATAAAGGAGTCGGTTAAAAAAACTGCTTAGTTTCTTTTATTTTGAAGCGCTCACAGCGAAGTTTGCTTAGCCATTCTTAACCGATTTGCTAAGTTAAGCGACGTCCGCCGCGGTCATGACTTGGATGGGTAACCGCTAGTGACATTACTACTGAGTGCTTCCGTGCTTCGGAGAGTTGTCTTATGATGGCAGTCGTTACAGCATGGTGGTAAACATTTCACACATGCCCGCCTAATTAGCTACCACCCTCAAGTACAAAATCTGTCGCTAAGCACCTATCGGTGCGTTACGGCAGTTATCCTTTAGAGTCAGTACTAATAGGTAAGCCGGAGCAACATCTTCGGCCAAATCATTACTTACCACCAGGTGAGATAGTCGTCAAAGGCTAGCGTCTCAGCTATAAATAATATATGTAAGACTTTCGCTAACATTATATCGTTTTAGTTTTGAACTCATAAATAATAAACATAATTTGTGCCACTTCTTTTCAAGGAGTAATTTTGTTGCTTATAGTCTTCATTTTTCTAACTTTAAAATTCTTATGTACATACAAAGCCAATGGCCGCAAAAAAATTAAAACCTGTAACTTAATACATATTGGCATTACCACATGTGCAATTCGGGAACTTTTAAACCTGCTCCAGAAAATACAAAAGTATGCTTACTTTGGTTTCGTTGGCGACAGCTCTTCAGATCCGATATTCCACTTTTTTATTTTTTTCCTGTACACTCGGAAGAGGAAGCACGGCAGCTGCGTCTCGTGCCGCCGACATGCGCCTGCGCAGCTTTTTGCATGCTCAACTAACTGCCATTTTTTCTATAGAATCTCTTTTTTGTTTTCTAACCAAATGTTACAATATGATTTTGTCATAAAATAGGAGTACCTATACATAATATCAGCATTCGCAAAAAAAATATATAAAAATGCTAAGATTCAGGGAAAAGTGATTTAATAAGGCTAATATTAAGCCTGTTCACCATTTTCGGCTTTCACTTCTTACCAACAATTGACGATTGAAGTGGTCAAAAGCTAACTGTTACAAAAAACTGCTTATTTCTTGTTTAATCACAGGTGGAGCTAGCCTTATCTTTCTTGTCTGATCAACTAGGTTAAGCAGCGTTATCTACACACAGCGTGTGTGTGGGCAATACTTGGATGGATGACCGCTAGTGGCATTTCACTACTGAACGCTTACGTGTTTTTGAAGATGCGATAAGCCGTCATTCTTGGTTGTTGCATGGTGGTAAGATATTTCGCAAATGCAGCTTGGCTAGCTACCAAGTAATGGAAAATCTGTCGCCAAACACCTAATCAGGTATACCAATTGATGTCCTTGAGAGCCAATTCAAATTCTATTTGTAGTATGTTTACCTTCGACCACATCATCACTTACCATCAGCCTATAGGCAACAAAAAAGCAGCATTCATTATCTTAGTATATCTTAATGTATTGTAGTATTCTAAATATAGGATGGTTTTATTTCCTTTGATTTAAATTAGAATTTAAAAAGTAGTATGTGCCAAATTCAGTAGTATTTCGAATTTCTTTGAAAATCAAACATATGTAATTGTATCATTAAACTTGTTGAATTAAAACAAAGAAGTCGATTGACGTCATACTGTTGTTGCTGAATGAGTCGCAAGGTGATTTATGTTATTAGCAGCTGGAGCAAATTATTACACAAGCGGGTGTTTAAAAAAAATAACGTTCTCTTTCATGGGTCACTTTACTCGTCGCTATACATGATGAACCTCTTTTCTGAAATCGTGCGCTACGTATTTAAAGAAAGCAAGTCGTGCTTTGTTGATTACAAAAATCTAAAATAAAATACTTTGCAGAAAAACTATATTAATTTTGTTTTTTTTCTTAGGTGCCTTTTTTAAAAACTTCCACTGATAACATTTATCATATATTTTCATGGTAACGAATAGTCATAAAGGACACATTTAAATTATTCACTATAGGTTGCTAATAATATGCTAAAAACGAATGGAAAGAAATGAAATGAAAACGGAAAACAAATTTTTAATAAATATTGACCGTGTATTTTTATGAGGTATTCATAAACAAAACACCCTATAAAGTACTAAAATAGGCTACCTTTTCGTCAACAATAGAAGTGGACGTCGCAAAACGTGGCAAATTTGGTGCAAAAAGACCCCCGGTGGAATGCGCGAAACAATAACCTTCATTGCCTCGTACCGCAATAAATTATTTCATTTTAGCAGAAAACGCTTTTACGGCCACTCTCACTTTTTGCTACTGGTTATTTTTTGCCCGAATAGGCGAAAAATCGACACGTGGCCGATCTTACCCGCCTGTTTTAGGGCGTCGTGTAAAAATTAAGAGGCGCGTCACGGGTTACGGGCACCGTAATCATAATTGAAAGAATTTCGATGTTTTAAATTAATTTTACAATTAATTACATATCTGGTGCTGCTCACAGCAATGTAAAAATAGCGTTCCCAAAGCAAGCTTTGCTATAAATTGTATAAAGATCGTTAAGTGGCGAAAAGCTTCTCCTTTTTCGAACTTTATCAATATCAAAGTAATTTTTAAGGTTAAGCCACATTACTTGCGCCTATTCTATTGTCATATATAATCGAATGATCACACAAAGGATAAAATACTGTATATCTGTTGACACAAATGGTTTGAAACTCATTGTAAGCGATTTATTTTTGGATTGTAATCATTGTCTTTTTTTTTCCAAAATACGTATTTTATTTGTTTAATTTTTTATTAATGTACCACATGTATACGTGCGTAATTATTTTCAAAATATATTAGGTTTGCTCAAGTGACAGACGTCACTATATAAATATATTTTATATTTATATTATTTGTACTACACAATTGTTGCAATTATACATAAAACAATACAATTGAAATAATAATAAGAATTGATAGTGATTTTTGTTACCTAAATTTAAATGAATTTACAAGAGTAGTTTTGTATAAACAATATACTCATATATGCTGATAAAAATGGCGGTATTTTTTAAATATTTTTGGGTCTGTTGCTAATTCTTCTTATTATTGTACTGTATCACTTAATACACGAGTTTCGGAGAAGATTATTAGCCTGTAATTTTTCTGGCTCTCAAGGACTGCTGCCGGAACACACTGTTAGGTGCTTGGCGACAGATTTTCTACTTGAGGGTGGTAGCTAGCCAGGCGGGCATTCACAAAATGCCCTTCCACCATGCGGTGAAGCTCAAGCTCTGGGCGGGATTCGAACCATGGACCTACTGCACGGCAGTCCATAGCCAATGCCACTGAGCCATCACTGCTTCATATTTTGGAGTTGTGTGCATTGTTGTTCAGTATTTTTTACGATAATACGTTGAATATTATATTAAGCGCGCTAACACCATGATCGTGTAGTTAACAAACCTAGCTACAAGCGCGATAAAACTGATAAAATTTTGTATATCCCGCCTTAGTCGTCACTTTCCACCTTAAGAATACATTCTTAACTACTTTTATCTAATATACAGATAATTATATAAAAATATTCCACAAACTTCAGTTTGATATCGAGATAGGCAATAGCAGCTCCGGAAAAAATGCGCCGAATGAGCAGTATGCAACTACCACAGCCACTACTCACACCGTAAGCCACTACTCACACCGGCATGAGTAAGATGCTGGTGCACATTGAGCTCACGAAAAGTTTTTAAGCCCTCATAAACCTAAAAGCAGCTGCTATTACTACCAACACGAGTATTCCATGGAGAGCGCTCCGAGAACTCTACTCCAGGCAGAATAAGACGGACAAGTCACCACGCCTGTTGGCAAGCGTCACGCCTGTCCATTATGCGTTCGCCAGTCTGAGACGTTAGTTTCTATGTCTCGATCACCCAGTAATTTCGTTTCTACAGTGCCCTTCACGCCTAAACACAGTACCGAGTGCTCGCACACTACCGCTTCAAGGCAGAATATTTGACACTATGCGGTGATATCGGTCAAGACGGGCTCCTGGTAAAAAGATCTACCACCACGGAAAAATAAATGTACAGGAGATGTAAGTATAAACATTGTTGCTCCGACTCCAGATAGGAAGTAAGCTTAGTGTTCGCCTAGTCGTGTACCTCTATTCGTAGTAGGACAGTGCGGCAGTACTATATGCACTCAGCAAACCAAACCAGGAAATAGGTTAGATTTACGGCTAAGTGCAAAGCTGCCCATTAATAATGACCAATCAATAATAACATGGACGAAGGGACATAACATGTGCCCGGGTAACACCATGGCAGATACTCTGGCCAAAAACGAGGCAAACGAAACAGGTATGTGCTGACGCAAAGAGCCTTTGCAAGCCATCAGCAATGGAAATTCGCGGACTATTGCATCGTAAATAGAACAACATAACCTGTGGGATAAGTTATAAGATTGTAAACAGGCAAAGTATTATTAACGTGAAGCAATGATGGTCCAGTGTATGAGTTACAATCAAAGTCCCTTTGACTTTTTTTATTGGTAAGCCTTTGACCACAATCTCACCTGGTGGTGAGAGTGTTGTCGAAGTTGAAGTGTTGAAGTGATGATGTGGTCGAAGGTGTTAACAGGCTTATCCTATAATTTCTGGCTATCAA
The DNA here is from genome assembly GCA_963890685.1 of Plagodis pulveraria. Classification (NCBI taxonomy): domain Eukaryota; kingdom Metazoa; phylum Arthropoda; class Insecta; order Lepidoptera; family Geometridae; genus Plagodis; species Plagodis pulveraria. The sequence goes on from OY982950.1 coordinate 9,925,059, forward strand.
GGACAGCTGCCAGAACACACCGTTAGGTGCTTGGCGGCAGATTTTTTACTCGAGGGTGGTCGCTAGCCAGGCGGGCATTCGCAAAATGCCCTACTTTATAATTTAGACATTTATAATTAGATATATAATATTATATTGAAATATTATTCTATTGCCGTTCAACATAGTGTTATGGAGATAATAGCAGGCAAGAATCTGTAAATGTATTTTAAGGCGATCCTGGCCAGAAAACGCTTTACAAGAATTAACTTTTATCAAAGAAAAAACTCAATTATTAAATTGGAAAACATATGTGTTATTTTTTAGTATATGCTTGAGTGTTATCATACATCTGATACACATAATAAGTAACTACACTCGATCGAAAAAAAACCCAAAGTCACCTCTATTTTGAATTTAAAACCGATTTTTTTGTTCCTTATTAACAATATTTAATTTTAAATTAATTTTTAATGCATTACTTAGTTATTAAATCAATTAATTCATAAATAAAAATATTAGAAAGTTATCATGTTAATTTTATATGATTCTTTAACATGAATTCATGGTATCCTAAATAGTGCGGCCTGGGGTAGCGTAAAATACCTAAAGTGCATGGAAAGCCTCGCCTTAACGATGTGTTAAAAGTATGTGACAACCGTTACAGTATTTGTTTATATTATACAAGTTACATGTGGTAGCTTGACCATTTTAGTTATGGTTTGACAGAGGTGGAATGTTTAAATCAATGTTGTCGTTTTAATAATCACAAACTAGGGTATCTTATCAAAATGTTTTACCCGTGCACTTATATTTCTTCTGTGAGCTCTGTAGTATCCTAAAAAGAACTTTATTATAAAGTCGCAACCAATTATCTAAGATGTTTTTACAGCACAACAAAACTTTAAGGCTGCGTACAGATCACGATTCGCCTTTCACAAAACTATGAGCACGAGTTCAAAAGCTGTTCCCACCACGTAAAAATAATTCCGAGGCCATATTTGGATAAAAAAAATTTTGCTAACGGTCGGTGCGCGGCGCTTCGTCAATTTTTATTACGACATATCTCGCCTCTTATAACTTCTTTGGGTAGTCCACAGCTTTTCAAATGTTGTTGTTGATATAGTTGTACACAATTCCTAGGAAATATATCCAAAAATATATTCCGAGCCTACCTAGGAAATGGGTAAAATAATGTTTCTAAGATTCCTTAATACACACATTTCCTGTGAAATGTATGTATTTCCTAGGAATTTTATGTTTATATCGTTTTCAATTTTTTTTTGGTTTGGGGAAAATGCTTTTACCCATACCTGCCGGTGGTGGGGGGCACAGGCTATAAACAGATAAATTCATTTACTGTTGATATTTATATATTTATTAGAAATGTGTGTGACAATGTTAATTTTTCTATAGGAAAACTGTTGCTATAACAACAATTTACCTTGATAATACTCTATATCAAAGCTGAGAGTTGTAGGGTATACAAATATATAATTCATTATAAATATTATTTGAAACGCTCGTAGCGAAGTTTACTTAGCTGTTCTCAACCGATCAGCAAAGTTAAGCAACGTCGCGCGCGGTAATGAGTTGGTTGGGTGACCACTAGTGACATTACTACTGAGCGTTTCCGTGCTTCGGAGGGCACGTTAAGCCGTCGGTCCCGGTTGTTGTCTTAGGATGGCAGTCGTTATAGCATGGTGGTAGGGCATTTTGCGAATGCCCACATGGCTAGCTACAACCCTCAAGTAGACAATCTGTCGCCAAGCACCTAACGGTGTGTTCCGGCAGCTGTCCTTGAGAGCCAGTACTTCTAGGTTAGCCTGAACAACATCTTCGACCATATCATCACTTACCATCAGGTGAGATAGTGGTGTTTCTGTCACGTCATCGTAGATTATTCTACCATAATCATAATCAATAATTTATTGACATAGTTATTAAAATGTGTAAAACACTTTTTTTTGTACTGTGCCTACACATGCAGACGTGCAATTATTATAAGGCTTTTTGTCATTGAATTCTATAAATTATTATCTGCTATGAAAACCTTAATATATATAATTCAGCAAAATACAGTAAGATAATAAAATATTGCTTGATATAACAAAGTATTCTCGGATACACGGGGTTTTCAACGTTATGCAGACATACAAGGTACAAAGAATTGAACTCAGTAGCTCAAAATGTGATGAATTATTCCAAAAGCTTCTCTCCATATAAAACAAACAAATCCGTACTTAAAAGATGTGGAGATAAGTCCAAGTCATTCATATAACTAGAAAGAAAGCGGCAGCCGGGGTGGGAGAAGGGAGGAAAGGGAGGTTTGGAGGGTGCGGCCCTCGGGATAGATTTGAAGGTACAATCATTTTTTATGCGAGGGGGATGAACAAAGTAGAAGGCTTGTGTACACTGAGACCGTAAAAATAGTTTAAATATAAACAAAAAAATCTAATATTGAGAAACTTGTTAAAGATAACATAAAGTAACGTTATTTTAGTTAATCTAAAGTGATAGTTACATGTGGAAGCAAACTAAGTAAAATAGTTTTAAACTAAACAAAATAGTTTTTATTTCTTACAAAAAGCTTTGTTTTTTATATTTAAGTACCAAGGAAGCAAACAACCATTTTAAGGGAGAGAGTATTTCTTTGCATCCATAGCGGAACGAAGGATCTAGAGATAGATTTTTGTCCGTGTTTACGAGAAATAAACTAGTTCTTTTCGAATAGAGAGATATAGATGTGATAAAAAACTATATTAATTATTACGTTGATAAAATTGGCTCATTGATAGAAATAGACAAATGCTTGTATCTAATGATTCCATTAGAGTATTTATATAAGAAAATATATACTAATCACTATAGCAATAATATTTATGTAAGCTTCACATTTTTTCTTATTAACATTACATTAATTATACATCTAGTTTTTACGAATAACTAAATAGCTTGATAATTACATCTGGTTATGTTTACCACAAGTAACAGAATACTTTTCACCGGACCATGAATATTGAGAATTTATAAGTATAAATGAGTTTGCCTCACATCCGCAGCAAAAACCGATTTTGATACGAGTGTTTTTTAGTATTATTTTTATAGGAGCATTGACGCATGCTAAGCGAGTGTTTTTTAGTTGTAACTTAAACGTTAACTCGTTTTTTAGTATTTCAAAAATTTACATTTCGTGACCTTTTACATTTTTCTTTTGCGGACTTGACATTTTTATATCGGACGCATGCTATTAGGTACTTATTATTTGTTAAGAAATTGGAATCGATACCAGACATTAGTGTGGTTAGAATAATGTGTGTAGGAAATAGTGTGGTGATTTCGTTAGGTACTTATATATATTTTTACACATGGGCAAATTTGTTATATACGTTTACATTTTATAATTAAAGTATGGGCACTGTTGGTTTGATTTGCATATAAACCTAGGATGAAATATATTCTATATATTCAGGATTTATCGATGCTTATAAAATAGTTTTAAAAGAGTATAACTGTTTCCTTATTTGTGTCAGCTGCATTAGATAATTATTATTTAAATGTTTAATATATTTAATAAGTAAATTTTAACAATGATGGATTCAAAGTCAATGAGAAAAAATCATTAGCTTCGCATCTAATTCCTATGGATTTTCTTCAGAATAGTATACAGGGTTATTGGCAAAATGCTAACAAACTTTTAGGGTTGACTTCTGCTCGTCCTAACTCCTAAGAAACATTTTGATATTATTTTTTTTATTTTGGAAAAATAATAATGTGTTTTTCCTTTTAATTTTGCTCTTTTTTAATATATTTTTGACTGAATAAGCACGAAGACCACCTGATGTCAAAGTCTTTTGTGCCTGTAATGTATTATTTCATATTTTTCATTACTTTGCTCTATGTAAATATTCAAAACTCTATTCAAAGGGACCACGGCAAGATCCAGTGTTGCCGCGGCGGGCGCTCTTAGCTCGCAGTAGGCATTAAAACACAAAAAAAAAGCCGAAAATGTTTCTTAGGACTAGCAGAATTCAACCCTAAGAGGTTGTTAGCATTTTACCAATAACCCTGTATACCATATTGCGAAAATTTTAATTAAATATTCCTTTTCTAAGCATGGGTTGCACCAATTTAAACGATGGTAAAATTCGTAAAAAAAATAATTCGATATCGACCTTGTTCCGAGGGAATCATGAAATTGACGAATGAGTTGACATTAATCGGAGATGGTGCAACTCAGTGAAGGATTTAACCATCATCCCCTTCGAAGGGTTCCCGCCTTGTCGTGGCGGTGGGGCTTAGTAGCCGTGGCTTCGTCACCCACGGTGAAGCGAAGAGGAACCAGGGGCGGTGCTGGCTTGGGTAGTCGGATGGCCCCAGAGGGGCCGCTCCACTGGGCTTTGCCTCTAAGTCCAGAATGGAGCGGCAACGGGTAGGCTGCGGTGCTGTATGAGCAGCACCGCATCTGAGGCAGGCTGTGGTGTTGTATGGGCGGCACCACAGCTGACGGTGAGGGGCCACGGCGGGAGAGGAGTGCCGGTATCACGGTGCGCCGCTCTCCCTACCTTCCGTGGCCACGGCGGGGCCGCCACCGTTGGATGGTGGACGCGGAGGGGCCGCAGGGGAGGAGGAGTGTTGGTATAGCGAGACGGCGCTATCCCTATCCTCTGCGGCCGAAGTAGTTGGCGACGGGGCTACTAACTGACCTTGGGCGTCGGAAGCGGGGTCGTCTGACACCCATTAGCGGGCTTGGTCCCCGGGTGGTAGCGACGTGCCATGTGTTCTGGTGCGTCGTGAGGGGTAGCACCCCCGGGGTCCGGCAACGGACAACCGTGGCGGGTTCGTGGTTGAATGCTAAAGCGTCCCTGCGATCCCGCCGAGAAGCGGTAGAGATGGAACACCGTGTGTTATTTAGTCGGTATAGGGGCACTTGCTGCTGTGGGAGTAGTTGGTGTCGAGCCCAACATATCCCGGCCACCTTCCCCAGGGTGGACGGGAATGCGTAAATGCATTTTTCAATCGGTAAAAAAAAAGGGATTTAACCATCGTTTTCTTTATAAATTACATATGGCTATTACAACGCCACCATTTATGAATGGTACGAATGGCCCATATTGCAAAACTGCTAAAATCGGGTAATTTTTTATATTAGAACTGCTTCAAACTGAGTCTTTCCCGCTCATAGTTGCCATGAATCTTCAATATAGCAAGGCCCGTCTCTTTACTAAAAGCTGCTGTTCTACCCGATAGAATGTCAAAGGCTTTTCGGGTTTCAACCAATTATAGACTTGACGTTATCTCTTTGAAAACTAAGCAGTGACCCAGACTGATATAGTCAAAATATCTCAAAATGTGGTAGATAACACATACTCGTATACCTACTTGACAAAGCACGCCTAAATGATATCTAAATTATACCGAAACCACAGATAATCTGTGCCACAGTTCCACAGTTGATTCAGAAGTCACCTCTACTCCGCCGTTATCAGTTGTAACATTTGAAGCGGAGTTGTATTGAAATAATTATCTCTCTTACTCTTGGATGTTGCGTATCTTCTATCACACACATCGGCGTAAATTGACGCCAAATTTAAAATGTATTTTTACGACACTAACCTATTATATTGGTAAATATAATAAAACTTACAAGCTCGAAGCGCAAGCAAAGCGTCTCCGTTTAGCTCTGTAGCTTAGGAAAAAAATGCTTTCGGGTGTCTGTCCGACGGATGTCCGACTGTTCCTCTACAGGTCGCATTTTTCAACCGAATTTCGTGAAATTTTTGAGCAGATTTGATAGTTATATGGATTTATTTATCGATTCCGTTTATGGATTTTTTTCAAAACAGGTGAGATATAGGTGCTTATAACTTCAAATTATAATTCAGTCTTCAGCTCACAGAGCCGCAAGTTAGGTTGTTCTATAAAATTAAAAGTGTTTGTAGCTCTCAGTACCTCACCAGCCCCTCACGAAAGTCCAAACCCTCCGTAATAAAGAGCGTGTCTCGAAACTGCCATAAAAGCTGGACGCATTACTTTTTACTCGCGATAAGGGCGTTTTCCACCGAGCCCTAACGGCCGGGCATATTTCTGCGCGCGTAAGTACTTACCTACTGGGAGGGAAATGGACGTCTGCTCGAATGTGAACGGGCCGTTATCGGACATTGGCGTGGAACTTATAAAAGACACTTTGGAATGTGAGTTTGGTGAATGAATTTTGGGAAATAGGTTTGCAAAGCTATAACCGCTATAGACTGCCGCTTGTTCTGTGGCGGGAAGTAGAATTGCTTAGTAGATATATTTTTAAGAAAGTGACCTTCAAGAGTAGCGGCTGGATAATCGGAAATGAGATATTAACTGTGTGGTTTTCAAAAAAAATACTGTATCGATGATATAGGTGGATTATTAATGTGCTCGACTGTGATCTTGATGTCAGAGTGTTACTGAATCGTACATTGACTAGAGTATTAAGTACATTTCTTGATGTTGCGTAAAGGTTTAGTAACGTAGGTAATGTCCACCTACTGGGTACTGTATCAGCCGGATAGTCTACTACTGAACACAGCATCCCCCAACATAGGACAGTTTACCAAAATCCCCACGCTTAGCAGGTGGCTTGGGGATCGCAGTGTGAAATATCAGTTCCTTAGAAAGTGCTGCTGCCCACCTTCTGGTGTGTTCCCTTAGTCGCCTCTTACGACACTTATGGATAGACATGGGGGTGATATTCTAGCCCGGCACCAACCGGGTAATTTTTTGATTTTAGGTGACCTTGAAGGTAAACTTCTCGTTAGAGGGTCAATTTTTTAATTTAAAAAAGGACAATAAATTTTGTACAGAATTTTTGCTAGCAAATCCCTGTTTTATTGCATAACTACTTGATTAACAGGTAAAACATCATTTGAAATCATACAAAAGTTTTCAAATTACCTTTTGGAACTCCTCAACGATAACGCATTTTTAAATCTAACTTTAGCTAAAATTGCACTGTGCCCGTTGAGTTGCCCCACACTGAGACGTACCGTTGTTAGGTCTCATGTGCCTGTAATTTTACTGGCTCTCAAGGACTGCTGCCGGAACACACTGTTAGGTGCTTGGCGACAGATTTTCTACTTGAGGGTCGCTAGCCAGGCGGGCTATCGCAAAAAGCCCTTCCACCACGCGGTGAAGCTCAAGCCCGCGGCGGGATTCGAACCATGGACCTGCTGCACGGCCACTGAGCCATCACTGCTTCTTACTGCAGGAAAAAACAATCTTAGCTTAAAATGTCCGTCTTAATTTTTATGAACTATGCCTTTTTTAAATTATATCTGAGGATGAAGGCGAAGACAAATTTTATTTCCGAATAGAATACTCTTTTGTATACTTTGCTTCGGTGCAAATTTTTATTTGGAGTAAGAATACCTTCTAACCGCACTAATCGAGAAAATGTATAAATCAAAGTAGGTAATCATTAAAATGTGTATCTAATCCAGTTGTATAAAGGAAAATCAATGACCTTATACCCTCATTAACGTTGCCAATCATTTGATGTATAATCATCATATTTTGATCCATTTTGTAGACCGCATATTGAATAAATGCACCATATACTGCATGGCTTCCTTTTAGATGACGCAAGCTTGTAACAGGATAGATGCACTGATTTATGTACAGACGTGGTATTTGCAGATTTTCATAATAATCAGAAATCATTCAAGGCTTACAAGTATATTTGCTAGAACTTTACTGGGGAAGTCTACTTAAATGGGTGCTTAAATCGTTTTTCCAGCATTTACAAAGACTTCCAGCAACATACCGTACGTCTATTCTAACTTCAGGTCAGGAATTATATGTATCAGGGTGTGCAGGTGTTTTGAAGCGCTCGTAGCGAAGTTTACTAAGCTGTTCTTAACCGATCACCAAAGTTAAGCAACGTCGCGCGCGGTCATGAGATGGAAGGGTGACCGCTAGTGACATTACTACTGAGCGCTTCCGTGCTTCGGAGGGCAAGTTAAGCCGTCGGTCCCGGTTGTTGTCCTAGGATGGCAGTCGTTATAGCATGGTGGTAGGGCATTTTGCGAATGCCCGCCTGGCTAGCTACCACCCTCAAGTAGAAAATCTGTCGCCAAGCACCTAACGGTGTGTTCTGGCAGCTGTCCTTGAGAGCCAGTACTTCTAGGTTAGCCTGAACAACATCTTCGACCACATCATCACTTACCATCAGGTGAGATAGTGGTCAAAGGCTAACCTACCAGGCATATAAAAAAACAAAAAAAAACAGGGTACTTAGTTAAATACCTATATTTAAAAAATATTGAGACTTTAAAAGAGAAAATAAAAATTTAATTTAACAATTAGAGGGTAATTTGTCTAGTTGTTATAACTACCTTTTACAATCGTGAGACAAATTAAAACAAAAAAAATTGTGTTTGCCTTGCCGGTAAAGATTTATTTGCCTAAAGGTGAGTTTGAATCCCTCGCTACCCAGACGAGCTCTGAAGAAGAAAGTAGTAGTAGTGACGATGCTCCATAAAGAAGCACAAGAGTGTAATTGCAGACCCTACGCAGAGTGGAAAGATAAAATCAACCTGCGTAGAGAGAAGGACCGAATTGTCGTTACAATTTGAGATTGTACAGAGGCAAGGAGCAAAAGCTCGAGGCCTCAACCGACCCCAAGAGGTCGAAGAATACATGATTGATTGATCGCTACCCATAACACATCTAACACTTCTAGTATTAAATCTCGCCCTTCACTCATGTCTGTTACGACGGAAGCCTATGATTTATACCTTAGTGATCTGCAATCTAATTTCACATTACAATGAAAACTTTGACTCTACTACTATTTATTAGTTTTTTCATCTGAGTTTGAATTCCAAAACAACATCATTAACAAAACAAATTTTACTCTCGTAAAAAGTAAAAGGATAAAAAATGGTTATTGTAGGTTATCCCTAAGAGATAGACATATAACATCGCGGATTTTTTGTAGACCCTTTTAAGGTGTATAATACTGTAGTACATTATTTTGATTTATCTGGTAGGGTTCAGCCAACGTTTGCAAATTAAGCTCAAAAAATATGTTTATATACGACACCACATTATAAACCTCTAAAATTATCAGTGTTTCTTTACTATATTATGCATGTATTATACATATAAACATTCCTCTTGAATTACCCTATCTATTAAAAAAAATGTATCAAAATCCCGTGAGTAGTTTAAAAGATCTAAGCATAAATAGGGACAGACAGCAGGAGCATGACTTTGTTTTATACTATGTTCAACACGAATTCGTTCAGGATATCCTAGATACACACACAAGTATATTTTTTTTCTGAATCTAAACAATGATCGTCTGTGTCGAGGAGCTGTGAACCTTCAAAGTGACCAAAATAAGGAAATCACCCATTATGTACTTACATCGCGTCGTAGAAGATTGTTTAGATTAATTTATTTTGATTAGGTATTTATTTTAACTAATACGTACGCTCTTTTTATTCTTACAATAACTTACTATAAAAGTACGTACTTTAATAATTACTTTTTACTAGGTTATACCTAACCTACTCTATGTACTTTATAAGATAAAATGTCAAGTTACTCTTTATATATATTTTAAACTCGAGCATATTACAATTATATTATATACTTCTAAAACACTTGGAACTGAAATATACTAATTATAATCCATTGTGATCTAATTTGAAATATGGGAACATTTTCTTTGTATTTAAGTGACTAATTTACAACTTACACATAATTATTTACAAGAATGCAGCTGCGGCATAGACCTACCTACCTATATAGATAAAAAAATAAGAATTCAAAAAACCTATTAGTTATGCATATCGAGCCAGTTTATTAATTGTTTTAATGGTATAATAATAATAAAAAACATTAGAGTGGCGCCAGACTAGTTTTGATAAATTGTATACAAATATTTTGACTATCAGTTGTTGACAGTTGTATTTGACTAATAGTGTCACGTAATCAGGGTTATCACGCGGGGAACTTTGATTCAGTAGCATAATGTTCCTGTTGTTGACCAAACCTAATTTTACTAATAATTTGCTTACATCTCATGCCTAACTCAAAACGAACAAATTCAGACAAATCTTTACGATCAAATACCATCCCTCCCTACTAGTCATATAAAGGTTATAGACCAAGAAACGCAAATTACCTGTGTCACATCAAATTATTTCATCAGTTTTCGGAGTATAACTATGATTTTTTGATTTTGTGACCCATCCCCCATTAGCCTACCGTTATTCAATTGTAAGCTATGCAAGGGCAGACTCGTGAGGTTTACAGCTCCGAGAGCCTTAGTTAGATACTGTTAGTTATCTAGCTTTAGAATACAATATCATCTACAATTATGATAGAAAAGGTGATAGATGATGTGGTCGAAGGTGATGCTCATCGACAGCTATTGATGCGAAATTGTGCATATAGCCATACCACCAACACATCTCAAACCTACCTCAAAAAGTGGAAAGTAAGAAAAAAACTTTGGAAATAATTTACTCAGGTAATAGAAAAGGTGTTATGCCAAGGATATAACATCAATGATATCTGTGGCTATATATGGTCAGCTCAATACTCGGGTAAGTTTTTTTTTTATCAGATCTAGTCTCTACGGTAAAACTTTTCATATCAAATTTGGAAGTTCCAAATTCAGATCACATTATTGACCAGCGGGATAATGAATCAAACATTATTGCCCGGCTGTAGCCGGGCAATAATGTAGTAATTTTATTAATTATGACCTGTAGGTCATAATTAATAAAATTACTTTCTCTGGGTACAGGCTATGGGTAATCTTTTGTTTTTTTTTAGTTATTGGTGTTTTATCTCCGCCTATAAGCTACCTATTGGTAAGTGATGATAGGATGGTAAACGGACTAGGCTTAGAATTACTGGCTCTCAAGAATTTGTTGGCGGAACACACTGTTAAATAGTTGGCCACAGATTTTCTACATGTGGGTGGTAGCTGCTGCCCAGGCATTATAAAAATGCCCTTCCACCTTGCGGCAAAGTCCAAGCTGACGGTAGGTATAGAACCAGGGATCTGCGATACGGCAGCCCTTAGCTATTACTTCTCGGCCATCCCTGCTTCAAAATACTCACGGGTGAGAAATAAATTATGTATTTTAAAGTAATTTTTATGTACATTCATAGATTAAGTAACTAAGGTGGGCAAAGTAATCACCCAATGATCTTTTGCTGTAATTTGTTAATACCTAATTAAAAACTTTGGTTCTGCTTGTAAAATTTGTTTATATAATTCATTAGAATTTGTTCCATCATGTTAAGAAAATTATAACGCCCAAGTGACCGCCGCCAGAGTTGATGACCATAAGCGCTCGTTTTATGAAATTTTCCATCACTCTTGTCAGAACTTCGGGTGACAGGTTCTCGCATTCTTAGAGAATATTCTCCTTAGGCTTCAAGAGTCTAAGGCTTGTTGACATAAACCCGCGACTTCAAAAAACCCCGTAGAAAGAAGTCTGGAACGGTTAAATCGGATGATCTGGCCGGCCAGTGCAAATCACCAAAACGAGATATTAAGCGACCCGGAAATAATTATTCCGCGTTCTTGCGGAGTAACCCGATTCATGGCTTGTCGATTTGTATTCTGCGTTTGTTTACTTCACAAATGTCAAAATCGAATTGATATTTTGCGCCATTTGCAATAGGTTTTTCCAATAGGGTGATTACTTTTGCTCCACTTGGTACATACGTACTAAGGAATGTCAAAAGTTTTGATTTTTTACAAGGTGCAGTGTAAGCAAATGATGAATGTTCATGTATAAACAATTAAATTTAATACGTATGTACTTGTAAACTATTTTATTTTCTTATTACCAGCTATGTACAGCCGCCTGCAATAAGAAGTAAACACTTCGTAATTTAAATTTTTGTGATGTCGCGAAGTTGTTAATTATCGAAGTTAATATTAAAATAAGAAAATATATACAAATATTTTTTTATTTTGAGATATCTGTGTATATCGTTATAGCATGGTGGTAGGGCATTTTGCGAATGCCCGCCTGGCTAGCTACCACCCTCAAGTAGAAAATCTGTCGCCAAGCACCTAACGGTGTGTTCCGGCAGCTGTCCTTGAGAGCCAGTACTTCTAGGTTAGCCTGAACAACATCTTCGACCACATCATCACTTACCATCAGGTGAGATAGTGGTCAAAGGCTAACCTATCAGGCATAAAAATATATATATATATACCTACACTTCTGGACTCATCTATTGGCCCACCTTGTATTTTCAGTTTCGTTTGGTCCTAGCTAAAATTTTATATTAGGTCGAGCAAAAAGTTTTTATGCAGTTTTGAACCTGGCACATTCACAATTTCATTCAATAGTCTTTTTTTGAATTTCGAACACAGAATTTAAAGAAACAAAAGACAATTTGGAGCCTGTTTGTTGATATCAAACAATCGAATACTAAGAAAACTTGGTTTTATTGGTTTACTTGGATTTAATTCTTGAAAAAGTGATTGATATCTTTGGTTTTGCAACAAACATTACTTATTCTTAACATTAAGGTGAGGTTCTATCAATAATCTATGGATACTTCACCTGAAGTCGCCGCCCAAGCTGTGGCACTTATTCAGGCCGGACACAGCCAAAGAAACGCGGGTGCTCAACTTAATTTAAGTCGATCTGCGGTCCGAAATGTTTATCGGAGGTACCTAGAGACTGGCGGCTTTGTTCGTCGCCAAGGAAGGCCACGATCTCGGGTCACAACTGAAAGGCAGGATCGATTCATCGTGACGACCAGCTTGAGAAGTCGTCACCTTACCTCCATTGAGATGCAAAACCAACTTCGCGACTTCCACGGAGTATCTGTGAGCGCTCGAACTGTTCGGAGAAGGTTAAAAGAACGCGATATGGTACCACACAAGCCAGCTAATGGGCCCAAACTAACGCGAGCCCACCGAACAGCGCGCCTTCATTTCGCACGCAGTCATTTAAATTGGACACAGCAAGATTGGAGCCGTGTTCTCTTTTCTGATGAGTCTAAAATTGTGTTACATGGCAATGATGGAAGGAAGAAGGTCTACCGACGTAAGGGAGAGCGTTTCGCACAATGCTGCTTTGAAGAGAGGGTTGCTTATGGCGGTGGCTCATGGACTGTCTGGGGCAGTATATCCGCGAGCGGCAAAACTCAACTTGAGGTTGTTACAGGAGCACGGCTGCCAACATTAAATGCTGAAAGGTACATTCGTGAGTGCTTAGAACCTCACGTGATACCATACGCGGACTATGTGGGCCCAAATTTCCTTTTTATGCATGATAATGCAAGAGCCCATGCGGCCGGCATCGTCAGGGAATATCTTCGGGATGTGAACATCACAGTTATGGACTGGCCAGCCAGAAGCCCAGACATGAACCCTATTGAGCACATGTGGGACGAGCTAAAAAGACGTGTTAGGGCTCGTCAGCCAGTTGCCCAGACGATGCAGGAGTTGAAAACTGCCATAGAAGAGGAATGGGAGATGATCCCTCAAAATTGCATAGAGCGGTTGATAAACTCTATGCCTAATCATATGAGAGCTGTGGTAGATGCCCATGGAGGCAACACGCGTTATTAAATTAAACCTTTATTTGATAAAACATGTTTTTTATTCAAAAATCAATTGCCTTTAACAAGGCGCATATCCGACTTGTTAGGCGTAGCTCCATGTCGTATGGTATTCTGAATTCAAATTTAAAACAATACGATCGAAAAAGATGGTAAAATGTGCCAGGTTCAAAACTGCATAAAAACTTTTTGCTCGACCTAATATAAAATTTTAGCTAGGACCAAACGAAACTGAAAATACAAGGTGGGCCAATAGATGAGTCTAGAAGTGTAGAATGAAACTGAAGTCTTTGCCACAATTTTGAAAATTACAATGTGTATACTTTTTATTGCAGGTGATTGTACCTATTACGGTTTACAAGACGGACGAATGATCGCAGGCGGACAACCAAAGTTTCGTAATAGAGATCCATTTTCAAATACGGCACCCTAAAAATAATCTATCAAATTATGCCGTGAAAGTATCTCGTTCAAAATATGTAGGTACAAAATTTTTACAATTCGGAAAAATTCATCACTTTTGGCAACCCTACATTGTGGTCAAAACTAATAAATTATTTGACCAACACAGAAATACAAGATGTGATTACATAACGTGACGGGGCGGTCGTTATGCTAATTTTTTGGCCACTTGCTGGTTAACTATTGGATTTGAACACTAATAGAGAACACAATAATTTTGCTACTTTGTCCATAAAAGCTCATACAAGTATAATCAATTAACTCAAATGAAAGTAGCCCTTCAAGAATGTTGAACACACGCTCAAAGTCAGAAAAATAAAAAGTTAGATCCTATTCTTTCTCCCTAATTTATATATAAACTATAATTTACCAAGTAGGTTGACGCTAATGAAATATTTCTAGAAAATTAGGTGGAATTATTTAAAGAGTTATGTGGGAATCCATTTTGAATCCAATTAATTTAAATAACTGAAAAAGTCAAACATAAAAATATGAATTAAATAATATTAGCGCTAAGTAGATATTTACATACAACTCTATTAGTTTCAGTATTCAGAATACAAAACTAAGTTAATTTGGTTATTTGGAGTTAAAGTTAAATAATGGTAGGTATAGTTGAAACCACAAACAGTGTATTAGTTAAATAAGAACCCTTTTTACACTGAAACTAACTGCGTTCGGAAAAATGTTAAATCTTAAGTATTGTGATAAATCACAAATGTGTGTTTTATTATTTATTTTATCTCTCATACAAAACGATTTAAGCGTTTAATTTAGAATATATGTAATTTTAGGGGAAACTAGCAAACCAGAAGCATATAATTATTACGTTAGGCTGAAGGATATGCATGCAAAATTTCGTCCATATTGTATTTTAAAACCATTGCTAAGCTATGAAGATACTTCCCGTGATAATGAACTAGTAGGAGTCTAAGCAAATACTTAGTACGAGTACAACACTCCTAGCAAGATTTACGATTCGTGCCCTCACCTAAATTCATATCCTATCAATTTTAGCATTGACGTATAAAGTTTATGTAGGTAATGCATCAACATTATAGGTACTTAAGCATGCCTTAGACATGTGACATAACTATTACGTGAACAGGACTCGACAGTGGCTACTTTTATTCATATTTTACTCATGACATTCGTGCATGAACATGATAATTCAACGGTTAATATTAGATTGAAAAACAAAATTCGAAAAATAACAACACATCGTACAGAAATGATGTCGCAATTTCAATTTCGCGCCGATTATTAATTCCACCATAGAGAAAGGATTAATTTCTCTATGGTTCCACAAACGAGATTCAATACTGCGTGGAAGAGGTATGCTCTGCGTGCGCAGTTGTAAAGTTACGGAACGGATACGATTGATTAGGGACACTCTTTCAATACAGACACAAGTGTAAAAAAGAAAATTTTAAGCGACACAGAGAATAAAAATTGTAATTAAGAAGCATTCCGATCAAATTACCTTTGAAACAAAAAAGAATGCATCGAATTCAGTCCATTCGTTTAGGAGCTATGATGCCACAGACAGACACACAGATGTCAAACTTATAACACCCCTTTTTTGCATTGGGGGTTAAAATTATAACCATCATGACCAGGGCACGTTAAGCCGTCGGTCCCGGTTGTTGTCTTAGGATGGCAGTCGTTATAGCATGGTGGTCGGGCATTTTGCGAATGCCCGCCTGGCTAGCTACCACCCTCAAGTAGAAAATCTGTCGCCAAGCACCTAACGATGTGTTCCGGCAGCTGTCCTTGAGAGCCAGTACTTCTAGGTTTAGCCTGAACAACATCTTCGACCACATCATCACTTACCATCAGGTGAGATAGGTCAAATGCTAACCTATCAAGCATAAATAAATAATAAACCATGAATTTACAAAAATATTTTTGTTGTTAATTGAGTTCACAAATAAATGTCTACGGAACCATGCTACGCGTGGCTCTTCACAACCTAGCCAAAGCCAGTTTGCCAGCTAAAACTTAGTAAATGCTTTACTTATTTTTAAACATTTTCACACATATCAAATATACAATATGTCTGGCCTCGTAAGTATTACTTTTAGCTGGTTAATCTACGGCTGTATGTAAAGATGTTTAAACGAGTTATGTTAGAGTGACGGCAAGGATTGGTTTTTGAGAATTAGTTCCATAAAACATGCGCATAACTGTTTTTTGAAGAAAATATGGCTCTTTGATGTTCGGTGTTTGTTACAGATCAGAATGTCTCTAATGCAAATCCACCCAAACATGGCAGTAAGATGTTTTCTCTACTTACCAGCTTCTAAGAGTCATTCCCAGTTGATACAAATGTTTCTATTACATAGAGTTTCTGTAAGATAGTTAGTAGATTTGGGCAGGAAACAGCTAAAATGTATTTCATCTATTTCCGAGTAGATGGTGGTAAGAATCTTATAAAGTCATATCTGTCAGACAGGCTACTGAAGGTTGGAATAAATGGCAATACTTCTTCCGGGTCATTGGTAAAAATGGGAGTACCATAGGGATCAATTTTGGGACCTTTTCTGTTTCTAACATATATTAATGATCTGCCTTGCACGGTCAAAGATTTCTGCGATATTGTTTTATTCGCAGATGATACCTCTCTGATTTTTTAGGTAGGAAATATAGTGAACTGAATCATGTAAATAATGTACTATCTAAGATCTGTAAATGGTTCGCCGCTAATAATCTTCTCTTCTTCTTCTACTCAGACGTTTCAAACACTTTGCAGTGATCGTGGTCACGGGGTGACCACGATCATCACGATCACTGCAAAGAGTAGGTCACCCCGTGACCACGATCACTGCAAAGTGTTTGAAACGTCGGGACAAAAATAATGATAAATATACGCGATTTAAACCGTTTAAAGTTGTTTAATTACTATGTCCATTAATGAATTTACATACTTACTGGAAAGTAGGAGATTCCAAATTTAAAATTACGCTTATTACTGGATTTATATATAGTTCACTTTCTGGATACGTTTTAGAGATGTTATGGCAACATTACATACCATTTTTGAGAAAACGGTATTTTTTAAAGTATTTTTTAATTCACGCTCATAAACATAAATTAGCAACTGAAATTTTGATATAAGATACACTTACTTGAGAGAGTCATATTAATTCTGTTATAAACTAGTTCTTTTAGACTTTACATAAACACAAATATAGTCATTGTTATTTTTTTATAATATAACAGAGTATTTTAGAAAGAAAAAACATAGACATGTAATTTTGTTTACAACATTGCCATGGCTACTATTCATTCCGACCCAAGAGAAGGAATCATTTACTATGAGTTTTTCCCACCCTTAGGTGGGAAACGGCGTCTTCCACCCGCTATTCAGATCAAATAAACACTACTTTCCGAGCATGAGAAATGAAAAGGAATTATGTAGGTACCTAGCTAGCAACACTGCACTTGTACTTTTAATTCTTCGTTTAAAATTTTCTTATTTGGCTTATACCAATCCCCAATAGTCCTCGAATTGTGTCATTGGTAATCCGCGGGTTTTCTTCAATTAGCCGCTTAACAGTAGCCACATTATTTTCGTTGACGGCAAGTTTCTTCACGAAATTCGTCATGTAAAGAAACCCGACCTCTCTCAAATTCAGCAAACTGTCGCCTCACGGTACTCAAACAAGGCGCTTCTCTCCCAAATGCATTTTGAAGACGATCGGCACAGTCTTGCGGAGAGAGAAAACTTTTAAAATCATAAAAAATCATCGCTCTAATATCTTTTCGGTTTAATTCCATTTTCGTTGCCTAAGTGCAACTTTGATGTGTGAAAAAAAAACAATTGACAAATGATTACCCGGCAACTTATTTTTATTACTAAAAAGTTTGCAAGTCGTTTCAAAAAATATAACATTCGGAATTCAAATAGTTCCGATTAGCTAGAAGTGCAAAACTTTTGTGCCCCATGTATATTCCGATTCGTTTTGTATTGTATCTAGTACTAGGTATATATATCAACAAATTGACTATCGAAAAATTAAATTGGTTCGGTGTTTTCATTGGGGGCATCTTTATTAGCGAAATCAACGCGCCATTGATAAATAATTATTTTTTTATCAAAATTTTCGTATTCTCGCAAGTGTGTTGAAAAACGTCGTATGACACGCGTGTGGGATATTGATCATTACTCACTCAGCTCCCTCATCGCCTCGTGTGAAATGATTAACATACCACACTTGTATCATAATGTACTATTAAAGATTAGTTTGCTATTCTATTTTTTTTATGGGATTGTGATTGTACCCGCACGAAAAAACCTCTGTATATAACACATAAATTTTGTCCCAAGTGATGACCTACACTGCGTCCATTACCTAACACATACTTTCCCATAAAGGTAGAGTAGATGTTCCGAATCGAGGTCACGCGATTCTTCCACTGCGACAGTAACCAAAACCCCTTTTTTAATTACCTAATTGACATATTAAACAACAAAAATAATGCTGTTTAACTTAGATAAGGTCGGCGTCGAATTATGTAAATATAAATATGATAATATGTGAACATAAATTAGTTCAAAAACAATGAGTAATGGACTCTTAGAAACAGACAAACATACTGTAGTATTTATGGCACGTAGGCAAAGGTAGGTACAGTACTTTGGTAAGCATATTCTTCTTTGTTAATTTAACATAAATAAATTACTACCAATCACTTTCTACATTTCCGACTTTACAACTGTTCTATGTCCTCTTTGGATGTCGTAAGAGCCGTTAAACGCCGGGAAAATGCCCCAAATAAGCAGCGTGCCGCTACTTACGCTAGGGTGAGTGTTTTTTTAATGAAGATGGGTTTAGACCTATGATCACTATCTCACCTGCTAGCAAGTGATGATGCGACCGAAGATCTTGTCAGGTTTACCTAGAATTACCGGGTCTCAAGGACACCCGAGCGTTAGATTTTGAAGCGCTCGTAGCGAAGTTTGCTTAGCCATTCTTAACCGATCAGCAATGTTATGCAACGTCCGCCATGGTCATGAGTTGGATGGGTGACAGCTAGTGACATTACTACTGAGCACTTCCGTACTTCGGAGGGCACGTTAAGCCGTCGGTCCCGGTTGTTGTCTTAAGATGGCAGTCGTTATAGCATGGTGGTAGGGCATTTTACCCGCCTGGCTAGCTACCTTCAAGTGACAGATTTTCTACTTGAAGGTGGTGGTAAGCGAGGAGGGCATTACCATGCCAACTTGTTGTTTTACTACACGTTGGGTGTAAACAACAGAGCCTCAAGTAAGCAGGCATACAGCCAGCAACGAGAGTATTCCATGTTGTCTTGTTTGTTCTTCGATATAAATCTGATTTTATGGACT
This sequence comes from Plagodis pulveraria, assembly GCA_963890685.1. NCBI lineage: Eukaryota > Metazoa > Arthropoda > Insecta > Lepidoptera > Geometridae > Plagodis > Plagodis pulveraria. Next base: position 9,944,434 of record OY982950.1, read on the forward strand.
CCACGAGTGGGTCATGTGAAGGCAGATGAAGCTCATTAATACATAAACGCCTAAAGAAATTAAAATACTATATAATTATTTCATCACGTAACTAAACTGCTGAACCAATGGAAAATTTCGGCGGAATTATTTGTTCCGAATTTCATACATTGTGTTTTCGACGCATAATACCTATTATGTCGATGTTGGTACTTATCTGAAAGAAGTTTTTTCCAAGCTATTACTACCGTACTGAATAAATATTCGTTCATTTGTTTATTGAATATGAATTTCTTTATAACTCATTATATTTATATTTCAGTATTTCGAAATTAACAAAATACTACGAACTATATACAATAAAAGCATTTGGACTCATAGGCAGTCCAAATGCTCTAGCCCACTACCAGTTGGCAGTGTGCCCATGCTGACAGCATTGCCCCGTTGTATATTATATTAATATCGTATTTCGAGAAAATTATTTTTAGTAATTTTTTGTAGCAGTAGATCTCTTTAGGAACGAGTCCAGGCGAGGAAGTTGTGCCGCCAAGCAGGAATGTTTGGATTACAGTAGGGTTTGTGTCATATGTGTGTCGGCGAAATTACAGGCACAAGAGACTTGACAACTGATTGTCTCAGGGTGATGAGCGCAATGTTATAGGCAGAGGTTCCTGCTCACTAGAACTGACTCGTGCCTATATGTATTCAGTGAAAACTAATATTTAATTTCACGGCAAATACCTACTTAAACAACTTTGTAAGTAGAAATATAAAAACGATTATAGGTATGTATATATTCAAAGAGACTTCGTATAACTAAAATTTGTCACTAAGGAAGAGACAAGGTTATTTTTTTGTATACTATATACATATTCATATGATATGGTAAGTACAACTGAATCGTACCACATTTTTATTCTGTATTTGTCCAAAAATTAAACTTAATTTACCTATTAAATGCAAAGTCAATTGTTCAGATTAAAGTTAATAGGCATTAAATTTAGCTTTAATTTAAGCGTTCCTTGCATTGCAACTTATAATATAATAATTTTGGTGGCTCTTACTGTTACTATAGGGGCCGTAATTATAAAAAAAACATTCATTATTAAATCTCATTGATTTAATGTATTTATTTAACTGCGACATCTAAAAGAATTACAATAAAAAAATATGATTAGGTCTCAAATATCAGAGGAGCCCTGAAGGAGATATTAGGGCATAGTATCAGAAAACGGAACCCTACTAAGTCGAACTAAGCCTTTGCTGCCCGTACATTGCGTCCAACTGTAAAGAAACTATATTCCCAAAGTTGTAGGAAGAAGTATCTAATCTACACCACACCTTTTGATAATGTCTTGTGATAGGCAAACCTACAGCCTACAGGCACAGTTCAAGACCACGGAACACTATACCTACTGAAAATATCTTTGTCAGAGTCGAAACTGCCTGATCCTGGTATCGAATCGAGCCAAGGACGTCGAGTTTTTTTTTTTTTTTTAATGTTATTGTGCGGAACAAGCTCGAGGCCCACCTGATGTTACTTGGACTAACCTCTGCCTATAACAGTTGCAATTCATCACAAGTCACGAATTGCACTGCGCCCGTCACATTGAGACATACTTGTTAAGTCTCATTGTGCCTGTAATTTCACTGGCTCACAAGGACTACTGCCGGACTAAATACACCTAACTTGGCGACAGACTTTCTACTTTAGGGTGGTAGCTAGCCAGGCGGGCAATCGCAAAATGCCCTTCCACCAAGTGGTGAAGCTCAAGCCGGCGGTGGAGATCGAACCAGGATACTGCGGCATGGCAGTCCATAGCTTTTACCGCTCGGCCATCATTGCTTCATAAATTGCAAGGCGACGCTTTACGCGACTCTATCAAGCAGACAAACGAATAAAATTGAACAAAAAAATGAACAAACTCAATAGTCCCTGTCGCAGGTAAGGCGCAAGCTAGGCTAGGCAAAGGGCGTAATCCTGTATTATTTATAGCCTTCGCCTCGCCCGCCTGCACCGGCTTATCGCCAAATGAATAACGGATTAAAATAATCCCCCAAAAATCGCACAAACAAACATCTTTTAATTTTATTAGCGGTATTAAAAACAATAGAGGTCTCTAACGGTTTAACCAGAAACTAGGAATATGTTTTATATTGCAGAGTTTAATCCCGTTTATCTTTCCGCACATTTTTGTGTGTAAAAAGTGTAATAAATAGAAAAATGTACTGATAAATGTAAGATACTTTATGATCAAAACTTCATCGCTTAAAAGGTAAGCAGTGTTATAAATTATAACCTTGTCAGAAACATTAAACAACCTCGCCATACGGCGGAATGTTTTGGAATAAATTTCGTCTCTGTGACGTAAAAAAATTAACGCGTTGTTTTATTGTTTTATTAATGAAAAGACGGAAGATTGATCACAGGATTGCTATTATTCTAGTCGTGGATGAATTTAACATCTGTTTATATTCTTTTATTCTTCGTTATTACAAAAGTAAATTCATAAATAATTCAAAATAAAAATATATACCTACTTTTATAACAATAATATGTAAGATTTTTAGCAATGATGGCCGAGCGGTGATATCTGTGGACTGTCGTGCCGCAGTTCCCTGGTTCGACACCCACCGCCGACTTGAGCTTCAACGCATGGTGGAAGGGCATTTTGCGATTGCTCGCCTGGCTACCATCCTCAAGTAGAAAATTTGTCGCCAAACACCTAACACCAGTCACCAGTCCTTGAGAGCCAGTAAAATTAAAGTCACATGAGACTTTTAACTACTGTACGTCACAGGGGACGGGCCAGAACAATTTGTCACTTGTGACGAAATGCATCTGTTATAGAGATAAGTCTTCTTAACATTTGGTGGGCCTCGTGCTTGTTCCGACAAAATAATATACAAATATATATATTTCAATACACTTGCTCGTAAAAACCCTAATATGTAAGTGTTTCATTACGTAGTCGCGAATTATACAGAGTAGGTAGGCATTACTATAGAAACAAAATACATATGGTGATATCGAAATGTACCTACACTTTCTCGCACGTGCTTTTTACTGTCCAGTTTAGTTTTAATAAACGGCCTGCAGCCTGACTAAAAAGATTATTGTGTTTAATAATAAATAGATTCAGGCGTAACTTTGCGGAAATCCATATTTAATAATAACAAATATTTTTAAAATATTTTATGAAAACATCAAATTAATATTTTAATAAAACACTTAAAAAATACAAAAATATATCTAGTGACAATTCCGCCTAATTTTCCTGTTAAGCCGACGTGACGTCACAAACGCCACGCAGCCAAACCGGAAGAATTTCCGACGCGTTTCGCTTCTACACGAAGCATCCTCAGGAGGTCTTGACTCTACGAGCGCACGATCGAGATTATTGTGTTTTATTAATTTGTCTTAAAATAAACCCTGGAAGTTTCTCACCTTCGTAGAAGGTCATGGTAAACAAAAATATGTTATTGCATCCTAGCATGAGGAGTATCAATGTAAAAAACATACTGTATTGATGTAAAAAATAAATAATGGGAGAGCCTTCAAAGAGGTTACTTTCCGGCCATTTCTGTAATGATGTCTATCTCAAAAACTAAATTGGTGTAAAATCTCTAATTTCAATATATTACGTACCATATTCTCCTTTTCATCAACAAATACTGATAGCACTGATTTATAATAATTATAATTCCGAAGATTTAATCAAAAACAATAACTTATTTCATTTTCTAGCTATTGCAAAGCGTAACTCTAAAACAGCTAGGCCTCATTCGCACTTGGCCTGTTTTTATAAAACCTACACTAAAAAATCTATCAACTAACTCATAAATATTTTCAAAATAATCGTAGGACACCCTTACTATGTTAATTATTCAAATTTTGGCTTATATATTATGTGTTACATACTGCTCGGAATTAAATACCTTGTAAACCCTCGCCAACGGCTTAGAAAATCGTATCGATTGGAATAATTACTTAACTCTCCGCATTCGTATAATAATGTACTAGGTGTTATCAAAGTAGACAATGACTCCCAATTCGACTTTCTATTTCTAAAAATAATACACTTTTGAATTGGCTGCTGGCAATCGTCAGAAAAGTAAATATATATAGCGTTCCTTTTTTAATCGCTGCTCTGTGATTGGTTGTGGCGGGCGTGTAAAAAGCAAAACGCCCCTCGCGGCTGACGTCGTTTTTTATCATAGCTATTTTATCGCCAAAAAAACTCGCACATAGCTATGGATTTGTTGCACAGGGGAGATAACATTGAACAAGGGAGGATTACTATGTACATAACGACATAGGTACATTAAATAACTTTCTCATCGAAGTATATTCTATGCAGTTACCATATTCTTACTTCAGTATTACGAAGATGTATAAAATTAGCTTGTATATCGATTATTTTACAGGCAATATTAAAAGTCAATGATATTGCGGCCAACAAAATTTAGAAGGCCAATTTAATAGGTAATAATAATTACAATATGTTATTGTTGTAACCTTAAGCGATACACAAAAACAATCTAATTTCCCTTTGGGTCGCCGTTTTATTGTCTTTTAATGTGCAAAAATATCGCCCAGCTCTATTACAATAACAGCAGCTAAAGTACCGAGGGATGCTTATTTTTTTATTATTAATAACGCATAAACAATAACTTAATAACTTGATCCCCTCCCACAGAAGCTCGCTTCGTATTGGTCGTGATAAAAATAGGCTGTGGGGGTGCAAGAGTGACGCACATATCTGACCGTATACATGTCTCTGTCTGGCCAGAAAACTCGTCGCCTCAAATGTAGAATACATTTTATCGATGTTCGGGGCATAAAAATTGACAGATTTTTTTCAGTTCATTGTGAGAGGCAGTGAAGTGTAGACGTCAGTTGACTTTCATTCGTTGGAGCGAAGGGTTGTCTTAAAAAACGTTAACAATATTACCGTGTTTACTAATAACTATTTAGACTGTGTGTTGAATTTAGTGGAAACTTTATAGATGCGACGAATCATAGTGTTGTGCCTTTAAGAACTTTTGCTGATCACCAAAGAGGACGGTATGTTATTGTTTTATTATTTAACACACTTTTTCAATAATTACGTGATACTGATACGAATGATTGATGCATATTAACTCATTCTTAAAAATATTTTATTTTAGTTACATCATAAAGTAATAGTAAATTCAGCCATGTTTTTGATATAATTTAACGTTCTTAGTATGAAATATTTTATATGTACACATTTATTATTCAGATATATTTTTTTATATTATAATACACAGATAATTGTACTCGTAGCAAATATATAATTATATTTAAAAATATATTTATTAAATATTGCAATCAAGTAGAACAATATTATAATTCTTACAATACAAGTTCACAAGTTACCTACGTATCAAACTGCTTTACATTTCAGTAACATATTAAATTCGAAGTTGTTTAGTTTATTAGCACTTCCTGTAAGCTGCTGAATTGCTTTTTGATTATAGCTATAGCTATCCTTTGACCACTATCTCACCTGATGGTAAGTGATGATGTGGTCTAACATGTTGTTTAGGCTAACCTAGATTTACTGGCTCTCAAGTACAGCTGCGGGAACACACCGTTAGGTGCTTGGCAACAGATTTTCTACGTTAGGCTGGAAGCTAGCCTACCACTATGCTATAACGACAGCCATCGTTAGACAACAACCGGGACCGACGGCCTGCGAAGCACGGAAGCGCTTAGTAGTAATGTCTCTAGCGGTCACCCATCCAGCTGAAGACCGCGGCGGACGTTGCTTAACTTAGCTGCTTGGTTACTGCTAAGCAAACTTCGTTACAAGCGCTTCAAATTTTGTTAAAATTTGTCACATAGGTACCTAACTAGTACCTACAAAATAGGTAAATCTTCACTTTAATTCCTGAAACCTGAGGGAGTATGATATAACTCTATGAGGATGAAACCGTGAGACAAATTAAGTTATAATTTTCCTACTCTTACCCACGCCCACACATGTTGAGTCGGGGCAGTAAGCTTATATCTTTAATAGGTATATATTATTATAAATTTGTTATATGCTTGTATTGAACTGTGAAGTAAGTAGGTAATCAGGCTACAACTAATACTATACATTAATTTATAATAAGTATATATAATCATAAAATTAATTTAATTAACAACTCCTGAGATAGGCTTTACATATTACTTACCTAATGTTAGATTCGTCATCATTATCAGCAGGAAGACGGGGCTTCCTCTATAGAACGCCATAGTGAACGGCGACCATCCGCTATGCGACCCTGGCGATGTCGTCAGTCCACCTACTGGCGGGCCTACCAAGTCTACGGTTATCGGTTCGAGTAATATGCCCTTTACCACTTCAACTTGCTGAAAGCTATGTTGGTGGCTTTGTTTCTGCGGCGGATTTCTAGGTTTTGGATTTTGTCGCGCAAAGAACTGCAATTATTTTTTGTCGTCGACTTTTATCTGTGATTTAAGAAATACTACTTACCTACCTAAAAGATACTTTTTAAATTATCGAAGGAAGCTGTTACTAGTAATTTTAAAAAACCCCTTAGCAAAACGTGCCCAAATTACGAATAAATATAGATAAATATGTTAGACTTGAAATGCATTCTCGGAATTAATTATCAGTTTCCTCTGAACGACCTTAAACTCTCTAATAATACCAACTTTCCTTAATAAAATGACTAATATATAAGGATAAATAGTAATGTATATGCGGTTCTAATAAAAATTATGACATAATTGTGATAAACCTCAACTGCATTGAGGTAGGTTTCAACCCTATAGCACCGTAACCTCACTACCTACTTAGTTACCTATAATAAAGTGTACGTACATTATAATAAAAAAAAACTCTTAATACGAGAAAATACTTATGAGTTTAGCTAATTATACCAATATACGTGTACAGTACACTGTTTTTAGGTACTACAGTACCTAGATACATCTATGTTATGTACCTGATATTCATACAGTCATAACGTCCCCTGTTGAACAAAACCCCTGAAGGGGTTTGTTATAATCCCCACTCGTGGCAGGCGTTGTGGGAATATCAGTATAAAATAGCTGTTCTTCACAAGGCGCTGCTGCCTCCCCCAGTATTTTTCCATCGTCACCTGTTATGCCTCCCTCGGGAAGATATGGAGGTACTGCAACTATCCCGGCACCCCACTCTAATGGCACGGGCCTGTTATGTAAGAAATATTTTTGGATTTTGTGCACATAATAAAAAAATTCAATACATTCTTTTTATTTCATTTTTTTTGTATTTTTCACATCTGTAATAAGAAATTTCAACGAATTAGGTATTAGTGATATGAAATAAATTATTAGTGTGATCAAAGTGGATACATTGAATACGAACATCTCTAGGAATCACAATTTTTGCAATACCTAAGCCGCATCAGGTAGTATACCCTGGAGTGCCTAGGTCTATGAGGATTAATACAGAATGCTCACAAATGAGTAAACTTTGAGTAATTAAGTCACTTACGAGTACTAATTTGCTTATTGTCGACTTAAAACGTTACTTAAATACCTATATAAACTATAGTTAGCTTGATAATTTCATAATAAATAAAATAAAAAACGTAAAGAAATGAACCGTTTTGTGAATTGACACCGCGCGAAAAAAACTGAATAAAATATTTTATAAGATTGGTCACTGGAATTTAATAGTATGGCGATACAGTGTAAATAAAAGAATCTTGATAGGGACTAAACATTAAAAAAAAGATCGTCTTTGAAAAATGTATTCCAGTAGTATTTTATAGGTACCATATAAAAAAACGATAGTATAAAGAATATAATATAAGTAAGTATCTTGGAACTTCATAAGGACTTCAAACATAGTCAAAAACAATATGGATACCTACATCATAGAGTAACATACTACGCACCGTATACTAATAGTTCAAATTGATTTTTGATTGGCTTATGAAAACGTCTGACGATTTAAATTAAACAAAAATATAGTAAGCAGTAAAGTTATCCATAAAGTCATTTTATATGTTACTTGAATTATCACTAAGTTTATGAATTACAACCGTATCACTATAAATATCTGACCGTTTTAGCTCATATCACGTGAGATTGAGCTTGTTTTTATTTTTTATTAAATACATTTTTAATCTGAATTAGGCTTTGGAGCTATTATAAATTTATTTTTTATTAGTTTATTGTACAAAATTTAAATTTATTCATAAATCACATGTATTGAAGAAATGCGTCACTAATAAACAAGTTAGAAGTCTTAGGACACGGAATTTCCTTGCAAACAACATTTGAGAAATCCACCCATAAACACGAATTCTATTTAGATATTCTTAGGTAGTATAAAGTTCAGATCGTCGTTCAAATATACATTCACACAAATGCTCAGCCTTACTTGCCACAGCGACTTCGCTTCGCTCAATCAATGACACTGTAACATGAATAACGTGAATTCATCGCATTAATAAATACTTTTTATCTAAGCTCCGGCATTATTTCAAATATGTACTTAGTGGTACCGTTTTTGAAATTGGTTGGTAGCTAATCGCCCTAATTTGTAGTTCAAAGAAAATTGGCCTAATCGCCGGCGGCCCCTCCGTGAATTATCTAATGAATTCATTACATCAACATATAACTAGGTTTGTCTACCGCAACTACATTTTGTACGTGACTCAAAGATTCCGCATTTTTTACGACGCCTCGTTTGCTGATTTGCTTGATTTTTAAAGCTTGTTTAAGCATTTTGTTGATTACTAATAATCGGTACATAATAATGTTACGTTAATGTCACGCAGCAATTGCGTGATGTAAAGAAATAATATATCAGTACTGAGTCGCTCGATTTCAGATTTTTTATTTTTGATTACTCACATGTCTGGCAGTCACCAACTCAAACTTTAAACCAAATTCTGTATACCTAATAATAAATAATAATATTTTTAAATAGCAACGAATATCCGAAAAATATTTTAAGTAAAATTAAATTAATATTGTAGAAACACTTAAAAAATATACCTAGTGACAATTCCGCCATATTTTCCTGTTAAAAGCTGACGTGACGTCTCAACGCCATGACAAAACGGAAGAATTTTCGATGAATTTCACTTCTACAAGAAGTAACTCAGGAGATCTTGGCTCTTCTTGCGCATGATCGAGAAATTTTATTAATATTTAAAGAATACTTTTTGTTCACAAGTAGTCTTGAGTTGAGTTCACAAATATCATAATTACCTATTCCAATACCTAATTTTCGTTTTCTTTTTTCTCAGGTATGTTGAGTTGCGCTTCACCCGCCGGCATGCCGCCCGCACCACATTCTGCACACCCCCAATCTTGGGGTTCTTTGCTGCAACCCCCAACAGTTGTAAGTATTCACTTATCAATATGCTATGTTACCCATAACAGACTTTTATAAAATGAAGTAGGTTCTTTAGTCCACACATTAAATATAATGTGATCATCCGATCTTGACAATAATTTCCTTAATTTAGTCTATTTAAAAAGTACAATCTACATATTGGCCCCTTTTAATTTCATGAACTTTCGTAAGTAATTTATAACAAAAACGAATATTTTGCCAATAATGCCTCTAATTCATTTTGGGCAAGTCATACAATCGATTCTGTACGCAGCATGCTTCACTGATCTGATAGGAGTTTTTTACAGTTGTTCGAATATGCACCGATATCAAAAAAATATTTCATATACATTTTAGTGTCAGACTACGAATAAATAATGTATTTATTCGTAGGTGTCAGATCATATCTATTTCTTTTTTTTTTACGTAGTATTCATTATATTTATTGTCCCCTACAGTTTGCAATTTTTTTTATAGAAATCGGAGCCCATGGACGAAGCTAGCTTCTCAAAAGACCAAACCAGCGGTTTCTACTCGGAGGGGTTCCACAGCGCATCGCCATCATCATCTAGCAAGGATTCTAACGGACACTCCCCGCGCAGTGTCGGGAGTGCTGGTGATCCTTCGCCCTTCTATGACAATATGCCGCTCAAGGCAAAGGCTAATTTAGGCATGCATTTAGATGCCTTCCGAAACGGGCTGCCTTATAGCCTTCTAACGCCTCCTGGCTTCGAACCTCGTGGTACTGAGGGCCGTGAGCCATCCCCTGAGTATGAATCCTCATACTCACCTAGAGTCTTAGTGCCACCTACACACGTATCGACGCCTTTGGCCCGCACCGATTCCACGCCACCAAAATCACCGCCAAGAACACCGTCTTCACCTCAAAGCGACCATGACAGACGGTCCTTTGAACGTTTCCACGATTCTGGATTCGACGGTGTAGGACATAAACCTGATGACGATGGCAGAGAGGGCTCTGGCATGGATGAAGATTACGACGACGAGCCAGGCCTACGAGTGCCTGCCGTCAACTCGCACGGAAAAGTCAAAACTTTCAAGTGTAAACAGTGTGAGTTTGTAGCTGTTACAAAACTCAGTTTCTGGGAACACAGCAAAGAACACATCAAACCGGAAAAAATGCTGTGCTGTCGGAAGTGTCCTTTTGTAACTGAATACAAACACCATCTCGAATACCATATGCGGAACCATATGGGCTCCAAACCATTCCAATGCAGCCAATGTTCTTACTCCTGCGTTAATAAGTCGATGCTTAATTCACATCTCAAATCACATTCAAACATTTACCAGTACAGATGCGCAGATTGTAACTACGCTACCAAGTATTGCCATTCTCTGAAGCTGCATCTCCGCAAGTACCAGCATAACCCTGCCATGGTTCTCAACATGGACGGCACTCCTAATCCTCTGCCGATAATTGATGTATATGGAACCCGACGTGGACCAAAACAAAAACCGCTTTCCAAGATGTTTGAACAGCAACCCCCTATGAATAATAACGTTCCGTCAAATCAGTCCCAGCCACCTCTACCTACACACCCTCTGTTCGGAGGTCACTTCTCTGTTAACCTCCCGTATCTCCCACCGCTTTTACCTCACTCATTTTTATTCCCACCGAACAACAACTACGAGCAACGAGTTTCTCCTAAGCATCCTGAAATTCAAGTGGAAAAGTCACAAACAGTTTCCCCGCCTCCATCTCTTTTACAACATCGTTTATCGTACGGAGAGCAACCATCAGAGCTTGGTGCGACAACCCCACCAGCTTTATCTCCAGCGCACCTACCCGCCACACCTACTGCACATCGTGGCTTGCCAGTAGCTCAAGCCAACGATGCACTGGATTTGACTAGTACCAAGACCAGTGAAGCGGGATCGCCGCCGCCAAACGTAGAACGTGCAACTCCTGTAACGCCAACCACAGCAATGAAGAACAGAAGAAAAGGCCGTGCATTCAAATTGCAACCGGCTGCATTGAGGCTGCAACATGAGGATGATAAGAACGACAACGACGGTGAGTTGTCTGATTCCGAATCCGAAAGGTCGGTAGATGCACCATCGACAACCACATCCAACACCTATACATGCCAGTACTGCGACATTACGTTTGGAGATCTAACTATGCATACGATCCACATGGGTTTCCATGGATACAATGATCCGTTCATGTGTAACAAGTGTGGAGAGCGCAGTGCAGATCGCGTCGCTTTCTTCATACATCTTGGCCGAGCTCAACACGCTTAAGTTCCTTCAACACTCTTAGTATGTAATTCCTAGTCAAATAGCTAGCCGGCCTATACTTTGCCGTTCAAATGATATTTATAAGCGTTTAGAATAAAACTTAAATTATTAAATGAGAGTTCTCGCAAATTAGGCCAAAGAGTTCATTAATGTTGATGATCGATTTTTAGTCTATAATAAAAATAATATTCTTATGTAAGCAATTAAAATTTTATGTAGCTTTTAGTGTTTGATTATCGACTTTGAATAATAACTAATTAGAAATAGTATTGTAAATAGTATTTTATCTCAATTTCCGTGTAATTTATGGTATGATTCTAATGTAATAACTTATCGTGATATGGTTAGAAATATATTCTCAAATGTAAGCCACCATTTTCAACATATTTATAACCTAAAAAGTTATCGTAACGTACAGCCATTTCGGCAATATAACTTTGCCACTGATTTTGTGACAAATAATTTCCGAAGCTCTTGTTAACCAGGACTTGTGTGTGTTCATTTGAATACCACTAGTTTCTATATTATGTTATAGATAGAACAAGTGACCAATGTGTAAACAAGACTGTAACTTTGATATAAGGTACAAAATAATTAGAATTCTCCTTACCTTCAAGGGGTTATTAATAATATGTTAGCACTTAGTAACAATGTACATTTCAAATGAAACGGTGAAGTTACCTATTAGTCATAGGGATAAAGTTTAATGTGGCAGATAAATTAAAAAAACATTTCAATGTAAAGTAATTAGTGATTCAGAGCGTATTTTTATCAAAGTATTTTATTTATTTATCCTTTAAGGCTTAGTTTAAGTTCTTGTGTATAGTATTTGTGAGTTTTGTTGTTCTGGGTTTTGGCTAAAAATTGTAGTCGTATAGATTATTGCGTATTGTTGTTTTGTAAGCTCACTACTCATTATAATGTAAATTGACGTGATTAGCATATGAGTACCTACGTATATTTTTTGTGTGATGAACTGATGAATAATTATTGCGACATGAAAATAAAATTTTTGACGTAAAAATCGCCATTTTTATTCACTATTTTGCATTATGACCCCCATTTTTTCAAAACAAAAGTGTCAATCCCAGAAAAACTTATTTTTTGTACATTAGAATATTGAGTGACATACCGTCACATAAGTGAAGATTGAAACCTTGACGAAAACAACAGTCACAATGACAGAAATCTTAGGATTGTTTGTATATACCGATACCTAACTACATAACATTAAATAACATACAAAGTATTATTTATTTCAATTAAGTTACATAACAATATTAAAATTCACATAGAAAAATTTAAACATAAAGTCAATATAGACAATGATTAGATTACAAAATTCATAGTCAAATAAAATTTATATATAAATAAATAAAAAATTAAATGAATTCTGAAAATATGGTATATTTGGGTATATTTTTCGACCCTGGTATTTTTAAAAATACTTAACTGATATTTAGAAATCATGACAAGTTCTGGTCTACTTGTTCCCAGGGCCTAAATGTCATGAAAATTAAGTAGAAAAAATGTTAAGTGCAATAAATGAAGCATGAATGAACTTGACATGCTCTGTAGGCGAAACGTGGGTGTTTACATATGTACCATGCCGTCACTGTTGCCCAGGAAAGTGCCTTGTTTAAGCGATAATTTATAAAAATAGGTTTATCACAGTATGTGTTGATAATAATTAACACGCAATGCATTTACCAGTGATTCCATTTGCTAGTTGCTCACAGCACGGCAACTCTTGGAGGAGAGAGCATGGTACGACCCTATAATAAGACCTTTCTTGGTAGATACCTACTAGGTTCTACAAAATCTAAACATTACGTAATATAGATACTAAAAGTGTAGATGGTAGGTAACAATTAGATATTTTCTGTATGGTTAGGCATTATAATTTAAGATAATTAATAAATTCAATATGTATTCAGTCAAAAAAATGCCTTTATTTACTACTACTTAATGCACACAAAGTAACCACAAATGATCATAATACTATATGCTGTAGTCTTATGTTTATCAATATCTAGTAGTCTTCGTAGTAGTTGCCTCAACCTGACCCGTGGGGTGCCTGGCTAGAATGTCATCCCTCATTGCTACCGGTGGGTGTCGTAAGAGGCGACTAAATGTAAAATACCGGAAGGTGGGTGGCAGCGCCTTCTGAGTAACTGATATCTTAAACTGCGATCCCCAAGACGTCTGCCAAGCTTGTGGGGATTATGGCAAATCCCCCCTTAATAGGAGAGGGAGTGTTCATCAGTCGACAATCCGGCTGATACAGTAATATATTCAGGCGTCATATTGTCCAAAATCATAATTCTAGGTTAGCGTCAACAACATCTTCGGCCACATCATGACTTACCATCACGTGAGCTATTGGTCAAAGGCTAGCCTATCAACCAGTTTTTTTAAATGTTTATAAGTAAATATAAAATTTACGTGACAGAAATACATAAAAAAATACTTACGTGTAATTTTTCTGCTAAGCCAAAATGACGTCTCAAACGCAACGCAGCCTCACCGGAAGAGTTTTCGACGTGCTTCAATTCTATACCAAGCATCAACAGGCAGTCTTGACTCTTCGAGCATGATCGAGAAGTCTTTAGATCGTCGACGCGTTGAAAATTCTTCCGGTTAGGATACGTGGCCTATATGACGTCAATTCGGCTCAGCAGAAAAATTATAACGAACTGTCATTCATTACATACGAGTATATTTCAAATATATTTTTTTATCATTTAAGTAACATTATCGTAATTTTTTTATTATTAATTATTAATAATAACAAATATTTTTAAAATATTTTAAGAAAGCATTAATATTTTAATAAAACACTTAAAAAACATAAACATATATCTAGTGACTATTCCGCCTAATTTTCCTGTTAAGCTCTCTCCGAGCGCACGATCGAGAAAAGTTTTCTTGATTGTCGATCGTGCGCTCGTAGAGTCAAGACCTCCTGAGGATGCTTCGTGTAGAAGCGAAACGCGTCGAAATGTCTTTCAGTTTGGCTGCGTGGCGTTTGTGACGTCACGTCGGCTTAACAGGAATATCAGGCGGAATTGTCACTAGATATATTTTTTAAGTGTTTTATTAAAATTAATTATTGTTAAAAATTACCCTCATTAAGCTTCTTGTTCGAAATTACACCTACACCAAGAAGGTACAAAGAGGGCAAATTATAAAGTAGGTAAATAGTTTTGTTAAATGCTATACTCATTACCTACATAGTTATAAGTTTCAATATACGAAAAAAAACATCACTATACCACAAAATAGATAAGGTTAACTGAGCAAATGCCGAAATTACTTAGTCGACAGCAACGTCATAGAAAACAGAAGTCGCTGTTGCCTACAGCTTAAATGTATTTTTAGACATGTCCAAATTTAAAACTCACAATCCAACTCTTTTAAGTTTCAAATAGATAAAGCGAGCGAACATAATGATATATGAATATTCACGTAGCAGTTTTTAGTGGTATCTAACTTGACATGAGCAGCATTGTCTCGTAAAAAATCACCTGAAACAAAAGAATTAGTAATTAAAACAAGTATCACTTTTTAAACCCAATATGTTAGCCCTTGACCGCAATCTTAAGTTCAGTTAGTTGGTCGGTTAAGAACGGTAATGCCAGGTCCGCGATCTTCAAATATTCATAGATTATTTTATTAATTTAATAGATTATCTATTGAAGCACTAAAATACATAATTATACTCATACCTTTTGAAGCAGTGATGGCTCAGTGGCATTGGCCGCGCAGCAGGTCCATTCGAATCCCGCCCAGAGCTTGAGCTTCACCGCATGGTGGAAGGGCATTTTGCCAATGCCCGCCTGGCTAGCGACTACCCTCAAGTAGAATGTCTGTCGCCAAGCACCGAAAGGTGTGTTCCGGCAGTAGTCCTTGAGAGCCAGTGAAATTACAGGCACAATGAGACTTAACAACTATGTCTCAATGTGACGGGCGCAGTGCAATTCGTGAGTTGTCATGAATTGCAACTGTAATAGGCAGAGGTTAGTCCACTTAACATCAGGTGGGCCTCGAGCTTGTTCCGTCACAATAACATAAAAAAAAAACCTACCCACATAAGCGCACGGAAGTGCAGCGTTGCGTTCGCTAAGTATCAACGACACCTGCTTAGTACCTAAATACTTTTTAGCAGCACACATCGCAGAGAAGTGAATAAATAAGGCGACTACTAATACTAAAAATATTAAGTCATCCATAAGTATAGTACCACCAACTTAACTGTGCAGTTTTCGAGGGCGCTACTGGTCAAGGAAACCAACTACAAACTGTCACTAATTGAAGGAATGTTGTAGTTCTTTTTTTTGCCGCCTGAACAGATAAGTTGGTGGGACTGTATGTGAGCTGTTTGAAACACGGTAGCACAAATTACATAACCGACTTCAACAAGTTAACTCGCAGTTTTCAGTGTGGCATTCTTTTATTATCATAATTAAATTTGGAAATTATCAAATACGTTTTTTACTTACCATTTTTTACTACTGACAGGTAAACATTTAACTAGCTGCTTGTCTGTTGGTAAGTGATGATGTGGTCGAGGATAGTAATCAGACGTAACCTATAAGGCAAGGAAAGCTACAATAAAGTACATGGCGACAAATTTTCTACATTTTCAAATGCAGAAAATTTTATGAAGAATGATGTTGAAGTCCGTAGCGGGATTCGAACCATGAACCCCTGCGCGGCAGTACATGGCTATTCCCACTGAGTCATAGCTGCTTCACCTTTTTATATGGACCTATTTTCTAAGTACACTATTCCAATAATAGTAGGTATCAATGTATCCTAAATAACACTAGCTCTACGGAGTTTTTTAAATACACATTACACAATGGATGTATTCCATAGAAATAACCTACATTTGGCAAACACGCTAAGGTATGGAAAATTTTCTCACAGGTGTGACCTCGAAAACGGAGTGTTGTCATTACTACGCAACTAAGGTTTTTTTCATTTCGTTTCGCTTTTTCATTGAATGGTTGCCTAGTAACAATTACCTTATCTGTGGTTTCGTATAGAGGTATTGTATGAAGCCCTCAGCTATGCCCAAAGTGGTACTTGTATAGGAACGCGCGCATGTTTACTCGTCTCCCTGAAGTTAAATTAAAATGAAATCAACTTTTCCATTCGCAACAAAACAATAAATTAATAAATATATAAAATAAAGCGTTAATGCATAAGGAAATATTTAAAAATATTTTATGATAGTCATATGTTTTTTTTTAAATTATATATAAAAATATAACTGTGCCATTTCCACCTAATTTTCCAGCTAAGAACTTTTTCGATCGTGCGAAGAGTCAAGACCTCTTGATGGTTCTTTGCATAATCGAAACCCGTCGAAAACTCTTCCGGTTATGCCACGTGGCGTTTATGACGTCGCGTCGGCAGGAAAATCAGACATAATTGATTCTATTTTTAAATTTTTTCATATTGATTACCTACTTAAAACGTGTTCCTAAAAAAATCGTTGTTTGTTATTATGACTCAATCAACTCCATGCATTACTTATAGCTCATAAAATTAAAATTGCTCTATAAACTGTTGCCCAGTCCGTGGGGTGCCGGGTTAGAATTGCACCTCCCCATATCATCCAGTATCCCGTGGGTGTCGTAAGAGACGACTAAGGGAAAAATACTGGAAGGTGGGTAGCAACGCCTTCTAAAGAACTGCCATCTTACACAGCGATCTCCAAGCCGCCTGCCAAGCGTGGGGATTATGGCAAATACCCCCTTATTAGGGGAGGCTGTTTTCAGCAGTGGACGATCCGGCTGATACAGTATAAATATAAACTGTTAGTTTGTATCACACCAAATATTGTCCCGAGGTGTGCCCTGAAAGGATAGACTGACGTGACTATTTAATCAAGTTTTACCAGACATGTGCGTAATAGGGGCGAGCCTTCTGCCATCTAGCTGATACACTAACTACTGAACATTTCTTTGTCAGTAAAACACGTCTCTATGCAACCTGGAATACACCTGATGAGTTCTTGAGGAATCCAGGAGAAACAAACATTTCTAACTTGTAAATGTTGATGTTATATTTTTGAAATTGATTCATTCCAACTGTCAATTGTCCTCGAATCTTCTCATAGATGATACCCTGGTTTTCTTTAATTAGTCGCCTAGCTGTAACTTCCTTAGTGAATGCAGAGGAGGGCCGACTTTCACGATATCCATGGAGAGAAACACAGGCACGATGAAATTTTGAGTACCAACGTATAACGGTGCTCAAATGAGGTGCTTCTTTTCCAAAAGCGTTGAAGAGGAGCAGTGCAGCCTTACGAAGACAGTATACTATTAAAATCATAAAAAATATCGTCATAAAATATTTTAGCGTTGATTCCATTTTGCTACGGACTACGATCTTCAACTTGATTGACACACTACTTCCCGCCAATAAATATTTGAGGCTCTTATATACAAGTATGTTTCAAAAATATATCACTAGTTCAATTCAAACATTTATGACCGGCTTTTAGTGTGCCTAAAACTTTCAGTGCGCTATATGTAGTATATTTCATCACCAAACGAGCTATAAAAAATAAAAAATATAATAAAAATCCCGCACATGGCTATAATTTTTCCTCTAGTAAATTTGTAATTTTGTAATAATATTTAATTTAAGTTTAAAGCTATGTAAATACTAGAACCAGACGGTATTCAAAAATGCCCAAGCACCATACACCATATTATATCGATCTTTATTTTTTTAACATTCACAGTGATTAAGTAGGTACTTGATGTCTAAACGAATTGTATATTTTATTTTCATCTGCAAGGTACTGACGTCATTAGAACTTTTCCAGTTTTGTTTGAAATTTCCACAAGTCTTCTTTTTTCACCGAATTGTACCTTTTTTCGACACATATTTTAAATATTTATGAAGACTATTATAAATGAGAGGTGGCTGCATTGCAAAGCCGTGACACGACTGATTTCATATACATCTTGAAGTATTTCACACTCATCTTCCAAGAAATCCCATTTCATTTCGTACCCGTTTCTGCCAAACCTGACAATAATGTTAGATATTTTATCAATATCTTTGGTCCCGTGATCGACTGCGCCAATTGTCACCTGACCTAAATCCAGCGGATGTGCAGTGCAGTTACTATACAGTGCTGAATAGCATGAAAAAACCTAATAAAAAGAATTCCGCTTAACTCCATACGCGATAAGGAACAGAAATGATGCAGAAACGCAACGATTGTAAAGATGTTTAGTGACTCACCATTTTTTTATTACTTATTCCAAATGAAAAGAAATTATAAAAGCTATACATTTATTGTAAAATTATAAAATTATACAATGAAATAAAATTGCAATAAGCTTATCCGGAATTTAATCGAAAATTGACAACAATTCAAAAATGTTATGCACATTTTTAAATTCAGACATACTTATTGACATAATTATTCAGTATAAATATGAATTATATAATTACTACATAGGGTGAACGAGTACAAACCTTTCTAGGCACGAAGGCGAGCCCCTATATATATTTGAGTGTAGTTAGCCTACCCAAGCTATATCATCTTTTCTATTATATTGTTTTACTTTATGTACCTACCGTTAGCATTTTCACCCACACTAAGACGTAGTTTACGAGGTAAAATAAAAATAATAAAATTTACTGTGAAAGTGTATGCCCTAGTACCTAAATGACCTATTTATAGTGGACATTACCTATATAACCTGCAATGAAAATGCATATATGTGGCGTCTGTTCTGTGGTAGAGTATCTCTGCATACGCATAGATCGATTTCAACGCATTTTTTTTTAAGATGAGGTTGGTTTAGTTAGCAATATTGCTGTGGGTATGAGCCATCTTTAGTGTAGTAAGTCTATATTTTGAGGTTTTTGTTTTATGTACCTTTAAAAAAATCAATTTTATTTTTGTTACATACCATTAAAAATCGTTCATTATAAGTATACCTTGATATAAGTAACTTGCATTAAAAATAACTCACCCAAAACATTCTGTAGGCGTTGAAGAAAATGTTCTAACGTAGAAATATATAAAATAAAATTAGTGATCACTACTCTAAATCTTTATTTTCCATAACGTTCGTCTAAACCATGAATCAATGGCATTAGAATAGATGACTTTTTTGCCAGGTTCGTGCCTACGCAGGTGACTCGCAGGCTGCGATGTAAAAAAATCAAAGGACCTGTATAAAACACGCACAATTCATAGAAACCTTTCATGCATACGGATTTCGGACCGATACATTGCCGATGCTTATGGGTAAGGTAACGTGCAACCTTTTTATGTGGAAGCGGTGATAAATTTGAAAAGCCTGAATGCAAAGTATGATCTTAAAGAGGTTTTTTGTACGTTTCAATTTATCAGAGAATCCCCAATAGGTTATGTATACATAAGCACTCATGCTTTAAACATTTTAAAATACATCCAACGTACCAAAATCGTATTTTTTTAATACTTTTCAAGTACCTTAGTGAGAGTGCGACCCCTGTGTACTAGGCTGATTTTTAATATTTCATCTTTTGCATTGGATATTGTACTATTTTTAATATTAACATATCGATTTGACGCTTTTATGTATATAACCATTTTTTACGACAAAGCATGCAGAAATAAAAGAACAGGAATTCTTAGTAATATTTTAATAATTTGCTGTTATTTTTCACAAACACATCCATCAAAAGGCGGCGCTAAATTCTTAAAAGTATCTTTTTAAGCCCCTATTGACCGCTAATTTGTGATTCTTCACACACACCTCTCCATTAAAAAATTGCAATGTGTGGAATGATAAATGACCAGAGATATAAATATAATTTCGTAGATCACTTTTCGGTTTTGGTTAAGTTACACAAGTTTTTTAATAAGTAGATACTTCATTTTCAACGCTCTTTGATGCAGTACCTAGACACTACTGGTATAATATTAACTTTAAGTTATTAAGTAAAACTTAATTAAACATTGATATAATTACCTACGCTTTCATAATATCTTTGAATCAATGTTATAACGATATATATTTTTTAAATATAAAAATACACAAACAAGATTTGTCTATTTTAGTAGCGGCTCGCGGTTTCACCCAAAAAAATATATAAAAAGTAATGATAATGATGGAAAATATCTTATTTTACAATCCAGGGCTAGTCTATATGCAATTCAGCATCGGTTCAGCTATTTCAGCGTGAAGGAGTATCAAGTTTCTAATTTATAATAGTAGCACAAATTAAACTAATTAATTTAATTAATGTCATTGTAGCGAGGAACTAAAATGCAAAGTCTTAAAGACTGGCACACACATACCTAGTTCACTAGTAATCTTTTTTGTCCTTTTAGTAATCTTTACCTATCATAGACTAGTTAGAGCAACTAAATATTTTAGAATACAATGCAAGTATTTTCCTAATTTATTTTCGTATCTCATTAGCTTGTACTGTATCTACATTGGAAGTAGGAAAATCAGTCAGTTATGTTATGTAATCACTAATGATCTTACAATTTAATTTAGTATGTAAAAGTTGTATTGTCCCGTTTGCATATATACTAAGAATTAGGTATCGTTACGTAGGTAGTGGTAGGTCTACTTTTTTAAAGTATCAATCAAATTAATGCCATATGGTTGGCACTACTGACCACATACGGGTACAGGCCCGGCCGGTGCAACCCACAGTCCTTCTACGTATCAAATAATAAGTTGAAAAAATTGCAGTTTTAATGCAAAGAGGCGGGCAAAGGCGGCACGCTTCGGAACCTCATACGTTCAATTTTTTTATATTTTTTTCTTTGCTAAGAAGCCAGCTGTTGTTTGATGACCACTCTTATGCTATCCCTTTTTTATGCCATTGGTGGTGGATGTTAACTGATACCACGATGGACCTCAAGTGCCCGAAAATACGCAGATGTTTTTGTCTACTTGTTTACCTTATAGTATTTTTACGAGATGTAAAATTAAAAGACAGCTCGTAACAACATTATCAACCTTTTCATATAAGCATATGTTATAAAAGCAATAATGTTATAAAAGGATGTTGTGTAAGCACACAACATCCTTTTATAACATTATTGCTTTTACAGCATAAAGTATAAGTTCAAGTATCTTGATAATATAAGAACTAAGTAGAAAATTTGTCTCCAAGCACCTAACGCATTCGGGAGCAGTCGTTGAGAACCAGTGAAATTACAGGCACATGAGACTTAACAACTATATGTCTGAAGGTGACGGGCGCAGTGCAATTAGTCACTTGTGATGAAATGCATCTGTTCTAGGCAGCGATTAGTCCGCTTAACATCAGGTAGGCCTCGAGCTTGTTCCGTCACAATAACATTAAAAAAAAACAGTTTCCTAGCATGCTGGGCACGCTGCCAACTATTAGTGGGCTGGAGCATAGGACTGCCCGAGGGCCTGGAATGGCCTTAAGGTTGCCTAAATGCTTTCGTTGTGCTAGCTGTAGTGTAAATTAAGATATAAATCTTAAGTTATTTATCGGTCCCTATACCAGTACTTGATACGAGTGTGATAAATACTAGTATTTGCATTTTGCACTAGAAATCAGATACCGAGTGTGATATTCTAATGATTATAATTAGTAATACATCTTAAATCGGTTATAACATATTTATCATTATTTGGCTATGGTTTAAAATAAGACCAAGAAAGATTTTATGAGATGATTATTGTATATTTATTAGTATACTTTTCAGTATTAACAAAATACTTTGAACTATAGACAACACTACAGCTACTACAATAAAAGCATTTAGACAACCTATAATACTAATAAGTCATTGCAGACTCACAGGCAGTACAAATGCTCCAGCCCACTACCAGTTATCACCGTGCCCAGCATGCTTTTTTGAAGCAGTGATGGCTCAGTGGCATTGGCTGCCGCGCAGCAGGTCCATGGTTCGAATCCCGCCCAGAGCTTGAGCTTCACCGCATGGTGGAAGGGCATTTTGCAAATGCCCGCCTGGCTAGCGACCACCCTCAAGTAGAAAATCTGTCGCCAAGCACCTAACGGTGTGTTCCGGCGGCAGTCCTTGAGAGCCAGTGAAATAACCGGCAAACAGGTATGTCTCAAGGTGATGGGCGCAGTGCAGTTCGTCAATTGTGATCAATGCTTATTCGTTGGGCCAAATAGTAAAAATATAAATTTTCAGTATATTATAATTTTACATCAGACAGTAATCAGCCCAGCACATCTGCGTCGTAACGATCAAACTTTTTTGTGCATAAATAAATCCATGCACATTTTTTTCCTTAAATACCCCAAAAAGTTTTTAATCCCCAAAACAAGCGAGCGGTGGATTATTAGAAAAATGGTGTTGGCGTGTTCCAGGAAGTCAATGGAACACTTGCTTAATCTGCCGTCGCGACACATGCCTCTCTATTATTTCATAAAGACACGTGTTACACGTTAGTTCTATACCTTTTTTGTTAGTTTCACTGAAATCTACTGCTGGTTCACGATCGTCTTCAAATAGGTATTATAAATCGATTGATTACAGGTATAGAAAATAACTCGTAGCTCTAGCCACTTACCATTTCTATTGGTGAAGCCTGTTTAATAAGTTCGTTATGACCACTATGTCCTAGTTATGAATAAATTCTATTGTTATCATTATCGCCGATGCCACTAGGTTAAACTTAGCAAACATGTGCCTTATCACAATTTTTTCGTTGTTATTAATACATTTTATTTTTAATTTTTGATTTTTTTTACCGCTGACCTGATATGAAAGCGTAGACGTAGTTTTTTTTATTAAAAACGTAAGCGACACCTATGTCCTCTGCAATTTTCACAATAAGTATGTAGTCAATAAGCCAGTTTTTTTTCTACAGCATGCAATGACTTATCTGCATAGTGAGTTTAAATCACACAGAAACGAGTTAATACTAAAATTATAAATCTCGTCCACACAAACCTCGTTTCTTTGAAACTCGCTTCTGTGCAAGTTACAATCATTATTCTGAACATCATAGTAGGCATCTTCATATCTTCAAATCGACACCTGATCCGTGAATCCGTGATCGTGGTCGCCATTATCCGCACAGGGCTAAGGATTAAGGAATTACATCATATCCACACAATAAATGTTCAAATGGTTAGACACAATCATGATCATTGGTATCTGATAAAAGTTATTTTGGTGACAGGTAATATAAGATTGTTACTGTGATATGCATTTTTTACTTTGCCACTACTTTTGGCTGTAATGTTTTATTTTAATTTTATTGTGACGGAACTAGCTCGAGGCCGTCCTGATGTTAAGCGGACTAATCTCTGCTAAAACAGATGCATTTCTACATTATGAATTGCACTTTGCCCGTAACACTGAGATGTACAGTTGTTTAGTCTCATGTGTCTGTAATTTTACCGGAACACACTGTTAGGTGCTTGGCGAAAGATTTTCTACTTGAGGGTGGTCGCTAGCCAGGCGGGCATTCCCAAAATGCCCTTCCACCATGCGGTGAAGCTCAAGCCCGCAACGGGATTCAAACCATGGACCTGCTGCCATGGACGGCAGTCCATCGCGAATGCCACTGAGCCATCACTGCTTCAAAACGCCACAAGCGTAATAAATACTATTATGAAATTTTTCAGACCACTGACACAATCATAGGCTTAAGCGTAGCGAAAAAATCGTAAGTCTATGGACACAATAGTTCTTGCAGCCTTCAAAGTAATTTTCGTCATACCTGAACATTGATATCTGAAAAGCGACATAAAAATTCACCTACTCAAAAATACTTAAATGCCATATTGTCTCCAAATAAGAATAGTTTAAACTTAACTTTAAAACCAATCTTCTTTCATGAATGTAAATAATCGGCAAATCCTAAAAACAACATAAAATTAACCTACATTGATTATGTATAGCATCCGAACCTATTGAATAAAAACGCTGATTGAAAACAGGGATAAAAAAGGGATTTTGGAATAAAATTCGTGTCTTCTATGCGACATGTTATGAAGGAATTATAGCAAAGCGTTAATTTCTATGGCCTGCAGCGCCGCAGGTACCTACTTAGTTTAGATGGTTCGATCCGCACAGCCGCGAGCAGCTAAAGCTTCACCGCATATTGGTAGGGCATTATTACAATGCTAGCCATGGCTAGCTACCACCCTCAAGTAGAAAATTTATCGCAAAGCACCTAAGAGTGTGTTCCGTCAGCAGTACTTGAGAGCCAGTAAGTACCTAATTATAAATCATCAGGCACAGGAGACTGTATGACTTAGTGACGGGCAGTTCGTTATTGTGACGAAATGCATCTGTTATAGGCAGAGGTTCCGTTAACACCAGGAGAGCCTCGTGCATCACAACAAAAAAACATACCACATTGCCGAGTGTGTCCAATATCATTTCCATATTTAAATAAACTTATTCATGCATACGATTTTTAAATTTGGGCCGATATGCATATAAACCCTAACAGGAACAATGGATAGCAAAATTGACATTTAAGTAAATGGGCATTTGAAAACTTGGACATAAGCATAGAACACATAATAATACTACATAAGTACAAGAATATTGATACATGGAATGAAATGGCGTTTTGAGAAAAAGTATGACGATCTGATAACTTATAATGTTCGGAGAAACTTAGAAAAACGTAGAAAGATAAATTTTATGTCCTAAAAATATTATAATATTTTTCATCGGCATCGTTAAAACTGTATATAATTAAAAACAACAATATATTTTATTGTTACAAACCTTCTCATTGCATGTCAAACTCATAACTTATAAAAATACATTACCCATAAGTGTGAAGTATATAGAGAATATTACCTGCTTATATCAATTACTGAATAGCTATGTTCTCCCTATATAATCCAGTTTTTATTTTATAATTATAAAAATAAATCCTTAAGCAGATTGGTGCTGATAATGAACCTAACTTTTACGTCTGTTGAATTAATGTATCAGTCAGAGAAAAAGCCAATATTCTTTTTCCCTGTTCTTTTATTTATTTTCGTTGTGATGTATGTAGGCGCTATTTCACCCTCCTAGCCCGACCGGGAGCTTTAATAAATGCACTGATTGGAAATTCAGATGAGGCTGGCCAAATTTATGGCTATTCACCCTCTTTGGCACTCCACCCTCTTTACTTTTGCCCAAATCGAAACCTTCATGTGTCAACTCTTTTATTGTATTACATTTTTTCTTCAGGCAAAATAGTGAGTATTCCTTTGGCAAGCATGTAAAGAAATAAGTTTTTTTCTGTAAAGTAACACAACGGTGGGCAATTATTATTTTAAGTTGAATCCCTGTCAAGCGATGTCGGGATTATTTATTTAAAAGAAAGTTTTTATTGTAAAAAGCTAGGAAAGGAAATGCAAAAACGCGAGTACCTGCTTTGCACTGTCCTTTTAGAGCCACATGCACATTCCATTTTTAAATGTTATTCCAGTGATTGCCATATTACAAAAATATCTTTTATAGTGATTCATCTTGCCATGTAAAAAAAATCGTTTGTCCATAATGGATATTCTTTTCTATGTTAAATCACAGAAGGGATCGCAAAAATCTGTTTCGAATTATAATCCTTTTATGTATATTCATGTTCTATTTATTTTTTTGCAGACTAAAGAGTCACAAAATAAACTATCCTCATTTTATATTTGAAAAAATGTTCTACCTTTAAATAAATACATATAATAAATATAAACTAAATTGACTTATTAGGAACCGGGACCTACCTAGGACCCGCGTTAGCAGACTAAATGTCGTGAAATTCAGGTGCGTAGACTTTTTACTGAGCATACCAATATACTTAGGTTTTTTTTTTATAGTTGATAGGCTAGCCTTTGACCACTTTCTCACCTGATGGTAAGTGATGATTTGGTCTAAGATGTTGTTCAGGCTAGCCTAGAATTACTAGCTCTCAAGGACAGCTGCCGGAAGTGCCGGAATACACCCTTAGGTGCTTAGCGACAGATTTTCTACTGGAGGTTGGAAGCTAGCCAGGCGGGCATTCCCAAAATGCCCTATCAAATGGCTAAATGCTGTAACGACTGCCATCGTAAGACAACGACCGGAAGCACTCAGTAGTAATGTCACTAGCGGTCACCCATCCAACTCCTGACCGCGGCGGACGTTGCTTAACATAGCTGATCGATTCAGAACGGCTAAGTAATCTTCGCTACGAGCGCTTCAAAATAGGTATACCTACCGCTATATCGGGTATATCACAGATTGTTACAGATGTATGCCCGTAGTACAGGTTGTAAAAAATTCTATTGATTACACGCGTGTAAGTAAGGAAGCGTAGGTGAAAATAAAAACACTAATCAAAAATGTTATCATAAGATCGAGTTCGCATTACAACAAAAGAGTAGAAATCACGATGACGCGGCTGGCGGCGCGGTGCACGGCGGCATCACGAATTTATCTGCTGTTGCAGGAACTACACCTATTTTAGAAAACATAAATTGGTACTAAATTACTAATTACTTCGGTAGAGGGACCCACTTACCATAGATTATCTTTCTTACTTTAATCTATGTGCTTACCGAAATTCGTCTTATCATACGTTTATTTTATAAGCCAAAATATTCCAATGTGTTATTAGTAAATGACGAATGATAAATTCTAAGAAAGGAAAGTTTTAGAATTCCAATGTAAATTCAAACTTTTTTTTAAACACCGAAACAAATCGTAGAAAGAAATCTCAAAACTCATTCTGTCACTAAAAGGAACTGTTTTCTATTGATTTACATTTTATTATTTTAACTCATTGTCGGTTACAAACGTGAACGAAATAAAAATGTTTAACCCGTCAATAGGAAAATGGATACAAAATGCAAATCTTCCTGTTTGAATATGCAAATATATTGCTTTAGTGCCGGCGACAAAAGACAGGCACCCGACGTCGCTTGCCCATCGTAAAAAGCTTAGAAAAGCAACAAAGAGAGTGTTCTAAATATGACCGAAGGTAACGGTAAAGTAGACCGACGATGAGTAAAAAAGGGTTGGACATCAAAGGCCTGGTGTTTTTGCGAGACGAAATCCTTTTAACTTGATTAATGGACAAAGGCATTAATTTTAAGGCTTGTTCTATTTTTTTTACGTTGTATGTATTGGTGTAACGGTGCTTTGGTGGACTTTCATGTTCCCGAAGCCCTAGTATTACAAATTACAAAAAAAAGCAACGGCTTAGAAGCAAACAAATATGTAGTTCTTGGTGATGGATGTAAAAAAAGCGGATGGGTGCTGAGATAATTGATATTAAGGAATCATGAAAGAAACCTTGCCCGACCAAATAATAATTATACCTATTAGGAATTTCCTTGCATAATTCGAAAGTAAACTGGTTTAATTTTGAATATACTATCCAAAAAATCTTTATCATTTACCAAGCGAAAATAAATTACACTTATTATGAATATTATTCTAATAATAACAAATATTTTTTAAATATTTTATGAAAACATCAAATTAATATTTTAATAAAACACTTAAAAAATACAAAAATATATCTAGTGACAATTCCAATATTATTCTAAGGTAGTACAATGGGCCGTCCTATCGGTGTGTAGCGATTTCTTCCAGGCAACATTTGGGTGGACAGAAGCAAAAGAAAAGATAGACGGAGGTGAACAATAAATGAAGGTAAGATAATTAAATTCAGTTACGTAAATCTACAATGTAATAAATTTGATAAATACAAAGGTATACCGTATAATATACCGCGCTGTGAACAATTTAAATATATAAGATTAATCTAAGACATATGCCACATATATACACATCTTTCATACCTCTGGTGTTGTGAATTTCCTTTGTGTTGTGTTGTGAGTTTCCTGCTCTTTTGTCTTCGTATACGATAAAAAGGTAACTAATTGCATTCAGTTATTAAGTAAGTAAAACTACTTGGTATATATTCTTCTAGTCAAGTAATCACAGACCTTAATTTTAAAAATAAAATAACTTTAATCTCTGTATCCAAAAAATATGATAGGCTTTTTTCACCAGTCGTCTAAAATCCGCCGTTTTGTTTTTTATTTATTTTTATGTATCTAGTGTCACTTGAGCTGTCAAGACAAATCTAACGATATCCCTTACATTAAAACGGGATCGTTTAGAAGTTTTGGTGAAATAAAGAAATTCATAAACATACACATGGCCTGGCCACTTTGTTTTAGTTAATAATACACTCTATATATATACGGAGACCGGAAGTCACCTATCACAAAAAGTAAAACCGAAAAAGTTTTCCTTTTACCACGAAGGCTATATTATGACCAAAATTCAAAACTGTTTAGAAGTTAGTTCTATGATAGGAAAAGCCTTATTACACGAAAAGGTGAAACAACAACAGTTATTTTGAACATGTTTTTGGAAAGAGTGTACGCCTTACAGATATGAATAAAATATGAAATATTCTACAGGATGGCAAATACTATGCCTGATCCGATAACACAATTCCATATATTTCTATCGATAAAAAAAAACATGAGTGCAGCTCTAAAATTTCACTTATTCAAATTAAGTATTTAGTAAAGTGTACCAATTTTACTTCGAATTATTACGTAGCAACTATGTGATAAATGTACCAGAAAGGTATTTTCCGTTTTTAGAAATTTCACTTTTATATGAATTTATTAAAAAAAAAACATTCTCCCTATATATAAATACATTTGCATGGTAGTAGCGCATTTTGCGAATGCACGTCTGGCTAGCTACCACCCTCAAGTAGAAAATCTGTCGCCAAGCACCTTACGGTGTGTTCCGGCAGCTGTCCTTGAGAGCCAGTAATTCTAGGTTAGCCTGAACAACATCTTCGTTTACATCATCACTTACCATCAGGTGAGATAGTGGTCAAAGGCTATCCTATCAACAATAAAAAAAATCTGTCTAAGAAACTTTTTAAAGACCATTTTGTGTTAAACGTAAAACAAATCGAGCTGAACTTATATACATATTCATTCAGGTAACATATTCAATATATGTATATTGAATATGTTACCTAGATAAGATGCTTAGATGTGAAAATTGAAATTTCGGATATGTTTCTTTCTTAATCAGGTCACGTGAACTCATTTTGTGCTACTGTTACTATACCTATAACAAATATCTACTGTTTACATTACTACGAGTATACTAACTAGATAGGTAGGTACCTAACAAGTTTACACATCTTGTGAGATAGAGCAATACAAAGAATAGATACCATTTTATGTGGGAACACAAATAAATCGTTAGGGACACAAATTTTTGTTGACCATCATTATAATAGTATTATAACATGTAAAAGTAAGTACCCACCTACCAATGTGTATTTTATGCTTACATACGAAAGGACTCCTTAAGCGAGTGCTGTTGAAACTTGTGACCTTTGGTCCAATGATGTAAAATATCCAGGATTAGGACATAGGTAAGTTATGATATGTTTATCCTGATTATGTGAGTATTTTCCTAGGGAACTCGATGTAGGGTGCCTAACCGATTTCCACAAGACAAAGCCGTGGGAAAAAACTAGTAAGTACTTAAAGAAGTAAACTAATTTTATATTATTTGGGAACAGATTACGTACTTTTCGAATAGCCAATTCTGAACACCTAAGAAATTTGCCGGAATGAGTGACTAGGTTATCACAGTATAGGTCTCTACATATACCTATACATTTATGAACGCCTACCAACTAAGCGCTATAAAATAATGTTATTCTAATAATACTTTAATGTTATTCTAATAATACTTTAATGTTATTCTAATAATACTTTAATATCATAAACACCAAATTAATATATGTTGATTTGGTATTAGACCGATTAAAACTGTCCTAAAGCTAGAGTCAGTTCAAAATTATCGATACAAATTGTTACATTTTCATGAAAAGTATAGCAGGGTATTCGTGTTGAACTGTATCAATATGAATATCACATTAAAACGATCATATAAAGTACAATTTTATAATTGTGATGAACAGTAAGTATCATACCATTAATTATAAAATATTCGCAAAAAGTAGAGCAACGTTTATTGAACTTGATCAGTATAGTACCACCAACTTAACTGTGCAGTTCGCGAGGGCGCTGCTGGTCAAGGAAATCAACTACAAACTGTCACAATTTTAAATGAATGTTGTAGTTCTTTTTTCTGCCGCCTGAACAGATAAGTTGGTGGAACTGTATTAATACTAAGGATAAATATTGTCAAAGTAATGCAAGATATTCGAGTTGGACAATATTATACACATTAGAGTAGGAACAAGGTATACTTCATTATTAATATGACAGTGAGATATGGTAACTGATGTGTAGTTAAGAAAGAGCGGGAATGACTAGTTCTCTGGAACACCCAGCAGATGTCATGACCAAACTTACTTTCGTTAGCTTTT
Source organism: Plagodis pulveraria (assembly GCA_963890685.1). Taxonomy (NCBI): domain Eukaryota; kingdom Metazoa; phylum Arthropoda; class Insecta; order Lepidoptera; family Geometridae; genus Plagodis; species Plagodis pulveraria. The sequence goes on from OY982950.1 coordinate 9,975,419, forward strand.
AACCAAATTCATTAAGTACTTAAATTTATATTACTGTTAAGCCTTCGATTAATCTCCTTGTTAGTAAGTGGTAATTTTACATACATGGGTGACCGCACAGGTAGAGAACCTCCTTTTATATCTGCGATTGATAGTAGTCCCTAGCCTAGCCCTAGTCGCATGAAGCATTACTAGGTACTGAACGTTTCCGTTCTTCGGAGGGCACGTTAAGTCGCCCGTCTGTCCCGGATGTTGTCCTAGTATGGCAGTCGTTATAGTATGGTGGTAGGGCATTTTGCGAATGGCAGACGGGCTAGCTACGACCCTAAGAAAAAAATCAGTCGTCAAGCACCTAATGGTGTATTCTGGCATTTGTCCTTGAGAGATAGTAATTCTATGTTAGCCTGACCAACCTATCATCAGGTGAAATACTGGTCAAAATATAAACTTTAAAAAAAACTTATTGAGAATATTTGATTGATGATGGTAACAGACTAAGTTTGTTTTCATAGGCGCAGCCTAACTAGGTACTTGAGGGCTCTCATCACTTTAAAACTTAAACTTTCGGGTGGTACCAAAAATCAGATTAACTAAAGTACAGAAACAAGTTCGTTATTCAAAAATACTTATGTATGATAAATTACCAAAAAGCTTGACCACCTTAAAATATAGTTTGTACTAACTAAAACTTAAGACCTTTTTAGAAAACAGTCCCTTCTACACATTAAAAGAATATATGCCAATGCAGCTTTTAGAATCATTGTTCTTAGGACAAATGCAAACGCAATAACTGTAAATTGTATTTAACTCTATTAAGTGTAAACATATTATATTTATTAATATTATAATTTAATAATTATTAAATTTTAATAAATTATTTTAATAGACGTAATGATAATAAATATTTTTACAAATATTAAATATGGATTACAGCAAAGTAACGCCTGAATCTATTCATTATCTTACTGTAACAGCCGACTCGTCCACTGCTGAAAACAGCCTCCCCTATTAAGGGGGTGTTTGCCATAATCCCCACGCTTGGCAGGCGGCTTGGCGATCGTAGTGTAAGATGGCAGTTCTTTAGAAAGTGATGCTGCACACCTTCCAGTATTTTTCCCTTAGTCGCCTCTTACGACACCCACGGGATGATGTGGGGAGGTGCAATTCTAACCCGGCACCCCACGGGGTCATTATCTTAATAGACGTAATTAGAATTGAATATATTTAAGCAGTATAAATATGAATCAAATATATCTTGTAGTCTGTAAATAAAAAGTTACAAAAGGGCTAATAAAACTTCTAAATAAATGCATACATATGCGTTTTAGCAAAATAAATACTATCAGCTGCAGATGCAGAAAACTATTCTTAAATTAACTAAATAATACAAAGAAATGCCTCCCTTCTTACCGCTAACCTTACCTACAATACTAAAGAGGGTGCACACAATACCGGAAGCGTGCTTGACATTTGCCCGCCCTGACGCGTAAAACACGCACACGCTGCCAAAAAAAACTAAATTATTTATTTAGTACTTTTTAATTCCCCTCAGGAATCGCCCTACTGCGGTTTTTGTAGTTTTTACGCAAAAAACCTATATTTTGTAAGTAGATTGTGGATAATGTAGCGTGATGCGGTTTATTTTATTGGCACATTTGTCAGTTTTTTAGTCCACGCTGACCTTGTTAGTATTTTTGTTTAACCTTTCAATTTAGCCAATAAATAAAAGATTTGTATGCTTATATTAAAATAATACTACGTGATCACGTATTGAAAAACCTTGTACCTATTATTTAGTTTATACAAAATAGCTCAAAAATATAACCTACCATTTAACCCTACCATTTTTAGCCCGGGTCCCATAATACAAAAAGAACCCAGATAACAAAAAGTAAAAAATGAACTTACTTATTTACTTGCGTTACTTATGCTTTTTACTCATCTATATTTGCAGAAATCGGAATCCGACTAAATGCATTACTGGCATTATCGATTTTTTACGTTTTTGGGATGGAGTTGCAAGAATACGATACTTCAGGAATATTTCATGTACCATAATTTTGTAAGATTATTATTAAACAAGAACTGAACGACTTAGTTCTGCCCTCCCTCTTCTTCCATAGGACGTCCAGACAAACGGAAAGGTTTGAAGCGCTACTCGTAGCGAAGTTTACTTAGCTGTTCTTAACCGATCAGCAAAGTTAAGCAACGTCGCCCGCGGTCATGAGTGGGATGAGTGACCGCTAGTGACATTACTATTGAGCGCGCGCGTGCTTCGGAGGGCACGTTAAGCCATCGGTTCCGGTTGTTATCCTAGGATGACAGCCGTTATAGCATGGTGGTAGGGCAATTTGCGAATGCCCGCCTGACTAGCTACCTCCCTCAAGTAGAAAATCTGTCGCCAAACACCTAACGATGTGTTCCGTTAGCTGTCCTTGAGAGCTAGTAATTCTAGGTTAGTCTGAACAACATGTTCGACCACATCATCACTTACCAGCAGGTGAGATAGTGGTCAAAGGCTAACCTATCAGTCTTAAAAGTGCCATCCGTAACATGGTTGATATTCCCAGGACTCGTACGAAGCTTCGCTTCCATGTTACTCGTGCGTACTGCGAAATATTGGAACTCCCTGCGTGGTTAGTTATTCCCGATGGATACAACATGGGTGTCTTCAAATCGAGAGTAAATAGGTTCCTTGTAGGTAAGCGTGCTCCATCTTAGACCACATCAATGCTAAATAACATCAGGCAGGATGTAGTCAACCATTGGATGGGTTAAGACGCAACCTTATTATAAATAAAAAAGGCGAATCACCATGTCTACCTGTAACCTACTTCGCTTATAAAATAACTTATATTATAAGGTCTTCCTACGTTAGCCTGGCATTCACAGGGCGCCGCGCGCAGCGGATTAGCTTAAGTTACAAAAAGATTTTACATATCGAAATGCATGTGTCATAGGCAGAGGTTAGTCCATTTTACATAAGGGCCCACCTTATGTAAAATGGACTAACCTCTGCCTCTGTTACGTTACAAATAAATAAAAAGATATTCGTAGTACTTTTTGTCTAGAATAATGGCTGGCTCCACTACACTATCGATTAGTTATGCTAATTCCTTGAGCCAAATATATGCCAACATATAATATCTAAGTTACCCCAATATGGTCTCCCACGTAGAATTTTTTACACTAGTATATTAAGAACAAAAAATAGACCTCATGTTTTAACACCTCAGCTCATACTTCCGTCAACAATAATCTCAGGTTGGAATAACAAAAAGTCTCCTTTGAACTAAATTGGGGGGCAATTCAGAGAGGGCGAGGTTTAAAAAACTTTGGGGGAACTTTTTACTGCAGTTTTTTGTGAAGAAGCGTGTAAAACGTGATGATTGGATAAGTGCCCCCAGACAATACATCGTTTTGTTGTGTTAAATAGGGAATTATTACTAATTCTGTTTCTTTTATGGAAAAGGGTCCTACAAATATGAAGTCTATATGTGAGATAATTTCATAATAATATTTTTTTTTTTTAATGCCTGATAGGTTAGCCTTTGACCACTATCTCACCTGATGGTAAGTGATGATGTGGTCGAAGTTGTTGTTCAGGCTAACCCAGAAGTACTGGCTCTCAAAGACAGCTGCCGGAAACACCGTAAGGTGCTTGGCGACAGATTTTCTACTTGAGGGTGGTAGCTAGCCAGACGGGCATTCGCAAAATGCCCTACCACCATGCTATAACGACTGTCATCCTAAAACAACAATCGGGACCGACGGCTTAACGTGCCCTCCGAAGCACAGAAACGCTCAGTAGTAATGTCACTTGCGGTCACCCATTCATCTCATGACCGCGGCCGACGTTGCTTAACTTTGCTGATCGGTTAAGAACAGTTAAGTAAACTTCGCTACGAGCGCTTCAAATATTAACATTATAGGTGTTACAAGGTGGTAAGGTCCCTTTAGCAAGAGCTTGGTGAATACCACCCCGGTATCATGTATTCTGCCTCCAAGCAGGTACAGCGCTACTGTGTTGAGGCGAGAATGGCACAGTAGCAAGTGAAATTTCTGGGCAAAGGACTAACCTCTTAGAGTAACGAGTGCAGTGTCATGCAAAACATGAACAGTGACACAGTGACAATAATGGATACGCGTGATGCTTACCGTCACTTTCAATTATTTATTTTTTTTATTTTATTTTTATGCCTGATAGGTTAGCCTTTGACCACTATCTCACCTGATGGTAAGTGATGATGTGGTCGAAGATGTTGTTCAGGCTAACCTAGAAGTACTGGCTCTCAAAAAACTAATTCTCGTCACAGGCGACTTGTAATTCTCGTCACTTTAAGATCTGGCCAAGGCAAATAATTGGTTTTAATGTTATTTTTACGGAACAAGCTCGAGGCTCACATGATGTTAAGCGGACTAACATCTGCCTTTTCGTTACAAGTCACAATTTTTTTTATTTTTTTTTATGCCTGATAATTTAGCCTTTGACCACTATCTCACCTGATGGTAAGTGATGATGTGGTCGAAGATGTTGTTCAGGCTAACCTAGAAGTACTGCTCTCAAGGACAGCTGCCGGAACAAACCGTTAGGTGCTTGGCGACAGATTTTCTGGTTGAGGGTGGTCGCTAGACAGGCGGGCATTCCCAAAATGCCCTTCCACCATGCGGTGAAGCTCAAGCCCGCGGCGGGATTCGAACCATGGACCCGTAGTCCATAGCCAATACCACTGAGCCATCACTGCTTCAAAAATGTTGTTTTAACATGTTGCGGCCTAAGAAATTTCATGAAATGCGACCACTTCATGAAATAACAAGCATTACATGATATGGACAATTCTACGATATGAGCACGACATATATATACCACCAAAATCGATTTCGATACTTTTGAAGAATAGCATAAAGTAGAGATTTTTCAGTCTCAAAACGCCCCTGCAATATATTTACTCCTACAAGCAAAATAGTGTATAATATACACAATACACGCAACCTCGCCTATATCATTGGTGTTTCAGTCATCACTCATCGTGGTGTATGTGCGATCTGCGCGAACGGGGCCGAGTTCACAGTAAAATCACTGCACGCACACATATTTAAATAATCACGTTTAGACAAGTGGTGGGATGTGAGTTTTTAGACTAAAATATCTCTACCTACTTAATTGATTAATAGAAATATACATAAAAATATGAATATATAATATATATATGTATATATAGGGCTAGAATGTCACCCCTCATCTCTACCTATTTGTGTCGTAAGAGGCGACTAAGGGCAACATCAGAAGATGGCCATCTGGTCTTTCTTAGGAACTGATATCTCACACTGCGATCCCCAAGACGCCTGCCAAGCGTGAGGTTGATGGAAAACCTTCCCTTAATTGGGGACGCTGTGTTCAGCAGTGGACAATCCAGCTGATCCAGTAAAGTACAGTACTGTAACAGCCGACTCATCCACTGCTGAACACAGCCTCCCCTATGAAGGGGTATTTGCCATAATCCCCACGCTTGGCAGGCGGCTTGGGGATCGCAGTGTAAGATGGCAGTTCTTTAGAAGGTGCTGCTGCCCACCTTCCAGTATTTATTCCTTAGTCGCCTCTTACGACACCCACGGGATGACATGGGGAGGTGCTATTCTATATATTAAACATTATTTTTTTTTGACTGGGAAAATCCTTTATGGATACCACCCTGCTCCGGGAGGAGCAGAGTGGTTATATGGGAGTCCTCGCCTGAAGGGCCTTACTACCTCCACGGGGGGGTAGTAAGTGAGGTTACCCACTAAAAACCCGGGATGAGCAGTCTGCCGCCTAGTCGGGGCGAAATGGGGTAGGGTTAGCATTCACCATCTCGCCCCGGATTCTATATATTAACCTATCCTAACCTAACTCGGCACCCCACGGTGGTCAGTACAGTATACATATAAAAATATACAATATACCTACTTAAATAAAAATAATATATATATGCAGCATTCCAAAGCGTCTTTGATTTGATCCGAGTAGGCTTGGTTCCGAGATATTTAAATATACCACAGTAAAGTGGTATTTAACTTCAGTAACATGTCTTTATTTAACCTCATCAATATTCTTTTGTAAATTATACAATCTTTGCTAAAAATAACTGAGCAACAAGTGTTTTGCATAAATAGTAAGTGCGTCGGTATAAAAATACAATGATAAAGAGTGAGGAAGCACCACGATTCGTGGTGCGCAACGTGATCTACGATTTGCACACTACTTATTACATACTTAGTACGCTTACGGAAAAAGAGCGGTAATAGCTATGGACTGCCGTGCTGAAGGTCTTGGTTCGATTCCCACCGCCAGCTTGAGCTTCACCGCAGGATGGAATGGCATTTTGCGAAAGCTCGCTTTCTAGCTACCCCCGAGCTACACCCTCGAGTAGAAAATCTGTCGACTAGCACCTAACAGTGTGATTCGGCAGCAGTCCTTAAGAGCTGTAAGTAATTACGAAATTAAAGGCACATGATGTCTCAGGTTGATAGGCGCAGTGCAATTCGTCACTTGTGACATCAGTTGGATCTCGTGCGTGTTCCGTTACAAAACATATATTATCTATAGCCACCACCAAAATACCCCAAAATATTACATGCATTTTTGAATTTTTTAAGCAATGATGGCCGAGCGGTAATAGCTATGGACAGCCGCGCCGCAGTAACGTGGTTCGATCCCCACCGCCGGCTTGAGCTTTACCGCATGGTGGAAGGGCATTTTGCGATTGCCCGCCTGGCTAGCTACCTTCAAGTAGAAAGTCTGTCGCCAAGCACCTAACGGTGTGTTCCGGCAGTAGTCCTTGAGAGCCAGTGAAATTACAGGCACAATGAGACAACAACTATGTCTCAATGTGACGGGCGCAGTGCAATTCGTGACTTGTGATGAAATGCATCTGTTATAGGCAGAGGTTAGTCCACTTAACATCAGGTGGGCCTCAAGCTTGTTCGGTCACAATAACATGAAAAAAAAACACACTTTTCGAATTATTTTTCGCGTTCACGTCACGACGAGACATGTGAAGAGTCAAGCTTCAAACGCTTCGAAAAGTCTTACGGTTTTTGCTGCGTGGCCTTTTGTGACGTCACGTCGGCTAACAGGTAATTTAGGCGGAACTGTCACTAGATATTATTATATAATATATATTTTTGATATTTTTTAAGTGTTTTATTAAAATATTAACTAACTAGTTGTTTTCTTAAAACATTTTAAAAATATTTGTTATTTTTAAATATGGATTTCCGCTAAGTAACACCTGAATCTATTCATTAATTCAATATAATACCTACTTACTCATATTTAAATTATATGTGTTAGTTATTTTATTTCATTTCGTGTATATTTACCGCCACGAGTCAATTATGTTATTTTATTTATTAATAAAACGTAAATATTCTTCAATTTCAATACATTTAAAGATATTTCTCAAGGATTATATTACCTAGTGAAGAGTTTTTTCGTCAATATTTTTATTAATTACAATACGTAGGTAATCAATGCACAAGTAAGCATTATATGTTTTTTATGTTATTGTGACGGAACAAGCCCGAGGCCCACCTGATGTTAAGTGGACTATCCTCTGCCTAGAACAGATGCATTTCATCAAAGACGAATTGCACTGCATTCATCACACTGAGACGTACACTTGTTAAGTCTCATGTGCCTGTAATTGATTGAGTAAAATATTATTGAATTTCAAAGTTTCCATAACGATTTCGTCAGACAAACATCTGCTTGCAAACAATACTCACACGCCACGTGCCCACTGAAAAACATACGCAATTGAGTTTGTAATCTTTTGCGAAACGAAAACCAATTTCACGTACCATCAGTCAGATATCTTGATCACCGAGATCTGTATCTCCTATGTCTGCATTAGCCTATTTTCCGGCACTCAATAATGAAGAATATCAAGATGTGAAACCGATCCCCTCGATTTAGAAATACCGTAATCCGCCCGTTACTTTTATCCGTTGCACAAAAAGTTATGCATTCGTCGGTCAGTCAACAGGCCTTTAGCCTCTTTGTAAAACTTTTTCAACTCCGACGCACAATAGGCGAATAATCTCCAAAAAGTGACCCCAAAGAGTGCTCAGGTTTTCGGCTTTTCGCCGTGTTGAATATGGCCCATAGATTTGGTATGGACAAAACGGCGCAGCGGCAGTGCGGGTGCTCGAAAAAAATGCTAAGCGCGTATTTGCTGGAATTTTGATGTATAAGTTACAGGATGTCCCGGGATTTGATCAATCAAAGTCAAAAGCGTAACGTAAGTACTTAGCTGTTCAAGCTTCAAGTAATTGGAATTCGTTCTCAATCAAGAAGCAAAGAATGATAACGCTATTTAAAATTGATTTAAATGAAATTAGACGTATATCAAGAATTTCTTATAACGCTTAGGAAGAGTCATATAAATATTTCAGGTAAAATCAAATAACGTATTAGTAATTACTTTCCAATTTAAAGTACTTTAAATTTATTACAAATCAAGAAAAAGGGTAATAACTCGATTTTAAGAATTCAATATATTTACAATTAGGTATAATTATATAAAAAAATCTAGATATAATAAATAAAGCAATTAAAAGTCGTTCCAAATCAAGACGAAAATGTCCGTTTGTAAAAAATATTTTAACGGAATACGTATTAAGGAAAGACGTATTTACATTAAAAAGACGTTTATAGCAAAAGAGTCGTATTTAGGTCCTAAGCAACACATAAATAAAATTATATCCACACATTTACATATGAATCGGCAAAACTTGCTACTTTTAATGTTTTAACGACGTCTTTGTACTCGCTAGGGCTATTTATAGACATCAGTGCCTATGTTTAGCAAATGTTCTTCAGTTGAACTGTTTTACGCATTAATTATTCAGATGTAATACGTTTGTTGTCGCAAGTGTTAAAAGGCGTTTGACATAGCTAGATTAGCGATTTGGTATGTGCTCATTCGGTAGTACACGAATTGAACTCAATGGTAAACGATATTTTTAGGATTCAGGGCAATAAAACGGTACTCTATTACGAAGCCTGCGCTGCCTACTGGCAGTATCCATCCAGCCCACTTGTAAACGGCTGTATGTTTTAAATCAAAATAGGCATTTAGTTTTTTTTTTAATTAAATATGTGTTGCTACGGAGGATTGCGTAATAAACAACAAGTGGTAAAAGTAAAAAAATAAGTTCCCATACATACAATTTTTTATTGTAAGTATATCAACCTTTTTTACTGTTTGCTCTAGCGTAAAAAGACATAAAAGCGTCTGTGTAATAATTATACATTATGATAATTACTTTAACTCTAAAAATACAACAACGATAAAAACCAGCCTAGTGCTGGTTGAACTCGTGCAAAGAAGTTATACAGAATGATTAATATCTTTTTAATTTCGGTAAATAGATACAACAAATCTTAGTGGACCACCAATCATGGATGATTTGTTCATCCGTGGAAACGCCATTTTGCGGTTGTCTCTTACCTGGTTTTTATTTTGAATGAAATAAGAATAAACATCAAGAATATACATGGTGCCATGGTCGCACGTGGGGTGCCGGGATAGAATGTTACCCCATTCACCTGTGGGTGCCATAGGAGTCGACTAAGAGTAAAATACCGGAAGGTAGATATCTTAACTGCGATCCACTGCCAAGCGTGGGGATTATGGCAAATCCACCTTTAATGGGGGCAGGCTATGTACAGCAGAGGACAATCCGGTTGATACAGTACAGATAATGACATGGCACAAGGAAGGACATTATTCCTTTGTTGTTGGATTAAATAAAGGGGACTAAAGGAAAAATGCACTCAATGAGCAGCACGCGACTACAGCGTTGACGTGAGTAAAACTATGTCCCAACTGTGCATGCATTCCCAACGACAGGAACAATTTCGGTATGTACCTACTTAATGTACTTTTTCTGAAAATGCAAGCTTTTTGAGTTTAACGATGTTACCAGTATTATCAGTGGCAGTTGACAGTTGGTCAAAGGCTAGGTTTTCGGTATAAATAACACCCTGTATGTGTGCAATGTGCGTGACAGCTAGAGATGCCCACTCCAGAGTATCGTTAGAGCAGCTTGTCCCATGGATGTGCATAAAGGGATGGACGTATGCGGCGGACGACCCGTGCCTGTTACACACCTGCTCTGAAAAAAACGTCCATTGAATGGCAGAACATTATGGTTTTGTTTAATCGATCAGTTTTGTGATTTCGTTATTTGCAGGAAAGGTAAAAGATGCCGAGCATATATCTGTAAATAATTCTAATCTGCATTCTATTGTTTATGATAGAATTTTGTAAAACAATTCTATGAGCGTTCTTGATGTTTATTTATTACATTGACATTGAAATAAACGATTTGTTTCATTACGAATAACTTAGGTACGCAGTAAACGAGTATACATGCAACTCTAGCCGCACGTTCTAACACTCTGAGCGTGGTGCCAGGCTAAGTACTTGAGCTAAGGCTCTCAGGTAAATGCCATAGTAAAGTATTAAATCCAACTAGACTCGTGGAGTGAATTTTTAAATTTGGAACATGAATAATGTTCCTTTGTGGGGCGAAATGTAAGGCTAGCAATTCTAGGGTAGGTACAACTACTTCGACCACATCATCACTTACCATCATCTAGTGATCAAAGAGTACCCTATGGTTAAAGATATAATTAAATAAAAATGCGTACCTACTTGACGATATAAGTATTTGACGTAATCAGACTTGAATTACAACTTAGACGTATCGTGTATTCGATAAACTATACTAGCAGTTTTTTTATAACTTTTGGCACTTAACACTTACTGTGTTAATTGCCAAAGTTATAAAAAAACAAATAAAAACGCGCAAATAAACGTGGAACGAACGAAGATGTTCTTGAACGGGAATCAGGACATCCGCCGTTCCTGCTTTATGATGTGAATATAATACTTGTGCTCTGTGCACTGATCATTCATAGTACAATTATTAATTTACAAAAAAGGATTCTTCAAATAGTAAAATTGCATTGCACCTGAAAGCATTAGACCAGAAACAACATTATGTGATTTTAAAAGGGTATATTCATAACGTTTAGCTCAAAGCGTGTCTTGATATAGTATGAAAAAAAATTATAGAGACGTATTTTGAAAGCAGAATTTTACCTTAGATCCCTAGGTATGTTCGAAATTCTATTGTAGAATCCTTCGCTCCGCTCTGGATCCCAAATAACGCCACCGCTGTAAAAATATTATTTTGCTCAAATCAAATCAATCATTTATTTGTCAGAATACACAATCATTACAATTTCAGATGTTAGGAAAATATATAGCAATGCATTTAACCTGCAAGCAGGCGTACAAATATTAGTATTTAACTAATCCTAAGACATATCTTTTTTATTAACAATAAAACATATATTGAAATGTTCTGTCATGTTGTAAAAACAATTGCCTAATAACCAATTTTGCACCCAGTTTTGAAACTGTTTCCGGCCAAAGTTTTCAAGTGTTCCGGTAATTTGTTAAAAACAGAAATAGCCATATCAGAAACATTTTTAAGTAAATCATTTTCTCCCATGTAATGTTCTCCAATCTACTATTTAAATGTATTTTCTTACTCTTTTTCACCTCCTTATAATGGTTGATTATACGTGCGTTTCATAAAAATTAATTATACAACACCATTCATATACATGATCTCTCCGGAAGACTTAGTTCTGCTGCATATGCAGTTCTTAGGATAAGACAGTTAACAGACGTAGCTACTGCTCGCCTAGTTTATTTCGCGTACTTCCACAGTATTTTGTCGTATGGCGTATTGCTGTGGGGAACTGCTGCTGAGATAGAGACAATCTTTATCATACAAAAGCGTGCAATTCGAGCCATATATAAAATGGGTCCTAGGGAATCTGTGAGGGATCTTTTTAAAGAAATTGATATTTTAACTTTACCAAGTCTGTATATATTTGAAAATATTATGTATGTTCGTAAAAATTTGAGTAAATTTAAATTAAACAGTGACAATCACGATTACAATACTAGGAATAAAGATAAAATAGTGGTGCCAGGTTTTAGATTAGCAAAGACAAACAAAAGGTCCTTCTTAGGTAATTGTGTGCGGTTTTATAATAAAGTTCCTAAACATATTACAACGCTCACAGAAGGGAAATTCAAGTTGCATGTGAAAAACATATTGATTAAAAAATCCTACTACACAGTTTCTGATTACATAAACGACAAAAATGCCTGGACAATTCCGCCTCCGCCAAGCTATTGCCTGTCACCTACATAATTTAAACAAATATTGTAATAACTCTATTATATAGTATGTATGTAACACATTGTTAAAAGATGTTTAAAAGAATGGCCCCGAGTTTCTTGCCCGTTCTTCTCGCAGTGGCTCTATACAATTTATTTGCTGAACGTGGCAGTACAATGTAGAATATTTCAATACTAAAATTTGTAATTGACCTTCATAAGAGCGTCGTAGACGCCTAAATTGAATAAATGATTTTGACTTTGACTTTGATACAAAAATTTAAAAATATACGGACTTTTTGCTTATTTTTGTAACAAATGAGAATGCCAAGCAAAGTGCTAATTTATCCATTAATTGTTCTTAACATCTTACAAATTCTTCGATGCTCATCCTCAGACTTTCTATAACTCAGCTTGTCTATAATATTCTGTGTACATATTAAATTTGCTCATCAATAAATATATTTATTTACTATATCTTAGGAAGACTATCAACTACATAGCTTAAATTAGGTAAAGGTATGTATAAAATGAAAACGTGATATACAAGTCTCCACATTTTGTTTTTCATGCTTGATATGATAGCTTAAATCTTACGTGATGGAAAGTAATGATGTGGTCGAACATGTTTGTTCAGGCTAACCTTGGTTGTCAAGGACAGCTGCCGGAATACACCGTTAGGTGCTTGGCGATAGATTTTCTACTTGAGGGTGGTAGCCACAGATTATAAGCTTAACACATTACATATTTTAATGTAGCCTATGTTAAAGAGTCTCATAATGATCATGTCTTTCTTTTAATCTATTTATTGTTTGTGAAAACAGTAAATACATCAAGTATAAGTAATCACAACGAACATTTTCCGCTTCAGTAGAGCACGAAGAAAACTCCGAACATTTCTAGCGTCTCGCGCCGCCTATAAAAGCGAAAGAAAATATCAGAAATATAATGGAACCTCCCTCCGAGGCAGATCGATACGGCCCGGCGTTTCATCACGTCGATGGGAAAAAGAGGAAAAAAATACATAACTTTTTAGGGGCCGTCCGCGTCCCCGCAGCTTCCCACCCTAACTTCACCCACCGGGGAGAAACCCACACACGCGCAGGGAAAAAATATAAAAACATCGACGCGAGATGTTCGCGCGTGCTACAATGCTTCTCTATAAAATATCGTATCAAATTTATATAATGGGAAGTGCTTTTGTTGGCACGGGGAAGGAGCAAAAAATCTTTTGATATGACTCGCGGATCGTGAATGAGCATTGGGGATGTTTTGATGGATTCCGTGAGCGGTTTGCGTTAGGTTACTAACGTGTTTCTGATGAGCGTTTTAAATATATACATATACTATTCGTAGCTTCTCTATGATGTCGTCAATTTTCTATCTATTATACCTATGTATTACTTACTTATAATCACAGAGAACAATAATAGACCGACTTATAATTAAGGAGTTGAAGCGCGTAGAAGCCAAAAAGTCTGCACTTTGAATAAAATATAAAAAATCTGGCTAACGAGACTTAAAATAACCTACTAAACACTAATATAGCATTTTTGGGTAAAATTACTGTCTGTTGGCACACATATCACGTGAAATCTCCTAAACCGATTTTGGTAGTATTTAGTAACCTACCCATAAAATGTAGTCATTATATGTACTGAGGATCATAACAAGATACTGTTTAGGGTTCCGTATCTTAGAAGGAAAAAACCGTAACCCTTATAGGATCACTTAGTTGTCCGCCTGTCTGTCAAGACCGTTTTTCTCAGGAACGCGTGGAGGTATCAAGATAAAATTCATATCAAATACTCAGGACTACTGTCACTTAGAGCTGTCAAACTTCTAAGCCAACGCAATCAAGAGCTACAGCCGTTTATGACGCAAATTTTCGATATTTCATTCCCGTGAACTCATAATCTTGAAATTTAGTACAAAGCCACAAATTAAACCACAAAATAAAGGAAAAATTGCAAAAATCATAAATTTTTAGTTACATTATATTTTAATAAATTTAATAATTTTTAAATGGAATTTTTATGGATTTCATTTAGCAATAAAAATACCATAACATTTACTTATATATCTACCTACAAGTTTGTACGGTACCCTCTCGGTGCGAGTCCGACTCGGACTTGGCCGGTTTTTATTATTAGGGTTCCGCCCCAATTCAAGTAATATTCACATAACGATTTTACAAGAAAATTGACCTCACATTGCATAGGAAATGTTATCCAAAGAGTTTTCCTGCCGGGCTATAGAGTCGCAGAGCCTGGGGTTTTGAACGTAAAATTGAGATTAAGGAAGATAAGTCGAGGTTCAAATGCTTGCCCTGTGAAGGCAGTGAGAGTTTCTCTGTACCTTCACACAGGGCAAGTCAAAATTGTATCGATACTTACAAAATCTTATTAGTAAACCAAGAATGTATTTAGAAATGTTGTCTTAGGGTAGCAGTCATTATAAAATTATGGTAGGGCATTTTAATAAAAAATAAAACACCCCCTAGGAGAAAATCTGTCGCCAAGCACCTAACGTTCTAGGTTAGTGTGAACAACATATTTGACCACATCATCGCTTACCATCAGGTAAGATACTGGTCAAAGGTAAGTCTAAGACCGCGCACCGATGGTTCTGTAAAACCTGTAGTATAAGTAAAAGTTATGGTATCTTTATTGCTAAATGAAACCCATAACATTTAATAATTTTAAAACGTTAAGCGTTTCATTTAACAACATGTTTATTATATGATCGCTTTTTTTTTATCTGTGCTATAAGACGTTGCTACGTACCAAATTTCAAGATTCTGAGTTCATTTGAAGTAGGTATTACCTGTAGGTTTTGATTCCCTTGCGAGTGCGAGTGATAATACCCTGTAGGTTTTGATTCCTTTACGAGTGTGGAAAATTTGCGGCATAAACGGCTGTACCTTTTGATTGCGTAGGCTTAGAAGTTTGTTTTTTTCACAGCTCTAAGGGACAGTATTTGAAATGAATTTCGGCTTGATACCTCCACGTGTCCCTGAGAAAAAGGGTATTGACAGACAGACGGACAACAAAGTGATTCTATAAGGGTTCCGTTTTTTCCTTATGAGGTACGAAACCCTAAAAAGAGCTCATAGTGTTTGAACCATCATGGTGCCGGCTTCAACAGGTTATCTACAAAGGTTATTTTATATTTTCCAGTAAGTGAATTCCGTTACAATAATTACAGCGGTGTATTTCTCGATTTGTTTGAAAATGTTTGTTTTCCTGTGCTCATCACAAAGATATGTTAGCTCGCATATGTTTACCCAGTAACTTGCTACAGTGCCCTTCACGCCTAAACACAGTAATGTGTGGACACCACTGCTTGGACGCAGCACATCTGTCACTGCGATAGTAGGTGCCCACCAAGAGTGCTCTTGCTAAAGAGACCTTACTCCTCGGTGCTCGGTGGATTAGTGGTTAAAATATCCAATTATCACACAGTTGACAGAATCGGAAACTAATATAATATGTACCTATTATTAGTTTCCGACATGTATCTATATATTAGTTCGCGACTTTATCGTAAAATTTCAAATAGGTGGGCTCTATAATACTGTTCTCACTAACTCTCGGACTAACTAAACTCGGAAAAGTCTTGATTAACAAAAAACTGTGCGGATTTCTGAAATCGGAAACTAATATATAGGTATTAGTACTAATGTACTATTATATGTTACTAATATACATGTATTAGTTTCCGATTTCAGAAATCCGCACAGTTTTTTGTTAATCAAGTCTTTTCCGAGAAAGAATGAATGTGCCAAATGAGCACCATGCCACCATTACTCTACATATACTCATTTCAGTTTGCTGTATATACGAATTATTATTTCAGTATTATTATTTTAGCCCCTTAGCTAGCCAATTTTTATCCACCCGCCACCGCCCGCGTTGTTTTATTTTCTACAGCTTAAGGGGACGACTCCCTGACATTACCTCACTTTGAAGGTGAACTCCTGTGTATTATTATATATTCTATGCTCCTGTTCAAATTATCTTATTTTAATTCAGAAAAAATATATGTCAAGTAAGGCGTTTTGATAACGAATCCGTGCTGAAGGATTGATTTTCAGAACTGCTTGATTAATAAGTTGGCATCGTCAGGACCACTATGTCCTAGTTATGAATGAAATTCTATTGTTATCATTATGGCCGATGCCAATGGGTTAATACGTGAAAAAAATATCAGTGTTACGCGCTGTTTTAAAATTATTTTATGAAACTTCTCGACAATTAGGATTTTTCACATCTAAATTTTGCTAAAATGTGGCCAATACTATCCTTATCAAATCCATGTTGACAATTTTCAAATTGTATAATCAAATCTGTGTGAAAAGTATTAATTTATCAATTCAAACAAACAAAAAAGGTCGTAGCCGCCATGCGCTGTTAGACAAGAAACAACATTATGTGATTTTAAGTGGGTATAATCATAACGTGGATATAAAAGCGTCTCTGGATATAGAAGAAAAAGAGAGACGAATTTAGCTTAGCATTCCATGGATTCACCGTACGGTAACCGGGTCCATAGCGTTGCAGAGGAAGAGGCTAGGAGCCTAGGACTTGCGACCCAGGAGTAGGGTTAAGGAGCCTATTCATGACATAAAATTAAAAGTAGAGTGACGTATTTTGGATGCAGGATTTTACCTTAGAATCCCTAGGTATGTTCGGAATTCTACTGTAGAATCTCGCTCCGCTCTAACTTCAATTAATTCCAATTTTGTTTTATTTTCCGTTACATTTATTAGGATTGTTTAGGTAAGCAGTAAGTGTGTAACCTACCTATTACCTATTTATTGTCATATCACTTCGATGCAAAGGTCGTCGTCAGGCAACCGTGCGTGATAGGGAGGGGTCCAACACAACGGATACAGTCTGAATCAATCGAAACTCAAAATACATTGTAATGTCGGAAAAAATATCAACATCTGGTCATTGTCTCCTAGCGCGGGGGAGTCGGTTTGAGGTACAAACTGGTATACAGGTTGGTTATTTTTGTATTATCTATATTTAGGAATTGTCACTGGATATAATTTTATATTTTTTAAGTGTTTTATTAAAATATTAATTTGATGTTTTCGTAAAATATTTTAAAAATATTTGTTATTATTATCTATATTTAAAATATAAACATCTATTTTAATGATATATTAATTACGTAGGTATGTTACATTTCCAAGATGATTGAGTTACACCAACGTAAAAAAGTTACGCGATGAGGTTTAACTTGACATTATACATTGCTTCTCACAAAGTTTTTACATATTTAGCACGCTATGGGCTATTTATAATATAAAGAGGCTATTGTTTCAAAAAAACATAGATAGGAACATAATTTTAAAATAGTAGCATACTAAAGTATGAGCGTTATAATGCTATATATTATATGAGTCATGTGGGTCAAGTGTGCGCATTTAAACTTTGACGCTTCAAAGACTCGAATTGTGTGTAGAATGAAATAGAACTGTGTTAATTAGTAAGACTGTTTATTTGTTATCAACTTATACAGAATAATAGTATTGTCAGTAGATTATATTTTAAGAAATTATAGAAAACAAAGACCGTTCCATACGCGCACACTTAACCCAGTATAGGGGTAAGTGTACGCAGCACTGTGGGTAAGTGTATGCAACAACAAATAAAGACATATTTTTAGAACATTAACATCATTAATAAAATTTTCATCATAGGTACTTAAATTAATCAACATAATAATCATCAACATAAAAATCAAAATACGAGATCAATTGGAACTAAGAAATCCTCAGTTACTTCGTCATACATCGAGTCATCGTAGTATCGCCTTTTTGTCGTTGATTTTGTGATTTTGCTTTCGGCAGAACTTGTATGCTTCCGGAACTTTCCTTATATAATCTCGAGGAATTTTGAATGTACATTTGAACTCAGAAACAAAAAACAGCAACACATGTAAAAAGATTTGCAAGCAGGGTGAGTATGCGCCTGCGCACACTTAACCCAAACCATCGAAACAGAATTGTATGAATGCCGTTGATTGTTGCGTCAACATAACAACTCAAACACTGGCAATTATCCAACTAGATATTATGTTGTACTCGATAGCAAATAACATATTTTCAAATAGTTTACATGACTACAAAAGATTATGTGTCAAATATGACAAATTATCGTAAATATTTTAGTAAAAATCTTCATTTACCTGTAACATTAAAATGGCGCGCCAGCAACCACTGTAAAACGAGCGCTTCACAGGACATCCCGCGGGGCACTGGGGGGGTTGCCGTTCCTTAGCTCTATATAGTTTTGGAGATATTTTGAATGCGCACACTTAGACGCTGCGCACACTTGACCCACATGACTAACCACTAACTCTTGGTTAATAGATTTTATCTACTTAATTATTTGTAATAACTACTTAACGAATACAATAAAGGTTCGATACCTATATGGACACGAACATAATTAATTATATAGAAATATTATTACTACATAATTTAAAAATAAAGAAAACTTGATTCTTTTCTATTTACATGTATTTATTATGTTAATATTTTAGTAACTGTAAATAAAATACAGTTTACATAAGACTATTATTGAATGGGAAATAGAGGGAAGGAGGGGTAGAGGCAGAAGGATAATAGCCTGTTGTGACAACTTAAAATTTTAAACCGGTACTGCTGACGCCGCTGTTCTAAGCAGAGCAGCTCAGGAAATTTTAAAGATGGTTGCTGACATCCGTTAGGATATGACACAAGAAGAAGAAGATCTGTAAACTGCGTGTACGACACGATCAAGCATCTGTCTTGATCGAGGCGAAACTGACGATACAAACACATGCAACGATCGAACGGTACCTACAGTTCCTAAAACTGCACATTTTTGAAAAATCATACAGAACTGTATCGATCCCCCACACACACGGAGCGATTGATTGAGACCGTTGGACTATATCGTTCTGATTGCGACTTTATCGTAAAATTTAAAATAGGGTGTGTGGGCTCTATAATACTGTTCTTTCTGTTAAGGGACAGAACGGTATACGTGCCATCTACCGAGAACAGCTTTAGATTCAAGGCTGATAAAGAAAATTTCCTGACCTGGTCATTCTAACGACTATAAGTTACAACCTCAAAATTCCAAGCATTCGAGCAAAGAGGCAATATACGGAAATATAAATATTATACTATGATATTACTGCAATGCGATGTAATATCTATTACATGTAACTCAAACAGAACAACCTGTATAATTCTTTGTAAAGTAAATAAATAGGCAACAAAACGCGACTACCGCACGCGTCATTATTCAAGTGCGATTGACAGGCACTTCCACAGGCCGGACCCGGGCTGGGAGATCCTGGGTCACCGGCACCGCGCCATTCAATAATACGCCTACTTATTGCCGCAATCAACCAAGAGACACCGGATTTGATACTTTAAGAATCTGTTTTTCTATCGCATCAACCTGTATAATTAATGGATGAAAACAAATAAATAGTATATTTGTCACAGCCAAAGTAATAAATCTGGATATTTTATATACTGTCTAGCCATTATATATAATGTCTACTCAATTTAGATAAAGTGATACAATTGACACAAAATTGTTTTGGTAAATGTGAATAAACGATCGAAATGTATTACTTTTAGTAGTAATTATTAATAATTCACGACACATATTGGTAAAAGTTATAAAAAGGGGTTAAATATCATTTAGTCTAGGGCAAAGTCATATTTAGGTGCGACGACGAGCGAAGCGAGGAGGAGCGTTAGGTTACTTGTGACTACAACAACGCGCGAGCCGAGCGAGCGAAGCGAGCGTGCCGCGGCAGCGGCCGGCGATGCGCCACATAAATTACTACTATTCTTATATTTATTTTTAAGCTTTTTAACCATTCTAGTGCGCCCTCCGTGACCAATAGAAATATGAGTCTCATGAATAATATCAAAATTTTGTGTCAATTATCACTTTATCTAAATTAAGTAGACATTATATATAATGGCTAGACAGTATATATAATATCCAGATTTGTTACTTTGGCTGTAACATATTTAACAAAATATTGGAGTACAAAATTTTTTGCCCAAGGCGGCATCCGACGCGATATCGGAGGACGCGGGTTCGATTCCCTCCTTGGGCATAAAATGTTGTACTCCAATAATTTGTTAAATATATTTTCGCTTAGCACGCGATAGTGCTTGTAATTATATTTAGAAATAAATAGTAATTAAATACGACTACCGTATGGGGTATTAATGAGTGTGATTGACAGGCATTACTGTATCAGCCGGATTATCCACTGCTGAACACAGCCTCCCCCATTAGGGGGGTTTGCCATAATATCCACGCTTGGCAGTCGTCTTGGGAATCGCAGATTTTTATTATTTTTTCAAATTAAATTATATTATTAGGGCAAAATTAATTTATATTATTTTTTCTAAATTGTGATTGCAATTGATAGCATGTTTATTAAAGACCATAAATTTGCCAATTATAACTTAACCAACTGATGTAGAATTTTTATTTTATTTTTCCTGGTACTGGTGTGACCCCCCCTCTTGCCCCGTGCCCGCTTGACGTTGAGGTCTGGGACACCCTGTATATACTATATATATATATATATATATATATATGTTACAGCCAAAGTAACAAATCTGGATATTATATATACTGTCTAGCCATTATATATAATGTCTACTTAATTTAGATAAAGTGATAATTGACACAAAATTTGGATATTATTCATGAGACTCATATTTCTATTGGTCACGGAGGGCGCATCAGAATGGTTAAAGAGCTTAAAAATAAATATAAGAATAGTAGTAATTTATGTGGTAACGTTGTTGTAGTCACAAGTAACCTAACGCTCCTCCTCGCTTCGCTCGTCGTCGCACCTAAATATGACTTTGCCCTAGACTAAATGATATTTAACCCCTTTTTATAACTTTTACCAATATGTGTCGTGAATTATTAGTAATTACTACTAAAATTAATACATTTCGATCGTTTATTCACATTTACCGAAACAATTTTGTGTCAATTATCACTTTATCTAAATTGAGTAGACATTATATATAATGGCTAGACAGTATATATAATATCCAGATTTATTACTTTGGCTGTGACATATATATATCCTTTTTTTCCCTCTAATTCTAAGTTTTTTAGTAACATGCTGAATCCTATTTTATTCTATAATTTACCATTGACCTATATATACTAGACACGACATCACAAACGAGGATTAGAGAGACCAGTGCAGGTAAGCCGGCTGGCATACTCAAAATACACACGAGTGCCCAGCTGCGTGTGGTGGAGGGTATGCCGGCCGGCTTACCTGCACTGGTCGACTATCCTCGTTTGTGATGTCGCGTCTAGTATATATAGGTCAATGTAATTTACACATAAAATAATAAAATTAAATTATTCTATAATCTTTACGGTCAATTTGTCCCGGATGGACCCGCCACTGACTCCGGGTGCCTCTTTCTCCTTAACATTTCCTTCACGACCTCTTCATTGCGATCTTTTATTGCCCTTTTAAGGTTGTTGTTGGTTATATCTTCCTCCGTCGCTTTCACCGCCCGCCACACAAAACCACCGATGGCGTCAGAGCTGTCACCGTTGTAGTAGGTGCAGCTTTTTTTGTGTCGCGACAATGCCACAACCGCATGCGGAACGCTGCCCCTTAGCTTGGTCACTTTTTCTCTCCTCTGGATGACAATGACGGTCTCGTATGTCAGTCCCTGTGCCTCAACAGGAGGAGAGAAAAAGTGATCAAGCTAAGGGACAGCGTTCCGCATGCGCTTGTGGCATTGTCGCGACACAAAAAAAACTTCATCGGTGCAACATACCGTACATGAGTACCTAGACGTAGATGTCTCCTCCTGAGTCAGCGTCAAGTATAGGGTGTTTGGGAGGTCTTTTAATATTAAGCCACCTATGTACCGTTGAAGCTTCAAGGAGTGAACACGAGGGCTGGAGGACTAGATGCCCGGGTACTTCGCGTAGGACGTATGCCATATCCATGGGATTCCGGTGCGTGCAAAACAACTATTGGCTGATGGCTGCCAGTATATTGGGATTGCTGTACCGTATATTGAAGAGGTTCTCTCTCTTTCAATATACGGCAGCTAGTTGACATCTCCGATGATGACCACATCTTTAGCATCCAGTAACCGAGCAGCCATTATGATAGCTCCAAAATGGTTCATGTGTGCTTCGTCTATGAGAAGACGACTTTCTCTGCGCTCCATGAACCCATTCGCCAATACGGAGGCCAAGGTGCGCACTTTGGATTTTACTCCATCGCCTATGCGGTGCGCTACCTTATCTCTCAGGTCTTTAGCTGCTTCGGTTATGGTGGTTACTATGATGTCCTTGTCAGCATTGAAGTTGCCAACTAACCAAGTTGTTTTGCCGCATCCGGGAACTCCATTTATCCATGTGATCTTTGGCAACGTCCGACTCGACTTCTCTTTTTTTCCGCACTGAGCTTCTTCCTCACTTCGGATTTTTTGGCATCGATTTTCTTTTGAAGGCGCTGTGATCCTGTTTGTGTAATCGAGCACGATTGGAGGCTTGATTTGTTTGTGGTTGCAGACACGGTGGGTGCTTTGAGGTAACTGAGATCTACCCCTCTGTCCTCGTACGCCACTATGTTGTGACGTGCTGACGCTTTTATGCACCCGATGTGATCCGCAACTTCGCCCCTCGAGTACTCGATTACCATCGCGTCTACGCTGATGATGCGAGGTGTTCCATCAGCGCCTTCATCTGCCTCACCGAGCTTGGAAAGCACCACATTTGCGAGAGAAAAGGGTTTTCACCTGCCCCAGTAGACTAGTACGGTCGTTTTGTCTTTCGATCGCACTAGTCGACACTGGCAGCCGGCTATCCTCGTCTCGGAAATCTCGTTGTATATTTTTCGCTTCATGGTGGTCTTTGTGGTGCTTCCGTTTAGATAAATTCATGTGCCATTTTTATTTTACTCAGAGCTTGTCGCAGATGGCCAGACGTCAGTTTCTTTATGGCTTTCTTGTTTAAAATCTTTGTAGACATATTTATAGAACAAAATAATAGAAATAATAAGTTAATGTGAAACAAACAGGTAAATAGTGAGTCAGTCACATCAACTTTGTTTTGTACAAAAATAACTTTAGATTTATAATAAAGAAAGAACAATGGTTGTTATTGTTAAAAAAATAAGCAAACATCATAACATATTAATACTGCCAATTATACATATAAAATTAAATAAGGTGTTAAAACTTCATAAATACTTACATTAATTTGAATTCCGCTATTAAATCCGTTTCATTGTAACACAAACGCTTACAATTTCTTTTTCTTTTAGAGAAGTATTTGCTTCATAACAAACTGAAGCACATCAACTTCATCCGTCGATAAATCAAAATTGTTAAAATACCGTAGTCAAAATGTAGTTCTAGCTATGACCACGGTGAAGTAAACTAGTTGTTGTCAACATAAACGAATTTATTAGTGGTTACTTAGATATCCGCAATATTGTAAATATCACCAAGTTTGTCTATGATATATCACAGCTATTTACCTTTATCGGTTATATATCCTGAACAAGTTCCTTGCCAACTTCTTCTATGACTTTCAATCTATTGCTATGATTATTTAATTAGCCATGTGAGCATGTGCTCATATTTTATTTACTGATTTCTTGCCCATGATCTCCACTCGAGAACCCATCGAGCCTATCTGTCGTTTTCATTTCAGACTATTTTGAGCCCAAAACCGTGTTATATGTACTTTTCCTCTTCATAATTGGTAAAATCATCATAGAACATGGCAATGTTACCCACCCAGACGTTTTCCTCATATTGCCCCCTACCTCATCTAAATAAATAAATAAATCATACCCCCTGCTGATCGCATAATTAATCATCAATAATTATCGAGCTATTGAAACATAATGTTTGTAAATATAACTTGTGTACATAAAGTAGAACTTTCATCCTACAGTAGGTACTCCATCGTAACATTTTTTTAGGTGGTTATACTTATGTGCTTGGTTATTAAAATATTTTAAGACGGAGAATGACGCGTATGGCGTCGTATATAAAAAGGAAGTTTAATTTTTTATCAATTACATCGCGCTTGTAGCTAGGTTGTAACTATTGTACATGATCATTGAATTCGGGAGCTTTAATTAAAATAATATTCCTTGTATTACCTTGAAAAGTTATAAAACAAACAATTGTAACAAATAAAACATATTAGATGAACGAGTTCAAAAATTTGCAATAACGCCAAGCAGATGTTATTGCATACATAACAATATTAAAAAATATATTTAATTTTGTAGAAAAGTGATTCTACATAAAGTATCAAAATGATAGAGCAGCGTACAAAAATCTTTTTACGGCATTTCTAAGACGTGTGCCATCGTGGGTGAACAACGGTGGCGAATCGCACAATTCATGAATAATATAAATTCGTTATTGAGTTTGAATGAAAACGTCGAATAAAAAAGCAATTTATCATATACGTCGCGCTCATTCAATGCCAATGGTCTTTTATATTCTTTTATAACGTTTAAATAAACATCGTTTTTGAGATGACGTACAAAATGGCGCAAAGCGAATTGTGTTTTTTTTCTAAGATCCGTTTTTGGTGGGACAAGGGAAGCTAATGAGTGGCGAACACCCACGCATAGATGACGATGCTATTTCCTTTGTACGTTTACGGGTTTGTTTGCAGTGTCCTCGTAAAACTGCTCATGCAATTTTTTTACCTAGTGACCATTTTTTTTATAAATAGCAACATATTTATTAGTTTCCTAGGTCCTACGATTTTCCCACTATCATTTCCAGGTTCCTACGTATGAATAATTTATTCCTTATTGCACTATCATTTTATTTTGAAATAGCTATAAGAACTTATGGTACACGCTGTCGTTTCAGGCGGGAGGTTTTTTTGTTTTGTTGCTAGACCGTCTAAGTTTTTTACAATATATTTGGAAAAGATTTTTAACAATATCCATATAAACATTATAAAAGTGAAAGAAACTCTCTCTCTAGATCTTTGTAGTCTTTACACGGCTAAATGGCTGAACGGATCTTATCAATTGAAGACATGAGTTGATGAAGGTGATATGTCACTGGTTCATAATTTATCAGGAACAAGGTGCAAAGTCGTCATTATTATTTTGTGGATATTTGTTTATATGAGTAACGTTTAGGTAGTATTGCTGGACCATATACTAAATAATGTTGAGTATTTTTATGTAGTCGGTAAAAAACAATAAAAAGTTAAAAATAATAGGATTTATTAAAAAAAAATGGAACATAACACCTTTTTCCACAGGTAAGTTTACGAAAAAAATAACAAATAGAAAATGAATGAGCGTAGTAAGTAACGCAAAATCCTTCAAAGTGCCTGTTTATTAGTATGAAATAGGTTTAATCGTATTGCGCAAGTATTGTTTCGTAGTAATAGCGGTATTCAGACTTAATGAATGGAAGTTGATCCTTTATTTTAGCTTTTTTTCGGACGAAACCGTCCCATATTTTCTTTCGATGCGTTCAATGTCAAAATTCTCGCATTCAATCTTTTTTTTTCAATATGTCGACCTTTTTGAAAGGAGTATATTTGTCATAGCTCTCTTTGAATAGATAAGACCCGTACTACACGTATCCATCGTATCCAATCCCTAAAAGAAACTTTCTCTTTATTAACATCTTTTTTTCGATTAATTAGATAAAGCTTATTTTGCAAATCATCAATCTTTCGAAAGTGATCTGTCATTTCAACAACAAAATTGTTCCGCGACGCTTTACAAATAATTTCCCTGTATTGATCAGGTGCATAAACAGCTTCGTGTTTTCTCAAAACTTTCTCGATTCTCCCTAAATCTCTATCTGAATCCAGATACGAATGGCCTACCTCAGGAAACTTGTGATCTATTACTTTAAAATAGTGTTTTCTTATCAAATACTGATACAAAGCAATCATGTTAAAAATTTTGTTCTGGCCAGCGCATGAATCCGACCATATTAGTAAACAATCCTTATTTTGACATGTATTATCAACCTCTATAAATCTTAATAAGGAACTAGCCACCTCACAACTCCCACGGTCAGCTACATCCTCTGTCCAAGTGCAGCAAAATGCCTTCTCCTTTATCCCTTCAACTACATGGATTCCTAAGTTGTAGAACCAAATCTGTCTTAGGTAAAACGCTTTACTAGTAGGTATCTTTGGTAGAGGCATTGTCTGTTGCAAATCTTTGGTTATGTAAAGTAAACTATTGTTTTTAGCAGGTCCTTTTCTGTCAGCAATCATTGCTTCAACAGCGGCATGGTAATTTGATAGGTGCTCATCAGTTGAGCCCCCAGCATCACATGTAGAACATGTATCGCTTCTGGGGTAGCCAAATGACAAATTGAATTCCGTCACAAATATTTTATTATATGTGGCTCTTGTTATTTTAAAGCGCGGAGGCAACTGCTCTTCTTGACACATCTCTAAGTAAAGACAGTGCATTTTAGTTATATTTAATATTGGAGACAAGTATAGTTTGTGCATATTTTTGTTACGGAATAGTGGGATTGGTCTGCCGGAAAGCTTAAAATATGTTGCTTAATTTTCTCTTTTACATCATCACCTAGCTTGTGAGGTCTGATACTGTGATGGCCTCGGCGATCTGGAGGTAGAGCTGCAACGCCTGTTTTCGGTCGGTTTATAATATCAATCTTTTTAGGTAGTCGCCTTTGTTACACTGTCAGACCGGATATATTTTTTTTTATTTTTTTTTATGCTTGATAGTTTAGCCTTTGACCACTATCTCACCTGATGGTAAGTGATGATGTGGTCGAAGATGTTGTTCAGGCTAACCTAGAAGAACTGGCTCTCAAGGACAGCTGCCGGAACACACCGTTAGGTGCTTGGCGACAGATTTTCTACTTGAGGGTGGTAGCTAGCCAGGCGGGCATTCGCAAAATGCCCTACCACACGCACACATTTTAACCTAAACATAAGTACAAAATGAACAAAGTATTAAATTATAGCACAGATTACTATGATTTATAGTATCAGTTATTGAACTATTTTTGAAATTGTTACCTACTTAAAACAAAAAAACAACAAAATTTAATATTCCTTACTTGCGCTCTCGATTTCAAGGGTATTTTCATTGCACTCTTTAAATTCATAAGTTTCAATGCAATTTATCGCTGCTTCCACTAATCTCTTCGCCCTTGACATTTTATATAAATTAGGATTCATCTGCAGTGTTTGAACTATTTTTATTCTGATAAAACAAAGGAACGAAACACGTTTTGAACCGACACTGTCAAAACTATATGCGTTCTAACGTGGATGAAGGAGCTATGTATGTGACATAGCGCGTTCATTGATACGCGCGCCGCCAATATTCTCTATTTCGCTTACACCTTCACGAAAGAAAGAGTTATGTACGCACTTGACTCTTTCATTCATTGCGCAATTAAATGAATTTATTTATTATAAGTACGGGTTCATGGTTTAGTGCCCTTAACACTTTCATACATTTTTGCGACTACCGACTTCCTGCACATAACACTTTCATACTCCGGTTATCTTCATTTTTAGACATATTTCAACAATGCTTGAAAGAACAAAATACGTGCAAGGACATAGCACCTTCATTTATGCTATAAAGTAAAAAATATATAAAATGTTACATATCACCTTCATCAACTCATGTCTTCAATTATATGATACTGATATTTCGTACATTAGGTACAGAGACGGTCATAGGCATTCTTTTTAATAAATAACATGTCGTGTAGCGATAATGGAGCGGGGAAGTTGATTTTGTTTTGATTCATATTAGGTCTACGTATTATTAGTATATGTATAATCTGTGTATCAAAATATTGTAACCTGGCAACATGTATATTTTATGAAATAAATCCCTATTGTCTTTGGTAAGCCAACGCGGTCGTTAACTCAAAACGTACACAAAAATTACCTCAAAACGTAGCCTCAAAATATGTCCATGATGTAATTTCTGTCAAAGTGACAGTTGATGTATTTTTCAGATTTGATTTCTTAAATAAGCTACAAATGACATACAAAATACCTAATAAAATAAAATCGTAGGTGTAACAGCCGTCAAAGTGACAGTTGATGTCGTACTATTCAGTTTTGATTTCATGTTATTATCTTGACTACAAATGACATACTTGTATCCGCAAAGATCATTTATTGCCGCTAAAATAACAAAAATTTTACACTATTAATTTACTTAATATTACACACACGCACACACACGTACGTACATCTGTAGGTACACGTTGGCATTTGATATTGGATTCTAACATTGATTTTTGCATTAACGCAAGCCAATAAGCTTTACTAAATAACAACGAAAGGAAACATTTGAACTAACATACTTTTCATATCTTCAGCTCATATATCAACTTACCATACCCCCTGGGCCATCGCCTGGCGACACCCTTGGTCACAGCCGAGTTTTAATAAGGAGGTGGATACTAAATTATTACAATTATAATATTATAATTAGTAGTATAATAATTTGATGGTGGTAGGGCATTTTGCGAATGCCCGCCTGGCTAGCTACCAATATCAAGTAGAAAATCTGTCGCTATAAGCACCTAACGGTGTGTTCCGGCAGCAGTCCTTGAGAGCCAATAATTCTAGGTTAGCCTGAACAACATCTTCGACCATATCATCACTTACCATCAGGTGAGATAGTGGTCGAAGGCCTAACCTATCAAACGTAAAAAAAAACAAACACTGCTGCAATATTTCTTAATACTTGGCTAGGAATTTGTAAGTGAATAAATAAGTTGTAGCTTAATTGTACGAATCAAATACATAAAAATTTTATACTGCCACGTCAATATAGCAAGCATACCAACGGTAATGGAAACGCTCGGCGCTGTGGCTCAGTGTGGTATATCAGAGACAGCATACCTACTATTAAACCTCTTAATTTGGTACAGTTGTAGGGGAAGGTTCTGTAAACAACATACTAAAAGTACTGACCGGTGGGGGTGGAGCTAAGGGGGGTGGGGGGCTCTAAAGGTCCCTTTTTTTGGGTTTTTGTAAATAACTCAAAAACTATGGCCTCCAGCAAAAACGTGTTGAGGAGTAAATTAAACTACGTAAAATTATCTATAATAAGACTATGCTAAAACCGTTCCATATTATATTCCATTGTAGTTTGGAACTGTGTTATAGACATCTTTCCAAACTACGATATTATGGAATGGTTTTACCATATAGTTGTACGACATTTTATTGTATGCTGCACAACAGCTGCCTGTAACTTTTATAGTTTCATTCAGCAAATAATATTGTTGCATTTATTTTAAAGAATAATAGAAATAAACACATTGTAGGTATTTTACACATTAATAATAGTCAAAATCATGTTTAAATCCGCTGCTAGAAAGTTTTTTTTTTTAGATGTATAAACATGACGGATTTGTCGTTGGAACAGTAATACTTCGTAAATGTCACGTCAGAGTGCGCGAAAAGAGTGAACTACTTGTCGTGACGTCATCAAAACGACAAAAGATCCCATTACCGTTTGTAAGCTTGCTTAATTGACATGGAGGTATAAAATTTAGCAGTAAGATTAAATTATGATTACTATAAGAGGGGGCCCCCTGTTGTGCAGCATACAATAAAATGTCGTGAAACTATGGTTCGCACTGTTCCGTTATGTTATGGAACGGCCATAAGCATGAAACAAAACGCTTCTTTTTTATGATGGTTTTCTAAAAGGTGGGAGTTGGCCCCTGTTTTGCAGCAGATACATTATTATGCCGTAACACTATGGTAAAACTGTTTCATATATTCGTAGTTTGGAACAGTGCAAGCGGAATAACGATTTATAAAACACATCTTGTCTCTGACTTGCACATCCATGTTACATATTTCATTCGTTCTTTCCCCTCGCTAAGTAGTATCCAACCAATATTGTTTTATGCGATTGTGAGTTGGTGATAATTCGTTTCTACATATCGCACACCTAGATCTAAAGAGGTATTAACTCAAAAAAACACTTTTTTGAGAAAAAGCAAAAAACTGATTTCTGTGTTCTTGTGCTCTGCAGGCGTGTTCTCCACTTAGAAAAAGGCGTGTTCTGTTTAGAATTATATTTTTTATACACAGCTAGAGTAACCAAATCGTAGGAACTGGGTGTTTTAATCAAGTTTTTAAGCTGGAAATCGGACTTTTCGAGTTATTTCTCTACTGCTTAAAAATATATGAATATTTGTTTTATTATTTTGAGTTGAGTCTGTGTTGGTGAATTATGTTTTTAGTTGGCTCTCTTTTGATGAGACACCATTAATTTAAAAAACAATAGTATTTTGAATATCTTTAATGTACCTTTATTTTTTTATTGTTTTATTGCTGATAAGTAAGCCCTTACGCACAATCTCACCTGATGGTAAGTGGTGATGTGGTCGAAGGTGTTAACAGGCTTAACCTAGAATTACTGGCTCTCAAGAATAGCTGCAGGAACAAACTGTTAGGTGCTTGGTGATAGATTTTCTTCTTTACCACCCTAGGCGAGCATTCACTTTTTGAATGCCCGATTTAGATAATGCCCTTCCACCATGCGGTGAAGCTCAAGCCCGCGGTGGGATTCGAACCATAGACCTGCTGTGCGGCAGTCCATAACCAATGCCACTAATCCATCACTGCTTCAAATAAACATGATAATAAGTTTTAGGAATAACGTTCTTATCAATCAATTCTTTTGTCTTATTTTTTGCAACCGATAATGCAATTTTTCCATTGTATGCCTGTTGTAAGCCCAGTGAAAATAGCGAATAATCTGTGATTAACACGATTCCCCTTGTGCGGACAACCCTCTGTTGCACACAAGCTTTTCTATAAGTTTTTCCAGTAAATGAAGTTTTGTAGGAAAAGGTTTCAGGGTCTTCTTTTTCAACTCGGAGTATCATTCCACTTGATTTGGTTTTTTCCTCGTCTATGTTAAAATGGATACCCCATGACTCTTGCAATGCTTTTATGGTAATATGTTTGCGCGGTGAAACGCGGTTTGCAACCGATAATGCAATTTTTCCATTGTATGCCTGTTGTAAGCCCAGTGAAAATAGCGATTAATCTGTGATTAACACGATTCCCCTTGTGCGGACAACCTTTTTTTGCACACAAGCTTTTCTATAAGTTTCTCCAGTAAATGAAGTTTTGTAGAAAAGGGCTTCAGGGTTTTCTTTTTCAAATCGGAGTATCATGCCACTTGATTTGGTTTTTTCCTCGTCTATGTTGAAATGGATACCCCATGACTCTTGCAAAGCTTTGATGGTAATATGTTTGCGCGGTGAAGTGTAAAAGTTTGGTGTATAAGACTTTTGTTGTTGCGACGTGCTGGGAATATCTGTATCAACTACTGACAAGACGACATGAGATTCCTGAGTTGAAATTTCATCACTCGATGATACTTTCAAGTTATCTTCCACGGTCTCATGTTGTGTAAACATGATGTTTTCTTTACCTCTTTGTTCTACCATATTTACTAAAAGTAGTTCACGTTGCATTCTTGTTCTAAAAAAAATGTTTCTCGTAATATTTTATAGGGTCATGTCAATTAAAAAAGTCAATTAATGGCTTTTTAATTTAATTTAAAAAGCCATTAATATGAAATTTTTAATATCATTTGCGATATAGTAAGAAATATTTAGTGAAGCCCATCTAAAGGGACCTAACTCAAAAAATTACCAGGAAAATGGGAACAAAGTTTGTATATTCTCGGACGAATATAAAATAATACAGAAAAGAAAATATACCAATCGCCAATAGCAAAAATAATCAATTTTAATTGGGTTTGAAAGAAAAATAACAGTTTAAAATATGACTCAACAAAACAGACTCAACTAGAAATTCAAAAATATTTCAACAATACAGTAACAACTCAAAATAATATTACAATCTTTACTTGTCCTGTCAGCAATGTGGGTTCATCTAAAAAATTTATGATCATTCACTTAGCAGTAACTATCTAAAAGGCGACAACTCAAAATGAAACCATGATAGAATTTCATCAAAACAGGTACAGCTCAAAATAACTCCAAATTGTTTACAATGTGCAAGTGCACCCCACTTGTAATTCTGGTTGCAACTGACGATGTTCCTGTTTTGGTGGTAAGGGAGCAGAGCTTGCGTTTTCAAAAAAAGGGACACTTAGCGCCTTCTATCAGTGAGTTTTGCACTTATTTTTAAATCTGTTTTATTGGTCGATAGGTATTTGGATAAGAAATTCGATGGTGAGAATAACTCACATACAGAGATTTTTGACTTAGCTCTCTTGAGATCTAGGGGTGCGATATGATTTATTGTAAGCGAGAAACAAAATACTATTATATTCTCTACCTACTATTTTATAATTGTTTGATATAAGGTGAGAGTTGGCGCTCAAAGTACGTGAATAGTAGTACAATTTGTTGTGACGTCAGCAAATCGCCCAGGGTTTCCATTACAGTTTGTGAGCATTCGTTTTTAGCGTAAGTTATTACTATGTGTGAGTAGATTAGTGTTGGCCCCCCTTTGGCGTGTAAGATACTTAACAGCCAGTTTTACTATTTTTTGACATTGATTGTAATGGCATGTCATCAACTCAACTGTCATCTTCGAGCAACTAGCTCTTATAATGGGCCTACTCCATTTGACGCTAATTTCGTTATTTTCGATAATTTTGATCACATCTGCGTCTATGGTCTACGTCTTATGATCACTATGATCGTTTGTAACTGTTCTCCCCTGTTCCATTTAGGATAAGAACGCTAAGAATGCCACGAAAATTTTCACTTCTGTCACTTTTGACATTAGATGTAGGTAATTCAAACTGTTCCAATAGCCTCATAGCGTTTATGGCGAAAATAATGCCAAGACCCAAGTGGAACAACTTTTTGGGAGTGTGATCGTTTTTAGCGAATTTAACTTCAAATGGTAAGCACCCAATATATTTACTAGCTCTTGTCTTGTCTGTGATGTCATTGTCATTCACATCACTTGCCGGAATTATTTCGCAGTAGCTATTTCCCCGCAGTAAATGACAGGCATATATTATCTGTGGAACCTTGCATAGATGATATAAAAGATTGAATGAACCCTGTAAAACTGAGTGCGTGAATGGGCAGCTTTTCATAGTTTTAATTATTTGCTTTTTACTGACGAAAAATAGCTGTGGGAGCATAGAAATATCCCAAAGTTATTGACAAATATTTCATTAACAATTCCCTTTGCTTCTTTTTTCGTTCCTTTTGATTTTTGTATAAACATATTATGTTCACAGTGTCCTAGATAAATACGAAATCTGAATATTCTAAAAAATGGCAATATGGGTGCCCGGAGTGTCAGAAATATGTGTATGTGTGGATGTATTTCTTTGAAAGTGTTAAGGTTTTTGTGTATGTGTGCTACTGCGTGGGCAATGTTTTGGCTATTTCCCCGCAGTACCAGCATAAAATAACCTTTGTCACCGTTCGCCTTTCTGGATTGTAGGGGTCTTTTAGACTGGTTCTTTTATAGTGTGCTGTATGTATAAGGCTATTACGTTCTTACGAAGATATACGTTCCGTGACACGGAATTAAGAGTTGTTCTTCTTCTTTACGAATTTTGTTTTAGTAAATATATGTAAATGGCTTTTTAAAAGGATTAGGTCTAAATTTATACTTAAAGTAAAGTAAATTTAGTAAATATAAGAAATTCTGTAGACATATTATATGAATACTAGTTGGCCCGGTATATACCACCTACTTAACTGTGCAGTTTTCGAGGGCGCTACTGGTCATGGAAATCAACTACAAACTGTCACAATTTGAAGGAATGTTGTTGTTCTTTTTTCTGCCATCTGAACAGATAAGTTGGTGGGTCTGACCGTTGTTTTGCCATATAAATTATATCTAGTGAATATTATGTTAGTCACATAATAATGACTAACTTATTTTATGTAAGTAAGTAAAAAAAGGAAGAGGAAAGAAGCGTTATTAACGATAACCGCATATAAAAATAACAAAACACCAAAGATTTTTTCATTTTCCTTTTATTATCTTTTTATTATATTTCTTGAATTCATTGTCCTTTTATTATCATATCTACCTACCTAATAAATTTTAAACTACATCTTTTAGTCTACATTGATATTTTCAATACAAAATACAGCCTTATTTTGTATTGCGTTAATTCTTTCATTCACAATTACTTGCAAGCTTGCTGCTCCTCATCGTACTCAACATGCTATGCTATTTTGGATATCCGTGAACTTTTGTGACCGTATAGATAGTGAAATTTTAGGAAATAAAACTGTTTAAGGCCTAAACTTTAGGAAGTGATAGAAAGCTTATTGTGTGCATAAGACAGGAGTCCTGCCTACTCCGTGCTGTTTCGGGGTGAGAAGTGACACCGATAGACGCCTGGCGGGAATAACAGAACGAGTGGTAATAGCAGCCCTAAAACGGCCACAGCAATTCATCTCTAGGCAATTCATTTCCTGATCAATTATCGACCGCCGAGAGTAGAAAATTATTAAAGTACCTACTTGTATAGCTATTAAAAATAGGTGTTGGTGGTAGAAGGGTGAAATTTTAGGGTTTATTGTAGGTATTTATGCCAAATCGTAGATAAATTTAAAAAAAATGATTTTGTCCGAAAGATAAAAATAAAATGTTGGGTATGAAAAATAGTTAACGTCCTATTCTCAGACCTACTGAATATACACACAAAATTTCATAGGCATCGGTCAAGCCGTTTCGGTAGAGTTTTGTTACTAACACTTTGACATGAGAATTTGATATACACTACACATACACTAATTAACCGAGCAAGAACTTAATTCAAAGCGTCGCGCGTCGTCGCTGCTACAAATGCTTTCGTATGTCCGGTTGTTCTATAAAGGTCGCATTTCTCAACAGATTCTCACGAAATTTTGTGAGCAGGTTTGATAAGTCCATAAAATATTTTTAACGATTAAGTTTTTGGAATTTTTTTATAATGACGGAAATATTTATTTAGACACACAAAACAAATTACAGATAATTATGTCATACATTATCTTATGTCAATTATAACTGTTATACAAATTTTGAAATAGATTGTAATTTAACATAATGTGTGTACAGCAAGGTAAAGTAAATTATATTATGATTATACATTATATTATGGTGTTGAAAGTATGGACTCCTGCGCTAAATTTAATGGCAATGTCTCCGATACGCACGTCGTCAGATGCCTATAAGTGATAGGCTCTCTCTCTCTTGTACAATCAATTATTTAATTACGATGTTTCTGTAGCCAGTATATTATTTCTAGTTAATTAAATAAAAATATATGAATTGAGTACCTACGTCCTCCTTTTTTTAATGTTGGCAAAAAAAAATAACAAAACTCCAAACATACATTTCTTGAATTCGTTGTTGTTTTATTTATTATTCTTGCCTAACAAATTTTAAACACTATCAGCCTTACTTATAAACGCTACTTAAATTTTAAACATTACTTAGCCGCTGATTAGCAAAATTTCTTACTCATAAACGCTACATAACTTTATCCAGTACCTAAGTACTGCTTAAATCAGCTGTCAATTTAAACACCGTCCCACCCTTGTTTAAATTTTAAGTAACAAGATGGCGCCCATATTTCTGGTCAGCTGATTTAGTTACAGACCCACCAACTTATCTGTTCAGGTGGCAGAAAAAAGAACTACAACATTCCTTCAAATTGTGACAGTTCGTAGTTGATTTCCTTGACCAGTAGCGCCCTCGAAAACTGCACAGTTAAGTTGGTGGTACTATATAAAGAAAAGTATTATATTTACTTTTTAATTTCAAGATATTTAGCACTAGATACATGCTATTTGGCCATTTAGGTCATTCATAATACTTTTTAGTACAATGTTGTCAGTTTAAAATACGTTCGACCTCATTATCCATTTCTTAGCTAAACAGGTGCTATGTAGCGTTTATAAGTAAGAAATATTTAAGCATTACTTAAACACTGTTTAGTTATCCATTACTTAGCAACTACATAGCGATGTTTTTATAAGTAAGGGGGTATATTGGTATTTTCAAAATACAGCCGTATTTTTTAACGACTTCAAAAAAGGACGAGGTACTCAATTCTTCAGTATTTTTATTTTTTATGTTTGTTACCTCAGAAATGTTGACTGGGTAAACCGATTTTGATGATTCTTTTTTTATTTGAAAACTGATGCTTGCCGTGTCGTCCCATTTAAATTTCATCATCGGAAATCAGAAATCGGATCAGCCTTTTTTGGGGTACACTCCAATAGCTGAAAAATATTTTCCTATCTTGATGATAAAGTGATTGACAGTGAATGACAATCGATCCCATAAGTAGCAGGGGTCACTAAAAAGGGTGCAAAATAATGTATACCAAAAAATGGAACCTACTTCAACACTCAAATGTGTGAAATAACTTGTCGAAGTCGGTACCATGCGTACAAAATTGTGATAGTAGGTACTTTTTAACCATCATGGTACTGACTTCAACAAGTTATTTCACACATTTGAGTGTTGATGTCGGTTCCATTTTTTGGTAAAAGAGATCCAGGGAAGGACATAGGATAGTTCTTTCCAATTGCGCAAAACGATAACTGATATACCTACGCGCGGGCGGAGTCGCGGACGGAAAGCTAGTATTAGATATTTTCATTACGTACATTATTTTAGTTTCAATTTAGTTCGATTAATATACAATTTGAGTATTTTTATCCCATCAAAAATCATACATAAATGTTTTATTATATTA
Organism: Plagodis pulveraria; assembly: GCA_963890685.1. Classification (NCBI taxonomy): domain Eukaryota; kingdom Metazoa; phylum Arthropoda; class Insecta; order Lepidoptera; family Geometridae; genus Plagodis; species Plagodis pulveraria. The sequence goes on from OY982950.1 coordinate 10,012,432, forward strand.
ACATACAAATAGGGTAGTGAGAATTTGTGTACAATAGTGAAATAAAATGTATATATTTTACTGGTATTTTTGTTGATCATGGCCTTTTTCTTATCTTGTTCATTTCATAGGCATCTTCGGTATATTTGAATACATTAATTCTTGCGCATCATAGGTAATGAAAACAATTGAATTTCATATGTATGCCTGAATTCGGGTGCCGATGCTGACTTGTTAAGATGTAAATGTATGTTCGATATTTGAAAATTCAAACCATTTGACATTACGTAATGGTAATAATTTATATTATTATCTATGTATTTGTTCACAAGTTATGTAGTCACAATGCTTCAGTTTCCACCCACGACTTCATACACGTGCATAGTGGCTATCAACATCACTCTTCCGGGAAGAAAAGTACCCCATGTGCTCTATATGCAAACCCTAATATATTCTTATTATCCATTACTTACTAATATAAGATATTTATGGGATTTACCTATAGCAGGGCCGAAGCTTTTTTGAAGCAGTGATGGCTCAGTGGCATTGGCTATGGACTGCCGTGCAGCAGGTCCATAGTTCGTATCCCGCCGCGCGCTTGAGCTTCACCGCATGGTGGAAGGGCATTTTGTGAATGCCCGCCTAGCTAGGGACTACCCTCAAGTAGAAAATCTGTCGCCAAGCACCTAACAGTGTGTTCCGGCAGCAGTCCTTGAGAGCCAGAAAAATTACAGGCTAATGAGACCTAACAACTGGACGTCTCAGCGTGACGGGCACAGTGCAATTCATCGTTGACGAAATGCGTCTGTTATAGGCAGAGGTTAGTCCACTTAACACAGCTTGTTCCGTCGCAATAACATAAAAAAAAGCTATTGAGCTTTCAATCGACGACACGACGCCAAAAGCTGAAGAGAGTAACTAACGAAGCTGTCGGTCAAACTCATGAAGTTCTAATAACAATCACTCGCCTAAAATAGTGTTCATCGTCGACAATAGCAAATACCATTAAATCATCCAGGTAAGCAAATACATTTTTCAATTGACTATAACATAATTATAAACTATTCAATCGATTTTAATGAAATTTATACGGGCCCACCACAATGGTATATCCTTTCTAATAAAAAAAGAATTATTGAAATCGGACTACAATCTGTAAAAAGTTATGCCTGGTCATACATAAGATAGAAAAATACGCGTGGAATTGAGAACCTCCTCCTTTTTTGGAAATCGGTTAATAACTCCGCTCACCGCTGTAATTCCTGACAGCACCACGGTAATGAAAGCATTTCCGTGACTATACGCACATTCTTATGACAATAACAATGTTTGGCTAAATTGTTTCAAGTTCTTTACTTCTTTGAACCTGTGAAATCGCTTGTCTTTTAAGTGAGTTCTCCGTCTGGAGCTATCATCTATACATGTAATAAATCTGTAATAAACGTCATGTCTATACATGACAGATAATTGAAGCACACGTAGCGAAGTTTGCTTAGCCGTTCTGAATCGATCAACTAAGTTAAGCAATGTCCGCCGCGGTCAGGAGTTGGATGGGTGACCGCTACTGACATTACTACTGAGCGCTTTCGTGCTTCGGAGGGCATGTTAAGCCATCGGTCCCGGTTGTTGTCCCACGTTACAGCATGGTGGATGGGCATTTTGCGAATGCCTGCCTGGCTTGCTATCACCCTCAAGTAGAAAATCTGTCGCCAAGCACCTAACGGTGTGTTTCGGCAACTGTCCTTGAGAACCAGTAATTCTAGACTAGCCTGAACAACATCTTCGACCATATCATCACTTACCATCAGGTGAGATAGTGGTCAAAGGCTAGCCTATCATAGATATAAAAAAAATATTAAAAACATTTTTCTTGGTAATATACCAACAAAAATCTTTTTTAATAAATAGGAAGGTGTTAGATACTAATATTTTTTCTTATTTCTAATACCTATATATTTATAGGAGTCATGAGGTTTAGGTTTTTGTTTTATCTAAATCAGTCTACCCAAAGAGAAGTTATGGGATTAAAATATGATAATTATATGCCTATACAAAGGTAACGGAATATGTATAACACTTTGTTGATGTCCATACTACTAATGGGCAATGGAAAAGGAATAAATAAAGCAGTTCAGTTATTACAGGAAGAGTTTAATATTTATAAAGAATTTCTAGATAGTAAATTATTTAGGTATTGAAACACAGGCACATTGACATTATCACAAAAACGTTAGAGGAATATGCTTGACTGTACACAGGCTTGACAGACTTGATTGAAGACGTCAATGGAGAAAGATTTTACGTTCCTGAAAAAGAATGGAAATTATATTCATCAGTACCTATGTCTCAACAAGTTCTTATTGACTGTATACAAAGCTGCGATGTGATCACAGCACAACACTGCTATCATAGCCCTAGAGCAATAGCACACATCTTATTCAACTGGCGTAATAAAATCTGTAGAGCAGCATCAAGTTGTGCCTGAAGCTAAGCACCACGCGTGCTCCCGTTGCAATGTCACCCAGGAGCTTAGATCTGAATACGTGCGTGCACTGCTCTGCCCTCCTCACTCCAGGTTGGTTACTGGAGTGACGGTTTTGGTTTTACGTTACTGGAATATAAAATCTCCGCATTATAGTCGCCTTGTACACCTACCCCTACCAAGGTTTCCACTTCAATCTAGCGGTTGTGACAGATGTTAACTTAAGTTCACTTATCCCTATGTATGAATATTATTTACTATATGTATGTCTGTTAATGATAGCAATTACATTATCACCTAGCCACGTTTATCTATGAATGAGCATAATTATAGACTATTGAAATTAAATTGATAAAGTTAATAAGAAATACTGAAGGTATAATCTAGCCCACAAAAAATATCACCAAGAACATATGATCCAGTTAGTGTAGTTAATTAACCTAGATGCATTACTATGCGTGGTTATACATAAAAATCAATCGTGACAGTACAAAAATTAAACCATGTTTTGCAATTTAACATAGTACCTTTTGATAGGTTACATGGTATCTTATTGTACACATTCCACAATCACAGTATGCATACCATTATGAAGAAGCACTAAGTAATACTTTTGACTTTGTTTTTAGCATGGTGGTAGGGCATTTTGCGAATGCCCGCCTGGCTAGCAACCACCCTCGAGTAGAAAATCTGTCGCCAAGCACCTACCTTGGCAACGGATGTTTGGTGCTTGGCAAAATTACAGCTGTCCTTGAGAGCCAGTAATTGTAGGATGATTAGTAAAGTGTGTGCCTTCCTCCTTTGTCCGGGCTGAGGACCGGCATCATAAATATCAAAATTCAACATTATGAGGCGGAGTTACACAAACACTCACACAGCTCAATTGGTTAGAGCATACCCCGGCTCAAGGGGTGGATGGACGCGGGTTCGAATCCCGCGCATGACTTAAATTTTTCCTATCGTATATTTGTGATTTTGTAATAACACCTTATTTAGTAGACATGCAGCCTGAGGAAGCAGAAACCCCTAAGTAAGATAAGTTACCCCCTAAGAAACAGAAACATGCATTATAAACATAATACTGCAAAGATCTAGCCTGCATTGCCGTTCAGCCGCGTTACTGGACAGGAGCAACATTTCAATAAACACAAACATTCATCTAATAGACTTAGGGACCCGAAGTCATTTTAAAAGACCTATTCAATGATACCCCACACGATGGTGGGTGGATAGACGACGAAAAAAAAATCATCGCCACATCATTTGAATGGGAGCTACCCTAAAAAAAAAAAAAAAAAATTACCACTTTAACGGCGTGATAAGTTTACATACCCTTACAAAATTGCAGCTTTCTAGTACAAACGGTATCTTAGCAAAACCTCGGACAGACGGACATGACGAAACTATAAGGGTTCCTTGTCAGGACTACGGAACCCTAAAAATGTAACAAAAAACTCATTAATATTGCTCTACTATAGTTTAATGAATAACAATATAACAAATCACAGATTAAGTAATTGTACCTACATACATAACTATGTTAGATTAATATTGTTAGGTTTGCAATAACCCCTGCTATGCGGATTACATTACTTAAGGGTGGTAGCTAGCCAGGCGGGCATTCGCAAAATGCCCTACCGCTATGCTATAACGACTGCCATCCTAAGACGACAACCGGGACCGACGGCTTAACGTGCCCTCCGAAGTACGGAAGCGCACAGTAGTAATGTCACTAGCGGTCACCCATCCAACTCATTACCGCGGCGGACGTTGGCGACTGGCTAGCTACCACCCTCAAGTAGAAGATCTATCGCCAAGCACCTAATGGTGTGTTCCGGCAGCTGTCCTTGAGAGCCAGTAATTCTAGGCTAGCCTAACAACACCTTCGACCACATCATCACTTGCATGCATAAAAAAAACTAAAAAAATCTTCTGATATGCAGTATAAAGTACATTAGCTTAAAATCTCGTTCCTTTTGTTTGTACATGAATTAGTGTAAAATCCAAACAATACCTTTCTACCAACACGTTTCTACAAGTACTTTTATTAAAACATTGGAAAAGTACCCTCGTTATGGCAGAAGTGATTAAATTCACAACATACACCAAACACCATTGTCGTCGAATCAAAATACAGGTAAATCATTTAATACACTTGAAGTTCTTGTACAAAAATAAGTACCTATTTATATAATTATTGTAAATAGTTCTAAGAACCTTGAAACCTTGCCTGATAGACTATTTCATTTACATGTTCTGACTGACACTGAACGACTGACACTGAACTTATAGTTAATGAAAGCACTTAGCTCAAATGTTAATTTAAAATAAGTTATTGACTCAAGTACTTTGCCAACTAAAATACTATATGAGTGTGTGTCTACTGACATGTAACAAAACATCAACAAATGTTGACCATTTTTTTAATACATTTTTAAAGAAAATGATGTGTAAATAACCTCCGCCATGGTAAAAAAAACATGTGTACAAGGGTTTTGATTGTTATTAAAATCTATCTGACAAAGATGTTTGATTCCACTAATTCAAACTTGAATAAGTTTTAGATCAGACACAAGGACAAAATCCCAGCATATGCAATCTAATGTAATAATTAAGTACATAATATGTGGATGGGGGAGGCATTTGTGCAAAATAGTAAGTCTTCGGCTTATGATGATAATGATAAACAAACATACCTAAAGACCACACAATAAAAAGAAACAAATATTATGACCTAACAAATGAATTAACCAAAAACGGTTATGTGGTTAATTTATATGCTGTAGAAGTTAGCCTTACTCCATCTTAGGCGCAGCTCCCGATTGGACTCTTTTGATGGACATGTATGAAAAACATTACACAATTCCTGAGGATGTTGGTGTTTCGTCATCCAGACCGGATATATTTCCATAGTCAAAAAATCTAAAACGCATAGTACTTATAGAACTTACTGTGCCGTGGGAAACAAACATACCTAAAGACCACACAATAAAAACTAACAAATATTATGACTTAACAAATGAATTAACCAAAAACGGTTATGTGGTTAATTTATATGCTGTAGAAGTCGGAGCAAGGGGTATACCAGCGAAATCCCTGTATAACCTACTAAAAGAACTTGGCCTGTCAAGAAAAACCGTAACTTCCATCCTAGAACGTGTATCCAAGGCGGCATTAGTAGGATCTTACCAAGATTGGGCAGGGGAGGAGGCTTGAGCCGTGAAAGGGAGCATTGATGCATCATAAAGGGGCCCCTTAACCTTACTCACTGGGTTGCAAGTCCCAGGCACCTTGACTTGGGCCTCTTCCTCTGCAACGCTATGGACCCGGCACCCGCACGGTTAATCCATGGAATGCTAAGTAAATTCGTCTCGTCCCTTGTTTCATCTTTATTAGGAATGCCATTTTGGATGGTTGCCTGCACACTCTGTGTGGGATCAATCTTGACTGGTATTCATCTTATGCTAACCACAGCTCCAAAGTTGACCCAGGCACATATCTCGTCTCCAAGGCGGGGGTTGAGATCTGGGTTGTTTCAGAATCTTGGGCTGCGCACTTGACCAAGTTTACGTTTCATGGGTTACCAGAGACGTCTGGTATATCGCTCGCGCCTTTGTGAGTGAGATTGTATGTTAATCCGTGTATCGCGAGACGGTGATTGAGTTTTAGTTATTGCCTTGATACTAGTTATGTTTGCAGTTGACCAAGTAGTGCACCAAGGAGCGCCACGGGCTTACCGTGACTCCGCGGCAGGATGGGTGATTAGGTATACTCATCTTGCATTAATATCTATAGGAGGTGGATGTAGAGAGCAGGCTGAGACACAACAACAACCCATAACCAAGGCAAAGCAGAAACAAAGAATTAGCAGCCTACAGGAAGACGAATCCAGGTATGAGATATACATTAGTACATCGCGAAGCTATAACCTCATATGTGTTTTATAATAAGATAGATAAGTATGGCAAGTTTTGCGACACTGGCCATATAGCTTATATTATTATAGGTGACCAATTGACTATTAATAACGTTTTCAACTGACCTATTTCGAGATTAGGAGGGCGATTCATTATTAAAAAATAAAAGCATCTCTTTATTAATGGCAAATTGTTAGTATTTGCAGTGATTCCTACCATGCAACAGTTACAGGTTTTCATTACGACGTTTTGTTGTATTATACTCGACTTACTTACATTTGATATGGGATCGGACTTGACGGACGATTTCTAAAACAGTCAATTTAAATTAGCTTTTATATTTAGAGAACTTCAGAACTTCATAAAATACAATAATGTAAACAAACCTAATCATAGACAGACGTATAACACAGATAATAAATCGCTTGGCAAAGCATCCCATTCACGGTTACAAGTCAATTGTATGGCCAATACAGAGTTACCTGAAAATCTTAGTAATGGTAACATTACACTGAAGAACGAACAGGTATATTTAGTCTGTGCTAAAATTACTGCGGGGAAATAGCTGCGGCCAATTCGGCCGCAGCTATCCGGACGATTTCTAAAACAGTCAATTTAAATTAGCTTTTATATTTAGAGAACTTCAGAACTTCATAAAATACAATAATGTAAACAAACCTAATCATAGACAGACGTATAACACAGATAATAAATCGCTTGGCAAAGCATCCCATTCACGGTTACAAGTCAATTGTATGGCCAATACAGAGTTACCTGAAAATCTTAGTAATGGTAACATTACACTGAAGAACGAACAGGTATATTTAGTCTGTGCTAAAATTACTGCGGGGAAATAGCTGCGGCCGAATTATTTTGTAGTGACTTTCAAAAATTCAATTTTGTTATAACTTTACCTGTGTTGGTCGTATTTTGTGTAAGTATTTATCTATTATCACTTTTTGTACTGTCTAACTGATCAATTAAGTGAAAATGTACCCGTTCTAAGGATATTTCTAACCCTATCGCGATGACGCTACAAATATAAAATCACAACAACTTTCTTACCAATTCTGTGTGGTACAGCGAAATATTACCTAGCTTCTCATCTACTGCCTGTTCAGTCAGTACGTATCATAATGAAATCGGTACAGCGTTATTTAGTAACACGTACATGCCTAATTATGTTAGGATGCTCCACGAACTTCCTTCGTCAGTAACTCAATAACCACATGAAATTTTACACTGTGGAAGGAACCCAACGATTTTAAGAAAATAAATATTACCGACTTATTAATTTTACCCATATTTACTTCTTATTACCAAAATTTCAGGTGTTTATTCAAATTTACTATATATGTAAAAGAATACAAAGGTGCATGAATGCTTACACAGACTCGACGATAGTTTGTGTCTCCATCTGTAAAAGTCCATTCCGATTCTGTTTTTTATTTTCAGCAAAATGGCAACTAACACTTATTCCGACCCATGCATCCCAGAATGGATGAATGCACCTCATAGCACTGGTACTTCCATCATGGCTTGTGAGTTTGATGGTGGTGTCATCATCGGTGCTGACTCTCGAACAACAACTGGAGCGTACATTGCAAATAGAGTCACAGACAAACTGACAAGGATCACTGACCATATTTATTGCTGTCGCTCAGGCTCTGCAGCTGATACCCAAGCCATTGCTGATATTGTGACATATCATTTGAGTAAGTATATTTACAAATAAAAACTTACCGATCCCTCTGAGGTTTGGCTTTGAATATATTCAGGATAACAATAGAGTCCAGTTGTTTAGATTTAGGTACTGATGTATAGGGGTTAAGAGGAACAGGGAGAGAAGCTCCTATAGAAAAATAGGTATTTTAACAAAGTGATGGTGTCCTGCCGCTAAAGCCCAAACAGAATAGTGCTATAAGGACAATTGCAGAGTCTTCAAGTTTTGACTTACAATTTGCTTTCTGGGAGAAAACATTTCACCTATAGTAAACATTAATGAAATTTAAAAATTTTGGCCCTATTTTATAACTGACAGAATAAACTAAGTTTATAGGTTTTCCTTTTTCCTTATTTATTATTATTTTTCCTATGAATAATTCACAAACTAGAGATACAAGTTTTGAGAAAATATCGGTATATAAATATTAATTCAAATTCCTTTAATATAATGATAAAAGACAAAACCTATAAACCTGGATATTGATAATATCTATAACATATGCAAAATTCATCAAAATCTGTGATCTGTTTAGGGGGGGGGTAGAAACGTTTTCTCTTTTTGTATGAAAATTTGAGACTTCCGTCCAGTCTAAAGTTCAAATAGTCATAAAAAAATATACAATATATGAAAACATCACTACTGGGATGTTCTAAAACATTTGTTACAAAAATGCTGCTAAAAATAAATTGCTCATTACTCATTACATACAGATTATAGAAGAAGAGAAGAGATAAACAAGATGTTTTTTATAAACATAGCTTTGTTAATATCCATTCTATCAATATAAGAATGATGGGTATGTAATGTACCATACCAAACTTGAGAAATCATAAAATTAGGCAACTTTTGCATGCAAGTATCATGGGCCATCTTTATTGGTATGGCCAGTTACCACTAGACTTTTTTGTCAATACTGAGACTAGACTTGTAAGAAGCTAAGGTGCATGTTGGATTTGTATGAATATCTGAATAAAATATTTATGCTCTATTACTTACAATTTATTTGATAAACAATTTTTACTTTTTGTTTAGATGAATTGAAATAGACATTCCAGAGCTTCCAGTGTCAATAAAAAAGAAACTGATATTCCAAATGATTTTTTTATCTCCTGTGGTATTGCAGGAATAATATAATTGAGAGTGGAAAAATTTCAGACTTCCACAAAATGGAGCTTGGTGAGCAACCACATGTGGAGACCGCTGCTGCTATATTCCGAGAGCTGTGTTACAATTACCGTGACTCCCTTGTTGCTGGCATCTTAGTTGCCGGATGGGATAAAAAGAAAGGAGGTGAGATCATCAACAATATAGATAATAATAAAATGCATGACTACTCACATAATTTTCATTGTTTATGACAGAGATCCAATCATGTTCTGGCAAAAAAAGATATTGCTGTACCTTAACAGAGTACCTACAAAAACTTGATTGATGCAAAAATTATTGTATTTTCCACATTGTTTGGTGCCAGAGTAGTCAATGTGAAATTCCTCTTTAATCAAGATAAGTGCATCTGCTAATGTGTCTAATCCATTTGATTGAACACTAGTTAAGTGTTTGAACACTAAAATGCCCATAATTGTTGCCTCACAGTCATATTAGTTTAATGCTATTAATTGTCCTCATATCCAAATTATACCTTAGTATGAAAATCCAAATTATGAGTCTAAGAAATGGTAACAAAATTGGCATAAATTAATTTTTATGTTTTTTTTCATCCTGCACATGACTATAATTTTTCTCTCATAAATTTGTCATTTTGTAATTAATTATTATCATTATGAGTTCACCACAATTTACCTAAGGTGAATATACAAAAGTGTTGTCATTTTAAAAATATAGCATGAATATGCATTTTTTTAAAATAGGACAACTATTGTTGTTGAACAGCTCTACTCTGAATGTAATGCTAGTGTTACATTCAGAGTGCTTACAAAAATAAAAGCACTATATGGTATTGAAATCCTATTAATAATAATTTTCAAGGATCACAAGCTAACCGTGTGGGGTGCCGGGTTAGAATCTCACCCCCCCCATTTCTACCTGTGGGTGTCGTAAGAGGTGACTAAAGGTAAAATACAATCTCCAAGACGCCTGCCAAGCGTGGGGATTATGGCAACCCCCCCTAAATGGGGGGAGGCTGTGTTCAGCAGTGGACAATCCAGCTGATACGGTACTCAATATAAAACCAGATTCCAAGGCACAGATTACCTATTATCAAAATGTCAAATAAAGCTTACAGCTTTTTATAAATTACTCTAAGCTATATGTCCACTGAATATGTGAAAGGAGGATGAGCAGAATAAGAGGAAAAAATCCACCAATAATAATGTTTCAATTTCCCTAGCCTTGCTGAGTGCAGCAATCCTATTGCTGGATTATTTCCTCCTACACTTCATCATCATCACCACACTGATCTGGTGGATATGCAACTTTACTACTAGTTTCATAATGTTGTCTTTGGTTTTTGTGATTATTACACAGAGTAATTAAACAACTTTAAACCACCCCAAGACCATGATCACTGCAAAGTCTTTGAAACATAAGTACAAAAAGAATGATAAATATATGTAATTAAAGCCGTTTAATGTTGTTTTATTACTATCTATAGTTTCATTCTCATTTTATATTTTCTAGAGTAGGTATAAAACTGGTTTGACAAACTAGTGTGCACTAATGTACAAGGAACAACTAAAATCCCTTATTATTATTCCATAATTTCAGGTCAAATCTACTCTGTGCCGATTGGAGGAATGGTACAACGCCAGGCTGTCTCAATTGGAGGCTCGGGTTCTACTTATGTCTATGGCTATGTAGACGCTAACTTCAAGCCTAACATGTCCAAACAAGAGGCTGTCAAGTTTGTAACAAACACCTTGACCCTGGCCATGTTGAGAGATGGGTCTTCAGGAGGTGTGGTCAGGCTCGGAGTTATCACTGAAGCTGGTGTTGAACGTTCAGTAATTTTGGGTGATCAGCTCCCTAAATTCTATGAGGGTTGAGGATATTCAGTATCTAGTGCATACATATATTTAAGGTAATAAATACTTGAAAGGTATAAACATAATTTTATTTGGTATATCAGACAGATAAGGGTATGCTATATAGATCCAACATAGTGACCATTAATAAGACCAGTCATTTTACAGACATCATATTTTTAAATTTTGATCACATTATGCGTATTAATTGATGTAAAAATGTTCTAGTCTAGTCATACGACTAGGTACATCATATTTTCCAGTTTATAATTGCTAAAGACAAACACTCATACAATGCTTGTATTCTACTCTAAAGCCAGAGTGTAGTAATAACTAGTTATTGATAAGGTGTAGCCTGTTTGGTTGTTTTTAAAAAACACATGGTATGAAACAATCGTTATCTCAAAATATTGATGGAGATTAAAATATGTAGCTACTGTAAATCGTGGCTATTCGGTTTTTTAAGCAGGGACAACCCAGGATTTCAAACATAAATAACGTAACTTCCGTTTCGTTTCAGGTACGCTTTATTTTACGTTCTCTGACAATACATAGATCTGAAAAGCAATTTTTGTCCTCATTCAAAAAAAATACGAAGTAACTCATCCAAAAGATACTAGGCCGATTGCACTTACAAACACAATATCAAAAATATTTTTCTCAATTTTACAAACTAGAATGACTCAATTTATGATTAATAATAGGTATTTCAGGCCCAATCACCAGAAAGGGTTTTTGCCTGGAATTTCTGGATGCCTGGAACACAATACTTTACTAGCGGAAAGTTTAAAAGATGCCAGAACATATGAAAGACAAATAACGGTGTGCTGGATAGACTTAGAGAACGCGTTTGGTTCTGTGCAGCACAAATTGCTGTTATTCGCAATGAAATGGTATAACTTTCCACTTCTGGTCAGCGACATCATCGCATCATATTACTCCCAATTAAAATTTGTTATATCTTCAAAAAAGGGACTTACTAAAACGTTGCAATACAATGTGGGTTTGTTCCAAGGTTGCTGCTTGTCACCAATAGCATTTAACGTAGTAATTAATATTTTAATTGACAAGTTAGGTAATTAGTCATGAAAAAAAGTGGGGCTATCGGTTCAAGATCAATAACAGATACACAGAGTCCATCTTAGCTTTTGCTGACGATCTTGCAATACTGACACGTAATCCAAAACAATGTCAGGAACTTTTACGAGAAGTGGATGAGTTCTGTGCGTGGTCTGAAGGGTTGAGAACAAAACCAAGTAAATGCCACTGTCTGTGTCTGGGCAGACGGAATACCAAATTTACCTCTTATGATCCGGGACTCTTGATAGGAGGAGAATGTGTTTCCACAATTGCTGAATCTGTGCCATTTAAATTTCTTGGTAGAAAGATTGATCACAAAGGTCGCACACCATCTCTAGACGCAGTTGTCGATAGCTTTCTAAAAGATCTTAGTATGGTAGACCAACAACCAATAAATAACATTAAAAAAGCTTGGATATACGACAACTACTTAACATCACGTCTGACTTGGCCTTTTCTAGTATACGACATTACAAAATCACTTTTAACAAAGCTGGATGTAAACGTCATAAGGACATTGAAGTCTTGGTTGGGGCTCGCACTTTCGGCAGACCCATCTACTCTATTTAGGGATCAAACTAATTTTGGGATGAAATTAAAGAAACCATCGGAGCTCTATAAACACCTCAGAGTTACCAAAACGCACGTCTTATCAAAATCTCAAGACGATATAGTCGCATCTCTCCCAAAAGACAAAAGTGCCTCCGACCTTGACTCGAGGCTTCAATTCCACCAACAATTTATGATAGGTGCACAGACCAGCAAAGCGGGTTTTGGGTCGGAAAAGAAAATGGAGGATAAAGACGTTGTAAAATCTTTTCTTCAGCAAGACGAAAATGATAACTATAAAGTGCATGCAATGAGCTTAGAAATGCAGAGCTAATGGCTAACTATAGGTGAATTTTGTATCCCTCTGGCGTTAAAGTGGCGCACCTTGATATACGACTGGTCTCCTGCCTTTTTAAAATTCTATCTAAACGCCTTTCAGATGACCCTCCCAGACCAAAGTAACTTAGTAAGATGGGGGAAAGCCACCGAAAAGTCTTGCGGTATTTGTCGGGAGGCGGTCGGTACAGCTAGGCACTTGCTGGTAGGATGCAAGGTGCTCCTTGATAGGGGTCATTATTCACGTCGCCATGATAGAGTCCTCGAAATCATACGTGAAGCCGCGAGTCTCTCGGTAGCTAGAGCAAAAAAAGGTCTGACCACGAATAAACGACACGTCGATTTTGTAAAAGAAGGGTCATCTACAAAATCTAAATCCAAGCCTTACTCCATCTTAGGCGCTGCTCCCGATTGGACTCTTGATGGACACGTATGAAAAACATTACAAAATTCCTGAGGATGTTGGTATTTCGTCATCCAGACCAGACATATTTTTATACTCAAAAAATCTAAAACGCATAGTACTTATAGAACTTACTGTGCCGTGGGAAACAAACATACCTAAAGACCACACAATAAAAACAAACAAATATTATGACCTAACAAATGAATTAACCAAAAACGGTTATGTGGTTAGTTTATATGCTGTAGAGGTTGGAGCAAGGGGTATACCAGCGAAATCCCTATATAACCTACTTAAAGACCTTGGCCTACCAAGAACAACCGTTACTTCCATCCTAGAACGTGTATCTAAGGCGGCATTAGTAGGATCTTATCAAATTTGGTTAGGTAGGGGAGGAGGCTCGAGTGGTGAAGGAGAGCATTGATATGTCATATACATACCGTTAAGTGCTTGGCGACAGATTTTCTACTTGAGGGTAGTAGCTAGCCAGGCGGGTATTCGCAAAATGCCAAATTACTGGGTGTGAATGTCTCCAGCTTACTCAATCGAAATTTCTTAATTCTGAATATGCCAATATTTAGAGCATATTTTGTGCAATTATGAATACCAACTCAAAATTTAGGTGCCAAATAAACTTCGACGCTACGTGTGATTATTAGTGTGTTAGCTGACGTTATGGTCTCCAGCTGACACATGCTGTATATACGAAACGGCTGAAGATGTGGTTATATACTATAGCCAGGGATTTAGAGCATAATTTGTGCCAATGGCACAAAAAAAATTGAACGTCATACTTGAAAGCTGTAGTAGTTATGACTCGATTTTAACGTGTAAGCTGGAGACCACGTGTCTACAGCTACTCATCTGTATCTTCTGAACGAATGGACCTACGACTTTGTTTAATATGTCAAAATTTAGAGCCAAATTTGTGCCAAAGGCACTAAAATTTTCAAGTCTCTGGCTATTAAGGTTTTGGAGATACAAGCTCAAATCAACGTGTAAGCTGGGGACACATGTCCCCAGCTAGCACATGCTGGACAGCTCAAACGGGAAAGCCTAGATTACTGTTTAATGGCTTAAAATGTAGGGTAGAATTTGTGCCATCGGCACCAAAATTTTCAAAACAATAGGCCCCATAGTTTTTGTGTAACAAGCAAAAACATTTCTTCCCGCCAAAAAATTTAAATATTTGGACAAAAACATTTCTGAACGCGGCGTTGCCATCCCGTTCACTGTAGCTGCAATCTATCTTGAACCTTATTCCTATTGTGTTTGAACTTACTTTTTGCTTTCACGTTATGAATAGGTGGAAGAAGTTACAAAAAACAGTAGGTGTATAGACTAGGAGTGAGTAAGTACAAAATGTACTGGTATTTTTTCTCTCAGAATGTTAACTTATATACCTAATCCTATATATAAGATCTGTATAAGACCCTCGATGAACGAGATAATGCACTGGAAACTAATCCACGCATGTACAGAACGAGATGATCACATACCTATTAGGTAGGCACTGTAATATGTGCACTGTATTTTATAACTGGAAAGAGATATCATCAGTTTATCACACACCTAAACGCGTAGAAAGCTTTTGACTTAAAAGTATTAGCGTGTAATAATTTAGTACCTATTACTGGAGAATGTAAAGATAAGTTACCAACTACTCAGCTTAGTTCGGCCAGTTTGACGTAGTCAAAAAGGTAAGCTAAATATTCGCTATGTGCGCTGCATACTTACATAAGTAGGTACGTCGGTTGTACATACGTAGTATTATTATATGTTCTATGCCAACTACCTACCTACATAAAACGTCTATGATTATGTAAAAACTATACATAATAATCTCTATTTTGTGGTTTGTAGGGATTTGGAATTGAAATAAAAGTATCGATACCGTTGCGTTTTAAAGCATCGCTGCGGTATCGATATTGGAGCAAATGTTTCGAGGTACTCCAGTATCGAGTACTTTTAAACGAACACAATGAGAGTTTTTATTTTATTTATTTTAATGTTATTGTGTCGGGACAAGCTCGAGGCCCACTTAATGTTAAGCGGACTGACCTCTGCCTATAACAGATGCATTTCATCACAATTTACGAATTGCCCTGCCCCCGTCTCTTGAGACAGCTCTCATGTGTGCCTGTAATTTCACTGGCTTTCAAGGACTGCTGCCGAAACACACCATTAGGTGCTTGGCGACAGATTTCCTACTTGAGGGTTGTAGCTAGCCAGGCGGGCACTCGCAAAACGCCCTGCCACCTTGCAGTGAAGCTCAAGCCTGCGACGGTATTCGAACCATGGACCTGCTGCGCGGCAGTCTATAGCCAATGCCACTGAGCTATCACTGCTTCAAAGCTTTAGATATTAATGTCACTAAATTAAATTCCGAAAAATTGTTTAATGTTTTTTTATATAATCGTTTTATTTATTTATACTAAGCAATTTTTTATTAAAGACATCAAACTTCATATCAGATAAGAAGAACACTTTATTGACCCGTGAACCTGTCAAAACTTTTTGGGTTCCAGTCAACGGAGCTTTTGAAAATAGCTGCATTGCAGAGACTATAGATATTTTGCAAAAAATATTTTTTATACAAAACAAGTCTTTCCAAATAATTTATTTTAGTTTTTATATATAAGCTATATATTATGTTATTCTATATATGTATTAAAATGTGAATAATTACATTGACCCGGGTGACTACAAAAATCGTATTTTGTGTCCGAAATTCAAGTAAATAAAACTATAAATCTATTTGAACTATTTTATTCAAAACTCCTTAACAGTGGTACAACGCTCTACTGGATTATTATAAAAAATAATTGTCATTACCGGCAGCTGTCCTTGAGAGTCTAGGTTAGCCTGAACAACATCTTCAGCCGCATCATCACTTCGGTACCATCAGGTGAGACAGTTGTCAATCAGCCATAATTATATAAATTGAAGCCGTGATGGCTCAGTGGCATTGGCTGCCAAGCAGCAGGTCTTTGGTTCCAATCCCGCCGCGGCTTGAGCTTCACCGCATGATGGAAGGGCATTTTGCGAATGCCCGCCTGGCTAGCGACCACCATGAAGTAGAAATTCTGTCGCCACCTTACGGTGTGTTCCGGCAGCTGTCCTTGAAAGCCAGTACTTCTAGGATAAGCCTGTTAACACCGTCGACCACATCATCACTTACCATCAGGTGAGATTTGGTCAAAGGCTCCATTATGCCAAACTCGACTGTGAATATAAAACTTTTTGGAGTTTTGAGTCTAGATGCATATTTGACATAATGAAGTTGATGAACTCTTCTCTGAATGTCAACTTAGAAGTGGTGACTTTAGGCTCGTTTTATTATTAAACATATTTTTTTTTCGGGTATTGTTCCATCGCTCTATATTTATAGGCGGTGCGCACGTAGTAATCACGATTTCAATGTCTACGAATTCCGGAAAGCGTCACATTTCAATCAGATAACATTAAAATGAATACTCTCTGCTACTAGCCTATGCCCCAACTGCTTTCATTTGCTATAAAAGAGAAAAGTGATTCCAACGCTATAGAAATAAAGTTCAAAACAGATTGCAGCTACAGTGAACGGAATGGCAACGCCGCGTTCAGTAATGTTTTTAACCAAATATTTAAATTTTTTGGCGGGAAGAAATGTTTTTGCTTGTTACACAAAAACTATGGGGCCTATTGTTTTGAAAATTTTGGTGCCGATGGCACAAATTCTACCCTACATTTTAAGCCATTAAACAGTAATCTAGGCTTTCCCGTTTGAGCTGTCCAGCATGTGCTAGCTGGGGACATGTGTCCCCAGCTTACACGTTGATTTGAGCTTGTATCTCCAAAACCTTCATAGTCAGAGACTTGAAAATTTTAGTGCCTTTGGCACAAATTTGGCTCTAAATTTTGACATATTAAACAAAGTCGTAGGTCCATTCGTTCAGAAGATACAGATGAGTAGCTGTAGACACGTGGTCTCCAGCTTACACGTTAAAATCGGGTCATAACTACTACAGCTTTCAAGTATGACGTTCAAATTTTTTTGTGCCATTGGCACAAATTATGCTCTAAATCCCTGGCTATAGTATATAACCACATCTTTAGCCGTTTCGTATATACAGCATGGGTCAGCTGGAGACCATAACGTCAGCTTACACACTAATAATCACACGAGGCGTCGAAGTTTATTTGGCACCTAAATTTTGAGTTGGTATTCATAATTGCACAAAATATGCTCTAAATATTGGCATATTCAGAATTAAGAAATTTCGATTGAGTAAGCTGGAGACATTCACACAATTACTGGTTCTATCTAGAGAACACATAGCGGCACATACCGTTAAGTGCTTGGCTACAGATTTTCTACTTGAGGGTTAGGTAGCTAGCCAGGCGGGTAATCTCAAATTGCTCTACTACCATGCAAAATTACTGGTTCTGGAGGACTCATAGCTACACATACCGTTAAGTGCTTGGCGATAGATTTTCTACTTGACACATAGTGGTAGGAAGCCAGGCGGGTATTTGCAAAATGCCCTACCACCATGCAAAATTATTGGTTCTAGAGGACTCATAGCGGCACATACCGTTAAGTGCTTGGCGACAGATTTTCTACTTGACACATCGTGGTAGCAAGCCAGGCGGGTATTTATAAAATGCCCTACCACCATGCAAAATTACTGGTTCTCAAGGATACATAGCGGCACATAGCGTTAAGCGCTTGGCGACAGATTTTTTACTTGAGGGAGGTAGCTAGCCAGGCGGGTTTTCTCAAAATGCCCTACCACCATGCAAATTACTAGTTCTAGAGGACTCATAGCGGCACATACCGTTAAGTGCTTGGCGACAGATTTTTTACTTGAGGGAGGTAGCTAGCCAGGCTGGTAATCGCAAATTGCTCTACCACCATGCAAAATTACTGGTTCTAGAGGACTCATAGCGGCACATACCGTTAAGTGCTTGGCGACAGATTTTTTACTTGAGGGAGGTAGCTAGCCAGGCTTGTAATCGCAAATTGCCCTACCACCATGCATAACTACTAGTTCTTAAGGATACATAGCGGCACATAGCGTTAAGTGCTTGGCGACATATTTTTTACTTGAGGGAGGTAGCTAGCCATGCGGGTAATCGCAAATTGCCCTACCACCATGCAAAATTACTGGTTCTGGAGGACTCATAGCGGCACATACCGTTAAGTGCTTGGCGACAGATTTTTTACTTGAGGGAGGTAGCTAGCCAGGCTGGTAATCGCAAATTGCTCTACCACCATGCAAAATTACTGGTTCTAGAGGACTCACAGAGGCACATACCGTTAAGTGCTTGGCGACAGATTTTCTACTTGACACATCGTGGTAGCAAGCCAGGCGGGTATTTATAAAATGCCCTACCACCAAGAAAAATTACTGGTTCTCAAGGATCCATAGCGGCACATAGCGTTAAGTGCTTGGCGACAGATTTTTTACTTGAGGGAGGTAGCTAGCCAGGCGGGTTTTCTCAAAATGCCCTACCACCATGCAAATTACTAGTTCTAGAGGACTCATAGCGGCACATACCGTTAAGTGCTTGGCGACAGATTTTTTACTTGAGGGAGGTAGCTAGCCAGGCTGGTAATCGCAAATTGCTCTACCACCATGCAAAATTACTGGTTCTGGAGGACTCATAGCGGCACATACTGTTAAGTGCTTGGCGACAGATTTTCTACTTGACACATAGTGGTAGGAAGCCAGGCGGGTATTTGCAAAATGCCCTACCACCATGCAAAATTATTGGTTCTAGAGGACTCATAGCGGCACATACCGTTAAGTGCTTGGCGACAGATTTTCTACTTGACACATCGTGGTAGCAAGCCAGGCGGGTATTTATAAAATGCCCTACCACCATGCAAAATTACTGGTTCTCAAGGATACATAGCGGCACATAGCGTTAAGCGCTTGGCGACAGATTTTTTACTTGAGGGAGGTAGCTAGCCAGGCGGGTTTTCTCAAAATGCCCTACCACCATGCAAATTACTAGTTCTAGAGGACTCATAGCGGCACATACCGTTAAGTGCATGGCGACAGATTTTTTACTTGAGGGAGGTAGCTAGCCAGGCTGGTAATCGCAAATTGCACTACCACCATGCAAAATTACTGGTTCTAGAGGACTCATAGCGGCACATACCGTTAAGTGCTTGGCGACAGATTTTTTACTTGAGGGAGGTAGCTAGCCATGCGGGTAATCGCAAATTGCCCTTCCACCATGCATAATTACTGGTTCTGGAGGACTCATAGCGGCACATACCGTTAAGTGCTTGGCGACAGATTTTTTACTTGAGGGAGGTAGCTAGCCAGGCTGGTAATCGCAAATTGCTCTACCACCATGCAAAATTACTGGTTCTAGAGGACTCATAGCGGCACATACCGTTAAGTGCTTGGCGACAGATTTTCTACTTGACACATCGTGGTAGCAAGCCAGGCGGGTATTTAAAAAATGACCTACCACCATGCAAAATTACTGGTTCTCAAGGATACATAGCGGCACATAGCGTTAAGTGCTTGGCGACAGATTTTTTACTTGAGGGAGGTAGCTAGCCAGGCTTGTAATCGCAAATTGCCCTACCACCATGCATAACTACTAGTTCTTAAGGATACATAGCGGCACATAGCGTTAAGTGCTTGGCAACAGATTTTCTACTTGAGGGTGGTAGCTAGCCAGGCGGGTAATCGCAAATTGCCCTACCACCATGCAAAATTACTGGTTCTGGAGGACTCATAGCGGCACATACCGTTAAGTGCTTGGCGACAGATTTTCTACTTGACACATAGTGGTAGGAAGCCAGGCGGGTATTTGCAAAATGCCCTACCACCATGCAAAATTACTGGTTCTAGAGGACTTACAGCGGCACATACCGTTAAGTGCTTGGCGACAGATTTTCTACTTGACACATAGTGGTAGCAAGCCAGGCGGGTATTTACAAAATGCCCTACCACCATGCCAAATAACTGGTTCTAGAGGACACATAGCGGCACATAGCGTTAAGTGCTTGGCGACAGATTTTCTACTTGACACATAGTGGTAGCTAGCCAGGCGGATATTCGCAAAATGCCCTACCACCATGCCAAATTACTAGCTCTAGAGGACTCATAGCGGCACATACCTTTAAGTGCTTGGCGACAGATTTTCTACTTGAGGGTAGTAGCTAGCCAGGCGGGCATTCGCAAAATGCCCTACCACCATGCCAAATTACTAGCTCTAGAGGACTCATAGCGGCACATACCTTTAAGTGCTTGGCGACAGATTTTCTACTTGAGGGTAGTAGCTAGCCAGGCGGGCATTCGCAAAATACCCTACCACCATGCAAAATTACTGGTTCTGGAGGACTCATAGCGGCACATACCGTTAAGTGCTTGGCGACAGATTTTTTACTGGAGGGAGGTAGCTTCTTAGAGGGCACTGCTGCTCACTTTCCGGTATTTTCCCTTAGTTACTTAGAACTAGTGAAGGCCAAGAAATACAAATTCTGTTGGACGGCCTTTGGTAAAGTATACTTACGAAAGGATGAAAACTCTAAAATTGAACTGATCAAATCAGAAGCTCAGGTACAAAAACTAGTAATTGCATGACTATCATGTCTAGATTTTCAAATTCTTTTTAAAAATAATATATTACGTAAAAAAACCACAATGCTCATATTATGTATTTTATCAGTATTTTCAGTATTACTAATAACATCTAACCAAAACATACACTCTTTACAGAAGTCTACACTTTATCTTTTACCATATCTTAATTTCTTTAAAACAGAAGTTATTGAACTACGTACAGAATATATATTTCAAAAAAGTATTTTACACTATAAACAGTACATATATTTCTTAACACAAACCAAGAAATCCACATACTGTAATGTTGTATGGAAACATATCTCTCTGCCCCCTCTAAGTAAATTAACTGTTTGTATTTTACATTATAAATTATGAATAATCATATAATAACACAAAATGATATAGACGAGGCTGAAATCGCTAATTCAATAGAATGCGAAACCCACGACTTAAAAAATAAAATAACATTTTCTAAAAAAGGAATCACTGTTCTAGCACAAAATATACGTAGTATTTTTGCAAATTTTGATGATTTCCAACTAGCAGTTTCCCAATTCAGTTTTGATGCAGATGTTCTTATCCTAACAGAGTGCTGGCTTAAGCAAAACAAGCCATTACCACAACTCTTTAACTATAATACCTATCAGACAAGCAGACATCTCAATCAAAACGATGGCGTAGTTGTTTATATAAAAAAATCTTTAAACCAAAACGTATCAGAAATTAACATTGATCACGCCTCTTGTCTGCAATTAAATGTTAATAATAACATAATATTAGCCATATATCGCTCTCCTTTTAATAGAAACGCAGAACATTTTATTACCTCATTAAATTCACACTTGGATATCATACGAAATAGTAAAAATATAATTATTGCAGGCGATATCAATATAAACCTTAATCCCTTAGATAATGAACCTACCTACGAATGTAAAAATAGAATAAGCTATTTAGAAATGTTATCCCATCATGGTTTTTTACCCGGACATGTACTACCTACGAGAGAAAATACATGCCTAGATCATTTTATGTTAAAAGTAGAAAAAAATAAAATTCCAGCGTTTATAGCAGTATTAAATACGACAGTTACGGATCATTGTATGATATTTCTCAAATTAAGTCTCGACGTTGAAAAAAATGAATGTGAGAAAAATAAAACTGTCATCGATTATGACAAAGCTTTGACTAAACTTATTGATAAGAACATTTCTGCTTTACTCTATTGCGAAAATCCAGATACTGTAATAGAACAATTAACAAAGATACTAATGGAATCAATAGAAGAAAGTTCTAAAACTATACCTATTCCTAAAACTAAACGTACTATTAAACCGTGGATAACTCCTGGTATCCTAAAATGTATTAGAAATCGTAATAAAATGCAAAAAACTCTAAGATCTGATCCTACTAATGAAATATTAAAATTGACATACAGACGATACCGAAACTATTGTAATGGATTGTTAAAAAAAATAAAACGTAACTACGAAAAAGATAAATTAGCTAAATGTAATAATAATAAATTACTATGGAACAATATAAAAGATATAACTAACCTAAAAATAATCAAAACTAATAGTATGGAATTACTAAACATTAAACCTACTCATATAGAGTCCTTGAATGACGTAAATCACTATTTTGCTAACATTGGAAAGAAACTGGCAGAAGAAATCTCATTAAAAAGACCATATGTAAATAACACTAAAAGTTTTTGTCCCCGACAACCCTCTTCGTTTGTTTTACTGAATACTGATAATGAAGAAATTTGCAGTGTTTTAACAAAATTAAAATCAAATAGTGCTCCTGGATGGGATGGCATTACCACACATTTTTTGAAACTCGCTAAAAATATTGTTACACCTGTTATTGCCCACTTAGCAAACATATGTTTTGCGAAGGGTGTTTTTCCTGCACATCTTAAGAAATCTATAATAACCCCTGTGTATAAGAATGGTGATAAAAAAGATGTAAATAGCTACAGACCAATCTCAGTCTTAACTGCAATATCCAAAATCATTGAGAAACTTATTAATACTAGAATTCTAAATTATATTAATCATTTTAACATCTTGTCCAGTTCACAATTTGGCTTTAGACAAGGCAAATCCACTGAAGATGCGGTCTCAGCATTAGCCACGATGATTATCAATCAGCTTGATAAAAACTTAAAATGCTTGAGCGTTTTCCTCGATCTCAGAAAAGCTTTCGACACCGTGTCTATACCCATTCTTGTGCATAAGTTAGAGAACATAGGAGTACGAGGTATGTCTCTTGCCCTTCTTAAAGACTACCTCACAAACAGAACACAAAGGGTTAAAATAGGAGATATGACTAGTGCTGATGTAGATGTAACTTTTGGTGTCCCCCAGGGAAGCGTGTTAGGCCCAACCTTATTTTTAATATACATAAACGAGCTTTGTAAACTTAAGATGGAAAATGGACATACCTTCTCTTACGCTGATGACACTGCCATCGTTTTTACTGGGAGTTCTTGGAATGAAGTTAAAAACAACGCAGAAAAAGGCATGGCGATTGTTTCAGAATGGCTAAGAGAAAATCTGCTTACATTAAACACTAGTAAGACCAACTACATGTGCTACTCTATATATAATAGATTCCAACCTCAACAAAGTTTCAACATTAAAATACATAAAAATACTAAAAACCATGACCATTGTAACTGTCCCACTATTGAAAAGGTATCCACTGCAAAATATCTTGGTGTTATGCTGGACCAACGTTTGTCTTGGTACCCTCAGATTAGTCTCGTCTCAAATCGAATACGAAAACTAGTTTGGGTTTTTAAAATATTGAGGCATGTAGCTTCAAAAGATCTGTTATTTAAAGTGTATACTGCCCTAGCTCAATCTATAATAACATACTGTATTTCGATATGGGGAGGTGCTGCAAAGACAGAATTTCTCACTCTCGAAAGAGCTCAGAGGTCACTCTTAAAAGTGATGAACTTTAAACATTATAGATTTGCTACGTCTCAACTTTATTCTATCAGTAATGTACTTAGTGTAAGAAAGTTATATATATATCAAGTTATATTAAAAACGCATAAATCTCTCCCTTACGACTCAAGTGTTATTGAAAAAAGATCTAATCGCTATGTCGCAAAATCAACTCAAGCTAGAACTTCCTTTGCTGGACGCCAGTTTCCAAAATTAAGTGCTTATCTATACAACAAACTCAACAATATTTTAAATATATACCCATATACCGCATATGAGTGCAAATATATTGTACGTAATTGGCTCATGACTTTGGATTACGCTGAAGTAGAATCTATGCTGCAATTTTACTGATTTACATGACTCACAAAACACCTACTTATCACCTACATCATATAATATATGTATATCTATTTATAATATAGTCTATTTATAGACTCAAACATAAAATATCATAAATAAAGTAAAACAATGATACCTATAATAAATAAATTCATAATAAAATTAAATGGATGAACGTTTATCACTTGTACCACATATCATTCCGCCAACCTATTCTGTACCTGTTTTTTAGTTTACGTACATTTTGTACTGTGCATTTTTGTAAGTAATCGTCGCCTACCTGCCTTTGTTTATTATATCCACCCTAGACTTTATAAACATAATATTATTTATCCCCTCGGTTATATTTGTTCTAAAATAAGTTACGTATGAAGATAAAATATTTGGCTTGTAAACAAATAACTACCTTCTTTTACACAGTTTGATTTGTTAGAAACCATTTAAGTAATACTGTATTTAAATTTAGTTAGACGTTATACCTAAGTATACCTCCTGTTTATTTGTTATATATAAAGTTGGTATATACTAGATTGTTTTATATAAATTGTAACCTAAATATTAAATTAAATATATATGTATAAATCTTAATGTTAAGATAAGGAAGAGCGGGTCTACCTGGCACAGGTATTCTATACTTAAAAGGTAGTCCCCACCTCAAATTTGTAAAAATGTTCAGATAAAATAAAAGATTTATTATTATTATTATTCACTTTATTTATTATACAACATAATTTTAAATTTTTTACAACATTATTACAAAAATAAATATTATAAAAAACTTAAAACTAGGGTGCCGCTGGTCGCGGGGCAGAGCCCAAGCGACCAGTGGTTAGGGCTGCAGAGAGAGGAACCTCCGGACAATGCGTGTTGTGTCCAGTATCACTGCCTTCTGCATCAGACCCTTGATCCAACCATCTAGCGAGAGCCTCTTAAGGTGTTGGTCGAGGCTCTTCGCTATAAGGCCGTTCGCCGAAACGACTATCGGGACAATGATCGTCGAGTCAACATCCCACATGGCGGTTACCTCGTGAGCCAAATCAAGGTACTTGCTGACTTTATCCTTTTCGGCCTTAACGAGATTCTCGTCATGTGGGATGGTGATATCTACGAGCACTGCCCGGCGCTGGGATCGGTCGACCACCACGATATCAGGTTTATTGCAAACAATAGTCCTGTCCGTGATGATAGAGCGGTCCCAGTAGAGCAATGCACGACCATTCTCGAGAACTGGCGCCGGTGCGTACTGGTAGTACGGCACCTCTGACTCAACAAGGCCGTATTGAAGGGCAAGTTGCTGGTGGATGATCTTGGCCACTTGGTTGTGCCTGTGCAAATACTCGCCGTTAGCAAGATGCGAACAACCGGAAATGATATGCCTGAGTGACTCTCCGGGTCGGCGGCATGCTCGACAAATGTCGACCGTACCGTCCTTCAAGATATATTTCCGATAGTTGTTCGTCATCATTACTTCGTCTGCAATTGCACAGGCAAAACCCTCGGTTTCCCCAAAGAGGTCTCCGAAGCGTAGCCAATTCACCGAAGCTGGTAAATCCACATCAGGCCCTGTTAGGGCCCGGAAAAACCTACCGTGCAGCTCCTTGCCTTTCCATACTGCCTTGCGGTCATCGGTGCTCAGCATCGTTGGTTTGCGCCAGTTATCGTTCGCCAAGGAGAGCGGTGTGAGGCCCTTGTCAACCGCCACGACATCGCGATGCATCCCGCACTCGTGGTTACGGAAATAATCCCTGAGATTGCACACTTCACGGTTGTGAAGGGTCTTGGCATTTAAAAAGCCGCGACCTCCCCATTTCCGTGGAATGTACAGTCTCATAACGGACGAGCGCGGGTGTAGCATGCGATGTGAAGTGAGCAGTTGTCGGACCTTTCTATCCAGGGCGTCCAGCTCAGTCTGTGTCCACTTCAGTATGCCAAAGGAGTATATCAGTAGAGGCATCACCCAACCGTTAAAGGCGCGCGCCCTGTTGCCTCCAGACAAAAGACTTTTAAGTACTTTTGTCAGGCGGAAAAAGAAGCGCTCCTTTACCGATTTTTTGATGTCCTCTACCGAAATACCCAACGACTCTGACATACCGAGGTACTTGTAGGTCTCTAACGACACCCACAGTTAGTAATTGGGGCGTGACCATACTGTACTTTTTATACTGTGGCGCGTGAAAACAATGCCATCGAGAAAGTATTTCTTTTATTTGGCATGGTTTGAAACGACGTACAAGACACTCGCCTGATGGAAGATTCACGCCAGCGGATAACCATAAATGTTGCATTGTCACCATTCTGCTAATAATAAACGTCCTACCTCGATGACGCCTAGACGGGTACTCAATGACGTGCGCGAGAGCTTGAACCTTTAGATTTGTAGTTTATTTATTCTTGTTAAAAAACTATAGCTAAATTTGAAAATGTGCCTTCAAACGTTACTAATAAATAACAAGCTCAATCCATTGGTAAAACTTCCACATAGTTTCATGATAGTATCTTTTAGTTCTACCTGATTTAAGTAGCGATATGGTGTCATGTTTGACATTTTTTTTTATCGAAGAAATTGTTCATGATCACGTTTTTGACTTTGTACGTTCCTGGAGAGTATGTTCAACTTTATATAAATAATTTTATATATTCTAAATTTTCAATTCTATTCGAGTGACAGATTTTAAAAAATGTCTTACAATGCGATTAAAATAAGAATAGGATCGGCCTAGCGCCATGTTGTGACGTCAAAACTACAACTTGGTACAGTGTGAAAAAAAGAAATCATAAAACATGTATAAATTAATAAGGAAAATAAAAAACCCGACTGCAATTAATTTATTTTCGTTAAGTGTTTTATCGATCAATTGAAATGAAAACTTCCACTTAATATATTTATGGAATCTTTTTTTAAAGCCAATCATTTTGATACCCAACACGATGGCTTTGGAAGAAAAAATAAATTGTTTGTCTCACTATAGGGCGTCTAAAATCCACCAGTTTATTTTTTTATTTTTTTATGTACATAGTGTCACTTGAGCTATCAAGGTAAATGTAACGATATCTCGTACATTACAATCGATCAAGCCGTTTAGAAGTTATGGTGAAATAAAGTAACTCACAAACATACATGTACATACATGAAACCGGTAAACTTAACACACGTTTTATGTGGGCAGTCATGTAAAAAAACAAGTTAGTCTTAGGTAGGTAAACGAAGTTGTAGGTGACTGTAGGTACAGCAAACACAGAAATAATTTGAACTGATTTTATTTGTTAGCAATATTTTGTACTTAGGTATCTTAATTTGAATCGCTTAGCTCTTCGATGCCGCGTGTCCTGATGGCCCACTGAGTCAGACTCATCGTTATCATGGTAACGGGTAACAAAAACAAATATAACAAACACAAAAATCTTTTTTTTTTATATTGTTATGGTTGCAATAACGCCTGCTATGCGGATTGCATTACAAAATTAAAAATATACGATAGCAAAAAAAAAATAATCATGTGCGGGATATAACAATGTAGGTGGTACTAATAGATGTCGCTCCATCCCAATACTATGGTTAAAGAACGATAGGAAAGATTTGAGTTATGACGTCATGTCATGTTAGCTCAATTGGTTAGAGCATACCCGCCGGGGTATGCTCAAGGGGTGGATGATCCCGCACATGACTTAATTTTAATTATCGTATATTTGTAATTTTGTAACATATTAAACAGTCAACAAGAACAAATTAAACAGTAAAAAAAAATTAAACGTGAAGATCAGTAAACACTCGGAAACGTGTCGCGTAGTAGTACACTGTCGGAAAAATAAGACCTTGACGGCCACGTTTTCATCAAACCAAAATGGCGTCTGTGCTGTCAACCTAAAAAATTGAATTTATTAATATTAACAATTTCGGGTCACTCATTTAAAGTTACCTATAAATATATGGCACTGCTTTATTTTTAAGTTTGTTCTGCTGATCGTACTTATTAGAGTGAATATGAGTGAAGTTAGCCGAGAGCCCGTCCTATTCTTATTTTAATCGCATTGTAAGTAGGTACAACCTGGCCTTAATGGTGAGAAATGTTTTGTTTCTACGTAACAAATATTAATATTAGCTTGATGCTTTATTTATAAGTAATACTGTTATGCGTGTAGGTTTTTAGAGTTATAATTGGAAATTTGGGGAACCGGGGGCTTTTTGGGACACTGGCCCTTCAATCTTGTGCTTTTGTTTTCTTTTCATTAAATGATCCATGAATAAAATAGTAGTCAGCAGATTCAACCAGAATCGACAACCCCCTTTATTTCTAACAAACGGCTCTTGGATTACAAAGATACTCAGTAGAATGATGCACATATCTGGTGCAGCCCAACCAACAAGTTCTACGATCGAGTATTCAATGGAAGTCGATTATGATTTAGGAATATGATGGAGGAACCTCCGCCTTGGTGAAATATACAGGATTCTTAAGGTTGACTTCTGCTAGTCCTAACAAACATTTTGAGTTTTTTTCTTTTACTTATTGTTTTGTTTGCTTTGTGTATTTGACGGAATAAGCACATCACTATTATAATAGATATATTTAAATTTTTAGTTCCACTTCTGTATAAGTGTCCTATAGCCATATATAATTAGTTCACCGTAGGCGAAAACTTTCAATTAAAACAGAAAGCTGCGGGTCGATATGTAACAAAGGTTTTATTCCCTTAATAACTGAAACCTTCTTTTGAGAAATCTGTGCATCTATGGTAATGTTAATTTTACTATACTACTCAATACTAATCCTGGTTACATTCAAATAATATGGTCACTAGTTAGCGAATCCTTAAGGAATATTTAAAATTAACTTTTTTTCATAGATGCCGAATATATGCAGCGATGAATTGTACTTCCTAATTTAGTAGTCTTTACTACTAAATATTAGTGTCATTGGATTTTGATTTTGTTGTGATTTCAGGTAAGTACAATAAATTGTTTGTATGCATACAGCGGCCGGCGATGCGCCACATTATCCCTTAGTAAAACCAGTTTTCCACCCTTGTACCATTGGATCCCTTCCGGACCCATGACACAACTACAATGCTCAACTGGTTGTGCCATGGGTACTTTTGAAAATATATAAAAAAAGAGTTGAACCATGGGTAACTTTACTTCTCCGTAGTACAACCAGTTGGACATCGCAGTTGTACCACGGGTCGGGCACGAACACACCGCTAGGTGCTTGGTGACAGATTTTCTACTTGAGGGTGGTAGCTAGCCTTTAGCTGCATGGTGGAAGGGCATTCGCAAAATGGGAGACCGACCCGTGGTACAACTGCGATGTCCAACTGGTTGTACTACGGAGAAAAAAGTTACCCATGTTTCAACTCTTTTTTTATATATTTATTATTATGATCCATGGTACAACTGTCCAACTGGTTGGACTAAGGGGAAATGAATTAACTATGAACTAGTTATTTATTTATCTATAGTCTAGGGCAAAGTCATATTTAGGTGCGACGACGAGCGAAGCGAGGACGAGCGTTAGGTTACTTGTGACTACAACATCGCGCGAGCCGAGCGAGCGAAGCGAGCGTGCCGCGGCAGCGGCCGGCGATGCGCCACATAAATTTAATTTCATATACTACTTTTGGTGATCATTTACTACTTTATCCCCTTAGTCCAACCAGTTGGACAGTTGTACCATGGATCATAATAATAAATATATAAAAAAGAGTTGAACCATGGGTAACTTATTTCTCCGTAGTACAACCAGTTGGACATCGCAGTTGTACCACGGGTCGGTCTCGGCAAAATGCTCTTCCACCATGCAGTGAAGCCCAAAGCCCGCGGCGGGATTCGAACCATGGACTTGAGCGTTTTAAATATAATATTGAAAAATAATACTTCCGACAAAATAAAACAAATTTTATAATGTGACAGATGTAAAATTTGACAGATGTCTATTTGATATATTTATGGTACTGTTGTGGAATAGTGATGTACCTACCTGTAGTCGCCCGAGGAACTGAGGTAGGGGACTTTGGCATATTCATCATTTAGGTGATCCACCGGCAAGAAAAAGTGGCTGTGGTCCACACAAGTGAACTAAGCAGGTGGACTACGACCGAATCCCGGCCTTTTGCTAATCTCGTATAATGCTCCAGAGTATTTTGGATCCTTCCGGACCCATGACACAACTACAATGCTCAACTGGTTGTGTCATTGGTACTTTTGATTCCCTTCTACACAACAGATTGGTCCGTTGGTGAAAAAAAACGTACCTATGGCACAACTGACGAATGCTCGAATCCCTGGTTGTGCCATGGGTTCTTTTGAGACACAACTTATTGATCCGCTGGGGGAAAACAACTGGACGCAAACGGCCATACACTGCCAAAGTTTTAACCGCTTCAGACCCACCGTACTCCTAACCATACCCACGGTAGTACGGTAGGACTTTTAGAGTTAATCAGTATCACTAATAAATAGTAATGTATCATCAAAAGTTATAAAAGGACCTTATCATTATTTCTATGTAAATGGCTTCTGCAGTTTAATGTTATAAAATGACTTAGAGAAATAAATAGTTAACAAAATAAAAACAGTTGTGAATTTTTTACATAACACGCTACAAACTAACCAAATCAAACCTTGAAGTACCAGGAGATAAGAATCATATAGAAGGTATCAGCGTAAACATAGAATCTGAAATGACATAGAGCTCAGTGCATAGCGCATAGATAGAGCTATAGAGTAGAGACAACCCGCAATACCATACTACTACGTACAAACAATGCAGGTGTATTGTTTGTCTAAAGGAGTATGGCAACCTTCTCTAAGTTTCTTATCTCCTGGTACTTCAGGTTTATTTTGGTTAGTTTGTAGCGTGTTGTATGCTGTAAATAAAGTGGCGGAAATTTAAAAAAAGTCGCCTCTGTGCACCTGGGTGATTCGTACCTTTGTCTGGACAGGTCCACTCAAACCTGTATGGTGCTCTCCTCAAGAGCAGACGCCTAGGGCAGAACCCTATTGCAGACGAACTCTCGAGTCTACTTGGAACAAATTATTATAAATATTTTCACTCAATTTATCTGGGTATATAAACCAACGAAACAACTTCAATTTAATTTTTTTGTTGTGCTCAATTGTACATCTAGTATTTTGAGAAATGTAATATTTTGCGAATGTAATATTATGAGAATGAGGGAATAAAATATAAAAAAATACTTTGTTATTTATGTCTCTTTGACATTTGTAAATTCTTGTTTTTAACAACAACGGTAAAGCAGCGATAACGCCAACAATTCGTCTTTCAGTTAAGTCTATTTTTTTTCTTTTCTTTAGAGAAAATATGAAGGTTGTGCGATGGGGAATCAGAGTGATTTCAAAGTTTCCTACGACTCAACCAGCTGGGCATAGTAGTTGTGCCATGGATCCGGGTTGAGTCGTTGGTACCTCAATTGTGTAGAAGGGAATCAGAAGTGCCCGTGGCACAACCATTGAGCATTGTAGTTGTGTCATCGGTCCGTAAGGTGTGTAGAAGGGAATCAGAAGTGCCCGTGGCACAACCAGTTGAGCATTGTAGTTGTGTCATCGGTCCGGAAGGTTTTGGATTTGTATAAAAAAAAAACCTTTTTAGGGTTTGATCTATATATTTACACCATATAACAATCTTATTAACTAACTAGACTTATTTACAAAAATCCAATTTTTATATCCTGTCCTTTCCTTCCATTGAAGCAAAGAGAGTAGCACTGCAAAATTGTTTGAACTAATTAAAAGAAATTCACATTGTTTTAATCAATGACTTCCAAGGGCTCCCCCCTGTTCCGAGTCTAGAACTGTACCCGACAGGTGGTTATAGGCTCGGCCCTTATTACATAGGACCAAAATAAGTCTGCCCCAACAACAAAAGTGTCTAAACACAAGTTGATTAGACACTCCTGGCCCTTCGGGGAACATAGATATGACGATTTTTTTTTAATGACGTGCTGGCTTATCTTTTGATACTGTATTAGCTGCGCGCGCCCAAGGGCGCGTTTATGCTATGACGATGGAATCCATGCGATACAGTAGTCGGATTTAATTTAGACTTGAAATGTATATATTATATCAAAGGTTATGTTACATTAATTCTACAATCTACTAAACAAAATTTAATCTCTAGATGGTCCATATCGATATACCTAATAAAGTATAAAGGTGTGTTTATGCTTTATACATACAAAATTTTCAAAGAAATTGTCACATCTAGATTTTTTTTACTTTATCTTAGCTAAAGGCTAGTACTTTAATAAGTAAACAATCTACAATACAGAAATTTGATGCCTTCACATCTTGTCAATCCAATGTGGATATAGATAATAATAACTAATACAAGGGAGCTCTTTGTCATGAAAAATAATATCCATGAGTTTTTCCCAGGTGTAAAATTCTTGAAACCAACAACTATCAATATTTGTGTTCATTTCATTCAACATTATTTTGATTAGTTTAAAACGGAAAGCAATGGCTGCGATAAATCATTTACCATTTTAAAGAAAAAAAAATAGTTCGTATTTTTTTTGACTAAACCTCATAGCCCTCATGTCAGAGAAAGATACACCTTGAAAAACCCAGACGTAAATTAAAACCTCCCGGTTTATTTTAAATCACCATAAAAAAATATTTAAAAAATACGTTTATTTTCTAGACTCATCAAAATCATATTTTGCATGACTGTATTTACAGTTTAGACTAACCGCGTGTAAGACGAACTGTGTGTTGTCGAATTGTGCTTTGCAAGAAACGCTTACTAGACCAAGAGCAAATAAATATAGTATTACTGTAACCGATCTAAAAATATCGGTTAACTTAATAATTAAAAATTTCACTAAATATTAATTTAAATCAGCGCGCCATCTGTAGGCAAACGACCAAACGTCTATCTAAATTCCATATGAAGTTAGAAAAGACCTATAAAGCGATAAGCTTAAATACCTTTGCCGAGCGCTGAGGTAGTACAGCGACTCACCAATAGAGGTCGCGCATAACAATCACAACGTTAAGTCTGGTAGTAACATTCTTCTTCTTCTTCCTTTCCTCCATTCAATTAGACTATTGACAGTTAAAATAAATGTCAATCCAGTCTGTCAGAAAATACCATGATGGTGGTTTTTGAGTTCCGCTAGAGGAACGTTGCATTTTAAATATTTTCAAATCAAGTGCAGTCATTGGCTTTGCGACGACAACGGTTTTGGAGGCTTTTTCGTTACCATATATGGTAATGAAATTCGCCCCCGACATCCGCCCAACTTGATGTCTTTCCTCAACGAGGAATCGCGATCACTTTGACCCCAGCCATCCTCTGTGCAACTACTACTAAAGACTCAGTTTAACTACATCTACAATTCTAATCTTCTTACAAGCCCCAAAATCTGGGTAAGTTTGTGTTTTAAAGTGAAAGTGTACTTGACCACCCCATTAAAATCTAACCTAAAAACCTATGGTATGTAATCTTATTTTAATTGCTGTACTTTATTGTGTGTCTTACCTGCTAACTCTCTTGTTGAATTTATGTGTTTTCTGTTCCTTCTCAACATTCAACTGTTTTCTAATTTACGCCCTTCTGGCAAACTTTAAAGGATGTTGCTGGTAGCTCGCAATTCACGAGGTACCTAGGCTAGTCCCTTTTTTGCTCGGTAGTGAACGGACCTCGTGGATTGTGAGCATCATTACCGGCAACATACCTACTTGCGCCCTTCTGGCATTCTGAGCGGCTGGTGGTTCGCCTTCGCTTAGGGCCTAGCTAGTCCCTTTTGCTCGGTAGCGGAAGCCTTAGCGGAGGCGAATTCTTCACCAGCAGCATCTACCTCTTTGGCCCTTATGGCATACCTCTTGTTTGCTGGCGGGCCACATCCCTAAAGGCCCTCTGCGAGTCCCTAATATGCTCAGTAGCAGAGGGACAGTGGACCCACCAGCTCAACACTTTACTGGACCCATTGTAACCGGAGCACATGTGCCTTTCAGGGTTCAAGTACGAGGCTGAACTGCCAGTACGAGACGGAGAACTTTCCGTACTACACACTACTTCTGAACTCCGGCCGTCCTCTGACCTCCAGCACCGACCGCGGCCAAACGTCTCTACAGCATCTGGCTGGGACATTCTACCGGCGCGGCGGTGTGGAGCCGAGCCCTGCACGGCAGACCTGCTGCTGAGCATCAACTCGGATACTAGCGGACCGGAGCTAAGTCCTTAAACAAGGAAGCTTGCCAAATTGATAAACCTGTCTGAAATCCACGACCCTTTCTCTTGATTATACTCTATACTGAACTCTCTCTTCTTTCTTTCATGCTCCCTTCTACCCTGAGTAGGTAGGTAGGTGACATTGGCGCCCAACGTGGGGCACGATTGTTTTTTTTTTCGCTCCACCCTGCGAATGCATGCATAGTTTCAATTAGAAAGAAGCGACGAATATGAATATCTAATAGATTAGGTATTTATTAGTTATCATTAGAGCAAAATACAGAATGTATAGTTAATAAGCCTACTACTGTAATTTCGCGAATAGTGGCTACTCCATTTACGGTACTAGTTCACAGATTATAAAATGAATGTTTGTAGTTGCAGTATTATTTGATAAAAAGAACCTCTTGCATATCGCTTGACCCGCGCGGGATATAAATTTTGTTCCGATATTACATTCAGTTTTATTTACTTATACAAACATACCTGCTAATCGAGCACGTTATTAACACTCAGTCAACATATTCCTCTAATATTGTAACTTATCTCTGATAACGTCAACTATCCTATTAGAGCTAACTGGGATCAAGTCAAAAAAAATGTTGAAAGAATGCACATCAATTTCTCTTACTATGATCATAGGTACCAAGTGATGCAGTCAAATACAATTACTAATCGATTCTATGCTGGACACTTGAAATATTTTATGCAGCCACTTCAGTTCAAACATTTAACTGTAACATTTATATAAAATTATACAATATAACAAATTGTCTACTTCAATAGGCCCAATTTCACCAATCGTGGGTTTAATGATTATGCTGATAACCGTAAACTATATGCACCTATACCATTAAAATGTATTAAAGGACTATCGTAGAATGTCAAAACTAGTAGCAGATTTCATATTTGTTGGAAAAAACACTTTTCTTTGGACTTTTATGACATATAATTTAAAGACAAAGCAGCATGGACATAGGTATAGTATGTATCTCAGCTGAAACAAAGTGGCCATTATTGTTTTTTTAAGTTTATGGAGCCCATACCCGCCAAATTCAACATTATAATTTATCTTGGACAAGGTTTTTTTCTGTTACGGCCGTCTGCCAGATGGCTAATTACATAAAAAAGGAAAACTAAAACCATACAAAATTTTAACGCTGCAACATCATTGTATGTATATGATGACAAAGCTCTATCATATTTGTTGGCACAGAGATTAAGTTATCCTCTTATACCCTAGTTTTGTGATTGGTTCTAATACACGGTTTTTGAATCACCAGAGAAAAATATTCTGCTAATAAAATGTTACCAAAAAACAAATAAAAAAAATGAATTTTCTTTCCCAACCAATATTTGTTGTTTTTATTTTGGTTGTGTATACATTATATTTTAATGAAAATTAACTTGGTATCTAATGATTGAAAAATCAGGCTTTCTATACATAATAATCAATTTAAGTTTTACGATCAAGTGTTACAAAGGACGATCTTATAACTAATAGTGATCACTTTCAGGTAAGGTAACATAATCGAGAGTAAACTTTCATCAGTTAATGTTTAAAGCTCAGCCATAACACAAAACTGCAAGTTTGGACACAATTAAGAAACCGACACCATTGTAACAAAATAGGTACTAGGAAATGAAAATTGCAGCCAAAACAATGACTAAGAAAGTTTTTCCGGGGTAGCACAAAATTAAGTAAGCTTGCAGTTGTGTGCGTTACTGCGTACATACATGTGGGTAAATACGATTAAACGTTTCTTTGTTTAGTAATAGATAAAGTAGATATTTTTGGTCTTAAAAGTATTCAAATAGGATAAGTAAAGCGACGTCAATAAATGTATGACAAACCGATATCGAACCACGTGAGAAACAGTTAAACAGGTACAAGACAAGTATTACATGAATTATGTGATAACACCGAGTTCTTCCATTGTGTCCAAGTCCCGCAAGAGCATCTGGACGGTCTGCTTGGTGCGCGGATAGAACTCCGCCGTCTCATAGTATTCACCGAACGACGGGTCTTGGGATTCTAGTTCTGAAAATGTTAAAAAGAAGAGATTAGAACACACAAAGAGTTGGAACAAGGGCGTTGTTGGTTGCTGTCTTGGTGTAGGCGATAATTATTTTTTATCATTTACATCAACGAAAACAACTGGGATTCTTGTACACGCTCTAGAGGTCAGTCGAACGAGTGCCCATGGCTCATTTATCAAGTGTTTGTGACCCGTTGTAGACTTGGGTTTTTGCCTATCACGGCGGCGTGTCGAAAGAAATGATCCCATCTTCTTTTTAGCTTCCTCAACAGTAAATTTCAGTATGGTTGCAATTTCCTGCCAATTATCTTGTTTGCCCGTAGACCAGTCCATGACAACCACGTTTATTACCTTATAATTTGCAAGAACGCAATAACGCTTTGAAAAATCACTGTATAGCGAAGCACATTCGGACACGAAATACCACTCCAATTCGCTCGCTCATGCTCAAGCGCACGAGCGTTCTTAGAATATTATCCTTGGAATCTTTGTGAGCCATCACTGCTTCAAAAACCTCCTTCAAAGGCTGATTGGCTTATAGTGAAACGAATAATGCGTTACCTTAAAGAAACAAGCTCATATGGAATTCACTATAGTCACAGTTACTTAAAAGGCATATTAGAAGCGTATAGTGAGGCAGATCACGGTGGCGACGTGACAACTGGCGTAGTGTGCCTATACGCAGGTGGAACCATATCTTGGCTAAGTCAAAGACAAGCCTCTGTTGCTGTTTCGACTACAGAAGCTCAGTTGGAAGCAGCAAGTGAAACTGCACGAGAACTTGTGTGGCTTACGAGACTGTTCAAAGACATCACTACACTTACTTGTACCCCGACACTTAGGCTGAGATTCAGAGACAAGTCTAAGCTTGAACTATTACTTTCATCTCTCAGAAATGTAGTGGTTAGCCTCATAATTGTATTCAGAGACGTCTTGAACAGCGCTTAAACTGAGCGCGTGCTATGCTAAGCCAAGTATTGGAATTCGACTACTTTAGCCTGTCTCAAAGCAGGAGTTGCCAAGTGAGCAAAACTGAAGATTTTATTGACAATCAATTGAACTTGTTTGTGTTT
This sequence comes from Plagodis pulveraria, assembly GCA_963890685.1. Lineage (NCBI taxonomy): Eukaryota > Metazoa > Arthropoda > Insecta > Lepidoptera > Geometridae > Plagodis > Plagodis pulveraria. The sequence goes on from OY982950.1 coordinate 10,050,069, forward strand.
TTGTATTATGCATCCTTCCGGCTTCACAATATTTTAAGTTCAAAAATGTTCCCACTTTATATCTACGACCAGACGCCTCGTCAACTTGTAATGAGGTATACATATCATGCATTTTGTTTCACTCGTTCCAATCACATTATATATACTGTTGTTCTTGTCGTTTTCTTTTTATGTCAGGATGCACAGATAAACAAGAACTGGTAAACGTTCCAGAAGTGAAAAATGTGCCATAGATAATAGAGAGTGAGATAAGTAGGACTCAGACTATTACTCTGAATATGAAATTTAAAGATTGGCTTAGCCGACGCTTGGCTAAGACTGATCTTTGACCGTCTTACACAAATGTCTCTGAATCTCAGACTTAGTGTTGATAATGAACGGACTCCTCCGTTTAGGCCGACGACCCATAGTTAAAATATCGATGTTTGTGTAACGCACCTGCGACCTGCGCCTCTATGGAGTCGAGCCTGGTGTCGATGACGGCCTGGCACCGCTCGATGTGCTTCAGCAGCCGCGCCCGACACGCCTCGTTCTCTATAGCCGCCTCCGGCTGCGGCGCCGTCACGCGTTGCCACTCTGCTGATTCTGCAAACAAACCAACTATCAATCAATACATTTGTACATTTTAAAACACTAAACATTTCATGACAAACATTGCAGTTCAACTTCGAAGCACATAGCTATAGTATTTATAGAGATCCGGGCACGAATTATGGCTATGCTTACATTTTCGAAATGGCTACACAGGTTTTCGGCAACATTTTGGCAAATTTTTAATAAAAATCAGTATCGGAATCGGTTCCTACGTTTCGGAGCTACTATATTACAAACTGAAACACACACAGAAAAAGGATTTAAAATTAAATCGCTTCTTCTGTGGGGTTAGAAACAGTTTTACAATAAGTAAATTTATATGAAGTAATATTATTATTCAGAATGTTATAATAATATTACTTCATATAGTTTTATATTAGCGTAGAATACTTAATTATTTACTAATATACTACTACCCCCGTGGGGTGCCGGTTAGAATTGCACCTCCCCATATCATCCCGTGGGTGTCGTAAGAGGCGACTAAGGGAATTATACTGGAAGGTGGGCAGCAGCGCCTGCTAAAGAACTACTATATTACACTGCGATCCCCAAGCCGCCTGCCAAGCGTGGGGATTATGGCAAATACCCCCCTTTATAGGGGAGGCTGTGTTCAGCAGTGGACGATCCGGCTGATACAGTACAGCTGATACAGTATTGAATACTTTTATCTTACACAGCCTCTGTAACTAGACAGTAAATGAGAAAAAAACTATATTTTGTGTTATTCCTAAGGAATCTTTTGTACCAAATTTCGTTGAAGTCCAATAAGCTGTTGCAATGTAATGCAAAGTCAAACGCACACGCATACTTACACACAAACTTTCACATCGATAATTTTTGTGTTAGTTTCTATTGCGAATCCACTGGTACATACCTCACTCACACAACTTAATACCTCTATCACTCTTTAATTTGTATAGTGAGTATATGTAAAACTATGTAATTGCTGATATTACTCTTATGCAAGTAAGTATTGTTTTACCATTTTCATTTTGCATTTTTGGCACTATACTTCGAAAGGATGCATACTTACGTTTTTAATGACAAAAACTAATTAAATATTAGCTTTTAAAAATACAAGTATGGACTCCAAGCTACTTATGATTAAAAATGTTGGTTCTCCATTTAACTAATTCACGTTTTTCTATTTTTTCTATGCATACTCTGCGGATTACATTACAAGATGTACGAGAGGAAAAATTATTACCGCACATAACTATAATATTTCCTCTTCTAAATTTTGTAAATAATTCTAACTTGGACAACGTTCACAAATATTTTCAGTTTCCCCCAACTATAAGGATGTCAAAATATTTAAATGATTTCGATAAAAATGCGAACGAGACAGCTTTCTTTATGTTATTGTGACGGAACAAGCTCGAGGCCCACCTGATATTAAGCGCACTAACCTCTGCATAGAACAGTAGAATTTCATTACAAATGACGAATTGCACTGCGCCCGTCACCTTGAGACATAGTTTTTAAGTTTCATGATCCTGTAATTTCACTGGCTCTCAAGGACTGCTGCCGGAACACACCGTTAGGTTCTTGTCATGACAGATTTTCTACTTGACCCTCAGGTAGAAAATCTGTCGCAAAAAGTAGCTAATCAGGCGGGCAATCCATCTACCATGCGGTGAAGCTCAAGCCGGCGCCGGCGGTAGGGATCGAACCCGGGACCTGCAAGGACCTGGAGCTGTGAAAGGGCTGTGACTATTTTCAGGACATTAGTAGCACCAGTAATTAACCATTTCGTCTTAAATATAAAAGATAGTTATTTAATACCTTGTACAGATTTGGCGAGACGTTCGAGCTCCGACGTGCTGATAGGCAAGTCCAATGATGCCCCACCTGGACTAGACAGGAGGCCGCTCAGTAACGAATGCGAACCAAGTTGGTTGTCCCGTTGCGATAGCCTGCATATTACACAAAATAATAATTATATAATTAATAATTTAAATATTTTCTAAACAATTAGTCCTTAAAGGAAGTCATAATTCTAAATAAAAGGTAATAGTATATTCTGCTATTCACCACAAACTAACTGAAATTCAATTTAGTACGAAAGTTCTGATACTGCTCACGCTCCCCTAAGTCGTATCCGTTCGGAAATACTTCACGAGGCAGCTGGTTCCAAATTGTGGCAGTGCGAGGTAGGAAACGCCGTCAAAATCGCAAGGCAATCGCAAACTTCCACACATAGACATTAAATTGATGAAACATCATATTTGTCAGGACGTCCGATGGCGAAATTGAGTTACAGGTAGTAAATCGAACAGTTCTTCAGAACACTCTCCGTGATAGATACAGTAAAAAATGATCCAACTTATCTACGCAGTGCCAAAGGGTCAAGCCGACCGGAGAGAACTTGATTGTCGACAATTCGAGTCGCTCTGCGTTGAATGCGGTCTGATGGAAGAAGCTCGTACTGGGGAGCTCCCGCCCAGAGGTGCGAGCAGTACACCATCTGAGGCCGAACCTGACCCTTATAAAGTTACGGCGATGGGCCGACGTGAAGTACCGTCTCCGCCTAGAGGCTAATTTAGCCTTAACTTCCAAGTGATAGCGCAAGACGCTCGACGTCAAGTACTGCGATGCTAGTTGAGGTGGCAAGGGGAGTGTCTTAAAAACGGAGGGATACGACAAAGGGAGATAATTTAGCGGTAAACGCATCGTGTGTCTTCTTAGGGTTAAATTGGACTAAGTTCAATCGGCCCCAATTCGGAACATTAGACAACATGGTCTCCACTTTAGAAACAAGTTTGTTCCGACTCTCGACAACGTTTTCCCGAGAAATTCTAGTACGGCCGGTGTAAGAGGCATCTCCGGTAATGTCATCCGCATAGCAATGAATATCGCTGAGCTGCAGCAAGTCATTGATGTGCAAGAGAAAAAAAGAGTCGGAGATAGCACACAGCTTTGCTGAACGCCAGCATTAATCGGCTTCAATTCGGAACATGCAGCGTCGACAACGACCTTGATGCTCCGATCTGCCAAAAAACTGGAGATCCATTCGCACAATTTCTCCGAAAGCCCATAGGAAGGAAGCTTCGTAAGAAGCGCTTTGTGCCACTCGCGATCAAAGGCCTTCGCTATTTCCAAACTAGCCGCCAACGCCTCACCCTTGGAATCCACCACCTCCGCCCATCGATGCGTAAGGTATACTAAAAGATCCCTAGCTGAACGGCCGCGACGAAAACAGTACTGGCGATCGGTAGTCAGATGGTGCTTCTCTAGATAGTGCAAGAGTTGGTTGTTGATAATAGATTCCATTATCTTGGAGAACAGAGACGTTATGGCTATAGGGCGTTAATTAGACGGATCTGAGCGGCCAACTTTTTTTGGGGTCGGGTGCACCAAATCCGTCTTCCATGTTTTTGGGACAACGCCTGATGTATAGCAGAGCCGGAAAAGACGCGTTAGATCCGGTATCAACTCTGGAGCACAAGTCCGCAGCACTATCGGAGGGATGCCATCAGGCCCACTTGACTTATGAATGTCCAAGAAGAGCTGTGCTTTAGGCACTGCACTTTGCCGGAAAATTAAAAGGGAGGCATGCCACCGGTGGGCACTGCTGAATATGGAATAAAGAGTTCCATACCTTGAAGCACTACATCCGTAACATAGTCGGCAGCAACATCTGGATCATCCGGCAAGAAACAAACTTGCCCCCATGGGTAGGATGCAAAAAAGGACCGCATCCCGTCCCAATCTGCAGACCTATAGTGCCACACGCGACGACAACCTATAAAACGGGGTCGAGTTGGGCGTGTAACCGGCACTGAACTCCAGATCAGGCACGGGTCCGACGAACCAAGAGGATCGTCCGGGTGAGAGGTCAGCAGAAGGTCCAGCAGGGAAGGTGTATGGTCATCAAACTCTGGGAGACGCGTAAGCGAGGGGAAGAGTTGTGTTAGATCATACGCTAAAGCGAAGTCGTGAATAGATCTCGCCGCATGATCGGTGGTGCGCGATCCATGACATTCGGCATGGTGGGTGTTGAAATAACCAAGTATTCCACGGTCGCTGCGGTGATCTGCTAAGCACGGAATCTGTAGCCATCTGTAGGTGCTCCATGAATTGATCTATTTCTGCATTACCGTTGATATGGGACCTATACAGGTATGCGTAGATTCGCGGATGGTCATCGCAGTCTACGCGATGCCAGATAGGCCCCGTCCTTCAAGGCTGCTGAGACGACGAGCACAGATATCCTCTCTGACGAAAAGACACACCCTATTCCACACCCACCTGAATCTATTCATTAGGAGTACACTATTATTCTTTTAGCAGTAATAACAGTATACCTGTCACTTTCTTGTTCTTCATCTTCTGTTTGAATCTCATCAGGTTCTCGTTCAATCCTTACGGGGAGGTTCTCCTTGTCCATGCCATTGATCATGATGCTAAGTTGACTGTAAAGAAATAAGACATGTATTATTTATTCAAACTGGAGAATAAATAAAGCGTTAAATAGGGGATTTTTTATTTATTTAATTATTGGAACACCAACAGCTTGTAAAGATATACAACTAGCACTGGAAAGCTAACTACAGGTTTCAAGAATTGATAGGTAGAATCATTAGTTCTAAAATGCACGCCCCCTCACTAAACGTAAATATTCAAATATGTGTGCATGCAGCGATTCGTTTTTTCACGTTCGCACAGATCGCTCGGAAACACACACCACGATGACTGAAAAACCAATAATATCCTCCTCTTTGAGTCGTTTCCCCAATGCTGGGGGTCGTGTACCCATCAAGGTTTGACAAATTTCTCTTTTATTATTTTCCTCCACTTGCTCCTACTTTCAGCAACGTGCACGGCTTCTGAAGCTTTAATGTTCAGCGAGGTTTGGATTTGGTCCGCCCAGCGCACAGGGCTTCAACCTCTTAGTCGTTTTCCCTCGACTTTTCCCGTGACAATCACTTTAAGTAGGAACCAATGATATAGGCGAGGTTTTTCTTAGAGGACAAGGCCTTTGCGAGGTAGCAAGGTAATCTTAGCATAAACGCTAATAGATATAGGTCAGAATAGGATAGATGCTAATTTATGATGTATTTTATTATCTCTTTTTTTGTTTTTTATTGTAGCTAGCTATCTCCTATGAAGAATTCACTGCTCAGCTGTCGCCTTAATGATGAAGCGCTGGTACCAAACAGGTCAAGATTGCTAAGTTCATTGAATTTCTTATTAGCTCGCAAAGTGTACATATATGCTAATGAATAAATGACATAATATACCTGTCCTGTTCTTGTTCTTCGTCTTCTTCAGGTGTACGAATATTGTCATGTTCTCGTTCTCTCCTAATAGGATGGTTCTCTTTGTCCATGCCATTGATCATGATGTTGAGGTCGCTGTAGTCAGAATTCAATTTCTCTTGGGTGTAGGATATCTCTGCCTGTTCCCAATCGCTAGCCCATAAGTACAGCTTCGGGTGGTCTTTTTTACTGGAAATCAGTAAATAATATATTGGTACATAACATTATAATATTGTTATTTTTTTCCTTTTTTTATATAAATCCATGCACATTTGTAATTCAAAAAGTTAGTGATATATTGAAGAATTTTATATATTAATATTGAAATTAGTCGTTTGACCCAAGTGCTACATTAGTTATTCCAATCTCGGCTTGATCTGTTATAGCCGTCGCCTAAGGATCTGGCATAAGAGCCTTGTCGATTTCTCGCCTACGGCTAGGGTATGCAATATCGTAGCCTCAATTGGAATAATTAATTTTCCGAACTTGTTCCATAATGTACAATTTCAAACAACAGCCACTTCAGTCTTTATGTGACCACAATCACTACAAAATGATTCAAACATCTTTTTTTTTAATTGTTGATAGGTAAGCCTTTGACACCACAATCTCACCTGATGGTATGTCATTATGTGGTCGAAGTTATTAACAGGCTTAACCTAGAATTACTGGCTCTCAAGGACAGCTGCCGGAACACACCGTTAGGTGCTTTGCAACAAATTTTCTACTTAAGGGTGGTCTATAGTCAGGCGGAGATTCACAAAATGCCCTTCCACCATGCGATGAAGCTCAAGCCCGTGGCCTGATTAGAACAATAGACCTGCTGCGCGGCATTCCATAGCCAGTGCCACTGAGCCATCACTGCTTCGAATTCTTTATGGTAAAAATAATAATATATAAACGCAATGAATGTCTCCAATAAAATTATTCAATTTATAGTATAGAGCCGGTGCTAGTGAAGGTAGGTAGGTATATGATAGTAATTAAACAACTTTAAACGGTTTAAATCGCGTATATTTATCATTATTTTTGTCCCGACGTTTCATACACTTTGCAGTGTTAATTATGAAACAAAACTAATGATAAATATACGCGATTGAAACCGTTTAAAGTTGTTTAATAGGGTAGTTGACACAGTCTAAAATAAAATACAGTGTAACGTTAACATGATAGTAGTCGGAACACATAACTCGATTAAATTAACAAATTATTTATTCTGCATTGGATTACCTTTATTTTGAATAAACAAAATGTGTTTAAATTTTCTTTAAGTCACGTGATCTCAAACGGAAGTAAAGGCGGAAATGATGTCATAAGGACAAAAACAAAGCCACAGAATAGGTAATAGTAATCATGAGAGTTTGCTTCCAAAGGTTTTGACAGTGACAATTGACATTAGTAATTGCTAATAGCAAGCAACCCACAAAATTTCGCATCACTATCGATTTACTACTTAGGCCCATAATACACTATCAAATCCATTGGATCCCATAAATTTAATAGTGTAATACGTACATTTGACTCGCTTATCTTTGATCATATTTCGCCGTGAGATTTGATCAAAGATCAGCATAGATAATAAAACCCAAACTCGGAACAAGAATCTATGGAAACATTTTGCAATAATTACTCATAGTAATACAATATCTTTAAACAGTTGGAAAAGCTTATGTTTATCATTAATTTTATTCCGATGTCACTCCACGCCATTGTCTCGATCACTTGAAAGTTTTTACATTTCGGGATTACAAAAATGTTCTATAAAATAGTGATTTTAAGCCGTTTAAAGTTGTTTATTTACCATGTATGAAAAAGAATTGATAATGCTACACTCATGTATCCGTGCTTCAAACTGTATTGGTTCTGTGATTGTTTTATCCAGTCTACATACTCCCCTACACTATGGTACACGTTCTGCCGAACAACCTGTATAATCGATTCTAAAATCGATTACGCACGACACTACAACAAGGAAGCAAAACGTATTACATTTCAGCACTATTTGTTTTTGTACTTGTGACGTCATAAGTATAGAGGCCGCCATTGAAAGATGTTTTAGCACCAATTTTAAAAGTTGAAATAAAAAGATAGATTTCTAGTATTTCAGGACTCCTAAAAAAAATATTAAAAATTCTAGGTGTATATTTCAGTGTCCTAAATAATTTAACATACTTTAAAAAAACAAGTCAACAACCCTATTACTATGTGTAATAATCGCGAAAACCTAAGACAACAGTAGGTATACGAGGTAGTGAACTCACGTAGCGACGTAGTTCTTGACCCTGAGCGCGTGCAGCGCGTCCTGCAGCTTGAGGAGGTTGGCGGCGAGTTCGTGCGCGCGGCGCAGCGAGTCGCAGTGCCTCGCGCCCGGCAGCAGCCCCTCGTACAGCCGGTCCTGGTCGTGCAGGAACCGCATCGACCGTCGCCCGCGCACCGGGTTCAGGCATATGCTGCATGTGTACTTCTCGGGTACCTGAAACATTACACAGACATTTCAATTTATCGATCCTCATTTTTAAAAGTTACCATTTTTATTCTAACATCTTCAACGCTTTTCTGGACGGACGTAAATCGTTCGACGGCAACATTGAATACTCTACTGAGAGCATGAAAGGAAAAACTATTTAAGACTAACCGATTTAAGTTCTTATAAAATATCATAATTAAAATAAATTATGAAGCAGGCATAGGCGCTTTTTCCTTGATTTGTGTTTCTAAATTTAGTAACGTAATTTGTTATTATTAAATATAGATTAACAATAAGAGTTTAATATTTATAAGACTATTTAAAAGTTAGTAATTAAACAACTTTAAACGGTTGACTGACCCCCCCATGACCACGATCACTGCAAAGTGTTTGGAACGTAGGGACAAAAACAATGACAAATATACAGGATTTAAACCGTTTAAAGTTGTTTAATTACTATGAGTAATAATCGCGAAAACCTGAGACAACCTATATTTAATATTATTTAAAAATATTATATACATAGCCATTTATCGATTCTGTATTTAAAAATTATATTACCTTGCATGACGTTTATGATGTCACACAGGCTTAGTAGGAAAATTAGGTGGAATTACCACTATTATGTATTAAAGATATATAAACAAATATATAAATACCAATTATTTAGTAAGAACATCTCTTAGCATGGAGCGTAGCTTAAATAAATATATGTAATTTTTTTTAATGAAAAAATTGACAAAATCATGAAATAAAGCTAAAGGATAACTGAATTGCAGTTGCATACCATTCCCCATTGTAGATGATTCTAGATCTATGTAACATGAAGATGACATTCTGAGATCAGCATTATGAGATGTGATTGAAATAGTCAACAGCTAGATTATAAATAGTAAAAGATGTGAGTTATTCACCTCGCATTCCTTCTGTATATTGTGACAGAGCGCATGTTGCCAACACAGACACAGCTCGCACTGCACCATGAGGCCGTCCTCCTCGCGGACCCCACAGTGGCAGTTGATGATCTCTTCGCGTTTCATGTGCACTATCTTTATACGCTCACCCGCTGGAAATTAAAAGTTATTAGTTTTAATAGTGGAATTTCTTGACATACTCTGTGTTTCCTGCGATACTTATCATCTAGGTGTCCGACACGAGTGAATATGCATCTTCAAAGTTTTTAGTTGGTATTGTACGATAATCGCCATAGACCATATCGCCACTAACATCAGTTTAAATAGCGGTCAAACGCAAACTTTATGGCAATCAAAAGCAAGACTTATCTTTTTAATATTTTTGCAATGACGCATGCACTGTGGATATTGCAAAATTATGAGAGGAAAATGTATAGTCATCTGCGGGATTCGAACCCGCGCCATCCACCTTTACGTTGTACTACAAACAAGAATAATCTTTGCAATTAGCTTTAGACTTGTTTTACGATGACGAAACCCTATAATTTTAATGGATTCAACTAGATGAACTATAGATGTCGCTCCTGGTTAAGAACGAAAGGAAAAATTAAAGTCTTATGTCATATTGGCTTAGCGGTTAGAGCATACCCCGGCTAAAGGAGTGACTGGCGCGGGTTCGAATCCTGCACATGAATATAAATTTTCCTCTTGTTCTTGTTAAAATATATATGCAATACAATAATAAGTAATATACTTAATATAATAATAAATGATATTCGTAATATACAATATAATAATAAATAAGAATATACAATATAACAATTTTTTTTTTATAAATAAATACCAAAAAATGGTCTCTTTCTGTCTAAAGTACAAACAAATAATTATAATAATTCGAATAGTTTAAACCAATTACGGCACTTTAAAAGTGAATGATTGTTTTTTTTTTATCTTTACACTTTTAATCTTTACGTCCAGATACAGATAAGGTACCACGACGTAATAACTAGAGTTCCCGGTGGTGTGAAACTTTGATGTCGCAGCTACTTACCAAAATACTATGTTTAATTTATCAATTTCTAAATGATACAATGATTACCAACAATAGAATTTCATTGTTCTGGTGATATCCTGATCAAACGAATGCTTTATAAAAAAAAAAGATAAACATATTATTGACAAAGTTTAGTTCTGATTTCATAATGGAACTTACATTCAGTGTAGGTGTACAAATTAGGATCTTTCTGATCGTCATTAGATTCGGATGACATTGGAGCCATTTTGCTATCCATCTTAGAATCAGGGCTCCCAGATAGCGGGAAACTCGACCTTGTGTCCAATTCATCAGAGTTCATTGCAAACCATTCTTCATCTTCGCTTATGTTCTTAGAAAACAAAGCAAACGATTTCTTTTTGTCTACCTTCTTTTTCTTTTCCAAAGGTTTCGTTACCGTGTGTGTGGATATAGCAGTTTCAAAGTCTAGGGGATGTTCGAGCATGGGAATTTCAACCACGGGCTCTATGTCTTCATTGTCGAATTCATCATCCTCAATTACCGAATCAGGGATTTCTTGTTCGGGTTCCAATCTCCTTACAGGAAGTAAGACTTTTGGTCTTTTCACCGGTCTCGGGTTGAGAGCTTGACGGAGTTTCGGCGAGTCTTGACTCCTTGGTATTCTAGGCATAATGGGTGGGGTATCGTCAAATTTGGAGGGTGTCGTTGGCATCCCTTCCATACATAAATCCATGTCAGATGGAGGTATTTTGGGTTCATCTCGTCTTGAGGGTTTATTTATCTTCACTTTGATGACTTTCTTGTCAGTTTGGGGCAAATCAGCTTCACCGGGCATGGTCCTTGCATACGCTAAGTCAAGCACTTTAGGTGTGGCGCCCATCATTTTAATAAGGTCACGATGATAATGTTTTATATGCATTTGAAGGAGCGTCTTTGTTCGGAAGTTCTTGAAGCAGCCTTCAGCTGGACAGCGGAGTAAGTTATCGATCATTTGAACCTTCAGTGAACCGACATACACTGTAAAGATGGAAAATAATTAATCAAACAAAAATTCATAGTACAGCATACAAAATTTCAAACACTAGCTAGTGGCAATAACAAGCAGCAATAAAAGTAATTAATTTTACCATTAACTTGTATAAAAGCATTATTTCAATACTATAGTTATTCGATGAACATACCATAGCCGTCCTCAAGAGGCATCAAAGGCGGTTCAAATGCAGAATCAGCAGATTCAGCCTGAATTTCAGCACTAGATTCACCTTCCACCAGTTGGGAGTTGTACTGCAAAGTAAATAACAATAAACAGCCATACTTTTATCTTTTATTTTCGAAGATAGCAACTCTTATGAGACTCCATTACTAGATTCCATACTACATGATAATCACCACTACACTCACTTTCCATTTTCTCATATCTCCTCATATCTCTTTTGTCCCTACAAAATAACCAAATCTCACATAACCAAAGAGACGACAATACATTAGTATTCATAGCATCAATAGACCGGATTATATACATTTGATCTTAGGCTAGGAAAAGTCCGAGCATGTTTCCTTAAAATTTTCTCAATAGAAAAATATTGCAAATTTGACTCTAAATTACGCCTCTTACGTAAATATATTAATGAAATAGCAAAAGGTTATCAAGAGAGACAAAAAAAGTTACATTTTCGATTTACGGTATATATCTTGTTATTACTTATTAAGCTTACTTTCGGATTTTACCTAAACTGATCGCGCATTAAGCCATCGCTCACTCCTACGCAGTCCAATATTGACAAATTTCAGCATTTGACAGCGTCTTAACAATCCTGGCAAACACTGACCCAATTTTCCAACAGCCAAGTGATTTTTTACTATTTCTTGCTTACCTACATACTGATTATGTAGGTGTCTTCAAGGAATGAGTGAATACGCATAGTCCTACCAATTGGTAACACTTGAAATCCAAACTAGCAAGATTTCCAAGCATTAAGCACTTCCTGAACGAATACACTGTTTAAGTTTGAAACCTAAGATTTTTCTGATGTGAGTAACAAGTTTTTGTTGGGATTCGTAAATTACTATTTAAACTCACAAAATGCTGTTTCTTTTGCAGTTTCAACTTGATTGGCCTGCGTTTTTTATCCTTCATCATAAGTTTTCGCTTCTTGGGCTTGATAAGGCCTTCCCTCCTCTTCAAATTAAGTTTCTGCCTTTTAACTAGAGGAGATATTTGGCACGTGGCGTCAGCTGGGAGTATCGTTTCAGGGGCTTCGGCAACACCATCTGAGAAACAAAAAAATATTATATAAGTGACCCCCGGGTCTATTGCAGCAATGGGGTAAATGCATATTAAGTAATTCTGAGATGTAGGGATTTTTGAATATAGGATTACGCAAAATTACTAGCCGTGCCATTTTGTTAATTGGAAATAATAGATGGCATCACTGCGGTTAAAGTAGTAGGACACACAACCATATAAAAAATGTAATTTTAAACTTATAATTTTTGTATCATGCTTTATTAAACACACCTGAAGTTATTTGTTAGTTACATATACCCTGATAAAAGAGAGATGAGGTAATTGCTACTACATGCATCTTTTAGTAGCTATAGTTGCATTCACGATTTACCCATGATTATTTATATGAAATCTTATCGAATGTTGCAATTGCCCCTAAGCTTTGGAAATGTTTCAGTAACGCGAAACTGGTGCCCGATTCTCTTAGCTATTGAACGGCGTTGACGCAACTTAATTGCATAAAAATTGTAGTTTTTGACAGTAATCGTAGTCTGTCCGCTATTTAGGTTCGATCGCAAGTCAGTGGCTTGCTATCAATAGTTCTTGACATATTTGGTATGCTGTAAGCTATTTTGTTGCGATTGCGTTGCTACAATGGCATAAAATATTTTGGAGGATTTTAGATAGAAAAATAGCTAAATGATTTAAATATATTTATTTAACGTATTGTTTGCTAGAAAACCACTGTATTGATGTTTTGACTGATGCTTGATTGATAGAAGTTTTCATTATTATTTCAGTGGCAACATTTGCAAGCCATACGATAGCGACGCGATTGCTATACAACTGCGATTAGGAGCTAGAATTACCAGACTCGGTAGTCTGCTAATTCTAGCTCCTTCCAATTTGACATTAACAGCAGTTCGATCGCAAAAGCATCGCAGTAGTGTGGCGTTTGGTCAATAGCTAAGAGAATTGGGGTCCTGGACTTTGGGACGTGGAGTTACGATTCGAAATCCCCTTTTTTATTATTTTCTATTTGGCATAATTTTAGAACTAGCAGTTGTATGAAAACTGTCATTACATTACATAACTATATATACACTAAGTTAAAAATAAGTTGATATGTCCATTCCTTACGACTTTATCACAACCAGATTGCACTTGGTACTAAACAAATGGGTAATTGTGTAAGATATTCAAGTAAACAAAATATACAATAAAGATGAATCTACACAAGGTCTAATTCGACACTTGTTTTTTTTTTTGCAATAGCTCGTGGCATCTCATATAATATTCCTGGCTTAAGGATCTAAGGGCTGTTACATTGGATGATCGTAAACTGCGACTAATGGGAAAATTAGCATGATCAGCATGTTACTACTCGTCGAGCAGGAAGTGGCTGCTCAATGGTCTCATTGAGCCATTTGCGATTGCAGGTGATTATTGATAAGGGCTTATTGAGAATGGTTACCGCATGTTTTATGTAGTGCAAGTGCCAGTACTGTTTATATAGCGGTTGCGATTAGTCACTCAATGAACAACAAGAAAATTTATGGAAAATAAACGAACGACTGCCCTGCCAAAAATGTAGAGCGAGTGTCACAGCTGTATTGATATTGTCGCTGGCAAAATATCAGTTATAAAAAAGAGCGTGAGTGCGCTTATGTTGACATAATGTTCGGCGAATTCTTAAACGAAATCGTATTTTATTTTACGACAGCCTGCATTTCCTAATTTCTCTTTGTGTCTGAATCTGAAATAGTCTGTTGAAAATGCATGTAGCGTATACCTGGTGTATTGACAATCCAACACATGCGTCTTGCAAGCTTCAAATGCGCGCCGAAATCTGTAAGCGCATATTTACACTCTTTAAGAGTTTCGTCTTGGGATTGTTCAATAAAATTCCGGATCTCATTCTTAGTGTGGAACCGCCTGTTCCCATGCTCTTCTGGGCTGTAAAAAACATAGCATTCAAAAATGATTGTGATCAGATACACGTAAATATAAAATTTTCTACAGCAAAGTTGTTGATGTGTCGAACAGAATTTGGTAATCTGACTCAGACTAATACTATAAAATACATCTTCACTATATAATAATTTGAGTACATAAACAATTGACTGAATGATATTAGACATAACTGTGCATGTTAGAATACCAAAACTGTGTATGTAATAAATATTGTAGTAATTTAATGATAGACTTATTTTACAAATTGTAAAAGAGTAAAGACATAAAAAGAGTTGACCCCGATTTTCATGCACATTCTTCTCGTAGTGGCTCTTTACCATATTTTCTTTCGCCAAGCACCTAACGGTCGCCAAGAACCTAATGTGATCCGGTAGCTGTCCTTGAGACTCAGTAATTCTAGGTTAGCCTGAACAGCATCTTCGGCCACATCATCACTTACCATCAGGTGAGATAATGGTCAAAAGCTAACCTATCAGCGTAGAGAAAGGACTAATCTAAGCTATCAAGTATAAAAAAAAGTTTGGTGAACGCGCTAGTAGAATATTTTTATAGCAAAATTTTGTAGTTGACCTTCATAGTGTCGTAGACGTCAAAATTTAATTATATTTTTACCTTTACTTTTACTTTTTAAAAACTTTAATTTAGATATCATGATTTTAGATTGCTGTATATTATTATTTATTAACATTCTTTTTTGTTGTTAAGAGATGAATTGAGCTGGCGACCTGCCTGGTTTTAAGTTATTGCCCTTGGCCCAAGAGAAAAACGTCAAAATCAACATGATTAATTAGCGATTGGTTATGGTTAGTGTACACTGATCCACCCGGCGCTAGGCTATAGGTCGATATTGGCATCGTCTCAATTCAAGCGGCTCAATTGTCTTTGTACCAAACTTAATATTATAACAAAACACACTAAGATGAGAAGAGAGGCGACGCGATGTCGATACGGTGGCTGGCTTAGAGGAAGTCTATGTTATCCTTAAATATACAAGGCAACGCCGACAGTGGCTTATAGCAGAACAACACAAGTTGTCATATACCACTTGATGCGACAGTACAGAAAAGAGACTTCGCTTACCTAACAAGCACAACGTCCCACTTGCCCGCGGAATGCCCAAAACTTCTGCGCACCATGTGCTTCGTCCAACCCGGCGGTAACCTTTTATCCTGAACCTGTAAAAAAAACAATCACATCATTCATTTCTGTATTCATGTTCGCAGAGAAAGCATACTGCCACGCCCGTATTCCCCAAAGGGGTAGAAAGACGTTTCTATACAAACACAATTTTTGAAGCAGTGATGGCTCAGTGGCATTGGCTATGGACTGCCGTGCAGCAGGTCATTGGTTCGAATCTCGCCCCGGACTTGAGCTTCACCGCATAGTGGAAGGGCATTTAGCGAATACCCGCCGGGCCAGCGACCATCCTCAAATAGAAAATTTGTCGCTAAGCACCTGTGTTCCGGCAGCAGTCCTTGAGAGCCAGTAAAATTTCAGGCAAATGAGACCTAACAACTGTACGTCTCAGTGTGACGGGTACAGTGTGATTCCTCGTTAGTCCACTTAACATCAGGTGGACCTCAGTCTAGTTCCGTCACAATAACATTAAAAATAACACGTTTCACTAGACATGTTTTGGATCCGTGTAAAGGTGACCTTATTGCCATCTACTGGGCACAGTTTGCTATGAGCTTCTACCAAGAATTCCTTCGTCAGAAAAATCCAATAAGGGAAATTCAAATTTGCGCGAAATCGTTGTCACTCCATCAACGATATCAACCAATATCATCGTGAAACGTTAATTAGTTGATCCTGTGGAAAATTCTTGCCAGTCCAAAGTCTGGTTGGTAATTAGCAATATGCTATTTGACTACTGATACGCGTATTTACCAAGCGAGTCTCTCGGCGAGTGTTGTGACGTGAGTGTGTGAGGAGGAAGGAAGAGGAAGGAGGAAGAGATCCCTCCGATCGCAGTGTGAATATTTAGTAATACTGTTAATATACAGCGTGTCCCAAAATTCAACGATAAGCCGGCATCGGAGCATGGACCTACTCATGACTCCTCGGAAAAAAAAAAAAAAAAAATTATAACTGTTTTTTTTTATTAATTACAGAGACTTTTATAAATTTCATCGATATTCGATACCCATTATGCTATTTTCAACTACCATGACCACAATTTTTGACATATTTTTGATTTTTTTTGTGCATTAGCAACCTAAGAAGGACGGCTATCTACCACAATCCTTTAAAATTACAGAAAGTCTGTAGTTATTTTACAAAAATCAGTAAAAAAAAATTTTTTTCTTATAATTTTCATAGATTTTAACATTCTATGCACTTTCTATAGTCTGGGTTAAAAAAAAATAGTATGGACACTACCATGGCTAGTTTTATTAAAAGTTGGCGTAACTTTATAAAAGTCTCTGTAATTAAAAAAAAAAAGAGTTATAATTTTTTTTTTATTTTTTCCCGAGTAGTCATGTGTAGGTCCATGCACCGATGCCGGCTTATCGTTGAATTTTGGGACACGGTGTATATGTAGGATGTTTTGAAAAAATATTAATGTTTAAAATACTTACTTACTAGTATACCATAGAGAAGTGGAACGTAGCTATGCTAATTTTAAGAAGTGTAACATAACCAGAGTGTAAGTAGGATAGATGGTAGGCTCTCTCTCTCTCGTATTAAGATGGACGATGTAAGGTGTGTAAAAAACTAACAAAATACATTAAATATACTTAAAGCCATCAATTAAGGTGTTTTTCTCAGACTCTTAACCCGCTACATATATATCACCATTATCTATACACAATCTGCATCTTTATTAAGTTTCTTGGGCGTGGAAACTGACGATAGCTAGTACACCTAATAAGACTGGTAAAACAGGTTTTGAGAGATGAGTATTTAGTACCTACTTTTCTCAAATAACGTGTGAAAATTAAAACTAAGTTAAATAACAATTATAAATTCCTAGATCTACGCGGTTGCCATGTTTCGCGAGTAAGAGATCGTTCCAAGACAACATTTATGAGTTTTCATAATTGTCGCATTAAAAAACATATTTTGGTAGCAAGTACCACGACACTCCGTCTGGGCAGCCACCGCTGCTTGCGTTTATATGACCAATACTGTACTGTACTGTATCAGCCGGATTCTCTACTGCTGAACACAGCCTCCCCTATTAAGGGGGTATTTGCCATAATCCCCACGCTTGGCAGGCATCTTGGGGATCGCAATGTAAGTTAGTAGTTCTTTAGAAAGCGCTGCTTCCCACCTTCCAGTACAGTTATTCCCTTAGTCACCTCTTGCGACACCCACGGGATGATATGGGGAGGTGCAATTCTAACCCGGCACCCCACGGGGGTGACCAATATGACTAATACACCAAGTTCGAATTATCTCGATCTGGTCAACATAAATATCATTTTAATTTATATTTAATATGAGGTTATAGTATAGTATGTACCTCGACACTTCGCCTGGGCAACGCGGGCCTGCTGTCTTGACCTTGGTTCGGTGAGCCCTCCACCTCGCTCACCTTCCCGACGGGCTGCCCATTCACCCACCGGCAGCACCACTCGCCCGGCAACAGGGCGCTCTCCGGCAGCGGCGCGTTCTCATGCATCTGCACACAAACAACCATCACTACCAGTGCAGTGGCCACTCCCAACTATACCTGCAAACATCTGAGACCCCCTCCTGTCTCCTTCTTCTTCTTCCTAATGCCTTTATATTATATACACCCACCACGCTAATATTGTTATATAATATATATGCTATGTATTGCTCTCCAATTCCAATTCAGCCGATAACGACTGTCATTTCAATACATACATCTTGAAGACATTTGCTTACGCAGTCCATCTATACTTGCTTGGGATTTACTCTAACACTATAACCATCCACATTGCATGTTGGAAGAGGCATTTTGCGAATGCCGGCCTGGCTAGCGACCACCCTCAAGTAGAAAATCTGTCGCCAAGCACATAACGGTGCGTTCCAGCAGCTGTCCTTGAGAGCCAGTAATTCTAGGTTAAGCCTGTTAACACCTTCGACCACATCGTACTTACCATCAAGTGAGATTGTGGTCAAAGGCTTACCTATAAGCAACAAAAAATAGAAAAAAAAACATTCATACTCAACACTTTTTTTCTTAAAATAGTAACCAATAACCATCCTTTCTCATATCTATTACTCTTCTACTTTTCTGCCACTGGCTCCACATTCAAGCATCTCCCGATATAATCAGTCTTAAATGATCTCCACGTGGATTAGTAGATTGTTATTTTATATTATCTAGCAGTACCGCTCTTCTTCTAAAAATCAGGGCTTTTCCAAGTCCGAGGGACTTTTTGTAAGTCATCTCTACCGCCTAAACTAAAATAACATTTTGTAACACAGTGCAAACATTTAAAAAGAATTGCACTGAGTTTCTTGCCCATTCAGCAGTAACTCTCTATACCCTTTTTGCTAATCGCGGCAATAGAAAGATTAATAGTAAAATTGTTGTAATTATGATTATGACTTAAAACACGCACAGGCAAACTTTCGCATTAATAATAATATGATATTCAAAAACATGTTGGGTAGGTCACTTGGCACGTAATTTTTAAAAGTCTAGTGCATATAGATTCGTTCGTTCCGTATTTCCTAGGTTTAGTTTTAGAAAAGGACATGCACAGCTTTTATTATGTGTCAACATCAAAAGTAGAGCCATAAACATTACAAATTAGGTAAGTAATAATTTTTCAAAGTAGGGCAGATAATCTTCACATAAATTTCATTACCTGAGTAAACTCATGCGACATCATCTGTTTCCGCATCGCCTCAAACTGCCTCTTCATCATTTCCAATTCGTTCTTAACTTTCTCTACCTGCATCTTGACCTTTTTCTCTTGCAACAACCTAAGTTTCTTATTCTTCTTTACTTTTGTAGGATCTCTCTTTGGCTTCGGTACCATAGATTTATTAACAACTGAAGTTTCCGAATTGGTGCCGTCTTCCTGCTCAATCTTAGAATCACCAATATCGATAGTAGCAGCAACTTCGGCTAATACATCTTTCAGATCTTGAGGTTTTTCATATTCTTTCTTGAATTCCGGTGTGTCTAATTTAATGCCCAAATCTTCTGATTTGGGTGTATCTGCTTTTTCTAATTTTGGAGTTAGAGTTATTTCCGGTTTTGGAGAGATATATATTTCTAATTTCGGAGATGAAAGTCTTTCAGCTTCTAAGTTCGGGGTTAATACTCTCTCCAATTTTGGAGTAAGAGCTCTTTCCACTTTTGGACTATGACGTTTTTCGATCTCGCTAATGCCACCTTCTAGCTTAATGATCGCCTCTTTAATCTTATCAATTACTGCTTCGTGTTTTTCAGTGTCTTGTTTTTCAAAGTTTTCCAATGTAACCTCCTCTTCATGAACCTATATTTATACAATTTCAATACATGAAATAACTAAGGTGTACTTATTAGCCAAAGAACTAAGCTAAAGGAATAGATAAGCTAATAGAAAGAAGACTCAAAATAAATTTAGAATAAAGATATCCACAGAAAAAATATTCATTTACTAAAATCTATAAATTCGATCATATAGTTTACTTGACAAATACAACTAAAATTAAATCAACTGAACAGTAAATATACTTTCTACCATAACAGGAAATGAACTTACAGGATCTCCTTCAGATTTCGGTTCATCACTATCCTCCTCATCGAGCATGCTGTCATTTGGATTCACAATGCAGCTCTCTGGTTCCATACTATCTACATACATATCTTCAATTTCTTCTTTAATTTCCTTAGTTATGGTATTATCAGTTGATTTTTCAAGGTCAATGTTTTCTTCAGTTATTATACCAGTTTTATTTTTTTGTACATTTGTGTTTGCATCAGAATATTTAACAGCTTCATCAGCTTCTTTAGTGCCGATTATAGATGCTACTGCATCTGAAAATATTTTGATATTATGTTGTTACGATATTAATATAGATACTTTGTTTAATTTTTTAAATGATAATCATAAGAAGCCCCTTTCCGGTCAACTAGATAATCCAAAAATCCAAGAACTTTCAACGAAATTGTATGATCTATTGTGTGCCATAAGTACCATTTGTAACGCACCAAGATAGTGCGCTGCTGCTCAGTGTTAATGTCTCGGCCAATAATAACTAGCAGAAAAGGCTTACCTTTTGATGACTATCTGTGCGAGTATTACATAAGGAGCATGGTTTGATGTGGCTTCACCTATATCGTCGTATCAACATCATCACACAAAAAGTAATTAGTTCATAGTCGGTCTGAGCATGTGACATGGTGATCAGCAGCAGTAATGGCTCAGTGGCATTGGCTATGGACTGCCACGCAGCAGGTCCATGGTTCGAATCCCGCCGCGGGCTTGAGCTTCACACCATGGTGGTAGGGCATTTTGCGAATGCCCGTCTGGCTAGCGACCACCCTGAAGTAGAAAATCTGTCACCAAGCACATAACGGTGTGTTCCGGCAGCTGTCTTTGAGAGCCAGTAAGTCTAGGTTAAGCCTGGCAACACCTTCGGTCACATCATCACTTACCATCAGGTGAGATTGTGGTCAAAGGCTTACCTATCAGCAAGTGTGTGTTGCAATAAAATGAAATTGTTAATAACACTTACCAGGCAGTTCTGTTTTGATTTCTTTCATCAGCACAACCCTAGGCTCTTTCTGCATGACATTTTTCTTAATAACTTTCGGTTTCTTCTCAACCGGAGTTTTAGGTGTCTTTTCTTTCTCAGTTTTCTGTATTTTATATTTCTTTTGGCCAATATTGAATATTTCTTTGATGTTAAGTTTACGCTTTTTCTCTCGCCGTTCGCTTTTAGAGCACAAATAATCTCTTGTCGGATCAAAAAGATGGGTGTGGAATACTGGTATCACTGGGGAGGCCGGAGCATTGCTAGCTCCAGCTGCACCAATGTCTAGGGGCGAAGGGGATCCCGCTATGGTTGATTGGCAAGACGTATCAACGGTGAGGCTGTCATTCTTCAATTTGTGCAGTCTGGATAAACTACAGGTCCAGTGAAAACCGTCATCAAAAATTATTCGGTATTTCCCTGTAACAGTTATATTATTACAATGACAACCGATTTCCTTGCAACTGTTTTTTTAAGAATAGTATTCCTCTTATATGTGTTATATTAGTATACACCCGGTACGGTAGTAGACATAAGTAGAAGCCTTTTGAACGATTGATTAAAGTTGAGATGTGTCCTTCTAAAAATGCACGCTCATCCAATGTCTTTACTCCTACATGAAAAATAGTGTATCGACGTAATACAAGCAACGTCATCAATATCATTGGTTCTTCAGTCATCGCCGAGTGTGTGCGTAAAGCGTGGACGAGTGTGGGTTCACAGTAAAGTCGCTGCACACACACACTCATTTAAATAATCCCGTTTAGTGGAGGGGAGTGCATTTATAAACTGACACATCTCTAAAAATCTATTAAATTTTATATGGCTATTGTTGAAAACCATTGGGATGGGAGGGCTAATGGTAATATAACACTGAGGCACCGACATTTAATTATTTTTATTAAGTGGTGATGAAAATGGTGGCCCAAGTTATTATAGTCATTGTGAGCCAGCCAAAAAACAACAAAAAAGATATTAACTAACCATCTCCCAAATCCTGGCTAATAGTGGCGACAAAACGTTTGTTATCCCTCCAGCGCGCTAAGCATCTCTCCCCAACCATGAACACCGTCTTTAGCTTCTCTTCTGACTTCACAACATCATCTTTAGGCTCATCCTTTATCTCTTTTGGAGCCAATAACTTCTCCTTGAGGATGGATCTATCTTTTGTGGGTAAGGATTTCTCCTTTGGAGGTTCGGGATCCTCCCTTGGTGGAGGTTTAATTTTAGTGCCAGTGTACTGTCGTAAACGAGGACTGCTCACGTTTATCCATTCATCAGGCCTAGTAGAAAAATATTATTGTCAATTATCAATAATACATCAATAGTCACGCTTGTGTAATAATATAATGAACTTCACTTATAAAACGTAAGGTCCCTGGTTTAATTCCTGGGTCGGAAAAGTGTTATTAGTTTTTTCAAACAAGACATCCTCAAAGTCTGGGAGTGACACGGAGCCGGGTAGGCTACCATGATATTGCATTTTTTAATCCAGTTTATTCGTTAAAATAAACACCTTGTACTAGTTCGTCTACAATAATACAGTAAACAAATAAAAAAAACTAGCATTAACCTGCAGTTCGCTCGACCAATTATTGGTTTTGTGTCTACATAGTTTAAGATTTATTATTGATATAATGATATACCTTATAGTATCTATGTATACACAAAAGTTAATTTGCATGTACATTGAAACTCCTGCTTAATTTAACACTATACGAAATAGTACAGATGCAAATTAATTTTGCCACATTAGGGCTTATATGAAGTACCTGAGCTGTACACAATTTGGCGTGCACTAACCCTATCACTGTATAGCTATATACCTAAAAACTCAAAATAGCGTCTATAATATTATTATTTTATTTTGTTCCTGATAGGTTATCCTTTGACCACTATCTCACCTGATGGTAAGTGAAGATGTGGTCGAAGATGTTGTTCAGGCTAACCTAGAAGTACTGGCTCTCAAGGACAGAAAAAAAATCAAAGGAGCATCTCACAAAAAAAATTTACTCGTCGAACTGGATATTTGCTTTACTAATTTATTCCTTATCGTATGATTTTCATTTTGCTCTACTACAGAGTACAAATATCAGTGTTGGCTTATCAAGTATTTTCATGCTTTAGTGATTAGGGGGACGGCAATCTTCCATGGGCCAAAGACCTAGGGACTATGTCCCTGGGAAAACCTGCTTTCGCATTCACCTACTTGTGAAGGCACGACACGGTCGGTAACATGGCTGGCTGCATTTCTGACGCTAACTATTAGCGGGAAATAATAGGTTATAGGACGCATGAAATATTACTATTCTGAGCATAGAAGGACCAAGGATCAACCTCGGTTTATGAATTTCAGGTCCTATGTGAATATATGGGCCGTGGGTAGCCGGGCTGGAATGTCACCCCCTTTATAAGTACTGCTGCCCACCTTCTGGTGTGCTACCCTTAGGAGATAACACACCAGAAGGTGGGCAGCCTACCAGCAGCACTTTCTGAGGAACTGATGTCTCACAGTACGATGCCCACACCGCCTGGGGATTATGGCACCCCCCCCCCCCCCATGATGGTGGAGGCTGTGTTCAGCAGTGGACAATGGGGGTGATACAGTACAGTATGTGAATATATTATAAGACAGTAAAAGTCAGCCGAAGGAATGGATGGAAAATAATAATTGTTGTGAAAATTTTAGGTTCGTAGCTTACAAGTAGGTACCGCCACAGGGAAACAGAATTTTTACTACCTATCTTAGCTGCTGTATGTAGGTCGTATCAAAATAAAGAAAAACGCGAAACCACCCAATTACTAGTAATATTTAACGCGTTGAAAGATGTTCCTCTCGCAAACTTACAAAATTATGTACCTACATTACTACTCGCTTTTATATTAGTAAAAGTATAAGTAATACTTATGTCTCATTTATATTATACAATTTCAAGTTGTTTGGCAACGCCATTCCATTGTTGCCAATTAATTATACTTATAGGAAAGTAGGTAGCATCAAGTGAATATTAGATAAATAGGTAAGTAAGCAGATAAGTAAAAAATAAACATTTAAGGTAAGTCAGTATTGTATATTTTACGTAATGAAATTCGTCTAAAGCGTACTTAAAGGATTTTAAGTTACTTTATTAGGAATGTGGCAAAAATCTATCGAAAAGTCAATAATTGCACAAAACACATATATTACGTGTAAACAAATGCAGCGTGGAATGTTAATGATGATTACGGCAAAAAATACTCACCTCTCCTCCCTTTGTCGCGATCTTAAACGCGTTTCGTATGTATAAGACATCTTGAAAAATAATTCGTAACAATTACAAACAAAATCTACAATGTCTTGAAAACGCCCGCCATTCAAGAAGGAAAATGACAATTTATGATAGATATTGACATTCACATATTTAAAAATGGAACACAACCTTTTTAATTTTCTGTGAACCGAATTTTACTAATGAGGTTTTACCTTTTCAAAGAGTATTTTATTAAGGAAATTTTATTTACAGCTAATCGTGTTGTGAGGGAAATGATTTGTTTACTAGTATTAATAAATGTAAAAACTTATCCGTCGCTACGGTGGTGACCACTCAGGCGTAACATGTAGGGACTACGAGTATATTACGGTCATAGGGTGGCGCTCCCCTATTTAATAAATCCAGAGTAAACTTTTGATAAAGCCGATACAAGTCATAGTATATGTTTTCCGGGTGTTCATCATATTTATAACATTATCCCACATCAACTGGGGTCGGTACAACATGTTTTATCTAACACAAAAACTGATCGTAACATGTTAGTCTTTGGTGAAGCCTCATAAATAAGACTCCACTGTCTGTCTTCTTGTCTGTCCGTCCGTATGTCACGAGGAATCTAGCTCATAACCGGAATAAGTTATAAACGTCAAATTTTGTAATTTTTAATTTCGACCCTAAAATTCACATTATCTAAATAAAAAGTATTTTAAGTAAACATTAAAATCGAAATATAGAAAAACACTTCAAAAATATAAAAAAAACCTAGCGTCAATTCCGCCTAATTTTCCAGCAGAGCCGACGTTTCTTCATAAACGCCATAACTGGAGGAATGTAACGCTTCAAAAATTATTTTGGTCATATCAATATTTCTATATTTTCTAACATATGGATTATTTGTCGTCTTAAAATGTTTTGATTATTTGGATTGACGAAAAGAAACGCCTCAAGCTATTAATTTTCTTGAACATTAATTAAAAACTTAATTTACATATTTTTCAAGGCAGTTTCAATACATGAATGAGAATGTAACAGATATAAAAAACGTTTTAGCATTTAGCATGCGGGATGTCATTGTCTAAACTAAAGCTTTTGTATTAGAGGCGATATTTCCGTTCATAATTATTATGTCGTGGTACCGTTAGACAGTTCCTTTGATGATACCAGGGCAAATTTATTTTGCTTTGTAACCAATAATAGTATATGGCATATTTATATGAAATATGCGAAATAAACCAGCCAAGATAGTAGCTACATCCGTGCGAACGGTATATGGAGCTCCCGGCCAGACCATTTATTTGAGGCCCCTTAGGTGCTCACTTACCACCAGGTGAGCAGACTGCTCGTTTGCCTATCCCATAAAAGAAAATGTCAGTATAAGCCAATGGTGTCGTGTAATTCTCCCAGCCGTCAAGCATATGTTACATCAATTTCACACCTGCACCAGTAGTTTTTTGATATGCTTTTCGTGAAACCAAACTGATTTTCATGTAATATATTATGTTCGTTAAAGTGTGACGACAAAAGTTTTCAAATACTTTAACCAGAGTAGGAGAGTTGGGTACTGGTATATAATTGATAGAAATGAATTATAAAATGAAGAAATTATAAAAAACATGTGAATGACTTACTTTTTATATTCATTTTCATATCGGACAAGGACCTCCATTTCTTCACAATCAACCTCGTCTATCTCAGCAGGATACCAGTCATCTCCAAAGTCTTTCACTTCCACCTTAGAGCCAATGGAAAGAGCCATAGTACTGCTTCCTGTAACAGTGATAGGTTAGGTACCTAGTATCTTACGCGAGACATAAAAACTACCTAATTTACAACTTCATTGCTCTTATTATACAATCATAGTTTCATAATTTTAAAATATTAAGTGTTCAAACTCTGTGTAATTTTGCATGCATGTACTTGAGCCTAAATTCTATGCTTCGACAATTTAATTCTTCGGCAATTATAAAATTTGCCAGTATTGGCAATTTTTATATTTAACTCGACATTGGGCTTCCCCATTGTTGCATAGTCAATTTCACAGACATATAAATGATGCAAGTGTATGTAATTTGCATGCCTACAGGGAGAGCAATGCTTTTCCTTTTAAATGCTTATATTAACTTCCAACTATGTCTGTGGTCAAACATATTAACCAATGTTTTGAAATGTCTTTTTTTGTATTAACCCATTGCTATCTGCGATAATGATAACAATAGAGTTTCATTCATAAATTGGCCATAGTGGGTCAGCCGATGCCAAAGGATTAAATAGATTTAAATTAGTTTTTGAACAAAATGATTTTTTCACATCTTAATTTGAACCTCTCTAATTGTTTTGCGTTTAACCATAATAAATGCAACTTGATTGAATCATCAAGGTTATTCAATATTGTTATAACTTCAATAAAACACCGAAATATGTATTAACGTGTATTTGGCTAAGTAGCCATAGTAGAAGTGAAGCTTATCTTATGTCTACATTGCATAGTGTCAACAAAGGTAGTGAGGGTATTATAATATTGTAGTACCCTCAGAAGTTCAGACTATGATATCTACTTACAACCTACTCACACATGTATATAACAAATATGCTAAATATTTTGATTGAAAACTCAACAGAAATACACCCAAAAGTATGGATATACAAATTTTTGTCACAGAACAGAAGATATATAATACTTACCCTTTTCATTGGCACTCATAGTTTTCTGATTGCTAGCAGTATGTTTACAAATATCATTTGTATCTATTTC
This sequence comes from Plagodis pulveraria, assembly GCA_963890685.1. Lineage (NCBI taxonomy): Eukaryota > Metazoa > Arthropoda > Insecta > Lepidoptera > Geometridae > Plagodis > Plagodis pulveraria. The sequence goes on from OY982950.1 coordinate 10,077,193, forward strand.
ATAATTTTTATGAGTGCTTTTGACTACTGACTCACTGTGTATTAAATCCATAACACTTGTTGCTACATGATGTTCATTGAATGTTTTCTCATTTACATTAATTATATCTTCTGTGGGTTCTTCAATATGTTCAGTTATATCTTCTTGATTTAGTGTCCTTTTTTCTTCTTCATTTCTTGATTTATTTATGGAAAACCCTTTTTCTTCTTCAATGTCTAATTTGCTTTCTTCGGTTTGTTTTCCAGTGTCTTCTTTCTGTTCAGGTATATCATTTTCTTTTTCTTCAACCACTGATTTACTTCCTTCTGTCTCATTCCCATGATTTTCAAATTTATTTTCTGCTGTCCCATTTCCATGATCTTCAAGTTCTAATTTCTTATCTTGGATCTCTTTTTCTTGTTCTTCAATAAACTTTTTTATTGCATCTAAATTCTCTGATTCTGAACCTTTGCTACTGGATGATAAATTTTTTTCATCATCATGTGTTATTGATTCTTCTATTTGTGAATCATCCATGGTTACAGTTTTAATAGTCCATGGGAATATTGAAGGCACAGCATCTGTAATCATGTTAATAATAGTTATGATAAGTATTTATTTCATACTTAAGTAAGTATAGTAAAGTAGAGAATCAACTAGGTACATGGCTTATTATTATTCTTTGTTGGAGCAACAATCAGCTAAATATGGCTTGATCTAGATTATATTGATGGTACTATAATGGGTAAGGAACAGGATAAGATTATTGCCAGGTACAAAAAAGAAATAGTAGAGTCTCATCTGGCACTGCAATAGTCCGGACTGTCTACTAATCCCGTATGTTCCACCTGCGCCAACCAACTACGCGCTTGCCCTCCGGAATCAGTACTATAACTATAGCACATATTAACTTCTCTTCGCACATTCCAATCTACCTTCCGCTACTATTTTCATTAAAAAAAGTGTAGCTAAAAATTACAAGTGGACTGCAATATAACTACACCTCTAGCTTTGACTTTTTCTATACAATACAGTAATGTGAACATTCCAATAATCCAGAGCACCGACTTTTCAACAGTGCTGGATTAATGAGATTTTACTGTATTATAATGTAGCCAGCCACATAGGAGCTATGTACTGATTATAACATGTAAATGTGACAAATGATAATAGTAAAAATAATTTCTAATGGGTGTTAATAATAAAGAAAAAAGAGGTCCACTCTTCTTGCATGCACAGTGAAGTTAGTACTCCTAATTTTACAAAGGTATGAAAAAAGGCAATAAAAAGAATACCTCCATATATTTACTACAATCCATAAGTATAATGTAGAATGAACTACAATGTTTTTTTAATCTGCAATATGTATAGTACCGAGTTGTTCACACCTTCATACTGTTTTTGTGCGAGTCACTTGGCAGGATTTTTTATTGATTGCGCAAAGCTTACCTATGAGTAAATGTTATACTACCAACTCAACTTGCAAAAAGAGAAGTTTATAATACTAAAGTATATGAAGTGCCTATATACATACATTGAAAGATGTTCTTGGAACATATCATTCATTTTGGTATGCAATTTATAATTAAATATAATATACAAAAGTGACATTGTCAATTTTGTAAAACATTATATTATATCATAGCAACAATAACACAGCCACAAAAACTAAGGAAATAAAAAAGAATATTAAAGAAGAAATAAACTCATACAAAAGCTCTTCAATAAGCATCTACTTTCAACTACCAAATACCTGGCTTCAATATGTATTTAGACTCCATATTCTTTAGAAAATCCCCTTTACAGAAATGTCTGGAGCACACATAAATAGGTAGATTGTTGTTAGTATGTGTATTACGTGTAACAGACTGCCATTCAATGTTTGATGTCACATCTTTAGGAAACTTATGATATGTCACACCTCTATCCTCTCTTCTAGTTGAACATGACTTACAGTTTTCTATACAACACTTCTTCACAGCCATCCTATCATTTGAATAATTATGATCATTAGTTTGCATTCATAAGGCATGTTCTAAAACTAAAATCACTGATAATGATATGGGCTATAAACAGGTAATCTCAGGGACCCTATACACATAAGTAAGTCGATTCTGTTCATCAGTATTTGTTGAACAACAAAAAGCACTTGAAGCAATTACTACAAATGTGCAGCTTACTGCAGTAACTGCAAATTCTCAGATATATAGAAGGTTTTGGTGCGTGAATTGAGTAGTTCATTTGGGCTTTGTTAGGCTCAATTTAGTTATTGTTTAGGCATTATTTGTTGGGATAATGATCACACATTCATAGTATAAACATGTGTTTATAGAGAATGGTATAGTCTGTTTTTTTTAACACACAAGAAGATTTGCAGAAAGAGACTAAGAGACTCCGGATAAATCTCTAGACCAAGGACAAGAATTCAGAGATCCTCAGTCAGCCCATTGGACTTTTGTCTTTCATAGACAGATTGCCAAGTAGCAATATAGAAAAAAATCATATAACTATCCAATTCATGGTCCTTTATAAATCTTTGTCTTTACTATGGAGTTCAAAATTTAAGTTCCATGACTATAAAAATAAAGGACTCGATCAGTTACTACTAAGATTGTTGCATGCTGAGCTTAGGTAAGCATTTAATATGTGCAGTTAAGCGAAGCACCTATTATTTATGATTTGTATCATATATAATAAATTTTACCACCTGGATGTGCTTGATTAATAAGTTGCCATCGGACTGACCCACTATGGCCAATTAATGAATGAAATTCTATTGTTATAATTATCGCCGATGCCAATGGGTTAATGCAAACTCCTGCTGTTACCAAGCTATACAGCAAACAGGCTCAGTCTGGCTCTCAAGTACTTTTAGTAACTCATCATATAGGCTTTACATAAACTAAAAAACTTTTAATTCTACACACTATCTTACACTATACTTTTGCAATGGATGAATGATATAAATAAAATTAAGAATAATCATAATAATTATGGTACATGGTTTGTTTTTTGGATATATTTTATTGTAAGTAACATTTCTAGATCGCTCTGCTCCGCGACATAGCCATAACACAGGTGGATATGCGCCATAAACACTTCATCAGGTGAGGGTATAGGTAGTTTAGAAGCAAATCTAGTATGTAGATGCGAGGTGTATTTGTAAAGAAAGATTGCTAGAATGTAGATAGAAGCTATACATACAATTTTAGATAAATTTACATTAGTTTTCTTCCAAGATCTTGTTCCTACCACCGCACATCTACCTCATAACTCTCATAAACTTATAACAAATCTCTCTTACTCACCCGGTTGTTATGTTTGATGTAGCTTAGTCAGCGATATTTGTATGAGCTTTCATTTCATTTTCCTAACTCAGCATGTGTTTACTGTACATAAACTACAATTTAGGAACCGCTGAGCAAGATAAGTAATTTAATACAAATAATAGAAAACATGCAACATCCAGGAAAATCTGTCGTGCAGTAATAAAAAATCACAATCAAATCAAAGATTAAAAAGATCACAATAGACAAATCTCTACCAGAGATAAGTAAATATGACTGGAAACGAGTCGCTGTAAAAAGTTTTCCTATTCGATAGATTACTGATTCAATTTTGATTGTTCGCATTCAAGGGTATGTTCTAACCTTGATCTAAACCCAGTTTATTTTCTAATGTTATTTTACCGAGCGCAGTGAGGTCTCTGAAGTGTATGTGAGCATTTTCAATAACAATACAAATTGAGAGCGGGTTAACGGTATAGGTAAAATCCGCAAACACGAAAATGGGTGCGTACCATTTGAGTGAGATTAGCTAAAAACGCTAAAAACGATCAGACTCCCAAAAAGTTTTCCACATGGGTCTTGGCGTTATTTTCGCCTTAAACGCTACATCTAATGTCAAAAGTGACAGCAGTGGTAAATTTTAGTGGCATTCTTAGCGTTCTTATCCAAAAATGGAATGGGGATGAGACAGTTACAAACGATCACGTGATCACAACCATAGATGCACATTGTGATCAAAATTATCGAAAATAACGTTCTTAGCGACTAATGGAACATACCCAATGTCATATGCCAAGTAATATCTGATGATAAATCTAGAAAACTATGTTGGCACTCTTAGTCGTTTTTCAAAATGCAAACACTTATATCTCAGACACTATATGAGAAAGGTGGGGTGTTTATTTTCTCAAGATGAGTGTTGAGAGATTAAGGCTTGGACAAAGAAAAGTATGCTTACTCTGAGGGTTATCTCGGAAAGTATAGGGGATAGGTGGGGTAATTGTTTGCCCAGAAGAAGTGGTGGGAGCTTAAAGTAATGTATATCAAAACTATATTAACTACTTAATTGTATTACAGGGAAAATACGTAAAAGAAAATGTCGTCTGCCAAATAAAATTAGATAGCATATCTCGGAAACTATAATATTCAAGGATAAGGACTCAAACTATATTTATCTGAGCTGAGATGTCACTTATAAAAAATAGATAGCCGCCGATAATAAATCAAACTCTTATATTTCGAAAACTTTAACCGATAGGTGGGTTGTTTGTTTTCCCAGAAAGAGTAATAGAGATTTGCACGACTAAATGTCAAAAAATAAAAATGTCCAAAGCCAAAATAATGTCGTAGGGTGCGTACCACTTGGAGTTAAATTCGCAAAAAACGATCACACTCATAAAAAGTTGTTCCACTTGGGTCTAGGCATTATTTTCGCCATAAACGCTATGAAGCGACTGGAACAGTTTGTAGCACCTACATCTAATGTCAATGTCATTGAATATCGTGGATCCATTGTTTAAGTTGTGGAGTTACTTTTGCATATTACGAATACGACTCACGTCTAAAGAAAATGGATACAAATTCTAAAGCTACAATTGCTTTGCACAACAATACCAACTCTTCAAAAAGTTACAGCTTTGTATATCTAGCAAATAAAAATTATGAAATGTATGAATATTGGTAGCAGAAAAGCTGCTGAAATTTCGTTTTATTTTGTATTATGATGAAAACTGTCAAAACTGACAGTTACAAACTTTTCCCCATGAATGTGGGATGGACAAAAGTGGCAAATTTTTGAGGCATTCTTATCGTTCTTATGATAAATGGAACAGGGGAGAACAGTTACAAACGATCACAGTATTCACAACCATAGACGCAAAAATGTTGCAATCATATTGTTTGATTTATGTTTGATAGTTTCCTAGATTCACCATCCAATTTTACTTGATAGTTGTCTTTTTCATACAAATTTGGTTATTCTGAGAGTGAGTAAAATGACCTCTCTATCAACCATTATTGTAACTTACGTAGGAATCTACGGGTTGGTAATTGTTTTATTTCTTTAGGTATAGCGTTGTAGATACGTATACACATATCGTAACAATTGTTCGTATTCAATGCTGTTTTTAGCAATTATGGTAACAATTCTGTCTGAATTCTGAATTTTTCTGAGAAACATTTCTTTAGCTGTAATAAATAGCTCTATACTCTGGTTTTTAATTCGACATCAAATATGTAAACAAAGAGGTTAACCGTGCAAAATAATTACAAGTATTGAGTAATTTTACTAATTTTGGAAACGGATGAAGGATTTAATACAAAATAAATATTTTAAGCTACAATTGATTACTTTAGTGTTACCTAATAAAACACTTTTTTATGCGCGTACATATTTACGCATATATTCAAGACTGAAAAAAATGGTGTAAGATTTTTTTGGTTTTCATTGCCACACTGACGGGATCGTCGACATTTTCCAGCTGACGCCATTTTTGCTTATTTGTAATTCATATATTTTTTTTAGATTTGAATATGTTTCTTTCCGATTGTTTTTCTTGTTATTGTTTAATTTCGTTGTTATTTATTATTGTTTTTATCGTTTATAGTTATTGTCAGAGAATTGTGTTCAGTTTTTGTTACGAAAAGATTATTTTCATAATATGGAGGCTGGAGCCTCCAAACCAGAGCTCGAGCCAGGCTCTTCAACAACGAAAGACATCGTACTCTTGTCAACGTCCACACAAATCTCAGAGTGCTTCTGAAAAGCTGATGGCGATGAAGGTATTTTTTGCGTGGCTGAAGGTCTTTCATTAATTCAGGGCATTAATCTTTAATTGAGTGTGCTAAAAAAACCACTGACATGTTGGGGATATCGTCAGTTTCAGTCAGAAAGATTGTCAGTGAAAATAAGGGCAGCGATGAGTTCACTTCGCCAAGAAAAACCAAAGCATACATTTGTGATCAAATTTGATAATTATTTTTTTATTCTATACGGCAGATCGTATAACGTTTTTTTCAATACACAAAATTCCTACTTTAGAAAAGGTAATTAATACTCTTGTACTTTCTCACCAAAATAACAAAATGTACAATGCAATTAAAATAAGAATACGATCGGCCTAGCGCCATGTTGTGACGTCAAAACTAGAACTTGGTACAGTGTGCAAAAAAAAAAGATAAAACATGTATAAATTAATAAAAAAAAAAAAACCTGCAAAAAAAATAAAAAAGACTGCAAATAATTTATTTTCGTTAAGTGTTTTATCGATCCATTGAAATTAAAACTGCCAGATAATATATTTATGGAATCGTTTTTTTAAAGCCAATCATTTTGACACCCAACACAATGGCTTTATAAGCAAAAATAAATTGTTTTTTCACTGTATGGCACCTAAAATCCACCAGTTTGTTTTTTTATTTTTTTGTGTCACTTGAGCTATCAAAATAAATCTAACGATACATTAAAATTGATTAAGCCGTTAAGAAGTTATGGTGAAATGAAGAAACTCACAAACATACATACATACTGTTCGGTAAATAAAGGTAAACAATGGAGTCTGTTTCTGAGCGCGCGCGGACGCGAATTCTTGTCTGTGTTATATGCGATGGATTTGTAAATATGTGCGTGCAGCCGAGCGCGGGGCGCCGGCGTCGCGTCGCCGCATTCGGTTTTTAGAAATTGAGCGAGGCGGCCGGCGAGTCTCGTTGGAATTCAAGCCGCGGGCGGCTCACACGTTTGTTCGGGGGTGCCTGAGACAAATTGAGGTCGCGGCGACCTAGTGGATTAAATTATTGCTAGTTTATTAGTGACGATAAATATTGGTGCTGTGTGTAACAAAGTGTAGTATTGTTATTTGTGACGCCAGGCGTTCAGTTAGTGCGAACAACGGATTACTGTTCGGCGGGAGAACGAGAACAGGGGAAGTATCCTACTATAATTCCGTATTGTTAGCTGATTGATCAATTATCTTAGCTTTAGGGTGTTTAGCGATAATCCCCTTGCGACGGAGGGACTAGCACGTAGTCCGAAGGTAGGTCGTTCCCGCCGTTTTATACCCACGTGCCTAGTAGTACATATATCGGCTGGTGTCTTCCTGTGACATTCCAGGAGCCCAGTCGCATACGCCACGACACAGTGGTAAAGTGTGGGACTACGGGGATTAACAAGGGCCCCTGTCCATACACATACATACGTGAAACCTGAAAAATTAACACTCGTTTATGTGGGCAGTCGTGTAAAAAACAAGTAGTCATAGGTAGGTAAACGAAGTTGTAGATGACTGTAGGTACAGCAAACACAGAAATAATTTGAACTGGTTTTATTTGTTAGCAATATTTTGTACTTAGGTATCTTAATTTGAATCACTTAGCTCTTCGATGCCGCATGTCCTGATGGCCCATTGATTCAGACTTATCGTTAACATCGTAACGGGTAACAAAAACAAATATAACAATCAACAAAAACATATTAAACAGTCAACAAGAACAAATTAAACAGTCAAAAAAACATTTTTTATTTATTTATTTATGCATGATAGTTTAGCCTTTGACCACTATCTCACCTGATGGTAAGTGATGATGTGGTCGAAGATGTTGTTCAGGCTAACCTAGAAGTACTGGCTCTCAAGGACAGCTGCCGGAACACACCGTTAGGTGCTTGGCGACAGATTTTCTACTTTAGAGTGGTAGCTAGCCAGGCGGGCATTCGCAAAATGCCCTACCACCATGCTATAACGACTGCCATCCTAAGACAACAACCGGAACCAACGGCTTAACGTGCCCTTCGAAGCACGGAAACGCTGTCACTTTTGACATTAGATGTAGCGTTTATGGCGAAAATAAAGCCAAGACCCATGTGGAACAACTTTTTGGGAGTGTGATCGTTTTTAGCGAATCTAACTTCAAATGGTAAGCACCCATAGTCGATCATTTTGACATTTTGCGTCTATGGTTATGATCACCGTGATCGTTTGTGATACATACTAGTAATCTGTGGTGGTGATACTTTGGGTAAGTACCATTTGAAGTTGAATTCGCCAAAAACGCTAAAAACGATCACACTCCCAAAAAGTTGTTCCATATGGGTCTTGGCATTATTTTTGCCATAAACGCTATGAAGCTACTGGAACAGTTTGAATTACCTACAGCTTCTGTCAAATGTGACAGAAGTGGCAAATTTTAGTGGCATTCTTAGCGTTCTTCTCCAAAATGGAACAGGGGAGAACATGAGGGATCACTGAGGGTTTGTAACTACAAACCCTCAGTGATCACAACCATAGACGCAATGTGATCAAAATTATCGAAAATAACGTTATTAGCGTCAAATGGAATATACCCGTAGTATATATTCTATTTGATCTATGGTGATACTGATGATTGTAGTACCACCAACTTAACTGTGCAGTTCGCTAGGGCGCTGCTGGTCAAGGAAATCAACTACAAACTGTCACAATTTGAAGGAATGTTGTAGTTCTTTTTTCTGCCGCCTGAACAGATAAGTTGGTGGGACTATACGTTGTGTTGTGAAAGTGAACATTGAGTTTTATATTTTTATCAATAATTTTTTTGAGCAATATTCGGTTCTTACGTTGATCGCATTCTACTTCTATTATGGATTTGGCGAAATCTTTATTCAGCTCAAGGGATCATGTTGGTTATGTAGGTCGGGAAGATCATGAAAGAAAGATAAGTGCCGCGTTAGCAGATGACGATCCAGAAGATATTTTAAATGCAATACAAGGACTCAACATAGCTGATGAACTTCTTCCAGCCCCTGGAGGGCCTTTCTCAGCACTAACACCAAGTATGGTTCCTCAAGATATAATGGCGAAATTGGCTCAACCAGAGTCCGAAGGCCACGGAGGAGGTCTTCCAGATTACATGTTTGATGATTTTGGATTTTGTGTTGAGGACGAAGATGGTGTCGAGCAAAATTTTGATAAATTATCTATTAATGCCTTTGCTGAAGATGATCAACATCGCCTTCAGTGGGAGTTTTACAGTAAAGAAATAAACTTCTGTGAAGGTGAAGGAAAATTAGAAAAAACTGATAAATTACAAAAGATGGTAAAAGATGGAGTTCCACACTCACTTCGCCCTCAAGTTTGGATGCATTTATGTGGTGCCAATAAAAAAAGAACCACAACAGAAATCACTTACCATGAAATTGTCAGAGCATCCAGTGACGATGGCCTTGTAACAAGCAAACAAATTGAGAAAGATCTAGTGCAAATTTTACCAAATAATGTATGTTTTTCACACCCAACTAGCACTGGGGTTCCACGATTACGTAGGATTTTGCGAGCATTAGCTTGGCTCTATCCTGACATAGGGTATTGTCAAGGGACTGGAATGATAGCAGCATCACTTTTACTGCTAATGGAAGAAGAAGATGCATTCTGGATTATGTGCACAACAGTTGAAGATCTTTTGCCTGCTTCTTACTACTCTTCAACCTTGATTGGAATACAAGCTGATCAAAAAGTGTTAAGAAGTCTCATCTCAACATACTTACCAGGGATAGATCAAGTATTGAATGCTCATGATATTGAACTCTCTTTGATTACAATGCATTGGTTTTTGACTCTATATGCCAATGTAGTACATATGAAAATTTTATTGAGGATATGGGATCTCTTCTTTTTAGATGGCTCCCTTGTTTTATTTAAAGTTACTTTAGCCATGCTTAAAATAAGAGAAAATAGATTTACTGAAATATCTAATTCAGCTCAGATATTTAATGCACTGTCAGATATACCAGGAGAAATAGATGATGTTGATCTACTTATTAAAACAATTGATGAAGTATGTGGTGATACTTTGAGTCCTACATTGATTGATACTCACAGAAGAAGACACCTTGCCTATCTCATGGCAGATCAAGGAGCTTTAGTAGGAAATCCTGGTGCTGTTCCAAACTTACCAAAACAGCATTTGCAAAGACGACAAATTAAAAAGAATAAATCTGTAATCCAAACAATACTTTTTGGTGAAGATGGAAATATTGAAGATGCTGTTTCTAAGAATGTGAAACAAACAGAAATCCTTGTTGACTTAAGAGAAGCCATTTTACAAGTAGCTCGACATTTTTTAGCCCTTGAACCTCAGCTTGCATCTGAGATTCAACTTACTGCTGATTACACTATGCAAAGTCATGCTGCAGATAGAGAGAGGTATGTTAATGTGTCTAGAAGTAAAAGGAGACGAGCAAAAGCTTTACTAGACTTTGAAAGAAGAGATGGGGATGAGCTAGGCTTTAGAAAGAATGATGTAATTGAAGTAATTAGCTCCAGAGATGAACATTGTTGGATAGGTGAGTTAAATGGACTCAGAGGTTGGTTCCCAGCACGATTTGTGAAACTGTTGGATGAAAAAGGGGTAAAATACAGTAGAGCTGGAGATGACTCTGTAACTGAAAAGGCAGCTCATCTAGTCAGAGGTGTATTAGCTCCTGCCTTCAAACGAGTATTATTGCATGGTATAAAGAGGCCAAGTTTCTTAGATGGACCGTGTCATCCATGGTTGTTTATTGAAGAAGCATCTTCTAGGGAAGTTGAAAAAGACTTCAATTCAGTTTATAGTCGTTTGGTTTTATGCAAAACTTACCGTTTGGATGAAGATGGCAAAGTTCTCACACCTGAGGAGTTGTTATACAGATGCGTTCAAGCTATTAACTTGTCACATGATAATGCCCATGCACAGATGGATGTTAAATTGAGGACATTAATATGCATGGGGCTGAATGAAGAAGCATTACATTTATGGCTAGAAGTTCTCTGTTCATGTGTAGACGTAGTCCAAAAATGGTACCACCCCTGGTCATTTATAAATTCTCCTGGCTGGGTTCAGATTAAATGTGAATTGAGAATTCTTTCACAGTTTGGCTTCAATTTAAATCCAGAATGGGAATTACCTTTAAAAAAAGATACACAAAATCAACCATTGAAGGAAGGAGTGCGAGATATGCTTGTTAAACATCATTTGTTTTCCTGGGATTTGTAATGTAATTCTAATCAAAATATATATTTTTTAACCTGTAATGCCACAGCACACATTACAGAATAAATACTGCCGGTAATAGCACATATTTCTTTATATTACTATGGTATTTCATTGTGTAAAAAAAATGTATCAAAGCGTAAACTGCAATGTATTAAATTATTAAGTAATAGATACTATTAGAATAATTCCAAAAAAATATTGTACGAATGGAAATTTTTTAACCATGAGCGGGATACTCTTGCTTACATTTTTTATTAAATTGTTAGATTTTAGTATTATGCATTATATCTTAGGTATTGTTTAAACTTACAACTTTGCCCTAAAATTTATTTTAAAGATTTTTTTAAACTATCCACTATTTTTTTAGCTGACTAGATAATCATTTTTATACCATTTGAAGTATTGTTATCCTGATAAAATATAAAAGTATAGTATTATAAATAAAATACAGTGTAAACTCCATGTAACACCTTTTTGGTTTATTTAGCTTGTCTTCCATACAATGATACACTTTATACTTACTTACTACTACTTTATACTTTATTTTTACTACATTACACCCACTCTCAATAATGACAGTAATTAAGTTACACAAAAAAATAAAAAGTACCAAAACTTGCCAGTTAATTTGCCAAAATTAGTAAAAACTGTGCAGCTGAGTTCATTCTTTTGTCGCTTTATTATCCTAGCCCATAATAAACTTGACTGTCAACATCATGCATACTGAACCTTCTAAGAAATTTGTTCTTTTGTTTACAAATTAGGATTGCATGTGAAGACTGTTGTTGACCATGACTAAGAAGTAGGAGCCATGGCTTATCTTCATGTTATCATCATGGAAGTAATAAGTACTATATACAACAGTACTTATTACTTCCATGGTTATCATATTCTCAGTTGCTCACTAACATTTTTCTTCTCTCCATTCAATGACAACTATATAATGCCATAAAATGCACAGTCCCTTCAGTGTCGTTATATAGAGTTTACAACGCTCATTCCAATACCACTGTATGTACACTATTACAAAAGTTAGGCAATGTAATTTTAAAAATGTGTTTAATTAGATGTAGATTAAAAAAAATGGTGAATGTTTGGATAAGCCCTGTGGCCAACCCATTTTATTTAATTGGTGGGGCCCAATATCATGTTAGGTACTCATGTTTCATATATTCATTGAAAAGGAACAAAATCTAAATTTCCAAGCTAGGGTTGTCAAAAGTTAGAAATGCAATTTTTTTTCATTAAATTGATAAATACAGATAGTAATTAAACATCTTGAAACGGTTTTAATCGCGTATATTTATAATTATTTTTGTCCCGACATTTCAAACACTTTGGTGACTCTCACTCCGTGACCACGATCACTGCAAAGTATTTGAAACGTTGGGAGAAAAATAATGATAAATATACTCGATTTGAACCGTTTAAAGTTGTTCAAAATTATCAAACGTTATCTTATTATTACACATAGTAATTACTATGTGTAATAATAAGATAACATTTGATAACTACAAACCAAGCTAAGCGAACTTGTGAATTTTGAATTATTAATTTATCAAATAAAATGTCGGGATTGGTAGATTTAACAATGCCCAACTAATTTTCTTGTTATTTCCAAGTTTGTACTTAAAATTAATATTTTCATTTGTGCAAATTGATATGCTTAGGGCAAATTTGTAAGAGTTTTTGTATATATCACCTACATTTAATATAATTAACAATAGTGCAATATTTTGTTTTCGATACTACAAGTAATTAAAGTTTAAAAAGTTTTATGTATGTAGATTAAGAAAAAACACATTATATTATTTTATTATACTAAAGACCTCAACATAGGTAAATATGGCGCATATCAAAACTCAAAATCACATCACAATTTTGTCAGATGTGACAAGTATTTCAAATTTGTGTGACAACGTTCCAAAATGCCTTAGTCGTACTAGCCGGGGCCCGGCGCGGCGCGGCGCGGGCGTATAATTGCAAGAGCGCAAAATGTTGTATGTCACTGTATCTGCTATCAATCAGTCTCACACGACCTCTAACAATGGGTTCTAGTTTCGTATAGACAAATTATACAAAACTATCATCTTGGACTCTAACACACGTCTCGGGGTTTTTCGTATTAGGGCGCGTGAGAAAATACTGCACACTTAAATTTTTTAAATAGGTATGTGATATACTCTTTGCGTGCAAAATAGTGCTTGAAATACGCGTATATTTAGATCAATAATACTTAATTTGACAATCATATTTAAAGAGCATAACTTAGCGTTAAGGATTTAAATAAAAAAAAAACCTGATATTACCAACATACACACGTTGGTAATTTCGCGAATAAACATTCAAAATACTTTCCAATATCCGAAGCACTTGTAGCGGAGCTTGCCTTATCGTTCATAGCCAATCATCTACGTTAAGCAACGACCGTCGACAGCCGATGCGGTGATTATTTGGATGGGTGACAGCTAGTAGCATTTCATTCATATGTATCATTATTCATATCATTAGTGTAATTCGTGTTTCTGCGGTACTAATTGAATAAATAAATAAATTCTGAGCGCTTTCTCACTTCGGTAAGGTGTCGTGTATCGTGGATAGTTATGTCATGGTAGTCGGATATTTGCTAAATGCCCGCCTGGATAGCTACCACCCTCAAGTAGAAAATTAATAGTCTAGAACATAAGGACGTGTGCCGGCAGCTATCATTGAGAGCTAGTTCCAGTTCAGGTTATGTTGCTTAACTACCTTCGACCACATCATCCCTTACAACCAGATGAGATTATGGTCAAAGGCTAAGTCAATTAGGAGTAAAAAAAAGTAAATAAGTAAGCCACTTCTTTTATGTAAGTAATTGTAGCATTATTATCATATAAGTATGTAAATTAACATATTATGATCTCTTCTTCTGTTTAGTTTTCTAAGTGTTATTATTGTAAAATGTAATCATTATAAATGTTGTATCTGACAATTAAAATAATCTTATCGCTTTAAATATTCTTTAAAATACACCTATTAGCTTAGTAGGTACCTCCATCTTACAGTTTCCGCCTTAAGGTTGAACTGGCCGGTAAATTTTCCATACAAACGCCGTAGGGTGATCACTCCCTTATTTGTGGTTTTAGGTCCACAACTAAGCATGATATCGATATATCTCTTCATTATCTAGGCTTGTCTTGGCACCGATTTGTAAAAAAAATCTTCACATGATAGTTATAAGCCTCGAAACATCCCTGTAATATCACGAATTTTAGCGCATGTTTAGTCGTAAATAAACGACTTATAGAGCATGAAATCCCTAAAATGATTTACATAGAAGCATAGCTCAGTTCATGATCATTTTAGATAACATTTTGGAAAACAAATACCTACATCCAGTAGTATAATCATAAACATCCTAGAGCCAAAGGTCGGCACACATAGTTTTGCGCGCTAGTTTTTCGTTCAAAATATTGGGCATCTCATGTCAATACTTCCATTCCGCGGTGAGGGAAGCGGGCGGGCGGGTCTCATGCGCAGCACACTAATATATAATTAACAAAACGCACACTACCAAAAGTCACGTGCACCGCGCCGCGATCTTAGAACATAATATTATATTGTAGGAATGCCCTGTTGCTTTTTGGTGTGCACGTATGTATACACTACTAATATGTAGTGCCTATGCCTACTTACGTACTTATATATATATATATATATATATTTAGGTACATATGTTGGGAGTTGGGGACCGGATTTTCTTTCGCATTTGATTAGTTTGTTCGTGATAGTAAGTGTCGGACTCCATAATCCATATAGATAGGTAAGTACTTGGGTAATATAAATACGTAACTATGTCTAGGTACTCACCTAAGTTAGTACCTAGTAGGTATTAGTCAATACGCAGGTCATGATAGCTATGGTGAGTACCTAATAATTTTAGCAACACTTAGACAAAATAAAAAGCTGCATTTGGATCAGGCGAGCATTCGCAAAATGCTCTTCACCAACTCAGGGAAGCTCAATATCGCACCTGGATTCGAACAATGGACCTGCTGCGCGGCAGTCACTAGCTAATGCCACTGGCCCATCACTGCTTCCCGTTAGGCGCTTACTGACAGATTTTCTGCTTGAGGATGGTGGCTAGCCAGGCGAACATACGCAAAATGCCCTATGCCCTTCCACCAAGCGGTGAAGCTCGAGCCCGCAGCGGGATTCGAACCATAAACATGCTGCGAGGCAGTCCATAGCTAATGCCACTGAGTTCACGTTAGTTGCATGGTGACAGAATTTCAACTTGGGTAGCTATCCCGGCGAGCATTCGCAAAATGCTCTTTTTTATGCCTGATAGGTTAGCCTTTGACCACTATCTCACCTGATGGTAAGTGATGATGTGGTCGAAGATGTTGTTCAGGCTAACCTAGAAGTACTGGCTCTCAAGGACAGCTGCCGGAACACACCGTTAGGTGCTTGGCGACAGATTTTCTACTTGAGGGTGGTAGCTATACAGGCGGGCATTCGCAAAATGCCCTACCACCATGCTATAACGACTGCCATCCTAAGACCACAACCGGGACCAACGGCTTAACGTGCCCTCCGAAGCACGTGCACGCTCAGTAGTATTGTCCTAGCGGTCACCCATCCAACTCATGACCGCGCGCGACGGTGCTAAACTTTGCTGATCGGTTGAGAACAGCTAAGTAAACTTCGCTACGAACTCTCCACCACGCGGTGAAGCTCAATATCGCGGCGGGATTCAAACTATGAACCTGCTGCGCAGCAGTCCATAACCAATGCCACTGAGCCATCACTGCTTCCCTTTAGGTGCTTGGCGACCGATTTTTTACTTGAGGGTAGTAGCTATCCAGGCGGGCATTCGTATAATGCTCTTCTACCACGCCGTGAAGATTAAGCCCGCGACGGGATTCGAACCATGGACCTGTTGCGCGGAAGTCCATAACCTATGCCACTGAGCCGTCACTGCTTTACAAAATATGTTGTAGTAAAAGCAGTAACTTGCTAATTATGTAATAAATAATTATTGTAGGTAAATATTTACTACATCAATATGAAAAGAACAAACTTATTAGTTTGTTCTTTTTATTATGTACCTACAAATCATTGTACCTACTTACTAAATATTTACCTACTATAGGTGAAATAACATCAGTATGTTATTATAAAACGAACGAAAATTATAACAACAGGTACCTACTGTCCGAACCAAAATGTATTCCTCTGTGAATATATAATATTATTTTATAAGAAATACCTACACACGTCGTGACGTAGCTTGAGACACTATCTCCGTCCGTCGTCAAACATCGTAATTCGTTCGGCATGGTTCGGCTTTCATTGATATATCGCTAACAAGTGTGCGTAATTAGCGTAGATGCAATACGGGTGTGTGATGCGCGAGCACTATCTTCGTACTACTCATCACGGAGTCTTACCCTTTCCCACAAAGGTATAGGTGAAATAGCATGCTTTGTTGCCTCGCCTGCTGATAAGTTCGAGCCGTCGGCAAGTGCATCCTTAAGGCCCGTTTAATAGTCAATCAGTAGGCAAATATAGCGTGCGAGAGTTGCGGGCTATGGACACTACGCGGCGCTGCGCTCTAGTCGCACAGCTCGCGTCAAGACGCTCACTCGAAGTCCCCAGCCGCACGCTATTAGCGTCACAGTGTAGTTGATCAACTTTAGGTATCTGCTACTAAATCCAGAACTGCATCTAAGTAATTATTTTATTAAATTACCGAGTTTAAAGTTAGGTAGGTAAGTACTTACTCTTCAAGTGTGTTTTTTTGTAAACACTTCTTTAGATTTTTTTTTATTGCTGATAGGTATGATTTTGACCACAATCTCACCTGATGGTAAGTGATGATGTGGTCGAAGGTATAACGGTAACAGGCTTAACCTAGATTTACTGTCTCTCAAGGACAGCTGCCGTAACAGACCGTTAGGTGCTTGGCGACAGATTTTAATTTTTTTTTTATGCTTGGTAGTTTAGCCTTTGACCACTATATCACCTGATGGTAAGTGATGATGTGGTCGAAGATGTTGTTCAGGCTAACCTAGAAGTACTGGCTCTCAAGGACAGCTGCCGGAACACACCGTTAAGTGCTTGGCGACAGATTTTCTACTTGAGGGTGGTAGCTAGCCAGGCGGGCATTCGCAAAATGCCCTACCATCATGCTATAACGACTGCCATCCTAAGACAACAACCGGGACCGACGGCTTAACGTGCCCTCCGAAGCATGGAAACGCTCAGTAGTAATGTCACTAGCGGTCACCCATCCAACTCATGACCGCGCGCGACGTTGCTTAACTTTGCTGATCGGTTGAGAACAGCTAAGTAAACTTCGCTACGAGCGCTTCTACTTGAGGGTGGTCGCTAGCCAGGCAGCCATTCGCAAAATGCCCTTCCACCATGCGGTGAAGCTCAAGCCCAAAGCGGGATTCGAACCATTGACAATCCATAGCCAATGCCACTGCTTCAGATCAGGATCTAGGTATCTTTAAATTGAAACAAAAGTAAAAGAAACTCAGCATAAAATCTACCTATGTTTTTTAGTTACGCTTCTGTTACGTGTATACTGTGATATTAAAGATTGAGGAGCCCAATTCGAAGAGACGGTATTTTTTTATTCGCTATAAATGAATTGTTATTATAATATTTTCAAAGTTATTTTTGATGTGAATCAAATACCAAATTTGAAAGTTGTGTGTGCAAGTGATACAATTGTGATATTTGCCAATTGTTTTTTACCAATATTCATTAAATCAATATTGATTAACCCATGGGCATCGGCGATAATGATAACAATAGAATTTCATTCATAACTAGGGCGTAGTGGTCTTGACGATGCCAACTTATTAAGGCGGTGATTTGGCACTTAAGGACGTGCACTGTGGCAGTTGTGTCTCTACTCTAGTTGGAAAGAGCTATTAAAATCTGTATCGCCCTGCGAACGCAAAAGTCTGCAGTACTCTTAAGTAAGCTGTGGCGCTAGCAGATAATTTGACGAGGCAATGCAGCGGGTCGGCAAAAGCGACACAGGTTCTACCTCGGGCACGTCTGCCAGACGACTGAAACAAGTCAGAGTTTGAGTTGAGTTTTCTTTCGTCTCACATCATTGTAACGTGATGTGGGGAATGGGCATCAGTGCTATGCACTCTAGCCCAGGCTCTTCTCACACCCCTAACTAGGGGTGGGTCTATTTGCACCTTTTCGCGGTGCTGAGGGTGTCGATGTAGTGCAGGCCTAGACCCGGCCTCCGCTCCACCAGGGCGATCAGGCCGCGCCAGGTTGATCCCCCGCCTACACGGGAGAAGCCCAGCGGACCGATCAGCTCGCTGGCAGCGGCAGCCGGCGGTTCCTGCACTATCGCTCTCTCTCTCTCTCTCGCTCTTGTTCGGGTATAGCGCCGTCTCGCTCGTAGTCTCAATTTGGCTATGGCTCTCTCGACTTGATTCCGCACCTCTTTCTGGTGCTGAGGGCTTCGGCTAGTGCGGGCCTAGGCCCGGCCTCCACTCAACCAGGGCGATCAGGCCGCGCCAGGTGGAACCCCCGCCTACACGGGGGAAGCCCAGCGGACCGATCAGCGGCGCTGGCAGCGGCAGCCGGCGGTTCCCGCACTATCGTGTCCTCTCTCTCTCTCTCGGCTTCGTTTTCTTGTACTCTCGGTATGAGGTCACGAGAGTATGGCTTCATCTTCCTTCTTCCTGGTTCATCGGGTGGTCTGGCATGTAGCGGGGCTAGGCCCCGCAGGTGCTCCTCCCTGGACTTGTCGGTTCTCTCAAACATCTTCTTTGTTAGTTTTGAGACGAAGTCGCTGATATTTTCATGCTTGAGGTCTCTATGTATTGTGCTATTGCGCACGTATCTAGGTGCGTTGACTACGGTGCGTAGGCAAACGTTTTCTTGCTGTTGCAGCCTCTTCTTATTAGTTTTCGACGCAAACGCGTACCACTCCGGCGCTGCGTAGGTGAGACGGGAACGTATGTAAGTTTTATATATTCCCGTCTTAGTCCGTAGTGGTAGCGATGACCTCAGGATCGGGTTTAGTACTGCACGTGCACTTTTCACTTTGCCTAAGGTAACATCTGTGTGGTGGGCAAATGTAAGTCGGCGGTCAATGTTTACTCCGAGATATACTACACTGGGGCTCCATGGAATGTCTTTTCCGAGGAGTGTGAGAGGGGGTGGTAGCTTTGTGTACCCAGTGAGCATGGTTTGTGTTTTGTTGACATTGACCGTCAGCCGCCACTTGTTAAGCCATTCTGGCAGGGCTTCCAGGGTTGGTTGCAGCCGTTTCGCCGCAAATGCCGGTTTGTATGAGGATGCGTAGTACGCTGCATCGTCCGCGTAGAGTGCCAGCTGCGCCTGCCCAACGACCGGGATGTCGTTGGTATACCAGGCGTAGCATGCGGGAGAGATGCAGCTACCTTGGGGTACTCCTGCTCTTACTGGCTTCTTGCTTGAGATCGCGTCTTCGACCGCGACTACAATTTCACGATCTTTCAGGAAGGATGCGAGGACTTCTACTGCCTTCTTGGGGATGGCTGACTCCGACAGTTTGTATAGCAGCCCCTCATGCCATACCCTGTCGAACGCCTTTTCCATGTCGAGCAGGATCACCGCGACAACCTCCTTCTTGTTGTAGCTGGTTGACATCTCATTTACCATCCTCGTGACCTGCAGCGTAGTGGAGTGATCGGACCTAAACCCGTACTGCTCATCGCGCGGTCGAATGTGGGGGATCACCTGCGTTAGCAACAACCTTTCGAAGACTTTCGAAAGGGTGCTCAGCAAGGTGATCGGCCGGTAGCTTTCTGGCTTTTTGGGGTCCTTTCCGGGTTTAGGTAGCATTACTACTTTCCCTACTTTCCACGAGGATGGAAAGTGCCCGGTTCTCATTATACCATTGTATATCCGCGTCAGGGCAGCTATAGCCTTAACTGGGAGGTGTCTCAGGGCTGCGTTGGTGATCCCGTCCAGCCCGGGTGCTTTCTTCGGTGGCAGCTTGGCGATGGCGCGCGCGACGCGACCCGGGGAGAAGGCAGTAGTGTGCTCTCTCTCGCTTGTAGTTGCCTCTCGCTCGCTCTCGCCTTCTCTTTCGCCCTTGTCATTGGACTCGGTGCCTCACCGTCTGTCGTGTATTTTCTCGCTCTCGCATGCTTTTTGAAAATACTCATGCAGACGTTTTTGTATTATTTCGTCGTGTTCCGGGTTCTTGCTTGGTTTAGGCTGAAATTGCGCTTCCAAGTGAGTTGCAAAGATTTCAGCTCGGTCTGTAGCTTCAAATTTCAACTGTCCGTCCTTGTCAAGTAGGGGGCGGACGGGTTGGGGTACGTTTTTGAGTTGGCGGCATAGGCGATGGACGGAGGGCACGTGGTCGCCGATTGAGTCAATGAGTTCTTGCCAGGTGTCTGCTGCGTGTTCAAGCAGAGCTATTCTGGTTTCTTCGATGAGCGCATTTAACTTTTTCTTTAGTATTGGGCAGCGCGTCTCTTGCCAAAGTTTACGCGTCTCCCGTTTCTCAGTAAGTTGGTCCCTTATCTTCTTCGGGAGGGCATCAGAGCGCCCTCCCGAGTTAGAGGTGATTGAGGCGGTCTTAAGGGAGTCTTGTATGGCTGTGGTAAGGTTCGTGCATTCGCGCTCTACGTCTTCAATAGCACTTATGGGCGCTGTGGTGACTTTCTTTTGGGCTTCATTTTTGAACGCTTCCCAGCAGATTTTCCGCCTTCTGGCGGTCAAGTCAGACGAGCCTCTCTGTTATATATAAAATTGTATTAAAAACTAAACCATTTTGAGGAAAAGTAACCATAAAATAATCTTCTAAACATCATTGCCTATTTTTTGACATATTTTTTTAAAGTAAATGATTAATATAATATACGTACGACCTAAAAACGATCAAAATTTCTCTCTTTTCGTGATTTTTTATGATCGAGTAAAGTTATAATAATCGTGTTTTGAACCGTAACATAATCAAGCAAGTATATTGAACTCCAACATATACATAATGTCTGATCAAAATAACCAACATTTGATTGCTTACGAGTGAATCAAAAATAGGTTGATTTTGAATATACTAATATACTACTGGCCTTAAGAATTTAAGGACTTTCGTATCCTCCTGTTGCGTTGGATGTCGTTAAAGGTGACTAAAATAATGTGTGCCAAGTGAGCAGAAGGCCACCACTCAACACAACGTGAGTGGAGTGTTGCTGCATAGTGGGTAAAGAAAGAGACTACGACTATGTGCCCTTTATGGCGAGACGTTGGCTTAACAGGAAAACAGGCGGAATTGTCACTAGATGTATTTGTATTAAATATTAATATAATGTTTCTTTTTTAATAATTGTTATTATTGTAATAAATGTTCATATTATATAAAGAAAGCCAAAGTACTTATATTACTTATATTAGTATCTAGACTTAGGAAACTTAGGGTGCTTACCATTTGAGTGAGATTCGCTAAAAACGATCACACTCCCAAAAAGTTTTCCACATGGGTCTTGGCGTTATTTTCGCCTTAAACGCTACATCTAATGTCAAAAGTGACAGAAGTGGCAAATTTTAGTGGCATTCTTAGCGTTCATAACCAAAAATGTAACAGGGATGACAGTTACAAACGATCACGTGATCACAACCATAGACGCAGAATGTGATCAAAATTATCGAAAATAACGTTCTTAGCGACTAATGGAATATACCCTTAAGTAAATGGCAACATTTGCCCAGTATTATTATTCGCGCACGTTTGCTTTATATTTTTTTACTAATCTTTATACTTATAATAAAACTGTAACAGATAAAATTCTGTACATGGCATATATTGTGAAAAAAAAAATTGAGATTACTGTACCTGACACTGATGCCAAAACTATATATTTTTTATTTTTGTCTGTCTGCCTGTATCCCGAACGCGCATCACTCCAAAACTACTGAATGGGATTCAATGAAACATAACACAGTTTGAATTTATACTACGAAGAAGGTTATTGTATACTTTTTATCCAGAAATTCAGCACGGTACCCTCGGGAAAGAGAATGAAAGTCAAAATGTAAATTTAGTTGTAATTTATTAACGCGCAGTCCGATTTCAATTATTCTTTTTTTGTTAGAATAGTTCTTACCCAACGGAAAGCCCGGTACCCCACGGACAGCCCAGCACTCCACGGACAATTTGGCAACTCACGGGCAGCCCGGTACCCCAGGGGCAGCCTGGCACTCCAGGGGCAGCTCAGCACCCCAAGGGCAACCCGGCCCCCTTAATTAGTTTTGCCAGCTTACTGATAAAACCCTAAAATTCTGTAACATTCGCCACAGTTTTTTTAACTAATCTATCTTTTGCCGGATAAATGTATTTTGAAGACTGCGCAGTAGAAGTGCACGTTCTTATATATTTTCGATCTACCGTCAAACAAGGAACATTTATTGTGCGATCCGCGAAGGAACTCTCCGAATTACTTAACTACCGTCTTCTGGAAAATACAACCCGGGAGTTTTCAAACCGAAATCGAAAAGATCTTTTTTGAGCTATGCTTTACTAAGAGTCCTTCACCGCAGACCACAGCGTTGCTTAATATGAGATAAAAAGTGCTCAAATGTGAATAATTAGTCTGCAAGTAGGGCAATCGCGAACGAAGTCGCAGGTACAGCTAGTTTTGTCATAAAACGTGCGGCGCGCTCGCTTCTAGTTTGACCGGGACGTTGATGCAAACCAGCCGGGACGCCTGGACAGGAGTTCAATCCAGTACTTTTCCGGTCAAACCGGGACGTATGATAAGCCTAGTTATAACTAATAGTTACAAGAGAGGGTGATATGATATATGTGTTTGACGAAGCACCTTCGCTGTAGGTAGGTACCACTTGCACCGCTCGGTTTCTTTGACAATATCAAAGAATCGGACCGATCACGAGTAGGTGAAAGACGCGTTGTGCGGCTGCCAGTCGCGAAGTGACCCGTCACGCGGTCGTCACGTCAACGCCCGAAACGATGTGTTGCTGCTCCAAGTTAAGGCGTATAGAGTCGCGAATGCCCTTGAGCATCTGGCCCCAATCGAGTTAAATTTACCCACGCATCGGCGCTCATAATCATTGTACGTTCCGCGCTCGCTACCAATATAGCGGTCAAAGAATATGCAGATACGCGATGTGCCGGTAGCTTTGCACTTTATATGCCTACCGTACGTTTCTAGTGAGTATCCGCAGTTGCAAGGTGGATGTTCAAGTTAGGTAGGTACACTTTGAATTTTTATACAAATCTAAGGCACATGCCTACTTACTATTATATCATAGGACTTTATTTTTCGCTATTTAACATACGGATAAAATTAAAATATAGGTATGTAGAAGTAACAAACATTTACATAAATTTTACCTTGCCTAAAATTTTGCCCTATCACCATGCAAAATTACTGGTTATCAAGAACACATAGCAGCACATACCGTTAAGTGCTTGGCGACAGATATTCTTCTTGAGGGTGGTAGCTAGCAAGGCAAGCATTCGAAAAATGCCCTTCCACCATGCAAGATTACTGGTTCTCAAGGCTACAAAGCAGCACAAGCCGTTAAGTGCTTGTAGACAGATTTTCTTTTTGAGGGTGGTAAATAGCCAGGCGGGCATTCACAAAATGCCCTACCACCATGCAAAATTACTGCTTCTCAAGGACACATTGCGGTACCCGCCGTTAAGTGCTTGGTGACATATTTTCTTCTTGATGGTGGTAGCTAGCAAGGCGGACATTCGCAAAATGCTCTAACACCATGAAAAATTACTGGTTCTCAAGGACACATTGCGGTACCCGCCGTTAAGTGCTTGGTGACATATTTTCTTCTTGATGGTGTTAGCTAGCAAGGCGGACATTCGCAAAATGAACTACCACCATGCAAAAGTACTGCTTCGCGGTACCTGCCGTTACTTTAGGATGGTAGCTAGCCAGGCGGGCATTCGTAAAATGCCCTACCACCATGCAAAATTACTGGTTTTGAAGGACACATAGCAGCACACGCCGTTAAATGCTTGGCAACAGATTTTCGGTTACCGTTTCATAAGGTTAAGGAAACTGTACTACCGTTTCATTGCGGTTACCATTGTATATGTTACCCATACATATGGTTATCGTTCCAAGCGATTTTTTATTCGAAAGTGTTTCTTTACGATTGTTTTTCTTGTTTTTGTTTAATTCGTTTTTATTGTTCATGGTTATTGTTAGAGAGTTGTGTTAAATATTTGTTTATTGTTACGAAATATTATTCGTAACTATTTTCATAATATGGAGGCTGGATCCTCCAAACCAGAGCTCGAACCGGGCTCTTCAACAACGAAAGACATTGTAGCTCTTGTTGAATATTGAATTTATTTTTATGCATATTGTATGTTTTTTTCAATACAAAAAAAAAACTACTTAAGAAAAGGTAATTAATACTTTTGTTCTTTCTCACCAAAGAACAAAATGTATACCTACAAAATGGTACCTACTCAAGCACAAGTCAAACAATCAAATCTGAAACATCCGCTAATGAACATGATTCCATTAGGGGGGATTTGCCATAATCCGCACGCTTGGCAGGCGTCTTGAGGATCGCAGTAGAAGTTGTCAGTTCTCTAGAAGGCGCTGCTGACCACTTTTCGTTATTTTTGTGGCCCAACGCCTCATGGGATGCCGGGTTACAATGTTACCCCCGTAACTTACCGTGGGTGTCGTAAGAGGTGACTAAGGGTATATATAAGGCTACATATATATATATACAATTATTTCAATGTAATTGTACATATATGTTGAATGTTAAAAGGACAAGGAGGCCGACTCCAAATAAATGGGATAAGGTCTAGACAGAAGAAGAAGATTCCAATATAATAAAAATATGTGAAACTTAGCACCACTACTGATTAGGTAAGAATATTTTTGATGATCATAAGTAATACCCCTGACCAGTCAGTTTGACAATGACATATATTGACATTTCTTTGTTAACATTTTTGATCTCGAACTAAAAACCAGATTAAAGTTCCTCGCCACAAATTGATATTTAAGGTTATAAAACAACCGAGTCGTTCCGAACCTTGGAGTAAGTTAAGGCTGGGCCCAATGCCAAAATTACGCAAAAGGAGTATTTTCTAACACACTTTTTGATGGTAACGAACGCAAATATTCCAATAAAAAAAATATAGGAGGCAGGGGATAATCTTGAAGAAGTACAGTAATCAAATAGAATTTTGAAATAAAACCTCATTGCACTGTAAAAAAATAACAGATACCGCGCTAAAAAAAAACTGTTTTAATTCAAATGATCAGAATTATCAGCGACAACCCCACTTTATTTTTTATAAATATAATAGCTAGACTAATGTTCTAGTCGAGTAATCGATTAAATTTTTTATTACTTGTTTATATTTAGAACAATTAAATAAAACTCCACCAAAAACTGTACCCCAAACCTCAAAACCATTACCATCATCAACTGAATCGTGCAATTTTCGACTTTAAACGAAGCTATTTAGACAAAAAATAGAGTAAAGCATTCCGGTTAGTTGTCGGGCAGCGCTCGACGTGAAAGGTTGGTTCTGGCCGCTCTGTCTGGCAATACAGCGCGTAATTTTATTTGGGAAATAGGTTGTTTATTTTGTGAATAAGAACTGTTACATAGCCTGTATTATATGTTAAGTTTATAAACTTGTATAACTGTGCTAATAAAATATTTTTAAATAATAAGTTATACTTTATTTGTGTTGTGTGTGAAGTTATAAGCCTGTAAATAGTATTTTGAAAATGGGGAGAAAGGACAAAATACAAGATATAATTTTTTTGCGAAAAAAAGAACTATAAAACATGATGGAATGTTCGGGTAAGTTGAGTTTTGTATTGAATATAAATATCAACTTGTACTTATCTGATTTTATTATATATAATATGTATAATTAAATTCAATCACAAATTTATAATGCATATTATTTAGGCCCCATTCCAGCTAAATGCAATTTACATTATGTTTATTCACTGATAATATGTTTCTTAAAACGCAGATGGCTGGTGGCAGTATTATAGTATATTTATATTGTTTTTGTTCTTTTTTGTATATTTTTTTTTTTTTTTTTTTTTTTTTTTTATATTATATATATAAATTTATATTTTATAAGAATTATTTATATATATCTATATCATGTCTGTAGTTAGCATTGACAGTGATTCTTTTGTTTCAGCTTGTTCATCAGACAGCACAGATAGCTTTTGTAGCATTCCAAGCTTGTCCACTACCATTGAGTCTATAATATCTGACGTCCCAAAAAACTTTAATGTTTTTCACATTAACGCCCAAAGCATTCCAGCGCACTTTCCTGATATGTTGGCATCATTTGAGCACCCTAATATTCATGCAATCCTGGTTTCTGAAACCTGGTTGAAACCATGCCTTGCGTCTAAATTGTACTTATTACCAGGTTTCAAACTCATCCGTAATGACCGAACCGGTAGTCGTGGTGGAGGTGTTGCAATATATCTACGCACACATATCCCCTTTTCCATGCTGAGTATGTCAACACAACCACCACCTCTAAATGCAGGTGAGCATCTATTTATCGAAGTCACTCTGTCACACACTAAGGTATTACTTGGAGTATATTATTCTTCTTCAAATCGGATAAACTTTTTTCATTCTTTCGAAAAGCTTTTAGAAGACCTCACCCCTGCCTATGAACACACCATTATTATGGTTATTATGGGTGATTTTAATACGTGTTTATTAAAGCAGGACTCTCGAACACTTAACTTTGAATCAATTACTAAGGCTAGCAATCTGACTATTCTCCCATTAAATGCTACACATATTGTTCCCAATTGTAGTCCTTCCCTTCTTGATTTAATGCTTGTATCTTCCCTCAGTCTCGTAAAAAAACACGGTCAGTGCGCGGCGGATGCCTTCTCTTTTCACGATTTAATTTATCTCTCATACAAAAACCGCTCCCCCAAAGCTAAGCCCAAACTTCTGCTGCAGCGTAATTTTGGTGGTATTAACTTGGAACTGTTGAAAGCAGATGCACGTGACTTAGACTGGTCCAATGTTTTAAATTCTCCCACGATAGAAGAAAAAGTTACTAACTTCAATAACATTATAATCAATCTTTATGATAAACATGCCCCTCTAAGACCAGTGAAATTAAAGCACTAACCTGCACCTTGGCTAACTCCTGCCATTAGACTAGTTATGAATAAAAAGGTAATAGCCAAGGCCAAATATAAATATAACCCAACTGAGGAGAATAAAGAAAAATATACGGAACGCCGCAATCACTGCAATAAGGAGTGTAGAAACGCTCAACGCCGACATATCCATAGTTCCGTAGACAACGACGATCCTTCAAAAGTGTGGAAGTTTCTAAGAACGTTAGGAGTTGGTAAATCTCGTGATAGTAATATTCCTAATGATTTAAACATTGATGAACTCAATAAGCATTTCTGTTCTTCTACAAACTTTCATGGGCCTACAAAAGCCGCAGCGCTGCAACATCTTTCTTTGATTCCAACTCCTAACCATCCGCCATTTATTTTTAAACAATTTACCGATTGTGATGTTAAGAGAAGTATAGAAACCATTTCATCCAATGCTGTTGGAAGTGACTGTATTACTCGGAAAATGATAGAGCTGATACTCGACGAGATTCTGTCTGTTATCGTATTCATCCTAAATTATTCCATCACTACTAGTACGTTTCCTTCCATATGGAAGGAAGCTCAAATAACTCCGTTGCCAAAAAAACTCAACCCCTCTACTTTCAGTGAATATCGACCAATTTCTATACTTCCTTTCCTTTCTAAGGTCCTAGAACGTCTTATACACCAACAACTTACCTCTTTCCTTCTTCGCAACAACCTTTTTAATCACTTTCAGTCAGGATTTCGTCCAGGTCACAGCACTGTCTCAGCACTAGTAAAGATTACAGACGACATCAGGCATGGTATGGCGAACAGGCAACTGTCAGTTTTAGCTTTACTTGATTTCAGTAATGCATTTAATAACGTGGGTTTTGATGTATTACTAGGTTTTTTGTGCTCTCTTAACATATCTCCAACGGTTATTGCATGGTTTCGTAGTTACCTGTATGGACGTCGGCAACGTATACGCATCGATGATACTTTCTCTTCATGGTGTACTACGTCTGCTGGCGTACCTCAGGGCGGCGTTCTATCACCTCTCCTCTTCTCAATTTTCATAAATTCTATTTCACATCAACTCTCTTCTTTCTACCACCTTTACGCAGATGATTTGCAAATCTACACACAAGCTTCCCTTAAAGAGCTGCCAGCAGCGATTGAAACCATTAACAGTGATTTACGAAGAATTTCCAACTGGAGTAAATTATATGGTCTGAAAGTTAACCCAGCCAAAACTCAAACTATAATAATTGGCAGCTCTAGAATGATATCCTTGATTGATTGGTTTCACCTTCCGCAAGTAATCTTTGATCAAAAAGTCATAGAATTCAGCACCACAGTCAAAAATCTAGGCATCATCATGGATAACCAATTATCATGGATCCCTCAACTAGCTGAAACCAGTCGCAAAATCTTTGCTTCCGCTTCGTGCCTCAGGAGGCTGCGGAACTTTCTACCAATTACCACTAAAATTGCGCTCACTCAATCTCTTTTACTCCCCATACTCGACTATGCCGACATATCTTATCTAGATTTAACCCAAGAGCAGCTCGATAAGCTTGAACGCCTACAAAATTTCTGTATCAGGTTCATATTTGGTTTACGTAAATATGACCATATTTCCGAATATCGCAAAAAGCTGAAGTGGTTGCCCATTCGTTTCCGCCGGAATGCTCACATTCTTCATTTCCTTTACAATATCCTTTTTGTCCCTAGCACCCCTCTGTATTTGAAACAACGTTTTCAGTTTCGACATCTCACTCACGATCTGTCCCTACGGTCTTCTAATACACTAATACTAACGAGTACAATACCTCCCCAGTATTATAGCAAGTCGTTTACACTGCAGGCTGTACGGCTATGGAATGCATTACCAATTAGCATTAGACGTGCTAAATCTTTAGCAATATTCAAAACAATGGTAAAGAATCACTATTTATCATTTACGTAACACTGTCTAAAATGTGTTATATTTATAATATGTGTTACACTAATATGTATGTATATCATTATGTGTATATTTATTTATATATATATATATATATATATATATATATATATATATATATATATTTGTATGTATACCAACTACATAGTAGGTACATATAATATAAGTATTATGTATGTAGTTGTTATCTATCAGTATTATACACTTCTGGACACATCTATTGGCCCACCTTAGAGTTTAGGTTTCGATGGCCCCTACCGAAATATGATTGCTAGATTGAACAAAAACTGTTGATGCAGTTTTAAACCTGATACATTTTACCATCTTTTTCGATCGTATTGTTTTAAATTTGAATTCAGAATATCATACGACATGGAGCTACGCCTAACAAGTCGGATATGCGCCTTGTTAAAGGCAATTGATTTTTGAATAAAAAACATGTTTTATCAAATAAAGGTTTAATTTAATAACGCGTGTTGCCTCCGTGGGCATCTACCACAGCTCTCATACGATTAGGCATAGAGTTTATCAACCGCTCTATGAAATTTTGAGGGATCATCTCCCATTCCTCTTCTATGGCAGTTTTCAACTCCTGCATCGTCTGGGCAACTGGCTGACGAGCCCTAACACGTCTTTTTAGCTCGTCCCACATGTGCTCAATAGGGTTCATGTCTGAGCTTCTGGCTGGCCAGTCCATAACTGTGATGTTCACATCCCGAAGATATTCCCTGACGATGCCGGCCGCATGGGCTCTTGCATTATCATGCATAAAAAGGAAATTTGGGCCCACATAGTCCGCGTATGGTATCACGTGAGGTTCTAAGCACTCACGAATGTACCTTTCAGCATTTAATGTTGGCAGCCGTGGTCCTGTAACAACCTCAAGTTGAGTTTTGCCGCTCGCGGATATACCGCCCCAGACAGTCCATGAGCCACCGCCATAAGCAACCCTCTCTTCAAAGCAGCATTGTGCGAAACGCTCTCCCTTACGTCGGTAGACCTTCTTCCTTCCATCATTGCCATGTAACACAATTTTAGACTCATCAGAAAAGAGTACACGGCTCCAATCTTGCTGTGTCCAATTTAAATGACTGCGTGCGAAATGAAGGCGCGCTGTTCGGTGGGCTCGCGTTAGTTTGGGCCCATTAGCTGGCTTGTGTGGTACCATATCGCGTTCTTTTAACCTTCTCCGAACAGTTCGAGCGCTCACAGATACTCCGTGGAAGTCGCGAAGTTGGTTTTGTATCTCAATGGAGGTAAGGTGACGATTTCTCAAGCTGGTCGTCACGATGAATCGATCC
Source organism: Plagodis pulveraria (assembly GCA_963890685.1). NCBI lineage: Eukaryota > Metazoa > Arthropoda > Insecta > Lepidoptera > Geometridae > Plagodis > Plagodis pulveraria. Next base: position 10,107,851 of record OY982950.1, read on the forward strand.
TGCCTTTCAGTTGTGACCCGAGATCGTGGCCTTCCTTGGCGACGAACAAAGCCGCCAGTCTCTAGGTACCTCCGATAAACATTTCGGACCGCAGATCGACTTAAATTAAGTTGAGCACTCACGTTTCTTTGGCTGTGTCCGGCCTGAATAAGTGCCACAGCTTGGGCGGCGACTTCAGGTGAAGTATCCATAGATTATTTATAGAACCTCACCTTAATGTTAAGAATAAGTAACGTTTGTTGCAAAACCAAAGATATCAATCACTTTTTCAAGAATTAAATCCAAGTAAACCAATAAAACCAAGTTTTCTTATTATTCGATTGTTTGATATCAACAAACAGGCTCCAAATCGTCTTTTGTTTCTTTAAATTCTGTGTTCGAAATTCAAAAAAAGACTATTGAATGAAATTGTGAATGTGCCAGGTTCAAAACTGCATAAAAACTTTTTGCTCGACCTAATATAAAATTTTAGCTAGGACCAAACGAAACTGAAAATACAAGGTGGGCCAATAGATGAGTCCAGAAGTGTATATTGCACCTATTCGTATGTAAATATTTATACTTATTTTACGTATATCAATAACGTGTAGGATATCTATGTATTATAATATAGTATGAATGTACAAAACTTGATTTTAAGTAATGTTTTTATTGGTAAGATGATATCTAAAAATGTATAATAATTTGTTTTCACCACCGTGTTACTTGAAATGTGATACTGTCCATACAAAGGTTGTCTGGAAGAAATTGCTATATGCGATAAGACCGCCCATTGCACAACCGTAGTCTAAGAGTACTATTTATAAGATTATTTAAATGTATATTCGCTGTGCAATAAAGAGTTTTGTATTGTATTGTATTATTTATCTGAACTGGCCTTTCAGATAAAATGAACGGCTGCACTATATAATCTTAGGAATAAAGCCTACTTACTATTGAACTAAACACCAAAATTGCTTGACAACGTAGAACAGAGAAGAAATGGCTAGTTGCTAGTCTCCACTACGTTGACAAACATACTTCGAGTTGTAAAATTTAACTGTAGCACCCTATTCTCCTTCAAATTGAGTCTACATTTGATAATACTTAGTGCCATCGTAATTTGGGCTAACGCTCAGATGCGGCCGGGCCGTGCCGCGTTCTACGTTATCTACACAGTATATCCAAAAATGTTTATAAATCATTGTATGTATAGTCGACAACAGGTACTCGTATCACATAAATTCATGATTAGTATTACAAATTAATTTCCATGTATTTAAGATAGCCATACGTTAGTACTACCAATGCTAGATGACGTTATATAAACTTTGTCGTTTACCGAATTTATTTTTTATATATATGAGTAAGTATCTCTCATAATATAAACATGTGTATATTTTATTTATAACTATTTATTTTTTTGGTTGTAACGACGTTACATCTGGGTCAAATGGAAGTGAAACATACCTACTTCACAGGAAAATAATTATGCTTTGCCGATTTGTGAGGTAAACAATAGATAAGGACCTTTTGTGTGATTACTCGGCCGCAACACCCGTTTGGGATTTCTAGGAACTTTACAAAATACTTATTAATTTGAAATCCCTACAAATAGGTTTGAACTCTTGTTTAGTTCTAGCAATTTTCATTTTCATACATTTTTAATAATAACAAATACTTTTGAAATATTTTAAGAAAACATCAAATTAATATTTTAATAAAACACTTAAAAAATATAAAAATATATCTAGTGACAATTCCGCTAAGCCGACGCGACGTCACAAACGCCACGCAGCCAAACCGGAAGAATTTTCGACGCGTTTCGCTTCTACACGAAGCATCCTCAGGAGGCTTGCCTCATGAGGATATATTTATATATTTTTTAAGTGTTTTATTAAAATATTAATTTGATGTTTTCTTAAAATATTTTAAAAGTATTTGTTATTATAAAAAATGGATTTCCGCAAAGTAACGCCTGAATCTATTCATTATTTCATACATTTTATTTACTTCAATTACTTTCAGAAATTTGTTGACAGTTTTGGACAATGTTGCAACTCAAGCTCAATTAGTAGCTCAAGAAAGGAACGTTACGTAACGTTACGTATAACAGCTGTGTAATCTCAATAGCTCGAATTTCTACGAATATCCTATAAATTTCGAGTTAAAAGGATTATTGATATGTATGTCATAAAATATATGGACGCTTCATAGCGGATGGCGATTCGAGTACATATGCAAGATTTTTGGAAGTAAGTCATTACAAAGACATAAATGTGTGGGAAAGGTGAGTCCAAAAATTACATACTACGCAATATGTGCAATAAATTGGTCTCCGTCAGTAAAGATACGAAGTATCCATTAGACCAGAGAAAGATAATTCTCAAGAAATTTTACCAGAAAAGAATATACCAGTCGTGGGGTATCTAATGACATAGAACATTTTAGAAAACTGTTAATTGACTTTACTGATATTAGTAATAAGTATTCTGACCATGATTTTATAAGCAATGTGTTGTACAGTTTAAATAACAAATATGATACTATGATCAATCAAGAAAGATCTAAATTCTGCACCAGAATGATAGAAAGTAGTAGAAATACCTCAAAATCTATATGGAATGTGATAAACCAACAAAAAGGAAAATGTAATGTATCTAATATTGACTTCATAGATCTTATTAGAGACGATACTGGCCAACCTTTTCAATCAAAACAGGAGGTCATAAATACGATGAACGCGAGATTTATGGCAGCTGCGGTTGGAAAAATATTGAAAACATCACCTTCCAGAACCATCTGAACCTGGATCCTAAAAATTACCATGCGTGTAATTCTGTCCCGATATATCTACAGGTTCAGCTTTTCCTGGATTATTACATTACACAAATGATAAACATATTTTGTCGATTGTTGAATACTGATTTAGAAATAAATTCTATGTCTTTTTGGAAGTATGTTTATTCAATAATCCTTTAATATTATCTGATTGTCTCCCAATCTAACCTTATTTTTGCAATTAAATTTAATGTTAATTTTGATTCATCTCTATTCTAAATATCATTAATATCCGTTAAGCTATTTTAATAGTAAAAAACAAATTAAATAATATTTTTAACCAATATCAAAAAGTAGGAAGTTTTTAATGACAGTACTTTTTATGTATTTTACGTGATTATTCCACCATATACGAATTGATTTTGATGATTCTTTCTTATGAGTTTTATCAAAATAGTTCCGCTAGTATGGTTTTTTAAAATCCACACAACTGGAACAATACCTATGTCATGCAAATAAAGTACTTGTGAGCCATAGAAGCCGTCGTTTTTTAAGTATTCATGAATAATACCCAGTCCTAGTTTTAGAAAATAAAAATGAAAAATAATTTATTTACGACAGCAGCAAATTACACCAAGTGAGAAACAATAGTTATAAATAAAATATACATGAAAAATTTGAAAGTAATCGCTACGTGTCATAAATCGGTCCCCAACTCAGCATTTGCTAGTGTAGAACCAGCGCTGGTCTTCCGTTGGGGCCGGTTTAAGACGTCACAGAGGATTTAAGTAACAACAGCTCAAATTAATAAAATAAAAAATGTACAATAAGACCACACAAACAACTATGTATACAAAATTATATATGTAAAGATCAACACCACAAGAAAATTTTACAAAATGTAGCATAGTTAGAATATAAGAAAATATAAATTTATCATACACGTAACAAAAAATAATATGAAATATAGTTATAAAAAAAAATAATATAATAAGTAATCTTCTTTAATGCTCACGTTATAGTTTTAAAGTGTATATACATTACCGTTTTGTATCAACAATACATTTTTGTCAACACTGTCACCTCAAGCATTTGTAACGTGCAATTGCACAATTTGAGAATTAATCAAGCCATTTTATAGATGTCATAAGGATTTTTACCACTACAAATGGTAAAAATCAATCAAAAGGTGAGTTGCATTAAAAAATAAAACGCCAGTTTATAAAGCACTTGTGTCATGCCTTTGATCTTCTTGGCTTTTTTGGTGGTTAGGTATGAAATGCTTTAACTTTGTTTTAAACAGTACAAGATTTTGCAGGTTCCTGATCGGCGGTGGAATATTATTCCAGCATTTGGATGCAGCATAGCGGAAACTACCACGAAACCCAGCAGAACTATGACGTTCAGTAAAGAGCTGTTTCGCGCATTGCCGCGATCCAAATGACCTCCGGTTTGACACCCATGATAACTTTTCATACAAATATATCGGAGTTTTATGTTTTATAACACGAAAAAGAAGACAAGCTAAGTGCAGCTTGCGACGATGTTTCATCTTAATTATAAAGTGTTTATTTAGGTACGGAGTAACATGAGCCCTGAAAGGAATGTCAAAACAGAAGCGGGAACAAGCATTCTGGACTCTTTGAATAAGCTTCTGAGTTTTTGCTAATAGACGAGGACTATACACTACGTCCATATAATTAAGTTTAGATAAAACCAGTGACTCCACTAATTGAATACGTAAGGATTCTTTAAGAAATGGCCTCATTCTATATAAAACTTTTAGTTTATAAAAACAACTTTTTACTGCATTTGCCACATGCTTTTCGAATCGCAGTTCAGAGTCCATATGCAAACCCAGGTTGCGTGCTTCATAGACTCGCTCTATGGGCTCACCTTTAAGCATTACTCTCTCGGATGGCCTCATATTAGTTATTTGATATTTACTTCCAAATATTATGTATTTTGTTTTGGTGGGATTAAGTAAGAGGCTATTGTTAGTTGCCCATATAGCTATACTTGTAAGATCGTTATTAAGTGCACATATTGTATCATCAATTTCAGATGGTTTACAAGAAATGTACGACTGAATATCGTCTGCATACATATGGAACTTACAATTTTTTATGTAATTCCTTATATCAGCCGAGTATAAAATAAATAAAATTGGCCCCAGTATCGATCCCTGAGGGATGCCTCTCTGCACTGCTACTCTTTCCGACTCTAAACGAGAACCGTCATTTCGACTGAGTTTAACATACTGCATACGATTGGTGAGGTAACTGTTGAACCACCTTATAGTCAAAACCATAAAAACTTAACTTAGATATGAGAAGATCTAGATTTAGAGAATCAAACGCCCTTGAAAAGTCTAATAATACAAGCAAAGTACACATTCCTTTATCTTGGGCAGAAAGTATGTTGTCAGTAACATCTAGCAGAGCAGTTCAGGTAAAATGTTATGTGTTTCAAGAAATTGTGTTAATTGAGAACAGACAGCTTTTTCCAAAACCTTAGATAAAGATGGTAAAATACTTATGGGTCTTAGATCTTTCAGGTCGACTGGATTTAAGTTCTTAGGTAATGGTCGCACAATTGCAAGCTTCCACATGTCTGGGAATGTCGATGTAGCAATGGATGTGTTGATTAAACTTCTTATAGTCTCAATAGTGCTAGGAAATGTCATTATTAGAATGTCTAAGGTTATACCATCACAGCCCTCTGCATTTGATTTCATGCTTCGTAATATCTTGATAATCGTGTCCAAGCTAACAGGTTTGATGTTAAATACTGCGTCACTAAAATTATGAAACTCGTAATATGTTAATTGAGAGATAGTAGCACACGAGGGACGTATATTCAAAAAATTATCATTAATTAAGTTCGGGTTATTAAAAAAAGTGGGGAGTTCCATGTCGGTTTTAGGCAATAATGTATTTTTGAGATTTTTCCATAAAAGCTTCGGGTTGTTAATGTTACAATTAATATTATATTTAAAAAAAGCCGACTTTTCATGAAATAGTGCCGCATTTACTGTAGATTTTAAGGTTTTGTAATAGTCCTTTTTACTCTCCAACTTGGTTTTATGATAAACTACTGAGGCCTCGTCGCGTAAACTCATCATGCATTTAATTGTATCAGTAATCCAGGGATAAGAGAGCTTTTTAATTACAACTGACTTTAAAGGTGCATGCGCATCGAATATAGCTAAGACGTTATGGTTGAAAAATTTAACAATAGCATTTACGTCTGTAAATCCCGAAGCTTGACGCCACTCTATTGTTTTTACGTCTTTCTCAAAATTTCTGATACAAATATTTTTCATCGGTCTGTATTGTATGGTAAAAGGCAAAGTCTTAACACGTTTGATATTGAACTCACAAGTTATAAGACAGTGCCCAAACAAAGTACCTACCAGTTCCAAACTAAGTTTTTTGGCGAGCAGATCAGTACAAATAACATCGATTAGAGTCTGACTAGTATCAGTAAAGTGGGTCGGCTCAGTTACCAACTGCAACAAACTTAGAGATGACAAGAACGTCTTAAATTTTCTCGTATTTTCATCATCATTGAGTATATTAATATTAAAATCTCCCAATAAAATTAAATTGTCATACTTAGGTATACATGTAATGGAATCCGTGATGGCGTCCAAGAACAGGTCAACTTTCACCCACTGAGGCCGGTAAGCCGTACCAACTACAATTTTTTTACCGTTTAGAGTTAAGAATAACCACATTTGCTCAACGGACTTGTGTAGTGGGTCTATCGGGTGAGACCAGGTGCGTACGTTAACATTCCGCTTTATGTAATAACCGACCCCGCCTCCCCGCGTACGATCACTGTCTCCTCTGGCTATATGACGGAATCGATATTCAGAAAGCACGGGGGCACGGCCTTCCTCACCTGTTCGGAGCCATGTCTCATTTACTGCTAAAATGTCCAAATTGTTCCGAGTAACTGCGGCTATGAAATTATCATGGTTTGTACCGAGGGAGCCTGCATTAATCAAACCTATTTTAAAAACTTTATTAACCATTGTGATTTTTCAAAGATCGGCCATATGAAATGTATGTGACTATATAAACTACAATTTATTAAAAAAATTGAATATATGCAATTAAGGTTGATAAAAAATGTATACACTAAATTAACTAAACAAACAAAGTATGAATTTGAGTGAAATGTCGTGATGATGGTGACCATAATATTAATATTAATTATTTTGCTGAACAAAATCATGCAAACATATATATTAAAAACTGTAATATAATTGCTGTCATATAGACATGTTATACATACATAGGTATATATATTTTGATTTTGAAATAAACCCTCAAACATTGTCAATTCCAAAAACACGACATAGGTCAGCATCCGAGCGTATGATATGCACCGGCTTTCCATCAGCTTGTCGCACGAAAATGCGACCTCTCTTGGTCCAGGAGTATTTCCACTGTCGCTGGCGAGACTCTTCACGCACACGATGGAACAACTGGCGGTTAGTTTTTGTTAACCGGTCGTTTAAATAGACCTTTCGTGGAGGTCCCACCAGTCCAATGTCCGCCGTTGTGAAATTGCGGCGCACGCGCGGCATGTAACATTTCGTCACGCAGAGAGCGGCGCGCTAGCCGCACCACTATTCGGCACGCACGTCCCTTGTCTGCTCCACCGCTGCCACTCGAGTGGACAGTTCCAATACGCTCAGCAAATACGATGTCTCTATCTTCCATAGTGACACCCAACTTTGCAGCCAAGATGGTGACGGTGTGCTGAATGTTTTCACCGTTTTCCTCTGGAAGATGCCCAATATCAAGATCAGACAACAGAGCCTCCTGATCCCGCTCGTTAAGATCTTGTTTAAGTAGGATGACAGTCTGTTGCAAATCCTTGACCTCGCTCTTAGCGGGCGCCTCCTCTCTTTGTTCAACGACTTCGAGTCTACGCTCGGACCCATCCATGCGCAACCCTATTGCTGAAATGCAAGAGCGAAAATCTTTACGAAACTCACGCAATTCGCTCATGTATAGGGCGAGCTCTCGGCGCATTTCTTGAACATCCGTCGTATCACCGATGGAGGGTGCAAGGGGAAGGGTTTGCATTTGATCTGCTGAAAGCGGGCCCGCGATGAGTGTCTCAGCTATCGATAGGGAAACTGCAGTTGTGCAGATGTCCTTGACGGAAGTACTACTATCGTCCCCTTTACATTTTTTTTTACATTCGGAACACAACCAATTATCACAAATTGCATTTTCTGGGATCGATACACAAACTTTGTGAAATATACATCGGCAGGCAGTACATGTGGCGGCACCTGCTGATGGTTTTAAAAACTTTCCGCAACCGGTACATTTGGCCATTGCAAGTTTCTATTTGTACAAGTACTGCTAATGAGCAAACAAAATCTTCTTGGTCGCACACGCTAGATGGCGCTATAGTAAATATATCTAAGTATGAAGTTGCACCGTAGTGATTGTGTTAATAGTCTACCCACTTTCTAGCATAAAATACCTTAAAAATTCTTCCAGTAAATTCCTTATATTGCCTAGCCCGTGAACATGAGAACACACAAACACTCCCACAGCTGCTTTGGCTACAGTAGCACTCACTACTAACACTTTCACAGTGAACAAATACACTTTTTGTATATTCGGTCAATAATATGCGCGAGCGTATACTGTTGTGGTGCCGTCCGTGACGTCTCTCTTAGTGGTATAGGTTTAATTTATCTGACTGTAACGCATATACTGCGCTCAACGTCAGGGGCTTGAGCGAGCGCGGCGCAGGGCTGTTTGCGATCGTGACGCTGCCGCCTGGCTGTGATTGTATTTCGCACTCGAGTGGGCGATGGAAGAAGTGGGGGTAAAAACTGTTTTTTTCCTGGCTTTGGGCGCACTCTTAAAACAACAAAACAACTACACTCTGAGGTGTGGAACGTAGCCCTGCGCTTTGCTTCGACAAGTGAAAAGTTTCGCGAGATCATATCCCGACAAAGGGAAAAAAAAAGTGGCAAGTTCTGACAAATGTATAACGTGCGATGCTAATTCCTCACACACAATGGACGTATTCCACTTGACGTCAATTTCGCTATTTTCGATAATTTTGATCCATTTTATATGTGGGCAAAATTATCAAAAATAACGTAATTGGCGTCAAGTGGAATGCGGCCAACGTAAAGAAAAAAAAAAAGTGACGAGACAAGTTTGACAGATTAGTTAGCCTCTCTTTTAGTTCTCTTCATTTTGAGAAGTCAAACGTGCTTGTTCTCTTCGAGCTAAGGCCTATCGGCAACTTGCACGCAATTTAATAAAAATGGCATCCAAAGCTGAATTAGCTTGTGTTTACTCTGCTCTCATCCTTGTTGATGATGATGTAGCCGTTACCGTAAGTTTCTCTAACTTTTACTTGCCCTATGAAATTGCACAGTATCAATCGGCGACTTGTTATTGTATCCATATTCATCTGGATGATTTATATCCTAATTTATCTGTGTCTGTTTCGAATAAACCACAATGTGTACTGTTGTAACCGTCTCGACCAGTATTTTAGTGAATTGCTGCTACGATAATGCTGAAAATATAATAGTATGTTTGTTTGGTGTGCAGGGTGAAAAAATTTCCACCATCCTGAAGGCCGCCAACGTGGATGTGGAACCTTACTGGCCAGGTCTATTCGCAAAGGCACTAGAAGGTATCAACGTGCGTGACCTCATCACGAACATCGGTTCTGGAGTAGGTGCAGCACCTGCCGCCGGCGGAGCGCCTGCCGCTTCCGCTTCTGCGGCGCCTGCTGAGGCCCCCAAGGAGGAGAAGAAGGAGGAAGAACCCGAAGAATCCGATGACGACATGGGCTTCGGTAAGTTTACAGATATGTATATAGTGTCAGTACCAAACTGACAAGTATCTAATGTTTTCAAATTCTATACATTGGTAAAAATTATAAACAAACGAAATTTATTGTTATCCTGTGAATATATTCGCAGTCAATCCTCAGGGGTCTAATTATTGGTATGTGCTTGTACCAACTGTTCCATAGGTCTGTGAAAGTAATTATATATTTACTTGTCTTGATGCCTTTTGCATATGAAAACTGAACCTTTCAATGATGATTTATGCATGTATTAGCTTCAGAAAATGAATGATTGACAAACTTATCAACTGAGAATATTTACCATGTATTAACTGCATGCAAGTAAATATTGTATGATCTAATGCCCCATTTCTTTTGTTTCAGGTCTCTTTGACTAAATGGCTTTATGTTAAAGCTGTGGTATATTCCATATAAAGCTTCATGAAGCTTTTTTAGTATAAGTAAAGTGACTTTTTATTAAAGTTTTACCAACAATGTATTTTGTTATTTCTGCACTATTATTAACCATTCTGTAGTCACTATTTAATTAATAAAGTAACTTCATAGCTCAAAGTATTGAGTAGGTATATTATGAAATAGTATATTTCACAATACCTTACATTTCATATGTTATAATAACATAGCAAGTAGGTATGGACAGTTCAAAATTGCTGAAGAAGTTTAGCAAGGGGTACTCCAGATGTTGCTCCATCCCAATACGATGGTTAAAGAATTATAGGAAAGATTTGAGTTATGACGTCATGTCATGTTAGCTCAATTGGTTAGAGCTTAACCTGGCTAAAGGGTTGGATGGGCGTGGGTACGAATCCCGCACATGACTTATATTTTTTCCTATTGTATATTTGTAATAGTACTTTGCCTGTCACAAACGGTGACCGACCCGTGGTACAACTGCGATGTCCAACTGGTTGTACTACGGAGAAGTTAAGTTACCCATGGTTCAACTCTTTTTTTATATGGTTCAACTGGTTGTTCTATGGGGAAATATCTTTACCAATGATTCAACTCGAGTGAGTTATTCTTTCCTTGGTTCAACTAGTTGTACTACTGGGAATTGAATTTATCTATGGACTAGTTATTTAATTATCTATAGTCTAGGGCAAAGTCATATTTAGGTGCGACGACGAGCGAAGCGAGGAGGAGCCTTAGGTTACTTGTGACTACAACATCGCGCGAGCCGAGCGAGCGAAGCGAGCGTGCCGCGGCAGCGGCCGGCGATGCGCCACATAAATTTAATTTCATATACTACTTTTGGTGATCATTTACTACTTTATCCCCTTAGTCCAACCAGTGGGACTGTTGTACCATGGATCATAATCATAAATATATAAAAAAAGAGTTGAACCATGGGTAACTTTACTTCTCCATAGTACAACCAGTTGGACAGCGCAGTTGTACCACGGGTCGGTAATGTCACAAACAACCATAACACCACTCATCCACGAATGTCTATTCAAGGAGTCATTCGTAGGATCTTGGCAAATTCGGTTAGGGAGGCTCAAACCGTGAAGGAGAACATTGATAACATTGAAAAGGGGCTCCTAAACCCTACATCTGGATTGCAAGAGTTTATCTCATCCAGAAGATTCCACATAGACTACCTCGAATTACCTTGTTAATCATATAAGTGCAGTTTTCTATAAAGTAAGTTTGTTGGCATAAGAATGGACAAGCAGTACTCTTCCAGACATTCCTTCATTGGCAGGAATCTTGGAAAGAGAAATAATAATTTTCTCATAAACCATGCAGTTGGACATATAATATTTTGCTTGCTAACTTTGAAGTAAGGCTTAGAATATGACTGTCCAAGCTGTCTTTGTCAATTAGTCACTATACCCATGTCCTCTTATTCATTTCATATGGCTTTGTAATTATGCTGTTTCCTGTCTTTAAAAGTAACACCACACATAGACTTCTCAAATCACTTATTTCAACTGCTTTATTTGAGGTGTCATATAGACCTATCAGTCACCATTTGATCTCTGTTATACACAACTTGCACCCCCATACCTCACCAATCCTTCTGAAGCAGGACCTTACACTAATGTTGGAACTAATGGATGTGTCAGTGATATGCACTGCTCATGAAAGAGTGGAGTTCTCCATTATGTTAATTTCCAGCATTCACTCTTACAACATCTTGCTTATGCTTTGATTCCTTGTAAATAAAATTCTTTGACTTGTTCAACTTTTACTCCATAAATCATAATAAAATATTACATGCATATGCTGTCATACATCCATACTATCAAAGATTACTTTCATTTTACATATACTAACTTTAATTCTCTTTCTCTCAAAGGCTCCATGCATAATGGTAAGTATCAACATCATAAAAAGAAGCTTGACAAGTAACAATTAACCTATTTCAAGTTAACACAATAATTTAATAGACTAACAAATAAAGGTGAAGCCAAAATAAACAAAACAGCATGTTATATTTTCTTTTATTTCCTACTAAAAACCTAGGTTATTTTAACAATAATTTAACTATAACCCCACATAGCTCTTTGTACACCGGAAAGCCTATTGTGGTCTGCAAGGTGCCTCCACACTATGCGACTTAGACGCCACTCCAGCACAATACCACGGGGCCTGTAACAACATATGAAAAAGGTGGTAAATAAACTGCAACAAATATTACTAAATATGAATTTCAAGCACTGATATATATTAAATTGAATTTCATTCATAAATGGACAATATCTGATCTGCATGTATGCAGGGGTTGAAAACCGGTTCCAAATTTCGGTACGGTTCTTCATTTAGGTTCCTATAAAGGTTCCATATTTCGGTACGGTTCTTCATTTAGGTTCCTATAAAGGTTCCATATTTCGGTACGGTTCCGGTTCTGGTTCCGGTTCGGTTCCGGTTCCAAAGAACCGGTTCCATAGAACCTATTTAAGAGGTTCCAAATGGATGGAAGGGAGGCCTTTATAGCTTGCGCTGCTGACTAGAATGGATTTTTATTATTTTATATTGTTTTAAAGGACAGATGAGAGTGTAAGCGCTTGGCGTATTTGTACTTATTACTTCCAGTCGAATAGTTTTTTTTTGTATGACCATGTTTATATCTTTTTTGTTTTATAGAAAAGATAGTAAGATATTCTATGAAAGTCCCATTTACTTATCAACATCGCGGCTAAGTGATTTTAAAATTATATGATTATATTTATTATAATTAATGACTAGAAAATCTGCCGCCAAGCACTTAACAGCGTAAGCCGCTATGTGTCCTTGCGAACCAGTAATTTTGCACGATGGTGGGGCATTTTACGAATACCCGCCTGACTAGCTACCACCCTCAAGTAGAAAATCTGTCGCCAAGCACTTAACGGTATGTGCCGCTATGAGTCCTCTAGAACCAGTAATATTGCGTGGTGGTCGGACATTTTACGAATACCCGCCTGGTTTGCTACCACCCTCAAGTCGAGTATGAGAGTACCACCCTCGAGAATCTGTAACCAAGCACTTAACGGTATGTGTTGCTATGTGTCCGTGAGAATCAGTAGTTTTGCATGGTGGTACGGCATTTTGCGAATACCCGCCTGGCTAGCTACCTCCCTCAAGTAGAGAATATGTCGCCAAGCACTTAACGGTATGTGCCGCTATGAGACCTCCAGAACCAGAAATTTTGCATGGTGGTAGGGCATTTTGCGAATGCCCGCCTGGCTAGCTACCACCCTCAAGTACAATAACTGTCGCCAAGCACTAAACGGTGTGTGCCGCTATGAGTCCTCTAGAAGCAGTAATTTGGCATTGTGGTATGGCATTTTGCGATTACCCGCCTGGCTTGCTACCACCCTCAAGTAGAGAATCTGTTGCCAAGCACTTTACGGTATGTACCGCTATGTGTCCGTGAGAATCAGTTGTTTTGCATGGTGGTACAGGCATTTTGCGAATACCCGCCTGGCTAGCTACCTCCCTCAAGTAGAGAATCTGTTGCCAAGCACTTTACGGTATGTACCGCTATGTGTCCGTGAGAATCAGTTGTTTTGCATGGTGGTACAGGCATTTTGCGAATACCCGCCTGGCTAGCTACCACCCTCAAGTAGAGAATCTGTTGCCAAGCACTTTACGGTATGTACCGCTATGTGTCCGTGAGAATCAGTTGTTTTGCATGGTGGTACAGGCATTTTGCGAATACCCGCCTGGCTAGCTACCTCCATCAAGTAGAAAATCTGTCGCCAAGCACTTAACGGTGTGTGCGCCTTATGAATGAATCCTTGACAACCAGTATTTCTGCATGGTGATACGGCATTTTGCGACAAAAATATAACTTTGTTAATCTAAGGTCACACAAAGACCACATATATGAAACAAAATACATTGAGCCATATAATAAATTAATAATAAAAAAGTATAGGATGGATGTAAAAATATGGCTATGAGCCATATGTTTACGTTATACTATTTTATTCATTATCATCAAGCTCACTAAGGGCCTGTTTCAGAATAATCGAGTAAGTTCCGGTTATACTACCCTGAACATATTTAATAAATAAATCTCTTTACGTTTCACAGTCATCGATTTAGCCTATCCATCGGTTAAAGCTTGAAACGCGCTGCATGTTAACTGTCAGTTTTATCATTCAGTAAAATAAAACTTATAAGTTAGTTAGATGTAACCTCCTTTTTTATATTGCATTTAGCATATCTTACTCGTATGACTGTTCCTCAATTACTCACGGTACATTTGGATTTACTTTGAATTTCGTTATATATAAAATATGAATAAACGGAATTACGTTTCCTTCCACCTATTTTGCAAGGGATAAAAACCTAAAAACATACAGTACAAACATGCGGCGTGCGCACTGGTACCTAATGTAAGTACTGACTGGATCAATTCAATTATGTATGATATATCTTACCCTCCTTGGGATGCCCGTACAGCACCGCTATCGTACCGTTGCAATAGTGCCGAACGAATCCAACCAAACAAGTTCAAACGTGTTTTACAACTCTTTCGTTCACATCGCATACCGATAAAATAAAGGTTCTTAAAGGTTCTTATAGAGGTTTCGGTTCCGGTTCCGGTTCTGGATCGGAACCGCTAATTCGGTGTTTGTTTTCGGTTCCGGTTCTGGATCGGAACCGCTATATACCGGTTCCGTACCGGTACTTTTGGAACCTTTTCGACCCCTGCATGTATGTAGGGGTTAACAAACAAACTGCAAGATCTTGCTGCCCACACAGTTTCTGTAGTATAAAATAAAATGCTGATAAGTATACCTGGAATATACAGTTTCTACACTTTCAATACTCTAAATTATCTTCAAACATATTCACTCTCCAATCTATGGATACAGCTAAATGTTTAATGGACATAAACTAGGTAGACAAATGCAACTTACAGGATTTTAATTTCAATGGTGAGCCCAATCAGGCTGTGTACTTTTAACATTGATATATTTAACCCCTTACCGCATACTGGGACAAATTTGGAACATTTATAAAAATAGCTTGAAACAACCTTTGTACGCCATCTCTGTATCTAGTTTTGCATTATTTGCCTAGCTAATACACGTACTAACCCAAGAAACAACAGATGGTGCTTGTAACTTATTATATGAGTACGAAATTTCGTCGGTAAAGCAGTGCATTCCGCCATTTCGGTCGTGCATGAGGTTGTGAGTTTTTGAAGTGATATTTTTATTTGTTTTGGGCTAAATATCATTACAAAAAGTGTCTGGGAGTGAAGAAGAATGAACCCACGACGGTTTTATGGCAAAAATCGTAAGTTATAACATTTATAATGTGTTTAATTTGTCATTTAAACTTTAGCTAAATTCGGAACACCATGCAGTCCAGTTTTAAATTACTCGTCAAATTTGGCACATTATGCAGTAGAATGACAAAACAAATTTGGCACACTATGCAGTGTGGTAAAAGTAGATTATGATGTGATTATGTGTGGTAAAAGTAGATATTATGTAATTTATTTGTATAATACACGGTTTCCAGGTTGATTTCATTACATTTCTCAGCTTTCTTTTACAAGAAAGCCTAGAAATGCACCTAATGAAATCACCCTGGCAACCAGAAAAGTAATAAAAAATCAAAAATGTTTTTTTTATGGAGCCAGCTCTTTATTGTTTGAGCTGTTGACGCCAGCGACCTGTATACATACATGTCCATTACCTAAGATAATTTCTTAATAAAAACTTAAACTTGTACAAACTTGTTTTTTTTTATGCTACTACTAAGTACTACTGCATACTGTGACGAATTCGGAACACATGTTTTTATAAACTAGAGTGCATGTCGTTCCAAAATTGGAACTTTTTCTTTTTTCGTGTTTTTAGATTACTATGCATGTTTTATTTTTTTTAAATAATTTTTATGGATACCCCTGGGGCACAGGAACATCATAAATTAAAATAATTGAAATCTAAAAATCCATGCGGTAAGGGGTTAATAAAATATATCATAATAAAATTTTAATAAATTTAGTGCCTTATAAAACAATTTCATATTTCACCCTCATTTTACAAAGAAACTTTTTTTTATTGTTGATTGGTAAGCCTTTGACCATTATCTCACCTCAAGGTAAGTGATGATGTGGTTGAAGGCTTTAAGCAGGCTTAGTCTAGAATAACTGGCTCTCAAGGACAGCTGCCAGAACACACAATTAAGTGCTTGGTGACAGTTTTTCACTTGAGGGTGGTCGCTAGCCAGTCAAAATGCCCCTCCACCACGTGGTGAAGCTCAAGCCCGCGGTGGGAGTCGAACCATGGACAAGTTGTATGTTTCAATAAATCTAAATTCCTAGGAATATGGGAAAAGAATACTACCACTGTTTTATGTTGGCTACATGATTTATGGCTCTCAGAAGACATGTTTTGTTGTCTTACGTTACAGATTTCTAGCTCCTAAACAAAATGAAATACAAAGTCTTTTGTAATGCAGACACAGTAAAAGTGAGGCTTGACTTGCATTTGGCTCATTTTTGGGGTCCATTATGAAGTAGGGAATGGGGAAACGTATGAACACACAATTTTCTACTTTCCCTAATTGGACACCATATAGCCAGTGAGCCACAGTGTAAAAAATTAGGTCACATAACATATTCATTCAAACTCACCTTGAAGTAACAGCACATCTGTTGTTAATCCTCAACGGAATACAGTTCATCTCAAACTTGTTTATGTCTTTGTCAGCAAGCTCTCTGATCTCCAATGGCAATATATCATTTTTCCTCATGGCATTGATCCTTGACCTTTCAAGGAAGTTTTCAGCACTCATGCGCCGGCGTTTCACGTCACGGATCATCAGCGCGTTTGCCCATTTATTACGTACTTGTTGAAACTGCGAATTTTAATTGTTACCTTTCATATAATGCAATAAAATTGTACTTTTAATTTAACAACGATAAAATCCATGTTACATGTACCCCGATTCCAGCAATTGCTTGTGATTTCGATACGAATATTCTAACATTTAGGTTCATGTTAAATATGAGTCCCAAAATTATACGTAGGTACAGCTAAATATCTTGATCTCCTTATGTAACAAAACAAAAACTGTAGTCAGGAAAATATTAGAAACACGGTTGAATCTTAACCATCAGATTGAAATCAAAGAATTATGAATATGATAAGGGTTGATATAGGCACATATTAAATAAGTAGAGAACAATGCTAGGTATCCTAAAGTAACTTTGTTAACTGACTAGGTATCACAAAGTAAATTAAATACTCATATTCTGAGAATTAACAAACAACTGTCACAATAATAATTCAAAACCAAAGACTACAGAGCACAAAAATTCAGGGTTGCCAGGTAGCTAACTTAAGTCGCCTAATATACTTTTTGTAGAAATATATATATAATGTAGAAAGCGCCTCGTAGCGAAGTTTGCTTAGGTGTTCTTAACTGATCTAATCAGCAGAGTTATGCAACGTCCGCTGCGTTCATGACTTGGATGGGTGACCGCTGTGGGTCATTACAACTGAGCGCTTCCATGCTTCGGGGGGCACGTTATCATAGTAGAAAGAGAGGAAGTAGGCCATCTCCGGCTCAATCCGCGATATAATTACCTACCACACTTGTCTGTCTCCGGGTTGTCACTTTTAAAAAAAAATTAATTCAGTGCCTAGAAATTGACAACGGCCGGGAAGATGTGTTTTTTACTTATGTTGTGTGGGTTCAGGGTAAGTGAGGTCGGTTTTACCTAAACCATGATGAAGCCTTTCACGATGATAGAAAGAGCGACAGAAGATACCTATGTGGTTACGGGGCCAGAGACGGGCGACGCGGGGCGGTGATGTGTACGAGTACCTACGGTAGTTTACGTGAGTTTACTGATAGTATACTGTCAACCAATTCACTAGTTTAAAGCCCGGCCCTTGCCAAAGATGACACATCTCTGTATAGCTAATTTAGTGATTCAATAAAGTTCAACAATAGTTTTCCTAACAAATACAGAAATGTATTCAAGATTCAGAACAGTACTATTTATAAAAAAAGCGCCGTTTCGGACACGCCCATATGTAAGGTTTCGTAGTTCATGTGTAGTTATTGCGTTAGTTTTTTATTGTTTAGTTATTGAAAAGTTTTGTTTGTTTTCGCATACATTTTATATGAAAAAACCAAAATAACTTTGCTTCTGTAATTTGATGCTAAATACCTTTATATTTCGAAAACTATAAGTCACATTTTTAAAAGTTGTACTATAGGAGTTATTGGTGGAACTAAAAATATGTCAAAAATGGGGCTTTGATAGCAATATCTCGAGACAGACACATTCAATTAACTTTGTTTCAATCTTACTACTACCTACCTACAATACTGAGAAATCGGCATGACTAAATGTAAACAAAGCATTAGCGGCATATCAATTGACAGATCAAATATACCTAGGTAATACATTGTAGTGGGAAAGTAGGCCTGCCTACTTCGTCTGCCTGATAGAAAACTACCAAATAAAATCTATAGGTATCTCACTCATCATCAATTAAAAATTATAGGTATGCTAGAATAACTTGCTTACCTTTCCTGTTCAGTAGGTAATCTGAACAGAGACAACTCTGAAATAGATGAACTGTTTAAACAGCCAAACACAGCAATAAGTTCTCCTGCGATTATCACACATTTTCAATTTATTTAGAGGTGCCGAAAAGCCGTGACGCTCAAACTTTGTGCGATGTTAGCCCCGACTAGCGCACGGTCGAAACGGGTCGAGATTTTGTTAGAGTGTGCGTGCGGGACGCATAGATATTATGGCGCACACATACAAGCCGCGCTCGGTGCGTTTGTATGAAGATAACTTACTTCCCACTCTTTCTACTATGACGTTATGCCGTGTCGGTCCCTGTCAGTGTTGCCAGACATGCGATAATTATCCTAGATATATATATTTATATATATATATATATATATATATATATATATATATATATATATATATATATTTGAGTATCATGCGACACAAAATAATAAGTACGACGTATCGAACGATATTTTTTAATACCAAACTGAGCATGATTCAGTGTATGAACAGCTCAGGAATTTACGGCCCTGAGAAAACCAGAGCCCGTCAAGGCCTACATGCCTCATCCGCAGAAATCACAGTTCTGATTCTGAGGATTACTTTTTGATTAACATTAAAATACGATACATATTCAATAAAGAAAATATTATATACTTACCCCAAAGATTTAATTTGTAGAAGAACAGAAAAAACCTCCATGTAGTTTCCAGAAAATTTTATGGGCGGCCAACATTAAAATTGCCTAATATGATGTTAAGTAATAGGTCCTAACTAAATCTCGGATTTACTTTAAAAAAAATAACAATATTTGTAAGGTTTCGCACCTAATTTTAGCCGTATAATATTTTGTCTTTTTAGACTAGGTTGAGTAATTTGTAAAGTGTTGAAAATAGTTTTATTACTTGTAATTTCATAGTCATTGTGCAGGACGACGCCTTCAAGAATAGTTCATAAGTTATAGATAGTTGTAATATAGTTAAAATTGTATCGTACCATATTTGTAAGTGTAAATAAATAATAATAGAATAGGTGCTCTCCATAGGGTAAGGCTCCAACCAACGGAGTAGCGATAGGTGCGAGTGAAAGGGAGCATGCGCCTGAGCGAGAGGCAACATACGCCTCTCCCATTGGCCGAGCGCGCCTCGCGCACTCTCGCTGCGCACGACTAGACTGTAGAGAATAGGCGGCTTATAAACAGGCCCATTTTGCTGTGAAATTCAGAGGATCGCTGTTGACTCCGTACGGATCGCACGTCTTAAATCGCTGTTTGTGAATTGCAATTATTTTTATTTAAAAATAATTTCAATTACGCCCGTAGCGTAGCGCTGCGGAGGGGAAAGCTCGCGTCTTCCGAAAGCCGGGATTAGGAGATGCTGGTCTAACCATACCCCAGCATCCCTATTCCCAGCGGTCACGGAGCCTACTCTCAGTAGCTGCTAAGATGGACCCCTCACCGGGCCCGTCAAAAGTCCCTTTTCAGGGCAATCCTCAGGAAGCAAGTGTGACACGTACGCGCAGTCCACTGCAATCGCCTGTAACAGCTGCCATACAAAAAGCTGTAACCATGCTCCCGCACCAGCAAGAGGTGCAAAAAGGTCCTTCTCAGGACCACGCTGTAACCCAACATACCCCGCTCCGTCAAGAGGAGCCGAGGCGTTCCTCTGGGAACTGGTATGTCACTACCCCGACGTCGGCTCCCAGTAGCCCGACGGGTGCAACGTCATCTGCGGAGGCATTATCGCCGAGAGGACAACACGAGAGTGATATTCTCACTCTCGCCCGACTTGTCGAAGTCGGGGTCCTTTCCGGAGGTATGCTTACGTGGATGGCGTTGTACATCCGCTTACAAGAAGCCGAGCTCGAAGGCTTTGAGTTGAGTGCGGAGGACCGTTCCATATTGGAATTTGCGGCCCGCTCTATCCTCTCACTGCCGCCCGTCTCTGAAGAGACTTTCAAACTCAGACGCCAGATGATGACCGCCCCATTGGCATCACAACGGCAGGCAGGAGTGG
This sequence comes from Plagodis pulveraria, assembly GCA_963890685.1. Classification (NCBI taxonomy): domain Eukaryota; kingdom Metazoa; phylum Arthropoda; class Insecta; order Lepidoptera; family Geometridae; genus Plagodis; species Plagodis pulveraria. Next base: position 10,128,488 of record OY982950.1, read on the forward strand.
CAGAGGCAGCGAAACGCCCTAGAGCGCGATCGCTATCCGCCTCCCCACCCGCTAAGAAACAGGCGCACAGGGATACGAGCCCGTTGGCCGTCCCGTTAGAGAGTACGCCCAAGATGCCCAAAGAGATCCCTAGGGAGCCAGAAGTGCCCAAACCCCAAAGGGAACGTAGAATCCCCCTGTCCCAACCAGCTTTCATACCGCCTGCAGTAGAAAGAAAACAGGCGCAAAAAACAACTGAAACAAGGTCGTTCGCCGAGGCCGCGCAACTAGCGGCGAACTCAGCGAGCCAAAGCAAGAGACCGACCACAACCACATCTACTGTGGCTAAGAGTGTGACGGTATCGACGGCTACAACGGTTAGACAACCTACGGCCGTACCTACCAAAATGTCGCAGAATGACCCCAAAATTGCACAAACTGGAGAAGCAAAGGCCCAAGAGGCAATGAAGTCAAAATACCCGCCGCTAGTTGTCGAGCGCATCGACAATTGGACAAAGCATTTTAAAATTTTGGCCAACAAGTTAGGACGCCCACCAAATGGCCGACCTTATGGACAAGGGATTCGTTTCACTCCCACTGACGAAGACGAATACCGCGCCATTCAGAGCTACCTATGCCAACTGGAAAAAGAGGAAAAAATAAGTTGGTTTTCATATTCCCTACCAGCGGAAAGAAGCTTGAAAGTAGCCATCAGAGGTCTACCTGCAGAGACCGAACCGGCGGAGATTGAAGCAGACCTAGTAGAAAAGGGCTTCACCCCGGAGTATGTGAAATGTATTAAGGGAAGAATGGGACGCCCGGGATGCATATTTCATGTACAACTTAAGAAGACGCCCAACCTTACTCCGGCAATCTACGAAGTAGATGAAATGTTATACATGCCGGGAGTGAAGATTGTTGCGTGGCGCGGGAAGAAGGGACCATCCCAGTGCCACAGGTGCCAGCTCTTCAGACATAGCTCGCACAATTGCCACCGTGAGCAAGCATGTGTCAAATGCGGCGAACCCCACCTCGCCCGTGAATGCCCACGCCCTAGAGATGAGCCGGCCACCTGCGCAAATTGCAAGGGCACGCATCCGGCCAACTACAAGGCCTGCCCAGTGTTCAAAAGAGAAACACGAAACAAGAAAGCGGGCACAGTAGCTGTCACACAGCAGTCATCCAAGACAGGTACTGCTCCGGTGTTACCGGCTACCGTAGAAGAGTCGGCGCCTACATCCCTCATGGCGCCGGCCAACCTACCCAAACTAGCCGGACAAGCCAAGAAGGCAAAGAAGAATAAGAAGAAGAAGGCGCAACCCGCGCCCGCCGCCACTCCCGCGCCACGCGCCCCCTCGGCACCGCGCGCCCCTGCCGCCCCCCGAGCGGCCCCTGCCTCCGCCGCAAAGCCCGCTGATCGCAAGGACTCGCTGGGCCAGACCATCGGGGTCCTGAAGGATATCCTTGAAGCCGTACAGACAGGCATGGACCCCGAAACCGCGACCCTACGCGGACTTATGAAGATTCTGAACGCAGATCATGGATCACAAACATAATCGCATAGCCCACTGGAACGCCCAGTCGCTCACGGGGAAGAAATACAGGCTGGTCACCTTCCTCCGTGAGCACAACATTCAAATCATGCTGATCAGCGAGACGCACTTGTCAGGAAAACACAAGCTCAAAATCCCTAATTACCATGTGTATAGGAAAGATGAAGTCAGCGAAGAGGGACGAATATACAGAGGGCTCGCCATACTCGTCCATCGCAACATAATCCACCAACAAATTCCCATTGTTGAATATAACTCCTTCCAGGCGATCGGAGTAATAGTGGATATCGCCGGCCAACAACACCGCATATACGCCATTTATAGACCGCCAAGAAGCAACCTTAGTGTAAAGGAAATAAGAGCAGTTTTGGAAGGTGACTCCCCAATCCTTGTGGCCGGCGATATGAATTGCAAGCATTCATACTGGAACTCGCAAGGGACGGACTTACAAGGACGAAAGTTATATGAAGACATGCTTGACCATGATTATGACGTCATAGGCCCGAGTGAGCCCACACACTACTCAAGCAACGGAGAAGGTGACGTCATCGATATAGTGATTTTGAAGGGATTTCGGACTCTGCCGGTGCAAACGGTGCTAGCGGACCTGCCCAGTGACCACCGTCCGGTACTCTTGACGCTAGAAGAACTCCCCAGCAGAGTAGCCGCCCCCGCAGGGAGGCGAAAAATCTGCTGGGAGTCCTTCAAACGAGAAGCGCAAAGTACCATAACCACAGGGCCAATCAGTACGGCCGAAGATGTCGACCGGGAATGTGAGAGCCTAACCAGAGCTATCCAGTCCTCCCTGGAAGCATCAACACTCACCTCCAAACCGGGAGCGCGTCCCGACCCCCTCCCGGCAAGGATAAGGGACCTTATACGTGAAAAGAGGGAGACTAGGAGGCTCTGGCAGGTGACAAGATGTCCCGTACAGAAAACGAAATTAAACGCGCTCATTGAGGAAACCCGAGTCGCTCTGCAAGAGCATGCAGGGGACACTTGGGGTGCCCTGATAGACTCCGTAGGCGATCACGTGCCCTCTGTTCATCGCCTATGCCGCAAGCTATCAAGAATAGAGCAACCAGTCAGACCGCTACAAGGGAGTGACGGTTTGTTGAAATTCATAGCCGCAGACCGGGCCGAAATACTAGCTGAGCACCTGGAGGCTCAGTTTCAACCAAACCCCGATAGAAACCCCGAGCACACGAAAATGGTAGAGGAACACCTGAGAAGCTATTTTTCAAAACCAAGTGAAACGGCAAACAGCGATGAACAGAGAGGCGACGAGTGCGACAGAGAAGTACCAAGTGAGCGAGAGGCAACTATCCCAGTTCCGGATTCTACTGTCTTCTCCCCGGGTCGCGTCGCGCGCGTCATCTCCAAGCTGCCATCGAAGAAAGCACCCGGGCTCGACAGGATCACCAACGCAGCCCTACGCAACCTCCCCCCAAAAGCGGTCGCTGCACTAACCCGCATTTACAACGGAATAATGAGATCCGGCCACTTCCCATCCTCGTGGAAAACAGGGAAAGTTGTAATGATACCTAAACCCGGAAAGGACCCCAAACAGCCAGGAAGCTACCGGCCGATCACCTTGCTGAGCACCCTCTCAAAAGTCTTTGAGAGGTTGTTGCTAACGCAGGTGATCCCCCACATCCAACCGCGCGAGGAGCAGTACGGGTTTAGGTCCGAACACTCCACAACGCTGCAGGTCACGAGGATGGTGAACATGATGTCCACGTGCTACAACAAGAAGGAGGTTGTAGCGGTGATCCTGCTCGACATGGAAAAGGCGTTCGACAGAGTATGGCATGAGGGGCTGCTGTACAAACTGTCGGAGTCAGCCATTCCAAAGAGGACAGTAGAAGTGATAGCTTCGTTCCTGAGCGACAGAAAAATAGTTGTTGCGGTTGAAGACGCAATTTCTTCAGTGAAGCCCGTCAGAGCGGGGGTGCCGCAGGGAAGCTGCCTCTCTCCCGTATGCTACGCCTGGTATACCAACGACATTCCTGTCGTTGGGCAGGCGCAGCTAGCTCTATACGCGGATGACGCAGCCTACTTCGCGGCATCCTACAAGCCCGCCTACGCAGTGAAGCGCCTACAGCCCACTCTGGACGCCCTACCAGAGTGGCTCGACAAGTGGCGGCTAGCGGTGAACGTCGGAAAAACGCAAGCCATGCTGACCGGATATACAAAGCTTCCTGAACAACTGAACCTGCTTGGAGAAGATATTCCATGGTGCCCAGAGGTCACATATCTTGGCGTCAACATTGACCGGCGCCTTTCATTCAAAAAACACGTAGCAACCACCGTTGGAAGAGTCAAAGGAGCGCGCGCAGCGCTTGCACCCATCCTGCGGTCAGACCTACCGCTAAGGACTAAGGCGGGGATCTATAAGACCTACATCAGATCCCGCCTTACCTACGCAGCCCCGGCGTGGTACCCCTTCACGTCCAAGACCAACAGAAAGAAGTTGCAAGCGCAAGAAAATCTCTGCCTCCGTGCGATAGTGAACGCGCCACGCTACGTACGCAACACAACGATTGCACGGGATCTTAAACAAGAAAACTTGACCGCCTTTATCTCGAACCTGACTTCAAGCATGTTCAAGAGAGCCGACGCGTCAAGTCACAAGCACCTACAAGACTTAGCGCCGTTGCACGCACGACCCCCCGATGAACAAGGCAAGAGGAAAAGCAAACCCTACTCAAGGGACATGATACCACCAAAACAAGATGAAGATGAGAGAGCGAGTACGACAGTACGGAAGCCGCCGGCTGCCGCTGCCAGTGTCGCCGATCGGTCCGCTGGGCTTCTCCCGTGTAGGCGGGGGATCAACCTGGCGCGGCCTGATCGCCCTGGATGAGCGGAGGCCGGGCCTAGGCCCGCACACGTCGACTCCTCGGCACCGCGAAGAGGTGCGCGAACAATATTGAAACCAAAAAAAAAAAAAAACAAGCAAACTCAACGAGACACCACGCAAGAGCAAGCCAATGACAACACAGAACTCACTAAAAACTAAAAAGAGAAGCCAATACCAAAGAAAGAGAGAGAAATAATAACACGAAAGAAAGAGAGAGAGCGATTGTGAGGAGCCGCCGGCTGCCGCTGCCAGCGAGCTGATCGGTCCGCTGGGCTTCTCCCGTGTAGGCGGGGGATCAACCTGGCGTGGCTTGATCGCCCTGGTGGAGCGGAGGCCGGGTCTGGCCCCTCACCTAAAATCGACACCCTCAGCACCAAAAAGTGGTGCAAATAGACCCACCCCTAGTTAGGGGTGTGAGAAATGCCTGGGTCAGAGGGCACTGCCCTGACACCCACTCCCCACATCATACTACACGATGTGAGATGAAGAAGGTTGCGTTGCGTGAAATTCATTCAGTGCTCACCTCTCCTCAAGAAAACAACTCCGAAGAATAAATAACAAGAAGCTCTCAATACTTGTTTCTCTCAAGCAACACCCTCCTCGGCACACCAGCATAGTAAGGTGTATCCAGTACATCTTTTGGTCACATCGAGCCGGATCGTCGAGGAACGCCGTTCGAAACAAGAAGAAACTGGTCGGTCGATATGCCGGTCACACGCTCTACAGGAAAGGGGCGCCTCGCCGCCGAAGACCCCCTTTCGTCCTCGTCCGGTACTACCGCGACGAATCAAAGCGCGTGGACGGAGACCACGGCTCATACCGTCATGAGCCTCGAGACGTCACACACCACGACAACAGAAGCTTCATCGGAGTCGCAGGCGGACGCATCCGCTGCGGCACAAGCCTCCGTTGCGCACCCTTCTAGCGCGACGGAGGTCACCGTCACCACAGTGAGGCCAGACAAGAGGTCGAAAACCGAATCAGTCGCCCCGCCAGCCGCCAGGCAGGGCGACCCTCCGACAGAAGAATGGCAAGCTCGTCTCAGAGCCGTAGACAAGCTGCCGCCCGTTCGCCCAACAATGAAGACTACTGGGTCCGTCAAATCGAAGTCACGGGCCAAAGCACAGAAGCTCGCTCAAGCGAAGGCAGAACTCGCGCGCTACCAAGTAATGCTTATGGAAGCGCGCGTAGCCGCAATAGAAATTGAAGATTCGGATGACGACGAGGATGTCTCCGTATACTCCAAGGAAGACGTCGAATCACGTGTGGACACGTGGTTAACACAGCAAGAACCTGCAACGCCCGCAGCACAGCAACAACCTGCGGATCGACAGATGCCCGCAGCACAGCGAGAACCTGCGCATCAACAGATACCCACAGTACAGCAAGTTCCTGCAACAGCACAACAAGTACCTGCGCCGCGTCATCAAGACCCGCGTCAAGTACCATCGACATCGGCGGGAGCGTTTCATAGTCAAGAGCTCGCCCAACTGTCTTCAGCGATCACCATGGCAGTCAAGGCTGCCAGTCATCCAAGATACATCGAACTACCTGTCTTCAGTGGGAATCATCAAGAATGGCTGATGTTCCGCTCCGCCTACAATGAGACGGCAACATTATTTACGAAGTTCGAGAACATCAACAGATTACGAAGAAACCTGAAAGGAAAAGCCAGCGAAGCCGTTGAAGGGCTACTCATCAGCAACAGCGATCCTGCAGACGTCATGCGCACACTCGAATCCAGATTCGGAAAGCCGGAAGCCATCGCCATAGCGGAACTTAATACGCTGAAGGCGCTGCCACGACTCACAGAAAACCCGCAAGACACATGCACAGTTTCAAGCAAGATCACCAACGCTGTGTGCATACTTCAAGCTCTGGGCTGCGCACATTTCCTGTTTAATCCAGAGACAAGCAAGATACTGCTGGATAAGCTCACGCCTACCCTTCGTCACAAGTTCTACGAATTCGCCGCCAAACAACCAAGAGAAAATCCAGACCTACTGAAGATGGAGAAGTTTATGAAGACAGAAGCCGACCTGTGCGCACCTTACGCACAACCCGAACCAGTGGGCACTCAAGCACAGCCCACCTCACAGAACAAGCGCACATACAAAGTGCACACAGTCACAGAAGAACAACAAACCACAGCGAAGTGCGCGGTATGTGACAATACCGGACACACTACAACAGACTGCGAAAAGTTCAAAAACGTAGACAGCAACACAAGATGGGACATCGCCAAGAACAAGCATCTTTGTTTTCGATGCCTACGCTACAGAGCAAGAAACCACAGCTGCAAGCGACGTACCTGCGACACCAACGGCTGCAAGTACTACCACCACAAATTGCTACACTTCGTTAAGAAGACAGAACCTGCTAAAGAAAAGGAAACAACAGAGGCCGTCACCACTACTTGGACCGCCACACAGAAGCAATCTTACCTCAAGATTATACCAATCCAAGTGAAAGGGCCTACAGCAACAATCGACACTTACGCGCTGCTTGACGACGGATCCACAGTCACGCTCATCGACAGCAACATCAGCGACAAGATCGGGGCAACTGGGCCCATAGACCCGCTACGCATTGAAGCAATCAACAAGATGAAGACAGCAGAGACTCAATCTAGAAGAGTGAGCTTCGTGATTAAGGGTCTCAATAACCATGAGGAACCGATTCAAGCGAGAACAGTTATGAATCTACAAGTCTCAACGCAGGAAATTCCGAAAGAACAAATAGAGAAATGCGAACACCTGCGAGACCTCAGCCGCTTCCTCACTTATGAAAATGCGAAGCCACGCGTCCTGATAGGCCAAGATAACTGGCACCTGCTCCTGACATCGAAGATAAGAAGAGGCGACAAAAACCAACCAGTGGCATCACTCACGCCACTGGGTTGGGTACTGCACGGGAACCACACACGTTCTCTCGGCCGCAGCATAGACTTCGTCTCACACATCACAGAAGCCCGAGAAGAAGATAACTTGGAGGAAATGATGAAGCAATACTTCGCTACAGACGCACTCTGCCTCAACGCGAAGAAACCGTCGACAGATCCAGAAGAGACAGCCCGGCGTATCCTTATACAGAATACAGTCCACACAGAAGAAGGAAGATACGAAACTTCTCTGCTCTGGAAGAAAGAAGACTTCGCATTTCCCGACAATTACGAGAACACGCTGAAACGACTCTATGGCATAGAGAAGAAGCTCGACCGTGACCCGAAACTTAAAGAGAAATACACAGAACAGATGGAAGCGCTCATCACCAAGAAGTACGCAGAACCTGCACCGAAAGAGAAGACTCCAGGCAAAACCTGGTACCTCCCACACTTTGCGGTAATAAACCCAATGAAGCCTGACAAGCTACGAGTTGTGCACGACGCCGCAGCCAAGACAAAGGGAGTGGCCCTCAACGATGCATTACTAAAAGGCCCTGATCTCCTACAGTCACTGCCAGGCGTCATGATGCGATTCAGACAGCACAAGATTGCAGTGACAGCCGATATTGGGGAAATGTTCATGCAGGTGAAACTTCGGAAAGAAGACAGAGACGCGCTCAGATATCTATGGCGTCGGGATCGACGGGACGACAGACCACCAGAAGAGTACAGGATGACGTCGCTCATTTTCGGAGCCTCCAGTTCTCCATCGACGGCCATCTTCGTGAAGAATTTAAACGCCGAAGCAAACCAACAGACGCATCCCGAAGCAGCAATCGCCATAAAAGAAAAGCACTATGTTGACGATTACCTCGACAGCTTCAGAACCATAGAAGATGCGATTCGAATATCTAAGGGAGTACGAGACGTACACCTGAAGGCCCACTTCATCCTCAAGCAGTGGAAGTCTAACTCAACAAGACTTCTTGAAGCCCTCGGTGAACAGAACGCTTCAGAAGATGCAGAACTCTACGAAACCGAACAGAAAACAGAAAGAGTTCTGGGGCTAGTATGGAAACCGGAAGAAGATAAACTCACGTTCAATCTCAACCTGAACAGAGTACCACCACAGATCATAGAAGGGAAAAGGCCCACTAAGAGAGAGGCTTTAAAGGTTGTGATGTCTCTCTTCGACCCGTTTGGATACGCTTCTCCAGTAACAGCCAGAGCGAAACAGATCCTGCAAGAGATATGGCGCAGAGGCACAGCCTGGGATGACGAAATAGATGAAGATCTGTCTTTCGATTGGCAGACATGGATCATCCACCTGAAGAACCTCCGCGACGTGGCCATCCCGAGGTGCTACCTCGGTTACAGCGACGCCACCAACCTTCAACTTCATATCTTCACAGACGCCAGTGAGGTGGCCTACTCCACAGCCCTCTTCTGGCGAACAGAAGCTCCAAACGGCGAAGTCAACGTGTCACTCGTCATAGCGAAGGCAAGAGTCGCGCCTCTCAAGCTCACATCGATACCGAGACTAGAACTGCAAGCCGCAGTAATGGGCGCGCGCATCGCCGAAGCCGTCATGAAGGAGCATGAGAGAAAACCAGACTCCAAGGTTTTCTGGACTGACAGCAAGACAGTTTTAGCCTGGATCAAGACGGGCTCGCGATCCTACAAACCGCATGTGGCTCACCGTCTCGCAGCTATAGAGGAAAGCTCCACAGTCAATGAATGGCGTTGGGTACCAACAAAACTCAACGTAGCAGACGACGCCACCAGAGATGCTCCACCATCCTTCGACGCAAACCACAGATGGTTCAGAGGACCGGAATTCTTGTACGAGATCGAGGAAAACTGGCCCAAGGACACGTCACCTTCGACCCCAACATCAACGGAAGATGAAAGAGTCAACCACATAGCCAACAGCAAGACACAGAGGCTCGCAGAAGGGCTACCCGATGTCTCTCGCTTCTCTAACTGGGAGAGACTTCGCTACAGCACCGCGAGAGTCCTGCAGTTCATACAACTCTGCAGGACGAAGATAGAAAAGGTCAACTACAGGCGAACGAAAAGGAACCAAGAGAAAGATCCCGCGTGGAACAAAGTCAACAAGAAAACCACAGATCAGAAGAATAAACAGCCACTACAGAAAATAAGGACAGAAAAAATAAACTTCCATCCCGTCACTGCAGAACAGCTGATAAGGGCAGAAGAACTCCTCATGCGCTCTTCGCAACAAGAGTCCTTCACGGAAGACATAGAGAACATTGCAAAAGAGAAGCCCATCGACAAAGAAAGCCGTCTACGTCAATTAAGTGTCGTATACAACGATGGAAGATTGACGCTTAGAAGCCGCATAGACGCCACCACGCAAATCACAGAAAGCGTCAAAAGCCCGATGATCATAGACGGAGATCATCCTACAGTCAAGCTATGGATCAAGAGTGTACACGTCCAGCTGCATCACGCTGGCGTCGAAGCGACAGTGAACGAATGTCGCCAACAATATTGGGTTCTGCGCCTTCGACCTACAGCTCGAACCATAGTAAGAAGATGCCTTCACTGCAGAATGAAAACTCAAACGCCGCCGTACCCGAGAACAGGAAACTTGCCGTCATGTCGCTTGGCACACCACAGAAGACCCTTCACCTTCACAGGACTCGACTACTTCGGCCCGCTGACAGTTACCGTGGGGCGCACGCATCAAAAGCGATACGTAGCCATCTTCACTTGCCTAACGAGCCGCGCTATTCACCTAGAACTGGCGAACTCACTCAGTACATCTTCAGCAGTCATGGCACTTAGAAGAATGATCGCCCGACGAGGTTGCCCAACAGAGATCTGGTCGGACAATGGGACGAATCTGACGGGAGCCAACAAAGAACTACGGCAAGCCATCGATACCGCGACAGCAGAAGAGGCAGCAAAACGCACGATCTCCTGGCGTTTCATACCTCCCGGAGCTCCGTTCATGGGAGGGGCATGGGAACGCATGGTGCGATCTGTGAAGACAGCACTCACAGCAACACTCCACGAGAGAAGACCAACAGAAGAAGTCCTCTCCACCCTTCTGGCAGAAGCCGAATACACGGTGAACAGTCGCCCGCTGACCCACGTATCCGTCAGCGCGGACGACCCGGAAGCCTTAACACCGAACCACCTGTTGCTGGGAGGACCCGGACGAGTACCGACACCTGGAACCTTCGACGAACGAGATACCCTGACGAAGGACAGCTGGCGCGCAGCACAGAGACTGGCCGACATGTTCTGGGGCAGATGGCTACGAGAGTATCTCCCAGAACTTCAAAACCGGCGGGAGCCACACGGAAGAGGACCCACAGTACAGATCGGGGATCTAGTCCAGATCATCGACCCCAATCTGCCACGCAACGTATGGGTTCGTGGAAAAGTTATCGCCACGTATCCAGGGCCTGATACAGTCGTGCGCACCGTCGACGTGAAGACTAAAGGAGGCATCCTGCGGCGTCCAGTAAGGAAGATGGTGATCCTGCCTATTGAAGACGTGTCTCCAGCACCGGCAGCAGATGCGACGAGGTCACACGGCGGGAGAGATGTGCAGGACGACGCCTTCAAGAATAGTTCATAAGTTATAGATAGTTGTAATATAGTTAAAATTGTATCGTACCATATTTGTAAGTGTAAATAAATAATAATAGAATAGGTGCTCTCCATAGGGTAAGGCTCCAACCAACGGAGTAGCGATAGGTGCGAGTGAAAGGGAGCATGCGCCTGAGCGAGAGGCAACATACGCCTCTCCCATTGGCCGAGCGCGCCTCGCGCACTCTCGCTGCGCACGACTAGACTGTAGAGAATAGGCGGCTTATAAACAGGCCCATTTTGCTGTGAAATTCATGATCCTAGTAGCTCCATACTCGCGCACGGATTCCCTACGTAAACCACGGAACTCGGGGGTGTTTTATTGAAAACACCCTCCGATTTCTACCCCTCCTCGAGGGCGAAGATTGCCATCGCATTGATAGCCCACTCCTCGGCTGGCCCGGAACTGCGTCGCAGATGCCGCAGCCGTAGGTTTGCAGAATCGCGCGACTGAAGCAACCCAGCTGCCATGAGCCCGCCCAGCGACTACAACGCGGCCGAGCCTGGCAACAAATGCCCTGATGCCCCAAGGAAGCCACGCGGTCAACTGAGGACCCCCGCACGGGACAGACCCCTGTCCACCCGGCGGGTCCCAGTTGACAATGCAGAAGCCGACGAAGAAGCGCGGCGGTACCGGGAGTTCCGGCGCTCCATAGAGGAGACCCTGGAAGCCGCCCGCCGCGAACGCGCAAGCTGGGAAGCGGAGGCGCAGAGTGACGACTCCTCCTCTGCCTCCTCTGCTGTCCCCGCTGAAACTACCATGCCAGTGGTGGTTATCCCGGACTCCCCGGAATCGCCACTACCCGAGACGACCATGCCCGCCAACCCTCCGGCCCCCAGAGTGCGCAGGAAGCGTAGTGAGGAGGCCGAGGTAGTTGACAAACGCGCCTGTGCTCGACCCCCAGCCCGAATGGACTGGGCCGCAACTGCCACGCAAGAAGCGCACCCCTTGACGTATGCCGCAGTAACCACGGCAACGTCAAAAACCACCACTACGACATCTACCACGAAGACCGCTCCATCCAAGGAAGCCACACAACGCCGCCCTCCCGCCCCACTCCCCCGGGGTACGAAAGAGACCGCAAGATCTACCGTCACACTCCCAGAGGCCGTGGCATCGACCTCTAAGACCGCCCACATACCGACCAACACGTCGAGCGCACAACCGGCATCACTACCGCAACCACCGAAGGAGCGGTACCCGCCAATAGTGCTAGAAAGCTTCCCTAACAGCACCAAACACCTCCGGGTGCTGAAAGGGAAACTAGGAAGACCGCCATCCGTGCGCCCCTTCAACAAGGGCGTACGCTTCACTCCAGCCGACGGGGATGAATACAGGGTCATCCAGGCCTATCTCAGCAGCCTGGATGAATCGGAACGGATGACCTGGTTCACCTACTCACTCCCGAAGGAAAGAAGCTTGAAGATAGCGATAAGAGGGCTTCCGGCGGACTCAAAACCGGACGAAATAAAAGAAGAACTGACAATGCTCGGGTTTGAACCCGAACATGTCAAGAAAATAGCTGCGCGAAGGGGCAGACCAGGCTGCATATTCTTCGCGCAACTAAAGAAGACTCCAGAACTCACTCCCGGCATCTACGAAGTTGAGGAACTCCTATGCATGCCGGGAGTCAAGCTTGAACACTGGCGTGGGAGGAGGGGCCCAGCACAATGCCACAGATGCCAGGCATTTCGGCACTCCTCCCACAACTGCTTCCGGAGGCAGGCGTGCGTGCGGTGCGGGGGTGAGCACTACGCGCGCGACTGCCCACGCCCACTGGACGAACCAGCAACGTGCGCAAACTGTGGCGGAGCGCACACTGCTAACAATCCCCGCTGCGCTGTGTTCCGCGAGGAGGCGCGGAATAAGCGCGCGGGGACCACAGCACGTACCACGCAGAACCCACCAGAAAGGCCACCCCAACAACATGTCGTGCCCCAGCAGCCGACAACAACCAAGCCCGACAAGACATCTCCGGCATCCCTCATGGCTCCCGCCAACAACCCGCCCCCACGCGGTGTTAGTCATGAGGGTAAGAAGAAGAAAAAGAAGAAGAAGAAACCCAAGGGACCGCGGAAGGGCGCACCCCAGCCACCCGCCCCCTCATCAGAAGAAATCATCCCTCCGGCCCAAGCACCACGTGGTAAGGCGGAGAGACAAAGAAGAGAACATATACCTGCCTCGCTCCCACGCGCGAGCGAGACAGGTTACAAGAAGACTAGGACAGCGGCGGAGCTCGAACTCATCGAGACCGCCCTCTGCACCCTGCAGGAAGTGCTCCAGGCGCTCAGGGAGGGGGCCGACCCTATCCCGCTAGTATTAGCGGGGGTGGGTAAGCTCCTTGCCTGCCGCTAGGAAGCACTTCCCTGTGACCCCCGACGCTGCCGCGACGCCCCGGCTACAGGGCCGGCCAGGGCGCGCCAACTCCCGCCTCCCGAACGACTCGCTCACTGGGCTTCCCGGAAGAGGGATTCCCCCGGTGGGCTGATGTTGACTAGGGAGGCAGAAGAACCCGGACTTGACCACTTACCCCAATCATGAAGAGAATGCCAGCACCCGCTGACATACACCCCCACGACCCGACTGTATGAACAGTCGGCGCAAGACAACCGCGTAAAGGGGCCACCCGCGCCCGAAGACGCGTCCGTGCGGAACACACCGTTCCGCGCGAAGAAGAACATGTCTGTGAAATTCATTCAGTGCTCACCTCTCCTCAAGAAAACAACTCCGAAGAATAAATAACAAGAAGCTCTCAATACTTGTTTCTCTCAAGCAACACCCTCCTCGGCACACCAGCATAGTAAGGTGTATCCAGTACAGTCATATTCATATTTTTATTATTTCATACTTTTTAGTAACTAAGCAACGGCTGTTAAAAAAAATTCTGAATGACTTATGCTACGAATAAATATTAATTCGTAGTTTCTTATGTAATGTTCTACTACAAATAAAAACGTTTACAGATTTATCACAAGATTTTAATATCTTATTGGCCTTTTACTGCGCTGCTCCCATCCCAACCCTATCAGGTCATGGCCCCAGCCAAGGCCATAGCCAAGTGGTAAAGGTATTGAATTACAGACATGCAGAGTCCAAATTTTACAAAGTTTTCCGGCCAGTCTAACTATGGGGCTTGGGCATTTGCCATGGAGATCTTCCTGATTGACTGTGACCTATGGGACTGCATACAAGGTACTGTAACCGATTAGACAAAGAAGCGGGATGCTAACGCTCGATCGAAAATTTGTCTGTGTGCAGAGAGTATTTATCGTCCTATAGTAAACGCACAAACAGCCCAAGAGACGTGGATAGCCCTAAAAAATGCATATGCAGACAGTGGATTGACACGGAGGTTGTCGCTACTACGAAAATTATTCAGGATTAAATTAAATGATTACCCGAACATGGAGGTTTATTGTACAGAAATACAAGCGACACTACAAGATATAAAGGCAGGTTTAGAAAATGATTTTTTTGGAATTATAATGTTAGCTGGACTTCCAGGAACATACAATCCATTAGTAATGGCTTTAGAACATTCAATTGTCAAAATCACATCAAGTAGCGTTGTGGCTGCCCTATTGAAGGAAGGCCAACGCAATGTACATGATAACGGTGATTCTGTCTTAATGTCAAAGACAAATAAGGAGCCTATGAAGAATAATAAGATGATAATATGCCATTTTTGTAATAAACGGGGGCATTTCAAGTTGTAATGTAAGCAGTACCAGGAATCCAAAAAGGGAAGAAATACTGCGGCTACTGCAGGACCATCTACAGGACTAAGCAGCGTGAGTTGTGGAACTAGTTAACTGCCAACTTGGATAAATTTAATGACATTTTTCAGATCAGTGGTCTTGAAGAAATTGCTTTAAGCAATAAGACCACCCTCTATACGTTGTTATGTTTTATTGTAATGTTATTTTTAAGGTATGCAAATAAAGCATTTTCAATCTATCTATCATCGCTGCCCTTATTTTCGCCGACAATCCTTCTGCCTGAAACTGACGATATCCCCAACATGTTAGCGGTTTTATAGCACAATCCATTAACCACCAATGCTTGTCTTTCGGCCACGCAAAAAATGTGTGTTTATACGCCTTCATCACTATACACTTTTCGGAAGCACTCTAAGACTTTCGAGGACGTTTCTTAACAGGAGATACAATGACTTTCGTTGTTGAAGACCCCGGTTCAAGCTTTGGTGTGGAGGCTCTAGCGAATATTATATTTTCGTAAAAATAAACAAAAACTGAACACAACTCTCAATAACTATAAACGATAAAAAACAATAACAAATAACAACGAAATTCACCAATAACAAGAGAGACAATCGGCGAGAAACACATTCGAATCTAAAACTTTAAATGTGAATTACGAAGAAGCAAAAGTGGCGTCAGCTGGAAAATGTTGACCATCCCGCCAGTGTGGCAGTTAAAAAAAATATGTTACACTTTGTTTTTAAGGCCTAAATATATGCGTAAATATGTACGCGCATAAAAATGTGTTTTATTAGTTAATACTTAAGTAATAAATTATGGCCATAAATATTTGTTATAAGTTAAGTGCTTCATCCGTGCCAAAATTAGTATAATTTCTAAGTTCTTGCCATTTTTTGCACGGTTAACCCCTTTGTTTACATTTTTGATCTCGAATTTAAAAACGAGATTAATTATTATTATTAATTATTATTATTATTAATTATTACATAATAATGGGTGATTTAAATATACATCACCCAGTCTGGGGTTGTGAAGTTTCAGATCCACTTGCAGATTATCTTTTTAATATTATGGATAATAAAGGCTTATGCCTATTAAATTCAGGATCTCCTACCCGTCGTACAAAACCTACTGAACGGATTAGCGCTGTTGATTTAACCTTAGTATCAGCTAGCTTAGCTCCCTCAATGACTTGGAAAACTTTATTCTCTACTTTTGGTAGTGACCATTTTCCAATTCTTTTTGATCTACCCTTTTCAAAAATCGAGCCAATGCCATTCAAACCTTTATTACAGTATAAATTAAATAAAAATACACTTTCAGACGAATGGTCAAAATTTTCCTCATTCCTTGAAAACCTTATTTCTGAACTTCCTCCCATTCTTCCTCATTCCTTAAATGAATGTCTCAGCTCACTTATAAATTGTATGCATACAGCTGCTAAAAATTCTTTTCCTGCAAAGGTACAAAATTTGACTCATAGGTCCCCTCCATGGTGGGATCACGAGTGTACAGTAGCAGTGTCAAATAGGAAGAGCGCTGAGGAAATGTATTGTGAGAATATGACAAATGAAAATTTTGATAATTTAACTACAGTTTCGTTTAATACAAAACAAATTCTACACTCTAAAAAATCAGAGGGGTGGAAAAATTACTGCTCAACTATTTCTCCTCATGTTCATTCAGCTTGTGTATGGAAGTCAATACGAAAATTTCGTGGCTCTTATAGGGAACCTTCCCCTCCTTACCCTAATAATATGAGTTGGTTTGAACAATATATGGATAGACTGGCTCCTCCGTTTGTTCCCAATTATTTTAATTCTTTGTCTCATTCTCTTACTCATGATGCAAGTTCCCTTCCATTTTCCTTGCAGGAATTGCGTCTTGTGCTTTCTTCTCTTAAAGATTCTTCTCCTGGAGCAGATGGAATCCCTTATTCTTTTTTGATCAATGCTGGAGAAAAACTTTTAAGTTATTACCTTGAAATGATAAATTTGATGATTGATGTAGGTATTGTCCCATCGGCAATGAAAACCCAAATTATTATACCAATTTTAAAGCCAGGTAAAGATCCTGAAAATCCTGATAGCTATCGTCCAATAGCCATGTCTTCTGTATTGACGAAGATAGTTGAACACCTAATAAAAAATCGACTTGAATGGTTAATTGAAAGTAAGAATCTTTTACCTGAATCTCAATATGGTTTTCGAAAAAGCAGAGGTACTTTAGATAGTTTATCTTTATTTGTTACTGATATAAGACTCTCATTTTCAAGAAATGAGTCCATTGTTGCCGCATTTCTTGATATATGTTCTGCTTATGATAATGTTATACTTTCAGTTCTAAAATATAAGATGGAAAGCCTATGTCTTCCAGGTAAACTTATAAATTTTATACTTAATTTATTTATAGACCGTACAGTTCAACTTAGAGTTGATGGTGAAATTAAATGCTCTAGATCTTTGTTTAAAGGTCTACCTCAAGGTTCTGTGCTTAGTCCACTTCTTTTTAATATTTACACCTATGACCTTAATAGGTTTGTTTTACCTTATTGCAGATTACTACAATATGCTGATGATCTGGTGTTATACGTTGCAAATCGTGACATTTCAAATTCGGCCCAGATCATATCGCAAGCTCTTGAGTCATTGCACATCTGGTTAGGTAATAATGGCCTAGATATTGCTCCCCTAAAGAGTTCTGTTGTTATTTTTACCAGAAAACGGCTAAAACCAAGACTTGACATAATGTTAAATAACACAAGAATACCTGTTGAAAATGAAAAAAAATTTTTAGGTCTCATTTTAGATAGCAAGTTAAACTTTTTGTCACATTTAAACTATATTTCAGTAAAATGCGAAAGAAACCTTAATATTATAAGGTGTTTGGCTGGTGTTTGGTGGGGTGCTCATCCTTATTACCTAAAGCTTCTCTATAATGCTATTATTCGTAGTGTTATAGATTATGCTTCATTTTTATATGAACCCGCTTGTAAAAAGGCACTCAACAAACTAGACTTGATCCAAGCAAGAGCTCTACGCATTGTCATAGGTGCAATGAAGTCAACCCCTAAAAATGCGATGCAAGTAGAATGTGACGACCCTCCTTTTGATTTAAGACGCCAATATCTATCAGATATGTTTTTATTTCGTTTGTTCCAGTTTTCCTTCCATCCCATTTTCCCAAAATTACAACTTTTGTATAATTACACTTCTCTGCCTTATTGGAATCATAAAAAAACCCCTTGTTTAGTTGTAAGTTATGCAAAAATTATGAACCTGAAATACACTACTCATAGAACTCTTAAAATTGCTCTATTTGAATTTGATTACCAATGTGCCTTATTTAAACCCACTATACATCTTAACTTAGATTTATTGAAAGGAGATGTTTTTGCTAATAAGCATTTTCTTAGGGTTAAAGATACATTTTGGCATGGCTGGCATTACATCTTCACAGATGCTTCTAAAATGGCACAAAATGGGTGTGTTGGTGTTGGTTTATTTCATCAAAACTACAATATAGTTCAAAAGATTAAGTGCCCCCCTGAAACTTCTGTGTTTGTTGGAGAATGTAGGGGTATTATGGAGGCAATCAACTATATATTGTTGTTTAAATTAAATAAAACCGTAATTTTTTCAGATTCATTAAGTGCTCTTCAAGCCTTTCACAGTAATCCCTTCAAAATAGGTTCCAAGAACTGGATCATATTTAAGTGCAAGGAACTGTTGATGAGATGCTTAGCTTTAGGTTATTCTGTTCAGTTAGCCTGGATTCCGAGTCATAGCAATATACCTGGAAATGAAATGGCAGACAAGACTGCAAAGCAGGCAGTTATTTGTGGTGATAAAGTACCATTCAAAAATTATCCCCAAGACCTTTTGCTTCTCCCTAGTCAAGATTTAAAGCTGAGGTGGTCGAAAAGGTGGTTAGTAAGCAGTAAGCGAACTGGATATAACTATGCCAAATATCAACCGAATATTCAATGTAAACCCTGGTTTTTTAAATATAAATATAATAGAAAAATTATATCGACAATATCAAGATTGCGATTTGGCCATTGCTGTTCTGGTGTTCATTTAAAAAAACTCAGAATCAAAGATTCCTCTATATGCGAGTGTGGTATAGATGAAGCCAATTTAAATCACATCTTCTTTTCATGCCCCATTTTCGACCATAAATCATTATTCGATTCATTAATACAATATAAATATCCATTACCTGTACATATAGACAACATTCTATGTAATATAAATCATATTTCAATATCCATAATATCATGTTTTGTAAATACAAACAATATTAAATTGTAGTTCTCAGTTGTGTGTAAATAATTTTAACAGTATCTCATGTAATTTTTTGTTTTTTTTTTTTTCTCTCATTTTTCATTATAAATAATACATTATCACATTGTATTTTCTGTAGTTAGTAAGTTTTAGATATTTTTCCATTGTTTCAGATATGTATATAATACACCAAATTCAAAATCCCGTTCAAGATTAGAATATCCTTTCTGACGTGACATTGGCAAAAATGTTCTAAACAATTGCCATAAAAAAAAAAAAAAAAAAAAAAAAAAAAAAACGAGATATTCGTTGTAATGCTTAGTGATTAGGATTACTGCATATTGAGCAAGAGTGATGATGAGTTCCAAAAGAACGTTATCTCAAATGTCTACCACTACCAGCGCTAACAAAAGCCTGGTTAAGAAGGTAAAAACTGTCGATTTTAATAATTATCTTCACAAAACATTGCGGGAAAGTGGTCTCTATTTAAAGCATCCTCCAGATAAATCTACAGCTTCACAGGAAACTATTCATATCACTCGTAATATAAAAAAGAACCTGGAGAAACATTACGAATATCCTAGAAATGCATCAGATCTTTTGTCAAATTTGAAGAAGGAATGTGAGGATCTGAACATTTTCAAACACTACCTGTTCCCTAATATTGTAAGAATATCAGAGGATGGCATTGATGAATATCCAGAAAAGGACAGTGTAATTAAAATTTTGATGTGTATCCAAATTCTGCAAAATAAACTAGCTGAATTCATTTTTGAGAAAGCAATTGACTTGGCTGCCGATAACAAGTGTGCACCATGGATACAAATGATTTTAAAATGTTTTAAATGCTCAACCCTGGACAGTATTGATGCTGAAAAAATGTCATCAAATCTTATCAGCTTAATGGACACCTCTTCAGAGAAGATGGTGCGTTTAGAGATAATTACTGCTATACCAGACATTATCGGAGATCAAGAACATAGTAATATTTCAACAGAGTTGATCAGAATTTTAAGTGAAGATCATGACCTTATACCTGGTGTTTTAGAATGTCTTTCTGAACTCTGTTTATCAGATGACCAATATGAACTTCTCCAAAAGAAAATTTTGAACATTCTTGTGTGTTTACCAAAATGCAATTATTTTCCCAATTTTGTGAAATTCTTGCTTAACTCCAGTCGCATAAGTGACAACTCAAACTTAGAAGCAGTTCAGGGGTTGCGAAATGCTCTAGGCTGGTCAACATCTTTGGCGAAGGTTCAAGACATAGCAACAAGCCAGGTTCTTACTGCATCTGCAATCAGGACTTCAATGGTCTCATCTAAAGCAATAGCCAATGCTTGGTTAAAAGTAGTATCAAACTGCAAAGTAAGTACTGACCATAAACCGATTGATATTGTGATTTTATTAATACTTTTCTCAATATCTGAAGAAAAACACAAACAAGTTGAAAATTTTATCAGAAAACAAATAAAATTAGACATATTAAAGGAAGATTTGTTAGATGAATCATTTGAGAAATTTCAAACCATAATTAAAAATTATTTGACACATTTGTTTGAACTTGCTAACTCACTTTTAAAGACCAAGAGTGACCCTGTGGTGGAAACATTTGCATCACACATGTATACTCTGATATTTTCTAAACTAGAAGACTGCTGCCAAACAACTGTTGCTGAGCTGCTTCAGTTTGGATTGGATGCAAAACAATGTGTTATGAGTATTATGCACATACTTAACACTGTTGCATCAAACAATTTGTCTTTGTTAAAACCACAAAGTGTTCAGATGCTGACTCTGTTAGATGTAATGGACGACATGCAATTAGCTGAAGTAAGAGCTGTCATGAATTTGCTGTGTGGGCTTGCCTTTGGTTATGAAAATTCACCTATTAGAGATGATATGCATATGATTATAAAAAAAGAACTAGGCACATCTGACACAAAGCTAAAAATACAAGGCATATTTGCTGGGATTCATGCAGTTAAATACTTAATGGCTACCGATGAAGATGATGAGACTAGAGAAATTCCTGATGACATAAGTTACAGTTCAGTTACTCATTTGGCAGAGGGTAATCAGCGTGAGGCAGCACAAATAATAGAAATGATTAGCATAAATACAAAGCAATTTCCTGATATGACTGCTTTTTTTTATGATGAGCTATGTAACATTATTTCAAGTGCAACTTGCATAAATAAAAACTTCTTGGCATGGTTAACAGATGCTGTTACAAATGATTTACAGCAAAATTTTATAGTTGATACTCTACAAACTGAACAGATAGGTGATTTAAAACTATGTATGCAACATTGCCTAAATGCTGACAGTGAGATAGATGAAGTAATAGCTATAAATATTGCAGGACTAATGATGCAGTCCAAAAGTGAAGTATGTGTGAATATACTCTCTCCTCTATTCCAACTTGTTCAAACACTTCATTGCAAGCAGCATGAAGGAAATTTATCCAGCATTGATGCTTTACTAGGATGTGCTGTTGTCATGATCAAGTATGATATTGACTTGATAGAAGATATGGATTCTGGTTCTGTAAATCATATTCTAGACTGTTTGGTACATTGTGTGAATTGGTTCAGAGAATTATTGAATGCATTTGCAAATCAAGATGATGAAACTCTTAAAAATAAAATTCTTAAAAGAGTTATACAAATAGAAGAATTAGAAAGAGTAATCACTGAAATTATCATGATAAGCAAAATATCTTACAAACCTCCAATTAGTAGTTTTAACATTTGTAAGTATACTGGTGAAAATATTGAGAAGAAACCTGTCAAAGTTCAGAACACTAAACAAAAGCCTCAAAAGAAAAATGCTACTGATGATACTGTATTACCAGAAACAGCAAAGTCACAAGTCACTCAAGTCAATAACACTGTTAAAAATAAAATAGATGTTATCCACAACATTGGGTTCAGACAACTGAATTTAAACTTGCTTCAACTACTTAGTCTAAATATGACCAACGAAAATGAATCTGAAACCGAATTAACTGTGAAAACGTTGAAGTTTTTACTAACAACTGTTAATAATAACCTTGAAAATATTTTGGTATCGAAAATTAAAAGAACAACATTCCTCACCAAGCAAGAAAGTACTATGTATGACCCTAAAAAGGCTGAAAAATTTGCTACACATATTAGTGAAATATTGCCAAGATTGATTCCTCACATGGAGTTTCTTACCTCTTATATAGAGAGTCACATTTCTGTTAACAATCAGGATGATACTGGATTTTTATATACTGCAGAAATGTTGGAATACATCTCATGTTTAGAAAGTGTTTACAATATGCTTACAATATTTTTCAAATGGATTGGTTTTAGAAATCATCACAGTGCATTGCTTAAGACTTCCCTTAGAAGTGTTGCAAATTCAGACAGTGCCATAATTTCATTCAAAGACCTCTTAATAGCCGTTACAAAAAAGTTTGAAAATCATGAAAATTACTGCTTACAACTTTCAACTGCTGCATCATTAATAGAACTAATAAAAGCTTTACAAAATTATTCTGACAGTAAACTGATTCTTAAAATATTGAGAAATATGGCTCAAAATTTCTTGTCTCAACAGTGGAAGACCCCTGATGGTGCCCTGGAAAAGGGATTCCATTTTAACCAGTGCGTTGATCGCTTAGCTTCTATCTATTTTATAAATAATGAAATACCTGCACTGAAAACCTTGACACTTCAATTGATGAAGGATATCCAGTATTTAAAAACTCGAAATGATACACTTACTTCACTGAAATGCATAAACAAAGCCAATTTTCCAATATTATATAGAAATCTAGGAACATCTCTTTATGAAGCCACCAAAAGCTGTTTAAATAAAGGGATGACTAACTCTGAACATCTGGATCTTTGGAAAGATGTTGCATCAATAATGAAGCACATGTCTGATATTGCTAAGACCCTTGACACTAGAAATAATTTATCAGCTTTCTTCAAAAAGTCTCTTTTGGTGTTAAAGTTGTTCTTATCTCAAGGGATACCAATTCTGGAAATACAGTTCAAGAATGAGACTCAAGAAGTGTTAGAAATACTTAAAATCCTTCAACAGTCGACTAGATTCTTACAATCATTGTGCTGTCATTCACGCTTAAAGAAAGACACAGCTTTAATGAGTAAAGTTCCATTTATGAGGCAATTGCTCGAGACATTAATTTACAAGGTTAAAGCAGTTCTAGCAGCGAATGATTGTTCTGAAGCATTTTGGATGGGTAATTTGAAAAATAAAGACATTCATGGTGACATAATAGCAACACAACAAAGCATTGAGAGTGAAGAATCTGTTGAAGATTGTGATGATCAACTTCCTGAGGATGATGATAGTGGAGAAAGTGATGATGATATGATCAATCCTGACTCTAAAAGCGTGAGTGATATAGTTTGATTATTTTATAAGTGTTAACTTCCTATTAAATGCAGCTGTAAGCTGTGCAGCAGAAATATGTTTTATATTATGTGATTAGGTAACGGAACAAACAAGCAGTAACTTCTGCCTACAACAGATGCATTTCGTCAGAATAGACAAACTTTAAAATTAATTTCTACATATAGTGTGTGAATTACACACTGGTGATCTGTACATCTAGATTGGCATCTAATTCACATGCTCGAAGAGGTTAACGGTTTATACTTCTGTTTTGCAGATCACTAATGAGTAGGTGGTAAGGACTACTTAAAGGGCACATTTTGCATTTTTAGTATTTGTTGGCTAATGAAGCAAAGATAGCTATGGACAACCGTGCCACAGGAATGAAGCGCTCGTAGCGAAGTTTACTTGGCTGTTCTCAACCGATCAGCAAAGTTAAGCAACGTCGCGCGCGGTCATGAGTTGGATGGGTGACCGCTAGTGACATTACTACTGAGCGTTTCCGTGCTTCGGAGGGCACGTTAAGCCGTCGGTCCCGGTTGTCGTCTTAGGATGGCAATCGTTATAGCATGGTGGTAGGGCATTTTGCGAATGCCCACCTGGCTAGCTACCACCCTCAAGTAGAAAATCTGTCGCCAAGCACCTAACGGTGTGTTCCGGCAGCTGTCCTTGAGAGCCAGTACTACTAGGTTAGCCTGAACAACATCTTCGATCACATCATCACTTACCATTAGGTGAGATAGTGGTCAAAAGCTAACCTATCAGGCATAAAAAAAAAAACTCAGCCTTACTGCGGGGTTGAACTTCATTGCATGTGGAAAGGGCATTTTACAAATGGTTGCCTGGCTAGCTATCGTCAAGTAGAAAATATGTCGCCAAACACCTTAGTGTGTTCCGGCTGTAGTCCTTGATAGCCAGTAATTCTAGGCTTACTCATCACTTACCAACAGGTCAGATAGTGGTCATCTCAGTTGCAAAAAAATAAATATACCTAGGCTTATATTATTATAGTACTTAACATGCCAATATTTTAAATTCCTCACCAGTTAGGTTTAGAGATGTAACCAAAAAATTTTTAATAATTTACCCTGGCCATTTTTATTTTATTAGATCAAATATGTACCTATTTCTTTTCTATTCAATGAGCTACCCCACATGCTAGGGTGTAAAGTTTTTAGTTTTGACATACTCATGTATTGTAATCCCCATAAAAAATATTACATAAATCCAAAGCTTTTAACATTAATTATATTCTTGTAGTTGGCCTGTTTTCTTATATATAACTAGCTGTACCTGCGACTTCGTTCGCGATTGCCATCCATGCAGATTAATTATTAACATTTGACCTACGAAGAAATAATAAGTCTATTTATTCGTAGCATTTGACCACTGTTTATCTCATATTAAGTAATGCTGTCTGCGGTGGAGCATTTTTTAGTAAAACATAACTGAGATAGGAGCTTTTTACTTTGGATTTGATAACTCCCAGGTTCTATTATCCAGAAGACAGTAGGTAACTCAGAGAGTTCCTTTGTGGTTCGCACAATAAATTTTGAAGAACTTTGTGAGTGTCTTTGTAATTTCAATTGTAAACGACATCTTTTCGATGATGCTCTCCTTCTTTGGCGGTAAACGAAGATATATTAGATTATGCACTTCCATTGCACAGTCTCCGAAAAAAGATGGATTGTTTAAAGAACTGATTTAAAAAAATTATTTAAGTAAATAGTCTGTAGCTGATATTTAGCGGATAAATCTCAAAATTCTCCAATAATACAATGGAATTTTCGTAGACGCCCATACATAAAAAATATTGATTGAGTAATAAAAACCTTAAATAATATTAAATACTAAGATTGCAACAAAATGTCAATAAAGAGATATCAGGAAGCTAAGCCGAATGAGAGTAAACAAAAAACAAAGTTGTTGCATTCCTCAGCTGCGCCCAAAAGGACTCTTAGTATAGAAGGTTCGAATCCCGCCGCGGGCCTGAGCTTCACCGCATAGTGGAAGGGCCCTTACTACCGCCCACCCTCAAGTAGAAAATCTGTCGCCAAGCACTTAACGGTGTGTTCCGGCAGCTGTCCTTGAGAGCCAGTAATTCTAGTATAAGCCTGTTAACACCTTCGACATCATCGTCACTTACCACAAGGTGAGATTGTGGTCGTAGGTGTACCTAACAGCAATACTGAGAAAAAAAGAATTTATGAAATCTGACTACGCGTTAGTAAATTACAACTAAGTGTACATTTTGACTTACCTACATCCCCTCTCCCAAGGGAACCATGCATGCTAAAAAGTAGGTATATAATGTTCTACCTCGTAGAATGAACACAAATGCGCGGCCAGGATACAGACAGACAAAAATAATAAAAATACAGTTTTAGCATCAGTATCAGCTACACTGTTCTCAATTATTTTTTTCAAAATATCTTCAATTTACAGAATTGGACCTGTTACAGTTTTATTATGTATAGATTTAATGTTTTCAAATTCAAATCCATTTATTTCAGGCAAAATTGTACCCATATTCACCAATTATAATATAAAATCTAACACATTATTACATTGATAATAACTTGTCCTTTATGTTGTTAGAGAAGGCAATTTTATTGTTCTGACTAAACAATGTGATGAGGGTAGGGATATGATGATGCTATACCTACACAATCTCACTTGATACACAGTGATGCTGAGTTCAGACTCGAATATGGTACACAGGCTTCACACAGAATGGGAACTGCCTCTCAATTACAGCTCTTGGAACACTGTTAGGTACTTGGCAACAGACTTTCTACTAGAGGATGGTAAGTGAAACGTTCGCAAAATGCCTTACCACCATGTAGTAGGTATGTAATAGAGGTGAATGTAAATTAATTCGCTCAGCCGTTTCGGGTGCGAGTGTTATCATTGCTTATTCCCACAAGTTCTTTAAACAATACTTTTAGAAATGCGTTTCCATAGATCAGGGTTATAAAGGGCTTTTATTAAATGCTGATAGGCATCTCACCTGGTATGAGTGAATATGTGGTTGAAGATGGTAAACCTAGAATGGGAACTGGCTCTCTACGACGGCTGCCGGAACACACTTTTTGGCAACAGATGTTTTACTTGAAGGTGGACCTAGCCAGACGGGCTTTCGCAAAATGCCCTGCCAACATAGAATGTGCTATATTGTCCTCCAATTGGAGAACCGATCGAAAAATGATCAGTGTCCAAGCATAACCACCCACCACTTACGATTACACGAGTAGGAGTGTAA
Source organism: Plagodis pulveraria (assembly GCA_963890685.1). Taxonomy (NCBI): domain Eukaryota; kingdom Metazoa; phylum Arthropoda; class Insecta; order Lepidoptera; family Geometridae; genus Plagodis; species Plagodis pulveraria. Next base: position 10,155,057 of record OY982950.1, read on the forward strand.
GTATAATATAGAAATGGGCTATATAAGTACAATCCAGTAGAGTATTCCCAAGAAAAGGTAGTTAATTAGACGCTCGGCCATAAAATCGAAACCGGAACCATTATGAGCCAGAACATTACGAAGGGTGACTATATGTTTGGTTTAGCAAGACTTACTTTACTGAACCCACCTCGAGATAGGGAAAGAAGATATGCTGGTATCAGTTAGTTAAACGATAAACGAAAGAAGGACGTGCACTGAGCTCTCACGCTTGGACTGCGGCTTGCGCACAGAGAAATGTCATTTCTCCAGGGACTGCGGCACTTTCCATATGCTCAAAAGGCCTGGGAGCGGTTCGTGTGTTGTCAATTTTGAATATGGTCACGTTCAGTGAATTTTACGTTACGTGAAATAAAACAGCACCGACGACAGTCTCAATTCATGGTGATTGAAGATTATTAAATATATTAAAAATGAATAATTTTTAATGGTCGCGTTTAATGTTCTTTTAAATTATCTTCATATACAGTCTTATAGTACTTAAACGGTTTAAATTGCAGTATTTTTATATGAATAAGTATAGGTATTTTTGAAAACATCCACATAATAACGAGAAAAAACAATTTACATATGTGCCACAGTACAAATCGATAAAACACCGATTTATGTTGCGACGTAAATAACAATAATTAACCGACTTCTCTTTACAGGGTGTACCGATTTTCTTGATAGTATAGGTAGAGAGTCAAGGACGAGACCGACCCGTGGTACAACTGCGATGTCCAACTGGTTGTACTACGGAGAAAAAAGTTACCCATGGTTCAACTCTTTTTTTATATATTTATTATTATGATCCATGGTACAACTGTCCAACTGGTTGGACTAAGGGGATAAAGTAGTAAATGATCACCAAAAGTAGTATATGAAATTAAATTTATGTGGCGCATCGCCGGCCGCTGCCGCGGCACGCTCGCTCGGCTCGCGCGATGTTGTAGTCACAAGTAACCTAACGAAAGAGCATATTTTAGGTGGCCGCGCTACACCATATACGTTCTAGCGCGGCCACCCTAATAACTAACGAAATTGCTTATTCTCATTTTAATCAAGTGTGTTAAGTAATTGTACGTATAAAGTACTTCACCATATATGCATCATTAATATTAAAAGCCTTCGAACTCTGAATTTCTTTTAATTTCCTAATTAAATTGAGCCGCCTGATGTAAACATCGTAGCAATCATGTTTACCTGTAACATTAGTATTTTACAGGTAAACATGATTGCTACGATGTTTACGCTTTCGCAAACCGTTTATTATCCTTATAGACCTCTTCTGACATTTAAGGATTTTTTTAATATTTGTAGCATTTCCCCAAACCGTAACAGCGTAACTAATAAGAGAATGCACATAGGCATGATAAACTGTTATCAGTGTTTTTTTATCTAATACTGGTTTAAGCCTAAATAATGCATAGTTTGCACTAGCAAGTTTTTTGCTAAGCGAATCTATATGAGGAGAGTGGCTAATTGTTTGATCAATGGTATAACCTAAGAATTTGTTTTCCTTCACTGTGACGTTACGCTCTATACTCTTCCTTGCTTGGTATTCCATAATTGTGGTTTTATCAGCGTTCAAAATAATTCCATTAACTCTAAACCAGTTTTTGAGAATGCTCATAACAAGGTCTATCTTATTTTCTAAATGATTTTTATTCTTGTCTGTGATCCCAACGTGTGTATCGTCTGCAAAAAGACTAACAAAACTCCATTCCGGCAAACATTTTGCCAAGTCGTTAATGTAAATTAAGAATAAGACAGGGCCAAGGATTGACCCCTGAGGCACTCCTATGTTAACGTTACCTAAATCTGAACTTTTTCCGTTTACATAAACTATTTGGGATCTATTGGCTAGATACGATCTCATCATATTTAATTCTGCACCAGTAAACCCATAGTATTCTAGCTTTAATAAAAGTACATCGTGTCTAAGGCAGTCGAATGCTTTTGATAGATCGCAATAAATACTGGCACATTTTTGTGACTCGTTTAGGGATTGCAGTATAAAGTAGATTACTTTTCTTATTGCCATTTCTGTGGACCGCCCTTTAGCTGATCAGTTGATTGAATGACAGTCACATCAGAAACCTAATTCAGGGCATGTCAGGGTTACTACTAGGTAACTTCTAGGCCAAAATATAAAAATACATTATAAGTGATCAATATGGGAAGTTGACATGGGATGATACAATTTGTATTACTATTTGTACTCTGTAGTACAAATGAACCAGAGCGCGATTCGGTCGAAGATGTTCAGGTTAAAAGAGAAAATAGAAAATCAGTTCTCAAGCAGATTTTCTACTTGAATGTGGTAGCTAGCCAGGCGGATTCACAAAATACCCTACGACTTTACTAATAAATGTAAATTCTATATGTTTAGCTATTATAGTTTTTTGATCAATCTTATATGCCCTGACATGTCTTCATAAGAAATAAGACTAGGTATCTTGAGCTAATCAAATAAAAATAGAAAATAAATTAGATCAATATATTTTGTAAACTTAGTACAATCTCTGGGGAGGGCCCATTGTAGACTTCATGTGCAGTGATCTAACGTTTTGCCAGTGCTTCTTGAGCAGGGACACGAGGAAGTTGATGGAGAGATGCACATTTTGCGCCAACTCATCAGGAGTCATGTCCACATGTCCAACAGCAACAGACAGACACAGTACCTGAAAAACACATCTTGGTTAAACTTGACAAATAAAAAACCTGATTAATTCAGAACAAGACTAACATCCATATCATTGAATCAGTATGTATTATACATGGATAACGTAACAAAAGGTGACTGAACACTCGGTCACCATAAACAGACTATAAATTTATTATTCTCAACAGCCATTGCAGTACAAATATACCATTAAATAAGCTTTGATGAATCTTCAGGTTGATTTGCAATGATTCAATTCATATGAGGAGTTTTCTTAACCGGTATAATTATAACAATAGAATTTCATTCATAAATTGGCCATATTGGGCCAGTCCGATTCCAAGAGGTTAAGGCGATTTCAGTTGAGGACATACATGGAGTCAAATAAATTTCAAAGAAAAACGTTAAGATAGTGCTAGGCTTGGGTGAGTAAGTTGAAAATTGGTTCAGTAAATAGATCACTCCTTGATTTTACTGAATTAATTTTCAACTGAATTTATCATTAGTATGTAGTTAATTTTAACTCCTTTAATAGCATGTATGAACTAATGGTAGACTAACTAAGCAATAGATAAAGGTTAAGATTACTAGAAATATTATTGTAACAGAGCTACATTATGCATACCAGAGGACTATACAAGGGCGACATGAATCTTGGAAGTTTTTAGGACTGTATAATTATGAATAAAATATAAGTGATGGCCAAGGTGACTGCCATGCAGACGGTCCATATTTTGTATCCCACATGATGGTGGGGCATATAGCAGATGCCAATCTGGCTAGGTACCGACCTCAGGTACAATATCTGTTGCCAATTACCTAATGATATGTGCCGGCAGCTGTCATAAAGAGCCAGTAAATCTAGGTGTAACCCTTTTAACACCTTCGACTACATCATCACTTACAATCAGATGCAATAATTATATTCCCAGGCCCCTCTAGCCTCTTCCTCTGCAAAGCGCTATGGACCCGGTACCCACAAGGTGAATTCACAGATGCAAAGTAATTCGTCTCTTTGTATGAATTTAAGAATTATAGTCTGTTTCTACTAGCAGGTACTAGAGTACATCACGACTTCAAACCATTTTTAAATATGTAATGATGTAGTAAGTATATTTTTAAAGATTAAGATGTTGTTCAGGCTAATTATAGGTTAGCCTGAACCACATCTTCGACCTCATCATCACTCACCATCAGTTGAGATTGTGGCCAAAGGCTAACCTATCAGGCATAAATAAAAAATCAAGATGAAATTGCCCCATACTACTAACGGTTGCTGTTGCTGTCTACCAAAATCAAGTCTAGCTTATAAGTAATAGCTATTATATTACCTTCTTCATTTGGAATTTGATAGTAGCCTTGACCTCATCAATCTTCTGGGTCATGGACTCTTGGTGGGAGAGGAGACCAGGGAACTTGCCTGCCTTGTTCAAACCAGGACCCAACAGACGGGGGATCTGCTTGATGAGTGATTCAGATGCAAGGAAGGCGTCATATCTGAAAATTTCAATTTTAAAAACTCAGAATAATGTTATTTTCATTCATTTAATAATCCCATTTCAAATGAAAATGTAGGGTCTCCAATCACAATACATTTTCATATTAATCCTAACTAGGTAGTTTTGTTATGCCAAGATGCCATGCATAATATTGTATATACATGCATGCCTCGAATATACAGTAAATAAATGTGTACCTTGGTTTAGCGTTTGACCATGTTCTATGGGAAAAAAATGCATTGCGGAGCCATGTTTAAGAAATATAATATAAAAAGATTCATGACAGAGACATAAATAGGTGTAACAGAAATAGAACTAAATATTTTAGTAGATTTTGTATTTCCAAATTGCCTAAAACAAAGATATTCTGCTGGCTGAATGTGCCCTTTTAAAGCTGTTATCTTCGAACACCTTAACAGAACAAATTGTGTTTAATATATATTTTATAGAACATCTAATTATATATTGCATTTGTTTTTCCCATAGAACATGGTCAACCTCTCGACCAAGGTGCACAAAATAAATATGTTTTAAATTTAATGATAAGGAATCCAACTTCTGCACGAGTGAAATCATCAATTACCATAGTATATGCTAGAGGATTGCAAATCATGATTAATACTTTTGTACATACTAAATGGTACTATTTGTGAAATACATTATAATAAATATGTCTATCAATACATACTTCAATCTTACAAACACATGTTAGACATGCAAAAATAATGTCTTTCAGTAGTTACTTTTTGTTTATGTTCTTTTAGTGATTACACTGCCTGTAGTCATCATTGTGAAAACATATACTTAACAATCTCAACATTTCTAATGAGAACTTTCCAATCTGCTTGTTGTTATAAGATATACAGTATAAAATTTAAATTAGTTTTCAAGATTGTACTCAATATTTACTTACTTCTTAGCTAGTTTCTTCACCAATTTCTTATTCTTGTTCAGCTTTTTAAGAGCCTCGGCATCCATGCACGGAACTTCAAGGGACTTGGCCTCATCACAGTGCTGCTGATCACCTAGTATGCACACTTGCATCTTAGGGCGAGGAATGTACTTTAGCCTGGAAATTATCAAATCTGTTTTTAACTATGTACTCATCTTGAGCAATATATGTTAGTAGTAGAAATAGGTATCAGAATTAAGTGTTTCATCAATATCAACAGATAATACATGCAATTTGAAACATCATGTGAACATGTTTATTGGCATATCATGTGTAAAGTCAGTAGTTTTTTGAAGTAGTATGTACCTACTTAAGATATACATAACCCATGAAATATTGGGTCTGTATGTCAAGCTGCAAAACCTATGTTTAGGTCTGAATCAATTTTTCGACAATATAATAAATGAAGCATACCTCACCAAGTAGCTTCACCGGCTTATATCGGCAAGCCTAAGCCTACCTACCCAATATTTAAAGACTCTGGGTAAAGTCCCGTCAGACTAAGTCCAACTCCCTGTCCAGACACATTTTGGTGGAACTCTTATATTTAATTCATGGTTACATCCCACTAAAATGCGCTTTCCAGGTAAACATACTTGACGGTGCCGGAGAAACGCTTATCCTTCTGGGGGTCATAGTTCTTCAGACCGATTTGGATTTCAACAGTCTCCAAAAAGTTACGTTTCTTCTCCTTTGACTGCTCGAGGACAGCATTAACACACTCGTAGAGTGTATCTCTCGATACTTTAGACCTGAAAATAGATTAACATTATAACGAAAAAGTGTGGTTATAGGACCGTATGTGTCACGCATGAAATACAACCGCCAACGGAAATCTCAGTAATATTTGCACTGAAAAATAATGTTTCATTTAGTGATAGACTTAGTGATTTATATGATTTTTAAAGATTTACTCACGACATTTCTAATCCGATCGACCTCCACTGTTCGACGTCTGACAACTAAAAGAGAGTGAAAGAGAGAATGAAAGACCATAACCAAACCAGGGGACCGTTCCAAACCTCAGATGTAGTTGTTTGGTTGTTTTAACTTACTCCTAGGGCGTTCGGATAGCCTATCGGTGCCAAAAATAACACTCACAAACGCTAAAAATGATCACACGGGCCGTTCGTTTTGGGACTTCGTGAGCAAAAATATCGTTTTCGCTCACCGTTCGGATAGCTTTGAAAACGCTACAAATGACAGAGAAAAGTGATATTTTTGACCCATGTCTTACCGTGGGATCGTTGTGATCGTTTTTTGACAACTGCTGGTTTGACAGTTGTATTTGGCGCGATTGAAGAGTTTCACAAGTTTTTTATATAGGTAACTAGCAGAAGCCATTAACAAAGAAATAATAATAATATAGGTACCTACTTTTTTGTTAATTTTAGGGATTGATTCCATATTTCGTACTGTGCAAAATGGTTTAAATATTGTCGGTTGTCAAAGTATGTTATATGCCGTTCGGATAGCATGCAGTAATTGGTGGTCAAAAATAGCAAAAGCTTCTATCCGAACGCTAATACACAAATGCCACTTTCGAAACTGCTACAAACGCAATCGAGCCAAAACGAACGCACTCTCCAAGGTTCGGAACGACCGAGTTGTTTTATGACTTCATAAGATTTTTGGCGGGGAACTAGAAAAATATGTATATTTTTCTAGTTCCCCGCCAACGTCTGTAGACGTTTTATGATGTTTGGAACGCAATAACTACCGTAACAAAACAGTGTCTATAATTCTCTCATTAAAAAATGTCGAGGTGATTTCAGTTAAGGATACAACCTTTTTGACCGATTTTGATAGTTAATAATTTGCAACCTTCGAAGATTCGGAACGATCAAGTTGTGACAACCGAGCGAAAAGTTGCACTCCGAGTGCGCTCTAACCAAAGTTCTGAACGGCCCCCAGTGCTGCCAGTGGTCGTATGTCACTATGGTTTCACATTTAATATGAACCATAGACATAAATGCGATCAAAATTATCGAAAATAACGAATTTAGCGTCAAATGGTATACGCTCCAAATCGCACGACATTATGTTATTGTGAAGGAACAAGGGCGAGGCCCACCTGATGTTAAGCGGTATCCTCTGCCTATAACAGATGCATTTCATCACAAGTGACGAACTGCACTGCGGCCATCACCCTGAGACATAACTGTTAAGTCTCATTTTGCCTGTTATTTCACTGGCTCTCAAGGACTGTTGCCGGAACACACCGTTAGGTGCTTGGCGACAGATTTTCTACTTGAGGGTGGTCGCTAGCCAGGCGGGCATTCGCACCATGGACCTGCTGCGCGGCAGTCCATAGCCAATGCTACTGAGCCATCACTGCTTCACACATGTTAAAATTTAATGCGTCCTACAAACCTTCCGATATCGAATACAATCACAATCACCGATTCCGAGACTGTTCAGTTTTGCTCCTACCACCCGTACTACTTCATTTCGTTCCACGATGTCTTCGAGTGGTTACTTTATGGTAATACGTCTATTACCATAAAGTAACTTTGTATTAGTACACGTATTACTTCGATTTACTTCGCCCGCCGAGGAGCAGTTGACGGCTGTCCCCACAACCGAAGACCCAGAAGTAGTACTCTGAGCGGTGCCCCCCAATAGGCTCGCCACCGTGTCCGTGCTTCACAAAGCGGAAAAGACGGTCTGGCACTTTAACGGCAAGACGAACATTTACATAATTATTAAAAAAAACTGGATTACTTCACCGAGATTTTTTAATTTTATTATTCTCTATAGGTTAGTTTTTGGCCACTATCTCACCTGACGGTAAGTGAGGATGTGGTCGAAGATGTTGTTCAGGCTAACCTAGAAGTACTGGCTCTCAAGGACAGCTGCCGGCTGAACATACCGCTAGGTGCTTGGCATCAGATTTTCTACTTGAGGGTGGTAGCTAGCCAGGCGGGCATTCGCAAAATGCCCTACCACCATACTGTAACGACTGCCATCGTAAGACAACAACCGGGACCGACGGCTTAACGTGCCCTCCGAAGCACGGAAGCGCTCAGTAGTAATGTCACTAGCGGTCACCCATCTAACTCATGACCGCGGCGGACGTTGCTTAACTTAGCTGATCGATTAAGAACGTTAGCCGTTCTATATATATATATATATATAGTATATTTTTCATTTTGTTATTTGCTGTTATTAGTTACAATAAGCGTCGATTTAGGGTACTCCTGACCTGGCCTCTTTCAGAACATCTTCGATCTGATTTCGGAAAGTTAATCTAGGTCTTCCCCTTCCAACACTTCCGTTCACTTGTCCCACGTATACCTGTTTAGTCAATCTCATTTCATTAATTCTCCCTACATGTACAAACCATCATAACATACCGTTCTCGATTTTTGTCACTACCATCCTCATTGACACCACACCATTCCCTTATTACACTATTCCTTATCCTGCCACTCCGTTTGACTTTAATCCTCCAATCATGCTTCTCCACGCTCTCATCTCCACTACATTTATTCTACTTACATGATTTTTCTACCATGTACCCAACTATCACTACCATACATTAGTGTCGGAAACAATACTGTTAACAATATTGAAGTAAGTACAATATTAAATTCAATACTTACGTTTGTTTTAATACGCAAGTCGGTATTTTTTTATTTATTTATTCCGTTATGTGTGGCGTGCGTAATGTGCAACGGTCTATCGTGAATGAGGACAAAATTGGCAGAATATGGATACGTTTGTGTGAGTGTGTTGTGTCTTACAAAAAATTGACAGAATTTTATGCTTCACTTTTCATTTTCTGTAGACTCTCTTTCTTACTTAATTATTCTGAGCTTGCGGTTGCTTCACTTTCGATTTTCTAAAGACTCCCCTTTACTTAGTTGCTCTGAGCTTGCGGTATAGCAACGACCGAGTTTGAATTCAGACTAGTTAATCTAGTAGGGTACGAAAATGATAGCCTGGATAAATTTCTCGTAAACGATCAATATAGAAAAACCCATTCTGCTCCAAAAATATTGCTGATAGTACCAACCCAACTACCATATTTTATAGTTGGGATAATATAACTAAGAAGCCGAAATATGGGATGCATAAAAATTTAATGTAGCAATAATACTTGAGTTTTGCAATCGCAAATTGTAGGTACCCCATATATACCTAGTTGTGACGTTTTCTATTACTAAAACAATAAATATCTCTAAGCACCATTTCTCTTTGCATATAATTCACAATCATAAATAACTTCACAAGAAACTAACCTAACAGCTAGTCTGGCAACGTTACCCTCAACGTAATCCGCGGAAACTGCACTTGCATGCATGGTGCGGTCATGCAACGTCGTATTCCCAGGGCCTACGATTATTACCTTCCTTTTTTAAATTTGGATTGCCTGAATCTCTAGGAGGATGGCGCTTCTAAAATATTTTACAAATGATAACGTTACACTCTAGTTGGCAACAGGATTTGCAATATAAGTAAACAGCCTTAACAAATTATTTCTGTTAAGTTACATTTTGAGTATATTTTCGTTAGTAGTTAGTGTATCCTATATAAACAAAAGTTCTTCAACTAACGTCATTCAAACAAAGGGTTAATTGAAGGTACTTATTTATTCAAAACAGAGACGCATATTTGTTATTTTTACGGACTTTATCAAGTATTAAGGAATTTGGGGAAGCAGGTTGAGGATACCTAGGAGACGTTATATACCAATCTTGATTTAATAGCTCCGGGTCATGTTGCCACCAACCATACTGAAAGTGAAAATAAGTAATTACAAGTAGGGCAGCGACATCATTCCGAGAGTTAAGTTTTTGAAAATGCACTTATTTAGATCAGATGATCACATGATGATAATTTAAACTATGGAAAGTATTCCTTCATTCTAGAAACGCTACAAATTATAATTTATGGTACAGCTACTATAATTAACTAATTTTGTTTACGAACTACATAGAGACCATGCGTGACATACGGACGAGACCGACAGACAGATAGTGGAGCCTCTTTTTAAGGTTCCGTTTTTTAAAAAAACATTTCCAAAGTGGGTTACGTGGTAGCTGGCCATAAAACCAAAGATAGAACTTTTGTTGTTTTGTGTGTTTTTACACGACTAGCCAAAAAATGGAGTGTTATGTTTTCAGGCTTCATGTATATATGTATGTTTGTGAGTTTATTTATTCCACTTTATCTGCTAAATGGCATATTTACCTTTTTTGGTGTAAAATGATTTTACGTATTCCCATCCACCCCAGGAGAGTTGGCCGGGATATCTCGGACCAACTAAACTGACAGAAGCAAGTGACTTTAAATAACACACGGTATTCCATCTTTACCGATTCTCGGTGGGAACACAGGGACGCTCTACCACACAACCACGAACCCACCACGCCTGTCCGTTGCCGGACCCCGCCCGAGATGCTACCCTCACGCAGCTCTAGAAAACATGGCACGTTGCTACCATCTTGAAGACCAAGCCCGCATGTGGGTGCCAGATGAAATTTTAACGTGGTCTAAGCCGCACCCAGAAGCTAGCAGTCTGTTATACACAAGAAAAGTTGGAACCTCTATGGAAGTCACAGGAGGAATCCTGTATATATCGCAAGGACCTATAGGTTTTATGACTCCTTTGCGTTTCATTTTCATGAATCTCAAGATTGATCCGTACGCAAATCCATCCACTCTGCCTATGTAACAATCGATCTGCCTTATAACGTTCATCTCTGTTGAGTCCATCTGAAAATAGAATTTGGGATCTTTAACGTTCATAATAATTATCAACAGGAAATCAAGTATTTTCCACGTGGTTATTGAATTAATTTGGTTTCAGTGGGTGCACCGCACCTTCTTTCCACAATTACTCGTCTCTGCAATTCTTTTGAGCAGGGGTTCAACATCCTCTTTTTTTCGGGGTTCTCTATATTCTTCTTTCAATGTATCTTTAATGTAATTCTGTGGCCCAGCTTGGGTTAGACCAAAAAATTCCATTTTATTCAAAAATTTATTCACATAAGAATAAAACGATAACAAAAGCAGGGATGATCAGTGCTGCCAAAGTGAAGATTTGAATTCCCCGACGAAATTAAGTTGAATGTTTTCTCGATTTTACCCGTAGCTCGGTCATCAATGCGTAGCCATTGTGTATAGGTAAATATCTACCACATGTTATTTATAGAAAACAACACATTTTATTTGGGTTTATCGTGTAAAATAGCTTGCTGAAACTTACGATATGTCTGTAAGTACTATACCTTACCTACTATACCTATTTAAATACCGTTTAAAGGTCAATAGCTGCAGCTCAATATATTTAAGATGGTATAGGTACTAGTACAATAACAATGCATTAAGCCCACCTTTTACACGCGCACCCATCAAGCAAGCACAAGTCCGCTGAGATCTGCGTTTGAAGCTCAGATAAATAAAGAGGTTCAGATGAAACATGGCCCACGATACAAATGAAGCCAAAAAGAACATGCTCGTATCATACTTTCCCCTTCACGCTCTGCTGTTTTTTTCAGCTAAAGCATGATAGAACCATGTTTTTTTTTGCATCACATGTTAATTAAGTAGGTATAATATTTTATTTCAAAATAAGGAAAATAATTTAGAAATAAAATAGTATGTACTACTTATGAGTCTTTCCTAAATCTTGATTTAAACCAAAGGGTACTTTATCTCGATTTGCCACCGAGGTGTCTATATATCTTCTACAGCCGTCAACCCGGGCGCGTCCGCGGGTGGTAGCTAGAGGCTAGTAATAAGTTCTTCTTCTTCTTCTTCGTGTCGACGAATCACATTTAGATGAATGACTGCCAGTACTGGGCTGTAGCCACCCCAAGGATAGATGCCTCGTACAGGTCACCCAAAGTGCAAGCATTGGTACTGAGGGCAGGACAGCAAGTGACGCATGTCCTGCGTAGCGCCACAACTACATTGGGTTCCTACGTCAGAGTAACCCCGGCAGCGCCCCATTTGAGTCCGAAGTCGGTTTAGCGACTTCCAAGTTGGAAACGCCATATCTTTGCCCTGGGGGAGTTCTTCAGCTGGCTCAATGTAGTTGGGTGGGGGAGGGCATGTGTTCTGCTACAGTTCCATGCGGGCTTCCTTTGTGTGACCGGTCAAAGCCCTGGTGAAGCCAAGAAAACTTTTGCGGCTCTTGATTCGGCCTGTGGTTGGCTGTGAGTGGTAAAGAGGGTGTCTACAATCTGTTTCTTGCTTGAGCTCCTCCCTAGAGCAAATTATGATACGGTGCACTATAGGTGATGCTATTCCTGCAATGGGGTATAGCATGTTTAGAGGTGTGGGTTTAAGGCAGCCAGTTATTTTCCTACATATTTCATTGAGGGCAACATCTACTTCTTTGGCATGGGAGGATCGGTGCCACACTGGGCACGCATATTCCCCAGCTGAGAAGCAAAGTGGGCCAGATGTCCGCAGAACTTCGGCTGATGCACCTCAGGTGGTTGAGGTTAAACGGGAGATTAGGTTGTTCCTGGAGCTTACTTTGAGTTTCGCCTTGGTGCAGTGGGTTTAATAATAAGTTTCAATTTTTAATTCAGTAATAAGTAAAAACTAGTTTCTATTAGTATTTTTTCATGTGTCCATTTTTCAATATAATCTTTCGTCGTATAGACCTCTTATTCCCTGTCAATCCCGTCCAAACGCTATTTAACTGCTTTCGTTGATCAGATCAGAAGCTAGTATGAAATAAAAACTGCTTAAGTGTTTGATCTGCCAACCCCCCCTAAAATTTCGCGGAATCTCCCCGTACAGGCCACTGTTTCCCTGCTAATCCAATAAATTCCTGCGGAATGGCAGCACTTTATAACGTAAGATACTATGATACATAATGATACATACTGTGCGTGAAAACTTTGTTACTGACATTTTTGTTTGACGTCTTTATACATTATCTGTCCACACATGATGCGTAAGAAGGTTATAAGCATCTAAAATTTATCAAAATTGTGTAGAGGGGCTTTTGAAGGAGAATGTTAAAAATGTTTTCAGTCGGTAGATGCAACCAGTATATTACTTTTCTCTATGGATGCAACCACTGAGGAAGTAATATTTTAGATGCATCTTTATACCGAGTCAAAAGCATTTTTTAAATTTAATTATGTTAACATCCACTAATTTGGCTGAATTAAAAAAAAACATTCCTGACTTAACTATTATAATTAACCCTTTTATTTGGCTATGCTAAGGCAAACCGTCAAATTGACCTACCAAAATAACGCAATGTTATCTTCTGTAGAATGTCACAGAATGTTCTCTGAGTTCGGCTATCTTGCCATCCACTCAATAATTCAACCTCTCCAATCAAAATGTACCTAACATGCATCCAGCTATATGTTTCAGATAGAGAAAGGCAATATACCGGGTATAGATACTATGTAATACATTTGAAGTTTGGATGACGGAACCTTAGGACATTATGCTAACTCTACTTAATTATACAGTTTTCATCGTATTTTAATGAAACTTTTCCAAATGCGAACTTTTTGTTTGCGATACTTGTCCGGATACAGTTACGATTATTGACACATTTTGCGTATAAGGTATATAATATAACAAAATATAATATAACCATAGACTCAAAATGTGGTCAAAATGAACGAAATACCAGTATAACGATAGTGGCGTCAAATCGAACACGGCTTGAGTAGAATATTTTTCGCGTCTTTTGAGTTCATCGATCTTGGCAATTCATTGTTACTTTCTGTCGTAGAACAAATTTGAAAGTTTAGACTTGCCTGTATTAGAAGATTTTGTATATTTATTCCCAAATAGCTTTTGGAGCAGTGATGGCTCAGTGGCATTTGCTATAGACTGCCACGCAGCAGGTCTATGAATCGAATCCCACCGGTGCTTGAGCTTCACCGCATGCTGGAAGGGCATTTTGCGGATGGCTGCCTGTCTAGCGACCACCCTGTCGCCAAGCACCTAACGGTGTGTTTCGGCAACTGTTCATGAGAGCCAGTAATTCTAGGTTAACCTGTTGCCCTGGCCCCCTGGCCTGTTAACTCCTTCAATCACATCATCAGTTACCATCAGGTTAGATTACGGTCAAAAACTTTCCTATTAACAATAAAAAAAAAATTACACCTACAAGTAAATAACGAGAAGAACGGACAAGAAACTCTGGGCTATTCTTTTTATACAATATAAAATTATTTTAATATTTGTTAAAATAACGTAGGTGGTGGCTTGATATAAGAGGCGACTAAAGTAAAAAAAGACCCCCTTCATTATCGCTCCGCAATTTCAGGGTGTTCCCCTAGAAATCGTAGAGAGTATGGACTCAGCAAATGGCGACATTAACCGCTTACCATCAGATGGGCCGTCTGCTTGTTTGCAAATACATTACATATAAAAATAGAAGAAAAAAAAAAGGTAATTATAAAATATATTATAGGTATGGAATTATTTAAATGTAGTAAAAATGTGTGAAACTAAGCGCAGCAGGATGAGCTACTACGGATTACGTAAGAATATTTTTGAAGAAAAACTGTTGAATACCCCTGATCTGTCAGTTTGACAATGACATATATTGACATTTCTTTGTTTACATTTTTGATCTTGAATTAAAAACCAGACTATAGATACCTAGCTAAATGGCGTTAGCCAACAAATTATACTGTTTTACCGACATTCGGCTATTTGTTATATCATTGATGAAACTTCATTTTCAAACGATATTTTTTATTCACTATTGAGAAAGTTTTACGTGACATAAAGTGTTAAGTGCTTTGGTTTAGTGTTTTTAAAAGTCTTTATTATAGAAATGTCAACGACCAAGAGAGCGATAGCTATTTGGTGTCAATATTTTTATGTTGACAATAAATATGGCATAGCTAAATGTAAATATTGTCCTAATATTTTAAAAACCTGTAGTGATACCACCAATTTAAAACAGCACATGGAAAGGAAATACTTTGGTATCATTCATAGTATTGAAAATAATGAAGTATGAGCCTACAAGTTAGAATTTAGGTTAAACACATTGATTACTACGTAATTTGACCACTACATATGCAAATACTGACCTATCGGATTTATAGTTTTTTATCGGAGTACTTAGTTTGGTGGTTAAATATTAGGTCCTTACATATGAAATTGGCGTTTTGTATGGGAGGAACAAAAAGTCGAATATTTTTTAATATAATATATTTAATTAATCAAAGTATGAACCATTATTTTCTATGTACTTTTGCCATCTCATAGGTAGTTCATTGATCCCTTTACTAAAAAAACCAGTCGGACGGGAATCAATAAAATCTTTGAAGGTGATTTGGACTGCCCCATCGGAGTTGAATTTTTTCCCTTGCAAGAAGTTATCCAAATTTCGAAAAAAATGGTAATCTGTTGGAGCAAGGTCCGGGGAGTACGGAGGATGTCTTAGACTTTCCAATTGAAGCTCTTCTAATTTAGTAGCCGTCTGTAGCGCAGTGTGTGGTCTAGCGTTGTCGTGAAGCAGCAGTGGCGTGGAGCGATTGACCAGCCTAGGTTGTTTAGCCGCTAGCTTTTCCATCATGGTTTGCAATTCCTGACAATAGACATCAGCCGTAATAGTCTGGCCAGATTTGAAAAAACTGTAATGAACAATACCGGCACTAGTCCACCAAACGCTTACAAGTAACTTTTTTGGGGTTAATTTTCGCTTGGGGCAGGATTTGGCTGGCTGGCCAGGATCTAACCATTGCGCTGAGCGCTTCCGATTATCGTAAAGAACCCATTTTTCATCACAGGTAATGATTCGGTTTAAAATACCTTCATTATTGTGCCGGTTTAGTAATGTAACGCAGCAGTCCACGCGCGTTTGCCGGTTTGTTTCAGTCAATTCGTGAGGTACCCACCTTTCAAGCTTTTTAATCTTCCCAATTTGCTTCAAGTGAATTAAAACAGTTTTATCACTAACATCGCAGCCTGCAGCTAACTCGGACGTGGTTTGCGATGGATCCGCTTCCACAATAGCCTTCAACTCTTCATTATCAACTTGAGTCTCAGGCCGTCCACGGGGCTTGTTCTGCAGGTCGAAATTTCCAGAACGAAAACGTTGGAACCAAAAACGAACTGTGTTTTCTTTTGCAACACGACCGCCATACACATCATTCACCCTTCGAGTTGTTTCCGCAGCACTAGTGCCACGGCGGAATTCGTACTCGTAAATAATGCGATATTTAAGGTTTTCCATTTTGTAAAATGAGTGACGCAAACAGAAAAAAACAGAAGAAAAAAAACAAATGAATGACGATCATCGAAGCACAAATACATGAGTCTATAGCTGTACAAATTTGAATTTGGAATTCCTTACCAAAGAGGAGAAATTCGTGATTAAAGTGGCCAGTACGAAAAACGCCAATTTCATATGTAAGGACCTAATATAAATTCATAACTTTAATTTGTGTTGGTTATATAAACATTTCTTATATCTCGTTTCTCTTATACTTATTGTTTTTAATTAAGAAAACTGTGATTAATACAATATTTATCCGTTTATTTTGGAATTATTTGAAAAAAAAATAGCGTTTCTTTTAAAAACTTCGATTATTCATCCAAAAAAACTATCGATTAATTAATAATCTTTTTTTTATCACATCCCTAATTACAAAGTCTATTCAGAGGTGGTGACGCAGGACAGGGGGGCAATTCTCAAAATTGGGATAAATTTATCGATTCTCGATATTTATCCCGTGTCACCTATAGACTATTAATATCCCAAATATATCGATTTTTCACAAAAATGCTATTCTCGGGAGTGGTAGATATAAAAATATGTTCACAGATGAACTTGTGTTCATGTGTATAGAAAGTATAGTGATAATCCCAATATCGCAATGTTGCGTGTCGATCGCTAGGGCTTGATATTTATCGATAGTGATATTGCGAGAATAACACAAAACTACACGACTCGATATTCGCCATGTTTTCTCGATATTTATCTACTATGATATTCATATCACTGCACGAAAATCACCGTCCTGGACTGACAGCGCAGTGAGCACAGAGTAAAAAGGACCTTACAGCCAGTGTGGGGGCCAAAGGCCGATAAGCAAATATGCTTATCCAAGGATGGCACCGTAGAAAGACGCCAGGGGTTCCGTTCAGATGTGGTTGCCATGTCTCCCTAATAAAGCAAGGAATGCATACAATAAGCTCACTCACCGTTTAAAGTGGAGTATTTCCTGAGCTGCGCAGCTCCCTTGCTTAACCAGCGACGGGTAAACCATACGAACTTGAGAACGAAGAGTCCCACATACACTCACAAATGTATTTCCCATGCACTTAATAGTCCTGACGCTGCAGTGGATACAGCAAAGCACGTTCGCATACACGATAAAACGGTAACAGGTAACGTAAAAAGCACTGTACTAATGATGTTTTAGAAGATGATCAATGGCTGATAACGCACGCCATGACACTCTTGCAGTAACCACTGTCAGTAGTTCATTCATGCACCACGTATAGGCAGTACACGACGGAACGATTGTCATCGATCCGGTTTGAAACGCACACTCATACAAAGCGTGCGAAGTTTGAGTGAGCCATTTAGCACAATACTTGCAATGGTAAGGAACCATATAACCACAAATATCTGGCGCAAACATCGCCCACGGCTTGAAAGAATTCCTTTCCTTTGAAAGGCAAAATTATAGAAATTATAGAAATGTAAATTCTAAAATAATAATATCGTTAAAACGATGAAACGCCATAAATTATTGTTAAATTAGCAAATAAATTAGTTATAATTTATAATATAGATAAATGAATAAGATAAACGGGAATATAGAATTTACACAAATAAATAAACCTAATATTTCAATCCAATATTCAGTTCTATTCATTAGGAAGGCAGTGGACATAAACGAACCACTGGACGTTTAACGTACCTCCTTTAGTCTTAACCAGAACGACACGAGTTCTGCGATCAGATCCAGGATATGTTTCCTGAATAATACCTAATGGCCAATGTAACGGCGGAGCGTTATTTTGCATGATTAAAACCACAGCACCTTACTGAATTGGGTTAGGGTCTACCAGCCATTTTTCACGCGCTTAAAGTGTATTTAAGTATTCAGTACTCCATCTATTCAAGTACGACTGAACGCACTTGTCTATCAATAAGAACCGCGAACGTAACCTTTCCACGCTATCTAAAACTGGTGCCGATGGAAGCGAACGCAAAGGAACTGTATGCAGAAAATGCGCTGGAGTTAAAGCTACGGTCTCTGAACGATCAGGACTTAAAGCCTGCCCTAAAGGTCTCGAATTTAATTTCTTCCCGCCAAAATCCAAAACGGTTGCCGCAACAAAGACAGATTCTGTATGTATCATTAATAAGTAAGTCCAATAGTCCAAAATAATCAACACGTGCAGCAGGGAGAGCTACAACTGAACACGGTCTAATAGTCCAAATTGCTAACACACAACACAAGTAAATAGTCTAAAATTAATGATGATCACGTGCAGGAGCGAAAGGCTACAACTGAACACGGTGAATCACAAAAATAAGGAACACAACACCAAACGTCTACTTGCAACTCGAAAGGGCAAAGCAGTGACTAGAGAACTTGTTTTGTTTGGCCCAACCGACGCGGCGAGGCATGATGATATTATATTGTTAGGTTTGCAATAACACATGGCTTGCGGATTACATTACAAAATCACAAATATACGATAGGAAAAATTTAAGTCATGTGCGGGATTCGAACCCGCGTCCATCCACCCCTTGAGCCGGGGTATGCTCTAACCAATTGAGCTATCATGACATGACGTCATAACTCGAATCTTTCCTATCGTTCTTTTTAACTATCGTATTGGGATGGGGCGACATCTATAGTACCACTTGCGTTGTACTACAAACAAGACCAATTTTGCAATTGGTTTTATACTTGTAAATGATGCCGCAACATTATAATTTTAATATTACATTACAAAATCACAAATATACGATAGAATTTTTTTTTAAGTCATGTGCGGGATTTGAACCCTCGTCCATCCACCCCTTGAGCCGGGGTATGCTCTAACCAATTGAACTAACATGACATGACGTCATAACTCGAATCTTTCCTATCGTTCTTTTTAACTATCGTATTGGGATGGGGCGACATCTATAGTACCACTTGCGTTGTACTACAAACAAGACCAATTTTGCAATTGGTTTTATACTTGTAAATGATGCCGCAACCTTATAATTTTAATATTCCATGATGATGACTCAACTCAGGTACCTAAAAAATCATAAACTTAAAAGCAACTTTATCGCCTCGGCAAGAAGGTCTAAATTGTCTTAATCATAACATAAGTGTGCATTCCGACTAATGACTAGCTTCACACAGAAATCACCACGAGAGGAGAATTACTTTAGCGAATAATGGCAGCTTTTGGAGTAAAAATAGCGCCCTAATTAAAAAAGTTTAAGACTCAGCTACGTAAGTGATACCTCAAATTAAAGAGCAATAACCAAGCATGTTTTCAAAGTCGTCTGAACACCTGTAGGTATTTTATTTATTTTTTTAAATGACATCAAAATTCACATATTTTATTTTCCTTCTCTTTTTGTAAAGTTTAAATGCTTTGTACATAACTTTTTTGGACACAATGGAGCTTAAAACTACTTTGGTATGATCGGGGACACATTGGACTACTAGAATAATAAAAAAAAACGGTCATTTCTGTTTATTTAATTTTGGGTTTTTCGTGCTAAAATCGTAAAAGTCCCCTTAAAAATCGAAATCGCACTAGATTTTTTTTTTGGATTTGTTTGTTCTAAATGGTCTAGTGTATCACCCCTTCAAATTTGTGCACCCGACCACCAAACACCCTGTAGGTATATTGTTACAAGTGTCTATTAGAGGACAAAGAGGATGAAGTTAAAACGAGAGCTTGGAAAACTTTTAAGAAGTCACGTAAAAAGAGAAATTGAAAAAGTGTATTTCCACATATACAGTTTAATAGGTTATGCTACTCATATGTAAGATATTAGTAATCGATTACTACATTAACTATTCCATCCTTAATTATCACAGGGAAAAGTAGTGACGTGGTAGCATGGAAGTAATAAGTACTACGTCGTAGTACGTGTGGTAGTGACTCTTGGTTATTGGTCTCTGGTAGTGACAGCTCTTGTTTTTTTTCTTTTTGAGTTATCGGCCTTTGTCTTATATAAGTTAATGCTATTGCCTTGTGTAGAAATTAATTCCTGCTAATTTAACACAGCGCTGTCTGTTATTTATCGAAATCCCTAAATTTGAGTGCTATGCTATAAAATATAAAATCCGTTAGAGCAATGACTTTGTGTGTATGTCAGATATCTGTATTATTTGTTTGCATTACATGTTGTCATTGATTATTTATGAGTTTGTATGGTCTGTGCCCCATTTAGCCTATATGTGAGTCCTATTTACTTTATAATATAAAAAAATAAAACCCTATGGGTGCATACCATTTGAAGTTAGATTCGCTAAAAACGCTAAAAACGATCACACTCCCAAAAAGTTGTTCCACATGGGTCTTGGCGTTATTTTCGCCATAAACGCTATGAGGCTACTGGAACAGTTTGAATTCCCTACATCTAATGTCAAAAGTGACAGAAGTGGCAAATTTTAGTGGCATTCTTAGCGTTCTTATCCTAAATGGAACAGGGGATGACAGTTACAAACGGTGATCACAACCACAGACGCAGAATGTGATCAAAATTATCGAAATTAACGTTCTTAGCTACTAATGGAACACGCCCTATAATATCGGTAAAGGCGCTTGGTGAGATATCTTATGAAGAACTTTTCAAAAATTGTCAAATTTTATAGCCTTTCAGTCCGCAAAGTTTACTTGGCGTAAATTTAATTGAGAAATAAACTTGCAACTTGGAGCGAGTTGTATTGACTCCATGATACCCTTTTTGTGATGGGTACTGTAAGAGAAAGTAAATCTAATATTATCTGCATAGACTTTATGCCGTTGACAACATGTTACGTCGTGTCAATTCTAAGCACCAAGTTCCGATTAACGAATTAGCCGAGATCGAAGTCTACTTGCCTGAACTTGATTACATATGCCTGGATTTCATGCATATTTTAGTCGAAAATTAATAATACAAAATATTACTTACTATTAACAAATGCATTTTTATTCGAAACAAAAAACGCCGAAAACCTAAAGGTACCTTAAGTACCTTATAAAAAAAAATTACGTCAAACGTGGTATAATTTTGGATGAATAGTATAATTACAAAATTACAAATATACGAGAGGAAAAAAATTTAAGTCATGTGCGGGATTCGAACCCGCGTCCATCCACCCCTTTAGCCGGGGTATGCTCTAACCAATTGAGCTAACATGACAATGACGAAACAACTTAAATTTTTCTTATCGTTCCTTAACCATCATATTAGAATGGAGCGACATCTATAGCATACCCCGGCTAAAGGGGTGGATGGACACGGGTTCGAATCCCACTCATGACTTAAAAAAATTTTCCTCTCGTATATCTGTAATTTTGTAATGTAATCCGCATAGCAGGCGTTATTGCAAACATAACTATATACGAATAGTATAATTTTAGATCCAACTCTGCTTACAGCTCATCAGTCTGGGGACTATGTAATGACATAGGGTGCTTACCATTTGAAGTTAGATTCGCTAAAAACGATCACACTCCCAAAAAGTTGTTCCACGTGGGTCTTGGCGTTATTTTCGCCATAAACGCTACATCTAATATCAAAAGTGACAGAAGTGGCAAATTTTAGTGGCATTCTTAGCGTTCTTATCCTAAATGGAATAGGGGAGAACAATTACAAACGATCACAGTGATCACAACCATAGACGCAAATGTGATCAAAATTATCGAAAATAACCTTATTAGCGTCAAAGGTAATATACCCATAGTGTTCATTTAGGGTATATTCCATTTGATGCTAATAACGTTATTTTCGATTATTTTGATCACATTCTGCGTCTATTTTGACATTAGATGTAGCGTTTATGGCGAAAATAACGCCAAGACCCATGTGGAACAACTTTTTGGGAGTGTGATAGTTTTTAGTGTTTTTGGCGAATCTAACTTCAAATGGTATGCACCCTTATGTAACTTTGTATTGTATTTACCGTGCTCATACCAAGCCAATATTTGGTCTGAGCTGGCACAGCTTTAATCTCCATTACAACTAATCTCCATCCATTGTACGCATTGGACGGTACCTTGGACTAGTAATGGGCGACTCGAGTTAAGAAACCCGGGTAACTCGGGTCAGCCTTCCAACCCGTTAGCCCGAGTTCATACCTTCGTAACTCGGGCTGACTCGGTACGGTACCGATGATGGGGAGATTGTCGAGGCGGCCCGGGCATTGAGATAGGCCCGGGTCGACGCAACTCGGTACTGGCACGCGCCAAATGCTTTCTTTCACTTGTTCACTCATACATAATAACGAGTTCGCAATTATTTACTTATGCGTCTAGTAATAATGACTATATTTGCATTCTCGCTGCATAGACAACGGGTCAGGTCGTAACATGAATATGATTCAATGGAAGTCGGGCCCGGGCTATTATTCTTTCTTTATGTACGTAATTCATTTGATTACGTGTGCGTAAATTTAAATCTTTGTATTTGTTGTCTTTTTAGTGAATATAATAGATAATTATCATTGAAATTAATATATTTATTTAACAAGGGTATATTAATTATTTCTTTATAGCAAATCAGTAATTAAAATATTACTTATTTGTTATAAAAAGCGATATTACTTAATTATTACGAAATATACGGTTAATTTGACAAAAATACGCGGTGTTTATTATTGCATTACTGATACAGTGTTGCGTTCTTTTCTATGTAAGTGTTTGATAAATTTTCAAACTTAGGTAAAGTTGGAAAATTTATCGAAGTAACACGTACATAGTAAAGAACGCAACACTGTATCAGTAATGCACTAATAAACACCGCGCTACAAGACAACCCAGGCCAACCCGAGTTAGTCTGTTCTATATTGAATAAGCAGATAACGGGCCAACTCTACTCGAGTTCTCAATTCCATCCGCACGTCGGACGGCCCGCCTCCCATTCCTTCTCAACTCGGGTCAACCCGAGTTGCGACCCGGGTCATGCCACATATGAACTCGGGTTGCCCGAGTTGATAGAAATGCGACCCGTCCCATCGCTACCTTGGACCCTGAAATCCTGAAGTCGCTAACTGATCTAATCTATGATTGTACCCGACCGAATTGTTTTTGTTGTGTGATTGTTGTTGAATAATGGAATAAATTTTTTCCTGCATTAATTTTTGAATTAGTTCAGACAGCAGGATACGTAGTTACATAGATACTTACCGCGTGTATCTATATTGTATGTACCTTCGTAATTCCAATAAACGCTAATAACGCTAGCTATCATAAAATTATTACATCATCAGAAAGTCTCGCTGTTTATCTATTTGCACAAGTGCAGCTTCTGAGATATAGTCTAGTCTTAAAATTAACAAATTGTATACATCATGGATATGGTAAGTATCTCAAATGTATCCCTTAAAATTTAGAACAAAATGTTCACAGATAGCTAAGCTTGTAAAATTGTTCCTTTACCCACAGGAGGTAGGTACATAAATTTACTTTGAGTCATAGTACATAAATGGTATAAATGTGTAGAGGAGATAGTTGCATGCTTGGCCTAGAATGGAAACTGGCTCACAAATACTGCTGCTGATACTTTTAAAGTAAATTTTTACCATCACCTAAAGGTTAGCATCCAATTCATATAAATATATGTATATATTTATTAAATAATTAAAAAGGTAGCAAAATAGAAGCATCAAATTTAAGATCTAATAACCTGACCATTGCGTTATGTAAAGGCCTGTTTGCCAATTGTTTAAGTGTTAAGTGCTTAGTACTGCATTTCAGATACCACCACTGAATTTTATATCATGTGATTGTTCATCAATTTTAAATTAATATATTGTCCAATGTCTGTGGCGAGAATGATAGTAACTGATTAAACAACAGCTAAACAGTATTGGACACTACTCACACGAAACAGTGCTACTAAACAACATTAAAAAATAAAAAAAACAGGCCTTAACGCATCAAAACCTCAATATTAGTAAACCATACTTTCATAAACCATCTTTTATAAAATACAAATTTTTTATCTATCTTGTCCATATACATATAAGAAAATTTAAAAATGGCCAAAAAATACTCCCACTTTTTCAAAAATATTAATAAAAAAATCATATTAATCTCTGGACGAACTCGTTCATGAGTAATGTAGTATTCATTATTAAGAATAGACTGGCCTACTCCTCACCATTATTGCTACACCCTAGTAGGGTAATTATGTGATACCTATATATTATTATGTTTATTCGAGATTTTCATGTAAGACCACAAAATTCAATTTGATTTGAAGGTTGTGAAAAACAATCATTGGCATATCAGGAACTTCTTCACTAATCACATAGTAATTACTAAACATCAACATGAGTTTTGTCTTATCTTCCTTGCTTATTGTCATGGACAAAGAAATTTAATAAAAGAAAACCTATTGATGTAATTTATATAGACTAAATGCTTCCTGCATTTCATAACGTTCCTATGAAATTATTGCTGTACAAATTAGAGTTTGTGGGAAACTATTAACTTTGATCAAGGCATTCATATGGCAAAGAATCTTACAAGTGAGAGTAGGTAATACCTACTATGTCTGGCCACTGATACAGACCAGTGGACCACAGTGCTAAGCGCCGAGACCAGCACTGCATTACATACAGGTTAGACATTCGACACATACATATATATTTTCCTATATAAGTGTGGAATATCTAAGCTGTATATAATGCCGCACCCACAGATTGTCCATGACCGCCTACTGATTATAACAAAATAGTCAACTGATCTAAGTAATGGCTCAAAAATCAATCTCAATCCTTCAAAATAAACATAGTTTTTATGTCAGATGGGGGTTTCAACGTAACAATACTAACAAACCTAGATGTAAGTGTCATTAAGACATGCCAACTATGACTTCAATGTAAATTCTGGTTCTATAAGTTTTGAGTGTGTATTGTACTGCTCCTAAAAAAATATGGCATGCTTCAATCAGGCAAACTGTTGATACATTGTGTATTTATAACAACCAATGTACACAGTCAGACTATTACTCAGATTCTTAGTAAGAACCAAACCATTAAATAACATTTGAATGCCCGATTGGTGTGTGTAAATGCAATTTATAATTATTATACTGTTTTATTGTTAAATATTAATAGAAAAATATTAATTTCTTACAAAATTGCAAATTAGCGAGAGGAAAAATTTAAGTCATGTGTGGGATTCAAACGCGTAAGTTGAACTATAGGTATCGCTCTATCCCAATACGATGATTAAAGAATGATAAGAGAAATTAGAGTTATGACTCATTGTAATGTTAGCTCAGTTGGTCAGAGCATACCCCGGCTAAATGGGTAATATGAATAAGTAAAGGCATAACGCGGGTTCGAATCCCGCACATGACTCAAATTTTATAATTTGATCCCCAGAGTATGCATTATTGCAAATATAAAAATATTAATAATATTAATTTCTGTCATGTCTCATTATTTTGATTATATATTATGAGACATATGAGCATATCTATAAAACATATAATTCTCTTTGTATAATGTTTGACTTATAAGTTATGACATTGGTGTCATCAATAAATAATTTGTATTTGTAAAAGCACTATAGCTAGAAATGGAATCTCGAATCGCGGTCCAGGGCTCGATCCTCAGGCCAGAGGAATTATTGCATTATTCTGACAAGTAACTTTTAGTAACATTCTGGAGTCGGAACTTAGCACAGTAGATGGTAAGAAGACAAGCCCCTATTATATTAGGTCCTTACATATGAAATTGGCGTTTTGTATGGGAGGAACAAAAAGTCGAATATTTTTTAATATAATATATTTAATTAATCAAAGTATGAACCATTATTTTCTATGCACTTTTGCCATCTCATAGGTAGTTCATTGATCCCTTTACTAAAAAAACCAGTCGGACGGGAATCAATAAAATCTTTGAAGGCGATTTGGACTGCCCCATCGGAGTTGAATTTTTTCCCTTGCAA
Organism: Plagodis pulveraria; assembly: GCA_963890685.1. Taxonomy (NCBI): domain Eukaryota; kingdom Metazoa; phylum Arthropoda; class Insecta; order Lepidoptera; family Geometridae; genus Plagodis; species Plagodis pulveraria. The sequence continues at coordinate 10,181,287 of OY982950.1, forward strand.
GAAGTTATCCAAATTTCGAAAAAAATGGTAATCTGTTGGAGCAAGGTCCGGGGAGTACGGAGGATGTCTTAGACTTTCCAATTGAAGCTCTTCTAATTTAGTAGCCGTCTGTAGCGCAGTGTGTGGTCTAGCGTTGTCGTGAAGCAGCAGTGGCGTGGAGCGATTGACCAGCCTAGGTTGTTTAGCCGCTAGCTTTTCCATCATGGTTTGCAATTCCTGACAATAGACATCAGCCGTAATAGTCTGGCCAGATTTGAAAAAACTGTAATGAACAATACCGGCACTAGTCCACCAAACGCTTACAAGTAACTTTTTTGGGGTTAATTTTCGCTTGGGGCAGGATTTGGCTAGCTGGCCAGGATCTAACCATTGCGCTGAGCGCTTCCGATTATCGTAAAGAACCCATTTTTCATCACAGGTAATGATTCGGTTTAAAATACCTTCATTATTGTGCCGGTTTAGTAATGTAACGCAGCAGTCGACGCGCGTTTGCCGGTTTGTTTCAGTCAATTCGTGAGGTACCCACCTTTCAAGCTTTTTAATCTTCCCAATTTGCTTCAAGTGAATTAAAACAGTTTTATCACTAACATTGCAGCCTGCAGCTAACTCGGACGTGGTTTGCGATGGATCCGCTTCCAGAATAGCCTTCAACTCTTCATTATCAACTTGAGTCTCAGGCCGTCCACGGGGCTTGTTCTGCAGGTCGAAATTTCCAGAACGAAAACGTTGGAACCAAAAACGAACTGTGTTTTCTTTTGCAACACGACCGCCATACACATCATTCACCCTTCGAGTTGTTTCCGCAGCACTAGTGCCACGGCGGAACTCGTACTCGTAAATAATGCGATATTTAAGGTTTTCCATTTTGTAAAATGAGTGACGCAAACAGAAAAAAACAGAAGAAAAAAAACAAATGAATGACGATCATCGAAGCACAAATACATGAGTCTATAGCTGTACAAATTTGAATTTGGAATTCCTTACCAAAGAGGAGAAATTCGTGATTAAAGTGGCCAGTACGAAAAACGCCAATTTCATATGTAAGGACCTAATATGAAAACATGCCTGGCAAAATGTGGGTGCTTAGACTCCTCTGCATTTACCCCTCTGGGGATATAATATTATGTATAATACAATGTCATAGTATCTTCCCTAGGTGTATAATGGTTGTTATGATATGTGCACAGGGTATATGGCCATAAACAATGTTGAATTAATACTACAAAAAAATAGTTGTAATCTCTTTCATATTTCTATTCCAATAATAATGAGTGTGTGTAGTCCAAGTGCAGTTCATAATTTGCTTTATTAACAGATGGAACATTTTATTTTTAGCTTGGAGATCATCAAAACAAGCGCCAAGTGCCACCAATGTTGCGGAAATTGCTTCACTATGATGTACAAATTACCAAGAAAGTTGTTGATGTATCACTTAAAATAACGGCGTTAAGGTCATTGCGCAATCATGCCAGATTTCTCGAGGTTTGTGTCAAAGTTGTTATAAATATGTGTAAGTTGTTGTAAAAACTTCTGTATAACAATACTTGTAATAATTCAACTGTACTATATGTACTACATGTGTTGCTTCAGTACTCTTTTTAGGGTTTCACGCCCAAAGGGCAAAATGGAGCCCTATTAATGAGTCTCAGTTTTCTGTCAGTCTGACTGTCCATCTCATGAGTCTCTAGTTCATAAACTGATAATCAACTACATGCTTGATATTTTGTATAAAATGTTGACCCAAAGAAAAATAAAGGTTTTGCAACCTATCATGTGGGGTGTCGTCGTCTAGAACTCATTGAGCAAAGTACAAAATCGCATAAATTATTTTATGTAAAGAAATAAATAAATACAGTTACCAAATTTAGACCATTTTTATTACACGGTCTATCTCAAATAAACTGGTTGAAAAAAAGGAATACCAATACTGAAAACGCCAATTTTTAATATAGTTTTGAAGCTTTGTTCAAAACCAATAAATTTTGAACAAAGTACATAGGTTTCCCTTTCACCACAATTTCTCCTCATAGTGTGGCCGAAAGTGCTAACACACTTAACCTAGAATTGGTGGCACTCAAGGACAGCTGCTGGAAGACACTGTTAGGTACTTGGTGATAGATTTCAACTTGAGGGTAGTAGCTTGTTCGAATTACCAGGCGGGCGTTGGCTAAAGCCCTATTACCATGCGGCAACTCAAGCCCACGGCGGGAAGCGAACTATGAACTTTATGCGCGGCAATCCATAGCCACTGACTTCTAAAAGTTAAAGTAGAATTTAAACAGATATCGTACAATTTATTATTATTAATTCATTTTTTATATTTGTTTCTTTGTCAGGACTCAGACGGTTGATATTGCTACATATAGCGCAAAGCTGGCGTAAAATTTTCTACAAGTCGGTGGCATAGAGTGACATAAACGGGTAACACAAAATAATAAAGATTCACCGCATATCATTTATATTTTTTTTAAGAAGTTTAGTACGTCAACTACTAGCATGCCTTAGGATTTGCGTCATAGTACTATGGCATGTTTAGTCATACAATCGCCGCATACAGATCTGGAAGCACATAAAAAAGTTTAAAAAAAACAATAATAATAAGATAACAGACAAAAATATAAGAGTGCGCTGATCGGTTGCCGCAGTCCAGTGGCGCCACAGTTGGATATACATTTATTTCCTAAAATCTCAGACAAAAATAAAAAATCTAAGGCGATCAAATTGCTCTCTGGAAGCTTCATTAACCCAAATAATGGTATTAACAATAACCTTACCCCTTAGGATTTCAGATAGAAGATATTTATTATATAATAAGTCTGATAGCAGTATAATAAATATATGTATTATATAATAAATATGTTTATAACATAATAAATATCTTAAGGGTGAACTGGCCGGCCCGTTCTCCATACAAACGCCGTTGGGTGATCACTCCCTTATTTGAGGATTTAGGTCCAAAATAAAGCATAATACCGATTGATATCGTCATTATCTAGGCTTGTATGATGCCAACATTTTAAAAAGATAATTAAGTTGTAAGTTATGAGCCTCGAAATCTTTATATGAAAATGTTTCGAGGCTCATAATTCTCAAGTTAATTATTTTATTAAAATTTCGGCATCATACAAGCCTAGATAATGACGAGATCAATCGGTATTATGCTTTATTTTGGACCTAAATCCTCAAATAAGGGAGGGATCACCCAACGGCGTTTGTATGGAGAACATGCCGGCCAGTTCACCCTTAAGGATGAAATCCTAAGATTTAATCCTAAAAAAGAAATAAGGTTGCGTCATCATTTACAAGTTTAAAACCAGTTGTAAAATTGGTCTTTTTTGTAGTACAACGTAAGTTAAACTATAGTTGTCGCTCCATCCCGATGGTTGAAGAACGAGAGCAAAAATTAGAGTTATGAGTCATTTTGTCATGTTAGCTCAATTGGTTAGAGCATACCCCGGCTAAAGGGGTGGAAAATTGGTCACTTGGTTTGGGTTGGATAAATTAATGATAAGAGCAGAAAAAAGTACACAAACATTCTTTCAAATGTGCTAAGAGTAGAAAAAAGTACACAAACTATATTTCCTAGTCAGAGTTAATATTGAAGATTTCAGCGCAATATCGATTACTATTACTCAATAATCTCAGTGATAAATACGAGCGATAGTGACAGTGATTTAGTGTGATATCGACCATAATGAAAGCATCGATATTGAAATGGAAGTAATTGAGAATTGAATTAATTAAAAATTTTCAATAGAATGTATTGTCAAGTAGTTTTAACAAAGTACAAACTTATGTAGTTTGTTAAAAATATGTGTATGTTTGTATTATTGGTTAATTTGGTTCCGCCTCTAGTACCGGACCACAGATTATAGGGTAATTTAAAAAAATGCCAACAAACTCTTAGAGTTGACTTCTGTTACGCCTAAGTGTCCTAACAAACATTTTGAGATGTATGTTTCTTTATGTGTTGTGACGGGTTAAGCACGAGGACCACCTGATGTTAAAAGTCTCTTGTTACAGAAGTCAACTCTAAGAGTTTGTTAGCATTTTTTCAATTACCCTATAATCTGTAGTCCGGTACTAGAGGCGGAACCAAATTAGCCAATAATACAAACATACACATAGTTTTAACAAACTTTTTTTTATATTAATTAAACATTTGTTTGTATAACAGCTCATATCACACAGTATTGTTTGTACAGGTATCATGTCATGGGATAGTTTGGCTGGCAGGATGGCTGAGTTTCATCTGGCTCTTCAACGACAAGGAGCTCTATCAGCTGCAAGTCAACATGTTGATAGGTCTGTGCCTTGTATATTTATGTGATTCAGCCTCTGGCATTCAGTTAACATATTTTCTTTTACTGAGTAAACTCCGTAATCTCCATATATCGAAATCATATTTAACAAAAATAACTCTCTGTGACGTAGAAATTACATACTAAACTAGAAAGTATGATAAAACTTGTTGAAGTTGGTACCATGCTGATTCAACACGCTGTCCTCTCATTATCATGCTTCGATTTCCGTTAGTCATTTCACATTTTACGTGTTGGAAGTCGGTTCAGTCGGCCTTTTGAAATAGCCTACTTCTTCCCTCTATCGCTATTCCGATCTTCGCCTTGCAGAACACTCTTCAAACAATTTCAATCTATTCATTATTGGTCGTAACTCATCATCACTGTTTCACAATCTCACTCTGTTCATTACTGGTTGTAACTGTGGCGTATCTGCTATATACGTATGTCGCCTTCAAAGTATATCGCTCCAGGAACTGCTGTCATCTTTCATTACTGATGTATACCGATCACGGTCTTCACTGTCCAGTGTTAACTGTCACATGTTTCACTTCATAGTTAGGAGATGTTGCCTGTCCGGCGGCCATTACAGGACTGACGAAACGAGTCAATTACAGCGTCTGGTGACGTAAGCATCGAAGTCAATTACAGTCACTCAAATGAGCATACGTTAGCAGCGATCTAGACTAGAATATACTTCGAAAAATCTTCAAATTCAGCTAGCCGCTTGATGTTTCTGTTTGTAAGTTGCTTGATGGCTTGATGGATGAACGCTGAGAAGAACCCAACCCGCCGTAGGTACTGAAGCTCCTATACGGCGATTCAGACATCTCACACGTCCTCGTGTACTGATCTGAAAACAACAAAAACACAGCACAGTATTCGTTCGGCCAACAAAGTTTATCTACCTACTCCCAAGTATAGTAGTCACGATTAGTTTTAACCTACAGAAGAGAAAGAGGAACCTGATCTTTATATATATATATGTTTTTTTTTTTTTTTTTTTTTATGCTGGATAGGTTAGCCTTTTACCACTATCTCACCTGATGGTAAGTGATGATGTGGTCGAAGATGTTGTTCAGGCTAACCTAGAAGTACTGGCTCTCAAAGACAGCTGCCGGAACACACCGTTAGGTGCTTGGCGACAGATTTTCTACTTGAGGGTGGTAGCTAGCCAGGCGGGCATTCGCAAAATGCCCTACCACCATGCTGTAACGACTGCCATCCTAAGACAACAACCGGGACCGACGGCTTAACGTGCCCTCCGAAGCACGGAAGCGCTCAGTAGTAATGTCACTAACGGTCACCCATCCAACTCATGACCGCGCGCGACGTTGCTTAACTTTGCTGATCGATTGAGAACAGCTAAGTAAACTTCGCTATGAGCGCTTCAATTTTGTGATGCATACAGCTTACAACTGTCATTCTAACGTTGTTTTATGCCATAAACCGTAAAATCCACCGTTGAACGAGGTCTCCCCTATGATTTGACTTAATCTCCACCCTCGGTAGGCGTCTTGGGAATCGCTGTAAAGTACTTAGTCAGTTCTTCAGAAAGCGCTGCTTCCCACCTTCTAGTATTTTCCCTTAGTTGCTTCTTACGACACCCACCACGGGAAGAAATGGGAGGTTGACATTCTAACCCGGCACCCCACAGGATCAAAGCGAATAAGGTTACAAAATTACAACGAAAGGAAACATTTTAGAACACGGGCGGGATACATTTGTAATTGTCACGCCTAAAGTACTGTTCACCATCGACAAAAGTTGCAATTTCAGATAATTGCCTGTAACTTAAAAACTACTTTACGAATGTTGATGAAATTTTAATAGGACCTGCTTAGAGATATTTGTAGAAGTGTACTCTACACAACAATAGAATCATCAACATCAATTCATTATTGGCGAAGTAATCACAACAAATATCTAAAAAAACGGAACAGTCGAATTGATAACCCTTTTTAGAAGTCGATTAAAAACTGACTGTATTTCCAACTTCCTGATTGGACCGGTGCGGTGTCGGGTCTGTCGATATGTGTACAAAGCCTAGTAATGATTGGTCTGTGTTGCGTTCACGCAGCTAAGACTAATCAGTGAACTAAGATACAGAGTTTCTGGTCTATTCCGGGGAGGTTTCGTTTCGAGTGAAATCTTCACGTCAGCACTACGGATAACATCTTAAAACGAGTCACTGTAATTTGTGGCCTAGGAGAAGATGTGAAGTGGGAGTAGGTTTGGAGGTGCCATTCAAGACCCACCCAACCCGCGTGCTACGTTTGCGAAAAAGAAATGAGTGCTGGCGACAACCCTTTAGCCAATAATATCCATTGTCGTCTGTTTGTGCCTACCAATTATGTCAAATACGTGGTATACAGATCCCTTCGCACGCTTCCACGCCACTCAAGTAAGGATGCACTTATTTAATTATATGCGCTCAACGATATCGCTCCGATCCAATGAGGAAGTGGCTTTGAGAGACCCAATCAGGCGATAATAGTAGATTAAACGCCAAGAGTGTAAAGCAGTGCCTTACCTCAAAATGACTAATAGGTAGTAGTTCGTCTTAATTGCGTCATTTTGAACTCCGACGGTGTGAAAGGAATAATTAAGTCAATAGTAATAGGTAGGTAACTAAAGACTTATTTGCGTCATGGCTCATGTGTCTTCAAGAAACATCATCTGTGTCCATTCAAACACGTAGGTATTTTTATGAGACATGACATGTTGAATAGCAATTAGACAATAAAAACATTCAAGACCATTTTAATTTGCGTTGTGTTTCAGTTGCTATTGGACAGGATTTAGCATAGATTTATTATTGTATAACAATGTCTCTCGGATTGTCTAATATTATTTAGCTAACATTTTAAAACAAAGTGTTAGAAACCCAATTAGAATATGTATGTGTGATATGTGTCACCTGTAATGTAAATTGTATAGAATTCATGGCCTAGTCGTTCCTTCTTAGGGTTACGATATCAAAAAAAAAGGAAATCCGGAGTAAATTCTGGACAGTTGGGTAATTCTGAACATTGGCTCTAATTTGAGTCAGAATGTTGAATACTAGATAGTTGAGCTATGCAATTCTGAACATTGGCTCTAATTTGAGTCAGAATGTCGAATACTAGATAGTTGAGCTATGCAATTCTGAACATTGGCTCTAATTTGAGTCAGAATGTCGAATACTAGATAGTTGAGCTATGCAATTCTGAACATTGGCTCTAATTTGAGTCAGAATGTCGAATACTAGATAGTTGAGCTATGCAATTCTGAACATTGGCTCTAATTTGAGTCAGAATGTCGAATACTAGATAGTTGAGCTATGCAATTCTGAACATTGGCTCTAATTTGAGTCAGAATATCGAATACTAGATAGTTGAGCTATGCAATTCTGAACATTGGCTCTAATTTGAGTCAGAATGTCGAATACTAGATAGTTGACCTATACCCGCTCCTGCCGACATACTAGTTATCGCTCGCACTGATACATAAGTTTCTCCAGTTTGTATTTTGAAGCAGTTAATACAATACATATGATTTTTTGAAGCAAATATAAAATACCACTAGCAAAATGGCCTTAAGGAGTCTAATGGAACAGTGAAAAGTTATTGAGGTGCTGAAAACTGCTTGCTTTTATTTGAAAGGGGTGTGAGCTCACTGAAGCCTAGTGTGTGTGTCCATAAAACACCCGATATTGAGACGCATAGAAACAGTAATCAGCAGACGGGCTACTAACTACTTTTGAAGCAATGATTGCTGAGTGTTCTTGGTTCGATCCCCACCACCGGCTTGAGCTTCACCGCATGATAGAATGGCATTTTGCGAATGCTCGCCAAGCTAGCCAGGCGAGCATTCGCAAAATATAATTCTTGAGGCCATTGCCATTCTTAGTACTTGAGGTTGGTCTCTCAAGTACACTATTCCTACGTCTGTGAGTGTACAATGCCGCATGGTGGGCTGCTTCAGGCAATTTGTTAAAAAAGTATAATGTTCTAACTACATTAAAATAGTAAGATAACGTCGTCTTAGGTTTTCGCGATTATTAGACATAGTAATTAAACAAGTTTAAACGGTTTAAATTGCGTATATTTAACATTAATTTTGTCACCCCTTGACCACGATCACTGCAAAGTTTTTGAAACGTCGTCGTCGGGACAAAAATAATGATAAATATACGATTTAAACCGATTAAAATTGTTTAATTATATAGTAAGATCTTGAATGTTATACCGCAAACATACAATTTTGATCCTTACACAAATGCTTATATCACAGTGTCATAGTGGGCGGCCTTATCACTAATAGCAATCTCTTCCAGATCTCCTTTGGATGGGAAAGAAATACGGAACAAAGACGGGGTGTATATAATATATAAAAAATCACCGCGATAAAGCAAATAAGGCTAAGATATAATATAATCTATAAACATTATTATTCCCACACTTCCAAAACCCATTGTTTTGAAAATATAATGTGTATATTTTTCCAAGACTTGACCAAAAAATGTAATATAAATAACTACTCAATTATTTTTTCCATCGTACCATCTCCAAAGTATGACTTACAAAACAAAAAAATAACATAAATAATTTCATAATTGCCGGAGTAAAGGCGTAACCACCTACAGACAGTCCAATTAAGAACCGCCTCCTTTTTTTAACTAAGTCGGTGACAACGATCCACAAATATATATATTGTTATTGCTACCCACGACTTATGCATGTTTTAAAAAATGGTGCGCAAGAATAGTCAGTTTTTATTGGGTTATTTCCAAATTAGCCTATAGTTAACTATTACTGTAGGTTATCTAATTTAGTATAATTTGGAAGTCTGGGAATAATCCAATAAAAAATGGAGGGAGAAGCGATGAAATAAAAAAAAAATTAAGGTTCTCATATCTACATACATAAATACTGGTAGTACGTCTAGGTTAGCCTGAACAACATCTTCGACCACATCATCACTTACCATCATGTGAGATAGTGGTCAAAGGCTAACCTATCAGGCATAAATAAAAACTTAGTCAATCCAAAACTTCTTTGTTTTTAATATTCCTTTTAAGTTACTCTTCAAACATAATTTTTACGTAATGTACTGAATTACAAAATTACAAATATACGATAGGAAAAAATTAAGTCATGTGCGGGATTTAGAAAAAAAAAAAACCTATCGTATATTTGTAATTTTGTAATGTAATCCGCATAGCAGGCGTTATTGCAATCATAACAATATAAAAATGTACTGAATTTCTTGACAATGATAGCCTTTTTTCACCAGGGCAACAGGTTCACGGGTTATTGCGATACTAAACAGATAGAAACTGACGTGGTGTAAAGTAGTTAATTAGTTAAATTAATAGAAGTAAATTAGTTAAATTAATAGAAGTAAATTAGTTAAATGTGCTTTTTTTATTCCAGCTCTCTTATTGGACATCGTTATATGCGCAGTGATCAAAGCGATTGTGCGAAGGCGACGTCCAATCCCAATGAACAAACTGCTGGAAATCGGCCCTGATAAGTTTTCCTTCCCATCTGGACATACAAGCAGAGCGGTGATGATTGCATTTATCTTGGTTTACGTCAGTCCGGTGTCAATGTTTCTTTTCCCTCCAATCCTCGCGTGGGCATACACGGTCTCCATTTCTAGAGTACTATCGGAACGTCATTATATCCTAGATGTGGTAGCCGGTGCTGCTATAGGTATACTTCAAGGCCTCTTCATTAGTCTTATCTGGTTTTCTCAAAGTACATCTGCTAATATCTTATCATCACTTTCTGATGAAAAAAAAGATGGAGGAGAATATCACGTATAAGGCTAAGCTGATTCTATTTTCATAAAAGAAACTGTAACAACTGTAATTTTTATATACCTTCTACCTATGATTCTAGTGTAAATGTACCTATGATTATTTATTATTAATAGGAATGTGTTACATACTAAAAAGCATTTCAGTTAATTATCAATAAAAATTTTGTGGCTAAAAGCTATCTACTTATTTATTTCATATTGCTTAAAAACATTCCCTGACACGAGTAGGCCCACTAGGAAAACTGGTCATTTATTAAATTTAAATCCAAAAAATCGTTTCGTCTACAGTTTCTTTACTCATTTTGTGGACTGCCGACATCGTGAAAGTCGCGGGTAGCTAATGGTTACAAGCGACTAATAACCGGCCTTTGTTCTGCAATGAATGTCTGCCAGCTGATGATGATGATGATGAAATAAAAAGTAGCTGTAGTGTTGTACTCTACTTACATGTTCATAGTATTTTGTTACTAAAGGCATATTGCCGGCAAAAAAAACGAAGGACCATCAAAGTTATAATTTTTTTATTCCATTTTTCTTACGAAGTCTATTTCAAGGGTAATAAATAAGGATAAGAAGGAGGCGCGGCGCGATTTACAATTCTCTTAATTTGCCGAAAATTACGAGAATTTCACGTTTCATCCGACATTTGTGATGTTAATTTGTGCGGCAGGTAAATTGTGTGATAAACAAAACAGGTTAGGTATACAACTACCTACTTACTACCATTGCTCTGAGTCACATTTAATGTAGGAAGTATTGTGATTACTCATCTGTATTCTGAAGTCATCGCTAAGTAGATGACGCGGACTTATCAGTCACCCATCGTGTTTAGAACTCTTCATTTTATCGGTTCCCATTACAGAGGAAGGTGAAGGTGTATTGTTACTTGAACATGCGTACTAGACTGCCTGTTTCAGAATGTTAGAGTAAGTTCCGGTTATACTACCCAGGACATATATAATAAATAAAACACTATCTTTGCGTTTCATAGTCATCGATTTAGCCTATCCATCGGTTAAAGCTTTAAACGCGCTGCATGTTAACTGTCATTTTTATCATTCAGTTATTTTATATTCTGGGTAGTATGACCGGAACTTATTCGAACATTCTGAAACAGGCCCTAAGTAATTAAATATGTTGAGGTATGTAGGTACGGCGAATGAAAAAAAGTGAGTATGACATAGATTTGTATGAAGGTATCTAACTATCTATCTACTATGTGATAGACTTCGAGACCGAACGCCTATTGAATTGCCCAATATACTTTAGTGTAGCATAGTCATTTATGCAGCGTATGGACGCTAGTGATTGATGATTCGAATCTAAACTGCTAGGTACGTGCTTCATCTATGTTCTCCACCTAGGTTGAGCACTGGACTTCCCCATTGCCCCGTTGCGTTGGGCTGAAAGTCTGATAGGCGCTAGCTACGTACCTACTAGTGCTAGCAGTGGCGGATTTGTCCTAAGGCTCAGTGGACCCGGGCCTAGGGCGACCAGATATTAGGGGCAGCCAATCGGGACAAAAAGTCATATCGAAAAAAAATCGTATTATCGAGTATCAACTCATGAGAATTCCCCTGCTCACAAATTATCTGCCCAGCATATCAAGGAACGAAGTAACGCATTAGGTCACATTGATCAAGCATTAAAGGTGTAATTAGATGAAGAAGTAAATTCCTGGAAAAACATTTTGAAAAGAGTAGTTGCATGTGTATAAGGCCTTGTGTCACTTGGTTTGCCTTTTAGAGGACACGATGAGAAATTTGGGTCATTTCACAAAATTATATTATTTCATTAGAACTTATCGCTGAGTCCGATCCGTTCTTAGCCAAACACACTACTCGTTATGGAAATCCAGGGTCAGGAAATACGAATAGTATATCTTCTCAACATGCGCAGAATTCATACGGCCTATAGGAAACAAAGTTTTCAAGACAATAGTAATGGAAATATTTTTCTCTAATCATTGATATCTCATGTAGACCAGCTCACGTATGCAATAATGGATCACCAGTAGAACGTTTCCTCAGGTTCATTCCAAACACAGGTCATAAATCACAACAAATGCTGTTATTGGGAAATGAAATTTCAAACTGCCGAGGGCAGCATATTATTATGACAACGCAGTTAACACGTCAGACATGCAAAACGGCCTACAAGCTAAAATATAAGAAATTTCTCTCCTTGCCGAGTATTTTCCCTGTTCAGCACACTCGCTCAACGCTGAAAGCAGCCAAGAAGCTTGTTGGTTTTTTTCACTACTCCAAGAGTTGTAGAATTTGTTTGCAGCTTCATATCAGCATTGGGAACTCCTTCAAGCCCATTTCACCGTCAAAAGTCGTATCAACGACTTGTTGGTCAGCTCGTGCAGACATGCAAAATATTACGCAAATCATGGATTGATATCCAGGATTAGTTTCCACCAAAAATGACTATCATAAATATAATTTTATTACTATACTGATTAAACAGGCGTCAGAGGTCAAAGCAAATGATTTATTCTACTGATGTAGAAGACAATTTTTCAGAAGAATGTCTGCATAAAAAATTAAGATCGGAACAGTGCCGTGAGTTTGTTGATATACCTACCTAGTTGAACTGAAGGTTTTCATACCATTTACCCAAACGTGGATATTGCTCTTCGTATGTATGTGTGTACCTACTTCCGCCAGTAATTGTTCGGGAGGAAGATAGATTTCGATATTGCGACGAGTTCTTTAAAAATTATTTACGCACCACAATGACGGAGGGAAGGTAAACGATCCTGAAAAAAGTTGTTTTTATAAAGAAATTGGATTGCGAAGATTTGATTAATGATTTAGGTGCGCTTAAGTGCAGAAGAGATTTGTAACACATTGTAAAATACTTATACCTTATCTTGTATGAGAATAAACCTGTAGAATAAAAATTATAAAACATAAGGCTGATTTAAATATTCTAAGTATACCTACTAAATTTTTTATTAAAAGTAATACCCTGAAATCTCGGAAAATATTTGGAACTAGCAGATATTATATTACTAAATTTAATAGGTAATTACTAAATTTCAGAATCAATTTTGATACACCTATATAAAGTTTGCAATAAAGTAAATTCATTATGTAGTCTATGATGGGTGCTAAGAAAGGGGTGGCTGGTACAGACCCACCAACTTATCTGTTCAGGTGGCAGAAAAAAGAACTACAACATTCCTTCAAATTGTGACAGTTTGTAGTTGATTTCCATGACCAGTAGCGCCCTCGAAAACTGCACAGTTAAGTTGGTGGTACTATACTTACTACATGGGTTGAGGCCTAAGGTTTCAGTATATACAAAGTTACTTTATGGCCTATGGCGGCCAAGGCTGCCAATTCCGCTACTGAGTGCTAGCGGTACACCAGGCTTAGGGCCATACGAATCAGTTTGACCCGTAGCACAAAAAAGGAGAGAAGTTAAAACGTCATCTTGTTTTGTACGTAAAAAAAAAATTTTTTTTTCTGATACCAATCGTGTCTTGTATTGAATGAAAGGGCTTACTAAGCCGATTTTAATAATATACCAGCTTTTTTGGCGTACCTCTAGCACTAGGGTACCTATACTAAAGTAGGTATCCATCGCCACAGTCCATAGTCCGGTCGCAACCCGATCCGATTTCCCCGGTATCAGTGCATTCTCAACTCTGACTAGAATAAGAAACTAGGAATAAGAATTGGCCCTGTGCGCTCAAAGAGTTGAGACCACCTAAACATGCTTCGTGTAGAAGCGAAGCCATCGAATCGATTTGGATCAATCATTGGTGAGCTATAGCAAAATTATCATAAGATTGCTTTCCGAACCCTTAAACCTGCCACACACGTTACAAAATCAAATGTGATTGAACAGTCGTCGGCGTCGGTCTAGATCAATCATGTGGTCAGTTCGTTACGGAACGTCGAACGGAGTAGAATCAAGAATATATATTTTATAATATAAGGATATATCGAAAACCTATCGAATATATAACTATTATAAATTCAAATTCAAATATAACATATATAACATAACGATAAATCGAATCGGAAAACTACCGTTCAAACAAAGCCAGTGTGACGTCCGGCCAGCCGGCGCGCGGTGTACGACGCCGCGTTATTTTTGGTCTTGATACACTGTCGTGTTGTTAATGCAGCTTAGCTATTAAATTATAGAAATTAGTCAAACATTTATTCAGTTTTTATATATTTTTGTGTCCGTTGTCATCGTTTTCACATAATTTACTTAAGGGTCACTAAGCCAACAACCTTCGTTATTCCTCGAGGTCATCATGTAATGAAATGCACACAGGGGGCAATTCTCAAAATTGGGATAAATTTATCGATTCTCGATATTTATCCCGTGTCACCTATAGACTATTAATATCCCAAAAATATCGACTTTTTACAAAAATGCTATTATCGCGAGTGGTAGATATACAAATATGTCCACAGCTAATGATATTCCCGATATCGGAATGTTGCTTGTCGATCGCTAGGGCTTGATATTTATCGATAGTGATATTGCGAGAATAACACAAAATTTCACGACTCGATATTCGCCATGTTTTTTCGATATTTTATCTACTATGATATTCATATCACTGCACGAGAATCGCCGTCCAGGAAATGATATTATTAAGTTGGCATCGTCCTGGATGCCAACGTCGTTGGCATGGTCCACTATAGGTGCGTTCGTTTTGGCTCGATTGCGTTTGTAGCAGTTCCAAAAGTGGCATTTGTGTATTAGCGTTCGGATAGAAGCTTTTGCTATTTTTGACCACCAATTACTGCATGCTATCCGAACGGCTTAAAACATACTTTGACAACCGACAATATTTTAACAATTTTGCACAGTACGAAACATGGAATCAATCTCTAAAATTAACAAAAAAGTAGGTACCTATAATATTATTATTTCTTTGTTAATGGCTTCTGCTAGTTACCTATATAAAAAACTTGTGAAACTCAATTGCGCCAAATACAACTGTCAAACCAGCAGTTGTCAAAAAACGATCACAACGATCCCACGGTAAGACATGGGTCAAAAATATCACTTTTCTCTGTCATTTGTAGCGTTTTCAAAGCTATCCGAACGGTGAGCGAAAACGATATTTTTGCTCACGAAGTCCCAAAACGAACGGCCCGTGTGATCATTTTTAGCGTTTGTGAGTGTTATGTTTGGCACCGACAGGCCGATTTATCCGAACGCCCTATATGTCCTATAGTCTGGTTTTCGAGATCAAAATGTAAACAAAGAAATGTCAATATATGTCATTGTCAAACTGATTCAGGGTGTTCAATAGTTTTTCTTCAAAAATATTCTCACAAGTGTGGTTATTAAAAACAAAAAAATCTTATACTAATTTTTTCAGACTTGAATATATGCGTAAATATGTACGCGCATATAAAAGTGTTTTATTGTTTCATAATAATGCTATAAATTATAGCATGAAATCTATTTTTTACATTAAATGCTACATCCGTTCCCAAAATTAGAAAAATTACCCAGTACTTGTAATTTTTTTGCACGGTTAACACCTTTGTTTACATTTTTGATCTCGAATTAAAAACCATATAGCAACACATTCTACTCTGCCTATTCGTGAGTCCCGCGGTCGTATCCCTCCGCGGTTCATGGAGTAGCGAGCGCCACCTGATTTGTTATTATAAAACAATCGGCAAAGGTGGCGTGATTCCGGGGACCAATGACAAGCCTGCGCTTGCACGCGTAATAATAATTCGCGCTATCCTCGCGCTCGAACGCTACTCTGATTTGTATGCCAGTCCACCGCGCCGCGCTATTCAAGACGGTCGCACGCGCTATCTCCACACCGCTCGCGAAGTTACTGGGGTCACTTGGGTCAATTTCTCTAGGGCTTAGACCCCTACCCAATACCTTTACAAACATTTCTTGTATTACTTTAAACTGTGTGCTAATACCGACATTATACTAATATTACATCTATACCTATGTACAGTTTTAATTCAACTTACCTGAGATCCCGTAGATCTCCTCCTCATATGTGGCGCTCCAGCGTTTTAAGTGACTTTCAAGTATACCTACTTACGCGAGTGTGCTAGTCAGTGGTGCTCAATATCTAAATAAACTATGTAATACGTGCATAAAGCGGGTTACCTACAATGCCAATTACAAGAAGCCGCGCCAACAGTGTCGGTCGCAGGGATGACGACGCGTCGAACGTCGTACCCACCCCCCCGCAACTAGTTACTACGCCGCCTCACGCTTCTGACGAAGATCACGACGGCGGCGCTGTCGGTGGCGTCTTTACCCCGGCTTCTACTACACACGTCGACATGACATTTTCAGCGGAAAATGTTGCTTCAATTATTACGACACTGCAACGATCTCAAACGGAAGCATTCAGAGAGCTCCTAGAGACAGTGACGCGGGCAAATGCGTCGACGCCTATATCATCGTTTATGGCTCCGGGACAAGGTACGTTGACCCGATGTAAAGCCACGTTTTCTGGCCGACCACACGAATCAGTGGAGGCATTCATTGACGCCGTTGAGGCATACAGCGAATGTGCGCAGGTTACGGACTCTAACATCCTTCGAGGGTTAACATACCTATTCGCAGAAGAAGCGGCTACATGGTGGCAAGGGGTAAAAAGTACCATAACATCTTGGTCACACGCAAAAGAAAATCTTATTAGTGCATACGGTGATCGCCGGCCGCCCCATCGAATATACCTAGAAATCTTTGCGACTTCACAACAACGTGAAAATACCGATATATTCGTAGCTCGCATTCGCTCCCTGCTAGCAAAAATCCCCGATGGAGATATATCGCTCAAAGCGCAATTAGACATGACATACGCTTTATTAAATAGTCGGATACGAAAACGATTACGGAGAGAAGACTTTTCAAGTTTCACCGATTTACTTCGTCATGCACGAAACATCGAAGATTCATTCGACGAAGAACAACGGAAAGCAACAACAGGCACGACTCGCGCTGTTGCCACGGGAGCACGCGCATCTACAACTCAAACCCGCGTACCGACGAACGACGCACGCACGTTTTCGTCGTCGTCAGGCGCTACGGTTGCTACGCAACGCTCGCCGCCCGTCGCGGCCTCGCAGACGCCGCGCCGCCGGGGCTGAATGGCTCGAACGCTGCCGGTGCCGGTGGTCCGAGCGGCCCCGCCGCCGCCCCCAGCGCAGGCTCTACGAAGAAACAGCGTCCACAATGTGTGTACTGTAAACGGTTTGGACACGAAAAGGACCAATGTCGTAAGTTATTAAATCAAGGTGAGTCCCGTTCTGCCAATATTAACCCTTCCGTTGCCCCTAGTGATGTGAAAAGTGGCCAAAGTTTTTATAGTGTTGAATCTCAGCAATGTGTTAACGGGCATAATAATAATAATAATCAGTCCCTTTCATTGAACACTAACAACAATCAGTGCCCCCAAGTTTTATCAAATAGTGATTTGAACGTGAACTCTAATTTAAATACCTATATGTCTCTTCCTATAGGTGGTGCATGCAAGCACACAATGACGAATTTTTCAAATAGTCGTCAATGTTTTTGTAACTTAACACGTGATCATTCCCAAATATCTCAAAATCATTATGATGTTATTGCATGTAACACTATGAATACGAAATGTATGTCTAGTTTTAAGCCTACTGTTTATACTGCTAATAACTTTGAATGTAATGAAAATTTATTTCAAATGAACCATACCGAGGTAAACATCGAACATTTTTGCTCGCATGAAATTTCTGATAACGCATCGAACTATTTGCAACTATCTAATAATAATATGATAGACACGAAATGCAATTCGCAAAAGTGTTCGGATACCAAAGGTAAACAAATCGACCTCCCTATGAAAAACTGTTATAAACCAATTATTTCAAAAATTGAGGTGTCAGATAAATGTTGTGTACCATTTTCGAAAAATGAAGAGGTAAAATGTAGTAACTCGCAATTTTCGATAATGACGGAAGAAAAGGGTCGCAACTCACAATTAGCAAAAAATTATATTGATGATATTTATGTTGATTTTGATAATTGTTTTTGTAGTAAAGATGAATTCACGCGCGAAAACGTTCCCGCGGGACTTGCGAATGGGAAAAGTTTACGTCCTATTTTTAATATTAATATTTTGGGTTTTGACGGTACTGCGTTAATTGATACGGCCGCCAAGCACTGTATTGCCGGTCATACGCTATATACTCTCCTTCTTCGTCAAGGTCACGCGCTCCACTCTACCTCGCGTGCAATTAAGCTTGCTGACGGAATAGTCCGTGAGATGGAAGTACTTACCACCACATTAGAAGTGAAGTTGGAACAGACTACAATCACTATGCCATTTTTAATCTTTCCGGACTCTACTAATAACGAGACGTTATTAGGTATCGATTTTATAACGGCTGCTGGTGTGGTCATCGATTTTCACAAGGAAATCTGGTACTTCAGTGACAATACAAAGGTAAAGTATAGACTGTCCTTTGAACCCGTCTCTCGTAACGTGTCCTGTGCTTCTACAAATGTTCTTAGGAAGGATGAAGGTACGCACCTAAACCCAGCTGAGCGACAAGCACTTGCTGACGTCCTCACCAGGCACGCACATGTCTTCACAGCAGGGGGAGGTCCCACGCCGTATACGGAACACCGCATCGAAACAGGTGAGCATCCACCAATATCAGTACCTCCCTACCGCCTTAATCCGTCAAAGAAGGAGCAAATGAAGGTGGAAATAGATAGGATGCTGGAAGAAGATATTATAGAAGAGTGTGAATCTGCTTGGTCTTCACCAGCGCTAATGGTACCAAAATCCAATGGTCGTGTTCGTTTCTGTGTAGACTACCGACGCCTCAATGCGGTCACCAAATCCGATTCTTACCCGATGCCACGCATCGATGACCTTCTTCAGAGCACGAAACGAGACTGTTTCATGAGTACCCTCGACCTTCGGTCTAGCTTCTGGCAGGTGGTAGTCAGGGAAGCCGACAGGGACAAAACTGCTTTTGTCTGCCCACTAGGCACGTTCCGTTTCAAAAGAATGCCTTTTGGTTTAAAGAACGCCCCGGCGACCTTCCAGCGGCTTATCGATCGTCTCCGCTCTTGCTCTGCTTTACAGGAGGTCAATATGCTGGCTTATTTGGATGATTTACTCATCATATCGGAAGGTTACCAGCAGCATCTTAAAGATCTCGATGCAGTCTTCAAACGCTTGACCGAATTCAACCTCCACGTCAATAGGGAAAAGTGCGCTTTCGCTAGAGAAAGCGTTAAATACCTGGGACATGTCATAAACCAGGAAGGTGTATCCACAGATCCTGAAAAGGTAAGTGCTGTACTCGAGATGAAAGAGCCGAGTACTTTAAAACATCTCCGAACTTTTTTACAGACATGTTCATGGTTCAGAAAGTTCATACCAAACTTTTCTAAAGTAGCCGAACCATTAACACGTTTGACCAGAAAAAATCAAGTCTGGATTTGGGGTTCTGAGCAGACCCAATCGTTTATCGAGCTGAAGCGTCTATTGACCTCAGCTCCAATACTAGTGCAAGCTGATTTTAGCCGTCCTTTCGTCCTGCGCACTGACGCAAGTAACTACGCCCTGGGCGCGGTTTTACTTCAAGGTGAAGGTAATCAGGAAAGGCCAATCGAGTACGCAAGCAGACTTCTCAACGCAGCAGAGCGCAACTACTCAACTACGGAACGAGAAGCGCTCGCTGTAGTGTGGGCTGTGGAGCGATTTCGACCCTACCTAGATGGCCAGCCAGTTGTTATTGGCAGTGACCATCAACCCCTTCGTTGGCTACTATCACTCAAATCACCAGCAGGCAGGTTGGTACGTTGGGCTTTGAAGCTCCAATCCTTTGACATCCGCTTTCAGTACACTCCTGGAAAGGCGAACGTAGTGGCAGATACACTTAGCAGGCCCGTTTGCTCTGATCAATCTCGCGAAGATTGCGGTATCTGCTCGGTCATCTGCGATTTTCCTGGTAAGTCACCGAGTCAACTTCGCCAAGAACAGATGTCTGACCCTGAAGTGGAAAAGGTAATCAGAGAGTTAGAATGCACTGATGAGATCGCAGCTAGAAGGTGGGTAGAAAGGGGATATCTCATGGACCAAGGTGTTCTGTTCCGGTTCAACCCGGACTCAGAGAGTGAATCCCCACAACTAGTTATCCCTACCAACCAAGTCGCGAATATCTTGAACGAGCTACATGACTCTCCGACAGCCGGCCACCCAGGTGTCGACAGGACGTACCAAAAGGTATCACACTTATATTATTTCACAGGGATGCGGCGAATTATCTCAAATTACATCAAAGCTTGTATTCACTGCCAACGTTATAAGGCAACCAACGCTAAACCAGCAGGTCTTCTGCAGACACCGGTGCTGAATCAGCGCAATGAAGTGTTGGCCATGGATTTATTTGGTCCATTACCGGCTGGAGACCAGGGGGAGCGATGGATCTTACTCGTTGAAGATACAGCAACTAGGTGGACGGAGATATTTGCACTTAAAGAAGCTACAGCTGAAGCCTGTGCTCATGTCCTCATCGAGGAGTATTTTATGCGGTTTGGCCTTCCTCGCAGGATTATATCAGACAATGGGGTCCAATTCGTGTCTGCAGTCATGCGCCAATGTATGTCAGTCCTGGGTATCAAACAAAATTTGGTTCCACTGTATCACCCAGAAGCCAATCCTGCAGAGCGTAAGAACCGCGATTTAAAAGCCATGTTAGCTCAACTCGTGAAAGAAGACCACACTTCTTGGCCAAAGAAGCTGCCTGTGATTCGTTTTGCATTAAATAGTTTAAAGTGTCGGTCCACGGGCGAATCACCGGCTTATCTGACCTTTGGCAGAGAAATGCGGTCTCCAACAGAAGTTGTCCACGACATCCGTACCATCTTGAACAAAGATAATTTTGTTCCACAAATAACTCCTTATCTCAGAAACTTCCTCAACTCACTATCAGCAGTCAGAGAACGCGTGGAGGTCCAGCAGGATAAAACAAAACAGTACGCTGATGCAGCACGCCGTCCGGCTGATACCTACCAGGTGGGTGATTTAATTCTAATAAAGTCTCACCTCCTGAGCAAAGGACCAAAGGAGCTTACTGCAAAGTTTTTTCCACGCCGTGACGGACCATATCGAATCGCAGAGAAGGTTAGTCCTACAACCTACACCATTGCAAGCCCTGAACAACCTGATATAGTTTTAGGCAAATATCACACCCAAGATATAACCCGCTACCAAGGTAACGATGGCATTCTACCAAAACCCGTGAATCCAAAGAGGAAACGCGGACGTCCAGCTAAGGCTGATAAGATGCTAGTCCAGGAGCGAGGACGTTCTCCAGGTCTAGAGGGGGAGTATATAGCAACACATTCTACTCTGCCTATTCGTGAGTCCCGCGGTCGTATCCCTCCGCGGTTCATGGAGTAGCGAGCGCCACCTGATTTGTTATTATAAAACAATCGGCAAAGGTGGCGTGATTCCGGGGACCAATGACAAGCCTGCGCTTGCACGCGTAATAATAATTCGCGCTATCCTCGCGCTCGAACGCTACTCTGATTTGTATGCCAGTCCACCGCGCCGCGCTATTCAAGACGGTCGCACGCGCTATCTCCACACCGCTCGCGAAGTTACTGGGGTCACTTGGGTCAATTTCTCTAGGGCTTAGACACCTACCCAATACCTTTACAAACATTTCTTGTATTACTTTAAACTGTGTGCTAATACCGACGACATTATACTAGTATTACATCTATACCTATGTACAGTTTTAATTCAACTTACCTGAGATCCCGTAGATCTCCTCCTCATAACCAGAGTATAGATAAGAATGAAATTCTATTGTTATCATTATCGCCGATGCCAATGGGTTATGAGAGTCGTTGTCGATCTGTCGTAGTGTTCATACAATGAGTATATAAATCACGCCGCGCGCCGTGGTGGAATAAAAACGGTACAGTTTTGAACGGAGTCTGTGGTGATTTTAAACTGCGGGGCGATCACGTATCTTCTGTAGCAATGAAATGCTGATTGCAACAATCAAAAATGACAGTTTGTGGCAATGAAATGAAAAGTCAAAAGACAGATAGGTAACAGACCTTCATGCGCCCAATCGTTAGTCGCCGACTGTTTGTTTTCTTTTATACCTGAGACAATAACTAGCATTTGTAATAACATAGTATTTATACAGGTTGTACTCCCATGGTCAGTATTTCCTTTTATTTCATATTAGGTCCTTACATATGAAATTGGCGTTTTTCGTACTGGCCACTTTAATCACGAATTTCTCCTCTTTGGTAAGGAATTCCAAATTCAAATTTGTACAGCTATAGACTCATGTATTTGTGCTTCGATGATCGTCATTCATTTGTTTTTTTCTTCTGTTTTTTTCTGTTTGCGTCACTCATTTTACAAAATGGAAAACCTTAAATATCGCATTATTTACGAGTACGAGTTCCGCCGTGGCACTAGTGCTGCGGAAACAACTCGAAGGGTGAATGATGTGTATGGCGGTCGTGTTGCAAAAGAAAACACAGTTCGTTTTTGGTTCCAACGTTTTCGTTCTGGAAATTTCGACCTGCAGAACAAGCCCCGTGGACGGCCTGAGACTCAAGTTGATAATGAAGAGTTGAAGGCTATTGTGGAAGCGGATCCATCGCAAACCACGTCCGAGTTAGCTGCAGGCTGCAATGTTAGTGATAAAACTGTTTTAATTCACTTGAAGCAAATTGGGAAGATTAAAAAGCTTGAAAGGTGGGTACCTCACGAATTGACTGAAACAAACCGGCAAACGCGCGTAGACTGCTGCGTTACATTACTAAACCGGCACAATAATGAAGGTATTTTAAACCGAATCATTACCTGTGATGAAAAATGGGTTCTTTACGATAATCGGAAGCGCTCAGCGCAATGGTTAGATCCTGGCCAGCTAGCCAAATCCTGCCCCAAGCGAAAATTAACCCCAAAAAAGTTACTTGTAAGCGTTTGGTGGACTAGTGCCGGTATTGTTCATTACAGTTTTTTCAAATCTGGCCAGACTATTACGGCTGATGTCTATTGTCAGGAATTGCAAGCCATGATGGAAAAGCTAGCGGCTAAACAACCTAGGCTGGTCAATCGCTCCACGCCACTGCTGCTTCACGACAACGCTAGACCACACACTGCGCTACAGACGGCTACTAAATTAGAAGAGCTTCAATTGGAAAGTCTAAGACATCCTCCGTACTCCCCGGACCTTGCTCCAACAGATTACCATTTTTTTCGAAATTTGGATAACTTCTTGCAAGGGAAAAAATTCAACTCCGATGGGGCAGTCCAAATCGCCTTCAAAGATTTTATTGATTCCCGTCCGACTGGTTTTTTTAGTAAAGGGATCAATGAACTACCTATGAGATGGCAAAAGTGCATAGAAAATAATGGTTCATACTTTGATTAATTAAATATATTATATTAAAAAATATTCGACTTTTTGTTCCTCCCATACAAAACGCCAATTTCATATGTAAGGACCTAATATTATTATTATTCTAAAATCTAATTAAAGCAAAATTTAAGTTTCTATTGGCATTTATTTTAAACTTCTTCCTCACTTTACACAAATTAGCCCAAAATAATTTTTATATGTTATCCGCATAGCATGGGTTATTGCAAAACATACAAATATTAAAAATATCATAGTCGCTTTACAGATATTTTTTATGACATTTGGTTTTATTTTACAATCAAGCGTATAAAACGTGTTGTAGTATCCAAAGTGTAGATACCCATTGGCCATTACACACTAAAATTGAAGCGGAGTGGCGGAAGATATATATTGGGCTAATTTGTGTTAAGGGAAGATGAAGAAATTACTACTTGTATTTTAAAATAAAGGCCAAAAATCATATTTTTTTTTTTAAATTAGATTTTAGAATAATAATATGAAATAAAAGGAAATACTGGCCATGGGAGTACAACCTGTATATATATACTATGTTAATGCAAACTCCTTAGTAGAATGGATGGTACGAAATTTTAAATTCGATCAAAGTATATGCCAGTTATCGTCTCAGGTATAAAAGAAAAAAAAACTGTCGGTGACTAACGTTTGGGCGCATGAAGGTCTGTTACTTATCTGTCTTTTGATTTTTGTCAAATTCGATCAAAACTGTCATTTTTGATTGTTGCAATCAGCAGTTCATTGCTACAGAAGATACATGATCACCCTGCTGCTATCATAGAATAACTTAATATACCTAGTATGGTACTTGCGTAATGTTATAAATGCTACCCAACATAGATCGTTTCGAATCGAAAGCACTATCAGTCACCAACCACCACACCAGTGATTTTCGAACGCGGCATTTAGGGGCGTGTTCCATTAGTCACTAAGAACGTTAATTTCGATAATTTTGATCACATTCTGCGTCTGTGGTTGTGATCACTGTGATCGTTTGTAACTGTCATCCCCTGTTCCATTTAGGATAAGAACGCTAAGAATGCCACTAAAATTTGCCACTTCTGTCACTTTTGACATTAGATGTAGGGAATTCAAACTGTTCCAGTAGCCTCATAGCGTTTATGGCGAAAATAACGCCAAGACCCATGTGGAACCACTTTTTGGGAGTGTGATCGTTTTTAGCGAATTTAACTTCAAATGGTATGCACCCTAAATATGGCATGGGTTGTCAACATGGACATAGATCCAAGGTTGTCAATGTCAATGCTCTTGTCAAGTCAAAAGTATTGGTATTCTCTTTGGGCAAAAGCGGTTTGCGATTGCGTGGTCTGAAATTGTGTTTGTTTATTTGATACAGGCTTTTCGTTTTATTTTTTAGTTCTTGGTGGTTTTCTTTTAAGACTTAGCGAAATTAATTAAGCTTACCGGCTTTTAATCAGTCTAAGATTTTTACTACACAGAAACTTGTAAGGTGAATAAATAGTATGCATATGATTATACTTATAAACATTATACTTGCGTGGCAGAGCTAATGATTTTCCAACCGGTTTCAGAAATTCATTATGAGGAAGCTTAAAGGAGCAGTAAAAGAGACTGCACGGCAGAAGCGTGAAAGGAAGCAGGAGTTCGCAAAGATGCGCCAACAAATCCACACAATTGTTTTACCCACTTGTGCTGTTATTTTCCTACTCATATGTTTTTACGTATACCTGAAAACTAGACCGTCAACAATGCAGTACGCGTAATTTATAGTTACATACGTGTCTTCCGTCAGTAGAGTATTTGGAGTAAATTAATATGATAAAACACTTGACAGTCTATCTCTGCCAGTATCTACCAGGTTGGAAGAGATAAAATGCACTGACATTGCCCATTTCTTAAATCTCTAAGGTGATGAGATTAAAGCCCTTACTTTTTCTAGATTCTAAAACGAGTTGTCAAATTGTAATTATTACCTGTTGTATCCAAATACCCTTTCTAAAATAATTATGGTTAAAAGTTTTCATAGTCTATTATACATTTCAATATATTCCAAGTATTATTGAATGAGTTTTAACACTCTAGATTGGTAATTAATTAAAACATTTGAGTCTATTTTTATTGTGTGATTTTCCTGATGTTTAGCAGTTAAGAATATATATGGTTGTGAGGTTTTATCTAATTATATTTTTTATGTTTGTATAGATATAAATGAATGGTGGTGGCAGATTTGTTATATCTTGTTAGTGCTTAACTATTTATAGTTCACATTCCTTACCTTGGCAGTAAACACTTTTCTGAAGTGAAACATTCCGCAGCTACATATCAATATTGTGAATGCTTAAATTTGTAAATAGGTTTACTAAAATTTCTATATTAAAAATTTAATTTAGTATGTATGTATGACTTGTCTTTTTTATTTATTCCCTATAATAGCCTACAACAGGCTTGTTAGTAGTGAATTTTGAATTCTCTACTGGCTGACAATCACAGTGAACTAGGAAACGGATTTCCTAGTTTAGTGTGCAGCTATCCTCAAGATCTAGTTTACATAATATTGTCTAGCTTGCTATCATTTTTCACCACAACAACAGCAGGTGATGGTGAAGTTCAAGATGTTCTCGTTGTGCCTCAACTCTAAAATCTAGACTAGCAATATATGAAGATAGTTTTGGTGGACAGAGCGACATTTTCCAGTAACAGCTTCACTCAACGGTCTTAGAAAATTCAGGGAGTTTGTGTACCATGCGTCATTGATAACCAGTGATAGTGGCTGCACTAATGAAATATCACCATTGACCAATATGGCCAAGAGTTATGAGTAACCTTGAGGTTAGTCATAGCACCTATGGCCATATTTGATGAATGTGGAATGCCTCTGTTCTTCCAGATCAATCTGAAAGTAAGTAAGAAGAAAAAAATAGTCTGACACTACTAGTCAGCTCCTACAAAAGAGGCATGCAGTTTACTAAGCATATAACCAAATCCAATGGAGAAATTTGTATGTGGTCACAATCCTCAGCAGTGAGGGGACGAGGAGAAAGAGAAGGCTAGAAAAAAAAAACATTTGTAACTCGTAAATAAATTTATTTTAAACTGAATATAAATAAAAATTGCAATGTTTTAATACTAAAAATACTAAATTCATTATCTTCTCTATACCTACAGGTAGTATTATTATTTGTTCATGCCTACAGGTTGCCAAGTTTTTAGTTTGTACAACAAATTTTATACATTTAAAAAAGCAGTATATAATAATTCAGACAAGTAGATAATAATTCAAGTTAAAGAAGTTCATTTTTATTCAATATTTTTTTTACAGATTTGATTTTATTTGTATTTGTCCTGCCTATATTTCATCATAGTTGAGATGTTTGGAAGTAAAATATGCATGTATCCCCGCAGTAGCGAAACGTGGAAAACAAATCTTCCCTACTAGTAGTGATATGTGGCACAGGTGGAAATAAACTTTACGAGACCCATCACAACTTCAGCCATAGTATGATCCATAATAATATTTATAGTATTAGTGTACATTTGGACTAATTTCGACCGCAAAAATTCCTATTACAAATGCATTTTGTAACAAGTGACGAATTGCAATGCGCCCGACACCCTGATTCATACATGTGTTAAGTCTCAAGTGCCTATAATATTGGTTCTCAAGAACTGCTGCCGGAACATACTGTTAGGTGGTTGAGGACAGATTTTCTACTTGAGGGTGATAGTTATCCAGGCGAGCATTCGCAAAATGCAATTCCACTATGCTGTAAAGCTTAAGCCGGCAGCGGTGAAGATCGAACCGTGGACCTACGGCACAACGGCATTCCAAAGCCATTACCACTCCACTATCATTGCTTCAAACCTATCACAGTCAATAAAACATTGATATTGAATTAGGTTTCAGTCGTGACAACTATATAGTTAGACGACGTATTGACGACGTATAATGCCAGTTTGACAGCTGTCATACTTAAGACATTATGCGGTTATTTTTAAATACTTTTTTTTTTATGCCTGATAGGTTAGCCTTTGATCTCTATCTCACCTGATGGTAAGTGATGATGTGGTCGAAGATGTTGTTCAGGCTAACCTAGAAGTACTGGCTCTCAAGGACAGCTGCCGGAACACACCGTTAGGTGCTTGGCGACAGATTTTCTACTTGAGGGTGGTAGCTAGCCAGGCAGGCATTCGCAAAATGCCCTACCACCATGCTATAACGACTGCCATCCTAAGACAACAACCGGGACCGACGGCTTAACGTGCCCTCCGAAGCACGGAAACGCTCTGTAGTAAAGTCACTAGCGGTCACCCATCCAACTCATGACCGCGCGCGACGTTGCTTAACTTTGCTGATCGGTTGAGAACAGCTAAGTAAACTTCGCTACGAGCGCTTCCAAACTACTAAAGTAACGCTAAAATCAACATCATCATCATCAGTATGTACTCATATTTAGTTTCACATCAATTACCTATTCAAGGGATATATTACAGATATTTTAAATCTATTGTAGCCGTCAGTATGACAGCTGTCATACAAACATAAGTTAATATTTTAGTCAATAAGTGTAACCCAAGAAATTGAAAGTAAATTATACGACATAATTTACTGTCACATTTAAAACTGAATATGTAGTATGTCACATGTCAATGTCACATGGCCCACGTCACATCTGAGGCCTTTTTAGGTTATACCTTTAAATAAGTAGTAGTACCCTGACTAAGATAAATAAATAAGTTGAAACGAAGCCAAAAAAAACATCCTCCTACTTGTCATTAACATTTTCATGCTCCACAGCTTTGCCGTACTGTTGAAAGGGGCAGCATGATAAGAGCATGTTTTTTGACTTAACTTGTTTCGTGCGCCTAGCTCTATCCAAATATATATAACTATATACATACCCCGAATATCAAATACATCATGTTATGGTATAATCTTCCTATAAGTATTATGAGACCAGTGCCAATATTGATATCACATCTATCATATTCTATGATCAACTAAAATTTTATCACTAACCAAATAAATAAAACTCGCTTATAACCCTAAAGACACTCAAAAATAAATCTCCAAACAAATATTAGAAATAGTTTCAAAGAAATATATAAATTGTAACTAATATTTTATGCTTTCTATATATAACTAGCTGACCCGGCAAACGTTGCTTTGCCAGATAAATAATTTTGGCTATTAAAAAATAAGGGTTGATCGTAGAAGGGTGAAAATTGAGGATTGTATGTATTTTTGTATGTTGTATCATAAAAAAATAGAAATTAAAAATTTTGTCTAAAAAATAACAAATAAATTTAGGGGTGGACTACCCCTAACATTTAGGGGGATGAAAAATAGATGTTGGCCGATTCTCATAGATACCGGATAAGCACAAAAAATTTCATCAAAATCGGTCAAGCCGTTTCGGAGGAGTATGGCAACGAAAACTGTGACACGAGAATTTTATATATTAGATATTCTAATATGTATACTATATAGAATATGATTGTATGTATTATTGGAACAATTATAGAACAATATAATTTGGAAGTTTACACAAATTTGAGGTCATCCAGAAGTAACATATTATTATAATATTATAATACATTAATCTGTGGACCACAATAAGTAAATTTGTAAGTAAGTACATATTTAACTATTATTTTTATTTATTTATATTTCATTAATTATTATATAGGTATATAATTATACATAGGTATATAATTATACATAGTACATCTTTTAAATGTATCACGCAATTCTTAAGTACTTTATTATTTCACAGGAAAATCATTTTCTCCGATTGCATCTGATTATGTTTCTTGGAAACTTTATATAACTAAAATTTTAATAACTTACTTAAACAATTTTAATTATACTTACACCTATTGGTATTTTTATTGCTGCCCTAACATTTGCTCTGCCTGATAAAATATCTGTTGATTTTTACAAGCATTTTAACAATGATTGCATTACATATATTATCTATAATATGTAGAAAATTTGAGCTTATACAATTTTATTTTTTTCTATTTACCTATGTATGAAGGTTAAAATTATCTTATACAGTAACTGGCTGTGTTAAAATATGTAAACATACCCACTTCAGCTGTGTAAATAAAAAAATATAAGTATGTAATTTACTTATTCAACAATAGTCAAAAATACTTAATACTGATTTATAATGCATTAAATAAGACTAAGTATAAGTACCTAAAATATACCTCAGGCTGGGGGGCCAGGCTATGGACACATTCAACTATAAATAAAACATGACCTTAAACCCACACTTGTTTGTAAAAGGGTTGATATTAATTTTGTTCTAAGCTTTTATATGATTATTTAATCAATAGCAGATGAGGATGTTTCATTGAGAATAACCGTCTAGATTATATAATAATTAGTTGTAATCATTTTAACATCTCATTTTCTACTGGTACCACATAGCAAGTTTGGTACCTATTTGTAAAAGTACTACTACAGCAAATTGAAATTTGAGCTGTGTTGCTACATAATAAATACAATTAATCGATGCATTATTACATATTAAAGGATATATATATCTTCTTTGTTTGTAGATTAATTAGGGTAAGAAAGCTTTCATAATGCACATGTGCCAAAGGCCAAACACCCTTTACTATGGTATCTTCTAGTGCATGCATGGCTCAGTAATTTTTACATTTATTAATAAAATTAATATGAGACCATAATATTGTCTAAATTCAAATAGGTTTACAATACTTCTTGAAATATTTCTCATAAATATCCACTGAAAATTTTAATATTTCTTTTGCAACTGCCTAATACATATAAGGTTAATCTCCTGTCTACTAACTAATTGTTACATACTTTTCGTTATTAAAATATCACCTAATGATAAATCCTTACTAATATTATAAATGCGAAAGTTGTATGTTTCTAACTCCATGTGACTTCTGTACAACTGAACTTATAAGACCAAACTCTGCTTCTTCCGTATTCTCTATATTGAAATTATTAGGTCCTTACATATGAAATTGGCGTTTTTCGTACTGGCCACTTTAATCACGAATTTCTCCTCTTTGGTAAGGAATTCCAAATTCAAATTTGTACAGCTATAGACTCATGTATTTGTGCTTCGATGATCGTCATTCATTTGTTTTTTTTCTTCTGTTTTTTTCTGTTTGCGTCACTCATTTTACAAAATGGAAAACCTTAAATATCGCATTATTTACGAGTACGAGTTCCGCCGTGGCACTAGTGCTGCGGAAACAACTCGAAGGGTGAATGATGTGTATGGCGGTCGTGTTGCAAAAGAAAACACAGTTCGTTTTTGGTTCCAACGTTTCGTTCTGGAAATTTCGACCTGCAGAACAAGCCCCGTGGACGGCCTGAGACTCAAGTTGATAATGAAGAGTTGAAGGCTATTGTGGAAGCGGATCCATCGCAAACCACGTCCGAGTTAGCTGCAGGCTGCGATGTTAGTGATAAAACTGTTTTAATTCACTTGAAGCAAATTGGGAAGATTAAAAAGCTTGAAAGGTGGGTACCTCACGAATTGACTGAAACAAACCGGCAAACGCGCGTCGACTGCTGCGTTACATTACTAAACCGGCACAATAATGAAGGTATTTTAAACCGAATCATTACCTGTGATGAAAAATGGGTTCTTTACGATAATCGGAAGCGCTCAGCGCAATGGTTAGATCCTGGCCAGCCAGCCAAATCCTGCCCCAAGCGAAAATTAACCCCAAAAAAGTTACTTGTAAGCGTTTGGTGGACTAGTGCCGGTATTGTTCATTACAGTTTTTTCAAATCTGGCCAGACTATTACGGCTGATGTCTATTGTCAGGAATTGCAAACCATGATGGAAAAGCTAGCGGCTAAACAACCTAGGCTGGTCAATCGCTCCACGCCACTGCTGCTTCACGACAACGCTAGACCACACACTGCGCTACAGACGGCTACTAAATTAGAAGAGCTTCAATTGGAAAGTCTAAGACATCCTCCGTACTCCCCGGACCTTGCTCCAACAGATTACCATTTTTTTCGAAATTTGGATAACTTCTTGCAAGGGAAAAAATTCAACTCCGATGGGGCAGTCCAAATCGCCTTCAAAGATTTTATTGATTCCCGTCCGACTGGTTTTTTTAGTAAAGGGATCAATGAACTACCTATGAGATGGCAAAAGTGCATAGAAAATAATGGTTCATACTTTGATTAATTAAATATATTATATTAAAAAATATTCGACTTTTTGTTCCTCCCATACAAAACGCCAATTTCATATGTAAGGACCTAATATTTTACTGCGGCATATGTAAGTAAATGAAGGTCTTATAAAACATGATTTATTTGAAATACACATCTTTAAAAAATAGACCTTTGACAATTTTATATCTATGAAAAATTTGTCTAATGTGTAATATAACATTTGGCATCTAGTAAGGATATCAAATGTTTCACAGAATATTCAAAATTTTCTATATCTTTCAATGTATTACGCAGTTTATTAAATATATCTAGAGTATTAGATTTGTGCATTTCTAAATTTGACTTTAGTTTTATTAGTTGATGTATAACATGCATTGTGATTAAACATTTTGTAATTAGACAGGTGGTGTTTGAAAAAAATGTGTTTATTACATATTTACATATTTCTAGTGTTAATAGACACTAAGGATATGATTTTAGTACTTTTCACAAAATATGGTTCCTGGAAATTTTGTATATTAATGTTAGGAGTTTTTATATAGCCGAGAATCTGCATGCATTCTTTTTTTTGAGCTGTAAAGAGATCACTTATTTCTACACTACATCACCAAAGTATGATGCCTAATCACATACACAAAATAAACAGTCATAGCTATATTTTGGTCAGTAGATTGTCTTAGTATTATATGTTCTTTTAAGTGTTGAATACTATTTATTCAACACTTAAAAGAAACTAGACAGACAGTTTATTTTCATAATACGATTTTTCCAGTAAATGTGTCTAACATAGTTCTAAACCTAAAAGCGTCGCTGCATCAACACAATCTAATTTAATATAATTATAATTGAAATTAATCTCACGAAAAAGGTTTTGATAGTGGAAATGTTTTGTTAAATCCAATGTATGATAAAAAATATTTTTAATGAGTCAGATTTAAATATTATCTGCGAAAAGAATGCGAGAATCTTATTTATTTTATGCAAGGTTTTTTATAAAATGTAAATAATGGTGCACTTAACGACACTACCTTGGGATATTGCATAGTTTATCACCGTAAGCGTCGATTTAATTGTTTTTTTTAAGCCCGATTTTTGTTTCCATTTCAACAAATAGATATACAGATTTAGATAACTTAAATATGTTCTAAACCATTCATGTGTCTTTTCGCGTACACCTATGTTCTATAATTTGTCTAAACCTTGTATTGAACTTTATCGTATGCATTCATCGTCATGTCCAAGAAAATACCGACAGTATGTTGTTTTATATCCAGGTTTCTATGTCGATAGCGAAATATTCTACCGACCGCACGTCAGCACGCATGCGTCAGTTAATTCTACGCTTCACAGAGTGTTACTTAGCTATATATGCTACAGCCTCACTTACATTCCGGTTATGTCTTGACTTCGTTTTCTCCGTGCAAAGCTGATTAACCACCCCACAGTCCATCCAGCAGAGAGCAGTATGAAAAGTGCACTGATCGCGAAGTACTGGCCTGCTATGGACAGCTTCAGGCTTTGGATGAGAACGAGCGTGAGGATGGACTGTAGCCCGGTGCCTAGAAGCGTGTTGATGCCGAATATGAGCCCGAAGCAACTGTCGTCGCGGATCTGGCCCGCTATTTTGGCACTGTGGAAGAACCAACAAAGTAAATATCGTACCGTCAACTCTACAGTCGCAAAATTTCAGAGTCCAAACCAGTATGGTTTTTGAGATAGACGCCGTAGCAAAATTTATAAATCTATCTATAGTTTTATATGTAAATCTTGAAGAATGTTTCAAAAAACACATCGCAATAGATTAGATTTTAGTGGTTGATAGGAACATTGTGACCTCCAGTATGACATTTATTGTTACAGTTAGGCCACAATTTCGCCTGATGGAAAGTGATGATGTGGTCGAACATGTTAAACAGGCTCAACATAGAATATGAACTGGCTCTCAAAGACAACTGCTTGAACACACCATTAGGTGCTTGTTGACAGATTTTCTACTTCAGGTGATAGCTAGCCAGGAGGAAGAGGTCTACTTTGAGTTCTACTTAAGGGTAGTAACTAGGCGGAAGATTTTTATCTACCCCTGCATGTAGGAGTTCCATCCGCCCGGAATTAAGGTGATTTGCATCAGTAGTCTTATTGGCGGCATAGCAGGCCATATTGAAGCGCTTTTGATTAGGTATGAAGAAATTAAAGGGCGCTTAGATAAAGATCATACCGCTTATGAAAAATTATTATAGATGTGCAATATCATTTATGGATATTGAAGATGATATCTTTTGATTCTTTGTAGTTTAAACTTCGAATTTCGATCAAATTTTGGACTAATTAATTAATAACTGATTCTGAACATAATGCATTGAATCGGGGTTTTTATTGCCTTATACAAGTATGCGGTTGCACCACAGAGCACTGTGCTCGGACTGTTACTGCTTGAAGATAATGCAGCACATGCTATGGGTGACTGTTTTGCGACTGCCTATTATTTGAAATATAATCTATTTTCGCATCACAGCCAAGTGGAAAATCGTAAAATCATAAAAAACACCGTGCAAAAAGTCGGAAGTTTACAGGGCACCCGAAATAGCTAAACGACTGCCATTCTAAGACTAAACCCACTACAAACGGTTTAACGTACCCTCAGAAGCACGAAAGCGCTCAATAGCAGTCGCATCCAAATAAAGACCGAAGTGAACATTTCTCAACCTAATTGATTAAAGACCATGCCAGATCTGCTATTTAATTAGAGATAAGTAGCTCACCTAGCTAGAGTGATGGTGTAGTGGAACAGCATGCCCATCACGATGTATCCAGCGTACGATACGAACACGTTGACGATATACGTGCCGAGGAACATTGCCAGCCCTTGCACTGCCGCGACGGGCGCTGGGATGAAAGGCAGGGTCAACAACGAAGCGATGTAGGCGCCGCCTGCCCCGAGCAGCGTCTGGGCAGCTTCCACTGCACCGTTATACGCCACCTGAAGCGTCAAAAAGCACAAATTAAACCTGGAACCATTATAACCCTTATGGACATGTAACACTTAATATATTGCTGACCTGGATTCGAATCACTCATTCGTGTATCAGCCGGATCGTCCACTGCTGAAGCCTTTTCAGTGGTATTGGCAATGGACTGCCGCGCAGCAGATCCACGGTTCGAATCCAGCCGCGGGCTTGGGCTTCACCGCATGATGGTAGTGCATTTTGGGAATGCCCACTTGGCTAGCGACCACACTCAAGTAGAAAATCTGTCGCCATGCACCTAACAGTGTGTTCCAGTCGCTGTCCTTGAGAGCCATTAATTCTATGTTAAGCCTGTTAACACCTTCGACCACATGATCACTTACCACCAGGTGAGATTGTGGTTAAAGGCTTACTTATCAATAATAAAAAAAATAAAAAAAACTTCCCCCATTAAGGGGGGGTTAGCCATAATCCTCACGTTTGGCAGGCGTCTTGGGGATCGCAGTTTAAGATGTCAGTTCATCAGGAGGCGCTGCTGCCCTTCCGTTATTTTACCTTTAGTCGACTCTTACGACACCCACAAATAGCAATGGTGGGGTGACATACTAGCCCGGTACCCCACTGGGATTCCTAATTAATCGTATGTCAAAAATATCTTTCGCTACATAAAAGTAAATTTCAAAAATATTAGTTGCTTATGTTTGTCATTACTATAGAGATGACAAGACTCAGTCCTCAGAACGCTCACCAGGTTGAATCTCTTCCCAAATAAGTATTTATACAAGCTTTGTTTGCATGGGTGCATCATAAAAATAGTTATTTCATTACTCATACTCAGAAAGTAGGTCTAAAGTTGCCTGGGGACCGGGTTGAAAGTAATACTTTTCAGCCGAAAAGGAGAGGTAGGGAGAGGGAGAATCGCTTTTAAATGACAGATATCAAATTAAAAAAAGTTTAACCATGTTCCAACTTTCTATACAGCCAATCTTTAAAATAACATAGATTACGTCAAAATATTTACCATTTTTTCAATGATGAAAATGAAAAATAATGGCCTAATATTCTCCAGGAATGGCCACAGAAAAAAATTGGGGATATCGGCAATCCGATCTTTATTGTTTTTTTCGAGTTGTAAAGTTATATTAGTACTTCCGTGTAGCAGAGTATTAGCCGAGTATTAGCACACTGAGTTCATCTGAAGATATGGATTTAACACCTGATTTCATAAGAGAAGAGACTGAAGCAGTAGTGGAAAACCTTTTAATTTCCATTTATTCCTTTTTTTTTTTTTTTTATTTATGCCTGATAGGTTAGCCTTTGACTACTATCTCACCTGATGGTAAGTGATGATGTGGTCGAAGATGTTGTTCAGGCTAACCTAGAAGTACTGGCTCTCAAGGACAGCTGCCGGAACACACCGTTAGGTGCTTGGCGACAGATTTTATACTTGAGGGTGGTAGCTAGCCAGGCGGGCATCACAAAATGCCCTACCACCATGCATTCCTAATGAAAAGCAGTGTTTACCTTGGTTAAAGACTTAATTAGGCCCGGACGAGGTTATTAGTTCAAGCGCCCACAATTTCACCCCTAGGTTAACAATGTAATATTTGTTCAACAAGAGAGCAGTTTCTTAGTATGTCTAGAAGCACTATCGTGTGCTAAGTGAAATTCACATTTTGCTAATTTTTTATGCCTATTTTTACACTGAATATCAGGTTTCTAAAAAACGAATCTAAAATAGCACCGCTAATCATTTCCTCACTTGCTCACTACTGCTGTCTATAATGTGCAAGTGGTAATCTGCACAAGTAATAATCAACGGCACCGTTTTAGATCCATTCCTTCAATATAAATATAATAATATAATATATAATCATAATTAGGGAATGACTTCGATCTTTTTAATTTACATTTTATTATTTTGTTTTGTATTTTATAACAAAACATTTGCACACTGTTTAGGTAAAGTTTTGTTGGAACTGTATTTTAATGCTATTACAACAATGCAATTGTACCTAAAACTTTAGCAAATAAATATTCATTAATTCATTAATAAACCAGATCAGATTATATCACATTTTAATAAATTGCAGGGGTAATTTCAATCAATAATAAATTAAATGTAATATTATATTTAAATTGAATATTATACTAGGTGTAATTATAATTGTGTGTATATTATTACAATTATACCCGTGAGCTACCGGACTAGAATGTCACCCTCCAATTTTGCCGTGAGTGTCGTAAGAGGCGACTAAGGGTAAAATACTGGGATTGGGGCTTTCTAAGGTACTGCTATCTTACACTGCGATCCCCAAGACGCCTGTAAAGCATGGGGACTATGAAAAACCTCCCCTTGATGGGGAGGCTGTGTTCAGCAGATGACAATTCGGCTTAATAGAGGAGAGGAGTTTAATATTTAACGTCATCTACATAATTATATGTATATAATGATATAGTAAATTGACCTTGTCAGTAGTTAAATAAGCCAAGCTAGTCAACCACCTTTGTTTTGAAAACATTTGCTTACTATCAGTTGACAACAGCTGGAACACGCCTTCATGTGCTTGAGAGACAGATTTTCTATAATATATAACCATAACATCATATATAAGATTTATTTTAACCGGCGGTATGCTTTTAATAACAATACTACAAACTATATGCAACACTACAGCTACTGCAACGAAAGCATTTAGGCACCCTAAAGGCTATTGTAGACCCACAGTCAACCCAGATACTCCAGCCCACTATCAGTTGGCAGCGTGCCCTGTTAGATTGCGACGATTATTAGTTGATCCGAATAAGTGCCAGCATTTTCATAACGCGTCTCATAGAAGAAGATCTGTACATTTGTTAAGAGTGCATAAGTAATTAAACTGTTAAAACAAGATAACAGAGTTTGTTATATTACGTGGACTATAATCCTGCCTTTGTTTAATCTTAAGTATACAGTCTAGCTAGTGTATGTTTTTACTTAGTAACAAAAAACAAGCCTTGAAATGTTTATGCAAATGCAGATGAGTCATCGTGATGTCCACACAAATCCACCAACATTATCTCTCTCTCTATGTATGTGTGTGTGTGTATAGGCTTATTGTATGGCTACATACATACATAAAATCACGCCTTTTACCCGTAGGAGTAGGCAGATACCACAGATTTCCACTTGCTACGATCCTTTCAAATCTCTTTCGCTTCATTTACACTCATCAATCCTTTCATGCATGAGCGTCCGTTTAAGGTACTCCTGACCTGGCCGTTTTTCAGAACGTCTTCAATCTGTTTTCGGAACGTCCGCCTAGGTCTTCCCCTTCCAACACTTCCTTCACTTGTCCCATGTATACCTGTTTAGTCATTCTCATTTCATTCATTCTCTACACATTTCCAAACAATCTTAACATACCTATCTCGATTTTTGTCACGACATCCTCATTCACACCACATCGTTCCCTTATCACACTATTCATTATCCTGTCACTCCGTTTGACTCCAATCATGCTTCTCAATGCTCTCATCTCCACTGCATTTACTCGTATTCTTTCATGCTATTTCTGGCATACCCAACTATCACTACCGTACATTAGTTTCGGAACCAACTTTTATAAATTTGTATGGGTAAATGTATGGGTTATATGGATATTATTATATAGGGTGTATTCCGATTTTCTCTTACAGTGGATACGTTTGTAAGGATATAGCTGTTCCAAAATGAAACGTGTACCACAGTACTGACGCTCACAAGCAAATCGGATCAATTGTGAAGTCCCAAAGCGTGCGAATGAAACATCAGTTCATGTGTTTTCAATGAGTAAGATTTTTCAATGAAAATAACGAAATGGAAAGTCTTACTTTAATATCTATGGAATAATGCACAAATTTCTAAGTACTAAAAGGCAACTTCTATTGTTTATTAAGATTGCAATGACAGCTGTTTGACAGCTCGCACTGCTGTACCTCGAAGTTGTGAGCGTTGTGAGTAACGGTTGATAAAGTCACGTGAATTTTGCGTGTTACTATCAGTACATTTCGGAACGATTAATCATAACATTCCTCGCGGGGTGCCGGGTTAGAATTGCACTTCCCCATATCATCCCGTGGGTGTCGTAAGAGGCGACTAAGGGAAAAATACTGGAATGTGGGCAGCAACGCCTTCTAAAGAACTGCCATGTTACACTGCGATCACCAAGCCGTTTGCCAATCATGGGGATTATGGAAAATACCCCCTAAATAGGGGAGGCTGTGTTCAGCAGTGGACGATCCAGCTGATAAATACTCGTACATACAATCATAATATTGCAATTGGTCATTCTATCATCTCGTTCAAATATCAATACTTTCGTCTTATTTACGTTTATTTTCATTCCCTTTCTTTCTAAAGTCTCATGCATAACATTTACCATCTCCTGCAACTCTTTTACCGACGACGAAAGTATCACTTGGTCATCAGCGTAGAGAAATACGTTTGATGAGTAACTAATTCATTCATAATCTACATTCACTGTCTTTTAGGTTTGTCAAACAATTATCCATGATTAAGTTGAACAGCCACAGTGAGGCTACACATACCTGCCTAACACCTTTATCGATGTTAAAATATTCAGTGTATAATTATTATTACAAACAGGATATTTACCGTGTTTTCGATTACTTATACTTTTGAGCTCTCGATATTTCGGCACTGTTGCAAGCGCCATGATCACGAGTAACTAATATTGAGAGCTAAAAGTAATCAAAAACACGGTAAATATCCCGTTTGTAATAATAATAATATCCCGTTTGATATTATAGTGTTAATGACCGTGACAGTTTAAAAACTCACATTCAGTGTATGTTCCGTTTATTCTAACACAAGCACTGGAATATCATCAGGTTACCGTTCAGCCCATGCAGAGACAACGCTGATCACAATTCATGCCACGTACCTACAATAACTTAAAATATCCAACTGCAAAAAGGAAAAAAAAAATCTTTTTGAATTTCTCGCCTTTTCTATCTCTTAACTAAGGATAATCTAAGTGACTTACAGGCGCATTGCTCTCCTCCTGTATTTGTTTCCACAGTAACTGCATGTAAGTCTGCGCTTGCACAAAGAGCGCTAAAGCGCAAGCGTACAGCACCGACCACGCGATCACAATCGGCCGGGAGTAAGCGGAGCGAGCGTGCTGAGCGATCAGCGTCGACGCTTCCACTACATTCGAGCGGAATGATTGCTGAAATAACAAAACATAAATGATAAAATTATTATTCATAAAAGCCAATGATTACGCTTGTATGTCAACGAAGGAGTGGGGAGAGGTTTAATCCCACATTTTTTTATATCAGTTGTTTTACAATAAAATCGAAATCGCAACTGAACGTGCCGTCAAATAACATGCGCGGAGCTGGCGCTGAAAACGGCCTGCGCCGACGACATCGTCTGTTTGCTGCAACCGCGAACATACACTCCGTGCGTGCCCATAATGCCTCTACAGCTGTGTTATAACACTATTCAAAACCGTCTCAGCTCAAAAACCGGATTTGGATATATTTTATATGTTTGAGGAACTCATTGTATATCTTAGTTTTGCCTTGTAATGTTTTTTTTTTATTTTATTCATGAAACCGTCTGGCCACCATTGGGTGAGATAGTGGTCAAAGGCTAACCAGCCTTTAACCACTATCTCGCCCGATGGTAAGTGATGGTGTGGTCGAAGGTGTTGTTCGGGCTAAACTAGAATTACTGGCTCTTAAGGACCGCTGCCGGAACACACCGTTAGGTGCTTGGCTACAGATTTTCTAATTGAGGGTGGTAGCAAGCAAGGCGGGCATTCAACGTCTTGGATTTAGTGTGTAAGTTACATTGTGCTATGCGAACAAATAAATAGAAAGATCGCCGAGCGACGCTTGCAGATACACTGATGGTTATTGACTACATTCAATTCGTCGATGCAGCAACGACCTCAATAGAACATCGCGTGGTAAAGCGATTTGTAAGATTAGGCATTCCATATTCCTACTTCGGTTATTCATAGACAATCATCTGTAAATTCGTTTTAATTGTATTGTTGATTAAGTATGATATCATGTCGGTTTTATTTCGGTCCTTCGTCTGTCGCTAACGCATTTATCTAATCTAAGATACGTTCTAATAAGAATACCTATTTTTAAACTCGTAGGTAAAACTTGGATCACCAACCACCATATTTGTTTACATAATAAGACAGGTAGGAAAAAACAGACTACGTTGTAAATTTACAGACGTGTATCTTGTCATTACCTTGCATAATTATCAAGATTATAACACTTTCATATTACAGTAAGTAATTGGTAGATGTAATCAATATTAACAGTAATAAATAAACAATTTTTATTTTTTATTTTTTTTTTATTTTAGATAGGTTAGCCTTTGATCACTATCTCACCTGATGGTAAGTGATGATGTGGACGAAGATGTTGTTCAGGCTAACCTAGAAGTACTGGCTCTCAAGGACAGCTGCCGGAACACACCGTTAGGTGCTTGGCGACAGATTTTCTACTTGAGGGTGGTAGCTAGCCAGGCGGGCATTCGCAAAATGCCCTACCACCATGCTATAACGACTGTCATCCTAAGACGACAACCGGGACCGACGACTTAACGTGCCCTAAGAAGCACGGAAACGCTCAGTAGTAATGTCACTAGCGGTCACCCATCCAACTCATGACCGCGGGCGACGTTGCTTAACTTTGCTGATCGGTTAAGAACAGCTAAGTAAACTTCGCTACGAGCGCTTCAAAATCTAGTCATTACATTGCATAATTATCAAGATTATAACACTATGTGTAGGTCTATATAACATAAATCAATATTAACAATAATAATCAATATTCATAATATTAACGCGTGCGGAATGAGAATATTAAAATGTGGCCGTGACCATAACCATGACGGTCTAAATTTGAATGATTGAATTTACGACCGCTTGAACAAGACTGGGGCTCAAAGTGGTTACAGCTATTATTGAAAACAAACATCATTATCTCGGTATTAAAATCTTAATACTGAGATCCGTACCATGTCTGTCGTTAAACAATAATGGTCATGAAGCGCTATCCCTGTCGCACAAACGACTTGATTCAATACGTGCATCTCACTCTCACATTGTAGTTTTAATGCAAGTTTACTTTAATGATGTATGGTAGTGCGAAATATATAAATTTAAGGTTAAAATAAGACTGAATTAAGAGATGGTAGTTGCCCCCCTGAAAGCGCATCGGTGTGAGCTATGCATAACGATGCTAATTAGCTCCCCTGAAACGATTCGTATTTTTTGTGGGGTTGGACGCGCCTTTCTACAGGTCTTTGGTGAGATAGCGGTCCAACGCGAGCTTACGTCATGTAAAAGGAGACTCGACATACGACACATACAGTGACGAGAGAAATCGCCTGCCTGATGGTAAGCGTCACGACTGCTCTATACAGCTGCAGTATCACCGTCCTCGTTCTGCTTGACAATGTATTGCGCTCTTTGTCCCAAGACGTTAGTTCTTTGGCCAGTAGTAATTTCACTTGTTTTAGTGCTCTTCGCGCCTAAACACACTACTGCTTCGAGGCAGAATATCTGACACTGCGATGGTACCCACCAAGACAGGCTCTGAACTGAAGAGGCCTACCACATGGTATAACTGGATTATGATTTTCATACCTGATCCTTAACTTTCGGCTTGTCGATAGGGCTGCTGAGAGAAGATGACTTTCTGTGGAAGTAGATGCCGTACTGCACGGGAGGAAGCCAGAACGCCCAGAAGGTCGCCACGATCTGTGCTGGAAACAACATTGATATATTAGCTGTCCACAGGTGTGACATGACAGGTACTTTTCATGTCACAGGCTTTAATATCAAAGGCTTGCTATTTTTTTTATATACAACTTGTAGGCTAACCTTTGCCCACTATCTCACCTGAGGGTATGTATTCGAGGATGTTGTTCAGGCTAAACTAAAATTACTGGCTCGCAAGGACAGCTGCCGGAACACACCATTACATGCTTTCCTACTTGAGGGTACTAGGCAGGCATTCGCAGGCATGCCCTACCACAATACTAAAACGAATGCCATCCTAAGACAACAACCGGGACCGACGGCTTAACTTGCCCTCCGAAGCACAGAAGCGTTTAGTAGCAATTCCACTAGCGGGCACTCATCCAACTCCGCAGCAGGCGTTGCTTAACTTAGCTGATTGGTTAAGAACGGCTAAGCAAACTACGCTACGAGCGATTCAAGTCAACTTATCAGTTTAAAAAAATCGGATATGTGCGAGTCAGGCCTCCATCACAACCTGCGACTGAAAAAATGGTTGTCGGTTTTGATCACAGCTTTAAAAGTAAAATTTAAATATATATTTTTTAGTATTACTCGTTTAAATTTTAAATAGAGGATATGGTACATAACATGCTAAAATACTAAATTCCTACCTAGTTAGTTTTTGAGATATACCCCATAACATAAATGGTAAATTAGATAGCGAGTGATACAATTAATATTCTCCCTCCCAGTTTCTGAAACGTTTTTCAAAGCTTTCATTAGTTGTCAGACTAAATACTGTAAGCTGATTGGTCAATGGTGTTCTATGACGCGATAGGTGATCAATGAGCATTCATTATTCAATCATAATCAAACATTGACAATATGTTAACTGATCAGGACTTTGACAAACGTCCTGATCCGTTAACATCCCTCGCTAGGACATTGAGGGATTTAAGGGTATGAGATCTAAAAATATTTGCTCTCGTGTGACACACACAACTTTTCACTACTACCATTGCGATAAATGTCAAATAAAAACTCACTGAAGGACATATTAAGCAACATGTGCATGTTAATTTACATACATATTTAAATGAACGTGTGGTGCCGGGCTAGAATGTCACCCTCCCATCTCCACTCGTGGGTGTCGTAAGAGGCGACTAAGGGTAACACTACAGAGGGTGGGCAGCAGTTTGTTGGTCATCACTAGCTTCCGTGACAGTTAAAGGATTTTCATTATATATACAAAAATATTCATATTTTTTATGGAATAACAGACAAATTATTGTTTA
Source organism: Plagodis pulveraria (assembly GCA_963890685.1). Taxonomy (NCBI): domain Eukaryota; kingdom Metazoa; phylum Arthropoda; class Insecta; order Lepidoptera; family Geometridae; genus Plagodis; species Plagodis pulveraria. The sequence continues at coordinate 10,225,014 of OY982950.1, forward strand.
TTCCGAATTCGATCGACGATCCGACGAGAGCATGATATTATCCGATTCTCGAGAGATTAAACATCGGGCAGAAGCTATTAGGTACTTCGTAAACAAGATCTAGACATTAAACGAATGATTGTACAATTAATGAACAATTTAGTTAGTTGCGCAAAACTTATGTAATGGATATTAATTGTTGGCTTGCGATATAAGAGCAATGCATGACGTCAGCACCGTAACTATGATGGTGTGATAGAAATATCACATAGATCTATTTGTACCTATAAACTTAGCAATAGAAAAAATAAAATATATAAGTAAATAATTATTATAGTTTAGACTTCAGGGGTACAATCTTAATATTTAATGGTGTCAATACACATCAACCGGAACGTTCATTGTTGAACAAGGTATCCCACATTGGAGAGCTTCGCTATACGGCTTGGCAGGCTTCTTGGGAATCTCAGTAGTAGTTGGCAGTTATTCAGAAGACGCTGCTACCCACCTTCCGGTATTTTATTCTATCCTTAATCGCCTCTTACGACATCCACGAGAAGAATTGGGGGCTCCTTCTTCTAGCCCGGTACCCCACGGGACACATTAATTTACCTCATTGAAAATATTATTATCAAAAACCAGGATAGAACAGTTCCAAAAACTTGTCACATTGTCTCTCTTTAATAAATGAACGTATTATAATTATACCTGCATATTTATTGTGTTGTACCAAACCAGTTTTGCTAGCGCTCTTCTTTCACGACAAAGGAATTGAGTGAAAAAAAACGGATTTTCTCTTATCTTTACGTATAATGTTTGCTATCCTATATTTTTTAACAACTTCACTATGCATACTCAAAATAGATGTTTTTTTTATGTGATTGTGATGAAACAAGCGCGAGGCCCACCTGGTGTTAAGCGGTATCCTCTGCCTATAACAGATACATTTCATCACAAGTGACGAACTCCACTGCGTCCATCACCTTGAAACATACCTGTTAAGTCTCATTTTGCCTGTTATTTCACTGGCTCTCAAGGACTGCTGCCGGAACACACCGTTCAACAAAAACTTTCACGTTCGATTGTTTTGTTTAGTTATTTTTGAGATATGTACAAAACCCGTCCAATTTAGGATAAAAAAAAAACTTGGTCGAAACCTATACATATACAGAAATATTACAAAAATATAAATATATACGAATATTTTGTCGAGAAACTAAATTCAAATTTACTTACCTCCGTGATGTGGAATCTCCCACGGCCTACAAAATTGAATTTATCCCATGCATTATAAGTTAGCGCTACGTTTGTAGTATGTTTTATTTAATTAAAAATATGACGAAACTACGTTTGTATTGAAAGCGCTATAAAGTCAATTCCCTTAATGTTGCGATCATAATTATTATTGGAAAAATGCTAACATCCTCTTAGGGTTGACTTATATATATAGCTTTTCACTGCTATAAAGCAGTTGCATAATAGAAAATGAACTGGCAACTATCCAGAAACGTTCTTCGTGATGTACCTATACTCCACTCAGTGTACCTGGTGTTAGATGTGTATCTGGTGTTTGAAGCAGTGGTGGCTCAGTGGCTTAGGCTATGGACTGCCGCGCAGCAGGTCCATGGTTCGAATCCCGCCGCGGGCTTGAGCTTCACTGCATGATGGAAGGGCATTTTGCGAATGCCCGCCTGGCTAGCGACCACCCTCAAGTAGAAAATCTGTCGCCAAGCACCTAACAGTGTGTTCCGGCAGCAGTCCTTGAGAGCCAGTGAAATTACAGGCCTGAGACTTAACAAGTATGTCTCAAGGTGATGGGCGCAGTGCAGTTCGTCACTTGTGATGAAACGCATATGTCATGGCAGGATACTGCTTAAAATCAGGTGGGCCTCGTGCTTGTTGCGTCACAATAACATTAAAAAAAACTGTTTCTTTGGATCGTTAGTAACTTGAAACTGATTGACTGAAAGATTATTTCGCTACGTGTGACTGCGATTATTCATTTTGTTCTAAAAATAAAACAAAATTATCATATCAAAACTATCAATCAATATACATTTATCGGTAATAAATATTATTATTATTGATGTCTTGTGCATAGCAATAATTATCGTTTTAATCGGCAGTATTATTGTTTTTAAATTTTGGCAATTTATTTTCTTTAAGCTATATCACAGATACTTATTTTATAATTTTCCTGCCCTTTTTCCACTATTTATTCACAAGTTTTCTCTAACGGCATATAATACACCTACACAGTATCTTATTTTGATTCGGTTTTACGGCCCGGCCACGCTCCTGACGCCAACCTTCTTTTAGAATGCTCTCATTGGTAATGGTAGTACGCGCTATATTACGGTTAAGGCCGTCTTGTACTTGCACAGTAGGCAATTTTAGCGTGCGAGAGTTGCATGCTATGGACACTACGCGGCGCTGCGCTTTAGATGCACAGCGCTCGTCAGGTCGATGTCCCCAGCCGCACGCTATCAGCTTCATAGTGTAACTAAAACAGTTGATCTACTTTATGTATCTGCTACTAAATCCAGTACTCAATTATTATATTCTTGTGACTATTCCCTTATAGTGCAACTAACACAGTTGATAACCTTTAACTATTACTATTAAACTACATACCGTTAAGTGCTTGGCGACAGATTTTCTACTTGAGGGTAGTAGCTAGCCAGGCGGGTATTCGCAAAATGCCAAATTACTGGTTCTATCTAGAGAACACATAGCGGCACATACCGTTAAGTGCTTGGCTACAGATTTCCTACTTGAGGGTTAGGTAGCTAGCCAGGCGGGTAATCTCAAATTGCTCTACTACCATGCAAAATTACTGGTTCTGGAGGACTCATAGCTACACATACCGTTAAGTGCTTGGCGACAGATTTTCTACTTGACACATAGTGGTAGGAAGCCAGGTGGGTATTTGCAAAATGCCTTATCACCATGCAAAATTATTGGTTCTAGAGGACTCATAGCGGCACATACCGTTAAGTGCTTGGCGACAGATTTTCTACTTGACACATCGTGGTAGCAAGCCAGGCGGGTATTTATAAAATGCCCTACCACCATGCAAAATTACTGGTTCTCAAGGATACATAGCGGCACATAGCGTTAAGCGCTTGGCGACAGATTTTTTACTTGAGGGAGGTAGCTAGCCAGGCGGGTTTTCTCAAAATGCCCTACCACCATGCAAATTACTAGTTCTAGAGGACTCATAGCGGCACATACCGTTAAGTGCTTGGCGACAGATTTTTTACTTGAGGGAGGTAGCTAGCCAGGCTGGTAATCGCAAATTGCTCTACCACCATGCAAAATTACTGGTTCTAGAGGACTCATAGCGGCACATACCGTTAAGTGCTTGGCGACAGATTTTTTACTTGAGGGAGGTAGCTAGCCAGGCTTGTAATCGCAAATTGCCCTACCACCATGCATAACTACTAGTTCTTAAGGATACATAGCGGCACATAGCGTTAAGTGCTTGGCGACAGATTTTTTAATTGAGGGAGGTAGCTAGCCAGGCGGGTAATCGCAAATTGCCCTACCACCATGCAAAATTACTGGTTCTGGAGGACTCATAGCGGCACATACCGTTAAGTGCTTGGCGACAGATTTTTTACTTGAGGGAGGTAGCTAGCCAGGCTGGTAATCGCAAATTGCTCTACCACCATGCAAAATTACTGGTTCTGGAGGACTCATAGCGGCACATACCGTTAAGTGCTTGGCGACAGATTTTCTACTTGACACATAGTGGTAGGAAGCCAGGCGGGTATTTGCAAAATGCCCTACCACCATGCAAAATTATTGGTTCTAGAGGACACATAGCGGCACATACCGTGAAGTGCTTGGCGACAGATTTTCTACTTGACACATCGTGGTAGCAAGCCAGGCGGGTATTTAAAAAATGCCCTACCACCATGCAAAATTACTGGTTCTCAAGGATACATAGCGGCACATAGCGTTAAGTGCTTGGCGACAGATTTTTTACTTGAGGTAGGTAGCTAGCCAGGCGGGTTTTCTCAAAATGCCCTACCACCATGCAAATTACTAGTTCTAGAGGACTCATAGCGGCACATACCGTTAAGTGCTTGGCGACAGATTTTTTACTTGAGGGAGGTAGCTAGCCAGGCTGGTAATCGCAAATTGCCCTACCACCATGCACAACTACTAGTTCTCAAGGATACATAGCGGCACATAGCGTTAAGTGCTTGGCGACAGATTTTCTACTTAACACAATGTGGTAGCAAGCCAGGCGGGTATTTACAAAATGCCCTGCCACCATGCCAAATAACTGGTTCTAGAGGACACATAGCGGCACATAGCGTTAAGTGCTTAGCGACAGATTTTCTACTTGACACATAGTGGTAGCTAGCCAGGCGGATATTCGCAAAATGCCCTACCACCATGCCAAATTCCTAGCTCTAGAGGACTCATAGCGGCACATACCTTTAAGTGCTTGGCGACAGATTTTCTACTTGAGGGTAGTAGCTAGCCAGGCGGGCATTCGCAAAATACCCTACCACCATGCAAAATTACTGGTTCTGGAGGACTCATAGCGGCACATACCGTTAAGTGCTTAGCGACAGATTTTTTACTGGAGGGAGGTAGCTTCTTAGAGGGCACTGCTGCTCACTTTCCGGTATTTTCCCTTAGTTGCCTCTTACGACACCCACAGTTAGTAATTGGGGCGTGACCATACTGTACTTTTTATACTGTGGCGCGTGAAAACAATGCCATCGAGAAAGTATTTTTTTTATTTGGCATGGTTTGAAATGACGTACAAGACACTCGCCTGATGGAAGATTCACGCCAGCGGATAACCATAAATGTTGCAGTGTCACCATTCTGCTAATAATAATTCTGTTTATAAATATTTCTAGCTCGTAATCGTCGGGGAGAATTTTGCTGGAGAAAACGAGACGCGTCCTACCTCGATGACGCCTAGGCGGGTACTGAATGACGTGCGCGAGAGCTTGAATCTTTAGATTTGTAGTTAATTTTTTCTTGTTAAAAAACTATAGCTAAATTTGAAAATGTGCCTTCAAACGTTACTAATAAATAACAAGATCTATCCATTGGTAAAACTTCCGCATAGTTTCATGATAGTATCTTTTAGTTCTACCTGATTTAAGTAGCGATATGGTGTCATGTTTGAAATTTTTTTTATCGAAGAAATTGTTCATAATCGCGTTTTTGACTTTGTACGTTCCTGGAGAGTATGTTCAACTATGTATAAATAATTTTATATATTCTAAATTTTCAATTCTATTCGAGTTACAGATTTTAAAAAATGTCTTAAGTAGGTACAACCTGGCCTTAATAAAGGTGATGAGATGGTAAATTGCTACGTAACGCGCATACTGTCCAGCAAACCAACATCCCACTCGCATACGTGCGGCGGGCGGCGTGAGTAAGGGCACATTGCTTATTCGCTAATTGTTTCCTCTTATATCCAAAGAGAACACAAAACAGTCGAATTATTCTTCTAGGTTAGCCTGAACAACATCTTCGACCTCATCATTACTTACCATCAGGTGAGATAGTGGTCAAAGGCTTATCTATCAGGTATAAAATATATATATATATATATATATAAAGCTCAGCTTACAGACAAAAACATATTGGTGGGAATGAAGGAGCAACGGATACTTAAGCCAAGAATAACGTCAGCAACGTGACCATGTGACAGAACTCGTGACTTAGTCGTAGTTCTTTCACCCACTCTATAACTTATTTACTAGCGATTGCCTGATTTAGGTAACTTTGAAAGTGAAGTCTTCTTTGGAGGATCATAATTTGGTCTACTTGAACGGATCTTTTGGTAACAAATCCGTGCTGAACATTTTTCTATAGGTAACTGCTAGATTAATAGGAGATAAAGAACTGAAGTGCAGCTGTGTATTTTTGGAACAGCAAAATCCTTGACAATAACAAATTTTCACATCTAATTTTTGCTAAAACGTGACCTATTTATTATATCCTTAACAAATCCCTGTTGAAAATAAAAAAAAATCGATTCATGTGAAGAGTATTATTTTCTCCGATTTTCGCTCATTTCGGGAAAACAAAAGGTCGTAGCCGCCACTTGCAGCGCGCATGGAGATTGAACTTTGTTTGGTTCATATTTAGTTTTATTTTCCGTTCCAAGCTCCTAACTAGGCGCCAACTACCTCTTTTTATGAAACCATCATAAAAAAGGAGCGTTTTGTTTCATGCTTAAAATAATCAATTGTAGACACAAACTATCACCGACCTACAACCGCATAAAGTAATATTGGTTTGATCCTACTTAAAGAACGAATGAAATATGTATAACGGATGTGCAAGAGAGGTTCAAGATGTTTATAACATAGCGTTATCCCGCTCGCAATCTCCCGAACTACGATGTTATGGAACGGTTTAACCATAGTTTTACGATTTTTTATTGTTACTGCACAACAACGGTCTGTATAGCTTATTATAGTTTCACTCATCAAATATTTTTGCTGCATTTATTTTAAAGTATAATTGAAATTAACACATTATACGTAATTTACAGATTAATTAAACCCATTTTTATCAAATATTTTTATCAATGTTGTAAAATAGTCAAAATCAAGTTTAAATCCGCTGCTAGAAAGTAACTTTTTTAAGATTGATAAACGCGACGGATTTGTCGTTATAACAGCAATATTTGTAACGTCAAAGTTCGCGAATAGAGTGAATAATTTGGTTGACGTCATCAAAACGCTAAGCGATTCCATTACCGATTGTAAGCTTGCTTAATGGACGTGGAGGTTTAGAATTTAGCAGTAAGATTAAGTTATTATAACTATAAGAGGTCAGAGTTGGCCACCTGATCTGAACAAAAGACGAGCGTGAATTTTAAGTGGAAGCAAGTTGGATATAGGTACATCGTACATGGTTAGCAATCATAATTATTAAAAGATACTCCTGACGCAGATAGATAATTTTAATCGATTTAACAAAATCACGAATGATTTGATGAATTATAATACGTTAATCGTAAATTAGTAGTCATAACAGATACGGCTGTAATTTCACGTATCCGAGACGAGCACGGTAACTCTGGATTTCGATGTTTGTAATTGCTATTAGTTTTTTTTTTAATCAATTAAACGTTTTCGATGGACGTTACAAAGACGGTACGTTTTTTAAACGAACAAAGTTACTCGAATGATGTAGGTACGTAATGTTTCAATTTAAATGTTTTCCCTCGCTTTTTCGAAAGGTGATGATAATAGATAAGTTTTATTTAAGAAACCAGAAGAGACACAAAGTCAACGGAGTTGGAAGTTGGTTTATTAAAAGAGAACATTGCAATTTCAAACAATGTAATTGAGACAGTTCTCGAAGAGATTATAACATGTTGCGACAACATATTAAGATTAGTGTGCATACGAAAATAGCTAGTTTCGTGACATAAATAACAAATTACAAATATACGAGAGAAAAAATTTCAAGTCATGTGCGGGATTCGAACCCGCGTCCATCCACCCCTTTAGCCGGGGTATGCTCTAAGCAATTGAGCTAACATGACAATGATTCATAACTCCAATTTTTCTTATCTTTCTTTAACCATCGTATTAGGATGGAGTGTATTTGTAATGTAATCCGTATAGCAGGCGTTATTGCAAACATAACAATATTAAAAATAAATAACAAATTTTCATACCCGGTGAATTTTTACATGAATATGATCTTGTCTATGCTTCTAGTTAAAAAGTTCCGTATAAACCCTTTAAATATGGTAATTCTTATTAAAACAATTCAACATTAATTAAAAACTGCCAAAGCCCGTAGCATAGATATTAAGCTCAAGAACATGCACGCAAAACTTCGCCTAGTTTAAACACTTGGCATTTAAAGTATGACGAAACCACGTGAGTGGGAAGAGCCTCGTGTGTACTGTATGCCAGCTACTATCCCCGACAGCCAGTTCCTATTCTGAATATTCAAATATACTGCTATCAACTATAACGAAAAGAGGCGATAACTATTTGTTAAAAAAAGAATAGCCTCGTGCCGATCAAATAAAAATATCGCGTACAACGAATACAATTAACTGTATTTCGCCCGAGCACGTCTTTATAGATCTAGAATCAGACATGTCAAATGCTTTCTCTGACGTTCGCAATAAAAGCAACTATAGTAAAAATGTTGGTTAAACAAAAAAATAACAAAACACAGTAGGTACTAGTGATGCGTATTATAGCTACGAGCTATTGACGCTTAGTGGCTGCTCAGCCACTGCACTCAGCTGATATTGACGACATAGTTTAACAAATGCAGTTTATTAATTTTTGAGTCGGTACGATATATGCTATCTCATAAAAAAAGAGAAGAAAAAAAATTCATTTCTCGGATGATTCAGAAAGAACGTTCAGATGTGGTAGTGTGCGCATTATTTTCCTTAGTCGCACATTACGACTTCTAACAGGAGGATGTCAGTCATTATATTCTTATAGACGGAAACTATTAATATAGTATATTATACTAATATAGTGCTATTTAGGAAAGCCTCAATATCACTTTTCCATAATAAAAAACGCCTTATCACCATGTATAGTACCTAAAATTGTCACTGAATTCTAATGGCAGCTCCCAGAAAAATATACAGTGCTTGGCAACAAAATAATAATAAAATAGTAATAAAACACTTAAAAAATATATCTAGTGACAATTCCGCCTAATTTTCTAAGCCGACGTGATATCACAAACGCACGCAGCCAAACCGGAAGAATTTTCGACGCGTTTCGGTTCTACACTAAGCATCCTCAGGAGGTCTTGACTCTACGAACAAATATTTGTTATTAAGAAATTAGGAAGATCAAATTATGACCCGCGTGTAACACGACATTATAGTTTTATATTAAAATGAAATGTAATTTATTGCAAGAAACATGGTTATAACAAAGTGGTCATAATACAATTAACAGATCAATACATCACCATTAACTGGCATACAAGTATCACAATATATAATACATATTATGCTACCTTACTTAGCTGACCATTCTTAATCATCATAATTATATTTAAAGTAGTGATAATCACATGTATTTTCCATAATGATATTTTTAAAAAAAACGACAAAACAACAATCTTAAGTAATTGTATTAGAAATATTCATGTCAGTAAAAATAAAAATATATTCAACCTTATAAAAATAAAATATTATGTCAATTATGGATTATTTACTTACTATGGCTAATTTTAACAATTAAAAAACCAGCTAATTTTACAATTGAAAATTCTTTTCGACCAACCATTTGTGCAGCCTGATTTTAAAATATTTTAGAGGGAGCTCTCTAAAAGTCCTTGGAATTTTATTAAAAACCTTAATAGCCATTACAGCGCAGTTCAGTCCCATTAGAGCTGTCTTACAATAAATTGCTCTTAATCTACTTGGGTCTCTACTCTGAGTTTCAGTATTTTTTCTAGATGCTCCTTAACAAAAAATCCTATTTGCATGATATATAATCGGGTCAAGGTCAAAACGTTTAATAAAGGTCAAAACTTCCACTTGTAGTCAGCGATATCATCGCATCATATTACTCCCAATTAAAATTTGTTATACCTATCAACCAAAAAGGGGCATACTAACACCCTGCAATACAATGTGGGTTTGTTCCAATGTTGCTGTTTATCGCCAATAGCATTTAATATAGTAATTAATATTTTAATTTAATAAATAAATAGATTCAGGCGATACTTTGTGGACATCCATATTTAATGATAACAAATTATTTTAAAATATTTTATGAAAACATCAAATTAATATTTTAATAAAACACTTAAAAATTCAAAAATATATCTAGTGACTAGGGCATGTAATATCGGATGAGTTTCGATTCCGGAACTGAGTTACGATAGTACTGGTTCGATTCCGGAATTCCGAAACCGGTTCCGGAATTAAAAAAAAAGAATAGGAAATTAAAAAAAAACAATAAATAGGCATTAAATTGCTTTGTTAAATCCAATCTTTATTATAAAAACTAAATAAATCGACAAAACTCTTGACTGAGATCAATTAAACAGCCTTCTATTAGATTTTTCTTAGTAAATATAACAAAAAATAATCAACTTTTCAATAATATACATTATAGCAAAATCAATGTGTGCTAGCTATTTGCAATTGCAATGTAGCTTATTGAATAACTACTGTCTAATAAAATTATGATGAATATAAGCTTCAACAACTCACAATGAACAATATCAACAAGTTCTCCTCTTCTGAGATCATGAAAATAGGTTTAAAGAACAAACCTTAAACTTAAATTAAAAAACTCGAATCTTACTTTGTCGTATTTTTTGGAAATTGAGGTCTTTAAATCAACTTATACTAAAAAGAAATATAAAGTAAATAAGACAAGAATCACGGCGCTGCTAGCGCCGCTGGAATGGTGAACGAACGAAACGCAAGTGTCGATGGCTGATTTAAACTTCTCGCGCGGTATGGTACATTTCTTAAGAGAGTACAAATATGCAAATCTTATTATTGCTGGTAACTTATTTAACAAATAATTATATGAGTATCGGATTGCGATATTTACTTCAGTTCCGGAATTGTAATATCGTACAAAATCATCCGAAATTCCGGAGTTACGAAATCTCGGAATTCCGGTATCCATGCCCTACTAGTGACAATTCCGCCTAATTTTCCTGTTAAGCCGACGTGACGTGACAAACGCCACGCAGCCAAACCGGAAGAATTTTCGACGCGTGTCGCTTCTACACGAAGCATCCTCAGGAGGTCCTGACTCCTACGAGCGCACGATCGAGAACAATCTAATAAAATAATATAAATCTTTCTCGATCCTGCGCTCGTAGAGTCAAGACCTCCTGAGGATATATTTTTTTTTAAAGTGTTTTATTAAAATATTAATTTGATGTTATTATGAAATATTTTAAAAATATTTGTTATCATTAATATTTTAATTGACAAGTCATGAAAAAAGTGGGCTATCGGTTTCAGATCAAAAACAGATACATGGGGCACACTATAAGTTTTGCACTTCTAGCTAATCAGAACTATTTCAATTTCGAATGTTATATTTTTTTAAACGACTTGCAACCTTTTTGTAATAAAAACCAATTGGCGGGAATTCATTTATAAATTGTTATTACTTCTCTCTATGAAAATAAACGCACTTGATTTTTGCTATGTTCGCTTGTAAATTATTGGAATCTAACCAGTTCATGACCTTATCACCAGCAACAGAAATTAGATCTTCGTGATTATGTATTATCTGATAATATAACCGACACATCTTCTGCGAAAGGTATACATTTTTTTAGTAAATAATACGGGATAACTCGCGTGAATAAGTCAGATAGCTCTAGGATACACGTTTTACGACGTCACGCGCGCTACGAGCTACCGCCCGCAGTACTAAGCGACACGGCAACGCGGGCGTCCCGAGCTCTCCATGAAAATGACCACCGAATGTGGTTGAAACTATAGTCGGAGCTATCTGACTTATTAATTTTTTCGTGAGTTATCCCTCAATCCCGTCAAAAAGTCAAACACGCAAAAGGCCCGAACTGTCCAAAAAGGGGCTCAGTTTGCTAATAGCTACCGTCAATTTAGATTTCGCCCGTTTCAAAATGTTAATTTCCCTTTCAAAGTGCACCGATTGCACAGTACGCACCCAAACAAGTAAGGCTTCCTGCCTCTCATCAGGTGAGAGAATCTGATTATTTACTAAAATGAGTGAAAACCACGTTAGTTTTTATAATAAAAAAGTATACATTTTTGATAATAATAAATATTTTTAAAATATTTTATGAAAACATCAAATTAATATTTTAATAAAACACTTAAATACAAAAATATATCTAGTGACAATTGCGCCTAATTTTCCTGTTAAGCCGACGTGACGTCACAAACGCCACGCAGCCAAACCGGAAGAATTTTCGACGCGTTTCGCTTCTACACAAAGCATCCTCAGGAGGTCTTGACTGTACGAGCGCACGATCGAGAAATCTCGATCGTGCGGTTTGGCTGCGTGGCGTTTGTGACGTCACGTCGGCTTAACATAATTTTTGTATTTTTTAAGTGTTTTATTAAAATATTAATTTGATGTGTTCATAAAACCATTTTAAAAATATATTAAATATGGATTTCCGCAAAGTAACGCCTGAATCTATTTATTATACATTTTTGGTCCAGAGCTGATGGCAAGTCATTGATGTAAATCATAAATAGTAATGGTCCCAAAATACTACCTTGTGGCAAGTCACTGGTATTCACATGAAAAGCAGATCTATAGGATATTGAATTATGGTTCTTATCTAGGGATGTTACTTATACACATTGCTTATGCTTATCGATATGTTAAATAACTTTGAAGCCAATCCAAAGCAGGACCTCTAACGCCATAATTTTCACATTTGTAAAGAAATTTTGTGATTTACAAACGCGAATTATTTGCTCATGTCAAAAAAAAAACTGATATAGGAATACGTTTATCAATTTGTTTTACTACTTCACTGATAAGATTGTTAGCAGCTAGTGTTGTTGATTTCCTTTTTTGAAATACATTTTGTTCTTCATTTATAATGCTAAATTTGACAAAGAAATCGATAATACACCGATGCATAGCTTTTTCAAAAACCTTGGAAAATATGGACACTCATGCCGTAGGACGATATTTTTGTAAGCTTTGCTTACCGTCTTTTTTATGGAGTGGGCGTATAACAGATTTCTTAAGCCGGTCTGGAAACATACCTTTGACAAAATATAGGTTAACAAGATGTTGAATAATGGGACAAATTATTAATATGCTATCTTTTATAATGCGTGTAGTACATATTCCGTCAAATCCTACAGTTCGTGTGTTATTAAGTGAGATGATAATTTTCTTCATTTCATCTAGACTACATGAAACAAGCTATGGTTTGAAATTAGTGTTTTGTATTCTATCCGATCTGGTTTTTTTCAACTGTTTGTAACGTTTATATAATATTTATTAAATGCTTCTGCAATTTTCTTCGGATCATGTAGGACCACGTTGTCTACCGCAACACAATCAATTCCTGAATATGATGCTAGAGAGTCGGTCAATATTTATTAGCGAGTCAGTAGTGATGGTAATTCAACGAGGTTTGCGACTGTACTGACCGATGTGACGTTGGCGAGCGCACGTTCTAATAGCCTAATTTAATGGATCAATTTAAATAAATTGATAAAAAATTATCATTTTCTTTATGCCAGCCTATGTTATATATATATATATTTAATGCCCGCGATTTCATTTGCCACACTTTACATTACTCGTAAAGACCGAACAAAGAAATGTAACTGCTGTTTGACGGCGGAAATCGGTATTAATGCAAAATATATGAGGTAGTATCCATCAAGATGTAAGGAATTTAACCAAATAGTACGAGATTTCATCGACATATGAGTCGAGTCCTGATAATCCTGCTATTACGGAGATTATACCTAAGTTGGTCGAGCTACGGAAAGGCAATGTATTTTTGGCAAAAATTGTATCAGCTTTTTTCTTAACCCATAAGTTTTATCTTGCACGCAATTTTAGAGATCAGAGTTTGTTGCCATATAAAAATAAAGATATATCTCCTGACGCCACTTATCACCGTCACCGACGACGCGATGAGGGATTTATACTACTAGTTAGTAGTAGTAGTAAAACCGTTAAAATATAAGATCAAGATCTTATATTTTAACGGTTTTACTACAAACAAAAATGTCCCAATGGGGTGGGTGGGGCCAGACAGGTCGGCTGCAAAAAGCGAACCCAAAATTTTTACAAGACTTATGTGTTTTGTTGTTAGCGAAATACATTGTAACTACCACACATAAATGGGATAATGGTACAAATACAATCACTGACAGTTATGAAAAAATATTTTTGGAATTAGTTGTATCTTCCTTCTTTTAATCCTACCCTTCTTTTCAATCGTGAGTTCAAGGCGCTCTCTAGCGTTTCTAGAAAATATGGGTTAATCTAAAGGTATAATGATTTGTGTTTTGAAGCGATCATAGCGAAGTTTGCTTTGCTTAAGTTTGCTGATCAGCCAAGTTATGCAACGTCCGCCGCGGTCATGTCTAGGATGGGTGACCGCTTACTACTGAGCGCTTCCGTGCTTCAGATGGCACGTTAAGCCGTCGTTCTCGGTTGTTATCTTAGGATGGCAATTGCTACAGCATGGTGGTAAGGCATTTTGCGAATGCCCGCCTGGCTACCTACCACCCTCAAGTAGAAAATCTATCGCCAAGCACCTAACGGTGTGTCGAGCAGCTGCAAGAAAGACAGTAATTCTTGGTTAGCCTGAATAACTTCTCGACCTCATCATCACTTACTATTAGGTGAGATAGTGGTATAAGCCTATCTTATCAGCTATAAATAAATAAAATACAATTTGGATAATATTCACCTGCAAGAGTGATGTAGTTGAGCTGCCTGTAGTCCATCAGTCCAAAGTGTGTTAGGAGTTGCGAGCTCAACCCTGATAGGAACCGCCCAGACAGGGCTGCGATGCGAGTACACGAAGACACCACCGGGTATCTTACTGGGTCCACCTAAAACAATCAATATCGTTGTTATCAACAGCCAGTATTTTTTGTAGTAGATCAAATTGTATTTGTCATCTGTATGTTTTGTAGAGTATAAGCCGTGTCTTTAAACACCCCTCCGTCCAACTAGGCAACTAAATCACTTGGTATTATTATAGAATGTATTAATTCCACGGCCGCGACGCGCCGCGCCGGTGAGAACTCACGGCGAGAACGGCGCGCCGGCGCGGCGCTCATATCTATTGCCAACACGTGTTGGTGAAGTTTCTGTAAAGATGGTTCTCTACCAAACAAAAAAAGAAAACTTTTGTTGTTCCAACAGGTGATAAAAGTTGACAACTTTTGTTCAGTGTAAAGACGGCTTAATGTGATAGAATGACGAAGACTACACGCACTGTAAAATTAAATCACGGATGTAGGCAGATACATCTATAGAAAGTCTTTTCCTGCACAAACGCCGCACCAAGATTGTTCTCACATATGAAATATTTATATTTTACACACAAAAGCGCATCAAAAAGGATTGAAAGATAAAACACATTAAACATGAATAGGTTTTCAAGAGCGTCAAAATCCCGGAGGAAACTTGGTTGCAGGAAAGTTTGTGGCAAGCAATTAAAAAATTTAACTGATTTATTGCACACTTTTAGCTGGGTTTGCTGCCCATTCTACATTTATCATGGTATTCGCTGTTTAAATTCATATTGCTCTTATTTTATCGAAATAATACTGATGCATATGAAAACTCAAAGCTGAATCGATACAAATACATAAATAATCGAACCAGCTTACAAAACTTCACGAGAATCGGTTGAAAAATGCGATCTGTACAGGAGTACAGCCGCATATCCACCGGTCAGACCTAAGAAAGCATTTTTGCCCAGAAACGAAGACGCTTCGATCGCGAATAATTTGATATTAATAAGGATCTTCCCGAGCCTGTCCATCCAAAGTTGAGTATTTTTTTATAGTACACAGGAATCGTTGGCACTTGATAAAGCACAAACTATGCGTAAACAAAATCACTTCGCATTAACTGATAATAGCAATTCTTTTTCATTTCTTATACTCGGAAAGTAGTGTTTATTTGATCCAAGTAGCGGGTGGAAGACGCTGCTCTCTACCTATGGGCGGGAAAAACTCATAGTAAATGCTTCCTTCCTAGGGCGGGAATATCTTTTAACCATGGTAACCATTGTTGTAAACATAATAAGATGACTAAGTTTTTTCGTTGTAACATACTCTGCTGTAAATTAACATTTAATACCAACTACGTTTGTGTTTCTGATTATGTAAATGCTAAAAGAACTAGTATCATAATTAATGTGACTTTCTCAAGTTAGTGTATGTTATATGAAAATTTTAGTCACTAATTTAGCAGCGTGAGCAGAGTGATTAAAAAGAAATACCTATTAAGCGGGATGGCCCCCGAGGGAGACGCATTGTGTTTCATATTTGAAATATAAAAGAGACTATATAATTTAGCGGGGTAGTAACTAAATAAGGTACTTATCGTACTATAGCCGCCCGTAAATAATATCAATTAATATACGCCCGTAAATTGTAATTAATATTAATAGTTCTAACCCCTAAAATAATTTTAATAGGTGCTACTCATGTTATTATTATTAATTAATATTTTAGATAAACTACTATTATTTACTTTCGTTATACTCTATATGAAAAGTAGAGTGCTTAACACGTGTGTTAAGCACTCTACTTTTCACGTTTAACCTTTCTCTTTAACACGTTTCACCTTTGGGTGAAAGTCATCAATTCCTACTCGGACTATAGACGCCCTCGCTGCACTCAAGCGTCTAAATACTTTGTATGGGAATTGAATACTTCCGACCCTTGTATAACAATCTACTCTTTTCACAGTGCACATGAGTTTACTATATTTCCCGTTTGGCAATCTGAGATTATTTTAATTCGACTACATCATCACTTACCAATAAAAATAAAGATAAATAAACTAGTAGATCGCCGTGAACTGAGATATCGAATTTTACAAGGTATTTTTTGTATATGTATATTATTATATTTATTGCTGCAAAAGCATTTCTGGTATCATTTTACATTCTTATTAGAAAACTGGCAGCCCATATATTTTTTTTAATTTAACGGTTATTTATATTATATATTCTAAACCTATTCAATTAAATTTTATGTTTTGAAATAAACTAAGATACCCTAATAATAACAAAATAACATATATATTTCTAACATATATTGCAGTATTTAAATTGATTTATTTATTACAACTAAAAAATAACTAAGTATAAGCTGTATGTTTTGAATGAATCATACCATGTAATTTAAAATTCTTATCCACTATCTCACCTGTTGTTAAGTGATGATGAAGTCGAGGATGTTAATATGTATGTTTTTATATTTCATATAGTATTGGTGTGTAAAATAATTACGAGGACTGAAGATAAACAAAAATCTATTGGCTAATTAAGTGTACATATGTGTTATATTAAAGCGCGGAAGATGTGCGGTAAGAAAAAAAAATCCATTAATTTTCCTAGCTTCAATAAGCACATACTCCCCACACTTGGGGATCGCAGTGCATACGATGGTAGTTTTTCAGAAGGCGATGCTGCCCAACAGGTACTTTGTCCTTTGTCGCCTCTTACCACTCCCACAGGAAGAAGATATAGGGGGGTGCTATTCTCGCCCGGCACCCTATGGGGAATTAAAGCTCACCTTTGCATAAATATAAGTCAAATATGCCACCTCTGTAGCCATGTACGTGCCATAGAAAACTTGAGATGCTTGCAGCCACTTTAGGCTTGTAGTCCATAGTAATATAGAATACACTGCTATTCCGCTTAAGCCTAGAAAAAAAAACAATCACATGCTAGACATAAACACATTATTTTTCTTATAGGTAGTATATAGCATTTGACCACAATCTCACCTAGTGGTAAGTTATGGTGTGATTCACGATGGTGGACATGCTTAATGTAGAATAAGTTCTGACTCGCATACATTGACCTATATATACTAGACACGACATCTCAAATGAGGATTGACTAGTGCAAGTATGCCGGCCGGTATACTCTCCCTGACATGCAGCTGGGTGTATTATCATTATGAATACACACAACTTTTGAACGTAAAGCGCGTGTAATCTCTACGAGTGGATGTGGGGGAGAGTATGCCGGCCGGCATACTTGCACTGGTCGACTATCCTTGTTTGAGATGTTGAGTCTATTATATATAGGTCAATGCTCGCATAGCCATTTACC
Source organism: Plagodis pulveraria (assembly GCA_963890685.1). Lineage (NCBI taxonomy): Eukaryota > Metazoa > Arthropoda > Insecta > Lepidoptera > Geometridae > Plagodis > Plagodis pulveraria. Next base: position 10,242,798 of record OY982950.1, read on the forward strand.
GGAATACCGTTACACATTTGGCATTCGATTTTCTGCTGGCAGGCATTGGCCAGCCAGGTGAGCATTTGCAAAATGCTACTACCATGCAAAATAATAATATAAGTTAATACCTAAAATCATTTTTATTATATGTACAACAAATAAAAATTAAAAACATTAATATATTTTATTTTATTAACATTGTCTTACACAGTTTCTACACTTTTTGGACTACTGTTTCTTCCCATGACTGTTGTCATAGTAGGTATAATAAAACATTGCCTATATTTCCTAGATTGATTATTTGATTAAACATTGATGTACCTTTTATCAATGATTTTGTTCTCATAATGAAGTTTTCTTTATCTATAGTGCTGGAGGATTAACAATAATAGCAAAGTGAGGGTGATTAAACAGTACACACAGGTGGACCTGGACACACTTGCCTTCATCTTCGAGGTCAGGAATGATGCTATGATTTAACTAGTAGAAGTAGCATTAAATTACTTTTCCACCTCAAACCAAGCTTATTGTATGTTTTTTTTTTTATGTTATTGTCTAGCACGAGGCCCACCTGATGTTAAGCAGACTAACCTTTGCCTATAACAGATGCATTTCATCACAAGTCACAAATTGCACTGCACCCGTCACCTTGAGACATAGTTGTTAAGTCACAGGTGCCTGTAATTTCACTGGCTTTCAAGGACTGCTGCCGGAACACATTGTTAGGTGCTTGGCGACAGATTTTCTACTTGAGGGTGGTCGCTAGCCAGGCGGGCATTCACAAAATGCCCTTCCACTATGCGGTGAAGCTCAAGCCCGCAGCGGGATTCGTACCATGGACCTGCGGCACGGCATTCCATAGCCAATGCCACTGACCTGCTTCAAAGTTGGCTCCATTAGTTTCTCTCCTTTCATAAGTTTGTGCTTCAGCACTAAATCACAATGACCTCATAAACCATATTTATGTTTCAATTGAAATAAACTATTTCAAATATATTAGAATGAAATATTATTCAAGCTGTACAGTTTGTTTGATTGAAAGATATTAACAATAAACAGTGGAAATAGACATGTCCTTCAACAATATAAGATATTTAAAGAAATGCAGTCTTAAGAAAAATTTTAAAGTGATTGTTATGTACACATGTTATTATCATATAATCTTTCATGGATTTGAATTGAGTGACATAGGCACAGTACCATCACAAAATAAATTATCAGCAGGGTTGGTAACCCAGAGTTAATTTTCACTGTTGCAACTTAATATAAGGGTTAGTTTTAAATTCTGTAATCTGAAGTTACATGATTTCCGAGTCATCTCAGCAAATATAGTAGCCCACGCAAGTGGGTCTTATGTAAAAATACTAGCTTTGATGGTTACTTGAAATACTAGGATTTATTTAAGTTACATATATTTGATGAATGAAGCACCTAACAGTGTGTTCCGGCAGCAGTCCTTGAGAGCCAGTAATATTACAGGCACATGAGACTCAACAACTATATGTCTCAGGGTGATGGGCGTAGTGCAGTTCGTGACTTGTGACAAAATGCAAGGCAGAGGTTACCGCCGAATGTGGCCTAGATAAAGGTACTTGTGGAGTGCCACATGTGAAACTGTCTTTTTTTGTTTATTTCGCTTCTAAGTCTTAAATTGCATGGTGGTAGAGCATTTTGCAAATGCCCGCCTGGCTATCTACCACCCTCAAGTAGAAAATCTGTCGCCAAGCACCTAACAGGGTGTTCCGACAGCTGTCCTTCAGAGCCAGGAATTCTAGGTTAGCCTGAACAACATCTTTGACCACATCACATACCATCAGGTGAGATAATGGTCAAAGGCTAACATATCATGCATACAAAATAAATGATGAAAGTTAAGTTAACTTTCATCATTTATTTTCTCATCATTCTACATGTGTATAGTGGGAAACAAACATAATATGTACAAAACACACAGTAAACAAATAAAAATTAAATTCAGCAGAGAATCAACAGATCCAATTAAATTTGTCTAGGCAGGGGAGGGAATTAAAAAGTGGAAAGGGGAGCGTTGAAGTTGTGTTAATTTACAATCAATACAACTTCAAGCTGTAATCAATGGATAAAGCTGTGCATGCATCTTTCTCATGTGAAATCATACTATCCTCATATAAAGTTATTACTAGTAAGTGTAATCAGGTCTTTACTGAATAAAATTATATGAAATGATTATAGATAATTATAAATCTTTTTTATTAATAAAATATATACTGTTAGCTTTTGTTTGTTATAAAATAAGCAGCACATTGGTATTCTACTACAATACAATAACATAATCTCACCTGATAATATGATAACAGGTTTGAACCTCAAAAAATCTGTTATGAGGAATATCACGACGAGCTGTGATAAGTAAGCATAGGTTCCAATCGGATACACATCACGATTAAGTTGTTCTTCAGTAATGTTTCTCCATTCTCCCAGAAGAAATTCTGACACGAACGGCTCGGATGGCCGAATTTCACGGACCAAACCATACGTACAAAGCAAAAGTGTCACTTTAATCCAGTCGTGCATTTTTTTCGCGTGTTCTTAGATTCGAGTTACGAAACGCGGATGCTCGTCCTTGTCGCCGCTACAGCGGTCGACCATGTATCACGCGCAGCGATCGCCGACTGATGCGTGGCGTTCGTTGCAAGGATCGGGTTCGTTTCTTGCGATGCTGCATAATATTCTTGACGTAATCACACGTAATATTTGTGTAAGAAACCCGGAATCTTGCGTCGTGAAACATAACTTCGTTATTTAAAGTTAGTATTCTTAACTAACTAAAAAATCTAGGAAGAAATCTTGGCATATGATTCAGAATTAATAAGGCAGCGCAATCAGCTAATGGAGAGGCAATTATTTATTTGCATCCAAAGATGGGTCGGGGATGTAAATAAATTATTTGAATAAGTTTGTTTTGCTCATTACTGTACTGTTTGACGTATAGATGGGGCTGTACTCCACTTGGCGACAATTTCGTTATTTTGGATAATTCTGATCACATTGTGGTCAAAACGTAGAGAGAGAAAGAAAGACTCTGTCTACGGGTCAAAATTATCGAAAATAACGAAATTAGCGTCAAGTGGAAAATGCCCTAGTGCGTTCGGTTTGAGAGAGACAGCGTTTGTTGCACTTTCAAAATTGGTATGTGTATCACAGAATAAAAAGGACCTTGTATCTAAAGTCTAAAGTTGCATTTACGTTTCCTGTGTTTTCCCAAAAATAATGATTTTTAAACGTTGCTGATCTGCCATCAGCTTCACTAGGTCGCTTAGCAATCTCGAAACTCTCGTTCAGTATCAGAATATAATGGTGATCTCATATAAAAAAAATAGCAAAGCACATCGCTGTCCGAAGTCTATCGAAGGTTACTCTACCGGCTAAATGATATACCTAAATAGATCCGATGAAAAGTGGATATTGAAACACATATGGCTTCCCTCTGGGTATTACAGGTGTGCAAAGATAGGATATGTAATTGCCATCACCATGTCATTCTAAATTCTGCCCCAATACATTTATATTTACAAGTTTCGGTTTAAGAAGCTACTAAAAGTAGGCGAATAAATGTGATATCTTTCGCAACAAAACAGCGCATTGAATGCTGCAACTAAGTGCCCAGTTGATCCTGCACTCACGACTGTTATTTTTACTGCGCTAAGGGGAAATTCAGATTAATTAGGAGTAGTTGTAACAAAAATAAAATCAAACATTAAATGAATAAAGATTCATATCAAGACACGCTCGCGTGGCGGCTACGACCTTTTATTTGTCCAAAATACGTGAAAACTATAGAAAATAATACTCCTCGAGTGAATGCGATTTTACTATTTAAACATTTTCAACAAGGATTTGTTAAATCGAAAGAATTATTTTATCTTTAAAAAATACCAAAACTAGCGGTTATGACGAAATTTCTACGAAGGTATTAAAATGCTGTGCTGAATGGATAAGTCATCCTCTCTCTCACGTAGTTAACTTATCTTTTATAGAGGGCATCTTTCCTGAGCAATTGAAGGTTTCCATTATTAAGCCACTTTTTAAGAGCGGTGATAAGGCAGACCCAAATAATTACCGACCAATTACTATAGTACCAATAATATCCAAAATTATTGAAAAAGCCATGCATAAAAGATTAAATAATTTTATAACCAAGCACAATATATTAAAAAATGAGCAGTTTGGCTTTCGTAAAGGAAGTTCAACAGCTCTTGCGTGTTTTAATTTGGTCAAAACTGTTACTGAGATTATAAACAGTGGGGGATCAGTAGTATCACTATTTCTAGACTTAAAAAAAGCTTTTGACTTTGTAAATCATGGTAAACTTATAAATAAGCTGGAACGGTATGGTATCAGGGGTATGGCGTTGGATTGGATAATTAGTTATTTACAAAACAGAAAACAGTATACTGAAATTACAAGAGTGGTAAATAAACAAAAACACTTCATAAAACAAAAGTACTCTTCTGAATCCACTGTATATAATATCGGAGTACCTCAGGGCAGCATTCTAGGGCCTTTACTATTCCTTATGTACATAAATGACCTTCCGGATTTCACTTTGCATAATTGTATACTATTTGCTGATGATACCACAGTTATTATAAAATGTGACAAAAATGAATCTCCTGAACAAGTTATACGTAAAACTATAGAAGACGTAATTAATTGGACGGAAATTAATAATTTAAATATAAACATGAATAAAACTAATATTATGCAATTTACTTCATATAATTCCATTCCATTTAATCTTGACATATCATTTAAAGATCAAAAAGTAAATGAGGTACAGTGTTTCAAATTCTTGGGATTGATTTTAGATATACACCTAAAATGGAAAGATCACGTCTCTGCTGTATGTCAAAAACTAAATCGCTTCGTTTTTGCACTGAAGAAACTAAGGCAAACCGTTTCTGCTGAAGCTGCTTTAACAGCTTACCACGGATACATTTCATCGGTCCTCAACTATGGTCTCATAATGTGGGGAAACTCAGTAGACTCAGAGAAGGCATTCAAAGTGCAAAAAAGATGCGTCCGAGTTATCAATAAAGCATGGTATCTGGACAGCTGTAGGCCTTTATTTAGGCTTAATAATATTTTACCACTTCCATGCATGTATATCAGAGATTTATGCATATTTGTCAAACAAAACTCTTCTTATTTCAAAGCTCGTAGTGAAATTTTTCCAAGACAAAAACGCAATCGTTTTAAAAACTTATTATATCAACCACGCTGCCATAAAGATATATATAAGAGAAATGTTTATAATATGTGCATAACTGTTTATAATAAATTACCAGACGAAATAAAGATATTAGAGGGTCATGTTTATAGGAATAGGCTAAGTCAGTGGTTATTAGAAAACTGTTTTTATAGCATTAAAGAATATATGGAGGTTTAGTAAGATATAGATGTAATTAATATTTAGATTAAATTGTTAATATTACTAGTGTATTTTTAGCATTAGCTTTAAATATTTGCACGTCTGCTTGCAGGCAGAATACAGCGACCACGCATTTTACACAAGAACTCAAAATGTACATACATGATTGTATTCTTGCAAATAAATTACTTGATTTGATTTGATTTGATTTTAAGAAATAATTAATAAAATTTTAATTGAGTATAAAAAATGTTCTAAAACAGCAACTTTTTGGGTTTTCTTTATATATTAAACAAGAATTTATGAAAAATCCTTCAGTTCGGATTTGTTGCCAAAACGAGTAATACATATTTTTTCTGGATCCAAATATTGATCCGCTAAAAAGGATTTCACAGACAAATTGCTCCTGCAAGGTTAATTTTTGGCGGGCAACTAAAAAAGCAAACAATTTACACATTTTATGGTATTTGAAAAGTATAATATCACCGTTGCCAAAATTCAAATATGAGGGCCTGTAATTCTTTCATCAAAAAAGTCAAGGCCATGTCTCTTAGGGATCCAAACTTTTAACGACCGATTTTGATGGTTAAAAAGTTGCAACCTTCGCCTTCGACAACCGAACGCTCAACTCGAAGGTTGTGAACGACAGTGAAAAGTTGCACTCCGACCGAGTGTGCTCTCACCAAGGGCGTTTACCACTTGACGCCAATTTCGTTATTTTCGATAATTTTGATCACATTTTGTTTCTATGGTTCATATTAAATATGGAACCATAGTCGAAAAATGTGGTCAAAATTATCGAAAATAACGAATATAACGAAATTGGCGTCAAGTGCAATACGGCCCAAGCAAGGTTCGGAACGTGTCCCAGGGGGTCGTTCGGAACCTCAGTTAGAGCGCACTTGGAGTGCACTCGGAGTGCAACTTTTCACTCTAACGTCGTTCACAACCTTCGAGTAGAGCGCAACTTTATAACTATCAAAAACGGTCGTTAAAAAGTTGAATCTCTAATTGACATGTCTTGTTGAGAGAATTAGGCACTCTTTTGTATTTTGCAGGTAACGGTAGTTATTGCTTTTCAAACATCATAAAACTTCTATATATTTGGCTAGTTCCCTGCCAAAAATCGATATTTGAGGTATATATAACAACCGAGTCGTTCCAAACCTTCGAGTAAGTTAAAGCAACCGACAACTAAACTCTGAGGCTTGGAACTCGGCCCAGCCCATCAATAATTTTCTCCCAGCCAATCAGCTGCTTTTGACATTCAATTAATTTTCTTCTAAACCTAAACTACATGTTTTTTTTATTTTTCTTTGTTCTTCAAATCAATAATATTTTTGTAGTACTACCTATTTATTTAGTATTAAATCCGTACTTGCAATGTTAATCATCCAGTACAAAAATCTGTTCTTGAAACCTGTATTTGATTGAAAATATAAAGCCTTTTATGTTTGGCAACAAATATCGATTAATTCCAAAGGGATCAGTAGGTACCAGAAAAACGCCAAGCAGCGTTTAAAAGCCATATAATAAAAAAGAAGAAGAGACCAGTACATCTTTGTTGTTATTACATTACATAGTAGGTACGATACTGCCATAAAATACATTAACAAATATCAGTGTACGTGAGATAAGTACCGGAAAGATAAGCAGTAACTTCCTACTTGAAGTCGGTGCCAAGACAAGCCTAGATAATGAAGAGATAAATCGATATCATGCTTAGTTGTGGACCTAAAACCTCAAATAAGGGAGTGATCATCCTACGGCGTTTGTATGGAAAAGTTACCGGCCAGTTCAACCTTAATGACCCAGTCTACTCACGAACAAATAAGACAAATGAGCGTAAAAATGTTGAAATGTAGCCACTGTCCTAAAGAGTTTAAGTACAACAGTGAGAAAAATCGGCATGAACTGAGTCATTCCCCTCGGTTTGAGTGTGAAGTGTGTTGTAAAAAGTTTAGCTTTCTGTAAGTATGTTTCTTTTGGCATTTTTCGAATATAACAGCAATATAGTTACAAATTATTTCTATCATATTGACTACCTCACTGAACACATTTTCATCTTGCCTCTTTTAAATTGTATTTTAGTTCAGCCCTTCGACGGCATCAGAAGCAGCATGAGAGAACTGGAAGTGTAAAATGTGAAGAATGCAACAGAAAATTTAGAGACAATATACTACTCAAAAGGCACATGAAATATGCACATAAAGGTATCTAGTTGTTCTTATGTAGTACACCTTCCGTCATTAACCACTATGTATCATGTAGAGTCGATATTGTCTAGTTATGAATTAATTTCTATAGTTGTTATTATCTATGATGTGCATGGGTTAAAAACAAAACGAATTGGAATTAATTACAATATAAATATAATAGTAGTTCAACCTTAACCCATTTAGCATAACACACATCTGAATTTAGCCATTTATGATGCACAAGGGATATGTGATACTTCATAATGTATCTACCTACCAATGTTTTCACCAAACCTATTTACAACAGTAATAAATTACTTTTTTATTCAAATATTACCACCATAATTGTTTATTTATTGCAAACATTATGAATATGAGATTTACATGCAGATAATATTTAAAATTGAACTGGCTGGTGACTTCTCCATACACAATATGTTGTAGGTTGATCACTTACTTATTTAAGGATTTAGGTCTACAACTAAGCCTGATATTGATTGCCCTCTTCATTATCCAAGCTTGTATCACTAAAAATTTGTTTAAAATAATTAATAGCATTGAAAAATGTATATCAAAATGTTTCGAGGCTGATAAATTTGAAGTTTAATCTATTTACAAATTTGTTAGAATATAAGCCTGTAATGAAGAGAGTAAACTATGTCATGGTTTGTTTTGAACCTAAAGCCTATAAGGGTGTGACCCAACAACATGTGTATGGAGAAGGGAATAGCAACAATTTTGTTGGTTGCGCCAACTAATTGTATTATTGTATTTAGTTACTTTCCAAGAATTCTGAATTGCCTAGGGCTGGGAATCCAGATCCCTGAAAACACTTCTCTGTGCTTGCCTTTACAGTACAATCTACCTCCTTCATCAAGCTACCTCCCGTGACTATTAAAACATGATAAAATCTGACTAATGTGAATGGCGCTTTTTAAACTGGTTCTTAAAAAGATTTTTGGTAGTACCAAAAACTATAATAGGTTATAGAAGGATTTCCCTGGAATAGCATCTTAGTTATGGTGATTTACATACATGATTCAACATAAGGGTTCAATCAGAATCACGGGTAGGATTAAATTGCTTATTCAATTTTACATATAATCTACTGTCTAAAATATAATAGTCTACAAAAGATATAATTGTATAAAACAACTTGTTGTTGGCGGGCATTCGCCCTACCACCATACTGTAACAACAATTTTGCGAATGCCCGCCTGGCTAGCTACCACCCTCAAGTAGAAAAATCTGTCGCCAAGCACATAACGGTGTGTTCCGGCAGCTGTCCTTGAGAGCCAGTATTCTAGGTTAGCCTGAACAACATCTTCGACCACATCATCACTTACCATCAGGTGAGATATGGTCAAAGATTAACCTATCAGGCATAAAAAAAAAAATATGACTTTTATTGGTATACTGCGGCTATGTCACAACTGCATTTTGAATATTTCACAGGTACATTCACTTGTTCAAAATGCAGTGCCCAGTTTAGCAGTGATCAAGCTCTCTGCACTCACATGAAGACTCACAAACCAGCGTCAGAGCGCCGCTTCAAATGCAGCTTTGAGGGCTGTAGGAAGTCCTTCAACTTCTCACATCATTTGAAACACCATGAGTTGACACATACAAATGCAAAGCAGCATTATTGCAGTGTATGTGGGAAAGGTAACTCATCTTAAATCTTATAATGTAGAAGTTGGTAGACAGAGGGGGAAATGCACAATAAACCCCAAAGTTGAACATCAATTCTGTAAGATCTGTCTCAAATTTGCATGAAAGGTATACATTCAAAACTCTTTTCCTTGTGATTTATATTACCTTAAACATTAATTCAAAAATAAAAACTTAAGAATTGTCACATTGCATTAATTGAAACGTTAGAACTTGTTTTTAGTCACATTGACTTATAGATGTTGCTCTGTTACCTTACGAGATGGTACAGTAACATAAAAATGATGATGAAGTTTGAACTGTGATTCAGTCACCACAGTAGCTTAGAGAAATAATGCTCTAAATTGTGATGGTGGCAAGGATTGATAACCATTCTACATGACCACGGTATTTGCAAGCTTAAAATAATAATTGCTTATTATCTTGAAAATTTATTAAACACCAATTGGAAACCGGATGTTGGGTCTCTTTAGCAAGAATCCGTTTTCTTGGGTACAGCAGTGTCAGATATTCTGCTTTGAAGGAGTACAGTGCAAGCACTACTGAGTTTAGGCTGGCACTGTAGTAAGTAAAATTACTAGCAAACAAAACAAGAGCTAATCTCGTACTAACAAGCACAGAGCAGTGTCAAGCAGAACCAGAAAAGTGATAATCACTGTAACTGTAATGAGCTGGCGTGACGCTTATCGTCAGGCGGGAAACTTGCCGGACTCGTCACTTCATACGGCAATAAAAAACCTATACGCACACGGTTCCATAAGTTACCTTAAAACACATATGAACACTTCTCAGTCTTCAAATTCAACCATTTAGAATAGAATAATATTTATTTACATAAAATGTCGTTACATTATATTTATTATGGTACAGTTCCTGGTACATTTTTCCGCATAGCGGCGTGCAAATTATTGATTTATATTTGTAAATAGTTTTTGTATAATACAATTAAAATGTCATGAATCCTTCATATCTAATTAATTTTAACATGTGTCTATACAAATTTGGTAATTCTGAGACTGAGTTAAATAACCTCTCTACCAGCCATTTTTCGGCATTGTCTGCATGAAAATCTTCGAAATGTAAACAATAAACTACTAAAAGTGCTGTGTAAAACTGGTATGTTGGGTAGAAAAGCAAAGCAAACGGACATGTAGTGCAAAACATGCCAAAAGGTATTTTGTTTTGATTGCTACAATGACAGTTTGCCTGATTCTTATGCAATAACGTTTTGTATCATCTTTGAGTTTTATTGCATATTTTGTTCTATTTGTACTAAAATTCAACTTACCTGATAGCTTAGAGTATAAATTACCATTATATTTAGAAATCACCTGAACCTGTAAGAAGAAATGAGTCATATGTGACACCTATACTTAATACAATACGCTGGCATAAGTCACAAAATGACTCATTAGACAGGGAACTTGATAAGTTTGTATAAAAGCAAAAATGCTACATATTATTATTGATCATATTATTTAAATACTTGCTTTTTCATCTCCATGTTTCATATAAATCACCACACAATAACAATTACATTGTGTAACTGGTATTAGAGGCAATATATATTTTAAATATTTGTTTATTTTTCGTTACAGGTTTCATACAGTCTCATCACTTAAAAACTCATCTGAAGACCCAGGATCCCTCAGAATGGATCTACTGCGAAATGAAGGGATGCAAAAAGAAATTCTCCACAGAATACGCTAGGAAAAGACACATGGCAACACACAGTGAGTTATACATTTGATATGATATGATGCTATAATTTCGTTTCAAAAAAGCGACTTACATTTACTACAATCTCACCTGTTGGTAAGCGATGATGTGGTCAACGCTGAACCTAGAACTGCTGGTTCTGAAATGTAGGTGTCGGAACACACCGTTAGGGTACTTGGCGACACATTTTCTACTTGAGGGTGGTAGCTAGCAAGGTGGTTATTGGCAATTTGATTATGGTCATTAACTATTGGAATCGTCTCAGCCATTGTCAAATGATGCTCGCTCAAACGGGCAGAGAAATATTCTACAATTGTAATTTAGGCTCTCCTCCAACACCTATATTTCCTCATAAACATTAAATACCCAGACTCTTCTGAATAAGAGATTTATTATGTGATGTGTTCACATGAAAGATTTGTATTTTTGTATGTACTTCAGAAATAAATTTAAAAACTACTGGAGCGATTTGAAAAATTCTTCCACCATTAGAAAGATAAAAACATTTTTTTAATATACTCTGTAGCCTATTTTCATCAGGGATAATGTAGGATACGTTATCCCTGATCAAAATAGGCTATAGAGTATTTAAAAAAAATATATTTTATTTTGAAATTTTTGTTTAATACCCGCCCGAATCCGAGCCTGCTTAAGGTATAAGATGTTGGTGTTTCATCATCCAGACCAGACATATTTCCATACTCAAAAAATCTAAAACATAGTACTTATAGAACTTACTGTACTGTGGGAAACAAACATACCTAAAGACCACATTCACAATAAAAACTACAAATATTATGACTTAACAAATGAATTAACCAAAAACAGCATATAAATTAACCACATTGGAGCAAGGAGTATACCAGCAAAATCCCTATACAACCTACTAAAAGACCTTGGCCTTATCTCATGTGCGTTGCGAGCAGTAGGCAACCCGCCCCCTCACCGCCCCTGTCTCCACCTAAGGCGCCTACAACTAGTTCCGCGCGCACTATAATGAATGACTTACGTCGAAGAGAAGAAACTAATTAGTACGTGTTATTTATTTAATGTCAGATTGTGGCACATAGTAAATGTTGCGTGTCTTATTACTTACAGAATCGAAACCTGACAGTGGAATTTCCTCCGATTCGAGCTCGTACGATGCTTCTGTATCTCCTAAAGGGGGTATAATTGGTATGTATAATATTTGATGTTCTATTATTTTATGAGTTAATAAAATATACTACCAAACAAAATGTCCAATATAGAAAATATAAGCTGTGTAATTGCTTTTTTAAATTATTTATGTTATTATGACTGAACAAGCTCGAGGCCCACCTGATGTTAAGCGGACTTACCTCTGCCTATAACAGATGCATTTCATCACAAGTCATGAATTACACTGCGTCCGTCAGCTTGAGACATAGTTGTTAAGTCTCATGTGCCTGTAATTTTACAGATAGATTTTCTACTTGAGGGTGGCATTCGCAAAATGCCTTCCACCATGCGGTGAAGCTCAAGCAGGCGGTGGACATCGAACCAGAGACCTGCGGCACGGCAGTCCATAGCTATTACAGAAGTCATCGTCTAATCAATATGCAAACACTGTAGAGTTCCACTGATACGGAGTTATTTGAGGCAACTGTTTTTTATCATTTGGTTTTCTGATTACTGTCAGAAAATCCCTATAAAATATTTTTGAAGGGTAGTACGAGTTTTAAGACTACGAAAGGTACTTAAATTTGTGTACTTTAAAGTTTCTCTCTTTTTTGTTCCAGACTCATATCTCTGCGCTTCCTGTGGCGAAAGTGTACTTCAAACAGATTATTCAAAGCATTCCTTAAAATGTAGTGATGACTTTGATACTTCTTCTTTTAGTGTTAAACCCTCGATTAATATTAAACAAGATAACTTATTTGAGAAATCTATGCATACCTCAAAACACATGTTAGATAGATATCTGGGCGATTGCCAAACTGCTCTAGGCGATTGTTTGAATGTAAATAATTGCATATGTGTTCAAATGTCAAAACATAACGTCGACGATAATTACGATTTCTCACCGTTCGGTAATCCTAACTCTGTATCTGTAGAAAATAATAATAATTTGGATCTTAATTACGAGGACCAAGATTCTAGTAATACTTCGAATGAAATGAAATCGGAGACTAACGTTAGCAGTGACAATAACCATGCTAATAAAACTGTACTTAATGTAGTTGGCTCAGTTTTTGAGACAATTGAGAAGAAACCTAATATAGATACTTACATATCTAATAATAAAAATCAAAATAATGTAAGTAGTATGTGTGAAGGGTGCGAATGTGCACGTAGTTGTAATAGAGATCCATCGAATTGTAAATTGAATGATAAAAAAGATATTGCTTCTAATGTAAAATATGGGATTGATGGCGTGATAAAAATAATTGACACATTTGACGTAGACATACCTATAACAGTAAAATCTGAAGCGTTAAACAAGTCACAACCATTTATTCCGTTCGGTACTTGCAGAGATGTTATTGGTAATTGTATAGCTGGAGGTAATGAAGGTTGTTTATGTGTTAGAATGATGATGGATGAACAACAAGCAATGGCTCAAGAAATAGATGATATCACGCCTAAACCTAAGACTGAACTTCCAAACATGCTGTGATTTGTGTACCTATAGAGCGTAAGAGTTATATTATGTACTTAGATGCAATCGTTTAATAATGTTAAATAAAGTTTATTTACCTTCTAACTGGATTTCAATTGCACAAGGGTGTATAATGATAACACATTCCTAATTATTAACTTAAATTTATTTACAACATAATTTTTACAATATTCAACCATTTATACAAAGTATTTAGTTAACAATATGCTAAATTAATCATTTATTATACATCAGACCTCACTTCTGCTAATCGCTAAGTAAAATTTTATGGAATGTAGATATATATCACATAACGGCATGGCAGACAAATCCTTCATCACAAAATGAAATATTTAGCAATAAACTTATTCAAGAATTTCATTACCGACATTATCAATAATAATTTCGATAAGTGTAAATTAAAATATACAGTTATGGTAACAAATCAATAGATAAAATATAATTCATCAGTTTTACACGAAAATATATAGTTAATTCTTAAAAAATATTGAAGACACTGTACATATCTATAGGTATAAAATAACCTATAATCAATCGAATTGCGCTATGTTTCTTTGAATTATATTTTGCGCAATATAAGTAACAGCACAATTTCTTTTCGTAGGTACGAAACAATAAATAAATCTATGTAAATCCATCGAGATGACTCTTTTCTAGTTTGACTAGTCTAATGGAAATTATGTAATCAACGCAATGAAGTAGTTCAGTTTTATTAAGAACATACTCTAATTTTGATCTAACCTATTGTATTCGTAAATCTTGACATATCAGTGTAATAAATTGGTTTAGTATGCAAGCCCATTAAATTTGTTCGATAGAACCAACATCATCACAGGACTTGAAATTGAATAATATACACCAGTTGAGACTTACAATAACTATAGCTACAACTACGCTTCATTATCATTAACTGTATCAAATTTGGTTTCATCTAATGTCCTTCTGTCACTCTTTTTTGGCGAATCACTGATGTCGTTAAGTTCACTTCCGTAGCCTTTTTTTAATGATTCCTTTTCTTCCGATTTTTCCTCTTCAATTGGCACAACACGTAAGTAATCACTTTCATCATCTGTGTCTAACTGAGACCGTGATGTTATAGCTTCATTTTCTAAGTTATTTTTAGTTATGGTTGTCTTATGCTCTGTTGTGTGGTCTTTATTATTAACTAAGTCGTCAGTATCTAAAAAGAATGTAGAAATAGGTACCAAATCCTTTTCTTCTGGTTTATCATCTTTTTCTTCAGAAACAGTCTCAGAAGCTATTGGTACTACTTCTACACCTTTTACTTTGGTCTCTTCCGAATTAGATTTCATGAGTTCATTGAAGGTTGTATAAACTTCGGTACTGGCGGGCGTGGCATTTGTAGAAGCATTGTGATCATTAACTTTAGCTTGCTCTGTGAAATCATTATTACTGATTGCGCGTGTAGTCGTTTCCGCAGTATTATTGAAATGTTCCTCAGCATTTTCGTTTTGAGTTTCATTGAAATTTGTTGGTTCAATATCATGGCCTTCTTGCAGCTTTTTAACGAGGATCTTGTTATTTTCGACTTCAGGTAAGAAAGGATTCATTTCAGTTTCATGATCTTCGAATTCACTGGAATGTTGATTAGTAACAGCGAAGGAATTGTTACCGTTGTGACTAGATATTTCATAAATAGTAACGTTTAAATTATTGACTTGTGTTTGTGATTCTAACTCGCTTCCACTTTTATTAATTACTTGTAAGTTATGGGTTGTGGTTCTCGCTGATGTGGGGTCGTAAGTCGGCGAAATTGTAGTTGGGTTTACTTCAGATAAAGTTGTTGTCTTTGCAGTAGTAGTAGTAGTAAGGACTATTTCATTGATGGGAATAATTCGAGTTATTGTACTTTCCTCTTGTGTAACTGGCTTTTCTAGTTCCTTAACAGTTAAATCTTTTTCAGGTTCAGAATCCTCCCAGACTGGCGCCGGTTCTGACCTCTCAGTCGATGATGTTGTAGTAAGGGATATAACTTCGACATTGCTGGGTGTCACGTGGGTGTCAGACTCATTCATAGCTTTTTCAGCGGATTTATAAATATAATCTATGACTGTTGTTGTTTCAATCGATGCCGGGTTATTTTCTGCTATGATTGGTCTTACAGTAGTTTCACTAGTAATTTCAGTCTTTATTGCTCCAGAAGAATCACTATTTTCTTCATTTACTCTTTTCACACGAGAATCTTCACTGTCATAATCATGTGCCATTCCATACAAAGGTTCGTCTTGTTCTGTCATTTTGTTGTTGTTAGAGCTCATATTGTTCAAGTAGTCGGGCTCAAAATCGTCTTTGGTCGTTCCACTGTTCATTATATCATCAATTTTAGTGATACTTGGCTGTGTTGTTTCGTGATTCTCCATTTTATTCATAGCTTCGTCATATTTCAGTTCAGTTACTGTTTCTGATAACCAATCCATATCTGTACTAGTTTCTGTAATAGTTG
Source organism: Plagodis pulveraria (assembly GCA_963890685.1). Lineage (NCBI taxonomy): Eukaryota > Metazoa > Arthropoda > Insecta > Lepidoptera > Geometridae > Plagodis > Plagodis pulveraria. The sequence continues at coordinate 10,258,883 of OY982950.1, forward strand.
TTGGAGTTGTGTCTGGTTTACTCATATTTTTATTTTCTACAGATTTAGATGATCGGTTATAAAGCATATTTATTGTATCAAATGTTATATCCATACCTTCATCAGGTGCATTTGTTTCGGTGTTTGTTTCAGTTTTTGTTTCATGTCTGTTTTCAAGAGCTTCAATAAGCTTTTTCTCCACATCAAAGTTAGTGTTAACTGCGCTAATAGAATGTTCTTTACCTGATTCTGGCGCTGCAGTAGTTGCTGTATTCTCATCGGACTCCAAGGATCTTCCTTCATGATTACCAGTCACTATAGCATGTTCTTCATTAAATTTTACCGACGTGTCTGACTTTCGTTCCTTGGCTACATCAAAAGTAGCATCTGTATTAACAATAGCGCGTTGTGTATGATCCTTACTATCACCAGCCTCATTAGATGTAGTTGTAGTTTCTTCATTATCAGTTGTGTTTAATTCTGAGACTGATGATTTACCTTCCGCGGGAGCACTGGGAGTAAATATTTCTTTTTCTTCTACCCTGGCCGTAGTTGTATCTTCAGCAAAAATATCGATTGATTTAAAAGTCCTTTGTTCTGAATCATTGTGATCCTTATTTATATTACTTTGTTCAGATATTGGTTCTTTCATATTACTGTCTGAATTATATTGAAGCCATTCATTATGTTCAGTGGTTAGATCGTTGTTATCTTCGGTCGTAAATTTATGCCCAGATTCGACATCATTTTTATCCCTAAGAATTGAAATTATTTCAGGTTTGGGCTCGTATGACGGCTCGTTTATGATATTAGGTTCAGATATCGATATTCTCGTGGTAGTTACCTCAAGATTATCTTCTGACTTTGAATCATAACTTCCTTGACTTATCGTTAAAGTAGACTTTTCATCGAAATTATGTGTAGCCTCTGGTTGGTGTTTAGCTTCGTGATCCATGGGTTCTAGTTCAGAACTAGAACCCATGTCTAGTTCTGGGTTGGTTGACACTACATCTAATGAATGCTGACTGGTAGTTGGGTGGTCATTTTGATCTATGATTTGGTGGATCTGCACAGAAACTTGCGTATTTGTGGCTGTTTCTATAGATTGTTGGTTGGATTCTGACGTTGGCTCAGGTTCGGCTTGTGGTTCAGGGCTCGGCTCTATTTCAGACTGATATCCAAATTTTGGTAATGGGACAGATTTAGTAGTGGTAGTTAGAACAATTTCATGACCTGCAATGTTAGATGACGGCAGTGGCTCTGGGTTAGGCTCATGTTTTGATGATGGCTCAGCTGCTGGTTCCGCAGCAGGTTCATGTGCAGCCACTGCTTCAGCTTCAGACTGTGGTTCCTCTACTGGTTCTGAAGTCGGTTCGGGCTCGACTGTAGGTTCCGGAGCTATTTCAGTTACATCTAGCATAACAGGTGACTTGAAATCAGATTGAGAATCAATAGTTGGTTCCAGTTTCGGTTCAGCAGTTGGTTCAGGTTCAGCTTTAGGTTCTGCAGCTTGTTCAGGTTTAGCATTAGGTTCAGCTGCTGGTTCTGGTTCGGCTTTTGGCTCTACTGTAGTCACAGGTTCTGGTACGGCTTTTGGCTCTACTGTAGTCATAGGTTCTGGTTCGGCTTTTGGCTCTACTGGAGGCTCAGGTTCAGCAGTTGGCTCTGGCTCTGCTTTTGGTTCAGCGGTCGGCTCTGGCGAAGTCTCAGGTCTAGTTTGTTCATTATTTCCATGACCAAATATGTGTGATAAGTTAAGATCAGCTTCATTCTCCGTGGTCGTTTCTGGAATCATGTGATGTGTTTCTTTCCAATCGAACATATTATCGTTTGAACTAACATGAACCGATTCAGTGTTTGGTTTTTCTTCATCTGGCATGGGTTTTGTCGTTCTCGGGTTCGTGTCTATTTCGAATGATTTAACTTCCTTCTGGTCCGTGTTTTGGTTTGGCTCGACGGGATATGCGTTTTCTAAGATGGCCATGCATTTTTTCGGGTTTGTCATGTCTAGCAGTTGACCATATGGGCATGTGCATGTAAACTCTAGAGTTGTTTCGTCGAACTCACATCCATGCTCGCAGTGATTGTTGTCGATTTGGCAGATGTCTAAGACGTGCTTTGTGGGCGTTTTTTCTTCAGACACATGATACACGTTGATCATTCTGTTGTTATTGGTGAGATAGTCGTCGAGTTTTGTTTTCAAGGATGTGGCATTTAGAAGGTCTTCAGTAGTTTCAGCGTTCATCTTTGGTTTCCAGTGAATTCTGTATGTAACGACAACTGAGCCTTTCCTGTAATAAACATATGAACGAAAATTAGTACAACGGGAAGAAAGATTTATTATTTAGGTTTGAAAATAATATTCGGAAATAAATAATTTGTTTTAAACGTAAAACTGCAACAAGCAACAGCTTTAATTATATATTTTGTTAACATTACAGTCTAAACCAAGATAATATAAAAATATAAATTTTAACTATTGTATATTATTGCCTATACATTACGAATGCAATAGAAGGCGAGCCAACACAGTGCCAGACTCCAGGCGGCTACTAAAGATTTCTGTACCAAATTCCAATAACTCTACGACCCGGAGTTCGAAACCCAATTATAATAATGAATAAAAACGTTTTTTGGGGTTCATTACACTAAAGCCAAGACGAAGCACTAAATGTGACCGCGCTGTTCATCTGTATGTCCATCTGACTGACGGCAGTAATATAACGTTATATGAATTAAATAATGCAAAAGTAAAGTCTTTGTAAAACCCAAAGTAACTCAAAACTTTGCGATGCCAACGTGGTGCCCAGAGATATTTGTTGTCAAATTTGGAATATGTTCACAATTTCTTTTAGAAGGTGGTATAAGTAGTGTGTGCAAAGCTGTAATCAATACGAAAAAACATATTCTCACGGGTTACAATTCAAGGGAAGTAAGGCCAGTTTTTTTATATAGGTGATTGGTTTTTACAAGTGCAGTAAGTTTTTTCGCCTATACAGGTAGGCAGTAGTAGTAAACTATATGGAGCGGCGCGCCTTCGTGATTGGATAGGTTTGTAACTTGACTGGTTATTCTGTGAGATGCGAAACGCTCTCTACAATACTTGCAGTGGTGGTTGAATAGAGTAAACTCTCATTAACACCCAGACTCACCCAGTCGCATTGCAGAGAAATAAGTGATAAGATTTCAATTTGTATCCTTTCTCTTTTGGGTTATAGTATGGACTGGAGATAAAAATGTGATCCCCTATCCTTATCCCCTGATTTATCCACATTCCTAAAACAAAATTATCTAAAGAGACTATAAAGCCTATCTCCTTTTGACTTTTTATGTGGAAATATGTCTCTGTTTTATAGAAGTGACAACGTGGATCTGTGAACGTGTGAGTCTCGGTCGGACACAAGAAAGGGAGAAGTTATCGTTGTTCCTTGGAGGTTGGTAAGTATATAATTTTTAATTGAATCATACAATGTCGGGTAATTGTAATTTACACTATGCGTAAATCTTGTGCAAAATCTAGGACAACTTCATCACTTACTAATAAGTGATATACCGTTCAAGAATTACCGCATTGAGCCATTAAAATGTGAATGTTTTGATAAATGTTAGGTTAGTTTTATTTAGTATTGTTAATATAATACTAATGTATACTAATGTAATAACTAACTATGATAGCTGAGCGGTTATAGCTATGGACTGCGGTGCCGCAAGTCTATGATTACTTTATGAAGAAAATCTATCGCCAAGTACCTAACAGTGTGTTCCGGCAGCAGTCCTTGAGAGCCAGTAAAATGAGACCCAACAACTGTATGTCTCAGGGTAACGGGCGCAGTGCAGTTCATTACATGTGACGAAATGAATCTGTTATAGGCAGAAAAAAACAACGCGCACAAGTTCGGAGAGTAGTAAAAAATTCAAAGGTGAGAAGATTTTTATCCTGTCCCCAAGGAGATATGTCTCCGGTCCATGCTAGGCTCGCTGAAAGGTTTAATCTTTAAGTTCCTTAGGTGTTTACCTGAGTTGTACAACTTCAACAGTGATGTCATTGTCACTGTTCTCGAGAGTATTCCGATCGAAGAGTGCTCGCTTCAGGCCGTCGGCGAAGTTGGACACGAATTCTCTGTACTCAGGGCTCTCCGGGTCTTCTAACTCTGGTATGAATTCTTCGTTATCAATTTTCAGCTCGCCTTCCACGGTCCTAGGCACTGGAAAGTATAACATGGTTGTTTTGAGTTTTTAACTGACTGTCATGCCGGAGGCGATTATCTTTTTATTATTTTAAGTCTTTAATTCTAGGCTGTCTATATTCTATAACTAATTTACAAATTTACGAGATAGACAATTCCCCACCATACCTAATTTCCAAATTTACGAGTTGGACAGTTCCACATCATACTTAATTTCCAAATTTACAAGTTGGAAAGTTCCGCGCCATACCTAATTTCCAAATCTACGAGTTGAACAGTTACCCACCATTCCTACTTTCCAAATTTACGAGTTAAACAGTTCCCCACCATACCTAATTTCGAAATCTACGAGTTGGAGAATTGCCCGGCTGATGGCAATTATTATATACAGTTGCTATATTTAAATTCTTTCATTTTGCTATCATCACCACGCTTGGCAGGTGTCCTGGAGATTGCAGTTTTGATGAACTGCCCATCTTACATTGAGATCTTCAAGACGTGGTAAGGCCCTCGTACCAAACAAGTTTCTCAAATATTTCATTCGGTAGGTAGATACTTATTTTAAATGGTTGCATGGGCCTCCTGTTTAAATATATTATATTGAAAAAAATAAATAATGCATTTCTCCTAATATCTAATATTCTCATCCACCCATTACTATCTGTGCTTATTTGCCTTTCTTTGTAACTTACGTTAAGCATTCAGTATGCCCCGTAGTAGGTACCTACTGTATGAATTTTCTTACACATATGTTTTTATCACCAACAATAAATTGGTGTAAATGAATAGGAAATTCTTACCATACAAAGACATATCATTTTCATCCGAGCCGGCGGCTTGCATTGGCTGGTCGTTCTGCGTGTCTGGTCCATGTGGCGTGGGGATTGGCTCCGTGCTGTGATCGTGATGCGCGTGGTCATGGTCGTGGTCATGGTCATGGATCACGTGACCAGTGAGACCGTTGAGGGCGCGCGCCGAGCTGATCGACGTGTTGTATTGCTCGAGAGTTGTTGGAGAACCTGAGAAGAGGACTCCGGCTGGAACAGGAAAAGGCAAGTTATTAATATGAGGCTTGGAACAGTTTTCTTCTTCCTGTCATTATCCCATACTAAGTGGGCACAGCATGCATTATACTCCCACTCTGTTGCATTCACCATCAGCCGGAAGACGACCACTGTTGAACAAATGTCTCCTATAGAACGCCACAATGAACGGTTATAAGCCAGTTGTAAACAACCTACGACTTTTACGATGTAGTCAGTCCACCTAGTGGGCCTACCAATTCTACGTCTTCCGATGTAATGTGTTAACCACTCGAGAACTTTTCTTCTCCATCGGTTATCGGTTCGTCGAGCAATGTGGCCTGCCCATTGCCACTTCAACTTGCTAATTCTGAAACTATGTCTATAAATTTTGTTTGGCAAATTTCCTCGTTTTGGATTTTGCGCAAAGAAACTCCGAACATAACTCTGTCTATAGTTTGAGTGACTCTGAGCTGCTCTGTAAGGGCCACAGTTAAGGATCACGTTTCAGTGCCACAAGTCATCACTGTCAATACACACTGGTTGAAGACTTTGGTCTTCGGGCTCTGCGGTATATTCGACGAGAAGAAGACTTGTATTTATTATCTATTAGTATTTTATTAGTACAACATTAATATATACAATTCTTCGCGCTGTCCATCTACACATGCGGCCTTCTTCTGCCTCTATGTCTAAATTCGTAAATCAAGATTTAGTTATACCATTTATACCTATATAAATGGTATAACTTTTTTTTTAATGTTCCGCGATAAAGGTTTTGTGCCTAAACTGAATGGAATTGAATAAATTATTTTGACTTTGAAGGTTCAACCCCTTGGTTGTCAGCCTTGAGATACTTTCGGAAAAGGAGAACAGTAACCGGGACTAAATATAACGTCTTTTTATTTAGGATTATGACTTAGGTATAATTTTACCCCCTTATTTATAATCTCTCTATAACTTTATAATAGGTTTATCATACGTAATTATAGTACTGCGCAAAAGAGCGCAGTTCCTTTGCGCAGTACTAATGATCCGAGACTTTAGGTCTTATGTACCGTTCGCATAACTTTCACTTGCTGCACTGCTCTTCACACCTAAACACACTACTGCTTCGTGGCTGAATATAGGACCCTTCGGTGGTAACCACCAAGACAGACTCTTTCTTAAAGAGACCTACCACCTGGGAAGATTGTAGTGTAGCGCTGGAGACTTAAAATTAAATAAATGTAGTGGATACTTACTGGCAGCGAGAACGATGATAGCAACCACAGCTGCTATCACCAGCACCAGCAACGTCCAGCAGAGAGGCCGCTTGCACCCGCCCTTCTCGCCGCGCTTGTCTGCAGTTACGTAAAGCTTCTCGCCTCTGAAATAGGAAGGAATATCATGTTAACATCTTGTATCTTTATGGTTGGTAGTTTGTAAAGAAACTGGAAGGTATTTAGGTATACGTTACATAATATTCAAACATTTTTATTATGCACCACAACTTGAAGATACATTTTTTTTCTATGAAAAGTATGAAAAACTCTAAATCATGTGTAAAACTATCACATTTTTTATTGCAGATAGGTAAACCACAATATCACCTGGTCATAAATGACGATGTGATCGAAGGTGTTAACAGGCTTGACCTAGATTTACTGGCTCACAAGTACAGCTGCCCGAACACACCGTTAAGTGCTTGGTGACAGATTTCCTATTTGAGGATGGTCGCTAGCCAGACGGGCATTCGCAAAATGCCCCTCCACCAAGCGGTGAAGCTCAAAAGATGGGATCCGAACCATGGACCTGCTGCGTCGCAGTCCATAGCCAATGCTACCGAGTCATCCTTGCTTCAATATTAAGTGTGTGATTCTAAGGTTTGTATTTGTTGTGTTTGCCACTTAACTCCGAAACGGTTAAACTAGTTTGATGAAACTTAATACATACAATTTTTAGATCCTAGTTTAGGACTTGGGATGCTTTCTGCCTGTATTTTTCATGGTATGGGATGGCATGTAATTTACAGGGGAGTTCCCGAAGAAGAGTGATATAACCGCATTCTTCGTGGGCAACGCTGGAGGCGTAAGTTAGCGGCAAAATAAAAAAGAAATTGCAGACGTGCCAGCATTAATTTTGCGGAATCTAATCACATTACCTCGGATCGCTATCAACCAGTTATGTTTCTTATGCTGGGCTGCTTCAGGGTGAAATCAATTAATCGTCTTGGTTTCACAAACAGAACATCCTCATATTTCGTCTCGTAATCACCTTATTAAGTTATTAACATTTTGTGAAATCGCCGTATATAATACCCGTTAATTACGAACTGGATAGGTGTAATAAATAGGTTTTCCAATCTACTTTACGCGTCAAATGCAATGTTATAAATTTTAAGTATATCTAAGAGTATCAGTTAATGGGGAACCTAGCAATTTCCAATTAGCACACTTACCTAATTTCCAATCAAAATTCAAAACTCAATAATTTCAAGTATACATAAACTTGATTTAACTAAATTATAAGTCACTTTACACTTACATTCAGGAAACCACAAGAGCAATCATAAAATGGCCGCGATATTGAAGAACGAAATTAGAAATGGAATTGAGAGACACGCATAGAAGTAACTTGCTGAAACCAGCTTTTTCAATGTTGAACTAGTTATGAAACATTTTACGTACTTTTCAAAATCCTTTTTGTCATCACTGTTTGATAAAAGAGTTTGTTCTTCTGCTGGACTCGCTTCCATCATGATTGTTGGCGGGTGACTAGCCACCTTTGGAAATTGTACATACGACCGATTTACACATCACTGTGACTACCCCCGTTTTTTTGCTTATCTGTCATAGATTCGTAGTGGTGTGTTGCAATTCATGCAAATAAATGCATGCTGGCAAATGCCTTTGTAAACAAACGTACCTCGTCGTACTTATTGGTTATTATTTTTTTCGGTAAAAGATAATTTATTCGGTAAATATCTTCAGAGAATTTATTCTTTTAAATACCTACATATACATGATCGGACTCACCTACTTAATTTGTTTTGTTAACTCATGTACCTACCTACTTAACTATCTATCTATTGCGCTCGGCCGTCTTGCATGATGCATTTGCTTGTACCTATACAAATAATGCAATGCAATGCCACTTTAACAGTAAAACCTTCATTAATTAAGTTATTTATATTGAAAGCTACCAAATTCTGCAGCACGCCACATGGTACGGCCATATTGGCCTTTAGAATGAACTCTAAATGCACCTATGTAAATATAAGTGAGTTATGCCAAGGTTAGAAGCTCAAAGACGCAGTGGCATTATACTTATATCGGTACATTCTTGTCATAACATTGTTGTTTGAAAAGCAATGGGAAGTAGCATGTAACACATTTTATATCTTTAATTTAGTTGTCTCTAGAGGTGATCAAGGATCGTAGATAATGTGAGATGCCTGTTCTCGTATGTAACTTGGATAAATTGGATATATTTTACGTTTACAATCTATCTATACATATTTAATAAGATAACCTACTTTACATAGGTACCTACATGCTATTCATGATTCTGCAACTTTGAAGGACTCCGAATTAGTCTCAACTCACGCAGCTTATGCGCAATTTTTATACCATGTAAATGATCGATTTCCAATAATAAAATGAGAATGTTTTGGAAACGAACGTGCTGTATGCATGGTAGTCTAGCTAGGTGACCCCCGTCCTCCGTCGAGTGCACTCCTGCGCAGGTCCGCGAGGTGAGCGTCGGGGTCGATGACCTTCTTTGTTCCTTGCTCTCTTTCTCCTCAACCCCGCCCGGCGGAACAATCACCTCCATGGTCCTTGGAACTTACGTGCGCCTTCGTTTAGGACTATGTTGGTGGTATTTCACCATGTGACCGCTAAGTGACGATGGTTTCCGGAGGGAATGAAGATTTCATGCTTGTAAAGTCTTGGTCAGTAGATACCTACTTTACAAATAGAGTTCGTTCGATTGATTAGTTTGACTTGATTTAAAACTATTCACATACACGTCTAACTGTAGTACTATACCGATACTTAGCTACTTAGACAATAAATAAATAAAGACAAGTATAAAATCTTTTGTAAAATATAGTTTCTCAGAGCTTTTCAAATGACCAACGTGGTGCGCAGAAATATTTGTTGTCTTTGGAATATTTTCTTCTTCTAGGAGGTGGCATTAGTGGGTGCAGCATAAAGATTCCTTATTAAAAGGGATAACGACTGATATTAGTCACTAGTCATTGACGTGCAATTGGCATATATTAATAATCTTTATTTGTCTCAACATGAGGTTACAATTATATGATAAAAATTAACAAACTATATGACTCATAAATTAAGAATATTGTTTTATGTTTTAAATGGTATGAATTAAAACTAATATAAATGAGGCAGCATCAGTGTTGTAAAAGTTACTGAAATCCTTTCTCTATACTAAGGAAGTGTCATTATATTGTAAGATTCCTCCAGTCATCATTATCTAAAGGTCGTGTAATAACATTTTATAATCTTGATTTCTTTAAATCCAGAGTGCAATCGCAGTTAATCATTACGTTTACAAAAGGTTAGTTGCAATGTTCCAGTTTATTAGAAGGGATCATTAGCCAAACCTGATGCTTTTGTTTTACCCACATCGCTTTGACCCAGATCTATATTATGAGTATTCGTGATCAATGAAGACTGACGTCGACAGGCCATTGAGCAAGCGCAGTTCTATTCAAAACATCAATGGACCAAATATCACCGTGCCATTTCACTGACGCAATAGCTGACTATCTACTAGTTGGTAACATAATATGCGCATTAGGTACGCCTACAAGCACATTAGCAGCTTCAAACAACAATCACTGAAAGCATACTTATCCCATTTTTAAAAACGCTAAGAATATTTTTCGATTAAATGCTCTAATAACATTCTTAGGTATTATAGCTAATTAGGTAGGAACGTCCTTAAGCATGACCTGGTTCTTAAATTAATAAGAAAATATAATTTTATTGCCCAAGCATGCAAATTGAGATGTGTTTAAATAAAATAATGTAAAAAGATCATTTATATAAATTGTTTTGGAACAAAGTAGTAATTTACGAGTAAGATGTTACCTACCTAAATGACTTAACATGAAAATACGAAAATAACTTTATACAATACCAAAGCAATAAAGTTAGATCACCTTCAGAAACTTGATCTAAAACGACGTTGTTTGGGATTATAGGACTGGTTGTGAGTATCCAAAGACCAAAGCGCATACAAAGTGTTGCTTTAATGACACGCTACATGTGAGGTCTTCACTGATTCTCATCAAATTTCTCTCGAATATACAAACCTTATTCCCTTGAATTAAGAATTAAAGATAACATTTAAAATTTAACAGAGCCGTTAACTTGAAGACATGGGCAATTGGGTATACATTACCTACAACCTAAAAGTATTTAATATACAACTGTGTGATTAACTGTAGAATGATTGTGCCCTGCATAATTATTATAGTTTAAACATAGATGATTTAATTTTAAATTACTGATTTAAACTAATTTAATTCTTATAGAGCCTTTGATAGCAGCACGTTTAGTTGATGAAACAAAACTATATTATCTCTACCTAAGAAAGGTACTGCTGTAGTTAGTTAATTAAACCCCAAGGAAATAACATGTTATTTGCCTGGATTTTAACCAGATTTCTTACACATTTATTAAAAAACTAAGATACTACAAAGATATGAGAGTCCTTATGATTTATCTTACTGAAATACATACAATGAAAATCTAAACTTCCATTGAAGAACTTGCTGAAAATCAAGATCATCGTTGTCACATCGCTACTTCACGGAAGCTGTTATTTTGTTTTACTATATGTAGGTAAGTTATTTAGGTCCCAAAATATCTAAGTACAGTTAGAGAAATTAAAGAAAAACACATTGAAAGGCAATGCCAATGTCTTGTCACGGTTCAGCGCGACAAACCTCGTTGTTTCTTCTATTGTCGCCGCCTCTTTTCATCTATTCTCCCCCTACCGCTTGAATATTCAATGGCTTTCTAACAATATGTATCCAAGTTATTTCTTTCGGTGACTCTAGTGGTTCGACTCTTAACACTTTCTGCCGGACTCAAAGACTTGAAACAATGGCCATCGGTTGGGTAACCCGAAACCGTCGTTCGGCCACGTAATTTGAAAGCCAAGGAAACAAGAAGCTTTGTTAGGCTTTACAGAAATAATCGTAAGTTATGCTTGGAAAGGATTCTGTTTGAAATGTTTACACAATAGTTATTTTATTACTCACCCGTAGAAACTCAACCCGATTTTGCAGTGTTATGCTGTGCTAGGTACCCCTAAAACTTTCTGAACTTGCAAATTTATTGCCTAATGCGGCATGTTTTTACTTCATAAATGTGTCTTTTGTTTTTTTTCAGTTTCTCTTTTTCGATTGGAGAAGTATAGCTATTTTCTTATATCTTGCGTTTTAGTTGGTTATCTGATGTATTTCCAAGTTTGAAGCGCTCGTAGCGAAGTTTACTTAGCTGTTCTCAACCGATCAGCTAAGTTAAGCAACGTCCGCCGCTGTCATGAGTTGGATGGGTGACCGCTAGTGAAATTACTACTGAGCGTGCTTAGGAGGGCACGTTGAGCCTTTGGTCCCGGTTGTCGTCTTAGGATAGCAGTCGTTATTGCATGGTGGATGGGCATTTTGCGAATGGCCGCCTGGCTAGCTACCACCCTCAAGTAGAAAATCTGTCGCGGTAACGGTGTGTTCTAGCAGCTGTCCTCGCGAGCCAGTAATTCTAGGTTAGCCTAAACAACATCTTCGACCACATCATCACTTACCATCAGATGAGATAGTGGTCAAAGGCTAAATGTCAACCTATCTGACAAAAAGAAGTCACAGAACTTTATAGACAACTGCATCTAATCTGATATGCATAAGTCTTCGTTTAAGAATCTTAAACTGCAACTTACATAAGAGCATGAATATCTCTGATAACACAAAATAACAAATGTTGGTTACCTACAAAAATTACTTTCGGACTTTTTACGGGACTTTCTTACTCGTATCTACCGACAATATTGTTATATTTTTATAACTGCTAGGCCTATCGTTCTGTTCCATGAGGTGTTAATTCTCACGAACCCGTGACCTTCCATTAACATCAACTGCTAATTAATCTGTTTCTTAGAATGGCACAACTTGGCTCTTCAGTCAAGCCTTCTGGTTGCTCAATCAAGATAGTTCATTCACTTTTGCCATTCGCGTTATGAGGTATGATTGCATTCGATGCAGGATATTCATGAAAATGAACAAAAGATAAAGATGAAGGTAAGCTTGTTACACGACTGCCCAAAAAAAGGAGTTGTTTTCATGGTTCATGTATGTATGTAAGTATGTATGTATGTTTGTGAGTTTTTTTTATTCCACCATAACTTCTTAACAGCTTAACGGATTTTAATGTATGAGATATCGTTATATTCGTCTTGTAAGCAAGTGACACTAGGTACTTACATAAAAAAACACCAATATTGTGACAAAAATTTTTTTCTTTAAAACCTTTTGAACGTGGTATTAAAATGGAAGGACTTTAAATACGAGTCCATAAATATATATAACATGACGTTGAAATTTCAAAACGATAAAACACTTGACGAAAATAATAAAATTTTAGTCGGGTTTATTACTTTTTTAATAAATTTATACTTTATATTTTTAGTTTTAGTTATATAAATATACACTGTATAGTCGTATGTAATCATTTTCAACACGCATGAGCCTTCCAGTAGAGCCTAGGGTCCGAACGGTTTTGAAGTTGACAAAATAATTAACCTATTTCGTTCGAAAGATACTTCATATTATAATCTAAATAGTATTATTTTATTATGTTTAAAAAGAGACATTATTACATTAATAAGGTGCCAAATATACATTTAAATGTGCCTACAAATCAAAAATTCAATTCACTCTATAGAACTACACACATATCTAGCAGTGATTAAAATGGTTCCTCCCCGTTGTCTATCTGGACGAAAACTGAAAAGTATTCCTTATAGTCGTGCACGTGTCTTGACAGGTTATAATTATGTACCCAGCTGCCAAATGCACAAATTATTAACATTAAGCATATTGCATAAGCATACAGTTTTAGACTAATCGTGCTGAGCGCTTCCTCGGAATTTCCGGTCTTTGAAACAAACGTGGGACTAAGTTTGTTTCAATTCGGCATTCTTTACAAAGTGAAAGCTTACTTTTAATGTAATAATGAGCATAAAATTGACACTGTTCTTAAATGTGATAATGCGATAATTTGGCGGAGAGTTCCCATTGATTGAGATGGATGTTTGGTTGGTGCTGACCTCTTAGTCGTGGCCTTAATTTGATGTGCGAATATCGTTGTCGTGTATAATATAGCTTTAGCAGATTGACTTCGCGCACGACAATACAATATCAATTTCTATTTGTTTTTATAGTTCCAACTTTTTGGTCTGAAGTGATACCTAGTTCGTCGGTTCTCGTGATAATGATGGACGTCGAACTTCCAGCGATTTGTTTGAAGATAAATATTTATTTTTAATATTGCTATGTTTGCAATAACGACTGCTATGCGGACTACATTACAAAATTACAAATATACAAATATACGATAGGAAAAATTTCATCATTTTTATCCCGCACATGACTTAAATTTTTCCAATCGTATATTTGTAATTTTGTAAATATTTATTTGCTTATATTAAATGCTTATATTTATGAAGTACCTATGGGTATTTAAAATTGGTTATTTTCATAATTTATTTATGATAATTGATATGGTGACGAAAACACTGACTTTTGAATGAAGGAACGTGTGTCTTGTATGTTCGTCCGAGCTTACATATAAATTGTGCGTCACATTCAACGACATAATATTTGAGTTTTTTGCAAAAAGACACAAATGTGATTCATTGTGTAGTGTAGTTTTAGTTATTGCTTTTAAATTAATGTAGACTGATTGAAAATATGTAGGTGGGTCAGTTATACTAAAAATAAATGTCAGTTCGATCGTTTTCCGCTCCTCAAGGTGTTTTCTACACGAAGGGTCCTTTCCTTCCTTTGTGGCTTAGTTTTAGTTTGAGATAGGTATTACGACTAAAAGTAATACATTCCTCATATGATGAAATATAAATGATCATAAAGTAACAATTCACTTATTTCTTTCTAATATTTTTGACGATAGGTTAGATTTCGACAGCAATTTCACCTGATGATAAGTGAAGGTTTTGTAAAAGATGGTAGGTAATATGACTGGAAACTGGCTCTCAAATCTAATATTATAATTGTACATATTTACATAGTTACACCCCCCCCCCTCCCCATCTCTATCCGCATCCGGTAGCAGTTGGGCAGCAGCACTTTCTGAGGAACTGATATCTCACACTGCGATCCCCAAGACACCTGCCAACCGTGCGGATTACGACACAGCCCCCCCTAAAGGGGAAGGCTGTGTTCAGCAGTGAACGATCCGACTGATACAGTACATAGTTAATAATTGAAGTGTCTATAACACACCTTCTTTTAGTTGACCTGTTTGACTTTTGTAATGATGTTTAGGGATTTGAATTTCAAGCATTCATTGTTAAATTAATGTTTATTGTTTTAAATTTTTTGTAGTCTAGAGGGCAATATATTATTAGTTATCAGAATGGATAAGGTGTAGGTGTGTAACGGATGTTATTTATTACTAATTAATCCATCGAGTTTGTATGCAATCGAAATTTTCAATGATTGCACATTAAATGAAAAAAAATGACCTAAACATGATCAAATCAAGAATGTTCGATAGGTATAGTTATACCATTTTTAATGCTTGATAGGTTAGCCTTTAACCACAATCTCGCCTGATGCATGATATTTGAAGATGTGGTCGAAGGTGTTAACAGGCTTAACCTAGAATGACTGGCTCTCAAGGACAGCTGACTGAACACACCGTTAGGCGCTTGGTGACACATATTCTACTAGAGAGTGGCAGCTAGCCGGGCATTCGCGAAATGCCCTTCCACCATGCGGTGAAGCTCAAGGCCACGGCGGGATTCGAACCATGGACCTGCTGCACGGCAGTCCATAGCAAAAACCACTGAACCATCACTGCTTCAAAAAATTTAACCCCAAGCCAATATAATATTACAAAGTTACAAATTTACGAGAAACAATATAATATGCTTACACGTATTTCACACACGTTTATGTATATACCTAATCCGATTAAAATTCATAGGGGAACTTTACGACGGTGATAAGGTTATTTATAAGGATAATATTATTTAATTTGGTTTTCATTTTGTAGCCCAAGGTCAAGTGTTGTCAGCCGAATTGGGGATTAAAATTTTGACAGTAAGAGAGTAGTTTATTGTAGTTTAAATATTTGTATGTAGTTCTAAGTCTCTTTGTAAGCCTATATTACTTATAATATAATAGATATAATATTCTAACTTAATTTGCGAATGCCTGTTAGCTACATCCCTCAAGTAGAACACTCTGTCGCCAAGCACTTAACGGTGGGTTACCATGAAATGTTGACTTTGCAGTTTGATAAATAACTTTAAAAAAATCTGAGAATCGATTCCTGTACCTCGATACTACAAAATGGACCTTTACACACAAATAAACGAGTTTAATTTGTTTTGTTTTATTGCAGATAGGTAAAGCCTTTGACTACATTCTCACCTGATGGTAAGCGATGATGTGGTCGAAGGTGTTAACTGGCTAAACCTAGAATTACTGGCTCTCAAGGACAACTGCCGAAACACACCGTTAGGTGCTTGGCAATGTGAAAACTCTTCTACAAATCTCGCGTTTTACGCGATCAAGTACAATAGTTAGACGATCTAGTAACCAATATAATAATAACATTATGAATATCCCGACAAAGCGTTCAGCGTTCGCCTTAAAATGACATCACAGTTCACTGGCCACGGTTGCATAACAAACAACAGCCAGAAACCACCAACCGCATTCATAGTGACACCACACGATCAACCTACTTGCTGGTAACCTGATCCAATTTGTAAATTGAATGGTTTTATTATTGACTATTTTTGTCTAATAACCTCAATCGTATCCGATATATCTTGTCGCCAGAACTTAAGCCGTTAATATTCCTTATATAGATACACTCATCATTAATCAATACTGTATCGTCCTCGACTTAACTCGGGATAAGCTCGCCTGCGTATACCTCTAACTTCCCTGCAAAGATCCCGGCGAAGCACTTCTATATCTTGCCTTTGGTGACTGAGGGATAACTGCACATAGCTAGGCCAGCGAACGAGCAACGGGTTCGATCCTCACCGCCGGCTTGAGCTTCATCGCATGGTAGAAGGATAACAAGTAGTAAATCTGTGGCCAAGCACCTAACGGTGTGTTCCAGCAGCAGTCCTCGAGCGTCGTGAGTAACTATGAAACTACAGGCACATGAGACTTAGCAAAATGCTTGTCTCAGGGTGATGGTCGCAGCGCAGTTCGTCGTTTGTGACAAAATGCATGTAAACACTTAACATCAGGTGGGCCTCGTGCGCGTGTTTCGTCACAATCCCATAAAATCAAGTCTAGTAAAACTGCTGGAAAATTAATTCACATTTTTACGGAAAGCATCGGAAGCTAAGTTTGACGACACTTAGACCACTGAAGCATATCTGCTCCAGGGTCTTTACCCTGATACAAAAGCATCCAGTCTTCTGTTATATCTATAGGTAGATAACTTGCTTTTTTTCGATCTAAACAAAGGCGGCTAAATTGCTAATTTTAATTTCACAGCTCGTCCTTGAAGTTCTAATGGTGAACGGAATACGGGCTGTGACTAATTCCATAGACACGCTTGATAGATCGTATTTTGACTGAATCATCATCGGTTGTCCAAAATTATTGGACTTGAATGAATTTGTTATTTGAGGCTTTTGTCATAATATTCAAGTAAATTCTAGTTTTCTTCGTACAAAATCTATCTACTCTGGTCTTTGATTTTGGTGTATTGTGGAAATATCCGGGTATATATTTTGTTACTTTTCATTTATTTTTGATTGCTGAAGTTTACCTGATTACTGCTTTTGTAATAATTTTCAAGTACATTCTAGTTTTCTCCGTACAAAATCTACCTACATTCAAGGACACCAGTGTCTTTGAATTTGGTGTAAAATGGAAAAGCCCAAGAATATTTTTTGGTTTTTATATTTAAATTTATTTTTGATTGCTGATAAGTTAGCCTTTGACCACGATCTCCTGATGGTAATTGATTGAAGATGAGCCCAAAGATAGCTGCCGGAACAAATCAAATAGGTGTTTGGCGACTGATTTACTACTTGAAAGTGGTTGCTATCGAGGCGGGCATTTGCGAAATGTTCTTCACCCGTTCGTTGCTGCGGGAGGATTAGAACTAGAGTATTTTTCTGTAGCAGTCTGTACTCATTGCTACGATATGCCAAGCTGTTTACGGTTGATTAGAATTTATTATTGCCCAGCTTAAAACTGTATCGTAGTCAAAATAACGACCAGCAGAGTATTTCAGACAGCGTAATATTCTATGTCGATTTTCCGCTATACATTTATTTGCATATTCTATGGAGTTTTAGGGTGCCGTAATATAAAATGGTATTCTATTACCAAGCTTCGACTGTCCGTTCGTCCGACCTTTAAAGGTATAAATATCTTTAGAACCATATTAAGTACATAGCCAAACGAAATCTTCACAGAAAATGAGTTGGTATAGCAGATTGCCTAACAAATAATAATAATAGCAAAAAGTTACAAATAAAACGGGTTCTCCATACTAGAAAAAAGCATTTTTAGTTTTTGGTTTTGCTCTAGCGTAGAAACAAAAATACATACAAGCGTCAGACTCCCTATAACAGTCTTTAGATGTATGAAAAAAAATAACGATTTTCCGGTTGGGCCATTTTGCATCAGTTTACAGATCACCAAGTTACATGACGACTACATTAAATGTAGTCGTTGACAAATTTTATCGACGTGTCAGCTTTCAGTTAAGATGAAGTGGTCTTGGAAAAATTACAGACTGAGGGCTAGGACGGAGAGATGTCGTTCCGCATGAGCGAAACAGAACTACGCAATATTTAAATACAGAGAGTGATTTTTTTTAAATAAATTAAATTATTAAAAGCATAATTATATCAGCTAATATAAGCATAACTTTTGTTCTTATTGGACATACAACCTATCTACTCTAGTATGATCCAAACACCTCCACTAAACTATTTGCTAAGGTCCCCATAAATCAGACGTGTTTCTATAAACTACCTGGTTGTAGGCCTTAAGGCCTTGAGGTCACAAATAGCTGCCCACACAGTACCACAAGTACCGATTCTACAAACGGTGTTCGAGATAATATCTTAACATCTGTATGTCCCGCTAGGTTCGATTGAACGTAAGGTAATTATCTACCTAATAATAACACGAACCTACTACGGTTAAAAAAACTATATTGTGAACGCACTCGTAACAAATTAGATTGTGGTTTTTGTTTCCTATTGTTTTGATCACCGATTGCAGTAGATTTAGTAGAGGTTAAGGCCAAAGAATCCATTAGAGCTGACCGGTTCGAATTTGATGATCATAATGGCAATAATAGAGAACGTTACCTGAATTTTGCCTTTATTTTTATAGCTTTACCCACACGATATACATATTTAACGAAAGTCATAATCCAATGAAATAATTCTGGAAGGTCAGGTTAGAAGTGAGGTAATATGCTACGAGAATCAATATGGATGCAATCAGATGCTATAAGTGTGAGTCTTACCCATCTGAAGACAATACTTTTTCTGGATCACGATTTTGATTGGAAAGTCAAGAATATGTCAGTAATGCAGAACCTACCTCATGAACTTCCGATGCTCATTGACAGGCACGAAGTATTCATCGTACGGGTTACTGGCATTCATATCAACTTCTACATCCTTCTTCTTGGTGCCATTTTTCGGTGTTAAGTTGATTAGTTCTAGGTTCACAGCTTCGGGCAATTTCGTGTCGCCATTCGGCTCTTTGCTGTGACCATTCTGCTGTGGTCCATTCGAGGTGAAAGAGTCGTTATGGTTCGGGTCTGCGTCGTCGTGTTGGTACGCGCGGTTGTCGAAGGCGCCGGGGGATGAGGGAGGCGAGGGTGGCCGGTGCTGGGGTCGCATCGGCTCCCTTGGTGACGCCGATCTGCTGTGACTATCCATGTCTTTTGGAGCGGACTGACATCTGTGGACAAAAGAAGTTGGGGTTAGTTGCTGGTTACCGAATTTTAAGGTGTGAAGAGGCTAGCGTCATTTTTGATGGCAGTCGGGCAATCAATTGTATCCTAATGTGGTCCCGAGGCGTTATATAAACCAACAAATTAGACGAATGAGCAGCTGCATTCCTCTGAGCGAAAGCAAAACCTCCTGCCAAGCAAATATCATGGAAAAATTGCTCATATGATTATTGATCATAATCAACAACAAATTTGCTTTCCGTACATTAAGTTCTCTGGCAGTCAGCAGCTGAATTCCGAATCTGCTAATGTTATGTCTTACAAAAAATACACAGATTGAAAAATAGTTACAAACTAACAAATCACCAGTAGACCAGGTAAAGGTTACTGGGCTAACGACAATGTTAAGTGCAGTGATGTTACGCTCTCTTTCTCTATATATCACACAAGTGAAACTTTTACAATAAGGAGTTTTTCCAACAAAGTTAGTAACTCAGTCAATGTTGGATCTGCTCTGCATTATTTATATTTATCAACAAATAGAATTTAGTTAAGAATATTCATAACACTAAGTAGTGGGTCACGTTTGACAATATTAGGTAAGTAAATAGGTACCTATGTCGTCGAACAATGTGTAGCCATGCCTATAGATAAAAAACTAATTGTCAATCTTGTCAAACAGCATTGTTGCTCGATGTCTTTATTAATTTTACAATAGAAATTAACATCGACTTTGGCGTATGTCGTGTCACTGTAGTTTCTATGCGCAAGAGTGAATGGTCTAGCGTAGCATTTGTATTCTCGTTGGCTATATGGTTTCTTATGATGCCATGAGTACTGCTTAATATGAACAAATGTGTATTTGGCATGGTTGTTAAGTATGCTTGCTGGACTGTCAGAATGAAAATTATGACTAAAGAAAAAAATAACTAATGCGAAGAATTGCTTCAATAAGTACATAAATCTTGAAATCTGGATAATAAGTTAGTGGTGAAGCCTTATTTATTTTTTTATTTATGCATGATAGGTTAGCCTTTGACCACTATCTCACGTGATGGTAAGTGATGATGTGGACGAAGATGTTGTTCAGACTAACCTAGATGTACTGGCTCTCAAGGACAGCTGCCGGAACACACCGTTAGGTGCTTGGCGACAGCTTTTCTACTTGAAGGTAGTAGCTAGCCAGGCGGGCATTCCCAAAATGCCCTACCACCATGCTATAACGACTGCCATCCTAAGACGACAACCGGGACCGACGGCTTAACGTGCCCTCCGAAGCACGGAAACGCTCAGTAGTAATGTCACTAGCGGTCACCCATCCAACGCGCGCGACGTTGCTTAACTTTGCTGATCGGTTGAGAACAGCTAAGTAAACTTCGCTACGAGCGCTTCAAAAAAACATTCAAGTCAACAAACGAGTAATACAGGCACTAAAACTATTAAAGAGTTTATATCAATGTAAAAGTACCTACCTTCAGTGAATGCGGAAAAGTTGGTAGATTGAGATGTAGTATAGTACTATCCCATCGTCTGTGATTGAGATATACCTAACTTTTCCGTAAAAACATAACATGATTTAAAATCAGTAGCAGGAGGAAAAAAAATGACAATAATGAACAGTAAAAAAATCAAAATATCTATTACTGAATCTAGAGCTCAAAATTTACTGAATAAAATTTGTCATGTTTTACACATTTTGCCTATTCGCAGGCACGTTACTTGTAGGACCTAACAATGGGCAAAGAACAAAGGCCAAGTTAGTTATGTGATAATTATCAACAAATACTGCCTCTCAAAGATATGTAGGTACCGAATCGCACCGAATCGCGTATAGTTGCTAGGGCACAGATTTTCTTAAGTCTATTAGGTATAGGCACAAGAATAAATTCTGTTCCTCCTGAAGTCCTGACCAAAACAGTTTGTCAGAATACTTTGCCCCGAGAAACAATCCCGTTATAGCAGTAGCTGATGATGAATCAATCATGCTCTATATACCTACCTACTATCATTATAATCACACATACTTAAATATAAACTCATAGCGAGCACAATGGCGTAAATCACAATAATAATAATCAATTCATATTAGTAAACTATTCATATTATTTACGCTGCCGAGGAGAGCATTCATGTTGTTATGATTCCACAAATCAGAAATTCTAAACAGTAAACAAGACTTTGAAAAGCATCTTGTACATGAGCCAAGTAGATATCATCCTATATATTTCAGCTTTGATGGTGGTGAGAGGGTAGTTTTTAATTTATCATAAAGCGCGTTCCGCCCGCGGGTAATATCGGTTATCGCGCAAAACCATTGACTTCTTTTTGCGCAGTTGGATAAAAACTATCCTATGTCCTTTCCCGTGTCTCAAACTATTTCCATACCAAATTTCACCCTAGTCGGTCCAGTAGTTTCAGAGCCTATTCAATGCAAACAAAGAATCAAATCTTTCCTCTTTATTATATTAGTTTAGATAAGGAGATACCTATAATTGTTTCAGTGGAAAACACATTTAAAATGATTAGCTTATTATTAAGCTTAGAATACTTATAATAATAAAAACATAATTAGCGTGCCTTGTTAGGTACAGGCTTCTTTCGACTGTCTGGAGTCAATGCTTTTAGGGAGTACAGGCGAGACGATGTGTTTTTCTATCTTGTCTTGTGTTATGCTAGCTGATGATATCGAAGAGACAAGTATTATGATTCGTCTTAAATCGTTAATACGAGCCCATTCGTTTGTAAAGCAGCTGTCCTTAATCCCAATGTGCCAAAGTGCCGTCTACGAGGCAAGCCACCTTTTACCGAGGCACTGCTTTACAACGAATACATGAGCATTGTCAGTGACAGGGTCAAATGCCGAGCTTAGAGGCCAACAAGTCTTGAACAGATGGAGAATTCCAAGTGACCTGTTTCGCGGTGCTTGTTCTTGATTATAAATCTAATGATTACATCACGAAGTCTCCGTGTCACATATGTAGTTCGGATAACGGAATTAAGATAATGGAGATGACTTTAGATCTCCAATTACGATAAACATTGGTTTACAACTTGGATTCATTACGGAACCTAGATTTAAAAGTTAATTGTAGCAATTTTCCTGTAGGTACTTGTGGTGAGGCAAGAAAATTGGTGCAATAAAGTACCGAAATTGTGAGTTTTAATCCTCTTCGCACGGAATGTTATGGCCAGATTGAGTTAAATAATTTCATCTTTGAATTACGACTTAAAATATTGAGAAAAGACCGCGCAGTTCACATCGTTGTAGGTCAACCTGCCATTCGTGAATCCATTGGTTAGTACAAAATAACCTTTCCATCGGATTCCTCGAGAATGTTGAAATGAATGCGTGGATCAAGATGCTCGAAGATGCGCCCTTTTAGACAGTTATGTTATTATTATCCATGATATTTGAAAATTATATTAAATTCTTAATACTTAACAGTCATCAGCAGGTACATAACACAAGGAATATAATTTTTTATTGGTGTAATTGAACAAAGCATAATTCTTAGTAATGACATTCTTATTCAATTCTGGATATAATGAGACCAATTAAGAACAAAGAAATGATTAAAATAATACGAAAATACATAGATTGTAAACGAAATAAATACTTTGATGTGTCGTAAATTCTTCACGGTAAACCTATTGAAGGTGTTAAATAATGCTAAATAATAGTATTTTAATCCCCGTGGGATGCAGGGTTAGAATTGCACCTCCCCATATCATCCCGTGGGTGTCGTAAGAGGCGACTAAGGGCAAATACTGGAAGGTGGCAGTAGCGCCTTCTATAAAATTGCCATCTTACACTGCGCCAGCCGCCCCAATAGGGGAGGCTGGGTTCGGTAGTGGACGATACGGCTGATACAGTACAGTACAGTATTTTAATGAACTTTGTAAGAACGATTGTAAACAATATCTACCTTTATTCAACAACCCTCATTCCGCCAGATATTTTAGGTCTTATGTTATAAAGAGCTGAGCTTATTGCCGTTTTTAAAGCATACTCTTATGTGTGCTGTGTCAGTGGAGAGTTCCTGATAAAATATAAAACGCTTGACCAAAGGTACAATTATTTAGACGTAAAAGCTGCTTCACCAACGACACAGCAAGTACAATTTTCATGAAATGATGAGGAAATGTTTAAGAAACGACGTTGAAAACAAAAACATCGTGCGGTATTTTAAAAACATTTCAATTGACAATGAAGTGGATGGACATTACGTCAGCGGAATGTACAAACCAAACGAGTGTCCAAATTCTCATTCTAGTTTTCTCACCTTCTTGTCCTTGTTGCGGCTGCAGGTTGCCTTCGTTTTACCGGAGTTTCCAGCACTAAGGACCTAGTGTAGTAGTACCGGGCATGAGCGGACCGCGGAGTCCGGGGACCCTTGCGGTACCGCTCATACCTCACTAGGTTCCCGCTTAGAGGCATCTTCTATTCACATCCTATCCACACCAGTCAGAAACACACATTGCGACGAATTCGAAATACTTATCCCGGAAACATCGCGATGATTACGGAAAATGCCGATTCCGGAATACTAGCTATAATTTCAGGGTTTTAAGTTACCGGGATATTTTTATTTATTTTCAACGGAATGTTGATTTTTCTCGCAATGTTTGCGAACGTTTACCCAGGTACAGGGTAGCGTACTGACGCGCGATTGCCGATGATATTCCACATTCATGTGACGAATCACACAATCATGTAAACAATAATATTGTTGTCTTCAATCCGACGCACGGGATGCTCCTTTATGGGCTGTTGTTCTTTCGGAATTCGTTCGCAAAACGTGAATGGAATAACTTAGATTCTACATTTTTTGAGCGTTGCTTATCGATGTATCTATATCTACGTTTATTTTTTGAAGGTTAACTTGATCGGTTGACAACTGTAAATTGAATTTCATTGTATTATGCATAGCGTATAAGTTATAATAACTGTAACTTATTTCATCGTGATCTTATTTCAGGTTGTTTCAAGGATAGTGTGGTTGTTTCTGCAATTTTCTGAATCAGACTTATCAAGAATATTATATAGTAGTCAATCATTCTCAAGAATCATTCTGTAGAATGTGGTTACATGCTTCATAGAAATTGCAGTTACTTAACAATTCCGCGTGGGTACTATCCATTCATATATTTTCCAGATTAACCACAAAAATACTTTAAGTAGGAAGTTATTAGATAAGTAAATTGTAACTATAATCTATTATGATATAATGGAATACATCAACAACAAACCATATAATCTATAAAAAAAAATTAAGTTAAGGATATATAATGCCAACCAGGTGAGAAGGAGAATGATTTTTTTTAATGAGAGCCATAGTATACTGTTCTTGAAGTTCTTGCGCATAGTTCCTGATAAATTCAAAGTTACTGCCAGCTTACTGACACATCGAAATCATTTTTTATTGGAATTTTATGATTTTTTAGCCAGGCAATATACCCTGAACAGCCTGTATTGCTATATTTGTATATGACTTCATGCTAAAAGAATAGCGCTCTGCAATAAATCACTTCAGTGAACAGATGAACCATTCATTTAATTTACAATAATATATTATACTTACATTGTAAACAAATTAACAACTATTAGTTACCCCCCTGGGGTGCCGGGTTAGGATTGCACTCTCTCCATATCTTCTCGTGGGTGTCGTAAGAGGTGACTAGGGGAAAAATACTGGAGGGTAGCAGTGGTCAGGCCCTTGGGCCGTGTTTATAACCCTAATTAATTTTTTCACCCTTTTTAGTGACCCTAGCTACTTACGGGACCGATTGTCATTCACTGGTAATAACTATATCATCACGATAGGAAAACACTTTTCAGTTATTGGAATGTAACTCAAAAACGGCTGGACCGATTTTGATAACATTTTAATGAGACCACAGGGATACTTTCCCTGCATTCAAATAAAAAAGAATCACTAAATTCAGTTCACCTAGTCAAAAGTTCTGAAGTAAAAAACATCAAAAAAAATACAGTCGAATTAAGTACCTCCTCCTTTTTTTAAAGTCGGTCAAAAAACAGGGACTAACTCGGAGTGAACTCGTCTCGGAGTGACGAGCGCAGTGCGGTGTCAAGTAGAACGAGAAGGGTGGCTCTGCGACTGTAACGGACAAGCGTGACGCTAACCAGGCCAACTTGTTCGTCTAGTGACTTCTTAACATCAAAAAAAAGTTTAATGATGATACAACAATTAGGATTGGGTCAAATTCCTTAAGTTCAACTACCTATCCATAAACCGTGAGGTGCCGGGCTAAAATATCACCCTCCCATCTCTACCCGTGGGGTCGCAAGAGGCGACTAAGGGTAACACACCAGAAGGTGTGCAGCAGCGATTTCTGAGGAACTGATGTCTCACACTGCGACCCTCAAGCCGCCTGCAAAGCGTGGGGATTATGGCAACATCCCCCTTAATGGGAAAGGCTATGTTCAGCAGTGGGCCATCCGGCTGATGCAGTATACATAAAAGAGTGTTAAAAAGATTATGTTATTCTGATTTTAGTAAGTGGATTTTGAAGTATTTAAAAACAAGTCAATAGTGAAAGGTGAAGCAATGCGGAAAGGTTAGCTGTTGAAAATATACCTATTTGACAGTTACAAACTGAGCAGAAATGCAAGCATATTACTATAGTAATATCTAGATAGGTATTGAGTCTAGTATTTCACAAATCTCCACCGATTTGCAACGAAACACTTAAACGAATCGGTTTCCAAGGCTTGCACGTTTCGCTGATATTACAATATTTTGGCACGAACCAATTTTTTGTACCGTCCTTGTCTCTATCATAATACGATTTAAATTTGCTTGTTAGTGAAAATTGATTGATGTGACTGGAACTAATTAACAATGATTAGATATTGTAGATTCGGCATATTATGAAATATAATTGTCAGTGTTGGAGAAGTTATGGTAATACAAGGTCCTTCTGTGTTGCATAAGTAGTTACTACGGGCAAGTATTTCAACTCAACTCACTAAAGCCTCTGCATATTTTCTGTACAGAAAATTTCACTCTGTTCCGTGATTTCCGTGTAGTTACAAAAGTAGACAATCGGAAGTCCTTCGGCTGTTTCGAAGTTTTATGTAGGTACAATAAATGACAATCGGGATGTAAAGTGTCCTTCGCAGTGCCCAAATTAAGCCTTCAGTAGTTTGTTTTATTGAATAACAAAAATAATCATACATCCACATGTTTATCTTCACTAAAATTACCATTTGTCATACCTATTAGTTGCGTAGAAATCATTAACCGCAGTTACAAAGCACTATGTTAACACCGTGATTTCCATTGGAACGTCGGTATCATTTATGTAACCTGTGACTGCATACTTTAAATTACTATGGAGGTTGTTGGCATAATTGAAAGGTTAATAGCATAATAAGCATTCTTGGGGTACGTCTAGACGTTAAAAGAGCACTAAACTGCTGATATAGGCACAGATAAAGAAGTTAATGATCAGTGAAGTGATTGCTTCTCGGAAGCTGTTTTCAGATCTGTTGCAAGCTATTCCGTTAGATTTATTAGATGCAATTCGGAATGAGCTCTTCCGTTAAGCAGTTATTTTGAACAGCTTATTTGTGGTTACAAATAAATGACATAATGATATGACTGAGTAATATAACATTTGATTTAGACCGCAAATGGACTAGTTTTTGGTAGCGGTATCATACCACAAAAAATATTCTCCACCAAATCAAGTGCAGACGCAATTACCAGTATCAGGTAACAAAGTTGTTGAAACTAGGATGAAGTTATAAAAAAAATGGAGAGATAAGACACAAACTTCATGAATATGAAACAACTACCTATAGTGTGGGATCGATAGCATTTGAGGAGCCACAAAACTATACAAAATATGTCTCTAACATCATAGGCGCAAACATATAATTTTCAGATTCTAAAACAAATATTTAAAAATAAATCAAAACTTCTGTTAGCTGCAACTGTTGCCAATAGAGGAGGTCTTAGGTACCTGTATCGAATATTTTGTTATGATCTTTTAAGTTTCTCATGTAAGTAACGAGTTAAGTCTTATTGATAAATAAATTCTTTAATGAGAACTGCCTGTTAAGGATATTTGCATCTACAGAATTCCGGCCTGGAATCCAGCTAATCTAAACCATAATTTCTCGATATAATTTTCCTCTATAGATAAATAAACATGAAACAGCCTTTACTTTCAAAACAAGCGTATAAACAAGTACCATATGACCACATTCGAGTACAGTATCAAACTACATTGTGCGCGATTATTGAACCGCGTCCACTATACGGGCAGGTACTAGGTATCAGTCGGATGCAATTGTTCCGTTGCAGTGAAAGGCACTGAGGTCACGGCACATCTGAAGATGTACCACTTTGTTGGTTCGTTGCTGTTTAGGTAACACTGGAAAATAAGTAAGTATCTGCAGGCTTTACTATGCATATTGCCTTTTAGGATTATTTAACTTTTTGAAGCGCTCGTAGCGAAGTTTACTTAGCTGTTCTCAACCGATCAGCAAAGTTAAGCAACGTCGCCCGCGGTCATGAGTTGGATGGGTGACCGCTAGTGACATTACTACTGAGCGTTTCCGTGCTTCGGAGGGCACGTTAAGTCGTCGGTCCCGATTCTTGTCTTAGAATGGCAGTCGTTATGGCATGGTGGTAGGGCATTTTCCGAATGCCCGCCTGGCTAGATACCATACTCAAGTAGAAAATCTGTCGCCAAGCACCTAACGGTATGTTCCGGCAGCTGTCCTTGAGAGCCAGTACTTCTAGGTTAGCACAACCTCTTCGACCACATCATCACTTACTATCAGGTGAGATAGTGGTCAAGGCTAAAATATAAGGCATAAAAAAACAAAATTTGTCTTATACCCGACTCAAATCTATATATGAAAGAAGCTCTAATTAGAATGCAAAAGCAGATTATCTTAAAAATTGGGATATTTTCCAAATTAAATTTATATAGTGCAGAAACTAGAAGCACCCATTTACTTAGACCCTACCTATCGGAGAGTTATTATTATCCGTGAGATGATCAATCAGGTATTGAAATTCAATACATGATTAATCAATAAATAATGAGTTAGCATTCAGCTAATACTTGATTGTGACGCGGCGGCGCGACGGATGAAGCACAGCATATTAGGTCATGTTTTTCTTAATGACCAGGTATGTAAATGTCTCTACTCCCTTAACAGAACTTAAAGAACTTTTGTTATAGTAATTAAACAACTTTAAAAACGGGACAAAAATAATGTTAAATATACGCGATTTAAACCGTTTTAGTTGTTTAATTACACAGAAAAAAAAGACTTCTTTAGCCAAGAATATACATTGTCTTAATAAATTCAAGACAATGCTGTATTACAACAAGAATATATTCTGAACTGAAAAATAATCGAGTCTTGATATTACACTCGAATATTCTTAGAAATATTGTTTTGACCCAAGAAATATTTCTTCACATAAAGTATTCAAATTATTATTTCAAGATAACGAAAATATTCTTCTAACAATAAAACAGGAATTATTCTGTTAACATTTTATTCTCTAAATAAAATTTCTATATTCTTTCTTGGAATATTTTTAAATATTCTTGTTGCATGTAATTAAGGTGCTTCACTTACGAATATTTATGGTAAGATTCTTGGATTCAAAACTAACCATATTCGTATTTAAACACTTTAACGATTTCTCCAAAGAAGAATGCTATATATACTTTGATTCAAGAATATATTCCTGAGAATATTGTGTTCTGTTTTCAAGAATATATTGTTTTCAATATATATGAATCACAAATATTCTTGAACAAAAACACACTGCGTTGGCTCAAGTATTCCTTTTTAGCTGTGTACTATGTGTAATAATCGCGAAAACCTAGGACACCTTTTGTTATTTTATAAATACCCAAAGGTAAACAAAGTTATGAAAAAATTGTCTAAAAGAAAATATACCTATTACCTGTAAAGCTTAACCTTCTTTGAAGCGGAATTTAAAATGTACCTATGTAGATAATCCACGCGAATAACGTCCAGTTTAATACATCGAAACTTGTTTTTCAAAACCACAATCCCATACAAAAACTTGTGTTTTTACTGACTCAAATTCACACTTGAAGAAGTCGCTAAAAGTAGTCATTGATAAATATTTACCAGCCTATAAAAAGCAGTTAAACGTGAAATGCTGTATCCGGGTTCAAGTTATTCTTTAGTGTTGACATGGAACAAAAGGCATCTCAAATAAAACAACTATTTAAAGCTTGAAACAAAGCTTGATTCATGAGTTTCATGAATCAAGATCGTGATGGATATGTAAGTAAAGAAATAAGTAATAGACATTAAGAACCTGAATATATCTTCACGGAAGTTATATATGCTTATGTTATATATGTAGGTATCTTTCTTTTTCTTATTTCGATCTCGGTGTAGCTGATGCATGTTTCTCCATCTCTCTTTCTTCAATGCAATCCCCTTAAGGAGATTCCATGTTATATAAAAAGGAGTGATTCCGTATTGAATGCAGGGCATACAATAGTTACTAGTTAGTAAACTAGAAACTAAAATGTATTTGAGGTGTGTTCGTTTTGTGAAATGTGGGTGTGTTAAGATATTTTGGAAATTATACCCCCAAGGGGGTAAAATTGTATTTTGGTGTTTATTTTATAAATCAATGAACATCGAAACACTAATAATAAGGTTGACATATAAGGCCGAATATTGACACACAAAATTTAAGAGTAATAAATGTGAATAATGTGTTAAGACGGCATAAATACAGTTGTTATGTATCTAATCTTATGTTCTTAGTGATAGACTTGCAGATGACGTACAGTCCAAACCACGAATATCTGTAGAAAATTGATATCTGGAGGGTGTTTATAGAAAGTGTGAAAACGCACGCTTTAAAAATAATTTGTTAAATTCGGTTTTAAAAAAGGGTTTACAATTATAAAAACGTCCCCCGGCACCATTTACGCTAAGCAATCGTAATATTGTATGCAGACAAAAGAAACAAACACGCTTCTCGCGATTTTCCAAAATTAATGTAAACTGGGTGCCGCGAAATATACCAGAAGGTGGAAGCGTCTTC
Organism: Plagodis pulveraria; assembly: GCA_963890685.1. Taxonomy (NCBI): domain Eukaryota; kingdom Metazoa; phylum Arthropoda; class Insecta; order Lepidoptera; family Geometridae; genus Plagodis; species Plagodis pulveraria. The sequence goes on from OY982950.1 coordinate 10,289,371, forward strand.
TGAAGAACTGCCATCTTACACCGCGGTCTTCAAGACGCCTACTAAGCATGGGGACTATGGCCAAGTAGCATCTGGAGGAAACTTAGTAGTCCCTACTTAATTTTTTCTTGTATGTAGGTATTTATTATTATATGGTACAATAAACTATGACACAACCAAGTACTTGCTTTTTATGTTTTTATTGACAGTCTTTCCTCTAGTCATACGTATACTTTTTGTAAGCTTTATATGTTGGTATACTATAGAGTTGTATGTATTAACTAGAAATTAGTTTGAAAAGGTTCCGCAGAACACGAACTTTTGTATTGAAACCTACTGCATAAATTGCCTAAATGTCGATCCAAGAATGTCTAGGTCTGCTTTAGCAAAGGTAAGTAAGCACCTGCCTAGGTCAAATGGTATGTTATAGACGCTTTCACGGAACTACGGACCCTTGAAGGAACCAGACAACGGAACCGGTTCCATTCAGCCGACGATCATGAGTTAGTCAATAACGACCGGAAAACCCTATTGACTCAAACGTATAGCTGAACCTATAAACGAGTTTGCAAAGCGGAAGGTGCTAGAAAATGATTCAATTTATTTTTCCTGATCTTGACAAATGTACTCGATACTCGTGGTTGCGACGGGCGTGGTGGTTGCATACAAATAGCTTATGCATGGGCTAGCACTTCCATGGTAATATAGACTAATCTGTGACAGCAGGTGCAATTTGAATATAATAATGCTGTGTAACTTTGAACCTAACTCCACAGTGGTAAAGTTGGATATGGCTTGAGTTGAACAGACCACCAGTATCTCATTCTCCGTAGGTACAGTGACCACACAATTTGTAGGGCATTCGCATGTATGATTTCCATATTTTGATGTCCATAATACAGTGCGGTTTACCAATGGAGAGCTCACAAGTGTCGAGTGCCTCGGGCGGATACCATAGCTTTGCTGCATGATAAAAATGCACTTTAAGTAGTCGAAGGTACCTTTCACTCATAAATTTGAAATTATTTTTTAAGGCTCAATTTTATCGAATTCCCAGCATCTTTTATACAAGTTTCTCTTCTCTGAAGAAGTGCATCCGATGTTGCAATCATACTTTTTATGCTAACCAAAAGTAACGTTATTCGAATGATTTCAGATTTAACTTTTGCCTACGTGCCAGATATTTTCAATTACACATTTACGTTAGTGCCAAGGTAAATTGATAAGTAAATTACAGCGTTCTTGTACGCGTTTTGTGAATTCCTGGCAAGTTCCGTCAAGGCCGGAAGGTTTACATTAGCATGAAGTCGCACAGGCAAACATACAAATTACTTTAAAGAGGATTCGATCACAGATTCAAGGCATCGCTTGTCAGTCAGACGGAGCGGCAATTCTGATGATGCCAACCGTTGTTGGGAAACATCGAAACATCTACATACAATCGTGCTATGATTTGATTTTGATAGACCTTGGCGACACCCCAAAACTCTGGTCAGTGTCATTAGGAGATTTTCCTGTCACCTCCTGATTTAACCTTAAGACGTCGTGTTTTTCGTAAAGGTATATTTTATAACATGTAAAGTTGATACTTACATTGAATACTTATCTAAAAAAAGTGAATAGGCGCGAGTTGGACGCGCACACTGAAAGTATACCTTTACAACTTACAATTATTATTAGTATGTAATACTAAAATATCGTAGGTTTTATTTATTTCGGAATATTTAGCGTGATTACGACTAGACTGACTTTGGTATTTTTTTTTAGTACGTTGTGTTATATTAGTATTTGTATCTGAGTATGTACTAAACACGTTTAAGGCTTGTATACGTATTACCGTATTGTATGTTAACACTTTTCGTGTATGGAAACCATCTTAGATTTTAATTTAAGTTTTTTATATTGTTTGTTGGGATATACGAAATGACATGACAGAAGATTCGGTGTGTTCAGAGATGGCCTTTAAACAGGGTAGGCTGTGTAGGCTTATAGTAATATAGGGGCCCGTTATCTTCTACGGTACCCTAAATATATAAATTTCATCATCATCAGCTGCAGAACAATGGCTATCCACATAGAACGTTTATAAGCTTTTTACAAATAGCTAGGTAAGTATCCATCGTCTTCCCGAGACGTTGACGATATCGTCAGTCCACCTAGCGGGGGGCATGCCAACATTGTCTTCCGGTATAATGTAGTGTGGTAACAATTCAAAAACTTTTCTTCCCCATTTCCACTATTACCAATTGCCACTTCAACTTGCAAATTCTGAAAGCTATGTCGGCGACTTTGGCTCTCCGGCGAATTTCCTCGTTCCGGATTTTATCGCGCAAAGTAACAGCGAGCATAATAATAATGATCTATGAAATGAAATATATTCTTTACAAACACAAAGCGCAACATAAATTATAGGCTACAAAAACCGAATGAAGAAAATAATAACGATGAACCTTAGTTCCCTAACAATGGCTTAGTTAGTTTATAAGCTTTATAAAGTTAATTTGAGCGTTGCGTTGTTGTTTTTTGCACTTTTTGTAACAGATGAACGAACTCAATGTTGACCTTTACGCCACTGTTTCTAATCCAAATTTTATACACGACTGAGTTAGCGGTTAGCTAGAATCTAGTTTTTCTTAGGTTTCAATTATTATAGAATACTGTTCGGTTTTCAAGGTTCTGTACTAGAAAATGGAACAAAGTAAAAAAAAAACCTATCGTATATTTGTATTTTTGTAATGTAATCCGTATAGCAGGCGTTATTGCAAACATAACAATATCATAAATTATAAGGCTGCGTCATCATTTACAAGTATAAAACCAATTGCAAAATTGGTCTAATTTGTACAACGTAATTTGTATTATAGATGTCGCTTCATCCCAATACGATGGTTAAAGAACGATAGGAAAGATTTGAGTTATGACAAAAACAACATTAATGTAGTGTCTGTGTAATAGGTAGAACGCGGCTTTTGTATAGAGAATGAGTCGAGTGTCCAGGCTGTGACCCCTTAACCACGATCACTTCAACGTATTTGAAATGTCGGGGAAAAAAATATGATAAATATATGCGATTTAAACCGTTTAAAGTTCAATAGGTACTATATATATTTTTTTTTTCTTGCATATTATGTCCTTAGCTTACACATACTTTATACTATACATTAGCTTACACATATACATATTACACGACTTTCAACTTCTACTTGCGACAATTCTCCTATCGAAATCTAATTGTTTACCAAACCAGTTGCACTGCAGAAGTTGTAAACGCCTAAATTACAATTACATAATAAGCTAAACAAATGCGCGTCTGTTGGCTAATCTAAAAGGTTAGACTCGATGAATGATCGTTACTTGAATTTATTGTTTCTTTATCAATGCCTAACAGTTTTGATAAAACCTTTTATTGCTCCCACGCTATTAAGTTACTTAGTTATTGATAAATCAATATAGCAACACTCAATTGTTACAACCACCTCATTCCTCCATGGTTATAACAGAGAGAGAGAGAGAGAGAGATAATAACGAATTACATAGCATTCCATGGATTCACCGTGCGGGTCCCGGAATACATATTTACAGGATCATCCAACCTGATGATTCCTTTTGATGGGTAGAGTATATATTTAACTTAAGGTTATCACATTTAAATTTCATTTTTTTTATACCGGCGGTATGCCTTTATTATCAAAATACTACGAACTATATACAACACTACGGCTACTATAATAAAATCATTTGGACTCATAGGCAGTCCAAATGCTCTAGCCCACTACCAGTTGGTAGCGTGCCCAGCATGCTGGCAGCATTGCCCCGTTTAATTTCAATGCTTATTCTTTGAGCCAAATAGGTGCCAGAATTTAATTTCATTAACATCGTTATTGTATGTATTTATTTAGTTATAATCGATTAATTAAAAATAGTATTTGACATATACCTATATCTAGATTGCTGATGACGACCATCATCGTAGTCGAGTTACACCAACAATCCTGTGCGCAGATTCATCACGAAAAAGAGTGAATATATTTTTAAAATACTTTTTTGACTTCTTAAAAAAATTCTATGGCATGTGGAAATCGGACCATGAAAATGTCATGATGTTTGAAACAGGATAGTACCGACTTCAACAAGTTATATCATATTTATCAGTGTTAAAAGTCAATCCCGTTTTTTTAATTTCAACCAATTCCTATGAATTCCGGAATTTGCATAACTACATCGAACCTATAATATCAGAACCAAACATTTTAACTTAAGACTTTTTCAAGATTTTTTTTGCATAGCCAGGTATATTCAAATTGGTTTTACAGGAAAATAACAACTTGGGGATTTTATTTACACTTTTTTGAAATACAAGGAAAGAAATCTCAATTAGTTTTTATCAATTTATTTGAAAGACAACGTCTACAAAAACATAGACAGAGCGTACCGCTGCCGGCAATCTTCAATAATATAAAATGCTAGGTACAGCTACATATTTTATATCTCAGAGTATTATCGTTCGTGGGATACTATTGTATTTACGCTTTGAATTATTGTGTGAAATCTACCAGTAATCTTACGGAGGTCCAGAATAACTACTTAACTACTCATATCGGTTGTTTGCAAGAATTGTGTAACTCACACAAAGATTCAACTACGAATGATAAGTATCGAAATGCAAATGAATCAGCGGAGGAAGAAACCACTATCAAATGTAATATATTGTAAGTAAATTAATTACACCTGGAAACAATGAGCAAACTACAAGCAGCGTATACAGGCCGCTCCTAAAAAGACTGCGTATCTGATAGTGGACCTTGCTAGGGTTACTGCTGAGAAAGGCTATAGTAAGGGAGCACACAAGAAGCTCGCCATCCGCCAGAACCGCCAAAGACGAGCAGAAATTGCCATTGTGAGGTCCGCGCTGGACCCTGCCCGTACGGAACCCTGCAAAAGGTGGATGGATGCAGTAACTCCGCCGAGGAGAGACTACAATGGAAAACTAGATAGCTCACGTTGAACCCCAACTAGCTATATTCACATCGTCCAGAACTACCTCTGCGTAGCTGTCATGGGCGTCGACAACAAACAACTGACTGAAGAATAGTCCAATGCAGTGAAAGGGGTTTAAAAGCTATCTTATGTTCTGAATACATATACGTTACCTACGTACCTTTCACATTGTATCAGTACAATAGTTCGTGCATATTTTTTCTTTAAAATTTTCCTTGTATTTGGTTCTATGGACTAGCTAGATCCTTAACACTAGTCTCGTGACAGACCCACCGTATCCCTGACCATACCACTTGTGGTCCCACCCACCGTGGGTCTTTAAAAGTTAAACGATACCACTGGCTAATAGTGATGTCTGCATTAAACCTTTTTGAATTAAAATATGAGTGGGTATGGTCTATTGTATGACAGTTTTCAGTTGTTCATTTTTTTTATTTATCACTTAGCAAGTAATTGTTATTTATTTATTTCAACTAGGTAGCACGAGCGCTCAGGGAAAATATGCAACCAGAAAATGAACCACCCGACCTTACTCCTACCTCTGAGGAAATCTTATAAAACAGGTAGCACCGTCCAAGTTGTCAGTCTTGTAGATTCTTGAGGAAAATTATTGAAATTTTTGAGCTTATTTGTAAAACTGTCAGCGCCGCCCATGAGTTAACTTTTCCAGATGATAGGAAATTGGCCGCTATTTTATAGTTCTGTCACCACTGTCAAAGACCTTACTTTTGCGGGTCTTTGAGGAAATATTTTGCTAATTTGTAAAACTGTCAGCAATGCCCAAGGAATGCGCCTGCGGCTGATACTGAGCTCTAGCTATTGGCACAATTTGTAGGTATTTCTTAATCCGCCCTCGCGTCGTGACAGCGCGGCCTCGTTGCGACTTTGAGTCGCTCGTGCCGATTGCATTGTGCTACAAAGGAAAATAAATCACCAATGCTCTATATTCGTCGCAATGCTTAAAAGATATATTAAATTGATGTAGATTTGTCGGATTTGGAGTTAACCAGGGTTTTGAAGCGCTCGTAGCGAAGTTTGCTTAGCTGTTCTTAACCGATCAGTAAAGTTAAGCAACGCCCGCCGCGGTCATGAGCTGGATGGGTGACCGCTAGTGACATTACTACTGAGCGCTTCCATGCTTCGGAGGGCACGTTAAGCCGTCGATACCGGTTGTCTTAGGATGGCAGTCGTTATAGCATGGTGGTAGGGCCCTTTTGCGAATGCCCGCCTGGCTAGCTACCACCCTCAAGTGGAAAATCTGTCGCCAAGCACCTTATGGTGTGTTTTAGCAGCTGTCCTTGACAGCCAGTCATTCTAGATTAGCCTGGACAACATCTTCGACTACATCATGTCTTACCATTAGGTGATATAGTGATCAAAGGCAAACCTAATAGGCATAAAAAAATTACTAACTGGAACTAAAAGAACCTAAACCCAGTGTGTTTTAGATCCAAATTATTTTCTGTTTCCATTGAATTGCAAGTAACTTGGTGTGGCTTCTATCATGAATTATGCTATGACATTGTTTCCTATTCTTGCATATCTTGTAGGGTTCTATATGAAGTCTTCATATATGAAGACTTCAACTAAATAACGCATATTTTTTAAGTACGAAAATAATTGTAAAAGTTTCTTTGTTTTCAATCTAGTGCCAAGGTTTTCTAATACTTGCAAGACTATTAAGGTCTTAGAAATTTGAAAGGTGTTGTTGGTAATTGTACTAACTGTATTAAATGTAATTAATTTATAGGTTAATAAGTTACCAATTGTTGCTTACTATGCATGGAATTAAATAAAGCTTTATTATTATTATTATAGCATGGCAGTAGGTAAGTGTAATCATTTGCAGCTTCGTGCTTATAGTAAAGCAATATTAGCCATTGCAATACCTATGTAGTTGTAGATACATTCACAAACTGATAATGGCCTTTTTACAGTCTACAACTAAACTATATTACAGTAAGTAGTTTTAGTAAAGGAGTATTCGTTTTGTGACAGCTTAAATCTCTTGTGCATTTAAGCTTTCTCAACTCAACTCCTTCCCACTGCGCACAATACTGCTTTATCCCCTTCATATGTACTACTATTCTTAAGGTATCAGGTAAACTTTGATCAGTAATACAGGTAATCATTTGCATGCCAGTACAAAAGTAGGCCTACTCTCAGTTATGTAAGCTAGATCCAGCTTAACGCAACAGCGTAGATTATGCTAATGTTAGTGCACCGGTCTTGCTAATTGGTAGATCAAATGCTAACATCACTTTGGCGTACGTAAATATTAGCTTTAGCCGAGGATCACAGTAATTTTCCTACTCATTATATAATCCATACTTTTATACTTTACATGCAGATTTAAAAAATCGTAGATGAGCTACGTTGTTCTTTACATAAAGATGTATCTTTATGTATCGATTTGTACACAATAAGACGGTTGTATACATATAAGCTCATTGTTTCATTTACCTACTGAAATACTTTTTGTTTTGATAAAGAAAAACTGACAGACTAAACAGAATATTGCTGAAGCGTGAAGAATGCCTGCATTTAATTTTCTGCTTTTATTACAATAAATTTGGCAGCACGAACAAAAGTTACAACAAGTCTGCCGCAATAAGAAAATTGAGTGAAATCTAGCAAAAAAATACCAGTTTCAATTATCTTGGAAATTATGATTGGGTTACAATAAAACTCTTTTGGCAACAAAATGATGATTGATCATCTTGATTACGAGAGATGTATGTACATAAGTGTAATCGGAAATGGCACACTGTTCTGATTTGGTAGCTGTAACTGTAAACTCTATGGTCAGTGACCATCGCCAACTTGGTTTCGTGAGGAGGTAAATGAACCAGTATTGGTGTATATGCGTGGGAGTGTTTTATTATAGGTACGCAAAACTCTCTTCGCTGAGATGGACGGAGAGAAGGCAGTTCCTTTCTACAATCGCGCATCGAGGTTCAAGTTCGAGGTGAAAATAATTACAGAAAACTTTGATAATCCTAGAATAAAACACTGTGTTGATGCACGTATTTTTGATGGTAGAATAGATACACGTAAAGTTTCTTTTTGAGAAAATTAAAGTTGTCTTGCAATTTTTAAGTAAGGACGAAAATCACACCGTAAGTCCGGTAAAATAAATATTGTAAAATAAAATTTATAATTCTATTTTATAAATCGGGAAATCGGGAATATTAATAAAAAAAAACACATATAACTATAAAAATACTGCATTCCTTCGTGATGATTTATATAATTATCATTGAGTTTGTGATTAGTATGATATTATAATTTTTTCTATATAAAGGAGTCACGAGACTGTTTTATAAAGTTTTGATACCTATTGCTAGTATATTTCGATATTCATTTTGACATCAGCATACATGGAATTATATGTAATTATTGAGCTATAAAAGGTATTAGGTTTGCCAATAATAACTCGTTTCCTTTTTCTAACTGTATAATTCTTATAAATCCTTTGTTTGATCGTTGTTTATTACTAATTGAATTCAGTCTTTGTTAGAGGCGAGGAATTACATTATTTTAACGTAAATGGCAAGAAAGGTCACTTGCACAACTTTATCATAACGTAAGATACGATTCAGCCATTGGGAATTCAGGAAGTCATATGAAATTGTTAAAGTTTGTCACGACTTCATTGACAATACGTTTCAATGAATAACAATTTGGAAACTAGTTTGAATTTATAAAATCAGATTAGGTATATCACAACAGCAAGAATATTTAAGTAGGTTGTAGTAATAAAAGTATTTAAAGTAGACTACATATGTTCACATAGAGACTGATTATGTGAGAACATACTTTATTATGTGTCAGCACAGGATGACCTTACAAGGGTTTTATATAGAATGCCCAAATGTGAATTCGCTCGTTCCGTACCGATAGCTAAAAACACCTGAAGTGTTCTTGATACAATGATTTATTAGTCTGCGAATCTAGGTACAAAGGAAGTGAAAGTGATTTTATCTACTAGGGGACACATGGAAATTGTAATACCAGTATATCTAATTTTAACTAATGTGTAAAATATCACTGTTACAAATGAGTCACTTGGGGTGCCGGACTATTATGTCACCTGCCTCCATCTTTCCTCTGGTTGTCATAAAATGCGACTAAGGGTAAAATACCAGAATAAGCACAGCAGCGCCTTCTGAGGAACTACGATCCCCAAGAAGCCAGTGGGCTATGGACAATCCGGCTGATACCGTACCGTACAAAAACGATAGGCTAACTAAACTCTCAGAAACTACTTAAGTAAATCAGACCAAAAAAAATCTAATTGTTGTACTAGAACCTAAGAAGTCAAAAGCTAGGAGCTTATTCCATAAATGAAATCCCTTAGCCGTTACGGACGTGTGTGACAAACACACAAATCGCATTTACAACAATTTAGGAAGGATTTAAATATGCACTAGAATCGTGCATATTCAAATCCTTCCTAAATGGTTGTTCAAGCTCCAAGAGTCTTACAGTATTTGGTAAATCCTACGAATAAAATATTTATTCGTAGGGTAAATCCTTCAGACACATGCATCGTAGTTATCAGAGCACTCGCAGAATGATGCGTGATCACATTAATATACTAGGATCAAGCAAACCTACTTATAAATTCAAATTAGTCATATAGCATAAAGAGCAATGTAATTTAAAAGGCGACCGGAAAGCTGAACATTCTCTATCGAAACAAGGTCGAAAGACTGCGTTCCGAAGCAGCGATGCAGATCTGACTCGTGACGCCGGCAATGTGACAATCGAACGCATTACGATCAAGCCTATTTTAGAACTGCTTGCGACTGCGGCACTATGAATATTGATTTAATAGCTGATATAACGTGTTGTTTAAGTGTTGTACTACCGAGGCAGTTATATTGAATAGATAAGTATTACTTCCTCATCTCCGGCCTGGGGGCAAACTCCCATCTTCTAATTCAGTCTTATTTTAACCTTACATTAACCATTTCAATTTGCACTACCACATGTCACTATAGTAAACTTACATTAGAACTTTAACGGGGGCTGCATATACCGCTATATGAACATTATTGTTTCGTGACGGCCGTGGTACCAATATTTTAAGTTTGACATAATGATGTTGGTTTTTCACAATAGTTTTTAATATGTGAGAGTTGGGGCCCTAGATTCCTAAAAACCCTTTTACGGAAAGTAAATTCGTGAAGCCCTACATAATATGTCTAAGTTGATAATCTCAATCGCATCCAGTGGTTTTTTTTTATCTATTTATTAGATTGCCAACGTCAACGTCATCACTCGTAAATAAAATAAAATATAGCCATAGCGGTTGTTTTTGAAAATGGAGGTTTTGGTTGAAAAGAAGAGGAAATTGATTAGGTGAGGTTATGTTAAATGTGATGGAGATACATGAATTTACCAAACTTTTTTGACGCGTACCTACGCTGGAGAGTAGAACTCATGACTTGAGTTTGTGTTTTCTACCACTGGTTTGGATCTTTCAGGATGTTTTTTTAGAAGAACGTGTCCCATCATCAATATAGCAATTATGAAGGTAGCCATTTTTAACTTTGTCGACGTGTCAGTTACTCACTTCGCAAGAATTTGGGCTTGCCCCTTAGCACCATGACACAATAGGAAGGCATTATCTCGAATATGTATTAAGGCTTGCAATGTAATGCCGCATACATTATGAGAACTGTGATTGTTGTCGAGGAATGGTAATGACAGGTTCGAGGGCGGATTAACATTGCCTAAAAGTCAAAGGAAGTAAGTGCAAGTTGGCCAATGGATAATGGGTTGATGTGAAGCTTTTATAATATGTTTGTTGACAACTCGGGTAAATACTGATTCGAAGCTATTAAATCTTATATTAATCTATATGAAGAAAGATCCAACAACCAATAAACTCATATTATAGTGAAAGATCGGAAAACGTAAAAAAAAACAAAATGAAAATATATAATGATAATAGAAAACTTAAAGAATGATAAGTATATGCTTTGTCTTCGCTTACCGTTCAATTATTTATAAAAACGAAATTACTGAATTGTGAGTTAGTGTGCTGTCCAATATCTATTTTTTACTTTTCAACTTTTACTTGATAATGAACCAATGCCGTTACTCTACTTTGTCTACCGGGTGGCCTCGCCGACTCGATAACGATATAACAAATCAGCTCAAGCAACATATATTAGAATCGATATTGCCTATTTTGAAGTTCGAACGCAGGTTATAATGACGCGCTATAACCATGAGTCATTTCAAAATTCGAATGGCTTGCCATCTTTGACGATGCGTTAGAAGAATACAGTATACAATGCGATTAAAATAAGAATAGGATCGGCCTAGCGCCATGTTGTGACGTCAAAACTAGAACTTGGTACAGTGTGCACAATAAGAAATGATAAAACATGTATAAATTAATAAATTTTAATAAAAAACCTGACAGCAAATAATTTATTTTCGTTAAGCGTTTAATCGATCCATTGAAATTAAAACTGCAAGTTAATATATTTATGAAATCGTTTTTTAAAGCCTTTCATTTTGATACCCAACACGATGGCTTTGGAAGAAAAAATAAATTGTTTTTCTCTCTATATGGCGTCTAAAATTCACCAGTTTGTTTGTTATTGCTGTATATACATAGTGTCACTTGCGCTATCAATATAAATCTTACGTTATCTCGTACATTAAAATCGGTTAAGCCATTTAGAAGTTATGGTGAAATAAAGAAACTCACAAACATACATACATACATGAAACCTGAAAACTTAACACACGTTTATGTAGGCAGTCGTGTAAAAAAACAAGTAGTCAAAGGTGGGTAAACGAAGTTGTAGGTGACTGTAGGTACAGGAAACACAGCAATAATTTGAACTGATTTTATTTGTTAGCAATATTTTGTACTTAGGTCTCTTAATTTGAATCGCTTAGCTCTTTGATGCCGCATGTCCTGATGGCCAACTGAGTCAGACTCATCGTAACGGGTAACAAAAACAAATATAACAATCACCAAAAACATATTAAACAGTCAACAACAACAAATTAAATAGTCAAAAAAATAAATTAAACAAGAAGATCAATAAACACTCGGAAACGTGTCGCGTTGTAGTACACTGTTGAAGAAATAAGACCCTGACGCCCGCGTTTTCATCAAACCAAAATGGCGTCTGTGCTGTCAACCTTGAAAATATAAATTTATTAAAATTAACAATTTCGGGTCACTCATTTAAAATTACCTATAAATATATGGCACTGCTCTATTTTTAAGTTTGTTCTGCTGATCGTACTTATTAGAGTGAATATGAGTGAAGTTAGCCGAGAGCCCGTCCTATTCTTATTTTAATCGCATTGTATGTTTAATTATAAATTATTATGTGTTTGTCTATTGAACCTTGACATTATGTTCGCACGCATAATTAATATCTACTCAGCTGTGGTGTAATGAGGTAAAAGTGTAACCTTAACCTTAAAAAGGTAGGGGTGTGTGTTATGATACAAATCAAATTCATACATATATGTATAAGTGCTATTACTACAAATATATAAAATATTTATAAATTTATAAATTATAAATATATAAATAGGTACTATTACTCTAACTAAGGAAGGTGGTTGGTGCGAAGGAACATTGAAAGAGACTACGAGATGGTTTCGTTTCCCAGTAATTATGTTACTGACAATAAAGATCCATCAGGTTCCAGTAGGTACTACATCCGCAAGTTAAAGTTTGTTTAAATTTCGGTAGTATTATACCTATGTTATGTATAATAAAAAAATAAATATTGGTGTACCACGTGTGTATAAATGTACGCAATTAAAAATAAACATACCAAATGTTAATTACGTATTCTTATTTTAAAAACAAAATTGCACATATCTGGTGAAGAAGGCTCATATAGAGGAATTTTGCAGCAGTGATGGCTCAGTGGGATTGGCTATGGACTGCCGCGCAGCAGGTCCGTGGTTCGAATCCCGCCACGGGCTTGAGCTTCACCGCATGGTGGAAGGACATTTTGCAAATGCCCGCCTGGCTAGCGTCCACCCTCAAGTGGAAAATCTGTCGCAAAGCTCCTAACGGTGTGTTCCGGCAGCTGTCCTTGAGAGCCAATGAAATTACAGGCACAATGAGACTTAATAGCTATGTCTCAAGGTGACGGGCGCAGTGCAATTCGTGGCTTGTGATAAAATGCATCTGTTATAGGCAGAGGTTAGTCCGCTTAACATCAGGTGGGCCTCGAGCTTGTTCCGTCACAATAACATCAAAAAAAAAGAACAATGAAAATTATTCGGCTACTAAAGAATGAAAAATATCAAACGACAGAAGTAAGAAAATGACATAAAATAAAAATAAAACGATCGTCTTCAATATTCATTGTTATGCAACGAGGTAACGTTGTCAAATCTTACCTTTCTCACCGATAAGTTGAAATAAATATCGTCTGCAAAATTAATATCGAAGAGATCGATACAAAATCGATATAGCACGCGCACGCGACGTTCGCACCGTTACATCCGGCGCGAGCGCACCCGGATGTCCAAATGTGAGCGGTTACTGCCTTAACCCAATGCAATAACTTAACGTAACCGAACACCGACACTAAATAACTTTTATTTTTAATTTTATCCTGTCCTGCCTGCAGGTGTCGTATGCCATACCTACACAGAACAAGTAATAGATCGTGTACGTGCACTTTATATACACAAAACGGAAGATATGAACACAGCACAGATAGTTATCATGAAATTTAGCAGTTTCTTTGTAAGCTGAAACTAAGTACTAAGTCGTAAAATTGATTTATGATGCATATGTATATTGGTATTCCAGTCCAAACTTAGTCTTAAAATCTAATGTGGCTCGCTAGTTTGGACTAGCGAGCCACATTAGAGCGCATGCCAGGAGGGAATAATAGGGTCGCCGTCATCGAAATCGATGAGGAGGACATCATCATCATCATATTGGTATTGGGCCATAAATGGTATTTACTCATATAATTCATAAAACAATTCGAGGTACCAGTGAAAATAAAGTGACAGATTCATAGAAGCAATGATGGCCGAGCGGTAATAGCTATGGACTAACGTGTCGCAGGTCCCTGGATCGATCCCAACCGCCCGCGCCGGCTTGAACTTCACCGCATGGTGGAAGGGAATTTGGGATTTCCAGCCTGGCTAGCTACCACCCTCAAGTAGAAAATCTAGTCGCCAAGCACCTAACGGTGTGTTCCGGAGCAGTCCCTGAGAGCCAGTGAATTTACAGGCACATGAGTCTACCAGCCATAATCTAGAATTACTGGCTCTCAAGGACAGCTTCCGGAACACACCGTTAGGTGTGGTGGTTTAACCTTCTGCGCGATGCCAGTGCATTGGCCCATCACTGCATTAAGGTAGCTGCTGGGATACACCGCTAGCTGCTTGGCAACAATTTTTTGAGGTTTGGAACCAAGTACCTCTGCCCTGCAGTCATTGCTATTTGTCACTATGCCAATAATTTATTGGCATAGTGACAAATAGCAATTTATTGCTTAATTAAAAATTTATTGCTTATAAAAGCAACTAAACTTATAAAATAAAATGTTCCAGTTGAAATGTATTTATTTTAGTAACAAGATATCTTGCTCTTGTAAAATAAGTTAGGGTTTACAGTTAGCACGCGTAATTGGCAGTTAATGCAATTTATATTTGTGTAAGGACATATAACCGATACTTTAACTGCGCTTATGCAATGCAATCTGCAATTCGTTTTTGCAGTGACTTAATTTACGAAACATATTTATAAACTACTTTCACGGGTCGTTTAATCATCACGAGGTTGTAAAAGTCAGTCTTAGTACAATTTCTTATTTTATCAGTTTTCACATTTTTGAAGAACTTTATACTTTGATCTTTTGAAATCGTCTCGTTGTTGGCTGTTTTTCTCTAGTAATCAGAAGTATCTTAAAACCAAAGAATAATTTGAATATTTTTACTCGTGTTAATGTTAACTTCGATTATTAATAACTTAGTGACATCACATTATTTTGAAAATTACGAAGTGAAAATTAAATTAAAAATCAAATTACTTCTTATTGCTGGCGACATTCCCTACTTTGATGTGTTGAAATCGTCTCGTTGTTGGCATTGTGGTTATAAATATGAGTTTATTGTCATGATTAAGGATATTTAATCTTTTTTAATATTGTTATGTTTGCAATAACGCCTGCTATGCGTAACATAACAAAATGACATATATACGATAGGAAAAAGTTAAGTCATGTGCGGGACTCGAACATCGAGAGGGATGGACGCGGGTTCGAGTCCCGCACATGACTTAATTTTTTCCTATCGTATATTTGTAATTTAGTAAGATATGTTTTCTGATTATGCTTTCGCGATGGAACAAGCACGTGGCCCTGGTAACTTCTGCCTATAACAGATACAGTTCGTTACAAGTTGCTAACTGCACTGCGCCCAAGACCCCGAGTGGTTAAGTCTCATGTGCCTGTAATTTCAATGGCACTCAAACTCTTCAAACTGGAAAATAGATTATGTGAACATTACTGCTTGGCGGTAGTAAAACGTATAGAGGCAGTACTTCCGGACAAACTCGGACAAAGAGTTCTATGCTACTATAAACAAATGTATATAAATTATTTTTGGATATATTTCGTTATTAAATTAAAAAAATATTCAATTGTTTCTGCCCTTGGAATGGCGGATTTGAACTTGGATTCTTCGACGGTGACGTCATTGCATGCGGTATCGGTTCTGAAGACAGGGGAGACACGGTTATCTTTGACCCTGGCCATTTGTTCTTACACCGTGAGGAATATCACAAATTCCAAAGTGGTATTGGGGTTTTCGTCTGCAAGTCCCTTAACACGTGTTAAAAGTCGAAGCAGGACATAGACGTTTCCACTCACGAAGTTACGCCCCTCCACATTCTTTGAGTGTAGTTTGCAACTATTGCTGCCTTCCAAGCTATCATATTTTACAAAATATTGCTTCAATGTATGTACCGTTAGCATTTACATCCAAGCTAAGACGTAGTCTATAAACAAGATCTACTTGTACAAATACGCATCAATAATTTACTGTAGAATCACCGAAACGGTAGTGAAGTTTTTTGGAGGTTTTCGCACTGGCTTTGACATGCTCAGATGATGGGGAAGTATTTGAAACCATTCATACATACTTTACCATAGCCCTGGCACAAGTGTAGCGTATAATCGTAGATTATGGAGAGCTTGAGGTCTTTGGAGCACACCTGGACACAAAAATCTGATTTCAGTAAGGCTTCGAACGAATTAGCCTACCTTATCTGACGCTATACATTTATGATTTCAATTTGTAGACAAACTCCAGTACATTCTCAAGTTACCCGAAGCCTTTTTATGTAGCCTTGTTACGAGTTCTCCCTGGGGTAACTAAATGAGATTTATCTCTGTCGCATTTACGTCAAACGGATCAATGACAAGGTGCGTGTTGAAATCGAGAGTGATCAGATGTGGGCGCGTTGGACGGCCCTGAGACTACGCCTAAGGCAACGGGCGGCGCGGCGACGCATGCCAAATGTACGTGCCGAGACGACAACTTGTGGAACGAGCTTTAACAGGCTCCGAGAGAAAAGACCTTACCTTAGTAGTGTACCTCATACTAAAGACGTTACATATAATGAGTATTAGAGAATGAACGCACTTATGATCAACTAAAGCACATTCTAAACTCCCTCCACGTTTGGGACAAGTTACCTTGACCGTGGTCACGAGTAGACTAATAGAGAATGGTTGTAACAAATTAATGGCTTGCAGATAATGAACGCATATTACAAATTACGATTATGGGATCAATGGTAAGCAGACTCATATATTAAGTACCGGAACTTCTAATAAAGTTATGTATAGTGGAAACATTACAAGGTCCAAGGGGATATAAATGAATGAGCAATAATTACACCAATAGCATTGTTTAAATTCGTTTCAACATCTTCATAATTGTCATCCAATATCTATTCTTATTGTCATTGTCCACTTCTGTTTTGGTCTTAAGCTGCTCTCTTACACATCCTACGTCTTGCCATGCATGCCGCAGATATCTGCTCATCTAGCACCTCGAAGTTAAGCTTCACGAGTAATTAATTATAACATATTTGAAGTATATAAGCACTTGTAACCCTAAAATCTTAGGAATACGAACGTTCTTGTTTGTTTATTAATCCACTCATCTCTGATACCACTAAACAGATTTTCATTAAGTTTGAAACAAGATTCCAGGACCGACATAGGAATAATAGAAATTATCTCGATTCACTAAAAGTAACTTTAAATCGATGGGGCGTGAAATAACGAAACTCCAGGGCGGTATACGACACGTAATTGTTCCACGAATAAAATCGTCAGTGAACCGGAAATATTTATTTGACACTGTTTTAGATACAATTTCTACTAAAGCCTAGACTTGAAGACTGTTTTCACACGTGTCGGTTCTTTGCCAAGTCTTTGTCGGCCCAAGTGAAAAAGCTTTGTGTTTGCAATCTAGGCCAATAGACACAATAAAACAAAAGCTTAAATACTGCCATATAAAGCCTACACAAGTATGAGTAACCTATCCATCTTTTCAAACAAAACTTTTTATATTTGGACAGATATTGCAGTTTGCCTTGTGTAAGCAATTAATAAGTTCTCGTGCCCATGTGCTGATGTGTTGTAACTGCATTCTTGCCTTTTGGTGCCGTTACAAAGAACGCCTATGAGCCAACGTTGAAATGCACAAAAAATAATGTTTATTTGATCATTATGTAAATCTGCAATTATGTGTTGCGGCTAGTATAATATTTACATACATTATGTATATAGGGTTGACAGTAGCGACTGTTTAGAAGTGACATATAATAGTGTATATTTAACCTAGTAGGAGGTCTGTTTCGATATTTTTAGAGCATCTTCGTTCGCCTTATCGTAATGTACTTGTAGTTATATTAGAGTGTAAGTGTGGGAGGTTAATTTTTGACACTTAATTATGGATCAACAAAATGTTTATTTATTTTGCTTTAATCTTCTGAAAACAAGTATCGGAGTTCCAGAGTTCTGAGCATAAAGGAACTAACATTTAGATGACACTTGCCCAATTAAAAAAAGAAAAGACATTATTTTAACAATTAAATCATGATTTAGAACTTATCTTACCTATATTCCTTATCCTTAAAGTTAACTCAAATATTAAAAGTACCACATTTTCTTATATACCTACGGAAAATTGATATATAAGGAAATGTGGTACTTTTAAGCAGGAATGACTTGGAAATTGGGGCCCGGAACGGTTCTCTACTAGCACATTCTTTGAAGATTCAAAATTGGATTATCCAGATAAAAGTTATGGATGGTCATGCAAAAATAAAGCTCCTTTTTTGTAAGTCGGTATAAGTTAATAGTACTTCTAAATAGCACGAGCATTTTATCTCCACACGATCTGTTGAAAGTTATTCAGCAATCAACCTACAACTCTTTTCATGCAGATTAATTAAGTCTGATTGGTGGAGGTCATTGGTAAGTGTAAGTTAACCAGCCTCTTAGCTAAGTGACTTATTTACGACTACAAATAACTTTAGCCTTGCGATACAGATTATAAAGTAGTTACTATGTTTATTAAAAACTAACTGTTACAAACTGCTAACCTAAGCTGTGCACTTCCATTATTCATTTGTGTAATTTGGGTCGAGTTTTAGATGTAAATTCAATGCCACATGATGGTACATAACGAAATAGGAACCTGTCATAGTCATCATTGCCATAACTTTTTTTTTGATTGAGGAAGGAAGTGTGCTTTTTTTGGTAGAACATAGATTTTGGTGAGGTCAGTATTATCTAATAAATAGCTGCACCCAGCAGTTTCAACCGCGTGTGCACTGATTGAGCAGACTGCCCTATCCAACATAAATGGGTAAAAATTGTTACTGGGCAAATCAATATATGTTGAATCATAGTATCTATTTGACATGATCACACATATTTCTATTTCTATTTATTTTTAATGCTTTAACATAGATTTGATTGGAATATAACTAATTAATATATTTTTTGTAACATTTTACTAATATTTGATAACAATTTTACTAATATTTTAATGACTGTTGAATTGATATTTTTTGATTTTAATGTATTTTGATTTTTATTTAATTTTATGATTTTCTGAATGTACATATTATGGTTTAATTACTGAAATAAAATTATTATTATTATTATTATTGATGAAAAGTCATGATGATGATGTTAAAAGTATTCTGTCTTAATCCAGGACCTACAAATAATGTGTATGTTCCAAGTTTTATCTAAATCGGTTCAGGCATTTCGTCGTGAAGGAGTAACAACCTCCTCACTCACTCTCAAACAACGCATTTATTTATTACTAGAGCTATAAAATATTTACTAAATTAAATGGGCATTGACAAAATCGCTTTTGAAGTTTTCTTTCAAAAAGGTAAAGTATTCAAGCGTTGCCTGAAAAAACGTTACCAATCAACGAATATAGAAAAAATAAAGGAAATTTCTTATGATTATCACACGACTGCCCAAAACAGGAGTGTTATGTTTTCGGGGTTCATAACATGTTTGTGAGCTTCTTTATTCCACCATAACTACTGTAATCGGTTATAATGTATGAGATATCGTTAAATTCGTCTTGATAGCATAGCGCAAGTGACACTGGGTGTATAACAAAATAATATAGATAAAATTGTAGTATTAATTTAAATAGAACGATAAACGTTTAAGAGGCCTTTTACATTTTGCAGCCCTCTCACTCGCACTTTTAAAGATAATTTCAAATAGCAACAATATGGTTTATATTTTTTTAAATGTGGTCAATCATTATTTCGCTGCATGCTACTATAGATGTTCTCTACTAATTTTCATTTTGATATCTGTAATGGGGGATCCAAAACGCGTAATTTAGTTATTTTAAAATTTGGGCCTCTAATTCTAATTAGACTCAACATGTAACAAAGTAAAAATATGTTGAGAACATCTATAGTTGCATGCAGCGAAATAATGATTGACCACATTTAAAAAAATATAAATCACATTGTTGCTATTTTAAATTATCTTTAAAAGTGCGAGTGAGAGGGCTGCATAATGTAAAAGGCCTCTTAACAGATATAAATAATCTCTAACCGTAGGTGTCGTAAGAGGCAACTAAGGGTAACACCAGATGGTGGGCAGCAGCACTTTCTGAGGAACTGATATCTCACACTGCGACCCCCAAGCCACCAAGCGTCGGGAATCGGGATCATGGCAAATTTTGCATGGTGGAAGGGCATTTTGCCCGCCTGGCTAGCGACCACCCTCAAATAGAAAATCTGTCAACAAGCACCTACAAGTGTGTTCCGGCAGCATGTCCTTGAGAGCCAGTGAAATTACAAGCACACTATGTCTCAAGGTGACGGGCACAGTGCAATTTGTCGTTGACGACATGCATCTGTTATAGGCAGAGGTTAGTCCACTCAACATCAGGTGGGCCTCGGGCATGTTACGTCACAATGACATAAAAAAAAAAATGATAACAAATATTTTTTATATATTTTATGAAAACATCAAATTAAAAAATACAAAAATATATCTAGTGACTATTCCGCCTAATTTTCCTATTAAGCCGACGTGACGTCACAAACGCCACGCAGCCAAACCGGAAGAATTTTCGACGCGTTTCGCTTCTACACGAAGCACCCTCAGGAGGTCTTGACTTTACGAGCGCACGATCGTTAAGTGTTTTATTAAAATATTAATTTGATGTGTTCATAAAATATTTTAAAAATATTTATTATTATTTAATATGGATTTCCGCAAAGTAACGCCTGAATCTATTTATTATAATAAAAAATAAAAATAAAACCCAGTGTTGGGGGAGGCTGAAGGACTCTGTTGTCTGTTGTGGACTCTCTGGCTGATACAGTACACAGCATAAATTAATTCATAGTTGTTTATCTTGCTATTGAACACGAGTATTCATTATAGCAAATCAATCTCCTAAAAAAATCCTCCGTCTCCACAAATAGCTTCGGCAAGTGTCTGTAAGTGTAACGTTCATTGAACCCGCAGATTTATCTCGGGTCTTGTGGCCGGTTACCGTACAGTTACAGACAGACAAAGCCTATTCTATATACACCTAGCAGGTTAGGTACCTGCTGTTTTGTCTATACGATTCGCCTTGCTTGGAAACAGAATAAATATGTATGGGAATTTCTTGACCGTTGAAAGCATGGCCAAGGAGTGGTATACTCTAGCAAGTTTATAAAGCCTTTTAATTTGAAGCTTAGCCATTGGCTACTATCTCAACTGATAGTAAGTGATGAAGTTGTTCAGGCTAACTTAGAATTACTGGCTCTCAAGGACAGTTGCCGGAACACGCCGTTAGGTTCCTGGCGATAGATTTCCTACTTGAGAGTGATAGCTAGCCAGGCGCGCAAAATACCCTATATCACCATGCTGTAACGCCTGCCATTTTAAAACAACAACCGGGACCGACGGCTTGACGTGCCCTCAGAAGCACGGAAGCGGTCAGTAGTAATGTCACTAGCGGTCCCCCATCTAAGTATCGGTTAAGAACAGCTTAGTAAACTTCGCTACGAGTACTTCAAAAAGGGTTCGAGGTTCATGTGGCAGCTGTGATAATAATAAATGTGAATTAATAAAGATTTTGCTTTTAAAAATCTTCAGCAAGACATTGATGGCATTGACCCTAATGTAATATACATAAATATTTAGTTGCTTCATTATCATTCTCATCCTTATGAGAATTCTGTAAGAAAGATTTCCAAAGTAAAAAAATCAATAATCTGCTTGATGTTGTGAACATAGATACTTCCATAGTATACTGCCCTAGATACTACCGCTACGTTCAACAAAAAGGTTATATACGAGTAGGTATTGCTAGAAACTTATACTAGATACACTACTCCAAGAAAAATTTTCAAGAAATTTGGTTGTTTTTATTGTTATGTGATGCAAAAAGTAACATATTTTATCATGTCTGTTTTCCCCGAAAAGGTGCTCACTGATGTATATAAACATCATGTTACACCTGATGCTTGATTTTGTCTCATATAATTGAGTGTCTCCTCCGTTCGACTTTCACGATATTGTCGGTCCACCAATCGAGAGTCCACCTAGTCAAACTTTGACATGTATTTCTCAGTCTCACTAAAAATCTGTCACCAAGAACCTACCGCTGTATTCCTGTGACTGTACTTTTGAGCTTACTACAAGTTCTATACTTTACCATCTTCGAATACATAAATGTTTAACAACTATAGTGTTTGGTAGTGGTCATATTAAAGATAACTCTATCTAATAGAATACAATAAATAACACTAAGAAGTACAACCATATAAAAAAAGCTCAGCCTCAAATCACAACTGTTTAATTTGGAATTTTAATCTATTTAAAGCTGATATGACCTTTGACCACATTTAACCTGATGGTACGTGATAATTTGGTCGACGATGTTGTTCAGGATAACCTAAAATAAACTAGTAGTACTAATAATTACACCTAGATTTTCTACTTGAGGGTGCTCGCTAGCCAGGTGGGTATTCGCAACATGCCCTACCAACATGCTGTAACGACTGACACCCTGAAAGCGGCTTAAGGTGCCCTCCGAAGCACGGAAGTGCTCAGAAGTAATGTCACTAGCGGTTACCCATCCAAGTCATGACCGCGGCGGACGTTGCTTAACTTAGCTGATCGGTTAAGGAAGGCTAAGCAAACTTCGCCACGAGCGCGTCATAATTGGAATTTAAAATAAAAAAGAACTGTGTGAGAGGCACGAATATTACAGCGAGAATTTTAAATTCTAGACTTGGACAGAGTACCCGAGTCGTAAACTCTCTGAGAAGAGACCAACTCTAATATTTGTTACATAAAACGTATGCTATCAATCAGTAGAGCTTGTCATGTCCCCAATGCTGCATTAGAGCATCTTCACAAACACGCGTCTTAGAAAGTTCACTTGCGTGTTACATCACAGTGAGAGCAAACGGACAAACATACGACTAGATTGTATTATACAATCGATTTGTCTGATTTACTTGTTGTTTCAGGCTGAGTGACCAGTTGCAAAAAAATTCAAATTATCATGCCTTTTATATCATGGTTTTTGCCTCAAATTTGTTACAATTAAGCTCGTATAAGATATTGAGTTGGATATAGATTGCCTTTCGCGAAACGAGAAAGGCAAGACATTACTAATATCAAAAATCTGAAAGATTGTTGTCACTTAAATACAAACAGTTTTTTGAAAAAATTAGGGTTATCAATTTGTAAAAGTTCTGGTTTAGAAAAAAGAATAATTTTATCCAAATTTATTGAGTATTTCCAGAAAGACGGCGATATAACCGATTAAATAACAAATAAATAAGATACAAATGATACAATACGAACTAAGTACATATATACAACACTACAGATACTAAAATGAAATACGCATTACAAGCCATTGCAGGCTTACAGGCAGTCCAAATGCTCTTGAATATAATTATAAAACATAAGTTAAAGCCGCAAATTTTGAAGCTTAATAATTAAAACTGCAATCTTAAAATTTTGCAGATGAATTTTCTCACATTGTGTAAGTAAACATCACTAAGAAGGCATAAAGCTTTTGTAAAGTTCTTTATAAACAGTTTTTATAAATATATTTTAGATGAATAATAATTGACACATTTTCCTTTGTTAATACTATTTTCCAAAAAAAAAAAAAAAATTACGAAACATGAGAAGTTTTTTGATTTTTTCTATTCATACATACTCTTGAATACGCAATTGAAACCAGAATAAATTGTTAATCCTTTGATTTTTAATAAAATGCCAACAAAAACACAATTTATATACGTCTCAACAAATTAGAAACTTAAAAAAAAACATTATATAATTTTGTTGCTTTAAACTAAAATGGTTTAATTTATAATAAATCAATAAAGCGTCACATCTGACTCTAAAAATTTGATCTAAATCATCCCCAACACATCCATAGAATCGGTTCCATATATTATTTCCATATATTCCATAATATATATAATAATATAGTTTCATCATAACGGGGCAATGCTGCCAGCATGCTGGGCACGCTGCCAACTGATAGTGGGCTAGAGCATTTGGACTCCCTATGAGTCCAAATGCTTTTACTGTAGTAGCTGTAGTATTGTAGTAGCTGTAGTGTTGTATATAGTTCATCATAATAAAATACCATGTGTAATAAATAATAATACTCCGTGAAATTTTGCATGCATTAATAATATCTAAGCTTTTGTTTTGACAGTTTTTCGTTTAATCATTTTATCTCTTAATCTGAAAATTAGAATTCTCATACAGAAATATTTTGAAAATACATAATTTTACTAACTGAAAATATTTATATCGTATGGAGAATCGCACGCATCCAAAAACTGGATCGCAATGTAAATAAAACCCATGCGGTATTCAGATCCGCTAGTCGTGTTTCCAAACAGTCATTTACGTTTATTGTTCAATAACTTAACGTATTACTTACGTACTATAAATTAATCGTCCACTTAGTTAAAATGTGCTAATTGCCTTTTTAACTTAAAAACAATAGGATGCACGTCCTGTTTCCTTGTTTAAACTAGGTGCTAAATCGTTGTTTAGAAAACTACAGATTTTTTGTGGCAAACACAAAAAGTGTAGGAAATCCTGCCATAAGTCTTCTCTTTGTACATTTAACAATTATCGTCTGCTACGAGCAATTGCCATATAATTAATGATTACAGGCAATTCAATGTGTTAGTTTTCCAAAGAAATTTCATAAGGCATATAAAAACCTTATTCTAAATTGCAATAACTGGCCATGGGCGAATCGGATCTGGACAAACATGGTTTGTAATCGCACTATGGATCTCTAAGCAAATGAAAAAGTAAGGATTTTAGGTAAATACCAACTTATCATGTCATATATGATACTACAGATATATTGCATGCACTTTCCTGGTTTTTAAACCCTCGTTCCTGTTCCCACGTTAATATACGTGTAATATACTAACATATTAACAACGTTTTTTATGTTTTTTGACAGAACGAGCTCGAGGCCAACCTGATGTGAAGCGGACTAACCTCTGCCTATAACAGATGCATTTCTTCACAAGTCACGAATTGTAATGCGCCCGTCTCCTTGGGACATAGCTGATAAGTCTCATGTGCCTGTAATTTCACTGGCTCTCAATGACTGCTGCCGGAACACACCGTTAGGTGCTTGGCGACAGATTTTCTACTTGATCCAACCGCCGGCTTGAGCTTCACCACATGGTGGAAGGGCATTTTGCGGCGGTTGGGATCGAACCAGGAACCTGCGGCACGGCAATCCATAGCTATTACCGCTCGGCCATCAAACTTAATACCAATTTATGCGTGTAGCCTTAATTGAATTACATTGTCCAGAAAGTTTAATTATATACCAAAATACAGCCTTATTGAGATTCAGATTTTTCAATAACACCTAGTTTATCTTAGATTCCGTTACATAAGTTTAATTGAGCAGTCTGTACACTTAGTCTAGAAAGCTGTTGTATCAGTGAACGGATCTCTTTCCTTTTGTTGTCTCTATCTAGTTATTGGCATCAACTAACAAACAGAATACTTCTGATGCAGTTTGTTTTAATCATCTAACTAGACAGGAGTTTAATATAACAGTAGTATTGTATTATGATCTATCTAAATATATATATATAAATACAAAACCGGACTAAACCAGTTCCGAATCTGTTTGATGTTCTTCTTCTTGGAATCACTATTATTATAATATACTATTTTATTGCACCATGATTTTATAGTTACAATAATAGGTTAGTTTTTGAACACTAAAGTAGGAAAGAAAATACATCTATATTAACATCACAGAACAATATTATCTCAATTGGTACTTGGATGATATCGTTAAAACATTTCAGAGATCAGACTCTCAAAGATAGCTACCGGAATATACTGTTAGGTGCTTGGCGAAAGATTTTCTACGAACCAGGCGAGAACATGTAACATGTCCTACCACGAAGCTTTAAAGGCTAAACCTCCATCGGAAATCGAACAATAGACTCCCTGCACTATTGCTGTTATCTATATAATGGCTATTGCCGCTAGACCAAAACAGTTTAATTAAAAGATAATAAAAAATATATAAAAAGGGGACAAGCGCTCGTAGCGAAGTTTACTTGGCTGTTCTCAACCGATCAGCAAAGTTAAGCAACGTCGCGCGCGGTCATGAGTTGGATGGGTGACCGCTAGTGACATTACTACTAAGCGCTTCCGTGCTTCGGAGGGCACGTTAAGCCGTCGGTCCCGGTTGTTGTCTTAGGATAGCAGTCGTTATAGCATGGTGGTAGGGCATTTTGCGAATGCCCGCCTGGCTAGCCACCACCCTCAAGTAGAAAATCTGTCGCCAAGCACCTAACGGTGTTCCGGCAGCTGTCCTTGAGAGCCAATACTTCTAGGTTAGCCTGAACAACATCTTCGACCACATCATCACTTACCATCAGGTGAGATAGTGGTCAAAGGCTAACCTTTCGAGCATAAAAAAAATAAAAAAAAAAACTAGAAGCTATTGAGAGGAGAGCCAAGAGACTCATTAACGACGACCAACTTGTAAGCAAGAGACTCCAATGTCTCGAGCATCGCCGCAAAGTCGCTTGTTTATCGGTTTTTTATCGGATGCATTTCGGGGAGTGTGCCGCGGAACTGCATGATTTGATTCCGCCATCCCCATTCTATAACCGGACATCCAGGGACACTCAGAAGCGCCACCGCCACATGGTTGATGTTCCATTTGCCCTAACGAAGCGATTTGCGTCTTCGTTCATCATATGAACCGCCAGGGAATGGAACACCCTGTCTGAGTCTGTGTTTCCGGTTAAGTACAATGTAGGGGTCTTCAAAAGGCGAGTGAATAGATACCTTCTGGGTAAGCGCGCTTCATCATTGATCGCATCTTCACTTACCATCGGGTGAGATGGTGTCAAGGGCTACCCAGTTCTGAATATAAAAAAAGCTTAATTTTTTTTATTATTCTGCTCATATTATCCTTGTTCATAGAAAAAGTTTTTACAATTCTTTTGTAGTTCATTTTTATGATATGTATTTTGGAAGCAATGATGACCGAGCGGTAATAGCAAAGGACTGCCGTGCCGCAGGTCCATAGTTCGATCCCCGCCGGCTTGAGCTTCACCGCAAGGTGGAAGGGCATTTCGCGAATGCTCGCCTGACTAGCTACCACCCTCAGGTAGAAAATCTGTAGGGTGTGACGGGCGCAGTTCAATTCGACACTTGCGACGTAAATAGTCCACTTAACATCAGGTTGGTATTGATTTCTTATTTCCGCCACGGACATACTAAAGGTAAATCGTTACAAAGTAGACAAATAGTAATTTAACTGCATTATAATGTTGCCTGCGTTTCTCTTTGAAGGGTAGGTAGTTAGCAGAATGAGCTTCGAGCTTCGAGTTAGCAGAATGACTGTATGTCGTGTTGAAACGCTGTTTTGCATTGGCCGTCTGCCATTTTATTTTGTCTGAAAAAATATTTTTGACCAACTAATTAAGTCAGACTAACATACTTTCACGTGCTTATTGCGTCGTTTTACCATAGGTTACAAACTTGTATTAAGTTAGGCGAAAGAATAGTTTTCTATCTCAACGTACAATATTGTAGGTTCTTTGGGGAATGCTCAGAAGAGCTTTTTGACTTATATCCGGCATCGGAATTTTTCCTCCACACATCTTGACATCGTCAAAAGGCTTTTCCCCACATCTTGCAGAGCTGGAAGAGCCACACAGTCCGATTCTTTCGAACTTTTCTTACGAGAACCTACAAGATGCAAAACAAGCTTCCTCCGAAGATGATTCCTCAGTAATCCACAACAAGGAGCGTTTTAAAAAGGGTGTCTACAAATTCCTCTCTGGGCCGAAAAAGCACTACCAACATTGATGTTACAATGTTCTATAAGCGTAGATTTTAGTGTTTCACCATCAGGCTGACCGTCAGCTTTTTCCGACTATCCTTAAATACGAATCCTTTGTGCTGTGTATGAACAAGTTGGGATCCTAAGCATCGCAAGTAGAGCCTCCAATGGTATTTAAAGGTTGCCTTTATAATCGGAGCCAGAATTTAATGATATTAGTATTTTTGCTGGTATTGAGATTATATAAAATCGGGGTTGTGACACGAACTCTACCGACCTGTCATTCAGGCTTCTGTTTATCAGAGTCCATTGTGCATACAGCAACAAAACGTCTGTAGTACGCATAAGTGATAAAGAGAACATATACTCACTAATGAGCTTCGAAATTCACTTTCGCTTGCGTACACAATACACATCGACGTGTTTATCAGCTTTGGAGAATGTTGAGTCAGTCAATAGAACATAGCGAGTGATTTTGTTGTTTGAAAGGAAAAGTTATGGCTTATGTATTGGTGAAAACATTCGAGAGTGCAACTAACTGATTTGGTTGAGATTATTGTCTTTTAATGAGAAACTCAAAGAGTTTTACGGTATGGAATGTTTGAGCACAACTAGCAAGTCATAGAAACTAGTCACTTCTGTTTGCTCCGACAGATACTTGCTTATCTAATATTTATTGATGTGCCCTTTACAAAATGTCCAAAGGTTAAATTCAAAATAAATAAAAACCACGATATTCTGTATCGTATCAGTTAAATACTTTTATAATCATCATATGATATAAGTTATTGAAGCTAAAGCCTCGTCTAGTACAAGGTAAATCTTTACTTATGAGATTTTAATGTACAATTCTCTCATAATCTTCAAATTTATAAAGGCATAATGTCAAGAACTGATTGCGTCATCAATTGACTCCTTAGACATTATAACCTAATTTGTGGTTGGTGTCCAAGGTGTTGTTGTAATGTACAAAAAAATCTTTGAGTTCGGTAACTTTCGTAACTCTCGTAAATCGTCCAGAATTAAACGCAATAGATGAATACAATTGAAATAGCCCCGAGACAATTCCATTTATATTCTTATAAGTATTCTAGAATCTAAGGAAGGCTATTGTATCTATTATCGTATTCTTTGGAAATTTAATAACACCGCGAGACATGTCTATCCCATAAGTCCAATCGAGTACTTACGACTCTTAGCCAGAAATAAAGGTGACAATATATATATAACTCTCTCTCTCTCTCTACTTTGCCAAAAACAGATCTAGAGGCGGCGCCTCTATAACTTCTTAATTGCTGGAAGGCATCACGACTATTAATATTAAGAATACTGAATAACGGAGCCAGCAATTCGAAAGTGTACTTAATTTCAGAATAAAGAATTGATATTCTTCCTTAATCGCATTCTTTATCATTAACACGAGCATCGCTATAACTTTTTGTAAGTATGTCTGGATCTGGATTGATCCTTCTCAACACTTGTTTGTTCTATTCCTTCGACCATTGTGTCATTTGTTGGTAAGTGACGTGTGTTTAAAGATGCTTTACAAGCTCAACCTGAACTCATTTCTCTCCATAGGGCCACATTTGTTTAAAAACCAGTAACTTTGCTGTCAAACAGCATATTTCATCAACAAAAACCTTTTGACAGTCCTACTAACGCGAGTTTAATTGCACTCTTCCATTCGCAATATTTACATAGACCAACGTAATATCACTTAGCAATTGACATGTATTACATAGTAGGAGCGTGTCGAAATATATGATGGGAGTATCACGAGCTCGACGCACGATGCGACCTCTGTTTGCGTTTTCACTGAGAAAACATATATTTGCAATAGGTAAGTTACATGAGGATTTCAGATTGATTCGAGGCTTGCTAAGGATGGCCTCACGATCAATGACGTGGGAGAGCTCGTGACTTTTGGAAATCTCATGATTTGTAGTAATTTTAAGGTAGCAAAAAGAGATTGTCGATTTTCGGTTCTTTTAGTTAAAATTTACAATAGATAGATGAGATATAATTATAAGGTTGAGTTCTTGTTCAGTTCTATTTTATCACTTATTGTCGAAGCGTTTATAGGATATCATCAGATAATTAAAGATTGATTATAGTTTTATTTGGGTTTGTAAAAATGTTTATAAATTCTTAAAGCCATTCGATTCTTACAATAAGCTGTGAAGCATTGGAAATAGGACACCTTGGAGTGTCTTACTTAACATTTTTAACCACATCATTACTTTAATAGTGGTCAAAGGCTCTATCTATCATGTATAAAAAAAACATTTGATAGTAAAAAAGTAAAGCCTTGAATAAGGTTTGAACTGACTAAAATTATAAATCTCAAGCTTGTATATTACACAGGTACAAAGACTTCTTAGATGCCTTCACAGCCCTTATATAAACAAGAAGTCAATAAACACTTCATGGAAACTTTTTGCCAAGTGCCGTTGGCCGCTCAGACGGCTCGTCTGGTTGTTGAAAGCAGTCGCTGCCTTATTCGGAGTCCTCTTTAACTTTCTGATGTCCTGGTATCTCGGCAACTTGCTCGGGTCCAGTTTTTGTTTATGATATTTCGCAATGTTATGGAGTATCAAGAGACTTGTTTATTGACAATTTAAATGTACTTACACTTAATAAATTCGTTCCTTTATTTCAACTTACAACTGAATAGAGGACGAGATTCTGAAGTGTACTTTTGCCTAAGCGGCTGAACAGTTACACTCAATTATATATAGTAATTAAACAACTTTAAACGGTTTAAATCGCGTATACTTATCATTATTTTTGTCGCGACGATTCAAACACTTTGCAGTGATCGTGGGCACGGGGTCACTCCTAATATAAGTGATTTAAACAGTTTAAAGTTGTTTAACTACTGTGCGTGTCATCGCGAAAACCTAAGACAACATTATACTCAATTATCACTAAAACTAATAATATATGAAGAAACTTGTGGAAGTCAAGACCGTAAAATTGTGTGCTGAGATTGTCTGAATTAGCATTGTACTGACTTCAGCAAGTATTTTTTTTTCTTTTTAGTGGCTACTATTATTTGTTTGGCATTGTTATTGCATTTTATATAAGAGAATTCTCGTTTTATATAAGCCGAGTTCATATCAGTTGTAAAGACCTCGTTGTAAAGGTTTTGAAAATCATCAATATTAATATCTAAGGTCATTGCCGGTACTGCTTTTGCTAAATTTTGTGGTGTGAACTGTGTTTTTGTTAAATTAGTACTGCTATGATTATAGCAATTTTGTAGAATTATAAATGCTTCAATAATTACTGTCTTCCGTTTGATTTTAAATGGTTTGCTGTCTTGTTTTACCTACAACTGTTTGTTTATAGCTAGTATAGAACAGCAGCAGTTCGATTGAACAAACATTAATTGCAAATATTATTATCTATTAGTTTCACCACTGCTTAAATCCTGTTTTTATAATAATAAAACATTATGCAGGAATTTTTGTGGGTTATAAATGCTTCTATAATTACCGTCTTCCAAGTTTTGTTGGATTTTAAATGTGACCATGTTTTATCTAATACAAGTTTTGTTTTTGATGTTTCTTTGTTTACATTATTTTATTTTGTAAGAAGACATCAGTTTGGTATTAGTGCCATCTGATATCCAATTTGAATATTATAAATAATTACGAATATTTTTAAACGATTATCAACAACAGGAGGAAGAGCCTCACTTCGACGTATATTTTTTAATGTATGACCAACACTTACCATTTTACTTGGTCATTAAATCTCAAGATTGATTATTTTTTGTTGAGTGGAGTATACTTCCAAGTTCTGTACTGTATCAGCTGGATCGTCCACTGCGGAACCCAGCCTCCCCTATTTATGGGGTATTTGCCATAATTCCCACGCTTGGCAGGCGGCTCGGGGATCGCAGTGTAAGATCGCAGTTCTTTAATAGGCGCTGCTGCTCACCTTCCAGTATTTTCCCTTAGTCACCTCTTAGGAACTCACGGGTTGACATAGGGAGGTGTAATTCTAACCCGGCACCCTACGGGAAAGTTCGCCCATTATACATTTTATAAACTTTGAATAAGCATTTCATCATTTGCATTTAATTAATAAAATCGTTAATAATTAAAATTGCATGTACCTGGATGAAATAATGATTGCAATTCTTGCCAAGGGAGACCATTATTTTGGGGGAGTAATACAATCGATTTGTAACAGTGAGTATCCATCACTAAAAAGTGAAAAAGAAACATTCTAAGAAAACATTTAATGCGTACAAAAACGTAAGCGTGGCGACGTTAGCCTACGTGGCGTTTATGACCATCAGGTTTGAGTTAACAATAAAATTAGGCGGAATTGGCACTTTATATATTTTTAAAGTGTTTTTCTAAAACATTGGTTTAATGTTTTCATAAAATATTTGCAATTATTAAATGTGGACTTCCGCAAAATAACACCTGAATTTATAAATTATTTTTGCCAGTGTGTCTTAAAAGTTACAGTGGCATATCCGAGAAACTTTATGTTCTACCCTACGAAGAAATTGACTTATTATTTATTCGTAGGTTCTACCACTATGTGATACTATGACCTGAAACGTCAATATTTTTTTATTTCTGACATTAAATATACCTATTATTCATTATACTTTACATAAAAATAATCTCAAATTATTAACCCACATCCAAAAATACAATCATTTCAGCATCTTGACGTTTGTAATACGTATTTTACCTCTGCCGAGCTTTCTAACAGAGCTTGTATCATTTAAACCTCAGTTTAGTAACTTTCTATATTAAGCTTTTAAGCACACGAAGAATTCAATATTCTCTTAATTACACTAACACCAGCAATAAAAGCGTGCCTCGGTAACGCTTATAAAACCAACTCACTTTTTAATTCCGTAATAAGATTCAGATTATCTGTTATTACGAGACGATGGCTGTGTTTCGGTTTTATTGACATCGATAAATGTAAGTGCAACGAGAGTTGATGTTATGTAAAGTTCGGAACAAGTTGGAACTGGGAACAGGTTCGAAGCAGATCTGGGTCGGGTAGCTTTCCAGTGTGGGTAGGTCCCTGCCCTCGCAAGGCGCGGTTGGGTCCTGGTAGGTAGTGGTCTAGCTAGACAGCCGAAGGCTTGCAATGATTAAAATGTGTTAGGTTAAATATTGAAAACATTAGTTAATTAAACGAAGCATTGGTTTGCGAAGTGGTGGCTCAGTGGCATTAGCTATGAACTGCCGCGCAGCAGATCCATGGGTCAAATCCCGCTGCGGGCCTGAGCTTTACCACATGGTGGTAGGGCATTTTGCGAATGCCCACCTAGCTAACGACCACCCTCAAGCAGAAAATCTGTCGCCAAGCATCTAACGGTGTGTTCTGTTCAAGTCTACTACCACAAAATCACTTACCATCAGGTGAGATTGTGGTCAAAGGCTAAACTACCAGCAATAAAAAAAAACTAGATGCTTTAATTTTTTTTTTATGCGTCCGTTTAGGTTCTATAGCTTTGCCTTGGAAATTAGGTGTTTAATAATAGATAAATGGACTAGATATAACTTATGCGAGGTGCTCCGCTATACATGAGCCTGGAAATACAGCCTAGGCAACTATCTTGAAGGATGATACCAATTAAGGCCTCACCCATGCAGCTTCAGAGCTTCATAGATCATTTCTTCTTTCAAGTTCTTTCGAGATATATACAAAGATAAACCTCAAAATAATATATGTGGGAATTATGCCCTCAGGGTTAACAAATAATTTGTACTCGCCGCTATTAATTTCTTTTTGTATCCATCGAATATGACTCAATCATTACGAATGATTGTCATATATATATATAATAGTTCATTTATGCGAAAGGTTGAAGCAGCAAGTTTTTAAAGCTGCTGTCTGTTGAGATGACTGGCGTAGCGGCACAATAATGGGACTCAGCGATACGTGTTTGAATACTGGACGTTCCATACTACTCGAGATTGAGCGAAGCACCCTGCACTCCCTTTACTTTCCCCGGTCAACCGGACATGCAACTTGTAACGCTTCTGAGACCTCACACATAGGTGACGTCATACTTCATCGTCGTATCTCCTTCTACCCGAATATTGCTCATACAAACATGAGGTTTGTACCTACTAATATATGTATTCGAGATCTACAATATAAAACTTCTATGAACTTCTGTTTTTCTGGTACTTTGAGTTTATTAAATAAATAAACCATACAACATTCGACATTCTCATTCAAAGATAGCTAAAGTATGAAACTCCCATGAACTTCTGCTATCCTTGTAGTTTGAGAATTCATACATTGGTATTTATGCAATTGTGTGCTGTGGCGTTACGAAAACATAAAATAAATGTCTTCCGTTTTTGCTAACGTACTTAAAGACGTTAACTGTTATTAAATCAGGGCCATAAAACAATGTGTAGGATCAGAACGGAACGAAAAATAAGGATGGGATCAGAACGGAATTTTATTTTACAAATAAATAGTGTAACGGATCCCCCGTTTGTGGGATCAGAACGGAATACACCTTTTATAGCCGATTGAACCCTTCGACCATTATCTTACCACATGGTAAGTTATGATGTGATCAAAGACGTTGTCCAGGCTAACCTAGATTTACTGGCTCTCAAGGACAGCTGCTGGAACACACCGTTAGGTGCTTGGCGACAGATTTTCTACTTGAGAGTGGCAGCTGACGAGGTGGCAGGCATTCGGTACTACCATGCTGTAATGACTGTCATCGTAAGAAAACAATCGGAACCGGGTGCTCTCCGAAGCAAGTGCTCGCTCAGTAGCAATGTCACTAGCGGTCACCAAACCCAGTCATGACCGCGGCGGACGTTGCTTAACTTAGCTAAGCAAACTGCGCTACGAGCGCTTCATGTTATGCTTATTTTCAACGAAGGATCTGAGGTTAAAATCTTTTAACCAGTCTTCTAAGTTATACTGCGTCTCTGCCTTAAGCTCGACTTAATCATAAAGAATTTATAGTTCTAACAAGCTAAACAATGACAATTTTTAGCTCTCTTTTCAATACGGCGTTATTTGCTTAACTTTGTCGATCGGTTAAGAACAGCTAAGCAAATTTCACTAAGAGCGCTTCAAAAAAAATCCTTTTGGGTTCAGAGTTCAGACTCCGCTGTAGTTTGTAAACGGGATAGCCAAAAACCTTAAATTTACGTGTTTTATGCAGAAGGTTAAGATAAAAACAAATAGATTAGAAAAATAAATTACATAATACAACAAGTCTGTAACCAAATATTTTTTTCGAATTTAGATATTGATATAAACTGAGACCCGACACAGTTGTAAATTTCAAGTAATTTTTGTTACGAGCTCTATCTAACAAATTATTAAATAGTTAGGAATCTAAAATTTGTCGATATTTAGTGCCATATCCTTTGTTTAATCAACAAATTTTAATAATTATTGTTGATATACAAAAGACTTTGATTAGGGGATACGAATTATCCATATTAAGTTGTGATTAACAACCAACATGTTTATTCTTGTTTATTTTTCAAACGTTGTACATATGCTTCAGATAATTTGGCATTTATATTGTCTGTCAACGTCCACGACCTTGGCCATTGTTGGCAAGGGCACTAATCACATCCGTGGCCGGAACAGCCCCATCATGATGACAGTGAGGTAGTAGGTTATAGGTACGCCAATTTTGCGCTATAATTATAATGCGCGGGAATTTGTGGTGCATTGATATTAGATATCCAGTGTATTACAATTAAATGCCAATAAATCTAGATTTGATTAGGGAAGTATCTATAACCACAGATCAAAAACCCAGTTCATAAGTCTTTGTATTCAACAGTTTATTTAGGATTTATTTACATACTTTACGTTTTCATTCGGGTAAACATCGACTTTTTCTGTCTACTGTAGAGGTAGTAGATAGAACTAGTAAAAAAAAATTATCAAAAAATGGAACCGACTTCAACACTCAAATGTGTGAATGATGTTCAAAAGTACCTATTATCACAATATTGTGCGCATAGTACCAAATTTTACAAGTTATTTCACACATGTGAGTGTTGAAGTCGGTTCCATTTTTTGGTAAAAAAAAATTTTCACTCATTTTTTATGGGATCGATTATCATTCACTGCCAATGACTATATTATCAAGATAGGAAAATACTTTTCAGTTATTGAAGTGTAAATTTAAAAACAGCTTGACCAATTTTGATGAAATTTAAATGGGACTAAACAGCAATCATAAACCTTAAAAAAAAAACATACCGTTTCACCCAGTCAAAAGTTCTGAAGTAACGAACATTAAAAAAAACAGACGAATTGAGTACCTCCACTTTTTTTGGAAGTCGGTCAAAATACATGCATAAGGTAGACAATTCATATTGGCTTCGTTGAAACTTTCAGTGTTTAAGCTTTTAGTTTCAGCAAATACATCTTGTATAATTGTAAAAACACTTTAGGATTTCAAAACGCATTGTTCACTTCAATGAATAAAAGAACATCATAAAATTACGTAAAGTCAGACATGTCTCAGACGTTTTCATTTTAAACATTTTTATTTCACTCGACAAACGACTTTCAACGAGACTGATGTTCAAACCGGTACAATAAGAGTAATCAGCCAGCTGACACTGATTGCTCACATGATTGCATCTTACCTGGAAGATTCTTGCAGCATTGTACCTCCCTCAAGTAGAAAATCTGTCGCCAAGCACCTAACAGTGTGTTCCGGCAGCAGACCTTGAGAGCCAGTGAAATTACAGGTACGTGAGAATTAACAACTATGTGACGGGCGCAGTGCAATTCGTCACTTGTGATGAAATGTATCTGTTCTAGGCAGAGGTTAGTCCGCTTAACATCAGGTGGGCTTCGAGCTTGTTTCGTCACAATAACATAAAAAAAAAAGAAAAAAAAAACCTCTTCCCATAGACATAAATGACAGAATACATCAGATAAATACCACTCTAAAAAAGAATGCAACATCGAGCTAGTTAAACTATTAGCAAGCTAATGTAACGTGCATAGGAATTTATGACCGCATTTCGTATTTCAAGTTACCCGTTATGGCACGCAGTTAAGTTTAATTCCGATCAATGAGTTTCATAGAAATATAGTTTTGTTGGTGGCAATTTCTTATGCCATAAAAACTAGGCACTACGTCCTTTCACTAAAACAAATTAACGTTTAACAAGAACAATTGTTTAAAAATATTTAAAGAAAACATTAAATTAATGTTTTGGATCAATTGAAATAAACTACCGATTCCACCTAGATTTCCAGTTTTATGCCTTTATTATCAAGATACTACAAACTATATACAACACTACAGCTACTACAATAAAAGCATTCAGATACCCATAAGTCATTGCAAACTCACAGGCAGTCCAAAAGCTCTAGCCCAATACCAGATGGCAGCGTGCCCAGCATGCTGGCAGCATTGCTCCGTTGAATTGCAATGCTTATTCTTTGAGCCAAATAGGTGACAGCATTCCAGTCAAGCCGACGTGACGTCAGAAACACCTCGTAACCTAGCCGGAATAGCTTTTGCGTTGTTTCAATTCTACATGATGCATCTTCAGCGCTTCATCCAGCGAACAATCGATTGCGTCATTGTTCTAGTTTTACCTAAGACGAGTTGAACAACATTCTAATTCTAATACTTAACATCTAAAACATTTGAAATTAAAAGCTTGCAGGCGTTAGAGAACCTAGATTTATATATAAGATAATTGATCCACAGTAAACACACAGTAGGTCACAGTAAGTATTGATTAGTATAAAGAAGTTATAGGTTAGATGATATTGCCTTCTATTAAAAAATATATACTTAAAATTTCAAAATTATACTTGATGTTGATGCTGTTAATGATTTTTTTAGTTTAATATTATTATATAGACGTACATATAATTTGTTCCGTATTAGCTGATAGTTTAGTTTAGGTCAGAGTGGATAAAATCGACTAATACAAGTACAAATGACTTGCGCACCGTAGTGGGTTCGTACCTATACAATATACTTTTGCATAGGTACTTATGTACATTTATATTTGATTTTGTATGTAATAAGTTTTTTATATAATTCCTTGTCGTGAGTCAGACTCGATTAGGGCCGTTTATTATTGTTTGTTGTGTAAATACAATCCATGGTATATAAAAAAACATATAGATATTAATTTACCACTATTATTGAACTGCTTGGTGTAAAGACATTGGTCCGTGGTGACCGGTTGCTCATCTTATTTTCCAAAACTTATCAGAGCGCTTGGTCGATGCGACATTTAATCAAAATTCTAGCACTTATTTGGGTCAAAGTATAAGCATTGTAATCCAACGCGCAATGATGCCAGCACAACATGCTGGGCCCGCTGCCAACTGGTAGTATATGGACTGGAGCATTTGGACCACCTGCAGGCTTTTACACATGACTATAATTTTTCTTCTCGTTGTAATTTTGTAATGTAATCCGCGAAGCTAGCGTCATTTTAAAATAAAAATATAAAAACAGTTAGGTATATTGACCTAAATTTTCAAAATTGTTGGTACAATATCTAGAAATAAATTGATGTATTATGTTTTATTGTAATATAGAGGGTACATCTAGGTACTTACCAAGGCAATACAGCCAAGTAAAAAAGCGTTGTCCGACAATCCAGGACACAACACTACACTTTAGTCGATTTTCGTAGTCTACGAGTATATCACGGTTCGCTGAAGACTAGACAATCAATTCACTTTAGCCGTTAATGCTATGTTACATCTTACGACAGTTAGTACTTTTCACCATCTGAAACAAAAGAAAATTAATTAAATAATTGCTATAAAATATTTAAATAATTGCTTGCGTCAAATTTGGTGCGTTTATAGTATAATATGACAGTAATATCTACCGTTTAGCAGCAAATAAAAAACAAGCTGAGTGCGCGTCGGACGCCCGCTAGGGGTCTATAACTGTTTAAAAAAAGATCCATTTTATGGTACATTCTTTGTTGGTACGGAACCCTATTATTTATGCAAGTCTATCTCGCACTTGGCTGGTTTATTTTTATATATATACCTATATATATTACAAAGATGCGAAGACACAGACTACATCATGCTATATAAATATACATAACTCAGCATATTTATTTAATGTCACTTGCATAATCTAATATGATTATTTCCATTTAAGTACGTGTCTAGTCTAATCCAAAGCTAGCTGTAATGAACAGCATAATGTTATGCATCGTGGAAACATTCCAAACTAGACAAATGACACCTTGAACCTATTAACATTGCAATTACCAGTTTCAAAAGGTATCCAGCAGTCGCATTCCTGTTCGTAAAGCCATTATGGCTACTGAGGAGTTCTTATGTTAAAGATTAGTAAAGTATGTTTATTGTCTCATAATCACCATCCTCACCGTTGTATCCGGTGGTAGGTAATGTATTGGGAATCTTTATAAATTTCCGTCCAAATCTGTCAAAATTCCGAGTTGGGCTCGCCCACCCTGACTACTAATTTCTGCTAGTCCTATACAATAATGTATAAATGAAATGTAGCAACTTGTACACATGGTCGAGTTATTAGGCTTAGTAATTGGGTCCTTTTT
Organism: Plagodis pulveraria; assembly: GCA_963890685.1. Lineage (NCBI taxonomy): Eukaryota > Metazoa > Arthropoda > Insecta > Lepidoptera > Geometridae > Plagodis > Plagodis pulveraria. The sequence goes on from OY982950.1 coordinate 10,328,835, forward strand.
TTACGGAACCCTAAACCTTAAATTCCGGTATTGAAAATCTTTTCTGGCTTCGATTAAATATATAATAATTAAATAAATTATGTGTCAAATTAAGTCGATGGATAGGATTATGTAATCTGTGGCCATATGACGAAACAGTTCTAATGAACAATTCGTATTTATTTTTCAGGGTTTTGATTTGATACTCATGTAGTTAAAGGACTACATGAGACACACTTTTGCCGTTAAGAATAAATTACTTGATGAGTATTATATAAAACTTCCTTAAGAAGCTTATTTGGTTGTTGGATTGGAATAATATTTACCAAGAAAACGGTCTTACAGGAAAAAAATACGGCGCAAAAGCATTGCAACTATCATCGGAATTTGTTTCTTACCACAAAGCTTCAAGAGGATTAAAACTTTTCTTACGCTTTCCATACACATCAAGTAAAGATACATTATGCTCGCGATAAACTATCTCAAACAAATTATTGAAAAACAGAATTAGGTCAGCTTGAGGGTCGCACACACTGCGGCTTGACGCACGACTGATTATAGAACGTTGCAATGCATTGGCATGCCACAAAAATGCAGAGCAATCGTTACGTTGTGTTCGTGGTTTCGTGCTCGCTACTCGAATTTGTGAATTCGCTGATGCGCTGTAATTACACCTGTTGCGAAGCATCGCTTGAAAACTATTAGCAAACCAGTTAATTAGTATTTTTTATTATTGCAGTCACGTTTATTGACGTTTATAAGAGCGAGGCGTAAAGTAAATGAAAAATATTTTATAAAAAAAAAAAAAAACACAACGCACTAATATAAATGCGAAACTTTATGAGTGCATGTGATTGTGTTTTAAGGCGAGCTCTTGACCACTATCGCAACTGTTGGTAAGTGGTTATGGTGGCGAAGATGGGAAATGGACCAGGCCTAGAATTACTCTCAAGACCTGCTGCCGAAACTCGTGCCGTTTTTTGAGGTTGGTAGCTAGCTAGCTAAGCATTCGCAAATACCCTTCCACCATGAGATGAAACTGTGGCACGGCGCGGCAGTCCATACCTATCACTGCCTCAAAAATGTATGTGTATGTTTGTTATTTCACGAAAAACGGCTATACTAATTTAGTAAAGAAGAAATATACATAGATCAGGTCCTGGAGTAACCCATAGAATACCATTCATCAGCATCATCATAACTTTTCATCATTTCCGCGATTGAAATCACTGGTCGCAGTCAGTTTTTAAATATATATATCAATGTAAAATAGATAGATATAAAATGTTACGTAACATACTGCCACAATTTTACGTATACAATGTGTTGCATAAATATGTAGTAATACTGAAAGGTGTGCACTGAGGCAAGTATGACCGGCTAAAATATCAGAAACGACATCAAATTTTCCATAGACAGTTAATTTATTTTTCCAAGATTATTTTAGACAACCCTAAAATGCTACTAAACTTCGCAATGTCACGTGGCTGTCAGTAAGCAGACGCAGCAGTTTTTTGGGTGCCAACGCTATCGGCTCTTCCCTTCTAACTCGTACACATTTGTAACGGGTCAGATGCGATAGCTAGCTGAGGATGAAAATAACCGTTGACAGCTATGTAGTTGCATACTGGAGGCAGTTGATATCACTAACGTATTTGCTAATAGTGAGTATTAATTATTTTATGAGCAGTGTTAAGTGTCCTTAAAAGTTTGTCTTTTCGAATAAAGGTTTTAAGTTATACAGTACTAAAAGATGATTCTGCATAATTATAATGAATAGATTCAGGCGTTACTTTGCGGAAATCCATATTTAATAATAACATGTATTTTTAAAATATTTTACTTTAGAATGAGAGAATGAGAATTCTCGATCGTGCGCTCGTAGAGTCAAGACCTCCTGAGGATACTTCGTGTAGAAGCGAAACGCGTCGAAAATTCTTCCGGTTTGGCTGCGTGGCGTTTGTGACGTCACGTCGGCTTAGCAGGAAAATTAGGCGGAATTGTCACTAGATATATCTTTATATTTTTTAAGTGTTTTATTAAAATATTAATTTGATGTTTTCGTAAAATATTTTAAAAATATTTGTTATTATTAGATTCTGCACATGGTTTTTTGTTCGTAGCTTTAATATTACTATGTACTCTTTTTTGTTACACATTGTATAGATATACGTACATACTTGATATGTTACATCACATGACAGTTCATGTTGGATTCCAAACGTAAATGTCAATTTGATCTGTTAGGTCGAGTAGTCGTCCTCGTCACAAATTGTTGACCCACACTGGTCCGCACCTGCGATCGATCGCCGAAAAAACACGTTTACGTAATTAATCGCGCGGACACGTAACTCTAGTGTGGACACGGCTTAAGAAACGCGTACGTGTAAACTAACCCTGTTAGGTAAATATGACTTTACATAAAGATGGTGCAGTTTCACGTGATCGTGCTATATCGGTTTTAACGTGCCATAATCACGTTGTGTCATTTGTTTACATTAAAATGATGTCAATGAGTGACAAAAGAGCAGAAACACGTTAAAATAGTAGTGTTCGTATACAATCAAAGATTTTTCTGATTTTATTTCTAAATCTATTCTTCTCTAAAGAGGCAGAACAACATATAAAACTTATAAATATTAATGAATTAAAACGTGTTTTATAGCAGTTATGATAAATCTTATCAATATTACTAATAAGGTAATAAGGTTCAAGTATAATAATACTAACACATAAATCAGCATTATTAATAATAAAATATGAAATGCAAATGAGCATTGTCATCGCTAATGAATATTTGAAATATTAATAATAAATAATTCTGATAGGCATCATTTATTAATAAAATGTACCTTTGTATGTTGTAAAGAGTAAAAGAATGAGCCGAAGCAGTGATGGCTCAGTGGCATTGGCTATGGAATGCCGCGCAGCAGGTTCGAAGCCCGGCGCGGGCTTGAGCTTCACCGCCTGGTGGTAGGGCGTTTTGTGAATGCCCGCCTGGCTAGCGACCACCCTTCAAGTAGAAAATCTGTCGCTAAGCACGTAACGGTGTGTTCCGGCAGATGTCCCTGAGAGCCAGTGAAATTACAGGCATATGAGACTTAGCTACTATGTCTCTAAGTGACGGGCGCAGTGCAATTCGTGACATGTGATGAAATGCATCTGTTATAGGCAGAGGTTAGTCCGCCTAACTTTGGGGAGCCTCGAGTTTGATCCGTCACAATTATACCTTTATTTTTTATATAAATTAAAAAAAAATGTATAAAACCTACATTTTATGGCGGAAAGTACAACATTTTGTTACGCTCGAAGCTAGTTTTGGTAACTATTATAAATGACGATAGAATTCGCTAGTAATTATATAGTTCGTATTATCTTGAAAAACCTTTGCACAAATTGCATATGCTAAACTACCAAACATATACTTATAGTACATTTACTAGTAACAAATATAAACCAAACATTACATATATAAAAATATCTTATTACGTTATCATGCGGTACAAGAAGTTAGACGAACTTGCAAGAAAACAAAATAAAAATAATAATTTAAAAAGGTCGGTCGATTGGTCTATTTATTGAATTTGTTTATACCCCCGGTTTTTTATTACCGATTTCATCCCCGCATTAAAAGTTGACAAAAGTAAAAATGAATTAGATGGTTATAATTATTTTTTAAATATCGGTCATTTTGTCAAGAGTTTTATTATGTTTAGTAGCACTAAAAAAACAATTATGTGATTAGTAGCACGAGAACTCTTTGTGACCGAGTTCGTCCGGCGAAGTCCTGCCATCATACATCCTGGTATTCTAGTCCAGTCCTGCTATTCTACTGCCAAGCCTTGAAGCAATGAATTTGAAAGTCAAGCAAGCATGTGAAATTCACATTAGTGAGTTCTGGCGTGATCGGCATGGCTGCCGGTGAAATTACAGGCGCCTCTTGGTGCCTGTAATTACTTAAGACTGGAGGGAAGTCTCGAATTTTCATACAAAAAGAGAAAACGTCTACCCCCCTAAACAGTCACCGATTTTGATGATTTTTGGAAATGTTATAGATGTTATAAATTTTTAGGTTTATAGGTTTTGATTTTTACCTAAATATTATATTAAAGGAATTTGAATTAACAGGTTTAAATACGGATATATTTTCAAAACTTGTATCTCTAGTTTGTGAATTATTTATATGAAAACTAATGATAAATAATGAAAAAGGAAAACCTATAAACCTAGTTTATTTTGCCAGTTATAAAATAAGACCAAATTTTTAGATTTGATTAATGTTTACTGGAGGGTGGAAGCTGCTCGCGTCCGTAGGATTTACCATCTTAGCCGATTCACCACCACTACCCTACACGTGCCCCCTGGGTGGTGCAAAACGAGCAGCAACGCCGAGCATCGGGCGGCGGATTTTAATAACCCGACCCCCTGCTGGGGAAACCTGGTCAGGTGAGGCCACAGTAGCCTTGAGGAATTAAATAACCTCAAAAAGAACTGGCGTAGAAGGCAAGGGGAAACCACTACGACTATCTCTCCTAAGAGAATGTCCCGACCTCAATGACAAAGAAAGCTAAAGAGAATGCGAGGTCGGACGGTCCGCTTGACAACCGGCGCTCGAGGATACCCGGGTCCTCGAGTGTGAAATTGGCTACCGAAGGCTCTGGTGAAGTTGGGCATCAGGCTTTGCCAGCAGCAGATGCTACTGATAGCCGTAAAGAATGTGTTTCGACCCGCCTGCCAAACAGGATTGGAGCTTGGAATGTCAGAGGTCTTCTCAAACCTGGGAAATTGGAAATTGTCGAAAAGGAAATGATGGCGCATAACATCACCATTCTTGGACTATCTGAAACCCATCTAAAAGGCTCGGGCCACCTTCGTACGGATGAGGGCAGCACGTTTTATTTCTCCGGGCATGACACTAAGAGCATAAATGGTGTAGGCATCTTGGTACCACGCAGTGTCAAAAACAGTGTAATGGGATATAACACAATCAGTGACCGCATCATGACTATAAAACTAAACTGTAAACCATTACCTATTAATATAGTCCAAGTCTATGCGCCTACAGAAGATAATACGGAAGACATCGACAGTTTCTACAACACCCTTGAGCAGACTCTTTCAGCGATGCCAAGACGAGAAATGTTAATCGTCCAGGGAGACTGGAATGCCCAAGTTGGTGACACAACCGGTGACAATCACATCCGCGATACGATCGGGAAATATGGTCTAGGGAAAAGAAGTGCCAGAGGGGAACGGTTTATAGAATTCTGCATCGAATACAAACTGTCAATTACAAACACGTTTTTCCAAAACCACAAACGACGGCTCTATACATGGAAGTCACCAGGAGACAGATATCGGAACCAGATAGACTATATAACCATAGACCAGCGCTGGAGGTCAAGTATCGTAAATTCAAAAACTTTCCCTGGAGCAGATTGCGGCAGCGACCATAACTTGTTAGTGGCTGAAGTGCGAATACGCTTAAGATCTCCACGGAAGTTTGTAGTGAATTCAATACGGTTGCAGAAGCCAGAGTCACTACAGTTTAAAAATCTTACTGAAATGGCTTTTGAAGAACAAACTGTATACACTGGATGTGTCGAACAAAAATGGCGATGTTTTAAAGACAACTTGGCGAAAACATTTGAGAGCGTAAAACAGAGTCGCAAACCGCAGGACACCAAAAAGAGATGGATGAGTGACGAAACCTGGAGCGTAATAGAAGAAAGAAAAGATCTTATAGCCAAAACAACGCCTACGACCAGTAATGAGTATTGTAACCTCAGCAAAAAGATCCAGAAATTATGCAGGAGGGATAAAAACCAGTATCTTTCGGGCATTTGTGAAGAAATCGAACAACATGCTGAAAAATACCAAACTGCAGATCTGTTTAACAAAGTAAGACAAATTACTAGGCAAGTCAAAGCTCAGTCATGGGTAGTTGAGGACAAAAATGGCAATGTAATAAGCGAGGTTGAGAAGGTGGCAGAGAGATGGAGGGAATACTGTGCTGAGCTATACAGTCTGGATCAATCTAGTACTAACCCAGAAAGACCAGATGGGAGGTGGGTTGAAACAGAAAGCCTAGAGCCAGATATCTTGCTCTCAGAAGTTGAGTCAGCGATTCAAAAATTAAAGCCGAATAAAGCTGCTGGCTCAGATAGCATAACCGCAGAGATTCTGAAGGCACTGGGAGAGAGAGGCAGGTTAATACTTCTGGACATCTGCAACGCAGTATGGAAAACGGGCAAATGGCCGGAAGATTGGACGCATTCTGCAATTCTCCCATTGCACAAGAAAGGTGCTACTAGGAAGTGTGAAAATTACCGAACCATAGCGCTCATCTCTCACACCAGCAAGGTACTCCTGCACATCATCAACAATCGGCTCCGATATTTCCTGGACTGGCAAATTCCCCAAGAACAAGCTGGATTTGTCAAAGGAAAAGGCACAAGAGAGCAGATACTCAACGTCCGACTGATTGTTGAAAAATGCTATGAATTTAATACCCCAGCAGTAATGTGCTTCATAGATTATCAGAAAGCTTTTGACTGTGTAAAGTGGGATAATCTTTGGGAAGTACTAAGTGAAATGGGAGTACCTCGTCACCTCATACTGCTTATACGAAACCTATATGTTTCAGGCCGCGGTTCAGTAAAAGTAGGCGCTACAACATCAAAAGTCTTCAAATTTGAAAAAGGAGTGCGACAGGGATGCATTATCTCGCCCATCCTCTTCAATATATATGGCGAATACATTATGCGTAAAACGCTAGAAGAATGGGAAGGTGGTGTGATCGTGGGTGGCGCAAAGATATCAAATTTGAGGTACGCAGACGATACAACTCTACTGACAGCCACTGAAGAGGAGATGGCTGAACTACTGCGTCGGTTGGAAGTAGTAAGTTTAGAGCTTGGTCTCAAGATTAACCGTGCTAAAACCAAGATCATGATCGTGGACAGGGCTAACGTTCTGCAAGGAAGTCCTGGACTCAGGGGGTACGACATAGTGCAGAACTTTACCTACCTGGGTTCAGTTATAGCCAACAAAGGAGGATCAGAACTTGAAATCCGACGACGAATTGGCATGGCAAAATCAGCGATGAGCCAACTGGAGAAGATATGGAAAGATCGGAATATTCTCAAAAATACCAAATTGTACATGGTTAAGACACTGGTTTTCCCGATCTTTCTGTATGGCTCGGAATCATGGGCTCTAAAAGAAACTGACCGACGACGTGTGGATGCTTTTGAGATGTGGTGCTGGCGGCGCATGTTACGCATTCCGTGGACCGCTTTTCGGACAAATGACTCCATTCTAAAAGAGCTTAACATCAAACAACGCATGTCTGCCATATGTCTGAAGCGAGTACTACAGTATTTCGGACATATTGCACGGAAACCAGCAGACAATCTGGAGAAGCTCATAGTGACCGGAAAGATGGCAGGAACGAGATCCAGAGGTCGAAGCCCAACACGATGGTCCGATCAGGTGGCTGAATACAGTGGCTCAAAAGCAAGCATAGCCATTCACGAAGCCACCGATCGTGATAAATGGCGGTCAATGGTCCACAATGTTGGTCGGGGCCATCACGATGCTCAGCATTGAGCGATCGCCTAAAGGAGGAGGAATGTTTACTATTTGAGAAAAGTTTTCTCCCAGAACGCAAATTCTAAGTCAAAACTTGAAGAAGCTGCAATTGTCCTTATCGCACTATCAGTTCGGGCGTTTAGCGGCGAGACAGCATCAATTTGTTAAAATACCAATTTTTCTGTAGGAGCTTCTCTTCCCGTTCCTCTTAACAGCTTTATATCTCAGGGTTATAGACGTAGTGCAGTTCGTCACTTGCGACCAACTGCGGCAACTTTACTGAATTCTCTAATAAAGTTAAATCATCCTATATTTTAAATAGGTACCTAGTAGTTTTTAGCTTCGGTTTCTTGCTCAAGAGTTAGCCCCTTCCAATACTAAATTAAAACATTCGTTTATTTACTAACATCGCTTTATTGAAGGCTTTCGACATGGGTCCTTTAAACAAGGACGTCATGACGTCACAGTCTGAAGTGAGAGCGAGACCGAACCAGGTTTTGGTGTAAGGAGTGGTGCAGTATGCGTTTTTGCTGGTGCATTTCTGCAGTTTTAGGTGTGGTTTAAGTAATAAACATATGAACGCACATATTATGTTTATTTAATATCCATCTCATTTCAGTATCAAAATTATAATTCGGGATACACACATTCTAGTTGGGCAAATACGTCCCGTATTTGTGTAACTTGAATATGTTTAGCCAAGGTGTAAGAACAGATACCCGCAATATCGATAATTATCCCTTTTTTGACATGAGTAAAATGTTTCATTTATGCCTCACATACCCGCAGGGGAGTCGGTGTATATAATATGTATGTGTTATATAATATCCGATAATTATCCTCTTTTAAGTACTGACAAGAAGAATTTCAAGAAGGATTTATAAATATTTGTTTAAAGATGCGAAATAAAGGTACTTTCCTAATTTAATTAGGGGGCTTTATTTCTTTTTGCACGGAGAATCACCGAGCTGTGATACCATCTTCAAGAGTAAGAAATTATTTCATCAGAAAAACGTGAAACGAAATTCCCAAGACTATTTTATCTGTTACATTACGGGTATTTACCTGCAAAAGGATTTTCCATTCATTATTCCATTGAGGACGTTTACGAATGGAAAAGTCAAGTAGTGATTACTACCTGTTCATAAACGCATCAAATAAATATCTACTCGTTTATAAGGATAACCAAACACGAACTACAGCAAAATGAGTCAGACTTTTATTATTATTGCAAGGTTTCTGAGATTATAATTGTTCGTTACTTTATTTACTGCAGAGTTCTCCAATTTATGGGTCTTTTAAATATTTCTTATTTAGTATGTTGATTTTGTCAAATACGAAGCTTGAAGTTGGCTAAGAATGTTCAGTGCGTATCAGAAATTACTTTCATATATTTCAGATATTTTGCATACTAAAAATAAGCTTAAGCATTCCGAATGGTTAGAATAGCGTAGTAATCATGACCACTCCGAGACCTACGTGTAAAAGTGACGTCATCTTATGAAATTCAAATAATAATAAAAAATAATACTTTAGGTGCCTACTTCGCATTGCTCAGATAATGTTAAATATTAACAGATACAATATTACAAGAGCATTATATGTATCTTAGAAGTCCTGTATAATTTAAATAGGTGCATGAGGCTTGTCAGTAGTCATATACCATACAAGGATTGTATTGAATTCCTCACTGCATACAGTATTTGACAGCAACAGCGCATAATTCAAATACGACAGCCGCTCCCGCTGCCGCTTCCGCTTCCGCGTGTGCCTTACAACGGGACGTTAGACAAAAGCGTTCGCCGGTCGGCCTTCGACGGACCGGTTGGCAGCCCAACCGCTTACTTTCGCATTGCATCCACGCGCCACCTCGCAAACTGACTTATTTCGACTATTTATTGCTAAATTCAACACTTGTTATTGTAACCAATCGAATAATTAGGTATTAATTCAAAGAAATATCGGCGAAAAGCAATCGCTCCATTTTGTCTACGATCCCACTAACAATAAGAACTTAACTACATATATTACTTTATATAACTATGTTAATGAATGATGTTTGCAAATAAAAACCTTTTTACTCATTGAGATATTATTCTGAATGACTGTACTTTACGATTTCTTTTTATAAAAGGATCTTCTTTTCAAAATATACCATAAAAAGTTCTCGCTTTAAATAAAAACTTAATATAAATCCCTCGTTGTGATGAAAGCGTCGTTTTACTCGGCATTACAAAACGACCAGTGCGCGGCTCGGTTTGAAACCCGGGTCCGATAAAAATAATTATCGATTTTGTGACATATCTAAAAGTTAAACTACCTATACACTATAAATTAGTAGAAATTATATATAAGTATAACTATATGTAATATGTAGAATGGTGTTAGGGCATTTTGAGAATACTTGCTTGAATTAGTCTTCAAGTAGAAAATCTGACGTCAAACACCAAGTGTTAAATAAAGTATCGTCTAAATTACTGATTCGTGATAGAGATTGTCACAGCCTTCATCACCCACACACATGTAAGATAATATTGTCTACGATACGACCACAATCGGTGTCAATATTCGGTCGGCGTTTATTTTTTGACCCACAAATTAACTGACACATTAAGATATTGGAAACAGATTTATACAGGGTTATTGGTTAAATCCTAACAATCTCTTAGAGTTGACTTCTGCTAGTCCTGACAAACATTTTGAAATGAAAAAACTAACACAAAAATATGTGTTCATTTATGTGTTTTTGACGGAATAAGCACGAGGACTAATGTTAAAAGTCTTTTGTGGCTGTAATTTAATATTTCATATTTTTTATTATTTAGCTCGATGTAAATATTCAAAACTCTATTCAAAGGGAATGCGAGCTTAGTAATAAAAAATGACAAATATTAAATTACAAGCAAAAGACAATTTTAACATCAGATAGTCGTGCTTATTCCGTCAAATACACATAAACAAACAAAAAAAAACATCTCAAAGCGTTTGTCAGGACTAGCAGAAGTCAACCCTAACAGGTTGTTAGCATTTTACCAATAACCTTGTATATTATGCCAGTGCATTAGAATCTATATAGTTCCGTCAAAATACATCGCTATGTCTGAGCACCCAACTAAATTGAAATCGAATCTGACGCCATATTAAAATTTTATTTTTATTTTTTTAAGGTCCCATAAAATTTAAATTTGTAATTTAGCATTGTCTTTGACACCTTTCTGCCACCCTTTCGGGTATATGCAGATGTGATGATATAATACGGTGTCGTCCGAGTTATATTTAAGAAAAGGAGGAGGTTCTAGTTTCTAATGTTTTTTGTGTGTGTTACCTCATAGCTGATTACAGGATGTACCGATTTTGTTTATTTTTTTACATATTCGAAAACTAGTGCTTGTCATGTGGTCCGGTTCAAATTTGTTTGAGATCTGACGAGCAGTATTTGAGTTATCCCTGATAATGCGTGCTTTACGTTTGAAGTCAGTTTCTTTGAGAAAATTATAACAAAGGCCTTTGACTTTGAACTCACCTGTTTGAACTTACCTGTTTATGAGTAACGATGGTTTGACTTTAACGGGAGTTTTTCAAAGAAAGGCAACTAACTAACGAACATGCAGTTTCCTAATAGTTGTTGTTTCCATTAACAAAAGGACTAGGTCTCTCAAATCTTCAAAAGAGCTACGATTATTAAGTAAACCTTTTTTTCCATTATATTAAATGCATTCAAAATTTGCTTCGCTCAGTCTGCTTGCTTCGCTCAATCATCTTGTGTTTTATTATTACTTAGGAAACTCATTTCTAAGTAAAATCGTAAACAATGCTGATGAGCATTATAAAATTAAACTATTACAATATTGTATTCCTGAAAATGTAGCTGTTGATACTGTTATAATTTTGATCAACTTTTTTATGTTATTGTGAGGGTGTCAGAGGTCACGACCGAGGTTCACTTGATGTTAAGCGATAACTTCTGCCTATAACAGATGCAATTGCATGACAAGTGATAAACTGCACAGCGCCCGTCTTCTGGAGACATACAGTTGTTGAGTCTCATGCACCTGTAATTTTACTGGCTCTCAAGGACTGCCGGATCACACTGATAGGTGCATCCACAAAACGGCCTCCCACGAGGAGGGGATCGAACCATGAACCTGCGGCATTGTAGTCTATAGCTTTAACCGCTCGGCCATCATTGCTTCAAAACATGTAACACATATACATTTTTTTATTGTAAAGCCATATAATTATAGCTAAATCTATTTAATAGCTTCAGGACATGCTCCGGTGTGACAATTGTGGGCAGAAATTTTGTATTTTAGTAAATATAGAATTCAGTAAGTATATAATTTAGTATTTGTTTCGTCTGCAATTTTTATGCCTGATAGGTTAGCTTTTGACCACTATCTCACCTGATCAAGTGATGATGTGGTCGAAGATGTTGTTCAGGCTAACCTATAAGTACTGGCTCTCAAGGACAGCTGCCGGAACACACCGCTATAAAATCATTACGGCCACGATGGAAGGAATCGGTGCTTGGTAGGCAGCAATAAGTACATGAGTCACTTAAAATTCCTTGGCCAACCGCGACCACTCTCCAGTTTCAACCAAACATCGACTTTCATACATGACCTTCGGCATAACCCGCTCAATCAGAGCAGTTTTAAGGCCGAACTGGTTTAATTAATTTATGAAGTAAAATTGTAATCATGATCACCTGTACTTATGTAATATGAAGAAATTATATTAATAGTGCAAGTAATATTTACTCATAAATTGTAGCTTTTACTTTAGCCGTCTTGGGTATCATAGTAAAGTGTCAGTTTTTCAAAATCCGCTACCTTCTGGTATTTTTCCCTTAGTCACCTCCTACGACACCCACGGGAAGAAATTGCGTGTTTAAAATCCATTCATAAGTATTCGCAAGTTTAAAACAACATTGCTCCAAATTTTTTGATTAGTTATTGAAAATCTATGCACATTATTTACGCGGACTAATCTCTACCTATGACAGATGCATTTCGTCACAAAAGTCTCATGTGCCTGTAATTTTACTGGCTCTCCAAGAGTACTGCCGGAACACACTGTTAGGTGCTTGGTGACAGATTTTTTACTAGAGGGTGGTAGCTACCTAGGCAAACATTCGCAACATACATTTCCACCATGAAGCTCAAGCCGGCGGTGGGCATCGAACCAAAGACCTGCGCTACGGTAGTCCATAGCTATAATACATACTGAACGAATTTTTTAATTATTACTTCTACACAAGAAAAATACCTACATACTTGGGACACTAAGTAGATTTTAAAATATCTATAATATTATAAGTGCTTAGTGCTCGTTAATAGGTTGAGTGCTCATTTTATATTATCCATCACTTTTCGTTTCACTTGCATAGAAAGTGTCTGGCAGGTGGGCACTTGCAGGCTAGCCAATCAATTGACCGCAAAGAAGAGCTTGTGAATTAATGGCTTACTAAAAATATCTAAAAGAATACTATATCAGCCGGATTATTCACTGCTGAACACAGCCTTATGCATTATAGGGGGGGTTTGCTATAATGCCCGCGCTTGGCAGGTGTCTTGGAGATCGGGGTAGTTCTGTCAAAGAAAATTGCAGTAACAAGGCGGATGTTTTTTTACTGTTATGAAGTGAAGAGACAGTCAAGTCATCTGCTTTTTAGTCCATTACAGATTTTCTGTTTACTTACATGACAAAAAAGCCTGGACAATTCCACCTCTGCCAAGGTATCTTATATTTAAATTATATAGCTTATCACCTATATAATTTAAAACAAATATTGTAATAACTTTATTATATAGTAAGTATATAACACATTGTTAAAAAACGTTTAAAAGAATGGCCCCGAGTTTCTTGCCCGTTCTTCTCGCAGTGGCTCTATACAATTTATTTGCTGAACTTAGCAGTACAATGTAGAATATTTCAATACTAAAATTTGTAATTGAACTTCATAAGAGCGTCGTAGACGCCTAAATTGAATGAATGATTTTGACTTTGACTTTGATATACTTCACTGAATCACCTTCCTCTTTCTATTTGACACTGCAATCATTTCACTTGCTACAGTGTCCTTTGCACTAAAACGCAACAATGAGGGTAGTTTGTAATTTGATTTAGTTTGTAAGTAAAAAGTGTTCCTGCAAATTACAAATCGTTCTGTAATAATAAAAACTTATGTTTCTAAATGAATCTATACATTACATTCCTCAATACTAACTTTTACTTTGTACACGTAAAATCATCCTAGAAAAAAAAATGTCACGGCAAGCATATGAAACAATCAACTTTTTTTACCTTGTATTGTTTATTTACACGATATCCCCCATACGTCCCAGTACTCAAAATTACGATCACAACGCCACGTCCCAAAGTAAAATGGGTCTGAAATTGGCACTACTTTTGCTCATATATGAGTCACGGACGTGTGAAACACGGTACAAAAATTGTGTGATGAATCATATCTGATGCATGGGACAGGGAACCTGTTAAGACTGAAAGAGAAGGAAAACATGGGCCTACTTCATATAGTCCCTCGATTATATAGTTGGTTAATAAGAACGTCGATTGTGTTGTCGTAAAATCTTTGTGTGTACAATTTATTGGTGTACAGTTATTTTATAAGTCAGCAATAGACAGGTGTATTGTACAGCATATAGCAATAAACGGTGAGCTGGCAAAACAGTTATCAAGCAATACAACTTGCCTAACAATCGCAAAAGCTTGAGACATATGACACTAAGAAAGATTAGGTATACTTGAAACAATCCTATCCTATCGTAGCTTGCCTACACTTTCTTAATTAATCTACTCGGTTATGGCTTGGATGGTATCCGTGCTTTGGATCAGTCCTGGTTGTTATCTTAGGGTGGAAGTCATTTATGCATATTGGTAGAGCTTTTGCGAAAGCCCGCTTTCCTAGATACTACTTTCAGTAGAAAATCTGTCACCAAGCACCTTAAGATGTGTTCCGGCAGCTGTCGTTGAGAGTCATGTATTCTAGGTTAGGCTGCACCTCTTCGACCGTATCATCAATTACCGTCAGGTGAGAGAGTGGTCAATGGCACAAACAACTTTCAATAGACTACTATCAGATATATAAAAAAAAGATGGCCAAGATGACTGCAAAGCGTAGCCTTAATGGCACCATCTAATGGGAGAGGCTTTTGTTCAACGGTGGACGCTCTAGTTGTTGATAATGATAATATTTTTCTATTATCACTTTTATTAGTAGGTATTAAATCATAACACATCTTACGCGTTACAATTTAAGTTTACTGGTAACATAATATAAATTAATTATCTTCTATAAACCAATTACTATATTAAATTCAAGGGGTAGCTACCCCAACAATGAAAGTTTCCGTCAAATTAATCAGTTTAAAAATATTACCCAAGCTAAATCATACAAAATTCCACACCCCAATGGCAGCGCCATTGTACCTATTAAACCCCCTAGTTATAAAATATCGATAAAATACTCGTATATATATTAAGGAAGCGGACATTACTTGACGACTGGAAAATTAACAAACTGTACGAATCCAATTTAAAACGAAAAAAAGGAAGTGCATGTCAGGTATTTCCTCATGCATGATTCATGAGACAACCTTAGTACGAAAATTATCCATAATTTGTACTGAATAGGCAATTACTACAATTCAATATAATAATACATTTTGAGTATGTAAGTGGCAATGCTCCTGCGTCAAATAAATCAATAAATTAATTTTTGTGTATGTACATACTCTTTTTGTTAAACCAAGATACCTATAGATTTATTATGGTCTATAAAAAAAGAACATTGAAAGCTTTGTAGAATTTCCAGTTTATTCAATTCTAATATGGTTATGTTAACATAACACATATTCTTGACATTTTATTTTTCCATGAGGATCCAAACTGGTTATTGGGGTGTACACACTTTTGACCTTCACCAGCAGGATGTTTCGATTTCTTTTCATTCAACATTTGGGCAAAAAGTAAAGATATAACTTGTTTTTTCTTTGCTTTATATAATATTAGGTACTTATACGGGCAAACAATAAATCGAACATGCGAGATACATTTTTTCTTAAATTTAGTTTTTGTTTTATTTTTAGTTTTAGATAGATTATATTTTTCATCAAGGCTCCTTTAATAATTGTAATTATTATACATAAAGTGATACATTTAGTTTTTATTCGATACAACTTTCCACGATAACTCTTTTTGTTCATATCAAATTATGCCTTCGCGTATATTATATTGTATTAAATAAAATAATAAACAAGTTAAAATAAACTCATTATTTAATTAAGTTAATAAAATGAATGGTTGTGACAGCTATGTAAGCAATTTTATCCTCCTGAAAACATGTATACGTTTATAAATAGGATAAATCTGCGGCAGACATTTTTTGTTATTAGAAAATTCACGTGTCATCTGTTTATTTTAGTTTCATTTATAGCCGGTTTAATAACGTATGTTTGTAGCACCATTCATCGGTAGGCAAGTGATAAACACCAATGATGTGATTGCATATTTCGAACAGGATCAATTTATAATAAGAAATGTCAACCTGTGATAAAGATCAAGCATGTGACAGGATTCAAACCATAGGCGTCAAATCTTTACTCACTGACGCATGAAGGCACTCATTGCTTTGTTTTTTTTAAATGTTATTGTGACGGACGGAACTAGCTCGAGGCCCACCTGATGTTAAGTGGACTAAGCCTCTGCCTATAACAGATTCATTTCGTCAACACGAATTGCACCGTGCCTGTCACAGTGATACGTACAGTTGTTAGGTCACATGTGCCTGTAATTTTACTGGCTCTCAAGGACTGCTGCCGGAACACACCGTTAGGTGCTTTGCGACAGATTTTCACTTGATCGCTAGCCAGGCGGGCATTCGCAAAATGCCCTTCCACTATGCATTGGTGTTGCTGTATCATTATTTTTTCTTAATATTAGGTGCAACGTCTGGCGATATGTGGAAATTCTAATACTTATGCTGAGCCACACTGGGATATAGAATTAAAATGTTTTTCGATTAGTTTTTAACATATTTGTATATATGTTGAACCGACCGACTTCGTATTGCGCAGTGAACTTGCATCTAAGGAGCGTCTGACGAAGTATATTTTACATATACTTTGCATAAATTATACAACTTATTTGCTAATACTGCATAAGTGTCTTAAATTTATTGTTTTCTGATTATGTGGGCAACAAGATCAATCTCCTAATTTTATTATAAGATTTATGTAACTAATATTGCCTATCAATATCCGAAAAGGAGGTCAATATCGTAAATTATAGGGTTTTTATCAAATTCAGGTTTTTATTTTGTGAAACTACGAGGATTTGGATTAAATAAAAATTGCTAAAGCTCCTTTATATGAATGTGGCTGAACAAGCACAAGGCCCACCTGATTTTAAGCGGTAACCTCTGTCTTAACAGATGCATCTGTTAAGACATTTGTATGTGTTTGGCGACAGATTTTCTATTTGAGGGTGGTGAGCAGCAAGGCAAGCATTCTGAAAATGTCCTCCCACCTTGCGGTGAAGCTCAAGCCGGCGCGTGGGGATGCGCCATGGACCTGCGGCAACGCAGTCTATAGCTATAACCAAAAATTCCTTTAAATTTACTTATTTAAATTTGTGGACTTTAACTTAGGTATTGTTTCTAATTATATACGCCTGTATAACTAAAAATATTAGTTAACAAATACACTTTGGTTAAAAAACGAGTACGAAATTTTGTAGGCTCTCTATAAATGTCAAGTAGAAAATGTGCTACCAAGAACATTACGGTGTGTTTCGACAGTTGGTTCCCAATTTCTGTTCCAGCCTGCTATTTTATCTTATCATCAATAACCAAGACGTAAGTATAATTATAACGAAATTAAAAAAAAAAACTTCTAAGAAAATCTCTGAAGAAGGTAGGGTTAAAAATTGAAACTCGAGAATAAGTATTGACCTTTCTACTAACGAAGACGCACTCCTCCATATTTTTTAAGAGCAATTGCAACTACTACTTCCTACGCAAGCCATTCTATTTTATTGTTTTACTGTAAGCACTATCAGTATTTAGGTACACTCAAGCTTAGACGTACCTAGTGTACAAATGAGGCCTACCCTGACAAATCCACATCAATAATTGTATTTTAAAGGATCGCGCCTTCGTAATTGAATCTGTATTGATATCTTTACTTAAATAAATACTTCAAAAGACTTCAACTTGAACAGTTAAGTTCATAAAAAATATATCTAAGATTCTAATAATAATATAGAGTGGCCACTAATTCTTTCAACCTTAGCTGAGCTGAGATGCTGAGAAACAATGTGATTGGCATTGGGCATGTAGAGCGCCAAGTAGAGTCTTAATTTTTACTACATTTAGCTAATTATAACGATCGGCAACAATAGAACAATAGTTGCTGTTAAAATTGTTTTCCACGAAGGACAGGAACATAGCGATTGTATTACCCAGCCTGTTCTAAGAAGTTTGGTTAACGTAATAAAACTTATTAATTAGATAGTTCAATGAGTTAGTGTTGATACCTGTGGATACTTTTTGTGGTATATATATTTTTGACAATCTTTCGATTGTTTCAAAAGTATCGTTTCAGTCATTTGTGGTGATATTTTGTATATGTTGTAGATTTTTCTGAAATTATACTGAGGTGTTTATGGTTAATTTTGTGAGTAAACGTAACTGTCTAATTTTGATTCAAGCTACTCTCTCTTGGATCAAATCAGATATAATGTATATACATAAGATAATGTTCTAAGTATGTATGTATATTTTTATCTTATTGTTTATGTACATGTTATTTTAATATATTACGATCCCACCCGCTGGAAAGAAACGGAGGGTGATATTTAAAACTGCTCTAGTTCAGCCCAAGTTAAATGCATACTTGGTGTACAGAAAAAATACGACTGAGTAAACAGTTCCAATAACCTTTGCTGTGTGCTTGAAATACAAGGAGTAATCTTCATCCTGTTGTATATTTTACCCGAAACCCATACTAGTTCACTAGGGGATGGTAGGTACTTATTTCGGGAATAAGCCGTCCATTTAGGTATAACGTAAAGTACTTTTTTATCATGAAATAAAACGTATGTTACTGACGTAACTACTTATTAAAATATGTAATAAGACTATTAGGTATACTGTGTTTTTGTCTGGCTAGTTTTTTAGAACAGTTTTCTTTAATAATTAACTACATAAATGCTACAACATAATATGAATACATAATAAAGTATGCATCTCCCACGGACATGTTAAGCATAATGTGGTAAAACGTGATGATAGGTCACGTAATATCGACGATCACGCGCAAAAACGTTATTTAAACGTATGTTTGAAAATGTAGAGGCAAAAACGGTAGACTATACAATTAAAAATATATATTGTGACTTTCGATTTGTTGATTTCGAAATAATGAAGACAGAAGTTACTAGAGCAATTGCGTGAACTGTAGAGGGTCGAACTTTTGTAAGAGATCAAACCTCTGCAAAGCAATATTTTGAGAAATTTTGCAAAACTGCAGGTTCTTAATATTGTAACTGACTTTGTTTTTTAGACTTTATACCTAGGTAGGCTTTTTTATAATAGTAGATAGTAGTAATAGCAAAAAAATTTAATTTGGTACAAATTTACGAGTGGAAAAATTGTAATCATGTGTGGGATATAATTTTTCCTCGTAAATTTGTAATGTCATTTGCAAAAAATAATATATTAAAAAAAAACTTAATGTTACCATGTCATTACGTGATAATTTGAACACATAACTGATACAATATGTATTATAATTTATTCAAATACACGGTCTATTTCGGATTAGAGTATGTCCAAATGGTAGTTTCGATATTTTATTAGGAATAACAAATCGTCTTTGAATGACCGCTGCCGACTACACGCTCTATAAAACATTGTGATAAAATATTATTATTGGCAACCGTCTCAGCTCGCGTCGAGCCCGTTGAAGTCTTTTCTTAAGAAGTTTGCATAAAAGCACATGTTAGGAGCTTTTTCTATATTAGAATGTATTATTATATTTAAACAAGTACGTATTATATTTGATGCCATTTTGAATATACTGTTGAAATACTTTACTTTTAATAACATATGGAATTTTTATGGTTAATTATAAAATAAAAAATACTTACGTGCCCGAAAATAGTTTCCGAAAAAAATGCACTGGCACAAAATCCTCAATAAGTTCCCAGCACTGGCACAATAATTCAAAATTTAAAATTACAGACGGTTAACGTTCCGGATTCAAAATTCGAACGGCAGCGTCCGAGGTGCGCGCGCGAGTGGCGCCCGGTCACGTCACGTGCGCCCGCCCACCGACCGGCGCAGGCGCAAGAGACACCTGTTACCCTGCCAAGTTAAAAAGTTACAGTAGGTACCTACGTAGAGTTTAATAATAATTCCGCTGACGGCTTTGTTCCTCCATTCCTATAATTCAGACATTGGACAGCTTAATTCTAGATAATTTGCCTGCCTTTTACGTGTTCAGTGATAAATCTATAATACGTGTTCCTGGTGCGATGAAGGTAGAATCAGTTGAAACACATGATATTCCCCATCCTATATCCACCTGTACTAAATATCCTGCTCAGTGCTCGTTTTACGGATACGAGCATTAGGTTTCGCTGAGCTTGAGCAGACAAAGCAGAAAAAGGTTTTACGTCGGCTTTTTATTTTTAGTGAACAAATAAGTTTTAATTGAAATAAAAAAAAACTTAATTACCAACATAAACGAATGATAGTATACTTATCTAAGATATAATATAATTATTACAATTTTAAGTGATACATATAATGTTCTTACAAAAATACGAGAATATAAAGTAAAACAAACAGGTGGGGCACCCCGTCTTCGGTAGACCCTCTTCCGGTCTCGGTCCCTTGACGATGACGTACATCTTTAATTGAGCAAGGAGGTCATTAACTTAGGGTAGCATAAAAGATTGAAGGTTCACTAGTATTAAAACCTTTTGGTATGTTACGGTATTAATATTATAATAGTTTTAATTTTTAATGCTACAATTTTCTGTAACTAATTAACATAAGCGCTCGTAGCGAAGTTTACTTATCTGTTCTCAACCGATCAGCAACGTCGCCCGCGGTCATGAGTTGGATGGGTGACCGCTAGTGACATTACTACTGAGCGTTTCCGTGCTTCGGAGGGCACGTTAAGCCTTCGGTCCCGGTTGTTGTTGTTGTCTTACGATGGCAGTCATTATAGCCTGGTGGTAGGGCATTTTGCGCCATGCCCGCCTAGCTAGCTACCACCCTCAAGTAGAAAATCTGTCGCCAAGCACTAAACGGTGCGTTCCGGCAGCTGTCCTTGAGGGCCAGTAATTCTAGGTTAGCCTGAACAACATCTTCGACCACATCATCACTTACCACCAGGTGAGATAGTGGTCACAGGCTAACTTATCAAGCATAACAAAAAAAAAAGATTACTCCATTGATTATGAACTGATTTAAATGATTCTTTTGGTGGGTAGAGCATACTTTCTAGTTGGTACCGAGTGAATTTTATCAAAATACGATGAGTAGTTTGCAACTCTGGTAAATTGTGAACAGTATTTTGGGTGAGTGAATGATCTTGAAATATTGCTTTCAATATTTATATATATCTCTAAATAGAGTGAATTTTACTTTTTAATAGACTGAATCCTATATAAGAAAGTAATTCAATGTCTACTTAGACACAATAAGAATTTTTACTTTCTTATAAGTTATTAAACCTTTGAAAGCAGTTTTCTGAAAGCATATGTTGGTACTTTGAGTTACTCTTAATTTGTGCCTTTACTAACAACCACTACAAACAATATACAACACCATGGCTACTACAATGAAAGAATTTAGGCAACCTATAGGCCATCACAGGCCCACAGGCATTAGGCAGCCCAAATGTTCCAGCCCACTAACATTTGGCAGCGTGCCCAGCAGCTGATAGGTAAGTTAATGGTTAAAATTCATTAGATGAATCACAAATTTTCCTTTCCAACTACAATTTACAATAGTAACTTTACGTTCACGATCGTTACAAAATAACAATCGAATTGATTTGAAACAAAAAACCGTAAAGTACCTACTTCTAATCCTTTCCAATCACGACAATATTAGCTCTAAAACAAGGACAATTGTAAATTAAAACTGGTCTTATTTTAAAACTATATCAATCGCAC
The DNA here is from genome assembly GCA_963890685.1 of Plagodis pulveraria. Classification (NCBI taxonomy): domain Eukaryota; kingdom Metazoa; phylum Arthropoda; class Insecta; order Lepidoptera; family Geometridae; genus Plagodis; species Plagodis pulveraria. The sequence continues at coordinate 10,350,618 of OY982950.1, forward strand.
ATTTTTTTCGTATCAATTTGATTGATTGATTTGGTTAACGATAATACCACCATATCTATAAAACGGCAAAAATATAAGTATTTTTTACACAGCTGTCTGCCTGGTGAATGGTTCTCTAAAAATGTGTTCAGTCAAGCTTGCGATATAACTTTTTAATTTAGTCGGTTAGCTTCGGCTAGCAAGCTCGTGCAATCGCTAAAGCTCGGCCAGGTAATAAGCTGTTATCTTCCCAGGAAATAGTCAGCATTGCCCGGTTATTACGACGGCATACGATGCATTTTGTTCTATGCCATAATAATCTTATTCTGTTTAGAAAAAACATGCCGTTCATGCTACGTAAAAGTAATAGGTATCGCTTCGAAGGTGCATGCATCGCTGCAAAGCGGATAGAGGTCGTTAGTCCTTTCTATTATTATTATTACTTCATTTTCTTCGAGATATTTCTTTGTAAACAATTTGTATTGAAATATTTCAACCTGTATTCGTTTTGATGTCTGTATGTGTTTACATACATAGAACCTATCTAAGTAGGTAAGTAAAGATCTACCTATGTTACTTACTTACACAAAACAAGTATAAATTATTTAAAAAGTAAAATATCCGACTGCAAATAACTTATTTTCGTTAAACGTTTTTCGTTCCATTGAACATAAAACTGCAAGTTATATATATTAATGAATTTGTGTTTTAAAGCCCTTCATTTTGATACCGCACTCGATAGGTTTGGGAGAAAAAAAATCTTATCTTACATTTGGCGTCTGAACTCCGCCATGTTTTTTTATTTATTTATATGTAAATAGTGTCACTTTTTTTTTTTAATCCTGGTTGTGGGCGTTTGTGACGTCACGTCGGCTTAACACGAAAATTAGGCGGAATTTTCAGTTATATCTAATGTTTTTTTATATTTATAAGTGTTTTATTAAAATATTAATTTAATGTTTTCTTAAAATATTTTAATAATATTTGTTATTATTAAATAAGTGGGTACTCTAGATTTTTTTATGTTATTGTGGCGGAACAAGCACTAGGCACACCTGATGTTTAGCGGACAAACCTCTGCCTATAACAGAAGCATTTCGTCACGCACTGGGCCAGTCACCCTGAGACAGTATCATGTGCCTGTAATTTTACTGGCTCTCAAGGACTGCTGTCAGAACACATTGCGTTAGGTAGTTTGCGACCAATTTTCTACTTGAGGGTGTTAGCTAGCCAAGCGAGCATTCACAAAATGCCATTCCACAATGCAAGTTGTAATGCACAAAAGTGCTTGAGTGTTGTTGTCTTATAAAGTAATCTTATAAAGTAATAGCGCCAAAGAATATCAAAAATATTTAAAATTTCAAGCGCCAAAACAAATTTAGGACGAAATTCTCCTCTTCTAAGGATGGGTCGTACTTACAACGAGTTAAATTCTTATTTTAATGATTTAGATATATTTCACGATTCATTTAATGTGTTTAGGAGTAAATTAGTTAAGTCCCTATTTGGGGACATGTTCTGACTTCTTTTACATTCAAGGAATCGTTACTTTTTTTTTTATTGTTTCCCTATTGTTTTATTATAAATATGAATTAATCATTCGTAAAACAATCAATGGAAAAAAAAATAATGATTGCATCAAATTAAATTATAAATAGATAACACAATGAAATTGATATATTAAGATAGTATTTACATTTCATAATTAAACCTATCAATGTTGGTGTAAATCAGTTCTATTCATCTAAACTTTTTTTTGTTATATAACCGTTTAACTCACTTTTGAACAATGTTGTAAACGCCTGTAAAAGGTATATGTATCAGAACTTAAATATTAAGAATGTCCCTTATGATGATTTAATATGTATACTGTTGGTGTTTCTTAAATAATTAAATAAATAAATAAATAGCTACGTATAGAGACGAATTACTTAGCATTCCATGGATTTACCGTGCGGGTGCCGGATCCATAGCGTTGCAGAGGAGGAGGCCCAAGTCAATATGCCTGGGACTTGCAACCCAGTGAGTAAGGTTAAGGGGCCGCTTTATGATGCATCAATGCTCCCTTTCACCGCTCGAGCCTCCTCCCCTGCCCAACCAATTTTGGTAAGATCCTACTTGCCTTGGATACACGTTCTAGGATGAAAGTCACGGTTGTTCTGACAGGCCAAGGTCTTTTAGTAGGGATTTCGCTAGCCTAAGGGTATAGGCTAGCGAAATCCCTACTAAAAGACCTTGGCTCCGACTCCTACAGCATATAAACTAACCACATCACCGTTTTTGGTTAATTCACTTGTTAAGTCATAATTATTGTTAGTTTTCATTGTGTGGTCTTTAGGTATGTTTGTTTCCCAATAAGTTCCCTTTTTCAATTAGTCATAAGATTAGATTATAGGATTATATTCTTAAAAAACTGACTAAAATCAAAACGGTAGGTACCGTTAGATTAACTTTATATTTCATATCTACGTCAAAACAAGAAACTATAATACAGTGCCACCAACTTAACTGTGCAGTTCTCGAGGGCGCTATTGGTCAAGGAAATCAACTACAAACTGTCACAATTTGAGGGAATGTTGTAGCTCTTTTTTCTGCCACCTGAACAGATAAGTTGGTCGAACTGTACTTCTCACTTGCCCAAATCACTAACAATATAGCACCAAATTAGACACCACAAGTAAATCGCATATCAGAAACAATTTTCACTCCTCCGAACCCACCTGAGTACTGTTTAGCTGAAGTAATTTTCAATTATTGTAATAGACTGCGACGCCAGTCATGTTGAGGGTAACCACATTTTCTCGCCTTCTAAGTATTTCGAAGCGCTCGTAGCGAAGCTTACTTAGCAAAGTTAAGCAACGTCGCCCGCTGTCATAAGTTGGATGGGTGACCGCTAGTGACATTACTACTGAGCGCTTCCGTGCTTCGGAGGGCACGTTAAGCCGTCGGTCCCGGTTGTTATCTTAGGATGGCAGTCGTTACAGCATGGTGGTAAGGCATTTTGCGAGCCTGGCTAGCTACCACCCTCAAGTAGAAAATCTGTCGCCAAGCACCTAACGGTGTGTTCCGGCAGCTGTCCTTGAGAGCCAGTACTTCTAGGTTAGCCTGTATAACATCTTCGACCACATCATCACTTACCATCAGGTGAGATAGTGGTCAAAGCCTAAACTATCAGACATTAAAAAAAACCATAGAATAAAATAGATATTAGTAAACAATACATAGTATAGTAACAAAGTCGCTTGCCAGTTTCTGTCCCTATGTATGCTTAGATCTTTAAAACTGCGCAACGGATTTTGATGCGGTTTTCATTGTAGATAGAGTGATTCAAGAAAAAGGTTTTTAAGTACATGCGTAAATATAGTAAAGAAACACTGGTCGTTTTAGAGGATCTAATGTGACGTCGTAAATAAACATATTGTTTGCGCTTACATTTGCATACGCTGGCTGAACCCTACGAGATAATTTAAATATTGTTATGTTTGCAATAACGCCTGCTTGGCGAAAGAAAGAGAGATAAAATTATGGTCATGTGCATTCGAACCCGCGTCCATCCACCCCTTTAGCCGGGGTATGCTTTAACAAATTGAGCTGAGATAACACAGTGACTCATAACCCTAATTTTTGCTCTCGTTCTTCAACCATCGTATCGTATGTAAAAAAAACATAACAATAAGCCTCTCACTCCCTTACTATAGACTGCAATACTGTGCGCAAACTTCCTACCCTCGTGTCACATATTATTTTGAGTCGATATATTATTTTGTTCTCTAACAATTCTCTACACATAAGGAAACAAAAAGAAAATTCTTTGCCAATACATTAATATTAATTTTGATTGATATTGATGACCTTCCTTGATTTCAAGTCTGGTCATCAATCTCAAATGTGCAATTTGTATTTAATTTTTTGAATTTGTGTTTGACTGTGTTTATTAATTTGTCTTTGTTTCTTGCGATTGTGATTTAATTGTAATTGTCTCATGACGTTATTATATCAATAACTAAATAAATGAATGCAAGAATATATTGTAGAAAGTGCATATTTAAACAAAATATAATCAGAAATATAGTTTTTATGAAGCAAAATATAGTCACCTTACGCAAACTAACACCTAAACCATGGAAAGCTTTCAAATAACTCTAGTTAGACTCTTTATCACAAAGTAGTGATTTTGCGTAATTGTAGCAGTTACTCGATGATAATATGTGATGGGTGAAGTGAAAGTACCTACCGACTAAAGAAGAAATAGAAAAAAAATGCTGAAATTGAACTAGGTAATAGAAAAAATAGAATTAGAAGCAGCCAATTTGTCTTTTGTTCTAATTCAATTAGGCGTTTTTTTTTTGCTATTGCGATGGTGCAACCCCGTGCTTGCACCATCGCAATAGCAAAAAAAAAACGCCACCCGCACCTGGTGCTAAGCGGTAACCTCTGAAGTGGCGAACTACACTGCGCACATCACCCATTACATAATAATTGCTTACATTATTAGAACTACAGGTATTCTGATTCCTGTTTAACTACGCCAACGTAAGAACCTTGAGAAAACATTTAACAATTTTCTGAAGTCATATGAAGTTAGCTGTCAAAAATTGTTATCTTACCAAACTATGTAAATCGCTTATTAGCGAGCCCATGTTCGTTGCAAAAGCAACCTGGCCAAATGGGGAATAAAGGACAGGTTAGATGTGGAATGTGAGTGTGGTGCCCCTGAGCAAAATATGGCACACTTACTGTCATGTCCCCAGTGCCCAACCTGCACACAAGATGACCTTAAATATGTATCTTCCAGGGCCGTGGAGGTGGCCTCCCATTGGGCAAACATTATTTAATATTCAATTAGCCATTGATACGAAATGAATAAAAGCGAGCCCATTTCAATAACTACATAAAATACAATAAATTGTTACCTATAATAACAAAATTACAAATATACGATAGGAAAAATTTAAGTCATGTGCGGGAAAAAAAAAATCCTATCGTATATTTGTAATTTTGTAATGTAATTCGCATAGCAGGCGTTATTGCAATCCTAACAATATAAAAATTGTTACCTATCAGGTTGGAAACAGCATCCACATAATTTAAATTATCCTGAAAACCATCTTACTCGTATCTAAACATATTAATATTAAAATTACTTGTTTTAGAGAATAGTACCTACCTACTTACAATATATAAGCTTCACTTATGCGCTTTGAGAATTACGAAAAGTAACAAACGTAGATACAGTTCTAACGGCTTATTATGCATATTGTTTCTCCTGGATCAGCTACGGCATAATACTTTGGCGAAATAGTGTAGATGCTACAGATATCTTTATCATCCAAAAAAGTGCATTCGAATTTTAGGAAATACAAAACTTCCCGACATAAATATAGAAAAATTTCATAGGCCCTACTATATTAGATTTAAAATATTAACACTGGCATCAATATTTATTATTGGATATATTAGAAAATTGTAAGTTTATAAAAAAATATCCCCAACATTTTACAAAAATATCAGATGAGCGAAACTGCCCAACACGGTCTAATTATAAACATAATCTGGTTGTGTCTACCTCGAGATTAGAAATGCATAGTACAGGACCAAACGCAATGGCCGCTAAAATATATAATAAATTACCGGTTCAAATCAAAAGTATAGAAAATGTACACAAATTCCTCCGAGACCTAAAAAATATACTGCTCGAAAAGTGTTATTATACTCTTGAAGATTTTTTTAAGGATGCCTCGATTATGGAATAGATCGTTCCCTTCCGCTACACATTGCTATACCCTATTAGGGTCAATATGTACCATTCCACCTAATTTTGGTTTGTTTATATAAGACATGTAAACCGCATTTGTATGTACTAATGATTGCAATAAATGATTGAGTATTGAGTATGATTGAGTATATTTGTTAATAGTATCTAAACTGGTATGTATTTATCGTTTATACATGTAAGGTAACGGTTTTTTCCTGCAATGTTTTCTAGTAATAACACTTCGGCTTATCAATTAAATAGTTTTTTATGTAAGTGTTGCCCAGTTACCCACATCCCACGATCATCAGTAACAAGTAACCTTAACCTTAGAACACCGTGACCATGAGCATGAGACAGGAAGCGGCGGCAAGTAGGGCTCCCGTCCCGTGCCGTCAGCGGAGCGCGACCCACCACACAGTATGAAGAAAGCCGGTGGACCTAAGTATATTTATTACGTATTGGTATTTTCAAAAACATAGGTTTTTTAAAATGCCTAAGAGTTTCTAAGTTGAAATCGGACTGGACCACTATGGCCAGTTTATGAATGAAATTCTATTGTTATAATTATCGCCGATGGTTGAACTGGCCGGTCGCTTCTTCATACAAACGCCGTAGGGTGATCACTCCCTTATTTGAGATTTCAGGTCCAGAATTAAGCATAATACCGATTGATCTTGTCATTATCTAGGCTTGTATCGTAACGAAATTTCAAAAAGATAATCCAAAAGTTATGAGCCTCGAAAACTTTCTATGAAAATGTTTTGAGGCTCATAACTCTCAAGTTAATTATCTTATTAAAATTTCGGCATTATACAAGCCTAGATGATGACGAGATTAATAGGTATTATGCTTTGTTAAATCCTGAAATAAGGGAGTGATCACCCTACCACGTTTGTATAGAGAACGGGCCGGCCAGTTCAACCTTAAATGTTTACCATGGATAACAAATAAATGACTCATTTGGTAACAAACGAACTTTTCTAACTTTTATTTCGTATAATTTGTATTAATTAAGATAATAAGAATAATTGTTCCTATATTTTATATTATTTTGATTGAGATCTGTTTTGTGCTTTAAATAAATAAATAACAATAAAATAAACATTATTTCGATAAATTATATACCAACGTAGATAAATTAGGGAATTCTTAATTTATAATAAACATCTTGAACCCAAAAAGATATGAATACCTATATTTCGTTATTGGAACAAAAACAAATGATATTTTAATTTGGTTTATTATCATTGTAATATTAATGACATGTAGGTAATATAAATGTAAGACTATGTACATACACTACATGATTTTCTGTCATGTATGGAGTTCTATGGAGTTTTATCCTGAAACTAGGGATATAACATATTTCTTTTATTTAATCTTTTAGAGGTTACATGATGGTTGTTAAATTGTAATAGAGTAAGATATTTTGACTGTTTTAGGAGTAGCCAAGTGTTCGTTTAAACTCGGTGAAATTCTGTACTGAGCCTAATATCTATGCTTCTGTTTTGCCAGTTTCTCGATTTATTATATATTATATCCATAAATGTCAAGATAACAATTTCCATACAAAACGATTTAACAGATTATCTTTGGAAATACTTAATTTTATGGAAATCTGGCAAACCAGAAGCATAGATATTAGGGTCACGAATATACATGCAAAGTTTCACCGAGATTGAACACATAGTATTAAAAATATGACGAATCTACCTTTGTATGGAAAGCGCGCTGTGAACTCTAGGTCCTCTTAGAACTTACTGCTACAGATTTGAGTTTCCGATCTTACAGTAAGTACTTATTACGTAAAAAAGAGGTGTTACAAACTGTGCTTACTACCTACAAAAATAATTTTTAATTCTACATTCATAATATGTATATACCTACTTACCTACCTATATATACACATGCCTTCATACACCGAGAAGGTGGTTTATCCCGACGGAGTAATGCTTCTGAGATCAATACACTACCGTGCAAAGGCAATACACTGTAAGTCCATAAAATGCATTTTGAGAAAAGGATCAATAAAACTTTTTTTGATTTTATTTGATTATTCGTCTTCGTTATAACTCTAAAGTATATTTTTTGGTATAGTTTTCAAAGTATTTTAAAAACCTATCTAGCCATGTAGTATTTTCCTTAGTATTTTAAATAATAAGTGAAATATAAGCAAAAAAGTGTTTTGCCATGTCAAACTTCTTCGGTTATGTAGCAATTGTTGTGGCAAAACACTATATATGGTATTACAGTGTTTTACCTTTTCAAGTAAGACTTGTTATATTTTATTTTATTGAGTGATTTACTGTATAATATGATCAATTCATAATACTAACTGCGAGCACTCCATGTTATTACCAGCGTGGTGATGAAAAATTGTGATAATGATGATGAAAGTGAGCTTTCTCTATAATTTTAACTAAATTCTTTTATTTTTTAGGTAGGTACATCCTATGTATAGTATTTCTATCAATTACAGAAGCCATAATTTTCTCCTCAATCTACTTCACGTAAGAAGCACCAGGCATGCAATAATTTTCAACAGAGCAGTGTAGTGAATTACCAAGTAATGAACCAAAATTTCTGCCTATTGCATCTGAAAAAACCAAAACTTTGGTAACCATATCCTGGTTAGAGGGGATACCCTGATTCTCCCCCTGCGCTGTGCATGTTTTGTTCAATGGCTGACCTTTTGTTGGTATTAAATGGGGCTCTCTCTCTAACACATCGACCTCCATATTCTTACATGAACTTTTTATGATCTGAACAAAATCATTGAAATCGTGTACTTCTCGACGAGCTTTCAGTTTTTTTTTGTGATTGCAGCATGGACCCCATCTGCAGCCATTAAAGTATGACCCAGTTCGAAGTACTCAAGCGTGATTATTTGCAAGTTTGTCATTTTATCGTTACTCTCTGTATCTATCTATACTATATAAGTTGAGGATGTCGATGGCAGAGTTTCTTGGGAAGTTGAAGATATCCCTGGAAGATAATAATCTTGTAGTGAACTGTCCAAGTGCATGATGGTTTCGAAAAGCAAATGGGCTTTAGATTATTATATTCAGCTACTGGTAGCAATTCAGTGTAACTGACATCTTCTCCCAAGTTTTCCAAAATGTAGTCATTTACTTGCCATTCACTAAGGGGTGTGAATGGGCGGATGCGACAAATAAAAGTTTGATCCGATGTAAATTCATCTTATTGATATATTTGCACAGGGATATTAGGATCTCTGTTTCTCATAATGTTTTGTAAGTTTGAACTCAACTCAGAGGCCATAGTTGCAGAAGATGTATTGTTATGGTGTTGCACATTATTGTGACACAAATTCAGCAGAAGCTTGTTACGAGATCCACGCATTTTTAACATATAAACCATTAAACTATATAGTTAGCCCTTAGTGATTTGTACTAACGGCCGCAATGCCTAAGCGTTGCGCGTTATATCCCTTGCAGACCCCCAATCAAGCCACACCCTTAATAACCATTAATAGCTGAGCTCCAGCCAAACCCGGGCTGCCGTTTGATGACCGCAGAGCGCGTGTCTAGAAATGTTGGTTTATTAAACACTGTATAATTTTGCGCGTACCGTTTTGTTTTGGTAATACACGGTATGTTTGATTGCCGTGTTTTGGAGTTATAAACCGTAAAGCTTTGTTGAATACAGTGTTTTTTAACTTGTATTTTATCAGTATAGGTAAGTGTTAGTAGAATTATTTATTTACAGAAGCATAGAATACATTAAAAGAATACGATTGGGCCCTGTTAAGCCAAAACACTGTAACTTGACTTACAGTGTATTGCCTTTGCACGGTAGAGTCAGGTATATGTTTTGGTCTCATGCTCAGGAGCAAGCGTATCTACTGCTATCAACGGGCACAGTTCCAAACTCCAAACTGATCCTGACAAAATAACACCCAGGAGCTTAAAATTACAAAGTGATCCTTGGTGCCACTTCATCAAGGTCACTTTAAAGTTTTGAGGATTTCGAGGCAGTTCAGTTGAACAGCATTATTCTAAACAACAGTTTTAATGATAGTTACCACGTCCCAAAATGCCATAGCGGTGCATTCAACGCCTACCTCCTACCTGCATCTAATGAATGGATAGATAAATGCATAGTGATATCATAGAAAAGGAATTTCGTACAACTTTGCACAATGCATAAGTCTAGTCACAATGTGACCTTCAAATCATTTGTGGTGAGAGTGCCGACTCGCGAACTTCAAACCTTCATGGAAGCTGAATGTCAAGTTCCGGCGTTTCCTCCATAGTAGAAAGCCTTTTACTCATTGACCTATATATACCTAAATGTGTGGGGGAAAGTATGCCGGCCGGCATATCTGCACTGGTCGACTAATTTCGTTTGAGATGTCGCGTCTAGTATATATAGGTCAATGCTTTTACTACGTTTCCTCGGTCGGATACCGGACGCCTCGCGCATCGCGTCAGCAGAAAAATAATAGTTGTCATTTTATAAATTATTTTTTAGGTATATATTTTATAGGCCTGTGTTATTTATAATGCTAAGTTGCCTGAAATAAATGGTTTATTATTATTATATTATAAGCAAACACTACTCAGCCCTGTCTTACTTCCTCACTATCAGACGCTTAGGTAGGTACAGTCAGCAAAATAAATCACTTTACGTTTTCGTTTTTGAACGGATAGGTATCGAATATCAAACACCTTCAGTGTATTAGCCCTGTACTGTACTGTAACAGCCGACTCGTCCACTGCTGAACACAGCCTCCCCTGTTAAGGGGGCATTTGCCATAATCCCCACGCTTGGCAGGCGGCTTGGGGATCGCAGTGTAAGATGGCAGTTCTTTAGAAGGTGCTGCTGCCCATCTTCTAGTATTTTCCCCTGCAATTCTAACCCAGCACCCCACGGGTGTATTAGCCCAAAGAGGATTAATACCTTGTTCCAGCTAATTTTCAGTTTTTATTGTCTTTTCGTAGATGCAGTTGATTTATTGGAGGTTTCTTTGTATCTACTATCAATCTGAGAATGCTCGCCTGGTTAGCTACCACCCTCAAGTAGAAAGCATGTCGCCAAGTACCTAACAGTGTGTTTCGGCAGCAGTCTTTGAGAGTCAGTAAATTACAGGCACATAAGACTTATCAACTGTATCAGGGTGCGATTGGCGCAGTGCAGTTCATCACTTGTGACGAAATGCATCTCTTATAAGCAGAGATTACCGCTTAACATCAGGTGGGCCTAAGGTTACGAGTTTTTGGTATTCAAAGTTTAGTTAAAATGCCTATTTAAGGTTACAGAGCTTTTTCTTTTAATGTTGATCTAAAGTTTCATAATTAGTTAATAGTTGGCCTTGATGAGTGGCTCAATTTTGTTTTTAAGTTAAATTTTATGTTTTTTTGATTTATTACCTAATTTAGGTAAAATTATCTATGTCTGAAATAACGATATCTAACAATAATTGCCAAATCTTTTTCCTAGGAAAAAACAATGCATCTAACCAATATTTATATTAATATTAGTATGTCAGTTTAATCATAGATTTATTAAGATTCTAACTTGATGTCAAAGAACTAACTCAAGAATGCACATGAATTGATATGTCTTAATCTGGCAACCCTAGGTGGGCCTCGTGAGAGCTCTGTCACAAACCCATAAAATATATATAATATACAAATATGTTGTTTTGTATCAATATAAGAACCTCAACTTCCTTGTCTCTATTTTTTTCAGTAAGGAGGTTATATCTACATAAAAACTTTGGGAAGCTCCGCACATAAAGATGATCTCAAACTTGTACAGATTCATCAATAGTTACTACTGTGTGAACAGGCTTACAAGCAACAACAATGGATAAAAAATCCCCTCCACCAACGCAACGGTCGAGTCAATCGAGCTTTGGATTCCGTTGGATGAGTCATCGCGGGAATATGGAGTTACTATGGATACTCGATATTAATGTGTATTATTATTGTTCAGATAGGTAGTAAGCGATGAATAAGTTTTACTACTTGTCTAACTTATATGCTTTTTGGTTTATGAAGTAGTTTTGAATAAAACCTTTTTTTTTTCATTTAGGCATAAGGATTGGTTACATATAGGTCGGTACATTATTTTAATTTATTTGACATTGTTTCTCGTTCTCAGTGACCATACCGCCCTGTAATAACTTAAAATGTAATAATTTAAAAAAAGAGCAGTTGCACTTAAAAAATTAGATATCATTCAGTCTAAGGCGCTAAGAATAATGTCTGGTGCAATGAAGTCTAGCCCCCTAAATGCATTACAAATTAAATGTGCTAAACCTCCGTTATTTATTAGGCGTCAGTTTTTATCTGACCGTTTCTTTTTCCGTATACTACAATATCAGAACCACCCTCTCATTCATAAATTATTAACATTAGTAGATATCATTTCCTCTTGTCCATATTGGAAACATAAATCATAACCTTGTCTTACTAACAGCTTTGAAAAATTCAAGTCGTTGGAAGCTCCAACACATCGTTCTAAATATTTTGCTCCTTTTAACACAAACTACGAAGCACTTATACTTTCTCCCGTTGTCTGTCTAAACTTAGGCATTGATAAGGATAATTACAATGCTAATGCAATCTTTAACTCTGTTGTTGATGATAAATGGGAAGAGTGGCATCACATTTACTGTGATGCATCCAAGCATGGTGCCGAAGGTATTGTTGGGATTGGTGTATTCCATCGCGAATATAATGTTGTCCAAAAAATCAAAATGCCTCCAGAAACTTCTACATTTACAGGTGAATGTTTGGGAATAGTTAAAGCACTAGATTATATTTTACTTGTAAAATTGTATTTCGGACTCAATGAGTGCACTACAAGCTGTAGAAAGATCTCCACTTAAATCAACAGTCATATGCCGATCATCATTGAGATTAGAGACAAGTTGCATAAATGCTATCTAAAAGGGTATTCTATAACGTTCCTTTGGGTACCTAGCCATAGGGGCATAAAGGGAAATGAGAAAGCAGACCTCCTAGCGAATGAAGCTGTAGAATGTGGTGACTTGCATCCTTACATTAACTATTGTCATGATCTTGCAACTTTACCCAGACGCTACCTTCAGGATTCTTGGAATAGGAACTGGCGACAAACCTCAGAAAGAAAGGCCAAATATTACTTCTCCCTTCAATCTGAAATACAATTAAAACCGTGGTTTGCTAAAATTAATATTGGAAGGATGGCCACATCTACACTTATAAGACTACGTTAAGGACACGTAGTCCAGCCCATCTTGCAAAATTAAAGGTTGTAAGTGATCCTACGTGTGAATGTGGCTATCCTTTCGCTGATGAAAATCACATATTGCTCTCCTGTCCGTTGCATGATCGTTCCTCTTTCTTTGAAACTCTAATATCACTGGAAATTCAATTTCCTATAAACATTTCGTTTCTTCTTGCTTGCAAGAAGCCATCGGTGTATAAAGCTATGGCTGATTTTATGGTTTTAAACCATATCAAATTGTAATATGTATATACGGTTTCAGAATATTTATTAATCTCATAAGAATACAAAAATTCACTTACTGAGATTACTTAAACTAACTTAAATAAAAACAATGTGCCGCAGATCGTAATGTAGCTTAATCAAAATTAACAAGATAATAAATTCTAACTAAGTACTTAATACTAAGTTATAATATTCTATTTTATAAGTACCCTCCGAATGCGTACGTTAAGAATTAGACCTGCATAGCATTTGCTCGGACATATCGCAAGCGTGTTTATTAAGGCCATGTTCATAGTGACAGTGCACAGCAATTTTGTTTGGCATACAGCTTAGGGCTTTTCATTAATTTATTAACAAGTGTTTATATCTAAACAGAGACAAATGCATAAATTATAACATGGACATTTATATAATATAAACTATATGGATATTTAGAAATGATTAATTATTATAGGAATTTGTTATGATAAATCCTTTAAAATATGTGTCTTAAGTATTTTTTTAAATAGATTATAAGATTTTATTTCTTTTATGTCTTTTGGTAGGTTGTTATACAATTGAGCCCCTTCGTACATAATATTTCTTTTTCCAAAATTTGTTCTAGGTTTTCTTAAACAAATATTATTAGCTTGCCTTGTTAAAATTTTTTGTACGTTTTTCTGTTTCGTAAATGTTATTTGTGTATGTATATCCTTAGTAAGGATTTTTCGAATAAGAATACACGTGTTATACTTGTACATCTGGGATAGATTCATTAATTTATATATAATTATTATTACTGAAAATATATAAAATTTTATATATTAAATAACATAAAATATTTTCCTATTCTTAAATATTATCTAATATGTACTAACTTATAATGATAACAAGGATTTCCTTCTCCATCCTTTCTCTCCTTCTTAAAAATCCTATTCACTATATATACATTTATACTTTCCTAATCGTATGTCCCTATTTTTAATGTACGTTATCCTAATTCCATTAAAATTACAATACCGAGTTTCCCCGTTTTACTTATGTGTAAACTAAACAAAGATACAAAACATCTTGCGAACAAAAGCCGTAACAAAAAGGATATCTTCACAAGAAAACAACTGAAAGTTGAAACATGAAACTGGCATAATACGCAAACCGCGTCATAGCCAAGAAGAAAGAAAAAAAATAAAAAAACCTAAAACCTGTTCTGGTACAACCTTAAACCTTAACATAATAACCTTAACCGAGAAAATAAAGAAATGGAAATAATACATGTGCCTTTGATGGATCTCCTTTTTGGTTTTCATTTAATATGGGAAAACCGCAGACAAAAACTAGTGCGCGTCAGGTAAGACCAAGAACGTAGACTGTGGGAAAACCAAACAGGTTAGTCAGATTTGCGCTCTGCAGCAATGACTAATTTAATTGGGAAATTAATAAACTATGGAGTATGGACTAACTAATGAATAGATACAGGCGTTACGTTGCGGAAATCCATATTACGCACGATCTAGAAAAAAGATCCCGATCGTACGCTCGAAAAGTCAAGACCTAAGGATGCTTCGTGTAGAAACGAAACGCGTCGAAAAATTCTTCCGGTATGGCTGCGTGGCGTTTCTGACGTCACGTCATTTATTAAAATATTAATTTAATGTTTTCTCGGAATATTTTTAATATATTTGTTATTATTAATAAAATATGTTGAACATTTACTTATAAGTGAAACTACATTAGCGGATTGAATCGCGTTTATTGACCGAGTGAGCACGGAAAGTGTAGCTTAGAAGCGTTTTCGTATCAGCTTGGGCAAAAATGCTTTCGTAAGTCTGTCGGATGTCCGAATGATGAGAGTTGAATGAGGATGTTCCCCACAACAGGTCGAATTTCGAAACCAATTTTCTTGAAAGTTTGTCAACAGGTTTGATTATATGGTATTTGTTTGTCCATTAAGTTTTTGAAATTTTATCAATACGGTATAGATTTCGGTTGAAAACGTAAAGAAAAACATGTCAGTCGCATGTCTTCAGCGCACAGAGCTGCTATCTTTCTACTATGGCTGCTAGTTTTAAATTATTTGTGTCCCGACGACGTTTCAATCACTGTGCAGTGAATGAGGGTAGATTATCTGTCACAAAATATTCCATACGATTACAGTCCCACCAACTTATCTGTTCAGGCGGCAAAGAAAAAGAACTAGAACATTCCTTCAAATTGTGACAGTTTGCAGTTGATTTCCTTGACCAGATGCGCCCTCGAAAACTGCACAGTTAAGTCGGTGGTACTATACTAACATTCAACTTAGAAAAATCGTAGCGAGTTCTTGATTTATGGTAGTATTCATTTTGTAAGGGAGATTATGCTGAATCTACATAAGTATAATGTACAATATTTAACTTAAACCGACTATCGCAGGTCCCTTTGGCAAATATGTTTCACAAATATTAGCGAACTGCTTTCACAATAGAACTGGAGCGCGTTAACCTTGCCTTATCTTATGTTGATGGTACTCATACCTAACTATCCGTGTAGTTTTTTTTATTCCTGATAGTTTAGCGTCAGTCATCGTCGTGTCTCCTTCTACCCGAATTTTGCTGATACAAACATGAGGTTGGTACCTATGACAGTTGCAATTCATGACAACTCACGAATTGCACTGCGCCCGTCACATTGAGACATAGTTGTTAAGTCTCATTGTGCCTGTAATTTCACTGCTGCCGGAACACACCTTTCGGTGCTTGGCGACAGACTTTCTACTTGAGGGAGGGAGCTAGCCAGGCGGGCAATTGCAAAATGCCCTTCCACCATGCGGTGAAGCTCAAGCCGGCGGCGGTGGGGATCGAACCAGGGTACTGCGGCACGGCAGTCCATAGCTATTACCGCTCGGCCATCATTGCTTCCGAGAAATATAGGTATAGGATAATATATTATTTATTCAAGTGAATCATGCTAACTTAGTGGCTTCTTCTGAGTGGTTTTAACTTTTAATCGGATATTTGCGCTTTGTGAGATATTTTGATTGATGACACTGGCAAAAACTGGTGTGAATCAGTGGATGTATCTTCTAATATTGGAAGATTCTCGTAATCAAAGTTACGATCATTTATTCAATTTAGGTGTCTACGAAGCTCTTATGAAGAACAATTATTAAAAAAAATGCTTTATAAAGAGATGTTACGGGCTTTTAGCAAATGATCTTTCAGCAAATGGTATAAAGAAAGAAACACTCTGAGATAATATTATTTTTACATATGTTGGTCTTATTTTTGTGCCTTAATTTATATATAGGAATAAATAGTGATAGAGAAAGTTTTGCATCAATGGTTAAGGCGATAATGCATCGAAAAGACGAATAGTTGCTCCGAAAAATCTGCAGTTTTATCAGAAAAAAAAACCTTTTTTGACCAATTTAAAAAAAAGGAGTAGGTGTTCAATTATATAGTGCTGCATTTTTTATGTTTGTTACCTCAGAACTTGTGACTGGGTGAACCGATTTTGATGATAAAATTTCATCTAAATCGGTCCATCCTTTTTTGAGTTACACGTATATGTTCTATGGTTACACTCCAATAACTGAAAAGTGTTTTCCTGTCTTGATGATATAGTTATTGATAGTGAATGACAATCGGTTCAGTAACTAGCAAGAGTCACAAAAAGGGTGAAAATGGAACCGACTTCAACACTCAAAATTGTGATTTAACTTGTCGAAGTCGGTACCATGCGCACAATATTGTGGTAATAGATACTTTGGAACTATCATGGTACCGACTTCAACAAGTTATTTCACACTTTTGAGATTTGAAGTCGGTTCCATTATTAGGTAAAAAAAAATTGATGATGGCTTTTCGTGGTCTCTTAATGGGTATCGATATATTGTATTAATTATGCATTCCTGAGAACATTGTCATATACAATAGTACCTTACGGTCATGACATCAGAAATTCTTCAAATAACAAACGCTGAACCGGGTATTGTTAGATCAATCAGCTGATTGCCAAATCCCACTGAGGTATCTCCTCGTACTAAGCTTAAAAACTTTCGTGAGTCACATTACTTTCAAGGTGATCATCTCAAGCTTTTTCTTATAGCAAGTACCTTAACATAATAGCACAAGAAATTATTTATAAGAAGTCGAACATACTTTTACAGGCATATTTATTGCGAAAAGGTGCTAGGTAGTTCAGTATTAGCCAGAGTTGTACATCACTGGCTTCTAAGAATTTGTTCAGGGTTACGGGGGCTGGGGTGTCATCGTCCGTCTGGTAATGCTGACGTCATGTTTAGTTCCCCAAATATTGTTGCTGTTTTTTCGTATTTTTTTTTTGTTGTTGTTGGAATATTTTTGTCCCACGGTTTCATCTTATTATTTCTTATATTCAAAATATGTATTTATATTCAAAACCTACAAACTTTTTTCTGTTTTATTTGATTTTACATGACTGGAGGTACATATAGATAAAAGGACTGAGTTTATAGCTTAGATAGCTTAACTTCTCGAATTTTCATATGTTTGTTTCAACTTTAGTTAAATTGATCGATTTACTGTCTATATGAAAACAAATGAGTTAAAAAATATAAACAGCAAATATTGAGCAAATGCTGGCTTATTAACTCTAGCATAAAAACATTCACTTAATTAAAAAAAACACATCTGCACTGACAAAAATGATGTCACTCAGGATGATGTAAGGATTCCAAGATATATAGCGATGTGTTCGTTTAGTTAGAATAAACATCAATGTTATATTATTCTATTTTAATCCACATGATTGCAAACAATACAAAATTCTTTATTGACAAATAATCTTAAGTAAAACAATTTAAAATATTACAAACAATGATAAATGTCATTGGACAATGGGCGGCCTTATCGCTTAAGAATTTTTTTACATGCAACCTTGCATGGAGAGGATTTACAGAATATTGTGGCCTAAATCACAGCACACATGAGTAATTTCATAAAACATTACGTACACTATACTAATATAATAAATACATAAATTAATATATGGTTATATACAAACGTATATTACCAGGCAGATCCTTCGACACTTTATCATTTTCAAGTGATTTTAAAAGTTAAATGGCTTGGGTTTCGCCGCAGGCGGATACTCCGTGAGAGCAGTTGCATCCTCGTTATAGGTACCTACTTTAATGTTTTGAAAGGTGGAGGTGTGTTTCCATTGTATATACTATTGCATTGTATATACTATTTGGGGACCATAACCTCTCATCTGTCAAGCGGCCAGCAGCTTTAGTGACCCTCGCTACTTATTACTACTTATGGGATCGATTGTCATTTACTGTCAATGACTATATCATACAGATAGGAAAATACTTTTCAGTTATTGGAGTGTAACTCTAAAACGGCTTGACCGATTTTGATCAAATTTAAATGGAACTACACGGCAAACATCAGCTTTCAAATAAAAAAAAAACATCGCTCCGGTATTCGCCCAACTGTCGAGGTGCCAGGTGCTGGCATTCCTCTTCGGGTGCTTTGCACCTTCTCCCTTGACAGCATCGACAAGCCCTGCAAAACTCTTCACCACATCGTCATTATTTTTCTATCCATAAGCCAAGCCAAGCGTTGGTACTTGGTACAACAGGTCCTCTCTAACAACACAAGATCCCATAAAAATAATTTTGCTAACAATTTAAAGTCATAATTATTTTATACATTTACCATCAGTTTCATGGCTGGTGGTTTGTCCAACCGACCAACCCTCCTTAGGAATGCTCACATTGGTAGTTTACGCGCTTCCTTCAGGGTAATCAGTGTTACAAAGAGCCACTGTCTTGAGCCTACAGCAACATCTCACTTACAACAACGTGAATGGTGATATGCTGCTTACTTTCCCCTTTGTCACCTTATATTGCCTTTCAATGCAGGCCATACTTGTTCAAGGTTATTACTGTCAAGATTGCAGCGGACTTGAAGCGGCGTCCAGTATGCTGTGCATCCCTATCATCTGAGGATTGGCTATGTGGATTACAACAAGTATAAATTTATAAATAAATTAAAAAACCCGATGGCATTTTTTTTTATTTCATAATACTTATTGCGCCCAGAGTCCGCCAGATTGTTTTACATTTTTTATTGTATATACTTAGTGTTACTAACACTATCAATGCAAATCTAAGGATATCTCATACATTAAAATCGGTTAAGCCGTTTAGAAGTTATGGTGGAATAAAGAAACTCACAAACATACATACATGAATTTTAATATTGTTATGTTTGTAGCACAACATAAGTTGTACTATAGATGTCGCTCCATCCCAATAAGATGGTTAAAGAACGATAGGAAAATTTTTGAGTTATGACGTCATTGTCATATTAGCTCAATTGATTAGAGCATACCCCGGCTTAAGGGTGGACGCGGGTTTGAATCCCGCACATGACTTAAATTTTTCCTATCGTATATTTGTAATGTTGTAGTACATACATGAACCCTGAATACATAACACTCTTTTTTTTTTGGCAGTCGTGTAATAAATTCATATTGTTTAGTTAGAATTTTACCGATCCAAAAAGTAGATCTAAAGGCTATAGACCACCCACGATCGTGAGTTTACCGTCTAGTTTGTCTTGAAACAATGGTGACGGACAATAATGCGTGAGATTTAAGAGTGATAATGGAAACGAACATCGAAATCTTCGGGTCAAAATGACGTCGTTCTCACGAAAACCACCTTTGATTAGGGGCCTTCTTAAGTCCCAATGACTGTGCATTGACTCATTTGTAAATATGCCACAAGTTTGCGGTCATTAACTTGGTTCTTCAACTTTAAAGACAATTTTCGCCTCTATAAGGAAATTAACTGCATCTTTGGTAAAATGGAATAAAGCATCACTTTAGAATCTTAAGGTCTCGGTTTTGCACGCTTTGGTTACCTGTAATAGACTGTTTTTGGACTTTTTTAATAATTACATTTTCAGTAGCAATACAGGGTCTAAACCCAGGTAGATAGGTAGAAGCTCGTTTCATAGTTTCTAGACAAAAAAAAACTTTTAATGATGATAAGTAGGCTAGCCTTTGACAACGATCACACCTGATGTTAAGTGATGTATTGGTCAAATCTAGAATGTAAATAGGCTAAATCTAGAATTACTGGCTCTTAAAGACAGCTGCCGAAACACACCAATTATTAGGCGTTTGGTAATAGATTTTCTACTTAAGAATGGTACTCGCGTGTTTTACATAAAATCACTGAATTCTTTTTTTTAGTAAATAATACTGGATAACTCACGTAAATAAGTCAGATAGCTCCGACTATAGTTTGACTATAGACAGTGCTCAGCGAGACGTCAACGCGGGCGTCCCGAGCTCTCCTTGAAAAAGACCACCGGATGTGGTTGAAAATGCTATAGTCGGAGCTATCTGACTTATTTACGTGAGTTATCCCGTATTATTTACTAAAATGAGTGAAAACCACGTTAGTTTTTATAACAAAATCACTGAATTCAACGATGTGTTACTTTATAAAAGTTAGAATAAACACGTTTGATGCTTTGCGGTCTAATCAGAATTATATAATACTCGTCATAACTAATATCGACATCTGGCAACTTATAGCGGTTAAAAGATACAGCCTCTTAAAAGTAGTGCGAACGGATAGCGTGTAGGCTTAGTACTACCTACTTGGGTCCCTTTTACCCCTGAGAAAACCTACAAAAGTTCGTCGGTGTACTTCAAACTTGGATTCAAACATTGGACTGTCTTTGCAGCACTCGAAACTCACTTTATGATTAGGTACATTTATACAAACATGTTTTATTCGACATCAATATTGAAAATAATCATTTTTCCGAATGTTTTAGTGCTCAGCAGCTCATTAAAAACTAATAGGGGCCATCTAAAGCCAAATAAAGTTTTAAAAACCAGTTTAACTGAAGAGGTTCGGTTCACCTTGACACCGTATAAATGTCAATTCAAAAATAACATTAGTATTACAATACAAACGTGTTTATCCTTGGCAAAAATGGTACAGTTTCATCAAAATGGAGTCGTGACTTGTGTACTCTTTGATGCTATATTAGCAGTTATGCGCTAGGTAGGTACTTAAAATAAATGTTAATATACGGTAAATTGGAAGGTCGAGGTTGCGAATAAGACAATATTTTCATGGCCGTCAGTAAGTATATTTACACAAAACATTATATATAAAAATTATAACTAAAACATTTTTTGAAGCAGTGAACTGCCGCGCCTTGCCGTATGTCCTTAGTTCATTGCCTAGCGCCGCGCCGGCTTGAGCTTTACCGCATGGTGGAAGAGCATTGTGCGAATGCCCGCCTAGCTAGCTACCACCCTCACGTAGAAAATCTGTTGCCAAGCACCTAGCTGTGTGTTCCGGTAGCAGACGTTTAGAGCCAGTAATTTTAGGCCTAGTCCGTTTACCATCCTTGATCGGTCGAGGACTAAATAAATCATCAGCTGTAAAAAAAACTGCTAACAAAATACCTGCCATGGGGACGTACCCAAAATACTGTCAGGATTGCTATTTTGGTTATATGCTCCTACGGTCAGAATTTTAATGGTATTTTGTGAATGCTCGCTTAACTAGCTACCAACCTCATATAAAAATCTGTCACCAAGCACATGTCCGTTGGATTCCGCCAGTTGTCTTTGGAAGCTAGTAGTTCAAGGTTAGCCTGAACAACATATTCAACTCACTGAGCATCAGGTGAAATGGTTGTCAAATATCCCTATATCAGTAAAATAGACTAGCCTATCAGTATAGTAAAAAAGGTACTTATGAATGCTTTCTAAAAGTAATTTTCACAATGTTATGTTATATGACAAACACAATAATGATTTTTAAATTAATAAGTAACCATTTAACATAACCTCCTTACATGAAAATCCTTAGGCCTTTATAATGATGCCATCTATTAGCAAGAGACGGCGTCATTCGAAGTCAAAGTGTGACTTACGGATGTACAAGTCCTTACGTTAGTAAAAAACCGTTAATAATATCACAGATAAAACGATCAGCGGCGCTTGTTTTGTTAACGCCTAGTTATAAAATTAGCATGTAATGAACACGTACTCGCATACGCTTAGAAACCACTTTAGATTTAGTTATCAAATCGCGATGTATAGGTAGGTAGGTACGTAAAAGTAATTCATTAAAAATTACTGAATAATTTAGAGATGACATACATTCAGAATATTGACTGTTAATGAAGCTCATTGTGGCGACAATGCACTTAAGCCTAAACTCCAGACCCTGGATATCCACCTGTCACCTTTATTGACCTTTATACCTACATATTTCAGTTCATTCACTTTTCCGGTACGGGCGCTGCTAAATAATATATATGGCAAAATACGTTTAACCTGATAGATAGAGCAAGTTTTTAAAAGCCATTATTTATTTTTTAATGAGATTTTATTATTTAAAGGGCCCTTGAAGTTGTTTACATACTGGGTAATTTTATCTTTCTTGGCATTTAATTTTTTTTTATTTTATTCAAAGATCTAACGATAGCAAATGTTACCATACTGAATTGGTCTATCTATCAGCTTAGCATACAAAAAAAATAAGCACCTACCGCAATAATTCACGTCACCATAAATAATAATCTCATTATACTCGGCAATAGATGAAAAATTAAAAAAAAATCATAACTCCGAAAATAAGAAAAATCGCGAAACATACATGGGGGTGATTCAGATAGCCCTCTAGGTCCTCTACCTCCCAGATTCAGTATATCACTACTTCTTGGGACACCCTGTATATTAAACTATTACTAGGGGTACAGTCAACAGTGCCTTGCCTCAAACATCGCCTTAAAATTGCTAGTTAGTACAGTTAAAGTGGTACAGTTTCAGCAGTATTTAAAGCGTTAAAACAAAGGTCATATATATCGGAATTATATCCACCTTTACCTTAACCTACTATATACCAAAATTATTTTTCACTTTAGTATTTCAAACATGTAGGTATTGCTGCCTGAAATCATGATTTTGCTCACTGAGTGAGACGAAGTATTTTTTTTTTTTTTTTTCAGATAGCGTTCGCGTTCAGTCTTTTAATGCAATTTATTGTCTTTATTATAATCACGAATTACGCAAGACTGAAAATATTTTTTAAGATTCATAGTTATCTATTTTTTTATTTTAAATATTTACGTATTGAATTGTTTTTTTCTTTTTGTATGTTATTGTGACGGAACAAGCTCGAAGCCCATCTGATGTTAAGCGGACTAACCTCTGCCTATAACAGGTGCATTTCATCACCACTCACAATTCACGAATTGCACTGCGTCCGTCACCATGAGACATAGTTGTTACGTATCATGTGCCTGTAATTTCACTGGCTCTTAAGGACTGCTACCGGAGCACACCGTTAGGTGCTTGGCGACAGATTTTCTACTTGATCACAGGCACCATTTCTTTCAAATCAGAACACAGTAATGTGAACATAACTAATAATAACAAATACTTTTAAAATATTTTAAGAAAACATCAAATTAATATTTTAATAAAACACTTAAAAAATATAAAAATATATCTAGTGACAATTCCGCTTAATTTTCCTGCTAAGCCGAGGTGACGTCATAAACGCCACGCAGCCAAACCGGAAGAATTTTCTTCCGGTTTGGCTGCGTGGTATTTTTATATTTTTTAAGTGTTTTATTAAAATATTAATTTGATGTTTTCTTAAAATATTTAAATGTATTTGTTATTATTAAAAATGGATTTCCGCAAAGTAAAGCCTGAATCTATGCGAACATAACTGCTTGGCGTAGAAATGGGCCTCTAGTCTGGCCCCGGTATGGTTTGCGTTCTGCTGTTTTTTGAGCTTGACATACATTTCTTTACATGTTTATTCACTTGTAGCTTGTCAGTGCCATTCTTTCCGGTTCTTGTGCCTTAACATTCCTCTTCAAAATCGAACGTATATATTACTATTTTTCATCGAAGTCTTCAAATCATATAATTATATTTTAATTGTATCACCGTTTATGTCCCTTTCATTGGTATACCGCAAAGTAATTCCTAATAGGCATTACCAACAATAATTGCAATACCGGAAATTTTATTATTTATTAGAAGATAATGAGAAGGAATGTGAAGGTTTGTTGAGAAACATTTATTGGAGTGAATTGACATTAAGTGTGTAGTCAATTGTTATAATTTGTAGATAGCATTAGTCTAGAAACCGGTTGGATCTAGGTAGGTATATATACTCTTCACTATTGGCATAGAACATAGTATAATAATACTACGTATAGAATGGACACTCCTCTCCCCCCATCAAACGAGCCTTCCTCACCCCGCCGCCGATTCTGAGCTGTCGCTGAGCTGACTTGAGTACGGGACGCGCAACACGCGCACGACGACGTGACGACGAAGCGTTACGATTGTAGGTTCGAGTATTTGAAAAGTTGAGAATGGGGTACTCTTGTGCTGTTTAGCGGTTGCTTATCAACTAAACGAGAAAAGGACTGTTTGTTGTGAATAATGATTGTTTATTATACGAGAACAACATAAATTATTATTGTGATTGTAATTATTACCATTACTTTATAATGTGAACTTGGAATGATACTTTTTGTATAGTGAAGGTATCTATTATTGTATAATTAATGGAGTGAAATGTGAAGTAATGTTACCTATAAGCAATGATGGCTCAGTGGCATTGGCTATGGACTGCCGCGCAGCAGGTCCATGGTTCGAATCCCGCCCAGAGCTTGAGCTTCACCGCATGGTGGAAGGGCATTTTGCGAATGCCCGCCTGGCTAGCGACCACCCTCAAGTAGAAAGTCTGTCGCCAAGCACCGAAAGGTGTGTTCCGGCAGTAGTCCTTGAGAGCCAGTGAAATTACAGGCACAATGAGACTTAACAACTATGTCTCAATGTGACGGGTGCAGTGCAATTCGTGAGTTGTCATGAATTGCAACTGTTATAGGCAGAGGTTAGTCCACTTAACATCAGGTGGGCCTCGAGCTTGTTCCGTCACAATATCATAAAAAAAATAAAAACCTACTCGTTTGTGTGTTGCCTACTTCGTACTTGGAGTTTGATTGTTGTGCTTGTAAATGTTTCTGAAGGTAGGTAAAGTACGCATCATCTAATAAGTCATAATAACAGCATCAAAAGATTGTTAGGTAGGTAAGTACATACAACAATTATTCATACGATGACAACCTTAGACTTCACGCACACTATTACGCGTGTACAAAAACAACATTTGTGTAGTGTCTGTGTAATAGGTAGTTAGAACGCGGCTTTTGTATAGAGAATAAGTCGAGTGTCCAGGGAGCCAAGTCTGCTATTACATGTTCATATTTTGCATAGATTCATTCAAGATTCATACAAGACAGAATTGGTAGTCTGCTAATCCCTTATGAATATATGAATCTAGGCTGGTTTGACGACATTGCCAACAAAAAATAAAAAGAGAGCAGTAAGGTAATTCAGAAAACAAATTCGTTTCGTTTTCATATGAAACCGAGATTGAATCAATATTGACTCAATATGAACGATATGAAGATATGTAGTCTACTAAAGACTACCAAAACTGTCAAAATTGACCAGGCCGAGTCCATTATAGATTCATATTGATTAGCAGACTTGACGCCCTGGGTGTGCTATTGGTACAATAATAATTAATAAAGTATAGGTATCTTTAGTATTGGTTTTAAGGTCGCTAACTGGGTACATAAGCAGTCATACCTACAATTGTTTTATAATTTTTAATCTTAATTAAATTAGACATTTGTCATTTCAGTAAAATTTTGTTATACGTTCCCATTCCCGTTCCCAAGGCAACGGTATACAAGTATAACAAAAATTAAAAAACACACGGTCAAAAAACATGCACACAAAAACTAACTTAGCTTGAAAACAAATATTCATAAAGGACTAAGTAAGCAGGAAAATGAAAATGTTTATTAGCACAGGATTATGAGGTTCAACAAGTTCATGTCCAGCGACACGCCACTTGTCATTTTGAGATGATGTTGATTTTTATAGTTCTTTCAACTTGTGATTCAAGTATTTAGAACAGCATTATAGGCAGTTTTATTGAATCTAGTCTAATCATCTTAATTTGTATAGTTTCAATACAAATAATTCTGATTGTCGGAAGAATGAAAAAAGTTGTTTATAAAATATACCTAAAAGTTATAGCTTACTTCTCACCTTGCCGTCTCGTCACCCAGAAAAAACACACTCTAATTCGTTGTCGTTTCATGTATAGTAATCAATCTGTGTATAGATACCGCGTGGGGTGGCCCGTGGGGTGAATAGTACCCCCCTCATATCTACTATACTAAGGGATTAGTCCCTAACATACCTGAAGGTGGGCAGCAGCACTTTCTGAGGAACTGATATCTCACACTGCGATTCTCAAGCCGCCTTCCATGCGTGGGGATTATGGCAGACCCTCCATATTGGGGGAGGCTGTGTTCAGCAGTAGACTATCCAGCTGATAGAGCATAGTACTTAAACATTTAAGTACTTTTGCACTCTTGATGTACATAACCATTGTTTTCAATCTTCCTCGCATGCTTGCCCGTTAATAATGTCTTAGCATTGAGTCCTTTTTTTCTATATGGTTTTAGTCATCATCATCATTAGCCGGAAGAATACCACTGCTGAACAAAGGCCTCCCCCATAGAACGCCACAAACGGCTATTAGCCACTTGTAACCACTGGCTAACCGCGACTTTCAAGATGCCGTCAGTCCACGTGGCGGGGGCCTACCAACTCTACGTCTTCCGGTCTGTTACTGTCCGGTCTGTTAGTCTACTGTTTTTAGTGCAATAATGTATTGATTTGATACTTAAATTATTGCACAAATAACCAAGCATTAATATAAGCGAAATCGAAACACAACCAGTAAACAAAGAAGTAAACAGTGGAGTGAAAAGTAAACAGTAATTGTGAAGTGTTCAGAATTTACCCTGTAGTGAGCTACGTGGAGTGCGTGGTACGCGGGTACTTTGTAAATGCGCGTGCTACTTGGGGACTCTGTAAGTGCGCTACTCGTGGTGTGTGCTACCCGGGGACTCTGTATCTGTAAGTGTGCTATGATTGGACTCTAGCTACGTGTGCCGTCCATGGAGTCTCACTGTAAACTATCAATATAGTTTCAACTCCCAAGTGTCACAAGGTATAGTCGTCTTTCCAAGACCCTTACATCATGTCATGAGTCATGACAACTAAAGGTATGCTCCGGTAAAAATATACTTAAAAATCTTACCTACAATTGTAATAAAAAACCAATATTGAGTGCAGCCATAATCTGAGCAGCAAATATTATTTAGCGTTAGTGAAATCTGAAAACGCTTGAAGCCGGTTCTAGTTGCGCAAGTGGGCGCGGGTCAGACATGCGTGAAATCGATAATATGTAATTGTGCATGCTGAAGAACGTTTGTCTTGATTTTTCTTTATACTTACATATTTCTTCTATCTGTTGTATGTGTTCCTTTTGGTTCCTTGATATTGCGTCACATCAAAGGACTAGCTGGATCTCTTTCATATTTATAACGCAGTATAATAATATACCCATAATGTTCATAATATATTTTGTAATAACATTGGTCAATAATTAGTAACTGGCTAGGACTCGCGTAATATTTACCAGATATTGCTCCGACCAGTTTAGAACTTATTTGAAGTTCTTCATCTGGGAGTCGAGAGTTTTGTGCGTATTTTTGGAATATCGACCATGTATGGATGCCGTGTTCCAGTGCGTCTTGTTGTCCGATGAAAGAAAGGTGAAGACGGAATGAGGTTATGTAAATCGATCGCACATTCTCCGAAATGAAACCTGTAAAACAACGATAAAATGGCAACTTTGCGTCTATGCTCGAGGATTTGGAGTCTAGCCTCCACCAACGCATCGTCACCAATAAGCTTCTTTGCTCGATTATCAATGGAGTCCAAGGCTTCGAGCTGGTATTTAGCCGAACCATCCCAGAGATGGCTGCAGTATTCCATACAAGACCGGACTTGAGCTTGGTAGAGGCTTAGAAGCTGTCCGAATGGTGCACAGCGTCGTTGCCCGCGCTCTACGCTGTCCTAGCCGGTTACAAAATAAAAATAATATGGACAAAACACGCGACAGCTTTTTAGCTGAGTTTTGGCCTAGATAGCTAAAATAATTACAGATTTGTTTTACTGTTTAATTTTAGATTTAAATTATCGAACAACGCCTACAGGAAAATGCAAATTAAACACTGCACGCAGGTCCAAACTCCAAACACAGATTGGTATATTATATTGACCTATATTATTAGCTCAATGTGTTATACCTATATCAAAAATAGTATAATAATTGAGGTAAGTATACTACTTGTACGTCTCAAGTGCATTTGTTTATTATGTATTATGTATGTGACTTACCATTTACCACAAGTTTGAAGCAGTGATGGCTCAGTGGCATTGGCTATGGACTGCCACGCAGCAGGTCCATGGTTCAAATCCCTCACAGAGCTTGAGTTTCACCGCATGGTGGAAGGGCATTTTGCGAATGCCCGCCTGGCTAGCGACCACCCTCAAGTAGAAAATCTGTCGCCAAGCACTTAACGTTGTGTTCCGGCAGCAGTCCTTGAGAGCCAGTGAAATAACAGGCAAAATGAGACTTAACACAACAACACTTGTCTCAAGGTGATGGGCGCAGTGCAGTTCGTCACTTGTGATGAAATGCATCTGTTATAGGTAGAGGATACCGCTTAACATCAGGTGGGCCTTGCGCTTGTTCCATCATAATAACATTAAAAAAAACATGTTTCATAGAATACAGTAACTTTTGAATACTTATGAGATCATCAAAGAACCGAAAGAGTTATCTGATGTTCTCGTAGGTACATAAAAGTTACTGTATAAGTAGAATATATACATTACATTTTCGTTGATATTTGATTATTGCTATGATTTATCTCAAAGGCGTATTTAAAGAACCGTAAAAAAATTAAAACAATATAATGCTTTCAATTTAACTTTTCAACACGCTTCTTTAATATATAATAGCAGAAACAGGTATCAGCAAAAACGTATACAGAAAAAAATTTATAGGAGATAATCAGATAACCCAGAGACTAGATTAATTGTTAATATGTCAGTTTTTTTTTATGCTATGAAGTGACGAGACGAGCGAAACGGTGCCTGATGGTAAGCATCACGTCTGCTCATAAACAGTTGTAGTGTCATTGATCTGCACTCGTCACTCCGAGACAGCCGTTCTAAACTCTCGTTAAGATTTTTTTTTTCTTTTTATCAGATATATTAACTAGTAGTTAACATAAGCTGCTGTTATCTTGTTAAGTCTCTGAATCTTTGCCTCTTATGCGATCCTTAGATTTTTTTTTATGTGATTGACGTAACAAGCGGGCCACCTTATGTTAAGTTGATTAACCTATCCCTATAACAGATTCATTTTATCATGTGACGAATTGTACTGCGGCCGTCACACTAAGACATACAGTTGTTAAGTCGCATGTGCCTGTAATTTTACTGGCTCTCAAGGAGTGCTGCCGGAACACACTGTTAGGTGCTTGGCGACAGATTTTCTACTTGAGGGTAGTAACTAGCCAGGCGAGCATTTGCAAATTCCTTTCACCATGCGGTGAAGCTCAAGCCAATGATGGGGATCGAACCAGGGACCTACGGTACGGCAGTCCATAGTTATTACCGCTCGGCCATCATTGATTCTTAGTGAGAAATGTCTAAGCAAATTTTATATAAGGTTTGACAGTAGCTTCTATGTTAACTTTCCTACATTGTTTCCCACTAGGAATGGCATATACCTGCGTTCCAAAGTGAAGGAATGAGATTAAACATTAAAAATTTGATGGACCGAAGGCAATAGAGATTTCTTAAGAGCCTTAATAGGCTTGTGCTTAGTAGTATTTTAGCTAAACTTACATTACAATACAACAAAACACTACAAGAAAGTCCTACGACTTACGGGCTCCGTGAATATATTCATACGCCTAATAAAAACACAATAGCAACAGACGATTACCGAAAGTCAAAATCTTTGTACAGGAGATCACTGAATAAAACAACATAGGTACAAATAAAGAGTGTATTACATCAAAGCAGGGCACCATTAGATATTACGTGCCGTATCCTCCTCTGAATCGATGGTCGAGGCTGCCGTAGGATGGGCGGTACTTGGGCGTGCGTTGGCTCCAAGGGCTGCGCCGGTTCTTGTAGCTAGAGCACGCGATCAAACTGTTCATCGCTGGAGGGCGTGACTGGGCCACGGTGATGCCGTATTGATTACTGGAATGAGACGAATTACTTAGTTTTCCATGGATTCACCGTGCGGGTGCCGGGTCCATCGCGTTGCAGAGGAAGAGGTTAGAGGGGCCTTGGACTTGCAACCCAGGAGTAGGGTTAAGGGGCCCCTTTACGATATATCAATGCTCCCCTTCACTGCCCGAGCCTCCTCCCCTACCTAACCAAATTTGGTAAGATCCTACTAATGCCGCCTTAGATAAATGTTTTGTTAGAATTCTCGTATAAAATATCAACTACGGTAATAATAACAAATAATAAAAAATATTTTAGGATAACATTGTTTTTTTTTATGTTATACTGACGGAACAAGCTCGTGACCCACCTGATATTAAGCGGACTAGGCTCTGCCTATGACAGCTGTATTTCATCACAAGTCACGAATTGCACTGCGCCCCCACTTTGAGACGTACTTCTAGGTTAGCCTGAACAACATCTTCGACCACATCATCACTTACCATCAGGTGAGATAGTGGTCAAAGGCTAACCTATCAGGCATAAAAAAAAAGACTTAGTTGTTAGGTCTCATGTGCCTGTAAATTTCACTGGCTCTCAATGACTACTGCCGGAACACACCGTTAGGTGCTTGGCGACAGATTTTTTACTTTAGGGTGGTAGCTAGCCAGGCGGGCAATCGCAAAATGCCCTTCCACCATGCGGAAGCTTAAGCTGCGGTGAGGATCGAACCAGCGTACTGCGGCGCGGCAGACCATAACTATTAGCCCTCGACCATCATTGCTTGTATTAATATTTTAGTACGAAAACTTAAAAAAAAAAAATATCTAGTGAAAATTCCGCCATATTTTCCTGTTAAGCCGAAGTGACACCACAAACGCCACGCAGCCAAACCGGAAGAATTTTCGACGCGTTTTGATTCTACACGAAGCTTCCTCAGGAGATTTTGACTACGATCTTTGTCGAGTTTAAAAAGTTTGTAAATATGTATATTATTAAATATGGATTTTCGCAAAGTAACGCCTGAATCTATTCATTATCAACTGTCAATCTCACCTGATGGTAAGTGATGATGTGGTTGAAGGTGGTAAACAGGCTAACTCTAGAATGGGAACTTGATCTCCAAGGACAGCTGCCGGAATATACCGTTAGGTGTATGGCGACAGAATTTCTACTTGGTGATAGCTACCCAGATGGACATTTGCAATAAATACTACCACCATGTTTTTTTTGCTTTTTATGGGATAGTGACTAAATAAACGACAAAAATGCCAAGCTATCGCCTGTCACCTACATAATTTAAACAAATATTGTAATAACACATTGTTAAAAGATGTTTAAAAGATTGTCCCCGAGTTTCTTGCCCGTTCTTCTCGCAGTGGCTCTATACAATTTTTTCTGCTGAACGTGGCAGTACATTGTAGAATATTTCAATACAAAATTTTGTAATTGACCTTCATAAGCGTGTCGTAGACGCCTAAATTGAATAAATCATTTTGACTTTGACTTTGACAAGCACGAGGCCCACGTGACGTGAAGCGGTAACCTCTGCCTTGTGTCACAATGTGTATAGTACCACCAACTTATCTGTGCAGTTTTCGAGGGCGCTACTGGTCAAGGAAATCAACTACAAACTGTTTAAATTTGATGGAATGTTGTAGTTCATTTTTCTGTCACCTGAACAGATAAGTTGGTGGGTCTATAACAAATGACGAACTGCATTTCGCGCGTCTTTCTGATATATACAATTGTTAAATCTCATGTGCCTGTACTTTTTACCTTACGTTTCAAAAATCTCTTCAACTGAAACTTACAACTTTGAAGCGTTCGTAGCGAAGTTTGCTTAGCTGTTCCTGATCAGCAAAGTTAAGCAACGTCCGCGGCCATGAGTTGGATGGGTGACCGCTAGTGACATTACTACTGACCGCTTCCATGCTTCGGAGGGCACGTAAAACCGTCGATCCCGATTGTTGTCTTAAGATGGCAGTCGTTACAGCATGGTGGTAGGGCATTTTGCGAACGCCCGCCTGGCTAGCTACCACACTCAGGTAAAAAATCTGCAGCCAAGCACCTAACGGTGTGTTCCGGCAGCTGTCCTTGAGAGCCAGTAGTTCTAGGTTAGCCTGAACAACATCTTCGACCACGTCATCACCTACTATCAGGTGAGATAGTGGTCAAAAGCTAACCTATAAATAGGCATCATAAGAAATAAACTGGTTTGATCCGAGGCCCTCGCTGTGTGGTCCAACTCACAATTGCTCGATTTTAAACTTACTGTTTAAGGTATATTTCATTTGTCGCTAAGAACGTTATTTTCGATTATTTTGATCACATTCTGCGTCTATGGTTGTGATCACTGTGATCGTTTGTAACTGTCATCCCCTGTTCCATTTAGGATAAGAACGCTAAGAATGCCACTAAAATTTGCCACTTCTGTCACTTTTGACATTAGATGTAGCGTTTATGGCGAAAATAACGCCAAGACCCATGTGGAACAACTTTTTGGGAGTGTGATCGTTTTTAGTGTTTTTAGCGAATCAACTTCAAATGGTAAGCACCCTTGGTTGGATAGCGGTCAAAGGCTAACCTATCATGTATAAAGAAAAAACAAACTTATTGTGCATCCTCGACTTAACTCGTTATAGGGCTGATGCTGGTTATTCATCGCTTTAACTGTCTTCGTTTAATTCTCTATAATCAGTTAATAGATAATTATTGATGTGAATCTCATACCTCTTCGGTCTGGGCGGTGGGAACTTGTCGCCGATGAGGACGCTTTCGTCCAGAGTGCCGTCGATCTGGAGGAGGTCGCCTGCTGACACGGAGACGTCCATCTTGTACGCTCGGTCGAAGAAGCATAAGAACATCAGGACTATTAATCCCTGCGGTGAAAATAAAATAATTTAATTGGAAACCAAGAAAATTCGAGTTTTTTTTTGTGATTGCGACGGTTCAAACATGGCCCATCTGATGTTAAGTGGATTGATCCCTGTCTATAACAGATGCATTTTATCATGTGACGAATTGCACTGCGGCCGTCACACTAAGATACAGTTGTTAAGGCGCATATGCCTGTAATTTTACTGCCGGAACACACTGTAAGGTGCTTGACGACAGATTTTCTAATTTAAGGGAATAGCTAGCCAGACGAGCATTCGCAAAATGCCCTTCCACCATGTGATGAAGCTCAATCCGGCGGTGAGGACCGAACCGGGGACCTGCAGCACGGCAGTCCTCAGCTATTACCGTTCAGCCATCATCGCTTCAAAGTTTGAGTTTTAAGTTTCTTTTGAATGGTCATATAAGGTGATAGGTGCGTTTGATGTAGCTACTTCAGATGCTTTATTTCGCGTATTTCCTATTTGGGTAGGTGGCGCTTATGAGTCTTATGTCGTGACGTCGGCTTAGCAGGAAAATTAGACAAAGTTGTCATTAGATATATTTTATATTTGAAAGTGTTTTTCTTAAATATTAATTTTTGATAAAATACTTTGATATTATTCGTATATTAAGTGAACACTTATCCTTACCACAATAACATGCAGTGCAACTATGAACATCGTTGAATTCCGGAATCCAATGTAGTCAAAGAGAAAACCAGAGACAGTGGGGCCTATGAAGGCACCCAACGCGAAGGTCGAGGTCCACATCCCGGCGACCAGCCCGTACGTCTCTATTGAGTTGGGTAGACCACTTGAACTGAAAAGAATAAAAACATCGTAGCATCATGCATTGTTTTTTATAGTTTTTGATTAACTGCGCCATGCGATAACACTCACGTGGTGATGGAAGATGACGATGAACAGTAAATATGTGAGTCATCATTCCTTTTCTACTTGAGGATGGTAGCTATCCAGGCGGGCAATCCCAAAATGCCCTATCACCACGCGGTGAAGCTCAAGCCGGCGGTGGGGATCGAACCAGGGACCTGCACGGTGGTCCATAGCTATGTTCGGCCGCTTGTTACTCCAATAATTTGTAAATGTGATTTTCGCTCAGCATACCTTATATATTACATACCTTGTATTTTTAGAAATATAGAAGGGTATAGCGACATCATTGCGAAACTTAAGGGTTTGAAAAGCACTCAATCAGATGAAGTCTAGTAGTCTGGTGATGGCCGCGCACCGTCCTCTATGACGGTTAAAGTAATACATTGGAACACACATTCGACTCGTAAGAGTAACGTTCCGGTGGCCTAATGGATTTGAAGCAGTGATGGCTCAGTGGCATTGGCTATGGACTGCCGCGCAGCAGGTCCATGGTTCGAATCCCGCCGCGGGCTTGAGCTGCACCGCATGGTGGAAGGGCATTTTGCGAATGCCTGCCTGGCTAGCGACCACCCCATCCTCATGTAGAAAATCGCCAAGCACCTAACGGTGTGTTCCGGCAGCAGTCCTTGAGAGCCAGTGAAACAACAGTCACATGAGACTTAATAACTATGTCTCATGGTGACGGGCGCAGTGCAATTCGTGAATTGTGACGAAATGCATCTCTTATAGGCAGAGGTTAGTCCGCTTAACATCTGGTGGGCCTCGAAGCTCAGAAGCGCTGAGTAGTAATGCCTCCACCGGTCATCCAATCAAGACATGAACGCAGCGGGCGTTTCTAAACTTAGTTCATTGTATGACTATAGATAATCTACTCTAGTGGCACATCAAAATTATTTATTTTATTAAATGGAAACTGGTTCTGAAGGACAGCGTAACAAACCATTATGTGCTTGGAGAAATCTGTTGCCTGAATAGTTTATAAAGAAAATAATTACTAGAAGTAGTTTCTACTCTCAAGTAGAAAGAAAAATCTACTACAGGCACATATTACCTACGCAGTACCACGCACACTTGAGCCCCTAATGCGAGGGTAAGTGTTTAATATAAAATTATTTTTATAATAAATGCTTAAGTTAGTAGTGGGACTTATATAGCCAAAGATCACTTTTCGTTTTCTTTTTTTTAATGATGGCTATAAATATATATATATATATATATATAATAAAGTTATTTAAAACTCGAGAACGGCTGAACCGCTTTGGCTGAAAATTGGTGGGGAGGTAGCTTAGAACCAGGAGACGGACATAGGATACTTATAATTACGTTTTAGTAAATAAAATAAAACGTGGGTTGACAAAACGCAACTGACATGGAATAACAAAACGCAACCGACAGCTAAACGTAATGTTGTCTATGGTTATGTATGGTAGAAAATTTGACAATTAGAAATTATAAAGTTGGTTAACTTCAAAATTCTAAACTTAACAAAATCCAAAATCTACTCATTTATTGCCTCTAAGGCGGAATAATGTTCGCCGGCTCAGCCAGTATACATATATAACTTTCGCGTATTTCATTCTACCTGAAAATGCAGATCTTCAAAGCACTAAGAAGACCACTTATATATTTTGTAAAAATACTTACATCGCTGTGCCAAGAGCATCTGAGAAAGAAGCTACGAGCTGACTTCCTAGACCCAATCCGTGCAGCACGAGGCCTATTACGGATACCCACATCGTTCTGAAAAAGAAGTGAAACGATTTAGTCCCGACTTTTGAATCAATAGTCACTATTCCTAATAATAACTGTATACACAACCGATATACCAGGATTACAGGAAACATGTGACGATCCCTTTTGGGTAGACGGGGCAACAGTCCATTATTTCAGAAATATATTACAATTTAAAAATATTTTTGGAAAATATGCAGTGCGGTTTTTTTTATAAAAAAAACTACTAGTCGTAAACAAACTTTAAGGGTGAACTGGCCAGTCAGTTTTCCATACAAACGTGGTAGGATGATCACTCCCTTATTTGAGGATTTAGGTCCAAACTAAAGCATGATATCGCTTGAACTCGTCATTATCTAAGTTTGTATCATAACGAAATTTTAAAAATATAATTATGTTGAGAGTTATCAGTCTCGAAACATTTTCATATAAAGTTTTCAAGGCTTATAACTTTCAACTTAATTATCTTTTTAAAATTTTGTTACTATACAAACCTAGATAATGACGAGATCAATCGATATTATGCTTAATTCTATACCTAAAATCTCAAATAAGGGAGTGATCACCCAACGGCGCCGGCGTTTGTATGGAGAACTGTACGGCCAGTTCAACCTTAAAATAGAATATAAATAAAATTATTTTACGTTGATAAGACATCACAGGGAATCGTTATCAACACCAAACTTAAAATTACCTGTGCAAACTCTAAAATTGGAAATGGGAACATCAAATCCTGATGTTTTTCAATAAATTGTTAATTCTTTAACAAAATATTATACTTTATAATCTTGTACGTATTTCTTGCGTTGAATCGCATGAAAAACTGCAACTTAATTATTAATTAGTAGTTTATGCAACTGTCATATAATATAATAGAGGGTATTAAAACATGAGTGTAGTTTTTTGAAACGAGCCGCAGGCGAGTTTCTAAATAAGATTACACGAGAGAGCCCTCCGCTACGCGTCGGGCTTAAAGGCAACTCGGGAACAGAAACTGAACTTTCTCCCGAGTGATAGAGCTTTATACTATACCTACGAGGAAAATAAAACACAATTTTTCTTTAATTAAAGTTTATATTAAAATTGTTACAATGGCTTAAATGTATGTGGATTTTATATTATGTGGACCATAAGGTACATGACTTATGTTTTTGCGCTTCTTCGCTAAAATATGATAGTAGATCGTTTTCTGAAAATGATTGTGCAGTTTTGCTACTTTTCCACAATATAAAGTCATTGTATATTTTCTCGTACTTACTGCGAGACTTCTCAGGCAGTAAGTTCTTTATGACGTCTTGAGCTGCATTTCTTATTTCTGGTGGCGTAATCATTATAATATCGTCACTTTCACTACCAGAAGACATTTTGGAAATGTATTTAGAACAATTAAAAGCGTACTGTTAAAATATCAATTTAATAATAACCAAAATTTAACCAAACATAACAAATTGCCGCGTTTTTTTTTCTCGTAGTGCAAAAAAACTATTGAAATTCATACCTCTTTTTTCTCTCTTTTATCTGGTATAAAACCTTTTTGAGATTGTATTTTTTTTATGTTAGCAGCCAAAAAAAAATCAAAAGAACGCTGCCAGGGCAGACGTATGGATTTTCATACAACATTGCTTCACTGCTACGGAGTGAAGGAATGAAAATCCATATAACTTTCCCCGCCGCGCCGTACATTTATAAGGGAGAAATGACGAACTTTATAACATGTTTATGAACGAGTAATGAGACGTTTTCTGAGTGGGTGTGGTATAAAACTTAAATGAACTCTCGAACAGAAATAGATCGTTTTCTCCTCTCGATGTACAATGTACTTCGAGGGGAGAAAACGATCCCATCGTATCAAAATGATGGGCTTTAAGAAACGATTCCATAGCTATATAAAGGGTTATTGATAAATGGCTAACAACCTCTTAGGGTTGACTTCTGCTAGTCCTAACAGACACTTTGAGATAATTGTTTTTTGTTATGATTTTTTTTTAATTTTTTACTGTATAAGCACGGGGACCACCTGAATATTTACATTTACGACCTTTAGGGTCGGCAACGCATTGGTGACGCCCCTGGTGTTGCAAATGTCCATAGGCGACGGTAACCGCTTACCATCAGGTGGGCCGTCTGCTTGTTTGCCAACACATTACATAAAAAAAAAGAAATCAAACGCTCTTGTGCCTGTAATGTATTATTTCATATTTTTTATAACTTTGCTCGATGTAAATATTCAACTCTATTCAAAGGGAGCGCGGCGCGGTCCATTGTTGCCGCGGCGGGTGCTCTTGGCTCGGAGTAGGCATAAAACACAAATATAAAAAAAAAAAAAACATTTCAAAATGTTTGTTAGGACTAGCAGAAGTCAACCCTAAGAGGTTGTTAGCCGTTTACCAATAACCCTGTATGTATAACTTGCAGTTTTAATTCCAATTTAAAGATAAAACGCTTAAGGATATAAATAACATGCAGTCGGGTTTTTTAATTTTTAGTTAATTGATACTTGCTTATTTAGAACTAATTCTGACACTTACACTGGCATATCAAAGAAAGGCGCAGGTCCGATGAGTAAATATCCACTTGCGACGAATACGCAGCCTATAACCGTGACGTACTTGGGCTTCGCCCCGGGTCGGTCGCAGATCCACCCCCACAACGGAGCGGACACCGCGTACACACCGCCGTTGATCACGAACATCAGCCCCAACATAATGGAGGATAAATGCAGCTGAGAATATAAGAGAACTTATCAATTCATCGAAGCTCAGGGGCGAAGAACTTACAGGTACACTGAAAGTTTTGCGTAACTCATACATAAAACAATTTACATGTAAACTAATACAAATCTATAATATTCACCATTACATTATACGTAGATTTTGATTCGTTCAAACCATGTTTGGTCTGATGGCATGTTTATAAATCTTGTGCTGGTTGAAACGAGAATACGTTTTCTGGCTCTACTTTTTCAAAAGCCAAAAATAATCGCATCTGTGTAGAATCTTTAGAAGCGCTCGTAGCGAAGTTTGCTTAGCTGTTCTTAACCGATCGGTCCGCCGCGGTCATGAGTTGGATGGGTGACCGCTAGTGACATTACTACTGAGCGCTTCCGTGCTTCGGAGGGCACGTTCAGCCGTCAATATCAGTTGTCTTCTTAGGATGCCAGTCGTTATAGCATGGTGGTAGGGCATTTTGCGAACGCCCGCCTGGCTCGCCAAGCACCTAATGGTGTGTTCCGGCAGCTGTCCTTGAGAGCCAGTAATTCTAGGTTAGCCTGAACAAGATCTTCGACCACATCATCACTTACCATCTGGTGAGATAGTGGTCAAAGGCTAAACTATCAAGCATAAAAAGAAAACATAGCATTAAGTTTGGTTGTTTGTCAGTTCGTTTCTGTCTGTTATTTTTATTTTATTTTATTGATATTGTGATGTAACAAGCTCGAGGCCCACCTGATGGTAAGCGGACTAATATCTGCCTAGAACAGATGCATTTCGTCACAAGTCACAAATCGCACTGCACCCGTCACCTTGAGACGTATTTGTTAAGTCTCATGTGCCTGTAAATTTACTGGCACTCAAGGACTGCTGCCGGAACACACCGTTAGATGCTTGGCGACAGATGTTCTACTTGAGTGTGGTCGCTAGCTAGGCGGGCATTCTCAAAAAAGCTGGGAATAAAAGATCTTACCACTCGGAAGTGCGGCTCCATTGTCGCCTGCAGGAATCCGATACTCATGCTGGTGGAAATTATGCTGACTGCTGCTAGTAGAACTCCAGGGATCTTGAGCAGCGTCATCATTGTCGCTGCACGTGTGAACAAATGATGTCATAATAGTATGTAGGGCAGTACATAATGTTACTCAAGTACAAGTGCATAATATTATGTACTCACTAGAACAACATATTATTATGTTACATTGGAGCAGCAGGTTGCTGATTCTAATGCAGCAAAGGACTGTACTTTACTGTTACAGCCGACTCGTCCACTACTGAACACAGCCTCCCCTATTAAGAGGGTATTTACCATAATCCCTAAGCTTGGCAGGCGGCTTGGAGATCGCAGTGTGAGATGGCAGTTCTTTAGAAGGCGCTGCTGCCCACCTTCCAGTATTTTTCCCTTAGTCGCCTCTTACGACACCCACGAGATGATATGGAGGGGTGCAATTCTAACCCGGCACCCCACGGGGGATGTTGCTGATTACGGCCATACAATTTTATTTTCTTAGCATCCTCTTTAGATATACAAGGTTACCGGAAAAATGCTAACAACCTCTTAGGGTTGACTTCTGCTGGTCCTAACAAACATTGTGAGATGTTTTTTGTTTACATTTTCTTTGTGTTTTTGACGGAATAAGCACGAGGACAACCTGATCTTTAAAGTCTCTTGTCTGTAATTTATTATTTCATATGTTTTATTACTTTGCTTGATGTAAATATTAAAAACTCTATTGAAAGGAAGAAAAGAGAAACTCTATTGTAACAACCTCAAGTTGAGTTTTGCCGCTCGCGGATATACCGCCCCAGACAGTCCATGAGCCACCGCCATAAGCAACCCTCTCTTCAAAGCAGCATTGTGCGAAACGCTCTCCCTTACGTCGGTAGACCTTCTTCCTTCCATCATTGCCATGTAACACAATTTTAGACTCATCAGAAAAGAGTACAAGGCTCCAATCTTGCTGTGTCCAATTTAAATGACTGCGTGCGAAATGAAGGCGCGCTGTTCGGTGGGCTCGCGTTAGTTTGGGCCCATTAGCTGGCTTGTGTGGTACCATATCGCGTTCTTTTAACCTTCTCCGAACAGTTCGAGCGCTCACAGATACTCCGTGGAAGTCGCGAAGTTGGTTTTGTATCTCAATGGAGGTAAGGTGACGATTTCTCAAGCTGGTCGTCACGATGAATCGATCCTGCCTTTCAGTTGTGACCCGAGATCGTGGCCTTCCTTGGCGACGAACAAAGCCGCCAGTCTCTAGGTACCTCCGATAAACATTTCGGACCGCAGATCGACTTAAATTAAGTTGAGCACTCACGTTTCTTTGGCTGTGTCCGGCCTGAATAAGTGCCACAGCTTGGGCGGCGACTTCAGGTGAAGTATCCATAGATTATTGATAGAACCTCACCTTAATGTTAAGAATAAGTAATGTTTGTTGCAAAACCAAAGATATCAATCACTTTTTCAAGAATTAAATCCAAGTAAACCAATAAAACCAAGTTTTCTTAGTATTCGATTGTTTGATATCAACAAACAGGCTCCAAATTGTCTTTTGTTTCTTTAAATTCTGTGTTCGAAATTCAAAAAAAGACTATTGAATGAAATTGTGAATGTGCCAGGTTCAAAACTGCATAAAAACTTTTTGCTCGACCTAATATAAAATTTTAGCTAGGACCAAACGAAACTGAAAATACAAGGTGGGCCAATAGATGAGTCCAGAAGTGTATATTTTCTCATAACAAATGCTGACCATAATAAAAACTAGTAGGAAGAATAAAAAAAAATGAAATAATGTAACTCTTAAAGCGCTCGTTGCGAAGTTTGCTTGGCCTTTCTTAACCGATCAGCAAAGTTAAGCAACGTCCGCTGCGGTCAAGTGATGGATGGGTGACCGCTAGTGACAGTACTACTGATCGCTTCGGTGCTTCGGAGGGCACGTTAAGCCGTCGGTCTCGGTTTTTGTCCTTGAGAGCCAGTCATTCTAGGTTAGCCTGCACAACATCTTCGACCATATCATCAGTCACCTCGTGACCACAATCACTGCAAAGTGTTTGAAACGTCGGGACAAAAATAATGATAAATATACGCGATCTTCCCCAGGGACTTTTGTTGCTTGACTTTTGTTTTGACGCTTGTCTATAACTTGTCTAATCTGCTGTACTTACGTCCAGTCGGTCTAAGATCCTCATCGTCATGGTTCTTCGGAAGAACCACACAGCTCATGATTGCAGCTAAGAAAAGTGCTGATCCAAGAACAGCAAATGGAAGGGAGTAGCCTCCAAGAGTGTATAGGGCTCCACCGAGAGTAGGGCCTACGATGAGACCCAGCCCGAAGAATGTTTCTAGCGACGCCTGCAAGAATAATGTTTTTATTTTACATATTCTTTTGCTCATTGAATACTTCAAGCGAAGTTACTTAACCTTAAAAAAACATTTTTTCTTTTTCTTTACTGAATAATCTTGCGATTATTATAATAAGATAATTAATAGTTTGCAACAAACAAATGCCCGTGGCGTACCGGGCTAGAAAGTCACCCCCCTCATCTTTACCCGTGAGTGTCGTAAGAGACGAATAAGGGTAACACACCAGAACGTGGGCAGCAGCGCTTTTTGAGGAACTGATATCTGACACTGCGATCCTCAAGACGCCTGCCAAGCGTCACATCATCACCTCCCCGTGTTGCCTGTGTTCAGCAGTGTACAATCCGGCTGATAAAGTAGTACATAAAATGTATTGTGGTTGAATAGGTGAGAACACCCCCGTTAGGTGCCGGGTTAGAATTGCACCTCCCCATATCATCCCGTGGGTGTCGTAAGAGGCGACTAAGGGAAAAATACTGGAAGGTGGGCAGCAGCACCTTCTAAAGAACTGCCATCTTACACTGCGATCCCCCAAGCCGCCTGCCAAGTGTGGGGATTATGGCAAATACCCCCTTAATAGGGGAGGCTATGCTCAGCAGTGGACGAGTCGGCTGTTACAGTACAGTTACAGGTGAGAACACGTAACACTTAGAAACTAATACCGCGATTGTGATGGTAATACGAGTATTGATTCATACTTTAGTACTCATTGAGTTACTATCACTCGTGTATTACTACTAGGACAATTCACAATAGAAACTTGTTAAACTTGTAATACTCACGAACATAGTTGCAATGTTGTCTGGAAACTCCTTAGCGATGATCGCGAAGGACGCGGTTAGAAAGGCTGCGTTACCCATCGCCTCCACGATCCGGATCACGAAGCTCAGAGTTATGAATGGGATATGACCCTCAACTCTATCAAGTAATCTGTAAGAAATCTATACTTTAAAGCCGTTACAGTCCTCAAAATAGAAGCAGACCTGACTTTAATAGCGATGTATTTTCAGAAACGGTATT
Organism: Plagodis pulveraria; assembly: GCA_963890685.1. NCBI lineage: Eukaryota > Metazoa > Arthropoda > Insecta > Lepidoptera > Geometridae > Plagodis > Plagodis pulveraria. Next base: position 10,393,605 of record OY982950.1, read on the forward strand.
AGATAGATAGATATTATACACTTTATTGCAACACCTTAAAAATAGTTTAAGCAGAAAAACAATTCAAAATCATGTAACAATTAGCGGTCTTATCGTTGAAAGGGATCTCTTCCAGATAACCATAGTAGATAAATAATTGAACAGTTCCAAGGGATGGCGGATAATTACATTACAACATATACAATAAACATATACAAATAATGGATGATTTTCACGAGTATAAGACTCTTATTAAAATGGAACAACGATTATAAAAATATTTATAAGGAGCTAACGATTTAATAGATAAAAGGCTTTTAAACCCAGTTGAAAACAGCTATACATACTCTGGTTTTTAATTCAAGATCAAAAATTTAAATAAAGCGGTTAACCATGCAAAAAAATTATATGTAAGGTTCATTTAGGCGTTACTTTGCGGAAATCCATATTTAATAATAACAAATATTTTATATATTATATATATCGAGAAGATTCTCGATCGTGCGCTCGTAGAGTCAAGACCTCTTGAGGATGCTTCGTGTAGAAGCGAACCGCGTCGAAAATTCTTCCGGTTTGGCTGCGTGGCGTTTGTGACGTCACGTCGGCTTAGCAGGAAAATTAGGCGGAATTGTCACTAGATATATTTTTATAAAATATTAATTTGATGTTTTCGTAAAATATTTTAAAAATATTTGTTATTATTAAATTATAAGTATTTAGTAATTGTACTCATTTTGAAAGGGATGAAGCATTTAGCATAAAAAAAATATTTTAAGTTATCATTGATTACTTTAGTATTAACTAATAAAACACTTTTTTATGTGCGTACATATTTCAGCATATATTGAAGTCTAAAAAAAAAAGGGGAATTAATTTTTTTTGGATTGCCACACTGGCGGGATCGTCGACATTTTCAAGCTGACACCATTTATGCTTATTTGTAATTCGTATTATTTTTTTTAGATTCGAATGTGTTTCTCGCTGATTGTGTTTCTTGTTATTGTTTAATTTCATTGTTATTTGTTATTGATTTTATCGTTTATAGTTATTGTTAGAGAGTTGTGTTCATTTTTGTTTATTGTTACGAAAATATTAGGTTAGCCTTTGACCACTATCTCACCTGATGGTAAGTGATGATGTGGTCGAAGATGTTGTTCAGGCGAACCTAGAAGTACTGGCTCTCAAGGACAGCTGATCACTGTAAGGCTCTATATTATTTATATAGCCCTAAATTATATTATTATAACTGCGATATTGTGTGTCAGTTAGTCCTGTTTTCACGAAAAGCAACGGATGGACGTGTTTTTTAATGCAAGGACGGGAAAGTAATATGGGTTGTTTTTTATCTTGAACATTTGTATGATAACGTTACTACCAAGAGACCTAAACAAAAACATGTCGCATTTAGTTTAAGAGAAACTTTAAACATTCTGTAATAAAATAACATATATTTCATTCTTTCGAGATTGCGATGAGATTTACAGCAAAAATGATTTTTGGGTATATATATTTATCTAAGGACCTAGGTTTCGTGTCTGGTACTTTGCGATTGTTGGCCACTAAGGTACTGTCTTTTATTGATTTCTCTCTGTCTGTCTACGATGTTGCATTCTGCATAATATAATTCTTACTTCGCCCCATGTCACATACATTATTTGTCAATAAAAAAATATTATACCTACATTTATTATTGTTTAGCCCCTTTCCTCATTCGTCTACCATATCATAGATGACATTTATCTATGACCATATATGCAATATTTTTTTAATAGAGTCATTACTAGAGTTAATACAAATCGATTACAGGTTTATATTCGGTAATTAGAATTACCACCAATACAAAATCGAAAAATGACAATTATCATATTTGATTATAACCATTTCTGAAAAGTCTGTTCTTTTTAGAACAGGTGAAACACGGGCTTCAAGAAAATAACACAAAGAGAAGCGATTTTAAATGCATTGTACAAAATAAATTCAATGACTATTAAATCAAGTTTTCTCTTATTTAAGCGCGTTCTAATTTCCTAAGCCACAACCACGTGGATTATAGTGATGGGACGTAAATAATGTGTAAATTTAATCGATATCGGTGTTTTATTGAAATACATTAATGTGGTAATATACCGATACACGTCTTGAGAGTTGAGTGTGATTACCATATTTTATGCTTGGCTTTAGAAAGAAGGTAGACAAGAGAATCTACTTTAACCTTACAAAATTACAAATATACGATAGGAAAAAATTAAGTCATGTGCGGGATTCGAACCCGCGTCCATCCACCCCTTTAGCCGGGGTAATGTAATCCGCATAGCAGGCGTTGATGGAAAAATAACAGTATTAAAATCCACTTTATATATGTTCAGTGTGTTTCATTTTGTAATCATTTAACAAAAGTACATTACATTAATGAACGTAAGAATTATTTGCCAGTTCTATGTAATAGGATCAATTCATTGAAGAGGACTTTCAGAATATTGATATTATTTATTATAAGCTGAAATATTCTAATATTGAATTGAATTGTTACTATTAAATTAACATGCGCCATTCAACGTTTTTAGTATACTTTTAATTAAATAATCGCAATTTTAGTGGCGCTACATAAATTAAGTTAATATTTTAGTTTTAAACCCTTAACTAGGTTATATACTTTAAGAAATAATAAAATACAGAAGATAAAAACACTATAAAATATTATAAATTTGAATTAACAAATATCTATAAGCTATGCTTTAAAGCTTTTTAGGTTAGAAAAAGCGCTCGTAGCGAAGTTTACTTAGCTGTTCTCAACCGATTAGCAAAGTTAAGCAACGTCGCCCGTGGTCATGAGTTGGATGGGTGACCGCTAGTGACATTACTACTGAGCGTTTCCGTGCTTTGGAGGGCACGTTAAGCCGTCGGTCTCGGTTGTTGTCTTAGGATGGCAGTCGTTATGGCATGGTGGTAGGGTATTTTGCGAATGCCCGCCTAGCTAGCCACCACCCTCAAGTAGAAAATCTGTCACCAAACACCTAACGGTGTGTTCCGGCAGTTGTCCTTGAGAGCCACTACTTCTAGGTTAGCCTGAACAACATCTTCGACCACATCATCACTTACCATCAGGTGAGATAGTGGTCAAAGGCTAACCTATCAGGTGTAAATATATATAAATATATAGGTAAAAAGGTAGGAGCTATGATTGGCACCACTATAATTAAGTAAATCATTGGTGAAATGACTCCCTAAATAACCTATGACATCCAATATTTTATAAAAACATGAAAAACGTAGAAAAATTGTATTCAATGCCAAACTACGACAAAAATTGGATTACTGAGTAGTATTTGAAAATATTCAAATCGGCATACTTATACTTATTTTTATAGTATTATAACACGTATTATGATAACACGTTTAGGTACAAAATAAGTATCTAGGCATATTTATAGACACAAGTAATTTTTTTTATTTAATAATTATGCTTCGCACTACAGTCTCTTGGTCCGTAGGTACTCTTTTTTGATTGCACACGTACATTTTCCAATTTTACAAATTACATTCTCCATACATCATTGACTTTTTTACACTTAGATGTAAGTTAGTGTTAAAGGTGTTAGATCTTAAAAACTAAGTGAGTCCATATAAAATTAATTCTAAGTTTTGTTAGTTACATGCTGAATCCTATTTTATTCTAAAATGTACACATATAATTTAAAAATTAATTTATTCTATAATCTATACAGTCAATTTGTCCCGGATGGACCTGCCACTGACTCCGGGTGCCTCTTTCTCACAAGTAATGTTTTGTGAAATACATAGGTATAATATATTTAGTAATACTAATAATGGCTATGTGTTAAGGGTATGGGTATACTATGAGTATTTTACTAAATACGGTAATACCATATATGGAGATGAATATGTTAGGATAAGTTATAAGATATCTGTTTAAATTCCGTTATATCTTTAAGATATAGTGATGGCCTAGTGGCAATGGCTATAGATTTCCGTGCAGAAATTCTATGGTTCGAATCCCACTGCGGGTTTTAGCTCCAAAGGTAAAAAAAAACAAATAGTGATAGGGCAAATCAAAATACCCGCCTGGCTTGCTACCACCCTCAAGTTGAAAATCTATCGCCCAACGCTTGGCAGGCGTCTTGGGGATCGCAGTAGAAGTTGTAAGTTCTTCAGAAGGCGCTGCTTCCCACCTTCTACTATTTTTCCCATAATCGCCTCTTACAACACCTATTTTCTATCCCAATATTCCACCCCGGCACCTCACGGGGAATGTATATATATACCCTTAAGCCCTTCCTATAGTTTCCTTAGTCTATATGTATAATTGATACAAAAATGAATTTCGTGAATACGTCTTTTTACAACTAGTTTTATTCCATTCCAAAATCGGCACACCTTGGATAATCCTTTAAATCTTAGGTATAGCTTACCCGAATAATATAGCACACGTTCCCGTTGTCAGTATGCCACCGTTGAACAGCAGTTTAGGTCCTATTCTGTTTAGGTGAGCTCCGTACACTGGACTAATTAGGAACACCACTAGTTCAAATATTCCGAACACTAAACCATATTCCTTCGCCATGCAGCCTTTTTTCTCCGCCTGAAATCAAAGTAAATCTTTTTGATTTCAAACAATAATACACAAGAAGAAATATATATTAAATACGGGTAGATTCAAATAGTTTCCCAAAACATGTGCTTCTTGAGTGTATAGTACCACCAACTTAACTGTGCAGTTTTCGAGGGCGCTACTAGTCAAAGAAATCAACTACAAACTGTCACAATTTGAAGGAATGTTGTAGTTCTTTTTTTTGCCGCCTGAACAGATAAGTTGGTGGGACTGTACACATTACTTAGTCCTATACAGCTTGATCAAATGGCCGAGTTTCGTTCAAATGTTATATTGTTTTTATGCGTGAATATTCTCGTTAGTGATTTATAAACAAAAAAACTAGTCCCAACAACAAACCAAATAATAATCGGGAGCATTAAAATGGTTAATATTTCTGGTTTCGTAGGCCTAAAGATAGAATGTATAGAAATATATTATTGTTTATTCACTAATAGATAAACACTATTAGTGAATAAACAATAAATACTGTGTGTGATATTTTTAAGGTAGTCATGCGACCAGAACCCCACAAGATCACATGCTGATATGTATTTAAGCATTATGTAAGAATAGCAACAAACTGCAGCGTTGCATTAAGACGAGTCGTGTGATGCGATATCGCTGGTGGTCTTCTGCGTCCGGTGACTAATAAAATCAATTACTTTTAAGCTAGAATTCAGTTCATCTTTGAAGTGAATAGACGTATAATAAAAAGTCTATTGTTTTCTGTTTTAAAAAGCGTTCTGGGCCCGTTCGTAAATGACAAGGTGTTCAACTGTGTACATATACATTGATTTGTGAACTTTTAGATATGATGTTCGTGGATAAGCTCTGTATGTTATAGAATGATATCTGTCAGACTACAGAAGGTTGGAATAAATGCCAATACATCTTCTGAGCCTTAGATAGAAATAGGAGTTCCACAAGAATCAAATTTTAGGATCTATTCTGTTTCTAGCATATATTAATGTTTCGCGATCTCTGCGAAATTGTTTTCACACCAGATGATAATAGAAGAAATAGCGAACTGATTCAAATATATTATGTGCTAATTATCTCAAAATTTTTCACCGCTAATAATCTTCTCTTCAATTTCAAAAAACGTAAATGTTTAAGTTTTTTAAACAAATTTTACTTATGTTAAACCAACCATTATGTATGGCCTAGAAAAACTCCCGAATGACAATGTCTTACCGAAAATCAAAAGTGGAATCCATATGTACATGATCCATCGGGTAGACTTAGTTCTGCTGTATAATCAGATCGTACCTATAAGATAAGACAGTTAACGGATGTTGCTACAGCTAAGCTGGCTAGGTTAGGTGATTTCGTGTACTTCCACAGTATATTATGTCGTATAGTATATTACCGTAGTTACAGCTGGTTAGAGACAATTTTTTTTCAACTGTCTTACAATAGCGTACAATATGTGCTAAAATATAAATTGGATGCAGGCGAATCTCTATAGGAACCTTTTGAAAACAAATCGATATCTTAACTTTAGGATCTGTATATAATTGAAAATATTGTGTATATGCTCGTAAAACTTGAGCAAATTTAAATTTGCTCAAATAGTGACGACGATAACAAAATAAGTAAAAAGTCTTTCATGGGCAATTGTGTGCGATATTATAATAAAGTCCCTAATGACTTTTGAAATTTGATTTATGTAATATTGTACGCCTGAAAAGGTAGCTGTTGACACTTTCATCATTTTGACCAACATGTAACACACAGCTGACAATAAACAATTTTGAATTGAATTTTGAATTTGAAGCGCTCGTAGCGAAGTTCGTTTAGCCGTTCGATCAGTTAAGTTAAGCAAAGTCCGCCGCGGTCATGACTTGGATGGGTGATCGTTAGTGACATTACTACTGAGCGCTTGCGTGCTTCGGAGGGCACGTTAAGCCGTCGGTCGCGGTTGTTGTCTTAGGATGGCAGACGTTACAACATGGCATTTTGCGAATGCCCGCCTTGCTAGCTATCACCGTCAACTAGAAAACGCCAAGCTCTTAACGGTGTGTTCCGGCAGCTGTCCTTGAGAGCCAATAATTTTAGGTTAGTCTGAACAATATCTTCGAGCACATCATCATTTACCACCATGTGAGATAGTGGTCCAAGGTTAGCCTATCTGTTATATATAAATAAGGAAGAATCATTTGGGACATCCATCACAGGAACATTTTGATTAGGAAGCCTACTTACTATACAGTTAGTGACTATTTCAACGACAAAAATGCTTGGACATATCTACTTCTGCCACTACTTACTAAATCTTAACTAAAGCAAATATTGTAATAATATATAATTAACTTTGTAACACATTGTCAAAAGATCAAAATTCAAGATAAAAATAATGACCCCGAGTTTCTTGGCCGTTCTTTTCGCAGTGGCTTTGCCTTTGATGTTTGGCTGCTATTAAATAAGGCGAAGTAGCAGCCATCCAAAATATTTTTCTACCTTCCACACTGTAAAGAATATACATTTATTCGTAGGCATACTGAAAGTTCTGTCTTCCTGGCTGCTGTCTTATATATTTTCAAACATAAGAAACGTATTCATCGATTTAATCGTTTTTGGCAGAAAGTCATCACAAGTTGAAATGCCTCGTCCGTAGCAAAAATGGAATTAACACGATTTTTCATGATCTTTTTTGTCTCTCCAAGACTGCACTGATCGTCTTCAAAAGAGGGAAGAACCTCTTTTAACTGTAAGAGGACGGTACGCAAAATGCGACGTGGCCATGTTTCTCTATATGCTGAAATTCGTGATGGGTCAGCCTTCCACTGCGATCACTGAGAAACAGGTGGCTATTGTCACCCAAGTAATCGAAGTGTTTTTTTTACCAACTTCAGCGCTCAATATTGTTAAATAACTCGTTTAAGACGGTTCTATGCGCTCAATATTGTGATAGTAGGTACTTTTGAACTATCATCATAGCTATCATGGTACGGCCAATTTTTAGGTAAAAAATAATTACACTCTTTTTAGTGACCCTTGCTACGTACGGGACTGGTTGTCATTCACTGTCAATTACTATATCATCAAGATAAGAAAACCATGTTCAGTTATTGGAGTGTAGCTCAAAAACAGCTGGATTAATTTTGATAAAATTTAAACGGGGCCACAGGGGAAGCATCAGCTTTTAAATAAAAAAGTCATCAAAATCGGTTCACCCAGTCTCAGTCTCACCCAGTTCAGAAGTAAAATTTCTAATAAAAAAATGCAGTCAGATTGAGTACCTCCTCCTTTTTTATGTCGGTCAAAAACTGGCGTATCACATAAGAGAAGATTAGAGGACAACTGGTAATTGAAATGAAAAAAATTAAATAAAAAATCTTTCATCAAAATTTCAAAGTTAGAAATCTTAGAATAAATTTTATTTTTCTTAATCCAAACAATTATTGTCTGAAGAGGAGTTCTTTTCAAAGTGACCAAAATCAGCAAATGGCCCCTGAAAAGGTCATTTCGATTCTCCTCTTTTATCAAATCATTCGTAGCAGCAGGTCATGAACTACATTTAATGTTCTGGAATGAGTTAGATAAGATATTGTACGTTGGCTTGTTTATATCCACAGATTGTACACATATCAAGCATAACATTCATTAATTACTACCAATATTGATAATGTATTTGTTTGCTAGTGCCGAGTGCCGAAATTATTGAGGGTGGTAAGTAAACTGCGTGATTTCAAGAACATGATATCAATTACAGACGTTGATTGACCGACACAATACAAATAATGTAATTATAATCAATAATTAAACAATCAAAAATAATAAAAAATTATAACTATTCATATAGAGTTTGGACTAAGTATCACACTAAGTTTGTCAATCAATATAAAACATTCCAAAACAACACGTTTCTAGGCCCTTACTTTTATAATATCAAGGTACTTAATACTCACTACAATAATGCAAATTCTGTACATTTTAAGGATGAACTGGCCGGTCAGTTCTCCATACAAAAACATAGTAGGGTGATTACTCCCTTATTTGAGCATTTAGGTCCAAAACAAAGCATGATATCAATTGAACTCGTCATTATCTAGGTTTGTATCGTAACGAAATTTTAAAAAGATAATTAAGTTGAGAGTTATGAGCCTCGAAACATTTTCATATAAAGTTTTCAAGGCTCATAACTTTCAAATTAATTATCTTTTTAAAATTTCGGCACGATACAAACCTAGATAATGACGAGTTCGATCGATATTATGCTTATTTCTATACATAAAATCTCAAATAAGGGAGTGATCACCCTACGACGTTTGTATGGAGAACAGTACGGCCAGTTCAACCTTAATATACGCTCTAAAAATACGGGTATTAAAAAATAGTAGTATTAAACTGTCGCATTAAGAACCTTATCCTTCTATTTTGGAAGACGCTCAAAAATATATAAAGTGCTACATTTTTACGCTTTGTTTATAGCTCTACTACCTACATGTCATATGAGTGTTTATGTTAACCATAGAGGCTAGATATGTAATATGTACTACGTAAACCAATTCATAAAGTGATAACTTGGGTAGATATAATACTAATAAAGCACCCGTTTACAAGCACTATTATAATAGGCCTTATCCTCCGTATAAGAGCAAAATGGGCAATTGCCCAGATATCCACTGGCCCGAAGAATACTGTGTGTTCCACTGCTAAATAATATCTCCCTACATACACCTGCAATTGTCTGTTATTTTTTTTCATTAGAACATAGTATTTGGAGTACCCGGCGAGATCGTCTTGGTGTTCATCGAGTAGTAAGTACATTTAGGGCCTGTTTAAGAATGTTCGAGTAAGTTCCAGTTATACCCAGAACTTATTTGTCGAATAAACTCTTTGCGTTTCCATCGAATAAAGCTACTAATAATTTATAGAGATGAAGTGGCAAGTAAGTGTTGTTTGACGGGTAAATGTTATGATCAAAGAGTGTGTCTAAAAATCTCGTAGCAAAGTTTTTTTATTTTTTTTTATTTTATTTTGATAGGTTAGCCTTTGACCACTATGTCACCTGATGGTAAGTGATGATGTGGTCGAAGATGTTGTTCAGGCTAAACTAGAAGTACTGGCTCTCAAGGACAGCTGCCGGAACACACCGTTAGGTGCTTGGCGACAGATTTTCTACTTGAGGGTGGTCGCTAGCCAGGCGGGCATTCGCAAAATGCCCTTCCACCATGCTATAACGACTGTCATCCTAAGACAACAACCGGGACCGATGGCTTAACGTGCCTTCCGAAGCACGGAAACGCTCAGTAGTAATGTCACTAGCGGTCACCCATCCAACTCTTGACCGTGCGCGATGTTGCTTAACTTTGCTGATCGGTTGAGAACAGCTAAGTTAACTTCGCTACGAGCGCTTCAATACAAAGTTTACTTAGCCGTTAAGTTAAGCAAAGTCCGCCGCGGTCATGACTTGGCTGGGTGACCGCTAGTGGCATTACCTACTACTGAGCGCTTCCGTATTTCGGCGGGCTCGTTAAGCCGTGAGTCCAGTCGGTTGGTATCTGGATGGTAGTCGTTAAAGCATGTTGGTAGGACATTTTGCGTCACCAAACACCAAACAGTGTGTTCTGACAGATGTCCTTCAGAAGTTGGGAGCCAGTAATTCTAGGTAAAACCTGAACAACATCCATCCACATCATCACTTACCATCAGGTGAGTAAGAATTCAAAGGCTAGCCTATCAGTTATAAATAAAAAGAGTATTTGGGTGTTTGTGTGGAATTTTGAATGACTTTTTTTGAGTTGTCCGTTAATTTCGTGATGTAAAATAGGGTCTTAAGGGGTTCAGCAATATTTCTCTTAAGGGAAGGAAGAGCTAACTAAAATTTCACATCCCTTTTCAACACTCAATCAAAAAGACTACACACATTTACTTGAGTTCTATGAATCAAAATATTTAAAGTCTTTCTAAGCCAATATAAATTTCAAGCCACGTGAGAAACTGGCTAGAACTCGCATCCCTCCCAAAATCTAAATATTTTTCGGGTACTTTCACTGCAGCAAGATTTTAGTAGGCAATTTTTTCCAACCCGTTTGATTTATAAGTTCAAACCCTTTCATAGATGCATGTATTTAGTATTTCACAAATTACGAGGCGTATCCTCTTTTCTCACCTTCATCATCACCTGGTAAGTGATGATGTGGTCGAAGGTGTTAACAGGCTTAACTTACTGGCTCTCAAGGACAGCTGCCGGAACACACCGCTAGGTACTTGGTGGCAGATTTTCTATTTGAGGGTGGTAGCTAGCCAGGCGGGCATTCGCAAAATGCCCTACCACCATGCTATAACGACTGCCATCCTAAGACAACAACCGGGACCGACGGCTTAACGTGCCCTCCGAAGCACGGAAACGTTCAGTAGTAGTGTCACTAGCGGTCACCCACCCAACTCATGACCGCGCGCGACGTTGCTTAACTTTGCTGATCGGTTGAGAACAGCTAAGTAAACTTCACTACGAGCGCTTCAAAATATCAAAACCGTTAAAGTTAGATTCTAATTCTTTCTTCGTTCTAACATCAAAACCGTTAAAGTTAGATCCATGTGACAACAGAGAACACTGCATAGTGACTGTCCACTGAACTTACACCAAAAGGTTATCGATAACGCTAACTACATCAGACATGCGTAGGTACATCATGCTATTATGATACTCGAAGTCTCTATCGCATCTAAGTCAACTAGAAATATTTCATACATTCATATATTTCTAGTTGACTTATATTGTATCGTATTGATATGTTTCTAGTTTACAATTTTACCTCCTCGCCATACGTTAAGTATATACCATATGTTTGAAATAGAAATATTCACTGTTTCGAAAAATGATTTTCCTTTAGTCTCGGCGTAATTTTTTTGATAAAAGTTCCCAGGTGCTTATAGCGATGGCAATGGAAAAAGCATAAATTATCTAGTCTGTAAATTATTTATAAGCGTTTTATTATTACATCGAATTTAAAACTGCAAGTTATATATATTAATGGAATCTTTTTTAAAGACCTTCAATTTTATAAGCCACTTAATAAGTTTAGAAGAAAAGAAACTTACCATATTGTGACTAAAATCCACCACATTTAAAAAAAATACCTCATGTCAATTGTGCTATCAAGACGAATCTAATGATATCTCGTACATTAAAATTGGTTTAGCCGTTTAGAAGTTATGGTGGAATAAAGAAACTCCCAAACAAACCTACATACATAATATTATGTATAGTCCCACCAACTTATCTGTTCAGGCGGCAAAAAAAAAGAACTACAACATTCCTTCAAACTGTGACAGTTTGTAGTTGATTTCCTTCACCAGTAGCGCCCTCGAGAACTGCACAGTTAAGTTGGTGGTACTATATTTCGTAGCAAGTGCGCCCATCACCCTTAGACATAAAGTTGTGGAGTCTCATATAAAGTTGTGGAGTCTCATATAAAGTTGTGGAGTCTCATGTGCCTGTAATTCCACCGGTACCCATATCCTTCAAACCAGAACACAGTATGTGAACATTCCCGCTTGGCGGCATAAATAGATATGATGGCAGTAAATCCCCGGACGAACCCATTCATAAAAAGTTCTAATGCTAAGAAAAAAAAACTTTGTAGGGTACCCAAAGTGTACAGGACCCTATTACTGAGACTTCGCTCTCCGTCCGTCTGTCACGAGGCTATTTCTCAAGAACGGTGATAGCTAGAAAGTTGAAATTTTCACAGATGATGTATTTCTATTGGCGCTATAACAAAAATACTAAAAATAAAATAAAATTATTATATAAGGGGGCTCCCATACAACAAACTTGATTTGTTTACCGTTTCTTGCTCTATACTAATAACGGTGACAGGTAGACGATTTAACTATTCACAGAATATTTAGTTACGGAACCCTTCGTGCGCGAGTCCCACTCGCACTTGGCCGGTTTTATTTTTGTTTTTTTGTTACTCACATGATTTCTCACTTTAATATTCAGTATAATGGCTAAATGATTTCAACACAAAATAGTAAAAGGTGTGCTACTAATTCTTGGAGGTTAAAAATATTGCCTGCCATATTGGCTAAGGGGCATAAATCGTCGTTATTGGGTTTTCTGACATTTAAATTATTATATCAATATTATTATAATTATGTTCTATAATATCAATGGCTGTGTATTCACTAAAATTGGGCTCGATCTGTACCCGGTAACATATTTAAATATTTTGAAAATGTATGCTGAAATGAGAACCAAAGTAATATCAACGCAAAGGAGAATTAACATTTTGTAAGTCTATTATAAAATTATTACAATATTTGTTACATAGGTTAGTTTTGTTGATTAGCTGTGGTTTGGCAGGGGTGGAATATCCCAAGTATTTCTAACTTCTAAATAATCACCAATTTTATGATACACTTTTGCAACTAACATCTTTTTTACATGCAGCTTGTGTTTTGTTTCTGTGAGAACTGTAATATCTTAGGAATTTTATGATACAATCGCACACAATGACTTAATACGTACTTTTTATTTGTCTTTGCAAATAAAAAGTCCTTTGCTAGAACCTGGCACCGCTAGTTTATTTTCATTCCTAGTATTGTAAATTTGATGTTTGCCGTTTAATTTGAATTTACCTAAGTTCTTTCGAATATACAATATATTTTTAAGAATATAAAGATTTTTTTTATATATATTTAATACTACACAATACAGACTCGTGATCCGTACTCATATTTGTTTTTTTTTTTTTTGACCTATAATAATTTTAACCTTGGAGTTTATTCTCCAACTCCAACTTATCAATATTCTTCCTGATGGGAAGTTAGCCTAGTGTTAGGTATATAATATCGTATAGCTAAAGTGAGTCCATACTTATATATATAAATACTTTTTTGTCATTATATCTAGTTAGTTAGTTTTTTATGTTGTGCATTTACCGGTTTAGTTTGTCGTTGAGGAATATAAAGACTTGGCAAAGTTAATATGTTGATTTCTCCCCAGGGATCCGCGAAAATCCAATCCGTATAAATCCTTCTTTTGCAATATAAGGATGGTCTCTATATCAGCTGCCGCTCTCCACAATAATACACCAATTATACTGTACAAAAATACTGTAGCTACATTCGTCAACTGCTTTATCTTACAAACGATATATGCAGCAGAACTAAGTGTCCCGGAAAGACTGAAGTATGGAACCAGGGTCTCTATTTCCCGATAGATATAATCTAGGGAGTCTTTAAGTACAGAGTGAATAGGTATCTACCAGGCAAGCATGACCACGTTGTCACTTTCCATCAGGTGAGACTGCGGTCAAATGTTTGCTTTTCATACTAAAAAACACTTATCCAAGGAACCAGTGCTGTCCGGCCAAAACAGTAAAGTCAAAGTTTTGCATATTGTTGGAGAAAGAATGTTTTACCAACCTTAAATAAAGTGTAACAATGGTAGGATTATACAAAATTCTGCCTGTAACTTCACCCACGGGGATCAGTGTATAACGTGGTCCTCCGAGAAAAGCATGTTTTTTTGGAATTAAAGTATTCTAGATAATAGTACTCTCTTCCGATTTTGGATATTGTAACCCATTTAATAAAACCATGTAGAAATAAATAAGGCCGTTTTTAAAAAAAATCTTGCACAAAATAAACTTACCTCATAAGGATAAAAGGGTGCCTGTAAAGCTACACATATCGCATTGCAAAAATCAGCAATTGATATCACTATTATCGTCAGCCACTGTCTTTGAGTAAAATTGATATTGAAAACCATTTTAAATTAAATATGATTACAAAGAATTTTTCACAAACAATTCTGATTCGAGTTCTTAACTATGTACTAGAGATCCGTTTTAAAATATCCTTTAATTTTTAATGAAGAAATGTTATGTAACATAATTAGGTTTGGTATAAAGAAACACTTTTTTACAACCCCATTTAAGAGCTTTGTTCCGGACCCTGTCACAAAACTAACTGACAATAATTATTCTGGATACAATCCGTACCAATGTAAGTACATTATGTAAGCTATCTTTGTTGTTCGAACTCTGGACTGTTTTCTGCTACATGGCCTCTTTTGTATCGCACTTAAGATAATATACATATACATATAGTTCAATGTATAGCGAAATTCTAGAAGATTTCTCTTACAATTCAAGGTTATTTCATAATCAGGGAGAAGAAGTAATGACCGCGAGAAAGATAATGAGACGTAAATATCTATTGTCGATAATGGCAATTAAGATTTTTAATATAATTAAACAGAAGGCTTACAACATAAACATTTGATAGCTATATGTACTTAGTAGACCACCTCAGATTTGCTTTAATATATTCAAAGAGTAGAAGTACCTAGTGTGAATTAGGGCCTATTTCACCAAACTAGTGTATAACCACAGAATTTCAATTGTGAAACTGTATATATATAGTATATATCCTGCATATAACATATATATATATATATATATATATACTGTATATAACTGTATATATACACGAGGATAGCTTTAATCTCTGTAACCAACAAATTATAATAAACCTTTGTCACCATAAACATCTAATGATGTTGCAGTATTTTGAATTTGCCATGCTATTAACTTTTCATGAAATTTGACCTTTAGACAGACGGCTGTAGCAAATGGATGATGAAATGTGGATTATACAAAATGCTGCCTGTAACTTCACCCACGGGGATCAGTGTAGAACGCGGTCCTCCGAGAAAAACGTGTTTTTTTAGAATTAAATTATTCTAGTATAATATACTTTCTTCCGATTTTGGCTATTGTAACCAATTTAATAAAACCATAATACACTAAGTGATGCTGCGCTCGAAGATTTTGTTAAAGCTAATCTTGAATTATTGGCTGTAAAATACAGCTACCGGAACCCACCGTTTGATTTAGCTTAAGGCATATAAATACAAATATCTCGTTATAAGCACAGATGACACTGCGCACGTCACCCTGAGACATAAAGTTTTTAAGTCTCATGCCTCAGGTGCATGGTGCGATCCCAACCGCCGCCGCGCCGGCTTGAGCTTCACCAAGTGATGGAAGGGCATTTTGCAAATGCTTGACTGGCTAGCTACCTGCTGTAGAAGATTAGAAAATCCGTCGCCCAGCACCTAACAGTGTGTTTACAGCAGTCTTTGATAGCCAGTAAAATTACAGGCACATGAGAATTGACAACTGTATGTCTCAGGGTGATTGGCGCAGTGCTATTCATCACTTGTGACGAAATGCATCTGCTGTAGGTAATCCACTTAACATCAGATTGGCCTCGTGCTTGTTCCGTCAAAATAACATAGATTCGAAATAAATAATGTTCTTTGGTACTACTGATTTTGAGGGTAGATCCTCGCTTGATCCGGTGGAGGCGGAAAATTCCGCACCGGCATATTAAGTAAACTACTAATTGTGGCGTAAACATGGACAGGCATATGTTCAACAGTGAAGGTCTCCCGGCTGATGAAGTGATTAGGTTTGTAATAAGGTGTTTTTGTAATTGCGTGGCGGTATAGCATTCTGTGAGTGCTTGCCTGTATAGTTACACAGGCAAACTTCATGTAGGAAATCTGGTACCTATCAAGTGTGTTCTGACCACTGTTTTTGAGAGCCAGTATCTTCAAGGTTTATGGTTGGCGCTCACTGAACCGCCCGACTCGGTGCCGCCTCCATCCAACTCAAGTCGTTCAGTATTCTTTATATGGAACTATATACTGCAACGTACACTGGGCAACGCTGTATCGGCATCGTCACGACTTAGGATAAGCTTGGGTGTAGTCGTGCGAATGAGGCAAAGCCTATACGGTGCCGGGGCGATTCGTGTGCGTTGTCCTTAAGGACAATGGATGATAAAAAGACTTAAGTCTTTTTATCATACTCGATCACATTATCTCTTACTAACAGGTGCAATTGGGGTCAAAAGAGATTATCTCACTCTTCTTCCATGCCCTGCCCTCGTGACATTCACTCTCACTTAAATATGTAGGTATTATACGTAATATATATTCGTGTTGCGTCAGATAATAGGTATTGTCAATAACAAATGATTGGGTCCTGCAACAACAAAGTATATTAATAATTATATATAATTTATTTCCTCCTACACATTTAAAAAATTGTACATTATTATATGAAAGTGTTTTTGTTTATTTCTTGGTTTGTCCTTCACTCAGAAACAGAGCAATATCGACCTGGTTTTTTTATGGTGTGTTTTTTTTTATTACAGTAGACTGACTAAGGCTTTTATGCATTTTAGGACATTTTGCGAATGCACGCCTGATGATTATTACGATGGTTCAGATGGTGTTACCTTTGTTCGATAGAATGTACTAGTATTATCAACTAAAAAAAAAAATTTAACAATATTAAATCATTATTCTACATTTTAAATAAATAATCAATGAAGAAGACTAGTTTTTTATATTTTTGAAAATAAGTCGCTTCTGATGCTGGTCTGGGGGTTCAATCTTGTAAAGGTATAAGCAGTTATAAATAAATCAGTGTTAGATTAAAAAGAACCTGATAAATATGCTTTTATTCATTTACTTATTTGATATAAGTATTTCATACTTAACACTATAGACAACTTAGTCTAAATTATATACTTAAACATATATAAGTCATTTCAAGTCTTCACATCCGAAAGCTAAATCATTTACAAAGAGTTCTAATGATTTCAACTTTTAATTAAACTGCATCTAATTTTACGTACAATTTGGGCTAATGTACAAAGTCAAAGTTATCGTTCCTTTTGCACTCGATAAGCAACATTTATGTCGAATAAATCCTTAAGTAACAGTTTATCAAATAAAGTTTCAATGAATGTTATGCCTATTCAATAAGTTGTTTATATTCCCTATACTTAGTATAGTTTAAGAAACTGTTTTGCGGTGATTACTGATAAGGACAGGAAACTGAAACTGAAAACAGAGAACTTTTACGAAAAGTTCTAGTAAGTTTTTTTTATGTTATTGTGAAGGGACAAGCTCGAGGCCCACCTGATATTAAGCGGACTAACCTCTGCCTATAACAGATGCATTTCATCACAAATTACGAATTGCACTGCGCCCGTCACTTTGAGACATAGTTGTTATGTCTTATGTGCCTGTAATTTCACTGGCTCTCAAGGACTGCTGGCGGAAAACACCGTTAGGTGCCTGGCGACAGATTTTCTAGAGACCAGACTTGAGGGTGATAGCTAGCCAGGCATTCGCAAAATGCCCTACTACCATGTTTTAACGACTGCCGTCCTAAGACAACAACCGGGACTGACGGCTTAACGTGCCCTCCGAAGCACGGAAGCGCTCACTAGTAATGTCACTAGCGGTCACACTCATCCAACTCATAACTGCGGCGGACGTTGCTTAACTTTGCTGATCGGTTAAGAACAGCTAAGCAAACTTCGCTACGAGCGCTTCAAAATAATAATTTCTTAATCCAGGCACTAAGCGTGAAGGAGATAAACGCTCTCCTATCCTTACTCTCTCATTCAGTAACTTTTTTTATATTATAATTTAGTGTGTCATATCCATTAACAGACATCCAAAAAAGTGGAGCGCTGTGTTAGAATTGTAACCCCCAATATGTTTCTGTGGGCGTCGTAAGAGACGACGACGAGAGGAAATCTACCAGAGATGGGCAAGAGTGCCTTCTGCTACCTTACACTGCGATCCTCAAGACGCCTGCCAAGACTGAGGATTATAACCCGCCCTAATGGCCCTAATAGAATTTGTTCAGCGGTGGACGTTTTCTTTAATTTACTACAGTACTGTTTTATAATATTGGTATCTTTATGTTAGTGTAATTAAATTTCATAAACTTTGGTCAAGCAGTTTTGGAGTTACGAAAAACGTATAAATTTGCCAAAATGCCTATTCTCGATGACCTGATTGTCACTATTGCCAATGGCGATGGTTATTGTTAGCGAATAACAAAATGGATCCTGTACATGTATCTTGGAAGAGAGCGATCTTTTGAAATAGTTTTTTAACAGATAATAGAAACATATCTAGATAACTCTTTATTGAACCCACCATAGTAAAAACAATAAACTTATTACTAAAACATACCTTAAAACCTAGTGTATCAACAGGCGGTCATATTGCTCAGAGCGATCTCTTCCAGACAATCCATCAATAAGGGATATGGTCAAAATATTGGGCGGGCTTTCTTATGATCTAAATAATTCTATACATAAAGAACTGATTACAAAATTACAAATATACGATAGGAAAAATATAAGTCATGTGCGGGTTTAAAAAAATTTTTCCTATCGTATATTTGTAATTTTGTAATGTAATCCGCTTAGCAGGCGTTATTGCAATCATAACAATATATAAAAAAAAAAGAACTGATTTTACAAATGATAAACTAATTAACCAAATACTAAATAAATAAATGAAAACACACATATATATATAAAAAATATTTAAGCATGTATACTTATATACCTATATATCATATAAACTTATACGTATATAGTTTACAACATGTTAAACAAATAATTAAATTAAAAATTATGTTTATACAGTAATGTCCTTTATTATATAAAGTTAGAGCAAGAGATAATAAGTACTAAGGAAACTGAAGCAGCGTCATGGTCACACCAGCGTCATGGAAAATGTAAAAACGTTACGCTTTACCGTGCTTTTGGAGCATACGGCTTCCTAGGAAAACCATTTCACAAGGCCGTTCTCTTTGTTCCACTCCAGACTCAAGATGACATAACGCCATTGCACTGTCACTCAGACTACAACTGACCAGTTACCTCCTATCTATTTACTCGAGCACTGCCCAGAAAATTACGCTTTGTATCAAGTCCTACTCCCTAATTCACATTAGTAAATAGTTTTATGGAGGGAGCGCCATGAGGGACGACGAAAATCGCTCGCCAATAAAACACATCGCCCCTTGCTTTCACTTCAAAGTTAAAACTACATGAGAAGAGCCCGTCAGCCCACCGACCACGCGCCTATTGCCTACGAAATCCGCACTCCGACGGACGCGCCCAAAATACGACCTATCATTAAAAAAAGAAAAACATAATAGAAAATTTAAATTTGGAAATTCGTTGAATCTGTGGTCTGAATTGTGAAAAGGAAATGAATAGGTTTTAAAAAATTAAAAAAAAATAGTGTTCTATTTTCAAATTATTACATTTAATAATCCAAAATGAAAATGGCGGATCGTTGCATATTTACGCTTGTGATATTCTGTATATCCGTTATTTGTGACAAAGGAGAGGCAGCAGAGAACGACAATACAGTAACTGCACGTAAGTTTATAAATTAATTATTTATTATATAACTTACATGTACTTAATTAAAATTTCTACAACGGTTTTATACCTAATTTAAGGTCAAAAATCCATAGATTAATCGCGCCACTTCTTTTTTTAGTTTTATAATTGTGTTGTAGCTTCATTTTCACAGCAAAAACAACTATTCATTAAATACCTTTTAACACATAAGCGAATAAAATGAATATAATATACACGTGAAAAAAAAACCTAACTTTAATGAGGTATTCATATGTAACTATACTAAACATGTTGTAATGGAATAATTATTATATAGAAAATTGCTGTAACAATGATAAAATATTATAAACAAATTGATCTTAATTAATATCATATCGTGGATTCTATTTGAACGTTGACTTTTCTGATATAACAGTTTATCCATTTCATTTCATTTCGAGTTATAATTATCTGTATAAGCATAATATTAATTAATGCACTTTCGTTATCTTTGAGTGCAACGGTCTTAGATAAAAAATAGCTCGTTTCTTTAACCGCTGGTTTCGAAGGTACATTAGTGAACTAAAAAAAAACTGACTAGTAATGACAATTTAGAATTCACCCAAACTGCAAACCCTAACACCCGTTAGCATTTTATTTCAAAACGCGAAATCATGAAATAATTGGGCAGCACATTAATTAATCTTGAAATTTGAAACTCACGCTAACATTAACAACATGCAATGATATCTCGTAAAAAATCTTATTTAATGGTACCTATTTCTTTCAGTAAAAATAGGTAGGTATTATTTTTATTTTTTTTATGTTATTGTGACTGCCAAGCCCGAGCCTCACCTGATGTTAAGTGGACTAACCTCTGCCTATAACAGACGCATTTCGTCAACGATCTAATGCACTGCGCCCGTCTAACACACTGAGACGTACGGTTGTTAGGTCTCATGTGCCTGTAATTTTACTGGCTCTCAAGGACTGCTGCCGGAACACACTGTTAGGTGCTTGGCGACAGATTCATAATAATGCATATGGAGACACCATGCCTGCAATGAAAATAAAATTAGTAACAAATTGCCTTTCTGCTTTTTCATCCCTCAGTAGATGCGGAATACATGCAGGTAGTACAAGGCATTATGATCACTAAATATTGGCGTATACTAATTGACGAAACCGACTATTGGCGTATACTAATTGACGAAACAGACTATTGGCGTATGTCATAGAATACGTAAACTACGCACACAGTGAGTGACATAATCCTATCACATTTCAAGATATGCCTACGGCTGCGATTGCGGTCGCTTAGGCAGTTAAAGTTCTTGGGCAATGCGTGAAATGACATCTAACAATATTAGCAGACCTGCCTTCATAATTTGGAATGAATTATTTATTCAAATTCTGTTGAAAAATATGTTAATATTTTTATGTGATTATAATGGAACTTGCATCAGGTCCAACTGATGTGAAGCAGTGTTATTTCTGCCTATAGCAGACGGATTTCGTCGACGAACTGCACTGCTTCCGTCACGTACAGTTGTTAATGTGTGCCTGTTACGGATTGCCGCCGGAGCACACCGTTAGGTGCTTGGCGACAGATTTTCTATTTAAGGGTTGGTAGCTAGTCAGGCGAGTGGTAGAAGCCGGCGGTGAGGATCAAACAATGGATCTGCGGCACGGCAGTCCATTGGTGTTTTATCGCTGGACTATCATTGCTACAAAATAATTATTGTTTGCTTGTAATATTTCCCAAAATTGTGATTGTGTAGAGTAGGTGATTCCTGTTATATTGGATTTATTTTAGTTATACTTATACATTACTATTTGTTATTACCAAGTATTTACCTATACTTTGTGCAATATTACTATATAGCAATTAATAATAATAATAAGTTTATTGTTCATTAAAACACACACACATAAATACAATACATTACTTAAGAGGTTCAAGATAACATGATACGTTTTATTCACTAAATTATACATGACTTTCTAGGTTAGCCTGAACAACATCTTCGACCACATCATCATTTACCATCAGGTGAGATAGTGGTCAAATAACCTATCAGGCATAAAAAATAAATAAAAAAAAACGACTTGAAAGCTATGCCTATGCTATGCTATGCTAGCCGGGAAAATTTTTGTATCGAGGGCGTTTGCTTCCTTCGAGTTAACAATATTGGTAGTACCGTGTAATGCATTAATAAGTTCTACTTTAATTTATCCAATATATATAATAATCTATGAACTTATTCTATATTCTTATTGTGAAATTAGTTGGTGTAGTACAATTAAACCCCCATTCATAGACAAGTTTATACAATGTGAGAGTAATTAGAAATATTTTGACTATTGAAGTACAATACTTACATATGTGTACTAGATGTTTTTGAGTAATTCTAGGTAAGCCTGGAAAACATCTTCAAACACTTACCATTAGGTAAAATCATCACTTACAATGTTACTATATAGCTTTCTCTGTTCTCTTTCATTTAGTCTAGCTTAGTTTATTCTTTGTTCATTGTGCATATCTACACTGATTGTATTTAAATCGTCTTAAGAAACTCCGGAGCGTTGGTATGTCGTGTAGTTAAGTACCAGCCATTTTAAAAGTATGGCGAAACAGTTCTTGTGAAACATGTTTCCCAAAACTGACCTTTGGCGTGTAGCTATTCAAATGCATGAAATTATATTACTGTATACCTACAGTCAGTGTCCTTTATATTATAAGAAACGATGTTGTTCATCTTAAATTGAAAGTTATTTCAGATCAGTTCAATATTCATAATGACAATAAATCTAACATGTAATTGTTCATTTATATGAGAAATCTAGCTATATTATATATATATTTTATTGCTAATAGGTAAGCCTTTGACCACCATCTTGAATGGTTTAAAAATCCATGTGGTCGAAGGTGTTAACAAGCTTAACCTAGAAATACTGGTTCTCAAGGACAACTGCCGGAACACAACGTTAGGTGCTTGGCGACAGATTTTCTACTTGAGGGTGGCTGCTAGCCAGTCGGGCATTCGCAAAATGTCCTACCACCATGCGGTGAAGCTCAAGCCCGCGTCGGGATTCGAAGATGGACCTGCTGCACGGCAGTCAATGCCACTGAGCCATCACTGCATCAAAAATAATAATAATAACAAAAGATCCTTAAGAAATTCTATTACTTACTATTTTTTTTTATATGACTTTATTATATTGCATTACCTCACTTTATTTCTGTCTTAATTAATCACTAATTCGAACTAAGATCAAGAAATTGAGAAACGGCGGCTTTACAATAGGCTCTAGGCCCGTATCTTATTGGATCTTAAATTGTTTCTTTGTAATAAATGATGTGTATAAGAATAGTAACGACAACGGAGCACGAGGCTCACCTGATGTTAAGTGGTAACTTTTGCCTATAACTGATGATATCGCTCGGCTATCATTGCTTCGAATATTGTTTAGGAAGATTTTGAATGCCTATGTTACCAAAAACTACGAATAAAAATATGAAAAAAGTAGTTTTTTTTATGCCTGTTAGGTTACCCTTTGACCACTTTCTCACCTGATGGTAAGTGATGATGTAGTCGAAGATGTTGTTCAGACTAACCTAGAATTACTGACTCTCAAGGACAGTTGCCGGAACCAACGTTAGGTGTTTGGCGACAGATTTTCTACTTGAGGGTGGTAGTCAGGCGGGCATTCGCAAATTTCCCTAACACCATCCTATAACGACTGCTATCCTAAGACGACAACCGGGACCGACGGCTTAACGTACCCTCCGAAGCACGGAAACGCTCAGTAGTAATGTCACTAGCGGTTACCCATCCAACTCATGACCGCGGGCTACGTTGCTTAACTTGGCTGATCGGTTAAGAACAGCTAAGTAAACTACGCTACGAGCGCTTTATATAGTAGATGTAAATATGTACCTATTCCAATGAGTAGGTCGTAGATCCCAGGATAAGGATAGGATTATGCTTATTATTTATTAAGGATAGGACTACCCTTATCTTTAATTAAGTAATTATAAACACAGTTTTTCATGTTGATACTACAACACACACTAATTGCTAGCTGAACCCATGTTTGTTCAAAGATGACTCGTTTCCTTCGCATAATAATGGCATAATAGGTAGTTTACGTCGTTTCATCGTATTGTGTCAACAATGACTATTTATGTCCAGCTTTGGCTACGATTAGAAAAGATTGTAACCAACTGTGTCAAGGTTGATGTTCCAAATTTGTAAATGTTACGACTCTTTGTTTCAGCCAGTTTTGTTCTTTTCTATACATTTTAACAGTGTACTCTACCTTATCTGCAAACATTCTAAAAATAATCTAAACTATCTGTCATGAGAGCATGGTAGGTACTTAAATAATTAATAGAGTTAAGTGTGGAAATCCATGTTACGAATTAAGTACTGAAATTCAAAAAAGTAAAATTGAATCATAATATTATGTTATTGTAGATTTATCTTAATTGTTTTACACGACTGCTGAAAAACAGGATTGTTATGTTTTCAGGGTTCATGTATGTAATGTATGTTTGTGAATTTCTTTATTCCGCCATGACTTCTAAATGGCTTAATCGATTTTAATGTATGATATATTATTAGATTTGTCTGGATAGCGCTGGTGACATAAGATACATAGAAGAGTTAAAAAAATACAAAGTGGAGGATTTTAGACGCCTTATTTAGGGAAAAAAAATATCTTTTCTTTCAAACCCCTCGAGTGGGACTGTTAAAATGAATGGCTTTAAGTAACGATTTCATAAATGTATATATAACTTACAGTTTTAATATTAATGGAACTATAAAACCCTTGACAAAAATAGGTAGGGTAGTTTGGTAGTAGGGCAGTAGGGTTTTAGATTTGCAAGTAACTTATACTTATTATACAGGGTTATTGGTAAAATGCTAACAACCTCTTAAGGGTTGACTTTTTTTTTTTTTTTTTTTTTTTTCGCATGATAGGTTAGCCTTTGACCACTATCTCACCTGATGGTAAGTGATGATGTGGTCGAAGATGTTGTTCAGGCTAACCTAGAAGTACTGGCTCTCAAGGACAGCTGCCGGAACACACCGTTAGGTGCTTGGCGACAGTTTTTCTACTTGAGGGTGGTAGCTAGCCAGGCGGGCATTCGCAAAATGCCCTACCACCATGCTATAACGACTGCCATCCTAAGACAACAACCGGGACCGACGGCTTAACGTGCCCTCCGAAGCACGGAAACGCTCAGTAGTAATGTCACTAGCGGTCACCCATCCAACTCCTGACCGCGCGCGACGTTGCTTAACTTTGCTGATCGGTTGAGAACAGCTAAGTAAACTTCGCTACGAGCGCTTTCAAAAACTACTGCTAGCCCTAAGAAATATTTTGAGATGACTTTTTTTGTTTTGTTTTTGTTTATATATATATATATATATATTTTGTTATATTATGCCTACTCCAAGCTAAGACCGCCCGCCGTAGCATCAATGGACCGCGCCGTGGTCCCTTTGAATAGAGTTTTGAATATTTACATCGAGCAAAGTAATAAAATATACGAAATAATACATTATAGTTACAAGAGACTTTTGACATCACGGGGTCCTCGTGCTTATTCAGGCAAAAACATATAAAAAACATAGAAGAAAATAAAAAAATAAAAATATTTTTTTTAACTAGCTGAAGTCAACCCTGAGAGGTTGTTAGCATTTTACCAATAACCCTGTATATAAAACAACTCGTTATTGTATGTAAACACATTAAGGAGTGTATATTTTTATGTACAACTATTTGCCTACTTAAGTATAAAATTACATGTGTAAACTTGACCATCGTTACTTACCGAGAACAAAGGAAATCTGCTTTGCTTGACATGAATACCAAATAACCACAATGTATGCCTAGCCGCAATAGCTAGCCGCTATATATATAATGTAGTATATTGCGATCAGTATAATACAAATATATTATATTCTACATCATCCACAATACAAAGATAATCAATAATTCAAGTGACTTTAAAAATAATAATTATAAGCAACTTTATAAGTTACAAAATTTACAGATACACTACAGATAATAGATAATTAAATAATTATCATAATAACAAAATTTATTCGATTTTCTTACTGTAAACCTATCAGACCTAATTGATATACGAGTTTTATTGCACTTTGATGATTAAATTACAAGTAGGTCCTAGTCCCTTGCTGCGGTGAGGTCACAGGTCTCATAGATTTTCAGTTCGAAATTAGAATAATTTTATTTTTAATTATACGTAAATTTTAGTTACAAATGGGCTGGAACCTATTTTTGTAACTTATAAAGTACGCCATAATTAATAGAAATGATTTTGAAATGATTTTTATTTGAAATGATTTTTGTTGATATGATTATAGAAAATGGAATCAATGGAACATTTCGTCAATAAAATAATAATAATACTTATACAGTTGCTTATAAGTATTTATTTGTACAATAAAATAATATACAGTAAAGTTCTCTTTCTTACGCTCGTAGCGAAGTTTACTTAGCTGTTCTCAACCGATCAGCAAAGTTAAGCAACGTCGCCCGCGGTCATGAGTTGCATGGGTGACCGCTAGTGACATTACTACTGAGCGTTTCCGTGCTTCGGAGGGTACGTTAAGCCGTCGGTCCCGGTTGTCGTCTTAGGATGGCAGTCGTTATAGCTTGGTGGTAGGGCATTTTGCGAATGCCCGCCTGGCTAGCTACCACCCTCAAGTAGAAAATCTGTCGCCAAGCACCTAACGGTGTGTTCCGGCAGCTGTCCTTGAGAGCCAGTACTTCTAGGTTAGCCTGAACAACATCTTCGACCACATCATCACTTACCATCAGGTGAGATAGTGGTCAAAGGCTAACCTATCAGGCATAAAAAAAAAAAAAAAAAAACTTACAGTGAAATGCTGATAAAATGCTAAGTGGTAAAATGCTAACAACTTCTTAGGGTTGACTTCTGCTAGTCCTATGAAACATTGTGATATGAATTTATGTTTATATTGAAAAAAAAAGTCTTTTGCGTTTTTTATGTTTTTGACTGAATAAGCACGAGGACCACCTGACGTCAAAAGTATCTTGTGCCTGTAATGTTTTATTTAATATATTTTATTACTTTGCTCGATGTAAATATTCAAAACTCTATTCAAAGGGACCACGGCGTGGTACAGTGTAGCCGCGGCGGGCGCTCTTGGGCAAACTAAGTAATTTATTTTGAATTGTTGAGATGTTATTTTGATGCCTACATGAACGGGATTCCCAAGCTAATGCATTGCTCGACCTTGAGTTGACAATGAATGCTTAACTTAGACAACTGACTATTAAAACCATGCCCGGAATAATTCGATGAAGTCACACACTTCTCTTCTCTGCCAAATAAGTTCATCATAACCTTGTCAGTCCATTTCTATGGACTATAATAATTTTAATGGTGAACCAAATCGTGGACAGAATTTTATATTATGTGATGGGTGCACAATAAAATCGTAAAATTGTTGGACTGAACTTTGCGGTATTACACAAGCCAGATAGGTAGCAACGTATTGTTCTTTCCATAATAATAGAGACCTCGAATCAAGACGATTCGATTGCTTCTTAACATGATCCGAATATATGTTTGCATAGAAAATAGCGCTCTTATTCGGAAAGTGACTTTTTATTAAATAAATACTAATTTACGAGAGGAAACGCTCTGGAGCATGACTATAATTTTTCCTCTGGTAAATTTGAAATTTTGTAATGTAATCCTCAGAGCATACCTTATTTCAAAAATAAAACGTAAAATTATTGGGTTGCATCATCATTAACAAGTTTAAAGCTAATTGCAAAATTAGTATTGTTTCCAGTACAAAGTAAGTTAAACTATAGGTGTCGCTCCATCCTCATACGGTTAAAGAATGAGAGGAAAATTACAGTTATGAATCATTGTCATGTTAGCTCAGTCGGTCACAGCATACCCAGCTATAGAGGTGGCAGATGCCGGATCGTATCTCGTGCATGACTATAGTTTTTCCTCTCGTAAATTTGTAATTTTGTAATGTAATCCGCAGAACATGCTTTTTTGCGAAAAGAAAAATATAAAAAAAGTGACTTTTTACTTGTGATATAATAACATATTATCACGCCTTTATATTCCTGAGAGTGTATGGAGGGGTGCCATTATCCACCCATGTTTCACCAGATTATTTTTTGCTACAATGTAATAAAAGGCCAGTATATATACATCCATAGGCACAGTTCAAAACGGCCACTGAAAATTTCTTTGTCAGGGAAACCCTGTGATCAATTCGACCCAGGGACCAAACCAAATCTCAGTGAATTCCAGAATGTATTATTTATCTTTCATACCGCGAGAGATTAAGATAAAACTTCTCGCACCTTAATACAATTATCTCACTATATCAAAATATTAACTTTTATTATACAAACAGCTGAATATATAATAAATTATATTTGGAAATCAGAATATTTATAACTTTGATACCTATTTACGTGTATCAAGTAGGTATATTGAAAACTGCAATTTTTTATATATTTTTTATCTTAATCGAGGGTCGACAACTTCCAGATATGTATTATTGGCTAAACGTTCGATATATTTCCTTATTATTCTACAGTTAAAGTATTCGTTATTTTAATTTCCTATAACTTTTGAATTCATACATTTCGAATGTATTGTAATTATTTCTAGGTCATTACGCGCCATAGCAATGGTCCCGACGACATCCAATATTATGATATAGACCTTCGATTTATTTATAACGTTGCTGAAGTCTTCTTTAAATCATATTTTACTGGTGATACTGACCCAGTGGGCTTGGATCGTATCGTCAGGGCTTCCAAATTTTAAATAAGCATATTGATATATTAATATGCAAACCCACGATTAGTTGTCTGAGTCGCAGAACAAAAAGGACCAGAAGGATCACTCTGCAAAGCTATTTCAATAATGATGCGACTCTAGCTACGAAACTTTATGCCTATGAAGAATCCATTAAAGGGGGTTTTGCAATGAAAGTGCAGTTCCTCAGAATGCGCGGCTGCCCACCCCATAAAGTGCAAGGTTTTCCTATAAAAAAATATTGTACAAAAGGCCATAGTGCATTACTGGCATACCTACTTTCCCCCACTTAAAATATCACTCGAAGACTCGAACTGGTCAAGTAAGTCAGATGATATATAGGTAAGACCTTTTTTTTATGGGGGAAATGCCTTCGCACTTAGCTTCCTCCACGGGGTGGCGGAAGGGGATGTGTGTGATACGAGTATATAAGACCATTACAACTACTGGTCTTATAAAACTCCGGCATTTCTAGTTCGATTTGGATAAAAAAAACTCCAGCAACTGCAAAAGAGTTTCTAAAACATATCACAAAAATAATCACTTCAAGTTATTGCATAGTATCCGAGATGTCAGATATTCAGATTTTCAAAGCTATTTATCTCAGCGGGGCGATAATTTAGGCCATGTTGCCCCATAATATGAATGGTTTATAATCACTAACCCTATCGATTGGCATGACTTTCATTCGTGTTCAGGATTGTTTTTTTGTTTCGGAAAAGTAGATATGCCACGCTCCATACAAAAGTTACAAACCCCTTTGTATGCAGTCTGCTGGATATGATTATTGGTAATATAACCGCTACCATTCAGCTCATAAAAGTGCATATAATAAATAAATCTTGTTGTGTTCCTAATATGAAAATAACCCAAGTACTTTACCACGTCTTCGTGAAAATCGTCGGATTTTCCAATTATCCAATGGGAAGATGAACACTTGCTAGTCCTTATGAAATCGTTCGAGAAGTTGTATTTTGGGAAGTCGTTCCCGTAGCATTTGTATATTAGAAGTCTGGAACTGCATCCGATATATATTATGGCAATAACCTCGCCACAAACATGGCACCATAAAATATCTGGAGAAAAAGAGGTTGATGCACCTACCTGTGCCTACCCATTCGGAGAATGTACGGATATAAGGACGTGACGTTGCTATAATATAGAATGCACAATAAATTCGCACTGTATGTTTCGATGGACGCATGGGCGCTGATCGGGCATGCGCGCACGCAGCCTTGACACCGCACGTTGCGTGACTGTTTGCGAAACACACTGTTTCGTAGTGACCTCACGGATCACTCCCTTATTTACGATGAGCCTTGGAGATTAGTTTTAATATACACTAGTTATTGTGTGATGGGAATACTAATCCAATTTTGACAGAGGAAGAAAAGGAAGAACTGTATGCGTCGTTCAATTGTCATTGTTTAAAGTGACAGGTCGGGTTACAACGTCGAACTTCTCATTAAAAATACATCTAATGAACACTTAGCAGGGAGATTATGTAACTTTTTTTTCAGTTTTCTATTACTCGTCATTTGACAGTAGAATTAGTTTGTAACAAAGCACCATATCTAAAGAAAAATCGAATAGAAGATCACTGGACAGCAAGCAAGAAAATATATTAATGTAACTGACATTTTGCAGCCGCGATCAAATCCGAGAGTATAAGGACTAAAAATTACCTCATCGGTAGATTCATGGATGGTTCTATAGACGCTTATTATTGCCTAAGACAATAATCGCATGTGTTGGTACGAGTATATCTGATAGTAGGCTAAATCTTTAATGGTAACTCACTCTCAAGAAGCCGCTGTTACGCAGCATAAAGTGCTTGGCCACATTTTTTTTCTTCTTTTCTAATCAGTTATGACTGTAACCGCCAGCCAAGCATTAGCAAAATACTCTACCATTGACGATTTTTTTCAGTCTTTCTGCGTTTTGTCCACTGTACTGTACTGTATCAGCCGGTTCGTCCACTGCTGAACATCCCCCAATATTTTTGCCATAATCCCCCACGCATGGCAGGCGTCTTGGGGATCACAGTGTGAGATATCAGTTCCTCAGAAAGCGCTGCTGCCCACTTATTTTTTCACATAATAGACTAATTAAAAAAACAACAAAAAAGTGAGTAAAACGAAATATACCACTAATTATTATATTTCAGAGAAGAGTGTTCCATTTCGAGTGACCCGAACACTCGGAAAAAAGTTGAGAAATCAGTAGATATTCAAATTTACTTTATTTATTCGACTTTATTCCATAATACTTGAAAAACTTCAGAGTAGCCTTATGGATAGTCAAGTCTTCATTACGAAAGTCCAGTGTTCTAGAAGCTCTTTTTTTCTCTCAGACGAGGAACAGCAGTCTGATAAATGGCCGCACTGTCCCCTATGATGATTTAAAACAACGAATTAGTGGAAAAAACGTTCGGTACCTATAAGAACCAGGAAGTGCAAACAAAGTTGTCGATTAGGATAAAAATGTGGTCTTAAAATATATCCATTAGACAGTGCTTGAGATTTTCTTAAAAAATCTAGTGGTGTTCTGTTTGGTTTCCTCTTTTAATACATCTTGAGTAAATAATAGCTTAAACGAGTTGTTTGAAGTCTTGTTTTTTACACAGATCTCTTATATTGAATTACGCATCAACAATACCAGTTGTTCTTTCAACATCTGACAGTCTTTAATATTCCTGTCACGAGTTAACGCATGAGTAACACTGCCTTGGGTTTGAAGAATAGACGCTATATAAACTTATGGACCTTTGTCTTGTACGAACATTGATCACCTATTGCAATATGTTGTTTAGCATAGTGTTAATTGCTGATGTTGTTATTCAGACCATGTTCTACAAAACCTCCGGGGTTCCTGAAGCAAGTGAATGTTTTGCTCAAGAGTTGAGTCTCGATGTTCCAGCCTCAACTCTTGGTAACACGAAGAATGCTACAAGTTTTTAGGGTTTCGTGCCTCAAAAGGAAAAAAAACGGAAGCCTTATGGGATCACCTTATTGCCCGGTATCAAGTTGAAAATCATATCAAATGCTAAGGTCTAAAACGGATCATGTTCTCAATTCGAGTTTTTTTTTGTGTTTTGCTTCATTGTTACAGGGTGTTTCGATTTTGATAATTTTGGTATATTCTTTTTTTTTCTGTTATTGTGACGGAACAAGCTCGAGGCCCACCTGATGTTCAACGGAGTAACCTCTGCCTCTAACTGATGCATTTCATCACAAATCACGAATTGCACTGCGCCCGTCACTTTGAGACATAGTTGTTAAGTCTCATATGCCTGTAATTTCACTGGCTCTCAAGGACAGCTGCCGGTACACCGTTAGGTGCTTGGCGACAGGTTTTCTACTTGAGGGTGGTCACTAGCCAGGCGGGCATTCACAAAATGCCATTCCACCATGCGGTGAAGCTCAAGCCCGCGGCGGGATACGAACCATAGCCCTGCTGCGCGGCAGTCCATAGCCAATGTCACTGAGCCATCACTGCTTCGAAAGCTGGTGCTTGTCATGTGGTCATTTATAATTTCAGTGAGATCTGACGAGTTGTATTTGAGTTATCCTTAGTAATGCATGTTGTTAGTTTCACTTGTCGATGTAAAATAAACAAAATACTTCTAGGTTAGCCTGAACAACATCTTCGACCACATCATCACTTACCATCAGGTGAGATAGTGGTCAAAGGCTAACCTATCAGAAAAACAAAAATAGTCTGTATACGATGGTTTAGTACATTCTTTGTCTTAGAATATTTTCTGATTGAAGTCGGATTTTTTTGTCAATATTTTATTCCTATTTACTAAGTAAGTCGCGAGGGAGTGCAATAACCGATTTCTATGCGGGCAAAGCTACGAGCGGAAGCAAGTGGAACCTATACTATAAAAATATAAACTCGAATGATTAATGCATACTGATTAGCAAATCATGTGAACGGCAGTTTGTCTTTATCTCATTAAGAATTAAAGAAAAGGCACACAATAGACATGTCCCAATATTCTCGCAGATTGTAAAATTAACCAAGTTTCTTAGTAGGTGGTTTTGAAATACACTCCGGGAAATTGATTCTCGTGGTGAACTAAAGTACCCACTCTTTAATGTTTGCAACAGTTTCGTAAAATGGAAAGTACAGCTTTGCTCATGTTGCTTCATTTCGAAGACAATAATAAAATTGGTTAAGAACAAAGGGATTTTCCCTATTATTCTGTGGTTTAAAAAGGTGTTGTAATACATTATTATGTGACTGTTTAAGAGGTTTATGAAAAATGACGAACTAAGGGCGTACGACGTAGAGATTTCGTTTCGTATGCCAGTGAGTGAAATAGTATTACAAAATAAATTCATATTTTAAAAACTGAAAACAATCTTTCAGGGACTGTATCATATGTTTACTACATAATAATTAGAAATATTTTTTTATTGACAAGATTTACTAGAGTCAAAGTCAAAGTCAATATCATTTATTAAAATTTGGCGTCTACGACGCTCTTATGAAGGTCAATTACAAATTTTAGTATTGAAATATTCTACATTGTACTGCCACGTTCAGCAAATAAATTGTATAGAGCCACTGCGAGAAGAACGGGCAAGAAACTTGGGGCCATTCTTTTAAACATCTTCTAACAATGTGTTACATACTTACTATATAATACATTTATTACAATATTTGTTTAAATTATGTAGGTAACGGGCAATAGCTTGGCAGAGGCGGAATTGTCCAGGCATTTTTGTCGTTTATGTAATCAGAAACTGTGTAGTAGGATTTTTTAATCAATATGTTTTTCACATCCAACTTGAATTTCCCTTCTGTGAGCGTTGTAATATGTTTGGGAACTTTATTATAAAACCGTACACAATTACCTAAGAAGGACCTTTTATTTGTCTTTGCAAATCCAAAACCTGTCACTGCTATTTTATCTTTATTCCTAGTATTGTAATCGTGATTGACATTGTTTAATTTAAATTTACTAATTTTTTTTACGAACATACACAATATTTTCAAATATATACAGACTTGGTAATGTTAATATATCAATTTCTATAAAAAGATCCCTCAGAGATTCCCTAGGACCCATTTTATATATAGCTCGAATTGCACGATTTTGTATGATAAAGATTGTCTCTATCTCAGCAGTAATTCCTCACAGCAATACACCATACGACATAATACTGTGGAAGTACTCGAAATAAACTAGGTGAGCAGTAGCTACGTCTGTTAACAGTCTTATCCTAAGAACTGCATATGCAGCAGAACTAAGTCTTCCGGATAGATCATGTATATGTGGATCCCACTGTAAAGTCGAATGCATTTTGATTACCAGGAAGACTGTCGCTTTGTCAATAGGGAGTTTATCTTGACCAAGCTTTATGTTTGGTTCAACATAAGGAACATTTGGTAAAGAAAACTTTAAACATTTCGTCTATTTTTTTTTTTGAATTTAGGAGAAATTAGCGGCAACCATATACAAATCTTAGATAATACATTATTTACATGCGTCAGTTCACTGTCTTTCCTATCTACTTTAAAAATCAGAGAGGTATCATCTGCGAATAAAACAATATCGCAGAAATCTTTGACCATGCAATGCAGATCATTAATATATGTTAGAAACAGAATGGATAGACACAAAACTTGATGAGGCTAAATTTTAGAGCTGTATACATGATTTTTGCTATCGATAAAAATATATATGGAATCCTATATTTAGATCAGGCATAGTATTTGTCATTATCTTCTAGAATATTATATTTTTTAATAATATCTGTATGGCTTACAGTCTTTCTAAAAACGTAATAAAATTTTGCGTTTATGAGACCCTTTGAGAGCCTTTATGAGTGAAGCTTTGCTTTGGAACTCTTCAAGTCCAGGATTCAAGTCCTACTTTTCAACAATATCTCTCCTGATGGTAATGGATAATACGGTCAAAGATGTTGTTCAGGCTAACCTACAATTACTATCTCCCAACGACATCTGCGTTAGGTGCTTGGCGACAGATTTTCTAGGAGAGGGTGGTAGATAGCTTGGCGAGCATTCGCAAAATTCCCTATCATGATGCTAGTGGCTACTACTACTATACTGTTAATAGCCAATAACCGACGACCGTGTTCCCGCTTCGTTAGATTTGGGGTTCAATCCCCTAGCACTTATTGGGTTTTTCTGATACATACATTTTCAGTTACAGTCTCAGATCATTAAAGACGTTCAGATGGCGCACAGTACGACAATGTTCAACAGTACCCTTTTTATTCTGTGACAGTACGGCAAACCCGTGGAGTCTGAAAGAGACAGTATGATAGGAGCATGGTTTTTATGTCTTCACTTGCATCGTGCACCGTGATCCATCTGAACTTCTTCATTTATCTGAGGTTACAGTCTGAATTTTGGTATTGTGCTCTGTAGATGACCCTAGACTCGACCCCTATTATATTAAGATAACAAAGAACAAACATCTGGTGAAACGAGGGATTTGGACATTTTTACTTACCTCTTCGATAATTACAAAGGCGATAAATTTCGATACGACATGTTAATTATTATGACAGTAATAAGATACACGATTCACTCATTTGGCGGCTACGATGGCGAAGATGGTAAAAGTAAAAAAAAACACTATGTCTTTATTTTTCGTGTGGCGGTTTGTAATTTAGTGAGTGTATATTTTTTTGCCCAAATTGAATACGAATTCAACAATACTCATTAATAATTTTTCGGGTTCCGTGCCCAAAGGGTAAAAACGGGACCCTATTACTGAGACTACGCTGTCCGCCCCACCGTCCGTCCGTCCGCCGTCTGTCACCAGGCTGTATCTCTAGAACGGTGATAGCTAGACAGTTGAAATTTTTACAGATAATGTATTTCTATTGCCGCTATAACAACAATCACTAAAAATAAATTAAAAAAATATTTAAGGGCGAACATCAAACTTGATTTTTTTACCGTTTCTTGCTCGATACTAATAACGGTGACAGGTAGACGCTTTAACTATTAACATAATATTTAGTTACGGAACTCTTCGTGCGCGAGTCCCATTCGCACTTGGCCGGTCTTAGATAGACGTAACTAGCAGTAGAACAAAATACCCTTCCACCATGTTGTAAAGTTTGAGCCGGCGCGGTGGTGGGGATCAAACCTTAGACCTACAGTATGGCAGTCCACAGCTATTACTAGTCTATCACTGCTAATGTTAAAAGTATTCACATAAAATAACAGTAGAATAATTTAACTAAAGATTTCAGTCCAGTGGTGCAATGAACACACAGTAAAGTTACTTAGGCAGCTCGGCTCAATCGGAATTTCTCCCTACTAACCTACGATCTACTAACTATATATATACTACCTATTCTCCCTACAGAATATATACAACACTACAGCTACTGCACAAACGTATTTTGGGTAAACGTAATCTAAAGGCCATTGCAGGCCCACAAGCTGTTCAAATACTCTAGCCCTGTACTAGTTGGCAGCGTGCCCAGCATGCTGGCATTGCGTTGAATTGCAATGCATTTGCGATTGTTGAGCAAAATAATTGCTAACATATTAATCTGGCGATTTTAGTATGTCGCATATACGTACAGCCATAACGAAATTGAACAAAAGGCATTTTCCGTAACGCCCACGCTTGGCAGGCGTCTTGGGTATCGCAGGTAAGATTGCAGAATGACGTCTACGACTATACGTAAGAAGGTGAGTCAATTATAGTTTACTGCCATTCCGGTCGCGGCTCCGCCCGCACGTATGTGGTTCACGCACAAAACCATTAACCTCTTTTTGCGCAGTTGGATAAAAACTATCCTATGTCCTTCCCCGGGTCTCAAACTATTTCCATACCAAATTTCATACAAATCGGTCCATATTTTTTAAGTTTATTCGTTGCATACAAAAATACTAATATTTCCACTTCATAATATACTAGCTTTCTGGCCGTGGCTCCGCCCGCGCATTATCACGAAAAACCATTAACCACTTTTTGCGCAGTTGGATAAAAAGTATCCAATGTCCTTCCCCGGGTCTAAAACTATTTCCATACCAATTTTTTCCCAATCAACCACTTTTTGGATAAAAAGTATGCAATGTCCTTCCCCGGGTCTAAAACTATTTCCATACCAAATGTTATCCCAATCAACCACTTTTTGGATAAAAAGTATGCAATGTCCTTCCCCGGGTCTAAAACTATTTCCATACCAAATGTTATCCCAATCAACCACTTTTTGGATAAAAAGTATGCAATGTCCTTCCCCGGGTCTAAAACTATTTCCATACCAAATGTTATCCCAATCAACCACTTTTTGGATAAAAAGTATGCAATGTCCTTCCCCGGGTCTAAAACTATTTCCATACCAAATGTTATCCCAATCAACCACTTTTTGGATAAAAAGTATGCAATGTCCTTCCCCGGGTCTAAAACTATTTCCATACCAATTTTTTCCCAATCAACCACTTTTTGGATAAAAAGTATGCAATGTCCTTCCCCGGGTCTAAAACTATTTCCATACCAAATGTTATCCCAATCAACCACTTTTTGGATAAAAAGTATGCAATGTCCTTCCCCGGGTCTAAAACTATTTCCGTACCAAATGTTATCCCAATCAACCACTTTTTGGATAAAAAGTATGCAATGTCCTTCCCCGGGTCTAAAACTATTTCCATACCAATTTTTTCCCAATCAACCACTTTTTGGATAAAAAGTATGCAATGTCCTTCCCCGGGTCTAAAACTATTTCCATACCAATTTTTTCCCAATCAACCACTTTTTGGATAAAAAGTATGCAATGTCCTTCCCCGGGTCTAAAACTATTTCCATACCAATTTTTTCCCAATCAACCACTTTTTGGATAAAAAGTATCCAATGTCCTTCCCCGGGTCTAAAACTATTTCCATACCAAATTTTATCCCAATCCGTCCAGTAGTTTTCAAAAATACAAATCTTGCGTCATTATAATATTAGAGTACATGTGTAGACAAACGTAATAAAAATAAAAAGTTATATTTTTTTTGTTTTCACTTAGAAACTGGAATGTGTATACTTCGAAAGGATCGTAGACGGACAACAAAGTAAGCCTATAATGGTCAGTTTGTCTATTTTGTGGTATGGAACTTATACAACCCAGTGCAAAAAAAGAACATTATACCAGTATACACCACCCTGCTGGCATCAAAATAATATAGATTCTGATATCATCCACAAATATTTGCATCAACGAGCTTATTATTTAAATTTGTTGAACTTGAACGTTGAGAGCAGTTCTTGCACAAGGTCAGGAGTTACATAAGGCAGTTATACAACCGCTGAATTGCGTTGACCTGGTTTCGACCACCTGGGTTTGCTCAATTCACGCGCATTCCCATTAAAATACGTTAGTTTAGATTAGGGTAAGGCAATGGCCTCGTTTTGCGGCATTAATTTCTTGCGAAGGGAGATGGAGGAACAGAAAGTGAGAGATTCTCTTCCGATCTAGAGTAAGCCACGGAGGCGAGCCAAGTTTAGGTCCTCACAAAGTGTGGATCCTCCTGTGTTCCAGGGCATCCCAAGAGGCGGGATAGGGGAGTATTCCCTTATGTGACCCGCGACGTCGCTGGGGGCTGCAGCTGAATGCGT
The DNA here is from genome assembly GCA_963890685.1 of Plagodis pulveraria. Taxonomy (NCBI): domain Eukaryota; kingdom Metazoa; phylum Arthropoda; class Insecta; order Lepidoptera; family Geometridae; genus Plagodis; species Plagodis pulveraria. The sequence continues at coordinate 10,431,852 of OY982950.1, forward strand.
GAGCGATCCCGTTCCCGTTCGGAAGCCGGAACTATACTGTACTGTATCAGGCCGATTGTCCACTGACAAATACATAGCCTCCCCTATTTTGGGGAAATTTGGCACAACTTGGCATGTTTCTTGGGGATCGCATCCGTGTGAGATATCAGTTCACCAGAAAGCGCTACTGCCCATCTTCTGGAGTGTTACCCTTGGTCGCTTCTTACGACACCCACGAGTACAGATGGTGTCGTTCTAGCCCGGCACCCCACGGGCGGAACACCACGGAGTTTTTGGCCGGTTGTTGGGCTTATTGGCCCTTAGCCCGACATAACTTACTTGCTCCCCGGGAGGTACCTAAAAGGCACAACGGAGTCAGAGACACTCACTGTCTGTCTGTCTGTCCATCTTTATGTCACACACGTAAATTGAAGTTTATAAAGGTATTCCGAACGCAACTGCAACTGCAGGCTGCAGGTGCCGTGGCTGCATACACTCTACCACATTGGCACAACTAGTTTATATGTACATATTTCTATGAAATAACTTCCAAGCAACATGCGGCTGCTGCAAGTGCAGTTGCAGGTACACAGCGCTAGCGCGCGGCACTTGCAGTTTGCAGCTGTAGTCGGCTCGATCGGAACCGAACCTTAAGGCTAGAGTGCTCGTAGCGCTTTCCATACAAATGTAGTTTCATCATATTTTAAATACTAACAGCCTTACTTATAAACGCTACTTAAATTTTAAACATTACTTAGCCGCTGATTAGCAAAATTTCTTACTCATAAACGCTACATAACTTTATCCAGTACCTAAGTACTGCTTAAATCAGCTGTCAATTTAAACACCGTCCCACCCTTGTTTAAATTTTAAGTAACAAGATGGCGCCCATATTTCTGATCAGCTGATTTAGTCACAGACCCACCAACTTATCTATTCAGGTGGCAGAAAAAAGAACTACAATATTCCTTCAAATTGTGACAGTTCGTAGTTGATTTCCTTGACCAGTAGCGCCCTCGAAAACTGCATAGTTAAGTTGGTGGTACTATACAAAGAAAAGTATTATATTTACTTTTTAATTTCAAGATATTTAGCACTAGATACATGCTATTTGGCCATTTAGGTCATTCATAATACTTTTTAGTACAATGTTGTCAGTTTAAAATACGTTCGACCTCATTATCCATTGCTTAGCAAAACAGGTGCTATGTAGCGTTTATAAGTAAGAAATATTTAAGCATTACTTAAACACTGTTTAGTTATCCATTACTTAGCAACTACATAGCGATGTTTTTATAAGTAAGGGGGTAAGTGTTCAAACTTGGTGAAACTGCATGTATGTCCTTGAGCCCTGGCTTACCCCCATTTTCTGGTATGTTTGTCAAAGCCATGATCAGTTAACATACTGAATCCTGAACGCTCATTGGCCATTTATTGCGTCATAGAGTACCATTGACCAATGAGCGTACAGTATTCAGTAGGTATGTCAACTAATCAAGGCTTTGACAAACGGTTCTGAAACAAGGGGTTAGAAGCATAGATATTAATCTATGCTTCTGGAATGCCAGATTTGCGTAGAATTAAGTATTTTCAAAAATAATTCTAATAAGTAATAGTTTTGTATGAGAATTGTTTTTTTACATTCAGGGATAAAATAAATAATAAATCGAAAAACTAGCAAACAAGAAGGCCAAGAAGCGTAGATATTAGGCTCAGCAATATGTATGCCAACTAGCACATTGTGCGCTTAACAGGGATTCTTCTGTCATTACTCTCTGATTACCCAATAAATTGTGAGTGTACTACCAACGAGCTTATTTCTGGGGTTGCCCTTGGGTAATAATTAATAATCAGTCTATAATTCCACGTTAATAATTACATTGTTCGCTGAGGGGAGGAAGTGACCGCTTACCCCCGCACTTTTGAAGCAGTGATGGCTCAGTGGCATTGGCTATGGACTGCCGTACAGCAGGTCCATGGTTCGAATCTCACCGTGGGCCTGAGCTTCAACGTATGGTGGTAGGGCATTTTGCGAATGCCTGCCTAGCTAGCGACCACAATCAAGTAGAAAATCTGTCGCTAAGAACCTAACAGTGTGTTCCGGGAGCTATCCTTGACAGGCAGTAATTCTAAGTTAAGCCTGTTAACACTTTCGACCACATCATCACTTACCATAAGGTGAGATTGTGTTCAAAGGCTTACCTATAAGCAATATTATGTCTAACGTTGAACAAATGCCTCCTGCAAAGGGCCAAAGCCTGTACGGAGTTGGATTTAGTATAATGTACTTACCAGCCAAGTGCAGATCGGAATCTATATCTAACGAACCTCGATCTCTATGAAAAATAAACTATTTTTTTAAATTCTCTATTGTTACGGAACCCTCTGGTATCAATGTCCAACTCACACTTGGCAGCCTTAAAAATAATTTTGTTGCTTTCCGAGTATGACTAATTTAAAATTAATAGTTTAGCTCACATGTCTTATCCATCTAGTATCTAACACACAGCAACAACAGTCGCCGTTGCAACACATTGCAATTGCTGCGGCGAATGATCTATCTTACTACATCTACATGAACGGGGTAAGTAGTCCATAGTAAACCAAGTAGAAAAGGCGGCTGTAGAAAGCACTATTTGGCTTATTTGTAAATTGAAGGCCATTGAATGTTTAAACTTTTTCGACTGTTCGATTCTGCTAAGGAAAGTACCTAGCAGCTACAACCTACAAACGCAGTTTCGTCATAAATTTTACATAAAAAACATAATCCTCCTTGTGGAGTCTGATAAAAATATTACAACTGAGTGAAAATTTGCGTGTATGTGCTTTAGTCTAATTTATATGCTCTTTGTGAAGTAGTTTCCTGATACACTATTTATTTTCTCCTTCATTGGTGCTCTCTGACCACCGGATGTGGTGGAAACTATAGTAAGATACATCACGAAATAGAGTGCGACACTACCTGAATTGTCAAGAGACGTCAAGCGTCTTGAAATATGGAGACGTCGAGAAGGTTTTTTTTTTATGCCTGATATGTTAGCCTCTGACCACTCTCTCACCTGATGGTAAGTGATAATGTGGTCGAAGATGTTGTTCAGGCTAACCTAGAAGTTACATGTAAGGGATCAAAACATCTCTGACAAAGTGGTATATTTTTATTACTGTTAGGCTACCCTTTGACCACTATCTTACCGGATAGTAAGTGATGATGCGGTCAAAGGTGTTATTCAGGCTAACCTAGAATTACTGGATCTCAAGAACTTCAGCTGGAACGCACCGCTAGGTGCTTGGCGATTTTCTACATGAGGATGGTGGCTAGACAGGCTGGCCTTCGCAAAACGCTGTCATCACTATAATATAAGAAACGACTGCCATCCTAAGATAACTAGCAGGACCGACAGCTTGACGTGCCCTCCAAAAGACTGAAGCGCTTAATAGTAAATGCCATTGCCATCCCAGTCATGATCGCTCCGGATCAGTTAAGAACTATCTACTAGGCAGCTGACGCTGGAACGATACTTTGCTGTTTCTGTCTTTGGAGATAAAAGGAGTGACGATATTTTGGTTTGTTTATATTATATTAACATAAACGTAAGGGACGGTTACCTCATTTTTCATACTGTTCTTCTAAAAGCGGCTTCAATATGTTATCCAAACATAATGTTGCAAAATGTTATTCTGCTATCCACCACAAACTCCACAAAGTAACTATAATTTTGTTAAGTACGGGTTTCTGTTTTCGTTAAAATCTAAATTCGTATAACAATTTTTTTTATGCTTGATATGTTTGCCTTTGACCACTAGTTGTTCAGGCTAACCTAGAAGTATAAGATCGATAAGCCTAAAATTTTTATATTTCCATTTAATCATATGTCAAGTTAATTTGCACCAATTTGTATGATGACTAAGGTGGCTAAAACTACTCACAACTGCACAGAATAAATTAAATTTTAGGACTAACATTTTTATGTTAGACCTCTATGGACTTTAGGTGAAACGAAATGAGCACTTTTGTATATTTCTTTATTTTAGTGTAGTTTGTTATGCATATCAGAATTACAGCTACTGTCATTCAACAGATCACAAATGTTTGCTTAAATCACGGAGTTTTTCATTCAAGAGCAGCAAGTAACAATTGTAATAACACTTTAGACGTACCACTTTCACATTCTACAACTACCTTGACCCCAAAACCTTGACCACTTTGGCGTCGCTCATACCACTTGGTCATATAATAATATTTTGCCATCATCATTCATATTCATTACGCCCAAAAAATTACGCGGCCACTCTTAGGCGCCGAGTCCACCGCCCGCAGAGGTTCTATAGTTCTTCGTTCTGCGTTCCGAATTTACTGCTGTACACACAGCCAGCGGTCGGTTCTACAGTTAAGAACGACTGGGATAACTCTACTAGGAGCATTAGTCTATTTCGTAAGTCAATTTGAATTCACAAACGTCTGCCAAGTAAAGGTGGTTGAGGTATTTCGAAAACGGGACGATATAAGTGGGAGGTGTTTATTTATATAAGTTTTAGCCTCTGAGGCTTTAAACTAGAAGTCAACACGTGCTTCTATATCTTGTAGTGTCAACCTTAGTGTGGTTCGATAATACCATATAATACCGACCGCTCATACGTGGGACGTAGGTGGGAAGATGATAATAATCTATACGATTTGGCAATGTGTCCTTGGACTAATAACAGATTTCACTTTTGCCGTTAAAACAGGCGGTCAACGACTTTGCGTCACCTTGTCGCCAGTGGTTCGTTTACCCACTGGTTTACTTTAGAGCTTATGTAACTTGGGCTTTGCATTGGCTTCGTTGCTGTGCAGTAGACGTTACTTTGTGGTCTGATGCCGCAAATTGATAGTTGGATGGTGCAATCTGTCATCATCTATGTAATTAGCTAGATAGTACATTAAAGATTTTTTGCTTTATTAAAAAAAATTGTGCTTATTTGAGAGTGAACTTTAAGGTACCTACACTTTGTTTCTCTAATGTTCTATTACCTTACCTTATTTAGAGGCACCTAAAATAGAAAGGTAGGCTACAAATAATAATTTTTTGTGGTATCGGATTATTTTTATTTATTTGTGTAGTATCGGATAACAGTTAGAATACAGCTTATATTTACATACTTGTAAAGAATGAAATAAAATAATTGTAAGCGGAAATGTTGATATTCTAACACTTCATACATCATGTTACTGAAACCTTGAAATCCAAATTCTAAAAAAAAATATTACCAAATGCTTGTGTACAGACCCACCAACTTATCTGTTCAGGTGGCAGAAAAAAGAACTACAACATTCCTTGAAATTGTGACATTTTGTATTTGATTTCCTTGATCAGCAGCGCCCTCGCCAACTGCACAGTTAAGTTGGTGGTACTATACTATCGGATGCCATGGCTTAGTGTCGGACGTGTAAATACAATTTAAGCAATAATCACTTCTAAAACCTATCCCGTGATCGTTGGCTCCCCGAAATCTATTTGATATGTTAGTTAGATGTCACCGTTCCACGAGTGCGTGGTTCAGGGGGTAAATAAACATGTAGTTTATGAATGATGTCCGATACAACATGTTGTCCGATATTGTACTACCTTCGCCTACATGATTTCATTCTTGCTAAATCCTGACCCACTTCACAACCTGCGGAATTAACGGAGTATTTTGATTTAACAGATGTGTATTCAAAAATATTCATTTTCAAATTACTTCATAAAAAGGAGAAATGTTTTCAAGTCGACGTATATTTTATTATTTTTTTATTTATATGGATCATCTAATCTCAATGATTCTTTTTTGTAGGGTATAAATACCTATACCTCCAAGTTGGAACCATCTAAATAACATCAACATCGCTATCCTTACGCATCCATAGTATGTAAGAACAATGGAATTTCATTCATAACTGAAAACAATAAGTTTTTCTAGTACTGTCGTCGTCTCGTAGTAAAAGACAATGCCTACTCCGAGCTAAGAGCGCCCGCCGGCCGCCCGCAACACTGGATCGCGCCGCGCTCCCTTTGAATAGAGTTTTGAATATTTACATCGAGCAAAGAAATAAAAAATATTAAATAATAAATTACAGGAACAAGAACCTTTTAAAATCAGGTGGTACTCGTGCTTATTCCGTCAAATACTCATAAACAAACACGAAAAAAATCAAATAAGAAAAAAATAATCGTCTAAAAATCTTTGTTATGGGCAAAAGTCAATCCTAAGAGGTTGTCAGCATTTTACCAATAACCCCGTATATGTATGTGTGTTTGTGAGTTTCTTTATTCTACGATAACTTCTAAACGGCTTACCCGATTTTAATGTGTGTGATATCATTAGATTTTTCTTCTTCCAGGCCCATTAAGTGGGGTATGAAAAAGAAGGGTTTTAAAAACAATTCTATAAATATATAATAACTTGTAGTTTTAATTTCAATGGTAGGATTAAACGCTTAACAATAACAAATTAATTGCAGTCGGGTTTTTTACTTTTTTAATTAATTTGTACTTGTTTTGTTATGCGTTTTGCTTACAAGAATCGATTTACTTTCACTTACCATTCCAATTACTATGGTATGGGCTTATTAGCAATACTTTTTTACTTAATTGAATGCAACTTGAAAACCACAAAAAAATGTTAAGGTATATACTCTTCACCGTTCTTTTCTTTTCTTAGGATATGTTTTGAGTCCGTATCCCTGTTATTGGTCACTTTACAGACCCACCAACTTATCTGTTCAGGTGGCAGAAAAAAGAACTACAACATTCGTTCAAATTGTGATTTCCATGACCAGTAGCGCCCTCGAAAACTGCACAGTTAAGTTGGTGGTACTATAAATAGGATCAATGTTCGGATTGAAAAAAAATATATACCATACGGACATTTCAGCAACAAATCAGTGCTGAAGTTTTATTATCTTGCTTGATTACTAGGTAAAATATATTTGAAATGCAGCTCTTTTAAAATATTTTGTGACTCAACAATGAGTTTTATCATAATTGTAACTCACGCTAAATGTAACCAATATTTTTTTTAATATACCAGTTATGCCTTTATTAACTAAATACTTTGAACTTTATACGATACTAAAGCTAGAAAAACACCAAATATCCACTAATCACTGTTGTTTTCTAATTTCAGTGGACTACATTCTGCCATGCAGCCAAAGCGATCCCCAACTGGACAACTGCATCAAGAACTCATTCAACCACTTGAGGCCGTACCTGGCTAAGGGTCTACCTGACCTAGGCGTACCACCTGTGGAACCATTGCTGATTGACCGTCTAGTGATGGAAAACTCAGCCGGTCCCGTCAGAGTTACTGCTGCGTTTAGCAATATCACTGTGATTGGACCTAGCAACTACACTATCACAAAGATCCGGTTAGTAACACTCAGAACTTATGATTTGGGTGTCTTCCCGCTCAATGATTCTTTGCTAATCAACAATCTGTTAATGGAAAATTGCAGGTGCCATCAGAGTCACCGCTTCGTTAAGCAATATCACTGTAATTGTAGATATCTAGCAAGTTCGTTATGGCAAAGATTCGGTTAGTAACACTCAAAGTCTACCTGGGCTGTTCGTCCTGCCCTTGGATTTCTTGCTGATCAACCGTCTGCTAATGAAAGTTGGAAATACTGCTGATGAAAGTTGGATCTTCCTACTTCAGCAATTCCTCTGAAAGCATCTTTTAGGAAGGTATCTTCAGAGGCACTGCATAGTCCGTTACAACGATCCGATTAGGAACACAGAAACGACTTATAAGCTGATTAGGAAGACCTTCCTGTGGAGCTCTTGATTTTGCTAATTGACCGTCTGAGAATAGACAACGAAGCTGGCCCAGTCAGATTGGTGAATACTACTACTTTCAGCAATATTATCATTAACATAATAAGCAATTATTATCATCAACAGCCATCTGTTGACCAAAGGCCTCACTCATTACGGGAGAGGGAATTTTCCATGATCCCCACGCATGGCAGGCGTCTTTGGGATTGCAGTGTAAGATCATAGTTCTTTGAAAGGCGGTGCCGCCCACCTCTGATATATTTTTCTACTACGACTCAGGAATATATGGGGGTCCAATTGTAGCCCAGCAACCTACGGGGAAAACAACAAAAAAGAGGTCGGAACTTTAGAACATCATAAAACAGCAGAATGCCATATATTGAAGCACTCGTAGCAAAGTTTTCTGAGCCGTTCTTAACCGATCAGCCAAGTTAAGCAACGTCCGCCGTGGTCATGACTTGGATGGGTGACCGCTACTGAGCGCTTCCGTGCTTCGGAGGGCACGTTAATTCGTTGGGCCAGGTTGTTGCTACAGGATGGCAGTCGTTACATCGGTGTGTTCCGGAAACTATCTTTGAGAGCCAATAATTCTAGGCTGAACAACACCTTCGACCACATAATCACTTACAATCAGGTGAGATAGTGGTCAAAGGCTAGCCTATTAGCTTTAAAAAATAATTGTCAGGTACTTTATACACGACATTGTAAAAGTCGGTTAGTGCCAAGCTAGTGCATCCACATACATATACACGTACCTACATTTTTTTTTTGTTCTCTCAAGGCATACTCGTAGCAAAATACTCTATTTCCTAACACCTAAAATCTTGTCTTCCCTTTTGTCCCTAAGATGAGAACAGCCATGACAATGTGTGCTTGCAAAAGATATTATACATATTACGTTTTTGTAAGCTTATTCGATTAGCAGGCCTTAATGAAATTATTAATACGTTAGAAATGTCGGGTTTCAGGGGAAAAAAATAGTCTTGTTTGTAGTTCAATTCAGTTTGACTGCAGATGTCGCTCCATCCAATTTTGAGCTTAGAATCACTCACCGCGATAGCGTATCTCCCGGCGCTAGGCACAGATGGTCGCGGATTCGGATCCCGCTCGTGGTTCAAATTTTCCTTTCGTTGTTATCTTGTATTCTTATTCACCTAATGTTAATACACTCGAGAGCAATGAATCCGGGTCACTTAAAGAATCCTAAAAATCTCGGAAACTAAAAATGCTAGGTTAATGCAATAAATTGTATTTAATAGACAATGTAATACTCCTTAAATGAAGGTATTAAAACTTCTTAGTTATTGTAAAGTTATATCATAAAAAAATCTAATTTGAAAAAGGGCCACTTTCGAAGATGGAACTACGAAATTACAGCATTTGGTTTTGCTTTTGTTTGTAATCTGTCATTTATGTGGGTACATAAACCATGTTGATAGTGCTCTATATTCATTATTCAAGCTGAAATTATGTCGCTTACGCCTGAAGAATGCACCAGAATACTTACAATGCTGGAAACCGGCCGGAGTCAGCGCGATACAGCCAGGACTGTCGGTGTGTCGCTGTCAACAGTACAAAGAGTTCTCCGACGTTACGAAGAAACTGGTTCTAACCTACGCAGACCAGGAACGGGCAGAACCAGGTGTACCACAGCACGAGAAGACCGATACTTGGTGAACACCATGCTTCGAAATCGCTTTCTCACAGGAACTGAACTCACCAATCAGTTTCGACGCCTCGGAGGAAGTAACCCAAGTGCATGGACAGTAAGACGTCGGCTTGCTGAATCTAACTTAAAACCCCTTAGACCTGCAAACGGCCCTAAACTGGAGCGTGGGCATCGTATTTCGAGACTAAGATATGCCCAGAGCCACGTAAATTGGAGTATTGAAGATTGGTCAAAAGTTATGTTCTCCGACGAATCAAAATTTATGCTCTACAAGCACGATGGAAGACACAGAGTGTATCGAAGACCAGGGGAAAGATTCAAGCAAGCATGCATCGAAGAAAAAGTAGCCTACGGTGGTGGGTCTGTACTTGTGTGGGCCGGAATTTCTTCTGAAAGTCGCACAGAGCTGGTGATCATAGAAAACGGCTCTTTAACTAGCGTAAGATATGTGGAAGAAATCCTCAATGATCACGTTGGTCCATTTATGGTCAATTTAGGTGAGGATGCTATATTTATGCATGACAATGCCCGACCTCATACAGGTAGGATTGTGAATGACTACCTTCAAGAGATGAACATTACTCGTATGGAGTGGCCAGCGCGCAGCCCGGATATCAACCCGATCGAGCATGCTTGGGACGAGCTAGGCAGATGCGTAAAACAACGAAGCCCTCCCCCAATCACGCTTCGTGAGCTCAAAATTGCTCTCACAGAGGAATGGGAGAATATTCCCCAAAATCGTATAAGGAACTTGGTGTACAGCATGCCAAACCGCGTAAACGCAGTAATGGAAGCACGAGGAGGCAATACGAAGTATTAAAATTCAAGAAAATCGTAATAAAGTTCAAAAATTTCATGTTTCCTATTTTTGTTTTAAGGAGAGATCAGCAGTTTTTTTCTTTATGTAATTTTGTGTTAATAAAATGTATGGTGACTCATATTTTTTTTACTTTCATTTAAGGAGTATTACATTGTCTATTAAATACAATTTATTGCATTAACCTATCATTTTTAGTTTCCGAGATTTTTAACATTCTTTAAGTGACCCGGATTCATTGCTCTCGAGTGTATTTACCTATAATAAGTAAAGACAGCTATCAACCAACTTTTTAGGTGTTACGGGTAATATACAATTTCGTACGAAAGCGTGAATCATATTACCCAAATTGAGGTCAAGTAATCGGCAGGCCTGTCACAGTTTGCTGTTGCAAATCAATAAAAATTGTTGAGAATTTTGCAATTTTCTGCCAAGCACCAAGTTCAAGCCACTGCCAGAAGCGGGTGTTACTCAATGTTTCATTAATTCTGTATGATATACATACAATAAAGTTGGACAAAGAATAATACGAGGGACTCACCCGACCCACCCAGCTGCGTCCTGTGCGGCACCCAGGGGCACACCGCCAACTACCGCGGTTGCCCGAGGGTGCCACGCACAAACCGCAGGGTGGCAACGGAAAGGAGACCTCCGCCACCTCCTCGTCCCACCTATGATAGGTGGCAGCGGGTCAGCTCTAAGCTGACAGTAGCACCTGCCTCACAGGTGACTCCCGCTCCTCTCCCAGCTAGGAACGCGTGGTCAAAGCCACCGAGCATGGTTAAAACCATCGCTCCCGCCCGCGCCCCGGCCCGCGCACCCGTCCCCGCCCGTACCGCGGCCCCTGCCCGCGCACCGGCCCCGGTCCGCGCGGCACCCCCGGCACCTCCTGCCCTCATTCCACGCGCCGCACCTCGCGTCGCCCGGCCCGTGGCCCCACCTCCTATGCCACTGATGGACTCCTCTCTTCAAGAGGATATAGCGCTAGTCAGCGACCTTGCTATGTCCATCAATATAGATGAGGTCCGTGCTCTAGCACGCAAGATGCACTCCGCACAATCACCTGCGGAAGTCATCCAATATACGCTGGAACATGCCAGCCTTCTTAGCGCTCTAAAGCGCTTCGCCCCCCAAACTCCCCCTCAGTACACCCACTATGGGTAGTACAACCTTAAGGAATAAACCGCGCTCAGTTTCGTTAGCGTCCTTCAACGCTAACGGCCTCTTCAGACAACGTGACCTTGTACACGACTTTTGTAATACCCACCTGATCGACATTATATGCGTGCAGGAAACCCTACTAAAACAGGGGAAGGCGAACCCCAGGTTTGCCAATTTCAGAACGGTACGTAATGATAGAGTGACCGGTCGTGGAGGAGGCACTCTTATCTATTACAAAAGGTCCCTGCACTGCATCCCCATACCTACCCCGACTCTCACTACTATGGAAGCATCTTGTTGCATGCTAGCCATGACGGGTCATCAACCCCTAGTCATAGTTTCCTGTTACCTACCTTGTAAAAAGCGTATCGCCCGCGCTGACTTAGTAGCACTTTTCTCACTAGGAAGCGCCGTCCTTCTGATCGGTGACTTCAACAGCAAACACGTCCTGTGGAATTGTAATGTCAACAATTCCAACGGTTGACCTTGAAAGACTAGTCGCTGACTTAAACTTTGACATAATAGCTCCACTCGAGCCCACGCACTACCCCTACTTCGACCACGGCCGTCCCGACTTACTCGATATGGCACTTTTCAAAGGCGTAACACTTCAGTTACGCTCTATGGAGGTGTGTCACGAATTACATTCTGACCACCGCCCCATAATACTGCGACTAGGCCCCGACCCAACATCTGACGTACCCTGCCCGACCAAGACGATAGTGAACTGGAAGCTCTTAGGTGAATCCCTAAAGGCTATCAGCTCACCCGACCTTGACAAAATCCCTGACGACATTGTGACTAAAGATGACGTATCCCTCGCTATCGACTCTTTCACTAATCACCTCTCCACCGTAGTAGGTGCATCCGCAAAGGAAGTCATAGTGCCGGACGACCGGCGCCTTGTCATTCCAGCGGATGTGAGACGATTAGTGACTAAGAGTAAAGCAGTGACCCGACATTACGACTCCTACCCAAGCAAAGTAAACAAAACTCGGAAACGCCACTTTGAACGCATGGTTGAAAGTCGCATGTCCGAGTTGCGTGATCAGAGCTGGGGCGACAAACTTTCAAACCTCGTGCCGAGCCACCAGGCTTACTGGCATCTCGCTCGAGGTATGAAAGGTGTCGGACAAAGCGACATGCCCCCCCTATACAGACCTGTCCCCCTCGTCCCAGCGTTCTTTGACGAAGACAAAGCTGAGTGCCTAGCCGACAGCCTAGAGGCTCAATGCTCCCCCAATGTCGATCACGTAGACCAAGCTCACCTCGATACGGTGGACGCTGAAGTCGAACGTAAAAGCTCTGTGGTCATCTCTGAACTCCCCCCACTCACCCCAGTATCCTTCGCTGAGGTGACGAGACTGATCAAGGACCTCAAACAACGTAAAGCCCCCGGTGCCGACGGCATCTCTAACAAGGTTCTTAAAACCCTCTCCCCCCCTCTCATTCATCTCCTAGTCAGCATCTTCAATGCGGCTATGAACCATTGTGTGTTCCCTGACACCTGGAAATGTGCAAATGTCATTGGCATTCACAAACCAGGCAAAAACTCCTCTGATCCTACCAGCTACCGTCCCATCAGCCTCCTCAGCGCCCTAGGGAAGCTCTACGAACGGATCCTAGCGAACCGTCTCCAGTCCCATGCCCGGGAACACCACCTTATTCCCAATGAGCAGTTTGGCTTTAGACCCAAACACTCATGCGTCCAACAGGTACACCGCCTCACGGAGCACATCCTAGAGGGTTTCAATAAGAAACCCAAACCCCAATCGACGGTAGCAGTCTTCCTCGACGTAGCGAAAGCTTTTGACAAAGTCTGGCACAATGGCTTGATTTACAAGCTATACCACTTTGGCGTGCCAGAGCGTCTTGTGCTCACCTTACAAGACTTCCTAAGGGACAGAAGCTTTCGCTACCGCGTGGAAGGCACCCTTTCCACTCCCCATCCAGTCAGAGCCGGAGTCCCTCAGGGCTCCGTGCTATCACCCATCCTTTTCGCACTGTATACCAGTGACATCCCTCGCGCCCAACCAAAAGTTTTTATAGCCCAATACGCGGACGATACCGCCATTTATTCCACTGGCTGGCATGTAAATAGACAGACATATTTCGTCATTCAACGGGCCATCACCGAGATCGGTGACTGGTTCCGAAAATGGCGCATAGCGGTTAATCCAGTTAAAAGCACAGCTATGTGCTTTACTGAGAAAACCCGCCCCCGCTATCCGAAGCCACTAATTCTGTTCGATGAACCCATTCCCTGGGTGAGAACAACCAAATATCTTGGAGTAACCCTTGATCGGAATCTCACCTTCAAAGATCACATTAATACGGTCCGTAACAGGGCGGCCTTTGTCATGGGTCGCCTAAGTCCCTTAATATGTAAAGAAAGTAAAATGTCTCTTAGTAACAAGAAGACACTTTACACTGCTTGTATCCGCCCCATCATGACGTACGCATCCGTAGTGTTCAGTCATGCTAGTGAGGCCCACCTACATAAGCTTCAAGCCCTCCAAAACCGGTTTCTTCGCAGGGCAACCGGCGCTCCCTGGTACGTCCGGAGCGCCGAGTTGCACTGCGACCTAAACCTTCCCTCTTTAGCGCAGTTCAATAAGGGCTGCGTCCGCCGACACTTTGATCGAGCCCCCCACCACCCGAACCCTCTGGTTGTCCAGGCAGCGAACTATTCGACTGCCTCATCCGACCCATACTTCAAACCCCCCCGTCGCCGACCACGGCAGGTATTGGACGACCCGGATGACCCCATCGCAGCCATTACGTTGGCAGCTTTAGCGTTGTCCGCAAGTCGTCCTGGTAACATCCCCAGGTGTGCGGTAATCAGAGGTTACACAATCAAACACCGAGCTCGCCGGCGAGCTCGAGGCAAAAATAAAAACCCGATTAGTGTCTCTCCAAATAGTCACAGAGCAATATTCAATAGGGCCCATTCTCAACGGTACAACACTGCAGTTGTACCGGGGCATTTAGTTCCGATTCCCCCTTTGTCTCTCGGCAGCGAGACAAGCCGAGGTCCGAACCACAGTGGTGCCCTTGAGCTCGCTGTCACCCCTCCCGATAGTAGCGTGGCGTTTTCGGCGCCCGCAGGAGACGGAGGTATAAGGCGCTTTTCGCCTTATACGCCCGTCTCAGAAGAAGTGCCCTCAGCGCTTCTTCCTCCTGGGCTATAAGAGGGCCTCCCCTCGCCCAAAGTCCGGTGGAGCTGTACGTCCGTATAGCGGTAGACAGCATCTATGTCCTCCCTAAAAAAAAAAAAAAAAGAATAATAACTTTAAAATTTGTAGTAGTTTATTTTTTTAATCTGGAACAGTTTACAGGTATATACAAGACTGAAGTCGGTTTCGTATGAAACTATATACATATGTTGTTAAAATTATTGGAAAACTGTGGCTTAGGAAATTGAAAAATATTATTAGAACTCTGAACTACCAACAAGTGAGATATTGGCCACTTTCAGGCAAATTGCACAACATCAATTTCGTAAATATTATAATAAAAGTAATATAATTAGGTATAAATATAAGTCAAAGTCAAAGTCAAAATCATTTATTCAATTTAGGCGTCTACGACGCTCTTATGAAGGTCAATTACAAATTTTAGTATTGAAATATTCTACATTGTACTGCCACGTTCAGCAAATAAATTGTATAGAGCCACTGCGAGAAGAACGGGCAAGAAACTCGGGGCCATTCTTTTACAATTATGAAGCAGTGATGGCTCAGTGGCATTGGCTATGGACTGCCGTGCAGCAGGTCCATGGTTCGAATCCCGCCCAGAGCTTGAGCTTCACCGCATGGTGGAAGGGCATTTTGTGAATGCCCGCCTGGCTAGCGACCACCCTCAAGTAGAAAATCTGTCGCCAAGCACCTAACAGTGTGTTCCGGCAGCAGTCCTTGAGAGCCAGAAAAATTACAAATGCTAATGAGACCTAAGAACTGGACGTCTCAGTGTGACGGGCACAGTGCAATTCGTCGCTGACGAAATGCGTCTGTTATAGGCAGAGGTTAGTCCACTTAACATCAGGTGGGCCTCGGGCTTGCTCCGTCACAATAACATAAAAAAAAAAAAAAATATACCTAATGACTCACACAGTTATAGTATATGAGGAAATTTTATAAATTGTGTAGTTTGATGTGAAGCTAGCTAATGAATAATCTTCTATCTAATGGTTGCAATTTTAAGGTTACAACACTATAAGTATACCTTATTGCGTTGCTTTTATAGTTTATCATCATTCATATTTAATAGCTGCTTTAGACAGAATCGTTTTAGAGTAGTAGTGATTTAATTAAATTTGTTCTATTACAAGATTGAAGTAAATAACTCAGAAGAAATATATATATGCGACAAACGTCCTACAAACAAATGACGTTCTGGACATTACGATACATACAAAATTACAAATTTTCGAGAGCAAAAATTGGATTATGAGTCATTGTCTCATGTTAGTTCAATTGGTTAGAGCATACCCCGGCTAAAGGGGTGGATGCACGCGGGTTCAAATCCCGCACATGACTATAATTTTTTCACTCGTCAATTTGTAATTTTGTAATGTAATTCGCCATGCAGACGTTATTGCAAACATTACAATATAAGGATACATATTTATTGGGCCAGGTTCTAGAAATTTCGTCAAAAGTTGTTACAGGAATGTATTATATGTGTATGAATAAGAAGAAGTTAGTATTTGTATCCTTAGAAAAAAGTTCACATGAAGCATTCAAAAGTCTTTTAGCAAGGTATAGCAAGATTGCACAAGATAGCGGATCTTACTGTCGCGGAGGTCAAGACTCCTTTTGGGCTTCTACGCCATATTGAAAGAATGAAGCTTCATACACAACGTCACTGAGCAAATAATATCACAACCACTGAGCAAGTAATATTTTAATCGCAACATGGGTACGACGCGACTTTGCAAAGTGTCAACCTTTTCAAGTAAAAATAAAGATCCGTATTTGGATTAACCCATGCGCATCGTAGTTAATTTTAACAATAGAATTCTGAAGCGCTCGCAGCGAAGTTTGCTTAGCTGTTCTTAACCGATCAGCAAAGTTAAGCAACGTCGCCCGCGGTCATGAGTTGGATGGGTGACCGCTAGTGACATTACTACTGAGCGTTTCCGTGCTTCGGAGGGCACGTTAAGCCGTCGGTCCCGGTTGTTGTCTTAGGATGGCAGTCGTTATAGCATGGTGGTAGGGCATTTTGCGAATGCCCGCCTGGCTAGCTACCACCCTCAAGTAGAAAATCTGTCGCCAAGCACCTAACGGTGTGTTCCGGCAGCTGTCCTTGGGAGCCAGTACTTCTAGGTTAGCCTGAACAACATCTTGGACCACATCATCACTTACCATCAGGTGAGATAGTGGTTCTAGTCTAGATTTTATGCAAAAATACTTTACTTTTTAGCTACTAATCGTTTTAGGTATAAAGTTGCGTGGTCATATTGCAAGTTAGTCGTTGCGTGGTCATATTGCAAGTGGGTCAAGTAGCAAGTTAGTCGTTGCGTGGTCTGCTTCCTAGTCGATAAAAGTTTAAGGTAAATTTTGACATGACGTTTTGATTTCTTATCCTAGCAAGATCCAGTGATCAAGGTAGCATGATCAAAAAGCATTATTACCGAGAACATAGTTTTGAGCCTGAAAATCACAAAAACACCCTGTTTTACCCTCACGTTCAGAGGACCACCAGACCAATTTGAGAGGTTAAATATAAAATGAAGTAGTGATGGCTCAGTGGCATTGGCTATGGACTGCCGTGCAGCAGGTCCATGGTTCGAATCCCGCCCAGAGCTTGAGCTTCACCGCATGGTGGAAGGGCATTTTGTGAATGCCCGCCTGGCTAGCGACCACCCTCAAGTAGAAAATCTGTCGCCAAGCACCTAGCAGTGTGTTCCGGCAGCAGTCCTTGAGAGCCAGAAAAATTACAGGCTAATGAGACCTAACAACTGGACGTCTCAGTGTGACGGGCACAGTGCAATTCGTCGTTGACGAAATGCGTCTGTTATAGGCAGAGGTTAGTCCACTTAACATCAGGTGGGCCTCGGGCTTGTTCCGTCACAATAACATTAAAAAAAATATAGTATATGCAAGATATACTATTTTTTTATTTTAAATGTCAAAAACATTGATTTAAACAAAAAAGGAGCATAGGGGACGCTTTAATGTCACGATAGTATAATGTATAGAAATATATTTAAAGAATATAATGCACACAGCTACACTTCCACTGTATATAATACTTTTTAATTAATGACAAAGACAGGACGACATGCACTAGAAGCACATACCTACGTACACTACTGAGACTCAATCAGAAGACTTCGCCTGATTTGGCATTGCCGGAGTTGTTCGAAGCTTCGATCATAAAGGTTCGAAGAACTGCACCCAGCACAGCCGTTTTTTAAAAGTTCAAAACAAAATAATATTGGATCGCTTTAGATTTGGACGAGAAAAAATTCACCTGGAATACGAAATGTTGATATCTTTAATGTCTTCCTATTTCTTACATGCATTCTTCATTTTTTTTAACAGCTGACCAGAATCAGATGGCTAAGTAGTTCCTGAGAACTCGATACCCGCAAATTTTATGAACGTTAATCCACTCTCAGTAGATCGATTTTAAACTTAGTAGCAATATAGCTTAGTGCAAGTTTGTCCAGGGAAGTACTACGACCATACCTATTTCTATACCGCCAAGCAGTAATGTTCACATTAGAGACTTAACAACTTTATGTCTCAGGGTGATGGACGCAATGCAGTTCGCAACTTGTATAACAAACCACACCTGTTATAGGCAGAGGTTATCGCTTAACACCAGGCGTCGTGCTTGTTCCATTACGATAGCATAAAAAGACATTTAAGTATTTTTAATTTCAGATCAGACCTAAAAAAGCTGCGAATTGATATGGGGCTGGTTCTGCCCCGCATCGAGATCACAGGCCGGTACGAAGTGTCCGGACAGGTTCTACTGTTCCCTGTAAGGTCACAGGGTGACTTCTGGGCTGCTTTCAGTAAGTAAACTAGTCTATTACTTTCAAGAATTATCAAGTTCACCTCAGGTAAGTCCAAAATTGGCCTGCACATAAATCTGTTGCTAAGAGGAGAGTTGAAATGAAAGGCCGGTAGGAAGTAGGTATTAGGGTAAGTAAATTATTTTGTTCCTGCACGCCTAGCATGGTCTGGATATAAAGAAAATACCCTCTAGTTTCATCCATTAAAAAAAAAAATTACTTCTCCCTGTAATATGTCATACGGACACAATTTTATCCACGTTCTGTGTCAATCCTTTAAACCGGAGACATATGTCCACGGAAATGTCAAAAAGAGATAATTTTACTTTCCCTTGTAGAGATTTTGTCTCTCAAAAATGCATAAAATCGGGTATGCTTTTTTGTATTTTTTTATGTTATTGTGCCAGATCAAGCACGAGGCCCAACTGATGTTTAGCGCACTGAGAAAAATCTAAAGTCAAAAGCGCCCTAATAACGGCCAATTTATATGGTATAAGGCGAAAAACCGACCAAACGTACATACGTACAAAAACGCCTTCCAACTAGAAGGCGTTAAACGAGGTCAGTGAAGGCTAATGTTTCTTTTCGTCTTCATTTAAGGTGTATTATGTCGTCTTTCTTAAATATTGTCATTTCGATAAGGCTGATTAAGTCGTACGTTATAGTGATAATCACCGTATATAAACCGGCGTAAAAGTAAGGTATATTTTATGGTCAATACTGCAATTATTATCGTATAATAAGTTAAATTCTGAAAATACTTTACGGAAGGCGTTTTTGACGGTTGTGTTTATTATAAAACATGGTACATTTTTATTGATTGGTGAAAATCAATTGAATGAATTCAGTGAAAAGAGTTGTGAATTCATTTTACGTATTTACAATTCAACGGTAAAAGGTCAAATTCGATTTAAGCCTTTAAGTCGTTTTTCTCAGTGCGGACTAACCTCTGCCTATAACAGAAACATTTCGTCATAAGTCACGAATTGCACTGCGCCCATCACCTTGAGACATAGTTGTTAAGTCTCATGTGCCTGTAATTTCACTGGCTCTCAAGGACTCCTACCGGAAAACACCATTAGGTGCTTGGCGACAGATTCTCTACTTGAGGGTGGGCGCTAGCCAGGCGGGCATTCGCCAAATGCCCTTCCACCGTGCGGTGACGCCTGCGGCGGGATTCGAACAATGGACCTGCGGCACGGCAGTCCATAGCCAATGCCACTGAGCCATCACTGCTTCTTAGCTTCTTACTGCTTTTTTACTTATTGCAAGACGTATAATTACTAATAATTGAATAATATAATTTGCGCTATAATTAAATACTATAACACATTCGACAACTCCATTGCTTGTTATTAGTTGATATGGCGCGGTCAAAGACTCGATAAATGCTGTATATATTTACTATAAATTGTTATATATTACGACAGTACCTAATAAAGAGAAAGGATTTATCGACCGCAGATACGTATATGTATATGCATGCTCGGAGTACCTACCAAAACTTTTCATAGGTAAGGTGATTTTGTCCTCTCCCCGAGGAGATATGTCTCCGGTCCGAGCTAGGCCCGCTGCAAGATTTTCTTTTGGACTGTTCAGCAATAACATACATAGGACGAAGATAGTAAGCTCGTGTATACCGTTTTTTTTAAAGTAATGCCATCGTCCAGTCTCAATGTCCCCTCATGTAATTAAAGATCAAAGCTAAATAAAGTAAATAAAACTTATTTGACTATCCTCGGCGCAATTAACAAGTAAGTACTTACACTGGTGTTTTAGCAATCTACATCTATACCATAATATTGTAGAGGAAAGATTTGTATTTATGAATGGAACGAATAAACTTAAAAATTTGTGGACCGATTTGAAAAAATCTTTCACCTTTAGAATCCTTTTTTTTTTTTTTTTTTTTTACGTGTGAAAAATGCATTTCCGCATACCCGTCCACCCCGGGGAAGGTGGCCGGGATATGTCGGGCTCGACACCAACTACTCCCACAGCAGCAAGTGCCCCTACCGACTAAATAACACACGGTGTTCCATCTCTACCGCTTCTCGGCGGGATCGCAGGGTCGCTTTAGCACTCAACCACGAACCCGCCACGGTTGTCCGTTGCCGGACCCCTCCTGGGGTGCTACCCCTCACGACGCACCAGAACACATGGCACGTCGCTACCACCCGGGGACCAAGCCCGCAAATGGGCGTCAGAGGACCCCGCTTCCGACGCCCAAGGTCCCCCTGCAACGGGTCAGATGAGTAGCCCCGTCGCCTGCTACTTCGGCCGCAGAGGATAGGGAGAGCGGCGCCTCGCTATACCAACACTCCTCCTCCCCTGCGGCCCCTCCGCGTCCGCCATCCAACGGTGGCGGCCCCGCCGTGGCCACGGAAGGTAGGGAGAGCGGCGCACCGAGATACCGGCACTCCTCTCCCGCCGTGGCCCCTCACCGTCAGCTGTGGTGTCGCCCATACAACACCACAGCCCGCCTCAGATGCGGTGCTGCCCATACAGCACCGCAGCCTACCCGTTGCCGCTCCAGTCTGGACTTAGAGGCAAAGCCCAGTGGAGCGGCCCCTCTGGGGCCGGCTGACTGCCCAAGCCAGCACGGCCCCTGGTTCCTCTTCGCTTCACCGTGGGTGACGAAGCCACGGCTACTAAGCCCCACCGCCACGACAAGGCGGGAACCCTTCGGGGGGACCTTTAGAATCCTACATTATCCCTGATGAACATAAGCTATAAAAAGATGATATTTTTTTGTTGGATACCCGTGCGAAGCTAGGGCTAGCTGCTAGTTGTAGATATATCTATATATACAACCTATACAATAATCTCTAAATATATCCAAGGTCCATTCAGGTTTGATATATTACATCAAACCTGAATGGCCCTTGTTTTTTTTAGAGCTATGTTTAGCTTAATTTAACCTCATGTGGACTTAATTTTGCTTCAAGGACTTATATGACAATGTGTGTACGGTAAACTTAGTGCATTATTAAAATAAAGAGCAACATGCGGTCAAATAACATGCTGTATAGCCAAGCATCTCAGCATGAAGCGCTCGTAGCTCAGTTGAAGCGCTCGTAGACGAGCTTGCTTTTAGGCTAAACAATTACTTAGATGGGTGACCGCTAGAGACATTTATACTGGGGCCCGATTCTCTTAGCTATTGAACGGCGTTAACGCAACTTAATTGCATGAAAATTGTAGTTTTTGACATTATCCGTAGTCTGCCCGCTATTTAGGTTCGATCGCAAGTCAGTGGCTTGCTATTAATAGTTTTTGACATATTTGGTATGATGTAAGCTATTTTGTTGCGATTGCGTTGCTACAATGGCATAGATAGCATTACTAAGATATTAGATATAAAAATAGTTAAATTATTTAAATATATTTATTTAATGTATTGTTTGCTAGAAAACCACTGTATTTATGTTTTTACTGATGCTTAATTGATAAAAGTTTTCATTATTATTTCAGTGGCAAAATTTGCAAGCCACTGCACAGCCATACGATAGCGACGCGATTGCTATACAACTGCGATTAGGAGCTAGAATTAGTAGACTACCGAATTTGACATTAACAGCAGTTCGATTGCAGAAGCATCGCAGTAGTGTGGCGTTTGGTCAATAGCTAAGAGAATCGGGGCCCTGAACGCTCCCGTGCTTCGGCGGAAGGCATGTTAATCCGTTTCGGTCTCTGTTGTTGCTTTAGGATGGCAGTCACATTTGTTATACCATGGTAGGAAGGCATTTTGCGAATGCCCTGGCTAGCTACCATCCAATAGTAGAAAGTTTCTCGCCAAGCACTTAACTGTGTGTTCCAGCAGCTGTTCTTGTGAGCCAGTAATTCTAGGTTAGCCTGAAGATCATTTTCGGGACCATCATCACTAAGATGAGAGTGGTCAAGGGCCTAGCTTAATTACAAAAAAAGTAATGCTAAATCTGTGTACGGCAGCTTTACCTACTTTAGAGTCAGTTGCCATATTATGCATACATCGCTATTACACTATTTAGTAATATATACTGTACTATACCGTAAAAGCCGGATTGTCTACTGCTGAACACAGCATTCTCATTGAGGGGGGATTTGCTGTAATCCCTAAGCTTGGCAGGCGCTTCGGAGATCACAGTTTAAGATTAGTTACTCAAAAACGCTGGTGTCCATCATCTGATATTTTTCCTTTAGTCACCTTTAATACTTCAACAGGAAGATATCGGGGGTGAAATTCTATCCCGGCACTCTACGGGGAATATGGTACTTAACGTAAAAATTGGTAACTTTAACAAATCTTCAACGGTTTTTTCAGTTGACGTAGCTGCCATCGCGAAGATCTTCGGCAGGGAGATCGAAAGGGACAGTGTCAAGTACATGGAAGCGCAACGTTTGCTGGTAGACTTCAAGCTCCGCAATTCTAGGTTTAAAGTTAGAGATACCGTTAACCATGGTAGCGTTATTGGTAAGTGTAAACGAGTCATATTTGCAAGGTAAAGTAGTAGTTTAGAATTAGTTCAAAATATACGTAGGAACTTCACCATCAAATAAATAAATGCTTAAAGGTACAAGTTGGTAGCGGACGACATGAAGCTGCAGCAATCGACGTGTCGCAGCGACACTACTGGTTTCTACGCATTCTATGAAGTTCCCTCCGTAGTTAGCGACATGAAGCTAGCGACGCGTCGTCGAGCGGCAGACGGCACTGTCATCCGACCGCTGATCAGTAGTGCCGCTGACGCCGGAGCAACGATACGTCGAGCGTGTTTCTTTTCAAAATGGATTTCTTTCATATCGCTTTTCAAATGGTTTCTGATCAGTATTGAATAAGTTCCCTCACTTGCTCTGCATTTAAGCATATAGAAAGTATGGCTTTTCGTCTTTTTCAGTATAATAAAAACAAGTCATCATCGCCTTCTTCCTCTTCTAATAAAATATATAAATAATGCGATCACTATTCTCGAACACGTCAGACATTTTGTTTGGCGGAGCACTCAAAATCAACTGGTTGCCATCTGCTGTTGCCGTCTGCAGTCGGGTTCAAAATCATGACTGCAGCGACATGACGCAACGACGTGTCATAATGACATGAAGCGACGACATGTCGTCTGCTGCTGCTGCGTGCAGTCGGCTACCAATTTGTACCTTAAAACTGCTGGAAGATGTCAAATACTGGACATCGCAGTTCTAAATTAAAGATGCCTATAAAGTAAAAAATGTTGTCCAAATTATACTGCCATCAGATCTAAACTGAGCAGGCAGTAGAAAGCTTAAACTCTTAAAGCCACAATATACAGCTACTTGAGAACTACCCCGGAAAATAAAATTTATCATAAGTACTGCTAAAATTTGCAGCTTAGCAAAGTTAATTTTATGTCAATGTCATCAACAAGTAAAAAAAACAGTTAGATTTAATAAAATTACATGTAATGTATAATTATGTGTGCGAAATGACTCATTAATCGTGCTTCAAATAAGAAAGAAAAACTTCTAGTTACTAGCAAAAGTTCAAGAATGAACTGGTTAAAACCCATTAAATGCAAATATTAGGAACTAAATGAACGCTCATAAAGTGCTGGTAGACTTCAAATGCTGAAGTCGCAGGCAGTGATCGCAGTATAAAAGTAATATTTAAGTCAAATGGCACTGAGGTTGACTGGATTAATATTTTTCAATAATTAACATTCGAAGAACTCACTATTAATAGCAGGGATAACATTTATCATCGTAAGTACTGTTTCATTATAATATTTTGCTGGAAAAAGCTTTTCAAACTTGCCAATGATAACCCAGCTTTTTGTATTAATAAAATTTACTGACAAATATTGTAAACTGGCAAGTTTCAAGTTCAGAATGTCAGGGTTAAGATAATAATTTGCAATGGCATTGTCAGTAACTGAGAAGTGAAAAATAGACAGAAGCACCTGCATAGAAAACGGTGTAGATGCTGATGTTTTGCCTTTGGCAGGATTGGACGTAATTGTTCCTGTTAAGACTTGAATAATCCCTACATAGTCTCATCAATTTCAAAAACTCCCTTAGGTCAGGGATATTGTTAGCTACGTGAGTGTCATCAGTTAGCTGAAACCATGAAGGACTCATAATTCTCCTAGGACAGAAACATTATTGCTTTATATTCTGTTAACTTTTAATTGGATTTGGACCTTAATAAATTTCACTTTTCCATATTTTATGTCTAGTCACGACATGGGTCATTAACCCTACTATAAAAAGTGAATATTATAAAACTCTATGTGTAATTTCTTACATATTCATAAATTCTTAGTTTAGATCGTCATTGTAAAGTTATTGTTTGGAAATACAGTTAAGTATAACATTATTTTTATGTTTCGTATCTGTTTGAATACATTACCAGCGTAAACCGAACTTTTTAAGGATGATGATAGATTCCTATTTAGCTTAGAGTGTTTTCGGTTGATTACCGCCAATTGCTGTTCATATTATTACAACCAGCACGCAATCCCTGATAATTAATTATTATGAACTCTTAAAAAAACAAACAATGGGAATGACCGTGAAAGTTTAAAATAAAACCAAATGTTATTTACTTACAGTTTAGCTTTTATTAGATTAAGGGTCTGTTTCAGAATGTTCGAGTAAGTTCCGATTTTACTACCCAGAACATATTTAATAAATAAAGCACTATCTTTGCGTTTCATAGTCATCGATTTAGCCCATCCATCGGTTAAAGCTTGAAACGCGCTGCATGCTGTCATTTTTATCATTCAGTTATTTTATGATTAAGGTAGTATAACCGGAAATTACTCAAACATTCTGAAACAGGCCCTAAGTATACTGGAACTGAGAATTAATGTACACTTGGAAGTACAGTTTTCAAGGAACTATACTTTTTTTATAATTCACAGTTTAATTTCTTTGCCAAATAGTATGCAGTATTACTGATATTTTCTTATCGTTAAATTTAGTAAAACATTCAAAATTCTTTTACCAGGAGAGGCAATGAACCAATTCCTGAACAACAACGCGGCGGAGATCATCGAAGAGATGCGGCCAGCGGCTTCCGTCTCTATCGCGAAGCACTTCCAGGCCTTCATCAACGCAGCCTTCACCAAGATACCCATCGACGTCTGGCTCAAGCCTTAACCACCTACCCTTTCCAAATTTATTTAGGGACATAACACCGTTGTCGGAGGCATTGCTATATTGTGGAGCTCTCTGAAATAATTTTCGTGATATAAACAAACCACTACACTTATATCGCCGACCTAAGTTTTGGCCATTTCCCTGTAGCGGAGGGTATCAGTCATGGCAGTTTATAGGTTAGGTTTTGTTCACAGGCTTTAGCAAAATGGACATATTTGTTTTTAGATCATTGAGCTACGTGGCTATACCACCAAATTCAATGGAATAATTTCGTAACCTCTATTGGCTTGGATTATATTTTTCCGTTGCTACATTGTCCGCATTATGTCAGATTTCATAAAAGTCAATATCATCGAATCGTATTTTGTTGCTTACAGAGATTAAAATAATACTCTATAGATCGGATAATATTGTGTACTACATGCAGAAATAAAAACGCAACGAACAAACTGACAAAGTTTGAATTCGACAGTTTCATTGTACCTGCAAGTAATACACTGAATGCTTTTAAAATTGATCCAATTTCAGAAATTTTACGCACAACGGCCTTTGCCACCAAAATATGAATAAAGTTTTGTTAATTTGTCAATTTAAATCTCTGTATATCTGTATAACAGTTACATAATTTATTTGGTTTATAATTTTGGAAATGAGATCCTGATTGTTGCTTATATATATTGAAGATAAATTCCTAGGTCTTTCCATAATTATATTGTCCGTAGCAGTTTCAGAATCAGGCAAAGTTCCAACTGCAGAGATTATCAAGGCATTGAATGAAATCTCGACAGCTTTTAATTCACTATCGCTTATTATTCCAGCTGCTTTGAAGTTAAATATAATCTAACACACAAGGTACGAGGTAAGAGAGCCCCCTGCTTAATAAGTCATATCTTTCTAATCTGCAAGTTTACCAAACAAAATTGAAAAAAAAATATAGAATCAAATCCATGATTGTGCTAGGTTTTAGGCTCTATACATTTTAATTAAAATTATCCACTGAAACCTAGTTAAAACAAAATTTCCCACACAAGCATTTTTTTAAATATTAAATGGAATTTATATTTCAAGGCCAGAACAAGAATTGAGAGTCTTTACAAAGTCATAAAGAATAGACAAAGTTAAAACAAGGTATTGCTTTAGAAAAAAGAGAATGACGTCTTGATTGTGTATACAAAAAGTATATACAACAAATGTAATTACTTTATGGCCATTTTACGGGCATCAGTAGCGTATAAGTTTTATTTATTTAGGTTACCAGTGAATTCTCGACATTGTATTTTAGTTTTAAGATGTGTTAATAGTTTAAGAATGATTGTGATGTTTAATATTAGTAATATTTAGTAGTGTTTAGAAAACGATTGAATATAATATACATAGTGTTTGTTTCTTTGATTTCAACCTGTGATGTAAATATTGTTTTTTTTGAGCTGATTGGTTAGCCTTAAACCAATATTTCATTGCGAAAAAAATGGAAATCGGTAAGTCTGACGAGTACGGAGAATGACGTATACGTACGAATTTCGTCACAATAGTATTGAAAGGCTCAATTTTATAGTAAACTACGTGACCTTCACTTTTTTATGTGTAAGCTCCAATTGAGTGCATTATTGCGAGATCTTGGTTTAGTCATTGCTATTTTTTGCTTGCGATTATCGTAGATATCTGTATCCACTTTTCGTCACAGGCCAAAATATTGCTCAGAATCTCTTCATTTCTGTAACTACTCATCAGCAAGGCGTGATGCTCTATACACATCAGTTAATTCATGTTCACTCACACATCTCTGTTGTTTTATTTTACTTACTACCAATTTGGTCAAATGAGTTAATATTGTTTGTAAGCTACTTGGGTTTTTTTTTTCTTTAATGTTATTGTGACGGAACAACACGAGGCCCACCTGTAACAACTGCCTATAACAGATGCTTTTCATCACAAGTGACGAACTGCACTGCGCCCGTCGCCCTTAGGTATAGAGTTGTTTAGTCTCAAGTGCCTGTAATTTTACTGGCTCTCAAGGACTGCTGCCGGAACACACTGTTACGTGTTTAGCGACAGATTTTCTACTTGAGGGTGGTAGCTAGCCAGGCGAGCATTCGCAAAATGCCCTTCCACAATGCGGTGAAGCTCAAGCCGGCGGTGGGATTCGAACCATGGACCTGCTGCGCGGCAGTTCATAGCCAATGCCACCGAGCCATCACTGCTTCAAAGCTAAGACTTAATTCTGTTTCCATGGATAAGCAAATAATGGACATGGTCAGTAATATGTATTTTCCATCCATTTTAATTACATACCTTTTGTACTTTTGTCACAACACACACATGCCTCGTTATATCTAGTACAATAAATATTATGGAACTAATTATGTATATATTATCAACATTAGTTTATGATGATAGTATGTCATCAGCATTGAGATTTGCGAACACGTGGTCTGCCAAAGGCTTAAGGAAATCTCTCAAAGCCTCTTCCATTGGCGTTTGGAGTTCACTTGATAACTTCTGCCAGTTCTCGTTTAAGAAATTGTTCATTGCGTCTCCTGAAATCATAACAAGGTTCATCGAAGTTGAACATGATATTTACTATCATGCTTAATACTTTATTAAATGCTTTTATAAATAATGAATAGGGAATTGAGATAACAATAAGGCAGTTTATTTCTAAGACCATTCCTAAAAACATTGTGTCAGACGATCTCATCTCATGTATTGTATGTACTCAATATTGTACTGTATTAAAAAGAAAGCATAAATCTGATTTCAAGGGACTAATCTTCTTGTTATATAGAATAATGGAATGAATTATGGCATAACCCCATCCAAATCAATAAATATCAGTGAAATGAACTTTGAAATTTTCTGATTGAAATAATTTGCAAAATTAATCTCTTACTTATATAGATTTCTCATAAAATGGCTGCATTACGAGAGTGCATTATGATATATAATAATAATAAGGCCTGAAAAAGCCATTAGGATGCGTAAACGTTTTTAACCTATTATCCAAAAACAATTTTATCTCACCTAAATCTCCATCTCCTCCAAAAAGATTATCCAGATTTATGGAGGCGTATCCGACATTGAATTTAACGTGAAGATCTTCGCATGTAAGTGCATCTACCTCGTTGTCTCGAGGTCGTCTGCCCAACTGAATGGTCACTATGGCGTCGATGTCACCTATGATATAGAAAAAAAAGGTAATGTCATCTGAAGATTCAATTCACATCTGATTCATTGGTGTTGTAGTGAGCACGTTCTGTTCACCAACAGCATTGCTAATCTAATGTCACTTGCTTCATAATCAGAAGTGATATGACTGTGGACTTCTATTTAAGGGAAGTTATGTCCCCTATGACCATTGACCTTGTCCAACTTCCCTAGCTAGGATTACTGGAAATTTTATATAATACATTGCTTTTGGTTAAACAGGAGCTTACTTTGTGATTGATTTAGTGAGGTCTTTTGTGTAAGACGAGCACGTCCTGACAAACGTAGGTACCCCATCGGGAAGTGCCTTTGTAAATAGAGAGTTTTCCTTCTTTCTACTTAACTTTATTTGTGACTCGAAACATACTGAAGTTCAAATATTTGTTGCTAACATTTGAAAAAGGTCTCAGGGTTATTGAACTTTTTAAAATATTTTAGTATAGATTATAATTGATGGTAGGAAGTTTTTTTCTGGTTTAAGTAACATCTTAAAACTTACCATATTTAGAAGAGAACTGGCCTTCGCCCTCAATAGGTAACATGAGCAGTTGTCCAGACAGCTTGTAGTTCCCTTTCATCCGTAGTTCTGGGATGTACAGATTCGCTATCACTACATGATTTTTCGAGTCCACACTGTAATTTATTTATCAATATATATTTATGAAGCGCTCGTAGCGAAGTTTGCTTAACTGTTCTTAACCGATCAGCAAAGTTAAGCAACGTCCGCCGCGATCAGGAGTTGGATGGGTGACCGCTAGTGACTTTACTACTGAGCGTTTTCGTGCTTCGAAGGGCACGTTAAGCCGTCGGTCATGGTTGTTCTATTAGGATAGCAGTCGTTATTGCATGGTGTTAGGGCAATTTGCGAATGCCCTCCTGGCTAGCTACCATCCTCAAGTAGAAAATCTGTTGGTAAGCACCTAACGGGGTGTTCCGGCAGCTGTCCTTGAGAGCCGAATTACTGGCTCTCAAGGACAGCTGCCGGAACACCCCGTTAGGTTAGTCTGAACAACACCAACGACCACATCATCACTTACCATCAGGTGAGATAGTGGTCAAAGGCTACTATCAGGCATAAAAAGAAAAAAAAGGGCAAGTGAATCGAGTCCTATCACAATTCCACAACTTGAACATTTTGTGGCATATCTTAATATAAAACTTTTCCATAAGCGTACTAACTTGAATAGTCACCATTAAGACAGAGAAAAAGAGATGTCGGACAACTTATTCAAATTTTTACTCAGGCACTTACTGAATGAACTCTGAAATGTAATGAAAACCTATAATATAAGGCTGAAAGCTTACACCGATAATATAAGATCAACGTAACACGAACATTTTTTATGACCAGTTCCAACATTTAGTTTTTTATCCGCCTCATAACGTTAAAACCCTGCCCATATAAAAAGTATACAATGATAATCACCTACACAAGTAACTGCTTGATTATTCGAGAGGCATAAACCGTCCCTATGGTATCTCAATCTGGAAGAAGCCCAGGAATCTCCGACTCGAGCACCAAACCCAGGAGATACTTCTTGGTTAGCCTGAACCACATCTTCGACCACATCATCACTTACCATCAGGTAAGATAGTGGTCAAAGGCTAACATATAATGCATAAAAAAAAAAATTGCCCGGTTCGGACATATTATTGGGTTTTCTGACAATGATATCTTCAGTAGCAGTCTGTAGTCTGAAACCGTGATCTATATATGGTAAAAGGCTCGCTCCCTGCTACACGAATAGTGAAACCTAGGTGCTTAGTCGTCTCTGCTTACCCCTTCGCGAAATACAAAGTTGTACTAATTACATTAGTAAATGGTTCTGCAGCGGTGCTAGCGACCTGATATTTAAATGTTAAGTGTCTTAAGACCATTTATTTGCTGGCTACTATATTTCTGATATCTGATACACAAAACGCAACTACTGCTGCTTTGCATATCAATAATAGACCATCCCTACGGGCTCCTCACTATGAATATACCACCTGGTATGAAAGAACAATACCTTGACGAAGTCACGGCAGTTTCACTGGAACATGTTAAGAGCAAAAGCACTGGGACAGATGAGACCAAGTTGCTAGATTTACATTTTACTGTTATAACTCACTCAACGTGTTTCACGCGCATGGTAGAGGGTCCACCAACGGTGACGTCAGAGTACGATGACGTCACGGATATGGGCCCAGAAGACTGCTCGACGGTGAGGGATGGCACGTGAAGCGGTTCACATGGTGGTACTCCATATTGTGGAACTCCTGTAAGTAGAAG
Organism: Plagodis pulveraria; assembly: GCA_963890685.1. Taxonomy (NCBI): domain Eukaryota; kingdom Metazoa; phylum Arthropoda; class Insecta; order Lepidoptera; family Geometridae; genus Plagodis; species Plagodis pulveraria. Next base: position 10,462,887 of record OY982950.1, read on the forward strand.
TAGCTACTTAAGCATTTCGGACATCCCTGCAAGTGATCTCCCCAAAATGAAATTCGATATATTTTATATCAGCATCTTTTGGGTATCTCTTGAAAAGTATATAATAATTTTGAAACGCCTTAAACCACCGCACCGTAAGAATTTGTGAGGGCAGGGTAGGTACCAATTTAGCGTGGACCATCGGATGGTATCCTAAGGAAGCAGTAAGTAATGTTTATACGTGTAGTAAGTAAAGTAAGAATGTATGATTAGACTTTTAAGTGCAGAAGGTAGCAGCGTTTTCTAGGTTTCGGCTAGAATTGCACGCATGACTTAATTATATTTAATACAAATTAAAAATCTGGCTTACCTGTTGCAAGTTCTGGGATGTAGGCATTCAGTGCATCTCGTAGGCATCTTCCCAGAGCTTGGTCCTCTCTCGGACACACGAACCCTCCAACTTGTGTGCAAATAGTAAAAAAGTTATCTTCAATTTAGCTACGGTCAAAATATTCCATTCAATTTTTAAGTGGTTACAAGCCACGAGCTCTTTTTAATGTTATTACAAAATACAACAGGAGCTGTTAGGATTGTTTTAATAAATTCATCTCAATTTTGAGATTGAGCAGTTTTGATTTTGAATGTATGGAAAATCTGTCAAAAACGGCATCTTATTTTCGAGATGAAATTATCAACACGAGCCTTAGGTTTGCATCTTAAATTCGATGTCAATCTATTCTAAGTAGCAGTTTTGACGTATAATTTATGGAAATTCTGTCAAAAACAGCATTATAAGATCGATTTCAACTTTGAGATATTTATTTATACGGGCCTTAGACTGCTCATGCATTTAGATGCTTAGAGAACATATATATACATCGCAATTTTGAAAATAATAATCTATTTATTTGTTTACGGTCCGACGTCTATGGCGGAAAAATCTTTTATTTTTATTTGTTGATATGTTATCTAACTGTTGTACTTAATTGTTTCATAACCAGTAGGTAATACCCGAGATTTGTAGAAGTTTTTTAACGACATAATACAGGGTTATTGGTAAAATGCTTACAACCTCTTAGGGTTGACTTCTGCTAGTCCTTACAAACATTTGGAAATGAATATTTTTTTATTTATTTTTTGTGTTTGTTTATGTGTATATTACGGAATAAGCACGAAGACCACCTGATGTTAAATGTATCTTGTGCCTGTAATTTCATATATTATAATTACTTAGCTCGATGTGAATATTCAAAACTCTATTCAAAGGGAGCGCGGCGCGGTCCAGAGGTCCCGCGGCGGGCGCTATATACGTCAGGTTTCACCATAAGTGAATACTGCTGATTATAGTCAAATTAGGCATAGTATAATTAGTAAAATGTGGCCTTTTATGCATTCTCTCAATCTTTTGAGGCTCTTCAAATTTTATAGTCCTTTATTTTTACAATGCTTTAGTCTATTTCAGGACCTTGTTTGTTACAGTTATCTATATTATGGTGTTTCAATAAAGAGTTAATATATCTAACTTAAATTATTGCTTACTATTTATAAGTAATAAGGTACGTATAGGTACAAATTTAGCAGTGGTTATGTAACATTGACGTCTTAATTCTTCGACACACGTATGCCGTCGAGTGATAAAATTGATAAAAGTGTGTGCGTTGTAAATATTGGAAACGTGTACGTACAACTCATATAAAAGTCAAAGGTTGTAATTAGTAACAAAATATTATTAAACATATTTTTAACTTACAATCGATAAAGCGATTTTCGGCTCCAGTTTTAACAACACTGATAAGGCTACAAATTAACAAAGACTTCCACATTTTATCTGTTTCTAAAATTATAACGAACTAAAAGACATTACTGGAAAGTTTTACTTAAATATCTTTTTCTACGTGATGAATTGCTGACACATACTATTGGTAATCTATGGCATATCAGTCAGACGTGGTTTCGATCATAGAGATCAGACTTATCGATTTCCAGATGAAATGCATATTCAATTTGAGAGAAATTGCGTAATATAGTAAAGAATAGAGTAAGATTCACTGTAGGGTTGGCAATATGTGGGGTGAAGAGCACGTTCCTCTTTTGGGCCAAAAGATGGAACCTGTTCGCTTTTCGTATTAATTTTCCAAAATTCATGTACCACTGGCCTGTGATAATTACTTCTGAATTATTTTTCTAACTTTTTTTACGTCTGGTTAAAACTTTTTTGCTCATTACCCTATATACAGTTTTGTCCAAGTTATCAGTAAATAAAAACGATGACGTACTAAATAAGATTAGAAGAAAGGATAAGTAAAGGATTACCTTTAAATTTCTTTGTAGGTGGCATCTCACCTAACAGCAATATCACCTCAGGCAGAGAAACTTTAAACTAATGTTGTCTTAGGCTTTCGCAATTATTACACATACTAATTAAACAACTTTAAACGGTTTAAAGTTGTTTAATTACTAACTTTAAACTAGTTTTGTAAACTTACTATTTAATAATGTTCATACACGACCATTATCTTAATAATTAAGAAAGTAACATGTTATGTTCTATTACATACGGTCGTAATTTGACTCCGCGCTTCACTTGAACATAAAAGATCTATTTTGATGAAATTCAGTACCTACTGAATCATATTCAGTGGACTAGACCTTAAACAATAATACTATAGTATTATTACTCATGTAATGGTTACCTTTTTACCGAAGAAGCAACAATGACAGGTATGTAATTGAACAATGACAGGTTTTAAGTTAACTTAGCTGTTCTCAGCCGATCAGCAAAGTTAAGCAACGTCGCGCGCGGTCATGAGTTGGATGGGTGACCGCTAGTGACATTATTGCTGAGCGTTTCCGTGCCTCGGAGGGCACGTTAAGCCGTCGGTCCCGGTTGTTATCTTAGGATGGCAGTCGTTATAGCATGGTGGTAGGGCATTTTGCGAATGCCCGCCTGGCTAGCTACCACCCTCAAGTAGAAAATCTGTCGCCAAGCACCTAACTGTGTGGTCCGGCAGCTGTCCTTGAGATCCAGTACTTCTAGGTTAGCCTGAAAGACATCTTCGACCACATCATCACTTACCATCAGGTGAGATAGTGGTCAAAGGCAATAAAAATGTAGGTACAAGGTAGCTTTACAAACGCCACGAGAACGTGCATCGACATTTTCAACAATCACTCTTCAAAGAATGGGTAGAAATTATGGTAACACGATAATTTTCTATGTAATCGTAGATACGTTCGTAATTATTTGCATTAAAATTAGTCTTCATTGAGAAAAAATGTTAATAACATTACAAAATCAATATAATTAAACTAAATATGAATCAAAACCAACGAAAGTGGATGACAATGCAATTTACATTCATCACATCGTCACGCCCTGAGGTCTTTGACCCAATAACAATTTCTCCTACTTTGATATACACTCTAACTATATTGTGATAGAGACTATATTCAGTTGTTTTCTAAGTACTGTCAAATAAAATATCGCAAGTCTAACCAATAATGACGTAATTGCAGCAGGCTGGGGACCGTAGCAGTTGCGGCACATGGACATAATTTAGGCCTTCTTTGGCTATTCTTACTCAACTTTTTATAGCTTCTAAAGATAAGTGCATAAGGTTGAATTTTATTTGAAAGTTAATTTGGAACAGTTGTCATGGCGATTTCGAGTGAATAAACAGCTTTTTGCGGTTTACCTTGAGTTGATGGGTCCGTTAACAAAGTAAGTAATAATTGTAAATAAATATTACGTAAAGTTTTGGTTGCAAAGAAAAATGTATTCTATGGCGTTGGGATAAGGATTAACGACACGTATGACAAGGTAACTTCTTATACAGAGTGTAAGTAATTTTAGTACAAGAAAACAGGACCCTATTAAGGATTACTAATGGGCGGACAGCCCCCCTTCCACCCGTCCGACTTCTAAAATGCTGCATCTTTGGTACGGTAATAGCTAGCCAGCTGAAACTTTTGCAGAAAATGTAAAGTATGGCGGATAGTCTAACAAAAATAATAAAAATGATTATAGTTCAATATTAAACGTACAACATAAAAAAAAACCGGCCAAGTGCGGGTCGGATTGAAATATATCTAACATTAAAAAAATTTTTTTATTACTTCTATTCTGTGCTGAAAGTTTAGCCTTTGAGCACAATCTCACCTGATGGTAGGTGATGTTGTGGTCGAAGGTGTTGTTAAAGTTAACCTAGAATTACTGGCTGCTGGAACAAACCGTAAGGTGTTTGGCGACAGATGTCTACTTGCTAGCTAGCCAGGCGGGCATTCGTAAAAATGCCCTACCACCGTGCAAATCATGGTTGGTTCTGAACTCGCAAATAAAATTGTGTAAATCCAAATCTCATTTGTACGGTTTCATTAGTAGTTATGAAATGCGATCATCATCTTACAACATAACAATGAAAAGAGAAAAATTACAAACATGAGTCGGGTTTGTGCCCGCAACCTTAGTCCCTGGGTCCGGTACAAGCTCTGCCAATCTGAGCTACCGTGGTGTGGTGAGTCTTAGTTTTAAGCACTGATAACCGAGCGGTGATGGCTATGGACTGCTGCACCGCAGGTCCATGGTTCGATACCCACCGCTGGCTTAAGCTTCACCGCATGGTTGGAAGGCATTTTGCGAATGCTCACCTGCCTGCCACCCTCCTGCATGCATGTCTCTAGTATCTATACTTCTGATATAAGTGAAATAACAGGCAAAATGAGACTTAACAGGTATGTCTCAAGGTGATGGGCGCAGTGCAGTTTGTCACTTGTGATGAAATGCATCTGTTATAGGCAGAGGATACCGCTTAACATCAGGTGGGCCTCGCGCTTGTTCCTTCACAATAACATATAAAAAAAAACGCGCTTGTAGCTATAGGTTTAGTAACCATTTATATTGGCTTCACCAGGACAGGTCACCCAAAGGAAGCCCGCATGGTGGAAGGGCAATTTGCGTTTGCTCGTCTGACTAGCTACCACCCTCAAGTAGAAAATCTGTCGCCAAGCACCTAACAGTGTGTTCCGGCAGCAGTCCTTGAGAGCCAGTGAAAATACAGGCACATGAGACTTTACAACTATGTCTCAATGTGACAGGTGCAGTGCAATTTTAGTCTTCAAGTTTAACATGGCCAAATGGGGTTACTCTGACGTAGGGTTCGTAGGGTAACTACGTCAGAGTAATGTAGTTGCGGCGCTACGCAAGACATGCGTAACTTGCTGTCCTGCACTTTGGATGACCTGTACGAGCCTACGAGGCCTCTACCCTTGGGGTAGCTACAGCCCAGTACTGGCAGTCATCCATCATAATGTGAATCGTAGACACGAAGAAGAAGAAGTAACCATTGTACATGATGATGCAATGGTATGCGCGAGTTAAGAAATAACTTTGCACGTATTATGTTATAAAGTTATTGAACACTAAGTACTCAAGGTTAGTCTTCGAAGCGCTCTCCATGCAAACGTAGTTTCGCCATATTTTAAATACCAAAGGTTCAAACTCAATGCAATTTTTTTTGCATGTTTTAGCTTTGTATCTATGCTTTTGGTTACTACCAGTTTGCCATTAATTAAATTTTTCTCTTTTTTTTTTTGTCTAAAGTGTTTTGTACCGGAATTCTTGTATTCACATTTAGGGGTAAAATAATTGATAAATTGTAAAAATGGCCAACCATAAACATAGGCTCAGGGATATATACATGGAAACACTTACAGATGTCTTTTGATTTTTGCAGTATAAAATCAATTAAAAATCTTATACTGTGTCAAGTTAGAAGTCACGTTGAGTATATTGTTCTCAAGTATGGAACTCATGTCATAGAACATATAATAATACTCCCATGTTACGATAATAATTCGAGATGCAGCTAATTTCATTTCGTGCCTCTCCAGAACGGAGAGATATAGCATACCTTTTGTATCTTTTTGGCATAGCAAATGGCTTAGTGGACTGCTCGGTGCTTCTGCATCAACTTGGACTGCGCACTATACTATATTAGAACTACTATGTTAGAACAAGGAATCCTAAACTTCTTGATACTCCGCTTTCTATAACTAATTATTACAGGCAGAACACATTTTTGATTTGAGCGTGCAGATTGCATTTTTGATTGATCAATTTAATTCATTTTCACATTGCATTGCACCTTGCTTGCGTACTTGACATTAAGGGTGAACTGGCCGGCCCGTTCTCCATACAAACGTCGCAGGGTGATCACTCCCTTATTTGAGGATTTAGGTCCAAAATAAAGCATAGTACCGATTGATCTCGTCATTATCTAGGCTTGTATGATGTCGAAATTTTAATAAAATAATTAACTTGAGAATTATGAGCCTCGAAACATTTTCAAATAAAGTTTTCGAGGGTCAAAACTTATAAATTAATTATCTTTTTAAAATTTTGGCATCATACAAGCCTAGATAATGACGATAACAATCGGTGTCTGGACCTAAAATCTCAAATAAGGGAGTGATCACCCTACGACGTTTGTATGGAGAAGTGACCGGCCAATTCAACCTTAATATATTATTTACTTCCACTGCTAAACTGAAAAGTAATGAAATGAAATGAAGTTTATTCCAGCACTACACAACATTACAATAGCTTCTACTGAAGCACAATTAAATACATATGTAATACAACTAATAATACAGCAATTGAAATGTTGCGCGATGCTAGGAACGAGTCCCGTCTCAGCATGTGCCAGGTTCAAAACTGAACCTAAGCGCTGGTTTTCAGACGGCACTCCCGACCAACATCACGAACGTGCATGACATTAACTAACAAAACAATTAAATAACAGAAACAGAACTATAAATAAAATATTTAAATAATAAATAAGACATTGTGACCTTTACTATCATTTAGAACATATTGAACATATATTTGTGCTTTATCTGTGGCGATGCAGCGAATAACGTGTTTATAGTGCCACCAACCTAACTGTGCAGTTCTCGAGGGCGCTATTGGTCAAGGAAATCAACTACAAACTGTCACAATTTGAGGGAATTTTGTAGTTCTCTTTTCTGCCGCCTGAACAGATAAGTTGGTCGAACTGTATTACTCTATCTAGCATATATAAAATTATAAATGATCATAGTCAAAACTGTGTCCAAAGATGACAAATCCAAAAATATAAATTTATACTATACAGTAATATACCACTACACAAATACTAGAATGTACAAGATATAGAATGTACAGAATACCTCGCTACATAATCTATGCGGACGTGACATCACTAGCTGCCACAGACAAAAAACAAATAAAAAATAAAAAATATACGTATGCCTACGTGTCGTCACGTGGTTATTGTTTGACATGCCATTAGCCACGTATTCATTTATTCGTACAAGAAAATAGGTTATGTCACTTAACTTATGTGAAAATAGATTTACTCGTGTTTCCCTAACATTTACTCAGAACAGTTCATTTTTAAAATGGAGAAGCAATGTGCTTAGTAAAAGTGTAGTGTTACGGCATTGATATCCGTCCCTTAGTACATCGAGCAATAAAATGTGGTAAGTGAGCCATCAAGATCATTATGCTTAGACACTAATTTTGAACAAGCCTGTTTAGTTTCTATAAATGCCTAAACTAGTGCTTAGAATTTCGATACCAAGCACAACTTTCAAAAGTGTTCAACAATAGGTAATCAATATTAATATATTTATCATAATTAATCCATGCAGCCGAAATTACATGCAAAATCAAAGAAAGCTTTTTTCTACTTTTAAACATTAGAGCTACTTTATGAAGAAAGTGATTAAACAGTTCACAAAGTACATAAGGATTTATGCAGTGGTAAAAGTGTTTTTCAGTGTTTATGAAATTACAAATAAACAAAACAAAATACAGAAAACACAAACACGCTAATTTAAAACATTAAATTCATCTTATTTTATTAAGGAAGTAGGTACACCATAAAGGTGTACAAGTAGAACCTTAGTGGTACACATTTGCAGTTTGCTGAGTCTTTAACAGGTGAACTTTAAGATGTCTATTAAAAGTTTTCACTGTTTTCAGTGCTTGTAAAGGGTATGCAGTAAGTTTTTCGTAGGCTAACTTAAATCTTTATCTAACTTGTAATGTTCCTTAATATTATTTAGTAGTCATTCATTTACATTGACATTTTTTTAAATATAGTTGCTATATGTGATTTTTTTAAACTACCCTTCATTTGTTACTAGTAGCTGTTAAAATATCTTAGATTAAAAAAAAAACACCGATTTTGAACTGTTGGTATTTAGAATATGACGAAACTAAGTTTTGTATGGAAAACGCTACATGCACTCTCTCTAGCCTTATGTCGTCGAAAATATTCAAAATTAACCTGCAGCAAATCTAATGTATTAAATAAATATATAAAAAAATATAAATACTATAAAATAACATCCGAATTGCGTTACATTTCAATGTCCAAGGTTAATAGTTCCACGACCTAGCAATGAAACAATAAGATCCAAGATTAATTTCTAATCTTACACGCAGCGTTCACACGGGACGGAGCAAATTAAACACACTTTTAACAAAGCAAATTTTTTTGAATAACAAACCAACATACTAACATAATCACTATGCTTTTAAACCCCCAAAGAGGTAAAACCAAATGGTGTATTTTCATCATCTACAGAGATATATGCTAAATTTTCGTCAGTAACACCCAATAGTGCCGGAAATCAAACCCGAGACCAGGATTCCATATACTAGTCTTAGAAACGTTTTCCATACAAACGTAGTTTCGCCATTTTCTAAATAGCAAAGGTTCAAACTCAATGATAATTTGCATGTATTTGAGCCTATGCATAATAATGTGCGTAAGCATATAAAACATTGTATCAAGTTAAATTACTAGACGAACGAGACATAAAAACTTATAGCTTGCATTGACGAGCAAATCGCAGTGTCAAGCAGAACGAGAAAGGCGAGACGCTTACCATTATTTAGACAGGTGACTGGTCAGTTTCTTCTTAGCATAATACAATGAAAGAAAAAAGAGGTGTTCGGTTTTAATCATTCTGTAATTAATGTCTATTATAAATTATAATCGGTATGGATAAACCCTTTTCCGATTATACCACTCGACGCGAAACAGTGATGCTAATTAGGGAACACCATCTCCGAAGGTATGTGCTTGAGGAATTTGTTGGCGATATCTTCGAGCACCATGGCGAGGGCGGTCTCCACCGCTGGTTGGACCTCTTTGGCTATATCTGACGAATGCATGCTCACGATGTGGTCGGTGATCATTTCTGTAAAACATAGCAAAGTATTGTTTTAACTTTTACTCACATATATAGTCTTAGAGTCAAATAAGAAGTAAATTTAACGCTGCACTGTTCCAGCTACGGACGAAGGTGATGACAAACCAATGAAAAAAATAAACAAATCGCGGTTATCTTAGGTTTTCGCGATTATTACACATAGTAATTAAACAACTTTAAACCGTTTAAAGTTGTTTAATTACTAAACCCCGGTTATTTCGGCAGAGCAGCTCAAGGTGCAAGTATGCTAACCTTGGTAGTTGTTACATATTTGAGCCGTTTGGAGTAGAGATGTTGGGGTCCGTGCACTGAGAAAAATCTAAAGTCAAAAGCACCCTAATGACAGCCAATTTATATGGTACAAGGCGAAAAACCGACCAAACGTAAATACATACAAAAACGCCTTCCAACTAGAAGGCGTTAAACGAGGTCAGTGAAGGCGAATGTTTCTGTTCGTCTTCATTTAAGGTGTTTTGCGTGGTCTTTCTTAAATATTGACATTTCGATGAGGCTGATTAAGTCGTACGTTATAGTGATAATCACCGTATATAAACCGCCGTAAAAGTAAGGTTTATTTTATGGTCAATACTGCAATTATTATCGTATAACAAGTTCAATTCTGAAAATACTTTACGGAAGGCGTTTTTGACGGTTGTGTTTATTATAAAACTTGGTACATTTTTATTGATTGGTGAAAATCATCTTAAGACTTGTGAATTCATCTTACGTATTTAACATTCAACGGTAAAAGGTCAAATTTGATTTAAGCCTTTAAGTCGTTTTTCTCAGTGTGGGGACCGTGAGCTCATCATATTTTCCAAAGCTTCTTAGAGCGCTTGGTAGAGGCGATGCGTGATCAAAATGCTGGCCTATTTGGCTCAACAAATAAGCATTGCAATTCAAAGGGCTAATGCTGCCAGCATGCTGGGAACGCTTTCAACTGGCAGTGGGCTGGAGAATTTGGACTGTCTCTGAGTGTGAAATGACTTATAGGTCGTCTAAATGCTTTTATTGTAGTAGCTGTCGTGTTGTATATAGTTCGTAGTATTTTGTTAATAAGTGAAATTGATCAAATGTATACATGAATGTATGGATTAGCTTTCAAGCTATAAAACCGCCCATTACACAATCATATTTTAATGAGTCTTTTTCACACTTTTACCTTTGTCCCCACGTATAACTCCCTCCGGAAGGTATAGAGGCTGCAATTCGAACCTATCACCCTATGGGGATTATAGTGGGAAAGTATACCCACTATACCCAGGCTGCAATACGAGCCTAGCACCCTTGGCTCAAATTGCATCTATACCTTCCAGTGGGAGTTTTACGTGGGGAAAAAGGTAAAAATACTAGAAGCTGGGAAGTTTCTGAAGGGTTGCCATCTTACAGTGCGATCCCAAAGGTGTTGAATTATGTTAACCCCTCCCTCCCTTATAGGGGTGGCATTCAAAATTAAAGTCAAAATATTTATTCAATGTAGGCGTCTACGACGCTCTTATGAAGATCAATTACAATTTTTTGTATTGAAATATTCTACATTGCACTGCTACGTTCAGCGAAAAAAAATGTATAGAGCTACTGCGAGAAGAACGGGCAAGAAACTCGGGGCCATTTCAAGCCACATTTAAAGGTGTAGGTCTTGCGGCTATTAATGTGATACCAAGTTGCCAAGCTTAGTCATTTTACAACATATTCACGTGTATCCTTTGGGGTAGACAGTGGTGTCTAATCACCCACGTATCACCCTTTATTATTGCCGATAGGCTAGCCTTTGACCTTTGTTCGGGAAGTTACGGGATATCTTCTTGTCGAACATCCCGCAGAGCCTGACTGAAACCAAAGTCTTCAACCAGTGTGTGTTGCCAGTAATGACATATGGCACTGAAACGTGGTCCTTAATTGTGGCCCTTATGTACAAGCTCAGGGTCGCTCAACGAGCTGTGGAGAGAGCTATGCTCGAAGTTTCTTTGCGCGATAAAATCCGGAACGTGGATATTCGCCAAAGAATAAAGTCACCGACATAGCTCCCAGAATGTTCAAGTTGAAGTGGCAATGGGCAGGCCACATTGCTCGACGAACTGATGACCGATGTGGAAGAAAGGTTCTCGAGTGGTTGACGACATCGTGAAAGTCGCGGGTAGCCAATGTTTACAAGCGGCTAATAGCCGTTCTTTGTGAGTCTCTATGGGGGAGGCCTTTGTTCCATAGTGGACGTCTTCCGACTGATAATGATGATGATGATGAGCCTTTGACCACTATCTCACTTGGTGGTAAGTGATGTTGAAGATGTTGTTTAGGCTAACCAAGAATTACTGTACTTCAAGGACAGCTACCGCTAGAACATGACTTTGAGTGTTTGACGACAGATTCTATAGCCAGGTAGGATTTGCATAATGCCCTACCACCATGATATAACGACTGCCATTGACAACAACTGGAACCAACGCGATGGCTTAACGTGCCCTCCGAAGCACGGAAGCACTCAGTAGTAATGTTACTAGCTCCCATGTGTTAGCATTAACAAATGGGACCAAAACATATTGCTATCTACTACGCTTCAGAAACTGAATTTGTTTTTGACCGGAAAGAAAAACCCCATTCCACTCCGACCCGGCAGTCAAATCCATGACGTTGTGATCACATATCATTATTCACTATGAGGTTCAGCATTCCTTTATGCTTCTTATACAGGTATTCAGAACCTTTTTCATCACGTCAAATTCATGACAACTCACGAATTGCACTGCGCCCGTCACATTGAGACATAGTTGTTAAGTCTCATTGTGCCTGTAATTTCACTGGCTCTCAAGGACTACTGAGGGAACACACCTTTCGGTGCTTGGCGACAGACTTTCTACTTGAGGGTGGTCGCTAGCCAGGCGGGCATTCGCAAAATGCCCTTCCACAATGCGGTGAAACTCAAGCTCTGGGCGGGATTCAAACCATGGACCTGCTGCGCGACAGTCTATAGCCAATGCCACTGAGCCATCACTGCTTTAAAACGCTTCAAACCTGATAACGCTTCATATTCATATACATCAAACTTTTCTATCTAAATTGGATCGTAAAAACCGATGATTACATTCGTTCTGAGCGGTGCTGGTGTTTGGGCAGGGTAACCTGCACGGCCACTTGTAAGTTTCAACATTTTTGTTACAAACACGGCCGCTAAAAATTACCAAAAACATTCTTTATAATTATTTATTTTCACGCTCTACTTCTTTAGTTAAATTATAATAGATGCTAGTGTAACATGGGCAGATAAGTACAAGATATAGATCCAAATTGCTGTTAGTTAATATTCTAAGAAATAAGTGGCCAAGCCAGCGTGAAGCGCGAGCGAAGGCTTTTCTTTTGAGGTTGAGCAAAATGGTTTGTATATGTCTGTCCTTCGGATTTCCGGTTGCTGCTTTCATCTATACATCGCAATTGCTAACCACAACAACATCAGGTGGGCCTCGTGCTTGTTCCGTCACAATACCGTTACAGACAAGATATTCTGCCTCAAAGGTGTAGTGTTCAAACCCTATGTACTGTGTTGAGACTTGAAGGGCAAAGAGAACAGTTTACTATTCTCTGAGCAATGCTGATTAAAAACTTTAAGGACGTTACCCATTTCTCCTGTGGTTGAATGGGCTTCCATGAGGTCAGCTTTTACTGGTCCGTTACATTGCAGCTTCACAGTTGCATCGCGGATCACCATTCTCTTGTGAACCCTAGCCCCTAAAGCCTCCAGAGCTGCACTGCATTTAGCTGGAAACAAATAAAAGCAGTTTCTGGTGAGATGTATCACTGAAATATTTGGCGGAAGGATGCATCCGGATGCCAATACAGATTAGAAGATTTAGAAGCGCTCGTAGTCTAGCTTGCATAGGCGTTCTTAAATGTTCACTGCGGTCATTACATGCATGGGTGACGGCTAGTGGCTTCAGAGGTTACGTTAAATCCTAGTTGGCCTCGGTTCTTGCTTTGATTATGTTGTATTGAATATGTATGGAAAATGATGCGATTCGGGAGCTGTCCTTGAGAGCTAGTAATTGTAGGCTAGCCTGAACGCCATCTTCGACTGCATCAGGTGAGTTGTTATTTTTTTTATGCCTGATAAGTTAGCCTTTGACCACCATCTCACCTGATGGTAAGTGATGATGTGGTCGAAGATGTTGTTCAGGCTAACCTAGAAGTACTGGCTCTCAAGGACAGCTGCCGGAACACACCGTTAGGTGCTTGGCGACAGATTTTCTACTTGAGGGTAGTAGCTAGCCAGGCGGGCATTCGCAAAATGCCCTACCACCATGCTATAACGACTGCCATCCTAAGACAAGAACCGGGACTGACGGCTTAACGTGCCCTCCGAAGCACGGAAACGCTCAGTAGTAATGTCACTAGCGGTCACCCATCCAACTCATGACCGGGAACGACGTTGCTTAACTTTGCTGATCGGTTGAGAACAGCTAAGTAAATTTCGCTACAAGCGCTTCAAAAAAAAGTTAGTGCTCAAAGTCAGCAATAAAAATGATGATTGAGAAAAAAAGTAGCTCATATATTTTTTAGGTTCAGTGTTTGGTGCTGTTTTGGGCTCAGTTCCAGACTATGACTGATTATTTCTGAAGATAATAATATCCAAACTGAAATATATAATTAATAATAAAATTATATATATAAGTTTGGACATGGCAATAAGTACAATTATGTCTATCTATTTCAATAGATACAGTTCATTTTAGCTGGGACAGACGGACTCAAGGACACACAGGCAGCATAGGACTTTTGAATAAGATCCCGTATTCTTGCACGGTATGCAAAAAACACTTCCTATAGGTTACATTTTTTTTTTAAATTAATAGCATAAATATTTAATAATGGCAACCCATTACTCCTGTGGGAGTCTTAAGAGGCGGGAAAAATACAAAAGGTGGGCAGTAAGGCCCTCTAAAGAACAACGATCTTGTACTGCGATCTCCAACACGCCTGCTAAGGGTGGGGATTATGTCCCCTGGAGGGGAGGCATTTTTCAACGGTGGACATTACATATAAAGATTTGAATAAACAGCAAATATTTCTAGGTTTTTTTTTTTATATATGCCTGATAGGTTGGCCTTTGACCACTATCTCACCTAAAGGTAAGTGATGATGTGGTCGAAGATGTTGTTCAGGCTAACCTAGAAGTACTGGCTCTCAAGGACAGCTGCCGGAACACACCGTTAGGTGGTTGGCGACAGATTTTCTACTTGAGGGTGGTAGCTAGCCAGACGGGCATTCGCAAAATGCCCTACCACCATGCTATAACGACTGCCATCCTAAGACAACAACCGGGACCGACGGCTTGACGTGCCCTCCGAAGCACGGAAACGCTCAATAGTAAAGTCACTATAGCGGTCACCCATCCAACTCATGACCACGGGCGACGTTGCTTAACTTTGCTGATCGGAACAGCTAAGTAAACATCGCTACGAGCGCTTCAAAAGTTATGTGAGTATTAGTATTCTGGGTAAATAAATTATCAGCTTACTAAAATTGGCTGCCATTTTCCCCGTGGATTCAACTGGAAGCATCTGGAAGTTTCCGAGTACTACGAAGTCACCTGCCATTTCCAAGTGAGGCAGACTGATATTGGCAGTCACCTTCATTTCTTCAGGATACACACTGCGATAAAGGAACAATGCATGATAAGTTGATCTCTCAGCTAACATGAAAATTTTTAATACTTTTATGTTTACAATAACGCCTGCTCGGCGGATTACATTACAAAATTACAAATTTACGAGTGGAAAAAATATAGTGATGTGCGCGATTCGAACCAGCGTCCATCCACCCCTATAGCCGGGGCACAGCCTGGACACTCGACTCTTTCTCTATACAAAAGCCGCGTTCTAACTACCTATTACACAGACACTACACAAATGTTGTTTTAGTACACGCGTAAATGTGTGCGTGAAGTCTAAGGTTGTCATCGTATGAATAATTGTTATACTTATCTACCTAACAATCTTTTGATGCTGTTATTATGACTTATTAGATTTCGTAGGTTATGCGTACCTTACCTACCTTCAGAAACATTCAAGCACAACAATCCAACTTCATGTACGACGTAGGAATATGCAACATACAACAGAGTAGGTAAACATTACTTCACATTTCACTCCATTACTTATACAATAATAGATACCTACACCATACAAAAAGTATCATTCCAAGTACAAGTAATGATAATAATCACAATCATAATAATAGGTAATTGATGTTCTTCTCGTACAATAAAAAATCATTATTCACAACAAATAATCCTTTTCTCGATTAGTTGATAAGCAACCGTAAACAACACAAGAGTACCATTCTCAACTTTTAAAATTCTCGTAAAATCGACACGCTTCATCGTCACGTCATCGCGCACAAGTTGCGCGTCCCGTACTCAAGTCAGCTTAGCGACAGCTCAGAATCGGTGGCGGGGTGAGGAAGACTCGTTTTGGTGGGGGGAGAGGAGTGTCCATTCTATACGTAGTATTATTATATGTTCTATGGCCGGTTGCATATAATTTCGCCCTAAAGGAAAGACTTTTTTGAAACCTAAATAGAGGTAAAATATATATATTGATCAAAATTTCGTAATCCAGTATTCAGATTCAAGACCTCATCATCCCATAAAACAGATAAAATAGTTAAATTAGACCAGAAAATGGGCGTCTCGTTCGACTTGTCGTGATGCCGGTGCGTAAAACCAGGAGATGCGGGTTCGATTCCCAAACTGTATCAAAACTTGGTGCTACAAAAAATTGACAATGCGATATTTCACTTAGCATGCACTTGGCATATTTATTATGGAAATAAACAGTTTATTTCATTTATCTTTAGTATGTGTCGACCCTTCAATTGCTGGAAACGCCAGAATCTGTAATTTAGGTCCTATATGCCTTATGCCTAATAAAAAAGAAACTAATAGATATCATTATGATTCAACTTACTCCAAATTATTAAACGTGTAGTTGGTCAATCCTTTTAGCGTTACGTCAGAGAGCCAAGCGTCATATTTGAAGCCGTTCTTTGGCATGTTATGCTGCCGTAGCCTGATGCTGGGCACCTTCAGTGGCTCCAACGGCTGGATGTTCAAGCTGGGCACTCCCTGGGCCAACAGGTGCCTGGCTTGCTCAGCTACTCTCTGGATGCAGGAGGCGACATTAGGGTCGCTGTAGAGGCAGATTGAAGTGCGAGCTAGTGGAATAAAAGAAAAAAGTTATGAAAAAAAACACACCATATTGGCACCAAATGAAATTTTGATGGAGTCTGCTCTGAATGCTAGTGCCAATGACTAGACCGGAAAAAAAAACTTTTCTTTTAGCACTGTTCCCTCTTAGAATGTTGTATGTTTTCTAATTGTAGTAATAATAAAATAAAAAAAAATCACAATTAAAAAAAAGGCACGGACCCTGGAGTCTGTGGAGTGTAGATTCATAAATAAAAAAATAAAAAAAATTGATGGATTTTTGCTGGACCATTACACATCGAAGAATTTTTGCTGTACTTAAGCTGTAAGTTTTTGGACCTTGGCTCGGTTCTTATATAGTTTTATTAGTTGCATGATTCTATTTAATTAAACATAAAACCGGCCAAGTGCGAGTTAAGCTCGCACACAAAGGGTTCCGTACCAACACAGAATGTATATATATTTTTTTCGTACAGATCGAGTTTTACACTACTATTATTACAGTACTGTACTGTATCAGCCGGATTGTCCATTGATGAACACAGCCTCCCCCATTAAGGGGGGATTTGCCATAATCCCCACGCTTGGCAGGCGTCTTTGGGATCGCAGTTTAAGTTCCTCAGAAGGCGCTGCTGCCCATTTTCCGGTTGTTTAACACTATAGTTATACATTACATATTGAGCTATAAATAAATCAAGTTTAATGTTTGTGTAAAATATATATGTGTAAAATAAATAACGTAATAAACACGTTTTTATAGCTTCCTTCTTTTATTTGTAATAGAATACATTTTTATTAGTATAGTTATATTTGCTAAGCAATCCGCCACTCTATGAAAATTTCAACTGCTACTTATTCTGGTTTCAAACATACAACCGTTTAAAGCTAGAACGGATGTGAGATGGTCAGAGGCTGAGTAATGTCTCGATTTTTATTACCAAACCCGAAAAATATTATAGATTACTTACAGTAAATAGTTTAATCCATAGACGTGAAATACAGATATTCCACATCTATCGTCGTATACGAGTACACTTAGGTTTATTTTACAGGACAAGCAGTTTGAAGAGCAGTGATAGCCTAGACTAGAGATAGTGAAGTAGAGCTTAACAAGCTGCCGGGGATGCTCATCGCCTGATTACCTACTACCGTCATTTCAAAAATGTATATTATCGATAAGCACCTTATGGTGTGGTGTGTTCTTTAGAGACCGTTCCCATTTTTCCCTACACTGGTGAGGTATTGGACAAAGTCCAGCTCGTCATCACTTAAAAAAAACTGGCCAAGTGCGAGTCGGACTCGCGCACCAAGGGCTCCGTACTAACCTGTAGGTATATCGGTAAAAGTTATGGTATTTTTGTTGCTAAATGAAATCCATAACATGATACATGTACATAAAAATATTTTTACTATATGATGTAACTAAAAATGTATGCTTTTCGCAATTTTTCCTTTATTTGAGCCATTATAAGACGTTGCTTCGTACCAAATTTCAAGATTATGAGTTCACGGGAAGTACCCTGTAGGTTTGATTCCCTTGCGAATGTCAAAAATTTTCGGCATAAATAGTTGTATCTTTTGATTGCGTTCGCTTAGAAGTTTGATTTTTTGACAGCTGTAAGGTACAGTAGGCCTGAGTAAGTATTCGATTTAAATTTCAGCTTGATACCTTTACGCGTTTCTGAGAAAAAGTGTCTTGACAGACAGACAGACGGACAACAAAGTGATCCTATTAGGTTGCTGTTTTTTCCTTTTGACGTTCGGAACCCTAAAATAACTTTGTAAAATCTAATCAATGCACATTATTTAATCAGGTGTACTCGTACATACCACAGATGACACATTACTCGGCTGTACTAAGTCTTAACTCATTGGCAACTTTTTTGGGTTCTGTACCCAAAGGGCAAAACGGAGCCTTTTTAATGTGACTTCGCTATCTGTTTATACTTCCGTCTGTCCGTATGTCATGGATTTTTAGCTCGTAAATAGAATGAGTAACAAACCTAAAATTTTGATATTTTGTGTATAACCTGAGCCTAAAGAATATTGGACTCAAAATTCGATTCGTTTAGAGGGGAGCTCCAGTAGATGAGAAGGTGGCTGAAAAACCTAATTTATTTGCATGTGGCATGGCGTATGGGGTGTCATTGTTTACTTGTCTAGAGCATAGTATAAATATAAATAAATATAATTGCGGTATATTATGTACTAAGTTCCGTAAGCACCAATTGTACTGCTACCGAAGCAGTGATGGCTCAGTGGTATTGGCTATGGACTGGCTATGGATGCTATGAACGGTCCATGGTTCGATTCCCGACGCGAGCTTGATCTTCACCGCATGGTGGAAAAGCATTTTACGAATGCCCACCTGGCTAGCGACTGCCCTCAAGTAGAAAATCTGTCACCAAAAACCAAACGGTGTGTTCCGGCAGCTGTCCTAGAGAGCCAGTAATTCTAGGTTAAGCCTGTTCGACCACATCATCAATTACCATCAGGTGAGATTGTAGTCAAAGGCATACCAATCAGCGATAAAAAAAAACTGCTATCTGAGAACGCCCATTTATAGTTTAGGGGCTGTTGCAATGCGGAACTCGGAAAAAGTGTAAAGAATCGTTTTGGGCCATTATGTATACTATGAATACTACTAATGTAATAAGAGTATAATATAATACGAATACTACTATCCTTTATTAACAACAGACTACAAACTTAATACAACACTACAACGGAAGTATTTAAATTGAATAAATTAGTATAAAATATTAAAAATCTAGAAATATCTTTTGCTTACATAATTCATCCTCACTTTTGTACTGCGTTGACGTAGAATTCACGAGCCTCCTCCCAATAACACTGTGCACACACACACCAACTACCAAAAACCTAAGTAACATCGGCCACATTATAAACTATGTATAAATAAATTAAATAAATAAATAAAGTAGTACTATATGTCCGTATCGAACACGATCTAACAGATAAAATGGAAAATTATGCTTTATAAAAGGATAGAAAACTGGTCGACATAGAACGCCATAAATGGATGCAAAAAACCTCAGGGTAAGGACAACGTATAGGTGAAGTAAACACAAGAAAAACTATTAATTCTGATCTAATAAGCTGGCATAAGGCGGAAATAGATAAATCACGAATAGCGGTGAAGCTTATATTTAAAACCTTAGATTTAAAATATCACATTAAATTGCAATCAAAAATCCTTTTGCGGTATTGGAAGCATCGAGCATGAAAGTTATCCTATGATAAAAGTTTGCAAAAGTGCAAAAGTAATATTACGACATTTTCGAAAAGCAGAATCGCGCATCTGGGATAATTTATCTTCTTTTTCTTCCATGCATTTCTATATTATTTCTCCAACGAACCGTACTTAAACAATACTTTTTTGGTAGCACATACATATTGTCTCCTCACTATTTAGAAACACTTTCTTCTTTGTGTTTCTAAATATAAAATATAGCTGCTAAATACATCTTCCGGGTTATTCAATAAAAGTTCTTATATCTACAAACGTCCACTTGACCTCACATTTTACGACAGCGTAGTACTTGATCTAGCATGGCATTCATGTCCTCACAATGTCAGCTTCCTTATGTATATTAGGTAAGGAATTGAATTGTTCATGTATATCTGCTCAATTAATAGATGTTTATGTTATACTATGTATAACCGAAGGATACTATATATACGGTCATAAACAGTTTGTTAAAAAAATCATCAAAACCCAAATGCATTTGGCTATTATTTAGACCCCGTGAATATATTTAGACCCCTTAAGAGGATTATATACCACGTACTTCTCCATACAAAAAGAAAAACCTCTTTTCTACCTCTTAATATTGTCGGATTTCGGTGCTTTTTGTCTTCATGTAATTAACATATTGTTGCGGCTTGTACGTCTATTTTTTGCAGTTTTTTAAATCCCTTTGAAATTAGAAGCATATTGCCCTGTTTTAGCATAATACCATAATTAAATACCATTGTTTACATAATACCTACAACTCATAAACAGTGTTCGATATAGAATTAATAATCCCTTTATATAAGAATGACCAAATTTGAAGCAATGATGGCCGAACGGTAATAGCTATGGACTGCCGCGCCGCAGTACCCCGGTTCGATCCCCACCGCCGGCTTGAGCTTAACAGCATGGTGGAAGGGCATTTTGCGAATGTCCGCCTGGCTAGCGACCACCCTCAAGTAGAAAATCTGTCGCCAAGCACCTAACAGTGCGTTCCGGCAGCAGTCCTTGAGAGCCAGTAAAATTACAGGCACATGGGACCTAACAACTGTACGTCTCAGTGAGGGGCACAGTGCAATTCGTCGTTGACGAAATGCACCTGTTATAGGCAGAGGTTAGTCCACTTAACATCAGGTGGGCCTCGGGCTTGTTCCGTCACAATAACATAAAAAAAATGGAATTGGGTTTAGGTGATTTTTTTAACAAACTCATTGGTTTCGTTTATAAAGACGGTAAACATTTTACATTACACTTATGTTGGTCGCAAAAAATAGTATTTTTATAGTTGTATGTTTTCCAATATTTGTATAAAAAGTCTCAAAGTAAGAGTTATTTTGACCCCAATATAATTTTTTATCTAATACTTCCTATTTAATCAAATGCCCCGTGAGGTGCCGGGTTAGAATTACACCTCCCCATATCATCCCGTGGGTGTCGCAAGAGGCGATTAAGGGGAAAATACTGGAAAGTGGGCAGCAGCGACTTCTAAAGAACTTCCATCTTACACTGCGATCCCAAAGCCGCCTGCCAAGCGTGGGGATTATGGCAAATACCCCCTACATAGGGGAGGCTGTGTTCAGCAGTGGACGATCCGGCTGATACAGATACTTAAAACCTTACAAGGAAACTAATTATGACCAGTTAACTATTGTTAACTTTCATTGCAAGCATGTGATCATGAAAAGTATTGTTTTCTCTCATTTTCGCGCAATCAAACCAGAAAATTGACGTTACCGCCACAGGAAAGTGGTGACCAGATTGTTTATGGAAAACCATTTTTTTTTAATTTTTGATAGTTTTAGGGTTAATAATGGAACTCTGTGCATTGGCCTTAAATTTTTTTCAATCCACAGACGTTAATATTTTGCCATCAATTTTTATGTTATGGGTATACATGTAGAAACCTACTGCATGAATCACATCGTCATGTTGAAGAAAAATTACTTAAGTACTTACAAACTAGTTTTCGCATTTTGTTTATTA
Source organism: Plagodis pulveraria (assembly GCA_963890685.1). NCBI lineage: Eukaryota > Metazoa > Arthropoda > Insecta > Lepidoptera > Geometridae > Plagodis > Plagodis pulveraria. The sequence goes on from OY982950.1 coordinate 10,484,564, forward strand.
TCATAACCATAGATAAATGAACATAGGTAATTTATCTATGTCTTAAGAGCCATTTCACAAAATCACGCTACTGAAGTTTAGGTAAATGCCAGCGCATCGCTTAAACAAGCGAAAGAAGTGACGACGGAATAGCGTGACTGTGAGTAACATATTTTGATACTAGCACTCATTAATAAAGAAATGTAAGTTGCGAATTTAAAAATTGTGTGATTGGCATAAGTAAATAATCAATTTCTTGTCGATTACTTGCTAATGTTATAGAAAAGAAGTAGGCATGTACATTAAATAGTCAACCTACATCGTGAATCGTATATTTACATTTAATCCTTGATGCATAAAAAATAGATATGTTTGAATCATTTATTGTAACAATAAACTTAAATAATAAAAAAATTATACGGCTTAAAATTACATAAATATTTGACATAACGGCATTGATTAAAAACTGCGGACTAAAAGCTCTTTCTTTTAATTTTTCCAAAAATTGCTATTTTCCTCGTTCACACTCTTCAGTATCTATATCCAGTCGATAACACTGTCTGCCATAATGACCATGCATAGGATTGAGGTTTATTTTTCTGTGCATCCGGAAAACTACTTAGTACCAACCACAAACGTCCCATGACGTTTTTGGTTTTCCATTACTTAAACATGTCACCCTCATATTCCCATACCACAGTATATCACCTATACCATTAAAAAAATAACATTTTCATCCATTTAGTTTGAGTAGACCAAACAGCGAAATGTAAATATTTATTTACAGATTTTGAGGTTTTTTTGTTTTTAAATCGAATATCTTTGATGCAATCTATAATCATCATATATACTTCTTGGTACCAATGCAATCCTTACTATATACTCTAATGCTCACTATTTCCTCTATGGAAAATAAATGATTATACACCTTTTTATAGAAAAAAGTACTGGAAATGGGGTTCGAACACACGACAAATATGGTGGGAAATAGTAATTTAATTGCTATTTTTATTTTTTCGTAACTAACTCACCTAGAACTTCGATTCTTCTTTTAATATGATGATTTACTGTTGTTCTTTAGCCATAAATTGTTACAGATTTTTACGCCAAATATTTAAAAGTAACAAGATTAAAACAACCCAATTGTTTTAAGAACTTTGGCGGGAAAACTGTATTGGAGAGCAATATTTTTTTCTGAAAAACTATACCACCTACGGCTTTGGTCCTTCTTTGATATTATTATTTACATGTAATTTATACACCTTTATTATTTCAGATTTTTTGGTTTAGAAGTTTAAAATTAGTTACGAGATTATTTAATACGCAAACTTGCATCGGTAAGTGTTTGCGTTGCAAAATGTATCGAGTGAAAAATGACTTAAACATATGCGAAATTGCTGTTTTCTAGGTTCATATTAATCTCGTAACTAGGTCAAAAGTTATACTGTTGACGTAGTTACGAGATTAATATGAAATGACGTAATATTTTGGGGCCAAAATGTAATTTGGGCTGGTTTCAGATTTCATCAAAATATTCAAAATACTTCCAATAAGAAATATGGATTTTTACTTGTATGGGCAAGGATGCATCCTTTTGATAACCATTTGGATTATGAAAGTCGGACTTACGCAGATCTTATGGTAAATTTGTAAATACGACTATCGACCGCTAACTGGTATCCCGGTTTGTACAAATGATGGAAAAGCTGGGAGGCCGGTTTGTACAAATTAGGAAGGTAGTTTAATTTCCAGCTGAAGTTATCGCTATGTTCACTTATAGACATTAACTGAATCCAAAAATATTGAATATCAATTATTCGCCTGTCATCTTATCCCCCTAAAACAAAAGTTATAGTGAGTTACTAATTTAAACTAGAATAATATAAACAGACCAAAAAGAAGAAGTCAACCCTCTGAGGTTGTTAGTATTTTTCCAATAACGCTGTATAAGCCTGCATAATTGTGACGTTTCCTTTTTTTAACACAATGGATGAACAGAAACTAAAGATGTAGTTACTTAACAAGACAACAATACTTATATTATGGACAACAAAAATAAGGTATAGTTTGTTACTTAAAAAAATAAAGACATGATCAAAACTCTGTGGTCGCACTATAAACTTGAGTCTAAGCGTTCCGCGACGAGACGTCAGAGCTAGGCAAAACGAACACAGGTCCTACCTCGATGGGCGCTCGCGCGGTACTGATCGCCTCGCGCTTGTACATTTCAATTTATGAGCATTTCGAGTTATGTTAAATATTTTTTCTTATCTAACAAAACATAGTTAATATCTCAATTTATTAAAGATCAGATTAATTAAAGAATGAACTTTCTTTTCATATAATATCTGTTTGGAATTACACCTTATTAAACGCAATATATCGTGGTAAACTGCTGATATAATTCGTGGAAATAACGCAAGATCTTTATTTTTTTTTCTACAATGACGATTAATTATCGATATTCTAGTACACTATATGTCAACAGGATTATATGCCTGATGCACAGTTTTTTTTTTAAGTTAATTTGATGAATCTTTATACAAGAGATAAAACTCTGAAGTTGGCTATGTGTACTTTAATTCGTAAAACAAGGTGCGGGAGATTGGTCACTACAAAATAATTAATGTTATGTTTGTAAATCTGGTACATTAACTGAAAAGAGAACAGATTATTCTATTTTTATCAATTATTAAACAACTTGTAGATATTTCCTATGATAGTAAATTAAGCGCTTAAAATCTTCGTATACCGCATTAAAATGTAAAACGCCTCTTAACTGATATACATAACCAGGGTGAAAATGGAATTATTTTTTATGGATCACTGGACTGGCTCTTGTAGTTGGGATGTGGAAATTTCTGAACAGCATCCATACCATATCAGCCTATCACGGTCCTACTCTGTAAGGACGCAGGCTTCCAGAAAGAGAAGCATAGGGTTCTCTCTCTGGAAGATTGATTTTAGATCTATTGATCCACTACTCCTAGACCTAGGCTAGTGATTAGTCCTGGCGGAATAGGTAGATCAATTAGTGACCGTAGAGAATTTTGCTTAATCTAAGTAGTTCAGGGGCGCATTCCTGTAAGGCCGGGCCAAATATTGGTCGAGCTAGATTTTCTCCAAGGTACCTGGAACGACCTTTAGAGCTAGTGTCAAAATATGATATTGAAGGCAATGTTTTTAGGTGATAAAATATTTTCTACATGTTTTGGAAATGAGGTTAATTACTTAATTAAGCAAAAGAAGCATTGTAATCACCAACCCTTGGCTTAGCTTGTACAAACTTTATTATTTACTGTACAATCTGTCACTTTTGACAGCTAGCCAAGATTTGGCCGATTCAAAAGGTAGTAAACTTTTGGCTAGACAGAGCTTAATTAGCTCTGACAGGTCGCCCGGAACGGGTATGATCAAATCTTGTCTGGATCAAATTATGCTCGATTGGAGTGCTGGAACGTCTTGTATCCGCGTTTAGGCCAAAATTTGTCCCCCCAGAGTCACCTTCTCTCAAGTACAGCAAGCGAGAAAGTTCTAATTTTTACTTCCATATTCACCTTCTAAAATCATGAAACGCATAAAAGATTTTCAACCAGATTAAGTAGGCAAAATTTTTATTACTTCTTGATTGTACTTTTTGCCCATTTTGAATGAAAAATACTCTCGGGCCACAGTGATACAAGTTTTTGTATTCATTGGATAGAATGTTGTTTTACTATTAACGCCATCTGTTAGAAAACCAAAGAGCTAACATAGCTGCAACAGAACTGAACTCTATACTCATATACATCGTAGTTAATCTACTGAATACTAGATGACACAACTATACTCTGGTTTTTAATTCGAGATCAAAAATGTAAACAAAGGGGTTAACCGTGCAAAAAAATTACAAGTATTTAGTAATTTTACTAATTTTGGAAACGGATGAAGGATTTAATATAACATAAATATTTTAAGCTATAATTGATGACTTTAGTGTTAACTAATAAAACACTTTTTTATGCGCGTACATATTTACGCATATATTCAAGACTGAAAAAAATAGTGTAAGATTTCTTTTGGTTTTAATTGCCACACTGGCGGGATCGTCGACATTTTCCAGCTGACGCCATTTTTGCTTATTTACAAATAATCAAAATTCATATATTTTTTTTAGATTTGAATGGGTTTCTTTCCGATTGTTTTTCTTGTTTTTGTTGAATTTCGTTGTTATTTGTTATTGTTTTTATCGGTTATAGTTATTGTTAGAGAATTGTGTTCAGCTTTTGTTACGAAAAGATTATTTTCATAATATGGAAGCTTGGAGCCTCCAAACCAGAGTTCGAACCGGGCTCTTCAACAACAAAAGACATTGTATCTCTTGTTAAGAAACGTTGTAGGCGTATAAACACACATTTTTTGCGTGGCTGAAGGTCTTTAATTCATTCAGGGCATTGGATTTTAATTGAGTGTTCTAAAAAAACCACTGACATGTTGGGGATATCGTCAGTTTTAGTCAGAAAGACCTCAGTGAAAATAAGGGCAGCGATGAGTTCACTTCACCAAGAAAAACAGGACCAAAGCATACATTTGTGAACAAATTTGATGTTGGAGGGTTAAAACCTTATTGCTAATCCTGGCCGACTCCAATTTATTGAAATGACTGACATTGTGTTCGGTTGCTTGTTTATAAAAATGTTTTTATGTCATGTCTTGTGCTTAATAAATTCTGCTTATATTTTACACCAAATACGTGTTTAAATATGATTTATAGAAGGTTATGGTTCAGCAAAAATAGTGCAACGTTATTGTAAATATGTCGGAAACGAAAAATCAAAGTTTTTCACATGAAAAATTACGCGGACGTGAAAATTACGTCGAGTGGAAATTTGTTATGAAAAATGCATTGATTCACGACAATTTATGGATCTGTATAAGCGGTTACGATAAGGATGACAAAACAACGTCCGAAGTGAAAGATCGACGTGACGAAATTGCAAAATTTAAAATTTGCTTGGGCGTTGAAAAGTCATGTTTTTCACATTTGATGTCAGCTGATACGGCGAAAGACGCCTGGAATGCACTAGAACGTGCATATGATGATAAAGGACTCGGTTCAAGAGTGAGAACTCTTCAGAACTTGTGCGCTATCAAACTGGAGAACTATTCTAGCATGGAAGCTTACGTCAATGAAATATTGTCATTAGCGCAGCAATTGGCGAATATGAACAAACCTGTTGATGACGAGTTTCTTGGTGCGTTGATGCTCAAAGGTTTACCGACAGAGTACGAGCCCATGATCATGGCACTAGAGCATTCGGGAGCTGTCATTACTGCTGATCTAGTCAAATCGAAACTGCTACAGGATCAACGTTGGACTACTCGTGGAGATTCGAGTGAGTGCTTGTATTCTAAAAGAAAAGGCGCTAGTACGAGTGACTCCTGGACGAGAAAAGCGCAGCAGCACAAGGATGAGTCAAAAGCGAAGGATAATTCCGCTAGAAAGAGAGAACCGTGGTGCTGGAAGTGCAGACAGAAAGGACATCTGAAGAAAGATTGCCGGAACGCGAAGGATTCTTCAGGAAACTGTGTCTTATCAGCATATAGTACTGGATCTGACTCGGAATCTTCGTGGTACATAGACTCGGGGGCTACAAATAACATGACTGGCAGGCGTGATTTGATGACAGACTTCAAATCGCGAGATGGTCACGTCACCATTGCTAATGGAGATAAACTGTTCTATAAATCATATTTAAACACGTATTTGGTGTAAAATATAAGCAGAATTTATTAAGCACAAGACATGACATAAAAACATTTTTATCAACAAGCAACCGAACACAATGTCAGTCATTTCAATAAATTGGAGTCGGCCAGGATTAGCAATAAGGTTTTAACCCTCCAACATTGCTTGTTTATAAAAATGTTTTTATGTCATGTCTTGTGCTTAATAAATTCTGCTTATATTTTACACCAAATACGTGTTTAAATATGATTTATAGAATTTGATACTTAATTTTTTATGCTGTACGGCAGATTGGGTAACGTTTTTTCAATACAACAAAATTCCTACTTTAGAAAAGGTAATTAATAGTTTTGTACTTTCTCACCAAAATAACAATATGTATAGCTACTCAAGCACAAGTCAAAAAATCAAATCCGAAACGTCCACTAATGAACATGGTTCCATTGGGGGGATTTGCCATAATCCCCACGCTTGGCAGGCGTCTTGAGGATCGCAGTAGAACTTGTCAGTTCTCTAGAAGGCGCTGCTGACCTTTCGTTATTTTTGTGGCCCAACTCCTCATGGGATGCCGGGTTACAATGCCACCCTCGTATCTTCCTGTGGGTGTCGTAAGAGGTGACTAAGGTATATAATATAGAGGTGTACAATTATTTCAATGTAATAAAAATATGATGATAATATAATAAAAAAATATAATAATGAAACTTAGCGCCACTACAGATTACGTAAGAATATTTTTGAAGAAAAAATATTGAATACCCTGACCAGTCTGTTTGACAATGACATATATTGACATTTCTTTGTTTACATTTTAGATCTCGAATTAAAAATCAGAGTATAGAATCAGGTTGTAAAATAAACGCGAGCCCTCACAAAGCTCAGTTTTTTGCTAGTTATTACTTACTATTAAAAATTCCTAAACAAATAAGAGATCTTGATATTGCAGTGTTTAAACGAAAACTTAAAAGAATATTAGCCCAAAAATGTTACTATACAATTAATGAATTCCTGATTGACAAGAATGTATCGATTTGTGTTAATAATGACTAAAATAAAATGACTAATTGTAAATTTTGACATTGCTTTTTCTGACATAATATGTAATTTTGAAATAATCGGTATAAATATAGACGAAATAAGACTATGAAAACCAACAACCACACATAATTCTTGACTTAATTTTAACGCATTGACATTAATATTTTGATACATCAATTTTAATTATTTCATTTGTTTGTAAAATAATAGTATTCAATATTAATAGACTTAGATTATTTTTTAAAAAAATTTGTACGCCACATGTGGCAAGGACATGAGTTACGAAATTTAAGTTACTATACCACCTAGTATGCTATTGTATTATATGTACTCACCGTGTTCTGACAAATAAATAATTTGAATTTGAATTTGAATTTGAACTATTTATAATATTTGTAATCATTAGGAATTTGTAATAAAAATATTTAGCAAAGCGTATATAGGTACCACGGTTGCTTATATTGGAAGGGCATGTAATGAATTAAAATACAAATCAGTCGAGGCTTCAAAACCCCATAATAGTTAAAATTTTCATTTCTTTATGATTTTATAATTTTATTTAACTTTAAAGAACTAAGAGAAGTTAAGGTACAGACCAATTTTAAGGATATATAATTTATATTGGAAACTGGGTCGTAAGGTAGTTCAAATAAAATACAAACATAACGTTTTTATTTGACATTGTATTAAAAAAATAGTTATTAATATTTACAAATATTATAAAAAACACATACACAGGTACATAATTCCTCTTTGGTTCCCAATAAAGAAAAAACTTACTAATAAACAAATCTTTAAAATTAATTAAATGTTATATATTTCGTTATTGCCCTAAGGGCAGGCAATTATATGTATTTTAATAAAAAGTTAATTAGGTAATTACTTTCATTATCACCATAAAGTTCAATAATTCGATATGCTATGGCAAAAATTATATCACAAATTTAATGCTGATTTAGATAAAATCCAAAGGCAATAAAACTCTACTATTGTACACCTATGTTAGTGAAGTACATAATAATAATATCAAGGGTCGTCTGGAAGAATCTATCAGTGATAAGACTGCCAATTTTATGTGTACGAGTACCTATGTCCGTTGCAATTTGTTCTGTAGATTTGAATAATTTTTAAGCTATTGCATAGCTTCTATCGCGGGCCTTGAGCGTGGAGACCGAATCCAGAAATTCCGTAACGAAAATAACCTGACACCCCCCACTCCGACCGGCACAGCCGTGATACTTTTTAGTTTTGTCGTCTATCGATGAATAGCAGAACTTTTAATGACTTTTTGAAATATCACGCTTGTCTCTTTAGTTCAGCAACTCGCCTCTAGGGGGCATAAATAATTATAATTGCATTAGTTGATAAAAAATGCTATGCAATAGCTTTATCGCGGCAGTCTCCGAGTGCCACATGTCTTTTTTTATGATATGATTTTTATTGTTTTATTTTACCAATTACTTGCTTTTACTAATAAATAACTTAACAATTCACTTAATTAATTCTTCAACTCAAATCACCTAAACCAATTCAATGATACGGTAATAAAATTGTTGATTAAAATTTCATAATTTTTGTATTGAAACCATAAAAATAAATAATGTATGAAATACCAGCTGCGCTCCACGGTCTCACCCACGTGGACAATAGAAAAAGTGATAATGATGGGTTAGACGTACATTTTATTCAGGACCTAAAATATCTATATTCGAACTTTCATCAAAATCAGTTCAGCAGTTTCAGTGAATAACAAACTCACAAACAAAAAAACAAAAACCAATATTTTCCATTCCCAATATTAGTGGGATATTTTCTTCACAATAATGAAGGTATGATGACTCTAATATGATAAGATACTTATTGAACAATTTGATGTCTCTGCGTGTTTAATATCACTGGTTTTAGTTTTTATATCTGTATGAGACGCTACAATCGTAATGTATCTATCTTATCTACTTTTCTTTTCTTCTCTTTTTCTAAACCAACATTTGTCATAAAAAATATATAAAATGTTAGAACTGTGACACTTTGCGTGTCTTTGGGATATTTCACGTGAATAAGTCAGTCAGCTCCGACTATAGTTTCAACCACATTCGGTCTGGTCTTTTTCATGGAGTGCTCGGGACGCCCGCGTTGACGTCTCGCTTAGCATTGATATATGCTCCAGTTTTCAGTTACACTGATGTCAAGTGATGGTGTATATACCTAATAATAAATATAATGTCACTCATATTCCTTGAAAATGGTGTAACTAGCACCCCTTGAAGTTCACTTTGACTTCACAATAGATTCAAAAAGCTCCCAAGCGATTTGGCTCAGTTACGGAGTAAAAATAGTATATAGTACTATGAACTGCCTTTCTGCTTTAACAGAACAAACTGTCCAAGTGTTATCGTCAAAGAACATTTAACCCGAAAGCCACAATTTACACAAAGGCATTTGCTTGGCTCGGACATAAATAAGCAACTGAGATACAAGCTATCAAGGTGTAAAATATAACAGAATTCGTCATTTAGGTCAGTTTCATTTTACTAAATGCGATCACTTCAAGCTTAAGGGAGTTCAAGAGGCTTATTCCAGAAATCCCCTTAGCAAATCCCCTGCGAAGGGGATTTCTGGACTTTTGTCCAAAAATCCCCTGCGCGTTGTCTTTGAGTGTTGGAAGGGGATAATTGGACAATAAGTCCAAAAATCCCCTTAACCATTTAACTGGTCAAAAAGGCCAGCCATCCCCTTAAGTAATTATTTGCATTAATATTAAATAAAAACAATTGATTAGGTAATCATCATCATCGTCTTTATTTTTTATTTATATAAATCTAAACCAACAGTTCACTAGTATATATTTTGCAGCTCCATAAAATCTCTCATATATTTACAATAGTATAACAAATGTTGAAATATCACATTTTACAGTAATTCTTATACAAAGAAGGTCTATAATCACAGACTATTTGTACAATATTGCTTTTATTGCTTATATAATATATAAGCTATATTAGTAACGTCTAAAATACTATAGTATAGTAGTATTACTGGACAAAAAGGCCAGCCATCCCCGGCTGGCCTTTTTGTCCAGTTAAATGGCTAAGGGGATTTTTGGACTTATTGTCCAATTATCCCCTTCCAACACTCAAAGACGACGCGCAGGGGATTTCTGGACAAAAAGTCCAGAAATCCCCTTCGCAGGGGATTTGCTAAGGGGATTTCTGGAATAAGCCCCCGAAACTTTATTAGGACATTCTGAAACGGACCCTTAGTTAAGTTAAACGTGTTTATTAAGGCGAATGGCAAAATTAGGTGTACTTAGACGTAAAAAACAGAGAGGCAGCTTTCGTATTAGTAAGGGTAAAACAGTAAGATTAATGTCATCTATATCCTCTTCTACGTTAACTCCTCACTCTTCTTTGAGAACCTCGTTCAAGGGTATGGTTCCCAACACTTTATTGATAAAAGTCTTGACAACGGCAGCGCTGGTTTCCTCAATCAAAGGAGTTAGGATGTCGAAGACTACACCGGGGCTCGCGTTGAAGAACGCAGCTGCGGATGCCGCTGGAACATAAAAATAAGGAAACATACAGGAAGAGTAGTTACAAGAGAAAGAGTGGTTTCAATCAGTGATGACTCAGTGGCATTGGCTATGGACTGCCGCGCAGCAGGCTCATGGTTCGAATCCCACCGCGGGCTTGAGCTTCACCGCATGGTGGTAGGTCATTTTGCGAATGCCCGCCTGGCTACCTACCACCCTCAAGTAGAAAATCTATCGCCAAGCACCTAACGGTGTGTTCCGGCAGCTGTCCTTGAGAGCCAGTAATTCTAGGTTAAGCCTGTTAACACCTTCGACCACATCATCACTTACGATCAGGTGAGATTGTAGACAAAAGCAAAAAAAAATATATAAGCAAGCTCGTAGGGTAGTCTGCAATTTTTATAGGGTTAGCCGGCAATATGCTCAGCGGTGACTACTTGGATGGGTGACCGATAGTGGCATTTATCACAGATGAATGCTTCGGAAGCAGGTTTGACTAGCGATGGTACGGGTTGTTGGCCAATTCCTGCCTAGCTATCACCCTCAAGTGGACAATCTGTCGCAAAGTACAAAGCAATATGTTCCGGAAGGTATACTTAAAAGTCAGTTTCCATTTTAAGGATGTATACCACTCTCGACAGATCAGATATAACGAGTTAGCAGTAGACTAAGAACTGTAAAAATAATTGAGGTTCCTTCAAGGATGAAAGCGGTCACTCGTTCACGCATTCTGCATTTTTTTTCGCTCATTACATACATTTTACAGCAGACTTTCTGCACTCCTAGTACTAGTTTGGTTTTAGTACTGTGGGAATCGTAAGCGGCGACAAAAGGAAAAATTTTAGAATGTGGGCAGCAACGCCTTGTGAAATCTTTCACTGGGATCCCAAAATGCTTGCCAAGCGTGAGGATTTTGAACTCCCTGGGAATGTAAGGAGGAAATATTCTATTCAATCCCTAACACAATCAAGTCAGGAACCCGTGAACCGAGTAATGATGACGAAAACTGGTTCAAATTTAGAACGCGAATGCGGAAAGTATTAACGCGTTAATTTGTATATGCGAAAAAACGTTATTTACCAGCTAATGGTCTCTCAGTGTCATCGAAGGCGATCTGTCCGTGTCCGATCCTGACCTTCGTGATGACCCTGTCCGCTTGCAGGTACTCCACGCCATCCTTGGTGATCGGCTTCGCGTTGCCCTTCGCCACCACTGTTATACCAGCTGAAAAAGGAATTAGGGATTTAATTCAATTATAATTTACCATAGATCATAGAACTAATATTTCGCGAGGCGAGTGCGTTACTCTGTGTACCGTCTGTGAAGACGTCAGAGATCAATAATATGGTATGATGATATGATCACTTTATTTAAATTTATTATTAAGTTACTATATTTTCAACACCCTTGCTAGTAAATTGAGCTTTATTATATTGTTTTTAGGGCCATAAACCGAACTATAATACCCTGGTGCATAATAATATTGCGTAATATAATTATCCCTACAAAGTTAAGTTAGTACCTAACTGCAAATTATATGCGATTAAGCAGAGCATTTTCAATTTAACCGGGTAATACAGATTTGTAACGTCAAAGAAGTTTATATGTAATCAAACATAATACATTTGCCGCGCGCAAAAAAAAAAGTTGCTCGCTATATTCCATAATTTTTGTATGTTGTTTGTATCGCATCTGTGTAATATTTTTTTTTCTTGGCAAGTGATGGCTCAGTGGCATTGGCTATGGACTGCCGCGCAGCAGGTCCATGGTTCAAATCCCGCCCAGAGCTTGAGCTTCAACGCATGGTGGAAGGGCATTTTGCGAATGCCCGCCTGGCTAGCGACCACCCTTAAGTAGAAAATCTGTCGCCAAGCACCTAACGGTGTGTTCCGGCAGCAATCCTTGAGAGCCAGAAAAATTACAGGCTAATGAGACCTAACAACTGGACGTCTCAGTGTGACGGGCACAGTGCAATTCGTCGCTGACGAAATGCGTCTGTTATAGGCAGAGGTTAGTCCACTTAACATCAGGTGGGCCTCGGGCTTGTTCCGTCACAATCACATAAAAAAAAAAAAAAAAAAAAAAAGTGTGTTGAAAAAGTGCGTATGCGTCGTGAGCAACTTGCTCATTATACACTCGGCAAATTTACGCCCTCGCCTGCGGCTCGGGCTGCAACACACAGCCTCGTGTATAATGAGCAACTTAGCTCACTTGTATCATAATCTACTATATTATTATCATGGAAGATTCGGTACGTTATAAAATGATGTAATCACACATACCATGATATCACGGCGCATTGGTGATAACTGCAATGCTGTGTTTATATTTTTGATAAATAAATAAATAAAAAAAAGAAAAAAAAAAGAGTAATAATAAACAATAAAAAATGTAAACTATGACAATAAACCTTGAAAAAAGTTTGGTAAAATTTCTTGTCTTTGGTTTGTTTTAGCCGTCCTTATTTGAGAATGTTCAATTAATTTAGCTTTTTTTTTTCATATAGCTTATAAAATGTATGTGTGGGGTACCGGAACTACAGGGCTCAAATTGCAATTGCTTCCCGTGGATACCGTAAAAGGCGGTATGGAAAAATACCGGAAGCTGGGCAGCAGTGCCTTCTGAGTAATTTTCACCGTTAACTGCAATCTCCAAGAAGCCTGCCCAGCTGGAGATTATGACAAAAGCGATTTTGAAGCGCTCGTAGCGAAGTTTGCTTAGCCGTTCTTAACCGATCAGCAAAGTTAAGCATTGTCCCACGTGGTCATGAGTTGGATGTGTGACCGTAAGTGACATTACTTCTGAGCGCTTCCGTGCTTCAGAGGGCACGTTAAGTCGGTCCCGGTGGTTGTCTTAGGATAGCAATCGTTATAGCTTGGTGGTAGGTCATTTTGTGAATGCCCACCTGGATAGCTACCACTCTCAAGTAGAAAATCTGTCACCAAGCACCTAACGGTGTGTATCGGTAGCTGTCCTTTATATAGCCAGTAATTCTAGGTTAGCCTGTATAACATCTTCGACCACATCATCACTTACCGTCAGGTGAGATAGTGGTCAAAGGCTAACCTATCGCACATAAAAAAACCCTTAATGGGGGAGACCTCTGATCAATGGCGGACGGTTGATTGATTTAGACCACAATAATAACATATATTTTTAAAATATTTTAAGAAAACAACAAATTAATATTTTAACTAAACACTAAAGAAATATGAAAATATATTTAGTCCACTCTACGAGCGCTCGTAGAGTCAAGACCCTGAGGATGCTTCGTTTAGAATCGAAACGCGTCGAAAATTCTTCCGGTTTGGCTGCGTGGCGTTTGTGACGTCACGTCGGCTTAGCAGGAAAATTAGGCGGAATCGACACTAGATATATTTTTATATTTTTAAGTGTTTTATTAAAATATTAATTTGATGTTTTCATAAAATATTTCAAAAAAATTTGTTATTATTAAATATGGATTTCCGCAAAGTAACGCCTGAATCTATTCATTAATTTAGACCACTATCTCATCTTACAGTGGGTAAGTGATGATTTGGCCATAAGACTACTTCTTCTCCTTAGGTGGGTAACCAGATAGACGTAGCCTTGTTTATGTCAATCCTTACACAAGTGGTCAGAAGGTAGACTACGAACGTGGGTAAGACACGGCTAGTTCTCGATAACAGCTTAGCCATACACACCGTTAAGCTAGCACCATTCAGTATACCATATACAAATTGCCCTATTACCATGATTGGAATATCAAATCCGCAGCAGCGTGGGAAAAGAAAACATAATAAGAAATAAGCGATAGCAAAATTCATTATAATACATTGACCTATATATACTACAAAATACACAATTGACAATACACAATTTTCGAATGTAAAGCGCGTGTAGTCTCTACGAGTGCCCAGCTGCGTGTGGGGGACTTCACACTTGCACTGGTCGACTATCCTCGTTTGAGATCTCGCGTCTGGTATATATAGGTCAATGTTATAATAATACTTAATCATATTATATGATTATAAAAATATATAATCATATCCCGAAACAACTAAAAGATATTGAAAAAGATTCAACTTTTTTTGACAGTCTTAAACGATATCTTATTAAAAAATGCTACTACTCGTTACAAGACTTTTTTACAGATAAGACTAATAATAAGCTAAAAATATTTAATTTCGGTCTCTTTTGAACAAATTTTAATTAAGATTTTAGTTATAAAAAAAAAACTTTAGTCCTACCCAGAGTTCAATAAACTCTAGAGTGCCCACCAGGGTTTCATGTTGTTAGTACATATTACATTATTTAAGATCTATTGTACACATGAAGATGGAGAAATAAATGATTATGATTATGATTTTTCAGGCATCTTAGTATTATAAATAACACAGACCCAATTACGCTGACTTTTTAATTAAATAGATATGATACGTAGCTTAAAAACCCAATATCTTCTTTAGAAGAGATCTTTAGAAATTGGCAAACATTTTCCTTGAATTTGATTTTGACAGTAAAGAGAATACCTTCGATTAATAACAGCCAATGTTTGAATTCTGTTCGAGGAAACGGAGCCTAAACCTACATTGTCCATGCGTCCGTCCTAATTATGCGCGGCTGTATATTCTGAAGCGTTATAAGGAGTTAATTTTCACATAATATATTGTGTTAGTAGCGTACTGCCTACAAACAAATAAAAAAGGCGAAATCCCATTTAAGGAAACGCGATCCATAAATCTAAGAAATATTTGTTTTTCTATATCTTAAAAACGGTAATATTTACTGAGAACCACCAGCGGTTTTATGTGATATTTATAATCTTAGTCGCTCTAAAGAAACAAAAAATTAACTGGTCTAACTAGTGCTACTTGGACTTGATCTATCCAGAAATTAATAAAAAATAAGTATATACTTCTAAATGTCATGTTTAATTCATATTTGTAACACAAAAGAATTAAAAATGTAACTAAATCTATATTTACCTAAAAATGTTATAGAAAAAAATGTGAGCTCCATTTTCTACAAGGAAGCAATCATAAGTGGAAAACAGAGCTCAGGTGAATATCCACGGGTAGGGTCTAAAGTCTGGCAGCATTACCCCGTCGATGGCAATACTTATTTGCTGGCCGGGGTAAGTGCCAGCCCGTTGGTCGTTTGTCTTTTTATCAGCCGCTTTGACAAATCTTTATATAGAATCCATGCGATTGAACCTAACGTTATAACTCCAAATGGCAGAAATAAGTAACCATCGCCGAGACTCTCATATTTTCGCTTTTTGTAGCTTTCTACTGCCACTGCCCCTGCTCCCGCTGTCTTGGAGGTGGAGAGTAAATGAGACGCCGCAAGCGTGTTGAAGCAACTAACGGCCTTCCACGACTCCAGAGAGTTAAGGTAAGCGTGTCGACGCATGTGGCATAAAAAGTAATTAAGCATATACATACTCAATGTACAAATACAACAACAAATTGATATAAACAAATCAATTTGTTCGTTGGAACAGAACCACCACCGGTACGCTATTATGACTCGCGCTTGTCAAGATTTTAACAGTATTGAAAGTAGAATGTCAAAAGCCATTCAACCTTACAGTGCAAGGTATTGCAACTCCAGTTACAATACATACAATCAATGAATGCATTTTAAACAGTGTTGCAAGCCACCTAACCTAGATATGAGTTATGTGCATACACAAACAAAGATTAAAGTATCAGTGCCAATATTTTAAGATTAAGATGAAAATACGTTTTATGTGGCATATGATTCAGACTCTGATAATATGTAAATTAAAAAGTCAATAATGTATAAAATATACAAAAAAAATAACATCGTTAAAATACGCAATATTAGGCATAACTCAAATATTATTCGTCATATCTCATGATAAGCACCATCTTTCAAATATAAAAAAAACATAATCTTACTATAAAAAAACTAACGTGGTTATTTACGTACATTTTAGTAAATAATACAGGATAACTCACGTGTATACCTAAGTCAGATAGCTCCGACTATAGTTTCAACCACATTCGGTGGTATTTTTCAAGGAGAGCGCAGAACGCCCGCGCTGAAGTCTCGAGACGTCAACGCGGGCGTCCCGAGCTCAACTAAGTCAACTACTAAAAAAAACAACAAAGTCGCTACACCTTGTAAAGATGTATGAGGTAACACACGAAATAACGGTTGAATTGAGACTAATTATTTTTTGAAGTTGGTTAAACTATTACTACTTTGTACTGCAGAAAACATTCACCTTAATCGCGCACAGATTCGGTATGCTCATGAAAACGTGATCAATGCAATTTGATCAAAATGATTAGACCTTCAGGCCCAAATTTTAGCTTGCGGTATTATAAAGAATACTACAGAATATTCTAATAATCTTTATACCACACCCACTCAGAAAGCGTCTTATTACTCGTTCAAAAACATGTTATAAAGTTCGTCATTTCATCCTTATAAATGTACGGCGGGGAAAGTTATATGGATTTTCTCTCCTTCACTCCGTAGCAGTGAAGAAATGTTGTATGAAAATCTATACCTGCCCTGGTAGCGTTCTTTTATTTTGTTAGCTGCTAACATAAAAAAATACAATCTCAAAAAGGTTTTATATCAAATCATTAGAAAAAAGAGGTGTGACTTTTATTTGTACTGGATTTTCAGTGAAAGAAGGTTAGCAACCTATTTTTGCACTACGAGAAAAAAAGCGCGGCAATTAGTTATGTTTGGTTAAATTTTGTTTTTTAAATTGATATTTTAACAGTACGCTTTTAATTATTCTAAATAATTTTCCAAAATGTCATCTGATAGTGAAAGTGACGATTTTATAATGATGACGCCTCCAGAAATAAGAAATGCAGTTTAAGAAGTCATAAAGAACTTACTGCCTGAGAAGTCTCGAGATAAGTACGAGAAAATGTATAATGATTTTATTTTCCTCGTAGGTGTAGTATAAAGTACTATGTATCACTCGGGAGAAAGTTCTATTTCTGTTCTCAAGTTGCCTTTAAGCCCTCCGCTGCGAACAGAAATAGATCGTTTTCTCCCCTCGATGTTCAATGTACTATACTTCGTATCAGATCATCAGATACCTACATAGTTCTTCTCAACTCTTAACCTTCAATTATATTGTGATCCAAGCTACCTAGCCATTTAATTTCCTTACAAGTATAAGGTCAGTTTGTATAGGTACTTACTGAAGTTGCCCCTCATCCTGCCTTTGCCGCTGATGTCCAGGGTGAGAAGCCTGGAACCCCTCACGTCGTAGTCAGTGACCACCACCAGCTTAGGGAAGAATAACTTCACTTCGCCGACGTATTTATTGTTCAGGTTCACTCTGTAAAATACATTTTACCTATTAATTTTGTATTATTATATTATGTAGTTTTTATACATTAATTAATTATATAATATTTGCACGCCTGCCTGTAGGCTGAATGCTGTACTTGACTTATCGATCTTTATAATTGTATCGTATTCTTGCAAATAAACATTTGATTTGATTAAATATTAATTTTGTTTAAAAACGAGACAGAATTTGAAGCAGTGATGGCTCAGTGGCATTGGCTATGGACTGCCGCGCAGCATGTCCATGATGCGAATTCCGCCGCGGGCTTGAGCTTCACTGCATGGTGGAAGGGCATTTTGCGAATTCCTGTCTAGCTAGCGACCACCCTCAAGTAGAAAATCTGTCGCCAAGCACCTTACGGTGTGTTCCGGCAGCAGTCCCTGAGAGCCAATGAAATTACAGGGATATGAAACTTAACAACTATGTCTCAAGGTGACGGGCGCAGTGCAATACGTGACTTGTGACGAAATGCATCTGTTATATAGGCAGAGGTTGGTCCGCTTAACATCAGGTGGGCTTCGAGCTAGCAAAAAAAAAAGGAATGTACGTCATTACTGTTGTACAAATATGCTAGAGACAAAATAGTATGAAAATACATCGTTAAAATGCTGTTTCAGGGTTACAAAAAGCACACAAAGGGCAAATGGAGCCCTTCTCATAAGACTCTTCTGTTTGTCTGTCCGTCCGTATATTGCGGCCGTTTGATTACAAACGGCATGAGTTGAAATTTAGACCAAATTTTGTGTGGAACTTTGAATAGAAATATTAAATTATTTTCTAATGTATGAAAATGTAGCCGAATAGGTCTCTGGTATAAAGCACTGTGTAATATAACACTCAGAAAAAAAGTTCAATTCCAAAGTCTACTCCAAAGATTACTAACCTCTTGTCTACTCGGTATTGATTACTTCATCCTTTCAGTGAATAATCTACTATTTTAAATATTTTAAAGGTCTCGTTATAATAAAATTGATCCGAAAAATTATTTAGAACCAGTACTTGAAGTATGAAATTACCGCAAATCTTATATAACTAGCATTTTATCAAAAAAAACTTGATTATACTATTAAATCGTTACTAAACTCCATTATATTAAATTATAACCTTAAAAATAGTAATTATTGTAATCCTTGAATAATAATAATTAAAATGAGAAAACCAATTGAATCTGTTAACCTCAATACGGATATCAAGTTCAGGGTCACATTAATGCATTAAATTTGAATGAGTTTCGCTCTTTGAAATATTACTTAAAATTTAACTAACTTTAAGTCAACTATGTTTTTTGCAAAATCGTCTTAATGTTTTTATTATTATTAACCTTCCGTGAACCACGTGGGTAAAAGTTACGTCCTGCACTATGTGGGGTTTCCTATACCCAACATCATTATATTTTTATAATAGAGAATATATTTTTAAAGTTTATTTTATTCATATTTATATTGTTTTTGGACTATTAGGAGATAGAAATAAAATAAATTTGTTAAGTAAAATAAACATTTTTAATATCTATAGACACTGTAACAAAAATAGTACTTTTTTAATAACTCAGAGGAGACTTCTTCTTCTATTTATACTAGTAAAAAAAAAACTTAACTAAAAACTTCTTATTGTCCTTTATTTCAAGGCCTAATGAGATAAGAAACAATAATAAAATAAAAATACTTAAATATAATTAGTCTTCATGAAATCCAAGCTGTTTAAAATATGCACAATTTTTAGAAAAAAAATATGCGTGCTCTAAGCATATAGGTACTTCGCATCGCTCACAACCGTACTTGGTCTTTCGATCTTTTCTTCTATCGCATTCCGAACATCTTATTACACGTCTTGGCATCTTCTTTGGTGGTTCCACACTTGGTTCACCAACTAAGACTTATATATATGCGCTTACAAGAATCCCTTGGAATTCGTGGATTATCTTTGCGGTTTCTCAGGTGGTCTTCAATCAAAGCCAGATCCCAGAACACGAATAAACTTCAGCCATTATGATACCTGCAAACAAATACACACACTATAAAAGTAATAAAGAAACAAAATAAATAAATATTTATGTAGAAATAGGTATATTTTGCATGAAAAACTGCTTACCTTTTAGACGACGTGCTGAACCACGTGGGGTTTGTGACACCCTGCCACAATTTGCGAGCGCCTGTCTGCTGCGCCTGCGATGCTACCACTAAATCACTGTTACTATGCGACCCGGCAACGTCGCAACTCCAGCTACTCGATGTTTCGTAGAATTCGCGCAGCCGTTTAAAAAGTTACGATGATTTTAGTTTGGCTGGGGTTTATTAAACCCCACGTGGTGCACGGAAGGTTAATGCGAAGAAGATTAGGTGTTCATTTGCTATATATATATATATATATTCAAATATAAAAAATACAAATTATGTAAAAATCAATATATATATAATTTACTAGACATACCTATTGAGGATCCCATCCTCTGTCATCATGGTTCTTTTAACCATCTTATTGGGATGGTATCCCACCATCCCAATACGATGGTTAAAAGAACGATAGGAAAGATTCGAGTTATGACGTCATGTCATGTTAGCTCAATTGGTTAGAGCATACCCCGGCTCAAGGGGTGGATGGAGTCGGGTTCGAATCCCGCACATGACTTAAATTTTTCCTATCGTATATTTGTGATTTTGTAATGTAATCCGCGTAGCAGGCGTTATTGCAAACCTAACAATATTAAAATTATAAGGTTGCGTCATCATTTACAAGTATAAGACCAATTGCGAAATTGGTCTTGTTTGTAGTACAACGCAAGTGGTACTATAGATGTCGCTCCATCCCAATACGATGGTTAAAGAAGGATAGGAAAGATTTGAGTTATGACGTCATGTCATGTTAGCTCAATTGGTTAGAGCATACCTCGGCTTATGGGGTGGATGGACGCGGGTTCGAAACGGGTATATTTGTGATTTTGAAATACCTATTGAGGATTTGATTGAATTGAATATAAAATATATGGAAGGAAAAAGATTGAATATCAATAAATATTTATGGTAATAGCGAGCGCTCAGAAAATGCCTCAACTCGTCCAAAACGAAAAATATTATCAGCCACAACAAAAACTAATTGAATAAAATGCTAAGATGCAAAGTGGTTGCGGTCACAAATAAGCTAACGCCAATATATATTAGGTCCTTACATATGAAATTGGCGTTTTTCGTACTGGCCACTTTAATCACGAATTTCTCCTCTTTGGTAAGGAATTCCAAATTCAAATTTGTACAGCTAGAGAGTCATGTATTTGTGCTTCGATGATCGTCATTCATTTGTTTTTTTTCTTCTGTTTTTTTCTGTTTGCGTCACTCATTTTACAAAATGGAAAACCTTAATATCGCATTATTTACGAGTACGAGTTCCGCCGTGGCACTAGTGCTGCGGAAACAACTCGAAGGGTGAATGATGTGTATGGCGGTCGTGTTGCAAAAGAAAACACAGTTCGTTTTTGGTTCCAACGTTTTCGTTCTGGAAATTTCGACCTGCAGAACAAGCCCCGTGGACGGCCTGAGACTCAAGTTGATAATGAAGAGTTGAAGGCTATTGTGGAAGCGGATCCATCGCAAACCACATCCGAGTTAGCTGCAGGCTGCGATGTTAGTGATAAAACTGTTTTAATTCACTTGAAGCAAATTGGGAAGATTAAAAAGCTTGAAAGGTGGGTACCTCACGAATTGACTGAAACAAACCGGCAAACGCGCGTCGACTGCTGCGTTACATTACTAAACCGGCACAATAATGAAGGTATTTTAAACCGAATCATTACCTGTGATGAAAAATGGGTTCTTTACGATAATCGGAAGCGCTCAGCGCAATGGTTAGATCCTGGCCAGCCAGCCAAATCCTGCCCCAAGCGAAAATTAACCCCAAAAAAGTTACTTGTAAGCGTTTGGTGGACTAGTGCCGGTATTGTTCATTACAGTTTTTTCAAATCTGGCCAGACTATTACGGCTGATGTCTATTGTCAGGAATTGCAAACCATGATGGAAAAGCTAGCGGCTAAACAACCTAGGCTGGTCAATCGCTCCACGCCACTGCTGCTTCACGACAACGCTAGACCACACACTGCGCTACAGACGGCTACTAAATTAGAAGAGCTTCAATTGGAAAGTCTAAGACATCCTCCGTACTCCCCGGACCTTGCTCCAACAGATTACCATTTTTTTCGAAATTTGGATAACTTCTTGCAAGGGAAAAAATTCAACTCCGATGGGGCAGTCCAAATCGCCTTCAAAGATTTTATTGATTCCCGTCCGACTGGTTTTTTTAGTAAAGGGATCAATGAACTACCTATGAGATGGCAAAAGTGCATAGAAAATAATGGTTAATACTTTGATTAATTAAATATATTATATTAAAAAATATTCGACTTTTTGTTCCTCCCATACAAAACGCCAATTTCATATGTAAGGACCTAATATAAGAGAAAATTTCATAAATCTATCAGTATATCATATAAGTTGAATATGCAAACTATTCTACCTTAAGTCGAGTTAGTAATTTTCTTTAAGTGCCATTTTACGTGCAGCTAAAAAAGCAATAAAATAAAACCGTAAAAAGATTGTAACTCAAAATGGAAAAACGTTGTATTTCAGTAGATCGATACGTTGAATGTCGGTGTATTTTAAATGTAATAGAATATTAAATAAAATTACACAAACAGTTCATTAGAGTGAATGAAATCTAGTATTAGATATATACATGTATGCATGCAAAATTAATTTCGAACAAATGAAATGGAGCCAAGAGAAACAGCAGAGAAATAATTAATGATATTAGATTTTACAGGGGTAGAAGAAGATGGTAGAAGATTATAAATCCCAATCCAGAAACGTAATATGTAAACTAGCTCACTTGGAAAAGTAGGTAGATTGCAAGTAGGGATTCTACTTTAAACAGTAAATTATGCAGAAGTATATTAATTATTCATATTAAAAAAAAGCTTTAACAAATATACGTTCCAAATCTTACCTTAATTTTTCAACCTTGAAGTTGCTCCCGCCAAAAGCCTTAGTCTGCCTGATCGTGGCTTTCAGCTTCAGATTGGCTGCAGTCCTATTCAGCTTGAGGGTGGGGACTGTGAACGGGTCCAATGGGGGGATATTTGCCTCTGGGATCCCCGCTTTGAGCTGCGGCCGCATGGCTTCAATGGCATTCAGAAGGCATTTGTCTATTTGTGGGTCACTTCGTTTGCATGACGGGAAGTAGTCCGCTGGAATGGCATGCAAGAATAGTCTTTGAATATTTTCTTGTCTAAACATTGTCGGATCGTTTTCGTATAAATGTTCTATAGAAATAAATTGTATAAAACCTACTGAGACCACAAAATAGATCTATATCAAGTAAAACCAAGGCCAGCTCAAACTGGAACATATAGGTTAAATTAATTACCGTCATCCTCCAACTTTGCCCTTCAGTCTTAACTTTGCCAGGGAAGGAGATATATTAATGTTTTCAATAACCGCGCGGCTGTACTCACGCGTATTGGTCAAGATTGTCGACCTAGTACAGCCGGTTATTGAAAACATTAATATGTGTTATACTCACGGGAACTTTTAAACAAGGAAATATATCTTAAGTAAACAGTGGGGATCCGAAAATATATTGCATTTAAAGCTATGATTTTTATTTTCGTGATATATTATGTATGTTTTTAACAATTTTCGCATTTAGTTAAAGAACAAACTTAAAACTCATTATAAATTACGGCGTTTGATTTGTTCCCCGTTTCTCAAATATTTTTATGAAGATTCTACACCAAACTCTGCCCACCTAATTTACGAAGAAACTACAGAAAGTTAAATATTTATTAGAATAACGTTCGCATTTTGCCTTGATTATGTTTGCTTTAGACTTCGGCCACGTTAGGTCTTAAAATTGCTTAGCCATTGAAGGTCATGGCAAAGTTAGGTACTTTTTCACTTTATTTTGCCCTACTCTATCAAAAACTTTAGAAAATATGAGGTTTCAGAACATAGAGGTTTACTCCGAAAAGTTTTCCTAAACGGTGTAAGCTTAGCTCGGTGCAATCTATATTATTTTTTGTCAGTGACCGAAAAAGTGTAATTGCAATCAAAGTTGCAGGATATTATTTCAAGTATAGTGTTTTTTATATCCAAATTCAACACAGAACTAAATAGTGTTCTCCCAGCGTTTGCACTACTGAGTTCAACCACAGTCCCAAGTAGATACCTACGTAATCGTTCCAGTTGACTGAATCCTGCTTTGCAAGCATTGCATAAACACAAACAGCATCGAAGACGGTAATCAATACTTCCTGGGTTGTGACACTTTTGTTATGTTAGGTACCCCCAATTATAGGCGTAGATACATAGGTAGGTACATGAGGTACTTATTATAAAAAAGCCCCTTTTAAGGCGTAGTGAACGGAAACGACCTTGTAACCCTTGCATTTCCTGTGCAAATGTCCACTGTTTTACTATTTTGTGTACAGTCGCCTGCACATTTCGAATAGGAAAAGTAATGGGTCAGTGGCAATAGCTATGGAATGCCATACAGGTAGTCAAACATTTTGAAAATACTAGCGTGATTAGGACCTTGAAAAAGAAAATTGACGATAAAAATTAGATTATTTGATCCAACAGTTCCCGTTCAAGGATTAGCATGTTAATGAACCTCATCGTTTAATAACAGCTGAAAAAGATTGTTATATAACCTACAAGCAGTAAAAAATACCTACCAGTACTCTTATGTATGGCATTGCTTTGAAAATTATGAATTGTTTTTTTGTATTGTGCAGACGACTGTACATACATACGATCAAGCATTACTCAATCAACAGGTAAATAGGTATAATAACAGATTATATAAAAGTTAGTTCGTATATTGGCAAACTTGAATGCTAAGGGATAAGGTATACCTACATAACAGTTGCTCTTACCGTGACCACTTGACTTGGTGTTTACCTAGATATTCGTTGAAGTGACTAATTTGTCCCAGATTCATTGACAAGTTTGGATATAAGTGAGCCAGTTGGGGCAAATTATCGTTATTTTAAGGAAAATGTAATGTTAGGTTAAAGATTCATTAAAATTCAATGTTTACTGTAGTTTTTATGATTTGGTTAACCTAGCCTACGTAAATATTCTAAAATTAAAATTTTTGCTTTTGTACTTACAAGGAATAAGGCTATGAGATGATAAATATGTCATTACAAATAAATTTCTTCCACGGGTTTAATTTTTTTTCCTTGCAATTTTGTAGGAATCTTTCCTCAATATGATTTTCAAATAATATCGTATGCTGAGCGAATATCACATCCACGTGCGCCTTTAGGATTCCGTATCCAAAGTGCAAAACAGACCCTTATTTACGAGTGTCCGCACTCTGTCCATCCGTCCAACCTATCTATGTCAAAAATACAAACTAACAGACAGATTAAACTTACAGAAATTCTATACACATTTATACCAAACATATTAAGATGTATAAAGCATGTAGCTAATACTGTAATAATATTATATAAGTACTACAATACAGTCATATCTTATATCACATGAAAATTTACACATTGCAATACAAATATAGGTAGGTATAAAAGTAGCAAATAGACATTGCAACTTGGCTATCGTCACTTCTAAAGATGCATAACACATAATAGGAACGGATTAACAACGAGTCTAAGACCCACTCAACGTTTTACCAAAACTCTATTAATACCCGGTACCTTTTATGAAAAGCTATGCACTTTTTAATCTACTGGCAATGGCTATGCCACGCAGTAGGTCCAGAGTTTGAATCATGCACATGCATAGTAGAAGACCATTTTACGAATGTTTACCTTACGAGCTACTACCCTAAAGTAGAAGTGGAATCGAACCACGGACCTGAGGCACCACAGTCCATAGCTATAACCGCTCGGCCATCATTGCTTTAATACACTATAATAAATGAAAAACTATTTTCTGTATCAATGTCTTCCTCCGTAATCCACAGCAGGTCAAGAAAGCAGCATCACCAAGAAAATATCATGGTGTTGCCTACATAGAAGAATTTAATACAGAATTTCTACAAATAAGTTGCTGTTGATCATCTTGTAGTAGTTTTTCTTTCGTCGCCCCGTATCACACAGATCATAGAGGAATGTAGAATTTGCATTCTGAAAGCCTATATACATAGGACATTGCAGGGTACTTACTCATTTAGGAAAAAATCATTCGCTCAGTAAAGGTACCTACTTCACGAAGCGATGGATTTTGTCCTAAAGCAATGAAGTAAATTAAAATAGCGCTCAGCTCACGTGCTCTGCCATTGTTCATTGTGGACGAATGATGACGAATAAAACCGCGAAGCCGCGTAGACGGTTCAAGTTTTTTGATATATATGACCAGAAAAACTAAAACGATTTATGGAAGGTGCATTACCTACTTCAAATTAGTATTTTAGACGAAGAAATAAAATTGGTTTCCATAGATTTTATCTATCTGCAGAGATATTATTTGCCGATGTGTAAATTACTTCTATCGCTATACTTCGGGTATTATCTCACTTGATTGGAACGAAAAAAGGATCTAAGAAACAGAAAAACAGGACATCCGATCAGCCCTTTTGGAGGAGCACTCAACTCCAAAATGGGCGACGGTATCATTAAAAACTTACACGCACGCACACCCAAAAACTTTCAAATTGATTGTACTAAAAGAATCGGTAGAAAAGAAGTACTTCTGATTGTTCAAAATGAATTTCCATTTATTATTTATAATAATTAGAGTGACCAAACATACATAGTAAAGACAGCACGCGCTATATAAATAGTAGCCGTTCAATAATATGACATAAGGGAAAACCAAATATTATAAAAAATTGGGCGGTTAGAACTCGAGAAAGGTATTTTTAATCTATTTTTTTTTTACTTGATAGATAAATGACACAAGCGTAAAACTCGGTGTGATTATGATTATGGTACAAAACATACCTCTATTATTTATGCATTACTGTTATGTACGAGTGTGACTTTAACTTGGCTGTTTTGTTTTTTAATCTTATCGTCAATGTCGAAGTATTTTTATAATCATTTATTCAATTTAGGCATAGCATCACATATAAGTTAAGCTACGATCTAAATCTGAACTCAAAATTTCTTTTACAAAATTACAAATTTACGAGAGTAAAAATTATAGTCATGTG
This sequence comes from Plagodis pulveraria, assembly GCA_963890685.1. NCBI lineage: Eukaryota > Metazoa > Arthropoda > Insecta > Lepidoptera > Geometridae > Plagodis > Plagodis pulveraria. Next base: position 10,511,339 of record OY982950.1, read on the forward strand.
CGGGATTCGAACCTGCGTCCATCCACCCCTTTAGCTGGGGTATGCTCTAACCAATTGAACTAACATGACACAATGACTCTAAATTTTGCTCTCGTTCTTCAACCATCGTATCGGGATGGAGCGACACCTATAGTTCAACTTTGTACTACAAACAATACCAATTTTGCAATTGGTTATAAACTTGTTAATGATGACGCAACCTTATAATTTTAATATTGATAAGTAAAGTCTGCTTGGCGAATTACATTACAAAATCAAAATGTCTACTTCATATTCTGTAGATACTCTACTTTCGGTGTCATAAAACACATTCACTCTTATCGTAAACACATGTATCGTTATTGTCAGTCGCTTGCTTGGTATAAGGCCACAAAACAAATGCTGAATATAAACCAGTAATATATGTTCTATACCAGTAAGTAACAAGTTGTCTATTACTACTTGTTACATACTGGCAGATATATTCAGCCCAGGATTTGGACTTAAAGTTATATTAGGCATAGGTGCCCAGCTATGTGTTACGGCAACTGTCCTTGAAAACTAGTTTCCTTTCTAGGCTAAGACTGCATAACATGTTTCGACCAAATCGTCATTTATCAACAACCAAGAAGTAAAGTAGTGTTCAGAGGTTTAATCTAGAAAAATATATGTAATTGCGCATCGAAGCCGTCGTTGTAACTCGAGCGAAGTGTCAAAAAAAGCCGCACTTTTACTTTATGTAGTCTCTATGTTTTCTAAGACACAATATTTATTCTAGCATAGCCTGAACAATATTTTCAATTGCATTAGGTGCAATAGGGTTCAAGGGCTAGACTCTAAAAAAAAAAAAAATTTTTTCTATAAAATGGAACCGAAGTTGTTAAATAAAAAATATTTCGCCCTTTTAGTGACTCTTGCTACTTATGGGATCGATTGTCATTCACTGTCAATGACTATATCATCAAGATAGTAAAATACTTTCAGTTATTGAAGTGTAAATTAAAAATGGCTTCACCAATATAGATTAAATTTAAACTAAACCACACGACAAGCTTCAGCTTTCAAATAAACATAGAATCATCAAAATCGGTTCACCCATTCAAAAGTTCTGAAGTAACAAACATAAAAAAAAATACAAACGAATTGACTTCCTCCTTTTTTGAAGTCGTTAAAAAGATCTTCAAACTGAATAAGCTCTTAAACAAAGAATGCATTCAAAAGTAAATAAATCAAACCATCATATACAATTTATTTTTAAATTTACGTTGACAAGTGAAAATGAGAAGATCATCAATGTAGTCGAAGCCAATTCAATAGGCATTATTAGGAATAATTCAAATACTACTCATCAGATCTCATTCAAATTTTAATGGGACTACACGACAAGCGCTAGCTTTCGAATAAAAAAAAATACATCAAAATCGGTACACCCATGCAGTAAAAATATATAAGGTAACACACACAAAAAACAGTCGAATGAATTCCTCAAATTGCTAATTGATTCAATAAACGGGGTAGAATAAGACCTCTTCAAATTGCTCATTGAAAAGTCAAAATGACCTTCCCAATTTGTCATTGCTTCAACAATAGGGGTAGAATTAGAACAGCTCTAACCCCCATTCACAGTATTACTTAGTAGACACTGATTTTAAATATAATATTAATACTTTACATTTTTACTTTTAACACTATTGAAGTGATGGCTCAGTGGCATTGGCTATGGACTGCCTCGCAGCAGGTCCATGGTTCGAATCCCGCCGCTGGCTTGAGCTTCACCGCATGGTGGAAGGGCATTTTGCGATTGCCCGCCTACCTAGCGACCACCCACAAGTAGTAAATCTGTCGCCAAGCACCTAACGGTGTGTCAGCAGGCCTTGGGATCCAGTGTAATTACAGGCACATGAGACTTAACAACTACCTATGTCTCAAGGTGACTGGCGCAGTGCAATTCGTGACTGATGAAATCAGCAGAGGTTAGTCCGCTTAACATCAGATTGCCCTCGTGCTTGTTCTGTCACAATAGCGGCTCTAACCCCCATTCACAGTATTACTGAGTAGGCTCGGACTTTATATATAATATTAATACTTTACTTTTTAACTAACACTTCTTTCTTTTCTTGAAATCGATTTAAAAGGCGCCTTTATCTCCGCTGGAGAAAAAAACTCAATAACACCTAAACAATACTCACGTGCAACTTTCCCGTAAGCACAAACTGCACACAAGGCTGCAACGATTAACAATTTCATTTTGCACTTATTATTTGACACTATCAATAACTGTTCTTTTACTTTTGTTTTTTTACTATTTATTGAGGTACCCAAGTGTAATGCCAGTATGCAACGCGATTGTCCGAAACTGAATGCGCGCGGGCGCCTAAAATCACCTTATTTGTAGACTTGCTTCCCCGTGCAGTTGTTAGGTAACTACATGGGTTTTTACAAATTTAATACATAAGTACCATTTATCAGGATCTGTTGACACCGGATTCCTAGTTTTGAGTTCAAATTATACAGTAATTTTAAGCTCAGAGACCAAAACGCTTGTTTCGTAACGTATTCGTAAAAAATGTAAAAAAAATATGAGGAAAACAATTGAGTTTTATTCTGTTTTGAAATCGAAAACTGTTTGCGCGATGAAACCGTGCACTTTAAACTGTAAATAGTAAATATTATTATGTGCACAACTCCTCAATGCTTTTGTAATTGCGAAAGAGATTTTAACAACCTTCAAAGGAACCAAATTAAAATTGAGAATTAGGATGTCACTAGGAAATGCCAATTTATTATTATCGTTTTTTTTTTTTTTTATTCTTGATAGGTTAGCTTTTGACCACTATCTCACCTGATAGTAAGTGACGATGTGGTCGAAGATGTTGTTCAGGCTAACCTAGAAGTACTGGCTCTCAAGGACAGCTGCCGGAACACACCGTTGTTTCGGTGCTTGGCGACAGATTTTCTACTTGAGGGTGTTAGCTAGCCAGGTGAGCATTCGCAAAATGCCCTTCCACCATGCGGTGAAGCTCAAGCCGGCGGTAGGGATCGAACCATGGACCTGCGGCACGGCAGTCCATATAGCTATTACCGCTCGGCCATTATGGCTTCAAAAACTCATATATTGTGGATTCAGATTGAAATTGTTAAACTGAATAAATTATTTTCTTTTGGATTACCATTCACACAAATTATATAAACATACAGACTGACAGCGGAGTCCCGTTCATAGAGCTCCGTTTTACACAGTCTGTTCCAGCAGCAGTTTTTGCCAGTAAAATTTCAAGCACATGAGACTTAACAACTTTATGTCTCAGGGTGACGGGCGTAGTGCAATTCGACACTTGTGACGAAATGTATCTGTTATAGGCAGAGGTTAGTCCGCTTAACATCAGGTGGGCCTCGTGCTTGTTCCGGCACAGTCATATAAAAAAAGGTAGCCGAAAAAACACTTGCTCGTAAAGGCTCTATTACGTACGCGTTACCTGTACCAAAATGTATTTCTTTTCGCACTAGTGCTAAAAGAAGTACATTTCGCATAAGTGTAAACTATTTAGATTAAATTAACGAGCTAAATAATTAGCTCTCCGGGTTCGTATCAAATATCTATTTTTGCATCCCAGCATGTGGGGTGCGAATAGTATTGAACCTGAGAAAGCGAAGGTTTCACGGCTACAAGACTCAAAATAACTATGCAGCCACAAAGGGCTAGCACAACACAAAAAATTTCACCTCACTTTAGCAAGTAAAACGCTGTTGCAAGAAAATCAGCTAAATTTGCAATTTTTTTAGTAAATATATTAATATTTAATTGATCAAGTATAAAAAAAAAATAATTAAGAAGCCGACTGCATTTATTTTATTTTCTTTGAGCGTTTTATCGTTCCATTGAAATTAAAACTGCAAGTTAAGTATATATATTATGGAATCATTTCTTAGAGCCCTTCATTTTGTTACCCCACTCGATGGGTTTGGTACAAAAACATTGTTTTTTTCTTACAATATGACGTCTAAAACCTGCCAGTTTAATTTTACTTTTTTATGTACGTAGTGTCACCTGCGCTATCAAGACGAATCATACATTAAAATCTGTTAAGCTGTTTAGAAGTTATGGTGGACTAAAGAAACTCACATGCACACATAAAATAGTTACTAGTGTAAGAATGTGTACCTACTATTGCTATAATATAACTTCATAAAATATTAATTAAATTTTCAACCACTAACGCACCCTTACCTACACATACAATAACTATCTTACACTTAATCACGAGTACACACACTTTTGTTCTGTTACAGTTAAGTATTTAAGTATCAAATTACAGGCAATTATTTTTGTTCCCCGACGAAAGAGACCTGGGACCTATCTTACGGGTCTAGAGCCTAGTTTAGGTTCCAGGTACTCCACCACTTATGTTTTATATCTACATTGTATCTGCCTTTTACAACAAATAAAGAGTTTTATTATTATTATTATATTATTATTATTATAAATACTTTCTTTGGTAAAATGTAGATATATGAAATTTATGTAATATAAAATGTATGTAATATTTATAAGATGTATGTAATGTGTAATATAAAATGTGTGTAATATGTAATATAAAATGTATTTTATGTGCGGATGCTGTCAAACTGTGCGTGCGGGAGGTCACCTCCTGGTCCCAGCGGAAGAACAGCGTCGGTTGTTGCTCGCAGCATCCGGCATTATGCTGAGCTGAGGTCGGGTTTGTGACACTCACTGTTTTATAAATTCTTGTATGTTTTAATTATTCTGTGTATATTTGTGTGTGTTGCAAATAAACGCTTTTCTATTTCTATTTCTACATAGTACATGAACCTTGAAAACATTACACAAGGAGTTTTTGGGCAGTCGTGTAAATATATATTTTTCTGGAACTTTCTAGAGGTTCGAAAGAGATAATTAACCCCAAAAGAGAGTGAGAGCCTGATTAGCTTCTGGTCGGTTTGTAGTATTCAACGTTTATAAACAGTATTCGATATTAAACAATGTACAAACACAACAAGATTTATCATAGACACACTAACAGAAATAGTTTGCAACTAACAATTTGATGGTAACCATCTGAGGAGTATTTCACATTCTCCTATTGGATGTTCTCAAAAGCCACAAGCATGCTACCACGTATATTGATGTAAGGTGTTGCTGCAAACAAAGCGGCATGGCCAAATTTGGGAGGAGGGTCGAGGAATGAAAAGGATCATTAATGACATCCTAAGAGGGCATCTAATCCCTAGGCTCCAGGTCCAAGCCCCATGAAACTTGAGCATTTTCCTCTGCAACGCGATGAATCCGGTACCCGCAGGATGAATCCATGGAATGCTAAATAATTGATCTCATAAATTTTAACAAATTTAAATTAAAATACTTAATAGTATAATATTTTAAGAGTAAGTTAAATAAGTTTTTGTACAGCTAAGAGCTAAGTAAAAAGAATCCAATTAAAGTTAAAGTAAGCCAGAAGAATCTAACTCGGATGGGCAGCGTTCGGGAATTTACACGACATCTTCTCGTAGAACATCCCGCAGATCCTGAAGACCAAAGGCTTCAACCAGTGTGCCAGTGATGACTTATGGCACTGAGACGTGGTCCTTAACTGTGGCCAAGACAAGCTCAGATTCACTCAATGAGCTATGGAGAGAGATAGCTCCCGGAGCGTGGAGTTTCTTTGCGCGATAAAATCCGGAACATCATCCGCTTATCCAAAGTCAGCGACAAAGCTTTCAGAATTTGCAAGTTGAAGTGGCAATGGGCTGACCACATTCCTCGACGAACGGATAGGGAAGAAAGGTTCTCTAGTGGTTACCAACCAATAGGACTTCAGTCAATAATAAGATTACTTATAGGTGCGTAGTCTGTGCTTGAGTATTGATTTTAGAAAATAGTTGGACTCCCAGCCGTTAGCTAGTAGCATCATTATGCCTGTATTAGAACAAAACTGTATGGACCACGTATCAAAAATCCAGCGGTTGCTTACAAGATAAGAACTTTGCTCTAAGTCAGTTGTTTTCCAGCAAGGCAGCTGCGAAACTAACAATAGCAGTGATCTAACAATCAAACCTTGCAATTGCACCTAAACTAGTTAATTCTTATACTACACGAGGGAACAATATATGATACATTCACTTTTGCGTAACATTATCGGCTTAGTCTCGTTTTTTTTTTATTGTTTTTTTAATGTTATTGTGACGGAACAAGCTCGAGGCCCACCTGATGTTAAGTGGAGTAACCTCTGCCTATAACAGTTGCAATTCATCACAAGTCACGAATTGCACTGCGCCCGTCACATTGAGGCATAGTTGTTAAGTCTTATTGTGCTACAGGCACAATGAGACTTTCTTGATTTCACTGGCTCTCAAGGACTACTGCCGAAACACACCTTTCGGTGCTTGGCGACAGACTTTCTACTTGAGGGTGGTAGCTAGCCAGGCGGGCAATCGCAAAATGCCCTTCCAACATGCGGTGAAGCTCAAGCCGGCGGTGGGGATTGAACCAGGGTACTGCGGCACGGCAGTCCATAGCTATTACCGCTCGGCCATCATTGCTTCGGATCTCGTATTGCTTTATAATGTTACTGTAGAGTTTATGGAAACAATAAAGGACATAAAAGGCAAGACAGCACGTTATTCTCTATATACAAATGTATTCCTCTTACTTCTTTCTGGATAATGCCTCTAGCATATTATATTTCATCCCTATCTAATTTGCTATCACGTATCTCCAGTTCATTGGCAGTAACATTCACTATGGACGTCCGTTTTCTTTGGATACAAGGGAGTCATAGATAATGAATTATTCAATATCTATATACCTACGCATATTTATTCGTGTAAGTAAGCAGTGCTGCTTTGTAAACTAGTAGCTTAATTTATATAAAATAAATTAACTTTTTAGGGCTCCGTAGGTAAATGGGACTATTCCTAACGCCTCGGTTGTTCGTCCGTACGTCTGCTCGACTTTTAAAGGGCTGAATGTTCGGAATCGTGAGAGTTATTCAGTTTAAATTGGGTTTGATAATAGTCAAATATTTAACGCATATTAACAAGTAATAAAAGCCAGACAACTGCGGGTTGGAATCCCGCTAAGGATCCCGAACTGTATGAAAAAATGAACTATTTTTATGATACATTTTGTGTTTTATACGGAACCATAGGTATGCGTGTCCGATCGCACTTGACCGATTTATCCCAATCATGAGAGTTCGGTGCAGTATGTCTTCTATTCTACACAAAAAACAACATAAGAAAATAATATGTTCTTATGTTGTTTTTTGTAATATAATATATTATCTAAATCTATCTACACTAATGTTATAAATAGGAAAGATTTGTATTTTTGTATGTAACGAATAAACTTAAAAACTACTGGACCGATTTGGATGAAATTTGATATGACCCGGGGAAGGACATAGGTTATTTTTTATCCAATTACGCAAAAGGTGATTAATAGTTTTGCGCGTCACCGACATACGCGCGGACAGAGCCGCGGCCTCAAAGCTAGTCTAATATAAAAAAATATGTTTTCGAATACATATACGTAGTATAGCGAAAGGAAATATCCGTGACAAAAGAATTGGCTTTGGTTTTATGGGCAGCAACTATCACCCTCTAGTTGATCCGTTGCAAAGCACCCAATGTTATGATCCGGGTCCAACAGCTGTCCATGAAAGCTAGTTCCATCTGTTCCTTGACCACATAATCACTTAGGCTAACAGTTGCCAAACTATGTAAATTGTTACGAACAGAATCTGTTCGGAATCAAAAAACACATATGTTATCTGTATCTCATAAAATCTTCATTGCCATATCTATTTGTTACTTACTCAAGTTGTTGCATATGCGCATACGTACTTAGTCGCGTAAAAGCCATTTTTCTTTGAAGACTTCAAAAAAGTTGGAGGTTCTTAATTAGACTTTTTTTTGTGTGTTACTGAATAACTTTTAGGAGGATGTACCGATATAGTTTTTTTTTATATTTGAAAGCAGGTGCTTGTTATGTTGTCCCATTTAAATTTGAGTGAGTTCTGACCACAGAAAAGAGAAGTATTATATTTATCTATGGTTCTGACGAGTAGTATTTGAGTTATCACTAATTATGCGTATTTAATTGGCTTCGACTACTTTAACCCGTGAGGTGCCGGGTTAGAATTGCACCCATATCATCCCGTGGGTGTCGTAAAAGGCGACTAAGGGAATAATTATACTGGAAGGTGGGCAGCAGCGCCTTCTAAAGAACTACTCTTACACTGCGATCCCCAAGCCGCCTGCCAAGCGTGGGGGTTATAGCAAATACCCCCTTAATAGGGGAGGCTGTGTTCAGCAGTGGACGATCCGGCTGATACAGTACAGTACTTTAATCATGTTCTCATTTTCACACGTCGATGTAATTGTAGTAAATTATAATAAAAATGTATACGATGGTTTGGTTTATTTACATTTAAGTGCAACTTTTGTGTTAGAAATTTTTGTTTGATGATGGTTTATTTTTTGTTTAAATTTTACGTGTGTTAGTAACAAAATTACATCCAGTAGTTCCCTGGGTTATTTATGACTATCAACAATAACAAAAATTCCGTTTGTGACATATCTCTTAAAACGAAGGAGAGTAAATCCGAACACCGCTGTATTAGCGCACTGACAGTTCCGCTTCTATTACATAAAGTTAATCACTCGGTAATAATGTTACATAAACCGTGGTGGTACGGTTATCTCATTTAGTATTAATGCGGTAAAAATGCTGCAATCTGCTACCGATAGAATGTTTCGTTGTCTTGTTTAAAAATGTACTTATTACGTTATTTATTAATGACAAACCTGCAAGTTTAACGTTGACACGTAAGGCTAGTGTACTAAAGCGCTTTTAAGTTCTAATAAATAATATGTATTATAATAAGCGCTGCAAGTTATCTTTTTCCATCCGTAATAATTTCTATGTATTATAATACGAGAAAGCAAAAGTAAAACAAAATTGGAGCACCCGAGAAAAAAATACATTGTCTTTTTTCCCTTATATTCTTTATTATAGTAGCGATAGAACCCTTTGTAAGGGTTCATCCGGGGAGGTACTGCTACCATACATATTTGTATTGGCAAGCAGTAATTTAGCAGTGTTCCGGTGGCAACCTTACCTTTCTAGGGTATGGTTGCCAGTGAGATTACAGGCACATGAAATAAAACAACTTTGTCTCAGGGTGATGGGTGAGGTAGAGGTTACCGCTTACCGTCCATGTCGCGCATGACACGAGTAGAGTATTTTCTCGTTTTTAGACAGAGACGGAAGATCGCAGCGGCTGCACCACGCAAAGATCCGTTCATTAAGATTATCTATGGACGATTCTCCATTGCGCTATTTGTTGGTTGAATTGCGAACAGTTTTAGGAAATAAGCGGTGATGGACTTTGAAACAATAAAATACCATACTTTTATAAACGATTAAACATTTTTACCGTTCTCGACACTTCATCAGGAATTATGATGGTTTTATGATTAAAACATGTTCCCGTTGATGTAATTTTGAAACGAATGATAAAAGTGTAAATTGAATTGAAGATTACTGTGCGTCAAGTACCTATTTCATTTTTATCTTTTTTGTCGATGGTTGCTAATCTGTTTTTCTTGGTGATGAATGCTAAGTACCGAAAATAAAGTTTTTATTACAGCTTCTTAACTAGTTTTCTGGGCCCCATTTAATTTTTCTTTATTAAACAATATAATTTTTTTTTATTGAGTACGGAAACCTAAAAATTGGTCATTCATTCAGATACTTTAAATGTTCACTGTAACAAATTTCATGTAAATTTTAATACATTTTTAATACCTATTAATTTCTGATTTTTTTGAGTAACCTGCCACCTATAATTTATTTACATTAAATATAGTTGAAAACACGTACCTACAGCTTTTTTCAAAGATATTGTATTTAAGCTACGCATAAAAAGTTCGTGAGTTGTGTTCAAATTAGGATTTCGTTATTGTATACATAGATTAAACACACAAATATTACGGCTCTGCATACACTGGACGGAACATATATTTGTACTAAATCATCGATCGCCCCCATTACACTTGGACCGTTTGAGATGGACTACCGATTTATCTCGTCCTCAAAAAGTAGGAAGAGAGAATTCACGCAAATATTCGCAGATAAGTGTCAAAAAGTCGCGCTTCTTAGTGTGGGTCGACAAGTTGCCACAGGTAGCACAAAATATAGGTAAACACGGATGAGTTCTTTTAGCACTCGTAGACATAGCGCGATAAGTCTATTTTACACGAGATAAGGAGTAGACAAAACTTAAACGCGGCGCGTATGCTAGGGTATCGTGGTCATTCCATAAAGATAGCAAAAAAAAACCCTTTGGATTAACGTTCAATACTAAATATCTATATTTTGGGCTTGTAACTCATGCCGTTTGCAAGTTAGGTACTCGTGGAGACCCGTGACACACCTATAGTGACAGCTGGACGGATTGACAGACTGACAGACATACAGACAGCGCATTCTTTCATAACGGCTCCGATTCTCCGTTTGAATACGAAACCCTAAAAAGATATATCTTCACTCCTTTATAACCTTGAAGGGGAAGGCCGAAGTGTATAAGAACCCATGGAGGCGACCCTAATGCCATTTGTTGCACATTTCCAGACTCTACACTGAAAAGTGCTTCCGAAAATTTTCTTTCAGAAAAACGCATTTATTGAGTAAATGGTCCGACGCAGAGATCCAAGATCCCAAGAAGCCAAGGATCCCAAGATAGCAAAGTGAAGCTGTACGCCACTCCAGCACCGAGGTAGTCAAAAAATACCTCAAAGTCAAAGTCAAAATAATTTATTCCACTAAGGCATCTACACTCACGCACTCTTTTGAAAGACAATTAAATATACCTTTTGAAGCAGTGATGGCTAAGTGGCATTGGCTATGGACTGCCGCGAAGGTAGGCAGCAGGTCCATGGTTCGAATCCCGCCGCGGGCTTGAGCGACACCGCATGGTGGAAGGGCTTTTTGCGAATGCCCGCCTAGTTAGCGACCACCCTCATGTAGAAAATCGGTCGCCAAGCACCTAACAGTTTGTATCGGCAGCAGTCCTTGAGAGCCAGTAAAATTCCAGGCATATGAGACCTAACAACTGTGCGTCTCAGTCAGACGGGCACAGTACGATTCATCGTTGACGAAAAAAAAGCAACAGCAAAGTTAAGCAACGTCGCCCGCGGTCATGAGTTGGATGGGTGACCGCTAGTGACATTACTACTTAGCGCTTCCGTGCTTCGGAGGGCACGTTAAGCCGTCGGTCCCGGTTGTTGTCCTAGGATGGCAGTCGTTATAGCATGGTGGTAGGGCATTTTGCGAATGCCCACCTGGCTAGCTACCACCCTCAAGTAGAAAATCTGTCGCCAAGCACCTAACGGTGTGTTCCGGTAGCTGTCCTTGAGAGCCAGTACTTCTAGGTTAGCCTGAACAACATCTTCGACCACATCATTACTTACCATCAGGTGAGATAGAGGTCAAAGCTAATCTATCAGGCATAAAAAAAATGTATCTGTTATAGGCAGAGGTTTGTCCACTTAACATCAGGTGGGCCACGGGATTGTTACAAATTATTGGAGGACAAAATTTATTTTTGTTCCGGACGGGAATGGAATCCTCGGATTGATTTGGCGCAGGATGCCGAATGGACTAGGCATCCGGCGCGAAATTAGAGGACGCGGGTTAGATCCGGAAAAAAAAATGTGCAATTATATATGTTAATGTTAAAATATTCTACATTTTACTGCTATGTTCAGCAAAAAGTGTTGTAGTATATAGCCACAGCGAGAAGAACACGAAATAAACTCGAGGCTATTATTTTTTAACGTTATTTAACAATGTGTTAGGAAGTATATTATAAAATTATTATATATGTTTAAATTAAGTAGGTTGGCAGAGGAGGAATTTCCGGAGCATTTATAATTAAGTATATATTCACAAACTGTAGAGTAAATTTTCTTAATTAAAATGTTTTCACATACAACTTGAATTTTCCTTCTTGTGCATTGCAATTTATTTAGGAACTTTATTTTATAGTCACATACATGTATATATAATGTTTAATATTGTTATGTTTGCAATAACGCCTGCTATATTAAAATTATAAGGTTGCGTCATCATTTACAAGTATAAAACCAATTGCAAAATTGGTCTTGTTTGTAGTACAACGTAAGTTGTATTATAGATGTCGCTCCATCCCAATACGATGGTTAAGGAACGATAGGAAAAATTGAGTTATGATGTCATTGTCATGTTAGCTCAATTGGTTAGAGCATACCCCGGCTAAAGGGGTGGTTGGATGTGGGATCGAAACGAACCCGCACATGACTTAAATTTTTCTTCTCCTATATTTGTAATTTTATATTGTAATATTATTTTATAGGCAGTTACGAGCAAAGCTTTACAAACGAATTAAAATAGACCACCCACACTAAACGTAATAATATATTATAATAATACCGTATTTTATATGCGTTAAATGACTCCAAAGTGTATGAAATCGTTGTGTTGACACAACGTTACGGCGCATTATATTAGGGTCACTTAATATTTTGTTTCGGTAGTTATTACATCATACATTAATATTGTATATCGTGTATTCAATAATAATATAATTATAATAGTAATTCAAACACTAAATGTTACAATAGTATGACATAAGCATCAAACTTGTACTATGACCGAGCTCAGTTCAATATACATAAGGCATTATGTAGAGATTTTTCTTTTGCCTTTTTGAAGCTCTCTCTGAAGTCGTACAGCCATGAATTAAATAATAAGTATAATTACAAGCCTTGAAGTCTAGATTACAACATACCTAGTTAAGGGGTCGATGCAGATAATTAAGGAGCTTGGAAGGGAAAATAAAAGTATATGTGAATTAAACAAAGTTCAATCACAAAGCGTACTACGCTTGGCGCTTACAACCTTTTGTTTTTCCAAAAGAGCAATAACTTGTTGGACTCGGACAATGAAAATTATGATCTTAGAGTGTTTCGAATCAGCTTGGGGCCGACTTTAACAAGTTATTTCATAATTTTCAATGCTAGAAGCCGTTCCTTTTTTTGTATAAAATAAACTTGATGGATTTTTTTTTGCTATTGGAATTTCATATATTTTTACAATACAATACAAAACACGTTGTTATACACCAATAGAAAAATTCAATCTACTTAACTTAACTCTTACAAGCACCGCGTTTTGGTGATGTAACAGCAAATGATTGCGGTTTATTCCGATTTATATATATTGTTTTTATATATTTAGGAATTTCTCGATTTCTCGACACGTTTTTCTCGTCTCGACCAACGCGAGATTTCCCGGGATTTCCCGCTTCGGGAAATCTCGACCAGAGACCCTAGTAGGTGAACTCAATAGAAAGGAAACGCCCAAGAGGTCGTAGTCCAATGCGATGGTCAGACCAAATCCGCACTACCCTTGACAACAGTGTTCATGACGCCATTCACATCGCCAAAGATAGGATCAGGTGGTGACAAATTGTCAAACCAAACGTGATTTCCATGGGGTATCACGACCCTCAGCTTTGAGAATAACGAAGCAAAGAAGAGGAGGTGAAAAAATATTTTTCTCATTTCTGGCACCATCGTCTTGTCATCTTAGCAGGAAATTTGCCGCTATTATTATTAAAAAAAAACTTGAGAGGTATCAAGACACCCGGATGGAACGAAGTTCCTTTCGATTAATTAGTGAAGTAATTGTATTTTTTTTAAAGTTATAATATTTTTTTTATAATTAACTAGCAGGAGGCCCCTTCTTTGCACGTGTATTAAAAAATAATATTATACACTCACATAAACCCTTCTATTTGGGTCAGGTTACAAAGAAAAGAAAATAATAACGAATGTTTGAATATAATTATTTTAATGAACTTTTATTTATATTTATTTTGTTCTTATATTTTTTTTTATCGCGCAAAATCACTTTTTGCGCACTTGGATAAAAACTATTTTACATCCTTCCCCGTGTCTCAAACTATTTCCATACCAAATTTCATCCTAATCAGTTGAGTAGATTGGTTATCGCGCAAAACCATTAACCTCTTTTTGCGCAGTGGAATAAAAACTATCCTATGTCCTCCCCCGTGTCTCAAACTATTTCCATACCAAATTTCATCCTAATCGGTCCAGTAGTTTCGGAGACTATTGAATGCAAACAAACAAACAAACAAAACGGCTTACAACGATAGCAAAAAGTGTCGTTAGAACTTTTGGTCTTAATTTTTTTCCGTCTACCCTCCTTCTGCAACGGGCGATAAGAAACTACGTTCCAATATTTTTATGTAAAGTAAGAGATTTACATCTAAGAAGAAGAACATCATGTACATTCGCTGTTAATAAAACAAAACGTATGTGTAAATTTAACTCGATATGCATTTATTACAAAAAACTTAGTTTAAAGTCTATTAGCCTACTATAATCTAGTTAATAAGTACTTCATTTATAGGCACAGCCGATAAAACAGCATCTATGTATTGTTTGACGATTGGAGCAGCGGTTTCATCAATAACTGGACGCAGGGTGCTGAGAATCAGCGCCGGGCTTGAATTGATGAACGTTGACGATGCTATTCCTGAAAATTTTAAGTTTTTTCTGTCAAGAACAACCGTAACTTCCATCCTAGAACGTGTATCCAAGGCGGCATTAGTAGGATCTTACCAAATTTGGTTGGCCAGGGGAGGAGGCTAGAGAGGTGAAAGGGAGCATTGATGCAATGATGGCCGAGCGGTAATAGCTATGGACTGCCGCCCCGCAGTACCCTGGTTCGATCCCCACCGCCGGCTTGAGCTTCACCGCATGGTGAAAGGGCTTTTTCCGGCAGTAGTCCTTGAGAGCCAGTGAAATTACAGGCATATGAGACTTAACAACTATGTCTCAAGGTGACGGGCGCAGTGCAATTCGTGACTTGTGACGAAATGCATCTGTTATAGGCAGAGGTTAGTCCGCTTAACATCAGGTGGGCCTCAAGCTTGTTCCGTCACAATAACATAAAAAAAACATCATGAAGGGGCCCCTTAACCTTACTCACTGGTTTGCAAGTCACAGGCAACTTGACTTGAGCCTCTTCCTCTGCAACGCTATGGACCCGGCACCCGCACGGTGAATCCATGGAATGCTAAGTAAATTCGTCTGGATCTACTTAAATATATTAACATACCACAGGTCTCAAGTCTATTTAAATATTATTTTTAATTGTGCAATAACGCTTGCTCCGTGGATTACATTACAAAATTACAAGGAGATGATTATATAGTTATGTGCGGGATTCGCATTCGATGACCTTTCCAAATGAAGAATTTGCAACTCTCAACATCTTCGAGCATTTTATTTCGATTCCACTGATTCAAATAATAATATATATGTACTAAATCATAGTAATAAAAGAAAATGAGAAAGGTAACAATAAAGTACCTACTATATACATCAAAATGTCAACATTGATATATAATCGACAATATTATTTTGTGTATAATCGTGTTTGTTCCATATGTATTTTCTTTTTTGTTTTTTTTATATCTATTTTTATTTTCTAGTGCCATTTCCGAAATGCTTGTCGTGTTTATATTTGTGTTGATGTACCTATGTGTACCCATATAGGTAAATATGTATATATGTGTGTATCACTGAAGAATAGTGTTAAGATTGTACTGCACAGTTACGTTTATAAGTAATGTTATTCGATAAGTAAATACAGTTCCAATCATTGAACACCTGTGTCGTTATAAACAAATCCTTTTAACAACAAGAAGATAAGAAACTCCGAGATAAGATCTCCACAATACAGGGAATCCTAGTGTGGAGACCAGGGACTACCTATATATAAATTTAATTAAGTAACTTTATTTGCTAATTTATTTTTAATTAATAAAGTACCTACCTTAATTAGTTTTAAGAATTCTAACATTATGGTTGTTGAAATAAATATTATTAATATTATTATTATTAAATAATTGAGAAATGTAAATTCGTTCACAAGATTTTAGGGAAAAAATATAGTCATGTGCGGGATACCTAGTTCAAAAGCCGTCAAATAAGCAGTCTAGCAGCGGTAGAACTCTTTGGAACTCGGTGTGCGTGTTCATACGTGGAAGTACTTCCACGGATGAACACGCACACCGTACCTATTTCTAACGCCAAGCTGTAATGATCGCATTGCTGTATTCCGGTTTGAAGGGTATGGGTGCCAGTGAAATTATAGCCACATGAGACTTAAGACGCTGACAAGTGCTAAATAGCTTTATTTGAACAGATTTTAATCAAAATGTATTTAGTTTTTAGCAGTAAGAAAATTATAATCTCTATCACATATCTAAGGCCAAGAAAATTCCGAAATAACTTTCCTCAAAATTTTCTCTATAGAAATAATGCAAAGTTGACTCTAAATTACGCTTGAAACGCAAATATCATAACTATTTACGTATGAATGTGTATGAAAATATATAAATTAAACAGTAAAACCTTAGCAAGAGGGATAAGAAAAGTTATATTTTAGATTTACGTTACTAATTGTGCGTATATATTAAGCTTACTTTCGGATTTTACCTAAACTGATCATGATTTCACCATCGCTGCCTCTTTTTCACTCCTACGCAGTCCGATAGTGACCAAAATTCAGCATTTAACAGCATAATAATTTTATGTCTCAGGGTGATGGGTGCAGTGCAGTTCGCCACATATAACGAACTGCACCTTTTATAGGCAGAGTTTACCGCCAGGTGAGTCTCGTGCTTATTCCATTACGATAGCATGATAAAAAAGTACCTACTTATTATATTGTTTGGGGACGGGATGAGCGTTTTAAGTTGAGCCGAAATAAAAAGCGTCTCTGAGTCAAAGGTTATTGACAACATCTTTTTCAAAAGAGAGCCATCTGATTTCAGAACAGAACCTACTGGTACTAACATTGTTGACTCTGCACTATGACATTTAGGGCCTGTTTCAGAATGTTCGAGTAAGTTCCGGTTATACTACCCAGAACATAAAGTAACTGAATCATAAAAATGACAGTTAACGTGCAGCGCGTTTCAAGCATTAACCGATGGATAGGCTAAATCGATGACTATATGAAACGCAAAGATAATGTTTTATTTATTAAATATGTTCTGGGTAATATAACAGGAACTTACTCGAACACTCTGAAACAGGCCCTAAGAATAATGTAATCTAAATCAACAGATTTTGTTAATGATTTTTCGAAGAGTTCGGGATAGTTTACTGTTTGCTATTCAACACTTACTGACGTTGTCATAGATAATAGATTTATACATCCTGGTTGTTTTGGTTACCTGTAAGAGAGTAGTCAGTTGGTCTAACATCTAGCTCTCCTTGTCCAATGGTCACTGTTGTGGTAATAGAGTCCACTTGCAGATACTCTTCGCCGTCCTTCACGATTGGTGTGGCGGCGCCCTTGACTACCACTACTACATCAGCTGCAATACAAAAAGAGAAGAACATGATCATTGTCATCAATTGATAATTTTCATATTGAATTTTTGAAGCAATGATAGCCAACTGCCGTGTCGCAAGTCCATTGTTTGATCCTCACCGACGGCTTGAGTGAGACGGCTGTAAGGTGGCAGGGTATTTTGTGAAAGATTGAATTGCTTGTAGCAAATTTCGCTTAGCTGTCCTTAACCGATAAGCAAAGTTAAACAACGTCCGCCGCGGTCATGAGTAGGATGGGTGAACGCTAGTGACATTACTACTGAGCGCTTCCGTGCTTCAGAGGGCACGATAAGCCTTCGGTCCCGGTTGTTGTCTTAGGATGGCAGTCGTTATAGCATGGTTGTAGGGCGTTTTGTGAATGCCCGCCTGGCTAGCTACCACCCTCAAGTTGAAAATCTGTCGCCAAGTTGTGGTGGTGTGTTCCGGCAGCTGTACTTGAGAGCCAGTCATTCTAGGCAACACCTTCAACCACATTATCACTTACCATCAGGTGAGATAGTGGTCAAAGGCTAACTGTGTTCTCGGGAGACAGGCGCGGTGCAGTTCGTTATTTATGCTGAAATGCATCTGTTATAGTCAGAGGTTACCGCTTAAGGGTGAACTGGCCGGTCAGTTCTCCATACAAACACCGTAGGGTGATCACTCCCTTGTTTGAGTATTTAGGTCCAAAACAAAGCATGATACCGATTGAACTCGTCATTATCTGGGTTTGTATCGTAACGAAATTTTAAAATGATAATTTTGTTGCGAGTTATGAGCCACGAAACATTTTCATAAAAAGTTTTCAAGGCCTATAACTTTGAAATTAATTATCTTTTTAAAATTTCTTTACGATACAAACATAGATAATGACGAGTTCGATCGATATTATGCTTATTTCTGAAGCTAAAATCTCAAATAAGGGAGTGATCACCCTACGGCATTTGTATGGAGAATTGACCGGCCAATTCAACCTTAACAGGTTGGCTTCATGCTTGTTCTGTCACAATCATATAAAAAACAGTAAAAAATATAGGTATACATACATAGGAGAAGAAACACGTCGTTTTCGTAGGATTTACTCACATAAAATTCCTTTGAATTTCCCTCTGCCATCAATGTTGAACAAGAGCATTCTGGAGCCTCGCGTGTTGTAGTCCGCCCTGATATCGAGCCGAGGAAATATCACCTTTATATCAGCTTCGTATTTGTTATCCAAATCTACCCTGAAAAGTTATATTCATAACTTAACGTCTACATACAAGGTGGGGCAAAGGTATAGTCACCTAATGTTCTTTTGCTGTAACTTTATTTTTTTATGAAAAACTTTGCTACTGCTTGTGAAATTTATTTATATAATCCGTTATTATTTATTCCACAAGTTAAAAAAACGGCCAAGTGACCGTCGCCAGCTGTACTTGAAGACCGCCAGACTTGATGACCATACGGGCTCGTTAATGGCATTTTCCATCACTCTTGCCAGAACTTCGAGCGATTATTATTATTATTCTCGCTCAGACCATTTCTGGCAGACCTGCATATGACAGCAGTCCGAGTACATGTGCACATGTTATATTATTTTAATACGTTTAATTTTAAGATACTATTGTTTTTTTAATGTTATAATTTATTGTTGTGTGCAGTTATGTCTGGAATAAATACATTTTCATTTCATTTAATTTACATTTTCATTTCATTCTTGGCGAATATTCTCCTTAAGGGCTTCAGAATCTTAGGCTTGTTGAAGTAAACCCGTGACTTCGAAAAATCCCATAAAAAGAAGTCTGGAACGGTTAAATCGGATGATCTGGGCGTCCAGTGCAAATCACCAAAACGATAGATTAAGCGACCCGGAAATGTTTTTAACAATTACTCCGAGTTCTTGCGGAATAAACCGATTCATATTTTCTCAATTTGTATTCTGCGTTTGTTTACTTCACAAATGTCAAAACCGAATTGACATTTGGCACCGTTTGCAAAAGTTACAGTTACTTTTGCCCCACCTGTAATTATATACATAGTCCCCTGAACGTGTTCTCCTATTTGCGCCTGGTTAGTGCCTCTAAAGTTATTTTTTTTGTTTTTTGATAAGATGGTTTCGAATATGACAATAACCTAAAATTACTGACAAAAATTCTTGGACAATTCCGCCTCTGCCAAGCTATTGCCTGTCACCTTCATAATTTAAACAAATATTGTAATAACATTATTATTATAATAAGTATGTAACACATTGTTAAAAGATGTTTAAAAGAATGACCCCGAGTTTCTTGCCCGTTCTTCTCGCAGTGGCTCTATACAATTTATTTGCTGAACGTGGCAGTAAAATGTAGAATATTCCAATACTACAATTTGTAATTGACCTTCATAAGAGCGTCGTAGACGCCTAAATTGAATAAATGATTTTGACTTAGACTTTGACTACATCAATGGGTTATTACCACTCGATCATCATTGTCATATAATCCGTGAATCATATAGTATTTCAGTTGCTTGACCACAAAAAGAAATGACTCCAAACAACAGGCTTGACGTTCATCCACCTTATAAGGTGATCGTGTCATATATAACCACAAAACAAAGATAACATTACTTACTAACTTAATGTGGTAAATATGCAATCAAATTATGAGTAAACGTTTTAGGTACTTATTTTTTTACAATAGAATTATCTTGTATATGCTTCAAATGCGTGTATATTTTGAAGCGCTCGTAGCGAAGTTTACTTAGCTGTTCTCAACCGATCAGCAAAGTTATGCAACGTCGCGCGGTCAGGAGTTGGATGGGTGACCGCTAGTGACATTACTACTGAGCGTTTCCGTGCTTCGGAGGGCACGTTAAGCCGTCGGTCCCGGTTGTTGTCTTAGGATGGCAGTCGTTATAGCATGGTGGTAGGGCATTTTGCGAATGCCCGCCTGGCTAGCTACCACCCTCAAGTAGAAAAACTGTCGCCAAGCACCTAACGGTGTGTTCCGGCAGCTGTCATTGAGAGCCAGTACTTCTAGGTTAGCCTGAACAACATCTTCGACCACATCATCACTTACCATCAGGTGAGATAGTGGTCAAAGGCTAACCTATCATGCATAAAAAAAATAAAAAAATATTACATGCTTTAAATAAATTGAACTAACACATTTTGCCAAAATTATACCATTCAACATTTTTATTAAAAACATTTAAATTTAAGATATTACAATATTCTTGTAAATTTGATATAAAGTTACTTAAATAAAACATGGAAGTATTTTGTGTCAATGTTTAATTCATCGAGATATTATGGCATGATGAAACAACCAGCTTTTATAATTTATTCTTATACAACAAAAGTAATTGACAAATGTCAATTGGCAATTTATTGAATATTCAATTCAACGTGAAGTCCGGTAGCGTATACCGTCTTGTGAGCGTTCTTATTAACCAATATTTGACTATTTCTGGCATTTCAAGTAGAAATTTCATACTGTATAAGTAGCCGTGTGGCACATCAAAAATATATTGACACGGAAGGGGTATAAGATTTAAATGTCTTAAAACTCGATGACATGATTCCAGGGGTTCAGACTCCAGCCCTCATTCCAGGTATAGCACCAAAAATTGCTCAAACGTATTTTTTTAACAATGATTGCTCGGTAAAAATTTGTAGGTACTTCGTCCCCACAGAATATTACCATATTTTTGAAGCCGTGATGGCTCAGTGGCATTGGCTATGGACTGCCGCGCAGCAGGTCCATGGTTCGAATCCCGCCGCAGGCTTGAGCTTCACCGCGTTATGGAAGGGCATTTTGCGAATGCCCGCCTGGCTAGCGACCACCCTCAAGTAGAAAATCTGTCGGCAAGCACCTAAGGGTGTGTTCCGGCAGCAGTCACTTGAATGCCAGTGAAACTACAACCACATGAGACTTAACATTTATGTCTCAAGATGACGGGCGCAGTGCAATTCTTGACTTGTGACGAAATGCATCTGTTATAGGCAGAGGTTAGTCCGCTTAACATTAGGTGGGCGTCGAGCTTGTTCTGCCATAATAACGTAAAAAAAAATGGGTTCAACTATATTGTGGTTATTGGTTATGGTGGCAACTAGGACTTAGTGGTACTGACGATGCCAATCGAAGTGTCCGACAGTACTAGAAAAAAATAATGTTATTTTCTGACAAATGTTTTAGGTTTTGAGTAAAATCTTAGAACTAAAGTTATTTTTTGTGTTAAACAGAGGCAGTCCACGAGTATAAGTTTTACTACTTACTTTAAATATTCAATATTGAAATCCGACCCTCCACGTGCTAAAATATTCGTCACAGTAGCCTTCATAGTTACAGCAGGAATTGAGGAGTTCACCTTCAGGAGCTTCATCGTGAAGGGGTCTAATGGAACCAGGTTTATTTCAGGTATACCATCCTTCAACTTGGGCCTGAGAGTTTCAATCCCGTCGAGTAAGCATTTGTTTATTTCTGGATCAGTTCTTTTGCATTGGGGTAAGTAGTCCGCTGTAAAGCAGAAGATTTATTATGACACACTAAAATTATAGGTAGTATAAGTGTTTGTGTGTGAGTGAGGGAGTCAGCGTGTAATGTTTGTTATTCCATCACGCTTCGGCTTGTCAGCTTGTATATCGATAGTATTGTTGTGGTCCAATTACGTAATTTTTTACTAAAAAAATCTGATAAATCTAAAAAAAAAATACGGTTGGGCGATTATGTATTCGCATTTGTTAAAAATCAAAGCTGTAATTTATTGAAGTGCGTCAGTTTATAACAGCTGTACTTAGTATTATGTAATTTTTTTGGTGTCTAGTTTGGACCAGTAAATGTTTATAAGCTCGCACCCAATTAAATGAGACCATTAATACAAAATAAGAATACCTCGACTCCTATAGTAAAGTTTATTTTGTTAAACTGAATCCGCATGTATTCTGAAATTTACACGTAATCCATATTTAATAATAACACATATTTTAAAAGTATTATAAGAAAACATCGAATTAATAGAGACGTTTTACCTGAAAATAAAACGTTTATTAAATACTTACCTTATTTGAAAACCTAATTAAACATGAGATAAGCGACTTCCGTTTCCACACTGCTCAAGCGAGCGCTTTCTACCGCCCGGCGTCGTTCCCGCTCGATTTTACTCTTTCCTGTTCTGACGTCACTACCTACCGCCAAAATGGCAGTCGAAATGGCTACGCGCGTTTCGAGTTGTCTTCATTAGCTCATGTTTAGCCACCAGGCAGGGATGGAAAGTATAGGTTTTCAAATAAGGTAAGTAAAACGTCTCTATTAAATAGCTTGACCGTTATTTGAAAACCTAATTAAACATGAGACGTGTTTGTTATCGCCTGGTGGTGGTAGGTAGGACGCTAATGTGACTGTTTCTAGATAAAAAATAGAATTTCAATCACACCTTTAAGTAAGCATTGTGTGAATAGGTATGTTATAATCTATGCACCTAGTTATTTGCGAACCATAGCTTACGCCCTTACTCTCGGATCGGAACATCATCATATCCAGAAACAGTTGAACTGTCACTGTCAGTGACAGTTTAACAACTGTCAATTTTTGCCTTATTTTCAGCAATGTGCAAACTGCAAGCAAACGTGTAATATTAATTAATAAAAAGCGTATGTTCAGGAAAGAAAACGTTTGCTGCATATGGAGGGCTTAGACGGTGTGCTTTTTATATAACTATGATTATGCAGTCCTCAGTGTATGTAAAGAGTCAAGATGGATTTATTATAACTGCTACGTGCTTGTTTCTACCTATGTAATTACATCTGCTTATGTGAACAGTGAAGTGACGAATTTTACCCTCGCGTTTGATGAGCGAAGGTTATGATGAAACACTTATCTTTGTTTGAAGTTTGATTAGTAATAAAATATTATTACATGGGTACTATTTTTATTTATTTCCATAATTTAAGGTAGGTATTACAATTACTTCATAATTATGTGTATAGGTAGATACAATCAATCATGAAAAAATAGACATCACATAAGCTGATTACATTGAAGTAACATATATACATAGTACAAACATGAGTAAGCATGAATACAAATGAAATAGTTTTGCATTAAGAATCAACATTATCGGTACATTAGGAGCGCAATTTGCCTTCAGTCTATGATGGGAGTGAATAAGTCTTGTCTAATTAGGCTGTTGCTTGGAATCCTTGGAGCCACCTCTTTACAATAATACCTCTTGAAAGTATTGGCGGAGCGCCAGTTCCCCTTGACCAAGATTTCATCGATCGGACTGCTTTTTGATGCTACTGCTGAACGGAAGCTTCCTGGAGTTGCATGGATCCCGACTTCCTGTAGCAGCTTCTTGATCCAGCCTGCAATAATTGTGCGTGTAGCAGCTTTTGGTTTATTACATGTAGATAAGAATAAATTTTCACTCCTAGCACAGTTGCGTCGCACTCTGGACAGGTTTATTAGGTGTTTCACCCAGTGCACTGGGTCTAGCGATTGATTTTCATTATTTTTGATCAGCCTCCAGCCAGATTGTTGGTATTGTGGTGTGTCAGTTTTTGAACCATATTTTGGCCAAAAAATTATATGTTCATCTGAAATGATACAAGAAGCAGGGTTTATACTCAGGAGTGTCAAGTCGTGTACACGCCTGCCCGATAGTAGAAGTAATAGAGCAGCCGTCATCTGTGAGGTTAGGAAAATACTATCTGTGTTAGGGTTTACAGTGAGCAAGTGATCAAATAGAATGTCCACATCCCAAATGGGCGCATTTATGTTTGCCTTAGGTTTAGTTATGGAAATGGCTTTAATAACTTGTTTAACAAGAAAATGGCTGCTTAAGTTGTTACTATGGCTAGGATCACAGAAAGTAGCAACAGCAGACTTATAAACTAGGATTGTAGATAACGACAGACCCTCTTTTTGATGTAAATCGGTAAGAAACCTTGCTAGGTCTGATCCCGACGGTTTAAGGGGGTCAATTTTAGCCAATTTTGACCAAGCAGCCCAGCGGATCCAGGCTGGCTTATACGTTTTCAACGTAGAGGGCCGCCAACTACTTTTTAATAGAGACTTTTGTTCGTGTGACCAGCTGGTCAGGTATTCGTCCCACCCGCACATTTCCATATCTCGAGCGTCATTTGGGATGCTTGAGGGGGTGGCAATCCTGTCGCCAAGTCCACTAGGACCTGATGTAAGTTCTTTATTGTCAATGGAGAGGCCAGGGCTCGGCTTTTCAGATCCGGTCTCCAAAAAACCTTTTCCCAACGTGGGGCTATTATGAGGTATACTCCTCGAGCCATGTTCAGATGATGAAGTACTCGAGGTATCAAAAACGGTGGAGGGAAGATCCACGCTAGATCGAAATTCCAATGGTTTGCTAGTGCATCGTACATACTTGCCTGATTGTCCTCTCTGTCGAGTGTGCAGTATGTTGGTACTACATGGGCTTGTTTCGAAGCAAAGAGGTCGATTGTCGGTGTGCCCCATTTCTTGAACACAAGGTTGGTGACTTTTGGTAGGAGATGCCATTCTGGGAGGCGTCTGTTTCGTGATAAACGGTCTGCCTCGCAGTTGTAAGTTCCTGGAATATGATAGATTGATATATGAATGTTGCACCTGTCGAGGATTTGAAATATTTGCATTGTCAGGTTCATTAGCGCGTTCGATTTGGTACCCCCTTCGTTTCGCAAATAAGTAACAACTGTTTTGTTGTCGCACTGGACTAACAATGTTTTCGAGGTTAGGAGATGACAGTGTTTTTGCAAGACAAACAGTATTGCCAGCATTTCTTTCTGATTGCAGTGTAATTTTTGCTGGTGACTTTGCCAAGTCCCTGATAGGGTCTTGTTGTCCAGTTTTGCTCCCCAGCCTATGTCGCTCGCATCTGATACGAGATAGTGTGCTGGGGGTGGCATGTGTATTGGTGACATGTCCCTGCAATGTTCTTTCCACCATGTTAGTTCTCGAATGGCATCTGCATTCAGAAAGAAAGGAGGCTTGGTTGTTAGAGCTAAGTTGACAAGTCTCTGTAGGCACCGGTAATTTAAACGACCCCTTGGCACAACAAAGCTTGCAAAATTGAGAACGCCAACTATGGTTTGCAATTTTTTCAGAGTGGTTTTCTTTTCTATAATCATTGTTGATGCAAGATTCTGAATTTTGACTACCAACCTTTTGGGGAGAAATTTGATGTTTCTCCAAGGATCCCATAGCACTCCCAGAAACTCTAGGCACTTTTGAGGCTTGAGTACAGATTTCTGCATATTTATCTGCCAACCCAATTGTCTTAGTGTCGACATTGTGAAAGCGACATGTTCCAGGAGTTTCTCTCGATTCTGATGTACCACATAGAAGTCGTCTAGATACACTAGTAAGCGGACACTGTGTTCGCGCAAATAGCCTGCAATCCAGTTGGTGATTGAAGCAAATGTTCTTGGGGCAGCGTTGAGCCCGAATGGTAGGCAAGTCATTTCGTATAATTGTGGGTGTGCATTGTTTTTTAAATCGTATTGCAGACGTAGAAAGCGTCTGTGGCTTTTTGCAATCGGCACGTGAAAGTAGGCTTGATGAATGTCTATTTTTACAGCCCAATCGTTTTTTTGAACAAAGTCGGGTACTCGTTGAATGTTTATCAACCTGAATTTGTCGGTAGCCACGTAAAAGTTTAGGTTCTTGAGATTGAAGATAGGTCTCATTGAGCCATCGGTCTTTGGCCGAAGGAACATTGGCGAAACAAAACTGGGCGAGTTTTGTACTTCTTTTAACACTCCTTGGGATATCATTTTCATGATGGCATTTGTCATGTTTTTGCAGTGAGGGGTTACCATATGCTTCGGATCTGGCAAATGCAGTGGAGGTTTTTTTATGAAGGGAATGCGGTAACCTTTTATCACTTTCATTATGTAAGGTGGAGCTTTGAGTTTCTTCCAATTGTTTTGATGCATGTGGATTTGTCCAGCATGGAATTTGATTTTGTTTGCATAGTCAGAATTTTCGCTTTCCAGTGTACCTCTTTTCCCGGTGGGAAGGAAGCGGTGACTTGTTTCGGCCTTGGTTTTTCGTTCCGCTTTTGTTTGAATCTTTTTTGTTAGGGTTGCCACGAAACGAATCATACTTCCTGAGTGAGAATTGTTTTCGTTGTGTGGGCCCATTTCCGAGGCTTTTGTGGTGAGGAGGATCAGAAGAACGATTCTGTTGAGTGGGCCTTGGGCGGTCTTTATCCTTGTTCCAAAATAACTTTCGGATTCCACCTGCTTTGTCTAATGCTGCTGTAAATTTTTCAGGGTCAAACAAATGGGAGCAGGTTGGCACTAACTTACGCAGACTGTTCTTGTACAGAGGGTCTTTTACAGATGATAATATTGTTTCTCTGCGGTGTTGTACTAATTCGGCTCTGTGACCGCACACCATTTGTAAGGTGTCGTTGAATATTTTAACGTATTCACCATTACATACAGAATCGTTTAGTGCTCGACTCATATCATCGTAATTCAGGGTGGTCCCTGTAGCTTTCGAGAGAAAGGCATTGAGATCACTCTGAAGCGCGTCGCGCTGTTTAAGAAGGGCACATGTGAGGCTTGCGAAGGCTTTCTCCATGTTCACATTTATTCTTGATTGCTCGAAACTTTTAACCTCTTCGTTAGCCTCTAGGTTTGTAAAACCGGGATTTTGTAGGTACAATTTTTGCACATCCGAATAACGGATATTGTTCCAATCAGAATTTTCAAATCTCTGTAAATCTTTCAATTGTTGAATTAGTTTAGGACATGCATGGGCAATGACAGGGTCTTTAGTTTTTGTGCTGAGCTCAAATGAGAGAATCGGCTCAGTGATAGGTTCTTGTGGTTGTGACGTGCTGGCCTGATCAAAATGGCAACTCGGCCAATCATCACTCACGTCGAGGCTGACGCAATCATCTCTAAAGTCGTGATCACCATTTTCGGTCCTTTTCGACTCAAATTGCTTCTTTAGATCACTTATTTCGATAAACAGTTTATCGAACTTACTGTTTTCACGACGACGGCGGCGGCGCTTGCGTTTGTCTTTTGAGCGCCCTCCCCTTTTCCCTGCAGCGGAGGAGCTGGATGTGGAGGAAGAGCTGCTGGAGTCTGAGGAGCTGGAGCTCGATCGCGCCTTTCTTTTTTTTTCCCTCCTGTCGACGGTGCTCCGAGTCCTTCTTCAGTCCTTGGCTTGGGCGGATTTTCATCCATTTTGAACAAATTCTAAAATAAAATTAGAATATGAATTTACTGGAAAACCGTTTAAAAGAGAACAAAGAAAATTTTTCCAACGTACCTCCTTAATGGCAAACCGTGTAATACCTTTAGTTTATAGTAACTGCTTAAATAATCCTCGCGTGTTAGCAGTGGCGGTGAAGGTGTTTCGCAGACGAATCTAGCTCTTCACCCGCAGAAAACCCAGACGCTAAAGAAGACAACTCGAAACGCGCGTAGCCATTTCGACTGCCATTTTGGCGGTAGGTAGTGACGTCAGAACAGGAAAGAGTAAAATCGAGCGGGAACGACGCCGGGCGGTAGAAAGCGCTCGCTTGAGCAGTGTGGAAACGGAAGTCGCTTATCTCATGTTTAATTAGGTTTTCAAATAACGGTCAAGCTATTTAATTATTTAATAAAACACTTTAAAAATCTTTATAAAAATTATATATATCTAGTGACAATTCCGCCTAATTTCCTGTTAAGCCGACGTGACGTCACAAACGCCACGCAGCCAAACCGGAAGAGTATTCGACACGTTTCGCGTCTAAACAAAGCATCCTCAGGAGGACTTGACTCTACGAGCGCACAATCGAGAACGTAATTGTCTTATTTTGATTTTCTCGATCGTGCGCTCGTTGAGATTTGTTAACTGTTTTATTAAATAATGAATTTGATGTTTTCTTAAAATACTTTAAAAATATTTGTTGTTGTTAAATTGTTTTTATATTTTTTTTATTTATTGCCTACTCCGAGGCAAGAGCGCCCGCCGCGGCAACACTGGACCGCGCCGGACTGGACCCGCTCCTTTTGAATACTTACATCGAGCAAAGTAAATATGAAATAATACATTACAGGCACTAGACTCTTTTGACATCAGGTGGTCCTCGTGCTTATTCAGTCAAAAACACAAAATATAATTAAAAAAAAACAAATCAAAAACAAATTCATATCAAAATGTTTGTTAGGACTAGCAAAAGTCAACCCTAAGAAGTTGTTAGCCATTTATTTGGTTGGTAATTACAATTATAAAGCTAGGGGGATATATCCCCTAATGTTAGGTCAGTAAATATGTTAGCTATATCAATACAAAAGACAAAGCAACAACTTATTTAAAATATGTTTTCGCTAACAACACAACACACAAGAACATAATTTTAACAAGTGTTGGCTTCGATTTTATAATTGACAACCGACTTTATTTGTAGCAGGTATACCCGCTACCTTTTGGACCATCATCGTGGCGTTAAGATTGAATGGAGAACTGTTTTGCACCCAATGTTCAGCAACACCCTACTCACACCAACGTGAATAGTGGTATAATACGGTTGGGCGCATTATTTCCCAAGTTGTCTGTTATTACATCCAATAGGAAGATATGGCACAGCCTAAGATTTTGAACTCTCTGGGCACAGACCTTATAGTCAGGCACTGTACCTGTATTTTTACGTCAGGAACTGTAGCTGCGGTAATAATAATAATAACTGTGGCATTGGCTATGGTCTGCCGTGCCGCAGGTCCATGGTTCGAATCCCGCCGCGGGCTTGAGGCTTGAGGAAGGGCATTTTGCGATTGCCCGCCTGGCTAGCGACTACCCTCAAGTAGAAAATCTGTCGCAAAGCACCTAACGGTGTGTTCCGGCACCAGTCCTTGAGAGCCAGTGAAATTACAGGTACATGAGACTTAACAACGATGTCTCAAGGTGACGGGCGAAGTGCAATTCGTGACTTGTGATGAAATGTTTCTGTTATAGAGGTACCGGGTTAGAATTGCACCTCCCCTTATCATCCCGTGGGTGTCGTAAGAGGCGACTAAGGGAAAAATACTGGAAGGTGGGCAGCAGCGCCTACTAAAGAACTGAAATCTTACACTGCGATCCCCAAGCCGCCTGCCAAGCGTGGGGATTATGGCAAACAACCCCTTAATAGGGGAGGCTGTGTTCAGCAGTGGACGATCCGGCTTACACAGTACAGTACAGTCCGCTTAACATCAGGTGTGCCTCGTGCTTGATCCGTCTCAGTAAAATAAAAATAAAATATACTCTTCAATAACGAAATTTTAACACGAATAGAACGCATAATGTTTATTTCATCATCAATTTAATCCTACTTGATATATTTTTACGATATATTAACAGAGTATGTCGAGGTGTTTTGTGCTACAAAATCGTATAAATAACCTCAATAATAACTTAATCAGTTGATCTGGAATATGGGCGCCATCTTTTTATTTAAGTCTGCACCGAGGCAATTGTGAAACATTTAAGTTCATTTGATCCCTTGCTGTATCTTTATTTCATAATTTTAAGTTATGCAATTAATATATATAATATTTAAAGATTCATTCCATAAATCATACACTTTAGAAACACGATTACTTAAAGTTTCCTCTATAGAAAAAAAATCCAAAGTTATATCTAAACAATTACCTAAATAAACCCTTAGTACGGCGTAAATACTTCTTTTTCATCAGTTTTTGAATATTAATAAAACAACGCGTTTTCTATATTTACACATTACATTTTTCAAATAGGTATTTGTTTTTATTATACGAAGAAATAGCAAAATTCACGCACGTTCCGCCCATTTTAGCCAGAGCCGCTATGTTTTGTCCCTGTCCCCTTTTAGTACAGCTTCGGCCGTCGGACGGGGTCGGATGCTGGCGGCGTGCGTTACTCACGCACACATACGCGAATTACAAAGCTCGGTGCGCTCTTAAAATTTTAAACACGGGTGGGACAGTGCCTCAATTATTGACAGCTGATTTAATCAGTACTTAGGTAATCGATAAAGCTATGCAGAGTTTATAAGTAAGAAGGTTTGCTAAACAGCGCCTAACAACTTATTTATAAACGCTATTTAAAACTTAAGTAGCGTTTGTAAGTAAGTCGGTCAAACTTTAATTGTTTTTTTTTGTTTTGTTGTCTATTGTGCTTGATCACGGAATACGCGAAATTCAACACTCAATCGACACTTATCACCAAATCGTTGAAGCTATTTTTAAATTGACTAGTATTATTTTAAAGAGCATTGACTCATGCTGAGCGATAACAGAAATTATTTCGGATGGGAAAAGACAACGTGTCGAAAAATTATATTTGCAATTCTAGTTTATTGCTTTATGCCTATGGCAATAAATTCAATTTTCAAAATGCGTGAAAAAAACGCATGATTAGTGTATTTACGAGTTTCAAATAATATTACACGTATTATCCTAAAAGGTAATGGAACGCTAAGTACCTGTCATTCCAAAAGTTATCCCTAAAATATTCAAAAACACTGATAATTCTGTTTACTCGTAGGAACAAATGTATATTATAAATTCAATATACTCAATACAAATATTCTCCATAAGTATTTCTTGAAAACCATAATCATGTAGAAAACTGCCTGCAAGCGTGATATAACTAAAAATTCTGAGTTTTTCGCCATCAAAAAAAAAGAGAAAAAGCCCAGTTATTAATAAACTATGAGTTACTTGTAAAAAGTTAATCTATGGTATTTTTTGCACTTAAAAAGCCAATATATTGAAAAAAAAATTATTTGGACAAAATGTTAAAAATCTTTATTTTTAGAGGTGTTTTTATTATTAGTAAACATTACTTATATGCTTGATTACCGTGAATATCAATTTTAGTACCATGCGATATCTGGTTTATGAAATTTTCTGCATAATATGCGCATGATTTCCTATTTTCTGGGCTTTATAGCAAAAAATTGTAGACCAAACATTTAGCTTTCCACAAGTTATATATTTCCATCCGAAATTATTTCTATATTTTCGCTTAGGTTGTTTCAATACTCTTTAAAAATAATAGAAGTCAAATAAAAAAATGGCTTCAACGATTTGCTGTTAATTGTTAATCGTATATCCACTTACGAGCCTAGGTAAATAGTCTTCTGCCACTTAGGTAGATGCCACCAAAGTCAAAAACAAGAACATTCAAAATTGGTTAAAAAATCGACTGGTCAGCACCTGCTTCCGTAGCATAATTGGAAATGCACCAGGACGATATACTGGAGTAGCGAGTTCAAGTCCCGCTGGAGGTTATATTTTTCCATCCAAATTAATTTCTAACTTTTCGGTTAGCATGCCTCAATGATCTATAGACCATATATGTTCCAATAAATTACTTGAAATGGAACTTACCTTACCAAATAGAAAAATACTAAAATAACCGGCTAAAGAACTTATGAAAGAAAAATGCAAAACTTACGCGTCTTCCTCCCATAAGCCAACACAAAGCAGATCGACAAAATTAAGTACAGCTTCATTTTTTCAGCTTCAGGAGTCACACTGAACGTCACTTTATGGAGTATCTTGAACGACTGTGTTTATTCACAAAGCGTTACAGTATTTGTAGCCCTCGTTAAGGAAAAAACCCGTTTCCTGTAGGGGTTTCCAAACATTGTCACCCCAATTCGTCACTGTTTATCGCAACTACGAAAAACGACTTAAATCTCTTTGAAATCCAATAATTTTTCACTGATCTACTCTCTTGGCACAGTACAAATATTGATCTCTCGGGACGCTTGAGAAGCAATACAAATAAACAATGGAAAGTTGATGCGTGATGTAAAACAACACGACGGTATCCTGGCGGCGCTATCGTCTTTTGTTTATCGCAGCATCTTGTTGCGAACCGTGGAGGTAGCAATTAGGAAAAAGAAAAAGTACTCGGTGAGAAATGTTCTACTTTAGTATTATTTATCGTCAACTAACAGACACAATTTTCGGATAACTTGTAATTTTTTATCTATGATGTTACTCAATCGCGAACACCCTTTTAACTGAAGAATAAAAGCTGTACCTACGGCATTAATTTGCCTTTCTCAAAATAAAAGCCAAAAGTTCGACAAAAGTCGAAGGTTAATGAGTAGCATTTAATAAACACCTTTATCAAAGGGTAAGTAAAGGCCCTTACTTTAAGGTTTATATTACCTGAGCAAACCTGTAAGGAACGTAATGTCATCATCAGGAAGTACCTATTATTTAACGCATTCGCCAAGCACGTGACAAGCCTGATGGTAGGTAGTTAAATTCAAGCAAACATTCAGTTTGCTTGTAATCAGTGGGCCTTGAACCCGAAAGCCCTCTCTGTCGGGTTATCCATTTCCGCCATAGTTCTTGATAAAACATTACAAAATTTGGACTCGAATCGGGGTCGTGTATAGTACCTACATGTAAAATATATTAAACGTCTGCTCGGCAATGTGCCTAAATTGTATTGCGTTTAAATGCCATTTACAAACGTTTGGACTAAGTAGTTATTCGTCTATGTCGCTACTTATTTGAATATTTCGTCATTGGTCTATATCTTACATTGCCTATGTCGCGTTACGCGTTTCGGGCTATAAGACGGCCTTCCTTCGCCCAAAATCCGGTGGTGCTGAACTGCCGACAGCGGCTGCCAGAATCTAAGTCCACCCTAAAAAAGCGTTACGCGTATCACTATATCACTATTGGTCTCTTTCTTAGATATGATTACAGCATGGTAGGTAGAAAGCGCTTTTCACTTGCTACGCCCGTCTTGGGAGAAGTGCCTTCAGCACTTCCCCCTCCAGGGCTATAAAAGGGCCTTCCCTCGCCCAAAGTCCGGTGGAGTTGGACGGCCGACAGCGGTAGCCAACATCAATGTACACATAAAAAAAAAATGTGTCAAACTATTTCTTTTCAAACTCCTTTTATCATATACATTTTTGTCTATTTAATTTTCACCGTGCGGATAAAACCGTGGCATCCCACGGTTTTACCCTAGCTAGTAAACAGTTAGTTCTGCTGCATATGCCGTTCGTAAGATAAGACAGTTAACAGATGTAGCTACTGCTAGGCTAGTTTATTTCGCGTAATTCCACAGCTTTATGTCGTATGGTGTATTGCTGTGGGGATATGCTGCTGAGATAGAGACAATTAATCTTACAAAAGCGTGCAATTCGAGCCATATATGAATTCGTACGTTTCGAACGCTCCGTTTCAATTATTTACATAACCTTCTGATAACCTTCATTTTAATTGATAGCACGAAGCGTCTACTTTCTTTGCATATTTTCTGTTAAGTTCAGTTCAGACTATAAAATGAGTAAACAGTTCAAAACCAGCCTACAGTGA
Organism: Plagodis pulveraria; assembly: GCA_963890685.1. NCBI lineage: Eukaryota > Metazoa > Arthropoda > Insecta > Lepidoptera > Geometridae > Plagodis > Plagodis pulveraria. The sequence continues at coordinate 10,545,084 of OY982950.1, forward strand.
CAACTTTTCAAGAACAAATTATCATAAGAGTACCTACATATACAGGGTTATTTGAAAAAACATAACAACCTCTTAGGGTTGACTTCTGCTAGTCCTAACAAACATTTTGAGATGATTTTTTTTTGTAACTTTTTTTCTATTTTAATTCTAGTTTTTTATTTTGTATTGTGTTTTTGACTGAGCACGAAGACCACTTGATGTTAAAAGTCTCTAGTGCCTATAATTTATTATTTCATATGTTTTATATTGATGTCAATATTCAAAACTCTATACAAAGGGAGCGCGGCGCGGTCCAGTGTAGCCGCGGCGGGCGCTCTTGGCTCGGAGTAGGCATTGTCTTTTACTACGAGACTCAAAACCAAAAACAATAAGTTTTTCTATTACTGTCTGACATTTTTAAGTTCTGTGTCTTGTAGTAAAAGACAATGTCTTCTCGTTTGCCCAGTAATTTCACTAGCTACAGTGCCCTTCACGCTTAACAACAGTACTTAGTGTTTGTATGCTTCTATTTCAAAGCAGAATATCTGACGCTGCTGAAATAACCACCACAACGGGCTCTTGCTGAAGAAACCACCTACAACCTGGTAAGAAACCAGGAAATTCAAATTAATTATGGTAATTCGCCTAAGAACCAAAGTCACCGCTTTCAAATTTGCAAGTTGAAGTGGCAATGGGCGGGCCACATTGCTCGACAAAGTGATAACCGATGTGGAAGAAAGGTTCTCGAGTGGTTACCACATTACGCCGGAAGACGTAGAGTTGGTAGGCCTTCCACTAGGTGGACTGATGATATCGTAATAGTCGCGGGTAGCCAATGGCTACAAGCGCCTTATAGCCATTCTTTGTGGCCTTCTATGGGGGAAGCATTTGTTCAACAGTGTACGTCATTCGGCTGATGATGAATAACAAAAATAAATAACAGACATTGCTGAAGAAATGATAGCAATGTCTCCTGCGACCAAAAGATACTTTTAAAATAAATCACACGCAATTTATTGATCAGAATCTCTAAATTCAAATTTCTGGACAAATACTCGAAGTGTTTGCAGTAGAGCTTGGCTAATCGTTCTTAAAAGACAAATGAGCAACTCGTTGCCAGCTAGTACGAAAATCAATCAAACCAACCAATCAATAAGCCACATATCAGCACAGTTGCAACGTGTTAGTTTCTTCTTGAAGCAGTGATGGCTCAGTGGCATTGGCTATGGACTGCCGCGCAGCAGGTCCATGGTTTGAATCCCGCCCAGAGCTTGAGCTTCACCGCATGGTGGAAGGGCATTTTGCGAATGCTCGCCTGGCTAGCGACCACCCTCAAGTAGGAAATCTGTCGCCAAGCACCTAACGGTGTGTTCCGGCTGCAGTCCTTGAGAGTCAGTGAAATAACAGGCAAAATATGACAGGTATGTCTCAAGGTGATGGGCACAGTGCAGTTCGTCACTTGTGATGAAATGCATCTGTTATAGGCAGAGGATACCGCTTAACATCAGGTGGGCCTTGCGCTAGTTCCTTCACAATAAAAAAATAATAATAATAATAATGGAACCCTAAAAAAAACTTGTAGGCCTAGCTTGCTTCTATCCTTTACCACATCACATTAAAGCAAGAGACTTAGAGAACATAGCCCATAACCAAACAGTAAGTAAAAAATCGAGCAATTGTGAGTTGGACCACACAGCGAGGGCCCCGGATCAAACCAGTTTTTTTTATTTATTATGCATATTTATAGGTTAGTCTTTGACCACTATCTCGCCTGATGGTAAGTGATGATGTGGTCGAAGATGTTGTTCAGGCTAACATAGAATTACTGGCTCTCAAGGACAGCCTTTGGATGCTTGGCGACTACTTGAGGGTGGTAGCTAGCCAGGCGGGCATTCGCAAAATGCCATACCACCATGTTATAACGACTACCGTCCTAAGACAACAACTGGGACCGATGGCTTAACGTGCCCTCAGAAGCACGGAAGCGCTCAGTAGTAATGTCTAGACCTAGACGTGATTTATAAAAATGATTTTTGAAATTCCGAATTTTGAAATATATTTTTTTTTAGAATATTTTTATAATTATAAAATTATTGACAGTTGCTATCCTGAACATATAATTTTTCCTCTCGTAAATTTGTTATAAAAACCAGCCAAGTGTGTTTAAGACTCGCGCACTGAGGGTTCCATACAAACCTGTAAGTATATAATTAAAGTTTTATTGCTAAATGAAATCCATACCATTTTAAAATTATTAAAAATATTTTATTTATATGATGTAACAAAAAACTTATGCTTTTCACAATTTTTCCTTTATCTGTGCTGTAAGACGTTGCTTCGCACCAAACTTTAAGATTCTGAGTTCACGGGACCTGTAGGTTTTGATGCGAGTGTCGAAAATTTGGTACATAAACGGCTGTATCTTTTGATTGCGTTGGCTTAGAAGTTTGATTTTTTTCAACATATAATAGACCTGAGTATTTGATATACATTTCAACTTGATGCCTCCACGTGTTCCTGAGAAAAAGGTTCTTGATAGACAGACAGACGGACAACAAAGTGATCTTAAAAGGGTCCCATTTTTGCCTTTTGAGGTACGGAACCCTAAAAACAACGTTGTTGTAATATTATCAATATTTCATTCGGTCTCAACTCAGGTCCAGTCAGCATAGGAATTTCCATCATTACTTAATACTTACCTATTATTTTTATTACCTCTACTGCTTGTCGTTTAAAGTGTGAATAATCACCAAATTACATACATCGAAATATTAAGTTCTTCGTAATTGAATAAAAAAACGCAATTCCCATTTATAAGTATTTACCACATGAATTATAATTCTTTCAAATATCAGTTAATAGCCATTAGTTCTTGAATGATCGAAGACGTCGTCCAACTTAAATTATATTCCATTGTATTTACTTGCTTGGTAAGTTGTTTCAGAACTTATATTTCACAAAGAATTAATTTAAAACGTTTACATCACACTGATATTATACAGGGTTATTGGTAAAATGCTAACAACCACTTAGGGTTGACTTCTGCTAGTCCTAACAAACATCGAGAACCCGCTGATGAAAAGTTAAACTGTTAAAAGTTTCTTGTTCCTGTAATTTAATATTTCATAGTATATATTACTTAGCTCGATGTAAATATTCAGTTAGTCCTGGATTGAAAGCCGGGTCTACACCGAACAAAAATTGCCATCTTTTGTGTTGCCAACAACTGTTGGTGTACATATTTTGAAAATTGTTTTGAGAATTACTGAATAAAATAGAGAACTTATTGTGACCCTATTTAACAAATGCGTCAGGCACACTGTGTGGCCTCACTGACAAATGCATCTGATATAGGCAGGATATTATTATAGGCAGGCTTAAAACCGTGCTTTTTCCGTCACATTAACAAAAAAAACTTATTTTTTACATTCGGGTGTACAAAACCAAGCAAACGTTGGCAAATATTAACAGAAATCTTTGTTACCAACACGCGTAGGTAACAACGCGTACAACATTTTTGGCGGAGACTACTCGAAATCAATTTTTTTTTTAAACCGGCGGTATGGCTTTATTAACCAAATACTACAAACTATATACAACACAAATGAAATCAATTGGTTGAGCAAAAAACAATATGGAACAATATATACAAATGTATTTGTGTCCAGTATACTTAAACGATATCATTTTTTTTATTTCATTTGGTTTTTATATCATAAAGTCTCTTTTTTGTAACCATGTTCTAAGATCTAGATAAACATAGTCTTACCTTTTCCGATATGCGGTGATGATTGATTAAGTAAAAAAACATTTCGTGGGATTTGGCAGGGTAATAAAATAACAACTATAGATTTTCTGTATGAAACGTATATACCATTCTGCTCAACATTCAATCAATAATAAACGTATATAGGTATGCAACACTGCGTGCACTATTTGGTTCGGTGAGCGTTGAAATAGTAGATTGTTATACAAGGGTCGAAAGGAATCAATTCCCATACGAGGTATTTAGACGCCCGAGCGTAGCGAGGGTGGCTATAGTCCGAGTAGTAATCGATTACTTTCACCCGTGTTAAGCACTCTACTTTTCATTCCGAATATAAGGAAAGTAAAAATAGTAGCTTTTCTAAATTATTCATTAATAATAATAACATGAATATGCAACTATTTAAAATTAAGTAATTGTGATATTAGAAATATTTGTGAAATTTCTAGTAAAATTTTTCTTGCAATATTTACGGACGGCTATCGTCCGAAATGGAATTTATGACTTTCACCCTTGTTAAACACTCTACTTTTCACTACGAATATGAGTAATATAAAAATGTTTTTCTATAATATTTATTGATAACAAGAACATGAGTAGAAACTTTTTAAAATTAATGCACTTATAGTCAAAATAGTATAACTTGCATACGTGTTAAACACTCTAATTTCCAATAAAAATATGAGAATAGTAAAAAAAATTTGTTATTCAAAAACTCTAATAAATAAGTCTAATATATTTTCTGAAAACCATAACATGAGTAGAAGAAACACATATTAGAATTAATCGAGGGATAAGTGCAATTTGCAAAATTAAGTAAATTTTTTGTTACATTTTTTATAATTTTTCCTGCCAATTTATAAATATATCTAGTCTTTTTTAAATTTTATACAATTTTATACTTAAGAAGTATTTTATTAAAGTTGTTTTTAAATTTACCTTTATAAACATAAATAGTGACTAAAATGTTCATATAAGATACACTAACTTGAGAGAGTCACATTAACTCTGTTATAAACTAGTTCTTTTAGCTTTTACATCAACACAAATGTAGTCGTAATTAGTTTTTATAATACAGCAAAGTATTTTAGAACGAAAAAATATAGACGTCTAATTTTGTTTACAACCATGGTTGCCATGGTTACAGTTACAGCAGAGTACCTTAGAACAAAAAAAACATAAACAAGTTGTTACCATGGCAACCATTGTTTACAACAATGGTTGCCATGGTTACAATTCATTCCGGCCCAAGAGAGGGAAGCATTTACTATGAGTTTTTCCCACTCTGAGGTGGGAAGCAGCGTCTACTCAGATACACAGTACAGTCGCTACTCAGATCAAATAAACACTATTTACCGAGTATGAGATATGAAAAGTAAATTACGCGGTTGTGGAACGAAATTGCGCTGGCAATCGTCGGCAATGCAAAAAAAATACCAAAAATACCCCCGCGCGGCAAAAGACATACTGTCAAAGAGTAAAATATCCGATATGTGGGTACTTCAACATGCTTTATAGTAATATCATAATGTCTCGCTGTCTCTACTTTTCTCAAGCTGAATTTCTCGAGACAGAGACCAGACAATTGCCGGGAAATGGCATCCCAGGAATTCCCGGGATTTTTTCTGGTACATATAAAAACAAACTCTAGTGGAGAGCCTCTTTAACAGAAACTGTGTCACCAACTCGTGCTGGCTACACAAAAGTTGCTAACTTTAGATATTTGGAAACTCAGCTATATAAAACATGTTTTCAGGTAGTCAAACGACAATAATGAAGTTCTTCCTCATTCTGGCTATTCACATCGCAGTTGCGTACGGCAATGATCCACAGCGTGTTCTTCCAAGTAATATCAACATCATTACTATTTAAAAAATATATTTATTAAAGCTTTTAGCTGGAACCGACCTGATTGGTAAACTAGCGATATCGCTTACTTACCATTACTTTAGAATGTGGATGAAAATCCTAGCAGGCCATATTTAGAATGGGCAGAAAATGTCCAGGAGTTCATCTCTGTTCATTCTAATTAGACAATAAGATCTGTATAATTTTTAAAAAGATCAACTAACAAAACAGTGTGCTATTTTTATTTTTTTCTGAACTATATTTTAACTTATATGGTTTAATAGCATGGTAAACCACCTTTAATGTATATTTGTATATTTACTTAAATAGTTTTTTTTAGTATTTTATCGAAAACAATGTTTTTTTTTAAATCACTTTAAATTCTATTACTTAGGTAAACATTATTAGGAACTGAAATTGTTTTGTATATATGTCACCGTTTTATTGTACTAACCGTTAGTTTATAATAAATCTAGTTAGATTATAAACTGCCGATAGATTTGTTGTCTTAGGTTTTCGCGATTATTACACACAGTAATTAAACAACTTTAAACGGTTTGTCCCGACGTTTCAAACACTTTGCAGTGATCGTGGTCACGGGGTGACCAGCCGTCAAATTGTAATTATGTGGATCAACAACAATTTACCATAGATCTACGAAAGTATTACAGTGGCCATTAGCAAAATACGTAGGTACAGGTTTTAAATGTATTATTTTTTGGCTTATGTTTAACTTACTACCAGATATATATAGTAGAGTAACATAATTATAACAGACAAAAATAGTAAATGATCACCAAAATTAAACCCGCATTTTAATGTAATCTTATAACCAAAGTTTTAACACCTCGCTATCCTATTTAAGCAATATTACTCACAATAAATCGTTGTTAACCCAAATGTAGTAAATGATAACCAAAAGTAGTATGTCATCACCAAAATTAAATGCTTGTGGCGCATCGCCGGCCGCTGCCGCGGCACGCTCGCTTCTCTCGCTCGGCTCGCGCGTTGTTGTAGTCACAAGTAACTTTCTCGTAACTTCGCTCGTCATCGCACCTAAATATGACTTTGCCCTAGGCTAAATGATATTTAACCTCTCGCTAAAATATAGTGTTCATATACTACATTTGGCGTCCCATTAAAATTTTTGGTAAAACAACTAAGGGTATCAAAGCATTTTATGGTGGTCATTATTTTAAATCCCTTAGTTTTTTTAATGTACAAACTCGAAATGAATATGTTTTTTTTTGTCTGACTATTATTTTTGTTCTTAACTCTGTGAAATGAACTCACGGCACCTATAACTGCGACCAATCAGAGGACGGTTCACAATTTCGCGGGCGATTGTGGATCGTTAGATTATAAACTGCCAGCTAGACATGGTCAGTTTATAATCTGACGAAAATGTAAGCGTTAGATTGTACATTTTAATGTTCGTTCACAATCTATCGATAGTTTATAATCTCACTAGATTTTTTATAAACTAACGTATCGTACAATTATCCGGTGACATATATATATATCATTCTGATAAGGTCGTATTCTAAATTTAAAGTATATATTTCAACAAACATGTCTATCAAAGAAACAAATACGCCTAACCCAAAAAAACATATTTTCGTATATTTTATATACTTGAAAGAATGTTGAATATTTTTAGCGAGTATTAAGATACAGAAGTGTCCAAGGAATGATGCCTTAACGAAAAGATGTCTTATCAATATGGCGAACTCCATGCGACCCAATTTAAAGATGGGCATCCCGGAGCTGAATATTCCTCGCATTGAACCCTTCAAGATGAAATACATTGAACTCAACGCTGATAAAACTGGGCTTGTCCTGAAAGGCGAAGCTTCAAACATAGTGGCAAAGGGTGCAGGTGCATTCGTGCTCAAAGATATCAAGTAAGTAACTTTTCTCTCCACACGAAAAATGTTTGCTTATCATTCGAAATCTGCGTAGAAAAATGCTTTTCATCCGCTAGCGTGGAAAAGATTTTTGAATTTCGAATCTTAATAAAAAATCCAGAAAAAAATATTTTAATTTATTATTATAAGTATCTAACGGGACTTAATCGTGTCGTTATATGTATGAGTTCAATTCGCGAAAGCCGGGCGGCCCGTGGGGAGCCAGGCTGCCCGTAGGGAGCCAGGCTGCCCGTAGGGAGCCAGGCTGCCCGTGGGGTGCCGGGCTCACTCGTCACTATTCTAACAAAAAAGAATAATTGAAATCGGACTACGCGTTAATAAATTACAACTAAGTGTACATTTTGAGTTTCATCCCCTTTCCCGAAAGAACCGTGCTGAATTTCGGGATAAAAAGTATACAATGTTCTTCTTTGTAGTTTGAACTCAAATCGTGTTAAGTTTAATTGAATTCCATTCATTAGTTTTGGAGTGATGCGTGGCCGGGATACAGAAAGACACAGACAATAATAAATAAAAAATACAGTTTTGGCATCAGTATAAGCTGCAGAGTGCTCTCAATTCTATTAGTTTCTTTTTTCTTCAAAATATCTGCCATGTACAGAATTGGATCTGTTACAGTTTTATTATAATGTGTAAAAGTTTGTACATGTGGGATAATAGACTGATACGTCTATAGTTGTCGAGTCTTTTTATATCTTCCATCTTATGAAGAAGTATTATGACAGCATTATTCCAGGCCTACGGTACTCTTGATTCAAGCAGGCATTGCGTAAATAATACCGCAAGAGCATTCTTAAATATCACTGTTGTGCCCTTTATCATTTCTGTAATAATTCCGTCCTCTCCTGGAACCTTGCGGTGTTTCAGCTGGCGTAGCGCGAATTCTATTTCATCTAAAGTGATGTCTGGTAGGTCTTCCGAACCAACGTTTTGAACTGAGGCCCTCTCTCTTTGTGTTGGTAGTGTGCTTCGTGGGTCTTGAACTCTGCTTCTGTATAGGTCATCGTAGAACCTTTCAGTAACCTTTAAAAGCTCCTGTCTATCTGTTACAATATTACCATGTTCGTTGATGAGGTTGCAGATCTGCTTTCTACCCGAGCTTAACTTTGTTTTCATAACTTTTTTGCTAGTATTAGTGTCTAAAGTTCTTTCCATAATACCTTCTTCGAATTTCTTAAGATCTCGTTTAAGATTTTTTCTAATTTGATGTTGTAATGCCGAGTACTCAGGTGGTTCTGCATTTTCATCATTTTGCATTAGCCTTCTTTGTTCAATGAGGTTAACCGTCTCAGCTGAAAGTTTCTGGTTCTTTGCTCTGATACACGTTTGGTGTAATAATTTTAATAACAGAGTTCATTATATTTGTTAGATAATCGTTGAGTTATTCTATAGTCATCTGATCTACGGACTTTTTAAGTGATTGTTATATCAGATCTTTATAGATATCACTGTTGTGTCTGAGAGCTTCGACTTTATAATCATATGTCAAGTTCTTCTTGATCACAAGTTTTCGTCTTTCTTTCTTGATGTTGAAGGTACATAAAGCGCGAACAAGTCTATGGTCGCTTCCTGTAGAAAAGGTACTGAGACATTACTAATTGTACCCTTTTTATCTGTGATGATGTAACAGTATTAATTCTTGTGTATGCCATTAGAATGATATGTATACCTATATGTACGGGTTAGTTACTTTTTTTATGGAGCGTGGCATATCTACTAATTATTACCATAAGAACAAAAAAAAATATTTCGTGTACACGATGGATGCTTATGCCAATCCATAGGGTTAGTGATTTTAAACCATTGGTATTCTGGGACAATCAGAGTTACAACTGCCACCTTTTAAAAATTATTATGGAAAACCAACATCATTATTCCAAACTTAAAATATTGATACTAAGATTCATACCACGGCCGTCACGATACAATATGTTCATATAGCGCTATCTTTATCGCACAAATGTCTTGATTCAATGCATGCAGCCCGCTCTCACGTTGAAGTACTAATGTAAGTTTAATATAGTGACATGTGGTAGTACAAATTATAATTGTTAATGTAAGGTTGAAATAAGACTGAATTTAGATATGGGAGTTGGCACCCTGGCCTAAATGACCGCCCCGCTACTGAGATAAAAGGCTTTGAAAATCTGGATAGTGTGGTCAGCCACACTCTCAATCTCGGAAACTATGCAATAACTTGAAGTGATTATTTTTGTGATATGTTCTGAAAACTCTTTAGCAGTTGCTGAATTTTGTTTTATCCAAATCGAAGAAATGCCGCTTTGAAAAAGTCTGAATGGTATTATTGAAGACCAATTCAACTTGACCTCCAGTATCAGTATCAATGTTTGCGTAAAGTTAGGTGGTTTTTTAATTTGAATGACTATTTCGCCTTTATTATTGCCGTATAGCTTACGTGGCTTCTGTACTGGTAAAATCGACTAATCCACCCTGAAGGCGAAGCTGTCATAGGTACTTAAATGGAAATATGGACTTTCTTCAGTATTTGAATATATTACTTAAACTTTGCAGGTAGATGATATGAAGATATATCGAATGTATATATTATGTACCATGGGGTAAAAGCACGGTGCAGTGTCACGCCTTGTGTTGAGATTCAAAACATGGGGTGTCGCTGCAACTGGAATGGGCAAGTTGCAGTGACACCCCGGTGGTGTTTACTATCAGGTCACTTGTCCCTCTTGTCACTTGAAACAATAAAAATGTAACTAATATCTCATTAATATTGCTCTTTTGTAGTTTAATAAATAACAGTATAACAAATCACTGATTAAGTAATAGTACCTATTATATTTCTCTATGGTACCTACATACATAAATTATTTATTTATATTTTTGCACGAATAAGTGTAGAAGGAGGACTTAATGCTATGTAGCATTTTCTACCAGTCAACCAAGAAAATGGTACTAATATAAAAATTACGAATCTGTCGCTTAAATGCGTTTTTGGACGTAGCTTTTTTGATATCCATTGGTAACGCGTTCAGAATAATCAGAATAATCAGAATAATCAATTTATTGGTAAGAGTCACATGTCACAAAATTATTATTATAACTTAGTTTATCAATACAGTTAATAATTTCAATTATATTAAAGTAAATAAAATTACATATTATTATATGTCATAAAATTATAATTATAGCTAACATTAACAATACAGTTATAATGTCAATTATCATATTAATAAAAATATTTATGGAAAACAAATTAATTAAAAAATTAATTATTCAAATATTATACTATGTTTTTCACATATTCGTCTACACTATAAAACGCCTTCTCGAGGAGCCACGATTTAAGAATGCGCTTAAATGTAGGGAGGCTAGGAGCTGAGACTACATGATTCGGTAGGTGGTTATACAACTCTTCACACACGTTCCACAGCCTGATAAGTAAGGACAACTGAAAAGGAAGTCTGACAAAGATGTTCAGTGATGAGGGAATGAGCGCAGCAGATTTTGGGCAGATCTAAGTTCACGGTTATGAGAGTCAGTTAAATATTGAAACATGTCTTTCAGATAATTTGAAGTGTTGGGAACATTGAACCCAATTTTTTGACAGTGGAAGAGAAAGGAATAATTGAGCCGTTAAAAGTTACAGGTGAATAATCAGCTAAATTAATTGCAGCAAGCTGGCGCGAACTGCCAATCACGATAGCTTGACATTTATTAGGGTTAACTCTTATAACAAAGTTGTCAGACCACGTTTGTAAGCGGACAAGGTCATGGTTCAGAGCAGTTATCGCAGTATTAAGGTTTTCAACAGGCGCAAGTTGATGGTCGTCAGCATATACTTAAATGAAAGTTATTTGCAGCTGGAAGAGAGGAGATCCATAAAAAGACACAACAGGAGGGGAGATAAAATCCCAGTTTGAGGTACGCTAGCTTCAACCACTTGCCAGTTAGAGATAACCGAGCCATTCCGTATGGCTTGACGACGGTCTTGAAGATATGAAGTGAACCAACAGATGGAAGATTGTGAGAAATCGAGGTTAGAAAGCACCCCCAGGATTAAGTCATGGTCTACTGCATTGAAAGCATTACTGAAATTACTACTACCGTGACTAGAGTATTTTCCATATTTAGTTGAATATCTTCCGTTACTTTCAAAAGGGCGGTTGTAGTACTATGCCCTGCTCTGGAACCTGACTGAAAAGGATTAAATAGGTTTGATACAAACAGAAAATCTGTGACTTGCCTGTGAACTTCAGATTCTATAACCTTTGATAAGAATGGTAGAATGGAAACGGGACGATACTGATTAGGGAGCGTCGGATTTACAGCTTTAGGAAGAGGAAGTACTTGAACTTGGCGCCACTGGTCAGGAAATTGACCAGAGCCAAGAGAGAAATTGACGACGTGGGCGATGGCGGGGAGAATTCGATTTAATATGTGTATTATCTTTATGCGGTCTATTCAATATTTAACGACTGATACAGTTGCTAATATAGTTCAGTTACCTATTGAATGTAAATACGTACCAATATACCAACACTAAAAATAGGTACATATGTCAGCCAGCATATAAATATCGCTTCCTACTAGGCTTATATATTGAAATCGCTCGTAGCGAAGTTTACTTAGCTGTTCTCAACCGATCAGCAAAGTTAAGCAACGTCGCGCGCGGTCATGAGTTGGATGGGTGACCGCTAGTGACATTACTACTGAGCGTTTCCGTGCTTCGGAGGGCACGTTAAGCCGTCGGTCCCGGTTGTTGTCTTAGGATGGCAGTCGTTATAGCATGGTGGTAGGGCACCCTGGCTAGCTACCACTCTCAAGTAGAAAATCTGTCGCCAAGCACCTAACGGTGTGTTCCGGCAGCTGTCCTTGAGAGCCAGTACTTCTAGGTTAGCTTGAACAATATCTTCGACCACATCATCACTTACCATCAGGTGAGATAGTGGTCAAAGGCTAACGTATCATGAATAAAAAAAAAACTGGGTTATTCCTGCCTAGGTATAACAAAACCGCGCGTTAACCTACGTTAAAAACAGTAAAAATGGAACGCGGGTAATAGTACTAATTAACCTATATTTTATCAATAAAAAAAAATACATTGTAAGAATCTCATCCTTAGCCTAAGAATTTAAATGAGATAAAAATATTTATGAAATATACTAGCACAGAGACGGTAAGTAACGAGGTAGGTAGTAGGTACACACCCACTTTTCGCAGTAAAATACATAAGGACCTACCTATTTACCTAAACATTCTAGGATGCATACGTCATTCAGCATATTGACAAGATTCGTCGTCCACCGCTTGCGGGTGGAACCTAGATAAATGCCGTAAATAATAAAATAAAAGACGTTTGTAAACACTACCCATTTAAAACTACTGTGCTAAAAGCCTTATCGGTATAAGTATGAAAATGGAACAGTTAGTACACTAAACTATGTTCTGTTGCTAAATTCTTGGAATTAAAGGCTCTAAAACTAAGACGGCAATAAGGTCACTTTGATTGTTTACTTCTCGACACAGCTCTTCGATCCGCGCTCCGGCTCTCCGCTCCGGCGCAGCTGCTGCCGGCAGCGGCCCCGGCACAGTGCGAGTTTGATGCTCTGACGTAACAAGTTTGACCAGCGGAGACGGGAATTCTGTTAAGCTAATCTATGAGATACTCATCAGTTGTTGAAATGCGCTTACGTTCATTGTTAGGTAATCTAATTAGCACCTTTCCTTCTCTTGTCCAGCAACGAGACACTCCGAAATGATTACGATCCGAAGTGTAGATGTTCCGCCATGAGCGAGTCAAGAATTCACTCAAAACTACCGAAGATGATTTTAGCCGTTTCTTCTCATTCCAGTTCGGGTTTCTAGTATGTAAGTCTACAAATCTGACAAGCATAGGTTGACTGTGTGAGGCCTGTGAGTTAGCCTGATCGCCTCAGCGGTAACACATTCTAATTTCCGATGGTTGTACATCACTAAATTTCATTGTAGATCGAAGGATATCAAGAATCACTGCGCGGCAATCTCCATTACTCTTTTCTGGTATTCCACTGAACAGAAGCGCGTTACGCCTGTTGTAACAGTCAAGATCATCTACTTGCACCATTAACGATCTGTAGTATATGTGGGTACCGTCGTATAAAATATATCAGTTGTGTCACCGACTTCGTGTTTTATTGTGCACGCTCCGTCCATATTTCTCTTAATATTTAACTGGCGACGAGGAAAAGTACTTGAAAGGACTAAAATCGAGTGTTAACGGTTAATTAAAATAATTGATTAAAATGCCAATCGGAAAAATCGAACATTTCGACTTATCTAGTAAAAAGTGGTCATCTTATGTTAGACGCGTGGAACAGTTTATAACCTTAAACGAGATCAAACCGGAATTGCAAGTGGCTACCTTAGTTACGTTGGTTGGAGAAGCTACCTATGATTTAATGTGTGATTTGTGCGCTCCTATTAATCCAGAGAATAAAACATTTGAGGACTTGGTGAGAATAGTCGGCGACCACCTCGAACCCAAGCGTTCTGAGATAGCAGAACGCCATGTTTTTAGACTTCGACGTCAAAATACATCCGAGAGTCTCAGCGATTATTTGCAAATCTTGAAACATTTGGCAAGTACTTGTAATTTTAAGAGTAACCTCGAAGAAAACCTGCGGGACCAATTCGTTTCGGGTCTCGCCAGTGATGAGATGAGGTCGCGGCTTTTTGCCGAACAAACTTTAACATATAAAAGAGCGGTTGAGATAGCTTTCGCGCTCGAGGCGGCTGAACGCAACGCTCAGGCGAGCAGTTCGGGCTGCACGAGTACAGGAGCACCGGGAGCTGTGGAGCCACTCCATCGGGTGACATCTTCAGGGCCGCGTATCGGCGAAGGGTCGGGCCGCGGCCGCGCGGGCGGTGGCGGCACAAGCGGTACCGCTGCGGGCTCGCAGGGTACGCCGTCATGCTGGCGGTGCGGCAGGAACCATTACTCGACTAACTGTCGTTTTAAAGGTTATACGTGTGATGTGTGTGGTCAGAAGGGCCATCTAAAATTAATGTGTAAACGAGCCCCTCGTCAGGTGGTCGAAAAGGGGCGCCTGTCCCAAAGAGGTGGACAGAATTATATGGAAAGTGATACGGAATCGGAATGTGATATGTTCAACCTAAAGGTTTGTAATAGTGATGATAAGCCCTATTCGGTGCAAGCGGTGGTGAGTGGCAAGTTGGTGACTTTTGAACTGGACACAGGCAGTAAGCTATCTGCGATTAATATGCTATTTTACAAAAAACATTTTGCAGAGCTACCGATTGTTGATTTCAGTATTTGTTTGCATTCCTACACAGGTTCATTAATTGAAGCTATTGGTTATGTTATGGTTGACGTAACAATGGGAACGCACACCGCGGGAAATTTAAAATTGTTTATCATTAAAAATGGTGGACCACCACTTATGGGACGGTCATGGTTACGGCAGTTGAAAATTGATCATATTCAAATTAATGAGATGATGATGAATATAGTAAATGATAAATTGGTTGATGAATTAAAACGTGAATTTCCCACGGTGTTCGCACCAGGTCTAGGCACATGTACAAAACAAATAACACTAAGACTGAGTGATCCAACGCCAATTTACATTAAAGCAAGACCCCTACCATTGGCTCTGCGTAAGCCAGTGGAGATGGAGTTGGAACGACTCGAGGCAGAGGGTACGATTCGGAAAGTTGAGTATTCAGATTATGGGACCCCCATTGTCCCCGTCATAAAAAAATCGGGTGATTTACGAATATGCGGAGACTATAAAATTACTGTTAACCCTAAGTTGATTCGGGAACCGTACCCAATGCCACGCATCGAGGAGCTATTTGCAGCACTGAGTGGTGGCGACAAATATTCAAAAATCGACCTTACGCATTCATATCAACAATTGGTATTAAATAAGGATTCTCAGGCATGCACTGCAATCTCCACACACGTCGGTAACTTTGTTTATCAAAGAACCCCATTTGGGCTTTCATGTATTCCTGAAAAATTTCAGAAATTTATGGAAGAAACCCTAAAAGGGCTAAAGGGAGTGGCTTGTTTCATGGATGACGTGGCCGTGACAGGCCCCAATAATTCTGAGCACATATTAAATTTGAAAGCTGTTTTGGAACGGTTACGTAAGGTCGGTTTAAGAATCAAGCTTGAAAAATGTGCTTTTATGCAGGAAAGCATAACTTATGTTGGTTTTATTATAGACAAGCAGGGATTGCATCCAGACCCAAGTAAAATAAAAGCAATGGTTGATGCGCCTCCGCCCAAAGATATAACCCAACTGCGGTCTTTTCTCGGGTTGGTGAACTATTATGCTAAGTTTATGCCGCGTCTTAGTACGGTTTTACATCCATTACATCAACTGTTGCGTAAAAATTGTGCTTGGGCCTGGACAGATGAATGCCAAAAGGCTTTTAAAAGTGTTAAAGAAACTATATCGGGAGACAACGTATTGGTTCATTATAACCCTGACCTACCTCTAGTTCTCTCCGTAGACAGTAGTTCGTATGGCATAGGCAGCATTTTATCGCACCGTTACCCGAATGGCGATGAGCGCCCGATTTGCTTTGCATCGCGGACCTTAAATTCTGCTGAAAGATCGTATAGTCAACTTGATAAAGAAGCTCTGGCTATAATAACTGGTGTGACTAAGCATCATCAGTTTCTATACGGTCGTCATTTTATTATTAAGACGGATCATAAACCGTTAACTTTTATTTTTGGCCCAAAATTTGGGCTGCCACAAACGGCAGCCAGTAGGCTACAGAGGTATGCTACCAAGTTGGCGTCCTACGATTATGAGATACAATTTGTTAAATCAAAGGCTAACGGAAATGTGGATGCACTCTCCAGGTTGCCTTTGCCACGCGAACACAAGGAGTCGGATTCAGTGTCCTATTTAAATTATGTCGAAGATTCGTTTCCTATAAGTGCCAAAGAGGTGGCTGTGGCAACACAAAATCTAGAACAAATTTATTATTATGTGATCAATGGCCAATCAATTGGCCCGCGGTTGTTACGTGCGAAAGTGAAAAGCCTTTTTTCTTTAGGAAAGACAGTTTGTGCGTGGACAAAGGTTGTTTATTATACAACTGTAGAGTAATTGTACCCGATGTCCTTAGAAAGCAAATACTTAGGGAACTTCATGAAGGACATTTAGGGGTAGTTAAGATGAAGAACACCGCCAGGAACTATGTTTACTGGCCTAATGCTTACAACGAAATTGAAGAGCTCTGTAGGGCATGCGATGTGTGTAGACAGCAACGAGATGCTCCCGCGCGATCTTTATTGCATCCCTGGGCGTTCCCTACACGCCCTTGGCAAAGAATACATATCGACTTTGCGGAATTTCAGGGGATACATTATTTAGTAAGCGTCGACGCCCACAGTAAGTGGATTGAGGTGCAAAAGATGGCGGGCACGACTGCTCGTGCTACAATTTCGAAACTACGGGAGCTATTTTCACGTTTTGGTTTACCGTCTCAGGTAGTTAGTGACGGAGGACCGCCATTCGCTTCAAACGAGTTTTCAAATTTTATGACAAAAAATCTCATTACTCATACAATCACGAGTCCATACCGGCCGGCTGGGAACGGTGCTGCTGAAAATGCCGTGAAATCGGTCAAGCGAACCATGAAGAAGGCAGCTCACGAAGGAGCCGATATTGACACCGCAGTATCAATTTTTCTTTTTCACTATCGTAACTGTGAACACGCTACCACGGGAGTTGCGCCAGCGGTGGCAATGATCGGTAGACGGCTACGTAGCCGCTTGGATTTGCTACGGCCGAGCGCCGAGCTTGCCAGCGAAGGTGCTGCGTCGCGCGACCGACCGCCCGCCGCCGAGCGGAGCGTTGCGCTCGGAGACCACGTGCTCGCAAGGGAATATCGCACTGGAGATAAATGGACCCCGGCCGTCGTTACCGAGCGGGAGGCTCCGCTCACCTATCGTGTACGTTGTTCAGATGGTCGCGAATTAAAAAGACATATCGACCAATTGTTGCCTGACAATAAGCTACGTACATCTTTGCGACATTCGTTTGTACCTATAAGCGAGCCGAACACAAAAGAAATCACGAATGTCGATCAGAAATTTAAAGATTCTTCCCAGAAAGCCACAGACACCTTATCTCCTACTTTAAATAATAATTCAGTACACAACAATGAATCACCAAATCCGACTCAACAGTCTACTGATCATAATAATTGTGCACTAGATAATACGTTGCACGTACGCCCTATAAGATCTTGTAGGAGGAAGTACACGGAAAAAAATGGGTCCTGAGAAAGTGTCAATCCAAGAATAATATTTATCTCGGGAGTATTGTTTAATCTCAAGTATATATTTACTTAAAATAAAAATATATTCTTGAGTGCAGTAAGGTCATTTTCTCAAAGATAAATAATATTATTCTCACCATATATTTTTACATCAAGAGTATAACTATTGGTCAGAGATATTTTTGCTCTTAACTTTAGAAATTAGTATCTTTTTGAATGATATATTTTATGAATTCTCATTCTGATTACGTACGGAGTTAGCGTAAGAAATCTGAAATTTTATCCAAGAATAATAAACGTTTTATTGGATTAAGAAAATGTTTCCATTCTTTCAACAACAATGGGCTTAATACAAGAGATTTCTTTTGTTCATTTAAAATAATTGAGAGAAGTAAATGACAAGGATATACATATGTCCGAGCAAGAAAATTATTCTCCTCTTAAAAATGACAGTTTTCTAAATCTGAGACATATATTGTTTTATTAATCTATGAATTTGTATTGTTATGCTGAGATACATTGGATTTACAACAAAACTATATACTTTATATAACCAAGACAAATATCTCAACTGCAGAAGTGAGTTATATTAGATAGAGAATTTTAAAGTTGTCAAAGCAAAAGTAATTGATTGTTAATTGTTGTATTTATTCATCTTTAGTGAAGAAATCAAATCTTGATCTGTGTTTGATTGTTCTTAATATTTATTTGATATTGTATTCTTTAGTTAAGAATCTTCGATTAACAGGAAAACAATATATTTTATTGAACCAAGAAAATACATGTCCATTATAGACAGAAACTTATCTAACTAAAATAATTTTAAAGTTTTTAAGCCAATAGTCATATATTCTTAATTGTTATAGTAATTTATCTTCAGTAAAGAAAACAAATCTTGATCTTAAACCTTTATTCTTGATTAATATTTGTTACGGTATTATTAGGTAAAGATACATTAGTGTTAAAGCAAAACAATTTTATTTTATAACTAAAAAACTAAATCTCGATTGCAAAGGGTGATTTATATTAAATGAAGAATTTCAAAGTTTTCAAGTCAATAATGAATGATTCTCAATTGCTAACGTAAATCATTTTCAGTAAAAAAAAAACATCCTTGATTGATTACTGATACGTTGTTCTTAGGTTAAGAGGCATTAGCATCACAGCAAAACTGTACTCTTTATTTAACCAAGAAAATAAATTTCAATGGCAGAGAATGACGCATATTACAAGAAGAATTTTAAGTTATTGAGTCAATAATGATATATTATTAATTGTTGAAGTTATTCATCTTCACTTCAGAAAACGAATACTGAACTTAAGTGTACCATGTTCTTGATTGATATTTGATACGATATTCTTAGGTTAAGAGATATTAGATTAACAGATCAAACTATATCCCACGTTGAACCAAGAAAATATATCTCTACTGTAGAGAGTGACATAGGTATCTTACATGAAGAATATTAAAGTTTTCAATGCAAAGTGATAGATTGTAACATTAGTTACTCATCTTCAATAAAGAAAAGCAATCTTGGCTTAAAATTTATGTTTTTGGTCTCCAAATATACAAGATTATTGGTAAAATGCTAATAACCTCTTAGGGTTGACTTTTGCTAGTCCTAACAAACATTTCGAAATGTTTTTTTTTTGTTTTTTCCCCACCTTGTGAATAGAGTTTTGAACCATTAAATGTAGAAGTCAAACCAATATATATCTACATACTTGTAAATGATATACATCATACTGTATCAGCCGGATTGTCCACTGAACAGAGCCTCCCCCATTAAGAGGGTTTGCCATAATCCCCACGCTGGGCAGGCGGCTTGGGGCTTGCAGTTTTGGGTATATATTCCTCAGAAGGCGCTGCTGCCCACCTTCTGGTTTGCGTGGCGCTGCGGCCCACCCTTTGTCACCTTTTACGAGATCCTGGGTAGAGATGGGGGGTGACATTTTAGCCCGGCACCCCACCACACCATATCAGGAATAAAAAAAAACAAACAGAATTAAAAAAAACAGTTTTCTTCACTGGCTCTTCAATCAAAACCATGAATTTGAAAGTAAAAAGACAAATTTCCAGTCAAGAATAACTATTTCTCCATTAAAAATGTGTATTTTCAGACCAAGTACTCAGTTTTTAGTTTGAGATGGTTTTCTCTGTTCCCAATTTTATTTAGTGTTGCAATATTTTAGTTCTCCCTGGAGTTTGTCTAGTTCTCCCTGAATGTGGGGAAACTACTGAACCTAAGAATACTTTTCATCATGAGCAATATTGCATGCTGAATAAGCTTGTTTCAATTCATATTAAGAATAAAATATGTATATTATCTTTTGAAAAATATAAGGTTACTCAGCTTATATGGACTGGGAGTCTAATATACTCATAATACAACGGCAAAGCGGCAGGGTTTGAACCCCGCTAGTGCCCCAATATATTGATTCGTATCTGAAGTAGGGCTGGTACTAGTGTTTTAAAACCTATCTCCATGCACTAAATCTTAAACCCGCTGCAGGAACCCATGGACCACCCACGTGGCAGTTCATACTCACTGCCATAAATGGCGAAGGCCAAGGCCTAGAGGACCTATTTGTTAAGTTTGGGTGCATATACAATACTCACGAGGTCTATCTCAAAAACTAAACTTGTGATGGATCAGAAATTTCGTTAAGTTATGATATTTAATCAAAGTCAAAGTCAAAATCATTGATTCAATTTAGGCATCTACGAAGCTCTTATGAAGGTCATATACAAATTTGAATATTGAAATATTCTACAATATACTGCCAGGTTCAACAAAAAAAATTACAGAGCCACTGCAAGAACAACGGGTAAGAAACTCGGGACCATTAATTTAAATGTCTTTTAACAATATTTTACACACTGTATAATAAAATAATTACAATATTTAAAAATTAAAAATAAATAATTTTCCACGTGCAACTTGAACTTTCCTTCTGTGAGCGTTGTAATATGTTATTATAAAACCGCACACAATTAACCTTTTTACTTTTGTCTTTGCTCACTAAAACCTGGTACCGCGATTTTATCTTTACTTCTTGTGTTGTAATCGTGATTGTCACTGTTTTTTTTTACGATCTTTCAAAATAATTTCAAATATGTACAGACTCTCTAATGATACAGCCATAGGTAATCATCTATTTCTTACAAATACTGGCTGTATTTAACACAAATCGTCAACCTAAATGTAAAGTTATTCGAATGTGCTCATTTGGTAATAATCACGATACGAATATGTTTCGGGACTTTATAAGGGCGATGGTGGCTACACACAACACAATTTGCGTTGCGAGCGAAATGTACACGCGCCGTGGCATGGCCAATGGCATTTTCGTAAATTTTGTTTAATATAGTGTTATAAAGTGAATATTTGTTCAAGTTGTGCTTGAGATAGCAACCTAACTTGTGTTCATTTAGGTAAGTTTGTTCTTTACTATATAAATAACTCTAGAGAGTCAAAAATATCCATCATATTTGCTGCTAGATTTTCTTTGCCTGGAATGTGCTGTGTGGCTACACTAAGTTGGTACACCAAGTTAACGAACGGTAGTTTCGTAATACATAATTGTATTACATACCTACTCATATATAGAATGAAAGATAACTCTTTATGATAGAGATCAACAGCAGGCTGATGTTGGTAAATAACCCTTATATATTATTATAAATGCGAATGTATTTTTTGTGTTTGTTTATGTGTCTGTTCCTCGTTATTTATTCATAATAAATTTCGATGTATATATATTTACATATCCTCTCTACACTATATACACATAGATTTTTTTGTTAGATAAACCTACATTCAAGAATATACATGTGGTTTTTTCCATTCCAGATCAAAAATTCACCAACGAAACACAAGTGTTACGCTACTCAATACCCCCAAGAGGAAGACTAAACAAGAGTAGATTTTTTTCCACGTTGGAGCAGATTGTGAACTTTGTTATTGTTTTTCAGGTAATTTCATCAAGTATAAAACACATATTTAAACAATTTAAAAAATATTATATTATATATTTTTCTTATGATGTTAGGATATCTCATCAAATTATCTATTACATACTAAAATATAATATATATACACAGTCAGTATTTTACAGTAGTATAGTAGTTAGTATACAGAACTTTTAAAACTGTGCCTAATCATGTTTCATGATTCTGTATAGATTATAATAATGATTAACCGCTAACTTGCAGTTTAGATGATTTATGTGTGATAATCATCTAACGGGGCCTTCTGGAAGCTGACTTTGAAAGACAGTTCTAATTTTATTTAAGTTTAACCTGTTTGCTATATTTTACCACTTACTCAAAAATATGTGATTGTGGCCAAAATATGCCTACCATCTATAAAAAGTTTATGGATTGTGCAATATTTTCACTGTAGCTCTATTTTTTAGGATCCTGGAGATATCCAAACTAAACTGGAGGAGATGAAGAAAAGGCTCGACTCAACAAGCGAAGTGTTTAACCATACTTTATATTATAACATAACATAAAATGTGGTGCTGATTATAATGAGAAAAAAATAATATTATTTGGTGGTAGATAAAGGTGAAAGTTTGTAAGTGTGTTTGTATGTTTATTAATTCTTCACGCTCAAATGGTAGGACCAACTTTGATATAATTTGGTATGGAGGTAGATGAAGCACTGGATTAACACATAGGATACTTTTCATCATCATCTATCACCACGCGGGGTGTAACCGCGGGGCGCAGTACATAATTGTTACAATTAAGTATAATATTTTTGATAATGATAATAAAAAATTGTATGCTTCTTAATTTATTTTATAAATAAATAATTTTCACCAGAAAATATGTATTGTATTTTATTTATTTTTACGATGATAGATGTTTTTTAGTTGATACCTTTTAGAACTACACTTAACTATTAACCTACTTTATTTGCAGACTTGAAAAGCGGAGATCAGATTGGAAGAACTGGACAGTGCACCAGGCTTTATTTTCTGTAAGTGAGTTTTTGTTCTTGTTGACTAACTACACGTTTTATATGAATATCTTTTTGTATATAGTAGAAAATATCAATTATCTTGTTCTTATTCAGTTTTTCAATGATGAAATTCGAAGCATAGTTTATTCGAGTTTTTTTTATTCATAAAAGGTTTTTGTGTAGGTATATCTCATTGCATACTAAGGAAAATCTTACGTAACTGTAGTTTTATTTGTATTTCAGTGAAGTTTCAGTTTCAAATAAAGAAGTTCTTTTCTAGGTAGTACGGCATTAATAATAATTTGAAGAACAACGATAGCTTCATTAACAATTTCACAGTTTGCTGAATCATATTAACTGAGACTTCTTCCAATCAAAACACTATAATTGAACTAAAATAATTAATATGTTGTACAACATATATGAAGTTCAAATTAAACAAATCTGAGCTCCGTATGAAACAATTCATGAGTTGAATCTAGAACTGAGACTTCTTATAGTAAAAGGCACTATCATTCAACCAAAATAATTGATATTATTCACAAAATACTATTTGATCTTCATATGCAACACTTTTATGAGTTGAACCAAGAACTGAGACTCCTTGCAGTAAAACGCACTATTATTGAACCAAGATAATTTATATTTTTCACACTATATAATCTGATCTCCGTATGAAACATTTAGAGAGTTGAACCAAGAACTAAGACTCCTTCTACTAAAATACACTATTATTGAAGCTAGAAAATGGATAGTCTTATCAATATATTATCTGATTTCCATATGAAACATGTAATGACTTGAACCAAGTAATGAGATTTCTTACAATAAAACGCACTATTATTTTACCAAGACGACTAAAATTTAAATGTAAAACATGTAATTATTTTGAACAAGAACTGAGGTTTCTTCCAGTGAAATTCCATTGTCGAGTCAAGAAATCTGATATTCTATCCGTAGACAATTCGATCTTCGTGCAAAATACTAATTCTTTTGAACCAATCAATACAACTTTTTCGGGTAAAACACCCATTAGAATACTAAGATCAAAACTACTTACAGTAAAACACTTAATATTGAATTGAGAACTGAAAATTCTTCACCGGAGAACATTAATTATTCGTTCTATATAAACTGATCTCCGTATGAAAACATGTACGTGTTGAAGCCAGAATCATGGTTTCTTAACTTAAATAAGTTACAATATTCAGATATGAA
Organism: Plagodis pulveraria; assembly: GCA_963890685.1. Taxonomy (NCBI): domain Eukaryota; kingdom Metazoa; phylum Arthropoda; class Insecta; order Lepidoptera; family Geometridae; genus Plagodis; species Plagodis pulveraria. Next base: position 10,569,077 of record OY982950.1, read on the forward strand.
GATTTTTTGTTTACCTAAAAGTAATTTTCTTGTACGAAGAAAACTATGTTGTTGGTCTAATTAAAATATATACACAGAAGAATATATTTTACTAGAAGGAAGAATAATATCTTAACTGAACTATTTATGTACTTAATAGTAAAATATATTTTTTTCTTATTAGAATCTAATGAATGAGTGAACGAATGAGTTCATTTATTCAAGTAAGGATTGTTTTAAATATGAGAATTTCAGATTCTCTAAAATAGAACAATGATTTACTTAGACAGAGACATGACTACTTTTTTTTATGAAGAAAATAATAATATTAGTTAAAGTATATAAATACTTGCACGAAAAATTATTAACAAGACAAATATTTACTAATCACAAGAATATATTGTTTTCCCCATATATGAAACACGGAATGTCTTGACCAATAGATATATTCTTGATTTGACACAATCTTTTTTTTCCGTGTAGATGCATGTCCTGTGCCAATCATTATGTAGGTAAAATTTAAAATACCTACCTGTTGTTTAACCTAGCTATCCGCTTCCTACGTATTTTTTGTTAAATTGTAGTCAACGCGTTTTTTTTACGTTATCCAGTTGGTAAAACTAAGTTAATATCTATATTAATCGTACACGGAAAAAAAAGATTGTGTCAAATCAAGAATATATCTATTGGTCAAGACATTCCGTGTTTCATATATGGGGAAAACAATATATTCTTGTGATTAGTAAATATTTGTCTTGTTAATAATTTTTCGTGTAAGTATTTATATACTTTAACTAAGATTATTATTTTCTTATTAAAAAAAAGCAGTTATGTCTCTGTCTAAGTAAATCATTGCTCTAATTTAGAGAATCTGAAATTCTCAAATTTAAAACAATCCTTACTTGAATAAATGAACTCATACGTTCACTCATTCATTAGATTCTAATAAGAAAAAAATATATTTTACTATTAAGTACATAAATAGTTCAGTTAAGATATTATTCTCACTTCTAGTAAAATATATTCTTCTGAGTATATATTTTCATTAGACCAACAAAAGAGTTTTCTACGTACAAGAAAATTACTTTTAGGTAAACAAAACATCTTCTTATCTGAATATTGTAACTTATTTAAGTTAAGAAACCATAATTCTGGCTTCAACACGTATATGTTTTCATACGGAGATCAGTTTATATAGAACGAATAATTAATGTTCTCCAGTGAAGAATTTTCAGTTCTCATTTCAATATTAAGTGTTTTACTGTAAGTAGTTTTGATCTTAGTATTCTAATAGGTGTTTTACCAGAAAAAGTTGTATTGATTGGTTCAAAAGAATTTGTATTTTGCACGAAGATCGAATTGTCTACGGATAGAATATCAGATTTCTTGACTCGACAATGGAATTTCACTGGAAGAAACCTCAGTTCTTGTTCAAAATAATTACATGTTTTACATTTAAATTTTAGTCGTCTTGGTAAAATAATAGTGCGTTTTATTGTAAGAAGTCTCATTACTTGGTTCAAGTCATTACATGTTTCATACGGAAATCAGATAATATATTGATAAGACTATCCATTTTCTAGCATCAACAATAGTGTATTTTAGTAGAAGGAATCTTAGTTCTTGGTTCAACTCTCTTATTGTATAATACGGAGATCAGATTATATAGTGTGAAAAATATAAATTATCTTGGTTCAATAATGGAGCGTTTTACTGGAAGGAGTCTCAGTTCTTGGTTCAACTCATAAAAGTGTTTCATATGAAGATCAAATAGTATTTTGTGAATAATATCAATTATCTTGATTCAATGATAGTGCCTTTTACTATAAGAAGTCTCAGTTCTAGGTTCAACTCATGAATTGTTTCATACGGAGCTCAGATTTGTTTCATCTGAACTCCATATATATTGTACAACATATTAATTATTTTAGTTCAATTATAGTGTTTTGATTGGAAGAAGTCTCAGTTAATAAATATATTATAAATTATAGCAAACTGTGAAATTGTTAATGAAGCACGCAGATTTCAAGAAGATATCGTTGTTCTTCAAAGAATTATTAATACCGTACTACCTAGATAAGAACTTCTTTATTTGAAACTGAAACTTCACTGAAATAGAAATAAAACTAACAATTACGTAAGATTTTCCTTAGTATGCAATGAGATATACCTACACAAAAACCTTTTATGAATACAAAAACTCGAATAAACTAAGCTTCGAATTTCATCATTGAAATACTGAATAAGAACAAGATAATTGATATATTCTACTATATACAATAAGATATTCATATAAAACTTTTAGTTAGTCAACAAGAACAAAAACTCACTTACAGAAAATAGCCAGTTTGGTGCACTGTCCAGATCTTCCAATCTGATCTCCGCCTTTCAAGTCTGCAAATAACGTAGGTTAATAGTTAAGTGTAGTTCTAAAAGGGATCAACTAAAAAACATCTATCATCGTAAAAATAAATAAAATACAATACATATTTTCAGTTGAAAACTATTTATTTATAAAATAAATTAAGATGCAATTTTATATTATCATTATCAAAAATATTATACATAATTGTAACAGTTATGTACTGCGCCCCGCGGTTACACCCCGCGTGGTGATGGATGATGATGAAAAGTATCCTATGTGTTAATCCAGTGCTTCATCTACCTCCATACCAAATTATATCAAAGTTGGTCCTACCATTTGAGCGTGAAGAATTAATAAACATACAAACACACTTACAAACTTTCACCTTTATCTACCACCAAATAATATGATTTTTTTCTCATTATAATCAGCACCACATTTTATGTTACGTTATAATATAAAGTATGGTTGAACACTTTGCTTGTTGAGTCGAGCCTTTTCTTCACCTCCTCCAGTTCAGTTTGGATATCTCCAGGATCCTAAAAAAAAAGAGCTACAGTGAAAATATTGCACAATCCATAAACTTTTTATAGATGATAGGCATATTTTGACCACAATCACATATTGTTGAGTAAGTGGTAAAATATAGCAAACAGGTAAAACCTAAATAAAATTAAAACTGTCTTTCAAAGTCAGCTTCCAGAAGGCCCCGTTAGATGATTATCACACATAAATCATCTAAACTGCAAGTTAGCGGTTAATCAGCGGTTAATCATTATTATAATCTATACAGAATCATGAAAAATGATTAGGCACACTTTTAAAAGTTCTGTATACTAACTACTATATTACTATAAAATACTGACTGTGTATATACATATATGTTATATTATAGTATGTAATAGATAATTTGACGAGATATCCTAACATCATAAGAAAAATATATACTTAATATAATATTTTTAAATTTGTTTAAATATGTATTTTATACTTGATGAAATTACCTGATAAACTATAACAAAGTTCACAATCTGCTCCAACGTGGAAAAAAATCGACTCTTGTTTAGTCTTCCTCTTGAGTAGCGTAACACTTGTGTTTCATTGGTTAATTTTTGATCTGGAATGGAAAAAAAACACATGTATATTCTTGAATATAGGTTTATCTAACAAAAAAATCTATGTGTATATAGTGTAGAGAGGATAGGTAAATATATATACATCGAAATTCATTCTGAATAACTAACGAGGAACAGACACACAAACAAACGCACACATACATTCGCATTTATAATAATTATAATATTTAAGGATTATTTACAAACATCAGCCTGCTGTTGATCTCTATCATAAAGAGTTATCTTTAATTCTTGATATGAGTAGGTATGTAATACAATAATAATTATGTATTACGAACCTACCGTTCGTTAACTTGGCTGTACCAACTTAGTGTAACCACACAGCACGTTCCAGGCAAAGAAAATCTAGCAGCCTCTATGATGGATATTTTTGACTATCTACAGTTATTTATATAGTAAGGAACAAACTTACCTAAATGAACACTAGTTGGTTGCTATCTCAAGCACAACTTGAACAAATATTCACTTTATAACACTATATTAAACAAAATTTACGAAAATGCCATTGGCCATTCCACGGCGCGTGTACCTTTCGCTCGGAACGGAAATTGTGTTGTGTGTAGCCAACATCGCCCTTATAAAGTCCCGAAACATATTCGTATCGTGATTATTACCAAATGAGCACGTTCGAATAACTTTTCATTTAGGTTGACGATTTGTGTTAAATACAGCCAGTATTTGTAAGAAATAGATGACTTATGGCTGTATTATTAGAGAGTCTGTACATATTTGAAATTATTATGAAAGATCGTAAAAAAAAAAAAACAGTGACAATCACGATTACAACACAAGAAGTAAAGATAAAATCGCGGTACCAGGTTTTAGTTAGCAAAGACAAAAGTAAAAAGGTTAATTGTGTGCGGTTTTATAATAACATTCCCTAACATATTACAACGCTCGCAGAAGGAAAGTTCAAGTTGCACGTGGAAAATAATTTTGATTAAGAAATCCTATTCCAGTTTGTGATTACATAAACGACAAAAATGCTTGAACAATTCCTCTCCTCCACTCCTCTGCCAAGCTATCACCTGTCACCTACGTAATTAAAAGAAATATTGAAATTATTTTTTTATACAGTATGTAAAATATTGTTAAAAGAGATTTAAATTAATGGTCCCGAGTTTCTAGCCCGTTGTTCTTGCAGTGGCTCTGTAATTTTTTTTTGCTGAACGTGGCGGTACGTTGTAGAATATTTCAATATTAAAATTTGTAAATGACCTTCATAAGAGCGTCGTAGATGCCTAAATTGAATCAATGATTTTGACTTTGACTTTGATTAAATATCATAACTTAACGAAATTTCTGATTTATCACAAGTTTAGTTTTTGAGATAGACCTCGTGAGTATTGTATAGGCACCCAAACTTAACAAATAGGTCCTCTAGGCCTTCGCCACTTATGGCGGTGAGTATGAACTGTCACGTGGGGGGTCCATGGGTTCCTGCAGCGGGTTTAAGATTCAGTGCATGGTGATTGGGCATTTTACTAATGTTCACCTGGCTAGCTTTCAAACCACTTTGAATTAGGAAATGAGAAACCGAGACCTAAAGGTAATAATCGGACAGTATTAAAACATTTTTTACTTCAGATACGAATCAATATATTGGGGCACTAACGGGTTTCAAACCCTGTCGCTTTGCCGTTGTACAATGAGTATATTAGACTCCCAGCTATTATCTGACTATTAGCTGAGTAACCTTATATTTTTCAAATTATAATTTACTTATTTCATTCTTAATATGAATTGAAACAAGCTTATTCAGCATGCCATATTGCTTATAATGAATAGTATTCTTAGGTTCAGTAGTTTCCCCACATCAAGGGAGAACTAGACAAAACTAAAATATTGCAACACTAAATAAAATCGGGAACAGAGAAAACCATCTCAAACTAAAAACTGAGTACTTGGTCTGAAAATACACATTTTTAATGGAGAAATAGTTATTCTTGACTGGAAATTTGTCTTTTTACTTTAAAATTCATGGTTTTGATTGAAGAGCCAGTGAAGAAAACTGTTTTTTTTTAAATTATGTTTGTTTTTTTTTATTCCTCATATTGTATGGTGGGGTGCCGGGCTGAAATATCACCCCCCATCTCTACCCGTGGATGTCGTAAAAGGCGACAAAGGGTAATACACCAGAAGGTGGGCAGCAGCGCCTTCTGAGGAATATATACCTTAAACTGCAATCCCCAAGCCGCCTGCCCAGCGTGGGGATTATGGCAAACCCTCTTAATGGGGGAAGCTCTGTTCAGTGGACAATCCGGCTGATACAGTATGATGTGTTTCATTTACTAGTATGTAGATATATATTTGTTTGACTTCTACATTTAATGGTTTAAAACTCTATTCAAAAGGTGGGGAAAAACAAAAGAAAAAAATACATTTCGAAATGTTTGTTAGGACTAGCAAAAGTCAACCCTAAGAGGTTGTTAGCATTTTACCAATAATCCTGTATATTTGTGGACCAAAAAAAACATGTTAAGCCAAGATTGCTTTTCTTTATTGAAGATGAGTAACTAATGTTACAATCTATCACTTTGCATTGAAAACTTTAATATTCTTCATGTAAGAAGATACCTAAGTCACTCTCTACAGGAGAGATATATTTTCTTGGTTCAACGTGGGATATAGTTTGATCTCTTAACCTAAGAATGTCGTATCTAATATCAATCAAGAACATGGTACACTTAAGTTCAGTATTCGTTTTCTGAAGTGAAGATGAATAACTTCAACAATTAACAATATATCATTATTGACTCAAAAACTTAAAATTCTTCATGTAATATGAGTCATTCTCTGCAGTTGAAATTTATTTTCTTGGTTAAATAAAGAGTACAGTTTTGCGGTGATGCTAATGCCTCTTAACCTAAGAACAACGTATCAGTAATCAATCAAGGATGATTTTTCTTTACTGAAAATGATTTACGTTAGCAATTGAGAATTATTCATTATTGACTTGAAAACTTTGAAATTCTTCATTTAATATAAATAACCCTTTGCAATCGAGATTTAGTTTTTTAGTTTTAAAATAAAATTGTTTTGCTTTAACACTAATGTCTCTTTACCTAATAATACCGTAACAAATATTAATCAAGAATAAAGGTTTAAGATCCAGATTTGTTTTCTTTACTGAAGATAAATTACTATAACAATTAAGAATATATGATTATTGGCTTGAAAACTTTAAAATTCTTTTAGTTACATAAGTTTCTGTCTATAATGGACATGTACTTGCTTGGTTCAATAAAAGATATTGTTTTCCTGTTAATCGAAGATTCTTAACTAAAGAATACAATATCAAATAAATATTAAGAATAATCAAACACAGATCAAGATTTGATTTCTTCACTAAAGATGAATAAATACAACAACTAACAATCAATTACTTTTGCTTTGACAACTTTAAAATTCTCTATCTAATATAACTCACTTCTGCAGTTGAGATATTTGTCTTGGTTATATAAAGTATATAGTTTTGTTGTAAATCCAATGTATCTTAGCATGAAAATATAAATTCATAGATTAATTAAACAATATATGTCTCAGATTTAGAAAACTGAAATTTTTAAGAGTAGAATAATTTTCTTGCTCGGACATATGTATATCCTAGTCATTTACTTCTCTCAATTATTTTAAATGAACAAAAGAAATATCTTGTATTAAGCCCATTGTTGTTGAAAGAATGGAAATATTTTCTTAATCCAATAAAACGTTTATTATTCTTGTATAAAATTTCAGATTTCTTACGCTAACTCCGTACGTAATTAGAATGAGAATTCATAAAATATTTCATTCAAAAAGATACTATTTTCTATAGTTAAGACCAAAAATATCTCTGACCAAAAGTTATACTCTTGATGTAAAAATATATGGTGAGAATAATATTATTTATCTTAGAGAAAATGACCTTACTTCACTCAAGAAAATATTTTTATTTTAAGTAAATATATACTTGAGATTAAACAACACTCCCGAGAATAATATTATTCTTGGATTGACACTTTGTCAGGACCCATTTTTTTCCGTGTATTACAGTGTTGTAGGTTCTCGTTCCTTTTTAAAGGCCTATCTAAATGTAGAAATAACTGACACGTTTCCTTTATAACCAGTAAATGAATACCGTGTCAGCAAAGTTTTACAATATATATATAATCATATTTTATAATAGTAGGTACCTACTGTGTGTATTGGTATAAGTGTGAGGCCAAACTTATTATGTATTAACTACCTACCCATTTATAAACTTGGCTATTTCTGTTTGTTTTTTTTAGATACTTGGTTTATTTGCTTTTTTTATATATATGTATACTACTTTACTTACTTTTATATATAAGTGCATAGATTAAATCAAGATTTTCTACTTTGTTTACTTTTACTTTTTGTTGGTGTGCTTTTAGTTTTAAGGGGGGACGTGTAGTATATGTGGGTACCGTCGTATAAAATATATCAGTTGTGTCACCGACTTCGTGTTTTATTGTGCACGCTCCGTCCATATTTCTCTTAATATTTAACTCGATCAAACTAAAGTTCTCAGCATTTGCAAAATAGACCACACAGTGTTTTTAAATACCTTGAATTCTTGGGATAACTTTTCAAGGCATTCCTTATTATCTGTAGCTGCAGCAGACTTCAATTGTGTTTCGAATTCGGTTTTTTTTTCCGAGAGAGATTGTTCTATTTGTTTGTGTGTGTCAATAACTTCATGCACACTCGCCATCTTGAAAGCCGTACACGGAGGTAATGAGTAGCCAGCAGGTTAGTGCAATATGTCTATTTACACATCGATATGAGTTTTTTTATTGTTAAATCCCTCAAATATAAGCTTGGTAATCCATAAACTAGAACTTGGAACTTCACAGTCACGATAACTAATACTTTGATTATTTAACTGCGGAGCACAAAAAACGATGTGCTGATGATTATACTACCTGCCCCGAGAAATAATTAGATTTGAGTTCTTGATAACATTTCTAATTTAAACTAGGTACCCTTCCTTTTAATGTAAATGTTTGTTTTGATGTACTAATATCGTCCTATACTTATCCTTTCCTATACATACCCTTTGCTAAATTTAGAACTTATATGAAAGCATGGGCTACAGCATTAGGTTCTTCTGATTACACTATCGGAGATCAGTTTCCTACCCACCTAAGGAACTCAGTTCGAACATTTAATTCGTGGTCTGTGAAAAATTTACAGCCTTACTTATAAACGCTACTTAAATTTTAAACATTACTTAGCCGCTGATTAGCAAAATTTCTTACTCATAAACGCTACATAACTTTATCCAGTACCTAAGTACTGCTTAAATCAGCTGTCAATTTAAACACCGTCCCACCCTTGTTTAAATTTTAAGTAACAAGATGGCGCCCATATTTCTGATCAGCTGATTTAGTTACAGACCCACCAACTTATCTGTTCAGGTGGCAGAAAAAAGAACTACAACATTCCTTCAAATTGTGACAGTTCGTAGTTGATTTCCTTGACCAGTAGCGCCTTCGAAAACTGCACAGTTAAGTTGGTGGTACTATACAAAGAAAAGTATTATATTTACTTTTTAATTTCAAGATATTTAGCACTAGATACATGCTATTTGGCCATATAGGTCATTCATAATTCTTTTTAGTACAATATTGTCAGTTTAAAATACGTTCGACCTCATTATCCATTGCTTAGCTAAACAGGTGCTATGTAGCGTTTATAAGTAAGAAATATTTAAGCATTACTTAAACACTGTTTAGTTATGCATTACTTAGCAACTACATAGCGATGTTTTTATAAGTAAGGGGGTTAGTGTTTTACTAGGCTGCAAATTTATTTTAAATTTCATACATTCGAAGCTTTTGGTACGCTGAGGATTCTATATTTTGAACCACTCGCTTTGTTCATGGTTTGATCCTAGAATCCTTTGCCTCCTGAGGATTCAATAAAAGTACGCCAAACTTTGCAGCCTTGCATAACGAATAACTATTATATATAAAACAATCAGAATATAGCGCAAAACGAGGTTGTGCTTATTTGACGTTTTAATTTGCCTTGGTCAGCTTTTCGAAGTCTCGAAAAGCTGACCAAGTCTAAACTCGAAGTCAACATTTTTACAATTATATGACAGGCTAAAAAATTATTTTTATGTTATTGTGACGGAACAAGCACGGGGCTCACCTGGTGTTAAGCTGTAACCTCTGCCGATAACAGATGCATTTTATCACAAGTAACCTACTGCAATGCGCCCGTCACCCTGAGACATAGGGTAAAAGCCGGATAGTTGCCTCACTTTTCGAAAAAGTAAATTTTTTTAAAGTTATGGACTTCCTTAAAATTACGCACTATGTATCTTAAAACATAGGTATTTTATTTTTTGTAATAGCTTATTTTTGTATACATAATTAATAACGTTTTTGAATAAATACTGTTTTATTTCACCTCTCAGAAAAGGGATAGTTGCCTACTATGGCGGATAGTAGCCTAGCGTAGAAAATGCATCGGAGGATACTTGCCTCATGCGGGGATAGTAACCTCGGAATGATTATTATTTAGAAAAAATAAGAAATTTATAGCAATTAAAGTGATATTTATTATTTATTTAACACGATTTTCAATTTAATGAGATCTTTCAATAAATACTATTCGAAATATTAATGAACATTATTAAATAATTTTAAGTTTTAATAATATAAAAATATTATTCAAACTTAAGGTTATGAAAGTTATTATAAAATATTACCTTTTATCTTAACAATACAACAATTTGGTAATTAACTTTGGTATTAACATTTTTTTTTCCACAAGCTAATGTTTCTAACTTTCCACATCTCATGCAATAGTTTTTAAATTTTGTACATGTTTCATGCAACCACATCCGACATATCTCAAATTGAATCCCATCTGATTTTAACAAACAAATAAAATACAACTTTGCATGTTAAAAAATTTTTAGTCACTCTAGGGGCAACTATCCGCGAAAGTAAGTAGGGCAACTATCCTTTTTGATGCGGTTACTTGCCCTTTTTATTTACAAAATAAATAATTATTATTTAACAATAAAACATATTATACAATGTAATACAAACTCTAATGCATGCAAAGAAAGAAAAAGTTGACTTAATTTACGTTAAGTAATAAAAATGTTCCATACAAATTACTTACTAATATAATTATAACGCTCGTCAAAGTTTCGCCGCGGAAGATTTTTGCTCACACGGACTAAACACTTGCGCCTGTTTCGGCTAATGAGTCAGTAAGACCTGCAGGAGGTCACTACTTATTGTGGTAAAGCATTAACATATCTTATAGTTCTAACATAGTATACTAAAAACTGAGGCATGTATCCGTCTGAGGCAAGTATCCGGCTTTTCCCCTACAGATGTAGAGTCTGATGTGCCTGTAATTTTACTGGCTCTCAAGTAGTGCTTCTGGAACACACTGTTAGGTGCTTGGCGACAGATATTCTACTTAGGGAGATAGCGACCGGCGAGCATTCGCTATATACCATCCACCATTTTTTTTTTTTTTTTGTTTTTTTTTTATGTTTTTGTGAAGGAACAAGCGCGAGGCCCACCTGATGTTAAGCGGTATCCTCTGTCTATAACAGATGCATTTCATCACAATTGACGAACTGCACTGCGCCCATCACCTTGAGACATACTTGTTAAGTCTCATTTTGCCTGTTATGTCACTGGCACTCAAGGACTGCTGCTGGAACACACCGTTAGGTGCTTGGCGACAGATTTTCTGCTTGAGGGTGGTCGCTAGCCAGGCGGGCATTCGCAAAATGCCCTTCCACCATGCGGTGAAGCTCAAGCTCTGGGCGGGATTCGAACCATGGACCTGCTGCGCGGCAGTCCATAGCCAATGCCATTGAGCCATCACTGCTTCACCATGATAGTGACTTATTTATTTACACTTGTCCTTTAATTATTTGTAAATTATGACAGACTAGATTTGAAGAAATACATCCTGGAAGCACACGTGTATATACCCAAGCTCTTTGTGACGGCTGATTACATGACTCACGGCTCTAAGCTGTACCTAATCGGCATCAACGGCAGCGGCCAGTTCAAGGGAACCTTCTGTAAGTAATGCACCCACCTACATGGTGTATAGGAGAGCGTATGTATCTATGAACTGCACATCGGCGTTTTTGTTTCCCAATAAAATTTCCTCTGAACATATACTACGCAACATCAGCACATGACTAGAGAGGAACAGAATGAAAGCTCTACTACCTACACGCACATCTATGTGTGTGTAAATAGTAACTGTCAAGGCGCGGGGGTTGCAGCTAGGGATGCCAGACTAAGATATATCAATTCCTGGACATTTTTGGGTTAAGGAAGGGAGTTGGTACCTTGACATCAAGTCAGAGTCTTAATAAATCCATAGTTAAACTAACGAGTTAATATTTATATGAATATTAGTTAGATGTAGTGTTTTGTTTTCAAGGAAAAAAGAAATAGCAATTATTATTATATTTCTTTGTTTGAGACAAGGGTAATATTTATGTAATAAATCGACATAACTTAAAAATAAAATTGAGCCACTCTTTAAGGCTAACTATTAACTAATTATGAAAAAACTCTGTAACCATATATAGGCATTTTAAACCAAACTTTGAATACCCAAAACTCATGAATTCCGGGACAGTAGAGCAAAATTACTGGACACGGGACAAGACACCCTATTCCGGGACTATCCCGGATTTCCCGGACGTCTGGCAACCTTAGTTGCAGCGGCCACCGCCGCTCCGGTTCGGAATCGGTTTGAACGAGCTCAGTAAGGGCGTATTCCACTTGACGCCAATTTCGTTATTTTCGATAATTTTGACCACATCTTGCGTCTATGGTTCTAGGGTTCATATTAAACATTTAATATGAACCCTAGACACAAAATGTGGTCAATATTATCGAAAATAACGAAATTTGCGTCAAATGGAATACGGCTTGCGGGCAAAGTCTTCGTAGCTTTCTTTCTGTTCCGTTAATCGTGTGAAAGCAGTGAGACTTTCTTAATAACCCCGTGAGGAATTCTAGGTTAGAAAAGTTTTTTTTTAATGTTATTTTGACGGAACAAGCAGGAGCCCACCGGATGTTAAGCGTTTAGAGCGAGATTAACCTTTGCCTATAACAGATGCATTTCGCACGAGTAACGAATTGCACTGCACCCGTCACCTTGAGACATAGTTGTTAAGTCTCTTGTGCCTGTAATTTCACCGGCTCTCAAGGACTGCTGGACAACACACCGTTAGGTGCTTGGTGAAAGATTTTCTTCTTGAGGGCGGTCGCTAGCCAGGCGGGCATTCGCAAAATGCCCTTCCACCATGCGATGAAGCTCAAGCCCGCGGCGGGATTCGAACCATGGACCTGCTGCGGGGCAGTCCATAGCCAAAACCCTAAGTCATCATTGCTTCAAATAATACATTAATAAGTATCATACATTTCTATTTATAATCATATAAATAGAAATGTATAGTAAAAAAATAAAATTAATGTTTTTTTACAGCTAATGTCAATGCTTTGGTAAGGTGCTCAGGTCATCCTGTGATGAAAGACGGTAAAGAGTACGCAAAAATAGACGATGTAGAAGCAAAAATTACGTTTGGAAAGTCACTGCTTGAAAGCACACCCGATAACCCATCATTTGCAGGTATATTTATTATTTCAGCTGGCTATTACGAGTGTATGTATCACTTCACTACATAGTATAAAACAAAGTCGCTTTCTCTGTCCCTATATCCCTATGTATGCTTAAATCTTTTAAACTACGCGACGGATTTTGATGCGTTTTTTTTTTAATAGATAGAGTGATTGAAGAGAAAAGTTTATATGTATAATAACATCCATTAAATAGTGGAGAAATTCTGTTATTTTTGAGGTTTCTAATGTGATGTCGTAAATAATTTCATTTTTTCCGCTTACATTGCAAACAAAGGCTGAACCCTACGAGATTTATCAAAACAATGTAAAGTATTGTACACATTGAAAAGGTCTACAGAAAACTCGGCTATGGTGTATGTCTATCTCTTATGAATATCCCACAATAACATTTTTTTGTCATTTACTTTTTACGACAAATAATGGCTAATTTTCGAAGAGATTTTAACCAATACAGCATTTATTCTTATCTAATTAAATACCTTAAATACATTGTTGATTTAATATAGATCTATATGGCCTTTTACAGCATATGATTTAAATGAATATTTTCGAAATTACAGTTAAAAAATAAAAGTAAATAAGTAATAATGTAGTGTATGTATATAGATACTCCAAAGATAGCAGGAAATCTTCATGATTAAGAAGAATTGTTTTACTCTAAATTTAACGCGTTTGGGCCACGGGCAGTAATGAATAAATCAAAACTACTGGATCGATTTTAATATTTTTTTCAGTGAATGACATAGGCTATATATTTTATACCCGTGCGAAGCCGGAGCGGTAACTGTATAAAACTGTGAATGTTGGGTATGGCAGAAAAGGCATGAAAGTAGAATAAATGCAGAGGAGATTAGAGCATTGAGAAGCATGATTGGAGCCAAACGGAGTGACAGGATATAGAATAGTGTGTGATAAGAGACTGAAGTGGTGTGAATGGAAAACAGTCCTCTAATAAGAATGTGTTATACCTTTAACACCATAAACGACACCGATTCAAAAGACATGTTCGCATGTAGTTACCGTCTTACACATTGATATAATCAAATTTATCTGTCAAAATTGTTAAAATTTGTTTAGAAATTAGTCTACTTTGTATAATCTGTAATATTTTTTTTATTACTTATGCTTACAGTATTACAAAAAGATGTGTATAGTTGTTATTGGATTTTGGGTTGACTGTACCTATGAAGAAAAAAAAATTAAAAATTAAACCAAACTGGCAGATTTTAGGCGCCAATTTTGTGAGATTTTTATTCTAGCAAACCCATCGCGTTGCGTATCAAAATGAAGTGAAGTACAATTTCATATATATTATAGTAATAATGTAAATGGAACTTCTTCTTCTTCTTCTTCTTTAGGTGCCTCTCCATTAATGGAGGTTGGCCGTCAGCTCAGCGAACTTATTCCTATCCTGTGCCAAGCGAAATAGGTCTTCCACGCTGGTAATACTGGTCCATTCTCGGATGTTTCGCAACCAAGACTTTTTCCTACGTCCCACGCGTCGCTTTCCTTCAATTTTGCCCATCATTATAAATTGGAGAAGCTCGTATTTCTCGTGACGTAGGACATGGCCGAGGTACGCGACCTTTCTTCTTTTGATGGTTTGCAACAATTCGCGGTTCTTGCCGACGCGCTGGAGTACTCGCTCATTGGAAATTTTCTGTGTCCAGCTAATGCGTAGCATTCTACGATAGCACCACATCTCGAAAGCTTCCAGAAACTTCTGGGTATTAGCTCTCAGAGTCCAGGCTTCACTACCGTACAATACTACAGGCCAGACATAACAATGGAGTATTCTCACTCGGAGGTTTATGGATAATTGGCGGCTGCATAACACTCTTTCCATTCTCTTCAGAGTAGCTCGGGCAATTTCAATCCGGGTTCGAATTTCTTGTTCACTGTCCCATTCTTCATTCACCCAAGCACCGAGGTATTTATACATCCGAACTCGCATTAAATCTGTTCCTGCTACGGTGAGTCTGGGGTTCAGGTGATTTTTTGATACAATCAAGAATTTGGTTTTAGACACATTCATGTTCAGCCCTGCCCTCAAACCGCATTCTTGTACTCTGTCCAGTAATGTCTGTAGGTCCTGCTCGGACGAGGCTATAAGCACTGTGTCATCGGCGTACCTTATGTTATTTATGACTTTGCCGTTTACTTTGACACCAACCTCAAGTCCCTCCAGTGCTTCAGATATAATCGCTTCCGAGTATAAATTGAAGAGAAGGGGCGACAAAATACATCCCTGTCTGACTCCTTGGCAAATCTCTAAGAGATCAGTTTCTGAATCCTCGACTCTGACAGTAGCCCTTTGGTTCCAGTACAAGTTTTTGATGATTCTGATGTCTTTACCATCCAGACCAACGTCGATCAAGCGCTGCAAAAGGATATCGTGCTTTACGCGATCAAACGCTTTTTCATAGTCTATAAAGCAGAGAATGATGTCAGTCTGCATATCTCTGCATTTTTGTACTAGAACATTCAAAGCAAATAGTGCCTCACGAGTACCCATTCCTGACCGGAAACCAAATTGACTCTCGCCCAGCTGTTCATCAATATGTGGTCGTATCCTGTTGTGAATGATAGCTAGGAACACCTTGAGTACATGGCTCATAAGACTGATCATACGGTACTCTGAACACTTTTTGGCTTTAGCTTTTTTCGGCAGGGGAATAAACGTAGATCTGAGCCAGTCGTCGGGAAGAATTCCTGAGTCATAAACCAGGTTGAAGAGGTCAGTTAGAGCATCTACATATCCATCCTTCAATAGCTTGAGAACTTCAACAGGAATGTTGTCCGGGCCAAGTGCTTTTCCTGTTTTGGCTGCTCTCAATGCTTGTTTCACTTCAGAAGTTAATATGGTTGGTCCAGTGTCATCCGTATCCACACAACTGTAACTTCTGGAGGCATCAGCAAACAGCTGCATTATATAGACGCTCCATGCATGTTTACTACTATCCAGGTCAACTAAAACTTTGCCATGATCATCACAAAGTATGTTTGAGTTAGGTTTTTTATTTAGACCTGCTAACTCTTTAACCTCTTTGTGAAGATTGAAACTATCATGCTTATGTAGAAGAAGTTCCATGCGATCACATTTCCTTTTGTAGAAATTGTCTCTAGTGAATCTTATTTTTGTATTAATGAGCTTGTCCAACTCTGCATATTTTGCCAGATTTGTAGTCTTACAGGTCCTGCGTTCTTCCATCAAGTCTAGAATTTCATCCGTCATCCACAACTGTTTCTTACCAGGACGATTTGGCACCAACAATGAATTACAGATGTCGTCGACCTTCAGTTTTAAACTTGACCATGTGTCCAAAATTGTTTTTGTCTTATCTAGCTCGTGTTTTGCCCACTCATTAATAGAATTTGAAACTGCAGCTCTAGTATTGTGTTCCATCATTTTCCTTGTATCTATTGTGAATTTCCTTTGGCGCTGTTGTGTGCGTTTAAATTTACATAGCATAGTTACAACGACGGGATTATGATCTGATTTGATGTCAGCCCCCGGGTAGCTAACGGCGTTCTTGATAGAATTACGAAACCTTTGGTTCACAATGATATAATCTATTTGGTTCCGTACTACATGACTGGGTGTGTGTTTCGGTGAGGTCCAGGTGTACAAGCGCCGTGGATGCAACTTGACAAGGGTATTCGTGATGGTAAGTCCATTATCTTGACAGAATTCTACTAAAGTATCCCCTCTCTCATTTCTTGATCCAAGGCCATATGCGCCTGTTACCCCTGGAACAACCGTTGACCCTACTTTTGCATTCAAATCTCCCATAATAAGGTTTATGTCATGTTTTTTCGTGTACTGCATTAAATTGGCAATCTGCCCATAAAACTCTTCAAGCTCGGCCAACGGTTTATCTCCAGTGGGAGCATAAACTACAATTATATTAATATTGACTGGGTATGCGTTTAACTGAATAAGCATGGTGCGGTTTGACATAGGCAGAAAATTTGTCACAGAATATGATGTCTCTTTGCTCATAAGTACCCCGACCCCATATGTTTCGTAATTGTGGTCACTGCCTGAGTAGTAGAGCACTTTTCCTTCCGCAGCAAGATATTTGTCTTGACCAGGCCATTTCGTGTCACTTAGGCCCAAGATGTTTATTTGCAGGCGATCCATCTCCTTGATTATATTAGAAAATTTTCCATGCTGTTTCATTCCTCTCACATTCCATGTTGCTATTCTTATCTTTCTCGTATTATTATGTTTCCCTCCGGGGATTCTTAGCACCCCTGTCCCATTTAAGGGACGCCGGAGACTCGGGGCCATTTCCTTATTTGTATTGTTCATTTTTGCTGACTACTAGGGAATATAATGACGGTGGTATCCCGTTGCCTTCCGTCATCGCAGTACTCTGACCGTCGCGCCATTAAGTCGGCTGCGCCCAAAAGTTTCTCGCATAAGCCCTTTAAGCTACTCTAGCTTTGTCCTCATGCAAGTACTGAAGTTGCTGCTTCCAACCCCAGGTCATAATAACTACGCCCTTATGACATGGCTCGCCTCATCCGCTGGTCCTGCCGAATTCTGTTTAGAAAACATCTACGCCATTTCCACCGTTAAGGTCTTCACCTGTAACCCTAGGCAGGGGACTATGCTATACCCCACAGTACTGGGTCCCCCTCTGAACTTCGCCATCTACATCTCCCGGCCTACTGAAAGATTCGATGCCCACCCCCGCGACGTGGACGCGCCAGAGGAGAATTACTTAAGTGGATGGTAGAAAATTTTGCTCTACTGTCCCTTAAGCCGGGTTAACGAACTTGTATTATGCCCAAGCCCGAAGGCAAGTAAATGGAACGATAAAACGTTTAACCAAAATAAATAGTATGCGGTATTCAATCAGATATACTATCTATATTTCATCGCAGTATGCAGTCATGTTTTTTAATTTTAAATTTATTTATACTTGTTTTTTAAATAATTGTGACGGAACAAGCGTGAGTCCACCTGATATTAAGTGGACCAACCTCTGACAAAAGCATTTCATCACAAGGTGACAAATTGCATTGTACCCGTCACGCTGAGCCATACAGTTGTTAAGTCTCATGTGCCTGTAATTTTATTACACTGACGCTCAATGACTGCTGCCGGAACACATTGTTAGGTGCTTGTCGACAGATTTTTCTACTTGTGGGTCGTGGCTAGCCAGGCGAGCATTCGCAATATGCCCTTCCAACATTCGGTGAAGCTCACGCGGCGGTGGGGATGAAACCATGGACCTGCAGCACGGCAGTCCATAGCATTTACCGCTCGGTCATCATTGTTTCGTTTTTTTTAATACGGAAATTTAAATTAGTCTGTAGGTACTAAATCATAACAACACTAAATCCTGGCATTAGACACATTTTTGCATATAGGTATTGTCTGAGAGTAGGTAATTAAATGCGTAGGTATTTTTGTTTTGTACGAGGGTGGTATATCTGTTAGTTAATATGTGGCCTTAGGTGTCATAATACGAGTAAGGCCTTCTTTGGCATTGTGATTTGTATCATCGTCAGAGCACAGTCGACTGCTGACTGTGTCACACTCGATACTACCTATAGCGTTTCATATGTTATGTATTTTTTTACTTACGTAGGTGAACACTTGTTGGTATTTGAATGGGTAGTGACTTGTTTTAGTAGGTCAACTTTAACTGTTTAATTAATATCTTCTGAGCTGTGAGTGAGGATGACAACGTGTTTTCAGTAGATGTTATTGTATATGGTAGGTATTATGATTTGGTTTTCATGGAACCATTAACAACTATTTGATAAGATTACAAATAGTTGGTAATTCCATGCTCCTACCTACAATTATTTATTCTGTGGAAGTACTGTACTGTATCAGCCGGATTGTCCACTGCTAACATAGCCTCCCCCACTAAGGTGGGGTTATTATTAGAATTATTAAGGTAGAGAATTGTAGAGAAAAATGTTAGATTATGTCCCCACTTCTCCGTTTTTAGTTCGCGGGGTACACGGCGCCACGTTCGCAATTCAGTGGCGATATTTTATTTAGTTAGAAATTTGTTTGGAGCGCCATCTAGTAAAAATAGTAGTAACTATCTTGTCACACACGGTACCCACGCGTGGCAGGCCTCTTGGGGATCGCAATTTAAGAGTTCCTCAGAAGGCGCTGTTGTTGAAGACCTTCTCGTATTTTACCTTTAGTCAACTCTTACGGCTCCCACAGGTAGCAATGGGGGGGGGAGGGTTGACATTGACATTCTAGCCCAACACCTCACGGGGTAGTACCTATTATATACAGTGAACCTCAAACATAATACCTTATAGTAATGCATTTCAAATACTCGTAATGTATCCAGGGTATTAAAGAAGTTATACTAAAGTGATATTATTATATTTACCTATTTACCTATTCGTAGGGTCTGTGTTGATCTTCACTGTGGTGGTCTTGACTTGGATTGTTATACCCGTAGAGAGATATAATACTTATACCTACTTCGACGGTGAAGGGCTTAAGTTTCTGAACTGTCTTGACTGTAGCAGGTTTTTTTTGTTAAATGCCTTATTTTCTTTTACAGAACAACAAGCTGCGGATTATCTGAAAAGTAATTCACAGGCAGTAATGGAAATTCTAGAAGATAGAATCAACGATATTGCCGCAGGTTTTATCCAGAAATATATGGGCAAGATCATGAACACCATACCCGTTAGTGATTTGTTGTTAAATTAAAACATTTATAACTTTTCAAAATTACAGTTTATTACCGTTTATGTCGTTTTACTATATTCAAGCGTTCAAGCATACCTACCTACCTACAAAATACCAAGCTGAGACAAATAATGTAACGAATCAACTCAGTTGATCTCAACTGGTCTCCGCTAAGACTCAGCGGGCAAAATACCTCCATGGACTACTGCGGTATTGCTTCTGGTTCTGCTATGACAGTCTTGTTAATAAGCTTCCATTCTAATGCTTACCTGGTTTTGAAGCGTTCGTAGTGAAGTTTGCTTAGCCGTGCTTAACCGATCAGCTAAGTTAAGCAACGTCCGCCCGTGGTCTTGACTTGGATGGGCTAGCTAGTGACTTACTACTGAGCGCTTCCGTGCTTCTGAGAGCACGTTAAGCCGTCGGTCTCGGTTGTTGTCATAGGATGGCAGTCGTTATAGTATGGTGGTAGGGCATTTTGCGAATGCGCGCCTGGCTAACTACCACGCTCAAGTAAAAAATCTGTCGCAAAGCACCTAACGGTATGGTGTGTTCCGGCAGCTGTCCTTGAGAGCCAGTAATTATATGTTAGCCTGAACAACAACTTTGACCATATTATCACTTACTATCAGGTGAGTTAGTGGCCAAAGACTAACAAATTAGCTATAAAATAAATGTGCTCTCGGATTGTAACTTCTTAAGGGAAAGATACTAGTTGTCCTTGATGGGTGTTCGTTCGATCAATTCAACCCCGATCCCAAAACGCCTGCTGTGATTATAGCAAAGCCCCCCGAATGTGCCTATATCTTAAACGAGAGGACGTCATGGCTGTTGATGGTGGTGATGATAATGAATAACTACGACAGAAATGAACTCATTTAAAAAAAGAAGCAATAGTGAGAAGACACCCTCAGAATATATGCTAAAAATCAAGAAATCAGTACTCAGTGTCAGCGCAATTCGGTCCCATTTATATGTAAAAAAAACCACCCTTTTTAGTGACTTGCTACTTACGGGATTTATCTTATAGGATCGAATGACATTCACTGTCAATGACTATATCATCAAGACACGCTTTTCAGATATTGGAAATGAAACCACACGGGAAGCATCAGCTTTCAAATAAAGAAAGAATAATCAAAATCGGTGCACTCAAAAGTTCTGAGGTAACAAACATAAAAAAATACAGTCTATTTTTAACCTCCTTCTTTTTTTAAATCTGTCAACGTCTCTGGTTCATCATATTTTATTGGTTGTAGAGATTAAAGTTACCCCGTGGGGTGCCGGGCTAGAATGTCACTCCCATTGCTACCTGTGGGTGTCGCAGGAGGTAGTTAAATGCAAAATAGCGGAAGGTGGGCAGCAGCCGCCTACTGAGGAACTACTACTATCTTAGACTGTGATCCCAAGACACCTGCCAAGCGTAAGGGATTTGCAATAATGGCAAATCCCCTGTTAATGGGGGAGGCTGTGTTCAGCAGTGGACGATCCGACTGATACAGTTGAGTACTTCCACAGATTAAATAATTGTAGATAGGAGCATAACAAGGATGTAAGCTTATGAAATAGTTGATAATTCCCTAAACCGTTCAACAAAAAAGCGTCACGTCTGTAGTTAGAATTAGCTTTTCGGATATGAAGAAGGTTAGGTTTTCTGAGTGAAATAAGTACGCAAAGCCCTAACTGGCTTATGAGCTCAGGGCAGTCGACCGAAGTCGCTTTGCTGAATAAATATAGAAGGTTAGCTATGCGCCTCCGTTGATATAAACGGAGGATGTGAAGGTATTTTGCAGGATCTATAGCCAGATATATATTTTATTAAATTGTTAATAATGGAGGAAACGGTTAAACTAAGTTATTTGTTATGCAATGCTGTGCTCAAGTGGTTCAAAGTATAGAATCCTGAGTGTACCGAAGGTTCCTAATGTACAAGATACACAATAACAAACTTGCGAAGGGTATTCAAGGTAGCTGCAAACATATTAAACATATAACGGGTCTTTCATTACGCGTGTCCTATCCCTATCTAATTGAAATAAAACCAATTGTGTGTGACATATTATCAAAATTATTTATTTATTTGAAAAGATGTAGTGATGCCATTATGTGTGGAATATGACATCATTCAAATGTCCGCCACGGCTTCTCTGAGTGGAGCGCATGCGAGATCCAATTTTCCATGACTTTTGCGCATAAATCAGGCTGACTATGACCTATGGCATAGGTTATGTTGGCTTTGAGGGCCGCTGTGGTTTGTGGTTTATTCGCATAGACCTGCGATTTAAGAAAATTCCACAAGAATCATCATCAATAATCCAGAAACGGGCCTCATCGCTGAAGATAATTTTTCTGTGAAAATTACGGTCAGTTGCTAACTGCTCCAGTGCCAATTCAACGAACACACGTCGTTGTCTATGGTCGTTTACCTTCAATAACTGAGTGAGCTGAATTTTATACGGGTGCAGTCCAAGTCACGACGCAAAATTCGCCAAGTTGTGGTCTGGGAAAGGCCGAGTTCTTGTGAGCGACGCGAAACCGACTGCCTCGGATTCTCCTGCACACTCTCACGGACAGCGGCAATGTTTTCGGCAGACCTTGCGTTTCGTTGACGTACGGGTGTTGATCCATAATTTACCGAACCAGTGGACTCGAATTTATCCACCACACGACGAATACTCCTCTCGGTAGGACGTTTATGACGACTGTAAAATGGGCGAAGCGCGCGGTGCGTTGCCCGAACAGAACACTCATTTTGATAAAACAATTTTATCATTTGTACGTGTTGATTGATTGATTTCTTATATTAATGGCTTCTGTGGCATATTGCTACAATTCTGCCAATGTCCGTATTTGCTAGTGTCATAAATCATGGGAGAATCCACAAGATGTTTTCCAACCATGATGATTATTTTATCTAAAACAAAAGAGACAATTTGCACGTGTTGTTGAATGCTATAGCTACCCATGATGATTTGGCAAAACAGAATGAATAAATGACAACCGATTTGACAGATGTAGCTTCAACAAGATGCCCGCTACCTCTGACAAAATAGAAGAAAAGACGGAGGCTCGTAAAACATCAAACTGAAGCCACACTTTTATACATGTGTTTTTTTAAATAACTTGGCTTTGGATACTTGTCCTTATGCCATATCTTATTGTTTTAATTTCATGGAGCAGTCAGGTTCCTGAATTCTCTTCACTAAACTTGTCAATGTCAGTGTTTTCTTCAAAATTAATCGGTTGTTCAAATCTATGGTTTTCTTCACGTGTATGTTTCTATTTGTTTGTCATTTTCTCAGTTTACGTAAAAAAGTTTTATATCTTTTCGAGCGTAGAAGATACATAGTTATATAATGCGACAAATGTGTTCACATTGTTCAACATTTCTTGAAGGTGGCGAGGTACATCAGGAGAAATTTCCAAAAGGTCCGATATCAATAAGAATCTTTGTAGTGCAAAATGACGACATTCCAATATCAGATGCTGAAGATCCGCTTCTGGATAACCACAGAAAGTGCACTCTTTAGACTGAACTACTTTTATTTTATATAAGTGTACTGGGGTTAAGCAATGACCAAATCTCATTCTATTTATTAAAGTAATAAATCTTCTTTCATTTGCATCTCTGTTTTTGCTATACCATGGCTTGACAGGCAGTTCCTTTTGTATTCCAAAATACCATTGTCCTTTCTCTGTACTAATATCTTTCCAATAATTACTCCATATATCCCTCTTTTGTCCTTTAAAATGAGCATAATAATCAGTAAAAGGCACTCCCAAAATTTCAGTATGATCTTCATCTGGTTCTGAATTAGCAGCTTTATCTACAATTTCATTACCTTCTATGTCTTGATGAGATGGAACCCATTTAAATTCTATGTTCAAATTGCTGCTGGTAAATAACAGAGATCTAATTTTATGTATTATATGGTTTTGCTTATATGTAAGATTACACTGTTTTAAAGTTATTAATACACTAAGGCTGTCTGTTAGTATTATAAAATTATCTATTGTTCTAAAGCTCTGTATGTACAGTAATGCTCTGTATATAGCATAACTTTCTGCAGTGAATATACTGCAGTTGTTATCTAATTGATAAGTTCTACTAGTCTTTAATTGAGGATCATAGTATGCACATTTAACACCTATCATAGATTTTGATCCATCTGTATATATTTGATATTTATTAGCTTTATCGGCCATTTGTTCTCTGAAGTGATATTTATTATCTATTTTTCTAAAATCAATATTAACACAACTATGTACAAGAGCATCTACTGTACAAGAGTATAGTGGCCATACATTTGACTTATATATATTTATAGTGTCCTGTTTCACTCTGTGCATAATTGTACTCATTACAGGAAGCCTGTTAGATTTGATATCTGAAGGTGTTATTGTAAAATTTGGAATTGAGCTACTCAGCACTGAAGGCAAGGTTAAATTCTGTAGCAACATGGAGTCATATTGTGATAAAACTTTTATGCAAAATCTATGAGCTGTACCCAGCCGCCTGATAGTGAGAGGTTCTACACATGTTTCTGCCTCCAAAGCATTAATAGGCGTTGTTTTCATTGCGCCACATATAATTCTTAATGCTGAATTTTGTATTACATCTAACTTTTTCAGTAGAGTAGGACTACAATTGAAATATGCTAAACAACTGTAATCAAAATGACTTCTTACTAAGCTTTTGTATATCATACTCAAAACATTTGGGTCTGAACCCCAAAAAACACCTGCTAAACATCTCATAATGTTGACACCTTTCATTGCCTTTTGACTAATAGAATCTATATGCTTATCAAATTTTAGTTTATCATCAAGAAAAATGCCAAGAAATTTTTGATGGCGATTATGTGGAATATTTACATTATCATAAAATATATTTACAGGATCATCACTGCCAAAAACTAATACTGAACTCTTTTGACAGTTAATATTAAGTTTTAATTTATGTGTGTAATATAAGTATAATTGCTTAAGTGCCACATTTACATTATTTTGGGCAGTAACAACTTATTCCTATTACCTATTCATACAATAAATCAGAATATCATCTGCAAATTGGAGTATTTTTACTTCACTTTTTATATAATTACATATTTGAGAGGTATACAAATTATATAGCAGTGGAGATAAACAACCCCCTTGCATAAGACCTTTAAAAGTTTTATTAGGGCCATGTAAAATATTATTGAATTTAACAAAGACAGTTCGATCGTAACAAAATTCATAAATCCATTTTATCAACTTTCCAGGTATGCCAATATCATGGAGCACATACAACAATTGTTGTATATCAACATTGTCATAAGCACCTTGCACATCCAGGAATGCGCAGACTGCTGAAGAATTTGATAGTATACATTTTTTCATAACATTAATGAAGTATACAAAACTATCATTTGCACTTTTACCCCTACGGAATCCAAATTGGAATTCAGGTAATAAGTTATGTTTTTCTACAAAATGATCTAACCTGGTTTTTAACATTTGTTCAAATAGTTTACCCATGCAAGAAGCTAACGAAATAGGACGGTATGAGTTATAGTCATCTGGAGATTTGTTAGGTTTCAGTATAGGTATAACACATTGAGTTTTCCAAGAAACAGGAATGCACTGTTTACTCCATAAACCATTAAAAATATCTAATAGTATTTTTTTGCTAGACTCATGTAAGTTTTTTATCATTGTATATGGAATTCGATCTAAGCCTGGTGTAGTATTTTTTCTAGAATCAATAGCAAAGCATAATTCTTCATATGTAAATGACTTCAGCAAAAGTGATGCTTCTGGTGTATTTCCTTCAGAATTAAATAGGTTATACAAATTAACATCAGAACTTTCAGATGAAGGCGATTGACACAACTTTGAAATAAATTCAGGAATCCATTCATCATTTTTGTACCTATTTTTACATATATACATACGTTTAAACTTACGAATATTGTTCCAAATTTTAGATATAGGAGTATATCTGTTGAGTGATTCACAGATAACTTTCCAACTATTTATCCTAGTTTCTTTTAAAACAAGTTTTTTTAATGCGTTTAATTTTTTGTATTCAATGAATGATTCTATTGTAAACTGTGTTCTATATATTAAAAGAGCCTGTTTTGCATTTTTGACTGCCTCTGCACACTCGTTATTCCACCAAGGAGCAGGTGGCTTTATGAGTTTATCTTTGTTGTTGTTGCCTATGAAACATGGAAAGCTCTTATGTTTACTTTTTCTAGGGATACTTCATTGCATAAGAAGTCATTGGCATCTGTAGATTGCTTAAAAGTGATTTTAAGCTTTTGAGCGCTGGCGCGGCTCATTTCATACTGGCCCTTTACGTATTTACCTATAATTTTTTGGATGGTAATGGGGTCTTTATTGCCTAATTTTTCCTCGTTTGTGCTTTCCAGGAACACTGCATATTCTTTATGGTTACTTTTATCAGGGTATAGCCTCTTGTAATTAGGTTTAAAATATGGTTTGTACTTAGCATCCTCAGTTTCGGAACTGCCGCTGGCCAAGTCAAGATCCACGGAGCCGTTCTTCCTTTTGCGCCTTTTTACAGTGGAGAAACCACTATCCTCTTCTCCTTCGCTTTCCGCTGGCATTGTTAGATATAAGAGATATCTAACTATATGATGTGAATATAAATTTTTTAAACAGAAAATTTAAATCGACCGCTCTTTTCGACCTTCCCGCCAAAAGTCCTATACATGTGTGCGATAGAAGTGTTGCCATATGAAAACAAAAACAACAAAATTGTAGAATTTATGGGAGAAAATTTTTGGAAGATATAAATATACAGCAAAATCTGTTCGTAAGAATACTTCGCAATAACATAATATTATTTATATTGCGCAATATTATTATAATTTTGCACAATCTTCACGATTATTGTTTAATATGCTTCGCAATTTTTTTTAAGATATTGTTGACTTTACTTTCTCTAGGACATTAAATAATTGACCAATGGCGTGTTAGGTTACGTATATGGTATGGTTTTGACGCAGGTGCCATAGTTGAAAAGAAAACTACTCGCCACGTAGTTGGATGTATGTTACTATATATGTATGTTTGTCTACGTACTTCGCAGAAACTAGAAATTGTATTGCAAAAATTCTTATTTCATTTAATAAAAGATTTACAACTTAGGAGTTACTGTCATTTTTATTGAAATCGGTTCAGTAGTATTCAAGATAAACTGTATCAGACTCCCCTATTTAGGGGGATGTGCCATAATCCCCACGCTTGGCAGGCGGCTTGGGAATGGCAGTTCTTTAGAAGGCGCTGCCGCCCACCTTCCAGTATTTTTCCCTTAATAGCCTCTTACGACACCCACGGGAAGATGCAAAAACTGCACACTTTTGGAAACAACCTAAAATGTATGTCTGGCAACACTTTTGTTTACATTTGTATTCGAAATTATAACCTAAATTGCGTTGTATATTATTAAAGCAAGTACATTATATTCAATATCTACGTGTGTTTTATTACTCAAGTCGGTTTTTAATTCATTAATTCCGTTATGTGTGACTTGCGTAATGTGCGACGGTCTATCGTGAATGAGGACAAAATTGGCCGAATTTGGTGAGTTGTGTCTTACATAAAATTGGCCGAATTTGATGTTTTATTTTTGATTTTCATTAGACTCACTCTTTCTTATTCATTTCTCTGAGCCCGCTACCAACTGTCAAAGTTGGGACGCGCATATTGGAAGACCCTTTACAATATTTTAAAAGTATTGATATACAAAAAAATTCTGACGAGATTCTAATAAAAACCCAAATGCTTACGAAGCCTTTTTAACCACGTAATCAAACAAGTATAATATTTAATTTTCGAGTAGTTGAGAGTAGTCGAGAGTGCGCACCAATTCTAATACAGGACAAAGTCACGGGTGCATTAATAAGAACACCTAAAACTGACTGATATAGGTATACATTTCCAAGTCGTATCTTCCAAACATAACCAATGAATTAGCGTTATTTATTGAAGGAAGTTTTCCCACAATAGTGTTTATTCATGTTCACCAATGGTAAAATACAAAAAAATCTATTCAGACAATGGTTACCTCATCAATTGGCTGATACGCATAGATGAGCACGCATTGAAGCTTACCTTGTGATTCTGTGTGATGAAAAACTCTACGATAATCGCAAGAAAAAAACGCAATGGATGCACTTAAGCCTCAATTTACATACAGCGGACGATACAACTCCATGTCTACCTGGATGTGAGGCTTCAATGCTGGAGATATTAATCCGTCAAAACGAAGTGAAAGTAATTTTTTTTTCTGTTGATATGGAATAAACTCAAAGCCCAGTGGCTAACGGTAACCTCTACCTCTTTGCTGCTGCGCAATCTGAAAGTAAACAAGGGCAGTGTTCCTGAAATGATTTCCATCATAGTCCTTCTTGATTTGACTTGATTTTTTTTTTGTTATTGTCATGGAACAAGCGAGAGGCCCACCTGATGTTAAGCGGTATCCTCTGCCTATAACAGATGCATTTCATCACAAGTGACCAACTGCACTGCGCCCATCACCTTGAGACATACCTGTTAAGTCTCATTTTGCCTGTAATTTCACTGGCTCTCAAGGACTGCTGCCGGAACACACCGTTAGGTGCTTGGCGACAGATTTTCTACTTGAGGGTGGTCGCTAGCCAGGCGGGCATACGCAAAATGTTCTTCCACCATGCGGTGAAGCTCAAGCTCTGGGCGGGATTGATCCATGGACCTGCTGCGCGGCGGTCCATAGCCAATGCCACTGAGCCATCACTGCTTCAAAACTTGACCAATAAGTACCATGCAAAAGTATGGATCGACGAGTATTGAACAGAAGGCATGACATATCTTGAAGCTAATGTCATCCTCGGTACAAGACTACAATATTAATTTCCGGGAGTATACATTTTTTTAAGTAACTTCGGAAAGAAAATATATGGGTTTTACGAAAATAAAAAAATAAAAAATTTAGTGTTATATTAGAACAATAGATTCATCAAACAAACAATTATAAAATCCCATCAAAAAAACGCGCGTGAGTATCGCTGTCTATAGCTGCGACAACTCACTAAAGACAAAACATTTTGAAAATGACTGCTTTTGCATGAATTTTTATATAAAATGTATGAATATATGACACTAAACCTTTTGAAGACTCGTAGCATCGTTTACTTGGTCGTCCTTAATCGATCAACAAGTTAAGCAACATCCGCTGCGGTTATGCATGTTTTGGATGGGTGACCGCTCGTGGAAATACTACTGAGCGCTTCTGTGCTTTGGAGGGCACAGTAAGTTGTCCTAGAATGGCAGATTTGTATGCATACAACGATATAGCACTAAATAAAAAATAAAAAATACTGGGGCATAATAAAAACCAATCAGTATTTTTATATAATTATAATAATAATTCATTTATTTCAAGTAACTTAATGGGTACAATAATAATCAGATTAAAATGGTCAGTCAAATTTCATAAAATTAATTGGTTGATAATAATAATACGATAACACAGCATTGAGAATAGTACAGAATCGACTACTTGTATAACATGTAGTCTGCAGCATTGATTTACATAAGCACAGTCAAGTCACTCTGCTAGCGCAGCTAGACCCACCATCATCCTGAATGCGTTATTGAATTGGACACGGAGTGCGCCGAACGATTATAGTCAGCCCACAGGCTGCACGTGTATAAAGAGGTGCAGTAAGCTCTGAATAGGGTTATTTTGACGTCAGTTGTGCACCATGCAAACCTGCGTATCTCCATATTGGCTCTAACCGCCAGCGCCCCACTCTCCCGATCAATGTCAGCGTCATCCTTCAGTATGGATGTAACTAAATGGCATAGATATTTAAAAACTTTTACCTTTGTTAAAGGAGATCCATTTAATTTTATAGGTGGTGTTTCTGTTACTTTTCTAGGCCCACTCTGAAAAACCATACACTGATTCTTTCCAACATTATAAACTAGACCGTGCTCCTGTGCATAATCTTCACAAATACTCAGCAGCTTTCAGAGTCCACATACAGATTTATTTACAGCACCGAACGCAATGTTGCTGTTTTTGGAGCAAATATCCTGGAGCTGCTATTGTTCTATGAGTATTTGCATATGAACGACTGATGAAAGATTTCAATCGTTGAACATTTTGAGTGACTTATATTGGAACTCTATATTTATTTATAAAAAAATAGTGTATAATTAGTAATAACACCTATTTTAAAATGTTAGAAAAACTCTTGAAGGTCTCAATCATCATCTTGTATTCATCATGTTCATCTTGGACAATTCCGCCTAATTTCCCTGTACTGAAGAGGAGTCAAGACCTCCTGTGACACCAAATATTTGTTATTGAAATATAGATTTCCGTAAAGTAACGCCTGAATTTATTGATTAGAGTGTGTTATTGAGATGGAAGTTTATTTCAGCACCTAAAGCCATTCTAGCAATTTATTTATTTTAAAAAACCTATACATCATGACCGTCGGGTGCCCCATATCTTCCCGTGGGTGTCGTAAAATGCGAATAAGTGTAAAATACCGGAAGGTGGACAGCAGCACCTTCTGAGGAACTGATCTTACACTGCGATCCCCAAGACGCCTGTCAAGCGTGGGGATTGTGGCAATTCCCCACATGGGGAAGGCTGTGTTTAGCAGTAGACAATCCGGCTAATACAGCTCAGTATATATCTAGAAAATAATTTGCCTCGGTAACTAATTAAATGAACCACAAAACAGCCTTTATAAAAAATTGCGTAACAAATTCGTAAGAGTAATTGTTCACAGCATTTTGTACATACAATTTGTAACTATCGCTTGCTGTTAAAAGCGTGAAAAATCGCCAAATATAATTCTCATTTATTTAATTTCGTTATCAAGCTAATAAGCATGTTCGTTATTTAATTAACAGTCATTAAGAAAAAAACAATTATGGTTGTAAATTACATAGTTTTAGGATGACTTCAATAGCCCCTAGCTTTTGACTGATTAAAGACGTTTAACCATCTCAAGCTGGATTTCAGTAAATTTAATTGAATCACGGCATCCACTGTTGGTGCTATATCCTTGCTTTTTATAGGTAAGTATACTTACATTTTTATTAAGAAAGCGAACTGTACAGTTTGTGATATTTTTTTTTTAATTTAATGGCCTCTGCAGCGTTGCCATAATTTCGCCAATATAGGTTAAGTAGAAAGTAAATAGATATTGGTCGGTGCCAGGAAGGATGATCGGTGTTTTCAGCCAGAATCATTAATTTTGCGTCTGGGTATATTTATTTGAAAATAAGACATATTATTCAGGACAACACAAACATAATTAGACATACACATAATACTAGTTATATACTATATACATTCATCTAGCTAACTAAAAAAATCCCACGGTAACACAGACACCCAACACGATCCACACACATCCAAGACTTTCTCTTGATACACTTTGGCTGAAGTTTTCACTTGTTTTTCACAAAAATGTAGTTGTTTTGATGCCTTGATAAGACATACCCCGCCAAACCATCACTGACGCAGGAATGATGACCACGTTGTACCTTTCCGACCACTTGAGTAGCTTTAGAATTGTGAGCGTACACTTTATAAATTTGCTTATTATCGTATTCTTCAATCGGTGAAGAGAATATTTCTCTGCCTTAGATTGGATCGATCAAAACGCCTTCTTTCGCGATACGCAAGCCTTTTGTAAACTATTATCAAACCTAGAAATCTTATACTGCGATAACCAATATATATGCGAAGAGTGGGGAGTATGGCAAACCTTACCAACACAGGAGAGGATGTGTTTAGCAGTGGACGATCTGGCTGAAATAGTTTAACTATGATGACAAAACCCTGTCACATTTTGAGACTGGTACACGCTGCTATGTGCGTAGCGACAAATTTTCTACTTGAGGGCGATAGCTATCAAGACAGACTTTTGCTAAATATCCCACCACAATTCATACGGTATTTAAAACTAAAATCTTTATATAATATAAGGGGTGCTGTGATTAATGCCTTACTTATTAAAAAAAAAAGTTATTTTTAGAATACAGAAGGAAACAAACATGAAGCTCTTCCTAATTCTGGCTATTCACATCACTTTGGCGTATGGGAGGCTTCCGAGTAACGTATTCGATTCCTTATATTTTTAGTATTCTAAAGTTCCAAAATAAAAACTTGTATTTCTAAATATCATTTTTCAAGCACTATATGCTTAGCGACCGTTATTAATAATTCGCCACAAAGTAAATACGTCACGAAAATTTTTTTAATAATTAACTCGTCACAGTCCTATTTTTATAAAGTTAATTCGCCAAATACCATAAGCACTAACTTTAAAATGCACAATTTTCGCCACCGACAACCGACGATCAAAGTCAATGAAAAATTGTGTATATGTTATTCGCTAAGGCTGCGATAATGCTGAAAAATTATTATTTAGAAATTAAGAAAGATCCCAACTTCAACAAGATATTTCATACTTTTCAGTGTGTAGTGGGTTTCATTACCTTAAAATATCTTTTTGACAAGAAATGGAACCGGCTTCAACACTATAACGTGTGAAATAACTTGCTGAAGTCGGTAACATGATGGTTCAAAAGTATCTATTATCACAGTATTGTGCGCATTGTACCGACTTCGACAAGTTATTTCACACATTTGAGTGATGAAGTCGGCACCATTTTTTGGTAAAAAAAAATTTCACCCTTTAAGTGCCCCTTGCTATTTATTGGGTCGATCGTCATATACCTACTCTTAATGACTTTATCATCAAGATAGGAAACTACTTTTCAGTTATTGGAGTGTAACTCAAAAACGGCCGGACCAATTTTGATGAAATTTAAATGGGACCACACGTCAAGCATCAGCTTTTAAATATAAATCATCATAATCGGTTCACCCTGTCATCCTCCGTTTTTTGAAGTCGGTAAAAAGAAAACGTACCAATAGGTTATAACTTACCAACCGGAACAAAAATATTGCTGGGTTTTATTCTGCCTTATTTTTTTTTTAACTGAATAATTGCAAATAAACCAAAAGCCTATTTAACATTTTATGTTCGTATGTATCTAGGGCCAGATATGGTGACATATTTTATATAGGTATCGTACTAATACCTATAGTCATACGTTTTTTATAACTTCTTAAGAGTACTATAGATGTTCTCTACTAATTTTTATTTTGATATATGTAATGGGGGATCCAAAACGCGTAATATAGTTATTTTAAATTTTGGGCCTCTAATTCTAATTGGACTCCACATGTAACAAAGTAAAAATAGGTTGAGAACATCTATAGTTGCATGCAGCGAAATAATGATTGACCACATTTTAATAAATATAAACCATATTGTTGCTATTTGAAATTATCTTTAAAAGTGCGAGTGAGAGGGCTGCATAATGTAAAAGGCCTCTTAAAAGAAATAATCGTTTTCAGGTCACATACATATAAATAAATGTCCACGGGATGATCCTTCCACGTCACAATGTCTTATCGATACAATTAACTCGTTACGGCAAAACATCAATATGGGCATCCCAGAAATCAGTGTACCTCGCTTGGAACCCTTCAGGATGAAACACATAGAGCTCGAGGGTGAATTACCTGGTATCGTCATAAAAGGCGAAGCTTCAAATATTTTAGCGAGAGGAGCAGGGGATTTTGAAATCCAACATATGAAGTAAGATTTGAAGTTTTTATGGTTTTACTTAAGGGTGAACTGCACTGAGAAAAACGACTTAAAGGCTTAAATGAAATTTGACCTTTTACCGTTTTGTAACTACGTAAGATGAATTCACAACTCTTAAGATGATTTTCACCAATCAATAAAAATGTACCATGTTTTATAATAAACACAACCGTCAAAAACGCCTTCCATAAAGTATTTTCAGAATTGAACTTGTTTATTTGATAATGATTGCAGTATTGACCATAAAATATACCTTACTTAAAAGTAAGGCGGATTATATACGGTGATTATCACTATAACGTACGACTTAATCAGCCTCATCGAAAAGTCAATATTTAAGAAAGACCACAAAGTACATCTTAAATGAAGACGAAAAGAAACGTTCGCCTTCACTGACCTCGTTTAACGCCTTCTATTTGGAAGGCGTTTTTGTACGTATTTACGTTTGGTCGGTTTTTTGCCTTATACCATATAAATTGGCCGTCATTAGGGCGCTTTTGACTTTAGATTTTTCTCAGTGTGGCCGGCCCGTTTTCCATACAAACGTCGTAGGGTGATCACTCCCTTATTTGAGGATTTAGGTCCAAAATAAAGCATAATAC
Organism: Plagodis pulveraria; assembly: GCA_963890685.1. Lineage (NCBI taxonomy): Eukaryota > Metazoa > Arthropoda > Insecta > Lepidoptera > Geometridae > Plagodis > Plagodis pulveraria. The sequence continues at coordinate 10,603,188 of OY982950.1, forward strand.
CGATTGATCTCGTCATTATCTAGGCTTGTATGATGCCGAAATTTTAATAAAATAATTAACTTGAGAATTATGAGCCTCGAAACATTTTCATATAACGTTTTCGAGGCTCATAACTTACAACTTAATTATCTTTTTAAAATTTCGGCATACAAGCCTAGATAATGACGAGATCAATCGGTATTATGCTTAAGTTTGGACTTAAAATCTCAAATAAGGGAGTGATCACCCTACGGCGTTTGTATGGAGAAGTGACCGGCCAGTTCAACCTTAATATGTATTTGGTGCGACAGTTCAAAAAGTCTTGGGACTGCCAACAAGAACAGAGTAGGTATAAAATGTCCTTGAATCTAAATTCTATGCTTCTGGTCTGTAAATTTTCCGTAAACATGTGTATCAAGCAGTGATGGCTCTGTGGCATTGGCTATGGGCTGCCACGCAGCAGGTCCTTGGTTTGAATCCCACCGCGGCCTTGAGCTTTCATCGCATTCTGGAAGGGCATTTTGCGAATGTCCGCCTGGCTAGCGATCACTCTCAAGTAGAAAATCTGTCGCCAAGTACCTAACGGTGTGTTCCGGTAGCAGTCTTTGAGAGCAAGTGAATTTACAGGCACATGAGACTTAACAACTATGTCTCAAGGTGGCGGGCGTAGTGCAATTCGTGACTTGTGACGAAATGAATCTGTTATAGGCAGAAGTTAGTTAGCTTAACATCAGGTGGGCCTCGGGCTTGTTCCGTCAAAATAACAAAAATAAAAATTATACAAATCGTTTAGTATGGAAATTTTTATTTCACATACATATATTATTAAGATGAAAGATTCGTATTTATGTATTTCTATATTTTTGTATGTAACAGATGCTGTTAGAGAAAACATTTTGTATGACTCTGAAACTGTGCACGGTGAAGGGCAATAGGCTCGCCCCCTATTACACGGGACCAAAACTTAATTGGTGAAACGTGGGTGTTGTGTAAACACCTACGTTTTTCGTTTTGTATGTATGTATAAACTTAAAATCTACTGGACCGATTTCAATAAATCAATCGCTATTATATTATCCTACACTATCCCTGATGAACATAGGCTATAACTAATATCAAAAACTTAGGGAACCGTTTGAAAACTTCGACAATGTAACCCGACGTGTGAAAAAAATTCCAAAATATGTCGTTATATCGCGTACGCTGTTACGGAAATTGTTGACAATAAAGCAAAGTGATGTACTACAATTTTATAGAGGATATCAAAATCTACAATAAAATCCGCATTACCTACCATTTCTGTAACTATCACAGTTATGTCACTTAAGTACTTTTTATGTGTTTCAAATTATATTATTTATTAAATACCTGCTCGAAGCCGGGGCGTGCCGCTAGTTTAAAGATAAAATAAATAATGAATCAAAAAATGTATTATTTGTTTTATCTTTTATATATATGTATATTGAACAAACAAAGAAATAAAGAATTTTAGAAAATGTATTTCTTTCAACAAACAAAAAACGACTACAAACATAAAATACGCATTGTTAGGGATAACCTAAATACTACTCGTCAGATTTTTTTTTTTTTTTTTTATGCTCGATAGGTTAGCCTTTGACCACTATCTCACCTGATGGTAAGTGATGATGTGGTCGAAGATGTTGTTCAGGCTAACCTAGAAGTACTGGCTCTCAAGGACAGCTGCCGGAACACACCGTTAGGTGCTTGGCGACAGATTTTCTACTTGAGGGTGGTAGCTAGCCAGGCGGGCATTCGCAAAATGCCCTACCACCATGCTATAACGACTGCCATCCTAAGACAACAACCGGGACCGACGGCTTAACGTGCCCTCCGAAGCACGGAAGCGCTCAGTAGTAATGTCACTAGCGGTCACCCATCCAACTCCTGACCGCGCGCGACGTTGCTTAACTTTGCTGATCGGTTGAGAACAGCCAAGTAAACTTCGCTACGAGCGCTTCACTTCGCTACGATCTCTCTAAATTAAAAGGGGACCACAAGACAATGAATAAAAAACATATAAATAGGTACCTACATCTTGAAAAAGTTATGAGGTAACACATCCAAAAAAAAACAACGAAATTGAGAACCTCATCTTTTTTGAAGTTGATTAAAACGGACAAACCAGAACATAAAAATATTAAAAATAACAGACTGAAATTTAAAACAAATTCACTTCAACTATTGGCATCAGCGATAATGATAACAATAGAAATTCATTCATAACTAGGACGCCTCTTACGACACCCACAGGTAGCAACAGGGGAGTGACATTTTAGCTCGGCACCACACGGGTATCCCCAAGACACCTGACGTTATATATCTATACTTTTTGGTCTTGTAAAACCTGAATGCCCTAAGGAGTTAATGCAAATAATTACAGGGTGGACCTGAAGAACTACGTGCTAGAGATGCACATTTACATAAAGCGACTCACGGTGGTGGCTGACTACCTAACCCACGGATCCAAATTCTTCCTCCTCGATATCAATGGCAGCGGACAATTTAAAGGAACCTTTAGTAAGTTTCATCCATTGAATACATTTTATAAGGCACGTAATTAAATTTTACGAGTCAGATTCTTAAACGCTTGTGGCTTACTGAGTCGTTCCCCATCCACTCAGTTAAGCAACGTCCGCTGTGGTTATGATTTGGATGGGTGACCGGTAGTGGCATTACTGAGCGCTTCTGTGCTTGGGAGAGTATGTTTATCCGTCGGTTCGGCGCCTGTTGTTGTCTAAGGATGGCTTTCCCTAATAACTAATTACATGGTAATAGGGCATTTTGCAATAGTCCACCGGGCTAGCTACCACCCTCAGGTAAAGAATCTGATGTAATATAAACTTCTTTATCCTAAATCTCTCGATCCAGAAAATCCTCATTCTTCTAATCATGATCCCCCCACTCCCTCCCCTTATTTCTTAACATGGACGTCGTAAAGGGCGACTAAGGAAAAATACTGGGAGATGGGAAGAAGCGCCTTTTGAAGAACTGACAACTTTTACTGAGAACTCTTAGATGCCTGCCAAGCGTGAAGATTATGCCAAATCCCCCCAATGGGGTAGACCTTGTGCAGTGATGGGCCGCTCCGGTTGATGTGTTGAAGATGATGATCCTACATCTGGCCAACTACGAAGCTCTACTCGCTATATTAGGTTGAGTATCTACCAGCTATGTAAGAGAAAGATGAGCGATTTACGAGGAAAACCTCCTTTAATAAGTGCTCTTTTTTTATTTACTCTAAGTCAAAATCATTTAATCTATTTTGGCGTCTACGACGCTCTTATGAAGGTCAATTACAAATTTTTATAATGAAATATTCTCTCTTGTAGTTCAACAAAAAAAATATAGAACCACTGCGAGAAGTACGGGCAAGAAACTCAGGGCCATTCTTTTAAACGTCTTTAACCAATTTGATACATACTATATAATAAAATTATTACAAATTTTGGTTAAAATACGTAGGTGACAGGCGATAGCTTCGCAGAGGCGGAATTGTCCAGGCATTTTTGCAACAACTTTTACTGAGAACTCTTAGATGCCTGCCAAGCGTGAAGATTATGCCAAATCCCCCCAATGGGGTAGACCTTGTGCAGTGATGGGCCGCTCCGGTTGATGTGTTGAAGATGATGATCCTACATCTGGCCAACTACGAAGCTCTACTCGCTATATTAGGTTAAGTATCTACCAGCTATGTAAGAGAAAGATGAGCGATTTACGAGGAAAACCTCCTTTAATAAGTGCTCTTTTTTTATTTACTCTAAGTCAAAATCATTTAATCTATTTTGGCGTCTACGACGCTCTTATGAAGGTCAATTACAAATTTTTATAATGAAATATTCTCTCTTGTAGTTCAACAAAAAAAATATAGAACCACTGCGAGAAGTACGGGCAAGAAACTCAGGGCCATTCTTTTAAACGTCTTTAACCAATTTGATACATACTATATAATAAAATTATTACAAATTTTGGTTAAAATACGTAGGTGACAGGCGATAGCTTCGCAGAGGCGGAATTGTCCAGGCATTTTTGTCGTTTAAGTAATCACAAACTGTAGTAGGATTTCTTAATCAATATGTTTTTCACGTGCAACTTGAATTTCCCTTCTGTGAGCGCTGTAATGTGTTTGGAAATTACTTTATTATAAAAACGTACACAATTACCTAAGAAGGATCTTACATTTGTCTTTGCTACTCTAGAACCTGGCACCGCTATTATACTCAACGAGTTTATTCAGAAAATGGTAACTGTACTGTACTGTATCAGCCGGAATGTCCACTGCTGAACACAGCCTCCCCCAATATTGGGGGGATTTGCCGTAATCCTCACGCTTGGCAGGCGGCTTGGGGATCGCAGTGTGAGATATCAGTTTCTGATAAAGTGCTGCTGCCCACCCTCTGGTGTGTTACCCTTAGTCGCCTCTTACGACACCCACGGGTTGAGATGGGGGGGTGACATTCTAGCCCGGCACCCCACGGGCTGGTTGGAAATGGTAACCACCACATTATTTACAGATGATGTTCATGCCGTCTTGAAAGTATATGGACATCCTATGAACAGAGATGGCTTGGATTTTGTCGTACTAGATGACGTTTCTATTGATGCAAAGTTTGGAGAATCACAGTTAGATCCCACCCCTGATTATCCATCACTGAAAGGTAAACAATCTTTTCAACACCCTTGCTCGTAAAGTGAGCTTTATTATATCGTTCTTAGGGCCATAAACCGATCTATAACACCCTCGTGCATAATAATATTAGACACTAGTGCGTAATACAATGATCCCTACAAAGTTAAGTTAGTACCTAACTGCAATTATATGCGAGTAAACAGAGCATTTTAAATTTAACCGGGTATTACTGATTTGTAACATCAAAGAGGTTTATATGTAATCAAAATTCAAACATTTGCCGCGCGCAAATACCAAAACTTGTGCAATATATTTTTTTCCTTGCAACGGTGTTGAGAAAGTGCGTATGGAACTCGTGAGCAACTTAGCCTACTTGTATCATAATCTACTATTATTTACAAGATAGAAATATGTACCTCTGAAGTTCGAACATAGCTCTACAGATAAAAGACTTTTCTGTGATGACGTCGGGATGTGCAACTACCAAGAAGATTTTGAAGCAATGATGGCCGAGCGGTCATAGCATAGCTATGGACTGCCGTGCTGCAGGTACCTGGTACGATCCCCACCGCTGGCTTGAGCTTCACCGCATGGTGGAAGAGCAATTTTGCGATTGCCCGCCTGGCTAGCTAACACCCTCAAGTAGAAAATCTGTCGCCAAGCACCTAACGGTGTGTTCCAGCTTGCTCCTTGAGAGCCAGTGAAATTACAGGCACATGAGACTTAACAACTATGTCTCAAGGTAGCGGGCGCAGTGCAATTCGTCATTTGTGATGAAATTCATCTGACCTAGGCAGAGGTTAGTCCGCTAGACATGTTCCGTCACAATTACATAAAAAAAATATATACATACACATGATTTTGTATTGGAAACAATGCCTAGACTCTAGACTAGAGTATAGTAATTTAGCTTTGAATGACGTCACATGTATATGCTGTCTCTTTCTTTAAGATAATCACGTTAGATTATTTTCTTTTTAATCCTTTGATCCACACGTTTGGTTCTCATAATTATACAATGTATATAAAAAAGGTGTAGTACCTAATACTGAAATCACCCACACATTGTTTGCTGTCTCGCACTCATCTACAAATTATGCACAGTATTCTATTGTGAATAGCTTACACAAGGTTTTTAATGAGGAGTTCAACTCATGTAATATATTTTTTAATAATAAAGAAAGTTTTAAGAAAAAAATAATTACAATTATGGAGGATTATCATGTAAATTAAATGCACTACACTAAATTATTATATTGGTATAATATTTAATTTATTAATGCTTTGTTATTTTATATATTGATGTATATTATATGTCACCAATTTATTTTATATTACTTTAATGATTTTATATTAACTAAGGAAACACCTAATTGTAAATTAAGCGTACTTTTTACACTTTGTCTTTGTATTTTTATATTGTATAAAATGTATTCCGTTATTGGCTGTATGGTAAGCTAAGTATGAACTTTTTGTATTTATATTAAGGGCTGTGGATTTTGTGAAATAAATAAAATAAAAAATAAATAAAATAATCGTCTACAGATATCATCACTAAGTAGAGCACGTAGAATCGACACGCGTCGCATTTTGTTGAGGCAATGTCGCGTTCCAGACATCGCCTCACCAAAATGCCGACATACGTCTTTATTTGGAGAAATACCAAATTGTTGGACCAATGACTACACATTTTTAATAAGACTTAAGCTACTGTGGGAACTAACATTTTATTTTTTAACTATTTTACAGGTAAAAAGGCAGCTGAGTTTATAAAAAAACACAGTAATAACGTCATGTTATTGATAAAGGATATAATCAATAAAGCAGCTGGCCCCATCGCCTTCAAATATATATATAAAATTTTTAACAGTCTGCCCCTAAATGATCTGTTCACTTCATAAATTTGAAATAAAATAATGATGTTATATTATGGCTGTTTTTTTACCTCCTATACTTAAAGCATTTTTATACTACTAACTGTCTCTAAGCTTTAAAAAGTTAAATCAGTTTTAAAAAGAGATATCCACTTAGAATACAATAGTTACTGCAGAATCCAGTAAGTAAGCCTTCCTGGCCAAGTTTGAGTTAACCGGACCGAACTGCAGGTGAGGTCCGGTTATATACGAGGCCAAGATGGCTTTCTTACTGGTTGAGGCTTGTATAATGCTTTTCACAAAAATGTAAGAAAGTTTAACAACAAATTCTTTTAATTAATATTGAAGGTTACATTCTATGTTCACGCGGTAAGTTAAAATGTAATTGTCGCAATTGAATATGAAATCCCGCCAGTCGGTGTTTTTTTTTTACTAAGAAGTTTACGTTTAGTTTTGAACATAGTTCTATTTTTACATTACATGAATGTTTTAGAAAAAAAAAATGTAAGTTATTGTTTTTGAAACTCGACATTAATTTAATGATGGAAAGTTTTAATCCAACAGGATTTATAAACTAAAATTACTAAATACATACATAAAATCCCACACTACTTCTGCAACATTACTAAGTACAAAACGTAACGTGCTGCTACGTGGCGTTAAGTGTCACAGACTATAAAATGGCTGTTTAAGGCTCCAAAAATATATCTATCTCTGGCTAAACTCTAATCTGTGTCTGATATGTTTTTTTTTCTAAGCAGATCTAAAGAGGATAACCTACTGTCCAGTAAATAAATTACATACATGCGATTAAAATAAGAATAGGATCGGCCTAGCGCCATGTTGTGACGTCAAAACTAGAACTTGGTACAGTGTACAAAAAAGAAATGATAAAACATGCATATTTTTTTTTTTTATGGCGGTATGCCTTTATTAAACAAATACTACAAACTATATACAACACTACAGCTACTACAATACTACAGCTACTACAGTAAAAGCATTTGGACTCATAGGGAGTCCAAATGCTTTAGCCCACTATCAGTTGGCAGCGTGCCCAGCATGCTGGCAGCATTGCCCCGTTGAATTGCAATGCTTATTCTTTGAGCCAAATAGGTGCCAGCATTTTGATCACGCGTCGCGTCGACCAAGCGCTCTGATAAATTTTGGAAAATACGATGAGCTCCCGGTCCCCACGGACCCAACGTCTCTACACCAAACGGCTCAAATATGTAACCCATACCAAGGTTAGCATATTTGCGCCGCTTGAGTTGCTCTGCCGAAGTAGCCGCGGCGCCAGCCTTCACGTGGGTTTCAGAAAGGTGTGACGGCGCTAAAGTGTCTACGCATGTAGCGTCCCACACTAAGGGCCGTCCTAACTTCCATGAAACCAGAGTCATGCCGTCAGGTCTTTTACCATCGTCACGCATCAGACCGTTCGGTTCGAGAACAGCTGGAACATTGGCGCTGGTAAAAGCCCGGCGAATGATATCGTTAAGGCTGGCGTGGCGGGAAATTCGACCAGCACTTCGAGAGCAGGAGAGGCCATGGTGACCGAGTTGGTCAACTGCAGTACCACACTGGCAGTGATGTGTAACACAACACCTTGCACCCAAGCGTAAGCTAATAGCGAGACGAAAAGCGGAAGGATCTATAAGGCTACCAGTTTTGTAAGAAGGAATGGCTTGTAACCAAAGACCTGATTCCCACATAGAAACAGCGAGAATACGAGCACGATCTGCGATACTAGGGCACGTATTTAAAAGATCTTTCCGTGCTAAAAAAAAAAAAAAGTGTATAAATTAATAAAGAAAAAAAAACCCGATTGCAAATAATTTATTTTCGTTAAGTGTTAACGATCAATATAAATTAAAACTGCCAGTTAATATATTTATGGAATCTTTTTTTAAAGCCAATTATTTTGATACCCAACACGATGGCTTTGGAAGAAAAAATAAATTGTTTTTCTCACTATATGGCGTCTAAAATCCACCAGTTTGTTTTTAATTTTTTTATGTACATAGTGTCACTTGAGCTATCAAGATAAATCTAACGATGTCTCGTACATTAAAATCGGTTAATCTGTTTAAAAAAAAATTAAACGAGAAGATCAAAAAACACTCGGAAACGTGTCGCGTAGTAGTACACTGTCGGAGAAATAAGACCCTGACGCCCGCGTTTTCATCAAACCTAAATGGCGTGTGTGCTGTCAACCTTAAAAATATGAATTTATTTAAATTAACACTTTTGGGTCACTCATTTAAAATCACCTATAAATGTATGGCACTGCTTTATTTTTAAGTTTGTTCTGCTGATCGTACTTATTAGAGTGAATTTGAGTGAAGTTAGCCGAGAGCCCGTCCTATTCTTATTTTAATCGCATTGTACTTACTTACTGGATAGTAGGAGATTCAAAATTGAAAATCTCGCTTGTTACTGGACAGTTGTGAATAACTCTCCGGTAGAGTTCACTTTCTGGATACTTTTTAGAGATGTTATGCCAACATTACACACCATTTCTGAGAAAAAGGTAATGTAATATGCATTTGCAATAGATCTGAGGTCTTATGAGATGAAAGTCAGTTTGACATTTTCCTTTGATAACCAAGCCTGGCATATTCCTGCCCATTGGTATTATTAAAGTTCAATAAGTACCTAATTTACTGCTCCTGCCCAAGTAAAAAATGATTAAATGGTTAATTGTGCCCACTGTCAAGCAAAAACTACGTACAATGCGATTAAAATAAGAATAGGATCGGCTTAGCGCCATGTTGTGACGTCAAAACTAGAACTTGGTACAGTGTGCAAAAAAAGATAAAGATAAAACCTGTATAATTAAAAAAGAAAATAAAAAACCGACTGCATATAATTTATTTTAGTTAAACGTTTTATCGATCCATTAAAATTAAAACTGCAAGTTAATATATCCATGGAATCGTTTTTTGAAGCCCTCCACTTTGATACCCAACACGATGGCTTCTAAAATCGACCAGTTTTTTTTTATGTACATAGTGTCACTTGAGCTATCAAGATAAATCTAACGATATCTCGTACATTAGAAACAGTTAAGCCGTTTTGAAGTTATGGTGAAATAAAGAAACTCACAAACATACATACATACATGAAACTTGAAAACTTACCACACGTTTATGTGGGCAGTTTTCTATAAAAATAAGTAGTCATAGGTTGGTAAACGAAGTTGTAGGTGACTGTAGGTACAGCAAACACAGAAATAATTTGAACTGATTTTATTTGTGGGCAATATTTTGTACTTAGTTATCTTAATTTGAATAGCTTAGCTCTTCGATGCCGCATGTCCTGATGGCCAACTCAGTCAGACTCACAAATATATCAATGACCAAAAACAAATTAAACCGTTAAAAATTGTTATTAAACGAGAAGATCAATAAACACTCGGAAACATGTCGCTTAGTAGTACACTGTCGGAGAAATAAGACCCTGACGCCCGCGTTGTCATCAAACCAAGATGGCGTCTGCGCTGTTGTTAATTTTAATAAATTCATATTTTTAAGGTTGACTTAAAAATATGAATTTATTAAAATTAACAATTTCGGGTCTCTCATTTAAAATTATGTATATATGGCACTGCTCTATTATTAAGTTTGTTTTGCTGATCGTACTTATTAGAGTGAATATGAGTGAAGTTAGCCGAGAGCCAGTCCTATTCTTATTTTAATCGCATTGTATTCGTTTTTCTTACTCAGCTTTTGATTTTGGCGCTAAGTTGCCATATTAATATTTTTTTTGTGATTGGTTAGATTGTAACCAATAAGGGACATGGTGTCATCTGGGGCATAGTAAAAATATAATATGAACAATGGCAACTCAAAACTAAGATGCTGCCTCGTCGAAGAATAGTTAAATTTGAACAATTTCTACTAAAGTAATTCTTGTTTTAAAAAAACGATTTCTTGTTCAATTGCATTATTTTTGAGAAATTACAAATGGTTGAATTAATATAACCTCACAATGATGTGTCCTTTATAAGCCACATTGGGCATCTCGTTCCTACAGACATGAATTTAACGGACGCAGTCGAGATTCAAGAAAATTTAGAAGATTCCAATATCGAATATGAAATTGTTGTAGGTGATTTTCATGCACTACAAAAACTTTCTCGAGTCAAAACTTTATTATATTTTCTGACAAGTTCGTTCCGAATTTAAACAAATACCTACCTACTCATTTGATATAATACATAGATTCAGGCGTGACTTTACGCAAAGCTATATTTAATGATAACATAAATATCTGAAAAAAAAATATTATATATATTTTAATTAAATTCCATATAACTTTCCCGCCGCACATTTTTAAGGGAGAAATAACGAACTTTATAAGACGTTTTTGAACGAGGAACAGGATCCTATTTTTTATGTTATTTTGACGGAAAAAAGCCCGAGACCCACCTGATGTCAAGTGGATTAACCTCTGCCTATAACAGACGCACTCATCAACGACGAATTGCACTGTGCCTGTCACTGTATGTGTGTGTCGTCTGAGAAGTACAGTTGTTACGGGACTCATGTGCCTGTAATTTTACTGGCTCTCAAGGACTGCTGCCGGAAAACACTGTTTGGTGCTTGGTGACAGATTTTCTACTTGAGGCAGGCATTCGCAAAATGCCCTTCCACCATGCAGTGAAGCTAAAGCCCGGGGCGGGATTCGAACCGTGGACCTGCTGCATAACAATCTATAGCCACTGAGCCCTCACTGCTTCGCCACTTTCTGAGTGATTGTGGCATAAAATAATTATTTTTAGATTCACGTTACTTTGTACGTCTTTTTGTAAAAGAATATAAATGTTAGAAATATTTTTTTTACAAATGTGTCACTAAGCACCTTATTACGTGTTCCTGCAGGTGTCGTTGATATCCAGAGGAACACAAAACACCGCAAGTTAGGTGTAAAGCATTATTTGAATGAATGTTTGGATTATCCCAATCGCATGAATAATGCATTGTTCAGCCAGCCGTGACTACAAACCATATTACTTAGTTTTCCTACTCCGAATCATCTATAATTACCTACTTTCGATTTATGATTGATTTTTGATACGCCATATTTGAACCACAACCTGTTGGCAAGTAATGATGAAACCGAAGGCTTTACGTGAAAGCGGATGCTGACATATGGCTTTTTTATGCTTATAAAAAAGCCGTCTAATTTGAGAACCTCCTTCTTTTTGAAGTCGGTTAAAATAGAATAAAGGAAAACAAAACTATTTGTATTCTAAATTTTATTCATTTATTAGTATACGATGTCCTGTATTGGCAGCTCAGCCAGTACGTTGTTGATGTACCGTTTGATGATGGGCGCTGCAGCCCAGGCGATCATGGGACGGAGCATCCACAGCATTGTCTTCGTATCAACCCAGCTTATCACAGACGATGCGACATTCGCTGAAATAATTATAAATGGCGACGGTAGAACCATACTGATCCAAGTATCGTTTTCATTATATTGAGAAAGAGAAGGAAACGAGTATGAACTTGTTTTAAAAAAATACATGATTTATTATGCTTTAGTCTTTATCGAAATGATGGCTAATATGTCAGACAAAATAAAAAAATCTATAGTAAAATATTTTAATTAAAAGTAGTCAAAATGTCGGTTTCTGCAGAAAAAAACCTAATAAAAATTAAAAATTGGATCAGTATAGCAGGATATATTTTTGAAAGTAAGGTTAAAAATTGAGGTCCTCTAGCAATATAAGGCGCTTTTTGTACTTCGATCAATAAAACAAATATTCAATGGATGCCACCATCATTTGAATATTTTTCTCCTTGCATTTGTTGCATATAACTCCAATATAGAAAAAAAATCACTTGGATCAGTATTGTTCTAATACCTTCGCCAAATATACATGAGACCTATCCTAGTGTGTAATCGCTTGAAATCTTGATCAAGTGTTGGAACCCCAAGTCAAACGAAACGATGTTCTCATAGCATAGCATGCTTAGTCGTTACTCGTTACTGAACGTTTCTGCTAGTAAATTAAGCCGTCGTCAGACCTGATCGTTGTCTTAGAATGGCAGTCGTTGGTAGGTAGCAGGGCATTTTGTGAATACCCGCCTGGCTAGCTACCATCCCTCGCTTGAAATCTTGATCAAGGGTTGGAACCCCAAGTCAAACGAAACGAAGTTCTCATAGCATAGCATGCTTAGTCGCTAGGTACTGACGTTTCTGCGATTGAATTAAGCCGTCAGACCTGATCGTTGTCTTAGAATGGCAGTCGTTGGTAGGTAGCAGGGCATTTTGTGAATACCCGCCTGGCTAGCTACCATCCCTCGCTTGAAATCTTGATCAAGGGTTGGAACCCCAAGTCAAACGAAACGAAGTTCTCATAGCATAGCATGCTTAGTCCCTAGGTACTGACGTTTCTGCGATTGAATTAAGCCGTCAGACCTGATCGTTGTCTTAGAATGGCAGTCGTTGGTAGGTAGCAGGGCATTTTGTGAATACCCGCCTGGCTAGCTACCATCCCTCGCTTGAAATCTTGATCAAGGGTTGGAACCCCAAGTCAAACGAAACGAAGTTCTCATAGCATAGCATGCTTAGTCGCTAGGTACTGACGTTTCTGCGATTGAATTAAGCCGTCAGACCTGATCGTTGTCTTAGAATGGCAGTCGTTGGTAGGTAGCAGGGCATTTTGTGAATACCCGCCTGGCTAGCTACCATCCCTCGCTTGAAATCTTGATCAAGGGTTGGAACCCCAAGTCAAACGAAACGAAGTTCTCATAGCATAGCATGCTTAGTCGCTAGGTACTGACGTTTCTGCGATTGAATTAAGCCGTCAGACCTGATCGTTGTCTTAGAATGGCAGTCGTTGGTAGGTAGCAGGGCATTTTGTGAATACCCGCCTGGCTAGCTACCATCCCTCGCTTGAAATCTTGATCAAGGGTTGGAACCCCAAGTCAAACGAAACGAAGTTCTCATAGCATAGCATGCTTAGTCGCTAGGTACTGACGTTTCTGCGATTGAATTAAGCCGTCAGACCTGATCGTTGTCTTAGAATGGCAGTCGTTGGTAGGTAGCAGGGCATTTTGTGAATACCCGCCTGGCTAGCTACCATCCCTCGCTTGAAATCTTGATCAAGGGTTGGAACCCCAAGTCAAACGAAACGAAGTTCTCATAGCATAGCATGCTTAGTCGCTAGGTACTGACGTTTCTGCGATTGAATTAAGCCGTCAGACCTGATCGTTGTCTTAGAATGGCAGTCGTTGGTAGGTAGCAGGGCATTTTGTGAATACCCACCTGGCTAGCTACCATCCCTCAGGAACAAAATCTGTCACCAAGTACGTAACGGTGTTTCAGCAGGTGTCCTTGAGAGCCAGTAATTCTAGGTTAGCCTGAATTTTGTTCGTGAACAATTTACTCTTAAATATAATTACACTTTCTGATATATTCCTCCTATATTTTGGGAGCCATACCACATACACCCTTAGTAAAACCTGCGGTTCATTGTGGGGGTATATTTGTTTTATTTTTGTGTTTGTTATTGTTATTTTGTGTTATCTCTCTTTTTTTAAACTCAAATAACATAAAATCATATTTTTCTCCTTTGCTTAATTAATTGGCGCCTCTCAAAAATGTAAGCGAATATATATATATATATATATATGTATTATTCCTGATAGGTTAGCCTTTGTCCACTATCTCACCTGATGGTAAGTGATGATGTGGTCGAAGATGTTGTTCATGGGCAAAACATGATGATCACTATATTCAATTATGACACCAATTTGCATGCGTGTATTATGTTTAATACTCAAATTTTATGTAAATAAATGATCATCTTATCTTATAACTGAAAATTGTTTCTAACGAATAGTGTCATTTTAAAAATACAGACATGGGAATGTCAATATTTTTAATTTTTAGAAATGTGGCTTAATTGAATCTATAGACTTCAGATGACACACAGATCTTAAACATTTCTGTGCCTTGAACAGAGTTTCACGTTCCGTACAATTTCCCCAAAAGATTATACCATAACGTCTATCTACCCTAGATGTGACACATGCATGATAAGAGATGATTATTGCGGGTTGACTAACCACTGTTGACAGCAAGTAAAAGCATATGAGTAACTTTTTAGTTTGGCACGTATTGAGAGTTACGATAAAGGCAAACGCGCAATTATAGACGCGCGATCACGCATGACTGTAAATAACTATTCCGAGGGACGCTGCTGACTGCAAGCTGCATGTGCCGTGGATCCATACAGGCCGTTTTGACACCGCTGACGTCTACCTGTGTATTTCTAAGAAATGACTTCCGAGCGCCGCGGTAGCTGTATGTTAAATTGCCGGCGCCGCAAGTACCGGGGCGCGGCAAAAGTGGGCACACAGCGCAGACGCTCGGCACTTGCTGTCGACAGCATCGCTTAGAATAGAGAGTATTGTATTTACCAGAATATAAGTTTTTTTTATTTTTTTTTTATGCTCGATAGGTTAGCCTTTGACCACTATCTCACCTGATGGTAAGTGATGATGTGGTCGAAAATGTTGTTCAGGCTAACCTAGAAGTACTGGCTCTCAAGGACAGCTGCCGGAACACACCGTTAGGTGCTTGGCGACAGATTTTCTACTTGAGGGTGGTAGTTAGCCAGGCGGGCATTCGCAAAATGCCCTACCACCATGCTATAACGACTGCCATCCTAAGACAACAACCGGGACCGACGGCTTAACGTGCCCTCCGAAGCACGGAAGCGCTCAGTAGTAATGTCACTAGCGGTCACCCATCCAACTCCTGACCGCGCGCGACGTTGCTTAACTTTGCTGATCGGTTGAGAACAGCCAAGTAAACTTCGCTACGAGCGCTTCAAAAGTAGATATATTTACCAGCGAGGCGTCCGTTGTCTGGCGTTACTTTTACAGTTGATCCACGTCCAACGCGTACTATCACTTTGAGGGTTTTAAGTCTGATGTAGTCGAGGTCGTCTTCGCTCGACTTTTCAACGTCGCCCGTAGCGCTCAGCTCACATTCCAAATTTTCTACGAATAAATATTCATATTTTATAGATAATTCTCACTAAACTCTAAACTACTCCTAAGCCGGTGGCCTGAAAATTAAACTTATTATGGGCACATTGTTGGTTTAGAGCCACAGCTCGACCCGATAGGTGTTACTGCAATTGAAATAAAAACTTCGGAAATAAGAATGAATATTAACAGTTGTGTTATTATTTATTCTTATAAATCAAACGCTTTAAGGCGGGTCTCCTGCCAATGTTATTCGATACATTGAGTACCTAGAAACTTGCACATAAAACTTTGTTTCGCGTCATTCGCGCAAGAGAAGGGCATATACTTATACAAAAACTTTGTGTCAGAAACACTAAGGCTGAGTTGCACCATCTCTGGTTAACGTCAAATTGTTCGTCAATTTAATTATGCCGTTCGACATAATTAAATTGACATCAAAAAAAGTTTCATATTGGCATCATCAATATGAAACTTTTTTTGCGAATATAACCATCGTCAAATTTGGTGCAACCCAGCCTATCTATAAATATAATTAGTTTACGTAGCCAAATGCCAGTGACCCGCCCTTTTACTAGCACGAAGGTAAATGTTTAGATGGGTTCCGCAAGTCACGGAGAGCATGTAAATATAGATTTAGCTTCGACCATAGCCAAAAGTTTTATGTTTTCGTATTCAATGTTTCCAAAAACATTGGCAGGAGATCCACCTTTATAGTTTACTGCACGTTATGACGTCACGAGTAACATTACTTGCTCAGTGGTCACGCGTTATTTGGTATAGTACCACCAACTTAACTGTGCAGTTTTCGAGGGCGCTACTAGTCATGGAAATCAACTACAAACTGTCACAATTTGAAGGTATGTTGTAGTTTTTTTTTCTGCCGCCTGAACAGATAAGTTGGTGGGTCTGTAGGAATCTCTTGTGTCGTATGGGCCCTGCTCTACATGAGTCTCTTGGAAAAATGACTTACGAGTACTTTGCTCGCACTTTTTGAACAACCTTTCCGTTTTTCGTATAACTGTGATGAAAAATCACATTCAACTTGCAGTTATGACTGCGTGACACTTACTGAATACTCCGTGGAATTTCCCTTTGCTATCAGCATTGAATAACATCAGCAACTTCGAGCCCTGAGTTATGTAGTCAGCATCCACAGTTAGCTCAGGAATTGTCACCAACGCTTTGGCCGATTTTGCTCCCACATCCAGTCTAAAAATTAAAATATTCTATTAGGGAGGCAGAGTAAGAGTGTTCATTTTGAAGGTAATACATGGGTTTCTTACGAGAAAATCTTCTAGTACATTTGTGATGTTAAATATCACGACTGTCCATTACTGTTGCAGTGACACTGTAACGTCTTCGTTCTGCTTGACATTGCACTGCGCTTGACTCCGGGAGGTTACTTATATGTCTGCTTCAATCATTTCACCAGCTACAATTCCCTTCGGTGCCCCTGGGGTGCCGTGCTAGAATATCACGCCCCATTGCTACCTGTGGGTGTAGCAATGGGGCCAATACCTGTGGCGACTAAAGGAAAAATATCCAGAAGGTGGGAAGCAGCGCCTTCTGAAGAACTGAGAACTTCTATTGTGATCCCCAAGATGGCTGCCATGCGTGGGGATTATGGTATTTTCCCCCAATGGGAAGAACTTGTACAACAATGTACGTTCTGGTTGAAGTGATGACATTAATGAGTAAAAATAATGAACTTTACAATTTTACTTACTCCTTGAAGTAGCATTTATGAAAAGAAGAAAAAAAGGTATTACATGTGGTACATTTTATGTTATTCGATGTGACTTTTACAATTATATATGACACGTTATTGCCACAGCCACCACTGCTTGAAAATTAAGATATGTGCGGCGCTGCACCACATTATAAAGAAAGGATCAGAATGAAAGTTACGAAAACTTTGCCCTATTACTGAGCTGGTTCAAACCGGTTCCGCACCGGGATGGGCGTCGCTGTCACATGAAACGGTACAGAATGAAAGCTTCACTACTACACGCACAGCTATGTGTATGTAACATGTCACCGACAAGACGAGCGGGGGTCTTGCAACGGCACCCGCTCGGGTACAAAACTTTGAACCAGCCCAGTCAGGGGACAAAGTTAATGTGTGCCATACAGCGATATGACGTGGACGATTATGTTGTTTGATTTATCACAGTTTTACAATATGGGATTGTAAAACCATAGCATTAGGGATGATTTATATTAGACCGGGCCGTGTCCGGGCCGGGCCGTGGACGGGGCGGGCCCGGGGCGAAGCCCGTTCGTACGTTAGTAGGCGGGCCCGGACGGGACACGGATCAGGCACGGTCTAATATAAATTGCTTCATACAAAATGTATGTAACGTTTCAAATCCGTGCCCCGTACGGGCCACGTGCACGGCACGCCCCGGGCACGGCCCGGTCTAATATAAATCTACCCTTACCAGACAAGTAGTTTGAGTTTATTTTTTTCTGTTTAGTATTTTTACTAAAGATGCCAAACTTTTGTAAATATTGTTTGTTTTAATAATAGCAGAGTAGTAGTAGGAAGCCGAAAAGATTTTCTTTGCAACCCAATTATAAACTCAAAACCGAGATATATGACAAGTGTCAATTCCGTAGAATATTTGGTGTCCAAATATCAAGTAACATGTTATACACTGTCACTTCTAAATCTGTAATGTCTATCCATCACTCCACATCCGTCCGTTCGCTCATCTGTGCTCCGAATCCCAACTAGCAATTGCCCGGTTTTTCATTTTCAATAACCGAGTGACATCTCTATTAAAAACGGTAAGAACCTTGGAGGTTTTCATTATGCACCCTCAGATAATTAACGTGACAAGTTAATAATTAAAGTCTGTACATACTTACGTACTTTATTTATGTGCTGCTGCTCGCAGCAACCCTCGCGCGTCTTGCCAGTGACTAGTGAGGCACACATAGGTCTGCGAATAGTGGTGAAGCTTTCATTTTGTGCCATTTTTTATTTCTAAATAATAATTATTTTCTTCAATCCAAACTCAGTGTTTGGATTCAATCATTAGTTGGTAATATTAGAAACGTGGGAATCCCCTCAGGTACTTACTCAAACGGTATATTGAGTATCCGTGGAATCCTTGTGGAGCCAAACAGAAGAAAAGAGGATCCAAGATGAATCCTTGGAGACATTGTGGACAATTAACTTACGTAAAGTCCTTGATCTGATAATCGCCTGATCCATGTGCTACTATGTTTCTAGCCCAGCCACTTAGCTTGAAACCAGGTATCCATGACTCCAGAGCTAACTTCTTCATTTCGAAAGGTTCCAGTGGAGGGAAGTCAATATCTGGGATGCCTTTGATGAGTGTTGGTCGAATGCTTTCCATAGCATTGAGGAGGCATTTTGTTAATGGTCTGTCATTTTTGTCGCATTTTTGAAATAATCCCTCTGGAACAAACAAAATGTTTTACCAACGCTGCTAATATTTAAGTTTCGATACTTAGGGAATTTAGCAGTGCGTGGTATATCGTATTCCTAAATAATAGAAAACTTCTAGAGATAACCTTCGAGACAAAACCCAAATTGTTGAAGTTTAGTTTTCCAAGAACAAAATTATACTTAATTGATTTTAGCATATAAATGTTAGGCTCAATAAAAGTTTCAATTCACAATTTCCAATGAAACGGAAACATCTTTCATGACCACATTTTATGTTTCATTTAATATAACATACATTCCCTTTACAAACAAGATTTCATTCATATGGCTGCATCGGCTAGCTTTGCAGTAGTGCATACAATCAGAATCAACTCAATTTTGCAAGACTTTATTGATGGTTTCAGACTCCATCTGACGCATTGCTCGGCTAATTGTCAACTGAAAGACCTGAATCGATTGTGACTTGTCTGCATCTTGATCTTTTACGGCACCCCACAAAAAGAAGTCGGTGACAAATCGCAGCGCCGAGCCCGAAAATTCGTTTCATCAGTAAATATGATTAATCGAGCAAAATCGTGACTCGTCTCAAGCTGTTTTAAAACCCAAACTGAGAAACGACAACGAAGTGGACGGCTTTTTTTGTTCTTAATTAGCTGCTGAGTCAATCAGACCCAGAGTAGGATTTCATAGTATAATTATACTATTTGTACCATAATGTCTCATTAGTAATGTCACTAGCGGTCACCCATCCAACTCAAGACCGCGGTGGACGTTCGGTTAAAAACGGCTCAGCAAACTTCGCTACGAGCGCTTCAAAACTATCACACATGTCTTCTACTTCGCCTCCGTCTTTGACTCCGATTCCGAATTCGATAAATCAGATTTAAAAAATCCGAATCCGGTTCTGCTATATCCAACTAGGTACCATTCCTTAATTTATTTTAACAAAATGTACTCAAAATATGAAGTAAAAAAATTGACGATCTAATTTATTTGTTTATTTATGTAGGTATTAGCTAACTCTCATTCTGTATAATTTTATTTAAAGCATCCTCTTAAATTTAACCTTCACAACATTAGATTAATTAAAGTTTTGTTACCTGGAAGGCGAGCATATACCAGCTCCAAGCACAGAGCTATTACAAGGTAGAGCTTCATGTTCTTAATCCAGTATCACCTGACGTTTATGTAACACTGAATTACGCTGGAAAAGAGTTATTTATGTGTAAACTTGTGCCCACGCCTTGGGGATAAATAATTCATTTTTAATCTTTGTATTACACGTGTTACTATGCTGTAGCCCATGAATACTTGTCGTATATATACGTTTACAAATACTAGAAAAAAATATATAAACGTGAAAGTTAGTTTGTCTGTTTGTTACCTACCTTAACATTGAACCAATTTCGATGCAATTCGGCATAATGTAGATTGAAGACATAAAATACTTGATGTCACCTTGATCAGGTCTGGCTCACCCCGCTCTCTAGGTACAAAGCTACAGGTGCAGTCGCCTGCAATAAGAAGTGTACACTTCGTAATTTTCAAAATAATGTGATGTTGCTTTGTTCTGCTAATAATCGAAGTTAACATTAACATGAGTAAAAATTTTTTAAACTATCACGGTTCACTCGATAACTAATATTATCACTTATGGGATTTGTACCGTGGTGATTTTTATTTTTGAGCTCCCGATATTTCGACGCAGTTGCATGCATCATGATCACGGGGTGACTGGAATAACGAGCGGTTGACAAAAATCAAGAGCAGACGAAACAGTCTACCCTCTTTCTTTGTCTTTTGCTACGCGTACCACTGGAACTTGCACTCGACTGAAAGTTTCAACAAAACTTTCGTCGAAATATGGGGAGCTCAAAAATAAAAATCACCACGGTACAAATCCCGTAAGTAATAATATTAGTTATGAGTAAAAATAATAAGATACTTATTATTAGGTACATAGAGAAAAACAGAACACTGCCATAATTTTGAAAATTACAATGTGTATACTTCTTATTGCAGGCGACTGTACATCAGCGTATCCGTCCAGACGGGATTATTGTACGGTGCGAGCCGCGTCGGAAGATATCAGAGCAATGTGTGGCTAAGCGACAGAAAGAAAAACGCTTGTAGGCCTTATAAATATTAGGCACTTTACGAGCTGAAGTGCACCGTATTGTTTCGCAGCTAGAGTCGCTTTTTTATTGCAATAGCTTTGCGGAGTGATCCTTCTGGTCATTTTTATTCTGTGCATTGATAATAAAAAGTATCCACACATTTGGCCGTCCGTTACAAAATTTAAAATCACCTGCATATTACCTCTTTGGTCACACAAGATGGAAAGACCTGCGATATTGTTTATAGGTAAGTAATATTCTACATGGCTTTCTCCGAGATTATTACCAATAATGTAATGTGTTGTAATCGATTATAAATTATAGGTTTATGTTTGAAATTTGATAAGGTGTACAAAATATGCCTAATTGATTTTTGCAATTATCAACACTTTGTTAATTCTAGAAATTTTAAGTCTATTATTCAACTATAGTTAATGTTCTAATCGCATAAGACCCTAAAAATATTTTTATTTTATCTACACATGAGTTCTACTAATATGTATGATAAATACAACAGCTTATATGGGTGTATGTTATGACGCAAATTCGAAACGGCTTATTTTATTTTGATGAAATTTGGTATACAGATACTTAAGGTCCTAGTTACGAGTTATGGTACTTAAAGCCAACTTTTGCCGGTTTGCCATGTATTCTAAAACACCATACATAAATTCCCGTAATGGTGACTTTTTAAATGTTTACTTATAATATGCCTAAGTACTTTCGTTCTCATTTTGGACAAAAAGTATTCTATTTTTATCCAAATTTAAATCTAAGTATATAGGGGAGCTAACCAAATATACAGAGTTATTGGAAAAATGCTAAAAACCTCTTAGGGTTGACTGTTGTTAGTCCTAACAAGCAGTTCGAGATAAATGTATTAGTACATTGTACATCGAGGGGAGAAAACGATCTATTTCCATTCGAGAGTTTGTTTAAGCCCGACGCGCAGCGGAGGGCTTAAACAAAAAACAAATACTTTCACAAGTTTTATTTATAAGTGAACACTCAAATAGACACAGAATCACTAAGTAATATGCTTACGTCAAGCTCATGGGGTACCGGGCTAGAATGTTACCCCCCCATCTCTTAAGAGGCGACTAGGGTAAAAATACCGGAAGGTGGGCAGCAGCGCCTTCTGAGGAACTAATCTTACACTACGATCCCCAAGGCACCCGCCAAGGGGTACAGTATACAGGGGTAAGTCAGGGCTCAAATCTCGGCCCGTTAGGATTTATCATAATGATAAACGACCTACCAGAGGTAGTCTGGGATGCCAAATGTTTGCTATTTGCCGATGATCTCAAGTTACTCTTGTCTTTCAAAGATAGAGAAGACTGCCAGCGTTTGCAAGAAGACGTAAATAGAGTGGTCGAGTTTTTATGTTATTGTGAAGGAACAAGCGCGAGGCCCACCTGATAATAAGCGGTATCCTCTGCCTATAACAGATGCATTTCATCACAAGTGACGTACTGCACTGCGCCCATCACCTTGAGACCTGTTATTTCACTGGCTCTCAAGGACTGCTGCCGGAACACACCGTTAGGTGCTTGGCGGCAGATTTTCTACTTGAGGGTGGTCGCTAGCCAGGCGGGCATTCGCAAAATACCCTTCCACCATGCGGTGAAGCTCAAGCTCTGGGCGGGATTCGAACCATGGACCTGCTGCGCGGCAGTCCATAGCCAATGCCACTGAGCCATCACTGCTTCAAAAGTGAAGACAAAAGAATAGATTGAAGTTTAATGTCACGAAGTGCTCTATAATATCTTTTATCAGGTCAAAGGCTCCACTTCTCTTTAACTACGAGGTCGAAGGTGAAGATCTGAGACGCGTGGACGAGATCAAAGATCTCGGAATCAGTATGAAGGCCGATTTGACAATCAGAGACCACATTATACAAAGTTGTAAGAACTTTAGAACTTAGAATATCGGCCTTTATTAAGTAAATAAATTATATTTTCGGCAATATCGCTCCAGAGCCCAAAGATACAGGCCTCGAGCCTATAGATTGGTTCTCACTGGTATTAACTTATTCTTCTACTGTTTGTTAATCACTTAAAATGTACTGCTAGTGTAAAAATATAAATTCTTGGGTAATAAATATTATTATTATTATAGTTATTGTACTAGAGAATTTGTAATTAGACAAAATGAGAAAAGGTAGTTGGCCAAACATCTGATCATGACACTTAATAACTGTATATCTCAGGGTGATAGGAGCAGTGCTGTTTCGTATCTTGTGACTAAGTGTTTCTGTTATAGGCTGATATTACCGCTTCATAACAGATGGGAAGAAACTCGTGCGTTTTCCGTTACAATCCCATATAAAAATGTCTACAATGGAATTGGCACAAGTTACCCCAGTGGGATGCCGGGTTAGAATTGCATCAGGTATCGTAAGAGTCGACTAAGAGAAAAATACTGGAAGGTGGGCAGCAGTGCCTTCTTAAGAACTGCCAACTTACACTGCGATCCCCAAGCCGCCTGCCAAGCGTGGGGATTATAGCAAATATCCCCTTAGAAGGGGAGGGTGTATTCAGCAGTGGACGATCCGGCTGATACAGTACAGTACCTACCCGTTTTCATAAAAAACTTGTGTTATGCATTGTGCATTTTCGAATTACAGAAACTACTTCATGAGTAATATAATGTTATTATTTTTAAACATTAACATTAGAAAAGGGTGGGTAGTTTTTTTTTTTTTTTTTGGGAGGACATAGATGCTGACTACCGCTAAGCGGACGTCCAGCTCCACCGGGTTTTGGGCGAGGGGAGGCCCTCTTATAGCCCGGGAGGGAGAAGTGCCGAAGGCACTTCTCCTGAGACGGGCGCATAAGGCGAAAAGCGCCTTATACCTCCGTCTCCTGCGGGCGCCGAAAACGCCACGCTACTATCGGGAGGGGTGACAGCGAGCTCAAGGGCACCACTGTGGTTCGGACCTCGGCTTGTCTCGCTGCCGAGAGACAAAGGGGGAATCGGAACTAAATGCCCCGGTACAACTGCAGTGTTGTACCGTTGAGAATGGGCCCTATTGAATATAACTCTGTGACTATTTGGAGAGACACTAATCGGGATTTTATTTTTGCCTCGAGCTCGCCGGCGAGCTCGGTGTTTGATTGTGTAACCTCTGATTACCGCACACCTGGGGATGTTACCGGGACGACTTGCGGACAACGCTAAAGCTGCCAACGTAATGGCTGCGATGGGGTCATCCGGGTCGTCCAATACCTGCCGTGGTCGGCGACGGGGGGGTTTAAACCATGGGTCGGATGAGGGGTGGGTAGTAGAGTAAGCCATATATATATATATAAAGTAAGCCATCGTAACAGAACGAATGAAGTTGAGAGTAAATCTTCAAGGGCAAGAATAATAATTTTAGACAGTTTAAACTTTTTATTTTTTTACCTGTACATACAAATAACGACAAATACATTATACCATTATAACTACCACACTAATAGCGCACGCATAGTTGCGTTCACTCCATTATATCCCTCTTATAAATCTTACTATCACATTTTGGATTCACATAGCCTAATTATACACCATAGTCTATCAAACTTATATACAAAAAATACTCAAGTTACTTATTTGAATAAAATTTAAAAATATGTGCTAATTTTATCCGCAAAATCTGTGCAAACATACGGAAGACCGCGCATTACGAATATAGAACCGTAAGCTAGAACCCGAAACCCAACCCACGGCTACGTCTAGTTTTAGCCGGTTAGAACTAGGTACAGCCATTTACTCTTGGTTAAATCTAGTATAAGCCAATTGTTTTCGGGTAGAACTAGGTCTAGCTGGTATCATGCCAGCTAGAACTAGGTCCAACCTACGTTTTCAAATGAACCTTATTTATTGTCATCATAACATTTTGAATATTTATTCGTGCAGTTGTTTTTTTGTGATAATTTATAAATTTTCTGAAAAACCAACTCACATTTTTTTTGCAAGTTGGATCTACCAATAACACAAGGTATTCTGTCATCTGTGACAATATAAAAATAATATTAATAACAATTATATTTTCTTTTTCGCTGACATTGTACAGAAAAATCCAAGGTACAAAAAAAGTTACTGTAAGATTATTTATTTTAAATTTTCTTTATTACTGCAGTCTATTAAGAAAACTCGTAGTAGTTATTATTAAGCAGCTTGTGCATTTCGAACTTAACGCAAGTTATGTATGTATCACAAATCATACCTTATCTTATTATATAATGGTCGGTTGCAATAGCTCTATCTACCTAGTAACTGAGATTAAGCTGACAACTGTTTACTATTTCCTTATAATATGTGTGTACGGCGCAGGTCACGGTCTGTAAATGTATCACCTTAGGATTTACATTTTTTTTTTTTTATTGCTGAAAGGTAAGCCTCTCTCACTTGATGGTAAGTGATGATGTGGTCGAAGATGTTAACAGGCTTAACCTAGAACTACTGGCTCTTAAGGACAACTGCCGGAACACACCGTTAGTTGTTTGGCGACAGATTTTCTACTTGAGGGTGGTCGCTAGCCAGGCCCTTTCACAAAATTCCCTACCACCATGCGATGAAGCTTAAGCCCGCGGCGGGATTCAAACCATGGATCTGCCGCACGGCAGTCCATAGCCAATGCCACTGAGCCATCACTGCTTCAACTTATAATTTGCTTGCACATATAATCCAAGTAGGAAATTATTAACACAAGGTCGATGCATAAGCGGTATATTCGTGGATTTAATATAATATTGTTCTCATAATCTTCAAAAGTTATTGAACACCATTGCTCACAATTCCCCTAAATCCAAAAAAATATTAAATACTACGTATAACTGTAAGTAATGTAACCAATTCAATAATTAGTACAACATATATATCATAAAATCTCTGAGTCTCGCGTATCACGTGAAACAGTACAATAGTCAGACGAACTAGTAATAGAACCAAGAGATATATGAAATTTTGAATTTCTGGCTATTGACATCGGTTTTATTCTTAACGTGATTACAATTGATGATAGGTATAGAATATAATAAGAATAGATTTTTTCTAATTCACTCATGGTTAGGAAATCACCTTTTTTTATAAACACGATATATTGAGAAGGTTCTTTTCAAAAAGTATACTTGATTTTTCTACTAATCAAGTTGCTTAATTTTTTACTACAGTTCTAGTTGCACAATTTGAGAAAATACTTTTTCAAAATAAAAATAAGAGCATAAAACTGTCTGGCTGAAAAATTGGGATAAAACATGTTTTGTCGCAATTTCTACTAAACTAACAGCTTACCTACTAGAAACACGTTTCTTTCCTAAACTGTATTTTAAAATGGATAATGGCATTTCTCAGTGGGATCAACTACACCTAACGAAATCACGCGTTCATCCTTTTTCTGGTGATTTTGTTTGCCCATTGGCATCGGCGATAATTATAACAATAGAATTTCATTCATAAATTGGCCATAGTGGTCCAGTCCGATGCCAACTTAGTTGCGTTTAAATTACAATGAAGCCAACAACTAAAAACTTTTCTATCGAAAGTAGTATAGTGGTAGTTTTGTAGTAGTAACTCCTATATTTTTTTTTATTCTTTCGACTGTTTTTATTTCATATATTCACTTTATGAATTAGAAGCCTCCGTCGGCATTTATGACGGCAATTATCTCGCATAGATGTGACAATGCGCGCCCATAAATCTGTATATCTGTAAAAAAATACTTCGTACGTAATTGTTAGCCGTTTGACAACGCTCTATTTTGGAGTCGGAGCGTTGTGAGCAATGATGACGTCACGGATAACATTGCATAGATTCGGTGTGTAGCTTTAAGTGCATCTCGGAACGATTTTCAGCATGCTTATGGACACATTGAGTGATTAAAGTGTACACTGAATTTTATTCTAAGTCTGAATCTCTGAGTCTGAGTCTCTGAGTCACCACACACAGTACAGTAACAGAACGTTCAGCCAGAGCACCCGGTCACAATTCAGAGCCAAAAACACTCGTAGCCGAGTTGACTGGTTTAATGGAATTCCTTGGTCTAATAATTTGTTTCTTTATTTGACAGAAAAGTAGTAACGGTCAAACCGATTACAGTCTCAAATTATTTAAAGTAGGTACGTATACCCTTTCTACAACCATTGTGCCATTAATTATATTGGTATGCACGAAACATTATAAATCATTTAAAATTTTCACTTAAAACGTATATCAAACTATAAAAACCTCAGTCACTTGATAAATACAACAATAAAATCCGACATCTAAACTATCAGGGAAACAGTTCTTGATAAGTGAACTTCGATGTGATCTTATTAGCCATTTCTGTAAAGAGGTCCGCTAGAGATTTCTCAAGAACTGGGCTGATTTCCGAGAGGAAGACTTGGCTGTTGTCGTTGATGACGCGGTTGGTGGCCGGGCCCAGCACTGGGTCGCCGTCGAACAGGTTGGTGAGGTAGATGGACGACTGGCCTACACGCAGCTTCACAGTGAACGGGTCGAAGCGGAGGAACTCTTCTTCCCCTCGCTTCTCCTTATGACCGATCATGGTGACGTTGCAGGCATAGTTCTCTGAAATTTGAAAATGACGGTTGTATCATTAGGATAAACTGTCCATTTTAAATAGTAATTCAACAACTTTAAACGGTTTAAATCGCGTATATTTATCATTATTTTTGTCCCGACGTTTCAAACACTTCGCAGTGAATGTGGTCACGGGGTGCCTAATTGGTTTTATATGTCACTTGAGTTATTAAGAAATTATTTGTACTACCGTCAGACATTTTATATTAATCATAACGTTCCCTATTCACGCAGTATTCACTCACAGTGTCTAGAGGTCTTGCAGATTTGTGTCGGCCATGATAATAGGATCCCAAGCAGGTGGTACTTGCCAACCATCATCGGGACAAAAATAACGATAATTATACGCGATTTAAACAGTTTAAGTTGTTTAATTACTATGTGTAACAATCGCGAAAGCCTAAGACAACATTATGACCATTTTAGTTTATTAGTATAATTTATAAATAGCCTGTTAGATGCTTTTAAAGTATCTGTCTATGGATAAGTGAATTATCTTTTATGTGCTTTGTTTGTAGACTGTTTTGCTATCACGTTATGCTTAGTGATGAACTGAAGTCTGTCTGTAAAAGTGCCCATTGCCATTACCATGAAATTTCTTTTAGCTTTCAATCGCTCTTAAATATTCAATATAAGAACTCGTATTTATTATATTCAATAAATTGCCACTAGACATAAAAACACTTAATGATACTCTAGGTCTGATACTGGTAAATGTATATATACTTAAAAGAAGGTCTCTACACAACGTTATATGGATAAATGTAGTTTATGAAAATAAAGCATTTATTATTATTATAGGTACTCGATTATATAATAGTAAAAAAATGGAAATTGTCAAAAAATAATTACAACCTGAATGAGTATATTAAGTTAATTTTTTTTTAAACATATGTACCTAATCTCATGAAACACCTAGATTAATGAGGTACGTTATATTGTACACTAGAAATAAGCAAGGTAGATACTTCTTTTGTAATACCTACTTCTATATCATGTACACAATTATGACAATAAATGATATTCTGATTCTGGTACGTGTTATAAATATTCGATATACACAATAAAAGTTTGATGTGCTACTCAACTGTTTCAAAAAAATTTAATGACCCTATGCGCTGGTACATTTCCACATTACCGTTGATATTTATTTCTACTGTGGCGACACGCTGCTGTGTGTTCTTGAAACTATCAAGATGTTACTAATTACCTTCTTGAACTAATACTAAAATTACTAAAACAAAATTCTTCCACATCAAAATAAACAACTACTTTCACAGCCAATTCATCATAAAAAACACATAGTTTTATGTAAAGATGCCGAACATTCTCGTCAGTTCGGTGCGTTGCGCCCGCGCCGGCGGAATGCAGTCCAGCTCGTAATAACTAGTACCTATTCTGTGGCACAACCAGTTCCTAACCTGCTGATTGTGCAACTGCTGAGGTAACCACCTACTCGATAATTGAACTTGACACATATGCTTGTGTAAATATTACTCATTCAGTTTTTGCTATAATTTTGACTAGCATGTTTTTAAATTATTATTAGAATTCTGTCTGACCCTATAATTATTGGCTTGGAAAGTTTCGATATAAAGAACTAGGTCCTTTTGTTACGCTATCAAGCCTTGAAACTGATTTATGTTATTTATTGATAATTTAGTAACAGAGGCTATTGCTTGTGGGTCTATATGAACAGGATCTTATCAAATTTGGTTAGGCAGGGGTGGAGGCTCGAGCGGTGAAGGGGAGCATTGATGTCATCGTAAAGGGGCCTTTAACCCTACTCCCTGGGTTGCAAGTACCAGGCACTTCTGGCCTCTTCCTCTTCAACACTATGAACCCGGCATCCGCATGGTAAATCCATGGAATGCTAAGTAATTCGTTTCATTGGTCACATAAAAACCTTGTGTATATAAATGAGCTCTCATCAGAACACCGTTTACCAACTATCTGATGCAAGCCATCAGCGCATCGTTCAGTTTCGTGATGTGAAAACGTGCTGAATATTTGGGCAGCTAACCACTGCTATCAGCAACGAACAGCTCGAAGTTGGAGAATACTTCAACCAGTAAACTCTCCATAAGATGCTGAAGGTTATCATACTCCTCCTTATAGATACATCATCAGCTTTTATAAAGCGACGACTATTCTAACAAAAATACTTTTCACATGCTATGCATGATTGAAAACAGAAAGATTCTGTGTGTTAGTTAGTATGTGTGCAAAATTGAAAATACAATTTATCTGAGAATAGAATGCTTAAACGTGGAAATTAAATATTTCAATACTGATGGGATCATGGATGACGTCCATTGTTGAAAATAAACCTCCTATTTGAAAGACACAATGTAAGGCCAAATGTCGGCTTCTCATTTTTGTTCGGATAAGGTGTAGAAAAAATTAACAAATGTTTATATGACGCATTCGGGAAAAAATTGCTTTCATTTTCCCTTGTATATTTTATCACCTAAAATGTTATATTGTTCTGGAATCTGGGGCATGTATTTTTTTTTGCAGTGATCATGATTAGGCCAATAACACGTTCACTGATAAGTGTTTGAAATGTCGGGATACAAAATATTGTTGAACAATGACGGGGTAAAACTAAGGTTATATGCGATTTAATCCGTTTCAAGTTGTGTAGTAATCGCGAAAAAACAAGACAACTCCATGTTTTCAGCATTTTATAATATTCTCAAAATATACCTACTTATCCTAAGCTTTCATTCATGCTTATACGCAAAATATCAATGGCGTTTCTTCAAGTGTTATGTCATATTTCTGAGACGTTCTCTTCATTACCGTTTTGGCTCACATCTAAAATTATTACGTACTCTTCACGCTGTTTTCTTTTCTTCATTCTTCTCTCACGTCTTCTATGGCGCATGCGCCGATATGTATAAACCATTAATTTTCTCTATGATAGAACTAAGGATAATCAGAATCAGAATCAGAATCATTTACGTGTATAAGGAAATACGAAATTAATACTAATGAAGTATAGTTTCATTAAAAGATGATGTACTTACTGAAGGTACCCGTGATGTTTCCTCGTCCCTGCAGCCGCAGCAGCAACACCTGGATGTCCATTTTGTACTTCCCAGCGAAGTCCAGCTTTGGAAGCAGCAGCTTGAAGTCGAACCGGTTCTTGTCCAAGTCTGACCTGAAATGGAAACATCTATCTCTGAACAACTGGTTTACGCTAAGTATATCATTTATAGTTGATAAGTTAGCCTTTGACCACTATCTCACCTGATGATACGTGATGATGTGGTCAAAGATGTTGTTCAAGCTAACCGTGCGTAAGGAAACAGAAAGTCTTATTTAAATTTTGTCAGAATTACACACACACACAAGAATTATATACACATACTATACACACCTTCACACCCAAAACATTATCCCACATTCACACATTTATAAACACTTCTAGTGTCTAGTTTTTAGCATTAAGTAATTTTTTTTTTTTTTTTTATGCCTGATAGGTTGTTAGCCTTTGACCACTATCTCACCTGATGGTAAGTGATGATGTGGTCGAAGATGTTGTTCGGGCTAACCTAGAAGTACTGGCTCTCAAGGACAGCTGCCGGAACACACCGTTAGGTGCTTGGCGACAGACTTTCTACTTGAGGGTGGTAGCTAGCCAGGCGGGCATTTGCAAAATGCCCTACCACCATGCTATAACGACTGCCATCCTAAGACGACAACCGGGACCGACGGCTTAACGTGCCCTCCGAAGCCATCCAACTCATGACCGCGCGCGACGTTGCTTAACTTTGCTGATCGGTTGAGAACAGCTAAGTAAACTTCGCTACGAGCGCTTCAAATTGAAGTTCTTTTCAACTTAATTTCGATGTTAAGTTAATGTTCCTTTTGTTAAATACATAACTATGTTTAGTTTTGCAAACTGTATAAAAATAGTCTTAAAGCTACCTTATATCATAAATATTACTTTGTTGATTTGCTGCAACTGTTATTTATATCGATTCAATCGCACTCAGAATCTCAAGATACAGGCCCTCGCCTAGTTTGAGATTCACTGGTTAAATATTAACGCTAACTTTAACAGTACAACTCTGGAGTACTTTAGCTATAAGATTCACTTTTTTGGAAATAAATATTTATTATTATTATTATTACCTAGAATGCAAAACAAGTTTTCCTAGGGATGAGACAAAGCTAGATAGATTTATCTTACCCGAAATCACTCATGCTTACAGTTTAGTTAGTCTGAAATAATTTAGACTCCTTATTACGTACTGCAACGGGCGGCTGTTATTGCGTTAAATTTTGCTGTATAAATTATATCATCCATGGTGGTATATATCACTTCATCAAGTCACCAAGCAACGGTTGTTCCGGAAGCTATCCTTGAGAGCTATAGTAATTCTAGGATAGCTTCAGCAACACATTCGACGACATCATCCACTTACAATCCGATAAGAAAGTGAAAGGCTTTTTGAATTTGAAAATTAAATTGAAGAATTTTCCACGTTCTTACTTTTTGAGTTCCGTTAAAGGCCTTTTGCCTCACCAATCTACTTGCCTTCGTACTTTTTATTCATATCTGCAATGATGGCTCAGTGGCATTGACTATGGACTGCCGCGCAGCAGGCCCATGGTTCGAATCCCGCCGCGGGCTATAGTTTCACCGCTCGGTGGAAGGGCATTTTACGAATGCCCACCTGGCTAGCAGCTATACTCAAGTAGAAAATCCGTCGCCAAGCACCAAACGGTGTGTTCCGGCAGCATTCCTTGAGAGCCAGTGAAATAACAGGCATATGAGACTTAACAAATATGTCTCAAAGTGACGGGCGCAGTGCAATTCGTGACTTGAGATGAAATGCGTCTGTTATACGCAGTGGTTAGTCCGCTTAACATCAGATGGGCCTCGTGATTGATCCGTCACAAAAACATAAAAAACAACTCCAGTCAAAGGGAAACAAATACTACAAATAAATGAGTTGGTCCTAACCATCTACAACTACATCCATAATTCACAACATCATCCAGCAGCACTTTAAAATACAGATGTTGTCCAGAAACAACCATTATCTCTCATTAAATGTCATATTCTACTTCATGATGTTATGACTCACGGAACGTGACAAGACTTACAAAATACACTTGTCACATACCTGCTATAAAAATGATCTAATTATATTTTAAATTATCAGAGCGCTTGGTCGATGCCACGAGTGATCATAAAGCTGGCACCTGTATGACTCAACGAATTAGTATGCAACGGAGCAATGCTGCCAGCATGCTGGGCATGCTGCCAACTGGTAGTGGGCTCGAGCATTTAGACTGCTCGTGAGTCTGCAATGGCTGGGAGGTTGTGTAAATATTTTTTGTGTAGTAGCTGTAGTATTGTATATAGGTCGTAGTGTTTTGTATATAAAGGTATAAAGCAAATATATGTGTGAAGATAGGAACATAACAACACAATGTCTTCCGAAAATGATTTTAGCGTAATATTCGATTGGTAGGCACTAGGTGAATTGACGATAGCGCGAAGTGCCAGGTAGCCGATCATAGTGGCGTTCTATGGGGGAGGCGTTTGTTCAAAAGAGGACGTCTTCCGGCTGATGATGATGATAATCGCTTTGCCAGATGCACAAAATGCTAGCATGATGTTGGTACAATGAACCAGCACTGCATTCAACAGAGCAATGCTGGCAGCATGGTGGGAACGCTGCCAATAAGTGGGCTGCAGACAATGGCTGCAAAATTGAATTCATGCTTTTCGAATGGTTTTATGGTGCTTTATACCAAACTTTAACTTTTCTCTAATATATTCAGAGTCCCAGTTTTGTACTCTATGATACCAAAAGCTTTCGTCAATAATAACTTACTTCAGTTCCTCGATGATAAAATTGCTGGGTCCCCGGACTTTGACATCGTTGACGACAGCAGTCAGCTTGGCACCCTGAGGACCTCGTGCTAGGCCGATCTGGCCCAAACTCAGGGGCTCAATGCCAGGCACGTTAAGCTCTGGAATACCCTGGAATGGAGCAAATTTTAAATGTATAGCATAATATACTTTCAAATTCATATCAAAATATCTCTGCCTTTTTAGGATTTCATAGTAGAGAACGGATATATATATATATATATATATATATATTCCCTTTAATTGGGCCTCGGCCATCCGTTTACCCCTCAGTCTTTCCGACCTTTAAAGGGCTGCACAGTAAGAGGTATCAGTTGAAATTTTAACAAAATATGTGGTAATAAAATAAAAATAAAGAAATCTATGTAATAAAAATGGGTTTTTACAGTTAACGAGTTTTTCATACACACAGATCGATGCACTCGGAGTTTCCATGGTCTTCTCCAGGCCCTGGACAACGATGGATAAACCGTTTTTTTTTTTTGTTTGTATGGTTAGTGTTTCATAACTAAATAAATATTAAAGTTCTCTTAGTTATATTTCTAAATATAATTACAAGCACTATCACGTGCTAAGCGAAATATATTTAACAAATTATTGGAGTACAAAATTGTATGCCCAAGGCGGGAATTGAACCCGCGTCCTCCGATATCGCGTCGGATTCCTCGGCCACTTGGACACGGCAATTGTAGCCGAAATTTCATACTCCAATCGTATTACTTTAACCGTCATAGGGGACGGTGCGCGGCCATCAACCCGACTACTAGACTTCATCTGATCGAAAGAAGTGTTTTTTCAAACACTTAACTCTCTATGATGTCGCTACCCTTCTATATATCTAAATATAATTACAAGCACTAACGCGTGCTAAGCGAAGTTCTCTTAGTTATGTTATATTTCTTTTAACCGGCGGTATGCCTTTATTAACATAATACACACTATATACAACACTACTATACATGCTACTACAATAAAAGCATTTAAACAACCTACAAGTCATTGCAGACTCACAGGCAGTCCAAGTTCTCCAGCCCACTACCAATTAGTAGCATGCCTAGCACGCTGGCAGCATTGCCTCGTTAAATTGCAATACTTACTCGTTGAGCCAAATAGGAGCCAACATTTTGATCATGCGTCGCATCGACCAAGCGCACTGTGAAATTTTGGAAAATGCGATGATCTCCCAGTCCCTACGGACTCAACGTTTCTACACCAAACGGTAGAGTAGACCACTACGGAGGTTAACATTATTGTGTCGCTTGAGTTTATAAGTTATATTTATAGCTTATTATGTTTATTATTAGAAAATCATAATCTGCTCTTATCTAGTCGATAAAGTGATGTAAGCAACTTCTACAGGTCTGGTCTGTAAAACTTGGTATCCTTCACTTTAATGATAATACTACACGAACTGTTAACCTTGACCTGATGCTACAGCAACTGAATTTGAAGAAACCTAACTCCTTAGAGCTTACTATTTAGAGCAGAGGTTTCGTATATGAACTCCGTGGAATGGTCTTAATAAATAGGTTTAAGATTGATATGGTGACGGGATTGGTCGATCTCGCCAGTTTTATTTTTTTAGTAAATAATTTAATGTAATTCATAGTTTGAAGCAAAATAACACATCTTAATTACTATGGTTTCGCTAACAACACAAAGGTTGATGACAATGTCGGCTTTTAGGATCATTCTATGGGAATCCATCCTCATGGATACGATGGTTAAGAACTAAAGGACAAATTATAGAATCATGCTTCATATGTCATTTTGGCTTAGTGGTTAGAGCGTACCCCAGCTATAGGGGTGGAAGGTGCGAGTTCGTATCCTGCACATGACTGTCATTTTTCCACTCGTAATTTTGTAACATGCAATGGATACATACTGAATGAATAGTATTGATTTAGCCGGGAAATGTATAGCTTTATGTTAGAAACTGTTTTATTTAGGGACTGTTTCAGAATGTTCGAGTAAGTTCCGGTTATACTATCCAGAACTTATTTATTGATAAAACACTATCATTGTGTTTCACAGTCATCGATTTAGCCTATCCATCGGTTAAAGCTTGGAACGCGCTGCACGTTAACTGTCATTTTTATCATTTAGTTATTATATGTGTTGGTTAGCAATCCGAAACTTTATTGGGACATTCTGAAACGGACCTTTACGGCCTGTTTCAGAATGTTCGAGTAAGTTCCAGTTAAACTACCCAGAAAATTAAATAACTGAATGATACAAATGACAGTTAACATGCAGCGCGTTTCAAGCGTTAACCGATGGATGGGCTAAATCGATGACTGTGAAACGCAAAGATAGTGTATATGTTCTGGGTAGTATAACCGGAACGCAAGTAAAAATACCTTGTTTGAAAACGTACTTTAGATAGTTGACGTCAGAACTGATTTCGCAAACACTGTCGTTTTAATTAAACACGTAGTTTGCGAGACTTGCTACTTTGTTTTAGATAATAAGCATAGCTAAGTTTATAGGTAGTACTTTATTCTAATGAGTCATAATAAGATAAACTTATTTTCTGTTATTTTTCTTTTTTTTCTTTTTTTTTTTTAACCACGGACTTACGGGGTTGTTTGGATCAAGCAAGAAGCGTGTAAGTCGAATTGGCGGAAGTCGGGGTTCAATTTTTGCATATTGCAAATGACAAATTTTTAATTCGTTTGTTTTTTTTTTAATTTTTGTGGCGGAACAAGCACGTTTCCCACCAGATGTTAAGCGGATTAACCTCTGCCTATAACAGATGCATTTCGTCGTGGGACGAATTGCACCGCGCCAGTCACACTGAGACATACAGTTGCTAAGTCTCATGTGTCTGTAATTTTTCTGGCTCTCAAGGACTGCTGCTGGAACACACTGTGCGGTCCTTGGCGACAGATTTTCTACTTGAGGGTGGTA
This sequence comes from Plagodis pulveraria, assembly GCA_963890685.1. NCBI lineage: Eukaryota > Metazoa > Arthropoda > Insecta > Lepidoptera > Geometridae > Plagodis > Plagodis pulveraria. The sequence goes on from OY982950.1 coordinate 10,639,605, forward strand.
GTTAGCCAGCCGAGCATTCGCAAAATGCCATTCCCCCATGCGGAAAAGCTCAAGCCAGCGGTGAGCATCGAACCCGGGACCTGCGGCACGGCAGTCCATAGCTGTTACCGCACGTACGTCAATGCTTGAAACTGGTTGACATGATTAGAGATTCTCAATAAAATGCACTGCGTACGTAGAACCGAACAGGTTCGAACCTTTCGTAAGGGACATGTTAGAACGGGGAGCGGAGTGGGAAAGCTGAAGCGAATCGAGAAGAAAAACCGCGTATTTCCGAATTCACGTAAAACGGGGTAGCGTATAAGCATAGTAGAAAGAGTGGTCCTGCTACTATGGTATAAGTCGGGGTATTACTATAATAGTGTACCATTTCATCAATAATCTAGTCTAAGTCTAGAGTGAATAGGTATCTTCTAGGCAAGTATGCTACATCTTCGGCCGCATCGCCACTTACCATCAGGTGAGATAGCGGTCAAATGCTTGCCTATCATACATAAAAAAAAAAAAATAATAATCGCATCCACTGTGTTCAACATTCATTTCATCATAAGTAGATTAACTGTAAAATGATTGTCTGTTAATTTTAATATTTTTGTAACGGATCCTTATAAGATCACTTTGTGCCGTCGTCTGTTCAAGTTGCTCTTATATCTTAATAAATATATTATTTGACATTCAAATACCTTTACATTTTTAGCTGGATAATATTTTGATGAAAGTATTAGGTAATACCTACTATAAAACATAGTACATAAATGAATGGTCAGATGGCACTCAGTTGATTTTATTTTTTAAGGACTTGCACTTAGGATTAATTAATCGATGAGAAGAGAGCAGCTAATACTACCAACAAGAGCATTCCAAAGTGATCAGAGGAGTGTAGGCGTCTGATCAGAGACTGGACATTAAACCAAATCACGAACCTAAACCTACAATATCAGTAGGTATATAGCGAACGACATAACTTTCGCACCGACTTCACCTCCCATATGAAATAAGTGCAGCAACATTTTGATAGTATTAGCAACATACAATAATAAATTACCAGTAGGTAATGTCCTTGTCAACCCACTGTCATATTCTCATAAGCATACAATTCTCCTCAAAGCTAATTCCATTAACTTGTTATCCTTATTCTAACAAACATTGACATAACCTTGACCCACCGTCAGGAATATTCCACATGGTCGCACAACAAAACAACCAGCACACGCGTAAATCAAAACAAAAACCAAATATTAGACGTTCATGAATTTGCAGATTTCGTATTGACACACTTGTTTCTATATGTTACAAAAGCGAGTTTGACAATGACATACTTTCAAATTTGCTATGAAAGCAAAATTAAATGAATTTCCATTCCTGTGATTGCCTGCTTAAGGTCATATTCAAGAATTAACCTCTTTTGTATGTGGAGCAAGTAGTGATTATTTTAATTGACTTATTTCTTGGGCTAGTGCCATGGTTTTGTAATGTCACCTTCGTCCTACTTTGCTTAGCCTTGTCCTTTGTTGTTGACTACTTTGATCATGGCAGACATAAGTTTTAAACTATTGTCTGATTGCCTTTTACGGTCCATTGAAAATGGTAAATAAAACAAACTTTGTTGTTGTTAATGATTGAACATCCGTAAAGCAAAGTCTAAAACACATCATGCTAAGTTTACAGTAAGTTCCGTAAACTCTCCAGCTTTTCTTATTGGTACGTCTTAGTATTTTCGAGCTGAAACTCGAAATTTTCGGTATCTTGGTTTAGCTCTTCAAAACAACGAAGTTATGGTGACATTGCTGGGATAAATCCTAAATTCAGCGTATAGCGAATAATGGCGAGAAATCCAGAGGTTCACTTTAGCCTGCAAATGGCTACGAAGCTCGGGAAAAGTAAGTAACATGAAAGTAAATGGTAGATTGCCCAATCGAAGAGATGAATGAAAGAAGTAAGCAAAACACCGTAGCGGAAAATGGAAACGGTAAGAGGTATCTCTAATCTTTTCCAAAATCTGCTACCAGATGCATTTGGCAGATAACATTTTTCAATTTTAGACTACTCTTTCCATTCTTTAATCACTCTCCGTTACGTATGAAACCTTAACCAAATGTCATAGGTAATGATCAGAGCATTCTTATAACACCTGTCAAAAAATATTTAATAAATAACTAATCATATTTAGCAACTGATAACAGCATCTAATAACCAGTAACACGCATAGGTAGTGCTAATAGAATTGTGATAGGGAAGAGCATTCCTATGACACCTGTCAAAAATCCCAAATACCGGATTCAAGATGGTTAGGTACCTCGGCAAAGCACTTCACTGAAGCTCGTCTCATACCAACACAAAAGCATGAAATGAAATTTGATATCTGTTACTGTTATAATAAATATAAATGCATTTTTTATATTTTCTTAAGTAGATAAGTATATTAACTTATTAGCAACCGGCTAGGACCCGCGCTATATTTACCGGAAAGATTCCGACCGGTTTCAAACTGTTTAGAAGTCCTTCGTCTGGATTCAAAACAGTCAGTAACTGGTCGGAATATTCGTAGGAAACGGGTATACTTTTATTATGGTGATTAATAGTGATACGAATATGATACCAACGAAAAACAAAAATGTTGTAAATATTTACCACATTATTATTTACAAATATTACATTTGAAATAATTAAGGCAATATAATTAGTACGAAAAATAAATATAAAAAGCTTCTATCGCGGGTCAAGGCGTGGAGACCGAATCCAGACTTTTTGAAATATCACGCGTGTCTCTTTAGTTCAGCAGCTCGCCTCTAGGTGGCATAAATAATTATAATTGCATAAGTTGATAAAAAATGCTATGCAATGCAATAGCTTTACCGCGTCAGTCTCCGAGTGCCACACGTCTATTTTTTTAATAAAAGAATAAGTCATATCATACAAAATCCTAAAACTAAACGAAGTACTTTTCTTTAAATAAATCTACATATATTGATAACGTAATAATGATCTACACACTTATGATTATCAGGGTACAGGTGTCTTAAATATGCTAGAGAATTGACTACACGTTTTATTGACTAGTTTATTATAAACTCACGTGCACAGATAGATTTCCTAATATCCAAACCAGTATACCGTTCACCCTAATTCAGTGCTCAAGGATATGTACCTAAGCTACTTTAATTTGCTCAACTCGGTAGAGTCCCTTCGCCGTTGCATCATGTTAGATTTCCTTTCAAAAAGTTAAATACCTAGGTCCTAGATATCGCATATCGGTATACGGTTTCGTAGTATTCATATACATTGATATCACAGCACACCTGGTGCGTAGGCAGATCGTGACGATATAGATATTTAATTATCATTGCTTATTCATATAGTGAAAAATCCTTTGATGTTTAGGGTTCCGTACCCAAAGGGTAAAAACGGGATCCTATTACTGAGACTTCGCTGTCGTCCGTCCGTCCGTTTGTAGGATGTATCTCAAGAATGGTGTTAGCTAGACAGTTGAAATTTTCACAGATGTATTTCTATTGCCACTATAACAATAAATACCATAAATAAAATAAATATTTAAGTGGGGCTCTCGTACAACAAACTTGATTTTTACCGTTTCTTGCTCGATACTAATAACGGTGACAGGTAGACGCTTTAACTATTCACAGAATATTTAGTTACGGAACCCTTAGTGCGCGAGTCCCACTCGCACTTGGCCGGTCTTTTTCTCCGGTCTAATGCAATCGTGATGGAACAAACACGAAGCTCGCCTGGTGTTAAGGGTAACCTCTGCCTATAGCAGATGGAACTAGTCGCAAACTGCACTGCGCCCATTACTCTGAGTCATTTTATTCTGTGGTCATAGTAAAGTATCATATGCCTGTAATTCCATCACCTATATCCTTCAAACCGGAACACAGTAGTGTAAATAATGCTTGGCGGTAGACATGTGTGCTGGCAGAAGGTGGCAGTACTTCCCCTCGCACAAAGAGTTCTACTGTACTGTACTGTAACAGCCGACTCGTCCACTGCTGAACTCAGCCTCCCCTATTAAGGGGGCATTTGCCATAATCCCCACGCTTGGCAGGCGGCTTGGGGATCACAAACAAAATTGGGATTTGGGGGAAATACAAAGACTAACTCTTTGTATTACTAATGCTGCTAATCAATAATATATCAATAATAATAAACGTAATTCGTTTAAATATTCTACAGACCTTTACAAAATGTTTTCTATAAACACTATAGAAGAAACACAAGAACATATTACACATAATATGTTAACGCTAACAACATATAAGACAAGGATTCAAGAACATATAAAACCCTGGAAGGACACTAAGATGGTATACAGCCCTGTTGTGCGTCTAATACACACAACACCCTACTCATATCCACGTGAGAAATGGCATACTGCTCGTTTGGCTTTTTTCCCTTAGTTGCCTCTTACAACATCCACGGGAAGAAATGCGGAGGTTACGTTCTAAACCAGCACACTTTTATAGTAAGATAAAATTGTTTTCGAGTATAAGCCTCAAAATTTGTGAATGAAATATTCATTCGTCGAAATAGGGTCTTCAAAAAGTATACCATCATTTTCATTGGATATGTACCTTATAATTTTATTTTAGTAGGTATAGGACCTTTATACTCTACGAATGAGTATTAGGTCCTATACCTACTAAAATAAAATTATAGGTAGATAAGTACCTAATGAACGTATAGGACCTTATACTCTACGAAAAAATATGTATTTATTCGTAGAGTATAAGGTCCTATACCTATTAAAATAAAATTATAAGGTAGATAAGTAGCTAATGTAGGTACGTATAGGACCTTATACTCTACGAAAAAATATGTATTTATTCGTAGAGTATCAGGTCCTATACCTACTAAAATAAAATTATAAGGTAGATAAGTACCTTATGAAAATGATGGTACACTTTTTCGAAGACCCGATTTCGACGAATGGATATTTCATCCACAAATTTTTACACAGCAAAATGTTTCGCCTCGGGCTGGTATCGAACCTGCATATTTTGCGAATGCCCGCCTGGCTAGCCACCCTTAAGTAGAAAATCTGTCGCCAAGCACTTAAAGTGTGTTCCGGCAGCTGTCCTTGAGAGCCAGTAATTTTAGGTTAAGCCTGAAACACCTTCGACCACAACATCACTTACTATCAATTACCACACCAAATCAGGTAAGTTTGTGGTCAAAGGCTTACTTACCAGAAATTAAAAAAAAAAACTGACATATTAACCCTTCTTCTTATGTTTGATAGTTACACGTGATTTTCATCTTCAATAACAGTTTGAGACAAAGATATGGTTTTATTTGTTCAAGTCAACAATAGTTTTTATTATCATTGCAACTTGACGATCCCTACGTGCCTTCAGAGGCTCTGATATGGTTTCAATGACTGGTCATTACTGTGACGAAGAAGTCTATCAGTATTGCAAATGGTGGTATATAAGACATGTTTTGTTAAGAATTTTTTACCATTTAACTGAGAAAAGATGGGGGACCAGTACATTCTCCTTGTTGCGTTTTTGTGCTTATTGCAGGTATTTATAACATTTTAATTTTGTTTCTTTGGCTATTTGTTTATGGTTACTTATTGCTTGTCAAATCCTAGATTAAGATTGTCCGATTTATTTGAGGTAATTGCCTCTCACTACGTATAAAGTTTGGTTAGTTATTTTTAAATTGTCGGCCACATATTCGGGATTGTAATCTTAGAAAGTCCGAAAATGGTCCGAAAATGGGCAATGAGTTAGCCTTATAACATAGGACCTAAAACGTCTCATTCAAATGAACAAATAATGTAAAAATACGACTGCATTGTCAAACCAATTTTAGTCAGTGTCGATCGGGATGAAGCATAATATATAGCGTATTTTGCTTAGCCGTTCTAAGCGGTCATGAGTTAGATGGGTGACCGCTTGTGGCATAACTACTGAGCGCTTCCGTGCTTCGAAGGGCGCGTCAAGCCGTCGGTCCCGGTTGTTGTATCAGGATAGCAGTCGTTATATCATGGTGGTAGGGCATTTTGCAAATACCCGCCTAACTACATAACACTCTCAAGTAGAAAATCTGTCGCCAACCACCTAACGGTGTGTTCCGAAAACTTTCCTCGAGAGCCAGTAATTCTAGTTTAGCCTGAACAACTTATTCGACCACATTATCATTCATCACTTAACATCAGGTGAGATAGTGGTCAAAGGATTTAGGTATTTATTATTATTAGCAAAAATAAAGATATTTTAAGACAATCATTTATAAATTACAGTGGAACAAAGAAACTCATTTAATATGTACATACAAAAAAACTTATCAGAGCGCTTGGTCGATGCGACGCGTGATCATAATGCTGGCACCTATTTGGCTTATAGAATAAGCATTGAAATTCAACGGGGCAATGCTGCCGTGTGCCCAGAATGCTGCCAGCATGCTGGGCACACTGCATACTTGTAGTGGGCCAGAGCATTGGGACTGCCTGCGAGTCTTAAATGGCTTATAGGTTGTCTATATGCTTGTATTGTAGTAGCTGTGGGGTATATAGTTCGTAGTATTTTGTTAATGAAGGTATTTCACATACATGAAACATGAAAACATTACACTTCTTTTGGGAAGTTATGTACATACATGTGGCTGTTTCCACACCTTTGTCTATAACTACGGGGAAATGTTATCTTGACAGTATTTTGGGGTTCCCTGCCAGAAAACAGGACCCCATTACTAAACCTCCGCTGTTTATCTATCTGATGTTCTTTTAAAATTGTATAGGTCTTTGACAGATAGATGAACAAGAACGTGATCTTATAAGGGTTCCGTTTTTTCCTTTTGAGGTACGGAACCATAAAAATCATCTAAATTGGTACACCCTCTAAAGAGTAATGAGAACTAACAGATACAAAAAAAACAAATAAGGATACCTCTTGTTTAAAGTCGTTCAACAAAAAAACATGTTTTTCGATGATTAATGTTTTTGCTGTATCTTAGGAACAGTAATTAATCTGGTAGTATATCACATATTGTAGTGTGATTATAGTATCTATTTCAAGTTAAAATAACAAATCACACGAATCACACTAATATTTTAAAGGCGAAAGTATGTGAGTTCGTTTGTATGTTTGTTACTTCTTCACTATCAAACGGCGGAACGGATTTGGATAAAATTTTGCATATAGATAGTTTACAACCTGAAATAACACAGAGGTCACATTCTGCCTGAAATACAAGCGGGAAACACCGTGCGGCGCAACTAGTAATAAATAAAGGTCTAGATCCGGACTCCGGTTAGAAATAACGATAGAGAGAAAACAGTGTTTTTTATTTTTGCAATAACACATGCTCTGCGGCTTACATTACAAAATTACTTAATTTTAGTTATTTCGTACCCGCGTCGAACGATACTTAAAGAACGAGGGGAAAAAATTAGAGTTATGAGTAATTATCATGCCAGCCTGGCTAGCGACCACCCTCAAGTAGAAAGTCTGTCGCCAAGCACCGAAAGGTGTGTTCCGGCAGTAGTCATTGAGAGCCAGTGAAATTACAGGCACAATGAGGCTTAACAACTATGTCTCAATGTGACGGGCGCAGTGCAATTCGTGAGTTGTCATGAATTGCAACTGTTATAGGCAGAGGTTAGTCCACTTTAACATCAGGTGGGCCTCGAGCTTGTTCCGTCACAATAACAAAAAAAAAAAAATTTTAGCTCAGTCGGTCAGAGCATAGGGCTATAGGCTATAGGTGGATGACGCGGGTTCGAATCCTCCACATGACTATAATTTTTCATTTCGTTATTTTGTAAAGAAAATTGTGTTGTACGGAACCTCGGTGTGCGAGTACGACTTTCCGGTTTTATTTATGGGTTTGAGATATTTTTTACACGACTTCCCAAAAAAGGAGTGTTATGTTTTAAGGGTTCATGTACGAGTATGTATGTATGTTTGTGGGTTTCTTTATTCCACCTACGTAACTTCTAAACGGTTTAACCAATTTTAATGTATGAGATATCGTTAGACGTCTTGATAGCGCAAGTGACACGAGGTATACATAAAAGAAAAAATAACTGGCCGATTTATGACGCCATATATTGTAAGTTTTTTTTTCTTCTAAACCCATTTACCATCGAGTGGGGTATCTTAATGAAGGCTTTAAAAACAATTCCATAAATACATTTAGCTTGCAGTTTTTATTTCAATGGAACGACAAAAATGTTTACCAAAAATAAATGATTTGCAGTCGAATTTTGTACTTTTCTATTAATTTATACTTATTTCATATAATTTCAGGATAAACTTTTGATTTAGTTATTATTGAAGGACGCAATTACGACAAAGCGTCGGATTTGAGCAGATAATTTATCTTACTAAAGCCCAATTTCGCCAACTTATGGTTTATATATAACTACACGGTTTATATATAATATATATAACTACTGTATCAGCCGGATCGTCCACTGCTGAACACAGCCTCCCCTATTAAGAGGGTATTTGCCATAATCCCCACGTTTGGCAGGCGGCTTGGAGATCGCAGTGTAAGACAGTAGTTTAGAAGCTTTAGAAGGCGCTGCTGCCCACCTTCCAGTATAATTATTCCCTTAGTCGCCTTTTACGACACCCACGGGAAGAAATGGGGAGGTGCAATTCTAACCTGACACCCCACGGGGATTATATATATTACGTGGATAATATTATACTAATAACCATTAAAACGTGATTGCCATTGCCACCGTATTGCGACACTGGACATCTCCAGTGTTGTTGCAGTATTTTAGACTTTTCATATATATTTTTTTTTATGCCTGATAGGTTAGCCTTTGACCACTATCTCACCTGATGGTAAGTGATGATGTGGCCGAAGATGTTGTACAGGCTAACCTAGAAGTACTGGCTCTCAAGGACCGCTGCCGGAACACACAGTTAGGTGCTTGGCGACAGATTTTCTACTTGAGGGTGGTAGCTAGCCAGGCGGGCATTCGCAACATGCGCTACCACCATGCTATAACGACTGCCATCCTAAGACAACAACCGGGACCGACGGCTTAACGTGCCCTCCGAAGCACGGAAGCGCTCAGAAGTAATGTCACTAGCGGTCACCCATCCAACTCATGACCGCGGGCGACGTTGCTTAACTTTGCTGATCGGTTGTTAAACTTCGCTACGAGCGCTTCAAAATTCTTTAGAGATTATAGTAGGTATTTACTCTATTGTAAAACTAAAATTGTACTCTATTGGTATTTACTCTATTGTCCGTCCCTGAGAGCTAGTACTTCTAGGTTAGCCTGAACAACATCTTTGACCACATCATCACTTCCCATCAGATGAGATAGTGGTCAAAGGCTAACCTATCAGGCATAAATAAATAAAATGTTCCTTGTATGTGCACTACCTTGTATATTTGTAAAACATTCGTCTATTTCATTCAATACACTAGTGTTTTTAGCATGTTAAGAAGTTTTTCAAGCAGTAATTATACAGTATTTAGAGTTCGTTACTGTAACAAAGCAATCAATGGCTTCTATTTTGTTTTATTTCTCTTTTGGTTGGACACTTTGGATCGCGTAATGAACTTCCATTTGTTAATATGTACCGTTACTTTCAAAGAGACATCTATGCCGTGTAGAGTCCTTGGTTATAGACTTCTTCTTATTTAGTAATTAAACAACTTTAAACGGTTTAAATCGCGTATATTTATCATTATTTTTGTCCCGACGTTTCAAACACTTTGCAGTGATCGTGGTCACGGGGTGACTTCTTATTCTCAATTTCAGATAAAATACACCATAAATATTTTCTTTTATTTCAGAGTAGCAACTACCAAGCTGCAAAAGTTCAAAATAACTATTTAGCTAGATTGAGGATTCCAGCTTCTTTTCTTTATAAACCATCGCAAAACCAGAAACTATATCGACCACATTTTGGAAATGGTTGCAGAAGTTGCCAAAACCTTTTGTGCAATAACAGATGTAATATCGGATACAATAATCAAATCGTTAAAATGCCCAATGATCTAGTAAGCATTACAGTGCCTGCTACCAATGGATCAATGATAAAATTCTTATTAAAGAACTTTTTAAATGGAGAAGAATCAGTGAATGTCTTTGTAACTGTTGATTCAGATGATAATAAAACCAATACTAATAACATTTCATCTGTAAATACATCCGCTAGCTCTACCGCGATCAACGATCCAGACTTCAAACAATTATCTGCAAATACATCGGCACGCGAAATTGGCGATGGTTCTGATACGGATATAAAGGTGGAAGTCCTTGTCGATGGAGTAGATATACCTAGTAATCAAGTTTTGAATAGTACAATACAAATCAATAATAATAAAGGTGATAAGTCACAGTCAGAAACAAACGCAGAAATCGGCCAAAAGTCTAACCAACCATTAGATAATAGTTCTCCATCCGACAAGGGGCCAGGAGATAAAACACAGTCTCAAGACGTAGATAAAAAAAAAGAAGTTCCAGCAGCTCCAGCAAGTTCTCAACCGGAAAACCCTCCAGCAAGTTCTCAGCCGGAAAATCCTCCAGCAAATTCTCAGCCGGAAAATCCTCCAGCAAGTTCTCAGCCGGAAAATCCTCCAGCAAGTGACAGTTCACCTGAGTCATCACCTAAATCTCCAAGAACGGATAATAAACCACCTGCATCTTCCGCAACATCTGCCTCTGGAGCCGCTGCGGCTGCAGACAAAAATGGTGTGGCGGCCGCTTCTTCAGCTACGGGTGAGGCTGAAACTGGATCGTCTAACTGATTATAATATTCAAAAACATATTCCTAAAATCTGATCTAAGCTTTGAAATGCAATACGAAGATAATTATGGAAACCCATTTCGCCAAATATTGTTGAAGATGCTATATATTTTTAAAAAGCAAGACACCAAGAAATATACCTATTTAAAATTGCTGACAGTTCGAATTGGATGATCCTTACAACTATAAGGTCGATATATCACCTGTTACAGGAGCAACAGTACTTAAGAGCCAGTATTTATAAAAGTTACAAAAATTTCAGTAACATATATTTTGAATGGGTCTAAAGAAATAAAAAAAACTAGGAAGTAAATAATTCCTAAGAGCCATTATGTTTAATCAGATCTTAGGAAATTACTCAGACATTCTAACAAACTACCACGATGATCAGCAATCTGATAATCAGCGGCGTTGGACTTTACAACAAAGCAATGTTATGAAGTTATTATTAAAAGATATAAAGAAGTCTTTTTGATGCATACTGACACTAAAATATGAAAGCATGTGTTTATTGCTGCTTATTCCAAGAAGTTAACGAAAAATATGCCCAAAAATTATTATAATCCGAGATTTGTACGTTATCAATTCAGCGAATTTTCAAGACATTTTTGATGGTGATTCCTTACAGGAGGAAGTAAAGTTACTGCTTCAAACTCTTCTGGAATGTCTGCAGCATCTGATATATTAAATACTGTAGTAACAACCACCGTAACTACGACATCAAATGCAGAAACTGGAGCGAATTCTACAGAAGGAAAAATACTTCCATCTACTAATAAAGGTGATGGTTTATTGATAACTGATATCGCTACTCAAGATAATACTACAGCACTTAATTTTGGAGATGGTGGTTCAATTACTGGTCTTAAACTAAATGGTATGATTAAAAAGAATTTCAATAATCAAAAGTACATCATATTGAAACACAAAAAATAATCCGACCGGGGTGAAATTATTATATTTTGCAGGCACAAGTTTTACTGGAAATAATGTTGAAGTATTATCAAATAATGAAGGAACAACAATGAGCTATATACCATATGACCTAGGATTACCACTCAATAATTCAACAGAGAATGACACAGTCAATAAATTCAATGGTATGGATGAATATATACATATTGTTAACAAATTAAATAAAAGCGTGATGAAAATCTAAAACGTATCTTACAGCATCCTTCGCAATCCTGTCTTCAACACCAATCACACCATTAATAGTCCAACCAGGGGATAATAGTTCCTCATCGGACAAAGATACAGAAGATTCAACTCAATCGACAAACACAGATAAGATAAAAGAAATTTCAGCAACTCAAGCCAGTGATGACCTGGAGAACCCTTTAGCAGGGGACAGTACACATCAGCCAATACCTAAATCACCGATCAATGTCAATGAACCACTTGCATCGTCCGGCACTTCAGCATCAGAGGCCGCTGCAACTGTAGACAAGAATAGTGCTGCGGCTGCTTCTTCAGCTACGGGTAATACTGCAACTTAACCATCTAACTAAAAAATCTAAAATATTAATTCAATGTCCCTCATACCTGATCTGAGCTCTGGAATGCAATTCGAAGAAAATACTAGGACTGATAACTCCATACGATGTGTTAATATATGATTTATTATTAAATTAACAACTTCGGGAATTTGGCGACTTTATAAACCATATCTTACAGCAGACTCGACAAGCCAGCCATGAAGCAGATGCAGTACGAAATTAAGTGACGACGACAACTATTTGAGATGGAGGAATCACACTGAGCTTATAATGTAGCAACAGATTTTTGGAATAACCAGAATCATAGCAAGCATTTGACAAGCATCACAAATTTCAATAGTAATATTTTAAAATTAATTCCCCTTACATTACTATTTTCAAAACGATAATCCCTTACTTACCTTCAATCCTGTGTATATTGATGGTACTATTATATATTATGTTTTCTTTTTTCTTACTCCTAAATAACTGTGTTCAAAATTCAAAGCTGTAGATATTGCTTACGCAAGTAAGATTACTTATTAGATCAGGTACACTCATGGTAAAACTGTTTCTGAAATGTGTTGTGTATTCAATAAATTATATGCTTATATGTGGTATTTTGTTTACCTTGATCATCTTGGGCCGCAGAAGATCTACTGAGTTCATGATGCATTTATCCACTTCAGGGTCATTTCGCTGGCATACTTTGATGTACGGAGCTAAAAGAAAAATAGAAAAATGTATTAGATATTTATCACAATATCCTTAAGACAAGCAATCATTACTTTTAATTAATGTCTCTTAATCTTCAAAATATGCAATGGTGAAGTCATGGCTACATGTACGTAATTATATTTTTTTCTCATACTGGGAAAGTAGTGTTTATTTGATCTGAGTAGCGGGTGGAAAGACACTGCTTTCCACCACGGTGGGGAAAATTCATAGTAAATGTTTCCTTCTCTTGGGTCGGAATGACTGAAACATCTAACATATATTTTTGGACTGTAACCATGGCAACCATTGTTGTAAACAAAATTAGATGTCTATGTTTTTTCGTTCTAAAATACTCTGCTGTATTATTAAAAATAATTACGACTAGGTATATTTGTGTTTATGTAAAGGCTAAAACAATTGCTTATAACAAAATTAATGTGACTCTCTCAAGTTAGTGTATTATTTATTTATTTAACAGAAGTCCACAGCTGTAACATTGGTGTCTTATAACTATTAAGATATATTCTACACATGAGCCAAATAGAACCTTCACTTTGTAGGAAAAGGTACATTTATACTATTACCACATGATTTGACGGGTAGTTAGTGACATTAATGAGTTTATAAAAACTTAATTACGTAACTGTTGACAGGGAATATATAAACAATATAAAACAAATTAAAAGAACTAGAAAAGTAACATTAAAATTACAGAAAAATTAAACATTAATCCATCAAACAGAAAATATTAATAAATGCTATTACAATAAGTATCATGTTTTATATGTATATATTGCGTGTCGTGTATGTTGGAGGCGAACACTGTTGTATGTTTTAGTTATAAACAATAAGACTATAAAAACCGCTAAATAAAAATGCATTACAACCAATTCCATAAACAATATCATTCGGGAATTTGTCCGAGAAAACTAATTAATTAAAAAATAATACTTCCAACTCGATGTAAACAAGTATTAAGTAAATAAGTATAAATACCTAAAATTTTACGAAAAACAACCCAAATGCTAATGTTCACTAACTATAAGACCAATTTAAGCGGGGCGTTAGTGAGGCTTACATGGCGCAAAAATAATACATATTTTATTTATTTTATTTTTTCATTGCTTACGTTATTGATTTAATATATTTTATTAATTTAATGAAGTTATTTATTTATATGTATATATATATAACAGAACAGAAGATGAGCATTAGTGGTTGGGTGAATGTGACATACTGAGTGAAAGGGAGAGCGATAGAGGATGAGTGAGAGGGAAGGATACAAATGCAAGATGGCGTGAGGGGAGAATCGACGACGGACTGAAAGACGAAGACATATTTAAGGAGCAATTTGTAACGATATACTCACAAGGAAAAATAAAGAAGTAAAAAGACGAAGGAGTATTGAAGTTTATTGAAGAATTGAAGACGCAACCCCTAGATTATCACCCAGTTTCTTCCTACATATATTTATTTTTTATTTTGTTTAATTACATTTTATTATTATACGCATAATTTGAATAGGTATTGTTTCATGTAAATGTTTTTACTTTACAAAAATTGTCTTTAATACATTTAGATACTGCATTTTTAAAAACATGTTTAGATTTACAAAAGGGATTAATTTCGCTAAATAATTTGTTGAAAGTTCTTGGCATTCTACATTATCATGGGTGAAAGTTATACAGTCCCACCAACTTATCTGTTCAGGTGGCAGGAAAATGAACTAAAACTTTCCCTCAAATTGTGACAGTTTGTAGTTGATTTCCTTGACCAGTAGCGCCCTCGAAAACTGCACAGTTAAGTTGGTGGTACTATAAATTCCTATTCGGACGATAGCCGTCCGTAAATATTGCAAGCAAAATTTCACTTTAAACTTCACAACTAATAACTAACTAACACTTTTTAAATAGGTGCTATGCATGTTATTATTATTAATGATTAATTTTCAAAATCTAATATTATTTACTTTCCTAATATTCGAAATGAAAAGTAGAGTGCTTAACACGAGTAAAAGACATCAATTCCTACTCGAAATACAATAGGCACCTTCGCGCAAAATATCTCGTATGGGAATTGATTCCTTTCGACCCTTGTATAACAATCTACTATTTATTGTATGGCTATTATTACTATTATATAAATACTAATCTAATTCCCGTCCATAAAATAATCATAAAATAAAATAACAGACTGCGTGAGAATAATTCAGATGTTAACTCACAGTAATTTATACGATAGATTTTAACGAGTTTTATGATTTTTTCTTCTTGGATAAGAATTTTAACAATGATTGTAATACATAATATTATTCTTAATGTGAGATCAGTCTAATGAAAGCAAATGCTGACAATATTTGACTTAAGTAGAATCATAAAATGAAAGGACGTCTATGGGGGAACATATACATTTTGAAGCAATGATGGCCGAGCGGTAATAGCTATGGACTGCCGTGCCGCAGTACCCTGGTTCGATCCCCACCGCCGGCTTGAGCTTCACCGCATGGTGGAAGGGCATTTTGCGATTGCCCGCCTGGCTAGCAACCACCCTCAAGTAGAAAGTCTATCGCCAAGCACCGAAAGGTGTGTTCCGGCCATAGGCTTTTGAGCGTAGTGTAAAAATCCTACGTCTATGGTTCCGGCAGTAGTCCTTGAGAGCCAGTGAAATTACAGGCACAATGAGACTTAACAACTATGTCTCAATGTGACGGGAGCAATGCAATTCGTGACTGGTGATGAATTGCAACTGTTATGGGCAGAGGTTAGTCCACTTAACATCAGGTGGGCCTCGAGCTTGTTCCATCACAATAACATAAAAAAGAAAAACTTGGTTTTCTTGCTAGGTCGCATTATTGAACTTGAGTAAGTAGCGAAAGCCTAGCGGTAATAGTTATAGACAGCCGTGCCGCAGGTCTATGGTTCGATCCCAACATCAGGCTTGAGCTTCACCGCAAGGCGTTTTGTGAATACTCGCCTGACTAGCTACGACTATCAAGTAGTAAATATGTCGCCAAACACCTAAAAGTGTGTTCCAGCAGTAGTCCATGAGAGCCAGTATATTACAGACACATGAGACAACAACTGTATGTCTCAAGGTGATGGGCACAGCACCTGTTATAGGCAGAGGTTATAGCTTAACATCAGGTGGGCCGCGTAATTTTAACATATATGACAGTTTTAGTGGTTACTTTATGGAATTATGTGCATTGGTATTGATTGAAACCAATTCACAAATTTTCAAGATATAGCAATTATAGCATTTTTTTCAATTGGAATTAACATGGGCATTATAGTAAAATACAATTATTTTAAACCTAACAATATACATGATTTAATCTTTAGAACGCCACATGCGTGATTTCCACCTTAAGACCAAATAGTACCTTACTCTTAACTCTCGTTAACTCTACTTTAAGTAGGTAATAAGCTAGATATATCAGAACAGCAGAAGCGCATTTACTGAGCGTATTCTACTTGACGCAAATTTTGTTATTTTCGATAATTTTGACCACATTTTGCGTCTAAAGTTCCACATTTAATATGAACGACATAAAATGTGGTCAAACTTATCGAAAATAACGAAATTTGCTTCTAGTTGAGTACGGCCACTTTTGATTTGTAAACCATATTTCATCAAAGGGATACTGATGTAAGGTATGTTGTTGTGAATATTGAGGCTTTTAAAGTCGAGTCATTATATTAACAATTTAAGAATCTAACCTAATCAAGATTATGACGACTCTCCTCCGCTGAAATAAAATATATTTCGTTAGTATAGTACCACCAACTTAACTGTGCAGTTTTCGAGGGCGCTACTAGTCATGGAAATCAACTACAAACTGTCACAATTTGAAGATATGTTGTTGTTCTTTTTTCTGCCGCCTGAACAGATAAGTTGGTGGGTCTGTATATCAGTTTTCCCGTGGGGCTAGATTGCCACCCTAGCGACTAAGGGTGAAATACCGGAAGATGAGCAATACTTTCGGAGGAACTGCTATCTTACACTGATTCCTAAGACGCCTGCCAAGCGTGGGGATTATCGAAAACCCACCCTTAATGGGGGAGGCTGTGTTCAGCAGTGGACAATCTGGCTGATACAGTACAGTACAGTGTGCAGGATTTTAGTCTGTATTGCCTGTAGAATAATGGGGAACGAGGCCTGCTATATATATAAGAAGAAAATTCACGAGATCTGCGTTTCGTATTCCGTGTTCTCTCTACTAAAACTGAACAGTTTCGACTATTCTTTGTCATTATAATTTCAAGGAATAGTATATCTAGGCCCCTATCATTTTATTTATATTAAACACTTATCATATTTGTCTGGTGTTCGTGTAATTATGGCGGTAAAACTGCTTTTTTTTTGTGATTATCTGGTCATATGATCTTTAGTTTATTTTTTTTTATGCCTGATAGGTTAGCCTTTGACCACTATTTCACCTGATGGTAAGTGATGATGTGGTCGAAAATGTTGTTCAGGCTAACCTAGAAGTACTGGCTCTCAAGGACAGCTGCCGGAACACACCGTTAGGTGCTTGGCGACAGATTTTCTGCTTGAGGGCGGTAGCTAGCCAGGCCGGCATTCGCAAAATGCCCTACCACCATGCTATAACGACTGCCATCCTAAGACAACAACCGGGACCGACGGCTTAAAGTGCAATCAAAATATTGCTTTAGAGACCATTATCCAGGATGAAGATAGGGGCATTTATTTATATGGAGAATCGAACGTAGACATGCCTATTAATGAGCTTGCTACACGAGCTTGTTTTACGAATAAACCTGCTAGATATACGAGTACCTCCATGAAGGGGTAGAAATTGAGCTATGCCTTTGCCACGAAAACAGGTACACCGTGGATAGCCATGAGCACCCTGACTAGGCATCCAGTCATGACCGATGTGATAGTGATCCTTCATATATATTTTGTTGAAGGATGATAAACTAAGGTGACTATTTCCTGACAAAACTGCGGGTAGGCGCCTATGATTACACACCCATCGTTAGGTTTAGGTCATTTTTTTATAAGGGTTTTGCATGGCCACAAGCCATAAATAAAAAAAACTATAGAAATAATATACCTAGTCGAAATTATTTTGTTTAATAGCATAAAAACGACACTGTGGAATGGTTATGGAGTACTGATTCGATATGACACTATTAGGGCCCCGTTTTGGCCATAAGAGAGTGTATGACATTATGGGTTAGTGAAATAATAATACTTTTATTCGTATTGTACGATTAACGTATCTCTAGTCGAATGATCATCAATAATCATTTTCCTTAAGAATAAATGGAAACGATTTTGTTTTTTCTTCTTTCTTAGACATATTATAGAATAAGGATTTTAGACAGTATTTTTAAAACTTTTTGTAAATCGCAACGGTCACTTACTGCTATAGATTTTTCAAATTTACGACGTCATGCAATAACTTACTGGGCCATGGATATCAATGAAATATTATTATTTATATCAGAATTTACGCATGGTGAACGAGAACGAACTGACAAATCCCGCTATTAGCCAATTATTTTTCCATCTAATAGAAATTTAATAAAAAGATGTGTTTATTACACACGTCGAGAAAAGAAAAAAATTGCAAGAGGATTCAAAGGGCGTAACCAGCTTTAACCTACTATATCGCAGCCTATATACTTACATTAAAAACAGCTGGTTTGACAAGATATAGAAAATGTCGTAGATATTATAATTGGCGTTTATCGCAACGTACGGTTCTGCAATAGTATGTGTCAACAGCAATGCGCCCGCGCAGCGCCGCGCCGCCGGTCTCAATTCACAATTTGCTAAAGCTATGAGAGCTGTGATTTGTAGGCAAATCACAATATCTCTATATTGTAGACATTGTCTTGTATGATACTAAGGGGTTTATTTTTAGGAAGACAGTGGAGCAAAGACTAAGACCTGTGGAGGTCGATTGTCGTCAAAATTGATATCTCAAAAAATCCCCATTGCCTACCAGTAACACCTTCAGATTGCTCTCAGTTGTGCCTGGTTGAATTACAGCGGTGATAATTTGACCCAAATTTGGTAAAAGTCTGCGGGTACATTGAGATCTCGCGACGATAGCTCAGCTGCTGATAGTAATTAGAAAATGCGATATGCAGCTCTCGTTTCCCATGGTAATAGATAAGACTCCATACTAATTGGTTTACAATTTATTAGGGTTCTGTTCAAATCAATTCCTCAGGAATATAAATAATTGAAAATGCTGAAGTATTTAAGAGGCAAGGATGGAAATGTTTTCAAAAAGTGAACTATCAACTAGATTCGAATTCCAGACAGTTAGGAGTCCAGATGATTATATAGTTATTAATTCGAATGCCTATATAATTTTTTAAATGTTAAATAACTCAATACACATTTATATAAACAGGTTACTTTCTACAAGTATCTACTTACTTTCCTACAGTTCCTAATACAGTTCATAACATACTTCCTAAGCTATGATTAAAACTATTACATCTTCCGTATGTACTCTAAAATACCAAAACCATTTTAACACCCATATTCCTTGAAAAATCCACTTACGAAGTTCAGCCGCTGCGCAGCGTAGGGCTACCAGGAAAACAGCAGTGATCAGCATGTTGATGCCAATGTATAACAAAATGTGTCGTTGCACAATGGTCACAGCAGTCCGCGCCGGTCGGCCAGCCGGGTCGCGATGTCGGCCGCCACTGCCGTTGCAAACACCCACCACTACAAGCACTGGTAGGTAAAGTAAGGACGTGGAATGCACCAGCCCTAACGTTCGGTTGTACACGAACTTTAATGTAGACTGCACTATAACTTGGACCGCATCACTGCAATTGTTACAATATTGACAGCAACCCTTTAGAGACTGCACACGCTGCTGCTACAACGCTACTTACTGGGAGGAACTCGGTTACCGGCACGATGGCCGAATCCCTTCCACTACGTATTACACGCTTGCGGAAAATATGTACCGACTCTAGCACTATTTTAACTACTTGCATCTAAAATACTATAGTTAGTACTATAGGTAGTTCACAGAACATAACTTAAGTCTTTAACTAAGATCAGTAAGATTCAAAGCATTTTTACTGATGTTTGTGCAAAATACTTTTCACAACTATTCTGTAAAAGAAACGTATCGATTCAATGTTATATAGGTTATCGTTGCGGTAAACCGCTATATGTTTAATAGTTATATTAATTAAGCTGCTATTTGAGACAAAAACATTTACAGATCTGATGGAGAAAATCATTAAGAACCGGTATAGACACGGTATTATGCGTTATCTGTGACCATCGTTACAATAGTACAATTAATTGTGGTTTTGTTACTGATGAAGCCATTATTGTCATTTACTTTTAATGGACTTCCAAAAAAGGAGAAGAAAACATACATAAAATCATAGTCAAATCATTCTTAATTCAACTATATGTTTATGACGCAATTACTCCGTATTTTTTTTCGTACATTTTCGTATATGGGATGCTGGCGGCACAAGCTCGATGTCCACCTGGTGTTAAGCGATAAAAAAATGCATATGTTATATGCCGATAACATACGCATTGCGTCACAAGTGACGAATTACACTGCACCCGTCACCCAAATACAATTAAGTTTCACACGTGCCTGAACTACACTGACTCTCAAGGACTGCCGGAACACACTGTTATATGCTTAGCGACAGATTTTCTACTTGAGGGCTTCGAGCTAGCCTGGCGAGCATTCACAAAATGCCCTTTTACCATGCGGGGGTGCTCAAGCCGGCGGCAGTGTAGATCGAACCATGCTACCAAGCACCGGGCGGCTATCATGGCTTCAATATAGATATATTTTTTTATTAGTAAAAACTACACACTACGTACTCGTGGTCCATACTCTTATTTGTTTTTTTTTTGTTACATACAATAATTTTTGACTCTGAGTTCATTCTCCAACTTATCAATATTCTTCTTAAAGGTAAGTTACTCTAGTGTTAGTTAAAATATCTAGAAGCGAAAGTGATTCCATACTTATGTCTGTATATTTTCTCAATATTTTTGATGGCTGTGAATTTTGAAGCAGTGATGGCTCAGTGGCATTGGCTATGGACTGCCGTGCAGCAGGTCTATGGTTCGATCCCGCCGCGTGCTTGAGCTTCAACGCATGGTGGAAGGGCATTTTGCGAATGCCCGTCTGGCTAGCGACCACCCTCAAGTAGAAAATCTGTCGCCAAAACCTAGCGGTATGTTCCGGCTGTCTTTGAGAGCCAGTGAAATTACAGGCACATAAGACTTAATAACTATGTCTCAAGACGGGCGCAGTGCAATTCGTGACTTGTGATGAAATGCATCTGTTATAGGCAGAGGTTACTCCGCTTAACATCCGGTGGGCCTCGAGCTTGTTCCGTCATAATAACATTAAAAAAATAAAAAAATATAGATATTGCGATGTTTCGAAGGTGAGTGCTAAAAACACAGATTTACTCTCGAATTTATAATTTAAGTTTGAACTGGCCGTACAGTTCTCCATACAAACGCCGTAGGGTGATCACTCCCTTATTTGAAATTTTAGGTATAGAATTAAGAATAATATCGATTGAACTCGTCATTATCTATCGGTTTGCATCGTAACGAAATTTTAAAAAGATAATTTTGTTGAAAGTTATGGGCCTTGAAAACTTTATATGAAAATGTTTCGCGGCTCATAACTCTCAACTTATTTATATTTTTAAAATTTATTTACGATATAAACCTAGATAATGACGAATTCAATCGATATCATGATTTATTTTGGACCTAAATCCTCAAATAAGGGAGTGATCACCCTACGACGTTTTTATGGAGAACTGACCGGCCAGTTCACCCTTAAGAGACATTTTTACCGTGGCTAACAACTACCTAATATACTTAATTCAAATAAAAGGGGAGCACAGCATATTCTAGCAT
This sequence comes from Plagodis pulveraria, assembly GCA_963890685.1. NCBI lineage: Eukaryota > Metazoa > Arthropoda > Insecta > Lepidoptera > Geometridae > Plagodis > Plagodis pulveraria. Next base: position 10,661,464 of record OY982950.1, read on the forward strand.
CATTTTAGCTGTACGTCATGTCATCCACAAAGGGAGTTATATCATACTATTGTTAGTATATCAACAAGCCTTTCCCGTATTTCTTCAGCGCAACCTTCTCTACGCACACCAATTAAATTGTTAGTAGGTAAGTATCAACAAACAAGCGAGTTCCTGCGGTTTCGCCACGAAACGGGGAAAATAACTCGGAGAAGTTCCGTCAGGATGCTGGTTTACTTCACCAGTGTTGCAAGGCTGCAGCCGTCCGCTTATAATCAACTCTAAGTAGTTCGTTTTGCATCGTTTGGATAATCTACCTAGTCAGTTTAATCCGCATGTTTTACGCATTGTTCCATCCAAAATCCATCAAGTATAAATAACCAAAGGACTGTACTGTACTGTATCAGCCGGATAGTCCACTGCTGAACACAGCCTCCCACAATATAGGGGGTCTGCCATAATCCCCACGCTTGGCAGGCGGCTTGGGGATCGCAGTGTGAGGTATCAGTTCCTCAGAAAATGCTGCTGCCCACCTTCTGGTGTGTTACCCTTAGTCGCCTCTTACGACACCCACGGGTAGAAATGGGGGGGTTGACATTCTAGCCCGGCACCTCACGGGCAACCCAAAGGACAAATGTGTAAAAACATGTATACTCGTTTTCATTTCAATTAACCGTGGGTGTTCATTGGACAACGACCATATAGGCTTCATGCAAGGGGTTCACTATTCAAGATCGGCTGAGGTGTACCGATTTATATAATATACCTATCTTGAAGCAGTGATAGCCGTGCAGAAAATAGCTATGGACTGCCTAGCCTCAGGTCCATGGTTCGAACCCCAACGAAAACTTGAGCTCAAATAGAAAATCTGTCGCCAAGCATCTCGCAGTGTGTTCCAGGAGGAGTCCTTAGACTTAACAACTGTATATATCATGGTGTCGGGCGCAGTGCAGTTCGCATAGCCCAGCATCCCACGAGGAACACCCCACGGGGAAGCTATCCTTGAGAGAAAGTAAATATTGGCAAGCCAGAAAAAAAAAACAACCGAATTAAAGGTAAGTGCGCCCTCAAGTGCGATAGAAGTCAAAGGTAAGGGTGCTCTCAGGTGCAATAGAGGTGAAAGGTACTACCAGCTTAAAATAAATACATTTCTTAAACATAAACAACATTAAAAAGTTGATAAACAATAACACCAGATAATATTATCGTCGTGTCGTGCGTTATCTTAATTCAATGCGTAGAAATGATAATAATATACTTGGTAACACGATATTATTATTTTATCGACATAATATTAAACTTATTTATGTTTTTTTTTTTTTTTTTTTTAGGGAGGACATAGATGCTGTCTACCGCTATACGGACGTACAGCTCCACCGGACTTTGGGCGAGGGGAGGCCCTCTTATAGCCCAGGAGGAAGAAGCGCTGAGGGCACTTCTTCTGAGACGGGCGTATAAGGCGAAAAGCGCCTTATACCTCCGTCTCCTGCGGGCGCCGAAAACGCCACGCTACTATCGGGAGGGGTGACAGCGAGCTCAAGGGCACCACTGTGGTTCGGACCTCGGCTTGTCTCGCTGCCGAGAGACAAAGGGGGAATCGGAACTAAATGCCCCGGTACAACTGCAGTGTTGTACCGTTGAGAATGGGCCCTATTGAATATTGCTCTGTGACTATTTGGAGAGACACTAATCGGGTTTTTATTTTTGCCTCGAGCTCGCCGGCGAGCTCGGTGTTTGATTGTGTAACCTCTGATTACCGCACACCTGGGGATGTTACCAGGACGACTTGCGGACAACGCTAAAGCTGCCAACGTAATGGCTGCGATGGGGTCATCCGGGTCGTCCAATACCTGCCGTGGTCGGCGACGGGGGGGTTTGAAGTATGGGTCGGATGAGGCAGTCGAATAGTTCGCTGCCTGGACAACCAGAGGGTTCGGGTGGTGGGGGGCTCGATCAAAGTGTCGGCGGACGCAGCCCTTATTGAACTGCGCTAAAGAGGGAAGGTTTAGGTCGCAGTGCAACTCGGCGCTCCGGACGTACCAGGGAGCGCCGGTTGCCCTGCGAAGAAACCGGTTTTGGAGGGCTTGAAGCTTATGTAGGTGGGCCTCACTAGCATGACTGAACACTACGGATGCGTACGTCATGATGGGGCGGATACAAGCAGTGTAAAGTGTCTTCTTGTTACTAAGAGACATTTTACTTTCTTTACATATTAAGGGACTTAGGCGACCCATGACAAAGGCCGCCCTGTTACGGACCGTATTAATGTGATCTTTGAAGGTGAGATTCCGATCAAGGGTTACTCCAAGATATTTGGTTGTTCTCACCCAGGGAATGGGTTCATCGAACAGAATTAGTGGCTTCGGATAGCGGGGGCGGGTTTTCTCAGTAAAGCACATAGCTGTGCTTTTAACTGGATTAACCGCTATGCGCCATTTTCGGAACCAGTCACCGATCTCGGTGATGGCCCGTTGAATGACGAAATATGTCTGTCTATTTACATGCCAGCCAGTGGAATAAATGGCGGTATCGTCCGCGTATTGGGCTATAAAAACTTTGGGTTGGGCGCGAGGGATGTCACTGGTATACAGTGCGAAAAGGATGGGTGATAGCACGGAGCCCTGAGGGACTCCGGCTCTGACTGGATGAGGAGTGGAGAGGGTGCCTTCCACGCGGTAGCGAAAGCTTCTGTCCCTTAGGAAGTCTTGTAAGGTGAGCACAAGACGCTCTGGCACGCCAAAGTGGTATAGCTTGTAAATCAAGCCATTGTGCCAGACTTTGTCAAAAGCTTTCGCTACGTCGAGGAAGACTGCTACCGTCGATTGGGGTTTGGGTTTCTTATTGAAACCCTCTAGGATGTGCTCCGTGAGGCGGTGCACCTGTTGGACGCATGAGTGTTTGGGTCTAAAGCCAAACTGCTCGTCGGGAATAAGGTGGTGTTCCCGGGCATGGGATTGAAGACGGTTCGCTAGGATCCGTTCGTAGAGCTTCCCCAGGGCGCTGAGGAGGCTGATGGGACGGTAGCTGGTGGGATCAGAGGAGTTTTTGCCTGGTTTGTGAATGCCAATGACATTTGCACATTTCCAGGTGTCAGGGAACACACAATGGTTCATAGCCGCATTGAAGATGCTGACTAGGAGATGAATGAGAGGGGGGGAGAGGGTTTTAAGAACCTTGTTAGAGATGCCGTCGGCACCGGGGGCTTTACGTTGTTTGAGGTCCTTGATCAGTCTCGTCACCTCAGCGAAGGATACTGGGGTGAGTGGGGGGAGTTCAGAGATGACCACAGAGCTTTTACGTTCGACTTCAGCGTCCACCGTATCGAGGTGAGCTTGGTCTACGTGATCGACATTGGGGGAGCATTGAGCCTCTAGGCTGTCGGCTAGGCACTCAGCTTTGTCTTCGTCAAAGAACGCTGGGACGAGGGGGACAGGTCTGTATAGGGGGGGCATGTCGCTTTGTCCGACACCTTTCATACCTCGAGCGAGATGCCAGTAAGCCTGGTGGCTCGGCACGAGGTTTGAAAGTTTGTCGCCCCAGCTCTGATCACGCAACTCGGACATGCGACTTTCAACCATGCGTTCAAAGTGGCGTTTCCGAGTTTTGTTTACTTTGCTTGGGTAGGAGTCGTAATGTCGGGTCACTGCTTTACTCTTAGTCACTAATCGTCTCACATCCGCTGGAATGACAAGGCGCCGGTCGTCCGGCACTATGACTTCCTTTGCGGATGCACCTACTACGGTGGAGAGGTGATTAGTGAAAGAGTCGATAGCGAGGGATACGTCATCTTTAGTCACAATGTCGTCAGGGATTTTGTCAAGGTCGGGTGAGCTGATAGCCTTTAGGGATTCACCTAAGAGCTTCCAGTTCACTATCGTCTTGGTCGGGCAGGGTACGTCAGATGTTGGGTCGGGGCCTAGTCGCAGTATTATGGGGCGGTGGTCAGAATGTAATTCGTGACACACCTCCATAGAGCGTAACTGAAGTGTTACGCCTTTGAAAAGTGCCATATCGAGTAAGTCGGGACGGCCGTGGTCGAAGTAGGGGTAGTGAGTGGGCTCGAGTGGAGCTATTATGTCAAAGTTTAAGTCAGCGACTAGGCGTTCAAGGTCAACACCGTTGGAATTGTTGACATTACAATTCCACAGGACGTGTTTGCTGTTGAAGTCACCGATCAGAAGGACGGCGCTTCCTAGTGAGAAAAGTGCTACTAAGTCAGCGCGGGCGACACGCTTTTTACAAGGTAGGTAACAGGAAACTATGACTAGGGGTTGATGACCCGTCATGGCTAGCATGCAACAAGATGCTTCCATAGTAGTGAGAGTCGGGGTAGGTATGGGGATGCAGTGCAGGGACCTTTTGTAATAGATAAGAGTGCCTCCTCCACGACCGGTCACTCTATCATTACGTACCGTTCTGAAATTGGCAAACCTGGGGTTCGCCTTCCCCGGTTTTAGTAGGGTTTCCTGCACGCATATAATGTCGATCAGGTGGGTATTACAAAAGTCGTGTACAAGGTCACGTTGTCTGAAGAGGCCGTTAGCGTTGAAGGACGCTAACGAAACTGAGCGCGGTTTATTCCTTAAGGTTGTACTACCCATAGTGGGTGTACTGAGGGGGAGTTTGGGGGGCGAAGCGCTTTAGAGCGCTAAGGAGGCTGGCATGTTCCAGCGTATATTGGATGACTTCCGCAGGTGATTGTGCGGAGTGCATCTTGCGTGCTAGAGCACGGACCTCATCTATATTGATGGACATAGCAAGGTCGCTGACTAGCGCTATATCCTCTTGAAGAGAGGAGTCCATCAGTGGCATAGGAGGTGGGGCCACGGGCCGGGCGACGCGAGGTGCGGCGCGTGGAATGAGGGCAGGAGGTGCCGGGGGTGCCGCGCGGACCGGGGCCGGTGCGCGGGCAGGGGCCGCGGTACGGGCGGGGACGGGTGCGCGGGCCGGGGCGCGGGTGGGAGCGATGGTTTTAACCATGCTCGGTGGCTTTGACCACGCGTTCCTAGCTGGGAGAGGAGCGGGAGTCACCTGTGAGGCAGGTGCTACTGTCAGCTTAGGGCTGACCCGCTGCCACCTATCATAGGTGGGACGAGGAGGTGGCGGAGGTCTCCTTTCCGTTGCCACCCTGCGGTTTGTGCGTGGCGCCCTCGGGCAACCGCGGTAGTTGGCGGTGTGCCCCTGGGTGCCGCACAGAACGCAGCTGGGTGGGTCGGGTGAGTCCCTCGTGCGAGAACAATTTTCTGTGGCGTGATCGCCTAGGCACTTAACGCACCTAGGACGAGCGAAGCAGAATCGGGCAGCGTGCCCGTATAGTTGGCAGTTATGGCACTGTGAAGGAGAGCCATTCCTGAATGGGGACTGAACATCTAGTCCGGAGAGACCGCAGACCGTCTTCAGGTTGAAGATGGTCTTGCCCTCCGGGGATCGGTCTAGTACAACGAGTACTAGGTCGTATGGGCTTTTGTCTTTGCCACTGTACATACGGTGTACGGCAAGGACAGGGAAGTCCTGTCTTTTAAGGTCGTCATGTACAGCGTCTGTACGGACTTCCTTCGGGACACCGCGTATGACGACGCGTAGGACTTTCTCCTCTTCGAGCGCATAAGTGTGGAAGCTTATGCTCTCTTTACGGAGGAGTTTGGTTAACGCTCTGTGGTCGTTAACAGAGGAGACCTGAACTTTAATGCCTTGCTGCGTGGAGCGGGCGTTCGTATAACTGATCTTTCGATCCGTGAGGAGGCGGGATAGCATATCCCATTTGCCTTTGTCCTGGATGAACAAAGGCGGAGGCGGCTTTTCGCGGCGTGCGTTAGCGTCCTGAGAGGGCGCTGTAGCCGAAGCGGTTGCGGAAGGCGGGGACGCGGGGCGCGGGGCGGGGGTCGGCCTATTGCCGGCGGTAGGTGCTTTGGCGGCTGCCTTAGCGGGCGGGGCGGAAGGCCCGGAGTTAGCGGCCTTAGGGGCGCGCTTGCGTTTTCGATCTACGACGGTATAGCCGTCGTTGTCGGAATCCTCTGAGTCTGTGCGTGAGGCGCGGGGTTGGTCGACCTCCATGTCCGTTTCCGAGTCTGAGACTGACTCGACAACGACATAGGCAGGTTCGATGCTCGCAAACCGACCGATCGGTGAGCGAGAGCGAGAACGGGGTTGGGCTACTATAGCGCGCCTGTTATCAGGGCCGGGGGCGGGGGAGTCCGGGCTTTCCTGTAAGTAGGATGGCGCCGGAGGGTCATCGTAAGTGGGGACGGAGGTCCCGGAGGGAGCAATGGGAGTGTCCGTGAGGCGGGCACTCTCTGCGTCTGAGGTGAGGGCTGCTTGATGAGCAGCATAGAGTTCGGGGTACCGTAAGGCAAAGGTCTGAAGGACCTCTACCTCACTATTGGTAGGGCGGGGCTGCATCCTGAGGGGTGCACTCAGGATGCCCTAACCAGGGTAGTGTCTCCCTCGCACAACCTGTGAGCTCACTGTGTGAGAGGGAGTGAGTACCTACTGTGTATCCCTAGGTGTGTGTCCCTATCCGCACTTTTTTTCTGGGGCGGCGAAGGGGTGTCCTAACGACTCCGGGATTGACTAGGGGCGACCCCAAGGCCAGTTGCCCCGGAGACCTGCTTGTTTCGGCTGATCCCGTGAGGCGGGAAAAGGCCGCGGTACAAGGTTAAACCAAAAATCAACAGAGGTAGTTGGCACCGTTAGGGATCACTCTGCGACCGCAGCAAATGGCGGATTTGATCGTTCGAGCGAGCTTAACCCGGTAGGGCTCCACCTGCCTGAACGATGCCGCTTAACAGCACAAAGTGTGTTGTTGAGCGGGTGTTGTTGTTTGTGCAGAAACAAAGACGCGAAACAAGAAATAAACTGCACTTTTCAGTGCAGTTTAACGCAGCAACACCGACCCGGGCTTGTCCGGGGCGGTGGTTGCTCGACGGTGGAGCGCCGCCTCAGCAAGCACGAAGCTCGCGTCGCACGGCGTTCGACGAAACTCTCAGCTCCTGCACAGACAAACACAAGCTGAATCGGGATCACGCTCTTCAATGCGCACTGTTGCAACTAGCGTCGGAACGATGGTCCAGGCGAGACGGCAATAGTGCGGGGACTATTGCGGTCTCACTGGAGGGTCACTTGCAGCTGCGGAGAGGTGCGCTCGGCGTGGCGGCGCAAGGCGGAATGTGACTTATTTATGTTATTTTAGTTTTTGTTTACATTCTGTATCTAATATTGCAAAAGTCAATAAGTTGCACAAGTTAAATTTGCATAATACCACAGTTAAGCCCCTGTCAATAATTAATGAGTCACTGTTTGGTGAAGTAATGTTTAATATACATTCTGAAAAAAAAAACTAATAATACTTAGGGTAATTAATAACTTTTAGGGAACTGAACAAGCTTGTGCTCCAAGATTTACTTGGTATTGTAAGTTCAATATATTCATTTAATGTATTGTTTGTTAGAAAACAACTGTATTGATGTTTTTACAACTTTTTTTTAACAATACAAGTGGCGAATATATTTATTAAGTATAAATTAACATATTTAACCTAAAATTATCTTTAACTTTTAGGGTAAAATAAATGATAATTATCTAAAATATCTATCTATCTATGATTTTAATTTATTTTACCCTTAAATGTTAATTTAAACGAATTTTTCGAATATTTACAATTATAAATATTTTTGGAAATCTGACATACCAAGAGTTGGAAAAACAGAGGTCCTCTGTTTTTCCAACTCTTGGCAGCTTTTTATTAGTTTCAAGGATATGCATGCCAACTTTCAATGAGTTTTAACACTTGTTATATAAAATATTGGGAAACTACGTTTGCATGAAAAGCGCTTCGAAGACACTACTAGCATTTAAAGCCACGTTTGGGGACCCCCTAATTTTTTATTATAAATATTTGTTCGGCAATCCGGCATACTAACACATATTCTGTGAAAATTTCAACCGTTCTGAAGATAGAACCCGTTGGAAGTCAGACGAACAAGCGAAGCTTAGCAACAATCCCATTCTCTATTATTTACGGTACCATAAAAATGCACTGTCTAGAACCAATTATCTATACACATGATAGAATTTTCTTAATACATGTCCAGCATAGAGGAATATAGATGTACCAGACCAGGTTAGAAGTTCATTACAAATTACAACCAGAGAAAAAAATATATGTACGCCTGAAAGGGTAGCTGTCGATACTTTTATAATGCTGACCAACATTTGACCAGCTGAAATTTTTTTTTTATTCATGTGCGGCATGACAATTTTTTTTTCTCGTTGTAATTTTATGATGTAACACAAGGAGTATGGGTTATTGCAAAAAAAAGAAGTTCATTGTCTAATTCTGTATTTAGTTCACTGACTGGTTATTGCAAAAAAAGAAGTTCATTGTCTAATTGTGAATTTAGTTCACTAGACAAGCTAGTCCTTGACCATGCTGCTATTCGTGGCCAAATTGCGAGCCACATTGTCGACAGCAACAGCTTATAGATCCTTTTGAGAGCCAGTAATTCTGGTTAGCCCGAACAACATCTTCGACCACATCATCACTTAACATCAGTTGAGATAGTGGTCAAATTGGCTAGCCTATCAGGGGTCCGACTCTCTTAGCTATTGTACTTAACTGCATGAAAATTTTAGTTTTTGACAGTATCCGTAGTCTGCCCGCTATTTAGGTTCGATCGCAAGTCAGTGGCTTGCTATCAGTAGTTTTGACATATTTGGTATGCTGTTAGCTATTTTGTTGCGATTGCGTTGCTACAGTGGCACAAAACATTTGGAGGATTTCAGATAGAAAAAAAAGCTTAATGATTTAAATATATTTATTTAATGTATTGTTTGCTGGAAAACGACTGTATTGATGTTTTGACTGATGCTTGATTGACAGAAGTTTTCATTATTATTTCAGTGGTAACATTTGCAAGGCACAGCACAGCCATACGATAGCGACGCGATTACTATACAACTGCGATTAGGAGCTAGAAGAAACCAGACTACCGAATTTAACATTAACAGGAGTTCAATCGCAGAAGCATCGCAGTAGTGTGGCGTTTGGTCAATAGCTGAGAAAATTGGGACCCAGGTATAAAAAAATATACCGATAGACCGCACGATATAACGCTCTACGTGGGCCTGGCGTGCTTCAAACACAACAATGTATTTGTAGAGTACAGACGTCTATATATAAATACATAATTTATAGTTTCCATTGACCTTTCAAATATATACATTGATTGGATGTGCTTGAGCTATTAACTATGAATGAATTAACGAGTAGAAACTCTTATAATCATCGATTGCACACAATCAATATCCTAATACTCGACTGGCATCCTCCATACGTATCCTTTTGAATGTTAATATCTACGAATATACAGTTAATGTACTTAATGTAGGTATACGTAATTTTGGTCTCTTTCTGCGAATCAGTAATGGTGCAGAAAGAGACCGCGGAGCGGGTCAGGGAAGACGATGTCCAAGCTGACCCGCGCCGGCGGAGACGAACGGGTGCGAGGAGGCGGGAGTTCGCCCGCCTCCTCCCTTCTTCGTAGTGGGGTCACTGGTGGAGAGTCGGGGGATTCTCCACCAGCTTGCACGGCCCCACGTGTCTGGGGGGCGGCCTTGGTGAGCTAGGTTGCCCCTCCATAGGGCGGAGGCCCGGTTGGGTTCGGGCCTACCGTTGGGGTGAGGTAGTGAATGCCATCAAATACAAATACAAATACAAATAATTTATTTATAGCTCCTTTGCTACACGTCAATATGTAAACATAGATCATTACTAACAATAATAATCAAAATAAAATAATAATAATAATTCAATTCAATAATAATAATAATTCAATTAATTAAATTGACATGTCTAATTTTAAATAATCGTTTATGTCATAGAACAGTTTATCCTGTAACCAGGTTCTTAGTCTATTTTTAAACGTCACGGTGGAAGGTGCATCTCGAACGGCTACAGGTAAGCGGTTGTAAAAAGCTGGGCCTAACACGTATACTGATCTCTCAGACTTAGCGAGGCGGTGCGCCGGCGTCACCCATTGATATTTCAACTTATTGCTGCGCATATTCCACTGACTATTTTCACCCTTTTGTTGAAAGACATCCAGATGCGTGTGGGTAAATAAGGCTACTTGATAGATGAGTTTGCAGAGCAGTATCTTACTCTCCCGGAAAAGCTCTACGCATGAGGTGCCATCCTGGACTCCGCATATGGCGCGGATGGCTCGCTTCTGCATTGCAAAAGCCCTGTTCCGGTCGGCAGCACGGCCCCACAGCTCCAACCCGTACGTAATGGCGCTGTGGATTGTCGCGAAGTAACAGGATCGCACGACATCGCGGGTGGCGGTACTCGCGAGCCGGCGGAGTGCGAAGCACGAGCTCGAGAGCTTCCCGCATAACTCCTCTATGTGCGTCTCCCACGACAACGCGCCGTCAATGTGAAAACCTAACAGTTTCGTACATTGTACTTGTTGGAGCGCGGTATTGCCGACTGCTACCTGATATGTCTTTGTCATGTGACCGTTCAGGTTGAATGCCAGGAAGCAGGTCTTGTCCCTGTTCAATGCTAGCCCGTTCGACCTGAACCACCCATCGAGTTTGTTTGCCACCGAGTTCAGCTTCGACTCCAGCCGAACGTGCGTCGGCGCTGTGATCACCGCGGCAACGTCGTCGGCGTACATATATATCTCGGCTTCGTCGATGGCGTCGGGTAGGTCGTTCAGGAGAAGACTGAACAGGGAATTTGACAAACAGGAGCCCTGTGGAACACCCATGACATTTTCCATTTCAGAAGACATAACGCGGCCTTTGTCACCGACCACGACCTGTATCCGTTTGGACATAAACGAGGTTAGCAAAGCCAGCGCTGGACCTCGGATTCCGTAGAAACTCAGCTTGGCAGCGATGAGGCTATGATCGGCAGTATCGAAGGCGCGCGACAAGTCGCAACAAAGCAACGCGACTTGCTGCTTCGCCTCGCGCGCGTCCAGCGCTCGCCGCACCACCTCCCGCACCAGGTCTGTAGTCGCGCGGCCGGCTCGGTACGCATACTGTCTCCGTGACAGTATGCCACGGTCAACTACAAAGTTAAGAAGTCTTCTGTTGAGACCGACCTCGAACACTTTGCTTACCGCAGGGACAAGGGATATTGGACGATAAGACTTAGGATCCGCTTTTTTTCCTTTCCCTTTGTATAGTGGGCAGATCTTCACTTTTTTAAGTGCCGCAGGGTATATGCCTTTCCGAGCGCAGGAACTGAATAGATGGCTCATGACGGACGCTATTGTCTCTATTGCAGGTTTTAAAATACAGGGCGACAGGCCGTACAGATCTGCACTTTTTTTAGGAGCGATACGCTTGGTCACTATTGTTACTATCTCCCCGAAAGTAAATGGTTCCAACCTAATAGACACGTCGCTCGCGGTCTCCTTGTTTCCGAGCGTAGCCAGTGCACTGGCGTCATCCGCCGCGGGTGCTCCGCACCTACTTGCTGCCGTTACAAACTCAAAATTAAGCGCGTCAACTAGCTCTTTTTTCGTGCCGTATTTTTGACCATTCGCGTCTCGCACCACGTCTGTATAGTCGACACGCTCTCGGGTGCCGCGGCCTAGCTCGGTGTTGATGACTTGCCACATACGTTTCGGATTCGCTTGAATTATATTTGAGTAATAACCTACGCGTTTCTCTTTCAGTAGAGAATGATACCTAACCCAAAATTCATCACACTTAATAGCAAAGCGTCGTCTGCCGGGAAGGTTTTCTTCAATTTTACAGTCTCGTGCAACAAGTGTCTAAAGTTATGTATTTCATCGTCCACCCAGTGTCTATTGTGCGCGAGCTGTTTCTTGAATGGAAAACAAGCATTATACTTGTCAGACAATATTGTTACTATGCTCTTGGACAGTGCATCGCAACAGCCGCCAGATTTACAAATAATTGCGTCCCAGTCGACCGACCCGAGGGCGCATTGGAAGTTGTGCTCGTTGAGCGCAGAGAAGCTGCGGCACAATCGATGTGCAGGCGCGGGCGCGGCGGCGGCGACGCTTTTAGAGAGTACGAGGCGTTGGGCGGTGTGGTCACTGAGCGGCCGGCTGTCGACGCACGAGATTCCGGTAACACGTCCCGCCGGCAAGTTAGTGTACACGTGGTCCAATAGTGACCCTATCTTGCCCTACCTCGGCGGAGGACTGCTCACGGGGGGGTTTTAGTGGGTGCAAGTCCCACACATACCCTTCCGCCACCCCCCGTGGAGGAAGGGAAGTGCGAAGGCATTTCACCGCAAAAAAAAAAAAAAAAAAAAAATAAAGGTATACGTAATTTCAGGACCTATTGCAACTTGCTACTTACAATGGCGAAATCATTTCGGGAATTTTGAAAATTATAATACGTGTGTGTTAGAATGGCGTGTGTCTAACGTCAAACAAATTTTTACCAAAAATGGAACAGACTTCAACACTGAAATGTGTGAAATAAGTTGTTGAAGTCCAGTACCAATACCATGATGTTTCAAAAGTACTTATAACACTATATTGTGCGCATGGTACTTCGACAAGTTATTTCACACATTTGAGTATTGAAGACGGTTCCATTTTTTGTTAAAAAATATCTTCACCCTTTTTATTGACACTTACTACTTATGGAATTGATTGTCATTCACTGTCAATGGCTATATCATCAAGATAGGAAAATACTTTTCAGTTATAGGAGTGTAATTCAAAAACATCTTGACCGATTTTGATGAAATTTGAATGGTAAAAATACATGATTTTGTATACGTATTTGTTTCTGCTTTATCGTCGAAACGGTTACACATACACTTAGTGTGATTATGGACCATATAAGGATAATCTAAAGTACTACAACAAATAATAATAACAGCCCAAGTGAGAGGCAGACTGCTAAGGATTTCTACCTGGTACCTTATCACTGTATTAAAAAAAATCTGTATTGGTACGGAACCTTCGGCATGTGTGTCGAACTCGCTGTTGGTCGCTTTTTTCATGATAGGATTCTTACTTTGGCTACATATTGCCGACAACGGCGTCACCTTAAAAATTTTAGTTGAAAAATAAGTTGTCTTGTTTTAGGTAAAAACTCTCAGGTTCAATGTAGGTATCGATGAGTTACTTGCAACATTTACTTGCTTCTGTTTCAGTTTAGTTAAAAAGCATAGCAAGTAATTTTTTAGGTAACACTTGAGACATAATAATTTTCTTTCAAAAAAGTGTATTGCTTGCATAAAAAAGCAGTTAACAAAAGGTTTAAATATTACACATAATCAGTTTAGTTATCAGTAAAAAAATTAACCCAGCCCGTATTGGCAGTCCGTTGGCACCATGCTATATTATGCAATGTTCACCTACTCACTTGTGTAATATGAGTGCTTTACTCTAGTTCATAAATTAAACGTATGCACTACTTTCCTCATCAATATCTACTTCGGGAGCCATCGTCTAACGAAGGACGACGAACTTTAGGATGATTTAAACCTTTGACACTGCAAATTGAAACATTGATCGGAGTTCCTATTAAAATGTCATATGTAGAATATATTTTGAGTCAGTATATTTCGCGTGGGGTGCCGGGCTAGAATGTCACTCTCCCATCTATACTCGTGGGTGTCGTAAGAGGCGCCTAAGGGTAATACACCAGAAGGTGGGCAGCAGCGCTTTTTGAGGAACTGACATCTGACACTGCGATCCCCAAGCTGCCTGCCAAGCGTGGGGATTATGGCAAACCCCCCCATATTTGGGGACGCTGTGTTCAGCAGAGGACTATCTGGCTAGTACAATACAGTACAGTATATTGCGACCTTACAATATTTTTTTTTCTATTTGTTTCCTCTGAAGCATGGAAGCGCTCAGTATTAATGCCACTAGCGGTCACCCATCCAACTCATGACCGCGGTGGACGTTGCTTAACTTAGCTGATCGATTAAGAACTGCTAAAAAAACTTCGCTACGAGCGCTTTACAATGTTTGAATCCTATACTATGCACTTGCAGGCCTTCCAACATAAAAGTGGGTAAGACTGTGTCGTCTGTATATTGAATGTTGTAATTTACACCATTTACTGTCAAATAAATGTCCACGTGTTTCTTTGATGATAATATTCGGAGTGACAACCTACCCACCTAAGTATGAATAGCAGGAGTAATAATAGTATACAAGGTTATTGGTAAATGGCTAACAACTTCTTAGGGTTGACTTCTGCTAGTCCTAAGAAACATTTTGAGATAAAAAAATTAGTTATGAAAAAAAAATATTAAAAAAATAGTGTTTTATTGCCTACTCCGAACTAAGAGCGCCCGCCGCGGCAACACTGGACCGCGCCGTGATCCCTTTGAATAGTTTTGAATATTTACATCGAGCAAAGTAATAACAAAATATGAAATAATACATTACAGGCACAAGAGACTTTTGACATCAGGTGGTTGTCGTGCTTATTCAGTCAAAACCATAGAAAAAAAAACATAAAAGAAAATTTAAAAAAAAAAAAAACAGAACAGTATCTAAAGTCATCTCAAAATGTTTCTTAGGAATAGCATAAGTCAATTGTAAGAGGTTGTTACCATTTTACCAATAATCCTGTATATAAATCCATTTGAAACTTCCCATAGGATCACTTCTTCATTTGTCAATTATCATTTTACTTACATATAAGCTACATATAACTATGTTTTTCTCGGTCGGACTAAGGATCTCGAACTGTATGTACAAAAACTGGCTATTCCAACTCGCACTTTGCCGGTTTTTTGTTTCAGTATAGGTTTTATAAGCAAAGTTATTTCGTACCTAAACCGGTTTTATGTAAGTATATAATTATATTAGAAATATTTAAATTCCATCACAATTGCAGAAATTCCCATAGGACCTCTTCTTCATCTTTCAAATATCAAGTACTCACCTATATATATGTATGTTTTCTAGGTCGGACTCTTACTAAAGATCTTGAACTGTATATACAAAACCCGGCTATTCCAAATCGCACTTAGCCAGTTATTGTTTTAGTATAGGTTTTAAACACAAAGGTATTTCGTACCTAAACCGGTTTTATGTATATAATTTTATTAGGAATATTTAAATTCCATCACGATTGCAGAAATGATAAGAGACAAAGTGCCTAATAATGAGAAGATTTCGCAAAGCCATCTCCGATATCTTGGCAATAGCGCACATATGTCAAGTTGTGGATTGCCTTGACCACCATCTATTGCTTCATCATACCGTTCGTGCGCCTTCGAAGGCCTAAATCTAATATTCCCTCGAATAGAACATTCAATTATTCAATACGTTTTAAAAATTTGAAAAAGATAATAAAATTTCTCAAAATTTTAGAACGTAATGTTGTCGAGTATTCACCGAATACCTCTATCATGATAGTAGGCCATTTTGCAAAAGCCCACCTGGCTAGCCACCACCTTTAAGTAGTAAAACTGTTGCCAAGCATCTAACGGTGTGTTCCAGCAGCTGTCCTTGAGACCCAATAAGCAGCAAATAAAAAGCATATAGGTTAGCCTGAACAAAATTTTCTACCTCATCATCACTTACCATCAGGTGATATAATGAACAAGGGCTGATCGATCAGCTATTAATTCAATTACCTAGTTAAATAAATCAGCAACAGTAATACTTAATTATATAAAAGACGTATTTATATAAGGATTACAATTTAATAATCATCAGGTAAGTTCTTATCAGTAAGACAAGTATATAAACTGGCTGTAATTGTTAAATACCACAACAGGCACCAAACATGGTTGTCAAATCGACCAGGCCGCAAATATTCATTCATTGGAAGACTCCCCAGCAATTTGTTAGTTGCTATTTTCGTTTTAGTTCGATAAAATGTCCTATTTATTCGCTGCCCCATATTCATACCAAGAAATGAATAAATTTCATTGAATAAAATAAAATTCAATAAAATGCTACTTGGGCGGAGCAGCTCAAGCGGCGCAAGTACGCTAACCGCGGTAGTGGTTACATATTTGAGCCGTTTGGTGTAAAGACGTTGGGTCCGTGGGGACCGGGAGCTCATCGTATTTTCCAAAACTTATCAGAGCGCTTGGTCGATGCGACGCGTGTTCAAAATTCTGGCACCTATTTGGCTCAAAGAACAAGCATTGCAATTCAACGGGGCAATGCTGCCAGCATGCTGCGCACGTTGCCAATGGTAGTGAGCTGGAGCATTTGGACTGCCTGTGAGTCTCCAATGACTTATGGTAATATTGTATATAGTTCGTAGTATTTAGTTTACTTTTTATGTTATTGTGCGACAGAACAAGCTCGAGGCCCACCTGATGTTAAGCGGACCAACCTCTGCCTATAGCAGATGCAATTCGTCACAAGTCACGAATTGCACTGCGCCTGTCACCTGGACACATAGTTATTAAGTCTCATGTGCCTGTAATTTCTCTGGCTCTCAGGGACTGCTGCCGGTACACACCGTTAGGTGCTTGGCCACCGATTTTATACTTGAGGGTGGTCGCTAGCCAGGTCGGCATTCGCAAAATGCCCTTCCACCATGCGATGAAGCTCAAGCCCGCGTCGAGATTCGAACCATGGAGCTTCTGCGCGGCAGTCTATAGCCAATGCCTATGAGCCATCACTGCTTCGAAACTTACTTGAACAAGCAATGATTTTGTTTCACCACATTATTAATTTATTTATTTATTTAACTATTTAAATATGGGTGCATAATATAAGTAGATACTTACTTTTACTGCTCTTACAAAGTCCAAATCAATAAACACATTCACAAGGTCTATATTTAAATAATCAATGCAATATTGCTATAATATAATTTATCTAACATTATCTTTCGAAAACATTTTATTTTGTCTGCAACAATTTATATATACGCAAGGGAGAACTCCCTTCCTAAATCCTTTCTTGTCTTTTTAAGCCGCCCAAAGCCCTCTGATATAGCCTAATGCTTTCAATTCAAAGACAACAATCAGCACCTAAGGCCTTCCAAAGCAATAACACTGAGTAGTAAATGCCACGAGCGGTCACCAATCCAAGTAGTGACCGCAGAAAACGTTGCATAATTTATTTTATAGAACAAGAACAAACAAGCTATGGTGCGAGCTGTACCTTCCTTGCGACTTTTTATTTTCATATAAATGTTATATTTTGGAAGTAATGTGTTTTGTTTAGATATATAATAGGTATAGTGTCGCTAGTAAGAATTTATCGATTTTCCATAGCGTCCAGGGTCCGTGCCATTTCTAAGTTAATGAAGATTAATAATCAAACAATGATTAATAATCAAATACCATGGGCTGTGCTATGGGAAACATTCTTACCTGGAATTGAAGCGTTTGACCATATTGAAGCGCTCGTAGCGAACTTTGCTGATCGGTTGAGAACAGCTAAGTATAGCTGTTCTCAACCGATCAGCAAAGTTAAGCAACGTCGCGCGCGGTCATGAGTTGGATGGGTGACCGCTAGTGACATTACTACTGAGCGTTTCCGTGCTTCGGAGGGCACGTTAAGCCGTCGGTCCCGGTTTTTATCTTAGGATGGCAGTCGTTATAGCATGGTGGTAGGGCATTTTGCGAATGCACGCCTGGCTAGCTACCACCCTCAAGTAGAAAATCTGTCGCCAAGCACCTAACGGTGCGGTCCAGCAGCTGTCCTTTAGAGCCAGTACTTCTAGGTTAGCCTGAACATCTTCGACCACATCATCACTTACCATCAGGTGAGATAGTGGTCAGAGGCTAAACTATCAGGCATAAAAAAAAACTTAGGGGGAAATACAGTTATAGTTGATGCTAATTATAGGGCAGACCGGGGGCAATAGTAACACTTTTTGATTTTCGGTTGATTGAACAAAAACTACTTATATTTTTCAGAAAATGTATATGTAACCAAGAATCTATATTCAAAACCTACATAGATTTCTGTTTAATGTTCTTCAAATGTTTACATATCTATGTGAAAATTTAGTAAGAATCATACAAGGTGCAGTGTTACAATTGCACTGTACTCCAGGTCAATTGTAACAAAAAATATGATTCTTAAAAAAACACTATTTTGTAATCAGAGATAGCTGCACTATCGTTTATTTGCTTTCTTATAATATATTAATCAGTCTCTATAATAAGGAAGCTAAATATTCAAAACAATCTTATGTTATTAACGCAACAAAGTATCTAAATTGAACATAAACCCTGTTTTAGCTCTATACAATAAACAAAATTAAATCTGCCTATTCCTAAAATTAGTTTGGCTTCAGCTCTGCTATAAAGCTAAGGATTTGAACGTACATCAATATATTTCGATATATACATACATATAATCAACAAAATGAAGTTTGTATGGTGTTACAATTGACCCATGGTACAATTGCCCCCAGAAATATATTATTGAAAATGTTGTGCTCATTTTTGCTAAAATTATTTGAAGTTACAGATATATTAAATTTGCATGCTACAAACGATTGAAAATTACTTTTGCTGACCAGGGGGACGAGGGGGGGGGTTATATAATTGTAATAAATCTGCTTACTTAATATTTGAATGGCCCCTTAACAAAAAAAAAAGTTGACAAATTTGACAACCCTTCCAGTATTTTTTTTATCATATGGTCATTTGTAACACGAGGTCAATAGTAACGTTACTATTGACCCCAACAATCATGTTACGTTTGCCCCCAAGGAGCCGTTTTGGCGATTTAGCATAATAACTCAAAAAAACACAGACAAAAAGGCATAAATTATACTCGATTGCTAAGTTCAATACCATTGAAAAGGTGTGATATCAATATTTATACCAAAATCCGTGCTACAATAGAGTAATAATTTAATTACATGAGAGACAAAACTTACCTTGACGAGCTGAAATTCAAAAACTCCCGACCAACGCGTCCGTATCGCCGCGATCACGCCGCCGACTGGTGAACGAGTCTGAACCTTTTCGACGCTTGGTCTGACATTCGCTCACATATGCAGCATCAATACTTATAGAGATATTTACAGTGTTACAATTGCAACGTGGTACTATTGCCCCCGGTCTACCCTACCTAATATATCACAAAACAGATGCAAACAGGTTTGCACGGGCATTCTGAACGGACCAGTATCCTCAAGCACCACTCGTTCACGAGTTGACTTGCGTGCCAGCCATCGTCCTCCTCAAACATTTCTGAGGGAAGAGAGCGACCCGACACTCGACGCCGCCGCTTGCCAACACATTTTCGTGAGCATGACCGTTTCGAATGTCCGCGCCAATCCGCTTGCCAACGTGTGAGAAAGACTATAATTAAAACTAAAATTAAACAGTACATTTATATACATTACAATAAAAAGGGTAATTATGTCTAAATTTTCTTATTCTAATTCTGATTAAAATTTTCTTATTCTTATTCGCCGATGTGCATTTTCACCAGGGCCTTTATCACCACGCTTTTGCGATCTCTGATTGCCATCTTTAGATTATAATCTACTGTGACTGGTTGGAAACCCACCTATTTTTCAATGTTTTGGGTCAATGTGTATATGCAAAGGTACTTTTGTGTTATTCTCTTTGCATCTGTGACAGTTATTTCAAAATCTATTATCACAAAAATTACAGAAAAAAGAAGAAGGAATGAAAGGTACATTAGTGCCAGATCTAACTACTATCACGTCTATAGAAATTTGTAGATTAATTATTATTATTATCTCAAAAAACTAATCTTTTTCTATTACTACATTTCTTTCCAAGCAGATTTAAAGAGGATGACCTAACTGTCCAGTATACAACACGACACTGGCAAATGCACAATACGTGCGAGTCCAAACTACGAGATTGGAAAAAAACAGTCCAGTAATGAATTTACATACTTACTTACTGGACAGTAGGAGATTCCAAATTTAAAATATCGCTTATTACTGGACAGTTGTGAATCCTCCGGTAGAGTTCACTTTCTGGATACGTTTTATAGATGTTATGGCAACATTACATACCATTTTTAAGAAAAAAAACTTTTCGTTATCAAAGTATCTACATTGTACAAAATACATGGTATATCGCGGAAAGTATTGATTTAAGACTATTATTATCTTTAGAGATGTGATAGATCACATGAAAACCTTTATTTTGGAGGCACTGTCAAACAAGTTCATATTATAGTCGCCAACCTATAAAATATATTATTGACATTGATTCGAATGTTGCAGATCTTTTGTCATTTAAATATAAACATTCCTTTTGATAATGGATTGATAATATGCCATAAGTGTTATTTGATAACTGAAGTTATCATAAATACGTCATGTGGACTGATAAGGTGGTTGTTATTAAATATATGCAGTTCTTAAATTACGTTCATTATTTAAAACAAGTGGCTGAGGCAAACATGGAGAAAGACCTTCATGGAAAAGTCGTGGTTGTAACAGGTGGTGCTGTAGGTATAGGATACGAAATCGTGGATAATTATTTAGCACAAGGAGCTAAGACCGTCATATTACTGGATGTTAACGAATCAGGAGGAACAGATGCAGTCACAAATCTAAATACAGAATATGGTGAGAGAAAAGTTGTTTTCTATAAATGCGATGTGACAAAAGATCTAGAAGAAGTGTCAAAGAAAATTTTTGATACATATAAACAAATAGATGTGTTAGTAAACAATGCTGGAATTGCTAACGAGACGTCCCTAAGGAAAACTATGGAGCTTAATTCTGTAGCTCTGATGGAGTGGTCTATGAAGTTTTGGGAACACATGAGAAAAGACCGCGGAGGTCATGGTGGCACGATTATCAACATAGGATCCGTTTACTCTTTTGCTGTAGATCCGTATTTGGTATACTATAAGGCGTCAAAATTTGCTGTAATGGGATTCTCCAGAGCATTAGGACATGAAGAAAATTACAAAAAATTTGGTGTTCGGGTGCTAATTATATGTCCAGGATTCACGAAGACTGCGTTAACTGGAAAGAAGCTGTGTTGGGAAGAACAAGTAAATGATTTCTATACCTTCGCCAAGAATGAAGCGTGGCAGCAACCCGAAGAAGTTGGGAAAGCCGCAGTAGAAGTTTTCAAGAGAGGTGAAAGTGGATCGGCTTGGAGAGTTATTGGAGGAACGTTAGCAGAAATACCACTCGTCCCAGAAGGGGCCCAATTAAGATAATACATGGATTTCGTGGACTTATTAGATACTTCAATTGAAATATTTTATATAATAACTGTCCGCTTGGACTGGAAACGCAGGAACTATGACTCGAGTTCTAATGAAAGTGTTAAAGGGTATGAAGCCGGGAGTAACGCATAGAGACGCTGCAGCACACCTCTCTACAATCAAGTCACACACACCAACGTTGCCCCTTTTGTCACCGATAGTTGGCTTTTAGTATATGGTGAATTTACCTGCCTTTATATTTTTATATGTAACAGAATCATAGTTTCCGTGAGCCATTTGATAACCCAATTCAAATACCATAAACTGTTCATACTCTATACTCATATAGTGTAAGCCCTTTACATATTTGTGATAGTTTTATTTAATAATGCCGTGGTCCCAAACGTACCTACTAATGTCAAATATTTCAAGCTTGTTTTGCCTCTGAGCACAAAATAAACAGGACCTCTCGGCTTCGTTCCGCTCATGTCTTTGTAACCGGACGTAGTCCGACGGTTTAAATTTTAAAAGGGGTACATTATAATAATATCCTAATTTACATAACAAATATTGTTTATAATAATTTAGTTATATTGGGCAACATTTATATTCCTCACATTGACCGGAACGACTGCCTTAACCCCTGCGCATCGCTGATAATTATAACAATATAAATGGACGATATCTTCCACTGCGGATGTTAAAAGATCAACCCCACGCTTGTCAGGCGTCTTGGAAAGCGCAGTAGAAATTCTAAGTTATACTATAAATATTTCTAAATATTATTACAAGCACTATCGCGTGCTAAGCGAAAATATATTTAACAAATTATTGGAGAACAAAATTATTATTTTTTTATGCCCAAGGCGGGAAACGATTGGAGTATGAAATTTCGGCTAAAAATGCCGTCTCCAGGTGGCCGAGGGGGGTTTAGGTATCCGACGCGATATCGGAGGACGCGGGTTCGTTTCCCCCTGTGGGCATAAAATTTTGTACTCCAATAATTTATACTATAAATACCTAAATACTACTATAGATATAATTTTACAGTCTGTGATGTAAGTTTTGAAAAAATTTGAAATAAATAATGTATGCTAATTACCAGATTTTTCATGTTTGAACCGATCGATATCAGTACTATCACAGATCTACTTCTACATGTATTTAGAAAAGCTAGTGATATATAATAAGATATATAGTATATTAAGATTGTATTAATATGATACGGCTCCTTTGGTATAAGTTGATATGAGTTTCACTCGTATTTATCATTATCTATATCTAAATAAATACAGCTGAATGAGAGACCGACATAATATAAGCACGTAGGTCTCTATAACAGAAGTCCGTCTTGGTGGGTACCACCGCAGTGTCAGATATTCTGCCTCGAAGAAATAGTGTGCAAGCGCTACTGTGTTAAGGAATGTAGGGCACTGTATCAAGTTAAATTACTGGGCGAACGAGACGTAAGAACTAAAGTCTCGGAATGACGAGCGCAACGCAGTGTCACGCAGAACATAAGGTGACACTGCAACTGTAATGGACAGGCACCCTTACCATCCTGCGGGCGAATTGTCAGATTTTTATAAATAAAAATATATAAATTATACACTGGCGAAGAGTTTTGGATATTATTTGTAGATTTGAATTTGTAGAAAGTTTGTAGACTTTGTAGAGCTAAAATATTTCTTGTTTCATACATAAAACTATTGTATGATTTTATTTTAAATGGATGGGTGACCGCTGGTGGCATTACTACTGAGCTATTCCGTGCTTCGGAAGGCAAGTTAACTTTTTTTTTATGCTTGATAGGTTAGCTTTGACCACTATCTCACCTGATGGTAAGTGATGATGTGGTCGAAGATGTTGTTCAGGCTAACCTAGAAGTACTGGCTCTCAAGGACAGCTGCCGGAACACACCGTTAGGTGCTTGGCGACAGATTTTCTACTTGAGGGTGCATGGTAGCTAGCCAGGCAGGCATTCGCAAAATGCCCTACCACCATGCTATAACGACTGCCATCCTAAGACAACAACCGGGACCGACGGCTTAACGTGCCCTCCGAAGCACGGAAACGCTCAGTAGTAATGTCACTAGCGGTCACCCATCCAACTCATGACAGCGCGCGACGTTGCTTTGCTGATTGACTGAGAACAGCTAAGTAAACTTCGCTACGAGCGCTTCGCAACACGTCGGTCCCGGTTGTTGTCTTACAATGGCAGTCGTTATAGCATGCTGGTAGGACATTTTGTGAAGGCGTGTCTGGCCTCCCCTACCCTCAAGTAGAAAATCTGTCCAGGAGCACCCAACGCTGTGTTCCGGGGGTTGTCCTTGAGAACAAATAATTCTAGGTTAGCCTGAACAACATCTTCGACCATAACATCACGTATCATCAGGTGCGAAAAAAAGATATGCTTCACATCTTGCTCCATATATGTTATCATCCTATTTTGCAATACGCCTTCGTTCGTAGGTTAGGTAGGTACTTACCTATTATGTATTGTAAAAGACTACAAGTAATTAAAGATATTTTTGGTGTACTTTAAGTAGTTTATTATTAACGCAGTTCAGGTAGCTTTAGTAGAAGGGGTCAGTTAATGTCAGTCTATAAGCGCCTTGTAAGTGAAATTAGCAAATACACATTATCAAAGTGTTAAGAATGATGAAGGCGCGTCTCTTTTCCTAAACACTACACAAAAAATAAATAACTACTGAACTGAGTTCAAACTGATAAACCAGAAGCATGCATTTTAGGCTCAAGGATATGCACGCAATATTTCAACGAGTTTGAACATTTGGTATTTAAAATATGACGCATCTTCGCTTGTATGGAAAGACCTATGAAACCTTAAATGTACAGTACCTGTTTATGAATCAAACTTTTCTCTCATAGTTTATGAAGCAATGATGGCTTAGCGGTAATAGCTATGGACTGCCACGCCACAAGTACCGTGTTCGATCTTCACCGCATGGTGAAAGGAATTGCATCTAGTATAGGCAGAGGTTAGTCCGTTTAACATCAGGTGGGCCACGAGCTTTGTTCGTCACAATAACATTAAAAAAAACTGTCTCCTCCTTTTGCTCAATGTTTCGAAAAACTTATCTTTATTTGTTAACTTCTTACGACTAATAATACAAAGCTTGGTAAAAGCTGCTCGCTTACAGCTATAAAACTTCAACTAAAGTTTCTTATATTCGGAAGTATCGATCACACGTGAAAAATAACTATAAGTCTTATACAATCTATGTAATGCAGACGCAGGTCTTAAACTAGTGATAATGATAACTAAAAATACTATAGAGTCTTTTCAATTATTTATTCATATTATACAAGAGTTTATGTTTCATGCGCCTCACTTGATTATACATTCTGTATTCTTTAATAATTCCTTACAGATGAAATTTCAAATATAAAAGATGTACATTTCTGCGCCATAAGCTTATAAAGCAAAGTTGTAATTGTCAGGCGCTTTTATACAACACGCCGTTTGGAAAGAGTGAAGATGCAGTTTTGTTTTATATCATTTAAAACAAATAACTGAATGTAACATGAAACATATTGTAAAAGTACGAGTATACTTGTTCGTTCCATGTTGTTTTTTCATTATGGTGTCGGCGGGCAATATGGTATATAGAAGTTTCCCTCCTAGAGACAAAAATGGAGATAGGACGATGAAAACAGCTTCTATTTATACTTGCAATGCTCGGTTAGGTCCAAACAGTAGGTTGGAAAAAACCACTTGACTTACTCTTCTCCTGTATGTTCACTTCACAGGTGGGCGCATTTTACGCCCCAGCGATCGGTGTAATCTCTATTAAAAACGCTGAGTTCAGAACGCTCAAATAAAAGCTCGCTCGATGCTCTTGTCAACAATAAGCCTTAAACTAAAACTACTATACTGTACACTCAATAGACCAAAGATAAATTAGGTAATAGTTTCTCTATGAATAGACTGATAAAGTGGGTGCGTAAAAAAAGGCCTAAGAGCTCTTTTTTGCACTGTGTGCTGAATGCTGACGGCTGAGAGAGAGAGCAAGCGTGGACTACTTAAAACTTTTGATAGAGTAGGTATATAAAACACAATATTTTTAAAACTTATTATAATTACATCCGATTTTACATATCATATCCATTCCAAATTAATAATCACCTCCATGTAATTACATCAATGTATAATTACATCTATAATGAAAGCTAGTAAAAATCACAGTGGTATTAGGTTATATCTATACCAATTATACTTCTTGTAGAATACTTATTTCAACGGTAGTATAAAATTAATTTCTTAACAATAGTTAGTTTTGAAGCAGTGATGGCTCAGTGGCATTGGCTATGGACTGCCGTGCAGCAGGTCCATGGTTCGAATCCCGCCGCGGGCTTGAGCTTCACCGCATGGTGGAAGGGCTTTTTGCGAATGCCCGCCTGCCTAGCGACCACCCTCAAGTAGAAAATCTGTCGCCAAGCACCTAACAGTGTGTTCCGGAAGCAGTCCTTGAGAGCTAGAAAAATTACAGGCACATGAGACCTAACAACTGTACGTCTCAGCGTGACGGGCACAGTGCAATTCGTCGTTGACGAAATGTGTATGTTATAGGCAGAGGTTAGTCCACTTAACATCAGATGGGCCTCGGGCTTGATACGTTACAATAATACACAAAATAAAAAAATAAAAATTAGACGTTATTGGAAACATTGGAAATACGCAAATTTGGGGAGTGGAATTCTTATAATACATTGTCCTTATAATTAATGTCATGGCATTGCCTTAGCTCATTATGTTACTTATCAATTTTTTTTAATGTAATGCACTTCATTAGCTAGAAATTCAAAAATATTTATTGTTTTTGAGCATTTAAGGTTGAAATTTACGTCTGATATAACATATCACGATATAATCATGTTATTTGTAAGTTTAATATAATATTGTTTGTATTTAAAAACGTATTCACCAATGCAGATGATTCTAAAGCTACTCCTAAAACAATCAAAAATGAAATAAAAAACCATTTCTTGTTACTTACTTATTTAACCATTAGAGTGACTTTATATATAATATTACATATCAAAAATATTCCGCAAATTTAGTACGTTACGTGATTAAGTAGGTACAATAATAAGACAACGTAGAAAACAAAATAATAACAAAGTACCGCTAAAAACGGCAGCGTTCACCGTAAGAAACTTGGTTTGTTAATTACTTGCGTTACTTATCATAGAATTCGCAATATATGTGATATTTTTATTCTATTTTATTTATAGCTTAAGAGCCCTTTTACATTTTGCAGCCTTCTCACTCGCATTTTTAAAGATAATTTCAAATAGCAACAATATGGTTTATATTTTTTAAAATGTGGTCAATCATTATTTTGCTGCATGCAACTATAGATGTTCTCTACTAATTTTCATTTTGATATCTGTTATGGGGGATCCAAAACGCGTAATTTAGTTATTTTAAATTTTGGGCCTCTAATTCTAATTGGACTCAACATGTAACAAAGTAAAAATATGTTGAGAACATCTATAGTTGCATGCAGCGAAATAATGATTGACTACATTTTAAAAAATATAAACCATATTGTTGCTATTTGAAATAATCTTTAAAAGTGCGAGTGAGAGGGCTGCAAAATGTAAAAGGCCTCTTAAGAGTTAGACTCTTGTCGGTGCAGCTGACGCAAACTTCTCCATATATGCTCATATTATGAAGAAAATTCATTGAAGACTATGAGTATAATAACATAAGCCACCCCAAATAGGTTAAATTAAATATTTATTGTTTAAAGACGCGATCGTATGCACTTCGCGTGCCAAATACCGTGCGAAAAGGGAGAGCAACATTCTTTTTTCCTATTGGTAGCAAAAAATGGCACTATTGGTTTCTATTCATATAAAGAACAACAGGTATTATCTATTTCAATCTATGACAACCGACGGAAATAAAAAAACAAACAATCAGTTGTTTTGAATTAAATTCTCGCGTATCTTTTTTTTTATTCCTAATAGGTAAGCCTTTGACCACAAACTCACCTAATGGGAAGTGATGATATGGTCGAAGGTGTTAACAGGCTTAACCTAGAATTACTGACTCTCAATGATCAAGCACAAAACATACCTAGCTACAAGTAGAAAATCTATCGCCGAGAACCTAAAATTGTGTCCCGGCAGCAGTCCTTGAGAGCCGGTACATTACAGGCACATGAGACTTAAGAGCTTTATGTTTCAGGGTAATTGGCACAGTGCAGTTCAGTTGTGATGAAATGCATCTGTTTACAGGTGGTCATCATGCGTTCCAGTAGCACAATCTCAAAAAAAATGGTAAAATCTCTGAATAACAAAGCAAGTAGCTAACAGAAAAAGTTTATATACGGCATAATTTCCCGTTCTCTATTATTTTGGTGTTTTTTTTATGTCCAGACTATGTTGATCACTTGGGAGAATTATACAATTTGTAGGTAGGTACATGTTTGTAAAATTTATTAGGAATTAAGTTTATGGCTTAGGCAGCAGCTGTTCCAGGGTAAGATCCTTGACGATCTTGTTGGCGAGGTCCAGCAGCAGGTTAGATACAGTCTTCTCCATGTAGGGCTTAGCAGCTCTCAAGAACTCGCCTCTGTTCTGGTTGATGGCTTGGTTAGCAGCTTCTCCTGTAACACCACATAGAACTTTACTCAAAGTACCAAATTAGTTGATGTAGTATTCATAAAAGCAATTATTTTTGTACTTTTTATGATTTATTTTGGAAATTCAATAAAGCAACGAAGGTGAACGGTCCGATGACAAAGATAGGATGGAAGAACGTCGCGGCGCGCGGCGTTGGTAGCGAAATACTTGAAAGACGATATCTATGTATATTGGATATTGGACGAACTGCGTATTAGACGAAATATATATCGGAAAAAAACCGTATTGGACGAAATAAGGCTTGATAATTGGATGGACTGCAGCATATTGGCGTATTGGACGAAATGCTAACAATTCATCAGTAAAATGGTCTCATAGTCTCGTAGCTTACATAGACTGAATGCGCTGACGATCGGGGTGCGTATTTTTTATTGTTCTTATTAGCCTTTGTTCACTATCTCACACGACCCGAAACGAAGTGATGATGCTATTTAAGAGCTAATCTAGAATTCCTGGCACTCAAGAACAGCTGCCGGAACACACCGTTAGTTATTTGGAGACAGATTTTCTACTAGCTAGGCTAAAAAACACATGTTCGAAATTTTCCTTTTGACGAATCAATGCACTATTATACCTACGATATAGTAAAAGTGTAGTCACTTCTCTATTTTGAATATTTAGGTAGTTACTTAAAATCCCCTTCATACACTCTACTCTCTAACTCTATCAGCCGGATTTTCCACTGCTGAACACAGCCTCCCTCATTTAGGTGGGATTTGCCATCGGATAGCTTGGCAGGCGTCTTGAGGATCGCAGTTTAAGAAATCAGCTCCTCAGAAGGCGCTGCTGCCCACCTTCCAGTATTTTACCTTTAGTTGCCTCTTACGACACCCACAGGTATGCCATGGGGGGCGACATTCTAGCCCGGCGCCCCACGGGCGGCATACACTTTATGGAGATGCAAAAGGAGATGCTTTGCAGGGATTTGTGTAAGGGGATTTTAAGATAAAGCCTTACCCAGAGTCTTATCGCCGTTAAAGAGACCGTCGAGCCTAATCCTGTAGTCCTTGATGTTGATATCCATGTCCAGTTTAGTGAATCTGATGTATTCAGCTCCGTCGCTCTCGGAGATCATCCCTTGGAGCACCAACTCGGCGTCGCATTTTGCTACAAACAAGCACATATATATGAGTGGGGAACATACACCCATTCTATTAAGACGCTTAATTGCCAGACCCAATTTCTTTTAACAAAAAATAACCGACGTCAAACATAAAATTGGCATTATAATTCAAATACTACTAGTCCGATCTTACTCAAATTTAAATGGAACCACATGGCAAGCACAAGCATCCAAAAAATCCACAAAATTGGTACAATGTGTAGCAGCTTTTGAAGCCTTGATGTCCGAGCGGTAATAGCTATGATCTGCCGTGCCACAGGTCCCTGGTTTGATCCCCACCATCGCCTTGAGCTTCACCGCATGGTGGAAGGACCACCCTCATGCATAAAATCTGTGATGGGCGCAGTGCAATTCGTGACTTGTGATGAAATGCATCTGTTATAGGCAGAGGCTAGTCCGCTTAACATCAGGTGGGCCTCGAGCTTGTTCCGTCACAATAACATAAAAAAAGCTGAGAAACCACTATTTTTTTTGAAGTCGGTTAAAAAAGAACATGCTAAGTGTGAGTTGGGCCTCGTTCTTTTAAGTTGCCGCATTGGAACAGACAGTAAAAGAAAAAAATGTTTACTTGTTAGTACAAAGAGTACAAAATATATCAAATATAATATATACAGGGTTATTGGTAAAATACTAACAACCTCTAAGGGTTGACTTCTGCTAGTCCTAAGAAAGATATTGAGATGTTTTTTTTTTGTTTTTGAAAAATAATGTGTTTTAATGCCTACTCCGAGCCAAGAGCGCCCACCGCGGCGATACTGAACCGCGCCGTGGTCCATTTGAATGGAGTTTTTAATATTTACATCGAAGTTTCTCGATCGTGCGCTCGAAGAGTCAAGACCTCCTGAGGATGCTTCGTGTAGAAGCGAAACGCGTCGAAGGTACTTCCAGTTTGGCTGCGTGGCGTTTGTGACGTCACGTCGGCTTAGCAGGAAAATTGGGTGGAATTGTCACTAGATATATTTTTATATTTTTAAGTGTTTTATTAAAATATTAACTTGATGTTTTCGTAAAATATTTTAAAAATATTTGTTATTATTAAATATGGATTTCCGCAAAGTAACGCCTGAATCTATTAATTATTGACATCGAGCAAAGAAATAGGAAATATGAAATAATACATTACAAGCACAAGAGACTTTTGACATCAGGTGGTCCTCGTGCTTATTCAATCAAAAACATATAAAAAAACACAAAAGAGAATTAAAAAGAAAAAAAAAACTTCTCATTATGTTTCTTAGGACTAGCAAGTCGACCCTAAGAGGTTATTAGCATTTTACCAATAGCCCTGTATAAACATATATATAATTACTAGCATCAGCTGACAGTGCCCCTTCTCCTTTGATTGGTACCACTAGGATCTGCGTGTTCACCATGTATCGCCCTTCAAAGTGCAGCTTCGGGAACCTCACACGGGCCTTGATCGTAAATGTATCCAGATCAACACTGAAAATTAGAGGAAAAAAAATATTAATCCGCAATTATTTCATACCTTTGCCTGCCAGAAACGCCTCGCGTGGAATGTGTTATAGGTTCGAGCTTCGTCATCGTCATCGCATCATCATATCATCCAGAACGTCAACTTGAGCCAAGGTCTCCCCCATTGTGCAGGATGTGCGATAATCCTAATGCTTGGCAGACGTCTTGCTATCATACATCACAGTGTAAGATGACTGTTCTTTAGTAGGCGCTGCTGGTCATTTTCTGGTATTTAACCTATTGTCGCCGTTATGACTCCCACAGGACAGTGGCAGAAAATGTAGAATAATTGAATAATAAAAAAAAAAAAATTGCAATTAGAAATGTTTAGCTTACATACTTGGGTTAGTTATATTAAATTAAACGACGTTTTGGAACCCGAAATAGAAATTATCGACAAGCCTAAGCGACGATATAACTTATGTGAACTTAAAATTAAGTGTACATCATATTAACGTCCGAAGTATGGCGGATATTATAAGCTTTTTTTTGATGGTTCTATGACAAAAGATGGAAGAGGAGCCGCTTTCTTGGGTGCAGAGAACGGTAACTTCACTAAATTTTCAATATGGACAAAAATTAATATTATGAATGTAGAACTTGTTGCGTTAACAGAGGCTTTATCATATGTAGAATCTTTAAACTATATAACAAATTTGTAATTCTTACTGACTCCAAGAGTGCCATACTGTATCTTGCCCGTTGTGTCAGTGGCTCTAACTTTAGAGGCATTCCTTAAATTAGAGTTTAATCAAAGGCTTAATGAAATTAAGAAGTATGAATAAAATAATTAAAATTCATCATCCATCATCACAATCCTGTTTAGCAATAAGGGTGGCATATTCTTTAAGAAAAACCGTCTATAAAAAATTTGAATAAAAAAAATGTAATTGACCTTGATAAGACCGTTGTAGACGCCTAAATTGAATAAATGATTTTAATTTCGATTTGAATTTTGTAGTGCAATTTTAGCCTTGCATCCTACCCTACGAGAGGTTTCTTATCGGACGACTACGGAAAATTTCTCGATGAAAAAATTACCTGATGATAAAACTACTGCATGAATATAGATGTTAATGAAAAGAGTACTTACTCCAATTTCTTTATGGTGAAGTTACCGGTGCCGGTGACTTTGATGTCCCTTCCAGTGGCCGTCATAGGTGACGAGCCGCTGGTCACAGGAATGATCTGAAATGTACGGCGTCATATTGTAATAAATGTAGGTATGGTAGCTTCACAGTACCCGGCTTAAGAATATAAGGACCGTGTGTCAACCAAATCACACTTGAAATCACAACATCACCCTTTTGGACATCTGAAGAGGCGACTTAGAAAAACTGCGCCTAATGAGCAAACCACTCATGTCAATGTGAGAATTTCACATGTTAGAGACTAAGAGGTATATCGATTTTACACCATTTTTCGAATATCGATTTCTATTGAAACATAAATAGTTTTTTTTAGATGTTTTATCATGGTTCATGAGATCGATTCTCTAATCCCGAGATCGTTGAGAGCCGTCATCATGTGCCCTCCTAATAAAGTAAAGGAAAGTATGTCAGATGTGGGGACTTTTTTTGTGTGTTCCGGCAGCTGTCCTTGAGAGCCATTAATTCTAGGTTAGCCTGAACAACATCTTTGACGACAACATCTTCGACCACATCATCACTTACCATCAGGTGAGATAGTGATCAAAGGCTAACCTATCAGGAAAAAAAAAAAGTACAAAATAGAAAACCATGTAGAGTTAACGATAGAATTTGAATCTGAGAGCTGTCTCCATTGAAATTGTTTTAAAGCTACTTACCCGTACAAGGTACAGTCGCCTGCAATAAGAAGTATACACTTCTTAATTTTCTAAATAATGTGATGTCGCTTAGTTATTAATAATCGAAGTTAACATTAACATAAGTAAAAATAATCAAATTATCCTTTGATTTTAAGATACTTCTGATTACATAAAGAAAAACAGAACTCTTTGCCACTATTTTGAAAATTACAATGTGTATATTTTTTATTGCAGGCGACTGTA
Source organism: Plagodis pulveraria (assembly GCA_963890685.1). Taxonomy (NCBI): domain Eukaryota; kingdom Metazoa; phylum Arthropoda; class Insecta; order Lepidoptera; family Geometridae; genus Plagodis; species Plagodis pulveraria. The sequence goes on from OY982950.1 coordinate 10,693,850, forward strand.
CATACGAACTTCATGGACCTATAAAAAGTTCTACTCACATTACAAACGTGGAACCAAAGTACGGCCATGCGTCTGTAGATATTGAAGATAATTTAAGAAAAGAAAACTTGTTATTTAAATACATTACGCACACAAGAACCCTTTTTTTTATTGTGTATAGGTAAGCCTTTGAGTACAATCTCACCTGATGGTAAGTAACTACTAAGTAACTACTGGCTCTCAAAGACAGCTGCCGGAACACACCGTTAGGTGCTTGACGACAGATTTTCCATTTGAGGGTGGTTGCTAGTCAGGCGGGCATTCGCAAAATACCCTTCCACCATGCAATGAAGCTCGAACTCGTGGCGGGATTCGAACCATGGACCTGCAGCGCGGCAGTTCATATAGCCAATGCCACTGCTTCTAAATTTCCTGAGTGGAATGAAGCCAGATGAAAAGAAATAATCCTTTTTATTTTAAGGTATTGATTTATTTTATATTATGTGGTCTGTATGATTGTATAAATGGGATTTTTGAGATACCACAGTTTTGATTTAAGTAGCACGGTGTTCTCATTTTTCATAGGTACTCATACTTACAGTAACTTTACTGTTGTAAATGACGCCTTGTCACATTTATCATAATAGAATTGGTATTGCAGTTTCATTCAGATAATCTAATCACCAATTAACAATATTATATCGTGTCTGATTGTAACAAAAACGACCGTCGTCAGCGTGATTCCCTTATCATTAAATGCATTTATTCAACAAATGATGAAATGCATTAACTTTGAGGACAAAGAGTGACTCATCAACTCCGACTGCAAATATAACCTCTTTTATGGCTGCACTAAACAGCGCAATTTTAGCTGTTTTACATCCTAGACGATCATTATGCAGATCAATCCATTATGAGGATACATTTATTTTTAATTCCCTCGATGTTACATAGCACCTGAAATATTACTTTTGAATTATCCATAGACATCCCACTCTTACCTTTCCGGGGTAATCAAGTGTGATGGTGTTTTATCTCTATGATGAGAAGGTTTTCAATCTTCAGGGAGGAAAGGAAGGAAACCAGGATGTCCCGGGGTAGGTATGGTTGAATTTATCCCATGTAGATGAGAAATTTACTTCTTAAATATTTATAAATATATGTCGTAGAAGAATGTTTATAAACGGGGACATGGACAACTCTTCTTATCTGTAGATCCTGTGTATAAAAAAGGTCGATTCGGAGTGCAGCAGCAACCTGATACAACGTCGTTAAAAAGTATGGATAAATAAATGATTGAATTCGGATTCGGAAAATTATTATTTTTAGTTAAAAACTTATTTCACCCAACTTACGTGACATAAGCACATGAATAAATAAAAAAACGGACTTATTGGCAGTTAGGTCTTTTTATAACCAGATGTTTCAAATAAAAACTTATTTCTCCCCAAATACGTGACATAAGCAAATGAATAAATAAAAAAGGATCTTATAGCAGTTAAGTCTTTTTATAATGAGTTATTTCTAAATAAAAACTTATTTCAACACACTAACGTGACATAAGCAAATGAATAAATAAAAAACGGACTTGTTAGCACTTACGTCTTTTCATAAACAGTTATTTCTAAATAAAAACTTCTTTTACCCCACTTATGTGATGAATAAATTATTCATGGTGTAGGTACGAGTAGAAGTAAGTAAATCTTGATGGCTTTACGGCTGATAATTTTGATGGCTTACCTCTTTGATATAGAAAGGGTCTATTCCAGGCACGTCGAGCTCTGGGATGCCTTTCATGAGCGTCGGCCGCAATAACTCTATGGAATGGCGAGCGCAGTCATTTATCGTCTCGGGATCACGCTTGCATACGCTTATGTAATCCGCTGGAACATACAACAGTAAATAATAATAATAATAATAATAATGTTTGTTTGCTTCAAAACATGGTAACAATGTAATAATATAAATAAATTATTAAATCTATACAGTTGACTGATAGAGGGATGTCCGTGCATGTTTTTTGCCATTACAGCATGCAAATTATTAGAATATAGGATGCGCGAACAATAAAAAGTCATCATCATGAAGATGATTTTTCTTGGATCTTTATAATGAGTTCGAATGTCTGAATAGTACCGAGCTCCAAAAATATAAAGTAAAGCGCATCGAAATCAAGACGACATATTGGGTTTTCTCACAAAGATATTCTTTAATCCGGAGTACGATACAGTGCTGTGTAAATGGTAATATACTAGCCCCTATTACACTAGTCATAAAACTTTGGTAACTGGCGAAATTTTGAAGTGATCTCTATACTCCGGACAGTAGTGTAATATATTAGTGAGAGTGTCGAAGGAGTCTGCTGTGATTTATTATGCAGATAGATAGGTAAACGGGATTATTGTACTACAAGTCTACAAGTTTTATTTCCTCCTAATGATTTACTGATGTAGGTATAGTTAGTGGTGAGATAATTTTGTGGGTATTCGTCTTAGAATTCATTTATTGTCTGTATTAGTGGAAGCTAAAAAGTCCGGCCGGAACCTTGAACATCGGCGCGTATTTATCTGCTAAATCTCTTCCTTTCTTTCTAACGTAGGTACATTATAATTAAATCAGGGCCACAAAACAATGAGTGGGATCCGACCGGAATGGAAAATAAGGACGGGATCAAAACGAAATTTATTTTAAAAATTAAATAGTGTTTTTTTATGTTATTGTGACGAAACAAGCTCAGGGGCACCTGATGTTAAGCAGCCTAAACCTCTGCCTACAACAGATGCATTTCGTCACAAGTCACGAATTGCACTGTACCCGTCACCTTGAGACGTAGCTGATAAGTCTCATGTTCCTATAATTTCACTGGCTCTCAAGGACTGCTGTCGGAACACACCGCTAGGTGCTTGGCAACAGATTTTCTACTTGAGGATGGTTGCTGGCCAGGTGGACATTCGCAAAATGCCCTTCCTGCGGTGAAGCTCAAGCCCGCAGCGGGATTCTAACCATGGACCTGCTGCGCGGCAGTCCATAGCCAATTGCACTGAGCTATCACTGCTTCAAAATCCATGTGTGGGATCCATTTGTGGAATCAGACCGGAATACACGGCTCTGTTGCCAGCTTAATGGCTTTTTATAGAATTAATTTCGGAGAATATGCACTTGATTTACTACACAATACACTTAGGAAAATGTCAGCCATGCATGGTCGATTTGAAAAATACGCATGAAAATTAATTACGGCTGATTTATGGTACACACCACCATCGTCTCTGTTTCTTTTTATCTGTTTCCCGTTAATCTCCCTCCCGTTAACCTAGATGTCTTTAAGAGTAGAGTTCACGGAGCGCTTTCCATACAAACATAGTTTAGTCATATTTTTTAATACTAAGTGTTCGAACTCGGTAATTTTTGCATGTATATCCTTGAACCTAATATCTATGCTTCTGGCATAGTAGAAACTATGCTTCTGGTTTGCCAGATTTCCGTAAAAGTAAGTATTTTCAAAAATTATTGGTAAAATCGTTTTGTATAGGAATTGTTATATTAACATTTAGAGATATAAAAAATAAGAAATTGAAAAACTAGCAAACCAGAAGCAAGCAGAAGCAAGTTATGACTCATTGTCATGTTAGCTCAATTGGTTAGAGCATACCCCAGCTATTGGGGTGGGTGGACACGGGATCAAATGCCGCACATGACTTAAATTTTTCCTCTCGTTCATTTGTAATTTTGTTACATAATATTAAGATGAAAATTCAAATAATGATTTTTATACTCAGAATACATATGTCAAATTAATAGAACGCCCAGTAATATAGTTAAAAGCTTTATAAAACAATAACAGTAAATATATATAGTTAACTTTAGCCGCGTCACGTGATTCACGTTCTTATATTGTCAATACCATGAATCAAATCGACTAATCAAAATCACTCATCAAATCTACGATGATTTATTTGGAATTGTTGTTTAAAACTCCTCATAACAGGTGCTGTTTTAGAAAAAACACCGTCTCTCACTCTCTCAAATTCATTTCAACTCACTACACTCACATGATTCCCTCACATACATACACACTTTAAAACAAAATACACACATTCAAACATGCATTATATGTACCATAAATCTTAGAATACTCACTCCTTAACGTACTTTCCCTTATCTATTTCCATAGATGCACTTTTCAAATTTTTCACCTATAATCTTCGGACTGGGGGTCCTGGTGACTTGTAATACAGGTTTTTAAACCTAACTCAGGCACCAGTCTCTGACAAAACAGGTATACGTGTAATGGAATATATGTATCACATATTCTTTAACAAATTAAGATACCTTTGTGGAGAAAAGAATATAGAATATTGTATTGTATATATATACGAGTGTTTCTATTTTTTATTACTATATATGTGTAAGGAATGGTGCCGATACTTAATGTGCATGTAAATAAGGACAACCATTTACTGCCTCCTATTACATGAACTGTTAACTTTAGACTTTAGACTCTTTACAATTATCACCAACATTGTGCCATTTTATTGTTATTCTAACAAGCACTTGACCACCACTATAATTTTATACACTGTTTAAGCACAAAAGCATCTATATTGTACCTACAGATTTAATCATCTAGTACGTCATAGCTAACACAGTGATTGGTGCATAACAAAAGTATTAGTCGTGTTATAGTCGCGGAGGTTACTGTTAATAATATAATACTCTGTCAAAGTTCAATAATAATAATAATTTACTGTATTTCCACAAATATCGTCAAATTCATAGACAATCATATTATTACACAACAATAGTTTCTTACTGATTAGAAAACTTTGGTACCCAAACTAGGAGCCCTGTGTTATGTCGTACCGATGCCCTCCGCCGGACATATGTATATAAATCTCAAAATATTCAGCTCAATTTCATGACATAATTGTATGAATCTAAATAAATAGTTAGTATTAATATATTGGTATTTTAAAGTGTATTTCAGGGTGCGTATATGTGTGTGCGTGTGTACAGATGTGTGACAGTGTGGGAATGAGCGTGTATTTAGGGTGAGTTGAATCAATATTTATGAGTGTTCAACTCGTTAAAACGAGATCCACTTAAAGAGTCTACGTTTTTCTAAAACATCGGCCCAACCCTGCGATGTCGCAGACGACGACGGCAAGCAACATCTCGTCTTTTGACGTGTGCTGTTATGTACTATTTTATTCAATACTGCAGACGTAGGTCTTTTGGTGGTTAGTTACACATAAGGCCATAATATCTGGGCAAAAACTAGCATTTTCAAAATCTTAAATTTGAGAAGTCTACGGTCCCTCGACCTAAACCCCATTGATTTTTTAGTACGGGGATACTACAAAGACCACGTCTACTCGAGAGAATGCCGCAATTTGGATGAGTTAACCCGGAAATTGAGAGTACCAGAAGAAACCATTCAAAATAATAGAAGTGCATTCAAACATTTAAAAGACAATTTTTCCGGCGATGTCGCACTTACATTGAGCAACAGGGGGCCTTTTGAAAATGTATTGTAATTAAACACCTTGTAATTGGTTTTACATAATTAAAATTTTGCACTTACCACATTTAGATTAAATTTTTTTGATTGAAGCCTTATGAATAATAAAATGAAAATGTCAGGGTAGCTACCTGATAGATAGATCAAGTTTTTAAAAGCCAAACGGTATTTTTATTTATGTGATTTTATTTTTTTAACCCTTTGGCATCAGCGATAATGATACCAATAGAATTTCATTCATAAATAGGACATAGTGGTCCTGACGATGCCAACTTAGGGCCCTTGAAGTTGTGAACATACTGGGTAATTTTATCTTTCTTGGCAATTATTTTTGTTTTTATTCTATTCAAAGATCTAACCATAGTAAATGTCACCATACTGAGTTGGCCTATCTATCAGCTTAGCACACAAAAAAAATCAAGCATCTACCGAAATAATTCACGTCACCATAAATAAAAATCTCATCGTACTCGGCGATAGGTGAAAAATTAAAAAATAAGTCATAGCTCCGAAAATACGAAAAATCGCGGAACATACATGGGGGTGATTCTATCTAAGCCCTCTAGGTGCTCGATACCTCCTTCTAGCTTCAGTATATCACTACTTCTTGGGACACCTTGTATAATAATTTGTAATAAACATACTAAAAACCGTATTTTCTTTCATTCACTTCGGATTCTAAGTCAAACTAGCAGGTTTTTTAATAATTGTTGTCACACTTATATTGCAAAGGCGCAAGTTTGTGAGTGTATTTGTATGTTTGTTACTTCTTCACGGTCAAAGGTCTCGACCATATGTTTATTAAATTTAGTATGGAGGTAAATGAGGCTGCATTAACACATATAAAACTATTCATCATCATCATCCATCACCACCCGGTTGAAGCCACGGGGCTTCACTAGTTTTTCTATAAAGTTTTCACCATAATGTATGAAGCAGTGATGGCTCAGTGGCATGGACTGCAGTGCAGCAGGACTATGGTTCGAATCCCGCCGCGGGCTTGAGCTTCACAGCATGGTGGAAGGGCATTTTGTGAATGCCCGCCTGGCTAGCCACCACCCTCAAGTAGAAAATCTGACGCCAAGCACCTCACACTGTTAGGCAGTGTGTTCCGGCAGCAGTCCTTGAGAGCCAGTAAAATTACACACACATGAAACCTAACAACTGTACGTCTCACTGTGACGGGCGCAGTGCAATTCGTCGTTGACGACATAAATAACACATACTGTACTGTATCAGCCGAATTGTAAACTGCTGAGCACTGCCTCCCCCAGTAAGGCGGGGTTTGCCATAATCCCCACGCTTGGCAGGCGTCTTGGAGATCGCAGGTTAAGATATCAGTTCCTCAGAAGGCGCTGCAGCTCACCTTTCGGTTTTTTACCTTTAGTCGCCCCTTACGACACCCAACAGGTAGCAATGGGGGGGGGGGGGGGTGTGATATTCTATTTTATTCCCGCTACCCCATGGGACAATAAATAGCACATATTTTGTGAAAATTTACCATTACCAATAATTCTTTCATCTATGCCAATACAGTACCAAATAAATCTCTTGAAAATTAAGACGCCTCTTGTACTATAATATAAAGGCACATCTACACTACCATGTGCACGGTTGGAAACTCATGTAGGAACTAAACAAGCCGTTAGCTATTATACAAGATAACTGCCACTTAACTAGCCGCTGATTAGCCATGGCTAGCCACAATTATTGCTCTGAGAATATACTCGCATATTAGTATTGTACTGGAGAATGACATAAGCAATTCTAGGAGACAGCCAAAGTTGTGAGAAACCTCGAAATAAAGTATACATTTGTGTGGTTGACAATAACATATTTAACAAAACACTATTAGAAGACGTATACAAAATAATATAAACTGGTACAACATTTGAGCTTTATAATTGATTTAATCAGTATTTGATAACCTTTTCTCACTGTCATCAATATAAAATGAAAAAAAAAATAGCCTATCTGATTTATTTCAAAATATTAAATAAACTATTAAAAAAATAAAAATGTATAGGCAATGTTTTCGTAGCTCTACTAATTTGTAATTCAAATTATTAAGACTTACAAAACTAATTTTAATAAAAGGCATATTCCAAAATGGACCCAATACAGATTATTCTAATTTTGCATATCTGTTCTTTTATGTTTACACAAAGTAAAGGCTGTCTATTTTATAATTAAAATACTTACACGGAATATGTCTACGGGGCGGCCGAGAATGCATTTGACAGTTCTTATTATCAACATTTTTCGCCCAGTTTTCCCACAATTGTGTAAATCAGGCATTTCAATTGTTAAAAGTATTAATTTGTATAAATTATTCCATTGAAAAGCCACAACGGCAAAACAAACACGAACTGTCAAATGCAGTCTCTCAGCGTCCGAACTTTAGGTCTTTGTTTCTAAGGAAAATCAAATTAACTTCATCGAGTTACAATTAACATTGCAAAATAAGCCAATACTAACCATTCTTTTATTCTGCACTTAAGAGGAAAGGCGCCGTGCGTTTCTCCATACAAGTGTATCGCCCTATTTTTACCGAATTCAAAAAAGGAGGAAGTACTCAATTCGTCAAGGTTTTTTTTTGTTTGTTACCTCAGAACTTTGACTGGGTGAACCGATTTTGGTGATTCCTTTTTTATTTGAAAGCTGATGCTTGGCGTCTTATATAAATTTCATCAAAATCGGTCTAACTGATTTTGAGTCACACTTCAATAACTAAAAAGTATTTTCCTATCTTAATGCTATAGTCATTGACAGTGGCTGACAATCGATCCCGTGCGTAAAAAAATAATAAAGATTATTTTTTCCCAAACATGGAACCGACTTCCACACTCAAATGTGTGAAATAACTTATCGAAGTAGGTACTATGCGCACAATATTGTGATAATAGGTACTATTGAACCATCATGGTACCGACCTCATCAATTTATTTCACGCATTTGAGTGTTGAAGTTGGTTCCATTTTTTGGTAAAAATATTTCTTTCTGAATTAATGCCTATCAAGCTTAATTTTTTAGCATAAAATCTACTAGTTATTATTAAACGCAATATGACCATAGGTCAGGGGTCCACCAAGATTTTAATATGAACCTAGATGTACTCATTCTTAATATTAAATTTATTGCATTGCGGCTCGTTTTCGGAGGAGAAAACAAGGGAATACGAATCGTCGCTTTCGTAAATTTTCTTTCTATTCCTGGCACGCACCTTTCCAGCGTCAATTAACACTGAAGTGGCTGGCAGCTCACAGGCGCGGCGTGGCCAGAAGGTTTACTGTCAAACCATCTTCGGCTTTGTTACTATAAATATAATGTTTAGTATGAACGAATCGACGGTGATGGGCCGCGGGAAGCCGTGCGACTACTCGCGACTTTTGCATTTTTTGCAAGCGATACTATGCGTTGTAGTATCAGAAACAAAGTTGAAAATGGTTTGACAAGTAAAACTGCCTATGCCTTTTCAGTGGGAATCGAGCCTTAATAGGCTTCCGTTACACCGAAGATGAAGTCGTTATTATAGTCGATGGTACACGCTTACCTAGATGCTCATTCACTATTCAAACATGGATCTGATTAGACATATCTATATAATTTGTGGATCTGATATTTCGTAAAATATAAGCAGAAAAAAAACATTAAGTAATATATCGATCCTAATGCGAATTGGACCTTGCTTTGTTAGGGCTCCGCATCAGAACAACCCGTAAAAAACGTGATTGTTGATTTTGGTCACACCTTATTAATGAGGATGTGGTAATTTTTAATAAATCCTTATATAAGAGAACTTTAAATTCCAGTGTAGTTTTTGAAAAAGACCTACAAAAATAGTCAGAATAGTATTTCTTTATTATTATGATTGAAAGATTTTTGAATTCTGCTGTTTTCGATGATTAAATCCACAGTCTAGTGTGTGATTTATTTTTTCGGCTTCCTCACCATGTTTTATACCCCGCTGAAATATAAATTTAACTGAATCTCTTATTCAATCTATGTGGTATAAAAATAATTTTAAGGAAACATGAAATAAATGTTGAAGAAAAACATTTCTAATTTAATGTTTGGTTATAACAATTGTTTTAAACATATCCTTAAAATAAAACTGTTACGAGCTCGTTTCCATACTTTTTTATAGAATCGATTCAATTGAAGTATGTTTAAAAATACTTCAATTGAATTATGTTCGAGAATTTTCGTTAACTACCGTAGGCGATCAGTATACCCATCTACATATATGACTGCAGTCTAAAGTTACCATTTACCTGATTAAAAATATAGGGACTACGGGTAGTATACTTCGAGTTATCCTGGTATAAAAAATAAAACCCAATATTGGTAAACAAGCGTAAAATCTTCGGAAGACATAATAAGCAACCATATCACCGATGTGGTAAGTCACGTATCCTGCTAATAATATTTTTAGGCCGTTAGGTGCTTAGCGACAGACTTTCTACTTGAGGGTGGTAGCTAGCCAGGCGGGCATTCGCAAAATGCCCTACCACCATGCTATAACGACTGCCATCCTAAGACGACAACCGGGACCGACGGCTTAACGTGCCCTCCGAAGCACGGAAACGCTCAGTAGTAATATCACTAGCGGTCACCCATCCAACTCCTGACCGCGCGCGACGTTGCTTAACTTTGCTGATCGGTTGAGAACAGCTAAGTAAACTTCGCTACGAGCGCTTCAAAAAATATAATTAATTATAGAGCTATTCGGGAAAATACAACATGTACAGAAAGTAAGAAGAACATTACACAATGGCAATAAAAAGAAAACTGGTTATACCAAATATCAATTATTTATTATATAGATACCTTGTTATACTCATTAAAACGCAGGGGAAGCTTCGGGTGGAACTATATGTGTAATTCAACTTTATCAATATTTGTTGTGCCATATACGAAAGTAAATATCATGAATCACAATCTTTTACGAAAGATAAATAAAGCAGATATTCCATCGTGTTTTTCCATCTATACGAGTTACGAACTTCTAGATATTCTAATACTAAATAAGAAAACATTTAATAATTTATAATGTTTCTTAATAAATTCTGACTGTGTTCATCTTAACACTGCAAGGGTCTTGACTTGTGCACACCTAAGTGCCAAATACAAAATAATTATTTTGAAATAAAAATACGGGAGCTAAAATTTTAATTTTGCTTTGTCTTTCTCAACACTGTTTTAATTATTAAGTTAATGTTATATTAATATATTTATATAGACTTACGTAATTGCTTAAAGAGCCCGATGTCCACAACACTGCATAATACAAACACCGACGCAAGATACTTATTCACAGCCATTTTCGTACAAAAAGGTTAAAAAAACGAGTAAAAAATAAAATAAAATAAAAATAGTTCAAATAAAATAAACGCTGTTAATGTAATTTTCAGGCGACCTAGTCAGCGATTCAGCCGCAACTACCTGAGAGTACCTTCTGCAGTATTATTATATACTGCACAAAGACTAGAAGGAAAATCAAGGTGACCATAATATATGTAAGATTGTAGATTAAAAACTGTATAAAAACCGAATGAGATATTATTTCATAATAACGTTTTCCTGTTTGGACTAAATATAGCAACTGAATTGTCTCATCTACATATTTTGCACGAAATATTCTTTAAATGATATGGATTTTAGGCAGTGACTCATTTAGCTTAGGTATACCCTTATTATAATAAGGTGTCTTACACTTAAAGTAGTAAAAATACCTAAAATATCTTATTTTATATCTGATCGTTTACTTTAAAATATCTTTGATATAATATTATAATATGCTTAAATTTTTATGTGATTTCAAGCATTGACGCATTCTATAGTAATTAAACAACTTTAAACAGGGTGACAGTCACCCCGTGACCACGATCACTGCAAAGTGTTTGAAACGTCGGGACAAAAATAATGATAAATATACGCGATTTAGACCGTTTAAAGTTGTTTAATTACTATGTATAATAATCGCCAAAACCTAAGACAACATTGACGCATTCTAATATTAAATTTAAAAATTTTGGAACTCATAATTATTGCGCGGGAATTGAACCCGCGTTTACACGGGGGCACGTATATTTTACATACCTCATTTTGCTCCCTATAAATGTAAATATCTGATTACACACCATCATTATCTGGAATTGTACGTCTTTTGAAACCGTATATAACTATAATATAAACATAATAATGATTTTGTATATCCTAATACTGCCTGAGAAGTATAATATGGCCTAAAGCATTCTCATAATTTTAAAAATCTTAAATAATCGTATAAAATAAATAGGATTATTACCTATTAATATTTGGTATAGATTCTGAAAATATATGTCAAAAGTACTGTCAAGCTTAAACTTGGGTTTATGCCTGAAATAAACAAATATTATTATTTATTATTATTATTAAACAAGCTTTACTATTCGATGCGATAATAATTGAACATTTTGATGTTGTTAGTATAATAATAAATGTTGAGGATATAGGATTAGCGCTAGCTGTATTTTTTTTAGGTTCCGTATAATTATTATCTTATTAGTTCCGTATAATTTATGCATGGTGGTAGGGCATTTTGCGAATGCCCGCCTGGCTAGCTACCACCCTCAAGTAGAAAATCAGTCGCCAAGCACCTAATGGTGTGTTCCGGCAGTTGTCCTTGAGAGCCAGTACATCTAGGTTAGCCTATAAAACATCTTCGACCACATCATCACTTACCATCAGGTGAGATCGTGGTCAAAGGCTAACCTATGAGGCATGAAAAAAATTTAAAAATTAAGAACTGATATTAAGACCTTTACACTATTGAAATATTTTTTTATAGCTGCTGGGTTAGCCTTTGACCACAATCTTACTTATTGGTATGGATGATGATTGGAACTGGCTCTCAAGAACTGCTTCCGAAACCGTGAAGTGCTTGGCGACAGATAATCTACTTTCAAGTGCAAGTATTTAATTTGTGAATTTAATTTGTTTTTTAATTTTCCCATATATCAAAAGGATAAAAAAGGAGACTTTAACTTCATTAAAAAATCAAATTAATTCCTATATCCAGCCTTCGTATGTCATGGCTTATAAACTCATTAACGAAATGAGTTAGAAACATACAATTTTTATATGTGCAGAACGTTGACCTAAAGATGCATTTTTAATTATAACATAAATTTTTTTCAGATCATCTCCAGTATTTAAGACGAGAAATACTTATTTTGCTTCTAACATGTCGGGTTTCTATCTGCTTATTGAGTAGACTATTGATAGGTTTTTATATTTTGTTTTACCTAAAAACTGAAAAGAAATGTGGGCAATCAAACTTGTCAGTTTTAGAATATATTGTTCTAGAGTTTATTTCAAAAATATATTACTTTAAAATCGAAATAGTATTTTTATTATGTAGTCTTCTATAATCTCAATTAAATCAACATAGATCAACCATACTGCTTTCCACATACCTAAAACACATAGGTTAATAAATTGAACTTATAAACTAAAAAGGTAAATAAATTAAACTTATAAACTAGATACTGCCTGAAATTCAGACAATTTATCTCATTATCTTCTAAGGCCTAATTACACCGTATCCAAGTAGACCAAGTAGAGTTTAATAAATACTCAGATAAATTTATACTATATACCATTAAAACGTGATAGGCTAGCTATACTTAATTCAACAGTATATATTTTTAAATCTTAGATTATTTCCTTGACTACAGCCGTTTTTGCCTAATGTCAAATTTCATAAGTCAATACCATGGCAAATTTAAAATACAACAACATCATTGAACTTCTATGGTGACTTGGGTCTATTATATTTTGTTGGTTACAAAGATTTAAGTTATTAGTAGTATTGTATATAGTTTTATCCTAGTTTGATTTTAGTTTTCTAAGGGCCAATTTGGCCCTTAGAAAACTAAAATATTACTTTACAAAATTTTTTTACCTAAAAATGGAACCGACTTAAACACTAAAAGTTGTCATTTTTAGGTAAAAAAATTTCACCCTTTTTAGTGACCTTTGCTACTTACTGGATCGATTGTCATTCACTGTCTATGACTATATCATCATGATATGAAAACACTTTTCAGTTATTGGAGCGTAACTCAAAAACAGTTGGACCTATTGTTTGATGAAATTTAAATTGGACCACACGAGAAGCATCAGCTTACAAAAAAAAAAAGTTTTAATCCAAATCGGTTCACCTAGCCAAAAGTTCTGAGGTAACAAACATAAAAATAAAAAAACACAGTAGAATTGAGTGCCTCCTAGTTTTTTGAAGTCGGTCAAAAACTAAGAATAAAGGAGAATTTTGAAACTTTTTTTAGGTACGGTTGCGAGTTCGTTTTCTGCTCGTAATTCAAAGATTTGTGGCATTGCAAGCATTAATAAAAATTAAATAATACAATGTTGAAATAATTTAAAATTCCCTACCAATTACATTCAAAAATAATAATATAATCTTGTGATGTGTAAATTTATCTTTTTCATGGTATCAAATTTGATTCTGCCTTTTTTTGTATAAAAGTTTGACCTCTGTGTAAATCAGCATTAAAGTACGGAAGGTACATTTTAATGTTTGGATAATTGCACTTACTTATACATACATGCGTGGCTGACATCATTGTGCAACCACATTAATTCGTTTATTTCAAGACAAATGAATTAGGATAATGAATAGATTCAGGAGTTACTTTGCGGAAATCCATATTAATAATAACAAATACTTTTAAAATATTATATGAAAACATCAAATTAATATTTTAATAAAACACTTAAAACAGACAAAAATATATCTAGAAAAAATATAGATGAGCTCGTAGAGTCAAGACCTCCTGAGGATGCTTCGCGTAGAATCGAAACGCGTCGAAAATTCTTCCGGTTTGGCTGCGTGGCGTTTGTGACGTCACGTTGGCTTAACAGGAAAATTAGGCGGAATTGTCACTAGATATATTTTTGTATTTTTTAAGTGTTTTATTAAAATATTAATTTGATGTTTTCATAAAATATTTTAAAAATATTTGTTATTATACAAATGAATTAATTTGCAATGCTTTATCTATTGTACTAACTAGAGTTATTTCTCCCCTTTCTTTTCTATCTTTTATTTCTTAATAACATCTACAGAACTTATTAAAGTGCAATAATCCAAACATTAAAATGTAAATTCGGTACTCGAATGCAGATTTACACAGAGGTCAAGCTTTTATAATAAAAAGGTAGAATCAAATTTGATATCAACAAAAACCCTTCGGCCGCGTATGATACCATAGTTTGGTAACCAGTATCATACGAAGAAAAAATGATCGTCGTAGGATACTGGTATCCAAGTGATAGGATATATTACTTTTCTGATACCCTTCATCATGTTTGGTAACCAGTATCCAGTAAGGAATATAACATTCTGCCTATGAAACCAACTCGGCAAAACTGTGAAGATCGCATTCTGAACCTACGCTTATTATAAAACCCTCGCTTTATTGAAAACATACAAGAAAACAAGGATATAGTTCAACTGTGAATCGTTTATTACCTACAACCTATTGGAATAATATGGCGAAATGATTTCGATACAATGACCAACACTAATTTCGTTTACATTTAGCTGAGATATGGCGTCATTTATTTCTTCATCAATTTTTTTGAACTCTCGGCTTAGTTTCGATTTTCTTTTGTATATATCCATTAAGGTGGTTTCTTTTCTTAAAATATCTAAGAGTTGAGCCAATGCCGGTCTTTTACGTCCAATATTAACGATTTTGCTTTTCTAAATAAACACCTATTCAAATGATAAAAACATCCCTTAACATCAATGTTGGGGAAAACTTTTCGAACAGCTTTCATTGGAGCCAACTCGAAGTCAACAGTAATTGTTTCTGGTAGCCACTGCTTAAATTGGGAATTTATCATATAAAATAGTAACTCGTAAGTTTGCTGTGTCTTGTCTGGTAGTAAACAAAAAATTAAAGGTACAACAGCCGATGTAGTTTCGTCGACGCCATGAATTGTATATAACTGATGAAATTCAGTCGGACATGAAGTAAAAGTACCGTCAGATAAAATATGCTTGTACTTTACGATTGATGCAGCACGTTGATTGCAAAATAGTAGAATCTTCTTGTCGTTATCACTATATTCTGCAAACAAGAACTTTTTGAATTTATCGGGTACTACGGTTTCAATCGAAGATTTGCTTCTCAATCTTGGTGCTCCTAATACTTTATTTCTTTCGTTGTACAATCCCGTTTTGATGTTTTGGAATTTAGGGATATCCCGTACAAAGTCAAGTCCTGCCTCTTCCAGGCTGAACACCATGTTGTCATATTGTTTTTGAATACTATCAAAATTATGACTACAATTTTCTTTCAATTTATCTAATTCTTTCAATATTTTGTTATTTGCAAAGTCTTGTTTGCAGGTTTCCTTGTGAGTTTTGATTTTTAAGACTTCATTTTTAACATTTAGGGTGCGTTTCATTTGAGTGAGATTCGCTAAAAACGCTAAAAACGATCACACTCCCAAAAAGTTTTCCACATGGGTCATGGCGTTATTTTCGCCTTAAACGCTACATCTAATGTCAAAAGTGACAGAAGTTGCAAGTTTTAGTGGCATTCTTAGCGTTCTTATCCAAAAATGGAACGGGGATGACAGTTACAAACGATCACGTGATCATAACCACAGACGCAGAATGTGATCAAAATTATCGAAATTTACGTTCTTAGCGGTTAATGGAACAGGCCCTTAGAGTAACACTCCCTGTACATCCATAATTAATATTGTGGCATAGCCAAAATGTAGAGTCGTTTGAGTAAGTTTTTTTCCTGTGGTACTTGCGACCATCACTCAATAGTGCTCTTCCTCCTCTCTTCGTAGAGATAAATTCAATTTCTTTACTCATTTTGGATTACAGGCAACGCGGAAATTAATTCGTTGTAAATTAAAATCACAAAATTATTTTACTTACTTGTCAATCTAATACACTGACATTGACATCAATTGTTATGAAAACTTCAGTTATCTAAAGTGCCAGTGCATTTATATCTAAAGAGGTGATACTCGTATATCAATGCACATGACATGCCTGCCTAACAGTATCATACGAGGAAATATTAAGTACTCACTTGTAATTGTTTGATATTTTCCTGAGCTGATACTCGGTTACATAAAACAAAAAATCCCTATCACTTGGATACCAGTATCCTACGACGATAATTTTTTCTTCGTATGATACTGGTTACCAAACTATGGTATCATACGCGGCCGAAGGGAACAAAAAGATCAAAGAAACAATTCTTGATAATGGCAAGTTAGCTTTCGAATGCCCGCTCGGCGAGAGTATGATCAGAAAGAGAGTGGATTTGGTATTTATAATTAAAATTTAATACTATAACTATAGCTAATTTCCTGTCATCATTGCCATAAATTAAGTAATTATTAATATAATTATATTTCACATATTTAGACTATTTTTGGGGGCTGAGTCACTCTCGTCCGTCGTAAAGTACCCTTTATCTTGATACCCCACATGCGGTTCCTCGGTAATGCCAATCAGGTGGTAGCCTCTTGAGCAAGAGGCCGTCTTTGTC
Organism: Plagodis pulveraria; assembly: GCA_963890685.1. Taxonomy (NCBI): domain Eukaryota; kingdom Metazoa; phylum Arthropoda; class Insecta; order Lepidoptera; family Geometridae; genus Plagodis; species Plagodis pulveraria. Next base: position 10,710,938 of record OY982950.1, read on the forward strand.
GGTACCACCACAGTGTCAGATATTCTACCTCCAAGCAGCAGTGTAAAAACACTGCTGTATTTAGATTTAAACGGCACTGAGCAACGGAAATGACTGGGCAATCGAGAATTAAAAATGAATGTTTCGGAGTGTCGAGCGCAGTGCATTGTCACACACAATGGCAACACTGTAACTGTAATCAACAGGTATGATACTTACCATCAGGCACCAGTTTTAGGAACTGTGCTAAGAATCAGTAGACGCCGCGAGTGTTGTGTTTATGGGTTTGGGTTTTTGGGTTTAAAGACATTTATTCTCAAAAAAGACCAAAGTCACTTACATGAGAACAATAATTAATAGTTACATTATAAAATAAGTAATTCGTTCGATTGTAAAAATTTAGCTAGCTACTCATCTACAGTCCCACCAACTTATCTGTTCCGGCGGCAAAAAAAAGAACTACAACATTCCTTCAAATTGTGACAGTTTGAAGTTGATTTCCTTGACCAGTAGCGCCCTCGAAAACTGCACAGTTAAGTTGGTGGTACTATAACACATTATAACAAATAATTTACTAAAATATGTTCATTTAACTTAGCTTTGAATGTGTTAAATGAGTGTACATTTTTAATGTTTGTGGGTAGTGTGTTATAAAGTTTTTATAACACACTACCCACAATACATTTATACCATTGTATGAAGGATTGAATCGTGGTTTTGTGAACGATGACTTGGTGATCCTCAAGAACAGACGACTGAGCGCTTCTTTGCTGGCGTTGGTTAAGTGAGTCCACGTTTAGCTAATATTATGGCCAGTATTATTTGGTAGTTATTCGTGTACTTGACCACCTTTGAAGTATCATCACATCAGTGCTCAGGAGTTGAGTATAAAAAATATAATGTTTAAGCTCCGCGAATCGCGGACAATATACATCCGTTCCAAGGGCTGTTCCAGTAGATGAGGGTTTTTCTTCCAGCTTTCCTGCTGGAACAATTCCTGGACGATACACCTATCTTCTGCGAGAAAATAACACTAGGAACATTCTATGTTTACTAACAAATTTCTTTCTACATATTCCTGGGACCGTGCCATTTTTTTAAATTTGTATTAGAATATAATATACATATATAGATATAGGGTTTACAAATGAGGAAACATTATTACTCAGGGAAGGAACAAAATTGAACAAAAAAAGCTTTATGACACCGATTTAGTTTTATCATCGGAACCATTACGTTACGTTAAGGTAAATCTAAATATAAACAATATCTTTCCACTGTTTTTATGGTAAAGGTTTTTGTGCCTTAGTTACTGGCTTACCATTCCGGTAAGCCAGTTTTCAACAAGCTGTTAAGTAGAATATGTTTTCAACTAAGTTTAATATTCAACAAAAAATGTATCATATAAACACAAATTAAACATCATTGAAAAATAAACCGACTTGACAACACTGAAAAGTATGAAATTACTTGACTGCTAATGCTGAATAAGGGGATGGGGAAATGGGACCCCAAAAAGATGGGAATATCAAAATGTGGGAGGGCGTATTTTGAGATATGCTTTAATTTTACTCTATCGTAAATTTATCAAAAAAAATATTATAGGACCTTATATCAAATTGGTTGGGAGAGGGGGGAGCAGTATCTTTGTATTTTGTAGGTCGCTAAATTGTGTTATTGTACAATGACTAGGCAAAATTACTTGATAATTGATCGAATGTTCGAAGCTTTTGCTTTTGCCTGCTTTTTTAGGTGAGTGATCTTGTAAGCAGTATGCAGCACAAAAAATATGTGAAAAAAATATTAACAAAAGTATGAAATAACTTGTGGAAGTCAGACCATGATAATATGACGTCAGTGATTTGAATCGACATGGTACCTGACTTCAACAAACAGGAACAGGACGCACGATACAATTGCAGCCAAAATAAACTATGCCAATAATGATATCTGTCAAGGGATAATAATATGAACTATTAATTTCAACAGTATGGCAAGCTCGTGGAGGGTGAAAGAGGCAATATAATAGGAGCATGGTTTTTTTGGCTTCACTTGTATCGTGGCCAAAGATTGCGTGATTGCGTGATTGACGTGGGCCGTGCACCACCTGAACTTTATTTATCTGATATTCTTACTAGTGATATTCGATTCATTCGGTGTATAAGGTATTTTCCTTTAATGGGCTTATTTAGGGGAATAGAAGACTCTTGAACTGTAAGAATACAAACAAGCTAGACGCTTTTTAAATGAGGTTTTTTTCCCCTGTCGACAACACAACTCCACCGGACTTTGGGCGAGGGAAGGCCCTTTTATAACCTTGGAGAGGGAAGTGCCGAAGACTGTGTTTGATTGTGTAAACTCTAATTACCGCACACCTAGGGATGTTACCGGGACGACTTGCGCATGGCGTTAAAGCTGCCAACGCAATGGCTGCGATGGAGTCATCCAGCTCGTCCGATACCTGCCTCAGTTGACAACATAGAGGTTTGAAGGAGGGATCCGAGGGGCTTTATCAAGTCCAAGACCCGTCAATTGATATACATTTGGCTTCCTAACCCTTCTATTTTTTAAACATAATATCTGTGTTATTAACATAAGTACCTTTGTAAGGATGGATGACGTAATTATGTTCTCTGGTAAGCAAAGTTATACAAGGAAAACTCGGAATATTAATAATAACAGTGATATGGATCAGCAAGTCACTGATCGATTAGTTTTTCACTTACATTAATCCCAACAAGGTTTTTAGAACCTTCGGCTGTCATATCTCACCTGAGACTATTCTGTCATCTGTGCCTGAGATAAGTAGGTAGAATAAATGTTACATTATCAATTTTATGAAGGTTCTTGGAATAATTATTGTCAGTAAACTGACATGAGGGTAAATGATGTAGGTAGTACCATCTACCTATATTTATTTAGGTTTAGTAAGGTAGAGATATTTACCCTTGATAATACCTATACCTTAGAGTTTAAATAGGTATTTTTCCTCACACTTGCACGTAAACAGTATCTAAACATACCGTACTGCCATGCCCCATATAAAACCCTCGAGCTTTCTTTTTGTCATGAAACCCAAGGTCGGTAAGTTTTTTTTTGAATTTATAGCACAGGCACAGTCCACAGCTCTCGCAAGTTCAAGCAATGAGTTTACACGCAATTGAAAAATTCTCTTAAAATGTTATTTAAACAGGTATTTCATTACAATCTCCCTACGTGTTACTTAAATACTCAACTAATGTTCCTGATAATCGATTTTAATAGTTTTTTGTATCAAAACTTCGTTTTTTTTTTGTTACACTATGTCATGGCTGTATACCTAAGTATTTTCCCTTAACGTTTCTGAACGAAGCATTCGTCAACAAGCCCGCCATCCGCTTAAAAGTTCACGTATTTCCTAATAATAGTTGTGCTGTGACTTGTGTATTCAAGCTATAATTCATGTTTATTTATTTACAGTACTTTGTGACAGGTAAACCGATAAATGTGTCAAATGTCACTTTGACAACATCTATCGGCAAAGAAAAAAATTGTTATGGCTAGAGTACACGTAGCGCTTTCCATAGAAAAGTAGATTTGTCACAATTTGTTTTTTTTTTTTTAACCAAGTGTTCAAACTTGAAACTGTGAAATTTTGTATGCATTTATGCTTCTGATTGGTCAGTTGTTCGTTTTTTTTATCTCTAAATGTTAAAATTAGAATTCCCAACGATTTATCTGAATATTTTTGAAAACATTTAATTTTACGGAAAATTGACAAAACAGAAGCGTGGAACAGGCTTGGACTTGCATGCTTATTTTCACCGAGTTCGAACACTTGGTATTTAAAATATTACGAAACTACGTTTGCATGAAATCGCGACTTGCACACTTCCCTTGATATTGCAAATAAAGCGAAAGTAAAGAATAACACAATCCCAGTAGACCCGTGGAATCATATGAAGGTACTGTTTGGTAAAATACCAGGTAGTGTCGACAAATCAACTACCAAAGGTACTAATACTATTACGAACGAATAAATATGTAAAATAATAACTCTGATACAGTTACCGCCTTGATTTCGGACTCATCAAGTTCACAATTAACAAAACACGCAGAATCTTACAAATTCAATTGGATTAGTTAATTGATTTGGCGCTTAGAAATGGTGGCATCCGATTGGTCGCGTGAAGGTTTTTAAATCACGCCCGTCGCGGTAATGTTTGCGTTCTGCTGTTTTTGAGCTTGACTTTGAACTCTTACATATTTATTCTTTGACTATTACTATTTTTTTATGTTTTCGTGACGATACATGCTCGAGGTCTGATGTTAAGCGGACAAACCTCTGCTTATAACAGATGCATCTCGTCACAAAATTACACTGCGCCAGTCACCTTGAGACAAAGTTGTTAAGTCTCATGTGCCTGTAATTTCACTGGCTCTCAAGGACTACTGCCGGAACACATCGTTCGGTGCTTGACAACAGATTTTCAACTTGAGGGTGGTCGCTAGGCGGGCATTCGCAAAATACTCTTCCACCATGCGGTGAAGTTCAAGTCCGCGGCGGGATTCGAACCATGGACTTGCTGCGCGGCAGTCCATAGTCAATGCCACTGAGCCATCACTGTAAACCAAACAAAGATCGTATGAATCACGGCATGTCTTGTAAGTACATTAAAATGCCAAAGATAGATAGATAGATAACTCTTTATTGTACACACCACTACATTACAATAATACAAAATACGAAGGATTACAGTCAAGTGTTACAATGGGCGGCCTTATCACTAACAGCGATCTCTTCCAGGCAACCTTTGAATGGAGAGGAAAAGGAGTAATAAGACGGGGGTGCATTAAATTAATATTAACAGTCAGTTGAACAGACTGCTAACTTACAATTTAAACAGAAATATTTTCCTAAACAAAAACAAACAGAAATGACTTAAATACTAGCAATATGCCTTTACAAACTTACATACAACAATACAATAATATACAAAGTTTACCTACTTGAGCTGAAGTGCAAGATACTAATCATAATCAACTAAATTACTCATATATAACGTACAACCAGGATGTTCATAATTTGTGTGTTGCTAAGTTTAGGTCTTTGGCATCTTTATAAATAGATGCATTCAAGGTCTTTGTATCGACAAAAAATTGTGTACGTCAAAATGCATAAGCGCATCTAAGGAAATCAGACTGATCAAATATGTAAACGAATAAGGAGTTCAAGGTTAGCGTCATTTACGATCTTTGTGGTTTTCGCTGTGGTTAACTTAATTTACACGACAGCCCAAAAAGGGAGTTATGTTTTCTGGGTTCATGTATGCATGTTTGTGAGTTTCTTAATTCCACCATAACTTCTTAAATGTCTAACCGATTTCAATGTAAGATATATCGTTAGATTCGTATTGACAGCGCAATTGACACTAAGTACATAAAAATAAATAAAAACAAATTGGTGAATATTACGCCATATGTAGTGAGGTCTCAATATGAAGGGCATTTTTAAAATACGATTCCAGAAATATATATACCTGTAGTTTTAATTGCAATGGAACGATCAAACGATTAACAAAAATAAATAATTTGAATTCGTGTTACAAAGTTACAAATATACGAAAGGAAAAATTTAAGTCATGTGCGGAAAAAATTTCCACTCGTATATTGTATTGTAACTTTGTAATGTAATCCGTAATCTGCATAGCAGGCTTAATTGCAAACATAACAATATTAAAATTGCATTCGTGTTGTTAACTTATTTATGCTTTTTTATTATAAATCATTTAAATAGACTTAAGCACTACACAGACCCATGGGGTGGTGGCTATAATGTCACCACCCCATTTCAACCCGTGGGTGTCGTAAAAGGCGACTAAGGTAACACAACAGAAGGTGGGCAGCAGCGTTATCTGAGAAACTGATATATCATGATATATCACACTGCGATCCCCAAGACTCCTGCCAATCGTGGGGATTGTGGCACCCCCCCCCCCCCCATAATGGGGGAGGTTGTGTATCGTCCGACTAAAAAGGTTTCAACTGGGTGATACGTTTTCATCAAAACAAATTTTACGAGATAGTTTTGACGATAGGTAACTTTTTGTACCTAAAGAACAATTAATGTTCCTTAATCGATGTCCGATCCTTAATTGTACTTAGTTAATTAAAATAAACATAAACACACTATAGACCTAACTGTATAGCCCGCAAACAATAATGGCTCTAACTTTCTGGCTTCATGATGATGAAATATCTAAAATATGAAAACAATAATTTCGTTACAAAATTACGACCAGAGGAAAAATTAAAATCTTTTTTTTTTCAAGTTTTTGTAACAGATCAAGCACGAGGCCCACCTGATGTTAAGCGGACTAACCTCTGCCTATAACAGATGCATTTCGTCACAAGTCACGAATTGCACTGCGCCCGTCACCTAGAGACATAGTTCTTAAGTCTCATGTGCCTGTAATTTCGCTGGCTCTCAAGGACTGCTGCCGGAACACACCGTTAGGTGCTAGGTGACATTAGCATTCCCTTCCACCATGCGGTCAAGCTCTAGCCCGCGGCGGGATTCGAACCATGGACCTGCGGCACGGCAGTCCATAGCCAATGCCACTGAGCCATCACTGCTTCAGAATGTGCGCGCATCGAATCCGCACTATCAACCCCAATAGCCGGAGTATGCTCTAACCGCTAAGACGACAAGACATTTGACGTATGACTCCAATTTAACCTTTCGTTATTAACCAACGTATGCGGAAGGAGCGCCATCTATATTTCAACTTAAGTTGTAATATTTCGCTCGAAACTTTGAGGGTAAGCCTCAAAATTAATTAACTATCATTTTAAATTACAAATTTTGTATTATGAGGAAGCATTTAATGAAACTAGTGTACTTTTACGTCATTGCCAATAGTAAACACCTACCTTTTTTGTTATGATTTGAAACAAAAAGTTAATGGATCTAATCTACTTCGGAGTTTTCCGCTTATACTACCCATATCAGTTCAACTCTGTGGTTATAATAACCTTTGGACTTGTTTGATGGAAGTAAGATGTTTTAGCCAAAAATATCTAATCGAACAAATAAGACTTTGGTACACTGAGAAAAATCTAAAGTCAAAAGCGCCCTAATGACGACTAATTTATATGGTATGAAGGCAAAAAACCGACCAAACGTAAATACGTACAAAAACGCCTTCCAACTAGAAGGCGTTAAACGAGGTCAGTGAAGGCGAATGCTTCTTTTCGTCTTCATTTAAGGTGTATTTTATGGTCTTTCTTAAATATTGACTTTTCGATGAGGCTGATTAAGTCGTACGTAAAAGTAAGGTATATTTTAAGGTCAATACTGCAATTATTATCGTATAACAAGTTCAATTCTGAAAATACTTTACGGAAGGCGTTTTTTGACGGTTGTGTTTGACATTTTAAAACATGGTACATATTTATTGATTTCTCTTTGCGTGGTGAAAATCATCTTAAGAGTTGTGAATTCACCTTGCGTAGTTACAATTCAACGGTAAAAGGTCAAATTTGATTTAAGCTCCAAAGTCGTTTTTCTCTGTGTATCAAGAAATACTTTCAATCATGCTGATTCTATTCGTAACATTCTTTTTTAGGATTCCATTGTCAAACAATTATACACTTTATACTCTTTTTTTTTCTTGTTATTTAAATGACTGTTCAAATTCGAGTTGATCTGTTCACAAAGAGTAACAATTACCATTAAAACATTTCAGTTAATTGAATTAGTTAACTTAAAGACTACTCAACCGATTTTGATGAAAATTATATGGAACCTACAGTGGAAGTATCAAGTGACTGACGAAATTTAAGTGGGACCAACTTTGAGCTACGCAGTATAATAAAATGAGTTAATAATTTGCGGAGAAATCACGTAACAAACAGAAAAAAAAACAAATGAACCTTCTCCTTTTTTGGAAGTAGGCTAAAAATCTTGCTTGTACATATTATTATTATACGTATGTTCAAACTAAACCTTCTTATATTGAATAGAGAGATGTCTCTAAGAAATCGTCGCAGATAATGTTTTTTAAACTACTTATAGCTAATAGGCAAACTTCGCTACGAGCGCTCCAAATGTTAATATCATTTATTCAAACTGTGATCGTTTTTTTTATGTTATTGTGACGGAACAAGCTCGAGGGCCACCTGATGTTAAGCGGAGTAACCTCTGCCTATAACAGATGCATTTCGTCACAAGTCCCGAGTTGCACTGTGCCCGTCACCTTGAGACATAGATCTTAAGTCTCATGTGGCTGTGTTTCTTAATTTCACTGGCTCTCAAGGACAGCTGCCGGAACACACCGTTAGATGCTTGGTGACAGATTTTCTACTTTAGGGTGGTCGCTAGCCAGGCAGGCATTCGCAAAATGCCCTTCCACCATGCGGTGAAGCTCAAGCCCGCGGCGGGATTCGAACCATGGACCTGCTGCGCGGCAGTCCATAGCCAGTGCCACTGAGCCATCACTGCTTCTAAATTCGTATATTTATTATTGTTAAATTTAGATACAATGGCATCACCATTAATAGCCATTACGTTAGGGATTTGCGTCTTGCGGAACGCAGTATATAAGATGGTAGTTCTTCTCAGAAGGCGCTGCTGCCCTACCTTCTAGAATTTTCCCTTTGTCGCCTCTTTTGACTCTCACAGGAACATATAGAGAAGTGCAATTTTAGCCCGTCACTCTACGCGTCTGAAAATATAATGTGTCATTCTTATAGAGTCATGTTTATGTACGGGGCTAGTTTTTAGCCTCGAGTTTTTACCAAACTTCTTGTTTGTCTTTTTTAAGCAAGATCATTGCGGTCGATTGTTACTTTTTTATCACCGACTTCAAAAAAGGAGGAGGTATACTCAGTTCGTCTGTATTTGTTTTTTTATATTTTATTCCTCAGTACTTTTGATGGGGTGAACCGATTTTGATGATTATTTTTTTATTTGTAAGCTGATGATGGTACATTATAACAAAATCGATCAATCCGTTTTTGAGTTACACTGCAATAACTGAAAAGTGCTTTCCCATCTTGATGATATAGTCATTGACAGTGAATGACAATCGGTCCCGTGAGTAGCAAAGGTCATAAAATATATATAATAGGTAATTTTTTTTTTGTTTGATGTCGATACCATTTTGGCTCAAAAGTATCTATTGTCACAATATTGTGTGCATGGTACCGACTTCAAAAAGTTGTTTCACATATTTGAGTGTTGAAGTTGGTTCTAATTTTTGGTAAAAATTGTTTTAGTTTTAGTGCCACAGCTTACCTGTAGCGCCACACAATGCCCGCCTGGCTATCTACCACCCTCAGGTAGAAAACATACGCACACATAATATATCTACCAAGTATATAAAGCAGTGATGGCTCAGTGGCATTGGCTATGGACTGCCGTGCAGCAGGTCCATGGTTCGAATCCCGCCCAGAGCTTGAGCTTCACCGCATGGTGGAAGGGCAGTTTGTGAATGCCCGCCTGGCTAGCGACTACTCTCAAGTAGAAAATCTGTCGCTAAGCACCTAACAGTGTGTTCCGGCAGCAGTCCTTGAGAGCCACAAAAATTACAGGCTAATGAGACCTAACAACTGGACGTCTCAGTGTGACGGGCACAGTGCAATTCGTCGCTGACGAAATGCGTCTGTTATAGGCATTGGTTAGTCCACTTAACATCAGGTGGGCCTCGGGTTTCTTCCGTCACAATAACAAAAAAAAAAAAAAATGTAGAGTCGCCCTGAACAGGCATGTGGCAGGGCCGTGGTGACTACTCATCTGTTATGCTGCTCTGGTATTTTAACATTCTGTACTAGAAAACCCTATTACTAAGTTCCGGCTGTCCATCCGTCCGTCCGTGTGACATTTAAAGGGCTGCATCTTTGGAACGCTAAAAACTTGGTTAAATCTTCACTGCATATGTGTTAGTATGGACCATAACAAAATATAAGAGGTCCCCATAAAAGAAACAACTATATTATAATTTTTTTTCATTTTGCTCGTACTTAAAAACATTACTTAGGGCGCTGACAAGTGCCAAATAGGATTTGCTTGAACAGATTTTTAGCGAAATGTATGTAGTTTGAAGCAGTAAGTTAGTACAGTAATATGTAGATATTAATCTTGATCACATTACCTAAGGCCAAGAAACGTCTAAAACACGTTTCATTTAAACATTCTCGATAGAATAAAATTGCAGAGTTGACTCATAATTACGCTTGAAAAGTAAATATCTTAATAATTTACGTATGAATGTTTGTGAAAATATATTAATAAAATAGCAAAACCTTATCAAGAAGGACAAGAAAAGTCATATTTTCGTTACTATAGTTTTGTGTTTCTAAGCTACTACTATCGGATTTTATCTAAACTGATCGCGATTTCATCAACGCTGCCTCTTTTTCACTCCCACGCATTGACAAAATTTTTACTCAAAAAAATTCAGCACTTTACATTGTCTTAATATCATACAAACGTCACAAGTGGAATGATTACTTATAGATCCAATATGTGACGTACAACAACAAATAACATAATCCTGCCAAGTGCGGGTCAGAATTTTGGTAAGGATCTCTAACTAAATTTAATTAATCGAAGTGTTAAAATTTTAAGAAAAAAAATACGATTTTAAACAATAATTACTCTAAAACATAAAATGCACTAAAAATTAAATAAGCCAAATCATTTTTGAAATGAAATCTCGTGAGATTCACACATATATGGATTTAAATATTATAAATTAAACCGGCAAAAACACTCACGTTGAGGATCGCGAGTCCCACTCGCACTTGGCCGTTTTTTTTAATCATTTTACATGTATCTATACAATTTGTTTGCTGAACGTGGCAGTATAATGTAGAATATTTCAATACTAAAATTTGTAATTGACCTTCATAAGAGCGTCGTAGACGCCTAAATTGATTAAATGATTTTGACTTTGACTTTGAAAAAAATACACCTAAGACTATTTCAAACATTTTAATTAGGTACCTTAATATATCATAGAACACTTATTACCGCATACGTTACATCTCATACAAATGCTAATACACCTTTTTATTCGAATAGGTATCTAAATAAAACAGCGCAATTTATAATTTTAACATAAAAATATTTTTTCTGAACGCAGTATACGATTGTGTGCGTAGGTAATACCTAGATTATCTTAACTAGGAAGACAACGTTAAGGTTTTTTTATGTTTTCTTTTAAAATTCAGTAATATTTGGGCAAGAAGGAGGAATATTATTGTTACTCAGATGTCTGTCCATCCATATGGCAAGCTATTAAACTTGGAAAATGGGACGAATTTAGCAAATTAGTTTTAGTAGGATGTGCGAGTTCTGCCGAGGAAGTACTTTTACGACCTTTTTCCTCCAGCCAAGCAGTCATGTTCACATTACTGTTTCTGTTTGAAGGGTACGGTATGGTGCCGGTAAAATTACAGGCGCATGATACTTACACTTAATGTCTCAGGGTGATGGGCGCAGTGCTATTTGCCACCTGTGACGAACTTTGCCTGTCATAGGTATAGGTTCCCGCTCAACACCAGGTGAACCCCGTGTATGTTCCATCTTATGATCAAGAATTTCAAGCGCTCGTAGCGAAGTTTACTTAGCTGTTCTTAACCGATCAGCAAAGTTAAGCAACGTCGCGCGTGGTCATGAGTTGGATGGGTGACCGCTAGTGACATTACTACTGAGCGTTTCCGTGCTTCGGAGGACACGTTTAGCCGTCGGTCCCGGTTGTTGTCTTAGGATGGCAGTCGTTACAGCATGGTAGAACATTTTGCGAATGCCCGCCTGGCTACCTACCACCCTCAAGTAGAAAATCTGTCGCCAAGCACCTAACGGTGTGTTCCGGCAGCTGTCCTTGAGAGCCAGTACTTCTAGGTTAGCCTGAACAACATCTTCGACCACATCATCACTTACCATCAGGTGCGATAGTGGTCCAAGACTAACCTATCAAGCATAAAAAAAAACAGTCAAATAATATGAAATTAACTTATCAGTTCTCAATCAAATTTGAATGGGGCCACATTACAAGCATCAGCTTTCGAATACAAAATTATCAAAATCGGTTCACCCAGAAAAAGTTCAGGTATAACACACGTAAAAAAAACTCACAATATGGCGTCTAAAATCGGCCACTTTATTTTTTTTTATGTACCTCTAGTGTCACTTGCAATGTCAAGACGAATCTGTTATCTAATAATTTAAAATAAGATTTAGCCATTTTAGAAGTTATTGTGGAATAAGATGATGAGTTTCTACAAATATACGTACAAATGAACCCTGAAAACATAACATTCCTTTTTTGAGCAGTCGTGTTAAAATACGACTATTTGGTAAATATAAACTCTTTGGTAAATATACCATCCCTCGGCATATGACTATACGACTTGTACTTGGTTATAACTTATTTATAATCCAGAACATTTGCGGGTAAAATAGATAGTAGGGTAGACTGGGTACGATTGTGCGTGACAGTCTAGTGTTCGTTTTTTTACGAAACTATAAGGAATACGGGGGCTGGTTCAAAAGACGAGAGGAGTGGCATGCCTGTCCGAACGTTTTTCACTATATTGCGTCAGCCGGCGGCTTGCTCCATTTTAGTATTTTTCGATCAAAAGTATTAGCTCAATGATAACAAGTAAGTTATTTTGTTCGATATTATTTGTGATTGTTGTTTTACGTATACAGCTAGAGTGATGTGCCTTTTCTCGTATAAACTTAAATATTAGTCGTTAAATAGCAGTGATTACTTTGAAAGTAGGTTATTCAGTATAGTCATGGCAATTGTTTTATGCGAATGAATGCAATGGGTACAGTTGTGCCATATTTTCTGGGTATAATTAGGATACAAGTAAAAAAAATATTTTTTATGCTTTCAGATGCCCCGACAACGTTAAGGAAGACTGGAAAACGTCAGAGTCACGTGCAACAGTATCAAGACGCTTATCAAGCAGTAAAACGCTTGAAGTCTATACGATTGGCTGCAGAAATACACGAAGTTAATCCGATGTCTTTGTTTAGATACATTCATAAACGTGATGCAGCCGACATCCGATGAAGAAGAGTATTTTGTCTGGTATTTGTAGGAACTTATTCAGAAAGTAAAGCTGGTAAAAATAATAGGATGCCAAGGAAAATGTAAGCTCTGGTCCCACTTTGAGTGCTCAGATAGACGTCATTACATTTCGCAACTGTAAAGAGTCTGACTAGGTCTCAGTAGGTTAATTTTTTGAAGTAATAACTTTCTTAGATTATATTGATTTGGATTTTGTTGTAGCATGTTCCCTTACTCAAATGTTTATTGAAGCTGTTATACAGTTGTTTAGAATTTTAACTAACCATTGGCTGATTAATGTGAAGACTGTTAGTAATTAAAGATGCTACATACAGAACGATTTGCATCGATTATGACTAATAAGGCTTAGTCATAATCGATGCAAATCTTTCTTTGTTACCGACTTATGAACACAATATGATTGTATAACGTTTAATACGATTAATAAAGTTAAATAAAGACAATTTATGTGTTCTTTTGAACCTGTCACTTTCTACCCCAGGCATTGTCACATCTGTCCTTGGTGTGGGGACAATAGTGACATTTTTCTCTTTTTTTTTCAAATTGTTCCTATAAATTTACCTATTGTACTAATAGACAAAATTGTAGCATTTATACGTAAATAAATGTCCATTTCACTATAAAACGTAAGTTGCTGCCAGCTAAATGGAATACTTACGAAATTATGGGCGATCAAATGAAAATTGGCACAACCGTACCCAGTCTACCCTACCCTCTGGGGTCAATCCAATGATCCAGTCTAGATAATGTGATCACTACGAATAGCTCTAGTACCACTTTGCTTGAAGCCAAGTTCATGGAAAATCCCTGAAGGTATCATACGGCATACAGTTAAGACGTAGGTAATGTATTAATTTTGAGACAAAGTAACGATAATTACGTTGAAGTGACGACCATTTGGAATGTCTCATTTTATGAAGCAAATTAGTATTTTATGCACCTAGTTTACAAGATGCCGAGTAATTTTATCAAAGGGTACAATTAAATCTGTTATATCTAGAGTTCATCACATTAAACCGTAAACCCCGCCACTGAACAAGGTCTTCCCCGTTGGGGGGATTTGCTATAATCCCTACGCTCAGCAGGCGTCTTAGAGATCGCAGTAAAAGTTGTCAGTTCTTCAAAAGTTGCTTCTTCTCACCTTCTGGTATTTTTCCCCTTGATCACCTCTTACGACACCTACGGGAAAAGATGGGGGTGTAACATTCTAACCCGGCACCCCACGGGGTTATCTAGAGCTAGCTACCATACCAAAAACTAAGAAAACCCGGAAAAAATAACGGACAATAGGACGAAGCTCCGGACGTTGGCTGCACAATGGAATACAATAAATACAAGTGTAATAATTGTCGTATACTATTAACTCCGTAGATATCGCGCTTCTAGAGAACGTCTTAGAAACACATTCACACTCTCTGTTTTGATGGATGATGTACCTAGTGCCCCTAACAGTAACACTAATAATCATTCGAAATTTTGTAGCGACATCTACAACAATTTTAGAACAAGTTTTTCTTAATACGGCACATGTAAAAATCTCAAATATCTTGTGCCTACCTTGTACGAGAGCATCGGTCATTCGATCATTTTAGTCTTGCAGGAATCCAACAGATGGCGCAAATAATATGTTGACAAGGTATGTTTCAAAAGGTTTAGAAAATAAATAGTGCGCGTTGAAGTCATTCGTATGAAAATTTTATTTAACAGAAAAAAAAACAAGCAAACAAATAGGACATGGTCAGTAACATTTTTAAAAGAAGTGGTGTCATGGCATAGTGTTGGTTCCTATGTAATATAAAATTAACAAATATGAAAAAAAAATATTTAGAGACTCATTCAAAATATATCTATCGCTCAAAATCACCAAGGTTGGATAAAAATCCAAATTTAGTTTGTAAATAAGAAATAGATAACTGTATAGTCGCGGTATGAATTGTGCTTGTGGTTCAAATTGCAAAATTTTAAAACCTCAAGTAAGATTTTTTCCAGTAAATATCATTTTTTTGGATAATCCTAAAAGGCGTCAATTAAAAATATGCAATATATTTGTTACTTTATATAATAGTCACTACTCACACGGGATTCATTGGGATTCCCCCGTGGGGTGCCGGGTTAGAATTGCACCTCCCGATTATCATCCCGTGGGTGTCGTAAAAGGCGACTAAGGGAAAAATACCAGATGGTGGGCAGCAACGATTTCTGAGGAACTAATATCTCACTCAGTCAAGCGTGGCGATTATGGCAAACTCCATGTAGGGGAGGCTGTGTTCAGCTGTGGACAGTCCGGCTGATACAGTACCTAATGAAATATCTAGTGTCAGAAATCAACGCGACAAGACAACGCAATGCAACCCGTAGGAGTATACGAGTGTCCCAGAATGAAGAGAATGTCCCTTTTAAAGTTTCATAAATGAAGGTCTTATAGTTTTCTGTACCTATTCACCACACTAAGCTAATTACATACTAGAAACCATTAAAACAGACAGTATTAATATATTTTTCTCAAGGAAAAATAGTTGTAATTAAAGACTTATTTTCTAGTTACTTAAAAAATAAGTAACACAAGCCACTAAATTTATTTTCGTGTACTTATTACGTAGAACTTATTTGACGTACTGCTATTGTGACTAAATAAAATTTGTTGGCAAATAACGAAACCGACTAGTATGAAATAACTTGTTGAAGTCGGTACCATGCTGATTCATATCACTTTAGTCTCCCAGTTTCATACTATTCAGTGTTAGGAGTCGGTTCAGTATATTCCTTGAATAAGCATAATTAACTTAATTTTCTGTATTCTGTATAGGTACCGGAAAGAGTATTGTGATGGGTACACTGAGAAAAAATTGAAATATAGCGAAGTCTTTTCACAATGTATTCGCAGTTTTATCTAAAATACGTAATCTACAACCGTAAAAATGTTGGATAATACAAAATAATGTTGAAGCGTATCAACACGTCTATAAGTTGCAACATGTTGTGTACTGATCTTCCCGTTATATACGTACCCGTATGTCGGGTCCGTCAACAAGACTCAACATACGTAACTGATATAGTCAAACACATGCTAGTAAGTACTCCATGGATATGACGTCACAGATAGAACATTACATCATGCTGTCGCATCTTTATAATTGTACTCCAACATGAACAGGATGACACATACGTATAGCACGAAAAAAAGTTAATTTCAAGTAGTTTGCGTCCTGACTATAAGTAGCTCGTCTATTTAATGTATGTATTTCGGAAATAAAACCCTATTGTCAGTAGGCAACAACAAGGTTCAAGTAGACAATCTCTTATCTGTACGTAGCTTGATGCATGATGTAGGTACGTAGAACACATCCTTAGGTACATTAAGTATAGGCTGCGCCAAGACTGCTTACTGTACGTAGGCCGATGCACGATATAATTATGCAAATTATGCAACCTCCTTACAGTACGTAGGCTGATACATGATGAACGTAAGAAAGATCTTTACCACAAGTGAAAAGCATCAAAGTTGAAGTAGGCAAACTATTTGCCGTACCTACGTGGATAGATATAAACGGCATGTTACTATAAGTGTGCTGCACCAAAATTCACTTAAGTAAACTCCTTACTGCGAGTAGACCCAAGCATGATGAACGTAGGTACATCATTATACGTTTTAGACATATTGTGTTTGTAAATTATTTTAATGTTACGGGCACATTAATTTACTGTTCCCTCGACAGTTTAAGGATTGTCTTACGACACAAGAGCAGTGTTACCAGATTGTGAATAAAAAAATACGACAGGATGACTTCATAAACGCTGATTTTCGACCATTGCTTATTTCAACATTTCTTTTACAATAAATTTTACGCTCGTATTCAGGTTCGCATAAAATAAAACAAATCGATTGTAATAAGTGTGTAAATAAATAAAAACTAGTTACTCTGAACTGAAACACTGAAATTTTTAGATTTGGCATTTTTAAGTTATGTTTATTATGTGGCTTTATATTTTGTATCTTATTGTTTATATATCATCGTATTATCATAATAATATACGTATAATTCCATCAGATACAACATGAATTACGTTGCTTGTATCGGTATCGGTACGCGTTGTTTACATTATAATAATTTGACGGCTTTAGTAAAATGAACTTAATAAGTACAGAAATAATAAAAAATACCTTTACACATACAATCTACCATTGACTATTTAGAATAACATTTTGAAATAAGGTTTTGTCTATATTTTTTAATATATTATTGGTTAAGTACCCATTTTGAGACTAACTTATAGTGTCAGTCTTGGGAAGAGCTTACTATGGAAATGATCCTATGAAGAAAGGTGTTGCAATTTTTAGATTTGGAATTTTTTAAGTTATGTTTATTATGTGGCTTTATATTGTGTATCTTATTGTTTATATATCATCGTATCATCATAGTAATATACGTATAATTCCATCAGATACAACATGAATTACGTTGCTTGTATCGGTATCGGTACGCGTTGTTTTCATTATAATAGTTTGGCGGTTATCCAACTTCAGCATTTCTAATGTTAGTGTTATTAAACAAGAATATAAAACATATTTTATATGAAAGTTCGGCTGTTTTCGATTTACACGCTAGCAATACTGGCTGTAGTGCAGCGCAACAGCTATAATATTCGTTTTCAGTGAGACCATGGCAATCGCATTACGCGCGCATGCAAATGGTAATTTTAGTTTTCAACAGTGATTATTTATAAAAACCTCGCTTATTACAAAGTTTCCACGCATAAATTAACCACTAATCCAATTTGAATTAACGAAGAAAGCTACACAGTGCCCAGCCATCACATCCGAAAGTGGACCAATATGTACAAAGAAAGGCCCCACCTACCAAACCCCAAAGGCACAGCCTCGATATCCGGCAACCAGTGAATTCAAATGCTCAAAGGGCAACATTCACAGGGAGTCAGGTAAGCGTTTTTGTTGTTTTTTAATTGATGTATTTATTGAAAAAGTACATACTACCTCATGCAAGTTAAATTTTCATACGTTCAGCGTAGCGTACTGATACAACAAGCTTCTGCAGGTACCTATAAAATCTAATAAATGATTTAATTACCATGGAAATACCCATTTATGTGTATTTTTATTCTTCATATTTTACTTTTATAGTGGAAATATCCCACTTGTTTAATCTTAATGTTATTGATTGCAGCTCTTAGAAGACTTCAACCATATATATCCAAAAAAATAATGAAGGGCTTTTCTAATAACTCCAGGGACAAGAAAGTATAAACGTGTACATAACTGTTGCTAGTGGTAAGTACTTTAAATACCCTTAGAACATACCCGACGACTACAAATAATTTGGAAACATAACGCTATAAGTGTACCACAATTTACTATTGTGGTGCACTTATAGCGACAGTAGTCTGACATTAATAAGCTGTTGTTTCCTACCTCCTTGATAAAACTTTTTAGTTGTGACATTTTTATTTTACGAATTTCATAAATAATATATATCTATTCCAGATGGTGAATTTGAAACTGTATATAACGCCACGCTGCTTTGATTCTCGCATACATTGTTATGTCCCCATTAAAAAAGAAAATGTATACGGAGACCACGTCGGAGATAAATTTTTCAAACTCCGTGAAATATTGTATGCATGTCTTTCAGACTAATGTCTGAGGTTTGACAGTTTTCCGTTTTATTATTTATTTTATCTCTAAATATTAAAATAAACATTCCAATACTAAGTCTTTTTTTTTTCAAGAGTTTGGACAATAGTTACATATTTTTATATTTTCTATTTCAAAATAATTATGTATATTTTTTTAATAAATAGATCATAAATTTATGATAATATTTTTACTAAACTATTTGTAGTTAACTAATCCACTTATTTATTGTCTTTTTTTACAGGTGCAGCCTGCACATAGAATAACTATTTATATCATGCATCAGCCTATGTACAGCTGGGTTGTAAAGGTGAATCTTAATGCAGTCTACTTATGGTTTGGATCGTTTCATTGTATAACATGCATCAATTGATGTAGAGTAGGGTGCATACAAAGATTATAATACTATGCGCATACATAAACCAGGAGCAACTACAGTTATATTATAACTACAATACTACAAAGGTGCTCTCAATAATATCTTAAGGCAGGTCCAGATTTGTGTACATATATAAAAGCCATACTCTACATAGGCGAATGCATGATGAATTTATAAAAAACCCTTACTATTGGTAGGCTGTACCAAAATTGACGTAGGCAACCTCCTTACTGTACGATAACCGATCCATGAGATATGTAAGGATCATCCTTACTTTAAGTAGGCTGTACCAACAAGAACGTAGTAAACATATAACTGTACGTAGGCCGATTCATGACAAACGTAGGTAACATCCTTACCGTAAATGGGCTGCACCACTATTGACGTACACAAATCTATACTGTACGTAGGCCGATGCATAATAGATATAAAGATCATCCTAACTATAAGTAGGCCGCACCAAGATTGACGTACGCAATCTCCTTACTGTACTTAGGCTGATACATGACAAATGTAGGGAATATCCTTACCATAAGCAGGCTGCACCAAAATTAACGTAGGCAACCTACTTATTGTACGTAGGCCGATATATGAAAAACGTAGGGAACATACTTACCGTAAGTGGGCTGCACCAAGATAGGCGTAGGCAACCTATTTACTATACGAGAGCCAATGCATGATAAATTTAGGTATCATCCTTAACATATGTAGGCTACAACAAATTTGATGTATGTTACCTCCTTACTGTTCATAGGCCGATACATGACAAACGTAGGGATCATCCTTACCATCAGTAGGCTACACCAAGATTGATGTAGTCAACCTTCTTACTGTACGAATGCCTATATTTGATAAAGGTAGGGGACATACTTATCGTAAGTAGGCTGCACCATGATGCACGTAAGTAACATCCTTACTTTGTCAAGATGTTACATACTTATTTGCATGATAGTACATCATTGAATGAATGAAGGAACGAATGATTCGCATTGATGGTTGTAATGTGCAAAGAACATTACAGCAACATCATTACACGTCATGTTGACTCATCTTTATGTACGCTAGTCTCGTTTTAAACAGGAAATACGTATGAGGAGCCTAAAATTACGTATGTCAGCACATGAATTTTATCTCAGTGTATTGTGCTAAATCTGATACGGCAAATATTACAGAACCAAGACTAAAGACAAAAAGGCTGTGAAATATTTGATTGATAAATTAGAAACCACATTGATAAATTCCTTAGATTTTTACGAGTACTTTGCTACGAGGTCTACAGGATTCAGACTAAAAAGACTGGTATTGTTATTAATAACAACCATTCTTTATGTCCATAAAAAAAGTAGAAACCTAACATTTTGAGGAGTGATGTGATAGACCCACACTGTCAATCAAATTGTGTTAACTTGAAGTCTTTAAAATAGCGTATGCACGAAGAATCTGAGTTCCATAATGTTCCTCATAGATAAAGTCTATATATGCCTACTGTAGTGTATATTCCTTCACCGGGTAAAGTACAGAGATGAAATACTGCTAATAAACCTTATGTTGATGAGCATGGCTATCTCGTGCGTGTTACAAAATTATTAACAGGACATGGACGAATTTTTGAATTAACCTAATGTACACTGTACCTCGATTTTCCAACGTCTAATAATAATAGGTTCTGTTTATTTTAGACGAGGGGCAACACTTCCCGTACAAGGACAAAAAAAAATATCGTAGTCAGCCTCAATTTTGCCAATTATTGCAGGATACGTCCATCAGCAGCCTCTGCCAAGTTTTGTACTTTCTACTTGTTCACAAAAGCTAGCTGCGATGTAAGTTATCATAAAAAGGAGTTGAAACAGTGACCACTTATTTTCCTTAAACAATGCACTTATATTAAAAGAAACTGTGCTTCGAAATTGTTCATATACTTATTGCTTAAGCCCAGTACCTTTTGAGTACGGCATTGCTTTTTTCAAAATGGTTTTACATTAAGTATCTGCGCGTCTATTTTCCATATATTTTTGGCTTTTATTAAACGTATACTTACATACTTTTTGCAGTTTTTATTGCGGTATTTTATTTGGACGCGAATAGTTATTCCCCAAAATCTGATAACAAAATGCGAAAACAAGCTAGCGATAACGTTTCAACTGTGACCCTGAGGAAAAAAGAAGAAATACTGATTCAATCTCTCATGTAGCCATCGTCAATCACTTCTGATTGCGATCCAGAGAGCGAAGAATGCGTTCCTACTCCTACTTTGTATTTTTTATTTTCATTTCTTGTGTTTGTTATGGACAGAGCCAAGGTAAGTTTAATATTCGTGCTAATTAGTGTTTGTGGTGGTTTACAATGTAAACTGCACTTGGGTAAAGTAAACTAACGTCGTGTGTTCTGGTTTGCAAAGTTATTCTGCCATAAACCGTTCTGAGGGTCATTCTAGTTTTGTTTTACATTTTGGGGCCACATAACCATGTTAGTTATCATCTATAGTACCACCAACTTAACTGTGCAGTTCGCGAGGGCGCTGCTGGTCAAGGAAATCAACTACAAACTGTCACAATTTGAAGGAATGTTGTAGTTCTTTTTTCTGCCGCCTGAACAGATAAGTTGGTGGAACTGTACGGATTCTACGGTATCATACATAGGTACCTATATATCTAGATGGTTATGATTGGTTAGGTTATTTAAAACTTGATTATAGGTTGATTTGATTATTCAACAGTGCGCTCGAAGAGTCAAGACCTCTTGAGGAGGCCTCGTGCAGAAGCGGAACGCGTCGAAAATTCTTCCGGTTTGGCTGCGTGGCGTTTTATACGTACATTGACTTAGCAGGATAATTGGGGGCATTGTCACTAGATATGATATTTTCTATATATTTTAAGTGTTTCATAAAATATTAATTTTATGTTTCCTTAAAATATTAAAAAAATATTTGTTTCTGCAAAGTAACGCCTGAATCTATTATTTATTAGTTAATAACTAAAAAGTTATAATAAGTTAATAATATCTCTGGAGTTAATTAGTATCGGTATCCCCCGTGCCGGGTTAGAATGTCACCCCCACATTTCTTGACTTGAGACGAAAGCTTCTCCCAGAGCAACGCAATAGACCTGGTACGAATAGATGTTCATAGAATATAAAGAAATTAGTTTCAATGACACAAATAAAAAAAATATTGCGAATATTGGCACTCTTCTTTATTTAGCCACTGAATCTGTTATCTTTGAATCTAGAATTAGTTAACTTTGTTTTGATCATTGGTCTTTAACACCTTTCTTCCGCGTGGTTTTCCAATAAAGTATTTTATTCAGTACTTTAATTATAATATTATCATATCAGTGTTTACTTGCTGAATAAGATCAGATAAACAGCTGTGAGAGAGAAGGAATTCCGTTGAGTTGAGGAAACAGGAAAGTTCTTTGCAGAAAAGATTAGCCACAGGATATAATAAATAGTAAAGAAAAACTACTTACTAATATTACCTACTTACCTTCACTCAAATATGCGTGCTGCTTGAAAATTACATCTATAATATAATAAATAATTACTACTAATATTCTACGAGCTGCAATTATTGAGGTTTGATCATGTAGTATAGTAAAGAGCCAACAGATGGCGCTATTTCGTCACATTACTTATTATAACACCATTTATATAGGTAGCACCTTTTTATTCTGTGGTAGTACTGCTTATGATTGTTAGATTTCATTATAAAAATATTTTGTTTTAACGCGAAATGAAAATCAACAAGAAATGAATATTTTACAGGCAATTATTTTTCTAAATTAAGTATTGATTGCTAATTGGCTAGTTTTTAGTCGAAGATGGTAAACGAGGGAACTGGCTGTCATGCAGAGCTGCCCTAACACACCATTAGGTGTTTGGTTACACATGCTTACTTAATGGCACATTTGCAAACATGACATGCATTTGAAAATTAATTACCTACCACCATGGAAAAGTTAATTAAAAGGTGCAATTTGGAATACTTATAACAAATGTCCTTATCTTCGATTTGACCATTTCTTTTTTGTGTTATGCTATAATTAAATTACAAAATATAATTACAAAAAAACTGACTAAACGTCACATCGAATAATACCACCAAGATTGTTTAGGTAAAACAAGAAGAATCAACCAGTTCATCTACTGTACATTTAATTATAAGTACTTAAACTGTTAAAAATAATTGACATTCTTTTTTATAGCTGATAGTTAGCTTTTGACCACAATCCCGCCTGATGACAAGTATTATATTGTCTAAGGTAGTAAGTCCATATTTTGGTAAAAAAAGCTTAACCTAAAATTACTGGCTCTCAAGAAGTACTGCTGGAACACACCGTTAGGTGCATAGTTACAGATTTTCTAATTGAGGATGACATTGGGCAGACGTGCAATCTCACACACGCGTTACTATGTGGTATTCCATATTTAAAAACAAACATTAAAAATATAAACAAGGATTTCTTTAGTAGCGAACATAGCGAACTTTGTAAACGAGTTCGTCCGTGAGGAAGTACTTACTGCAACCATATCTATTCCTACCGCCATGCAATAATGATCACAGTACTGCTCCAATGCCTTTAAATGAACTTGCAAGTAGGTACATTAGACTTAACAATTTTATGTCAGTATGTTGGACATAATAATATAAGATACAGTTAGTCACTTGTGGCAAAATGAAAAGCAGAAGTTACAGCTTGCATGAAACATAAACTAATCATATACTCAAAGATAAAAGAGGAACTCTCGAGCGTATCGAAGAGTGAGAACTCCTGAAAATGCTTCGTGTAGAATCGAAACGAGTGGAGAATAGTTCCAGCTGGGTTAGAAAGAAAGAAAGAAAGAAAAAATGTTTATTTGCAACAAATAAATAATTATAGCAAGATGTAATATAAATAAATTTTAAAATAAACATACATCTATTTGTCGCAAAACGGCCTCAACTCAGCGTTATGCTGGTCGTTCAACCAGCGCTGGTCTTCCAGGTTGGCTTGGTGGTTACGTGACGTTTCTGGGTTAAGTTATGTCAGTGACGTCAGAAATTCTAAAATATCTTGCTTAGGTTACAGTTTGATGGAATTATCACTTAATTTACTACGGCGCCAGCAATCGACACGAAATATGGTGTCTTAATGAATGCATCAACTAAACCTTTAAGAACACAGTGTACCAGCCTCATTAGCTATGGCTGTAGAGAAGTATACCTATTTACAACATGATACATACTACAATAACGAAAAAGCCTCGTTAACCCTCAAAACTAATGAACAATAACAAGATAATGCAAAATAGTAGTTAAATAATTATTTAGGTACGTCAGAATTCATTCCCAAGATCCGATAACAAATTAGTATGAAACGTGCTGCCGATATCCTTTGAACTGTGACCCTTTCGAGGATATTGTACGGAATCATTCTCATATATCTCACCCAGTCATCGCCGATCAGAGGTCGGGAGAGTGTAGGATGCGTCCCTACTTTGTGATTGTTATTTTCGCATCGTGTGTGAGTTTTGGACAATGTCAAGGTGTGTAGACTGTTCAATATTTGTGCAAATAACAAATTGGACTTGGGTTAAGCAAGCTCATATCGCGTGTTTTAGTGTTTCGATGCAAACAGAATTATTGCGTCGTTCGTATAGCGTTAAGGGGTTCATTTTCAGTTTCTTGAATTTAAGTGTATTTCTAAAGGCCATTAGGTCTATATGTATGATTGACTTAAATTATATAAGTAAGCTGGAGTACTACGTAACTAGTGAGATGTTCTGACGTAATCAATTGTTTTCTTGCAAAAATAACCATAATTGTATTACGTCTGGTTATACCTACGTGTTTACTCAAATAAAAACAGATTATGTAGAGAGAAAAGTAGAATTACTAGAGCTGTAATATTTTGACATACGATAATTCTTGCCATGTTTATCCCCGTTGAAACATTGAAGTTAAGTATGAATCAAAGTCAAAATCATTCATTTTAGGCGTCTACGACTCCATAAGAACGTCCATTACAAATCTTAATATTGAAATATTCTAAATTGTACTGCCACGTTTAGCAATAAAAATGTAGGTATAGAGCCATTGCGAGAAGAACGGGCAAGAAACACGGGGCCATTATTTTAAACTTCTTATAACGAATTATACTATATCAAAAATTATTACAATATCTGTTAAAATTAGTTACGTAGGCTAGCTTGGCAGAGGCGGTATTGTTCAAGCATTTCTGTCGTTTACGCAATCATAAACTGTGTATTAGGATTTCTTGATTAAAATATTTGATTAAGAAATCCTACTACGATAATATTATCATTACTATAGTTAGATATTATAATATGTAAAGAAAAAAATATCTTTATTACTGATTTGATGCGATTGTTTTACTTTATATCATGACATGGGGTCCCATTGTCTAATTAGAATGAGAAAGAATATGATCTTCATTTTGTATTTCGAACTGGATAAAAAGAATCGTTTGAAACGATCACCCTCTCTTAAAGGTGTCATAATTGAATTTAAATGAATTCACCATCATCTGGAGACACTGTATTCCTTGATCTTTATTCCCATTCAAGGTAGTAACACAATAAGGCCCATGGTCAATGTGAACTAACATTCAATAACTGAATGGACTGTAGATAAATGACAATATTATGTCGAGTTAAATATCCATGTTGACGTTAATTTCAGATGCGCCAGAAGAAATTGCAGAAACAAACCATCTTGCTGAAGGCGAGAAGAAGATGAGCGAGAGCATTCTGGCTATCCTTGAGCATTTCAAGCAGCCGGACCCCGTGGGGCTCCCGGGGGCCGAGATTCCAGAGCCCTACCCTGTACCTGACATGGAGCAAAGCCTTAGCGTGGCCACAATATACTACAAAAACACCGCTGTATATGGCCTCAGCAAGTTTAGGATCTTGTATATTAATGCAGAGATGGGTGCTATGGAGGTTTGTATCCCTTTTTCTACTTTAAGTATGTAATAATAATAATGTTTCTAATAATTATATTACGTATATTTTTCTAATAGGCCTTATTTTATGAGGACTGGCGCAGAGGCTATTCTTTGACGGAGCAACTCAAGCGGCGCAAATATACTAACCTCTGAAGTGGTTACATATTTGAGCCGCTAAGTGTAGAAACATTGGGTCCGTGGTTTCGGAAGCTAGTGTTTCTTTCCAAAACTTATCAGAGCGACGCAAGATCAATATGCCGACAAAATTTGGCTGCATGAATAAGCATTGCTATCCAACCTAACGGGGTAATGCTGCCATCATGCTAGGCACGCTACCAACTGGTAGTACGCTAGAGCATTTGAATGCCTGTGGGCCTGTAATGGCATTTAGGTTGCCCAAATGCTTTCCTTGTAGTATAAATTTTGTAGTGATAGAAGTTTAAAATATGTTTATATGGTTAAAATTCAAAGAGCCTAGGTATCTGTAATATTTACCGAAATAAGTACACCGACTATGCCACATTAAGTTTCTCGGAAACTAAAATTAAGTGGTAATATTTCCACCAATTTTTTTTAAGGAAAATACATAATATGGATGTAGTACCTACAGTATGTGTACATTAACATAACATTCACTTATTTATGGGGACGTCATCATTTTTTCAGGTACAAGCAGCGATGTCGATCGATAATCTCCAAGCTCACGGTAACTACACCATGTCTTATTGGTTAAGCCGTACCCAGGGTCCTTTCACCGTAGACGTCACCGGGCTCACCATCCAAGCTCGGGCAGGGCTGGGTGTGGAAAGGAACGGCAAACTTAGGGCCCAAGAAATAAAAATAGATTTATCATTCAGCGCCATCGCAGTTAACTTCGAAAACCTTGGCGTGTTTGGTACCCTCCTTCAGGGATTCATCAACGGTTTAGGAACATTCCTCTTCGACTCCATCAAACCCTACATCCTCAAAGAAGCTTACACTAAAGTTAGGACGGAAATAAATTCAAAATTGGAAGAGTTTGCAGGAGACATACAATTCCCTAACTCTATATCCCCGTTGGATATGGTTGTAGCTGATGTCAGGAAGAAAGTACGAGATATGGGCATGGATCCGTACAAAGTGAAAGATTACAACGCTAATGTAAGCCTTTTCACTGTAACTTTACAGAACACATGGATAACGGGTGTGTCTTCTTTCCAGCGGGTTGGCAATATTACCTTAAAAATGGAAAACCGAACTGCAATAGCTGACTTTGAAATCGGAACGCAGAGACTTGAAGGGCGAACTCAGTGGGATATTTCCGCTATCAGTGGTTTACTGTCCAAGGTTGGCACAGCTTCATTCTCTGTGGAATACATAACTGGGAGAATTGTTTTGGGACAGCCGTTAGATACGAGAAAGAAAATGGAATTCAGAGATTTGAATTTAGAAATAGGTAACATCCAAGTAAGGTGCAATGGCGCTGGTACTTTGGACTACGCAATAGAGTTCTTGGTGAACATCTTACCAAACTTGCTCAGATACCAGATAATGGATGCTATTGAAGGCCCTCTGAAGGAGAGGATACAGCAAGAGTTGGATAAAATAAACGTTGAAGAGCTTATCAAAAACGAGGTATTACCTAAAGCCGACGCTATACAACAACATGGATTCAAGCTCTCGACTTTAAGAGAGGGCGACGTTGTTGAGAAGCCGTTCGATGATGACGAATTTTTCAATTTCTAGATATTTTGAGTAGGTAATGTACTTTATACTTAAACTACTTTAATGCACAATACTTAACTCCAGGCAAAGTTTCAACTATTAGAATTCAGGAAAGTTATATTAAATATTGTAATTATAACAGGTAAGTAAATATTTCAAATTAAACAGTTACTTGTTTATTTTATCATTCAACCATAAAATAATGCCATTAATATCTCAGAAAGTATGACAAAACAATAACCTAATATCCGTGTAAAGGAAATTAAAGAAAACTAGTTACGATTTTTATCTACTAATCGACTAAAATAACGCAACCATAAAATAACAAGTCGGAAACAAAAATATTTCTTATATGCACTATGCCGAATGCCTAACACCAATAAAAAAAAAACAAATCTGTTGGCCTGTCGTCAATCAATTCCAAAACGGCCTTAGTGTGCGGTCAACGCATCTTGAAGGAGGCACATCCGCAGGGACCGCAAACCCACCATTACTCAACATCTGGCATAGCACGACGGACGCTTGCCATCTAAATATTAAAAAGAAAATATCCTTCTATAAAAACACAAAATTAATTAATAAGTTAATTAAGTGTTTCATAAATATTAATGTTATGTTTCCTTAAATAATATTTAAAAAATATTTGTTTCTGCAAAATAACGCCTGAATCTATTATTTATTATTTAATAACTAAACAGTTATTAATAAGTTAATAATATCTCTAGAGTTAATTGGTATCGGTATCCCTCCTGGGGTGCCGGTTTAGAATGTCAACCCCCCCCCCCCCCCCCCCCCCCCCATTTCTTGACTTGAGACTTCTCCCAGAGCAACGCAATGGACCTGGTACGAATAGATGTTCATAGAATATAAAGAAATTCGTTTCAATGACACAAATAAAAAAAATATTGCGTATATTGGCACTCTTCTTTATTTAACTACTGAATCTGTTATCTTTGAATCTAGAATTAGTTAACTTTGTTTTGATCATTGGTCTTTAACACGTTTCTTCCGCGTGGTTTTCCAATAAAGTGTTTTATTCAGTACCTTAATTATAATATTATCATATCAGTGTTTATTTGCTGAATTAGATCAGATAAACAGCTGTGAGAGAGAAGGAATTCCGTTGAGTTGAGGAAACAGGAAAGTTTTTTGCAGAAAAGATTAGCCACAGGATATAATAAATAGTAAAGAAAAACTACTTACTAATATTACCTACTTACTTTCACTCAAATATGGCGTGCTGCTTGAAAATTACATCTATAATATAATAAATAATTACTACTAATATTCTACGAGCTGCAATTATTGAGGTTTGATCATATAGTATAGTAAAGAGCCAACAGATGGCGCTATTTTGTCACATTACTTATTACAACACCATTAAAATAGGTAGCACCTTTTAATTCTGTAGTAGTACTAGCTTATGATTGTTAGATTGAATTAGGTATAAAAATATTTTGTTTTAACGCGAAATGAAAATCAACAAGAAATTAACATTTTACAGGCAATTATTTTTCTAAATTAAGTATTGATTGCTAATTGGCTAGTTTTTAGTCGAAGATGGTAAACGAGGGAACTGGCTGTCATGCAGAGCTGCCCTAACACACCATTAGGTGTTTGGTTACACATGCTTACTTAATGGCACATTTGCAAACATGACATGCATTTGAAAATTAATTACCTACCACCATGCATAAGTTTATTAAAAAGTGCAATTTGGAATACAAATATACAAATACAAAATACAAAATATTTATTACTTGTTCAACATAATAGGTTAGCTTATTTCTATAGTTGAAGCCCTGCCTTCCGCTTTAGTATTAATACTGTGTTGCAGAAAGCAGTGTCTTCCCCAAATAATGAGGACAAGTTACATACCTAATATATTACAATTTTTAACTGGTTACATAAATGAAATATCTCAAGGTATAAACAAAACTGGTTATTTTATATTTAGTGTGTGTATTAGAGTGTGTGTGCGTGGGTATATACTTATAATAAATGTCCTTATCTTCGATTTGACCATTTCTTTTTTGTGTTAAGCTATAATTAAATTACAAACATATAATTACTAAAAAAAACTGACTAAACGTCACATCGAACAATACCACCAAAATTGTTTAGGTAAAAGAAGAAGAATCAACCAGTTCATCTACTGTAGGTACATTTATTTTACTTAAACTGTTAATAATAATTGACATTCTTTTTATAGCTAACCTAGCGTTAGCCTTTGACCACAATCTCGCCTGATGACAAGTATTATATTGTCTAAGGTAGCAAGTCCATATTTTGGTAAAAAAGCTTAAGTAACCTAAAATTACTGGCTCTCTAGAAGTACTGCTGGAACACACCGTTAGGTGCTTAGTGGCAGATTTTCTAATTGAGGGTGACATTGGGCAGACGTGCAATCTCACACACGCGTTACTAAGTATGTGGTATTCCATATTTAAAAACAAACATTAAAAATATAACCAGGATTTCTTTAGTAGCGAACATAGCGAACTTTGTAAACGAGTTCGTCCGCGAGGAAGTACTTACTGCAACCATATCTATTCCTACCGCCATGCAATAATGATCACATTACTGCTCCAATGCCTTTAAATGAACTTGCTAGTACATTAGACTTAACAATTTTATTGTCAGTATGTTGGACATAATAATATAAGATACAGTTCGTCACTTGTGGCAAAATGCAAGGCAGAAGTTACAGCTTGCATGAAACGTAAACTAATCATATACTCAAAGATAAAAGAGGAACTCTCGAGCGTATCGAAGAGTGAGAACTCCTGAAAATGCTTCGTGTAGAATCGAAACGAGTGGAGAATAGTTCCAGCTGGGTTACGTGACGTTTCTGGGTTAAGTTATGTCAGTGACGTCAGAAAGTCTAAAATATCTTGCTTAGGTTACAGGAAAGTTTGATGGAATTGTCACTTAATTTACTACGGCTCCAGCAATCGACACGAAATATGATGCCTTAATGGGTGCATCAACTAAACCTATACGAACACAGTGTACCAGCCTCATTAGCTATGGTTGTAGACAAGTATACCTATTTACAACATTATACATACTATAATAACGAAAAAACCTCGTTAACCCTAAAAAACTAATGAACAATAACAAGATAATGCAAAATAGTAGTTAAATAATTATTTAGGTACGTCAGAATTCATTCCCAAGATCCGATAACAAATTAGTATGAAACGGGCTGCCGATATCGTTTGAACTGTGACCCTTTCGAGGATATAGTACGGAGTCATTCTCATATATCTCACCCAGTCATCGCCGATCAGAGGTCGGGAGAGTGTAGGATGCGTCCCTACATTGTGATTGTTATTTTCGCATCGTGTGTGAGTTTTGGACAATGTCAAGGTGTGTAGACTGTTCAATATTTGTGCAAATAACAAATTGGACTTGGGTTAAGCAAGCTCATATCGCGTGTTTTAGTGTTTCGATGCAAACAGAATTATTGCGTCGTTCGTATAGCGTTAAGGGGTTCATTTTCAGTTTCTTGAATTTAAGTGTATTTCTAAAGGCCATTAGGTCTATATGTATGATTGACTTAAATTATATAAGTAAGCTGGAGTAGTTACGTAGTGAGATGTTCTGACGTAATCAATTGGTTTCTTGCAAAAAATAACCATAATTGTATACGTATGGTTATAGCTACGTGTTTACTCAAATAAAAACAGATTACGTACAGAGAAAAGTAGAATTACTAGAGCTGTAATATTTTGACATGGGATAATTCTTGCCATGTTTATCCACGTTGAAACATTGAAGTTAAGTATACATCAAAATCAAAGTCAAAATCATATATTCATTTTAGGCGTCTACGACTCTCTTATGAACATCCATTAAAAATCTTAGTATTGAAATATTCTAAATTGTACTGCCACGTTTAGCAATAAAAATGTAGGTATAGAGCAATCGCAAGAAGAACGGGCAAGAAACTCGGGGCTATTCTTTTAAACTTCTTGTGACAAATTGTTATATACTATATAATAAAATTATTACAATATCTGTTAAAATTACGTAGGCAAGCTTGGCAGAGGCGGTGTTGTTCAAGCATTTCTGTCGGTTAAGCAATCATAAACTGTGTAGTAGGATTTCTTGATCAAAATATTTGATTAAGAAATCCTACTACGATAATATTATCATTACTATAGTTAGATATTATAATACGAAAAGAAAAAAATATCTTTATTACTGATTTCAATCGATTGTTTTATTTTATATCATGACATTGGGCCCCATTGTCTAATAAGAATGAGAAAGAATATGATCTTCATTTTGTAATTCGAACTGCATAAAAAGCATCGTTTGAAAGGAACATGTCATAATTGAAATGAAATGAGTTCTCCTTCATCTGGAGACACTGATCTTTTTTCCCATTCAAGGTAGTAACACAATAAGGCCCATGGTCAATGTGAACTAACATTCAATAACTGAATGGACTGTAGATATATGACAATATTATGTCGAGTTAAATATCCATGTTGACGTTAATTTCAGATGCGCCAGAAGAAATACCAGAAACAAACCATCTCGCTGAAGGTGAGAAGAAGATGAGCGAGAGCATTCTGGCTATCCTTGAGCACTTCAAGCAGCCGGACCCCGTGGGGCTCCCGGGGGCCGAGATTCCAGAGCCCTACCCTGTACCTGACATGAAGCAAAGCCTTAGCATGGCCACAATGTACTTCAAAAACACCGCTGTTTATGGCCTCAGCAAGTTTAGGATCTTGTATATTAATGCAGAAATGGGTGCTATGGAGGTTTGTATTCTCTTTTGCTACTCTACGTATGTAACTGAATATAATTATAATAATGTTTATAATAATTATATTACATATATTTTTCTATTAGTCCTTATTTTGGGGGAGGGCTAAAGCAGAGGCTATTCTTTGACGGAGCAACTCAAGCGGCGCAAATATACTAACCTCTGTACTGGTTACATATTTGAACCGTTTAGTGTAGAGACATTGGGTCCGCGGAGTCGGAAGCAAGTGTTAATTTCCAAAACTTATCAGAGCGACGCGAGATCAAAATGCTGACACAATTTGGCTCCACGAATAAGCATTGCTATCCAACCTAACGGGGTAATGCTACCAGCATGCTGGGCACGCTACAACTGGTAGTAGGCTAGAGATTTTGGATGTCTGTGGACCTGTAATGCCATTTAGGTTGCCTAAATGCTTTCGTTGTAGTATACATTTTGTAGTGTTATTTTAATAAAAGCATAGAACTTTAAAATCTGTTTATATGGTTAAAATTCAAAGAGTCTAGGTATCTGTAATATTTACCGAGATTAGTACACGGACTTTGCCACCTAAAGTTTCTCGGAAACGAATGATAGGTAATATTTCCACCAAATTTGGTTAAGGAAAAGATATAGTATGTATGTAGTATAGTATGTACATGACCATAACATTCACTTATTTATGGGGACGTCATCATTTTTTCAGGTACAAGCAGCGATGTCGATCGATCATCTCCAAGCTCGCGGTAACTACACCATGTCTTCTTGGTTGAGCCGTACCCAGGGTCCTTTCACCGTAGACGTCACCGGGCTCACCATCCAAGCTCGGGCAGGGCTGGGTGTGGAAAGGGACGGCAAACTTAGGGCCCAAGGAATAAAAATAGATTTATCCTTCAGCGCCATCGCAGTTAACTTTGAAAACCTTGGCATGTTTGGTAGCCTCCTTCAGGGATTCATCAACGGTTTAGGAACATTCCTCTTCGACTCCATCAAACCCTACATCCTCAAAGAAGCTTACACTAAAGTTAGGACGGAGATAAATTCAAAATTGGAAGAGTTCGCGGGAGACTTACAATTCCCTAATTCTATATCCCCGTTGGATATGGTTGTAGCTGATGTCAGGAAGAAAGTACGAGATATGGGCATGGATCCATACAAAGTGAAAGATTACAACGCTACTGTAAGCCTTTTCACTGTAACTTTACAGAACACATGGATAACGGGTGTGTCTTCTTTCCAGCGGGTTGGCAATATTACCTTAAAAATGGAAAACCGAACTGCAATAGCTGACTTTGAAATCGGAACGCAGAGACTTGAAGGGCGAACTCAGTGGGATATTTCTGCTATCAGTGGTTTAATGTCCAAGGTTGGTACAGCTTCATTCTCTGTGGAATACATAACAGGGAGAATTGTTTTGGGACAGCCGTTAGATACGAGAAAGAAAATGGAATTCAGAGATTTGAATTTAGAAATAGGTAACATCCAAGTAAGGTGCAATGGCGCTGGTACTTTGGACTACGCAATAGAGTTCTTGGTGAACATCTTACCAAACTTGCTCAGATACCAGATGATGGATGCCATTGAAGGCCCTCTGAAGGAGAGGATACAGCAAGAGTTGGATAAAATAAACGTTGAAGAGCTTATCAAAAACGAGGTATTACCTAAAGCCGACGCTATACAAAAGCAAGGATTCAAGCTCTCGACTTTAAGAGAGGGTGATGTTGTTGAGAAGCCGTTCGATGATGACGAATTTTTCAATTTCTAGATATTTTAAGTAGGTAATGTACTTTATACTTAAACTACTTTAATGCACAATACTTATCTCCAGGCAAAGTTTAAACTATTAGAATTCAGGAAAGTTATATTAAATATTGTAATTATAACAGGTAAGTAAATATTTCAAATTAAACAGTATTTTATTTTATCATTCAAACATAAACTTATGCCATTAATATCTCAGAAAGTATGACAAAACAATAACCTAATACCCATATAAAGGAAATTAAAGAAAACCATTTACGATTTTTATCTACTATTCGACTAAAATAACGCAACAATAAAATAACAAGTCGGAAACTAACATATGACAATTTTCTTATATGCAATATGCCGAATGCCTAACACCAATAAAAAAAACTGTTGGCCTGTCGTCAATCAATTCCAAAACGGCCTAAGCGTGCGGTCAACGCATCTTGAAGGAGGCACATCCGCAGGGACCGCAAACCTACCATTACTCAACATCTGGCATAGCACGACGGACGCTTGCCATCTAAATATTAAAAAGAAAATATCCTTCTATAAAAACACAAAATTAATTAATAAAATTTTGAAATTCGAATGTTAAAGTAATTGGTGTTAAATCGAATATGGCGAGATATATAGTGCTAATTTTGTGGTTCGCTGCTTCGATAGCATCCGGCGCCTCCAATACGAGTAAGTGAGAAAAGAAAGTAGAAAGACCGGTGCTATACACCTACTTATACGTTACTGTTAATTTATATATTATGTACAACTTGAGATTAAACAATATAGAATAATTAAAAAGAAGGCATTTTATTATGTGTGTTATTTAATATGTTTTCTATATAATCAATTTTATATTATTTTGCCTTGTGACAATTTTAAGTCTAGGTTTAATAACTTTATATTACGCTGCAGGTAAATCAAATTAATATCAAGATTGAATTTATATACTTATGTACATACTACTACCTTATATTAAAGTGTTATTTTCTCGCGATATGTTATAGCCAAAATGTCCGAAAATATATTTGTAGCGTACATATATTTTAGTATTAACGTTTAAAATAGAATTTTCTTTGATATTTAGTACGTGTCAAGTATCATGTCATTATCACAAAAAATATCATCATATCATAACAAAAAAAAATGCTTTTGATCAGATACGGCTTTGCAACTTAAAGTGACTTCTTGGTTTCAAACGCAGAGCTTTTCCAGAGCAAATAGAATCAACAATGTTGTGCGTGGGCTGATAAATCTCATGTATCTACTGGTAAATCCGTTAAAAATATTTATAAAAAAACTATTTAAACTTTTTAAACTTTACTTGTATAAAGAGGGTCTATTCGCGCACATAATTACATATTACGTGCTTAAAGGATTCATTTTAACAAAGACGAATACTAATCACTTTTGTTTTTAATTAATGTGAGTACTAATCATTTAGTTAATTATTTGCTTCTTTTGTTAATAAATAAAACAAATAAACAAATTTTATGTTTCTGATAAGATATTAAATTAGCTTGGCGTTGAATTATATTAAATCAGTGCACACTTTTTACAGTAATGGATAAAATTGTGCTCAGTCAAAGTAATAATTTTTAGAGTTCCATACCCAACGGGCAAAACGGAGCTCTATTTTTTAGACTTCGCTGTCTGTCTATCCGTCTATCAGCCGTACGGTCCGTAAAGACGAAAGTTTAACTATTCATTCATTATATTTCAGGGGAGCATACGAATCGGGAATATCCCCTATATACATACCTTAAAATTGTACATAAACCTCCACGTTACCTATATAATTTGGGAGTAAAGCCATATTCCAACATAAAATCGATTAAAAACTATATAAATAAAGTAAATAAAAATAATAATCATCATAAATAACAACGCAAATCATATAATAAACTTACTTCCGTAAATAGTAACCGGCAGTTTAAATCTAGTTTAGTGGGTAAACTGTTGTTTTAAAGTTTTAATGGCAGTCATTCTGACATCATGTAAAGCGTACATGTGAATGATAGAAAGTAATTTATTATCAACAAAATATTGATGATGATGAATTACTTTCTATCATATGCTATAGCTGTTAAAAAATGGCTATAGCATATGATAGAAAGTAATTCATCATTAATCATCAATATGCTATAGCTGTTTATTAACAGCTATAGCATCCATCGTTGAACAAAGCCCTTCCTTATCAGGGGGGTTTGCCGTAATCCCCACGCTTGGCAGACGTCTAGGGGATCGCAGTGTCAATTGACAGTTCTATAGAAGGCACTACTGTAAATACCAGAAACTGGGTTTCTGGTATTTTTCCCTTAGTCGCCTCTTATGACTCTCACAGGAAGATATGGGGGGAGAGGGGGTTCAATTCTAACCCGTCATCCCACGGAAGATAAAGTGCTTAGGGTATACTAAACTTCTAACGTGGTTACAGTGTTTTTTCCAGTAATTCCAGTAATAAAATTAAAATCTTAATCTTTTTTGTGTCAACAAGTTTTTTATTAGTTTTATTTTTCAAAAGGTGTAGCAGGAAAAAATATCTAAGAAGAATTATCGGTCGCAATTTGATACTTAAGTGACACTGCGCTAAATGTGTAAAAAAATATTGACTTATATGTATGTGCTTATATAGTATTTTCATATTTATGAATTTAAAAACTACTGTACCTACAGAGTTTATTTTAAAGTCTATTTGAGATTGACGCGATGATAGATGATCGCGATTGCAGCATGTAATTTATTATGATTTTTTTGTCTATGGTCAGGGAGACAAATTATGAAAGAAGAAACATAATAATGTGGATTCAGTCAACCGCTCGATTTGGTTCAGTAAGCATCTGTTCCAAGTTCAGCATTTCATAATATGCGTTAGCAATATTTAGTGTCGATAACGTGACATAATATGACGTTCTGCTACCTCATGAGTTGTTAAATTTGAAAGGTTTTACGAATTAAAAATATACTTAGAAATAAAAAAAAAAAATACAGAAGTTAACTCATTAGGTAGTAGTACGTCATAATATGTATTTAATAAGTAAAAATGTGGTGCGCGATGCGCGTCTAGCAGCCCTTGAGAATGAGCATCTTTACTGCTCGAACATCGGTCGGAGATTTCAACTAAACACCGTGAGTGCTAACTGGTACCTATATTCATTTCATGGAATAAGTATATAGGCTCCGCGGGGTGCCGGTACAGAATTGCAACCCTTCCTCCCCTTTGAGATCCCCTTCCCACCCACGACGATGAAGGGCACATACCTACAGGTGGGTAGCAGCGCCTTCTGAAGAACTACTATTTTACCCTGCGATCCCCAAGACGCCTGCCAAGCACGTGGATTATGTTCGTCATGGATGTTGAATGAATAGGCCTTTATCCGCTTCATATTAGCATGACAAGACATATTTTTAGTTAATATAATAGATCTTAGACCTCATAATTTTGCCAAACTATTGAAATTTTGATATATCCCACGGTTTGAAAATATGTTGAAAATTAAAACCATACACACGAAAGCATTTTTGGCCAAGCTGAAACGGAGACGCTTTGCTCGTCACACCCGCTCTGTGAATGATGTCTGATATCTTTACCCATAAAATTACACGGGGGTTAAATCAATAACAGCTCGTGTTGCAACCGACGATTCAACTCTTAATTTTTTACTGTATAAAAATTTAATAACTCTCTCTAATTTCTTAATTACGTACTAGCTCTCAAGGACTGCAGCCGGAACACACTGCTATATACTTGGCGATAGATTTTCTACTTGAGGGTGGTAGCTAGCCAGGCGAGCATTCGCAAAATGCCGTTCCACCATGCAGTGAAGCTCAAGCCGGCGGGGATCGAACTATGGATCTACGGCACGGCAGTCCAGAGCTATTACCGCTCAGCTATCACTTTAGTTAGATTTTATCTCAAAGTAAACCAGTAAGTTTAATGTAAAAAAACAGTCCATTTTGGTTACCACGTTAATATTATCCTTATGTAAATACGAACATTAAATGAACCGCAAAATGCGAAAGCTACCGAAACACTTTCACTTGAAATACATTTTTACACTTTCATCGTCAAAATACGAGGAAAAAGCCGATTTTTTCGTTCACACATCTGTTTAGCACATAGGTTTTGTGCTAAACAGACCATAGAACTGAAATGAAGTATTGCACAATATGAATAATACAGTGCTTATTACTAATTCTGATTTCATCTGAAACAATGGCATTATGTTACGAGGTCGAGTAAAAAAACCGTAAGTTTGGTAATCTGTAGTGAAACATATGGTCCCGTATTAGCTATGGACTCGTTGCGTATGGCAACGCAAAGAGTCCATGGTTTGTACCCCGCCCAGGGGCTTGAACTTGGTGGTAGGGTATTCGTACAGCAATATATATAGTACTGTATCAGCTGGAAAGTCTAAGTTTCGTCGTCTTTCGTTTGCTAGTCCCCACGCTTGGCAGGCGGATTGGGAATCGCAGTGTGTGATATCAGTTCCTCAGAGAGTGCTGCTGCCCACCTTCTGGTGTATTACCCTTAGTCGCCTCTTACGACACCCACGGGTAGAGATGGGGGGGTGACATTCTAGCCCGGCACCCACGGGCAGTATAAATAATGGCAGAATTAAAATCAGCTCGAGTGACAATATTAATACCTATTGTTAATATATAAATAATAAATATCTATAATGAGCTCAAACAATGGATCCTATAAACGTAGCAAGTACTTGCTTACATTAACTAAAACATTTAATAATTTAGAGAAAACGGCCTAAAATAATATTCTGTGAATATGCGCGCCCGGCTACACAACATCGTCAAGAAGAAAATCTGTCACCAAAAACCTTACAATGTTTTCCGCCAGCTGTCCTTGCAGCCAGTAAATATTTTAGCTATTTTTGTATGCATTTCACCAATGTTTTTAAAATAATTTTCTGTTAAAGGTTTGTGACTCTGTCTGACCCATGACACACGAACAGGCAAGACGAGAAGGCTTAAGACTTACATAAAAATACGTATAGATTACCGGATTTGCCCCAAAGCTTTTAAATTTATTTGGCACGAACATAAACATTGATAATGGTAAGTAGGTGCCTACCATTATCAATGTTTATGTATCAATTTATCTTACTTACTCGCTTAATTTTAGCCTCCTTGTTTAGGGATTTTCCCTTTGGTTGAATTCCCTTTTATCACAAAATTAAAAATTAAGTAACTAGCTCGTTTATTGTGAAAGACTTAACACATTACATAATAATTATTATAAGATTACTATCACTTAGCTTATATTATTTATACATGAAAATAAAACCTGTTGAAATATACTGACACAAAGATGTCCCAGATGCCACTAAAATAACACTTCCTCAACCAATTTATAAACAATTGGAGACAAAGTGTTCCCACATTTCTTGAGAATCTAT
Source organism: Plagodis pulveraria (assembly GCA_963890685.1). NCBI lineage: Eukaryota > Metazoa > Arthropoda > Insecta > Lepidoptera > Geometridae > Plagodis > Plagodis pulveraria. The sequence goes on from OY982950.1 coordinate 10,750,598, forward strand.
TTGTAGTCGGTAGTCACGCATAATTGAAATTAATGATGGAGGGGAGAGTGGGTACATTGGCCATGCTCCCGTTTACAGCATATAATCATAATCATGTAACTATAATTATCCCACTCATATGCATGGCGACTTCCAAAACGAATTTAAAGAATTGAATAAAATTCGTTATAGAAATATATGAAATTATATATATATATATATGTATCATAAGGTTCATTAGGACATATTATTAAGATACTTAAAATCCCGACTTACCGACCCGCTAAGTCGGGAAATACTCTCAGTTCTTTAGTGAGACGAATAAAACTTTTATAAGATTTATACATGTGATAAAGTTAAAAAAAACACGGCTAAAGTATACAAGAAATATAATGACCCTAATTGCAAATCTACTTTACTTTATGTACGAATTCCATTCACCAACAAAAATATCTGGAAAGGCTACAAGAGATAACCATATTCTTTGTTTGTTTACAATTCAATGTCAAACTTTCTGAGTACCTAGCAATATTGCCATACCGAAATATGCTGTGTACTACTATTAGATTGTTTATTACATAAATCGGGAAGTATACTAACAGTATGTATATAATGCGAAGTTGGGTAACATGAGACGAACACTTACGTGAGAGATAATGATGAATATGCATTACTTGGAAAAATTGTAACAGTTTACACCACAACAGTTTACCACAATGCTCATGAGCAGACAGAGCATAAAATAACCAAGATACTTCTATACATTGGCCTAGGCATATTATTTTTATTTAAAAAAACATCACCAGGGCTGTCTCCGAACGGGTAGGCACATAAATATTTAAAAATTATACATCTATATTTCGCCAAAATGTGTTTGTCCCATCCATGTTGTAAATAAATCACAGTCAAACTAAACCGACAAGGAAGTCATATATGGGGGTTAATCCACTTAACATCAGGTGGGCCTCGGGCTTGTTAAGTCATAATAACATTAATTAGGTATATGTATAGTTTTGCCGGTATCATATGATGTAAGTTACTTGATACTAACAAAGACTAAAAACAATAATAAAAATATAAAATAATAAAAACGTTTCGCTTGTCTACTTTAACAATTTAATTCATCAGAATGAACTCACGATTTTGTATGAGATTAAATTTATTTACGAAATGTTATTGCGTCTTTTGGAAGGTATTTCTTGTATAGGTATGGTCGAATGGTCCGCGGTCCACTCAATAAGTTCCTTCATCATAGTCCTTCAGACAACGGTAAATATCCAAAGATTAATGAGTATTGAGGTCAGCAGATGAATCATATAATAAACACAAACACCAACTACCAACATGTTATGTGATTTATGCGCATCAAACAACTTGAACTTAACAAATAAAACATTCGAATGTTATTTCCGGAGATCAAAGTTTGTAATGAGTACAAAAATATGTTATGTAACCCATCAACAAAACTTAATACTGGTGATCTTTTACCAAACGAGCTAACATAATATGAATGTGTCAATCAAAATCTTCCGCATTTAGTTACATACAATCTAGCGTTCTAGGTTAAGCCTGTTATAATACCTTCGACCACATCATCACTTACCATCAGGTGAGATTGTGGTCAAAGGCTTACCTAGCAGCAATAAAAAAAATATTAAAGAAGCCTAGTATCTATAAGAAGGAAAAATACCAGAAAGTGGCGAGCAGCGCCTTCTGAAAACTTCCATTATACAAAACTACCCCCAAGATGCCTGCCAACCGCAATAATGAAAACGTCCACCTCTAGAGAGACAGGGTTTTGTTTGAAGACGCTTTAGCTGTTGACTTTACACTCGAACGTATTTGCCTGATTAACACTACGTTACACGCGCGTGGCACAAGTGGGCCCCTTGAACATACATTTTCGAGTTATTTAAAAATAAATGTACCCAGAACATCATGTACATCAATAGCTGTCCTTTATATCCTGAAATATTTGTCAGTGCCGCAGCAGCCACGACCACATCGGTTTGTTATTTATCAATATATTTTTTTTTTAATGTTATTGTGACGGAACAAGCCCGAGGCCCACCTGATGTTAAGTGGACTAATCTCTGCCTATAACAGACACATTTCGTCAGCGACGAATTGCACTGTGCCCGTCACACTGAGACGTCCAGTTGTTAGGTCTCATTAGCCTGTAATTTTTCTGGCTCTCAAGGACTGCTGCCGGAACACACTGTTAGGTGCTTGGCGACTGATTTTCTACTTGAGGGTGGTCGCTAGCCAGGCGGGCATTCACAAAATGCCCTTCCACCATGCGGTGAAGCTCAAGCTCTGGGCGGGATTCGAACCATGGACCTGCTGCACAGCAGTCCATAGCCAATGCCACTGAGCCATCACTGCTTCATGCCATCAATACTTTAGTCATACTGGCACTTCCCTATTTCACACGTTTTGAAAGAAAACGATCATTAAAACAAAACAGCATTACCAGTGAATGTGTGACGACGAACGTGGCATGGTAGAAGGGCATTTTGCGATTGCCCGCCTGGCTAGCTACCACCCTCAAGTAGAAAATCTGTCGCCAAGCACCTAACGGTGTGTCCCGGCAGCTCTCCTTGGGAGTCAGTGAAATTACAGGCACATAAGACTTAACAACTATGTATGTGTAAAAAAAGTCTCAAAGTGACCGGCGCAGTGCAATTCGTGACTTTTGATGAATTGGATCTGTTATAGGCAGAGGTTAGTCCGCTTAACACCAGGTGGGCCTCGAGCTTGTTCCGTCACAATAACATAAAAAAAACCATAGAATAAGTAGTTATGCAACACTGTTTTGGACGTGCTCTGAGAACAAAAACACCGTAGAAATTTGTTTTACAGAACGGTTTTACAAATTATATTATTTTGTAACCTCGCATAATGAGAAAACCTTGGTGAAGAATTTAGCATAGGACATGTCAGCTTAATAGACGTTTGAAGCGCTCGTAGCGAAGTTTACTTAGCTATTCTCAACCGATCAGCAGAGTTAAGCAACGTCACCCGCGGTCATGAGTTGGATGGGTGACCGCTACTGACATTACTACTGAGCCTTTCCGTGCTTCGGAGGGCACGTTAAGCCGTTGGTCCTGGTTGTAGTCTTAGGATGACAGTCGTTATAGCATGGTGGTAGGGCATTTAGCGAATGCCCGCCTGGCTAGCTACCACCCTCAAGTAGAAAATATGTCGCCAAGCACCTAACGGTATGTTCCGGCAGCTGTCCTTGAGAGCCAGTACTTCTAGGTTAGCCTGAACAACATCTTCGACCACATCATTACTTACCATCAGGTGAGATAGTGGTCAAAGGAAAACCTATCAGGAATAAAAAAAAGTAATGGGAGATAAAATTAGAATTGAATTGTATATCACGCTTTATTAACTAAAGTATACTGTATGTATTGTATCAGCTGTATTGTCCACTGCTGAACACAGCCTTCCCCATAATAGGGTGATTTTTCTGTAATCCCCATAATAGGGGGGATTTTTCTACACTCCCCACGCTTGGCAGACGTCTTATGGATCGCAGTTTAGATATCAGATCCTCAGAAGGCGCTGCTGTCTTATTTTACCTGTAGTCGCCGAAGGAAAGATCGAATCAGCTATTGAAAATTATCTTAAAAACACATACAAAAGTCAACAAGTTGGCAACTTGCAAAAAACTTAGTAATAGTTGATATATAATGTTCTGAAACATCATTTGAAGCTGACCATAATATTACTCGTATATTTGCGGAATGACAACATTCCTTTACTTTGAACTTGTCTTTATGATCGCGTATCAGGAGTCACCAACCTTTTACGATTAAATAAATAACTATAATTAAAATAAGTACCTAAGTTACTTCAAAACGAATTCTCATGCCGCATGCGTATTTTAACTGATTTTATATGAATACTTTCAATATACAAATAATATAGAATATAAGATTGTTGCTGCTAATTAATTAATTAGGAATGCTGCCAGCATGCTGGGCACGCTGCCAACTGGTAGTGGGCTGGAGCATTTGGGCTGCCTGTGAGTCTGCAATGACTTATAGGTTGTCTAAATGCTTTTATTGTAGTAGCTGTAGTATAAAGTTCGTAGTATTTAGTTAACAAAGGCATACCACCGGTGATAAATAAAAGATTAGAATAGTATATAGAATAAATAGAAAAAGATACATCCCATGAACCATAAAATAAGTAATTATAAAACGAAAGGTTTTCCTTGTTTATAAGCAAATTGTTTAAAAAAACTATTAGAACTACCAATCTTAAAACTATTATAACTACATACAAATGTTAGCATAAAATAAAATGTTTGTTGTTTGGACTCTGTTCTCCACAGTAGGATTCCTTGTGTCGTGAAGAGCCAGTTCTTTACAGTATGAATTTATTTATAAACTTTGAAGGTCTCCTTTTAAATAACACTTCTTATTACTAATGTCATGTAAGTGAAGCTATAGCTTATTTAAATGTGGATGCATTGATATAATTGTATACCTTATAGGACAGGATCTATTGAGGTCAATAGTCAATACTCTTGAGTGCTCGCGAGTGCTTATAACCTTAGATTACTGAGTCCAGCTGCAGGGTAATTGCCATGTTTGGATCTAAGCTGCTATGTTAGGGTAATCAGCTGTTATTACTTAGGTAAACAACCTTCAAGACCTTATTTGCATAAAAAGACACCTCTTGCTAGTAAGCTGTGGATAATTGATGGAATTATACTACATTTGCTGCTGCCTGCGTCTGCTGTCTTGTTCCTATGGGAATTGGATCAAAAACTATCGATCTAAACTGTGTTGAACAAAGTAATAGCAAATATACTGAATTAAGTGTGAAAAGGACAATAACAAGACGAAGAGACAAGGAAATCGAACCATGGACCTGCGACACGGCAGTTCATAGCTACCTACCGTTCGGCTTTCATTACCATAATCCCCACGCTTGGCAGGCGTTTCGGGGATCGTTGTGTAAGATCTTCAGAAGTCGCTTCTGCCAATCTTCTTCTTTCATCGCCTCTTACAATCTCACAGACTATGGGGGAGTGCCATTGTAACCAGGCACGCCACGGGGATATTAATTCAATTCAATTCCAATCATTATTCTAATGAAATTGCCGAAGGAAATGCTATGTACTAAACCATCAACAGTACATTGAAAACAAACCAACAAGAAGCAACATTCAGTGAGTCTTTACCGTTGAATATTTTGTAGCCGGCGCCAAAAAGCTTTTAATCAGACCACTCGCGCTTTTAAAAGCAAAACAAGTCGACCCAAAACTGGTATCGATGTGCCACATAACGTTAACAGTACACAATTATAACAGTACTACGTTTTTGCGAGATCCAATCGAGTTCGCGCTCTTGACGAGAAGGTCTCAGGTCGATGCCCTCGCAGGTGCATTGAGAACCTCTCTCTCTTTAATTACTTAGTGTACTAGGCATGGCAGATGATCATCCACTTCCAAAATAAGAGAATAGATTCCCTTCTTGACGCGTACACAGTATGTTTGTGCATAACTTTTGACTGGATAGTGATGTCTCTTTTTTTCATACGTAGATATATTATCTATAGATACCTACGTATGCTTATTTATATCTTCTATGGATTTTCATTTTTGTTATCTTCCTGTGGGACTCGCAAGTGGCGAAAATACTATATTTGAAGCGCTCGTAGCGTTTGCTAAGCTTCTTAACTGTTCAGCAAAGTTAAGCAACGTCCGCCGCGGTCATGAGTTGGATGAGTGACCGCTTGTGACACTACTACTGAGTGCTTCCGTGCTTCGGAGGGCACGCCGTCGGTCCCGGTTGTTGTCTTAGGATGGTAGTCGTTTTATCACGGTGGTAGGCATTTTGCGAATGCCCACCTGGCTAGCTACCACCCTCGAGTAGAAAATCTGTCGCCAAGCACCTAAAGGTGTGTTCTGGTAGCTGTCCTTGAGAGCCAATAATTCTAGATTAGCCTGAACAACATCTTCGACCAGATCATCACTTACCATCAGTTGAGATAGTGGTCAAAGGCTAACCTATTAAGAATTAAAAAAAAATCAGAAGGTGGGAAGCAAAGCCTTCTGAAAAACTTCCATATTACACTACCATCCCCAATACACCTACCAAGCTTTGAGATTATTGCAATTCCCCTCCCGCATAACGGGGGAGGTTCTTGATCTAAGATGGGCGTAAAGGTTCTTCACGTAACTCTCATAACAATTATGGATGTACCTACACTAGGGCATATTGTAAAAGTTCGCCTGGTGATGCATCGATTCGATGCACGATCGAAGGTCTGGAAACAAAGGTCTTTCTGCCGTGGGCTTCGTGCAAATTGTGAGTGCAATGGTAAGACATTATGCTGCTTCTCTGGCTTACTACCACAATCAGGTAGAAAATCTATCACCTCTGTTGCGGTATCCAGTGGAGAGCCAGTAAAGTAAGTTAGTTATTATATACTATTCTAATTCGACCTTCTCATATCTTTGACCACAACATCTCACCAGGTAGGGTAGGAGTCAAAGGCTAGCCTCTAATATTATATCTACTCTAATATTATAATGAGGAAAGATTTGGATTTTTGTATACAATGAATAAACTTCGATTCAGGCCGATTTCAATGAAGTTTGGTATGGAATTAGTTGGAGACCCGGGGAAGGACACAGGATACTTTTTATCCAACTGCGCAAAAGGAAGATAATGGTTTAACACGATAACCGATTAACTCGCAGCCGGAATGCTAGTCAGCATAAAAAAGTTGTTGAATTATAGGTACTCAATATCAGAAATATCAGTTTTAGATTGTACAACATTGTAAAAGAATGATTGACACGCTGTCAGGTCTTCACCCTTCCCATCCAATATAAAAATCACAAAACAATGGGTTAATTACTCATCGGAAGCCAAGGTCCGTATTATTCACTTTAGCTGCGGTCATGCAAGAATAATTAATTAGTAGAGAGAGCAGGGGTGGGGGGGATTTGTAGTCACCTGTACGCTTGGCAGTCATGTGGGATTTTTTGAAGCACTTATACAAAGCTTGTATTGTCTTTGTTGATTTTTTGGGCACTCAACAATACACACAAACAAACTTTGGCGAACATAAATATCGAAGCATGCAACGGAATTTTTAAAGTAATGTTTTAAATAAGTACTATTGCCTTTTCGTCTCTACTGAAACTACTGAATTAATACTATAACATAACACATTATTTATATTTTGTGACATATTATGTCTTACAAAGGATTGCGAACTGTATATAGTAGTCCTGTTACTTAAATTCCACATAGTTTGTGAATGTGTAATAATATAAAGTATCACTCCTTCTTTTACAATAATGTACCTATATATACTTCGAAAATTATTAGGTACAAGCACATCCGCGTGTTAAGTGAAAATCACATTAAAAAAAATGATTCAGGTGTTACTTTGCAGTAATCTGTATTTAATTTAAAGTGAAAACAAATATTTTAAGAAAACATTAAATTTATTCTTAAGAAAACCACTTAGGTATTCTCGATCGCGCGCTCGAAGAATTAAAACCTCTTGATAATGCTTAGGGAAGAATCGAAACGCGCCCAAAAATTCTTCCGTGAGGAAATTAGGCGGAATGGTCACTAGATATAGTTACGTTTATATTTTTAAGTGTTTTTCTAAACTGTTAATTTAATTACAAAATCACAAATATACGATAGGAAAAATTTAAGTCATGTGCGGGATTCGAACCCGCGTCCATCTACCCCTTGAGCCAGAGTTGTTAACTTAATGTTCTCTTAAAATATGTGTTATGATTTAACAAAATTATTACTGCATCCGGTGTGTAAAACCGAAGGAGGGATGTGTGCTGAGTGCTCTAATAATTAGTACATTTATTATATCCCTTTTGAATCATATTATAGTATCCTCTGCATCGTAACTGTCCACTAATTGTTTTATTTTTTCTATCCGTTACCACTAGCAACGATTAAGTAATAGGTATTTCTCCTTAGTTCGTGGTACCATTATGATGCTGCTTACCGGAGTTCTACCGTTAGAGCGCTGACTTGCATACCAATACAATAAAGAAACGGTAAGCACCCAGCACTGACGCAGGCGTTCACAGCTGATTCAATTTCATATTATTGCACGTGATATGACTAGAAATGTTGCATTTGTTGGAAAATAATTGTGTAAAGTCAATGACTTGTAAGATATAGTTTTAAAGTTTTCCTCCCTCATAGGTTTTAGGACTAGTGGCTCTCGGAGCTGTATACCTCGCGAATCTGCCCTGGCATAGCTTACAATTAAGTAAAGGTTGCTGAAACGCTGATATAAAGATATAGATATAAAGAAGTTTTATTAGCCCTTTTGTATATTTTTACAGGCAAGTCCAAGGTACACTTAATACATATTTATACTACTTAAATATATTAAATTCTAATATTGCTGGGGGAATTGGTCACAAAATCCAAATACCATAGTTATATTTCGGAAACTGGTGAAATATTTTTCTATGCGACACAGGTAATTTACGTTTTTTCTTTCCATCCCGGCCCCTTTAAGCTTTTCGGATGACTTAGTTGTTCTAATAAAAAAGTTACTTCTTGATAAGGGTAACGTTAAAATTTTGTTTTTAACATTTAATATAGTTTTTGAATATGGCAAATATAGAGATTTGTTTTTAAGCCCCAAATCTCCCTCAAATAAATCTATAGAATTATCAAACCTCACAAAATTTCACGAGAATCGGTTGAGAAATGCGACCTGCAAAGGAGAACAACCGTACATACGAATTCATTTACGTAAACTAAAGCAGAGACGCTTCGCTTGGACTTCTTCTCGCTCGGAAAAATCTAATCTATCTTGTCTCCATAGAAATATTCGGAGGCCGGTGTTCGAGACAAGACCCCAACGTGGACTCGTGCCTGCTCCGGAGCTTCAACTCTTTGCTGACCTACCTGAAGGGCGGAGCTCCCGAATTTGGAATCGAAGAGGTATTAAATTAAATATTATCATCATCATCAACAGCAATAAACACTGTTGCACAAAGATGAATATAAAAAAAAACCCTTAAAATATAAAGCTAGAATCGCTTGTTCGATGTATATACATAATCATGTATACCCCCGACGGGGTGGGTAGACTACATGTCTATACGTTCTCGGACCCACGTAACAAGGGTTGAGCCAATTACCATTCAGCGGGCAGTCTACAGACTTACTGACCTACTGCATTTTTTTGTCAGAAAAACCCAATTAATATAATAGATAACCGACCGGACTTGAATTTCCCAGAACTTTCAGATTTCAAAACAATACTTAACGCCGCTATATTAACCATTTACACTCACATGTTGGTAAGTGATGATGATGTGGTCGAAAATATTCTTCAAGCTAAGTCTACAGTCAATAGAACTGGTTCTCAAGGATGTCTTCGGACCGCCGCTAGTTAGGCGACAAATTTTAACTTGAGGATAGTAGCCCGGCTAGGTACAGCACGGCAGTATTTCCAAAATACCATATTACATAGTCATGAACCCTGAGCACGACTCCCACTGCAACTGTGCTATATCATAGCTCCAATTGTGCTAAATATATGTGTTGTCTTTTCAGTCGGAGCCAATAGTAATCGATGAGCTCTCAATCGCGTTGGGCGGCGGTCCAGATGGTTACAGAGCTACTTTCAAAGACATTCATGCCCTCGGAGCGTCTAACATGACCATCACTAATGTCAGGTGAGTAAAGGTTTTACTGAAGAAACACCGTTGACACACTGTAAATGACACAGTGACACGCTGAAGCAAGAGAGTAATAAAAATTTCAACGGCAGACTGTAGTCATCACATGACGTTAAAGAGTTGCGATGAATATTCGGCCGCTATTCGGTATTCGGCGTCTTTTCGGTATTTGGCCTATTTGCTACTTCTTAATTTTTGGCCGAATACCCAATACTTGAAGTTTAAAAAAAAAGGCCAAAATACAATTTAAAGGAACACTAGCACACTAATGGGTTCTCATATGACTCGGGAATTGAATCCAGGACACCTGCACATCAGACAAATATATCACATACTCTAACCCGATATAATTTCGGTTTCTGCTTTCTGTAGGTTATAGAAAACCTGGGCTCAAATGATTTATGAGAGTATTAGTTATCTGGTAGGTTATCCTTTGGCTACTATCTCACCAAGACTTCGGCCGAAGATATTGTTCAGGCCAACCTTAAATTACTGGATCTTAAAGACAGCTGCCGGCCCTTGAGTGCTTGGAGACAGATTTTCTACTTGAAGGCCAGCCAGGCGGTCATTGGCCTAAATCTGAATGCTCTATCATCATGCAAAACTTCGGTTAGTTTAGATGGTACATGGTGTACTTGGCGTTACAATTGGAAAGAGTTTTCTTATAAAATGCATGTTTCATCAGGACGAATTTTGTCAGGACAGCCGAATATTCCGCATTTATATACTATTCGTCGCAACACTATTAAAAAGTTATGTCATGGCAGGGCTTGCGTTATGTGTCAAATTGCCTGCCGCATTGTAGCATGCCACAAGATGACGCATGTCGTTGTTGCACCGTGTTAGAAAGCATAAGCACCTTCTAAACATCAGATAAACCTAACTGCTAAAAATTAAAAATAATTCTCCTATTGTTTGTAATAATTCTATGGACTATGAACTACCTGGCTCTCAAGGAAAGAACACGCAAAGCTTACGTGTTTATATTATTTAATTAAGCATGACATAATGGCTTTGCTTTCCAGTTATTTAAGACAAAACAAATAATTCGAGATTATTCTATAGGCTGTTTAAGTTCACCGTTGTCTTTACCGATAATAACGCCATTTAGGGTAAATATTGACGTACAAAGAGTTTGAAGATCAAGTAGGTATGTACCTCCAAAAATAACTGCGCATTTTTTATTTTTTTTATGCCTGGTAGGTCAGCCTTTGACCACTATCTCACCTGATGGTAAGTGATGATGTGGTCGAAGATGTTGTTCAGGCTAACCTAGAAGTACTGGCTCACAAGGACAGCTGCCGGAACAAACCGTTAGGTGCTTTGCAACAGATTGTGGTAGCTAGCCAGGTGGGCATTCGCAAAATGCCCTAACACCATGCTATAACGACTGCCATCCTAAGGCAACAACCGGGACCGACGGCTTAACGTGCCTTCCGAAACACGGAAACGTCAGTAGTAATGTCACTAGCGGTCACCCATCCAACTCATGACCGCGGGCGACGTTGCTTAACTTTGCTGATCGGTTGTGAACAGCTAAGTAAACTTCGCTACGAGCGCTTCAAGCTTTGAGTATACATTCCTGCCTTAGGAATGTATACTCAAAGGCTTCAAGTGTGTATTCCGTATTAGTATGCAGCTTTCATAGTCCAGTATCAATATTATTCTGAAATAAGGGTGAACTCGCTGATCAATTCTCCATACAAACGTTCAAGGGTGATACTTTCATACTGTAGATTCGATTTGTCTTCATTATCTATATAGACTTGTATCATTATTACATTTTTCGAGACATAATTTTCAAATTAACATTTTTTACCATATTTGTAACGATACAAGCCAATTTCAGTTTTTTTTTTGTTCATTACATAGAAATGTATTGCTTTCTCTTTTCTGTGGTTCAGGACCTAGAATATCAAATAAAGGACTGATCACCCTTCGTCGTAAATCGTTTCGAAAATGTTGTTTCGTATGGAAAAGTGACCAACCAACCTTAAGTAATAAACAAGTACATAGATTTGATTAAGACTTCTTCCCTTACACTTAATTCATTAAAAATTAATTACAAGGTGCAGTTCAGATAACCCATAAGTATTATGTTATGATATAATTAAATTACACAGTTAAAGATTTTTCATTGTTATTGTCACAGATAACATAACTTTATTTAAAACTTCTTCTTCTTCGTCGTATTCTTCATGTCTGAAGGTCGTGCCCGTCTTGAAATGTCTCAACGGAGACGTTTGTCAGCTGCTTCCACTCCATTCTGTCCTCGGCTTGTTTCAGGGCGTTAGGCAGGGTAAGTCCCGTTATGGCCTTAATTTGGGCAGACCAACGGGTAGGTGAGCGACCCCGTGGCCTTTTCCCCTCTATTTTTCCTACTATAACCAGCTTGTCCAAATTATCTGGTTGTGTCCGGGCGATATGACCTAAGTATCTTAGAACTCGTTGGTAGCAAATTGTAGATAATCTGGTTTCGATCTTAAGTTGATCCAGAATAGATCTGTTTGTTCGTTTTATATTTAAAACTACAGCTGTGAATAAACAGGCTGTGAAAGTCCACCTTGATTATACAATCTAGGTGGACTTTATTCTTTAGGCTTGCATCAGCATTTTTTTTTAATTATATACTGTCATAAATTATTTATAGTGTTTACAAATAAACCTGATATAAAACTTTTAAATGATTGAGCAAATATTTTTACAGCATCAGCTGTAGGTTAGCCTTATAATATCATCGCACATCATATAACATCAAAAAGCGAGACGCCAACCGTTGAACAAACGCCTTCACCATTAGGGCAGGGTGTCCATAATACCTACGCCTGGCAGGCGTCTTGGAAATCGGAGTATGCCGTTGCTGCTCACATTCTGATATTTTTCGCTTCGTCGCGTCACCTGCTACGACTTTAAACATTTGATATTCGATGATATGGTCAAGGATGGTAGAAATGCCTCAATAAATTAATCGAAGAATATTAAATTTATTGTTAAACTGTGAATAGTATATTCACAACTTAGGTGTTACCCAGAATTTGAACTATCAATCTCAATGACAGCTAACACAAATAGTGGGGGTGGTTATGTACGGTGACAGATTTTCTACTTGAGAGTGGTAGCTAACCAGGCGAGCATTCGCAAAATGCCCTTACCTTACCCACGGTGGAATCCGAATCGTTCCCCCGGCGCACATTGCCACTTGGCCATCAATGCTATTATGATAAACACCTACAAACCGCTGAAGATTAAAAACATTTTATAAAAGGGCAGACCCTTTTATAAAATGTTTATATTTAACGGTTATCCGCGTCTTATTTAATTTCAATCGGTGAAATTGAGCCGAAAAATAATTTTGTGCTTATTTATACAATTTAAATCTTGAGGTCAATCGTTATAAATGTATAACTTTTGATAGTTCTACATCAAATGCGAATGGTTTCATCTTGAAATCCGATTTTTGTCATGTCAATCATACTTGTGCGTTCCGGATGGATTCGTGTGCCGAAGACGCCTGCCAAGGTTGTTGGCATTGCCTCACGCGCGGACCAACCTCCTACGAGTGGCGCCTCTTACGCGAGCATATCGCACTCTCAATGACATTGCGGATGAAATAGACTTATTTAGCTGTGACCCGAGTGAATTCACAAACGTAGCTTTGAGAATTTTATGTTTTTTTGTTAATGTATAAATCGCTACACTGTCGCATTGGGTTGAGTACCTGTAATGATAGCTGTAAGTTTGGATAATAAATAAATAAAATAAAACAATTTTGATCCGCGGCACAAACGTAAACGGCGGAACCTGTTATGTTATTGTGACGGAACAAGCACGAGGCCCACCTGATGTTAAGTGGACTAACCTCTACCTATTACAGACACATTTCGTCAACGACGAATTGCACTGTGCCCGTCACACTGAGACGTACAGTTGTTAGGTCCCATGTTAATGTAATTTTTCTGGTTCGCAAGGACTGCTGCCGGAACACACTTTTAGGTGCTTGTCTACAGATTTTCTACTTGAGGGTGGTCGCTAGCCAGTCGGGCATTCGCAAAGCCCTTTCAACATGCGGTGAAGCTCAAGTCGGCGCGGCGGGGATCGAACCAGGTTACTGCGGCGCGGCAGTCCATAGCTATTACCGCTCGGCCATCATTGCTTCAATTATATGATTAGGTATAACAAAACAAACCAAAATTGATGCATTAGTGAAACAGAAATACATTTAAAACTCAGATCATTCTAGCTGCTTTCAAAATCCATTACCTACAACAAAAGCTTATAACAAAACTCGTTCTTAGAAACCCATGTTTACGACCAACCATTACGAACAACACGCAGGTCAAGCTACCGCTGGAATGTAAGGAAATGGTCATTCACCATATTTCCTCAACATCATTCCAAGCACGTTTCGATGACGCATGAGATATGCATTGTATGGTTCCTCAACTCATCACTTACACTTTACGAGGGTTAAGAGACAAAGACATAAATAACATCCTCGCGTGTTTTGTTCGATGAATCAGGCAATTGTTTGACAATGTATGCAAATATATGTACTTATAACTATGTATATAGTTACGGCCGCTAATTTGAGGAAGGCTGCGGTTTCATATACCTACTTACTTACATTGTACAAAGCATATAATATTGTATGTAAATAGGTACCGAAGAAATATATAATAGTAACGTAAAGATGGAAAAGATTTTATGAAAATTTAGTAAACCTCATATAAATACACTTTAAAAAACAATATAACTTTCAGCGGGACTTAACACACGACAGAATAAACCATCCTGTCGGAACAGGTCAGCCTTTGACCACTATCTCACCTGATGTTAAGTGATATGGTCGAAGATGTTGTTCAGGCCTATAATTATATACTGAAATGATAATTGGCAACTTGTAACTAAAACAAGTCTACGCATCCAATATCGTCCACAAATGTACGTTCAAGATAGCCTTTGGCACATATATTTGAGTTTAAAACAAAGCCCCACAGTCCATAAATATATTTATTATTTAGTAACCGGCTAGGACTCACGTAATATTTACCGGATATTGCTCCGACCAGTTTCGAACTTATTTGAAGTTCTTCGTCTGGGAGTCACGATTGTGCACAGCGGCGAGCGCGGGCCTCAGCACGTAACTTAAATATATTACCATTATAAAGGGACCTGTAGAATATGACGATATATTTTTAAATTGCATAATTTTTTTAAGAAGATAAGAATACAAAATATTTTCTTCTTTCATACTAATAAGATGATATCATAACCCTACATTAGAAGAATTTTTTTTTTAAGAACGGCGAGTTTATTTTTTTTATCTTGACCTCAAGCAATAATATTGACGATGTAAACCTATGTACCGAGTTGGTCATAAACAACTCGTTAGCACAATCATTCAACTTTCTCTTGACTAAACTAAACTAAAACAATGAACGCGTTCAATAGCATAGTACTCGTGTGTAGCTTGGACGTGAAACTGTTTAATAGACCCACTTTCAAATGCACAATGTATACTCATACGTGCAGTAATATTATTATATCTATCTACGCATCCGATAAGTAGATCGTAGGCTTTATTAGCGATGTTAGACCTCACTACATAGTATAAAACAAAGTCGCTTTCTCTGTCCCTATATCCCTATGTATGCTTAAATCTTTTAAACTACGCATCGGATTTTGATGCGGTTTTTTTTAATAGATAGAGTGATTTAAGAGGAAGGTTTATATGTATAATAACATCCATTAAATAGTAGAGAAATACTGTTATTTTTGAGGTTTCTAATGTGATGTCGTAAATAATTACATTTTTTCCGCTTACATTGCAAACGCAGGCTGAACCCTACGAGATTTATCAAAATAATGTACTAAGTATTGTACACATTGAAAAGGTCGACAGAAAACTCTGCTATGGTATATGTCTATTTCTGATGGATATCCTACAAAAACATTTTTTTGTCATTTATTTTTTACGACAAATAATGGCAAATTTTCGATGCAATTTTAACCAATACAGCAATAATCCTTATCTAATTAAATACCTTAAATACATTGTTGATTTAATTATAGATCTATATATTACAGCATACGATTAAAATGAATATTTTCGAAAATATTACAGATTTAAAAATTGCGGGACGTAGCGTTTGCGGCGGTTCCGGCCTGACATAGCTTATATATTTTATACCCGTGCGAAGCCGGAGCGGGCCGTTAGTTATGTTATATTATTCGACTTCTTTCTCATGGTGAATTTCAAATAACAGGTGTATACATAGACGTAGGATTTTTTCGCTATGCTCTAAGCCTATGGGTATATATGACCCGTATAACTGTATACAATAGACAATTAAATTATGATATGCCTTTGCCATCATAGGACCAACGTCAAAGCTAGTGTCCTCTTTAGTCTGTGGTAGCTGTTTAAAATTTATAAGATTTCTGTAGTTAAAATGAAAAACTCATTGGTTTGACTTATATGACATATTATGATAACAGCTGTAGACAT
This sequence comes from Plagodis pulveraria, assembly GCA_963890685.1. Taxonomy (NCBI): domain Eukaryota; kingdom Metazoa; phylum Arthropoda; class Insecta; order Lepidoptera; family Geometridae; genus Plagodis; species Plagodis pulveraria. The sequence goes on from OY982950.1 coordinate 10,766,794, forward strand.
CATATAATCATGTAATATCAACTGTAACAAAGTAAACATATATATATTTTTTATTGTTTTTTTTTAGCATTAAGAATGTTTATATAAAATTGAATGTGGTAATTTACACCACGTGTTCCCGCTGTCCCCATTTTTTTTTTCTCATCGTTGAGCTATAATTGTTGAGCTACACCGCTAAATTCGACGCTGTACCATAGAACATATAATAATACTGCTGTACCACAGAATAAAAAGTGCGGTTAAACCTTGATTAGATGTTTTGCTTCGCTACGTCCGTCCGCATGTCAAATTTAATAAAAGTAAATACCACGGCAAATTTAAAATACTGCAACATCTTTTGACGTTAAGGCGACAAGGGCATATCCTATTATGTTGGTTACATAGATTAAATTTGTCATCGTATTGTTATACCTTAGCTTCGTTAGTATTATGTCATCTGTAGTTTGATGAAATTGACCTTTACAGTCCCACCAACTTATCTGTTCAGGCGGCAGAAAAAAGAACTACAACAGTTTGTAGTTGATTTCCTTGACCAGCAGCGCCCTCGCGAACTGCACAGTTAAGTTGGTGGTACTATAGACAAGTCAAGTGGATTTATCCGACTTGACATATACCATAAAGTAACTTTGTATATATATATACCTGATCAAGTTGCTCGAGTGGAGTATTCCTAGAAATCCTGAGCTTGATTTCCAAGTATAGGTAAGGTAAGTATAGGTATAACGGGTTTTTCTGACAAATACATTCTCAGTTGCCGTTCAAAGTATGACTATTGATTCTGTACCCGTTAGATGACAAAAGGTTTATCCTCTATGGGACCTGAACACTAAACTGTCGGAGAGTGGATTTAATTGTGTATCTCTTCCTATCTTTTCGGGAAAATGTATAGGTGGCTTCACTCGACTGGAATTTGGTAACAATCAATCTCGGAAACTTATACTTTAGTAGGTGCACCTATTTCTACCGCCAAGCAATAATGCGGCCGGTGTAAAGGGTGTGGTGCCGGTAAAATTACAGGCATATTAGATTTAAGAACTTTATGTACTCATCAGAATGATGGGCGCAGTGCAGGTCAGCGGGTGCCTGGTTCGAACCCCACCGCCGGCTTGAGCTTGACCGTATGATGGAAAAGCATTTTGCGATTGCCTGTCTGGCTAGCTACCACCTTCAGTGAAATAACAGGCACATGAGACTTAACAACTATGTCTCAAGGTGACGGGCGCAGTGCAATTCGTCACTTGTGATTAAATGCATCTGTTCTAGGCTGTAGCCCGCTTAACATCAAGTAGGTCTCGTTACCCCGCTTAACATCAGCTTGTTCGGTCAAGATAACATAAAAAAGTGCAGCTTATCACTTGTGACGATCTGCATCTGTTATAGGCAAAATTTACCCCTTAAAACCAGTTGGGCCTCATCCTTATAACAACACGGAACCTTAAGAAAAATACATCGCAGTCTGAATTATTTTTTGCTATATAACACAACATCAATTTTTTACAGTAAAACCTTGTCAATTCTAGATCAGACCTGGAAACCCACCAGTTCCAGCTGACATTGTACGGGCCACACATCAGCGCACGCGCCCGCTACCGCTCCTCAGGTGTGCTGCTCCTCGTCAGAGCTTCCGGCGGTGGTGACTACTGGGGCGAATATGGTAAGTTATTGTATAGTATAAACTTGTCTTATTAATTAGGTATATTTTTATGTAATCCCCAATCATCCCCATAAACCAATGAAATATAATCTTCTTTGATGATTCCATTATTTTACCTGGTTATCTTATAAGGATCAAAAGATTCCAGCCCAACAATATTTAGATGGACGGACAGCGTGTAGGCTTACATAGTAATAGGGACCAGTTTTTTGAATAGTAAGTTTTTTTTTTTAATTTATTGTGAAGGAACAAGCGCGAGGTCCACCTGATGTTAAGCGGTATCCTGTACCTATAACAGATGCATTTCATCACAGGTGACGAACTGCACTGCGCCCATCACCTCGAAATGAGACTTGACATACCTGTTAAGTCTAATTTTGCTTGTTATTTCACTGGCTCTCAAGGACTGCTGCCGGAACACACCGTTAGGTGCTTGGCGACAGATTTTCTACTTGAGGGTGGTTGCTAGCCAGGCGGGCATTCGCAAAATGCTCTTCCACCATGCGGCGAAGTCAATAGAGACCAATATGTTAACGCATCTTTATCAGCCATCTGTTAACGCATCAATGCGCAGTAATGCCGTTGGTATGGCAGATGTCTATGAGGGAAGGAATCCGCTTACAATGCAGCGGGCCTTCATCTTGTTTACTAAAACAAAATCAACACATAGCTGTGAATTAGAATAGAAATAGAGTCATTGTAAACTGCCAACTTCTGAATTCCACCAGCGCACAGCTCGCCATCGACTGGATATTGACCCCCACTACCTTGAGCTTCTCCGCTCGACTACGCAACGTTTCCCTAGACTGTCTACCGCGCACTATAAAGATTTAGAGGGCACTTCGAAGCAATGATGGCCGAGCGGTTATAGCTATGGAATGCCGTGCCGCAGTACTCTGGTTCGATCCCTACCGCCGGCTTGAGCTTCAACGCATGGTGGAAGGGCATTTTGCGATTGCCCGCCTGGCTACCACACTCAAGTAGAAAATCTGTCACCAAGCACCTAACGGTGTGTCCGGCAGCAGTCCTTGAGAGCCAGTGAAATTACAGGCACATGAGACTTAACAACTGTGTCTCAAAGTGACGTGCAATTCGTGACTTGTGATGAAATGCATCTGTTATAGGCAGAGGATACCGCTTAACATCAGGTGGGCCTAGAGCTTGTTCCGAAACTATGACATACAAAAAAAATTCCCGCCGAGGTCTTTTCTATGAGAAACGATATGGGGTTGTTTAAAAAGCGTCATAAGATTCCTTAAAGGTCAGCAGTGCGTTGGTAACCCCTGGTGTTACGGTGACCACTTTCCCTCAGGTGGGCCTCCTGCCTGTCTATCTACTATTAGTGAATAAAAAAAATAACACTGCCTATATGACCAATTTATCTAAAAATCTTTTCGTATGTTACATTCAAGTTAATCAGTTTCACAATTAGATTCGTCCTCACAACGAGTACTTCTGAATTTACTGATATTGGCCCAAATAATTTTGTCGTTTAGATTTCGTATGTGAAGTGCTCGTAGCGAAGTTTGCTTAGCTGTTCTTAACTGATCAGCAAAGTTAAGCAACGTCCGCCGCGGTCAAGACTTGGATGGGTGACCGCTTGTGACATAACTACTGAGCGCTTCCGTGCTTCGGAGGGCACGTTAACCCGTCGGTCCCGATTGTCGTCTTACGATGGCAGTCGTTATAGCATGATGGTAGGGCATTTTACGAATGACCGCCTAGCTAGCTACCACCCTCAAGTAGAAAATCTGTCGCCAAGCACCGAACGGTGTGTTCCGGCAGCTGTCCTTGAGAGCCAGTAATTCTAGGTTAGCCTGAACAACATCTTCTTCGACCACATCATCACTTACCATCAGGTGAGATAGCTAGCAAGCATAAAAAAAAAGTCCTGAATCAACTAAATTAATCCTAGGGCATTTAAAAGGTTTTTTTTTTTTGCGTTACACTTGAATTTTAACTCATGAAACATACCCGTAGTACCAAATGAAGGTATCAAATTTCTGTGTTGAATAAAATGAAAGTAAGGCTGGGGTATGATAAGAACCAGGCTAGTTCAGGCTTACGTGAGGACTATCAAGAATGTTAGATCTCAACCATAATGGCAGTTTTCTCTGCAGAGTTACACTCAGATGTAGCACAACAGAAGTAAAACCTCAAACCTCATATAATTTCAGATGGTGTCAAAGCGAAGGTGTACTTCCGTGGCGCCCCCTACGAACGCGATGGCCGCACTTACTTGAAACTTCAGCAGCTGAAGCTGGATTTCACAGTCAAGGACATCCAGATGGGCGTCGAGAACCTGCAAAACAGTAATGCTGTACTGGGTAAGTTAACCCCACAATTTAACTTTCAGTTATTTGATGTGAAACACCTCGTGTATCATCTAGGTAATAATTAGATAAGCTCATTGAACTCTAAATATTTTGGGTATTCTACGTAAAATATATCTGGAATATCCCGGAAAACAACTGTGGTTTAAATTTAAAACAAAAGGTTTGCAAGCTCCTGAATCAACTAAATTAATCCTAGGGCAATTAAATAAATGCTGATATTATTACACTCACATTTTCGCTCACTACGAGTGCGTTTAGTTTCTAGTAAGTATTGGTATTAGTTCAGCGGTAAACGACATGGCTCTAATGGTGTATGTAATAGAAAAAATAGAATAAATAGATATTGCATAACGCACCTTCCAAATTTGGCCATGTGAGACTGTGGCCTGAAAGTCTTTTTTATTAAAACTGGATATGAGATATGAGTTAAATAATAATACTCTTTCACAGCATTCTAATAGATAAATCACGAACAAGTTTTTGTAACACACTTGAGGTGGATGAAAAGTCAAGCGAACGCAAACGTTACCACGGTGAAGTGTACCGTGCGGCGCAACAATATGATGCGATATTTCTAAATGCCTAACCAAGAAACCAATCCAATTGAATTTGGAAGATAGTTAATTTTGTTAATTGGAACTTGATGAGTCCGAAATCAAAGCGGTAACTGCATGAGAGTAACTTACACTACATTACATATTTATTCGTAGTTGCAAACCGTTTCATTTGAATGGAGTGATTAATGATTATTTATCTTATCTACCTATTCGGCAATCAGAAAAGAGCAGAACGTAGAAAATTATTTGTTGAGGGATCGACACATATTTGCCGAATCGTGGATGTTAAGACCCCTGCCAGCCCTATTGGGATAGTCATATGGATATTAAAATATGATGTTATTTTATAACTTCATTCCTAATTAATATACTCGTAGAGTCATAATTAGAATATTGAAGCGGGGTTGGAAAAGCATCTCTCTGGTCATCATAAAGATGACCATTAGAGTAGCTTATGGCTGCATATGGTTATTACTTATTGATTCCATATTCGCTTTCCATCAGGTGTGATTGAGTTTCAGAGTGAAGTCACTTTGAACAACTAACATAAAAAGATTACCGTGTAGGTTTTCTTAAGTATTACCAATAAAGTAAACATAAAATTTCTATCCCCATACGATGGTTCAGAACGAAAGTATTTTATTAAGGAAATTAGAGTCATACGTCATATGTCACGTTGGCTTAGCGGCACAGGACTATAGTTTTGTTCCCTCTCTATATTTTTTTAATATGTTACCATAAAATGTCTTCAAATTACTCGTATTTATAAAAAAAAAACTTGTTGCCCTCAACAGAAGCGGCACTGAACCTCTTCATCAACACGAACGCCCAAGAGCTCCTGAAGGAGATGAAGCCAGAGCTGAAGCGGGACCTGGCGGAGAAGATATCTCGTTTCTTGGAACATGTCCTAGATCACATACCATATGACGACTGGATTGTTGACTAACTTTATAACAGTATTTAGAAATAAGTAGAATAGATTAAATGTCAACAAAAATAATCTATAGGCTCCTCGTTAGTGATCATGTGATTTGACTCTCTTACGTACAAAAAACAAATAGCTAGTAAGATTTAAATAGCAAGTAATCTTTTATCAAATTGTGCTGCAAATGATATTCATTTCTTGGTTTACGAGTACTTTCTCTCCGCTGAGATAAATCAATAGAGTATACTGTCAAAACAAGAAAATAATCTATAGCCTCCTCGTTAGTGATTATGTGATTTAACACTCTTACGTACAAAAAAATAACAAATGCATAGTAAGATTCTAATAGCTAGTAATCTTATGTCAAATTTCCCTGCCAATGATATTCATTTTTGGTTTCCGAATACTTTTTCTCCGCTGAGATAAATCAATAGAGTATTCTGTCAAAACAAGAAAATAATCTATAGCCTCCTCGTTAGTGATCATGTGATTTGGCACTCTTACGTACAAAAAAAATAAATGCATAGTAAGATTCAAATAGCAAGTAATCTTATGTCAAATTTTGCTGCCAATGATATTCATTTTTGGTTTACGAATACTTTTTCTCTGCTGAGATATATCAATAGAGTATTCTGTCAAAACAAGAAAATAATCTATAGCCTCCTCGTTAAAGTGCGGCCGGTGAGAGAATGCGTTTGACAGTTCATTTTATTAATATGGTTTTCCCGACCCAAATGTAGTCATAGCAAGAGCATAGATTCCACGTCATCATATCCATAGACACTATAAGTCCGGGATTAAAACTCCTTTGATGACAACTCGATAATTAAAAAGTTTTTCATTATTCGTTGACAGCCAGTTAGATTGCTTAATTTTTCATAAATATCATGACGTATTAACAGCTGAAAAGGTGGTCATAGGCTCCTTATTCCTGGCTTCCGCTTATTCATATGCGACTAGTAAGCTTCAATAATTAAAATGGTGCTAAAATACGAGCGTCGTCCTTATGTAATACGTGCGTTGTGATGTAAATTTGTAAATGATAGGTACAGTTATTATACATAATTACATATAGACAGACTTACAAAACGAACACAAATTATTATTTTCTACGAATTGGGAGGGAAAGTCTACTATTTATTAAAAAAAAACTTTCAATGAGTTTTCCATCTCTCCCAAGTAGGTTATAATATCATGCAACTATAACCTATGATTGTTTTACTCGAACCTACATATTATTAACATTTTGATAGATATCATTAACGATCACCAAGATAACACTTCAAAAATGATAGATATTGAGCTAATAAGTTTACATTTCAAAAACTCATCAAGTTAAACGATGGTTTAATAAATCAAATAAAAAAGGAAGATAGGGTACGCTCTAATATCAAGACAATATAATGTGGAAAAAATTTAACATAAGCATATAATGCACACAGCTACCCTTCCATTTTATATGATACCTTTTAAGGTTGAACTGGCCGGTCACTTCTCCATACAAACGTCGTAGGATGATCACTCCCTTATTTGAGATTTTAGGTCCAGACTTAAGCATAATACCGATTGATATCGTCATTATCTAGGCTTGTATGATGCCAAAATTTTAAAAAGATAATTAAGTTGTAATTTATGATCCTCGATAACTTTATATGAAAATGTTTCGAGGCTCATAATTCTCAAGTTAATTATTTTATTGAGATTTCGGCATCATACAAGCCTAGATAATGACGAGATCAATCGGTATTATGCTTTATTTTGGACCTAAATCCTCACATAAGCGAGTGATCACCCTACGACGTTTGTATAGAAAACGGGCCAGCCAGTTCACCCTTAAGAGTGACAACGACAAGCATGCAGTAAAAGCACAAACGCAAACCACTGAGACTCAATCCGAAGACGTCGCCTGATTTGGCATTGCCATGTTAGAAGTACGTGTGCTGTTTCTCCCGGTTCTAATGAGATAATCCCAGTGATTGACATTACGGTAAATTTTAGTGACAAAATTAACTTATTTGTATTGTTGTATTATTTGAGGCGTGTTTGATGTAAGTATAGTCGTAAAATTTAGGTAAGTATTATATTTAATTAGACAATAAAGTATTTCTATAAAGACAATAATAGTATTAAAATATACAATGTGTGTTTATTTGTTTACCTAACGAAACGAAATTCCTGAACATTATACTAAGTATATTCTTAGAAGTACTATTGCATTTGGTTATGTAAATAGTAAATATAAACGCTAAAAAGTGTTAATTGTAATAATAATAATAATTTATTTAAAAAGATTCAGCTATAACTATTTAACGTTTTGTGTTTGCGCTTTGGTGTAGGAACGGATACAGTGGAAATATCCAACGTGTAAGAAATAAGAAGCAAACAAGAATATCAGGAACACTGCCTCTAATTGGCTGTTTGTGCATGACGTTAAAACTAATATAAGTACCGAATGACATGATATTTTTTTATGTTACTGTGACGGAACAAGCTCACGAATTGCACTGCGCCCGTCACTTTGAGATATAGTTGTTAAGTCTGTGTAGGCCTGTAATTTCACTGGCTTTTAAGGACTGCTGCCGGAACACACCGTTAGTTGCTTGGCGACAGATTTTCTACTTGAGGGTTGTTAGGCTAGCCAGCCGGGCAATCGCAAAATGCCCTTCCACCATACGGTGAAGCTCAAGCCGGCGGGGGGATCGAAACAGGGACCTGCGGCACGGCAGTCCATAGCCATGCCACGGCCATGATTGCTTCTAAAACTTCTTGACATATATTCTAAATTTCAGTAGTCTTAGTTAAGATACTAGTTAGTTATCCAGAATAATGAAGATTCCGGAATAAAGAGACAAGACGAAGCTGGCGTGATGCGAAATATTGGATTGGACCTCGAGATGTAAAAGCAGTTTGTAAGGAGTGAAGGGAGGCCTTCGGCCAGCACTGAGATGACCCGTTCTAGTTATAATAAATAAATCTTTATATATAAAAATTACGTGTCACGTTGTTTGTCCGCGATGGATTCCTTAACTACTGAACCAATTTTAAATGTATTTGCACACCGTGTGCAATTTAATCCAAATTGAAAGATAGGATAGCTTACATCTCAATTTATAGTCGCAATATTTTTATATTGCAAATTATTTGTCTGGCAGTCACAATTATCTAACTAGCTCCAAGCGATTCTAACAGATGGCGATGTCTGTTGACTGGATTGAGGAAGTATTCAATTGATGGCGCTATGTTACAAACAAACGTTTCATATAACATACAATTTAATAACATTAATTTATATTGGAAAATAACGTTTGCCGGGCCAGCTAGTAATTGTTATAAATCCTAATGTAATCTATGTTTTGCTGTCTCAAAAGTATCCTCCGGCCTGCCGGATTTACCTTATCTGTCCCATCCGGCCTGCCGGAGAGCGGTCATAGTCGTGTTTACATATTCACCATAAAATCTGCGTAAGTTCGATTTTCATAATTCAAACGGTTTTCGTGAGGATGGATCCTTGGCTATACGAGAAAAAATCCATAATATTCAGATATAACAGAAAGTATGTTTAAAACTGATATGAAATCTGAAACCAGCTCAAATTACATTTTGGCGCCAAAATATTGTTTATATTTATGTCATTTAAAAATAATCTCGTAACTACTTCTAAAGTAATTAACCTAGAAAGCTGTAATTTTGCATTTGTATAGGCAACAAGTCAATAACGATATTAAAAGAAATTAAAAGGATAAGGATTGATATCTTTTTTCTTTATGTATTTTTTTATTTGACCCCCGTTTTTGTCCCGGCCGGAATTCCAGTGGTCTAAAAAAAAGGTTTAGTGTGAAGCTTGTATTTATCCGATCGTTATTATTCAAACGTTGTTAGTAAGCTACTATCATTGGCTATACAACAAAAAAACCGCATCACTCTATGGTAACGAGAAGTTACTCAAATCATGAAATGAAAAAAAATAACTTTCACTCGATGCATTTTGCCGCGCAAACACTCACCGATCGAAACTTATGTAATAAATAATCTCGTAACTACTTTTAAACCTATAAATCTAAACATCTGAAATAATTCAGGTGTATAGATTACATGTAAATAATCATATCAAAAGAAAAACCAAATTCGTAGGTGGTATAGTTTTTGAGAAAAAAAATAAAATGCACTTATGAACAGTTTTCCCGCCAAAATTCTTTAAAAAAATCGCGTTGTTTTAATCTCGTTACTACTTATAAAATATTTATCCTTACAATTTGGTATAATTCATGGGTAAAGAACCATAATAAATACTCACATTAAAAAAAAAACAAAGTTGTAGGTGGAATAGTTTCAGAAAAAAAAATTATTAAAAAAAATATAAAAAATGCTGTTTCCCGCCATTTTCGTCGTCTGTTCAAACCCCTTTTCCTGTAAAATTTTCCATGAAAAGGTCTATTTTCATTTATTTTCCCGTAAAGCGAATATGATGAGAATTGCATTGGTACCAAGAAGTTTATATGTTGATTGGAGACTGCCACAAATAAACTCGATTAAAAAACAAAAATCTGGAAAAATATATTTTTATTCGCTGTTTGATCCACTCAAACTAAATGGATGAAAATGTTATTTTTGTATGGGATAGGTAATATATTAGGGTATGGGGATATTAGGGTGACATGTTTAGGTATTGGAAAACTACTTAGTACTACAAAAAAACGTTACGGGGCGTCGCGGGAAAAAAAACGTGGACATTTCGGTCGTATGGGTCGTACCCCATGGACAGATTTGTACATACGAGGGGCGCGATAGGAAAAATTTGTTCCTCGGCCAGAATTCAACTCCTTGACAATTCATTCCTGCGGCCGGAATATGCTTTGCCAATCTGAGCTATACCTAATATAACCTATTGATAATAAACTGTATTTCATACACACTGAAACGTAAAGATCTAATATGGTAAATTCAAATTAACCTGCAAACAAGACTAATGTTTGAAGTGCTCCTAGTGGAGAGTTAGTGGTTCATTAGGTTTAGTAATGTCCGCTGCGGTATTCGTGACTGATAGGTATTGGCATATGCAGCTAAGTGCTTCTGTGCTTCGGAAGGCACGTTATAATCCGTCGTCCCGGTTGTTGTCTTAGGATGGCAGTGTTTTTCGGATCGTTATATCATGGTGGCAGAGTTATGTGATAGCTCACCACCCTCAAAAAAAATCTGTTACTATGCACCTAACGGTGTGCACCTATACATTCCTTGAGAGCCAGGAATTGAACAATATCGCTGACCGTACACCGTATACTTACCAACAGGTGAGATAGTGTCAGTGATTGTCAATAATAATCAAATGTCACTTTGGCAACTGCCACATTTGAAAGCTGTCACTTCAACATCTATCGTAATAAAAAATATTAACATTATATTAGTTCTATATTGTTCTCTCTTCCGTTGAATTAAGCAAGGCCAAGGGCATTTATAGTCTAACGATTGAATGGTACCACGGTTAATAGAAATCAGCATTTTTGTGGTATCATCAAAGGAACTGTCTAGATTTTGCAATTAACATTTTATTTTGTTTATGATTACGCAATTCAAACTTTAAACACATTATCATATCACGGTAGCCGCTCAGATTGGTACATAAACTACAGCATATCCTGTGCTGTCAAATTCGCGAACAGCGTTTAGTTATTGAATAAATAAGGACTGCTCCGCTGTACGGACTTGTATGTCCATAACGCCAAAGGTTGCTGTTATGGACATGCAGTTGATTGTCATTATATGACATCATGTCTGCATATCTACACAATACCCATAAAACCATAATTCATCTGTGCATCAAGGAAGTCATTGCAAAACGCCAATGCGTTGACATATACCTACTTATGTAATTCTTACAGCATCACTACATGAAGAAACGTGTTTCCCGTTGCTAACAATCAACATTTTTATTTCGAAATGTTCTACAAGTTTCTGGCAAAGTACCCAAGTAGGTCACAACACAAAACAAAGTACGCATTATTTTATCTTACTGACAGACTAGCCTTTGACCACTTACCTGTCAAGCTCCTATTTGAATGGGTGACCGCCACTAGCATTTACTATTGAACACTTCAATGCTACTCGTAAAGCTGTTACTCGTAAAGTACAATCAAAAACAATCAAATCAGAATCAGGTTTGAAGAACTAAGTACCGACGTAGAATTCGTCAAATCCAACATGTCCAACATATACTTTATGTGTAAAGTCAAAACTTGATGAGGTAAAAATTTGTTTCTGAAATAAAATTTCGTTAAGATGAAAATGAACAATTTTTTGTCTCCAGAAAATTTTAGTGGAGAAAAGACCTATTTTGCACATACCTACATATCAGCGAACAAATCATCCTTTTTTTAATAGGAGGTAGAAAATGTTATTTTTTCTGCATGGATGTAAAATTGTTATAAGGCGCGAGTACTTGTATTGAAACCTGAGGAAGCGAAGGATTCTGGGATCCAAAAATTGAATCCTGAGTGCAGCGAAGGTTTCAAAGTACTAGACGCAAAATAACTGCTGCCCAGCGAAAAATACAATTGTAAATCTGCGAGGAACGTACTAACTAGGTATGCAAGAAAAACAGCTACAATAATATAGTTAATTAGTGTTTAACTACAATCTAAATGTAATTGTAATTAATTATAAAATAAAATTTAAATTCTGAAGCAGTGTTGGCTCGGTGGCATTGGCTATGTACTGCCACGCAGCAGGTCCATGGTTCGAATCCCGGCGCGGGCTTGAGCTTCACCGCCTGGAGAAAGGGCATTTTTTCGAATGCCCGCCTGGCTCGCGATCACCCTCAAGTAGAAAATCTGTCGCCAAGCAACTAACAGTGTGTTCCGGCAGCAGTCCTTGAGAGCCATCAAAATTGCAGGCACATGAGACCTAACAACTGTACGTCTCTGTGTGACGGGCACAGTGCAACTCGTCGTTGACGAAATGTCATCTGTTATAGGCAGAGGTTAGTCCACTTTACATCAGGAGGGCCTCGGGCTTGTACCGTCAGAGAAAAATTTAAAAAAAAAACTATTTATTTTTTTAAATGTTATGAAAACGTTCGTATTATAAAAAGCTTTTCCCCGCTTTCGGATTAAAACCAATGTTACACGTAGATTTCGAATGATAAAAAATTCTTTACGAGCTTTGTGGTGAAAATATTTGTATTATAGTATTATTATACCTATGGCATAGAACATATAATAATAATGGACCCCGTCGAGCATAGGGAGAAGTAGAGGGGTAGAAGAGAGGGGTACGAAATGATGGCAATATTTTATATGTCAGTTAAATCTATTAAAGTTAGTAAGAGTTATATTTCTAGTAGGTACCTATTGTTGTTAAAAGTACATAATTATTATTATTTTAACTTATCTTAAATTAAAAAATCGACAATCGAAAACATATCTATATAGTTAAATACTTTATTTACAAGAAAATTATTCACTATATATTAATTTTGTGTATGTCATTATTTTACATTTACGTAAGAACCTACCGTACCTAGGTACTTTTATTTTAAGTACGTTTTTAGATATTTATTGGCATAAGTAATTTGCAAATAGGCGAGTACATCTGCAATGGCGTCATAGCTGTGCTAGGATATAACATGAATCGGTTTTCATGACGAAGTGTGAAGTTTTTCTTACATATCTTATCGAGTTGTGTATAAATAGGGATGAATACTATTATGTACTAATTTCGAATTTTAGAGATGTACCTACTCAATTTATATACAACCTATGGGTAGGATTATGTATTGTATAAAATGAGTTTGCATTCTATGATTCATTCTATGACTTCTATGATTCATGTTTTCTACGATTGCTTGCCTGTACACCTAATACGAGTTCTTATAGTTGTTGTTAGGTTAAAAGGTTGAATTCTGCCATACGTCAATCACCTGGTAGTGATGGCTCAGTGGCATTGGCTATGGACTGCCTCGCAGCAGATCCATGGTTTGAGTCCCGCCGCGGGCTTGAGCTTCATCGCATGGTGGAAGGGCATTTTGCGAATATCCGCCTGGCTAGCGACCACCCTGACGTAGAAAATCTGTCGCCAAGCACCTAACGGTGTGTTCCAGCAGCAGTCCTTGAGAGCCAGTGAAATTACAGGCACATGAGACTTTACAACTATGTCTCAAGGTGACAAATGCAATTCGTGACTTGTGACGAAATGCATCTGTTATAGGCAGAGGTTAGTCCGCTTAACATCAGGTGGGCCTCGAGCTTGTTCCGTTACAATAACATAAAAGAAGTATCTTTAGTTCACTCACGTTTCTTCTAGGGGCGCTGCTGAAAAATGTATGGGGCAAAACGTCAACGTACATGCTGACATACTAACTGAAAATTGTTTACGTAACGTGCAATTATGTAATCTCGTAGGGTTCTGATCGATTTTCACAATAATCATAGACATTTTCTAGATATTGTAGCCTCATAGCCTTTAGTGATGCTCAAAAACTTGCAGGCATTTGATAACGCTCCGGCAAATAAACTACTTTGTGAAGCAAACTGATTAAAATGAGGATGCGTGATCCCCCTTGCAGTGAATAAGAAACAGAGAACACTATTTAGCATTTTCTACTAGACTAGCATTTTCTACTATTCCTTTGAGCACGCTTATGTGCGAATGAGCGGTTTAATCGCCTGAGTGTGCTCACGCATAGCAGGCAGTAATATTTAAGCATATAGACAACTACTCGGACCTTATTTACACCTAAGCAAGGATAAAGGATTTTGCCGAGCGCATGGGTAGCGCCACATGAAACGGAACTAAAAATCGATCACCTGAAACAGAACTAAATATAGATTTTATTTGACTTTAGTTGCAACGCGAGTAGAATTCGTACTATAGCAAGTAGTACTAGACTACGTTTCTACGAAAGCATTGTACGGCTGTTGCAATAGTGAGATCCAACATGCACATAGCCAGTGTTTTTTTCCATTGGTATCTTTTATGTGTTATTTACTGCGAATGTAATGATAATGTGTAAACTACGTCATTCTCCAAACAATAATGCTTGACATGAGCAATAATCGCAATCATTAGATCTTCTAGAATTCTAGACAACAGAAAAAAAATAATTAAATCGTTGTGCTAGATAATGAACTTTATCACTGTGTACGCATAAACAAGTCTCCTAGTGCCAATAATAAACAAAACACCTTGAAGAAATGGCTAGATAATAATGGTATATTTTATACAGAACTCAGATTTAATCAAGCAAACCCAGTCTATGAAATAGATATGGTTTGCGACGCATGGTCACGAAGTCGTCAGCTTGCCCCTATGTCACAGTGTGACCTAAATCCAATTAAGCTGTTTTGGAGAATGATAAAAAGGCAAGGCAAGTGGCAGTAAAAAATATTAATGTATCAACTAAGGAATAATTGTATGTATCTAATATATAATATATATATATATATATTGTATTATACATATGTGTAAATATCAATACTAATACGTAAATATATTGTACACCGCCATCCCTTTTCAAAACTTGCTCCTCTTCATTCAACGGTTGTCTGGAAGAGATCGCTTTGAGCGATAAGGCCGCCAATTGTTCACTATTTTTAAGTCAAATATTTTTAGTTTAAGGTGTTCAACAAAGAGTGTATCTATATATCTAAGGAAATGATGCCTACAATGAAATGACTGCAGAAGATTGGCGAAAAGAATTACAACATATTATAAATATGGAAAAACAATACTGGGAGCAGTATCGCATTATTGACGATAAGCAGGAATTTATTATATATGTGAAAGATTATGATACATCTAATTCCGATGAAGATATTCGTATATATTCAGATTATTACAGATGATGCTGAACTCTAGAACATTGACGATTTAGAATCTGATTACAAAATTGACTCATTAATATTTATTATGCTTCAGTGTTTGAAAACACGTGAATATTATTGATACAATTTTAAATATATAATTATAGCAATGAATATCTGATATTTACTATGTCTCTTTACATAATTATAACCTGAACAGAATATAATATTGGTATACTCATTATTGGAAGTTGGTTTAGTACTGTCAGGGTTTTGACCATGACCGAATAAAAATGGCGAAAGGATCAAAATATACGAAAAGTGCAAGCTCGCTGCAAAAAAAAGTATCTTAGCTAGCGCCTACAATCCCAAGTTCACTCTATTTCTGAACAGACTAATAATATGAACCACAAAATTTTTACATATACATGTTATGTACTAACATGCCGTACATATTAAAATATTCCATAGTTAGTATTCAAACATACTCCACAAAATACAATTTCATACTCTTAGCAACCGATCACAGTTCCACCATCACACATTGCAAAAGTTGACCTCTATCCAGTACTTCCAACTCTTGACCTGAGCTGAGAGGCTCTATCATCGGAATGACAACACTGTATGGGTGCCTGACTGCCTGTCGCAACTAGGTATCTCGACTCGGAGGGGCTTGCACTTTCGCAGACCTTGCCAGACCAATCTTGACCACACTAAAGTGTAGTTACGCAGCGAATAAAACCTTCATAGCGAATTCCATAACAAAAAATATAGCATATTGAAAAAACTCTTTTCTAATTTTAAAAATATAATTATGATTTCCGCCCAATGAGTTTCCAACTGTCTGATCTATGATTTTACATTACAAGTGAATGCAATAATAATAATTAGCAAAAATGTGGTCGTTAAAATATGTAACGTGTGTTGTAGTGCTGTGCAGTTTTCAGTTATCTAGTTCAGAACAGGAGGTTTTTGAAATTGGTAAGTGAATTTAATTTTTTTAGGAAGTTCTTACTATTTGGTTAGCTAAGTGCAATAAAGTGGGAACTACCGTCAGTTTCGTCGATACGCTTAGCGACCACTTGTTGGTAAGGTAGCCTTTGACCAATAACACATCTGTTGGTATGTTAAGGGTTCGAATATTGTGTTAACAAATGTTCTACTTCATGGTAGGTATAGTATATTATACCTATAGGTGTACAAGTTTTTACTGTGTTAAAATCTGTGCCAGGGTTCGAATCAGGTACTTTTACTTCTGTTATCTAATTATTGGTAGGTAACTAAGTACGAATATCTATGTATGATGTTTAAATTACCACCTTTAAGTATTACCTAACATTCTGATGTGTACCTGCATAATATGATTGAAATGTATTTTTGTCTAAAAGTCTAAAAAAGTGGGCGTTATAATATTAAGAGCCCTGTGGAGTGCCTAATGTACAGCATCCATCACCTTCGCGTCGGCACGAGTAGTGGTATACTGCTCATTCAACGCATTATTTCCTTTAGTAACCTTTTACATGACATGTAACGGTATAATTTTTGAGTTATTGCAACAAACAATTCTACTTCTATAAAATGTCAGAAGAAATTTGCTTGTTATCTAATAATTTTATTGTTGTTAGATAAACAGAAATAATATCATAAGAGCGCCTCTTATTTACGAAATTGCAAGTTGCAATCATGCGTATGCTTGTATTTTTACAGACCACAAAAATGTATTTACGTATCGACAAAGCATAAATCTACACTATGGTTTGTCACTTTCTTTTATACATCGCTTTTCATTTGTTAGAATTAATAAATGCTCGTATTTTGAAAATCATCTGCGCTTGCCATAGTATCACTGCCTCAAGGTTATTGGCGTGATCCCAGCCTTAATATAACTTCCGCAGCACCTTCAATGTCATAATTCGTTACCATACTTCTAGGTTAGCCTGAACAACATCTTCGACCACATCATCACTTACCATCAGGTGAGATAGTGGTCAAAGGCTAATCTATCAGATATAGAAAAAAAAAAAAAAAAAAAAAAAATACACACTGAGGTGTAGAATTTCCTAAGAGTTGTTTGGAAATAATATAGCATTACAATGTGTGGCAATGGTCGGCAATCTTAATTTCTATCAAGGCGAACAACCATCGAAATCATTATTGTAACCACAGGAAAAGTGAATGCATGCATCGAAATCTAGCAAGAGTGTTAAAATTTGCATAAATCTGTCTGTTGCATAAATTTATTGTGTTACATCTTTATTCTCCATTTAAGTCATGTTTCGTAAATGACTAATAGGTAATACCTACCTAGTTTGTGCTTTGTCAAAGCATGTATGGTAGAAAAAGGGCACCTTAGGCAATCTTAGGGCAACACGGACATCCGCCGTCTCGTGTTGCTAGTACATTTTGACCTATTTCGTGTTGACATTTTGACCTAGTTAGTAGTTTTGCGTCGTGCAAAAATTAGGCAACATTAGTTGAAAAACCCTTTTAATAATTTATCTTAGTTTTTATAATTTTATATATGTGGTAGGTATTTGTGGTGTATTCCAATTCTAAAGACAAGTCAAACATACTCATATACCATAATTAACCTTAATCCTATGTTACGCTGGATTCAAAGGGTAGGTATTCAAAATGTCGTAACGCAGACTGCATAATATAGGTACTCTTGTAAGCTCGCAAGCTCATTTTGAAATTGTTGTGTAAAATACCTCAATAATACAGTTACCGCACCTACCTGAGTATAGGTATAAGTTACATAAATTTTGGAACAAATCGGTCAAGTTTATTGAATGCATGCATCGAAATCTAGCAAGAGTGTTAAAATTTGCATAAATCTGTCTGTTGCATAAATTTATTGTGTTATCTTTATTCTCCATTGAGTCCTGTTTCCTAAATGACTAGTAGGTAATACCTACCGAGTTTGTGGTTTGTCAAAGCATGTATGGTAGATAAAGGCACCTTAGGCAATCTTAGGGCAACACGGACATCCGCCGTCTCGTGTTGCTAGTACATTTTGACCTATTTCGTATTGACATTTTGACCTAGTTAGTAGTTTTGCGTCGTGCAAAAATTAGGCAACATTAGTTGAAAACCCATTTAATAATTTACCTTAGTTTTTATACTTTTGTTTCAAATGTCATACATAACCTGCCAAAGAAGTAGAAGTGAGATATAATAAAATCATAACTTATTTAATTTTTTAACCTAATATTTTTTTTTAGTAATCCGATTTCTCTTTCGTGTAATAATTTTAAAAATTGTTAATACATATACACTTAATTTTGAAAAACAATATATCTTAACTCACTTTTTACAACGTTTTATCCTGAAATGTAGCTACGAGTTCACGAACTTAGAAGCAGTGGCAAAATTTTACCACAAAATATACAAGGAAGAGGTTTACAGATAATTATTCTTAGCGGGTGGTCCTTTTTTTTTTAACGTGTGAAAAATGCATTTGCGCATTCCCGTCCACCCCGGTGAAGGTGGCCGGGATATGTCGGGCTCGACACCAACTACTCCCACAGCAGCAAGTGCCCCTACCGACTAAATAACACACGGTGTTCCACCTCTACCGCTTCTCGGCGGGATCGCAGGGTCGCCTTAGCACTCAACCACGAACCCGCCACGGTTGTCCGTTGCCGGACCAACTCCTGGGGTGTTACCCCTCACTACGCACCAGAACACATGGCACGTCGCTACCACCCGGGGACCAAGCCCGCAAATGGGCGTCAGACGACCCCGCTTCCGACGCCCAAGGTCCCCCTGCGACGGGTCAGATGAGTAGACCCGTCGCCTGCTACTTCGGCCGCAGAGGATAGGGAGAGCGGCGCCTCGCTATACCAACACTCCTCCTCCCCTGCGGCCCCTCCGCGTCCGCCATCCAACGGTGGCGGCCCCGCCGTGGCCACGGAAGGTAGGGAGAGCGGCGCACCGTGATACCGGCACTCCTCTCCCGCCGTGGCCCCTCACCGTCAGCTGTGGTGTCGCCCATACAACACCACAGCCCGCCTCAGATGCGGTGCTGCCCATACAGCACCGCAGCCTACCCGTTGCCGCTCCAGTCTGGACTTAGAGGCAAAGCCCAGTAGAGCGGCCCCTCTGGGGCCGGCCGACTGCCCAAGCCAGCACGGCCCCTGGATCCTCTTCGCTTCACCGTGGGTGACGAAGCCACGGCTACTAAGCCCCACCGCCACGACAAGGCGGGAACCCTTCGGGGGGTAGCGGGTGGTCCTAGCTGAACCTGGCCAGTTTTAGTGCATATTTGTTCAAAATAGTTTCTTGATCGTGCGCTCGTAGAGTCAAGACCTCCCGAGGATGCTTCGTGTAGAATCGAAACGCGTCGAAAATTCTTCCGGTTTGGCTGCGTGGCGTTTGTGACGTCAGGTCGGCTTAGCAGGAAAATTAGGCGGCATTGTCACTAGATAATTTTTATATTTTTTAAGTGTTTTATTAAAATATTAATTTGATGTTTTCTTAAAATATTTAAAAAATATTTGTTATTACATATTTGTTGTTGTACGTTAGATATTGGACTGTTGAACATCTTGTACAGTCGCCTGCAATAAGTATACACATTTTAATTTTCATAATTGTGGAAAAGACTTCTACTTTATGTACACAGAAGCATATCAAAATCAAAGACCGTTCTACAGAAACAGACAGACAGCCAAGGCTTAAGGTAATAGCGTCCCGTTTCCGTAAGGAACCCTAAAAACGAAGTAAAACCACATTATTTTGTTAAATTAAATTAATTGAAAAATCAATAACAAATTTCAAAAATTCAATTAACAACGAAAATATGGTATCGTCTGAAACAAAAACCTTTTATATATACAAAATAAAGGTTCGACTACAATAATAGGCTATATAAGTCGAAAGAGCTATTAGATGCCGAAGTATGGGCCATTAACATTAGCATCTTCTAGCAGTCAGCATGTAACCATCACCAATAGGTACCAACCCACATATCACCTAAGATATCTATCTGAAAAATATTTCGCTATGAAAGATATCATGAAAGATATCTTAAAGTATGCCTCGATACTCGATTACTCATGATAAATCTACTCACCACCCTCAAGTAGAAAATCTGTCGCCAAGCACCTAACGGTGTGTTCCGGCAGCAGTCCTTGAAAGCCAGTGAAATTACAGGCACATGAGACTTAACAACAATGTCTCAAGGTGACGGGCGCAGTGCAATTTGTGACTTGTGACGAATTGCATCTGTTATAGGCAAAGTTTAGTCCGCGGGTCCCGTGCTTAATCCGTCATAATTACATTTTTTTTTTAAGTTATAATTATATCCTAAAGTATTATATGGTCTGTAATTTTGAACTGTAAGATATTTCATTGAAACTAAAGCTAAATTTACGGAATTAAGCCATTTGCATGGTGGAATGTGATGAAATTTTGCAAATGCCCACCTGGCTAGCGACCACCCTCAAGTAGAAAATCTGTCGCCAAGCACCTAACGGTGTGTTCCGGCAGTTATCCTTGAGACCCAGTAATTCTAGGTTAAGCCTGTTAACACCTTTGACCACATCATCACTTAACATCAGATGAGATTGTGGTCAAAGGCTTACCTATCAGCAATAAAAAAAAAACCTTTATTTTGCTTATAAAATAAACGTCAGTACCTTATTGACAGTGGCAATACTAGCCTAGCATGTTAATTTTATCGGTAATGCTAGTTCCTTGAAGAACATTAAGTAATAAATGTAAATATTTGTCTTCACCTAATATACCTAAATGTTTTCCCATTATTCGAGCTGGTCACTTGATTGGTCAAACTCAAATCAAGCCAATGAACACTCGACATAAGCCATAGGTACATAAGTAAAAGAAAGGACTGTAGATGCAACCTTCTCTCTCAATAATAATAGTAATAATTTTTATTTTGCATCAAAGGCATGTGACATTAATATACGTAGTGACTGAGTAACATATTCATCATAACATAGGTACATACTAGTAACAAATACAAATAATTATTTTATAAAAATCACATAGTACATTTTTAACAATACATTAATTTCAATAACGTTGTTTTTATTGACGTTGACAACTGTGCTAGGTCGTGCTTTTGTTACAGTTGTCAATGTCTTCCTCCAGTGCAGTAACACTCTTGGGTATTTTAAATACAATGTCGATTTTTATTAAAACAATATAAGTATTAATAAAAATCACAAATTTATTAGGTTGGTGTCTAGCTAAGCTAACACAGTAGGTTTCCCTGCGTTTGCGATAACTAGACTCTTTCAAGGATTCCAAACAATAGTTAATTAGAAACATAAAACTTTGTACATGCATTAAATTTTTCTTTTACATCTGTGAAGAGTGGTGTATGTGACTTTATTCTTTTCGTGAAAGAAAAAAGTTTATGAATAATATATAATTTTATTTAATTTTTCTTGACCGACTGAGATATTTTTTTGTCATTTTGAGAGACTAGTTGTAATTGTGTACTTTTTATTTTTTTATGTATGATTTGATTTAAATCATAATAGGTTTAAACCATCTTATTTAGGTAGGTACTCGTATAAAAAAATCTGTTGTTTAATAACAACTAAGAGATTCTGAACAGAATCGCCCGTGGCTAAAACATCCACTGAAAGCTTTGATAAATCAGCGTGATCCCATGGGAACCTAAGATTTTCAACTCTCTGATGGGAACGCAGTCAAAGAATATTACTTATATCTCCTAGATAAGGCTGACTCTACGACAAAAGACTTAGGTCACTGAATAAAAAGTACCAGAGGCGAGAATTAGGTGAAAATTTAAACACAATAATAAACCCTCGAATTCTAAATAAGTGTTATTAGGTACTAGGTAAGGATAATGGGGTTTTCAGGCTTTCTACAAGTTTCCATCTGAGTTCCTCACAGAAAGAGAATATATTTCTCTATGGTTCCGCTAGTCCCTATTTCAAAGAAGGTTTTCATATCATCTTTCTTGTACACATTAGACATGTTAATAAGCGTGATGCAATAATTCAGAATGTAACATTGGGTAACCCATGTTACTATCCTCTGCTCAACCAAGTATCAACAAACAGTGACGCAAACCTCAAGGCTTCGGTAGATAGGTATAAGATATATAGACTCAGACTTCTCGCCGATACTAAACTTGTTGCATCGCAGTTGACACTAATATTGCAACGCCTCATCGAACATATTCTGACCGACCAAAGAGATTCTGAAAGAGACTATATGATGTGTATAAAGAACCAATAAATACGGGTCGGGCCACGCTCTTTTAGGATAACAACCTCATTGCAACAGCCAGTAAAAGAAAAAAAAAATGTTGGTTTTGATCACAGTCATATAATACGGCTTTGCGTTCATTTGACAAGTCGTAGACAGACTGGTGTAGAAACCCTCAATATTGTTACGTGGTTGGTAACATGTCTTCCACAAGCCTAGTGGATCGTATATTCTTGAAACAAGATTCATACCTTGTACATTTTTTTATGACTTATAGGTTAGCCTTTGACCACTATCTCACCTGATGTTAAGTGATGATGTGGTCGAAGATGTTGTTCAGGCTAACCTAGAAGTACTGGTTCTACAGGACAGCTGCCGGAACACACCGTTAGGTGCTTGGCGACAGATTTTCTACTTGAGGGTGGTAGCTAGCCAGGCGGGCATTCGCAAAATGCCCTACCACCATGAGTACATGCAGCATTTTTTAAATGCTAAAATTTATCAACAAAAATGTTTTTCAACTTCACGCTTATTTAGATAAAACGGCCTTTAGGGCCGTCGTCATCGCGTCGCTATGTCCAAACTCGTCGCAAATGCACTCTCTTGCGCTTTACCTCCTCCGCCCATTGAAATTTCCCACATTGTGGTATCTGTGGTGTATTCCAATTCTAAAGACAAGTCAAACTTACTCATACCATAATTAACCTTAATCCTATGTGACCCTGGATTCAAAGGGTATTCAAAATGTCGTAACGAAGACTGCATAATATAGGTACTCTTGTAAGCTCGCAAGCTCATTTTGAAAGTGTTGTGTGAAATACTTCAATAAAACAGTTACCGCACCTACTTGAGGTATAAGTTACATAAATTTTGGAACAATTCGGTCAAGTTTAATGAATGTAGTCTCGGCCAGTGCGATTCATCGTCTACTTTCGAGCTTGTTCTTGTAATTAAGTTACAGCATAAAATGGCAGTCTTAGCCTTCCTTTAGCCACTTAGCTGACAGTCTAGAAAATATACATTATCTTAAAAATCTCATAGGTCTTTAATTGATTGTATTTATTTGACATTTAATTGTATTTATTTGACATCTGCGACACAGTTTTATACTTCTGCAGGTGTCATCGATTCTCATGGGTTTATAACTAAATTGTGTTATGGTTCCAAATAAAAATTATTATTATTATTATTATTATAATTTTATTACAATGCTCCATTGTTATGTTAATAAAAAATAGTTAAAATAATTTATTGACATGTTAGAGTAGGCAATAAATTATTTTACATATTATATTATTTTACTTTTTAGTACTTACAAATCAATTATATAAGTAAAACACCCATCAACAAATAATTTATTTTTGTGAAACGCTTTATCGTTCCGTTGAAATTATTTAAGTTATATATTTAAGGAATCGTTTTCGCCCTTGATTTTAATATCACACTCTACGGGTTTGGAAGAAAAACAATCACAACATAACGTCTAAAAGCCGCCTGTTTTTTTATTAAGATACAATTTGTCACATACGCTATCAAGACGATTCTAACTATAAGATAGTATAAGGACATTCAATTAGGTTATAGGCCAATACCAAATGTTCAGTGAAATTTTTCATGCATATGCATGAGCCCAACAGCTGCTTGCGTATGCTGCTTTATGCATTTGCTTTTCCAGTATATCGGTAAATTGGATATTCTAAACAAATATACGGAAACGCCGTTTAGTTTGAGAATTCTTATTTTGGCATCTTGAGATAAAATGTTTTATAAAACGGAAAACAAACCAAAAGCATTAATATGAGGCCCAAGGACAAGCATTCATAATTTCAACGACTTCGTCATACGCGTCGTTTCGTAATATTTTAAATACCATTATGGGGATCTATGGAAAGCCCTACGTAGACTGGAACATTTATCCGCAGCTTGTAGCCTGTTACCTGTTGCCTCGAAATGGTTTTGTTGTCCCCCGATAGCCATTCCGATCTTCGCCTTGCAGACCCAACCTCACACTCTTCACTACTACAGTCACAATCATAAGCTTAACTCATCATCACTGTGGCGCTTCCGCCATAACGTACCTATTACGATGTCGTATTCAATGTATGTTGCTCCGGAAACTGTTTCATCACCACTACCGTAGTTGAGAAGAGAGTCATGGCATGGTAAAGTTTCACAGGACATGTGCATAGTATAGGGGACTGCCCGTGGTTGCCGGGCTAGAATGTGTGGATGATATAGGTATTATTTCCAAATATTTTGATTTAATAACCAAACTACAGAACCGAATTTGATTTAATAATATGTCAAAATCGTTTTTGTAGTTAAGGTATGAACTGTTTGAAAAATTAACTGTTTTTTTCTGAGTTGGTTTGATACGATGTCACACGGTGTGAGAGACTCACACAGCTGTTTTTTTCATTATAAATGGGTTAAGACATTACCATCTCCTACTTAATTATAATTCAACTAACTTTCAGCCCGCGGCTCCGCCAGCGCGTCTATCGGTTGTTGCGCAAAACCATTAATCTCTTTTTGCGCGGTTGGATAAAAACTATCCTATGTCCTTCGCCAGGTCTCAAACTATTTCCATTCCAAATTTCGTCCAATTCGGCCAATTCGTTTTTAAGTTTATTCGTTGCATCAGATTAGAGATAACAATAATAAAGAAACAAACTGCTCGTTCCAGAAAAAATATTCGCTGCATGCAAAAAGTCGTCCCCCGAGTTCGATGGGTGCATGAAGCGGGCTTTCAACAAACTACGCCCTTTCTTCAGAATTGGTAAGTTTAAACGTCATCAATATAAGTCTATAATATAAGGTTTCATCATCACTCTTAACCCATTGGTATCGGCGATAATGATAACAGTAGAATTTCATTCATAACTAGGACATAGTGGTCCTGATAATGCCAACTTATTAACCCACGTATATGTGTGTTTTCTGCAACGACACGAAAAACAACACTAATCCATAGAGATATAAATGTATCTAAGACTAAACTGTGTGGGCTTTAGTTTGATGGACGGCAGCCTCCTGACGATAATCCTCCATGGAAATGCTCTTGTTTGTCTTTCTGATAATAAGGGCGTTAAAATGCGAAAGTGGTCTGGTGTACGCTAGATTTGCAGCAACACCTTACCTACGTTGTCAGCGAGAGTATAGTGACGTGCTGCTCAACACAGTTTACCCTGAGTAGCGCATTATAAGATCGTCAGCTAATATTATGGGAAGATAATAAGCATATATATCTATACTTATTAAGGTTTTGAAGCGCTCGTAGCCAAGTTTACTTAGCTGTTCTCAACCGATCAGCAAAGTTAAGCAACGTCGCGTGCGGTCATGAGTTGGATGGGTGACCGCTAGTGACATTACTACTGAGCGTTGCCGTGCTTCGGAGGGCACGTTAGGCCGTCGGTCCCGGTTGTTGTCTTAGGATGGCAGTCGTTATAGCATGGTGGTAGGGCATTTTGCGAATGCCCGCCTGGCTAGCTACCACACTCAAGTAGAAAATCCGTCGCCAAGCACCTAACGGTGTGTTCCGGCAGCTGTGATTGAGAGCCAGTAATTCTAGGTTAGCCTGAACAACATCTTCGACCACATCATCACTTACCGACAGGTGAGATAGTGGTCAAAAGCTAACCTATCAGGCATAAAAAAAAATTAGGTAATAATATTAAGTGTATTTTTTTTAATTTAATGTCGTTTTAACAATGAGTTTTGCAACTGTCTACGTAGCGCTAGCATAGCTTGCACCATACTACGGAAGTTTTTTTTGATCCCTATGTCGGGATTTAGTCTCGCACGTCTTGTGCATTTGCCGGTGTCATGTTTTAAACTGCGGAAGTTTTGTCAATAAAATATTTGACATTTACACGTTTGACATTTTGCGTATTCCAAAAGCAAAAACATCCTTATTGATTTTAGTTAAAGCTATGCTAACGCCACCTGTAAAAAGTTTCTACCGGCCAGTCCTCTGGCCAGCCCCATTATACTTGATCACTACGCTAGTGTTCCGAATGTTATTTATAATCTATTATATAAAAATAATATATAATATTTTTTAAGACTTATTTAATTATTAACGAGTAAATGTAATTTAATAAAATATCGAGAGCTCAAAAGCATTCAAAAACACGGTAAATATCCCGTTTCTTAAAATAACTATAGTTTACACTATACTTAGTTATGACCGTGACAGTTTAAAAAACTCATATTAAATGTAATTTGTAATAGTTTCAACTTTTGTTTTAAGGGAATTATGGAAGGTTTATGGAATCATATCCGTCGGTGTTCTATAAGTTATCAAGATAATACTTATATTATTATTTTAAGCTTGCGAATCATGTAGGGTAGATAAGTAACAAACGTAGTTACAGACGTGATAATAAAACTGTTAAATTTTTTATTTCTGTCACAGACAAATTTCACAATACAGACTGAAACTAAGAAAGCATTCATTAATAAGAACAACTAGTTTGTGGATGTCAAATATTCAATACCTAAAAGGAAAAATTGCAAGCAAAGTATCTGCTGAGTAAAAATGGTGTATCAAATTAAAAAAAATACTCATACAAACAACTCCACTCGCCAGCAACCTACATGCGCGACATATCGTAATCACTTCTGTTTAAAACGAGGTCGTATACCTTAATATTTTCCTGTCTCGATTTTCAGGAATTCCTGAGATGGGGGTAGCCCCGTTCGACCCACACTTCGCGAAGGAGGTGAAGCAAGTCCGAGCCATCAACGGCATCGGCTACACTCTCACGTTGAACGACGTCTTCGAGAGAGGATGGACGCAGAGCACCGTCACCAAATACAAGTGAGCATTTCGTATAATTTTGAAGCAGTGATGGCTCAGTGGCATTGGCTATGGACTGCCGCGCAACAGGTCCATGGTTTGAATTCCGCCGCGGGCTTGAGCTTCACCATATGTGGAAGGGCATTATTCTAATCTCTGCCTGGCTAGCGACCACCCTCAAGTAGAAAATCTGTCACCAAGCACCTAACGGTGTGCTCCGGCAGCTGTCCTTGAGAGCCAGTACTTCTAGGTTAAGCCTGTTAACACCTTCCACCACATCATCACTTACCATCTGGTGAGATTGTGATCAAAGGCTTACCTATCAGCATATAAAAAAAAATAATGACCAATTTCTAAAGTAGGGCACAGAATAAATAGTGTATCCGTAGTGTATAAACACTACGGATTAGATAACAACCCTTTATAATGTGTTATAAGGGTGCTGGTTGGTGACTTTCTGATTTCGCGACCGTGCTTGACTTCATCATAATTTTAATAGATTAATCATTATAAACCATGTTTGTTTAATATCTTCAGAACAGACTGGGACAATCAACGAATTGTCTACTCGCAGTACTTCCCAGAGAAATGGCTCGAAGGAAACTACGAATTCAAGGTAAGCAACATAATTTACCTACAGCACATCGAGACTACAGCAGTTTTACTGTAGGGATGTGTTAGCAGAAAACCGCTTTGTGGATATGGTCCACCGGGGTGGAATAGGGATACTTACGCTGTCCCAAGATCCACACCAACCAGCGTGCATGGAACACAGGCAATGAACCTCCATAGACTACCTATAGTTCTAAGTAAAAAAGTCTTCGCAAGTATCAGGCAAACAGAAATGAGTAGTTACTAAGTAGGTATAAGATTATAGTTATAACCTATCTTCTAAAATTCAGACAAAGAGATATCAAACTGAATTCTTTGGAAGTACCAGGCGAACAGAAACTCATAAATGGTGAGTTATATTAATATAGAGTGTCGAAGTTATTACTGTCTAGTCCCCTCTTTTTCACGGGCTGGAGTACAACCCCTTACTTAGTAGACCACCGCTGGGTAGGGCATGGTGGATAGGGGATGGTGTCTCGCTAGCATGCACAAAGAATATCGGGCATTCATCTTTCGATTATTCATACCTACCTACAATAAATAATGGTGCGTTATACATGTTCTAGCACAAGATCCACTCCCACACCGGTTGCATTCAAACGTCAAGTCCATATCAGACTTTATGGAATTCGCACTGCACACAATGAAATAGTAACCCACTTAGGTATACTACCGTTTCAACAGTATTTATTTTAATTACCTAAGTAGTACTGTACTATCAGCCGGATTGGCCACTGCTGAATACAGCCTCCCCCATTTAGGGGGGTTTGCCATAATCCCCACGCTTCAGGAGGCTGCAGGCGTCTTGGGGATCGCCGTTTAAGATATTAGTTCCTCAGAAGTTGCTACAGCCCACCATCCGGTATTTAACCTTTAGTCGCCTCTTACGACACCCACGGATCAAAATGGGGGGGGGGAGTGTGACATTCTAACCCGGCACCTTACGGAGCGATTGTAATTAGTGCCTTTTTTGTATTTAAGTCTCATTCCACTAAAATCCACCAGCTAGCTTATATCTTGCAGGTATGTAGACGGGTATTTTTCAAATTACTTATTTCATGTAAATAAAACATCAAAACTTACTTAAAAACACTTTTCTAATTAGGAGTCCGTCAGACCGAATCAGACATAGGCAAAGTAGGATTTTCTACTACTAGTAGCCTACCCTGTTCACCCAGGTGGAGAACCAAAGAAGCAGCGTTCCGTGATGCAAAATTGAGAAACTTCGAAATGGCACCAACAACTCTAAGTATATTTGGTTTTTGTAAACAAAAATCCATAGTTTTAACTGTTGATTAGGGCGACGCATTCGGTCTGGGAGTCCTCCGCTCCGGCCGCTGGAACCTGACGCTGCGCGACTACTCGCAAACCACGCGCATCAAGCGGAACGGAGACGGAGTAGACGTGCACGTTGAGGTAGACCACATCGGTGACATGGAGATACACGTCGGGAACCTGCTCCGGGGCAGCGGGATTCTGGGTAAGACTATAGGTACTGCTCTTATCATCATTTTTCAAATCTTTGTCTCTAAGTAAGGCACATTGGTACTAAGGCGCATTGGAGAGTAGACTGCTCAGGAGTAGCGACGCAACTGGGTCCTTGATGTTATTGTGACGGAACAAGCTGGGGCCCACCTGATGTGAAGCGGACTAACCTCTGCCTATAACAGATGCATTTCGTCACAAGTCACGAATTGCACTGCGTCATCTTAGAGACATAGTTGTTAGGTCTCATGTGCTTGTAAATTTACTGGCTCTCAAGGACTGCTGCCGAAACACACCGTTAGGTTCTTGGCGACAGATTTTCTACTTGAGGGTGGTCGCTAGCCAAGCGGGCATTCGCAAAATGCCCTTCCGCCATGCGGCGAAGCTCGAGCTCGTGGCGGGATTCAAGCCAGGTCAGCAGGACCATCCTGCTGCGTGGCAGTCCATAGCCAATGCCACTGAGCCATCACTGCGTCATAACTATACACATACCTAATTTCAATCATATCATTCCATCGTCAATCATAAACCACGCGCTTCAATCATACAACGGAGGCCTGTCTCATCATAACATATTAATAAAGTGTGTACCTTCCTTTTCCTTCAGCGGTGTTGTTTTGTCGATTCAGCATTTTTTTTATGCTTGATACGTTATCATTTGACCCCTATCTCACCAGTAGGTGATGATGTGGTGTGGATGGTCGAAGATGTTGTTCAGGCTCACCCAGAATTGGCTCTCTCAAGGACAGCTGTCGGAACATACTGTTAGGTGCTTGGCGACCAATTTTCTACTTGAGGGTGCAAGCTAGCCAGGCGGGCATTAGCAAAATGCCCTTCCACCAAGCGGTGAAGCTCAAGCCAGCGGCGGGATTCGAACCGCCCTAACATTTTGTTATAACCAACATGCCCTCCGAAACACGGAAGGGTTCAGTAGTAATGTCACTAGCGGTCCGACCGCGGCGGACGTTGCTTAACTTTGCTGATCGGTTAAGAACAGCTAAGCAAACTTCGCTACGTGCGCTTCAAAGCATTCTCGAAATATTGTAATAGGTAGTAATTATAGTTATTTTTATGGGATACGACGGCAAATCTGGTGCTAAATTATCACTCACCCACGAACATCCGCAACACCAGAGGTCTCGAGGATACGTTGCCGGCCTTTGAGTAGGGAATATGTGCTCTTCTTATAGGCTCTTAAGTCGTATCGGTTCGGAAATACTTCTCATGGCTAACTGGTTCTACGTTGTGGTAGTGAGGGGGTCAAAATGTCATAGGAATCGCACAGTTGTGGACTTCCAGACATCAACATGGAATTTATGAACCATCATGCTCTGTTGGTACTGATTACTTACTCTTTTTAAAACTATAAAAAAAAGTCGAACAAGGGTACTATTTCCTGATTTAGGTCACTTTGAAGGTGAATTCCTCTTCAGAGGATTATTGTTTGGATTCAAAAAAGTATATGTTATGTAAGGACCTTTTGGCAATAGATTCGTGTTTAAGGTTTTTTCTTAACTGCTTCATTAGGTAAAAAGTGTATGTCTAATGCCGGGTACAGACCAAGCGAACGAGAGCGAGCGAATGCTAACGAGTGTGTTTTGCCGATCAGTACCGCACGCTCGCTCGCTTTCGCTGTTGTGTCCACACTAAGTGAACGCATTGAAGTTCATCGACCATCGGCGAACCACGGCGAAGCGATACTCACGTCATTGACCTATATATACTAGACGCGACATCTCAAACGAAGATAGTTGTACAGTGCAAAGAAGCCGGCCGGCATCTTCTCACCCACTCGCTACTGGGCACTCGTAGAGATTACACGTGCTTTACGTTCGAAAATTGTGTATTGATAATAGACAATTTTCGAACGTAAAGCGCGTGTAATCTCTATGAGTGTCCAGCTGCGTGTTGGGGAGAGTATACCAGGCGGCATACTTACACTGGTCGACTATCCTCGTTTGAGATGTCGCTTCTAGTATATATAGGTCAATGTACTCACGTAGTGTTTTGGTGATCATGAACAACAACGATCTTCAGTAGCTAGCGCTGCATTTATTGAGATAAACGAAAGTGCTCGATCTAGAAGAAAACGGTGGCGCTGGTGGATGACGTCGTTATAACAAGCAGGTTTTTGTATGATGGAACCCAACTAATGCACGACTTTTGAAGCGCACGTAGCGAAGTTTACTTAGCTGCTCTCAACCGATCAGCAACGTTAAGCAACGTCGCGCGCGGTCATGAGTTGGATGGGTGATCGCTAGTGACATTACTACTGAGCGTTTCCGTGCTTCGGAGGGCACGTTAAGCCGTCGGTCCCGGTTGTTGTCTTAGGATGGCAGTCGTTACAGCATGGTGGTAGGGCATTTTGCAAATGCCCGCCTGGCTAGCTACCACCCTCAAGTAGAAGAATCTGTCGCCAAGCACCTAACGGTGTGTTCCGGCAGCTGTCCTTGAGAGCCAGTACTTCTAGGTTAGCCTGAACAACATCTTCGACCACATTATCACTTACCATCAGGTGAGATAGTGGTTAAAGGCTAACCTATCAGGCATAAAAAAAAAGACTTACAAAATGAGAGATCTGTGAAAAATTCAACTGTCTAGCTAATAAGGTTCATGAGATAACTACAGTCTGGTGACAGACAAACTTAGTCAGACTCGCACTTGGCCGATTTTTAGTATTTGTTTATAGCGACACCAGAAATACATCATCTGTGAAAAATTCAACTGTCTAGCTAATACGGTTCATGAGATAACTGCAGTCTGGTGACAGACAAACTTAGTCTGACTCGCACTTGGTCGATTTTTAGTATTTGTTTATAGCGACACCAGAAATACATCATCTGCGAAAAATTCAACTGTCTAGCTAATAAGGTTCATGAGATAACTACAGTCTGGTGACAGACAAACTTAGTCAGACTCGCACTTGGCCGATTTTTAGTATTTGTTTATAGCGACACCAGAAATACATCATCTGTGAAAAATTCAACTGTCTAGCTAATACGGTTCATGAGATAACTACAGTCTGGTGACAGACAAACTTAGTCAGACTCGCACTTGGCCCATTTTTAGTATTTGTTTATAGCGACACCAGAAATACATCATGTGTGAAAAATTCAACTGTCTAGCTAATACGGTTCATGAGATAACTACAGTCTGGTGACAGACAAACTTAATCAGACTCGCACTTGGCCGATTTTTAGTATTTGTTTATAGCGACACCAGAAATACATCATCTGTGAAAAATTCAACTGTCTAGCTAATACGGTTCATGAGATAACTGCAGTCTGGTGACAGACAAACTTAGTCTGACTCGCACTTGGTCGATTTTTAGTATTTGTTTATAGCGACACCAGAAATACATCATCTGCGAAAAATTCAACTGTCTAGCTAATAAGGTTCATGAGATAACTACAGTCTGGTGACAGACAAACTTAGTCAGACTCGCACTTGGCCGATTTTTAGTATTTGTTTATAGCGACACCAGAAATACATCATCTGTGAAAAATTCAACTGTCTAGCTAATACGGTTCATGAGATAACTACAGTCTGGTGACAGACAAACTTAGTCAGACTCGCACTTGGCCGATTTTTAGTATTTGTTTATAGCGACACCAGAAATACATCATCTGCGAAAAATTCAACTCTCTAGCTAATAAGGTTCATGAGATAACTACAGTCTGGTGACAAACAAACTTAGTCAGACTCGCACTTGGCCCATTTTTAGTATTTGTTTATAGCGACACCAGAAATACATCATCTGTTAAAAATTCAACTGTCTAGCTAATAAGGTTCATGAGATAACTACAGTCTGGTGACAGACAAACTTAGTCAGACTCGCACTTGGCCGATTTTAAGTATTTGTTTATAGCGACACCAGAAATACATCATCTGCGAAAAATTCAACTGTCTAGCTAATACGGTTCATGAGATAACTGCAGTCTGGTGACAGACAAACTTAGTCAGACTCGCACTTGGCCGATTTTTAGTATTTGTTTATAGCGACACCAGAAATACATCATCTGTGAAAAATTCAACTGTCTAGCTAATAAGGTTCATGAGATAACTACAGTCTGGTGACAAACAAACTTAGTCAGACTCGCACTTGGCCGATTTTTAGTATTTGTTTATAGCGACACCAGAAATACATCATCTGCGAAAAATTCAACTGTCTAGCTAATAAGGTTCATGAGATAACTACAGTCTGGTGACAAACAAACTTAGTCAGACTCGCACTTGGCCGATTTTTAGTATTTGTTTATAGCGACACCAGAAATACATCATCTGTGAAAAATTCAACTGCCTAGCTAATACGGTTCATGAGATAGCTACAGTTCCATAATCGTAAATTAATAAAAAACACTGGATCGAGACGTCCGTAACGTGCAATCCCCGCAACTAAATAAGCATTCGCTCGTCCGTCCACACCGCGGCCGTTCGTTCGTTCCATTTCTTTTTGATGTACCGACAGCCGCCGGAGCACGGCCGAAGGCGAACGAAGGCCCTCGTTTGGCTTCGCTTGCTTACGGCATAACGTCCACACCGATTCGTTTGCACTCGCTCGTTACCCTTCGCTCGCTCTCGTTAGCTTGGTCTGTACCCGGCATAAGGAGCAGTATGGCTAGGGAGCACCTGATTTTTAGAGCTCCTCAACGTTTGCTCTAAAATGTGACCAATAATATATCCTAACTAATCCGAGTACAAAAAAAATTGTTCAATACCCTTGCTCGTAAAGTGAGATTTATTATATCGTTCTTAGGGCCATACACCGAACGATAACATCCTCGTGCATTAATATTATACACTAGTGCTTAATAGAATAGGGTAGTTGACACAGTCTAAAATAAAATACAGTGTAACGTTTACATGATAGTAGTTGGAGCACATAACTCGATGAAATGAACAAATTATTTATTCGGCATTGGATTACCTTTATTTTGAATAAACAAAATGTGTTTAAATTTTCTTTAAGTCACGTGATCTCAAACGGAAGTAAAGGCGGAAATGATGTCATAAGGACAAAAACAAAGCCACAGAATAAGTAATAGTAATCATGAGAGTTTGCTACCAAAGGTTTTGACAGTGACAATTGACATTAGTAATTGCTAATAGCAAGCAACCCACAAAATTTCGCATCACTATCGATTTACTACTTAGGCCCCTATTACACTGGTAGAAATTCTGTTGTACACTCACTAACTATACTAACTAATTAAAAAGTTCTAATTTTAGTTTTAGGATTTCTAAAAGTAATTCTGCTGTTACCTCGAACTAAATTTAATACAGCAACTTATCAATACTAAATATAATTCACTTTGCCGCTACTCTACGCTAGATGGCGCACAAGACAAGTTGTTTTATAACATTTTTTGGCTGGCCGTATTCCATTTGAGTTATTTTCGATAATTTTGATTACTATTGCGTCTATGGATCCACATTTAATATGAACCATTTTATTTTCCATTTTATTAATCCAAGTTTGCCTACAAGCTTTTTTCACTAGTAATGCTTTTGAATTACCG
This sequence comes from Plagodis pulveraria, assembly GCA_963890685.1. NCBI lineage: Eukaryota > Metazoa > Arthropoda > Insecta > Lepidoptera > Geometridae > Plagodis > Plagodis pulveraria. The sequence goes on from OY982950.1 coordinate 10,801,686, forward strand.
AAAATTACAATCCTTTCCGGAAAGCCCACAAGTCTAGCAACCATATACTACCATGCTCCATTGTTTATCTCACTAAGAAAGCCGTGATTATGATAAAATTAACCAAAATAAATTAATTGGAGAACATGACAGCATTAGTCAACACCAATCTACTTGTTGATTAATTTTAGGTTTAATTATCTATGGTTCCACCTTATCTGACTAAATTATGGTACAACAGAATAGCAAATATGCAATTTTTACTAAGTTTAGTAACTTTAATAATTTTAGAGTGAATTAACTAAAATATGACCCCAACAGAGTAAGAAATGTTCATTTGACATTTCTAAATCTAATTTTACTAAATTTTAGTTAGTTTTTTGGCAACAGAATTGCTACCACTATCAAATCCATTGGATCCCATATATTTAATAGTGTAATACGTACATTTGACTCACTTAACTTTGATCATATTTCGCCGTGAGATTTGATCAAAGATCAGCATAGATAATAAAACCCAAACTCGGAACAAGAATCTATGGAAACATTTTGCAATTATTACTTATAGTAATACAACAACTTTAAACAGTTGGAAAAGCTTATGTTTATCATTATTTTTATTCCGATGGCACTGCACGCCATTGTCTCGATCTCTAACCCCTACACTATGGTACACGTTCTGCCGAACAACCTGTATAATCGATTACGCACGACACTACAACAAGCAAGCAAAACGTATTACATTTCAGCACTATTTGTTTTTGCCCTAGTGACGTCATAAGCATACAGGCCGCCATTGAATGATGTTTTAGCGCCAATTTTAAAAGATGAAATAAAAAGATGGATTTCTGGTATTTCAGGACTCCTAAAAAACATATTAAAAATGCCAGGTGTATGTTTCAGTGTTCTAAATAATTTAACATACTTAAAAAAAACAAGTCAACAACCCTATTATCCCTACAAAGGTTAGTACCTAACTGCAAATTATATGCGAGTAAACAGAGCATTTACAATTTAATCGGGTAATTTATCCCTACAAAGTTAAGTTAGTACCTAACTGTACATTACATGCGAATAAACAGAGCATTTTCAATTTAACCGAGTAATACAGATTTGTAACATCAAAGAGGTTTTTAATCAACCATAATACATATGCCTCGCGCAAAAAAAAAAACTTGCGCGCTATTTTCCATAATTTTTGTATGTTGTTTGTATGTATCGCATTTGTGCATTATAATTTTTTTTCCTCACAAGGGTGTTGAAAAAGTGCGTATGAAACTCGCGAGCAACTTGCTCAATATACCATAAAGTAACTTTTGCAATATACACTCGGCTGATTTACGCCCTCGCCTAGGGCTCGGGCTACAAAACACAGCCTCGTGTATACTGAGCAACTTAGCTCACTTGTATCATAATCTACTATAATCAAACAATCACATCCATGTGAAAAGTATTAGATATTTTCTCTAATTTCGGAAAGAAGAGGACGTAGACGCAACGTGGAGCGAGCATTGAGATAGAACATAATATAATTTATTGTTATATTTTCCGTTGCAATCTACTAATGATCTAAATCGCCTCCGTAAAAGCACCGCGAATAGAGGGTCTTAGAACTCAGCAGTTCGTCGAACAAGTTCGCATTCCTTGTGGGTGTTGAGAGGAATTTTATGGATCGAAAATAATAAAACGTATTACATGTTTGAAACATTCATATTGACATAGTAGGAATGACAGGGTAAAATAAAGTATTATAAAAAGCAAAGATTAAGAGAAAAACCTTCTTCAACATCCTCCCTTTTTCGATAATCTTTATCGTATAATTCCCACCATTCCTGAAATTAGATCCAGTCTGGGTTTATGCACAGGCTTAGTCAAAATATCAGCACACTGGTATTCTGTGGGAACATACTTAACTTGAAGTTCTTTTTCAGTAACTAATTCCCTTACATAAAAATGTCTAATAGAAATGTGCTTTGTGCGACGATGTAGCTCTGGGTTTTGTGCAAGCTTTATAGCAGCATCATTATCAACTTGTAAAGTAGGGACTTCTATCAAAGTAGTAATTTCATTGAAAAGTCTCTTCAGCCAAACAATCTCACGAGCTGCTGCACTAGCTGCAACAAGTTCTGCTTCGGTGCTTGAGATAGCTACAGAAGTCTGTTTACGACTTGCCCAAGAGATTACTCCTCCTGCATACACGCATAAGATTCCAGAAGTAGAGCGTCCTGTATCGAAATCTCCACCATGATCAGAATCACTAAAACATTCCAAGATTCCAGTTTTGTATCCTTTTTTGTATACAATTGCTGTATCTAGGGTTCCCTGAATGTAACGAAGTATGCGTTTAACCTTGTTAACATCTTCTAAAGAGGGATTTGTAAGTTTCCTGGATACGACACTAATAGCGTATGATATGTCCGGTCTAGTACCTGTCATTAAATAAGCTAGCGCACCAACGGCTTCACGGTAAGGAAATTTAACATCATCCTCTTTTACTGAGCATGGTTGTGCTTCTTTGATGATTGGAGTACTAACGGGTTTACAATCACTCATACCAAAGCGTTTCAGTAGTCTTTTAGCATAATGTTTTTGAGAGACTTTGATGGAACCATCGTTGTTGTTGTTGAAGATTTCTAAACCCAGAAAGTAAGAAGCTGGTTTTGTGGTTATCTTGAACTTCCGTTTCAATTCTGCCAAAAACGTTTCAGATTCCTTTGGGTTCGTTGAAGCAATTAATCCGTCATCAACATAGAGTCCAAGAATTATCTTGTTGTTAAGTCGGTTTCTAATGAACAAACATGGATCTGTGTCACATTGTTTGAATCCTAAAACTTTCAAATAATCAACAATACATTTGTTCCAACATCTTGGAGCTTGTTTAAGACCATATAAACTTCTCTTCAACTTACATACTTTAGTCGTACCATCACTGTATCCTTCTGGCTGATTCATGTAGATATCTTCATCTAATGAACCATTTAAAAATGCAGTTGCTACATCAAACTGTCTAAGGGTTAACCCTTCATTTGCAGCGATGCTAAGAATCGATCTTATTGTGGCCATTCTAGCAACAGGGCTAAATGTATCACTATAATCAACTCCTTTCTTTTGTGTATAACCTCTTACTACTAATCTCGCCTTATATTTGTCAAGACTTCCATCAGCATGGGTTTTAACTTTGAACACCCACTTACAAGAAATCAGTTTTCTGTCTTTTGGTTTATCCACCAAAACCCAAGTTTTATTCTCTCGTAGAGATTTTAGTTCGCTTTCCATTGCTTTTGACCATTCCGCTTTCTGAGGACTTTTTATCGCTTCTTTGTATGATTTGGGTTCATCAAAATCACTAACAATAGTAGACATAATAAAATCTTCAAATCGTTGTGGTGGTCGCAATGTTGATCTATCTCTTAGATTTATTGTAGAATTTCCTTGTTCATCGTCTTCATCTGAATCAACTTCTGATAATTCAGGCGTAATATAGGACTCATTAGAATCTTCTTCATTTCGACTAAGTTCATCCGATATTGTAGGCAAATTGGGAATTGTTTCTTCAAAACTCGCACCATCATTCAAAGTTTGAGGCATATCTGAAATAGTTGCGTCTTGTACAATATCCTCCCTTGCATCTAACATTGGATGATTTTCTGTAGTTTTAGGAAAAAGAACCTCCATGTCAACCATTGGACTTTGTTTTTCTGTTTCAGAGACATCTGACTCCAATCCAATAGATCTGATGACTGACTCGTTGAATATTACGTCTCTTGACCTTATCAGTGTTGGATCCGATTTATTGTTTATGCTTAGTAACCGATAACCGTCATCACCATCATAACCAATGAGAATACATTTTTGAGCTTTTCTGGACATTTTCGTTCTCTTTACTTTTGGAACATGAGCATAACATTCACTACCAATGATTCTCAAATGTTTGATTGATGGTTTCTTTGAAAACCATAACTCAAATGGCGATTTTCCTTCTATAGAAGTCGGTCCAGTTCTATTCAGAACATAAGCAGCCGTGTTGACAAGCTCAGACCAACAGGAGAGTGGAAGTTCTTCGTGAGCGTGCATCATAGTACGAGCAGCTTCTACCAAAGTTCTGTTGTCTCTCTCACTACACCCGTTCTGTTCCGGCGTATACGGCATTGTCAAACGGTGTTGGATGCCATGATTACTTAAGATCTTCTTTACAGCATCATTTTGGAATTCTCCTCCATTATCGCTGAGAATTGTCTTTATAATATGACCAGTAGTCTTTGTTTCGTTTATCATTTCCACAAGTTTATCCTTCACTTCAGACTTGTGTTTGATGAAATAAACATGACGATACTTACTGAAATCGTCTTTAAATAAAACAAAATAACGAAACTTTTGAAATGAATTAGGGAACGGACCACATACATCAGTGTGAATGATTTCTCCTGGTGCTTTAGCTCGATCTCTGGTTCCAAATTTATATCTATGTGTTTTACCATAAACACATCCTGTACATAATTCAGAATCGAGTTTGACTTTTATACCAAGTTCCTTTTCAATCAATTGCTTCACATGTCTTTTATGCTGGTGAGCAAATCTTTCATGATAGAGTTGTAAAATATTTTTCGTTGACAGTGAGTTCAATTCAGGAGTTGAATTTATAATTGTCTTTACCTTTAGTTTATATAGGCCTCCATTCTTGACTCTTGTGCCAATTAAATTAATTTTTCCATCAACTATCAATTGACAAATTTCTCTTTCAGATGTAAAGACACTCTTCTCAAGTTTATCTTGCGCAGCAAGTAGGGAAAATAAGTTTTTCTTTATTTCTGGAACATACCATACGTCACACAGTCTAATGTTGTGTGTCTGACCGCGAACGTCTGCTATCAAATCAACTGTACCTTTGCCAATAGCTTGAATTGTGGAGCCATTTGCAGTTGTTACTGTTTGATTATTGCTGAAATGTTGAAAGCTGGAAAATATGTCGTTTCGACTGGTGACATGACTTGTAGCACCATTGTCAACAAACCAACTGTCAAAATCTTCTTCAATAATATTTACGACTTCATTTGTAACAACTTCCATTAATGAGAGGGTCAGATTTGTATTTTCAGCTTGACTTGTCGGTGGGCCAGGTGTTTTAGGAGGTTTCCCGTCCGATAACCACTTACGACATTTTTTAACTGTGTGTCCATATAGTCCGCAATATCCACACTTTTTCTTATGCATAAACTTGTTTTGCACAACTAGCGCTTGTGCTTCAGTAGTACCTTCTTTGGTCAAAAGTGAACGTTCGTAAGCACATACTTGTGCTGTCAGATTGTCTATATTTCGATCTTTTCTTGACATTAGCATCCAACTAGACTTGAAAGAGAAGTACTTCTCGTCGGGTAAAGTTTCCAAAATCTTGCAGATTAGTAATAACTCTGGAAGATCATATTTGGTTTCACCTTTTTGAAGTTCCATTTTCAATTCATGCCATATATTTTTTAGTTTGGATATATGCATTGACATGTCATGTGAGGGATCTTTTTTATAGCCAAAGAAACTGTAGCATAGTGAATAGCTTTTGTCTTCAGATATTCCATTGAACAAAGTGTGCAATTCATCCCAAACCTGTTTGGCTGTTGAGAATCTCATGACTTTTTGTAAAGTGGCATCAGACATATTAGCCATCAAAATAAGCATCGCCGTACTATCTATCTTATGATATGCTTCGAAAGTTTTTTCATAATTTGCTTTAACGTCTGCACTTGCTGTAGTAGCTGGTTTTATAGGCTCTATAAGATTTCCATTTATAGCATCCAACCCACCGGGTGTACCCCTTAAAAGCAACAGTACCTTGCAGCGCCATGTAGACCAATTTTCTTCACCTTCTAAACGACCGATATCAATTTTGCAACTCGTAGACGAAGTCGACATTTTGATAGGCCTTCGTTAGATTTTTCTTGAAAAATGTGGTAACTATTTTTGCAAATTATTTGTTTGAACCTTACTTGATACGTTAGTCAATCGTTTCCAATATAATTAAACGCTCTGCTACCATGTTGAGAGGAATTTTATGGATCGAAAATAATAAAACGTATTACATGTTTGAAACATTCATATTGACATAGTAGGAATGACAGGGTAAAATAAAGTATTATAAAAAGCAAAGATTAAGAGAAAAACCTTCTTCAACAGTGGGCAAGGTCTTATCTCCTAATTGTGGTGATTGCGGAACGATAGAGGACGTGAAAAATAGTGTTGTTTTCAGGGTTTATGTAATATTGAAAATTTGAACTAAAACCAATACTCATTGGTTTCACTCAACAGTCGTGTAGAAAGTAATAATTTTGCGTTTATGCCATTCTGCAAAAGACAATCCTTATTGTTAGTAATTTTATAGCAGTCATTCATTATAGTTTTAGTTTAGACCATTTGAAATCAAGAAAATAAAAAAATCTAAATCGCCAGATCCGGCCTCAATGAAAATTGAAAATTGGATTTTGGCTGAGGCCGATATAGACCTCTCTGTCTGTCTGTCTCACGTTGACGATTTGCAATAAGCAAAGAGAGCACCAACATGCCTTGGTGATATTGTCCTAATTGTATATTACCCAATTTCAGAACGCATGCTGGACCGGCTGATCAACGCCACGTGGAAGCCAGGCTTCGCCGTCATCCGGCCACTGATCAACGACCTGGTCAGCACGGCCTTCACAGACATCTGGAGCACATCCTTCAAGGACTTCCCAATTGATAACTTCATAAAGGATTAATTGTTAGATATACTTTTAGATAAATGCAGTTAGTGTAAAAGGCCTGTCATGCATAATTTTCTCGAAACACTAGACAAGAACACGAACTTGGTTTCCGTACACATTTTTTTCACAAGCTTTCCATGGCTTGTGGAAATTATCTACACATTTACCCCTCACGCTGGTAGAGGGGAGGGGTGCTGTCATTTGAACACTGGCTTTGTAGCACTCACGTGAAATTCAGAACAACGTAGAAGTTTCCAAGACTAATACCAAATCGAACTTATTTTTGAAATTTAGTTTCGATCAAGAATCCTTCGCTTTCTTCTGAAAACAACCCACCACCGGCCCTTTACCGTTTCCGGCACGAAGTTTAAGTGTTTTGTTGAAAGTTTTGAAAAACTCGTCGCATTTGACTCGGCTTACGAGTTGTAAATATTAGTTCTTAAGTTTTTTATTGTAAATAAGTTTTTGTAAGTATACCTGTGCCTACGCGAACAAACCCACTTGTTGATACAAAATGTGCGATTCAATTAGGTTTGTGAATGAATAAACTAGTCAATATAATCATCTTAGTATTTTCCCAGCCTCACATCACATTATTTTAAGATATTTAGAGAGTGAAATGAAAGTCAGTCAATATATGACATATCTCAATATTATATTTATTAAAAAATATAACCTAACTATATATATGACTTTATAATCATTAACAAATAACTCGCTCGTTCGTCGAAACTGGAATAATCAACCTCAGTCTTCCAACACAAAAGAATACAAATGAAACATGTACCACACCACAAGTGGCGCAGCCAAGCGTATCGCGTTTCTCCCGCGAGGTGCGGGCGCAGCCCTAGGCCGCTTCCCGCACTCTCGCACCATACTATAAATACATTACAATAACATTGCACCTTCAATTTATTTTACATTATAATCCAGCAAAAGTTTTACACAAAAACATGCCATCAAAAAGTTCCGATTTATCTCACTACAGGTCTAGTTCGCCCCGTTCCTACGATCGAAATGGTAATTGTATGGATACAGCCTATTTATTGGCAATCTTTGATTAACGTTATGTGTCAGTGGTTTAATACAACGAAAACTAAGTACATAACAGACAAAACAATAATTTTAAGTTAACAAACGACGTGATGGATTACCCCGCGTCAGACATTACAGAAAAAAAACAACAGAGTCCTCGCTAGTATACAAAATGTGGCATGAATAGTAAAATATTGTCTGAATTGTAAATGTAGACTATACATTAGGACCCTGTGGACCGTCTCTATGACGCAATATGTACGGACTAAACTCGTTGTAACTGTTGATCAGCCCTTGTGTCGATAATACTTCTATTCCTCCCAATTTATTACAGGAAATTCTTAGACAACTACTTTAATAGGGAATTATTACATTTTATTTTCTCTACTAATATGTATTCATAGACTGAAAATGTATGATTTTACCGACACAAAGACTTTGAAAAGCTCATTTTGGTAAATACAACCGAGCCAAAACAGAAATATCTACTAGTTTATATGCTTAGTACAAAATCAGGTCTTTTTGATAAAATGGACAATCAGCTTCGCCGAGTGGTGGAACCGCAGTAACACTAGATTCATGAACAATCTTGCATTTCAGTCAGCCAAAACTTTACATTCAAAGAAATAGAATTTGTACTACACAGTGCCAATACATTTTCACTATAAGTAGTTTAACAATTGCTCCACAGCACTTCGGTGATGTGCACAGCGCACATTTACATTTATAATTTAACACAACTAAAGAATATATAGGGCCCTTGTCAAGATTTTTTACATTTTTGATGTGGTTCTTATGATGAGCTTGCTTGATTGACAAAGTTCAATAGCTATTTATAAACAATACAAACAAACTTAAATTGTCAACATCAGAAGTAGCAGAAAGATCCTAAACTAAACTATGAGAAGTTTTGTTTAATTTTGTACTTATTGTTTCTAGTATGTTTTGGCCCCAGAATTTGTGTCAAAAGATTAGATTTCCAAAGTCATAACATTAAAAAGAGGCGATTAGGGTTAAACAAAGTATGAAGATTAATTCGATTTAGTTCTGATAGTAACTGATTACCATCCAATATTTTACGATACAAATTTTAAAATGACACAACCTAACATAAGAAATAGCTTTAAATGTGTACGTAACCACATATCTGGAAATTGTAATTGAATGTTTATTTGGATAACAACTGGACTGTGAACAACCGGCATATGAAGGCCTGTCATCAGCTCTTTTGACATTTCAAATCCCTGCACTACAATTTTGAATCTACTAGCCTGTAGTTATATCTTTGTGGCTAGTGTCACAAGTAAAACTCTATCAAAAACAGAATCAATTATTGAAGAGTAAATTATTAAAAATAAAAAAAATGATTTTATCAAATCAAAGACAATTGGAATTTAGCCTTAATTATAAACATTGCTAAAAATGTAATAATCTCAAATAGTACTGCTCAAATATTTTTTGTAGTGTACAGTACTATATGAAGCTATTAAAATTATTGCAAAATAATATTTTAAGATGCTGAAACAATTAGTCACAAATTCATTGTTTCAGATTTCAATTCATTCAGGTATTTTATCTGCCACACAGGCAGGGCCTACTATGGTTAAACGTAATCTATAGAATTAACTAAGTAAATGGTATATCAGGATGCAATCAACCTTAACAATAACGAAATTAAATTTTTATAAATAATAGTGAATTTTAATACTACAAGCGGTAAGTCTGGCGGGACGCCTCGCAAACATTTATAGATGAGTGAACATAATGCGTTTGAAACAAATTCCATCATGCAAATACCAACAACATACTAGCATAATAAAACCAGAAAAACTTGACCGGAGGCCCGAAGCCTACTCTAATGTCTGAAGTCTGGATAAGCAGATTGTCCAATCTCAAGGATTGTCAAATACAGGTTGTCAAAATCAATTTGTACAGACTATCACGACTTGTATTATTGTTAATATACTCTATTTAAATAAATCAACGCACTCTGAACACGCTAGATATTTTCATAGTGTGCATACTGTGATGCGCACACACACAAGCCGCGTTTGGTACAGTTCTATGAAGTCCAATTATTTGTCTAGTTTTACTAAGATACTAGTGTCCTATACAATTTTTGGTGAAGCACATGACGGAATAAAGAAAACTAATGTAAATTTCCAAAGTAACATGTCCAACAAATGAATGTATGTACAAGTATCAAACAAGAGTAGATTCTGGGCGCAGCCACACGAGCCACAGTCTCCACAACATTCCAACCGCTCTCACAAGTCTCAAATTATATCTAACATTAAAATTATTTTGATATGCACTTATTAATAGTTTTTTTTACAGAGACATTTTGTGCTGTACACTATTTAAAACGAGAGAAAGGAAGCGCGCGGACTTTTAAAGTAATGTACACACATTACGGTAAAGACGGAACCTGTTTTTGCACTTTGTACTTTATCCAATACGGTTATAGAAAAAAAAACGTACGTCCGCAACGCGTCCGATCCTCCGATGGCTATTTACAATGACAACTAAACAAACTCATAACGGAACTTAACTCAGGTATTCAACTAAATATTTGGCAAACAACGGAACAGTGTGCAGTGCTATTGTCATACACGGCATGTATGTACGACGAATGGAACACTAGAGCTAGCTTTACAAGTAAAATCGAAGGCCGCTAAGATATCACCGTTCATTACATCGTAATATGTACACGCACGAGCCCGCCCGCACCTCTATTGATTTGAGCGAGATTATGTACAGTGCGGCGCGGGACGGGGCCCCTCTCACATTCATTTGGACCGGCTTTGGCCAGAACGCTTTGCTCCCCATACTGCTATATATCTGAGATCTGTCCTTTTGGTAGATAATTTAGGCCCGGCTCTGCTTTGGTTCATACAGGGCCCTTTTCTGAGATCTAAGCTTGGCATCTAAGAGCCTTTGCACCCAGAATAACACAGATGTGAGTACAACAATAATATTTAAACACCTTTAATCCACCCAATCATGACAAATAGCTTTGATGATCATAGTGTGACAATTAAAAGACCAAATCGTCAGCTTCATTAAGCAGTAACGCCATGGGAGCAATACCAGTTTCAATCGAGGAATATTTCCATCAAATACTTAACGATTGACACCTAAATGATGAAGCTTAGAACTGTGAAGGAATAATTTAAGTAGCACCAAATGACCAGAAAATCATTTCCGTCAACTGAAGAATATAAACTTTCTGAAATTTATATCAAATAAATAGGCAACTTAACATGATGGATATAGCATAATTTGTTTTTAAACAGTGGGTTAGTGTATTAAAGTCCCTTTGCCTCATCATTTAAACTTCTCGACAAGTCCAAATAAATCAATATAAATTGTTTTAATAAATATAAAGCTATGATGTGATAGTAAATGTAAACATAAAATATTTACCTAAAGGTAACATCGCTTCAGACGCATTCACATTCTGAACAAGTAGCGAACGGTGCAGACTCATTGAAGTCATAATGCAATATTATTGTTTATTTCTAGATGCATAATCAATTTACTCCATGAAATACGGCACATAATGTATGCCTTGTGTATTCTACTGATCGCTACTAGAATGTGAATGTTTCTGAGACTATACTATTGCCAGAATAGACCCAACCGAAGTGACAAACGGTGACCGAAATTGATATTCCGCGACACCAAACATAATCCGCGAGCACACGAGGCGCGTCACCAGAGCACAGGCGCACTTCACTTGAAGTCATCACCAAATCACTGAACACTATAACTCGTTTGTATGTGAGCAAAGCCCATGGGCTGTACTACTTGAAGTCTGTATGCAAACCGAGCTCGGACTGTACTAAAACTCGAAGTCAAACAGTTCCGACAGGCCCTCGTCATGGTCGAGGCAGAAGCCGTAGTCAGACGCTGACATTGGCGGCTCCAGCGCGAGGAACGGCTCCAACTCCAGCGGTTCTGGAAATTAAGTGTGACCCGATCAGATATGACAATACACTCCTTACCTACCTATTTGTAACATCTTATAATTAAAATTGTGGCCAAATTTGTCGCATTTTTAATGAAAAGTAAACTTGAATGTAATGTATGTATACTTGTTTTGAAGCGAAGATAGCTCCATAGCAATTTTGGCTAACAATGAGGCACACAAATCAAGGTTCAGAGCATGGTTGTAGATAGGTAATTTTTCATGCTCGCCTTACAAACTAACAACCCCAGCTAGAAAATGTCATCGCTGGGCACCTGCACCTATGTTGGTCTATTCCTGCAGCTGTCCTTAGAAAGCAAGTCCCATTACCTACTACGACCACATCACTAATTAACAAGTTGGTCGAACGATAGTGGGAGGATATAGGAATCAAAAATATTACTTTTACACATCAAAACTATTTAAAACGAGGATGCTAATAAGATATTCCGATTTGCAGCCATAATAACGCGTCTTCACGCATAAGACTAAAAATAAAAACCAAGCTTCAAAAGCAGTTCAGTGTGGCGCACAACTTTTAAAAGTTATGGACAAGAATAGCACTCCATGAAGTTCTGTATTGGACGCCGCCAGTTTTTGAGGATGTGATGACTGATACATGTAACACGCATCATATTACTATTTTTATTCAGACGTTTCATGAAACAAATGCGAATGAAACCTACATTTAGTTTAGACAAGGCGGCGTATAGATTCCAGACATGTGCGAGGCCTACCAGTGTTTTCGATAGCATCCTTATCGGATACGAAACCTGGATTCGTCACTATGACCCTTTGGGCAAACACGAGTCAATGCAGTGGTTCAAAATGCACCTCCGAACAAGTTCAAAGTCACGCAATCGGTCGGAAAGCTCCATGGTCACAGTATTCTGCTGGGACTCGGAAAGGGATTTTGTTCTTTGAATGTGCTAAAAAAGCCTAAAGTATAATCGCAGCAGATACGACGCAACCACTATAAAGTAATTAGAAATAAGCCGATAAAATGGAGTTCTGGTCTAGCTCCTTCATGACAACGCAATAGTTGACTCGGTGCACGTTGCCAAGGGCTATTCAGGAGTGTGGTTTCCAAGAGATCAATCATCTACCGTACAGCCCCGACCTGGCACCCTAATGACTATTTTTGTCGATTATTTGCCTTCGACCTTTTTTTTTATCTCTTAATACTAATCCCATACCTTGTAATAATAGTTCCACAATGACTATGAAAGCTGATATTTTCTGATTCATAATAAGAAACAAGTAATAAAATCGAAACTCATAAAATTACATATGGCTAAATCCGCTGGTCCGGACTTAATCCCTCCAATACTATTAGTTGTATGCGAACTAATATGTTCATTTATTTTACAGACATAGCTTTACCTAGCACATATTAAGGACCTACATTTTATGACATAATATGGTACTCACCAAAAACATCTATCGTAGAAAATATTAATGCGGATTTAATGTCTATATTGAATTGGTTCGACATATTTTAAAAAATCATGCACAGTACAATTAAAACTTAGCGCTGTAGATATATATTCTAAAATTATATGATAATATTATTATAGTAATGATCACAATCTTTAATAATATTAATAAACACAATTGACATAAGTAAATAATTATGGATTTATAACTTAAGGGTGAACTGGCCGGTCTGTTCTCCATACAAACGTGGTAGGATGATCACTCCCTTATTTGAGGATTTAGGTACAAAATAAAGCATAATACCTATTGATCTCGTCGTTATCTAGGCTTGTATGATGCCAAAATTTTAATAAGATAATTAACTTGAGAGTAATGAGCTTTGAAACATTTTCATACAACATTTTCGAGGCTCATAACTTTCAACTGGTCTGGACAAGTCAAACACAAGTCTGGACCTAAAACCTCAAATAAGGGAGTGATCACCCTACGGCGTTTGTATGGAGAAGCGACCGGCCAGTTCAACCTAAAATTTGATAGAATGTCATTTATTACAACAACTTAAAACTTAAGAATATCAAATTTGACAACAATCAAGCTGTCAACATCACCTTTGCTTGGACCTGTAACTGTACAGTACAAACACAAGAGAAGCTTTGGTTTGGACAGGCGAAGCGGAGGTGAAAGCATACCTGAAACACCCTGTAATGGTCAACTATGACTGATAATGACATAATGCACTTGAAACATTAAACGAGACCAGTTTTAAATAAATCTCACCACTGGATTACAATGAAGTTCAGGGATTTATAACCATCATATTATGCATAAATTTATCCTTACGCATCCATAGAATTTCATTCATAAAATGGACGATATCTTCCACGCGGATGCCAAAGGGATACATACATTGCGCTCGTAGAGTCAAGACCTCCTGAGGATGCTTCGTGTAGAAGCGAAACGCGTCGAAAATTCTTCCGGTTTGGCTGCGTGGCGTTTGTGACGTCACGTCGGCTTAACAGGAAAATTAGGCGGAATTGTCACTAGATATATTTTTGTATTTTTTAAGTGTTTTATTAGAATATTAATTTGATGTTTTCATAAAATATTTGTTATTATTATACATATTAGATACAATATTAAATATTTTTACAGGCGATTTGGAAACCCTTTCAGTAAAATGAACTTAAATGCACCCTTCAGATTCATTTTTAACAAAACTCCAGGCCATTCTAACCATGGGCAATCTGCGCGAGTCCGTAGTTATCGCACTATGTAGCAAATTATGTAAAACATGGATATACCTCAATCTCCTAAAACGCTCGATTTTTACAGTCGATGAGTTACATCGAAACTCGAAGTTTTAATATAAAATCGCGTCATTAAGCACAGGATGACAGGGACATGGTATGGTTTTATACTGTTTTATCTCAGTGGTGGTGAAAAAATATTTTGTTAACTAGTCCCTGACAAAGTGAGCTCATTATCAGACTAGGTTTCACATGGCATATGTCCCGCAACTTCTATGTACAAAGGAACGTTTTGATATTCACAAAGCCAGTTCAGAAGAAAAGACATATTGGGAATGTGAAACACATAAATAACGCTTTTTAATAAATGCCATCACCAATGTAAAGGATGTCTCACGTATTAGACAAATTGTGTATGTTAAGCATGGTTTAAAAGATTAAGGGCCTGTTTCGGAATGTTCGAGTAAGTTCCGGTTATACTACCCAGAATATATTTAATAAATAAAACACTATCTTTGCGTTTCACAGTCATCGATTTAGCCTATCCATCGGTTAAAGCTTGAAACGCGCTGCATGTTAACTGTCATTTTTATCATTCAGTCATTTTATGTTCTGGGTAGTATAACCGGAACCTGCTCGAACATTCTGAAACAGGCCCTAAGATCATGAGAAATAAAACTTGATTTTTAAACCTGATAAGTAAATTTACAAGTGTTTGATTCAAATGTCTGAATCATTGCACGGACTGTTATGAACACAAATCGTTATTTTTGTTAGACAACATAATAATAAGGTAAGAAAAATTAGTCACAAAGAACAATACGTGCAATAAATTCGACGTGTTAGGATAGGCTGAATGCAGAGGTGGGTGTCCGTGTAGGTAATGCAAGAACAGATGGTCAAGTAGTTCAGTACAGAGATGATGGTGATGCAGAACAGCTTCCTCCGCATTGAAATCCTCGATTGATAGTCACAAGTGCAGCACATATAGTTAGGGGATGAGAGCGGTTGTTACGTTGCGATGGCGGCGTGGTTAGTAGATGGTTGGTGTTAGTGGGACGCGCCGTGAGCTGAATCCCATGGTGCTACACGCCAGCACTGAAGCCACACGGGACACAGCTCAAGACATCGCCCCCTGCGTTGCTCCCGGACCACCAGATGAAACTTGCGCTATTTACAGTGAAGGAAATGAACAGATTTGTCCCCCACACGCACGTGAAACAAGCTGAAATAGCGTGCCTCGCGTTCTTTCTATATCTCCCTTATATTTTATTAAATTGGTTATTACCTTCACACGGAAGCAATGAGCACAAAAGCAGAATTAATGATGTGGCAATATGATTCGAGCTGCTGATGTCAGCCCTTTGCCTGCTGAATGTACAAGCTTCGTATGTTACGGTACCATGAGTTCTTGAATTTAAAGTGTGTAAAGCTCGGTATACTATGATAAGGTCATCAACATCACTTAAAATTAATATTTGTGTATAGAAAACGCAGGCGAGCTGTTTCTTATCATTTCCATGAAAACTTAATACTATAAATAACTTTACAATACATAATTATTAACATTAATGAGCCATCCTAACAAACCTCGCTTACAGTGATACCTTTCGCATTTCAAAAAGTGTTTTATTTATTTGGATTTAAATTTATATTTTGTGTCATCAAATTCGCACATTAAAGACTAGATTTTACATTATTTCGTTAAGAATTGAATGCACTGATAAGCCAACTTAATATTCAGCTGTGTTAGCCTTATTAATTATTGTAAGATGCGAAATATATCACCAAAATTTTATATATACCATGTTGTCAGAATGCCTAAGTTAAGCGCTGGACAACATTACATGACTATATTTAGATTATCGCATCTTTTTGTAGTACTAGATCCAATAGTAGAAAAGTTTTACAAAAACTATTATTTTGTTCTATGGAATTGACCTCAATGTCCTTTGGATTTCGTACTATTCTAACCGTTATTTTCGATATATCCCAAAAAACTTATTTCAGTACAAGTTTTAATCAGTAATAGAATATATAAGTAATTATAAATATGAATTACAAAATTCAGTAACTTATTAAGTCTGAAAATTTTTAGTCGATTATCACGTTTCTGTCATAATGAAACAATGGTCTTTAAAAAAAAAACACAATTTTCTTTTTAAGTACGCATTCTTAAAACATAGCATAATATTGTCCTCACGAGAATTAATTTAGAATTATATAATTAATATACAGAATTAATCACAAAAAAAACTTATTTCTTCTTAACCTTTGTCCTAGATGAGCGACAGAATACAGCAAGTAGCTTATATTTTACGCGATGCGATCCGACATATTACGGCCAAAGCTTCACGGGACTTTTTATTTAAAATATATTAATGATTGAGTGCCTTTGGCCACTATCTCACCTGATGTAAGGGATGATGTTGTTGAGGCTAATCTAAAATTGTGTCGTCTAATGCAATCCCAGTTTATTTCAGATGTGACAATATACAAGTGTAATGCGCTATTACTAGAAAACAAATATTTTAAATATTTAACACTACAAAAATTGTAAAAAGGAGGAAGAAAACAAATATAATAGGTATATTTAGAGGGAACTAAATTTGGAATCACATAATTTATATCGAAAACCAATAAGAATCCACAATTGTTCAAAGATGTGCCTTGATGCCAAATACTTTTTTAAAATTAAAATGAAACCTATATTCAACACAAAATGAAGAGTATTCAACGGGTATATATATTTTATCTCGACTGACGGTAAGTCATGATGCAGGCGAAAATATTGTTCAGGCAAATCTAGTATTACTAGCTCTTATGGACAGGCGTCGATCAATCCGTTGTTTAGACAGATTTTCTACTCGAGGGGTGGCTAGCCAGACGAGCATTCGCAAATAGCTCTACCACCATGCTATACCGATTGCCACACCCTATGACAAAAATTGGGACCAACGGCTTACGTGCCCTCCGAAGCAAGGAAGCGCTCAGTAGTAATGGCACAAGCGATCACGTTATGACCATAGTCACGTTTGAAGTTCACTTAGCTGTTCTCAACCGATCAGCAAAGTTAAGCAACGTCGCGCGCGGTCATGAGTTGGATGGGTGACCGCTAGTGACATTACTACTGAGCGTTAACGTGCTTCGGAGGGCACGTTAAGCCGTCGGTCCCGGTTGTTGTCTTAGGATGGTAGTCGTTATAGCATGATGGTAGGGCATTTTGCGAATGCCCGCCTGGCTAGCTACCACCCTCAAGTTGAAAGATCTGTCGCCAAGCACCTAACGGTGTGTTCCGGCAGCTGTCCTTGAGAGCCAGTACTTCTAGGTTAGCCTGAACAACATCTTCGACCACATCATCACTTACCATCAGGTGAGATAGCGGTCAAAGGCTAACCTATCTAGCATAAAAAAAAGACCCCAGCGGACGTTTCTATTTTTTTAGGGAGTACATAGTTGATAGCTACTGCTGTCGGCCGTCCAACTTCACCGGACTTTGGGCGAGGGAAGGCCCTCTTATAGCCCTGGAGGGGGAAGTGCTGAAGGCACTTCTCCCGAGACGGGCGTAGATAGCGAAAAGCGCTTTCTACTTCCGTCTCCTGCGAGCGCCGAAAACGCATCGCAGAGGAGGGGATGACAGCGAGCTAAAGGGTACCACCGCTGTTAGGACCTCGGTTTGGGTAGTATATATTTTAGTCTGTATATATTTGAAAATATTATGTATGTTCGTAAAAATTTGAGTAAATTTAAATTAAACAGTGACAATCACGATTACAATACTAGGAATAAAGATAAAATAGTGGTGCCAGGTTTTAGATTAGCAAAGACAAATAAAAGGTCCTTCTTAGGTAATTGTGTGCGGTTTTATAATAAAGTTCCCAAACATATTACAACGCTCACAGAAGGGAAATTCAAGTTGCATGTGAAAAACATATTGATTAAAAAATCCTACTACACAGTTTCTGATTACATAAACGACAAAAATGCCTGGACAATTCCGCCTCCGCCAAGCTATTGCCTGTCACCTACATAATTTAAACAAATATTGTAATAACTCTATTATATAGTATGTATGTAACACATTGTTAAAAGATGTTTAAAAGAATGGCCCCGAGTTTCTTGCCCGTTCTTCTCGCAGTGGCTCTATACAATTTATTTGCTGAACGTGGCAGTACAATGTAGAATATTTCAATACTAAAATTTGTAATTGACCTTCATAAGAGCGTCGTAGACGCCTAAATTGAATAAATGATTTTGACTTTGACTTTGACTTTGTCCATTGGGAGGAGACTTTGGGAGGGTCGGAACTAAATTCCCCAGTACAACTGCAGTGTTGTACCGTTGAGAGTGAGCCCTACGGAAAATTACTCTGTGAATATTTGTAGTGCCACTAATCGGGACTTTATTTTTGCCTCGAGCTCGCCGGCGAAGCTCGGTGTTTGATTGTGTAGTGGACGTTTCTAACTTAGTGGATCGGTTAAGAATTCAGCAAACTACACTACGAGCGCTTCTATCTCGTACCTATTTCTATTGAGGAGAGGTTGCTACTGACTTTGAGGTATAGATAGAATGAACAATTTTTATTTTTTTAAGTTAAAACATTTTTTTGCTTCAATTAAACCCTTTAAAACGCACCCAGTCACGCGCACTGCGGGCCAAAAACAAGTCCACACGCGTCGTGTATCATCACAAACTTATTACAGCAGCAACGTAGATCATAATATAGGTACAATTGATACTTTAAATAATCGCGCGGCGCACATACGGGTATTTTGCATTCCTAGCCGGGCGAAATTGGTAAAAACCAATTGCAACACACAAGCAAAAATGAATACTTCTTAGCGAACCAGGTAGCTACTGAACAACAGACGACCTTTTCTGGCCTTGTGAGTCTGCGCCAGCCAGCCTCAAACCAGATGGAAATTGATCATTTTCTCACACGCTCGCGTCAGTTACTGGCTGCATTAAAAACGTACCGTGTTTGAGACCACAGTGCTTCTTTATTGTGAGTTATTTAACCAAAACAACTATGGATTATCATAATACAGGTAAAAGCAGTTTTATTTATTACGACTGACTAATGTTTGCATGTATTTGTAAGTTTCAATATCGATTTACAACTTTCTCGATTTTTCAAGCGATTATTTTCTTAATTGTACATTTCAAAGTGATTTTAGTTATCCTTACAAGTGCTTCCCAATTACGTTTTCTGTTGTAAAGCATAACAAAAACTGTCATATGATAGATATTTCGTGAATTGAGTGCTACTTTTTGCTACTTTCGACAAAAAATACGAGTTAGTTTTGGTGTTAGCTAAAAAGTAATAAACGTTATTTTCAAGAAAATTATGAAATGTTTTAATTTTATTGTTTTAGGGTTACCAGCGGGCTCTAAATACAAAGTACTGTAACTAGAGAATACCTGTTCAATAAAATGCAACAACAAGAATTACTCTTTTGAGGATAAAGTAGATTACACGGAAAATTACTTGTTATCGTCTGACAACTTTAATGAAGACCAATTCAAAGTTTTGAATCCTAAAATTTCACGATTCAAAATGCAATTTAAAAAAAGGTGTTTGAAGGCAAATATAATACTTCAGAAATTTATTACTGCCAATGCTACGTGGCTTCAAGGAGCGTTTTTGATACATATTGTTTCGCTACCACAAAAACATGCCGATCGCCTATCAAAACCTATTGATGAACTAGCGAAAGAAAACCAGTGAACTACGGTCAACTGTTAGTCAAGGAGAGTTAGTACATGCAACCAAAACTAGTCTAGAGACGTCTGGCCATAGAAATGCATCCCGTTTACTGTCAGAAGTCATGAAGTCACCGAAACGAGCATAAACATACAAACAAGCTTATACAAAATGTTTGCAAGCCAGTGACACACTGTTACCTCCCTTTAAAACACTATCAATGTTTAATGAAGCAGATCTTTCAAGAAAACAATATGAGATCGTCACAAATTTCAATAAGAAATATTAACCTTGCTATGGCTTAATACAGAAAAAAAAACTAAAATGCTAACCTATCAGACTACAATTGGAAGAAGCTGCTGAAGCTCAGAACAAAACATTTCAGAATGTATAGGTATAATTTTGTAAGGAAGTTTTCGAGAGTAGATTGCAATGCAGATGTATTGAATCGTTTTCTACTATCCTTGGATCCACTACTCACAAGTCGGAGGCCAAAGCCAAAGAGAAGAATGCATCCTTTTTCAAAAGAAGCGATAGCTATGTGCTGCCACCTTCTCCAGAATCTGAAGATGATTCAGATTCGGACTCTGAAACTGAAGAGGTCTGAGTTATGACGATGAACCCTGGCATTCTTCCTCATCAAATTAGATTTTATATGTTTATTTTACGTAATTAGTTGATCACTAAAACCTATTCCAAATCATGACTACTCCTTTATTTTATTATCATATCAGCCCCTCTTACCAGTTAATATAATATACCTAGCTATTAAGGCCTCCCCAATGGTAATATGTATATTTTTATTAAGTCTTACCTACTTTAAAGCAGAAAAAACCGTACCAATAATTTCGCCCGGCTAGGAATCCAAAATACCCGTATGTGCGGCGTCGCGTTGCCGCATTTGGCGCTCACGGCGGACAAAGGGTTAATGAACAAATTCGACAGCGACATACTTACTTCTTCAGTCGTCTTTAAAACAATTTTGTTAACAAGTTAGTGAAGCTATCGCACGGCGATGAGCATGAGTTGTGAGGCGTAATGACAAAATAAGCATGCACATGTTACAGCAATGATGCACTTTCCAGAAATGTATGTACAGTGAAAAACCCGCTCCTTAGGAAACCAATCACATTATTTATATATATACACATAAATTATTAAATAAATGTAAATAAATAATCTGTACAAACAGTGTGTGCTTTCTATAATTTCTGGAAGGTTCTTACAAGATTTCCTCGATGTGAAAATTTCAAAAACTAACAATTTTCTGAACAATATTTAAGTAACATTCTCCTATATGTACGTTTTAGCGATACAGGACAAAACAAAGATACAAATAAATACAGTAATACTTTCAGTATGGACATTCGAAAGAAAGTTTTTGTTAGTTTAGTACAAAACCTGCATTATCTGATATATAAGCTTCCTGTCCACAATGTAATGTGGTGTAAATGATCTTCCAGTCGATGCACCAGATGCCTTTCCAGGCCGCACAGCTAGAACTCAGACTGTGATGTGAATTGTGTAACACTTCACGGCCGGAGTTCTAGCTACGAAGCTCATACTTAGTCTTCCTTTCTACAGCTGCTTGTCTTACACCGTTGGACGCTGGACCAAGCATGTGACATGTTACAGTACATTTTACTTGCAAATGACACCATGATGTGATGGCTTATGAGTATGGCATTTGGTTATTTACAAAGTCAATGATACATGAAAGTTATGTTTTAGGAGTTATTCTCGGCAAATAACGCAACTGCATTTAACAGCTTTAGTACTTTTCTATTAACTTGCGCGAGTAACTTATTATCATACTTGACAATATTCCTTTCGCATCGCAAACTTCGAAGCTGATTTAGAGAAAACTAAAAATTACATTGGTACAACTAAGGTACTGTGAACACCTATGTTAAAGGAGCGATGGCCAAATAACATTGCCTGCAATATGTTAAACAGAACAGACTGACTAGAAGGCCAAAACCGTAAAATAGAATCAGAGCATTATGCATGGTATTTATTTACAAATATTCTAGATTATCTATTGATGCAATTAGGTAAAACAAAAACCTATAATTATATCAGCAACCTTGTGAAGTATGTATAGATTGGATTCAACATAAAATTCGGTCTGTTGAGAAAACGTCTGCTACGCAATCTAGTAGCGTAATTTTTGCGGTAAATTATTTAGGTTTGGTAAATGTATGATTGTAACTAAGTTATTGGTAATGTGTGAATGTGGAATACCTGACTCCTGGTCCTCGGTCTGCAGCTGGAAGCGGCCGCCACCCATGATCGGCGCAAAGTCGTCGCTGTCGGCGATCAACGCATTCCGCAATCGACCTCGCGCGCCGCCTGCCGCACAAAAATAATGTATACAAATCACTAGGTTCCTTCCTAAAATTACATTATGGACAGTATAACGCTACAGAAGTGTGTATTGTAAAGTTCAAGGAGTAAGACCGTATTAATTCATTATTAATATGCGCAGAATCAAAAGATTTATAAGCCCTCGTATGGAAATTTAAGAAAATAGAGTTGCTTGTCTACTTCCCCAATGTTAAAAGCCAGGAGGATATAAACACTCTGTAGTTCCAACTTCCTTAGCCCGTTGTAGATTTTTTAGATTTGTTTTTCAAGTATGCTAAATGAATGAATTCATTTTAGAGCATCCATTGTCAGAGCACAAATTTGAAACCTCTTAATTCACCCGGATGGGATGGTTTGATTCTCGCACTACATGAAAATATTGTCCTCTAAAAGTTATTAAGTAAATTTCCTAAGTAAATTACAATAGAATATGTACAGCTATATATTTTGCCAAAGAATCGATATTCATAATATCATGGAATGTACTGTATCTGTACTGTAATAAGCCAGATTGTCCACTGCTAAACACAGCCTCCCCCATTAAGGGTGATAATCCCCACGCTTGGCAGATGTCTTGGGGATTGCAGTTTAAGATATGAGTTCCTCGAAAGGCGTTGCTGCTCACCTTCCGGTATTTTACCTTTAGTCACCTCTTACGACACCCACAGGTAGAAATTATGTGAGAGTGACATTATAGGCAATATCATGACAGGACTGTATTTCTTGGAAGAGACTAGTGTGTATACTAGAATATTTTAATGTATCATTGTGTGTTGTATATCTTTGTATATACTGACTGTCGGGCGTGCTTAGCGGCGTGTGTTGGAGCGGCGTGTAGTGCAGCGGCAGCGTGGGGTCCGTGACGCAAGGCCGGCTCACAACCAGCCCCAAGCTCGGTACCACCTTCTCTTCCTCCTTCTTCTCCTCCTCTTCCCCCTCCTCCTTCGGCTCACGCTTTACAGGAGTCCTACGTATACGTACATGTATCAATAAAATTTATCTATTACTTTAAAGAGAACGATGTTCTTCGACGCGAATATTAATTACAATTAACGTGATTAAGTTACAAGCAATTTGGTTGCTTAGGTTGAATATCGCAATGCTTAACGACCTGTTTCAGCATCAATATGCCTTGCAAAAACTTTGGTTTCATACTAAGTTTCATACTAATAATACGACGGTTTAGTTTCGTTTGTTTTATACTTACTTCCACCCTTGACTTGATATTTGTTTAAAAAGGCCTATGGAGTCTATGTATATATGAAATTGGACGCAAGAAGTTGCTCAATAGCATTATTTTGTGTATGTTAACTTTTCTTTTATGACAGAACACTCTCATGGCCTACCTGGTGATTTTTTCACAAATGATGAAATGCACTGCGCCCATCACCCTGACAAATACAGTTGTTAAATCGTATATGCCTGTAATTTAATCACTTACTGCCTCTCAAGGATTGCTGTTTTTATCTCCAAACAGTGGTTTTCACTTTCAGAAGATTGTTAAGGTACTTAGCGATACATTTCCTACTTCACTAGGGAAACTATAGGGCTATGAGACTTAACAACTTACCCCCTTACTTATAAAAACATCGCTATGTAGTTGCTAAGTAATGGATAACTAAACAGTGTTTAAGTAATGCTTAAATATTTCTTACTTATAAACGCTACATAGCACCTGTTTAGCTAAGCAATGGATAATGAGGTCGAACGTATTTTAAACTTACAACATTGTACTAAAAAGTATTATGAATGACCTAAATGGCCAAATAGCATGTATCTAGTGCTAAATATCTTGAAATTAAAAAGTAAATATAATACTTTTCTTTGTATAGTACCACCAACTTAACTGTGCAGTTTTCGAGGGCGCTACTGGTCAAGGAAATCAACTACGAACTGTCACAATTTGAAGGAATGTTGTAGTTCTTTTTTCTGCCACCTGAACAGATAAGTTGGTGGGTCTGTAACTAAATCAGCTGATCATAAATATGGGCGCCATCTTGTTACTTAAAATTTAAACAAGGGTGGGACGGTGTTTAAATTGACAGCTGATTTAAGCAGTACTTAGGTACTGGATAAAGTTATGTAGCGTTTATGAGTAAGAAATTTTGCTAATCAGCGGCTAAGTAATGTTTAAAATTTAAGTAGCGTTTATAAGTAAGGCTGTTAATGTCTCAGTGATGGGCACAGTGCAGTATGTGAACAAATACTTCCGTTATAGGCAGACCCTTAACACCAGATGGCCCTCATAATTTGTTCCATAAGCTAATCAAATAAAATACATACTGAACCTAGTAAGTTACCTCCGTTAAAATGGTACGATCCAAATCCATTAACACAGTACATTCACACATTAACACCTACATTCAAGTTTTTGCAACAGAAGAAAGTATTACAGTAAATATTGCTAACACACGTTACATTGACTGTGTGTGGTCATCAATGGCTGATGCAACTCAGTTTCTCAAAAATTGCTTCAATGGTCATCAACTATCCTACCTTAACAGATATTCTTTTATATGTTTGATGTATCACCACTACTGATTCAAAAATGTATTTAAGCTTTATCATTGATAAATTTCCAGTTTTATACTATTTACTACTGTCTAATAAGTTGTTGTTACTGCCTAAGTGCAAAAGTGGCTACAGTTGCCCGTTCTTCTCGCAGTGGCTCTATACAATTTATTTGCTAAATGTGGCAGTACAATGTAGAATATTTCAATACTAAAATGTGTAATTGACCTTCATAAGAGCGTCGTAGACGCCTAAATTGAATAAATGATTTTGACTTTGACTTTACATTATTTCTCAGAGTTCCAAAATACAGGCTCTTGTCTAATTTGGAACTCGCTGGATAATGTCTTTTTTTTTAAGTTCATATTTGTCTACAGTTGTGCTCTTTAATAAGTGTAGTAATATACTTATGTAATGTTATATACTTATGTAACTCTTTCTGAAATAAAACATTTATTTATTTATTACATTTTTAATTATAGCTGATTGTCTAGCTCTTGCCACTATATCATCATACTAGGTGGTAAGTAATGATGTGGTTGAAGATGTTACTCAAGTTGACCTAGAAATTCTAGTGCTCAAAATGTTATTTTGTTCCTGTTAGTTTGGGGAGTTCAGGGAATTTGAATGTTTTGATACTCACGTGAAATCCGCATTGATGGAACTGGAAGGCATTGATTGCAACTGGGCGATGAGTGGCGCGAGTAACGCCTTATTATCTTCCAGCAGCGGATCCGCTGGTAGTGACCCTGATGCTGCAATGATATTAAACATTTTTATAAACTCTCATACACTCAACCTGTTGGTATGTAGGCTGTAAGTAACTAACTTTCTCACTGTCATAATCTCGGAAAGGTGTTGTTTATCACAAGAAATCTGCATGGAAAAGTGCATTTTATCAGCTAGCATGGAAATGGTTTTTGAAATTCGAACCTATATAAAAGTTTCAGTTTATTAATTTGGTTTAATTATTAACAATTTTAGTATTTTTTTCTTTTAATTTTTACCGTAAATTAACGCAAAGCTAGTTATAAAGTTATGTAAAGCAAAGCATTATTGAAGCTGTTTCTATGCATCTCGCATGTTCCTCGCTGGAATGAGTTGAAAAAGTGTGTGTTTAACTCGGCAGCAAATTTATTTGCGTCTCGTACCTTTGAAGCCTTCGGTACGCTGAGGACTCTATATTTAGAACCTTTGCTCATGGTTCAATCCTAGATTCCTTCGCTTCCTGAGTTTATAATAAAAGCCAAAAAACAGCTTTGCAACCTTGCATAACGAATAACTATTTTTAAGGACAGCAACCAGTACACTCTGGTGTATCCTTGGTGACAGATTTTATACTCAAGTCATATCTTGGTGAGCATTTACCAAATGCCCCACCTATTTATGATGATGATGTATATATGCATTATGCATGATACTCAACCTGGTAGATTTCCAATAATGGAAACCTGACCAGCAACTGACCCTCACTACGCAATCATCACTCATAAATATCCCACTTTGTAGGAAAATTAAACTAGTGAATCTAACAATAAGCCAAGTATATCCCATGTTGCAACAATTTTATAGGAGACATTGTCATCAAGCTTCTAAATATAACACTAAGCCACATATATCCCAGGTTGCAACCACTTTGTAAGCAAGAAATAAGCTAACTTCAGCCTGACTCCTGCAATCAATTCAGTACTGAAACGGTGATTGTGTATATCAACCTCTACCAGTAAAAAAACTAGAAACACTTGGTCCACCCGTGGATCATGCCCTTTGCACCAATGAGGCAAGCCTAGACCTATCATTATATTATGCTATTATGAATATTTTTTTCTCACATGATGGAGGTGAAGGTGGCCTTTCTTTTGGACATAGGTAAACTTCTATTTCTCCAGACATGGACTTCAGATGTATCGTGTAGCCTTTCTCATCTGGATGGGGTACCTGGAAAAGTAAGATTTTATGTTTTTTTAATATCGTTAGGTTTGCAATAACGCCTGCTATGCGGATTACATTACAAAATCATAAATATACGATAGGTTTTTTTTTCCCTGTCATGACTTAAATTTTTCTTATTGTATATTTGTAATTTTGTAATGTAAGATTTCATGGTTAATGGATGCTTAAAATGTAATATAAAATTGTATACTAAACTTCCTTAATATATCCGCTAAGTAGTAAGTAGGATACATTGGTAATGTTTTAACTATCAACCACCCTCAAGTGGAAATTATGATTATTTATTGCATGTTCGCCGTGGACAAAGCTGTTGACAGTAATAATTATAATTTAAGAACCCAATGTAACACAGTTTAACAATAAATTAATCTGAATCTGAAAATGTGTTACAAAGCACCTAATTAGTATTTTCCAGTAGCTGCCTTTAAAGCAATTTGTAAAGATGTTATCAATCTCCGGAAATACAAAGATTCCCAAAATACGCACTGTAGTTCAGCAGATAAAGAATTTAAAAATGATACTAACACTAAGTCTGGTATCGGGCGGCGCTTTGATAGGTATAACCGTTTGATTCCGGAACTCCTTGATGGAGCGTAGATCGGCATAGGTGATGTAGGCGCTGCCGCCGTGATCTGCGGAGAGTCGGGAAAGTGCTGCCTCAGCGTGGGCGACGGCGCGAGCCACGCGGATCTCCCGCGCGGCTAATAGCCTCACGTCACGCCGCAGCCTCCGGGCGCGACCCTCGTCCGCTTCCACGCCTCTTGACAGTCCCGCTCCAAACCCCAAAGCTCCCGGACCCGACCCTGAGCCTGCCCCTGATACCAGGCCACTCTCCGACCCCACACCTAAAAAAATCCCTGATGTTTATGTTTTTTCCGCATTATGGAATATGGATGTGATTCAAATATAATTAGCCCAAGTATTTTTACCCTGTGGGTTGCCGGCTAATATCACATCCGCTCATATCTTCCCGTGACAGGCGTAAGAGGCGACGAGGGGAAAAATACCAGAAGGTGGGCAGCAGCACCCAGCAGCAGTTCTCAGGAACTGCAATCTTACACTACGTTCACCAAGCCACCTGCCAAGCGTGGGGATTATGGCAAGCCCCCCTTATGGGGGAGCATGTGTTCAGCAGTATCTTTATTTGTCATAGAAGCATACCTATAGGTACCTGCATGTAGGTATACTAACAACTAATATAAAATAATTAAGTTATTTAGAAGTATACCTACAGGTAGGCACCTATGGGTATACTTCTAAATAAACTTCCTCGCACTAGTACTAGTTGTAGTGCATACTACTGATAGATAACATCGCAAAGATGCGTTTTACATGCCCAGGTCTGAAGAGTCAGGCCAACAGCGCACGCCACAGGCAGAGACGCCTCCAGTACTTACAGATCTAAGAGAACTTTCAGTGCGTGCCCAACATCCGGTGTAACTATATAAAGGCCAGCAACATCCTTCCAATCATAATAAATAGACATTTACATATCTGCAAGCGATCTCACACGAAGTTAACATTGTATCCGCTTATCGTGTGCTCCACAAAATGGCGGCAGCAAGCGCCATGCATATAACTTATTTACAAAACATTATATTTGGAAAATGTACCAATATAAAATGGCGAAACAAAACAGCTTGGAATTTTGGGTGGAAAACAAAGAAGTACATGTTCGGAGGATACCTATTACGTCGTGGATGTCTTTCCTTCAGGCCGCTGAAGAAATTGCACTTCCACTACAGTAGTAGTCAGTATCCACCGAAGGATCAAACTCCTAATAATTTATATCGTTACTTAACAACAGGTAAGACAGCGGATTAAAGCTATCCAATTAGACAAAAAAAGTCGGCAGTAATGCTAAAAATGTTATACGAGGCCAAAGGTTTATTTTTACAAATGATAAACATTTGACCGATGTCTCACCTGACGGAAAGCCAAGGCGCGGTCGACGGTGGAACATACATGCCTAGAAAATACTGTATTTGAAGACTCCCAGACTTTCGGGAAATAAAGACGCTGGTAGGTAATTTCATACTTTAGTCGCACACAAGCTGAAATTGAAGAGCTTCGTATTTTTGGAAGATCAACCATCTATGGATGGCAAATTCCTATGCGTCTTGTCGTCCAATGAAAGGAAGAAAGTGGGAGAATAAGGTTGAAAAATGAAGCCTATTAAATACCGATAAGCTGGCAACTTTACGTCCATGTCGGGTCTACAAAATAGCTTAGATCTTTTAGAAATATCTCCTTAGCGTTAAACAACGTATGTTCATTTTATTAATTAAATATTTCCCTGAAACAACTTGCGTCGCTTACAAGCAGCCTCCATTTGGAAATAATTATAAGATGGAAACAGTAAGTAATATGAATATAGGAAAATAGCTAGTTTCTGATCATATTACTTTTGTGAAGTTGGCCCAATATGTCCTTCTGTAATGTTGCAGCATCACTTGCGTTAGCACTAGATAAATGGACATTTACGCAGGTGTAGCCACGACATGTCGCTATATTTTTTTAACGGCATTTACTAATAGCGAGGATAGCGGAGTATCATTGACACAAAAAAATCGCTACAATTTGGGAAGCCATAATGCTGTGCTCTGATTTTTCCGTCACCTTTCGCAACTTCCTCGTATAAAGATGGATGGATTTCTAACCAAGCACCTCACAGGATAGAATATTCTCGTCAATGGAACATAATCAATAGGTGAAGTTTCTCAATACCGAATTAGTTTGGCCTAAAAATTAATCTAAAGGTATAATGTGTACATACTCACCATATTTCCACTGTATATTATTCTTGGATCTCTTCTCTAATATTCCTATACCCTCTAGTACGTTTGTGATGTCGTATATACGACGTTTTTGGACCGATAAGTGTTCCGCCGCGAGGTTCAAGTCGAGGACTCCATTGGGCGACGACTTTAGTAGCGCGACGAATTTTTTTGTAAGTAAACCTAATGATGTGTCGAATCTGCTGTAACAACAAAATCACACTTTGAATTCAGTCGTTCAGTAAAGTGTGGATGCTGATGTCCACTACAAGTGTCTGGTATGCCTTGACCTCGCGAAAGTGAAAAGCCGATAATTAGAGCGATAATCGATCATGAGTTGTATCTTAGTACAGGTATGGATGACATACAAGTAATAAGATTCTTTCCACTGATCGATTATCGCGATAATTATTGGCATTTCCCGTTAGTGTGGCTCAGCCATTAAACTCTGATGTTGCGTTTTCTTAGGCCTTTTTAATTTGATGTAAGGCAAATTAACGTTAAAGAAGATCTAATCGAGTTATTTCGAAACTACTGGATTTGGCAGCCTTAAATCAGATCTGTAGTGTTTCAATATAATTTTGTTACGTACGCCGCTAGTCTTGATATTAAATATCTACTCGTTGAATTCAGTTTTATAATAGTGTTGGCTGGAATTATGACATTATGCTGATTAATTTGATTTTCCTGTTTCGTTTTTTTATATTCGATAGTTCAGGAAATAATGCTTGTCATTGATATAACTAGTCTATAAATATCATTGGCAGTTATCTGGGGAAAATGGTTGGCCATATTAGGAATTTAGCAATATGAAATTTGTACATGAATTTGGCTTCTACATTTTTTTATTGCTGTTATTGCCTGTGACCATTCTCACCTGAATAGGCTATGTCCGAGTGTTGATGTGGTCGAAGATGGTAGAAAGGCTTAACCTAGAAAAGGAACTGGCTCTCAAGGTCAGCCGCCGGAAAACACTAATTACAACTAGCAACACAACATGTACATGGCCATAGATGTGGTGGTAGCAAGCCAGACCGTCATTCGCAAAATGTCCTACCACCATGTGATGAAACTCAAGTTTTTACTATACACTATTAATGATTATTCAATTGTTTTAACCCTCTCTTGCAGTTTCCTAAATGTTCTTAAGAGCCATTTCACAAAATCACGCTACTGAAGTTTAGGTAAATGCCAGCGCATCGCATACACAAGCGAAAGAAGTGACGACGGAATAGCGTGACTGTGAGTAACATATTTTGATACTAGCACTCATTAATAAAGAAATGTAAGTTGCGAATTTAAAAATTGTGTGATTGGCGTGAGTAAATAATCAATTTCTTGTCGATTACTTGCTAATGTTATAGAAAAGAAGTAGGCATATACATTAAATAGTCAACCTACATCGTGAATCGTATATTTACATTTCATCCTTGATGAATAAAAAATAGATATGTTTGAATAATTTATTGTAACAATAAACTTAAATAATTATACGGCTTAAAATTATATAAATATTTGACGTAACGGCATTTATTAAAAGCTGCGGACTAAAAGCTCTTTCTTTTAAATTTTCCAAAAATTGCTATTTTCATCGTTCACACTCTACACAGTATCTATATCCAGTCGTTAATACTGGCTGCCATAATGACCATGCATAGGATTCAGGTTTATTTTTCTGTGCATCCGGAAAACGACTCAGTACCAACCACAAACGTCCCATGACGTTTTTGGTTTTCCATTACTTAAACATGTGACCCTCATATTCCCATACCACAATATATCACCTTTTACCTTTAAAAAAATAACATTTTCATCCATTTAGTTTGAGTAGACCAAACAGCGAAATGTAAATATATATTTACACATTTTGAGGTTTTTTTGTTTTTAAATCGAATATCTTTGATGCAATCTATAATCAACATATATACTTCTTGGTACCAATGCAATCCTCACTATATACTCTTATGCTCACTATTTCCTCTATGGAAAATAAATGATAATACACCTTTTTATAGAAAAAAATACTGGAAATGGGGTTTGAACACACGACAAATATGGTGGGAAATAGTAATTTAATTGCTATTTTTATTTTTTCGTAACTAGACTCACCTAGAACTTCGATTCTTCTTTTAATATAATAATTTACTATTGTGCTTTAGCCATGAATTGTTACAGATTTTTACGCCAAATATTTTAAATTAACAAGATTAAAACAACCCAATTGTTTTAAGAACTTTGGCGGGAAAACTGTATTGAAGAGCAATATTTTTTCTGAAAAACTATACCACCTACGGCTTTGGTCCTTCTTTGATATTATTATTTACATATAATTTATACACTTGTATTATTTCAGATTTTTTGGTTTAGAAGTTTAAAATTAGTTACGAGATTATTTAATACGCAAATTTGCATCGGTAAGTGTTTGCGTTGCAAAATGAATCGAGCGAAAAATTACTTATACATATGCAAAATTGCGTTTTTCTAGGTTTATAACTGTTGACGTAGTTACGAGATTAATATGAAATGACGTAATATTTTGGGGCCAAAACGTAATTTGTGCTGGTTTCAGATTTCATCAAAATATTCAAAATACTTCCGTTATCTCAGAAAAGTATGGATTCTTTCTTGTATGGGCAAGGATGCATCCTTTTGAAAACCATTTGGATTATGAGAGTCGTTTTTTTTTTTTATGTCATTGTGATGGAACAAGCGCGAGGCCCACCTGATGTTAAGCGGTATCCTGTGCCTATAACAGATGCATTTCATCACAATTCACGAACTGCACTGCGCGCATCACCTTGAGACATACCTGTTAAGTCTCATTTTTGCCTGTTATTTCACTGGCTCTCAAGGACTGCTGCCGGAACTCACCGTTAGGTGCTTGGCGACAGATTTTCTACTAGAAGGTGGTCGCTAGCCAGGCGGGCATTCGCAAAATGCCCTTCCACCATGCGGTGAAGCTCAAGCTCTGGGCGGGATTCGAACCATGGACCTGCTGCGCGGCAGTCTATAGCCAATGCCACTGAGCCATCACTGCTTCAAAACTTAAACTTACGCAGAAAACATTTACGCAGATTTTATGGTAAATTTGTAAATACGACTATCGAGCGCTAACTGGTATCCCGGTTTGTACAAATGATGGAAAAGCCGGGAGGCCGTTTTGTGCAAATTAGGAAGGTAGTTTAATATCCGGCTGAAGTTATCGCTGTTTTCACTTATCGACATTAACTGAATCCAAAAATATTGGAAATCAATTATTCGCCTGTCATCTTATCCTTCTAAAACAAAAGTTATAGTGAGTTACTAATTTAAACTAGAATAATATAAAAACTAGCAGACCAAAAAGAAAAAGTCAACCCTCTGAGGTTGTTAGCATTTTTCCAATATTGCTGTATAAGGCTGCATAATTGTGACGTTTCCTTTTTTAACACAATGGATGAACATAGACTAAAGATGTAGTTACTTAACAAGACAACAATAATTATATTATGGACAACAAAAAAAAAGTATAGTTTGTTACTTAAAAAAATAAAGACATGATCAAAACTCTGTGGTCGCACTATAAACTTGCGTCTAAGCGTTCCGCGTACGAAACGTCAGAGCAAGGCAAAACGAACGCAGGTCCTACCTCGATGAGCGCTCGCGCGGTACTGATCGCCTCGCGCTTGCATCCTCTTCTTCGCACGACTGAAGCGTCGTACGGATGCGGTATCGGGCACTGGTAGCCCCTGACCGCGGGGTTCATACGCAGCTTGCTACTTGCAAGCTGGTCTTTGGGTTGAATTGCTTCATGGACTTCTGGGGGCCCCGGGAGTGTGCTGTGCGTGCTGTGAGTTCCCGTTGTGTGGGGTCTCGTCTTGCGCTGCACTTCCTGGGCTTTGCTCCTTCTCTGCTCTTTCATCTTTTTCATTTTGTTCTCCTTGGCTGTCAATGAGATCTCTGGGTTGTCGTTTGGCACCGGGGTGGCGTTCATATTTTGGGGCTATTTGCCGAAGATGTTCATATTCCGATTTGTCGGTTCTGGAGAATGTATTCTTTGCCAGTCTTTCGATGAACGCGTCCAGTGTTTCCACCTCTAGATCCCGGTGGATTGTCGAGTTGCGGACAAACCAGGGGGCGTTCGTCACTTGACGTAGGCTCTTATTTTGTTGGGCTCTCATGCGTTTTTTATGTGTTTCTGCCAGTAGCGCGAACCATGCAGGGGCGGCGTACGTTAGTAGCGGGCGGATATATGTTTTGTACACCGCCAGCTTGATCCGTAGCGGGAGCTCAGATTTTAGGATGGGGCGCACGAGGTAGCGGGCCGCCTTGGTATTCTGTATCACCTTATTTGCGTGTTGGGCCATCGTTAGTCTTCTGTCAATAGTCACTCCTAGATACTTGGCTGATCGTAGCCAGGGTAATGGGGTACCTAGGAGTGTCATCTGGTTTGGCAGAGCTCTCTTTGTTGTGATAACCATGGATTGAGTCTTTGTGACGTTCACGCGCATCCTCCACTTGGTCAGCCATTGTGGGAACTCATCCAGAACTCGTTGCATTTTAGTAGCGGCATGATGGGCTTTAATCGAAGATGTGAGCAGTGCCGCGTCGTCTGCGTATAATGCTAGTAGGGCACCTGCGGATGGTATGTCATCCGTGTATACTAAGTAGCAGGCTGGTGACAGGCAGCTACCCTGGGGGACGCCGGCTTGTATGGGGTGGGCTTCGGATAGAGTTCCTTCCACTCTGACATTGAAGGTTCTCTTCTCCAGGAATGATTTTATAATTGTCACCGCTCTTTTCGGGATTGGGTGGTTGACAAGTTTGAAGAGCAGTCCGTCATGCCACACTCGGTCAAATGCTTTTTCCATGTCCAGGAATACTGCAACCGTGTGTTCCTTCTTGTTCAGATTTTCCGCGAGGTGGTGCAGTACCCTGGACAGTTGGAGGGTAGTAGAGTGCTCCGAGCGGAAGCCGAACTGCTCTGGTCTGGGCTTCAAAAAGGGGGTGAGGTATCCCAAGAGGAGACGCTCGAAGATTTTTGAGATGCTGGGCAGGAGCGTTATAGGTCTGTAGCTCTCTGGCTTCAAAATATTTTTTCCTTGCTTTGGGAACATGATTACGTGTCCTATTTTCCATTCGCTAGGGAAGTGGCCCGTGCGCGTGATACCGTTGAACAGGCGGGTGTATGCAGCTATTGTTCTGTATGGAAGATGTCTGAGCGCCGCATTTCCAACGCCATCCGCGCCGGGGGCTTTCTTGGGCTTTGTGGTGCGTAGGGCTTTCTGTACTCTTCCTGGTGTGAAGATTATGGGGTCTTCTGATGGGGGCTGGGTAGTAGCGAAGTATGAGTTGGTGAAGCTCTCAATTTCAGTAGTATGTACCGTGTCCGTGGAGGGGTTTAGTGAAAACTGACTTTCGAGGTGGGTGGCGAAGATTTCAGCTCTGTCCTCTGCTCTATACCTTGGTTTGCCGTCGGGGTGTAGCAGCGGACGTACCGGGTTTGGCTGTTGGCGAAGTTGGCGGCATAGCCGGTGAAGTGAGGGCCAGTCATCTGCCGCTGAGTCGATCCTGTGTTCCCAGCTAGCTGTGCTTAGGTCTTCCAATTCTTGAGTGATCTGGTCTTTCAGGAAGTTAAGCTTTGTTTTTAACCTCGGATCCCGGTTAATTTGCCATTCTTTCCTGAGGCTCCTTTTTTCCGTGATCAATCTTTGGATGTGTTTGGGTAGTGGAGGTAATCTCCCTTGTTGGTTTGGAACCTCTGTGGTTGCTTTCGTGAGCGCTGCCTTTAGGCATTGGCTGAGTTCTGCGTTGAGGAGGTGCACGTCTTCTGGAGTGTTAATGGGTCTGGAGGGGGTCGTATTCTGGGCTGTTTCCGCGAAGAGTGGCCAGTCAATCTTCTTGCGGGGTAGTGGAGGTAATGTCGTTTCTGGGCCGGCATCCAGGGTGACGAGGATTGGTTGGTGGTCCGAGCCCGTTTCATCATACAGGACTGTCTGCGTCAGTCTGCGGCCTCGGAGCCCCTTGTGGACTATTAGATCAACTATGTCGGGTAGATGCAGTCTGTTGTGAGGGTAATGTGTGGGGAGTTCTGGTCCGCTTACTTCATAGTGGTTGTCCTCAGAATCTTTTAAGAGCTTCCTGCCGTCTCTATTTGCGGTTGCTGAATTCCACGCCTGATGTTTAGCGTTCCAGTCACCCGCTGCGATGGATGGAATAATGGGATCCAGTAACTGGTGGATGTCTTGCGTCTCGAGGTGGTTATTTGGAGGTTTATAGACGCCGTGGATATGGAGTGGTTCATTAGCTACGCAGATTTCCACTCCTAGTGCTTGTATAGAGTTTAGGTTCTTGATCGGCAGTGCCTGGTGGATAACCTTCTTGTGTACTAACACTGCTAGTCCTCTATAGGCTCTGTGCTCTGGTGGTTCGTCTTTCCTATAGGTGTGATATCCAGGGAACTTGAGGTTATCTGATGTAGTGAGCATTGTTTCGCTGATTAGGGCTACGTCAACTTTCTGTTCCTTGAGTATGTACTTAAGGATTCTCGTTTTTTTCTTTAAGCTTTCAGCGTTCCAGTGCAGAATTCGTATTTGGTCAGCTTTGTTTCTCAGTTCGTCATGAGGCTGACCATTCTGGCCATCAGTGGTTGAGCTGGGTTGGTTCCTTGGCGGAGGGCTCCCAGCACCTCCTGTAAGACGGAGATGGTGATCTCTATCTCCATGATCATTTTGGAGCGTTGGCCTTCTGTCATCTGCAGGTTTGCAGGTGTTGTCGTTGCTGGTCTTTGAGTGGGGATCGTTATGGTTTGTGATGTAGCCATGGTCTCCACTGCAGGCGTTCTGGTCCGAGGGACCGCCGGAGGGGCGAGGATTTCTGGGGGGGGATCTTGTTTTCTCTTATTCTTCTTCTTATTTTTCTTGGTTTTTTTGGTGGTTCCTCTTTCAGCAGGCTCGTTGGCGGGTGCCATCAGCGAAGATCCAGCGTGTTCGAGAATAGTTGGTGTTAGTAGTTGTGGTTGATGCGGTCTGTCATTTCCGGGTCGGTAGGGTTGCTGAGAGAGAGCAGTGGTACCAGCTGTTCTGTTCCTTGTTTCTCTCTTGAAAATTGGACATCTTACACTGTTAGCGGTGTGGGCGTCTCCGCAATTTGCGCAGGTGGGCGGGGCGTCTCTCGGTCGCGGGCACTCGGCAGCGAAGTGTTCGCCACCGCATCTTACACAAGCCTGTGTGCGGTGGCAGTTGTGCGACGAGTGCCTAAAGCCTTGGCAGCGGTGGCACTGCGCGGGCCCTTTTCGACCTCTCCAGCTCTCTATTGTTACACCTGGCATGCAAAGGATCTCCTTTATTTCGTAGAGCCCTGGGGTGAGATCAGGGGTCGGCTTGAACTGCGCGAAGAAAATACAGCCGGGCCTGCCCTTCCTGGAGTTGATTTTCCTCACGTTCACCGGGGTGTACCCCTGATTCTTGAGGTCAGTCTCGATTTCGTTGGTTGGGGTATCTGCGGGTAGGCCTCTTATTGCTACCTTCAAGTTCCTATCTTCTGGTAATGAATAAGAGAACCATTTTATTGGGGTGGTCTCTCGTATCTCGTCGAAGTATCTTTGCAGCTTTCGGTATTCGTCTTCGTCAAGTGGAGAGAAGCGGATGCCGTTGCCATATGGCCTTGCATTTGGTGCTCTACCCAATCGTTCCTTTAGTACTCGTAGGTGTGTAGGCCAATTAGTTATTGACTCTACCACTATTGGGGGTAGTCTCTGCTTCTTATTCTGGATGTCTCTCGTATCCGTCGGCGGGCCGGCTGCTTCCGTCGGCTTTGTGGGGATGTCGGTTTCGTCAGTGGTTGCATTTTTTTCCGAAAGGTGAGTTCTTTTTGCTGCGTTGGGTTCGGAGAGGCTTCGTTCAGTTGGTATTCTTTTTCCCTTAGGTGGTTCTGTTTGTGTGGTCGGTGGGGACTGCAGTACCACCGGGTTTGGGGCCTGTACTCGTGGGGTAGGTGATGGTTTGGGTACCACCTGTTGTTTTAACGCGGATACAGCAGAGGTACTTCCTTGGGTTGTAACTTTTGGTGTTACAGAGGCTTTCTTGGGGAATGTGCTCTCCGCCGTTGTGGTTGTGGGGTAGTTGGCTATCCTCTTAAGTGGTGCCTCTTGCGGAGTCGGTATGCGAGTTCTTCGGGGGTCCCGTTGCGGGAGTGCTGCGCGTACGGGTTCCGGAGGGCATATCCTTTTACTACTTTCTGGTGGGTGCTCTTCGCTGCGTTTGCGGCGATGGGTAGTCGGTTGTGCTTGGGTCGTGCTGTGGTTGTCTGGAGCTTCAACCAGTTGAAGATTATGAATGGCTTGTTGCCGTGCTTCGATTATATCTGGGGTTATTTCGTTGAGTTCTTCTTCGGATAACGATGCTGTTTGGTTAGCAACGTATTCCTTGAATGTGCGTTCTAGCCCGGGAGTGGTGATGCCGGCAGCTATCATGCTGTTCAGCATGGTTGACTCGTATTCTATACGTGCACGTGGGGACGTGGTGGGTGCGAGCGATCTAGTTTGGCGTGCAGCCGTCAGTTCCGTGGTTGGGCTTCGAGGAGGGGGCCGGGAAGGGTCCCTCGAGGTGCTTGGGGATGCAGTGTAGCTTCCCTCTGCCTTTTTCGCCCTGTTTTCTTCTAAGGCTTTCCATTTGAGCTTCTCCTT
Source organism: Plagodis pulveraria (assembly GCA_963890685.1). Taxonomy (NCBI): domain Eukaryota; kingdom Metazoa; phylum Arthropoda; class Insecta; order Lepidoptera; family Geometridae; genus Plagodis; species Plagodis pulveraria. The sequence continues at coordinate 10,840,059 of OY982950.1, forward strand.
TTCTACTGCTTCCGCTGTGCGCTTTTCAAATAGCTTTTGGATACTATTTTGAAAGCGCGCTGCTTCAACTGGGTCGATTTGGAGTCTTCTGGGAAGTGACCTGTCTCGGGCAGTGTGTCCCAGGGAACGGTGGGTTCGCCTTGGGGCTGCCGGTATTGGGGGCTCTTCTTCTGTCGGCCTGTTTGGGTCTTCTGGAGTCTGCATTATGAAGACGTGAGTGGTTATCTTCGATGTTGCTATCCAACGCGCGAACTCCTCGCGCTTGTACATTTCAATTTATGAGCATTTCGAGTTATGTTAAATAATTTTTCTTGTCTAACAAAACAGAGTTAATAGCACAATTGATTAAAGATCAGATTAATTAAAGAATGAACTTTCTTTTTATATAATATCTGTTTAGAATTACACTTTATTAAACGCAATATATCGTGGTAAACTGCTGATATAATTCGTGGAAATTGGCGCAAGATCTTTATTTCTTTTTCTACAATGACGATTAATTATCGATATTCTAGTACACTATGTGTCAACAGGATTATATGCCTGATGCACAGTTTTTTTTTTAGTTAATTTGATGAATCTTTATACAAGAGATAGAACTCTGAAGTTGGCTATGTGTACTTTAATTCGTAAAACAAGGCGCGGGAGATTGGTCACTACAAAATAATTAATGTTATGTTTGTAAATCTGGTACATTAACTGAAAAGAGAACAGATTATTCTATTTTTATCAATTATTAAACAACTTGTAGATATTTGCTATGATAGTAAATTAAGCGCTTAAAATCTTCGTATACCGCATTAAAATGTAAAATGCCTCTTAATATCAAATTGAAGTACAAATGCATAGCCGGCGGGAAAAAAACATAATTATCGACGGGATTCGAACCCTTTCAAATTCTGTATCACATATATTGTTCATAATATCATTACATTATGTAGGCTGTACGATTTTCAAATAAATATACTTTAGATGGTAGAATTAATAGCAACACAAACCATAGAAAAAAATATATACTGCTAAGAACTGTCAAACGACAGCATAATGTCTCATTTGCATTGATAAAACTCTCAGTGTAGTAAGTATAGAAATCTGCCTGAAAAAGGGTAATAAGCTCGTCCCTTATATCGTGAATTGTAGAAACCTCCACCTACGATTTGATGGATATACAGTGGAGTCCGTTAAGTGCGACTTTGCTTAGAACTACTGACTTAAGCCGGCAAGTCTTGCTTCGCATTCTCTCCATATCAATTGTAAGATATTATGTACATGTGATTAGCAGCGAGGAGCTTATATTAACACACATGTATTTCATTAAAAGCAATTACCTTTATATAAGCAATGTACCTGGAACGTTCCGTGTACTTCTTCATAGAACTGGACGGACGGCTGTAGGGCGTGAGCACCTTGACGCGCTTCTGCTTGGGCGTCTTGAAGTCCGCCTTCATGGGCACCACGTGGCCTTGTTGGCTGCCAGAGCTGCTCTCACTCAAGTACAGTCTTCTTTTCACCGCCTAAACAATGAACATTCTATCTTGAGTGAAACTATTTTGGAGCCAGTTTTAATTAAGACCACCTCTGTGCTATAAGCATCCAGATATAGGTACTACATACTAGAGAAGCTCTCAACCAAAAAATGTGTCGGAATTTGAAGACGCGGGGTCTTCGACTGGCAGATATTTGCCGTAACGCTAAATGGCAGGCGTCAGCTAGGCCTAACTTATAAAATCTCTTTTATTATGCTATTACGGTATAGATACCTATTTATTGACTAGAAAAACAAATAATTTCACAAACTCGACTACTGAATTGTTATTCTAAGTAACTTTTACGGCTTTTCCGCCTTCCTCTTCCTCATAAAATAACAAACGGACATATGGACAGAGGAAGAGGACTTCCTCGATATATATTTTTTTCTCTGTCCATATGTCCGTTTGTTATTTTATACAAACTTATTTCTATATGTCACACGAAATGTATCATTACTTAAAAAAAAATCTGCCCCCTTTGAAAATTAATTTGTTCTTATAATAAATTTAAATTCCGACATAAATTATTCCAGATTCAATAAAATACCTTTATGCAAGCAGGTAACCGCAAATTAGGATATTGTGTTGCGGATTTGTCCTTCATTAGCAAACTATAACATTATTCTAAATTATTAACTGTGGGTGATTTTTGTGGTGCATTTCGTACATTCTCCTAGCAAATAACTAACTTATAATTTATGTTATAAGTCCAGGTTCAAACTTTAATTCAAATTTATTGTATTATTGGCACTGCATAAAATGTCGAAGCCCCACTAAAGTAAGGTGACAACATATCACTACAGTTCTATCGAACAAATTGAGCGTTCGAATCGCGAAATCTAGTTCGTAGTACAAATAAACGATGGAAACAAGCTTTTTAGAATTTTCTTCGTCTTGTTCCGTCCTTATCCCAAGCAAGTGGGGACAGCCAAAAATGTAGTCTTCTTCCACTCGACCCTATTGCCTGTCGTCTCAGAACTCAAACCCTTCATCCACATTTCATCTTTCGTTTCCCATTCACACGTCATTCCGCCTTCCTCTGTTCATATGTCCGTTTATATGCATACTCAACACTTCTTTAGTCTCATGTTCATCTCTTCTCAAGTGCCACTCTTATCTATTACTCTACCATTTGAGTCACTGGTAAAATTTACAAGTTAATATTTTTTTTTTATTGCAGGTAGTGGTCAGCACCACTATCTCACCCGATGATAAGGGAGGATATGGTCGAAGGTGTTGTTCAGGCAAACCTAGAATTACTGGCTCTCAAGGACAGCTACCGGATCAGACCGTAAGGTGGTTGGCGACAGATTTTCTACTTGAGGATTGTAGCAAGCCCAACGGGCATTCGCAATATGCCCAGCAAGCAAAAAAAAAATAGTTACACCAAATCCATCTTAACATGTATGCTACATGCACTTTACTTTCATCTGCCTCTGTTGCCTTTTTCCAAATATTAGGAACCAATCAAATGATGGATATTTTAAATTCTCATGGCATACGAAGGTCACACATAGACGTATGCAGCTTGAAACTGTTGAGGATAAAAACTGAGTATCATGAAGAATACTGTCCATTAGATATTTTGCTCTTCAGGCAATATGCTATAAAGAAACGACAGATTTGTAGTACGTGAGAACTTAGAAATTGCGCTTAAAAGAGACATGTTATTACTTAATCGCAAGTCTAAATATCGCTCTTGTAGAATAAATAAAATTTAGACGTGATTATTCTTCAGACCAAAAATATATCTTTTTGTCAAAAATGCAACTAGTTTTTTAGTAGGTTTACCATACAACTACTATTAAAGAGACGGACTACTTAGCATTCCATGGTTTCACCGTGTCGGTGCCGGGTTCATAGCTTTTCAAAGGAAGAAGCCCTTGTCAGACCTAACCAACCCAGGGAGTAGGGTTAAGGAGTCCCTTTACGAAGTCATCAATACTGATTATAATAATATGGTATATCACTGAACTGTAAAAATAGTTCTTATTTCATATTATCATCAAATCTAAAGTTACATTACCTAGGAGAATGACACCTATGGTATTTGCGATTATATCAAGTTACAAAAGTAACCACTTCTTATACATTTAACTTTGCGTCTATAAATATACTGGTAACGAAGTTATGATTGAATTGTAAATTGGCATAACTTGACGCCCAGTTTTTGTACATAAATTATAACAGTTGATATGTGATTGCAGCATGATAAGATTCGAAAGCAGCATCGCTCTATTTGCGATGGTCGCGTGGAGGACAAGGTGGTTTCTTTGCTCATATTGAATCCAACGGACACCCCGCTGTAGAAAAATCATTCGTAGACAAATGAGGATCGTCAGATGCATGTGACGATTCTCCAGCAATATTAAAACGTACAAGATAGTGCCCGCGACTTTGGCCGCTCGGATTTGTGTTTGTGTTCACAAAAACTGTACTGAGCAAAATTATAACTGTATTAAAAAAAGTTGACAAGCTTTATGGCCAGTGACATTTTGAAACAACTACAACAAACCCAAAAAATGTTAGGCTGCATCACTATTTATGCAATAATTTGGTAAATTAACGAGGTCCGATAGTACCAAATTATTGTTTTGTGATATCGTAAATAATATAATGTTACAACAATAAATGAGTGGAAAAGTAATTCCTTACATTTCCATTACATTCATATTTTTTTTTTAATAAAAGGGTTTAATAAAAGTGTGATAATTGATAACAAAGTGTATTTTCCAAGGACTACAGAAAGTGCGCACCTAACACGTATTAAGTTACTGTACTCTGCGAAAAGTGATTAACAGAAATACACCAAATATTCTCAAAATACTAACGATTGATCAAAGTATAACTAAGTCATATATTTTACTATTGATTTAGTTCTACGGCAATGGACTGCCGCGCAGCATGTCCATGGATCGAATCCCGCCGCGGGCTTGAGCTTAACCGCATGGTGAAGGGCATTTTGCGAATGCCCGCCTGGATAGCGACCACCCTCATGTAGAAAATCTGTCACCAAGCACCTAACGGTGTGTTAAGCCTATTAACACCTTCGACCACATCATCACTTACCATCAGGCGAGATTACCTATCAATAAAAAATAAAAAAACACCTATGCTAGGCTTTTAATATGATCTAACTCCGTTAAAATTTGCACAATGAACGTCGCCAAGCAATAAAAAAGTCAATCGATCGGACTCAGTCTTCTCCATTTTCCTGTCGTGAACACTGAATGAGATATTCTATAAATAGATGATACAAAGATATTTTGAATGGATGCTAGCGGCGCCATGTTGGGTAAACTACTGTAAACGGCCCCGCAAAACAAATACCAGTATTTACGAGAATTCGCAAGCCAGGCGATTTTTTTTTTCAAAATATCGTCGTCACCGACCGTTATTCAAGCCCTACATCCTACATATACCACGTTTCACAAAACTCAACCATAATATCTTCAGGCTAACTCTACTACGTTCATATTTAGCACTTCTTTAGTAAGACGTTAATTGAAATAATCTATAAAGAAAACCATGTACCCCACGGGACAAGTCGCGCGCGCATGTGTAATGCAAGACCACCACGATGTGGCAATTAGATGAAACTGAGGAAACGATTAATTTTGTTTTGAGAGACACTTTTACAAATACTTTCTCGTTGTTTCATTCACAAATAAAAGTATACCTTCTATTTAACGCTTTCGTTATCTAGACTAGACTTGAAATATTCTATGAAGTAAGCCATTAGTACCCCACGGGACAAATCACGCATGTTGAATGCAAGACCACGAGCGACGGTGTGAAATAAAACTGAGGAAACGATTAATTTTGTTTTGAGAGACATTTTTACACACTTTTTCTCATTGTTTTATTCGATAAATAAAAACTTATCTTCATATTAAACACTTTCGTCAGACTAGACTTGAAATATTATATGAAGTAAGCCAATAGTAACCCACGGGACAAGTCACACATGTGGAAAGCAAGACCACGAATGTGAAATATAAATGAGGAAACGATTCATTTTGCGAAAAAAATTAGCACGACTTCTTCGTAGTTAGTTTCATTAAAAATAATAATGATTCTATGAAAAAAGCCGTTATACCTGGAGTAACTATAATAAAAAAACAACGTAAAACATTTCAACCGTTGTCTCTTGATTTTCATACCCTAGCAACACTGAACGTTACGTCATAAGGACTATTATATCGAATAATAACATGAAAGAGCCAATAAAATTAAATGCTACTCACTTTCAGCACAAAATAAGTCATACTTATCTTCTCAGCAAGATATCACTACCACTTGTTTCCTAGCCATAAGACTTCACCACCGCAAATTGTAAGAACTGTTCTCAGTATTAATATGTTCATTGACCCCATAGTTAATTAATATGTACAATGTTTATCGTCAAAATTGAGATGACGAAACTATTTTGCGAAAACACAAAACGAGTTGAGATTGAAATAGACGAGACGCGCGATCTGCACCCGGCAATTACAATAAGCTCGTGCAACAAATTCAATTCGGAGATCTAACGTTCGGCCAGAGCCCCCAAAGGAAGTGTGGGGAGGGTACCCGGTAACAACAATACATGACATAAATTAGAATCAACACAAAAGCCGGCGAGCTCTCGGAAGGGACTCTAGCGAAAGAATGGCAATTTCTTATCTCGAAATATTTGTGTTATTATTATTAGTGAACCGGGAACTATTGTTAATTTGCAGGATTATACGTCTTGGCTCTCCCCTGCCTCGGGCGTTGAGTAAATCAGAGCAGATGTGCCACTGACTTTGACGTCTGAAAAGATAAAACATCCCTTCCTTAGACGCAAATTGTTTGCACCATTAACATAATCAATTTCGCCCTTTGTGCGATCAAAGTAATAACAATCAATGCAACCGACAAAGGGATCGTAAAAAATAGGCAAGGATCTACTTTATTCTGGTCTCAACCGGATTTAATTAACCAGATCCATTGTAGATGCGTTACCGTGACTTTTTTGACGAATCAAATAGATATCTGGGGATATGTTGATAGGGTTTTTGCATGGGACGGTGAGTGAAAATGTGCAATACAAGTGTTGACAGGAAGCTTGTAGGTACCTGATGGCCACGTGGGCAGCCTCCGGTGGAGACATATGGCCCTCGCAGAGCCGATTGCGCGGGTGAACGCCACTCGAGGCATGACAAACTGCTAACATGTGCGACTACCCGTTACACTTGCCTCCTATAGACTTATCGCAACTCCACAAAACGACAAGTTGAAGGTTAGCCCTCCAGCTGACTAGCAAACATCCCAAGCTTCGTCACACTACACGCGACAACTTAACGAAACACGCACAAGGTCGTAAATTTATATTAGCTCCTATAAGTATTATACGTTGACCGGAAAGGAACAATGAAAGAGATGTTCCATCCTTTCACATAATTCTGTCTGACCCGTATTTCATTTTTAAATTCCTCGAAGACTCAAGTAAACATCGTCGCTCGGCGTCCTTCAGAATCAAGTCCCTTTCCCTAATCTTACTTCGTAGTTTGTACCTCTCAAAAGTTATGTAAAGGAAGGGCCTGGGAAATCAATGGAACACAAATGCAAATCAGAACGGCATGACGCCTGAAGGTTTGAAGTGCTTAGACTTGCATGTAATGACTGTTATAAAATAAGATAGCAAACCAAAAGGTGGTTTCTTTTTTGTCCCAAAGCTTACACTACCTCCAGATCGTATCAATCAAGAGAACAATATATTGCGATATGCGCCGCAATAGCGTTGACTATTGAAAATGTATTATGAATGCGGTAGATGAGTAACAAGTTCAATCAACACGACACCAGACAGGTAATAAGTAAAGCTTCGGTGCGGTTTGGTGTAAGGCTTCCGCCATTTTGTCTTTTACGCCACACTTTGACACGCCGATTCTACAGATAATGTTATTAGTCGTAAATACCATTATTTTTATTTCAACTTCATCGTTTTTTATTGACTGGTATTTTATAGTTCGGTAAAATAACACGATATCGTGATTCACGAATGTATAAGAATGAACACACGCTTATGTCCTCGTCCTCGAAATGTAGCAGTTGTGGTTGGTGGGTGGTAGGATTTTCAGACTAATCTAATTATTTCAAAACCGGTAAGTAAACATTGAAATGAAATGAAATGAAATGAAATGAAATGTGATTTATTGCGTAAAATATGGTGTTACAAGTTGTTGTACAAATCATAATAATGAGTAGTTTCACATATTTAGTCAGAAATCTGACATGCAAAATTATAATTACCAAATTAATTAGTTGAGCATATAGAATATAATAATACAATTACAATACATTAACCAAACACATTTTCTAAAATAAAATGTACGGTAGAATAGAAAATTAAATTACAATTAAAATAAGCATTATGTCATTACATTATATAATTAGATATTTTAACATGTCCTATGTCATAATACAATTACAATACATTAATCAAACATATTTTTTTAAATAAAATGTTCGGTAGAATAGAAAATAAAAATTACAATGAAAATAAGGATTATGTCATTACATTATATAATTAGATATTTTAACATGTCCATTGTTTGTTTAGTAGTTCAGATACATTGTAGAAATTTTTGTCATGAAGCCACTGGAAAAGTTTAAATTTAAATTGTCTTAGTGTCAATTGTCGTATGTCTCTGGGTATTTTATTAAATATTCTCATTGACATTATATGACTATTTCTTGAAAATAAGGCAGATTTGTTAACAGGCATTATAATAAGAGTAGGATCTCTTTTTTTTATCCTAGAATTGAGCTTATCTTTAAAGAAGTTATACAAAACCTCATGCTCTTTTACAAAAGTACACACTTGGAAGATATACATGCCCGGTAGTGATAATAAATTCAGTCTCTTGAATAGAGGTTTACATGAGCTCAGTGGCCCGACATTACATACAGCTCGGATACACTTTTTTTGAGCAATAAAAACCTTATTAATATATGTGCAATTACCCCACAAAATGAGACCATATCTCAATACTGATGCAACAAACCCGTGATAGGCAGTGAGGGCAGTTTTTTGATTTGATAATCTCCTAAGCCTTCTAAGAGCAAAAACAAAACGGTTAATTTTATTACATACGTAATCTATATGTGCCTTCCAGTTACACTGTGCGTCTAGCATTAACCCTAAAAATTTTATGATGTCAACTTGTTCAATTTTCTCATTTCGGCATGTCAGATTAAGAGATAAATTATTTTTATTATTATAATTACAAAATTGTATGAATTTAGTCTTTGAAAAATTTGCATTTAAATTATTACGTTCTAGCCAATTAATTATAGAGTTGATTTCCAGATTAATTGTATTTTCATAGTCAGTATTATTATCGTTTTTATCGTTCGCTATAACAATCGAAATATCATCGGCAAATAGGACACATTTATGCTCTGTGACGTTAGGCAAATCATTTATATAGAGCAGAAAAAGTAATGGTCCAAGGATACTCCCTTGGGGTACTCCGTACTTGTTGCATAGTGAACTTGATTGGTAAGTGGTATAAATAAGATTGTCATCAATATTTTTTAGCTCTACATATTGTGTTCGTCCCTCAAGATAGCTCGAGAGCCACCGTGAAGCTGGACCTCGTATCCCGTACCGTTCGCATTTTTTGATAAGTATATCGTGATCTACAAAATCAAACGCCCTGCTCATATCAAAAAACACTACGCAGACGGGAATGCGCTTATCAATATTTTCAGTAATAACTCGCATAAGATTAAATGTAGCTAGTGTTGTTGATTTTTTCTTCTGAAAGCCATTTTGTTCCTCTTTTATAATCCTAAATTTATTTATAAATTCACTTATACGATAATGCATAGCCTTCTCAAAAAGCTTCGCAAATATAGGGATAAGAGTTATTGGCCGATAATTATTGATGGCAGTTTTAATGTCTTTTTTATGTAAAGGTTTGACAACAGAAAGTTTTAATCTCTCTGGAAAAACGCCTTCTTCGAGAGAGAAATTTATGAGATACCTAAGAATAAACATTAATCCAGTGGTACATTCCTTTAAAATATGTGTAGATATTCCATCAAAACCCACTGATTTTGTATTATTTAGTGATAGCATAATTTTGACTACTTCATCTTCACTTAATGGCCGTAGAAAGAGACTAGAGCAAGTATTTTCTATAGACTTAAGGTCACAAATATTGTTTCCATATGTTGGAGAACTTTTATTATTTATTCCTATGAAAAAATTATTAAACGCTTCCGCTATATCTGATGTGGTGGTCAATTTACGACCTTCATAGACAATGGATTCAATACTATCACAAGACTGTGTTTGTTCTACTTTATCTTTTATAATATGCCACGTGGCCCTACATTTGTTTTTTGCTACAGATAAGTATTTTTGATTTCTGTTTTTTTTGGATAAAGTAATGCATTTTCGTAATATACAACTATATTTTTTAAATTTTGTTTTGGCGCTGGGTGTTTTGTATTTATAATAATAAAATCTTAGTTCTCTCTTTCGTATAGCAGATTGTTTGATACCTTTCGATATCCAATTGGCAGATGACTTATCGGGGCAAATTTTAACCTTTTCTATTGGGAAACATAAATTATATAACAAGCAAAAAAAATCATGAAAATTGTCAAACGCCCTATTGATGTCAGGTTGCTCTAGAACATCAGTCCACGTCAAAGATGATATGTGAGCTTTAAACTTTTCTATGTTATCTCTACTATAGTTTCTTTTCTCTATGTACCAGTGTTTTAATTTATTAGTTTTTTTATCAACCGGGAAACACAGCGACTGACCTGTGTTATGGTCTGAAAGACAAAGCTGATGGATTTCCCCTATAGCATCCTGTATATTGCTTATTATATGGTCAATACAGCTCATCTGACGTGTTGGTTCCTGAATATGTAATTTAAGATTATAATTTAATAAGAGATCTTTCAAACGAGATGTTGGTGCACTATTTTTGAGAATGTCAATATTTAGGTCACCCGCTACTATTATTTTTTTTGAGTGTTTAAGAAATAAATTATGTAACAATATTTCTAATTTGTTGAAAAATGTATTAATATCACTGGTCGGGGTACGGTACACACATACAATAATTAAATTGAGAGCAGGTATTTCTATGCCACAGCATTCAAAAATTCGTTCAACCGACATATTTTTGCAGACGGCAAGAACTTTAAATTCTGTACATTTGCGTACCATTATGCAAACACCTCCGCGTTTTTCATTTTTTCTGGAGAAGAAAGAAGCAATTTCAAAATCTTTTAAACGGATGTTGGTTTCGCTGCCCGATTTAACAAAAGTTTCTGATATACAAATAATATCTATTTCGTAACGCTTTTGAGTGAATTCGTCAATACACAATTCTAGAAAATCTAATTTGTTCAGAAGGCCTGCAATATTTTGGTGAAATAAAGTCATTTTATCTACGAAAAAACTGCTCGGAACCACGGTGATCACTTAATATCGGAAAATAATATGGAATGGTTCCTTTTTTAACCACAACATTTTTTGACTCTATCGGGGCTTCTTGTAAAGTGTATTTCATAGAGTTTTTATTGCTCATCTTACGAAAGTAATAAGGAATAGTTCCTTTTTTCGGTAGAGCATTAGTTATAATTCTGGCTTTCAAATTCTTAATATTTAAAAAATTATCTTTATAATACCTATAGTCTACTACATATGAAATTCTATTACTAAGTTCAATCAGATATTGGTGATGGCTTAAGCGGGATGACTTATTTATTCCCACAGAAAGGAAATCGCAGTTTGACCACTTATCGCATATTGAGCTAATACACTCATTCAATTTAAAAGTATTAATATATTTGTTGTGGTTTACGCTTACTACAATTACGTGACATAATTTATGTAGAGTTTTAATTTTAGTTTCTATTTCATTCAGTACTTTGATGGGATTTCTGTCGTTTTCTCCCACACACAGAACAACCTGATCCTTCTCCATTAGTTCCATGGAGTTGCAGGCGCGCAGGACCTCTTCGCTTGCAGCAGATGGCTTGATAATTGAGTGAATATTATACTTTTCAAAATTTCCATTCCATGTTTTCCTTGAGTTAATCAGTTGAGATGCAAGTCCTCTGCATTGTTGAGTACTCAAAATAAGTAGACGAGGCGTCTTGGATACCTCCATTACATCAATGGTATTTTCTCCTAGCTTTTCTTGTTTTGATTTTTCTGATCCATCATTGTTGCACCGTACTGAAGGATGAGAATTTAATTTACAGGTTTCTTGTCGTAAGGATAAATTAATCACATTATCTCCTGGTGGTTCCTTAATGTTATGGTTAGTTTTTATTAAAGTTTCATCTCCTAATTCCAAGTCAAAGCTACTTGAATTTATAGTTTTCGTAGAATTCAATTTCCTCTTCATTTTTTTACTACTTCCAATGGTGTTAGAACATAATTTCTTTAATTGATTTATGACATTTTGTTTCTCTTCTAATTGTCTATGTAATACAATATTGCTGAGAGATAAATTTTCAATTTCCTGGTTGGCGCTAGCCAGTCTATTTTCCAGACATTCTATTTTTCCCTGTAGTTCATGGGTCTCTGAAAATTCCGTTGATAAATCCGGCAAACTACGAGGTCTTGTGTCTGACAACAGTGATGTGTATGATCTATCTATGGATTCATCAGACACTCCCCTAAAGAATCTTCTAGTAGTAATATTGTTATTTTCTGATGATTCCATATTTTATTTTAACTATCAATTGTATAATAATGTCGATAATTATAAAAGGACTAAAAACTAACAACAAAAAGTGAAGGGTAGTGTGCTGGGATTCGAACTTAATAATTAATGAATTCCGTTATCCACTTTCCAGCTCCAAGATCAGACCAGCCTGATAACACCATATTATTTGTTATACTCGTATAGTCATCAAAACTTCGCTGGATTGCCAAGCTGATACTGATATTTCTGTTTTCAGCGCGTCTAGTCAGAAGACACAGAATCACCAACATAGGCAAAAATTTGGGTTACAAACATTTTTAGATGTAGAAATTTCATAAATTTTATGTATAATCATATCGGCAAACCGCCTTTAGTATTTATATTGTTCAGATTTACAGTCTGCCATGGATTTCCGTTTACATTTTGATTAATTTATTGCTTCCATTTTGGTATGTTCGTACTTAAAGCATAGAATAAATGCCAAAGAGGCAAAATGGAGCCCCATTTCACTTTGTCTGTCCGTCCGCATTTCACGGGTCTCTAACTCGTAAGCGGAATGAGTGACAAAAACCTGAAATTTAGACATTTTGTGTAGAACGTCGACCCGAATCGAAATTCATTGATTGACATATTCAATGAAACTATTATTTAGGGAGGACTCCATACGTAAATAGGAAAGTAAAACTTTTTTTTTGTTTCGTAACATGTGTCACGTTATCTAATGTCCACGGCGCATTAAGTAAGTACAGTAAATTAATTTCTTAATTAATAATTAATGTAGTACCGTCCAAAAATTTACAGCCCGTTAAAATTCTGTAATCTATAGGTAGGTATGTGAAATAATTTCGTAAACGTTATATATTAAAAAATTGTCAGTTTCAGACCTTTTGCGTTTTGGTTTAATGAAACAAAACTAATTCAGTTATTCTGGTAATGTAAACAGCATCTTCAAACAAAAATACTGAAAACGTCGATTTACAATGTTGTCACTTTTTTCAAAACATTTTTTTACGTATTGTTGCAATATCTAACACTAATATTGCGAGGTATCGCACTTGTTCGGTTTTTATGTTGGAGTGTCCAAACTGGCATTTAACAGACCATCTACGCCGTCCCATTAAAAAAAAACAACCCCTTCAGTTCAAAACGTAGGTAAGCGTTCATTCTGCACAGCTCTGAATTCCGTTCACCGCCCCTAATATTAGTTGCCAACCCTACCCAGAATCATCCTGCAAAAATCAATATCGCAAAATCATATCATCGCCCTACGACCAATTCTACTATTAACCTGCCATGTGGCATTATTGCAAAGTTGTGTCGTAATATCTTTCCTTGTTCGACGGTTAGAAAATAATTCTTTACTACTACTAATATAAACCCAAAAAATATTTTAAGAAAACATCAAATTAATATTTTAATAAAACACTTAAAAATATAAAAATATATCTAGTGACAATTCCGCCTAATTTTCCTGTTAAGCCTACGACAAACGCCACGCAGCCAAACCGGAAGAATTTTCGACGCGTTTCGCTTCTACACGAAGCATCCTCAGGAGGTCTTGACTCTCCGAGCGCACGATCGAAAATTTATTCATTATATCAACAACATGTACTGACGCGTCTACTGTCCCGTATTATCATGGATGGAAGGAAAAAGACGCCCGGCGCGGAGTCGGTTAAAATGCCGTTAAGAATCAAACGCCGCCTTTATCTATTGTTATCTATCACCGAGTAGATACATTAACAAATCGACTGGTGACACAGAAAATAACGCGCACACATTTCTTTTCTTCGAATTAAATTGCAGCATTTTACTGATATAAAACTCTTTCTAAAGGTGATGATATCTAGGGTTGCCAGGAAAATAACGAATTTTCCAGTTAACGTCCTAAGGTATTCAAGGTATTGTATTTGTGTTGAGAAGTTTATTGTTAGCATTTCTCTTTTCACGGCACTTCCCAAAAGTCTCATTGAATCTGAATCCATTCCACACAAATGTTATAAAATTCTGGCTTGGACAGCTGTGTGTTGTTCGTTCACAAACAGAGTAAATCTTTATCAATAATTGCACAGAAAGACAAATGGGAATTTTTGAAACAAAAAGTCACCAAACGTATACAAATTTATGGCTTCATAACTTCGATTGAAACACGCCATAGTCCTATCTCCTGTTCCCGGAGATTACCTTTTGATCGCGCACTTTCCGGAGAACCACAAGTTACTGATGAAAATCGAGAAACGCAGGGCGGCAGAATGATACGCTTTTAAAATATAACTTGAAGATTACAAAGGAGCTCCGAAATACAACTGATTGACTTGATGCGTTTTTAGACAACCCTATGCACAGCGCAAGTTTAAAACTTTCATGTGAACTAAGTCTTAATTTCTTCAATAAAACGTCGCATTGTCACCGTTCCAACTAATAGACTGATTGCCTTTTACGACATAATAAATAATGGATTTCCTACAATCCTTGCAGACACGTATATTTTTATCGTCTTTCTATAAAAAATAAATCGTAAGCCAGACCGAACACAAAATAATTTGTTTCATCAATGTTCATGTTCAAGATTAGGTAGGTTATACTAAGCGAAACATTTATGTTTCCGCTTCATTCAAGTCAAGTATTTTCTGATATTTCCTAAATCAGGGTTTAGGGGTCATAAAGCAAAATAAGAACGCCCTCGTAATCCTTAACTTATCTGATTTCTACTAATAGCAGACGTGAGAGTAAGTCTTCCTGTATCTTTGATTGGTACTTCGTCACGCCATACGATTGAACCGATTGTGATGAAATATATCACATGCCCGAACGCCGCGCCAGGGAAACTATGAATTTGTTTTTAGCTCGATAGATAACATTATCAAATACCACAAGTACAAGTCATCAATCAAAATCAAGTCAGTGCAAATATAGGGTATCAACTCAAAATCATGTTTAATGATCTCTTGACTATGATCCAAATACCACGTTAAAACTTATAAAAAATACTTGGCATTTGTTTCTACTATTTTAACAAGACACCCAAAGTAACAGCGACAAAAAATGCCAAAAGGAATTTCAAAGAATATCTGTAACCGTTTCGTGATTGGTCGAAATCCCCGAAGGGTCCCGTAGGGCGGGTTTTTGGGGATAAGCAACGCGAGCACACGCGTATGTCTAGCATCCGCCATTTTGATTTGTTGTAAACATTGCTAATAGCAATTTCGACATCCCGTGACGCTAAGGTTACGCCATTGGTGCTTGAACCACATCTGTTTCATGTTTTCTCAAGCTTATCAAAAATACAAAAGATTAAAAGTAGATAATTTGACTACAAGACGAGTGTAAACTCCGCTTATGAATTGCTAGGATGATATTATAATATATGATGAATACTGTATCAGTCGGATTGTCCACTACTGAACACAGCCTGAAATCCATTATGTTTGCCATAATCCCCACGCTTGGCAGGCGTCTTGGGAATCGCTGTTTAAGATATCAGTTTCTCAGAAGGCGCTGCTGCCCACCTTCCGGTATTTTTCCTTTAGTCGCCTCTTACGACACCCACAGGTACCCCACAGGCATAAAGTGCATGATTATAGTTAATTATTTGAAATTGCATATTACATCAATATGCAACTTAACAATAATTACTATCAATTTCATCAATCCAATCAAGTTACCAGTAGAAATCACACATATAGCTTTATGGTCAACCATTTTTTACCTAATCACATTAAATTACTTTTACAGTATGTACCTAATAGAATTGTTGAATTGTTAAAGCAATGATAAAAACTGTATCAAGATGTTAGATGCCATAAAGTAGGAAAATAAAAAACAATCTGCTATGTACATAGTAACACAAGTTGACAGTCATTCATCTACAGACCACATTGAGTTAAGTTCAATGACCCCTTTGAGGATGTTGACCTCATTTTCATTTTGGACCCCACTGTAGTGTAACCCTTCATTTTAAAGCACACTTCAATTATCAACATATTAATATAACCTAATACTACCATTGCTATTTCCATATGCAATTTCTAAGAAGAGAAATATATTCACAAAAATATCCATATTCCCCATTGCAAAAATACCACAAAGTTAATTATTCGACAACCTCTTAGGAAAAAATATAGCATTCCAATAGTTTTAATACTCATATGTAAATTATTGTTTGTCGAATCAAGGGGAGATGTAGAACATACTTTGTTTTAGTATCTCTCATAAGTAGTTACTTAATCTGGTCACATTTAATATTTAATCACTGATTTATCTTCTATTTATTAGAATAGATTACAAAGAAATGAACCAAAATATTATAATCGAGGTACCATATAAATATACATCGTAAAAATTGTCATACACTAATAAAATGTAAAAGTATTGAATACCTGGTCTTTTTGTTTCCTTACCGCTGTATATGTGACGGTTTTTACTCTCTATTTTAGGATTACATTATATATAATGAGAATAATAACTCTGGGATCTTATAAATATTAGGATACTTCATTTTCAAACAATTCCAATATTCAAGAAGGTTGTCTGTGAACTGTAAGACACACCTCGATAGGTATTGCTAATATTTGCAAGTTGTCAGTATTATTGATATTTTTGCTTTGGAATGTTAACACATTTTATTATAAAGATTACTGAATGACCTTGCAGCTGATTCATCAGCAAAGCCATGAAAACTCAAAATATCTCGACAGTATGGATTTAAATTGAATTAAAAACGAAAGGCGGTATGACTGTCTCAACAGCATGAATATAATTATTATAAGGTATTATGTTCCATGTTACATACATTTCTTCCACAATAATCTAGCCATCTAACCTGTACAGTTTGTGACTAGACCAAGGATAATTCGCAATTATATTGTAAATTGAGCTAAAACTTTTAAATCGTCATAAAACATTTTACTTTAAAGTGTACAGCAACTTAAACACACTGGATTTTAGCCTGTGTATCAAATCTTTCTAGATCTTAGACCGAAGGCTGCATTTTAACAGCTAATCCATCATGAATTTGATTCATAGACATGAAAACTGGACATTAAATAGAATAACTACATGCTAGGCAACTTACTTCAGACGTTTTCGGCGGCGCGGACGGCGCCTCACGCCGGATCTGGTGCTGCGGCGTGGCGCCATAGCCGTGGTCGAGCAGGTGGTAGCTGATGGGCTGGCTGGGGCTGACGTCCAAGAAAGTGGTTTGCGAAGGAGACGCCCCGGCGCGTACCACTACCTCGGCCTCGCCCTCCGCCGGCCCTCGCTTCACCCCCCTCGGCATCGCTAGCAAATAAAACAGAAAATACTTATATGAAGTACCAATAAATGTAAACATTTCTCACTGTGACTCTCCATAATCATTAGAATTCAATTATCAAAGAGGTTAGGGGCGCCGCGCGCGCGGAAACCTCCAGTGAGAAACCACATAAGCAGTGGGTCGATATGGTATTTTTTAAATTCTAGGGATACCTAAAGTCCACGACTACATCTCCAGCTGACCAGTATCGCTTACGTCACTTTTTCAACGACATTTAACCCAAAAAATCGACAACCTAGCGGTGATACCTTGGCATAACCGCTTCAAACTTGGGTGTACACATCGGTGATTTCTGTTACAAATACCCATGGAGTCACTATGATACTTACAAAAGGTGTAAGCGAACGATATCCGAATTGATAACTATAAAACGACATTAATGTTTTCCGACGCAAACGCTACATTATCGAGTACTCAAAATAAAATGTCCGCCGCTTTGTTGGTCCCGAGTGAACTCGTGGACATTGACGCTCGATAATTTACAGATAATACACAAAGTTTGTTCTATTCACATGTTAATTAGTTCACTGTTGACTTCACTCACAAAACAAAATAATTTATAGGTCCTAGTCACCATTTTACAATAATTTTAATAGATAAAAATGCTTGAGCATTGAAACTGCGACAGAAAGCTTTTCAGAACATCTGGCTTGGCGAACGAAGCGACGACGTAGCAGTGGCGCGAACTACGTGCGCAGGCGCGAACAGCCGAACAAGCAACCCCTAGCGGACGCCAAATTCCTCCCTTCGTTCGTTGGAGAAGCCATAAAAAATTAACGAATTTTTGAATTTTCATTGTTCGACCGGTTTTGGGCGGCGAGGCGCAAGCAATGTATGTATGTACGCCGTTTTCGACCGACAAATATGTTAGATAGGTACTTTAATTAAATTGGCCAGTGAGCTATACGTACCTTTTCAATTAATTAAAATTTTAAGGTCATCAATTCTATCAATGAAATAAGTACTTATGTACCTACAATATACGTGTAATTAAGTGCAATAATTATTTCTTAGCTTAGTTGTTACTAGTTATTTGGCATAGACATTTCGGTTTGTTTTGTAATATTTTTATTTTCACCATCAAATTATGTGCCTAATATTCTCATTGATACGACATGGGTAGGTACAATTATTATATACCTGCAATATATTATGTATAAGTACCTACCCCTTTGTAGAATACCTGGTGATTATATTTCAAAGTCAATATCATTTATTCAATTTAGGCGTCTACGACGCTCTTATGAAGGTCAATTACAAATTTTAGTATTGAAATATTCCACATTGTACTGCCACGTTCAGCAAATAAATTGTATAGAGCCACTGCGAGAAGAACGGGCAAGAAACTCGGGGCCATTCTTTTAAACATCTTTTAACAATGTGTTACATACATACTATATATTAGAGTTATTACAATATTTGTTTAAATTATGTAGGTGACAGGCAATAGCTTGGCGGAGGCGGAATTGTCCAGGCATTTAAGTCGTTTATGTAATCAGAAACTGTGTAGTAGGATTTAATCAATATGTTTTTCACATGCAACTTGAATTTCCCTTCTGTGAGCGTTGTAATATTAGGGGAGTACTTAGGTACATTTAATAATAGTGGTAGTACCTAATATTTAGATGTCATTCGCTTAATAGTTTCTAGGTATACTATGTAGGTATAAGGGATCTTTCTTCAAAGTGTACTAATACTAGGGAAAAAAACAGTTAGGTAGGTATTATTATAATTGACATGTGTATCCCACGTAATTTATTTAGTAAAGTTAATAAAATTTTCAATTTTCTCGGTTTATTTGGCATTCGCCAGTGTAGCTATTTTCCCAGACTCGAGGTTTTATTTAGACTCTATTTCTTATTTTAATAATTTTAGCATTCATATATTTCTGCATGTTCTAGTTACGTTTCCAGAAACCCCAGTAGGTATACCTAATTATATAATAGTATAATTACTATTTTGTTTGGTGGTAGGGTATATTGCGAACGCCCTCCTGGCTAACCAAGCCGCCAAGCACCTGGGGCGTGTTCCGGCAAAGCTGTGAGAGCCTTACCATAGGTGAGATGGTAGTCAAAGGATAACTTATCTGCTGTAGATCCATGTGTATACTAGATGATGATAACAATTGAATTTCATACTAAGGTGCGTGTAATGCTAACAGTTATATAAATAAAAAACTAAGTTTTCCGTAAATGTTCACATTATGCTATGATTTTATTTCAACTATTAGCTTATGAACTTAAGTTATGTATCAACCAAGGTATTACTATCGATGAGATACTCGTAGCTACATAAACCAAGAATAATATATCCCTTTTTTTTCAGACATTAGCTGCTGGTTTTGGGTTTGCATCTAGCCAGGTCAACGATGATGATATTATATGTTCTTGTGTATCTTATACCACACTGCAGCTGCATCAGAGATTCGAGTGGTACTTCTCGTTGCATAATTTGCTATATTATTACGGTTTTATACTAAGATATAAGTAGTTAGGTTCTTCTCTAATCTGAATAATTCAAGTAAAGGTTTTGCTTGGATTTCCAGTTTGTGTTGACGCAATCTTTTTAAGAGAACTGGGAAACCTATTGGTTTGCGACATATCCAGTCAAAAAAAATAGCGTTCTCAATGACAAAGACTTGCTTGGGGAAACTTATACGTCTAGCTTCAGTAAAATCTGCTATTCTAGCGTAGAAAAAACATAGGCCAAAGAACATTCTTAACATTTCTATTTACTATATAGGTAGACGTCTATTTTATAAGTTGATTGATCTGAATAATGCTTATTATTTCTTTTCTGTTGAAGTAGAGGGCTTTATTATCAGCAATAATGACTGAAGCTCTTGCAATTTAAATTGGAAGATATTTTATAGTTTAGTTTATGTAATGTAATGAGAAATAATCATGCCAACCGAAGAGAGCCTCGTAGTTATTGAATAAAAAATGTCGTAGGTATAGCAGGTATTAAAAATGTGTTTTAGATTTATCTGCAACATAATTAGTTATTTTTTTCTATTTGCGAGCTATAAAGTATTAAGTACTTAATGGGAAGGGAATTTTATATGAATAACTAATAATTATAATAATAACCTACTTAACGTAGTCTCATGGTAAAATATTGTAATAATTTAGATAAACATAATATTTTGAAATCGAGATCATTATATCCGGGCAAAAAAGGATGCGGAAGTATTAAAAAGCGCCAAGAAACCGGAAATGACTAGGAAATCCATACTAACCATAGACAACTTCGTTCAAAAACTGAGTAGTATTTATTTAACTTAAAATACTGAGAACTTTTTCACATTATTGAGAGTATAACGTATTTTTTCTAATATATCCTACGAAATCGTTGAAAATAGGCCATGCACTTTACGAAATCTAATGATACTGACTGGAACAGTTAAACGGTATCGATAAATAGCTGTGTGTGGAAGACCGATACAGTTCAGTACGATTTTTCAAAACCGTACAGTCGAGTACGTCGAAGATAGAATCGAGTAGAATCAGATCGAATCGGAAGAACTGTACCGTTAAATCGGTACGTGTTTGCCGGCTAGCCATCAATTTTTCCTCGATCGCGCACTGTTTGGTCGTGCCGTACACGCAATCTAGCAACTAAATATATTCTTAACATTATTAATAATAATTTTTTATTTACCACTTTTTTTTCTTTTCCGTTGTCGTCATTTTAATATAATTTTCCTGAGAGTGAGCGCTATGGTGACGACTAATAATGTGTGTTAATTTGGTGTTACAAGCTGTCGTAAATAAAATATATTTCATTCAATTCATTTCATATCATTCATTCATTCTCCGTTGAAGCCTTTTGTTAAAAGAATTGAAGATTGTTCTAATTATATATATTCTTAAAATACATACAATTAACAATTCATATTAAATTAAACATTATGCTGTTTAATTTTTCATGTTATCCACGACGACAAGCAGGATTTAAAATATTTATTACCAACCTCAAAGGAATATTATGTAAACAATTCGAATAAGTAATAGATTACAGAAGCAATATCATCGAAACTGCAATATAGGGCTTCCCAACAGTATACAAAATATAATAGGTGTATGTTTGTATGATCACTTTGTTGATTGTGGCTTATTTAGTTCTTGATCAAAATGTTTTTCACGTGCAACTTGAATATTCCTTCTGAGAGCTTTGTTATATGTTTGGGAAGTTTATTATTATAAAACACAACAAAGACCCGGAAGATTGTTTATTTTTTGTGCCAAAATACGTCGTAAGCACGCTTTTGCGTGCATAAGTAAATCGGTCTGATCGGGAGTACTCTTAGCACCGTTGGTACTTTTGGCGTGCTTCGGATCGCATCCTAATGTCCTGGCTACACACGTTTTGCCTGCACGGGATATCGTGAACCGTCTTTCGCATGCACACCGTTGCAAGCCTTAATTTTATTTATACTGACCTCATTGACATGTTTTTTTAATAGTATATGTTTTATGTGATTGTGATATCTGTAATGGAACAAGCACGAATCCCACCTGGTGGGTGGGTAATAAGCGGTATCCTATGCCTATAGCAAATGCATTTCATTTACATGTGACGAATTGTACTGCGCCCATCACCCTGAGACAAAACTGAAGTCTCATATGTCTGTAATTTCACCGGTACATTAGAAATAAAGAATTCAGTAGCAGTAGACATATTTCTGATTGAGACCAGGGAAGTACTCCCACCCGACCTATTTCAACCGCCAAGCATTAATGTTCGTATTACTGTGTTCCAGATCGTTTGGTATGGGTATACCAAGCGATCCGGAACACCGTAATACGAATACCGGTAGTAAGTTCCAGATCGCTTGGTATTGGTATACTGAGCGATTCTTGGCGGTCGAAATAGGTCAGGCGGGCGTACTTCCCTGGACTCATTCAGAAAAATGTCTACTGCTACTGAATTCTTTATTTCTTATGTTGGCAAGGATTAATAGCAACGCGAGCCACGTTTATTTTACAACCTAGTTCAAGTGGTGTCATCTAGTATTCAGTAGATTTACTACGGTGTATTTGAGTATTGAGTATAGTTCTGTTGTAGCGATGTTAAACTCTTTGGTTTTTGGTAGTACAATAACATTATATCCAATGAATACAAAATTCTTAATGTAATTTTTTAAATGGTTATATAATTATATTTGTGACAGATAACACATCTATAGTCTGGTTTTTAATTCGAGATCAAAAATGTAAACAAAGAAATGTCAATATATGTTATTGTCAAACTGATAGGTCAGGGTGTTCAATAGTTTTTCTTCAAAAATATTCTCACAAGTGTGGCTATTAAAAACAAAAAAATCTTACACTAATTTTTTCAGGTTTGAATATATGCGTAAATATGTACGTGCATATAAAAGTGTTTTATTGTTCCATAATAATGCTATAAGTTATAGCATTAAATATATTTTTTACATTAAATGCTCCATCCGTTCCCAAAATTAGAAAAATTGCCAAGTACTTGTAATTTTTTTGCACGGTTAACACCTTTGTTTACATTTTTGATCTCGAATTAAAAACCAGAGTATAGATATGAAGTTACATTACTACTACACGTTACGTTCAAGCAAAAGAAACTTAAATATGTCTATGAGTCATCCATATATATATATATATATAAATATATTTAAAAACTTGAATATATATCGACATAATTCACGGTATCGATATTTTTATTAGGTATTAAACATTTCATTAAGTTACATTTTTTTTTCTTAATTTCGTTACGTATCTTTAACTTTCGGTGGCTTAGTGTTTGCTGGTGCGTAAAATTGGGAGACGAGGGTTCGATTCCCAGGCGAGGTGAGTAGTTTTGTATTACAAAAACCAATGTGAATAAGATTTTCGCTTAACACGCTAGTACTTATTATAATCATATATAGAAATATTCAATGAGTTACTTAACGTCTTCCGAGCTACATGCTGACTTGAACAAACATATTTAAAGAACCGTAAGGCCGTTTTGACCACAATCCCAACTAATGGTAGGTGGTTATGTGGTCAAGGATGGGATCAAGCTTAACCTAGAGTGGAAACTAGCTCTCAAAGACAGCTGCAGCAACACACGGTTAGGTGCTTGGCGCCAGTTTTTATATTTGAGGGTGGTAGTTAGCTATGCATGCTCTTTGCCTCAAGGCAAAATGCCCTACCGCCATGTTGAAATGACTTATGATGATGAACTTTCTAAGATAACAAACGGGACTGACGCTTCAACCTGCCTTCCGAAGCACAGAAGCACTCGAAAATGCTACTGGCAGCCACCCATTCTAACAACTCAGCCGCTGACTCAGTTTAATGTTTCAGAATGACTTGGCAAGATCTACTACGACCGTTAATCATGTAAGTCTCTAAAAACATACATATAGATATTTTTGGCGTTTTGTGAATTCATTCCTGGATGGCTGTCACTCTTATCTATAGTCTGGTTTTACGGTGGATGTTTCGGTTGATATGATGATGATATATATATATATATATATATCTTATATACGTCTTAAACAAAAATAAAAAGTTCTTCATTTTGGAGCCACATATCTTAACTACCGGCGTACATAATTATAAACTTCCAAAAACTAATACACTAACTTTCAAGTAAATTTTAATAATTTTTATTTAACGTTCTAAGTCATCGTTTTATTGGTGCGGTAGTTAAATGTTATTTTATAACTTATGCAAGTATTGTTGGTATATTGGCCATATGAATTGTGAATTAGAATATAAGCTTGAATGCCAACTTTATAAAACATTAGTAGCCCACCCCGGCTTCGCATGCGTATTAAAAAATATATATATGTATATTATACACTAACATAATCCCTTCTCAGAGTCAGGTTACTAAGAAAAGAAAATAATAAATAATGTTTTAATATAATTATTTTATTGAACTTCTATTCATGTATTTCTTAGTTCTTACTTTTTATCGTGCAAAATTAACAACCTCTTTTTGCTCAGTTGGGTAAAAACTATTTTATGTCCTTCCCCATATCTCAAACCATTTCCATACCAAATTTCATCTTAATCGGTCCAGTAGATCGGTTATCGCGCAAAGCCATTAACCTCTTTTTGCGCAGTTGAATAAAAACTATCCTATGTCCTCCCTCGTATCTCAAACCATTTCCATACCAAATTTCATCCTAATCGGTCCAGTAGATCGGTATTCGCGCAAAACCATTAACCTCTTTTTGCGCGTTGGATAAAAACTATCCTATGTCCTTCCCCGTGTCTCAAACTATTTCCATGCCAAATTTCATCCTAATCGGTCCAGTAGATCGGTTATCACGCAAAACCACTAACCTCTTTTTGCGCAGTTGGATAAAAACTATCCTATGTCCCTCTCCGTGTCTCAAACAATTTCCATACCAAATTTCATAGTAGTTTCAAAGCCTTATTCAATGCAAACAAACAATCAAATCTTTTCTCTTTAT
This sequence comes from Plagodis pulveraria, assembly GCA_963890685.1. Lineage (NCBI taxonomy): Eukaryota > Metazoa > Arthropoda > Insecta > Lepidoptera > Geometridae > Plagodis > Plagodis pulveraria. The sequence goes on from OY982950.1 coordinate 10,865,058, forward strand.
TATATTAGTTTAGAACTTAGATGATAATAGTTAATGAAAACACAAAAAATATTTAATGTATTTATTTTTCAGCAGACCAATTCTTACATTATTTAGATTCACCATGCGCATGCTAAGTCTACCCTATTGCAGGGGAAGAAGCTACAGTATACGTGAGAGTGGAAATTCAGACCTCAGTAGATAAGAATATGCTTACCATGCCAAATTCAAGATATAAAAATACAAAATCACAAATATACGATAGGAAAAAGTCATTAAAGTCATGTGCGGGATTCGAACCCGCGTCCATCCACCCCTTGAGCCGGGGTATGCTCTAATCTAACCTATTGAGCTAACATGACATGACGTCATAACTCGAATCTTTCCTATCGTTCTGTAACCATCGTATTGGGATGACTTAAATTTTTCCTATCGTATATTTGTGATTTTGTAATAAAATCCGCATAGCAGGCGTTATTGCAAACCTAACAATATTAAAAAAATATAAAAATACAAGATCTGGAAAGTTAAAAACAAAAATGATTACAAAATCGAGGTAGCACATATTTACCTCGATTTGTTTTTACAAATTGGGGGTTTTAAAATACAAAAATCCTAAATGTACGATTCGCATATCAACAAAACATATAAGTAAGAAAAAAATTGGTGATACACAAATATTTCAGCTATGTCGAGTATATTCTGACAATTGACAATCCTTCGACTGAAACTGACGATATCCCCAAAATTGTCAGCGGTTTTCTTAGCATACTCCATTACTGACCAATGCTCGTACTTCGGCCACAACAATAACGTGTGTTTGTACGCGTTCATAACCACCAACTTATCGGAAGCACTTAAAGACTTGAGGACGTTTTTTAACGGGAGAAAATACATGTTCCGTTGTTGAAGGGCCCGATGCAGGCTGTGTTTCGGAGGCTCCAGCCTCCATATTACGAAAATAATATGTTCATAATAATAAACAAAAACTAAACAAAACTCTCTGGCAACAACTATAAACAACAAAAACAATAACACGAAATTCAACAACAACAACAACAAGAAAAATAATCGGCGAGGAACGCAACAAATACGAACGAATAAGCAAAAATGGCGCAAGCTGGAAAATGTCGACGATCCCCCAAGTGTGGCTATTAAAAACAAAAAAAATGACACTATTTTTTTCAGGCTTCAATATCATATGCGTAAGTATGTACGCGCATAAAAAGTGTTTTATTGTTTCATACTAATGTAATAAATTATAGCATTAAATATTTTTTTTACATTAACTGCTCCATCCGTTTTTAAAATTAGTATAATTTCTAAGTACTTGTCATTTATTTTACGGATAACCCCTTACATTTTTGATCTCGAATTAAAAACCAGAGTATAGTAATCAGTCATAAAGCACGTAACAATGTAAGCTATCTTTGATGTGTAGTTCATATATGAATATGAACAAAAGAAAAACTTATAGTACCACCAACTTAACTGTGCAGTTTACGAGGGCGCTACTGGTCAAGGAAATCAACTACAAACTGTCACAATTTGAAGGAATGTTGTAGTTCTTTTTTTTGCCGCCTGAACAGGTAAGTTGGTGGGACTGTACGACTGCGATCATTACAGTACCACAAGTATAAGTTGGCGGTGGCGATTTGAGGAACTAAAACGGCCATCTTGAAAATTCACTTTGACACTTCCGAGTTCATAGTAAACATCGTTGCGAATATTTTGTTAACTACTGTGCTATCATCATGCCTAAAGTGATAAAAAGTGGTACAAGAGAAGCAGTTATAAAAATACATTCGTTTTGTACACAAGAATGTGAAAAGAACGAACCGATTATTCCATTAAAATCCGTAAATGCAAGGGTGGCGGCAATGACTGGTGAGTATTGTCAACATTACACGTAAATATTAGCCGTGGGTATAACGAAATGTTTATGTCTAATATGTGGTTAAATAAAATGTGGTTGAGTATAGGAAATGATGAATTATAATTAAAATGCTATGCAAACTTTATAAATTTACATACCTACTCTAATTTCATGGTTACATTAATAAATATTTTGTTTCAGGTGTTTCTGAACGTTCTGTTCAAAGAATTGTTGCAGAAGGGAAACAAGTGGAAGCTACCTCGTCAAAAATTGTTACACTAGGAAAAAAGAAAAAGACTGGAAACCAAGTGCAATTTGGATGAATTTGATTTGGGAGTAGTTCGGAGAAAGATACGTCAATTTTATACCGTAAAAAAAGAAATTCCGACACTTGGAAGATCTAGAAGATCATTTATTAGATCACACATATTCTAGTAATAAATAATGTACTAACAAAAACTGTTATATTTTGGTCGAACCCCAACACACTCACCTCTAATTCTAACTTAGTTAAAAACATATCAGTATTCATCTATGTTTTAATATTTCTGTTAATACAAAGACAGGCAAGTAAATTAAATAAATACTACTAATAATAAAATGACGAAGGTTTGGCGTCCATGGGCTCTCGGTCTGTTATCATAATACTCCTCAAGTAAGTCCGTAAATCATTGAACTTAATTTATTATTTTCCCAATTTTCTCGTCATCTTCTGTGCAGTGGCAACACTGACAATGAACACAGTGGCGCACAGCTGCGCCAAGTTATACTACCCGGACTGTATATGATATTCGAATCAACGCTCATCGATTATTCTCTAGCTAGAGTATCTCTGGTACAATTACGATACACGGGCACTAACTAGTCTCTGATTTTAATCTTGGCGATTAAAATTATATTAGTTCAACTTATTCCAAATACCAAATTATACATCTAACTGGGGTGCGTTCCGAACCTTGGTTAGAGCGCACTCGGAGTGCAACTTTTCACTCTAACGTCGTTCACAACCTTCGAGTAGAGCGTTCGGTTGTCACAACTGGATCGTTCCAAACCTTTGAAGGTTGCAACTTTTTAACCATAAAACGCGTGATATGAAATGACTTTGACGTTTATATCGTATTCTATCCGATGCGCTCACCCATAAATCTCAAAAAATATAAATACTAATATCATTTCTCTAAAAATATAACTTAAATAAAAATGGAAAACGAATTTGTGATAGTGTTAAATAGCAACGGTAATTATTATTACGATAATGATGTAAATCTGTCAATGTCACAATTTGTTTGAGGTTATAAAACAACCGGTCGTTCCATACCTCAGGGTAAGTAGCAAAACAACCAAACAACTACACTCTGAGCCTCGGAACGCACCCCAGGACTAAGACCAATTTTAGTCAAGTTTTAATCAAGTTCGTGGTATGGAATCGGCCTTAATGTTAACTTTTTACTTGTCTCTATGGTTATCTTTAAGGTGATACCATGGAAGTAATAAGTACTACGTACAACAGTGCTTATTACTTCTATGGGTGATACATAAATGCCTGAATATTGGATGAAAAGAAAACGAGGACTGAATTGAGGTTATTGCATAAAAAAGAAGAAAATCCGCATTCAATTTAGTCGACAAACTATACTAAAATCAAGTATTTGGTTCAGGAAATCATTAATGACTGCGTTAAATCCAGAAATTGATATCATTACGCGAATCTTATGCTGTGGAGAAAAAAAATACTGTTTTGTATGGCAGAAATCCGTCTGTTATATATCACCTGGAATAAAATTGGTAAAGCAATTTTGGAGCGTATCGAAGAAAGCGTTCTTTATCTTCTTTAATATTATATTCCATGCACGATTATATATCCGTCTATAATATAGACGAATATATAATCTGAGCGACGGAGCGGTGAGTATAATATAGACTCTAACTATACTCACAAACAGTGATACAGAGCACTGGAAAAGATCAGTAGTTGCGCTAGCGAACCCGCTTAGATAAGAGCGATAACGTTTTGCGCGACTAACTCTGCGTTAGTTAGTAAACGTCGGGTTCTTCTTCGCGCCTTCCTGCTTGGATAGGAGATGCGGTTTCAGGCATGTTGGGTTTCTTTCCGCGGTGCTCGCTCGCAGTCTGCATTCGTGCAGACCGGTCATCGGGTTGGCCTGGTGCCCATGTTCTCGATCCTCAGCAGTTGTCCTGCACATTGGGTAGGGCCCTGTCTGGGTGTGTCTATCCTGCAGAGGAGCTAGCCCTCTGAGGTGAGGGTGTTCTGAGGTGTCCGCTTTGCTGAACATCTTCGTTGTGAGGGCTATGATGTGTGCATCCAAATCTTCGACTTTAAGGTCTCTTTTGATTATGGAGTTGCGTACAAATCTTGGCGCATCGGCTATCTGGCGTAAGGTGATGTTTTGTTGCGCTGTCATTTTCTTGCAATGGCTTTCAGTAGCAAGGGCAAACCATGCCGGGGCCGCGTAGGATAGGTGTGGGGGGTATATGTGAGGTAGATAGCTCTCTTCACACGCAGTGGGAGCCTGTACCTGATAACTGGGTTCAAGAGGGCTCGCGCTGCTCTGGCGGTATTTTATTTTATTTATTGGGAACAGCAAACAGCTATATTAAAATGCAATTACATTGCATAAAATTGTTAATTATAACACACAATAATAGTCTTACATGACATAGATTTTCTAATAACATAGCCCACGACGCTATTCACAGATTACTAAAATAATATTTACTGTACCACATAGGGCTACTAACCAAATAGCTATATAAAGGAGAAGTAGTACAATTTACAAAAGAAGTTGATAAACTGCTGTCTTAAATCTATTAGTAGTACAATTGAAAATATCGATTTCGGTGAAATTTTGATTGTAAGAATCAGATCCTCATCAATCAATCAGAAGGGGTGCGGTGTCCAGTATTTGTTTAGGATTTGCCCACAGCAAATAGTTGGCGAGTACGCACCTCTCTCGTCAGTATGGTTCTAGTTACAATATAACATAGACTCAACACAACTTCAGTACAATCTAATTCATTCTTCGTGCCTCGCAAGATCCGAGAATCTATTGAAATTAGTAGGCGTCCAAATTTTAATAGAGACAGAGGTTGGTTCTTGTCACCTACTTGGAAGCCGTGTCTTCATGGAACTCATTTGGAGGCTAATGACGGGTCTAGTGGAGATATAGTGAGCTCCTATTGCTTGGACGTGTCCCACGCCAGCCGGGATTCCAGCGATGAAGAGGACTTGCCGACACGACCAACAGCAACCCACCCCTCGCACCAACCTATGACGTCACGCGCGCTACGAGCTGCCGCCCGCAGTGCTCAGCGAGACGTCAACGCGGGCGTCCCGAGCTCTCCTTGAAAAAGACCACCGGATGTGGTTGAAACTATAGTCGGAGCTATCTGACTTATTTACGTGAGTCATCCCGTATTATTTACTAAAAATCGAATTCATCATTAACAATTTTATGCAATGTAATTGCTTCGAAATATGTGCGTCTCGACTTTAGTGTGAGCAAGTTATATTTGCTGAGCAATTTAGTATTAGACATGTAGTATTTTTAACATCTATAATGCATTGAACGCAAAAATTTAATTTGAACTTTTTCAAGGCTCTGTTTATATTTATTATAATAGGGATTCCAAATCGGTACTGCATATTCAAGTTGTGATCGAATTAGAGTTTTATATAAATACAGGTAGAGCTGCGTTTGAAGTTAGAACATGATCTCATTACAAATCCGTACATTTTAAATGCTTTGTTAAAAATATTATTTATGTGTATAGCAAGGCACAGTTTACTGTCCAAGTTAATTCCTAAGTCTCTTATCGTGGCAACAATAGTAACTAATGTTGCCACGATAAGAGACTAATATAATTTTAATCGCCAAGATTAAAATCAGAGACTAGTTAGTGCCCGTGTATCGTAATTGTACCAGAGATACTCTAGCTAGAGAATAATCGATGAGCGTTGATTCGAATCGCATATAATGATCGCAGTCGTAAGTTTTTCTTTGTTCATATTCATATATGAACTACATATCAAAGATAGCTTACATTTTTACGTGCTTTATGACTGATTATTATACTCTGGTTTTTAATTCGAGATCAAAAATGTAAGGGGTTATGCGTGAAATGAATGACAAGTACTTAGAAATTATATATTCGTATATGCGACAAGGCACAGCAGATGGCGCTAGTTGTTGCGTAAATATAATTAAACCATTGGCATACTCTATTCCACCACTTAGTTCTATTAGTTGAGTATAGGTGGCAGTAGCGGTTATATCTGAGCGCAGAGTTTTTATTTCTGACTGTATTTCTAATAAGGTGCTCTTAACATCGTCCCCAATAATTTGCTAAATAATTTTGCTCGAGTTCATGTCAATACGCCATGAGTTGATAGTGCGGGTTAACTCGCTTAAATTATTAGCCGAGATAGAGTCAGCTGGCTCTGGTATACAGGACGAGGACAACTCGCTTTTATCCAAAACATCACATGACATGTCCATGGAGTCCTCTACCAGTTCAATTTGAGATTGACGGACCGGTGTATTCTGGTTTGACCTGTTGCGCCGAGTTATATGCGCACTGCACGCAGGGCAGTTCCACCTTGCCCGGTACTCTTTGCTGAGAGACATGAACTCGTCAGGCTTCATTTTAAGGCACTCATAGTGGTATCTACCTTCACAAGCCTGATATTCAAGACAATTATTAGGTTTTAAAATACCTTTGCATCCGTCGCAGTTCATGTTGATTTTTTACGATTAATAGGCGCCAAAAATGTTTCTGCGTACCTTGTGTTTGAGCCAACTTCACCTACACTTTCACAATGGCAACCACCTTCAAACAGCCCAGATAGAGATATTTTAATATTAAACATAAAAATAAGTGAACATGAAATTACAAAACAAATAAAACTTTTAAACACTTCAAAAGGTCCTGGACCAGATGGACTACCCCCATGATTTTTAATTAAAACTGCTTCTAATATCTGTAAACCCTTATACATCATTTATAATAAGTGTCTGGAGGATGGAGTATTTCCAGAAATATGAAAGCGAGCTTACATCACCCCAGTGCACAAGAGCGGATCCAAACAGGACGTAGAGCAGTACCGCCCAATACCTATTATGCCTACTCTGTCAAAGCTTTTTGAAAGATTAAGTCACAATCAGATTTATCCAATTTTACACAATGCCATCATCGAAGAACAGCACGGCTTTGTTAAACACAGATCTACCATATCTAATTTACTCACATTCACCAATTACGTATTTGAAAAAGTGGACAGCCATATACAGGTAGATGCAGTATATTCGGACTTTAAAAAAGCCTTTGACAAGGTGGATCATGAACTACTTTTAAATAAGTTAGCATTTAACGGTAATTTATTACGGTGGTTTGCGTCATATATCCTAAATAGGTCACAAACAATTGTTATCAATGGTTACCAATCAAGTAGCATTTCGGTATCTTCTGGAGTACCACAGGGATCGATTTTGGGCCCACTACTATTTATTATCTTTATAAATTATATAAAAGATTTCTTTCACAATACAAAATTTTTGCTCTACGCAGATGATCTTAAAGTTTACAAACAAATCAGAGACATTGTTGATTGCATAGCATTACAAAGCTATTTAAATAGATCTAGCTGGTAGGTATAACAGGGCTGATACGGGGTCCCTGCCGTCGAGTAGGGCTTCCCGCACCTCCAGTAAGGCGGAGATGGCCACCTCCACTTCCGCTAACTTTCTCAACTGGTCTTGTGTCAGTTGAGGTTTGTCTGGGCGGTGGGTAGTCAGAATGGGTCTTTGTGGGGCTGCCGGGAGAGTTGTGTTCGCCAGTCTCTCTCCGTTTGGCCCGCGCAAGCGAGTAGACGTGTTAACTTTATTGTTTGGCTAAACTAAATTAGACCGTATATCAGTTCAATAAGTACTTATAAGAGAGTGACGGGAAGGACCACAAGCAATCTCTCCTACCCACTGAGAGAGAACACGATATCAGTGAGTGTTTTTTCACCCGTTATAAATACATACACAGATTGAGATAGAAAAATTGTTATTAGATGTAACTAGAAAGAGTGCAACATACTAACCTTAGGTGCCTTACCAAACGAGGTTTCTTGCAATTCTTGTGCGTCTACTACGTATATCGGTTCGCTATCAATCTTTTTATAGCCATATCAGTAGCTTTGTCAGCAGACGACGCGTTAGGTCACTTAAAGATTTATAATGCCTCTTAAGTGTTCTTCACCGCTAGCTTCTCCTATAAAACCGTCGGGTTCATACACAAGTGTGGCTTCGCTCAGTGATACTGACGAAAAGAGTCAAGACAAGTCAGAAACAAGAGAAAAAGGGATGAAGTAGACTTTGGGTCCTACATGTCCGACATGAAAAAAATGTTTTAGGATTAGGAAAAACGCCAAGAACAAAGATTTGTATATTTACAAAATCTTGTACAAGAGTTCAGGGAAAATTGTAACCAGTTTAGATCATCACTAGATTTTATTACAATATGATGAATTAAAAAGTATAGTGTAGACTCTGCAGAAGGAGAAAATTTCACAGGCTGCTCGCATCCAATTACTCGAAAATGAAATCGAGAAAATCCAGCACAATGGAAAAACTGCATGCGTAGAATTTAGAAATATACCACTGGATACTCAAAGAAAACATAGATTCAAATTCAAGGTACTCCATCTTCTTGACTTAGTGATTAAAGCAGGCAGGATATTTGAAATGGACCTGAAGGATGTATATTGTACGAACTCAAAACCCGGTACCAATACACCTGTTAAGCTGAATTCTCTAGCGTTAAGGTTAAGGAAACATTTATTAATGCGGCAAGGGCTTACAATAAAAAACATCCCGGGAACGGGTTAAACACATCTCATCTTAAAATCAATCCCCCAAAAACTGCAGTATTCGTGTCAGAGGTCTTGAATCCACGCGTGAAAAAAATTCATTATTTGGTCAGAAGCATGCAAAAGCTCACTGCCGCAAATATGCTGGGTGGCCCGCGGGAAAGTGGGAATACCGAGCGATATTAAACCGCAGTGGACTTAGAAAAGTAAAAATTTATATTTTTACTTTTCTAAGTCCACTGCGGTTTAATATTCAGTTTTTATTCAAAAAAATTATGATGCCAATGAATGCTTATATCAGATACAAGTATGTATTGTTATACGACTATTTGTTTTATTCATTATTGATAGTGTTATGATTATTTTTAGATTTTTTTGTATGGATATAAACATAAATTCACCAAAATCTCAAAACATTTCCAAACACGGATTACAAATTTAAATAGTACAAATTATTTGCCTATTTATGCATGTAGTTTGATAGTGCAACTTTGTGCGCTTTTGGAGATATTGTTTTTTTAAATCTCCACTCCACACCACCTCAGAGGTTTATTTATTTATTAAGACTTACAATAATTGTGAACTTACTGCTAAGCCAACACGTTCACAATGTCATACGTAACAACTTATAGGCGGTATTATCGGTATTATTCACAAAACACTATAAACTAAATAAGATTTAAATAAAATAAAATATACACATAGATACGACTAGTAGAATCATTATGTAAGTCAGCATTTTGGGCCACGTTTAGAGAGTCGTTGATACGAGTAATAGCGTACGCGTGCGATGTGTGCATCCCTGAAGGGGGCCTGAAGGTTAAGAACTTGGAGCGTTTTTTTAACAGTAGTATCCCCAGTAGGCCTGATCCACTAACATAAATAGAAGAAAGCATTAAACAGAAGACTAATACAATATCTTGAAAATGAAAAGTTACTCTCAGATTCTCAGTATGGTTTTAGAGCTAATAAGTCTACCGAACAAGCTGTCTCTAGTTTGACAGACTACTTAATTAGTAATCTGGACAAGCAGAAAAGATGTGTCGGTATATTTTTGGACATGGCTAAGGCTTTTGACACCGTCTCCACCCCACATTTAATCGTAAAGTTAGACCAACTTGGGATTCGCGGAATAGCACTTAAACTCTTACAAGATTACCTCTCTGATAGGACCCAACGTATCACTATGGTAAGCGAAGATGAAAGAGTTTCCTTTGGAGTGCCGCAAGGATCTATTTTGGGCCCTACTCTCTTTCTCATATTCATTAACGACCTGTGCTCTCATAATCCATTTCGAGGCAAAATCTTTACATATGCCGATGATTCGGCACTTATATTTGAGGGAGACTCTTGAGATGAAGTACGTAGTTATGCTGAACAAGGTGTTCGAGACGTCATTACATGGCTTCAACTTAACATGCTGACACTGAATTTCCACAAGAGTAAATTTGTGTCATTTAGTATTTTACAAAAACACAAATCACCAGATACTTTCAAAATCCAGGGATATACTTGCGACACCTTCCCAAACAAGACTTGTAATTTTAGTTTCATTGATAGAGTTAGCTCCATTAAATATCTTGGTGTCACTATTGATGAGCAGCTCAATTGGAGCTCACATATTGACTTAGTATCGTCACGCCTCAGAAAATTCATATGGGTCTTCAAAAATTTAAGGGAAGTGGCTACATTTGCGTTAGTTAAAACAGTTAACTTAGCATTATGCCAATCCATTGTCACTTATTGTGTTTCTGTTTGGGGGGGTGCTTGCAAGACTATTTGAATAAAACTAGAAAGCGTTCACTGCTAAAAGTTATGACTTTTATCCAAGTTATGCCTTTTCGTTTTTCCACCAAACTTCTTTATAGTGAATGCAAATGCAATGTCAGTTCGACAACTATTCATCCAATATATTGTTCTCGCACAACATAAAAAAATCCATTTTAACCCAAATTATAGTGCTGAGGCTCGTTCATGCAAGAACGTGTGCAAAACACGCAAATGCATAACGGTGTTCGCAAGAAGGCACTCATATTTTCTGGGTGCATACATTTATAATAATATACACAAAATATTGGGTATATACCCTATGAACACTCATTCCTGTAAAATCACAATAAGGGAATGGCTACTTACCTTGTATTATATAGGCACAGAATCGGTATTGGTAGTTTTATCATAGATTCTAAACATGCCTCATTCGTATTCTCCTATAATCAGTGCGTACTGTGTTTTATATAATATACACATTCATAACTCACCCCTACATATACCTACGCTCATTCCCACACTGTCACTCATCTGTACACACATACCCACAGATACACACCCTCAAATACACTATACAACACCATTATATTAATATTTAGAGTTAATTAGATTAACACAATTATGTCATCTAATTGAACTGAATATAGATTTATACATATGTCCGGCGGAGGGCATTGGTATGCCATAACACAGGGCTCCTAGTTTAGGTACCAATGTTTTATAATCGGTAAGAAACTATTATGTTCTGTAATTATATGATTGTTTATGAATTTTACGATCCTGGGTCCTCAATTAAAAACCTATGTTTTTTTGATCTTCATCGTCAACAAATATCTCCCTAACGATCAACAAAGCTATTGCTTCTTCTGAAAGAGTTTTCTGTTTTTGCAGTAATTTGTATCGTATCTTCGAAATATGTGGATCGGAGCTAATTAGTAAGTTATTCATTATATCCTCATTGATAGCCTTCCTACAGAATTTTCTTGAATGATGTTAACGATATCTCCGGAAATCTTTATTTCGTGCTTCAGCAGCTTCTTCAGATAACTTTACAAGGGCATAGCAACTCCTTGAGCAAGTATTTTACGAAAGCTCGCAGGCATATAAAACCAATCATACAAATCAACGTATAATTTCATGATGTCTTAAGTTTAATCTTTCAACTTCAATGTATCTATAAATTAACCTGGCGAAATAGCTATTTGACTTTTTTTCTGACGAAATTACTCCCGTAATCAAAGCCGGATATCGGAGTGTTCGAAAAATCTTCCATCAGTATTCCCATCATTTGTTGTACCATGGCCCTGTTCCACTACGTCAACTAAAAGTCCTGTTTGAGATTGAAATGCCTCCTGTTTTTTTTTTCTCTCTGGTTTCCATAACAGCTTTGCTGTCACCTGCCTCGAAATCGACTCTTGACGCCATCGTCAAGAGTGGAGTTCGAGGCAAAGAAAGAAAGGATGCAACACCGCCAGTTATACCGCGTGCGAGAGTTCCCTGCCAGATGTACGCATCTCATGGCCAGTACGCGTAGGATGCTCTTTAACTTGTAATTAAATTAAATAAGAAATTAATAAATTGTACAATGGGAGGATATAAAATTTACAACACTTCATGGGTTATTATGGGTTACCAAGATACAGGCTGCGCCTAGTTTGGAACCCATTGTCGAAACATACGTGTATATATATGTTTATTACAATAAGATTAGAAACTAGGTATAGGTATTGTAATTATGTAAGTATGTATTTGTTAACACTGTTTTGAAGAATAATAAACAATAAACAATCTTTCGGAGAGCAGTACGGAGGGAACTTCGATTCCTAGACGTGCGAAAGTCGAGCGGGCCGGACGGCATCCCGGCACACTTCGGGGTGTGTGCCATCATCGTGGAAGGTAGCTCTTGTCCACCCGATCCCTAAGAGAGGCGATCGCATGGACCCGTCTAGCTACCGCCCCATTGCAATCACTTCTCTGCTCTCCAAAGTCATGGAACGAGTTGTAAACTCCCAGCATCTTGGATACCTGGAGGAACACCGGCTGATCAACGACCGTCAATATGGATTTCCTCATGGCCAAGCAGCCGGTGATCTTCTAGCTTATCTAACGCATCGGTTGGCCGAAGGCCGGTAAGCTTAGACATAACCAATGCCTTCGATCGGGTGTGGCACAAGGCGCTTATTTCGAAACTACCTACCATGATATGGCATATCTTCGGGGCTCTGCACATGGATATCGAGCTTCGCTACGCTATTCATCCTGCATATCAACGGCATGTTACGAATCGGTGACATTCATTACTGTGCGGATGATAATACGGTACCATAATTAAAACATTAAGATTTAATTTGAACAACCAACTTTTGTTCTAACTATTGGTTGTGTTCAGCCGTTCAATAAAGAGCCTAGTATTTTTTTCTAAACGGCGCCGCGCCGATCAAGTTCGCCTGGATTATCCTAAATGATATTCAGTCATTCAAACATCTAGGTAACTGACTTGGATCGATAACGTTTTAATATTTACCTAAGGTTAGTCATTTAAAACATTTCATACTATCTTGAACTTCTTAAGTAATGGTTGTATTCATGTGTTTTTTAATGAAGAATAAACATTATTATTATTATTTAAAATGCGTTTCTTAGTTACTGGCCTCGCCTTTTTCCTATTTAATTTGCTAAACTCTTTCTAGGTTCTGGCATTGTTGTGGTCACCAGTAAACTAATGCGCTCCTCCTCGCTTCGCTCGTTTTCGCACCTATGGCACAAGCCACATAGGATTTGGCACTGGCTCATGGCGTAGACATAGCACTGAAATGATCTGATGCAAGTCTGAATACAGCAGTAAATCACAGTCTATTGTCAGGTATCGACGTGTAAGTCAGCATGTCATCCTCAGAAGACGAAGATCCTGTTGCTCTCGTATATATCCAGGGCTAGATGTTATTGGGTGTACCCTGTGTGGCAAGCAACACAGGATGCAGACTATTAATAGTAATGCCAGACCTGCAATGCGGTGTTATCCAGATTCATTAATCTTGAACATTTCTTCTATATTTATATAACAATAGTCAGGACGTGTACATACCTAGTCATAAATTAAGATTTTGAGGTATATAAGGGGGTCTAACATTGTTATTTTATTTAACTACGAGCGGAATTCGAACCCGCAACGATCCGTTCTTATAGCCGTGACATGGTCATCCAATTTAGCAATCGACAGGTGAGTGGGTCATAATCTCAAACGCATCCTTCCGTACCTATTGGTTATGGAGCGACATCTTATTTTTCAATTAGCTTTAAATTTGTTTACGATGACGCAATCGGATTAATCTTAATTATAAAAGGCAAGGCCTGCTTAGCAAATCAACAAAATTACAATGAAGGGAATTTTTTTTTCGCTTATCGTGGTTAATTTTTTTCACTCTTTGCCCCGGATTAGACTGATTTTATGAATGGGCTAAGGACCAGCAAACCTGTTCATCAAATGTGGTATTAGACTGTAGGGCTGATATTCATTGTAGCCGCTAGTTAAACAGCGCCGTTTAGTAATTAAAAAGGCTAGGATGTTTATTGGACGGCCAGTAATAACTGACGTCGTGGCACGGCATGGCTTGCTTCGGCAGCCGGAAGGATGCTATGGCAGCGCAGCGAGGGATACTTTGCTCGAATAAATTTAATGTGTCCTTGTTATACACTCTTCTTTTCAACCCACTATGAATATGAAAAATAAATAAAATACTTAAATAGTAGATACTTACAACTAATGAATAACAATATACCTACCAACCTGCTTTATTGTGCTGAAAAATCTGGAATATTTAGATACCTAAATAAAAAATCTATATACTACATACTTATTATATTATTATTTTTGATAATATAAAAGTAATAAGTAAAACGTTATATGAACTCACTTTTTTGAATAATTTGCTTTAGGAATAATTCGAAACTTATATTACGCTGCCTCGAACAGACAGACCACATTCACTCGTTCTTCATTGGTTTTAATTAAATTTCTTGCCACTTTTATAACCAACCAGTTACATTATGTTACTGCCCGGTTATTAGGTATCCTACATACATATATATATATATACATATTTATATATGTTAATTTAAAAAATGTAAATCCGTTATTGGCTATAAGTTTATATTATAATTTATTATGTTTAGAGTCAAAGAGCTGTGGATTTTGTTACAATAAATAAAATAAAATAAATACATACATACATAATAAACTACTTTCCTGACAAGTCTATGATCTAGTTGGTCACAGGTCATGTACTCGTAGATGCCCAGCAAATAACAATACTCATGTTCTTACTTCAAACTCTTTTCCGCCCTCTATAAAACTTTAACAGAAAAAACATACTTTGCTCGCACTTCACACGAAAAAATCATTGATAATTCGAATAGATGGAAATCTTTTGCCGTACCGCGACTTCTACTTCTAATCAGCGCCGGCCATAAGTTGGCTGCGCTGAGACACATACTTACATTATTCATAAACATATTTACCTAACTATAAGATGATAAACAGGTAAAAAAATTAAAACAACAAAACGGGCCTCTACTGAATAAATGATTTTTACTTTGACTCATCTCGATAGAGCGCGATTTTACTGAATTCTTTGCGAATAAGTTTTAATTGTTGGCCTGTCCAAGGGTCTCAACTCTTGGACAGACAGACTGAGAGGTTGACACACCCGATCGATCTTCTATGCTCTCTCTTTGCGTCCAAATCGAAATTAAAAATACTAAAAGTACTCACCACCAACTTTATTGTTGTGTGACTTCTATAACGGAAATGATTTTCCGGTAGTCTGTAGTACGAAAAATACTGTTCTCCTTGGACATTCATAATGGTCATTCATCATGCGCCGTTAGTTGGTATCACTCTGATAGTGCTGCGGATTTGTGCCCTAGAGTTGACATAGGTTACCAGTCGTTTTCGGCTGTCCTACACTTAAGGCAAGTCTCAAGCATATGGAAGACGTCTTTGGTGCACCCGATCCCCAATAAAGGTGACCGACCAGTTCCGTCCAACTACCGCCCGATAGTCAAAACGCCTTTGTTCATCAAGATAATGCAATCCATCATCAACAACTAGCTCTTACAGTAATTAGAGCACCAGAGACCACCATTACGATTTTGTCGCGGTACTTCCTATGGGCTTTTCAAGAAATTGTGCGAGTCGATCTCTGGTTTTCACCACCACCACCACCAATAATACTGTTTACGTGTACATCTGCCGGATATTTATAATCTGCCAGATTCAGAATTCATCAAATTCATAAATTTCAAAATTATGGAATCTTATGTTAGTAGGGTCATAGGGTGGTATAGTTACATAGTTACCAAGTATAAACATTCAAAAGCACTGCACTAACTGGCTTGGGGGTGCCACGGGTCCGAATCCATGTTCCCGTGACACCCCTAGGGGAGTCCTCCAGGGGTGCCTTAGATCCGGAATGGGCACTAAGTAGATAATGTAGAGATGTTGCTTGGATGGTAAATTTCACCATCGGACATCCTGTCTGAGTAAAATTTTCACCAATTTCATTTTTACGACATGTTCTGTCTCTCGTAAAAGAGCACTCTCTCGAAAGCCTTACAGCGAATAACCCCTATGTAGGCGCTGAGCGTGCAGCAAAAAATATTCCGAACGGAGTTAATGTACTCATTAGCACCACTAACATTAGCACACAAAATTACTTCCCCGTAGCTCCACATTCCACTCACCACAGTATGACGCGCCGTGGCCATGGGCGCGCCACACTCGTGACAGGTGGAGGACCGTAACATCCCTGCCCGGTGTCAGGTGAACGATTCCGAACGGTACAGGTGGTTATCTGCACCATTCGGAACGAGGAGCCATGTCAGTTCAGTCAGGAGGATGTCAGTTCTTCGGAAGGCGCTGCTTCCCACCATCTGGTATTTTTCCCTTAGTCACCTCTTACGACACCCACAGGAAGAATTGGGGTGGGGTGACATTCTAACCCGGCACCACACGGGGAAATAATAAGAATACTGGGATTTAATATCTGATTTTGAAGCGCTCGTAGCAAAGTTGGCTTAGCCGTTCTTAACCGATCAGCTAAGTTAAGCAACGTTCGACGCGGTTATAATTTGGATAGATGACCACCGCTAGTGATATTAATATTGTGTGCGCTTACGTGCTTAGGGTTACGTCGGGCATGCCGTTGCGTTGGTCCCGGTCGTTGTCTTACGATGACAATCGATATAGCATGGTGGTAGGGCATTTTGCGACTGCCGACCTGGCTACCTACCACTCTCTAGTAGAAAATCTGTTGCCTAGCACCTAACGGTGTTGTGCAGCAGCTGTTCTTGAGAGCCAGTAATTCTAGGTTAGCATGAACAACATCTTCGATCACATCATCACGTGCCATCAAGTGATATAGTGGTCTAAGGCTAGCCTATCCGCTATAAATCAATAAACTAACCAATATCTTGGGTGACAAATCCGCCGCAAAAGCGCCGCCAAGATCGTTGATTTGTACCAGGTTCCAAGCAGTCTACATAATATATAGGCCGCTTTAACAACGATTCGACACTTATATTCTTAACTACTAAATATAAAATAAAATTTAAAAAAATATGTGTAGGTAACCTGTCTTACAAGTAGTGCTGAAAATTTAATGTTTTGTACAAAATATTATAAAATTAATGTCTCCAGAAAATGTTTAAGCTTTTCCGTCTTAGGCTGAAATCTGAACATTTTTTTAACAAATTAAAAACATTGTCACTTTGATAAAAAATATATATTAAATCTTAACACAGACATAGCTATAAACAAGAAAACCTTATATTAATCAATAAATATTTAATGCTTACAGCTATACAAATATAAAACTGATCTTTCTTTAATTATATATCTATAATAACAAACAATTCAAACTTATTATCTTTGGGTTCGTCAATGATTTGCATAGCCGAGTACGTGATTGCTTTAACTTCAGTCCCTTGCGGATGTCGTCCAATTTGAAACTCTTCTCCATAGCATTTACATACTATCCTAAACTCTTCAGTGTTAAATTCTGTGATCACCAACTTTTTACATATAAGAAATGGCTCCACAGAGAACAAAAACAGTAATTCGTCCAAGAAATGGTACAAGAGTCCCATCATGTCATCGGCATTTGCTTCTATAGTGTGCACTTCTTTGATTTGCACATACTCAAGTTCTGTCATATATCCAAACATGGCCATGCCGCATTGCTCAAAGGCTTCTTTCAGACTGTCCCCCCATGCGTGAAGCCTGAAATAATTAAATAAAAGGTATCACTATCAGCAAAATAATTCTGGGTATATCTTGTTTATGGGAAAATAGATATATACAGGGTGTCCCACTCAGTTCAGTGTTCAGTTATGACTTTTTTTTTCACCTATCTCGGAGTATGATGAGATTTTTATTTATGGTGACGTGAATTATTGCGGTAGATGCTTGATTTTTTTTGTCCAGACCACAATTAAGCTGATAGATAGGCCAATTCAGTATGGTAATAGTCCTCTACCTCCCAGCTTCAGTATATCACTACTTCTTGGGACACCCTGTATATATGTATATACTGGTTACATGTTTTGATTATAGAAAGATAAGATACACAATGTATTTTTTGCATTTTCGCCTGCTAAGCGAAGATCATGAGAAAGTCCATGAGAATGTGCAGGCGAATTCAGTCAGTCAATTTAGTGTCACCCACAAGAACTAGGCCTTTTCACACCAGACCAAAATTTGGCAATTTATGCATGGCCTGCATCTATACAAAATTTAACTGACGCAGGAGCTGATGTAAGGCAACCATATGCATCAACATATGTTCCCTAATGGGCTCTGGAGCAGTAGAAAACTGGTCCTTATTTTCATCCAAAAACCATCATCAGCGATGAGGTCCTTTGTAACTAGTATTAATAATTTTAAAAGTGCAATAAAGAGTTATCTATCTATCTATCTATCCTTTTCTCCATGAATGGGTATGTCAAAAATTTAAATTGATGAATATGGGATGGTACCAATCCACATGAGATCCAAGAGCATCCCATGTATCCTAAAAATTTCACTGTTTGGTGTGAAATGCGGGCTGGCAGTGTCATCTGTCCAAATTTTTTTAAGATTGACATTGGCCAAGCTCGTACCATCAACAGTGAGAGAAGCAACAATAGATAGTTTAACAACATTGCACTCCACACATAAAGGCGTTAATAGGCTTTTCAATCAAATTACATTTTATATTTAAATTTACAAGTTTTATTTAAATTTAGAGATAGGAAGCGCCTAATGAAAGACTATGTAGGCTCAATAGATTCATAATTTAAAATAAATTTTGTTTAAGATGTGAGGATTCAGGCCTAGGTGTAAATGCAAAACTCATCTAATACTATTTAGGCATGTATTAAGTCATGCAGTGCTTTTGACGTCAAGTCGGCTTAGTAGGAAGTTTATCACAATAGTTTTCTTGTTCCGTAATATACATATATATATATATATATATCTTTATAATTTTTTGCTGTCTTGCCGATTGCTGGATATTAATAATTGAACACAAGGAAATTAAATTATTATATTATATGTTAGGTATAAACAGTTTAGGTTCCAACAAGGATAATTTAGTTTCAAATCTTATTGTTATTATTGCATCATATTTTTTTCGACCTACTCAAGTCTTGATAAACAATTCATCACAATAATAAAACAACTGCTACTTACTGTACGTCTGCCGTGTGGTCCAAATCTGTAAAAAAACGGATAAAGAACAATTATCTACCTTATAACCTTAAAAAAATCGGCATTTAAACCCTGTTATTATCCTTACATTCATATTTCACTGGAGCTAGCATAAAATCATCCTGGGTGAGAACACCTTGTTCTTCATCCATTATAACAAACTGCAATTTACAAATTACAAAGTTATCAGCTCCTTTATTTATTTTCAAAAATCAGCAGACTGTACACAATTTACAAATCTTAGTTTTACTTGACAAACAAACTCAGCTGATAGCAACGGACGTCCATAGATCACTGATCAAATCCAGACCATACAATCTCATAAATAATTATGTGAAATAATGACAGCATGTAATGCAAACAAATAAAACCGATATCTCACATACACACAAAGTCATTGCTCTAACGTATTTTATATTTTGTAGCACTCAAATTTAGGGATTTCGTTAAATAACAGATGGCGTTGTTATACAATATAGAGAAATTAGTTAATACATAAGGCAATTGCATTAACTTAAATAAGACATAGGCCAATACCTTAATAAAAAAAAGAACAGGTGTCAGACATTTCCCATGTGATAATTAGGGTTGGAATCACTTAGTTAGTGATCGAATGCTAAATTCGAACAAATCAGTAGCAAAATCGTTTAAGTTCTATGAGGGAACATGCGCTCATTAAATTTTTCTTTTTATGTGATCTTATAAATATTTTTATTGCTCTCGTTTTAACATTATCATCATTTTCTTCTAATGGTCGCTTGCCATTTAATATTTTATTTACGTCTTTGCAATAATTATGCAAGAAAAATCGTTTACAGAAGTCTAAAAGAAATATTTGTAATTTCCTATTATGTTCATGGCACCCAAAATCATTAAAATCAATTAATATAAAACAAAGGGTTTTTATGTACAGTCACCTGCAATAAGAAGTATACACATTGTAATTTTCAAAATAGTGGCAAAGAGTTCTGTGTTTCTCTATATAATCAGAAGTATCTTCTAATTATCTTAAATAATCTTAAAATCAAAGAATAAGTTGAATATTTTTACGCGTGTTAATGTTAACTTCGATTATTAATAACTAGGCGACATAACACTATTTTGAAAATTACGAAGTGTAAACTTCCTATTGCAGGCGACTGTACATTTTCACATGATTTTGATATAAATAATTTTTTATATGATAAACGATGTCTTGTATTATTGATACAACATTTGATATTTTACTTCCCGGCTGGTATTGCTGTGGTGGTAGTGCTGTGCCTTTTTCCGGTATAATAAAATGACAAGTAAACATTTGGATGTGTGGGCTTTGCGGAGTTTACAGAATTAAACTTTTTATCCGTTGATACAGAAGAAGAGACCCAACAAATAATTCTCGTATCCTAGCGTTTGGGGTGTACATATACATCGTACTGCTTAAGACATTTATTAAAATCCGCTGTACAAAAATATACAAAATTTACTTTATGGCAAAAAGCACAAATCTGACGTGATTTCAAATAAAGAGACAATAGAGGTGTGACTAATATACTCGTAGAAATATGAATATAATAAAAGTAAAGAAAAAATATCACGATACATGAAAGACTAATATTATAAATTAAAGGTAAGTAAAACTTACAACGGATAGAAATCATAATACTCACCGATGGGAAATCGAGTTTACTAACTGTAACTGGTTTAATATGTTTAATTTATAGATTGAGAGGTACAACTTCGAGGTGATAAGCCCAGACGAGCCCACCAATGTCCCCACAAACTAAATTTAAATGTCATTCTGCCTTGGATTCAAAAAAGGAAAAGGCTTATCAGCAAATTTTTGGTTGCCCGGCTTGTTTTACTTTAAGCTTCTATTAAGAAATAAGTCACACATCAAATAATTAATTCACGAAATTTTAGTCTCGTGCATTATTGATGTAATTATATTATCGATTTGAATCGATGGCGAGCATCCCTAATTCCTATAGCCAATTCCTATTTGATTTTGCATCTTGCCGATTTGTTTACTTTCTGTGCCAGGAATTTAAATTTAATTAGTTTAAAGTTAGCTGTGAATGGTGCATTATTTTTATGCTGGCTGTGATCATATAGGAACGTTGTTATGGTGCCATATACGATATTTTTACAATGAGGTGGAAAGATATTTTTTTTGTTAAGTATAGTTGCAAGTAGATAAATTATGATAATAAAACATACATAAACTTATAGACTTTGTATTTAGTTATCAAGCTCATTGTAGGTTTTTGGTTGGATCTTAATACTGCTTTTACTTTTGATGCTATATGTTTCGACCCGTGGCAGGAAGCATTGGTGATTTGGTCCATATTTAAAAGAGTTAATGATCTTCACGCGTTCCTTGAATGCAATTTATAGGATAACATGTTAATATTAGACAGTAAATATATAGTATATCTATAAAAAAAAACTTATAGGTATATCTATATATAAATAAAGGTACAAAGTATCAACCATACGTAACTGGGATGAGCATTTATGAAAAACAGATGGCAGCACTGTTTTTTATTTCGTTTTTTTTAGTGCCATCTGTTATTTACGGAAATTACTAACCGTGACGTCATCAAAAAAATCTATTAACACCTAGGGATGTCAAGTTTGGTCTCTATTTCAGTATATACAAAGTTACTTTATGATCAAATCCAAAGATTACTAACCTCTATCAAATCTCTAACGTCGCGTCGTCCAAAACCTTCGAGTAGAGCGCGCGCAACTTTTTAACTATCAAAATCGGTTGTAAAAATGTTGCATCCTTAACTGACATGATCTCGACATTTCTTGCTGAGAGTATTATATTATGCACATTGTTGTATTTTGCATGTAACGGTAGTTATTGCTTTTCAAACATCATAAAACGTGTATATTTTTCTAGTTCCCTGCCAAAAATCGATATTTGAGGTTATAAAACAACCGAGTTGTTCCGAACCTTGAAGTAAGTTAAAACAACTACACTTTGAGGCTTGGAACGAGCCCCTACTGGTGACGTCCACGTCTGCCGGGCCGCCTTCCAAGCCTCAGAGTGTAGTTGTCGGTTGCTTTAACTCCCTCCAAGGTTTGGAACGACTCGGTTTTTTTATAACCTTGTGACGTGGGTGACCCTTTTCGCTAGCTGGCCTGGGTCCCTCGTCCAGGTGGATGTTCGTGCTCTTTGCCGCGGTCCTCACGGGAAGAGATGGATCATCCGATTAGGATTGTCTATTGAGGGTGATGGTCCAAGTAATCGCACAATAACAGGTATATAGTACATATGTACTATATACCTGTTATATATTTCGGTTGTCTGCAGGTTGCTTAGGGCGTCTAGATAAACCTTAACTTATCCTGAGTTTATATTAAGTTACTATCTGCGGTCGCGGCGGAACCTTTAGCAGGAGCGCGACGGCCTGCGAGGAGAATCGCATGACGGTAATAAAAGTAATGTGAGCCTATATTGTACAGGAGCGACATGTCTGAATACAAAATATAATAAAGGAATAGTATATAAGTGGTGTATAGACCGTGGCTGCACGTCACATATGACACACGAAAAAGATAGATTTAATATATTAAAAAATGAGGGCAGCTAATATTTAAAGTTAGCTTCAGAAAACTGTACAACACAGATTGAAGGCAGTGGTTATATAAAACTTAATAATAAGAAAAGACCTGATTTACAACTGACCGAAGCATTGTATGTTCCCTCGCTGACTACAAACCTTATGTCAGTAGGAAAAATGACAGACAAAGGTGCAACAGTCTTATATAAACAGAATATTGCAACCGTTATGCGAAATGGTGAAATACTGTTAAAAGCAGAAAGAAATGATGATGGTTTATACTATATAACAGAAAAAATATCAGAAAAAATTGAACTACTGTGAAACAAACAAAATGCAGCTATGGCATAGAAAGCTTGCTCATCTAAATGAAGGACAAATGCGAATAGCCATGGATAAGACTAGGTGACGGACATGGGTACAACACACGCAATAGACAGAGGTTGCAGGCAGTCCCACGGCGACTAACTAAAACATCGAAGCTAGTGCATTTCATGGCGCCGGCTGTTTACAACCGGCCACCAGAACACATCAAAAATACAAATTCAACCAATTCATTTAAGTACCAACTAAAAAATGGCTTGTTGAGCAGACATTTTATGCATATGACGATTTGTTTAAATGATAATATTAATGACATACTAATGAATTATGATGTTAAAATTATGAATGCGATTATTATTATTATTACGTGTATACTTGTTGTATTACGTGTAAAACTTTTTATGTACATATGTATCAATATATTGAAATGTATTACTTTTGTTTGACGTGTATTTGTAATATGAATAAAATTGTTTATAATAAAACTATGAATATGACTAAGAACCTCGTGGAAGGTTTAGAATTTAATAAGAATGATACAGTTAAAAACTGTCAAGTATGTGCTAAAGGCAAGGCAACAAAACTGCCGTTCAATGTACCTAAAAATAAGCAAAGAACTAATGAACGATTAGAAATTGTTCATTCTGATGTTTGTGTACCTATGCGACAACCATCAAAGGGAGGTTCTAAATACTTCATCACATTTGTCGATGATTTTTCAAGGTACACACGGGTATATACAATGAACACTAAAAATGAAGCCCTAGCAAAGTTCAAGGAATACAGAAACGAAGTTGAAAGGTACCAAACGAAAAATAATTTGTTTGCAAAGTGACAATGGGAGAGAGTATATTAACAATGAATTTGATAAATACTTGAAAGATAAGGGCATCAAAAGGATATTTTCCGCACAGTACACGCCGGAACAAAATGGCTTAGCAGAGAGAAAAAATAGAACATTACTTGATAAGGCTAGATGTATGTTAATTGATGCTAATATGAAAGAAGATTTTTGGGCAGAAGCTATTAATACAGCTAACTAATTAGCAAATCGTAGCCCTTGCAGCAGTATTAATTATGCGACGAAACGACATACGAAAAATGGTTAAAAGAATCAGCAGTAACAAGACAAAAATTATATAAAAGTAGTACTTTTCCCAAAAGGCAAAAATGTAGAAAACATAGAAATCTTGAATGGATCAGTAATTGATGAACCAGAACCGGAAGTAAATAGCGATGACATATTCGAAGATGCAACTGCAAAAGCAGATGAAATAGAAAATGAAATGTGTACAGATATTTAAATAAGTAATGACATGTGTATAGGCAATGAAATTGATGCGACTACGTCCAGTAATGGAAAACGACAGAGACACCCACGAGTATGGCACAAAGATTATGAGATGGATCATTTTTGTGTGAAATAGATGAAAATAGTGATGGGAAAATGCAATTTTAAGCGAGATAGAGTCACATCTAACAAACAATACTTGGAAAATTGTACATAGGAATGAAAGCAAATATTTGATCGATAGTAAAATGGTATTAAAATATAAGTACAATGAAATTGGAGAAATAGATCGACGAAAGGCGCGACTTGTGGCACGAGGTTTCAATCAGAAAGAAGGAATCGATTATACGGAAACCTTCGCACCAGTAGCAAAAATGAGCTTATGCGATAGAAAATGATATGAAGCTATCCCATTAAGATGTGTGTACAGCATTTTTATACGGTGATATAGATGAACAAATTTACATGAAAAAGTTGGAAATTTATTTGAAAATTATTGCAGCACAAGGGAAAAATATTGAAATAGCAAGAAGAGCAAAAGAAATGCTACTAGACATCAACAAATATAAAAATAATGAGATATGCCAACTAAATAAAGCTATATACCGATTGAAGCAAGCAAGACGACAATGGTTCCTAAAATTACATAAAAAAATGATAGAAATCGGATTTGAAAATTCTACAGCGGATCCTTGCTTGTACATCTTAGAAAAAGAAGGAGAGAAGTTGTTCGCCAACATTTATGTGGATGACTTAATACTGGCTTATAAATCATAAAAAATGTTAATAGAAGTTAAAACAAAATTAAAGAAATAATTTGAATTACGTGACATGGGTTCTCTCCACCATTGTCTGGATATACGATTCTCACATGTAGGGGGAGAAATGACGTTGACACAAGATACTTATATTGAAAATATGATCAAAAGTTTTAACATGGAAAAATGTAAACCAGTTTCGAGGCCCATGGAACCTGCTCTAAAGTTAGAGAAAAACACAAATGAAGAAGAAAAAGATAACTATCCATATCAAAAACTAATCGGATCGTTAATGTATCTGGCAGTTGCAACAAGACCAGATATTATGTTCCCCGTAAGTTATCTAAGTCAATACAATAACTGTTATGATAAAAGTCAAAAAGAATTATGCACAAATAATAATACGTTACCTTAAGGGGTACAAAGAATGTCTGTATAAGGTACAAGAAAACAGGATTGCCACTAATAGGAATTACAGATTCTGACTGGGCAGCATGTACCCTTGACCGCCGGTCATATACCGGATACATTTTCAAGTATGGTGGCCTTGTCAGTTATGAAACAAAGAAACAAAGAGTGGTTGCTTTATCTACAGCAGAAGCTGAATATATGGCGTTGACAGAGGCAACGAAAGAAGCCTACATTTAAAATATTTATTAGAGGACATTGGAGTAGCGCAGCAAACAGTTCCAATTTACAATGACCATCCGTTATGTGGGCACAGATAACATGGAAGGAGATTTTTTAACAAAGGCCTTACCGCAACCCAGGCTTTCTAAGTTGCTTAAAAAGATAGGAGTCACTCAGACCTCAGCTCATAACCCAAGGTCATCGTAAGGGGAATGTCATAGATAATGTGTATTTTTGTAATAGTGAAGGTTTCCATGACTACCTATTGTTGTTGATAGTATGTCTTGAAGAAAATAAAAGTGAAACGTTGGTAAAAATATAAGTTTATTAATATAGATCTAGTTATGGGCTAGTAGTAGCAGTAGATAGTACGGGTGTGCTCTGTATACACTGCAACCAACTCTGCATCACATGTATATACTATATAATAACTATCTCTTCGAATTATTGGTAGCACGCGACCGCACTTTATATAATAGCTACTAAGCACTTAACTTTCAAAAGGTGAAATTTCTGAAACGGAAGGGTGCTTCGCCGTAATCGATAAAATTGCTTTTGGCGTGAAACGGGAAGCAGCCAAAATCGCAACATTTGGGGCGTACTCCACTTGACGCCATTTTATTATTTTCGATAATTTTGATCGCATTTGCGTCTACGGTTCATATTAAATGTGGAACCATAGACGCAACATGTGGTCAAAATTATCAAAAATAACGAAATTGACGTCAAGTGGAATACGGCCTTGATTGATTCAGAATTGCCAGACATGCGTTAATTATCTTAGATCCACGATATAATTTATTTAAGTATCATGCGATATATATATTATACGTATCGCACCACATTTCTACAATATTTTTGTAATGAATTCTGATCTGTGTAATGATTCGCAATTTTCTTCATATATGGCAATGCATTCGAACTGTTCTGTCCTCAATTCCTTCTGCTATTTCTGTTGACTAATTCTGAATCCAACACTCTGTATCTCGAGTCTTCATATATCTTCAAACTCGAGGAGTATTATTCATCTTTCATTCACGCCACCCCAGCCCGTTATACCCCATGTATTACTATTTCATAAAAAAATTTAATAAAAGTTTTTCTACGAGTGAAAAATTAATTTTTGTTTACCAGATTAACAGACCGCGTAATGTGAAAGGATTTTTCAGAAATAAATAAGTAAAAACAAAAAACTGTAACCGGCTTATAAAAACTACTGTCAATGGCATCGTTTTGGCTGATAAGGCTGTAGGAGGTGGGCAGTGTGAGCGCAAAAACTGTTTTACATTTACATTGAGTTTATACTAAACCGAGCAATCATGGAGCATATGAACAGAAATTTACAGGCCTGAGAGCATAGAGCTTGTCAAGGCCTACATGCCTCATTAATATTCATTAAAATAAGATATATATAAAAAAAAATATTATGTTCTTTTATATAATTATTCTAAAGATTTTATTTGAAGAAGAAGAGAAACGGCATGCTTGTAATTTCCAGAAAATTTGTGGGGCTTTCAACACTAAAATGGCGAAATATGATGTAATAGGATTGATTTAAATATTTGTCGTCATGTGTAAAGATTTCACACCCTTTATTTTAGCGGTATAATCTATTATATTATAGACTTGGTTGATTTACATAAAAAGTAAATTTTAACTAGCGATAAAAACACGATAATTTTGCAGTAAATCTCGTATAATTTAACTCATGTGTCTGGCAACACTGGATGATTTGAATTCGGAATTTTCGCAATTGTTTTGTTTTATTGATTTATAAAAACGTACTTCATTTTAACTAACTCACTAATTTGATGTATTTTGTTTAGACTTATACCGTTTTCTTTGACTATGGATCCTCTTACAGTTTTACAAAATAGAATTGAACAGCTAGAAGCGAAATTAGGGCTTGCAGCAAATGCTCCAGTTGATGGGCAGCAAGGAGACTCCGTCACTACGAATCTCCTGAATACAGCAAATGCTATCAATAATGCTACCGCAGGCCATGAGAAGTTGAACGAAGCCATGATGATGGCCACAGAATTGAACCAATACACAGATCCCAATTATATAGAAAATGTAATAACTTCTGTTATTGTCTGCATATTGACTAGTCTGGTTAATGATGAATCTGTTCATAACTTTTTAATAATAAAATTTTCAGGTGCAACAGAATAACATGCATATGCAAGAAGTGGCTGCAGCAGAGCCAGTGATACGTCACCACTGCCACTGCATGCAACGTTGCAAACAGGTAAACATAGATCATAGTATTCATCTTGTCCTAAGAGCGCTGTTAATACAGTGCAGAATTAAAGTATTGAACAATCAAATATATATTATGTATATATTGCTAGCCATTGTTTGCAATTTTTCCAGATTGAAGAAAATTCAAATAATTTATTTGCCAGAATACAAACATTTCATATTACGTTTTAAGTTGTTGTCCAAATGTGCCGCATTAGTATTCAGTCTGCAAGCACACGTGCAAATGCTTTGTCAACATTCATAAATCCCTTGAAATTCTAAATACTCTTTTACACTATAAAAGCAATTATCTAATAGCCACTTACTAAGCCTTTTTCTAAAGATTTGTCCATCTAGTTGTTTCAAAGCATCAGGTAACTTATAAATACTAAAGTACACATATTATACACATATCTTCTATAAATGTCCATATAGCACCGAGGTTGATATAATAGGATTTTATATTGATTACGTTTTTGTCTTGGGTAAACTTCACTTTGTGCCTTGAAATATGATGGATAAAGTTTTTACAAAAATACACACTTATCTAATGTATACGCATGGAAGCGGTTAGATGTTATTTAGTTGAAATAAAGGTTTACATGTATCTAAGTACCAGGACTTGTCAATTATATGAATGCACTGTTTCTGCACTTTAAAAGCATTTTCGGAGTCTACTGAGCTTTCCCACATAATCAACCCATAGCTGAGGACTGAAAAAACATATCCCTGATCAGCTGTCAATGCAGCCTCAGTAGACACAGTCTGCATCAGTCTCTTGAGAGTAAAAACAAAGCAATGGAGTTTTTTACAAACCGTTGCTACATGTTCTTTACAGTTTCAGTTAAATGTTTGTCCAAAATTAAAGCCTAAGAATTTGATGGCATGCACCGCGTCAACCTCTTGATCTTTATAATATTTCGATATGGTTTTTAAATATTTGCTCTGGAAAATTATTTTTGCCGCATTTTACAATTATTGTAGTGTTATCAGCAAACAATATGCATTTGTGTAGAGTACACTCAGGAAGATCATTTATAAAGACTTGGAAAAGTAAAGGTCCTAAGATACTACCTTGAGGAACGCCTGTATTACTCGCAGCTGGTTCCGAATGAAAGTTTTGTTTAATAAAACTTTTACCTTTCTTCACTACTTTCTACTGTTACCGTTTTTCTGTTTTGTAAATAGCGACTAATCCACTCCAAGGCTTTTCCTCTGATGCCATTCCGATCTAATTTATTTAAAAGGTGTGCATGATTAACAAAGTCAAATGCCTTTTTTAAATCAAAAAATAGTGACACTATTGATGACTCCTTGTTGATAGTTTCTGTAATAGTTTTTATCAAGTCAAAACACACTAGAGCTATTGAGCTTCCCTACAAAACCTAAATTGGTTATTTTTAACTATATTGTGTTTGTCAATAAAATTACAAAGTCTTCTAAACATCGTTTTTTCAATAATCTTGGACATTACGGGCACCAAAGTAATGGGACAATAATTATTGGGATCTGCCTTATCACCGCCTTTGAAGATTGGTTTAATAACAGATACCTTTAGTGACTCGGAAAATGTACCCTCCTACCCCAGAAGTTAAATAAGCTTATGGTGAATGATGACATTTATGGCTATGTATACAAAATTAATATTTAATTTTCATTTTGTTGCTAGTTTCTTACTTGATCATTTGACATGTGAGATTCGGTAAGTATTTGTTTACGATATCTAAAGTAATATCATCATCATCAGCCGGAAGACGTCCACTGTTGAACAAAGGCTACCCGCGACTTTCACGATGTCGTCAGTCCACCTGGTGGGGGGCCTACCAACTCTACGTCTTCCGGTGTAGTGTGGTAACCACTCGAGAACCTTTCTTCCCCATCGGTTATCAGTTCGTCGAGCAATGTGGCCCGCCCATCGCCACTTCAACTTGCTAATTCTGAGAGCTATGTCGGTGACTTAGGTTCTTTGGCGAATATCCACGTTCCGGATTTTATCGCGCAAAGAAACTCCGAGCATAGCTCTCTCCATAGCTCGTTGAGCGACTCTGAGCTTGTCTATAAAGGCCACAGTTAGGGACCACGTCTCAGTGCCATAAGTCATCACTGGCAACACACACTGATTGAAGACTTTGGTCTTCAGGCTCTGCGGGATCTTCGACGAGAAGATGTCGCGTAACTTCCCGAACGCTGTATAAACACTATATTGCGTTTCACATTAATTGATTTAGCCTATCCCATCGGTTGAAGCTTGAAACGCGCTGCATGTTAACTGTCATTTTTATCATTCAGTTATTTTATGCTCTGGGTAATATAACCGGAACTTACTTGAACATTCTGAAACAGGCCCTAGGTCTACATTATTTTTAGTATTATTTAGCTACCATATATACTTGGTATATTGAGTTATAGAAGTTATGACTAAAAAAAAAATGTTTTACTTTAAGAGAGATTTCCTTCAATAAAATTTTTCGTAACCAATTCGTTATCCTTACCTAGTAAGATTGTTACCAAATGCATAAAGCGCAATGAAATAAATAAAGTATTTCCAGATCCAAAGAAGTTTATATTCTAGACGCGAGAGTCTCACGCGTGTCTTTTTTTAAACGAATGATAGGTACCCTACCCCTTATCGCTACACTAGACACCCGGCCAATGGTAAACAATTATTTTTAACAATTGCCAAATTTGTTCTTGATTGCCTGGTTTTACCTCACGCAAATGCTGATTGTGAAATAGCGTTCCGTTACTATTTAACACTAAAGAAAAATGAAGTTTCAGAGCTTCAATAAATGCCCTATGTTATTATAATATTAGGGGTTAAAGTATGAAATTGACGATTTGTACTGAACAATTTTAATTAGTTTTTTTTTATTTGTGTGAAAGCATTTTGTAATAAATTTTTCATCACATGAAGCACTTGTAGCGAAATTTGCTTAGCCATTCTGAATCGATCAGCAAAGTTCAGCAACGTCCGCCGCGGTTAATCAGTTGGATGGGTGACCTTACTACTGAGCGCTTCCGTGCTTCGGAGGGCACGTTAAGCAGTCGGTCCCGGTTATTGTCTTAAAATGGCAGTCGTTACAGCATTGTGGTAGAGCATTTTACGATTGCCCGCCTGGCTAGCTAACACCCTCAATTAGAAAATCGGTCGCCAAGCACATCATCACTTACCATCAGGTGAGATAGTGGTCAAAAACTAAACGAACAGGTATTAAAAAAAAAACATGTCACAATTCGATCCAATATTCCTTCATTTCTGTATCGATTCAACAAGGCAACACAAAAACACAAACTATGAAGGTTGTATTCGAAGTACATTTTATACTGCAATTTCATACTTTAACCCCTATTATCTGATATCTGCAGGCTGCACCAGTAATGGAGTCAGAGGCAATCCAGCAAGCTGTGCAGAAGCAGGAGACAGTCAAGAACATGCAGGCTGCTGCTGCTGAAGTAAAGGCTGAGTCTGATCTGGTAAGAAGGTTTAGGTTACTTGGATAGCAACTTCAATGAACATCAGTATGTATATATTTTGGATCACATATTTGGGTTGCAAATATTCGAAAAATTACTAGGTTTTAGATGTGACAGACGCCAAAGTGACATGGGATCTCAAATTTTTCAGTTTGTATTTTAACTCTTTTTGTACAAACTTTTAGAATATTTGCAATTCGATTATAAACTCGATTTATGACAGTAAGTTTTAATTTATATGTCACATGTAAAACCCACGTCCTAGTAGTTTTTAGAATATTTTGTATCCAAATATGAAACTAAAATCGAAGAATACATCATCACCTGTCACTTCAACATCTGTCATGTCTATCCATTAGTCTGTCCGTCCGTTTGCTCGTCTTCGCTCATTGCCTAATCCGTTTGAAGCAATGATGGCCGAGTGATAATAGATATGGACTGCCGTGCCGCAGGTCCCTGGTTCGATCCCCACCGCCGGCTTGAGCTTCACTGCATGGTGAAAGGTCATTTTGCGATTGCCCACCTGGCTAGCTACCACCCTCAAGTAGAAAATCTGTCGCCAAGCACCTAACGGTGGGTTCCGGCAGTAGTCCTTGAGAGCCAGTGAAATGACAGGCACATGAGACACAACAATGTCTCAGGTGACGGGCGCAGTGCAATTCGTCACTTGATGAAATGGATCTGTTATAGGCAGAGGTAAGTCCGCTTAACATCAGGTGGAACCTAACTCGCAGTTTCCCAGTTCTTCATTTTTAATAACTGATTGTAAACATCCCTATGAAAAAACGTATAGAGTTTTGTACTTTAGAAGCTTTCCTTCTGTACGGTTCTTTATTCATGTGGTACGACTAAACGCGTTTAAGAGCTTTAATTGTCATCAACAAATTGCAGCCAATCGCAAAGCAAATCTTTGACATTCCACCAATTAAAAAAACAGTATTCGTTGCTATGGAAAGTAAACGCAATCAAACATTACCTACAAGTGAAATCGTTTTTGCGCAAACCGGCCGCCTCAATTAGGGTTGCCACCCGTACTTTATAATAAAGTATTGTACGTTATTTCAGGTAATTGTACTCTATACTTTATTTGAACAATAAAGTACACGAAAAAATACTTTATTTGGCATGATTTGATTTCTTTGAGATTTTGAGAAGTTTAATCATATGTATTTTTTCGTTATGTGAAATGCATCAATAGCTCTATCGCTGTATTTCGCCACTCGCCATCACCTAAGCGCTCATATTTTTAACTAGTATTTCTGAACGCAAATTAACCTCAAATGTCAACAATTACACTGTCATTAACTGTCACAATTTCTTGTTTGTTTCGTGCGGTATAAAGGTAACTGCATAACAGTTTTAGACATTTATGGGATTATGGTTAGTCTCAAAGGAAACAATTTATCGATGAAGCCCTCTAGTACCTAAATAAATGGTTTGATTTTAATAACACCAACTGGTTATTCCAACTTGATAATATAAAAAGAGCAATATAGAATTTGATAATATTGTTAAGATAATTGAAAATTTAAATCTGCCAAAACTTAATGTAGATGTGGATGATCTATATGGAGAAATTTCTTCATTAAACGAACTTTATAGTGAGTTATGTACATTTAATCATGTTACTGAACTGTCAACTGGACAAAAGAGGCAGCAAGTGTAATGACATTTTTTTAAATTTGTCTAAAGTCATTTCATTTTTATTGTCTATTCCCGCCACGTCAGCATTAACAGAGAGAGATTTTTCTGTGATGAATAGCAAATGGCGAGACGAAAGAAATAAAGCATCTCTGAATTTGATTAAAAACGAATTAGTTATTTATTTTAATGAAAATATATTATAGACTGTAAAGATGATTGAGTAGAGATACTAGTTTGATAAATATCGCAAAAGTAATAAAAAATATGTACCTATTTCAACATAATAAAAATAAATTGTACTTTATTTTATTACTATGTACTTTTTTTCCTACCTATAATAACCAATGTACTTTATCTGCATAAATAAAAGGTGGTAACCCTAGCCTCAAGAACTAAACTATCGCAAGCGCAAGAGTGGGTGGTTGCGCGCGCGTTTACAAAACAGCTGATGTGTTTACAAATATATATCCTATTCTTTCTTATTGTTTTGTAAATGATTCTTAACACCGTCAAGTACTGTTTATCACTATATATAAGTATTCACACTCGTCCAATAAAAAACAACTACATAAATAAAAAGTTTTTATTTTATTTTTGAAAGCCAGTAATTCTAAGTTAGCCTGAACAACATCTTTGACCACATCAGTACTTAACATCAGGTGAGATGGTCAAAGGTTAAACT
Source organism: Plagodis pulveraria (assembly GCA_963890685.1). Taxonomy (NCBI): domain Eukaryota; kingdom Metazoa; phylum Arthropoda; class Insecta; order Lepidoptera; family Geometridae; genus Plagodis; species Plagodis pulveraria. The sequence goes on from OY982950.1 coordinate 10,898,904, forward strand.
ATTAAGGGATTTAAAAAAAATGCTATAGGTAGGAGTGGGTCCTTTCATGTTTCGCCAATTAATTAGGAGGATTCCATACCCACAGTTAGTATAGCCAGATTTTGTAAAGATTCGATAAACATTGAATCGATTGAATTAATCCCAAATAAAACAGAGAAATGGCGTTTCGAATGGATGGTTAATAATCTGAACAATATTCCACCGACTATCGATAGAAGTGGTTATATCGCGTTACCATTACATTCTCATAAAGAGCAGTATCGATTGGTAGGGTGGTATCGTATTGCTCAGATGTCCATTTTGATATATACGAAAGGTTAAAAATATGTTTCCATTCCAGGTTTCTCAAGGTATACAACAGCTAGCCGAGACATGTGGGAATGCAGCCTCAAATGCGTCCGAACAGCTAGCAGACATCGCTCAGAAAGTGGAACAAGTTGAGGAAAAAATGTTCCCTCGCAGAAGAAATGGTCTTGATTAATTAAGAATATTCTTTAAAAAAATAAATTTAATGGGTGCTTTTGAACTTAATTTTGTATTATGTCAAAGAATTTTATCTGATGCTTATCTAAATTATTGGAATAATAATAACTTACAAAGTATTAATTTTTGTTTTTCTCAATTTATAGTTTGTATGGTATACGGTGTATCAGACCGTCCGCGTCGGCGTCGTTTTGCCACATACGAAATAAGTGGTGTGCGTATTCCCATCGGCAACATATTGAATTACATGATTTGAGTTTAGCAGATATAATTAGTGTATGATACGGTGTAAATGTGTATGTTAGTTTTAAATTTGTGTGCCAAGCCATTCTTGAGATATTTGCGAGAAACACTTTCCGCTTGGAGAACGTTTTCCCAGCGGAACTATTTTTTCAAAACGCCGCACGTTAAAAGGAAGTATACCAATAATTAGAGTATAACGAGAGGTAAATGTGTGTTTAAATTACATTTGTGTGTCGTAAGACTCTGAAGATATGCAAGATGCTGCTGGGGGAACGTTTTGTCTCTTTGCTGGATATCCAAAACAGTTAAACGCAGTCATGACTATTTTAACACATGTCGCTATGAATATAATATCTGAAAACAGAATTCCAGATAACATTACAATTAAGACGAACAAAATTATACGGAAAATAAGGTTTTTAGGTCCTGTACTTCAAATAGATGACTTTTTACCTGTATATGTTTCATATGTCTATCTCCTACAATGTCTTGCCAAGTCTTATTTGTATACTATTAGTAGGTAATCAGTTATGTTTTTTTTTATGTTATTGTGATGGGACAAGCACGAGGCCCACCTGACGTTAAGCGGTATCCTCTGCCTATAACAGATGCTTTTTATCACAAGTGACGAACTGCACTGCGCCCGTCACCCTGAGTCATACAGTTGTTGAGTCTCATGTGCCTATAATTTCACTGGCTCTCAAGGACAACTGCCGGAACACACCGTTAGGTGCTTGGCGACAAAATTTCTACTTGAGGGTGGTCGCTAGCCAGGCGGGCATTCGCAAAATGCCCTTCCACCATGCGGTGAAGCTCAAGCCCGCGGCGGGATTCGAACCTTGGACCTGCTGCGCAGCAGTCCATAGCCAATGCCACTGAGCTATAACTGCTTCAAAAACCATGCCTAAATCATGCCCGTTTTTGCCATTAGATTTGACGAGTTCTATAAGGGTAGGCAAATCCAAAGGTTACAAAATCACAAATATACGATAGGAAAAATTTAAGTCATGTGCGGGATTCGAACCCGCGTCCATCCACCCCTTGACCCGGGGTATGCTCTAACCAATTTAGCTAAGATGACATGACGTCATAACTCAAATCTTTCCTATCGTTCTTTAACCATCGTATGGGGATGGAGCGACATCTATAGTACCTTATCTAAGTAATGTTTTGTTAATATGTACTTAATGGTTCATAAGTAAATATATATGAAAACTCGATAATTTAAAAATTTAACAATACTATGATCTATCTACGATAAAATACACATAGCGTAGGTACTTATTTTATGAAAATATGATTATTGATCATTGACCTATATATACTAGACGCGACATCTCAAACAAAAATAGTCGATCAGTGCAGGTATGCCGGCCGGCATACTCTCCCCACACGCAGCAGGCCACTCGTAGATATTACACCACCGTGGGCTAAAAATTATATCTAAATACACAATTGATAATACACAATTTTCGTAAAGCGTGTGTAATTTCTACGAGTACCAAGCTGCGTCTGGGGGAGAATATGCCGGGCGGCATACTTGCACTGGTCGACTATCCTGGTTTGAGATGTCGCGTCTAGTATATATAGGTCAATGTTATTGATATCACGATGAAGCCCCATCTCGTGCCACTGTTTCCAACTGGTTTAATGAGTTTAAACGTGATCGCACTAATCTCTGCGTGAGGGACGCCCTTCTACGGCGACGACTGAAGAGAATATCAGTGTTGTGCGGCGTATGATAGAAGAGTGACCTACCACCAAATTCGGACAAGCTTAGTCATTGGTATGAGTCAAGTACACAAAATCGCCCATGAACATTTAGCGGTCAGGAAACTTTGTGCACGGTGGACACTTCATAATTTGACCGAGGCCCAAAAACTCCGTCGTGTTGATTGGTGCCATGAAATGGTTGAAAGATTTAACGGAGGTCACTCAAATGCTGTGTTCGACATAGTAACGGGTGACGAAAGTTTTACTGTTATGATTCCGAAACCAAAAGACAATTTGCTCAGTGAGTGTTTCTTTCCGAGGAGTTACCAACTAAAGTGAAGAGAGGTCGAAGCGTGGAAAAAAATGGCGTCCTCGTTCTTCGGAAGGACAGGACTTACTGCAGAAGTACACTAACAATTTTAAAAGTAATAACTTGTCAGTTTTTCATTTTCTATTAGTTTGGTCCTCGTAGTAGAATGAGCGAGCCAAAAAACCCGATCGTGCAGCATAAAGTAACTTTGTATATTATATACTGAGTTGGTAGTACACAAGTAGAAATAATACCCCGTGTAGCCCTGGTAGTACTAAGGTAAGTATTTAAATAATATTTTTACGTAAAAATGTGTAAGGCATAGGTCTCACTGACGCGCTATATCCCAGTTGTGACTGGTCCTGTGGTTAACTTATTCCACAGCCCGCCATTGCCCACCAAAATGGACTATTGCTAAAGGGATCTATCATGTACCTATATATATATTTGCCAAAAAGTTATTAAAAACTTTGATGAAAGAATCGACATCTGTCAGCTTGCTCGTGGTGGACATTTGCCAGATGTTGGTTTTTAAAACAAAGTAAAAACTTTACTTACTTGTAAAAAACCCTTTATATATTTCTTCTTTTTTTACATTTTCATTTGCTCGCCGACACGCGAGCTATAAACTCTATTGTCTTTTTTTTCACAATATACAGTGGGACGAGTACCACTCAAGTTGAATAGATCGCAATCACTAACTGCTAAAAGTTGCTGATTTCGTGCCGCCGACAAAGCTAGTATAAAGTACTTTAGAGTTTAGACCGCGTATCCACCAGGATGTGGAAGCAAAAATCCACCAATAGGCTAGCTTCATTCTCCAAGCCTCACTGATAGCAGCGACCCTATTGGAGCATTCAGCTCTGGTGGAAACGCAGCCTAACACTAGTATTAAAAAGAACCACCGACACAGCCCGGCGGCTTTTTTATCAGCGGCTGCACAATTAGTTATAACTGGAAAACATTGCGCGCGAGTAGCACTTTCAAGCTTGACAAGAGACAAGGGTTGCTGCCTGTGGGATAAATTTGGTGTAATAAAACAAAAAATACAATTAGATTAGGTATTTATTCATACTTTAACATTGTGACACAAGCATCACCATCGCAGGATCACTTCTCTTCGTCCTTATCCTTATCCTTAGTCTTAGGTTTGACACTGCGCTCGCGGTCGCGGTCGCGCGAACGTTCTCTCTCCCGCGAGCGCTCACGTTCGCGAGAACGTTCGCGGTCGCGGGGACGCGCCGGCACCGGCGACCGCGACCGGGATTTGTGACGTCGCGATCGAGAACGAGACCTCTCGCGTCTGTACGACCTGCAAATAATAAACAATGTATCTAGGTATAATAGCTTATTTGAAGCGCTCGTAGCGAAGTTTACTTAGCTGTTCTCAACCGATCAGCAAAGTTAAGCATCTGTCGCCAAGCACCTAACGGTGTGTTCAGGCAGCTGTCCTTGAGAGCCAGTACTTCTAGGTTAGCTTGAACAACATCTTCGACCACATCATCACTTACCATCAGGTGAGATTGTGGTCAAAGGCTAACCTATAAGGCATAAAAAAAAAAAAAACATGGCGGTGTTCCTGATTCCGTCGAACGCAAGGCACATTAAAAATATCTTCAATGCATCGGGTTAATAGTTTTAAATCATTCTTCTATCCTAATATTTCCTAAATTGGGTAATCATATAGTTTTTTGTTTCCTAATAACCGTCACCTACAACTATGTATAATTCTTAAATGTGTATTTTTTATAATTATTTTTCTTTTTTAATAACGTAACTTACATTGATTGTCACGTTTGCGAACGATAAAATAATAAAAAAAAAACAATAATGATATCATATACCCTCAGTTGGAACGTCAATTATTAAGATAATTATAATCTTATTGGATTTACGATAAGAATAAACAATATTTAGTATTAACGGATATATCGTGCCTAACAATGCGCAAAACATTTTATTATTATAGCTTCATGCTACTCTTTGTAGGGCTTTTAAAAGAAATGTGAGACAGATAAACAATTACTTAAAAATAATATTTATTATAAATAAATATAGTACAACATTTGTTTCTGCAACATGTTTTAACAGCGCAAATTTCTTGCTTATACCCTTCCAATAAAAAACAAGGTTGTATTATGCTGGATTAGTACTCACTTTTCTCTTATTCTGTCTGGTTTTATGGATCTTGAACGTTCGCGTTCTCTGTCTCTCTCCCGCTCTCGCTCCCGTTCCCTATCTCTTTCTCGTTCCTCCTGTAACAAAAACATATTTCTTGCTCAAGACTTCCTATAAGTTAGCCTATTCACTTCAATGTGGATGTGCACTTGTACACCTTAGTTTATATCGAAAATTATTGGGCATGTAAAAATTTAAGGGTTCGATACCCGGTTCGGATAATTGTTGTATTTTTCTGACAGAATAAATTTGAGTAGCATTCCGGAGTCTGGACTGTTCCCGATAGATGTCAATATGCTCACCTCTATTTCAAGAGAAAGGAATTATATTTGGCTAAATGTCACTATCCTAGAATTCCTAGATTACTACTGCTACTACTTAAAGTCGTGTAATTAAATTGCGTCAATATAATTTTTTTTCATACTTTATAGAAAACAACAAATTGTTAGTTTTCGAATATAAATTTGGATATGAACCCTAAAGTGAAAAGTACAAACTTAAATAACGCGGGGAATTCTTTATTTAATACTTCAGCATTATATTATTTCATTGCGTGAATGCGTATTTATTATAAATGACACGACCTCACTTTATTAACGGGATCATACTTCTTTATCTCGCAAGTGTACACAAAGAGCTAAGCGCTCGTAGCGAAGTTTGCTTAGCTGTTCTTAACTGATCAGCTAAGCCAAGCAACGTCCGCGGCGGTCATGAGTTGTATGATTTTTTCATTACTACCAAATGCTTCCGTGCTTCGGAGGGCGCGTTTAGCCGTCGGTCCCGGTTGTTGTCTTAGGATGGCAATCGTTAGCATGGTGGTAGGGCATTTTGCGAATACCCGCCTGGCTAGCTACCACCCTCAAATAGAAAATTTGTCGCCTAACGGTGTGTTCCGGCAGCTATCCTTGAGAGCCACTAATTCTAGGTTAGCCTGAACAGCATCTTCGACCACATCATCACTTACCATCAGGTGAGATAATGGTTAAAGGTTACCTATCAGGCATAAAAAAAGAATGTTGAGCGACTGCAGTTGTTGGTTTGGGTTGGGACTCACATCTTCCCTCCTATCGCGGTCCCGTCTCTCGGAGCGCTCCCTCTCGTGGTCCCGCATGCGGTCCCGATCACGGTCCCGGTCGCGGTCCCGGTCCCGGTCGCGCTCCATCAGATGGTGCGGGAGGCCGTGCGGGGGGGCATGCGGGTGCGGCGAGTTGCGGTAGGGCCCGGAGGGGGGCGGCGCGTAGGGCTGCTGGGGCAGCATGTGCGGCGGCGGCATGTGGGCGGGCGGCTGCGGCGGCATCTGCGGCGGCGGCTGCGACTGCGGCGGCGGCCCGCCCGGCCCAGGCGTCAGCTCCTTTATGTCACTAGGCACCCATCCCGTCTGCTCCGGGTGACCTGCATCCATCATATAACCTCAATAGTAGTTCATAAAGCAAAGAATCGAATCGAAAATGGCGTCACTAAGCCTCGCACACTTGTTGTCTATAATGTTTAAGACTTTAAAGGTTAGCACCATTTTCGATTCCATTAGTTTCACTATTTTGGGTGCGTACGGAAATCAATGTGTGAATGTAAAATTTACCCGAGTGCTGTCCGGAAAAATTCACTCGAGGCCGTTCGAAAAATAGGTAAAGGGTTTTTCAACAATAACTTTGTTTTCTAAAACAAAGATTTTAGATGAAGATGATTCAAATTTTTGTTGTATTAAGTTGGAGAAAAGTTAGGCAATTATGAATGAAAAATGATATCAGACAAATGTCCACCACGAGCACGCTGACAGATATCGATTCTTGCAAAGTTTTTAATCACTTTTTGCCAAAATGGTTAATCACATGACAAATTTTGAGTTTTAAGGCTGCAATCGATTCGATTGGCTCCGTATAGACACTGTCCTTAACATAGCCCCACAAAAAAAACCAGGGTGTTAAATCACACAATCTGGCTGGCCACGTAACCGCAGAATTTCGTGAAATTATGCCATCAGGAAATTTCGTTTGCAATAAATTGATCGTTTCATTGGAGGTGTGACATGTGGCACCGTCCTGTTGTCAGTGATATCCAGGCGGTCTCAGACGGACGATTATGTTTTCCGAAAATATCACGAAAGTTACGAACTTCTGTTCGTAAAATTCGTGATAGTTAACTTAACGTGATCTTTAACAGAACCACCATTTTCAAAATGGATTATAATAATTTAAATGCGATTTTCGAACGAAATTGAATTCATTGTAACGATTGCCAAAGCATCTACTAAGAATACGTCAAAAAACTAAATGTCAAAACTGTCATGCTGTTGGTGTTGCCCCAATTGAAAAACAAAGTTATTGTTGAAAAACCCTTTAAGGTACACTTGACAGTTGAGTATGTTACCCGATGCAAAACATGGTGAGGATTTTCACCGGTCAGGTGATGAGGTAGCCAAACATCATTTGATATTTTGTAGTTTGAATTTGTAACAAAAAACGTTTCAGCACATAACATTTTTAAATTATACTGTTTAAGAGCTTGATACCCGCGCGTGACATACTCGGATAGACGGAGTGATGTAGGGAAGGAGGAACAGAGAGAATGTGGAATATCATTAACAGGGCTCCGTCCTGCCTTTTTTTTTTTTTTTTTTTTTTTTTTATGCCTGATAGGTTAGCCTTTGACCACTATCTCACCTGATGGTAAGTGATGATGTGGTCGAAGATGTTGTTCAGGCTAACCTAGAAGTACTGGCTCTCAAGGACAGCTGCCGGAACACACCGTTAGGTGCTTGGCGACAGATTTTCTACTTGAGGTTGGTAGCTAGCCAGGAGGGCATTCGCAAAATGCCCTACCACCATGCTATAACGACTGCCATCCTAAGACGACAACCGGGACCGACGGCTTAACGTGCCCTCCGAAGCACGGAAACGCTCAGTAGTAATGTCACTAGCGGTCACCCATCCAACTCATGACCGCGCGCGACGTTGCTTAACTTTGCTGATCGGTTGAGAACAGCTAAGTAAACTTCGCTACGAGCGCTTCAAAATCCTTTGAGTATTTACATGGAACTCTATAAAAAACACCAAAATATACAGTATATTGTATGTGCTTTCAGAATCGTCATTTCGAATGTGAGTAAAAGTATGTAGTTACCCCATTGCTCTTCATAGTGCGCATGCGGCGGATAGTAATGTTCCTGCGGGGGCGGGCCGAAGTACTCTGGCGGCGGCGGCATGTCGCGCCCCACCACGTTGCCGCGCCCGTACTCGCGCCGTTCAGCCGTCATCACCTGATCAGTAACATCATATCATATCAAGTTTTTTTATGTTATTGTGACGGAACATGCACACGGCCCACCTGCTGTTAAGCGGTAACCTCTAACTATTACAGATGCATTTCGTCAAGTAACAAACTGCACTGCGCCCGTCACAGACATACAGTTGTTGAATCTCTTGTGCCTGTAATTTGAATGGCTCTCAAGGACCGCTGCCGGAACACACTGTTAGGTGCTTGGCGACTGATTTTCTATTTGAGGGTGATAGCTAGCCAGGCAGGTATTTGCAAAAAGCCCTCCCACCATGCGATGAAGCTCAATCCGACAGCTCGGCCATCATTGCTTCACCCGGATAGTTCACTACTGCACACAGCCTCACTCATTTAGTGGAGGTTTGCCATAACCCCCACGCTTGGCAGGCGGCTTGGAGAACGCAGTGTAAGATAACAGTTGTTTAGAAACCGTTGCTACCTAACAGCTGGTACTTTTCCCTTCGTCGCCTCTTGGCCACAGGACAACTTTCACATCATACACCTTATTGCTAATATTCGCATTATAACACACCCACCTACCGAAACTGCTTGGTATCTAGTACTACGACACTCAGGACAAATAATACCGCGGCGTTATTTGTCCTGAGTTTCGTATAAAAAGAATAAAGGATTAAATCGAAAAAGTACAATTTTATAAAATTGGTTAAAGTTGAAATACATAAACTGCAGAGGCGAATTCTGATTATCATAACGGATAGCTAAACGGATTGTATCTGTCACCGCATAATTGTACGATACGTTAGTTTATAAAAAAAATGTGAGATTATAAACTGTCGATAGATTGTGAACGAACATTAAAATTTACAATCTAACGCTTACATTTTAAAAATCATATTCATTTCGAGTTTGTATTTAAAAAACTAAGGGATTTAAAATAATGACCACCATAAAATGCTTTGATACCTTTAGTTCTTTTACCAAAAATTGTAATCGAACACCAAATGTAGTAAATGATCACTATATGTTAGCGAGGGGTAGAGTATCATTTAGTCTAGGGCAAAGTCATATTTAGCGTTAGGTTACTTGTGACCACAACAACGCGCGAGCCGAGCGAGCGAAGCGAGCATGCCGCGGCAGCGGCCGGCGATGCGACACAAGAATTTAATTTTGGTGATCATATACTACTTTTGGGTTAACAATGATTTATTTGGTGTAATTATGCTTAAATAGGATAGCGAGATGTTAAAACTTTGGTTATAAGTTTACATTAAAATGCAGGTTTAATTTTGGTGTTGATTTACTATTTTTGTCTGTTATATTTACCACCTATATCTGGTGGTAAGTTAAACATAGGCCAAAAAATAATACATTAAAAACCTGTACCTACGTATTTTGCTAATGGCCACTGTAATACTTTCATAGATCTATGGTAAATTGTTGTTGATCAACATAATTACAATTTGACGCCTGGACATGGTCAGTTTATAAATCTTACGAAAATGTAAACGTTAGAGTGTAAATTTTAGTTTCCATTCTCAATCTATCGACAGTTTATAATCTAACTAGATTTATTATAAACTAACGGTTAGTACAATAAACCGGTGACATATCGAATGAGAGGTTTATGTGCACGTTTGTGTGTGTGCGTAAGACGTAAGTATCTCTTTGTAATATAGTATTATTGTTTTCACCTCACAAGCTCGGAGAGGTGTTATCATTCGTAATACATTTAGGTTTTAGAAATTCGAATCCTAGCAAAGTAAAGTAAATTCACAGTAAATATTATCAATTTTAGTAATTTTAACCATAAATTAAAGCAAATTTACTTCTTTATTGTTTTTTCGCCTACCCGCGATTTGTCAGTGCACACGCGTCTCTCGTTATCTCTTGCGAATAAAATATTTATAGTGATCTTTCGATAAATTGGACCTAATAACTCAATAAATTAGTGATTAATTACTGTGGTGCAATAGTAAAATCTTTAAAAACATCACTTTTGAGCCTAAAATCTGCCAACAAAAAAATTCGTTCGAAAAATGGCGTCGTGTATGAGCTGCCCAATAATACCGAAAGTTGATGAAAAAAATCCAAAAATAGTATGTGGCGGCTGCGATCGGCAAATATGTGTTAAGTGCAGTGGTTTATGTGCTACAGAGTTGCGTGTGGTGATGCTGCAATCACCAACGCTAAAATACTTGTGCCCCGATTGCAAGCTCGGAATTCGGCAGCTCCCAGCGCTCAGGAAACTGGTGTCGCAGCTGAAAGATGAAATCGACGAATTGAAAAAGTCGCACAGTAAAGGCCTCAATGTGGAATCGGTGATCAGTGAAATCAGTGAACGTGAAAAAAGGCAGAAGAACGTCATCATGTTCGGAGTTCCGGAACTAAGTAGCGGAAATGATGTGGACGCCTGCAAGCGTCATGATCTTGAGAAGGTGAATGGAGCCCTGGCCAACATTCCCGAGTCTGAAGCGCCTGTCGCGGCCATCCGTCTTGGAAAACCAAGTCAGTCACCGCGGCCGATGAAACTGATCTTCGCTCGCAGAAGTTCCGCTATAACTGTCTTGAAGAATGGGAAGAAGCTTCCTGTGGGAGTCAAGGTAAAAAATGATCTTACCCCTTACCAAAGGGAGTACCTCCAAGGGCTGCGTGAAGAGCTGGAGCGCAGGACACAAAATGGTGAGTCAGACCTTACCATTAAGTATGTAAGCAACACCCCCAAGATCATTAAAAAAGGGGACCCCCCAAAAAACTAGTCACCGACCTCACAGAACTTACATTCTTCTACACCAACTTGGCATCAATAATGGCAAAAAGAGACTTACTTATGATTGAAATTAATAAACTAAAACCCACCTTTATAATATTAACAGAAACACATCTCAAACCCAGTATACCAAACAGTCTAGTTGACATCAAGGGCTACAGCCTTTTTAGAAAAGACAGAGAAGGAGGAGGTGGTTGGGGGGGAGTTGCAATCTATGCAGCACATCAACACAATGATATACCTATCCACATTACCCCACATAGCACCTATAACAACAACTCTCAAGTCGAGGCACTATGGCTGAACATGACATATGGAACTTTCAAACTACTTATTGCCGGAGTGTATCGCCCCACAAACTACTCGTACAAAGATACTGATAAAGTGCTCTTTGAAACAATGTTGAAGGCAGACACAAGTAACACTGTCCTCATAATGGGGGATTTCAACTTACCGAGCATTAAGTGGCCCCTTACAGACACGGATGGGTACGACCAATTACATGAAAAATTTATTGAAATGTTTCTCGAAAGTAATCTGCACCAATTAGTAACAGGAATAACTAGACAAAGAAATGACCAAAAATCCCTGTTAGACCTTATTTTATGTAATGAGGAAAACTTATGCACTATGATTGAACATCTTCCTAACATTGGCAAAAGTGATCACCAAGTAATATTTGCAACCCTACAACTACCTGCACAGAACCAACAGCACAAACCTACTTCAATACCAAGACATAACTTTCTCTACGCAGACTACACTCTTGTCAAGCAGGACTTTGAAAATTCTGAATATGAAATAACAGACTCTACTCCAGTTGAATCCGCATGGAACTGCTTCAAATCCTTAACACAAAATATTATAAAATTGCACATACCGCTCCAAAGAATAAAAACGAAGAAAAGACAAAACAAACCCTGGATAGGACCAGAAATACTTAAACTATCTTCTGAAAAAGCTCATGCTTGGAATTCATATCAGCTTGTCTCTACCAAGAGCAATTATGAAAAGTACCGTAAAACTAATAACAGTCTAACATCTGAAGTAAGAAAAGCGCGAATAAAATTTGAAACTCGGGTGGTCCACAGTGGACCCAAGTCCTTCTATGGATACATCCGCCAACAACTGACATCCAAAGTATCAGTGCCGCCCTCCCTTCTGGATGACCAAACTGGAACTGTCACAACAGACCACAAAGAAGTCGCAGAAATATTTGCCAAACAATTTGATAGGTCATATGTTAGAGAACCACCTCACATACCAATCCCACAAACCCAAGCACAAAGAGTAACACAATCCTTAGAGACGGTTGAGTTTTCATCAGACTCAGTCAGAAAAACCATCAAAACTTTTAAAGATGATACTGCCATGGGTCCTGATGAGATCCCAGCTATTCTGCTGAAGAAATGCAGTGAAGCTATTTGTACTAGACTGGCCAATATCATGACTATCTCATTTGACCAAGGTGAACTCCCTCAAGACTGGAAAGAAGCTATTGTGACACCCATCTACAAGAAAGGAAATAAGCGAGTCGCAGCCAACTACCGCCCTATAAGCCTTACCTGCCTAATCTGCAAAACTATGGAGAAGATAATAGCCGCAGAACTTAGAAGTTTCTTATCTCAGGAAAAGGTTTTATCAGACAAACAACATGGCTTCATACCAGGTCGCTCAACTGTTACCAACCTACTCAGCTGCATAGATACGTGGACCCAAGCTTGGGACAAACGACAGCCAACTGATATCATATACCTAGACTATGAAAAAGCCTTCGACCGAGTCCCAATAAAAAGGCTAATTTTCAAGCTGGAACACTTTGGCATAAGAGGTAAACTCCTAAAGTGGATAGAAGGGTTCCTTTCGAATAGAACTTACAGAGTACGCGTGGGAGAAGCTCAGTCGGAACCTCACAAAGTCAGCAGTGGAGTCCCACAAGGATCTGTGCTCGGACCAATCCTTTTTGGAATATTCCTAACAGACTTGGATCAGCACATTAAATCTCAGCTGTCACTGTTTGCTGATGACACCAAAATCATGGGAAATCCACTGATCGCTCATAACACCCTGCAAAAAGACCTAGACAGAATATATGAATGGACCCAAGACTGGCTAATCACACTTAACGAAAAGAAGTGCACAGTGTTACACGTTGGAGGCAAAAATCCAAAATGCAACTACTCAATTAATGGTAGCCCTCTGGAAAAGGTAGAAAAACAGCGAGACCTCGGAGTACTTGTAACTTGCAACCTAAAATGGGGGGACCATATTGTAGAGGTAGTGAAAAGAGCAAACTCTATAATGTACATTATAAGAAAGGCTTTCTCATACATTAACAAGGAACTGTTCCTAAAGCTGTACAAGACCTACCTGAGGCCCTTAGTGGAGTATGCATTCCAGATATGGAATCCGTACTTCAAGAAGGACAGTCACCTTCTCGAACGTGTACAGCGGAGGGCAACAAAAATGGTCCCTAGTCTTAAAGAACTTCCATACGAAGATCGTCTGCAAGAACTAGGGCTTACCACCCTTCAGAAACGTAGAGAGCGCGGAGACCTTATAGAGACCTTTAAAATTCTCACCAACAGATATAGTATACCAAATTTGTCAGAGACACTATATACTATGAACACAAACACAAACCTGAGAGGACACTCGCTGAAGCTGCAACGGGGGCCAAGTAAAAGCAAACCCAGAGAGCACATACTACCGAATCGCATAGTTAAAACTTGGAACCGGTTACCGGAATCAGTGATCAGTGCTCCCTCAGTGAACTCTTTCAAAAATAGACTGGACAAATATTTAAAGTGCATTGACAAAGACTCAGATATACACGCATCAGCTTAAGAGCTGCCTGTGTATCACAAATAATAATAATAATAATAATAATTTATACTGTTTTCTTGAACCTAACATTTTCTTTGCTGGAGTGAGGTTATAAATGATATGTTGCGCTCGGCAGCAAAGTTATTTTGCGTCTCGTGCTTTTGGAACCTTCGGTAAACTCAGGATTCTCTATACGACTCGCTTTGCTCATGGTTCAATCCTCTATTTCAGCTCACAAGCACGGAAAGCTGTTGTTTATCTTATGAAATCTGCGTGGAAAAGTGCTTTTTATCCGCTAACGTCGAACAGGTTTCGGAAATTCGGAAAAAGTGTCAGATTTATTTACTTTAAATATTGCTTATTTTATTTTTTATTTTTGTATACTGTAAATTAACGCATATTTGATACATAATTTAAGCTGTTTTCCTTGCATTTTCATTAAAAGTGTGTGAAATGGTATATATTCCTAAGTAAGACAAAATTATGGCTGATAGAGAGGTCATTTTACTCAGTCTCAGAATTACCAAATTTGTATAGACACATATGTTAAAATTAATTAGATACTAAGGATTCATGACATTTTAATTGTATTAAATAAAAATCAATTCTCTTATATAAATTCATAATTTGCACGCCGCTATGTGGCAAAATGTACTAGGAACTATACCATATTCATCAACAATATCCATCTTTATGTACCGACATTTTATGCAAATAAATATTATTATTATTATATTATTATTATTCTTAATTAAAGTTTTACTTTTCTCGGCTTTAAGCCGGTTTTAACTGTAATTACGGGCCTTGGCCAAGTAAATTACAGCGTGTAATTTGAGGAAGTTAAGGTGGGTGAGTTATTTCATTTTCCTCCAACTGCATAAACTTTCTTACTAAACGGCAAGTGTAAAGGATCGCAGCTTTTTGTAATTTTATTATTAAATTATCTTTTACGTCTATGAGTTTTATTAGGCTTTGGTGAATATGATTCGGTACTACTCCGGTGGTAGAAAACACTATGGGGACTATTATTATTATAATAACATTGTACACAATAAACACAAACATTTGGCATTCAATTTACCTGTATAGTATTCTCGCGTGCTTGGTAGTTGTTATTCATCTGCATTGGCGGCGGCATATCCATGTCGTTCCTCGGAGGGCCTGTAAAATTAAGATCAAATACTGAGACATAATCTATCATAGTATTATAAATGCGAGTTTGTGAGTATGTTTGTTACTCATCCACGCTGAAATGGCAGAACCAATTTGGATAAAACTTGGAATATAGATAGTTTAGTTCCTGCATTGACACAATATACAAGTGTGATCAATGGAAAAGCGGTAGATAGGTTATACGCACACCGCAAGTGGCACATCAAAACCTTGCTGATTGGCTAACTTGAGCTCTGAATAAAGCCGACATTACTGTTTAAATATTAGGGGGCTGTTTTTCAAAAAGGGCTATGTTAAAAATAAAAGAGAGAGGAGTAATCAAAGAATCTATCTACCCGCTGTTAGATCAAACTGCACTGGAAGCAGTAAAAAAGAATAGAATAGAAAGATACATGTTGAACTCTTTGGTTTGGGATATAGCCTTCGATCTTTGCAAAATCCAAAGCTTATGTAGTCACAGACACTTCTATAATTTATTGCCAAGTAATACAAAAAGTACACTATTTTTAATTTAATTTTATGCAGAGCTTACCAGCCAACTGGTCGCCTTTGACCACTATCTCACCTGATGGTAAGTGATGATGCGGTCGAAAATGTTGTTCTGGCTAACCTACAATTACTGGCTCTCAAGGACACCTGCTGGAACACAGCGTTAAGAAGCAATGATAGCCAAGTGGTTATAGCTATGAACTGCGGTGTCGCAGGTCCCTGGTTCGATCCACACCGCTAGCTTGAGCTTCACCGCATGGGAGGGCATTTAACGTATGCTCGCCTGACTAGCTACCACCCTCAGCAGAAAATCTGTCACCTAGCACCTAACAGTGTGTTCCGGCAGCAGTCCTTGAGAGCTAGTAAAATTACAGGCACAGGAGACTCAACACCTGTACGTGTCAAGGTGACGAAATGCATCTGATCTAGGCAGAGGATATTGCTTATCATCAGGTGGGCTTCGTGCTTATTCCGTTACAATAACATAAAAAAGTGCTAAGCGACAGATTTGATGCTTGAGGGTGGCATCTAGGCAGGCGGCCTACCATCATACAAGTAAACATAATATGATTGTATAAAAATATTAAACTTACCGTGTTTTCCTGTAATAATGTTTAATATACATATAATGTTTTTATACAACTTATAGCATAACAAGCAGAGGCAGATTCTAAATCTATATTGTACCTAACTGATCTTAATGTTGTAGGTTAAAGGAAATCTACCCTATGCAGGATTATTTTTTCTTTTATTTATAGCTGATAAACTAACCCTTCATCCCTATCTAACCTGATGGTAAGCGATGATGATGTCTTTTTTTATATCTGATAGGTAAGCATTTTACCACAATTTCACCTGATGGTAAGTGATGATGCGGTCGAAGGTGTTAACAGGCTTAACCAAGAATTACTGGCTCTCAAGGACAGCAGCCGGAACACACCGTTAGGTGCTTGGCGACAGATTTTCTACTTGAGGGTGGTCGCTAGCATTAGGGGCATTCGTAAAATGCCCTTCCACCGTGCGGTGAAGCTCAAGCCCGCGGCGGGATTCGAACCATGGACCTGCTGCGCGGCAGTCCATAGCCAATGTTCAAGCTAACATAACACATTAATTGTATATATAATTGGTAAATGGCTAACAACCTCTTAGGGTTGACTTCTGCTAACAAATATTTTGAGTTTCTTTTTTTTTCCATTGTATTTTTTTATGTTTTTTGACTGAATAAGCACAAGCACCACCTGATGTCAAATGTTTCTTGTGTCTGTAATGTATTATTTAATATTTTTTATTACTTTGCTAGATGTAAATATTAGGTCCTTACATATGAAATTGGCGTTTTTCGTACTGGCCACTTTAATCACGAATTTCTCCTCTTTGGTAAGGAATTCCAAATTCAAATTTGTACAGCTATAGACTCATGTATTTGTGCTTCGATGATCGTCATTCATTTGTTTTTTTTCTTCTGTTTTTTTCTGTTTGCGTCACTCATTTTACAAAATGGAAAACCTTAAATATCGCATTATTTACGAGTACGAGTTCCGCCGTGGCACTAGTGCTGCGGAAACAACTCGAAGGGTGAATGATGTGTATGGCGGTCGTGTTGCAAAAGAAAACACAGTTCGTTTTTGGTTCCAACGTTTTCGTTCTGGAAATTTCGACCTGCAGAACAAGCCCCGTGGACGGCCTGAGACTCAAGTTGATAATGAAGAGTTGAAGGCTATTGTGGAAGCGGATCCATCGCAAACCACGTCCGAGTTAGCTGCAGACTGCGATGTTAGTGATAAAACTGTTTTAATTCACTTGAAGCAAATTGGGAAGATTAAAAAGCTTGAAAGGTGGGTACCTCACGAATTGACTGAAACAAACCGGCAAACGCGCGTCGACTGCTGCGTTACATTACTAAACCGGCACAATAATGAAGGTATTTTAAACCGAATCATTACCTGTGATGGAAAATGGGTTCTTTACGATAATCGGAAGCGCTCAGCGCAATGGTTAGATCCTGGCCAGCCAGCCAAATCCTGCCCCAAGCGAAAATTAACCCCAAAAAAGTTACTTGTAAGCGTTTGGTGGACTAGTGCCGGTATTGTTCATTACAGTTTTTTCAAATCTGGCCAGACTATTACGGCTGATGTCTATTGTCAGGAATTGCAAACCATGATGGAAAAGCTAGCGGCTAAACAACCTAGGCTGGTCAATCGCTCCACGCCACTGCTGCTTCACGACAACGCTAGACCACACACTGCGCTACAGACGGCTACTAAATTAGAAGAGCTTCAATTGGAAAGTCTAAGACATCCTCCGTACTCCCCGGACCTTGCTCCAACAGATTACCATTTTTTTCGAAATTTGGATAACTTCTTGCAAGGGAAAAAATTCAACTCCGATGGGGCAGTCCAAATCGCCTTCAAAGATTTTATTGATTCCCGTCCGACTGGTTTTTTTAGTAAAGGGATCAATGAACTACCTATGAGATGGCAAAAGTGCATAGAAAATAATGGTTCATACTTTGATTAATTAAATATATTATATTAAAAAATATTCGACTTTTTGTTCCTCCCATACAAAACGCCAATTTCATATGTAAGGACCTAATATACAAAACTCCGATTCAAAGGGAGCACGGCGCGGTCCAGTGTTGCTCTTGGCTCGGAGTAGGCATAAAAACACAAAAAAATAATGCCATTTACCAATAATCTTGTATAAGTTTATAAAGGCATAGGCACCTTGCATGGGTTGTCTCCTCAGGTCTGGCATAGAGGGCCGCTGCGGCGGGCCCGAGTGCAGCCCTACGCCCGCCTCCGACACGCGCATGCGCCGCTGCCGGTCGCAGTATGCACTCCACGTCACCTCGTTGAACCCATAGTTGAAGTAATCTGCAAAACAGACATTTCATTCAAGCGGCAACGAAACAGACATTTCATTTCTAATAATGTGTCGTTTATTACATGTACCGTAGTAAATGCCTGCATGAGAGCTTTAATTTATACATATATTTTTCGACTCTTTTAGAATAGGGTCCTGAAAAAAGAAGACACAATTAAAGACAAATGTTCTGATGCAATTAATTGCAGAAATAAACCTTGTTTTACAATATATAAACAATAGACCTCTGAAATCTTCTTGCATATTCAAGTAGATGTTAAGGCAACAGTTAGGTAATAATTATTCTTACAGCCGGTTTCTAAAACGCAAATTAGTGATAAATTACGTTAAATGCTTGTTAATCCATTGTCAAATGCAAATTGGGTTGCTGAAAACTTCGTGTGACTGTTTGTCAACACTGATGTCAAATCTCCGATTAAACGCCAATTAATTCAATTTTGGGTTTCTGAAAAGCCTTTTTAGCATGTTAACGGTTTGTCAAAGTGAATTGTGCTAATTGCCCGAAAACGACAAATTATTCGAAGATTAACATCTTGAAATCGTAAAGATATATAAAATGTGGCTTTTAAATGGTTTTAGGAGTAGCTACCTAAATATTTCCTCTAATAACTGATACGATAGTACAAGTACATAATTATACCAAATATGACTACACATATTACTACTACGTAAATATGGTATTAAAGTCGACGTGATTTTTAGTGTTGCTGCTCATTAAGTTTATCATCATCACCACATCAACCGGAAAGTCCAACATTGAACAAGGTCTCCCACATTAGGAGATTTGCAATCCCCACGCTTGGCAGGAGTCTCTTGGGGATCTCAGTAGAAATTGTCAGTGTATAGAAGGCGATGCTGGTATTTTTCCCTTAGTCACCTCTTACGATATCCACGGGAAAAATTGTGGGGGGTAACATTCTAACCTTGCACCCCACAGGACTGCTCAATACGGTGATATAACCTCCTGACGGCCTTATTATACAAACCCCAGCTGTATATACTACCAACGAAATAATTCGCTTGAAATCTTATGGATGACCGCCTTCCAGACCTCAACAATCTTTGTGGAAGCACCTTTTGGTTAAGAAGGGCGTTAAGATATGGCTTAAAATTTTGTTGTGCGTCTGATATGCAGCAATAACCGGATGTGAGCAGTGTATTCTTTTGTATTGCTGCGCTGGAGATCCATGGTTAGAATCTCAAACCACATCACAAAAGAATGGACTTACATTTCGCCGCATGGTGCAGGTGCATGGCGGGAGTTTTTAGAATGCGTTATTTGTTGGCCCTTATACAGAAAATCTGTCACCAAGCATCTAATGGTGTGTTACGAAGGCTGTTCTTGATGAAAGCCTATTCTAGGTTAAACCTGTTTAGATTTTTCGAGTACATAATCATAAGACATCAATCACTTACCATCAGTTGAGATATATATATATATATTTTTAGGCCCGTTAGTTTAGCCTTTGACCACTATCTCACCTGATGGCAAGTGATGATGTGGTCGAAGATGTTAGGCTAACCTAGAATTACTGGCTCTCAAAGACAGCTGCCGGAACGCACCTTTATGAGATTGGCGATTTTCTACCTGAGGGTGGTAGCTAGTCAGGCGGGCATTTGCAAAATAACCTACCACCATGAAAAACAAAGCCAACAACAAAAAATGCTGCTGTTTCACTATTACCTAAATCGACTTTTGTGATCATCCGACCAAAAACCAAAACGTAGTGATTACATACTCATTGCAACGGTGGAACATTCCCTAGATTAATAAGATGGTAACCATAGTAACGGCGGCGAAGCACAGAAATGATTTGGCATTGATTTCATGTCAAAACAAAAGAGACAACGTTATGCGTTAAATAAAGACAAAATACTACAGAATGAATGAATATGAACGACTTCTTCAAACTTCATGTTATCATAGATAAACAAGCATGTGTTATGTAATTTTAAGTTAATATGCGTTCCAGAAACCCGTTGAAAGTTAGCAGATTGTTAAATGTGACGGCTTGTTAGATGAATCGAGTTTTGACACGCGTACGGGAAACCGGCGGTTAGTCTCGCGAAGAGTGATTTGCATATAATTATCAATGATTAAATTTTTGTGATTTAATTAGTGTTTTTCAATCTTTCTTAAACTGAATGCAGTAGGGTACAGCACTATCCTGGACTCAAATAAACTCCTTAATAACAAGTAGACAACCTCTCTCTACCCTATCACAATGAAGAAGTTAGAGGTAATTATATTTACTGCAATATATGTAAAAAATGGTTATGGTATCATTTCAAATTGTTAATTATTTAGCACAGTATACTCCCTACAGTAATGAAACGTGTTTGATGTCGGGCGATACCGCCACCGGCGTAAGTACCTACGTTATCACAAATATTATTAAATCTAATTCATAATTTCTTTACAACTAAACTTTAGTCGAGTTATTTCGCTTTTGTAGGTATTTTTGGTAACTATTGTACCTACATGACCATAGAGTTCACCACATTGCAATACTATCGCCTATAATATTATGAACGTGATAACAAATTACCCCTAAAATCGTCACAAACATTAAAAAATACGTTAACCATGCTGTTCACCCGCAAAAAATATTACCCGTTTCATCAAAAATTGTCATTGTATAATGTACAGAAAATTATCCATACCTCAAGTGTCACATGGTCCAGAAAAAAGAGTTACACGATAGCAATCATCTTAGTTATTTTTATCCAAATAACCACCATAATCCCCAAGCTTGGCTAAGTCGCTTCTTACGACACCCACGAGAAGATATGGGGAGGTGCAATTTTAACCTGGCATCCCTCGGGGAATCAATACAGCCTGCAAATATTAGTTATCTTATATTAATGAAGGATCATAGTTATTCTTATTTTGTTGAGCTCTGCTGGCATGTTATTTTGTTGCGTGCAAACTCCTAACTATGATCAGGACCTAAGCTGCTATGCATTATAGAATATTATTTAAAGGACCGGGCACCTGATATATCAGCTCCTGGTTTATTCCAAGGCTTGTCTTCTATAGTGTCAATGTTGAATTCCATTGCCGGCACGCCATTGATGCTACCTGGGCCATCGAGGTCCTCCAGTGACACTTTGCCGGTGGTGGTCACTGGACGAGGTTTGTCTGCAGCACCTGCCGCTACTAACCCTACTCCTCTCTGCAAATATACATGATAACAGACAATTATCATAATAATTAATAGTGGCACAATAATTTACTTTATATATAGGAATACAAAATATCTAAGCTGTAACATAAAGAGGATAGATTTGGTTGTCTGTCTGCATTGAATAGGGTCTGAATATACTGGACCGATTTGAAAAACTCTTGTACAATTAGTATCCTACATTATCCCTGATGAATATAGCCAATAGAACATTTAAAAAAGTTTTTGATATTTATTTTAAATACCCGTGCGAAGCCCAGGCAGGTCGCTAGTTACTAATAACTGCAATGAGCGTTGATATCACTTTAATTGATCCAGTGTTGTATACCTGTTATATGACATAAGTGACAAATGAAATTTCTATCTTCATATTACACACATTCTGACAGCATACACATTTATTCATCATCCAATTCAAATGTAGTGTATATCTGTCTGTACAGTGCAGAGCTATATATTTTTTTACCTATGTGATAGTTTAGCCTTTGACCACTATCACCTGATAGCAAGTGATGATGTGGTCGAAGATGGTGTTCAGACTAACCTAGAATTGCTGGCTCTCAAGGAAAACCGCCGGAACACACCGTTAAGTGCTTGGCGATAGATTTTTTACTTGAGGGTGGTAGCTAGCCAGGAGGGGATTAGCAGAATGCTCTTCGACCATGCAAAATTATACCTACTTATGTAGTATGGACACACTGACTTGGAGCAATATTAACCCATTGATATCTGCGATAATGATAACAATAGAATTTAATTCATAAATTGGCCATAGTGGGTCAGCCGATGCCAAAGGATAATCTATATAGGCAACCAGGATAATGAACCCATCATTCAAACATGCCTTTAGTACCACTAATAACTGGTTAATACCACTTTATTAAATTTAATAACAGCTCAAACTATGCACGAACTCTAACACTAGTCATTATTCAAAGACGTTAACAGTCTAAATATCAGACTATTTCAAAGAATTGAGTAAAATGATTACATTAATTGTTTGTTTGCAAAAAAATAACAACCACTTGGACCATGTGGGAACATGGTTCTGTACCGATACAGAATGTACCCATAAAACCGATATTTTTATACAGATCGAGATCTTGAGCGGGATTCGGTGATCTTGAGCTATGGTTTTTAGTATTTGTTATGTAAATATTTTCTATTATTCTTTTTATTCGACTATAGTCTTACGAAGTTTGACGCTTGTATGTATTTACGTTTTTACGATAAAGCAAAAACAAAATACAATAAATAAAAAAAACTAGAAAATAGTTTTTTAGACACCTTTTATTTTTATCACAATTATTTTTTTGGCAATGCGCCGTACTACCGGCTACCTATTACCATAACGAAGATACAGTCCTTGGTAGGACAGACGGACGGATAGACGAGCAAGGCTTCGTAATAGGATTTTCTTGTATGCTGAAAAGAGTCTAGAAAATAATGGAAGAGCTTTACCTTTATATTCAAACTGCCATAAGCCTGTGCTCCAGACTTGATCTCTCCAATAGTGACCTTGATGTTGTCACTATCATCGGAATCTGAGTCATTCGCCTGGCTGTCTCCATCCTCATTTGGACCCTCATCTTGACTGACATCCTCAAAGTGTTCATCAAAGTGAGAGTCATCATTAGTTGGCTCATTTTCCTCACCAGCCTGAATGCAATACATCAAAATATTATTAAAAAACACAATATAGATCTTTAAAATAAACACCCCTCAAACATCTACTAGATCTTACTATATAATATTATGAACTATTATATTATAATATTATAAACGCGAAAGTTTGTAAGTATGGATGTTTGTTACTCTTTCACGCGAAAACTACTAAATGGATTTTAATGAAACTTTACAATAACATAGATTACACATCAGAATAACACAGACTATAATTTATAAAGTGAATGTGTCAATTGTCCAATGTATAACGATAAGTTTCAAGTAAGTAGGAAAAAATTCTGCTATGTGACCTATTCTGGCGTGCGCTGCAAAAACCCTTAGAATCACACGTATATAATGTATAACGGAAATGTTTATCTTAAATTGTCGTACAAAAAAGGCCGCGACAGCATATATCTATCTTGTTTTTCTTTTTCTTTTACGCATAAGCCCTTATTGCCAATATAATGAACCTTACAATTTTTATTTCTTATGCATATTTGGTATTAAAAATTGATCCTTATCAAGCTAATATTATAAAGGCGAGTGTGTTTGTTACTTCTTCACGCTCTAATGGCTGGACCAATTTTGATGAAATTTACCCACACTAGATGAGGTGCTGGATTAACACATATGATACTTTTATCATCATCATCCATCACCACGCGGGTTTAACCGCGGGGCGCAGCTAGTACACTATATATGGCTACTTGCTAAGCCAGAATAGTAGGTAGAAAATACACTGATGCTAAAATGTTCACAAACAACTTCCATTCATATATAATCACCAAAAATAAGCATGTCATGAAGATGTTTACTGCATTATTATACCTATATAGCAAATACTATTCACATAAACGAATAATACTCCCAAGGCTTTTAATGTATTATATCATTAATCAGAAGTATGAACTGCTCATTTAGTTCTTAAAGACCAAAACTAATTTGACTAAATAATATTATTAATTAATTTAAATCATAACAAAAATATTTAGTTATGTTTTCATTTAACCTCTTTGAATTAGTAATGAATTGAAATAGTAAATCTTAGAAAATTACAAATATACTAGAGGAAAAATTAAAGTCATGTGCGGGATTGAACCCGCGTCCATCCTTACCTTAGCCGGGGTATGCTCTAACCAATTAAGCTAACATGACAATGAGTGATAACTCAAATATTTCCTATTATTCTTTAACCATCGTATTGGGATGGAGCGACATCTATAGTTCAATATACGTTTTTACTACAAACAAGAGCAATTTTGCAATTGGTTTTATACTTTTAAGTGATGATGCAACATTATAATTATAATTTTATATCTGCATAGCAAGCGTTATTGTAAGCATAACAATTTTAAAAATACAAATCGTATTGTTTCACAGCCGTTATTTAGGGGTTAATTTGCTAAAATTAATAGTTAATAGGCATACAGATTTTTATATGTAAATTGGCATTTCCAAGTCTTGTTGTAGGGAGACAAGAAAGATAACAATTACTTATTTCATGGATCGATGTGCGGGTGTCGGGTCTATAGCGTCTTCGAATTTCTGTATGTTATACAACATAATATACCAAAATTCAAGTAGTTTAGCTTTTAGATAAACCCAGAAACAAAAAAAAAATTAACAGCTTTGACGGCTTGCTATCGCCCGTAGTATTTTTTTTTATGCATGATAGGTTAGCCTTTGACCACTATCTCACCTGATGGTAAGTGATGATGTGGTCGAAGATGTTGTTCAGGCTAACCTAGAAGTACTGGCTCTCAAGGACAGCTGCCGGAACACACCGTTAGGTGCTTGGCGACAGTTTTTCTACTTGAGGGTGGTAGCTAGCCAGGCGGGCATTCGCAAAATGCCCTACCACCATGCTATAACGACTGCCATCCTAAGACAACAACCGGGACCGACGGCTTAACGTGCCCTCCGAAGCACGGAAACGCTCAGTAGTAATGTCACTAGCGGTCACCCATCCAACTCCTGACCGCGCGCGACGTTGCTTAACTTTGCTGATCGGTTGAGAACAGCTAAGTAAACTTCGCTACGAGCGCTTCAAAAATATTGCTCATAATTAATTTTATAACTCACTCTTACGACTCCGACAGTGGGATATCGGGGGATGTTATTTAGCCCAAAAGACACAGACTAAATGTATGGATAAAAAAAAAATAGTTGATAAATAATAATTAGCTAATGATAACTGAAAACCCAAATGAAAGGCAGTGAAAATAAATACATTTTGTGAACTTCTTATTGGATCCTGAAAAATAATTTATTTTTCCTTCAACATTTTGCTCTTGCATCAAATGATTCTACAAAAAATATTTAAATTTCTGTAGTTAGTAGATCATTTTTTTTACGAGCTAGAGATTTTTATATCATTTGTACCCATATTCGAGCATATAAATGGATTGATTGATCTATGAAACATACAAAATATAATTTCTCTCTCTAAAAAAAGATAAGGAGAAATAAAAAAAACATTGGAAGTAATGATTTATCAAATTCAATCTATTATATTGGTATAGTGACAATGACAATTGAATTATCTCTGCCGTTTGAATGTTGTTAGGAAATACTATTTACCTTTTCTTTAGTACATTATATTTTAATTCAAATAACCTTTGCCTCATCTCGCACTTGCAATGCAAAACAATGACGACAAATGTGCTAGTCACCCTATTTTATTAATTCAATGATTTCTTAAATGTGGTAAAGCACACAGATTATATATTACTATAGTAATGCTTCGCACGGGTATAAAATATATAGCCTATGTCATTCACTGAAAATATTATTATGCTAGATCTGGTGAAATAAGATATTTAAAGTTTTTGTCTAGAAGACATTTAAAGATAATCTTTCTTCACAACGTAGTAAAGACAGATTCTGAGCAAATAATAGATTATATTTTTTATTTAAAAAAATGATGGCTGTTAATTGTTTGGTGACTGTTTTTCAGATTCTGAGAAAATAATAAAGTATATTTTTTATTAAAAAAAATTATGGCTGTTAATTGTTTGGTGACTGTTTTTCAGTTTTTCATTCGTACTTTGTTGTACTTGTAGAAAAAAGACAATGTTTAAATTTTGTTTTACTTGGCTGTTTGTCACTATATTTAGCGTTTGTATTATTCTCCTGCAAATAAAATTGAAAATCAGTTTCAAATCTACGAAAAACAAAAATACCTCAAGATTAAGTGCAAAAAATTATAGTTAAACCTCGGCAATTTATGTTTTGTGCCTACTGCGCTTCAAAATTGGCAGCGGGTAAATTTTCCTTAGCCTGCAAAATTTTTAGTGCTTTAATTAGACCAAACAAGAAACTGTTTCAATGGTATAGTTATTTCATGAGCCAAAAAGCCAAACCTATATAAGAAACCAATTTTTGTCGTTCTTTTTTTATTCATTTTCTATAGTATCTCTTAAAAAGGTTGACGTTTTTCGTGACAAATCATCTAGTTGCAAAAGTAGCTTAATTTCAGATTTAATATTTAAAAAATATTGTTTTGAATAATAAAACAATATGTAATTACTGTACAGACTGGAACTGCAGTTTTGTGTAACATGGAAGCTTATACCATATTTTAATGATTTCTAAATATCGTTTTCGTCAAAATCCATGGAGCATACTCTGCTGGTTTTCAAAGGCATCCACAGTCATGTCTTTCTAGCATAACTGCAGCTATCGACTTATTTTGCTGAATTGGATCGGCTCGGAAACAAAAAATAAATAAGCAAAATACATTAACGTTATTAAAATATATTAATTTAATCGTTTTACATTTCAAAATTTCATCATGAAGCAAAAAAAACCTTCTAGATTAAAAATTTACTGACTTCATCTTGCATGGTATTGACAATCTCGCTTTGATAATGTATCTGACATCATTGAATATTTTGATTACTTATTAGTGAAAAGTGATCCATGACATTTCAATCCTGTTAGGCTTCTGCACTAGTTCACAACACATGTTGGCATGATGATTCACCACTGTATTTCACAATGATAAAAACGAAAACGTACGCAAATATTTAACGTGGGCTCGGTTGCAAGAAACATTTCCGACTGATGACGCGCTGGACACGACTTTTAAGCCCAGCCTACTTGGACACGACTTTTGTTGGGTATTTTTTTTTAACGCTGTTACATTTCCTGACTTATTATTTATTCGTAGGTTCAGGCTAACCTAGAATTACTGGGTCTCAAGGACAGCTGCCGGAACACAAAGTTAGGTGCTTGGCGACAGATTTTCCCTAATGCCCTACCACCATGCTATAACGACTGCAATCCTAAGACAACAAGCAGGACCGACAGCTTAACGTGCCCTCCAAAGCATGGAAGCGCTCAATAGTAATGTCACTAGCGGTCACCCATCCAACTCATTACCGGTGCGATTGTTGCTTAACTTTGCTGATCGGTTAAGAAAAGCTAAGTAAACTTTGCTATTTACTTCACAATACAAAATACTAATACACAGACCTAGACAGAAGGCCAGATGAGCCTTCTTAGACACCTACACAGACCCCAGCAATTCAACCATGAGCTCTCCCACCGAGCGAGCAGCGCCCTCGCCCACGGCGGCGGGTGCCTTGACGCCCCGAGGAAGCCCAGAGGTACCGCGAGAACCCCCGCACGAGACAGATCCCTGTCTACCCGGAAGGTCCCCATCGACACCGTCGACCCAGAAATGGAGAAATTCCGACGGTTGAAGCGCTCCCTTGAGCGCTCCGCAGCCGCCGCCCGTGAAGAAATCATCAGAATCAGGGCTGAACATGGGGAACCACCGTCCCCCGCAATGAGCCCCATCCCAACAGAAGTCCCGGCCCCCGGCTTGCACCGCAAGCGCGCCGAGGAAGCAGAAAACGAAGAGAGCAAGTGCACTTGTGCACGCGCCACCAATGCTGCACATCCCATGCCACACCAACCTACGCGGCAGTCACCACAACCGCATCCTGTCACACAGAGACAGCATCTACCTCGTAGGCAGATACCACGCTGACGGCCACCCAACTACAACCATCACCACATCCCAGCGTGTCATCACCGCACCAAGCCATCACCCAATCCGCAGTCGGCGCCGCAACCTAAGGTTAGGTACCCGCCGATGGTGGTAGAAACCTTTCCGAACGGCGCGAAGCACCTCCGCGCGCTTAAGCAAAAGCTACGAAGACCACCATCAGTACGCC
The DNA here is from genome assembly GCA_963890685.1 of Plagodis pulveraria. NCBI lineage: Eukaryota > Metazoa > Arthropoda > Insecta > Lepidoptera > Geometridae > Plagodis > Plagodis pulveraria. The sequence goes on from OY982950.1 coordinate 10,927,242, forward strand.
CCTTCAACAAGGGGGAACGTTTCACGCCCACCGACAGAGAGGAGTACCGGGTCACCCAGGCCTATCTCTCAAGCCTGGATGAGACAGAGAAGATGACCTGGTTCCCTTACTCACTCCCCAAAGAGCAGAATCTAAAGCTAGCAATTAGAGGGCTCCCGACAGACACAAGCCCGGATGAGATCAAGAAGGAGCTAGAAGAGTTCGGGTATGAACCCGAGCATATGAAGAAGATCGTGGCAAGGAGAGGCAGATCAGGCTGCATCTTCTTTGCCGCCATGCAGAGGACAGCCAACCTGACTCCCGGCAAATACGAAGTAGATGAGCTGCTTTGCAAGCCGGGAGTGAAGCTTGAACACTGGCATGGGAGTAGGGGCCCAGCGCAATGCCATAGATGCCAGGCATTTAGGCACTCCTCCCATAACTGCTTCAGACGGCAGGCGTGCGTGCGTTGTGGTGGCGAACACTACGCGCGCGACTGCCCAAGACCTATCGACGAGCCGGCGACGTGCGCCAACTGTGCGTGGCGCGCACACCGTCAATAACCCCCGCTGCGCGGTGTTCCGCGAGGAGGCGCGGAACAAGCGCGCGGGCACAACAGCGATAACCTCCTCCACAAGGGAAGCGACCACAGGCAAACGCGATACAGCGCACCCACTAAGTGCCACACAAGTCTGGACGCCCGCCACTCTCACGAACAATACAACCCCTACTACTCTCATGGCCGCCGCTAACGACCCGTCAACCCGCGGCGCCGGCCATGAGGGAACAAAGAAGAAAACAAAAGAGGAAGAAAAAGAAGAGGAAGGCCGCGCGGAAGGGCGCCGCCCAACTGCCCGCCCCAAACCAGACCGCCCAAATAACTACCAACTAAAACCAACGAGAAGTGGATGAGTTCTGTGCATGGACTAAAGGATTGAGAACAAAACCAAGTAAATGCCACTGTCTGTGTCGACGTAATACCAAATTTTCCTCTTACGATCCGGGACTCATGATAGGAGGAGAATGTGTTTCCACAATTGCTGAATCTGTGCCATTTAAGTTTCTTGGTAGGAAAATAGATTACAAAGGACGAACACCATCTCAGGACGCAGTTGTCGATAGCTTTCTGAAAGATCTTAGTATGGTAGACCAACAACCAAAAAGCAACGTTGAAAAAGCTTGGATATACGACAACTACTTAACATCACGTCTGACTGGGCCTTTTCTAGTATAAGACATTACTAAATCCCTTAACAAAGCTGGATGTAAACGTCATGAGGACATTGAAGTCATGGTTGTGGCTCGCACTTTTGCCAGACCCGATTTTTATATAGGGATCAAAATAATTTTGGGATGAAATTAAAGAAACCATTGGTGCTCTATAAACACCTCAAGGTTACCAAAACACACATCTTACAAAATTCTCAAGACAATATAGTCGCATCTCTCCCAAAAGACAAAAGCGTCTCTGATCTTGATTCAAGGCTTCAATTCCATAAACAATTTATGATAGGTGCACAGTCCAATAAACCAGGTTTTGGTTCCAGAAAGAAAATTGAGGATAAAGTCGTAAAATCTTTTCTACAACAAGACGAAAATGATAGCTATAAAGTGCATGCAATGAGCTTGGAAATGCAAAGCGCATGGCTAACCATAGGTGAATTTTGTAAACCTCTGGCGTTAAAGTGGCGCACCTTGATATAGGTCACCTGCCTTATTAAAATTCTATCTTAATGCCTTTCAGATGACCCTCCCAGACCAAAGTAATTTAGTAAGATGGGGGAAAGCCACCGAAAAGTAGTATTTGTGGGGAGGCCATAGGTACAGCAAGGCACCTATTGGTAGTAATGGATGCAAGGTACTCCTTGATAGGGGTCATTATTCACGCCGTCATAATACAGTCCTCGAAATCATATGCGCAGTGAGTCTCTCGGTAGCTAGAGCAAATAAAGGGTTGACCACGGGTTGCTTTTGTAAAACAAGGGTCATCTACAAAATCTAAATCAAAGCCTTACTCCATTTTAGGCGAAGCTCCCAATTGGACTCTTTTGATGGACACGTATGAAACATTACAAAATTCCTGAGGATGTTGGTGTTTCGTCATCCAGACAAGATATATTTCTATACTCAAAAAATCTAAAACGCATAGTACTTATAGAACTTACTGTGCCGTGGGAAACAAACATACCTAAAGACCACACAATAAAAACTAACAAATATTATGACTTAAGGAATGAATTAACCAAAAACAGTTATGTGGTTAATTTATATGCTGTAGAAGTCAGAGCAAGGGGTATACCAGCGAAATCCATAGGGATTTCGCTGGTATACCCCTTGCTCTGACTTTTTAGTAGGTTATATAGATAACCTACTAAAAAGACCTTGGCCTGTCAAGAACAACCGTAACTTCCATCCTAGAATGTGTATCCAAGGCAGCATTAGTAGGATCTTACCAAATTTGGTTCGGCAGAGGAGGAGGCTTGAGCGGTGAAAGGGAGCATTGATGCATCATAAAGGGGCCGCTTAACCTTACTCACTGGGTTGCAAGTCCCAGGCACCTTGACTTGGGCCTCTTCCTCTGCAACACTATGGACCCGGCATCCGCACAGAGAAACCATGGAATGCTAAGTTAATTTGTCTCTCTAATATGTTAATTACAAAAACTGATTGAAATTGTAGAAATTTGGCAGTTTGTCGCTTTTATTAATATTATAGAGAAATGGCAATTCCACAATTTAATAATTATATATGTTAATAGCTAATCTATAAAACAAAAAATACTATCAGTTACTTGATACTGCCTTATGTTACTAAGATATATACCTAGGTACAATACTGTGAAACTGCTATTTTTCTGTGATCTAAATCAGATTCGAATGGTACCAAATTACTTAATTTTCCAGCTGGGTTTTTATAAATAGTAACTTTACTTAATGGAGGATTAATCCATAGGAAACAAAACAATATTGACAGTATTCGGGGATGCACCTTCTGATTAAGTTCAGAAGCCATATAAAAAAGAAGTTGAAGTTGATTAGGTTACAAACGTCACGTACCCAGAATCAACCATATCGACCAAATTACTTGTAAATTGTGAATAATTAAACAATAAGTTCTAAGATTTCTGTAAAAATTGTATACTCAAATCGTACATTTTCCTGATCGGCGTCTGTTCCTGGGGCTTTGTCGGGTTCTTCCGGAGGTTTATCCGATATTTGTTCACCATTGGATTCACCGTATAGCCAGGTATCGTCATTTTCATCTCCCGGCGCTGCTTCAACCGCCGTTTCTGCCATTTTTATAATTATCGGTTACTTGTTCAGCGCGTGGATCATTGTTTTTGAAAACAATTACAAGTTTTACTTTTATAAGTTTTGCCAATAGTGCCCAGGGCTGTCAGATACAAAAAAAAGATAATAGTATACCACCTGTAAAAAAGTAGTACATCTGGGAGTTTTTTATAAAAACAATAGTACACATTAATAATATTGATTTATTTAAAATAACGTTTGCTTTTTATACAATATACATTCCATGTAATTTCAAGCATCATTTCGTTATTTGGTTTAAAATTTGCACAACTACCGGCTTCATTTAAAATACATACCTATATGTTATTTGGTCAGTCTGGTAAATCGATACTTTCATTGGATTAACTATTTCTAATTGTAGTCTTGATCAAATTAAGTTTTAATTGCTTGCACGTAGATAGATATAAAGTTAGTCACATTTACAATTGTAAAAACACACACGTCATACACCTTTGAAGAGACGAGGCTACGTAACCTGAACAAAGTGCGATTACTAAAAACCTAACTTGAGAATACCTTGATAACAAGTAAGTTATCTTTAATAATGACTTTACAAAATATGCCGTATAACCAACGCAACGATCTAATAAGCTTAGGAAACCCGGTGATAGGTACCTAGATAATAAACGGAATTGGTCTATCGGTTCATCGAGACCTACAATCAATTGATGTATTTGACTAAAAGACAGTTAGGTTTTAAAAAGTAGTACATTAGCCGTACGACTTTCGTAATGCGGTAGTACGGAGAAGAAATTCTAAAAAAGTCGTACAAATACTATTTAAATAGTACATCTGACAGCGCTGATAGTGCCACAATAGTGCATGCAAGCAAACAAACCAAAGAGTACTTCAATCTCTAACGAGAAAAGACAAGCAAAGCAAACACATAGGCCGTGATCCGTTTGAGTTTTTTTCGATGTAATGTTGACCACATCGTTGACGTCTATGGATCCACATTTAATATGAATCATAGACACAAAATGTGATCAAAATTAACGAAAGTAACGAATTTAGCGTCAAATGGTATACGCCCATATTAGATTTATTTTTTATTTTTGTCCTATGTATGTGTTTATATGTAATAATCACAGAACAATGGGGTCGATTGCATAACACGAACTTGATTAAAACTTAACTATAATTTGTCTTAGTCCTGTCAGATCTATTATTTGATATTCGGAATAAGTTGAGCTAATTTAATTTTAATCGCCAAGATTAAAATAAGCTTTCTTGTTTATTTTACCAGAGATATTTTTTTTTTTTATCTTTTTGTGACGGAACAAGCCCGAGGCCCACCTGATGTTAAGTGGACTAACCTCTGCCTATAACAGACGCATTTCGTCAACGACTAATTGCATTATTCTAGAGAATAATCGATGAGCGTTGAATCGAATCGAATATAATGATTGCAGACATAGTATGTTTTTTTATATAGATCGTTTCCGCACCACATCATCATATGTTTGGTAAATAATTACTAGATGAGGTTTGAGGCCAACATTCTCAAAACATTTTATTGTATATAGGTTTTAAGTTGTAGTGGAACTGGAGTCGTCGGTCCTGGTTGTCATTTTAGAATGGTATGTCATTTCAATATATTGGTAGTGCATTTTGATTTGAGGCAGAATGCCTGCGTAGCAAACTAATCTTCAAGTGGAAAATCTGTCACCAAGCACCTGTGTGTAAGTTAACACTAAAGTAATCAATTATAGCTTATAATATTTTTTTATATAAAATCCTTAATCCGTTTCAAAAATTAGTACAATTACTAATTAGTTTATGTATTTTTTTGGCATGGTTAACCCCTTTGCTTACATTTTTATCTCGAATTAAAAACCAGAGTACAATGATAAGAATAGGATCGGCCTAGCGCCAATGTTGTGACGTCAAATCTAGAACTTGGTACAGTGTGCAAAAAAAACGATAAAACTAAATGTATAAATTAAATAAAGAAAATATATAACCTGACTTCAAATAATTTATTTTCGTTAAGCGTTTTATCGATCAATTGAAATTAAAATTGGCAGTTAATATATTAATGGAATCTATTTTTAAAGGAAATCATTTTGATACCCAACACGATGGCTTTGGAAGAATAAATAAATTGTTTTTCTCACTATATGGCGTCTAAAATACACCAGTTTGTTATTTTTATTTTTTTTATGTACATAGTGTCACTTGAGCTATCAAGATAAATCTAACGATATCTCGTACATTAAAATCGGTTAAGCCGATTAGATGTTATGGTGAAATAAAGAATTTTACATACATACATGAAACCTGTAAACATAACCCAAATTTATGTGTATGTGGGCAGTCGTGTAAAAAACCAAGTAGTCATAGGTATGCTATGTACTCTCAATCCACGGAACTGTATCAACAAAAGTGACTCACATCGGTGTTGCGACATCCCACCGCCGATAATTCATGAGAACGCTGAGGAGGCGCTATTGCAACATTTTGGACACCACCCGCCGCCGATAATTCAAGAGATCGCTGAGGAGGCGCTATTGCAACATTTTGGACACCGGCTTCGTTTTAAAAAGGAATTGAATCACTCATCGAACTATCGTCACCTTAAATTTTCTATAATTATTTTAATTGTAATTTTTAAAATTAAAGTTATTAAATAAATTTCTTTTTTTATTTGAGTCCTCGCACGCTGCCTGTTCTAACTGGCACAGTCATGTGTAGGATCCTTGAAGAGCGTTTCTCAAGGCCGCGAGTTCACGATCATCGAAGACCGTATCGTGGGAGCTGCTCCGGTGGTTATCAAGCCCGTTCGAGGATCCGAATCTACGTATGAGACAGCGCGAGGAGTATCAGAACATAGATACACCAACAGAGGCCGAAATGCAATTACTGTAAGTACATTAGATCTTCTAGTGTTTTGCTCACCTTTTTCCTTTTAACTTGTGTGATAACTAACTTCCAAAATTTTCCATCCACGAAAATCACGGAACTTGTATATTAGTAGTAGTAGATATAGGAGTCGAGATTTAAATAGGCAATAAGACTACAGCGATAGTTTTAATTTAGTGAATTCAGGAGTAGATATGGCTGATTTGGACCAAATTTTTAAAGCACTTCGCTTAGTGCCAGATTTTGACGGAAATGTAAACGTTCTTACCAGGTTTATCCATTTGTGTGACCAATTGATAGAGGAATTCATAATCAAGGAGCCGACTAACAAACTTAAGGAGACTGCTTTATTGAACGGAATTTTAAATAAAATTACTGGACCCGCAGCCCGCCTTATCAATTCCAATGGCGTTCCTTCGGATTGGCAAGGCATTCGGAAAACATTAGTAAATAATTTCTCAGACCAACGCGACGAAACCGCCCTCTACAACGATTTAGCTTTATTAACACAGGGACCGGGAACTCCTCAAGAGTTCTACGAAAATTGCCAGAATTTATTTAGTACCTTAATGACATATGTCTCATTACCCGATACCATAAAAAGTACTATCGACGCAAAAAGGGATTTTTATAGGAAGCTTACTCTCCAGGAATATGTGCGTGGGTTAAATGACCCGTTAGGCTCAAGTACCCGGTGCATGCGCCCGGGAACGATAGAAAAGGCTCTAGAATACGTCCATGAAGAACAGAGCACTCTATACCTGCAACAGCGTAATGAGCACCTCCCAGAACGGAAACCACCGTGGTATCAATGAGATGTATCTAGCCTTATCTAGAAAGTACTTCTAGCCCAAAATGAAAGACCACATAGGAAAATATATATTAGTGAATGTACTATATGCGGCCGTGCTAAGTACGACAGAAATCCCATCCATCAAAAATTTCGTATAGTGCCACCACCAACTAAGCCATTTGAAATAATTCACATTGACCTTTTCACCGTTGACACATATAAATATCTCACGATCATCGACGCTTTCTCCTAATATGCTCTAGCTTACCATATAAATGATGCAACAGCGATTTGCGTAGTTCAAGCTCTACTCAGTTTTAGTACTCATCATGGACTTCCAATGACTGTAGTCACTGATCGAGGTACAGAATTCACCAACCCAATTTTCCTAGAGTTCACCAGACTTCACGATATAAACCACCATAAGATTCTTCCATGCGTTCCAAATGAAAAAACTGGAACATCTAGGTGAATCTATTATAAACTTGATGCCTTATGCTATTCTAGCTTATAATAGTTCAATTCATAGTTTTGCCTAATGCCGACCTAAGGACATAATAACTGGACATTTAGATTCCCGCGATCCAGTAGACATAAATCTATCAGAAAACACTCTTCAACAGTATATGCTAGAACATAGGACTAGAATATGTAATAATTAGGTTTTATACGCGCAAAAGGCGCACATCATCTCATGTTCAACATCAATTCACTCAAGGACATGATAAGTCGGTTGAACAATCTCTATAGCAGAGAGCAAATACCGAACGTTAGTTATAGAGAATATTTTGATTTATTTAAGATAGGTTACTATTATAGCAATAGCAATATAGTATTAGTATTTAAGTTTCCGATTATCCGTCCCGCTACCTATGACCTTTATAGACTTTCCATAGTCCCCAACAAAGAGAACAAGGTCCTTATACCCTCTCATCCCTACCTAGCAATTCACGACAAAGATTCTATGTACATAGAGGCTGAATGCCCTTAGTCTAGTAGCCTCGGATATCTATGCGAAGAAATAATTAATCATCTCGGGAGCCAAGCTGATTGTATCTTCCAACTGATCACTATGCAGCGAGTGGATAAGTCATGCCAATGTACCTCTATTTGACTAATGAAGCAGTTGAACAATTAGATGACCGACACTACATATTGAGCTTTCCATCACCTACAAAGATTCGTCTATCATGCATCCAGGATCAATATGATACAGTGCGAGGAAGTTTCCTAGCCACAATACCTTAGGGATGTCTACTACAAACCTCCGAGTTCACTATAATAAATAACGAAGACCGCATTAAAGGACAAGTAATGAAGATAATGAACATGCCACCGGAAAACATTTATAAAGTTGATGAAAGGAATATAAAGTTCAAATCTATCAATCTTCGAAAGCTCCATGACAGTAACACCGAAATGTATCTGGAAACACCGCTTACCATTTCCAGAACTGAAACAAAGAACCTCTACTATACCATCGCACCATTGTACATACTCATGTTAAGTGCATGTGCACTCATTATTTGGTTCACCGTACGCCATCTACAAGGCAAACGAAGAAGGCATGTGATCAACCCGGACAGGAACAAGGAAGTAGAAGCAGACCAACCTGGACTGTCGGCGATATTTACGAGCCTAGCCCGCCAATAATCACCGAACTTAAGGAGGGAGGTGTTATGTACTCTCAATCCACGGAACTGTATCAACAAAAGTGACTCACATCGGTATTGCGACCTCCCGCCGCCGATAATTCATGAGAACGCTGAGGAGGCGCTATTGCAACATTTTGGACACCGCCCGCCGCCGATCATTCATGAGAACGCTGAGGAGGCGCTATTGCAACATTTTGGACACCGGCTTCGTTTTAAAAAGGAAATGACCTTACATTTTCTATAATTATTTTAATTGTAATTTTTATAACTTAAAGTTATAAAATAAATTTCTGTTTTTTTGAGTCCTCGCACGCTGCCTGTCCTAACTGGTAGATAAACGAAGTTGTACGTGACTGTAGGTACAGCAAACACAGTAATAATTTGAACTGATTTTATTTGTTAGTAATATTTTGTACTTAGGTATCTTAATTTGAATCGCTTAGCTCTTCGATGCCGCATGTCCTGATAGCCCACTGAGTCAGACTCATCGTTATCATCGTAACGGGTAATAAAAACAAATATAACAATCACCAAAAACATATTAAACAGTCGACAAGAACAAATTATACAGTCAAGAAAAAAATTAAACGTGAAGATCAATAAACACTCGGAAACGTGTCGCGTAGTTGTACACTGTCGAAGAAATAAGACCCTGACGCCCGCGTTTTCATCAAACCAAAATGGCATCTGTGCTGTCAACCTTAAAAATATCAATTTATTAAAATTCACAATTTCGGGTCACTCATTTAAAATTACCTATAAATATATGGCACTGCTTTATTTTTAAGTTTGTACTGCTGATCGTACTTATTAGAGTGAATATGAGTGAAGTTAGCCGAGAGCCCGTCCTATTCTTATTTTAATCGCATTGTATACAACATTACTAAGTACAAAACGCAACGTGCATACTTTTTCTGCGTCTCGATAAGTGTCACAGACTATAAAATGGCTGTAGCTCCAAAAATATATCTATCTCATAAAACCTCATACCAAGAAGAGAGATAGATATATATTAGGCATGGAAGTAATAAGTACTACGTACTCGTACAACAAGAATGAGCTGTTGTCGCAAAATTGAAGCCGAACGAGAGCTCAGTAACTGTACCTCTTACCCCTCTCTGGCGATAGTGACTATATTGATATAGGATTTAAGGACAATAATTATTTAAAAAAAATATTTGTGATCTGATGTCAGTAGATCATTTCTTAAGATGGATTTTAATCAAAGATGCTAATGATAAACTTGCTCTTTGCGGCACTATACATTTCCTGTTTTTGCTCGCTTTTCACACTCGCGTCATATAGGTAGGTACTTTTACCTACTGGTCCTTGTGAGACACGACATGCAGCTGGACTGAGATAAAATTACGATAGCTACCTATTGTATTATATTTAATTAATTAAGTAAGAATAAAACAGTTAAGGGGGAGAGTTATTCCCAGAGGGTTGGTCTGTTTCAGCGGGCAGCGACGACGTCGGTGGGGGCTGCGGATGAGAGCGCGAATGACCCCGCGGCCCCTGCCACTAGTCGAAGACGACGGAACACCATGAGTTTTATAGCCGGTAGTGGGGTCCCTATTGACCCTGAGCCCCACATAAACACCTACTCCCCGACGGATGTGTATGCGTAAATGCCTTTTCCTCAATTGGATAGTCATGCATGGTCACCGTAATTCTTAACTAACAAATTATGTTTAAAACTATTACCTGTGAAAAGATAAACTACAATCAAGATAATGCTCGCTTCTGCAAGCCTCCACGACACATATTCTCACCATATTAAAATTCTTCGAAAATATCACGAAATCAAAAAACACACTCCGCCATTCACGTCCGAGTCGGCGATTTCATGTGGGGTTGTCAGGTCAGGTGTCCGTATTTCATGCAAATAAAAGTAAACATATACGCCAATCGCAAAAGTTTTGCGTTAAGGCTTTACACGTAGCAACAAATAATAAGCTTTAACATGTCGGTAATGAATTATTATTTCAACTCTAAGTCACTGTTAGAACGGGACACATCGTTTAGTGGTTACTCTCTCACTTTGCTTCATTTTTATTTTGCGCGAAACAAGACTCTTACGGCCTTAACATAAGGTTTTATTCTCCGTGCTTCGGAGGGCACGTTAAGCCGTCGGTCCCGGTTGTTGTCTTAGGATGGCAGTCGTTATAGCATGGTGGTAGGGCATTTTGCGGATGCCCGCCTGGCTAGCTACCACCCTCAAGTAGAAAATCTGCCATGTCGCCAAGCACCTAACGGTGTGTTCCGGCAGCTGTCCTTGAGTGCCAGTACTTCTAGGTTAGCCTGAACAACATCTTCGACCACATCATCACTTACCATCAGGTGAGATAGTGGTCAGAGGCAAACCTAAGAGGCATAAAAAAAAAAACCAAAAAAAATCTTTGTTTTAGCTGTAAGATCCACAGATAGAGCTCTTTCCTGTTGTACATAGTACTTATTACTTCCATGATATTAAGAGCCTCCCTAAACTCTAATCTGTGTCTGATACTATGTTTTTTTTTCTACGCAGATCTAAAGAGGATGACCTACTATCCAGTAAGTAGATTATATACTTACGTACTGGACAGATTTCATTAAAATCTTGCTTCTTACTGGACTGTTGTGGATAAGTCTCAGGTAGAGTTCACTTTCTGAATAATTTTTAGATATGTTATGGCAACATCACATACCATTTTTGAGAAAAAACTTCAACAGAACACCAACACCATTATATCAAAGTAGTTAATTATAGGCGGAGTGACTCAGTCACCCCGTGACATAGAGAAAAGTAATATACTGGGAATAGAGAGGCCCTTTACGATTTTTTATGCCGACCCGTTATGTCAAGAGACTGCTCTGGTATCACAATCCGGAACTAAAATTTACTCACACATGCACGACTATGAATGTGTGATTAGATTAGTATTACTTACACATACATTCATATAATACCTACCTGCTACGCCGGCGGCGTCGTGTATGACGCAGATATAATATATTTTGTTTCTAAAATGTAACATGTTTAGCTAACAAACATTTTCTGCTGGGAAAACTATTTGTTATAAACGCGTCCAATATTAGAAAGAACATAAATATACCAGTGGCACACACGTCACGCAGATTCACTCTTCGCCGAAGGGGTAGCCCTGAATTGGCACCATTTCAAAATCATTCCTAAGAAACATAATTTTGTAAAAGTTGGTTTGGAAATGATTAGGATTAGGATGCACCTCATCTATAAATTAATATTTATGGGTACTTATCATTTTGAAACAATATGAACAGAAAACACAGTAATTTTAAGAATAAGGTATATTAACACAGTACAGAATTAGGTATAATTACAGTTGATAAAAGTCATTAAATTTTACAATGTCAATTTAAAAATGTAATATATATGTATATTTATATCCTTGCTTTCATATATTAATTTACCTACCAGTCAATATATTAAAATAGTTTCCTTTAAATTTTTTGTAGGTAGGTACCTCATCACCTTCTTTGGTGTGTCTTCAGACATATTTGTCGTAAGCATGAGCAAAGTACCTATTTCAGCCTTCCCATAACTAGCCATCGCTTTGTCGTATTTGCTGATTTCGGCGTCACCTGCTCCTTCGACAAGAATTGGCTTCTGGAGTTTACCTTTTACTGCTTCTGTGGCACCTTCTGTGCCTCCCAGCATGATGGTAACCTTATACTTCCATGTTGACCAATTTTGTTTGCCTTGCTATTTTCCTATATCTATTTTGGTATTGAAATCCATTTTGTGGACCCTCTCTTCTTATTTTTCTCTGGGGACCAGAACCTCTTCAAGGAATATGTTGATTCCTAGCAAAACTACAGTGGAATTGACAATGAGTAGAGTTCTCACAAATATATATAAGATACCAATTTTTACAAAGAAAAATATAACACACTATATGGAACTTTTTTTTTTTTTTTTTTTTTTTTTTTTTTCCTCTAAATTGTGAGGAATTGGCGTCGCACATTGTGCATTTGCCAGAGTCATGTTTTTATTTTTTCAATTTAAAACGGGGAAACTGATCGGTATTTATAAACAAGGATTAGATACGGATAAAAGGATAGGGTCAGGAGAGTTAAGGAATAAAATTGAGACAATTATGCTACATAAAATCATTACAAAAAAGCATACAATATATACATTTTTACAACTTAATGTCATTAACTTCAATAAATGAAGCAATGACTTTATATATAGAAATAGAATTAGAAGATAATAAACATAGTATATTAGTGGGAAGAGGTATATTAAATTCTATCAGACTTTGGTATAAGAAAGAGTAATCGTATCGTGGGCAGTTTAGGAAGATGTGATTAGCATCACCCACATCCTGCCCACATTCACAAATATTCGAATCTTTTACACGAATACGAGCAAGGTGTGCTGGACTGCACATGTGTCCTAATCTCATTCTTATAAGCACGGATGTAGCTCTCTTATTTAGTTTAGCAATGTAAAACCAGGGTTTTACTGGAATGTTGGGTTGAATGCAGTAGTAATACTTGCCCTTCAATCTAGCACCGTTTTTCCATACTTCACTCCAAGATTTTTGAAGATAAAGCTTGGAAAGAGCGGCAATGTCTTCACTATAATTTTTGTAAGGATACAAGTCACCACATTGTACGGCGCTATTAGCGAGTTCGTCGGCTTTTTCGTTACCGATTATACCGCTGTGACTGGGAATCCAAGCAAAAGAAACAGAGAGGCCCTTATTCACACATTTCAAAAGCATTTCTCGACAAGCTACAATAATCGGGGAGTATGCATTTCTTTTAAAAGGAAATCTTTCAAGTGCCTGTATTGCACTTTTTGAGTCAGAAAATATAACCGTTTTAGAAAGTTTCATTAAATTAATGTATTCTAAAGCTTTATAAATACCAAAACATTCAGCTGTAAAAATTGAAGTTTGGGGAGGAAATTTTACTTTCTGGTCAATTTTGTATTGCTTATGAAATAATCCCACACCAAACACAGTCGTTGTTAGAATGTTTGGAGGCATCACAATAAATTTGATGCCATCCCTGCCCATTATCATCAACTACTGAATTAAAAAAAATATTTGCCAACAAATCACCTTTATGGATCCCTAAATCAAGGTGAACGGTTGGTGAAATAATTAATGCTTGGTAGTCAGATTCAAAAAGGGACAGATTACGAGAACAGTGTGTTTGTGCATTTATTGTTTTATAATTATTGTGGGCTTGGATTAAACACGGTAGAGATTTATGTTTCCAATAAGGAGAAGAATCGATTTGCTCTATAAGGAGAAGAAGTTTTGACAAAAGTGTGTGTTCAGAAAACTGCAACATTTTACTAAAGAATCTATTGGCCAAATATTGTCTTCGTAGGTAAAGTGGAGGATCAACACATTCGACTTGTAATGCGTTTATCGGGCTGTTTTTCATTGCTCCAGTTATTATCCGAAGGGCTTTCGTCTGGATAGCATCCAATTTCTTCATTCCAGCTAGGCTACATGGTTCCAACAAGAAGGTTCCATAATCAAGAACACTTTTTATCAAGGCATTGTAGACCAACTTCAAAGAAAAGGGATGTGCACCCCACCAAACGCCCGAGAGACTTCTAAGGATATTAAGCGAGCGCTCACACTTTGCAGCAATATGGGTACAATGTGACAAACCGGAAAGTTTAGCATCAAATATGACACCCAAAAATTTTGTTTCTGTTTTAATAGGAATTAATTCCTGATTGTAGTATAGCGTAATAGGTGGAGGCATACGGTTTCTAGTGAACAACAGTGCACAACTCTTAGACACTGAAAGTTCCAAATCGTTCTTGTCTAACCAAATTTTCAGCAATGTTAAGGAGTTTGATAAGTGAGAAGAAGCTGCATTGACGTATTTACTAGAACAGTATAAAACAACATCATCAGCATACTGCAAAATATTGCACGATCCATTTAATGAGCCTTCTAGATCGTGTGAATAGATATTATACAGAATTGGACTTAGAACGGAGCCTTGGGGCAGTCCCTTCCAGATTATTCTACTGTGCGATTCTATTTTGATTATACGTCCAGACAATAATTTTATGATAAAATTTGTAAGGTGTATTGGAAAAGATAATATTTCCAGCTTTCTTTTTAATAATTTTATGCTGACATTATCATAGGCGGATTTAATATCCAGGAAAACGGCTACAACTGATTCATTTTTAGAAAACGCCAATCGTATATCTGACATAAGTATGCCGATATTGTCGTATGTACTTTTTCCTTTTCGGAATCCGAATTGTGACTTTGAAAGCAAATTTTTATTTTCTATAAACCATTCTAATCTATTTTTAACTAAGTGTTCGGCAAGTTTAGCGATAACCGGCGATAACGCTATGGGACGGTAAGATGAAGGTTCAGAAGGATTTTTATTTGGCTTTAAAATTGGCAACACTATCTGTGATTTCCATGTCAATGGTATGTCAGTGTCGCTTGTCATAATTATTGAATTTATCAGTTGTAAATAATATTCTAATGTATTATCTCCAAGATTTGAAAAAAAGGAATATGGAATGCCATCTTCGCCCGGAGCTGAATCCCGAACGCTAGAAAGCACACCTTTGAGTTCATTAATAGTAAAAGGAGAATAAAGGAAGTCATTATCATTGCGGAATGGCGATTGTAAAGGTTGGAACAATTCTTGTTCCGGTACAAATGGAGGCGCTAAATGGTTGAGGAATTCTTCAGACATGGATGGTGGAATTGTGCTAAAGGTGGAATCGGAGACACCTAGCCGGAAACGTTTAATTTTGGTCCACATCACTGAAGGAGGAGTTTTAGGCGAAATAGAAGTGCAGTTTTGTCTCCAACCTAAAAACTTTTTTTCTCTTAAAAATGTTTTTGTGTTAGCAATTATGTCTATTAAAATATTGAAATTTTCGTCAGTCATATTTGTATTGTATTCTATCTCTGCTTCTTTCCTTTTTTTTACTGCCTCAGAACATTCACTGTCCCACCATGGAAGAGATGGTAATCTACCAATAGAAGCATTCTTAAGGGGAAAAGAAGCATCAGCTGCTTCTGTAATCAATTGACATAGAGCTGTACTACATTCCTGTTTACAATTATTAGCTATGTCAGGTAAACGTTGACATTTATCCTCAGTATATTCTTTGAATATTGGCCAGTTATCTTTTATTAATCTATATTTCATTCGTGGTTTAGGTGGAATAGTTTTAACTATGTTACCGGGGAAACATATAATTATGGGATAGTGGTCACTGCCAAAAGTAGATGAAAGAGTTTTCCATGATAGTGCAGAGGCTAAAGTTGGAGAGGTAATAGAAAGATCTACAGCACTAAGGTTTTCATGTGGTTTTGTGCGTCTAGTTGGAATACCAGTATTTAGTAAACAAAGACTGTGTTGGTCCAATAAATCTATCAGTTCTCCACTGTAACGTCCTGAGATTGAACTACCCCATGATCTATGATGGCAATTAAAATCACCTAATAGAAGAAGTGGTTTTGGCAGAGAATGTAATATATGGTTAAGTTCTTGTAGAATTGAGGAAGATAGATAAGGAATATAAATAGATACAAAGCATATATTAATGACAACAGCTGCTACTATAAAAAAATCATTATGATCAGGAAGAGGAATATGGTTTATAACTAAATTGTTCTTGACGAGCAGAGCTGCTCCGTCATGCCCGTCATTTCTGTCTTGGCGAAGACAGGTGTAACCTCTGATTTTGAAAGGAGAGTTTGGCTTTAACCATGTCTCTCCCAAAGCAATAACAGATGGTTCATATTTATTGATTAGGTTAATTAATTCTGATTTTTTGTCAATCACACTTCGGCAGTTCCACTGCAGCACCACATGAGGGTATTGCAGTGGAACTGCCAAAGAATGATTACAATTGTTCATCATTTGATGGTGTATATCCATTATGGATATTCATTATATTTTTGAGAAGGTCTAATATAGGGGCAGCGTGGTTCGGTTTTAAAAGGTTGGACTGAGAAAGGGTGCTTATTAACATGATAATGATTTCAGTTAAAGTTTGATTATTATTAATAGTATTGGATGAAATAGCACATCCATTTGGTGGAGCCGGCATATCATACTCTTTTATAATTTCTTGGTGAGTAGCACGATCATATCCTACAGAAGGCTGACGTGCCTGCCGTGGTTTCGATGCTACAGATTTTTTATAGGAGGTGGTGGATGATGATGAAAATTTGGTGGATGAAATTTTTCTTTCTGTAGGAATTGATTGGTTTGTGGACAGAATTTCTGCATAAGATTTTGAGACAGGTGGATAATATTTAGAGGCTTCAGAGTATGATATGCAGGATTCAGCCATGGATTGCTTAATTTTTCTCTGTCTGTCATGCTCTGGGCAACTCTTGCTGGTAGCAAAGTGAGAACCAGAACAGAGACAGCAGGATGCACCTTGTTCTACTATATTGCAACTATCAGCTGTGTGTGCCTGGCCACACTTGTAACAACGAGGTTTAGACCTACATTGTACTTTGGTATGTCCAAAGCGACAGCAGCTATAGCATTGAATTGTTGGATAAGTATAAAGCTCAACTGGTAATGCATTATAACAGATGTATATTCTCTTTGGTAATACCTGACCATCAAAAGTAACTACCACAGTCTGTGATGGTTTCCATGTTGGTGTTCCTGCTACAGTAGTTTTGTAATTTAACCTTCGAATTTTCAAGATCTTTCCACAACCTAAAGGAACAGTAGTATTCTCCATCACCTCTTCAGGGGTCCACTCAGCTGGGACTCCTCTGACAAGGCCCATGCGCGTTAAATTGAATGTAGGAACAAATGCTTTTAGTTTATTCTTAATTAAACTGTCATGCAATAAAAATGCGTTAGCATTTTCAAAGTGTGTGAATGCTAGGGAAATTCTGTTTCGACCGATCCGTTTGAGACTGCCATTTACAATGTTGTTGAAACATTGCTTTTGCAAAAATTTACCGAAGGCAATAGGGTGTAAGGAAGTGTTGTCGTCTGGATTTGTCTGTTCTCTTTGAACATGTACAATAAAGGGAGCTACATCCGTGGGTTCATACAAAGTCCTACCAATGGGTGGAGGACGAGGATGGGTGTCAGTTGTCTTGGCAATTAAGGTTTCATTATTAGGCAGTGTTAAATTAGGTTTAGGCATTATGGAATCTGGTTTCATAATTTCATTTACGACCGTTGTTTTTTCAGGGATTATTTCGACATGATCGCAAACGCAATCAATTTCTTTGGGTTCAGAATTAGAATTACGTTTACGTCTACGTTTATTGCAATGCCTGCACACCTTGCTTGGACGGCTTCTTTTCAAATTTTTAGCAGAAACCCATGAGCCATCGGTTTCCATGCCAGATTCATTGGAAGCTACAGTAATAAATGACGCAGCCGGAGGAACTGAGCCCCCTGGGTCAGGGGGCTCCTCCATTCCGAAAATTACACAAAATGGACTTACCTACAGATTATGTACACTAAAAAATAAACTATACAAACAATTAATAAAATATATGTACAAATACCACTCTACTGACCACTATTTACAATTAAAATTTAATTTAAAAAATATGCAAAATTTTACGCTCCCGCCAAGTTGAACGTTTCCCGCGCTTTTCCTATATGGAACTTGTCAAGAGAAGTTTTTTATTCGATGACATTATAAAACTAACAAACATTGGTTCCCTAGCAACCACTACACTATGGTAGTAGTCCAACCTCTTTACACTGATGCTAGGTAGGTTAGTATATCACCTCAACAATACTTTTTACTTCCATGCCATAAAGTAACTTACACTGAGCAAGTAATATATATAAATCATATATAACAATAAACCTTTTACTTAATACCTACTTACACAGAAGTTGATGTTGAGAGTTTTTTTTTTTTAATCCCACTGCATTTGGCTTCGCACGTTTTTGATGAAGTTGATTGTTCTGTCATCTTGTGGTTATTTATGGCATTAGATAAATCTTTTGAGACGGTGTTTTTAGAGGGCGCTATTAGCCAAAAATCACGGAAAATCTGACTTTTCAGGAAAGCGTCCCGCGCATGCCCCGTGACCACGATCACTGCAGTGTTTGAAACGTCGGGATTAAAACTATTATAAATATACGCGATTTAAACAGTTTAAAGTTGTTTAATTACTATGTGTAATAATAGCGAAAACCTAAGACAACAGTATCATTATTTCAAGTTTAAAAAATATTGATACAAGATTCGTACCGTGGCCGTCACGAAACTAATTTATATAGTATATATATTATTCTAATAGGTTAGCCTGAACAACATCTTCGACCACATCACTTACCATCAGGTGAGATAGTGGTGAAAGACTAACCTATCAAGCATAATAAAAGCGATATCTCTATCGCACAAATTACTTAATCCAATGCATGCATTTCGCTCTCACGTCGAAGTTCTAAGTAAGTTTACTATAGCGATGTGTGATAGTGCGAATTAAAATTGTTAATTTAAGATTAAAATAAGACTTGAATTAATAGATGGGAGTTGGCCCCCTGTTACTTAGTACTGCCGTCTGTCTGCCTGTTCCTGCTGATCAGCGGGAAGCAACTTTGTTTTATACTATGTGATGATGATGATGGCTACTTGCCATAATTAGAAGTCCGACTTTGAACATTATAGTGACAGATGTCACTGTGACGTCTACTATACTTATTTCTTGTATTTTTTTACATCTGTCAAAAAATTACAAGAAGTGACAGACATGGAGAATAGTTTGATTCACAACAAAACAAGTAATAAGCGTTTGCTTGTGCTATTTGTTTTGTGGGGAGAACTAATGGGAAACAATCCCAGTAGTTCTGTCAACAGAACTATTCAATTGAACAGGTGGGAGTAAACGTGATTTTGTTCCCACTAGTGCAGTGGGTGGACGGGAAAACTTGTATTCCCCGTCCGCCCACCAGTGGGAAAGTCCCAGTGAGTAAACGGGGCATCGCCCAAAAAATTATGTATGATATTGGTACCACGGTTAATAGAAATCAGCATTTTCGTAGTACCATTGAGTCAATGGTACCACGGCAAATTAAATTTGCCGTGGTACCATCAAAGGAACTATCTAATGGTACCACGGCAAAGGAACGATATTGTAAAATAAAAACGGTAGCATGCGCTAAAATGTACATGATTACTGCGTGCACACACGCAGCTCATGCACACCCAGCATACTTACTATATGAGTACAAAGCGGGCGTAATAAAGTGTTCAAAGAAAACGACAGTTTTGTAATATTATTACAGAAATGCTTTATTATAGTTAATGTCTAAATAAATGGATCATCATATAAATGTTATCTAGTACAACCTACAGACGCGACGTCCAGAACCGCGGAGAGCGCGCCGCTCTCGACGCCTCGCCTTGTTCCATCACATACGGGTTTTACAAATCATTTTGTTTTTACTTTTTTGTACAGCCATTTACAATAATTTTATGTTCAATTACAATCTAGACGTAAAAAATCTGAGGTGTCGTAGGAAACTACGCTTCCTATAAAAATAATTACAAATGGGAATGAGGGGTAGCTACGCTTGTGACGTGCACCGGCAAGGCAGACCTCGGGACTACAACTATCAGTACAGGACTTTACAATCATCACTATAACCTAGCCGCGCAGCGCGCTACGGAACATAAGCATTCTGCGCTCACTCTCATCAGCGCACATTCATAACTAAATAACTTAAATTAATTACATTAAAATATACAAAAATATCATTTTCACAAAATTATAATCGACAAACTATACATTCCGGCACTAAACAATATTCGATAACTATGTACGATTGAAGCCGGTTTTAAACTTAAACGAGAGCTTGACTTGAATAATAGCATTAAAATAATAAACATAATCACGACTATAGTGCCGATTGTCTAGAACTGCCTGCGGCATTTCTCCGTCACTCGAGAAGATTCAAGGTCCCCTAGCCCAGCTAATAGTAAATCTACAACGAGCTAAAATTACGGAAACTCACGGGTTCATCAGACCGTTTCTTTCCATCGATTCATAAATTACACGAGAATGAGAGACGTTCAAATATTTATACATAGATTTTACGAACAACGAATAATACTAGAACACTTACGTACTACAGACGCAGCGAACGCTACGTCACGTCACTGTGAGCGACGGCCGAGCACCGACCGCTCCGGTGCCGGCGTCGACGCTGTACAACTATTGTTACAAGTTACAGTAACCTACCTAACCGATCGTCTATAATACATGCGCCGATATTTACACGCGCATCGGTCTAGTGCCGAGCCGCGCGCCCGCCGCCCGCAGCGCCTCTACATTTACTTACTTACATAGGTACAATACAACTAAACACGGACACGACGGGTGCACGACAATTATCAACTAATCAGATTGGAGGCGGCGGCGCGGGCGGGGGCGGGGGCGAAGGCGGCGACCTCTACGACAAGTACACTATGTACAGGAATATTCACAATTAGGCGGGGGTCGCGTGTACTACAAGACGGGGTTGGGCGGCGGTGGGCCAATTGGCCCTAGTTCAGGTGCCTTCATGAAGAACTTCTCCAGCTTGGCAATGATGTGTTTCCCATACGTGTACTTGCGCAGGGACCCTACGTGCGGCCGGATCTTGTGCATCAGCACCTTCCGCTGCGTCGGCTCCGCGACGTCGATCATCTTCTGTACCACGTAGTTGGCATACTGGTCCTTCATCATCACGTGCAGCGCGCTGTAAAAAATTATACTGCGGTCAATTACAACACACTAATACGATTTACTACATCACGTCAAGTACAGCTTCACAAAGCAGTAATATAATAACAAATACATTAAATTAAAATTTTAGAAAAAGAACCCTAATTTACTGTTAGACAAATATTTAGAAAAATATAAAAAAATATCTAGTGAAGCATCTTCAGGAGGCCTTGACTCTTCGAGGGCGCGGTCGAGAAATTAATATTAATAAATAGGGATTTCTACAAAGTAACGCCTGAATCTATTTATTATCAAGCAGTAATATCTTGCAGTACATGCTCTCCAAGATATAAGACATACATATTTCAATTATTGTACTCAAAATTAATTATTAATTGTATATTTTTTGTTGTCTGTATATAATTTAAAAATAAATGGTATGTATTATGATTTTTATTAGGAACAAGTACATTGATTATATTTATCGCTGATAGGCTAGCCTTTGACTACCATCACATCTGATGGTAAGTGTCGACGTGGTCGAAGATATTGTTCAGGCTAACCATAACGGTAATGACTCTCAAGGATAGCTGTCGGAACACACCGTTAGGTGGTTGGTGACAGGTATTCTAATTGAGGATGGTGGGTAGCTAGGTGGTCATTCGCAAAATGCCCTACCACCTTACTACAACGATTTCCATCCTAAGACAACAACCGGGACCGACGGCTTCACGTACACTCCAAAGCACAGAAGCCCTTATTAGTAGTCCCACTAGCGGTCACTAATCCAATTCATAAACGCAGTGGATATTGCTTAACTTAGTAGATCAGTTATAAGAACAACTAAATAAGGTAACCTACGAGTGCTTGGAAGCTTCGACCTACTTTCTATGTTTTAGCAATATTATATTTTTTGACTAAATAATCTTAATGATATTTTTGATACAAAAAAACATATAGTTGCCATGTAATTAAAAAAAATGTGCACACGTATGTACTATTTATATCACAATAAAAATATTTGGAGGTAAAGAGTAGATCGCCATACGAGAACCTTGAAAATCATTAAAAATGCAGCAATAACGCGTGTATACGCATTCTATTGTATTCAAATACGAGGGCGACACTGAAAATTTTAAGAACTGGCCACTTGTAAACAACGTAATAAAAAAACAAGTAAAAATTTTGAAAACGGAACTATTCTGCCAGTATTAGTTAGTGTTTATTTTGTTTTAAAATTTGGCGGCAAATTGAAAATTGTTTGTGTCACGTCAGCATGAATTTAACGCGAGAAAATTTACCTGCATTGATTTTTATGCCGCTCGATATTATTTAAGTCAACAAGAAAGTATGATAGGCTACGATTAGCCTTTCACGATGAAGACCCATCTCGTGCCACTGTTTCCAACTGGTTTAATGAATTTAAACGTGATCGCACTAATGTCAGCGATGACCTGCGTGAGGGAGGCCCTTCTACGGCGACGACTGAAGAGAACATCAGTGTTGTGCGGCGTATGATAGAGTGATAGAAGAGAGATCAATCACCAGATTCGGACAAGCTTAGGCATTGGTATGAGTCAAGTGCACAATATCCTTCATTAACATTTAGTGGTCAAGAAGCTTTGTGCACTGTGGATACTTCATAATTTGACCGAGGCCCAAGAACTCCGTCGTGTTGATTGGTGCCATGAAATGGTTGAAAGATTTAACGGAGGTCATTCAAATGCTGTGTTCGACATAGTAACGGGTGACGAAAGTTGCATTTACTGTTATGATTCCGAAACCAAAAGAAAGTTTGCTCAGTGAGTGTTTCCTTCCGAGTTGCCAACTAAAGTGAAGAGAAGTCTAAGCGTGAATAAAAAGATGGTGGCCTCGTTCTTCAGACGGACAGGTTATTACGTGTCAATTGTATAAGAAGATTGAAAAACAGTTACTTAAGAGTGGTACACTAGCAATAGTTTGCCACTGGTCTTGGAAAAAGTTCAAGAGAAACGACATCGCAGTAGGATCCTCCTTCAACACGACAACGCCTTGTCACACACCGCCCAGAACACGGTCGACTATTGGGAGACGCCTGACGTGAAACTACTGGGTCACCCGCCGTAGAGCCCCGACCTCGCAATGTTTATTTATTCCCGAAAATAAAGGAAAAACTTCGAAGAAAACGTTTTATGGACGCTTAGGAAGCTGGTGGTCCATTTCAAAAGGCCGTTGAAGAGACCCATATACATTTTTGTTTTTGCGTACAGAAATACCTATATCTGATCTGAATGAAAAACACCAACATCCTCAGGAATTTTATATTGTTTTTCATATGTGTCCATCAAAAGAATACAATCGGAAGCTGCCAAAGATGGAGTAAGACTTGTATTTCGATTTTGTAGGTTATCCTTGTTTTATTTTAAAAAATCGTCTTTTGTTCGTAGTGAAACCATTAATGTTCTAGCTTCCAAGAGATTCGTCGCTTCTCGTATGATTTCAGTTGTGAACAATGACCCCTATAAAGGAAATCTTTGCATCCCACCATTAAGTTCCTTGCTAGACTTATTGCCTCGCGACAAACAAATACAGCAAGACTTCTCGGTGGCTTTCCTCCATCCTACCACAATTTGAAAGTATGGGGGATAGCCACGACCTACGGTCCAACCTACGGTCCGAGATTATTATATTATTATTTAACAATTAAGGTGGGCGCCACAACGCCTTCCTGAAGAACTTTTACACAGCGATCCCCAAGCCTCCTGTATCACGCATGGAGATTATGGTAAAACACCCTTTAAAGATGAGGCTGTATTCAGCAGTGGAAGATCAGTGCAATGAGAAAAACCGGGTTAGAAGAAAATAAAATACTATACAGTTATACAGGGTTATTGTAAAAATGCTTACAACCTTTTAGGGTTAATTTCTGCTAGTCCTAACAAACATTTAGAGATGAATGCTTTTAATTCTATTTTTTTTACAAAATTAAACAAAAAATATTTCTGTTATGCGTTTTGAGAACCACCTGATGTTCAAAGTCTATTGTGCCTGTCTCGTAGTAAAAGAGAATGCCCACTCCGAGCTCTAAGCACACGCCCCGCGCTCCATTTGAAGTTTTGAATATTTACATCGAGCAAAGTAATAAAATCTGAGTGATAATTGCTCATGCAATGAGTCTTCAGTACCGATATTACGTACGACATCGTGTTAGTCAAGCAAAATCATTTATTAAATTTAGGCGTCTGCGACGCTCTTATGAGAGACGATTACAAATTTTAATATTGAAATTAATACACAAGCAAAAAATAGAGTCACTGCAAGATGAATAGGCAAGAAACTCGGGGTCATTCTTTTTAAACGCCTTTTAACAATGAGTTACAAACTATATTATAAATTAATTACAATATTTGATTAAATTTGGTCTGTAAAGACTAACTAACTATCAACTAAATTAACTAAACAAAACACGAATCGCCCAGTAGCTCGCTCAATTAGCCTTTGTCCTACGGAAAGCGCCTATTCCGACAGTCACAAATCCACAAACGCGATAATTCAGGACACATATTGGTACAGATTTTTGTTGATATTTTAGTGATGCATCCCATTGAGTCGCATTGCCTTGTTTGTCATTCACGTAGGACTATGGTTATTTATTTATATATTTAGATACACAAAACAAATTACAGTCAATTTCTTATTTATAATAATTATACATGTTATACAAATTTTGAGTTGGATTGTAATTCAACATATGTGTATACAGAAAGGTAAAGTGAAATCCGAGACGATGTAAAAGAGATTACATCTGCAAATCAAAGTAATATTTGCAGATTGGTACCCTTAAACTGGCACAAAATTATAGTAAGAACTAACAATAAGACAGATCATCCAGACACAACATGGCTGTTGTGTCCAAATTACTTGGTTTCGGTTGAACAAGATCTTTTATAGCTATAACGTATCTGCTAAGACTAGGATAAAACCGTGGAGTCCCCCGAGGAGTGCCGGGCTAGAATTGCACCTCCCCATATCATCCCGTGGGTGTCGTAGAAGGCGACTAAGGGAAAAATACTAATTAATAATAATACTAAAAATACTAGAAGCGCCTTCTAAAGAACTGCCATCTTACATTACGATTCCCAAGACGCCTGCCAAGCGAGGGGATAATGGCTGAAAATGGGAGGCTGTGTTGAGCAGTGGACGATCCGGCTAATACAGTACAGTATGTATGTTTGTACGTACTTGTCGTTGAATCCGCACAGTTCATCTATAAGAAGCGCGCGCTCCGGCCTGGTGGCATGCGTGACGCACTTCTCGACGACGTTGGAGGCAAACTTGTGCTGCGAGAGCTGCAGCACCTTCCCGCGCACGCCGGCCACCAGCCGCGCGCGGTCCTCCGCCGCGCCGTGCTCCAGCACGTGCTGCACCACGTAGTTGCCGTACTGGTCCTGTACACACAACACGTTACATCAGATCACTCTATTCACCTAATATGTCGGAGATCAATTAACCCATTGGCATCGGCGCTAATGATAACAATAGAATTTCATTCATAACTAGGACATAGTGGTCTTGACGATGCAAACTTATAACCAAATACGCACTCGCATGGCTATTGACCTTGCTTGTAACATATGCAGACCGCTCCAGTATTGCTGTAATGAGTTTGCCAAAACACTAGTTGTCAATATCTTATGTTATTTAATCCAGAACGATGCAAGATTGCTATTTGGTATCAGTACTTTGCCTTAAAAAATCAATTATATTGTTTTTTTATTTAAACAATCTTTATCCCACTCAATACCATGTTGGAAATAACATGTATAAGAGTGTTTGGAACGCATAATTTTAACATTTGAGTTCAAAATTCATTACAATTCTTGTGAGTTTCATTCTGACACATAGGCAGGTTTTTTTACAAACATTATAGTCTAAAAGCCGTGGGAGATCAAGCTTCACCCATCAGATAACTTGCTGAGTTCTAATACTATTACCCACATGAGGATATGTTATAATAGTAGAGGTGGAAGGTCGACTTCACCCATCAGATAACTTGATATGACATATTTTTTATCAAAATATAATTTACAAACATGCCTATGATAGCTTGCCAATTAAAAACATTCATAGCTATTTTTAATTTAATTAATTTTCTTACAACACCTTCACTCTTTTCATAACCAAATGAATTTAATCTCAACTGATAGTTTTTAATACACAGAATTTACCTAAGTAGGCTTGCCTACTGTGCATGGCTACCAGGCAAGCAGATGTGAACAGGCAAGTCAATATTGGCTACACCGATGTGTTAACCAATCGAAATTATGTATTAATTCAATTAAAAATAGCTATGAACATTATTCCATAGGCAAGTTATCATAGGCATGTTTGTTAATAAATTATATTTGATAAAAAATATGTCATATCAAGTTATCTGATGGGTGAAGTCGACCTTCCACCTCTACTATTATAACATATCCTCATGTGGGTAATAGTATTAGAAACTAGATCATATAAACCCGAAATATTTTGGTTCCATATAATGAATTTATAAAATAAGGGGCGAGTCTATTGCCAAATACCCGGCAGCATACTACTAAAAAGTGAATAATAAGTTGCCAAGAATATGGGTGCATAAAGTTCTCCTGGAGTTAGTGTTGAGTAATAAGTAAAGTGAAGTAGGTAAGTGTAATGTAACCTGTATGAGCTGGTCAGTGTGAGCGTGCAGTTCTGCGAGGACGGGCGCGGTCTGGTCGGCGGTGCAGTGCTCGAGGATGCGCTGGATGACGCGGCAGCCGTACGGGTGCGTCGACAGCGCGTACACCTGCCCCGCGAACGCGTTGATTATGAACTGCAGCGCCGCTGGCTCCACGCACTCTATACACTTTTGTACCTGCAACAATATACTAGTCTTACAAACTACTCGCGATAATACCCCAGGAGTACGGGGTCAAAATAGTAGATTGTTATACAAGGGTCGAAAGGAATCAATTTCCATACGAGGTATTTAGACGCCCGAGCGTAGCGAGGGTGGCTATAGTCCGAGTAGGAATTGATGACTTTCACCCGTGTTAAGCACTCTACTTTTCATTTCGAATATAAGGAAAGTCAAAAAAATAGTTTTTCTAAATTATTCATTAACAATGAATAGGCACTTCTAGGCAATCTCAATTACTATTTAAAATTAGGTAATTGAGATGTTAGAAATATTTGAGAAATTTAAAGTAAAATTTTGCTTGCAATATTTACGGACGGCTATCGTCCAAATAGGAATTTATGACTTTCGCCCTTGTTAAACACTCTACTTTTCACTACGAATATAAGTCATATAAAAAATTATTTTCTATAATATTTATTGACAACAAGAACATGAGTAGAAACTATTTAAAATTAATGCAGTTATAGTCCAAATAGGAGTAGATAACATACATCCGTGTTAAACATTCTACTTTTCAATAAAAATATGAGATAAGTAAAAAAAAAAGTTTTTATAAAATTCTATGAAAAAAAAACCTAAAACATTTACTGAAAACCTTCACATGAGTAGAAGAAACATATATAAAATGAATTGAGAGACAAGAACAATTTCTGAAATTTAAGTATACTTAAATGTATTGTTAGATTTTTAAAACTCCCTTAAATTTTACTTACTTTATGCTGCCAATTTATATATCTAGTATTTTATAAATTTTAAACATGAAACACAACGCGTCTCCCTCGGGAGCCATCCCACTTAAAAAGTATTTTTAAATTTACGCTTATAAATAAAATTTTCATGTTATATTACACTAATCTGAGAGAGTAACATTACTTCTCCTATAAACTAGTTCTTTTAGCCTTTGCATAAACACAAATGTGGTCGTAATTAGTTTTTATAATACAGCAAAGTATTTCAGAACGAAAAAATTTAGACGTCTATTTCTGTTTATAACCATGGTTGCCATGGTTACAGTTACAGCAGAGTACTTAAGAACGAAAAAACAAACATGTAATCCTGTTTACAACAATGGTTGCCATGGTTACATGTCATTCCGGCCCAAGAGAGGGAAGCATTTACTATGAGTTTTTCCCACCCTTAGGTGGCCAGCAGCGTCTTCCACCCGGGAGTCAGATCAATTAAACACTACTTTCCGCGAGAAATGATAATTAATAACACATATGTAAGTAGTAAGTGGTGCCAGAAGTGGTGACTCTTCGCCATTAGGCTACCTACCTCAAAAGGTTGCAAAAATTACGATATTGATCCATTAAGGGCCAATTTCCCCAAAGTAGACCAAGTAGTAGCTCTAAGCAATAAACTTAAGTTATCCTTATATCTATACACGAGGACAACTTAAGTCTATGTAACCAACTGAATATGTATGATAGACTGTCACCATAGACATCAAATGATATTGCAATTTTTGATATTTATTTATTTATTATTAAAATTTGGCATGGTATGACTTCTATGCAATTTGACTTCAAGCTGTAGAAAAGGAACAAAACTAATAAAAGATTAAAAAATTATATTATACAAATTCGAATAAGGTTGAATAAGCCGTATTGGAAGGCATCAGAAAAATTGTTGTTATTTTTTTTTGATGCTTTCATTTAATAATGCCTTCATTGACAATCGTAGAACGGAATCACAGTCCAACAAACAAGCCAAGTCAACGTAAAACAAATACTAAGAACACAGGTACAGAGCACTAAATGATACGTCCGCACCGCACAACTGACAGATATGACTGACATTTGTTCGCAGCGTGCATGCGTCCTATGTTCGTTATCTGCGACCAATAATGACGTCCAATCCCTGATTACCCTATTAGACATTCTCGGCGAACAGAGTATAGGTTTGACGTTCTATGATAACTTAAATTTTCATATACCAAATACATTTTCGTCGAATTCACGTCAACAACACGTGTTTACAATAGTAGTGCAAACAAATATGAAATGAAGCCAACAAATTAATTAAAATGATTATGTAGAAAATGTGGCTAATAATTATTAGGCTAAAAAGAAATTTCACTGATTTTACAAAATTACAAATATACGATAGGAAAAATTTAATTCATCCACCCCTTTAGCCGGGGCATGTAATCCGCATAGCAGGCGTTATTGCAAACATAACAATATTAAAAATAAAAAATCACTGATATTAGTTCATTCACTCCCATTTCTACCAGCAGTATACACATTTTCTTGTCTTCAGCCTTGGCCAGCCAGTAAATAACTACTGTAACCTCCTACTTAAATTGAGTAAAAGAAAGTATATGCATTGGTAGGATATTATTAGGCCAGACAGGGAAGAAAGCTTGAGTGTGAATGGAAGCATTGATGTAAGTGACGTTACAGGATCATCTTAACCCTGATCCTGGGTTCTATCTATCATCCCGTGCAATGTGTTGGACCCAGCACTCGCACGGTGAAGATAGACGCATAGAATGCCAAGTTATTTGTCTCTATTATTTATGATTTATATATCAGCCAGGATACGTCCACTGTTGAACGAAGGTCAAAAGAAGCAGCTAATTAACTATTTTATCCATACAATTTGAAAAAAAGTTGCGACCATGAGATTCGTAAAATAGCAGGAAAACATGTATGACACTAGCCAGAGAGAGAGACCAGCTGTGGAAGACGTTGGTGGAGGCTATTGCCAAGGAGCAAACGAATAGTGTTTTTTTATGCATAAGTTTAATTATAAAATATGATACTACAAACTGATTAAAGGCTGTAAATAAATAGAGTGGGCATAGTTTTTCTTCTAGATGTTCTAGTGTAGTCGTCGACTTAAGAGGCATTTCACATTTTAATGCGGTATACGAAGATTTTAAGCGCTTAATTTACTATCATAGGAAATATTTACAAGTTGTTTAATAATTGATAAAAATAGAATAATCTGTTCTCTTTTCAGTTAATGTACCAGATTTACAAACATAACATTAATTATTTTGGAGTGACCAATCTCCCGCACCTTGTTTTACGAATTGAAGTACACATAGCCAACTTCAGAGTTATATCTCTTGTATAAAGATTCATCAAATTAACTAAAAATAAAAACTGTGCATCAGGCATATAATCTTGTTGACACATAGTGTACTAGAATATCGCTAATTAATCGTCATTTTAGAAAAAAAATAAAGATCTTGCGCCAATTTCCACGAATTATATCAGCAGTTTACCGCCATATATTGCGTTTAATAAAGTGTAATTCCAAACAGATATTATATAAAAAGAAAGTTCATTCTTTAATTAATCTGATCTTTAATAAATTGTGATATTAACTCTGTTTTGTTAGACAAGAAAAAATATTTAACATAACTCGAAATGCACATAAATTGAAATGTACAAGCGCGAGGCGATCAGTACCGCGCGAGCGCCCATCGAGGTAGGACCTGTGTTCGTTTTCCTTGCTCTGACGTCTCGTACGCGGAACGCTTAGATGCAAGTTTATAGTGCGACCACAGAGTTTTGATCATGTCGAAATTTTTTTTAAGTAACAGACTATACTTTATTTTTGTTGTCCATAATATAAGTATTGTTGTCTTGTTAAGTAACTACATCTTTAGTTTCTGTTCATCCAATGTATTAAAAAAAGGAAACGTCACAATTATGCAGCCTTATACAGCGTTATTGGAAAAATGCTAACAACCTCACAGGGTTGACTTCTTCATTTTGGTCTGCTAGTTTTTATATTATTCTAGTTTAAATTAGTAACTCACTATAACTTTTGTTTTAGGAGGATTAGATGACAGGCGAATAATTGATTTCCAATATTTTTGGATTCAGTTAATGTCTATAAGTGAACACAGCGATAAGTTCAGCTGGAAATTAAACTACCTTCTACTCGAGCCTCCTCCCCTACCTAACCAAATTTGATAAGATCCTACTAATGCCGCCTTAGATACACGTTCTAGGATGGAAGTTACGGTTGTTCTTGGTAGGCCAAGGTCTTTAAGTAGGTTATATAGGGATTTCGCTGGTATACCCCTTGCTCCAACCTCTACAGCATATAAACTAACCACATAACCGTTTTTGGTTAATTCATTTGTTAGGTCATAATATTTGT
Organism: Plagodis pulveraria; assembly: GCA_963890685.1. NCBI lineage: Eukaryota > Metazoa > Arthropoda > Insecta > Lepidoptera > Geometridae > Plagodis > Plagodis pulveraria. Next base: position 10,958,570 of record OY982950.1, read on the forward strand.
TTGTTTTTATTGTGTGGTCTTTAGGTATGTTTGTTTCCCACGGCACAGTAAGTTCTATAAGTACTATGCGTTTTAGATTTTTTGAGTATAAAAATATGTCTGGTCTGGATGACGAAATACCAACATCCTCAGGAATTTTGTAATGTTATGTTTATAATGTTGTTACTTTAAAATATTTGGCGTAAAAATCTGTAACAATTCATGGCTAAAGAACAATAGTAAATTATCATATTAAAAGAAGATCGAAGTTCTAGGTGAGTTAGTTACGAAAAAATAGAAATAGCAATTAAATTACTATTTCCCACCATTTTTGTCGTGTGTTCAAACCCCATTTCCAGTATTTTTTTGTATAAAAAGGTGTATAATCATTTATTTTCTATAGAGGAAATAGTGAGCATAAGAGTATATAGTGAGTATTGCATTGGTACCAAGAAGTATGTACATACATACATAAAATCACGCCTCTTTCCCGTAGGGGTAGGCAGAGACCACGGATTTCCACTTACTACGATCCTGACATATCTCTTTCGCTTCATCTATACTCATCAATCCTTTCATACATAAGCGTCGGTTTAGGGTACTTTTGACCTGGCCTTTTTTCAGAACGTCTTCAATCTGATTTCGGAAGTATATGTATGTTGATTATAGATTGCATCAAAGATATTCGATTTAAAACCAAAAAAACCTCAAAATCTGTAAATATATATTTACATTTCGCTGTTTGTACTACTCAAACTAAATGGATGAAAATGTTATTTTTTTAATGGTGTAGGTGATATATTATGGTATGGGAATATGAGGATGACATGTTAAAGTAATGGAAAACCAAAAACGTCATGGGACGTTTGTGGTTGGTACTAAGTTGTTTTCCGGATGCACAGAAAAATAAACCTCAATCCTATGCATGGTCATTATGACAGACAGTGTTAACGACTGTATATAGATACTGAAGAGTGTGAACGAGGAAAACAGCAATTTTTGGAAAATTTAAAAGAAAGAGCTTTTAGTCCGCAGCTTTTAATCAATGCCGTTACATCAAATATTTATATAATTTTAAGCTGTATAATTTTTAATTATTTAATTTTTTTGTTACAATAAATGATTCAAACATATCTATTTTTTATTCATCAAGGATGAAATTTAAATAAAAGATTCACGATGCAGGTTGACTATTTAATGTACATGCCTACTTCTTTTCTATAACATTAGCAAGTAATCGACAAGAAATTGATTATTTACTCATGCCAATCACACAATTTTTAACTATATACTCATGCCATTTTTACCAATATACTCATGCCAATCACACAATTTTTAAATTCGCAACTTAGATTTCTTTATTAATGAGTGCTAGTATCAAAATATGTTACTCACAGTCACGCTATTCCGTCGTCACTTCTTTCGCTTGTGTAAGCGATGCGCTGGCATTTACCTAAACTTCAGTAGCGTGATTTTGTGAAATGGCTCTTAATCGTCTCCTTACATCAGGGTAAGAATAGATGCAAGCCTAAATGGTGTATGTATTTTATAAGCCACATTACTTACTTTAGAAAGTGACGGAATACAAACTCTTCACGCTATTTAAAACCTCTGCCGTATGCAATAATAGATACGAAATGGTTGTGCTTAACAATAACTATCCGCATGGTATATCGCATTCTTTGATATATACGTGATGAGAGTAAAAACAGACTCATTCGTCTATTATTTCTAATTAGCTACGAGGTGCGTTTTAAGTTCGTGTAGGTGGCGAGGTTAGAGGTTAGTGAGCGATCTCTTGTTGGGCAGAACGTGTTCAATGGCCCATATTTAATATACAAGTAAATATCATCATAAGTATTTACTCTTTATTAGTATATACCCCAAGGATCAGTTCTCGCACCGATTCTTTTTGGATTATTTCTGACAGATCTGAAGGACTGTGTACAGTCTCAACTATCACTTTATGCAGATGATACCAAAATTATGGGAAATCCACTGGTAGTTCACAATATCATCCAGGAAGACCTTGACAGCATTTACCAGTGGACCCAAGATTGGTTAATAACACTAAATGAGACCAAATACACAGCCCTACATATGGGCATCTATAATCTTAAGGCAAAATATCATATTAATAATATTCCAATAGAAGTTGTGGAATGCCAAAAAGATCTGGGAGTATATATCACATCAAATCTGAAACGGGAGACACATATCATAAGTATGACAAAAAAAGCCAACTCAATTCTGTACACAATACGAAAAACTTTTATGCACATTGACAAAACTCAATTTTTGAAGATTTATACAATATATATATACGACCACTGCTGGAATATGCATTCCAAATTTGCAGTCCATACTTTAAAAAAGATATTGATCTTCTTGAAAGAGTACAGCGTAAGGCAATCAGAATGGGTCTATCATTGAAGAATGTGCCATATGAACTTTGTCTCAATAAACTGGGCTTGACCACTTTAGAACAGCGAAGACAACGAGGAGATCTAATTGAAACATATAAAATCTTGAATGGATATTATAATGTCCCAAACATGACACACATCTACACAAAGAATGACAACAAGAGGACGAGAGGACACTCTCTGAAGCTGCAAATTTTGAGGTGCAACAGCAAACCAAAAAAACACTTTTTGCCAAACCGTGTAGTCAATGAATGGAACAGACTGCCAGAAACCGTTATTAGTGCCCCTTCAGTGAACTGTTTTGTTTTCCATATACACGCATCAGCTTTAAGCTGCTTAGTGTATCACAATAATAATAATATTATCGTTTGAGCAAGCACGACGACAAATGAATGCTTAATTCTTAAATACTTGGGACAAGTCGGTCTCGCACGCCACCTATAGGACCGCAGCTGCCGACCGCAGCCCGTAAGTTAGCAGTTGACACTCACCACGTGGTTCCCGTTCTGGTCCTTGACGCACTTGAGCACGTGACCGTCCAGCTCACGCACCACCTCTTGCTGCTGCTCGGCGGGAATGGACTCAAGCGCCTTCTGTATCACTCGGCACCCATACATCTGCAGCGCCAGATTCAACACGTGCCCGCGAACCTTCAACACCAACATTACAACGACCAAATGTTACTTGCCGTAAAACCTATTTATATAATACCACGACATTTGTTCACATTTTTAAACTTTTTGCAATCATATAGAAATAGGGCGAGTTAATGTAGGTTAATTGACCCAGATAAGATAATGTATTATATTAAATAAAAACTTCTACAAACATACAATTTTCTAGCTATCAAACTGATTGTAGTAGATTTTGTAAAAAATAGAGAATTTCATCTATATCAATCAATACTATATCAATATTCAATAGGGCTTTTTATTTTGTGATAACTTTAACTCGTTTCAAAGATTTTCGCTTAATCATAAAAAAAATTTATAGAACAAAAATGTTTATTATTTTCACGCGACTGCCCAAAAAAAGGAGTGTTATTGTTTCAGGGTTTATGTATGTATGTTAGAGAATTCTTTATTCCACCATGACTTCTTGACAGCTTAACCGATTTTAATGTATAATATATCATTAGATTAATATGGACAACGCAAGTTACAATGGTTACATAATAATAATAGTAAAAAAAATTAAAACTAACGTAAGTTTGACTCATACTAAAATAAATTTTTAGCCGATTTCACTTACGGTGTTTTACGTCGAGCTGGCGTATCGACGACCGGTTTCGCGATTTTCAGAGTCGCTTCATCACTGAGTGCGTGCGCTAACGATCGCGCCCGGGCATGCACTGGTGGTGGTGCCGGTGGCGGCGGTGGAGCGAGCCGCAGGCGCTGCCACCCTTGCGCGCTCTAACGTCACCGACGGCGCCGGCGCAGGTGCATCGTTGCTTTCTTCGTCACTGGTACTACTGTCCAATGGTGTACCAGACCTATGTACGCCTTACTGACTGAATCTTGCGGGAAGCTGACGGGTGCATTATTCCAATTGGCAGTGTTAAGAACTGGTTTCCACGCTGGCGGCAAATTCCGGTCGCGGTTGAAATTTGGATGACGGTCAATTTCTATGGCTTCTCGTACTTTTCGCGGTATCAGGAACCTTTCCTTTGCTAATACGGAAGCCTTATCGAACCTCAAGAAATGGCTCGCCTCTTGAGCATGTTCCGCCACCGCGGATCTACCTGTGTACACGTTCTTAACACTTCGTATATGCTCTGTTATTCTCGTCGCAATGCGGGTTTTGTATACACCTGGTACGTTGAATGGCTCCTTGTATTTCGGTGACTTTAGCAAGTGCCGCAATTGACCGGGCGGGCGATATAATATCCTTATGTTGTACTTTCGTTGCAAAAAGCAAATTTTATCTGTGACACCTTTTACAAAAGGTAATTAAATTGGAACCCGGTCAACTCTACAGGCCTTTCTGCGTTCTGTACCATAGGCCCAACGCGTGCATTGTCGCCATTTGTATTGGTTCTGTTCAAGAAGTTGTCGCACATGATTAATCTCAGGGTTTACGTACTGAGTGTCACATAAATCGTAATACCATCGTAAGCGCACGCACTCCGTGATGAAGCGACTCCGAAAGTCGCGAAACCGGTCGAGACGCCTTCTCGACGTAAAAAAACCGTAAGTAAAATCAGCTAAAACTGACTGTTAATAAAAAAACTGGTGGATTTTAGACGTCATACAGTGATAAAAAATAACCTCATCCTTTGACTTATCAAAACGAATAGCTTTAAAAGTAACCTTATAAATATATATAACTTGCAGTTTGAATTTCAATGGAACGATAAAACCCTCTCGGCGCGTTATGTCACATTCGCGGTATGTCCCGACGTTTAACCCTTAATTACATGCGTGGGGTCTGATTGACCCCAGAGTGTATGTAAACGTTAATATTTTTGTAGTTTTTGTATCTATCCTCTTTGTTACTAGCTAAGCTACGATACATGGAAAAGCTTCCTAAGTTGTAGTTAACTACATAACTAGTAACGAGCACGTCGCTATCTAGAACGGTTGTAGCAGGAGTGCTTTTGGGGTCAACTTGATCCCACGCGAGCAATAACGTAGTAGACTTTTTTGGTAAGTATTTGTACCATATTTCTCCACAAGTTGGCCAACGTCAAATTCGTAGCAGATACCACATTTATCCAAGATACAGGGATGAAAAAACAAAGATTGTGTGTAACTAATTCTATAATTATGTATGCAATGAACACTAAAGCGTGATATGCCATAATTGTTGTGAGGAAAATAGCTCCTAAATGAAAAGGTGTTTTCTATTTATTATATAATAGACATTCAAATTACAATGTTATTGTAATTAGTAAAAATAATGATTAAATTTAATAAAATGTCGCGTATTTTATGCAGTCATTGTTTTATTGGCGATTGAATTTTGGGGTCAAATTGACCCCACTCGAGCAGTAGTGAAAGTTTATCAACGCGAGTAACTAAGGGTTAACGAAATTAATAATTTGCACTCAGGTTTATAATTTTTTTAAATTAATTTATACTTTTTAACATATTTGGCAATAGTTATGAAAAATGTTTTAAAAACTACAGAAATACATACCTTTTGTGCTAACGTCGTTTTCTGTTCTGGAGTTCCAAATTCGAAGAATTTCTGTATAACATAATTTCCAAATACATCTGTCATTAGACTATATGCTGCGCCGATAATTTCATTAAATACCATTTGTTTCTCTTGTACTGTTGCTCTTTCTAGTTTTTGTTGAATAAATCTGAAACAAGAAAAACATGTTCAATAAAGTAAACATGACAGGTTGCCGTATATTGTGTACAAGCATTTATAACAATCATAAACACAATGTCAATGTAATTAGTCCTCATTATTTTAACTAAAACGTTTTTTTTTTATTAAATGTGGAACGAATCGCGGCTGCCGTATCAAGACAAGGGTGGGCCCTAAGCATTTCAATGTTTAAATAGATAGATAGACTTTAGACATTGTTACACTACATACAAACGCTAATATTAATCCACAAAAATATGATACAAGTGTTACAATTGGCGACCTTATCACTACATGCGACCCTTTCCAAGAATCCTATGTATGGAGAGGAATAAATAAATATGTTTATTTATCGGATAACTTAGACACGCCTGATCCGATCTTCATAAAATTTGGTAAGAATATAATTGAACCTTTATAAATTGAAGAAAAAATATTGATTAATTGTTGTGCAGAATAATTGATAAAACCCAAATTTCATCACTTGCTACATATATAGTCCTTGATAGTTTCTTCTGTAACTTGCCTATAACTAGAAGTAATTGAGTCTTTAACTCTTTCAAAATGTAGCAGACATTTAAAAAAATATATATTTCACCATCTAAATTACTAGCCCTTTGCTTTAGATATAGATTTATTTTCTAAATTGCATAATTAAAGCATTTATAACTTTAAACATAAGGAGTACAAAATGCTAATGGGGTATGTCAGTATAAGTGGCATTATTTTATTTAATTTAGTAATCACATGTATCTTTCTGTTGATGGAGAAACCCTCAATGATTAATTGAAAGAGAAAAATTCCTTCAATTTATATCATTCTCAAATTCTTTGCTCTAAGCAAACAATTTGAAAAATAAAATGTTTTTCTTCCATAACAAGGAACGTGAAGTCAGTTTAAATTCACGAAAAATAGATCCACAACAGATGCAGGGCAGATGTACCATAATATATACTTGATGCTAGGGAGAGTTCAAATGATGCCTATGTGGTTTTTTTTCAAGGTTTGGTAGAGCACCGGTCTTTAATTTGTAACTTTCTCATTGTTTAGTTCGTCGAACTACTATGAATCTTATACCATATTTGCTAGCCAGATTACAAATATTCGAACATATGATCTTCTGGGTATTTAGTAACAATAGAGGGTTCCGCAACAATCGATATTGAGACCTTTTCTGTTGCTATGATATTGATTTTTGAAGCAGATAGAAAAGATAGCTAATTATTTAAAATAATATGTTGTTCTCTATACGTCTAAATTGTGTAAGATTGTGGTCAAAGGCTAGTATAGCAGCAGTAAAAAATTTGCCCTCTTATTTCTTTATTGCCTATTACTCAGATCACTCGTTATAAGACTACCAAAAATTATATGTCTATTAGTTATGACGAAGAGCCGTTAATTTGTAGAAACTGTTGGGCAACCTATATAATACATCAATATGAGAAAATGTAGTTGCTGTTAATAGCAAAAATGTAGTAGGTATACGAAATTAATAATATAATAGCTGTATAGAGAAAAATATAATTGCTTTGGGTTGTATCGTAGACTGTGTCGCAATATACTAAAGTGCGTCTCATTATGAATCAAGGTTGACAGCACTCCTTCTTCACGTCAAGTTCAGCAAATGTCGCATTCGGTATCTATTGACCACATGCAAAGACACTAATTACTCAAATTATCCCATTACATCGCCATTTAGAGGAGTTAAGTGCTCTTAACACGACTGGTAGTCAATAAATGCGTAACATTGAATTGATTCCTAAGACACGGTTATTAATATCATATACATTGAGGAAACTTATTTAAAAGTCAAGGTTATTCGTAATAATAATGTAATTATCTTTTTTATTAATTAAGTGAGCTAGACTTTGACCATTATCTTATCTGATGGTAAGATATAATGCAGTCAACGAATTTTTTCAGGCTAACGTAGAATTACCGACTCGTAACAACAGCTACCGGAACACATAGTTGGGTGCTTGGCGACAAATTTTCCACTTGAGGGTGGTAGCTAGCCAGGTGGGCAATCGCAAAATGTCCTACCACCATGCTATAACAACTGCTATCCAAAAAATCAACCGGGACCGAATGTTTAAAGTGTCTTCCGAACCGCGGAAGCGCCCAGTCGTAAAGGCACTGGTGGACACCCATCAAAGTCATGACCGCAGCGAACTAAGTTGATTGGTTAAGAATGACTAGGCAATCTCCGCTACGAGCCCTTCAATTTGATCACGATCATGTAACTTATTGTGTGTCAACAATTTCTGATTGAAATTGTCATTTTGACAACGTTAGTTAGCAATCGAGTCCTACTGCAAATGAAACATCGACTTCCATTGGAAATGATTTAAGCCTGAAAATTACGGCAAATATTTTTCTAACCACGGTACGAGAACTAAAATTGACTTAAAATTATCTTAAATCATGTTGGCTTATGAACAGTTCAGTCATATATGAATAGTTCATGGATTGTTCCTTATCCATTTAATATTGCCTTTTAAGCCTTGAGGAATAATTATAACATGTCAACTGCAAAGCGTTCGAATATTACTAGAGGTCAATCAAGCTCGAGGCCCACCTGAGTTGACCTTGTACCTTAAGTTAAGCAGACTAACCTCTGCCTATAACATAAGCATTTCGTCACGAATTGCACTGCGCCCGTCACCTTGAGACATAGCTGTTAAGTCTCATGTGCCTGTAATTTCACTAGCTCTCAAGGACAGCTGCCGGAACACGCCGTTAGGTGCTTGGCGACCGATTTTCTACTTGAGGGTGCTCACTAACCAGGCGGGCATTCGCAAAATGCCCTTCCACCATGCGGTGAAGCTCAAGCCCGCGGCGGGATCCGAACCATGGACCTGCTGCCCGTCAGTCCATAGCCAATGCCACTGAGCTATCACTGCTTCAACTTAGTTAAAACAGTTAAATTAGTAATTTCATTATTAGTTGAATTTATGGCCACATAACTTCAAATGCACGAGTATGTGCTTTAAGGGTATGCGCGTTATTCAGTGAATAGTTTATTAAGTAACAACTGTTGTTTTTAAATTTGCGAGTTATTACTTACATTTTAGTTTGGCAGGGTATTTTAGGCATGAATGGCAACCAAATTATTGCTTTGCTGGGAGATAGAGCTGACTCCGAAATCAAAGATTTTGATGACGAAGAGCTAAATTTTGATCCTTGCGGCTTTGACCGATTGATCACTACGATTTAAAACGAAAATAACACATTATTGGCCTGGACAATTACTTATTCATTCTACAAAAATGTTCTGGCAATAGTTATATTATACACGTAATAAGAAATTGGATTTACTCTACTTTCGTAGATTTAAAAAAAAATCTATATGAAGTTGTAGTTGTGTGCGATTCTAAATTATCTTGAAGTTGTGCATGGCCAAGATAATTTGATGCAGCGCAAGTACAACAAGATGATGCTGATCCAGAACCAGATTTGAGAGATAAGACTATCTTTTTTTTATTGCTTATAGGTATGTCTTTGACCACAATCTCACCTGATGGTAAGATATGATGTGGTCGAAGGTGTTAACAGGCTTAACCTAGAATTATTGTTTATTAATTACCATTTAATTAATCTTCGCCACGTCGACGATGAAATCAAGAGCATGTTCTCTTACAGAATAAAGGATTCATACAAAAGCTCATAATAAAAAAAAAAAAATGTATCCAATAACGGTTTATGACGGTTCATTCCTGAGACGCACGATCGTGCATATACTTTTATATAAATATACATAATGCGACATCCGGTTGGAAATGGGTAGAAGATATATCACCTGGATCCGTGTTGGTCCTGTGAAAATTCTACGATGTGGTTTGCGAGATCTCTGAGTTGTAGGTTGGGGAATCTGTTGTTGCGGAAGTCTTCGAGTAGCCGCGAGCGACCCGCAGGCGGCTTGTCTCCGAGCGCACCAACTGCCACGCCACCCACGCCCACGCCGACACCCACTCCTCCCGTTACAAGTTCTGCAAACAATACAACATCTACCGTTACCTTACAATAACGCAACACTTCTTTGACTTCGATCAAAAGGAGCTACTGGTATGAGGCCGTCCTTCATAAAAAAACACGCGATCAAATATTTTCCACCTCGTTTTCCTTCCTTTCCTACAATCATACATTTCGTTACCAGTTCTGAAAATAAAAGACTTGCTAACTACCTGGGTGGTAGTTAGCAGTTTAGTACCAATAATGTTTAAGATATAAAATAATTAAATTTGATTTACGGTGGAGTTAAAGTTTCAATAGTAAATAAGATGGCCTGATGGAAATCGCTACAAATGTTCATTCAATTACTCGTTGCATTTGTCTGAAAGCTACATAGTAGTCCTTTCAACCAAAGTTATACGCGAATCTTCTATAGTCCCATAATTGTCAATCAAATTTCTAAGACTCATAAAGGCATATGAAATCAATACGAAGTCTGTTTATCCTTGTCTTAAAATGAAAACAAACATACCTCTGTTACAAAATCACAAATTTCCGTCATAATCACTTATATTTGGCTATTCACAACTGAGGAGACCTAATATAAGAAACATCACGCTTCGAATAGCATACAAATATCATTATAGTTCTTTCCGATATTTAAATTAATTAACGTAATGATCACAAAATCTGTTGACACTAATGACAGTGTTTTGCCATTAAGTAATCTATCTTGTCTATGGAGTTTAGTGATTAAAAGATGGGTATCATAATAATGAACAATTGAACATACTTCGTCCATCCATCTCATTATACTAACTGTCAGTCCGAACGGTAATAGATAGCCTGTTGAAATTTAAGCGGAATATGGGTTAAAATTGTGGATTGCCTAACAAATAATAACAATAAGTTTAAAAAAAGGGGAATTGCCATTCAAGAAACCTGTTTTATTTAACGACTCAAATATTAAATGATACTAACATTTTTTGTTTAAATAAAGACAAAAAATGTTAGTATCATTTAATATTTGATCAGATTATGTATGACTAGAAAATAATAAATACCAAACTAAGACATGGGAACATATTTTTACAATTTGGTATCTCCTTTTATTACATTTTGTATTTAGAATTAAACGCTCAATAGAGGAAAAGAGCAGGGATAGTAAAGTAGGTAATACGAGTATGTAAACAAGATCCTATATTAGGATTCATTTTAGCATACTTCAATGTAACAGTTACTAATGGTACTGCATTATTAAGTGTCATCTATAATCAATTATGTAGTAAGTACCTACTTAAACTACATGCGCACAGGTATTCAGATAATGTTAAATAATGCATGTTATTTTTTTTGTGGCATCACCTCTGACCTCCCTGAAGCTAAGTTTTTCTTCGGGAAATATTGTACAATTCAACTGATTGATGTTTATTCGTGCGTGAATAGACCCGTTTAGAATTAAGAAACATGAGCTTAGTTCATGAAAGTTTAAAGAAAAACATAGTTTCATCATATTTTAAATACCGGGTAACGCATTACCCGGTGAAATTTAGCTCGCTTGTTCTTGACTCTAAAATCTTTGTTTCTGGTTTGCCAGTTTTCCGTAAAATTATGCAGTTTCACAATTATTCGCAAAATCGTTTTATATGACAATTCATATTTACGCATTTAGATAAAACATAAATATGAAAATGAAAACTTGGCAAAACAGCAGCATAGATATAAGGTCATGTATGCAAAATTTTACAGACATCGGACAGATGGTATTTAAAATACGATGAAACTGCGTTTGTCTGCAAAAAGCTACGTGAACACTATCCTCAAGGTGAACACATAGACACGCCGCAGTCTTTTCTTCGGTATAATGTAATCTAATTAAAACTTATTTTATTGAGAGTTCAAATAGTTCGAACCAGGGTCTTCCAACTGGATTACCTGCATTGAATTTTCAGTAAGAGCCCAGGCTCTTACCCCAGAATAAGCCACTGCGCTTAGAAGACGGCATAGGCTTTATACAAGAAATGTGGATACATCTATAAATATACACCTCCACCTCCTCTTACTAAATAATTGACAAAACTTATCTACGCGGTAAATTGAAAACTCTCTTATCAAATAATAAATATCGGTAATTCTAGACAATAACAGCTTAATTAATAAAAAAAACCTCTACTCCTTTGTTAATCTTTCTCACGCTCGTTATATGCTAACTCTGTAATAATGTAGTATTTAAGAACGGTATTAATAAACGTGGATTTACAACGTAGTGACAATACAAACATGTCTACGTAATTTAAAAAAAAAAGTTAAGTTCCTTGTTGCGTCCTTTGACCGCAATCGCACCTGTGGTAAGTGATGAAGTGGTCGAAGCTGTTAACAGGCTTAACCGAGAATTCCTGAATCTCAAGGATATCTGCTGCAACACACCGAAAAGTGCTTTGGAACAAACTGTCTACATGAGGGTGGTAGCTAGCTAGGCCGCATTTGCAAGGTTCCCTACCACCATGCGGTGACACTCAAGGCCATCGCGGTGGAATTTTAAGAAAAATAATTATGAATAATTTAAAACATGAAATATTTTGTGCGACAGTATAACCATTGCTTATATTCCGGCCGGCCTAAAGCCGCTGTCAAAGTTCTCATTATACATCTCCTCGACTCCGTTTTGATAATGCTTTCATCGAAATATAATCCCAACATAACTCCAAGTTTTGAAAAGTCAAAATTGGAGTTAATTTTGACTTTTCTAAACTTGGAGTTATGTTGGGATTACACCATCCTATATCAATCTAGGAATGAAGCAAATCGTTTTTGATAAAATCTATGATAAAGGTTGCTGTAGTTTTGTAACATCTCATGGTTTGTAGATTATAAAATTCTCAAAGTCTTAAACCTTGATTGTAGTAGACGTCATCATGGTCAACCTCGGAGTAAAGTTACGCAAAGGTTTATATATACGTATGGTACACACTCTTTTCGCACAGTCTGTATATACAATTAATATGGGTTAATGATATTTTATTTACATCAATATTATGTTGTTACTGATTCAAACTTTTTACAAAATATAATACAGTGTTAAGAAGCACGATTTATCCAATAATAGCATTATGTTCAAAACAGTCCTATCCAATTAATTATCCTCAAGCTATTTCTAATATTAGTAGGATATTATGATATTCAGAACTCTTAACCGGTCAACAGAGCTGTTAACTGCAAAAAATTGTCAAAGTAATAGATATTCTACCTCACTTACATCACACACGCACAACGAAAACTCAAAAATGGTTTGAAAGATTTGCTCCATAGGTAAACTTAAGTTTATAGCGAAAAGATAAAATAATATACAGTGTACGCGGGCTAGCTGCACACGAGCCACAGTCATCATCTCGCGTACCGGCGTTAAAGCAACAGCTATGACAACAAAATTAAAGCTTTAACCGTGTGGACACACCTGTATTCGCGAGCGCACCAATGCTTAACGCACATTTAAATCAACATTGACAATCATTTACTTTCAATACGGAGATAGCAGCTATTTCATTCTTTTATTATATTATCAATGTTGCATTATTACAGCAACAATGAAAAACCAATAATTAGATAATGTTTATGACACAGGAACCTCAATTTCATACGTTTCATGCTCAGTTGTATTAACATGGAACAGCTAAGCTGCAGGTATTTCCTAATGCATATACGATGCAAGGATTTTCTAGATTAACGAACACCATGTAGTTTTTGTGGTCACGCCTGTATTACAGTTGCCAAAGTGCAGAAATGGGGTTCGTTGCCCTAGTTGACTTAGAATAAAAGGGAAGTTATTCTGCGCCACCTCACTCACTTCTCTCATTCTTCTATCAGAATTTCCTGTATGGCAGAATTTTCTTGAGATTTTGCTAATGTGTACAGGTTTAATTGTCTGTGAGGGCTGTCCAGGGATTCATATCTTATTAATAGTAAGAACATTTTTTTACGAAGAATATATTTAAAACTTTATTTAAAAAAACACTACTGTATCCAAATAGTATTCTCTTGCATCAAATCATTTCTTTTTCTGTCACAGTATTTTGTACTTTTCAAAACCACAGTTTCATGTATATTTATTTTCGTTATGAGGTTACGGAACAAGCACGCGGCCCACCTGGTGAAGCGGTAACCGTTACAACATATACCGGTATAACAGATATATACCGGTATAGCGCTATTACCAGATATACAGAAGTTAATTCTCATATGCTTGTAATTTCATGAATTACCTACAGGGTCTCAGATTGCTGCCGTAACACACTGTTAGGTGCTTGGCGACAGATTTTCTATTTGAGGGTTGTAGCTAGCCAGGCGAGCATTCACAAAATGCCGTGTCACCATGCTGTGAAGCTCAGGCCGGTGGTGGGGACCGACCCATGGTCCTGCGGCACGACAGTCCATAGCTATTACCGTTTGGCTATCACTACTCCAGAATGTATCCTAATATATCGTTCCTATTCCTTTCGTCTCTGCAAATATTTCCTTAGCTGAATTCCTAATACATGTTGCTATTTCATTTCAACATTATTTTACTACTTTCGCTACCTTATACTACATTTCAAACATTTTATATACTGAGTACTTCTTATGCTTACTCACCCTTGTCTAGCTTTAATCATTTAATATTGGATGAGGACGTTGACAGTTTCCAGTAATTCCATATTTCTAATATTGTATAGACGCCTGCAAAGTGAATATTCTTACAAAATTACGGTAAACGGAAAATGACACAGAAGAACGAAGTAATTCTTCAACAGGACCTTTAAGGTCCTGCTGAAGAATTATTATTATATTATTTAATATTAATGGCTTTAAGCCTTTAATATTAATTTGTGTCTTCTGAAGAGGAAATACTCAATAAGTGTTCCGTGGCTACCGTTCTTATGTTATTAAATTTTATGATGTTTTTGTTTGCTAATAATTTAAAGGTCGATAGCGGGCGTTCCACATATTCATTAAAATCACCAACTATATACAGCTTCTCATTTTCTAATATTCACTTTAACCCCACACACATCAAAATAGTCCTAAAATGTTTTAATTTTATTACGAGTGTAAGATACATATGAATTCACAATATTGAGAGAACAATATCTTTCATTGCCTTCACAATGATTGCAGACAATCTTTCAATTGCATCGTTTCAATTTCAGTCACACATTTCAAAAAATATCTTTCTAGGATAACTCCCACTCCATTCCTCTTGATTAGTTCCACACTAGAAAATATTTGGTGTCAAAAGTTTTGGAGCTTATACTCAAAAACTTTTGACACCAAATATTTACTTTTGAATGATTCTTGCAGTTATAAGTAAATATATGGTGTCAAAAGTTTTGGAGCTTATACTCAAAAACTTTTGACACTAAATATTTACTTTTGAATGATTCTTGCAGTTATAAGTATTTTTGACCGGTTAAGACATATGACAAGAGACATAAGGCATAAGACACTTTTTGAATATCATTAGATAAATCGTGTCTAAAACTAATTGCAAGAAAACCGTCAGGTATGAATAGTACAACCGTGAGGGCATAATTCTTCAGTTTTGGCAGAAGCCATGTCTAGATTACACAGTACAGTGTTACGTACCTGATATTGCTCCAACTCCGCTCAGCTTGCTCAACAGTGACGATGACGAACCAAACATTCCATTGGATGTGAGACCCTGAGCTAAACTGCTGACCGCTCTGCAAGACAAACATTACACGCTATTCAAAACGCACTCTCTCCATCCCCTAGTACGAATATGTATAGCAAAGATACAATAATTTACTGTATGAACATGCTTAGATGGCGGTGTTAACAGCTGTACAAGAGTAATGGCATTACACAAATATTTACAATACATACAATATTTCGTGTTGAGATTAACAAGCGTATTTATTTCCTTAATACCCGTATCGGCTCCGTTACTCTTAATCAAATAACTTTGATGTTTTTATGATATGGAAACAGGCTGTCTTTGTCAGAAGAAGAACATTGGTAGTAATTTCCCGAAAAGTATTATAATAAGTGACATTGTCTGTGTGTTACTGTACTGCCGGCCAAAAATAATGCTACAGGATCGCCGGATATGGACATACGTTATTCATCCTTCATAAATAATTATCGAAGTCACCGCGAGATGGGCGATTTAACAGATAAAAAAACAATTTGTACATTTTACACCCAATTTAGTGATGAGTCAGAAATATCTTGCTTGACGGTAATTTGTACTGTTCCAAAATACAACAAAAAAACACGACATTAACTGGCTCAAAAGTTCAGGCGACGATCGGAGTTGGACAAAGCGACGACGCGTGAACATTGCAATCTTTTCGTACTGTTTGTATCATGCTTCTGAACAGGTCGCTACGTAAGACGTCAGTTGGTACTGCTTTTAATACTAAGTGATGAATCGGTGCAAAGATTACACATTGAAATAGAATACCCGAGCTTTAAAATATAACTTTAGTTAAAACCAAGCCACTAAATGAATTGACATGGAACTGTCAAGATCATGTATGCATGAATAGAATTAACCTTCATGAGGCACTCATGAGGTCTTGAATCGCGGTAAAACAGGAACTAATGATACTGCTTTTAATCCTTAGTTATCAATCGGTGCAAAGATTACCCATTGAAATAGAATACCCGAGCTTTAAAATATAACTTTAGTTAAAACCAAGCCACTAAATGAATTGACATGGAACTGTCAAGATCATAAATGCATGAATAGAATTAACCTTCATGAGGCACTCGTGAGGTCTTGAATCGCGGTAAAACAGGAACTAATGCAGGCTGTTTGATAAGCGAATTTAGAAGGCACTTGTATCAAATGACTCAAAGTAACGAGGCTTGTACCAGCTATCACTGCTGACGGCCAATTTATGCAAAGTATACTCTAAACCGGCACGGTGATACTACTAACCCAGCTTTCATCGTATATGCCAAACTACAAGTTATTTATTGCTGCGATTTACGCATAGTCTTCATAAAATCGCCTTCATTATTTGTGCGTAGATATGTAGTTGCCGAGGTGGAATAGGAAATTAATTTGTTTCGCATGTAGCGGGCGCATTACATCAATACGCACATAAAACAGAATTTCAAACATTGTTTAGTTTAAGCAACAAGGGTAGCTCTAACATCTCGTCAATGTTGACGATCTACCCCAAAACTGGTAAATACGGCCACGGTCATAATACGCTAGGTAAGTGAGTCAGATTGAGTTTTTGCTATCATTTAGAGAACTTTATAAGAGAGTCAATTTATCAGGTCAACAATAATACATTGTTTACCGAGACGAAGTGACCGATTTGTTTTAGTTCACAATACACATGAGTTGGGAATCGCACTATCTTCCGAGTGATATATACGAGTACTACACTTAAGACGAAAATTAAACGAAAATTGTATGGTTCCATCTGGATTCGACGTTTTGGATTTATGATAGCTGTCATTAGAATGCTCTTCCCAATCCAAAACATTTGATACAGCACTCTCTAACTGCGTCTTACCGTTTCCAAATATTCATACAAGTTAAAGTCAATTCATATTCTGAAATCATTATGCTTAGGTACTCCAAAACTGGGGTCAAAGTAGCCTAATTTGCCTTCATCTGTAACCATCGAAATACATTCCGTGTAGATGCAGCAATCAGACATACTCATTTTCGCATTTATAATATTAATTGGTAAGGAATAGCTTTTGCACGCGTAGAATTTCGATATTTAAACTTCCAACTGGTTCTTCTTCATCTAAAACCTAATCATGTAGGTAGGTGAAGTATTTGAGTAGATTCGTTAGGTAACTGTAAGCCGATCGGGCAGTGTGTGTGTGTGTGTGTATGTGCACCTGTACTTGGCAGTCTCGGCGCCGGGCGCGGCAGAGACGGGCCTTAGGCCGACGGGCCCGAGCGCCCCGAGCGGCGGGGACAGCGGCGAGGGTCCCCACTTGCGTGCATAGTCTTGCAGCGCGCCGCCTGCGACGCCCGCGCCCGCGCCTCCTCCGAACTCCAGAGAGTCCCGCCGCCCTCCCCCCGCGACTGCAGCGCCACCGCCGCCGCCTGCAACAACATACCTCTGCGCTGTGCGACACCGACACTACCTCCCACACCCGCACACTCCCACTGCACTCTCTCTACTTTCTACACACACCTCTCATTTGACAACCTGAAACTGTCTATGTACAAAATTCGGCAACGTCTCACTTCACATTTACAAACGAGCCTCCGGTCTGCATGCTGACGATACTTTTACTACATTACCATCTTAGAGAATTTATGCTTGCCTATAATAATTATCTATATATAATATTATATGATAATAATTAAAGATCCACACATTTTACATATTACGATGCAAAATAATAAGGATAAAAACCATGATGGTGATTATGTAGAGGTTGCGTTGTGGTGGGTTTAGTCAATTATTTACAGGATGTTCTACGTAAATAGAATTTCACATCATACAAATAATTTATTATTATATAAAATACTAACAGGTAATAATAGGGTAATCTTTCTTTTGGCCACAAATATATACAGCTTTTAGTACTATTAATATATGAATAGTATACTTTTAAAGAAAATCTCTACATGTGTACATTCTACATTGACTGAAAATAACACATCATTATATATAATAGAAATATTAAAATAGTATTTCAACCTAATCTTTCTACTCGTAAGATGCTAATTATAATACGTCCAACTTTAGCTACATTTATTTATTTGCTGCCAACCTAATAGCGACTTAGCATCGATAACAAAAAGATTCTGGACTAATATATCATGTCATGCTTGCATAATTGTATATTTCGTATTAATCGTGTTATTTAAATGAATAATGAATGGCAAATCAACTTATTTACACATAATACTGTCTTTGTATCTATCACTCACTGTTACAGATTTCTACATACATAAATTGTCACTGGAAGTTTGCAATAGATTATATATGTATTTGAAACTAAACGTTTATAATATTAATAACCACCGATTATACAACATAAATTTCGCAAGGACAGTTGTATTCACTGTTGCATCCGAGCTTCATCTTATTAAATTATTATGCAAATGGTGTAACTGAATGGTAATAAAAAGTAAAACTGAATAGGTACATTAAATTGCTGTTTTAATATAAAAACAGCTAGTGGCTTTAAACCTCAATATTGTATTATTGGACGTTACTGGAAAGTTAAATAATTAAAGATTTATTTATAACAAAAGTTTGAGTACGATGTATATCACGTTGAAGTCGGTTGATCAATATCTGTAAGAGCGAGTGTAGTGGTATATGTGTGCGTGTGTGTGTGGTTGCGTGTGTGTGTGTGGTCGCGTGTTACCTGGATGTTGGTGGTGGTTGGGCTGCGCGGACTGCTGCGTGGGCTGTTGGTGTTGTGCGGCGGGCTGGTGCTGGGGGGCGGCGGGCTGGTAGGTGCGCGGCGCGAGCACGCCGCCCGGCGACACGATGCGTAGCGGCGTGCCGTTGCGCCCGCCCATCACCAGCGACCCGGGGTCATAGTACGGGATCACGTACTGTCCCTGCCCGTTCACCTGCTGGTCGCCCTGCTGCGGCGTGATCGGCCGCCGCGGCTGCTGCGCCTGTTGCTGCGCCGGCTGCGCCACCAGCCCGGGGTACACGCCCCACGGCGCCGCCACGCCGTAGTACGGCGGCACGCCCGCGATCAGCGCGCTCACGTACGGCGCGCCCTCTTGCCCCGCGTTGATCACGTACGGGCCCGACGTAAACGCCTGCTGCGCCGCCAGCTGCTGCTGCAACTGGAACTGCTGCTGCTGCTGTTGCTGCAACAGTTGCAGCTGCGCCGCCGCCGCCTGACCGCCCGCCGCCGCCGCAGCTTGCGACCGGAAAAGTTGCTGTAACAATACAAAATATAAATTTACCGATATGAAACAATAATAATGCCCTTACACAAAGAACATGGGCATGCGCGGTTGTTGTGTGTAGCAATTACTTATTATTGTAATGAAAATGATTATAGTACATGAATACCCTGTGAATCTAAACAAACCTATCGGCGAATTTAAATGTAATTTCATAACAATCAGCAGCGGATTTCGATAATACCGTGAAGAGTCACATACGCATGGTGGATACGAATCGTAGCATAGTTTAATTAACATCATATCGTATCGCTTATTGTTTTTTGCCGTCGCATGGCCGCTCGAGAGCCACTCCTGAAGCGAGCTAATTAACGCAATCGTTTAAAAACTTAATAACGAGGCTCTCGCTGTCCGATGCATGTGGCGCTACAACCGTATTATATTGTTGCTAATTCGCAAATACGCGCGTAAAATGTTTTCTTTATATTCTGGGAAAAGCACACGGCACATCGGTGAAGTAAAAACGTATATCTATACGTAAACAACGAACTG
The DNA here is from genome assembly GCA_963890685.1 of Plagodis pulveraria. NCBI lineage: Eukaryota > Metazoa > Arthropoda > Insecta > Lepidoptera > Geometridae > Plagodis > Plagodis pulveraria. The sequence continues at coordinate 10,978,652 of OY982950.1, forward strand.
TTAGGTGTTACGTAACAACGGATAAAATATTTTAGTGTTGGAGGATCACGAGTGTGTATATTTTGAATGAGGTGAATCATTAGATTCGTGTGATGTCAGTGGAGGACGGGCTTCTCTACCTGTAGTTACGGCACAATTGGCGTTGGTCCAGCGTGCGACGGCTGTAAACACGCCGTCCCGTCTGTTCACGCTGCCATGCCGCAAAACTCCGCTTAATCAACTTTCAATTTATTTCCTGAGACACGTATGTATTAGTCATGAATGACACGTTTATTGCATTGCGATATTTTTACGCGTTATCAGTATTTTCATATCGACATGTGCAGATGGAATACTTTTTTTTATTCTGTCAATCCTAATGGCGTCGAATAAAACATATATACCGTGTTGATTTTACTACTATTTAATAACTACAGTATTGTTTATTTTAAGAATCTAAGGACTATTCCATACTTCATATTATTATCTTACCATGGTATAACCGTTGAACACGTAATAATTCGGTGCCCAAAAGAACCTAAGAATGCTTTACTGAGGGAGGCGGTTATCAAATGAAACACCTGAGTGCCACTCTAAACCAATTTATTTAAAAAACCCGCCAACGCGATTTACATTAACGTGCGGAGAATCTCGTCACCGCGATCTAGGAAGTTACGAAAACCGAGCAGCGACATCTAGTTTGCCGATGTAGAACTACATTGACAGTTGCTCTGAACTATTTGTACATACATCGCCCGCCAAGGGCAAAGTGAACCTTTGTCCTTTAATAAAGCTCAAGAATAAAAGTTACTAATTATCACAAACACATTATGAGAGTGGTGATGCGGCCACTGCATTTTTATGTAATGGCTGCTGCCCGTTGTTATACAAATTGCATCAAAACATTCTTACAACTAACAAAATACAACCAACATTTAAGTGACATTAGTCCCTTGCTACAGGCAAAAAACATAATTTAGATACAGGCCTTTTCAATGTTCCATTTTTAGTTTTTAGAGTCACTACTCGTATAATATTATCTGCTCCAACATGGGCAGCAATGACCCTGCCGTAAAGCCACCGACATGGAGGCAAATTGTCCTCCTTTACTACTACAATGTCTCCGATATGAGGTTGAGAACTATCATTAACAGCCCATTTGTAGCGTTTCAAGAATTTGGTTAAATATTCTTGTGACCATTTTCGCCAAAACGTTTGCAACATTTTTTGAGTGTGTTGCCATCTCCTGAGGGTACCTATGTTATGGTCTTCAAAATTATAATCTGGTGAGGTTAATAAACTCTCCCCGATGAGAAAATGTCCTGGAGTCAGCACATCAAAATCGTCTGTATTATCGTCGTAGATGCTTGATAAAGGACGAGAATTTAGACAAGCCTCTACTTGGCTCAACACTGTGGCCATCTCTTCAAATGTTAGTGTTGAGTTTCCAATGACTCTTTTGAGATGGTACTTCACAGATTTGACACCGGCTTCCCACAAGCCTCCGAAGTTTGGCGAGTGGGGCGGTATGAAATGCCATTCGCAGTTGTTGTGTGCTAACGCCTCAGCAACTTCTCCCATATGCCTTTGCTCAAACATACTGCACTTTTTCAACTCGACTGACGCTCCGATAAAATTGGTACCGTTATCGCTCCACAAATGCAAACATTGACCACGTCTTGCCACAAATCGCTTGAAAGCTTGCAGAAAGCCCTCGGAAGTGAGATCACTCACCAGTTCTAAATGTATGGCGCGTGTCGCCATGCAAATGAATAGACAAATGTAGCCTTTCTGGGATTTGTGACCTCTACCTTTACTGGTTCTGATTTGTAGTGGGCCTGCGTAATCGACTCCGCAACTTTTGAAAGGTCGAGTCGGTGTTACTCGCGCGGCGGGCAGCTGGCCCATTAAAGGGTGCTTAGTAACAGCTGCGTTTTTGACACAAGTAACACATTTGCGAAAGTGCGATTTGACAAGCTGTTTTGCTCCCAAGATCCAGTATTTGGCCTGTATGTATGTCAATGTTATTTGTGGTCCACCATGAAGAGTCTGGTGATGAGCGTCTGCTATTATGAGTTGTGTTAGATGAGACTCCTTTGGGATTAAGATGGGGTGCTTCCTGTCGAATGTTAATGATGCGAAATTGAGCCTTCCTCCCACTCTTAATATATCATCTTCGTCTAAAAATGGGTTCAACGAGCGGATTTTGCAGTATTTAGGTAAGTTTCTTTGTGCCTTTATAACGCATATCTCTTCATTAAAATTGCGTGCCTGACATATTTTGATACACGTTTTCAAAGCTTCCTTTAACTCGGTTGCTGTAAGATAGGTTGAGTTTAATTTAACGCTCGATGACTTGGAGTTGTTTATAAATCGCTTGCAATATGCTGTGACTCTAACCATTCTGGTGAGCGATGAGAACTTATTCCAATCCAAGTTATCTTCAGTAGCAAAGTGAGCCTTTACCAATTCTAACTCAGTTTGCACGTCCTTTGGTTTCTGGTAAATTATATTTTCACAGGAAATGAACTTCGGCCCACGAAACCACAGTTCATGGTTTACAAGGTCAGAAGGTCGCAAACCTCTTGATGCACAATCGGCTGGATTTTGCTTCGACGTTACATGACACCAATTCTGCGGATCCAAGCTGGTCAAGATTTCTGAGACGCGATTTGCCACGAACACATTCCATCTACTTGGATGGCTGTTCAGCCACGCAAGAACAACTGTAGAGTCGGTCCATGCATGAAGATTGGATTTCTCAACCTTTATTACCCTTGCCACTTCGATAATTAACCTTGTAAGCAGGACCGCACCACACAACTCTAATCGAGGTATGGATACCTGTTTCACTGGCGCCACCTTAGTTTTAGCAGTAACTAAAGACACATTGACCCTTCTTTCAGAGTCGACCACACGGATGTAAATTACTGCCCCATACGCGGTTTTGGATGCGTCGCAAAACCCGTGCAACTCAACGTGGACATCGTTTGCTGTTGTCCCGATCCACCTTGGTATGTGAATTTTGGCTAACATCAATTGCTCTTCTCGGTAAGTTAACCATTCATGCAATAAATTGTCTGGAATCCTTTCGTCCCAGCCCAATCCTGCTAACCAAAGCTTTTGTATCATTGCCTTTGCCATTACAATGCTCGGTCCCACCCAGCCTAGAGGATCGTAAAGTCGTGAGATGTCAGATATAATTTTTCTTTTTGTTACAGGTTCCTGCAACTGCGGAAGACGGACTGCGTAGCGGAAGGTATCATCAGCCCGGTTCCAGGTGAGTCCCATTATTTTTGTCATATCATCCTCTTTTATTTTTATGCCATCCTTCGCATCTCTTGCCCCGTCTCCCCTTCCATTCATTTTCCTTAGTAGGTCATCATCATTGCTGTTCCATTTTTGGAGAACAAACCCTGCCTTACTTAAAAGTTCATTCATTTCTGTAAATACTCGATGACCTTCTTCACAGGTTTGTACCCCGGTCAATAAATCGTCTACGTAAAAATCATTGAAGACTCTTTCCGCGGCTGAGGGATATTCTGCACCGTGATCATGAGCGACTTGTTGAAGGGCTCTGACAGCCAAATATGGAGCGGGAGATGTGCCAAAGGTGACTCGAGTATGTCTGTAATGTTTGACAGGCTCGTTTACATCATTTCGCCACAGTATCCTTTGACAATCTGCGTCTTGCTTTTCAACCTTTACCTGCCGGTACATCTTCACGATGTCAGCTGACATGCAAATTTTAGAACATCTCCACTGCATGATAATGTGTCTCAACTCTGGCTGCAAGGTGGGTCCAACCAGCAACTGATCGTTGAGCGATCTATCATTTTTTCCCTTACATGAAGCGTCGTAAACAATCCTAACTTTCGTGGTTTCTTTTTCGTTCCTGACGACGGCGTGATGCGGTAAGTATATAGCTCTAGGATTATCTATATCTTCAGGAGGAACTTCTTCCATATGTTCCAGCTCAAGGTAATCGGTTATAACCTCCTGATATTTTCGTTTTAGTATCGGATCCTTGCTCAACTTATGTTCCAATGATTTTAATCGCTTTTCAGCTATATCTCTGGACCCTGATACCTCTGGATAATCTTCTTTGAAAGGAAGCCGAACTACGTATCGCCCTTTGGGATCTCTGTCGGTCGTATTAGTGAAGATTTGTTCACAACGTTTTTCCTCCTCTGTTAACATGCTCAATTTTGGACTCGGTATGTCTGCTTCAAGTTCCCAAAATTTTTTCAGCAGATCACTAGTGTCGCAGCAATGCATGACGTTGATGCGAGGTAAGGGTTGGGCATTGCAGCTTACACTACCTGAAAGAATCCAGCCAAGACTGGTAGATTGCGCTATAAGTTTGCCTCGAGGATCTTTTATTACACCTTCCTGCAGAATCACCCCGTATACCTCTGCTCCCAGAAGAAGATCGATGCGATTTGATGTGTAGTACTCAGGATCAGCTAGCACCAAATCACTAAGTTCCTGCCATTCTCTGGCTTCGACTCTTCTAGTTGGCAGAAGAGACGTTATGTTTTTAAGCACGTGTGCTTTGATTAATATTTTAACATCTGGGTTGTGTTGGGACCTAATTTCCATGTTGACCATCGTCTTTGAAACTATGGCCTTGTCCCCACCCAGACCCGTTATTTGACTTGTAGAAACGGTTTTCTTTAAGCCCAAGTATTGCACCGTCGACTCGGTTACAAAAGAAGCCTGCGACCCCTGGTCTAGAAGCGCGCGAATGCTGTACTCATTTCCATTTTTACATATGGCCTTAACTAAAGCAGTGGCGAGTAAAACTTGTTGTTTCTCACCTGCTGCCAAACAAGAAACCATGAATGATGAGCTTGCCTCCGGTGATGAAGTTGTGGCACTTCCCGAGGAGTTGACAACGCACTCGTTTTTGGTTCCCTCAGTTGAATTAGCACCCTTAGGATGCAATAGCGAATGATGAGTTCGCTTGCATATGCTACACCTAACATTTGATCGACACTCCTTGGCAGAGTGATTGCTTCCCAAGCAATTGAAGCAAACATTACTATCATACACAAACTTTCGACGAGCTTCAGTGGTTTCTTTATGGAACATTTTACATTTGCTTAATTTATGGCCTTCGGAACAAAATGGACATGTTATAGAAGTTGCTACATGGAGTGCTTTGACCTTATTATTATTTTGAAATTTATGCCCTGACCTTGAATCTGGGATCAGAAACTCGATAGCGCGAAATCTATTTGTCAAAAATTCTTTGAACTGAGCATAAGTTGGAAGTTCATCAGAAGAAGTATTTGTTGTGACGTTGAACTCCCACTGACGTCGAGACTCTGGATCCAGCTTCAAAGTCAAGATGTGAATAATTAAAACATCCCAACTACTAACGTTAATACCTAGATTCGTCAGAGTAGCTAAGCAATCGTTAGTCGTATCGACGAGATCCTTTAACGCATTCGCCGATTCCGCCGATATGTTCTTTTGGCTCAAAAGTCGTTTTAAAACGTGATGGCAGATGTATTTTTTGTTATTGTACCGTTCTTCTAACAACTGCCAACACCTTTCAAAATTTGATTCTTGAATCGGTATGTGCCTCAAGAGCTGCTCTGCTTCACCCGTAAGATGTCCCTTCAAATAATGAAGTTTCTGGACATTATCTAAGGACCCGTTTTGAATTATTAAAGACATAAAAAGATCCTTAAAAGAAGTCCAGTCTGAATAAATTCCTGAAAAGCTAGGAATATTTATTTTGGGTAGTTTGACTTGACTGCACAAATTATCACTTTTGTCAGTTTTACTGGATTGTGTTGTATTAAACTCTGACAGTTTCGATTTTAATTCGCATTTATACTCTATATAAATTTCCTCGGTTTCGTTATATTTATCGGATGATACATAAGAAGATACATTTAATAACTTTGGTTCATAATTTCTCATTAAATCTTTATGACCTGATAAAAATTCAAACCATAATTGATCAGCAGCCTCCAACCTTCCTTCAATGTATACCTTTGTTAACCGATCTCTCGGGCTTTTCTTAAAATTTAATCTTGCTTTACTTAAGCGGGAACATAAGTCATTTTGAAAGTTAATTAGAGACTCCATTTTACAAAACTTTGAAAATTTTACAAGTTATATTACCATACACTTTTTTACAAATAAATTCTAAGTGTTTGAGAGTTATAATAGTTCGATACGAAATTGGGCATGGATTCCCCGTACCTTCGTTTTTTGCGAAACTATTCTAAGTCCTAACAGCACAATATAATTTTACTAAGTTAATAACCAATACAAAGTTTCAAATATAATAAAAACAAGCAAGTCCTTATTGCACAAGATAAATTTACTAAGTTGTTATTACTACTCAAATCATTACGTTAAAAACCAATACAAAGTAGTAATTAATTAAAGTCCAAATTTTCTTTCTTCAAATCGATCAATAAACAATATAAAAGTACTCACGATTTCACTTCACTAACTTTACTTTTGAGTATATTCCGACTCTCCAATTCCTCTCCTAGTGTTTTGATGACCTCCCGGCACTGTACGTGTCCAATCCAATGTCACTGGGTCTCAGTGCTCACGTAGATGAACTGCAGTACATCCGGTAGTGTAGACGTTCACGTTGAATGATTCCTGACAGTACCGCTCTAAGGTACTCGTCTGACAGCGTTCACCCTGAACTACTGCCTGAAGGCGTTCAATTTACCCGCTCGTGTCGAGCCGCTCAACAGCGGTGCCAACATCAGCGAGGCTCAACTAGCCTCTAAACTTGCGTTTGCAACGGCGATCCACCGTCCGCAAGTTCCGTTTCCAAAACTGTTAACCTCCTGGTTTTGTCAAATATTTGACGCAACCGGCTTCTGAAGGACCAATGAACACGTAATAATTCGGTGCCCAAAAGAACCTAAGAATGCTTTACTGAGGGAGGCGGTTATCAAATGAAACACCTGAGTGCCACTCTAAACCAATTTATTTAAAAAACCCGCCAACGCGATTTACATTAACGTGCGGAGAATCTCGTCACCGCGATCTAGGAAGTTACGAAAACCGAGCAGCGACATCTAGTTTGCCGATGTAGAACTACATTGACAGTTGCTCTGAACTATTTGTACAACCGTAAAAGGCGACAAGGGGAACGAATGCGCATAATAACAAGCATGCCACTTCTTACGCCTATGTTGGGTGTTGCTGCATATTAAACTCACGACATGGCTCTTTAACATCACACGCTCTCATTTACCAAAAAATTGCTAGTGAACTACAAAACAAAGCACACTTACGAAGGGGTTGGCGTCAGAATCATAACATGTTCTTATGTCGTCATTTGTATTATTAGAGAAAACATATTGTACCAGAATAAGTGGAGGAGAAGTTTGTCTATTAATCTTCTCAGCGCGAGTTTCGAAACTGTAACACTGATTAAATTGTGTGGTTTTTAATTGTGATTCACAAATCAGTATTAGTGAAATATTGAAAATCCGCGTCTCAACTTACATACACCTTCAGTCATGGCGTTTTGCGCGTAAATATGGTAATAGTTGCTAAAAAACTAATTGGACGTTACCACGTATAAACAAATAAAAACGCAGACAGATAAATCAGTTGCAAGGCGCTCCATAACTTTTAACATTCTTCTATTTTATTCTGCTGAAGGAAGCGTTCTGAAAGTATTACATATTTGAGCCTGGCGTTCCCTGGAAACAATAGTATTAGTTTTTTTTTAAAGAAAACATTTATGGACATTGCCTGAAATCCGAAATTGATGATTCATATGCAAAACAATAAAGCGTAAGTATTACTCTTATTTTCACGAAAACCGATTGATTAACTTAAAACAGATGCCAAGGAGCAGACATCACCGTAATTTTAATTACAAGGGTTTTACATTATGAGCGCCTATTTTATTTTTCATTAGCTAATTGACACCGAATGATTATTATCTAACATCGTAAAGTTTGTGGAGCGTCTTATTCGTAAAGTAGGATTCGGGACCGCGAAGCTTCATTTATTTGAGGCAGGAGCGGTGGGGTGTCGCGTTTGATCTCCGGACACGGCTTCTGGAGCAATTTAATTCATAGAGCCGGTGTAATTGAGCGGCGTGCGAGACTGCGGACTGGACTGAGCGCACGTGCGCAAAACAGACCGACTTGACCGCAACAAAACGTACCCCACCCTAGACCGCTGTCTCTGGAAGGTGGCGCGTCTCGCATTCAATTAGACGTTCAGTAATCCGGCTGCGGCGAGCTTCGATACCAATTACGGGGTTATTAGTGATGGAACGAGCGCTGTGCTCCCCGTACCTGCATTACGCTATTTGATTCCAACATAGCCATGGTTAAGCGCACTGCTCGTCTTCGTTATTTGTTACTTTCTACTATCTCATATGATAATGTTTGCATTCTGTATCGCCATTAAACGAATGTACAAAATTAAGGATGATAGTCAAGAAAAATGATACCATAACTTTATGTAAACTGGGTATAAAAGATGCAATAATTTATATGGTTATTATATCTCAGAATTTATCAACACGGATTAATCAATTTTGAATTACATACTTAATAATACCAAACACTCTTTACTTCAACACGGCTGGCCTAGAACCAGAGTACATATGCCATTTTATATGGGAAAAATAGATATGATAATAACAGATACTTTAAATATATTGAATTAAATATAAATTGAAGCAGTGATGGCTCAGTGGCATTGGCTATGGACTGCCGCGCAGCAGGTCCATGGTTCGAATCCCGTCCAGAGCTTGAGCTTCACCGCATGGTGGAAGGGCATTTTCCGCCTGGCTAGCGACCACCCTCAAGTAGAAAATCTGTCGTCAAGCACCTAACGGTGTGTTCCGGCAGCAGTCCTTGAGAGCCAGTAAATAACAGGCAAAATGAGACTTAACAGGTATGTCTCAAGGTGATGGGCGCAGTGCAGTTCGTCACTTGTGATGAAATGCATCTGTTATAGGCAGAGGATACCGCTTAACATCAGGTGGGCCTGGCGCTTGTTCCTTCACAATAACATAAAAAAAAAATTTTTGAATACAAGTTAATATCATGTTTACAAATAAAATTCAAGGACATTTTTTTTATTTCGAGCGGTTACACATTTAGAAATATTTAATTATTATTTTAGAAAAATATTCATATCATACAACATAATATATCTAGTGTTTCTTACGTCTGCTTAGCAGGAAATTTAAGCGGAATTTTCGCTTGTTATATTTTTATATTTAATCAATAATTTTCTAAATATTATTAACAACAAAGAAATTATTTCACCCTGGGACTTGAACCCGTAACCCCAGAATACCGGCGCGGTGCATGCTATGGAAGCGGGTGCTGGACTTGCAGTCGGACTTTTTCCAACCATTTCAATGCATGTCTGCCAACAAACAGTTGGCGACATCTAACTGCATACTTGGGGCATACTATGGGACTTGACCATTCATAATATTTTCAAGTCCCGTAGTAAGTGATCTTTCTCAACCAGAAAATATTTTTCTAAAATATTAATTAATTGATTACCTATTCTTTTTTTTATTATTAAGTATGCATTTTCCCACACTAACGCCTAAACCTACTAATTAGATACCTATAATACTTGTAACCCGTATGACAATTTAACTAAAGACTCGTGTATTGACAAGAGTATTTCGTGCCCGCAAGAGTCGACCGAATTTTACAAAATCAGTAACTGTTCTTATTTTAATAGAGGCGAAAAGTGGAGGCATTAATTTAAAAGGAAGTGATATGTATTCCTGTAATCTTGTTTAAAATGAGCAGTTTAATTTTTTATTATAAACTAATGATGTTAAAATTTCTTGCACTAATCTGAATATATATATATATATATATCCATCGTTACAATCCCACTTGAGGTTTGACATAATATTATCAGTATATTAATTTAGGTGGAATCGACCTTAATAATACAGCGGCTACCATTAGTGCTGTGTAATTCATCAACGTTAACAAAGACGTAGATGCCGAGTCACGGAGCTAGTGGCACGGCCACCGGCAGCAGGCTGGGGCTCGGGGTCGGAGTGTTTATTTATTTACGAGGACATGACGAGCGCCACCGTGCTCCCGCGAGGATGCGCGCCGTGAGGCGTCGTCGACAAACAAATTACGCGACAAAGCAATCAATTACAAGGACAAGACCGTAGCTCTATGCCTCTCGAATCGAACGTTGCGTCAACAAGAAGCTTTTAGCGGCAACGATGAGGCGCTACGTGCTCTACCAGAGCGACACCTGCAACTTTAATGTTTCCGCTCGTTATATTGTTTGCTCCTTTCGTTTGATGGAATTGTGAGAAAACAGTTTAGACCGAGAATTATATTATTTTCGAGAGTATAGTATCAAAGGTAATTTGGGAAGAGACGGAAACGACGGGGCCGCGGAGTCGCAACGAGATTAGGTGGATATCGGCAAAGGATGGCGTGCCGCATGCCGGTGCACGGTGACGGAGGCGCATGGCGGCGCGGCGTGCCCGCGATCCCGCTGTGGATCGTATCTTGCTCTAACGAGTTTATCTGCCCCGCGGGCTGGGAGCGGCGATGCTCATCTCTTCCCCTATCAGCCGTTAAATGTAATCAATTTCCAGTTGCTTCCCCATTTTTATTAGCTTGACAATAAACTCCACAGTAGAAACAACCCAAGTAATTGCATTGCAAGGGGAGGTTTGTGTATGAGTCCTTTGCAGATATACACTTTTTGTAATATTTATGAGCCAGAGTTTCATTAACACTAACTACTAACGTAATACACTAACGTAATAATTTAATATATTTAGCTAGGACAATAAAATTAAAACCATTAAGGCCGCTTTTAAAATGATATAAATATTAGCAATACAGATTTTGAAATGATTAGATTGCGCGTGAATTCTCTCAAACACAACTCATAGCCAGTCTTAAAATGGCACACATACTATCCCAAAAGCAAGTGATTTCGAACTTGTTTAATAATAAAATATATTACGCGTCTGTAAGATGAAGCTAGAGATTTTGAGTGAAAAGGTGGTTAAGGGCGTAGGCGTGTCCTCCCGACTGGGCGGAGCGCCGACACGCCCAGTCGCTCACGCCCTACCCGAAATTCAACAACTTTTCTATTGACGTAATGTCAATTTTATTAAAACAATAATATAAAGACGAAGTGCCTTAACTACTATTTTTATTTAATAAATTATGATCACATTGGCACATACAGTCACTGATGCCTTGGCCTTATTTTGTTTTATATATTAAAAAAAATACAGTGGTACGTTAATTTTTGTATCCTATTCACTGGTATGAAATATTTCTGAAGGAAAAAAAATATCTTTGACCAGAATAGGTTTCCGCCTGTTGAAAGGTTATGTTACTCTTGCCAGATTTTATTTAATATTTTTAAGACACGCTAGTGTAGTCAATTAGTTAGAAATAAAATAAATATTATATCTAGGTGCGCCACACGCCAACGTCATGATTAAAAAGAAACGCATTGCAAGATCCCGTACAATTATTTTAACTCGATCACAACTTGAAGCCACATTATAAATTGTTGTCTTTAGTATTCGTTAATTTAATAGAGGACAAATATATTTCAAAAAAATAAATCGTATACAGTAGACGGATTTCAGATTCGTCACTAGTTTAATTAAGTTGGCAACTTGGAATACCCTCTATTTATTTATGTAAATAAAAGATATTATAAAATATTAAGCACTCTTCTCAATGGATTTCTAGAAAGAATGGATTTATAGTTTATTATTACGACTACCTTCTTATTTATTCGAGCTACCCTGAAAAATTAACTGATTTTTTACCTTTATAAGCGTCCTTTGTCGACATCCTACACACAATATCAAAATTTCAGGTAAGGTGCAATTCATTCCGTTTAAAATCTAGAGCCGTGACATACAGACAAATAGGCGGACGGACACACAGACATACAGAGGAATACCATTAATTCCCTTTTGCCTTTTGGATACGGAACCCCAAAAATACATCATCATTTGTGGATGGAAATCGAGTGGAGAGAGTCCCGTTTATTTTTCAAATGTTATAATTAGAACCCTAAAAATTATTTCTTTAATCATAAATATACTGTTCTGTACTGTGATTATATATTTCCGATGCATCGATTTCTTACATAAATTGATAATCCAATACAGCGGTCGACGAAGCAAAGATTCGTTTTTAATACGTACCACCTTTTTTCGATAAATGCAAAACATAAAAATTTATACTGTGTGGCAAGGTGCGTGAAGCCGACTTGCACTTGGCCAGAATTAGCAACTCTTGTAGCATTAATGCTAGTTCAACTCGTTACTTACGTAATATTGGAGAGGCAGCCGATGTTATTGTATTCACCAAATTAGCAAGGTGTTTGTTTGTACACATTTCAATCGAAGTAAATAAAAAATATGTACAGAACAGCGGGTGTTCTAATGAATGTGGATTGCGGTTTTTTCTTAATATACATATAATGCTATTGAATTATTGGTACTCAAATAAAATTAAAAATATTTTTGTCACTAAGCAATGTGAATTGTGTTTAGAAATGCAATTCGTGAAATGCAATGTTAAAGAGATTAACCTTCAAAAACAGAATTTGTTTATCACGCTCCTGATTGGGTCATTTAGCTCTACCGTTACGGGTACTGGGTGGTTAGACATACGTCTAACCACCCATAATGAGTTCATTAAATTACCCCCAAATATTAGCCCTCAAAATCAGAATGTGTTTATTTACGTCAAACTCGGATGTATTGGCTCACCATACGCTACCGATCGGTTCATATTCAATTATTGTTTTCATTTTGAGGTTGCGGAGAAAATACGAGTAGGCTGTTCTGTGACAGACACACACGCGAGTGATATTATAAAAGTATAATTTTCTTTCAACTGACGTCCGGAATCCTATAAAGCTTAATTAGTGTAGTTAAGAAAATGTTAGGTGTATTTGTGATTTAGTTGACGACATTCGCTCTAGGAGTGATTGTATCTGTTCTATACAGGACCGAAGTGGCAAAAATGCGTTTATCAATTTTTAACAACATAAAATATACAAAAAAATTCAAGTTTCTTTTTTTTATGTTATTGTGACGGAACAAGCTCGAGGCCCACCTGATGTTAAATGGACTAACCTCTGCATATAACAGATGCATTTCGTCACAAGTCACGAATTGCACTGCACCCGTCATACATAGTTCTTAAGTCTCATGTGCCTGTAATTTCACTGGCTCTCAAGGACTGCTGCCGGAACACAACGTTAGGTGCTTGGCGACAGATTTTCTACTTGAGGGTGGTCGGTCGCTAGCCAGGCGGGTATTCGCAAAATACCCTTCCACCATGCGTTGAAGCTCAAGTCCACGGCGGGATTCAAACCATGGACCTGCTGCGCGGCAGTCCACAGCCAATGCCACAGAGCCATCACTGCTTCAAAAGTATTCAAATTCAATTACCTAAAGTACTTTTTTGGATACCTAGCCGATTACATTACATAACTTAATTCAATCAAAAAGTTTACTGTCCATTGCCAGTTCTTTCAGATAAGTGCAAGAGTGTCAAATGTGTAACTAATCATTTATCTGTTAGAGCGATGACGGCAACGGTGCTGCGGCTACGTTGGGCGGGCGGGTGCGGCCGTAGAAGCTTTTATCAAAATTAGCGGCGCACCCGCTCCGCGGCGCGCCCATATCGTAAAAACACCATCATCGCCGCATCGAGGACGGCTCGGCCGCACCTAGCTGTCGCACCCTCGCAACTGTTTCTGTAGGGTATCTATTTGTATTTTATATGTAACTGGAAGAGATATAGAGTATAGATATATGAACATGCTGCATGCTGCTTTCAAAAACGACCATACGCGAAAACCCAAGTGAAAATGGCTATTAAATGTAACGAAACAACCAAAAATGTAACAGAGAACTTCCGCTCTATGACATTGTAAGGTGGACGCCTTGGAATAAACTGTGCAAAAGCTTTAACGGATCAGTATCTTAAAAACCCATTGCTATTTTCCTTTGTGTCATTTTCTTTATCCAGGCACGTACTCGGACACAGCTCAACAAAACAACGCCTGACATAGCATGTAAATATGCCGGCTTACTATAAATCCGTCCTCAGGAGTCAGAAAAACACATCTCCGAAAAATAATGCCATTTTTGTTCACGCAAAGAAAATAAAAATCTCAACATAATATTGGCATAAATGGTTAAAAGATATTGCAGAGCTTTGAGAGGATATTCATATTTAAAATATTAGGTCCTTACATATGAAATTGGCGTTTTGTATGGGAGGAACAAAAAGTCGAATATTTTTTAATATAATATATTTAATTAATCAAAGTATGAACCATTATTTTCTATGCACTTTTGCCATCTCAAAGGTAGTTCATTGATCCCTTTACTAAAAAAACCAGTCGGACGGGAATCAATAAAATCTTTGAAGGCGATTTGGACTGCCCCATCGGAGTTGAATTTTTTCCCTTGCAAGAAGTTATCCAAATTTCGAAAAAAATGGTAATCTGTTGGAGCAAGGTCCGGGGAGTACGGAGGATGTCTTAGACTTTCCAATTGAAGCTCTTCTAATTTAGTAGCCGTCTGTAGCGCAGTGTGTGGTCTAGCGTTGTCGTGAAGCAGCAGTGGCGTGGAGCGATTGACCAGCCTAGGTTGTTTAGCCGCTAGCTTTTCCATCATGGTTTGGAATTCCTGACAATAGACATCAGCCGTAATAGTCTGGCCAGATTTGAAAAAACTGTAATGAACAATACCGGCACTAGTCCACCAAACGCTTACAAGTAACTTTTTTGGGGTTAATTTTCGCTTGGGGCAGGATTTGGCTGGCTGGCCAGGATCTAACCATTGCGCTGAGCGCTTCCGATTATCGTAAAGAACCCATTTTTCATCACAGGTAATGATTCGGTTTAAAATACCTTCATTATTGTGCCGGTTTAGTAATGTAACGCAGCAGTCGACGCGCGTTTGCCGGTTTGTTTCAGTCAATTCGTGAGGTACCCACCTTTCAAGCTTTTTAATCTTCCCAATTTGCTTCAAGTGAATTAAAACAGTTTTATCACTAACATCGCAGCCTGCAGCTAACTCGGACGTGGTTTGCGATGGATCCGCTTCCACAATAGCCTTCAACTCTTCATTATCAACTTGAGTCTCAGGCCGTCCACGGGGCTTGTTCTGCAGGTCGAAATTTCCAGAACGAAAACGTTGGAACCAAAAACGAACTGTGTTTTCTTTTGCAACACGACCGCCATACACATCATTCACCCTTCGAGTTGTTTCCGCAGCACTAGTGCCACGGCGGAACTCGCGTAATAAATATCGCGTAAATAATGCGATATTTAAGGTTTTCCATTTTGTAAAATGAGTGACGCAAACAGAAAAAAACAGAAGAAAAAAAATAAATGAATGACGATCATCGAAGCACAAATACATGAGTCTATAGCTGTACAAATTTGAATTTGGAATTCCTTACCAAAGAGGAGAAATTCGTGATTAAAGTGGCCAGTACGAAAAACGCCAATTTCATATGTAAGGACCTAATATATAAAAGAAAAAAGTATTTATAATTTAAGCTTTCGCACAGTTATTAGTTTATTTTTCTTGAATTGATTAATAAGAAAAACACTCACACTTTTTGTCATATTACAAAGAAAATATTCACAATACTTTCATGCTAAAATAATTCATACTTCTTAAATACCTATGTTTCTAAATCCAATGCATATTAACTAACACTAAAATAAAAGTGTGACCTAGGAAAGGATATCAAACCACGAGTAATCTTAGCCTGCATTGCTATATCATTGTTACTACAAGATTATGAATTCAATCAAATATGTGCCTAGTACTAATTTTAGATCAAAACTTGTAAAATCGAGAAATAAAAATATATTTATTATTATTACACTATACACTTAATTTTTATTATTTGGAGCACTGTCGGCGAATGTGTTCATGTTGCAATAGCAGAACTAACACAAAAGATATTGAGAAATAGGTGCTGCACGCAAGTGACAACTAGTTTGCAATAGAGCCGGCATCCTAATTTCTCGTAATGTTTAGGAGATGATCTGAATGGCAATGGCCCTAAATCAACAAACGAATAGTGATCGAGTCGATAAGTCGGCCAAGTGTTGGAGGTAAGGCCTGACACACGTTTTTATTACACATCATCTGTATGCACAGTGGTCTGCATTAACCGTTTCGTGTCGTTACCATTTCGTGAGGAATTTTCTACAGCACATATGAGTATTGCTATGTTTGTGATTAGTGTTGAGTATCCTAAAATCATTGAAACAATCGAGCGAAATTTATTGTAAAACATATTGGTTACAATTTTATGCTCTTATTTTCCTTACGAACTGCGATTCGCTACTACTACTTAAACCGCGCTAAAGACTGTAATGAATGAGTTATCCTCGTGTGTACTTATTACGACTAAATTTCACACGACATGCAATTGAGATGATCTAAACGTACGGCACTTGCCAAAACTATTATTCTTTAAACCTAATCAGGTAAAATTCACTATACTCATGCACTCGTATGTTTCATTTATACTATTGCAATGACTGCTTAGTAATAATAATTAAGAATATCACAGGTAATTTATGAAAGTAATTTGTTGGAGAGCATCCAAACTTAAGACATTTTGTTGGTAAATGACACACGATAGGAGCGATTTGGCAGCTAGCACGACAAACACTCACTCGCCTTGTGTACGTTGCAAGGTACACCGATACTTACAACGGATGCCATTTTCTTATCTTACCGAGAACACCACATGCACCTATATATTTATTATTTACCTATCTCAAAAAATATCTTAACACTATCTCATGCTCTTGACAAGAACTTTGTTCTTGTTTATGCCCGGTGTAAGCTGCTTAAAACGGCTTTTAAACTCTATGACATAAAAGCCATTTTCTTAAGCACAATTGCATGAAAATCATAATTTTAATTGAAATTGTGTAAAAAAATTCAGTTTTTAATATATTTCAAGTAAGAAGTTTGCCTCAGTCATTAATAGTAATCATAGATTAGGGTCTATTATTAATGACCTAATTTTTTTCGTAACAATGCCACTCACAGAAATTGTAAAGTGAAGTGAAATCATACAAAAATAAACATTTTAGCCTCGATTTATACCATTCCAAACCATAGGCGTGGGCTAGTAAACGTTTGGACTAAAACTACTGTTTAGGTGCACGTTGTACATAAAGAGTCGTTGTCATAACATATACAAATGAAAACAAACCAAAAAGAAATATAACAATAACATGATTTGTAATAAATGGCAAATAGCAAACAAACGAAGTAAAGCATTATAAAGGCGTAGATGGTGAAAATGTGAATATATGGTAATATACGAATACAATCATACGCACGCAAAGAAAACTGGTGTTTTTTTTAAACTCGGCAGGCGTTTTACATTCGTAAAAACGATAATAATTCACCTCCATACGCTTTAATTTCGGGCAATTTGCGGAGGTAAAATATCGCGTTATGAAAATGTGCTATACGCATAATAAATTATTTCTCGTCCTTTGCGGAGCGGATCGTTCGAACGTAACACACGAAAGAATCGCAAAAACAAGTCAGTGCGCAGTATATTGTGCATTTGTACTTTGGTAGAAAGTGATGGCTCAACCCCGGTCTGCAAGAAGCGTGGGTAACGAGGGCAAGTAATGAAGTGCCGCGTTAGGCTGTGGGTCGTACCTCCACACTCCAATTTCCCGCTAACTGGACCCTTAACGCAACGACCTGCGGGGCTTTTACAGCTATCTGCTATCTACTTGCTTAGCCAAGCGTTGCGGACGTAAAGAAATGCCAGCAGACATCAAAATTTGCAATATGTATATGGTAAGGTTATTACAACTAACTTCACAAGCGATCGAGTTCTAGTTTATGCTCTTTTCATATATATTTCACACACAAGAAACTGTGTAGTCTTGGGCGCTAATATAAACTCTAACATTTGTAAATCAATTACATTTTTTTTTCACGCCTGTGTGAGGAAATTTTCAAAAGATTAAAATACAGCGAGTATTGAAGCCGAGAGCCATAGCTTTTGCGTCTGGTTAAGTAAAAGTGATTTTCTCGAGATATTAACATCAAAACTTCGTTTTGAGAAAATAAACGAAAGAAGAAAAGCATCGTCAATGTAATTATGTTGCTCGACGTGGTAGAGATGGATAGCGTAATAGCTTCCTTAATTCTTGTCCTTTATAATAACATTTTGTAAACTTGTAGCAAGATATTACAAAATTGTTCACAATAGATCAACATAGTAACATTCTGATATTACGACTCCGAAAAAACTGGTTACCTACTATATCAGGACTGGTTATGATGTGTAGTCATCTACTTGTAAATACAATGACGGATCAAGGACAAATAATTTCTACAAAAATATACTTTGAATCTCTTTCTAGACGATGTGTATTTTTTGTTATTGGTACCTGATGTCATATAATTAAACTTGCTTTATTTAAAGGAAAACAAGATCTATACATTTTGCATAGGTGACATGTGGAACTGATAGTTTTGGTTTGACAAGTGCAGCGCAGTATACTTTAATTTTACACCTACCTCTGGCGGCTCTGCCTGGTTGTCAATGAAACTATTAGGATACAGAAAACGACTTGCCCGCTCTAATACATCACATCCCGTCGCCTCTGTCGGTTAGAATTACTTAATATAGACTGAACAATAGTAGTTTTTCTGACCATGCTATAAAATCATATACCTATGAACTTATTAAGCCTATTTATGATTTTTTTATCTTACCTAGATTTAGTATCGCGTTATGAAATAAAACTGTACCAGTGCGAGACAGACTTGCACAGTGATAGTTCCATACCATAATACAGCATGTAGAATTCACAAAAAAAAAAAACATACAACTCCTTAGTTCGTTTTCCACTTGGCCGATTTTTATTATTTCTTATTATACTTAGTTTAGACCTTGGACTATAATTGGTAACTCAATATTACCGTTTTTAAAATAGAACAAATACAAATTAAATATTTTTTTCTTTTTATGTGGACACTTTATTTTTAACTTATAATTATTTATTTGTTATCATACTAACACGTCTCTGTGAAAATTTCAACTAGCTAATTACGGTTCAAAAGATACTTTTAAAGCTCAGACGGACAGACGAACAGCCGAGGCTTAGTATAGTCTAGGTCCTCCCTCCCGTTATCTGGTACGGAACTCTAAGGGCCTGTTTCAGAATGTTCGAGTAAGTTCCAGTTATACTACCCAGAACATAAAATAACTGAATGATAAAAATGACAGTGAACATGCAGCGCGTTTCAAGCTTTAACCGATGGTTAGGATTAATCGATGACTGTGAAACGCAAAGATAGTGTTTTATTTATTAAATATGTTCTGGGTAGTATAACCGGAACTTATTCAAACATTCTGAAACAGGCCCTTAAACAAATATAATATAATTTAAATATTTTTTATATTATTTTTTATTTAAATTATAATATAATTTAAATAACTACTAAATAGCCATAAAAATTTTTACATGAAAGGGACAGTTAAAACACTTTCTGGTACGGACCAGAAAATGTCCTATAAACCCACATTATTAAGGGTTTAGTACTACTTTTTGTATCACTCATTTCGGACAGAGCTGTTCTGGTAACGGACACGTTGCAGCGAGCGCTGATATGAAATTTCAAATCAATGTCAATGGTTTGTTGGATTGATTTTCCTACTCACTGGCAACGAGCTGTTAAGTGGGAGCACTACAATTTCCTGAATGAAATAAACTACTTTCTACAACCTAAACTTGCATTTCCAAATATATTAATTACTTTTGAAATACTATTTATGTGCTCGTAAGTGAAAACCTCCCCGTGGGGTGCCGAGTTAGAAAACACACACACACACACACACTGTGTTTTCTAACCCGGCGGTGCACTTCCCCATATCATACCGTGGGTGTCGTAAGAGGCGACTAACGGATATATACTGGAAGATGGCCAGCAGCGCCTTCTAAAAAACTAATATCTTACATTGCGATCCTCAAGCCGCCTGCCAAGTGTGGGGAGATTAAGGCAAATACCCCCTTAATAGCGGAGGCTGTGTCAGTAGTGATCCGGCTGATACAGTACTCGTAAGTGGACAACATGTACATAAGTATTTAACGGGACTCAATCGCGATAAAACGTGTATATATTTATTTACCTCGACGTTTCGACCAAGCTGCATTGGTCGTGGTCACGAGCGGACTGAAGAGGCGGGTGTCAACGTCTTGAAGGGTGGGTATTTTTTCCAACTACATTTTCTTAATGCTTGATAAAACTTCAACTCAAACTCGCAAACTTCGCTACGAGCGCATTTGATTTAGAAATGTATCTGTCGACACACAACACTGACAACATTCACAGATCTTAATGAAGGTAAAACACGTTTGGTGTATTTCCTTCAATGAAATAAAGATAAGAGGATGGGTTTAAGTTACTTGCATCCTGGAATCCAGGGCTAAGGAAATGCACCAAACGCATTTTCCTGTAGATGTTGTCAGTGTTGTGTGTCGAGATGATTGTGAGTGTATTGGTGCTTAAACCCGGGAACTGTACTGCTTACATTGCTACTAATGTAAGTGATAAATGAAAGTTAATATTATAATTATTCTTATTAACATGGTTCTAACGAAATTAATCAAACAATAGTACATAAAACTTACTCAAAGGTAATGAAAGAATGTTTTAGTTTGTTATTTGACTATACTTGCTGGGTTAATAGTAATCTCTAAGTGGTGTTATAGAAAACATCTGTCATTCCATTATGACACTACTAACATTGCGATCCGTGGACTCCCAAACAAAAAAAGGTAAGAACGAATACTCGTAGGTATAAAAACGGTAAACTAACAAAGAGTGGCTTGTACAAACTCGTTATTTGCAAATACCGTTAGGATACGCCCATGGATTAACTGCATCTTTACAATATTAACCTCAGCTATGTTAAACCACTTTATGAAATTAACAGTCATTGACTTTAGGATAACGTTATATTAATGATTTAGGTAATTATCCACGTAAAAATTATTACGCGTTCCTAGACAACCCAACGTTCAAGTTTCACTAGATATGTTATGGTCCCATGTAATAGTTGGTAGATGGCAATAGGTGCCATACATCGCACAGTTATTTTATACCTCCGGACTGCTACTGATAATTGTCTGACTTCAGGAGGGAATCAAATCCTGGTCCAAAAATTTCTTAAGCAACGCTTTACGCCACTCGACAACAAAGCAGTTTAAAGTAGAGATTGTTCATATGACTAAAAAAAAATGATTCGTTACGGATAATTGAAAATATATATACTGATATATACTGCAAAGGCGTATTTTTGCTGTTTATAAAAGTTCTATGTAGCTGAGGTTTTGATCAGTGAACATTTTATGAAAGCAACAATCGTCGATTCCTTTGTGTTCCTATAAATCCAGCCAAGCGCGAATGGCTTAGTGCAGGCAATATTATTCTTAACGTCATTTCAGTGCTATAAGAAAGTGTGCATTCGGTAAAACTTTACAACGAGAAACAATAAAAATATATTAATTAGTATAACGATGCTTTTTTATGTACAAAATAGCCGGCGTTTACTTAACAACCGCGAACGGTTCGTCAACCTCTAACGGCATTTTGATCCGAATTCATTCGTTTCTCTAGCGTTAAGCTTAGCAATGAATTTCAAGTGCTACATATTATATTATATATATCCTATATATTTATCATCATCATCATACGTAATAATAAATAATAATGTATTATTAGAATTATACTCACGTTAACAGTTAAACCAGGTAATATTTTTATCAAGACCTATATAAAAAATCCAGTGATTGTAATTAAACAGTGCCTAATTATACTTTCTCGTGGGATTCTCGAGTAGGATATGCATCCCCCGTACGTATCCATCATTCTCATATATTAGTCGTGTCATCCATATAGCGTCCTCTCAATGAATATATTTATGTAAAATTGTTTGGTGTTTAGATCATCAGACCTTTGAGTAAGTCGTGGCCAATTTCCTAATTTGGCATTGGAAAACGGATGAGTGGTGGGAAGGTACCGTGTTCTTAGTGACAGTGAGATGGCGAGGTGAATGTACGCACAAAGTGTGCCACGCGCCGGAGAAACACTTCGGAGTGGATACCGTTAGTGGAACGCGGTCAAGCTGGCAGCAGCGGTACTGCGGCCGTGTCCACTGTGCCGCTACCACCTCGCCACCTTTCATTTGCCTCTATACGTCTCTAGTTTAGTGTTTGATACTTGAGCCCTCATTCCTATCAAATCCAAGCTGGCGCACTAGCTTATGTTGATGTAATTAAAAGGCTTAAATACTTTGCAGGAAAACCATATTAAACAACTTGTACACCGACGGCACGTGACCACCAAAATGCCACGTAAACCGTGCCGGAATAACTTCAAGGCATTTCGTTTCTACGCGAAGCATGACGGAAAATTTTCCATCTTGTGCTCGAAGAGTCAACAACACCACCTGATGATACTCACGTGGAATCGAAATGCTTAAACCACTTCATCAAAGATCAATAAACATTGTTTGAATTACAGCGTAAACTTAATAATAACAAACAAAAGTAAGCGTGAATTGAAGTGAGTCTGCAGCTGAATAAGGTATTTCAGCGCAAACCTACAGCAGCTACGTGGACTCCAGCGCCTGTGTGTGGCGGGCGGCGGCAGCAGCGCGTCTCCGAGCGTGGTAACCGGAGCGTTTCTAATACCCACGCTTTGACTCGGTTTCACCGCACGCTTCTTGCCTCTGTTCTTATTTATTCGTTTTGCGAAATCGTTTGAAATATGATAACGTTAAGTCGATTGCAGAGTTGCTCGGGGTTCTCACCGAAACTTCACACGAACTTTTTGCAGTTCAGTTAGCTATTGAATTCCAGCAATTACAGTCAGCGCGACTAGAGAACCGACTGCGAGTGTCGATTTACAAAATAGAAAGAATCTATGCGTAGATAGACGGAGAGCTTTTTAAAGAAAATAGTTGAGATGGTTCTCGGCGAACGGCGCATTATGGTGATGAGGTTCTAGACGCGGACAAATGCATATTTTTCAAAATAATTACAGTGGTTGGAGCAGGTAAGGCGCGAAGCATAGTAACGCGGCGCAACAATTTGCATCACAAATACGGGTGGCGAGGGTGATGGCAAGCAGCGCGCAGCGCCCGCCGCCGCCGCCGCCACCAGACAATGTCACAATCAACATCGCGTGGACGCTTTTTGGCCACTATGATTGCCGATTGTAGCATCATAATCACCAAAAACGGATTTTAAACATACCGAAATACTCATAGGAAGCTATTACACGTCTCTCACATCTCGGTTATAATGTCAAATATAGAATGTGTCTTTACATTATCAAATAGCATTATATTCATCACGTACAAACGCTGCCCAGAAGGTCATAAACTTATAGGTAATATTACAATATTTAATATTTTTTATTATACGAGATATGCATAGCAACATAATAATATACTCAGTATTCAAAAAACAAATGGTCTTAAAGCAGGTAAAATGTCCAAGTAGAGAGGCCGTGAATTAATAACGAAGTTCTCCCGCGACGCGTGATGACGGCCGACACGAGTAGCGCATTAGAAGCCTACATTGAAATTTTGCAAAAATCTTCAGTTAATTATCCTTAGATATTTTTCCGCAGCGCGAATATACAAACGAAATTATGCAAAGTATGACAGAATTTAGCATTTTATTTTGTTGTTTGCTTCTACGCTTTATAATAAAAGATTCAAATTATAACTTTCATTTCAATTATAATGTTTAATTATATTTAAGTAATGTTTAGGTGGAAAGTATTTAAGAACGAGAATTATGGTTAAATAAATAGGTATAAATTAAGTTATCCATTTATTTATATATTATTATTAAGTCTATTGAGCCTTCAAAGCTCCAAGAACAAGTTTCACTAAAAGAAAAATTAAAAATACAGTACATACCTACACTACGCTTGTATTCCCCGAAGGAGTGGGGGGAGCGGGGGAGGGGGGAGAAAGTGTTGCCTAAACATCTCCGTTTAACCAGATAGTTTTTAGTGTCTTGTAATAGAGGGCGAGCAAATTACTATAATTACAAATACTCTACTGATGGTACATAAGAAAGTAATCATAGAAATATCACCATTAGCAACAGGTAGAGAAGGTACGAGTAAGAACAATCTCTAAGAAACGTTAGGAGGTTCGTAGCTATAACAAATGAAGACGATTTATTAAATTGAAGTCGGAGGTTACCTGTTGAAATATGAGAACTATCTCGACCAAACGATGCAATCGCTGGCGGATTTAAGAGATTTCACCTCGCCCGCGTCATTACACCCTTTTTGTCTCGAATGATATATTTTTCTTAGACGCAACACGAGTTTAAATGGAACTGGGAAAAACGAGCGTATGATAATCTTGATAATTAAATTAAATTTTCAAGACTTTTTACTATAATTATTGGCAATAAATTTCATTACTCACCGTATTAATCCTCAAGTTTAAGAGAACCATGTATTTCTAATGGAAGAGCATGCATATTGCATATGTATCATACCTACCTAAATACATTCTTAGAGTAGAAATGAGCTAAGGTAAATGGCACGGCAAGACACGCTCAATATTGAAATAAATCTCTGACGGAATGACTCCGTTTGAAATTAACCGGGGTGCCGTATGAAGCGCTAGGTCGCAGGAACGGGCGGTAAAGCGACTCTTAATTAAATCAAGTGACACGTCTCCTCGCAGGTTACCTCAATCACACGACCCCAATAAACCCGCACGCCGAACGGAAATGCTTTATTTTATACCCAACTACCACTTAAAGCCATCTCAAGATATTATACGACGTCGTTTAATTGAAAATTTGCAGAGAAGACGTTCAACCTATGCTACAACATTCGGGCATAGACAATCTTCTGCGACACCAGACGCAAAATGCAGCGTAGCTAGTTGTATCTACAAGCTAGCAGATACTATTTAAGCTCGTCTTAATAAGCTCTCGGCTATGCGAGGCCACGACTCTTCTCTACCTAACAATTCAAGTCTCATTTGCTCAGACAAAATTGACGTTATAAAAAGTATGAACTTTATTCATACAACAATTTAATGTTTTACTAGATTGTATAAATGAACTTGTTCATTATTTTCAAGAAATTATGGGGAAGCAATATAAGCTTAGCATTTTTCGTTTTATCAGGAGCCCTATTATGAATTAAAAGATTATTTTATTCGCTTCTCTATGCAGCATACTTTATACAAAATTAGGTTGCAGTATGGGTCAAAGCGGCAAACATTTAAATACGGAAGTGACTGACCGCTGTAATATCCGGTAAACCCTCGACCATGATTTTTAAAATAAAATTAAAAAATCCAAAATGGGAGGCATGCTATTCTGAAAGTTAATTAAAGTCGTAAAAATTCAGAATCGAGGGATAACAATAAAGATTGCGGGTAGAGTTGCAAGAGCAAGTTGTGCATTGGCAGGCGGCCGGGCGGGCGGACGGACGACGATGCGACGTTGCGTCGTCGACGGTCGCGGTCGCGCTCATTATTTCCATAACGAGCTCGCGACGAGCCGCCCGCCCTAGGCTCTCGGCGATTCCTGGTCACGCCAATTAATTAACTGGCTAAACGATATCGTGTTTTACATTCTGATGTTTACGCAGCTCTCCAGCGATAATGTCACTGGCGATCGGAATGATAGAACCGCCCGAGCTCATATTAATTAATAAATTATTAACGTGACCCACCTCACTAAAAAATTAAAGAGTTTCATTATCGGGTTCGTTATGGTTAGTGACGTTCTATGCATATAAAGTGGTCATTTGAATAAAGAAATGTAGGGAAATTTAATTCAGATATAAAGAGGAACACCATAACACTTACTATAAACGAGTCCCGTCACATACTCTACACTGAGAGAAATCCGCTTTGTATTTCTAACAAGTTCGACATGTTAAGTGGTTATCTGTTTGAAATAAAATTATGTTTGTAATAAGAAACCAATAAAATATTGTTTTCACAAGTAGATTTTGTAAAGGGAACAAGGAAAAAAATGTTCACAGGTATATGATTGAAACAATCGAACATATGGTCAAAACAACAAGCTTAACATTAATTCAATATGATCGACAAGTAAAAACAATCAAAAGATAAAGTTGTAGCAGGAAATAGTTATTATCTTGTAAAACTAACTAAATGGCGTGATAATCACAATAGTATATCGGGTTGGAACAACATTGAGTTACTCTAGAAATTATATCTTGTTAAAACAAAATTACAACGTTAAAGTTTTGACAGTATCTTGTACAGTCAACTAAATGGTATAATTGCCACAATCGTATGTTGGGTTGAGACAGCATTGTGTTTTAATTTAAATTATATCTCGTTAAAATAAAGCTACAACAATAAAGTTGTCACAATAATTAGTCAGTATTAAGTACAGCTTTCCCGTGAGGTGCCGGGTTAGAATTGCACCTCCCCATATCAACGCGTGGGTGTCGTGAGGCGACTAAGGGAAAAATACTGGAAGGTGGGCAGCAGCTCCTTCTAAAGAACTGTCATCTTACACTGTGATCCCCAGGCCGCTTGCCAAGCGTGGGGATTATGCCAAATACCCCCTAAATAGGGGAGGCTATGTTCAGCAGTGGACGATCCGGCTTGATACAGTAAGTACAGCTAACCAAATGGTGTAAGTTTCACAATCTTATATTGGGTTGAGACAATATTGTGTTTATATTTAAATAATATCGTATTAAAACAAAGTTACATCGATTGAAAGAATGCATTATATATTTTTAAAAAAACAACGGGATAACATAACGAGGTGACTGTAGATACTACAAGTATTTCATATACATTTAATAAGACATCATAACAAGCAAACCTTTGAATGAACAAACTGAACTTGTCAAAATAATGGTGTGAAACTTGTTAAAGTGATATGCTAAACACGTAACATAGCGGAATGTTGAAATAAAATGATGAGGAGCTTATTGCTTCAACTTGACAGACTTAACAAGATTTACCTTATAGCTACAATGTTACAGCATATAGGCGCTATTTTAACCAGAAAATTTGTTCCTTTAACTTGAAATCTGGTTAAAATTTCTCTCAGTGTAGTTTTCTCTAGAATGTCAGTATATTTACTTTTAACTCAATATCTATTTATTTTCATCTATTTGTCAATCTACTGAATATAGCATAAAAATATTTCAGAGATCTAATATGAATAAAACATGCAACGGGTAATATAACTCCGCTCGCATGTAATGTCTCTTCATAAGAGGGTAAGAACATTGCAGATATTAGTAGATGAGTGATTTCTTGGCTTACTAAAACACTCTTGATGATTTAATTAATATTCATCATAATGAAGTTTGTGACCACTGACCGAATATTTTTCACACGACCGAAACTGCAGGACGTATTTTGATAAAATTTGGTAACTACGCCATTTTTATCATGATTTTGTTGAGCAGTTCCTGACGAAGCGCGATATAAGCTATTTTTACAAGCAGGGAATACAGCGGGCGGGAGCTAATAAGAACCCGAGGCAGTCAATTCCTTGCAGTCGTTCATAAGAACTCGATCTTTGGCAGACTTGACGAAATTTGTATCTAGACAATGGACCTGTACTGTACCCCACAACTCATACAGGGAGCTTAAAGCTACTGAACATAGACAACGTCATTTGGTTGCTGACTGGGCTTTGGAGAGTTTAGAAGAGGACCCCAATTTTGAATAGGGAGACCCAATTGGGGAGACCGTGTTCAACGGTGGACGTTCCGGTTGATGATGAGGCTTAATTTGTAGGGTTTCCTGAAATCGCAGGTCTATGGCAATAAGCTCCAATCAGCCGATGCCCTCAGAATAAACATAGCCCGGCCTGGGTTCATCGCTCAAATTCAGTCGTATCTATGCGGCAGAGTAATTAAAATTCGACCACTCAGATCCACACCATATCCACAGGGGTACCACTGTGCAAAGCCGAGGCGGACATTTGAACGATGTCAAAATCCATATACATATAATGGATATATGTAAAAATAATTTCGATAATAACTCACACACAGCTTGTTTTATTCAATTTCAATATGTATCCGCGCTTATTGGAAAACCCTTTATGTACCTACAACTTAAAACGTTTACTGCCCCCGATGGCAGGTGACGTACGGCGACATCGCAACATAGTTGATGGTAGTTGCTTGCAAGGTTCGGGGGTTCCTGATTCAATTTCTGACAGGAGCAAATATTTGTGTTGATGAGCAGACCTTTTAGTACCTTATATATTTGTGGGATGTTATGCATGTGTTTGTTTTGTTTTGAGCAACACAGACAATCAATTATTTCAAGATCACGCAATTTTTAAAGTGTTTGGTACAGCCGTTGCAACACAATCGTTAAGTTACGCTGAAGATGTAATGAAGATGGGTAGTTCAGCATAAAGTTTAAGGGCATACGAGAGTGCAATAAAACGAAGCGACGAGAATTTACTGTTTCTAAGGCTCATGAATCAATTCGCTCGTAACGTTCAAGGTTGGCACGTGAATGTAACCCGCGTGCTCGGTTTATGATAAAACATGCAAGTTTCTCTCACCATACAAAACGTTCGACAGGTGATCAATTGAGCAATAGCTCAAGTGATTAGCTCGCATCAGAGATCCTATGAAGTACTCATCAGCATGTCGTAATCTCTGGCAGTGGCTGTTACTTAAATTAGTTAACAATGACACATTTCGCTGGCAAACAAACAGAGAGGAGTCCTAAATAGACCGCACGCTATTCTTGATCTGCCGTCGTCACACCGGTGTGCGAACGGGCGTCTGCTGACTCACACACACCTCAAGGCAAGGTGATGTCGGCACCGAATGAAAGTAGCTATGACACCATTCGATACATTCCATCTTAAGCACAATTTAAATATCATCCATCCCGTAAAAACTGTTGGAACAAATTTAAGGTAACATAAATGTTTGATAGCTAAATACAATATTTATATAAAAGCCTTTCTGCGACACTTCTATGACTCGTAACTGAAGTAAATTAATTAAGTGAAATTTCTTCTCACCGACTACGTAAATAGTGTGTCTGTATAAAAATTGCCCGATCTAGGCTGCTAAATGGCAAGTCAAAAAATATAGCAAAAGGCTCTCGTGGGCTTTAAGATCGCGTTGCCGTAGAGTGTATGCGCGGCTGAATAGCTGGTTTGGTTGCGTAACCTCAGCCGACAACAGTCAGGACATTGCTCTCGTGCTTGAACTTGATTCAACTATCGCAAACTTTTAAACAAATAAACTTTATTGATACATCTGCGATACCAATTCTACATGACTCTCATCACATTAACGGAATCTTATTTATCATCTAAGCTCAAACTGGAGTTTGTTTAGATAACGGGCCTCGCGATGAAAACAAATACTTACCGAATGAAATGCCTAAACGTTGCATACCTTATTAGACGTGCCAGATTTACATCTAACTAATTTTGCATCTCATCTATGTACCAAAAGCTGGCCGGAAATTGTAGGAAATTGCGAGAGAAAATGAATCCGTCCGTTTGAGCGGTCCGTCTGCCCGGCATAAGCCTATAGAATGGATTTAGCCTCTTGCGCTCGTTTACTGCGTAATGCAGAAAAACATGTAAATGTTGATGAATCGGCACTCGATGAAGTCACGTAATAATGACATTGACCGCGAACGGGGAGTAAATAAACAATAAAATGAAATGCAACGCTGACAATTAAATATGCAAATATAAATATGATGAAAGATCAGCTTTTTATCACGTATTGTTAATGCATAAACATAACATTAGCAGAAAAGAACAGTAAAAATAAAGTGGTCTCCATCAATCACACGAACAGAGCCGGCGCTTCCGGACGCGGTCTGGTCGAGCGAAACATTTCTTTGAATAATGAATGTAGGTAGGTATCGTGCCCCGTAACTGGACGTGATATACGCCGTCGTCGGCCGCATGCATAATTTCACTTATTTTATGTGGTTAATTGTCGAAAATGACCGCTAGTGAAATATATTACGGGTTGTGGGAGGCCGACACCTAATGTATTCCGCAGTCGCTATACTCCGCCCGCCCTCGCCTAGCCTCGTCTTTGTGTATCGCTACAGCACCGCCGCCACCACTACACCACGCACAACACAACATATGCCCCAAGTATACGGTTCATGTAAATCACACACACGGTATATGTGTTAAATATTCAATTATTAGCTTTAGTAGTCCACCACTATTTGGTTTTGAGTTATGAAATGTACATCGCGATTTAATAACTTGCAACTCTGTGTATATTCCAGGTTAATAGTCGATAGTTCATATTCAAGCTAATGTCAGATGAGTGTCGCTGTAATCCGAAGTGCCAAAATAATAGTTCTCCTTTTTTCTCACAGAGGCTGAAGGCTAAGTTTTCATATAGTTACGCTTTAAATAGAAAGAGCGCGTTTTGTATACATGCTAAGATTCATTTTTATGTTATTTTTAAGCTATACAAAGAGTAATTTCTATCTACCTTACGACCTGCCTCGTACTTACACGAGGCTTTTTAAATCATAACGTATGGTTCCTACACCAAAATACTAAAATAAAAACTATCAAGGAACACTGCGCTATATCGAATAGTTTGAAAGATGCTAGGTTTAGTATAACATTCTATATGCCGAACGTATGTTTGTATATTTTTCAATATATGTGTTTTTGCTGCTTCGAATTATCAAGGCCTCATGACCTTGATAATTAACCTGTAAAGGTATGAACCTGTTTTCCAATTTTTAATACACTGATGGACAGCCATAGTTAAGTTATTTCACTATTTGCATGTTTGTATTCAGTTGTTCAGATTGAAATGGTTGTATTCGACAAGAGCATATAAATTCGAGTGTGCTTAGTTGGTCGTAAAATTTCCGCGGCGCACACAATCGCAGCAACTCGCGTCTACAATGCCGCTACATTACAATTTTTCAAAGCAGACACAAGCGACAGAGCATAACAAAAGAGCTAGGAAGTCGCAAATAAACGAGCGCTGCGGCAAGCAAAGGTGGTGCACGCACACCACCCATGCAGCCAGCACCGCACCGCCGCCGCCGTTGCGCCACCGCCCTACAACTAAACGCTTATACGTCTACATAATCTTAGATTAGTCTATTCGTAGTGTACACATTATAAAAGCCGTAAAACTATTTTAATTTTGGAATCAACGAGCCAGTAAGTTAAGTAAGTACATCACAGTATATTTCGTAGAAAACACCTAAATGGGTATGTATTAAATTGAAATACATATGCTGGATCCAATTTGTGTAATGTAAGTTTCGGAGGATGTGAACTTTCAAAAAGCTCGAAAGGTTAGTCGGTTGGAAGGACTATCCGTACATTAAGAGCTTTTCGGGGATGCAATGAATACGGGGAGATTGGGCTGCGCGATAGAGCCTTAGGCGTGCGGCCTCTCACCGCCACCGCCGCCACGAGTGCGCTGCCCAAAGGCCCGTACTCTTGCAGGCATCGTGATATTTACCGTAAATCCGGTGATTTCCTGCAACGCTATATTAGTAAAGAAGTTCTAGTGCTGTGACGACAAACATTATTTGATTGTTTAGGTACATCACACGTTTTTCAATTTATGCTACATATAGCTATTAAAGTGTATACACACTTTGATACCTTACTTACCTTAGCTAAGCGCAAGTTAGGGATACTGAGATAATCAATTTCATGATAGGAGAAAAAACACAATACTTCTTTTCCAGTTTCGGTATCTTTTACTACAGCACCAAGTTTAAGTGAATGCTAAAGGTAATAAATAATGGCAACTCAAAATAAAAGAATTTCGTTCATCAATATACTATATAAGTAATCAAATTATGCAGTAATTACACAGATATCTGTATGGGTGTACACATATATTTACAGATTGCTGTATAATTTTATTTACTTACTAGCTTTCCGCCCGCGGCTCCGCCCGCGGGTATATCGGTTATCGCGCAAACCCATTAACCACTTTTTGCGCAATTAGATTAAAACTATCTTATGTCCTTCCCGGATCTCAAACTATTTCCATACCAAATTTCATCATCCTAATCGGTCCAGTAGATCGGTTATCGCGCAAAACCATTAACCCCTTTTGCGCAGTTGGATAAAAACTATCATATGTCCTTC
Source organism: Plagodis pulveraria (assembly GCA_963890685.1). NCBI lineage: Eukaryota > Metazoa > Arthropoda > Insecta > Lepidoptera > Geometridae > Plagodis > Plagodis pulveraria. The sequence goes on from OY982950.1 coordinate 11,010,854, forward strand.
CCGGTGTTTCAAACTATTTCCATACCGAATTTCATCCAAATCGGTCCAGTAGTTTTAGAGCTTATTGATTGCAAACAATCAATCAAATCTTTCCTCTTTATTATATTAGTTTAGACAAAGAATCGAAAGTTTTATATTTCTTTGTATTGTGTAAGTAATATTAATGGTAAAGGTTTTGCATTATCTATCTATATGTACCATAAATAAATACCATAATAATTTTCATGCCCTAATCCCAGGTATCAGGGAATATGTTTTCACGAACAATGCGAAGGAAGATACAAAAAGTAAAATAAAAAAAATTATGTTTAGGTTTTATGGATAGCCGCTAACTTCGATTGGTATTTGTCGCCTTCTGCAATAATACTACGGGAAGATGTACATCAGCCCTATCTAAACGGGGAACTGCACGGAATTACAGTTAAAACTCTGAAAATATCAAATAAGGTGTGCTACTATTGCTGCCCACGACTGAACCCGCTTAAAATTTAGTTTTATGTTACGTTGCTTTCCTTAGGGACAAAAATATCCTTGATTCTAGGACCAAATTAATCTGTGCCAATCAGAAAAATCCGTGAAGAGTTTGCAAGCGGTAACATATATAATTTTAAAAAAAATTACTCATATAATGAGGATTGCCCAACGTCTAATCAAAGTCAATACATTTAAATAGTAACAATCTAACCGAACTAGATTGTTTAACAAAACGTTTGAGCACACACAAAAGTCACAACTTACATGAGAAATCAATATGTAAATTCAACCCCACGCAAATATAAAAGCATGGTGTTTACACGTTCCACTTGGAAACGATGGTTGTATATACGAAAATATCAAGAAACAATTCTTTAGAGCTGATACAATCATAAGACACAACGAGATTAACTAATTTTGCATAAGAATAGATCAGTTTTATGTGTTTTTCATGTTAGAAGTGACGAGGTGGACGAGTCTCCTGTTTGATGGTAAGCTTTAAGTCTTTCCATTTCAGTCAGTGTCAATATAAAGTAATTGGTCAAAGAAATTTCCATCGGTTAATTTTGCATCATATTGAAATGGTTACAGTATATGTATACTTATAAAGTATCTCAGAATTAGACCAATGTCGATCGCGAGGACAATAATATTCCGCTATATTATTACAAGTGCATGATACAATGTTACATCGAAATGTAATCGAAAAGTCGGCCGATGCCATTAGCCTTATCAACACATTATAGGCGACGCTTAGCATGATGCCCTATCATAACCAGTCCACCTACAAGTCATTAATCTAATTTCAGTGTTACATTTAGATCTATTTATGAAGTAGTTTTTAAAAATATCTTATATATTCAATTTCGTCAAATAATATGGCAGCGGAAGAAATTTTTTTTTGTTAAATATGTAGAAAACAATTTTTTTTCTTTTAATTTACTTTTTTAGTGATTCAAATACAGGTGATTAAAAGAGGTTGTAGGCGTCTTGTGCAAGTCCTACTTGGTGGTAATCCGTACAACTCGATGCCAGATTATTAGCACAGGATTATTCAGAATAAACTCGCATGGAGAAGAATGCCATTACAGCAGAACTTTACAGTTCAGTATTCAGTATCACGGATTTTACTCGACGACGACACTACGTGAAGCACTCGCCATATGACTGGTACTTCTCGTCACTTGATTGATATAATGGAGTGGACAAACATTATGCATCATACCGTTAAACTTCAATAGCAAATAAGGAGTATTTTTCTATCGTCTTTATATAAGATAAACATTTGTAAAACTGTGTATTTTTGATATTGATGTCCTTCTTTTATTACTGATACCTTTGACCACATTCTCATACGTGATAGCTTTCAGATATAATTCAGTTTTCTCTGCCTTTACATTTTTATCCTTAACGGTATTAGGACTGTAGTACCGTTCAATTAGAATATTACTTTAATTAAATCACGTCTATGTTTACATATGTTAAGTTACTTAAATAGGTCATGTAAAAAATTTGGACTTGTTACATCCTTGACTACATTGGTACAATATTTGTCTATAGAATCGCAACGCTATTACAAATTAAAATAGTTTTATGTAATAAGTTAGTTATTATAGTACACAATTTCCTTATTCCGTATCTCCTTAACTTCTTAAATGTATTTTCGGAACAAACTATTTTGAAATTGTACAACGACATGCACGTAAAAAGTCATAATTTTCATAACTTTCTGGCATTTCAGAGGGAGCGATTGCAGTTGCTACCACGCGGCAGCATGTGCTGATGCTAAAAGACCTCATTTGATGGTTTGACAGATATCGGAATCGCTAGAAACGACTTGCTAACGGGGGAGGTACTGTAAGCCCTAAAAAAGATATAATATGTAGATGTACACTTAAGTAGAGTCATGTAATAATTAACAAGCAGTGTAATAATTGAAAAGTAACAGCTTTCGAATATAAAAAAATTTATCAAAATCGGTACGTGTAAAACACATTATAAAACACAAATTGAGAACCTACTCCTTTTTTTGAATACGGTTTAAAAGCTGTAAATCATTAATTAATTTGATGTAAGTATTTGAAGAAGTAACGAACCGGCCATGTCACGAACCTGTTCATTACAGTATTTAACATATATGCGTAATTAATGTCCACTCTAACTAAATGTTGTAAACTTAATGCGTTATTTGGCGCAAAACGTTTCTCTTATCGGAATCGAAGCTTTATAATGGGGTGGGTTACACATTAGATAATTTACCCTCTACAAGTATAAGTTTCACTAAAACTTGTATATATAATTATATGTACAACTTTTAGTGAAACTTAAAAAAAGTATAGGTATAAATTAATTAAAAGAGTAGAAAACCCGACTGCAAATTATTTATTTTCGTTAAACGTTTTATCGTTCCATAGAAATTAAAACTGCATATTCTATAACACTATATGCAGTTTTACTGTTTAGGGTTCAGTTGACGGGTTTTAAAACCCCACTCTAGAGGTTTGAAAGAATCTCACTAGACGGGTTTGGAAGAAAAAAATAATTTCATATGGCGTTTAAAATCCTCTAGTTTTAACATACATACATATACATTAATCCAGATAACATAACACTGATTGGGCAGTCGTGTAATAAAGAAATGTTTGGTGAAAATCAGTTATAGGTAGAACCGGTAAGAATAATAAGCAAAACCAAAATCAATCAGTGATTTAAGTTTCCTAAGAAAACACGAACTGTTCTACCAGTTTAAAAAAAAATTACTTAGGTGAAGCCAAAGAGGCACTATAGTCGTATAAATCGGACCTAATATTTAAATATGGTAAGCGTCACGCCTGTCTGTTACAGTTGCAGTGTCATAGTTCTAGATCTACTGCTGCACTGCGCTCATCACTTCAAGATGTTCAACTGTTCCGTAATAACACAATATAGGTATATTATGTAATGTGTTTACTAAAAAAATTACGTTATTTGTTCATCAGTGAATTTGGCCGAATTTTATTATTTGTTGTTTTGCTTTAAAGTTTATTTTACCCAACAAATTAGAAGCTTGCAATTATGACCAGTTTTAATAAAGAGCATTGTTTAAAAAAACACGTTATTTTACGGTACCTTAATACATTTTTATAATTCTCTAAACAAGTATGTTTTCACTTCACCGGAATTAAAAATCAACGGCAACTATTATCTATAGATTCAAATTTAAAGCCCAGTTATACAATAGGTACAGTTCCCGAATTCTCACATTAAGTTCTAACAATAGAGGTACGATTAATATTTTCGTATAATACAATAATTAACTGTAAGCAAATATTGTGAAAAGAGAGTTGAAAATGTAGCGTAACGGGGTTATCTAAAGGAATTCGAACATAATGACAATGCTGATACTAGATCACAGCATCATCATCATTCTAATTTAGTTATCTAATTCAATAGCTACTTTGAAATGGTAGCTATTTAATTAGATATAGTTGAAAAATAATACACTATGAAGTATATTGTAGATTTCATATTTGTAACTGGATTGGATTGTATGTCAATATTCAGTTGATTTTCCTCGCTCACCGCTTAGCTTACTCAAACAGTTTTGGTGGACAGGCTACTCTTTCGGGCGCTTTATTTCATTTCATTTCGTAAATCTTTGCAGGATAAAAAATATCCTAAACACATTTATTTGACAATGACCATTCCAAGAAGTCTGGAGGCTTGAATTGAGTCCGGAGGACTGGCACCTCTCTTTACTAAGTCCATAATATATTAGGTGAAACTTCAGTGTTTATACACCTCTTTCCTACAGATATACAAGGGATTGCTACTGAATACAAAATTTCTTTAAAATAAAAATATATCAATCAATTTTTGTTTTAAATTTGATGATGGTATGTAGTTATATTAATATGAATAATTCAGTCCACAGTCCAGAGCTTTACCACGACAATAACCTACGCATTCATCTGTAATGAGTTATGAATGTAAATGAATGATATGATAGTCTGAATTATTTTAAAACCAAATTGAGATATGCTCGGTACACAATCATCATCAAAGCAAACAACTTTGCGCGCAATAATAAGGCGCTAATAAAAGATATCAACGCGTGTGTATTCAATTATTCGTGAACTACTTATATAAACCCTATGAATAGACATCAACGAATCCTATAAAACTACTTACACATCCAATAGTATTGAGGAGATATTGGACTTGTGAAAGTTGGAAACCTTTAAAGAAATCGTTGTTGAAAAGTTTTTTTTAAGTATTTTAATAAAGATTCAGCTTTACAGTGCGCATAGGAGACGTAAATGCAGATCCATAGTGTGAAAGGATTATTTAGGTACCATCTTGCTCAATTAGGACTCGTAATCTCTAAACAATATATACCGTTGTACATATACACAACAATCAAGAAATGTAAGCAGATAAGCACTTACTATTTGCAACTTAAGATCTTTCCCTGCCGCGGCGGCCGCGGTCACTGACGTTGTCACCGGAGACAACCATTGGTGTAAGTTTATGTACCGTTTTGGTAAAAGTTTTAAAGAAACGTCTGCCTGTGCATAGGCCCTTTCGAGACACGCCGCAGCGGCTCCATCGAGAGCGAGCGCCGGCTCAAGTAGGGCGCCACCGCCCTCTAATACCACCATCTTCGCAACAGTAAATTCACAAGTTCAAATAACAACACCAAACACTACAAGTCACGGATTAGTTGTCGCGAGTCGTCGCTACATGCTGGGTGCGCTTAGCGCGGCGTGGCGTCCGAGCGGCGAGAGTCGCGGAACTGGCGCGAGCGGCGCACCTGCCGCCGCCGCCACCACCGCGCCGCACTCTGCCCCTCCGCGCGCCGCGCACCGCCTACACCACAAAGCAACAACACACCGTTGCTGTACCATGAGCGGTCGCCCTGTATCCACAAAGCTTTGCAGACCGCTTTCGTCCCACTTTCAGAACTCTCGATTCTCGATTATCTAGGCCGGTTTCGTGCCACTAGATACGTTTGATGCATTTAAGCAAAACTTGATCTCAATTTAATACAACTCCGGCATATATATCTGTACCTACAGTTTAAATCATTTAAGCTAGTTTGGTTAGCTGCTACGCTAGGAGTCAATTAATAGGCTGTTAAAACTCGGTTAAGGAACAACAAACAAAATGTTGGTCCGTGTAGGCGAATGACAATAGGAAGTCCTATGAATGGAACTGGTGGAAATTGGCCAATCCAAGTTTAATATCGAGGTGCTTTCATCGACGCCACTTGACCGACTTTGTGGGTCCCTCCCCCTTAAATATTTCAAACATTACGTCTCCAAACAACACCAAGTTCCGAACAATTATCGAACTCCTGACAATTAACGACCCGTAACTGCTCGCTCTCAACTTTCTTCAAAAAGCAATCGCAAGTTATTTTACCTATGCTAGTATAAAATATAAAAAAAAAACATTTTAGTTCAAGTTTACCCATCGACAGAAATGCGTGATTCGAACTTCAATCCAATTCAGAAGAATGTCCCCTAGAGAAATATTCCAAAACAATGATAAAAGTTGCGAAAAAATTCGATTCCGTCATATCACCATGTAGGAAATGTACGTTAGTATAGCATGCGATAGAGGTCTTAGAGTTACACGGGAAAAACCAATGATATTTTTACATCGAGTTTCATGGTCTATAAAATACGTGCACAATACAGATACAGTTAAGAGTGCGCCTACACCGCTAAAATTAATTTACCATAAACACGGGTATTAATAGACGCGAGACAATAAGCCACCCCCGCGAACTAGTCGCTGGTGTAATGTCTCTCAGCACGCGACCGCACCGCGCCGCACCGCCACCGTCGGCACCCCGTCTCCGACCTCGAACGTGCGCCCAAACATTTGCATACAACCCTCATGATCAGATGTGTCACTATCGCTACAAATCAGGTCGGTTAACCAGACCGGGAACCTGAAAGGGCTTCAAACATTGAGTGCAGTTAAAACTTGTATTGGTTAAATTCGTTAGGTTATACCGAAGTGATATGAATCTACTGAGGTACAAAATGATGGTTCCACAGTTAACGTTTTAAGACCAGCACATCAATTATTTCGGAATTCTAAAGGATTTTAAGAACAAGTGAAACCTCGACGTTCCCTGCCATTCAGGACAGCATAATTAACTTTCTTTTCTACGGCAATGTCAAATGAAGCATTATAAATTAACTTAGTAATTATATGGCTCCAAGTTTCAGAAAATAGCACCGATCTAATGACAAGAAACTTTGCAAATAAAGGCGATGTTGACAGTAGAATCACGACACGAGTTTACTGGTGGGGAAGTCGTTAAAGACTAGAATCATCTATATAAAAACACTTTCGGGTATTGTTGTTATAAATAATACTATAGGTACTTTGAATAAAACAAAAAAACATTTAACATAAATCTGCATAAAAGTCAGTTCAAATTCAAATCATCAATGATCAAAAGATGGGCAATATTCTCTAGAAAGGGCTGATTTAGACTGATTTATTATGATTTCAGCACTACAATTTCGACAGGAATGGAATATTTGAGATTTTAAATTTATTTTCACTTGCCTGAACGAATAACGTCAGGATTAGAACTGGTCCCGTATTAAGGGCATTTCAAAGTTTCTACAAATATTATGGGTAAATAAAATTGAATCCGTGGATAATAGGAAAGGAGCGATGAGTTTTTAACAGAGATCGCGAGTCACGATGGACAACGGAGAGTCAGAGTGGTGAACCGACACTCGGCCGTGTATCGGCTCAATTATTCACACGGGTGGCCCCGCGCCGCCGCATCATCCGCTTGCTGCCAAATTAAAAGTAAATAACGAAATGAAAACAAGCGGCCTGAGCCACAAGGGACTCGCAAACCTTTTACCGCTGTCGAGTAAACAACTGCAGCTAAACACACTTCATCATTCTATCGGCTATCTGTTTGCGAATTCAGATAAAATTGCTAAAATTCAACTGCACTGTATTGATTGTATCCGACTGCTACAACATAAGGATGAATAAAAAGTGCAACCCTAACGTTTTAACTTATTGTGTGACTTTGTTTTTATGATGTAGGCACTTCATGTATTGTTTTCTTTTCCAGTGGATGCATCTGAATATCTTTGGTAACAAATATTTATACGCATTTGTTTTAAGATGTCCTTAAATATCTGCATTTAATAAAGATTTATTAAATATATTACATATAGTTTAACTAAAATGCAATTTAGGTATACAGAAAGACAACAAAATTCAGGAATTCAGAAACAAAACGAAGGCCACAACACTGCAAGAGCCAAAAGCCCTATTCTCGGCGGAGAGCAATTTCGAAGAACAATGAACCGGGATGAATAGCACCGAAGTAAAAAGTCTATTTACATCATATGCACATTTCCTGCAATAACATAAAAACAGCAGATATGGTGTTGTTGCGTGTAGACACGCAGCTAAGTAATTAGTTGGAGAACATTAGAGAATCAAAGGCCCAGTGGGTACCTCAGAAATTAGCAGGGCTTTTAAAAATTATATAAGTACCTACTAACGCAAAACATGCTCCCCTAATTCATAGAAAAAAAAAATGATGTTTGTGACACAGTTGAATTAGGTAAAATATTAGAAGCGACTACGAAAGCTCTTTGGGAAAGTAGGCAGGACGTCAAAATGGAGCTAGAGTGTGCGGGATCATTAGCAACAGCAGTAGGTGACGTCGGGCAAGACATGTGAGACAGTAACGAGCGAGTCATCGGGGGACATAAGAGCTGCCCCTTGTGGCGAAAATTGTCACACAACAAACTATGTCACGGGTGTGTCATTATTTGGGCATGGACGCGTGCTAGTGACGCTTTGTCAAAACATACGGTTTATGAAAAACGCAGACTATCGCCTCGCCACATTCTCACAACTACTCACGGCCTATCTCTGACTCGAGACAAAATTCTTTAATATATAAATGTTTTTCAGATATCAATTTGTGAACTGAATAAGTTTTTTTTAGGTCACGTGCAACCAAAACATTAATAACAAAATTATAAAATAATATCAATTTGCTATTTTGAGTGGGGAAATAACTATATGAGACAAGATGTACTTTACACAAATATTCAATGATATTATTTTAACACAATTAACCAAATCCTAATTTACGTAACATAGGTAATTCTGAAAATGTAATATAATAGTTTCTGTGGACAGCTTTTTTTAAAATTTGTCATCCTATCTACTATACAAAATAAGAGCGCAGACGACAAATTCAAAATGGATCAATTTAAACGGACGGACAGTCGAGGCTTAGTAATAGGGTCCCGTTTACTAGTACGGAATACGGAACCCTTAAATCTGGCAAATTGCAGGTCAGACATTCGCCAAGAATTTTGACTCCATTAATATAATAACGTTTTTATGTTCTGTATTGGTACGGAACCCTACGAGGGGAGTAATACTCGCACATTCTCGGATTTTGATGGTTTGTTGTTGTATGTTAGATATTGGACTATAATCATCCCAAGTTGGACGATTTTATGTATTGTAAAGATTTTTGTTGTTTTTTCTATCGTGAAAAATAGAATATATATTATACACATAAACAAATAAAAATCGTGAAAAACCCCTTTATTGTATGGGAACCTCGTTTAATTATTATTTGTATGCATAGGGTGGTAGGGAATTTTCCGAATACCCGCCTGGCTAGCTTGTTAGCTAATTCCACCACGCCCTCAAACACCCTCAAGTAGAAAATCTGTCGCCAACCACCTAACGGTGTGTTCCGGCAGAGTTAACTGCTTAAAATCAGGTGGGCCTAGTGAGCGTGTGGTGTCACTATCCCAGAAAAAAAACTTGAGACCTCTGGTGTTGCAGATGTAAATTGCCCGCCTTTAATTAAAACGGATATAAAACTCTCAGGAGTCATCTTAAAATGCTGAACTATATACCAAACCAGTCAATATTTGATACCTCGCTCAGAATTAGAACAAACCAATCACATGTCTCAAGAGCTGTCTTAGGCGGGCAAACAGCGAACGGTTTGGAGTTTTGTGACCAGAGTTCTGCGGTCTGCATTTACTGTGAAGTATGCAATCGCTGCGGGAAAGACCTTATCTTATATATGACTTTTTCGTAAAAATCGTGGAAAGATAACAGTTTGCAACTTGTGACCTGTAATATGATTAAGAACCATCATCAAACATTGATTACAGAACTCGACCGCTCGCTGTGTGTAGTATCTACCTACAGAGAACGCAAAACTGTGAACTTTTATGTTGCTCGCTGTGAGCTCGATGCGAGCAGTGCCGGGGCGATGTCATGATATGCAGTTTTTGACAGATGTTCCATACAGTAAACGTCAAAACTACATCTTAAGATCGTTTTCAGCTTTGAGAGGCATTCATTAATACGAACCTTAGATACGGATTCTTGAGAGCGGCGATATATGAGATACTGTAAATATATTTATTCATTTAGCGACGGTATTAAGAACAGGTGAGACCATGACTAGGATCGGTTCATCAATACAGAACTTAGTCTATCTAGGGCTCATTTTTATAAATGGCTCATTGTACAGTAACTCCTCACTCATATTGACGAAAATGGTCGCATGCCGCTCATTTGGCACAGTATTTCCCTTAGTAGCATTTTACGAGTTCGTCGAACATGAGGATATGGAATAGTTCCTATATTTTTAAGCCGGGAACTGTACGTGTGTCTCTCTAGTAATGTAAAGATACGAATATTTATGAGGATTTATTGATGAAGCCGTATATTTGAAAAGATATAATAGTATGTTATAAATGTGTTGTGTTGTGGAAAGAATGTAGGAAGTGATGAGCCCCGAGTAGTCGCTACCGCTACCGCGCCGCCACGCAGCGACGGCGATGGCAAGCCGAGCACGACAGCGAGTTGAACGCCCGTGGGGCAGCCGAGCGTGACAAGTACGGCTTCTCACCTCACACATACGCGCCTAACTGCTGACGCAAAATCTTGTTAAAAGCCTCATATAAACAATGGCCGATTGAGACTCTTAGTTCGGGTATAAAATATCTTTATGAGTAAAAGAGCTGGGTTACTTAATGAAAGACATTATAAATTGTAAGGATGAGTCTCGCGTATTTGGTTTATTCATTTTATGGCTTCGCTAATGAATTCAGATCATCAACAATGAAACTGAGGGCTTTACGAGCCGTGAAGCCTAAACAGATTTGTGTGACAAAGCAATTTCGCACATAACAAAACCACCGAATCGAAACAACAATTACGCGAGTCAAAGCAGGTATCTACGAAAAGCGCGGAGATATAACAAATCGGTGGCGTAACAAAAGAGGCTTTCTCGCGGCCATTACGACGGGATGCACGGCGGCACAAGCGTCGGCGGCGGCGCGCCGTCGGGTGGCGGAGTGCGATTAGCGTATGCGGCACAGGAGGTGCCGGCCGCTCCCCAGAGGCCCGCCCAATTTACGATTGCCGCAAAGAATATCTTCGAGTAGCCATTTTTGGAATTCGCTAGGCCACAGGCCACACCAGTAGGTTTCTATAGCCTGCGAATGTTGCCGCCAGTCATGGCTTTTTTGAATACGCGCACAAAACATAAAAATTATCGCAAGCAATTGAATAAATAAAAATTCTTGAGAGCCTTCGGAGTGAAGGTAGACGACAGGTCGGTGTGGGAACCGTAATAAGGGCTACCATAAAATGTTACATTAGGTAACGGCGGCTTCTGGGGCAGCTATAAATATCTCCGTTCGGAAGTACGGGCAGAGTCCCGCGGGAGCAAGACACGTCGCCGAGACGCCGCGGACGTGTCGCACGAATAAAAACATCTCTCTCACTTGAGTTCCTCAAGAAGCGACCTCGCGCCGCCAATCAATATCACTTAGCAATAACTGCGACTTCTCCTATATGACCATTATTTTTATGAAGCGAGGTAGGATAGCGAGGTAGGATTACGAGCACTGCCACTGCGGCATCACTCAGTATTTTCATTTCTTTTTCAGCCCACTTAGCATGCAAGGTTGTAGTTTTTTACTTCTTGCCTGGTTTATCATCCTCTGTAGGGCAAAACTGAGGCAAGGATAATAGTACATACATACAAAAATCAGTGCAAGATGGGTGTGCCCACACCACCGAAGAAACAATCACGAATTTATGAACGTTGTAGAGAGCTTTTAAAGGTTTTGGGGTGAAAATCCCACACGTGCTTTCGATGCGATCGAAACGTTCGCTCCGTTCAAAAATCGTTACCGGAGGCGAAACCTGAGTGCAAACAGGAGTCAATGCAGCTGTGTGTCTAAAAAAGTGCAGAACCTCCAAAGATGTTCAACGCAATCGGTCGGAGAATCAAGGTCACAGTATTCTGGGACTCAAAATCAATTGTTTTTATTGAAAATACCAAAAAAAGACAAAGTATAAGCGCAGCAGTTTACACAACCACTATGCTTAATTTGAAAAAGCAATTAAAGAAGTGGACAGACTGCCCAGTTAGTTAGGACCAACTTCGACAAAGAGGTCGCCCGAAGAATCCAGCTCGGATGTACGGCGTTCGGGAAATTACGTGATATTCCGGAACAACGAAATTCACCATAGAACAAAAGTCACTGACACCGGCTTTAAAACCGGCTGTATTTTGAAGTGGCAATGGGCAGGCCACATTGCTCGATGTGGCCTGCCCATCTACTAGGTGGACAGACGACAACGTGACTCTTTAAGTCGCGGGTACGCAATGATTATAAGTGGCTAATAGTCGTTCATGGTAACGTTATATGGGGTATTCTTTGTTCATCCGGGGCGGATGATGATGTTCTATAATAGGTCGAAGTCGGCGAAGGGACGGTGAAAGGACAGTTCGACGATGAATAGGACGAAAAACCGTCCTCTGCCAACAATGCTTATACCATATATGTATAGCCGAAACGCATGATTGAAATGAGGACCAAGGTAGCTTGCCAAAAGCTGAATGTTTTTAATAGATATGATAAGTAGTATACCTATCTTTGACTTTACTATTTGTTAATAAACATAAGCATTTTATACATAAACTTAGTATGTACTAGCAGTTAATATATCAGCTATCAAATACTTAGAATGTTTTTAAATTTAAAATGTTAGTAAAATTATCGGTAATTTTCTATTGATTCTATTTTAAAACATTGAATACGTGGTTTATACACATGAAATGTAACGTTCGCACGCACGTAAATCGAAACATCCATAAAGGTAATATGGACTGGTGTGGTAGCTTTCGCGAGAGAAATGATCTCGGTTTCACTCGTAGGTGGCTCCATAGTTGCTTGTGAAATCTATACAATTTACTAAATTACATTAGTTTTACCTGCCGCGTATTGTGTTGTAATCTTGTGATATTTATGGAAATGCGATCCATTCGGACATGTAAGTTACAAGTTTTCATATTATTCTTCGTTCCCTTAACCCGGCATGACATGTATAATTTGACTCCGTATATCCCTTCACGTAATACATCCACACTTACTTCAGACTTTCAATACCCTCTAGTTTCAAAATATCACACCAAAACTTTAAAAAATATTTCATCCCATGCCAATTTTCAGGTGACGTGACGTGAGATTTTCAAGATTTTCATCTTGAGAATTCACATTGGTCACCTTTGTTGCCCAACTCTTTCAATATCATACATTATTTTTTTGTTGGAATAGTGGTAAGTACTTTAATGATTGTCCCGTAAATATTGCTGATAGGTAAACTTTTTACCACAATCTCGCCTGGTGAAAAGTGACGTCGAAGGTGTTAGCAGGCTTAACCTAGAATTACTGGCTCTTAAGGACAGCTGCCGGAGCACACCATTAAGTGCATGGCGACTGATTTTTTACTTGAGCGTGGTTGCTAGCCAGGCGGGCATTCGCAAAATGCCCTTCCACCATGCAGTGAAGCTCAGGCCCGCGGCGGGATTCGAATTATGGTGCTGCTGCGTCGCAGTCCATAGCCAGCCAATGCCACTGAGCCATCACTGCTTCAAAAGTCTTTTAAGTCATCGGTTTTGTGGTTCAGAAATTCCAGACATCACAACCTAAATACTTCGTTCGAAAGAACTTGAAACCAGGAATGTAAAGATCCTTTGAACTTACGGCTCATTTTAAGCTGGCGCTCGCACTTTATCGTATAGGCATAATACATATTGTCAAAGTCGGACCACTCCAAAAGCTGTAAATATAGGTAACACCGCCATAATATACGGATACATTAAGTACTGATATTGCATACTTATACAGGGTTATCAAGAAAAGGAATATGAACAACATTAACCACGAGGGTAAACCTAAAAATCATGAAAAAAAGTCAGCTTTTCTATACTAAGGGTCCATTTAAGCGCAGCTAAGGTACGGAAATACTGTGTTTTTTGTTTACTCTCATTTGGCTTAGCTTCCTGAGATCTCTTAATTGACATTTTCTTGTAATCTTAGTACTTATCATTATTTATGGTTTTTATTACTCAAGAAATATTTGTTTTATTCATGGGCATCAACGATAATACCATTGTACGAGTATTATTGGCGAATTTTGAGTTTATCTATCTATAATTATCGATATACGAGGCAAGAGGCTCAAGAAGGCAAAGCTTAGCTTACTGTATCATGCGGTTTGTCCACTGCTGAACACAGCCTCACCCACTATGGGAGGGTTTGCAATAATCCCCTCGATTGGAAGGCGTCTTGGGGATCGCAGTGTGAGATATCAATTTGTCAGAACGCGCTGCTGCCCACCCTCTGTAGTGTTACCCTTAGTCGCCTCTTACGAAACCCACTGGTAGAGATGGGGGAGTGACATTCTAGCCCGGCACCCTTATTTAGTTTTGCAAGCTTGCTAAGATAAACTTCTAAAATTTGGAACATTCGACACAATCATTTTTTTTAACCAACTATCTTTTGCCGGATACATTTCGGGGACTGCGCAATGGAAGTGCACAATCTTTTTTTTGTTATGCCTTATTGGTTAGCCTTTGACCACTTTCTCACCTGATGGTAAGTGATGATGTGGTCGAAGATGTTGTTCAGGCTAACCTAGAAGTATTACGTAAGTGTATTTTCGTTCTACCGCCAAACACAGGAAAGCTCGGCGAAAAGACGCCGTTTTAAAATCGAAATTCCAAACAAACGCACAAAGTACTTGGCTTCAAATTTATTGTGCAAACAGAGAAGAACTCTCTGAGTTACTTAACTACTGTCTTCTGGAAAATACTCCCTGGGAGTTTCCAAATCCAAAGTAAAAAGCTCCTTTCTGAGCTATGCTTTACTAAGAGTGCTTCACCGCAGACCACAGGGTTGCTTAATATGAGATAAACGGCATGCGCAAATGTGAATAATTAGTCTGCAGGTACGGCAATCGCGAACGAAGTCGCAGGTACAGCTAGTTAATAATAAATTATATGTCGTTAATGATTTTACTTTGTTTTAGTCTTAGACTTCCATTTAAATTGGGAATTACTCTACTAATAAAATAAAAGCTATGATTTCAAAATTAACTTATACAGCTTGAAAGATATAAAAAAATTGCGGACTTAAGAACTGCACTAGCGACCTATTATGCATTTGCTTTGTCACGATTAAGCTACGGTATTATTCTATGGAATTAATTTGTTATCATCCAATGAAAAATAATACGTATAATGTTTAATATTCAACAGATAGACAAGTATATTATTATAAGGCCTATTTTAAAAACCACAATACACTCTTACTCTATCGGCATACTTATGTATTTTTGAAATCTGTAAATTCGTGCGTATCCTAATATTTTCACAAGATCGGTAGTCATTTCTAAAGTTACACGTAATAAAATATTCAATAAGCTGCAAGCACAAACCTTCCAAAAAAGAGTTTAAACAATTATTGATTTATAAAACTTATTACGAGACGAATATTTGAACGATAAATAAATAAATATTGAAAATACATAATAATTATACATTTATATGTAATTATTTATCATTGCACATATTTTGTTTTAATTTTTTTATTACAATTATTTATTCATTTTCACTTATTAATTAAATTATTTCGTATCTGTGGCTTACATAAATAAAAATATATCAATGATTATAATCAGATATATATTTTTTATATAAAAAAAATCCTTCTCTCTCCTAATTGTATCACGGTAATCTACAGAGTAACCAGCTATAGAACACAATAAAGTATTGAGTATTAATAAAAACTATTTGAAATAAAATAAAACAACATAAGTTATCTAATAATAATTGTATTATTAAACATGGCAGTGAAACAGATTGCTCGTTGCTGAAAACTCAAAACCCCAACAAGTTGAATAAGTCAAAATCATCAAATCACCTTAGCAGAGCCAGAGAGTAAACAGAGGGAGACCCACAAATTGCTTGCGTTATTAAGCGGGCCTTAAAAGTTTAGGGCGGGCTTAGTTTACAGAGGTAAGCTCGAGGTTAGCCTAGGTGAGTTTGTTTTAGCAGAAATGTCAACAGAACATGACCAAGTAACGGACCACAAGAATGAATTAATTGTGTAAGAGGACATAAATAAGTAATTACCGCTACTCAAAATGTTGTTAAAGATTTTGCCGTTATTAATGATGACGTTCAAATTCGTCATCTAACTTGAGGAGTTTAGAATAGTACGCAGTGCAATGATGTGTGCAAGAAGGTAAAGTTGATTAGTTACAGCACATCAAGGTCCCAAGCGGGGCAATATATGCTCGGTGCATGTCCATCAAATGTCACAATCAATTACCGCAACGGCTCGCTTCGCCTCACACCCCTCAGCCGAGCGCTCGCCTGCAGGGTAATTAAACTGTCGTGTCGAACCTAACACACATTTGCTTATGAACATATTTACTAAGATGTTACAGTACGAAAAGTCATCTACACATGCATAATGGCAAGACAAGTACTCAGAATTACTATCGATGTAATGTATCAATTCAGACGTGCTGATTATTAAACTAGAACTGATTATGATTGTATAATATAATTAGGTATAAAAACTAAAAATATAACACTAAAATATAAAAAAAAAAATAATGCACTTTGAGTACATATTTGCACGATGAAACACGTAAATAGAGGCCTTGCAGACTATGTAAAAGTTATTAGCATAGTTTATTTTTTATACCACAAAGGTAAAACAAGCATACGGCCCGCCTGATGGTAAGCAGTTACCGTAGCCTATGGACGCTTGCATGCACCACCAGGGGTATCACTCGCGCGTTGCCGACCCTGAAGAAATCTCTTCACGCCCTTTTCGAAGAACCCCATGCTGTACTAATTTTAAATGATAATTTACCTACCTAACAATGTCAATAACAAATATTTATACATGTACCTATAAATGCAAATTTACTGTATTGACTGTGACTATATCAGTGGCAAAAGCTAGTGGGGATTTCGACAATGTAGCCCTTTTTTACAGGCAAAAAAGGTATCTTATTATGTGCTACGTACGACAGCAATCGTTCAAATGACATAAAATTTGTTTCCAAAATGCGCTCAGAGAGTAAAACAAATTTCATTTTATAATTATCATAATTATGTTATACAATGAGAAGCAAAGTCGTGAACGGCTATCTAGATCGTCACTAAGAAATCGTACTAGCTTGTCGAACGATTTCTTCCGAAATGAAGACGGTAAATTACGAGTTAGTTGATTATTATTCGCATAACGACCTAGACTTAACTCAGCTGAAAAACAATCTGTGAAGCGAGTAAATGAATTTTAAATACGAGTGCGGAACCTGGAGGGTCGGTTACGGCGGCCGAGGCGCTCTAAGTTTTGTCATTGTTTCTATATTGCGCGGGGCAATTAGTCCAACTCGGACGCGACTCGACTCTTCGCCCGTCCGCTCGTTTCGCTCCCGCCAATCAAATTAACAAACCATTCCTGACGCAATCGAACTCTCACTAACGATCGAAAGAATTCAAATTGTATAATATTACTTTTAACCATAATCAAAGCTATGGAGCTACTATTCTTTCAAAAATAAAATATGTAAGGAAACAAAAAGCTACAGAAATTAGTAATTCATTATTTTTTTTCACGTCAGACCCAGAGTTGTAGGCAAATAAAAAGAGTGGGTGAAGGTATTGGATAGATAGTTGAATAAATGTGTGCGCGTATCTGAGTGTATGTATCTGAGGCTCGAGGGTGAATTGATATAAGTGAAAGTAAATTAAAGAAGATTTAGAACTGAATTCGAGTATTGTACTTTTTACTTACCAAATTATCAATCAAGACACTTATTACAGGGTTTGAATAAGTTGGTACCTATACAATTTTTGGTCCAAATAAAAAATTAAGTCGAGAGTAAACATAGCTTGGACATGTACCTACCTAACCAGGTGTTCAATCACCTCTTCTAACACCCTCAAAACTTTCAATCGAACTTCCAACCTATTCTCTATAATACCTACTCTTTAAGGTAAACCGGTCTAAAACCAAATCCACGGATACAAAAAAAATTGCATATTAGGAAACAAAGGTTTGAGTAAGCGGACTTTAGGTGTAGAGGACGGTTAAATGCATGTCGTAAGAGGCGGTTGGCGGACATAATGAATGATAAACACACTTTTTTAGAAACACGTATTTCGGAATTTGCAAAGGTAAAGTAAAGGTTATTTGATGTTAAGTTGTTGTAACCTTAGTAATCATTGTATAGTTTAATACAATCTATTTACTTGATTTTCTGAAAATAATGCCAATATACCAATAGTATGTTAATATTATAGCTGCACTATGATATGGTTATGCTTCCATGTTACGGAACCTCTAGCGGTAAATGAATGAAGAAGCTGCGTAGAGTGTGTTGGCACAGGGGGTCTTCTCACATGGCAATTAAGTGTACGTTAATCCAGTAGGTTGCGAGAGCCGGCGGCGGCAACGGCGACATCGCCGGCGCACACGGGCGGGTGGTAATTACTACGGTCGATGGGGCCGCAGGGCGCGGACGATCTCCTTTCAGAAGGATCGCGTGCAGCGCGACGGACGCCCGTTTTAAACGCTAGCGAAGAACCCGTGCCCCATCAGATATCATGCAATCAAATTCGCGATCTACATGCTTCTACGTCGGCACCACCCCTGGACTGACGTCACGCCTGCAAGTTTATAGTGCCAGCTAACTACTTGGTACAAATTCAACTAGTACCTATTCCTCAAACTCAAGTTCTTGTTGAGTTGAATATATAGTTTTTAAATTAAACTTAAAAATGGTGTCATATATCTTACTACAGCTAACAGCAGTTTTTTATTGTTGCTTAGTTGGCTTCTCAACTAATCAAGGCATTCGCCGTCGCCGTCGCTACGGTGCGAAGCAGAGTCACGCGATCGTTTTATCGCACACCTTCTTTCTGCTTTATAGACAGATAAAGTTTGTTTAAAAATCTCGCATGTCTTGACAACATTGACGTCCTTGTCGTGACAAGTGGTGTAACCCTCAACATCCTAATATGAACAAAATACTCGTAAGGGGTTCCGAAAATGCCGAAAACAGTTTCGGAACTTTCAGTCGTCTAGACATTAGTCATTGTTAATATTGTTGTCTTATTTTTCAACTATTCATAATAAATATTACATTTATATCACATATTAAACAATGACAAACTATATATTGCATAAATAACTAAGCCTGGCCTCTTTAGATATAAATTTGATGAAAACTATGATTGTCTACTTAAAGCTCGTACAAATAGCGAAAGAATTAAGTGTTGGAGATAAAAAATCCCTCTTTCGATCCATACAAGTCAATTTGGTATCAAATATAGTAATGGAGAGTAACGAGCATGATTTATTCGAGGCAGCAACGGTATCCGCGCAAAAGCACAATTATCGGCCCGCGGGCGCTCTCAATTACGAAGAGGCGCGCCCGTGGGAACACCTCCGACCCGACCGGACCCAACCACAAATCTTTTAGTCTTACTGTCTTACGTTACGTCGAACCCAACAAGTTGCGAATGGACGAAGTTAAACCAAAACTGGCCGTTTTCGAAATGAATTAATTTATTTAAAAAACTATTAAACCACGAAAAAGTAACTTTTTCTATTGTGTGCTTTGATTTATTTGGTACGGATTATATAAACGATTCGTATGAAGAACAAATTCAGTTGGAGGATCGCGCGATCGGGTCGAGTGCTGCGTTTTAATTTGCGGGGCGACATAGAGTGGAGTCCGTGCGATGGTTACGGAGGACACATCGAGTGCCTTGCTAATTGCAGCTCCACGCTGCTTCATCGACACGACCCTACACCCGACATCTAAAATATGTACGTACTTAAATTTATTTTAACGCATAAAACTCTGTATTAACATCAAAAGTAAAGTCTATCAATTGAGGATGTGACCAGCTTTACGTATGAGTTAATGCGCGTTAAGGTACGTGAAATAAATAAGCCAAGTTATTATCTGTGTTCGCATGAGCATCTCCCTATGGACTCTACTGATAAGCTCTGAACGATCCGCAATAATAATATATCGGTGTGGACATTAATTACTCGATTCGGCACAGCGAAGAGTACGACAATCTAATTATACCTTATAATGGACTCCGTTGTATCAAAAGCAGAAGTGGGCGTTATTCGAGGTACCCCGAAGATGGTCTAATTTGTGAAGAAACAAATGAAACTGCTCCCCTCGCGTAAGAAAACGTTTTACAAACGGCGCGGCCCATGTAATCGGATAATAAAAAGGGCAAACGCGGTAAATATAAGATGAGGAAGACAGTTTTACGAGCACCACCTAATTAAGTGGTAAACCAAACAGAACGAAGTGAGCGTTTACAGTAAAAATAAACAGTCTAATGGAGTTCTCATAATCGATACTAAAGTATCATATGGATTGTCTGCGGAGCACGCGACAATTTCAATTGACCATAGACCTTTACAACATATTTTAAATGCAGAACATCAAACGTACGTAATAAGTAAATTATCATCAAATCTGAAATGAATAGTTTTGTAATTTTGTGTATTATCATTTAGCATGTTTTAGAAGAACATCGCAAATAAAAATAAAAGATAGTTTTTGAATCAAATACAGAAATGTTTGTGCAAATAGTGAGTGCGGGCCCAAAATAAAGTAGAAGAGCCGAGTGCGGGCGGGCGGCGCGGCGGCGGCGGGCGGCCGGCGTATTTCTGGCGCGCAGGTAGGGCGGGCGCGCAGGAATGCGACCTCACCTGTGCGTCTGATTCACTCGCGCTAAATCAGTGAGCTCAACGTATTCATTAGACATCACCTACTTTCGTATGCAATATATAAACAATTGCTTAGCTGTTCCAAGGAACGAAGAGAACCCGATTGTAGAAATTTAATTCAGTCATCTCTTGCTTATTATAGAGATAGATTTGACGCGATAAATCACAGTTTCAACAAGACGTTATCGGCGCAGGTCAAACACTGTGATTAACGGTTTATTTGTCGGTCTGTGCCAGTTTACGGGAATAAACATTAAATTCAGTACACCCACCCATATAAGCGAAGAGGGCGCAGACACGGGTCCGGCTTGGGGCGATTCATTAGCTGAACCGCGTCAAAGCAAACAAATTAACGCGACGGGCGTGTTTTACACGGTGATAAAAGGGCGCGAGGGCGAGTGCTGGAGCGCCAGCTGCGTGCGGCCGCGCGATAAATCTCAGATGCCGAGTCCGGTTTGTACCAGTCTTGAAACGGCCGGTCTCGTACTAGACTACGTCTTAAACAGAAGATGCTATGAAAAAGCATTTTGTTCATAACATCTTCGGCTTTTATATTGACAAAATGTATTTATATGAATAAAAATATATTTAATTTTTAATTTGAAAAAAAAATACCCTGTTTACGGACATTGTTTAATCCTAAATGTCTTGGATACGGATGATCACATTTTCGAATATAACAATGCTTTCGAATAAAACATACAGTAAGGAATTTGGCTAAGCCGCTTTGAAGGGACGAGGACACCACGTGACAAACAGACAGCCAAGGTTTTAAACTTATATAACCCTGAGTAATTAAACAATTTTAAACGGTTTAAAGTTGTTTAATTACTATGTGTAATAATCGCGAAAACCTAAGACAACATTATATAACCCCTCTTTTTCGATCAGAAGTGACAAGAAATATACAGCCTAATCGCGGACTTAGGGCGTTTTCAGTTCTGCGCTTTCAATGCCTACGCTAATTTTACTTAAGCATGTAGCTGTTCCGAAATTACCTACCACTACTACCGACTGATCTGAAGCTCACAAGTAAATCGGAATGATCATGAAGTGCAAAAGCACGCAAACGGAACATCGGTTCATGTCTTCAATGACAACGGAATTTCAACCAAAATAACTAACAGGAAAGTCTTGCTTCTCTATGGAATAATGTACAAACTTTTGTGGTTTATTATGATAGCAGTGACAGCTGTTTGACAGTCTTCACATTGCTGTACCTCGGAGTCGTGAGCGTTGTAGATAATGGCGGATGATGAAGTCAAGGATGTCGTCACATGGGTTTCTGTGTAGCCGTGAGTATATCACAAAACGATTATAAGCACGCTTACGCTGCTCTAACCATTTAGCGCAGAACCGAACGTGTCCTTGGCGACTCGTCATCGTGACGTCAGCTCCGGCTTGATCGGTTTGGAGGGAGGTATCATTGGTCAAAGTGTGCGCAAGGAGTTGATGGGCATCTTCATAGATAGGATTTTTTTCTCTTTGGATAGGCTTTCGAAGCTACAAATGTCAATTAGCTGAAAAATGTGATAGGTAATTGGCAGGTAGGTAAGCATAATATATAGGTAAGCGGCTGGTCGTGCAAACTATTTCAATTTGTGTATATCTATGTAGTAACCGCTTTAGATTTAAGGCCTACACATTGTCCTTGAGAGCTAATTTATATAACGTACAGTTCATACAAATAATACCTGTCTATTCTTACGGTGCATTTTACGTTCCTGACCAATTGAAATCAAAACTATGTACCGAACCATCTGCGTCGCCTGACATTTAGTTTTTGACGATTTGTGTCACCTCATTTTGCTATTCAGTACTACTATTTGGGAATCTGACATATGTGCATAAACTTACACAGCAAGGTACACTACGCGCTTGGAGCTAAGATTACACGTTCAATATGACTACAGACTGCAGGAGCACAATATCTGTTTATTTAAAGCAGTAAGTAAAACAAACTGAATTATAATATGTTTATAACCCAAACAAAAAAGCAGAAGGATATATATATAAAAAAGTTTTTAGTTTAATAGTACATGTCGGTGACCGATGCCCTACAAAAGGGCGAGCTCAAAATAAGGGTGCGATGATGGTGCCGCGCTTACCCCACGTGTGAATGGCTTCAGTTAATTAAGTTTAATCAGTTCCATTATGACTGTGTAGTGTAGACCATCTGGTTGTTGTTTTACGCCCACATATACTGTTACGAAAGCGAACCAAGCGTGTTACGCATAGCAAATGAAATACTACACCGGTAGGGAATCCGAATCTGGATATCTGTTAACGAATACTGACTGATTGACACGACAGCCTGTTTGAGTGAACGTGAGAATGTATTGACTTGTTGTAGAGCGCACATCAATACAAAGAGAACACTTATAGTATTGGTTTGGTAATACTTTTAATGTAAAGAGATTAACCGCTAATCGATAGTATACCGTTAACGATTTTATTGTTAAAGTTGATTCTGATTCACGATAAATAGAAATGAAGCCATACAAACTCGAATAATAGGAGTTACACGAATAGATAAGCAGGGTGCTTTTTTGTATTGTTTCACAAGGAATAGAGTGTAAAAAAAATACCACTCAACAAACAAATCCTGTTTATGCTATCAAAAAATAAAGGTTTAGCAACAGATCGAAACTTTACCTTACTCGCTGCTTTACTTAATTCACTAAAACAACAAAGACACTTTAATACATTCGCTACTTTCCGTTATTCGAAATTTTCTTGAATTTATCATCACTTTACATAGTATTCGCCATTAAAAATAACTCGGTAAAATAAATTCAGGATACATTTTCAAAATTATGTACATAGTTCAAAGATGTAGAAAGAAATACATCAAATGCGCACATAATTATAGCAAAGTAGCCGAATGACTGAACGAATCAGCTTCGGCTTTAGCCAAAACATGGTTGGAGTGTACCTGTAACGCCATACTATTGGTATTGCAACTTTTGTTTTTCCTGTCCTTACGCTAAGTGGAGTCGGCATAATTTATATACCTATACGAAGGTCTATATAGGAGGGCTGCACTAAAAGTATCGGGAATGGAACATTTGCACTGTTCCTGACATATTAAAATCTTTTTAATTGAAAACTCCTTGGTTTTAAAAATCAAATACCATTTATTTATTTAAAAAAAGATTCTCGGTCTTGTCACAAGGTTTTGTCAAACTTGTTTAGTCGTTGAGACACAAAAACAGTGTGTTGACCGGATGATTTCTGCATTTGGTGATTAAGCCCCATCCAAAACCACAATTTATAGCTAGTTTGCTGAATTTCAACGTGGACGTGTCAAGCTCAGTGATGATCCCCGTCAAGGTCGTCCAAAAACTGCAGTCACCAAAGAAAACGTTGATGCTGTGCGTAAGCTGATTGAGTAAGATCGACATGTGACATACCGCGAAATTCAGGCAACTTTAGACATTGGCATGAGTCAAATACAAATAATCTTGCATGAACAATTAGTTGTAAAAAAGTTGTTTTCCCGATGGATACCGCATTCGCTCTGTGAAGAGCAAAAAGCGGCTCGCGTTACGTGGTGCGTCAGCAGAACTCTCGAAAGATTCCACGCAGGATCTTTAAATGCTGCATACAACATCGTATCAGGTGACGAATCCTGGATATACGCGTACGAACCCGAAACAAAAAACTAGTCACGAGTTTGGGTGTTCGAAAATGAGTTAAAGCCAACAAAAATGTTTCGTTCACTGAGTGTTGCAAAAAGAAATGGTGACCACGTTTGTCTCCAAAACCGGCCATGTTGCTACTATTCCTCTTGAGGGACAAAGAACGGTTAATGCAGAATGTTATGCTAGCATTTGTTTGCCACAGGCCGTTTCTGAACTCCGTAAAGAGAACTGCAACCGCCGCATCATCCTCCATCACGACAATGCGAGTTCTCACACCGAGCACAGAACAAAAGAGTTTTTAGAGCAAGAAAACATAGAATTATTAGACCATCCGCCGTACAGCCCCGACCTAAGCCCTAATTATTTCTATACTTTCTCTAAAATAAAGAATAAATTGCGTGGTCAGAGATTTTCATCACCTGTGGACGCCTACAAAACGGCCATTTTGGATACCCCAACTTCCGAATGGAATGGTTGCTTCAATGATTGGTTCTATCGTATGGAAAAATGTGTCAAATTTCGCGGAGAATACTTCGAAATGCAATAAATACATTTTTAAATAGTAATGTTGTGTCACTTCCTTAATTCCTGAAATTTTCAGTGCCGCCCTCGTACCAAGTGACATAACAATCAGTTGAACCCATAATATTTCATGCAGGATACTAACGTCACCTTAAGATCAACTCCAGTACCTTCATGGCTCGTTCAATAATAATATGTAAATGAAAATCAAGAAACAGGCAAATCAAGTACCCAAAACGTTAACCGCTTCAAAGAAGGTTTTAACGTGAAATCGATATTTAAAGCGGTGGAAAAGTAGTGCCTATTGTAGGCAGATAGTCAAGTGTGGCGTGCCCCGCGACTATTAACGCAGTGTGACGGATCGGCCGACAGTATGCCACGGGGAGACTAGGGCTGTCTTAATTACTTTATTGCGTATAAAAAGCAAGCTTTTTCAGAGCCGCTTATACCTCAATTTTATTTTCATTGAAAGGCGCCCGCCCTACTTGTAATGTGGCTATTGTCATTTCCATTTCACAGCTCTTTATTTGAAACAATTTGTGTGTATCTTTCATTTTATCAGAAGCATGTGTAACTGAAGTAAGCAATGATGATGAATTTTCAATTCTTTAAAGTCCAGGAAGGTGATCGCTAATAATATTTTTGGCGGGTTCCTCAAAAATCTGGCATCCTTGTTTGTAGGGCGGGTGGAGGCACGGTGCGGCGGAGCGTACCGCGTGCCCGCCTCTCACGCGATCTTATCGCGCCTTCCGCGAACATCGCATCGCACTGCCCGCTCGCTCGTGTCTATTCCGTGACTGGCTTGCTTGCCCTATCTGAGTTATTTCTTTGCCCATAAATTAAATTTAGACTTTCACAAAAGTTTAATGCGAAGCGTCAGTAGAGTTGGCAGTTAGTTAAACCGGGGAGACAGTTTTTGGCTGACCGAGGGAGGTTGGCATAGCGTAATGAGCGGTGAATCCTTTGACCGGCTGCACGGTGGAAACGCTCTGCTAATTAGGCGGCGCAGATTCGCAGATCTAGAGCCGCGACCGAATTAGCGCGATTGTGTGGCTTAACCGACTATAACGAACCTTTGGTCAAACCTAGTAAGTGTTTATAAAAAAAATCAACAGTTATTAACAGTATTGCATTATTACGTTTAACTTTATGTTTATAATATTAAGTAGGTGTTATGTTTACTTGTACGGAATCACTTTTCCAACTCTAGATAACCTTTGGCTAATTTTTCTGTTTAATATACAAGGCTGATGAAAAGCGTTGCAGATACTTACTCCGTTACGGATCAAAATACTAAAGCCGATTCCCCTTGTCCCGCCATGCAAATATCATAGTGAACTTTAAATGTCACAGGTAGTGATTCGTATCGAGGCGGGCTATGGATCTTTTACATTAGTGAGGAGTATAAGGGCAAAATCAGATCATAAAAATGCTAGATACACTATGGCAATCTATTGCAAAATATATCTATTGTTTGTAACGCTGCTCTTGTCACGGAAGATACCACAATTTACACGACGCGACGACTCAATTATTAGATTTCAAATTGGATCGGATTTTTAAAAAAAAAATCAGTCAAACTTTGTGATTTGAAGTAAATATCAGTCATTTTAGAAGAATCATGTTTGATTAACAAAAGGGCCCCTGCATCCAGGGCCTTAGCCTTAATAAAGCCTATACAACTGAAGGCAACAATGAAATTCAATGACCACCCCGACATTTAGCACTAATACAACACGTGAACGAACATGAATCGTATAAGTTGCTACGTGCTTATTGTAAACTCTATCAGCAATAAACAGTACTACAACAGCCTACGAATTGAAAAAGGAACATTCGGTTTGGATTTGAACAGTTACGGGTTATAGCTTCCTATACAGATTTCAAATTACGATTACATCTCTTTGGTATAATATACTCTTTGAACAAGAGAAAAACTTGGACATGAACTAGATTTCGGTGGAATAGATATTGATAAGCAAGACGCTTAAGTGAAATCGCAACAGAAAGTCATTCATAAAGTGGATCCGTTAGATCGCGGCCATTTTGCGGCGAGAAAACAAGTCTCATATAATTAATCTCGGGTTATGCATTAAGCCGGGATGTGCCGATGGTGACAGGGGGAATCCTCGAGGCGGTCGCGGGTCGCCGGCGACAAATCCTTTTGTGAAATTCACGACAAATACAAAGAGGCTATGAAATAGTCCATATTGGCCTGCGCTTCGAGAGCAGACACGTAGGCTCAGCGGATTGCCGCTCCAATTGTACCCTTTTCTAATCGCAGCCTTCTTGGGAATACTTCAAATAGCTTTTAGAAGAAACGTAAACTTATAGCACATTGAGAATCCGAAGCGAAATATATAAATATATTATAAAATGTCGTATTTATATATATTTAACAAGCAAAAATAGTTTTTTCACCGCCTCGTTAGTGGAGTGGCATAAAGCGTATCTTCGGAATGTCGTGGTCTAGGATCGATCCTAGGGTCTGATTTAGGATTTTATTTTTATGATTACTGAAACATTTTTGCCAGGAAGCCCAATCCTAATTGGGCTTCCTGGCAAAAATGTTTCAGTATAGCAGTCTGGATTCTGGATAAATGTCAATAAGGTTGCCCATTTCTACATAGGACAAAATATATTTGGCAAAACGTGGGTATTTATTTAGTTACGCACCTCTACCTCCCTCCAGAGATATACAGGGGTACTGGAATGCTTTTTTATCTAGTATTTTATGATCTGAAGAACTAACTGGTTTTGTATTAGGGATTACTTCTAGAATAATAAACCAGATATATATATATATAGAATTATTCGACACAATAATATACAACATGGACAGTTACTGTTGTGATTATATGTAAGTAGTTACACAGCTTTATAATTTAAGATTAAACAAAGTTTACCGATGACCAAAATAACTGAATTATTAAACAATAACAAACCAAGCATTACATTACAAGATAACCGTGGTTGAAAACTATATTACACTTAAGTTGTATGTCGATTTTGTTGAATAAAGCTTTAAAATAATAATATAATAATACGGTAATGCCCTCAATTAAAACAACTAATTGAATAAGGAAATAAATAGAGACATCACAATGCGACACGACAATAGCACACTCACGCATAAAATAGTGATATTGTTGGAAATTTAATCACGTTCCTGACCAGAATATCATAGAGCAATCGCCAGCGTTTGTGGCACAACAGCGCAACCGAGTGCCGGGTGTGCAAACATAGTGGGCATTGTGCGTGTCGGCGCTTAGCGGACTTGCACATGTTACTCAGAGGTACTCCCCGCCTAGACTCTTGAAACAACAGCAGACGATATTGTGATTAAACTGTAGCTGCTTTTAAGTAAAGGCTCAGAAGCCCTATATTCAAGTGACTTGGAACTACCAACCAGCCACAACAGAGCGAATTAGGCATAAAAATGGTAGGGTAGTAACATGAAATAAAACAATAGATAGCAGAGACCACACTGTGCAAGTCGGTCGCGTGACTGTCTCGCGCGCGGGTAAATGACTTCCTTTGTTTCTTCACATAGCAGCTATAGCATAGTTTCAAAGCTAAACATAAATTATAACTTTCGTAAAGTGGTGATTTACCAGTGTGAATGATTATAGCTATCACATATGGAAACGCAACTAATAAATAAAAAGCTTTACGTGGCCCATGCAATATAAAATAGGCGTATTAGGTAATGCCTAAAACTCCTGATCAAGTTTATATTCATTTCAGTGATAATAACTTATACTTATATTATATATATAAATACATTTATATAATATAAATACATATATATAATATAAATACATATATATATATATATAATATAAATATAAAGATATTTAGAGCGCTTAGTCGACGCGACGCGTGATGAAAATGCTGGAACCTATTTGGCTCAATGAATAAGCATTGCTATTTAACAGGGCAATGCTGCCAGCATGCTGGGCACTCTGCCAAGGTAGAGGGATGGAGTATTTGGACTGCCTGTGAGTCTACAATGGCTTATAGGTTGTCTAAATGCTTTAGTTATAGTAGTTGTAGTATTGTATATGGTTCGTAGTATTGTGAATAGTCAGTTGTCGATGAAAATAAATATTTTATAATTCACTGTGAAAAATATTAGCATGTCATTTCTCAACTCTAAGGGTACCATCAATAATATTTGCCATATTATCTAAAACATTCGTGGTGTGTGTCAAAAATACGGCACGCATACGATTGACAAGCCTGATCGAACAATATCTTTTATTTATAAATAAATGTACGAATATATGAAACTCGCTAACACATCCTAAAATTTCTATTTGGACTTTTAGAATATTCATTAGAAAATTCTATCATCGATCGCACCATCACTTAACATCAGGTGAGATGATGAGTTAAATGCTACCCAGTGTAATATAAAAAAACTAGTTTTTATATAACTCTGCTCTAAATGTACTTACTACTTTTCTAAGAGTTTTTTTACTAACAGTCCTGTATTTTCAGTATCTTCGTTCCTAATGCCTAGCATGTAACATAATAATATGTGTTTTAGGTGAGGTTCAGTAAAATTCTCTAGTTATTTTTATATAAACTAAATACAACAATATCATGTGCATTAATTCAATACAAAACTGTTTTGTGCATACCCAAAATACATTAAATAGTAAAATAATAATAAATTATAAATAGTAATGTTTACATTAATGTTTTTGTTGACTCCACTGAAATATGTGATTTTCTAAATGTTTTGATATCGTTATAGTAGATATAGAATAACGTTTGTAAGATATTAACTCGAACGTTTTTTAGTACTGATTTTTTGGAAACTCCTTTAGTTACATCCTCAAATAGAGCAAGAGTGCCTATTGAACTCACACAGGTATAAGAGAGTTACTTATCTAGTGGCAAGATAGAATGAATGCTTATAGAAAATATGATTAATACTTCTAATTCGTGACCTTGCAAAAACAGCTATATTTTAGTTCCGCTAAATGCAGGTCTAAACACTACGTAGTACTATGTAGTAGCAAAAGAAACCACATCACATAATTACAAATATACGATAGGAAAAATTTACTTGATGTGCGGGATTCGATCCCACGTCCATCCACCCCTTTAGCCGAGGTATGCTCTAACCAATTGAGCTAACATGACGTCATTACTCAAATCTTTCCTATCGTTCTTTAACCATCGTATTGGGATGGAGCGACATCAACGTACAACTTGCGTTGTACTACAAACAAGACCAAATTTACAATTGGTTTTATACTTGTAAATGATGACGCAATCTTATAATTTTAATATTGTTATGTTTGCAATAACGCCTGCTATGCGGATTACATTACAAAAAAAATCCTGTCGTATATTTGAAATTTTGTAATGTAATGCGCATAACAGGCGTTATTGCAAACATAACAGTATTAAAACCACATCACACCGTCTTAAACCCTCCAATCCACTTATGCCAGTCCCTCACACTACGAATGTAGTATAATATCAAAACACACATGTTTAGTGTCGAATCATGTTGAAAACTATTCCCAAAGAAAATTCCTTTAAACGCTACTTAAGTAGGAAGAAAATGCACACAAAGATACAATACATCGTAGAAAAACACGAAGAACGTTTTACTTGCGTAGTTTTAACTACTGAACAACAAAAAATAAATATATCTATTGTGTCTAGGTTGTGTCTCTAGCTTCGTAAAAAGAATGACAATAGAGAAATTGTTTTACAACCAGGCCGCAAAGGTTTAAAATAGGAAAGGCATACCAACAACAAGTAATAGACTATTAAAATTTTAAATGTATCAACAAGAATTTATCTGGGAAGTAATTAGTTTAATATTATTTAGGAAACAATGTTACCGATTATCATCAAAACCTATTCTGCAGGCAAGGAGTGAAATTTCCCGCATGATGCTCACACTAACAAAAAACAACTGAAATGCAAACGTTGCTGAATTAATTAACAGGACAGTGATTTCCATCCATGAATTTTCGCACATCATGAATTTACCACCTTAAAGTAAAGTATAACGACATATTAAGTTCATTCTTCTTAATGTTACTAGATACTTTAGATATTAGTCTCTCTGTATTAATAATTTAAATAATCACAGTGCAATAAACTTAAGAGTGAATAAATCGAAATTCTATTGAACAGGTTTCGATCAACGAAACTTGCTCGTTTATATGATAATCTATTTTTCTATTTGGTTCCAACACGTGAAGTCTGGTCTGCGATGTGCAGACAAATCTATTAGCTATTTAATGGGCAACGGTTTTCAATTCTATAAACCTTGTAAAATGTATAATATGTTCAACATTGTTTTTTACAAGTTATTTCCGTTTCTGCGTCTTGTATTTATATAAGCGAATCGGACGATTGTTTAGAATATAGACACCATGTATAAGTAAATAAATTTGTTTAACGTAGATTAGATTCGCAAACTCTGGTTGAAAACTAAAATACTCTCGAAACTTTTTATTAGAAGATAAATAGGAGGAGCAGCGAGGCCAGGCGAACGATTAATCTAAATTTAGAGTAAACAAGAAGGTGAAGTGATCAGCGCAACGGCGCGGCGGTAGACGCGTTGTTGAAGTTTAATAAGCGTTAGTTAGTGGCGGAGGCAATAACGCGCGGTTATCTCCGGCGAAGCGCCACGCGCCTCCGCGGGGCTCCAGCTTGCCCGTCGCGTCGCTGTCGCCGGCGACAAATTAAGGCCCCCCCCCGCACCTCTCATCCGTCACTATCTTCCGATGTCGACAAAAGCTATTACTCATTACCCCGTCGTCATTACATAATTGACACTCATTGAGTTAAAATCATTGCAATTGCTAATTCCCTTGTACCTATAAACAGAGTTGTAGAAGTCACTAACACACAATGCAAAATACAGTTTAAGCTTCATCTGAAAAAATATAGAAAGCAGAGAGCAGTAAATTCGGCGCGTCGGCATCAATTATTCACATGTTATAAAAAAAAACTCATGGGCGAGTTTGTAGAACACTAGGATAAAACTATTATGTCATGAACTCATAAAAAGTCCGAGCGTAAACATCACGGCACATAATGGGCAATTAGGTTTTTAAATGTAAGCGAGAAGAGCTGAACCTGAAAGCGCAACTTAGTGCATACCGGCGGCGGCCAGCGCTAGGAGGAACCCGTCAAAGCGAGAATAATCTCATAACCGCGGCTCGGACGACATCCCGGCTTATGCTAAGCGCCCTCGGGCTTACCGAGATCTTTCTTTGAGCAAACACTACTGACGGCGCAGCGTCATACACAACAAAGCGTAGTATTTCTCATTAACTTTTAAAATTATATAATTTTATAAGTCGAGTCGACGGTCTCGGAAACACGAGTTATTCGTGCGCATCGAAGTTATCGTTACGATGAACTCCTCGCAATTTCGACTTAGCTTGGGACAATCGAGAAGCGAAAAGTTTCGCAAGTGGTTTCCAGCCGGGCCAAGTATTCTAGCGGTCCGTTTAGTTTAATTTCTCCGCAGTCGGTGATGCGTGGCGGCGCAATCGGGCGCGGCTGAGCGATTTCGATCCGATTCGCGGCAGCCGAGCCGATCGGCCGTCGCTGCGCCGCCGTTGCAACACTCGCTGCGTGCTTCTTCCGACAACACAAGGCGAACGAAAGCGTCATCGTCATGATAAAATGCAATAACACGGATGAATCACATTCGCTACGCCCCTCCAGCCATTAGATACCATTTAATATCGCATAGAAAGATACCGTTTTAAAACCTCGGTAATGATAGTGTTAAAAGGCTCTGCACCTGAAATTATCTTATTTTCTGGTGATGCGGGCACGCGCTTACTGCACATAAATGCACCGAGCAACAAGCCACCCGAATCCAAACGGAACGAGAAGCGTGCGGTCGTCGAGAGGGGACTCCGAGTAACACACTGATTACGGTTCCATATTTAATGAGCCACTCACGTGGGCTTCGCAACTCCCAACAAGCCTGCAAACTAATTTCAATACCCGCTTACATATTTAAAGTGCCACGTGCGGGCAAATAGAGAAGAACAACTTAAACCGTATACAGGAGGTCTGACATAGTAATTAGAAAAGAAATAAGTTTTGCAATAGACATGCAGTATATAGGCACCATACGAGGCTTGTGCATTTAGAAAAATCGGGAAATCCACGAGAGAAAGTGTTCATATGTGAAAGAAGGGGGAGCGGAAGGCGAGGCGGCAGCGGCGGCGTCGGGCGGCATAAGACGGCCGAGCACAGTTTAATTTCCCACGAGGTCGATCTCAGCGGCGCGGAGCCTAGCTCGCGGGAATTAATTGCCAGTAATGAATAGTCAAGTGTAGCCCCGTTCATTATGTATATCTACAGGAAAATTAGCAAAACATCATTTGAAATTCTGCAAAAAAACCAAGCAGTATATGGTAGATTAAAAATAACGTACTATTTTAATTCCTACCCTTATCTTACCAATATGGGGTCGGAAGAACACGTTTTATTTCTAACAGAAACGATAACACTTACTAAATTATATAAAATTTTTCACTAAAAGAGTGGTGGCATGCTGCTCATAGTCCAGTCCATCCAATAACAAAAAATATGTTTTTAAAATATTAAAACTTAGTCGTATTTAGGTTGCACTTCATTCTACCTAATTTACCTGTTCAGCCAACGTGGCGTCATAAACGCATATTTTTCCCCTTAGTCGCATTTTACGCCATCCAACAGTGGGATTTGGAACCACAATCAGTGAATAAAAGTATGTTCTACCCGTTTTCATGCAAACATTGAGCTCTTGTGTTCTCGAGGCTGGCAATGTATCCGGTATAGGTATACGTTTATAGAATCCCCCTGCCCCGCTACGTATTTTTTCGATCCTATAAATATCTGGTGAAATGTAAGTGTATAAGTCCTAACACTGGCTCTTTGGGGATATACAGGCGTGACGATGTCAAAAACATAACCGTAAGATTTCGCACACATTACAAAAATTGTCAACATCATACGAGTCTATTGTCAGGTAGAGGTGAATTGCAGTTTTCACACGGATTGCTTGGAACAATACAGTGGTGTAGGCACTTAGGTGGCAAAGTTCAACAACCCTATAACCTATTTGGGAATTCTCGTGTTACGAATTTCTGTATAATATAGGATAAGATAGAATTATACGGGAAACTATTATACCATTTGTTTACTTTAAATACCACTCTAAGAAAAAAAATAGTACATCTATGCGTTGGAGAATGAATCTCTTTCTCGTTGAAAACAACTGATAAGAAACCTGTAGTAACACAAGTTCATTGATGCTTATTTCACTTGTACCATATGCATATTCCTCAATAAAACTTATATGTGACCAGCACTCTTCGTTCTAATAGTCGTTTTAATAAGGAAAGTGTACAAGCAAATTCGGTGTCATTATCAAAATTGTCAACTACATAAGTTTGCACAAAAAAAACCATAAAGGAGAACTATCCAAGTTCGTGTATAGTGTTATTATAGGTTGTTCCCAGACAACGCGCCAATTCGATAAGGCGTTATTGACACATCGCGGTGACGACACGGCGACTAGTAAGTGTTAGTAACAGTACAATATCTACATACAAGCGCTTAGATTCAAATATTTCTATCGTACTACACGATAGTCATAACTGTATGCTAGCAGACCACGAGGCTGCTAAAGCTGTTTCGCAGCACGTACAAAACAACAATGCGTGATATAATCCCAAATGATACCAGGCCGCATACTGTGCTAATTGGAGCAACCCCAACGTTCTACTGAAAACGCAACTGGGCGTAATGCGGCTCGTTTTCTCTATGCTTGTTAGTGGGTAATGCTGCTCACATTGTATATCTATTGTTTCTAATCGAGTGAATAGACAACGGCGCATATTCTTTACTGATTTTACACGTATGTCGTACGGAATATGACGATGGGGTGACGTCTTCATAGATTGTATCGCACATGTGCGCCGTTACAATCGGTAATGGTGTGTGCAGTTAAGGTGTAGGTTTATTGCTTCCTAGAGCGCGGCGGCGCGCGGCGTGGGAACACGGCCGGAGATAGTCGCTCGTTAGCGGGGCACGCGTCGCCACACTACATCCACAAAGCTCTACAGTTTGTTAGTGTTACCAGATTCAGAGATAATAACAGATCAGGTCGAAACTAATAATAAGTCACCGTCAGACTGCCAAATATGTTTATAATACTAGTCAGATATAACATACTCACTATCAATAGGGAAAGAGTAACAGTAAGAAAATAAGAGTTGAAAAATAACATAAGAAGAATAAACTACTAAATTTGGCACGTGGAATGTCACCACCCCATCTCTTCCAATGGGTGTCGTAAGAGGTGACTAAAATACCAGAAGGTTTTCGCCTTCTGAG
This sequence comes from Plagodis pulveraria, assembly GCA_963890685.1. NCBI lineage: Eukaryota > Metazoa > Arthropoda > Insecta > Lepidoptera > Geometridae > Plagodis > Plagodis pulveraria. The sequence continues at coordinate 11,046,039 of OY982950.1, forward strand.
GAACTGCTATCTTACACTGCGATCCCCAAGGCGGAGTGTTACAGTCCTCCCCAGTGTGGAGGCTGTGTTCAGCAGTGTACAATCCATCCGGCTGATACAGTACTAAATTTGGTGAAATTTTCAAAAGCCTTTGTTTGCTATATTGTCAGGTGGTTTTCTTTTTATAGCATAGTATGTATACCAATTGAATAATGAATATTCGAACACAAAAAGCAAACTAATAAATAATATCATATAATATATATGACTCATCTGCAATAGGAAATTAAAATAGAACACCTGGCAACACTAATCTCGCCTACGTTACAGGTAAATGCGGCGCGGTACTTGATACGAGTATGACGTCTAATGGCAAGATAACCGCTATAACATTTCAGAAACTGAACGTATACCAGGCAAAAACGTAGATTATAGGTTTGCAGTACATTCTGAACTACCTTGGTGAATGAGTCTTAGTTTGAACTTACCCTTAGGTTCTGACTATTTAACCGTCGTCGTATGTGGATAGAGCGACATCTATGAATTCATTCAGAAATTGAGTGCTACATTGATAATAACGAAAAATAATGTATAATAATTTATATATGTAAATTATATATTAATAAATATGATAATATTAATAAATATAATAATAAACAAATGATAATGATAACGGTATATTAGCTGTTAAAAAATATTCTAGATTTAATTAGATATCTTTAGTCCAAGCTCTTTCTGAACATACTCTACGAACGACTAACGATTATTTTTTATAATAAATAAATTGTTATTAATAGACTTTGCAAATAAATCGGTGTAGCTATGGAAAAGTAAATGAATAAGCCGTAGAAGTATCTCGAATCTAGCAAGGCAATGATTTTATCGTTTTTGTCATGGGAGGCTAAAAGCCATCAGGTACAATGAGTAACATTATGACAACTGAATATTGCAAAGTAGAGGTTCATCAAACGAACCTTCACTTACCCCTCAATGATGCTCTATAAACTCTGCGAAAAGATGCGCAAAGCTAATAAACCAGTAATAATATTACCGAACGCAAAACCAGTTATGTTAATATTATCATACATACAAAAATTCTAATTTCGTCGGTAAAATAAAATTCTGTGATTTTTTTGAACTCTTCGTTATAACAAATAAACAGCGTCATATAATAGACAAGATTTCAAGCGTCAAATATTTAGTAAACAAATACTTATTTTTACTTATGACCTTTTATCAGTACAATCTCCTGATGTTAAGTGATGATGTGGTCGAACGTGTTATTTTCACGGAATATGTGTTAGTATAGCGGATTGATATGAAAATAGATTATTTACTAAGAGTTTCCAAAAGCACATATAAAATATTGGTACGCTCATCTTATTCGTGATACATTCAAAATGTGTACTGATAAGTATTTATGTAGTGAGACATTGTTCTAGAGAGGTAAATGTTGCAACTCCTTTTGTGGGGCCTTAAATCCCAACAATCTCCACACCGATTTAGCTCATCACAAACTCAACAAATATTTATATATATAAACATTTTTTAATTCAAACTACTGCCTTGATCTTATAGATCGAATCTGTTGTGTTCGAAGGTTATAGTCAAACAAACATTAATGGCCCCCGTGCCCCATATTAATATAAATACATAATACCCCCCTTGCTACAGAGACCTTGCTACACCCAGTTAAAAAGTAGGTATATGTAGGTGAGATAAGCATAGAGCGGGGAGACATAATGCCGATGCTTCTAGCTTGATTTGCCACCTCTGGTCGTGTACGGCTTCGATCTGTAACCCTGATAAATATTTGAGAACGCGATGGGCTCTTCGTCCCCAGGGTACCAGGATTCCGATCCCGTAAGGCTTCAAATATATTGACTTTAGTAAGGGACGCGGCAATTTACTTCTTTTTCATTATAGTTACGGGCACATGTGAGAAAAAGTCCACTCCAAAAACATGTTACAATTAAAAACGTCATAGTAGAAACTACGCCAGTATATATGTAAGATATATGTGGGAGATAAAACATCAACTCATATTTTTCGAACAATATTAATATCTGTAGTTATATTTTTTGTTTAGGGCCTATTCCATTTGACGCTAATATCGTTATTTTCGATAATTTTGATCACATTCTGCGTCTATGGTTATGATCACTGTGATCGTTTGTAACTGTTCTCTCCTATTCCATTTAGGATAAGAACGCTAAGAATGCCACTAAAATTTGCCACTTCTGTCACTTTTGACATTACATGTAGGTAATTCAAACTGTTCCAGTAGCCTCATAGCGTTTATGGCGAAAATAATGCCAAGACCCAAGTGGAACAACATTTTGGGAGTGTGATCGTTTTTAGCGAATTTAACTTCAAATGGACACCCTTAATCTCTCTGTGGTGAGTTTATTCTCTATGATTAAGGTCTGTGTTAAAAGACGTGCAACTGACTATTCGTTGTATCCTCTCTGTTAATTTGTCTCAAAAGTTGTGAAGTTACCTATTTAATGACTACTGACGAGACCTATTATCCTATTATAAATACGGCCACACGAGCTATCGACAGACCAGAAGTTGTTCAGTTACGGGCACGGCACCACCAAGTGCTCTGAACTGTCTCTCCAAGCGTCAAGTATGATAAGTTTGATTACTTATTCTAATATTAAGGATTATTGTAGCTAATCATATATTGACTTGTTTAGATCTATATTCATAAGATGTAAATAGTATATTTTGGATGTCTAACTATTATAATAAAATTGTTTTATTATAAGATATAATGAATTGCTGTTATTTATGCACTCCTCGAATATTTTTACATTAGCTCCCACATATACTTTTAAATTTGCATATATAGTGGTGGTCATATAAATTAAGAATGCTTATTTAAAGGGAAAATTGTTTCACAGTAACGATCAATGTTATCTTATTTATTCCAGTTATTTGGACTTTCCAGCACGACAATGATCCAAATCATACTATACGCACCGTTAAGGATTTTTTTTTACATCGCAATTAGTTTCTGTGTTAGATTGGCCAGCTAACAGCACAGATCAATGGAACATCTTTGGTGCCAAGTCAATTAAAAGGTTTCCAATTGACAGTGTAGCAATTTAAACATAGCTCTGCTGTACGACGTTTTCTTAAAATAATCTCTAAAATTTATAGCGTCAATGCCTCACTGGTGTAAAGTAATTGAAAGCCGTGGACATACTTAATAATTATTAATTTTGGTATAAAATGTATTGAATTGATTTTTTACGCACTTCACATGAATGTTATTAATCAAAGTTTTATATAAAACTACTCTCTATAATTTGACCAGCTGGATTAATATTTGAATTTGTGAATATAGAGAACAAATAAAATTGTTATTTAAAAAAGAAATTGTTTGTCTTTTCTATTTTACATTCCTTATCACGTTTGCTCTATTCATGTGGCTAGTATATAACATAACTAATTATGTTCTTCTAAAAAGGAACACATAACACTACACATGACACGATTTAGATAAAAAAATGGAACTTCAAATCGTTCTAAATAATGCCTTCAAAATATATGAAAACAACTGTACGAATATATGCTTTATAGGTAGTTCAGTGTATGACATATACTTCCCAGGTTACCAGGATTCAGATCCCGTAAGGCTTCAAATATTTTGGGTCGCGGCGATTTACTTCTTTTTAATATAGTCACAGGTACATATAAGAAAAATAAGCGTCGATTTATGCCTCTCGCCCAACGAGCGACCATCATAGTGCGCGTTAAAGTGTATATAAGTGTAAATATATACAGCCTTAGTGTGTACATAATAAATAATATGTGAAGTAAAGAAAAGTATTGTTATAGCTTACACATCGTCATGTATGAGTCATAAAATATTTGCAGTTATTGTTATTAATCGTTTAACGCTTTTATTTATGATACATTGTTCATAGACAATATTGTCGCTTAGTCGGCAACTAGAAACCCGGCTTGAGAAGCTTACTTTGAAATCCAGGCAAAAGCCAATTTTTATGGAGTATATTAAACCGGTCACATTATAGGAGTATATATGTGACCGGTTTATTGTACTAACCGTTACTTTAAAATAAATCTAGGTAGATTATAAACTGTCGATAGATTGTGAATGGAAACTAAAATTGACCATGTCCAGGCGTCAAATTGTAATTATGTTGATCAACAACAATTTACCATAGATCTACGAAAGTATTACAGTGGCCATAAGCAAAATACGTAGGTACAGGTTTTTAATGTATATTTTTTGGCTTATGTTTAACTTACCACCAGATATAGTAACATATAACAGACCAAAATAGTAAATGATCACAAAAATTAAACCCGCATTTTACTGTTACTTATAACCAAAGTTTTAACATCTCGCTCTCCTACTTAAGCAAAATGACTCCAAATAAATCATTGTTAACCCAAAAATTATCACTAAAAGTTGTAAATGATCAGCAAAATTTACCGTTGTTGTGGTCACAAGCAACCTAACGCTCCTCCTAGCTTCGCTCGTCGTCGCACCTAAATATGACTTTTCCCTAGACTAAATGATATTTAACCCCTCGCTAAAACATAGTGATCATTTACTACATTTATGGTGTTCGATTACAATTTTTGGTCAAAGCATTTCATGATGGTCATTATTTTAAATCCCTAAGTTTTTTTAAATGTACAAACTAGAAATAAATATGTTTTTTTTAGAAATGATTAATATTTTTATTCGTAACTCTATGAAATGAACACCTATAACGGCGACCAATCAGAGGACGATTCACAATTTCGCGGGCGATATATTGTCAGACAGAGCATAATTGGTGCATTTATTTGTAATCTGACGGGTTATAGGTACTTAGATTATAAACTGCCAGCTAGACATGGTCAGTTTATAATCTTACGAAAATGTAAGCGTTAGATTGTAAATTTTAATGTTCGTTCACAATCTATCGACAGTTTATAATCTAACGTATCGTACAATTATCCGGTGACATATATACAAAAACAATATTAATATTTAATGGGTCAAACATTTTATAGTCAAACAGTTTTATATTAACTACTATGTACCTTCGAGACAATTATTATTGCTGGAAAACGAATACAATGGTGAAATTGAGAAAATTGTATACAGCTGACTTTCTATATATTATATATTTCTATCTTTAATGATAAAAAAGAAAATGTTTCACGTGAATGCACTTTTAACACTAGTCTGTGTTAAAAGTGCATTCACAAGTCAATCCGGGTATCTTTTTTAAAAGAAGGACTGAGATATCTCGCCAAGAAAAATATCCTATAATAAACAGTACGTTTGAACTTAGCCATTGTAAATCAATTACCAGTTAAGTTTGATAAAAAGGAGACCGCAAACTTACTATGTAGAATCTCTTTGTGAACGAGTAAAATACAGTTTTCTCATAGTAAGCAGCCGTGAAGTCACCGTTAATATACGTACATGTGAACTATGTTATGGATAAGTGGTGTAAGGTGAAGTGTTTGTTAACTAACACAAAGATGTGACGACATCTCGTAAGTGGAATACCTCAACGACTTTGCATAAATTAATTATGAAATCCGCGTGTCGGAAACAGCAATATTTATATTGGATATCTGTAGCGTAGTGAATATAATGATATAATCTTTCAGGGGGATCAAACACATAAAATACATAATAGGCAGATTTTATTTTCATTTGCTCATAGCATTTCGTATACGAGTATCATCATTAAACAAATTAAGTTTTTTATCAATATTAAAATCCTTTTTAAAATTAATCTACTAGATGATTCCCGTGACGAAAGCACGGCCCGCAATATTTTTGGGTGTAGTTGCAACTACTACTGGCTATCAACCAAGCAAACCATATTTTACATTTCATTTTCTTACTGTAAAAATATCAAAGATGGTATATATTCATTAGTATAAGAATGTATTAAAAGGATAAGCTAGACATTACTTTTGCATTTGAATATACTAATCTAACTTGTATAATACCTATATTACAATATTATTTATATTTTCGTCATAATCTTAGTGCGTTAATTTTGAGATTTGTTACAGTTACAAAATTGGCACTAAGCGTTCGGAAAGCATTTTTTGATAATTTTGCTATTATCGCTCACCAATTATTTGTCCCAATAAAGTGTTTCAAACGACTGAAACACTTCATGACAATAACTGTCATATTCTAAGGTTTATACGCGAGCGCGTGAATTTATTTAAAACGGCATTATAATGCCGTTTTAAACGTGCCCCGGACATGGGTCAAAATAGTATTTCGCTAGACAAAAATGTCATTTGTAACTGTTTTCAAAGCTTTCCGAACGATGTAAGAAAACGATCAAAACACTACTTTTGAACGTCAAAAACGAACGCCCAATGTTATAATTTTTAGCACATGAGGTTGTTATTTTTGTTATCTGTTGGCCATGCGAACGCCCTTTCGTTAATGTCTTCATGAAATAATATTTTCATCGATAACAATTTGATGAAAACAGCGCGAGTAGATATTATTGCTTTAATATGAAGAAGACGTGTTCATGTAATTACAACGTCATCCACTTCAAATAAACATTTTTGTGTAAGTTAACATTCAAACATGCCTATGTCCTATCTAACTGCTATTACACGAACGAATATCAATGTTGACTAAACCAAGTGTACCTAGACATAACGAACATGGTCAAATATTATCATCACCAGAAGACGAATTCAAATTTAGCTTACTCAGTTACATATGATTTATACACAACGGAGGGGTAGCAGAAACTATGGATTACCGCCTACTTATCTTGCTTTACCTTTAGCACATTTTCATAAACGACCGGTATACTCTATCATGGCTTTAATTTTTATATTGGCCAAAGAGACTCGAATTTCATCAGAGTAGGTTCATATAGCGAGACTTCATATAGTGAGTACATTTACAGTGTATACTGGTTTTGTAACAGTTTTTTTATAGGACGAAGTTTTCAAACCTATCTCACACACACTTTCTCACACTGTGTTGTACACTATCTCACTCAGCTTTTATTAAGTGATAATGTGGTTAAGAATGGTTCACAAGCTTGAACTAGAAGGTACTTAATCTCAAGAACAGCTGGCGGAACACATCGTTAAGTGCTTGGGTAGAGATTTTCAACTTGAGGGCGTGATGTATTCTCAAAATGCTGTTTTATCTACTTTTACCTTTTACTATTTTGGACTAATGCCACTACAGCTTCGTGCCCAGCTCAAGGTCAAGATAAATACGGTCGTTTTATCACACTGTTCCTCGATCTCTTTTAGCTGATTCTCTCTCAATTTGAATGCAACATTTTTTTATGACCAACAACATATTTATACGTGTCCCCAATTGTTAAGACTAGAGTGCACGTAGCGCTTTTCATACAAACGTAGTTTCGTCAGAATAAAATGTTTTGAAGCGCTTGTAGCCAAATTTGGTTAGCCGTTCTTAAGCAATCAGCAAAGTTAAGCAACGCCGCGGTCAAGAGTTGGATGGGTGATCGCTAGTGAAGTTACTACAGTTCCGTGCTTCGGAGGGCACGTTAAGCCGGTCTCGGTTGTTTTCCTAGGACGGAAGTCGTTACAGCATGGTCGTAGGTCATTTTTCGAAGCCCACCTGGCTAGCTACCACCCTCAAGTAGAAAATCTGTCGCCAAGGACCTAACGGTGTGATCCGGCAGCTGTCCTTGAGAGCCAGTAATTCTAGGTTAGCCTGAACAACATCTACGACCACATCATTACTTACTCTTGTCAAAGGCTAACCAATCAGGCATTAAAAAAACCACGTGTTCACTCTGTGAACAAAAACTATGTATATCATATACTAGATATCAATATGAATAATCATTTATTTTACCCTTGACTATGAATATAAGATTTCTCACAACTATTGTTGCGTATATTTTTGAAAACACTCACATTTGCTAATAACTTGCAAACCAGAGGCGATTACGATATTAGGCTCAAGGATATGCATGCAAAATATGACCGAGTTTGATCTATTGATATTTAATATGTATATGTCACCGTTTTATTGTACTATCCGTTAGTTTATAATAAATCTAGTTAGATTATAAACTGTCGATAGATTGTGAATGGAAACTAAAATTTACAATCTACGTTTAAATTTTCGTTAGATTATAAACTGACCATGTCCAGCCGTCACATTGTAATTATGTGGATCAACAACAATTTACCATAGATCTACGAAAGTATTACAGTGTTCATAAGCAAAATACGTAGGTACAGGTTTTAAATGTATTATTTTTTGGCTAATGTTTAACTTACCACCAAAAATAGTAAATTATTACCAAAATTAAACCTGCATTTTAATGTAATCTTATAACCAAAGCTTTAACATCTCGCTATCCTATTTAAGCAAAATTACTCAAAATAAATCATTAATAACCCAAAAGTAGTAAATTATCACCAAAAGTAGTATCTGAAATTAAATTCTAGTGGCGCATCGCCGGCCGCTACCTCGGCCGGAATGAATATGTCTTTTTTGTCTGACTATTATTTTTGTTCGTAATTCTATGAAATGAACTCATGCCACCTATAACGGCCACCAATCAGAGGACAGTTCACAGTATAGCGGGCGATTTTAGATCGTTAGATTATAAACTGCCAGCTAGACATGGTCAGTTTATAATCTGACGAAAATGTAAGCGTTAAATTGTAAATTTTAATGTTCGTTCACAATCTATCGACAGTTTATAATCTCACTAGATTTTTTATAAACTAACGTATCGTACAATTATATGGTGACATATATATCAAAACTACATTTCTAAAGAAAGCGCTTGGAAGACACTAGCCTCAATAATATGTGTTTACTAATTGATATTTATTTAGAAAACCTTCTATTAACTAAATCCGTTACAGATACTATTGTATCTTCGTTCAATTGTTACAACATATATTCTTGTTTAATGCAATAATAAACTTTCTCGACAATTGGTTTATTCACGCAACACTGTAACTATTCAACAAAATGCAACCGTTTAGAATTTGTTAAATGGTCCGAAATCGGTGTCGGTGAACTGGTGTATTCCCAAGACACACGTACGTTACCTGATAATGGTATAACCGATTCGCGTGATTCATTAAGCTCCAAAGATGCGTTTCATGTTAATGTTGTACCAAAAATCATTAAATGTGAACATGACCGCCACAAATAATGGCATTTAAAAAGATCTTGCATGTGTAATGAAATTAGACTTAAGGGTAAACTGGCCGGGCCGTTCTCCATACAAACGCCGTAGGGTGATCACTGCCTTATTTGCGGATTTAGGTCCAAAACAAAGCATAATACCGATTGATCTCGTCATTACCTAGGCTTGTATGATGCCGAAATTTTAATAAGATAATTAACTTGAGAGTTATGAGCTTCGAAACATTTTCATATAACATTTTCAAGGCTCATAACTTTCAACTTAATTATCTTTTTAAAATTTCGGCATCATACAAGCCTAGATAATGACGAGATCAATCTGTATTATGCTTAATTCTGGACCTAAGGTCTCAAATACGGGAGTGATCATCCTACGGCGTTTGTATGGAGAAGCAACCGGCCAGTTCAACCTTAAAAGCGATAAATATACGTACAATCTGTTCTACCCGGTCTCTATGCAACTTCGGTACTAATTGTTGCCTTACTAGTGAAAAGAGTAAAACCACATTTAGTTAGTAACATCATACTCAGCTTTAAATGGATATTTATGCGATGAAGTCACAGTGAGAACTCAATTAGAAGTCAGTGTTGTGTGTTTCATTCAGATTTGAAAGGAACTAAATGAAACTAGGAATACAAATGTTATCGTACCTTAAATGGTACAAAATAATTAAATATTTTGAATTTAATTTTTAAATTTTTTGAAGCGCTCGTAGCGAAGTTTACTTAGCTGTTCTCAACCGATCAGCAAATTTAAGCAACGTCGCGCGCGGTCATGAGTTGGATGGGTGACCGTTAGTGACATTACTATTGAGCGTTTCCGAGCTTCGGAGGGCACGTTAAGCCGTCGGTCCCGGTTGTCGTCTTCGGATGGCAGTCGTTATAGCATGGTGGTAGGGCATTTTGCGAATGCCCGCCTGGCTAGCTACCACCCTCAAGTAGAAAATCTGTCGCCAAGCACCTAACGGTGTGTTCCGGCAGCTGTCCTTGAGAGCCAGTACTTCTAGGTTAGCCTGAACAACATCTTCGACCTCATCATCACTTACCATCAGGTGAGATAGTGGACAAAGGCTAATCTATCAGGCATAAAAAACAAAAAAAAAAAAAATAGCCCTTAATAAAAATATTATTATGTCATATCGCGACTGTTGTCCGAAACGCCACGTTTTGCTACGAGGTCAAAAATTCTATGTGGCATAAATACATAGAATTTTGACCTCGTAGCAAAACGTGGTGTTGCGAGCAACAGTCGCGATATGACATAGCGCCCTTTTATGACTTTGCTTTGACAACTGTTGTTTTAAAGTTACGATTGTGGCATTAATAATGCTGATATAAAGTCGAAATAAAGTTCTATTGAATATAAACCGCAAAAGATGCAATTGACTATTCAGAAAACTCTTTTAGGGTTCCGTACGGAAAGGTTAAAAACGGGACCCTATTACTGAGACTTCGCAGTCCGTCCGTCCGTCTGTCACCAGGCTGTATCTCAAGAACGGTAATAGCTAGATAGTTGATATTTTCATTCTCAGATGATGTATTTCTATTGCCGCTATAACAACAATAACTAAAATAAAATGCATATATTTTAGGGGGGCTTCCATACATTAAACTTGATTTTTTTACCGTCCCTTGCTCGATACTAATAACGGTGAAAGGTTTTTTTTGTCTTGAAAATAACTTTGAAACCAAAATATTTCAAGTAACTCGTATGGAACCTGTTCACTCTAGATTTGAAGACAACCAGGTTTCCCATTGTACTCTTGAGCACTGAATTTTACCAAATTGGCATCACCACATTCGGCGGCTTCAATTTAGTAAAGCCAATTTCATTGGCTTGGCCATCGCCTCTCTCTATGAGACTGTATATTACATCACTGGCCCGACTAGCTACTAGGTTCAGTTTAGGATAGTAACACAAGTTGGGCAGAAGGGCTCCGTTATTGGTGTTTACATCCGGCGTCACACTTTGGGCAAATTTCACCAATCTATGAATTAATTAATACGCGGATAACTTTATACCCTATAAACAATTAAAATTTGGTAGACCAATGCTATCTTAGAAAGTAGAATCTAGAAGCACTTTTAATATTAGTTGGAATTTTGTTGTGGAAAAAAGAATTTGAAACCTTGGTTTGGACTTTTATGACATGTGCATCGTGAACATGGTACGTAATAGTATGTATTATCAACTGTAGCAAAGTGGCCTTATTTATTTTAAGTTTAAAGCTATACCGCAAAATTCGACTGTATTTTTTAAATCAGGGATTAAAAAAACCGTTTCTTGTCTGCCTGATGTCAAATTTCATACAAATCAATTCAATGAAAATATTTCAACATCATTATAGGACATCTATGGTAAGATCTATCATATTTTATGATAGATCTTACCATAGATATATATCCAATACCATATTATTGGATATATATCTATGGTAACTTATATATCCAATAATATGTATACCTAAGTTTGGTGAAATTGGCCGTGTCTATAAGGTCTGTAATCCACCGCACAGGTAACTGGTCATGCGGTCGATATTCCCCAGCGTAAAGAATTTTCTCTACACCGGTTTTATTACACACAAATGTTTTGTTTAATTTTAATTAATCATACTATACAGGGTGTCCCAGAACTCAACGTCAAGCGGGCACGGAAAAAGAAGAAAATCGACACCTTTATTCTTCTATCCTTAGTTATTCTGACCTCAAAGTTAACTATTTTACAGTGTTTTTTTTACTAATGTGGTCTTTAATAAACATGCTATCAATTGCAATCACAATTTAAACAAAAAGAGTTGCTATGTTTGTTAAAATTATCGCATTTTCATTGAGTTGTGGTTGAAAAAATAATATCAACTAACTTTGATGGTTCAGTAAAAAAAAAATATGGTACTACCCTAGGCAAGTTACTTCAAAAGATGGCCCATTTAGTCAAGATTTCAAAATGATACAATACTTTTAACTTTTCTACCTATAACATTTATTGCCAATTTTTATCGCAAAACATACTCATTAAAAAAATTAAATTAGGTCATCACAATACTTGTTTTCCTTAAAAAATTCGGAGAAATAGAACAATGAATAGTATGCGGTGGTCACCGACAAATACACCCCGTTAAAGGGCTATGACAGAGCGAGATAGATAGGTCTACAACATGAGTAAGTAAGATGAGTAAGCGAGATGGATGCTAACACAGATGCTTCGAAACGAAACAAAAAACGGCTTGTAATTAAAAAACTCAAGTGTTGTGACTACTATACTGTAAAGGAGTAACTGCACACTACACTGTAAATTTCAATTTATAATGGAGTCTGATTCAATAAATCTGCAGCCTTTCTTGACATACTATTCATCATTCACTTATATCGTTTGACTATTGTAGGCAAATTTTGGTTACAGAGCACATGGTATTTGTGACAATGGACAGCTGGATGACTTATCATCAAGCTGTTCATTCTCATGAATGCAAAACAAAACCCATAATAAGTAAGTCTTCTTACTATTTATGAAGACAAATTGGTAAGAGCAACATCCCCTACAATATGCTTGTGTGTACAAGATTTGATGGGAATATTGACTACACAATGGGCAAACAATGATGAGCATTCTGGTCGGGACAATCATGTATATACTAATAAAAAGTAATAACTCCTTTAGTATGGTCTATAATAGTAAGTTAATTGGAGCGTACAATGTATTTAACATAAAATACAACATGGTATGTTTACGTTCTGTGAGTGAAGTAATCTTCCGCTTGTGTTAAGGCCGGGTACATTTTTAGCTTGCTTCTTAATCTGTTAGAGCTTACCTGCACGTCGAAGGGTTGATGATGCTGCGCGGAGTCAGGCGCGGGCTGCACGACGGAGGCGCCGTTGACGAGCCCCGCGCCGGCGCCGCCCACGCCGCCGCTCGCGCCGCCCACGCCACCCACGCCTCCCACGCCGCCCACGCCCCCCACGCCACCGTACTGAACATGCCAAACAACGGAATCATATAACAAACTATAATTACTTCTGTATCTCGATTCATTCGATTTAGAAAACCATTACTTAGTTGACTAAGCATTGTATAATTAAATGCTTGTAAGTTCGTTGTCATATCAGCCCATCACGTTCCCCACTGGTGGGACACGGGAAGTGGTAGTACGAGTGGTGGGTAGTGTACAGGCAGAGAATTTAGGCCACAATCGACCATGCGTCCGGTTCGGTATGGCTTGCGCATAATCAAGCTTCGCTACAAGCGCTTCAGGTTCCTTGTATATATATTAATTCTTGGACCTTTTGCAAGCCACTGCAGCAACATCGTTGCAACCCTTCTATTAGGGATATCTGTTAGGGAAGCAATTTCAGTTAACCACTTGAAAACTCTACTAATAATAAACAGCAAACTTGGTTAATTCTCATTAAGGCTATGTTTCTTCTAGATCTAATTCATTTAGGTATCACTCAGAAATGAAGTTATGTTACTGTGAGCGGCTTTAGTATTTAGAGCTCCGCGTGAAAATAACGGGACCTTATTGCTAAGCCTACGCTGTCCGATTATCCATAATATATATTGCGGCTGTATCTTTTGTATTGTAATTAATAATCAATTGAAATTATCTCCCATTAAGTGTTATTGCTGCCTTATTACGGCGGATAGATTTAACATTATTTTAAAATATTACAACAAAAATTATAACATATTAAAATAATGTTGTTTGTTTTTGTTTCTCTGTCAACTGTAAGCCATAAAGGAAATCAAAATAAAAAATACTAACAAACTTTCAATTTTGCAGCTGTCACATTGAACATGTAAAAAAATAAAACGCTAAGAAGTACAGTAAAGGTGCGAGATGAATGTAGTCAAGGACTTAGGTAGGCAGGCGGAAGGTAAGCACCTTCTCTCGCCTTCTGCACGCCTCTTTTTATGGTATGGTTATTAACACCTAGCTCATCCCTTAGCTCCACACTGAAGTCGCGCGCTTACTCCTTTAGATATCATATTGCAAAATATTTAAGTCAGTAAGGGTGCTATTTTGAATCCAGATTGGCGCGAAGGATTCTTTATTAAAATGCTGAGCGCAGCGAGGGATTCAAAGGACGGCAGTCGAGGTAAAAAATGTTGTGATCGAGCAATAATACTCTACTTTTTACCCTAATTACAAATTTACGAGAGAAAATAGCGTCCATACACCGCTTTAGCCGGGGTATGCTCTAATAAAATGTTTCTTTCTTTCTTTCTTTCTTTCTTTAACCAAATGAGCTAACATGACACAATGACTCATAACTCTAATTTTTGCTCTTGTTTCTTCAACCATCGTATCGGGATGGATCGACACCTATAGTTCAACTTGCGTTGTACTACAAACATACAAATAATTTGTATGTTTTTAAAATAATTAATTAACTAAAACTAAATAACTAAAATTAAAAAATAACATACAAATAATTAAAGTGTTTGTATGATAAAACTTACCGTTTTGGTGAAAATCGCGGAAAAACTCATTCTTGTGACCTTGTATTTTTTTTTCCATACATGGGAAAGATGGGGAACTTTCAAATTTTATTTTTTAATCTTATTTTAAACAATCTTACTGATTTTTAGCTTAGTGAGAATTAATGTAGCTTCGAACGTCTAAATTGACCGGAGTATGATTACGTGCCTGGTGATACCAGCATTTGAAAGCTTCCCGCAGATATAGGCGATATAATATATGTCTTAATGTTGAAGTATATAATCAATTTAGTTCACATTTTTTTGAGTTTGTTTAATGGGTTAGTAGTATAGACGGCGTTATGAATACTGTTGTCAAGGGTAGTGCGGATTTGGTCTGTCCATTGCATGGGACTGCGATCATGACGCCATTTACATCGCCAAAGACAGGAAGAGTTGGCGACAAATTGTCAAAAAAAGGTGATTTCCACGGGGTATCACGACCCTCAGCTTTGAGGATAACGACGCAAGGAGGAGGAGTATAGACGGGCCGTATTAGATTATTCGCCAGAAAATTAATGAGTACAGATCATAATAAATCTTAAGTGTGCCAATTCTATATCGCAAGATAATACGAAGCGATACAGTCATTATGTGTGTTATATATAAGTGCAACAGCAATATGGTTGCTGCGGTCATACATAACAGTGGAGTTTGTTATATGACGTAGTAGAGTAGTGTAAACGAAGATCTATGACAACTGCTGTCGCGTGCATTACGTCAACAGTTCAGACAACATACTTTTTTATGATATCAAGACGGAACATGCACGAGGTCCACCTGATGTTAAGCGGTAACCTCTGCCTATGACAGATGCACTTCATAAAAATTGACGAACTGCACTGCGGCCATCTCCCTGAGACATACAGTTGTTAGGTGTCGTGTGCCTATAATTGCATAATTACTTACTGGCTCTCAAGGACAGCTGCCGGAACACACTGTTAGAGGTTTGGCGACAAAGTTTCTACTTGAAGGTTGGCCAAACGAGCATTCTCAAAATTCTTTTTCCTCCATGCTCAAGACGGAGGCCATGAGGAGAACGACCCATAGACCTCCATGCAGCACAGCAGTCCATAGCTAATACGGCTATCACTGCTTGAAAATTTGATCTTGTAAATTTGTAATGTTATCATTGTTTAAAAATTACGTCTTTTTCGAATTTAATAGTAAATTATTAGCAGTGAACCATTTTTATCTTTTCAACGAGTATCTATGTGAAATGATAATATTTATTCCAGACCTATTATATAGTAGTATCCCAAAAAAGGAGATGTTAAAGTTGAGAATAAGATTAATGGTATATGAGTTTTTAAATTGTCACAGTCATTTATACTATAGTTATTATTACTATAGTGTACATGACCATGACAGTTCGAAATATCGAGTATTCAAAATTAATCAAAAACACGATAAATATCCCCTTTCTAATAATAACTATAAGATTAATGGATTCATTCTGTAACCAACATATTGAGGGAAGATTTAAAGATGTTCTTGTGGTTTAAATGTGTATTAAGATAAAATGGGAATGTAGGCAGCACGATGTATGCCACGATTGTATCAGGTGAATAACTTCTTTGGATTTACTCTGCCTATTCCTGCGCGAAACAGGGAAATTTTATATGTATGTATTAATATTTAAAGGAATATATAAAAGTTGAATACGCACGAGTACCTGTTGCGTGGTCGCAAAACTGTTGTTGTCAAACTGGGGATGCTGTTCCATTTGTAAAACGAGTTCAATGTGCTGATTCATGGAGTCGTTCAATGTCATGCCTGAAAATAAAATAACAAACATAGTAGTAGTAGCATGAACGAAAATAACAACGAATTTATTGGTACAAGAACTTCATAAGCAAACGAGTTTCGTAGTCTCGTACGGAACCCTAAAAATGATCTTGTCATTCTAAAAACTTTATCTGGTCTCAAATTGTTTTACCGTTGATAGGCTCACTTGTGGTAAGTGATGATGTGGTCGAGGACGAGAAACGGACTAGAGTTACTGGCTCTCAAGGACTGCTGGCCATAACACAGTTAAGTGCTACAGATTTGCTACTAAAGGTGGTTAAGGCCGAGACGAGCTTTTGCAAAATGCCATTCCACCATGTATTGAAGCTCCACCATTTGGTGAGCCGACGGTGGGGATCGTAACAAGGATCTGCGGCACGGCAGTCAGGCTATTACCCCGCTCGGCTATCACAGGTTCAAAATTATTGATCAGATTTATTGTTGCTATAAAAATGGCTATTTCCTGAATGTGGCCTGAAGCGGACGGACGGCTTTAATGAGCCTTCGCTCACAGGGTACAGGGGTGGGAGGTAGGACGACAAAGGGGGCCGAGAGAAGTGCGGGCAGCGGACGCGCGTACCATGGTATACTAGAGACGAAATATGCACTGAATAATTCTTAAGATATGCTATCAATATGGAATTGTTTTTTAGAAAAGAATAGATGATTTTTAATTCATTAGAAGGAACTACAAATAGTGTAGGTAACAAAATAAAATATGTATTAGGCAATCAACTTTTTATAACTAAAAATAAATAAATAATAATAATACAATAATGAGATAAATACCAACCTGGATGCAGCTGTGGATGTTGTGGATGGGGCAGCCCCTGAAGCGGCGCAACGCCTAGCATCCCCGGGTGATGCTGAAACGGAAATTTCAAACATACTTAGTTTTAGGTGTGTATTTCAGAATTCTGCTATGGATATTGAAGTAAACGACAAGATGGTTGATTCAAGACTGCCTTTATTTCATTATCTAGCCTACCTCCAGATATGTATAATTGTAATACCAGTACATCTCTCCCTTATATAATAAATTTTACAGATACATCTAGATATATCATTACCTTACTTATTTATTAGAATTTAGGTACATACACCTTCTTATATATTTTTCAAAACATGCATTGACAAAATGTTGATGAGGTGACACTTTTTATTTTTAAATATAATAATACGATTGAGTAATTAATTCTTAACATGCTGTACCAATGCAAAGACTGACATTACAACCATTCTGATACAAAATAATAGGAGCTATTTATATAACGTGTAGTTTAACATGACTATCTCGCAAAGTATAGTTATGAAAACTAGTTTAATGAAGAAGAACAAAATATGTAACAAATTTACCTACAGTTATGTTAACAGAAATATTATGGCATAGGTAAGTTATTAGTAAATTATTACAGGAATGTAGGTATTTATAACATTGATAAAAATTAAGAATCTCTAAGCCGTTCTTTAGCCTTTCTTGCAGCAGCCCTTTCAGGACGATATTGATATGGGTGATTCGGAGATACATCCGGTGAACAGTCATACACCGTGTCATCGTCAGAGTCTTCACAAGAGTTAAACGTTTCCGACTGTTCCTCGGATAGATTTACGGCACTCGCATCTTCCTCACGCATCGTCTCGTGTAACGATGTCGTGGGAGACGGACTTTCGGGTAGTTTGATTAAGTGCCTTCTATTTCTGCGAAGAACTCTTCCTGAAGTATCCGTGATAAAGTAGGAACGTGGCTCTGGCGCTCGAGAGGAGACAGTTGCGCGGCGCCTTGTCGTGCCATCCACTGCCACGACTTCGTCACCAGGTAGTAGTTGTGGGAGTGGTCGGGCGCGGCTGTCGTATTGTCGACGGCTTTGCTCCTGGTTACGTACGATATTTTCACGGTCGTGGTAATTGTTTCTCTCGGGCAGTAGTTTATCCGGATGCGAGGGTAAACGTGTATTGAGTCTTCGACCCATCAAAAGTTGAGCTGGACTAACTATGCCATCTCTCGATGTTGACCTATAATTAAGCAAGGCCAAGTAGAAATCATCATCAGAGTCTATGCATTTTTTCATTAATTCTTTGATCGTGCGTACCGCGCGTTCGCTTCGTCCATTTGATTGCGGATAGTTGGGGGACGACGTAGTGTGCTTAAAACCCCAGAACTCCGCGAAGCTCCGAAACTCTTTGGATGCATATCCAGGTCCATTGTCAGTGATAAGCTCTTCGGGAATTCCATGTCTGGCAAACTGGTCTTTCATTGCTAAAATCACCTGTTTAGACGTAGTATCTTTGAGCGGACACACTTCTACGTAGTTTGTAAGATAATCAACAATAATTAAATAATACTTTTTGGAGTATTCAAATATATCAGAACCTAGCTTTGTCCAGGGCAAATGCGGAATAATGTGTGGCTCCATGGGTTCGCGCATGTGTCGCGGGGAGTGGTGTGCGCACACGCGACATCGGCGCACCGTCAGCTCCACGTCACGTGCCATGCCCGCCCAGTACATGACGTCACGCGCCCGACGCTTACACCGGTCGATACCGAGATGCCCCTCATGTACGCGGGACAGCATTTCTGTTCGCAATTCACGCGGAACAAAAACTAAATTATTGTAGAAAATAACACCATCCGCGTATTCAAAAAGTTCTCTTTGGCTCCAGTACTGCCTCACGCATTCATGCGCATGATACTTGTCGGTTGGCCAACCGTGCATTATGTAGTCTTTTAAGATTTTACACTCTCCATCAGCAGCCGTACATTCCCTTATAGCTTTTAATCGCTCTTTACTTACCCTGACATTCTGCAACAGAAAGCAAGTTTGCTCCTCTATCTCCTCGGACAGCTTCGTTTGTAGGCGGTCCGGTAGGGGCGCTCGCGATAACGTGTCTGCGACGAACATGTATTTACCTGGCTTGAAGATTACATTAAAATCATACCGTTGTACGCGCAGCATCATGCGCTGCAATCTGGCCGGTACGGCGTCTAGTGACTTTTTGAAAAGTGCCTCAAGTGGTTTGTGGTCCGTTTCTACAGTGACGTCGCTCTTACCAAATATATATTGGTGGAATCTTTCTAACGCAAATACGATTGCCAGCATTTCTTTTTCAATCTGTGCGTATCGCTGTTGTGTGTCAGTAAGTGTTAGCGAAGCAAACTCAACCGGACGGCCACCCTGCAGCAGCACTGCGCCCAGCGCCTGCGAGCTCGCGTCCACTGACAGCAACGCCGGCTCGTGCGCCGAGAAGAGCGTCAACACAGGCGCACTGCACAACGCGCTCTTCAGCAAGTTCACCACGCCGTCTTCATTTTCACCCCAGCACCACTCACTGTCTTTCTTGAGCAGGTTACGTAATGGTGCTACCTTTTCTGAGTAGTTAGGGATATATTTACTGACATAGTTCACCATGCCGAGAAATCTCTCCAAAGCTTGTCGATTATTTGGACTTGGCATTTCATTGATGGCTCTTAATTTGGATTCGTCTATTTTCATCCCTTCGAAGCTAAAAGTATGACCCAGATATGTGACCTCTGTTACACAAAAGTGGCACTTATCCCGGTTAAATTTTATACCAACGGATCGCGCTCTATCAAGGAGGCGACCAAGACGTATGTCGTGTTCTTCCTTCGTAGACGCCCATACGATTACGTCATCGACGAAGGAGTCAATGCCATCTAGATCTTCCAGCAGTTGTCGAATTTTAGCGTGAAAAATTTCTGAAGCGGAATTCACACCGTATGGAAGACGTAAAAATTGATACCTACCGAAAGGTGTTCCGAAAGTGCACAAGTCAGCACTCTCGTCATCCAGCTGGACCATCCAGAAGCCAGATTTGGCATCTAGCTTACTGAAATATCGCGCACCCTTTAACTTGGTGGCTATTTCAGTAAGCGTCGGCAGAGGGTAATGCTGTCGCCTAATAACTTTGTTAAGGGGCCGCGGATCAAGGCATACCCTAAAGCTGGTATCCTTTTTTGCTACAATAACAATACCATTGACCCAGGAGGTTGGGTGTGTCACTTTTCTTATTACTCCTAATTCCTCCATCCGGATCAATTCTTTTTGCAATTGGTCTCTCACCCCAATAGGTATTTTTCTGACAGGGCATATGCAAGGGCTAGCATCTTTCTCTAACGGTATTTTATAATTTCCCGGTAACTTACCTAAGCCTTTAAACAAATCATCATATTTATCTAAGCTAATTGTGTAAACTCTTTGTATTAACCCTAAATTCTCCATCGCACGGTTTCCTAAAATACTTTGACAGTTCTCGCTACATATAACAAATTTCAATAGATATGTCTTATGTTTATGTTCGAGCTTAATAATAGTCGAGCCTATAATTGACAAGTAATTACCACAAAATGATCTTGCCCGCACATTATCAGTACTAAGCTGAGACAAAGAAAACCCGAGCTTAACATAGTCATGTTGTGATAAGACATTCAAATCGGAACCTGTGTCTAGTTTAAAATGATGTTGAGACATACACTCCGGTAAATAGAATGTTTCATGCCATTTATCGTCTTTTGCCTTTGAAATAGAATCGACACACTCGATGGTAGATATGTAGTACAACTCACCGACGTCGTTGTTGTCCTCGTTTAACTCATACACTTTATTATATTTCCTTGCCGGGCACATCGCTTTATAATGACCTTTATTACCACATAGAAAGCACTTAACTCTTTTAGCCATACACCTATCACTTCCGTCACAGCGAGAACTAGCGCAGCTACTGCACACCCTGTGGCGCTCCGCCTGCCCACTGACGCCAGCAGCGGCGGCACCGCCACGGCCGCGGCCGCGACCGCGCCCGGCCCCGCTCACCCAGCTCGCGCTCCGCTCGTTGCTGTACTCGCCGCGTGACCGACTCGGTCCGCTTGAGGAGCCCTCCCAATTGCTCATGAATAATTTATCTTCTCGCGGGAACGTTCTGGACTTCCTTAGCACATCAACAGTGGCATCTTTTGTTTCCATTTTAACACCTTCTATTTGGCGGCTCTCATGAACAGAAATTTCGTTTGCTTGGCAGATTTTAACCGCTTTCTCAAGAGTTAGGTCATCCGCCCTTAAAAGCCGGTCCCGTACGC
The DNA here is from genome assembly GCA_963890685.1 of Plagodis pulveraria. Lineage (NCBI taxonomy): Eukaryota > Metazoa > Arthropoda > Insecta > Lepidoptera > Geometridae > Plagodis > Plagodis pulveraria. The sequence goes on from OY982950.1 coordinate 11,067,555, forward strand.
CACTGTCGGAGACCCCACATACAATTCTGTCTCGAATCAAACTATCTTCCAGTTGCTCAAAATCGCACTGTTGACTCAGAAGTTTTAATGATGTGACATACTCATCTATGCTCTCGCCGATTCCTTGGTTCCGAGTGAAGAATTTAAATCGAACCATAATTAAATTCGGTTTTGTGCCAAAATATACATCGAAGGCTTCGATCAGTTTATGTACATCGTCTCGGTCAGCACCATTTTTGAATTTTATAGTTGAATATATGTCATATCCCTCGGGGCCGATCAGGTTTATTAAAAGACTGGCTTGTACGTCACTATTTTCCTTATACACTCCTGATGCCTTAACAAATACCTGGAATTGTCGTAACCATTTTCGCCACGCGGCGGCGCGACATGCGGGCCCGCCTTCCAAAGATAATTGTGCAGGAGGCCTAGCATGTTCCATTATTCTTCAGCACTTGTCAATTATAATAAACACACCATAAAACGTTTTCCAGCAAATTTACGATAGATTAATTTCGTATAATATTAATTACGTAAACACCGCTGTCACCATGAAGTAAACGACAAGATGGTTGATTCAAGACTGCCTTTATTTCATTATCTAGCCTACCTCCAGATATGTATAATTGTAATACCAGTACAGATATGTAATATGAAGATGTAATAGAATGCAGAAATTGTCTGTCAAACCTATATTCAAGTGGAGAATATTAATGTGCACAAGTTCTAGAAATCCGCCAACAAAAGCCTTGGACTTAGCATACAAAACTTAATTGATGAGTTTTTTAATATAATTTTAGTGGAACAAGCTCGAGGCCCACCTGATGATAAGAGGAACGGGAAGAAGTGATGGCTCAGTGGCATTGGCTATGGACTGCCGTGCAGCAGGTCCATGGTTCGAATCCCGCCGCGGGCTTGAGCTTCACCGCATGGTTGAAGGGTATTTTGTGAATGCCCGCCTGGCTAGCGACCACCCTGACGTAGAAAATCTGTCGCGAAGAACCTAACGGTGCGTTCCGGCAGCAGTCCTTGAGAGCCAGAAAAATACAGGCTAATGAGACCTAACAACTGGACGTCTCTGTGTGATGGGCACAGTGCAATTCGTCGTAGACGAAATGCGTCTGTTATATAGGCAAAGGTTTGTCCACTTAACATCAGGTGGGCCTCGGGCTTGTTCCGTCACAATAACATAAAAATAAAAAAACGAGAAGCTCCTACAGGAAAATAGGTATTTTAACAAAGTGATGCTGTCTTGCCCCTAAACGCCCGAACAGAATAGTGCGATACGGACAATTGCCGCTTCTGCAAGTTTTGACTTAGAATTTGAGCATAATTTGCGTTCGGAGAGAAACCTTTTCTCCTATAGTAAACATTAATCAAATCTAAAAATTTTGGTCTTATTTTATAACTGATGTAATAAACTATAACATTTCACAACACTATAACATTGATAACATCTATAACATTTCCAAAAATCATAAAAATCGGTGATTTTTTAGGGGGTAGAAAGGTTTTCTGTTTTTGTATGAAAATTCGAGACTTCCCTCCAGTCTTAAGCGGACTAACCTCTGCCTTTAACAGACGAATTTCGTCACGAATTGCACTGTGCCTGTCACCTTGAGACATAGTTAAGTCTCATATGCCTGCCATTTTACTGTCTCTTAAGGACTGCTGCCGGAACACACCGTTAGGTGCTTAGTGACAGATTTTCAACTTGAGGGTGGTCGCTAGCCAGGCGGGCATTCGCGAAATGCCCTTCCGTCATGCGGTGATGCTCAAGCCCGCGGCGGTATTCGAACCATAGACCTGCTGCGCGGCAGTCCATAGCCAATGCCACTGAGCCATCACTGCTACATGGGTAAAGAAAACTAAGCATTTAGTCTTTTTCGAACTTAGTAGTTAATTATTAGCAGAGAACCATTTAGAGATAAGAGATATCAAATTATTTGCCTTAATTAATTCACTGTCTTTCTTATCTACTTAAAAATCAGAGAGGTATAGTTTGCAAATAAAACAATATCATAGATATTTGTCATGCAAATCGTTGATATACGCTAGAAACAGTATTGATCCTTATATTGATCATTGTGGAACTCCCACTTTTATTAAACACCCTGAAAATTTTACGCCATTTATACCAATCTTCTGTAGCCGGTCTGCAAATATTATTTTAGATTCAGAACTGTTCCACAAACTCCATAATGTGAAAGCTTACAAATCAGGGTGAGGTGCTCTACAGTCTATACAGTCAGTTGTTTCAAAAATATGCCTATAATATACTACATTTGCATGATAGTAATCTGCCAGTGCTCGCCAATCTGACGCCAATAACCTAAACAACATCTGTTCTTGAGAGCCAGTTGTCATTCTAAGTTAAAATCTGTTTAACACCTTCGACCGCATCATCAATTACCAACCGGTAAGATTGTGGTCAAAGGCTAGCCTACTGGTTATAAAATATATATGTATATCCTTGTGGCCTGCTGTCTGCCCGAAGCGCTCCTGAAGCATGCCGCCGCAAGCGCATTCGAGGTGTATATTTGGGGCACTCGCAGACAGCATTAGATGATGTCAAAAGCAACAAGAAAAACCGTTTTAATGCCAGTTAAAAGTTAATTGACGTGTTTGAGTACGGCTTTCAGATGTGAGTTGGCTTGTTGTGAGAGTGAGTGTTGTGTTTTGTAGTGGGTAGGTGGTTTACCTGAGGGTGCGAGAGGTGCGGCAGATGGTGCAGCTGCGGCTGGTGCTGCAGCGCGTGCGGCGGCAGCAGGGGGAAGGCGGCCGCCTCGCCGTTACGCAGCGTCGCGCCGCCCGCGCCCACACCCACCCCGCCCCCGCCCTCCTCCTCCGCCGGCGACGGCTGCCGCGACCCCGGCGTGCGGCTGCAACAAAGAACAACTTATATTACAACTAACATCCTTTATCTTCTGGCGGCGACGCAGCATACAAGCCCGTATAGAATATCGTCATAACAGTATTCACAGGACATTTAGATTTCTTATAGCTTTAGGTTCAATAAATAATAGTTTATTAGACAAGGCTGTAATTGATATATTACACCCCAGTGGAACACTCTTCTGTATCAGATATGCAAATACATAACAGACTATTACCAAAGTTTGTGACTAAGAAAAAGTTCAGAAAACATATTTCGTTCATGGATAACCCGTGTAAGACATTGCGATCTTGTAAGTCTCGGTTGGGTCATTATAGAATGATGCCCCTTGAGATTCGCCGTAAAATTGTTGATATCGTTATGCTTCATAAACTCCTTAATGGTCTTGTTTTTTGTACAGAAATTGTATAAAAAAATATGTTCCACGTCTTGGCAGCCGGCCTGCTGGACAGAAGTACCTTTGAAGTCACAGGTACTTCTGTCCCTTTTGGTAATTCAAATATGTTGAAAACACATTCCAATTTATCGTAAGAGTAACACTACAACTCTTATCAAGTTTGGTTTCGATATATTTCAGGTAAAATCCGTAGCCTCAGTTATATAAATATTATTGTTGAAATTTTATAAACTCTCCATACTTCCTCATACAAGAACGCTCGACAACACACACATTTTGGAAAATACTAAACATTTAAATGTCACATTGTCATTTTCCCGAAGACCAAAACAGTCGACTTTGTTCATTGTTGTAGAATTAAGAAAATTTTATTTACGCTTTTTTTTTACTTCTATTTTGCCCTTATTTATTATAATTAAATTTAAGATCACGATAAATTGTTGGCTAGATCAATAAATTTAATCATATACATAAATGAAAGGCATGTGACAACAACACAAAACTAGAAACGTGAATCGAAAATATAACTTTTCTTGTCCCTCTAAATAAAGTTTTGCTATTTTATTAATATAGTTTCACACACATTAATTCGTAAATAATTAAGATATTTACGTTAGAAGCTTAATTTAGAGTCAACTTTGCAATTTTGTTCTATAGAGAAAATTTTAAGGAAACGTGTTTCGGACTTTTCTTGGCTTTAGATAATGTGATCAAAATTAATATATAATTTTCTTACTGATACAAACTCAATACATTTTGCTAAAAATCTGTTCAAGTAAACCCATTTAGCACTTGTCAGCGCCTTAATCATATTTAAGAGGAACATGTCACTTAGAGATGCAATATTATATATGATATTATTTCTGATAAAAGTCTACGGTTCATCTGCATTCAGCGGGTGTTCGCCGTTGAATTCCACATTATTTATAATAAGCAAGTTCGCTATAATATATAATTTCAAGATGAAAACGATCAATTGAAAGCTTTTACTGAGTAATGAAAGTCAATATTCTACTGTTAATTACCTGCTGGAAAAAGGAAGTACGACATAATATAAAATTAATATTCAGTTTAGATTTTTACATAAATAGTAAAATCGACACAAGGATTTAAGATAGATAACAAACATTAAATTTCCTAAAGAACTTTGGAATCTTTTGCGTTTAGAATATAGACGATTCAAGGCCCCATGTTAACATCAGCAACCGAACAATTTCGGTTCGCATATTCGGAGCAAAAACCCTATAGTGCGAATACGTCGCCCGCGCCGTCGCGTCAGTTTAGTTCAAGAGAATAAGGCGAATGGTGGCATTGAGTGAGGCCATGATCCACGGAGCGGTTATTGCCCGCGCGACAACCGTCCGGCCGCGCGACGCTCGGCAGCCGCGGAGGCACACACCACTTCGCAGCCGTAGCCACTATGTGACCTTCGCGACCATCTCTCGTATCGATATTATTCAGAGCGTTGCATGTCTTTTTAATACTGGAAATAATTAGTCACGCAGCCATGTGCCAATCTTGTAAAACGATATTTCGCGAACATCTTATTTCATAACGTTACGGAAGTAACTGTATTCAATTATTTACGTAATAAGCGATATTTCCAACAAGACAGATGTATATAACAAATCCGGCTTTCGATAGATTGGTTAATGCGATAAATAGAGCACGTATGTTATTTTTTTTTTCTGAAATCAAATTATATATCATCCATAGTAGCATTTATTGTTATGTCACATAGTGCATTTACATGCTATTTATATAATAAAGTTACAAATACTTCAAAATTATTCAAGATACATAATTATAATAGGGTGAAAACTCATCTACTTTTTAGTTTTTTCTCTCTAAAAACTGAAATCATGTAATTCGAAATTATGCCGCTGGGAGTACGCACACCCAGTTCACTACCTACACTTGGCAACAGTAGGCGTTCAAAGAATTTAAACTCAATGCATATAGGTGAAATTTTCCCGATAGGGACGATTAGTATTATTTTTGTTTTAATGAACTATCTTTGCTTATTTGCGCAGTTCTTATATGAGCAGGGAGAGAAATCATTCAATTTTGTTGGTGTATGTCCTATTACCTAGATACAAAATTGATGATCCTGGCTGAAGACAACGAACATCCTTCCAGCCACACAGAAAAAAAAGATGTCTTAAAATAAGAACCCTATATCTCTCAACTGATGTATCTTGACTCCAAATATTAATGCTTTCAACGAAGATAATCACGCTAACGTATCAAAAAAGCCAAGATTTTAGAATTAAAATGTAAATATTTTGTGTCAATAGTTTTGCTATTTTGCACAAGAGTTGTAGTTTGATTTAAAACACTTTGTTACTTGTTTCAAAAATGAAAATATGTTGTCTTAGTGGTTTTGATTTAAGAATTATTTCTCACACCAAAGAATATCTCAATTTTGACTAGAGAAACAGTTTCGATGTCTAACTAAGAATTGTAGAATCTTAAAGGAAACATTAAGTTACTCTGGACAAAATTGTATTTTTGCACTCAAGAATCAGTGATACATGGAAGAAGAATGAAAAACACCATTAATCTAAGATTAAATTAATTTGGTACAAAATAATAAGTTCTCCATCCAAGAATGAGTCATACATGCAACAACAAATAAGGACCACTTCACACCAAGATAAATATTATTTGGTACAAATTAATAATTTCTCACTAATGGTCCCCGTTCAAGAGTCAGTTAATCTTGCCATCAAGAGTTAAGACAAAATAAGGCTAAGATATTTAATAAATTAGGTATTATATACTTAAAATCTTTTTGTTTTCAACCTAAGAAATTAATTGTTAAATGACACGTAATAAGTGACCTGGCGGGTGCCGGGTGGAACCCCCCGCCCCCCCCACATTGCAGGAGCAACCTATCATTGCTATCTGTGGGAGTCGTAAGAGGCGATTATAGGTAAAACACCGGAAAGTGGGCAACAGCGCCTTCTGAGAATCTTATATATAAACTGCAATCCCCGAGACGCCTGCCAAGCGTGGGGATTATGGCAAACCACTCTATAATGGGGGAGGTTGTGATTAGCAGTGGACGATCTGGCTGGTACAGTAACCAGTAATAAGATTAATAAATAAGTACTACTAAACATCCGCCAGCGGCTTCGGTTACCATCTCCATAGGTCAGGTGGTTTTTGTACTAGAGATTTCGTGTAAAACCAGTGAGCATACACCTTTCGCTATTATTAAAGATATGAGAGATTTTTTAGAATATTCATTAATTATTACTCGATTAATACTAACAATTATATAAAGTTCGGGCTTTTTCAGAAATGTCACGTTAAATTAGTGGTGGAAAACGAAGGTGAATTAATATCAAGATGCTTGATAACGAGTAATTATTAATCAATATAAATACGAAACGATCTGCCAGAAAAATCTAAAGTCATTCTCAGTCATCCCCCTCGATCCAGGGTAAATACCCTTAACTGCTTTCATAAAACTGCCATATGATCGTAGCTAATCATAATCAGCCATGGGTAATAAAGATGACTATACCTACCTGATTCGATGTACTCATTACTGCAATGGATCCAGTCTCTAACGCAATTTTATACCAAGAGTGTGTTACTTCGACCAATGTCCAATAGAGGATAAGTTATTTCATTCAAGAGTACATGCAAAGTGTTCATTCAAGTATCAAATTTCATAAGCCAAAAGTTTGTCAGTTCTTGTGCCAAAATCTAAGAAAAAGAACTTATTGTAGGGGAAATACAAAAATCTTGTATGAAGAACGAAGCAATTTAGCTCAAAGGCAGTGTTGCTATATAATTATTTTACCCCCCTGATCATGGAAAATCATTCAAATATTTACCACGAATGATTTATCGTTTCAGCATTTATTAGGCTATCTCGTATAACACCAAAAAATCATGCCAATCATTTCAAATTTACTCATCCAATAATCAAACGCGCTAAAAAAGCAAAGAACTCGTTTCGACGTGGCTACGTCTTTATATTGTTATTTGCTTTGTGGAAAGTGGGAGTGAGAGCCAACTCAAAAAATGACGATAACGCGAATGTAATTTTAATTATACGTTGTGGAATATATTTATATATTATTATTGTGGACTAGTTAAGGGGGAAACTAAAATCATATCTACTCAGAAAAAAAGAGGTTCGATTCCCGTGATGGAAGAACTATTTACCTACAACTTTGTAGAAAACCTTCGGTGTCCGACTCGCACTTGGCCGTTTTTTTAATTCATGTCCCATTTTTGGTGAAATTACTCCGCTTTTTTACTCAAAAGGTTCCAATATCCCGATTTGCCCAAAAATCTGGCTACGGTGTACGTACCACACATAACCACAGGATTTATGCGATTTTATCGGTATTCTCTAGTATAACGTTAAAACTCTTTATTGTTTAACTAGGCTACTATAAGTGTATAACAAAAACCCTTAACTATTTTATTTTTATATGTTGTGATTTACAAGGAATGTACTTTAATATTTCGGTAAATTTTTATGGACTGGGCAACCCCACCCCACCGTTATTATTCATTCCGCCCGTCCGTTTGTGCGCGATTCGCTACTTACATAGTTTTTCGAAAGAAACGCATTACTTTTTTATTTTATTATATATACATACATACATACTTTCTTTCGACGTTTTGCAAAGTTTAAATCTCTCCGAAGAAAGAAGAGAACGTGCGTGCCATCGTTAGGCATTATGGTGCCATCCATGTTAGATGACTTCCAAGTAATGAAGTAGTGCTACAGGACTGGGGTATCCCGCCAGCTGTAGTTAATAACTTCAAAGGTAAGTGAGGTGTATGAAGCGATTTGTATTAAATTAGCTACCGGAGGCGATTCTTCGACCTTTTATTATTTTGATTGAGGCTTCATCGAGGTTTGCGCATCCATTGATGATTTAGGTAGGTTGATATAGGCAATATAATGGGCTTCACATTAGGTTCTAGTATAGGGGGATACACTAAAAAGGGCTTAGAAGACCAAGTTAAGTGGTCCTCGATCCATTAACGCATCTTATTAGTTAGGTAGTACCAAACCTTGAATAGTATAGTTTTGTGTCAGTGGATCACCTAACTCTCTACACTTAAGAAAGTCCTACAACCTCTCGAAGTAAGAATATGTACTTTTAAACAAAATAATGAGTGCGATTTCATATAATACGACTTGTTTCTAGTGTAAAATGATTGTTATTTGATTGTGCTATAACTACTGCTATATTGTTAAATGAATAAAGTCATTGGACTCGTGTTGTATGTTCCTGTCTGAGAAAAAGTGATATAACTGAATTCTAGAAAGATGAAGCCATGGGCAACAGCTAGTGTACATTAACTTTTCATTGATGATTATCATTCATAGATCTTTATAAAGCAGAAGTAATTAAGTACCTACTAAGGTTTTTTGTTTTATGATTTCAGATGCTATTACTTGGTTAAAACATAACAATGAACTATGGCACCAAGTAGTACAGAAATGGAACAACACAAAAGAACAAAATATTCATACCATGCATGAACTCGCGGAATTTTGGAGCATTTTATAAGATATCAAGGATTGGTATGTTCTTTAGATAAAAATTACTATGTACTAATTACATTATTAGGAAATATCAACTTTATAATAGAGATATCGCTCAGTAAGCGATAATTTATTTAATTTTATAATTTAAGGAAAAAATTATAATGTTAAAATGCTGGAATCTATATAATTTGATTTGCATTTTATGTTGTCATACTTTGCTCGGTAAGCGTTAATTTATACCAGTGTGAAGTTGGCAGCCAAACCCAGCAGCCATATAAACCGACCAAATTAAAATGTCGATGATAAAATCTTCGGTTTTCACCATGTTAAAGACTGTGTTTTCGAACAAAATATACCTCGATGGATAGCTACTGAAATTAATTTTAAAAAATAGTATTCAGAAATAACTAGCGATATTTCAAACAGCCGCGATTCGCGAGTTACTCATAAAATAGTTTAGTTGCAGTGGTTTCTGGGGATTTTGACCATGACGGAGATGGTGTTTTGGAATGAAACATATCTCAAAAGATAGCTACTGATAGGACCTTTCAGGTGGTATATTCAGATATTACTTTTGACCGTTTCAGAAAGCCGCGATTGTCATTAATATCCAAAAATATTTTCGCTGCTGGGTTTTGCCGGGGGTTTTGACCATGATGGAGATGGTGTTTTGGAATTTAACATATGTCAAAAGATAGCTATTAAAGAGACCTTTCAGGTGGTATATTCAGATATTACTCTGGACATTTCAGAAAGCCGCGATTGTCATAAATATTATATTTAATTTATGGGTTTTATTTTATAATTTAAGGAACATGTACCATGTAAAAATGCTTGAATGTAATTAATTTGTTTTTGTATTTTGTGGTGATATTCTTAGCTCGGTCAGAGATAACTTTTTATAACTTAAGGCAAAATAAATGCCAGAATATAATTGAAGGATAAATAGATCATGTAAAAATGCTTTGATAAGTATAATTGTTTTTTAGGTGATACTCTTCGCTTAGTAAGCGATAATTTATGAGTTTAAAGAAAATGGATCATTTAAATATTCCTGAATATAATTAATGTGACTTTGTACTTTGTGGTGACATTCCTCACATAGTAAGGAATAATTTAAGACTGTCATTTTATAATTTAAGGAAAAATGTATCATGTAAAAATACAACAATCTATACAATGTGTTTTTGTAGTATAACTATGTGAGTTACATTATATTCAGAAAAAACGCTTGAATACTAATTGTGATGTCTCTTACGTATTTTGTATTAACTATGACATTTTTCACTCAGTAATCTGTGTCCCATTTGTGTTATTTTAAATATATTTTCATTTTATATCTATATCTTTCGTTTGAATTCTATTGCCCTGCGCTTAATAGGCTATAATTTATGTGTTTCAGTAAACAGATGAAATTGAAGTCGTTAGCATCGTTTCAAGTCGAGATTACAACAATTTCAACGATTTTAATTTTTGCTATTATAATCATTCACTTGTCCCAATAATGTTATGTTTTCGTTTTAAAATATTTTATGCTTTGAACTTTTGAGTAACTTTTACACTTTCTAATATAATATAGATTTGTTTAGGAAGCAGCCTTAAGTGTTATTGTTATCTGCATTCAGAATATCTTGTCTCTACATTTCTATCATTTAATAACACATAATACCGCTTCCTAAACACATCTCTAAGATTTAACGAAACTAGTGAATACTGTTGTAAGGGTAGATTGAGACTGTTAAATTGAACAACTTTTCCAATGAGACATGAATTGAAATCTGGCCAATTTATTTGACCTCCCATACTACGCAGTAATGTGTTTTGTATGGGAAGTAAAAAAATAAGATGGATTTTAACCCATGTTTCAGAAAGGCGTTCCATTTCACGGGCTGAAGTATACACACATTTTGTTAGACCTTAAATGTTTTGTAAGAAAAAACATTTTGTGTAAGTCAAAGCAGAAAATATTTTAAAACGAGAAAAAAACAACTATTGGGTTTAAACATATACAATCTTGAAATAAATTAGGAAGTATTTTGAAGGAAATAACAGGAATCTCTAGTTAAAATAAAAACCATCTTGAAAGAAAATAGGAAGTATCTTGGAGGAAATAACATGAATCTCTAGTCGAAATAGAAACATCTTGAAAGATAATAGGAAGTATCTTAAAGGAAATAACATGAATCTCTAGTCGAAACAGAAATATTTTGAAAGAAAATAGGAAGAATCTTAAAGGAAATAATAAGAATCTCTAGTCAGTATAGAAACATCTTGAAAGAAAATAGAAAGTATCATATAGAAAATAACATATATCTTAGGTCAAAACGGAAATAATCTTGAAATAAAATAGGGAGTATCTTGAAGAAAAAGCGTTTCACTCTTGGTCGAAAATTGAAAACAATAAAAACAAATGTTAAATATCCTTTATTTAAAATAGGTGCATTCTTGCAGTAAAACAGTTTAAATTTAGAAAAAAGATTTTTAAATGCTTCACTTAAAATAGTTTCGCTCTTAAAGTAATAGCTTTGAGTTCTTCATAAAACAAGTTTTTGTTTGTTGAAACAAGAATATATTTCTTGAGCCAAGAACTATAATGCGAAATATTTAATATCTTGAAGTAAGACATTTTAGACTTTCCTTATATCGAAAACCCATCCGTTCTTAAGTCAAATAATATTGCTTGTCTGAAGAGATTATTTTTTTCTGTGCACTGATGAGTGCAGCCTAGGCGACCATAACACATTCAAAGACAAAATATTATCTACATAAACTGTACTTAGTGATGAAATAATTTATTTTGATAAGGATTAATATAGCATAAAGTAAAATAAATGCGTTTAAATGTATTCCAAAAAAATCAAGATTTTTAAGTAATACTTGTTGTGCCTTACCGACATAGATAGGTATAGTGTGTCGCGGACTTTTTTGTAGATATTTATAAGATCTTCAATTAATAAGAACATTTTATGGTTCTATCTTTTATAGTTTAGGCAGCGTACGCAAAATAAGTAACTTTTCTGGATGATTTTTTATACCTTGTGTCCGAAAAACCCAAATATTTTACGGAACTCTATTTTTTTCCAAGATAAAATTTAGCCTATGTTACTCGTGGATAATGTAGCTTTCGAATGGTGAAAGAATTTTTAAAATCGGTCCAGTAGTTTTTGAGCCTATTCATTACAACCAAACAAACATACAAACAAAGTTTTCCTCTTAGTGTAGATAACTTCTAACGGCTTTACCGATTTTAATGTATGATATATCATTAGATTTGTCTTGATAGCGCAGGTGACACTACGTACATGAAAATGTAAAAAAATATGGCGTAATTTTGACGCCATATTGTGAGAAATAAATATTTTATTTCTCCCATACCCATCGAGTGGAGTATCAAAATGAAGGGCTTTAAGAAACGCTTCCACAAATATAATATACATAGGGTGCTTACCATTTGAAGTTAAATTCGCTAAAACGTTAAAAACGATCACACATCCAAAAAGTTGTTCCACATGGGTCTTGGCGTTATTTTCGCCATAAACGCTATGAGGCTACTGGAACAGTTTAAATTCCCTACATCTAATGTCAAAAGTGACAGAAGTGGCATTCTTAGCGTTCTTATCGTAAATGGAACAGGGGAGAACTGTTACAAACGATCACATTGATCACAACCATAGACGCAGATTGTGATCAAAATGATCGAAAATAACGTTCTTAGCGTCAATTGGAATATACCCATATAATTTGCAGTTTTAATTTCAATGTAACGAAAAAACGTTTAACGAAATCAAATAAGTAGCAGTCGGGTTTTTTACTTTTTGATTTTGATATTGGCAGAATTGGGGCAATGACGCATAGGCCATAAAATATAAATAAAAGTTGAAGGAAAAATTACAAATGACGGTTAATATTTTTGGGGACAAAATACACGTACCGACCTGATTTAGCGTGGTATATGTTTAGGAAGAAGATAGTTTAAAGTGATACAGTCGTTCTTATAGTTTCCTATGAGTATCGGAATAACTAAGGCAAACTATACTGATGTTATTGTGACGGAACAAGCTCGAGGCCCACCTGATGTTAAGCGGACTAACCTCTGCCTATAACAGATGCATTTCGTCACAAGTTACGAATTGCACTGCGCCCGTCCACATTGAGACATAGTTGTCAAGTCTCATGTGCCTGTAATTTCACTGGCTCTCAAGGACTGCTGCCGGAACACACCGTTAGGTGCTTGGCGACAGATTTTCTGTTTGAGTATAAGTAGAGTGCAAGTAAGGTATAAGTAGTAAAGATGACTTATGCAAAACGATCATAAATAGATCAAGTACCAGAATGTTAGAATGGTTTATAGATAAGAAGAAAACTGAATGTCACTTTATTTATATCTTAAAGATTTTTGTCTTGAATGAATAATAGATAGTACATACGAGTACTAGTCCTAGCCGCTAGCCACAGATACTTGAAATTTAAAGTATAAGAGAGGAGTTCAAAATATTCTCGATATGGGCTATGAAAATTTTTTTGAAAAATCTAAAATCTATATTTTCAACTCAGAAGCTCGGGAAAGTGATTATTTCACTCGAAATCTGCATGTAAAAATGCGTTTTATTCGCTAGCAAGGAAAAGATTTGAGATATTACTCCAGAAATAAAAAAAAATACTTATTTTATCACTCATTTCAGTAACTTTTATTTTTTACTATATAAATTAACGCAAATTTACTACATTATTTATGCTGTTTTTCTTGCACCTAGCATTTTCCTCGCTGTAATGAGGTGAAAATTTGTCGGCAGTGTTATTTTGCGTCTTTTACCTTTGACACTTTCTGTATGCTTATGATACTATATTTGAACCTAGAATAAAAATTAAATTTAAACTCTTCAGGTTTCAGCAAAAGTACTCGCGTTATAAACATCCTTGCAGCCTTGCAATACAAATAACTATTTTCTATATAGCCCCTGCAATGTATACTTCTTTCAATGCGAAATCATCATTTCCATACTTACATAACTTTCATCTACTCTCAAAAATAATATTTTATCGATATCGCCTTGAGCTTTTCAAAGCCTGAAAATCGCTTTCTACAAAGCACTTTTTTCAGCTTTCAAGGAACAAAAAATGGTGACTAGGAGCAAGGTCTGGGCTATAAGGTGGATGACTGATCTCTTGGAAACCACACTCCTGAATAGCATTGGCAGCGCGCACCAAGTAATCAAGCGCGTTGTCATGAAGTATCAAGGCAAAAATTTTATCATATTATAATAAATTTGAGATCAATCTTAAGATGCAGTTTTGACGGTTAATCTATAGGAACATCTATCAAAAATTGCATTTCAAGACCAATATGAACTTTGATATGCAATTATTAATACGAGCTTAAGACGCGTAGACTCACCTGATGAAGGGCAGTGGACATGTGCGAAATATAGATCGACAACTAGACAAAACATAAGTGAGTAAAGCTAGTTATACATGTTATTTAAATGTGTAAAATAATATCCTACAGGTGTCATAAAACATGTCAAAAAGGCAGCAGAAACTCACTTGAAAGCTTTATCATCCTCTTGCCCATTGTGGAGCCCGTTAGGCAGAGATCCATGCTCGTGCAGTTCATGTAGATCCTTCTCGAAGGGCGAAGCAGACTTGTCTTCGGGACGCTCTTCTAACACCATCCCGCGCAATCCCGCTACCACGCCAGCTACCTTCTCACCACCCGGTACTACGCCCCCTGCTTCTGTACAGAAGGCACTCGTGTAGTTAACTTATACAAAAACCTAACATCGCTTAATAAATAGAATTCTGATCAGACATTAGACTTAGAATTTTTCTTTGTTTACTCACAATTTCCCCGTGGAGTGCCGGGTTAGAATTGCACCTCCCCATATCATCCCGTGGGTGTCGTAAAAGGCGACTAAGGGAATAATTATACTGGAAGGTGGGCAGCAGCGCCTTCTAAAGAACTACTATCTTACACTGCGATCCCCAAGCCGCCTGCCAAGCGTGGGGATCATGGCAAATAACCCCTTAATAGGGGAGGCTGTGTTCAGCAGTGGACGATCCGGCTGATACAGTACAGTACTCACAATTTCAAACTCATGTTAGTAGTCTATTTTTTATCACTGATGCGAAGGAAACATCGATTTATAACTGAATCTGGACCTTTTTATTCTGTCATAATAACAAGAAGTCAATTGATGTCAATTGATATATTTTGAAATCTTTCCCACTATCCCCCTGTAGTGTTTTATTTATTAAATAATTACGTATATGAGACCCTGCTTTAGCATGGATAAAAATCAACTTAGCAAACCGAGAAAAATGTGTAGAAGAATGCAATTTAGGTGAAAATATCTGAAATATGTCAGAATCGGTCCATATATCAAATAAAAAGGTACGGAGTGCCTCAAGGCAGCGATATATAAATGACGTAATACCTAATATTACTAATTATAAATGTACATTATTTGCGGACGATATTTCTATCATATTGACATCAAACAAAACAGATAAAAATTTTGACATTGAAATAAATAGAACAATCAATTTAATTATTAAATGGCTTGAAGATCTTAAGGTGAATCTGACGAAAACAAATTATGTTAAATTTTCGACTTATGGGTCTATCTATCTACTTCTAGAAATATAATTACGTATAAGTTAAGATGAATGAGACAAATCAGCTCAGCAGGATCAGCGTATAAACTGGAAAGACTTTGAGTACTACTTATGTAATTATTATTAAAGACCAAATAAAAAACGTCTGTACAAGGGTTAACAGATTTGTATTCGTCTTAAATAAGCTACAAAAAACTGCTCCACGAAAAACCGTGTTATTAGCATACCATGGCTATTAAAGTTTTGTACTACGGTATGGCCTGCTTCTATGGGGTAATTCGACAGATGTTAAACAAAGCTTTCATATCGCAAAAAAAGTGTATACGAACGATGGTAGGTATGCATCCATTTTTTTTGACATATAAACTTAAATTTTATGTCTCTAATGTAATTGTATAATTTGACTATGATGAACAAATTTTGACATGCTTAATTATTATGAATTTAATTACACTACATATTATTGTTATTAATTTTAAGATTGATATTTTTTAAATGCATTCATTCCATTTTTTATTGATTTCGAACATAAAACAATTATTCTATTAATCCCACCAAATTCACATGCCGATTGAAGGCAAAATAGGAGAACTTAAATTAACCTAAGACTCTATTTTAGTTAATTATATTTCATTAGTGTTGCCATGAAGATTCCCAGGGGCAATCTCCCTTGTAGTGGCAATAGTTCAGTTGCATTATTACAAATCATTTAGTTTTATTTATTAAAATTCTCAATATTACAGCTATTATCTACACATATCAGAGTAAGGCTTAAGCCAGATCATTCATTAAGTGTATCATACTATAAATGTTATTTGTTGATTGTCATTTATCGAATGTTACCTGTAGGCGATCCTCCGAGCACGTACTCTACCATCTTGACGCCAAGGCCGGCGGTGTCGCGCGGGGAGAGGATGCTGCTCGCGTCACCACCAGGGAACGCCACACCGCGCCTCGTCCCCATCATCGGAACGCCCACATTGTGCTCAACACCTATACACATCCATTATGTTAGTACCACATAGCATATATTTCACACTCTTGGGGGAACTGTAGCTTCAATTCAGGAATGATTACTTTCCAGAGCAATATATACATTTTATACAAATTTATAGGAGCAGTAGAGTAGTCTCAAATCCTTAAGCCACCTGATAAGAAATCTCGTCAAGAGCAGGTTGATCCACGCCTCATTGGAATCAAACTTGTGTTTGTGGCAAATTTATCGCAAAATTCAACTTCATGGATCTAAAATTATACCAACCTTGTGCTGACCAAGTGGGGTCTCGCCACATTTGCTCAGGGTTTAGTTGCAAAGGCGGCAAATGCGGAGGTCCCTTGCTATCACCGCCTGCGCCAGGTCCCTTGTCCCATAATTTCTTAGCAGCTGGAGCAATCTGCGTTACAAAACATCATATATAAATTTATGGAAGTATATAATCTTTTTACTTGAGGGTGGTAGCTAGCAAGGCGGACATTCGCAAATGCCCTACCACCATGCTAATTTATGATTTGACTTTTTATGATTGTGTCAAACACTACCTTCTTTTCACTTACACCTTTTACCAGGACTTCTTGTTGGGTATCATTGCAGTTTCATATTCCCTATTATTAATTATTTTAGTGTGCAAACATACTGTGTGTAGGCATAGAATATTAAATAGCTACATAGTATCTCGTGAAACTGTGTTTCTAAGTTAAATTGGCAAGTGTTGGAGACCCAAAAGCTGTTAGCCAATAGCTCAGCGCCCCAACCAGGGTTGAATGTCCACTACTCGCCAGAGATGTGTTGTTCAGTAGCTAATTCAGTATGTATTTGTCCCAAACCATCCATAGCTTGACTGATCAACTAGGTTAAGCAACATCCACTGCTTGTTTGCATGTGCTTACTAGGATAGGCTTCAGAGAGGACTTAAAATCCTCTTTGTTGTCTTAGGATGGCGGTTGCATTATTATAGTGGTAGAGTATTTAACAGCTACCACCCTCATGTAGAAAACCTGTTGACCACCTGACAGTGTGTTCGACCGCTCCTTGAGAGCTAGAAATATGATGGAATTGATAGGAAACTTGCTCTGGACCAAATTAATTATTACAACGATAAAATTGATCCTAAGTCAGATTCTCATATCTTCTACAATTACATATATTTCCAGTTAACCTCTAAACATCGCGCTTGCAGGGTAAATGCAGTATTAAATGCATGTGCAACAATATTTTTCCTTGACAACTGAATGAGTTTTAATTATAAAACTTTTTCTTAGGACACAATTCGACTGTACCTACATATACTATCGAAACTAAATATCGCGAATATTAAGTTTCGTGAGTTTACGAGGACCAGGACGTCACATTCCATACTTTAAGACTTGCTAAAACTGAATATATTAATAATATTTGAAATAAATTTTATTTACATTGTAATATAATGTGATAGAAACAAGTTGCGACGGTAATAAAAAAAAACCCTTTTTTGAGTTTCGATAGTCTACGTAGGGATAGTCGAATTGAGATCATCTATGTACAAAAGGTATGAATAAATTAATAATTAATAATATTTGATTAAATTTGGCTGTAACACAAATACAGACTTTCAAGTTGCATGAAGATATTGTTTGTCAAATATGACTTTTTCAAGATTAGGGTAGAAAAATAGAAATTAATATATGCATCACTTAATAATATTAAAATCAAGAACAAGTCATCTTACACGGCAATACCCAAGATTGCTGCCAAGCATGGGAATTACGGCATACCACTGGGGGAAATGTGAAATAGTACAAGTTCAGTGGATATATGTATGATGATGTAGTCCTGACCAATTTCGGCCACAGCAACTGTTCGTTCTGGACAGGCATGCTTAATATAAGTATTTAGGACTAGGTTCTGCTGTTCAACCCTTTGGTGTGCTCTCTGGTGGCTTGAGTACCCGATTCTGTTGGAGAAGGTACAAGTGCACTCGGGGTGTGTTAATACACCGCTAATGTTAATGTACTTGATGGCCGCTGGTGGTCGGGCCTTGAGTTCATCACGCTTTTTGTCATTTTGAATGTATGTATATGACCATTATAAGTAAGATAATTAATGTTTAAAATTAATTAAAGTGAGATACTAGGCGCTGGGGCCACAGCAAGTGGTCTAGAGTTATGACTTCTCCTGTTGGTATTCACTGTGAAGTAAACAATCGCTTCGATGCTTAGATGATGTATGCACACACAACAACTATCAGACCGGGACAGTCAAAAAGAATGCATGTTCTGTTGGAGTTATGTTTGATTGAACAACTGTGCATCTAGAGTTCTGTATTCCGCATTCACTGTAATACATGGGAGTGTTACATGTGAATTGAGTTCTACAGTTCTGCAATCGTAGTTACAGGTCACACTACATACACTCTCTTCTCATGATTCTTAATGTAACTATACTTTACTAGTTCATTATATATTTTTCAATAAACCTTCATGTCATTGTTGGTCTACTATTTTTGTTTGGGTTTACTTTGGGTAGGTATAACAGAATCTGCAGCTTATCAGACTTAATGTTAAATGGTACAGCAGGGCGAAAGGAATTGACGTTCAGGCCAAGCGGTTTCTATACTACTGGCTATATAATTACTGGTAAATGGTATTGTTGGCATTAGAGGCGAACCGTCAAGAGTCAGCGCAGTGTAGACCACCCCTAGTCTTTGTAATCCATGAATGGAGCTAAATTTATATCTACTAATAATATCGACCATTACTATTGCAAACGGTTTATTCCCATATTGAGGGAAACAATCAAACTCGTCAAAACAACAAAATTAATACAAGGCATCACACCGGTGAACGATTTCTGTAGGTATCACAAATGGCGGACGCCGGTGACAAGTAAACAAAACAAAACCGAACCTGTTGCTTAGAAAAAACGAGTATTTGATGATTTCATGACTTAAAATCAACTCTAATTATAATGATCTTATATAAATTATTGAAAAACTCACCATGTCGGGGCCCATATCCTTAACATCAGATTCGAAAAAGAAGTCACTCAAGGGTTTCATGCGTACAATCTGTTCGACTTCATGTACAACTTCAATATATTATCGGGCAAATATGAGTTTTTCCTATCACTATTTATGTATTTAGTTGAATCACTACACAAATATCACGCATTTCTAACACATTAACTTTTTTAACACGAAGAAATACAACTAGAAAGATCCAAACTACAGCAAAATGTTGTCTTGTTTCGAACAAAGGACGTACGCCGACCACAGCGCCTGCGTTAAAAATTCCACATAGAAAATACAATACAAGCAAGGGAAGAGGGAGCGTCGCTCGCCTGACCGCGCTGTTTCGCACCGAGAAATGATTAGGAGCATTCCTGATAGATGGCGCGCTTCTCAATAAATGAGTCGTTATTCGTATTTAACTTTCCAACATTAATTTCAAAGATTGTCTCGGTCTGTTCATAAAAAATATTCGCTTTCGTATTCCGAAAATGTTATATCGCGGAGAAACCGAGTAAAGGCTAATCACATATGAATATATTTTATGCTATTGTGATGGTACATGCACGAGGATAACCTGGTGTTAAGCAGTAACCTCTGCTATAACAGATGCAGTTCGTCACAAGTGGCGAACTGCACTGCGCCCATTATCCTGGGACATAGAGCTTCATGTGCCTCAGTGTTGCCAGATGCATTGAACCTTTTATCTGTAGCGGAAACTGCTGAAATCTGTATGCTTTTTTTATCATGAAATCTGTATAAAATGTGTATGGTCAAATGAACCAAAGCAGAAACTAATTACCATAAGCAGCTTGGTTACTTTGTTTTAATGAAAATAAGACACAAATTAATAAAACTCTATGTACTTATAAAAATTGAAAAGATAATTATAACAAATGATCAAATCAAAAATTACGGGGCGGGCGGCTAGTGTAGTATATTTTGTTTAATTTCAGCACTTTTTTTGTAGCTGGTAGGCTAGCATTTAACCACTATCTCACCTGATGGTAAGTAATGATGTCGTCGAAGATATTGTTCAATCTAACTTAGAAAAGGACAGCTGCCGGAACACACCATTAGGTGCTTGGTGACAGATTTTCTACTTGAGGGTTGTAGCTAGCCAGGCAGGCACTCGGAAAATGTCCTACCGCCATACTTTAATGACTGCCATCTGAAGACAACAACCGGGACCGACGGCTAAACTGCCCTCCGAAGCACGGTAGCGCCCAGTCAGTAGTAATGTCAATAGCGGTCACCCATCCAAGGCATGACCTCCGTCGCGGTCATGACTCGGATGGGTGACCGCTATAGCTAAGTTCTTTCACTTAGCCAATCGGTTAACAGTGACCAAGAAAACTACTCGGATAGGCGCCAGCAAAGTTGTAAGAAATTTCATTGCTGATGAGTTTTAGCCGCCAGAGAAATTCCTTCGAAAATCCATTATTTATTATTATTCTTATCGAGTTTTGTTTCAAATATGTTACCATACATATCAAATATTGCACAGAAGCTTTAATGCTTTATAAAACTAGCAAAAGAAATTAAATCGTCGTATTTCTGGAATGATCCTCTCCTTAGTATTCATTATCAATTAATAATACTCGTATTTGAAATATTTTAATATTGTAAAAACTCACTTTTGGAGCAACGAATTCACCAATTCAGCAAATTGATTTCAACACCAAAATTAATATTAAAAATGAAGTTAAATTAGTGGTTGAAAAACTTAGCAAAACTTAGAACCACAAAAGTCTATGGAAAATACCAACTTGCCTACGAAAAGTTTTGCGCAATTGGAAACCGGGCAGTAAGTCGGTCTTTATAACAGAAAAAACATATTTTAGGGACCTTTCAAGAAAAATAAAGCTCTCATCACTATGCATGAAGTGCATGTTTTAATAAAGTAATATGAACCCTGGAAAAGCGTTTAAGAATTTTGGTAATCGTACTTAGTACAATTCTTCTCTCAGGTTTTATTAAAATGACTTGTTTTTGGTAAAGCACTATACAAGCCTTGGTCCGCAATGACTGCAGTGTTGGCCATGCTATGATGGCCTCCCGTTTAGCTTAGCTACGCACTCGCCTTCAAGCTTCGTCATCATTACAGCCTTTGCTGTCCGCATTCTAACCACGCTGTGATGGACTAAACCTGCGCATTCGGCCATCATCGCCAGAAGCGCACTCATTACAGACCACGACAGTAATACACTATTGAAGTGTTGATGGATAACAAACATTAGCAGAGCTTAGACTTTTTTTTAATTTACTATGATGTAACGTTCTAAATAATGATTGAAATAATTATTTGTTGGGAATAAAATATAAGATTGTAATGTCATGTTAAACTTTCGTTACCGATACGAAGTCCCCTACATAGAAGTTGCAGTGACGCGAATACTTGCCTGGCTGGCTACTTCAAGTAAAAAATAGTAGAAACTACTTCAAGTAGAAAATCTGACTCAATGCTAACCTTTTATTTTAGGTCACGTTAAAGCCAATATCCATTCTGCCCATTCTAGCCTTAGCCTGTTGGTCAAAAAATTTCAACCAATGAGTCATCATCGGAGATTCAGGAGATGAATATTTGTGGTATTGAGTAATCAAATGAACTAATTTTATTAAGGTTGAACTGGCCGGTAACTTTTCCATACAAACGCCGTAGGATGATCACTCCCTTATTTGAGGTTTTAGGTCCAGAACTAAGCATGATATCGATTTATCTCTTCATTATCTAGGCTTGTCTTGGCACCGATTTGTAAAAAAAATCTTCACATGATAGTTATAAGCCTCGAAACATCCCTGTAATATCACAAATTTTAGCGCATGTTTAGTCGTAAATAAACGACTTATAGAGCATGAAATCCCTAAAATTATTTACATAGAAGCATAGCTCAGTTCATGATCATTTTAGATAACATTTTGGAAAACAAATACATCCAGTAGTATAATCATAAACATCCTAGAGCCAAAGGTCGGCACACATAGTTTTGCGCGCTAGTTTTTCGTTCAAAATATTGGGCATCTCATGTCAATACTTCCATTCCGCGGTGAGGGAAGCGGGCGGGCGGGTCTCATGCGCAGCACACTAATATATAATTAACAAAACGCACACTACCAAAAGTCACGTGCACCGCGCCGCGATCTTAGAACATAATATTATATTGTAGGAATGCCCTGTTGCTTTTTGGTGTGCACGTATGTATACACTACCAATATGTAGTGCCTATGCCTACTTACGTACTTATATATATATATATATTTACATATGTTGGGAGTTGGGGACCGGATTTCTTTCGCATTTGATTAGTTTGTGCGTGATAGTAAGTGTCGGACGCCATAATCCATATAGATAGGTAGGTACTTGGGTAATATAAATACGTAACTATGTCTAGGTACTCACCTACTCTCACCTAAGTTAGAACCTAGTAGGTATTAGTCAATACGCAGGTCATGATAGCTATGGTGAGTACCTAATCCTTTTAGCAACACTTACGACAATATAAAAAGCTGCATTTGGTTAGATATGGTATGGACGTAGGTAGTCCGCATTCTTTTTAGAATATAGTCTAAGCAGTAATATAGCTTCGAGAAAGTACCTACCTAACACAAAGTAGTAAAGGGTTAGAATTAGAAGCTCAATGGAAGATACCTACCTATCTACGATATAATTATCATTTATCATATAGGCCTGCCTAGGCACGCAACTGTCAGCGATGTCAAATCGACATTCGCGGGCGCGCATTACATTGCATACCTATCTACATAGCTATAAGATCACAACAAATAATAAAGTTAGTACTATGTTAGTGTTAGTACTACCTACGTAAATTAGTAGAATAAGTATGTATATTTGTAGTAGGTACTTATACCTAAGGTAGTACGAAAGTTTATATGGTAAACTTAGCGATGATTGTAGGCACTTACCTAATCAAAAATAACCTATGATTAGTTATTGATTTTTATTGGAAATAATTTAAATCAGTTACGGGTAGGTAGAGAATTTTTATTCCAAATGTGTTCTACCAGGATTAGTAGATCCATCATGCCATCGTACATTACCGCTTAGAGACAGATTTTGAAATCGGTACGACATTTTGGCTTTCATCTCAAAGCTCGCTAGCCGGGCGAGCATTCGCAAAACAACCTTCCACCATGCGGTGAAGTTCATGCCCGCGGCGGGATTCGACCCATAGACCTGTTGCGCGGCAGTCCATTGCTAAGAGCCATCACTGCTTCCCGTTAAGTGTTTAGTGACAGAATTTCTACTTGAGGGTGGTAGCTATCCAGGCGAGCATTCGCAAAATGCTCTTCACCAACGCGGGGAAGCTCAATATCGCGGCTGGATTCGAACCATGGACCTGCTGCGCGGCAGTCACTAGCTAATGCCACTGGCCCATCACTGCTTCCCGTTAGGCGCTTACTGACAGATTTTCTGCTTGAGGATGGTGGCTAGCCAGGCGAACATTCGCAAAATGCCCTATGCTCTTCCACCAAGCGGTGAAGCTCGAGCCCGCAGCGGGATTCGAACCATAAACATGCTGCGAGGCAGTCCATAGCTAATGCCACTGAGTTCACGTTAGTTGCATGGTGACAGATTTTCTACTTGGGTAGCTATCCCGGCGAGCATTCGCAAAATGCTCTTTTCTTATGCCTGATAGGTTAGCCTTTGACCACTATCTCACCTGATGGTAAGTGATGATGTGGTCGAAGATGTTGTTCAGGCTAACCTAGAATTACTGGCTCTCAAGGACAGCTGCCGGAACACACCGTTAGGTGCTTGGCGACAGATTTTCTACTTGAGGGTGGTAGCTATACAGGCGGGCATTCGCAAAATGCCCTACCACCATGCTATAACGACTGCCATCCTAAGACCACAACCGGGACCAACGGCTTAACGTGCCCTTCGAAGCACGGAAGCGCTCAGTAGTATTGTCCTAGCGGTCACCCATCCAACTCATGACCGCGCGCGACGGTGCTAAACTTTGCTGATCGGTTGAGAACAGCTAAGTAAACTTCGCTACGAACTCTCCACCACGCGGTGAAGCTCAATATCGCGGCGGGATTCAAACTATGGACCTGCTGCGCAGCAGTCCATAACCAATGCCACTGAGCCATCACTGCTTCCCTTTAGGTGCTTGGCGACCGATTTTTTACTTGAGGGTAGTAGCTGTCCAGGCGGGCATTCGTAAAATGCTCTTCTACCACGCGGTGAAGATTAAGCCCGCGACGGGATTCGAACCATGGACCTGCTGCGCGGAAGTCCATAACCTATGCCACTGAGCCGTCACTGCTTTACAAAATATGTTGTAGTAAAAGCAGTAACTTGCTAATTGTGTAATAAATAATTATTGTAGGTAAATATTTACTACATCAATATGAAAAGAACAAACTAATATACATTTACTATGTACCTACAAATCATTGTACCTACTTACTAAATATTTACCTACTATAGGTGAAATAACATCAGTATGTTATTATAAAACGAACGAAAATTATAACAACAGGTATCTACTGTCCGAACCAAAATGTATTCCTCTGTGAATATATAATATTATTTTATAAGAAATACCTACACACGTCGTGACGTAGCTTGAGACACTATCTCCGTCCGTCGTCAAACATCGTAATTCGTTCGGCATGGTTCGGCTTTCATTGATATATCGCAAACAAGTGTGCGTAATTAGCGTAGATGCAATACGGATGTGTGATGCGCGATCACTATCTTCGTACTACTCATCACGGAGTCTTACCCTTTCCCACAAAGGTATAGGTGAAATAGCATGCTTTGTAGCCTCGCCCGCTGATAAGTTCGAGCCGTCGGCAAGTGCATCCTTAAGATATTTCTTCATAATGCACACTATCTACTCCTTGTAATTTCATCAAGACTTGTTCAGCCATATTATAGTACCACCAACTTAACTGTGCAGTTTTCGAGGGCGCTACTGGTCAAGGAAATCAACTACAAACTGTCAAAATTTGAAGGCATGTTGTAGTACTTTTTTTTGCCGCCTGAACAGATGAGTTGGTGGGACTATAATGTCAGTGTTCAAACTGGCAGTTCCTTTTGCAATACCTAGATGGCGCTATCGCTATTTGAGCTTTCCAATACAAAATTCGTCCGAATGTATAAAATCCTGCATCGCGCTAACGAAATAATCCGACGGTTCTGAAAGATATTCAGCTAACATTAACACTCGGCAGTCTAGTGCAGCAGAATCACCAGGAAAATACGCCTTAAATGTTATTGGTCCACGATAACATACGAGTAAGCTCTAGACTGCCATGCTAATCTCGAAATGATATCAATACATTCCCGTTTTGTTAGAATATATATTCATATTATAGTGAATTTCTCAATAATTTATCATTTCATTATTGAAACTATACCATTAATTCTTAAGATTTTATGATCCCCTTTACGACTTTTTGTCATTAGATACTCTAAGGGTAATTCAGAGATCTTCATGATATTTTGTCATGACGCGTATTGACAAAGCATATGTATTCAGCACTAAGAAATCTTGTGATGTTGCCTGTTTTTTTTATCGTAACATCAATTCATGGTAAATTCTTGTGATCTACATGCAAATTATAATAACAATAATCATTTATTCATGTTCAGATTAAATACAAAGTTGGTGAAACTTATGTGGCTAAAAAGTTATACAAAAAATATAAATTGTGCCTCTGTTGCCGAACTCACAGTCAAAATCATTTATTCAATTTAGGCGTCTATGACGCTCTTATGAAGGTCAATTACAAATTTTAGTATTGAAATATTCTACATTGTACTGCCACGTTCAGCAAATAAATTGTATAGAGCCACTGCGAGAAGAACGGGCAAGAAACTCCCGGCCCGGCCATTCTTTTAAACATCTTTTAACAATGTGTTACATACTTACTATATAATAGAGTTATTACAATATTTGTTTAAATTATGTAGGTGACAGGCAATAGCTTGGCAGAGGGAATTGGCCAGGCATATTTGTCGTTTAAGTAATCAGAAACTGTGTAGTAGGATTTTTTAATCAATGTTTTTCACATGCAACTTGAATTTCCCTTCTGTGAGCGTTGTAATATGTTTGGGAACTTTATTATAAAACTGTAGACAATTACCTAAGAAGGACCTTTTATTTGTCTATGCTAATCTAAAACCTGGCACCGCTCATGGTTGCCAGATTAGGCGAATTATCGCCATTTAGGCTACCTTAGGGGGCCAAATGGCGACCAAAATAACCAATCGGCTACCGGTAGCCATTTAGGCTACCTAGGAAAATAAGTACGATCGGTTTAGGCTACTTCAGGATTACTACAATTCTATTAAATTCTTTCTACAATTCTATTATATTATTTCATAATAACTGAAAAGTGTAATAAAAAGTAATAGACACGTCCACCGTTTTTTCATCCGGGTCTTTCTATGCTGCTTGCTTACTTCTAGGTATTGCATCTAATATATGTAATAGTGAGATAGAGACAGATTCATCCGGGTAGTAACTCATTCTAACTCGCTGTATGATAGATACAGTTCAAAATCAAAACACGAAATCGAGAGTATACAAACGCTACTAACTTCTTTCACAAATTGTGACTTCTTCCGCTACCACTTCTAGTAGTAATGAGCATCCTCCCATCTATGGAGATGGGGAATATCTGCAGAAACTTATTAAATTATAACAACAGGAAATGTTTAACAATTATAATACCTAGTACGTTAAGCCGGTAACAACCTACATTAATATATATTTTTTACAATATAGGTACCTAGTTTGTTTTTATTTGAGTTAAATATAGGCTACTTTAACAAAATCTTAGGTGAATTAGGCTACTTGTCAAAAAATATAATAATAGGCGATTTAGGCTACTTGATAGGCAAAATTAGGCGACTTGAGTTAGCTGATATCTGGCAACCCTGGCACCGCTATTTTATCTTTATTCCTAGTATTGTAATCGTGATTGTCACTGTTTAATTTAAATTTACTAAATTTTTTACGAACATACATAATATTTTCAAATATATATGTCACCGGATAATTGTACGATACGTTAGTTTATAAAAAATCTAGTGAGATTATAAACTGTCGATAGATTGTGAACGAACATTAAAATTTACAATCTAACGCTTACATTTTCGTCAGATTATAAACTGACCATGATTGGTCGCCGTTATAGGTGCCATGAGTTCATTTCATAGAGTTAAGAACAAAAATAATAGTCAGACAAAAAAAAACATACTCATTTCGAGTTTGTACATTAAAAAAACTAAGGGATTTAAAATAATGAATACCATAAAATGCTGCTTTGATACCCTTAATTCTTTTACCAAAAATTTAATCGGACACCAAATGTAGTAAATGATCACTATATTTTAGCGAGGGGTTAAATATAATTTAGTCTAGGGCAGTCATATTTAGGTGCGACGACGAGCGAAGCGAGGAGGAGCGTTAGGTTACTTGTGACTACAACAACGCGCGAGCCGAGCGAGCGTGGTGCGGCAGCGGCCGGCGATGCGCCACAAGAATTTAATTTCATATACTACTTTTGGTGATCATTTACTACTTTTGGGTTAACACTGATTTATTTTGAGTAATTTTGCATAAATAGGATAGCAAGATGTTAAAACTTTAGTTATAAGATTACATTAAAATGCGGGTTTAATTTTGGTGATAATTTACTTTTTTTGTCTGTTATATGTTACTCTACTATATCTGGGTTTCGTAGATCTATGGTAAATTGTTGTTGATCCACATAATTACAATTTGACGGCTGGACATGGTCAGTTTATAATATTACGAAAATTTAAACGTTAGATTGTAAATTTTAGTTTCCATTCACAATCTATCGACAGTTTATAATCTAACTAGATTTATTATAAACTAACGGTTAGTACAATAAAACGGTGACATATACAGACTTGGTAAAGTTAAAATATCAATTTCTTTAAAAAGATCCCTCAGAGATTCCCTACGACCCATTTTATATATGGCTCGAATTGCACGCTTTTGTATGATAAAGATTGTCTCTATCTCAGCAGCAGTTCCTCTAGGAAGTAGGTTCATCACATGTGTTTCAGTGTACAGCGTTCTCTCCATGGTTTATATTATTTTAATGAATAATGAAATACTCTTGGTACGTTCTTGTTGGTTCCTTTACAATGACAGTCATTTTTATCAGTGCGAATGGTCGCTCGCCGATCATTTGACGCATTATTTCTTTAGTTTTTACTTTTTTATTGCTGAACTAGCGGCCCGCTCCGGCTTCGCACGGGTATAAAATATATAGCCTATGTCATTCACTGAAAAAAATGATTAAAATCGATCCCGTAGTTACGATTTATTCATTACTGCCAGTTACCCGCACGCGTTAAATTTAGAGTAAAACAATTCTTCTTTCCCTAAACCATGAAGATCTCCTGCTCTTCATCTTTGGAATATCTAAATTCATACACTACATTTCTACTTATTTACCCTGTACATTGTTACACTACTACACGCTCCCGCCGCCCGGGCCGGCCGGAACCGCCGCAAACGTTACGTCTCGCAATTTTTAAATCTTTAAGAGGCATTTTACATTTTAATGCGGTATACGAAGATTTTAAGCGCTTTATTTACTATCATAGGAAATATCTACAAGTTGTTTAATAATTGATAAAAATAGAATAATCTGTTCTCTTTTCAGTTAATGTACCAGATTTACAAACATAGCATTAATTATTTTGTAGTGACCAATCTCCCGCACCTTGTTTTACGAATTAAAGTACACATAGCCAACTTCAGAGTTCTATCTCTTGTATAAAGATTCATCAAATTAACTAAAAGAAAAAAACTATCCATCAGGCATATAATCCTGTTGACACATAGTGTACTAGAATATCGATAATTAATCGTCATTGTAGAAAAAAAAATAAAGATCTTGCGCCAATTTCCACGAATTATATCAGCAGTTTACCACGATATATTGCGTTTAATAAAGTGTAATTCCAAACAGATATTATATGAAAAGAAAGTTCATTATTTAATTAATCTGATCTTTAATAAATTGTGATATTTACTCTGTTTTGTTAGACAAGAAAAAATATTTAACATAACTCGAAATGCTTATAAATTGAAATGTACAAGCGCGAGGCGATCAGTACCGCGCGAGCGCCCATCGAGGTAGGACATGTGTTCGTTTTGCCTTGCTCTGACGTTTCGTACGCGGAACGCTTAGACGCAAGTTTATAGTGCGACCACAGAGTTTTGATCATGTCTTTATTTTTTTAAGTAACAAACTATACTTTATATTTGTTGTCCATAATATAAGTATTGTTGTCTTGTTAAGTAACTACATCTTTAGTTTCTGTTCATCCATTGTGTTAAAAAAAGGAAACGTCACAATTATGCAGCCTTATACAGCGTTATTGTAAAAATGCTAACAACCTCAAAGGGTTGACTTCTTCTTTTTGGTCTGCTAGTTTTTATATTATTCTAGTTTAAATTAGTAACTCACTATAACTTTTGTTTTAGGGGGATAAGATGGCAGGCGAATAATTGGTTTCCAATATTTTTGGATTCAGTTTATGTCTATAAGTGAACACAGCGATAACTTCAGCTGCAAATTAAACTACCTTCCTAATTTGTACAAGCCGGCCTCCCGGCTTTTCCATCATTTGTACAAACCGCGATACCAGTTAGCGGTCGATAGTCGTATTTACAAATTTACCATAAAATCTGCGTAAGTCCGACTTTCATAATC
Organism: Plagodis pulveraria; assembly: GCA_963890685.1. Lineage (NCBI taxonomy): Eukaryota > Metazoa > Arthropoda > Insecta > Lepidoptera > Geometridae > Plagodis > Plagodis pulveraria. The sequence goes on from OY982950.1 coordinate 11,097,710, forward strand.
CAAATGGTTTTCAAAAGGATGCATCCTTGCCCATACAAGAAAAAATCCATATTTTTCTGAGATAACGGAAGTATTTTGAATATTTTGATGAAATCTGAAACCAGCACAAATTACATTTTGGCCTCAAAATATTACGTCATTTCATATTAATCTCGTAACTACGTCAACAGTTATAAACCTAGAAAACCGCAATTTTGCCAAAATATAAGTTATTTTTCACTCGATACATTTTGCAACGCAAACACTTACCGATGCAAATTTGCGTATTAAATAATCTCGTAACTAATTTTAAACTTCTAAACCAAAAAAGCGGAAATAATACAGGTGTATAAATTACATGTAAATAATAATATCAAAGAAGGACCAAAGCCGTAGGTGGTATAGTTTTTCAGAAAAAAATATTGCTCTCCAATACAGTTTTCCCGCCAAAGTTCTTAAAACAATTGGGTTGTTTTAATCTTGTTACTTGAAGATATTTGGCGTAAAAATCTGTAACAATTCATGGCTAAAGAACAATAGTAAATTATTATATTAAAAGAAGAATCGAAGTTCTAGGTGAGTTAGTTACGAAAAAATAAAAATAGCAATTAAATTACTATTTCCCACCATTTTTGTCGTGTGTTCAAACCCCATTTCCAGTATTTTTTTCAATAAAAATATGTATTATCATTTATTTTCCATAGAGGAAATAGTGAGCATAAGAGTATATAGTGAGGATTGCATTGGTACCAAGAAGTATATATGTTGATTATAGATTGCATCAAAGATATTCGATTTAAAAACAAAAAAACCTCAAAATCTGTAAATATATTATAATTAACATTTCGCTGTTTGGTCTACTCAAACTAAATGGATGAAAATGTTATTTTTTTAATGGTATAGGTGATATATTGTGGTATGGGAATATGAGGGTGACATGTTTAAGTAATGGAAAACCAAAAACGTCATGGGACGTTTGTGGTTGGTACTAAGTTGTTTTCCGGATGCACAGAAAAATAAACCTCAATCCTATGCATGGCCATTATGGCAGACAGTGTTAACGACTGGATATAGATACTGAAGAGTGTGGACGAGGAAAATAGCAATTTTTGGAAAATTTATAAGAAAGAGCCGCAGCCGCAGCTTTTAATCAATGCCGTTACGTCAAATATTTATATAATTTTAAGCCGTATAATTTTTTAATTATTTAAGTTTATTGTTACAATAAATGATTCAAACATATCTATTTTTTATTCATCAAGGATGAAATGTAAATATTTGATTCGCGATGTAGGTTGACTATTTAATGTACATGCCTACTTCTTTTCTATAACATTAGCAAGTAAACGACAAGAAATTGATTATTTACTCATGCCAATCACACAATTTTTAAATTCGCTACTTACATTTCTTTATTAATGAGTGCTAGTATCAAAATATGTTACTCACAGTCACGCTATTCCGTCGTCACTTCTTTCGCTTGTGGAAGCGATGCGCTGGCATTTACCTAAACTTCAGTAGCGTGATTTTGTGAAATGGCTCTTAATATCTTCAAAAATATTCATTTAAATCATATGCTGTAAAGGGCCATATAGATCTATATTATATCAACAATGTATTTAAAGTATTTTATTAGATAAGAATTAATGCTGTATTGGTTAAAATCGCTTCAAAAATTAGCCATTATTTGTCGTAAAAAGTAAATGACAAAAAAAAAAAAACTATTGTGGGATATCCATAGGAGATAGACATATACCGTAGCAGAGTTTCTGTAGACCTTTTCAATGTGTACAATACTTAGTACATTATTTTGATAAATATCGTAGGGTTCAGCATGCTTTTGAAATGTGAGCGGAAAAAATGTAATTATTTACGACATCACATTAGAAACCTCAAAAATAACAGTATTTCTCCACTATTTAGTGGATGTTATTATACATATAAACCTTTCTCTTTAATCACTCTATCTATTTAAAAAAAACGCATCAAAATCCGTTGCGTAGTTTAAAAGATTTAAGCATATATAGGGATATAGGGACAGAGAAAGCGACTTTGTTTTATACTATGTAGTGATAGTGATACTATGTAGTGATTAGTGAAGGTAAGTCTTTGGCCACAATCTTACCTGATGGTAAGTGATGATGTGGTCGAAGATGTTAACAGGCTTAACCTAGAATGACTGGCTCTCTAAGGACAGCTGCCGGAATACACCGTTAGATGCTTGGCGACAGATTTTCCACTTGAGGGTGGTCGCTAGCCAGGCGGGCATGCGCAAAATGCCCTTTCACCATGCGGTGAAGCTCAAGCCCGCGGCGGTATTCGAACCATGGATTTGCTGCGCGGCAGTCCATAGCCAATGCCATTGAGCTTTCACTGCTTCAAAAGTTAATCGTCGTTTATGTCATCCAACAGGATATGAATCAGCGCGTTTTCTTCGGTGTTATTATGTCCGTATTCAGTCTTATATTCTTAAATAAATGATCTGCTGTTACAACGGTATTATTTTTGGAATACTGTAAATCGGCAGTTATTATCTTAGCTCATAGAAATATTAGGTTATAACATAATTAACGCTATATTCTTTTTCTTTAGAATATTCCAAAAATATAATTGTAGTGCTTTGACCGAGAGCCAGTCCCGACGGATTTCACTCAAGCGACGCGACGGACAGGGTCGGGTTTCGTAAGTAGGTGGGTTGTGCTTAGCTCCGTTTTGTGCGGGAGTGACATAGACCAGCCTGACCATGGTAAAAAAGGGTATGCCCAATAGATGGCTTGGTTTATTACATCTTATGGCGCTTGAAATCATCTTCTTAAATACAGGTTTGTGCTATGCTATGCACCCACAGAAAAGGTAAAGATTATAGTCCTATTTTACACATTTCTGATATAAACAATAGATAACAAAAATAAGAGTGTAATGAGAGACTTCTACTCAACAGCAAAATAGTCAAGCCAGTAAGCATACATCATTGGTATCTTCAGATACAATTTCTTTTAAAATAAGGAAAGACAACCAAATATTGTTTTAAAATAAGAACTACAGTAAACAATGGATCTATCAGTGGCAACTCAAACCTTTCGGTCCGGGCTGATTCTAATTAATAATCTGGCTACCTGGAGGCCAGGATCAAATACAAAATGAACGCCTGCCTCACACACGCCCGATTCTGCCCGGTAAGTAACAGCAGTAAGCAAAGTAGCAGTAAGTGGGGGCGTGCGTGCGTCTCTACGAATGAACGCTATCACAGCATACAGTTCGGTCGCAACCTGATCCGGTGGCCCCAGCGTCAGTGTCTTTTCAACTCTGTGCCTATAGTGATTATTTTAGCCCCATGGGGTGCCGGGCTACCATGTCACCCCCTCTTGTTACTTGTGGGTGTCGTAAGATTCGACTAAAGGTAAAATACCGGAAGATGCCAAGCAGCACCATCTGAGGAACTGACATCTTTAATTGTATGTACTTTTATCATATTTATATATATATAATGTAATATGGCAAAGTCCCCCTTAATGGAGGAGACTGTTCAACAGTGGACTATCTGGCTGATACAGTACGGAGCACTTTAGCTTTAGGACTTTAAAAATATAGTAATTCCAAAACTGTATTTTTTTTTTGTCTGTCTGTGTGTATCCCGGCCGCGCATCACTCCAAAACTACTAAATGGAATTTAGTGAAACTTAACACAGTTTGAGTTCATACTACGAAGAAGGTTATTGTATACTTTTTATCCCGAAATTCAGGACGGTATAAGAGGATGAAAGTCAAAATGTATACTTAGTAGTAATTTACTAACGCGTCGTCCGATTTCAATTATTCTTTTTTTGTTAGAATAGTGACGAGTGACCCCACGAACAGTACGGTACCCCGCCGGCAGCCCAGCACCCTTATTTAGTTTTGCAAGCTTGCTAAGATAAAACTCTAAAATCTGGAACATTCGCCACAATCAGTTTTTTAACTATCTAAATTTTGCCGGATACATTTTGGAGACTGCGGTATGGAAGTGCACAATCTAATATATTTTCGTTCTACCGCCGAACAAGGAGAACCTCGGCAAAAGACGCCGTTCTAAAATCGAAATTCCAAAGAAACGCACAAAGTACTTTGCATCAACATTTATTGTGCGGACCGCTAATGAACTCTCTGAGTTACTTAACTACTGTCTTCTGGAAAATACAGCCTAGGAGTTTTCAAACCCAAAGTAAAAAGCTCCTTTCGGAGCTATGCTTTACTAAGAGTGCTTCACCGCAGACCACAGCACTGCAACAGTACTGAAATGTGAATAATTAGTCTGCAGGTACGGCAATCGCGAACGAAGTTGCAGGTACAGCTAATGTAGTATATTTCAATAATAAAATTTGTAATTGACCTTCTTCCTTTCCTTCCTCTTAAAATAGGGGCCTTTCATTAAGAGTGTGCCCATTTGTTCATATGATGATACATAACCACCTTATTGTTTATTTAGTGAGTTTTTTCAGTTTTCGTATTCTGAACGCGACCCTTTAAGGCTTCGTTGTCCGTCAGTCAGTCTGTACAATCTTCAATATTTATATGCGAAATTGCGAATTACATAGGTTGAAATTCTCATAAAATATGTGTTAATTACATAAAAGGAATAATACCTTAATACAAAAATTTAAAATGAAGGGGGTGCATATTTCTTTAAAGATTATTATTAGTAGGTATTTTCTCTCGTAAAAATGGTAATATAGAGGTAAAAATAAATATGCGTCAAACTTGGCACGATTATGATTACAGGAAAAGCTCTAAGGTTTAACACCTCATAATGAAAACAGGATAAATGCAAGTTGGACTCCTGCTACGATACGGAACTTTATGACAAAACGTTTTTATATAAATACATATTGAGAAGTACTGGAACTGGAACCAAAAATAAAATCGGTATATGAGTCCGATTTGCTATTGGCACTCTTTAATTTTAAGTGGCCTTCCCTTTCGAAAATTTCTTCAAGTTCAAAAGTTCTCCTCGCCATAGGTGGGTACCATACATTACATTTAATACTTCAGACTTTTTAAAAACCTCTCAAAAGTTCTCCTCGCCATAGGTGGGTACCATACATTACATTTAATACTTCAGACTTTTTAAAAACCTCTCACAAGTAGTGCTCGTGAAACCCAGTTTGCGCTACACTACAGCCCAGAAACGAAAATGTATGTTGTGAAAAGTTTTAGGAGCTGTTTTCGATCGCATCGCTCGAAGACGGCATTGGTGAACCTGATCCCCAAATAAAGTGACCGTTCAGATCCATTTAACTACCGCTCTATAACTATAACGTCTATTTTCATCAAGATGTCTGCAATGGTTGTTTATGTGCAATCCATTATCAACAACCATTGAAATCAGCTGATCTTCAGAACTGTTTTCGTCGCGGTCGCTCAGGTGGTGTTCTTCTAGTTCCGCATCGATGGACGGTGGTGGAGTCCAAGGATAAGGCGTTTGCAGCTATTTTGAACATAGCGAAAGTATTTGATGGGATGTGGTATTAAGCGGTAATATCGATGCTTCTATTCCTATGGGCTTCATCTTTTTAATTAATTAAATCTCTAGTTTTATGGCAGATCGGAGCATCACGTTCATGGTCAACGGCGCAGGCTCAGACCTAAAACTAGTAATTGGCTAGGCGTATGACAGTACAGCATATGCTTCATATAACGGTTAAGCTAAAATTTATCGGGAAAATGTTGACGAAATTCGGAATTAACTTGTCTCTGAAGTCTTATATGAACTACTTTACTTCTATATATGAATATATAGATACTACATAGAGTACTCTCACCTCTGGTGATGACGTTGGACGCATCTGCATCTTTTACCATCTCACAAGTCACGAAAAGTGTCCTGATGAACTTAACAGTTCATCAGGACACTTTTCGTGACCTGCAGCTGAATTTCTCCACCAAACGACCTGACAGAGCATGTAAATTCACAAATTTCATGTTGACGTCTGGCAGTCCACAACCGCGCTATTTGTGAGACTTTTTTTAATTTACATTGCCACTATGGCTACTGATGTCTGACGTATCCCTCCTGATTCGACTTAGAAACCTTAGAAGAAAATAGTAAAGGCCGACAATGCTGCGTTGCCAACGCATCCTTGAGGCCTCTGTTGTTTAGGATGTCTGTGAGCGACAGTGATTACCTACCACCGGGTGAGCCACCTACTTGTCTGTCATCCAAGCCATAACAAAAAACAACATTTGTAAAAGGGACACTGCAGATTATACCGCAAACTATGACGGTCTTAACTCCACTGTCATCATAATAATACATCAATTAAAATAAAATAAAAATTATAAGACTATGTAATTGTATTATACCTTATTGCTATAACTTACTGGAGTTAAAAACTCCTCAAAAAAAATTTACGTGTTAATCGAAATATTACTTTTAATGTTTAAGTAATTTTGTTACTAAAATTGTGTCATTTATTTTAAAATCAATTTCATATGTAAAATCAATTAATATTGGTTGTGATTGTTACAATGAAACTATGTAACTGTGTATACATACACTGCATGATTTACAATACATTTATTAAAACATGCAATGAAAATGTAAGAATCAATACTTTCACTTTTCGTGGTACATACCGTCATTATTTTTTTCATTTTCATTTTTTTATCATTTTTTTTAAGCAAATAGTGTTGTAAAAACTCTTGATTCTAATCACTTTTGGAGTTACGGATGAATGATAATGTTACCTTTGTGTTATGTAGTAACAAAGATTTTTTTTATAATGTTTCTGTTTGTTGATTATGTACAGGAATAATGTTAATTATAATTACAGGTTTCTTAGTGAGTGACCAACTATGAAATTACGAAGTGAGGAGCATAAAAATTGGTTACCAACGGAATATACTTCAATTAGTTTCCTTCATTTTAGTGAAGGCAGCTGAACGTAAACAAGTTTCACCAACTGACTATAACAGCAATACGAACTATTGAATAGTACATATTGAAAATGACAAATAATGATGAAGTGAATGATGAATGACCATTAAGATTGCATGGTTTCTTGCACAATTCTGTAATATTTGACAGTAAGCAGTAGACTTTGTCAACAATGGACTCTTATTCCTTTCATATTGTTTAGAGCAGGACGTTCAATATTTAAAGAGTGTTCATCTCATCATATCTTTAAATTGTTTAATATAGAACATTTTATTTAGTTGGTGCTAGTAAATCAAGCCCGATGGAACGAGACGGTGCGGCGGCGGTACCTTTGAATTGATATAGTGCAGTTAGGTATCTCCCATCGCCAAAACGCTCTTTTGACATCAGAGTAAGTAGAAAAATAGTACCATTTCTGGTTTTCATACACATGGAGAAACAGAAGCTATATATTTTAATATATATATTTTTTTATGTTATTGTGACGGAACAAGCCTGAGGCCCACCTGATGTTAAGTGGACTAACCTCTGCCTATAACAGACGCATTTCGTCAACGACGAATTGCACTGTGCTCGTCACACTCAGACATCCAGTTGTTAGGTCTCATTAGCCTGTAATTTTTCTGGCTCTCAAGGACTGCTGCCGGAACACACTGTTAGGTGCTTGGCGACAGATTTTCTACTTGAGGTTGGTCGCTTGCCAGGCATTAAGGGCATTCTGTGAATGCCCTTCCACCATGGGTGGAAGCTCAAGCCCGCGGCGGGAATCGAACCATGGACCTGCTGCACGGCAGTCCATAGCCAATGCCACTGAGCCATCACTGCTTCAATATGTCTGTGTTTCATACTTTCATTGTTAGTTTATGTTTTTATATAAAAACAATTTAGGTTTATAAGTTGTTTCCCTATTACTATTTTTTATTTCACTCTTATCACTGGTTACAAGATTAAATTGTGTCACTATGTTTTTCAGTTGAGCGAATTCGCACACGTGTCTAATACTGCATCTACTTCACAAGTTTGATGTTTAGATAAACCTTTAGCATGGTGGTAGGGCATTTTGCGAATGCCCGTCTGGCAAGCTACCACCCTCAAGTAGAAAATCGTCGCCAAGCACCTAACGGTGTGTTCCGGCAGCTGTCCTTGAGAGCCAGTACTTCTAGGTTAGGTGAGATAGTGGTCAAAGGCTAACCTATCAGGCATAAAAAAAAAACCTAAAACCACTTAACCGATGCGTTAATGAAATTTCAAAACTTGGAGGTATCTCTTGTAACTCTATACCCAAATAACAAAATAATCATCAAGATCAGAGCATCTAGTTTAAAAGTTATGCTTCGTCATACATAAGAAAAACCATAATAGATATATTATAACTATGCATCAAATGGAGAAATGCCTCCTTTCGTTTCCCTATATGATATCCTCCCACCTTATATTCCCCATCCCACTTCCCTTATATGTCTGTTATACTTAACTTTTTCTAAACAAATTATACCTATATTATGTAAATTTATTAAAAGAAATAAGATAAAATTGTAAACTATAAAATTGTAAGTATCAGAATATTATTCTGATACAAGCATTATAAAGTATGTCTATTGTAATTTTGATTATGTGTTCTACTAACAATGTATTTGTTTTAGTTGTGGTGTCTCTTTTGTTTTTAGATAAAATAATCATCATGGTTGGAAAACATCTGGTGGACTCTCCCTTGTAAACACCAACCATTCTCTTGATATGCATTTGTGTGAGCAGGCTTTGTTTGTACACAACATCTTGGTGAGGGTGTAAATGACAATGATACATACAGTAAAAAATAATGTTTTTTTTTTATTTTGAACAAGCTCGAGGCCCTCTTGATGTTAAGCGGTCAAACCTCTGCCTATAACAGACGCATTTCGTCACAAGTGACGAACTGCACTGCGCCCATCACCTTGAGACACAGTTGTTATGTCTTATGTGCCTGTAATTTCACTGGCTCTCAAGGACTGCTGCCGGAACACACCGTTAGGTGCTTGGTGACAGATTTTCAATGTGAAATATGATTTCTTGGGCAGGTAGTATTAGCTAGTACACACAAAAAATATATATGGGCATGAAATATGTAGGGGTGTGCCTTTGTGAGTGATAAGTCCTGTACATACGTAAAAACTTTAGAATAGTAAAGTTTTAGAGTTATGTAAGTAGGTATTAAGGTTTATTTTTAATATAGTATAGGCTCTGTATGGATAGGCTTACATTTTACCACTATCCCACCTTTTAACATGTGAGTGACAATGCATTTGAAAAACCTAATACCTAGTGCCCTTCAATCATAACAACAAGTAGTGCTTGCACAAAACATAATTTACTAGGAGTTTCTTTACGAATGTTTTTATATGAATTATTTATTTCAGTTACATTAGCATTTATTAATCTATAAGCAGTTATTATTTCTAAATTACCTGATTTCTGATAGCAGCTACTGGTGCAAGTCCTAGCTGATTTTGTCCTTGTTGCATAAATTGATTGGTGCCTGGAGCAAGCATTCCCGCTTGACTCAAATACATCAGATGTTCAGCATTTTTTCCAATACCATTGATGGCTTGCATTGGATTCCCGTGGTGCTGGTGAATATCATACATTCCCTGTTGACCTAATTGAGGAGCATTCTGCATTCCTTGTAAGGGAGGTAGCATCATAGCACTATTTTGAATTGTCATACTGTTTCCCAAATTGTGGTTTTGCAAAGGTGCTAGCTGTGTATGCACCATATTTGTAGTAATATGAGCAGGATGAGTACCAATCACAGAAGGATTGATAGCCAATGTACCAACAGATGAAGCAATCGCCTGATTTATGAATGGATGTTGATTTGTTTGAGAGTTTTTTAACTGTAAAGGGCCTTGCTGATGCATGTTATTTGTCATCATTGTCATTGGATTCTTCCATTTATCTTGATTCTGCAATAAAAACCACCCTTGATTTTAATGTTTATTCAACCACATTACATTTAGCATGCAGCTGATCTTTTATGTTGTACTAATTAACAATTTATCAGTTTCCTAGTAATAAGCACTTTAAAAGTTATAGCAAGTTAGGTTATGTTTATCAACAAATGATAACATATTGATAAATAAAGCTGCCGAGAATTGCTAAGGGCACGGCAAATCTCACCTCTGCAATATTGTCATCACCCACAGCCCAACGCTGTTTAGGTGCTAAAGAAGGCAGCTCAGCTTCTTGGGGTTCTCGTTGGAATACATAATGTACAGTTGTATCATCCTGGCTGCGAGCTTGCGAGGCGCGAGAGCTCTGCAACCCTGCTTCGCCCACCTCTTCTTCCGCTCCCGTTCCCGGCCACTTCATTGGGCTACCGTGAGGTTCGAGCATTCAGTTTCACTTTACTTCGACCCTTTGTAATCGTAAACACAAAATGTCTCACTATCTTCCTGTTTACTAAGTTATTACCCAATAAATATTTTGTATCACTATTCACAAATGTTAATTAAACAGTTCCACATGATCGATCAAACTACAACAGTTTATTACACATTTTAGGAAATAGAAAATTATTCACTGGTTTTGTCTTTGTAATGACAGGAGCTTTATACCTATAAATGACAGCCGCTAAGGAAAACCAAAATAATGCACGGATTGCAACGGTCTCCTTGACGGATCGAAACAAAGATGAGAAGTGAAACCAATGTTTTTGATTCAATTTCGTGTGAAAATATTCGAATTTGGAATTTTTATATGTTATGTTAGTGTACTAACTTTTAGGTTCAGCGAATTGTCGGCGTCGAAACAGAATTGGATAAACACTCAAAATAAATACACTATTCACAGAATTTCTAAACAAAAGGACCACAAATATAACACTATATGTACACGAAACTATTTACAATGTACAATTTCTACAAAAAGGCTTGTTTATGCCATTGGCTTTTGTCGATTCTTTCTGATTTAGAAAAGGCGACAAACATTTCTCACTGCCTGTCCGCCATAATCGGTCGGTGGGGCAGATGCTATGCTATGCGCGCGCAACGCGCAAAGTATAAACATAAATATATAATGCTGCTTACGTTTCATTTGACGTAGAAACAATATTTATGCAGACATTCATTATGATATTTGAACTTGTATGGTCAATAAATCATCCTATCACTAAATACCAATATATATAATAAAATAATTGTTTTCAGATAATTACGATATTAACGCAAATAATTATCTCATTTATAGCGAGAAACAAACGTAGTTCAACCAATCCCCGCTAGATGGCCCAGTGGTTCGTTTTATGATGAGAGTGAATTTATTTCGCGTCATATTATTTGTGATAAATATGTACATTTTTTGGCATAAATATGTTAAAGGGTTAGCAGTGGGCATAGTGTGACACGGGTACAGTGTTACAATGCACATATCTCCACCCTCCTGTCATTCATTGATGGTGTTCAAGAACTGAGGCGACCATCTTTAACAATTCTGCCTTTCGATGACAAAACATGGTAACCAGGGTTACCGCGTCTTGACGTAACATAGGTTATTTTGGACATACCATCTAGACGTAGACTGTTCAATAAATTACTCTAACCAATAAGAAAAGGAGTCATAAAACCCTATAAAATATTTCGAAAAATCGCGTTAAGCATTTTTGCATTGTTTTGTTATACCTAATCATAGTTGCAATGATCTGCGCCTACCGAGAGTTTAACGATAGCGGCAAAACAAGCACTAGGTACCCTAGTTAAATTTTCTTTTTATAATAAGACGCTGCCATAGCATAATTAGAAATGCACTAGGACGGTATTTCCGGGGTTGCGGGTTCAAAAACCGCTGGAAATTATGTTTTTCCATCAAAAATAATTTCTATGTACTTCGTTTATTTTTCTAATAATTTATCGTCAACCCCATCAATTTATCGTCAGTAAGTATTACACACTGGTATTACAATAATAATAATAGTATATAAAAATGTTGAAAATATTTCAGCATACATAACTGTTGAATAAAAGAGTTTATACCTATATGTTTTATATAAATCTTTTTATTCTGTTAAATTTATTACTCTACTACTTGTCATCTCTGTTATTTTCTGTACTGTATATAATATCTATATATATATATAATATAATATCTGCCATAGAGAAACGAAAATTTATACATCTTAATTTTTATCTACAAGTTTCTTTATTTTTCTTTTACCGACATGCCTGCTTAGTCCACCCTATAGTATAGAGAATAGGAATGGGCTATGACGTTTATAAACCTAGATAAACATCAGGTTATGTGCCTTCAGCAGTGAGCTGCAACCATGGAAGTAATAAGTACTACGTACAACAGGAAGGAGCTCTATCTGTACATATTACAGCTAAAATAAAGAAAATAAAACCTTATGCTAAGGGCGTAAGAGTCTTATTGCGCGCAAAATAAAAATGAAGCCGAGTGAGAGGGTAACCACTGAACCCTGTGTCCCGTTCTAACAGTGACCTAGAGTTGCCAGAGTTAAGTTGATTTCAATCCCTTCGTTGTTTGTAGAAAAATATGTGATTGTTGTAATGTAATGAAGTAAAAACATTTACTTCTAAAATGTTTCTAAATATAAATAATAATTTATTACCGACATGTTAAAGCAATATTATTTGTTGCTACGTGTAAAGCCTTATTAACGCAAAAATTTTGCGATTAGCGTATAGGTATTCTTTTATTTGTATGAAATACGGACACCTGACCTGACAACCCCACTTGAAATCGCAGACTCGGACCTTAATGGCGGATTGTTTTTTGATTGTGTGATATTTTGGAAAAAATTTAGTTAAAATGGGGAATATTTGTGTCGTGGAGGGTTGCAGAATGAATTATTATTCTGATTGTGGTTTATCTTTTCACAGGTAATAGTTTTAAACATAATTTGTTAGTGATGAATTACGGTGACCATGCATGACTATCTAGTCCTAGTTCAAGAACAAACCACTTAAATACCTATGCATTTTTTATTACTTTCTCTATTAAAATAACTTCATTTCAATTTCAGATTTCCTAAAGATCCTAATGTTATGGAAAAAATCCACCACATCCTCCTCAATCTATATTTGAAGATCCACATGATATTCAATTAGTGAAGGCGTTAGCGAATTCATATCTCAATTTACGTTTAACTCATTATGCAAAATTAGAATCAATGAAACATATAAGGAATAAGCTGGGTTTGCGGCAGGAACTTCACAAGACTGTTTTATTTAGCAATGTCTGATTTAGAATTAAACTTAAATGTAAACTAAACTGTTTTTTTCTTAACTAATTAATTAAATATACCACAATAGTTAGGTAATCGTAATTTTATCTCAGTCCAGCTGCATGTCGTGTCCCACAAGGACCAGTAGGTAAGTACATACCTATATCACAGAATAAAAAGGAACAGAAAGATCTCTCCGCATAGACGCTTAAATAAATAAGCAACTCTGCTTCGACGCAATAAAGAGCAATTTAGATCGCACACCGTTGAGTACCAACTTTTATATTCACCTTCAACGCGCCTCTCTTTCTATCGCGTAGTTCTCATCTCTTCTGACGCTAGGGTTATGATCTTGTGCTCACATGCTATTACAGCTACCTATGTATACTCATGTAGTACCTATCTACATCTACTCATAATATTATAAAGAGGTAATGATTGTATGATGATGATGATTTGTATTTTTGTATGTAATGTAACGAATAAACTTAAAAACTACTGACCCGATTTGAAATATTATTTCACCATTAGAATCCTACATTATCCTAGATGAACCAAGGCAATGTATAGTGCTCCATAGGTAAATGTTGCTATCTGCCTTAGTGGGACGATCGGAGTATTGCTAAGCTTATACAGTTTACTGTTGCTGTTAAATTGTCTACCCTACTTGTATAATGTTTTTTTATTTTTATTACTCAAGTGAGATGGATGATGTGTTTATTAAAAAACATGTTTTATGTGCCTATTTAAAATACCCAAGAATGTTACTGCACTGGAGGAAGACATTGACACCTGTAACACAGGTACGACCTAGCACAGTTGTCAATGTCAATAACTGTGCCATAAAATTACGTCATGTACCATAAAAACAACGTTATTGTAATTAATGTATAGTTAAAAATGTACCATGTGATTGTTATAAAATAAATATTTGTATTTGTATTTATAGGGCAAGTGTCTCATTAGCATCTTCGGTTAAAATCCATCTGAAGCAATGATCTGCTGACGTCATATCACAAATCAGTTTTTGTTATTATTGTCCTCTAATCATATTTCAATATGGTCACCATCGCCAGAGAGGGATAAGAGGTACAGTTACTGAGCTCTCGTTCGGCTTCAATTTTACGACAACAGCTCATTCCTGTTGTACGTAGTACTTATTACTTCCATGGCTGCAACATAGAAGAGTAGTGTGAACATCAACGAAAATTCGGAAGAAGCTAGCCACCATATTTTACAGAGAAATTCAATGATGGCACAGGCAGGTATCGGGAAGTAGTGTTTTACATTCTATGGATAAATAAGACGGTAACAGCAACTATGCGACATGGAGGTTCCTGATGGAGCTACATCTGCTTCATGACGATTTGTGGGAGTACATGAGTATCACACCTGGAACTATGGATATTCAAAGTAGAACAAAAGATAACGGAATGCGTTTGAAGTTAAAGGGCGTAACAATCGTTGCAGACTACTTTCAAAACTAGAGAGCATGAAACTGGAGCAATTCCCAACGGTCAGGGAATATGTGATGTCTGTCATGGTGGTATCGCAGGAACTATAAGACATGGGAAAGGAGGTAGATATTAGCCGCTTTGATTCTTAGAGGTGTTATTCAGGAGTTCCAGCCTATGAGGTTAGCTATAGAGAATAATATTGTTATTACTACTTTCTATGTTAAGACTGAGCTCTTTCAAATTGAAGACAACTATTTAGCAGTTTTTCTGTGGGTGAATTACCTGTATTATATTGATGACGATGTTATCACGATTTTTTAAGTCTAATCTAGCAACTCTATCAGAGTACGTTTTGAAGTCGATAATGTAATTCTTTAGGTATAGAGCAACAATGAATCCAACTCCATTTCTCCCTTTTTTATCTCCTCGATACATCAACAAGTATTTATTTTTTTCAATGATGCATTGTCCACTTATCTTTACTTCCGAAATTCCAATTATTATTAAAGCATGTTCCAATTCTATTATTCTGTTTCCTACTTTTAATGAACGTATATTATATGTACAAACTTTCAAATTCGGGGTTAGTTGTAAGTTTTCTTCTAAATGATTTAGGTTGTATGGAGGGTTGTGGTCCTGTACTCCCGCGGCGACCACCCGTATTGGGAATGAACTTTTGTGCTTTTTAACTTTATTTCTGTGCATTGTAGTGTGAGTGTTCCGTGTGGTGGCTTTTTTGTGTTTGGTTGCCGGTATTAGTTGCTATTCTTTACTAACCATTAGCTCTTGTTTCTCTGGTTGTGGAGCCTTCTTTATGTATGACGTAATAGATGGGCTTATACCCTGGTTGGGCTTTGTAATCTTAGCCTGTTTGTTGGCCGGCGAAACGGTGGAGGTGAACGTCTTCGATTTCTTTGAGATTTGTATAGGCTTAGATGAGGGTTTACCGCTGCTGCCTGGTTTTTCCGGTGGGCTTACGGATAGAGCTCTCTTGTTAATAAGTTTATCTCTGAGTATTAGGCGATCGTATTTCAAAATTGCTTGTATTCCATTTTTTCTGTGCTCTAAAGGTTGGGGAATTAAAGATTTTCTCTCTTTCAGAACTTTTGGAGTGTCGCTCATTAGCTCTCTCATTACCAACGGTTCCCACATGAGCCTTCAACCAAAACATACACATATATCCAACTTCGCTTTATCTTAGCTTTGATCGTACCAATATTATCTCTTAGTTTCATTGCCAGGGGTAACACGTTTTTTATTTATTTATTTTAAAACAGGCAATGTGGCTTACAGACGAAATCCAAAACACCAACATGTCAATTATTAATAAAGAGAAAATATATAAAGTAGGTAATTAAAATTTATCTAATAGCAAGAAGAATAAATACAAGTGCTCATAAGTTACCGAAAGAAATTACATTAAACTTATAGTTAAATTTTATTTATATTATATGTATTTTTTCTATTGAAAAAATAAACATATAAGTAATATAAATAACATGAAATTACATTGAAATAAAATTACATTAAAATTAAATTATTACAATAAATAATAAGTAAAATTTTAAACATTTAAATAAAATGATTAGAATTTACATACAAATATGCAAGTCTCGATACTGTCAGCAAACATATCCACATTTACGTCATACCCCGAGGACCCCGAGTACAATACGCGCCCGATTAGTAGACGCATTTCGGGTGCGGCGGGTACCTACGTGTGAGCGGCCTTGCTAAGAGCCGCGGAAACAGACTCTGTGCAGCGTGACTTCTGCCCCCCTTCTCGGTACCTGCAGTCATATCTGACCGACTACAGTCTAGTTGTTTACTTCATTGTGAGCTACTGAAATATAGTGCACTACAAGCAGCCGTTTTATCGTGTCAGTAACTAATACGTCTAATCCAACCATACTCGAGAACAAACAGAGGGAAATAGATAGGGATAATATCCATATGCTCGTTTGTACAACCACCGTGCAAACTTTCGCTGAATCCTCTCGATCATAAGGGAGTATTTTTCCTCATACGGATGCCATACGACCGCTCCAAACTCTACAGTACTACGAACATACGCGTTGTACAAAACATTAGCCACTCTGTTGTCGCAAATCTGTGAAGCCACTCTCATTAAAAATCAATGTGATTTGCTAGCCTTTTTGCAGATGCTAGTCATGTGTGTTGGAAAGTCAAGTTTGGTATCGAATGTCAAATTCAAATATTTTTTTTTATAAGAATATTGTATATAAGGTCATATACTACCTTGTCCCTTATTTCTGTCCATCCAAAGGTTGTCTGGTAGAAATCGCTACATAGCGATAAGACCGCCCATTGTACTGCCATAGGATAATTAGTCTTAATCAATGTTATTTACTTTTACTTGGTAAACAATAAAGAATTTTTGTATTGTATTGTATTGTATATAATATAAATCAGTCCAGTCCAATCCAATATTCAACCGCTGCCGGCGTACAAATATTTATACTTTTTTAGCACATAATATGAATTACACTAAGGATTAAACTAAACTACAAAATAAATATAAGTAATAACTATTAAAATTACATTTTTCAAATTCATAATGTCAATACATAATAATTACATAATCTTAAATAATACATTCATAAATTTGTTAACTAAGAACTCATCATTGGTATAATAGCAATATTCGATTAAAAAGTTAAACAATTTTCTTTTAAATATACTAGGTGTCAGTTCCTTGAAACTCTTTGGTAGGTAATTGTATAAGCGTATAGCCATACAGTGAACATTGTGACTAAATACGTTAAGGATCTGGTTCGGTACATATATATTGAATTAATTTCTATTGTTGACACTTAATGTAACATCGTTATGCTTTTTAAAATAAAGTGGGTTATTATGTTCAAATACACAGATTTCGTAAATGTAGAGTCAAGGTGACGATAATATACGACTATTTTTCAACAGTGGTTTACAGCTGTCTAGTGGTCTTCCGAGTCACTGGTAAAAATGGTAGTACCACAGGGATCAATTTTGGGACCTTTTCTGTTTCTAACATATATTAATGATCTGCCTTGCATGGTCAAAGACTTCTGCGATATTGTTTTATTCGCAGATGATATCTCTCTGATTTTTAAAGTAGATAGGAAAAACAGTGAACCGACTCATGTAAATTATGCATTATCTAAGATTTGTAAATGGTTCATCGCTAATAATTTTCTCCTAAAGACGAAATATTTAAAATTTTCTTTACCAAATGTTCCTTATGTTGAAACAAACAAAAAGCTTGGCCCAGATAAACTCCCTATTGACAAAGCGACAGTCTTCCTGGGAATCAAAATGGATTCCACTTTACAATGGGATCCACATATACATGATCACTCCGGAAGACTTAGTTCTGCTGCATATGCAGTTCTTAGGATAAGACAGTTAACAGACGTAGCTACTGCTCGCCTAGTTTATTTCGCGTACTTCCACAGTATTATGTCGTATGGTGTATTGCTGTGGGGAACTGCTGCTGAGATAGAGACAATCTTTATCATACAAAAGCGTGCAATTCGAGCCATATATAAAATGGGTCCTAGGGAATCTCTGAGGGATCTTTTTAAAGAAATTGATATTTTAACTTTACCAAGTCTGTATATATTTGAAAATATTATGTATGTTCGTAAAAGTTTGAGTAAATTTAAATTAAACAGTGACAGTCACGATTATAATACTAGCAATAAAGATAAAATAGCGGTGCCAGGTTTTAGATTAGCAAAGACAAATAAAAGGTCCTTCTTAGGTAATTGTGTACGGTTTTATAATAAAGTTCCCAAACATATTACAACGCTCACAGAAGGGAAATTCAAATTGCATATGAAAAACATATTGATTAAAAAATCCTACTAAACAGTTTCTGATACTTAAACGACAAAAATGCTTGGACAATTCCGTCTCTGCCAAGCTATTGCCTGTCACCTACATAATTTAAACAAATATTGTAATAACTCTATTATATAGTAAGTATGTGACACATTGTTAAAAGATGTTTAAAAGAATGGCCCCGAGTTTAAGGCCCGTTCTTCTCGCAGTGGCTCTAAACAATTTATTTGCTGAACGTGGCAGTACAATGTAGAATATTTCAATACTAAAATTTGTAATTGACCTTCATAAGAGCGTCGTAGACGCCTAAATTGAATAAATGATTTTGACTTTGACTTTGATTGCAACCCGCGGGGAATTACAACTAGCAATGTGCCGCGCCGCCCCTGCAGCATCCAACTGTGGAACCCTGAACTAAAATAGCGCGCGAACGCGTCAGCGGTGTCCGCACCCTCAACTTTACTCCCGTCACATGTAAACAGTTAACAGCGTTGTCTGTCCTTCCGTTTCCTCTTAACATAGTCCCAAAACCTAGCTGGATCATCAATAATCTGGTCTTGTGATAGTCGGAGATGCTGCTGATAAGCATAGTCAATTAATGTATTTACATGAGTACTCGTTTGGTGGAAGGGCATTTTGCGATTGCCTGCCTGGCTAATGACCGCCCTCAAGTAGAAAATCTGCCGCTAAGCACTTAATGGTGTATTCCGGCAGCTGTCCTTGAGAGCCAGTAATTGTAGGTTAAGCCTGTTAGCACCTTCGACCACATCGTCACTTACCATATGGTGAGATTGTGGTCAAACGCTTACCTATCAGCAATAAAAAAAAAGGATCATGTGGATCGATGTGGTAGAAAGTTCATAGCGCCAGCCGTTTAGGCAACTCACTTCTTATTTTGAAGTTAAAGGGTGGAAAGGCCGCGAGGCTGCGAACAATTTATTTGTTTGTACTTGTCTTACATGTTTGCGTTTGTATATTTAGAATGCGATCGATGCATCTCCAAATCCCGCTGTTGGGTGCTCGCGCAGGGAATGTATGGTCGGGAGTAACCCGGCCGCGAGAGCACCACAGGAGAACAACCCATTAAAAAAGGATTCAACAAGTATGGAAAAAACGGGGAATGTAAATATTCCTCAGGTGGGTACTAGCGATGCAATACAATCCCACAGTGCTAAGACACTCAGCCCTATCGTATCTGAGGGGGGCACCTCCGCCAAGGGCTTCCAGCCCCAAAGAAACAGAAAAAATATAAAGGGATGTAAAATGAAAGGAGGAAACGCGTGACATGGACATGGAGGATGCTATCGACTCATTTGCATCTGATTCGGATGCAAGTGTACGGACGATGGCATCAGCTCATTCTTCTAACTATGGAAAACGGATGATGAAGAGAGCAGGGTACAAAAGACGCCGCGACGAAGTCCTGGACTCGAGTGATGTGGACCAAGGTTCTCCTGAGGTCTTCAAAACACCAACTTCGGAAGGTGCCCTGGACACTTCGTTAGGCAGGCAGAGAGAGTTCCGAGATCAAGAACGGGAAACGGCCTGCTCTTTGGCAGAAAAAGAAAAAAAAACAACTACCATAAAATATTTCAAAAATTTATTAAAAAAGCTCATAAAATAGCTAAAACGACACGGATAAATATGGATAAGAATAAAAGTAAAGCCATATGGAATGTGATTTCATATACGACGAATAGAAATAACCCAAACAATGACATTGATATCATTAAATATAATATGACATTGTCCAATCCTATTGACATTTGTAATGCATTTTATAAATTTGACTCGAAACAACGACTTTACAATTAGGGATTCGTAAGTAACCCATAATAAAATAAATCAAAATAGATTTTTTCTTAATCCTATTACTCCTAGTGAAACATATAATATAATAATGTCCTTAAATAATATGTTATCATAATACACTCAAAAAGTTATTGTGAGACACTGAATTTGTTATAATTTATTTAAGTTTTATATTATTATGTAATAATGCATTGATACACTTGAAATATGTAAAAATATTTATAATAATAATTATAATATAAAATAATTAAATGTATAATGTATATATTTGTATTTAATCTATATTAAAGTTCTTCAATTTATGTTATTTAAAGACAGTCAATTGACTCGCTAGTAGACAGTAGAGGGGGACTGTTCCGCTTTGTAAAAGGGAAACGAATTAAGTCAGTTGTTCGTCTGCAGTTGAGTGGAACAGTCGTCTAAGAAGTGTACTAGCGACTCAGAAGCGTTTGATATGTAAGTGCAAGTTACCATTACTGTTTATTTTATTTGGTTTTGTTAATGCTAAATTATTTAAATTTAATATATGGTATTATTGACAATATTGTTTGAATTGTGTGAAATATAATCTAACTACCACTCAATGTGTACGTTCATTGCAATGACCTTGTCCTTAGTATATAATAAGAAATATCTAACAAATCAGAATTGGGTTGTCCCACGTTATAAAATTCAATAATCAAAGTAAAATTCAGTATCTTTTAATATGCTTAGAGAGAACATTTTAGTCTGCTTGAGTTTGTCTTTCACAGATTGAAGAGCCAGTGAAACAAGTGACCTTTGTTGAGTCGCGGACGCATGATGTGTCATGCATGTCGCAGCTGCAAGGGCTCTGCGATGCCATGATAGCCACGAGGGCGCTGATCACCACTACAGCTACCGAGGGCTTCGATTATGTGTGAACAAGCCGCGAAGGGCTTCGACGATGTGTGAAAAGCCGCAAAGGGCTTCGACGATGTGTGAAGAGCCGCGAAGGGCTTCGACGATGTGTGAAAAAGCCGCGAGGGCTTCGACGATGTGTGAAAAGCCGCAAAGGGCTTCGACGATATGTGAAGAGCCGCGAAGGGCTCTGATGATGTGTGAAAAAGCCGCGAAGGGCTTCGACGATGTGTGAAAAAGCCGCGAAGGGCTTTGAAGATGTGTGAAAAAGCCGCGAGGGCTTCGACGATGTGTGAAAAGCCGCGAGGGCTTAGACGATGTGTGAAATTTCGCCGAGGGCTTCGCCGAGTGTAAAGCCGCGATGGCTTCTCCGTGCGTCGCCAAAGTCGCGATGGCTTCTCCGTGCGCCGCCATAGCCGCGAGGGCTTCTCCGTGCGTTGCGAAAGTCGCGATGGCTTCTCCGTGCTTCGCCAAAGCCGCGAGGGTTTCTCCGTGCGTAGCAAAAGCCGCGCGGGCTGCTCCGTGTGTCAAAAGCCGCGAGGGCTTCTCATGGGGAAAGAGAACAGTGAGTTACTAAAATTAACTAATATTTTAAGCAAGGTACCTCGACACATATAGAAAAGTAAATGTAGTGGCAGAAATAATCAATCTCAGAAGAATTACTAGTATCACATGGTTGATTTTGAAACAAGTCTGCTTTGTAAATTGTTACATAGGCAAACTATTTATTATGTTTGCTCAAGCTCAGTGGTAATGCTTGGCGTCGGTATGAAGAATTATCAGCAGATATTTGGGAAGAATGGCAAATGAACTAAAACCTACATTTCCAATGGGCTTAAACTACAGCCAATATTTTCTAGACAGATAGCCAACCTAGGGTTGAGGATTAATGATGTTTTATTACGAATGATTAAGTAGCCTTACAAAAAAGATTCCACATATCATCAAAATGTTCAGTTGAGTGTATTATATTCAGAATAGATGATAGTATCCCTTTGTAGTCAAAACCGCCCAGCTGATAGAGAACCCCTAGGTAGAAAAAGAGAAGAAATACGCGTCAGTAGTGTTATAGCAGTTAGATACCTCGCTTGATATATAGCTACTGCCCCTGGTCGTATAGTCTACGCAGTACTGTATCTCATTCAGCAAC
Source organism: Plagodis pulveraria (assembly GCA_963890685.1). NCBI lineage: Eukaryota > Metazoa > Arthropoda > Insecta > Lepidoptera > Geometridae > Plagodis > Plagodis pulveraria. The sequence continues at coordinate 11,119,963 of OY982950.1, forward strand.
TGTCACACATTCAATTGTAAATTTAGACGAGTTCTTACTATCCGACCAAATACGAAAACGCTATCTTTCAAATTCATATTTGTATATGCCCTTACACACTAGGTTCAACATGAAATCCCACTAGAGACGTAAAAATTACACCTACAATTATTACAACAGCCTGTTTGCTGGGGTTTTGGAACTTGGTGCCTAATGACTTACCTATTAAGTCAAAGGATGTTAGGAACGATTATGTGCTTCATGGTTCTACTCCGTACTGCTTCACGGATAAGTTATATAAAGTATCGTTTCAAATGTGACACATTAGCTACTAGATGCGCTCCGTAGATTCACCCGTAAACAATAATTAAAGTGAATATTACAGCGATGAAAAATATCCCATGCATTAATCCAAGTACCTAGACTGTCTATACTCCAAGTTTATTCAAATCAGTTTAACCGTTTCAATATGACGTAGTTACAAACATCCTTATTATACAGTATTTAGCATCTTCAATATTAGTGTGATTACCAAAGAAAAATCAAGTATAATATGTTTGGAATCTGGAAACCTGTATACGGCAATAGCCTCGCCATATATTACATGAGTTAAAGTCTAATTCTATAATCTCCTTTCGAAAATGCACACATCTTGCAAATAAGAGCTGAAATGTCTTGCAACTTTCAAATAGATCATTGGGAAATTCCACGAACTTAAGTCCCTTAGACGACAAGGAGGCTATCAATGTAGTTTATAATAAGTAAGACTTATGGGTATAAACCCAGTTTGATTTATAAAACAACCTAGGTTAGGCCCAAATGGTGGTGTTATTTTACTTTTGAAAAACTCCTGTATGCATAAACTTGAAGCAACAATGTTTCCAAGCAAAGTAAAATGTGTGCAACAAAAGTATTTTAACATAATAAAGTGTTAGTTGTATGAAAAATATATTCGTGATCCTTTGAAAGTTACGGATTAAGCTACAAAATCAGGTATTATATTGGGATGGACTGGTCAAAAAAACACCAGGTTTTAAAAATATCATCAGGACTATGAAAAATCACTAATATCTTGAATTTTTGTGGACGCACTTATGGTAGTTACATAGTTATGAAACAAAAATGAATGAATTCATTATAAGCCAGTAGTTATATTATAATTAAGTTCTTAATTCATTATAAGTAAGTAGGTTTCATTAGAAAATCTATCAAATCCCATTGTGTATGCCTCCGAATCGTCAAAAGGTTGTTGTGTATATTCCACATTTCGTCCAACAATGTATTAAATATTGTGTATTAATAAAGTAAAAGAATATTCTGGCATTGTTCCTTTATAACAGCTCACATGTGTGTGGTTGAAATTATTATAAAAAAAGGCAGGCAACGTAGTCAATTTGTGTAAAAGCAGCGACCGGAGATGCCATGCTTCGATCAGACTGGTCAGTAGGTATGGACAAGCATAATTTTGGAAATTAACTGTCAACGTGACATATAGGTAATGGAATATTTAAAAAAAAAACCTTATTCGTTACCCATGTTGCTTGATATTCTACAATTGACTTATCTAAATTGAATAACACAGCCAAAATCACTTTCAAATTTTGAATTGAGTGCCGGCTGTTCGTAGATAATTTTTGGGTAGGGTGTGACTTTCTGGAGTTTGGTATTTGACGACATAATTATGTCTGGTCATACTGGTGTACTACTATGAATTCAGCGATACAAAAATAAATACAGCAAGTTATGCACCGCGCTCACGACAAAACCATTACACAATGTGAATATAAATCACCGTGATCCATATTTTGAGAAACGAATATGTATTTCTAGCGTTTATTAACAAAACACTACACACTATAAAAGACAATACAGCTATGACTGCAAAAACATTTGGACCATTGCGTGCCATCCGGCGCGGCAGCGGTCCGAATGCTCCAGCACACAACCATATACGAGCAGCATGCCCAGCGCACTGCAGCACGGCAGCCTTGCCCCGTTGGATTGCAATGCTTATTCGCTGTAAGTGTCAGTAGTAAGATCACGTGTCACTTCGATGAAGTTTCGAATACAATAAGAGAAAACGTTTCTACCCCTCCCTAAACAATCACCGATTTTTATGAGTTTTGGAAATGTTATAGATGTTATCAATATCCAGGTTTATAGGTTTTGATTTTTATCATTATATTAAAGGAATTTGAATTAATGAGTATTTAGATACCGATATTTTCTCAAAACTTGTATCTCTAATTTGTGATCTAATCTAATTTCTGTCAGATATACAATGAGACCAACATTTTTAGATTTGATTAATTTTTACTATAGGAGAAACGTTTTCTCACAGAACGCAAATATGCGCAAATTCTAAGTCAAAACTTGAAGAAGCTGCAATTGTCCTTATCGCACTATTCTGTTCGGGCGTTTAGCGGTGAGACAGCATCACTTTGTTAAAATACCTATTTTTCTGTAGGAGCTTCTCTTCCCGTTTCTCTTAATAGCAAGACCAAAAGCGGATGGATCTATAAGGTTACTTTCCAGTATTTAAAATGTCATAGCCTAGACCAGATTGCCACACGAGAATACTAGCACGACCTGCGATGCTGGGTCACCTGCACATTTTGGAAGGGCCTGCTGCCTAAGCGGAGAATATCTTAGAGAATTCAGAATTTGTACAAAATCTAAATAATATTTAAAAACCTAATACAATAAAATTTATAATAATATTGGCTTAACTAATTTCACTACCCTCAAGGTAGCCAAGAACACTAAAAACAAAACTATTATAAATGTGTTCCAATAATAATTTTGCACCGTGCAGTGTTTCTATTAGAGAATAGTTTTTGAGAGAAGCCCATGTTCTACTTGTGACAAATACAAAGATCAGGCAAAAATAAATAAAAAACATAAGTGGTGTTTTTAACAGAACCGTACTCGATGCACCAATAACTCTTGTGAAAGCAGTGATTCTTATAAATAAACATTTATTTGTAGTATTAGGGGAAATAACAAAATAATAAAAACAAAGAAAAAGCTCCTGCTAAATTTCTGTCTGTCTAAATAGGTGCAAGTTAGTGACGTTGTTTAAAAAAATATTTAACGAATTAATGCTCTAAATAGCATTGTTCGCAAGGAAGCACATAGTTTAATAAGGCTCACGCTGCCTCTCTTCATTTCAATATATGTCAACTGGCCCTGAAATAGAATGCGCAGATGGGAAAAAAATATGTATAAAATAGCCAAATGCTTAGGCCCTATCGTATTACCAAAGTGATGACATGAAATTGAAGATACACTAGAAAGTAAATTAAATATACTGAGATTTTGTTTATTACATTTATCCTTGGTTGGCATTTAAACCTAACAAAACAAGTTCTTATGATGATATCAATGAATAATCATAAGGTTAGATGATTAAAGGTTACTTAAGATATTAAAGCTTGATTTATATTATAATTATATATTGTTCTATTTAAGTCATAATATAAACATTTGATTTATTTATATTAAAAACATAAGTTTTTGATAAAATTTTTGTACTTATACTGTTATATAAACTTAGACTTACTTCAGCTATTTAATTGTGTAATAGGCATATCGCGAGGACGCGCTTATATTGTCAGGATGGACGAATGTTATCATAATACACTCAAAAAGTTATTGTGAGACACTGAATTTGTTATAATTTATTTAAGTTTTATATTATTATGTAATAATGCATTGATACACTTGAAATATGTAAAAATATTTATAATAATAATTATAATATAAAATAATTAAATGTATAATGTATATATTTGTATTTAATCTATATTAAAGTTCTTCAATTTATGTTATTTAAAGACAGTCAATTGACTCGCTAGTAGACAGTAGAGGGGGACTGTTCCGCTTTGTAAAAGGGAAACGAATTAAGTCAGTTGTTCGTCTGCAGTTGAGTGGAACAGTCGTCTAAGAAGTGTACTAGCGACTCAGAAGCGTTTGATATGTAAGTGCAAGTTACCATTACTGTTTATTTTATTTGGTTTTGTTAATGCTAAATTATTTAAATTTAATATATGGTATTATTGACAATATTGTTTGAATTGTGTGAAATATAATCTAACTACCACTCAATGTGTACGTTCATTGCAATGACCTTGTCCTTAGTATATAATAAGAAATATCTAACAAATAGTAAAACTATTCGATGTGATGACATTACTACAAAGTCATTAAAACATTGTGCCTTTTGGCTATGTTATCATCTTGCCCACATAATTAACCTGTTCTTTAAAGATGGCAAATTTCCGTAAAAACTGAAGCGATTCATTGTGAAACTACTTTTTAAAAAAGGTGACAAGTCAAACCCTAATAGTTATCGGCCTATAACTATAGTTCCAATTATTTCCAAAATATTAGAAAAGACTATGCTGCGTAGATTGAATAGTTTTTTAACAAAGCGCAATATATTACAAAAAGAGCAATTTGGTTTTTGGAAGGGCAGTTCTACTACACTTGCCTGTTTTAACCTAGGAAAAGATATCACAGAAAGCATTAATAATGGAACATCAGTTATATCCATCTTCTTAGATATGAGCAAGGCATTCGATTTAGTGCATCACCAAACGCTCTTAAATAAATTAGAACTTTACGGGATCAGAGACAAAGCAGATGAATTGATCGCTAGTTATTTAAAAGACAGACAACAATTTACACAAATTACAATAAAAATTTTTACCAAAAAAATAGAACCGACTTCAACACTCAAATGTGTGAAATAACTTGTCGATGTCGGTTCAAAAGTACCTATCATCACAATATTGTGCGCATGGTACCGACTTCGACAAGTTATTTCACACATTTGAGTGTTGAAGTCGGTTCTATTTTTTTGGTAAAAATTTTTATTTTGCCCTTTTTAGTGAACTTTGCTATTTATGGGTTTAACTTACCACCAGATATAGTAACATATAACAGACTAAAATTAACCCCCATTTAATGTAAACTTAGAACCAAAGTTTTAACATCTCGCTATCCTATTTAAGCAAAATTACTCTTAGTAAATCATTGTTAACCCAAAAGTAGTAAATGATCACTGTTTAATATTGCCATATTAAATAAGTAAAGCTGTCTCACTCTCTCGTCTCCCATCAAACAACATGCCATATGTGTTCCTACAAAATAAATTAATAAAAATAGTAATTAAGTGCTGTGTAACCCAAACTAGGTTCAAAGGACAATACAAATATCAAATCAGTTATTGAAGACTTTCATTTAAAGCGAATACAACAGGATCCCTTAAATATTTAACAATCACCAAAAGTACTAAATTATCATCAAAATTAAACTTGCTGTAATTCTTCTAGCGCATCGCCGGCCGCTGCCGCGGCACGCTCGCTATGCTCGCTCGGCTCGCGCATTATTGTGGTCGCAAGTAACCTAACGCTCCTCCTCGCTTCGCTCGTCGTCGCACCTAAACATGGCTTTGAGATTTAGTGATCATTTACTACATTTGGTGTTACAATTTTTGGTAAAAGAACTAAGGGTATCCAAGCATTTTATGGTGATCATTATATTTAGCCCCCTACTTATGGGATCAATTGTCATTTACTGTTAATGACATTTACGGTTTAAGAACGATAGGAAAGATTTGAGTTATGACATCATGTCATGTTAGCTCAATTGGTTAGACCATACCCCGGCTCAAGGGGTGGATGGACGCGGATTCGAATCCCGCACATGACTTAAATTTTTCGTTGTATATTTGTGATTTTGTAATGTAATCCGCATAGCAGGCGTTATTGCAAACCTAACAATATTAAAATATGACTATATATATATTTTTGCTATTGTGAAGGAATAAGCGCGGGGCCCACCTGATGTTAAGCGGTATCCTCTGCCTATAACAGATGCATTTCATCACAAGTGACGAACTGCACTGCGCCCATCACCTTGAGACATACCTGTTAAGTCTCATTTTTGCCTGTTATTCCACTGGCTCTCAAGGACTGCTGCCGGAACACACCATTAGGTGCTTGGCGACAGATTTTCTACTTGAGGGTGGTCGCTAGCCAGGCGGGCATTCGCAAAATGCCCTTCCACCATGCGGTGAAGCTCAAGCTCTGGGCGGGATTCGAGCCATGGACCTGCTGCGCGGCAGTCCATAGCCAATAGTTTCCAGCTTAATACACGTTTTATCTTCCTATCCAAAATTTGTATTTCTATCTTATACCGTTGAGGAAATATTACTGTGTTACCACCAAATTTGAGCTTCGATGAGAATTCATCATGATAGGAAAATACTTTTCAGTTATTGGGGTGTAACTCAAAAACGGCTTGACCGATTTTGATAAAATTTAAATGGGACCACACGGCAAACATCAGCTTTCAAAAAAAAATAGAGTAATCAAAATTGGTTTACCCAGTCAAAAGTTCTAAGGTAACAAACATTGACTAAAATATCAGGACAGGAAAACACTTTTTCAGTTTTTGGAGTGTTACTCAAAAACGGCTAAATCGATTTTGATGAAATTTAAATGGGACCATACGGCAAGCATCAACTATCAAATAAAAAAAGAATTATTAAAATCAGTTCACCCAGTCAGAAGATATGAGGTAACAAACATAAAAAAAAAAAAAAAAAAAAATACAGACGAATTGAGTACCTCCTCCTTTTTTGAAGTCGGTAGAAAACAGTTAAAGTCACGCCAGGGGTACTTTTAAGGAATAAGTTTACATCTCCCCACTGACATACAATACTGGTGTTCCTCAAGGAAGTATTCTTGGTTCACTTTTATTTTTGTTATATTGACAAGGGGACGGCCGAAGAAAAAAGGATCTTTACGACATTTTCCGAGTTTTTAAGGAAACTGATGTAGATAATCTGCGTACGTCATAAAGGACCTCAATTTGATTCCAAGCATCACTTTCGACCACGTTGATGCCAGTGCGCTCTTGAAGGACATCCTTATATTGAAGTCCAGTATTACGGAAATTCGCTCTAAGCTTGAAATTTCAGAGCAGACTGTTGATCGGTTGAAAAAGGAAATGTGTGATTTGCGGAGTAAAACGTTTTCACAATCGCCTAGTCCACAAAACGTTAACCTACATCGAGGCGGCACTCGACAACAAATATCGCCACTCTGCAGTTCTGCGACAATATCGCCTACTGAGTCACCACGGGCTCAAAATCACGTAACTCGACCTGCAGCTGACGTCACGCCATCGTCACAGCCTATGACATCGACTCCGACTGCAACTGTACGACCACCTATAGCACGGCATCAGAAGCAGTCATATGCGCAGGTTTCGAAAACGTCTAAAACTGCGATCAAAACAAAGAGACAGATTGTGGATATACAGGGTGCTGTAACCTGTGCGGTTTAGGATGAAAATGGATTCACCCTTGTGAACCGTCTGCCTCGGCAGAACCGCAATCATCGCGGCACAGCTATTGCTACGACCTTTACACTACGGGTCGTAGCACCGACCGTTAAAATATACCTTTCTCGACTGGACAAAGAGACAAAAGGAGAAGATATCCTGCGTTATGTCCGGGAGAGACTGAAGGGCCGATGTGAGGAGCAAATCTCACTGAATTTGATGCGGTTGGAGCAGATTAGGGCTACGGACTTTAAGTCATATACCCTTCAGGTCCCAGCAGCTCAATCCAAGATGTTCCTGACACCGGACTTTTGGCCTGCAGGGGTGGTATACCGCTTGTACAGGGAGAGGAAGCAGAGTAAACCTATTATGTAGTGTCATCGAATAATATAATTTTTGATATATATATATTTTAGATTAAGGTATTTATGTTCTATGGGTCCGTACATTTTTAAATTTATTTATTGTGTCTGTTACCTGAAATAAAGATTTATTATTATTATTATTAACGATCTCCCTGAGACTCATAAATGTTTATTATTTGCGGATGATACTACAATTGTTGTTAAGTGTGACAAGAAGGAAGACGCTCAAACAATTGTGAACAAAGCTCTTTCAGATACTGTTAAATGGATGGTAAATAATAAATTAAAAATGAATACTCATAAAACTAAAATAGTACAAATTAATTAATATAACCCAATTCCAATAAAACTTGACATTAAATATAAATTTGACATTATATTTTTTTTGGGAATTAGGATATACATAATCATTAACCTATAACTGACAAAAACTTAAATTGGAAAATGCATGTAGACCAATTATGTACCAAACTTGAGCGTTACGCTTTCGCATTGAAAACAATTAGACAAACTGTCTCAGTAGAAGCTGTACTAACAGCTTACCATGGTTATGTGTCATCTTTAATAAGCTGTGGTCTAATGCTGTGGGGAAACTCAGTAGATATGGACAGTTTTCAAAATTCAAAAGCGCTGCGCACTGTTATATACACTCGAGAGCAATGAATCCGGGTCACTTAAAGAATCCTAAAAATCTCGGAAACTAAAAATGCTAGGTTAATGCAATAAATTGTATTTAATAGACAATGTAATACTCCTTAAATGAAGGTATTAAAACTTCTTAGTTATTGTAAAGTTATATCATAAAAAAATCAAATTTGAAAAAGGGCCACTTTCGAAGATGGAACTACGAAATTACAGCATTTGGTTTTGCTTTTGTTTGTAATCTGTCATTTATGTGGGTACATAAACCATGTTGATAGTGCTCTATATTCATTATTCAAGCTGAAATTATGTCGCTTACGCCTGAAGAATGCACCAGAATACTTACAATGCTGGAAACCGGCCGGAGTCAGCGCGATACAGCCAGGACTGTCGGTGTGTCGCTGTCAACAGTACAAAGATATATTTATGCATGACAATGCCCGACCTCATACAGGTAGGATTGTGAATGACTACCTTCAAGAGATGAACATTACTCGTATGGAGTGGCCATGTTCTTCTTCGCGCGGAACGGTGTGTTCCGCACGGACGCGTCTTCGGGCGCGGGTGGCCCCTTTACGCGGTTGTCTTGCGCCGACTGTTCATACAGTCGGGTCGTGGGGGTGTATGTCAGCGGGTGCTGGCATTCTCTTCATGATTGGGGTAAGTGGTCAAGTCCGGGTTCTTCTGCCTCCCTAGTCAACATCAGCCCACCGGGGGAATCCCTCTTCCGGGAAGCCCAGTGAGCGAGTCGTTCGGGAGGCGGGAGTTGGCGCGCCCTGGCCGGCCCTGTAGCCGGGGCGTCGCGGCAGCGTCGGGGGTCACAGGGAAGTGCTTCCTAGCGGCAGGCAAGGAGCTTACCCACCCCCGCTAATACTAGCGGGATAGGGTCGGCCCCCTCCCTGAGCGCCTGGAGCACTTCCTGCAGGGTGCAGAGGGCGGTCTCGATGAGTTCGAGCTCCGCCGCTGTCCTAGTCTTCTTGTAACCTGTCTCGCTCGCGCGTGGGAGCGAGGCAGGTATATGTTCTCTTCTTTGTCTCTCCGCCTTACCACGTGGTGCTTGGGCCGGAGGGATGATTTCTTCAGATGAGGGGGCGGGTGGCTGGGGTGCGCCCTTCCGCGGTCCCTTGGGTTTCTTCTTCTTCTTTTTCTTCTTCTTACCCTCATGACTAACACCGCGTGGGGGCGGGTTGTTGGCGGGAGCCATGAGGGATGCCGGAGATGTCTTGTCGGGCTTGGTTGTTGTCGGCTGCTGGGGCACGACATGTTGTTGGGGTGGCCTTTCTGGTGGGTTCTGCGTGGTACGTGCTGTGGTCCCCGCGCGCTTATTCCGCGCCTCCTCGCGGAACACAGCGCAGCGGGGATTGTTAGCGGTGTGCGCTCCGCCACAGTTTGCGCACGTTGCTGGTTCGTCCAGTGGGCGTGGGCAGTCGCGCGCGTAGTGCTCACCCCCGCACCGCACGCACGCCTGCCTCCGGAAACAGTTGTGGGAGGAGTGCCGAAATGCCTGGCATCTGTGGCATTGTGCTGGGCCCCTCCTCCCACGCCAGTGTTCAAGCTTGACTCCCGGCATGCATAGGAGTTCTTCAACTTCGTAGATGCCGGGAGTGAGTTCTGGAGTCTTCTTTAGTTGCGCGAAGAATATGCAGCCTGGTCTGCCCCTTCGCGCAGCTATTTTCTTGACATGTTCGGGTTCAAACCCGAGCATTGTCAGTTCTTCTTTTATTTCGTCCGGTTTTGAGTCCGCCGGAAGCCCTCTTATCGCTATCTTCAAGCTTCTTTCCTTCGGGAGTGAGTAGGTGAACCAGGTCATCCGTTCCGATTCATCCAGGCTGCTGAGATAGGCCTGGATGACCCTGTATTCATCCCCGTCGGCTGGAGTGAAGCGTACGCCCTTGTTGAAGGGGCGCACGGATGGCGGTCTTCCTAGTTTCCCTTTCAGCACCCGGAGGTGTTTGGTGCTGTTAGGGAAGCTTTCTAGCACTATTGGCGGGTACCGCTCCTTCGGTGGTTGCGGTGGTGATGCCGGTTGTGCGCTCGACGTGTTGGTCGGTATGTGGGCGGTCTTAGAGGTCGATGCCACGGCCTCTGGGAGTGTGACGGTAGATCTTGCGGTCTCTTTCGCACCCCGGGGGAGTGGGGCGGGAGGGCGGCGTTGTGTGGCTTCCTTGGATGGAGCGGTCTTCGTGGTAGATGTCGTAGTGGTGGTTTTTGACGTTGCCGTGGTTACTGCGGCATACGTCAAGGGGTGCGCTTCTTGCGTGGCAGTTGCGGCCCAGTCCATTCGGGCTGGGGGTCGAGCACAGGCGCGTTTGTCAACTACCTCGGCCTCCTCACTGCGCTTCCTGCGCACTCTGGGGGCCGGAGGGTTGGCGGGCATGGTCGTCTCGGGTAGTGGCGATTCCGGGGAGTCCGGGATAACCACCACTGGCATGGTAGTTTCAGCGGGGACAGCAGAGGAGGCAGAGGAGGAGTCGTCACTCTGCGCCTCCGCTTCCCAGCTTGCGCGTTCGCGGCGGGCGGCTTCCAGGGTCTCCTCTATGGAGCGCCGGAACTCCCGGTACCGCCGCGCTTCTTCGTCGGCTTCTGCATTGTCAACTGGGACCCGCCGGGTGGACAGGGGTCTGTCCCGTGCGGGGGTCCTCAGTTGACCGCGTGGCTTCCTTGGGGCATCAGGGCATTTGTTGCCAGGCTCGGCCGCGTTGTAGTCGCTGGGCGGGCTCATGGCAGCTGGGTTGCTTCAGTCGCGCGATTCTACAAACCTACGGCTGCGGCATCTGCGACGCAGTTCCGGGCCAGCCGAGGAGTGGGCTATCAATGCGATGGCAATCTTCGCCCTCGAGGAGGGGTAGAAATCGGAGGGTGTTTTCAATAAAACACCCCCGAGTTCCGTGGTTTACGTAGGGAATCCGTGCGCGAGTATGGAGCTACTAGGAGCGTGAAGCAAAACTTTCCATGGAGTGGCCAGCGCGCAGCCCGGATATCAACCCGATCGAGCATGCTTGGGACGAGCTAGGCAGATGCGTAAAACAACGAAACCCTCCCCCAATCACGCTTCGTGAGCTCAAAATTGCTCTCACAGAGGAATGGGAGAATATTCCCCAAAATCGTATAAGGAACTTGGTGTACAGCATGCCAAACCGCGTAAACGCAGTAATGGAAGCACGAGGAGGCAATACGAAGTATTAAAATTCAAGAAAATCGTAATAAAGTTCAAAAATTTCATGTTTCCTATTTTTGTTTTAAGGAGAGATCAGCAGTTTTTTTCTTTATGTAATTTTGTGTTAATAAAATGTATGGTGACTCATATTTTTTTTACTTTCATTTAAGGAGTATTACATTGTCTATTAAATACAATTTATTGCATTAACCTATCATTTTTAGTTTCCGAGATTTTTAACATTCTTTAAGTGACCCGGATTCATTGCTCTCGAGTGTATATAGAATGCACCCTTTCTTGCATACCAAGCACTCCTATCAAACAGTCAGCTATTCCCATCCATTATTCGATTCATACATCCATCTACCCATCAGTCTCATCCAAGTCGGTTGTTTCAACATTAAATATTTCTTTTTTTTAAAAACCTTGCGACGGACCGCAAAAATGAGGCAGTGGCTTCCATGCCGAGACCAAACCAAATGGCAGTAAAAATAATATCAGGGATGAACCCGACAAAGGGAAGGGCTGTTGGTCCTACACCCCGAAAAGGTAAATAGGAGGGCCTGCTAGAGCAGTCACGCAGAAAGCAGCCTTACTCCCACTACCGCTAGCATCAGAGACCTTAAACGAAGGATGGTCGATGGTAACGAGGCGAATAGGAAAGCGTGCTGTGGTTCCACAAGCCACAGCAAACCCATCGCTAAAAATTACAGTTGTTGGCGCGCCTACTATTTAACGTAGGTATAGCAGCTAGAAATATCGTAATGTGTCATGTGACAATTTGTTTCATATGTATATGATTAAGGGTAGGCCTTTTTTAACTCTCTTCACAAAAGCCACCGATCGTGTTCGGTTCCTAAAACTATAATATTTCTATTTATGGCTATTAAAACTCCAAAACTGTACGTAAGACCATGATATGCAGTTAAAAGAGCTTGTGCACTAACTATTGTAGAGAGTTTATAAAGAGCATAAATTTGACTATTTAGTTTTTTGCACAATTTATTTATGTGTTCATTCCAGTTAAATTTTTTGTCAATTGAAAAAAAAATTTTATTGAGTCTACCTTTTTGATTTCATTATTTTCATATTGTATGTCTGGTATATATTGCGTATCATTATCGCGTTGTCTGAAATGAATTATTTTAGTTTTATTGAAATTAATTTAAAGTTATTATTATTTAACCATGTAATAATATCTATGAGAGATACATCGATGTCAGTTTTGTATGAGTCAATATTGCTACATTCTATGGTCACGGCGCTATCATCTGCAAAGAGTGCAATGGGTTGTGCGGCGGCCTTTGGAAGGTCATTAATGTATGCTAGGAAAAGAAGCGGTCCTAGCACGCTGCCTTGTGGTACGCCGTATTGTGGGTTACGCTCGTTAGATGTATAAGTTTCTTCAATTTTAGTTTTAACATTTATTTTGTTTATTTGTGTATATTGCCGCCTGTTATCTAAATATGACTTTTGTAAAGCGTTACCTCTAATACCATAACATTCAAGCTTTTGCAGTAGAATGGTATGTCTTACATAATTTAAAAAATTTTATCTCGAAATTCAGCTGGATTCCCTTGGGAGAAGGGATGAAAATCAAAATGTACTTAGTTGTAATTTACTAACGCGTAGTCCGATTACATACATTATTTTTTTGTTGGAATAGAGGTACTTTAATGATTGTCCCGTTAATATTTCAGTTTCTTTTTTTGATTGCTGTTAGGTTCTTTTCACCACAATCTCACCTGGTGGTAAGTGACTATGTTGGCGAAGGCGTTAATAAGCTTAACCTAGAATTACTGGCTCCCAAGGACAGCTGCCGGAAAACACCGTTAAGTGCTTGGCGACAGATTTTCTACTTGAGGGTGGTCGCTAGCCAGGCGGGCAAGGAATGAAACAACTGTGTTTTGTTTCGTCTCATTCGGCTTAGCTTCCTGATATCTCTTTATTGACATTTCTATTACTCAAGCAATATTTTTTATTCATGGTCATCTACGAAAATACCATTGTATTATTGGAGAATTTTGAGATTTATCCCCTAAATTAGCTAGAGACTATTGACTTAACTGAGAGGCAAGAGGCTCAAGAAGGCAAAGCTTGCCTTACTGTATCAGGCGGATTGTCCACTGGTGAACACAGTCTTCCCTATGGGAGGGGTTGCCATAATCCCCGCGCATGGCAGGCGTGTTGGGGATCGCAGTGTGAGATATCAGGTCCTCAGAAAGCGCTGCTGCCCACCCTCTGTACTGTTACCCTTAGTCGCCTCTTACGAAAGCCACGGGTAGAGATAGGGGGTTGACATTCTAGCCCGGCACCCCACCCGCATCCCGGCACCCCACGGGCAGCCCAGCACCTTCAGTTTTGCAATCTGGAACATTCGCCACAGTCAGTTGAGACGAATTACTTAGGATTCCATGGATTCACCGTGCGGGTGCCGGGTCCAACGCGTCGCAGAGGAAGAGGCTAGAGGGGCCTGGGACTTGCAACTCAGGAGTAGGGTTAAGGGGCCCCGTTAGGATACATCAATGCTCCCCTTCACCGCTCGAGCTTCCTCCCCTACCTAACCAAATTTGGTAAGATCCTACTAATGCCGCCTTAGCCGCACGTTCTAGAATGGAAGTTACGGTTGTTCTTGGTAGGCCAAGGTCTTTAAGTAGGTTATATAGGGATTTCGCTGATATACCCCTTGCTCCAACTTCTACAGCATATAAATTAACCACAACCGTTTTTGGTTAATTCGTTTGTTAGGTCATAATATTTCTTTGTTTTTATTGTGTGGTCTTTAGGTATGTTTGTTTCCCACGGCACAGTAAGTCTGTAAGTACTATGCGTTTTAAATTTTTTGAGTACAGAAATATGTCTGGTCTGGAAGACGAAACGCCAACATCCTCAGGAATTTTGTAATGACTGTGTGTGAACTATCTATCATTTCCCGGATACATTTCGGAGTCTGCGCAATGGAAGTGCACAATCTAATATATCTTCGTTCTACCGCCAAACAAGGGGAAGTTCAGCAAAACGACGCCGTTTTAAAATAGAAATTCCAACCAAAAGCACAAAGTACTTTGCTTCAACATTTATTGTGCGAACCGAAGGAACTCTCTGTGTTACTTAACTACTGTCTTCTAGAAAACACACCCCGGGAGTTTTTAAATCCAAGGTAAAAAGCCCCTTTCTGAGCTATGCTTTACCAAGAGTGCTTCACTGCAGACCACAGCATTGCTTAATATGAGATAAACAATGTGCAAATGTGAATAGTCTACAGGTACAGCAATCGCGAACAAAGTCGCAGTTACAGCTAGTGTAAAAATAATAATTATAGCCTACGGAGGAATTTCAGTGGTGGAAGTTGGTAAATTTTTTAAGTTATCAATCAAAAATGTGAAATCTCCACAACATAATTAAAACTTATTTATTACTTCACTTACAAAACAGCTTAATTATTTATATAGGCTTAATTTTAAAATGGAGTCCGATTAGTGAGAACACAAGACATTTTAAATCTTGAACTAAATAGTAGAAACCTCGGAGACCCTCTGGGTCACGAGACTGGTTGACGTCTACCAACGAGCCAGTCTTTGAGGTGGTGAACGATATGTGCTCCTCGCCTATTACTATCTCCAATTCCTGAAAAAAAACAAAAGTATTTTAAATTTATGACAATATGATTTTCACAAAACTGTAATAGAATATTTAAAACTTTAGATTTTTGTGCAATGGCTCAGTGGACAAATAATTAACAGATACTCAATTGTCCTTTCTCTATAAATCAAATTTGCTGCCAGGTTGTTGACAGATTTTGAACGGATGACTGAATTTACTTTGAAAACCCTTCAAATAACCATCGAGTTGTTAATCAGAAGTCTGTTTTCTATTGTGAAACTATAATTGTAACTTTTATTAGCTGAGTAACTTTAACCAGGAAGTAAATAATTGACACTTTACTTGAACGTCACGAAAGTGGTTCTTAATCTATTATCATATTGCTTCGATAGTTATGAAGACATCTTTGACCCCCCCCCCCCCTGTGAAGGGAAGTTGCAATTTTCCCCCCTTTTGAGCCAGGGGCACAGGGGGCTGTGAAAGGGAAGTTGCGTCCCTCATGGGCTCAGGTTTAGTAGGTAGATAATGTACCTCTAATTGCTAAAACCTATGTTTTTCATGTAGTGGATTGGGTTAGGTTCAAAGTGAACCACAGATCCGACACAGAGCACACCAATTTCACCTGGTCTTGTGGTCCCTACCCCTCGAATGTATATAAAAAATGTGGAGCCAGAAGCTCACTATGGAGATCCTGAGTGGAGCAAGCCCGCGAGGCCAAGTGAATCGAAGAGCCGAGGTGGGGAGCGAAGCGTGCCATCGAGTTCCGTACTGGAGCGAAGTTCCAGAGGGTGAAGCGGCACTCAGGTGCAATATAGCGAGAGTTCTGGCGAGAGCCCATCCCCTGGCAATCGCCCCCACCCCTCAACCCCCTTAATTCGATGTCTTATAAACTAAACCAGACCCCATGGCTCCACAAAATAATATCACTGACAAACATCACAGGAGTATATTTTTTTATTTAACCTTACATATCATCCTTTTATGAATGAAATTCAATTGTTATTATCTAGACTAGTCATTGCCTTCAAAGTCCAACAATCACACTTCACTCAATTCTTCAATAATTCTACAATTAATATCTCTGGAACTATACTTTTCCAAGTGTTATAATTTAGCAAATTATTTTCTTATATTGGAGAACCTACAATAATAATACATCTTAAGTTTTTTTTTGTACAGATATAATTGACTAGCCTTTTTCTGTTAAATAAATATTTTTAGGCCATATTTTAAATAATAATAATAAGAGGCTGAGAGACCGAGGCCCGTTATAGGTACAAGCATACTCGTAGGTACAATTATACAAACAAAACTAACCTGTCTCCCAACACGATCCGGCTGAGGCCACAAGCGATCGTCTTCATGCATGATTTCCGAGTCCAAAATGATCCTCTTCAACTCTTCCATTACGCATGGGTGAACGTAGGCTTCTTTGCGAATCATTGTATCATTTTTGTAATTGGAATTGTTAGCGTACCGAAGCTTGCCATCCGGGCGAAACTCAAACTCAAGGAACTCATGACCAAACTTTCCTTTATGTCCCACATAGTAACGTATGTAGAAATCTGTCGACATTCCAGTGGCCAGTGTGATAATTACAATGTTATAAATTTGTTTTTAAATAATTTATCTCGCAACGCTACTCCCAAACTTGCAGTGTTTGCACTTTTTTTTTCTTTATGTTTGGCAATTGTTTAGAACTTTTTTGCCAATGTCACGTCAGAGAGGATAATCTTAAACGGAATTTATAATTTGGTTTTATATTAGGCCTTAGGCGCGTATCCTCCGGTCTGCCGGATTTCCCTTATGTGTTCCAACCGGCCTGCCGGTTAGCGGTCAATAGTCGTGTTTACATATTCACCATAAAATCTGCGTAAGTTCGATTTTCATAATTCAAACGGTTTTCGTGAGGATGGATCCTTGGCTATGCGAGAAAAAATCCATAATATTCTGATATAACAGAAAATATGTTTAAAATTGATATGAAATCTGAAACCAGCTCAAATTACATTTTGGCGCCAAAATTTTGTATAGATTTATGTCATTTAAAAATAATCTCGTAACTACTTCTAAAGTAATTAACCTAGAAAGCTGTAATTTTTGCATTTGTATAGGCAATAAGTCAATAACGATGTTAAAAGAAATTAAAAGGATAAGGATTGATAACTTTTTTTTTTTAGATTTTTTTATTTGACCCCTGTTTTTGTTACGGCTGGAATTCCGGTGGTCTAAAAAAAAGGTTTAGTGTGAAGCTTGTATTTATCCGATCGTTATTATTTAAACGTTGTTAGTAAGCTACTATCATTGGCTATACAACAAAAAAAACCGCATTACTCTATGGTAACGAAAAGTTACTCAAATCATGAAATGAAAAAAAATAACTTTCACTCGATGCATTTTGCCGCGCAAACACTCACCGATCGAAATTTACGTAATAAATAATCTCGTAACTACTTTTAAACCTGTAAACCTAAACATCTGAAACAATTCAGGTGTATAGATTACATCTGAATAATCATATCAAAAGAAAAACCAAATTCGTGGGTGGTATAGTTTTTGAGAAAAAAAAAAAAATCCGCTTATGTACAGTTTTCCCGCCAAAATTCTTAAAAAAATCGCGTTGTTTTAACCTCGTTACTACTTATAAAATATTTATCCTTACAATCTGGTATTATTCATGGGTAAAGAACCATAATAAATACACACATTAAAAAAAAACAAAGTTGTAGGTGGAATAGTTTCGGAAAAAATAAATAAAAAAAATATATAAAAAAATGCCGTTTCCCGCCATTTTCGTCGTCTGTTCAAACCCATTTTCCTGTAAAATTTTCCATGAAAAGGTCTATTTTCATTTCTTTTCCCGTAAAGAGAATATGATGAGGATTGCATTGGTACCAAGAAGTTTATATGTTGATTGGAGACTGCCACAAATAAACTCGATTAAAAAACAAAATACCTCAAAATCAGGAAAAATATATTTTTATTCGCTGTTTGATCCACTCAAACTAAATGAATGAAAATGTTATTTTTTGTATGGTATAGGTAATATATTGGGGTATGGGGATGTTAGGGTGACATGTTTAGGTAATGGAAAACTACTTAGTACTACAAAAAAACGTTACGGGGCGTCGCGGGATAAAAAAACGTGAGCAGTTTGGACGATTGTGTCATAGGAGGTGGACAGATTGGACTCACGAGGGGCTGAAACAATGGAAAACTATCTTAAACTTACATACTAACTACAGAAAATACAATGTGGTAATGTAATATTAAAGATGAGAAATGAAAAAAAAAAAAACATTAGATACTTTTAAGATTATTTACACAAAATTTAGAACTACAGTTTAATATGGATGGTGGTTGGATGGTGTCCTTAAGATGAACGGGTAGAGAAGAACCCACAGAAAAATAGTTATTTTAAAAAAGTGATGCTGTCTCGCCGCTAAACGCCGGCCTCGCGCTCCGCACCCCGCACCTTCGTCAAATCCTATAAACAGATATGTATAGGTACTACAGAGAGACGTGCAGTCGAGTTACATGATCACAAATATAGTAGCCGCGTCGCCGTGCCGCCTGCCGCCACCACCCCGCGTCGCGCGTTGTCAGCCGCGCGTCGCCGCCGCTTACTTCTCGTCGAATTGAGTAAAAATTGTTTTTATTTATTGTTTATAGGTAAGCTTTTGACCACAATCGCACCTAATTAATAACCTATAAACCCATAAATGATGATGAATTTGAAGGTGTTATCAGGATTAACCTAAAATTACTGGTACTCAAGGAAAGCTGACAGACAGACAATTCTTTTGGAAAATAATAATAT
Organism: Plagodis pulveraria; assembly: GCA_963890685.1. Taxonomy (NCBI): domain Eukaryota; kingdom Metazoa; phylum Arthropoda; class Insecta; order Lepidoptera; family Geometridae; genus Plagodis; species Plagodis pulveraria. The sequence continues at coordinate 11,138,882 of OY982950.1, forward strand.
TAAACCTAAAAACAAAAATATAATGAAACCTAATTCTAAAACTAAAAAGTGTAAGCTTGTCGAAGACACCATGACCACAATATTATAATCATACCTTCAAATTGTCATGGTATCGACCTCAACAAGTTATTTCAGACTTTTTAGTATTAGAAGCCGGTTTCATTGTTGTTCTTTTTTTATGAGGCGATGAGCCCATTATATAAAAACTTGTAAATGTCCTATACCTACTTACTTTCTACTTACTTTAGAGACTACTAGATTTGCTTCAAAAAATGCTGTGACATTTTATTTACATAATTTATGTAGTACATCGACTCAATCTATTTTCGTCATAATGTAGGCTTTAGCATATAAACTAAGATTTCACAACATAGGCATACTTAGAAAGATAGGTAAATATATGAAACTTATTCATTGGTAAAAACTGTTTTGTTTTTTTATATTTGTCGTCTATAATATATTTCTTAGTTTCGATAATTCAAATTGAATATTCATAAAAACATTAACATTGGTAGAATCGAAATATCTACACCATCGATTTTTTCACATCACTCACCATCCCACATATCGAAAAGGCATATTGACATCACTAATGCAAGTGCCTTTACCGTAATACTGTTATTTATTCTGTGCAGCTACCCTGCCCCCGGAACAGAATTGTGCTTTATGGACAATTGCAGCTTCTTCAAGTTTTGACTTGGAATTTCTGCATAATGTGCGTTCTGGGAGATAACTTTTCTCCTATAGCAAATATTGATCAAATCTAAAAATGTTGGTCTTTTTTATAACTGACAGAAAAAACTAGGTTAATAGGTTTTCCTTTTTCTTTATTTATCATTATTTTTCATATAAACAATTCACAAACTAGTTATACAAGTTTTGACAAAATATCGGTAATTCAAATACTTTTAATATATTTTTAAAAATCAAAACCTATAAACCTGGATATTGATAACATGTATAACATTTCCAAAAATCATCAAAATCGGTGATTGTATAGGGGGGTAGAAACGCTCTCCAGTCTTAAGGAAGTATGGCATTTGAAGCTAAATTCGTTATTTTCGATAATTTTGTGTCTATGGTTCATATTAAATGTGGGTCCATAGACGCAATATGTGGTCAAAATTATCGAAAATAACTCAAATGGAGTACGGCCTATTACTTTTCTCTGTACGTGGTATATATTCTATTTGGGGTGCATACCATTTGAAGTTAGATTCGCTATAAACGCTAAAAACGATCACACTCCCAAAAAATTGTTCCACATGGGTCTTGGCGTTATTTTCGCCATAAACGCTATGAGGCTATTGGAACAGTTTGAATTCCCTACATCTAATGTCAAAAGTGACAGAAGTGGCAAATTTTAGTGGCATTCTTAGCGTTCTTATCCTAAATGGAACAGGGAATGACAGTTACAAACGATCACAGTGATCACAACCACAGACGTAGAATGTGATCAAAATTATCGAAATTAACGTTCTTAGCGACTAATGGAACATACCCTTGATCTATGCTACTCCGTAGAGAAAGAAAGGTATAGAAGAGGTTAGGCGTATACTAAGAGAGAACAATAATGCGATATAATTTAAAAATATATTAGCACTAGCTGACCCGGCAAACGTTGTTTTGCCATATAAATAATTTAAAAAATAAGGGTTGTTCGTAGAAGGGTGAAAATTGAGGATTGTATGTATTTTTGTATGTTGTATCATAAAAAAATAGAAATTAAAATTTTTGTCTAAAAAATAAAAAAAAAATTAGGGGTGGACTACCCCTAACATTTAGGGGGATGAAAAATAGATGTTGGCCGATTCTCATAGATACCGGATAAGCACAAAAAATTTCATCAAAATTGGTCAAGCCGTTTCGGAGGAGTATGGCAACGAAAACTGTGACACGAGAATTTTATATATAAGATAACGTAATTAGTGTTGCTATAGGTAAAATTTTACCTTATTGTCTGGGTAAATCATGCTCTTCAGTTTAAAACAATTATTGCAATTACGGATATTGACAATTTATATTAAAGAACAATGCTAAATGAAGAAAACAACGTCATTTATACGAACTTTGAAAACCGGTCTTTGAAAAACGCGTCTTTCCCGTAGGGGCAGGCAGAGACCACGGATTTCGACTTACTACGATCCTTACATATCTCTTTCGCTTGATCTACACAGATCAATCCTTTCATACATAAGCATCGGTTTAGGATACTCTTGACCTAGCCTTTTTTCAGAACGTCTTCAATGTGATTTCGGAACGTTCGTCTAAGTCTTCCCCTTCCAACACTTCCGTTCACTTGTCCCATGTACAGACCCACCAACTTAACTGTTCAGGTGGCAGAAAAAAGAACTAAAACTTTCCCTCAAATTGTGACAGTCTGTAGTTGATTTCCATGGCCAGTAGCGTCCTCGAAAACTGCACAGTTAAGTTGTGGTACTATATACCTGTTTAGTCATTCTCATTCCATTCATTCTCTCCACATATCCAAACCATCTTAACATACCTTTCTCGATTTTTGTCACTACAACCTCATTCACACCACATCGTCCCCTTATCACACTAATACTTATCCTGTCACTCCGTTTGACTCCAATCATGCTCCTCATTGCTCTCATCTCCACTGCATTTATTCTACTTTCTGCCATACCCAATTTTTACTAGTGTCGGAACCAACACTCTCCCATGAACAGCCAGACGAGCCATTTTAGACACTTCCTGACTGTTCATAAAAACGCGTGCAATGCTCCGTTTACCATGTTTCCAGCGATCTATCTAGGTACTGTCTTTTTTTATTTTTTGTTTTTTTTTTTTTTATCCTGAACTGGGTAGCACTTTACCACTATCTCACCTGATGTTAAGTGATGATGCGATCGATGATGGAGCGCGCTTACCCAGAAGTTACCTATTCAGTCGCGTTTTGAAGACCCCTACATCGTACTTAAACGGAAACACAGACTCAGGCAGGGTGTTCCATTCCCTAAACTTGGGGGACTATACTGCTCGCGTCCGTAGGATTTAGCCCTCGATGTCCTACACGTGTCCCCTGGGTGGCACTATAAGAGCAGTACTTTTCAGGTGGTAGGCTTAGGCCGCGGCGTGTTACCACCCACCAGACAAAGCCATGCCGCCAAGCGGTCGCGTTACGGCATGATGTTTGGTGAAGCCATTATGGGAAACGGGTCGGAAACAGTTGCGCTTATTACTATAGCTGGTCGTGATACATTGAGGGTCAATTTACCTGGCAGCCAATCTTGGAGAGCAGCGGGATCCGAGGCACTGTTCTTCGCTGGCCGTCCGCAGATAGTTGGGGGCCCAAGCAGTGAGCCAGCCACTCATGAAATGCGGCCCCGCCATCTCGCAAAAAATCCTGGAGGTGCGCCATCGTACTGGTTGGCGACCAGACGAGAGGTCCCGATGGACACCTCTGGGGGGGCTCGGGCGTCCCCGCGGTCTCCAGGATTGGTTTCCATTGGGTGGAAAAGCCTAATTTGTGTCACGGGTTGATAATATGCGCCTCGTTTCCACTTCCGTTTCCCTTTACCTATCTTCACTATCTACTGTCTATATTAGGGTATGTTCCATTAGTCGCTAAGAACGCTATTTCACACATCACATTCTGCGTCTATGGTTGTGATCACGTGATCGTTTGTAACTGTCATCCCCGTTCCATTTTTGGATGAGAACGCTAAGAATGCCACTAAAATTTGCCACTTCTGCACTTTTGACATTAGATGTAACGTTTAAGGCGAAAATAACGCCAAGACCCATGTGGAAAACTTTTTGGGAGTGTGATCGTTTTTAGCGTTTTTAGCGAATCTCACGCTAATGGTACGCACCCTTACTTTCACACCCTCCATCCTTTATACTCTGTCTACGCCCTACCCTAAACCTCCGGGGTGCGATCCTGCAAGCCTTCGGCCAAGAATTTGGTCTAAATGCGGATACACGCCACGCGCCGTCCCAGCCCTGCAATCGAGATTAATTTGATCCTGGCAAGATTTGATCATACCGGTGATGTGTCAGAGCTAATTTTGTTCTGCCTAGCCAAAATTTTACTACCATTTGGCAAAATCTTAGCTAGCTGTCATATGTGACAGATTTTACAAAAAACAATAAATTTTGCACAAGCTAAGCAAAGATTAGTGATTACAAAGTAATTATTGTATAACTACGTAATGAGCCCGATTTCTAATACATTCAGAAAATATTAAACCACAAAACAATTTCATACTTTGACAATGGCGGGAGTATCGATCAAATCTAGCTATAATATTTGGCTAAGGCCTTGCAGGAATGAACCCCCGGTATGATCACTGCCTTCAAGCGTTACCAGCTTCATAATTAAAATCTAACCATTAAAAGGCGACTAACAACATAAAATATATATTAAGTACCTTTTAGGAATAAGTCAAATGCTGTAAATATAAGCACCAGCATTCAAATGTAAAAAGGTCTAATATAATATACCCATACACGGCAAAAGAAGAACATGAGAGGCCTTAAAATGTTGTTTTGTTAAATCTAGAAAACAGGCTTTGTTAAAAACACGAATACATCGTTCCTGAATTTTTTTAAATCCATATTCATTTCTACTGAATTTCCCCACATTATAAGATCATATTCGTAGCTCAGAATCCAGGAAACATATCCATGGTAAGCCGTTAGAGCCGCCTCCAGTGAAACAGTTTGTCTGAGTTTTTTGAGTACAAACCCATAACGTTTAAGTTTTAGGCACACCTGCTCCACATGCTTTTTCCAATTTAAATGTTTATCTAAGTAAATTCCAAGGAATCTGTAGGTATCAACTCCGAGAACGGACAGACGTTGGATCATTTTGAGTCCTGCTTCTAGTTTATGTACCTAAGCTACATTCAGACACAGGTTGCGGAGGTGGTACTGCATTGCATTGTCTCGTTAGAGTGGTAACACGTTCTAGCGGGAAAAAAAATCCTTTGTGTAGCGTAGCACACTTTAAAATTTTCTGTTTCGTTTTTGCTGTATCCTATGTCTGCGAGGTGCCTTTTCAATTATAGGAAGAATTTTTTTTTGTTTCTTTTTACTTATTATATGTATTTTACCCTATCATTAGCTCCAAATTCGTCATATACAGGGTTATTGGAAAAATGCTAACAACCTCTTAGGGTTGACTTATGCTTATCCTAAGTAACATTTGGAGATGAATGTTTTTTTTTTAATTTAATTTCTATTCTATTTATTTAATTATTATTTTTGTGAATAATATGTGTTTTTGACTGAATAAGCACGTAGAACACCTGATCTTAAGTCTCTTGTGGCTGTAATTTTTTTATTTATTTGCTCGGTTATAAATAAGCGTAAATCTAGCTTTTGACCACAATCCCTACGAATGGTAGGTGATTATGTGGTCAAAGATGGTGATCAGGCTTAACCTATAATGGAAACTGGTATATCTGCTATCGAGTATACCTATGTGATTTTGTAATGGAAACTGGCTTTTAAAGACAGCTGCAGCAACTCAAAGTTAGGTGCTTGGCGCCATATTATCTATTTGAGGGGGTAGTTAGCTATGAATGCTCTCTGCCTCAAGGCAAAATGCCCTAACACCATGTTGAAATGATTGATGATGATAACATTCTAAGATAACAACCAAGACTGACGTTTCAACCTGCGATCCGAAGCACAGAAGCGCTTGAAATTGATACTAGCAGCTATCCATTCTAACAACTCAGCCACTGAGCTCAGTTCTATGTTTCAGAATGTCTTAGCAAGCTCTACTACGACCTTTAATTATGTAATTATCTAATAACATTCATCAGCCATCCATGGCTGTAACTCCTATCTAGTAATCAGTCACAAAGCACGTAGCAATGTATTACAAAAGCTATCTTTGATATGTAGTTCATATATGAATATAAACAAAAGAAAAACTTACGTCTGCGATCATTATATGCGGTTCTTCGCTAGAGTATCTCGGGTACAATAAACAAGAAAGTTACGGTATACCGTAAACACTAACTAGTCTCTGATTTTAATCTTGACGATTAGAATTATATATTTTAACGTATTCCGAATACCAAATTATACATCTGACAGGACTAAGACTAGTTTTAATCAAGTTCGTGGGATATAATCGGCCTTAATGCCTACTCTGAGCTAAAAGCGCCTGCCGCGGCAACACTGGACCGCAACCCGCTCCCTTTTGAATATAGTTTTTGATGTTTCCATCGAGCAACGTAATAAAAGATATGAAATAGTAAATTACAGGCACAAGATACTTTTAACATCATGTGGTCCTCGTGTTTATTCTATCAAAACAAATAAAAAACAAAAAGAAATATTATAAAAAAAAAACACCATTATCGAATTTGCTAGGAAAAGCAGAAGTAAACTCTAAGATTTTGTTAGCATTTTTCCAATACCCTGTAGTTGCGGATCACTCATTATTTTAGCCAATCTTTATTCTTCTAATGTTTCTTTTATCCAATTTGCCAGCTCTTTTTTGTTGATTTTTGTTTTCCCCATATTGAGTTTTCTACGTAAGACAGAAAAAACTAATTAATATTTTAATTATCCTGAAATATAGAAATTTCCTTAATATATTTGTTAAATGTTGTGAAACACGTGAAATCTATCTTTATTTTAAAACAAATATACATGTATGTATAAATTAATTATAATGTATTTATTTAACACCTTAAAAATATGGATTGAATCTGGTATTAACATAATTCTCTTCATCACTGATAATACAATAAAATAATTAAAGCGTATTTTTTATAATTTCCCTGGTAAACTATAATTTACATGTCAGGGGTGTACTTACTAGTGGTGGATAATATAGCATATAGCGCCATAGTATAGCGCGTTATTGCTTTGTAGCGCATACAACACGCTGTGTGTACATATATTCTCTTTGCGCTATAAATATTACGTCTAACGTCTCGCGTGCTTGCGGTTGCGGTAACACGCTTTGCGCATGTACGCGTTATGGGCCTACGCGCTATATACCAATTACTCGTTTGTGTTGTGTTGTGTGTGACCGCGCGCAATCTATTGACTCGCGCTTACCTATAAAAGTAGTGAAGTTAATACATTCAACAAACAAAAAATAACACCATAAAAGTTAAAAAAATAGTTTAAAAAATTCCTACTCGAAGAGTAGAAACAAAACGTTGTATATGTGCATATCATAAATGAACTTTTAAATACGCCTTTATATGCACTAATTTCATATCAATGTACAAGAAAATTATAGACATTCCTAAGACTGAAATGGTATGAAGAAAAGTTAATTCCATTTATTACAATTAAGCATTGTAATATATAATTTTGTATGTGTTAAAATCTCCGATGGGTTCTCGCGACCAAAGACCAAATGGCCGATTGAAACGGTGTAATTAGGGTTGGATTCAGACCCTCAAAAAATTATTGTACATGGAACATAATATTATACTATTAGTGCAAAATTACACTACGTTTGCCGTTGTAAGTTTTTTTTCATGTCGTATTAAGTTTCGTTTTTCGGTGTTTATGTTTTTAATTAAGGCGAAAATGTACGTCTTTTTAAAATTTCATTTTATTAACTTTTATTTGTTAAATCTTTTATATGTGGTACTAGTCTCGCATGAAACGCTAGATTCGGAGAACAGTTTTTCCTAGGGTGCTTACCATTTGAAGTGAGATTCGCTACAAACGCTAAAAACGATCACACTCCCAAAAAGTTGTTCCACATGGGTCTTGGCGTTATTTTCGCCATAAACGCTACATTTAATGTCAAAAGTGACAGAAGTGGCAAATTTTAGGATTAGGCAAGTGGACGTCGATCTCGGCTAGCTAAATTTTTTCAAGCAGTGATGGCTCAATTGCTTTGGCTATGGACTGCCGCGCAGCAGGTCCATGGTTCTTATCTCGCCGCGGGCTTGAGCTTCACCGCATGATGGAAGGGCATTTTGCGAATGCCCGCCTGGCTAGCGACCACCCTCAAGTAGAAAATCTGTCGCCAAGCACCTGACGGTGGGTTCCATCAGCAGTCCTTGAGAGCCAGTGAAATTACAGGCGCATGAGACTTAACAACTATGTCTCAAGGTCGGTGAAGTCTCGCTTTGCGCTAGAGCATTCAGATTGTTCGCGTACGGTATCCCCATCAAGTTGAACGCGGAACTCGGGGGCGTTTTATTGAAAACACCCTCCAAACTCCACCCCTCTATGTAGAGGGCGGAGACCGCCTTAAGCCTCCACGACTGCCAAACTAGCTGCAAGGCTAGTTTTCGATTCGCGCGATGCAAAGCGAAGAAGATGAGGTCCGGGTCACGTCCAGGGCAGCCTGCGTCAAGCAGCGAGTGCCCCGACGCACCCCGGAAGCCCCGCTCGTCCAAACCGTGACAGGTCTCTGTCCAGGCGGAGGGTCCCAGTCGGCACTGCCGAACAAGACGCGGAGAACTCCTGCAAATTCCGGCTCTCGGTGCAGAGCACTGCAGAGGCCGCCCGCCGGAAATCGAACAGTGCCGAGCTGTGCCACTGGACGAAGACGTTTCAGTGAGCTCGCTCATTTCACTGATCTCTAAGGACTCCCTATCCCCGCCCCCAGCGCCATCTACCGATGAAAACCCAGCCCCAGGCTCGTGCCGCAAGCGCGGTGTCGAGGCCACCACTGAAGACAAGAAGCGAGCGTGCGCTCGTGCTTCCGGCACTGAGTGGCCCACGTCCCATCCACGTGACCCCCGCCGCGCTGCGGCCACGTCTACGACCGCTACAGTTGGACCGACGCAACCGACCTATGCCGCGGTAACCACGGCCACACACCCGTGCAGGCATCCAGCGAGTAGGCGGGAACAACGTCGACCGCCACTACTACGATGACCACTACCGCCATCAACCATCCGGACGTGACCAAGAAAGAGAGTTACCCACCTATAATCATTGAGAGCTTCACCAACAGCAGAAAACACCGCCACGCGCTGAAGGAGAAGCTTGGCAGACCACCGTCCGTACGTCCCTATAACGGGGCGTGCGTTTCATGCCAACCGACGGAGACGTGTACCGTACCATTCAGTCATACCTCTCGAACCTGGCCGAGGGGGCCCAACTGACATGGTTCTCGGCTGAGTCTGAGCTCGGCTTTGAAGCCGAGCATGTCAAGAAGATCGCCGCAAGAAGAGGCAGACCAGGCTGGATCTTCTTCGCACAAATGAAGAGGACGGCCAATCTGACCCCGGGCATATATGAAGTGGACGAACTTCTGTGCATGCCCGGGGTAAAACTTGAACACTGGCATGGGAGGAAGGGCCTAGCACAATGCCATAGATGCCAGGCATTAAGGCACTCCTCCCACGACTGCTTTCGACGGCAGGCGTGCGTGCGGTGCGGGGGAGAGCACTTCACGCGTGACTGGCCCAGACCCCTTGATGAGCCGGTGACGTGCGCCTACTGTGGCAGCGCGCACACCACCAACACCCCTGCTGCGCTGTGTTCCACGAGAAGGCACGGAACAAGCGCGCGGGCACCTCAGCCAGAACTACCAGTGAGTGCGCACCCGCGCACCCAACTGAAGACTCCCGCCACACACAGCCACCAGATTGAAGACACCCACCGCATCCATCATGGCTGCCGCCAAAGACCCACCAGTCCACGGCGCCAGCCAAGATGGGACTATGACGAAGACTAAGAAGAAGAAAAAGAAGAATAAGAAGCCATGCAACAGGGCACTACCCAACCGCCAGCCCAAGACGCAACAGCCCAGACCAAGCGCGCAGAGGTGCCACGTGCACCCTCCGCGCGACCAAGAAAACCGCAAGCTGTCTCGCTCCCTCGCGTGAGCGAGACGGAAAACAAGAAGACGACAAGGACGGCGGTGGAACTCGATATTATCGAGTCCGCCCTCTGCATTCTCCAGGACGTGCTCCAGGCGCTCAGGGAAGGACAACCTGTTATGTTACGTCGTTTCAATGCTAAGAATGAAGTTACGATTAGCGAGTTATTGGGCGTTGCGACAGCATCGGGGGTCGGCAGGAAAGGAGCTTGCCCACCCCCGCTAGTACTAGCGGGATGGGGTGCTGACCCCATCCCGCTAGTTCTAACGGACTTGACTACGATTGAAACGACGTAACATAACAGGTGGTCAGACGGTAGAAATTTTATGCAGTTTGTGGATTTACTTTCTTTTACTGCATCGCAAGAAAGTAACAAACGAAAGGGAGTCAATAGAGTGAGTTGCAGGTTATTTTCTAATATGGTCTTTGCTAAAATAATGTTATTGAACACTCTTTCACAATCAGCGCTTACGTGAGTTTATATCGGGAAATCAAGAGCAAATATTGTAAAATTTGGATAGGGATGGTTTTCAGCCAAATCAACCCAAGAACTTAGTAGATGTTGCCGTACATACAGAAAATCCTGATATTTTAGGGTAAGTATTTAAAAGTAATAGGGTTTACCAATAATAAATAAGTCAAAATTAGTAAAAAATTATATTTTTCACGCGGATAAGGATGAAACTGAATGTAACTTTAAAACCATTTTTATTTTATTACAATATTCCACAAAATAATATCACTTGGCCAACCACCCCAAAGATGTATTTATTTATAAGGCGCTGCTGCCTATGTTCTGGTTATTATAAGTTTCCTTACCTTTCCCTTCGTTGCCACCCACGACTCCCACAGGAAGACTAGGGGTAGTGAAACTCAAGCTCGGCACCCCATGGGCAAGGTCATAACAAAAAATTATAAAATTTACGTACCATAATATATAGCCATTAATGACGGTGTCATTAATGGCTATATATATTACTATTAATTTTACTTTTTTTTTTATGTTATTGTGAAGGAACAAGCGTGAGGCCCACCTGATGTAAAGCGGTATCCTCTGCCTATAACAGATGCATTTCATCACAAGTGACGAACGGCGCTGCGCCCATCACCTTGAGACATACCTGTTAAGTCTCATTTTGCCTGTAATTTCACTGGCTCTCAAGGACTGCTGCCGGAACACACCGTTAGGTGCTTGGCGACAGATTTTCTACTTGAGGGTGGTCGCTAGCCAGGCGGGCATTCGCAAAATGCTCTTCCACCATGCGGTGACGCTCAAGCTCTGGGCGGGATTCGAACCATGGAGCTGCTGCGCGGCAGTCCATAGCCAATGCCACTGAGCCATCACTGCTTCCTTCTTAAACGGTGTATGTAACTTAAGACTTGGACTGGATTCAAAACATGGACCCCCTGCATGAATGTTCATAGTAATTGCCAATGAATCATCATTGCTTTGGAATTTCCCATTTTGCAATGATAGAGGAACATTAAATGGTTGTTTTGTGAGTGCTTCCGGCTAAGAATGTATGTTCAGCCCATTTCTTGCCGTGGTAGAAGACGACCAAGCGAGATATACTGGGTCTCATAATTACTTCAGTTAAAACATATCCAGCCACGCACGTGAATAAAAACCACTTACAGTAGCTCAAGGAGGTTTGTTCTCTGATAGGCGTGGAGTAGTAAAAATTTGCCATAATTATTTTCCAGTTATAAATACAATATGTATTGATGAAAATGAGTGCTAATGGATGAAAGGTAGTGCTGGAAGACAAAAGAAAAGATGGGTGATTTGTATTTGGTATTATGAATGAATGCTTCCTTGACATTAATGATTAACACTTGTCCATATGTGGACGTTCTACATGATATGATGATGATTATGGATGCAAAGATAGTTATTGATACCGTCTGTTGTCTGAGGAAAGTGTTAAATTCAACTGTACCATAGCTAGAACAAAATATTGTTTTCTGAATAGTTATGAAAAATGTAACTATTGCAGTACAGGCAATTAAACGTAACTTAGACTCAATGGCCCTGGCAACACTGGTTACTACTCTTTCTTTTCAAGTTTCATTTCAACCCAGAAAAGATGGGTGAGTGATAATTTTGTGAAATATCAAATTTAATCCATTATTATCCATGCCGATTCAATTTCATATCCTTATTTGTTGCCACAAATTCATTGTGGTACTTTTAACTTTCTTAGATATTGCTGTATTTTAGTGTCTAGTTGTCGTAAACCAGTTATTCGGGAGTATGTAGTGTTTCGGTATTGTAGGAGAGTGCTGTGTGATAAACATAAAATGTATTGTATTCAGGTATCAGTCGTGATCACTGGCATAAGCGAAGGGCCACTGGGGGCAAGCGTGCTCCCATTCGGAAGAAGAGGAAGTACGAGTTAGGTCGCCCGGCTGCCAACACCAAAGTAAGAATCTACGATATAACCTGTAAAAAACGCGCTATCAAGTGTTATTGAAGAAATACCATGCGTAGGAAACATTCACTGCAGAAATTAATAATTACTATGTCTTACGAGTTAGTTAGAACGTATTTACATTTAAAATTTTTGTTAACAAAATCATAATTTTTTTTTCAGCTTGGTTCTCAGCGTATTCATTTGGTGCGCTCTCGTGGAGGCAACACTAAATACCGTGCCCTACGTCTGGACACAGGAAACATCTCCTGGGGATCAGAATGTATGTAATACATTTATATAATATGCCTAATAATTGAAAAGTTATTTGATTATAAATTATCAAATCAAATGAACATGCTCTATTAAATTAACCTCACTCTAAATTCCTGTTAAGATTATAACCCTAAGAATTGTAATTAAATAAAACTATTGAATATATATGTTTTTCTATGCGAATTTGCATTCTGCTATCTTTAGTGGTTACTAACAAAAAAGCAGTGACAATGGAATATAGAGTGTTGTTATTTGAAAAAGAATTAAAACCCTCAGAATTGTAATTAATTATATCTTTAATATATTGTTTTTCTGTGCGTATAAGCGATCCGCAATCCTTAGTGGTTACTAGCAAAAAAAACAGCCATTAATGAATCTAGTGATATTTGTAAAAAAATAAAGGAGTTTTGCTGTACTGATTGCTTCCATATACTGAAAAGGGCATTAGTAGGCATTCTATAAAAAAATATTTTGTTGATTTCTTATTGGTTAGCCTTTGACCACAATCTCACCTGATGGTAAGTGATGATGTGGTTGAAGGTGTTAACAGGCTTAACCTAGAATTACTGGCTCTCAAGGACAGCTGCCGGAACACACCGTTAGGTGCTTGGCGACAGATTATCTAAAATATTAAATTATTATTATAATTCTATAAAATCCTACCCTAATACATTAATTGTCAGATATTGTAGTATTTTTTAATGCCATGTGCAAGTGTCATAGCGTGCAGACTATCAAGATTCTCAATGGCTACTACAACATTTGGAACTTGGAGTACATGTTCATCTCAAAGGAAAACGGAAACTTGTGAGGATGTTTGCGAGAGCTGAATAACTAAATAACCAACACAAACATTTTAAAAAAAGAGTTGTGTAATTTTGATTAAAAAAACATGTGGTATCATCACTTAACACTAATCAGGTTAAAAACTATTTAGACAAACACTACAAAAACTTGAAAGCAATGTGTAGAATGGTAGGTTGCAGGCATCATTAGATGTCTACAACTGCCTTGTTAATGGGATAGGTGGGTAAACAAGCAGGCAGGCCACCTGGTGGTAAGTGATCACCTTCGCCCACAAAGCAGCAATACCAGAGGTCTTGAGGATGCATTGCCTGCCTCAAAAACAATAATACTAATGTGTCTATTAAATTATTCCAGGTGCCACCCGTAAGTCCCGCATCATTGATGTTGTGTACAATGCTTCAAACAATGAATTGGTCCGTACTAAGACCCTTGTGAAGAATGCCATTGTGGTGGTGGATGCCACACCCTTCAGGCAGTGGTATGAGTCTCATTACCTGCTGCCTTTAGGAAGGAAGAAGGGAGCTAAACTGGTAAGATTTGTTCTATATACTAATGTGGTCATTACGTAGCCTATGAATAATGATATATAAAGAAGTGTTGCAGGAGTTTATGTGAGCACAATAAACATTTTGGGCACCTATACTTGATAACTGGATACTTTTACATTAATAGTTTGTGAACATTTGACATAGACATTCCTAAACCATTGCCATATTGTTCAATTTTGATATCATATTTGGGCTACAAATGACATAAAAGATTGCCTATAAATATCTAGGTCTTAGGTGTGACAGTACAAGTAACAGTGGATGTCATACCTTTCAGAGTTTTGTCTTCATTTTCGGCTTCAAATGACATAAAAATTAGCCAGAAATTAATCCTCTGGTATAAGAATAATACTGAATGAATTTAACAATATAACTAAAGTTGTTTCTTCTTAATAACTACTTATAAATATTAATTGTTTATTTCAATAATGTTGCTGATCTACTGATTAAAATTGTATGAAAAACCAAATCAAAATATTTTTATTGTATAATAATAATAAAAGCCTTTATTCATAAAGTAGGTTTACATATGAATAATTATCTAAGACTAAAAACAAGTTGATGACACCCCTATCTGTGTGTCCTTTTGGACAAAAGCCTCCTCCAACTTAGACCATTTATTCCTATCTCCTGCCACTCTTGTCCACATGCTTCCTGCTACGTATTTTATGTCATCAGCCCATCTAGTGGATGGCCTTCCTCAATTTCTCTTTTTGTCCCTGGTATACTAGTACATTATTGTTTTTGTCCATTTTTCCTTTCCTCTGATTGTGTCCTGTCCATTTCCACTTACGTTTTCTAATTATTACTGTAACATCCTTCCTTCATTTTATTGAATAGTCATGTAAAAAATATTAACTCATGTGACCATGATCACTGTAAAGTGTTTGAAATGTCAGGAGAAAAATAATGATAAATAATATGCCTTAAAAAGTTGTTAAATTATTAAAGGAATGCACTTGTTGGGTTATTTGCTTTTAGCGCTTAAGCTTATCAAAATATAAGAGATACATATTATTCCTTCTGTTTTTTTTATTTTTATGCTATGTGAAATATGATTTGAGAATTGCATAATTGTAGGGCAGTGTGGAATTCTTATCTAAAAGACAATTTTCATATATAAAAAAACTGTTTAATACATTTTGAAATAAACACTTCAGTTATTGCCATGATAAATGGCATACTTAAAATATTTTATTAATTATTAAGTTGCAAAGCTTCAACAGTGGCAAAAGTATTTGTTATGCTGAAATTTATAAATTATATGTTGATTATTTCATTAATTCAAAAAATGTGACATTAAAAGATCAGATAAATTAAACATGAAATCTTATCAACAAAGAGTAAATATTATTGATTACATATAATTTATCAATGATAATAATAGACCTATACTTACGATAATTATCAAAGATAAATGCCGTTATCTTTTTGAACCCAGTAAGGGATGACAATGAATTGTTTAAGGTGTAAAACACTGATGGAGCTTGTTTCTGTTATGAATTTTGAATTATGATGATATTCTTTGCGTGTCATATGAGTGTTATCATGACACAGCTTATGATTTATTGGCATGGCCTGATCATCAGTGTTTAAAATTAAACACACCTAACTGTATTAAATTATTGAAGTTATCAATTATATCTCTTCTTCAGACTGAGGCAGAAGAAGCCATCATCAACAAGAAGCGCAGCAAGAAGACTGCCAAAAAGTATCTCTCAAGACAGCGTCTTTCGAAAGTCGAGGCGGCCCTTGAGGAACAATTCCACACAGGACGTTTGCTGGGTGAGCTCCATTTAGGAATTGTTCTGTTGTTTGTAAGATGTGTGCTCAGAACCTGCACAGAAAGTAATTTGCAAAAGTATTGCAAAATATTAATATGCACATCTTCACGCTTTTATATCCCAAATTGGTTGAAATGCCCACGTTTTATCAAAGATATTTTAGTTCAGCGTAATACAGGGCCGGACTATTTCCATCTACTGGGCACAGGCTTAACCCGGGACTGAGGGAATATAAATGCATAAGCGAACAGCTTTTCTTTGAAATTTCTAGTATTAAAGCTGTATGCACTTTTCTACAAAGCATCAGACATAAAACAATAATATATATACCATGTAAGATTATTTAGTTACAGCAGAGGCAGAGTTGAATTCTAAGTTATATTTGAGAATAACAAGAATTGAGGTCCTCTTATAAATTATTGATATTGTGAGCTCTTACGTTCTGGTAGAACATTGAACAACTGATACAAACATAAAAATCATGGTAAAAAACTGGGTAAGCGCGCTCCATCATCGATCGCATCATCACTTAACATCAGGTGAGATAGTGGTCAAGTGCTACCCAGTAAGGAATAAAAAAAAATTAAAAAAAATGGTGTATGCACTTTCAATACATGACATATGTAGATATAATTAATAATACACAGACCCTTACATCAGTGTGCTTTTAACACAAAGCTATCTTCCCTTCAATGATGAAAAAAAAGTTTTGAAGCTGCATCATAGCCTGGTACCGTTCTGGGAACAGACTAGCAGCTGTCATGATCTTAACTGTCATAGTTACTCTGAGAAATATGCAGATAGATACCTTAAATAATTATTTATATTCAGAGCTAATTTTTAAAATGTGTTATTTTTCCAGCTTGCATTTCAAGTCGACCTGGACAATGCGGTCGCGCCGATGGATACGTACTTGAAGGCAAAGAGCTGGAATTCTACCTAAGAAAGATCAAATCTAAGAGGGCAAAGTGAGATGGTTTAATGTAAAATAAACACAAAAACTCAGTAATTTCTTTTATTTATTAGAATAGGTGCTAATGCAACATCATTTGATAGGAACCCTCAATATTTTTATTTAACCCAACATTTCGTTGAAGCCACTAATTGTAGATTAGTACAATTAATTCTTGACAACCCTATGAATTTCATGAACTCCAGGGCAGTCAGAATAACATAACAAAATATTGTGTAACAGGTACATAAAGCTTCATTTCAATTTTACTTTACTCGATAGAAGTATGAAGTAGAGCTGTTAGAATATGTCCTACCAGTACGAGAACTTGATAGAAGCACCGAAATTTTTAATGTGCAAAATTATTATCCTTTTTTATTGACAACACTATTTGCAAGTAGTGTAACGTGTATTTGAAAAATACCCCTTAAATAACCAGCAGCGCTTATATTATAGTTATTGATTAATTATGTTATTTTAAATCGTTATAATTCTTTGATTCAACTTCAACATGGTACTGCACTTTGCACCTTTACAGAGAAATTTAAAACTTAGTTACAATAACTATTTTAATAATCATTGCAAAAGCAGTTTAGTTTCGAAGTTGCCATTTCGTAAAAATCCATATACTTGCTGTCGACAATTTCAGGATCGTATGCCGTCCAAAAGTTATTATCAAGGCTTCCATTCATACAATGGGAGATAGCTATACAATTTGTTAAATTTATTGATCTTAGCGACTCACTAAATTTATCGAGCCATACTACGATACACTACAGTATTGCAAGCCTACACTACAGTATAATATCAAGGATACGAAAGGCCTCGATTTGGAATCCAACCCACTCTAGTAGTCTGGTTGATGGCCGCACCATCTATGACAATTAAAAAACAGTACAAAATTCGTGTGAATGTCTCCAGCTTACTCAATCGAAATTTCTTAATTCTGAATATGCCAATATTTAGAGCATATTTTGTGCAATTATGAATACCAACTCAAAATTTAGGTGCCAAATAAACTTCGATGCTACGCGTGATTATTAGTGTGTTAGCTGACGTTTTGGTCTCCAGCTGACACATGCTGTATATACGAAACGGCTGAAGATGTGGTTATATACTATAGCCAGGGATTTAGAGCATAATTTGTGCCAGTGGCACAAAAAAATTAGAACATCCAACTTGAAAGCTGTTGTAGTTATGACCCGATTTTAACGTGTAAGCTGGAGACCACGTGTCTACAGCTACTCATCTGTATCTTGTGAACGAATGGACCTACGACTTTGTTTAATATGTCAAAATTTAGAGCCAAATTTGTGCCAAAGGCACTAAAATTTTCAAGTCTCTGGCTAATAAGGTTTTGGAGATACAAGCTCAAATCAACGTGTAAGCTGGGGACACATGTCCCCAGCTAGCACATGCTGGACAGCTCAAACGGGAAAGCCTAGATTACTGTTTAATGGCTTAAAATGTAGGGTAGAATTTGTGCCATCGGCACCAAAATTTTCAATACAATAGGCCTCATAGTTTTTGTGTAATAAGCAAAAACATTTCTTCCCGCCAAAATATTCAAATATTTGGACAAAAACATTTCTAAGTGCGGCGTTGCCGTCCCGTTGACTGTAGCTGCAATCTATCTTGAACCTTATTTCTATTACGTTTGAACTTACTTTTTGCTTTCACGTTATGAATAGGTGGAAGAAGTTAGAAAAAACCAGTTCGAGCATAGACTAAGAGCAGATGGTTATTGTGTAGTTGGACGAATGATTGTGTAGTTTGACAACTATTTTATGCCAATATGTACAAAATATATTGGTAAGTATTTTTCTCGCAGAATGTTGACCTATATACGAGATCTTTATTACATCCTCTTTGACCGATATATTGCACTCTAATCGAAACTACAACTGTAAGTGATAAATGGTAAAGAAAATATTGTTATTTAATAATTGAAAAAAAAAATGGTACGTAATTCTGTTCACAAACTAAAATGAAGTAATATATAAAAGTTCTTATTTTGTTTTGCAAAAGTCCAAATTGGTATAGCATTTACAAATTATAATCTAAACAGACAGTAGCGCTGCAATCGCAACAAAATTAACAGGCCACATTTGAAATGCTTGTATGTGTATCACGCACACTGTATGCGAAGCTACTTGTTTTTATAAGCGGGGTGCATCACTGATGGTAAAGACGTGCTTAGTGATACCGGATTTTAAAAGCTTTCTCATAAATGTAGGTAAATTGATTTAAATATCTTCTTTACATAGGAGTTTATGCAATGAATAAGGAGTACAGGTGGGTAGTTCTGGATTTTTTTTCGTGTTGTTAACACAAGAACTGGCGTTACTGAGTGTTATTACTGTTATTAGGTATATATGTAATGAGAAAATATAACCAAATGATAAAATAAATAATATACAATAAAATAAAAAATATACGATAGGAAAAATATAAGTCATGTGCGGGATTCGAACCCGCGTCCATACACCTCTTGAGCCGGGGTATGCTCTAACCAATTGAGCTAACATGACATGCTGTCATAACTCAAATCTTTCCTATCGTTCTTTAACCATCGTATTGGGATGTTTTTTTTTTCAATTATAAAATAACAGTATTTTCTTAACCATTTATCACTTACAGATGTAGTTTCGATTAGAGTGCAATATATCGGTCAAAGAGGATGTAATAAAGATCTCGTATATAGGTCAACATTCTGCGAGAAAAAATACTTACTAATGTATTTTGCAATCCGCATAGCAGGCGTTATTGCAAACCTAAAAATATATAATATGATTATGATCTCTGATTCAATATTATTATTATTTTTTTAAATCCTGATAGGTTAACCTTTGACCACTATCTCACCTGATGGTAAGTGATGATGTGGTCGAAGATAAACACGTTCACAGAATAAAAAAAAAAGTTTAAAAGTACTCGATACTGGAGTACCTCGAAATATTTGTTCCAATGTCGATACCGCAACGATGCTTTGAAACGCAACGGTATCGATACTTTTATTTCAATTCCAAATCCCTACAAACTACAAAATAGAGATTATTATGTATAGTTTTTACATAATCATAGACGTTTTATGTAGGTGGGTAGTTGGCATAGAACATATAATAATACTACGTATGTACAACCGACGTACCTACTTATGTAAGTATGCAGCGCACATAGCGAATATTTAGCTTACCTTTTTGACTACGTCAAACTGGCCGGACTAAGCTGAGTAGTTGGTAACTTATCTTTACATTTTCTAGTAATAGGTACTAAAATATTACACGCTAATACTTTTAAGTCAAAAGCTTTCTACGCGTTTAGGTGTGTGACAAACTGATAATATCTCATTACAGTTATAAAATTACAGTGCCTACCTACTAGGTATGTGATCATCACGTTCTGTACATGCGTGGATTAGTTTCCAGTGCATTATCTCGTTCATCGAGGGTTTTATACAGATCTTATATATGGGATTAGGTATATAAGTTAACATTCTGAGAGAAAAAATACCAGTACATTTTGTACTTACTCACTCCTAGTCTATACACCTACTGTTTTTTTGTAACTTCTTCCACCTATTCATAACGTGAAAGCAAAAAGTAAGTTCAAACGCAGTAGGAATAAGGTTCAAGATAGATTGCAGCTACAGGCAACGGGACGGCAACGCCGCGCTCAGAAATGTTTTTGTCCAAATATTTGAATATTTTGGCGGGAAGAAATGTTTTTGCTTGTTACACAAAAACTATGGGGCCTATTGTATTGAAAATTTTGGTGCCGATGGCACAAATTCTACCCTACATTTTAAGCCATTAAACAGTAATCTAGGCTTTCCCGTTTGAGCTGTCCAGCATGTGCTAGCTGGGGACATGTGTCCCCAGCTTACACGTTGATTTGAGCTTGTATCTCCAAAACCTTAATAGCCAGAGACTTGAAAATTTTAGTGCCTTTGGCACAAATTTGGCTCTAAATTTTGACATATTAAACAAAGTCGTAGGTCCATTCGTTCAGAAGATACAGATGAGTAGCTGTAGACACGTGGTCTCCAGCTTACACGTTAAAATCAAGTCATAACTACTACAGCTTTCAAGTATGACGTTCAAATTTTTTTGTGCCGTTGGCACAAATTATGCTCTAAATCCCTGGCTATAGTATATAACCACATCTTCAGCCGTTTCGTATATACAGCATGTGTCAGCTGGAGACCATAACGTCAGCTAACACACTAATAATCACACGTAGCGTCGAAGTTTATTTGGCACCTAAATTTTGAGTTGGTATTCATAATTGCACAAAATATGCTCTAAATATTGGCATATTCAGAATTAAGAAATTTCGATTGAGTAAGCTGGAGACATTCACACCAAAATTCTGCCTTTTTCTGCGCCTCTTCAATGATCTTTGTAGACGTACAGTTGGAAGATGCAGTTTCGATCCACGACCGAGGCGAAAATCTTTGATCTAAATCTTCGTGGTTATTATATTCCTCTAGTAGCAGTGTAGTCCGGTTGCCGAAAAGTTCGGTCGGCACAAATCAGCAAAAACATGTTTTCTTATTGCTTATAGGTAAGCTTTTGACCACAATCTCAGCTGATGGTAAAGTGACGATGTAGTCGAAGGTGTAAACAGGCTTAACCTAGAATTACTGGCTCTCAAGGGCAGCTGCCGGAACACACCTTTAAGTGCGTGGCGACAGATTTTCTACTAGCGAGGGTGGTCGTTAGCCAGGCGGGCATTCGCGAAATGTCCTTCCACCATGCAAAACTGTAGCAACTTAGCCACTAATCAGAGACTACTAAATATTAGCTATTCATATGATTGTAAATATATTTAAAAAGGTTCGATTGTTGTATGATACAAATGATATCCAAACTCATCTTTGGTCTCGATTCTGCATTTCGAACAAGAACCACAATGTCTGGATTAGACCGGCATTCCTTAAAACATAGTGATTGCTAATTACTTGCTTATAGTGTTTCTGGCCTCTGGGTCAGATCGAAATGCATAATAACAGATGTATTAGTGATCATTTGTCATGTTATTGTGACGGAACAAGCACGAGGCCCACCTGTTGTTAAGTGGACTAACCTCTGCCTATAACAGACATTTCGTCAACGACTAATTGCACTGTGCCCGTCACACTGAGATGTACAGTTGTTAGGTCTCATGTTCCTGTAATTTTTCTGGCTCTCAAGGACTGCTGCCGGAACACACTGTTAAGTGCTTGGCGACAGATTTTCTACTTGAGGGTGGTCGCTAGCCAGGCGGGCATTCGCAAAAAGCCCTTCCACCATGCGGTGAAGCTCAAGCCCGCGGCGGGAGTCGAACCATGGACATGGACATTTTAAATGTGTGCGTGTGCATTGAGTGAGTACACTCAGAAAAAAAAATAGGATAATTTAGTAAAAGCTGTAAAACCAATATACCTTTTTGTAAAAAGGTAAAACAGAAGATAAATCCTTAAGAGTGCGCCCAAAGCCAGGAAAAAAACAGTTTTTACCCCTACTTCTTCCATCGCCCACTCGAGTGCGAAATACAACCACAGCCAGGCGGCAGCGTCACGATCGCAAACAGCCCTGCGCCGCGCTCGCTCAAGCCCCTGACGTTGAGCGCAGTATATGCGTTACAGTCAGATAAATTAAATCTATACCACTAAAACTAGGACTGGGTATTATTCATGAATACTTAAAAAACGACGGCTTCTATTGCTGAAAAGTACTTTATTTGCATGACATAGGTATTGTTCCAGTTGGGTGGATTTTAAAAAACCATACTAGCGGAACTATTTTGATAAAACTCATAAGAAAGAATCATCAAAATCAATTCGTATATGGTGGAATAATCACGTAAAATACATAAAAAGTACTGTCATTAAAACACTTCCTACTTTTTTTAAATTGGTTTAAAATATTATTTAATTTTTTTTTTACTATTAAAATAGCTTAACGGATATTAACGATAATTAGAATGGAGATGAATCAAAATTAACATTAAATTTAATTGCAAAAATAAGGTTAGATTGGGAGACAATCAGATAATATTAAAGGATTATTGAATAAACATACTTCCAAAAAGACATAGAATTTATTTCTAAATCAGTATTCAACAATCGACAAAATATGTTTTTCATTTGTGTAATGTAATAATCCAGGTAAAGCTGAACCTGTAGATATATCGGGACAGAATTACACGCATGGTAATTTTTAGGATCCAGGTTCAGATGGTTCTGGAAGGTGATGTTTTCAATTTTTTTCCAACCGCAGCTGCCATAAATCTCGCGTTCATCGTATTTATGACCTCCTGTTTTGATTGAAAAGGTTGGCCAGTATCGTCTCTAATAAGATTTGTGAAGTCAATATTAGATACATTACATTTTCCTTTTTATTGGTTTATCACATTCCATATAGATTTTGAGGTATTTCTACTACTTTCTATCAGTCTGGTGTAGTATAGATCTTTCTTGATTGATCATAGTATCATATTTGTTATTTAAACTGTGCAACACATTGTTTATTAAATCATGGTCAGAATACTTATTACTAATAACAGTAACGTCAATTAACAGTTTTCTAAAATGTTCAATGTCATTAGATACCCACGACTGGTATATTCTTTTCTGGTAAAATTTCTTGAGAATTCTCTTTCTCTGGTCTAATGGATACTTCGTATCTTTACTGACGGAGACCAATTTATTGCACATATTGCGTAGTATGTGATTTTTGGACTCACCTTTCCCACACAATTATGTCTTTGTAATGACTTACTTCCAAAATTCTTGCATGTTTACTCGAAACGTAACGTTCCTTTCTTGAGCTACTAATTGAGCTTGAGTTGCAACATTGTCCAAAACTGTCAACAAATTTCTGAAAGTAATTGAAGTAAATAAAATGTATGAAATAATGAATAATGAATAGATTCAGGCGTTACTTTGCGGAAATCCATTTTTAATAATAACTTTATTAAAAATGGATTTATTTTTAAGATATATTTTTACATTTTTAAGTGTTTTATTAAAATATTAATTTGATGTTTTCTTAAAATATTTTAAAAGTATTTGTTATTATTAAAAATGTATGAAAATGAAAATTGCTAGAACTAAACAAGAGTTCAAACCTATTTGTAGGGATTTCAAATTAATAAGTATTTTGTAAAGTCCTTATCTATTGTTTACCTCACAAATCGGCAAAGCATAATTATTTTCCTGTGAAGTAGGTATGTTTCACTTCCATTTGACCCAGATGTAACGTTGTTAAAACCAAAAAAATAAATAGTTATAAATAAAATATACACATGTTTATATTATGAGAGATACTTACTCATTACTAATTAGCTCTGCAAAGGTACCAGGTTGGTCAATATCTGAATCGGTTTTGCGCTTCTTTGGCCTAAAAAATAAATTCGGTAAATGACAAAGTTTATATAACGTCATCTAGCATTGGTAGTACTAACGTATGGCTATCTTAAATACATGGAAATTAATTTGTAATACGAATCATGAATTTATGTGATACGAGTACCTGTTGTCGATTATACTTACAATGATTTATAAACATTTTTGGATATACTGTGTAGATAACGTAGAACGCGGCACGGCCCGGCCGCATCTGAGCGTTAGCCCAAATTACGATGGCACTAAGTATTATCAAATGTAGACTCAATTTGAAGGAGAATAGGGTGCTACCGTTAAATTTTACAACTCGAAGTATGTTTGTTAACGTAGTGGAGACTAGCAACGAGCCATTTCTTCTCTGTTCTACGTTGTCAAGCAATTTTGGTGTTTAGTTCAATAGTAAGTAGGCTTTATTCCTAAGATTATATAGTGCAGCCGTTCATTTTATCTGAAAGGCCAGTTCTTCTTTATCAGTGAATAAACATAATGTAAATTGCATTTAGCTGGAATGGGGCCTAAATAATATACATTATAAATTTGTTATTGAATTTGACTATACATATTCTATATAACAAAATCAGATAAGTACAAGTTGATATTTATATTCAATACAAAACTCAACTTACCCGAACATTCCATCATGTTTTATAGTTCTTTTTTTCGCAAAAAAATTAAATCTCGTATTTTGTCTTTTCTCCCCATTTTCAAAATACTATTTACAGGCTTATAACTTCACACACAACACAAATAAAGTATAACTTATTATTTAAAAATATTTTATTTGCACAGTTATACAAGTTTATAAACTTAACATATAATACAGGCTATGTAACAGTTCTTATTCACAAAATAAACAACCTATTTCCGAAATAAAATTACGCGCTGTATTGCCAGACAGAGCGGCCGGAACCAACCTTTCACGTCGAGCGCTGCCCGACAACTAACCGGAATGCTGTACTCTATTTTTGTCTAAATAGCTTCGTTTAAAGTCGAAAATTGCACGATTCAGTTGATGATGGTAATGGTTTTGAGGTTTGGGGTACAGTTTTTGGTGGAGTTTTATTTAATTGTTCTAAATATAAACAAGTAATAAAAAATGTAATCGATTATTCGACTAGAACATTAGTCTAGCTATTATATTTATAAAAAATAAAGTGGGGGTTGTCGCTGATAATTCTGAGCATTTGAATTAAAACACTTTTTTTTAGCGCGGTATCTGTTATTTTTTTACAGTGCAATTTGGTTTTTTTTCAAAATTCTATTCGATTACTGCACTTCTCCAAGATTATCCCCTACCTCCTATATTTTTTTTATTGGAATATTTGCGTTCGTTACCATCAAAAAGTGTGTTAGAAAATACTCCTTTTGCGTAATTTTGGCATTGGGCCCAGCCTTAACAATGGGCTCACTCATTCCTCACAGAAAACCGTCAATATATTCAAATCTATTATAAACAATTTGCTCTATCCTGGGGCCTTGTGTGGTTCGAATGGTATTTAAATTAATCTTGATTTTGAAATCCGATCTCTACAATGGGCATCGTTTTCAATACAAAATGTCAAATTTAAGTTCATCTCCACTACCATTTTGCTACACAATAAGGGCCGCTATTCTGTCCACACATTAGGCCGAAAATGCGTAGTAAGTCTTTCAGGTATTATAAATGAAACAACATGTTAATCAGTGCAGACTATAATATCCTAGAATTGAGAGGATCTACCATTTTGCCGGCCATCAGAGCCACGTGGATCGTAGCGTCCATCACGAAGTATAGGAATGGGTACGTCGCCGAAAATGTTACAGGATCGCGGTTCGTCACATACCCTGAAAAAACAAGTACATTGTTCACCGTGGGAAGAAAGATACCAATTCCCATCGAGGGTCTATGCGCCTCGAGGCCATACCTAATACACCCGAGTTGGCAATCGCACTTTCTACCGAGTGATACATAGTGCTTATACCTATATTTATTATTATACCATAGTGCTTATACCTATACTAACGAGGAAATTAAAAGGCATTCGGTCAGAGCATACACTGGGTATAGGGGTGGATGGACGTGGGTTCGAATCCCGCACATGGCTAGTACACATAGTTTTTTCTCTCGTAATTTTGTAATGTAATTCGCAGAGCAGGCGTTATTGCAAACATAATAATATAAAAATTATAAGGTTGCGTCATCATTTACATGTTTGAAACAAATTGAAAAATTGGTCTTGTTTGTAGTATAACGTAAGTTGAGCTATAGGTGTCGCTCCATCCCCATACGATGGTTGAAGTACGAGAGCAAGAATTATAGTTATGAGTCATAATTTCATGTTAGCTCAGTCGGTCGGAGCACACCCCGGCTATATAGGGGTGGATGGACGCGGGTTCGAATCCCGCACATGACTCAATTTTTTTTCTCGTAAATATGTAGTTTTGTAATGAAACCCGCAGAGCAGGCGTTATTGTTGTTATATATTAAAAAAACTGGATAAATTAATATTTACTGGCTCTCAATGACTGCTGCTGGAACCCAACAAAGAGCTTTACGGAGCCCTATTAATGATTCAGCTATCTATCTGTAGGTCTGTCTCATGAGTTCATGTCTCAAACCTCAGATAAATTCTTTATTTATGTATTATGTGATTTAATTACAAACCTGCGATGTTGATTGATGGTGTAAAACGTTGATTCAAAGTGGAATTTTGGACAACAATTAATTTATGAGATTATATGAGAGATACCCGAAAAATAGAAACATTTGCTCCTTAGCATGTAGGGTGTCATTGTTTAGACTCTAAACAATGACACCCTGACAGCGGACATAATATTGTGTCTCAATGAGCTCTAAACTTTAAAGCTCATTGAGACACAATATGTCCGCGGCAACACTAGACTGCGCCGCGCTCCCTTTGAATAGTCTTTTGAATATTTACATCGAGCTAAGTTGATTGATTGATTGATTCTTATATTAATGGCTTCTGTGGCATATTGTCACAATTCTGCCAATGTCCGTATTTGCTAGTGTCATAAATCATGTGGAGAGTGTTTAATTTTAAGAGAACGGTTGGTGTTTACAAGGGACAATCCACAAGATGTTTTCCAGCCATGATGATTATTTTATCTAAAACAAAAGAGACATCACAACTAAGACAAATACAATGTTAGTAGAAAACATAATCAAAATTACAATAGACATACTTATATATGATTTATGTGTTAATAATAGGTATATATTTACAATTTAATCTTATTTCTTTTAATAAATTTACATAATATAGATATAATTTGTTTAGAAAAAGTTAAGGATAACAGACATTTAAGGGAAGCGGGAAGGGGGATATAAGGTGGGAGGATATCATACAGGGAACAAAGCAGTTTAGGGCAATTAAAAAATATGTGGTCCACATTTCCCTCGTCCAGGCCACACTCACACATTGAGTGATCCCTGATCCGTAATTTGGCTAAATGAACAGGAGTACATGAATGACCCAACCGAAGACGACAAATTGTGGAGGTGACAGTTTTGTTTGCATTGCGGAATTTAAAAAACCAGGGACATCTAGGAATTTGGGGTTGTGTCTCCATAATGCTTGCCTTTTTGCTTTTTGGATTCCTCCCAATATTTTGACCAGGAATCTTGCAGGTGTATTTTAGGGAGGAGACAAAGGTCATGAGAATATATTTTAAAATGCTCAAGTGAACCAATTTGAGAAGCTGCTTTTGCGCATGAGTCAGCTGTTTCATTGCCAGGAATTCCCGAATGTCCGGGAATCCAGGCCAGAACAACATTTAAATCAAGTTTATGGCATTCAAATAGGATGTTTTTAATTTGGAAAATTACAGGGAAACGAGAGGAAGAACGAAAAGGATTGGAAAGTATACTTTCTAGACAGCTTTTAGAGTCAGTAAAAATTAAGGTATTGTTAAGGTTATGGGACTTAACAAAAGAGATGGCTTCCAGTATAGCCAGGGCTTCACCAGTAAATACCGAGGAGTAGGAAGGGCATTTAAAAGGTAGACAAATTTTATCCGAGGGAATCCACACTGCTGCACCAACAGCACTATCCGATGACAACTTTGATGCATCAGTAAATAAATAGTGCCAACCTATGAATTGGGAACTAATGCTTTCACTGAACAGGGATGATGCATTAGGGGAATTTTTATTAATACCAAAATGTAAAAGGACTTGAGGTTCAAAGGTAAGTGCTTCATAGGGAGTTGAGTACAGTGGGTTGATTGACAATTGAATGAGAGGATCAGGAAGGGTTGTGAATTTAATGAAGCTGCGAAGAAGGCAAGGGATATTATTTGTATTCCGCAAATCATACAGGTCAGAAAGAAGACTCAATTTTGGAAGTAAGGGGTGGCTAGAGTTTTGAATTAATTTGGAGATAAATCTGTCTGAAAGGAATTGCCTGCGAATATGAAGAGGGGGTTCTGTGCACTCAACCTGCATGGCATTAATAGGTGAGGACTTCATGGCTCCAAGGATAATTCGCAGGCATTTGGACTGAATTTTGCGTATCTTCTCTTGCCCTGTTTTATTGCACATATTTAAAAGAAAAGAACCATAATCAAAGTGGCTTCGGATAATGGCATTGTAAAGCAGTTTTTGGGAATATGGGTGGGAACCCCACCAAACACCTGAAAGAGATCTGAGAATATTTACGTTTTTTTCTGCTTTTTGTGATATGGTATTAAAATGGGGGACACCTGACATTCTCGAATCCAGCTTGATGCCCAAAAATGTAGTACTGTTTAGCTGTGGAATAGATTCCTGACCTATAACTATTTTGATCGGAGGGATAATTCTCTTTTTAGTAAACACTACCACTGAGCTTTTTGAAGCAGATAGTGAAAGACCATGGTCAAATAGCCAGTCCCCGAGGTACGAGAGAGCCATATTCAGTCTGTGGGTTGCCTCCTCTATGGACTGCACTTGTACATACAGCGCCAGATCGTCAGCATATTGTAGTACTTCACAGAATGAGTCCACAGATCTGTCTAAATCATAAGTGTAAAGGCTGTAAAGTAATGGACTTAACACTGATCCTTGGGGTAAGCCTCTCCAAATTGTTCTAGGAGGGAGGGTATGTTGGTCATGTTTAATGACGACTGTACATTCCATTAGCATGTTGCAAATGAATTGTAGGTACAAGCCTCGCAGGGATACTCAGCTGAATAAGTTTATTCCTGAGTAGTGGAAGCAACACATTGTCATATGCAGAAGCAATGTCAAGGAACACCCCCACGAGATATTCTTGCTCCTTAAATGCAATGTTAATATCCGTCGTTAGAAGGCCTAGACTATCCATGGTACTATAACCCTTTCTAAAACCAAATTGTGTCTTGGCTAGAATAAGCCTGTTCTCAACAAACCATTCAAGCCTATGTTTTATCAGATGTTCCATAATTTTAGCCATAACTGAAGACATTGCAATAGGTCTACGACTGCTTGGATCTGAAGAATCCTTGACATGCGCACTGGTTTGACCGCGAAGTGGAGACAGTATTTTAGCAAGATATTGAGCTAGTTTGTATGTTGGCGAGTCAATTTGGCTTACAATTGGGCGCAAAGGAACGTCTGTCTTGTGTATTTTTGGTAATCCATACAGTTTTGGTGGTTTCACACACGAAGGAAGAATAACCACAAGCTCCCAAGAATGCGTCACAGAAGCCGGCCCAAGCCTTCCACAGTTGAGAGACAACCTGCCATCTTACCTTACATCAAGGGTGTCACGGACAAAATTGGTAATATCTTAAGACGAGCTTCAATAAAAACTTACTTTAAGCCGCACAAGAAGATCAACCAATTTATTCCCCTACAAGATGCAGGTGTTTACAAACTTGATTGTGAATGTGGGCTGTCATACATTGGGCAAACAAAGAGGAGCATTGGTATCCGGGTAAAAGAACACATTGCTGACATGAAGAACAGACGCTCGACCAAGTGTGCGGTTTGTGAACATGCCCAGGACAAACCCAACCACTACATTCGGTTCGACAACCCACAAATCCTCGCCAGAGAGACCCGGTTTATGCCAAGAATGTTACGCGAGGCTATTGAAATCAAAAAATACCCAAATTTCAATAGAGATGATGGTTGGCAAGTACCACCTGCTTGGGATCCTGTCATCAAATTAATTAAATCTCAAGGCCGACACAAATCAGCAAGACCTCTGGACACTGTGAGCGAATACTGCGTGAATAGGGAACGTTACGATTAATATAAAAAAAAAATTCAGACGGTAGACCAAATAATTTTCTTAATATCTCATGTGACAAATACTACCAATTAGTCACCCCGTGACCACGATCACTGCAAAGTGTTTGAAACGTCGGGACAAAAATAATGATAAATATACGCGATTTAAACCGTTTAAAGTTGTTTAATTACTATGAGTTTTATAAGATTTTTTAAGGCCTCTTTCTATAAGGCTAAAAATATGAGTCAAGTTTAACATACTTTTTCTAATCATTTTTTTTATTGATTAAACATTTTCCGAAAAATATTAATTCTAGGTAAGATATAGACTTTTCATAAAATCAATCTAATCATAAAATCTATTTATTTACCTAGCTAATAGCGGGACGGACAAGCGCAAAGGACGCCGATTAGAAAAAAACTAAATCGATTTGTTGGTAAATATACGACTAACAAACAAGTGTTGATACTTGGCCAGTTTTATTTATAAGGTCAAAATCATGTCATTACATTTCATGGCAGACGTCCTTGCAAAATACACCTGTCGCTTATCATAACAATCGTCAAACGAAATAATCCGACTGAAGCAACAGGAAGCAATCATCCAGTAATTTGTTTTTCAGTTAAACTCATTTATGTAATTGAAATTGAGGACTGTTTGCGAATCATCATTTTCATCTCGCGATTAGGCATTCAGGTCGCGGTAATGTATGATGCAGCGATTTTCCTAATTGTGGATAGCGTAGAGAGCTGTAGAGCTGCGGGCATCAAATCGCATCAATGGAGGCAAACGCGCGTGTCTCCGCATTGCACCACTGTATACCACCGGCACCGCTGCGCCGCAGAGACAATGGAGGCGGCAGTTCTCGCCGCTTGTCGCCTCGGTTTGCACTTTTGGCAACAATTATCTCAGCCCCTACGCTGGAAAATGAGGCCAGTAAACATACCGCCTTCGCACCTAATTACCATTTGAGAATGCTCATTTTGTAGACTCGTGCGCCGTCATTGTATGGAACCATTGCGAAAAGAGTCGCAACTTGCAGATGTCAACATGGTACTTAAGTACTTATAGGTATAGTAAATATGTGGAAGTGGTGCGACCATACAAATCGGAGCAAATTAATATGTTGGATCACGTCAATGTCAGTGAAGGATTTTCCGGTGGTGTTCATCGGCCCGTGACGCGGCGAGACGCGGACGGGCGTCGAGCGACCCCAGTCTTGACGGCAGAGCTTGCACGCACATCATACCCTCGGGTGATGTCGGTAATTATCTGGATCACGCCGGAACGGACGGGGGCCCTAGCAGGCCTTAATTATTGTTGTGGGGATAAAAAATGAGTTAAGCAAGTACCGTGTCAGGTAGCGGAGCGGCAGTCGGCAGTGTGTTGTTGAACTTACGGTTTTTCTTGTGGTCATCGGGGCGGTACTTGCGGATGGCGACGGAGACCGCCTGCTCGATGCTGCGCACGTAGACGCCGCCCTGCCGCGCCATCGGCGTGAAGTCGCGCTGCCGTGGCTCGAACACGTCACGGATGCCCAGCTACGTTTGATTTCAACCGAAAGGAATCATCATGAACACTATCCTACCATTATCTTTCTTATGTGGGATCGATAAAATATGTCTTCTCTAACAACAAAGGACAACAAAAGACATAATAATTATGCCCTTGGGTTATCAACATATGTTTTGCTAACGCAAACATATTTTTAATGGTCTTGTGTTGTCGTTAAAGTTGTTCTAAGACATATTTTTTTATAATAAGATTTGTCTTTGGTTTTAAGGCCAGTGCCTGATGCACTCTCCTTGGTAATGCTCTCCAAGTTTACCTACCTATAGTACTATCTTTCGGGTAATAAGTTTCTCGAGCAATGAAAACCGCCCAGTGTGCAGGAACAATCCCTTACATCGGCATCGACGTGAGTGGTGGCATACCACATTCTTATACCCTCAGTCGCCTTTCACAACACCCAGTAGGAGGATATACAGTCCTGATTATTTGAGAACTGTAGGTCAAGATATTAAAGGAACTACAATATGATAATAAACAATACTCGGTAATGTTTGTAGATAAGTAAACGTTGAATATAAAAATAGGTCTAGGTCTCTGCGGCTATAGAGGTTAAATAGATAATGCTTATAACTAAATAATAGTGGTATGAATTGATGGGAATCACTTAATTGTTCTCTATTTTGACCGACCTTGGTTGGCGCTGCCTAAACTGTATTTTCGCTCTCATACCCGTAGGTAAGTACTTAGCGTTACATAATGATCATATTATCACAAACATTCGGAACTAAGAGGAACATTTACTTTCCGCAAAAACAAACATAATCGGGTTGGCGTGACACCTATTTACATTACAATTAAGATGAACTGTTGCAATGGTCATCAACTTTATCTAAATGGAGCGGAGATCATCGGAATGCATTGTTCTATCTCGCACTATTTGATATCAAACAAACGCATTTTTAGAAGAATTTCACGCGTTACATGTTGCACAAAAGCTGATTTTACTTAGTTCCAACAGAACTATTAATGAAAGATAAAAAGCTTTTAAAATATGGTCAGTAAGATATTCGCTTTTTTGATTGCTCGTTTACCTTCTGCAGATCCGTGGTGAGAATAACGTGACCTTTGACTATGAAACTGGGGACGACTGCTCGAACGCGACGAGGGCGTAACGCGGCATACACATCCGCTAGATCAGACTCGCGCGCCATCCTCGCTAACAACCTTCCCAACTCTGCTTGACCTCCTCGATTAGGAAGCACTACCAGTAGATAATACCGCTCACTGTCCAGCGGTAAACGAAGAGCTGAAGCTTCCAAATGAGGAAGATATGCATGCTCCAGAATAGTTTCATAATGCATGTACGTCACCTGCACAAAAATTGGATTAGTTTCACTTATTGCCATCGCGAATCTCAATTACCGATTAGCATTGTCAATTTACGCATTAAAAAAATTCAATTCTGTATAGTCATGTTCATTAGCGATAATGTTGCTCAGTAATGATGATTCTACTCTAAAATTTGTCAACAAATTCTCACCTGGACGCTTTTTAAACCATTCGCCAAAAACATTTTATCATCAAATCCTGGGATCGGCATGTCTGCTCCTACGTGATAAGACCTGTAGAAGAAATAATCATCTACGTATGGTGGGTTTGTGAATATAAAATCGACAATCGATTTTTTACGTCTCTGCAATGTTTCTAACGTAGATTCATTACTAGTTGTTGGTGTATCCGTTGATGTTGTCATGTCCGCAAAAGTGGATGAACCGTCTGTTGGAGCATTTGACATAGATGTTGTCATGATACTTTCAGTAATGTCGTTCGTGCTAGTTACCGTAGATGCTACTGTTGTAGAGTCGGCTGTACTGGATTCCATGTTCAATGTAGAGGCAACTTCATTTGCTGTAGGTTCCTCAGTTAAAGCGGAGGTTGCTTGTGAAGTTTGTTGGCCTATTGTTTCTGCGTCGGATTCTGCATTTGTAGTAGCCGCAGTAGTCATTGGGTCGGCCTCTGAAATAGCCGGTGCACTTGTTGATGGAACTGTAGTCATTGTTGTGGGGACTACTGTATTTGTTGTTGGGGCTGTTGTAGTTGTAGTTACTGTGTCTGTGGTTGTCTGTGCTAAGGTTTCAGTAACTGTTATAGTTGCAGCGTCTGTTGCAGCGGTAGATGTAATGGTAGTGCTCTCGGCATTAGGTGCTAACGATGATCTTGCCGTTGTAGTTTCGGTGGGCGCTCGAACATCGAGATCGATAGTTTCTGCATTTGGGTTAGTTGTTGTCTCTTCTGTCATGGAAACTGTGGTCATCGTTGTCGAATCTGTAGGTTTATTTTCTGTGGTCTGACTACCTGTAGTCATTACATCAGCAAGTGTAGTAGGAGTACTTGAGCCAAGCGTAGTTTCATTTGTATTATTCGAAGACGGTAGCGTCGGCAACTGATCATTTTCTAAATCGAACCCGTAGAATCGCAACGTCTTTTTGTAACTGTCATTGAACGTGACATTCTCATTGTTCAATGCTAAGCCTGCAAGAAATCCCTCCTCTGGTACGAAATAGGTCTGAAATTACAAAAGCTATATTATTATTAACTTTAAGGTACGTATATATTTTTTTATTTAAGCGAGTCGGCCTTATTTATTAATCTAGTTTATCTGAGTAGGTAAACTATCTCTGTTCTGCTCGGAAGTTATGTGACCACCACAGCTTGTCATTTGTACCGCAGTTCCTGGCCAATGTTCGCGACTGTGACAACTTTTGTTAGTCACAGATCGGCTGGTCAAAACAATCGTTTGGCGATCAATAACTCGATACACTTTGTATTTATTGTATCTAGATAACAACATACTTTACATAGCCAGACTATGTCATAGTTAAAGCCATGGCACCAATACATTATTTCATATTTGGTACGCTCATATATTTTTTTTAATGTGGGAAATACTTTTGATAATGTGGGCCTGATTTGTCACTTTGAAGGTGAATTCCTCTTTAGACGATCATTATTTGGATAAGTACAGAAAAAAATA
The DNA here is from genome assembly GCA_963890685.1 of Plagodis pulveraria. NCBI lineage: Eukaryota > Metazoa > Arthropoda > Insecta > Lepidoptera > Geometridae > Plagodis > Plagodis pulveraria. The sequence continues at coordinate 11,173,584 of OY982950.1, forward strand.
TGTAGGTACAAAAAAAATTGTGCAGCTGTTTTATAATTAATTTTAGATCTCCGCCTCAACAAATAACTTTCAATCACGTCTAACTTTCGCTAAAATGTGGCCAATTATATCCTTAACAATGTCGGGACGAAATAAAAAAAAATTGGGGACCCGCTTTTTTTTGTTATTGTGACGGAACAAGCACGAGGCCACCTGATGTTATGCGGTAATCTCTGCCTATAATAGATGCATTTCGTCGTAAGTGACGAATTGCACTGCACCCGTCACTCTGAGACATACAGATGTTAAGTCTCATGTGCCTGTAACTTTACTGGCTCTAAAGGACTGCTGACGGAACACACTGTTAGGTGCTTACAGATGATTCCATGTGAAAAGTATTATTTACTGAAATTATTGCACATTTCGGACAAAAGGTCGTAGCCGCCAGGAGTAGCGCGCATTGAAATTGAACTTTGTTTAATTTTCTGATACAACCTCCTTTGATCTGGATCGCCACTTAAAGATGAAGTGAGTCTCAGAAAGGCAAAATGTTAACATGTTTTTAGAAAGAGTTTGCGCCCGTACAGATATGAATAACATTCATAATTATTAAGGATAATAACAAAGATTATGCATGATCCGAAAACACGATATAATTCCCACGATAGAAAAAAAAATATTCATCAAGTTTTGTGTCTAATAGAAAATCATATCAAATGAAATTTTATTTCTATCATGGGATAAAGCACCTCAAAGATTTTTTCTGTTTTTATAAGCTCACATTTATATATAAATTGTAAAATTCGCTCACGCTATTGAAATATTGCGTGGTTCTGTTTCCCTCACTCGCATGCGAAACGAGGTCTCTCCGTCCTATGCACAGAGTCTTTAATTTTTCAAAGACCACTTCCTTTTAAGTTACGAGTATAAGGGGTACTCCAAGTAGAAGGAACTAGGTACATTAAATATATCAAGAGCCGTACTTAATTCTAATGATACGAATTATATACATAACATAATATATATTATTATAGGGAGGTACACAATGCAAACTAGACTATACGGGTGATAGTAGCTATACCTAGGCATTATACAGGGCAAACTAACAGTTTGACAAAACAGTGAAAATTATGATCTCCTACTGTTTATAACGGATTGCCAAAAAAAGGAGGAAGATTCAGAAGTCGTCGCGTATAACAGGTAACTCTTTAAACGAACAGTTTGACAAATAAAACAGTGGGAGTTATGATCTTCTACTGTTTATAATAGACTGCCAAAAGAAGGAAGAAGATTCAGAAATCGTCGCGTATATAGGTAACTCCTTAAAGTCAAGTACCATGCGGATCAATTTTCATGGCCCGACTATCACAAGTTTGTACTCTTCAGTTTTTCTTAGAATTCAAAACCTTTTTAATATAAAATAAAAATACTATTTTCAATGATGCAAACCGCTTATAAGATCGATATTCACCCCCCACAGTTATCACTGGTCACCATCGACAAGAGACCATGACCAATGCAATGACCATCTATATAGGTTTATGTATAGACTACATCATGTAGTCAATACTTAGAAATATATGATACCATCAGCTGGCTAAAAGGTGCCTATACTCTACGCGGCAATGTGAATCATCCAGATTGGATAATCCACTACCTAAATAGTTATGCATGACGCAAGTAGGTATACACATAAAAGAAAATCATTGAGATCCTCCGTTTCTTAGGAAGTCGGTTAAGAGTAAATAATATGTCCTAATTCTAAGTTACCTCGTCGAATACCGGGTTAGAATGTCAATCAGGTTAACCTCCCATTCCTACCAGTAGGTGTCGACTAAGGGAAAAATACCGGCAGGTGGGAAGCAGCGCCTTCTGAAGAACTGACAACTTCTACTGCGATCCCCAAGATTCCTGCTAAGCGTGGGTATTATGGCTATTCCCCCAATGGGGGAGACCTTGTTCATCAGTGGACGTTCCGATTGATGTGATGATGATTTAAAGTTAAAAGTATAGTTGCTACAGGTTAAAGGTAACAGTTATGTTCGGGCCCTAATTTTCCTCACGCTTTCAGCAAAAGACAAGTTTTGTAGACCAAACCGTCCATTTTGTGCTGGAGAGATGAAAAATTTATTTGTCACATAAGTATACGTACATGTTTTAATAGAGCCAAAGCGAAACAATACATCAATTGTTGCTTGGTTGACGCAGTGTGCTGGTTGACCCACTGACTCAAATCCTATTGTTTTACAAATAAACATTCTAAATGGACTAAATACAGGATCGGAAATTATAGGATAGGCTTTTAAGTTTGGTTGACCTCGAGCTTCTAACGTTTTTACTTTTGCCTTTTAGGAGATGGCGCGGACCAATTGCCCTCGTAATGGTAAGCGTTCCTACTTAGCGTTAACCTATTTCTGTCGATTACAGTTACAGTGTCACCATTTTCGTTCTGCTAGCCAGGAGTACCTACCCAAACTTATTTTGTCTGCTGCCCATTTTGAAAATAAATTATTTTTTAGCGCCACCATTTTTTCATTTAAAAACCACTATAACTTAAAATTAATTAATTATTGTGAAGCTATATTAGCGCAGAGTTTAACATTAATTCTAAACGAGATTTTTACTATAACCCGCAGGAGTTGCCTAGAGACCTGATCGCAGTAGGTAGTACACAACGGCGCTTGGGTCTCAAGTTGACTTTTACGGACTACACCTCGGTCGAGAGCTCAGTCGGTGTCTAAGAGTCCTCCTACAAGTAGATGATATTACAAATCGTTCCTAAGCCTCTACACAACGCCCCCAATTTTTGTCTGGGTCTCTTACTTCCCTCATTTAGACCTGCAGCGCCCACAAGGGGGCGTTATCGCCCACTATGGGATAGCCTGTGCTAGTTGGTACAGTGGCCTTCACATTAAACTCAGTATAGTGTTTGCAGTTCTACAATTCTACTTTGAATCAGAATATCTGAAGCTGTGCTGCTACCCAACAAGAAATACTCTTTCTAAAGAGACCTACCACGTACCTGGTATATAAGCCTACTAGGTAGTTTGTCTAGCTACATTTTTTATAGCTGATAGGGTAGCCACTCATGTGGTCTATGATGTAAATTAAGCTAAACCTAGAATTGAAAATGGATCTCAAAGACAGCAGCCGGAACAGTACCTTAGGTGTTTAAAAAAAATCTAACGGCAGGTGCATACAGGGGGTATGGGGGTCTGATAGTACATAAGTCATATCACTTTAGCAGTTATACGTCCACCGTTGAACAAATACTTTCCCCATTAAGGGGAGGGGTGATTTGTTCAACAGTAAACGTAATATTTTCGACATCCCCTCCCTTAGCAGGCGTCTTGGGGATCGCAGATTCAGAAGGCGCTGCTTTCCCACCTTCTATAGTATTTTCCTTTTGTCGCCTCTTGCCTCACACCTAGGGTTGCCAGATGAAAATTTATCAATTCCTGGGCATATCTGAAGATCGAAAGGGAGCTGGAAACTTTGACCTCAAATTCAAATCTAAATAAATCTACAGTTAAACTGACAAATGAATACGAGTATGTATATATAAATATGAGTTGAATTTATTGGTTGTATAGCTAGGAAAAAATAAATGGCAATTATTGTTACACATATTTATTTGAGACAAAGATACGTTACATAAACTAGGTAATAAATCGATATAGCATAAAATTAAACGTAAAACAAAATTGAGTCACTCTTTAAGGCTAACTATTAAGGTTGCGTAGGTACCATTTGCGTGAGATTCGCTAAAAACGATCACACTCCCAAAAAGTTTTCCACATGGGTCTTGGCGTTATTTTCGCCTTAAACGCTACATCTAATATCAAAAGTGACAGAAGTGGCAAATTTTTGTGGCATTTTTAGCGTTCTTATCCAAAAATGGAACGGGGATGACAGTTACAAACGATCACGTGATCACAACCACAGACGCAGAATGTGATCAAAATTATCGAAAATAACGTTCTTAGCGACTAATGGAACGTACCCTAACTAATTTTGAAACTTTTGATCAACGAAAAATCTGTAACCTTATGCCTTTTAACTTTAAAATCACACACACGGATGGCATGCGCCGAGCGTAGTATAGGTATTATTGGTGTCCGAATGTTTGGGAAAAAATCTAATCTGGTACAGTAGAGCGAAATTACTGGACACGGGACAAGACACACCATTCTGGGACTATCCAGAATTTTCCGGACGTCTGGCAACCCTGCTCACACCACAGGATGAAATGGGAGGAGTGCAATTTTAATTTATTACTTAAAATAAGACTGGTAGAAAATGTCTAAACAGACCAGTTGCTATGTATACAAATCCCGAATTTTCAGATATTTTGGCTATACAAATTTTGTATAACAGAATTTAAAATACATGTGATCTAACAGTATTTTTTTATTGCGTACAGGCTAGCCTTCTACCACTATCTCACCTGATGGTGGATAGCGTTGATATGTGATGATGTGATCGAAGAAGATATTGATCAGGCTAACGTAGAATTACTGACTCTCTGGACAGCTGCCGGAACACATCGTTAGGTGCTTGCTGACAGATTTTCTACTAAGTATAGTGTAGGTAGGCGGTCATTCGAAAGATTCCCTAGCGCCATGCATAAAATAATGTTCAGATGACTTCAAAGGTAGACCAACCGTTCTTGTGTATTGGGTACTCCCGACATCATACGAATTGGATATGAAAGCGAAATATTCGAGCTCACGAAGAAGAAAGGGCTGATCGCAGCTGCCCAAATAGAAAATAGTACATTGGAAAGCCGCGATATAGGCAATTGCAATTCGAGTATGAGCCGCAGGCGAGGACTTCAATTATACTAAATAGGCAATTTTTATTCCCCCCGAGTCTTATCTATGCTAATATTATAAAGGGAAGATTGGTATTTTTGTACCTATGTAACGAATAAACTTAAAAACTGCTGGACTGATTTGAAAAATTCTTTATTTCCCCATTAGAATCCTACACTATCCTTGATGAACATAGGCTATAGAATATTTTCAAAAACTTATGGATCAGTACGAAAAGTTCGATGTGTGTGAAAAAAATTACCAAAAAAACGTTATATCGCGTACGGTACAGAAATTGTTGACAATAGAGCAAAGTGATGTACAGAGGACATCAATATCTACAAAAAGTGCGCATTACCATATTATCTAACGATTACATGTCACAATAACTGCTCTTTATTTATTTTTTATGCATGATAGGTTAGCCTTTGACCACTATCTCACCTGATGGTAAGTGATGATGTGGTCGAAGATGTTGTTCAGGCTAACCTAGAAGTACTGGCTCTCAAGGACAGCTGCCGGAACACACCGTTAGGTGCTTGGCGACAGATTTTCTACTTGTTTCAATTTATAATTTTTGTTAAATACCCGTGCAAAGCCGGGGCGGCCTATAGTATATGATATAGTTCTTATCTCAAAAAATGCAAGGAAATAATAGGTACTTATATAGTATACCTATGTCGCTAAATCATCCTGCGCCATTACATTTATACTAGGTGATAGGACTTTTCAGCAAGAGTCTGTCTTGGCGGATACCACCACAGTGCCAGATATTTTGTCTAGAAGCAGTAGTGTGCAAACACTACGGTGTTTAGGCGTGAGGGGCAATAGGGCGAATTAGACATAAGAATTAACGTTTTAATATTGTTAGGTTTGCAATAACGCTTGCTATGCGGCCCCAGGGGTGGATGGACGCGGGTTCGAATCCCGCACATGACTTAAATTTTTCCTATCGTATATTTGTGATTTTGTAATAAGAATTAACGTCTCGGAGTGACGAACGCAGGTCAGTTCCAAGTAGAATGAGAACGTAAGGTACATTGCAACTGAAATGGACAGTCGTAACGCATACCATCAGGCGGGGCGACTTGTTCGTCTCATCACTTAATTAATAAACTTAAAAAACAAGAAACTACTAAATTACAAATTTACGAGAGAAAAATATAGTCATGTGCGGGATTCGAACCCGCGTCCATCCACCGCAGGCGTTATTGCAAACACAGAGCTACTAAAGTTATTTCAATGAAAAGTTAGTAATAAAGAAATATATAGTAATACTTTTTTTTTCTAGGGTACTTTTTTTTTACCGGTGGTATGCCTTTATTAACAAAATACTACGAACTATATACAACACTACAGCTACTACAATAAAAGCATTTAGATCCCTGTAAGCCATTGCAGACTCAGAGGCAGTCCAAATGCTCTAGCCCACTACCAGTTGGCAGCGTGCCCAGCATGCTGGCAATACTTGTATGGGTAAATATACCTGTAGCTTTAGTCTGCAACAAACTTAAATTATATAAGTACCTAAGTAAATAGCCCGTGGGGTGCCGGGCTAGATTGGCACCCCCATCTCTACCCGTGGGTGTCGTAAGAGGCGACTGAGGCACACCAGAAAGTGGGCAGCAGCGCTTTCTGAGGAACTGATATCCCTATACAGAGTTATTGGTAAAATGCTAACAATCTCTTAGGGTTGACTTCTGCTAGTCCTAAGAAACATTTTAAGATATATATATTTTGTTTTGAATACTGTTTATTTTTATTTTTTTGAAATTTTCTTTTTTGTTTTTTATATGTTTTGAATAAGCACGAGGACCACCTGATGTCAAAAGTCTCTTGTGCCTGTAATATTATTTCATATTTTTATTACTTTGCTCGATGTAAATATTCAAAACTCAATTCAAAGGGACCACGGCGCGGTCCGGTGTTGCCACGGCGAGAGCTCTAGGCTCGGAGTAGGCATTAAAACCAAAAAAACCTAAAAAAATATCTCAAAATGTTTCATAGGACTAGCAGAAGTCTACCCTAAGAGGTCGTTAGCATTTTACCAATAACCCTGTGTAAGCAGAAGCTAAATAAAGACAACCGCAAATGAAACTACACTTTTGGACTCATCTATTGGCCCACCTTGTATTTTCAGTTTCGTTTGGTCCTAGCTAAAATTTTATATTAGGTCGAGCAAAAAGTTTTTATGCAGTTTTGAACCTGGCACATTCACAATTTCATTCAATAGTCTTTTTTTGAATTTCGAACCCAGAATTTAAAGAAACAAAAGACAATTTGGAGCCTGTTTGTTGATATCAAACAATCGAATACTAAGAAAACTTGGTTTTATTGGTTTACTTGGATTTAATTCTTGAAAAAGTGATTGATATCTTTGGTTTTGCAACAAACATTACTTATTCTTAACATAAAGGTGAGGTTCTATCAATAATCTATGGATACTTCACCTGAAGTCGCCGCCAAAGCTGTGGCACTTATTCAGGCCGGACACAGCCAAAGAAACGTGAGTGCTCAACTTAATTTAAGTCGATCTGCGGTCCGAAATGTTTATCGGAGGTACCTAGAGACTGGCGGCTTTGTTCGTCGCCAAGGAAGGCCACGATCTCAGGTCACAACTGAAAGGCAGGATCGATTCATCGTGACGACCAGCTTGAGAAATCGTCACCTTACCTCCATTGAGATACAAAACCAACTTCGCGACTTCCACGGAGTATCTGTGAGCGCTCGAACTGTTCGGAGAAGGTTAAAAGAACGCGATATGGTACCACACAAGCCAGCTAATGGGCCCAAACTAACGCGAGCCCACCGAACAGCGCGCCTTCATTTCGCACGCAGTCATTTAAATTGGACACAGCAAGATTGGAGCCGTGTACTCTTTTCTGATGAGTCTAAAATTGTGTTACATGGCAATGAAGGAAGGAAGAAGGTCTACCGACGTAAGGGAGAGCGTTTCGCACAATGCTGCTTTGAAGAGAGGGTTGCTTATGGCGGTGGCTCATGGACTGTCTGGGGCGGTATATCCGCGAGCGGCAAAAACTCAACTTGAGGTTGATACAGGACCACGGCTGCCAACATTAAATGCTGAAAGGTACATTCGTGAGTGCTTAGAACCTCACGTGATACCATACGCGGACTACGTGGGCCCAAATTTCCTTTTTATGCATGATAATGCAAGAGCCCATGCGGCCGGCATCGTCAGGGAATATCTTCGGGATGTGAACATCACAGTTATGGACTGGCCAGCCAGAAGCCCAGACATGAACCCTATTGAGCACATGTGGGACGAGCTAAAAAGACGTGTTAGGGCTCGTCAGCCAGTTGCCCAGACGATGCAGGAGTTGAAAACTGCCATAGAAGAGGAATGGGAGATGATCCCTCAAAATTTCATAGAGCGGTTGATAAACTCTATGCCTAATCGTATGAGAGCTGTGGTAGATGCCCATGGAGGCAACACGCGTTATTAAATTACACCTTTATTTGATAAAACATGTTTTTTATTCAAAAATCAATTGCCTTTAACAAGGCGCATATCCGACTTGTTAGGCGTAGCTCCATGTCGTATGGTATTCTGAATTCAAATTTAAAACAATACGATCGAAAAAGATGGTAAAATGTGCCAGGTTCAAAACTGCATAAAAACTTTTTGCTCGACCTAATATAAAATTTTAGCTAGGACCAAACGAAACTGAAAATACAAGGTGGGCCAATAGATGAGTCCAGAAGTGTATATACATTTAATTATCCAATTCGTTTCACCATGGTGGGTGACAGCAGGAATACATAGTCAATTCCCATACAAAAACACAATTACTATGATTTCAGCCGATGGTAAGTGATGATGTCGTCGAAGGTGGGTCATGCCCCCCGTCCACCTACTGGACTTTCCCACTTGTGGGTACAAGAAAGAAAGTCCACGTTTCACCCACTGCCGTGTGCTAGAGTTGAAACCAAATCAACTGCTTCATAAGGTTAAACCAGAATACTGGCACTCAATGATAGCTGTAGCTACACGCCGTTAAGTGCTTGGCGATAGATTTTCAACGTGAGGATGGTAGCTTATCAGGCGGGCATTCGCAACATACACTACCACCATATGGTGAAGCTCTGATCCTGTGGCCGGATTCGAACCATGCACCTTCTGCACGGCAGTCTATATTCTTTGCCACTGGGCCATCAGTGCCACAGATTAATTAATAGTTATATATAAATCACTGCTTCAAAATACGTAGTAAACACTTGATTGATCAGATGTGTAAATACTCGATTGATTCTACGTTTTTAGTAAGTTATCTTGGCCAAATAAATTATAGAACTAATTTTGATTTGGATACCTACTATATACTTAGATATATTTATACTTAAAAATAAATTTAAATACCGATTTATCATGTTTTTGGTGGCAATTAGCCTAGAGTATGAAGGGTTACGGTATATAGTTATGAAAAAAGACATATTTTTAAGACACTTTTACTCACTTTAAGCGTGCGATGTATGTCCCTAAAGCCTATCCTCATCATATTCCGGTTCCAAGGAAGCTGCATCCCTCGCTGGATCTGATATGAAGACTCCCCATCCACACCCTCGTAAAGAGCCACCATGATTCCCATCAACCCGTACGGTGAAAATGCTATGTTGTTATCATTCAAAAAATTATGTTCGGCGAGAACTTTCAGGCCGAATCCGTTTGTGACGTCCACCATGTGAGACAAAGGAGAACGTCCAGTGTCCCATAGCTTTATTTCCACAGGCACTCCGTAGTCTACGCTGTCGACGAAATGTAAACACGCGAGGAAGTGCAGTAAGAGGATCGAGCCCACGCTGGCCCTTTCGAGAGCACGACCGGCACGGCGCATGGTGTTCGCGGTTGTGAGCGCAGAGCGTGCTTCACTGCCCACGAGCTCCAACACTCCAAGCCGGAGGCTAATCTTCGAGGCTAATTAGCATCAAGACCCGAACTTTCGGTGAATGCCCTCTGCGATTTGCGATAAGTTTTGTGCGATCCGTACCTAGTAAGAATCTTGCTTTGCTTAAACGAAGTATTTCGGCATGCAGACATACTCCATGCCTAAATGACACTATTCTATCTGAATATATGTAGGTAAGTACTTAACTCACAAATTGTTCCGAATATGTACCTTATATCTGTAAAAATACGTATGCAAGATACACATCCAAAATAAAAGTGAGGGAACTCGATAAACAGCTTATATTGAAACCCGTTATTACGTAGGTGTACTATTAAAAACATAAGGTATTAAGTAAGTAACTGTGTTTAATTATATTACATATTCAAAATTATATGTGTGATGGTGATTTTAAAATATGTATTTTGTAATTGTATTTATCGCGGCGTTCTTATACCGTGCGCGATCCATATAAATTAATAGGGAAGAATTGTAACCTATTTGACCGAGGGCCAAAATCAGCGTTCAGGGTGTTTTGGCTTCTGGCTGAGATCTGTAAAACCCCAAATACTGAACTCCCCAAGATTTTGTTCTCACAGCGTCTGGGATCGACCTCTCTGCGACCCGGCACATAATAAAACTAGCGGCACTCCGAGCTGTAAACCTCGCAAGTCTGCCTTTGCATAGCGTAAATATACAATAATTTTACATTCTTGGTAATGTTATAACAACATTTTTTTTTTGTTTTTGATCAAATTTCCCCCGTATTTATCTCGCATTAATATACTGGCTACAGAAACATCCATAATATATAATTGATTAAACAAGAGAGAGAGACTATCACATAAAGACAAAGTCAGGGACATTGCCATTAAATGAAGCGCAGGCGTCCATACTTTCAACACGATATAATGGATATCTCCGTCATTTTGAAATATTTCCAAAAAATTAATTTATGGGCTTATCAAAGCTGCCCATAAAGTTTCATGAGAAACGATTAAGAAATGCGACCTGTAGAGGAGAACAACCGAACATACGAAAGCTTTATTGTGTAAGTTAAAGCAGAGACGCTTCGCTCGAACTAAGTTCTCGCTCGATCAATTACAAAAACGAGGAAACGATAAGTTTATACAATAATTTATAGATCGGGATTCCAGGAAAAACTAGGGTCACAGGAGTTAGCAAGGAAAGGAGGACAATAAATAGTTACATAGTAGTGTATTAGCATGTAAATAAGTATCTATAATGTAGCATATTAGATCATAATTTAATGTCGTAAGCTTCAATTAATGAAGCTAACACTTGATAGATAGGGATGCAATTGCTATAAAGTAAGGAAAATATATTAGTAAGGAAAGGAACTTGAAGATCTTGAAAGGTCTTTGAAAAGCGGAGCGTGATCTTTGACTTTGGTGTCTTTGATTCTTAGTTTGACTTTGGTACACCAAGACTTAACCGGGATCATTGGTTCAATTTTACAGAAGTATTAGCTGTACCTGCGACTTCGTTCGCGATTGCCGTACCTGCAGACTAATTATTCACATTTGAGCACTTTTATCTCATATTAAGCAACGCTGTTATCTTCGGTGAAGCACATTTATTTAAGTATAGCTCAGAAAGGAGCTTTTTACTTTGGGTTTGAAAACTCAAGGGTTGTTATTTTCCAGAAAATTCAGAGAGTTCCTTCGCGGTTCGCACAATAAATGTTGGAGCAAAGTACCTTGTGCGTTTCATTAGAATTTCAATTTTAAAACGGCATCTTTTTGCTGAGGTTGTCCTTGTTGATTGTGCACTTCCATTGCGCAGTCTCCAAAATGTATCCGGCAAAAGATAGATAGTTGAAAAAACTGATTGTGGCGAATGTTCCAAATTTTAGAGTTTTATCTTAGCAAGCTTGCAAAACTAAATAAGGGTGCCGGGTTGCCAGTGGGGTGCCGAGCTGCCCATGAGTGCTGGGATGCCCATGGGGGGCCGAGCTGCCTGTGGTGTGCCAAGCTGCACGTGGGGTGCCGGGCTGCCCTTGGGGTGCCGGAATGCCCATGGGGTGCCGGGCTCACTATTCTACCAAAAAAAGAATTATTGAAATCGGACTACACGTTAATAAATTACAACTAAGTGTACATTTTGACTTTTATCCCCTTTCCCGAGGGAACCGTGGTGTTTTCCTTATAAAAAGTATACAATAAACTTCTTCGTAGAATGAACTCAAATCGTGTTAAGTTTCATTGAATTCCTTTCAGTAGTTTTGGAGTGATGCACGGCTGGGATACAGACAGACAGCAGACAGATAGACAAAAATTAAAAACAAAAACAGTGTTGGCATCAGTGTCAGCTACAGATTGCTCTCAATTTTTTTTTCAAATTAAATGCCTTGTACAGAAACGGATCTGTTACAGTTTTATTGTAAGTATAGATTTGCCGTATAGTCTGGCACTATTTGTCCAGGCTTCATTCCAAGCACATTGCAGGTCTAATTTGGAGAGAGCTGCTAAATCTTGAGGATAATTCTTATATGGGAACATGTCTCTACATTGTGTTGCTTGGTTTGCAAGTTGATCAGCTTTCTCGTTTCCCTTTATTCCTAGTGACTGGGAATCCAGACAAACGAAACAGAACACTTTCTATCTACGCACTTAATATGCATTTCTCGGGCTTCAATTATAACCGGAAAATATGCATTTCTTTTGAAGGGAAATTTTATAAAGGCTTGTAATGCACTCATGGAATCTGAGGAAATTACGCTATTAGAGAGTTTCATAATGAGGATGTATTATAGATTCCATAACATTCTGCTGTGAAAATTGATGTTTGTGGAGGGAATTTTATCTTTTCTACAATGTTACACATCAAAGGAGAGCAATACACTCATTGGCGAATTGGTCTCCTTTGGAAATATCTAAGTTGAGATGTATGTATAGCTGGTTTGACTAAAAGAGATTCGTAACTACATAGTTTCAAATATGGGGAGTTTTTATGGGTTTGGTGAGTTAAGGTGAGTTAGTCTTATTGAATTTTATTTAACTTTTTATGACAAATGGTAGCCGTTTATGAGATACTAGCTTTTGCCCGCGGCTTCGCTCGCGTTACTAAGTATTATTATTAATTAGGTATAATTTATGCGGCTTTACTTTTGTTTAGCGTGTGTAAAAAATAAGGGCCTACAAAACTTCTTTGTACACAATATTCTGAACTAATCTGTCATTAGGCGCTAAAACTCAGACTGGGACAACGCAGACTTAGATTGGGACAATAAAATTTTTAATAAATGTTCATCATAATTTATTGAAGATACCATAGGTGAATGTTCACGCTCTAAAACAGGTACCTCCTGACAACCCTTATCAACTTTAAGTTGCGAAGGTGTATCAATTCCAAAATCATGTTCTTCTACATCTACCTCCATACGATGCCGAGGAATTTTCTGTGATAGAGATAGGCATCAAAATGCCCACTGGACAAATCTTGGCTGAATCGTAATCGCCTAACCGGATAGTCATTAGATCCAGATTCCGTTTCTATAAACTTCAAACTTAAATGGGAATATTAATCCTGCTGGTATTTACTCATAAAATCCGCCATAAGTAGCATTTTACATCATATCAGCAAAATATTCGCCTGATGTTACGTAGTTATCACCATTCCTGTCGTGGGTCATAATTGAAAACTTGCTCAAGTCATTAACCACATATCTGACAATTTCTGAACGCACCTCCATCGCTCTATCTTGTGTTCCGTACATTAAATAAGAGGGAGCACGAAATAAACATGCACCGTCACCAACAATAGGGACGACAGTACATTCTTCAACTTCTCCATTAACGTTCAGATTTTCTTTAGCCATTTAAAAAAAGTCTAACCTACAAAACCTATACTTAAACCAAACGAAAACAAAACAAATTCCAAATACAAAGCAGAGTCTATAACCAAAACTACTAAACCCAAAGAAAACAAATGCAACTATACCTAATTAATAATAATACTTCTTAACGCGAGCGAAGCCGCGAACAAAAGCTAGTCGTCAAATATAATCCGCTAGATATATTATCTATGCACTATGCACAAAAATTGTTAATTCAGAGTTCTCTCCAAAATAACTCAAAGTACATGGCGCTAGCATACAAAAATTCGTATATTTTAAACTGAAAAGTTACTAATCTTATATAGCCTGCATCTCAAAATCTCAATTAACGTTCTTAGGGGATGCCTACGTCATAGTAGCTTTATGCATGCAAAGTCTCAGCCCGATCGGTTTAAAATTGACAAAGTTTCATACAAACTTTCATCCCCTATTTTATCCCCTTGAGGGTAGAATTAACCAAAATCCTTTCTTAGCGGATGCCTACGTTATAACATATACCTGCATGCCAAATTTCAGCCAGATTAGTCCAGTGGTTTGGGCTGTGCGTTGATAGATCACTATGTCAGTCAGTCAGTCACCTTTGAGTTATATATAGTTATTTATAGATTTATAGATTATAAGCAGAGAGTTTTTTAATAATAAATTATTAATAATTATTAGTTATTATTAATAATTAATATATTAAATAAATTATTTATTATATAGTATTATTAATAATTAATATAATATTTAATATAATATATATATTATTTTATTATATATATAATATATATATTAAAATTTAATTAAATATATAAATTAATTATAATTAATAGTAATAATTACTATATTAATATCAATTATAATTCTAGCGGCTCGCCCCAGCTTCACACGGGTAATTACGGCTAGAATATGAGATGTAAGCTATCCTATCTTTTAATTTGAATCAAATTGCACATGGCGTGCAAATCAAATTTAAAATTGGTTCAGTATTTTAGAACTCCATCGCGGACAAACTACGTGACTTAAATTTTATATATAAAGATTATTATATTTATTTTATTTTATATTTATATGATACGCTGAAGTGAGTTACTTTGGCTTTCGAGGATAATGTCTCTTCGGTCAAAATGCAGATCTACCAATACAACAGCCCTTTCATTTGCCGTTGGTGCATTAAATCTGCCTCTTCTCTTTGTGGTTTTTTATCTGCATTTATTACGACCTTGAACGACTCTGAAGGCGATATTTTATCAATCGCTGTTTTTACATATTTTATGTATGGGTTCATATCATGCAAATTGTTTGATTAAATTTGGTCTCAAATCGGGACACTTAGAACATCAAATATTAGCTTCTCTATCATCTTCACCGACGAAATAAATTCGCAGAAACTGTGCATCCTGCCCAGGTTACGGTAGTATACTTCCAATTAAATGAAAGACTTGTCCTTGAACTTTAAAAGTTGGTGAAAAACCGCCTTCTTTTATTTGTTTTCCACCGAAGGAAGTCATTTGTCATCAAAACAGGCATTATATTTTCGGATATGATCCATGAAGTGTACATGATTTGGATGTAAATCATTAACCAGACTGTAAAGTGGTTCAGGCAGTTGTTTAAATGGCTCAAGTTGTACTTTACCGGCGCAACAACACATGCCAGGTGTCTCATCTTTCCACTTCAAGGCGTTACACCACTGACACTTGTACGTCATAGAACCTGAGATTACACTGCTGTCAGTTCCATAAGCAATATCTGGGTCATACGCCAAACCCGAAAGCAACTTGTTTCCTCATACACACTGAATTGTATTTTCTCTATACCGTGACTAAATCACTCTATGCACATCGGTATCCCTGGCCTGATATGTTTTTCAGGGTTTGCAGCCTGGTAGGTGGCGACAGATTGCCTGTGTTTTTCAGGGTGTGCAGCCTGGTAGGTGGCGACAGCTTACCTGTGTTTTTCAGGGTGTGCAGCCTGGTAGGTGGCGACAGCTTGCCTCTGTACATCAGGTTTTTTTTCTTATATTCAGACACAGCTTTACGGTGGGATTCAGGTAGAGTCTGTCCATATTTTTTTTGTGCCTTTTTGATTTCATTTTTCCGTGTGTAATTAGTAAACCTTGCCCTACGTTTGTTTTTCTTTTTTTCTATTAATGTCACAGACTCAGATTGGGACAATAAACTTTTATTAAATTTTCATCATAATTTATTGAAGATACCATAGGTGAATATTCACGCCCTAAAACAGGTACGACAACCTTTATCAACTTCAAGTTGCGTAGGTGTATCAATTCCAAAATCATGTTCTTCTATAGCTACCTCCATACGACGAGGGCGAGTAATTTTCTGTGCTGCTATGGGAAGATAGGCATCAAAATGCCCACTGGACAAATCTTGGCTGAATCGTAATCGCCTTACCGGAAAGTCGTTAGATCCAGATTCCGTATATATGAGACCGTTTCTATAAACTTCAAACTTAAATGGGAATATTAATCCTGCTGCTATTAACTCACAAAATCCGCCATAAGTAGTATTTTTCATCATATCAGCAAAATATTCGTCAGATGTTACGTAGTTATCACCATTCCTATCGTGGGTCATAATTGAAAGCTTGCTTCAGTTATTAACCACATATCTGTCAATTTCTGAACGCACCTCCATCGCTCTATCTTGTGTTCCGTACATTCAATAAGAAAGAGCACGAAACAATCATGCACCGTCACCAACGATAGGGATGACAGTGTTCTTCAACTTCTCCATTAACGTTCAGATTTTCTTTAGCCATTTAAAAAAAGTCTAACTGACAAAACCTTTACTTAAACCAAACGAAAACAAAACAAATGCCAAATACAAAGGAGAGTCTATAACCATAACTACTATACCGAAACAAAACAAATGCAATTATACCTAATTAATAATTATACTTCTTAACGCAAGTGAAGCCGCGGGCAAAAGCTAGTCGTCAAATATAATCCGCTAGATATATTATCTATGCACTATGCACAAAAATGGTTAATTCAAAGTTCTCTCCAAAATAACTCAATGTAGATGGCGCTAGCATATAGAAATTCGTATATTTTAAACTGAAAAGTTTAAAATATATTAATCTTCTAAAGCCTGCATCTCAAAATCCTTTCTTAGGGGATGCCTATGTTAAAGTAGCTTTATGCATTAATTCTGCCCCCAAGGGGATAAAATAGGGGATGAAAGTTTGTATGAAACTTTGTCAATTTTAAACCGATCGGGCTGAGACTTTGCATGCATAAAGCTACTATGACATGAGCATCCCCTAAGTAAGGATTTTGAGATGCAGGCTATTTAAGATAAGTAACTTTTCAGTTTAACATATACGAATTTCTGTACGCTAGCGCCATCTACATTGAGTTATTTTGGAGAGAACTTTGAATTAACTATTTTTGTGCATAGTGCATAGATAATATATCTAGCGGATTATATTTGACGATTAGCTTTTGCCCGCGGCTTTGCTCGCGTTAAGAAGTATTATTATTAATCTGCATCTATGCCTATAGTTGCATTCAGTGTCAGTTGTCAGTTGTCAGTTGTCAGTTATCAGTGGTCAGTTGTCAGTTGTCAGTTATCAGTGGTCAGTTGTCAGTGGTCAGTTATCAGTGATCAATGATCAGTGATCAGTGATCAGTGGTCAGTGATCAGTGGTCAGTGATCAGTTATCAGTCATCAGTCATCAGTCATCAGTCATCAGTCATCAGTCATCAGTCATCAGTCAGTCATCAGTCAGTGATCAGTGATCAGTTATCAGTGATCAGTGATCAGTGATCAGTTATCAGTGATAAGTGATCAGTTATCAGTTATCAGTTATCAGTTATCATATATCAGTTATCAGTTATCAGTTATCAGTTATCAGTTATCAGTGATCAGTTATCAGAGATCAGTGATCAGTGATCAGTTATCAGAGATCAGTGATCAGTGATCAGTGATCAGTTATCAGTGATCAGTGATCAGTGATCAGTTATCAGTTATCAGTTATCAGTTATCAGTTATCAGTGATCAGTTATCAGTTATCAGTTATCAGTTATCAGTTATCAGTTATCAGTCATCAGTCATCAGTCATCAGTCATCAGTCATCAGTCATCAGTCATCAGTCATCAGTCATCAGTCATCAGTCAGTCATCAGTCAGTGATCACTGATCACTGATCACTGATAACTGATCACTGATCACTGATCACTGATCACTGATCACTGATAACTGATGACTGATGACTGATGACTGATGACTGATGACTGATGACTGATGACTGATGACTGATAACTGATAACTGATAACTGATAACTGATAACTGATCACTTATCACTGATAACTGATAACTGATCACTGATAACTGATAACTGATAACTGATCACTGATCACTGACTGATGACTGACTGATGACTGATGACTGATGACTGATGACTGATGACTGATGACTGATGACTGATGACTGATCACTGATCACTGATCACTGATCACTGATAACTGATCACTGATGACTGATGACTGATGACTGATGACTGATGACTGATCACTGATCACTGACTGATGACTGATGACTGATGACTGATCACTGATCACTGACTGATGACTGATGACTGATGACTGATGACTGATGACTGATCACTGATGACTGATCACTGATCACTGATCACTGACTGATGACTGACTGAAGACTGATCACTGATAACTGATCACTGATAACTGATCACTTATCACTTATCACTGATAACTGATAACTGATCACTTATCACTGATAACTGATAACTGATCACTGATAACTGATAACTGATAACTGATAACTGATCACTGATCACTGATCACTGATAACTGATAACTGATAACTGATCACTTATCACTTATCACTGATAACTGATAACTGATAACTGATCACTTATCACTTATCACTTATCACTGATAACTGATCACTGATCACTGATCACTGATCACTTATCACTGATAACTGATCACTGATCACTGATCACTGACTGATGACTGATGACTGATGACTGATGACTGATAACTGATAACTGATCACTTATCACTTATCACTTATCACTGATAACTGATCACTGATCACTGACTGATGACTGACTGATGACTGATGACTGATGACTGATCACTGATAACTGATCACTGATAACTGATAACTGATAACTGATAACTGATAACTGATCACTGATAACTGATAACTGATAAATGATAAATGATAACTGATAACTGATAACTGATCACTGATCACTGATCACTGATAACTGATAAGTGATCACTGATCACTGACTGATGACTGACTGATGACTGATGACTGATGACTGATGACTGATGACTGATGACTGATGACTGATGACTGATGACTGATGACTGATGACTGATGGTTGATGACTGATGGTTGATGACTGATGACTGATGACTGATGACTGATCACTGATGACTGATGACTGATCACTGATGACTGATGACTGATCACTGATCACTGATCACTGATAACTGATAACTGATGATCAGTCATCAGTCATCAGTCATCAGTCATCAGTCATCAGTGATTAATTCTACCCCTAAGGGGATAAAATAGGGGATGAAAGTTTGTATGAAACTTTGTCAATTTTAAACCGATCGGGCTGAGACTTTGCATGCATAAAGCTACTATGACGTAGGCGTCCCCTAATAAAGGATTTTGAGATTCAGGCTATATAAGATTAGTAACTTTTCAGTTTAAAATATACGAATTTCTGTATGCTAGCACCATCTACAATGAGTTATTTTGGAGAGAACTTTGAACTAACCATTTTTGTGCATAGTGCATAGATATATCTAGCGGATTATATTTAATGACTAGCTTTTGCCCGCGGCTTCGCTCGCGTTTAGAAGTATTATTATTCATTAGGTATAGTTATTGCGGCTTTACTTTTGTTTAGCCTAGTCATCTATAGACATCATCTAGAGTCATCTGTATTAACCTGGGACCACAAATTAGATTTGTTAATGCACGACTTTACTTCGTCAGCTCAGTAGTGCCAAAAAGGCGGATTTTTTAATTTGTAAAACAAAAAAGATTATACTGGATGATAATATATATAATAGTAATAAATATTGTAATAATAATAATATATATATTATAATAATTTTAATAATTTTAATATATATTTATAGTAATAATAATAATATATATTATTAATATATTATAATTATATTAATAATACTCTAGTCGCCTAGCCGACGCTATGCTTGTACAGAATAGGTCAATATCGCAACGCTTACATAAATCATTAAAGTTATTACTTGCTCTCAATAAATACGAATTCTTTCTATAGTTAGTGATAACCTTTGGGACATTTATAGGGGGATTAAACCTTAACACTTTGGAGTGTCCCTGTATATTAATTTTACTTAATAGTTCTGAACTATCAACGGAGTTCGAGGTAATTTTAAGAAGGTACGTTAAGTCCGCAATTTCTCTTCTCTTAGAAAGAGGAAGAAGATGGAATTTTTTACACAAAAACAGATAATTTTCTGATTTATACGGTATTTTTAGACGATAACATAAATATTTTATGAATTTCATTTGAATCCGCTCAATTCGTACGATATAAGTTTCATAATGAGGGTTCATAGTAGCTTTATGCATGCAAAGTCTCAGCCCGATCGGTTTAAAATTGACAAAGTTT
This sequence comes from Plagodis pulveraria, assembly GCA_963890685.1. Lineage (NCBI taxonomy): Eukaryota > Metazoa > Arthropoda > Insecta > Lepidoptera > Geometridae > Plagodis > Plagodis pulveraria. Next base: position 11,193,797 of record OY982950.1, read on the forward strand.
CAAACAAACTTTCATCCCCTATTTTATCCCCTTGGGGGCAGAATTAATCAAAATCCTTTCTTAGCGGATGCTTACGTCATAACATCTACCATACCATAATATCTACGATGACTGATGACTGATCACTGATCACTGATCACTGATCGAGTTGCATTTGCATTTTATTTTGTTACAATGCTTACACATCTTGCTCGGACGGCTGCGCTTCAAGGAGCGAGAAAACATGGAACCGTCCATGAAAGACCCATCTGTCTCCATGCCGTTTGACATAACTGTTATAAAACACGCAGTAGGTGGGACTGAGCCCTCTGGGTCAGGGAGCTCCTCCATGGCGAGAAAAATCATCAAAAGGTAGGTACCGAGTTATACATACACAATAACTAAATCCGAATAACACTAAGATTATTTATAATTTGGACTCTTTTTTTTCAAACACAAATTCAAATATAATTATTGCATGAACATGGGTGGTAAACAAGTTCTTAATTGTACAAAGTTCTCCATATTCCACCTTTATGGTATGCAAAAGTTAGTAAAAGTCGAAGTTATATAAGACATATTATTACAATATTAACATACATTATTTATTATACATAAAAATATGATCCAGATAACTTAAATTTCTATATTAAGTTACATCAGTCATTCCATTACATATAAATGTCAATCCACAGTGATAGATATTTTTACACAGCATATTATATAATACCTCTTCCGACACAAAAAACACAATATTATTATATATAATTATTTAAAAAATTTTAATGCACCCGACAGATTTGAATGTATCCCGCGCTTTTTTCCGTGTCTAGTATAAATTTAGTTGATTAGTGTCTAGTATAAAGTTAAGACTTTTTTTTATTGCAGATAGGTAAGTCTTTGACCACAATCTCACCTGATGGTAAGTGATGAAATGGTCGAAGGTACTAACTGGCTTAACCTAGAATTACTGGCTCTCAAGGACAGCAGCCGGAACACACCATTAGGTGCTTGGCGACAGATTTTCTACTTGAGGGTGGTCGCTACCCAGGCGGGCATTCACAAAATGCCCTTCCACCATGCAGTGAAGCTCAAGCCCTTGGTGGGATTTGAACCATGGACCTGCTGCGTGACAGTCCACAGCCAATGCCACTGAGCCATCATTGCTTCAAAAGACTTGATAAATATTGGCCGTGTCTAGTATAAATTTTAGTCCTAAGACTTGATAAATATTGTGCGAGTCCGACTCGCACTTGGCCGTTTTTTTTCAGTTTTTTGATAACTTTACAATATGGAGCCCAGTACTTCATCCATGAAAACATGGTCTTTCGATAATAATAATAACCAACAAGTATGCCTTCAACGTGCAAGCAAGTTTGCCCAGACTAGACTGTTGGTAATGTGTACGTTCGCAAGCGGTAGACAGCATCTAAGTCTAACATTAAAAAAAAAATTGATTAATATTGGTAAATGCACAAGACGTGCGAAACTAAATCGAGAGATAGGAGTAAAAAAAGAAAAGTATTATCGTAGCGTCATGGAAGCATGGAAGTAATAAGCTGGTAATAAGTACTACGAGTGCTTATTACTTCCATGCGTAGCGTAGACAGAGTAGAAAGAGTATAGTAGTATTATAAAAACTAACCCGTCACACGTCGTCGCGTCGTTGAAAATCATGTTATTATTTTAGTTATTAATCATGTCAAGTCATGTGTATTCCCACCAAATGAGCGTAAACTTCCTAAGGCCTGGTTTTCTTAGGCCCAAGACTGACCACCCACTAGACAGAAACTGTACATTTTACTGTCTATACATTTCCCGACGTTTTCTCACTACAAGGATTTTCTATAATCAGATAACTGCGCACTTGTGATGACCAGGCATCCATTCTCACTGTCTTTGTGGGAGTGGGGAAAGGTCAGTGGTCAGTAGAAACAAAAAAAAATTAAGGTATCTGGATTGTGACGAATGTGACAAAATAGAAGACGTATACCATGTTTTAATGGAGTGTTCCCGTAACGATACTCTGCGTCGGCGATTATTTGTATACAGCCATGCTTTCTGGCAGGTAGGAGGGTGCAACGGAGTGCTGTCGAAGCCTGACTCCGAAGAAGCTAGAAAGCTTTATGACCTGTACCAGGTAGTCTTAAAGACACCTAGTACTGGGCAAGAGTAGGCTTAAATTAATAATAGATATAAGTTTCCTGTTTAGCAATAAGGGTGGCATATTCTATAAAAAACCCTGTATAAAAAATATAGAATAAAAAAAATTAAAAAAAAATGGTATCTGGACGGCAACTGGATAAATTTTTTTTTTTCACGGACCTTATAACCCCTGTTAGCCAGTTACATTCCCGTTACGGGAATGTAGCTGGCCTTCATAGATCAAGTAGAATATATGTCTATGGCTCTATGGTCTAGGCTGGTTTTCACAGGCCCATGACTGGCGGTCAGTGAAGGATATCCATAGATAATACTATCCTATCGTGAATCTGTGGAGCTGCGTGCGGCTGGCTTTGCTTGCGTTGCGTTCTGTTGTAGTCTGTGCTGTAATCTAATTTCTGTTCTGAAGTTTAGTATTAAACAATTTATCATTCTGTATATAAATTCAACGGCATTAATACGGACATTTTCTAGAATTTTAACAAGCCTTTGTGGAAGATCTAATTTCATTAGGTGAAATTTGCCTGATCGGAACCTCTCATCAGGTTAGTTCAGCTCTGTACCTTTGATGAATAATCCCACTGTATGACCCGTACTATAAATTGTGTGTAGTAATAAGGTAATAATCGATCAACACATATTACGAATTACACCACCTTCATTGCGGTATTAGACTATCGAATGTCTTTGGCACTAACTAATCTTTTTAACATTTCCTGCTAGTATCTAGGTGTAGTACCAGGTACATACGGCGTACCAAGTTCTCAAGGAAGGTTCAAAATTTCCAAACTACAAATCAAATTGACATTCACATTGTTGAACTTATTTGGTTCATTTTGTTGATCAAATTATGGTTAGGTATGTTATCAAGTGTTTTGTATGTAGGTAATGTATTCTGTAGTCAAACTTAGGGCTCGTGTTTAGAATCTACATAATTTTATACATTTGTACAGTGGGAAGGAGGAGAGGGTGGGAGGTTCCACCTTTTGGTTGGATTTCACCTGAAGGGTGGGAGGTTATGGAAACCTATAATAATATATATATAAATATATATATATTTAAAAAAAAAATGTGGCCTTACTCACTGGGTTGCAAGTCCCAGGCACCTTGACTTGGGCCCCTTCCTCTGCAACACTATGGACCCAGCACCCGCATAGTGAATCCATGGAATGCTCAGAAATTCATCTCATGATTATCAAATAACTATCTATACATTAGATCAGAACAGAGTGAACAATACAAATTGCAATTAAGTACCTTCTATGTTCAACAAATAATTAATGAATTTTTAGAAGTTGAGTAATCTCGGATGCTGTGGTAGCACTTTAGTCTTCCCACCATATTTTTGGTCAATGCTATGACATAACCGAAACAGGGCACTCACCTTCCAAGTAGTCTTTTCTGCCCATCCTCAAGTGTTATTTCATAACCCAGAGGCATGGAGGGGGAGCTCTGCTAGCCTACCAGGGCTGCAATGAGGTAGTGTGAAGACAACTGCATACCACCAGCTCAGGAGCTGTCATAGAATAACTTCACTTCTAATAAGATATTTGTTTGTAACCTTGTACTTAATTGTATTTCACTATGCATGTTTACATAGTCTTTTATTATAATTGATATTAATAAAAATACAGTTTCCATACCCGGAAGAGGGGACTCTTCTCCCCAATATCCCCCTCCCATAGTACATGTGATTACACCAATTGTTAAGTTCTTCTAAACGTAGTCATATAGGTATTAGCAAATTAAATTTTTATACATGGTTTATTGCTATTTTGGTCAACAACATCTGTGACACTCAATACGATCAGTTTATGCTATAATTAGTTCACAAATTTTATACTTTGTCTCCAAGATAGTATTTCACTAACAGAACAGGGTTCACCCTGTGACTAGATTCCTGAATGCCTGATTTTTTATGTTTAGATAATCTTAACATGATCACAAGCAGAGGTCATTAAGCCAATATATTAAAACTTGTAAGATCTTCTCAATTAAACTCAGTCCTCCATCATGTTTGCAAAAAAAACTTGATCTTATGGCTTTTAAACTAGGTCTAAAGGGACAGGTTGTTCAATGTCTTGCAATATATTTAATAAATTCTGCTTCAATTTTGATTAAATAGTTTAAACCTATCAATCTAGGAAGCTCAGTAGATAAAATGATTCTTCACAAAACACATCCTAACCTGTTGTAAGCCAATAATTGAGTTAGCAAAATAAGGAATCAATTAGTGCGGTCCTAAAAAAATGTTATTTATTGCATCTTATTAAGAAAAATTTACATCACTATTAGAATGCAGAGCTTTAAATATCACACTAGTTATATTGTATCAATGTAAAATTCTGCATAGATACATTGAGCAAAATAGATTGTAATTTAAAGTCTTTCTAAAAGTACTAACTATTATGGAAACCTCAATTTACAGACTCTAAAAGAAGTTAATAATGAGTAATAAGGCTTGCTTTCAGTGGGTTGTTTTTAATAAAATTGTTTCAAATGTAAATCAGTATTAAATACAAAATAAAAATCAGCCTCAAAACTATTTATTACTGTTTACATAAACAATTTCGATGTGCTGTTAAAACCTCCGCATCACTCAAGTAAGTATCACAAAAGTGTGTTAGTAAGTATCTATATGTTGTATTATTATTATTATTGTAAATTAATATGTTGACAATAATTATGCATATCTTGATAGTTGATGGTTTTACATTACAGTGTGGGTTGGTGACTTTTGGAAGACAGAAGATTGTGCTTTACATTAATGTAAAAGTTTATGACCGTTTGCTGGCCATAGACTATCAAGTGTAGTGCGTCAAGATGGATCTCCCGGATTGCCCTCCGGGGACCGAGGGGTACCAAGACACTGTTGTGGAAATGCCTAAGAAACCTGCAGCTGAGGAGCCATCCACATGCACTAAGGTAAATACAATATTTAATTTTATTCTCTTCTTGAAATGAGAACAGAAAGTTATCAATAAACAAATTAATTAAGTATTCAACTAGATTATAGTAACTGATTTACATATAATGCAATCTTCTTCACGATAATTATATTATACAAGTTTAAAACAGTTTTTCTGGATATTTCATAAGTAAATGAAGGATTGGGAAGTATTTGGTAGAACAGGATGAATGCAGCATTACATAAATTATTCTTTAATGTAACTACCACATATTTTGAAATGCAGTATATTCCACCAACCAACCCTAGATCATATAATTTTTAAAATTAGCTTAGTGTTAAAATACAATTAATAAATACAATTGTGAACCAACATAGTATAAGGAGTGAGATAACATCTCTATAAGGTGTTCTGTATCACTGCATCACACATTTGAGTAGACAAATATTAGCAGCCAAATTTCATATGGAATGGTTGGAAAAGATGGCATTTTTTGATCTATTCATATGAAATATGAAACAATTGTTGAATGTTTTTAAAATTAATCAGAAGTGGATATGATTCAAAAGTATACAGAAGCCACTCAATTGAATCAAGTGTAATGGGATGCTACTGACTCACTTCATATTTTTTGACCCACTCGTAGCGAAGTTTGCATAGCCGTTCTTAACCAATCAGCAAAGTTAAGCAACGTCCGCCGCGGTCATGAGTTGGATGGGTGACCGCTAGTGACATTACTACTGAGCGCTTCTGTGCTTCGAAGGGCATGTTAAGCCGTCGGTCCCATTTGTTGTATTAGGAAGGCAGTCGTTATAGCATGGTGGTAGGGCATTTTACGAATGCCCGCCTGGGCAAAATCGTTCGCTAAGCACTTAACGGTGTGTTCCGGCAGCTGACCTTGAGAGCCAGTAATTCTCTTGCCTGAAGAACATCTTCAACCACGACATTGCTTACCATCAGGTGAGATTGTGGTCAAGGGCTAATATATAAGGCATAAAAAAAAATTAAATTGTTTAAAATTAATTGAGCAAATATATACAAGAAAGATTCTGAATATAAATGATATGCTCTATAAAATAGAAACGATTGTAGTATGTTAGGTCAGATGTACAAGGTAGAGGTGGAGGAATTTCTTTTGTTGTACTTTACAGTCAAGTCAAGCTATATTATGTACTTATTGTTGTGCTAGTGAATTCAGTAAAATTTTAATAAGAACTGAAATGTCAATATCTTAAAAGTGAAAAAGAAGGTTCTCTATTGATTATGCATATATTTTTTACGTATGAAATTTGGTATCTCATGTGAACTGATTCTTTGTTTGATTGAAGTGAGACCACAGTGGTTCCTGAGTAAAGGTTTATAGAAATGCAACCCTAAAAGTGGTGAAATAAGAAAAGTTAAGCAGGTTGTCAGATATAAACTGGGCTCCAATCAAAGTTCACTGCATCAAGTAATATTTTTACAATAAAATTATAAAACTTATTTTGGTTCTCCTTAGTTATTTCTATATTTTGGTGAGTGTGGTGGTACAAACTTATATTTAACACAGTAGTGAAAAAAACTTCAATCGACAAATTTTAATAGGTTCTTTGATAGGAAGTATGTGATATAAAAACATTGTGTTACAAAAAACAATTTTAATTTAAATCTCTAAGTGATAATGTGTGGGATCAAATATTCAAAACAATTATGCATTTTGATTTATCTAAGATTTGAGGAGTGATTTGTGTAATTTGATTTTAGGCAAGGTATTGGCTTTATGCCATATAACTTTCACTATTATTACTAGAAAACTACATTGATTTGTAACTAACTTTAAAAAAATATATAAAGCAACATTTAATCTTGAAAAATAATATATTTTTTAGAAACTGAGGCTTTTCAAAGTTTATATAAGCTTGGCACCAACTATAACAAATGATTATTTAATGTTTTTAGGGAATATAGTTCATTTATATTTTTAGTAAAATCATGTTTAACCAAATTACCTCTAGCTTTTGAGTGTTACACCTAATTAAGCTGTGACGGTGTGGTTGAAGATGGATGTAAGCTAACCGAAATTGCCTCTTAGGAATAGCGGCACATAGCGGGAACACATGCTTGGTGACATATTTCCTACTTGAAAGTGGTTGTTAGCCAGACAAGCAGTTAAAATACTCTACTGCCTTTAGCTCGTGGTAGAATAGAGGAAAACAAAAGTACAAAAACAATCATCTGTATTGTACATCTTTGGTCTTTTTTATGTTGTGTGTGTGTGTTATGGTAATGTCAACCTGTTTGTCACCAATGCAAGAATAAGAGTGTTATTTATTTTAATATGCTACTTCACATATATTTTTTATTTTTAAAGTCATGTGCGTGATTGGAACTCGCGCCTATCCACCCCTTTAGCCGGGGTATGCTCTAACCAATTGAGCTAATATGACAATGAGTCATAACTCACTTTTTTCCTATCGTTCTTTAACCATCGTATTTGGGATGGAGCGACATCTATAGTTCAACTTACGTTTTACTACAAACAAGACCAATTTTGCAATTGGTTTTATACTTGTGTGTTGTTGAGATACTAACAGTTTAAAGATATATGACAAAAAGTAATATGTTTCTGTTCTCCTGATCTATGATCCAACAATCCTGACCATTTTTTCCGCCAGTTTCTCAACCTGCTAGATAAGTTTATTGTCCATATTAAGAATGACTATTATGTCTAGGTAATAGACAAACAGGAGATAAAGTAGATAGATTATCTATTTTAATTGTAATATTATGAGAGCTAAGAAAGATTCATCCCTTAGCGTATATCCTGCAAGTGTTTATTACAGTTTCTTGAAAAATGAGTATCCTGGTAATGCTCATCCTATGATGAGCATATATCTATTATTATATGTATTATTATCTCTATATACTTTCACGGTCGTTCACATACTTAATACTTTTACTAACGGGTTAAACTCCGTGACTTTTTTTTTTTTATGAGCTGCCGATGTTTTAACGCTGATGTGCTTTGATCGCAGTTCGGCTGGAGAATGCGGTTGTGTAAAAAAAGAAACATTAAGAGCAGAAATATCTGTCTACCATCTTTCACTGTCGTTTCCTACGTGGACTATTGGAACTCGATTGATTGTCACGACAAAAAACGCTCAGTGTATCACATTTATCTGAGTTAGAAGGCTGCACTTTCTTTTTTATTAGCCTCATGTCTGGGTTTTATGTGGTAGACAAGATAAGGCCATCTGAAGCCGCGTCTCTAACAAACAAAAGAACTTCTTGTGTCACCAACACATGTTGGAAACACAAATGTTGTTAGTATTAGTTTGGCTTTACATAAACTTTTGTTACCAACATGTGTTGGCAAACACAAAAGTTTGCATTTTTTGTTTGGTGTCCCTCAATCATGGCGCTTGCAACAGCATCTTAATATCAGAGTTTATGAGAACAAGTAATCACGGACTTTACACTGTAAGCATTGTCGACATATTTCGTGCACTGTATTTGCCATAATCCTCACGCTTGGCAGCCGTGTTTGGGATCGCAGTATAAAATGGCAGCTCTTCAGGAAGCGGTGCTGCCCACCTCCTGTGTTTCAAATAATAGTTAATACAAATACTAGTACTTATAATATAAGTACTACTTAAAAGCTGAGCTTTGTGATGACGCGCGTTTATTTTACAACCTGATTCTAGTGGTGTCATCTAGTATTATGTAGATTAACACATTTACAGAGGTTATAAAGACAAAAAATAATTTCAGTAACAAGTGGGTTTAACTACGATGTATTTGAATATTGAGTTTAGTTTTGTCGCAACGATGTTTAACTCTTTGGTTTTCTAACAGATGGTGTTAGTAGTACTATACCATTCTATCCGATGAATTCAAATTGTTAATGTAATTTTATTTTATGGTTATAAAATTGTATTTTTTTGACAGATAACATATCTAGATATGAAGTGAATTTACTATGTTAAAGCACGAATCTATAGGCGTGATAGTTTTTCAGTAAAGTGTGCCACAAAATGTTATGTTGTGGGATGGGGATAGATAATTACTTATTCGTTCCCATACAATATGTCGCAATGAATAAACAAACCAAACACATTGATGCTCTCAAAAATTAAACTGCATATTGTTCTTCGCTGAGATAGAATAATTATCTTCAATAAGAATAAGAAAGTGCCTACATACCACCGATCGTGTTGCATTTACACTAGTCCATCAACGCTGGTTACGCAGTTTGAAAGGCGTGTGCTTCTCGGTTTACCTCACAAAGTTGCGCCATCTTTTTCGGTTGGTCACACTATTTAAATTTTAGATCTGTCCTTCCCTCATGTAGGTATGTACCTACATATGTTTATTTTTTTGTGTGTCACATTCAATTAAATACCAAAAGGTAAATCGCTGGTGATCTATTCGATCCAGCGCTTGTCTACCAGTCTAACACTGGTGCGTAATATGTTTAGAAGACGGTATACAAATATGCAAATTAGGCGGCGCTGCGCATGCAGTGCAGTACTGCCTTTCGAAATCTGTCACTGCTGCTACATTCGCCAGTATAACTGGCTCTATGTAGACCTGCCCTAGTGAAAAGGAATAGCTATAGTCTCTACGTTTGGCTTATTCTTTATAATTTAATGTAACGTAAGGGACAAGTCTCTCGTCTAATAATAGGCACCATTGTTACTGCACTGCGCTCGTAACTACGAGACATTTTTTCTTACGATACTTATATAATCTGTTCAGAAATTTCACTAGGTACAAGTGCCCTTTACGCCTAAACACAGTAGTTTTTATACTATTTCATGGCAGAGAATATCTGATACCATGGTGATACCTACCTTGCGAATTCTATCGTCTACCACCTGATATGTGAAGTGCTAAATAAATACAACAAGAGGCTTTATATTAAGGGTCTTAAAATGCGGTTTTCACCGGATGACAACGCTTATCATAAAAACATTCACGCAAATTATTTATGTCAAAGCTCTTGAGCATAAAAAAGATCGTAGAGCCATGCATTAGTCACAACAAGTGGTCATTTTTTTGTGGATGGAAACCCTTCTGGATCTATGATGACGTAGTGAATAAATGGCCACACTTTCAATTCATCGCATGTCCGTTATCCTAACTTTGCGTTGATGTATAACAAACAACGTGAAAAATAACAATGGTGAAGTATTACAAAATTACAATGAGAGAAAAAAATATAGTCATGTACGGGATTCGAAACAGCGCCACCAACCTGCAGGGGTATGCTCTAACCGCTTAGCCCACTTGACGTATGATATGACGAATGGCTTTAAGTTTTGACTTATGCTCCGAGGACTACACTACAAAATTATAATAAAAATATTAAAATGGTGAAGTATGTTTCGGAGCAATATGTATCGCTTCATATATCTCTACTTCATCGTCCGAGCTTGTTGAGGTCGGTGCGTAAACTTGTATGACCTTCAGCGAATACCGTATGGTGATTCTCAGATTTCTGAGTTTTCACCACACTTTCGACTTTTTCAACGTTTTTAAACGAGGGTGCTCCGCAGTAGAAACCCAACACCACACTGGATTTTTGCTGTCCCTCCCGATAGAATAACAAGTTACCAAAGGCAAGGATAACGGTGTCCTGTCCCTGAATTCGGACTTCCGATATTCCCATTACGTCCAAGCGTAACTTGTCTAGTTCTTCCTCCAGCTCGACAAATTAGTGGTTCTCGATGAACGTGCGTCTGTGTACGTTGAGGGCCAAGTGTCATTATTTTATAGGGCGGTAGCCGGGCACTCTTTTCAGCCCCCTGCTGCTACCTGGGCTGCTACCGATACTAGGAATAAAAGAGCTGCCAAGGACCAGGGGCCGTTGACAATTTGTGTTATTCATAAGGGGTTTTTATCATAATCCCCACCTTTTGCCATTTTTTATGTTTTTTTGCCCAAATTTACCATTGGCTGACGTCTCGGGGATCTTAGTGGATGGTATTATTTGCTCAGAAGGCTCTGTTGCCCAAATTATCTGTTTTTCCTTTAGTCGCTACCTACGACACCCGCGAAAGGAGATGGGGGCTGACAGTCTTGCCCGGCACCCCAATGGCTATAGCACTTACTGCTACCCTACTTACTTGGCAGGCGGCTTGGAATTTGCAGTGTAAGATGGCAGTTCTTTAGAAGGCACTGCTGCCCACCTTCCAGTATATTTCCCTTAGTCGCCTCATACGGGACACCCACGGGATGATATGGGGAGGTGCAATTCTAACCCGGCACCCCACGGGGTATATATATATATCTATAGCACTTGCTGTAGGTATATTAGTTACACAACGAAGTCGAGCCACATATATGATCTAGACTAAACTTGTGCGGAAATATTATTATGAGCATGTTTTCGAAAAGCGTGTTACGTTTTCAACATCTATTCTAAATATGAGAATAAGAAACAAGAACAGAATTGGTGATGTTCCGAAGGGTGTTAAAAACCTCTCAGTCTAATTTGGTCGACAGATGTTTTGGTCACGTTATAAGTTTTAGTTAACTACAGTTTAAAGAACTAATATATATATATATATATGTAGGTGGTGGAATAATTAAAAAAAAAACTATTTTCATCATTGCTATGATGAATTGCAGTCTTCAAATAAATCAGTTTACTCGTTTATTCCGCGCGTATATTGTGTTTTACGAACGACGGTACATTATTTAAATTTATATCATACAAAACATCGCCCGAAACAAGCGATCGTTGGCAGAGGTTTGGTGAGTACGAGATACATTACAAAAAAAAACAATAAATAAATTAAAAAAAATAACGATGTAATGTTTTATTTGTAACTGTCCCAAAAGAAAAGATTAACCAGGATTATTAATTGAGCGTTTAAGTACGTAGTATGATCATATTAATGCATACAGAGAGCATCGACATCTTCACTAGCAGATTATGACGTTTGGATCGTTGTTCGGAGATTGCACTCTAATGCGTTGTTGGCTATTTGCAGGCGGAGAAAGAGTTTCAAGATCATCTGAACAGCTTAAAGATCCGGCTAGAGAATGGCGAGACGCGGTGCATGGTGGAACGGCGCGGCCGCGATATTTCCGGCAAGTGGATCTATCTCTGCTACCCGTGTGGCTCTGTCTGCAGCGGCGAGAGTATTCTGCAGGTGACTATATCTTACAAGCATTACACTATGAAAAGCAAGTATCGTGGATAAGATACTATTAACTTTGATTCCAAACAATCTAGCTTAGAATGAAACATGAATTTAGGGCCACCACAGATCGGAAAATATAGTAAATATCGGTAAATGTAGCAACATACGTGCATAGCACATATCTATTTCCCTAAAAAGTTGCATGTGCTTTTCCGACACTTTTCTTACAATACATCACCAAATATGAGAACAGATATTTAAAAAGCTACTAAAGGCCTCTGTATACATCTATTTCTACCATAATATATAAAAAATATTAAATGCTAATACAATGCATAATCTATTGACCTAAAAAGTAACATGTGCTTTTCCGACACTTTTCTTACAATGCATCCCGAAATATGAGAAAAAATATAAAAAACCTACCAACGGTTTCTTTATTTATCTATTTCTACCATAATATATACAAAATATGAAATGCTAATACAATGCATATCTATATTGAGTGATATGTTGTTGAATAATTATGATGATTTCTAATTTTCTACTAAGTAACGTAGGTATATGTTGTTCTCCCATAGATACACCATTAGACAGTCCTGTGATTTCTTGATTGATCCAAAATAGGATATATATTGAAATGAAATTTACATCCTACTTCCAGACGCACATATCGGGGAAGAAACATAAGGTTAAGTTATCAATGCGGAACACGTGGCCCGTGAGCATTTTTGACGATCATCCTTTCAACCAAAACCAGAAGGGTGGCAACACAGGTAATATCATCCTCTACACCAGACTACACTACACATGTGTGTGAACACATTTAGTTTTAACATTGATGGAAACTACGCGCATTGAAGTGTCGTAACTTAACAATCTAAAATATTATTCGCGTAGCAGGGGTTAACGCAAAAATGGCAATATATTTTATTTTTTTATTTTATTGTACGGAACAAGCTCGAGGTCTACCTGATGTTAAGCGGACCAACCTCTGCCTATAACAGATGCATTTCATCACAGTCACGAATTGCACTGCGCCCATCACCTTGAGATAGTTGTTAAGTCTGTGCTTGTAATTTCACTGGCTCTCATGGACGGCTGCCGGAACACACCATTAGGTGCTTGGCGACCGATTTTCTACTTGAGGGTAGTAGCTAGCCAGGCGGGCAATCGCAAAATGCCCTTCCACCATGTGATGAAGCTCAAGCTGGCGGTGGGGATCGAGCCAGGGACCTGCGGCACGACAGTCCATAGCTATTACCGCTCGGCCATCATTTTTTATGCCTAGCTGATTGGCTAGCCTTTGACCACTATCTAGTGTTAGAGTGTAACGATGAGTACCATCCATGACCTGGGCCATTTGTACTGGCTTGTTTAGACAATCTACAGAAGTTGGGAATAACTGGCATTTCCAAATACGAACTTGAAAGTTCATGTGTAAAATTTATTAATTAATAGAAAGTGTACATTTTAAAGTAACTTGGTTTGCATAATTTTAAGGCACTTTAGAGATAGAGTGTCTTTGTCATATTTTTACGATATAGTAATATTTGGTTTTACATATGTACATTTTTATTTATTTATTTTAATTAATTTATTTAGTTTGTATATTATTTATCATGTAGCACAGTCCCAAAGACAAATCCCAAGTCTACTCTCTTTCTGAATAGAATTTGTATATAAATGACCAGCCAATGATAGTTTCTTGAAGATCAGATGAGGTGTTCGAAAGTTGTAGGACACAAATTACAAATCCTTAAGCGCCCAACTTGCCACAGAAAGCTTCGAATGATAAAAAAAATGACTTCTTGCAGCCAGCACGGCGTCGGAAAAAGTCCTGAAGAAAATGGCGGCAGAAGTAGAAATCCATAAGCAGCCTGCGTCTGAGTTAGAAACTAAGTACAGCAAGTACAGAAACTCTACTTGCCACATTCAAGACATCCTCGATGCTCTTAAGTGAGTATTTTTTTTAATTATTTATTTGCAAAGAAACATTTTTTAGATTGCAGAATGTTTAGGAAAGGAAATAAGATGAAATTAAAAACAAAATTATTAGTCCTCTTCATTATAACATTCTCTAATACATATCTCATATAATTTGTTTAAAAAACATTTGGAATAAAATGTCCAGTTGAGCCTTCAAAATAGGTCGAAATTTCTGCATCGTTAGAGGTTACTTTTTCCGCAAAGCTCTTATAATTTTCGCGAACAAATAATAATCCAACGGGGCCAAATCTGAACTAAAGGGTGGTTTAAAGGTTCGGAAGCCGTGTGCAAAACTTGTGTAGGGCAGCCATCGCAACTGGAACTGGCGCGTTGCTCACAATACACTGAGTCCAAGCCTGAGCCTAAATTGTGTGAGTCGAATGCCCGCGCCAATCCAATAACGGATTGGCGCGGACATTCGAAACGGTCCTGCCCACGAAAATGTGTTGGCAAGCAGCGGCGTCGAGTGTCGTGTCGCCCTCTTCCCTCTGAAATGTTTGAGGAGGACGATGGCTGGCACGCGAGTCAACTCGTGAACGAGTGCTGCTTGAGGACACTGGTCCGTTCAGAATGCCTGTGCAAACCTGTTTTTTTTTAATGTAGATGTATATATTAGGTATAATTAGCATCCCTTATAGCTGTGTTTTCCCCTAAGTATGTAATAATGTTCTTCTAGTAATATAATTGTTTAATTAATATTTTCGTTAACTTCAAAAATGGCACGGACCATGCAGTCTGTGGAAAAAAAATATTAAAAAAAAAACTTATTTTATACTAAATCCACAGAACCCCACTCTTGGGCCTGGAGTACCTGGTGGAGCATCCTCCGGAGAAGTCTCACTACGAGCCCACATACATTTGTACACTATGCACCAAGCAAGGCCACCCGCGCACCATTGTCAACCATCTCAACTGCTTCTGGCATCGTTACAACTACTTGGTATGTGTCACATCAGAAACATGTGTATCTTTGGTCAAACACGAGCAATCAGTCTAGTGTGTCGAGCCTAGTTAAACATTATTTTAAAATTGATTAATCTAAAGATTTTTTGTTTTTGTGACAGAACAAGGTCGAGTCCCACCTGATGTTAAGCGGACTAAACTCTACCTATAACAAATGCATTTCGTCACAAGTCACAAATTGCACTGCGCCCGTCACCTTGAGACATAGTTGTTAAGTCTCATGTGCCTGTAATTGCACTGGCTCTCAAGGAATGCTGATGGAACACACCGTTAGGTGCTTGGCGACAGATTTTCTACTTAAGGGGGGCATTCGCAAAATGCCCCCCTTAAGCGGTTCCGCCATGCGGTGAAGCTCAAGCCCGCGCCGGGATTCGAACCATGGACCTGCTGAGCTATCACTGCTTCAATAGATTTGTTAAATAATTAGCAGCTTCAATTCAGAGAACTACTTATGACAAGTACAGACCATCAGAACAAGGTAAGATTTAACGTTCGGAAATGTTTTGCCACCCAATATAAATGATCTTAAATTTTTGTGTACCTAAATTAGTACGGGCTTCCTTATAATAAAATAGAGCTGTTGATACTCACTGTTAGTTGCTTGGCGGCAAACAAAGAGGCCTAGAACCATATCGAGAGCACAGTATGTCATTCTATGAATATTCACATATGTGCATATCTAAAATCATTTCTTTTTTCTGGTAGAGGGGAATGAAAAATAGAGTGTGACACTGCCCATATAAAATATATTTTTTCTCGGGTGACTTATATTGAATTGGCGGGCTAGAATGCTATTGCTCATCTCTTCCCGTGTGTGTCGTGAAGAGGTGACTTAGAGTAAAATGTCGGAAGGTGGGCAGCAGTGCTTTCTGGGAGTGAGAACTACTTTATTACACTGCGATCCCGTAGGCGCCTACCAAGCGTAGGGATTATGGCAAACCCACCTTTGATAGGGGAGGCTGCGTTTATTCAGCAGTTGATAATCCGGCCGATAAAGGATGTATAATCCACTTTTAAATCTTTCGCTCCGCTCTGGATTCATAATAGCGCACTCGGCATTGAAATAATATTTTTAATTAAATATTCAATCTGCTTATCATATAATAATAATATTACTGCACTGTTTTATGGTTCCGTACCCAAAGGGCGAAACGGAACCCAATTAATGAGACATCGCTGTCTGTCTGTCCGTCCGTGCGTATGTCACGTTTTCTCTAGCTCATAAACGGAATAAGTTACAAACCTGAAATTTTGACATTTTTGTGTATAACATTGACGCAAAGATATTTGATATCTTTGCGTCAATGTTCTATTATATTATATAGAATATTGGACTATGAATTCAATTCAATTATATTTCACCTCAAAATTAAATTACACATTACCCAAAAGTGCTTTTTTCCACTAGCGTGAAAAGGGTTTTTTGAAATTCGTACCTTTATAACTTTACAAAAAATATGATTAAATTGACCTTTAATATTAAAAATTTTACTTTGAATTTTCGATATAATTTACTATCTTTTTATTTAGGCTGTTTTGAGTAGACCTACCATTTTCCTCGCTAGAGAGAAAATTTGTGTGTTTCACTCTCGAGCAAAATTATATTACATCTCATATCAAATGTACTCCCCTCGTAACGCTCAGGATTTACTCAGAATTCTTTTCTCAGCTTTCAACACAAGTAATCAATTGTATTGAAATTCTGAAGACTGAAGGTTCTGAGGGAATCCTAAGCGTAACTAGGGTTTAAAAAAAGTATCAGGGCAAAGTTATATGCTGCAGAAATTACAACGAGCCAGAAATAGTACATTGTACATCGAGGGGAGAAAACGATCTATTTCTGTTCTACGCGTCGGGCTTAAAGGCAACTCGAGAACAGAAATAGAACTTTCTCCCGAGTGATACATAGTGCTTTATACTACACCTACGAGTAAAATGTAATCATTATACGTTTTCTCGTACTTACCTCGAGACTTCTCAGGCAGTAAGTTCTTTATAACTTCTTGAGCTGCATTTCTTATTTCTGGTGGCGTCATCATTATAAAATCGTCACTTTCACTATAAGATGACATTTTGGAAAATTATTTAGAATAATTAAAATCGTACTGTTAAAATATTAATTTATTAAAAAAAAATTAACCAAACATAACAAATTGCCGCGCTTTTTTTCTCGTAGTGCAAAAAAAAAAAGGTTGCCAACCTCCATTCGTTGAAAATCGAGTACAAATAAAAATCACCCCTCTTTTTTTTTTCAAATTATTTGATATAAAACCTTTTTGAGATTGATTTTTTTTATGTAAGCAGCTAAAAACAAAAGAACGCTACCAGGGCAGGTATGGATTTTCATACAACATTCCTTCACTGCTACGGAGTGAAGTAATGAAAATCCATATAACTTTCCCGCCGTACATTTATAAGGGAGAAGTGACGAACTTTATAACATGTTCTTGAACGAGTAATTAGACGTTTTATGAGTGGGTGTGGTATAAACAAATGTACAGCGTTGCACAATAAATTACTATTTCAGAAGAACTCCAATATGAGAAGGTAGACAAAAAAAATATTATACTCATGTATCTAAAAAAAAACATAAATGAAGACCATTCAAGTTGTGAATTTAGGTCCATTAATGTTATGGGGTCTATCTCAAAAAGCAAAATAGTTAGGAATCCGAAATTTAGGTATATTATGTGCCATCCTCTATTTATCCAACATACCTTATTGACTGCGATCTAAAAAAAATATTTGATAGCCTAGATAATAAAGAGGTATGTAAATCCATATGCTTATAGTTCTGGACTTAAAACCTCAAACGGGCGAGTGATTACCCTTTGACGTTTAAATGGAGAAGCATTTTTGTGGCGTAATTTAGAGCGGTATATAAATCGACTTTATTTTTCAACTAAATAATCTTGGCGTTTGGTAAGCAATTATGTAATAACCTGTTAGTTGGAAGAATCCGTAGTTGACATAGATATGTTTGTCGTTAGCTGCGGCACTTCCCTAAGGCGTGCCACCGGCTGGGCCCGTACAAGAACGTGAACAAGTACCGCGAGGGCGTGAGCTGCATCATGCATCGGCTCGCACAACGCGTCGAGGACAGCTTCGGCCGCCTCCGTCCCATCAACATCGATAAGGAGGACTTCGACAGGGAGAAGTAATCATATTTCTTAATACTTAATTTCTTATCACTTTCCATTTCTTGTCACACCGCATTCCTTATCTCTTCCCATTTTTAACTTAGTCCTACTTCTTACTTCTTCTATTTGGAGGCGATATGTCCTGCACTGACGTCACTGACGACTTGGGGTGTATTGAGCATTTCTTACTTCTTATAAAGTCAAATTTCGCCTGCGTGCATAAAAACAGTCCTGTGGCAAACAGCCTTAGCCCAATATGGAAAGTGCCATTCAAGGACAGCCGCAGGAACACCCCGCTTGGTGATTGGCGACAGATTTGATGTTTTTGTTTTTCGGATGTTTGCTCAGTATTTGACAATGTGATTTTCTACTTAAATGTAAGCAAGCCAGGTGGACATTTGCTAAATGCACTAATACCATGCTTCTAAGCTCAAAAAAGTCTATAGGTCATAAATAATGAATAGAAGTTACAATAAAATTGATCTACAAACAAGACTTGAGTAGTAACTTAAGTCTTTGTAAATCAATTTATTTTTCTTTCTCAAACTTTTTCATGTTTACAAATGAATGTTAAATAATTATTATGTATATTTTAGAGAACCCATCTTACAATGGATATTCAAGGGGTACCACTTCTCTGAGAGGGATGGAGTCACCTTTGAAGAGGTGGTGGACACCGACTTGCTTGAAAGCCTTGCTAAATCTGGTAAGATGTTTTTTATATTTTCAAAGATAACATTGATTTGATTCCGGAAAATTGCGCATACAATATGATAAAAAATCAATCAGTTTGCCATTTTTTTTAACTGCCTATAAGCTTATTTTTTACCACACTCACCTGTTGGTAACCATGGTAACTAAGTATTGATGTGGTCAAGAATGGTAAACAGGCTTAACCTAGATTGGGAATTGGCTTTCAAGGAAAGTGGCCGGAACATGCCGTTAGGTGCTTGTCGACAGATTTTCTCCTGGGGAGTGCATTGCATACTAGTGAAGCGAGCCAATTCCCGGCAACTGTGCAAAAATTAAAATTAAATTAATATTGCTACAAACAATTCGTCCCACAATGATATGTAATTCGGTAGGTCAGATAAGGCATAATGGATTACTCAGCATGTGTTATGTAAAGTTCACATAGTCCTATATGTGGGTAACGTTGCTGTTATATTTATCAAAAATATTTATATAAAAGGGAGGTTCGAACATTAATTGAGAGTAATAATGAAATAAAGCCTACCAAATTCGCGGGTATTTATAATAATAATAATAAAGCCTCTTTATTTTCCTTAACTTACAGAGTTTTAATCTAAATTAAGTTTTTAAGTTGTACATAGTGATAAATTATGCACAATTATATAATTAAGGCCCCTGATGGGTACAGGCCTCCTCTAATACACACCATACAGGCCTAATTCGCGGGTATTTACTAATGTGTAATATTTTTATGTTTATTTTTTAGGTGAGGAAACTAAAAAAATGGCTCTAGCTGCTCCAGTTGTCAAGTAAGTAAAGTATTTAATAATAACAAATATTTTTAAAATATTTTATGAAAACATCAAATTAATATTTTAATAAAACACCTAAAAAATACAAAAATATATCTAGTGAAAATTCCGCCTAATTTTCCTGTTAAGCCGACGTGACGTCACAAACGCCACGTAGCCAAACCGGAAGAATTTTCGACGCGTTTCGCTTCTACACGAAGCATCCTCAGGAGTTCTTGACTCTACGAGCGCACGATCGATAAAATATTTTAAAAATATTTGTTATTAATAAATATGGATTTCCGCAAAGTAACGCCTGAATCTATTTATTATCTTAAGTAAAGTATTTATTTGCTAGTATTTAAAAACATATTGTAGTTTAGATACTACAAATAAATATGTATAGAAATGTAATTCAAGCTCAAAAACAACAGAACGCAAACTATACCGCAGCGGGCGTTATTTAAAAAGTGTACCGTGCGGCACTGTCAGTTCGCCGCGATTGAGTTCAACTGAATTTATCAATGTCTAACTGTAATTAAAACAAACGTTAAAACAATATATATATATCATGACATTGCTAATGAATTTAAAAACTATTTAATAAACTTGACTATACAGACCAAGGAATGAAATAATCTTAAAAACACTAATCGGAAACTTGTGCAACAAAGTATTTTGTCTCGGCACACAACCTGCGCTGCCTTAGCTATGCCAAGATGATAACGTAAAATTAAAAAAAAATGGTTTTAATTTTCCTTTTTGTATCAGATACTTGATGAGCAGGTGTGCCGAGAATGCTCACGCCACTGTGAGCATTCTCGGCGTCGTCTCGAGTCGTGTTACGGTGGCTGCCCTGCATAGAATGGGCTACGATATGTTAAATCACCCACCCTGTAGTCCAGACCTGGGTTTGAGTATTTATAACCTATTCCCAAACGTTAAAAAGAACTGTGGGAAAGAAATTTTCCTGCGATGAAGAAGTTTTCTTGTATTTTTCCGATACAGAGAATATTTTTTTATCAGGGCATACACAAGCTAATCGAAAGATCCCAAAAATCTATGATCTATTTAAAATGCAGGATAATATATTGATAAGGAATAATTATTTTGAGCTATTTTTCACTGCATGTTTACTGTTTCACGTACATTAAATCGCTCCTTCATACGTATTAAAGCACTCATCTGACACTATAAAAAACTCCCCCACACACATGGGTAACAACAGTTTCATAAAGGAATATTAGGTATATAACATAATTTTAGTGTACCTAATTTAAAAATGTGGCATATCATTCAAAACTATGTATATATCTTACTGCAGGCGACTGCACTGTCGTACTGTTGTATTAACTGAATATATCTTTTACTAGGAAAAGAGACCCGTCGCCTCCAGTTGTTGCTGCTCCATCGAAGCCGCATTACAGTGCCGTGAGTGAAACAATCTTGCATTAAATAAATAAATTATAAACTTTTAACCCTATTTTTAAATCCACATTAGTAGTAATTTAGGATAAATAATCCATTTATTACTTAAATGCTTGGTGACAGATTTTCTACTAGGCTGGTAATTATCCTGGCGTTTCGCAAATTAACCTGACATCAATTTAAAAAAAGCTCGATATGTCAACGCCAAATACTACCAAGTACTGGTTGATGCAACAAAGGATAGGTATTGAAACGGAGGGATTCGACCAAGGGGGAAAGTTTAGCGGTAAACGCACGAAGTTGCATCTTCTTAGTTATTAAATTGGACTAAGTTACCCGTTTAATTGATCCTACTTTGTGACATTTGACAACAGGGTCTCAACTTCAGACACAAATTGGTTTTGAATTAAAATTTCTCGGAAAAACGACGAGAAATTTTTACACAGTCTGTATATATCCAGTATTATCATCTGCATAGCAATTAATTTCGCTGAACTGTGACATGTCATTGATGTGCAAGAGAAACACAAAGTCGGAGACAGCACACAGCCTTGCGGGACACTTGCACAAATTCTTGGAAAGCCCATAGCAAGAAATCAATATTAAGTAAAAAAAAAAGATATTAGAATTTTTATTTTTAAATGTCAAGAATTCATTATATCTATAGAACGATTGGCTAACCAGCCAGCGTTTGAGCCTCATTTTGAAAACATTCAGGCTTACCGCTTGTTTGACATCATTTGGGATTTGATTATACACTGACGGACCCATGATGTGCGTTCACTTGCCAGACTTAACTAGGAAGCAGGACTTGCTAGCCAACACTCCCCTATTTCTAGTACAATAAGAGTGGGTATCGCCTAGTTTTACGTAGCTATCTAGATTCTGCCGAACGAATACGGCCACTTGGAAAATCACTATTGATGGTAGTGTAAGGATTTCCAAATCCTTGAAATATGGACTGACGTTGGTATCTTGGGGAATTATCACGATAGCTCTAAAAGCACGTTTTTGGAGCCTGAATGCCTTCTCCCAGTCTGCAGCTCGAGCTCATCTGCACCGTACTGAAGTTGGGAATGGACAGTGGCAAAATAGCACGACTTTACCACCTTTCTTGGAAGCAGTAGCGATATACGGCTAAGTTTAGTATAGTTAGCTACACACAAAATCCACGTCATCTTTGACGTCATTGACCGGTGCTTAAAACGCTTACGACTCAGAGGTAGAGCAGTGTGAGCATAAGCATCTGAATATTATTATATTAATATATCAGTTTTTTTGACTTGCTGCCAAAACATAATAGTCTGTCCATAACATAAACGGACCTCAACTTGTTATTGCTATAAATATCTCGCGCATTTTATTTATACTGACTTAGGGGTGCTATATCTTTTATGATTTCTACTGACATTGACAGTTAATCAAAATTCTTCGTTTTGTACAAAAATATCCAGAATCGCCCTTCTCAAGACATTTTAAACCAATGTAATTAATAAAGTGATTTGCTTTACCTTAACAATGTAATTGAATTGTTACAGCGTCCAGTACGCAGAGAGCGGCGCATGTCCATAGAGTCGCTGTCTGACATCAGCGATGACGAAATTAAACGTGACGGCTTTTTCAAGGGAGACAGCAGAGCCAATAAGTAAGTGTAAGGATTTTATCATCAACATGCGTTTTTTGTCTACCATCGAACAAATACCTCCTCCAATGGTGGGTTGCCATAATCCCGACGCTTGGTGAAACGGTATAATATCTGTAGCCTTGCAATGCAAGCCATTATAGTAGAAGACAGGTCATTCCGTCCAGGCGGCCGCATAATTATGGCCACATTCCCTTGTTGGACACCTCGGGTAGCTCCTTAGCAGGTCCTGCTCCGATTCGCGTTTTTATGAATCATATTACAAGCTTTCTTATATTGCATCTGTCCCGATGGTTGTCATCACATTTTGCAAATTAAATTTGATCCACTTCCTGGTTACCGATTAAGCTGAAATTTTGCATACATGTGAAGATCCATGCGATCTTATTGCAATGTTATGCAATATTATGATGACATAGTGCTGATCTGATGATGGAGCTGGAAGGTGGCTAAAGGAACGACACAACCTCATCGAGTTTTGGCTCATTTGAATCGTCTTGACAATTTTTTTTTTATTATTTTTAATTTTTTTCGACAAGAACATAATAAAAGCTTTTAATATTGTTACGTTTGCAATAACGCCTGCTATGCGGTATATTTACATTACAAAATCACAAATATACGATAGGAAAAATTTAAGCCATGTGCAGGATTCGAACCCGCGTCCATCCACCCCTTGATCCGGGGTATGCTCTAACCGTTTGAGCTAACATGACATGACGTCATAACTAAAAATCCCAATACGATGGTTAAGGAACGATAGGAGAGATTTGAGTTATGACGTCATGTCATGTTAGCTCAATTGGTTAGAGCATACCCCGGCTCAAGGGGTGGATGGACGCGGGTTCAAATCCTGCATATGACTTAAATTTTTTCTATCGTATATTTGCGATTTTGTAATAATAAAAGCTTTTTTTTTTTTTTATGCTTGATAGTTTAGCCTTTGACCACTATCGATGATGTGGTCGAAGATGTTGTTCAGACTACCCTAGAAGTACTAGCTCTCAAGGACAGCTGCCGGAACACACCGTTAGGTGCTTGGCGACAGTTTTTCTACTTGAGGGTGGTAGCTAGCCAGGCGGGCATTCGCAAAATGCCCTACCACCATGCTATAACGACTGCCATCCTAAGACAACAACCGGGACCGACGGCTTAACTTGCCCTCCGAAGCACGGAAACGCTCAGTAGTAATGTCACTAGCGGTCACCCATCCAACTCCTGACCGCGCGCGACGTTGCTTAACTTTGCTGATCGGTTGAGAACAGCTAAGTAAACTTCGCTACGAGCGCTTCAAAAGCTTGTTTTGAACAAGTTTATTTTTATAAAGAAAAGCTTGTTATCATCATTTAGCTATATATCACTAATCTGGTGACACGGAACATGTTAAAGTGCCAATATAAAACACTGACTACACACTAAATTATATAAATGCTAGGGTGTGGTGTGTGAGGGTGTGGATGTAGAACAGATGAAACTAATACGAGATAATAACGAAAAAGAAAATTTGTTTGAATATATTTAACATAACGCGCAATCCAAAGTTTATTGTGAGCCGAGTTTAGACCGTCGTCGCGTCGGAATTAAGTGTAAGCGAGGGTTTTCGTTTTATATTTGCCTACTTAACTATTCATGCATATATTGCGTTCACTTTTTTTTTTCAAATGATTTTTGATATGAATGGAGCTTTTCCACCAGAGCTATGAAGGAAGTGGGTAGTAAAAAAACAGATTGCTTTATTTTTGCTGTTGTTGGATTATTTCCTCGTTTACTGCGCAGCCGCTTCCTCGCCTAACTCTGGTGATAAAGCACAATCAACAGAAGGCATAATTACATGCCTTAAAATAAATAAATAAATCATTTTTTTAACAGAGAACGAAACGAGCGCAAGTCGTACGCGGCGCCCGATAGCTTCCGTGCGCGGACGCGTATTGCGACTCCACCTGAGGACAGAGAGGAGAAGGTGAGTTTTTTTTATATATTCTCGTCTGTATCTTTCTCTTAGAATATATTATGACACTCGCTAGAAAAGAAATCCGTCTGAAAACTCGCTATAAAATAAATTCTAGTGCCGCGGGAAGCGCGGACATACATATTAATAAGAAAAAAAAACACAAATTGACGCTCGAAACAAATTAAGTACTACATGAGGCCTACGAGAACAACCGTAGGCTGATATGATTGTTCAAATAAATTATGTTGATGCGAACTTAACCAAACTTGAGCATAATTGTTTTATTTATAGTATCCTCAAAGGCATCGCCCGATAAACTACCAGCACAAGGCCAAGCTGGCTGAAGAGAAACGAGCGTCCGTCACCGAGGCTGCCGCTTCCATGCTCGTTTACCATGAGAAAAACCCAGAGAAACACCCGCTGTATCCTGAAGAATGGAAGAAGTTCTGGAACCGACGGTACAAGGAAATTCAGGCGGGTGAGAAAATTTCTTTAAGTGATACTTTTTTTATGTACAACAATATAGAGTCGAGTATGTATCTAAACAATGGAACACCATACCATAAGCATCTCATGTTACTGGGTTGATATAACTGGATCCTTCAAGTAGAGTGAATGGTTATCTTTTAGGCACAAGCATGTTCCACTAGGTAAGACTGCGGACCTTAAACATCTCACACCTTTTGTCCACATAACGTTCATCAATCAGCCCATCCATCCATAGGTTCCTCTGCCTTCACGAGCCCTATATCCGCTCACATTGATACTCTATATTACATGTACCACCCTCAAGTAGAAAATCTGTCGCCAAGTACCTAAGGGTGTGTTCCGGCAGCAATCTTTGAGAGCCAGAAAAATTATAGGCATATGAGACTTAACGTACTGTATGTCTCAGTGTGACGGGCGCACTGCATTTCGTCACTTGTGATGAAATGTATCTGTTATAGGCAGCGGTTAGTCCGCTTAACATCAGGTGGGCCTCGAGCTAATACCGTCACAATAACATAAGAAAAAAAATATGTTTTTCATTCCTTATGACATGCCTATACAACGCTTTTCTATCGCTATTCAACTTTTTTGTCCCTGGTGGTACTTACTAGCTTATTCCTAGCCTAATCTTCTCCATATTAGTTAAACCACACACCCAACTAAACATTCACATCTCTGCCATGCGCTCTGTTCTTCATCAATCTCTTTTGTTGCGTAACAATGGGATCTTTATAACACTGTGAAGGCATGTCATAAGGAGGGATGAGAACCTCAAAAAGTATTGAACATTCATGAGGGTGGACATTGAAACAGAGAAGCCAAAAGTGCGGTAGCATGAAAAATCATGTGAAATGCTATTTTCATTAATGTCAAGTGACTCTTCCTTCATTCACAGAGGGTAAGGACCCGTCCAAACATGATTTCAAACCCGAATGGATTGTGTTTTGGACAAAACGCATGAAGGAACTGCATTTGGAGGAACTGCAACAGCAGGTCAACGAAATATATCGTCGCTTGAACTTACCACCGCCTGACCTTAATGAGGAGAACCAAGAACCGCCCAAAACAATTAAGCCTGAGAAAAAACCGGAACTGAGACGGAAGTCCCCGGAAAACAGGAAGAGATCTCCGGAGCCGCGAAGGAGGTCTCCGGTCTGGAGTCATTCTAGAAAGAAGTCACCGGATGATAGAGGGCGCGATTCCAGGCGCAGGTCTTCGGATAGAAGAAGATCTCCCGACGTGAGAAGACGCTCGCCTGATATGAGGCATAGGTCTCCAGGCATACGTCCTGATTATAGGCTTCATAGAAAGTAGGTCCAAGCCTTTTTTTATAATCATAAATTACAATTTGCAGACACCTTTAAACTACATTAAATGCAACGTCCATATACTTTACTATTAATAGCAGCTAATAGTGAACCCATTTGATTTTGTTCACGTTCTAAACTTCCAATACATTAACAGCCATAACGTCCACCGTTGAACAAACGCATCCCTAAAGGGAGAGATGCCGTAATCCCCACTCTTGGCAGGCGTCTTGGGAATCGCAGTATAAGTTGACACATCTGTTGAAGGTGCAGCCGTCCATTTTCTGTTTCCTTCGTCGCCTCTTACGACCCCCATAGGAAGATATAGGGGCGTTGCAATTCTAGCCCGGCATAGGTTTTCAACTTTTAATACTTCATTAAAGATATGATTGCGATCGTAACGATTGCGAAGTAGCAGGACAAATATGATGGTATTTATTGGTAACAAACATTTTTGTATATCTATTAATTATCAAGTAGAAAATCTGTCCCCAAGCACCAAACGGTGTGTTCCGGCTACAGTCCTTGAGAGTCAGTGAAATGACAGGCACATGAGACTTAACAACTATGTCTCAAGGTGACGGGCGCAGTGCAATTCGTGACTTGTGACGAAACGCATCTGTTCTAGGCAGAGGTTAGTCAGCTTAACATCAGGTGGGCCTCGAGCTTGTTCCGTCACAATAACAAAAAAACGATGAGGTTGAACTGTGTACCTAATATGGTAAAAACAGCATCATATAATATGATTAGTGTGATGTATTCCTAAAAGTTTAGTTATATATCATAATTGGAAGTTTATAATATTTTTTCGCATGTGCAGGATCACCCCGGATCCGCGTTATAGCATTGACCATCGTCAACCTAAAGATACTCATCGTTCTCCGCCACCAAAGCGAACACGATCTCGCAGCCCTGTTCCAAGGTAAATATTATTTTATGAAACATTAGTGTACATGTGTAACAACGCTGTCGAAGTGAGTAGCTGCCTGCTGCTCATTCGGCGCATTTTTTTCCCTAGTCTACTGTACTGTATCAGCCGGATTGTCCACTGCTGAACACAGCCTCCTCCATTATGGGGATTGCCGTAATCCCCACGCTTGGCAGACGTCTTGGGGATCGCAGTGTGAGGTTCCAGTTCCTCAGAAAGCGTTGCTGCCCACCTTCTAGTGTGTTACCCTTAGTCGCCGCTTACGACACCCACGGATAGAGATGGGGGGGTGACATTCTAGCCCGGCACCCCAGGGGCTTCCCCCCCATACTCAGAAGACTGTTAGTATGAAATTTTACTATATTGGTCGATATTCAAGTAGTTTGGGACTTTTCATACATAATTTAAATACTTCTTCTCGAAGATTTTAAAAAAGCCGTTCCAAAGTCTGGGATGGTTTTTGAATTCTCATACCTTGCTGAGAACTTTATTGTGTAACAGCCTTACTTATAAACGCTACTTAAATTTTAAGCATTACTTAGCCGCTGATTAGCAAAATTCCTTGCTCATAAACGCTACATAACTTTATCCAGTACCTAAGTACTGCTTAAATCAGCTGTCAATTTAAACACCGTCCCACCCTTGTTTAAATATTTAAGTAGCAAGATGGCGCCCATATTTCTGATCAGCAGATTTAGTTACTATTGAGGTTATTGTCAAGGAGGTATACAAAACTATAAACACGACATACTCTGTTAATAAATCGTAAAAATATAGCAAGTAGAAACATACATTGGATGATGAAATAAATATTATGCGTAACCTACTTACTTTTCGTGATCTTATTGAAGAGTATACCGCAGGTACAGTTCCTGAATATAAGGATTGTGCCACACTCGTATATTCCTATTGCATGTATTAAAAGGCAAATTGGAAAACGATGCGCTCAATGAGTGGTGAAGGTTTTTCAGTATAATACCACTATTCACGTTGATATATATGAGTAGGGTGTTGCTGAACATTGGGGGAAAACAGTTCTCCATGTCACGATTATGGCCGGAAAGGTAGGTAAAAGGTATACTATACCTGCTACTAATGAAGTTGGTTGTCGATTATAAAATGAAAGCCAAAACTTATTACATTTTTGTTCTCGTGTTGTTCTATACGTTGTTAGCGAATATTTTAAATATGTTGTTGCTTTGTATTTTGTATTGATATAGCTGAGATATATACTGACTACATAAGGGGGATATATCTCCCTAGCCTAATAATTGAAGGTATATATAATCCTTTTTTTAAAGCAGAATTGAGTACTTATTTGCGAATATCAGCATAGATGTCGATTCAGTTCAGCAAAAAAAAATATTTTAGGAGTCGAAATATTCTTAATTGTATTAAGGATCTCATTTAATAAGGCGCGAGTTTATTACCAAATGGTAATAAACTGGTCCAAATTAGACGCCGGACTGTTACTGAAAATCACTTTCTCATTAAAACCCCAATATCCGATCCGGTGATCGAATTCATTGTAATTTTCTTATAGCCGCGCCACGCGGTTTCACCCGCGTAGACAATGATGATGAAAAGTATGGAGTACCTAAACTAACTATTCCGTTGTTTCATCCAAACCCTCAAGCCGTTAAAACGTGAATACACGTAGAAGACAATAACACATACATAAACTTTACATACATACATATAATCAAGCCTGTATTCCCCGAATGGGTAGGCAGAGGTAAACACCCATGTTTCGGTCAATTAGGTTTTGGTCCCATGTAATAGGCGGCGAGCCTATTTCCATTCACCGGGCACAGTTTCAGGGTCATACAAAATCATTTCTCTAACACAGTAGACGAAACACAAGAACATATTACGGCCTTTATAATATTTACTGCGTGATTCAAGGAATCGCTATAGAATGATTAAAAAAATATGAAGATTGGTATCTTGGCTTCATGGAAAAAAACGTATAGACATAATTGGGCATAGGTATTGTTTGGGATGGAAAAAAATAACTTCCAGCGGGATTTGACGGTATTCGGTCTTCCATAATGCATTTCCAATTATGCTACGGAATAGGTTGCTGGATCGAATTCATAGAATATTAGGGCACTTCGAATTTACCATATTGCTAAAAAAACTCAATTCAGAAGTCTCCAGTACGCCTAACCATATGTACCATATTACTTGCTCAGTGATATGTACAAAAATCAGTAGGTATCTACAAAGAATAGTATTTTTTACTTTTTAATTTTAAGATTTTCAGCACTAGATACATACTTTTTGGCAATTTGGGTCTTTCATAATACCTTTTAGTTCAATGTTGTCAGTTTAAAATACGTTCGACCTCATTATCCATTGCTTAGCTAAATAGTTGCTAAGTAGCGTTTATAAGTAAGAAATATTTAAACATTACTTAAACATTGTTTAGTTTTGCATTACTTAGCAACTACATAGCGGATTTTTTATAAGTAAGGGGGTTAATGTTTAGTAAATTAAATTTCTATTTTCCTTCTGGTAAATATTCCTTTAATTCAATTCTTTCGCATTATGTGTTGGTATAAAAAGTAGAATTCGTCTTGGGCGAGGCGGAATTTCTCACTCCACTCTGGTTTCTAGTCGTACATATAGTATGAAAAGAATATGAAAGTAATGAATGATTGTTATTAGACGGCGCACCCCGTCCCGCACGAACATCACCCTGGAGTCTGTCCGACGCAGCCGCAGCCCGCTGTCCCTGCGCGAGGCGGCGCTGCGCAACCGCAGCCCCCTCCCCGCCCGCGAGACTTCGCCCCCCGACGCGCGCCCCCACCTCCGTAACCGCAGCCCCCTGCCGCACGGGCACTCGCCCGTACCCGCCGGCATCCCCACTAGGGGCGTAGCGCCCTCCTTGCAGACCGTCATGATCTCCGACGATGAACTTAAGGCGTAAGTAGACATATATTTGTTTTTTTTTGTTCATTTTCTTGGTTTCTTTCGTTGTTTGCGCTACAGAATGTTTGTACCAGCTGATATATTTAGCAGTTCCAAGTTTCGACTGTGATAACGCTGTCGATTTTAACAGATTCACGTTGTTTAACAAGGTTTGGGGTATGCACCCCAACACACTAAAGTCCGGCCGCCGAGAGAATGCGTTTGACAGTACGCGTTTTTGTTCTCGTTGTGGCTTGTAAATGGAGTAAAATGTATATGAACAAATATTTTCGAACATTTAAATGTCTGACTGATACAGTATTATGTAATCAGACTGTCTATGTTACTTTGGGTGGGGAAAACCATATTAATAAAATGAACTGTCAAACGCATTCTCTCGGCGGCCGCACTTTAATATGTATATACAACTTATCACAACATCTCAAAAAACAGCCTCTTACAACACATTTCAAACTATCTCTAAGGCTGAGATTCAGAGAGAAGTTTAAGCGTGACCTAATACTTTCATGTGTCAAAATGTAGTGTACCTACTATTTGTATTCAGAGATGTTTCATCTGATGATTTTCAGAGGAACAGCGCTTCAATTTAGTGCAAGCTATGCTAAGTCAAGCAGTGGAAATCGACTACTTTAGTAGCCTATCTTATAGCAGGAATGGCGTCACGAAACGAAATAAGTTGTAGTTTTCACATTGAACTTAACCTGTACGTTTATCTTTAGAAAATATATTTTAACACAAATATTGCATATTTAGAAATTTACTGATATGATAAAATAATACTGCAATGGAAAGCTTTGAAGAAATTTCTTGTAATATGTTCTAGATGTTGCTACATGAATGAATTTATTAGTTGAACATTTATCGGTTTCGGTTAATCTTTGCAGCCTGATATAAAAAACCAAATGACAAGAACGGCAATATTTAAAATGTTATTGGAGAGAGTGAAACAAAATATCTAATATGTATGCATACATTCATGTAGTTTGTAGCAGTATAACTCTTGAATGAGTTAATCTGTGGTAGAACTGCCACCATATGTGATTGTAACGAAATGCACTGCGCCCGTCACATTGGGACCTAAAGTTGAATGAGTTAAATGTGCCTGAAATTTCACCACCCTTCAAACTTGAACACAGTAATGCGAACTTTAACGCTTGGTGATGACCAACCGTCAAATTTCAGGCACATGAACAACTTTAGGCCTCAGGGTGACGGGCGCAGTGCATATAGTCACAATCACATGAAAACTGCTGATTGGTCGATTCGCCTACTTAGTCCTTTTGCTTGGCAGCCGTTCCGTTAAGGATAAATAATTACTTTGGTGTTATATTAAAAACAGTGACGACCTGTCGCCATGGAACTCGGAGAACGAGATAGAATCCGTGGGCTCGGCGCCCAGGTCCCGGACGGGCAGCCTGGTCTCCTCCCACATGAGCTCCTCCCGCCGGCACGGGCCGTCGCACCGACACTCGCATGAACACCACGACCTGGGGCCCGCTGAGAACATCGTCTCCACACTCAGGGTGCTGGTGGCTTTGGAAGACTATCTGGGCAGTCTCGGACCGAAGATCGTCGATCTGCTTACTGAGGCTTTGAAGATGGAGAAGGTACGTCGTTTTGAACCTTTACATGGATAATTAATAAATGAATCTCAAAGTCGCAAGCGATCTTAAGATGCTGTTTTTGCCAGATGTAAATTTTTTTTTATGTTATCGTGACGGACCGTGAGGACTCACGATTTCTACCTGATGTTAACCGGACTAACCTCTGCCTCAGACAGATGCATTTCAGTACAAGTCAAGAATTGCACTGTGCCCGTCACCTTGAGACATATTTGTTCTCTCTTGTGCCTGTAATTCCATATAAGATAAGATACATCGTATACATAAGACAAGATAAACGTCAAAAGGGTCAAGCAGGGTCTTAAGGTCGATCTTAACATGGCATATATTAATACGAGTCTTAGTTTGGTATGATTCAAAACAGCGAAATCGTCATTCTTCTATTGTATGGATAAATCCAAATGTAAAATATCAATGTGTCGATTATAGAGTAGTGTTTAATTATAGTTTTGGGTAGGCGCGGGCATTCGGATCGGTCATGCTCACGAAAATGTGTTGGCAAGCAGCGCAGTCGAGTGTCGGGTCGCCCTCTTCCCTCTGAAATGTTTGAGGAGGACGATGGCTAGCGCGTGCAAGTCAACTCGTGAACGAGTGCTGCTTGAGGACACTGGTCCGTTCAGAATGCCCGTGCAAACCTGTTTGTATATGTTTTGAAATAGTATATACTAGGTATAATTAGCATCCCAATTAACTGTGTTTCCCCCTAAGTATGTAAGAATGATCCCCATAGTAATGTAATTGTTAAATAAATATCTCCGGTTTTTTTTTAATATTATTGTGACGGAACAAGCTCGAAGCCCACCTGATGTTAAGCGTACCTCTACCTATAACAGATGCATTTCATCACAAGTCATGAATTGCCCTGCACCCGTCACTTTGAGACGTAGTTAATAAGTCTCATGTGCCTGTAATTTCACTGGCTCTCAAGGACAGCTGCCGGAACACACCGTTAGGTGCTTGGCGACAGATTTTCTACTTGAGGGTGGTAGCTAGCCAGGCGGGCAATCGCAAAATGCCCTTCCACCGTGCGGTGAAGCTCAAGCCCGCGGCGGGATTCGAACCATGGACCTGCTGCGTGGCAGTTCATTGCCAAAGCCACTGAACCGTCACTGCTTCAAAAAAGTGGCGCAGAGACTGAGGAAAATCGACTAATTCTTAAAAAATATATGTATTTGAGGCGTTTATTACAAAATTGTATATAGCGCGAAAGAATTTTGGGTTAGAGAGTAGATTTAGTAGGCGGGGTACTTCTTCTTCAACATCTAGTATTTCAGAAACTCGAATGTTTGCCTCGTAGTGTTGCCATAATTGAAAGTGATGAATGTTTGCAGGAGCGCGGCAATTCGTCGGAGGAGCTGCTGGAGCGCGAGTCGTGCGTGGTGCTGATGGAGACGGCGAAGGAGAAGCTGAAGGGCGCGGCGCAGGCGGGGCTCGTGCCGCCCGCCGCCGCGCCCGCGCTGCGCGCTGCCATCGTGCGGGCCGCCGCCACGCTGCACGAGGCCGACACCAGGCTCAGGAAGAAACAACTAAATCAGGTATTACTATGGGTGCATACCATTTGAAGTTAGATTCGCTAAAAACGATCACACTCCCAAAAAGTTGTTCCACATGGGTCTTGGCGTTATTTTCGCCATAAACGCTATGAGGCTACTGGAACAGTTTGAATTCCCTACATCTAATGTCAAAAGTGACAGAAGTGGCAAATTTTTGTGGCATTCGTAGCGTTCTCATCCTAAATGGAACAGGGGATGACAATTACAAACGATCACAGTGATCACAACCACAGACGCAGAATGTGATCAAAATTATCGAATTTAACGTTCTTAGCGACTAATGGAACACGCCCTATACCATACATAGGGTGACAGGATAACGAATAAAAAATAAGATAAGGAATAGTGTGATAAGGGAACGATGTAGTGTAGATGAGGAAGTAGTGACAAAGAGAAAGGTATGTTAAGATGGTTTGGACATGTGGAGAGAATGAATGAAATGAGAATGACTAAACAGGTATACATGGCGCAAGTGAACGGAAGTGTTGGAAGGGGAAGACCTAGGCGAACGTTCCGAAATCAGATTGAAGACGTTCTGAAAAAAGGCCAGGTCAAGAGTACCCTAAACCGACGCTTATGCATGAAAGGATTGATGAGTGTAGATGAAGCGAAAGAGATATGTAAGGATCGTAGTAAGTGGAAATCCGTGGTCTCTGCCTACCCCTACGGGAAAGAGGCGTGATTTTATGTATGTATGTATGTATACGTAGGGTGCATTCTGAAATCCACCTGATCAATGCTAAAGTTACCTGAGTGGTCAGCGTAGCCAGGTAGTCTATCAACAATAACCTAGAATGGGAACACATAATAATAGTAGATTATGATACAAGCGAGCTAAGTTGCTCATTATACACGAGTATGTGTGTTGCAGCCCGAGCCGCAGGCGAGGGCGTAAATCAGCCGAGTGTATAATGAGCAAGTTGCTCACGAGTTTCATACGCACATTTTCAACACCCTGGCGAGAAAAAAATATATATTGCACAAATGCGATACAAACAACATATGAAAATTATGGAAAATAGAGCGCAAGTTTTTTTTTTGCGCGCGGCAATTGTACGCTCGTTGATTACATATAAACCTCTTTGATGTTACAAATCTGTATTACCCAGTTAAATTGAAAATGCTCCTACTCGCATATAATTTGCAGTTAGGTACTAACTTAACTTTGAGGGGTAATTCTATTACGCACTAGTGTATAATATTATTATGCACGAGGGTGTTATAGTTCGGTTTATGGCCCTAAGAACGATATAATACAGCTCACTTTACGAGCAAGGGTGTTGAAAAGACAGTTACCGGCACACATCGTTCGGTGTGCCAAGCATTGAATTTTTTGGTTGAGGTTCGTAGAATTCGCTAAATGTCATGCCATGCCTCTCATCCTAAGATAACCGGCACCGACGAATTAATGTGCCCTCCGGTGCGCAGAAGATCTCAGTAGTAATTGCTAGTAGCGGTAACCCATGCAAGTAATGACTGCGGGGAAAATATCTTAACCTTTAGAAGATCAGCAATGAGTAGGCAAACTAAGAGTTGGCGCTTCATTTTCTCCTCTACTTACTCATTACACATTTTTTTTGTTTTTTACCTATTCTTATTTATTGTATATGATATATTACATATATTATATACCTAGTTTAAATATATATATATGCTATGACCACAATCTCACATGTTGGTAAGTGCTGATCAGCCGAGGATGGTAAGCAGGCATAACCTAGAAAGGGAACTGGAGAACAGTTGCCGAAAAACCGTTAGTTATTTTCTACTTGAAGGCGGTAGTTAGCAAGGCGCGCATTCTTAAAATGCCCTACGACCTTGTGGTGAACTCGCAGCCGCGGGGAGCCATCAATGTTTCAGAACTACTTACAAGTTTATTAAGTTTTGACAATGTAAGTTTACGCACATTTGGAAGAAACAGTGTAACAAGGTATCTACACCCTGTACCTACATGCAACCATTGTTTTAGTTTAGAGTATCAACGTCGCTTTCTACTGGCTGTTATTAAACAAATTATATACATATGGCGCAATAATAGTTGAGGTAATCATATTAATCGCTAACTACCAACATAATCTACCCTCAAGACAGAAATGTTCGCATTACTGCTCCGGTTTGAAGAGTATGTTTGGGTGGCGGTGAAATTACCGCCACATGAGACCTCACGTCTCAGGGTTATGGGAGCAGTTCATTTCGTCTTCATGTTCATGCATCTGTTATGGGCAGGTTACCGCTTAACAATAGGCGGGCCACGTCCACTATAATAAATAGATGTAAACCCTGTAAATAAGTTTCGTGATAAAAAAAATTTCAAATAGTCATCACGACACTTCTGTATTTTATTTCCAGAAATTAGCCCCCTCTAAAGCGGAATCCGTGCCCGTCGCGGGTGTGGGTCAAGTGGACCGAGCTCAAATAGCGCAACAGATGGCCGCTGCGCTCATCGCGCAAGGAAAAACTGACGTCACTTCGGAAGAACTGGCCCAACTCGTGGATGCCGTCGTTGGCATGGCGGAGGCCAAGAAACGCGAGGCCGAAGCCACTAAGGTCGAGCCAAAGCCCGCACCCCCGCCGGCTGTGCGGCCGCCCTCGGTGGTGCGGAAGACTCCAGCGGTATCCAAGTTGAGTGGGACTGCCACCGCATTGCAGATGTTGCAGTCTGCCTATGACGAGAATGATAAAAAGTAAGCATGTTATCAACGAGTTTGTTTTCCTTTAATTTGTTTTAACGCTCCAATATAACATGCTTTCATCATCTATGATTCTTGAGGTCATCACTCGCCATAACAACACAGCTCTAATACAGCACATAATTTGCAATACAAGGCAGGACTTTAATCTTGAATCTC
Source organism: Plagodis pulveraria (assembly GCA_963890685.1). Classification (NCBI taxonomy): domain Eukaryota; kingdom Metazoa; phylum Arthropoda; class Insecta; order Lepidoptera; family Geometridae; genus Plagodis; species Plagodis pulveraria. Next base: position 11,230,257 of record OY982950.1, read on the forward strand.
GGTCCCAAGTGATTTTGATTCACACAATAGCGCTGATAGGTCCCGTGTGAGTATCAGAGGTTAACCCCTTGAACAATCAAGAAAACACGTTCACTGCCAAAAAAGTGCTTTTAACCTCACTCCAAGATTTTCCCTTACCTTGGCGAATAACATCAGCATTTTGAGTCGACATATCGAGGTCCAGTTTAGGAGTCATTTGGAGAGCAAAGCGGGACTAACTTCTAAAAAACTCGGTGTACTCAATAGAGCAAAGCAGTACGCTACGCGTAACCAATCGTCTTTTGTTAGGCTGCATATGGAGTGGCCAACCGCACTTTTATAGATACGTGGAAGTTTCGTACTAGTCGATTTCGTCTGTTTCTGCCACGCACGTACTTGTAAGTTGTGGAATGTTCTTCCACCTCAGGTTTTTCTTTTAGTCTAAACCGCTTCAAAAGAGGAGTTAATTGAGTCCTTTATCTTAATGGTAGGCAACGCACCACTAATGCTGCGGGTATTACAGGTGTTCATAGGCGGCGGTGACCACTTGCCATCATGTGAACCGTCTGCTTCTTAGTCAGTCAGTTTTGTACAAAAAAAAAGAAGCGTATCGAAAGTGGCGCCGCTAGTTCTCTCACTCGCACACATATCATATGTTGCAATAAATACTCTAGCAACTTTGGTACGACCTATAAAAGTATTGCGTCTCTTAAAAATCGAAATGCATATTATATCATTTCTATTATTATCTTAGTGATCACTTTACAGACCAGAAAAAGAAGACGCGATGGACGCAATGGACGGTCTATCAGACTCCGATTTAGAAACTCTGTTGAAGAACTTCAACGAGCTATCAGCTGAGGAGCAGCATAGCCTCATTGCATATCTCAAGAAGCTGGAAGCTAGAGAGCCGCAGCGAGTAGAGCGACTTAGACAGTATGTGAGCTCCGCCGCAACGTCTGCGCCGCCGCCCGCAGCCCCCGCCGCTACCGAAGCACCGCCAGTGCAGAAAGAACCTAAGACTGTTACCATCGAGAGTGACGATGACGATTACACTGTAGAAGAGGTGAAAATAATCCACTTTTTTATTAGTTATAGACCTGTTCACACATACAGGCCCCTTTTCAGTTATTTTTTGACGCGCATTTGTACTGATAGGCCTCCTCGTACACTACGTATTTGTGCGAAGTATGACAACAAAATGTTAAATATGATCGCGAAGGAAGGTAGTACCTGTTGCAACTATACTTAAAAAAAATTGGAGCCTTTGTAAAGTGAAAAGCTCTGTTGATTATAGGAATAGTAAAAGTCGGTTGTTTATAATGCTGCATAGAAACTGAGGATCTATTTTTTTTATATGAAGTAATACGACGTACAAATCGGCCATGTCGTGGTAAGCGTCACGGCTGCCCATTGCAGTTGCGGCATAGTATAAAGAGTGAGGAAGTAGGCCATCTCCGACCCAATTCGCGATATAATTACCTACCATACTTGCCTGTCTCAGGGTTGTTACTTATTTATAGTGTATGTACTCGTATATGCTAAATTTTAATTCAGTACCTAGAAATAGTCTAGGGCCGGGAAGTTGTGTTTTTTACTTGTGTTGTCTGGGTTCAGGGTTAGTGAGGTCGGTTTTATACCTAAACGATGATAACACCTTTCACGATGAAAAAAATACCGACTGGCGATACCTATGTGGGTGCGGGGCCAGAGACGTGCGACGCGGGGCATACCTAATACAACAAAAAAATTAAGTAGGCATCATCAAGTAAAAATCATAGGTATGCTAGAATAAGTGACTTGCTTACCTTTCCTGTTCAGTAGGTAATCTGAACAAAGACAGCTCTGGAATCTATGAATTATTTAGACAGCCAAACACACATCAATAAGTTCTCATGCGATTATCAAACATTTTTCATTTATTTAGCGGTGCCAAAAAGCCGTGACGCGCGAAACTTGTTCGTTGTTAGCCCCAGCTGGCGCACTGAGAAAGGGGTCGAGATTGTGTTAGTGTGCGTGCGGGACGCATAGATACTATGGCGCACACAAAACAAGCCGCGCGCGGTGCGTTTGTATGAAAATAACTTACTTCCCACTCCTTCTACTATGGTTGCGGTGTCACCATTCTCATTCTGCTCGGCCCTGCACTGCGCTCCATTCCAAGACAAGAAGTTAGTTCTTATATTTTGTTCGTCTAGTAATTTTACTTGCTACAGTGCCCTTCACGCCTAAACGTAGTAGTTTTTGCACTCTACTGTTTCGAGGCATTTGAGACTGAGGTTACTCAACACGAATTTTTGCTAAAGAATTATATTTGATACGAAACATTTTCATAATTTCCAGGTGTTGCAGTCGGCGACTCTAAAAGTCAAAGAAGATCAGATCCGAAAAGAACTAGACGTAGTCAAAAAATCGTTAGAATCCAGAGAGGAAATAAAAGAAGCCCCACCTAAACAAATACAAGTTGCCCCTAAACTGGACCTCTTGAAACATATGTCCTCTGCATCAGATTTATTTGCGCTGGTTCAAGCTTCGATTAAGGCGACATCTGCTGTCGCTCCTGCGGCTAACACACAGACTATTCAAGTAGTCGCAAGTAGCAGCCAACCGCGTTTATTTGGAGATAAACCGGAAAGACCCATAGAACAAGCGAAACCGCAGAATTCTTTAAGTCCAATCCCCGCCGGTGCAACTGATGAGGCTCATTATGATATGCCTAAAGATCCGATAATCCCCGCAAAAATCCAAATATCATTCGATAAAGATTATCAAAATGAAGATTTCAATCAAAATGAGTCATATGATCAAGACCAGCAATGGAATCAGGGGCAAATAAATAATACACCAGATGACAGAATACCTCTAATGCGAGAACCAGGACATAATAACTACGGTGACAGTGGACAACCACATTACAGCGATTCTGAACCGAATCAGTTTGGCGAAGGACCTAATTCGGGCCCCAATCAGTTTGGACAAGGACCTAATTCAGGCCCCAATCAGTTTGGGCAAGGATCTAATCTAGGCTCCAACCAATTTGCGCAAGGACCTAATCCAGGCTCAAATCAATTTGGGCAAGGACCTAATTCAGGCTCCAATCAGTTTGGGCAAGGAGCTAATTCGGGCTCTAATCAATTTGGGCAAGGACCTAATTCAGGCTCCAATCAATTTGGGCAAGGACCTAATTCTGGCTCTAATCAGTTTGGGCAAGGACCTAATTCAAGATCCAATCAATTTGGGCAAGGATCTAATTCGGGACCCAATCAGTTTGGACAAGGTACTAATTCGGGTCCCAATCAGTTTGGGCAAGGGCCTAATTCAGGCTCTAACCAATTTGGGCAAGGACCTAATTCGGGCCCCAATCAGTTTGGGCAAGGGCCTAATTCAGGTTCTAATCAATTCGGCAAAGGACCTAATTCAGGCCCAAACCAATTTGGGCAAGGACCTAATTCAGGCCCCAATCAATTTAGGCAAGGACCTAATTCGGGCCCCAATCAATTTGGGCAAGGATCTAATTCGGGCCCCAATCAATTTGGGCAAGGACCTAACTCTGGACAGAATCAATATGATCAGCGACCTAAACCTGGTCCAAATCAGTTTGGACAAGGGCCTGGACCTAATCAGTTTGGGCAAGGACCTGGACCTAACCAGTTTGATAAAGGGCCTGGACCTAACCAGTTTGATAAAGGGCCCAATCAATTTAAGCAAGACTCCGATCAGTTTAGTCAAGGACAAAATAATGAATGGCAAGGAAGCCAAGGGCAGAATGACAATTGGCAGGCTCCCAATCAGTATAATCAAGGACAAAACCAGTTCAACCCAGGAGCAAGAGGTAACATGAAAGGAAGAACGAACGACAATTTTGGTGGTCGACCGCAGGCGTTCGATAACATGAATCAGCAGCAATTTGGAAACAACCAAAATAATAACTTTAGAGGCAGGGGCGGCGGCCGAGGTAATTTTGGCGGCGGAGGACCGATGAGAGGACGAGGTCGAGGCAGATTTTAGATTCACAGAGATCTGTAAATAATGGCTAGTGTACATTGTGTTGAGAAGGCTAGACAGCTGACTTTCTGCATTTTCTTTGAGCCACTTGCAAAGTTATATTTTATTACTACGACAAACACTGTATGCATTGGTTTTTACATGTATGCTAGCTCACTTTACATAGCTAGCTAGCTATAAAAATAATACTATAAAATTTATTATGTCTTAAGAATGTATTACTGATAGGACATTCATTTTTCTTGGAAGATGTAGTGATAATAAATTTAACCTAATTTTAATTGTAAAAAAAAGACTTTTCATTTCATTACAACCTATTTATTTACAATGAATATCTTCGTACAAGAACACGATTTTTAGTCAACAGACAAAAGTACCCTAATAAGTTCCCATTTCTAACAAGGCATCAATTTGTTCAGTCTCAGGTATGATATCAATTTCGGCAGGTTCTGACTTTATTTTACCTCCAGCTTTAGAGTCCATACTGAAGAACCTAAATAGTTTTGAGAGGTTTATGACAGAGTAAGCCGAGTGAGTTAGGGCATCTTCTACTATCTCTTTTAGAACTTGGAATGCTGATGTTATTTGAGGTGTCAACCGTGCTTCTGAAAATAAAAAAAATATATTAAGTCCATTAAAACAGAGTTAGGGAGGAAAGAATAAAAAAAATAAACCTTATACTTACTGGAATTATTGTTTTTGCTGAGATCAAACAAGAACAGGAAGAAGTTGATCTGGAGATACAGATCTTTTTCCGTATACTCTCTGAACATAACTCCTTTTTCACACAGCCTACAAACTGGATATCCTCCGGCGAAGGTCTGAGGAAGCCGCGCAGTGCGGTGGCCACAGGCGGGGTCTTCACAAGACAACCAACCCGCGTAATACTGCGCGTGATACTGTCGTATTTGTAAACTCAACTGATTTTGCACCGATGCTATGTAGTCCACCGGTTTCACAGAACACTTCTCGTTCTGACACTGATCTAAGAAGGTAACACTTTCCTTATCTAATTTCACGCAAGTTTCTTTTATTCTGTTCTCGGTTTTGCAATTTTCATTGACACATACAAAAACGAATTCTTTGCACTGTCTGTACTTTTCTTGTTCGTTTTCTACCTCGTAAGTTTCTGTGTTTGATGTTTCTCGTTTTATCATTTGCTTATAACCTGAAGGGTCTAAGCCCAAGCAGTCGGCGACTCGTGCCGGATCCATCCCTTCAATAGGCTCACAAATTCGAGATATTACAGGATGTAACTGATGAGCTAAATAGTACTTAAAATCTACTTTTAAATGTTCTGAATTCTTAAGCTCTTCTATGTGATACGCTCTTTGCGTCGCTGAATTAGCAGTTCCGTCTTCACAGATAATATAAGGCACTATATCTCCCTTTTTAAATCTTCTACTGTTCTTGATGTTGAGTCTCAATGCTACTTGAACATGAGGCTGCGAGCTTTTATCTGCATATTCGTTGGGATTCTTAGTCAGCTGTTTTGTTATTGTTAACATTGATAAAGGCATTTTACCGCTCATTAAATCATCTTTAAGTTTAGTAAGATGTGCTTGTATGCTTTCTAATCGTTCGTCGGCTGTTTGTTCAGAAAGGATTTGGCTCAATATAAATTTGCCAGCTTCAGCAGCGAGTTGTGACCAGTCTCGACGCACGATATCTAAACCCTTGTGCTCGTGAGTGAATATGAACTCTCCTTTTTTGTCTCTACTTATTAATACAGCTGCATATTTCTTTTTCTTCAGCAGCAATAGATACCTAAATACTCCATCTATATCCAGCTCGATTTGTTTGTATTTTTTGTTAATCTCTTTCTTCAAATCAACTCCGATTTTAAAAACGTTGTCATAATCCAAGCAGTTAGTGTTAATCATCAAACTGTCGGTATCGCCATACACAACGTCGTAGTTGGCTTTTTGGACGATTTCTTTGGTATCCATGAGAATTTCTCTACCTTTCATGGTGACAAGAGCTGCCAAAGGTTTAGCATAAAATCTGGAATGGGTAAAGCCCAGACAACCATACATCGAGTTAGCAGTCAGTTTTAAAGCTGTTTGGCGGATGTTATATTGCATGTATTGATCTTTTGCCAAATCTGGTACTTTCATTAATTTCTTGACTTCTCTTCTACTTTCAACTAATTTACGGATTTGTGTGGGTAGAACCCCAAGCTCCGTGGTAGGTTTCGGCAGAACCAGATTAGCGACGTCGTCATCTGACGCTGACGCGCTTTTCCTCTTGATAGTGGTAAAGCAAATATTGTACTCTTGAATAATACTTGGGTACAGCGAGTTAAAGTCCATTAGAAGAATTAACTTGTCGTAAAATCCTTTCTTGGGATCTAACACTAGACCTCCAGAGTAAGCAGCTTTCTTTTTCCCTTGTTTTTTTGAAACATTATTAGCTGCAGATTCTTCCTGGTCCTCAAGGCTTGCGTCTTCAGCCGCTGCAGCTCTTTTACCGTACATCTTATCTGGGACAATATAGTTTTTCTCTGTAAAGGCGTGGAGAAGCAGAAATTCATTTCTCTCCGATCTGCCTCCCATCAATGTTCGAGACATGATGTTACCCGCTATTTGCGTTATTTGAAGTGCTAGTGGAATGACGTTTAGCTCGCACATCATTTTTAATATGTATGAGGCATCTTGCATACTCAGTGATACAAGCTGGAACAAGTCTCGGCTGTTTTCGTAATACCGCGGGAGATCTTCAAGGGCAACGTCTACGCGTTCACCTTCTTTCATTTTAAGAACATTGACGCAAAGTGTTTCCAAATCGAAACTTCTCGCTCTGATCAACTCCATGGCTGAAAGCTTTATATCACAAACTAGTCGCCCAAGGAATGCATCTTTCGCTGCAAATTTTCGCTGTGGTGCGTTAGATCTTTTTAATCTTCCCAAACGAGACCAATTTGGTATGTGCAAGTCCAGAATGTTTCCGATGAGCAAGTCTTGCTGGAAGCCTTGAAGATCATGGCCGACTACTAGGTCGGGGTCAAGCTTCCAGAATTGCACCATAAAGTAGTTAAGAAGCTCGCGCTCTGTATCACATTTGGTTAGTTTTGTGGCTTTGTATTGCGGCAGGGACTGTTTCAAGTCTAAAGGCCATATTTCGTTGCATTTTGTCATCACTGAAAATAAATGTATTTTGAAAACTTCTAAATATAATATTGATTTGTTGATAAATAATAATTTTCTATTAAAACTTACCACAGAAATGCTGTTGAAATGGTGGGTTCGGGGGTGGTTTGTGAATTGGAAAATAGTTGTGAGTGAGACAACTCAACATTAATATTTTGGTTTTTCTTGTTTTAGAGTCCATTGTTGTTCTCATATTGATCTGAGAAAAAGCAATATACATAAATAACATCACTCAAGTATTAAAGTTAATATTATAATGAGAAAGTTCAGTAAATAGTCTAAGTTTATCACTCACAGCAGCTATAACAATTGGTGGAGGCTCCAAGTCCGAATCATTTCTAATCACAGTGACATGGTCAATCTTCTCACAAGCAGCCTCTAGCTTGCACCATGACACTTTTGCTTGCACTGCTTCAGGCTGTTTGATTTCCAACCAGCACGGTCCTTTGATCTTTCTATCGAGAAGGAAGGTTTCCAAAGAGGAAGTGTTGGTCCCAAATATATGCGAGAATGTAAGGTGCTTTTTATTCATGGATGGAGGTGGAAAGGACGCCTGCAAATTGGTTTTTAATTAAAATTTTCTTCCAAACAATATTTGACTTAACAGAAAGGTTTACGCATTGTCCTGTTGAGCGACGGAAAGCGCCAATTTGCAACCCGATACGACTTATTATGATACAAATATATACACTGATCAGCGCGATTACATAGGCTTCATGTAGGAACAGCTACTTATTCATATTTATTTTATGCTTTGAATTGCCGCCCCATTAACTTACATAGGACAATGGGTAAACAAGATTGTATTATTTACTTTTATCATATCATATTTTATGCATTTTCAATTTCGACTATTTAACTTACCGAATATTTCACCTCCAAATAATCAGACTGAGCAGGTATATCAGGCATGTTAAAGCAGTAGTTCTTAGTGACCTTTCGAGACTTGAACTCCTTGAGACCCAGCTCACTAGCCACTGTATTGTTGAACTCTTCATACATATTCATCATGGTAACTTCATGGTCCGTAGGTTCTAAAGTTACTGCATCCAGTTTCTGGAAAATACCGAAGTTTTAGGGGTGAATGTCTGATTAATTTATTTATTAAAAGGAATGTAATTTATCTATCTATATGGATATATTTAAATTAATTTATTTGCAGGATTATAGGTAGTTTAGATACATATCTTAGAATTATTATAATGAATTGTGCCCACTATATTTCTACCCTTAATGGGTGTGCAAAATTCAGTTTACATGTCAGTGAAACGTACATATGAATTAAATTATTTGGAAACTAAATACAACTGTATTCGAAAACCTAAGTAACCTAAGTTGTAAAATATGTAGGTATATGAATTAGATGTCATATACCTACACATTAACGTCAATATTGTTTATTATATCATTTAGCCATGCTATATCCAAGTAAATATATCTGTACTGTATCAGCCAGATCATCTACTGCTGAAGGCAGCCTCATCCATTAAGTGGGGTTATGCTAGGCAAGCGGCTTGGGGATCCCAGTCTAAGACTTCCAAGTGGTCCTTCAGAAGGCACTATGGTCTTCTGTTATTTTTCCCTTTGTCTCCTCTTATGACTCCCACAGATAGATATGCAATTCTAGCCTGGTACCCCATGGGGTAAGTTAATATATAATTCAGGGTTAAAGAGATCAACCAAGTACTTCAGTGTAAATATAACAAAATCATTGTTATACTTACATATTCTCGAGGCAAAAGGAACATTTGCCGATTGACATTCCTAACAACCACACAGCATGATACACAACCTTCCTTTCTATTATTTGGCTTAACAAATACTTTTCCAAAGAGATAAACGACTCCAGGCTTCACAAATCTATCTTCCCATGCATCCAGCCAGTAAAATTTGAGTACTTTCTCGCCATTTTCATTAGTAGTTAGTGGAAGTTGGCCATCTGTTTGAATAGTAGCTGCTATTTGGTTTTCACCCATCTGATCTGCCCATGTACTGGTTAAAGGTTTCAGTTCTTTCGGTGATTCTTTCTTTGTCGGAAACATTTCGAATTCATCATTAAACTCATCAGCTACATCAGTAATGGTGTTCGCTGTTGATGGCAATTCTTCTTTTTTAACATCAACTTGAGTTTGAGGTGCTTTATTCTGTGCATCATTACTAAAATCATCATCAAAGTCAAGGTCTTGTGTGTGAAACTCTTCAATATTCTGTGTGGCAGAGTCTTCTAACTCTTGTTTTATATCTTTATCTATCTTCCACTCTGGTTTTTTCTGAGGAGGTTTATTGATTTTGTCTTCTTCACCATCATGAATCTGAAAGAAATATCAAAAAAAGTCTAATAACTTGATTTAGATGTATGCAAAAATATCAAATAAAAAAAAAGTATATAGTTACAGTATTTTTTTCTGGTTTAGTTGCACTGTTGCTGCTTTCACCATTGAGCTGAAAACAGATCAGGCTTATGAAATGAATAGAACTTGCATCAACTGATGTTCCCCAATCACCTTACTTGAGACAGTCACATAGCTCAGAGACAGTAAGAGTTTATCAGCCAGTTGTAGGTGCAAATCAGGGCATGAACTTCAGCTTTATATAATTTGCCTGGGTTAGCTATGTTTATATAAAATCTTTATGGGCATTGTTCAGGGCTCTGCAGGTGCACTATCATGCAGATAGGTACAGTGTTGATTGTTGGCTTACACCAAGCTTAGACTAAAATTTGCAACAGAGCAAGTCACTGTTTTTTAATGTTTAGGAACAGGCACCAGGCCCACCTGGTGGTAAACGGCAACCTCTGCCTATAATAGATGCATTTTATCACAAGTGACCAACTGCACTACGCCTATCAAACTGGGACAAAGTTGTTAAGTCTCATCTGCTTACATTTCACAGCACCCATACCCTTCAAACCGGAACACAGCAAAAAAATCGAAGCAATAACTTTGTCCCAGTTTGATAGGCGCAGTGCAGTTCACTTGTGACAAAATGCATCTGTTATAGGCAGAGGTTGCCGTTTACCACCAGGTGGGCCTGGTGCTTGTTACAAAATGATTACATAAAAACCTTTAAAGTATCAATATAAAGTAAGAAGGCTGTGAAATTAATACTTACAATTTTCTCCTCTTTAAAAATTGTATCTTTATTTTGTGTAACTGCAGTAGGCTTTTTCACAGAAGAAGACAGGCTCTTGAAGTAGTTCTGTGCATCTTTTTTGCTGGACTCAACAATATTTCTTGGGGCAACAGGTTTGGGTTTCAACACTGTGGCAGCTACATTACTATCCAGATCTGACATGATATCCGACAGAATATTATCTTCAGATATTTTTACATCCTGAAACAAATACAGGTATATTATATAATATTTAAGTAATTTAACTACATATGCACAGAAATTATTATCTTTCTCAAAGGTTGTTTGAATACAAGTAAAGAAGAATTAAAATGACAATATAAATAGGATATGCGTCCCAATATGGTAGGGAGACTGGAAAGAAAGTAGAACCTTAATAATAGCAGTTTAATATTTGTATTGAACATATTATTTCCTGAAAAAACTTTTTCTAAAACTTATCAGAGCCTATGCTCAATGCGACTCGTCATCAAAATGCTAGCACCTATTTGGCTCAATGAGTAGGCATTGTAATCTAATGAGCTAATGCTGCCAGACTGCTACACAACACGGATGGGATATCTTATTAAAAGCAGAATTATTATCAAACATACCTCTTTTTTCTTTGTTGGCATAGCACCTAGAAGGTTTCTAATATTTCCTTTAGCTGATGGTTGGGCTGACACTTTAGCTTTCCGTTTCTGCCCTCGACCAGACTCTTTACTATTTGATGCAACATATGTATCATCTTCATCATCATCAAATATTTCCCGGCCATCTTCAACATAGCCTGTTCCATCTGTGAAGTATAAGCAATCATGTAAGTATTTGATGAGTTAAATCAAAGAGAATAAAGAAATTCGCTGCAGCACTGTTCTGCGCATCAGTAAATGCGTTAGGTAGTGTTGGTCGTTCAGCTACCGCGGCGTCACGCCTCTGTAGTGTAGTGCGGTCCCAGCTTTAGAGACGCGTGGATAGCGTTATGCCGTAATATGTAAGCTTGTTAACATATTCATTTTCTATTACATGTTTGCCAATAAATTAGATTTATGGTTTTTCATGCAATATTTTTCAATAGATTGGAATTACATTCTTTGAAATAATATTATATAATTTAAAAGTTGGTATAATAATGCGCCGAAAAAGAAGAAACGGATTACAAGTTTTTTTTTTTTATTTAAATTAATATGGTAGTTAGATATAGCTAAGAATTAAAGGGCTATGAAAAGAAACGCACCCACCATCCAACAGATTTGAAATAAGTGTAATTTGAAGAGTCTAGTAGGATGGATATATTTTTACTATGGCGACATATTCATATAGTGTTTTTTATAAACCTATTTTCGTTTACCTACACATTTACTTAGTGTGCAATAAAAAGAATTTGTGATCTTAGTAATATTTTCATATAAGGTTACGTAACTTCCCCATAGGGTGCCGGGCTAGATTGTCACCCCCCATTGCTACCTGTGGAGTCGTAAGAGGTGACTAAAGGTAAAATAGCCGAAGGTGGGCAGTGCCTTCTCAGGAACTGATTTCTTAATCTGCAATCCCCAAGACGCCTGCCAAACGTGGGGATTATGACAAATCCTCCCATAATGGGAGAGGCTTTGTTCAGCAGTGGACTATCCGGCTGATACAGTAACTATCAATTTACAGAGAAACCTTAAAAAAATAATTCTTGTATATTATTCAGTGGAAACCTAGCAGGCCTAATAACATTGCACAATACAAAAATAGTTACACGCTTATAGCGTCGCATATGAACCAAGTATTTTTTTATATAGAATCGTCCTTGTTTACGTGAAATATGCTTTCGTGTTTGTGAAAAAAATTATTTGGTTTGAAAATAAATACATTATTGGTGAAAAAAAATTTAAAATTATACACTAACCCAATAGGTTTTGCAACTAACACAGGTACTTTAGGCTCCCAATAAACAGATTGGCACAAATCCCATGAATGTTATAGGGTGGGAATGGGGTCCATACAAAATCCCCCATGGTCCTTTGACTTTAATTTTTTTTTATGACTTTTCAAGACTATTCTCTATGTCCTTGTTCACTCCACTTCTACGCATTCTTATCACACAAGAACTAACTCTCGCATAGAGAAAAGTAATTTACAGATTGCGTAGGAGCGAAGAAGAAGTATACACGTGTTAGCGAGATTGGTCGAAGTTTTATGTAAATTATTCAACGTTTTGGACTCTATTTTTACCCCTGAGGCATATTTAATCTTTTGTGTTGGTGGCGGTGAGTTTTTGTGTTTGTTTTTGTTCGTAATCAGGGGAAATGGAGCCCATTTCCCCTGATCCTCCGCCGGATCCTCCGGATCTGGACTTAACTTTAGCGCCGACAACGGCTACAAAAAGACAGCGAACGGACGAGGATAATCCTTGTCCGAGCAAAAAACATATAACTAACAGCGAAGTAGCATCAGCATCCATTCAAACTGTATACACCCATCCATCTATGGTAGTTGATGGACTCAGATCCTACGAAACAACTGACTCGGGACCGTTCCTGGTTCATGTTTCCAAGGTCGTGACTGACCAAGCAGCAAGCACTGAGATCAGACCTATCAAATTTGGTCAGTTCTTGTTTAATAACAAAATTGATAATATATGCCACGATGGCGTCAAAAGAGTGGGCCGTAATAAGATTTCTATCACCTTCAATTCTGCATTGGGGGCGAATAAGTTCCTTAATAACCAAATACTGAAACTTTGTAAGTATGAGGCGTTCATCCCAACATACAATGTGACGCGCATGGGGCTAGTCAGGGGTGTACCCGTAGAATGGTCTATGGACAGTTTCGTTGAATCCCTACAAATTCCTGGATACTGCACCCACATCATTAAAGCTAGACGCATGAACCGAAAGGTTAAAACTGACAATAACATCAAGTGGGAGCCTACACAGACTGTAGTGCTTACCTTTAGGGGTCAACAACTTCCTCCACGAGTATATTCATACTACTCTTCATTAACTGTAGAACCATACCAATATCCCACCATACAGTGCATGAATTGTTGCCGTTTCGGCCATATCAAAGCCCAATGCCGCTCTAAGCCAAGATGTTTTAAGTGTGCTCAACCGCATGTTGGAGATGAGTGTAATGTCCAAGAAATTAAATCCACCTGCCTATACTGCTCAGCAAATCACTTTTCAACAAATAGATCTTGTCCGGAACAAGACAGACAAAAATCAATTAAAATTATGATGGCCCGTGAAGGAATTTCTTATCAAGAAGCCTCTTCCCTATTCCCTAGTGTACGCAAAACTTTCTCAGAAGCGGCTAAGGCTGCTCATGCCCCAAATTCTCTTCCGTCTGAACAAATTACTAACCCCCCAATTCAACCCTCCCATTCTGTGATGTCTTACAAAAAAACTGTATCCACGCTCCCCAAACCTAGACCACCACTTGGTAAATCTTATGACAGAACTGCTCATCAAAATATTGTTGCCGAAGTCCCATCCTCTCTTCCTAATGGATTTGCCCTCCAAACCTCCCAAGCCCCCTCATCCCCTCGTGAGTAATCACAAGATCAGCTTCTTGTGCAACTCCTCACTATTATAATTAGTATTATATCACAGAACTCTTTTAATTTACCGTCCAACGTTGCCCATATGATTACCCAACTCTCATCTTTAATCGGCCATAATGGACCAGTGCCCAATCATCCAATGGAATGCGCACAGTCTTCAACTGAAGAACCATGAAGTTTACCATTTGATAGTTAAGTATTCCCCCGTCCTGATGGCCATCTCTGAGACATGGCTGAGGCCCGGATCTCATTATCGAGTTTCGGGCTTCTCCTGTCTTCGGGATGATCGTCAGGACGGGTATGCAGGCTGCGCCCTGCTTGTTAAGCGTAGCTTAACATTTACACAGATCACCTTACCCGCTCACAGCTCCGAGTTTAATGCTGTAGCTGTTCGAGCTTTTAACATATCATTTTTATCAATTTATATTCCTCACCCCCATCCTTACCTCATTCCCGATATCCTCTTAATTATTTCATCCCTCCCTCCACCAATTATTTTAATGGGTGACCTGAATGGTCACCATACTTCCTGGGGATCTCACCATTGTAGTCCATTTGGGTATGCACTTCTGGAGATGTTCGATGAAGCGAATCTCTGTGTTTTAAATGATGGAACACCAACACATAGAGTCCTGCCATCCCAAAATCCAAGAAGTGCAGTAGACTTAACTGTTTGTTCTCCATCTCTAGCTTCAGTGCTGACTTGGGAGGTACAGCCTCTTACCTATGGCAGTGATCATTTCCCAATAGTCATCAAACTTCCTCAAAGATGCCCCCCACAGCCATCATTAAACCCCCTCTTGAAATACAGGCTTTCAGGAGCTGATTGGGAAGCTTACTCAAACTCTCTAGATAGTAAAATGGACTTGATTCCAGATCTCTGTACTGAGAATTTTATCATGTGCTACACAAAGTTTACTGAAAGTATTATTAGCACCGCTGATGAATTTATCCCCCTCAAAAAACCTTGGTGTATGAGATCTTCCCCTTACTGGTGGAATGTTGAATGCACTAGGGTAGCCAGAGACAGAAATGAGGCCGAAGAGAACTACAACAATGCTATGACTGAGAGGAATTTCCTGCTTTATCAAAAAATTGCAGCAAAAACTAGAAAGTTAGTTTCTTCAAGAAAACGGGAAAGTTGGATCAAAATTTGTGAAAATTTGTCTCCTAATACACCTCCATCTGTAGTGTGGAAGCTCATTCGCAAATTTAGAGGTTATTTTAACTACATTAACTCAACTTCAAATGATACTTCATCATGGATAGAAGCTTTTGCAGACAAGCTTGCACCTCCATTTGTTCAGATGGCTCTTTCCCTTAACATTCCTAACTCTCTACCATGCCTGGATACATTCAATGCCCAGTTCACCTATGAGGAACTGCAGGTGGCCTTAGATGGGCTGGTAGATTCATCCCCAGGAGTAGATGGAATTCCTTATTCTTTCATTATAAGAGCGACTCAGAAAACCAAACTATTGTTTTTAAATTTAATTAACAAATTTTATGAGCATGGTTGCATCCCAGAGACATGGAGCACCCAAATTATTATCCCCTTACTAAAGCCAGGCAAGGATGCTTCGGATCCTGACTCGCGACGCCCAATTGCCTTATCCTGTGTTTTAGCTAAAATTTCAGAAATCCTTATCAAAAACAGGCTTGAATGGTTGGTGGAAAGTAGGAAACTCCTGGCTAAAACACAATTTGGGTTTAGGAAGGGTATGAGCACATTTGATAGTCTCTGTATTTTAACAACTGAAATTCATCAGGCTTTTAAAAAAAAAAGAGTACCTCATAGGTGTTTTTTTAGATGTATCAGCTGCATATGACAATGTTCTTCTCCCTGTGCTCAGAGACAAGCTGTCACAGCTGAGTATACCCGCGAGAATGACGCGCTTCATTTGCTGTTTCCTGATGCAAAGATCTATCCTAATCAGAACTGATACCACTTTCCTTCTAAGCATATCAGCCCAAAAAAGTTGCTCTGTTGTTTATACAAGAAAGAAAGTCATTCCCAGTGTAAATACTATGTATAAAAATGAAAGTATTCCCCAACAAAACATAGTTAAATTTTTAGGAGTCCTATTAGATTCGAGACTGAATGGAGTTCCTCACTTCAATTATGTTGTTGAAAGATGTGAAAAAAACATCAACATTCTTCGCTCCCTCTCCGGAGTATGGTGGGGATCCCATCCATTCTCTCAAAAATTGTTGTATAATGCAATAATTCGCAGCCACCTAGATTATGGTTCATTTCTTTTAGATCCTGGCAACAAAGCTGCAATGGATAAACTTAATAAAATACAAGCCAAAAGTCTTCGCATAATCTTGGGGGCGATGAAATCATCTCCCATTAACGCAATGCAGGTAGAATGTGTTGAACCCCCCCTCCAGTTGCGCCGTCAATTTCTTTCTGATAGGTTCTATTTCAAATTAGTGCAAAATGCAGATCATCCTCTTATTGGAAGGATTGAAAAATTATATGACCTGTATCACTCCCTCGGATATAGGTCTGAAGAAAATCTCCCTTGTATCGTACGTAGCTTCTTGAAATACTCTCGACTCCCTTCTCCTGTAGCTCAGTTTCATGGTAACCCCTTATTCTTGACAAGTTATGAATCATTAATTTTCCAACCCTCCATAATTCTCCACTTTGGCATTGATAAGGACTCAATTGAACCCGCTAAATTATTCTCTCTAAAAATTCTGTCTGACTGGAAAGACTGGCTCACAGTTTACACAGATGCATCCAAAATGTCACAAGACAGTGACGCAGGGGTGGCTGCTTGGATTCCGAAGTATAGAATCATATTAAACAATAGATGCCCTCCTATAGCTTCAGTATTTACTGGAGAGTCTATTGCCATCTTAGAGGCTATTATGTATGTAAACTCACACAAGATACCTCAAACAATCATTTTTACTGACTCAAAAAGCTGCTTGCAGGCTATTCTTTCTAACCAATTTAAATGTAAATCTAGGTTCCCTATTATCTTAAAAATTAAAGAAGCACTATACCAAAACTTTCAACTAGGTCTAAAGTTAGTCTTAGCATGGATACCTGGCCATGTAGGTATCCCTGGCAATGAAACTGCTGATTCATGCGCCAAATCTGCGGTGTCTCAAGGCAACAGCGATTATTTTAAAATATATGCACATGACCTTGCTCTAACTTGTCAGCCTCAAATGCGGATTTCCTGCGATAAGTACTGGCAAAATTCTTTAATATCCAAGGGAAAATTTTATGGCCAACTTCAATATTCTATACCTACAAAACCTTGGATTTTTAAGTTTAAAAAAGTTAACAAAATTGCTACATCAACCATATGCCGCTTACGCTTGGGTCACTCATGTACTCCAGTCTTTATGGCAAAAATTAGAATTCGAGACCACTCGATCTGTGAATGTGGTCTTGATGAAGGTACTGCAGATCACATATTTTTCAATGCCCGATGCTCCGCCGTTCTCTCTATGATATGCTTCCCCCAGATATCCCCCGTCCTACTAACCTAAGTTACCTTTTATCCCTTGCTTTTTCCCCTTTGATTAACATTTTGATTAAATGTATAGTTATTAATAAGTATAGTATGTATAGTTGTTGTTATGTATAGTAATTAAGTTGTACACAGTTATGTGTACATGTGTAAAAAGTATATATAACCAGTATTATGTGAATGTCTTATTATATTTGTGATGTCCTGTATATGTCTTATGTGTTAATTTCAGATAAATATACCCAGACGCAAAATTGATGATCCTGGCTGAAAACACCGATCATCCTTCCTGGCACCGACCAATCTCCATCGTTTATCTTCTACTTAACCTATGTGTCATTGGCGAAATTGTGGCAAAGCCGCAGAGGCCATTAAATTAAAAATTGAAGTTGAAGTTGAAGAACTAACTCATTCAAAGTCACACCACACATACTTCGCAAAGCTCTAATCTCAACTGCATTTATTCAACTGAAATCTTCAGCTGCCATACCCAACTTTCACTACCATACTTCATATGCATATGTCAACCCCAATACTCCTCTATGCAATGTTATGTGCCTTTTTGGACATATTTTGGCAGGTATTACAGATATATATACATATGTATGGAGCTTTACTTGGATTTTCAGCATTCAGTCTCTTAACATCTCTATCATGCTTTCTATTTTTTGTAACTAATATAGAATTAGACAGTGGGAAGCCAGGTTAGAATGTTACCTCCTCATTTCTACCCCCAGGGTGTTGTAAAAGACGACTAAGGAAAAAATATCTACCCAGAAGGTAAAGCAATTTAATCAATTCTTATAAAAGGATTTGAGAGAACTTATCACTGAAAAATTAAAATGGCAAGAAAACATCACTGCAATGGTGAAGAGACGTCTTTCTGGTGACTTACTAATTATGGAAACAAACAGCATAATCATGTACAAATAGAACTTACCATGTTTTTTTTTTATGTTATTGACCAGACTAATGGTATTTGATGTGACATACAATACCATATTTTCTAAAAGCACACACAATACCATATTTTCTAAAACTGTGAATGTAGGGTCTCATATGCCATTCACTATTCCACATTTCTGAGAATTTCATACTTCATTCATCTGCATACGCATGGCTCAGTATCTTTTATAATGGTACTCATACAGCCAGCAAGGCAGATTGCATTGTCCAGTAGCTACCCAGATAGTCGGCAAGTTACCCAGATAGTCGGCAAAGTAGGTGGTTGTTTTGTACAATACTTGACAGTGAGTAACAGTCTTTGAAGGAAAGTCTGATCATGAAACAGTAATTGTAATTTTTTTTCCTGATTTGTTATAGTATGTTTTACGATTTCATTTTCTCAGTACTTTATATTTATAGTTCTTTTAAATTTTAGACATGTATTATGAATTTTAGACTATATTTATAACACTAGATCATTCTTTGAGTATCTTATTTACTCTTAGAATGATCAATATCATAATGTCAACACTGATCTAAATAATATTGAGCGCTAACCTATTGGTACCAGTGTAGGTATACCATTGCTACCAGATGGCTTTTGTCAGACTTCAAAATATAGTTTAACCAGAGTTCAATCAGACAAACCATGGATGTGGTTGAAACTATAGTCAGAGTTATGTGACATAATAAGGTGAGTTATCCCATAATATTTACTACAATTATAAGAGATTTTATTGTACGTCAATACTGACCATCATCTTCAATCCAGTCATCTTCTTGTCGTTGCAACACTCTGTCAGTATACTCCCTCTCATCAACTGTATCGTAAACGTTCTCAAGATCATCCACATCGTATTTGTTTTTTACGCCCTTTCCTTTCAGCTGTTTGAGCCTCTCAAATGCTGATAGTCTTCCGTGTTTATCTACTTTTTGTCTTTTGGCTCTTTGCGCAGCTGAAATCACAAGCACAAATTAGAGGTTGGTTTAAACAACCCAACAAGTCAATGAACGAGTTACATGTCTCAAATACTTTACATAATGAGTCTGCCATTTTTTCTTTAATTTCACCACTTAAAATCGCAATAGAAGCAGGTAGGAATGTTACATTACAAAAATTTATCTCAAAATAAATCAACACAACATTGCAAGAACTTTGTGAAGTTGATTGACGTTCATTTTCGCGGGTTATTTTTTAAAGCAAATGACACCACAGACTCCGTATAAACGGGCCGTTCGATTTGGGACTTCGTGAGCAAAAATATCGTTTTCGCTCACCGTTCGGATAGCTTTGAAAACGCTACAAATGACAGATAGGGCGTTCGGATAGCCTATCGGTGCCAAAAATAACACTCACAAACGCTAAATATGATCACACGGGCCGTTCGTTTTGGGACTTCGTGAGCAAAAATATCGTTTTCGCTCACCGTTCGGATAGCTTTGCAAACGCTACAAATGACAGAGAAAAGTGATATTTTTGACCCATGTCTTACCGTGGGATCGTTGTGATCGTTTTTTGACAACTGCTGGTCTGACAGTTGTATTTGGCGCGATTGAAGAGTTTCACAAGTTTTTTACATAGGTAACTAGCAGAAGCCATTAACAAAGAAATAATAATAATATAGGTACCTACTTTTTTGTTAATTTTAGGGATTGATTCCATATTTCGTAACGTGCAAAATGGTTTAAACATTGTCGGTTGTCAAAGTATGTTATATGCCGTTCGGATAGCATGCAGTAATTGGTGGTCAAAAATAGCAAAAGCTTCTATCCGAACGCTAATACACAAATGCCACTTTCGAAACTGCTACAAACGCAATCGAGCCAAAACGAACGCACTCAGAGAAAAGTTATATTTTTGACCCATGTCCTAACGTGGGATCGTTGTGACCGTTTTTTGACAACTGCTGGTTTGACAGTTGTATTTGGCGCGATTGAAGAGTTTCACAAATTTTTAAATAGTATTTATATTTTATGTAGTAGGTACCTATTTGTTTTGATAATTTTAGAAATTGATTCCATGTTTCGTACTGTGCAAAATTGTTAATATTGTCGGTTGTCAAAGTATGTTTTAAGCCTTTCGGATAGCATGCAGTAATTGGTGGTCAAAAATAGCGAAAGCTTCTATCCGAACGCTAATACACAAAAGCCACTTTTGAAACAGCTACAAACGCAATCAATACCGAGACGGATGACGGACGCACTGACGTTACTTTTCTCTATGCGCATGACGAGCCGCGCGGTGAGACGCATGTATTAGTGTGGCTTCTGCGTAATTCTGCGAATCTAAAACATACACCCGATAACCACGGGCGGCAACCATTGACGTATACTCCACTATATTAAAATTACCAAAAAAATAAAACAGCAGTATCTGCTGCTGGTACTTAAAACATACAGGCAAAAAAAAATTATAATAAAGTAAAAAAAAAAAACCAACGTTTACATAAATTTTTGGTCAAACCTCTTCATTGATTAACACACTAAGCATTTCATTCTCGCCGTTTCCTTCATTCATTAAGAAATACTACATGCACGCGGTTTATGCATGAATACGTATACATACGTAACTATCCCTACATAGAAATGTGTCATTCATAAACATAATTCGTCAACTCGCGACCTTGCTAGTTCATACCGATTATTTTTTATTTTGTGCGTTCGGGAATTATCGGATGTGTCGTCTCGCTCTTGTCACACGCACCGCACGCGCCGCCTTTGACCTTCATCCTTCCGAAAGAAAAAGCCGAAAGTTCAGATTTCAGTCATGCACCGCACGCGCCGATAAAATTATTTATCGTTATGGTACGCCGCGATTTGATAACCGCCATGATGATATTTCATCTAGAGAATACGACGATGTACCTGCCGCGGTATATCAATTCGAATGGAATGTTTACGGACTATGGAAAAAGCGTGCTTACGACCTATTTATGTCAGTAAGAACTGTGTCAACAGTGGATGAAAGTAAAGTGAACATGTTAAAGCAGTAATAATGTACTAAATGTAACGATGCGTTGGATGAAGTGAAAAACCTTGACTTTTTAATGTCACTACGAAACAATCATTTCAAACTTGCAATGGACAAAAAAGGTGAGACACTGATCAGATGATATAATAATAATGTAAGCAAATTGATACCTAGTTATTTAGCTCAGTGTAAACAAGCGGGTGAGATTATATTAACAGTCATCAATCGCCTAACCGCGGTCGTCATTGGTCAAACAAAACACAGATTGTTATGTTTCATATGAGCGTAGGTATGTTTTGGAACAGCTGTAATAGTTAACAATCGTCGTAAATATCCGTAATTTTAAATACGCGATGATAACCTTATTAAGCATAAAGTATATACCTAAGAGTCCAGTTGTTATTTAAATCCAAACAATTCACTAGGTACCTACAAATAATGTAAGCTAAGCCCATCAAAGTGTGAAAAGAAAGTTAAAGTCGATCTTTCATTTAATGCTTCAAATACCTACTAGTACAATAACAGACGTTTGGATTACCTACCGAAAAGTACACGCGCGACGCCGGAAATAAAAAAGAGAGATGAATATGTTTAATTTCCGCGTATCATGTGTTTTCATTCATTAAAAGTGTACTTATGTGTGTGATAGTTTTGTTTACTTAGTGTCCATAATTTTAGAAGGAATTTTCGAAATCTTCAACTATTCATAACTTTTTTACTCTAAAGTAATAAACAAAAATTACCAGTTGTACTTGTTTAGTACCGGCAGCAGATAGTACCATTTGATTTTTTTTGGTATATTTAAATTGAACGTGTATATACTAGACGCGAAATCACAAACAAGCAAAGTCGGACAGTGCAAATAAGCCGGTTGGAATCTTCTCACCCACACGCGACTGGGCACTCGTAGAGATTACACGCGCATTTCGTTACAATATTGCGTATTCAAAATGCCATCCTGCGTCTTAAGATACTGCAAAAACCATTCGGAAAGAACAAATAAAAGCGATGGAATCACATTTCACAAGAAAGTTCAGATTTTGGCATGAAACACGCCCCATTACATTATTATTTTGTCGATTTGTAATCGCACAAGGCCATGCTTCACGGCACAGCGTAGGCAGCCATGTTCACGTAGTGAAATTCATAGATTAAGTGGACAGATATGATAAAAAGCAACATTGAGTTAATTACCTATTTTTTACTCTCGACGAAAAAAGTTTGGCACAGGTCAAAAATCTTTCTGTTTATCATCGTAACTTCCAAATGGCTGGACCGATTGGGATTAAATAGTTGAAAAGTGACTTGATCACGTGCGATGTTAATTACTATTTAAAGCATTGCAATCCAACGGGGCAATGCTTCCTGGGTACACTGCCAACTGGTTGTGGGCGGGAGCATTTGGATTATCTGTAGGCCGGCAATGGCTTTTGGGTTGCCTAAATGCTTTCTGTGTAGTAGTAGCTGTAAAGTTGTATATAGTTTGTGATGTTCGATAAAAAAGGCATACGGCCTTTAAAAAAAATACTAGGGCGTTAATTACTCTATCCTTAATAAAAATCCGTATATCCGTTTTTTTTGCCTTAGCTTATTTTAATTTTCGTAACTCACGCTTGACAATTAACTCCGCAGTTTTATTTATCTAAAACATTAATATCATGAACCATCATTAACTTCTTTTAATCTATATTATGATATTATTATATTATGATACTATCAAAATTTAAATCTAGATTTAAAAAAATATATCACTTAATTAAATTATTAACACGTTTCTACTAAAAAGTTGTAACTGGAACCAAATAAACCTTTACTATTTTTTAACTTATATACTCTTCACAAAGTTTCGTAGGTACAAAAGCTATGTCCATTCTGTGTGCTGATAATCTTTGATTTTAGAAAGCATACGTCAGAGGTATTCTAGCGCTGCATGTTTGAATAGATTGGTTAGATGATGCAATTAGCTTTAGCGCTGTAAGCGAACTTTTGTAGGAAGCATTAGCCTACAAGCGTTGTAGCGCTGCGTGTCGTGATCGTTTGGTTAGACGATATAATTAGTTCTAGGCTGCAGTCTGATCTCGTAAAGCGCTGAAGCGCACTTAAGTTTAAAATTACCAAAAATGGAAGATAATTTTTCCCTAAATGACGGCTCTAGTGTAACGTTATCTCGATGGCGGCAAAGCACCGTAGACATGGCCTTTCCTACGGTCCATGATGGTGCGTGTTGTTCTGTATAGATCTTTAGATTTATCATCATTTCAAAATGCAAAGTTATAGAGAACGTTGCAGCTGCTGCGGCTGTGGTATTAATTAAAACCATTACCATAATATTATACGATCTAGTAAAAGGCAAAAGAAACCACGCAGCTGATGGGTATATGGCACACAACATAAGTCGTTTAATGTGTTTGCTGATACCCAAAAAAACAACCAGCAAGTTTAGTGTACCTACCTATATCTAATTTTATTTTCTGCTTGGACATCTCTAGTTAGAAGTGGGATCACCGCAGAAAATTTACAAATGACACATTCCATGTGGTTCTATCTGCACACCGGTGGGATCATGTATTATAGTAACTGACCTGCCGCCCCGTCTAGTAGTAGTCTGTGCTAAGACGGACGCGCTCGGACTGCGTAGCACGAGCCCGCACCGCACCTTTGCATTTACCGACTCGCGACGGATACGGCACACCGCTAATGAAGTGCCTGTGCTACCACGGATTTGACCTTTCCTACGGGGCGTAGCTGCGAGCGTCCGCTATATCGCGGGTCGTGGAAAGCCGCTTTAAACAGCACGCCTCTGCCTCGCTTCGCCACCGCTACATGAATAAAGCACCGTACAAAAGGAAACCTTCATTACTACACACACCTATATGTATTTAATATGTCATGACAAGACGCGCGGGGATGCAACGGCGCCCGCTCGGGTACAAACCCGGATTGAACTAGCTCAGTCCGGGGACAAAGTACCAAATTTTTGTATGTATCGTTTGTTTAATTAATAGGAGGGAAGCGAAAGAGATTTCTCTTTTAGGGATTCGATAAGGATATGCCTTATATGACAGGTGTCAAATGTGATTCTTGATGTCATAATGCTCGAATTTCATTGCAAATTATGGTAGAAACTATTTAAAAAAAAATCTAGGTCCAAATTAAAATGACATAAAAATGTGTACAATGTGTACACATTTTTATGTCATTTTAATTTGGACACTATAGGGGTTGCAAATATATTAACGTTACTTGATGTCATATTTTTTTATTTAAATTCCAAATTTGGATTGCATATGTTCTGAGAATTACTAGGAATTAGTTCGTAGATCTGATGGATGTCAAAGTGACACTTTATGCCATATTTTTCAATTTTGATTTTATATTTAATAGCAAATATTTAGGATATCCTCGTAGGATGTATAAACTGACATTTAAAGTCATATTTTTAAATTTTTATACAAAATTTGGATTGCGATTGCAATTAATATATAGAACAATTGCTCTAAAAATACTAGGGACTAGGCATTAGATGTGACAGATGTCAAAGTGACACTTGAGGTCATATTTTTAATACAGATTTTATATTTGAATTGCAAATATTTTAAAAATACTAGTTCTTAGATGTGACAGTGACATGGGATGTCAAATTTTACACTTGCCTTTTAAAACATTAGCTCGTCAGCTCTGCTATAAAGATATTGTAAAAAATACCATGATAATTATAATTTTGGCAATTTGAAGAAATGCAACCTAAGGTAATGTCATCAATCAAATGGCAGAAAAACGAAAAACAATAGGATTTTAGCCGTTTATTGTGAAATTATATCAATTAATAATCTGTGTAGTGTGTTTCTACTATTTACACTAATTACACAAGCGCAGCGATTTGGTATGCTTAATATCAGTTCATCAAAATCAATTTGAGGAATGGCCACCCACGTTCTTTCTAACAAGTCAAAAAGCTGTTGTGGGGTATACAAGTCATCCACACTTGGCAGAGCTCTTCGTTGTAGCATACCTCATACATGTTCAATGGGGTTGCGGTCTGGTGATTGAGCAAGCCATGGCAGAACGTTGAAGCGATCATCGGTAAGAGTGTGAGTTACCACTCTAGCCGTGGGTGGACGTGCATTATCGTGCATTAGATGAAACGAATCACCCAAGCGGCTTCGGAAAAAGCTGATCATTTTTGGAACAATACTCTCCGCATACATCTGAATATTGAGGTTGCCCCTGATCCAAATGAGATCTGTCGTTGCAACGATCCAAATACCGGCCCAGACCATTATTGTTCCCCCCCCATATGGGTGATTTTCTTGACAGAATTTTAAACGTTCTTGACGTCCAGAACTCCTCTAAACTCGAGTACGTCTTGTATCAGGCTGCACACCGAAACGAGACTAGTCAGAAAAGCACACGAACCGCCTGTCTTCCTCCACCCAATATCTATGTTCGCGAGCCCATTGAAAACGGGGCGTACGATTGTAGGGGGCTATAGATGGAACTCTCAGCGGCCTTCGGGATCGCAAACCCACTTCTCGTAAACGATTTCGTATGGTTTGGTCATTTATCAGCAGGCCTGAAGCCCTGAGGAGCCTCGTAACCAACACCATGGTGGTCTTGGATAGATTCCATCGTGCAGTATTTGTCATGTCATCCTGTCTGCCAGTTCATTTCATTCACGAATTCATCCTCCGTGTCGCTCGTCCACGCTGACAGTCGTACGATAGCGTGCCCAAAGGCGGGTTATGACGCTCTGCAGTGTTCAGAGCGATGGCCACAGTGCGCTGCCTGGAACCAGCTTGCAACATTCCAACGGTCCTCATCATCTCTTCTCGTGTCAAATGATGTCGTCGCTCCACTTTGATGCAATTCTTTATAGTTGCGATGCATAAATTGTAATGTTTTGCAAATACGCCATTGAACACTGTTATAGGAATTTTGATTGATAGTTGATTTTCTAGAATATACCCAAATTCTTTATATAATATAATAAAATTCAACAAAAAGACTCAATTACAATTTAAAAAATATAATAATATAATCCTCTATTGCCCCAATATCGCAAACGTACTTGATCCCTAGGCAATTTTGATGTGTGTAGTATTTAAAATATGACGAAACTACGTATGAAAAGCGCTCCGTGAACTCTACCCTTAATAGAGGTATGTTAATAGCTAAGACGAATATTTTAGGATTAAAGCTTAAAACGTTTTGATGCCGTGATGGCTCATTGGCATTGGCTATGGACTGCCGCGCAGCAGTTCCATGGTTCCTGTCGTGGGCTTGAGAGGTGGTAGGGCATTTTGAATGCCCCCTGGCTAGCTACCACCATCAAATAGAAAATCTGTTACCAAGCACCTAACGGTGTGTTCCGGCTGCTGTCCTTGAGAGGCAGTAATTCTAGGTTAAGCCTGTTAACACCTTCGACCACATCATCACTTACCATCGGGTGAGATCGTGGTCAAAGGCTTGTGGTGGTAGTCAGCAATAAAAAATGGACAAAAAATACTGAATACTTTGTTTCGCGTGTCCGGCAAATTTTGTTTCAGAAACATCATATTTTATTGGTTCAAATCCAATGTCAGTGCCTTGCCACTCTCGCTCTACTCACGTGGGTGGTAAATGTGTAGCTGCTTTCCACTAGCCACGGAAAACAAGAAACCAAGTTTTTGTTGCAACCTATTCTTTAATGATAATCATATTTATGTTATGCAGAGTTGGTTGCAGTGTATTCAGAGCACATCCGTACTATCAATAGCAAAATTAAACTAGATTTATAATATTAAACATTTCACTTTATATTTTCTTCAAGACACAAAATCAACAACAAAAGGTAGTTCTAAAACCATAAGATGGCATCGTCAGGACCACTATGTCCTAGTTATGAATGAAATTCTATTGTTATCATTATCGCCGATGCCATGGGTTAAATAATAGAAAAATATTATACATATTCTATGACACCGCCATAGATTAAAGTGTCGTCGTCGCACACACAAAAACATTCGTAGCAAATGCGTCTTTATAAAAAAAAACATTAACATAACAGACAACTAATACGATCTCAGAACAAAAAAAAAAAAAATTTAATAGAAGTTTTCGCGCGAATTTTATTGTCATTTTCAGTTGAAACTGTTGCATGTTTCTGTTTTGGAAATTGGATAATCTTAGCTGCTATTATTTCATTTTGCAGTCGGCCGGTCGTTCGTTATATTTCTTAGATTGCACATATTTATTACCTAAAAATGGCTAAAATGCGAGACTATGCCGCTGACAAAGGTATCGTAAATTGTCGGAATAATATGAAAGGTAAACTAACATTTTGAAATAATTACTTACTAATTATTCACCTTTCAGAGTCGTTCAAGAATTTCTTTGTGGACTTCTGTCAGACTGACGATGAAGGAACCAAGAACTTCAAATACGCCGAACAACTTACGAAAGTGGCTCACAGAGAATTGGTAAAATTATCAATTTATTGTATAAATTATATTCGAGGTTATGTCTACTGAGACACAACATTTTGTTCAAATTTTTTCTCAACTACGTTATCCTATAATTCTTAAAATATTAAAGTGAAAATACTGTAGAATTTTGAGCAGTGAGAGGCCCCTAACAATCGCTGTGGCCTGCTGCGCGACAGGGTTAATGGTTTGAATCCTGCCACAGGGTCATCAAAACTCAGCACAGTTAGGGCATTTGAGAATACTCAGAAAATAAGTGTACCTCTTTGTCTGTCCTCTGTGCTGAATGTCAAATAACAAGTAATAATTATATCTGGTAAATTATTAAAAAGTTTAGAACATACTCTACTCCGGCAATTTAAATACTATTTATACTGTATAATATTGAATTATTGACATTTTAAACACCAAGGTGTAAGTTTTTGGTATGAACCCCATTCAAGTTTCTTGATAATGGAGGCTATTCTGAAAACCATTTTGCATTAATCCTTAATTGGTTGCACTTAAAAATTCTCAATAAGAGTCGCATGGGGTGTGTGATTCCCAATATTTGTTTCACATCATAATGAAGCAATCTGCTTCTTTATTAAAGCTGCATAAAATAAATCTGATTAGCTTATCTGGCTGCTACTTTTGTTTTGTAAGCTAAATACAATTCTCTCATTTTCATGAACAGCAAGCATTTATTGTGGACTTGGATGACTTAAATGAAGTTAATGAAGAACTTGCTGTTGCAGTTCAGCAAAATACTCGTCGTTATACGAATATGGTTTCAGATGTTGTCTATGAAATGCTGCCTGACTACAAACACAGAGAAGTGAGTAAGATTATTATGCTATTAAGATTACTGATACAATATGGTACTAGATACAATATGAAATACAAAATTTTCAATAGAGAAAAAGAGTGACTTCCAGCAGGAACTAAACTTGCAAATCTAGGCAACCAATAGTATTTCTGGATATGGAATAGATCTCAAATTTGTATATCACTTAATGCCTTCAATGATTATAATATGAGGTGATTATGTTATTGCTATAAATGTTTCACTTAACCCTATGTAGTAAACATGCACACACACTTGGAACACACAGTTAGGTGCTTGGCAAAAGATTTTCTGCTTGAGAGTAGCTAACCAAGTGGACATTTGCAAAATGCCCTACCATTATTCTTCCTCGACTTCTCAATAGCAGTTTAAAAAAGGAACTAGCAGGTCTAATCTATTGTAACATATTATTATGTAGTACCGTACTTTATTTCTATTTAATTTTATATGTTTATAAGATAAGACTCACTATGTCAAGCACACAAAAATTCATTCTTCTCTCCATTAAAAACGCACACACACATTCAACTCATAAATTTTATATTCACATTTTCAAACACTTGGTTGCCTACACGCAGTATCTTCTTGTAAACAACTACACTTTACTTCTTACAAAGATGACAAACTGGATCCGTACCCTTTCATCAACACTATTTTATGACTATAAAGATGGTTTCACTTAACATTATGAATGATTTTGACGAAACCGTAAACATTGACTGTCATACACTTGAGTCTGTAGATGATTGCAAGAGTATGTTGGCTGTGCCATACTACAATTTTAAAATACTTTCATTAAATATAAGAAGCTACCAATGTAATTTTGACAAGCTTGTCGTAGCGTTACAGCGGATGGACTGTAGTATTGACGTTATTGTCTTGACTGAATGCTGGCTCTTCGAAGGTACATTAATTGAACCTTTGCCAGGTTATAACTCATTTCGCTCCTCAGTACAAAAAAATAAAAACGGAGGTGTAGTAGTATATATCAAAAACTCATTTAGTTTTAATGTAAAAGACATAATTATTGTTGATGCAGATTCTTTAATTATTGTACTAGACAATAAGACTGCTGTTTTAGGGATCTATCGGTCTCCGTCCACAAAAACTTATGACTCAATTATTGATTCCCTAGATTTTACTCTTAACACGTTAAAGAATGTACCTTTCATTATAGTGGCCGGCGACATAAATATTGACATAAGTCATGACGATGCATACAATAGCAATTACATGTATTTGATGGCATCTCATGGCCTTTTACCTGCTATATACAGACCTACCCATGGCAAAACATGCCTTGACCATATTTTCGTAAAATCAAACTCGAAATCAGTTGGATTTATTTGTAAGGCTTCAATTACTGATCACGATATCACTATTGCCTGTCTATCCGTTGATAGGAAGGCACCGTGACAACCCAGCATTAGACACAAAACGGACATAGACGCAGTGATAACTGATATCAGCAATTTTGACTGGTCTATCGTAATTGCGGAATCGTGTGTAAATAACGCAGTGCTTGTTTTTAACCAAACTTTGACGTATATGATAGACAAACACACACGTAAAATTCAAATTGGTCGAAAATGGGTCGCAATGAAGCCGTGGATCACACCAGGATTAATAAGGTGTATGCGACACCGCGATAGGTTACACCTTGAATCAAGAGCACACCCGGACGACTCAGTGCGTCGCCAAGTCTACACTCGGTACCGGAATTTTTGTAATAAACTCATTAAGAAACAAAAAAGTGAATACAACACCAGACAGCTGCAAGAGAGTAGACACGACACCAAAAAGCTCTGGAAAACAGTAAAAAATATATGTAACACACAGAAAAACAAAATGGATCCTATCGACCTTCTTAACTACAAAGCCAATCCTAAGACGCCACTTCATGATTGCAACCAACACTTTGCATCGGTAGGTAGCAGTCTAGCCAACACCATAATTAACAAGCTCCAGGTTACTCAAGACGCTCTGATATCTTCGTACAGATCTATGATCTACACAACTCATTCTTTCTTTCTCCATCCAACAAATACACTTGAAATTTCAAAGATTATATCCGAACTAAAAACTGACAGTTCTCCTGGACCTGACAGATTTTCTATAATTTTATTTAAAAAGTCCACGAAATCTCTTCTTGCTCCACTCACTCATATATTTAACCTTAGTTTATCGTCAGGCGTATTCCCAGAATGCTGGAAAACGGCTTCTATTTCTCCAATACACAAAAGTGGACCTAGAAATCTTCCTGATAATTACAGGCCAATAGCACTACTCAGCATCACTTCAAAAATTCTTGAAAAAGTTGTGAATAATCAGCTAACGTCATTCCTCAAAAAATATCACTTAATATCTGACAGACAATTCGGATTTCAGCGGGGCAAATCGACCGAAGAATCGGTGTCACTGCTTTCCAATACCGTCTTAAACCACATAGAAAACGGAGACAACTGCATAGCAGTATTTCTAGATTTGGCTAAAGCCTTCGACACCGTCTCGGTTGGTTTGCTTCTAAAAAAGATCGAAGGTGTAGGCATCAGAGGAATAGCTAATCAATGGTTTCAAAGTTACTTGAGTGACCGCAGGCAATTTGTTAAAATCGGTTCTCAATGTAGTAGTCAGCTCCCAATCAGTTTTGGCGTTCCACAGGGCAGTATTCTCGGTCCGACGCTCTTCACGTTATATATTAATGATATAATAAATTGTTCCCCACGAAATTCTGATATAATCACTTACGCGGACGACACAGTCGTAATTTTTTACGAGAAAGAGTGGGAGCAAGTTTACAGTCGCGCTGAAGAAGGACTCTATTATATTGGAAAGTTACTTGACCAGAATCTGCTAACATTAAACACCACAAAGACAAAATACATAGCCTTTTCTAAAACTTGTGCAGGAAGCTCTCCTGAAGACAGCGTTCTCAAAATGCACTCATGTTCACAAGACAACTGTCTTAATCACCATTCAGGGTGTGCACGTTGTCAAATCGAGCGTGTTAGTAGTTTTAAATACTTAGGCATAATTATTGATGAGAATTTAAATTACCAACACCACATAGCAGAGTTATCATGTCGCATAAGGAAACTAATGTTTGTCATGAAAAAACTCAGAGACTGTACGCCTTTAGATCTATTACGACAAATTTACAAGGCTTTATGCCAATCGATCATGCAATACTGCATATCGGTCTGGGGAAGCGCCGGAAAAAGCTTTTTCATTTTAGTTGAGAGAGCTCAGCGAGCACTTATTAAAGTAATTTTAAAGAAACCATTCAGATACCCGACAGACACCCTCTACGAAGATTTCAAGGTACTACGAATGCGTCAGCTCTTTGTCCTTTCTGCTACATTAAAAGCTCATAAAACCGTTTTGAATCTAAGTGAATATAAATCTATATTATCTAAGCGAGTTTACCGACTCCCGACTCCACCTGCTTCATCTCTTTTAGTCCGGAGAAGGTTTGCTCATGCAAACACCTACAATAAAGTCAACAAAATTTGTCCAATTAAAGACACTAACGTTTTTACCTGTAAGAAACTAGTCCAGAATTTGCTTTTTAAATTATCCTATGATGAAACAGAAGGCCTTATATAATATTGTGGCACAGCGCAACCAAGGCAACCTTATCCTTACATACACACACCTTACATTAGTTTTACACACTCACTCAAATTCACGCACATACCACTTATTACCCAGTATCAGCGTTTCAATTTATCTCTGTTAACCTTAAATATTGGAACGTAAAACCACTTAGTTCCATTTTTATTGTTAAACTTTCTCTCCTTGGAAATATTGTACATACACTCTCATAATTCTTAAAATTTATCATAAAATATAATCAAGTGTACCGTTTAAGTCTGTACTCTGAGCCCCAAGACACAGGCCTTCGCCTAGTTTGGGTCTTAATGTTAACAAGTGTTCCTAATATTATTAACCAACCTTACTTTTAATTATGTACAAACAGAAATGTATCTCATCTTTTGGAAATAAAATTATTATTATTATTAAATTATTATTATTATGCTGTAATGGCAGCTATCCTTAGACAGCAACTGGGATTGACAGCTTAACATGCCCTCAAAAGCAAAGAAGTGCTCAATAGTAAATGCCTAATAAAAAATCAGAGCATAATATGCTATTTAATAAAAATGTAAAATACAACAGGAATAAAGTAAAATGCCCCAAATTGGACAGGCTGTGTTGAGCAGTGGACTATCGCGCTGATACAGTAAAGTAAAATAAAACAGGGTATAAAGACCCCATGCAACCTAATGAAGTTACAGAAATGTGTATGACCGAGCTAGGGTTAAACATGTGTGTTTACTTACCAGTGCTGTGATCTGAAAAATTACAGTATATAGAAAAATGGTGATGTTCCATATAAGTCAATAACTTAACATATATAAATAAGAAAAGCTCATTTTGTTACTTATGGAAAATAATTATTATTTGCTTCAAGCATTAATGTTAATCCTCCATAGTTTTGCAAAGTCATGTCCAGCTGGGTTTCAGAATGGTCTTGTAGTTTACTTTGTTGTTTAGTGGCTGTCTCGAAAACCTAAAAGCCACTTCAATGGTTGGTTTCTGAGGTAAAGCTCATCTCTTTTCTTTTAATGGATTCTGGAGAACCCATACAAGTGATCCTCATTTAGGTCACAATAATAAGAGAGAAGAACTAATTACAGCACCATTATACCTAAATATCTTTACAGGTTGTCTAGGAATGAGTCTACATTTTTTTTTATAGCAAAGATACATGTTACAAGTAATACAATTATACAATTTATCTACTATATGCTATATAGTGGCATTACACCTAAAACATCTCTTGAAATGTGGATGTTAATACATCACTGCCTGCCTACCCCTTGTAAGACAAAAGACATGATAAAGTGTATTTATAATTTACAGGTAGCCGCTAAGGATGCCTTAGATGTGTATATAGAGCACAGAATCATGTTAGAGGCAAGAAATCATAGAATTCCTGGAGAAATGAGGGATCCTCGGAATAGATATCCACCTGAACTCATTAGAAGATTGTAAGTGTATAATTGTACTTAGGGCAATTAATGCAATGGTTCAGACATTCTGGAGTTTGTATTATGAATAAACTAGCAATAATTTTAAAAACTGCTTTAGGTTATCAGCATGTCTTATTTACTTTAAAATATTAAAAGTTGATACAGACCTAGAGACTCAGCTTCTATATAAATATATATACACATTACATTTGCATAGAATAATTATGCCAAATTGTAGCATTATAATTGCAGTTATATTAAAATACCACTTCCTGTAAATATTTAATTGGTTTTTGCTTCTGTTTTACAAGCATCATATATTCTTACACCTTTTATAATATAAAGCATTGTGACAAAATTATATTTGTTATTTCCAGTGAAGTATATTTCAAGGACTTGTCAACTTCCAAATCACTGCCTATTCGTGAAGTAAAGGCTGAACATATTGGGAAATTGGTCACTCTTAGAGGTAATTACATTTTAACACAATATTCTACTGCTAATTCAATTATCTCGGTAAGTAAGCCTCAGACTGGTGCCGAGTATGAACAAATTACTACAAAATGTATGTTTTAATTTTTACCCTGCCTTCACAACGTAAAACCATAAAATCAAATGGACCTAAAACAGCATACACGCATGCGCATGCCATGCCTCCATTCGGCGCGTAGGTTGCAAACGGTGCGTGATACATGTACGTATTTAGGGTAAAATGATGTCGCCCTGGAAAATCAAAGTGCTTTGGCGCCAGTGGGATGCGCCGCAGTACATTAGTCCTTGCGAGAGTAAACCATGTTTCTGCTACTGTTATGTGTTATAGATTGTATTATGTTTTGTTTGAAATACTCACTACCCTATCTTTCTTAAGATGTCTGGAAAAATTGCTATATGATATGACGTGGACAGTTTCATTCAACATATGACATTGATTTTACAAGTTGGTTTTTATATATATGATTATCCCCCCCTAAACTTACTTAAGAGCCCTTTTACATTTTGCAGCCTTCTCACTCGCACTTTTAAAGATAATTTCAAATAGCAACAATATGGTTTATATTTTTTAAAATGTGGTCAATCATTATTTTGCTGCATGCAACTATAGATGTTCTCTACTAATTTTCATTTTGATATTTGTTATGGGGGATCCAAAACGCGTAATTTAGTTATTTTAAATTTTGGGCCTCTAATTCTAATTGGACTCAACATGTAACAAAGTAAAAATATGTTGAGAACATCTATAGTTGCATGCAGCGAAATAATGATTGACTACATTTTAAAAAATATAAACCATATTGTTGCTATTTGAAATAATCGTTAAAAGTGCGAGTGAAAGGGCTGCAAAATGTAAAAGGCCTCTTAAGGTACTAAAGCGTAATTTACTAAAGCATCTTTTTTATCATTAGGCAGTTTCTTTCCGATCATGCTTCTTTCCATTGGCAATTTCCTTATTTTCTAACAATTCAGACTCCAGTAACCTTCTAAAGAATTTCTTGTAGATTAAATTTATTTGATACTAGCTGTACCTGCGAATTCGTTCGCAACTGCCGTATGTGTAGACTAATTATTCACATTTGAGCACTGTTTGTCTCATATTAAGCAACACTGTGGTCTGCGGTGAAGCACTCTTGGTAAAGCATAGCTAAGAAAGGAGCTGTTTACTTTGTATTTGAAAACTTTTGGGTGTATTTTCTAGAAGACAGTCATAGTTAAATAACTCATACGAGTTCCTTCGCGGTTCCCACGATAAATGTTGAAGCAAAGAACTTTGTTTGTTTCTTTGTAATTTCGATTTTAAACCGGCGTCTTTACGCCGATGCTCTCCTTGTTTGGCGGTAGAATGAAGATATATTAGATTTTGTACTTCCATTGCGCAGTCTCCGAAATGTATCCGGCAAAAGATATAGTTTAAAAAGCTGATTGTGGCGAATGTTCCAGATTTTATAGATTATCTTAGCAAGCTTGCTAAACTAAAAAATGGTGCCAAGCTGCCCGTGGGGTGCCGGGCTACCCGTGGGGTGCCGGGCTGCCCGTGGGGTGCCGAGCGGCCCGTGGGGTCACTCGTCACTCTTCTAATAAAAAAAGAAAGATTGAAATCGGACTACGCGTTAATAAATTACAACTAAGTGTACATTTTGACTTTCATCACCATGCTGAATTCCGGGATAAAAAGTATATCATGTCCTTCTTCATAGTATGAACTCAAATCGTGCTAAGTTTCATTTAAATTCATTCAGTAGTTTTGGCGTGATGCGCCGCCATGAGACAGACAGACAGACAGACAAAAATAAAATACAGTTTTGGAATCAGTATCAGCTACAGAGTGTTCTTAAAAATTATTTTCAAAATTTCTGCTATTACAGAATTGGACCTGTTACAGTTTTATTATAAATGCAGATTAGGTCTTTTGATATGTTGAAGTTAGGTGTGCTAATTCAATTATGATATTACAGAAACATGAGACTTAACAAATTTACGTCGCAGGGCGATGGGTGCAGTGCAGATCGTCAATTGTGACGAAATGCATTTGAATTGGCAGAGGTTACCACCGTTACTTGTTCCATAACCTATTCACACAAAAATAAGCAAACTCAAGTTCAGAAGGCCATGATACATAGTAAGAGAGCAGATAAATGGAACAAGTATATCATACACTGGTATCCAAGACACATAATCTCACACTGATCTTAGTGTGAATTCGTAAGGAAGGTAGACAAAATCAAAGAGGTAGCAGGTGGTACTTGGTACTTGGTGGCAGGAATATATCAGCCATGAACAGAGAATTGGGGAAATTTTGTATGGCAAACTAATATTATTAGAGTACTGTGACAGCCGGATCGTCTATTCCTGAACACAGCCTCCCCTATTAAGGGGGTATTTGCCATAATCTACACGCTTGGCAGGTGGCTTGGGGATCGCAGTGTAAGATGGCAGTTCTTTAGAAGGTGCTGCTGCCCACCTTCCAGTATTTTTCCCAAAGACGCCTTTTGTGACTCCCACGGGATGATATGGGGAGATGCAATTATAACCTGGCACCCCACGGGGAGTAGAGATATGAGTTACATAGGCTAATTAATATGATATTATATTTATGTTGTTAAATGTGAATAACATTAGTATGCAATCAATCTGACTAAAAGGCTATCATTATAGGTATAGTCACCAGGTGCACAGATGTGAAGCCTATGTTAGTAGTGGCCACATACTCATGCAGCGCTTGTGGGGCTGAGACATACCAGCCCGTTCGAGCGCTGCAGTTCACCCCGCCCCCTGCCTGCACTGCCGACGAGTGCCGCGTCAACAAGACTGCTGGACAGCTGCATCTGCAGACCAGGGGGTCCAGGTTCCAGAAGTTCCAGGAGCTCAAGATACAGGAGCATGTGAGAATCATGCTACAAAATTTTGTTGATTAGAACAACCAATATTTGCTTTTGCCCTGCATTATATATTAATTCATAATATTATGGATATTAGGTATATAGTAAAATATATGTAATCAGATCTTTATGTCTCGGAAGGGGTAGGGAGAGGGGTAAAAACACCCACCATTGGCCACAGAATTTTAGATCTCATCTAATAGTTTTCGAGCCTATAGCCAAGATCCAGTGCCAGATGCTGGACTGTTACTTAAAAACAATTAATATATTACTGTTACTTAAACAATTAATTATAATTGTATTACTGTATGTACTTTTAGGCACAACTTTTATTAGGTTGATCTTTTTTTTTAATTTGGTTATAGGCAAGCGTTTGACCACTATCTCACCTGATGGTAATTGATGATGTGGTCGAAGATGTTGTTCAGGCTTAACTTAGAATTACTGGCTCTCAAGGACAGCTGCCGGAATACACCATTAAATGCTTGGCCACAGATTTTCTACTAAATGGGGGTTGCTAGCCAGGCGGGCATTCGCAAAATGCGTAATAGACTAAAGTTGCAGCAGCAGCTACCTTGCAAATTTCTTTATTAGAGAAGACTCTAGTCCATACAGACCTGTTTGTGGCAGAAGGCGACGAGATCCACTCGTACAAATGCGGATCAATAATATACTGTAGAAGGGCACAGTATGTTATTGATCCGCATTTGTACGAGAGGATCTCGTTTGTACATGACGTCTTAGTTTGAGTGTAAATGCTAAGGCTCAATCCACTCCGAAGTGGCAGCAGTCGACAAAGTCGGTAAGTATCTGTAGGCATTCACCGTTCTTGTCTGTGATGTGATGAAATGTAGAGAGCAAAAAAAACTCCTTTAGGAACGTCACGCCAACTTACTGAACTCCACATTTTAGGAATTCAACATTATGAAAATTCAGTCCATTATGAACTCAACTTTCTGGATCTGAAGGGATAGAAAATTAGCTGTGGAAATGGCTACATGATTGTATTATTATACTGTTTTCCAGTCGGACCAAGTGCCAGTGGGGCACATTCCGCGGCAGCTGTCGGTGTACTGCCGCGGCGAGACGACGCGGCGTGCCCAGCCCGGTGACCACGTGACCATCACTGGCGTCTTTCTGCCGCTCATCAGCGCTGGCTTCCGGCAGATGGTGCAGGGACTACTATCTGATACCTACCTCGAGGCACATGTAAGACTACTATTCTATAATATATTATTACATTAGCTTATTTAGCCATTAGTCCCCCGTGGGGTGCCGGGTCAGAATTGCACCTCCCCATATCTTCCCGTGGGTGTCGTAAGAGGCGACTAAGGGAAAAATACTGGAAGGTGGGCAGCAACGCCGATCCCCAAGCCACCTGCCAAGCGTGGGGATTATGGCAAATACCCTCTTAATAAGGGGAGGTTGTGTTCAGCAGTGGATGATCTGACTGATACAGTACATTAGCTTATAAGTTGCTTGTTTTATTTTATATATTGCACACAACGTCACCAAACATACAGAGGATAATATAGATCATTGTTCTTCTGATTATTTGAATAAATACCTAAAACAAATATAAAATGTAACTTCATTAGTATGGATGAATTATGGTCAATAGTTAATTATATTAAAATCAAGAAATCATTGGATGTATATGAATTTAATTAAAAAATATTTAAAGAAATAGCTCTAAAAATTGTTTATTATTGAAACTTCTTTGTGACGTCATAAACTGTTGCTTAGAAGAAGGATTTTTTCCTGGTTCATTAAAATATGAATGTGTAATCGAAATGCGATGCGAAATGCGATGCATAGTCGAAAAATTCGACTATGCATCGCAAGGCAAATTTTTGATCTGTACACTCCATAGTCTTGCAAAGTCCCGGTTGTGCATCTTATATTATTTTCGGTTTCATTCACTACTCTTTCAATGACCACTTTCATACTATTTGTCTTTTCATATGTCTATGGTTTTTGGACTTGGCTGGAGGAAAGGTTTAGAAGGCAATACAGTTGACTTGCTAGTTTGAGTTTGGCCGAAATGAATGGATTCCCAGCGAATGGAGCGCTTTTAGTTGCGCGCTTTGCTCACTCGTATTTTTAAATAGCACTAGGACCGATAAAAATGCTCCCAGCGTAAAAGGCGCCTGCGTGGACACTTACAGGAGAAGCCAAATAGTCCATTACAAGTGATAAAACAAAGTGTGTTAAAAAAAATAAGCGCTCGTTCGAACTTAGCCTTAGTGTAGGCGAATGTAGGCAATGGAACCAGCAAAGTAGTAAGCAAAACAGAAAAGAGAAAATATTTAAAAAAAAAGAAACAAAAATTATTATAAAATAACTACTGCTATAAAATGCTAATACAACTGCTATATAAAAAGTATTGCTGGTGTATCTATACAGAGTGTGAACTGCCTCAACACAAGTGACGAGAGCGAGTTAGCAGAAGCCCTCACTGAAGAGGAGCTTGCAGAACTGGCTGACGAGGACCTGTATTCCAGAATGGCGAGAAGTCTCGCGCCAGAGATCTATGGGCATGAGGATGTGAAGAAGGCACTTTTGCTGCTTCTCGTCGGTGGAGTTGATAAGTATGTTTTAATATCATCTATACTTCGCTTTCTTCTACCTAGTTCAGTTGGTACCATAGACAGATAGGGACTGTTGAAAGGCAAGATATCGGTGAATATATGTTGGCCAAGAAGGTTATACGTAGGTTACACTAAGTTTCTCAAGAATGCGAGAATACATCACAAAATTCTTTAATGAATGTACAATATGCGGGCAGGTAATGTGCGGTAGACATCCATTTAAACAACAGTTTCGTAATGCCAGCCAGCAAACCACTGGAACTAGTTATATGTGGATTTGTTAACAATTGAAGGTGGGAAGCTTTATTAGCATTGTCGACGCTTTTTTTTTTATTGTCGATAGGTAAGCATTTGATCACAATCTCACCTGATGGCAAGTGATGATGTGGTCGGAGGTGTTAAACAGGCTTAACCAAGAATTACTAACTCTTAAGGACAGCTGCCGGAACACACCGTTAAATGCTTGGCGTCAGATTTACCTTCTTGATGGTGGTCGCTAGCCAGGCGGGCATTCGCGAAATGCCCTTTCGGCGGGATTCGAACCATGGGTCTGCTGCGCGGCAGTCCATAGCCAAAGCCACTGAGCCATCACTGCTTCGTACTGCGACGCGTTTTGGAAAGCAAGTTTAAGACTGAGACCGAACCGCAATGAAAGTCGCTCAAGCACACCTGTTCGTGGGGTGCCGGGCATGTCACCCCCCCGCCTATCTCTATACGTGGGTGTAGTAAGAGGCGACTAAGGGTATCACACCAGAAGGTGGGCTGCAGCACTTACTGAGGAACTGATATCTCATACTGCGATCTCTAAGACGCCTGCCAAGCATGGAGATTACGGCAAACCCTCCATAATGGGCTAGGCTGTGTTCAGCAGTGAACAATCCGGCTGATACAGTAAGCATACCTAAAATACTGCACTTATCATGGAACGCCTTTTGCCGTAGTAACAAATAACCTGAATTTGTCAATCCGTTAATAATAGTCGCATTTTTTCAGACTGCACAAAATTCAAAAACTCAGAAAAGCATATTGATTAATGTGCTACCTAACAAGAACGGAATAGTACATTGTTCATCGAGGGGAGAAAATAATCTATATCTGTTCGAGAGTTTGTTTAAGCCCGACGCGTAGCGGAGGGCTTAAAGGCAACTCGAGAACAGAAATAGAACTTTCTCCCGAGTGATACATACTGCTTTATACTACACCTACGAGGAAAATAAAATTATTAAACGTTTTCTCGTACTTATCTCGAGACTTCTCAGGCAGTTAGTTATTTATGACTTCTTGAGCTGCATTTCTTATATATGGTGGCATAAAAAAATTCCGTGCTATTTTCTCGTAGTGCAAAAAAATGTTGCCAACCTCCTTTCATTGAAAATCGAGTAATAAAAATCACACCTTTTTTCTAATCATTTGATATCAAACCTTTTTGAGATTGTATTATTTTATGTTAGCAGCTAAAAAAAAAGAACGCTACTGGTAGCGTTCTTTTTTTTTGCCCTGGGGCAGGTATGGATTTTCATACAACATTCCTTCACTGCTACGGAGTGAAGCAATGAAAATCCAACTTAATAATAACTAAAAATAACTTAACAATCTTACCCCGCCGTACATTTATAAGGGAGAAATGACGAACTTTATAACATGTTATTGAACGAGTAATGAGACGCTTTCTGAGTGGGTGTGGTATAAAGATTTTTTTATCCCATAATAATATATCATTTAAGTATTTTAAACCTAGAACAAAGGTGAAACTACAATCAACCTTATACTTTATGCTATTCTCGTTAACAGTAAATCCCTTCGTAGTTTCACTAAGTGTAAGCCAATTTAAGTCATAATTATCCCGTGGTTCAAGTCACGCAAATATGCGCTATTTGCACTGTATGCACGCAAACGTTTGGTCCATAACGTGCTAAACAGGCACCGCGATAGCATTATGACGTCATCTATGACGTCACCTCCGGCTGCAAACAACGCTCACAGAAAAGTGCTAGTGCAGTGTGTGCACTAACGTCAAACTCTAATTTTGCACTAACGTCAAACTCAAATTTTGACAGATAGATAAGAAATGCAATAGTTCTAATGTCAATAATTGAAGTGAATAACAAATATTTTCAAAATATTTTAAGAAAACATCAAATTAATAGTCTTGACTCTATAATATATATTTAAAGAGGTCTTGACTCTACGAGCGCACGATCGAGATTCTCGATCGTGCGCTCGTAGAGTCAGCTCCTGAGGTTGCTTCGTGTAGAAGCGAAACGCATCGAAAATTCTTCCGGTTTGGCTGCGTGGCGTTTGTGACGTCACGTCGGCTTAGCAGGAAAATTAGGCGGAATTGTCACTAGATATATTTTTATATTTTTTAAGTGTTTTATTAAAATATTAATTTGATGTTTTCTTAAAATATTTTGAAAATATTTGTTATTATTAAATATGGATTTCCGCAAAGTAACGCCTGAATCTATTCATTAATTGAAGTGAAGGTTATTTTGGATTAATAGCGAAGAAGCAAATTGACAGTTAGCAAATGTTATAAGCGCGGCTGCTAATCGTTTGGGCGCATACAGTGCATATTCTCATTTTTCAGTTATGAACTGAGCGTTTGCAATGTATTTAGTGACTGCAGTGTTTGCGGATTTAAACCGTAGTGTTAGTCACTACTACCCACATGATCCCTTTGATATAGATCTTTCTCACATCTGTTGCAACAATATATCACCAACTATAAGAACATTATAGCTTATAATATTTAATGCATAATTTGTGGGTACTTAGATAGTCTTTCCCACTCCACAGGCGACCGAACGGCATGAAGATCCGCGGCAACATAAATATCTGCTTGATGGGTGATCCTGGAGTGGCCAAGTCTCAGTTACTGAACTACATAGACAGACTCGCACCTAGGAGCCAGTATACCACAGGCAGAGGGTCTTCGGGTGTTGGGCTTACTGCTGCTGTTATAAAGGTAAGGCGCTTAAGTTTGTCTTTAAATACTTTGTCGGTCACGTAATACGTGATGCGCTTCTAGTATTGCTTACACAAAACTCACAGAACTATGCTTATAGAAATTTGCCTTAAAATCATTACAATGATGGCCATTTTGTAACAATATCGAGAATCTTGCGCTCGTGGAGTCTAGACCTCCTGATGATGCTTTTTGTAGAAACGAAACGCGTCGTATTTTTTCCTACGCGGCGTTTATGACATCACCGCGGCATGACTATATGTAATATGTAACATATCGATATCTACAATCTCCGTGCCCAAGTATTTGAATACGATACAGATTTTTTTCTATTTATAAATAAAGATAATTTATATTCGTTTGAATTAAATGCTTACAAAATGCAGTGAAATTGATATTGTTTATCTTGATTCAACATAAAGATATGTTCCATTCATGTAAGCCAACACTTCCATAAATAACTGCCTTACCTCCATCTAACCACAACACTAATCTACCAAAAGACAAAAGTATCACTTTATAAATTGTGTATGTGAGAGTGAAATACTTGCATACTGGGGTATATTAGGAAGATCTTTTATTTTTTCCCCATTCAATAAAGATGGAAGTAATGTTTACTGGGATAAGTTACCGTAATTATGCATTATATAGTCATATTTTGTTATTTGCAAACACTAACATACAATACTGTTATCACATACTGTTTAGTGCGCTCATGCTGATATTTATTAAGGAAATATTTCCCTCAGCGGTATCTGCTTTGTGTTTTGTTGTAATCAACTAAATGTCAGAAATGGCACCCCGTGACCACGATCACTGCAAAGTGTTTGAAACGTCGGGACAAAAATAATGATAAATATACGCGATTTAAACCGTTTAAAGTTGTTTAATTACTATATGTAATAATCGCGAAAACCTAAGACAACATTATGTCAGAAATGGTTTTGATTATGTAGTCATGCCTATTGAGGCATGCCTGTCCCGCGGGGTGCCGGGCTATAATGTCACTCCCCCTATCCCTACCCGTTGGTGTCGTAAGAGGCGACTACAGGTGACAAAGCAGAAGGTGAGTGGCCAGCAGCACTTTCTGGGGAAATGATATCTCACACCCAAGCCGCCTGCCAAGCGTGAGGATTATGGCTAACAATCTCAAGTAGAAAATATCTTGCCAAGCATGTTATGGTGTGTTCTGGGTATAGGTAAGTCTGAAGAACATCTTTAACCGCATCATTCCTTATCCATCAGGCGAGATACTGGTCAAAGGCTAGCCTTCCAGCTATATATAAAAAAAGATATGGAACAGTCCTGAATTCATGTACCGGGATCTGTACGGCACAAACTCACGCTATACTGCGCAGCTTGTGTTGTTTAGGATCCGTTCACTGGGGAGATGATGCTGGAAGGTGGAGCCCT
Organism: Plagodis pulveraria; assembly: GCA_963890685.1. NCBI lineage: Eukaryota > Metazoa > Arthropoda > Insecta > Lepidoptera > Geometridae > Plagodis > Plagodis pulveraria. The sequence continues at coordinate 11,274,130 of OY982950.1, forward strand.
GGTGCTGGCAGACCAGGGCGTGTGCTGCATCGACGAGTTCGACAAGATGGCAGAGAACGACCGCACTGCCATACACGAAGTCATGGAGCAGCAGACCATCAGCATTGCTAAGGTGAACACTTTAATTACTGCAAAATTAAAAATAGCGTTTTATTTTTGCGCATAGTTTCTATTGCATATGTTCCAGTCATGTACTTGGTTGACAACAAGAAACATTTAAGCAACAGAATGATAAAAACTAGTTTTAATAACTATAAAGATCTATATTTTATTACAAGGAAATCTTTAAATATTAACAATAGAACTATTAACAACAAATATATATTCCAGTTTTTACACAAAAAAAACACGAAATAAAAAAATAAAAAAATTTAAACTAATGATGTCTGGAACTGTGCAGATAACAATACGCATTACATGGACATATCCAAGCTGTCAAAGTCAAAGTTAAAATCATTTATTCAATTTAGGCGTCTACGACGCTCTTATGAAGGTCAATTACAAATTTTAGTATTGAAATATTCTACATTGTACTGCCACATTCAGCAAATAAATTGTATAGAGCCACTGCGAGAAGAACGGGCAAGAAACTCGGGGCCATTCTTTTAAACATCTTTTAACAATGTGTTACATACTTACATAATAGAGTTATTTAACCCCTCGAAGACTCAAGCCATCGCGTTCACTGCCAAAAAAAGTGCATTTAATCTCACTCCACGTTTTCAGGGTATTCCCCTTACCTTAGCGACCAGAATAGGCATTTTGGGAGTAGACATATCCAGCGAGGTCCAGTTTAGGAGTCATTTGGAGAACAAAGCAGGACTTACGTCTAAAAAACTCGGTGTACTCAATAGAGCCAAGCGGTACTTTACGCCTAACCAACGTCTAATGTTATACAAAGCGCAGGCAAGGCCACATATGGAGTACTGCTCCCATCTTTGGAGTGGTGCACCGAAGTATCAGTTAGACCCACTTGACTCCATACAGAGAAGAGCCGTTAGACTTGTCGATGACCCAAAATTGTCCAACAGGCTGGAATCGCTGAGCGTACGTCGTGACGTAGGCTCTTTATGCCTGTTCTACAGATACTTTAACGGGGAATGCTCTGATGAGATTTTAACCTCATACCTCCTTCACACTTTTATCACCGAACTGGCCGTTATCGCCAGAAGGGCCACCCGCACATTATAGATACGTGGAAGTCTCGCACTACTCGATTTAATCGTCTGTTTCTGCCACGTACCTGTAAGTTGTGGAATGCTCTTCCACCTGAGGTTTTTCCTCAGGTCTACAATCTTAACCGCTTCAAAAGAGACGTGAATAGAGTCCTTTTTTTAATGGTAGGCAACGCACCAGTAATGCTGCGGATATTGCAGGTGTTCATAGGCGACGGTGACCACTTACCATCAGGTGGACCGTCTGCTTGTTTGTCACCTTTTGTAAAAAAAAAAAAATGAAAAAAAGTTATTACAATATTTGTTTAAATTATGTAGGTGACAGGCAATAGCTTGGCAGAGGCGGAATTGTCCAAGCATTTTTGTGGTTTATGTAATCAGAAACTGTGTAGTAGGATTTTTTAATCAATATGTTTTTCACATGCAACTTGAATTTCCCTTCTGAGAGCGTTGTAATATGTTTGGGAACTTTATTATAAAATCGCACACAATTACCTAAGAAGGACTTTTTATTTGTCTTTGCTTATCTAAAACCTGGCACCGCTATTTTATCTTTATTCCTAGTATTATAATCGTGATTGTCACTGTTTAATTTAAAATTACTCAAATTTTTACGAACATACATAATATTTTCAAATATATACAGACTTGGTAAAGTTAAAATATCAATTTCTTTAAAAAGATCCCTCAGAGATTCCCTAGGCCCCATTTTATATATGGCTCGAATTGCACGCTTTTGTATGATAAAGATTGTCTCTATCTCAGCAGCAGTTCCCCACAGCAATACACCATACGACATAATACTGTGGAAGTACGCGAAATAAACTAGGCGAGCAGTAGCTACGTATGTTAACTGTCTTATCCTAATAACTGCATATGCAGCAGAACTAAGTCTTCCGGAGAGATCATGTATATGTGGATCCCATTGTAAAGTGGAATCCATTTTGATTCCCAGGAAGACTGTCGCTTTGTAAATAGAGAGTTTATCTGGGCCACGCTTTATGTTTGGTTCAACATAAGGAACATTTGATAAAGAAAACTTTAAACATTTCGTATTTGTTGTCAAGAAGTGTATAGCAATAATGAAGGATTTTTTATCTGTATCTTGTTTCATCTTGCTGATTTTTTTTCACCATTATATTCACTCCAAAATATTGGAATAAAAATAATACATTAATAAAATATGGTATAAACAACGTAAATGTTTAATGAATAGATTCAGGCGTTACTTTGCGTAAATCCATATTTAATAATAACAAATATCGAAAATGATTCATTTGCCATCGTGCGTTATTAAAGTAAAGACCACCTGAGGATGCTTCATGAAGAAAATTCTTCCGGTTTGGCTGCATGGTGTTTGTGACGTCACGTCGGCTTAACAGGAAAATTAAGCGAAATTTACACTAGATATTGTAAAGTTATCTATTAAAATATTTGTTATTATTAAAATAAATGTTTAGTAACATGATTACATTCTATATTTTATTTTCTACTACATATATGGTGTCAAATGGGCCTTCAGCGTTATGTTGTCGTGTTAACATTCAACACATTTTTTTTGTGTCTATAACCATACTGTTATTAAATGTACAGATCCGGCCCTAACTCAATGGCTATATATATATATATATAATAAGCTGCCTAATACGCTAAAAGACATTGAAAAGGTAGAATGTTTTATTAGAAACCTAAAATCTTTACTTCAATCTAAATGTTACTATACCTTAGACGAATCCTTCAACGATAAATCGAATGATATATAAATAGATCGTTCCGTTCCTACCATTGACATACCCTTATAGGGTCATATGTATAACACACACAAACATGTTAAATAAGACCTGCATGTCCTCATTATTTATTGCTACATATGTTGCAATAAATAATTGAGTATTGAGTATTGTTAGTAACAGAAACAGTGTTACCACACTCACTGAAACATAATGTATTATAGAATATATGACAACATTACATTTTTCAGGCGGGTATAATGACGTGCCTGAACGCCCGCGTGTCCATCCTAGCGGCCGCTAATCCCGCTTACGGGCGCTACAACCCGAAGCGCACCATCGAACAGAACATACAGCTTCCCGCTGCTTTGCTCTCTCGATTCGACCTCCTCTGGTTGATGCAGGACAAACCTAACCGGTAAGTCTTGTTTGAGAATTGTTATAATAATTATAATTTACAAAGCCAGGAGGCTCCAGGGAGCCTAGCGTCGGGGTGATTGAAGTAGAATGCGCAAGTGACCCCGCTTCACCCCACATAAGACGGAGGCCCAATTATTTGAACTAAGACCAAAGTTTACACAAATTAAAATCACAACACGAACTTACTATAAAATACAGCGGATCCCAAACTAGGCAAAGCCTGTATCTTGGCGACCCAATGAGGGTGACAAGATCCATCGGTGACACTCACCTTGTTTTATTTTTTGAGCTTGTTTTGTTGATATTTTGAGAGCGAGTACTTCTAGGTTAGCATGAACAACATCTTCGACATCATCACTTACCATCAGGTGAGATAGTGGTCACAGGCAAACCTTTTAAGCATAAAAAAAATCTTTATTGCACGTCGTCCGTGCTAGAGACGGGCCCGTTCATAAAACTTTGTTTCAGAAACACGCACAGTACACAAACGAGGAACAAGTATGAGTACTGTGCTCCACACATTATTCATTGGCTCTACTCCACTTTTCCTGCATCCTGCTCTGTGGTTCGTGTTTGATACAGGGTTACTGGTAAAATGCTAACAACCTCTTCTTCTTCTTCTTATTTTATTTAGTGGCTTCTGCGGTATTTCCACAATTTCGCCAATGTCGCGTGGGTAGAGAGAATGATATACGATGGAGATTGTTCGGTAGAATAGGTAGTGGTCGGTGATTCCTGACCAATAATTTTGCATCTGAGTTCTGCAACAGAATAAACAACACAGGACATACACAGGACAGAACAAACAATCATAGATATATATGTATTTAGCATTAGTGAATAAAATATAAGATAGTAATGATCTAGCAATATATTATAACTTAATTTTGTTAATTAATATACATTTACATATAGTATATAAAAGCGGGGTGAAAACAAGGGATAAAAGCGAACATAAATTTGTAGGACGGGGGACATCTGGAGGGAGCATGTCGTATAATGAACAGTTCAGTCTAGGACATTCAAAGAAGATGTGATCAGTTGTGCCTTCATGTAGGCCACATTCACAAATAGAATGATCTCTTACGTGTATTTTGGCCAAGAAAACTGGAGAGCAACAGTGACCCAGCCGCAAACGGCATATTGTGGATGAGATCACTTTGTTAATTTTTTTAAGTTTGAAGAACCATGGTTTTAATGGGATATTTGTTTGAATACGCCTGTATAATCTACCTGTATTGTTTAAAGGATTATTCCAAAGAGAGTCCCAAGTGTTACGCATTTGACCTTCACAAGAAGAGACTAGATCGTGGCAGTATACTTTGGTATGGTCTTTGATGCCATGTGTAGCAGCATGTTTAGCACAGGAATCCGCACTTTCATTGCCTGGGATACCCACATGCAACAATTTTTAATCGGAGTTGGTGGCAGTCATAGAGAGCTTCTTTTATTTCAAGGATTATGGGGAATCGGGATTTGCATTTGAATTGATTGCTTATGATACTTTGGAGGCAGCTTTTGGAATCACTAAAGATAATTGATTTATTTATTCTGTGGGAAGAAACATAAGAGATTGCTTCAAGGATGGCAATTGCTTCACCTGTGAAAACTGAGGATGTGGAGGGGCACCTGTGACTGAGAATGATCCTGTACTTTGGGATCCAGACTGCTGCTCCAACATCACTGTTTTTTGAGAGTTTGGAAGCATCAGTGAAAATCTGAAGCCAATCCCTCCATTGGTTGTCAATTTTCTCAAAGAAACTTTTTTTTGGATTCACAGAGTGTTTTTCAATTCCAAAGTTAAGGATTATGGAAGGTTGGAAAATCAAGGAGGCATAACTAACTTTAAATATAGGGTTCACAGGAAATTGGGCAATGGGATTTGTCAGGTTTTTATATTTCATGAAGCTGCGAATAACACATGGGAGGTTACCTTCTGTTCTATATCCATGCGAACTTAAAAGGCTGTATAGTTCTTCCATAATAGGCAAGAGAGGGTGGTTATAATTTTGAATAAGTTTGAAAATAAATTTATCAGAAAGAAGCTGTCTACGGAGATGGAGAGGAGCTTCCACACACTCCACCTGCATAGCGTTGATAGGTGATGATTTCATGGCTCTAATGACAATCCGGAGGCATTTAGACTGAATTTTTGATAATTTATTAAGAGCTTCTTTATTGCCAGGGTCTAACAAGAAAGTGCCATAATCTAAATGACTACGTATAATGGCATTGTATAAAAGTTTTTGGCAAAATGGGTGAGAGCCCCACCAGACTCCAGACAACGACCGAAGGATATTCACATTCCTTTCACATTTTTCTGCCAGGTAATTGAAATGTTTGACACCAGTAAGCCTAGTATCTAGCCAAATACCTAAAAATTTTACATGGTCCAATTGGGGTATAGTCTCATTTTCAAATTGTAAGGTTATGTTGGGGATAGATCTTTTCTTCTAACAGCACTGCTTTTGAGTGTATATAAGGATAAGCCGTGATCATACAACCACTCACCTAGATATCTAAGGGCAGAATTTAGTCTGTTTTCAGCCTCCAGAATAGATTTAGTAGGCAGATATAAGGCGAGGTCATCAGCATACTGTAGAACCTTACAGAATGAATTTACTGAGAGCTCCAAGTCTCGAGTGTATAGGTTGTAGAGTATGGGACTAAGCACCGATCCTTGAGGGAGGCCTTTCCAGGTCGTTCTGAGAGAAAGAAATGTATTTTGGTTTCTTATGAGGATGGTTCTCTGCATAAGAAAGCAACATATGAAGCGAGTTATCTTCACTGGAACACTCAGCTGCAACAATTTAGTTCTGAGCTCTGGAAGGAGTACGTTATCATATGCGGATGTGATATCCAGAAAAACTCCTATAAGGAATTCTTTATTTTTAAATGAGCAGTTTATTTCTGATGTGAGTATACTGAGGCTATCTATAGTGCTCATGCCTTTCCTAAAGCCAAATTGGGATTTAGCAAGTAAATTTTTGCTTTCTATGAACCATTCGAGTCTGTTTTTATAAGGTGTTCTGAGACTTTAGCTAATATACAGGACAGGGCAATAGGGCGGTGGGAGTTGGGGTCCGAGGGATCTTTTCCTGGTTTAAGGATAGGAATGACAACTTGTGTTTTCCAAGATTCTGGGATATGTCCTTGATTGAAAAATGTATTGATCATGTCTAGTAAGAACTGTTTGACTTTCTTGGATGCCTTGATAATAAAAGAGTATGTTAACCCATCTAACCCAGGAGAGGAATCAGTCAACCCATCTAGGACAAGTTGCAATTCCTCAAACGTGAACAAAGCTTCCATGCTATCTGTATTGGACACTATAAGGCTAGGGATATTAAGTGAGATGGGGAAGGGGACAAATGGAGGGGCTAGTTTGTTGGCAAATGTCTCGAGCCATGAAGAGGGATCATTAGATGTGATGTTAGTATAATTATGGTATCCTCTAAATCTACGGATCAGTTTCCATACAATGGATGGGGGGGTAGCAGGGGATAGGCTTTCACAAACCTTTATCCATCCAGACTTTTTCTTGGTAGAAACAATTTTTTTATATTTAGCTGCAGATCTTTGGTACTTTAAAAAATTACCCCTAGACATTGTCAGCTTATATTCTAATTCAGCTGTATTACGATTTTGTACAGATGTGGTACATTCGGGGTCCCACCATGGAGGAGAGGAAATTTCAGTTGCAGGATTTTTAGGAGGGATATGCTCATCTGCAGCGGAGATAATTATTGAAATAAATTGAGTGTAACAGTGAACAGGGTCAGAACTGATGGTACTAGGTAGTGTATCAAGTTTCGCATCAAGTGAGGATGAGTATAAATCCCATTTTGCTCCTGAGAGCCTATGTTTTAGGAGAGAGTCAGAAGAATGTTGGGGACATACTCGTTGGGGAAGTTTTATTAAGATAGGGTAATGGTCACTACCATGCGAAAGGGGAAGAACTTCCCAAGAAAGAGTAGAGGAGATGGATGCAGAACAGGCTGTGAGGTCTACTGCACTAGGGTTCTGACCAGGGTATGCTCTCCTGGTAGGGGAGCCATCATTTAGGATGCAGAGGTTGGTTTCATCAAATGTGTCCAATAGGGAATGCCCAAAGGAATTGCAGTCTGCAGAACCCCAAGATGTATGGTGGGCATTGAAGTCACCCATTAATAAAACTGGGGGAGGAACAGAAGAAATAATCATTAATATATCAGGAATTAAGCAAGAATTGGGACGATGGGTATAAAATGATAAAAAGGAAATATTTAATGCCCTAACTGCCACTACATTTAAATCTGAGCTGTGAGCAGGTAGAGTTAATTGTGAAAAGGTTATATTTCGTTTCACAAGCAGGGCACTCCCTGCATACCCATCCTGGCGGTCGCTCCGGAGACAGGAGTAGCCTGTAACTCGAAAACGAGATCCAGGCACCAACCATGTCTCCGAAACAGCCACCAGGATGGGGGAATATTTTTTAATTAGAAAGGATAATTCATGAGTCTTCTGACGGAGGCTGTGACTGTTCCATTGAATTATTTCGGTTTGATCCATTATGGACTAATAAAGAAGAAAGTTGAGTGATCATTGAGGCAACGTAGGGCGGTAGATTATGGGAATTCTGGGATATGATGTTTATGATTATAGAAATGAGTTGGATAAGGAGTTGATTCTGGTTCTGGGTACTCTCCTGAATAGGAGAGGGGGACGATTGGCTCATTTGAAGAGCGTACCCATTGTGTAAGGAGGAAGGGCCATTCGAGACTATTGCTTGGTGTGCATCTTTGTCATATGATTTGCCTAATGGTGCCCTGGGTTTGGGGTTATGGACTATTGTCTTTCTGTAAGATGTAGGGGTGGGGGAAAGGGATGGAGAGGTTTGGGGGGTTTGAGCTTTTGTGGGTGTTGAACTCTGGACTATCTGACTGTATGCCTTGCCTACTTTGGGGAAATGGGCAGAGGCATCTTCATAAGATATCCCATTTTGTGACATGGTCACCTTAATTGCCTTCTGGCGTTCCTGTTCAGGGCATGTTCTACTTGTGGAGAAATGGTGAGCAGAGCAATATAAACAAGTAGATTCATGTTCTTGAACTTCACATTCATCCCCATTATGGGGTTGGGCACAGCGATAGCACCTTGGTTTAGATCGACATTGAGCTTTTATGTGTCCAAAGCGGCAACAGCTCATACATTGGATTGTGGGGTAGTTATAAGTTTCAACAGCTAAAGATGAATAGTAAGAGAATATTCTTGAAGGGAGTTGTTGGCCTCTGAAAGTGAGGACAACAGTTTGAGTAGGTTCCCATACAACTGTCCCATCTGTTTTATTTTTTCTGTTAAGTCGCCTAGCTTTCACTACATGTGCAACATACTCAGGTAATTGAAGTGATGTTACAAACTCATCCATAGACCAATCCACTGGTACACCACGAACCAGACCCATCCTTGTCACATTGTAGGTAGGAATAGTAGCTTCATATTTATGAGCCTGCAACATGAGGTTATTTATAAACCTGTTAGCTCCTTGAGCAGATTTGAATTGTATGGAGATCTTATTTCTACCTACTCTTTTGACACCATCCTGACAGATGTTTTCAATTTTGTTTGAGAACAAGAATTGTCCAAACTTAATTGGGCGTATTGTTGTTCCAGCAGTTGGGTCAGGTTCAACACGGGACACGTGGACTATGTATGGACCTGAGTCTGTTGATTCGTACGATCTGATTCCAAGAATCGATATGGTAGGATGCGTATAAACCGTTTGTATAGAGGATGAAGCTAACTCTCTATCAGTAATAGTTTTTTTGATGGGACCTACCTGAGATTCGTCATCGTGTCGTCTTTTAGTTGTACCGACTGACTGTTCATCAACGACACATATCACCTCCATAGGAGATGGCGGCGGGTCAGGCGGGACCGGAGCCACCGGCTCAGGGGAAATGGACTCCATTTCCCCTGCCGATTAGCGCCAACAACCACAAAACACACTTACCACCACCTATAGAATGTATACAAAATAACTCAGGGAAAAAAAAACAATGCCGAATAGGGGAAAATCACAGAAAAAAACGCACAATCTCACTAACACGTGTATCCTCTTTCACACCGAGTTAGCGACCTCTAACAACCTCTTAGGCTTGTTTATTATTTGTCTTTGTGTATTTGACGGTATAAGCTAGAGGATTACCTGATGTTAAGTCTCTTGTGCCTGTAATATTTCATATATTTTATTACATAGCTTGATGTAAATATTCTAAACTCTATTCAAAGGGAGCGCGGCGCGGTTCAGTAAATAAAAAACAAATTCAATAAAAAAAAATAACATCTCAAAATGTTAGTTAGGACTAGCAGAAGTCAACCCTAAGAGGTTAGCATTTTACCAATAACACTGTATAATGATGTGTGTTGTATTCCCACAGCGAGAAAGACTTGGAGCTTGCGAAGCACATAGCGTACGTGCACCAACACTCGACGCAGCCGCCCACTGCTGTCCGCGCGCTGCCCATGAAGCTCGTTCGGCGATATGTGGCGCTTACTAAACGCAAGCAACCCGCCGTACCCACCTCCCTTACTGACTACATAGTGTGTGAGTATTTACACTGTACTACCAACTCAAAACGAATATACCTTTCAAATTTTAAGTCTCTGCGACCAACAGTTAAGGCTGTGCATTGTCAGTCAATGAGTCGGGACTTCGATTTTTATATATATACAGGGTTATTGGTAAAATGCTAACAAGCCCTTAGGGTTGACTTTTGCTAGTCCTAACAAACATTTTGAGTTCCTTTTTTTAAGTTTTTTTTAATTATTTTTCGTGTTGGTTATGTGTATATGACGAAATAAGCAGGAGGACCACCTGATGCAAAAAGTCTGTGCCTGTAATTTAATATTCCATATTTTTTTATTACTTGGCTCGATGTACATATTCAAAACTCAATTCAAAGGGAGCGCGGCGCGGTACACTGTTGCCGCGGCGGGCGTCCTTAGTTCGGAGAGACTCAAAACTTTTTCTAGTACTGTCTGACACTTTTAAGTTCTGCGTCTCGTAGTAAAAGACAATGCCTACTCCGAGCTAAGGGCGCCCGTCGCGGCAACACTGGACCGCGCCGCGCTCCCTTTTGAATAGAGTATTGAATATTTACATCGAGTTAAGTAATAAAAAATAAGAAATATTAAATTACAGGCACAAGAGACTTTTAACAGCAGGTGGTCCTCGTGATTATTCTGTCAAATACACATAAACAAAAACCTAAAAATAAAACTCAAAATGTTTTTTAGGACCAGGAGAAGTCAACCCTTTGAGGTTGTTAGCATTTTACCAATAATCCTGTATATTATGACTCGATGTGGTTCGTGTATTATATGTAACACACAGTGAAATGCATTATGCTAGTGTATTACAGCTTTGTTATAGTATATCCACTAAGATAATAAATAGATTCAGGCGTTACTTTGCGGAAATCCATATTTAATAATAACAAATATTTTTAAAATATTTTATGTAAACATCAAATTAATATTTTAATAAAACACTTAAAATATACAAGAATATATCTAGTGACAATTCCGCCTAATTTTCCTGTTAAACCGACGTGACGTCACAAACGCCACGCAGCCAAACCGGAAGAGTTTTCGACGCGTTTCGCTTCTACACGAAGCATCCTCAGGAGGTCTTGACTCTACGAGCGCACGATCGAGAATGAAATTTTTCTCGATCGTGCGCTTGTTAAAATATTAATTTGATGTTTTCATAAAATATTTTAAAAATATTTGTTATTATTATATATCCACTAAATTGGGTGATATGTTGCAGCTTCGTACGTGGAGTTACGTCGCGAGGCCCGCAACGCACAAGACGTGACGTTTACGTCAGCCAGGAACCTGCTCGCCATACTGCGCCTCTCTACTGCACTTGCCAGGCTCAGGTGACACTAATTATACTTTACTTTTTTACTGGAAGCGCCCATCAGTTAATGCCACTAGGGGTATAGTCACCTATACAGTGACTGCAGTGAATTTATTTTAAGTGATTAATTTAGTTGATTATTAACTTAGTATATCAAAAAGTACCCAAACTTCAATAGAGATGATGGTTGGCAAGTACCACCTGCTTGGGATTCTGTTATCAAATTAATTAAATCCCATGGCCGACACAAATCTGCAAGAGCTCTGGACACTGGGCGAATACTGCGTGAATAAGGAATGTTATGTATGAACGTATTAATACAAAAAAAGTACAAATAATTTCTTAAAAGTCATGTGACAGATAAAACCAATTAGTCACCCCATGACCACGATTACTGCAAAGTGTTTTAAACGTCGGGACAAAAATAATGACAAATTGTATTGTAGTACTATTTTAAGTTGATTAGTTTTTTCGACGTTCAGGTAATTTGTATCCTCTCGGCGCGTTATGTCACATTCACGGAATGTCCCGCTGTCGTTTAAGGCTCCTGTAAATAAATGTCCCTCTTGCTGAAGACCACACTCTCTTTGTCCCTGTAGCTGAATGTCCCCACTGAATGAGAGCGGAGCCTGAGTTGATAATAGACAAAATATATATAAATAATAACAAAACTATTTATTCTTTACCTTTTTTTATTTTTATTTTTTATGCCTGATAGTTTAGCCTTTGACCACTATCTCACCTGATGGTAAGTGATGATGTGGTCGAAGATGTTGTTCAGGCTAACCTAGAAGTACCTTACCTTACCTTATTTTACCTAAATAAAAACAAAAGGAATAATTATATACTGATGTCGTTTGTGTTGCCAGTGATGACTTATGGCACTGAGACGTGGTCCCTAACTGTGGCCCTTATAGACAAGCTCAGAGTCGCTCAACGAGCTATGGAGAGAGCTATGCTCGGAGTTTCTTTGCGCGATAAAATCCGGAACGTGGATATTCGCCAAAGAACCAAAGTCACCGACATAGCTCTCAGAATTTGCAAGTTGAAGTGGCAATGGGCGAGCCACATTGCTCGACGAACTGATAACCGATGGGGAAGAAAGGTTCTCGAGTGGTTACCACACTACACCGGAAGACGTAGAGTTGGTAGGCCACCCACTAGGTGGACTGACGATATCGTGAAAGTCGCGGGTAGCCAATGGTTACAAGCGGCTAATAGCCGTTCTTTGTGGCGCTCTATGGGGGAGGCCTTTGTTCAACAGTGGACGTCTTCCGGCTGATGATGATGATGATGTCGTCGTTTACGCAATGGCTTTTTGTCACTTTGTTTGGATTTTTGTTCTTTAGTCGGTTCCGTTTTTTTGCAACAACTTAACTTTTTTTCACTCGCTTTAGTGATGGATGCTGCTAACAAGATCATTCATTCGCCTACCTATTTGTACGATACGATGAAATTTATGTGGATCAAAATCAGTTCAAGTAACAATAAAAATACAAAACGTCCTACTTTTTTGGAAGTTGGTTAAAAATACTTAAAAAAATATTTCATTATTTACTGTAATAATAAGAAATTCAGTAATTTACCAGTTGGCAAGAAACTCTTAGGAGGTAGCTGTATGAATTATACTTTGATATAAAAAACGTGTAACCTTCAATGAAATCAAAGATACCTGGTGCATTTTATAATTTATACGAAACATTTGAGGCCCTCCTCTAAATTCGTCGGTTAACGCAGAATGACACATAGCGTGAGTTAGACACAGAGAGAGAGTGTCACTTAGTGCGACTATGACATGAAGAGAATGTCAATTGCAAGCGGGACAATCCGCGAATATAACGCGCCGAGAGGATTTATATGTCTAAATGACATAATGTGTACAAACAAAAAACAGTACTTGAGAACGAATGCTATACCAAAATAATCCGCTATCTCAAAGTAGGTAGATTTACGGTATGTTGTATTTTTCAGGTTATCAGATGTGGTCGAGAAAGAAGACGTCTCGGAAGCCATACGTCTCGTTGAAATGTCGAAGCAATCTCTACAACATGTCGAAGAAAACGTACAAAGGTATATATACCATTTCTATGTTTGATTAAAACGTTTGTCAGGTTTTAGGATTCAATACGATAAAAGGCGTTTATAGCACAGAAAAAATGCATTAGATCGCTTTGTGGTGTCCAGTTTTTAGATAGTTGTAAACCTCTATTTAAAAAGCATAACATACTACCTTTGCCATGCCTTTACATCTTAGAAGTTTGTTTATTTGTCCATCGACATCACACTATATTCCCGAAGCAAAACGAGGTTGTAAATAGAAGCAGGCGGCATATATACACATTGTGTGTTCCAAAACAACATCTAATGGTGCATAAGAATAACTCATTTTGTATGTGTATCAGAATATATAACAAAGTTTTAAGACACATTGCATAAATCGATTCAAATTTCAATTATTTAAATTACTAATAAATAAATGTTATTATTCAGTTACAGAATTTTTAGACGATGAATTGTAGGACTAATTATATACTTGACATACTTGATTAATTTATATTACCTGTGACATTAAAATTTTTATATTCTAATTATTATCTTTGACATATTATTATATAAAGAATTGTAGTAATAGTAATCTAGGTATATAAATTGCATTCACAATATGTTTATAATAATTATTCTATCCTTAATTTAGACCTTAATATAAAATATTTGTACACCAGAAACGGTAGAATATTTGATTCTGAGAAATTAATGAAAGAAAAAAACGTACAATATTCTTATGAATAAATATATTTGAATTTGAATGTGACGGAATCGTTTTAGCCTACGATGTCCGCTCGTCCGTCCATGCATACCCATCAGTCATCATGACAACGCTTTTCCGACACAGTATATAACTTATAATTAAAATTGGGGCTGTTGTTTAGAATGACGCGTCTACGAGATGAATGGCAAGCGTGTTTTTTTTTTTAATATTATTGTGACGGTACTAGCTCGAGGCCCACCTGGTGTTAAGTGGACTAACCTCTGCCTATAACAGATGCATTTCATCACAAGTCATGAATTGCACTGCGACCGTCACTTTGTGACAGTTGGTAAGTCTCATGTGCCTGTAATTTCACTGGCTCTCAAGGACTGCTGCCGGAACACACTGTTAGGTGCTTGGCGACAGATTTTCTACTTGAGGGTGGTATCTAGCCAGGCGGGCAATCACAAAATGCCCTACCACCATGCGGTGAAGCTCAAGCCGGCGGTGGGGATCGAACCAGGAACCTGCGGCGCGGCAGTCCATAGGTATTACCGCTCGGCCATCATTGCTTCAAATTATCGCTTACGGCGAGCCGTCAGAAGCCCTAACTTGAAGTTCTTGCCACCGACATTGGTCGGAGATTGATCCATCGTTTATTTTGTACTCAACCTACGTGGCATTGGTGAAATTGTGGCAATGCTGCCGTTGCCATCAAATGAAGAAACTACGTTCTATGTCGGAGTGGTGCTGTGATGATCAGTGATGGTTGTTGAAACCGTTGTAGCTTCTGAAATGTTCACATATATAACTGTTATTATGGCGTACACATAGAAAAACAACCTATACTAATATAAAGAGGAAAGATTTGTATTGTTGTATGCAACGAATAAACATAAAAGCTACTGGACCGATTAGAAAAAATCTTTCACCATTATAATTCTACATTATCCCTGATAAACATAGGAGAATATTATAATTTTTTTTTAATTTTTTTAAATACCCGTGCGATGCCGGCGCGGGCCACTAGTATAAAATAATTGGGGACATGCAAGAAAGTTATCTTTTGTGTATAGTCGATAACAGTGATAACTCTTAAGTAGCACTACAAATAAAAATATGTGGCCAAGTGCGCTTTCTGGATGAAGAAGTATATAACAGGATGTGAGCAGCAGCCCATTCTGAAGAACTGACATCGTATACGATCCCCAAGTCGCCTGCCAAGCGTGGGGATTATGGCAAACGGTTTTTTCAACGGCGGACAATATAGCTTTTTTATGATGTGACTACCGCGCGCTTTCGCTATCCCTCTTCAACTGCACGCGTGAAGTATACAGCGCTATCCTTGTCTCCAATCAGCCCACGAATCCAAAGGCATCTATTTAACTTATGTAGACATGATCTAATGAACAACCATCATTCTACAATCAATCCTCAAACTTTAACATTGATATCCCTACAGCACTTCGGTGTGAGTGTGAACTACGTCGTGTAACGGTGCTAAATAGCTCCGTTTGAACTATTCATGTTTTAGCGCGTTGAGAACCTATATAGGGCGCATCTGCTTGCGCTGTTATATAGGGCGTATTCCACAAGTGGAATACGTTATATAATTTTAACGCATGGTGGGAGGGCATTTTGCGACTGCCCGCCTGGCTAGCGACCACCCTCAAGTAGAAAATCTGCCGCCAAGCAGCGAATGGTGTGTTCCGGCAGCAGTCCCTGAGAGCCAGTGAAATTACAGGCACATGAGACTTAACAACTATTTCTCAAAGTGACGGTCGCAGTGCAATTCATGACTTGTGATAAAATGCATCTGTTATAGGCAGAGGTACGCTTAACATCAGGTCACATAAAACATAGACACAAAATGTGGTCAAGTGGAATACGGCCATAGACGTCTTTGCTAACATGCCTATCGTAGATAAAACTATGATTTATATTCCAGGGGAATAAGTTCAACTGACCGCATCTTCGCCGTGGTCCGAGACTTGGCGGGATCTAATAAGACTGTGAAGATCGCTGACGTCATCGAGCGCTGCGTCGACAAAGGATTCAAGCCTGACCAAGTGAGATACCTTCATTTTTATTATTCTGTTTATTAACATAATTAAAATTATAACTTGAATATACTCACAGCGGTTTAGAACCCCTTAGTCTGAGGAGAGACTTTGCCTCCTTATGTGTGTTCTACCGTTTGTACAACGGAGAGTGTTCTAAGAAATTGTATGACTTGATGCCCACGGCTACCTTCCACCATCGCAACTCTCGCCATCGACGGGGAGTCCAACCCCACACATTAAAACCAGAAGTGTTTCGTACTGTGCGGGCTCAAAGGAGCTTCCTTCCGCGGACGCTCAGATTGTGGAATGAGCTCCCCGCCGTGGTTTTCCCGATGGAGTGCAGCATGGGGTTCTTCAAAAGGGGCGTGAAGAGATTTCTTCAGGGTCGGCAACGCGCGAGTGATACCCCTGGTTTTTTGCCACCTTTGTGGTATAAATAAATAAAAAATACTCGTCAAATCTCACTCAAATTTAAATGGGACCACATGACAATTACCTTCTTTGGAATGTAAAAAAAACATCAAAATCGGTACGCCCTCTAAAGAGTTATGAGGTAACAGACATAACATTGGAATGTAAATAAATCATCAAAATCGGTAAGTCCTGTAAAGAGACACATAAAAAAATATACAGTCGAATGAGAACCTCCTCCTTTTTTGAAGTCGGTTCAAAACACTACAAACTATATACAACACCACAGCTTCTACAACGAAATATAGACGTTTTAACATGCCAACGTTCTGCAAACTACGTTATTTTCCCTCAGACCTTTTGAGACGGAGCACCTGAATATGTCATTCTTTCTACTCAAATGTTTGCACTCCTTAAAATATAAAGATATAAAGAAGTTTTATTAGCCCTTTAGTAATTTTTTTTACAGCAAGTCCAAAGTACATTTAACACATATTTATACTACTTAAATAATTCTTATTAGGTCTATGTAAATAATTGATTAAAATTTTATAGTCGTTATATTTTTACACTTAAATAGTTAAATAATCTACAGTTATCACGTTTGCATTTGTCCTAAGAACAAAGATTCTACAAGCTGCATTGACATATATTCTTTTAACGTGTAGAAGGGATTGTTTTCAAACAAGTTCTTAAGTTTTAGTTTGAACAAACTATATTTTAAGGTGGTCAAGCTTTTTGGTAATTTATTATACATCAGTATTTTCGAATAACGACCTTGTTTATGTACTTTAGCTAATCTGATTTTTGGTACAACCCGAATTTCATTATTTTTTATAATTAGCTTTTCGTTATTACGCAGATTGTAAGGTAAAACTGTTTCCTGCTTTTCTGAAATATCCCTATCCTCATGAATTTCTAATAAACAATTATATATGTAAAGAGAAACAACTGTCATAATTTAATCTTTCTTAAAGTGCTCCCTTGCAGGGCACGCTTTTTCAATCCATTAATTGTTCTTATTGAACGTTTTTGACATTTGAGAACTCTTATTATCTCTGTAGCATTACCCCAAACAGTAATGGAGTATCTTATTATTGAATGTATATAATATATGCATAGTACACAGATATTAGCGATTTCTTATCTAACAATGGTTTTAAGTTTAAAGAGAGCGTAATTACCACTCGCCATTTTCTTACAAATTTTATCAACTACTCGAAACCGTTGTCTCAACACTACGCGTATGCGGAAATATGCACGCAGCCGCATTATCTGCATTATAAGTGAACATTCAAACTAAGTGCAATTATTTTTCAGGTGGACGCTTGTATCGAAGAGTATGAGAACCTGAACGTGTGGCAGGTAAACCAAGTGAGGACCAAGATCACCTTTATGTGAACATCTCAACATCATCATTTTACTCATTCCTATATTTTAAGGACCTATTTTCTACACTAGTATTAAGTGAACCAGTGTGCCTGATTATGATTATTTTGTAATGTTTATTCTCACAATACTATTATGTAAGATAATGAAATTGAAATAATTTAGTTGAATAAAGACTTTGGTAATTATAGAATACTCCATTTTTATTTATAAGCTCGGTTTCTCTTGGTGCTTTCAATGTTTACTCAAATACAGAACAATCGACTTTAGTCAAGATAGTTAACATACATACATAAAATCATGCCTCTATTCCTTTGGGGTAGGTAGAGACCACAAATTTCCAAAGAAAGAAAGAAAAAACCATCTTCACATACCTTTCTCGATTTTTGTCACTACATCCTCATTTACACTACAACGTTCAAAAAGTGTGATAAGTCACACTGTTCCTTATCCTGTCACTGTTTGAAATCATGCTTCTCAATGCTCTCATCTACACTGCATTTATTCTACTTTCATGCTGTTTCTGCCAGACCCAACTTTCACTGCCATACATTAGTGTTGGAACCAGCACTCCTCCATGAACCGTCAGACGGGCCTTCTTAGACACCTCACTGTTCATTAACACGTGCAATGCGATGTGCAAAGAATTCGATAACACAACTGTCACTTTGACACCTGTCACAAATCACACCTGTCTATCTGACATAAGCTGTCATTTTGACAGATGTCACGAGTAAGACCTATTTAGAGTGATATTAGGCTCGCCATTTTACTGTAAAGGAATTTTGTTTTCTGGTAATAGTTGTTCTGTGTAGTTCTGGTAGTCCTGAGCATATGGGATAGTAGGGGAATTGCATTTGTTAGTACTAGTTGAGTCCCCTAAATAGGGTACTGTAGTGGAATAGTGAGTGCTGTACAGTCCCTTGGGGTACTGAAATAGGGGATCTTAGTGGAACGAGCGATAATTCTTCAGATATTCAAAACTTTACTGAATTATTTTATATTGCCCGAGGCCTGCTTGGTTAGAACTCGCATCCTATTATTCGATTAGAGGAACAACGAGGCGAGGGGAAAATTGCGCTGATGAGCATAAAGAAAATAATTATTTAGATGTAAGAGGAATGTTGCTTCATATACATAGATCGTACAACAAAGCCCCTTTACATGTTCTCAAAATGTAACACGTCTACTTACAACAAGATCATTCCCAGGCTGACGCCAATCAATCCTTGCGTTAGTGTTAGTTAGGCGGCTAACTAAATCCAAAACTTTACAATATGTCCTTGTATTACAAAAATATATTTATATAAAAATATATAACTTAAAAACTACCGGGCCGATGATTATTAAAAAAAATCTTTCACCATTAGAATCGTACACCATCCCTGATGAACACAGGCTATAGAATATTTTCATAAACTTAGATCCGTATAAAAAATCAATAATGTAAGCCAACGTGTGAAAATAAAATAAAAATCGTTATACGCTGTAGAAATTGTAGACAATAGCGCAGAGTGATGTATTACAATTTTATAGAGGACATCAATATCTACAAAATAGTCCGCAATACCATATGTGTAACTATTACAGTTATGTCACAATAACTTCTTTTTATGTTTCAATTTATATTTTTTGTTAAATACCCGTGCAAAGTCGGGGCGGGGCGCTAGTTTTTAATATATTAGGTCCTTACATATGAAATTGGCGTTTTGTATGGGAGGAACAAAAAGTCGAATATTTTTTAATATAATATATTTAATTAATCAAAGTATGAACCATTATTTTCTATGCACTTTTGCCATCTCATAGGTAGTTCATTGATCCCTTTACTAAAAAAACCAGTCGGACGGGAATCAATAAAATCTTTGAAGGCGATTTGGACTGCCCCATCGGAGTTGAATTTTTTCCCTTGCAAGAAGTTATCCAAATTTCGAAAAAAATGGTAATCTGTTGGAGCAAGGTCCGGGGAGTACGGAGGATGTCTTAGACTTTCCAATTGAAGCTCTTCTAATTTAGTAGCCGTCTGTAGCGCAGTGTGTGGTCTAGCGTTGTCGTGAAGCAGCAGTGGCGTGGAGCGATTGACCAGCCTAGGTTGTTTAGCCGCTAGCTTTTCCATCATGGTTTGCAATTCCTGACAATAGACATCAGCCGTAATAGTCTGGCCAGATTTGAAAAAACTGTAATGAACAATACCGGCACTAGTCCACCAAACGCTTACAAGTAACTTTTTTGGGGTTAATTTTCGCTTGGGGCAGGATTTGGCTGGCTGGCCAGGATCTAACCATTGCGCTGAGCGCTTCCGATTATCGTAAAGAACCCATTTTTCATCACAGGTAATGATTCGGTTTAAAATACCTTCATTATTGTGCCGGTTTAGTAATGTAACGCAGCAGTCGACGCGCGTTTGCCGGTTTGTTTCAGTCAATTCGTGAGGTACCCACCTTTCAAGCTTTTTAATCTTCCCAATTTGCTTCAAGTGAATTAAAACAGTTTTATCACTAACATTGCAGCCTGCAGCTAACTCGGACGTGGTTTGCGATGGATCCGCTTCCACAGTAGCCTTCAACTCTTCATTATCAACTTGAGTCTCAGGCCGTCCACGGGGCTTGTTCTGCAGGTCGAAATTTCCAGAACGAAAACGTTGGAACCAAAAACGAACTGTGTTTTCTTTTGCAACACGACCGCCATACACATCATTCACCCTTCGAGTTGTTTCCGCAGCACTAGTGCCACGGCGGAACTCGTACTCGTAAATAATGCGATATTTAAGGTTTTCCATTTTGTAAAATGAGTGACGCAAACAGAAAAAAAACAGAAGAAAAAAAACAAATGAATGACGATCATCGAAGCACAAATACATGAGTCTATAGCTGTACAAATTTGAATTTGGAATTCCTTACCAAAGAGGAGAAATTCGTGATTAAAGTGGCCAGTACGAAAAACGCCAATTTCATATGTAAGGACCTAATATTTACAGTCATAGGGTATGTTCCATTAGTCGCTAAGAACGTTATTTTCGATAATTTTGATCACATTCTGCGTCTGTGGTTGTGATCACGTGATCGTTTGTAACTGTTCTCCCCTGTTCCATTTAGGATAAGAATGCCACTTCTGTCAATTTTGACATTAGATGTAGCGTTTATGGCGAAAATAACGCCAAGACCCATGTGGAACAACTTTTTGGGAGTGTGATCGTTTTTAGCGAATCTAACTTTAAATGGTAAGCACCCTAAGTGTGGTAGTAGAAGTGTAATGCAAAGCTAAAATGCATGTAATGGAATGATCGCGTACACTTACGTAGGTTACCAGTTATTCAAAAATATATTGTCAGTTTTTTCTCCCGCTTCGCTAACGCTCCCGTGCCCATAGTATCCACATTTCCTCAAATTATCGCATTCCGCATGTGGAAAGGCATTTAGCGATTCCCCGCCTGTCTAGCGACCACCCTAAGAAGTAGAAAATCTGTCACCAAGCATCTAACGGTGTGTACCGGCAGCAGTCCTTGAGAGTCAGTGAAATTACAGACCTCAACAACTATGTCTCAACGTGACGGGCGCAGTGCAATTCGTGACTCGTGATGAAATGCATCTGTTATATGCAGGTTAGTCCGCTTAACATCAAGTGGGTAATAAAAAAAATTTGTAATTAGTAAAACAAATAAATTACACCCGTATATTCCCGAAACCCAAAGTCCTTCTCCGCTACGTTAAGGAGTTGGGATGGCTTGGGTAGAAGCTGGTGGGGGAAATGCACAAAACACCCCATGCGGGACGTCAGGGCAGGACATATCGCCCCCATATAGAATAAGAATAAGAATAATATATATTCCCGATTGGTAAAAACGTACCTGTATAAACAGTTCAGTCCCAGATTATGCACGGTGTATCATTCAAAATACACAATTGATAATACACAATTTTCGAACGTTAAGCGCTTGTAATCTCTACGGGTGCCCAGCTGCGTGTGGGGGAGAGTATGCCGGCCGGCTTACCTGCACTGGTCGACTGTCCTCGTTTGAGTTGTCGCATCTAGTATGTATAGGTCAATGTGGTGTAAGAAATTTTAGACGTAGATTATAGATACCTACTTATATTACATGCACAGACACAGCTTCACACTCTCTCACACACAAACAAACACAACTGTACATTTATTTTTCACACTCAACAAATGTTCAAATTTTTAGTTATTCTATGTTATGGAAGAGTAGAGACTTCTAATACAAGGTCTTCTTTGCTTAAAAGGAATCCCTGTTCGCTTTAATTGCCTGTTTTTATTGGTTACTAAAATAAACATTATTATTCAACTTATGTGCTTAGGAATATCAACTACTCATAGAAAACTGTACTACTATGTTCCTACTCGTAAGTGTGTGAGTTAGCCTTCTCTTCACGAATCAATGGCTGTCGGATTTAGATAGAGTTTTATACGTTCCGTGGATCAACATAGAATTACTTTTCATTCCGATCTGCTTTGTAGTTACCGAGGAGGCGTGTTATATCTAACCAAAGCGGTCGAAGCCTTAGATGGAAATACTCTACCTATACTTTTATTTATTTATATTGCTGATGAGAAAGCCTTTGACCACAATCTCACCTGATGGTAAGTGATGATGTAGCCGATGGTGTTAACAGGCTAGAATTACTGGCTCTCAAGGACAGCTGCCGGAACATACCGTTAGGTGCTTAGCGACAGATTTTCTACTTGAGGGTGGTAGCTAGACACTTTTACAAATAAAAGGCAAGAAGTAGGCAACAATATGAAAGTTATGAGTAGCCTACAATAACTGTCACAATATCTCATAATGACTATATGAAACACGCAATCGACTCCTATACAACTCCCTTTTGATTATATTTGCCAAAAGCTCGTGCATCGAATAGGAAATCACGACATGTGTCTGTTTATACCCCTCTTCGGGTAACAAAGCAAAGTTTATTTAGGGTGGGCGGCGGCCACTGGAGCGGACTACACGGCTAAAGATTTTGCTTCAACAAACCCAACATCTGAAGAATACACAAGACGGATTAAACGATGCGATCAACATAAAAAAGTAGGGAACACATGTCGATGAATACATATATATGACCTTCGGCTTCATCTAATGATTCTCGGTAGCTGTATAAGTTATTTTATTCTAACACAAAACTACTACATACTCGTACTGAAGGAACTCTTTTGGTTGTAAGTAGTTAGATACTATTAGTGAATACATACTGGATTCAGATTTGGGAGCTTGAAATATGGTGAGTGAAATGTATCACGTTCGTTTAGGTACATGCTCCGTACCTAAAGAAAGTAGAGTTTAATATATTTTGTAATTTTTGATGTTTAATCTCATGGGTTAAGTGTGTAGTGAATTTTAAGTGATTTTAGGGCTTGTTTCAGAATGTTCGAGTAAGTTCCGGTTATCCACTCTAAGCTAAAATATTTCCTTGGTTACTACTTATTATATTTGTGTAAGTAGTATTTAATAATAACAAATATTTTTAAAATATTTTATGAAAACATCAATTTAATATTTTAATAAAACACTTAAGAAATACAAAAATATATCTAGTGACAATTCCGCCTAATTTTCCTGTTAAGCCGACGTGACGTCACAAACGCCACGCAGCCTAACCGGAAGAATTTTTGACGCGTTTCGCTTCTACACGAAGCATCCTCAGGAGATCTTGACTCTACGAGCGCACGATCGAGAAAGTAGTAGTATTTGGATACATGTATGTATATATTTATTTCAGTGTATGTATATAAGTAAGTATTTATATTAAATGTATGTAAGTGTATGTTTAATGTAGGTATTTATTATATATTTATATTATAATGTATGTAAGTAATGTTTATCGTAGGTATATATTTTAAGATATGTATTTATTTTTAAGTAACGTTTACGTAGGAAACTGCGAACCTGGCTAATTTTTGTAAATCCTTTTTTTTCGGTTGTCTGGAAGAAATTGCTTTAAGCAATAAGACCGCCTTTTGTATACATAATTTGTGTGTTAATTTTCATTCTAATGTTTTTAAGGTATGCAAATAAAGTGTTTCTATCTATCTATCTAACATATTATATACTTAAATAAAATACTATATTTGCGTTTCACAGTCATCGATTTAGCCTATCCATCGGTTAAAGCTAGAAAGGCGCTGCATGTTAACTGTCATTTTATGATTCAGTTATTTTATCTTCTGGGTAGCATAACCGGAACTTACTCGAATATTCTGAAACAGGCCCTAAGTATACTTATGTTCTTAAAATTCCTAGATTAACATCGCTGCTTCAAATCCATAATAGGTATAGTTACTGATATCATAGCAAAGATAACTTTAAGTTAAAAACTGTCAAGATACCAATTTTTTTTATAGCTGATAGGATAGCCTTTGACTCTGATGGTAAGTGATGAAATAGTCGAAGATGTTGTTCAGGATTACCTAGAATGACTGGCTGACAAGGACAGCTGCCAGAACACGCCGTTAGGCGCTTGGCGACAGATTATCTACTTAAGGCTAAAGCTATAAGTCAGGCCCTGCCACCATGCTGTGCTGTAACACAAATAACAACCGGGACCGACGGCTTAAAGTGCCATTCGAAGCCCGGAAGCGCTCAGTAGTACTATACAGTGTCACTAGCGGTCATCCATCCAAGTCATGACTGCAGTGGACGTTGCTTAACTTAGCCATAGATAAATGAATATTGTTTCTCTGTGACTTAGCTGATCGGTTAAGAACGGCTAAGCAAACTACGCTAGGAGCGCTTCGAGTTGTTTTTTTTTGATCCAGGTTAGCCTTTGACCCGTGTAGATTTCACCTGTTGGTACCTAAGTCACGTAAGTGATGATTGTTATATTGTTACGTTACGAGTATGATGTTCGTGTGGCTCACGTGCTTTATACGAACTGTCGTCCGCCACTGGTAAGAATCGTGACTTCAGGCTTCAAAACTCACGTGGAGTTTCAGCTGGATCACAATTTCTCAATTTACTTGTTGTTTACATAGCTCGTAATGTTTATTTTGAGAGTAGTCACGGGTCGCGGCACAAGACCACGAGACGCGCGCCTGTTGGTTTCGGGTTTGGAGAGAGGAGCCCTCCGGGGTGCGACGGAGAGGGCGAGTCCGAGTTCAAAGGTGGAGTCCCTCCGCTGCCACCTGGCACCGACACGTGACAGACTCGGATTAGGTGCAATTATAAGAAAACAAAAATACTTCACGAAAATCGAGAATATTTTAATAATTTAGCGTTTCTTTAGTCTTTGTTGGTTTATCTACTTTGTTAACAAGTCCAGTTTTTCGTAAATTTGGTTACCGTGATCCTATGGAAACGTCTGATAAATAAGTGATAAAAAGAACCTATTCGCTTCCAATAAACTATCTGGTTTGGACTATTTTAATATATAAGGCCTTAAGAAGGAACGAGGCCTGTGAGAAATTTCAAGAACGTTCACGAAATCGATGTTTCGTATTTCCTGATTTTCTCCTCCAAAACTGAGCCGATTCATTTATAAGTAGTGTAACATACCTTGGCTTCTATTATTATTTTATGTTAAAATATTTAAAAATTTGTGTGGTATTTTAGTGATTTTCAGGGACATATTTTATTGAGTAATAATTAGTTGCTGAAAAAGGTAACGATAACAGCGTGTCTATAGCAGACTTAGATTTAAGAGACCTCTAGAGGAATTATTAATATGAATCCTCTAGAGGCATTCTCCAAGAAGATACAGTTTTTTTTGTGTTGAGTGGCAAACAGTCATACGCCCCGCCTGATGGTAAGCGGCTACCGTATATTTAAACAGGCCTTACCTTTACCCCTGTTAATCCCTTTTTTAAATGACCCCATGTCATAGTGATTGGAAAAGACCGAATAATTAATAAAATAAAAAGTATATGGAGAATCGCAGGTCAACTTCACACGATGTCATCAACTACAGTTTTCAAGTAGGACGCTTCAATTTTTTTTGGCACAAATTATTCTCTAATATCTTGGCTGTAGTATAAAACACGATCTTCAGCCGTCACGTATATACAGCATGTGTCAGCTGGAGATCATAACGTCAGCTAACACACTAATAATCACACGTAGCATCGTAGTTTATTTGGCACCTAAAGATTATGAATTCCATAATTGCACTGAATATACTCTAAGAATGGACATATTCAGAATTAAGTAATTTCAATTGAGGAAGCTGGAGACAGACACCTTCACTCCTAATAAAGTGCAGATCTTAACATCACACGCAGTTTTTTTAATATTGTTATATTTGCAGTAACGCCTGCTCTGCGGATTACATTATAAATTTACGACAGAAAAGTTTATTATCCCGCACATGATATATTTTTTCTCTCGTAAATTTGTAATTTTGTGAATCACACGCAGTGTTTTGTGGCACCTTCTAACATTCGCATTGGCAATGTGTGTCAACAGAGCATAAAAAAAACATATACGTTTAACTTTTCAAACGAATAGAGCTGACTTGTATGCTGTAATTTGTTAAGGGTGAACTGGCCGGCCCGTTCTCCATCCAAACGTCGCTCGTAGGGTGATCACTCCCTTATTTGAAGTTTTAGGTCTTAAATAAAGCATAACACCGATTGATCTCGTCATTGTCTAGCCTTGTATGATGCCGAAATTTTAATAAAATAATTAACTTGAGAATTATGAGCCTCGAAACATTTTCATATAAAGTTTTCGAGGGTCATAACTTACAACTTAATTATCTTTTTAAAATTTTGGGATCATACAAGCCTAGATAATGACAATATCAATCAGTATTATGCTTAAGTCTGGACTTAAAATCTCAAGGGAGTGATCACCCTACGACGTTTGTATGGAGAAGTGACCGGCCAGTTCAACCTTAAGAGTGCTAGTTTATAGTATAAATCACAAACCAGCTAAATGAGAATCGGACCTGTGAACTGCGGGTTCTGTATCACCACACAATAAGTTGTTTCGTATGTTTTATATTTATCAAAAAATATATTTTAATTAATTTAATTATTTAATTAGACCCTTAGCGCAATTCCTACACACACATAGCCGATTTTTATTATATCTTTATAATAATTATTATTACATACTAATTCATAGTATTTATTTATTATTTATTATAATAATTCCTAAGTATAGAATTTTTTCAGTCCATATAAGAAAAGGTTTTAATCTCACAACTTTGAACAGTTCATTATTTAAATTTTTTTTTCACAATAATGAAACCGACTTCTAACACTGAAATTGTGATAATTTATTAAAGTCTGGCCTCATGATGATACAAAAAACTCTGAGATCACATTTTCATAGTCCGACTTCAACAAGTTAGAAGTCAGTACCATATTTTTCAAACGGGAAAAAAACAGCTTTTTTCTCGTTTTTAGTGTTAATTACTGGTTAAACGATTGATTTCCACTCACCAGTAGGTGACCAGTATAGTAGTACTGGTCACCTACATCAACAAAACGTGTAATACCAAGTCATCTAGGTAACTATGTCAAGCATTTTTCAGTTAGTTGATTGTAACTTAAAAACTACTTGACAGATTCTCATGAATTTTATATGCGGCCACTTAATTTTGCTTTTCAATTAAAAAAAAAAAATTATATTATCCAAATCAGGCAACTCTGTAAAAAGTTATTCGTGACATGAAACAAATATATATACGGGTCAAATTTAGAACATCCTCATTTTTTGGAAGTTGGTTAATAATGAAGATTTGTCCTTTGCTGAACGAACTCTACGTAGGCGATAACCTCCTTTTCATGTATGGGATTTACGAAAACACTTTGAAGCGCTCGTAGTGAAGTTTGCTTAGCCTTTTTTAATCGATCATCTGATATAAGCAACGTCCGCCGCAGTCAATAGTTGAATGGGTGACCGCTAGTGACATTACTACTGAGCGCTTTCGTGCTTCGGAGGGCACGTTAAGCCGTCGCGTCGATCCTGGTTGTTCTCTTACGATGGCAGTCATTACAGCATGGTGGTAGGGCATTTTGCGAATGCCCACCTGACTAGCTACCACCCTCAAGTAGAAAATCTGCCGCCGCTTGGCGACTAGGTGCTTACCTAACGGTGTGTTCCGGGAGCTGTCCTTGAGAGCCAGTGATTCTAGGCTAGCCTGAACAACATATTCGACTACATCATCACTTACCCTCAGGTAAGATAGTGGTCGTGATCAAAGGCTAGCCGCAAGCCTATCAGATTAACAAAAAAAAGACTTCAAATAATAGCAATATTTCTTAGTTGTGTCTAAAAAAATGTAACTAACTTATTTCTGTAACGAGATACACCTGGCATACGGAAAGACAGATAGTATAGAATGACTGTATTTATATGTAGATTCCCAAATACGCCTCTGCTTCCATTCGTCACGTAGCCCGGCTTCTCGGGGTGTTCGCTTTCATGCGGCAAGTTCCGAGGTCGAGAGGCTCGCCTCCCTGACTGACGGTTTGATTAATTTTTAGGCTTCTCCGGCTTAAGGGTGAACTGGCCGGCCCGTTCTCCATACAAACGTCGTAGGGTGATCACTCCCTTATTTAAGGATTTAGGTCCAAAATAAAGCAAAATACCGATTAATCTCGTCATTATCTAGGTTTGTATGATGCCGAAATTGTAATAAAACAATTAACTTGAGAATTATGAGCCTCGAAACATTTTCATATAAAGTTTTCGAGGCTCATAACATACAAGTTTATTATCTTTTTAAAATTTTGGCATCATACAAGCCTAGATAATGACGAGATCAATCGATATTATGCTTAATTCTGGACCTAAAGTCTCAAATAAGGGAGTGATCACCCAACGGCGTTTGTATGGAGAAGCGACCGGCCAGTTCAACCTTAATGGGGCAAATTTAAAGAGCGTTCCTTCAACAGTTGTGAAATGAGAAAGATAACAAACACGACGTGATTTAACTATATAAGTAAGCCTATTGCCCTTAAGCCCCGACGTTTTAGTAACATGGCGGAAATTGGATAATGACCGTATTTATATAATTATCTGATTTACTTCAAAACTTTGCAATACAGGGTCATTGGTAAAATGCTTACAATCTCATAGGGTTGACTTTGCTAGTACTAAGAAACATTCAGAGTTTTTTTTTAATGCCTACTCCGAGCTAAGTGTTTTTTATATGATTTTGACTGAATAACCACGAGGACCACTTGAAATCAAAAGTCTTTAGTGCCTGTAATGTATTATTTAATTTTTTATTACTTTGCTCGATGTAAATATTCAAAACTCTATTCAAAGGGACCACGGCGCGGTCCAGTATTGCCGCGGCGGGCGCTCTAGACTCGAAGTAGGCGTTAAAACACTAATAAAAATCATCTCAAAATGTTTCATAAGACTAGCAGAAGTCAACCCTAAGAGGTTGTTAGCATTTTACCAATAACCCTATATATGCACTATGAAACACATGATTGCTTGCAGGAACCTTCTATAGGTAAAGTATTACCTACATAAACAATGTGAAAAATATTATAGAAAATATAAAAATATTATACCTAAGAATTTAAATTTACACAATTTTATTTTTGGCTGGACTCCAAATAGTAGCCAAAGCCAAGAAACTTTCTCTTTCAAGTGCCGTTTCCTTTTCTTTTGAACGAACCGAATCTTGTGTTAATTTACAAGTATAGGTTCAACTTACTATGCCCGACGGAAGTTTCAGCAATGATTAATGAAGGAAAAACTCGCTTCAGTTGCACGTGTTGTGGATGCTCACCTGGGCCGGGCTGTTCCAAACCTACAAGTACTGTCTACAGACTTTTACATACAAATACTTATCTTCTAAAATCAAATCGCTTTTATTCACGTTTCACTTTGCAGTGACAGTGATCACGGGTAGACTTTAAGGGTATATTCCATTTGTCGCTAAGAACGTTATTTTCGATAATTTTGATCACATTCTGCGTCTATGGTTGTGATCACTGTGATCGTTTGTAACTGTCATCCCCTGTTCCATTTAGGATAAGAACGCTAAGAATGCCACTAAAATATGCCACATCTGTCACTTTTGACATTAGATGTAGCGTTTATGGCGAAAATAACGCCAAGACCCATGTGGAACAACTTTTTGGGGCGTTTTTAGCGAATCTAACTTCAAATGGTAAGCACCCATATTTATTTCATCGAGCACATAGCCAGAAATTTGCATGCATGTCGCTGAGCCTAATATGTCTATGCTTCTGGTTTGCCAGTTTTCGATTTATTATTTATTTTATCCCTAAACGTGAAAATAAGAATTCCCATACAAAATGATTTTTCCGAATATATTTGAATATACTTAATTTTACGGAAACCTGCAAACCAGAAGCATAGATATTAGGCTCAAGGATTTACATAACAAATTTCAAATAGTTTGAATATCTGGTATATAAGATATGACGAAACTGCGTTAGTATGGTAAGCATCACGAACTCTCCAGCCTTAATTTATAGTGTAATTGTGGCCAACAGCCACTTGTAGACTCTTTTGTATACCTTTTTATAATATTTTTGTTTCTTTTTATAGTTACTATAGTTTGGTAATTAATTGAATCTATTGTTATTATATGCGGATTCGCATTCTCCCATTAATTTCTAAAAGTATATAATTTTGATACGAATAAGGTTGATTCCTCTGAATTATGTTCAGAAAAATTAAATCTAGAGAATACATGCACGTAATTTAGAGACCACTATCTAGATAATTATACAATACTAAAAATTTTACACTAGCAATTAATATTAGCGATTTTCGTTTACAAAGTCCGAGCTATGAGATTGACATACTTATATTATCTTTACGTGCAATACACTGCTAAACAATCCTCTCAAAGAATTCGAGGAATAGAAATAAATGTTATTAGAATGATCGTGTACAGTCACGTTACCATCAATTCAACAATAAATTCTCAATGTCTACCCATTCGGTTATGACGCAGTATCCGCCTTTGGCGGGTAATACAAAATTTTAATATTTTATGCATATTTTGATAATTTGTATATGTATTGTAATTGACTGTGTTAAATCTAACTTGTTTTTACCAAACTTAACTCACATAAGAGTTACAAATACGTACTTTGTGATATGAATGAAGTTTCTATAAGCTATATGGAACTTATTTGTAATCCGTTTCTATGGAATTGTAAATTTTCTTCGATACCTACCATTTCAATCAAAAATAGATAAACTTTAATATTACCCACGGTTTTGAAATATAAGACCGACGTCCACGTGACAAGTATTATTTAGCCATTTATATAATTTTCTCGCATTTCTGACGCAGCGATTGCTGTATTGGTGTCATGTTGCAGCAAGCGCTGTTTAATTTCAACGTTGGATTGTTTTGATTTTCGTGCTGGCTGCCGACCAGCTTCTAATTTGGGACTATTATCTTTCCGAAGAATATAATGATGCATCAGCTAAGCCAAATCTTTCCAGGTCGAACACAAGGTTCTTGTAGTATTCGATGAACGGGCTTCTTCCGCCAGGAGGCGCGGGTGTCGACGGAAAACATTTGGTAGTCATTATTTACCCCTTACGGAAACTCTGGGTCAACATTTTACCGTGCCGCTACAGTAAATTGTATGTTAAGTAGATGCTACTTATGGTAATGTTATTTTTTTCACAAACGGCAGCGCCTCGCGAATTATATATAGAATGTATTTTAAAAACTGGCTTGAGTCTTTATTTCTTCAGTAGGTCATCAGGTAAGTTATTATTTTACGTACAGTGAAGGTCTCAGTGTTCGATAATTGTTTAAATTGAATGTAGTTGTTTTCTTTCATAGGTACCATAGCAGGCGAAGATTTGAATTGCTATTGGCTTTTATATATTCCACCCATTTTTTTTCTAGGAAAAAAAATTACTAAAACTAATAATAAAAAATATATTAAAAATAATGCTTTAAATATTTTCTTAAATATATTAAAAACATTTTTTTTTCATAGATTAAGTTTGCGTTTTGGTGATATCGGCCTTGCGTTTGTTGAGTGGTGATGATCTGGAGTATGAATAAAAAATTTATTAGGTTGAGTCGGTTACCATACACATATACAATTCCAATCAGTTTCAATGATTTAGACATGTTTTTATAATCTACTAGGTAAAATAATAAGCATAATATAATAAGCACTGCTTGGAAGCTTTTGCGAACTAAGTAGGTACTATATTAATTTTTACTCGCATGACGTCAAGGTCAAAGGTTAGCCAAAATGCCATAAGTATTTATCATGTTACCAACCTAAACCTTCGTTTGAAATATCACTACCAGTCTGTGTTATTCTTGGTATTCCCCCGCTAGTTCACTTTTACCTATCCTTTGTTTGATAAGTAAAAAACTCGAAAGCCTTTCACCTTGAGACGTTCCCCAAAGTTTCACGATGCTCTATGAATGATTCATAGGTTTACCTACGTAGTACGTGCTTTTTATACAGCTCACGTTTCTCGTGAATCTCAGTATTACATTACAGATGTGTTTACTGAAAGGTATTGCAATTTTTATTGGCAAAAATACCTTGGTGTTGATTGAGGGTCACACTTAAACTCAAATACCTATCTCACTTGCTTGTAATCGCACGCCAACGCGTGGTGTTTTCGCCAGTTTTCTTTTTATTAACGACTAGCGGCCACAGATATTTAACGTATTTTTTTTTGATAATATTCTATAGACTATATTCATCAGGGATAATATAGGATTCTGATAAAAAAAAAAACGCCTACCATTTTTTTTTATTACCTTTCGCTACCATTGACCATAATCTCACCTTACGGTAAGTGATGATGTGGTTCAAAGACATTTGCCGGAACATGGTTAGGTGATTGACGACAGAGTTACAAAACTCTGTCGTACGTAGTACAAGTACAAACTTGAGGGTGGTAGCTAGCCAGGCAGGCTGTCGCAAAATGCCCTACAACTATGCGAAATAAGTCTAGTCCGAAATGTACTTCTCACCAAGGACACAAAGGGGACTCGGAGTCTTAGATATAAAATTATCACAATCGCGTAAAAAAAACGCCTACTATTTTCTTTTTATTACCTCTCGCTACCATTGACCATAATCTCACCTTACGGTAAGTGATGATGTGATTCAAGGACAGCTGCCGGAACACGGTTAGGTGATTGACGACAGAGTTTTGTACTTGAGGGTGGTAGCTAGCCAGGGAGGCTGTTGCAAAATACCCTACAACTATGCGAAATAAGTCTAGTCCGAAATGTACTCCTCACCAAGGACACAAAGGGGACTCAGAGCCTTAGATATAAAATTATCCGAATATAAAATTTTAATCTAAAACTGGATAGCCAATACTTACTTCGAGTTACACAAGCAATATTTTTTGCTGGTCACTGGCTGGCTCTCGGTCTGAATACCGATACTGTCATTTTGAGAATGCCAGCCAAACTAGTAGTCACTCTTGAGTAGAAAACCTGTTGCCAAGTATCTAACGCTTGTTTCAGCAGCTGTCAGCAGTTCCCATACCAGTTTTTGGTAGCCTGCTTATAATACTCGACCACAACATCGCTTATCAACTTTTGAGGTGGTAATCAAGGCTGACGTTTCCTCTTTATAAAATGCATAGAGATAATCTAAGAAGGAAGTAGAAAGATGGTTATAAGGTATCAACTTTTGCATTTGTTACCAAGCAGTGATGGCTAAGTGGCATTGGCTATGGACTGCCGCAGCAGGTCCATGGTTCGAATCCCGCCGCGGGCTTGAGCTTCAAAACACGGTGGAAGGGCATTTTGCGAATGCCCGCCTGGCTAGCAACCACCCTCAAGTAGAAAATCTGTCGCCAAGCACCTAACAGTATGTTCCGGCAGCAGTCCTTGAGAGCCAGTAAAATTACAGGCACATGAGACCTAACAACTCTTTGTTAGGTCTCATGTGCCTGTAATTTTACTGGCTCTCAACGACGAATTGCACTGTGCCCGTTACACTGAGACGTAGAGACGTCTCAGTGTAACGGGCACAGTGCAATTCGTCGTTGACGTAATGCATCTGTTATAGGCATAGGTTAGTCCATTTAACATCAGGTGGGCTTGTACCGTCACAATAACATAAAAAAAACAGCGACTGGTCAGTAAATAGCTCTGCACAGTTGCAACCCGTCCCTATTGTTCGTCAGATCATATTTTATAACACATACATATGCGTAACATAACATGTGCTTTGTTATGTCTGGTGTCGAGACGGATGTTCTTTGTGGTAAAATATGAGACAAGCCCGGTCGTCGGGAGGAAACGATACCGATTCGCAAACGATGTAATAGCTGCCCCGTGTATCAGTTTTCATATCATGAAAACTGATACACGGGGCATTAATATGAATAATAGGATAGAACTAGTAGAAAAAAATTAAAGCTATACTCTCTCTGTCCCCACGTGATAGGTTTTGTCCACGGAAAACACCGATTGTTGAAAAAAAAATGGTAATGAATAGATTCAGGCGTTACTTTGTGCCAATCCATATTTAATAAAACATTTTTTTTTTTAATATTTTAAGAAAACATTAAATTAATATTTTAATAAAACACTTAAAAAATATATATATAGTGACAATTCCGCCTAATTTACCTATTAAGCCGACGTGATGTCACAAACGCCACGCAGCCAAACCGGAAGAATTTTCGACACGTTTCGCCTCTACACGAAGGATCCTCAGGAGGTCTTGACTCTACGAGGACACGATAGATTTCTCGAAAAAAAAAAGGTTTTCTAGTCCACGCGTGTACTGGAAGTTGGATCATCATCCGATCCTGATAAACTTTTCTGCTGTGTAGAATAACGTGGGGCATACTGAAAGTAAATGGAACTGGCCACTTACAATGAAAAAAAATAAAGATGCAGTTACATTTTAATTTGAGAGACTGTCATTTGTTTTCTCATTGTGGCGTCCTTTAGAAAATTCGCTCAATTACATACATATAATCACACTTCTATTCCCCGAAGGGGTAAACAAAGGCGTCTAAGCCCACATTTCGCCAATTGGGTTTTGGTCCCATGTGATAGGGGGCGAGCCTATTGCCATCGAAAAAAAAATTGTTTAACATTGTTGTTTGACATAGTCAACAAGAGAGTTGCCAGAGACTTCAATTGGCATTTGGTGATGAAGCCCTAAGTTGCAGCTCTGTGTATTCGTGGTTCGGACCATTTAGACGTGAACGTGGTCATCTTCATGGCAATGTAAGTTAAGGTCAATGTCTGCGGTTACAGAATCCAATATTGGTACCGTACGATAACTGATTGAAACTGATAAAAAATTACTTGCGCTTCATATAGTATTAGGCATTGAAATGAGCCAAGTGCACAACATTTTGAAGGTGCATCTGAAGGTTTGGAAACTCGATGGATACCGCATGATTTATCGGAAGACCAGGAATTAGCGTGCGTCGAGAGGTGCAATAAAACAATTAAAAAAAGTTTAATGGAGGACAGTCATTGGTTGTCTATAATATCGTAACAGGCGATGAAACGACTAAGGGAAAAGACTAAAAGGTGGGCAGCAGCGCCTTCTAACAAATTGCCATCTTACACTGCTTCCCCAATCCGCTTGCCAAGCGTGGGGATTATGGCAAATACCCCCTTAATAGGGGAGGCTGTGTTCAGCAACGGACGATCCGGCTGATACAGTACAGTACTGTACTGTACCCAAAAGGAGTGTAATGTTTTTAGAGTCTATGTTAGGATTTATGTGCTTTAAAATGCCTGCCTAACAGATCTGGGTGTGTGGGGTAATTTTGTTAAGAATTTTCATATCATCCCGAGTGACATTGGATATGTTCGTTGGTGCGGCAGTCGGTTTTTATAATTTCAATAAGTTTGCTTGTGACAATTTTAAACAAGCAGTTTTTAAGTTGGGTACATTTAATACTGAACTGACAGTAGTGTTATCTAATAAGCCTATACCTATCTTCTCTTACATTACTATCCTCAAGACACCTAGCGTGAGGATTATAGCAATCCCCTCCCCCCACCAGCAGAGGACAATCCGTACAGTACCTGGGATTACTTATCCGTTTATTGTATTTAATTCGTTTAATCTAATTTATTTATGAACTTTATACATATTTAATATAAACATGCTGGGATAGAGTTGCACACCCTCTCACTACCCCCGTATCTTGTTGTGATAGTCGTAAGAGAGATGATGAGAAAAATATCAGAAGGTGGGCAGCAGCGCTTTCTAAAGAACTGACATCTTGCACTGCGATCCTCAAGATGCTAAACGTGGGATTTATGGCAATCCCCTTCTGATGAGGGAGGCTTTTGTTCATCGGTGGACGACATGACTGTTCAGTTTTTTATGCCTAATAGATAAGCCTTTGACCACTATCTCACCTGACGGTAAGTAATGATGTAGTCATAGATGTTCAAGCTATACTAAAATAACTGGCTCTTAAAGACAGCTGTCGGAACACACTATTAGGCGCTTGGCGTCAGATTTCTACTTGAGGGTGGTAGCTAGCCAGGCGGGCATTCGCAATAAGCCCTAACACCATGCTATAACGATTGCCATCCTAAGACAAAAACCGGTACCGACGGCTTAACGTGCCCCCCGAAGCACGGAAGCGCTCAGTAGTAATGTCACTAGCGATCACCCATCCAACTCGTAACCGCGGCGGACGTTGCTTATATTTGCTGATCGGTTAAGAAC
This sequence comes from Plagodis pulveraria, assembly GCA_963890685.1. NCBI lineage: Eukaryota > Metazoa > Arthropoda > Insecta > Lepidoptera > Geometridae > Plagodis > Plagodis pulveraria. Next base: position 11,310,600 of record OY982950.1, read on the forward strand.
AGCTAAGCAAACTTCTACGAACGCTTCAAATTAAAAAAAATTATCTCATTTGTAGCTTTATTGGTAACACATCTATATAATCATGGTTTCTCAAGTTTGAAATTACATTACTTGTATTATCTTTAAATTGACAAACATATTAACAATTACGTGTACCCGCAACAAAATCAACAAATTCGTTAAAATTAAATATATTAAAAGATCTTGTCCGTATTTCCTAGCGTGCTATGTGAAGCAGTCCTATAAGTATTCGACCTAAAAACAAAACCACAAAATTATATACATTTTGAATTTCACGCCAAAGACTTCACCGTTCAGCAAAACAGTGCGTACTTACCGGCAGCTGTACTCGAGAGCCGTTAATTCTAAATAACCTGAATAATATCTTCGACTACATTATCACTAACTTAAAAAGCCTAGCCTAAACGGCTTAAAACCTTTAGTTTGAAATGTATTATGATGTAAAGCGTTGTATAAAAAGAAGGTGCGTCTCTACATCCTTTGCAAAGTATGCAAACTAATCCCAATCAGCCAGGATAATGGCACCGCATTCCAACCACCTTACTCACAGCATCACGGAATAAACAACAGTTCATATAATATTTTGACAGCACCTCACAGCATTGAATCAGTGAGTGCCAGATTTTATCTTATTTTTTTATGTTATTGTAACTGAACAAGCACGAGGCCCATCTGATGTTAAGCGATAACCACGGCCTATAACAGATGCATTTCATCACAAGTGACGAACTGCACTGCGCCTGTCACCCTGAGACATACAGTTGTTAAGTCTCATGTGCCTGTAACTTTACTGGCTCACAAGGGCTGCTGCCGGTACACACTGTTAGTTTTTTTTTTATGTTATTGTGATGGAACAAGCACGAGGCACACCTGATGTTAAGCGATAACCACGGCCTATAACAGATGCATTTCATCACAAGTGACGAACTGCACTGCGTCCGTCACCCTGAGACATACAGTTGTTAAGCCTCACGTGCCTGTAACTTTACTGGCTCCCAAGGGCTGCTGCCGGTACACACTGTTAGGTGCTTGGCGACAGATTTTCTACCTTGAGGGTGGTAGCTAGCCATGCATTTGCAAAATGCCCTACCATGCGGTGAAGCTCAAGCCGGTGGTGGGATTCGAACCATGGACCTGCGGCACATAGCTATAACCGCTCGATTATCATTGCTTTGAATTATCTGGGAAAACAATCCGAAAAACATGATCCATTATGTTGATACATGTAATGGGTGCGCTACATACCTTTCACTACGATGACAATATTTTTATGAGCAGTCCTTCTATGAAAACCATTCTTGCTATGGTGGCCGTGTTTCATTCGTTAATTTCAATTGTCATTTTCATCGCAACGGATTCCTCATTCATGAGTTCTACGAGTAAAGGGATTGACTGAGACTGCTTTATCCGAAAGAATATAAATTGGGTATTATAAACTTAATGTTCGATGACGAAGAAACGTCGACCCGTCATTACATTCGTAGATAAAATAATTAAGACCGGCCAAGTGCGAGTTGGAATCACACACCGAGGGTACCGTACTAATGGAAAAAATTGAAAATCTGTCGCCAAGCACCTAACGGTGTGTTCCGGCAGCTGTCCTTGAGAGCCAGTACTTCTAGGTTCTAGGAACAACATCTTCGACCACATCATCACTTACCATCGGGTGAGATAGTGGTCAAAGGCTAACCTATCAAGCATAAAAAATATGAAGCATACTATAAAATCGAAAATTTTAACATACAAGTCGAGATCCTTAACTCTCATTAAGGATTACGAAGATTCCCACCCGCACTTAATATTATATGTACGTTACGTATTGCCATTATCAGTGGTATTGGACACCAAGTAATATAATCATAGCAAGTCGGATGCTTGTATTTCTGTGTTTACGATGGAACAAAACAAAAAAAAAAAAAAATATTTTTTTAATTTTTTCTGAGTCACAAGTAACAGTAAAACTTACGCAAGAAGTTGTTTTTTTTTTTTTTTTTTTAGGGAGGACATAGATGCTGACTACGGACGTTCAGCTCCACCGGGTTTTGGGCGAGGGGAGGCCCTCTTATAGCCCAGGAGGAAGAAGTGCCTAAGGCACTTCTTCTGAGACGGGCGTATAAGGCGAAAAGCGCCTTATACCTCCGTCTCCTGCGGGCGCCGAAAACGCCACGCTACTATCGGGAGGGGTGACAGCGAGCTCAAGGGCACCACTGTGGTTCGGACCTCGGCTTGTCTCGCTGCCGAGAGACAAAGGGGGAATCGGAACTAAATGCCCCGGTACAACTGCAGTGTTGTACCGTTGAGAATGGGCCCTATTGAATATTGCTCTGTGACTATTTGGAGAGACACTAATCGGGACTTTATTTTTGCCTCGAGCTCGCCGGCGAGCTCGGTGTTTGATGGTGTAACCTCTAATTACCTCACACCTGGGGATGTTACCGGGACGACTTGCGGACAACGCTAAAGCTGCCAACGTAATGGCTGCGATGGGGTCATCCGGGTCGTCCAATACCTGCCGTGGTCGGCGACGGGAAGAAGTTGTTCATATTGCTACGTCTAAATACCTATGATAATACACATAACACATATTAACAGATTTTTGTATCAAACCCCATCTGTTTTTATATTTTTGTTATTTGTTAGGCAATCCACCATACATATTTTGTAAAAAAAAAAAAAAACTACATATTACGGTTCCAAAGATAGTTGAACAGACATACAGATGGACGGATACCCGAGGCTTAATAATAGGGTCCCATTTTCTGTTACGGAACCCTATAAATGTAAGTGTTTTTGAAACGAGTAGTACAAAAATCATTCTTAAGGCACGATGAAAAAAGGGAGTTGTTAGGTTCCAGCCTTTTTAGGTTAAAATCACGTTATGACAGCTCAATTTCACAACCTACTCGTAATACATTTTACCTAGATCAAACCATTTCGTTTATGAAATAGAAAACAAATATTGCTTTAAACAAAAGCCTTGGTTTCAAAATTACTGTATAGGGATAGGGAGTAAGGTTACCTTTCCCGTCGAGTTCAGCCTCTCACATTTCACAAGCTGCCTTTGTTGTTCCGCCGCGGAATCAATCACTCTTTAATTAATTTAGCTGTTTTAATTAAACAGAAACAAGAATTTACAGTCTCACGCAATCCGCAAGTAATTTCTCAGAGAAACCAAACTCAAGCAATTATTGTACGTGGTTTCTAAACACGGCATATCTATTTAACTAAAAACTTCAGAAGGTCCGTCTTCTTCCGAAGGATCTATCGAAAGATCAGCCCTGGTTCTCAACTAGGATAAGCTGAGATGTATCCCTTGTTTGACAGCTTAATTTTATTTTATTAATTGCTTTATTTGTTTGTGTAACATATTCTTTAATTAACAAAATACTACGAATAAATTTAATTGTGTCAATTAATTTTACGTACGTGTATCAATTTTTGAGTTATCCCTCAATAAACAAAAAAAAAAAAAAAAAAAAAATTTTATGTTACGTACTGTCTTAAATAAATTATTTTTCATTTCATTTCATTCTTCGATTTGTTAACCACTTTTAAACTTCCATTTTGTATATGTACTTAAACATTACCTATTAACGTATTTGCAACTGCCTGTCTTAGCGGCCTCTGCTTCAAACTTAATATTATTGAATATTCTGTTTATTTCCACAACAATAAGGAGAAAATATATTTTCCGGACAGGTAACATCGCACAATACGGCATCAGGCGTCAGGACGACGTCGCCGGCTTTGATAAATCACTCCCATAAATCCTATCAGTGATGATGGAGCGATAACCTCGTGGTATAACAATATCTGCGGCACTGTTTGTCCACCTTTGTTAGATAAGGGTATTTATCTCAGTGATATATTACGTGAGAAAGTTTAAGCAGCAATTCGATCCTAAGCAAGGCTTTAAAGTAGCCGTCACTAATCAATTGGAACAACACAACTCGAAATCTTTCCTATTTCGTTGGTATGACGTCGTTTCCTGACGGATAACAGTTTTCAAACAGCACTCTGTGCTTTACAATCTATAGTCTATACTTACTATCAGTATTAGGCCTAATACTGATAGTATATATACAATAATAACACATACAAATCTGAGTGCAATTCTGTATAAAAAAATAAACATATAGAGTAATGTATTTTACGCATCATTTCATATTTTCATGTTCATGATTTTGAATAAATATTTGTATAAAAACATTGAAATATCCTTAATTTAATGTTGTCTTAGGTTTTCGCGATTATTACACATAGTAATTAAACAACTTTGAACGGTTTAAATCGCGTATATTTATCATTATTTTTGTCCCGAACGTTTTAAACACTTTGCAGTGATCGTGGTCACGGGGTGACTTAATTTTTTTGTAAATATATTATAGCAAGCCTGCTATTGTCTCTGCATATATTATCACACTACTGTTTTTTAAAGATTTCTGCACATAATTCTTATGTGTACTAATACGTACGTATACTGTTTAAACCTGACAAAACTCCTTCTCCCGCATCCGAATGAGGCAGACTCATAAACGATGTGATGTACTCGTAAGAGGTAAAAAGAAAGGAGGTTTCCTACGACGCAATCACCGTTTTCCAGTATTATTCTACAGTGTGCCCGAATCCGAAGAAAGCAGCATATCGCGATTACGATTCTGAGGATTATAAACTTATTTTCATCTTCAATTATGAATCAAAGTATAGATGCTTTATAGAAAAAACCTGGCAGGTAACCTGTTCTTCATTTCTAATAGAAGACAACAATGCATATAGGTAAGTACAATTATCAAGTATTTATTTATGTAATAATAATCCGTATTTATGGAAAATCTGCAGGTATATATATAGTTAATATAAGAATCCCTTCATATTATTAAAAATATAGTGTTGTTTATGTGTTGAAAATTAATTTCAATCTAAATATCAATTTTAAACCTATTTTAATTTTATGAATTTATGCATATTAATTTTTAAATTGATAGTACATATCATTTTTTTTAATCGTGTATATATATGACAGCTATGAATTTACTTTAACACGTTAGATTAATAATAACAAATATTTTTAAAGTATTTTAAGAAAACATCAATTTAATTATTTAATAAAACACTAAAAATGGATTTCCGCAAAGTAACGCCTGAATCTATTCATTAACGTCACTTTTATCATAATTTTCGAGATTTAAAAGCATGATTGTTTAAATCATGCTTCTAAAATTATAACCAACTTAAAATTGTAATATGTGTTGCCTTGCGTAGCGTTTCCTGTTATATTGGCCAATAAAGATTTCTGATTCTGATTCTTATCTGAGGATCTACATAATATGTCTGACATACTCCCGATATGTAATAAACTCCCGAACATTTTGTAGGTTTGTCCTTGTCACACACCGGTGCGAGGTAGTGCGCGGCGTGGCGCTGCTCGGAGATAGCTATTGTCATGTCTTTTGCTTTTATGACTTACAGTCTTAAAAAGTAAGGAGCCGAATATTCCAGTTCAGCGGCAATCTCCAATCAGTGCTACACTAAACAAACTTCATAATTTTAATATTGTTAGGCTTGCAATAACGCCTGCTATGCGGATTTCATTACGAAATCACAAATATAAGATAGGTCATGTTAGCTCAATTGGTTAGAGCATACCCCGCCTCAAGGGGTGGATGGACGCGGGTTCAAATCCCGCACATGACTTAAATTTTTACTATCGTATATTTGTGATTTTGTAATGAAACTTCATAATATTAATATTGTTATGTTTGCAATGCCTGCTTGGCGAATTACATTACAAAATTACAAATTTAAGGGAGAATGGTCTTGTTTGTAGTACAACGCAAGTTGAACGATAGATGTAGCTCCATTTGGTTAGAGCCTACCCCGGCTAAAGGGGTGGATGGACGCGGGTTCGAATCCTGCACATGACTATAATTTTTTCTCTCGTAAATTTGTAATTTTGTAAAACTTCATGATATGTAAATTGTTCATAAAATCTATGTGCGAACGCACCGTGATATTTTATTATATGTCAATAGGGTAGAAGGATTGTTTGATTAATTTATGTTTATTTAAAAACCCAGTTCCGATAATTACACAAAAAGCAGACAAACAAATCCTCAAAGAAAGTAGAACTCATAAAACATCTTTGCGAAGGGCTTTTCCTTTCATGGGAATTGCGAACACTCGAATAAAACATGCGACGAGGAGCTTACCGACCGAATTTTCATTTTATTTTTTCCTTTTCGGTGGAAATTCCTCACGATATTAATGATTCAGATCACCTGACAATAGAAAAAACATTTATTATTCTTAACTGGATTTCGCAATACGGGTGGTTTTGCTGCCGAGAAAAAAATATAACTCTTGCCAATGCTCTCAACGTTGACTACGATACTCTTTTTCTTTTTAATTTACTACGGAACTGTGGGCTGTTAGAATTATAGCGCAGTCTCGCTTGAGATGTTATACCATAAAAAGTTCGTAGGTATAAAAGCTAATCAAGATTAAGCAATTACAATCACGATCTACTTGTTTATTGCCAACTAATACTTGATACAAAGACGGTGATCACAAAAGGCTCGAATAACGATTTCAAATATTAATCAGTGTTTCTATAGGATTGAACGCCAATAGTGAGATGATTAATTGTCTACGATTCGATGACTATGGGATTCCTCGATGAATTAACCCAGTCAGGTACCCGGGTGGCTCATTAGCATCGGGGTGAACTTAGGGTTACCACGTGTTTGATATTGTTCAGACCAGAACTACAATTTGCAATTTACTTAGCACAACGCAACACAGATAACTAAATACTAATGTAAATAAAACTATTGTTACTTTAGTATCCTTTATCATTTTGCATGTTAAAAGATCATGGTGGTAGGCTAGCTATTACCATCATAATGTTGTGTAAGTTTTTCGCGATTATTACACATAGTAATTAAAAAACTTTAAACGGTTTAAATCGCATATATTTATCATTATTTTTGTTCGGACGTTTTAAACACTCTGCAGTCACCCCGTGACCACGATCACTGCAAAGTGTTTGAAACGTCTGGACAAAAGTAGATAAATATACTCGATTTAAACCGTTTAAAGTTGTTTAATTACTATATTACCATCATGTAAAAATTCTGGCGCCAACTACGTAAACGTGATTTCCGGCGCTGACCTTGTGAGCCAGTTTCCATTTTTGTGAAGCCTGATTTGCCATCTTTCACCACATCATCAATTACCATCAGTTAAGATTGTAGCCAAACACTAGCCTATCAGCGATAAAAATATCGACATGTTCCTACCCTCACGCGACATTTGATCGATATAAAAAAACTATTGCTAACGCATCATGCACATACTTATAATATTTTTGTTTACAGCACTGTGCCAACCATCGAATGTCAAAAGTTATACTTGGTAGGCTAGTAATTCATAATGTGGTCGAAGATGTTGTTTAGGCTAACCTAGAATTACTGACTCTCAAAAACAGCTGCCAGAACACACCGTTAGGCGCTTGGCGGCATATTTTCTACTGGAGGGATTTAGCTAGCCAGGCGGGCATTCGCAGAAAGCCCTACCACCATGCTATAACGACTGCCATATTAAGACAACAACCGGGACCGACAGCATAACGTGCCCTCCGAAGCACGACAAGACGCTCAGTAGTACGAGTAATGTCCCTAGCGGTCACCCATCCAAGTCATAGCCGCGGCGGACGTTGCTTAACTTAGCTGATTGATTAAAAACGGCTAAGCAAAGATCGCTACGAGCGCTTCACACAAAAAGTTTGCTAAATCTCGATAGTACTAACATTGTGAGTTACTTATTATATTACCTTACAAGTGACATTATCTGATATTCCAACATACCGACATTGTCCGCAGAATAGCAAAAAATAATAGTCATTTTCCTTGAGCTTCCCGATTATGTGTGCTCAACAGATTCTCCGCGGAGGTACGAGTAAACTATAACGATGCCTTTTGGGAGTTCCGGTAACCATTGCACGTTTATGTGATGATTTTATGTAACCAGCCGTGAAACAGCTGCGATGGTTTTAACATGATATAATTAGATTTATAAGGGCCTATTCCATTTGACGCTAATTTCGTTATTTTCGATAATTTTGACCACATTCTGCGTTTATGGTTGTGATCACTGTGATCGTTTGACTGTTCTCCCCTGTCCCATTTAGGATAAGAACGCTAAGAATGCCACTAAAATTTGCCACTTCTGTCACTTTTGATATAAGATGTAGGTAATTCAAACTGTTCCAGTAGCCTCATAGCGTTTATGGCGAAAATAATGCCAATACCCAAGTGAAACAACTTTTTGGGAGTGTGATCGTTTTTAGCGTTTTTGGCGAATCTAATTTCAAATGGTACGCACCCTTAGATACGAATATCATGTAGTTTCTGCGTAAGGTTTCAATCACGATCGCATGCTAAGCTAATAATCACATATACAAATTATTAAAGTACATAAATTTGATCTCGATGTTGGGGTAAGAAGTGAATTGAATTCTCTAACTATATTAAGTATTTTTATAGAGCATAAAATCATATCGTCATAGCCCAGACTGATATTTTATTACATTACTTTCCATATTTAAAAATAACAAATATTTGTAAAATATTTTAAATCAATAAAATAAAACACTTAAAAAAGCGCTCGTAGAGTCGAGACTTCCTGAGGATCCTTCGTGTAGAAGCGAAACGCGTAGAAAATTCTTCCGGTTTCACTGCGTGGCGTTAGTGATGTCACGTTTGCTTAACATGAGAATTAGGCGGAATTGTCATTAGATATATTTTTATATTTTTTAAGTGTTTTTAATTTAATTTTAATTAAATTGATTTATTTTTTTTAGAATACTTTTAAATATTTGTACCTTTGCCTTCACTTATAATATGTATTGGAAAGCAAAAAATCCAATTCACTTTCTTAAGAAAACTCACTGATATACAAGCATAAAGAAACGAGCCAGTTTTATTCCAGAATCAGAATCAAGATCGTCTTATTCCATTTGTCACAGTAAAGAGAACTATTCGTATTCCATTCTTCTAAGTGTGACGCGTCCTAAACACCTCGCTGAGCGGCTGGGAGCGTTCACTGCATAACTTATGAAACAGCCTTTACACGTCTGACGTAGCCAGTTTTATTTGTGGAGATTTTTCACGGTGCTGCGTCGCATTGTGCCAGCTTGTTTGAGTCTTTTTTGATGGTTTTCGGGTACAGTATATACAGTAATGAAACTTACTTGAGGTATAACACCATGCGTATGTTTTATTATGTACAGATGTACAATTTTAAATAAAACAGCACTAAGGATACTTACGGTGCGTTGTGAAAGCGTATTCATTTATGCAAGAGATGTAGTCAATGGTAGAGCGTCTGGCTATTCTGGCTTATTGCCAATGGCTCGTGAGAATCGCATTAGCTTTGGCATTACTATCGAATAGAAGCATGATCTGGTCCCTTTCACATAAATGGCCAGTACAGTATTATTTTAGGTGTCTTTATAAAAAGCGTTTTATTTATTTTTGCTTGGTTTTTTATATAGTTTGGTATATGTTATTTAAGACGTCCATGGTAACCGTATTAAAAGCATTTCCTAGAGTTAAGCACGCTAAATAACAATTTTGAAGCAAGGAATTCAAAAAGTTCCCAGGATGATAAGGTGTCCGCGGATTACGGTCCAAGCAATAATCTAAAGCAATAGTCCAAGCGATAATAAATACTTCTTTAATTTTTTTTCTTCAGTAGAAAAATCCAAGTTTCAGGACAAACGAGTGGAAAATTTTATGACAGTTGATAAATTAGGTACGTTTGGTTGAGATGTTGATTTTTTCATATAGGGATACCAGGTGCAAAACTCTTCAAATTAGATTAATTAAAGATTATTGATTTACTTAGGAATTGAACGATATATCAAAATTTTTACACTTAATTGAGCTTAAAAATGATGTGCTATATTGATACAAGGAATCGAATGTAAGTAAGTAGAACGATACTCTATCACTGGAAAACCCTTTCGCTTTGCGGATTTTTGGACCCATCTTCGTATGGAAGCAATCTGTAAGCTTTCATTGTTTAATCCACTAGATATTTGAAAGTTGTGATACTGCATACTCGTGTATACTGCAACATTGTGCTCCAAGTTTTTGTTGTTTTTTGTGCGATCTCAGGCTGCTAATCGTCCGACTTGTGACGACAAGACGAAACACGCCTCACGCGATATCTTTCACCGTCGAATTATCTATTTTATGGTTTGTATCCGTGTAATTTGTTGTTTTATTGCTCTATGTTTCGTAAATATCGTGGTTTCATTACATACATTGCTTGTAAGTTGACAAAGTTTTACATCATGTATTATTAAACATTTATTTTGTTCTTAACATATTATTGCGGAGCTCAGCTACATAGTTTTGACATAAAGGTGAAAAATATCAGACTGAGGGCTTAGGACAGAACGACCCCTTTTTTATACGAGTGAACGAAGCAGAACTACGCAATATTTATTAATATTTATTATTAAGCTGGAGAGTTATTTTTTATAAATTCAGATATAGGTGAACTTTAAAAATGCTATCTTTCAGGTGATTTGCTACATAATAGTTTGAAATAAAATTTGTATTGATACATTTCACTATATAGAAACAAAACAAGCGAAATTTTAGACCTGTATTCATGATTGTTTCAACATCGAGAATAATAGATATATATGTTTTTTATTTATATAAAAGGTGCCAAACAAGCAGACGGTCCACCTGATGGTAAGTGGTCACCGCCGCCTATACGAACACCTGTAATATGCGCAGCATTACTGGTGCGTTGCCTACCATTAAAAGAAAGGACTCTATTCACGCCTCTTTTGAAGCGGCTAAGATTGTAGACCTGAGGAAAAACCTCAGGTGGAAGTATTTAATCATGTTTTAGATCAGGCATAATATTAGTCATATCCTTAAGAATATTATATATCCTATTAATATCTGTAAGGCTAACTCTACTAAACTCTGTCTAAAAACTAGTGCAAAATTTGCCTCTTGAGACTCACTTTACTTTAATTAAGTTTTTGAGAAATTGACGAAAGTTTGAAACCTTTTGAATACCTTTAGAGATTTTTATACAAAAAATGTTTAGAAGCAGTTTGCAGCAGTGACTGTACCTTCCCGGTAAGGGCGATAAGCTAACTCCTCATCTGGCGAAAAGTGAAATAACTTTTTTAAATAATTGCTCCCTGCCTACTACGTGGAATAAATTATATAAAAAAAATCTTAAGAGTTAGTATAATAATAATGTTTATTTAAAGTAGTGAAAATACTTAATTAATTATGGTATGTTTAGCATGACTAACAGCTAAATACGTCATTAATAAACGGAAAATCGAACTTTAATCAAATCTCTGAACAGGTACTTAGCTAAAATTTGTAGAGCTAATCGTACTTACTTCCACTACGATTGCTAAAAATGCGCAAGGGCACCAAAGACAGAGTCTGAGAAAAGACTTCAACGCGCGCAGTGATGCTCTACACCCTATGTAGTTGTTTTCAAATATTAATATCAGACAAAACCTTACAATTAAATCTATATAGAAAAAAAAACTTTTATAATCACACGTGCGACTCTGCCATCTATGAAAGCTTTATCACATAAAATAAAAACAAGATAATTACAAAAACTGGCACACTGGAGAGGAAACTTTACTAAAACATATAAAATGAGCTAGGGCGTAATCTATCTCAGAAGACAAGATCGTAGCTTATGTAATTATATATATATCTATTTATCTAGGTCCAAGCGTAATAGTCATGATGCGTAAGCGCACACAAACACACACAAAAGACTTCAACGCGCTCGCAGCTCAGCCGTCTGTTTGCATCTTTCACAAAAAATCTAGTCACAAGCTTCTGCAAGTAAATCTCCAAGAATTAATATAATTTCCTGTCCTTTATTATTTATATATAAAAAATACCACACCGGCCGCCAAAGTGCCTTAATACATTGTACATAAATACAATAAAATGTAACCTGGCGCCTTCCGTTAGACTCCTTTGAAAATGTTTTTTCGGCGCGAAATATTTGTCAATAATAAATGAGACGTCCCTTTTATTACCAGTAACATTCATAGTCAGTGTAGTGTAGTTTGGGACCGCATAAATAAATTAGGGTCAGGTGCAAGTCATAAGTGTCCAAACAGAAAAAGGTTCAACTTTTTTTTGATTTTTAGAGCTAATCAATATATATCAATATGAAGTTTTGCAATATACGGAATGTGATGGCTATTTTTAGCTTAATGCGGGTCTCCTGTCTGCATTTTTTAAAACATTACGCTTACATACAAAATGAACACCAATTAACAATAAAACTTCGTTTCGCGTCGTCTATGCATGAGACTATTGGTACATAAAAAAATGTTTCAGAAATACGCAATGTACATTTCATTAGTTCACGTGCCAGTGCCCCTCTTCCCGCGTGGGGGTAAATGTTTCTATGCTTTCCGCAAGCTTGACGCGCTCATAGCGTATTTGCTTAGCCGTTCTTGTCGTCTCTCATCTCCGTTTGCCGAGTAGCTAAATTCAGCAACGTCCGCTGCGGTCATGAGTTGGATGGATGACCGCTAGTGGGATTACTAATGAGCGCTTTCGTGCTTTGGAGGGCATGTTAAGCTGTCGGTTCTGGTTGTTGTCTTGGGACGGGTCTTTATATCATGATGGTAGGGCATTTAGCGAATACTCGTCTGGTTAGCTACCACCCTCAAGTAGTAAATCTGTCACCAACACCTAACGGTGTGTTCCGAGTTCCGACAGCTAGCATTGAGCCAGTATAGTTAGATTATTCTTGATCATATCTTCGACCACATCCTCACTTTCCATCAGGTGGTCAAAGGATTGTCTATGAGCTATCCTTTGACCACTATCTCACCTGATTTTGCTTCGACCATAGACAAAATATGTATGTTTTCGTGTTCAGTGTTTCGAAAAACATTGACAGAAGACCCGCCTTACGTTTTCACCGTAGGCAAAAAATAAACATCACAAACTGACACAGAGGCTTTTGTTTTAATGTTATTACATATAGTGACGAGACGAGTAGACAGTTTGATATTAAACAGTTCGCCCAGCTCATAAAAAGTACAGACTGCTATGAAAGAACACGACACTGATCTATCTGCATTGTGCTGAATTGTCGGACCAGGTGACGGCGTATCCAGCAAAGCGAGGTAACTGTTGTAGTTACGGCCAAGTTGAAGTGAGGTCCGAGGAAGACGTCCACCGTTGAATAACAAATTCCTCCCCCATATAGTCCACCTTACCTTAGAGGATGGCTCGGGGATCGCAGTGTAAGATGACAGTTCTTTAGAAGGTGCTGCTGCCCACCTCATGGTCTATTTCCTGGTCTTCTTACGACCCTGCGGGACGTAGTAGTTTTGTAGTATACACTGAGCATTTATTAAATTACTTCAACAATAACTTTCAAAGGGCACATCCAAGCTTAATACAATTGGAAGAAGGAAGGTATAGAAAAAGTTTGTATAGAATAATAATTGTTTCCAAGGATGTTGAGCTAGAAGCTGGTGGCCATGGCCTTGAAGTTTTCAAAGCGACACAAATACTTGGGCCAAGTAAAGTATATTATGAAAGCATTTTTAATATTATTTTGTTTCATTATATATTGGACTTGCTTTTAGATGGAGTACTCCGTTAGAAACGAGAGTTAAGCTAGCTTGAACTGATAACTACTCGATATTTATAAACTAAAAATTATTGATAATTTTATTTATAAATAATTGAAGCAAAAAATTATAGACCCGAGTGGGAATTGAACCTGCACCCCCCGAATAAAACAATTATTATATTTAATTTTATATATAACTGATAGTGGGCTGGAACATTTGGACTGCCTATGAGTCTGCACAGCAATTACTTGTAGGATGTCTAAATGCTTTCATTGTAGTAGCTGTAGTGCTGTAAATAGTTCGTATTATTTTGTTAATAAGGCTATACCACCGGTTTAAAAAAAACTAAGATTAGGTAATACTAAAGATAGATAGATCGCTGTGAGTTTGTAAATTGCGCGTGTCTTATAAGGTTGCCGCTCCAGTGCGCCAACAATGCGACTCGACGGGCGGCAGGGTGCGCCCAAAGAGGCTCAATGAAGCCCCTTACCTGGATTATCTATCGGTGATAAATTAAAAATATGGCATCCAACGGCATTCATCATCGCGCGGGTCATTTCGGACCCCACCTTCGGAACGCTATTGTTTAATAGTAAAAAATTATAGAGCCGATGTCGTAGCGATGTGTGGTTCTCATAAAGTATATTCTTTTTAATTTGTTGAGTGTATTATGTCAACCTCTCTCAAATTTTTCGTTGCAGGGACTAAAAATAGGTCTTTGTAAAAACTATGAAATTATTGGGGCTACTGAAGTATTGGGCTGCAGAGGGTTTTTTTCTTATGCCTTATATGTATATCCTAAGATAACAACCGGGAGCGACGGCTTAACGTGCCCTCCGAAGCACGGATGCGCTCAGTAGTAATGTCAGTAGCGGTCACTCATCCGACTCATGACCGCGGGCGGCGTTGCTAACTTTGCTGATCGGTTAAGAACAGCTAAGTAAACTTCGCTACGAGCGCTTCAAGGTATTATAATAAAAGTCATATAGTTTTTGCGGAGGGAAATGCTTCACTATGCGTTTCCAGCACGGGCGTAGAACGGGATGTGTGGGACTTGAACCCACTAAAACCCCCCAGTGAGCAGTCCTCCGCCGAGGTAGGGCAAGATAGGTTCACGATAGCATTCACCATCTTGCCCCGGATATAATAAAACCCTTCGTCCAATGTTTGGTGACGTTGCAATTGCCGAAAGCAACATCCAGTCCTTAAACATTAATACTATAAAACTGCGGAATTATGTTGCGTTACGTGCTGTAGGTGAGTATACTATACACATCTGCCCACCCTTTCGGGGATATTCAGGCGTGAAAGAATGTTTTGATATGTCAAGTACCAGTAGTAAAAAAAAATATTTTATTAACATCCTTATAGGGCGTTCGGATAGCCTATCGGTGCCAAAAATAACACTCACAAACGCTAAAAATGATCACACGGGCCGTTCGTTTTGGGACTACGTGAGCAAAAATATCGTTTTCGCTCACCGTTCGGATAGCTTTGAAAACGCTACAAATGACAGAGAAAAGTGATATTTTTGACCCATGTCTTACCGTGGGATCGTTGTGATCGTTTTTTGACAACTGCTGGTTTGACAGTTGTATTTGGCGCGATTGAAGAGTTTCACAAGTTTTTAAATAGGTAACTAGCAGAAGCCATTAACAAAGAAATAATAATAATAATATAGGTACCTACTTTTTTGTTAATTTTAGAGATTGATTCCATGTTTTCGTACTGTGCAAAATTGTTAAAATATTGTCGGTTGTCAAAGTATGTTACAAGCCGTTCGGATAGCATGCAGTAATTGGTGGTCAAAAATAGCAAAAGCTTCTATCCGAACGCTAATACACAAATGCCACTTTTGAAACTGCTACAAACGCAATCGAGCCAAAACGAACGCACCTTTACAACGAAATCTCAACATATCTGATTTTGATTACATATTTCATTTTTTTTATATATTTTTGTCAAGCCAAATTTAAAACAGGTTGTAAAAGCAAGTAGGTATAAACAAGCGTGGGAAAATAATTAAATGTTCGGTGGCTGAAACATGTTACAAAACGTGTTATTGTGATTAGGAACCAGTACAGAAACAAATACACAAATATCTAGCATTATTTTGTATATTTTCAAATATTCTCTCGGAGTGACGAGCTCAGTTCAAATAGAACGAGGACGGGTGACACTGCAACTGTGATGGACAGGCATGACGCTCACCATCAGGCAGGCGACTTCTGCCCGTCTATTCACTTCATTACAAAAAAAAACCTTTTACACATATTTTTTTTTTTTTTATGTTATTGTGACGGACCAAGCCCGAGGCCCACCTGATGTTAAGTGGACTAACCTCTGCCTATAACAGACGCATTTCGTCAACGACGAATTGCACTGTGCCCGTCACACTGAGACGTCCAGTTGTTGGTCTCATTGGCCTGTAATTTTTCTGGCTCTCAAGGACTGCTGCCTGAACACACTGTTAGGTGCTTGGCGACAGATTTTCTACTTGAGGGTGGTCGCTAGACAGGCGGGCATTCAAAAAATGCCCTTCCACCATGCGGTGAAGCTCAAGCCCGCGGCGGGATTCGAACCATGGACCTGCTGCACGGCAGTCCATAGCCAATGCCACTGAGCCATCACTGCTTCAAAAAAAATGTTCACGAGTTCATTCACACACTCATCACAGATCTTACATATTGTCGGAAGCAAACATATAAACTTCTCACTTGTTCCCCGATTCCCGATTGCCAGGCAGGCAGTGGTGGCAACTGGAATATTTTTCACCAATGGACCTCCAACAGCAATTGTTCCAAAAAAAAAATTTGCTCTCAGAAGAAGCGCTCGTAGTGTAGCTTGCGTAGTCGTTCTTGACCGATCAACTATGTTTTTTTTTTTTTTGCCTGATAGGTTAGCCTTTGACCACTATCTCACCTGATGGTCAGTGATGATGTGGTCGAAGATGTTGTTCAGGCTAACCTAGAAGTACTGGGTCTCAAGGACAGCTGCCGGAACACACCGTCAGGTGCTTGGCGACAGATTTTCTACTTGAGGGTGGTAGCTAGCCAGGCGGGCAAAAGTTAAGTAACGTCTATGTTAAGTAATGTCTGCTGCGCTAGGGCACGGTGAGTTGTCGTCAGATCCGGTTGGTGTCGTAGGATGGCAGTCGTTAGAGCCAGATGGTAGGGCATTTTTCTAATGCCCGCCTGGCTACTAGAAACTACCCTTAGAAAATCTGTCGCTTAGCACCTGACGTTCTGTTCAGGCAGCCAGTAATTCTAGCTTACCTTGCACAATATCTTCGACCACATCATTACTTACCGTTAGGTGAGATAGTGCTCAAAGGCTAGGCTATCAGTTGTAAAAAAAAAAGTTGAAATTCGAAAAATTATTGTAACTTAAGGCTAGAGCGCTCGTGGCGCTTTCCATACAAACGAAGTTTCGTCAAATTTTAGTGTTTAAACTCGGATTTAAACTATGACGGAACTACGTTTGTATGGAAAGCGATCCGTGCACTCTACTCTTAAATATAACCAATTTTACTTTGAATTTTAACGCATATTTACGACCTATTTAAGGTTTTTTTGTTGCACCTAGTATTTACCTCACTGGTGAGGCGAAAAATTGTGTGTTTCTCTGGGCAAGAAAAATATATTTTGCATCTAATGACTTTCGCTACGGGGTTCTTTTTTGACGCTATTAAATGAAATCCTAGAATCCTTCGCTTCTTCAGGTACAGAAGTACCTACTCGCACCAAATAATCTTTTTTCAGCCTTGCATTATAAATAACTATTTAATTAAATTATTCAATTATTGGATAATAATTTAGGTGCTTTTTTCCTCTAAAGCAATAATGGGTTTTTATGCTCCACTAATAGCAATAAATTATAAACCATTTTATGTTTTTAGAAATGTTTATGACATGGAATGGATAGGTACAAACAAAATGTAAAATTCTTTTTAAGTGGTTCTTCATAGTTGCCAATATATATAAAACATTAATCATTCAAATTTGCAAATGACTGTGTTATTAAGAATCCAAAAAAACTAGGTATTTTATTCAGCTTATTTGTCAGAAATGTGATCTCTAAGTATTAGACGCCAAGCACCTAACGGTCTGTAAGTATCAAGGATAAGTTTGGGAGTCATCTCCCGTTGCAGATTGCATCTTTATAAACAGGGAAGATTGTTGCTCTATGAACAAGAATGAGCCTACTGTTGATTCCACCGTAATCCCCATTTTTGGTCTTTAGGGAGCCAGAGCTTCATCCATCTGCTATTTGATACATAGAACTTTCAACTCTCGTTGGTACCTACCAAAATTAGGCCCAAAATAATGCATCACCAAAAAGTACCTATTAGGAGCACCTAATAGGTACTTTTTGGTGATGCATTATTTTAATAGCAATTAAAAGTCTTGTTTGTTTCCCACTCTATCCGTTCGACTCGTCATTGGCGAAATTGTGGCAACACAGAAGTCACCCAAAAAAGAAGTAGAAGTTATTTCTTACGCAAAAATATTGTACCTTATTTCGATACCTAAAAGGAAAGCTTCAAATTTTAATTGACGTTTCGTAATTATTCGCTATCAAGTCCAGAGTTTGTCAAGACTCCAATAAATATTAAAAAGCTTTCCTTCGGTTTTCAGAAACTGTTCCCTAATTAGTAACTAAGACGAAGGTTTGCGGGTACAATTAAAGTTTAAGGGAAAGTTTTGGTTTATTAATGCTTGTTTACGAGCAAGGAACAATGTCTTGGACAAGTCTCGTCGAAGTAAACGCGGCTATTTAGCAAAGTAACTTCTTCAAACTTTCTATAACATACGCCGTACAAGTGCTCGCCGATTCAAAAACATTTTATGGGGACATAAAGTTGCACCGTTGCACTATCTATTTGCCAGTTGTAGTGCTGTATTTTCATTTGCAGTGTAGTGCGAGAAAGCGGTTGTTTCAGAGAGCGCGCGGGTAGGCCGCGCTCGATAGCTTGCGCGCGCAACTCCCTGCGGCACTGTCTGCTTCACCGCCGGCCGCGACTGTACCCACAATACACTCCGCTATTGCACCTCTCTGATGTCTCCAATCACTCACTCTATTCTCCACAACATACACCTAACTCGTAAACCCCAGCATGAAACAAAAAAGTTATAGTCCAACTTTTTGTTACACCTTTTATCACCACAAAAAAACAACCCGAACATAGACATAATCATCCGATTGGTATCGGGTAATCGTCAGAGCCTCTCCGATTAGTGATTTCAGGCTGGTGTATCGGTGACGTCATCGATTCAATAACCTATAGAATTCGATTCGCTTCAGAATTCCAGTTTCGAAAAGCTGCGGTGTCTTTTCATTTTATTTCTGTTCCTAATATAAAACCCGTACGGTGCGGTGTCGGCCGGCATGAGCACCAGCGGTGGCGGCACCCGCGATCAGATCAGTCCGGGAAGGCGCTCCGATGAGGGAGCACGTGCCACGCTCGCCGCTCACTTCGACGAACGTGCGATCGCGAGTGAACAATTCGAAAACTAAGGAGTTCGATAATTGAAAAACTTTGATTTTGGAAAGTGTCTATTGTGAACATGCGGTGTTTTGTGGTGATACTGACGGTGGTGGCGATGGCCGGCGCTGCAGCCGCCGCCGCCACTTCCTGCGCGAAGGCTGACCAGTTCTTCACCAGGTACAACGTATCAGCTGACGAGAACCACGAACCAGGTGCGGATATACTTTTAAACATACTAGGAGCTTCCCATTGAAAGCTTAATGGCGACGCAGAGTGGTCAGCCACTTGTAATGGTATCTACCCATCGGAAGTGGAGAATGTCCGTTGGGAAGTTTGGATTGAATTATCTTTCACCGTGTGTAAATGTTTTACTCCAATGCAAGAGAAAATAAACAACACTTTTCGTTGCATAATAAACAGTTTTTAGACGTAGATAATCAATTTGGCTCTAATATATTTGAAACGTTGAAGTAAACGCTCACTCTACTGAAATTTATTATGAAACTTAGTCATAATGTTTGAATGAAGATGTTTTAATTAATTGTTTTACAATGACAGACGTATAAAGCTTTGGCGCAGAGTAGCCAAATAACGTAAATTTACAACGTAAGTCAATTAGCATTTATGCATTTAGTTTTCTATAAAAATAACAGATTTATTACTATGCGTGATATCCATTCATTGTTGTCATATTCTCCTAGATGTTTTACGTCCTTTTTAATTCACAGTTATGGACTTTCAAGTCACAGCCGCGTATGGTAGTCTCTACATTTAAAAACCAGCTGTCTTCAACCCTCGAATTTTTCTTTTCGGTAATTTCGTAAAGCCATCTAAGGGGTAACTTTCACGCTTACTACCGTCCGCATTTGACCGGTTTTCCGATCCTTTTACCAGCCTTTGACACAGCCAGGAAGTTGACCCTAGGAGTTGATTTCTTTGATTTTATTTAGGGAAAAGGTATTTGAAAATGATGAGCCGGTTGGGAGTCAATATTTCTGTTTTGAAATCAAATTACGTACAGAATAGTAGAAATCATATGACTATAGACTACAGACAGGGTGACTGTTGAGTTAAAATTTATAATGCTATTCCGGCAACATGCTTGTACCTATTTTTTTAAATAAATGAAGTAAATATAGGATTCCAATTTCTTCCTCGTTAGTTTTTCCAATTTTCAAATTATTTATGATCGTTGATTGATCACAAAACTGTATCATACTAATACATATAAAGTTTATAAAATGAGGAAGTGAGCGTGTACTGTTTATGCACGCTGAAAGGGCCGAGCCGATTTGGATGGAACTTGTACCATAGAGACAGTTTAGGCCTGCTGTAACATATAATACTTTTAATCATTATCTACGCGGGTGAATCCGAGGGACGCAGGTCTTAGATTCCACTAAGTCCACTTGTGGACGATGTCACAGTTCGAAAAACTTTTAATTATCATGTTTCTAGTCCTCTCATTATCTCACCTCTGAGATGGGATCGGAAACATAATCTACCAATGTCGTGAAACAACTGCACATATTGTTAAGATATTAGCTTTAGTATAGGTTACCCCACCTTGGTGACTACTGTCTTTGGAAGTAAACTTTTCAGTTAAAATGCCATTAAGATTAAAAATAACCTCATTGTGCTCCTAACAGCCCGTTCAAGTCAATGTTAGTAGTGTCATACTGCGCATTCGGCACTTTGTCGCCTTGAAGGATGGAAGATAGGATAGTAATAGTTCTTAGATTCATTACCTGAGATATCTATGTCTCAGAAACTTGGAAATAAGTTTTGATTCACTTACCTGGCGGAAAAATATGCTTATCTGTAACTTTTGATCTCTTTCGTAAAGATTTCTGGCTAGGTTTAGCCAAATTTTCAATTGAATATTCTTTAAGCTTTTGTACCTGCTATTCAATCCTAACTATTAACTTTTATGTATATCTATAGAATTTATAGTCCCAACTCCGACTCATATTGGATTTATATGCTAGGTTATATGCGGTCATGTTACAGATTTATTTCTTTCAACAAGGTCTAGTAATATACTAAGATTGTTAATGACTCTTAACAGTGTTAAATCATGTTTAAGCTCTTGAAATAATGAATCTCTTCAGTTGTCACGTACCTACATAGTAATGACTCCATTGTTTTGGCTAGGTACGAAGGTCCATAGGATTGTATGAAAATCATTGATTGCGTCAATGTACCACTCGAAATTTCATTCCAGACAATGTAAGTTACTTACTGGAATATGCTTGTACCTAACTTATATGGGGCAACGGGTAAGTATGCGAATAGTTAACTTAGAGGCAATGTCCTGTTTTTGTTCACTTTGAAGGTGAACTCTTCTTCAGAGAATCATTATTTGGATTCAGAAAAAATATGTATTACGTACGAATGCTTTGGCACCAGATTCGTGCTAACGCTGTAAATAACTGCTAAGTTAATGTGTTAAAACCTGAAGTGCAGCTGTTTTTAAATTAATTTCGGCACTCCTCCTTACGATAATGAATTTTCAGATCTAACCTTCGCTAAAATGTGACCTATATGTTCTGCGTTTCAAATCAGGCAATGGCATCCATAAAACATATGAAAAGTATTATTATCTAAATTTTTTGCCCATATTGGACAGATAATAGTAGCATATTTTCTCAAATTTTTGCCCATTTTGTGGTTTCCAGTTGTGGCCAGCGCGTGCAGCTTTATTTAATTCATGTTTTGTTTTCCATTATTATCACCTCTTTAATATTTTTGAAAACGTTTAAGTTAGGTACAGATAGATGAGTCATTCCCCGTGCTTGCTCAGTCTGACCTCTTCGTCTGTGTCAGCTTCAGTAGCGCTGTTTTGTCTATATATTTGTAATTCCTCATATGTATATATATACTGATGAATAACCTTCCATAAAATCTTACGATTTTTATCATTCTAAATTGTTATTACTAACATTTAATAACTTGAGTATTTGTTTTTTATTACAAATAATTTATATCAGTTAAAAATTTAAATGAATGATATCTTATAGGAAACTAAACGCCATCAGAACGTCCATAGCTCTTATAAAAATTTTCGTTACAGTTCTCAATTAGTTTACAAATTGGACAAGTAAACTGGTAATTCCCAAATATCTATATATTCACACCATTTCAAAGGCGAGAACACAATCGTATTACCTACCTAATAAAGGTAGGTAATACGATTGTGTTCTCGCGGCTTCCAAGACATTTAGTCAACATGAAACTAAGGTTATATGATTAAGGTGATATAATAGTTAATATCTGCCAATAAGAGGTCTCTCATGCTATAATAAACATATTAAAGAAGCAAGTGTCGCGTATCTAGGACGGAGCGTTGGTGTCGAGTGACCGCACGTCGCACGAGCCATCTGGCCGCTGCCGCTCGCATTTTCTATCAAATGGACATCAATGAGTATATACGAGATCAGAGGTTGTTTTTTCATTGAGATACCTTTCTTGTTCAATGGGAAACTTGGGACGCCTCTGAAACGTTTCGCATAAAATTTACCTTTACTTCTAAATTGAATTCTGCCTAGTCTTGAATCGGCTAATGTCTTCTATCGATCAATAGTACCCATTGATCGGCTAATGTCTTCTATCGATCAATAGTACCCATTGATCGATAGAAGACATTAGCCGATTCAAGACTAGGCACAATGCTATTTAGAAGTAAAGGCAAATTTTATGCGAAACGTTTCAGAGGCGTCCCAAGTTTCCCATTGAACAAGGAAAGTATCTCAATGAAAAACAACCTCTGATCATGTATTCATTGATGTCCATTTGATAGGAAACGCGAGTGGCAGCGGCCAGATATCTCGTGCGCCTTGCGGTCACTCGACACCAACGCTCCGTCGTAGATACGCGACATTAGCCGACGTTGGGTGCTGGATTATAATTGCACTCCCATATTCTTCTGTCGGTGTCGTAAGAGGTGGCCATGTGAGGGCAGCAGCGCCTTCTGAAGTATTGCGATCCCCAAGACATGTGCCAAGAGTGGGGATTATGGCAAATCCCTTCTAATGGGGTTGGCATTTGTTCAACGGAGGCTCGAATAGTATAGTAGTAATCAATATCATGTAACTTAATTTGAACTATAATACAAACCAAATTTGGATGAAATATCTAACACAGTAAAGGGAACTTGCTGTGGTCAAATAAAGTGAACTGCAAAATGTTTTTAATGATTACTCGTTCGTCATAATATACGAGAACATTAACACTAGAAGCAAACATCGAAATGCATGTTAGTAGACATCATATTTTTCCTTTATCCCACACATATGGGGTCGGACTACAAATCTTCTCTAACGACACAAACGATAACAAAAGGCCATCATTACTAAAAAAAATATTTCCGTACCTGTCTCTTATGGTATCCAACAGAAATTTATGAAATAGTGTATAATATATTCTAAACCTGGAGACAACAACAGTTATGTACACCTGACAAAAATGTCTGGACAATTCCGCCTCTGCCAAGCTATCGCCTATCACCTACGTAATTTAAACAAATATTGTAATAATTTTATTACATAGTAAGTATGTAACACATTGTTAAAAGACGTTTAATAGAATGGCTCGGAGTTTCTTGCCCGTTTTTCTCGCAGTGGCTCTATACATTTTTTTTTTGCTGAACGTGGCAGCACAATGTGGTTGGTATATTTCATTATTAACATTTGTAATTGACCTTCATAAGAGTTATGTAGAAGCCTAAATTGAATTATGATTTTGACTTGACCCAAATAAGTACACCATACATATTATATTAAAAGTAAGAAACATACGACTAAGCTAAATATATGTCGATACATAAATTCACCTATAAAACTGGAACGAAGTTAAATATTTGCATACAAATATTTGCTCCGCTGCGGATATCGATTCGCTCCATGGCCGTCATAAAATGCCTCTCGACAATCACCTTCGACATCAAAGAGCTTTTGTAGATCGATTGAATTCCACCCCAAAGAGCACCCCTAGTTCAAGGCCATCGTCTTGACGTTCGGAATCAGGCTGACATCCGCCCGAATTGTCTCTGAACATCTGAACTAAGCCTATCTATAAATATTGCGATTATTAATCGGATAGAACAGAAACAATATTGGTATGTTGTGCGATTGTCAAGAAGTAGTCTGCGAGGTAGTGAACCATTTTTATATTTTTTTCTATTTAGACAGCGAAGATTGAAAGATGGGCGATGTAACAGCCGTCAGTTCTAATGGAGTCGTGATAAATATCAGCGTGGGTGGAAATAAAAACAATCGAATATCGAAAATAGGTAAACGATACGCGCGGAGTGACGGCTTCTGGGAAGATTCAATTTTGTATTTTACCGATGAAATATATCACTTTAAACGTAGGTAATGCCAATAATAATAATTTAACATTACGTAATTCAAACTCCTTTATAATTTAGTTTCTCTATGATACAGTTAGTGAACCTTGGATCGCGTAACTTCGTAATGACATGCCATATGTTAAGTCAGCTATTAGTTCGCGATATGACACCGACCCTGAACTTTGGGACGTATGAATGAAACAGTTATACTTATTGTAATCAGTGTATTCACTTGTGTTACATTACATTCTAAAATATTCACAAGCGTTACCGAACAGCGTTGGCTCATGAATACTCTCATTAGGCGGCTTTACAAAATATATTGGAGTTTGAAAAAGTTTTAAGTAGAATCATACCCTAACCATGGGAGCACCAAGTTTATGAGTCGTTTACTAAAGAAATGTGGAAGCGAATTTTCTTTTACGTTCTTAGGACTGGGACTGGTTGGAGGACGTAAAGATTTTTGAATATCGTAGATACTTACAAAATTACAAATTTACGAAAGGAAAAATTTAAGTCATGTGCGGGATTCGAAGTTCGAACCCGTGTCCATCCACCCCTTTAGCCGGGGAATGCTCTAACCAATTGAGCTAACATGACAATGACTCATTACTCAAATTTTTCCTATCGTTCTTTAACCATCGTATAACTAAAATTTTTCCTTTCTTATATTTGTAATTTTGTAATGTAATCCGCAGAGCATTCGTTATTACCAATATTAAAATTTACGATACTTATTGGTAACTCATTAACAACGATATAATAAAGGCCATTCTGAAGAAAGTCAGTGTCTGGAAGAGCGGGCAGCGGGGCGGCTGCCGTTCCGGTGGGATGACGACGGCGGGGTGAATGGCGGTGCGGACTCGGGCAGGCTTTGTTGCTCGCGCTGGCATTCCTCGCCTGGGAACCGGGACCACTCCCCGGCCGCGCCATACCTGCTCCCCCCGCACCTGCATTCCAGCCCTCTCTCACTTTCATTGTTCCCGTCGGCGCGGGAGGTCGCCGTACCGGACAAATAATGGAACCACTCGTTTTACCGGGACTCGCTGCCTCACTCCAATAAACACGTCTGACTTCCCATAAATGACATTTAGGGATAGTCTCGATAATTTCTTCTTGGCGAAGACTATTTGACAGCAGCCGATTAAAATATTTAGTTGTATTTTTAAACCATCTTTTTGTTTTTGATCCTCGATTAGCGCTGGACACCAATCATGCGTTTTGAATGTTAACGGTGCTTTTCTATAACGTTACGAAGCACCTGCGTCTGCGCGTACCTAATGAAATCATCCCCTAATAATAACAATGGAGGTGGGCATTATTATTGTAATTTATCAGAAGGGTCCATGGCGTTAGTCATCGGATTGCGCTCGAGCGGAGTTTTGATTCATTTCGGATGCCCGGAATGCCATTGTGGCTGCCGTCTCTACCTGCTCTGGTCCAGGTACCCAAGGGGTGCTTAACGTCACTTTTGTTTATACATTTTGACAAACTTTTTCGAATCCAAAAGTGTTATTATCAACAAGGGTGGCACAATCACATCGACCGTATTATCTCCTAACACTTGTTTCATTGTTTCCCTTTATTTAACGAGTTTAAATAATACAGCGCAATAAAAAGGCTGTTCAAGCTATTAACCAGGATAAATTGTAGGTATAATAGCGTAGAAGTAAGTAAATTATAACGGAAGTGGCGTCTAATAGCTGCTTACGCTTCCTGCAGCGGGTAGGGGAAGCCTTTTTGTTATTCATGGAACGGATATTTATTTATTTAAGTTGAGGTTACTGCATATTATATACCACCCCAATTTATAAGGACTTATCTGGTTAACAGCCTTGAACCAGCAATTAACACTTGAGATATTGTCGGGAATGTTAAACGGTCGCATTCGGAGATTTACTGTTATGACAATTGAAATTGAAGGGCGAAACTCAAGTTGTGAGGCTTTCATTAATCTAAACTAGGTGAAGTGAATTAACATTCACAAATTACGCATTTCTAAGTTACTATATTCTTCAGGGCGTTTCTTACGCACAGTTAATAGTTCAGTGGCGAAGATCTACCTCCATTCGTTATCTCGACTGAATAAATTTGTAGAGATAAAACCTTTGCTAATTATTCCATCTCCCTAGAACAAACCACATCCACAGCTTATTAATGATCCAGATTTTCCACTCTACAAATTAATTGCTTTGACTGGCGCAAAACTGAGCTCATTTGGAAGTTCGGTATTGAAGGAATGATATCTCTCTCTAACTATTGATTAAATGTATGGTATATTCAGATTATTTTACGCTTTTACCATTCGAAATTGCCTGAGATGTTCATATTCCGTTACTGTATGTAATATACCAGCTTAACATAATCTTGTTTGAATTTGTAATTGAGAAAATATAGGAGTTCTAGTGTAGTTATGCTTAAAGAGGACCAGCTGTTTATTTCTCAACTGTAATGTAGGTATGTTTCCCCTCCCGCGGTCGAGGGTTATCAGGGGGGTCGGCAGCCTCACGATACACCAAGATAGGTGATGTTTGATTAAATAAAGGTTAATTTGTTCGTATTGCGATATGTAGGACTGTGGACTGATGGAAGTGTTCGTGTGTGATTAAATAATCGAATGCGATTGGTCATTTGCCGTTGGTATGCGATGTAATTCTGTTAAATGTATTAATAGGCTATCTTTATGACATTTTCATAACACATTGAAAGGCCAGCGAAACTTATTTCTAATTGAATAAATTATCACGTTATCATGTTTATTAGCAACGTCTCATTTCTCACATTATAAGAACATAAACACGGGCAGCGATGTTCATTGATGGTTTTTCTTTTGCTTAAGTCACCCAAGTTTAGACCTTATGACTAACCCATCCATGTATATGAGTGGTTGAGGTGGTTCTGTAGATTTTTACTAGTTTAATATATACTACAGCAATATTATTGCAACAAAAAAGTTGAGCATACCAGAATACTATAGGCCTAGGGCTCCAGCAGCTAGATGCGAGCTTGAGTCTAGCTAATTACTTACAGTTGGGTTTCCTATGCAGCTTGATAGCTTTGGTCCATGATGGATTGGCCCGTGGGCCGAAATTTGGGCCTTATAGGCTATATGCGTTATGTTGATAACGATGATGAAATACTGTGTTTTTTTTCAATTATGTATTTGTAATTTGTTAAAATTTAACCATTATAATCTCTGGCCTCTCATAATAATACTCTAACATGGCGCACGACAAAAATTATCTTAGACGTACGAAAAATCTTAAATAGATTATGCCTAAAAAAACACCTTAGCCATTTTTTACCAAACTTCTGAACACTCCGATCATATTTTAGGCTTCTTTCTGTGCGTTTCAAACTTATTGTGTTGTTTTAATTAAAAACGGTCTTGGAGCGCGGGCAGGTTTACTAAGGTAGACACTAAGAATATAAATTACACTTAGGGTAGTTACAAATGCTTTGCCACAAATAAATAAATAAAAAAGTGTAAGTTACACTCGTACACGGAGGGTTCCGTGCCAAAAAAGAATGTGCCAAAAATAGTTATGCTTTTCATACTATTTTTCAAAAGGAAATGATGCAAATAAGGTTCAATTTAGTTTTAAAATCTATATTTGGATAACTTCTAAAGCGGCCAACAAAATTCGAAGTCCACCAAAGTTCGTTAATATAGTAATAATATTTTAATTAGAGCAGACCTGTGGTATGTGGAAGGTATCGACAGTATCTGGCGCCTTCGAAGTTATTTGTTACTGTGGATTTTGACACCTGGGTCTGAGCCGCCGCCGCCGCGCCCGAGGCAGGACCTGTTTACAGCTAACCCGAAGGGATATACGTATCGAAACAATCTCACAGTGCAATAAAAAGATTAATTCTTTTAAATTCCTTTCGCTGCGCATACGTGGGAGTGAGATCATTCGACCTGCCATCAGTATTGTAGTTATTAAATGAATGTGTTCGGGTGTAGTTTAGTCATATCATAATTCATATTTGTCAAGTTTTCCCATAGTATAAAACGTAACGTCTTACTGAGTCGCTTTTGTGTAAGAGAAATAATAAATATACTTTCGTTTTAGCCTCGTTTAGATAGGTCATTAATTTAAAGCCTTGGTTGTGGGGTTTGGGGTTGGAGTTTGGGGTGAACCAATTTGATGCAGTTTGTTGCAAAGAGGCATTATATCCTTCTTCTTGACTAGAACTATGGCAAGAAGAAGAAGAAGAAGATAATGCCTCCATCATTTGAGAAATTTACTGAATGGTTCTTAACAGCCAAAACTTTAACTCACTGCCATGCAGCTATGAATTCCTATCTAAGTAGAGGTGACTTGAACTTTATGCGGTTTATAATAAAGTTCCTAAAGATATTACAATACTCACAGAACGAAAATTAAAGTTCCACGTGAAATAATTTTGATCAAGACATACTTGGACAATTCCGCCTCTGCCAAGCTATTGCCTGTCACCTACGTAATTTAAACAAATATTGTGATAATTTTATTACATATACAGTTTGTAAAACATTGTTAAAAGACGTTTTTTTTTAAGAGAATGGCCCTGAGTTTCTTGCTCGTTCTTCTTGCAGTGGCCCTTTTTTTCATTTGCAATGTAGAATATTTCAATATAAAAAATTTCATAGATCTTCATAATGCGTCATAGACGCCTAAATTGAATGAATTATTTTGACTTAAAATGTTGTAGAATCACACCGTTTGCTATATTTATTCCACAACACGTTGCGTATCAGACGAGGTAATTAATTATAAGGATTTTTACTTATGTAATAGCTTGCGGCTTAGCCTTTAGACTATAATTATACTCCTTTGGGAACTACTCAGTAAATCGGGATAAAAATTATCATATTTTCTAATACAGGACCTATGAAAAATATACATTATAAGGTACATACCAAATTTGATTAAAATAAGTACCACCGTTTCGGGTGATGAGGCTAAGAAACAGACTCATACATACATACATAAAATCACGCCTCTTTCCCGTAGGGGTAGGCAGAGACCACGGATTTCCACTTACTACGATCCTTACATATCTCTTTCGCTCCATCTATACTCATCAATCCTTTCATACATAAGCGTCGGTTTAGGGTACTTTTGACCTGGCCTTTTTTCAGAACGTCTTCAATCTGATTTCGGAACGTTCGCCTAGGTCTTCCCCTTCCAACAGACTCATAAATTACACTCAATTTCGCATTTCATAATATAAATTTGTAGCATTTGCCAAAACTAGCCAGCACAAAATAGTATTCCGGCTATAAATTATAAATAATTAGTAAAAAGAACACATAAATAAAAAGATCTCGTATGAACCCCTGCATTTACTTATAATATATTTGACTGTAACAGAAACTGTAGATACTTATGTATAGTTGTGTAGTGGGTCGTTCTATACTCTGTAAATGCCTTTACGCGTAAGTATAGAATAAATGTGGTAGCTACGAAAGAAAGAAATGTAAATCAAGCTCAAAAACAGCAGAACGTAAACATCACCGCGGCGGGCGTGGCCTAACATGTGTACCGTGCGGCGGCGCAACAATATTACCTTGACGCGAACAATCGGATGCGATCATTTCTAAGCGCTGAATTAATTAACCAATCGATTGAATTGGTAAGATAGTGCGTTCTTATTTGTCAATTTGGAGAGTCCGAAATCACGCGGTAACTGTATGAGAGATAAACTTCTTTACACATTTATTCGTAGTGCGAAGTAATAAATCCGGCGTGAGGATTGAAACGGGCGTATTTAGACCTATCTTATTAATTCTGAGACCTAAGCTCATTTTATTGCGATGTAAAAAAGATAGCTTAGCATATTACACAAAGGAAGAGAGAGTGAGTGTAACAGTGCTGAAGATACGAGCATCTTATATAGAACTGCAGTACAATGTAGAATAATTCAATTGAATTTGTAGAATAGAATAGAAATTTAAAATTGTCGAATACTTACTATGGTATTAAACTATGTATTTGACCTTTAAAATATTCTCGTAGACCCCGAAACTGAATAAATGATTTTGACTTTAAGGTGGCTACAGAAGCCTCGTTGCCTGTTGCGGGTTGCTTATTTAATACTCAAATTATAAATCCTCATACAAAGCTTTTGCGAAGAATAAAATTATTCTGCTCTGCAATGTAATAAGTATCTTTAATATTTTAATTTATTTTAACATTTCTTGAGAAAGATCCCATCTGTAATCCAAGGGGCGACATAATTCACTGATGTGCTCTAAACATTTACTTACCTCATTCAGAACTCACTCAGTATTTTATTTGTCACGAAACTCGATGGCAGTGATCTTACATTATGTGTAATGCAATGGTGGCTCGAGCAGGAGCACTATCGCTTCGCGCGCAGCCCTGGCCCGGACGGGGCTTCCGGGTCCGGTTACCGGTTCGCCTGAACGGTTCAGTTCACTGTGGGGCTAGGTTGCTGTCAAACGGTTGCACCCGTCACACGGCCAACCGATCGATGGCTGTTACCTTCAACCTAGGGTGCGTACCATTTGGAGTTAAATTCGCCAAAAACGCTAATAACGATCACACTCCCAAAAAGTTGTTCCACTTGGGTCTTGGCATTATTTTCGCCATAAACGCTATGCAGCTACTGGAACAGTTTGAATTACCTACATCTAATGTCAAAAGTGTCAGAAGTGGCAAATTTTAGTGGCATTCTTAGCGTTCTTATCCTAAACGGAACGGGGGAGAACAGTTACAAACAATCACAGTGATCACCACCATAGACGCAGAATGTGCTCAAAATTATCGAAAATAACGAAATTAGCGTCAAATGGAATAGGCCCCTAAGAATAATCGTAGGCTTCAGTTGTGTGAAATGCTGGATCACATGGCGATGCGCGGTGGCAGTTGGCGGTAATTTTGGCTTGGTATGATGACTTATAAAATCTGACACATAAACTACAGATTTGGACTGTGTTCTATGGTGCACTGACAGTGACATACATAAGGACTGTATACACGACAGCGCTAAAGAAGTGCTATATTTTGTGGGTTCATTTTTTGTATGTATAAGAAACTACTTAAATAATGAAACAGGTACAGAGAGGTTCACATTTGAATTTATGAGTAACACTGGCTTTATTTTGTTTTTGCCAGGGCAATCGTAATATTCTATTTACTTTTAATTTACAATATTTTTGAGCATAGAGAAATGCAATCACTTGTCTTATCGGAAAGTTTACATATTGTGTAATATCTACTACAGGCACTATATTTCTTAACAGTCACAGCTGTAATAAGCCATATTGCAAATAGTTCTATGCTAATCTGTTGGAAAATAATATGCTTTCCACTAGTGTATTACAGACTTATTATATATAACATGACTAATATTTTCACATATATAAAATATTACATTAAACCACTATTTTACTAACATATTTACCCCGTTGGTGAAGTGGCGAAAATGTCGCTTAGGAGTCTGGTACTGTGTCCGGTATTGTCAAAAGTCTCGCCCCCTATTACATAGGACCAAAAAGCCTGGAAAAAGTTGGGTGTCAGAATTTAAAGTCTGGAACTGCGTGCGTCCAATATTGTCAAATGACTCGCCCCCTATTACGTAGGACCGAAACAAGTCGGGCAAAATTTGGATGTTAAGACACACTTACTCATTCGGGCAATACACGCGTTACGATAGCTATGCATCTGAATATAATATATAATTCGAATAACTTCTACAAATATTGCAAAAGGCGAAAATCGTGCTGGGTATATTTTAACCTGTTAAAATACCAGTTTCAAAGTTACAAAGCTTGGGCTACGGCCGCAACAATTATCAAATTCCGAGAAAAATTTGCTAAAGTTATTCCTACCTTTTACACGAGTTATTTTAAAACTTCTAGAACAATATGCTTTACCTGAGTTATGACTTATGACTCAGGTTGGACATTTCGTGCTAAATGTAGGGTAGCAAAAACTTCACTTTCTATTCTGTCTGTGATAATATCCCTGAGAAAAAAGGAGGCTTTACAAGAGAAGTAATCGGGATTAATTTCGTAACAAACGCAAGATATGATTTACCTAAGATTTGTCAAGTTCAAACAATCCTTCGTATATAAGTAAATAATAAATAATGTACATTATTTTGTTATTTACGAAACTATTCCTTTGCTATAGAAAATTTAATAAGGAAATATAATAAAAAACTCATACATTATTTGAAATACATCTAAGAAATATACTCACTATCGATTTTCCCCTTATTTTTTGCTTTTATCTTGCACTTCTACGAAATGTGCCTTGTGTATTTATTATACACGAGTATATTGTATAACAAAATAGTTTATTTTTCTTCTAGATATATTAGTAGTTTACAACTTTTAATGATATACAAAACATTATGGGTCAAAGTCAATGGATTTGATTATAAACAGTATTTTTTCCCCGACATTAGTGATAACAATACCATTCCATAGGTTTCTCGACCGTGTATAACATTTTTCTTAATATTGAATGTTGATATTTTATTGACTATGGATCCTTCAAGCCTAAACTATAATTCTTGTCCATTAGACAGGAGCCAATTATTCTCTTTCATGCTAAGCTTAGCAAATTGCCTGAACCTACTTATCTAAGTAAACACTCAAAGGTGTTACAGCACTCAGGGTACCTACTTAGGATTGGGACTGGAATATCTATAAAATCAGTTGGTCGTAATATGGGTAGACACATCGTTGTTGGAGTAGTGAAATCGTCGCTTTGGAATACGGAGGTTATGGCTTGTATTAATAATAATAATTATAATTCTCATCTACTGTCAATTCTACCTTGTCTGATGTCTTGTGATTTACTCAAGATTTGATATTGATATGTGGAAATGCGGCCGAAGCCATTACTTCGGGGGCTGTATATAGAAGCAATGGTATGTATTTTTATTCACAAAAATATTTTAGCTAAAGCTTCAAACTAGTTAAGAATACCTATAAAAGAAGAACCTCTTTATTTCTCAGAGAATGCAACTTGCAAAACCTTGGGTAAATCCTTTCTACCTAGTCACCAAATCAAGCAGATTATTTCTCCAGTAAAACTTCTTTTAAATGGTTTTATTTTTCAGGGATATTATGGAAAGTGTGGTTTTTGCTACACCACATTTAGCACGAAATATCCAAGTTGAGTCATAAGTCGTAACTCAGGTAAAGAATATTATTTTAGAGGTTTGAAAATAACTCGTGAAAAAGATAGCAACAACTTTGGCAAATTATTGTTATTACTATTGTTTAGCAAGTATTGTATTAGTCCGGTGTCCGATTCTTTGTCCGGTCGATGTAAATAAGATGGCCTCCTATAGTAACAAAACATATCTGTTGAAACGAAGGTGGTGTGGTGCCAACCTCTTCGGGAGTCATAAAAGATGATATGTTTATAGATATAAAATCAAATGAAAGAAATCTCGCTTTTCAAATGAAATAAATCATTTATTTAATAACCGTTTATCAGGGGATACATACAAAATAATAGGTAATTTTGTTGTTACTTATATTATATCCATAGAGTTAGGATTTTTTCGCTACGTCCTAAGCCTATGATTATTATATAATGCAACAATGGATATCCGTTGAAATTCCCACATATCCTTTACTCGATTCACTCGAATGCAGATCTTTTGAGTGTAGATTGTTAACGAGGTGGATGGAGGGCGGTTCCACAGGAAGCCAGCCATTCCAGTGTCAGGGATAAATTGAATTAGACTAATCAAGCGGCAAATTGCCTCTTAACTCTCGACAACTCGGAGACTCGTCATATTGAGATGGATCACGTACTATGTAGCTAATACTATACAGGCTATACAGGTAGGCTATTAGTTATCTTGCGACTCAAATGAGTTGCTCTCAATAAGGTTATAGTCGAGATCAAACAATTTATATATGAAATTGTAATATACTGTTGAACTTTGGAAAAAGACTTTAGATTTGCTACTTGAGGATAGAAGCTAGCCGGGCAAAACTATGCTATATCGACTGCCACCCTAAGACAACAACTGAGACCGATGGCTTAACGTGCCGTCTGAAGCACGTAAGCGCTCATTAATAATGCCACTAGCGGTCACCCATCCAAGTCTTCACCGAGACGGACATTCTTAACGTAGCTTATCGGTTAATTCAATTCAAATATTTATTTGTTGAAAGTAGGTACAAATAGTTCTTAGATAAAA
The DNA here is from genome assembly GCA_963890685.1 of Plagodis pulveraria. Classification (NCBI taxonomy): domain Eukaryota; kingdom Metazoa; phylum Arthropoda; class Insecta; order Lepidoptera; family Geometridae; genus Plagodis; species Plagodis pulveraria. The sequence continues at coordinate 11,345,310 of OY982950.1, forward strand.
TAAACTTAGTTCTCTACATTCAACCAGTCAACTGGTGTACAAATATTAAAATCAGATTACATACATCAATAATCATATTGTTAGGAAAGGCTAAGCCAACTTCGCTACGAGCGCTTAAGAAAATACTAGTTACAATACCTTAGAATAGAATATGTACAACCTGTCTTTTTAAGTGATATTTAATTGTTAGCTTTATGTGTTCAAATGGGCGTTGGTCCGACTTGACGATATATGTTTATATTTGTATAATACGAGTAAGTAGCTATTTGCATAGCATTCTTCCATTTCCGACTCCTTACCATTGGGACAAATATATGAAGAAGATGGAGTTTTGGCAGCGACAGCCGCCTTCGGTTCAAGTATGCTTCGCCATATTTGTCACAGTAGCGAAACGCAAGATAGATAATCAGTTTGTTGGAAAAGTCTAAACGATATATAGTTAGTACCACCAACTTAACTGTGCAGTTTTCGAGGGCGCTACTGGTCATGGAAATCAACTACAGACTGTCACAATTTAAGGGAAAGTTTTAGTTCTTTTTTCTGCCGCCTGAACAGATAAGTTGGTGGGTCTGTAGATACTTGTAGGTACTATTATAGATTAAGAAATCGTACTCTTATTAATGCATGTCGGTTCTTATTTGATTGGATTAAGCTTATCAAGCGAGTAATTGGCTTCTTTGACTGTTCAGCGGCACTCGTTGTGATCGTATTCTAACTGAATCGAACACTTCGAAGAGCTTATTAGCGTTTATCTTATGGTAGCTCCGAGTGACGGTGGCATCACGATTATTTTCCGTTATTTTCGGTAAGTGGGCGCGCGTTGAGTGTGAATGACAACCTATTTAGTCTATTTAACGGAACGTGACTTTCGTTAGCACGACACGTTAAAAAATATAAGCCCTGTGATTTCCCATTAAAATTCTAGTTTTTGGTATAGACATAGATTTTAACTAAAGTAAGCAATAGTCACAAATATAAAAAAAAAAAATAAGAAAACATCAAATTAAAGTATTAGAAAAATATCGAAAAATATAGAAAATGTATGTCTTCCGCCGATTTTTTTGCTATGACGATGAGGCGCTATGAACGCCACTTAGGCCTAGCCAGTATTTTCTATGTGTTTCGTATTTTTATTCTACACGAAACATCTTCAGGAGGGTATTGACTCTTCGAGCGCATGATTGAGAATATATATCATTCTAAAATAATATTACATTAATATTTTAATGTACCTACCAATAGGTAAACTAAATATTATTTTACAGGTATTTTTTATTATTTATAAAGGATTTCCGCAAAGTAACGCTTGAATCTGTTAACATAGGTAATTATTTCGATTGTAATCTAAGGTTTTCGTACAGAATTTTAGCCAACGTGATATTTTGTTAATCTACGCAGAGTAAAAGCAAAGGAGATCTTTTATTGATCTTCAGGGTGTAACGAGACTTGTTCTAATTGGCCTACCGTCTCGGAGTCCTAATTACTAAGTAGCCTATCTGCCTTTAAAGATTTCATCCGCCACGTCAGGCACGCTCTACTTAGATACTATCAATTAATTGGCTCCTTGAAATTGGCTGCCGTTAAAGCACAAAGCCATTTGAGAAGGTACTCGAAGTAAGCATTATTATAGAAAATGTTGGAGAGCACTACTTTGTTTATCAAACACAACAAAAGGTACAATTAAGTATCTTAGTTATTTATAGGTATATGTAAACATCTTGGAAGTAGAGAAATACGGTAATAAATAGATTCAGGCGTTACTTTGCGGAAATCTATATTTAATAATAACAAATATTATTAAAATATTTTATGAAAACATCAAATTAATATTTTAATAAAACACTTAAAAAATACAAAAATATATCTAGTGACAATTCCGCTTAATTTTCCTGTTAAGCCGACGTGACGTCACAAACGCCACACAGCAAAACCGGAACCGAATTTTCGACGCGTTTCGCTTCTACACGAAGCATCCTCAGGAGGTCTTGACGCTCGTAGAGTCAAGACGTAGTGTTAGACGTAAGTGTTTTATTAAAATATTAATTTGATGTTTTTAAAAAATATTTTAAAAATATTTGTTATTATTAGAAATACGGTAATAAAATAAGTTATAATATTATTTAAGCACATTTAATAATATGTCTGATATTATTTTGTAACACATAAAATATTGGAATTTCTCTATTTTGTTTATGTACCAACACAATTTTGAAAGTCGCATTTGAAAGCAAAGGTTTATTTGATCTAGGTATTATTAATCTATAATTATGTAGGAGAAGGTCGACAGTTGCATTCCTGTGAATTAGTGTATGACGGCAGACTGACTCTAAAGTATCGAATTGTCACTCGATAGCATACTTCGTTCCGAGTCACATGAGCTGTCAATCGATATCTGTCGACACAATCATATCAGTCGTTGTAAGTATGCGAATCGATTTTAAAATAGAATCCTCTGCAGTGCTCTGCTGTGACTTACATCAAGATGAAGTTATTTTATTTCGTATGTAAATCTTTTCTCTATTAGTACTATCGTTTACTAAGTACTTATAATAAATGATACAGCGCAAGTTTATTTGAAATGTTTCAGAAGTTTGGAAGTTAGGTACGACAGAAGGAACATAAATATTCATGAACGCGTGTGGCGTGAGATAGAGTTGATTTACCATTTACACTATTATCAATGCTTACGGTAGTTTATTAAAAAAAAAAACAATGAAAATACAGAAAAAAGTATCTACGTAAAAAAAGAAAAAGAAAGTTCCTCTCATATATTTGTAATTTTGTAATGTAGTCAGCAGAGTATGCGTAATTGCAAACATAAAAAATATTGAAATTTTAGGGTTGCGTCATCATTAACAACTTTAAAACTAATAGCAAAATTCTTCTTGTTTGTAGTACAACGTAAGTTGAACTATAGATGTCGCTCCATCCCGTAGTTGAGATACTCGAAGGTCCTCATAAGAATACGTGAAAGAAGATTCATGCTGATGAGCGTGATACGATGGTAGGAAGAATGTTAGCGGTAGGGGAAGTACTATTGAACTTGGCCAATGTAGGTATCTAGTCTTTTTATTTGACAATCTACACTGATATTATAAAGATTAAAGATTTGTATATTTGTATGCAACGAGTAAACTTAAAAACTACTGGACCGATTTGCGTGAAATTTGGTATTGAAATAGTTTGAGAACCGGAAGGGAAAGACATAAGATAGTTTGTATCCAACTGCACAAAAAGAGGTTATTGGTTTTGCGTGATCGACACACACGCGGGCGGAGCCGCGGCCGGAAAGCTAGTTCAGTATAACAGATTCTTCTTTAGATATGATTGGGAGTATTTTGAATCAAGGCAACATTGATTATGTAAGCTTAAACTTGCTGAATTTTACAATAAATACTGAAGATCTCTAGTCAAGATCTTTCCGCTAATTTTTGAACAAGTCGTGGTGGTAATGTTACGAAACAAACGCAGTGTCGTAGGTGCCTATTATGTTAATAGTACATGCAGTACCGTGGTTAGCATGCGTCGCGCAATGTGGCCTGAATGCAGTTTATTTGCATCGCTAACTCGCTGAGACAGACACCATCAATTATAAATCCTAATACCTCTCAACAAAGTACAATATTCCTAGTAAACATTTTCGCATGTACTTTACCGCTGCACTCGGCACTTAATGTATTCGAATTCGCGTCAGTTCCAAATCAGTCCTTATGACTGTGGGTTAAAACTCATCTTTATTATTTTATTGCGCATGGTCAAATTATATTCAGAGAAATATGTCACGACGTTTCAACAACTATTTACCATAAATCGGAGGATGCGGGAGCTACAAGCGTTCAGAGGTTAAAAAGGTCAAAAAGGTCAAAAAGGTCGCATGGGTGTATTACCCGTAGTTAGCTCGTCGACTCTATTCATATTGAATTTGTATTCTTTGACATGTCCCTCATCACTCCGATTAGATTAAATAAGTATCGGATGTATATGTGTTCATATACAAATATTAGATTTTAAAAACATTGTTATCTCTGTCTAAAGAAATTGACTAAAATGCACTTAGCATTCGACGACGCGAAGTTAGCGACGTTCTCTTAATTATATAGGTAATAATAATAATAATAAATTCATTTATTGATCAAAAAAGTTACATTGCTTAATCACTAATTATAATACTATATCATCAAGGTAACAAAAATGAACATTGATTACAAAAAAAATTAGAAGTTATTTATGGAGACCTTATTGGTACTAATAAAGTCCGAGCAAGAAATTTCCACGGTTGGTTAATTAAATATGTTACGTAGTTACTTTAGTCTTTATCTATATAGTCTCCTAGAATATTAAAAATAACTAGGAGTCCTTAGCTTACACTACATTAAATTAAACTAGCTTACATTTAATTAAAATGTTTAAGTACGTTTAATTTATTCCCCAACATTTTGACACATACTACGCTCGGAAGAACCATTGTGATTTAAAAAAAGTTGGATTAAAAAAGCTTTGTTGAAATGTGGCTAAAACCGTCCAAACTATACGTCGGACATGTCAGTTTTCGGTGGCAGTCGCGTCGTGAGACAGTTGACTTTTTGCTCCCGATTTTCACCCTATAAAAGTTGGCAGCTCTACCAACTCTCTCCGACGTAGAGTTTGTTACGGTCTGCCTCTAAAGCTGAGTGTGAATGGATGATTTATAACTTACATTTTCTGGAACTACTCGTAAAATTTATATATGAAGTTGACATTTCCATAAAGCTGGAATTCAAGTACCTGCACTTAGCACCGCATGCTTGCATTCTTGAATAAAATCGCATATAAAGATTTGCCACTCTATAAGTGAATACCATGGTTGGAGTTAATATGCAGTTGTTCTCTGTTATTAATCTACTTCACTCGCGATTTTACTGACTATATATCGCTCGCCTAGATTTTCCGAAAGGGTAAGCGTATATAAATTCTTTAATTAGAGGCGAACCCATTACAAAAAAAACACGTTATTTAAATCTTTCTGCCAAACCTTTTATACCTGTCAACTTTGGACCGAATATACACTGAAGTCGCACAACTCCATCAGAGTAGCCTATAATAACATCTACAGGCAACTGATGGGGCTGTCCCGGAGCTGTAGCGCGTCTGGAATGTTTTTCGACGCGCGTCGATACTTTCAACGCAATCCAGCGTAAAAGGATAGCGTCATTCATGATCAGAGTTGACAGATGTAAAAACGCCATTGTAAGGAGTCTGGCAGACCGCCTGCAGCAAACTGCAACGTACCGACGTTGGTTGGCCATTACCACCTGATATTTTATTTTTTATTATTATATTATTTATTTCATTTTATATTATGCTATTTTATTGTGACAATTTTTTTTGTACCATGGATCATGATTCTGAAATAAAGTATTATTATTATTACTATCTACCAGACTCAGTTCTCACTTCTCAGCCGGAGTCTGGGAACTCTTGTGCAAAGATCTTGTCAGAAAAACCTAGTTAATCGATTCCAGGACATAGATACCAAGCAACTTTTTAACTTTCGCAACTCTACCGTGGTCAAATCTAAATAATTCGTCTACAGGTCTAAATTGAATAAATTATTGTTGATTTTGACACTCTTCTGAAGATAAATTATAAAATAATTTTACATTGAAACATTTTACATTCTACCGCCACATTCAACAAATAAGTATCTTTTAGCCACTGCCTTACGAACGGGTACTCGTGTTTTTTTTTAATGCTATTGTGACGGAACAAGCCCGAGGCCCGCCTGATGTTAAGCGGACTAACCTCTGCCTATAACAGATGCATTTCGTCACAAGTCACTGCGCCCGTCATCTTGACACATAGTTGTTAAGTCTTATGTGCTTGGTGACAGATTTTCCACTTGAGGGTGGCATCTAGCCAGGCGGGCAATCGCAAAAAGCCCTTCCAACATGCGGTGAAGCTCAAGCCGGCGGTGGGGATCGAACTATCAGGGTACTGCGTCGCGGCAGTCTATAGCTATTACCACTCCGCCATCATTGTTTCACAAAAAAATATTCTCGGCTTATAGGCATTGAGATATGGGACTTAGTAATAATATCTTGATGCTTATAGGTACGTATTTACTCCCAAAGATTTCAAGATAATCTGTGGTAGCCATGGTCAAAACGTTAAAATTTGGTGTAAACTACGTCACTACGTGCTACGGTGCTTGGCACCGTTTAGTAGATTCATGTTTAGGCGCGTAGGGCACGTCTACCATAGTTATATAATGGAGCCTTTGCTGACTCCTACACACTATTACACTCAAAAGGTGAAAGGCTAGTGGAATATCGTGGAAAACTGCCATCTGTAATAAGGTATTCTAAGTCACGTAGCCAGTCGCGCGATATGCAAGCACCAACAATACTAATGAGGCGCCGCCACCGTTGCAGCCGCCGCCGTTGTCGCCGGCTGCTGACAGACGTCATCGCTGTCGCCGGCAGACTGCGCTACGACGCTCTTGCTTTGACAAAACAACTCTCAGCTATGACACTGTATTATATAGACATTTATAAAAGATAATACTGCCATAAGATAATAAATAGATTCAGGCGTTACTTTGCGGAAATCCATATTTAATAATAACAAATATTTTTAAAATATTTTATGAAAACATCATATTAATATTTTAATAAAACACTTAAAAAATACAAAAATATATCTAGTGACAATTCCGCCTAATTTTCCTGTTAAGCCGACGTGACGTCACAAACGCCACGCAGCCAAACTGGAAGAATTTTCGACGCGTTTCGCTTCTACACGAAGCATCCTCAAGAGGTCTTGACTCTACGAGCGCACGATCGAGAATTCTCGAAATATTTGTTATTATTAGATAATACTGCCAGTATGTGATAATTTAATCTGATTAGAACTGCACACGCCCATTGCGCTCATCTCTGGTAGTTGCATGGTGGTAGGGCATTTCGCGAATGCTCGCCTGGCTAGCTACCACCCTCAAGTAGAAAATCTGTCGCCAAGCACCTAACGGTGTGTTCCGGCAGCTGTCCATGAGAGCCAGTACTTCTAGGTTAGCCTGAACAACATCTTCGAAAACGCCTAGTTATAGCGTGGTTTTGAAGCTGTGATCAAACTCAATATATTTTTTTCTTGTTTGGGTTCTCAGTGTGAGATCTGACTCACACTTGACCAGTTCTGTTATAATCATCCTTTGCAATTACAACAACACTATATGGACCTCAAAGGTGCCTAACAGGGAAGGCTGTGTTCATCAGTGGACAATCCGGCTGATATAGTACAGTACAGTGCGGCTCTCAGCGTGGTTAAGTGCGATCTGACTCACACTTGAACAGTTCTGTTATAATCATCCTTTGCAATTACAAACAACACTATATGGACTTCAAAGGCGCCTATGTTATCCGTAATTACCTACGAACAATTATATTTATCAGTAATTACAGGTAATTACATATTCATGTGCCGGGCTAGATTGCTACCTGAGCGTGTCGTAAAAGGCGACTAGAGGCGACTAAAGGTAAAATATCAGAAAATAGGCAGCAGCGCCTTCTGAGGAATTGATACCTTAAACTGCGATCCCCAAGACGCCTGCCAAGCGTATGGTAAACCCCCTCTATTTAGAATGTGAACACATCCTCCCTATTTAGGGAGGATGTGTTCAGCAGTGGACAATCCGGCTGATACAGTACAGTGGGGCTCTCAGCGTGGTTAAGAGCGATCTGACTCACACTTGACCAGTTCTGTTTTAATCATCCTTTGCAATTACAAACAACACACATACCTATACAGTCAAAGATGCCTATGTTATCCGTAATTACCTACGAATAATTATATTTATTAATAATTACAGGTAACTACATATTCATGTGCCCCGGGGGGTGCCAAGCTAGATTGTCAACCATTGCTACCTAAGGGTGTCGTAAGAGGCGCCTAAAGGTATAATACCAGAAGGTGGGCAGCAGTGCCTTCTGAGGAATTGATACCATGACGCCTGCCAACACCTGGACAATCTGGCTGATACAGAACAGTACAGTGACCAGTTCTGTTATAATCATCCTTTGCAATTACAAACAACACTGTATGTCTATACACTCAAAGCTACCTATGTTATCCGTAATTACCCACGAATAATTATATTTATTAATAATTACAGGTAATTACATATTCATGTGAGTCGTGGTTTTTACCACATAGCTATTATCAAGATTGTTACATCGTATATTCCTGTTCCTTAATATTTATAAAGGAGTTAGCTTAACGCAAAATCGGTTATAGGCTAGATCACGGATTTAGGAAAATCCGTGGGTTAGATATATTGCCCTGTTTTCTTTACACCTTACATAAAATCTGCTCTAGGGTTTTAATACCCTAATTTATGCGCAATTATGTATTCCGCGTGCGAACTTTGAATCTCGTTTGTTTACGTAATCTCAGCGATTTTGTTCAATATGCGATCCAGTTTAAATGTTCTCGAAGCTTATTCGGGAATTATTGGGGTCCTTCGATTTTATACCTTACCTACCTATTATAGCAGTAGAATTATTTGTGAAAAATCTCGTTCGGGGAAGTACTGTCATTAAGGCCGTATTCCATTTGAGTTATTCTCGATAATTTTGACCACATTTTGCGTCTATGGTTCTACATTTAATATGAACAATAGACACAAACTGTGATCAAAATTATCGAAAATAACGAAATTGGCGTCAAATGGAATACGCCCCAAGTCATCTTAATTTTTGACATTTTCCACAGATAAGCAGTAATATTCGCATTACTGTTTCCGGTATGAGGGTATGGGTACCGGTGAAACCGAATTTACAGGCACAAATTTTTCTCATCGCCCTGAGAAAAATGTTGTGGGCACAGTGCTATTCGTCACGTGACGAATTGTATCTGTTATAGTTAGGATACCGTGGGCTTAGATCTACGAGTAGTTGCGTCACTAACCCACAAAAGATACTATGGACCTAGTATGAGTAGGTACACTATGACATGTCTTATATCCATATTAATTTCAATAAATATAACACAAAAATAAACACATATATATAAATAGATATATATGTATAAAGGTAGTATAAGGTAATATAAGAATACTAGCGGCCCGCTCCGGCAACGCACAGGTAGTTTAATAAAAGATAAAAATCTATTGCCTATGGTCATAAGGGATAATGTAGGATTCTAATCGTGAAATAATTTTTCAAATCGGTCCCTAAGTTTTTAAGTTTATTCGTTACATACAAAATACAAATCTTTCCTCTATTCAATATTAGAGTAGATGAAGATTTGAACTACTCTCATTTTTAAATAGTGTTTTGTGCGCAAATCAGTCGTCTAAGTATTGCATAGATTCAGGCGTTACTTTGCGGAAATCCATATTTAATAATAATAAATATTGTTAAAATATTGAAAAAATCGTTATATTAATATTTGTGAAACACTTAAAAATTTAAATATATCTAGCGACAATTTCATTATTTCTTATCTCAGTCAGTTTTTATCAGTTAAGTCTTTAAGGGTGAACTGGCCGGCCCGTTTTCCATACAAACGTCGTAAGGTGATCACTCCCTTATTTGAGGATTTAGTTCTAAAATAAAGCATAATACCGATTGATCTCGTCATTGTCTGGGCTTGTATGATTCCGAAATTTTAATAAAATAATTAACTTGAGAATTACGAGCCTCGAAACATTTTCATATAAAGTTTTCGAGGCTCATAACTTACTACATAATTATCTTTTTAAAGTTTCGGCATCATACAAGCCTAGATAATGACGATATCAATCGGTATTATGCTTAAGTCTGGACTTAAAGTCTCAAATAAGGGAGTGATCACCCTACGACGTTTGTATGGAGAAGCGACCGGCCAGTTCAACCTTAAGAGTCAAGATCTCCTGAGGATGCTTCGTGTAGAAGCTTAACGCGTCGAAAATTCTTACGGTTTGCCTACGTAGCGTAAATGACGTCATGCGGACTAACACACACAATAGATATAATTTTATATATTTTAAGTGTTATTCTAAAATATTAATGTAATATTTTCTTTAAATATTAATGTACCTACTGTTTTCTTAAAATATTTGTTATTATTAATATTAAACTAATGAAAATATTATACATCTTTTCCAAATACTTGAGATGCTATTATATTTTACAGGAAGTACCAACTACTTCCAATAAAATATAATTTAATTGAATAATACTAATGGAATAGTCATTATAGTCAACGTGTTCGTTGCGACCCTAGGGACGAATTAAGACTAACACGTGAATATCCCTCTTCTTTTGAGTATTGTTTCTCTTTTAGTATGAATACTTTTGTGCTCGAACCCGACGTCAATGTTGCTTACAAACAAATAAAGGCTTTACCAAAGAGTATAGATGTCATCACTTACATCAATCATCTCGATACAAAGTTGGAGAAGCAGGGCGATCCGATGGGAGGTGTCCGTCAGCTCCCTATCAATATCAATCAGTGCCGTAGACTTAGGGCAGGAACACAACACTGTGTTCGGTGCAACATATACATACATATTACTATAGTGAACATGGAAATTAGTGCAACTTCATGTTTGAAAGATTAATAACAACCATCAATCTGCACCACACTTTTGTAGCATTGATAAAGCAGTGATGGCTCAGTGGCATTGGCTATGGACTGCCGTGCAGCAGATCCATGGTTCGAATCCCGCCGCGGGCTTGAGGTTCAAAGCATGGTGGAAGGGCATTTTGTGAATGCCCGCCTGGCTAGCGACCACCCTCAAATAGAAAATTTCTCGCCAAGCACCTAACAGTGTGTTCCGGCAGCAGTCCTTGAGAGCCAGAAAAAATACAGGCATTAGCCTGTATTTTTTCTGGCCTGTATTTTTTAGGTCTCATTAGAGACCTAACAACTGGACGTCTCAGTGTGACGGGCACAGTGCAATTCGTCGTTGAGGAAATGCGCCTGTTATAGGCAGAGGTTAGTCCACTTAACATCAGGTGGGCCTCGGGCTTGTTCCGTCACAATAACATAAAAAAAATTGATAGCCGCGCGGTAATAACCGTGGACTGCAGTGCTGTTGGCCATGAGATCCTACCGCCGGCTTCAGCTTCACCGCTTCGTGGATAGGCATTTTGCGAATGCTCGTCTAGCTAACTAGCCTCAAGTAGAAAATCTGTAGCCAAGCCAACCGAAAGTATGTTCTGGTTGCAGTCCTTGAGTGCCAGTAAAATTACAGGCACAAGAGACTTAACTGTATGTCTCAGGGTGACAGACGCAGTGCAGTTCGTCACTTGTGATGAAATGTATCTGTTATGGGGTCTAGTTACCGCTTAACAACGTGCTTGATCCGTTACGATCACAAAAAAACAATCAGTGAGAACGGTATACAGGGTGCCCGGTAATGAATGGATAACCTTAAATTAGGTATTTGTATATCTAATGGCCATTCAGAAAAAAAAACAGAAAAAAAAATAATAATAATAAAAATAATTTAAATAATAAAACAAATACCATTTTGAAACCGGCTGTAGGCACACTTTATTTTAAAATGATTGGTCACATGTGTATTCATACTTTTTTTTTACGCTATGGATGCCTAAACTTTGGCAAAATTAATATGTTTGTTTATTAAAAAGACCATAACTTTGGTACTACTTGATTTTTTTTTGTTCTGTTTTTTTTTCTGAATGGCCATTAGATATACAAATACCTAATTTAAGGTTATCCATTCATTACCGGGCACCCTGTATATAAGCTATGACATGACTCACCTACGAATTTGAAAACATTGTAGCGTATACGCAGCGCTTTCCATCCAAACTTGGTTTCATAATATTTTAAATTCCAAATGCTTAAACTATGTGAAATTTTACATGACTGACTTGAGGTTAGTTCCTATCCTCTTGGCTTACAGGTCTTCTGATTGAAAATACATACTAGGTAGACTAGGTAGGTAATTAAACGGAAAATTGGTACATAAGCCTGGAGAATATAAGTCACATTATGCTGTATGTTAATCATGTACCGAGTTTGAACATTTGGTAATCAACATATGAGAAAATTTATTTGTTATCGAAGTTGCAGTAAACACAAAAACAATTTATTTCTTACCTCTCATATTTATCTCTTAGAAATTGGTTATATCGCGTTTCCTCTTGAACTACTCAGTAAATTGGGATAAAAGTATTCTATGTCATTTTCTATGTCTATGTACCGTGTTTTATCAAAATCCACTGAGAGGTGCGTGGCACAAGATAAACATAATATGATTGATGTCGTATTCTGTTCCCAATTTGTAATTCTCTCATTGCTTTTAGGTCCTCTCATACAAATGTGTCCGACCCGCATCAGTTCTAACTCAGTCCTAAATGTCCAGCTCTCCGTCCGGTTTGGTTCGCCGTCCCACGGTCCAGTACCGGCGCGATCAAAGTCAGGGACGAGCTCATTTATAAAATTGACACGTGTTGATAAATAGATGCGTGTATTTGGCTCGATACGTGCGACGCGTTGAGACCGGAAGATTTGTAGGGCACTTTTTGTGACCGTTTATTCGGATGACAGTCGACAATTGGAGGATATGATTAATGACCCCGTGACCGTCGGGTTGTAGATATGATGGAAGTGGGAATTGCTCATCCATTCCGTGATGCCACTCCTGTTGAATTGGTTGCGTGTATCGGAAGCTATTTGAAAGATTGAGATGGTAAGCTTCGGCCTTGGATTAGCCTTGACTGAAAATAGTCGAGGTACGGTCAGCAGGTATGAATTGTTTTTAGAGACATGTTAATGTATTGATGATGACTGTTGACCTTTGGGGCATAAATAGAAGTTGGGACTTAAAAATTTGTAATATTATATTTAATGAAACCCATACCCCACATTAGATCTGTTCTTTGATGCATGAGCTAATTAAAATTACGTAGGGACCCATAATGTGCCCGGGAAATGTGCTAATCAAGAGATACGTATGGACTATAGACTCTACGTTCATTGTCTTTGGTACACTACCTACAACAGGAAAGAAGATCATACTACTAAATACTAATTATCGAAATTAGTGTTTGTGTGAACTGGTTTGCCACTCACATCCTGAACGGCTGAATAGATTTTGGAACTGTCACCTCGACCAAAATAATAGCAACATGTACTCCTTAGCTCTTGGGTTAGCCTTTAGGATACTGTTTATGCCAATGGAATAGTTCCCAATAGAGCGCGATGGTACCGAATTCATGCGGGCGAACGCTATCAAAATTGTATTTTTTTGTATTGTATAAAAAGTCTGGTATTATCGGAGTATACGGATGCGTTTGTAGTGCTTTGAAGAACTCGGACCTACTCCTTTCCAGGGCGAGGTCCGAGTTGCTCGAAGTAGCAGTGTGACCCATTGTATAGTGCTCGAAATATAAAATCTATACAAAAATACCTGACATGTATAGGTGTGATTGTATGTGATGTAATAGGTGTATGATATATTTTACTTACTAAATTTTTTTTACTTTCATTTTCCTTTAATTAATAATTAAAATACCAATACAAGATTTCCTTTATTGGTATTTTACCTAAAGTAGATTACTACCATCAACATTTATTCTAAATTCGGCCTTAACGCACTGTGCTTACAAGTATCGCTGATGAGTGTGTCAAAAAATACGAAAAGTATGATAGTAAGAGAGATAGATATTTCAACACAATTGCGTTTCAAATATTGCAAATAAGCTTACAAACGTTATGGTACATGGCGGTGTCATTTAGAGCGCGTATTAACAACATCATTTATACAAATAACACATATCATTGTTTCCAAAACACAACAGTTTGATATTTTCCCAAGTTACATAAAATTGAAATATCAAATACCACATCGATAGAACCTAACAATTCAATTCAATTAAACTGTGTACTTAATATTAAAATATCCCTATTTAAATATTTAATTAGTATCCCACGGGAAATACGGGGCTGACCATTAGAATATTAACGTTTTCATTAATTTAAATTGTTATACGATACCGTAAGTGTAAGTCCAGAATTAATTTGTCGTTGACAGGGACGTTTGAATATATAAGGGCAATTACGTATTTCTTGTTTAATTCATTTTAAAGCAGATTAGATGTATAAATAACACCATAGAATAAATACATAAACTATCTAGCTTATAAAAAAACTAACTTTCCGGCCCTGGCTCTGCCCGGGGGTATATCGGTTATCGCGCAAAACCGTTAACCTCTTTTTGCGCAGTTGGATAAAAACTACTAAAAACTAACCCCTGTCCTTCCCCAGGTCTCAAACTATTGTCATACCAAATTTCATCGAAATCGGTAGTAGTTTCAGAGCCTATTCAATGCAAACAAACAATCAAATCTTTCCTATTTATTATATTAGTTTAGACAATTTCATAGACAAAAGTCAAGCCAGAACCCTGTGAGGAATAGGAAAAAAACTATCTCTATACTTTTAAAACTAAGTTACCTCAATAATTATTTGGCGTGGTATACATGTTCTCGACACGTGTAATAGGGATCAATCCTATTGACATCTACCACTGTGCAGCACCAGAGCGCTATTGAGAGTGCAGTTCCCAGAGCGCTGTTGAGGATTTCTTCTCTAGTATAAACTAAAAATGCCACTTTCAGATTTAGTGGCATCATTCGGTACAGACTCTTTACCGTGTGCATCTAAAAAATGAGAAGGAAGTATTCGCGAAGAATATTGAAGAAGTGGCGTAAGTACGACGCGGGGAACGTCTGATATGTACCGCTGGACCTCTTTATTAAGATCCTCACAAATGGGCTAGTTTTGTGGCAATTTCTAACTGCAATTGTGTAGCCGCCTTATTGCCGCCTATATAGAGCAACTTGGAGCATCACTTGCCGTGTGGCTCGGGTATATTGCAATAATATTTTAATGTATCCTAACATTGTTTAATAATCATATTTTTTTGCATTAATGACTGCTAAGCGAATAAGCTTACAAAATTACATCGGGTGCGAGATAAAGCTAAATAGAGAAAGCGAAAAGTTAATTTAAGCTATGACTCAACCATTACGGTAGCTCAATTGGAAGAGCATGTGTGTGCATGTGTGGCATGTGAGTATGTGTGGTTATAGGGATGTATGCTCGCGGGTTTTGTATATTTTGATGTAGCTGCAAACCTTCGATGTCTAGCCAACTAGGTTGCTAATGATACTAACCAGTGTTGCTCTACGGGTACGAACTCAATTGCTCAGCAATGCAGTTGCTGGAATATATTTAGCAATTTATTGCACATTTACATTAAAGCAAGAGTTACTGTAGTTGCTGAGCAGTTTTCTGCAAAATAAAAAGATAGATGCAAGTTTTGTAGCCCGTTTACGAGCTCTTCTACAGAGCAATGCTATAGCTTAATCCACTGACGAAACAGTCAATAACTTTACAGTCTGTCCATCATAAGAAGTCACCAAGTCGTGTCTTTTATACTTATCCCAACGGCATAGAACACATTTTTGTAAGCAACCAGCTAACTTACGTTGGGCTGATTATACTTTATAAAAATGTGAGTCAATTTACTACAGTACTGTTTAGTACTCAAGCAAAACCAATGGTATGTGTTGGAGCATTTTAAAATAAGTTTGGTCATTCCATCATCTTTCTAAAAAACCGTTATTTCGATTTCTCAAATTTGTCACACAATATCCACGCTTTATTAATGCATTAATTTGATAATCAAAACAATATTGAAAAAGCAACTCAAATTACGCCAACTTTCCCAAAGTTTCCATTGTGCTCTGTCAGGCTTTTGTCGACTTCTCGTGGTACTTTCCCCGGTGGGCGGACCAGTCAGACATTCGGGCATTCCTGCAGCATACCTCATCACTTACTAACGGCGAGTATCTCACATTCACGACACGTCTGCCTGTTTGGATGATAACCGCATACAATTTGACGCCTTGACAAATACCTTTAAGATATAGGTCTGTGAGTGCGATGTTTAGGTGCTCACTTTATAGGTATATTCTCCAAAATTTGGTGCTCTAAGTGCGGGTGCTTCACACATCAGATGTTACTTACTTCTATGATAAATTATAATAAATTAAAATAATTGGTCAATTAAACAAATACTACAAACTATATACAACACTACAGCTACTACAATACTACAGCTACTACAATACTACAGCTACTACAGTAAAAGCATTTGGACTCATAGGGAGTCCAAATGCTCTAGCCCACTATCAGTTGGCAGCGTGCCCAGCATGCTGGCAGCATTGCCCCGTTGAATTGCAATGCTTATTCTTTGAGCCAAATATGTGCCAGCATTTTGATCACGCGTCGCATCGACCAAGCGCTCTGATAAATTTTGGAAAATACGATGAGCTCCCGGTCCCCACGGACCCAACGTCTCTACACCAAACGGCTCAAATATGTAACCCGTACCGAGGTTAGCATATTTGCGCCGCTTGAGTTGCTCTGGTGGTCAATATGTGGTAGTGTTAAAGACAATAAAATTAATAGAATATGCTTTATTGCACAGAGAAAAAAATACCTGAAGATTGAAAAACCTAAAATAAAATATATATTATTTCAAAAGTCAATCAAGATTACTTTTAATAGGTAACAAATATATATTACGCGGGAGTAAGGAGATATCAAAGTTTTTTATTTTATTTTAACCGACGGTATGCCTTTATTCACAAAATACTTACTACGAGCTATTACAATAAAAGCATTTAGACAACCTACAAGTTATTGCAGACTCACAGGGAGTTCAATTGCTCCAGCCCACTGCAATTCCCGTTGGCAGCGTGCCAAGCATGCTGGTAAAGTTGAAATAAAGTTGAACGCCCATAATTTTTCCAAAAGTATGTATATTACTATATTTATTATTCACAATACAGTTTGTATTATTTATTTTAGCGAACATTTAACTGACTATTTTTGAAGCGCTCGTAGCGAAATTTACTTAGCTGTTCTCAACCGATCACCAAAGTTAAGCAACGTCGCCCGCGGTCATGAGTTGGATGGGTGGCCGCTAGTGACATTACTACTGAGCGTTTCCGTGCTTCGGAGGGCACGTTAAGCCGTTGGTCCCGGTTGTTGTCTTAGGATGGCAGTCGTTATAGCATGGTGGTAGAGCATTTTGCGAATGCCCGCCTAGGTAGCTACCACCCTCAATTAGAAAATCTGTCGCCAAGCACCTACCGGTGTGTTCCGGTAGCTGTCCTTGAGAGCCAGTACTTCTAGGTTAGCCTGAACAACATCTTCGACCACATCATCACTTACCATCAGGTGAGATAGTGGTCAAAGGCTAACCTATCAGGCATAAAAAAAAACAGAAGTTATATTTATATAGGACCATATTGTCCAAATAACAAAGTGCGAATAAAGTTTTATCCAAAATCGGTTTACAATTTACAGATAGTTAAATGTAACTGATATTTACGTGTTTTAACAAAGATACTAACACTTATTTTTTTATGCCTGATAGGTTAGCCTTTGACCATTATCTCACCTGGTGGTAAGTGATGATGTGGTCGAAGATGTTGTTCAGGCTAACCTAGAAGTACTGGCTCTCAAGGACAGCTACCGGAACACACCGGTAGGTGCTTGGTGACAGATTTTCTAATTGAGGGTGGTAGCTAGCCAGGCGGGCATTCGCAAAATGCCCTTCCACCATGCGGTGAAGCTCATTACTGTTGAAGTCATTAATTATTAGACGCGGTGAGTTATTGCCGACTTGGCATACATTAAAAACACATACATCGATTCGTCACAAGATGAAGTAAGCAGTCAGAATACAGAAAGAAACATTGCAATATTCAATACAAAGAGTAGCTATTTTGTAAAGGTTTAATAATTAACCTTGACGCCCTGATAGAATGGGCGAGCCATTGAGCTTCTTGCTCGAAGGGCCGAGCGCAAGATTTTTTAGATAAGATTTTTTTAGAAAGTGACGTTAGTTTCTTGACTATATATATAAGTACAATATTTAAAAAAAACGACAATACCATATGATGAGAGGATTTATGCTTTGTCGATAAAACTCAAAGCGTTCGCATGTTTCCAACTGCGTCAATTAGAGGTGCCTTTATGATCTTGTTTTTGTTCATCGATAACAATAAAATTATAAGAAAAAAAAAAACAAATTACTTCTCACATATTGCAGACGTAGAATTATATTTTTGGACTATTATAACTCAAAAATTATAAACAAAAAGTTCCTTCAACTGCATGATTATTTTAAGAATTTTAGAAAGGACCGCCTTGTTAAACAAAAAAGACACATACAAAATGTATTTATATGACAATAAAAACAAGTATTCCATGGTGAATCATACATAAAAATAAAAGTTTTAATAATTATCATGTTACTTCTATAAACATAGGTGCTCTACTTATGTTGCTATCATCGATTTTTTCTTGACTACCACAAGCGCTAGTTCATTGACTGTGTCACATGTGTTCTTTACTGGCACATAAATAAAGTAATTAGCAAAAATTATGTCTGTTCATTCAAGCGAGGTTAATATTTTTACATGAATGATTAACAAATGGGCTTTAATGGCAATTAATGTCAACGTAAATATTACTGATCGTAACCAAACCAGTACTAATGAGTCACTATGGTATGGGATTAAAAAAAATCCTTGGAAGATAAATGTAATTGAAATGAAAAAATATACCACAAACACTACTCCTTTATTGACTTATTAGGGACCGGCTAGGACCCGCGTTATATTTACCGAAAAGATTCCGACCAGTTTCGGACTGTTTTGAAGTCCTCCGTCTGGGAGCGAGCACGGGCTTCAGCGCGTAAAAGGGGCGTTACGCGCTCAGGCCCGTGCTCGTCGCTTCGCGCAATCGTTACTCAAAAGGACTTCAAAACAGTCCGAAACTGATCGGAATCTTTCCGGCAAATATAACGCGGGTCCTAGCCGGTTCCTAATAAGTTAATATGGATAAAACTCGCGATAGTTTTCAAAGTGACACTACTACTTTATAAGCTATTTTGCATTTATGACCCTATTTTCTGATTTGTGTTAAGTGATCTATGTATTTTTATGTATTATTCTAATAGTAGCATTAGAACTCTTTGTGAACGAGTTCACCCGGGGATGTACTACGACGATAACTATTTCTACCGCCAAGCAATATTGTTACATTACTGTTCCGGTTTAAAGGTTGTGGGTGCCGGAGAAATTACAGGCACATAAGACTTAACAACTAATTTTTTTCAACTCAAGTTTATGTCTCAGGGTGATGAGCGCAGTGCAGTTTGCCACTCGTGACGAAACGCAACTGTTCTAGGCAGTGGTTACCGCTTAACATCAGGTGGGCCTCGTACATGTACCGACACAATCCCACAAAAAAAATTGCACATCGTTCGTAATGGAGGTTCTCTAGGCGTTCCTAATAGATCAATAAGGTTTAAGCAAATTTATCTGCGTACCTGTACTTGAACGACCTGACCACAACTGGAATTTTACAACTAGATCGCTCTATCCCGGTTGTTGTCATAGGATGACAGTCGTTAGCCTGTGCCGGAGATCTTCCAGTGGTCTGAAAATTCCGACTATATTGTCGGGCTAACCACGAGACTATACGGCAAGTAGCAATAGGCCCGGTAGTTGATAATGACCCATACATTTTTCTCCGATAATGTCCCAGCTGTGGGATCTTGACGGACTTCACGGGTTAACAATAATGGCTAATTTCAACTTTCAACTCTATTTACATATTAATATGCAACTTTTAAGTGCAATTTATGTTTGACACAATAATTCCGTTAAATTTTAATACATTACGAGGGACTTTTAGTATGCAAGTGGTACTTAAAAGTCGATAATTGTTGAATCTTAACAGGCTCGGCTAAAGTTCCGCGAAACTTGGCCATTACGAACTTGCTCTGCCTTATTTGTGTTGATTTGGTGCTGGCAACTAGCTTTTCCGCTAATTGCTGTTTTAAACATTGTAATGAGATGTATTTTTGCTATTAACATCATTTTTTTATTAAATAAAACATAGGTATCGTACTTAGTGAAATATTTTAGGTCTCTTTTCGCGTCACGGAGTCTGCATAAAACGCAAATTAATATATGTATTGGAAAAACTGAAACATGTTCATATAATTCTAGCTTTCCCGTGACATTAGGTTTTAATGGGCTCTCTTGGAAACTACTAAGTAATCAGGAATAAACAATAAACCAAAGAGGTTCTAAGGAATAGGTACATTATTTGAATAAAATCTATTCAGCTGTTTTGGAGTTCAATGGTAAAGAAGTCAATATATCGAGCTTGTTTGAATTTATCTTGCATATTGATAACAAACATTAGGTGTTAACCCATCGAAATGTTAAAAGCCATAATTAGTCACGACGAAAACATCCACATTTTAATTATTAATTAAATAGTAAAAAAAAATTTTTTCCCTTAACAAACAACAAAAAATTCATACAAAAAACCATTTGGGCGAGTTACTGAATAGAACGTTATCATATTTTCCCATTCAATAGCTTGCCCATTTGGTAAGTACATACAAAAATTAGGCAAGTTACTGAAGTAGGCAACAACCACTTTGACTTTCATAATATTTTAATATGATTTTATAATTTTGCTGTTTATTGTATTAAATATATGAAGGGAAACGTTTCAACTCTTTGCTCATTACCGTAATCCTCAACCATTATCGAAATAAATTGTATATGCGGGATATTGAGTTCAAATGCTATTTATTGCCGTCAAATGTAAATGTAAAGTACAAGTACTGTAACGTGAGAACCTCTAGCCGGTCTCGGGATATGTCGTAACATATCTGTCACCCGTTAAGTAAATCAAACGAGTATTTATTTGGGTAGGGCTACCATTTGTACTCTTTATAACTGTCTCAGTTCCCGGCTCATTACTGTCCAGAACATGCAACATGGTTTGATCACTTGGTATCTATTAATATGTTAGTTGATAATAACAAATTATTTTTAAAATATTTTACGAAAACATCAAATTAATATTCTAATAAAACACTTAAAAAATATAAAAATATATCTAGTGACAATTCGGCCTAATTTTCCTGCTAAGCCGACGTGGCGTTTGTGACGTCACTCTACACGAAGCATCCTCAGGAGGTCTTGACTCTACGAGCGCACGATCGAGAATGCGCTCGTAGAGTCTAGACCTCCTGAGGATGCTTCGTGTAGAAGCGAACGCGTCGAAAATTCTTCCGGTTTGGCTGCGTGGCGTTTGTGACGTCACGTCGGCTTAGCAGAAAAATTAGGCGGAATTGTCACTAGATATATTTTTATATTTTTTAAGTGTTTTATTAAAATATTAATTTGATGTTTTCGTAAAATATTTTAAAAATATTTGTTATTATTAAATATGGATTTCCGCAAAGTAACGCCTGAATCTATTCAATGTATTAGTTGCTCTGCGCTAAAGTTATAAACTGATGTCTACTGAAGAAAAAAAAACGTTTATTTGCTTTAACCGGTTTATTTTTCGGCGGGAAAATCGAAACTGAATGGTATCTTTGTTATAGTGTGTTATTTTTTCAAAATTTGTTTTTCTTATGTTATCGTGTAATATATAAATAGGTATGATTTCCCTACTTAACAAAATACTACGTTCTTACATATATACAATACTACAGTTACAAACCGAAAGCATTTAAAAGACAACCTACAAGCCATTGCAGACTAACAAGTTAACAATTTTATATCTTATCATAAATCATAATTTATGACGAAGGGCGAATGTCGAATGTATTAATTACGTTACAAATGTACGAACTATACGAGTCCAATTTATAAACTAAGAACAGAAGGTGCTTTACAGCAGAGACGTAAAACGGAGTGTGTCAAAAAACTGATTGGTAAGTAATGACATATTTTGTTCGATGGCTAGTATTATTTGAAAATGTTTTCATATACAATTACGTTGTGCATATGCTTTTAAAAATAAACATGGCTATAGTTCATCGTGTATGTTTTTAACAGCATAATGTGGGTTACTTTATGATGTTGTTAATTTAACGAGGCATGCTGTAAGCACGCTTGTTGACAGAGACCACGACCACGTATTTTGGGTAATGACGTAACTATAGTTATAGTACATTTGAGAAGATTGGTGGAGGTGTTACGTTCCGATACAGGTGCTTATTTTGTGAATTGGTATCTTTCTAATAACTTTACAAAAGTAGGAAGTTTTGAGTGGCATTTGCCGTGTTTATTTTAAAAAGAATGAGTGTTATTCTGTTCTTCTCGCATTGGTTTGTAGTCGTTTTGTTAAATGCAGTATCACAGAGTATAAAAATGCAGTATTAGGATTTTGTTGTGGTAATGTTTTGTAATTGAGCTTGAATCATAAAGGCAAGAGCGTCGAACCCAACAACATTTAATAAATTGTGTATCATATTTATTTTTTATTTTTAACGCAATTTATATGTCTTTTTAAATACTAATTATATTATGGAGTATAGCTACCTAAATTACAATATAACTGAGCATGGAAGATAAATGAAAAATAAAACGTAGAGGTTGTTTGTATACATAATCCCCACGCTTGGCAGGCGTCGTGGGGATCGTAGCGTAAGATGGAAATAATAATAGGTATATGTTATATTAAAATATTTATGATGTTCTTAATTAATATAGTTGTTTTTGTATGTTTCAGGTACGTCCATTTCATTATTTCAAGATGACAGTAAGTTTTAAGCTTAAAATATATAAATATATTTTCATAATTATGTTATTTATGTTTCATCAGCCAACTTGCTGAATCAGTTTTGATTTAGTTAGGTTACGATATAATATTATACACTAAAATAAATTTTCCATTGATATATAAATTTTACATTTAGGAATTCCCAGAACCAGGCCGTAGTAACTATTAATTAATCTCTGGCCAGGTTTAAAGTTACAATTCAATGTAAATGTTGGGCAGAGCACAGTAGCGTATAAATCAAATAGTCGAAAGCTCACTTATCATGCAAATGACTTGCGTTAGACGTATTGAATAATCTTGCTTCAGATCTCAACGCGAAACGATTTGCTGTACAAATAAACCACGCCTAAAACTTCGACTATAAATTACAATCGGATTGAAGTTAATCTTTTTTAGTTATAAAGCTTATGAACGTGCTGTTACATTAACAATTATTATATTATATAACGTTGAACCACCGAATAGAATTTGCATTTTTGACACCTAAGCACGAAGCAAATTCTTTCATAACTAATAAAAACTTTTTATATAGCTACTTTTCAAAAATTTCAGATAATATTGCATGATTTGCTTAATAGTTGAAAATACGCGACTTTCCGAGACGTTTTTTATACAATTTTATACAAGTAATTGCTAAAGATCTCTAGAAGTAATTTCTTTAAAAGGCACTGGTGACATAATATACGAAAAAACACTTAGGCCTTTAATAACAGTTCAAGAAATTGTAATAATTTATTGTATTTTACTTAAAGAAGTGATATTCATTTATTGAAATATGAATTATTAATTAACTTGTCATAAAATGTGTAAATTAATTAATATCACTTATTTACACAATCTAGAAATTTCTAAATAATACATCTAATATATAAGTGAAATAGAATATTGTAAATACATTGTTAAATTTTACTTATAAATAAATTTATATATAAAGTTAATTCAATACATTGTTCTATTTTGCTTAAAGAAAGTTATATTATTATATTTACTCATTATACACATTATATATGCACTGTCTAATGGTAGCGGAATATTGGATTAGCTTTTTTTAGTTAATTTTAAGTTTTTTATTTAAATATGTTAATCCGTAAAATTTTGTTATATTTGTAAGCATTACTGATAATATACTGATTTCTTTGCTGAATAAATAAATAAATTTTATGCACATTATATATTAATATTTAAATAACAACAATGTATTAAATTAAATCAGAATTTCAATTTCTTAAACTGTTAGGAACTGAACCCTAAAATATCATAAGTTCGTACGTGACAAGCCACAGATTCGGTCGTGATACGGGGATTGGTCCACACTCCACTCCCATGCACCTACGCTAAGTTTTTCGCCTACACTTTACCTTCTAAGGTCGGATTACTTATACGGTTTCCGATTTAGTAATGCCCGTTGGTCAAGATCAGCCCGATTTAATCAAGTTGGGTAATGCTTGATGGTAAAGACAAAGTTTTTAACTTAAAAATAAAAACATATTTACCTAACTTACTATTGTATACATTAAAACTGTACCTAACTTATTATTGTATACATTAAAACAAACTACACTACTCATTTGCTCATCTAAAACTAGAGATAAAAAATGAATACATTATAATATATATGCCATTCCATAAAACAACACAGAAAAAAAAAAAAAAACTTACAATTTTAATGTAGGTGCGCTTGAGTCACTTCCAGGTACGCTTGATCTTCGTCTGTAACTTGTTAGTAGCCATGTTGTGGCTAAACCTCGCTCGTATCGAACCAAACAATATAGATGACTGATTTTATCTATTTGTAACTACCCTACAATAAAAAAAAATATCTTTGCTTTGTACGACATCGATAATTATTAGTTATGCTTATGTTAACATTATTCTCATGTAAGTGAAATATTTTCTTATGAGAAATAAAATATCTCAAACCTCAAAGTCAGGGTAAATAAATAAGGGGTTTGGATGGAGGTCGATGAGCCGTTTGGAGGTGTGGGAATGAATGACTGGCTGAAAGTTTACTTTCTAATGTACATGTGTATATATTTATATATAGCTAGTCTGCTCGTACTCTCCAAATAGTCACAGAGCAATATTCAGTAGGGAACATTCTCAACGGTACAACACTGCAGTTGTACCGGGGCATTTAGTTCCGATTCCCCCACTGTCTCTCGGCAGCAAGCCAAGCCGAGGTCCGAACCACAGTGGTGCCTTGAGCTCGCTGTCACCCCTCCCGATAGTAGCTAAAAGAGGGCCTTCCCTGCTTCCTGCCCAAAACCCGGTGAAGCTGGACGTCCGCTTAGCGGTAGTCAGAATCTATGTCCTCCCAAAAAAAAAAGTCTGCTCATAGGATAAGATATCAGCGTGGAATTTCTTTATAAAGAGTGCCCTCCGGAAATGCCAAGCGAAAAGTTATCTATCTATATAGGCAAAGAGGCTATATCTGAGTCATCATAATTATTAGTTTAGTGGTTTGATAAAACGTAATGAAGTAACAGATAGATAAACAAACTCTCATTTATATAGTAAGTAATAAGGGATATTTACTAATTCCTTGTTTGGGGCAATAGAAATATAAAAAAAGAACACTCTATTTTTATATTTGTATTGACTCCGCATCACGGTAGAACTACGTAGAAAATGATGAAGAGTGATGTGTTGATTCAATCTCTTATGTATTAATTCAGGACCTAAACTATCTATATTCCTAAGTTACTTCCGAATAGGTTCAGTCATTTCAGCGTGATTGACAAACAAACAGCCACAGTCTCTTATTATCACATCCACAATCACTCATTCGACAATGTTTTATGGTATACGATAGGAGTAGCTTTTCTAAAGTTTTTGCCAGTTTATCACGTAGTGACTATTAGTTGCGACTAATCTGTGGCTTAGCTAACCACACAACATGTGACAACTTTAGTCAGGCGACCTTTCGCAGACTAGGCTACGTGGAACGCTGCCAACTCCTAGTCTCGGGTCCACGACGATCTTTGAAGTCGTCCAGGAAATGATTAGCTTTGTCTGTTGGTTTCGTTCGCCAATATTGTGTATTTATGTTCGAGACATCCGCGTCGTTGTAATAATTTACGATGAAACGGTTTTGTAGAACTACCATAGCACTTACATGAAACATATACAAATAAGAACATGAATTTAGAAGTGACTACTTTAATTTAAAAAGTTCTTATTATAATCATTCAAAGCCTGTTGCCGTATACTTCAAAACGGTAGTGTAAAATATTCATACCATCAAAAAGGTAGTGTAAAAGAAAACCATTAACCAATCTAAGTACTTACCGTAGCGAACTCCTTACAAGCTTCGCTACGAGTGCTTTGAATACTGTTTCTGAATTCCATCTGTTTCTCAGAAAGTAGTGGCTTTAACTACGAGGGCATTAAGAATGTATATTTTATACCTTTCTTCTAGCAATTTTCCGAAAGGGACCGAAGTAAGTAAGCGTTTCAGTAAATTAAATTTGTTAATTTATATTAAGAATCAAATGTTATTTACTTATTTTATGCAGATAAAACATACTGTTATCAAGACACTTTAAGCTTGTAAGTAAACACACAAAGTCTTCACTTATGCTAAACATTCAATAAATTTCTCCTGTTTATGTTTCTAATAATAAGAATAATAAATTCAGACAGCTAAGTTTTAAAGAGGTAAATAGAGTCAAACAAAAAAAAAGAGCTAAGCTCTCTCTTGTGTCCATTGCCCACAATGTAACAAATACTTTAATAAAAAAGCGGCAAATTAAACTTTAAAATAAAAATGGCGTCTTTTTACGTACTTTCATATACCGTTAAGATAATAAATATTTATTATTTTGATAAAAGCTACGAATAAAATATATGTAAAGAAGAGTAACTATCATACAGTTGCCGCTTTGTTTTCGAGCTCATCTAGTTCATATTAAACAAAACACGCACAATCTTCCAAATTCAATTGGATTGGCTTATTTATTTGGCGCTTAGATATGATCGCATCCGATTGGTCGCATTAAGGTAATGTTAAGTGCGCCGCACGGTACACTTTTTAAACCACGCCCGCCGCGGTATAGTTTGCGTTCTGCTGTTATTGAGCTTGACTTACATTTCTTGTAACAATGTTTTAAAAACGTATTATACTATTAAGATAAACCATTTAAAAAAAAAGTACTTCAATATGTAGAGTTGTTATGATGACCTTGTAGGTAGGTAGAGTTATTGTTTTTTAAATTTATTTATCATCACACGTTACATTACATCCAGGTTCATTGAACCGTCTTAAAGTCTAAAATGTTAGATTTGTCTAGACAGTAGCGTTCTCGATATAATATAGAGAATAAGATAACAAAATACACTTTGATTAACTTCTTTTAATTGTTTATGGTAGAGAGTGCGATACATTTAACTCTTCTGAAATAACATTACTTAGGTACCCATAAAGTACAGACGGTAAACGCACATCAAATTCTTCTTCTTTAAAAAAAGCTTTATCGATCAAATCATTTTGTGTAAATTTATCATCAAGTACATAAGCACATCTACCTATACCTATATGATGATGTGTCAGTTTTTCGGTTAATATTGGGTATATGAAGTTATAGTTATTTAGTAATTTTACTGGAACAGCTAGTTATATTTTGCTCTTAAAATATTGTATGCTTGCTTGTTTTGGTTTGAAAGCACTACATCGAATACTACGTTGTATATACTGAACCATAGGATTGGTCTTTAAGTTTATTTCCAAAAAAAAAATCGGTTGCTTCGGAACTTTTAGAAGCTTTTGCTTTCCTGTAGGTTTTGCTAATATGTGGTAAGATACCAACACAGGTTTTGGGTACGTATATAGGCTTATGTAGTACCTTATATAATATATTTATACAGTTTTCATAGGTACCTGATATTCAATAAATATAATGCGTTTGTTAAGTTAACAAAAGGTTACTAAGTTTAACAATATAAGTGTAGATGTTTTAGTAAAGCGGTATGGTAAGCGTACCTAACTATAAGTCTGCAATATTCCATTTGCATTGACTTTTCAAATGCAATTTTTTCTCTTTCTCAGTTGTCTCTTGAGAATCATATAATAAAGTAAGTATAGTAAAATATCGTCAGTATTATGATATCTCTCTCAACCCTTTTTGTTTAACATTTCCATTGTTAATAAAAAATGTAAAAGGAGAATTGAATAAAAAATAACATAATAACCGTATCTCGAGATATAAAATTAGCAGTAACATTTACAACTCTACAAGGCACTTCAGATAAAAGTACCGCCCCGGTGTGGTACGTGAATAGAATGCACTTAGGACGCGGGTGCTACTAACGTACCGCGAAATATGATTTTGATGTAAAACTTTGTTCGTTTCATACAAATGAATTAGAAATGTGAATAGTATGATTTTTTTACATGGCTGTTGCAAATATTTTCAGGTTAGAGAATAAACTTTTATGAGAGTTCAAGCCATCGTGAATCGGGTTAAGAGTAAGATTCTTCTACAACCTAACCGAGATTTATCTGGGAACAATCTTAATTCCGTTCACCTTGAAGCAGTGATGGCTCAGTGGCATTGGCTATGGACTGCCGCGCAGCAGGTCCATGGTTCGCATACCACCGCGGGCTTGAGCTTCACCACATGGTGGAAGGGCATTTTGTGAATGCCCGCCTGGCTAACGACCGGTGTGTTCCGGCAGCTGTCCTTGAGAGCCAGTAATTCTAGGTTAAGCCTGTTAACAACTTCGACCACAACAGTGTTCAGTTCGACCACGACACTTACCATCACGTGAGATTGTGGTCAAAGGCTTACCTATCAGCAATAAAAAAAAACAGAGTCCATGTAAATCTATTCTGCAGTTTTCATGTGATGCTGGAACATACAGACATTATTTTATCCAAACTTGATATATTATTGAGATTATTTTAAGAAAGTAGTCTTTGCATTTAAATTTTTCAATTCAACTTGCATCGACATACTTTTATGTAGGTATATATAGAAAACGAAAAGCAGGAACAAAAATATACCTCAAAGTATTTGTATCTTTCTCATAATTACTTGTATTTCATTACACCTGAACCAGATGGCGCGAAATGCAACAAATTCATAATTAAATCGACAAGTAGTTCCATAAATACGACAGCACCAACATTGATTCTCACTCTGCTGAACTGCTCGCTGTTAAACTCAGTTATTGCCGTCGCGATTCCATTGAGAACTCTCGTAGATAGCTAAATCTTGTTATATTTAACCGTTGGGAAAGTTAGAGCCAATAGTAGTTCGTCGTGTTGTGAAACACGTAGCGCGTAGGTCTTTGCACGAGCACTGCATTCCTATCATGACCTCTCAGTCAACTGAAGTCGCACTGGTGAATTGACAGTGAATGCAGCAGTCATTGCAGCCGGAATCGGTTATTGTCCACTTGAAATGGCTATTTGCTAAATATCTAAGAGACGTAGGATTTACATTGTCAACTTATTGCAAGAAACGTTCAATGTTAACAATGTCAATCATTGTGTTTAGAATTGTGTGGTGCTGGTGTAGAGAAGAGAAATCGGTTTATTCGTATTCTTCAGAGACTTTATGTATCGTTGTAATAATAAAAAAACTTCCTTATTATTGAAAAGATATCAATGGTGATGCTATAGGTACGTATATAATAATAAAGCCTCTTTATTTTCCTTAACTTACAGTTTTAAACTAAATTAAGTTTTTAAGTTATACATAGTGATAAATTATGCACAATTATATAGTTAAGGCCCCTGATGGGTATAGGTCGAGGCCACCTCCAACAGTTTCCAGGTTTTTCTTGACTTTGCTTTCATTACCAGCTTATTTTTTAATTTCGAAAAATTAGCCAAAAATTGTAAAAATTGTAGCCAAATGCGTCCATCTTTCAGCTGACAGTCGTACTACGTGTTCAGCACACTTCCACTTGAGCTTTCTCATAGGTAAGTATATAATAATAATAATAAGCCTTTTTTATTTCCATGACATTAGAAAAATATATATAAGAAACTATGTTATTTTACTTGGTTCATTTAACTATTGTAATTCAAATCAATATATGTGTATAGGCCTCCTCCAGTTGCCCCCATTTTTTGTAAGTATATACAATGTCAAAATATTAGATAACCTTAAAATGAATTAAATTAAAATCAGGACAATGTCTACACGAATCTTTCATTTGATTTTCAGCTTTCGAAGATACTGGTAAATTATATTTTATGATACAGGTAATTTACGAGCGCTATCAGTGTAACGAATAGATTATACCCTAATAGCTCAAACAAACAGCAGCTAGGGTAATAGTGGACTTCACCCAATTTCCCTGGACACAAGGTTAAATGATAATAGACCAATTTGGTAAACCCATTGGCTCCTTCAGAATGGGCCATCAAAGGAGCGAAATGGGGGGTCGAAGGGAAAGGCCACCTCCACCTAATAATGTGTTGTTGCCCTACACACACTCAGTAACGAGCGTTTTTACTGTTGGTGTTGTTAAAAGAAATGCTATGTTATTAAGCTTTTGAAGGTTCAATAATTGTAATTGTTAGTGCGTGGATTAATTTGAGTTTACGATAGATAGAAATTAAGGGCCTGTTTCAGAATGTTCGAGTAACTTCCAGTTATACTGCTCAGAACATAAAATTACAGAATGATAAAAATGACAGTTAACATGCAGCACGTTTCAAGCTTTAACCGATGGATAGGCTAAATCGATGAGTTTGAAACGCAAAGATAGTGTTTTATTTATTAAATATGTTCTGGGTAGTATAACCGGAACTTACTCGAACATTCTGAAACAGGCCCTTAGTTTACTTAATTGTCAATAGATTGGCATGTGGTGATATTTCTATTGAACGGTAATTTCGCTTGAAACCTGTCCGAGTGCTAAAAATCATTTTAATTTCTAGTTTTTTTTTGCTTGCGCACGAATAAAAATACAATATTTTTTAATGACTCACAAAGTCGTGGATAGGGGTGGATGATGATGATGGTGGTTTTTTTTATTCTTGATAGGTCTTTGACCACTATCTCACCTGATGGTAAGTGATGATGTGGTCGAAGATGTTGTTGAGGCTAATACTGGATCTCAAAAACATTCGTCTTATAATGACTGAATGAAATGACGATAGGGTTGAGACAGATAGATGGACACGGCAACACTATATATACTTAGTTCCCGACTTCTGGCCGGAGGGCGTATACAGGCGCTACAGGGAGGCGCGACCGAAAATGAATCCCAAAACTGTGTAAAAGTGTTTTTATTATATTATTTATGTTAGTCTGTAAGGTATATATTTCTATGGGTCAGTGATTATTTTATCCTGTTACCTGAAATAAAGAGTTATTATTATTATTATATATAAGGTAGGGTTTTCATTTTGTTACGAAACTTTCAAAAGGCATGCACCCAGTTATACCCGAGTAGGAAAGTTTTCTAGCACCCATGTTACAACTTGGGTATGAATTCTGTTTGGTTTCTGGAACATTCCGGATTAAAAGTTACTCCACACAAGTTCTAAAGCAGGCAAAGTCCGCACATATTGTTCTCTTGTTCGTGTAGTTATTTTAATTATTTATAACAGCCTTTACGTTTTGTATGGATGAGGTCGAAGGAACACTTAAATTAGACTGCAGGTATTTTCAAATTAAGAATCTTTGTACTTTTATTATTTACGTCATCAAGGCGTTTGGCTTGAGTTATCTATAATCCATCATTCAAGGCATTAGATATAAGATACTACGCACAAGAACCAAAGTTTGTCATTTCAACATGGAGCACATGGTAATATATTTATGTGTTAATTATCTCCCTTATTTTCTAAACTTCCTACGAATTGGAGCCAAAACTTGTTGCCATTAAAAGGATTTGTAAAGCGGGTCTCAAAGAAATAATAGGTGACTATGATAGAAATATTGTTGGAGGTATATCCTTTATTACTCGTTTACGACAACTGCACCGATCTATACAGTATTATTTTTTGGAAAATCTTGATATAAAAACACCTGCACACCTGCACCGTTATCTATGTAGCTCTCAGTTCCTCAAATTTAATTTCGAAGCAATATAACTCAAATACTTTATTCAACATAAACCGGCAGCGGAAGAAATTCGCTTATCTTTTAAAATTCCTTCATAACAAAAACCACTTACGCAAACAGTAAAGTTACGACTTTTTGTCAGAGTTTCAACCAGGGTGGTGGTTCTTAGGGGTTAAAACCCCCTCCCCTCTCTTTTCTGATACCTTTGATTAATAAAATAATGATTAAGAATGTTTAACCAATCTTGTAGGCATGTTTTTGCGGAAATTCATATCGAATAAATATTAAAAATATGTATGTAGGTAGTATATGTTTTTATACATAGGAAACGTCACTATATGGACGTATATATATATATGAAAATACTTGTTATTATTAACAAAGACAGGTTGTTTTACTTCTAAGGAAGCACGGACGAATAAACCAAAAAAGGAATCCTAGGCCATTATAGTCCATAAAAATAACTTGCTACTTACTCTGGGGCACGTGGAAGAAACGAGATTGAGCGATATTGGTAAAACTATGTAACAGCAGCAAAAAACGGAGACGTCATCTATCTCTTTTATGGTTCGTTAAGCGCAGTCAGACAGTATAAATAGTAAATTAAAATATTTAAAATGCTTTATCGTTTTTGTTGGCCCCTGACCGTTGATCCTGAGTCTGGGCCTGCCTTAGACATCGCTTTCCCATTCCTTTGTGGTCGGGATTACGAGCCTCCTCATCGTTTCAGGATTTATCGCACAAACTCACATACCGGACGGCATTCGCAGTTAGCTGAATTATCTATGTGGAATCGAAACGATTGCCTTCTTTTAACAGATTTTTATCTTGACTATGAAAATAATCGATTTTAGTGTAACTGTCGCTGTGTGACATGAAGATGAAGCCAAAATTAAAAAGTTACTGCCTTTATTTGCCAGCTCATGACATGCAAACCGCTTTTCTGTAATTTTAATAATAATCTAGGCTGAGTGCCTCGTTGACCTTAAGCATCATTTCGTATATGTACCTATACTCGTATTTTTGGCATCTGACAGTTCTCGCCTGGAAGAAAACTTTCAGTGTCAGCTTTGAGTACTGGTCCGAAATTGTCTCTGGGAAAAGGGTAATATGCTCTCTTACACGTAGTCAGGGAGTGAGCTGCCAAAAAGTCTTTATTATTTATTCAAGTGGCAGACATTATTGATATCCATGATGTGGCTGTAAGAAATTTTAAGGACACGCGTTTGTGTCACCTTGAAAACCCTATTGTCAATTGACAGCACGTACAAAAATATATGCTCTAATTAATAATTTGTTCGTGTCTGCCCAGCGCAAGCTCATGATCGGAATCATCCTCAAAATTATAAAAAAATATGAGGCGGACATCTACATCTCATGATTTTTAGAGGAACAATTTCAAAGTGTATATACACTATGTTATGTACGAATGGCCGACCCGGATTGTTCAACATAAAAATTATACATTTTAATATTAATAAATAGTAATAACTTAAAAATCTTAATGACCGCATTAAAAAAAAAGAATAATCTTTATTTCGCTAACATGAACAGACCGCATTCGCGCGTCTTTGATATGTTATTATTTTCGCGCCAGTTTTATAACCGGCCAGTTACTAAGTCTATGATCTAGTTACGGGTCGTGACCAACTAGATACTGTGTAGGGAACAATATATTCATATTCTTAATTCAAAGTCTTTCCGCCCTCTTGAAAACTCTCTGACAGAAAGTACCTACTTTGATCGTACTTATAGACAAACCAATCATAGTTTTTCGAATAGATGGGATGAAAAAGATATTGTTTCAACCCCACAAAATGGGATTACAGTAGAAAGTTGACTGAATACTCAATATAATCGTATCTTTGGTAGATTTTTTCGCTGTAAGGCATTTCAAAGCCTCTTGGCTGCGTGTAAACCTGACCCTCTTATATCCAAACAAAGCCTTAGACAGCAGCCTGCTTAATTTAAAATACACACGCGATGTTACAAATAGGTAATTTATTTTGTTTAAACAGAAAATACGCAGCCGCTGTGCTTATAGTGAACGGTATTTATGTATTTATCATGTAAACCTACAGTTTAATTATTTTATGATATGGGTCGGGTACTTGGTTTTCATAAAGTTAGTAAGTAGGCAATATGCGATGAAGGCTTTAGTGAGTTGTTATTTATTGATATATTATATGCATATTTTATGATTATTATGGACATTTGTTAAGATTGGAGGGAAGTCTCGAATTTTCATACAAAAAGAGGAAACGTTTCTACCCCCCTAAACAATCACAAATTTTGATGATTTTTGGAAATGTTATATATGTTATCAATTTTCAGGTTTATAGGTTTTGATTTTTGTCATTATATGAAAGGAATTAGAATTAATGGGCATTTAAATACCGATATTTTCTCAAAACTTGTATCTCTAGTATGTGAATTATTTATAGGAAAAATAATGATAAATAATGAAAAACGAGAATCTATAAACCTAGTTTATTTTGTCAATTATAAATAAAGACCAAAATTTTTAGATTTGATTAATGTTTACTATAGGAGAAAAGTTTTCTCCCAGAACGCAAATTATGCGCAAATTGCAGCTTCTTCAAGTCAAAACTTGAAGAAGCTGCAATTCTCCTTATCGCACTATTCTGTTCGGGCGTTCAGCGGTGAGACAGCATCACTTTGTTAAAATAACCTATAAGTAATAAAAATAAAATACCGTGTGGCGATGCTGCTCTAAATCCGATCACCACAAAGGATAGGTATTAAGATCGGAAAGAGAAAAAAAAGTGATTCATTTCGAAATTTTCTAAAACGTTTTTGTAATAGATTGTAAACAATAGATGATTTATTTAACATCTGTTTTCGCATTCCGGCTCGGTTGGCTTTGTTAAGTGAAATACTCAACTAAATATTTCAATATTTTTTTTTATGGCGGTATGCCTTTATTAACCAAATACTACAAACTATATACAACACTACAGCTATTGCTATATACTATATACTACAAACTATATACAACACTACAATAAAAGCATTTGGACTCATAGGGAGTCCAAATGCTCTAGCCCACTATCAGTTGGCAGCGTGCCCAGCATGCTGGCAGCATTGCCCCGTTGAATTGCAATGCTTATTCTTTGAGCCAAATAGGTGCCAGCATTTTGATCACGCGTCGCATCGACCAAGCGCTCTGATAGATTTTGGAAAATACGATGAGCTCCCGGTCCCCACGGACCCAACGTCTCTACACCAAACGGCTCAAATATGTAACCCATACCGAGGTTAGCATATTTGCGCCGCTTGAGTTGCTCCGCCGAAGTAGCCGCAGCGCCAGCCCTCACGTTGGTTTCAGAAAGATGTGACGGCGCTAAAGTGTCTACGCATGTAGCGTCCCACACTAAGGGCCGTCCTAACTTCCATGGAACCAGAGTCATGCCGTCAGGTCTTTTACCATCGTCACGCATCAGACCGTTCGGTTCGAGAACAGCTGGAACATGGGCGCTGGTAAAAGCCCGGCGAATGATATCGTTAAGGCTGGCGTGGCGGGAAATTCGACCAGCACTTCGAGAGCAGGAGAGGCCATGGTGACCGAGTTGGTCAACTGCAGTACCACACCGGCAGTGATGTGGAACACAACACCTTGCACCCAAGCGTAAGCTAATAGCGAGACGAAAAGCGGAAGGATCTATAAGGCTACCAGTTTTGTAAGAAGGAATGGCTTGTAACCAAAGACCTGATTCCCACACAGAAACAGCGAGAATACGAGCACGATCTGCGATGCTAGGACACGTATTTAAAAGATCTTTCCGTGCTAGCTCGCATAGGGGCCGATCCCACTGTTTCTGAGATGACAACATTTTTGGGAACTCAGTATTTGGACAAGCCAGTCCCCATGTGGTTTTGGCCTCAGCCAGATATGCTACATCAAAAGAGCCTAAAGATGGTGCAAGAATTTTTTCTACTAATTTGTGTGTACTGTGTACAGAAGACAAAAAAGCTGGTAATGCCACACTAGAAATTTTCCGTATCCCTATGCCCCCCAACCTCACAGGGAGGGAAGCTTGCACCCAAGCCCTATCATCCATCTCAACATTCAAAACCGAAATTAACGTATCTTTTAATAAATTGTCTAAGCTTAAAAGAAGCTCACTGTGTTTCCACAGCTGACAACACCTCAAAAAGTATGTAAATTTAGGAACGAAAAGGCAAAATCTAACAATAGTAAAAGCCATATGGGCGTTAATTTTGAATAATCTGCTAGAAGCATTTCTAAACTTTTGAATTTGTTCTTCGACAAATGGTGACAAAGATTCGTCAAGAATCGGTGAACCCAAAAGACGGAGCGAACTTTTTTCTACTAATTTTATACCAGGCGCAAGTAAGTTGAATTTTTCAATAATCGAAATTTTATCCGGACAAGTATCACAAACAAAAAGTTCACATTTGGAAAAATTTAGTTCAAGGCCAATAAGACGAAAATCATCTATAAGTACTCGCAAGTCATTCAATACCGTGTTCGCATCGCCTCCTAAGGTTCCGTCATCCAAATACCAAACGTTAAGTTTTGATTGGAGACGTTGAATTATTGAGTGGATGGCTAAAGATGGCTGGTCCCAGAGGATCACCCTGTTGACATCCTACGGAAGATAATATAACATTGTTTTGGTATGTTAATTTTGATGGTTTGCCGTAACATTGCCAAAGAAAAGGGTATAATTCCGGAATTTTATCTTTCACTTCAGTCAAAAGGGTGCCTCTATCTAATGAGTTGAATGCATTTTTAACATCCACCTTCAAAAGCACATCTCCACAATTTTGATCAAGAAATGTGCGAAGTGAATGTACAGCAGCCTCACAACCACCCTGCGAACCAAAACCGAGTTGTAGTGGTTGAAAAAGATTACTTAAAAAAGCAACCTTTTTCCTACAACCACATTTGGCTGTGAGGCGACGATAAGTGGTGCCTACTGCTATAGGCCTAATACCACCATCTTTTTTATTGAGGGCACATAAATTTGCACCGTACAGAATTTCTGTAATTTCATTGTTGACCTGACCCGACAACATCAAATTAACCAAAGCCGTCACATCTCTTAGAAGTGTCTCGCCTACCTCACCAGAACTATAAGATAAAATATCTTTTAAGTGCTGAGGCGTCAGGCCATCTAGACCACCGGCTGAGCCACTTAGAAAAGATGCCACGGCTGCAGAAACATCCTGTGGGGTCACCTCAACAATGTCATTATTTTGTTCAGGAGAGTCGGGAACGTGGAGACCTGCAGTTGCAGGCGGATGCTTTTCTATTAGGGAATTCAACGTGTCAGATGTGAAAGGGGCGATTGTATCACTCGAAAACAAGATGCGTGCCGCGTTTTTGATGTCACCATCATTAATTTTGTTTTCTACTATTTTAATAGTAGCTGAATCGACATTATTTGTTTTTGTATTCCGCCGCAGTGGCGGAATTATTAAAGTTGAGCCAAAAGATTGCTCTTCCCGTGCCCTGTATTTCACGCATTTTCCTTTACTCTAGTTGTAAGGGATTTTTTGTTAGAAGGATCAAAATTTACGTAAAATACGTGGTACGGGAATGCTAGTAGATGCTCCCAGGCTTGCCTAGTATTAGTAGCCAAAACGTTTTTAATCGAACAAGATAACGATTGGGCAACAGAAATTCTCGCACCCCGAGGTATGCGTTTTATAATAGGAATATTATTTTTGTACGAGCTTAAAACCTCCCAAAACGGTTTGGCAGGGGTAGCAGGGCTCGCAACACTGCTACTACTCATTGTTTGATTATTTATTGGCGCCGAAAGGGGAATTTCCAAATTTTTATGACACCTTTTTTGGTGAATTTTGAGGCCTTTTTGACCTTTAAAATATCGAGCCTGGGGGCACTGCGGACACAACATCTGGCTGTCTTGCGATACAA
The DNA here is from genome assembly GCA_963890685.1 of Plagodis pulveraria. Lineage (NCBI taxonomy): Eukaryota > Metazoa > Arthropoda > Insecta > Lepidoptera > Geometridae > Plagodis > Plagodis pulveraria. Next base: position 11,382,933 of record OY982950.1, read on the forward strand.
AAGTCCCAACTACTGCATTCATTGTTTGGGTACAAAGCATTGTTTACAAAATTGATCAAAGCTTATCTTATAATCTCTAGGGTGACGTCTCGACCCGGATGAAGTCTCGCGTCAACAACGTCGTGGAAGTCCGTAGTGCGCAGGTGTCGCAGGCAGCGTTGCCATGGAAACAAAAAATAACCGATTAGAAATTAATAAGCAAATGAAACTAACTACAGAGGCCCACAGGAGCCCTACAAACAATACCTCGCAAAATTCCAATTGGAAGAATGCGGTTGATGGGCAGATAATGCCCATCTACTATCTGAAAATAAAATTAATTATTTTTTGTAAACAAATCTGAAATTTACTGACCTGTCAGTTCTTTTGATCATAGACAATTTCAATATTTAGTTGAGTATTTCACTTAACGGAAAGTACAGTTAAAAAATAAAACAATATATTTGCATAAGTAATCCGATAATTGATCTATACAAGGATATTGTGAAGTTTTTATTCATTTACAATAGAGAATGAATCAACAAAATTGCAACGTTATCCTTGGCATTTTATCAATTATTGGTTTAATTCCATATACATGAAAGAACACATAGAGAAATATATTGCTTTCTCTTTTCTGTGATAGAACGTTACCAGATACCAATTTTTATCACTATAACATCAAAAACAATGACCTTTCCATACAAAGTTTCATCCCCAGTTTCACCCCTTAAGTCATCCCTGGCAAAAAAATGTTGAACACATCATTTTTTATTACGAATGATCTATCCGAATACAAACTTAAGTCAGAACTGTAAGTTAAAAAACAAAGGACTTTCATAAAAACGTTTCCATCCATTTTTACCCCCTCAGGGGCTGATTTTCAATAAATCCATTCTAAGTACACCCCTATGCATACAAATACACCGTCCAAATTTCAAGTCTCTACGAACAGCGGTTTAGGCTGTGTGCTGTCTGTCAGTCAGTGAGTCAGGACTTTGATTCTTACATATATAGATTAGGATGCAAAGTGCCCATAGTGAACTTGTTTCACAAATTAGAAAAAATATATAATTAAATCTATGTTGATAATAAATAGCAGACAATCAACGTTTTTTTTATTCAGAATCGAAACGGTATCTCCGTTACAAAGTGTCTGAGTCAGAGAGGTCGTGCTCCTTCTGAGTCATTTAAGACTATCGCAGTTTTATTTCTTTATAATGTTATTATCATGCGGATTTAGTCGACCACTCCCAGCTATTATAATCACTTATGTATGCTAATATGTTAAATTCTAACCAATACACATTAACCATAAGCTTTTATTGTGATCGCGCCTATCTTGCTTGCCATTTTGAGAAAGTTGATTTGATTGGTGTGTTAAGTGAGTCTCTTCTCACGAATGACAATAATTTTTGTAATTTAAGTGTTTTAACCTGGTGTTTTTTTAATTATTTTTATTATTTTTGTAATGTAATCCGCATAGCAGGCGTAAAATTATGAGGTTGCGTCATCATTTACAAGTATAAAACCATCGACCGTCTGTGCATTGTCCAATTATAATTTAAATACTTTTGATATCCAAGTATTATTTGCTCTTTTTTCGCGCTTTTTAGACAAACAAAAAGCCTTAGCTGTCACCTGTGGACCGCATTGTGAACTTTTTTTAAATTCCTAATTTGTTTTAATTTCCGTTACAAGCTCATAATTGATCTGCAGCGCCCCCTTAATACATAATTTAATTCATTATTGTAATAATAGCTTTAGAATATTTTAAACATGTAATTAGTTTTGGGATGCCGCAACACACTTGATAAAAAAAAATTGAATTAAGGAACTGAAATGGTACAAATGGAGTCTAATTGTTTTTGAAACTTCATGAATGTGTGGAATTCCGGATACACGAGCCCCTTCATTACTATTCATATTCCTTTGAGGGGTAATTCTATTAATTTGAACAGAAGTTATGTTATTTGCCTCTATTTACATTCCAACTGCGTAACATCGTACATTATTATATAAATCACCTCAATAATAAGTAGTTGCGCCACAAATAGCAGTAATAAAAGCGTGTCCTCGTATTTCTGTCTGTTTGTACACTCTGGGCTGGGTAATGAGACGTTACGACGGATGCAGCTTTTGCCACTCGCTTTTAAATAAATATTTTGTTTTTGCACGCTTAGCTTTCGCAAACATTCTATAGTACTTATTATTGTATTGACTTGTATGATGTATCTTACTTGTCTCTTTAGTGCCCTAGACAGTTGTCTTACAAACACATTAGATTGTTTCAAAATTTTGTATATAAGTATACGTGAATATATGCAGAGGATTGCCGCAGCTCACTATTGCGTGCTATTGCTACTAGAATAAATTATACTGCCATAAATTGGAGGAGGTATTGAATTCTTCTGTATTTTTTTTTATGTTGGTTACCTTAGAACTTGTGGCTGGGTGAACCGATTTTGATGATTTTTTATTTGCAAGCTGATGCTTGCCGTGTGGCCCCATTTAAATTTCATCAAAAGCGGTCAAGTTGTTTTGAAAAGTATTTTCCTATGATTTTCATTGACAGTGAATGACAATCGATCCCATAAGTAGCAAGGGTCACTAAAAATAATGTTTTTTTTACCCAAACATGTAACCGACTTCAACACTCTCTCTCTGTCCTTGAGAGCCAGTAATTCTAGGTTAAGCCTGTTAACACCTTCGACCACATCATCACTTACCATCAGGTGAGATTGTGGCCAAAGGCTTCACTATCAGCAATAAAAAAGAATATATATACATAGATTCAGAGGTTCATGGCTATCTTTATAAAGGGTTGTTTCTAAAGAGCATGTAGCCTTAGAGAGTAATCACAGGAATAACGTGCATTTTATATTTATCGTTTAGTAAAGGAAATTTTTTTTGAAGCAGTGATGGCTCAGTGGCTTTGGCTATGGACTGCCGCGCAGCAGGTCCATGGTTCGAATCCCGCCCAGAGCTTGAGCTTCACTGCATGGTGCGGAAGGGCATTTTGCGAATGCTCGCCTGGCTAGCGACCACCCTCAAGTAGAAAATCTGTCGCCAAGCACCTAACGGTGTGTTCCGGCAGCAGTCCTTGAGAGCCAGTGAAATAACAGGCAAAATGAGACTTAACAGGTATGTCTCAAAGTGTTGGGCGCAGTGCAGTTCGTCACTTGTGATGAAATGCATCTGTTATAGGCAGAGGATACCGCTTAACATCAGGTGGGCCTCGCGCTTGTTCCATCACAATAACATAAAAAAAAATAGTGGTCATAGGTCAAAGGTGAATACGATGTTGGTAGTCGTCTCGTTTGTATCGTTATAAAAATAGTATATTATAAAAAAAATAACATGTGCTACAAGGCCATACTATGCCTATAATGTTATGAAAATTTGTTTAGGTGTGAAAAAATAACAAACAATATAATTACCTACTGGATATTCAGAAACACGTAGTTATTAGGTACGCAATTCGGAACAGTAAAGCATTTTAGTCAAAGTATTTCCTCAAATATGCTATAATATATTTTATGTTTGCTAAGAATAAATCCAATAAAACCTTGGTTTTGTTTTATTTTACCTATCCTATATAAATGATCACTGAGTAAATATTTCAGCAATCGCAAACAAAACAAAATTACTTTTGCCAACTTTCTACCCGGATACAATGTAATGAATTTATGTATTTTTCAGACACGAGGCATCTTTGTTATAAAGATATAGGTAACCTTAGTTATCCCACCAATTACATATAAGAACCTATACTAACAAGACTTTTACTAGCATTTTCATCTCTATGTGTATAAGATTAGGTTTAAGAGTTTCACTCGGCTCTTAGGCCCTTCTTACTGACCATCCTCTTCAATTTGAACGAAATCATCTCGCCCACTGCGATATTAATTAAAACCCTTTTGACTTCACTGGCCATCCTTTTAAGAAGATCTCTTAATTTACAAACGATGGTAGGTAGATATTTCATTGGTTTCTTCATCAAATTAACGAAACTTGCTAATTAGGACTTAAAATATATAGAAAATGTCGATTACGTCAACAGGGTAGCTGGACTTTTCTCGCAATGCTCTGAGGACCATATTATTTCCCAGGAGATAATTATATATTGAATGCTGTAAACAAAATGTGTGTGGAACGAAATGTATTGCGGTTCTTTTAACATTTCGTGAAACTGGCAGATAAGAAAAGTTTTATATATTATAGTTATCACATAAGAAGAAAGACATTTTTATTGACTAAGTTGTTCAGCTATCTAACTAAGAACGAACAACACACCTTGTAAGGAGGTAGGAAACTTCGGGAAAAATAAACTCAACCTCAAGTAGCAATGCTTATACACATACACATTCTTTATAGCTGTGTTGTTTGAAAGGCTGGGTTGCCATGTCACTGAAAATAAATAGGGCCCATTTGACGTTTCATCTCAACTCTCAGGTGGCATAATAAAGTAACGCAAAAAGTCTATACAAGTTGCGAGCGATCTGTATGTATTGGGTGTTCTGCTTGTCCTATACAATACAAACTTGATTATTCCTAATAACACAACAACACACAGAAGGAAGATTCAAGTTGCACGTAAAAAACATTTTAATTAAGAAATCCTACTACACAGTTTTTGAATACTTAAACGACAAAAATGCTTGGACAAATCCGCCTCTGCCAAGCTATCGCCTGTCACCTACGTAATTTATAATGCTGTATGTAACACATTGTTAAAAGACGTTGAAAATAATGGCCCCGAGTTTCTTACCCGTTCTGACTCTATACACTTTTTTTGCTATACGTATGTAGTATATTTCAATATTAAAATTTGTAATTGACCTTCATAAGAGCGTCATAAAAGCATAAATTGAATAAAGGATTTGACCTTTGACTTCTTTAAGAAAGATATGTGAATTTATTAATTCAAGTTACGTAAATAAGACATTATGATTTATTGTTCGGTTTGTGCACGGCCACAAAAGTTATTATAAATTAAATCATCATTTACTTTGTTCCCAATGTAAACCCACCTATGCTGATAATGTAGATCCAAGCAAGTGTTTGTTTAGGGCGAGCGAAGGGCACGATGTCAGGACGAGAGTGTGATGACCCCGTCTCGCCGTCCGCCGTACTTACTTGTAATCATACCTCCGTGCCAATTGTTATTTGACTCTAATGGAACGTTTGTGAAAGAGTTGTAAACAAAAGCAAGTCGATTTGCCATTTGAGAAGTGGTCACTTCTTTATATAGCGTCTATAGCGTCATTTACGTATACGCATGATGAGGCTGTTGCATAGGTAAGCTTTTTTTATAGCTTATGGCCTTTGACCGCTATCTCACTTGAGGGTAAGTGATGCGGTCGAAAATGTTGTTCAGCCTAACCCTAGAATTATTGTCTCTCAAAGACAGCTGCTGGAACACACCGTTTGGTGCATGGCGCCAGATTTTCTACTTGATTGGTGTGAGCTGGTCTGGCGGATATTCGCAAAATGCCTTACCACCATGCCTTCCTAAGACTATATAGGCCGAGACTGACGGCTTAACGTGCCCTCCGAAGCATTTAAGGCGCTCTACTGGGCGTAAAATAAATGTAAATGTCATAAGCGGCCACCCATCCAAGACTGCTACGAGCGCTTCGTATAAATTCAAAATATCTGACAAATAATGATGATGATTAACGATATTAAATATAAATGAAAAAGGAGAAATGATAATCTTCACTCTTTTTCTGCTTAATTAAAAATGGTCCTATTCTGATTTACTCGCTGCAGTCCCATCGACATCCTCTGCCAAGGCGTGAGTTATCGCACTTCATTATCTGAGAACCATTTATTTTGCACAAAACTCGGCGGCTTATCCTTTGAATTAAATTAAAACAACCCGGGTCACCGGCGGCGCATATTTCATACTTGCCGGTTTAGCATGCCGCGCTGCCTCCTACGGTCCCGTGCCTCGCAAACACGTATTACTAAAGGAATTTTATGTAAATTGGACGCCTTATTTCACTTTTTGTTGTTTATTTTCACATACCTGACTCTCCTTTCGGCCACCGTGCCATAACTGCAAATGTGAATAAGCAGGATTCGAACTTGGGATATTTAATTTGGTTCGCGGCGCCATCGAGGCAAAACTGATTTACAGATATGGGACGAGTTATTTTAATTATGTTCAGATATCACACCTAACATCGATATTAATGACTACCAACTTTATTTAAATGTTCAGTTGAGTCAATAACATAATAACCGACTCCCAAAAAGGAGGAGGTTCTCGGTTTGACACGTATATATTTTTTTATGTAATGCGTAACGTTTTACAGAATAGATCGATATTGACCATTTTTTTTATTGAATCGGTTCAAAATTGGTCAAGTAGTTTTTAAGTCACGCTCAACTTACTGAAAGATGTTTGACATACCTAGATGACATAGTAGTTGCTATTTTGTCGATGGTAACCAGTAATGTAATTTTTTTTTTACAAAAACTGTTACCGACTTTTTACTGTTAAAAGTATGAAATAACTTGTTGAAGTCGATCTATCAAAATGTGATTTCAGAGTATTTTAAATAAGCCTGGTGTCGACTTTAACTAGTTATTTCATACTTTTCAGTGTTAGAAGTCGGTTTCGAAATATTAGTATTCGCTTGCTAAATCTTATTAAATTAAGCAAGTGTTGATAAAAAAATTACCAAAAAATAAAACCGACTTCAACACTCAAATGTGTGAAATAACTTGTTTAAGTCTTGAAGTCGCTACCAAGATGGTTCAGACAGAATTACCAATTATCACAAAATTGTGCGCATGGTACCGACTTTGACAAGTTATTTCACACATTTGTGTGTTGAAGTCGCTTCTATTTTTGGTTAAAAAAAAATTCACCCTTGCTACTTATGGGATCGATTGTCATGACTATATCATCAAGATAGGAAAATAAATTTCAGTTCAATAACTAAAACGTATTTTCCTATCTTGATGATTCAGTCACACTCCAATGAGTGTAACTAAAATACTGCTAAACCGATTTTGCTGAAATTTAAATGGGACTACACGGTAAGCATCAGCATTCAAATAAAAAATTATCATCAAAATCGGTTCAACCAGTCAAAAGTTCTGAGGTAAAAAACATTAAAAAAACAGACGAGTTGAGTATCTCCTCCTTTTTTTGAAGTGGGTAGAGAATATATTTACGCAGTTGAGTTAGAAAGGGAAGTAACAACGGACCTACCAACGACCATTAAGGGTGAACTGGCCGGGCCGTTCTCCATACAAACGCCGTAGGGTTATCACTCCCTTATTTGCGGATTTAGGTCCAAAACAAAGCATAATACCGATTGATCTCGTCATTACCTAGGCTTGTATGATGCCGAAATTTTAATAAGATAATTTAACTTGAGAGATATGAGCTTCGAAACATTTTCATATAACATTTTCAAGGCTCGTAACTTTCAACTTAATTATTTTTTTAAAATTTCGGTATCATACAAGCCTAGATAATGACGAGATCAATCGGTATTATGCTTAATACTGGACCTAAAGTCTCAAATACGGGAGTGATCACCCTACGGCGTTTGTATGGAGAAGCGACGGCCAGTTCAACCTTAACTGTGGCGATTACTGTGAGCGTGACAGGAAAAGCTGACCGATTACATTGAGATCGAGATAGCATCGTTTGATTCAGGGAACTAGTAATTGTTTTATTGTCGTAGTAACAGAATAGGGTTGCGGTCAGGTCGGCCCATACGTAGTAAGTACTTGATATGAAATTATTAGGCCATTCGCTTTGGAATTATTAATGGCCAATACGACGAAAACAAAACACAAAATAGAAATGTGCCACATTTCTATTTTGTGTTTTGTTTTTGTTGAGAAAGTGGTCCTAACTGGAGAATTTATAGTTCGTTATTTTTTCTTCAGTACAGATTTGGAATTTTGCTTTCATGAAAACGCTATGTGAAAATTGAAAATTTAAATCTTTTTATTTTGTGTCTAGGATGGATCGGTCGGGAACCTTTTTTTTTTAAAATAATCATGTGACGCGACTATAAAGTGTTTTGATGCTTAAGGTGGAAACTTACGTCTAATATATAAGAAGAAATAAAGTTATAACTTTTATTCTCTCGTGGCTTGGTTTTGTAGCCATACACATAATCGTGAGATTCGCAGTGTTACCATAATATTGTTCAATTTATACCTTAAAAGTAACTAAATAAGCAGAGCACATGATTCCGTAAGTAACTCCTAAAACATTAGGAATACAATTAAATTTACGTTTATTCGTAGCCTCAGTAAATTATAATATATATATATATATATATATATATATATATAAAACATACGACAAGATATTCTCCGAATGTCGCGCACCTTCTAGGTAATCAAGTACCTACAATAGTTAGTTAAACTTGCAAAAAAGATCTAAAAAAAAGCCACCTTGTATCTTTTTAAAGTTCACCTTAATTTATTTTTTAACATAGATTCAATATTTTAGATTATTTGAAACTTCTTCCGATTTTAAATTCATATAGTCGCTAAATCGAGGAGTGATAGAAAGCTCTGTACGGGTTTCTTTATAACAATAAAAAAACGCATCGAAATCCAATTTATCTTTTGCAATAATTAGGACGTGACTGGTGGAAACAAGGTAAAAAATATAAGTTAGATCTTAGTGGTGTATGAATGAGCGCCATAGACAACTGTGTTAAGGCTACAGGTTGATGCGCCGACTCCGGCGCAGCTGTCCGCCTCATAATTGTTACCAAAGAGTTAGAAATTACCTAGAAGATATAGAAAAAAGACGTGCATTGAAACAAAAAAAAAGGATGGAGCAAAATTCGGATGTCCAGCAGCCGCATCCATAGCATAATTGGAAATTGACCAGGTCGGTATTCTGTCGTTGCGGGTCCAAGTCCCACTGGAAGTTATCTTTTTCCATCCGAAATAATTTCTATAGATATATTAGTTAATTTTACTTTGGATAAATTTGTTATTTAGAAGTTTCCATAGCTGAAATTCAGATTGTGTTTAAATGTGATATATGTAGGTTGAAGTTCTTCTAATAGTCTAACTCGAGATTGAAATGATCACAGAAAAGTGTTTGAAATTCGGATAAAAATAATGTTAAATATACGCGATTTAACCTCAAAAGATTATTTGATTTCTTTTTTGTATCAAGAAAATGTATTAAATAAATAATATTCTAATTAATTTCATTGCCATTGCTTTTGAGCATGCTTAAATTTTTACTTTCGGCTCTGCTTTTGGCTCACAGTGCCGGAGCGGCGACTCTACGTTCATTTCATGTTAGCATTTTTCTGTCTTTTTAGGGTTCCGTACCCAAAGGGTACAAACGGGATCCTATTACTGAGACTAAGCTGTCCGTCCATCCGTCTGTCACCAGGCTGTATCTTAAAAACGGTGATAGCTAGACAGTTGAAATTTTCACAGATGATGTATTTCTATTGCCGCTATAACAATAAATACTAAATATTAAAATAAGATTGTAAGGGGGACTCCTATACAACAAACTTGATTTTTTTACCGTTTCTTGCCCGATACTAATAGCGGTCACAGGTAGACGCTTCAACTATTCATAGAGTATTTAGTTTTATGTTCTCTTTAAATATAATAAATTAAATTAAAATGAATAATTAAGGGGGCTCCCATACAATTAAAGAGGTTTTTGCCGTACCTACCCAGCTCAATAAGACACTGCGAAAAGTTTCTGTAACTTGCAAGTTTAGGTTACACATAATGGTACGGAACCCTTCGAGCGCGAGTCCCACTCGCCCTTTTTTAATACCTAGGTATGATGTTACCTAAAGAATAATCTAAAAAAAAATATTGTGTTTTCGTACCAACATTTCAGTAAAAGTAAAAATATTTAAGTAAAAACCAGAAAAAACTTCAGAGCATGAACAACATTCCACAGAACCAAAAAAAAGCCTGCCTCTGACGAAAACAGCATTTTTTCGGATTACAAGATAACGTCCAGCAAGAATTGAACGCCAAACCCCAGGACTAACTAATAACCTTTACATTCAAAAGCGGCATTCGGCACCACTCGATTGTATCAACAACAATGTAAATTTTAAATCAGATCTAATGAGGTTAAGAATTCGTGAACTCTCTACTAATCTACCATCAATGTAATTAATTTTGACAGGTGCATATTTCAGATAGAATCAACAATCGATAACATTATTTCAAACATTTAATTAAGTTGTTTCTTTATAATTATGAACATCACTTTTAACGATTAAATCGTCATCATCACTAAATCCATTGATAATATTAATTTAAATCGGAAACCTTAATTGGATAGGTTATTAAAAGCGACATTGATGTGATTACGCTACTTTATTGATAATTCAGCCTATTAGTTTATAATGTACATTAATTTATCAACATTGTACTTTTCTATGTATATTTCATTACCATACTCGTTATTTCCATGGCGTCTAGCTTTCTAATTAAATTATTTATATTAATTATATTATTATAAAATAAACGTATATCTGAATCCATGAAGGTCTCTGATTAATGGGTAATTTATTATTGGATAAATAATGGGTATTTTAATGGGTATAGATTATTAGATAAATATTTTTGATTCATATTTTAAAACAAACGATTAGTGATTTGGTATATTAAATATAATATAATAATATAACATTATAATGGCGCAGTCGAACTGAAATTGTTTGATTTTATTTTATTTTTATTACTTATATATAATTATAATTATATTATTAATAATTCTGTTTTTTTTTTTAAAAAGCATCTGCTTAAAAATCTGCCAAAATATAACAGAATAGCATAAATCAATAGAAATAAGATAGATCAAATCATAAGCGTTGTTAGTTACATAATAGGTTGTCAAAGAGTAAATGTTCTCAATATCTTAAGGGTAGAGTGCACGGAGCGCTTTCCATACAAACGTAGTTTCGTCATATTTTAAATACAAAGTAGTCCCCGTGGGGTACCGGGTTAGAACCACCAACCCATATCATCCCGCGGGTGTCGTAAGAGTCGACTGAGGGAAAATACTGGAAGGTGGGCAGCAGCGCCTTCTAATAAACTGTCATCTTACACTGCGATCCCCAAGCGTGCACTGAGAAAAACGACTTTGAAGCTTAAATCAAATTTGACCTTTTACCGTTGAATTGTAACTACGCAAGGTGAATTCACAACTCTTAAGATGATTTTCACCAATCAATAAAAATGTACCATGTTTTATAAAAACACAACCGTCAAAAAATGCCTTCGGTAAAGTATTTTCAGAATTGAAGTTGTTATACGATAATAATTGCCGTATTGACCATAAACATATACCTTACTTTTACGGCGGTTTATATACGGTGATTATCACTATAACGTACGACTTAATCAGCCTCATCGAAAAGTCAATATTTAAGAAGAAGACGAAAAGAAACATTCGCCTTCACTGACCTCGTTTAACGCCTTCTAGTTTGAAGGCGTTTTTGTACGTATTTACGTTTGGTCGGTTTTTTGCCTTCATACCATATAAATTGGCCGTCATTAGGGCGCTTTTGACTTTAGATTTTTCTCAGTGTGGGGATTATGGCAAATACCCCCTTATATAGGGAAGGCTGCTGACAATCCGGTTGATACGGCGTAATAGACTATATTATGACACTAAAATCGGTGCATTTAAAGCCCCGTTACGAGCTAGTGTGTAGAAAAAAAACTTAACAGCATCTACGGCTGTTGCTTATATACTTCTTGTTTTAAATACTATTTACAAGAAATAATGATAAAATATACCATATATATAATTGAAATCACATTTATTATGATATTAATGAGCGGAGGTCGCGATGTGGATCGCTCTTCCAGCTCAAATGACTCTGCGGTGCCAACTGGAGCATCCTTGATTGCCAATTAGTAAAGCGACGCACAAAGAGATGAGCTCTTGTTGGGTATCAATTAGGTTTAGGTGTGGAAACGACCTGGATTAAATAGACTGGATAATATTATTTTGGCATGCTTGTGTCTAGTTGCTTTTAACAGTCCTAATAATAAAAGTCTACGTTTGCACATTTAATTATATAGGTTTTCTTCTTGCCTTTGATCCTTGTATGACTAAGGAGTAATCAATATCATTGTCAGATATTTCAGATTGGTTCTTTTTTTAAGTTTGATAGGTTAGCCTTTGACCACTATCTCACCTGATGCTAAGTGATGATGTGGTCGAAGATGTTGTTCAGGCTAATCTAGAAGTACTGACTCTCAAGGACAACTGCCGGAACACACCATTAGGTGCTTGGTGACAGATTTTCTACTTGAGGGTGGTAGCTAGCCAGGCGAGCATTCGCAAATGCCCTACCACCATGCAACTTTCCTTACCTATTAGAAATCAGTCTTCTTTTGTTGAAAAAATATATTTTATAAGTAGGTACTTACTTTAGCTATGAAAGGAATTTCCCTACGAATACGTTAACTTATTTTGTCTGACGAGAGTTAACATAAAAATGGGGAAGTCGAATTGAAATTGTTTAATTTTAAATAACATTAAATATGGCTGTAATATTTTTAGCAAAACATTGATGACCGACGATTTTAGGGAGATAACGAGGCACCGTGCAATTAAGCCCGTTGGGTGCCGGGCTAGAATGTCACTCCCCTCATCTCTTCCGGTGGGGGTCGTAAAAGGCAACCTTAGGCTAAAATACCGGAAAATGAGCAGCAGCGCATTTTCTTAGTAACTATTATCTTACACTGCTATCGTAAAGACGCCTGCCACGCGTGGGTATTATGGAGGCTGTGTTCAGCAGTTGACAATCCTGTTGCTACAGTAGAGTAAGTACAATTAAGATGAGCAAAACATAATTGTGAAGTTACATTTTATAAAATGTAGTTGTTAAATTATTCAGATCATAGCAAGTGTATGGAGCCTAAGTTGTCCGGTGAATAGATAATTTACGATATTTCCCTCTTGGAAATGTTTATTTGAGCGTCCTCATAGGCAAGGGATAATAAGAATTTTACATGCTAACCATGATCAACATAAAATGGACAGGTATGTGTATTCAATTGTGCCAATAAATAGTTTTAGTGCCCAAAGCACGTAATAGTGTCACAGTATTTTAGGATACAATTAAGTCATTTCTCTGAGGATTACTGGACATTTAGTGACAAGCCTCAGTGAATAACGAAGCTTCGGAAACAAATAGACCCTATATTTATTGGCATAAATAAATAGGTACTCGGCTGGGATCGTTATATTTACCGAATAGATTCCGACCTATTTATTTATAATGGAAAAAACTCGCGATAGTTTCCTACTGAAGATTTATTGGCATAGTTCAAAATCACAGATTTCTGTGGTGAGGCTTCTGTCTTTATGGACACCTACCATGTATTAGGTAGGTACTTACTGTTAATTTAACAAGTGCCTCATGTACATCCGTTACAAAATATATAATAATGCTACGCTAAATACGAACAAAAGATGATTTCTTTGTCTTGAAACAGACAACAAAAAATAAAATAAATAGCAATAAAAAGTGAACGGTTTTTTATAGCCTGAGGGAGGATGTAACGCAGTCGTAAAGAATGGAAATGCCACGCTAGGTTTTCATGGCCTGTCAGACAATGTACTGTGTAAAACGTTTGCGGGCATTATGGCACTCAGTAAAATGTATGTGAGTATGCCAGAGTAAACTAAAAATATGATGTACCTAAGCTGTTAAACTAACACTCTTTCGACCGGACGTTTGTAAAACAGTGTAGTAACTACCTCGTCGTAGGTTCGCTCCGCGCTCGCCCCAAGCCGCGCCGTGCTGGTAATTTTTGCATTATTTTGGAAGGTTATAATTTATAAAATTACTTGTAATTGAGTGGTACGAAATCTGAGACTTAAATATGTTACACATTGTAAAAAAAAAAGTTGTTTTTTTTTAAACCAAAAAATACTTTTGCAAAATACGTCAACGGGTTCTTTTAAGTTAGTACAGTGCTCTTTTATTTATTTAAAACATTTTTTTGAGTAGTTTATGATCACATTGTCTCCTACGATGGTTAAAATCATAAAATTATGGTACAATGCGCGTCTGTCCAGCTAGTCTCAATGGGCGAGCGCCCGATACGTAAAGCAACTTGAGACGAAAGTTTAATGCTCTAAATATTTGTAAAGGTATTTTTTTCAGTTTTATTACGTGAATAGTATTCTAGTATATTTACCGGATTAAAAGGAAAGTACTCCTCTCAAAAACGATTTCGAGGCATTTATAGCAGTACGTCCTCCTCTATGGCATATTTTGTTTTATCTTTTACGCAAGACACGCGAAACGTGCAAGTGGCTTAGCCAATCCTTATTCCAACTTCAATACAATACATTACTACACAAATTAAAATATGACCAACAAATCAATTAAAGTGACTAATTGATTGTCCAGTCGTTACCAAACAAAGAACGTTATCAATCAAACATAGACAACACTGTATCAATACAATAGGTAACTCGTATATCTTATAAAACCATATGAATATGTATATAAGCAGATAATATCAGCGCCATTGCAAGTGTATACATAAACATTGTAATTATTGTAATTTGTACCTATAGAAGCCTACAGACGATGTAGAATAGGTATAGTGTGGAATGTGATGACTTGATGTGGATCGCGTAACTCTACACCCGCTAGTATTTAGCTTATACATGTTTGAAACTTGATTTATAGTTAAAATGAAGCGCCAGGTCTTTAAACAGCAGTTGAGGTAAGAGGTAAACGATTGACACCGATAATTGTTGTGACCTTTGACCTCTATTTCTACTTCAAATCAGTTTTTAGCCAGGTATTTATGCTATGATATTATGTTTCGATTGTTTCTTTAACTTGATTAGAAACGTATTTAGATGTTTTTGTAAATATATTTATCTTATAACGTATTGCGGTCTTTCAGTGTGCACATGTTCATCCTTGAAGAAGTACCTAATATTATTAATAATAGATTGCAAATAGGTATGTAGTGCGGGAATAGTACATTATGTAACAAGTGCGCGTTGAAAATATAATTTTCAACACAATCGCTCGTAACGGGCCTTTAAATGTACCGTTTTTAGTGTCATAATATAGTCTAATACGAATTCGTGTTTTTTTATCACTAGTGTTTTAAATAGAAAATAAAACAACGTTTCCACACTTCTCACTAAGGAGATTGTAGTTAGTTTCGTTCGTTTTTCATATAAATACAAACCAAAGAGTTTTTTTACCTACTGAAGTAGAACTTTAGAAGATTTAACTTTCTTAATCAGATTATTATTGCTTTCAAAAATATCAAGAAAATATTTTCGTATCGAAATTTTCGTATTCGTTCCTCGCAAGTGTGTTGTAATACGTCGTATGAAACTCGTGCGCGCTGTTTATTACAATCTCTACTCCATTTAGGAACTAAAAAAAAGCTGATTGGGATTGAAGCTATTTGGGAGAAAAAATAACATTGTTTTTGTGTCTGAAACTTTTTGTGAGGTTTGGACATTATACCGTACATTACGAGCATATAAAGACAAAATTCAATAATAATTATTATTAAATATTGTGTTATACTAACGTATCTTAAAATATTTAAGATGGATTTAAGAGTGACTTGAATTATCGTGTTCAATAGTTTTTCAAAGATATTTTTAGCATTTAGTATCCTTTTGATAACGCAAATTTCATGTTCTTGTATTATGTTACTAAACCTATCTGCAAAAGCGAAAAACCTGTTTAATTTGTGTGTGTTTGTGTTTCCTCCTTAAATAAATGCAGTACCCTATTACAATATAGTACATATGTTTGTACGTATCTTATCTGTTTGAATGTAGTTATAATTGAAATCAAGCAGTTGACATGCAAAGAGACTAAACGAAGACAAGATAGCAGCGCATATCGAACATGTTACCAACATAATAATTTAAACACATGTTAAACATCGTATCTCAAATGCTCTACATAAAGTTTCTCGAGCGCAGTTACAATAAATACCTATTTGTGTACATATCGTTCGAAAACATTCTCGTATTGACTACTCATAATATTGACTCTACCTTCTACATACTATCTATATACGAGTATAAATATAAACAGAGATAAAATAATTTATTTGTATGTTACGCAGGTGAGTTCAAGGTTAGCTCCCAACAAAACTCACAAATCAGAACCAACTTTTCAAAAATCATTGTATCCCACAAAACAGAAAATCTAACTTAAGTAGAAACTCTGTCGCCAAGCACTTAACAGTGTGTTCCGGCAGCAGTCCTTGAGAGCCAGTAAAATTTCAGGCACAAGAGACTTAACAACTGTATGTCTCAATATGACGGGCACAGTGCAATTCGTCGTTGACGAAATGCATCTGTTATAGCAAGAGGTTAGTCCACTTAACATCAGGTGGGCTTCTGGCTTGTTCCGTCACAATAATATAACAAAAAAACAGGGAGTCTCTTTTCCATCGGATCCCACATATGGTTTTTTTTTATCAACGTCAAAAAAAGTACTAAGTTACTAAACTGAACTTGGAAAATCTATTTATGGAAGTATTACTATTTTATAAAAAGGGTATATACTAGGTCAGCATAGTCGTGAAAAAAGTACATAATAGAGATTTTTTTGCGCTTTTTGGACACGGTTCAAGCTTTAAAGTCAACTCAGAATACTTTGAAACCTAAATATGGAAGTGTTAATTTTAATAAAATGTACTAGGCGAGCATAATCGTGAAAGAGATTTATCATAAAGATTTTTTGTGCTAATTTATTTTTTAGCTTACTATGAGACAGTACAAGGAAAATAGTTTTTAAATCTAGAATACTATATCTTTGCTACGTGTTATGCTTGTTATGTGATATTTGGTAATTTGTGACTTATAAATAAACCGATTTAGGTGTTACTGTAAAGTACGGTAAAGCATATAAGTAGGAGGGTGGTAGCTAGCCAGGCGGGCATTCGTGAAATGCCCTACCACCATGCTATAACGACTGCCATCCTAAGACGACAACCGGGACCGACGAAAGGGAAAAATACTGAATAAGCAAGTATTGTACGTCAATAGGTATCAATTTGGTGTGTACAATGTACATATACATCCCCACATATTTTATATCCAGCTAGCAGTTTGCATCTACATCAGGTGAATTTACTTATTATGCACATGCAGATAGTGCAACAAAATGGTAATTAATGTTGAATACTAGAAATGGTAAACCAACATTATTTTATTATTAAAATAGACTAAGTAGTGAAAAGTAATGATTAATACGGACATGAAAATGCAATTTTGTGTTTTTGGAAATCATTCTACACGTTTTAGTGCCTACGTTTGTTTTGGGAAAGTATTCCTGATGGAGAAACACAAGAAAATTATGTGCAATTCTATGTTTTTTTATGATTATGTGATTTTTTTAACATAAAACAACTGTAACCTTTATCGATATCGATAAAAACCATCGTAAGTTTTTACGCATAGGCAGAGTCAGCACAAGTAAAAGTAAGAAACATTTAAAACAAAAACAAAAGATTTTGTTTTTATAGTGATTATCCACTGCCGACTCATGTAGGCACTTGACTTTATTTCTCAGTGATATTTCTAACTGTACTGTATCAGCCGAATCGTCCACTGCTGAACATAGCCTTCCCTGTTAGGGGGTATTTGCCATAATCCCCATGCTTGGCAGGCGGCTTGGGGATCGCAGTGTAAGATGGCAGTTCTTTAGAAGGCGCTGCTGCCCACCATCCAATTTTTTTTCCCTTAGTCACCTCTTACGACACCCACGGGATGATATGGGGAGGTGCAATTCTAACCCGGTACCCCACGGGAACATTGCTAGGATATTTCTAACATTTTATGTTATTTATATCCTAGTACTTAACAATACATCTGTTTTAATTGAAGCGAGCTGATATAAATACTAATCCATTGAATTAATTGGTTTCCTTATAGCGTGTAATGCCTGCGATTAGGACGTATTTTGCATACAAAATGGCTGATTTGTCGCGCAGATAACAAACATCAATATTCTTGTTGAATTGTATTGAAAGATTAAGATTTTATGACGTGGGTTCTAGAAAATCGTTGTACATATTATTCATCAAGCTATGTGTGAAAGTTGTAGTGCCTGTGGTAGTGCTTATTATTATTTTAGATTAGGCCTTTTGCCTACGTGTTGTGATAACATGTCTCTAAACGAAGTTGTCTTTGAAAATGTCAGACTGAGGGCGTAGGGCGGACAGCGCTCGTAGCGAAGTTTGCTTAGCTGTTCTTAACTTATTATCAAAGTTAAGCAACGTCCGCCGGGGTCATGAGTTGGATGGGTGACCGCTTGTGACATTACTACTGAGCGCTTCCTTGCTTCGGAGGGCACGTTAAGCCGTCGATCCCGGTCGACGTCTTAGGTTGAAATTCTTTTATATCATTATCGATGATCCTAATGAGAGATACATACATCTTGACTAAGGGAAATTCTAGAACTAATTCATGATTTTTTCTATCAACAAATATGTGAAAGCGTGTTTTTGGATCAATCACAGCATTTGTTCACTAGAAAATTATATAATAATATATTTTATTCATATCTGTTAAGGCATACACTCTTTTAAAATCATGTTCAAATTGCTATATATATGCTAGAAGTATTATGTAACAAAACCAATATGTGAAAGAAACGTTATGCCTGCAGCATTTCGTAGACTTTGGATTTGCGCCATCTGAAGCCTTGTATGTTGAGTATCCTTTAAAACCATCAAGGCCTATATAACTTTTCACATAATACAATTTTATAACCGCTTTGCGATCCATGAGGTATACTAGTTATTTCATATGAAACAAAAGGCCAAAACTCAAACACACTAGATACTCAGTTCAAAAGAGGAAAAGGTTGTGTTTGAAAATAAATAGATAGCGTTAAATATAAAACTGGGTTTCCCCGCCACAGGAAATTCTAGTGTGGAGACCAGAGTCCATATACAGGGTTATTGGTAAAATGCTAACAACCTCTTAAGGTTGACTTCTGCTAGTCCTATGAAACATTGTGAGATATTTTTTTTTTGGGTTTGAAATATATTTTTTGAGTTTTAATGCCTACTCCGAGCCTAGAGCTTCCGCGGCGGTAACACCGGACCGCGCCGTGGTCCCTTTGAATAGAGTTTTGAATATTTACATCGAGCAAAGTAATAAAAATATGAAATCATACATTACAGGCACAAGAGACTTTTGACATCAGGTGGTCCTCGTGCTTTTTCAGTCAAAAACATACAAAAAAAAAAGAGGGGATCAAAAAAATTTTTTTTTATTTTTCAAAATTAAAAAAAGATCTCAATATGTTTCTTAGGACTAGCAGAAGTCAACCCTAAGAGGTTGTTAGCATTTTACCAATAACCCTGTATACAACACTCTTATTCTAACACTCTTGGATGGTTCTAGATTTAAAAATAGAAAACACTGCATGCTGAATAAATCATTATTAAAGTTTACTCTGTTAACAAACAAATTTTCTTTTAGATATTGATGGTTTGATCTCATTCTCATCCTATTATTAAAGTCGCATTTGAGTCACGTTTTAACACGTGTTCCATAGATTTCATCTGATGTATTGGACATCAAGATATTGCAGGCGCATGTCACTTTAAATCAGTTCTTAATTTAGCACTTTGGTGTATGCTCGACTCCATATATAGGTACTAAAACATAAATGGCAAAATGTGACCTCTGCAGTATATCTACGTGGTATATGTCTGTATCTACAGGATATACATATCTACGGATATATCTAAATAAGTATATACGGCATGAGATAAAAATACGTTCAGAATTGCAAGCATACCAATAGACATTATTTATATACATATTTCTCATATGCATTAGGTTTTCTCTTGTTTGAAAGGGTATATTATACATAGGATACTTTTTGAAGCGCTCGTAGCGAAGTTTACTTAGCTGTTCTGATCCGATCAGCAAAGTTAAGCAACATCCACCACGGTCATAAGTTGGATGGGTGAGCGTGGGTGATAATATTACTGTGCGTTTTCGTGCTTCGGAGGGCACGTTAAGCCGTCGGTCCCGGTTGTTTCTTTAATTCAAGGTTAAGCCTGCTAACTACGACAACATGATCACCTACTATCAGGTGAGATAGTGGTCAAAGGCTAACCACATCAGGCATAAAAAAACGCATCACACAAAATCACGAATTTGCTTAGAAGAACACAAACTTTATTTAAATCTTGCATCAATGGAGGGGAATTTTAAGTAGTGGTTACGCAGCGTAACTTCTGTTCACTTTGAACTTGACATAACAAGGGCCGCTTGCTCCTTTTGTCTCTATCATGTAAGAAGAAACAGATGATGATACCAAAATAACATATTATACTTCAAAAGTGTGTCACATACGCCGAAACGTTGAATCCACGTGAATTTCCGAAAATAAACATGAATGAGTTTCCACGAAAGTATATTTTCACCGCACGAGCCGAATGCATCTCTTTTGATCTTAAAAAATACGTACTATTTATAATAACGAAGAGTTTTAAAAATATACTATTTATCTTGTTTATAATTTTCCAAGAATTGAAACAGAACACTCATATAGCAAAACATCTTAAGGATTAATATAGTTTAGGTAATGTGTTAGATAATGTATGCATTACAGGCGTGTATAATTATGTGGTAGCGCTTTCCATACGAAATGTGTGTGCGAAAAAGGCGTCAGTTTATATATTCCAAGAAGATAACAAATGTAGCATAGTATTAGTAGCGTGTTTTTATCAAATTCCATCCGGAGTATTTTAAGAAGCGCAGTGAAGTAATGACTAGACAGAAAAGAGAAAAGTTTGTGAACCTGCTGTATCAACCTCGCTGTAGTAAAGATATTTATAAAAGAAACGCGTATAATATGTATATATATTTGTACAACAAGCTTCCAAGAGAGTTTTTATTATTAGAAGGACATACATTTAAGATATGCATAAGTGACTGGCTCTTGCATAATTGTTTTTATGACATTAAGGAGTTTGTAGTTTATTGTGACAAACTTGTATAAATATTTGCACGCCTGCATGCAGACTGATTACAATGACTGATGTACTCTATAAGACCATTCCACGAATATTTGTACTACTGTGTAATGTAATCTTGCAAATATTTTTTTCTTATTCTTATTAATCTTGTTCATATATTTAATAACTTGAATGATTTTTTCTGCTTCATCGTAGGTTAGTTTTAGGAGCCAGTTTGTAACTTTTGATATACATTTAATCTTTTAAGTACCTATGTTAATTTTTACGGGAACGTTAACTTTGTTGAATTTGTACTCTCAAGGAAGCAGATATATGGGAGAAAACTATTGTACATTTTGTAACAAAAAGTCTGTCATTGCGTTTGGAGACAGGTTTATACGCAATATGTTCTTACATTGAGTGCATACGTTATACGACCCGTAAAAAAAATAGCTTACGAACATACTCGAACAATTATAAATTAATTAAAACACTAAAAAACCCACCTGTAAATAATATATTTTTGTTCCACGTTTTTATTGTCCATTGAAATTAAAACTGCAAGTTATATATATGGAAACGGTTTTTAAGCCATTCATTTTATACCACTTCATAGGATAGGATTTTTTTCTTTGTATCTCACAATTTAGCGTCTAAAATCCACCAGTTTGTTTTTATTTTTGTTATGTACTTAGTCACTTGCGCTATCAAGAAAAATCTAACGATATCTCTTACATTAAAATCGGTTAAGCCGTTTAGAAGTATGGTGGAATAAAGAAACTCACAAACATATATACATACGTATGTACATGGACCC
Organism: Plagodis pulveraria; assembly: GCA_963890685.1. Taxonomy (NCBI): domain Eukaryota; kingdom Metazoa; phylum Arthropoda; class Insecta; order Lepidoptera; family Geometridae; genus Plagodis; species Plagodis pulveraria. The sequence continues at coordinate 11,404,717 of OY982950.1, forward strand.
GAAAACATAACACTCTTTTTTGGGCAGTCGTGTAAAAAGCAATCGAAACTCGTAAAGAAGTTAAAAGTGTGTGTAAGAAGTTAAAAGTATATTGTCCAATACCAACTATCAGTTCATATTTGACATAGTTCTACTAGATAGATATAGATAGATTTCTTCGGTTTGTGAACATGCCCAGGACAAACCCAACCACTACATTCGGTTCGACAATCCAAAAATCCTCGCCATAGAGACCCGGTTTATGCCAAGAATGTTACGCGAGGCTATTGAAATCAAAAAGTACCCAAATTTCAATGAGATGATAGTGGCAAGTACCACCTGCTTGGGATCCTGTTATCAAATTAATTAAATCCCAAGGCCGACACAAATCTGCAAGACCTCTGGACACTGTGAGCGAATACTGCGTGAATAGGGAACGTTATGATTAATATAACATTTCTGACGGTAGGACAAATAATTTCTTAATAACTCATGTGACAAATAAAACCACTTAGTCACCCCGTGACCACGATCACTGTAAAGTGTTTGAAACGTCGGGACAAAAATAATGATAAATATACGCGATTTAAACCGTTTAAAGTTGTTTAATTACTATGTGTAATAATCGCGAAAACCTAAGACAACAAAATGATAGCACTATTCACGATGTTTTCATTTGCTACGGACACTGCTATTCGAAATGTTAACCAACTCGCACCCTCCGCAACCCCAGCCAGTCAACGTTCGCACGTATTTCACTTGAATATTTCTTGATGTGGTAATATTCATTTGGAAGGTTTTTATACATTTTGAAGAGAACTGATTTGGGTTCAGTACCATTTCCGTGGCTGGATGGGTTTATTTGGAATAAGTTAAAGGTTCTGTGAATTTACTCATTAATGTATAGTTAAGTAATGGTTTCTTCCCGTGGGTGTAGCAAGAGGCGGCTAAAGGTACAATACCGGAAGTTCGGAGACAGCGCCTTCTAAAGAACTTAAGCTTCTTCTGCGATCCCCAAGACGCCTGACAAGCGCAGAGATAACGGCTTATCTCCCCGATGAAGAGAGACCTTGTTCAACGGTGGTCGTTCCAGTTGATGTGGTGATGATAAAGTTAATATACAAATTAGCTATTGTTATAGTTTATTTATATTTTAATTATAGATCTGAATGTCAGGTCTATGGGTCGAATCCCGCCGCGGGCTTGAGCTTCACAGTATCGTGGAAGGGCATTTTGTTGGTCGCCTGGCTAGCGACCCTCAAGTAGAAAAACTGTCGCCAAGTACCTAACGGTGTGTTCCGACAGCAGTTCTTGAGAGCCAGAAAAATTGCAGGTTCATGAGACTTAACAACCATATGTCTCAGTGTGACGGGCGCAGTGCAATTCGTCACATGATGAAATGCATCTGTTATAGGCAGAGGTTAATCCACTTAACATCAGGTGGGCCTCGTGCTTGTTCCGTCACAATCACAAAAAAAAACACTATATTTGAACATACTCCTACTCTAGCACAATTAAATATATATCCACGTCATCACATTGTAGTGGCATAAAGCAACGCTAATACGAATAACAATTTACACACCTGCCTCGTGTTTCCACATATTAAATGCGAATATTTATCGCCAAGCCTTTGTCAACTTCACGGAAACGTACAATGTGTCTATGCACTGCAAGAATACAGGTTTCATTTTTCTACTTACGTGTTTTTTGTATGTGTGTTTCGTTTTTAGTTCTCGGAATAGTGATAGGACGAGTGTGGGGACCATCTAGATTTTTTTTTGCTTGATTTGCCTTTGACCACTTTCTCACCTGATGGTAAGTGATGATGTGGTCGAAGATGCTGTGCAAGCTAACCTAGATTTAATGGCTCCCAAGGCCAGCTGCCGAAGCACACCGTTAGGTGCTTGGTGAAAGATTTTCTACTTGTGCTTGGTAGATAGCTAGGCGGGCATTCGCAAAATGCCCTACCACAATTCTATAACGACTGCCCTCCTAAAACAACAACCGGGACCGACGGCTTAACGTGCCCTCCAAAGCACGGAAGCGCTCAGTATATAGTAATGTCACTAGCGGTCACCCATCCAACTCATGACCGCGGCGAACGTTGCTTAACTTTGCTGATCGGTTCAGAATGGCTAAGCAAACTTCACTATGAGCGCTTCAGATCTTATTTCTGAGTTCTAACAATACTATCGTCTTCTAAGCGAATGAGCTTACAAAAATACAATGGAACGAAAAATTTAAACTACGAGGTGGATTCGAACCTGCAATCATCCGTCCCTATAGCTAGAACGTGCTCTTCCAACTGAGCTATCATTGAGTCATTGCTCAAATTTATCCCTTCACTCCTATCGTTTAACTGAATCCCGCCTGTAGTTTAAATTTCGTTCTATTTTTGTAAACCATCTAGATTAAGTTATTGTCTATTGTTTTGCTTATACTTCAGCCTTTGTAAGGTTCGCCATAGTTATGATGTGGTCGAATGCTGTGATCTTAAATGTTCGGTTTCATACAGACTTATCACTCTTTTCCATGTAGTAGGTTTCAATAGCAAGAGTCCGTCTTGTTGAAAACCACCTTACTGTCAGATATTTGAATTAAAGCAGTAATGTGCAAAAAAACTACTGCGTTTAGGCGCTAAGGGTACTGTAACAAGTAAAATTACTGGGTGAATCAAACATAATAACAACCGTCTTAGAGTGTCAAATGCAGTATAGTGTCAAGGAGGTTACCATCAGGCGAGTGAGATGTTCGTATTGTCATTTAATAACATACATTTTTCTTTACCTAAAACTGGAACCGACTTCAACACTCAAAAGTGTGTAAGACTTGTTGAAGTCGGTACCATGATACTTCAAAAGCACCTATTATCACTATTGTGCGCATGGTACCGACTTCTACAAGCTATTTCACACTTTTGAGTGATAAGGTCGGTTTAATTCTGAGGTTAAAAAAATCACGTTTTTTAGTGACCCTTGCTACTTACGGGACCGATTGTCATTCACTGTCATTGACTATATCAACAAGATAGGAAAACACTTCAGTTATTGGAGTGTAACTCCAGGGCTGGATCGATTTTGATTAAATTTAAATGGGGCCACCCGGAAAGCATCAGCATTCATATAAAAAAAAAAACATCAAAATCGGTTCACCAAGTCAAAAGATATAAGGTAACAATCATAAAAAATACAGCGAATTGAGTACCTCCTCCTTTTTTTAAAGTCGATCAAAAAGTGTCTGAATCTACCCATAAAAGAACCTGAAGACTGAAAAATAGAACACTTAGATTTAATAGCTTCGAAGTATACTTAAAAGATCGTTTATCACAGCAGTTTAGAATCACCTGTTCCACATCCTGCAGTAAGAGATTGTGTCGAGCATTGCACGACACATATCAAGCTGGAGGTGATATATTGCATATCTCTACCACCAAGTGTTCCAATATACCCGCAAATTCACACTTGATGTGAGAAAATGGCGAGATGGCGGAAAAATAGTCGTTTCATCGACGTTTTCTCCACACATCAGCACTGAACTCAATCTTTAAACTTTATTTAATAGCTTTCCACTTTATCTTCTTGCTGAGAGACCTCGGTTTTCTCGTTGTTGATTTTATAGTACTGCTGCTGTATACTACTTTATTTTATACTGTTTTCATTACCATTTGAATGATAGAAAGCACTGTCATATACTACGAATAAATATGAAAAAAAAAAACTCGACTTAAGCTCAAAAACAGCGGAACGAAAAACTTTCCGCGGCGGGCGTGGTTTAAAAACAGTGCCGGAACAAACCCGAGGCCCACCTGATGTTAAGTGGACTAACCTCTGCCTATAACAGACGCATTTCGTCAGCGACGAATTGCACTGTGCCCGTCACACTGAGACGTCCAGTTGTTACGTCTCATTAGCCTGTAATTTTTCTGGCTCTCAAGGACTGCTGCCGGAACACACTGTTAGGTGCTTGGCGACAGATTTTCTACTTGAGGGTGGTCGCTAGCCAGGCGGGCATTCACAAAAATGCCCTTCCACCATGCGGTGAAGCTCAAGCTCTGGGCGGGATTCGAACCATGGACCTGCTGCACGGCAGTCCATAGCCAATGCCACTGAGCCATCACTGCTTCAAAACGATGGTCGAAGATGTTAGCAGACTACATGAAGAATGGTAATTATACAGGAACTGACTCTTAAGCATTAATCTTTTCCACCTAAGGCATCTTCTCATTGAATATTTATATCAGTATATTATTAAATGGATATTAGCGCATGCACATCACTACATTAATAATCCAGTCAGTAACTAACCGCAATAAAGGTATCTCATGCGCAATTATTTACTTTTCCACGACGTTAATGCACAAGGAAGACTATAAAGTAATATAATAAATTTAAAATCGTTTAGTTCAAGGATAACATCAAGGGACGGGTTAGAGATCGTATTTTAATACTGAATGGGCATCGCGTGTGGCAAATACTTACTTGTTCTTGGTCGTTAAATATATGGATATTAAAATGTGCTTCTGTTTTGGAAATGAACTTGGTTTTATATGTTGCAAGAATATTGCTATTTTACCGGTGCAGACACCAATCAAAGCTTATATTTTTCATTTTTTTTAATCCATGTAATTGATCACAGTCTCACCTGATCGTAAGTGATGGTGTGGTGTTTACAGGCTTAACCTAGAATTATTGGCTCTCAAGGACAGCTGCCGCAACACTCCGTAAGGTGCTTGGCGATTTTCTACTTGAGGGTGGTCGCTAGCCAGGCGAGCATTCGCAAAATGCCCTTCCACCATGCGGTGAAGCTAAAGCCCGCGACGGGATTAGAACCATGGACCTGCTGCGCGGCTAGTCCATAACCAATGCCACTGAGCCATCACTGCTTCGAAAAATCTAGTTCTCAGGACCCTTCGGAAGGTTTTTAATATTGAGAAGAATAGGATAAATTCTACTAAGAATCCCCAATTGGTTCTGCATCGCGGGCCGAAAGACAATCGCAAAGAATAATGTTTGGCGCACCCTGATCCAACCCTAGTATCGACATCGCGCGTGGCATAAACTCTACAGTACTCCTTCTATAGTCTACTACATACTTAAACTTGCACGTATCAGCATCGTTTTGACTCTAATTGAGTATTCTGTGACTCGGGACAAGCTCACGAGTAGTGAGAAAGAGGGGATGCGACGTCGATATACCGGTATAGCGATCGTATAATTCTGTAAGTCACAATTTATAATTGAAAGCGCCGTTCTGAAACCTCTAACTAGCAACCAAGTTCCACTGCAATCAAAACATTGACCGTCATAACCGTGCACTGGACATGAATAGAGCCTACAAAATTAAGGCAAAGTTTCCGACTCCGGGAACTAAAATTACCTCTTCACACATCTTGGCTTACGAACTATTTAATGCATAAATAGCTCTTTATACATATAATATTGCCTTAAGCAAGAAACATTTAAAGCTTTCATGGATAATCATAATTTTGCGACTGCGTACGATTGTTAATAGAGGTTAGTGAATCGAAATTATTTTTGATATTCATTTGATAATATGCGCCTAATGGCAAAGCTTATAACGTCCTGCTGGTTTAACTATGTTGATACATACTGACTGCCGATCGTGGCGTAATCTCTGCGTTGTCCTAACTCGCTCTATGCCATTTTTCATAGCATTGTAATTAAGTAAATTTTACTTAAATATTTTTTTTTTGTTGTAAGTAATTAAATATTAGTATAACGATCCCTGATTTCCCGGATATGAGCCACAGATAAAATAATAGTTACTGCTGAAACCAAAATGCTCTTGTCTACTTATAAATTATTCAAATCTACATATAACTTATCTATGGCACCACCAAAAAGTATTATTTCAGTATAAAAAATGTAATCACGTTTTTCTTAGCAATAGAAAGAAACGTTACAAGCTTCTTAGAAAAAAATATGTTTTAGGCGTGTGTTTACCACAAGCAAATTGTTTGACAAAAAAGTTCATCCTTTAACCACAATTTCATTTTCATTTCTTTCTATACACTTTGTGTATGACGCTCGCTTTAATTCGCTTTTCTTTTACAAAAGACCGACGGCGCCTTTCATTTTGGAAGCCTTTTATTTCACTTCATTAGGGAGACAAAGGGTTTCAATTGTAAAAAACGGGTTCATTGCCACCAAACAGTACCTTCTTGACGTTTTGTATTTTACAAAAAATAAACATTCTTTTCAGTCGCAAGTCCAACTAACTCTCGGCCGGATTTTATTGTATGTTATTTTAAGTTTTAATTCATATGGCGCCTAATGATATAATATACTGGCTGTCGCGCCCAGCATCGCACGTGTACTCGCATACTGATACTAAATTTACTACAGAATGTATTTATATACAACGTTCACAGTGATCTATATTAAATGCACAATGTATTTAAGGTACTTAATTATATAAGGATCAATGCTGTATTGCTTAAAATCGGTTCGAAAATAAGCCATTATTTCTCGTAAAAAGTAAGGGATAGAAAATGGTTATTGTGGGTGAGATAGATATATATTATATTTCATTGTGGATTATTTTGTGGACCTTTTTAAGCTGTACAACACTGTAGTACATTATTTTGATGTATCTTGTAGGGTTCAGACAGCGTTTGCAATGTAAGCGCAAAAATGTTTTTATTTACGACATCACACACGAAACCTGGAAATTATCAGTGTTTCTCTACTATATATTATTATGCATATATTATACATATAAACCTTTCTCTTGAATCACTCTGTCTAATAAAAAAAACTTTAAATAAACAAATTAAAGATCTAAGCATACATAGGTACAGACAGCGGGAGGCGACTTTGTTTTATATTGTGTAGTGATAAATCTAAACTCTCAAATTCTTAAGAAATTAAAATTTCAGCAAAAAGGTCTTACACAGACTTCTCTGACGGTTCATTTATTCGCTTTTGAAGATAAAAAAAGAAATGTACTCCACTTTCTAGAGCTTTGACGAAGACATCTCATAGTTATGGCAAGGTAACAAACAATATATTTTCGGATTCTTGTTCAAGAAGGGTAAAATTCGACTCTCCTGAAAAATAGATATGAAAAAATTTATGTCGGTCACGAGTTCCGTTAATGAACTAGAAGCCCGTGGCGGTTTTGCTCTTTGGGTCCGGAACCAGATAAAAGAACATTAAAATAAGGCTCAGTTACTCGTAAAGGGGATTTATTGATTACTTAGTGGGATAGAGACTTACGACGAATAGCGTCTAATCTTTTTGACTTTGAAAACTTTATTGTTCAAATCATAAAATACTACTACTATGCTATCTGATGGAACGATATCTGGGACATGTCCTTTTCACGAGGAATAAAGGAGACGATATTCTCTTCGATGATATTGATCACCCATGTGGAACGAAGAGCCAAGTGGGCCCAAGGGTTGTTAAGGTTGAACTGGCCGGTCACTTCTCCATACAAACGTAGGGTGATCACTCCTTTATTTGAGATTTTAGGTCTAGACTTAAACATAATACCGATTGATATCGTCATTATCTAGGCTTGTATAATGCCAAAATTATAAAAAAGATAATTAAGTTGTAAGTTATGAGCCTCGAAAACTTTATATGAAAATGTTTCGAGGCTCATAATTGCTTTATTTTGGACCTAAATCCTCAAAAAAGAGAGTGATCACCCTACGACGTTTATATTGAAAACTGGAATGTGAGTGAGATAGGTCAAGTTTAATTATATTTAATTAGAAAACAGCAGCAGTAGTTCGAGTAATGAAATGAAATGAAATTTGTTTATTTGCACGAAACATGGTACAATAAAGTTGTTATATGATTAGTTAGGTTCAGCATGTTTCACCAATAATTGGCATACAAAAAATAAATATACAATATGAATATTATTTCACTTGCACACAGAAAAAAATATATCAATGAATCAAATGCAATTGAATAAATTAAATAATATTAATGTCAATGAATTATAAAAGTGAAAGATGTCAGGACCATAATACACTATCTTAGTCACTATTAGTCAAATAATAATTTAATATATACATTAAAACCATAAATTATAATTCAATTCAAGTGCATAAATTAGGTATATTATAATAAAATTAAATGTCACTTTTTAAAATTAATTAATTCTTTGATTTTTTATTGAGAAGGGAACTGTACCTGGTAAATGGCAACAAACTTGCCCCTTATCAGATAGCGCAACACATTACTGCCATTTTTATAATGTTATGAAGTGCCGAGGCGAATCAGTTGCAAAGTCAAAGTCAAAGTCAAAATCATTTATTCACTTGCGCGCACGCCTATCCATTGCAGTGTCACCATCCTCGTTATCACCTGCACTGTGTTCGTCACACCGAGATTCTTCTTACGGCTCGTTTGACCAGTAATTTCACTTGCTACAGTGCCTTCCACGCCTAAATACATTAGTGTTTGCATACTATTGCTACGAGGCAGAATATCTGATACTGTGGTATCCACCAAGATGGAGTCTTGCTGAAGAGACATGGTAATCCTTATCGTTTTATGACGATTAGACCTCTTTGTTGTTAACTAATTGAAATGTGACACATGCTTATCTAATAGACGATATTTTATTTACCGCCTAACCTGGTACTTACTTCGATTTACCTAGAACATTACTGGGGTAAGTTAATAACGTTCCAAGGATACTCCTGTCTAAGTAAAGCTATACACGTCGCTCGTTACTAATTGTAAATCGATTTTAAACATCTGCTACTTTCCCACTTGTTTGATTAGTACAAAAAATACTGGTAATTTATCTAATTTAGTAACCGTCGTAAATTGGATAAGAAAGGTCAACTAATTGTTTGATATTAATTATTACCAGCGCCCGTATATTTTTGTTATTGGACTGTTTAATTTAATGGTGATTTATTTTCAAATAACACATTATGTATCAGGAATATATGTAAAGGGGTTTTCAACAAGAACTTTGTTTTCTAAAACAAAATGAATCAAAGAATTAAGATGAAGATGATTCAAATTTTTATTGTATTACGAAGGGAAAGGTTTGGCAGTTACGATTGAAAAATTATATCTTGCAAATGTCCATCACGAGCATGCTGACAGATGTCGATTCTTGCACCAAAGTTATTATTCACTTTTTATCAAAATGGCGGGTCTAATAGCGTAAATTAGTAAAGCCGTGTACTCAATCAATCTAACTAATACACCTGCCAGACGGAACTGAGAAGCGGTACAACCAGATTGGTACCGAAGACATAGCAGAGAGAGCAAGGCGCTGGGTTCCACCATCGCAAGGCTATTTTTAACATAATTAAAAAAGGAGAAGGTTCTATGTTTGTAATTACAAGTATTTTTTTTCATCACAAGTGGATCGATTAGAAATTTATTGTTTTTAGAGGTTTTTTTTATTCCTGATAGCTTAGCGTTTGACCACTATCTCACCTGATGGTAAATAATGATGTGGTAGAAAATGTTGTTCAGGCTAACCTATAGAAGTACTCTATACTTCCATATTTTTCACTTGAGGAAGGTCAAACTGATAAAATTTTAAATTACAATGTATGTGTTGTGTGAGGCTTTGATCATAAATAAAAATCGTGTGGCTCACAATTTTTCTGAAACTAATTATTTTTTGTATCAATAACTTCAAGTGCATTATACAGGTTAAACTCCTAGTATGAGAGACAGTGCTACATTGAGTTTTGTAACATGTTCTATTTGGTTCAATAAACATTATTATTATTATTATTTTATCTGACCACAGTCTCACCATGCATAGATTGCTATGCACTACTACGTGGTCAAAGGTGGAAAACGCTTGCCTAAGAAATACTATTTCTATTAAATTGTGGTATTCTAACATATGCATTATCTGACCAGTTTCTTCCCGCGACCTGTGCTACGACTTCGCCCACGTAGGTTTTGGTTATCTCGCCCTTCCTTAGAAACTAGGAATGTTGTAAATCGTGTACAAACCCGTATCATTGGATTATTCTAGACGTATCCTTTGCATTATTCCAGAAACGTCTAAATGTTGAATGGTAATACACATAAAATTTCACCTTCATAAAATACGCAAAACTGAAAAATAGGATTATGTATAATGTTGTTTTAGGTTTTCGCGATTATTATACATAGTAATTAAACAACTTTAGGTAAACGGTTTAAATCACCCCCATTAGTCACTCCGTGACCACGATCACTGCAAAGTGTTTCAAACGATGGGACAAAAATTATGATAAATATACACGATTTGAACCGTTTCAATTTCGTCACCTAGCAAACAACACCGCCAATTCGAATTTTGACTTGTTTTAGAGGAGAGTGAAAAAACTGTATCATACGGAATTGATAATGGTTCAGTAAAAATAAATGATGAGTGATCCTTAAGCGGCTAACAATATATGATTTTATGTGTTGTATCCGATTGGTTGGTTCTATGTGAAAACAGAAGCTATAGCCAATGGCATTAAAATGTCGATACCGCCGCCAAAATTCGACTTGAGCGGTGTTGTTTGCTAAGTGACGAATTTTTTTAATTCCTAGCCTAGCCTACCTAGGATTATGTATGTTTAGGCATCATCGGACGAATGCGTAATGCCAATGTAGACAAAGCTACGAATAAATAAGTAAAAAAGTGTAACAATGTTTTTGCACACTCTCATGCAGTCAGCTTTGATTTCGGATTTATCAAGTTTACAAAAAACAAAACAAGCACAATCTTCAGATTTGATTTGGCGCTTAGAAATGATCGCATCCGATTGACCGCTTCAAGGTAATGTTGTTGCGCCGCATGGTACACTTTTTAAGCCCGCCCGGTAAGATTTGCGTTCTGCTGTTTTTTAGCTGGACTTACATTTCTTTAGATATTCATTCGTGGGAGCTAGCGATATCAATTAACAGCAACTATCCGGAAAGACGTATGTATTTTGAATGCAAAACCAAAATCCTAGAACTGCGTACATAATCTATAATTTTATATTCTGTAGAAATCGACCTACAATACACCGCAGTATCATCATAATATTGGTTACGCACAGCTATCTGTAGAAATGAACACGTCCAAAATGGCCTGTATAAAAAGTGGCCTTAACAAATATTCCCTATTTTATTTCGGTCCTGAGTTTTTCTATACTCGATGTCAATTATCTGCCAATTCCACGCATGTTAGCGGTCGTATCAACCATCAGAGAAAATATCTTGAAATTTTATACCATTTTCGAAATATCCAAAATATATTTTAGGTATAAAACATAAGTTTTTTAAATGAATATTAAAATACTCTTCCGTTTCGAGAGTAGCTAATTGGCTTTTCTTTGCACCTAACGTTTATCACCTGCGCACTGTTGAGTTGGCGAATATATAAAGAGTATATTCTAAATTAGAAATACCTTTCCACTTATAAGTGTATTTGTCATGGAATAATGACAACTGCTTCCATAATAATAAGGAGTTTATTTGCGTGTAGACACCGTGCGCATATCCTGACATGTAAGGAATCTGCAATACCGGATGGAAATAGAAACTTCTAACGTAGTAATACTCACTTATCTGTGGCGTGTTGTTAACCGAGCATTTTATAATGTTTCCTGCTCAAACTTCTTGTTAACTGCCTGGTGCAGTGTTTTTAGTTTAAAATAGTCTGCACCGTTTAGCAAAAATAGAATAAATAATAAACAACTAGGAACTATTAAGAGCTATTTTTCTCTTATTTGTAAGGAATGTTTTTAGTTATAAAAAAATATCCAAAAAAGTATACTAAAGTTCTTAGTTAAATATTACATTTATATATTACGCTATGGGTCACTCACTACGATAACTGAATTGGAAGAGCCATGTCCCGGCTATATGGACAAATGGTCGCGGTTCAATATTAGAATTACATTTCATCTGCAATAAAGTATACATGTTACTAGACAATGAAATTATTGCTCTGTTGGTAAATATTTTATATAAGAGATATTACTTCCTTCAATTTTTTTAAGTTCTAATACACACACTCGTAATTACACTTCAAAATATTAAAGAATTGTTAATTTTTTACCGGGTCATACAGTTTTGGAGAAAAATAATGACAACAATCTCACCTCGTATCAAAAGGATGAAAAAAAAAGTCTAAACATGGGTATTTAGACGTCATTGCCTACTTCTTCGGGGAAATATAACTGGCGTGACGGAATATGGTTAAATTAAATCTACTTTTAAATTGTGAACATTTTTCATTTAAGTATGATTGTGTAAAACGACCGTTATTTAGGATTTGCTAACAAAAATGCGTTTCGATAATCTTCAAATCTACCTGCACAAGATATAATTCCGTACTGCAACCGTCATTTACACACATTTCCTTTATTTTCATAGACACTTTGTTTATATACAGATGAAAAGCATTATTACAAAATACTATGTGAATTTATTGCTAAAGGTAAAAAAATATTATATACAAAATAATGTGAGCGTAGCACAAAGCGCCCCGATCAGGGGAAAGCAAGTTGTTTGGTTTTAATTATACCAGTTCGGTTAACTAATAACAAAAAGCAAATTAAATCAATCCGCTTTGTTTCACCGCGGGCTGACGATTCTGCTCGCCGACCGGGCAGACAAAACAATGCACAACTTTAAATAAAAGGGGTTAGAACGGTATTGGGAACGAATTCTATATGTTTTTTGTAAACGAATGCACGGTTTTATTGCTTGTTCGCGGACATACCGTGCAAAAATATTGTTTACTGTGGGCATAAAGCAGATGAGAAAATATAATGGTAAGGCATATAAACAATTTTACCAGGTAGGCCTACTCAGCAAGAGTCTTTTTTTTTTAATGTTATTGTGACGGATCAAGCTCGAGGCCCACCTGATGTTAAGCGGACTAACCGCTGCCTATAACAGATGCATTTCGTTACAAGAACGAATTGCACTGCGCCCGTCACCTTGAGATAGTTATTAAGTCTCAAGTGCCTGTAATTTCACTGGCTCTGAAGGACTGTTGCCGGAACACACCGTTAGGTTCTTGGCGACAGATTTATTGGTCTGTCTTATTGTTTACTGCCGTAATATCAGATGATTTGTCTCGGGCAATAGTGTGCAAGCTCTACGTGTTTAGGCATGTAGGTCACTGATGCAAGTAAAATTGCTATTTGATTGAGACACAAAATAGAATATTTTTTCTAACTTCAACGTTTTGATCAAGTTGCATCGACCGTGGTTATGAGTTGAGGTCTTCTCGGAGTGACAAGCATAGTGCAACACCACGAAGAACGGTGACATTGCAACTGTAATGGGCAGACACCACTTGTCAGCCTCGAAACTTTATATCACAAAACAGCAATTATGTAGAATATGATGTAAATCTAGTAATGTCTAAAGGCGAGGCTATGTCTGGAACGCAGACGATGGCGCGATGGGTCTTTTTTAGTTTTTATTCGCTTAATTAAGTACCTCTCAAGGCTGTGACGTTTTGATGTAAGGGGAGTAGCCGCCGACCAGTCTGGAGAACAGCCAGTAGAGCATTAAATTGCGATGACTGGACGGTCGGTAACCCGATACGCAATCACAACCAATTTGGTTTAATCAGCTGACGACATCCCTCAGTCTGGTAATTATGCTCATTAAAGCTCTGGCATTACATTTGATATCCGCTTGATCGCAAACGCAGATAAAATACATTAGTGTGGGAGTATATGAATGTCGAAGGCGGCGTTTCAGATGACCAGATCATATCGCTTTATATGAAATTGTCGTATACAAATTAGACCTCCATTCTATTAAAATAAAAATAGCATCGGCGTCGATGTAATGCTTGCTACCACAAAGTCAATAAAAGTAAGTACGTAAAAAATATTCTGTACTATGGTATATCATTCATAAACGATTATCTAAAATTAAAATGTTTAAATTCATTAGCGCGTGAGTCAACATAATTAGCAATAATTCAGGTGAAGACCTGCCTTATAAAAAGCACAAACTTTTTGTTAATTTTTTTAGGCTGATTCAAAACACTCTGTACGAACTTATATTTTAGTGTCGGACTTCAACAAGTAATTTCATACTTTTCAATGTTAGCAGTCAGTTCCAATATTTGTAAAAAACTTGCAACTACCAAGACATGTAGGTATGTCAAGCATTTTTCAGTTATTTGAGCGTAACTTAAAAACTACTAGACCGATTTTGATGAAATTTATATGGGACCACTTCCAAGGTATAGCCTATTCAATAAAGAAGAATTATCAACATCGGACTATTCTGTAAAAATTTATGCGTGGTCATACAAAAAAAAAGAAAAAAATATACGTGTCGAATTGCGAATCGCATCCTTTTTTGGAAGTCTGTTAAAAAATAATACACATATTTTGTATGTCAGTCAGGTCTCGTTTAGAAATGTGCTCTTAATTCAATTGGAATAAAATTGTTCGCGAATGTACTCTCGAAATAGGGCAATCCACCCGCAGAGACAATTGAAATAAAACGTCAGTATGCAGTCAGCATGCTTGTAAACGCAATATGAGGACCTTGGCTTGCACGCGAAGTTAATTCTTAAAACTACACAACAAAGCTTGTTTTGGTTAGCGAGCGTCGTGCAGAAACGGTGCCACGGTTCGTATCGCAAGTCAAGCGCCTACTTCGTGCAAGTTTTTCTTTTTGTTCCCACTGCAAAGTTTTATTTTAAATCTGCGGCTCTAACGAACCGCGCTCTTATTACACGCGACTCGACGCGCGTACAGCTGTCGCTCAGCGCTGCGCCCAGCCTCGCCGAACTCGCCTCAATTGCTGCTAAATGTCATCTAACTCCGCAGAACTAAACTGTTCCTTAATTCATAACGCAATAATAGCAATTGAATGTTAGAAGTTACAAGCGAATCGATAAATTGTGCGGTCGATTGTGACATGTGTAAAGGAACATAAGTCACTGGAGGCGTTTGGACCGGCGGGTGCGGCATTGTGTTCTTATGGCGCATACATTAGCGCGCATTCTCACGAAGAAACCAGTTCTCAAGCCGCACGTTTCACCTTTTGTTGTTCCTATACAACTCCAAGCGCCTTCGTATCAAATCTTTGACTTTTTGCACTGTCTGATCATCAAAAATGCGCCGCCTTCTTGGACCTAACGACGCCCTGTCCTGTTGCTACGTGAACTTATTCCAGATGATAAGTACTCTTTATAGTTAAAGCATCTATATCTATAAAGATTGGAACAAAACTTGTGTTTTATTGCGGCGTCTTAGCACAGCGTGTTAAATTTATAGGTCCATTGTCGTAGGACGTTGGTACGCTGAAATAAAGCAAGCTCTGCAGACGAAGTTTCAACGCGAAACATTGCGCTAATTGTGCCTCGATCGCGGGGCGAGTGTACACGTTGCGAAGTTTATAACGTGTAAAGTTTCGCGTTGGAGCATGTGTAAACGCTCTCGAAATAATTTAATGTGTCGGTGGTAGGGTAACGACATGCAGGGCGCGCGGGACCGTGCTAATTTGGCGCGCGGCGTGTCGAGCAGTGCGGTGCGGCGACCGCCAACGCATCTATTCTGTTTCTAATTTAGAATTAGCCGGAAAGCCCAACGGCACGCCAAACAGTCTGCCCCTGTATCGCTACTGATGATTGCGTGCGCTCACTAACCAACTGTTCTCTTGTTACAGGTAATTACACAGAGGATGCGGAGTGCAACACGTCCTGCATACAAATAACACACTCCATTATGCGTAAGAATTGCGTAGCGTAATAGAAAATTATTATTTCCCTTACTCGTACGTTCAAATTGTTTAATGATTCAAAAGACGTTTCATTTCGTCCTTGAAGCCGCATTACCCGACCTCCGTAGAGAAGGTACTTCCTTTAATTTGTACGCAAGAGATCACATAACTGATCTAAAAAGGCTGAATAAATTAAGTGAAAATACGTGTTACCGCCTGGGGATTTAATTAAGAGGCTTAAGTGTCGTAATTAGACGCTTCGGGGCTTAGCAGGGCTCGTCACATTCTGCGCAGGTACTACTGCACGGCCTCGACGTTTATCGATATGGGTTTTTTAGGTCTTTATTGGGTATAATCGTATAAAGAATGAATGTTAGACGGAGTTACATACGTTGAAAAATGTAATAAGCCTCGTATATTTTTGGAAAGTTTAACTTACTTTCGTTATGGTTCTTGAATGTCGAATAAGTTTCAAAATGAAGGCGTTTTTGTTATGTCTTTTTATTATCTTGATATTGCAAGACTTGAATAATCCGCGTGATAGTTTCGTTACAGGCGCTACATAAATAATGGCGTAGCGCCCCGTAGCGCGTTTGTCGTAGCTGTAGTGATGTAGCAGCGTAGCGCAGGGCTCTAGGATTATTAGCTATGGTTTGCTATATCGCGTGGAGGGGTGATTACACTTTAAAATTTTCCATAAATATTTGTGGTTTGAATTTTTTTATAAATGGCTTTTATATCTAATAACTTTTATGTAGCTTTCGCATCAGCAGCTTTGAAGGAGAAAGAAAAAGTGAGAAGAATATATTTAGTACCTACCTTCGATTAAATGGTCGTCACTACTTTATATGTAACGTTCAATACTTAGTCTTGATGATTGATTGATTTGTTTAAAAAGCCACCATCCATACCGGTATTTCCATATAAACCTATGTCCATAATTATAGACTCCCATAGAACGGTGTTATCAGTTTAAATGATAACTACGTTTACATACATATAGTAAGATTTTAGTGTAACTATTTGTATGTATTGAACATAACCCCCCTTATGTTACTTCACTTGATAATTTTGATGTCTTCTTCAAAAACCGTGCCTAGCTGCCAAGTGCGTGTTAGACCATACTATTGACTGAGGACGTATGACGGATAGACCTCGTTTCGCATGCGAATGAGCGAGACAGAACTACGCAATATATAAATAGTGTGAGCGAATTTTTCAAAATACTTTCAGACTAAAGTGAGCTTTTTAAATGTTATAAACCTCTCAGCTTCTGTATCACATGGTTACTACATAATAATTATAAATATAGTTTGTATCAATACAATATACTGTGTAGACACAAAAATTTACTAAATTTAGGATTGTATATATATTTCTATCGAGAAGTATATGGTATCGTGTTTTTGGGTGAGGCATCGTATTTGTCATTTCCTATAGAATATTGTATTAACTATGCTTATAAGTAAGGCACAGTACACTATTTTTAAAAAACCTGTTCAAAGTTTACCATTTAAAAATCACATTACATTAATAATGAATTGTCAGAAACTAAGTACCCGTGTGCCAGCACCTCGCAGCATAGCCTCGCTCCGATCGATGTTGTCGATGCCATATTTCATAAAGAGCGTAAGCAGGTTTCAATAATGTATTGTGTTCTTTATGAGTTTCATTTTTATCGGCAACATGCACAGATGTTCTCTCATAACCAAAGATACAACAATATATCGCGCAAGAATTTTGTTCACGTAATGTCTTTATGTTTCTCGAGATATATTTGCCGATTGCTGAGAAGCAATAAAGAAAAAGGATCATATTAAAATTCACGCTAATGAAATATATTTTATTATATAGATATACTTATCAGACTACGTATTAGATAATTAGGTACAAATATCTTTTTAAATCTAATGTAATCCGCAATCAATACCTACTTCGTTTGCAATGCAGTACTTTAAACTAATGCTAAGCATAAAAATAATGCTAAGCACAAAAAGATTTGTGCTTAGCATTATTTCTTATGAGAATGATATAAGACTATTTAGTATATAATTTGCAAAACGATAAGCACAGCGCACATTACTAAACCTTTGTTAGATGCAGGTTTGTTGAAAATGCTTAAATAAAAAATAACCACCTACGTATCAATGTATCTGAAATCAAAAATTAATGTATAAAAAAGAGCAAATTCAGAAAACGTGGGAAGAACATTTAAATTATTTTTTTTGTAACTAAAATTGCTCATACAATTTACATTATTAAATCTCTTTGTTAGGTTAATAGCTAACAGGTAAATAATATACTGGTATTTTATTGTAAAAACCAATCTTAGTTAAGGCACCTCATCCGAACCTCGATCCCATTTACTTGTAAGTTCAGACTTTACCACAACGCTGTAATGTTTTATTTCTATAATATGTTTAAGAACCTACACTAAAGTCAGTCTGTCCGTTTGTGTTTGCGTACATCACGGGTTTCTAGCTCGTAAACGAAATGAGTTTCCTACCAAACAAAACATTGTTTTAATGGAATTGTGAAGGCACAAGCACGAGGCCCACCTTCTGTTTAGCTGACTAAGTTCTGCCTATACCTAACAGATGAATTTTGAATGACACTGCGGCCCGTCACCCTGAGACATACAGTTCTTAATCCTCACGTGCCTGTAATTATACTAGCTCTCATGGGCTTCTGCTGGAAATTACTGTTAAGTGCTTGGGGACAGATTTTATACTACTACCATGCGGTGAAGCTCAAGCTGGCACGGCGGTGGGGATCGAACCATGGACCTGCGGCACGGCAGTCCATAGCTATCACCGTTGGGCCATCATTGCTTCAACAAAATAAATTCATCATAATCATAATAGCGGGATTCATCGCGTAACAAATACACAAAAAACAACAATAAATATACAGTCACATTGAGTAATTTTTTCAAGAAAGTTGAAGGTACTTACGCCTTCCTTTTTCCAATATATACTAACCATGTAAAGGTTGTACAAAGTAGATACTTAGTCTAATCCTTTCGCCTCCATAGACGAGTTCCAACCTAGTGAGATAGATGACACGTCAATCGATGTGATAGATGGATAGCCTGAAACTGGGGTATGCACAGCTTTACCGAAACGGCGCGGGCGGTACGGCGCGCGGCGGATGGCTCGCGTCTCACTCGATTATGATAAATTGTACCTCACACCCTTCCCTTATCCTAACATCGAGGAAAACATAAAACAACCTTATATTTCACCTAAATGGTTTATTTTTACGTCAATATATTTTATGTTTACGGTTTCACGTGATTTAATACAGAATAGGCGCGGCGTCATCTAATATGGGATATTACTATAATAATTAGGTTTAGCAATGGGAATGTATTTTCTATGAGACGTTTGAGGGCTTTGATTGTGCTGTGTATTAATTGTGGTCGTTTTTTTATGAAACATGCTTTAATTTGCATGTTTTGAGTACTTAATAAATACTCAAGTATTATTAAGTATTGTGATAGGCTTCGAATAAATATGTAAAAATGTGTAACGGCCTGTTTCAGAATGTTCGAGTAAGTTCCGGTAAATACTACCCAGAACATAAAATAACTGATTGATAAAAATGACAGTTAACATGCAGCGCGTTTCAAGCTTTAACCGATGGATAGGCTAAATCGATGACTGTGTAACGCAAAGATTGTGTCTTATTTAATAAATATGTTCTGGGTACCGGAACTTACTCAAACATTCTGAAACAGGCCCTAACTCTCATATAGTTACCACTTTGATTTCGGATTCATCAAGTTCGTATTAAACAAAACACGTACAATCTTCCGAATTCAATTGGATTGGCTTATTGATTTAGTGCTAGAAATGATCGCATCTGATTAGTCGCGTCAAGGTAATGTTCTTGCGCCGCATGAAACATTTTTTAAACCACGCCCGCCGCGGTAATGTTTGCGTTCTATGTTTTTAACTTGACTTAAATTTCTTTACATAATTTATTCGTAAGTTGAAATTCTACCGTAATAGTTAAATTCCAGTATACATGTCAATATACTGAAAGCGGATATCCAAAACTGTTGGATGTTTAGATCCACCAGCATATTATACCCACAATAAACAATTTAGACGGTGTGAGTATAAACATACTAATACTAATTGTAGAAAACAATTAATAATAAAAATTATAAATCTTTTATTTCGTCTGAACATTTTTACAAATTTGAGGTAGGGAGTACCTTTTAAGTATAGAATACCTGTGCCAGGTAGACCCGCTCTTCCTTATCTTAACATTAAGATTTATACATATATATTTAATTTATACTATTAGAATTAAAAATAAACTTGTCAGTGTTAACATTATCTTTGTGTATAGTAACACTAACTATATAGTAAGGTATATACTGAATAAACTTATAACCAATAGACTAAATCAATAACTAATCAACTAAGATGTAACTGTATTATTCTTGATTAAATCGGAAAATTGATTATTTTCGTTATATAAATTCATATTTTCACCGGCTTTCCATTTTCAATATAATACATGATATTAATAGTAATATATCTATATGAAACATACATATTGCATTCTTGAAGAAGTGATATCGTATTAGTATCTTCAATTATTTTTATCACTTTTGGTCACAATTTAGTTTCTTTTGCGACTTACTTGATAAAATGTTACAAAAGCAACTTTGCCTATTTTGCAACTAAAAAATTTTGATAATGTCCAATCATTATTAGATATATAAAGAACTAATGACTCCCTCAAAATGTGGCAAGTTTCAAAACACATCAAGAAATTTAATTTAGTCTTTATGGCTCATTACCTGCCTATTTAGTGATGTTTAACAGCTTCGTATCATAGCTAATGCATAAATTTATTATTAATTTTGATTTGATACAATTTATTACGTATATAATAATCTGGATGATATATTCCAATTCTGCCCACGTTTGTTCACAATAATCATACCAATAATTATAATATAAAACTAATTTTATTCGTTTATTATTAGTTGTTTTCCGTTACGATTTGGGATGTTGTGTCGTAAAATAATTTCCATTTAAATTGGTTCGTGCTTAGTATTAAGATATTTAATGACTATAATGGATGCTTAGTGAATCGTATTAACAGCGGGGTGCAATTTTGTACGTAACTAGGCACAATAAGCGGGCGTTTATAAAAACCGGTCCTTTAGTCTGACTTCGTAAGCCCTTTCTATGTGATATGTGACATGATGTTAATTAATAAATCCCTTATTGTTGTCTTAGGTTTTCGCGATTATTACGCATAGAAATTAAACAACTTTAAACGGTCACGACGTTTCAAACACTTTGCAGAGATCGTGGTTGAAACTTCGGGACAAAAATAATGATAAATATACACGATTTAAACAGTTTAAAGTTGATTGTTTAGAGTTGAGCCAATGGATTCACAATTTACTTGTACCACATTGATATGTCAAATAAAGATATTTGTATTTGTATTAATTACTATGTGTAATAATCGCGAAAACCTAAGACTAAATTAAGGGATTTATTAATTTATATGATGTAACATGTGATATGTTACATGATGTAAATTAATAAATTGAAAGGCTAAGTGATCGTGGTCACGGGGTGACTGCAAAGCGTTTGAAAGTCGGGACAAAAATAATGATAAATATACGCGATTTAAACCGTTTAAAGTTGTTTAATTACTATAATAAATACCATTTATTTTCTGATGTGTTATTCAAAATTGTACTTAAAAACTATTTTTTTTTAACTAAATATAAAAAAATCGTTTAATATATATGCGGAGTAATTAAGTACTTTGACAGGCGGACAGTCGGTATAGTGACTGTATGGAGAGGTGGTATGATATTGTAGTTTTTTTTTAAATTTGGTTTTTCTGTTTGTTTTGAGTATTTTTTACATTTAAATAAATATATTTTGTGCCAAACGTCTTGGCAAAAAGTCACCATGTTTTTTTTTCTTACTTTGATGTTTGCCACTGCGACAATACAACTCCACTGGAGTTTGGACGAGGGACTACCCTCTAATAGCCCTAGGGAGTAAGTGCTAAAGGCATTTTATCCGAGAGGGGCGCAGACGCAGAAGGCTTGATGCGCCTTCTACATAGGTACATTATCTGCGGGTGCCGAAACGCAACGCTTCTAAGAAAGAAGCAACTGACAATTGACACTAATGGCACCTTTTTGTCACGGACCACGTTGCCTTGATCATTCGGTTTGACATTGACATCGGAAGGTTTTTTATTCTTAATTGAAATAAAGTTTCCAATTACGTAAAAATCATAGAAATTAATAGGCCAGCCCTTATTGCATATGACCATAATATATACGGTTTTTTTTTTATAAAACTATACAGTTTTTATATTGTTATGATTGCAATAACGCCTGCTATGCGGATTACATTACAAAATTACAAATAAACGATAGGAAAAATTTTATCAAAAAAATATTATAGGAAAAATCCCGCACATGACTTAAATTTTTCCTATCGTATATTTGTAATTTTGTAAAACTATACAGTATTTTAACCGACTTAAAAAAGAAGGAGGTTCTTATTTGACTGTAATTTTTTTTATGATTGTTACCTTAGAACTTTCGACTGGGTGAGCCGATTTTGATAATTCTTTTTTTATTTGTAAGCTGGTGCTTTCCGTGTAGTCAACAAGTTATTACACACTTTCGAGTGTTGAAGTGGGTTCCATTTTGAGGAAAAAATAATGCCAGATTAAACAACTGATTGATTTAATTTCATTGGAATGTTTTGCGAATGCCCGCCTGGCTACCTACCACCCTCAAGTACAAAATCTGTCGCCAAGCACCTAACGGTGTGTTCCGACAGCTGTCCTTGAGAGCCAGTACTTCTAGGTTAGCCTGAACAACATCTTCGACCACATCATCACTTACCATCAGGTGAGATAGTGGTCAAAGGCTAACCTACCAGGGATAAAAAAAAAATTTAACATAGCAATTTCTTACATTTGGATACAATTTCACAATTTTATGCATCCCTTGTATGCGTATACTGTGCTTAAAAGCTAATCACAATATATGTTTAAAGTTTATCATCCTAAGCTTCGCGCCTTTAAGTAAAGTCTGGCTTGGGTCTCGTTGTTTATGTTGCTGTGGGCGCTGTTGATTCGTTATAAAACTTAGGGTTTCATTATAACTATTACTATTATTTCACTGTTTTAATAGTAGCTTCATCTACTGCTTTTGTTATCAATTTAATTTAATGTGTTCATGACTAAGCACACATGAAACCTTTTGTCGTCTAAGCGGGTAACCCGCACAAGGTAATAAAAAGCGATCGCTGCACCGTCAACTCTTCCTTATTTCATGAAAGTTCCGTAGGTTTTTATAATCATTTTTAAGTACTGTAGGGTTCGTGGCATTTACGAAAAGCAGAAAAAAGGAATAACTGTTACCACAACTGTTCAATTAGCTTTAGCTTTCAGTTGCTTAGTCCCACATTCTACATAAATACACACATAACGTCACGCATATTCCCGGAGAGGTGGGTATAGATACCAAAGTCTACCTGCAACGATTTTGCATACATCTCTTGCTTCCTTTACTCTTGTACCGTCTGTGCACACAATTAGTTTATCTTAAGCTTGACAACACAGCATATAGAGTATCTCTCTCTCTTTCTCTGGTTAGACTCGTCGTAGCGCACACGCACATATTTTTTACAATTAATCTTGTATGCTGTCTAAGGTTTTCGCGATTATCACACATAATAATTAAACAACTTTTAACGGCTGACCACGGTCACGGGTACGGGTCTCTTTCACGACCTTCAAGTAAAGTCTCGAGTAGGCTAATTGCCGGTTTAAGTCACAAGTAACAGTGTCTATGAATTTCACAGTGGCCGCGTAGTACTAACGCACATATAAAGTGACCACTAACATACTTCTTGGTTCATCTGTCTATCATTTATACAGGTTTCAAAAGAAGGTTGGTTGGTGACGTTGATAGACTATGAACAGATATTTGAATCTACTTCAATAATCCTTCAAGTAACCATCGAGTTGTTATTTAGAAGTCTGTTTTCTATTGTGAAACTGAAAAACCATAAATGTAACTTTTATTAGGCGAGTAACTATAACTAGGAAGTAAATAATTGATACTTTACTAGAACACTGAGAAAAAAATACTGGGTCGTCATACTTAAAATACGTAGCAAAACAGGACACTATTACGCTTGTAACCGGCACCATGTTGCGTACGTAGCTTTCATTAAGTAGCCGACATACTTACATCGAGCTATGTAATTTACTTGCCTTTACTACGTACATAAGTAGCTGTTAGTATGTACCAGAAAAGACACAAAGCTATTAAAACATGATGCATCCTACGTATGGAGATATGTGGCACAGGTACTGTACTGGCTCGGGTCTTCTAAAAGCATGGTGCATCCTACGTATGTAGATATGTGGCACAGTTACTGTACTGGCTCGGGTCAAGTAAAAGCATGGAGCATCCTACGTATGTAGATATGTGGCACAAGTACTATACTGGCTGGGGTCTATTTAAAGCATGGGGCATCCTACGTATGTAGATATGTGGCACAGTTACTGTACTGGCTCGGGTCAAGTAAAACATGGAGCATCCTACGTATGTAGATATGTGGCACAAGTACTATACTGGCTGGGGTCTATTTAAAGCATGGGGCATCCTACGTATGTACTTATGTGGCACAGGTCCTGTACTGGCTCGGATCTAGTAAAAGCATGGTGCATCCTACGTATGTAGTTATGTGGCACAGTTACTGTACTGGCTCGGGTCAAGTAATAGCATTGAGCATCCTACGTATGTAGATATGTGGCACAGTTACAGTACTGGCTCGGGTCAAGTAAAAGCAAGGAGCATCCTACGTATGTAGATATATGGCACAGGTACTGTACTGGCTCGGGTCAAGTAAAAGCATGGAACATCCTACGTATGTATATATGTGGCACAAGTACCGTACTGGCTCGGGTCAAGTAAAAGCATGGAGCATCCTACGTATGTAGATATGTGGCACAAGTACTGTTCTAGCTCGGGTCTATTAAAAGCATGGGGCATCCTACGTATGTAGATACGTGGCACAAGTACTGTACTGGCTCGGGTCTATTAAAAGCATGGTGCATCCTACGTATGTAGACATGTGGCACAGGTTCCATACTGGCTCGGGTCTAGTAAAAGCATGGTGCATCCTACGTATGTAGATATGTGGGACAGGTTCCGTACTGGCTTGGGTCTAGTAAAAGCATGGTACACGTCCATGTAGTGGTGATGTCCATCATTCTTTACTATCCATGCCAAAACGGAATCCTGTGCAACAACCATACTTACGTGTAAGATGCAACATGCTGTTACTAAGACCAAGCCGCTACCTGTGCAACAGTTCTGCACAACAAACATAGAATGCACCATAAATAGTTTGTTAGACCTGAACTGTACAGTATGTCTGTGGATACACAATACTTTAAACAAATTCACATAACATTATTAATTATTTTATTATACTACTATAACTATACTTGTCTCTTGACATTATTGTAGGTACTTTAAACATTTTACTTTACAAGCGTTATTATGAAACTTTAGATAAGTTACATACTAGGTGATTGCACCAGCTAATGGATTTTGAAGTTAGAAGAATACAATTTATTTAAATTTCCATTTATTATCTTACTGTCAACTGATATACACCTTAACAAAACCCTTATCAAACTAATGCACGACAATCATACTTAAGTGACTACATAATAAAGCTGAGTAGCACCCAATGTAAAAAAAATACAAAATTCGGCTTGTTACGATTGTTATCACACTAGTTTATTAAGAAAATATCCTTCAGGTGGTTTAAACGCTGGGTACTTTAAATTAATGCCACCTTGCTGCCTGCCATATAAAATTTTCAATCAATTCAAACAAGGGTACTTGATGCTGTCCAACATTTTGCAACTTTTCTCCACCGCTCCACATTATTTCTTAGGAAATATAGGTTGACGTCGTAGTCTTCAAGCTCTGTAATAAAAAAAATGTCTCAAACATCGAGTATTCTGTTAAGTACTAAAATAATAACCAATTAAAAGTACTACTCACAATAACTATCGCAATTTTCTCTATCGGTATCATTGTTTACTGATGCACGTCTTGTTGAAGAATAGGATTATGTTAATGGTAATCTGAGTGTATTTTAACGAGTTCGTCACTCGGACGTTGCTTTCTTCTTCTCGTTATTAAGTTTCATTGAGCTTGCCGCTTGCGTTCTTTTTTTGCTGCTCCATCTTTTACAGCAAGGTAAGCTGAATAATATACGACTATTGGTTGGCCTTTTGAAAAAGCGTATCTTAAGCCAGTATGTAGAATTCTTCTGTATATAAGATTTTGAAGTTTCTGTAAATTGATAATATAAAATATGGCTAATTTTTTTCTTGAGCCTTTAAAAGTCATCCATCAGACTGGCCTTCCTTCATAAGAGCTCTCCCATCTGTCCCTAAAAATAAATTATTTACATTTTGATAAGTCATTGATTACGTCATTATGATACTAAATACAAACTAAATATAGAGATTAACAGTCCCCCCATCTCTACCCGTGGGAGTCGTAAGATGCGACTAAGGATAAGACGCCAAAAGGCAACAGCGATTTCTAAGGAACTGATAACTCACGCCAAGACTCTGCCAAGCGTTGGGATTAGGTATGGCAAACCCCCCATTATAGGGGAGGCTGTGTTCAGCAGTGGACAATCCGGCTGATACAGTAAAAGTATTTTACAAAGATAGCAAATTAACATACCTTATTGTACAGCTTGTAGTATCTACGGTGTTCCCGACAGACAGACCAAAGCAACCGTAGGTAAGCTATTCCTCAAATGGACACATACACAGCTCAGTTGAGAAGTTAAAACTCACTGGAACACTATACCTACTTGCATTTTTTCAAAATACCTCAATTTTGTGTCGCGAGATGCGGCGCGGAGCGCGCTTGGTTATGGTGTGGTAAAAAATAAATTTTATAATGGATATATTGACTAGGGATGGGCAGTATAGGGATATTCACATAATATCGATATATATAAGTAATTCGGTATTTGCCATACGATATATCGGACTGATTTGATGTTTTGGCAAATAATTATTCTATGATATGTACCTATCGATATTTTATAAGCAAAATATTAAAAACTAATTGTAAAGGTGGGTAATAACGATAACGAATCGAAACGAAAATGGCCCCGCTATACCCCTCACTCGCGCGTTATTGTTGCGAGTAAGAAGATTACCGGCGCCATTTTCGATTCAATTCGTTTCTTTATGAAATCGAGTTACAAATAATTATATTATGTTTATGAACATAAACACTACTAGTATATGATGAAAAACCAGTGTTTTTATTTTGAGGTTGTAACTTAATGATTGTTCATGTCTGTCGTTATACATACTATTTTATTATTAGAAGTCTTATTAGAGTACTAGCTGTGCCCCGCGGTTACACCCGCGAGGTAATGCACGATGATGAAAAGTAGTAGTTAATGCAGCGCCGCATTAACCTCCATACCATTTTTTTTCGAAATTGTTCCCACGGTTTGAGCTTGAAGACGTAACAAACATGCATATACACTCACAGCCTTTCGCCTTTATAATATTAGTGTGATGTTGGCTTAAAATCGATACATATGTGTGTAATGGGAAATAATTTCGTTAACAGGTTTATATTTATTTCTAAATATAATTACAAGCGAAATATATTTAACAAATTATTGGAGTAGTTGTAAAGTAGTTGGTTTAGGCATCCGACATGATATCGGAGGACGCGGGTTCGATTCCCGCCTTGGGCATAAAAGTTTGTACTCCAATAATTTGTTAAATAGGTTTATATTTAGTTTTTAACCCTGCGATAACTTTTATTTAGTTGAAAAACCTATATAACTTGGCTAACCATCTTCCTATTTTAATTCTAAATCAAGTTTTAGGTTTTATTATTTAATTACAAATCACTCATTGAGAAACACGATTACTAGTATATCTGATTCCTGTCCTGACTCTAATCCAAATGTACACGAAATGAACGACAACGATGATAATACTTAGTCAATAAGCTTTCTGTGATAAACATTTTCTGCGTAGGTACTCGTAAAGGAAAAAACTTATTAAAATAGATTTTGCGGAAAGTATTGGATATAGATAAATCGATTTTTATACTTCAAGAGATATATCGATAAATCTAAAATATCTATGCAACGACATGGGATAATCCCATCACTAAGCGTCAGAGAAGAACTCGGGAACCAATCAGTGGTCGAGAAAGCGTAGGCACATCACCCAATCACTATATAAGGTTCGAGACTGAGTTGTTCCTAGATAAAAAGGCGCGAAACTTTTTCGAGGGTTTTTAATGATACAGAATATTTACTATAAGTAGCCAGACTACTTATAAGTCGTATAACATAAAATATAAGTATTCTAGCTACTTATATAGAGTAAGCAGTCTATCTTTTGAAAGTAGGTACTTAATACTTGGCTTGGCTACTTTGCAGATAGGCGCGAAACATATTTGATCACGTTTCGTTTTTATGCGATTGTTACGGAATATGTACGAAGCCCACCTGATATTAAGCGGTAACCTCTTACTATATTTGTGAAGCGCTCTTAGCGAAGTTTGCTTAGCTGTTTTTAACCGATCAGCTTCGTTAAGCAATATCCGCTGCGGTCATGAGTTGGATGGATGACCGCTAGATGACATTACTACTGAACGTTCACGTGCTTCGGAGAGCACGTTAAGTCGTAGCGTCGGTCCCGTCTGTTTCCTTAGGATGGCATAAATTATGGGATGGTGGTAGGATATTTTGCGAATGCCCGCCTGGCTAGGTACCACCCTCAATTAGAAAATCTGTCGCCAAACACCTAACGGTATTTTCCGGCAGCTGTCCTTGAGAGTCAGGTGTGATAGTGGTCAATGGTTAATCTATAAGGCATAAAAATCAGATGCATTTGCAGGGAACTGCACCCATCACCCTGAGACATAAGTAAAGTTGATACTGTTCGGTCTCATGTGCCTGTAATTTAGAATCTTCGACGATTAATATGTCTTTATAATGAATGATTCACTGGCTCTCAAGGACTGAGCTGGGATGCTAAACTCTAGAATATTTGCTTGAGGTAGGTAGGTACCAACGTCGTAAAGGTCGCTATTTCTAAAACGTTAGTAATAATAGCAAAGTTGAATCAACTTATTGTTTGTTTATTGTTTTCCAAAAAAATATTATAAATCATCAAAACAACAAGTTGTTGTTGAAAAAGTTATTTGTTGTAAAGTGAATGGTAGGTATTAATTTGTTGTCGACGTTAATTACTGAACAAAAATTATGATGTTGGCCAAAGCTACCAAGTAGGTACTTACCTACTGTACCGACATAAAAATAACAACTTTGCCCAGGTTCTAAAAAGCGAGCTCTCTTTTGGAATCCTTTCGTGGGTAGTACCTATACCTGCGACCTTTAGCGTGTATCTATATTTTACCGATTTTGAAAGTCGATATTTTTATAAATATCGACTTTCTATAAATATTACAAAACTTGGGATAATCCATGCACATCAGTACAAGATCCCATGGTGCAGTAAAAAAAAAAAAGCCAATTTAGAAGGTGACAAATGCCTATTTATTTTTTTTCTAAACCGGGTAATGTTGACATTTTTCGCGGTTATTGGTAGGTTGCTAATGCTAATACGCTAAGCTATATGTCGATGATTAGATCCTTAAAATTGACGCTTGATTCTTGGTGAGGTCTTGTTTGCAGCGTCTGATACGGCTTTTAGGTAGATAGGTATTTAAGTTAAGTACTTTATGTGATTTGTAACATAAAGAGATAATACGTAAAGAAATGTTAGTAACATCGCATTTGTACACACATCCAAACGATTTGCAATATTCGATGCAATAGGTAAATAATGATCAACCATACCTACCTACTAATAAGTAGGTAGGTATATACGGGAATGAAGATTGAATATCGTACATTAGGGTTCAAATCCTTGAACATGACTGTAAGAAGAATGTTGTCGATAGTTACCTAAAATAAATATTTCTTATTATGACAATCAAAAAACATTTTATGTTACCTACTCATCAGGACTCTGTCGACGTGTAACTCGTAAATATCAGAATTGTGTACAGACGCCGGGTACTTAACATAACATTGTTGGATACGTTTCAGAAATAGGTATAACCACCATACAAGTACGTCACATACTTATAATGATTCGTCATATTTACTTATCAGGACTCTGTCTACGTATGACACGTATATAGCAAACTTGTGTACGGAGGCCGCGTACTTACATAACGGTGTTGAATACGTTACAGAAATAGGTATAACCACCATACAAGTACGTCACATACTTATAATGATTCGTCATATTTACTTATCAGGACTCTGTCTACGTATTACACGTATATAGCAAACTTGTGTACGGAGGCCGCGTACTTACATAACGGTGTTGAATACGTTACAGAAATAGGTATTACCTCCATACAAGTACGTTACATACTTATTATGATTCGTCAAATTAATTATCAGGACTCTGTCTACCTATTACACGTACACAGCAAACTTGTGTAGGGAGGCCGAGTACTTACATAACGGTGTTGGATACGTTATAGAAGTAGATATGACCTCCATTCAAGTACGGCACATACTTATAATGCTTGGACATATTTACTTATCAGGACTCTGTCTGCGTATTACACGTACAAAGCATACTTGTGTACGGAGGCCGAGTACTTACATAACGGTGTTGGATACATTATAGAAGTAGATGTGACCTCCATTCAAGTACGTAACATACTTATAATGGTTCGTCGTATTTACTTATCAGGGCCCTGTCCACGTATAACAAGTAAATGGCATTTTTTTATACGGATGCCGACTACTTACATAACGATGTTGGATACGTTATTGAAGTAGGTATAACCGTCATGTAAGTACCAACTTTGTATCATGCATAACGGTGTTATTCTTATTAGCTAGTAGCGTCAGACAAACAACTTATGTTTTAAGACTTTGATCAAATCGCAAAAAATATACAGCTTTCCCATAGAAAAAATTCATTCACCGCGACATAATAATATAATGAATAAAACACAACCCTTAACATGTTGGGAGCTAGTTAGGAATAACATTCTATATGTATGTGAAACAGTTACAAGATTTTTTCTCTCTGACTATCAATTTATATGTAGGTTGCATGAGATTTAATACTTATAATGTTGCGGCATATATTTATAATTATATTTTGTAAAGCTACGGTATTCACGCGTCTGAAGTCATTATAAAAGTAGAAGACGTACGTGTATGATACGTAGTTACTAAATCCGGGCAAGTACCTGTAACGTTGTTGTGTACTTATGTACGTATATATGGGATGACTACTTAATGTACTGGTGGAACATCTTGTTTAAGTATGTGACTACATTATAAGTACAAATTTCCAACGTCATTATGGAACATGGTGTTGCTCCTAAACGCTTAAGTACTCCTAACCATTACTAAGTAGCCGGCATCCATGTTACGTAGGCTGCACCCGTGGTAAGTAGTAAATTGAAAGCTCCTTACTTAAGTAGTTCATTTAAGTAGCTTTTTTTTCTCAGTGAAGGTCATGAAAGAGGTCCTTGAAATGTCGGGACGAAAATTATGATAGATAGACGCGATTTAAACCATTTAAAGTTGTTCCATTACTATTAATCTTATAGTTGAACAATTCTGTAATACAAATATTGTGGAAGTACATTAGATGGTGTCAGAACAAACAGGTATCTGTGTTTTAATCATTTTACGAACTCAACTTCCAACACGCACTTTCCCTAACACTAATTGAATTCTTTATACACGCCCGTATGTTTTGATTCCAGAACAGATCAGACCTTTTTTTGTATTATTGTGACGGAACAAGCTCTAGGACCACCTGATGTTAAGCGGACTAACCTCTGCCTATAACAGATGCATTTCACCACAAGTCACGAGTTGCACTGCGCCCGTCACTTTGAGACGTAGTTGTTAAGTCTCATGTGCCTGTAATGTGTTTCACTGGCTCTCAAGGACTACTGCTGGAACACACCGTTAGGTGTTTAGCGACAGATTTTCTACTTGAGGGTGGCAGCTAGCCAGGCGGGCGATCGCAAAATGCCCTTCCACCATGCGGTGAAGCTCAAGCCGGCGGTGGGGATCGAACCAGGGACCTGCGGCACGGCAGTCCATAGCTATTACCGCTCGGCCATCATTGCTTGAAAAAACGAATGAAGTCTTTACCTTTCATCAGTTCCATTCACACTCACCGTGTATACCTACTGGCTTTGTATATATTTGGTTTCTCCTACGTTCTGTTTTCAACGAACATGTTAGATCTCGTGAAAATAGAACATTCCAACCTCACCAATGACCATTTGACGGCAGTAGCGGCATAACGATCGAATCGCGCCATAATTTACATAATCCGGTGCAAATGGGACGGCAAAGCGCATAATATACTGTTATTCAATATTCAGTAGACTTGCCCGTAAAATATATCCGCAGATATAAAGGCTTTTACTCACAGACTGCGATTTAACGTCCGATACTTGGCACGTGATGAATTTGGAACCGGTTTGTTGTCGGGAAAGGAAGGGTGAGATTTAATATAGCTGTTATTTATACAAGGAGGTACACAGTTTACTGTAGATTTCGCTGGTATTATGCGGATTTCTCCTATTTGTTTGCATCTCTACAGCTTTTGCAATGCTAAATCGAGAATTCGGTGAATCAGTCTTGTCTTTTCAATAAGCACGGATCATAAGGAATTCTTAGTAATTGAAAGCTTATGTGATGATTTTTGTTCCAAATATTGTGTCAATATGCGCAATACTGCCTACGACTGTTTCAATACCACCCAGAATAAAGTTGTGAATTAGGACCTAGTGCTAATATGTTTACTTATAAGCATTTGACGTCTCATCATTCAATAGATTTCTTTTCAAATCGTCAAAATATATACCGTAAAAATAACATTTTACAAAATCACAACAAATTCACGACATATTAATATCAAGACTGAAAACTGCATTTTTGTCAGTTTATTTAAGTATAAACAGGCGCTATTGCAATAATTCAATGTTAGAATCAACATTTCTTATAGACATACATATATAGGGGTGCCGGGTTAAAATTGAACTTTGCAAGTATATCTTTGAGCCTAATATCTTTGCTTCTGGTTTGTTAGAATTTTTTGAAGCAGTGATGGCTCAGTGGCATTGGCTATGGACTGCCGTGCAGCAGGTCCATGGTTCGAATCCCGCCGCGGGCTTGAGCTTCACCGCATGGTGGAAGGGCTTTTTGCGAATGCTCGCCTGGCTAGCGACCACCCTCAAGTAGAAAATCTGTCGCCAAGCCCCTAACAGTGTGTTCCGGCAGCAGTCCTTGAGAGCCAGAAAAATTACAGGCACATGAGACCTAAAAACTGTAGGTCTCAGTGTGACGGGCACAGTGCATTTTGTCGTTGACGAAATGCGTCTGTTATAGGCAGAGGTTAGTCCACTTAACATCAGGTGGGCCTCGGGCGAGTTCCATCACAATCACATTAAAAAAAAAGATTTTCGTAAAACTACGTATTTACAAAATAATTCAAAAAATCTTTTTGTATGGAATTGTTATTTTGGTATATATAATAAATAATAAATCGAAAACCTGACCAAACAGAAGCATAGACATTAGACTCAGCAATATGCGTACAAAATTACGCCGCGTTTGAAAACTTGGAATTAAAAATATGACGGAACTACGTTTGTATGGAAAGCATTCTACTCTTAGGAATGCTTTCCATATTACTCTAACCTACTCTTAGGTGGGCCTCTTGCTAGTTCCTTCATAATAGCATAAAAAAATTAGATAAGCAAATCGGTTTGCATGTTGTAAGTATCAAAATGGAGAACTTAATATAGTCCGCTTATGTAACATAAGGCTAGACAAGATACGATCTCCTTGAGATTTAATATCAAAGAGGTACAAAGAGAAAATTCATATATTACAAGCCCCACTATCCACCGCCGCGCCGTGTTCTATCTACTAAGACGAAACAAGGCTTGTTCTTCACTTATTAATTTTTTAAACGAGGATCTTTGGATAACTTTGGAAACAGGTACAAGGACATATGACATTATATTGATTAAAACTGATTTGTAGGTTCAATGGCGTAGATTCGTTCGATATTGAAGCAATGATGGCCGAGCGGTAACAGCTATGGACTGCAGTGCCTGGTTTGATCCCCACCGCCGGCTTGAGCTTCACCGCAGGTGGTGGTGGTAGAACATTTTGCGAATGCTCGCCTGGCTAGCTACCACCCTCAAGTAGAAAATCTGTCGCCAAGCACCTAGCAGTGTGTTTCGGCAGCTGTCCTTGAGAGCCAGCTAAATTACAGGTAAACATGAGACTTAACAACTATATGTATCAGGGTGACGGGCGCAGTGCAATTCGTCATTTGTGACGAAATGCATCTGTTATAGGCAGGGGTTACCATTTAACATCAGGAGGGCCTCGAGTTTGATCAGCCACAATCACATAAAAACCAAAAAAACTCGGCTCTTAGTAATGATTATTGGGTTTTTTTTCAAATAAATTATCATTCGTAGTCCGGTGTTTAAAACTGTGCACGATAGTTGGCAATAGGGTTGTCACATTGCCATCGACGGGACATCGAGCAGTTAAAGTCAACAGCAATTGACTTTAACTGCTCGATGCCCCATCGATGGCACTATTGGCACTCATCAGATCTCACTAAAATTTTAATGGGACCATATGACAAAAACCATCTTTTAAAAGTAATAAAATCGTTTAAATCAGTATTTTTTTTCACCGGCGCGTTATGCATTTATTAACAAAATACTACAGCTACTGTAATAAAAGCATTCATTGACAATATATGAGTCATTGCAGACTCACAGGCAGTCCAAACGCTCCACCTACTACCAGTTGGCAGCGTGTCCAGCATGCTGGCAGCATTGCCTCGTGGATGCAATACTCATTCGTTGATCCAAATAGGTGCCAGCATTTAAATCACGCGTCGCATCGACCAAACACTCTGATAAGTTTTGGAAAATGAGGTCTCGACGTCCCCACGAACCCAACGTCTGTACACCAAACGGCTCAAATATTTAAACCATTCCTTTTTATTCTGTGCCCATACCGAAGATAGTATACTTGCGCCGCTTGAGTTGCTCCGCCGAAGTACAGAGATTCCCATCTCTTCCTTTTTTGAAGTCGGTTAAAAAGGATTGTAGTAATTATGTCGAAACTGTTTCGTATATTTCATGACTAGTTATATATTATATTACTACATTACACATATATATTATTATTATATCTACAATTAGTTATTTTCTGGCAACATGAATATTCTTAGTGGGTGGCATGAAATCTCAAAATACTTGTAGGTAGGTAACAAAATAAGTACATTGCAAATGCATTCGTTTATGCGAAAACATTTAGACTTGCATGCGTAAACTCATATTACCAATTTCGAAGAAACCTTACTAATAAACAACATAATACGCAATGACGACAATTTGTGTTAAATAAACAATTTTATAATGCGTGCATTTAACGCACGCATAATAGAAATATTGCACAAGTTAAAGAATTCTCAGAAATCTCTAGATATGTTATGCTTATTTGACACTTGCGTCGATTCTAATTTTAACCTATTTGGTTACCTACGTTTAATTTCTGACGTATATACATAGTAGGTACAGTTATTTTGCCTTTAGCTTTGAAGCTTTTTCTGCCGCTATTTTGTATGTTATTTCTGTTCCTGTGGGAGTCGTTAGAGAGGCGAGAAAGGTACCAAAAGGAGGGCTTCAGCATCTTCTAATGAATTACCATCTAATACTGCGATTTCCAAGACGCTTGGCAAGCGCTGGGATTATGGCAAAGCCAACGAGGGAGGCGTTTGTTCAAGGCAAGTTAAGAGATAAAAATCGACGATACAAAACAATAATCTAAGAAGCTTTTGAACTCAACTAAAATACATAAAAGTTAGTAATTTCACCCAGGAAGAAAATACAATAGAAATGACAGGGGCAGAATAACAATGAAGGAACTACAGTATAAGTTCACAAAGACATAGATACTGATATGTACATGTAGAGCTGACAAGGTGCACGTTGATGGCTTAGAAGACTGTGTCAATACGGACGCGTATAAATTTTACCATGTACCTACTTCAGCCGTGTCAGCGAGTCAAAGTTAAAGTTATTATTTATATATCATTTATTTATATCATTATAAAGTTATATATCATTTATTCAATTTAGGAGTTATATATCATTTATTCAATTTAGGCGTTATATATCATTTATTCAATTTAGGCGTTATATATCATTTATTCAATTTAGGCGGCTCTTATTGTGAAATATTACTGTCATTGCTCATTGTACTGTCAAGTAACCTGCGAAAGGAACGAGCAAGAAACTCGGAATCATTCTTTTTAAACGTCTTTTGACAATGTGTTGCAAACTATAAACGAGGTATTACTTATGACAGCTAACACTGATCCACCGGCACTGCAGTTCAGTGTTCTTTGTATGGATGGAACTCCATACTGCAGATAAACTACTCTATACTTCAACGCACACTAATCCCGCACTAGGGCTTCAAGTCTGCTATTCAATATGAATCTATAATGGACTCGGCCTGGTAAATTTTGATAGTTTTGGTCTACTAACCTCATATCGTTCATATGGAGTCAATATTGATTCAATCTCGGTTTCATATGAAAACGAAAAATAATAATAAATAAAAACGAAATTGTTTTCTGAATTACCTTGCTCTTCTCTTTTTATTTTTTGTTGGCAATATCGTCAAACCAGCCTAGATTCATCATAGATTCATATATTCATAAGGGATCAGCAGACTACCGATTCTGTCTTGAATGAATCTTGAATGCATCTATGTTGAATATGAACATGTAATTAGCAGACTTGGCCCCCAGGTATCCATAACTCGACCGTACCTATAGTTAGGCTATGCTCCATTTGTTCCTCCTTAAAGAAATAAGTATAATTTATGTAGTACTTACCCTGACCTCGCTATTGAAGGGACATTCTGGAGGCTATTACGGGAACCCCTATTAAAATCTATCGCAGCTGTACCTCGTCGCAGACGCATTCGATTAGCAAATACAAGTCTTTATTTTAGGCCAGTCAATATAATAGGCCGTAATAATGAACAGTATAAAACTCAACGCCGTTACTAAAATTGCATTCAGAATATCGATTATCTTTAGTTAAGGTGGGGTTGCAGTGCCTAACCCACTAAGTAACTGCAAGGCCAACCCCGTTACTTCCTAAATGTAATACGTTGGAAACAGGGCGTTTATCGTGTATTGTCACGGAACCCTAATTACTTATAGCCGCATTGTAAGTGAGGTTTGCGAAGAATTATTACTGAGACGTGTACTCTAAATAATTGTATGGTGTAACGTTGCAGATGTGGGTTAAATGGGGTGACGTTTAAAGACTTCCATAGAATATGACCTTGCTGCATATTTTTTTTCTTTTTACCTGATAAGTTAGCCTTTGACCACTATCTCACCTGATGGTAAGTGATGATGTGGTCGAAGATATTGTTCAGGCTAGAATTACTGGCTCTCAAAGACATCTAACTGAACACACCGTTAGGTGCTTGGCGACAGATTTTCTACTTGAGGGTGGTAGCTAGGCAGGCGGGCATTCGCAAAATGCTTTACCACCATGCTATAACTACTGCCAACCTAAGACAACAACCGGGACCGACGGCTTAACGAGCCCAGAAGCACAGAAGCGTTCAGTAGTAATGTCACCAGCAGTCACCCATCCAACTCATGACCGCGGCGGACGTTGCTTAACTTAGCTGATCGGTTAAGAACGGCTAAGTAAACTTTGCTACGAGCGCTTCTGACATACTCTTAAAGGGCCACCAAATCTATATTTACTTATATTTAGTAAAACGAGTAAAAACCTACTTACTCATCGAAAACATGCCATGTTGATATTGTCAGCAACAGCTTCAATAATATTATTGCTGTAATACTTTTTAAAATACAATACAATATTTACAGATAATAAATATTAACTTATTAGGAACCAGCTAATATTATATTTACCGGAAAGATTTCGACCAGTTACGGACTGTTTTGAAGTCCTTCGTCTGGGAGTCACAATTGCGCGAACCGACGAGCATGGGCCTCAGCGCGTAATAACTATAGCAACTAATCTATACTTATAATAAATATTTTCGTGTCGCGGCTGCTGCCAGCGGAGCGCTAACAAATTTGCTACACATCCAACAAAACAATAAATTTGATCAATGAAGGGTTACAAAAAAGTGAGGTTATGATTTTACAAATATATGTAAAACTCAAAAAATATGCATTACCTTGTAATAAAAGTGGTGGGAAAGGGAAGGGAGGACCTTCCCCTCCCCCTTTTGATATTTTTTTGTAGTGAGAACCAATGATATTTCTGGATATTTAGAAATAAAAATAATCTAGTAGAACAACTTCCACCCAAGGTTACCAATCTGTATATGTTACTCCTATAGCCACCAGGGATTGGTTGGATCTAGTTGTAGCCGCCATGCTATTGACTAAACCTAGTATCAGCCACTAGGGTTTGGTTGGACCTAGTTCTAGCCGGAATGATACCAGCTAGACCTAGTTCTACCCGAAAACAATTGGCTTATACTAGATTTAACCATGAGTAAATGGCTAATCCTAGTTCTAACCAGCTAAAACTAGACGTAGCCGCGCTTCGGGTTCTAGCCGTAACATATATACATGTATAATAATATGATTCCGTATTCGAGACTGTCACAATATGACATAATAGAGTCGGCTTACTCCTCTTTCCACCTGTACTTGTTTGCCCTAACCCTAGAGTGTTTGGTTAACCTTTCAGTGTTTCTGGCGGCTGTTTTTATTCCCAATATTATTAATGTTGTGCCAAGATCTAAAAAAATCTGTGGGTAGTGTGAATAATATAGTATTATAATAGTAATGGATGATAAATAAGAGCCAGCCCTCTCCCGTGCGAGTTCGACTCGTTCTAGTTCTATTTTTTATGTTATAATTTCTCAAGTCTATATAATATCAAGAATTAAGAATGGTATCTATAAATAAATAATGCTGGCAATGCTGCCAGCATGCTGGGCACGCTGCCAACTGGTAGTGGGCTGGAGCATTTGGACTGCCTGGTCTGCAATGACTTGTAGGTTGTCTAAACCCTTTTATTGTAGTAGCTGTAGTTTTGTATATAGTTCGTAGTATTTTATTAATAAAGGAAAAAAATAACGAACAGCGCTAAGCGAGACGTTAACGCGGGCGTCCCGAGCTCTCCTTGAAAAAGAACACCGAATGTGGTTGAAACTATAGTCGGAGCTATCTGACTTATTCACGTGAGTTATCCTGTATTATTTACCAAAATGAGTGAAAACCACGTTAGTTTTTATAATAAAATAAAGAACAGGTCTTTGAAAGCTATGTACAAAATATGAATGCATTGTTTTTCCCATGTTATGGAATCTCAATATTTTATATAAACTTACAATTACGTATCTTACTACAGTTATTTTTAGAGTTCCGTACCCAAAGGGCAAAACGTAGCGCTTTAGCGTGACTCCGCTGTCTGTCTGTCTGTCCATCCTGTAGGAACAGTATCCAATAAAACTCACTGTTTCAATTCACGGTATATTTCTGAATATCTTAAGGGTCGTTATAGGCTATTACTCCGTTTATAATCGAAGTAAGCTCTAATCGCTAAGCCCACATAACAGACATAATATGACTCTAATTTCTCCTTTCGTTGTAATTTTGTAATGTAATGGGCGGAGCATGCGTCATTGGAATAATTAAAATATTAAAAATACTATTTTTTTTACAGGCCGTTGGATATCGAAACCCTAAAAGATCAAGGCCCGAACCGCACTTGACTAGTTTTTTTTGTATCAGGAATGCCTCCTGCTGGTAGAATGAAAACAAACGGTCATAGACTCTGAGTCATGCGGGTCTCTTATATGTTTCCTTTACCATCCTTTTCCTTTTATCATTCTCCATGGTTGGTCGCCAATGCATTTAAAATAGCAGATGGAATTGCTAAGTTATGTCGTATTAGCATATAGACGGGGCTGACCGCGATCCGCATAAATTCATAAATACTCGATATTTCTGTACCATGCAATACGGATATCGTATACTTATAACATTTGTATTACAATATTTACTTGGTTAGCGCTTTGTCTATAAAGGAATGTGCATACTGAAAGGGGCATTCAGCTCTCGGAACAGTGGTAGGCATTTAGGCACTAAAGCTAGAGTGATCATATTTGGATATAAATATTTTTTGAAAAAGTTAGCCGTTATTTAGCAGTTATACATATGAAATATTGCTTATAAACAATATTTCATATGGATTACGCAATAACGCCTGCTCTGCAGATTACATAACAATATTACAAATTTATTATTTTTATTACCGCGGGTTCGAATCCCGCACATGGCTTTAATTTTTCCTCACGTAAATTTGTAATTTTGTAACTCCCAAATAGCATTCGATAATTCTTGAGAATCATACATAATTTTGGTACTCTCTTGAGACTCTGAGTCTTCTAACCAGAAAATATATATTTCGTCATTTCCACATGAGCGAAACCAGAGTAATTCCCTTGAATAATAAAAACTTGTATCCGCACAGAAAAACGAATGGGGGTGAAAGCTTTGCAGATTAACATAAAAACGTGTGAGGGTGATATATATGTACACACGCACACATGTATAAGTAAACAACGTTAAGATTTAAGGAAAGGTCCCGAATCTGCGTAATGCTGATGGATAGGCTCTTTTGTTTAGAAGGGATATTCATTACCTATTCATTAGGTAGGAATGTTACCGGGTAATGTATGTGACGATTGGATTATATATGATACTTTTTTAATCATCTTACTATTGTTTTTCTAAGACAGACAATTAATCCTTTAAAAAATAAACCTATAGTGCTTTCCATGTGTCCACAATGTTCATATATAATTCGAAATTGTCGAGTTTTACTGGAAGATTTTCATCAACTAAATTGACATACTTGTATAAAAAGAAACAATAGTTTTTGCTTCATGCGACATACTCGTAGTGTGAATTTTTATTTACGAATGAAATGTAACAAAACCGCGTATGGCATATATCTCCCTAATGCGCTGTATTTTAAACGAAATGAAGTTTTATTTATTGCCGCATAATACAAAATAAATACCCTTATTTTTATAACTCTTCATTCTGATACCTTTCGCCCCAGCTGATCAATCCTCGATGGTCCAATGGCACCCGGTGCGTAAAATCGGGGAGCATTGGTTCAGTTCAGGTGTAAATAAAATAAAATGAAATATGATTTTCGCTTCGCAAGCGTTAATGATTTTTTTAAATATTATTTTGACGGAACAAGCCCGAGCAGACAACAAGCAGAACCTGATGTTAAGTGGACTAACCTCTGTCTATAATAGCTGCATTTCATCACAAGTCACGAATTGCAATGCGCCCGTCACTTAGTTGTTAAGTCTCATGTGCCTGTAATTTCACTGGCTCTCAAGGACAGCTGCCGGAATACACCGTTAGGTGTTTGGCGACCGATTTTCTACTTGAGGGTGGTCGCTAGCCAGGCGGGCATTCGTAAAATGCCCTTCCACCATGCGGTGAAGCTCAAGCCCGTGGCGGGATTCGAACCATGGACCTGCTGCGCGGCAGTCCATAGCCAATGCCACTGAGCTGGCACTGCTTCAAGGCTTTAGGCTTGTAATCATATTTAGAAATAAATACCGAGTATAAAACAATTATTCAAATCAAATACTACCTATTTGTTCTGTCTCTGGAATACCTCGAAATCCAACGAAGGATTGATTAAATATTGATAAGGGTAGGGGTAGAGGAAGGGTAAATTAAAATCAAGGTCGAGGTACCTACAGTAATGGTTTAATCATAAGTGGATGTAATTTTAAACGGTGATATGGCCTCGTGGAGTGCCGGGTTATAATGTCACTCTCCCATTTCTACCTGTGGGTGTCGTAAGAGGCGACTAAAAGTAAAATACCGAAAGGTGGGCAGCAGCGCCTTCTGAGGAACTGATATCTTAAACTGAGATCCCCAAGACGCCTGCCAAGCGTGGGGATTATGGCAAACCCCCCTTGGTGTGAGGTTGTGTTCAGCAGTGGACAATCTGATACAGGCTTCATAACTTGTTGTAGTCTATATTTCTAAATAATTATGATTACAAGTACTACCGCGTTGAAAATCACACAAATAAATTATTGGAGCCCATTTTTTTTGTTCCGAACGGGATTCGAACCCACGTTCTCCGATTTCGCCGAAAGGAATAGGCATCCAGCGCGAAATCGGATTCCCGTCCGAGCCAATTTTCTTTGTAATATAATAATTTGTAAATATTATGTACTTTGTCTAATTTTAATGCCACCTTCAAAGTAGTAAGTAATCAAAATAATAGCCGCGCGTGTTACTAATGTCGGCATTAGCCTTGATTGGAGTTATCGTCCGAGCGTAGCAGTTTGATGCTAAAAGGCCTCTGAGAACAACTTTGTACCATTTAGAAGTTTCATACTACTAGCATGGAAAAGCTTTTTTACGACTCCGTAGTCTAATGAGCTTTCTCGTTATCTTATATCGTGATTACAAGGTAAAGTGTATTCATTCTGTAAAACATTTGGGATCTGGGAGGGGTTAGGTTAAGTTATAAACACATAAACTATCTTCTACTACAGACATTGTAATATTTAATAAATAAAAAATACTATATACCTTTATTAACAACAGACTAGAAACGAATTACAACTCTATAGCTACTACAATGAAATCATTTAGGCAATCTAAAGGCCTCCGGGCAGTCGGAATGTCCAATACACTACTAGCTGGCAGCGTGCCCAGTATACTGGCAACATTGCTCCGGATTGCAATGCTTATTTGTTGAGACAAATAAGTGCCAGTATTTTGATCACGCATCGCATTGACCAAGCGCTCTGAAAAACTTTAGAAAATAATAAAAAGTAATATCAGAGAGTGCTATTTATTCTTTCTTTGCTAAGCTACCTTCCTAATCACGGAGGTCATTTATTAAATGTGCTGTTAGTATGCTAGGTATCACCCATCCAATTAGGTGCTAGACCGATCAAGAGCGTATAAATGTTTGAACACTTGAAATATTCTTAAAAAACAAAAACTTCTTTAGAATACAATGTCTAACTCTCT
This sequence comes from Plagodis pulveraria, assembly GCA_963890685.1. Lineage (NCBI taxonomy): Eukaryota > Metazoa > Arthropoda > Insecta > Lepidoptera > Geometridae > Plagodis > Plagodis pulveraria. The sequence continues at coordinate 11,447,682 of OY982950.1, forward strand.
ACATGTTTATTTCATTTGTGGTCAACGATGTTGGTCTCATTCTTTTTTGTCACGAAGATCTTACAAGTAATTTATATATCTTAGAGAATAAGTTCAAGTAGCAGTCGGTTCAAAAACTTATAAAATTTAAAAAATAAAATGTTATTTTTTAAAACAAAAATAATTCATCTCAAAATCTTTCATAGGACTAGCAGAAGTCAACCCTAAGAGGTTGTTAGCAATTTACCAATAACCCTGTATATAAATATATCTATTATATATGCCTTTTTTAACAAAATACTACGAACTATATTCAACACTACAGCTACTACAATGAAAGCATTTCGACAACCTTTAAGTCATTGCAGACCCACAGGCAGTCCATATGCTCCAGCCCTACCTACACTACGTTCTGGCAGCATTGCCCCGTTGAATTGCAATTCTTTATATATTGAAATGACTGCTACTTGAACTTATTCTCTAAGATATATAAATATATAAATTACTTTAATTAGGTTTTCGTAACGTATCATGAAAAATATAAATTCTATCAGATTTGTAACAGGCGCAAGCTATGTAATTCTTCGCAATTTATTTGCCTTTTCTTACAGTTGTTGTATAAAACGTCTTATTTTAGTATAATACCTACATGCAACATGGTAACAGACACTACCTTGCGTGCAAAAGAGACTTTAATCGTGATTTAATGCTTGAGGCACTTAAGGCTGGAATGTTGAAGGGTTTATTAATGTTTATGAATAAACTGGGTTTTTTTATCCAACGACTTGTTCATCAATTGATGTTTGCGTACCATATATCCATACCAAACGTTGTTTTAATTCAATACATTAAAGAAAAATCTACTTTGTAAAGTTTTGTACTTAAAAGAGATTCGTATTGTGTGATCGTAGTTCCAAAACGGCTAAACCAATTTCGATGTTGGTATTTTTTTGTTTTCGTTTCTTAGCCTATGTATGGCGGAAATATTTGCGCACTGCAGCACGCACTGTATCTCGGGAATAAAGAATATCATTTGTAATCGTAATCTGATTTAAACTGAAATCGTTATTCAATTCTAACTCAGGTTTATATATAGGGGCTTTCAATAGTTGTTATTTTATGCCTGATAGGTTATCCTTTGACCACTATCTCACCTGATGGTAAGTGATGATGTGGTCGAAGATGTTGTTCAGGCTAACCTAGAAGTACTGGCTCTCAAGGACAGCTGCCGGAACACACCGTCAGGTGCTTGGCGACAGATTTTCTACTCAAGGGTGGTAGCTAGCCAGGCGGGCATTCGCAAAATGCCCTACCACCATGCTATAACAACTGCCATCCTAAGACAACAACCGGGACCGACGGCTTAACGTGCCCTCCGAAGCACGGAAACGCTCAGTAGTAATGTCACTAGCGGTCACCCATCCAACTCATGACCGCGCGCGACTTTGCTTAACTTTGCTGATCGGTTGAGAACAGCTAAGTAAACTTCGCTACGAGCGCTTCACTTCATACTTGTTTTGTTTTGGTAGTGCTCAAATGATTGAAACAATCCACCTATAAATACATATCTATTACAATTTGGCTGTTCGTAAGTTATCATAGACGAAATAAATCAATCGAAACCAAATAAATATAGATAAAACTAATTAAACTTATATAGTGTATTTGCATTTTCATTAACACACCTGCACCAATCAATCTCCTATCTCAATCACAGCTGTTAATACCTACTTTAGCATCATCTATATATCGTAAAAGAGTTAATAGCGGATGCAGAGGATGTTCTGATTTAATTTTATTGCAGTATTGAGACAATCGCGACTAAGAGCGAATATTCATGAGTTACGACGGTGATTGAACCCACGCGCATTTCTATAATATATCCCCGACATTACACCTACAAATATAAACTAATGCGTATAATAAAACGTTCCATGACACGTGTGTTACGTTTTAAGCCGCAACGGTATCAAAACATTCGACGACTTTACACAATTCACTGATAAATATTAACTAAGTGTCCAAGGCTTTAGTGCGTAGGCGTTAAAGGCCATTTTTCAATATTTACAAGCAGTTAAGATTTGTATTTGGTTTAAATGCGCTTTTTATCCGCTACTTACATATTCATGATTGATTGATCGGCTTCTCTAAAGCTAAGAGTTTCGTGTAGCCGGCAGACAAGTTTATTGCCGAACCACTTGCCGTAAAGTTGCGTTTATATTTACGATTCAGCTTTGGGCAATTGTGCCGTCCGCCGTCTGTGTAGCTAATTCCTCATTTCGATCAGAGTTGTGTTCTTTAGATAACTGGTTAACACACCTTATCCGATGTTTGTTTGTTTTAATACGTGACTACGCAGACTACGAAATTAATATATTAATTACGAAGCAGCTACGACCAAGAGACGGTATTCGTAGCGTAGTGCTACGTAGTGTAACATTTATTTTTAAATATATAATTAGGCTAATATTTTATCCTAACTTTTTATACAAACAGCATACCCTTATATAAAGTATACTTGGCGTGGGCACCGTACAGTCTGGCCTGGCAGCCTTGCGCCAGCTGCGGTGAACCGCACTATGCACGCAGTAATGGCAATGGCACAGAATAATAATAGTTTCAATGTGCCATCGCGTACTTGTGTTCGCAGTACATAAGGTCGATTACAATTTTAAGTTTTCAGACGTTTCGTCATACTCGTAATGTAGATAAGCGGCGATAGGCATATTATTATCTGATTGATGACGAAAGACTAGACTAGTGCACTAAAATTTTATCGATAGCTGTCAATTAACTAGGTTTGATGCTTCAAAAATATTGTCCTACGCTTCTAAGTAACTTATTATAAGTTTGTTTTCTTATGCTCTATGTATTTGCAGTACCCAGTAGTTTAGTATTATAATGCGAAATGTGTTTTTTTATAAGTTTATCTCGCTGAAATCGACAACTAATCATACTAATATTATGAATCAAAAGTTTCTGGACTGTGCGTATGTTACCATTGACCTCGGCACTGCAGAACGGATTTCAATTAAAATTAGCATATAAGGCTTAGTAGATTAACACAGAATATTTTTATCCTTATGTACAAAGTAGTTTTCGAGGGAGTGCTTGTTTGTGCCGTTTTGTTCACATCAAATATTAGTATGACTTAGCCATCTAGGGTGAATTGCATGAACTACGCAAGTATGTGCAAGGATCATCCGGAACATCGCACGCTACGTCGGCAAGGTGGCTTGCAATGACAACTGCCCGGAACACCGAAGTTGGCCGAACATCCACGAAGGAAAGACATTCATTATCACCGCGTCATTCTTCTCTTGTTGCACCCTTTGCACGCATCGCATTATAATAATTTGATAGTTCCCGCATTGAAAGTGAATTTCAAGAAATTGTAGTTTAAAGACAGTGCTGGAGAAAGTTAGCCCACGCGTGGGCACCTGGAGGAACGACTAGCAGGATTGGATCTTTGCCGGCTTTCGGTGAGTGCATTTACCCCTGGCTTTTCATTCTTTTATTTGATGTGGACTAGCTCATTCCCTAGGTTTCTATCTCCGTTATTGCATTTTACATAAAACTTATAAGTCACCCGCATCCGCATACACATAGTTTTTTGGCCCGTTACGAACCGGATATAACCAGCTAACGCTCACTTATTATCGTTGGAACATAACTTTCAATAAGTATCATACACATATATACCCATATAAATTATAACAGAAGCTACAATTTCGTATAAATTCCTTTAGAATATTAATTAGCACGTTACTGTACCTTTTAGTAATACCGTAACTTCGCAGTACGCAAAAATTACGGTACGCATATCGCTTATTTTTCGCATTATATCTATTAGTTGTATAAAAGTTCCATAAATTATACGTCTTTAACGCTTATGTTTGTTTAATTAATTACACCTAAAACATTACATTACATAAAATTACGCTTTCATTAAATAAATCGTCGTATATCGAAGCCGATTCTACCCACATTCCAAGTTCGTGTCGAAATCATACCATTATCTATTCATGTGATACAACTATATTTAAAAACTTTTTGAAATGTCTTCGGAGGCAAAAATAAAAATTGTACATGCTAAAAAAGAAGCAATATTCGCGCATATTAATACTTTATATAATTCCGCTAAGAAAATAGTGCCATCAGCTGATGTTGACACTAGATGTAAGCAGGACTTTTTAGCCGCTTCGTCGAATATTGACAAATTATATAGCAATTTCAATGATTTATGTGATCAACACAATACATTGTTATTAGAAGTGAACCCTAAACATGAACTTAACTTTAGTAATTGGAATGCATTTGAAACATTATTTTCATTCATCCAACATACTCGCTCGGGTTTAATAGAAACTCGTCGTGCTATCTCCGCAACTGATAAGCCTACCTCGAACAACTGTCGTTTGGCGCCATTGGATTTGGTAGATTTTTCTGGTAATCCTGAATCTTGGCCGCTATTCTATCATAGTTTTAAGACCAATGTTCATGATAACGCTTCATTAACTGACGCACAAAGAGTACAATATTTAGTGGGAAAGTTAAGTGGGAACGCCCTCAATGTGTTCGCAGGAATTATACCTAATGAATCTAATTATACCACGATATGGAATTCTTTAGTCGATAAATATCAAGATAAGAGGTTACTAGGATCAATGTACCTTAATAACATACTTGATATTAAACCTACTTCTAGTTCACCTACGCAATTAAATAACTTTATTGAACGAGTTAATTCTTCTATGTCCGCTTTAAAACAATTAGAAATTATTGATTTAACTGATTTCATTCTTACGCATCTCGCACTTAAAAAGATAGACACTCAATTAGTTCAAAGTTTTGAGCTATCCGTCCGCGACAAAGATATACCGACAAGTAGTGATTTAGTGAGTTTTATTCGTCATCATATAAAGGTGTTGGAACGCACGACTGCTGTACGGCAGAATGTATCCCAGCCGCAGGGGAATTCTGCAACTCGCTCACGTCAACCAACGTCATCATCAAAATTTACGCATACTTTTGCTATTACGGAAAATAACAAAGACAAACCCGCTTGCATGTTTTGTAACACTTCGCATCATATTCATTTATATCAATGCACAGCATTTCACAAATTACCCGTAAAAGAACGTTTTAATTACATTAAAAATAACAAACTGTGTATTAATTGTTTCAGTACAAAGCATACAACAATTAATTGTGGTTCGCATAACACTTGCAAACAGTGTCATAAAAAACATCACTCATTATTGCATTTTGATAATCAGCTAACATCGTACCGTAGTGACGGGGTTCAGAATGGATCGCCGGCGACGGTCGCAAACGCAATGGCTCGCGGCTCCGGTACGGACCGCAAGCTATCTTCTTGCGCGCAGCCAGCCACTATGCCACCGGCGCACACTAACATTCCAGATACGAGCGCTCCACGCGTTTCTGACGCTGCGTATAATAAACGCTCGGACACACTTACCTTGCATTCATGCAATAATAATATTCCTAATAAACAAACCCTAGATAAAACATTTGTTTTACCTACAGCGCAAGTATTTGTGCCTATTAATGGAAGACGAATTGTTATACGATGTTTGACAGATAGTGCATCTGAAAATAATATTATTACGCTCGCATGTTGCCATAAATTAAATTTAGATATTCATCCGCTTGTAAATACCTCTTTAAAAACCGTTGGGTCGATAGCGGCACCAATTAAAGGTTACGTATCACTCACTATTCAATCGCGCGTTTCTGACTCTCAATATAATTTGACGCTGCTAGTCGTTGATCATATTACTGATCAACTACCTACGCGCGTGGTCCACGCTTCCATGGTGGATTATTTTAAGGACTTACCACTTGCTGATGAATGTTGGAACTCGCCCGGGGATATAGACGTTATTCTCGGTGCTCAGATGTTTGCATTTATTTTATTAGGCGGTAAAATTATACCACCCTCGCTTACTCGATCAGCTGATTCTTCGGATACCGCTCGCTGTGCACCTTATGCTCTTGAAACAACGCTTGGCTATATTGTCATGGGAGAGATACCTGCTATCAACTCTGATAATATAGTCTGGTCCTTCGGTCCTTTGGTGAATGAACTAAATAATAACATCGTGAAATTCTGGGAGCTCGAAGAGGTGCCTTCCGTTAAGTCCATAAGTCCGGAAAATCGTGATTGTGAACAAATGTATATCTTAACAAAGTCAAGAAGTTCTTGTGGACGTTATATTGTTTCGCTCCCTTTTAAAGGTGACCCTATGTCTTTGGGTGATTCTTTCACGCACGCGCAACGACGATTCACTGCTTTAGAACGTAAATTTAATGCGCTTCCCGCCCTTCGTCAAGCATACAATGACGTCATCTCTGACTACATACAGAAGGGTTATTTGACGGAAATACCCTATTCTTCAGCTGCTATATCTGAAGGCTATTTTATACCGCATCATGCCGTTGTTCGTCCTGACAAGGCAACAACAAAAACGCGCATCGTTTTAGACGCTAGTGCTAAAACCAACACTGGCATATCGCTTAACGATTTGTTACACGTAGGTCAGAATCTACAGGCTGACTTATTTGCACTACTATTAAAATTTCGCTGTTTCAAAGTTGCCATAACTGCTGATGTGCAACAAATGTATTTGAGAATATATTTAAAAGAAAATGACCGCAAATATCAGAAAATATTGTACCGCTTTAATGAGACTGAACCTTTACGCATTCTACAATTCAATTCAGTCGCTTTCGGTCTTCGATCTAGTCCGTTTTTGGCAATGCGAACTGTTCGCCAATTAGCTGAAGATGAACGCGAACGCTTTCCTCTTGCTGCAGAAGTCGCCACTCAAGAACTGTACATGGATGATTTGACAACATCAGTACAATCTGTTAATGACGGCATTCGCTTAGCAGACGAGTTAGTCGCATTATTCAAAGCCGGTGGATTTAATCTTACCAAATGGGCTAGCAACTCGCCTGAACTTCTCGCTCATCTACCCGAATCACATCGCGCGTCTATTGAGTTCACTGACGACAGTGATACGTTGAAGGTTTTAGGCCTAAAATGGACACCTACTAGTGATACGTTTTCGTTCACTACATCCAACGCTTCAGTAGGTAACACGAAACGTGCAATACTGTCGACTATCGCTCGTTTATTTGACGTGCTCGGATTCGCTGCGCCTGTCATACTTTATGCCAAACTCTTATTGCAAGAGCTTTGGCTCGCAAAGGTAGAGTGGGATCAGGAACCACCTGAAAGTATTGTACAACGTTTCATTCAATTTAAAAATGAATTACCACTGCTTTCGAACCTGCAAATACCTCGTCATTTAGGTATTTCAGCAGGTTGTGTCATTAACATTGTGGCATTTGGAGACGCAAGTCTTAAAGCCCTCGGATGCGTGCTCTATTTACATGTGACACACCCAAACCGCGACATATCAGTCCATTTGATATGCTCCAAGTCGAAAGTGGCTCCACTCAAGACAGTTACGCTAGCAAGGCTCGAATTATGTGCTGCGCTACTTCTCGTTAAACTTGTTAAACAAGTACATATAGCATTAAATGATCGCTATCCCATAAATAACATTTTTGCATTTTCTGACTCCACTATTGCTCTGACTTGGATTCAGTCATCTCCGCATCGATGGCAGACATTTGTTGCCAACCGCGTTAGTAAAATACAGGAGCTTCTACCTCCTGATCGCTTTTTCTACATAGAAGGAACAAATAACCCTAGTGATGTCATATCACGAGGTTTACTACCCTCGCAATTGAATGACCACCCGCTTTGGTGGCATGGTCCATCATGGACTCGTCTTCCAACCGCTGAATGGCCTATCGTGCCATTTGATACTTCTCGCTCTGAAGGTTCTATACCTGAAATAAAAAACACTGTTACTCTTACCGCTATATCCAATGTGGATAACTCACCGCTTCTAGAGCTTGCTCTCCGGGTATCTTCCTGGAAAAAATTGTTACGCATTACGGTTTACGTTCTCCGCTTTGCAGGTAAACTGCCTCGCTCACCTTCAATTGAAGTATCTGACATTCAGGCCGCAGAAATGGTAATTCTTCGCTATTTACAAAGTAAATACTTTGCTGATGAAATCAAAAATATAAAAAGGGGCAACTTACCTTCGCCTGCTTTAAGAAAACTTAATCCATTTGTAGATAATAGCCATGGACTGATCCGTATTGGTGGCCGGTTGACTAATGCTAATATACCATATGAAAACCGCCATCCAATTCTGCTTCCCCGCCGACATCATATAGTTGATCTAATAATTGACGATTGTCACCGCTCCAATTGTCATACTGGATCACATCTGCTCATGTCTTTATTAAGACAACGTTACTGGATCATCTCCGCTCGTAACATTATTCGCCAACGAATACGCCAGTGCAATTTTTGCTTCAAAGTTGCGCCTATGCATCCATCACCTATAATGGCTAGCCTTCCTCCCGCACGCTTGCAAGAAGCTAAAGCTTTTACTAATACTGGTATTGATTTTGGTGGTCCAATACATATTACTCTCGCGCGCAAACGTGGTGTTAAAAGCCAAAAGGCTTATATTTGCCTTTTTATTTGCCTAAGTACGAAAGCCTTACACCTAGAAATTGCATCAGATCTCAGTACAGAAACGTTTTTAGATGCCCTTAAACGTTTTCTGTCTAGACGAGGACCAGTATCGTGCATATATTCCGATAATGGAACCAATTTTATTGGTGCTAAACGACAATTGGATGAGCTATACACTTTCTTGTCTTCTAAAGACACTTCCACCGCATTCCAAGCTGAATTAAGCAATCGCAGGATCCGTTGGGTCACGATACCACCTAGAGCACCCCACTGGGGAGGTATTTGGGAAGCTAACATTAAGTCTGTCAAATCTCACCTATTCCGCTGTATTGGCAAACAATTATTGTGCTATGAAGAACTTTTAACAGTTTTAGTCCAAATTGAATGTCTGTTAAATTCGCGTCCATTGTGTTTGCTGTCCGATGAGCCACACACAATTTTAACACCCGCGCATTTCTTAAATACAACACCTTTACAATCGTTACCTGCATATGAAGTTGATAAATTAGTCAGTCTTTACAATAGAAAGAAGCTTTTGGACAGTTTAGTCCAGAGCTATTGGAAAAGGTGGCACGTAGATTACTTACACACACTTCAATTGAGACAGAAATGGAATACTCCTGATGTTCCCATTCAACCAGGTACACTTGTTCTCATTCATCAAGATGATACGCCGCCACTCAGGTGGCCTACTGGTATAATTGAACAAACATATCCTGGTAAAGACGGAATAATTCGTGTCGCGTTAGTGCGTACTGCAATGGGCATATTCAAGCGTCCAGTTGTAAAGTTATGTCCCCTTCCATCTCAATAATTTACTCTCTTTGTCCTCATTTGTATAAGTTAATATAGCATAAACCTTTTACATCCGCATAATGTATAAATTTATATCCGCATAAATATAAAATATATTACCTACTACATTTGCAATAAAATTATATCTGCATATTTATTATACTCACAACGCGTCCATTTTTGATCACTTTAATTTATTGTCGCATTATATATACATTTTCACATTGTTTTTCCGTTGAAAATCTTATAGACTTTCAAGCCGGGGAGGATGTTTGTGCCGTTTTGTTCACATCAAATATTAGTATGACTTAGCCATCTAGGGTGAATTGCATGAACTACGCAAGTATGTGCAAGGATCATCCGGAACATCGCACGCTACGTCGGCAAGGTGGCTTGCAATGACAACTGCCCGGAACACCGAAGTTGGCCGAACATCCACGAAGGAAAGACATTCATTATCACCGCGTCATTCTTCTCTTGTTGCACCCTTTGCACGCATCGCATTATAATAATTTGATAGTTCCCGCATTGAAAGTGAATTTCAAGAAATTGTAGTTTAAAGACAGTGCTGGAGAAAGTTAGCCCACGCGTGGGCACCTGGAGGAACGACTAGCAGGATTGGATCTTTGCCGGCTTTCGGTGAGTGCATTTACCCCTGGCTTTTCATTCTTTTATTTGATGTGGACTAGCTCATTCCCTAGGTTTCTATCTCCGTTATTGCATTTTACATAAAACTTATAAGTCACCCGCATCCGCATACACAGTGCTATTCTATTCTTCAAATAGGTATTTTACATATTTTTTCTCAACTACGTGATTAATTCAGATGATGGTGCGTGAGTTAGGATACTGTTAAATTTTCGTAATGACGAACATTAAATTACTAGGGTGCGATTATTGGAGCGCATTATATGCTTAAGCTATAGAACCTGCAATTACGCACACTTTTTCTGCCCATTAAGTTTATGTGAACTAATAAGTAATATTAGTTGAGTTAGCCTTTGATCTTTGAGAACAGACCATAAGTATAATTATCAATAAAAGATACGAATAAGAAATTAAAACTATAGTACTCGTCGTTACATTTTGCGCTAGCGTAATTATGTAGGTTATACCATTAGCCTGTTGTGTTTTGTTTTGTAGGCTCCCACAGTAAGCAATTTCATGCGCTTCTAAAAGTAATGCTTGACGAATTGGCGACTCTTTTAAAATAGCGTTCTTTCGCCGAAATACCCACTCGTAAAAAGTAGACGTTGGCAAAAACTCATTTAATTTAGCCACGACGACTGTCAATTCACGGAACCATGTTTTTGCAGTCGTAATGAGTGGCCGGCGACGACGCAGGCGCAGGCGCAGTGGCGGTGTCACACCACAATACGCGATCGCAGGAAACCATAATTACTGCTTGTCCTGGCATAATTATCAGTAATAACCGAACATATACACGCATTTTCATATATATTTAGACGTATTTACGAACAAGACATTTGCTGTCGGAGGCTGTTAAACATAACTTCTATAATGTGTGTGCTTCATACTGACAAAAAGTCCAATAAAATTTTTAATGAACCATCGATTGTCTTCTCTTATTCAGGATATGAAACTGGTAGACGTATCGTTGTCTGCCGTAAATCCTAAAAGTTGAAGAATGATGGTCACCCTGGGAGTCAGCCTTGAACTTGGCTAGCTGTCGGGCGTCGCTCTCCGCAACTACAGACATTGTGCCAAATGTAATCTATCCGATATAATGTATTTGCATCGCTCGCTCATGACACGAGGTTTAATGAACTGGTTTTGGACACCCAACGTTTTAACAATTTATTAAATTTAAAATGACGGTGCGATAACTTGAGATACTTGAGAGAAAAGGCGAACATACTAAAAGTATAAGTAAGTAAACTTATGGTTAGCGAAGTGTTGGTGATTACGTATGTACCTAGGTATTTCAAATTAAAAGTATTTCAAAAATTGATTCGCTATCATCACCTTACCTTATTCTCGCGCTCGTCCGGAGTCGAACCAAATATTGAACGGCTTAAGTTCACTCAATGTCGATATGTTGCCTCCCCGGCTATAAGAGGGCCTTTCCTCGCCCAAAATCCGGTGGAGCTGTACGAACGGCAGCGGTAGACAGCATAGATCTACGTCTCTAAGTCCTAAAAAGATACGTTGCAGGGTACATCAGTGTGCGCCATCTCTTATTCTTATTCCGAAACACTTTTGCATAAATTAATATATCTGTCCAACCTGCTGAGCTCACTTTATTCATCTATGAGAGCCACGCCTTATAGATGTTACTTATTTAAAATTGAGGAGAACAGTCAATAGCGCAATTTAAAGCTTTAATACAAAACATAGTTGCCTAGAAAACTCCATTACAGTTTTTTTTATGTTATTGTGATGGAACAAGCGCGAGGCCCACCTGATGTTAAGCGGTATCCTCTGCCTATAACAGATGCATTTCATCACAAATGACCAACTGCACTGCGCCCATCACCTTGAGACATATGGTGGAAGGGCATTCGCAAAATGCCCTTCCACCATGCGGTGAAGCTCAAGCTCTGGGATTCGAACCATGGACCTGCTGCGCGGCAGTCCATAGCCAATGCCACTGAGCCATCACTGCTTCAAAGTATCATAACCTTCATATCAACCAATGAACATAGGTGCGCAAAATATTAAAACATTGTATGCACGCCGTGTTCACCCCTTTCACTCAATTTGAATCGATAGAGCGTTCAACTTCCAGACACAAAGTCTACTCTGTTATGAATATTTCATACCTAAGTCATGCTTGTGATAGGCAGAATGTCTTTAAATTATTCGATGTAAGTGCGTGCTTTGCGCGTAGGACTCTATCTATTCTATGTAAAGCATCGCGTCGCTATGGCATTTTGAAGTCCTGTCACAGAGTAGATAATAGTAACATAGCTAGTTCTGATTCGATCGCTGGATCGGATAATTATAGGGGTTTTCTGACAAATTGGCTGCAATCTGTAGTCTGAAACAGTGTGGGGTAGATGGCAAAGGGCGCAGCCTATTAGATATGTGTAATACGTTTAAATGGTTTATAAGTGAGAGGTTCTGATTTTCAGTTGAAAGTTAAGATTAGTTTCTTTATTAAAGTGGGTTAAACACGTCGCGCAAAAGGTGTTTTTAAATTTCGAATAAAAGAAAAGAAAATATTATTTTATCATGGTTTACACATTTTTAGGTGATGCTATTTGTGTTTGTTTATGGAAAAAATTCAATGCACAAAGGCAAGATATTTTTTACCTTTGTGCATTCAGTTCACTTTGATTGAATCGGATGTTTGCATAAAATAATAGCGCTATTCTGAAGAGACACCATTGAACATAATATTTTATAGATCATAAAAACGGTTTACGGATTGTATTCTGATATCGCTAAACTCTATTTAATGTGTTATGACAATGACAGAAGAGCTAAGCCTCGGTATCGTTCATGCTACATCCAATATCAATAACAATACTGGAGCTAAGGCAGTAAATTGTACTCTAGTCCCGTATTGAATAGATGCATAAATCTACTGAGGCGCATCACGATTCTACTACGAATTATCTATTAGGAAAGCATATAAACTGACATTTGCACGATATTCAATGTCTTTGAATAACCGTTTTATTATGATATGAATCTTGTCAAGAATGACTGGAAGAGCCTTTTGTCACTATACTCCAACGGAATGTTTTAGTAGAAATATTTAATGTTGAGGCATATTGATAGTTAACATAGGAAAAAAAATCTACGTCAAGCCGAATTATTATTTAACAACGCATCTCTGAAACGCCAACAAAATAATAAAAAGTCAAGAGTACTGAAGATAAATTATTTTAAATTCTACAGTTTTTTTAGATTCTACAGCTTTATTTGATCACCTTTAAAACTTAATGGTCAGTAGACTATTTTATTTTAAGTAAAACTTAATCAAATATTAAATCCATATTTTTTTATCGCTTTAAATTGGCACAAAGTGCTACAGTGAGAGAATGTGCGATTTTCAACACGCCGGCACGGCACCGGCTCAGTAGCTGGAGAAGCAAAAATGATTTTCCACTTAACGGCACCTGCAATGGGCAATTTTCCACTCACACGGTACTGGACCGGTGGTGACAGTCCGCCGGCGCCCGTGCCGAAGCCGGGCGTTCGAGTGGAAAAGCACACGAGTTGGACCGCAGAATGAGTGGATACAGTTCGTTTTATCAACTACTACTGCTGCCTATGTAAGCGATCATATTTTACATTTTATTGTTTTACTGTAGGTAACGTTCAAAGACTATAAACCCACTGTGACTATGATATGTGGTATCATTACACACACATTAAGACCTAGTGTACAAACGAGGCCTTCCCGGACAAATGAGCATCAGTAATTTAATGTGGAGGGGCGCACTTTCATGAGTGAACAAATGTACTAAGTGTACAAAATAATAACAAATATTACTAAAATATTTTATGAAAACATCAAATTAATAAAACATTTTAAAAAACAAAAATATCGAGAAATTCTCATTCTCATTCTCGATCGTGCGCTGCACGAAGCATCCTCAGGAGGTCTTGACTCTACGTCAAGACCTCCTGAGGATGCTTCGTGTAGAAGCGAAACGCGTCGAAAATTCTTCCGGTTTGGCTGCGTGGCGTTTGTGACGTCACGTCGGCTTAACAGGAAAATTAGGCGGAATTGTCACTAGATATATTTTTGTATTTTTTAAGTGTTTTATTAAAATATTAATTTGATGTTTTCATAAAAGATTTTAAAAATATTTGTTATTATTAAATATGGATTTCCGCAAAGTAACGCCAGAATCTATTTATTATCTAATTATACATGGTTAGATACACAACTTTTCGTTTGTTTTCTTCTCTATCCAAGCGATATTTGCACCAAGACAGGTCCGCACTGTAGTTTTGACCATAAACTCCATTTTACCGGAAATTTAACTTGAACCATCAATGTGATGATGATGAGTATCTGATATGCTCGAAACCCGGGTCGACATATTCGATCCTCAACGTGAGTGTTTTTGCCGGTTTAATTTATAATATTTGAATCATCAAGTTCCGTTTAAGATCTATTAGTTACAATTTAAAAAAGCGCTTTTTTCTTTGTATACAATTTTATCTTATATTCAATAAATCTACACTTCTGCACATATATTATAAAGAGAAAATATTTGTATTTTTGTATGCAATGAATATACTTAAAAACTACGGGACCGATTTGGAAGAAATTTGATATGGAAATAGTTTGAGATCCCCGCAAAAAGAGGTTAATGGTTTTGAGCGATAACCAACATACGCGCGGGCGGTGCCGCGGCCGGAAAGCTAATGTTTTATAAAATGATTAAGTTACTCACTTGTACTGGCTAACACATTTAAGTTATTAAACATTTTATTTACTACTCTGATGTGGGAAAATCTTCGAGGGTAAAACTTATCCTTTCCACATCTTTACAGACCCACCAACTTATCTGTTCAGGTGGCAGAAAGAGAACTACAACATTCCTTTAAATTGTGACAGTTTGTAGTTTATTTCCATGACCAGTAGCGCCCTCGAAAACTGCACAGTTAAGTTGGTGGTACTATACTAATAAAGGGATTTCCAGACCATCTTCTTATCAGTGACGTTTTAAGAGGCGGTTTACCATTATTGAATAATAGTTTCTACTACTGAAAGAAGTCAATGTACGCTACTAATAACCCTACATGTATTGCAGACCTACAAGCAATGACAAAAATATTTTGATAAAATTTACTGGAAGTCTTTGTCTCGTATGCAAATTTTATTGGACCTTAAAGTTCTTTATTAGTTTACTTATACATTTTCACTAAAGAATGAGTAACAAATTACTGACCATTAGCATAATTGACACGATGAAATAGACGTATTTCATAGTTTTTCTTCGTTTCAGGGCCAATATGCGGCGGCCAGTGTTGCGGGCGAGGTCAAGAAGTGCAGCTGCGAGCGTCATTGCGGCGCACTGCGGAGGTTGTCACCGCTAGGTCCACGCGGCGGACGGCAGACCTTCTCTTATCTACGAGACGGACGCTACAACGTAAGTACTACAGCTGCTGTTTTTTTTTTATAGGTAATTTTAAGACCTATTTCGGTAATCACCTTAGACAATATAGCTAAACTTTTCAGGAGAAACATAAATCTGTTTTACTATAATTCATGGGCATTATTTATATTGTAAGGATTGTATATGATTCTAATTATTAATAGTACCTTATAGGAAATTTGGCCTAAAGACCAAGAAGTGGTGACAAAGGATGTTTCACAAAAAATTTAAGAATACACATCTAGCCATCAGTTGCTGTCAGTATATTTACTGTACTGGAACAGCCGGATTTTCTACTGCTGAACATAGCCTCTTCCATCATGGGGGGGTTTGCCATAATCCCTGGCAGGCATCTTGGGGATTGCAGTGTGAGTGATAACTCACACTGCAATACCCAAGATGATAAGTTCTTCAAGAACTGATAAGTTCTTTAGAAAGCGCTGCTGCCCACCTTATGGTGTGACTAGTCACTCTTACGACACCCTCGGATACAGTTGGGGGGGTGACAGTCTAGCCCAGCAGCCCACGGGCAGTATATTTCAGTTCTATTATCTATCTAGTAAACATTTTTTTAGTATATATTATTCACGGAAATTAACGTGGTTTATTAATAAAATCTTTACCTGACTGCACCGCGCGCTCTCCGTCCCATACTTCTCGCAGCTATCCTTAGTGAGAGAGCCAGTAATTCTAGGTTAAGCATGTTAACACCTTCGACCATATCATCACTTGCCATCATTTAAAAGAAACTTACGAAGACGGTTAAAATAATGAGAGGTGTCTCTATGGTGGATAGGATCTAGAGATGCGGGTCCAATTGCCGCACTAAGTGAACATTATACGTTCTAGTGTGAATATGTTAGTAGCTTAGCATACGATAGTAATTATACCACCCACCCTCAAGTAGAAAATCTGTCGCCAAGCACCTAACGGTGTGTTCCGGCAGCAGTCCTTGAGAGCCAGCGAAATAACAGGCAAAATGAGACTTAACAGGTATGTCTCAAGGTGATGGGAGCAGTGCAGTTCGTCACTTGTGATGAAATGCATCTGTTATAGGCAGAGGATACCGCTTAACATCAGGTGGGCCTCGCGCTTGTTCCGTCACAATAACATAAAAAAAAAAACATTGAAAGGGTAGCGATAGTTTCTAAAGTAAGGGTTTGATAATGCAGTTCCTTAGGTCACACAAAGTTCAGTAGTCTGATTGATCCCCTAAGACGCAAGACGACTTTATTAACTAATTGATTTGAGAAGAAAATTCGTATTTCCTTCCAACGTATCGATGAATAGAAGGTTAAAGCTGCACTGTTTCGAACTGAGTCATGAAGGTTCAATTTCTAATGTAAGTGAAAATTTTATGCTCCATAAATATATAATAAATAATAATTTATTTTGCATAAAGTTCTTAAATTTTAGTTAATGAATCCATAGGCTCCCGAACTAGTGAAAAACTGTGTTTCGGTTGCCAGTGGCTTCTCCTATCTAGATTATTTTGATGTTTTGTAATAATAATATAGTAGACAATGTACGTAATTCTTTTTTTTTTTTTTTTTTTGTTATACGGGCGGTTTGCCATTATTAACCAAATACTACAAACTATATACAACACTACAGCTACTACAATACTACAGCTACTACGGTAAAAGCATTTGGACTCATAGGGAGTCCAAATGCTCTAGCTCACTATCAGTTGGCAGCGTGCCCAGCATGCTGGCAGCATTGCCCCGTAGAATTGCAATGCTTATTCTTTGAGCCAAATAGGTGCCAGCATTTTGATCACGTAATTCTTATGTATCACAAAGTGATTACAATTAAGGTTAGAACAAGGTTCTAATTCTGTTTGTTAACGCTAAAATCCAAATTGATATAACACATAAAAACGATAATTAAAAAACGGTAATGTACAATACAACAACAATGCACGTATTTTACATTGTCTTCTTCAAAATATAATAATAATAAGTGCGTTATTGGTATGAAAATTTAAACCGAAGATAACTTACATGAAGTTGTCCGAAATATACGCTCTACAAACATACCTAAGCCAAAAACTACGGCAACTTATAGTCATTATTTGAATAAAGCTGTGCTCTTACATGCAAGCACTCATTTAGTTGCAGTAGAACTCTTAATGCGAGTTGGTCCGGCTAAGTACTGCCTATTGCTACCGCCAAGCAAATTACTGTGTTCTGGTTTGCCGGTGAAATTAGAGGCACATGAGACTTAATAACTTTATGGCTCAGGGTGATGAGCGCAGTACAGTTCGCCACTTGTGACGAGGGCCTCGAGCTTTTTGCATCACGAATGCACAAAAAAAAATGGGGGTATTTTTAAGATAAATTTATACCAAGACAAGAAAAATTAGGACAATACGTTTACAAAGACTATGATTAACATATAAAGCAATGGGAGTTAAATGTAAGTGTTAATTTTTTTTTTATTCCATACTGGGCAGCACTTGACCACTATCTCACCTGATGTTAAGTGATGATGCGATCGATGATGGAGCGCGCTTACCCAGAAGATACCTATTCACTCGCGTTTTGAAGACCCCCATATTGTACTTAACCGGAAACACAAAATTTACAAATGTATTACTTAATTAAATTTGTAAAATGGCAGTATAATCAGCGGTCTTGTCGCTAAAGCAATCTCTTACAGACAAACTTTGGATGGACAGGACAACAAAAACTTGTGAACGGTAGTGTGCAACCAAGAAATCATAAACTTAAAAATAAAATCAATACGCATTATGCATAGTACATAATAATATATATAATAAAATACATACCTACATAAATGCAATATATTATACATAATATTAAATGTAAAATTATATATAAATTACACATACATACATTACAAACGTTTACATAAATAATTTAATTGGGATACCTAATTATTTTTTCTTATGAGTTATGACCAAATCGTACTAAGCAAAGAAAATCAGATGTTATATAATTAATCACCTTCAAAAAAAGGAAGAGGTTCTAAATGTGAATGTATTTTTTAGGTGAGTTTTTTTTTTAATTCGATAGCTGGTGATTGTCATTTTGTCCCATTATATTTTAATAAGTTCTGACGAGTAGTATTTCAGTTATCCCTAGTAATTATGATAGAAGTCGTTTTTTTTTTGCTAAAGTTTTAGTTTGTTGTGCATAACAGAATGTATATTAAACAAAGTATTCATTTGGTGTCAATTTACTATAAATGATACAGTAGTAGCGACGCCGCTCCTGAAAATATTGTTTGTTAGACTTGCTTCGAAGTTTGGACACTTTAAACAGAAACTAGTTTTAAAACAATTGTATTTCAGGAGTCATTCCGGCGCTATTTACATTTTATCAGTTGTATTCCTTCTGTTATTTTGATTCTTATCTTCTACTTTGGCGTGGCGTGTCTGTGTTTAAAGTCTTGTTTACATGCGAATAATTGCACAGACTCACGCAACGTTCCGCAACTTATTATTTTAAATCTGATACTTTAATCATTAACGTAACCACCGTAATTATAAGAGGAACTTAAAAAACGGGGTAAATAAAAATATTACACTAGATTTCAGTCGTTATAGCATGGTGTTCGGGTATTTTGCGAATGCCCGCCTGCCTAGCTAACCCTCAAATCGAAAATCTATCGCCAAGCACCTAACGGTGTGTTCCGGCAGCTGTCCTTGAGAGCCAAGCTAGGTTAGCCTGAACAACACCTTCGACCACATCATCACTTACCATCAGATGAGATAGAGGTCAAAGGCTATCAGGAATAAAAAAAAGAAATTTGGGGATTTTAATATTGTTATGTTTTAAATAAACGCCTGCTTTGCGGATTCGAATCCCGCGCACATGACTATAATTTTTTCTCTCGTTAATTTGCAATTTTGAAATGTTTTTGGGTTGGTGTTATATATGTTGTATGGGTACCTATAACCTTTTACAGACCTGTTCAGTATGAAATGACTTGTGGAAGTCGGCACATGCTGATTCTAAATACTGACCTCACATTATCATGGTCAGATTTCACGAGCTATTTCATAATTTTAAGTAATTGAAGTCAGTTCAGTTAAAAATAATATGTTAGTGATCCATACTGTTTACAAGATAATTACATATCACATGCCTAAAATACTGTTCACCATTGCCAAGAGATATCCGAAATAACTACTGATTTAAAGAAATTTATTTTATTTATTATATAATTGATTAAATTTCATTTTTCTGTTTATTAGACACAATTATATCACTTTGGGTTGATTCGTTGCCTAAATTAAATGAGCGTTTTATATATATTATATTAGGCACAGTTCACACGGTACAATTATTCTTCGGGGTATGATCATTTAGAATGGTAACCAAACCTAGGTACAAGTACAGAAAAAATGTATAGTTTTGAATTTCCCGTTATAAACGTGATTTCTCACCCTAGGGGAGTGCTTCCCTGATTTAAGTCACTTTGAAAGTGAATAGAGGATCATTGTTTGGATTAAGAAAAAAGATATTTATTATATATGTACTATGTATGACATTTTGGCAACAAATCAGTGCTAAAGGGTTTTCATAACTGAGTCAAAATAAATTTTGAAATGCTGCTGTTTTAAACTATTTGTTAGAACTCCTCAGGCTTGAAACCATCACATCTTACTAACGCTATAATATCACCAATTATATCCTTTACAAATCCATGCTGATTTTTTTTAATCGGACACCCGCTTTCTTGTTAAAATATAATTTCCTCTAATTTTCGCGCTTCTTGGACGAAAAAGAGGTCGTGGCCACCACGCGCAGCACACATTGAGATTTAACTTTGTTCAATTAATTTTTTTTTTCGTTAAGAGCATCTAATTGACGTGCATCGCCCCCTTAAGTCAATATATCGTATAAGTGTTATAACACAGCTCGGTAACAAATTAAACCTGTCAAGATTGAGATCGTATCATACGCTAACAGAATGTATATAGTTTACAGATTCAATATCCTATCTAATATCGGATGATCAATCAAGCGAGGCAGATGTGTCTGATCATATCTGTATGTAAATATAGCAGCCGCGGCGGCTGCGGGGAAGGCCTACCGCAACTGCGAGCCCAGTGCACTTACAACAATAAATATAGGCAGGGCTCGGCTAGATCCGACACAATGGTTGTTTAACAAACAGTCTCGCCGAGACGTGCAGACAAATTGGGCCCTCTGTGTACGGCCCGCCAGCCACCGCTGTAAACAGGCTGCCTGCCTCTGACGGCCGATGCGATGCGGGCGATGAAATGTGCACAGTGGATTAGGAAAGCGTTAAACTTTTTATTTTTCACTTCTCATACTCGGCAAGTTCTTTGATAATGCCGGGTGTAAGCGGACGAAAACGGATTTAAGCTCTAGTGCTATAAAGCTTTTTAAGCTTAAGGGCATAAAAAGTATTATTTTATTTAAAATTGTTTAAAGAGGTTCAGTTTTTATACCTCGATTTGTTTTTTTTTTCAAACAATGACACTCAAAATTGAGCATACACATATATTAGTTTGAAATGATATATGTTTTACTAAAAATATCTTATTTTATTTTCTTGCAGTCGAAGTGAAAATATGACTGTATAACTCGTGCATATAACCCACTATACCCTCGACTTTATACCGGCCCTTGCCTTTGGCTCGGGGCGTTAAAAGCCACGCATTGCCGTCATTCTTCCAGATAAGGTGTGAATATAACTTCGGTTAAGTATTGTTTTTTTTTTTAAATTTTCTTATGCCCAGTATAAGTAAGAAGTACCGCAGTGGTAGTACGGAGTATACTATCAATATATCCCGCACAGAGAACCTACTCAGAATTTATCTCTTAGTAGCGCTCCTCTTCGGGTTCCGTACCTCAAAATGAAAAAAAACGCAACCGTTAGATGATCACTTCATTGTCCATCTGCCTATCAAGACCCTTTTTCTCAGGAACGCGTGAAGGTATCAGGCTGAAATTTATATCACATACATTTGATTGCGTTGGTTTGGGTGCGTTGCCAGTAGACTCAGGTCTACTGGCAATTTTCTAAGCCAACGCAATCAAAAGATACAGCCATTTATGCCGCAAATTTTCGACACTCGCAAGGGAATCAAAACCTACAGGGTACTTCCCGTGAACTTCGATTATTGAAATTTGTTACGAAGCAACGTCTCATAGCACAGATAAAGGAAAAATTGCGGAAAGCATACATTTTTAGTTACATCATATAATAAAAATGTTTTTAATCATTTTAATATGTTATGGATTTTATTAAGCAATAAAAACCTAACGGTGTGCTGTCCTTGAGAGCCAGTAATTCTAGGTGAGCCTGATCAACATCTTCAATAAATTTGAACGGAACCCTCGGTGCGCGAGTCCGACTCGTACTTGGCCAGTTTTTTTATAGGATGCCCATTCGCCATTTTTTGTTCTAGCTAGTATTTTTTACACTTGAACGGTTAACCTATGAGCATTATAAAACACGTTGGTATTGTGATGTGATGATGGTAAAACTGGCTCGTTTGGCAAGCTGTTGGAGCAGCGACGTTAGCTGTTTCTAAATATGATCACAAGCACCATGGCAAACAGGCGAAAATCACATTTACCTACAAATTAACGGGTCTGATTACCGCTACAGAAGTGAAAAAAAATGGTTACTACGTTAGGTGCTTGTCTACAGATTTTCTACTTGAGAGTGCCAAGCTATTTAATATAATTAGCAAGCCAGGTGAGCGCACGCAAAATTTTCAACCGATCATGCGGTGAAGCTCAAGTCTGCGGTGAGATTCGTACCATGGAACTCATACGCGGCAGGCTATAGCTATTGCCACTGGGCCATCGTCTATAAGTAATAAGTACCTATCCATGATGGTAAAAACAAAATAATACCTTCGACAATTTGCATACCTACCATATAAATGAAATTGCGTTTCGTAAATTTATGACGTATAATTTAATAGTGGAACACATTTGATAGGTTTTGCACGGCCATATTTAAATTTAAATTAGTTTTATTTGCGCAGAGCAATTTTATATTCCATAAAAAGTAATGGCTGTTGCTATTAACTTACCGCTGAGTTGAAGACTTCGCGTCATTAACGAGGGTATCAAGATAGTGCTTTCGTCTGGAAGCTTTATTGAATATTCCGATGTCATCGCGCATAGCTCCATAAAAAGGTGTATTTCGATCTGATACCAATAACTGATCCCACAATATCTATTTACAAATTATAATTCCGGTCTGATACCAACTTTATTTTCCGTTCCGGTCTGATCACACTCACTGTTTTATTGCCCTGATTTATAAATAGTTTATGCTTAAGGCTCTACTTAAGCATAAACTATTTATAATACTTAAGCATATCGAGATGGTACTTTCGTCTGGAAGCTTTATTCCGAAGTAATCGCGCGTCGCTCCATAAGAATGTGTACTCCATTCTAATACCAAGGACTGATCCCATAACATCCATTAATAAAATAAAATCCCGGTCTGATCTCAACTTTATTTTCCATTCCGGTCTGATCACACACACTGCTTAAGTAGGTAAGTTAGCAAAAAAAGGAAATTATTTATTAAACAATGCTTGACGCCACAAAGTTATCAAATACCAATTTACAAATTCCCAAAATACTAGGAGGCAGAAGTTCATGGGAGTTCCATACTACAGGTATCTTATTAGAAAAAACTACATTGAAAATATATATATGTATATAAACACATTGGCTAAAGAAATTATCATAATATTTATCAATTTGTTAAAGTTAGAAGATCCACAGACCTCAAATTATCTATTGAGCCTAATGTATACATAATATAAGGTAATTTTTCCGTTTCCATCAGTTTTTAAAATTACAAAATGAGTTGTAACTTTGTTGTTGTCCATTGAAGGCAATTTTAATAATTATGGTTTGTCAGGAGGAGTGGGACAGTACATATACGCGCATAATTATTGCCTTCTAGAAGTACTGAGCTCCCCATAATACGTGTCATCGGGAGGGGTGGAATCATAATGGCACTCAGGCACGGTAACCTTATCTACTTATAAGCAAATATGCTTTTCCCAAAGCGCAAATTAAAAAAACTTCCTTTAATTACATATTTTATCACATAATATATTATGGTGTAAACCTACGTCATATTGCCTTTCCAGGTACCTACTATATAGATATCTCTCAATGAATTTATAATATAAATATATACACTTGATGAATGTATAGTATAATCTCCTAGTGCGTATAGAGAGCTAATTACAAAACCTAAAGAAAACTATAACAGATTTTTTGATGATAATTGGTAAGTGTAGGTAGTGTATTTAAAGCTTAAAATTTATACCTGAAATGAGGTCAGATTTTATCTGTTTAAACTGAAAGTTTTAAGCAAACAATATAAAAAGTTTTAAACAACTTTTAGCAAAGTTCGGGATACTTGATACGTTGTAAATTCCATTCCAGTACTTCCAATATTATTTCCAAAAAATTAATAGACTACTCTGTACTTCCTCGTATAGCCAATCAGCGAAGAGAAAGACATAAATAAAGGGAAATGGTATTAAACGGATTTCCGATTTCGCATTTTTGATTTCTCATTCCATCCATGACTTCAAAGCTTCATTACATCAAGGGCCATTTCGAAAAAAAATATGGTGCCGGGTGCGTCGACCTCGAGCTGACAAGCACGGGACAATGAGGCACTTCCAACCCCGACAAGAGGAAATAATCAGAGTGTGCTCGACATCAAGGGGCGTATTGTCCGCGAGAGAGCTACCCGTTTTAGTGAACACAAGCCTTGTGGTACAAGTAGGCATACGAATAACACAATGCCTACAATCACCGCCTACTGCGATCGGCGATTTTAAATAGCCAATATGTACACACCAAAATTTCGTATCGCGTGGTCGTGAATAAAAAAAACTCGTGAATAAAAAACATATATAAATATTTTTTTTCTTTCATCATTATTTTATTTAAAATTGTTTAAAGAGGTTCAGTTTTTTATCCTCGTTTTTTTTTCAACATTCTAAATAGTGCATAATCATATATGTATTAGTTTCAAAAGATATATGTATTACTAACATCTTTGTTTAATTTCTTAGCAATTGAAGTGAAAATCTGTGTGTATAAGTTTTATGCACATAAAACCACTATAGCCTGGACTTAAATCAGCCCTAGCCTTTGGCTCGGGGCGTTAAACGCTACGCATTACCGTTTATGCAATCATTGTACAAGCCGCTAATTTTGTTAAGTAATGTTTCTATGGCAGAAGAGGTCATTGTTAAGTTGTTTTTAAACGACTTCCATAAAGAAGGTACTCAATTGGAATGTATATGTTTTTGTATGTTTGTTACGCTAATACTCCGCTTGGTGTAGTTGTTGTTGTGTAGCGTACATCTTCAAGTTGGCCCCATTAAAGTTTCATCAAAATCGGTCGAGTAGTTTTTAAGTTACAGTTAATTAACCGAAAAAAGTATTTGCGAACCTACATGATGGTGATTGCAACTTTCGATGGCGAACAGTATCTTAGACGTGTGCCAAATCAATCAGTGTTCTAAATCAGCATGATTTCAACCGATTTCAACAAGATTTTTACTTTTCATTTATGAAAGTGATTTCTTATTTCTAAAAATATTTAGATATTTATAGCAAGATCCGCATAAAGAAGAAGTAAAGTTTAATCTCGAGGATGACTGTACTCATAGTTTATATGAATGGCAACAGAGTCATTACAATAAAATTAATTATCAAGATTTTATATATCCTTGTAAATATTACTTACCATCTTGTACTTAAATACGGACCCAAACTTTTGTATGACTACTTATACTTAGACAGCTGGAAACATGAAATAAATAAAATCTAACACATTTATGTACGTTAATGAATAGATTCAGGCGTTAGTTTGCGGAAATCCATATTTAATAATAACTAATAATTGAAGAAAACATTACATTAATATTTTATTAGAGATCGAATTTTCGATCGTCCGCTCAAAGAGTCGGGACCTAAGAATGCTTCGTGTAGAGGCGGAACGCGTCGAAAATTCTTCCGGTTTGGCTACGTGTCACATATTATGACGCCACGTCGGCTTATCAGCAAAATAAGGCTGAATTGTCACTAGCTATTGTTTAAACTTTTAAGTGTTTTTCTAAAATAATTGTGTAATGTTATCTGAAAGTATTTTTTAAATATTATTGGTATCGCCCGTTGTGACACGTGTTCCGCAGCATGACTTGTGGTGACTTGCTTCTTGCCAGTAAAATAAAATGCACTACAGCCTTATCAAAAATGCACTATATCTTGCTAAGGTCAAGTTTTTAAAACGCACTATATTCCGCTACACAATTTGAGAGTATAAAATAAGATAAAATTAAAAATCTTCAAAATAAAGACATTTTCATATATTTAGTTTTATGTGTACAATAGTCGACTGTTTAATAAACATTCGATTGCATTGTAAAAACGATTTCAGTATGTTCTTACAATGTGTTAAAAAATAGTAGAAAAGCTTGTATTACAAGTCTTCTTTGCAGAGGAGTGGTGTATACGTCGGCTCCCCGGGCCCCACAGGGTCCCGGCCCTCATTAAAGTACTAATTTCCCTTTGTGCTTTGGGACACACAGCGTATTAAAACTTTATGCTCGCCGATTAAGGACATACTTACGGCAACTTGAACTTGAACTCGACAAATGAATCCGTCTAAATTTGGGAACATTGTGTACAAAAGTTGTGAATAATTACCTAAAATGAAACGAACGACATTTTTGTTAAATAAAACTTGATTTATTTTCCTAAAACCTTTGCCCATTTCAAAGTTAAAAGGAATTCAATTTACGGTCACGAAGGTACAAGCAATAAAAGTTTTAATGAGGTAGATTTAAATTAAAGAATAGACGTTATTGCTAAGCTCCAACATTTGTTCTGCCAAATTTCATAGCTCTTACAGCGGCTGTAGATACTTACTTTTTTCTCGTTAATCTCTTTTAAATTACCGCCGCTTCATTTTCATAAAGGTTCTCTTTGTCCTTTCTTTCATAAAATTAATTCGCGCGAGAAGCTAAAAGAAATACCTTTCTCGAAGCGTTCATTAGGCGAAACAACCTTTGTATTAAAGCATCATTTGCATAACTAAGTAATTAGTGCACTCATCGTCTGTGCCAACTCGAAAGTCTAGAGAGAGTGCTTTTCCAGCTGTGATTATATTAAGAAGAATAAGTACACAAAGCTGTTTGTCACTATGTCGAATGGTTTTAAAGAGTTAACTTCCGTGGAGCAACAACCTACCCCTTCCCGCGGGATTCCAAATAGTGAAAAAAATAGAGCAAATAATATATACGCAATGTTGCATTGCATCAATATCTGTGTTCCCCGTTATATTTTAGGGAGATGTAGGACCACAATTAAAGCTGTGTTTCCAAACCACGTAACAAAATTTGTCACACGCGTTGAATACACAAACATTAGCTAATTTTTGTTTGGTCCAGACTTTCATTTTTATTTTTGGACACAGCTTTTATTTTTTTCTTCAACATTTGTTTATCTATCATTATATGAGATTTGATTTAAAAGAGTGTAATACGAGCCTAAGGGCCTGTTTCAGAATGTTCGAGTAAGTTCCGGTTATAATACCTTGAACATAATATAATTGAATGGAAAAAAAATCAGTTAACATGCAGCGCGTTTCAAGCTTTAACCGATGGATAGGCTAAATCGATGACTGTGATGTTCTAACCGGAACTTACTCGAACATTCTGAAACAGGCCTTAAGTGTACCATCAAATAGGTTTTTCTATAGCTAGAGACTAAATTATTATTTCATCTAGTCTATGAGTTTAACTTGGTTTATATTACTCGTATGAATACTAGAAAATTGTGTTTAGAAAACTTGAGTGTTTATTGTCCTGTTTTTTTTTCCAAGTGGGGTTAACATTGCGTAGAGCTAAACGGGAGTGGAAGTTTTTGATGCAATGATAGTAGAACGGTAATAGCTTTGGACTGCCGCGCCGCAGGTCCATGGTTCTAATTATATTATTATATATACATATTATATTATAATAATAATTTGAAGCGAGTATAGTTAGTAGGAAGTATTCTATTAAATATCTGCTTATGCTTACATGATGCAGAATTAAGGAACTTTTTTTTTTATCCCTGTCGAAGAAAGATGACATCATCAGCTCTTTAATTATTGAATAAACACTCTATGAAAAGAAAAAGAAAAATCAATATGATTACACAATGTACGGCTTACACGAAAACGAACGTTAGTATAATTCAATAATGTCATATTTAACTTATGTTCTTTGGCAAATATGAGATCGTATACGGACTTGAAATCAATTTTCACTTAGGGGTGACCGCATCGAGAAACCAATGTGTGAAGCAATTCGATAAGCCCATATCACCTATATCCTTCTATGTGTGGGTACCCGGTCGCTTCGGGTTGGTACATCGAGGGATGTGCTAATGGCAGCACTGAAAGGGGCGCAAATGGCCACACCAGTGTCGGATTATCTCTGTACAACCCTCTCCTTTGAATTCGAGGCTTACAGATTTCATTCCAGCCAACCAAAAAGTCTGTACATAACTGTCTGTAAATGTCAGTCTACATAAAAGAGTTATAATAATAATAATAAAGACTTTTATTTCAGACAACATAGGTCCATGTTTTGTTAGTAGTACTTATATCTAAAGATTGAATGTTTACATTAAATTAACAAAATTAAATATCATATTAAATTATTATATTAAAACTTCATTTTCATGTCATTAAGAGTTAGAGTTAGCAATATTGTTCTAGTTATAGAACAATAACAATATTTATTTTATAAGGCCGCAATTTTAGTTATATGAGGCTGGCTCTTATTAACAACTGAAAGATATAAAGAAAGAGTTTTTTTTAAAAATAAGTCATCGTTAGATTAGTATTAAAGCAGTCGCAATTAGAGAAATTACTATTGTAGAATACCAAAAGAACTAGACTCCAGGTGCATGCCTCATAAAACTCATCTGCATTCCAATATATTAGAACTCAGGAACTCGCGTCCTCCGATTTCGCGCCGGATGCCTAAACCACTCTGGTTTGGGAATCAAAGCCGGGGACAAAATAAATAAATAATTATGCTCCAGAAAAGCACGTGATAGTGTTTTTAATCACATTTAGAAATATAGAAGAGTAGTGATATCATTGCGAGAGTTAAGCCTTTGAAAAAGCGCTTATTTCAATCACATTCTTTCAGTCTAGTAGTGATCATAATGTTTCGGCTCGAAATTAAATGTTCCGGGCGCCGTGTTTAGGCATCCGGAAATTGGAGTACGCGGCTTCGATTCCAGCCCGGTACAAGAAAATATGTGCTCTAATATATTTGTTGATGTGAATTTGGCTTAGCACGCGATATTGCTTAATCAAATCATATTTATAAATACTTACGAGTAACTTCAAGGCTTAGCTATCCGTTATTTTACTTCGAGCTAAGCTACTTGGCGGCTGAAGGAGGATGTGTTGGTTTTAATCAACACGTCTCTTTCACCAAGATATTTAACTAGTGCGTCAGTATACTCAAACGTATATCAAGATCGGAAAAGGGGAGCGAAAAATAAAAATTCGCAGTAATGCAATCAAAATATAATACTAAACTTAATTATCCGAATATAGGAAGATAGTTACAGAACAAGCAAGTTTACTGACGTAAATAAAATCTGGTTTATAGCCTCATTGCGATCCTTGGCGAGCTTGGCATATATAATATAATTTAGGCCTTGAAGGCGCGTAGATTTGCGTGTCTCCCTCTCACCAAGCCTAGGGCTATAGAAGAAGTGGATGTACTATGTGCGGAACGAGTACTACGCCGGGGACGCGTCTTGAAGGGCGTCTAGAGGTCCCATACCTCGGCTGAAAGACGAATGACACTTAATATTTATTGAACCACCGAGCCGTGTCGCCGCGCCGCCCGCGAAACACTGAATGTCAAGGATTAATGTTGAAATACGCCAGCGGTCATCAATCCCAGTCACAGCGGGAAATTGAACTCAGATTTTAATAATAATTATGTAATGGATTGGCGAAGTGTTTGAATTTAACTAAGCTTTATTTTTCTGATTTTTGTGCCAGCTTTTTTGATGTGTTAATCATGAGAAAAAAAAAACAATTAAGTTAACACATTGGTTATAGTATTAGATATTGAAGAGCGGAGGCTCCTACTACAGACATTTTGTGCTTAAAAAAAGACCCCTGACGGTTTTTTTATGTAATGTTAATCTCTGAATCGAAATAAATAATTTTTAATTTTGAATGAGGCTTTTTGTGCAATACTGACCTGTTTTATTTATGTCGCTAATACATAGCTTTAAACAACAAAAAAATTAAGCCACTGGCGGGGTTTAACCGGGAACGGATCCGCTCCTTGGGCTGGGGCGTGCTTGTCCCATCTGAGCTACCGTGATAATGAGTCTTAGTTTGATCTCTGTCCTTTTCGTCTATGGAAGGATCAACATCTATAAAAAACAACACGCCTGTATTCACCGAAGGAGCAGACAGAGGTGTAAATAATATATGTGTAATATAATAAATAGTTGAAGAGAATTGACATAGAAATATGACTAATTTGAAATTTGCTTTAAACCTGTTTAAACACCAATTAGTATTCTAAACCTAGTTGTGTTTATTTATTTTATTATATATGAAAATTATACATAGTAGCATAAATAACGGTGTCAGTTATGGCTTTTTATTTATATTATTTAATGATGTTAAGAGAAGATGTAATGATTAAGATTTTACCCTAATAGATTTTGAAAAATCTCTAAGAAACTAAATCTCATACCAAAACTAATATCCTCACAAAAATAATCATAGTATAGGGACCCCTTTATGTAGGCTATTTTTTGTGCCATATAATAAAAGCAAGCCTATTGCCACCTAAAGTTTGTTCCGTATCATATAGCAATTATTGCTTCTGATTGTTCATATAAAGCTACCAAGTTTTAAATTATTATCTGTCCGGTATAACAGCTTTTGATTAAGTGAACAAAAGCTGTAAAATGTTCTGAATCATTACGCTATATCAATCTAAATCCTCTAAAGTCTAAATCCATGGATAGACAATAGATTTAACCTTTACGTAACAGCCTTGATGGAAGCAAATTTACTCGATCAATATTCCCAAGGCTTCACAACAAAGTGGACACAACACTGCACTTCGCATGATGGGATATCGACTTCTTATTTCCTTTCCAAGTATTTCCCGGTATACCATACGAAGTTCCGTGATACCACACCTTTTTACATTTAAAGTAGATACAAATGCTCCCCTGCCGCACGCTCACCACAACTGAAAGGCTTTTCGTCAAGTACCCTACATCAAAGGGGCTTTTCACCCTTCCCTTACATATTAAAACGACAGTGTATCCACACACATTCAATTTACATGTTGGTATCACATGGATTAAATAGTCGTAAGTTTGTAACAAAGCTTTGTTTAATTAAAGCCTTATCTGCGACCGACGAAAGTAAGTAACTCTAAGGTAGCTTATTTCAAATAAGAAGCAGCTATAGTTAAATGAATTTATATCTCTCGACTACGGAATGTCGTGAAGCGTTGATCCCATCGCCTCAAGCCGGCATTCCAGTTAGATAACAGTTGATATTGTAAGGACACATGCCGCGAGCGAGCCGACACGAATACCGAAGGGATGTGTGCTCAAACTAAGCGTATTTACACGGTTAATATTAATAACTTAATTTACAAGACACAAACTGTGACGGAACCGTCTGTGACGAGTTAGTGGTAAGCTCGTGAGACTTACGCAATGCAAACATCTCATCCCTACGGTGGCGGTAAATTTAGTTTCAGGGTACAAGTTGGTACGGGGGACGTTGATATATTGCGCTTGGAATTTACCTATTTCGAGTTTATGTCCTGGTGTTTTCGAACGAAAAAGTCTTGAAGATGTTTACTCTAGCGGATCCGTGGAAGTTTTTCTTTATTGACTAGTACGAAACTCGGCTATTCAACTTACCCTGTCATCCCACTTAGAAGGGATAAGTGAGGATGGATAAGTGGAAGCAAGTATTTTACTACTCCATCCCGCTGTCCTATCTGGGAAGGAAAAATAGATTTCGTTTTGACTATTCTGCACTGGGGTGGAGAGAGGAATATAAATTTCGAATCTTCCTTTCTAGAATTAACATTAATTCAAATGCGAATTACATATCGCTGGCACTAGTACCATAAAGAAATAAGATACTTGATACAGATGAGTCCTGGTCATAATTATACATTTCTGCGTAAAATTATCGATTGCATTCGCCACCCGAGAAAATAATTACAATGTTAAATCTCGTTTTCATATCCGAGTAATGTCTCTAAACTAGAATACAGAAACAATTGATTCTTTTAAATTAAATACCACGTTTTCGGGAAATGCTCAAAATTTAAGTTGCAAGCTTCTAGGTGTAGTTCAAGGACTACAGACATACAGACATACAAGAATTATCATCGAGTGTGACTACCCTGAAAGTTTCAGCCGGATAGCTAATCGGGAAGAGCTCGAAATTTGAGTTGCAAGATTACAGACACAACGACAGATAAACAAGAAAGACACTAATAAAAACGTGGTAAAATGTAAATGTTGATGACATATCTACGTATTACCTGCGTATCCAAGCGTCTGAAAAGGATATTGCTGTCCTTAGTGTTAACTGTTACCAACATGTGTTTGCCGACATAATTATCGATATACGATGCGTAGTCTTGTAAGAGACTCATATGGTTTTTGTTTTGTCCACAGAGCACCTAACTGGGCTGTCGCATAAGTCGCAGAACAAAACAGCTGGATTCTTCAGCCAGCTGTACCAGGGGCACGCGACGCGGACGCACGCGCCTCTCGCGACGCTCTACGACGACATCAGGACGGTTCTCCATTCGAGTTCCGATCGAGACCTCCACAGCATCGTAATCGAATCGAGTTCGCCGAAGGACTTACTCGGAAGCACGAAGAAGTTCTTCCGTGATATATTCCCTCTAGCATATCATAATTTGATGAAGCTAGAGGCGAAACAGTTCATGCCAGAGTATGAGGCGTGTTTGAAGGATGCGTATGACGCCGTGCAGCCGTTCGGGGACGTGCCTCAACACGTAAGTTTACTTTTTAAAGTGTTTTTCTGTTCATCTGGCAATAAATTTCTTTCCATTGTGAAAAAATAATACCTAATCTTATTTTGATGAACACATGCAACAAGAACAGTACTTTTTTTATTTCTGTTATTGTGACGGAACAGGCCCGAGGCCCACCTAATATTAAGTGGACTAACCTCTGCCTATAACAGACGCATTTCGTCAACGATGAATTGCACTGTGCCCATCACACTGAGACGTACAGTTGTTAGGACTCAAGTGCCTGTAATGTTTCTTTTTAGGTGCTTGGCGACAGATTTTCTACTAGTCGCTAGCCAGGTGGGCATAATACCCTTCCACCATGCGGTGAAGCTCAAGCCCGCGGCAGGATTCGAACCATGGACTTGCTGCACGGCAGTCCATAGCATATGCCACTGAGCCATCACTGCTTCAAAGTATTCCGATTAAGTCGTACTGTACTAGACTGTATCAGCCAGATTGTCCTCAGCCGAACACAGCCTCCTTCATTATGGGGGCTTTGTATTATACACCACTTGCCAGGCGTCTTGAGGATTGCAGTATTAGATAGCAGTTCCTCAGTAGGCGCTGTTGTCCATCTTACGGTATTTAACCCTAACTTGCCTCTAACGACCCTCACGGGGAGATAGGAAGACAAATTCTAGCCCGGCATCGCACGGGCAAATATTAAGTCACCAACCGATAATTTTCAGTAGTTCCTAGGTTTTTTTTACCTTCGTGATTGCACTACTGGTTAATAATTAATATACCGTGAAGAACTCATGGTGCTAGGACATTTTGCGAAAGCTAGTACATATAGGCGTAGCCATACCTACATTTATTCTTACTTCATGATATAGCTATCATGATACTAAAACTATATAATATAGCTTGCTTACTTTTTACTAGAATATATTAAAGCTAGAAAATTTAACTATATCATAACTTATTAACAGATAAGCCGTTACATTGTAAAAAATGTTAGTTTATGCAAGCCTATCAAGAGCAAAAAAACTGGCCGTGTGCGAATGGGTTAGAAATACATAAATGAAACCATTTAACTAACTTAAAAAATATGTTTCTGTAACAGCTTACAAACTACAATATGCATGTTTTTATTTTACTCAAACCAATAAAGAAGTTTCTTGATCTGAGGCTTTCAGTTTGTGGGTATTTGTAGTTTAAATACAAATTGCCGAAGGTACATAGTCTACAGAAAGTAACGATATATTATTGCGACTCTTTTTAATTCCTACGTAGGAAACGCTCTGAAAAATAATTTAATTGAATATCTGATTCAGTATTTGGTTTTGGGTCTGAATTCTACCCTAGTGAATCGGTAATAAATAATAAATATTAAAATTTCAGTTCGTAAATCATTCTATTTACGGGATAGAGTCCTGAGATACGGATTGACGACCGGACAGATAGACAGCAGAGTGACAAAGGACTCCATTTTGCTCTTCGTGTACGAAATCCTAAAAAAATCAACTATTATTAGAAAATATCCCATTTCGTAAGGAATAGAAAGAATGAGTATAACACTTTGGAATGAGATATCATAGGATGAATACTGAACTAACCATCCCAGTACTGTTACCGAAGAAGTAGGAACTTGAATTATATTTTTAACTAAATATACCGGCTATCACTCACGGTGTTTGGTCGTAATCTCTGACCGGTGTTCGAGCAGTGCTCATTCTCAAGGAATGCGGGCAGCTTCGAGGGCTGCTAGACGTGCACTGCGGGCGGCTGCTCGCAACGCCCACCGTCAAACATGAGGAACGGCGGGCAGCAATGGCATCACAGGCAGGGTAGGGGCGCGTGCGTCACTGTCACTGTCTTCACTGCACTCGTCAAAAATATGTGCAGGGTTATCGCACACTATAGCAATTACTGATCGCTGAATTCTGATTCGCGGTTAAACAGTTTGGTCGAGGCACAATTAAGCACCGGTTTCACGCAGATGGTAAAGTCCAGCCACCGTCCCTATTAAAATTTGGATGTCGATTTATTTGTAATGCCTCACGTACTTTCCGCGGCACAAAATACTTTTCTCTCGCTAGTACGGAATTATATGTATGTTTCTTTCTGGTATGTGATTTTGATTGTATCTTTTCTTCAACAGCTGGGCACTTCGCTCTCACGTTCTCTAGAAGCAGCTCGTATTCTCCTTGAGATGCTGGCGGTGGGCGCGGGCGCCTTGGCCACTACGGAACACGTGCTGTCGAATGCCAACGAAGAGTGCTCCAACCGGCTGCTCAGGGCTGCGGGGTGCGCGGTGTGCGGGGGACACGATGCTAGGCCCTGTCGCAACTACTGCTTGAACATTGCCAGAGGGTAAGTCAACCATTTTACTTACGTACGTGGACCATTTAGATGGGTCAGTATGGGCAAGTCTGAAACTAAATGACATACAAAGATCTCTTCTTATAGGAACCATGTCATCAGTTTTAGTACAAGAAAAAGTGCGTTCATAGTTTTTCTTTAAACGTGTTACTTAGTTCGGAAATAGATCCCGGTCATCTTGAAGAGCCAGTAATTCTGGGTTAGCTTGAATATCATCTTCGACCACATCATCACTTATCATCAGGTGAGATAGTGGTCAAAGACTAACCAATCAAGCAAAAATGAATAAATATATACATTATTTCTATTACGATATCAATTGTGTAGGCAATAAGCAGCAATGTTGCTATGAAACATGATATCTAAAATTAATAAAATGCATTGTTGAAAGATTTCTCGATCGTGCGCTCGATGAGTGAAGAACTCCTGAGGATGCTTCGTATAGAAGCGAAATATGTCGATAACTCCAATTTGATTGCGTGGCGTTTGTAATGTCACGTGAGCTTAAAAGGAAAAATTAGACGCAATTACTCACTAGATGTTTGAAGGGTTTTCAATTAGTCACTAGGTGTTGGGAGGGGAAGACCTAGGCAAACGTTCCGAAAGCAGATTGAAGACGTTCTGAAAAAAGGCCAGGTCCTAAACTGACGCTCATGTATGAAAGGATTGATAAGTGTAGATGATGCGAAAGAGATATCTAAGGATCGTAGTAAGTGGAAATTTGTGGTCTCTGCCTACCCCAACGGGAAAGAGGGGTGATTTTTATCTATGTATGTATTGTCTCTACATATAACATTTTATGTAGTCTAGAAAGTTCAAGTGTTCAATACTTACCTGTAAAGAAGAAAAGTAAGAAGTCCAGCATAATTAACATTAACATCTAACAACGCTGATTTAAGGCTTCAACATTCGCTGCTAATTAAGTTTCGTGACTTTCACGCAAAAGTATAAAACGAGTGGATTCTCTACGAGTAGTGAAGCCCCGGCAGCTTCATTCCCAACTTTATGAACCCAGGGATCTAATTAAAATACCTTTTGTGGAACTTTTGTAACTTTTCTATTTCCTTATTCGTTCTGAGTTCACTTCATCATAAAATTGTAGAGCAATCGTAAAATATAGCCCTTAACAATGTGAATGATTCAAGTTTCGTGAGTTGTTGTTGTGATGTTGTCATATAATAATAATAAATATAAAAAAACACTAAATGAATACATATTTAAGAAAAACGCATAGAAAAATAAAAAAATATATATTTCGTAACGAATCTGCATAATTTTCCCGCTCAATCATAAATGCCACGTAGGCCAACTAGAAGAATTTTTGACACGTCGCTTCTACACGAAGCTTCATCAGAAGATCTTGAGTCTTTGAGTGCACGATCGAGAAAGAAGATTCTTAGATATTTGAGTCGATTATATACCTATATCTAAGTAGTATTAAGTACAATATACTCCTTTGTAAAACTGTGGTAGTAAGACATACTACATAGACTACATAGGAGTCCAGATAGGGTGCACATGTTCCCGGAACTGGCCACTTACTTACAAGAATAATATTTTAAAAGTAATAACCGTATTTGAAAATGGAACTCTTTGGATATTACCAGTTTGTTTCATCTAATTTTAAATTGTTTTCTTTGTGGTGTCATTTAAAAGACGTCCACTATTGAACAAAGTCCCCCATAGAATGCCACACTGAACGACTATTAGCTACTAGTAACCATTTGCTATCAGTGACTTTTACGATTTTATCAGTCCAGCTAGTAAGGGTCTTACATTATCATTGATTTAAGTTGAGAAAATTTCATAGTACGTATATAGTAGTAGATATAGGTACTACGGGTTTAAGTGTAATTTGACAGTTCAGGAAAACCGGCTAACTTCCAACTGCCTTTCTTAATGAAGCACCATGCAATACTGTTTATCAGTATTCAAGCGCGGTCATATCAATCTCGAATGTTGTGATGATTGCCCGTCCACCGTCGTGAACAGCAAAAACATCGGTGCTGTGCGCATGCGTGTGTGTGCGATTGAAATAGACAGGCTTGTGACGTAATATGATATTCGAGCATCCTTAGGCATAAGCATAAGTCTGATAAAATCAATGCAAGTCAAACACTTGGGTTTGCAAAAGCTATGCCCGCGATGGATCAAGAAATGGACTGCGTTACTTGATGCTTGCTTAACACTTAACACATTCAACGAAGGGGCGTCAAATTTGGAGTAGGTATGGGTGTGGGAAATAGTAACAAGTGAACATGGATTTTTAGACACAGCTCCAAAAATTCATTGACCTAGAATGATATGGAAACGCCCTTTCAAAAAGTGGGGTATCTATCCTGATTTTACCCATTGCTCTTTTCTATGCTATTGTTAAACAATTATTCTTTCTCTCCAGGTGCATAGGGTCGCTTCTCTCCCAGCTGGATGGACCGTGGGCGGGGTACGTGGAAGGCGTGGAACGGCTGACAAGGGTCGACGCAGACGTGGCGCTGCGGGAACTGGAGGCCAAGGTGCAGGAGGCCATCATGTACTCCTTCGAGAACAGACTCTTACTCGAGAACAAGGTATGTGACCTTTACAGGGTACATCGTCAACAGCCAATATTGAATAAAATCCCTCACAATCGTTTGTCGGAGTTTGCCGTAACCCCCACGCTTGGCAGACATCTTGATACAGTGGTTTAAGATAGCAATCTTTCAGAAGACGTTACTGCCCACCTTCTCGTTTTTTTTTGCCTTCGTCGCCGCTTAATTCCACAGGAAGATATGGGGAGATGTAATTCTAGCTCCACGGAAAACGTAACCATTTTTTTTCCATTACTTTTCTCGTTGGGCGTGAGAGAGTACACAAGTCACGAAAGCGCAATTTCACCAGGGGGAGTGATTGTGTTATTCCATGCATCTCCATAAAAACGCGGTGAAACAAAAATATGTCTTTAACCTAGCTGATAGGCTATCAGATATTGGACGTAATATTTCACCTCATGGTTAAAAGGCTGACAACTCTGAACGATGCATGGCCTGACTGGCTCGGAGTACACCGTTATGTACTTGGTGGCACAGCTTAGAATTCCATCATGAGGGTGGTATTGTAAAAAACCCTACTAAGCCTATCTTATTTCATTGTATCCTATATCCTGTAATGCTGGTCACGGTACAGCAAATTGTAAAACGCTAACCTACTTTTTTAATTTTATTTTATAGAAATTATTTTTATTAATCTAAATGAATACTTTTATTTATTTATGTAAATGAATAGTTTAACCTATTCTTGAGTGTTGGACTGATAGTAGTTTTGGCCAAGGTGTGATCGTCTAGTCTAATGGTAGAACCATACATTATGAACCGTTGTAGTAACCTAAATTCTTTTCGGGACGCTAAGACAAGCTAGATACCTATAAGTTCAGAACTATAGTACATCCACATCCTAGTATACAAATAAATATAGCAGTATATGAAGTTTCCTAATAAGATTCTAACATTGTCAGTCACTAACAATTCTACTCTATATTCACATGTAGTTATTCTATGATTATATACTTATAAATCCTAAGTTTGTCAGTAGTAATTGTAAAATTCAGCTACCACTATCAATTAGTGGTAGCTGAATTTTACAATTACTACCTTATTTATCTTATATTCCCAGCTATTCATCAGTGCATAAAATAACTAAACCTTAAGAAACATTATCTAATAGATCTCTTATTCAGAGGAGATGAAGTAAAATGGAACACAACTAATATTCTAATAATTAAGAAATATAATAAATTTTCGTGCTTTGTCAACTGATGTTTATAAAATCAAGTAAATCAAATAAAATTAGATTATTAATAATGATGAGTAGTAATAAAGGATATATAATTTTAAACTAAATGTAAATAGTTTGCATAGATTCCATATGTACTGCAACTGTACCTGATAGAAGATTTCTCTGAAATATAAAACGTTATATTTATGATATCATAAAGTTGATAATATATTTTTAGAACTAAATGTAAATAGTTTCCATAGATTCTGTATGAAATGCCACTTATATGATTGTGTAAATTCTCTAAAAATTATATAAATTAAATATTCTATGATTAATAGGTATTCTATGGATTATTTACATTGTAGGGGATGAAGCTAGAATAACCCCATGGGCTTTCGACCATCTGGGCGGCCGGATTTAGGGGCCCCTTTGTGACTAAGTCAACGATCTCCGTTTATCATTTTAGCTTTAACCCCTCCTTGTTATTTTGTGTCGGTGGAATTTGGAACACAATGCTAGAGCTTCGTTTAACTTTAGGCTTAGTTTTAAGATATTGTTTTATAAGTTAATTTATTGTCTCTCTTACTTTCATTTTGCATGATAAATATTTTCTGTTTGTTTGTTTTATTTCAATTTCCAATTATGTTTGGTAATGATTATATTTGGTATACTCTGATGTAATACTCAGACAGATCTATGTCTTAGGGAATTGTAAAAGTTAGTTGTTGTATATTAATTAACTGTCGCGATATACAGATGATAATATCAACCAGTGACCTGGATATCTCTAAACTGCCTTTTAGTCTGCGAGAAATCCAAAGAGCATGTGTCTCTAGTCAATTGATTAATTTCATCAACCATAGCTTAATTATTTTAACGGAGTATCTCATTTAGTATCTTGGAGGTATTTTATCTGATCTAAAAGAAAACACCCTAAATTCCCTTGTTAAAACATAATAATTTCAGAATGCTGCCCTGAAAGAAAACACCCTAAAATTCACAGCTAATTTAATAACTATGACTTACGTAAATAATCTCTAACATCCGGTATCTCACTGTAATCCCTTTATTTTTCACTGCACTAGAACGCACCGCACTAGTTTCACTTTTAATTAATGTTGAATTTTCCCCTTTGCCTCGGCCTATAACGCCTGTAAACTCGCGAGCTAAACGAATCCGAAATTCCGCGAAAGCCTGGCAATATGGAGAGATTATAAAACACTTTTCACTTCACTGTTTACTTCCCGATCTTTAAGCTCCGAATTTATAATGAAAACTAATTTGAACTGCGCGCTTGTTCCCTATTTATACTATTTGAATGAAGCCAACTTGAGGTCAGCTTTAACCTATCACAAGCCAAGAAGCTGATCTCACTCCACTTTCTTCGTCCAATCAGAAATAAGATATTTATTGTTCCAATTTTAAATTCAAATCTAGAATGAGGCTAAGTCGAAGTCATTTGATCCACCAATCAGAAGCCCTCAACTTGGCTTCATCTCAGCCTCACTACCGATGACGTCACATACTGATTTAAATTTGGAATGAAGCTAAGTGGAAGGCATCCTATCTACCAATCAGAGGCCCTCATCTTGGCTTCATTTCAGCCTCACTACCGATGACGTCACATACTGATTCAAATTTGGAATGAAGCTAAGTGGAAGACAACCTATCTACCAATCAGAGACCCTCATATTGGCTTCCTTTCAGCCTCACCCTGTTGACGTCATGTGTTTTGGCAAATGCCTCGCTAGAGTTAGTATAGTGTCGCGTCTTTCGAACAAGTCCTCTTTAGTAGTTGTCCCCATACACTGTTATTAGCCTTTTTGCATTATTTTATGAAGGTTGCGTAGCTTTTGAACGATACCTCATTAATAGATACCTTTTTCTATCCAATGGTTTGAATGGTAGTTAGAGTTTATTTATATTATTCTAAAATTGTATTAGCGTCTGCTTTAAATCGACATAGTCTTTCATAAATAAATTTACGTCTATATTTGTGGACTGAAAGAGACGCTCAGCGGTTCGTTACAGCCGACCCCTGAATAAATTTGCGAAGGACCTAATAATATACTGGAGGAAATTTTTCAACCTTTATAAATTGTTCACAAATATAGATCGTCAATAAACATCTAAATTCAAAAGTACTCCATTGTGTAGTTTAAGCATTATTAGTATTTGGATTCAAACAATCGAATGTATATGTTGCCCTACATTATGTGGTGTGTCTTTTAAACCGAACCAAAAATAGACATTGCGTGTTTTCCAATCTGGGCTTTATAATGCTTTGTCTATGACATAGAATCACTTACCACAAGGGAATTATGCTCAGACGAGCAAACCGGTACGTGACCTCCGCTTTGATCCTAATAATATAATGAAGCTGCTTCCCAACCAAACCAACTTTTCGTTTGCCAAGAATCACAGCTACATCACCCCTGTCCTCACTAATCCCGTTAATAGCAGAAAGATGATAATTGGCCATAGCCGCAACACCACACCCAGACGTGAACATCATAACAAGGCCTATTTTTGACAGGGAGCGTGTGTAGTTGTCGAGATTTAGATGTTAGCTCCTTGTGCAGTGCGGACTCCAATGAAATCAGCTTCTGCTGATGTATAATATTGTCATCAGACTTAACCTAACACCAAAGTTACCCCTTCATTGAAATCAGTGTTGAGTGTCAGTTAGTCGAAACCTAAGACTAACCAGTTCAAATTCAAACACGAATAAGCCGTCTCATGCCCACTAGCGTGTTAAACTCCTAAGCCCTTCTTACTTTGTAAAACTTTGTTGATGCACACTTATTATACATAATGTTATATGTATAATAAGTAAGCAATCCACATCTTACGCTCCTCGTTTATAAACTGCCATACCCTCAATCTACCATTCGCTATCACGCTACTTAAAAATCCAACAAGCTATACGTAGGCAATAAGAACACAAACTACACGTTGATCCTAATTAATTACACCGCGACCCCCTTTTGTTTAATCATGAAATCAAACATTTGATCTCGAACCGATTCGAACCCAATAAATGAATAGCCAAATGGCAGAAAATTTCCTCATTACAATTTATCCCAATTTTCAATTCAATCATTAATCAATATATTAGGTCCTTACATATGAAATTGGCGTTTTTCGTACTGGCCACTTTAATCACGAATTTCTCCTCTTTGGTAAGGAATTCCAAATTCAAATTTGTACAGCTATAGACTCATGTATTTGTGCTTCGATGATCGTCATTCATTTGTTTTTTTTCTTCTGTTTTTTTCTGTTTGCGTCACTCATTTTACAAAATGGAAAACCTTAAATATCGCATTATTTACGAGTACGAGTTCCGCCGTGGCACTAGTGCTGCGGAAACAACTCGAAGGGTGAATGATGTGTATGGCGGTCGTGTTGCAAAAGAAAACACAGTTCGTTTTTGGTTCCAACGTTTTCGTTCTGGAAATTTCGACCTGCAGAACAAGCCCCGTGGACGGCCTGAGACTCAAGTTGATAATGAAGAGTTGAAGGCTATTGTGGAAGCGGATCCATCGCAAACCACGTCCGAGTTAGCTGCAGGCTGCGATGTTAGTAATAAAACTGTTTTAATTCACTTGAAGCAAATTGGGAAGATTAAAAAGCTTGAAAGGTGGGTACCTCACGAATTGACTGAAACAAACCGGCAAACGCGCGTCGACTGCTGCGTTACATTACTAAACCGGCACAATAATGAAGGTATTTTAAACCGAATCATTACCTGTGATGAAAAATGGGTTCTTTACGATAATCGGAAGCGCTCAGCGCAATGGTTAGATCCTGGCCAGCCAGCCAAATCCTGCCCCAAGCGAAAATTAACCCCAAAAAAGTTACTTGTAAGCGTTTGGTGGACTAGTGCCGGTATTGTTCATTACAGTTTTTTCAAATCTGGCCAGACTATTACGGCTGATGTCTATTGTCAGGAATTGCAAACCATGATGGAAAAGCTAGCGGCTAAACAACCTAGGCTGGTCAATCGCTCCACGCCACTGCTGCTTCACGACAACGCTAGACCACACACTGCGCTACAGACGGCTACTAAATTAGAAGAGCTTCAATTGGAAAGTCTAAGACATCCTCCGTACTCCCCGGACCTTGCTCCAACAGATTACCATTTTTTTCGAAATTTGGATAACTTCTTGCAAGGGAAAAAATTCAACTCCGATGGGGCAGTCCAAATCGCCTTCAAAGATTTTATTGATTCCCGTCCGACTGGTTTTTTTAGTAAAGGGATCAATGAACATACCTATGAGATGGCAAAAGTGCATAGAAAATAATGGTTCATACTTTGATTAATTAAATATATTATATTAAAAAATATTTGACTTTTTGTTCCTCCCATACAAAACGCCAATTTCATATGTAAGGACCTAATATATACATATATTTTTCATATTGCTACATATTTTTTTTTTTTTTTTTTGAACAATTGAACATGTTTTAGTCTCAGAAAACAAAGTACAAATTGTACTCTGTCTCCTCAAACCACAATCTAAGGTACCTAATCATCTATCCTACAACAGCCGTAAAATCACAGATTAGTTAACTGCCAATTAATGTTGTTCCCAGGGTCAAGAATGCATATAGAATTTTAAAGATTATAACAATTTGTTCAAATCCATGAATTTGATGACGAATTAAAAGTTCCTATTTATGAATATGTGTTCTGGCGTGTGAAAACCTAGTGTCGTGACAAAGACTTTAGACGTGTCTGCCCTCACCCCATATGTAATTCGAAAATGTATTCCTAAATAATCCGTATTGATCCTAGATCTGTTTCTCTACGATAAACTCAACTTGTTCTGTACTTCGCATAGATACGTAATTTTTTATGCATATTTTATTATGATCTTAAATTTTATAT
Organism: Plagodis pulveraria; assembly: GCA_963890685.1. Taxonomy (NCBI): domain Eukaryota; kingdom Metazoa; phylum Arthropoda; class Insecta; order Lepidoptera; family Geometridae; genus Plagodis; species Plagodis pulveraria. The sequence continues at coordinate 11,491,223 of OY982950.1, forward strand.
TTGTAGTAGGTTTTGTTTTTGATTAGCATTGTGTTCCTTTTAGATTTTTATTTTTCCGTAATTTATTTGTTTCATTGGTCCAAACTCCAGTCGCACACTATTGTAAATCATCAAATCTACATAATATCATACATAGATATAATGTTTATACATATAAATATTTTTATTTTATGAACACTAATATGAATAACTCCTGAAATCGTGATCTCCAGTTTGTCCGTGCCTGCAATAAAAATAAAATTTACCGAATTCTATACTTACAGTAGTTGCGCAAGTAGCATCCGCAACGCTCTACTATGTTACCGCCTCGTTCCCCAGCTATTATTCGCCATCAAGAAGATCGAAAGATAGACTTAAATAATATACTACCTACGTAAATACATAATATTAAGCATTTATAAATATGTGACTAAAATTCAATTAAGGATTACAAGTTACGTGCTTTCCGTATATAAGTTCCAAACCTACAATAACATTGCATACTTAAGTTAATTACTATCGTTTCAAAGAAATTTTATTGTTCTATAGCGTCGAAAAAAAAACAAAACGTATTTGAAGTTTTTTTTTTTTCTTCTCGGGAACAAACCTTAAAGATGGCAACACTGCGTCTCCTACCTGACTGTGATGAAATTCGCGCCATCTATGTGACAATAATAATATCTAATATCTAATCATGAATAATGTTGCCACTTTAATATCGTTTCGTTACTTTGCCGAACTAATTTAGAATTTTTACCTAATCGTTACTCCTTTTGAGGTTATATGTCAATTATCGACTAAGAAAACAAAAAAAACGGCTTAACGTTTACTAGACTGACGCATTATGGCACCGTGCCTTGACATAACATGACATTCAAACATATTAATGTTTCAATAATGGATTCCTTCTAAGAATTACGTGATCCTGCTAGAATAAGTTAGTAATTTTATATATAAATAGACATCAACTACTTTTGTTTAAGACCTAATTTGCTTCTTGACAGTTTTTAATAAAAAAACAACTAGTATTCTCCTTATGGTTTTATCCAAATTTTGATGAGTGAGTTTCAAAGTATATATCTAATGCTATAGACACAAATTTTATTTTCATTGAATTTATAAATACATTTTTGAAATATGTACCGTTTTATAGAAAAAGTTTCAGTTCCATATAAAAAAATAGGCGTCTATCATTGGCGATTTTGGATATTCTACATCGAAGCAGTAGTATGTAGCAGAAATGTGTTATTAATAAAATGACAAGCAAAATAACAAAATAGGAAGTAAGGAATAAAATAGATGTTGGTCTGACACTATCTAGCTTGGGATAAGGTCTAGAAGCAGAAAATATAACCCTAATATATCATTCAGTTGTACGGAACGTTCGCGTCCGACTCGCACTTGGCTGGTTTTTCTTTGAATTTCGACTTGTTGTACGTTACTTTTAATACACGCGCTCTGGCAACACTGGTATTGAATGCATTTGTTTGAGAATGTTTTGTTTGTTTCCGGAGAAAACTTTAAAATAAAAAGTTTTGTAATTACAAGTGTAAACATCGTTGTTATGTGAAATAAAAGGTCAACATAATGCCCTAAACAGTCGTCGATCGAAAGATAAAACTATAATCTAAAGAGAGTGTTTACCTCCCCATTCAGAGTTGGAATAGATCTATTCGCGATGACGTCACTACTACAGACTCATAATCGGAATAGATCTATCCGTACGTTCCACTGGTTAGATTTATCATTATATTGTTGCTGTCTCACAATTTAGATATGTAGAATGTATGAGGCAAAGAGAGACAAATATATTTTCATGTTCCTTATACCAAAATATCTAAACAGAACGCAATAAAAAAAAAGAAATCGACTTTTCAAAGTAATCATTTTTTTTTTTTTTTTCTTTTTTCTTTCTGCAAACATATTCAATCACAGGTTATTCGAAATCTAAAGAATGTACAGTAAAATGAATAATAGGAAGTAAAGGCTAGCTTACGGATACTATCAACAACAAATAATCTCTACGATTAGAGCTATAAAACATCAGTAGTGGCCATAACTTTGGGGAATGGCGCACATTTTCGTAAACATAATTTAGCTCTCAAACAAAACAGAATATTACAATAAATATTCAATAATGCATAGTAAAGAAGTAAAACAAAGGTTTTTCTTTATAATACTTTTTATTTCACGTGAAACAATTCAGTACTTTTCAAATAATTCACATATTACGAAGTGGTTGTGATTTCGCCATATTGAGCCCGAGTGAACGGGAGCAGAGCTGTGAACATTTTGACAGCGGACAGGAGTCATCAAAGAAGAAGAAACGGCGGTAACCTAATTCTTGGTAAGTAATGTTATTTGTTAATTATTATTGTATATATCCGTGATTAGAATTAGTGCTTTATTTTCTCCGAAACTCCGTTTACTGAAACCGTATGATAAGCACGCCGAAATAATAATGTTCGAAATTTGAATATTTTAAATTTAGCGTCGCGTCTGTGTTGAATGATAGCGTCTCTTTTTTAGCGCCAAAAATGTTCCTCGCTAAGTTCGGTGCGTCACGCAAGCTAATTTGGGCATTTAATGATTAAATTTAATTGCTATTATTTATTTTGAGTAACTTCTTTCGCTTGCTGACCTAACACATAGCAATTTTTAATATGAGAACTACCTACTGATGATACATTACATTAGTGAAATTCACAAAACTAACAAGATAACCTGTTTGAAGGTGAGCTATATCTCTATCTGTTCAATACTATTGTAGTACCTGCTACAATTATAAAATACCTATGTGTCATGCCTAGATCTCCCCATCATACAAACATTTACTCATGGTGCTACTAAAATCAATACTCCACTGCCCAGATAACTGAAATCTGCAATGATATCCACCAAGACAGCCCACAGCCTAAGAGGTCTACCACCTAGATATAAAAGACCTGGGCTTTTATGATTTAAACCTGTAAATACCTCTGCACTATTATACAATTTTATTATTACAGGAATATGAAGACGATGAAATGTTTACTCAAAGCTTTCATAAAAACCACACATAAATGGTATGCAACCATGCCTCATCAGAATAATGAAAAAGACTGATACATAATTATGCCCTGCCTGGTATTCACCGCTGTACATTACAAACATGCTCCACTCATCACATTATGGTTGATCAAGAACTTTAATTTTGGATTCTAAAGGTACTTGTAAACTTTTAACTTGTTTTGTTTGATAGATAATGTTACACTTGATTAATTTGAATATATTATACCAACATTATTTCATAAATTCTTTCAAGTTGATGTAAATTTTCTTATAACAAGAACGTAATTCACACTAAAATAATTTCACGACCCCCATCCTTAGTATCCTATAATGCTTTAGTTCTACTATATACCTACTTGGCTCAGAATTAATGACCTACAAATGTTAGATTTGTTTCATTCCCTATTGAGCTGCATGGTACAACTAAATTTGAAGCTGGTACTCCTTTCAATAAATTCCTGTATTATCCCGTGCTGTTATTGACAATATGTTTTTAATATGTACATACATATGTCTATGTTGATATAGAAGAGACATTGTTCCGACCCCACAACTTATAACTATTATAGGTTCCCTAAACAATCCTTGTTACTTCTCTCCACAAGTTTAGTATAAAAATTAACAGTCTATAGTGAGTATCTGCATACTTCATAGATTAAATAATTAGTATGAACTCTATGTACATACTAAAAATGGTTATTACCTCAATAGATGTATATAATATGCAACAAGATGGTACACAAGCAAACAACTTGTTTGATGTTAAGCTATACTTATAACTATACTTTTATTGAATCAAGAACACTGCAACCTAGGTAAACCAAAGTCATTTCGCCTAATGTCACAACATTACTCATCTACAAGGTAGGTATCTGCCTATAGGAAAACCCAAGCTTTCAATTAAAATATCAATCTCATTCACAATTTTTTCAGTATATTTAGAAACAAAGAACACATACCATCTCAACAAATATATAACCTACTTTCAGCTACTTTCAGAAATTTTGTGTTTATTCTGTTCGACCCCAGAATAAAATAATTTTAATTAGTTCACATATTCATCTTATCCCATAATCTAGAATACAGCTTTGTAAAGATCTGCTTATTGTGTTGGTTCACATACACACTTATGTTGATGTAACACCTGATAACATCTTGAATTTAGAGCATACCCCGGCTCAAGGGGTGGATGGACGTGGGTTCGAATCCCGCACATGACTTAAATTATTCCTATTGTATATTTGTGATTTTGTAGTGTAATCCGCATAGCAGGCGTTATTGCAAATCTAACAAAATTAAAATCTTAAATTTAATTTAGATATCATAGCACACTACTGGATTTAATATAGTAGGTATTTAGAATTTATATGATAATTGTGAAAGTTTGGTAGTGAATTTGTTAACTTGCTACACCTTCACTTTGAAATAACTAACCAGATTTGAATTAGTTTTAGTATGTATAGATCAACTTCATCATCAATCATCATCACCACGGCTAATAATGCAGGGCTCAAGGAATCATACATTCTAATCATGACCTAGGCTTATGTTATGGAGTATATTTTAATCTCGACCCCCATTCAATAATCTGAAAAGTAAAATTTTTTCAATAAGTAATATAATTACTATATAAATAATAACTGTCCTGATATGAAACATCTAGCTTTTCTACTTGAATCCTATTTTTATATAGATAACTTGGTATATATAGAAACCTGCATGAAATAACTAACTTTATAATTTCCTTAATTTACTCTGTTTACCTAGAGGTCGCTACTGACACTATTCAATGTTTATATAAGTGTATAGACATAATTTCCTTTCCACTATTCTATGAACCTTCATTATAGTCTCTCCTTAACCTAACACTAACATATTTCCTTTCTCAATTTCAGGTTTCCACATCCCGGTACTTCCCTGATTCTTTCATGCGCCTGAGTTGGACCACTATTCTAACTCTACAAGTTCCTGTGACTCCAGCTCAGATTCACATTCCTGGTGCTGACATGTCTTACTTAAGTTTATGATAATCAAATATTTAAATAATCTATTATAACACCTATTATATTAGACTACTTAAAAAAACGCATTTCTGATGTTATGAACCTATGATTCTCAACACAGGGAGAAAATGTTCAAAATAAGTTTACCATCTTAACGAATATCTTGTCATCTGGTACTAAACAAATGATGCAGTAATAATTGTAGTACACACACTAACTTTTAAAAAAAATGCAACTTTCTTTATTCTCACAAATTCTTACATAACGAAACTAATGAATAGTACAGTACAATAAGATTGTATGTACAATAATAACTTTCTCAGATACCTTCGACCCCAAGTCTTTAATTTTTACTCAATATCTAAAAACACTGGATTGACTTGATAAAACTAATAAATGGTAATCAATATAACTATATATTCCTACAATGTTTTAATTTTCAAGTATGTAGATAACTATACCAAGACCGTTCACCGTATCACCGTAACATTTTTCACCGTAAATTAATCCTTCCATTGTCACCTAGAAGTGCGTTTATAACATTTATTATTCAAAATTATTATCTCCTCACACTTCAATGATTAGTCCACACATTTACAGACACAGTGACGCTTTACGCTGCTCTTGGCTGGTTACAAATGTAATCGATTCTGATGTCAGTTCAGCGTAAACACTACAAAATTTACCTGCCTTACTTTACACAATTATTCTACAGTACACTGACGGTTAACGAATTGCCCATGCGCAATATCACAATGTTTTTACTTTATGGAATTTAGTTTCATTTAGTGGAAACATACTGACTGAACAACCTGGCAAAGGAGAATATCCTGCTGTTAAAGGTCACGCAACTACTATCATGCATTACTCACTACATACACCCTAGGAAACTTTGATATATACTACTTATATATCAAAATTATTTTGGATAAATAAATGATAATTTAATCGCACTTCTAATCAATCATGTTCATTAGCCTATTCATATCATTAAAGTTATTTACCTACTACAGTTTGGAATATTTAATATAATATATAGACATATTATATAATTTTATCTTGATGGTTCTGTGTAAACAACAGAACTTTTCTCAACTCAGTAACCCTTCTACATACAAGATGATATTCCCAATTTATACTAAGAGTCATGCAATATGCATTGCAGAAAGCATACCCATAGCACTCTATGATATCAGATTTATAAATTCGCTAAAAGACTGGAATTGTATTTGAATGAATAAATCAAAATATACTAATAAAAATGTAATGTTTAGTTAATCTATTCCAATTGCTCTAGTGTAGCCTCCATTTATTTATTGTTAACATGGCAACCTAGCTATGTTTATTAGGTGAACCTTCATCTATGTTAAAATGACAACTTCTGTTATTAATATTCATGCTTATGTTTTTCTATGATAAATTGCAATAGTGATAAGTCTAAAAACCTACAGATAGTTGAATTCTATTCACTGACAACACCAATCTTATAAGTAGTATCAATTTTATAATCTTCAATCCATGAACTATTCTATATAAGTTACTACAAGTTCTAACATACAAGCATCTACCAGTCTTAGCTCCCGTCCATTCTCACGTCAACAAATTGTGGCAAAAGATACTAAAAGCATCTCCTGCCACCCGTAAGGTTAGTCCAAACACTCAAACCTTAATCCTATTATCTAACCACTATAATAAAATATCCCTGTAATCCTGGTCACGGCACCAAATTGTAAAGAATCCTGGTCCACCACGTCATCCTAGTCACGGCGCATCAATTGTAATGATCCCTAAGTATCTCTTTTTTAATTCTATCTTTTATTTTTTTGTGATTATTATGAAATCCTGGTCACGGGGACCAAATTGTAACACCCTATCTTATTTTTTTGTAGAACATATTTTATTTTTAATCTTAATGAAAACTTTAATTATTAATGTAAATGAATAGTTTACCTTATTAATAAAAATGAATAGTTTAACCTATTCTCGAGTGTTGGACTGATAGTAGTTTTGGCCAAGGTGTGATCGTCTAGTCTAATGGTAGAACCATACATTATGAACCGTTGTAGTAACCTAAATTCTTTTCGGGACGCTAAGACAAGCTAGATACCTATAAGTTCAGAACTATAGTACATCCACATCCTAGTATACAAATAAATATAGCAGTATATGAAGTTTCCTAATAAGATTCTAACATTGTCAGTCACTAACAATTCTACTCTATATTCACATGTAGTTATTCTATGATTATATACTTATAAATCCTAAGTTTGTCAGTAGTAATTGTAAAATTCAGCTACCACTAATTGACCTTATTTATCTTATATTCCCAGCTATTCATCAGTGCATAAAATAACTAAACCTTAAGAAACATTATCTAATAGATCTCTTATTCAGAGGAGATGAAGTAAAATGGAACACAACTAATATTCTAATAACTAAGAAATATAATAAATTTTCGTGCTTTGTCAACTGATGTTTATAAAATCAAGTAAATCAAATAAAATTAGATTATTAATAATGATGAGTAGTAATAAAGGATATATAATTTTAAACTAAATGTAAATAGTTTGCATAGATTCCATATGTACTGCAACTGTACCTGATAGAAGATTTCTCTGAAATATAAAACGTTATATTTATGATATCATAAAGTTGATAATATATTTTTAGAACTAAATGTAAATAGTTTCCATAGATTCTGTATGAAATGCCACTTATATGATTGTGTAAATTCTCTAAAAATTATATAAATTAAATATTCTATGATTAATAGGTATTCTATGGATTATTTACATTGTAGGGGATGAAGCTAGAATAACCCCATGGGCTTTCGACCATCTGGGCGGCCGGATTAAGGGGCCCCTTTGTGACTAAGTCAACGATCTCCGTTTATCATTTTAGCTTTAACCACTCCTTGTTATTTTGTGTCGGTGGAATTTGGAACACAATGCTAGAGCTTCGTTTAACTTTAGGCTTAGTTTTAAGATATTGTTTTATAAGTTAATTTATTGTCTCTCTTACTTTCATTTTGCATGATAAATATTTTCTGTTTGTTTGTTTTATTTCAATTTCCAATTATGTTTGGTAATGATTATATTTGGTATACTCTGATGTAATACTCAGACAGATCTATGTCTTAGGGAATTGTAAAAGTTAGTTGTTGTATATTAATTAACTGTCGCGATATACAGATGATAATATCAACCAGTGACCTGGATATCTCTAAACTGCCTTTTAGTCTGCGAGAAATCCAAAGAGCATGTGTCTCTAGTCAATTGATTAATTTCATCAACCATAGCTTAATTATTTTAACGGAGTATCTCATTTAGTATCTTGGAGGTATTTTATCTGATCTAAAAGAAAACACCCTAAATTCCCTTGTTAAAACATAATAATTTCAGAATGCTGCCCTGAAAGAAAACACCCTAAAATTCACAGCTAATTTAATAACTATGACTTACGTAAATAATCTCTAACATCCGGTATCTCACTGTAATCCCTTTATTTTTCACTGCACTAGAACGCACCGCACTAGTTTCACTTTTAATTAATGTTGAATTTTCCCCTTTGCCTCGGCCTATAACGCCTGTAAACTCGCGAGCTAAACGAATCCGAAATTCCGCGAAAGCCTGGCAATATGGAGAGATTATAAAACACTTTTCACTTCACTGTTTACTTCCCGATCTTTAAGCTCCGAATTTATAATGAAAACTAATTTGAACTGCGCGCTTGTTCCCTATTTATACTATTTGAATGAAGCCAACTTGAGGTCAGCTTTAACCTATCACAAGCCAAGAAGCTGATCTCACTCCACTTTCTTCGTCCAATCAGAAATAAGATATTTATTGTTCCAATTTTAAATTCAAATCTAGAATGAGGCTAAGTCGAAGTCATTTGATCCACCAATCAGAAGCCCTCAACTTGGCTTCATCTCAGCCTCACTACCGATGACGTCACATACTGATTTAAATTTGGAATGAAGCTAAGTGGAAGGCATCCTATCTACCAATCAGAGGCCCTCATCTTGGCTTCATTTCAGCCTCACTACCGATGACGTCACATACTGATTCAAATTTGGAATGAAGCTAAGTGGAAGACAACCTATCTACCAATCAGAGACCCTCATATTGGCTTCCTTTCAGCCTCACCCTGTTGACGTCATGTGTTTTAGGCAAATGCCTCGCTAGAGTTAGTATAGTGTCGCGTCTTTCGAACAAGTCCTCTTTAGTAGTTGTCCCCATACACTGTTATTAGCCTTTTTGCATTATTTTATGAAGGTTGCGTAGCTTTTGAACGATACCTCATTAATAGATACCTTTTTCTATCCAATGGTTTGAATGGTAGTTAGAGTTTATTTATATTATTCTAAAATTGTATTAGCGTCTGCTTTAAATCGACATAGTCTTTCATAAATAAATTTACGTCTATATTTGTGGACTGAAAGAGACGCTCAGCGGTTCGTTACAGTATCTACCCTGTTAAGCTTGCGATGGGATTCAAACTATGGACCTCTTGTACGTCTGTCCATATTCATGATGTCATCACCATCTGCATGAAAAATATCTTTAAGTAATACGTCTTTATTATGGGTATTTTTATCAATTACGTATAATATGTTTTGTGTTAAGATAATTTTACAAAGTTTTGTGTTCACCTATAAAATTACACGAATAGAGTCAATAAAAATATACTGAGACGTTCGTCGTGTTGTCTTTATTTATTTGCTGATTATTTAGGTATTGGCGCGCTTTATATTACGCGTGGTTCACACCACTGTGTGAATCGCCTCGTTCCTTTTGAATGGTCGTTATTCTTGTTTTGAATCCCATTCGTATTTTATCATTATATAAATGTCATTTTTATTATAAATTATTTGCTTCTTAGATTGTGTTCAGAATCAAGTCCCAGGTTAAGGTAGAATCAGTTCAATATACATAAATAGCCCACCGCACCCGCCGATACTTCGCAATAGTCATTAATACTTCAATACCATAAATCTAAGCAGAGGAATATCGATAATTATAAACCCTCACTCCAGATAAAGCGGTAAATTCTGCTTAACGTGAACTGTAATTTTCTTCCTCGTTCGCGCACACTGTGTTCAATTTGTTCGTGTTGAACGAGGTAATTCTCTGCAATATAAAATATGACTATGAATTTACGAGACTCACTATAATTTGGTTTGATTTACCGCTGCAATAGTAACTAGAAGTTCTACATTTGCTATGAAATTACTATTGCGATCACACACACAGGTGCCTACGTGAAATGTGGCATTACATCGGCCGCGTCGCGTTGAGTGTCCGTTCGCTTCCATAATAGAATGTGATCTAACATCGTAGTTCAATAAACGGGGGTGTTGTAGGAAATAAACTTGGCGATCGTTCCACACCCTTGAGTTTGGCGGAGCGCCACACGTGCTCCGAATACCGTTTAGCGAGACATTTCAATTATTCGCTAGAAACTGCCGATGCCAAGTGGCATTCCGAGTACTTACATGCGAGATACGATTTGCATGTAGCCATTTCCTTGCAATAAACGCAATACGAACTAGAATCCAATCACCATTACAAAGGCGATAGACCATCGGACGATCGTAAAGTGTAGAATCTCTTCCTAGATACGTTTACAACGCATTATGAGACCATAAAGAGGTTGAAATGGACGTAGGCCGCAGGTCAGCCGTGGGCGCAGGTCGGGCCCTCTCCGGCCCACCACATGCCAACAAAGAAAATTGCTTTCATATTCAGAGATCTCTTATCTACTCTTAATGACTGCAGATAATGCCGTGTAGTATATTAACATTCGTTTCGTTGGATCTATAAACGTCTAGACGGCAAAAAGCGCCAGCAATCTCCTAGGGCTATAAATATTGGAGTTAGTGAATTAATCCCGTTTTTATCGACCGCTGAGTAACAGGATTGTTGTAATTTATGAGATTTCAGTCCAGTACTCGGGTTGTTGCTAGAACATGGCAATTTACAGGTTTCGGCTTTTACGTTATCAATACTCCGTTCTTAATTGCAAACTTGTTTGGCTTGAACACTAAATTCGTTCCAACAGTTTATGCTTAAGCACTAACAAGATTGGTAGCTTGTTAATAGGAAGCTTAGGACTGTTGTATACCTAGTGAGTTATGTAGATATGATGAAGAGAAAACCTTGCGAGGTGAACAGGGAAATCCGATGATTTTGCGATTGCGATTGATTGTCTATATCGTCGTAGTATAAATCGATTGAATCCTACCACTGGTATACCTATATAACAACCACACTTGTACAAGTACCACAACATGAGAAAATTATCGGTTTTTGGGGATTTTGCATACTCGAACAATTTTTCAAGCTTCTAAAGTTGTGTTCTGTAACGGCAGACTTATCCTTGAGAGCCAGTTTCCGAAACTATATAATCATCACCCAGCAACAACTGGTGAGATATTCAAACATATATATAGCTACTAATATAAAGCAGCTACCCACCTACTCGGAGAGTTCGTAGGTGACTTGCGGTTGGTCTGATCTACATGTTATGCGAAGATAAACGAGATAAACGTATTACCTAGCGTAACTACGCTTGCATACAACGGTTACTATTTCCGACTGATTTATTTAGATTTTCAGTTTAATAATTGATGTTATAATTCATTGCAAAAAGAATTCAAAGCAAAAACTACTACTACTAATAATGGACACTGTCGACCAAAATTACATACAATAGATAATCAGGTTTCGCTTATTCCGCCCTTGAACCTCACGCCAAGTTTAGCCGAGGTAACACATATGGCATCGCAGACAAGTCGGGTACATCCGCTGACTCACCGACGACGAAGGTGACAGGACAGGGCTGCGTATCAGCACGCCATCGTCGGCCAAATATTGTTCGAATTATGTTTTTTATTGCTCACAGGGTCAGTGTTTGAACACAATCTGACTTGTTAGTAAGTGATGAATTGGCCCAAAGTTTTAACAAGTAGAATATTGGATAACTGGCTCTAAAAGAACTATTTTTATTTTTGCAATGACACATGCTCCGTGGATTACATTAGAAAATTACAACGAGGCAAAATTATCACGAAATTTTGTAAGATAGCTTCTATTCAAATACACGCGGTGAGGTAATTGGCAACAGATTTCCTACGAGATTAGTAGCTAGTTTGGCAAGCACGCGCAAAATACTTTCCATCAATGTTGTCTTGCGTCGGAAGCGCTCCTATGAACGACAGCCGACACGCTCCAAGATTTGCTCTATATTGCTAGACTGCCATCATACCTAATCTTATATAAGTATACCGAAATACGGCAACTGAATAATCATAGTTAGTACACACAAAACATATTAAAGCTATCCAGCCAAGATTTTGCCTTTTCCAAGGGAAGAAAGATTTAAGAATGAGAACCAAATTAGTATCATACAGCGCCATGAACATGCGGTTTCAAACCGTAGCCAGAACTAACAATACCCAAGGAGAGTTGTGAAACGGAATATGGAGCAAATTGTGGCATTGATGAATAAACGTCATGCTGAAACGTAACCGTCATGGCTGCGCTGGCGCACTTCTGGTCGCGGTTATGTCATAACGTCGACAAGGACGCGGTTTCCGTTTAGGCGCCGCCGTCGTTGTCGGTTTATTGCTGTTGTTCTGTATTTGGTAATGCTAGTATTATCTAATTTGTTTACTACCCTGATCTAATACCATTTGTGGTCTAATAAATATTAACTTTACTAAAACAAAATAAATAAAAAAAACTACTATAGTTCACTTACCCTTATAATTATCATTCTATTCTTGGCCTAGCTAAGCCAGCAGTTATCTTCCTATCAAACACATATTCATATTCGTCATTTACCAACATCTGGGGTATAGTGATGAAATAGGTAATGTCAGTTAAAAAAAAGAAAGTTGTAAAACTATTATTGTCATATAAATGCTTTAAAAGAGATGGTTCATTGTCAGAATCTCATTATTCTCGCAACGTATCGTAACTATGTCAAGAAATTCTTGACAAGAACCTTCGAGATATCTCGTAATGATTTTCAGAGTGAACGTGAAGACGCATCTGCACATGTCCTCTTTAATGATACCAACGTTCTGGTCCATTATGTTCTAATGGTGCAAGACGAAATCTTTTAACAATACTAACTACATATGTGAATATCTTTTTAACCCATTTTCTGAATGCCCGCCTGGTTAGCGACCACCCTCAAGTAGAAAATCTGTTGCCAAGCAACTAACGGTGCCTTCCGGCAGCTGTCCTTGAGAGCTAGTATTTATAGGTTAAGCCTGTTAACACCTTCGACCACATCTTCACTTACCATCAGGTGAGATTGTGGTCAAAAGGCTTACCGATCGGCAATAAAAAAAACTCTTGTTGCTCGTAAAACGTCAATTACCACCGAAGGATGTGGCAGTGGACAGCAGCGCAAGGGCCGGAAAATGTCAAACCATTTCTGATATAATCTCTTTTAAGCCACAAAACAAGAGTTGAAGTAAAAGCATATTTGCTCAAGCTGAAACGAAAACAATTCTGATCAGGCATATAATAATAATATTCAAAAGTATTTTAAGGTACACGATGTAAGTATGTTCTTATCGCTAAGCAAAAAATCCCAGGAAAAATAATAAACAGCTAAAATCAATGACAAAATTGTATATCTACAATCGAGGGATAAATGTAGAGAACAAGATACTCGTATATACCGTAATTTAACTATCCTGAATTGATTTGAATCTTCCATTGGAAGTTAAGATTATATTGACAAATAATTTTATCTTAACTCAGCCAAGAGATCCGATGAGTCATTCACGAGTTCGTGTAACGTAACCATGTCAAGACCTCCTAATGATCCCGCAGAGGCGTTTCGAGTTGATACCTCCGGAGTGCAATTTTCCCGTTTGTGTTGCGCCTCTAATCACGACCGCAACCTCGCCTCGGGCAATGTGGGTAATGTACTTAGTAGTTTGGGTATCTTGTTAGGATTTCGGTTAGAACTTAGTTCAGAACAAAATAGAGATCATGTACAGTAACATTTGGAGAGGGACTGTACACACTATAGCCCTATATATTTTGCAAAAGGACAAGTTTATGATATAACCGCCTGCTGGACTGGGTCAACGTACAGAAAAATAATTAAGGTAGCATCGTCCATCGGATCAGACAGCAGTATACAAAAGTGTACTGCTTTTGTATACTGCTGTTTGGTAGTATTGGGTTCTTTCTAAACCGATATTATCATAAGATTGATAAACACGGTATAAGAGCGTAAATAACTTACTAATAGTCGACATCATGATCGAAAATATATCGGCTCCTTACCTTCTTTCGGTGTTTGCCAATCTTAAAATATACACAGGAGCATTCGTTTTTGTAATAAGACGATATAGGTGATTTAAGTATATCCAATATTTTATCTTATTGTGATTTCAAGCTAGTGCTTTATTAGTTGATATTCGCTTATTCTGTGATAGGTAATATGCGAATATCACATTAACACATTTTAGAATATATATTTGAGTAATTCCTAACCTAGCCGTTTTCGCACCCGGTTCGTGCAACCGGAGAAACCACGGAATAAATGCGCGCGGGTTCGATTCCCGCTCGAGATGTAAAATTTTGTGCGTTAATAATTTGTAAATACGGTCTATTCTAGTAGTTTGAATAGTAAAGTAAAATAAAGTTACCTTAAATCAATTGCTAAGATTGAACCGCAATGCTTCAACTACGAGCTTCAACTCTCCTAGAAAAATATACAAACACGCGACTTACTTCACTCATTGTCATATTGGTCATCTTATTGTTTATTAACACCAATAACGTTAGCAGTTTAGTCAAATTAGATGGACATACAGAGATGGTGATTGAAACTTGTACCACTTTTAAGAAACATATACATGTGGCCCCTAGATCCTGCTATACAATGCTCGAATTCGAAACTCAAATGTGAACAACCTACCTTAAACTCTCATGCAGTCTATCTCGTTGGCATTTAGCTTCTATTCTTGGTTAAGTGAGACAAAGGCCATATATACCATACTCTATAATCTATTTA
This sequence comes from Plagodis pulveraria, assembly GCA_963890685.1. Lineage (NCBI taxonomy): Eukaryota > Metazoa > Arthropoda > Insecta > Lepidoptera > Geometridae > Plagodis > Plagodis pulveraria. Next base: position 11,506,303 of record OY982950.1, read on the forward strand.
CATTATTGCAAAACACGGAAACGATTCGTAGTTAAACAGTGGTTTAACATCTCATAATGTTCTTTAAACAACTCGTAAAGTTCTATCTGTGTGGTTGCAGCGGCTCCCAAGACAATTAACTTTTCTATAGTTTTTTTACGACTGTATTATCAAGACATTTAAAAAAATTATAAGGAATTATTTTTATGTCACAACATCACAGCAATAAAGCTAAAAGGTAGGTTGGTACTTAACTTTAATAAACTGCAAATTAGCATATTAAACATTTTATTAGCCAAGATACATTCACCAATAAAATAGGCGAGTAAAATATATAGGTATATTTGTTTTTTTTTTTCGTTTAGGCACCTTTTAATAATAATTTGTTTAATACTTTAATAATTTTATTTAAACTAACTTATGAAGTTGGTTACGAAATAGGTACAATGTTATTTTCATATTCCTAACATTAAAAGAATACCTAGAAACTTATTATCTCGTTACAAAGCAATGTTCGTATAATACCTTGTACGAGTGTGGATATGTAGTTTCTATCGTACGTGATTTTAACAACTTCCATTTTTTGGATGCAGCATATTGAATGAGCACAATCAAATGATAACAACATCATCTTGAGAGTACGACATTATCTTAGTTAAAGCGGGAACTATAAACTAAGTCGTGAGAGTCACGACACGACTCATTCAGATGTATTAACTTTTATCTAATCTGTGAGTCTGTGGGGCCGTCCGAACTGATCAACAGCCTGGGTCTTGGAGAGCGCCGCGCGCCGCCGCCGGCCGGAGGCGCCCGCCCACGCGTCTGGTGCTTTCACCTCGGGAAAGCGCGACACGCAAGTAACAGAGAATAGCGAAATAATATAAGAGAAAATAAACCAACTCCCATTTTATTGCCTGTACTGTATCAGCCGACTCGTCCACTGCTGAACACAGCCTCCCCTATTAGAGGGTATTGCCATAATCCCCACGCTTGGCAGGCGGCTTGGGGATCGCAGTGTAAGATGGCAGTTCTTTAGAAGGCGCTGCTGCCCACCTTCCAGTATTTTTCCCTTAGTCGCCTCTTACGACACCCATGGGATGATAGGGGGAGGTGCAATTCTCACCCGGTACCCCACGGGTGATTTTATTGCCTACCTACCTTTAATAGTCACTTCCCGTGGCAGCTCGTGGGGTGTCGGGCTAGAATATCACGCCCCATCTCTGCCCGAGGGTGTCATAAGATGTGACTGACGGTAAAAAATACCGAAAGGTTGGCAGCATTGCCTTTTCAGGGACTACTTTGTTACATACCCCAAGAGGACTCCAAGCGTGGAGAGTATGTCAAACCTCCTTTGAAAGGGTAGGCTAGGCAGCCGGATTGTCCACTACTGAACACTGTTACTGTACTGAACAAGTTGCTTGACGAGCTTGCTAGAGCTTCACTAGCATATGAATAATTGTTCGTGGTTTTGGTTACAAGGAGGCAATATTTATTGACATCTTCTAATAGAACATGCTGTTTTATTACCGCGGTAAATTAACCTATTCAATACTAATAAAAAAGATAATAGATGCTCAACGGCGCGGTCCAACTAAAGATTATAAAGATCTTCGGATTAGATTACAGACGTTCCATAAAAATAACGAGTTACAAAAGAATAAGGTCTCTGCAACTTAATCATAGACCCGAATAGGGAAACCTCTGAGGTTATCAAGTTATCACAGACAGTGGGCAGGTAATTACTCTATTTCGTCACATCCGCTCGTGGCTTGGGTCACGACCTGCGTAGGCGCATATCGACTACCGCTTAATCTGTGTCCACGCAGAAGATATAACAGCACAAGATACAGCCTCAATTCTGACCAATAAGAGCCCGCTGTCTGTTGATATATCGCATCACATGTATTTGTTGAATTTCTAGTTTATGAGTCCGGTTTATCTAAGCAACTACTGGTTTTGTAGTATTATAAATCGTAACAAATTAGCTTTAATTAATGGTTTTGCGAAAGTTATATTGCTTTTAAAGTTTTTGACGAAAATATATTGCTTTAAGTTTTCATTACAGGCAAGTTTTATTATACCGATTTATACATACAAAAAGGTCCTATATTTTATCTTAAGCCTTTTTACCTCCTTGAACACAATGGACTTACCAACAGGACAGCCAAGTGGTAAAGTTGTGGTCAAAGGCAACCGATCAGCTGTAAAAATAACGCAAGTACGATGAAAGATAACGATTCTCAACCTTATCCGGCATGAATATTGCTGATAGCCTGAAGCCTCTTATTTATTCCTTTTCACCTTTAGGCTCGTGTAAAAGGATATTTTTTCTGAGGAGTGTAATAAAACTGAAAATCCCCAGTGGCCGCAAAGTCTTTGTTCGAAATCGAGGAAGTAAAACGAATCAGGGCGCAGCGTGGCGAAGCGATGGGTTTTTATAGAATCTCTTTTTGTACAGTAGGTATAAACTTATTTACCTAGTTTTTTGATTCTTTGTCTGTACAGTTTTTTCACCAATTTTTACCTATTTCATCGTTGTCACACGAAATTGTCACATGATTTGACACAGCTCGCGCAGCAGGAAAATTATGCTTCCGAAACCCATCAGCTAAATTCACGATCCAGCTATCCAAGTATGACATGACATGCACATTACTGAATTAAAGTCCTCTATTGTGGTGTACTACTTCATTGTAAAAAATGTAGTAGGTTTATTTTTCCGCTTTTATTTTTTACGTCAAGTAGCTATAACGAACATATTGCAAATTTCGTAACCTACGTCTTTAGTTCTTGATAAAAGCCCGTAACCAAAGCCACAAAGACTTATGTTATAATAATAATAAAATATGTACCTACTTTATAATACGAGGGAGAGTATCAAGACCTCCTGAGGATACTTCGGTTAGAAGCGAAACGCGTCGAATACGCTTCCGGCTGCGTGGCGTTTGTGACGTCACGTCGGCTTAACAGGAAATTAGGTGGAATTGTCACTAGATATATATAATTTTTAAAAAGATTTTTTAAGTGTTTTATAAAATAATTAATTAAATGTTTTCTTAAAATACTTTTAAAATATTTGTTATTATAAAAAATGGATTTCCGCAAAGTAACGCCTGAATCTATTCATTATGTACCTACTTTATGATTAAAATAAAAATTCTGACGGTAGTACAAAATAATTTCTTAGTAAATGTGACCTCGATCACTGCAAAGTGTTTGAGACGTCGGGACAAAAATAATGATAAATATACACGATTTAAATCGTTTAAAGTAGTTTATTTACTGTAATTACAAATAATTATCGGACGTGCGTTTCATTAAATAAAAAATATTTAAATTATATCTGTACTCAACTCAATGAGTTCCAGAAGATAACGCCCTTAACTAGGTAATGATTTTTATTCTGTTACCATCTCATAAGTTGAATTTCCAATTCTGTGGCTCTATTTTGCCCTTGGGGTATGGAATCCAAAAACTGTTAGCTGACGAGCACCTGACACCATCGTCAGAGTTCAATACAAAACATCGATTTGCTTTTTTATGGGACAATAATAATAACAAACTTTATGACAGTTAGTTACACACAATACAGTGCTATTGTAGCAATTTGTTTCACACAGGACGATGAGGTCATGCATACGTTCGTAGATTGGTTATAATAGATAGGCACGCCGCATGCCGATGTTTGTTCAAATCAAGAATATCTAGTATACCCCACAAATGGTTAGCAGCAATTGTGTACCTATGTAAACTTATGTATCTTTTTTACGACTCGAAAAAATGGGTACTCAATTTGTCTGCTTCTTTTTCTTATGTTTGTTACCTCTGAGGTAACGATTTTGATGACTTTTTTTTTATTTAACAGTTGATGCTTACCGTGTGGTCCCATTTAAATTTCATCAAAATCGGTAATGCCATTTTTGAGTTACACTCCAATAACTGAAAAGTATTTTCGTATCTTGATGATATAGTCATTGACAGTGAATGACAATCGATCCCACAAGTAGCAAGGGTCACTAAAAAGGGTGAAAATATTTTTTTTACCTAGAAATAGAACCGACTTTAACACTCTAATGTGTGAAATAACATGTCGAAGTCGGTACCATGTGCACAATATTGTGATAATAGTTAATTTTGAACCATCATGGTACCGACTTCAACAAATTATTTCACACATCTGAGTGTTGAAGTCGGTTCCATTCTTAGGTAAAAAAAAAAATTATCCCTTTTTTAACATGTGGTTTCTACCCTGGTATTACCATGGGGCTGCTAAATTTTACCACGAGCGGTGTTCAATACTGCGCCCAATTCCTCCCTTGGGCCGGGATGTGATATGTCAATCTGCAATGCGATTTTATGTAAATACCTTGACATAGATTGTAATCAATAAAACGGGGGCGATCATTCGTCCAAGCAAATGTCAAAAATGGTGACGGTTCATTGACCTCTATTAATCCTCGAACGCAGTTACAAAATTATTATACCTACCTATAACATGATTGCCATTAATCTGTGTTTCAATAGTTAGTACCAATTTCTGATTGCGGAATCGTCATTTTGACGACTGTAGTTAGTAACCGAATCTTTAAACAAGCTTTTAATATTTTTATTTTTGCAGTAACGCAGCATGCGTTTACATTACAATTAATTACTGCGGATCACATTACAAAATTACAAATTTACGACAGGAAAAATTATACTCATGTGCGGGATTCGAACCCGCGTCATCCACCCCTATACATTTTTTTGTACACTACGTCTTAGTGAGAGTGTAAACGCTTATGTGCTGTAACATAAAACTAGTATAATATTATCACTAGGGTAGGCAATTTTAGTCACAAATACACTTATAAAAGGAGGAACAAGCCTTCGTGAGTGGAAGTACAGGGAGTGGAAGTCAATCGACACGGAAGCGGCAGCGCCCGGCAATTTTACTGCCAAACCATTTTAGAAATTTATTTCTTGACTACATTGTGTAATATCGCCTGAGTAAGGCCCCTTCCTGACTGGGCGGTGCGGTATCGGCGCAGTAAATTACATGTAGTAAACATTTTACAGCTTCGTTACCGAGCGCCTATATTTGCTTACACGCATCCTGATTGGCGCGGGTTGTACGAGAGCGGGACAGTATACAGGCGGCATACTACATTGCAGTACGGCCATCCAGTAGAATCCGAAATACCGAGCACGCAACACGTCGTTCAAAATGGCAAATGAAAAAGCCTTGTGTATTATTTTGGTAACTGAGGTCACATCACATACGGACCTCTTATACATCGCTCGGAATTTCGCATCATTTTGCGTAAGTTGTTGTGCCGCAATTAAAAGTCTGCTAGAAACATTTTTGGCAACATACGGGTATACCCAATACTTCTTTCTTTGTCTACGCAATCGTAAATACATGTAACACGCATCGATATCCTCATCTGACAAAGACATTATTTCTCGGCGACGGCCGGTATTCAGACGCGTTTGTCTGAATACCGGCACTTACCGACAGTAAACCGATAAGTGAGGAGATCTGGCCAACACAGTATACTGACGGTATACAGCATACAGATACCGCACCGATAGCGCACCACCCAGTGAAGAAGGGGCCTTAATCACAGCGCGTGGCCCGCCTCTGTCAATTCCTTCATTCTATGCTAGGTCACAGATGACAGAATACTAGACTAGGTAACACTGTAGTGATAGGGACAAAGTAAAAAATTGTTTGACAGTCAAGCTACTGACCACTTCGGCCTGAATTAAACCTTACGGGGACAGGAGAAAATCAAAATGAGAACAAAGATCATCTGGTAAATAGGCAAACCCGCGTTAAGGTTGAACTGGCCGGTCGCTTCTCCATACAAACGTCGTAGGGTGATCACTCCCTTATTTGAGATTTTAGGTCCAGAATTAAGCATTAATATCGGTTGATCTCATCATTATCTAGGCTTGTATCGTAACGAAATTTTAAATAGATAATTAAGTCGAAAGTTACGAGTCTCGAAAACTTTATATGAAATGTTTAGAGGCTCATAACTCTCAAGTTAATTATCTTATTAAAAAATATTACGTTACAACCCTAGATAATAAAGACATCAATCGATATCAAGCTTTATTTTGGACCTAAATCCTCAAATAAGGTAGTGATCACCCTACGACGTTTTGTATGGAGAACTGACCGTCCACACTGAGAAAAATCTAAAGTCAAAAGCGCCCTAATGACGGCCAATTTATATGGTATAAGGCAAAAACCGACCAAACGTAAATACGTACAAAAACGCCTTCCAACTAGAAGGCGTTAAACGAGGTCAGTGAAGGCGAATGTTTCTTTTCGTCTTCATTTAAGGTGTATTTTGTGGTCTTTCTTAAATATTGACTTTTCGATGAGGCTGATTAAGTCGTACGTTATAGTGATAATCACCGTATATAAACCGCCGTAAAAGTAAGGTATATTTTATGGTCAATACTGCAATTATTATCGTATAACAAGTTCAATTCTGAAAATACTTTACGGAAGGCGTTTTTGACGGTTGTGTTTATTATAAAACATGGTACATTTTATTGATTGGTGAAAAACATCTTAAGAGTTGTGAATTCATCTTACGTATTTACAATTCAACGGTAATAGGTCAAATTTGATTTAAGCCTTTAACTCGTTTTTCTCAGTGCAGTTCACACTTAACTCTAAAATTACTAAAAATATACTCCTACCATCAAAACAATATAAAATGTGATCAAAATTCTTTCATGTGATGAGCTCGGTCCACCGGAAACATTGAGAATATATATTATCCACATGTTCCATTAAATGGCAATATGTATGCGAGTATATAAAGGCTGTAGTTCCGGTTTCCGGTAATCCTAAAATCGCGAACCAGTGTCGTCATATCGTATTCACATTCAATCCGGCCGATCGGACTCCGGATGTCCTATTTTTTACACTGCCGATTTGTCTCCAACACTCTACTGACATATATTCTAGCTTGAATATTTAAATTTAAAGTCCTTCCTGGACCGATTGAAAGCTACAGTTATCAATTTTTACTGCCATGGTTCGCATTTCCAGTACCAATCATACCATACTATAATGATTGGAATTTGAATTGAATTTGTTAATATTTTTGTGTATACGTATATAAAATAATGATACAAGTGATTATTTAGGTTCTCCCGTGGGGTGCCGGGTTAGAATTGCACCTCCCCATATCATCCCGTGCAGGTGTCGTAAGAGGCGACTAAGGGAAAAATACTGGAAGGTGGGCAGCAGCGCCTTCTAAAGGACTGCCATTTTACACTGCGATCCCCAAGCCGCCTGCCAAGCGTGGGTATTATGGCAAATACCCCCTTAACAGGGGATGCTGTGTTCAGCAGTGGACGATCCGGCTGATACAGTGTATAAAAATATTGATTTGAGATAGTATATATATATTTTTATAACGAACTTAAAAAAAGGAGAAGTTTCTCAGATCGGTTGTTATTTTATTGTCTGTTAACTCAGAATTCTTCATTTCTAAACTGTTTTTTTTTTGGATCCCTATATCTAAGATTGTTCCCATAGAAATTTCATCGGAATCTGTTAAGCAGTTTGGTTTTTAAAAATCAAAATAACTGCAAAAAATATATTAACGAAGTGAACGAAATTGCATAAATTTCATATTTTTCAATGATAGAAGCCGGTTAGGTTTTTAAAAATATTAATTGGCTTTGCTGTATGAACAAATTTATTTTGTGGTGTATAACATCGAATATATTAATGGAGTGACTGCTATGGCAAAAACTTTATATTAACACCAATGAATCTAACTGTTAGAACCATCAAACTCGAACCATTTTACAAGTTAGTACAGCCGATGCGTAAGAGATGGCGCTACTAGAAAAATTAACAATCGCAAGCGTTTCTTGCACATTACTAAAGTAGCTAGTACAAATTATTAGTCTTTGTGAGTTTGTTTTGAGATTCAATAAAAGTTCAAGTGGTGTAAAAAGTGGTTTTTGTTGTGCATACGGTCCCTAGTGTATTGAACATGGTGCCGAAACCCGGGAACTTTGAATTATGATGTGACTGTGAGTGAAGTGAATTAGTGAGTAATACGGATTGTTGGACTTTGTAACTGTGAGTAGTAATAAAAACTTGAACATTAACTTAAAAGAATCTGTGCTTATTTGGACTTGTAAAATTTTCGTAACTATACTATATCGACTTAGAAAAATCTGTGCTCATTTGGACTTGTAAAATTTTCGTAACTATACTATATTAACTTAGAAAAATTTGTGCTCATTTGGACTTGTAAAATTTTCGTAAATATACTACATCGACTTAGAAAAATCTGTGCAGATTGGGACTTGTAAAAAATTCGTGAATACCATATCGACTTAGAAAAATCTGTGCTGATTGGGACTTGTAAAATTATCGAGAATACTACATCGACTTAGAAAATTCAGTGCTCATTGGGACTTAGAAAAATCTGTGCTTATTAGGACTTTATTTTTAATCAAGATGTCTTCTGAGATAAAATCTTTACTTCTTAAGCAAGATGAATTACTGAAATTAATTAATAAAGCTTATACAAATTATTGCAAGTCTTCTAAGACAAGAAAAACATCTTCTTATATCGAGATCAGAAATGAATCATTAGAGTCATTATGGATGAAGTTTAAGGATAACCACGACCAAATTGTGAGCATAAGCGACAAAGATAAGCAAGCTGAATTATCCTATTTTACTGAAGACAGATATGAACAATTCGAAGAAATATATATCGATTATAAATCAAAAATGAAAGATGATTTAAAGGGCTTTGCATTATTGACGCCTTCAGTGACAGCTACACAAATACCATCTACTTCTGGATGTGAAGTTAGATTGCCACAGATAAATTTACCTCGATTTTCAAGTGGATATGAAGAGTGGCAAGCTTTCCATGATATGTTCGTCTCATTAATTCATAACAATGCAAATTTGAGTTCAGTGCAAAAGTTGCACTACCTTAAAAGCTGTTTACACGGCGAAGCAGAATACGTTTTGAAGAACCTATCTACCATAGACACAAATTACGCTGAAGCTTGGAAGCAACTTGTGAGACGTTATAATAATAAAAGATTCAATACAAATGAAGTGCTAAAGAGACTTTTATCACAGAAACCAATTAACGCAGAGTCATCGAGCGCTATAAAACAACTTTTAGATACAACGTCTGCATGTTTAAAATCTCTATCGAATCTGCATATTGACACAAGTTCCTGGGATGCCATTGTTAACCATATAGTGGTGTCAAAAATGGACCAAGAATCGTGTAAACAATGGGAGCTTCAATTGAATCAAGTGGATACCGATGAATTACCATCATGGGAACAGTTACAGAAGTTCATGGAAACCAGATTTAGAACAATAGAGATGTTAGAGGGTGTCAAGTCAACGTCAAAATCAAAATCTTTTCACTCATCAGTCGAGGAGAAGAAGAAGTCTTACATAGTATGTGCAATGTGCAATGGTCAGCACGCTCTTTATCAATGCAAGCAATTCGGAAAGCATACACCATCAGAGAGGTCTGAATTCGTTCAAAAAAAGGGACTATGCTTTAACTGTCTTGCACCTAATCACCCTGTGAAGAGATGCCATCAATCAACTAGTTGCCGAAGATGTGGAAGACGTCATCATTCATTATTGCACATAGAGAAAGATGAGTCAAAGGGACCCACAATGCAAGAGGCAGGAGATACAAAACCACACACACCACCTCGAGAGAGTACTACGATTGTATCGAACTTTTCAAAAAACTTTTCACCTAGTGAAGTGTTTTTAGCCACTGCAGTAGTTAGGGCAAAATCAGTGAACGGTTCTACACACTTAGTTAGAGCGTTAATCGATCAAGGGTCTGAGGCTTCATTTATTACGGAGGATACTGTACAAATACTGGGACTAAAACGCAAACCCATAAATGGTTTAGTGTCTGGAGTGGGAGATGGTCACACGCGAGTTAGGTATGTCGTAGCTGTACGCATTGAATCACGCCATCACCCAGGTAAGTCAATCTCAGTAAATGCATATGTATTGAGTGCTCTGACATCGATGCTTCCTTCAAAGGTCGTTCACACGCCAAATTGGCTTGAGTTAGAAAGGTTACCCCTAGCTGATCCTGATTTTATATCACCGAGTAAAATTGATGTTTTGCTCGGAGCTGAAGTATATGGAGAAATTTTGAGAAGTGGCGTAATCAAAAATCCATCTAAACATCTAATTGCACAAGAGACAGTGTTTGGATGGATTATATCAGGGAAGGTATCACCAGATTCAACTTCAATTAGTAGAGTTATTAGCTTACACACACAAATCCGAGAAGACGAGCTATTAAAACAATTTTGGGAGTTAGAAAAGGAACCAGAGAGAAATGAGAAAATATTAACGAAAGAAGAGATGAGATGTGAGGAGATTTTTAATATGACTACAACTAGAGATGATGATGGACGGTTAGTAGTAAGATTGCCATTCAATTCCGATGATCCCCAATGCCAATACGGCCATTCGATGCAAATCGCAGAGAGGCGATTTCTTTCTTTAGAGAGGAGATTAACGAAAAATCCGGAACTACATAAGGAGTACGCAAAGGTAATAGAAGAGTACAAGACTCTGAACCATATGAAACTTGTTCCAAAAGATGATGTCGACAATCCTAAGGCCGTTTACTTGCCTCACCATGCGGTAGTGCGAGAAGACAAGGACACGACAAAAGTTCGCGTGGTTTTTGACGCATCATGCAAAGGCGTAAATGAAGTTTCACTCAACGATGACTTGTTGGTTGGGCCTAAGTTGCAGCAAGATTTACGCCATTTGCTATTAAGATGGCGGGTCCACCGAATCTGTATCATAGCAGACTTAGTTAAAATGTATCGACAAGTTCGCGTGCATGACGAAGACATTAACTACCAGAGAATAGTATGGAGACTCAGTCCAGAACAAACCCTCGAGCATTACCAATTGTTAACTTTAACGTTCGGCACCGCTTGCGCGCCATATCTAGCGGTTAAGGCTTTACATAAACTAGCAGATGATGAAGAGCCGCAATGTCCCATTGCAGCTAAAATCACAAAAAATGATCTGTACATCGATGATTTGATGACTGGATGTGAAAACGAAACTGAAGCAGTTTCCATTTTTCAGGAATTAAACAAACTTATGAAGTTAGGAGGGTTCCAGTTTCAAAAATGGAGCAGCAATTCTAATGCTTTATTGGAGCATATTGGACTTGACAATAAGCGAATGATTGATTCAGTACTTATCAAAACGGATAAGACAGTCAAAATATTAGGTCTTACATGGAACAGATTAGATGATTCGTTTGAATTCGTAATTAACTTGCCTTCATTAGCGACTCCGGTAACAAAACGCCAGGTTATTTCAGATATTGCCCGATTATTCGATCCTCTAGGGTTTGTAGCTCCAACTATTATCACAGCCAAAGCTTTCATTCAAAAACTTTGGTTGTCTGGGATAGAGTGGGATCAAGAGCTGCCAGAACCTCTCATGAGAGAATGGATCGCCTATCGTCAAGAGTTACCTGCACTTACTGGATTTAGTGTTCCGAGATGGCTGTGTAGTTCCAAGAACGCCAAGGTAATAGAGTTGCAGGGATTTTGTGATGCATCAAGTATAGCTTATTCCGCTGTAGTGTTCATGCGCGTAGTAGATGACCAAGGAGCAGTACACGTCAATCTAATATGCTCTAAAACTAAGGTTGCTCCTGTTAAACAGGTCTCAATTCCACGCTTAGAGCTATGTGGCGCTGTATTGTTAGCGAAGCTTCTTTTAGAGTTGTCACGTGTGTTGGAAGTATCGAAAGAGAATCTCCACGCATGGACAGACTCCACCGTCGTGCTTGCATGGTTGAGTAGCCACCCCGGAAGGTGGAAAACATTCATAGGCAATAGAGTATCAGAAATACTAACCATTATGGACAGCAGTCAGTTCTCATATGTCAGATCCCAGGATAACCCAGCTGACTGCGCCTCAAGGGGCATAAAAGCAGAAGAATTAGTTGAGTTTGAACTTTGGCAGAAGGGTCCTAAGTGGCTAAGAGAAACAGAGATTATTTACACAAAAGGACAGTTTAAAGAGACTAATTTAGAAGAAAAGCAAGCTACAACTATATGTTTAACCACAAACGTTGTACAAAACATAGAATCTGAGGAGTTCTTAGGAAGATTTTCGTCTTTGACAAGACTTCTCAGAGTTGCTTCATATTGCAGAAGATTTCTTAATTGTAAAGGAAACCGAGACGAGATTCAACATAGACCAAAGTTTGTGACCACCAGAGAAATGCAAGACACACTACAGAGACTGATTAGTGTTGTCCAGTCGGAACATTTTAAAGAAGAAATTGACCACATTAAAACTCACGGTAGTGTTTTGAGGAGAAGTCAACTTAACACTTTGTGCCCTATACTAGATTCTAATGGAATTATAAGAACAAGTGGTCGTCTAGATCGAGCAGAAATGAGTTATGAGCGGAAACATCCCATAATCCTACCTGCTAAGAGTCATCTCACAGCACTCGTGATTGCGGACGCTCATCTCAAGACGCTACACGGTGGTCCCCAAATTATGATGAATTACATAAGAGGAACATATTTCATCATCAGAGCAAGAGTTCAAGTCAAGAAATATTTCAGGACCTGTGTGACGTGTCGTAGATATTCTTCTTCAAAAAGAACGCAACTTATGGGACAAATTCCGGAAGCGAGACTGAAGCCAAGCAAGCCATTCAAAACATCTGGGGTTGATTATGCAGGGCCAATAAATGTTAGATTTTCACCAGGCAGAGGCTCTAAAGCATATAAAGGCTATATATGCTTATTTGTTTGCATGGTTACTCGAGCCATCCATTTGGAGGCTGTGTCTGATCTCACCGCTAAAGGTTTCATAGCTGCGTTTAGACGATTTACATCTAGGAGAGGACATTGTAAGGATCTGTACAGTGACAATGGCACTAATTTTGTTGGGTCAAATAGACAGCTCTATGAAATGTTTAAAAACGCCAATTCAACATGGCCAAGTGAAATTATTCATCATCTTACCCTTGAAACAACGACTTGGCATTTTATCCCAGCGCAATCCCCGAATTTCGGTGGTTTGTGGGAAGCAGGGGTGCGTAGCGTGAAAAACCACTTAAAAAGGTCCATTGGTGACAGCACACTTACGTATGAGGAACTGACCACGGTGCTGACCCAAATTGAAGCGTGTTTAAATTCACGGCCTATATCAGCATTAAGTGATAACCCATGTGACCCTCTCCCGCTCACGCCCGGCCATTTCTTGGTTGGTGAACCATTGATTAATATCATGGATGAAGATCATTGTAATACAGTTGTAGGCTTAGACAGGTGGAGAATTTGCCAAAAAATGGTCAATAGTTTTTGGAAGAGGTGGTCTAAAGAATATGTTGTAAATTTAAATCAAAGATATAAATGGAACCAGAAACTTAGTGAGCCGAATATAAATGATGTTATTGTTATTCGCGAGGATAACATGCCGCCGGCTAAATGGTTAATCGGTAGAATTATACAAAAACACCCTGGTCCAGATAATTTAACTCGAGTTGTAACGATTAAAACTAAAAATGGAGTATTGAAACGACCGGTGAGCAAAATTTGTGTACTAACGAATTGATTTGTAAGAACAGTATCACCAAACTTTCGCCATAGTGGGCGGTGTAATCTACACAAAGATGTTCAAAATTTAGATTTTAAGATAATAGGTGGTTGATGTCATTATCAATCGAAAGATGTATTTAATTAGTTGCGTCTTGTAATGTAAAAGAAGGTTATACTAATAAGTGGTAAGAATTAGGTAGAAATATAAGTTTAAGAATTAGAATATATAGATAGTAATTTCATATGGAACCTACAGATTTCTTCAATCTATTTAGTACTTTTTTGTAGAGAAACTGATCAGTGCTAGCTGCTATTCATTGCCTAGTATTTTGTTTTATATACGTGAGCGAATTGGTTTGTTATTATCGTCACTATTATTACCGCAATTTGTGAAGGACAGTTGTCCTTAGTGGGCGGATTATGTTAGAACCATCAAACTCGAACCATTTTACAAGTTAGTACAGCCGATGCGTAAGAGATGGCGCTACTAGAAAAATTAACAATCGCAAGCGTTTCTTGCACATTACTAAAGTAGCTAGTACAAATTATTAGTCTTTGTGAGTTTGTTTTGAGATTCAATAAAAGGTTTAAATATTATACAAATAAAGTTCAAGTGGTGTAAAAAGTGGTTTTTGTTGTGCATACGGTCCCTAGTGTATTGAACACTAACCTTAGGGATTTCACAGCAGATATATTTAAATAGGCGGTTTCAGGGATGTATATTTATTGTTTACTAGTGATTATTTAGGTAAGTTATCATATGATAGGTAGATAGATAGGTATGGTCGAAAATGGAGCAACCGGGCTTATCCTAAATTAAGAACTGGATAAATCAAAGACAGCTGCCGAAGCATACCTTGGAAATATTTGACAATAGATTTTCTACTTGAGGGTTGGTAGCTGATCAGGCAGGTATTCGCGAAAATGTCCTACTGGGTAACATGCAGAGAAGGTCGCAAAATGCCATACTAGGATTCATGCAGACAAGGTCGCAAAATGCCCTACTAGGTAACGTGCGGAGAAGGTCAAGGTCGCGACGGGAATAAACATGGACCTTCTGCGCGGCAGTTCATAGTTGGTGCCACTGGGCCATCACGGATTCAATAAGTTATGCAAAGCTTATGTCACATTACATTCAGTTCGTTGGTATGTATGACATAAAAATCTCATTATTATTTTGTCAACGACATAAATGATGACGCTAAAATGTCTGCGTAAATTACACGTTGAATAAATTTTATTGTATGAATCACAAGGTCGTACAAAGACCCAGTGCGAGTAAGTAACATATTACAATTGAAACATGACACAATAGTTTGTTAGTCACCAATCTATCTATATGGAAATGTAATAGATTCCTCTACGCCTCAAGACAAGTCTCAGGACCATACATAGAGAGTGATGAACAAAAGAAAATTAATTAATTCTGTTACAAATGGAGATAAGCCTATTTGAATTCAATTACGAAATCCATTTCATTGTTAGGACTTGGCGGATACAATTTTGGATTCCGAGTACGAGTACTTATATTATATCATGCCAGCATAAATTATTTAATTCCGCAGCCCTTATATTGTGATATGCATGCTACTCATACAAAATATTCTTATCCTGATCCTAGATGTCACGCTTAGAGGAGCTCAGTCTTTTTGTGTAAGGTATTGTTATAAAATGTAACTATATCGTGCAATAATTTAATTTGAAGGTTATTACGTTCGAATTAAATTACAATTAATAAAGTTACGTTAAAGTATCGTAAAACCTTTGCTAATATTTTAGCAAAGGTTTTACGATACTTTAAGGATAGTGTCTTCGTATTTCAATACAAACGTAGTTTTATCATATTACATCTACCAAGTGTTCAAACTCGTTGAAATTTTGTATGCATGTCCGTGCCCAGGTTTATTAAAGTTTTTTTTTAAGGGAGGAAAAGGTGTTGTTTACATAATTTATTAAAATAAAATAAATAATTAAGGGGCTCCCATACAATAAAAGAGGTTTTCACTGTACCTACCCAGCTCAATCGGACACTGCGAAAAGTATCTGTAACTTGCAAGATTAGGTTACAGATAATGGTACGGAACTCTTCGTGCGCGAGTCCCTCTCGCACTTGGCCGGTTTTTATGCATGTGCTAGTACGTACTTAATAGGTATATTAAACGTGTATTCATTTTGATTCCGACAAAACGTCAAGATGTTTTGGTCAAAATGTTAAAGTAATGCCTCCCTCCAAATAATAACTGCATTCGGTTCGGTGCCATCGGTCTCTCTCCTCTCAACCTTTTTCATAATATTTTCTTACACTCCCAATTATGCTTGTTGCCACCTGCGGCAAGATGGTTTGAATGCACAGCCGGACTGCTGTTTTTGCCTTTTGTTTTAACCGAAGTATGCATGATCCGGTTTGCGGTCGCGCAAACTCAAAGGCATAATTATTATTTACTATATTTTAATGATCGGTTTGTTTTGAATAAACGCCTAATAATTAACTTTTTCAATGTGAACACCTTTTAATGTGTTTATCTGATGCAAGTAGGCAGAGGTGTCTAAATCTAAGTTCCTCCTACACGTTTTGATTGCAAGTAACAGGCGGCTAGCCTATTGCATGCAACACATGGGACTTATCTAATCAAAATGTGGCAAAAAGTGGTAGTTTATTATCTCTGCGTATACCCTATACTGTAAAGGCTTATGCTATGGGTATGTATAAATCAGGTAGAGAATTTTGCAAATGTCCACCTGGCTTACCTCCTACAACTAGAAAACCTGTCGCCAAGCACCTAGTGCTGTGTTACGGGGGTTGTCCTTGAGAATCAGTCATTCTGAGCCTGAAAAACATCTTAGAATGCGTCATCACTTCTCACCGTGAGAGATAGTGGTCAAAGGCTACCATACGATATCCTTTTTTTTTACTATTACTAATATACGTTTATCACTATAGGTCTACAAACAAGAAATACCTAAGTAAATAATATTGTCTACGTATCCTATGTCTACGTTGCTTCTCTTTCATTAAATATTAATAGACTATTGTCTATTAGAATAGAAATGGACTATTGTGTATTCATATTTATACGGTATATCACATACTTTTATCGTCCCATTCGATTAATACTTTAGGAGAATAAATATAGGAATACGGACTGACGCTTTATCTCGACAGATGTCAGCATCGGCGTAATAAAAGTTTGCGAATTTCGTTCATATCTTTATGAAAGTAGAAATTATTACCTGTCTACCTATCCAACGCAGGGATCGCTCTTAAAAACTTTTAAGCAAGTTATTTCGTTCTATATTTCGTGGCAAAAACGTTAAAAGTTGTGCGCGAAGAGTTGTCGGGCGTGTAATTAGCTGGATTAGAGATATGATTGTAGCATAGCAGCGGGCTGGCACATCGTCAAGTTTGGCATCGTCGTTGTCATTAACAGTGTGGATGTATTGTGTTATTTTTGCGGCAATTGTAAAGTATGCAAGTAGGCGACCAACGACAAGACCGGCGACCGCGGCGCAATGCGCGCTAGTCGCAGTTTATTTGCGTGTCGCGCGTCGCTGCGGCCGTTCACACCGCGCCACCTTGGGCACTCTAGCTATTTCTGACTAAAGCTATTACTATGTGAAATTGTACGGAAAACGTATAAAAGTGTAAAACAGCCCCTATTTCCTTTATAAGCGAAAGAGAATACATACATAAGCAAAGGTCGGTATAACTAGGGTACATGCAATCCTCACTTATTTCATATAAGATTTTCAAGCATATCGGATGCAATAAAATTTTTAAATCATAAATCATATTAAAATTATCATAACACAACATTTTTGTTCCGAGCGGGAATTAAACCCGCGTCCCTCCGGCTTCGCGGTTGACCTCTAGACTAATTTTGTTATCTTGAACCGTCATAGGGGACTGTGCGTAAATCACATATAGAAATTCATACTATGGATATCGTTGAGAAAGTTTGAGTTAGCAAAAACACTTCTCTCATTCGGTAATAATCCAAAATAAGGCCATCAACCGTACTACCGTACTGTATCAGCAAGATTGTCCTATGCTG
Source organism: Plagodis pulveraria (assembly GCA_963890685.1). Taxonomy (NCBI): domain Eukaryota; kingdom Metazoa; phylum Arthropoda; class Insecta; order Lepidoptera; family Geometridae; genus Plagodis; species Plagodis pulveraria. The sequence continues at coordinate 11,523,969 of OY982950.1, forward strand.
AACACAGCTTCCCACATTATGGGGGGGTTTGCCATAATTCCCACACTTGTCAGGCGTCTTGGGGGTCGCAGTGTGAGATATCAGTTCCTCAGAAAGCGCTGCTGCCCACCTTCTGGTGTATTACACTTAGTTGCCTCTTACGACAACCACGGGTACTAGAGATGAAGGGGGTGACATTCTAGCCTGGCACCCCATGGGCGATACTAGTAGATTTCAAAAATGTATTAAAATGACGAATGACTCCGTACTCCGTAGTGCTCGATGGCGAAAATTTAAACGTGTCCGGGGCGTGTATTATTTTATATTTTTCCATCACTTGTAACACTATCCAGGGCGGAACCTTTCAGCGGGGCAGTAAGGGAAGTACCTTATCCGTTGCAGCTACTCGGAAATGGTCTTAGGAGACTATCCATAATTTTTTATGGAATTTTGATCCCCATTCACAGATTTTGAAAAAAAATACAGTTAGCAAGAAAACAGCCATTTTACCAACAAACATTTTTTGATGCCAATCGATCCTGTTTCTGATACTGATCAAAAACTTTTATGGGACTAACCATCGTTAGAGTACTCAAAAAGTCACAAATTGCAAAAAAAAATCCCGTAGATTTTGTATGAAAATTTTACGCAAAAGCTTTTTTGTAGCTGCAACGGATAAGGTACTTCCCCTTTCTGCCCCGCTGAAAGTTTCCACCCTGTATACCAGCCGGTATACCTCGCCACCACTCTAGGCTATCGGAACATGCTCGCTAACAAATGACATGACTTCATCGCTAACGCAGCGTTATTCATCATTACCTTGGGAGCACAGATTACATCTCCTGTTTTTGCCATTTATAACGTCGGATGATGCATTCCTTGTTAGATTATCTCTTGGCGAACGGTCAATGAGAAAATGATGAATGTACTGGACCGGTCCGCTGTAGAGAAAAGATTCTAGACTGATATATTAATATGAAGTAGATTAAATTGTTTTTATTTTAAATTAACTGAAACAAATAAAATAACTCTACACTAGATGCCCCTGCTAGGCTACTACTTATGTAGTTTGACGGTTCACTGTCCAGATGGACTTGAAGTTGAAAAATTTGTATGGTTCTTCAGGGCTTGCTTAAGGAGGTGATGCAGATCAATTAAGAGCTTGTAACGGAAATAAAATATAATCTTAACAAAACAAAGTTTTATATCATGCGTGCTGCGTGTGGCGGATACGATCTATTGTTCGTCCAAAAACAGATATAAAATACTTTTGCGATTTTTAAACTTTTAACACATCAAGCACACAATTGGCCACATTTTGGCGCTACATAAATCCTGAAAATTCATTCATAAAAATCTTCAGCACGGATTTGTTGCCAAAATGTCCGTACATAGTATATATTTTTGCTGAATCCAAACAATAATGCTCTAAAGAGGATGTTCGAAATGACCAAAATCAGGGCCATAAAATGTAATATTTTCCATGTATCGATCAGTTCGTTAGCCATTGTGGGCTCAAAATATACTATGTGCAGACAGGTCATCACTTCTGATATACTTTAACTATCATGATAAAAAATCCCAATAAGTATAGGCCCTGTCTCTACAGTTTTCAACTTTTTCTAATTGCTTTTCTTTTCTAATAGGTTCGACACGAGTGCGGTCCGCCATCCACCGTTGACGTTGCGGTGACAGCTGCTAGCACCAGCATCATACGTCGGGAAGACCTTCGAGCTCCTCCGCCTGATACAGAACTGCTCCAGTTCGCAGCCACTCTCGCCACCACAAAGAAGCTGTTTTCGACGTTAGCGGACAGGGTGTGCGACGAACCGGACTTCGCTGATGAGGGAAACGAGAGGTGTTGGAACGGGGAGAAGATTGGAGAGTGAGTGCAAGAGTCTATAACGTATAGCATAGAATATGATAGATGATCTGGTGATGATAAGTCACCGTATCACCAGCCATCGGTGTTTTAAAGTCCACAGATTTCGCTGGCTAGACCGTCTAGAGATAATGTTATTGTTTGACACTGTTTTTTTATGGTATTAATTTTTAATGTAAACAGCTGCCTTTGTTTCCATGATGTTTTGATTTTATGTAAAGACGTAACGAAACGGACAAGTCGTATCATCTGATGGTTAGGTCACGCCTGGCCTAACGGCTGGGAAATGGGGAGCGAGGATGGTGACACTGCAACTGTAATCAGTTGCAGTGTCACCATCCTCGTTCCCCATGGCACTGCACTGCGCTTGTCACTTCGATACGATAGTTCTTTTGTGATTTCAGTCGCTATTCAGTGCTCTCAGTAGTTATAGTGCTTCACGAATAGACACAGTAGTGTTTGCACACTATTGCTTCTAATAGACTTAATATATAAAATGTTGCTACGTAAGTAGTTCGGAGGTGCAGCCATATAAGAAAGGAAGCTGCCGCTGATTTTGCTTGTAAATAAAGTGCTCTTCAACAATGTACCTTTAACAAAACCACATACTCGTAGGATGGCACAAGTCGTTATCCGTTATTCCGCTGGTCGTCTGAAAGTCCCAGCCAGGTTCCTGTAACGCTGAAGCACATGAACGAAATGTCAAAAGACATACATATCAATGTTGTGACTATCGTGGAGTTGATCTCCATTGCTACATAGCTTATTTGTCATGTACCCTGTAATAAAACTGTGTAGGACGGGGACATGAGCTCATAATTAAAGATGCATTATTATTACTGAGATCTTCTAGATCTTAAGAAGACCTTTAACAATATATATAAATAGATAGAACATTGTAACCCTGAATTATGAAATAAATATGTTTTATTATAATTGACACTTTTGATCATGTTCAACCTGAACACTTATATTAATTATGATAACAAAAAAACTAAATACCGACCAGGCCGCTTCCATGTTTCGCTTACGTATGTAGTTAGCAGTAGCAATTAAATGCTTTAGATAATGAATATTTCTCATACTTATTTGTAAATATGGAGAGACTAACAGCCTTACTTATAAACGCTACTTAAATTTTAAACATTACTTAGCCGCTGATTAGCAAAATTTCTTACTCATAAACGCTACATAACTTTATCCAGTACCTAAGTACTGCTTAAATCAGCTGTCAATTTAAACACCGTCCCACCCTTGTTTAAATTTTAAGTAACAAGATGGCGCCCATATTTCTGATCAGCTGATTTAGTTACAGACCCACCAACTTATCTGTTCAGGTGGCAGAAAAAAGAACTACAACATTCCTTCAAATTGTGACAGTTCGTAGTTGATTTCCTTGACCAGTAGCGCCCTCGAAAACTGCACAGTTAAGTTGGTGGTACTATACAAAGAAAAGTATTATATTTACTTTTTAATTTCAAGATATTTAGCACTAGATACATGCTATTTGGCCATTTGGGTCATTCATAATACTTTTTAGTACAATGTTGTCAGTTTAAAATACGTTCGACCTCATTATCCATTGCTTAGCTAAACAGGTGCTATGTAGCGTTTATAAGTAAGAAATATTTAAGCATTACTTAAACACTGTTTAGTTATCCATTACTTAGCAACTACATAGCGATGTTTTTATAAGTAAGGGGGTAAATGTTTAGTGAGAACCAGTTATTTCGCCACAGTTGTATGTCTAAGAAAACGAAGATATCTGTCGTCAGTTTATTTACCTATAATATTAAGGACATTTAATTAGATTGCGTTGGCAGAATCTGATGTCAGCTCGACGACCCACGGAAAATTTGTGGTCTTGAACATATATCGACGTGACAATGCTATTATGTTCAAACGAGTCTGGAAGATCCACTAAGTACACTACCATTAGGTGTATGAAATCACGTGACTCACACTTGAATGAAAAGTTTATAAAATTTTGTTAAATAGTTTGACTGAAGCTGTTCTTGCATCCTCAGGTACACGAAACCACTGGTATCGTCGATATCTCAGAGTGACCAGCGGTATAACCCCGAAGTGCCAGACGCGCAGGCGCAGGACTCCAGAGTGACTTCCATCGCTGACCGGTTGCAGCAAGCTAGAACGGTAATATATTTAAACTTTACCCTTTTTTATTTTATTTTTTTGGTGACATTGACCGAAGATGATGTGATCGAAGGTGTTAACAAGCTTAAAACTAGATTAACTGGTTCTCAAGGACAGCTGCCGGAACACACCGTTAGGTGCTTGGCGACAGAATTTCTACTTGAGTGTGATTGCTAGCCAGGCGGGCATTCGCAAAATTCCCTTCCACCATGCATAACGTGATAATTTACTTAGGTACTCTCCTAGTTTTAAACGTGTTTATGCACAAACTTATTCCCTTATTCCTAATTGCTTTAAAACTTTGTGATAGGTTTATGAAACTTCAATAGTACCGCGCAAAATTAATTCCTTTGTTCAATCTACATCTTCACTAATATTATATAGATTATAGAGGAAAGATTTGTATATTTGTATGTAACGAATAAACTTAAAAACCATTGACCGATCTGAATGACATGCTATGGAAATAGTTTGTGATCCGTGGAAGGACAAAGGATAGTTTTTATCCAACTGCGCAGTAAGAGGTTAATGGTTTTCGTGATAACCGACATACGCGCAGGCGGAGTCGCGGCCGGAAATCTAATACCTAGATAGTAACCTTATTGTAGAGTTATGAAACTTATAAAGCTATCATGAATAAGACCAAAAACTTACGTGATAATTCACTACTGCTCCAGTTTAGATTATACATATAGAACTTGATGCAACAGCAAAATAACTTGAGTTGATCATATACGAAGATAATGCAAGCAAATTAATAAAATAAATATAGATGCTACGAAGCATGACCCATATATTAATTTACAAAGGAATTCCCTGATAAGAGCAGACAGTGCGTCGACAGATACGAATATTACATTAATCAATGTACCTCGGTGTCTCAGAATTCTGATCATATCATCAAAGGAACGTATCACAAGTGCATCAGTCTCTTGTCAAGGTTCCACGGCTTTGATGTTTTCGTCGATAGCATCTGGAGCAGTGGTACCTAACCTTTTGGTGAAGAGGGGCCATTCAACAAATTATTTGTCTTGCCAACAACTGTATTGCGGTGATAAAGATTGTTCCGTAAAATAAAGTGAACAGGTATAAAATTATTCAATAACAAAAGTATAATATCATTTGCAAAGAATTCAAATTAATACATTGACCTTATAAATAACGGGAGAAATATATATATGTATAGCTGTGTCCCCTCTCGGCACTCCCCGTGGGGTGCCGGGCTAGAATTGCACCTCCCCATATCTTCCCGTGGGTGTTGTAAGAGGCGACTAAGAGAAATATACTGGAAGGTGGGCAGCAGCGCCTTCTAAAGAACTGCTATCTTACACTGCGATCCCCAAGCATGGGGATTATGGCAAATACCTGTGTAAATAGCTGTGTGGATTGTAAGCTTATGTGTTTTATTTTCTCCACAATATATTGTCGTCATATTACAGCGTACCCTATCTTCTTTTTTATTTAAATCGATGAATGAAATGATGTTACATATGTGATTTTTGCGAATATATAGGTACTGTTCACTTACTATTAGTTTAGTATTATTCAAAGCCAATACACGCATATGAGTCGCAGCATAACGATGGCTCTGTTTATCACTGAGAAATCTTCATAGCACAGCTATGCGTGCTTAAAAATTAAAGTAAGGTTACAAAATTAAATTCCTCGAATATTAGGGATACAAATTGTATTTTGGCACCACTTCTTCCACTTAAATTCCAGTCTAGAATATATAAATACTTGAGTTACTGCAAGAATCTGAAGTATCAACAATATTTCTGTGTGAACTACGTAAAGTAAAGGAAGGGGGCGGTGGAAGGTTTGTCATATATCTGTCAGCGTTTCAAACATCTTTGAGGTCGCAGTTGTTGACAGTTTTACTAATGAAGTTGGGGCTCATTCTGTGCTATTTTTATAACCATAGAAATCGTCCAGTGCATGCACAAACATTTTGGACGTGTTTGACAGCATATTTTAACAATATGCCACCCCCACAGTTGCTGATAATGCACGCGGGCGCCGGCACTGGTGACGCGCAGGCTGAAGCGTTCATGCAGGGGGATGAGGCGGGCGAAGAAGGCTCCGGTTCAGGACGGAACTACCCGGATGATGATGCTGCGTATGACGCAGAGGGCTCCGGGGAAGAGGGATCCGGCTCCCACGATATTGGTAAGTACATATTACATACACATACATATCTATGCTAAAGCGTTCACACTGGACGGTAATGGTATCAAAAGGTACTCGAATCCAGACAGAACTACTTAAATTATGACGTCACGTGCCGATCGCAATGTAGAGGATATTGACGAGAAACGATCCGATTCTGGTGATATTGCACAAGTTCACATTAGACAGGTATACCTTTATATATTATCCGTACAGTAGTAATATCCAGGGCTCCTTCACATCTTCTTGTTGGATATCATAAAAGGCAACTAAGGGAAAGAATGCCCTGTATGAATCAGCATGCCACCACTGACGTCGAAGGGAGTAAGGTGTGCTGCTCTGCACATTGAGCGCACATAAGGTCTCCTTGCCATCATGGCGCCATGATTACGCGGTATCGGGTAAACTACCAACGAAAGCTCTTTGGAAATAGAGGATTGTCGTCAAGCTTACCAATAGTGTGTTGGTTTTTGCTTGAAAGTCCTTACAGAAGTTTTATAAAACTTTTCACTTGCATATACGTGAAGACACCACAGAGCTTTTAAGAACCATGCATAACATAAGATTTGCATAGTGGTAGAGCATTTTGCAAATGCCCGCCTGGCTGGCTACCACCCTTAAGTAGAAAATCTGTCACGAAGCACCTAAACGTGTGTTTCGGCAGCTGCCCTTCAGAGCCAGCTATTCTAGGGTAGCCTAAACTAGATCTTCGACCACATTATCACTTACAATCAGGTGAGATAGTGGTCAAAGGCTAAACTATAGGAATATAAAAAAAAATAGACGATCGCGGATCCATTTCGTCACTATATTACAGATTTAGTTACTGACACATATTTTCCTTTGTCCTCTATAGAAAGCAAAACATTCGTCAACGAAGACACTCCATACTCATCAACGCCGCGGACCGCCGGAGCTGCAACCTCCGGGCCATTAATGGCCTTTGTCCTCGCAGCCACAGCAGTATCGACGCTCACCTGCCTTAAATAAGCTGAACGATGTGTTTGGACATCTCGAAACGATCTGAAAACAATCGAGAGAGCGATATCGATCAACGAATCTCGATATAACTCAGCAGTATGCGTTCACGCATCGCCAGTGACAAAACGTAAGCATAAGCATATCATTGTGTGTGACATTTCGAGTGCAAGTGTACGTGTGTAAGTGCTGAACAATTAGTTTTAGAACTTTACAAAAGACACGCAAGTTTACTCCTAATTCGAATAGATCGAGATAATCGAGTTAGATCGGCGGCGCATGGCGGCGCCATGTAGTGTATGTTATAAAATGTTTATCGTAGCTAGTCCCACACTATCAGAGTTCGACCCCGGCTTACCTATTTACAAAACCTACAATGACATTTTATAAAAACGATTTATAAATACGGTGACATTTTAGCGCATTTAAAAGTCTGTAATATACAGTGCATATCGACGTTGTATTCATTTTGTAAATATATTGATATTCTCTGTAGATTTAGTTCGATGCTATAGGATACGAAAGTGTTTAATACTTTTAAAAATGGAATATAAATGTGAAACAAATGACATAATAATAACAAAAAAATATTCAAAGAATCTTTAATCGTCGTTACTAGCTGATTGGCAATAATTTTAATAAGATAAATGTATAACGATTAGACGCAAGTGATAACGATCTATAGGGTTCTATTGTACAGATTATATTATGTAAATACCTAAAATCCTACTGGTCTAGGTGCTTAGCTAGTAAATGTATTTTGTTGCCATATTACATTTACGGATAATATTATTTATAATATTAGATTAAGTCATAATTTAATGTAATTATTTTTTGTGATATAATATATTAGTTTAAGTTGTATATCCGCAAGTTGTATTGCACTATTTATATCTATCTATTTAAGGCTAAGTTTTGTCGCATGTTGAACAAATAGTTACTTGTACTGAAGGCCTACTTAACCTACACATATCCTTTATAGTAATAAATCAATTATAATGTTATGTGAATGAATGAAGCTGAAGGCCAGTAAAAATATCTAAGAAACCACGACACGATATTACAGTCTAAAAGTGCACGTGCTTCCACTAAACGTGAATATTTAAATGTGTGCAGTGATTTTACTGTGAACCGGAAAGATTTGCGCACTTCCTCACACACTACGATGACTGAAGAACCAATGATATTGGCGAGGTTGCGTGTATTGTGTATATACACTATTTTGCGTGTAGTTGTAAAGACATTGGAGGGGCGTGCATTTTTAGACTTAAAGATCTCTACCTAAATGAATTCATGTTTTAGTTTTAGTATTCAGATAATATAATGAAAATTATTGAATATTATAGTCTAAATCGTGGTTATATATATATACATCACTAAGATTTTACACACTTTAAAATAATTAAATGGAATATTGAACTTTGTCTTTGATTGCAAGTATTGCTGTAATAGTTCTTGTAAAGCTGCGTTGGCATACAATATACTGTAACAGAGTCTACTGGGTTATTGACTCTGATGTAACTTGTATGCGTCAACTGCACTGAGAAAAACGACTTTGGAGCTTATATCAAATTTGACCTTTTACCGTTGAATTGTAACTACACAAGGTGAATTCATAACTCTTAAGATGATTTTCACCAATCAATAAAAATGTACCATGTTTTATAATAAACAAAACCGTCAAAAAACGCCTTCCGTAAAGTATTTTCAGGGAATGTAGATCAGAGTGTATTTGGATTCATTGATGACACTAAGATCAGAGTCGGCATCCGAGTAGACTCTATTAGAGTATACTCTGATCGTCTCAACGCAGCTTTTAAGGCCTATAAAATTTGTAGCCATGGGAATAACAACCAAATCTATTACTAGGTATGTAACTGAAGAAAATATATTGTACATTGCTTTGTTTGTAAATTAAAAAGAACAATTGTTTCGGCCGTCATCTAATGACGCGCTCTATGTATATGTTTAGTAGTATATCGACATGATATACTGTCTACTTTTAACGTATTGTGTGAGATGTAGGATGAGTGAGGACCAGAAAAGGAACTTGGGATTTTTCCATGCATACAATGAGCATATTTTGAAATGAACCATACTGTTTACCAACTGAGCATCTTGAAAGCTTAAACGGATACCAAGTAAAACTTCCTTAAAAATTAAATGTGTGCAAGCAGAAAAAACTATACATTGCACATAATGTATCCAAAGCAACATAATAACATAAACCAAAATGTATTGAAGTGTAGATACTGGCGAAAAAGAATGTACTGATTTAATAAAAATATACTTGCCATTATTGGTATTTAGAAGGTTTTACGATCCTCTATCAAATAGAATAGAATACCTTATATCAAATTAAATGAAAAGCGATTAAATTTGAGTCTTCTACATTTTTTATTGGTTTGCATTGTTAAAAAAACCACTTATACTATATATAACACTAAAGCTATTTCAGCGAAGGCAACCTAAAAGCAGGACCACAAGCATTACAAATGCTTTAGCTCACTACCAATTGGCAGCGTGGCCAGCATTGACCCGTTAGATTGAAAAGCTTATTCGTTGAGCCAAATAAGTGCCAGTATTTTGCAATTTTTCATCACGCATTGTATTGACCAAGCGACATGTATGTTTCGGAAAATTCTTCTGGCACCCACGGACCCAAATATACACCAAACGGGTCAATTATGTGACCACTAACGAGGTTAGCATACTTGAACCGCTTGAGTTGCTCTCCCTAAGTAACATCGGTACTTTACAAACTGTGGAATCAATAAGTATGGTTCATATGTCAGGTTGTACACCGAGCATAAACGAAATATCCCAAGATGTAAATATTGTAGGAATGAGAGTTGAGTGAGAGTTTGAAATGATGACAATTGCTGTTATATCTGAGTATATTATAAAAATAAATTCTGTACTATACAACAACTCGTTTGATTTTTATTTCACCCGAGATAAGATTAGAGAGTTAGACAACTTTGGTAGAGTTCTGGCATATGTGTTATCACTATCGCTACATCACTACAACATAGTATAAAACAAAGTCGCTTTCTCTGTCCCTATATCCCTATGTATGCTTAAAACTTTTAAACTACGCAACGGATTCTGATGCGGTTTTTTTTAATAGATAGAGTGATTCAAGAGAAAGGTTTATATTTATAATAACATCCATTAAATAGTGGAAAAGTACTGTTATATTTGAGGTTTCTAATGTGATGTCGTAAATAATTACATATATTCCGCTTACATTGCAAACGCAGGCTGAACGAGATTTATCAAAATAATGTACTAAGTATTGTACACATTGAAAAGGTCTACAGAAAACTCGACTAAGGTTTATGTCTATCTCTTATGGATATCCCACAATAACATTAGTTGTCATTTACTTTTTGTGACACATAATGGCTAATTTTCGAAGCGATTTTAACCAATACAGGATTAATCCTTATCTAATTAAATACCTTAAATATATTGTTGATTTAATATAGATCTATGTGTCCATTTACAGCATATGATTTAAATGAATATTTTCGACAGTAATGAATAAATCAAAACTACTGGATCGATTTTAATAATTTTTTGATAGGCTATATATTTTATACCCGTGCGAAGCCGGAGCGGGCCGCTAGTAAATAATAATTAGTGATTATTTTAGTACACATTGGTTTCTGGTAAATCATAGAACTTATTAATGAGTATTTATTCAATACTGAGATTGAGACATACTACTTATCACACTTTTATTTACTTAACGCAATTTTTCAAACTGAAAACTACATATAACTTTATCATTTGCTCGTAAAAGCTATAACGTAGACTTTACCTGGATCGAGATTCTTCTTTTAACACAAGTGCTATTTAGGGACCCGCTCCGTACCCAATAAGAAATACGGAGCCCTGTTAATGAGACTGCGCTTGGAATAAGTTATAAAAACGCCATTTCATATCGTCTAATAGACAAAAAATTCATTTAAAATCAGTTTTTCCTACTTGTGGGGTCTTGTTGTACCCTGTTGCACTTCGGAACCATAAAAAGAGTAAGGTCTGACTTGCACTCGACCACTTTTTACTTTACAGTTTAGATTTAATAAGCTGCCAACAGATTCACCCTATGGAGTTTTTTTTTTTGTGCTTTATAGGTTAGCCTTTGACCACTATCTTACCTGATGGTAAATGATGATGCAGTCGAAGATGTTGTTCAGGCTAACCTAGAATTACTGGCTCTCAAGGACAGCTGCTGGAAAACACCGTCAGGTGCTTGGCGACAGATTTTCTACTTGAGGGTGGTAGTTAGCCATGCGTGCATTCGCAAAATGCCCTACCACCATGCTATAACGACTACTATCCTAAGATAATAACTGGAAAGCACGGATTAACGTGCCCTCCGAAGCACGGATGCGCTCAGTAGTAATGTCATTAGCGGTCACCCATCGAACGGCGTCCGGCGGACGTTGCTTAACTCTGCTGATCGGTTAAGAACGGCTAAGCAAACTTCGCCACAAGTGCTTCAAATAGTGCGTTATAATTTATAAACAAGTGCACGACCTTTAGCTGTACACAGCATGTTTCTACTTTATGATGCTCTTATACTATTTATTAATATAATAAAAATTACTAATATAACTATTAAATTAATATAACTATTATTAGGAGGTTAATATAACTCAAGAGGTCTTGACTCTGCGAGCGCACGATCGAGAAATCATGAGAGAGTAGAGTCAAGACCTCTTGAGGATGCTTCGTGTAGAAGCGAAGCGCGTTGAAAATTCTCCCGGTTTGACTGCGTGGCGTTTGTGACGTCACGTCGGCTTAACAGCAAAATTAGGCGGAATTGTCACTAGTTATATTTTTAAGTGTTTTATTACAATATTTGGTGTTATAAAATATGGATTTCCGCAAAGTAACGCCCGAATCTATTCATTATAAAATAAAATATTAAAGAAGACCCAGCGTTCCTCAGAAAGTAGTCCTGGTTAGAATCAGCACACGCCTGTATTGTGTCACCGTTCCAGTATATTTTATTCATGAAACCATTGTCTGGCAGCGGCACTGAGCGAGATAATGACACACTCAAGATACCATTCTGCACTGCTTCAAAATTATGAAAATGTTATGAATGACACTCCCTGGCTATGCTTTTGAAACGATGTTGTCATTCTCTGAATACAAATAGACTTGCTTGACTTTATAAACCTAATATTTTAGAGTGTAGCTAACAGACATTACAGATTTTGGTAAAATTTACAACGTTGCGTAGGATGAACAGTTCATATGGATGTTAAATGTCTGAAATAAAAATATGTTTATTTGATTTCTTTGTAGGAAAGCTGACGTGGTTAGTTACTCTCAACATATAAATTACAGGCACAATGAGACTTAACAACTATGTCTCAATGTGACGGGCGTAGTGCAATTCGTGAGTTGTCATGAATTGCAACTGTTATAGGCAGAGATTAGTCCACTTAACATCAGGTGGTCCTCGAGCTTGTTCCGTCACAATAACATAAAAAAAAAAAAACTTCAACTGTATATTATCAATTACGTAGCTAAAATCACGTCTAAAGATCATTGTTCTATCTGCCCTTATTCCACGCAAGTGCGTCGCCTAAACATGTATTTTTTCACTTCACTATCAGCTGTCATCTATATTACCTATATGGAACTACATGGAACCTACTCACATATTTCTAGCATAAACAATTTTACGCAGTTTATCCAAACAAACTTCTGCTTAAATTGTTGAAAGTTACATAACTGAAATATCCTAAGTACTTAGTGATCTTTTAGTTTAAAGTATACGTTTACAAGTTGAATAAATGATATGATACCCTGGAGTAAATTTCGATCACTTAAGATTGCCAAATGTGAGTGGCGTTCGGAGGCCCATCCTCACAATGAATCCCACTCGAATCGCTTTTCACATAAGTGATTCTCAATACATCTACGCGGTATCCATTACGGTTTCTTTCAGAGATCGGATCAAGTAACGGATAGAATAAGTCAAGAACGTTATATATCAGACGTTTTAGACGACCATTTCACGGATCATTTGAGGGCTGCCGCCGGCGGCGTCTCCGCTCAATTTATACAATTGCTTTTGCTTACATGTCTTTGGTATAGGGCTGGTTGTGATCACTTATTTATATAGGTACCTTAGGAAATCAATGAATAATGAAGCTCGTTTGATAAAATATATACATCGTTTAAGTAGAGTTAGGTAGAGAGTTGTAGTACTTGGGCCCCCCCCCAAAAGTGATTGTTACACAAAGGGACACCCTTTGTTCAACAGTGGAGGTCTTCCGGTTGATGATGATGATGATAATAACTTTGTGCTAGATATACCGGCTAGCACTCACAGCGTTGAGTGATCATCACTGGACTCGTCAAAATTATGTGCTTGGTCTTCTCATCACACTTTTTTTTGGAGTATGCCTTCTCGCTGCTCTTCGTCCACGAGAGGGTTGGAAGGAATTGTGTGAGACTTCCATAGGCTCGCAGGTGGATAAGGCAGGCTAATCCGCTAAATGTAGGTACATTCCGCGACACGAATAATTTCCCTCTCACAAGTACGGATGTCTTATAATAACAATATAAGTTTAAAATTTCTTAGACAACCTCTGCAAGTTGTTCAATTCTTTTAAGTAGAATACTTTGGTGATCTACGTAAAAGAATTGGGCAATTCTTCTAAGGTGTTGTAGTTATTCGTTCGAACGACCAACTCAAATATGTAGGTACTATGAGATGTCCTATGCTAAACTGCATGTCAATCTCTATTATCACACAAGAATACAAGGATACAGTGGATAAGTTTTTAAGCTATTTACGAAGTCTACGACATTTTCTCGCCAGAAAACCTCGTCAGACAAAGTGTTTGCGTGTTTATTAAGCTAAGTGTTTGTGTTGGCAACCCTGCCGGTCTCCGACCAAAGATTGACTCTATCCTTCGATTAGATCGGCGCGCTATTGATCCAAGATTGCCTCAGTTTGTATTGAATTCATCAATATCGTTGCGTAAATCCTTGGGCTATTTGTACATAACACTGTGTTTACTAAATAAGTTTTTGTTACTGCTTGATGCTTTATCAGTCTCAAAACGCAAAGAACATGATCTTTATAATGAGCCTTACAGATATGAATAATATATATAATATTAATGTTTGCAATAACCAGCTGTACTCACGCGTATTGGTCGAGGTTGTCGACCTAGGTTTCGGGCATGTCCGATGCCCTTCATCAGGTGAGTTCATGCGTCTAAATCGCGGCGACCTGCTCATTCTGCGCGGCGCGAGAGTGGAGGTGCGGGGGCGGCCAGTGGGCTGGGGGAACGCCCCGCGCACCTCTGTGCTGATGGTAGTGCATCCTCTTCGTCACTGAGCTCTTCGTCGAAATCTTCAACACAAACACTGCTGACTGTGTCACATTCTAGACTGCCTAGCACTTTTCGCTTTGAGGTAGCATTAAGAATAAGTGTCCAGGCTGGTGGGAGGGTCCATCCACGATATCTGTTGAAATTGGGGTGACGGGTGATCTCAATAGCCTCACGTACTTTTCGAGGTACAAATAATTTTTCCCTGGCTAGTACGGAGGCTTTGTCGAACAGTATAAAATGTTGCGTGTGCGAAACCTAGGTCGACAATCTCGACCAATACGCGTTAGTACAGCTGGTTATTGAAAACATTAATATGTCTCATACTCGCACGGGAACTTTCAAACAAAAATATATAATACTATAGAGAATATGCCAAATACATATTCATGATCATATATACATATACACATATTCCTGATTCGAAAACATGAATATAGCTCTTAAATTTTGCCTAAGCAAGTTTTGTGTCCATAATCGTATCAATATAAAATTTATTTCTAATTATTTTGTAGCAACCTGGTTGAGTTCCGATGAATCCACGAGAAATTAGATAGGCTTCATTTTGACCACCAAGAAACATAGATTCAGTGATGTCTCTGTGATTCATAGGGTTAAAAGTGTTAAAACAATTAAAGAAACATCTATCTTATCAAATGGTAAGAGGTACACTGGGTATTAATGTTAAACTTGAGAGGTCCCGTCTTATTAAGACTACGCTCCGGCCTACTCGCGCACATATCCAAAACCCCGATAATTCAACTCGAGCTTACTAATCCCTTCGCTTGCCTAGAGTGTTTGCAAAATACATGTCAATTGGGCCAAGCCGGTTAACTAAGTTGAAGAGAAAAGACGGCAGTGTACGCGCCAGAGATGTTGAGAGAAGTTGAGAGGTTCTATGGACAGTTTTACACGTCATTCGCTAAACCTGATCCCAGCTTGCCGAAAGACCCAAGAGCCAAGCTGACGCGACACTATATTGAAGATATTCCGGACTTCAACCTGTACGAGATGAGGATGGCAAGGCGCCTGGTGGTGATGGAATCACATTTGAACATCTGAGAGCGGAACACCAGTACTCAAGTCCTCCAGAAGTTCTTCGATTTCGTTTTCACTGGAGGTACAACGCCAGAAGCATGGAACAGAGGCGTGGTGGTGCTGTTTATTAATAAAGGTGATAACACTTTGCTTAAGAACTAAATACCTAGCACGCTTCTGAGTCATATTTATAAGCTGTTTTCAAGAGTCGTCACGAACCGTCTCAGTTGCGAGTTTGATGAATTCCAGCCTATCAAACAAGCCGGTTGTATAGCCGTTATAGTACTATAGACCACAACAATACGGTGCGGCAAGTTATACAGAAGACTGAAAAGTATAAATTGCCACTATGCTTAGCGTTTCTGGACTATGAGAAAGCCTTCGATTCAATCGAAACGTAGGCGGTGCTTGAGTCTCTCCAACGATGTCATATTGACTATCGGTATATCGCAGTGCTTAAGTGTTTGTACAATAACGCCACCATGTTGTTCCGAGTGCAGGAGTATAGTTCGAAGGCGATTCCATTAGAAAGAGGCGTGAGACAGGTAGCTGTCAAATCTCCGACTGTCCACTGCCGCATTGGAAGATGCCTTCAAACTTCTGAAGTGGAAAGGACTCTGCATTAATATATATGGCGAATACATCACTCACCTCCGAGTTGCCGACGATATTGTAGTCATGGCAGAATCGATGGAAGACTTGATCACAATGCTCGAAAGCCTCAAACGAGTTTCTCAACGGCTTTAAGGTGAACATGGACAAGACAAATGTTATGTCAAACGTCCATGTTTTGCCCGTCCCGGTTGGAACTCGGTACTCGAAGTTGTTGACAAATACGTTTACTTAGTACAAACAGTCCAGCAAGGAAAATCGAACTTCGTGAAAGAGGTTAATCGTCGAATCCAACTCGGCTGGGTAGCGTTCGGGAAACTTCACGGAGTATTTTGGTCCAAAATACCTCAGTGCCTAAAGACGAATGTGTTCTACTAGTGTGTGTTACCAGCTTAATTGTGGGCTCAAAGTCGCACAAAGATCTATAGACAGGGCCATGCTCGGTGTTTCTCTACGAGATCGAATCAGTAATGAGGAGATCCGTAGACGAACGAAAGCCGCCGACATAGCTCGACGGATAAACGAGTGGCAGCGGCCGAGACACATAGCACGTAGAACAGATGGTCGATGGGGCTAAAAGGTTCTCGAATGCAGGCCACAAACCAGGAAGCGAAGCGTCGGAACACGCAAGGTGGACGGGGGGCATTACTAAGGTCGCAGACAGACGCTGGATATAGGCCGTTTCCAGCCGTTCTATTTGGACATCTATCTATCCATATCCAGCAGTGGACTTCTTGCGGCTGAAATGATGATGATGTAGCAACCATGTGATACAGAACTTGACATTATTTTTCTGTATTCTTAATCTTATTTTTTTTAATCTGATTTTTTTAATATGAATTTATTTAAAAAACATCGGCACGCTATTTAAATATTGCGTAGTTCAGGTTCACTCATTCCCATTCGAAACAGGTCTCAAATACCATTCAACCTTATAATAATTGACACAGCCCGGGACTATTTTCTATTAGTTCAAATTCGAAATTAATCGACCAATTAATATCACTGATAATCTCTAGATAATTTTACTAGGACAAGTCGTATTTTTAAGACGTAGAACATCAAGGTGAAGAGATAACTTTATTTAGAAGACGTTAACATTGACTAAAGTCCATTGGGTCACGCGATGCGGTTCCCGGAAGCAGAGTCAAACCACAGGTCAAAGGGTGATACGAGTTGACTCTGTGACCCTTACTTGCATTCTAGGTAAATTGAACTAAGGTGTTGTTATCTTTTATATCTGAGTTTGTCAGAAGCTTATGCCCACTATGCTAAGTAGGTGTGAATCATCATCATCAGCCGGAAGACATCCACTGTTGAATCCTCCCCCATAGAGCACCACAAAGAACGGCTATTAGCTGCTTGTAAGCATTGGCTATCCGCGACTTTGTCGATGTCATCAGTCCACCTAGTGGGGGGCCTATATATATAGGTATGAGCGGGCACTATAATTATGTATATTTACGATACCTAAAGAGAAATGTTAGGTCGGATTAAGTAATAAAAAAACGATTTAACAGCGAATTTTTCGATAAAATTTATGTTTGAAGGCCTTTGGGCATATTAGTCTTAGTCAAATTATCCAAATATGTCCGTGGGTCCAGATTTGCATCTTGCACTGTGTAATGTATTTGTACTGATTTAGATAATTATTTTTGTTGGTCCCATTTAAATTTACATTAACTGAAAATATATTTGCAAATTTGGATCTACTCTTGTCGTTGGTGACCAGTATTTTCTGTCGAGTGAATGATCTTGTAAGCAGTATGCACTAAAAAAGTAAAAAAGTATTTTACAAAGTGGAACTGACTTCTAACACTGAAGAGTGTGTATACTTAACAAATTATTTCATACTTAAGTATAATGAATAAAAAGTCGGACCAATGCTGTGATGTCAGTGTTTTGAATCAGCATGGTACCGACTTTCACATGTTAATTCAGCCGATATGCCGGAATGTATAACAACATGCAAGTATCATTTATATGCTGACGACACCCAAATATATCACAGTTTCAAACCAGAAGATACAGTTTATGCTATGAGAAAAGTGAATGAAGACGTGGAGAGAATATATAACTGGGCTCGGAAAAACTCTTTGGTCATAAACCCAAGTAAGTCTAAATTCATAATTCTAGGCACAAAGATGCAAATAAATAAAGTGCTGTACCTCAATCCTAAATTGACGATAAATGATATTGATATACCATTGGAGACAGATGTAAAGAATCTTGGTTTGATTTTAGATCGTGAAATGAGATTCGAAAAACACATAAATGAAAAAATAAAGATTGCGTTTTATAAACTTAAGGTTCTGTACTCCATTAGAAAGCATATCTCAGTAGAGATAAGATGTATGCTCTGTGACCTTATAGTGCTATCCCAATTTAAGAGGCATTTTACATTTTAATGCGGTATACGAAGATTTTAAGCGCTTAATTTACTACACGGAAAAAAAAGATTGTGTCAAATCAAGAATATACCTATTGGTCAAGACATTCCGTGTTTCATATATGGGGAAAACAATATATTCTTGTGATTAGTAAATATTTGTCTTGTTAATAATTTTTCGTGCAAGTATTTATATACTTTAACTAAGATTATTATTTTCTTATTAAAAAAAAGTAGTTATGTCTCTGTCTAAGTAAATCATTGTTCTAATTTAGAGAATCTGAAATTCTTAAATTTAAAACAATCCTTACTTGAATAAATGAACTCATACGTTCACTCATTCATTAGATTCTAAATAAGAAAAAAATATATTTTACTATTAAGTACATAAATAGTTCAGTTAAGATATTATTCTTACTTCTAGTAAAATATATTCTTCTGAGTATATATTTTAATTAGACCAACAAAAGAGTTTTCTTCGTCCAACAAAATTACTTTTAGGTAAACAGAAAATCTTCTTATCTGAATATTGTAACTTATTTAAGTTAAGAAACCATAATTCTGGCTTCAACACGTACATGTTTTCATACGGAGATCAGTTTATATAGAACGAATAATTAATGTTCTCCAGTGAAGAATTTTCAGTTCTCATTTCAATATTAAGTGTTTTACTGTAAGTAGTTTTGATCTTAGTATTCTAATGGGTGTTTTACCCGAAAAAGTTGTATTGATTGGTTCAAAAGAATTTGTATTTTGCACGAAGATCGAATTGTCTACGGATAGAATATCAGATTTCTTGGCTCGACAATGAAATTTCACTGGAAGAAACCTCAGTTCTTGTTCAAAATAATTACATGTTTTACATTTAAATTTTAGTCGTCTTGATAAAATAATAGTGCGTTTTATTGTAAGAAGTCTCATTGCTTGGTTCAAGTCATTACATGTTTCATACGGAAATCAGATAATATATTGATAAGACTATCCATTTTCTAGCTTCAACAATAGTGTATTTTAGTAGAAGGAGTCTTAGTTCTTGGTTTAACTCTCTAAATGTTTCATACGGAGATCAGATTATATAGTGTGAAAAATATAAATTATCTTGGTTCAGTAATAGAGCGTTTTACTGGAAGGAGTCTCAGTTCTTGGTTCAACTCATAAAAGTGTTTCATATGAAGATCAAATAGTATTTTGTGAATAATATCAATTATCTTGGTTCAATGATAGTGCATTTTACTATAAGAAGTCTCAGTTCTAGGTTCAACTCATGAATTGTTTCATACGGAGCTCAGATTTGTTTCATCTGAACTCCATATATATTGTACAACATATTAATTATTTTAGTTCAATTATAGTGTTTTGATTGGAAAAAGTCTCAGTTAATATTATACAGCAAACTGTGAAATTGTTAATGAAGCACGCAGATTACAAGAAGATATCGTTGTTCTTCAAAGTATTATTAATACCGTACTACCTAGATAAGAACTTCTTTATCTGAAACTGAAACTTCACTGAAATACAAATAAAACTAACAATTACGTAAGATTTTCCTTAGTATGCAATGAGATATACCTACACAAAACCTTTTATGAATAAAAAAAACTCGAATAAACTATGCTTCGAATTTCATCATTGAAATACTGAATAAGAACAAGATAATTGATATTTTCTACTATATACAATAAGATATTCATAAAAAACTTTTAGTTAGTCAACAAGAACAAAAACTCACTTACAGAAAATAGCCAGCCTGGTGCACTGTCCAGATCTTCCAATCTGATCTCCGCCTTTCAAGTCTGCAAATAACGCAGGTTAATAGTTAAGTGTAGTTCTAAAAGGGATCAACTAAAAAACATCTATCATCGTAAAAATAAATAAAATACAATACATATTTTCAGTTGAAAATTATTTATTTATAAAATAAATTAGGAAGCATACAATTTTATATTATCATTATCAAAAATATTATACATAATTGTAACAGTTATGTACTGCGCCCCGCGGTTACACCCCGCGTGGTGATGGATGATGATGAAAAGAATCCTATGTGTTAATCCAGTGCTTCATCTACCTCCATACCAAATTATATCAAAGTTGGTCCTACCATTTGAGCGTGAAGAAGTAATAAACATACAAACACACTTACAAACTTTCACCTTTATCTACCACCAAATAATATGATTTTTTTCTCATTATAATCAGCACCACATTTTATGTTACGTTATAATATAAAGTATGGTTGAACACTTTGCTTGTTGAGTCGAGCCTTTTCTTCACCTCCTCCAGTTCAGTTTGGATATCTCCAGGATCCTAAAAAAAAGAGCTACAGTGAAAATATTGCACAATCCATAAACTTTTTATAGATGATAGGCATATTTTGACCACAATCACATATTGTTGAGTAAGTGGTAAAATATAGCAAACAGGTTAAACCTAAATAAAATTAGAACTGTCTTTCAAAGTCAGCTTCCAGAAGGCCCCGTTAGATGATTATCACACATAAATCATCTAAACTGCAAGTTAGCGGTTAATCATTATTATAAACTATACAGAATCATGAAATATGATTAGGCACACTTTTAAAAGTTCTGTATACTAACTACTATATTACTATGAAATACTGACTAGGTATATATATGTTATATTATAGTATGTAATAGATAATTTGATGAGATATCCTAACATCATAAGAAACATAATATAATATTTTTTTAATTGTTTAAATATGTGTTTGATGATGAAATTACCTGAAAAACAATAAAAAAGTTCACAATCTGCTCCAACGTGGAAAAAAATCTACTCTTGTTTAGTCTTCCTCTTGGGGGTATTGAGTAGCGTAACACTTGGTTCATTGGTTAATTTTTGATCTGGAATGGAAAAAACACATGTATATTATTGAATATAGGTTTATCTAACAAAAAAATCTATGTGTATATAGTGTAGAGAGGATAGGTATATATATACATCGAAATTCATTCTGAATAACTAACGAGGACCAGACACATAAACAAACACAAACATACATTCGCATTTATAATAATTATAATATTTAAGGATTATTTACCAACATCAGCCTGCTGTTGATCTCTATCATAAAGAGTTATCTTTAATTCTAGATATGAGTAATTGAGTAGGTATGTAATACAATAATAATTATGTATTACGAACCTACCGTTCGTTAACTTGGCTGTACCAACTTAGTGTAACCACACAGCACGTTCCAGGCAAAGAAAATCTAGCAGCCTCTATGATGGATATTTTTGACTATCTACAGTTATTTATATAGTAAGGAACAAACTTACCTAAATGAACACTAGTTGGTTGCTATCTCAAGCACAACTTGAACAAATATTCACTTTATAACACTATATTAAACAAAATTTACGAAAATGTCATTGGCCATGCCACGGCGCGTGTACCTTTCGCTCACAACGGAAATTGTGTTGTGTGTAGCCAACATCGCCCTTATAAAGTCCCGAAACATATTCGTATCGTGATTATTACCAAATGAGCACATTCGAATAACTTTTCATTTAGGTTGACGATTTGTGTTAAATACAGCCAGTATTTGTAAGAAATAGATGATTACCTATGGCTTTATTATTAGATAGTCTGTACATATTTGTAATTATTTTGAAAGATCGTAAAAAAAACACAGTGACAATCACGATTACAACACAAGAAGTAAAGATAAAATCTCGGTACCAGGTTTTAGTTAGCAAAGACAAAAGTAAAAAGGTTAATTGTGTGCGGTTTTATAATAACAATCCCTAACATATTACAACGCTCACAGAAGGAAAGTTCAAGTTGCACGTGGAAAATAATTTTGATTAAGAAATCCTATTCCAGTTTGTGATTACATAAACAACAAAAATGCTTGAACAATTCCTCTCCTCCACTCCTCTGCCAAGCTATCACCTGTCACCTACGTAATTAAAAGAAATATTGAAATTATTTTATTATACAGTATGTAAAATATTGTTAAAAGACATTTAAATTAATGGTCCCGAGTTTCTTGCCCGTTGTTCTTGCAGTGGCTAAGTAAATTTTTTTGCTGAGCGTGGCAGTACATTGTAGAATATTTCAATATAAAAATTTGTCAATGACCTTCATAAGAGCATCGTAGATGCCTGAATTGAATCGATGACTTTGACTTTGATTAAATATCATAACTTAACGAAATTTCTGATTCATCACAAGTTTAGTTTTTGAGATAGACCTCGTGAGTATTGTATAGGCACCCAAACTTAACAAACAGGTCTTCTAGGCCTTGGCCTTCGCCACTTATGGCGGTGAGTATGAACTGTCACGTGGGGGTCCATGGGTTCCTACAGCGGGTTTAAGATTCAGTGCATGGTGATAGGGCATTTTACTAATGTTCACCTGGCTAGCTTTCAAACCACTTTGAATTAGGAAATGAGAAACCGAGACCTAAAGGTAATAATCGGACAGTTTTAAAACATTTTTTACTTCAGATACGAATCAATATATTGGGGCACTAGCGGGGTTCAAACCCTGCCGCTTTGCCGTTGTACTATGAGTATATTAGACTCCCAGCTATTATCTGACTATTAGCTGAGTAACCTTATATTTTTCAAATTATAATTTACATATTTTATTCTTAATATGAATTGAAACAAGCTTATTCAGCATGCAATATTGCTTATAATGAATAGTATTCTTAGGTTCAGTAGTTTCCCCACATCAAGGGAGAACTAGACAAAACTAAAATATTGCAACACTAAATAAAATCGGGAACAGAGAAAACCATCTCAAACTAAAAACTGAGTACTTGGTCTGAAAATACACATTTTTAATGGAGAAATAGTTATTCTTGACTGGAAATTTGTCTTTTTACTTTAAAATTCATGGTTTTGATTAAAGAGCCAGTGAAGAAAACTGTTTTTTTTTAATTATGTTTGTTTTTTTCATTCCTGATATGGTATGGTGGGGTGCCGGGCTAAAATGTCACCCCCATCTCTACCCGTGGATGTCGTAAAAGGCGACAAAGCGTAACACACCAGAAGGTGGGCAACAGCGCCTTCTGAAGAATATATACCTTAAGCTGCAATCCCCAAGCAGCCTGCCCAGCGTGGGGATTATGGCAAACCCTCTTAATGGGGGAAGCTCTGTTCAGTGGACAATCCGACTGATACAGTATGATGTGTATAATTTACTAGTATGTAGATATATATTTGTTTGACTTCTACATTTAATGGTTTAAAACTCTGTTCAAAAGGTGAAAAAAAAAGAAAAGAAAAAAATACATTTCAAAATGTTTGTTAGGACTAGCAAAAGTCAACCCTAAGAAGTTGTTAGCATTTTACCAATAATCCTGTATATTTGTAGACTAAAAATAACATTTTAAGCCAAGATTGCTTTTCTTTATTGAAGATGAGTAACTAATGTTACAATCACTTTGCATTATAAACTTTAATATTCTTCATGTAAGATACCTAAGTCACTCTCTACAGTAAAGATATATTTTCATGGTTCAACGTGGGATATAGTTTGATCTCTTAACCTACGAATTTCGTATCAAATATCAATCAAGAACATGGTACACTTAAGTTCAGTATTCGTTTTCTGAAGTGAAGATGAATAACTTCGACAATTAACAATATATCATTATTGACTCAAAGACTTAAAATTCTTCATGTAATATGATTCATTCTCTGCAATTGAAATTTATTTTCTTGGTTAAATAAAGAGTACAGTTTTTCTGTTATGCTAATGCCTCTTAACCTAAGAACAACGTATTAGTAATCAATCAAGGTTGATTTTTCTTTACTGAAAATGATTTACGTTAGCAATTGAGAATTATTCATTATTGACTTGAAAACTTTGAAATTCTTCATTTAATATAAATCACCCTTTGCAATCGAGATTTAGTTTTTTAGTTATAAAATAAAATTGCCTTAACACTAATGTCTCTTTACCTAATAATACCGTAACAAATATTAATCAAGAATAAAGGTTTAAGATCAAGATTTGTTTTCTTTACTGAAGATAAATTACTATAACAATTAAGAATATATGATTATTGGCTTGAAAACTTTAAAATTCTTTTAGTTAGATAAGTTTATGTCTATAATGGACATGTATTTTCTTGGTTCAATGAAAGATATTGTTTTCCTGTTAATCGAAGATTCTTAACTTAAGAATACAACATCAAATAAATATTAAGAATAATCAAACACAGATCAAGAATTCATTTCTTCACTAAAGATGAATAAATACAACAACTAACAATCAATTACTTTTGCTTTGACAACTTTAAAATTCTCTATCTAATATAACTCACTTCTGCAGTTGAGATATTTGTCTTGGTTATATCAAGAATATAGTTTTGTTGTAAATCCAATGTATCTTAGCATGACAATACAAATTCCTAGATTAATAAAACAATATATGTCTCAGATTTAGAAAACTGACATTTTTAAGAGGAGAATAATTTTCTTTATCGGACATATGTATATCCTTGTCATTTACTTCTCTCAATTATTTTAAATGAACAAAAGAAATATCTTGTATTAAGCCCATTGTTGTTGAAAGAATGGAAATATTTTCTTAATCCAATAAAACGTTTATTATTCTTGTATAAAATTTCAGATTTCTTACGCTAACTACGTACGTAATTAGAATGAGAATTCATAAAATATTTCATTCAAAACGATACTATTTTCTATAGTTAAGACCAAAAATATCTCTGACCAATAGTTATACTCTTGATGTAAAAATATATGGTGAGAATAATATTATTTATCTTAGAGAAAATGACCTTACTTCACTCAAGAAAATATTTTTATATTAAGTAAATATATACTTGAGATTAAACAACACTCCCGAGAATAAATAATATTCTTGGATTGACACTTTGTCAGGACCCATTTTTTTCCGTGTATCATAGGAAATATCTACAAGTTGTTTAATAATTGATAAAAATATAATAATCTGTACTCTTATCAGTTAATGTACCAGATTTACAAACATAACATTAATTATTTTGTAGTGACCAATCTCCCGCACCTTGTTTTACGAATTAAAGTACACATAGCCAACTTCAGAGTTCTATCTCTTGTATAAAGATTCATCAAATTAACTAAAAAAAAAACTGTGCATCAGGCATATAATCCTGTTGACACATAGTGTACTAGAATATCGATAATTAATGGTCATTGTAGAAAAAAAAATAAAGATCTTGCGCCAATTTCCACGAATTATATCAGCAGTTTAACACAATAAATTGCGTTTAATAAAGTGTAATTCCAAACAGATATTATATGAATAGAAAGTTTATTCTTTAATTAATCTGATCTTGTATAAATTGTGCTATTAACTCTGTTTTGTTAGACAAGAAAAAATATTTAACATAACTCGAAATGCTCATAAATTGAAATGTACAAGCGCGAGGCGATCAGTACCGCGCGAGCGCTCATCGAGGTAGGACCTGCGTTCGTTTTGCCTTGCTCTGACGTCTCGTACGCGGAACGCGTAGACGCAAGTTTATAGTGCGACCACAGAGTTTTGATCATGTCTTTATTTTTTTAAGTAACAAACTATACTTTATTTTTGTTGTCCATAATATAATTATTGTTCTCTTGTTAAGTAACTACATCTTTAGTTTCTGTTTATTCATTGTGTTAAAAAAAGGAAACGTCACAATTATGCAGCCTTATACAGCGTTATTGGAAAAATGCTAACAACCTCAGAGGGTGGACTTCTTCTTTTTGGTCTGCTAGTTTTTATATTATTCTAGTTTAAATTAGTAACTCACTATAACTTTTGTTTTAGAAGGATAAGATGACAGGCGAATAATTGATTTCCACTATTTTTGGATTCAGTTAATGTCTATAAGTGAACACAGCGATAACTTCAGCAGGAAATTAAACTACCTTCCTAATTTGTACAAAACGGCCTCCCGGCTTTTCCATCATTTGTACAAACCGGGATACCAGTTAGCGGTCGATAGTCGTATTTACAAATTTACCATAAAATCTGCGTAAGTGTTTTCTGCGTAAGTTTAAGTTTTGAAGCAGTGATGGCTCAGTGGCATTGGCTATGGACTGCCGCGCAGCAGGTCCATGGTTCGAATCCCGCCCAGAGCTTGAGCTTCACCGCATGGTGGAAGGGCATTTTGCGAATGCCCGCCTGGCTAGCGACCACCTCTAGTAGAAAATTTGTCGCCAAGCACCTAACGGTGAGTTCTGGCAGCAGTTCTTGAGAGCCAGTGAAATAACAGGCAAAAATGAGACTTTACAGGTATGTCTCAAGGTGATGGGCGCAGTGCAGTTCATCACTTGTGATGAAATGCATCTGTTATAGACAGAGGATACCGCTTAACATCAGGTGGGCCTCGCGCTTGTTCCATCACAATGACATAAAAAAATAAATTAAAAAAAAGTCCGACTTTTATAATCCAAATGGTTTTCAAAATGATGCATCCTTGCCCATACAAGAAAGAATCCATACTTTTCTGAGATAACGGAAGTATTTTGAATATTTTGATGAAATCTGAAACCATCACAAATTACATTTTGGCCCCAAAATATTACGTCATTTCATATTAATCTCGTAACTACGTCAACAGTTATAAACCTAGAAAAACGGAATTTTGCATATGTATAAGTAATTTTTCGCTCGATACATTTTGCAACGCAAACACTTACCGATGCAAATTTGCGTATTAAATAATCTCGTAACTAATTTTAAACTTCTAAACCAAAAAATCTGAAATAATACAAGTGTATAAATTATATGTAAATAATAATATCAAAGAAGGAGCAAAGCCGTAGGTGATATAGTTTTTCAGAAAAAAATATTGCACTCCAATACAGTTTTCCCGCCAAAGTTCTTAAAACAATTCTCGACATCAGAACCATTTAGTCGGATATCCAATTTTACAACTATTCAGGAGAGCAAAAATAAATGTTTAATGTGAATTATTATTTAATGTTTTTGAAGTTTCTGGAGTAAATCGCTATAATTGTATATGCTCGTTGATTTCATATTCGTTTACGATTATTTTTAACTTGATTTCTGTAAGTAATCCAGAAAAAAACTAACTTTTATATACTGAAGTAGTTACATCAGACCCAATTTTCAAGGTCTGGCTACAGCGGAAAGATTTTTTATTGACAAAATACCATATGTTTCCATGAATCTCACAGTTATATCTGTATACGATGTTGATATCAGGCCATTTGGTCTCAAACAATGAATTTTAGTTTTAAACATATGCTGGCTAATATTACAATCAGACCGTTTGGTTCCAAAATATACACTCGAGAGCAATGAATCCGGGTCACTTAAAGAATGTTAAAAATCTCGGAAACTAAAAATGATAGGTTAATGCAATAAATTGTATTTAATAGACAATGTAATACTCCTTAAATGAAAGTAAAAAAAATATGAGTCACCATACATTTTATTAACACAAAATTACGTAAAGAAAAAAACTGCTGATCTCTCCTTAAAACAAAAATAGGAAACATGAAATTTTTGAACTTTATTACGATTTTCTTGAATTTTAATACTTCGTATTGCCTCCTCGTGCTTCCATTACTGCGTTTACGCGGTTTGGCATGCTGTACACCAAGTTCCTTATACGATTTTGGGGAATATTCTCCCATTCCTCTGTGAGAGCAATTTTGAGCTCACGAAGCGTGATTGGGGGAGGGTTTCGTTGTTTTACGCATCTGCCTAGCTCGTCCCAAGCATGCTCGATCGGGTTGATATCCGGGCTGCGCGCTGGCCACTCCATACGAGTAATGTTCATCTCTTGAAGGTAGTCATTCACAATCCTACCTGTATGAGGTCGGGCATTGTCATGCATAAATATAGCATCCTCACCTAAATTGACCATAAATGGACCAACGTGATCATTGAGGATTTCTTCCACATATCTTACGCTAGTTAAAGAGCCGTTTTCTATGATCACCAGCTCTGTGCGACTTTCAGAAGAAATTCCGGCCCACACAAGTACAGACCCACCACCGTAGGCTACTTTTTCTTCGATGCATGCTTGCTTGAATCTTTCCCCTGGTCTTCGATACACTCTGTGTCTTCCATCGTGCTTGTAGAGCATAAATTTTGATTCGTCGGAGAACATAACTTTTGACCAATCTTCAATACTCCAATTTACGTGGCTCTGGGCATATCTTAGTCTCGAAATACGATGCCCACGCTCCAGTTTAGGGCCGTTTGCAGGTCTAAGGGGTTTTAAGTTAGATTCAGCAAGCCGACGTCTTACTGTCCATGCACTTGGGTTACTTCCTCCGAGGCGTCGAAACTGATTGGTGAGTTCAGTTCCTGTGAGAAAGCGATTTCGAAGCATGGTGTTCACCAAGTATCGGTCTTCTCGTGCTGTGGTACACCTGGTTCTGCCCGTTCCTGGTCTGCGTAGGTTAGAACCAGTTTCTTCGTAACGTCGGAGAACTCTTTGTACTGTTGACAGGGACACACCGACAGTCCTGGCTGTATCGCGCTGACTCCGGCCGGTTTCCAGCATTGTAAGTATTCTGGTGCATTCTTCAGGCGTAAGCGACATAATTTCAGCTTGAATAATGAATATAGAGCACTATCAACATGGTTTATGTACCCACATAAATGACAGATTACAAACAAAAGCAAAACCAAATGCTGTAATTTCGTAGTTCCATCTTCGAAAGTGGCCCTTTTTCAAATTTGATTTTTTATGATATAACTTTACAATAACTAAGAAGTTTTAATACCTTCATTTAAGGAGTATTACATTGTCTATTAAATACAAACATACATTGGTCTTACCTTATTGTAATACCATATGACTCGTATAAATAACATTACACTTTTTCTGACGCTGCAGTTAAGGCCGTAATATGCTTTACATGAGACTTTATGGTACTGGTTTTGTTTGATTATTATAAAGTCTATTGTTAAATAAGTCCTAATAGTCTCTTACATCTTTATTTTGTACTGTATTGTTTAGGAAGGTAAGGCCTACAATAAGTTAGATATTTATAAAATGAAAGTACTTAAGTAT
Source organism: Plagodis pulveraria (assembly GCA_963890685.1). Lineage (NCBI taxonomy): Eukaryota > Metazoa > Arthropoda > Insecta > Lepidoptera > Geometridae > Plagodis > Plagodis pulveraria. Next base: position 11,553,560 of record OY982950.1, read on the forward strand.
ATTCGTAATCAGTATTATTATGTTTAAACCTAATTTAATCTAATAGGTAATTAGTTTATATGCAAAAAAGACAAACAAAAGCACAACAAATTACAAAATGAACATTATTACCAACCTAGCATTGCTTATAATAATATTTTGTAATTAAAAAAACTCAATTCAAGTACTAACAACAAAACAACAAGCCACAATAAGAATTAAGTAGACTGTAATAAAACAAATAATTAAAAATCTTATTTAATAAATCAATACATAGCTTTGAAAAACCAATAAAAAAACTATTATAATTAAATCATTTCTTAGATCTGATCAGTATGCTCTGAGGCATATAGACATAAAGCAATTCATGGTGTGTTAGGTTATTATAATACTAATGAAATTTTACAGGTATCCTATTAGTAGGAGTTTGCAGATCTCGGTACTTTGCTGATGAGATTGGTTTTTCTGTTGACGCATGTTTGGCAAGTCAGTAAGTATGGGCAGATTACTCTTTCTTAAGTTGCTCTTGAGAATAACTTCTTCAAAGGCATCATCATTGAATTCTGTTTTATAAAATAGAGACCCAAGTTTCTCTCTGCGAAACTGCCACCAAACGCTTTCAGATATTTAGAAATCATTCCCTATTATATTTTGTTTTCGTTGAACGTACGGTCGTGATTTTTTATACAGGTGCGTACAGGATTTTACACACGTACGCACAGGAAGTAACTCATTTCCATTTCGTTTACATTATATGTGTTACGGCCGGCATGTTTTTATAAATTTTATAACTGTGATCGTGATGGTGATCGTGATGAAAATGCTAATAAAGCGTTAATGACTTTTAAACTATTTAAGCTATTTATCTGAAACTAACGTGAAACGAACCGCTACCAGCGGCCGCTAAGTACAAAACACAAAAACAACATACAAAATGGAAACGAACAAAGACAACACAATAAAATCGACGTTATGGCTATTGATTGAAGTAAGATGAAACTATTTGTTGATACCGGATCACATATATCACTAGACCGTAACAATAGTTTGTTTTTTACAACATAGACAATTGATGAAACAAGTTTATAAAATTATGGCATAGTGTGAGAGATTGCTGTTTTTCCTGATGGATGGATCCTGGTCCTCTTGAGACTCTTCAACGTCTCCAACAAATTCAAGTCATTCAAAAATCCAACAATCATTCAAAAACAACACGCGCGGGGGTGTCCAACAAGGCGCTGTCCCCAAAATCAAACAAATAATGTCACTCAAAAGCAAACTTTTTCTATTCAACTCAAAATGTCTATAGACTAGTAGACTGCCTACGCTAGGGAGGCGTTCAGAACCTTGCCTGCGCAAAGTTGACGTTCCAAACAGTAATTATAATCGTAGTCGTAGTCGGGGTCGTGATCTTGATCATGATCGTGATCGTGATTATGATCTTGATCGTGATCGTGGTCGTGATCATGATCGTGATCGTGGTCGTGGTCGTGGTCGTGGTCGTGGTCGTGGTCGTGGTCGTGATCGTGGTCGTGATCTTGATCGTGGTCGTGGTCGTGGTCGTGGTCGTGATCATGATCGTGATCGTGGTCGTGATCATGATCGTGGTCGTGGTCGTGATCATGATCTTGATCGTGATCGTGGTCGTGGTCGTGGTCGTGGTCGTGGTCGTGGTCGTGGTCGTGGTCGTGGTCGTGGTCGTGGTCGTGGTCGTGGTCGTGGTCGTGGTCGTGGTCGTGGTCGTGGTCGTGGTCGTGGTCGTGGCCGTGGTCGTGGTCGTGGTCGTGATCTTGATCGTGGTCGTGGTCGTGGTCGTGGTCGTGATCATGATCGTGATCGTGGTCGTGATCGTGGTCGTGATCATGATCGTGATCGTGGTCGTGGTCGTGGTCGTGGTCGTGGTCGTGATCGTGGTCGTGATCGTGGTCGTGATCTTGATCGTGGTCGTGGTCGTGGTCGTGGTCGTGATCATGATCGTGATCGTGGTCGTGATCATGATCGTGGTCGTGGTCGTGATCATGATCTTGATCGTGATCGTGGTCGTGGTCGTGGTCGTGGTCGTGGTCGTGGTCGTGGTCGTGGTCGTGGTCGTGGTCGTGGTCGTGGTCGTGGTCGTGGTCGTGGTCGTGGTCGTGGTCGTGGTCGTGGTCGTGGTCGTGGTCGTGATCGTGGTCGTGATCGTGGTCGTGGTCGTGGTCGTGGTCGTGGTAGTTGTCGTGGTCGTGGTCGTGATCGTGGTCGTGGCCGTGGTCGTGGTCGTGGCCGTGGTCGTGGTCGTATCCGTGGTCGTGGTCGTGGTCGTGGTCGTGGTCGTGGTCGTGGTCGTGGTCGTGGTCGTGGTCGTGGTCGTGGTCGTGGTCGTGGTCGTGATCGTGGTCGTGATCGTGGTCGTGGTCGTGGTCGTGGTCGTGGTCGTGGTCGTGGTCGTGGCCGTCGTCGTGGCCGTGGTCGTGGTCGTATCCGTGGTCGTGGTCGTGGTCGTGGTCGTGGTCGTGGTCGTGATCGTGATGGTGATGGTGATGGTGATGGTGATATTTAGAAATCATTCCCTCTTATATTTTGTTTTCGTTGAACGTACGGTTGTGATTTTTTATACAGGTGTGTACAGGATTTTACACACGTACGCACAGGAAGTAACTCATTTCCATTTCGTTTACATTATATGTGTTACGGCCGGCATGTTTTTATAAATTTTATAACTGTGATCGTGATGGTGATCGTGATGAAAATGCTAATAAAGCGTTAATAACTTTTAAACTATTTAAGCTATTTATCTGAAACTAACGTGAAACGAACCGCTACCAGCGGCCGCTAAGTACAAAACACAAAATAACATACAAAATGGAAACGAACAAAGACAACACAATAAAATCGACGTTATGGCTATTGATTGAAGTAAGATGAAACTATTTGTTGCTACCGGATCACATATATCACTAGACCGTAACAATAGTTTGTTTTTTACAACATAGACAATTGATGAAACAAGTTTATAAAATTATGGCATAGTGTGAGAGATTGCTGTTTTTCCTGATGGATGGATCCTGGTCCTCTTGAGACTCTTCAACGTCTCCAACAAATTCAAGTCATTCAAAAATCCAACAATCATTCAAAAACAACACGCGCGGGGGTGTCAAACAAGGCGCTGTCCCCAAAACCAAACAAATAATGTAACACGACACTCAAAGGCAAACTTTTTCTATTCAACTCAAAATGTCTATAGACTAGTAGACTGCCTACGCTAGGGAGGCGTTCAGAACCTTGCCTGCGCAAAGTTGACGTTCCAAACAGTAATTATAATCGTAGTCGTAGTCGGGGTCGTGATCTTGATCATGATCGTGATCGTGATCATGATCTTGATCGTGATCGTGGTCGTGATCATGATCGTGATCGTGGTCGTGGTCGTGATCGTGGCCGTGATCTTGATCGTGGTCGTGGTCGTGGTCGTGATCATGATCGTGATCAGGGTCGTGATCATGATCGTGGTCGTGGTCGTGGTCGTGATCATGATCTTGATCGTGATCGTGGTCGTGGTCGTGGTCGTGGTCGTGGTCGTGGTCGTGGTCGTGGTCGTGGTCGTGGTCGTGGTCGTGGTCGTGGTCGTGGTCGTGATCGTGGTCGTGGTCGTGATCGTGATCTTGATCGTGGTCGTGGTCGTGGTCGTGGTCGTGGTCGTGGTCGTGGTCGTGGTCGTGGTCGTGGTCGTGGTCGTGGTCGTGGTCGTGGTCGTGGTCGTGGTCGTGGTCGTGGTCGTGGTCGTGGTCGTGGTCGTGGTCGTGGTCGTGGTCGTGGTCGTGGTCGTGGTCGTGGTCGTGGTCGTGGTCGTGGTCGTGGTCGTGGTCGTGGTCGTGGTCGTGGTCGTGGTCGTGGTCGTGGTCGTGGTCGTGGTCGTGGTCGTGGTCGTGGTCGTGGTCGTGGTCGTGGTCGTGGTCGTGGTCGTGGTCGTGGTCGTGGTCGTGGTCGTGGTCGTGGTCGTGATCGCGGTCGTAATCGTGATCGTGATCGTGATCGTGGTCGTGATGGTGATGGTGATGGTGATGGTGATGGTGATGGTGATGGTGATGGTGATGGTGATGGTGATGGTGATGGTGATGGTGATGGTGATGGTGATGGTGATGGTGATGGTGATGGTGATGGTGATGGTGATGGTGATGGTGATGGTGATGGTGATGGTGATGGTGATGGTGATGGTGATGGTGATGGTGATGGTGATGGTGATGGTGATGGTGATGGTGATGGTGATGGTGATGGTGATGGTGATGTTTAAAAATCATTCCCTCTTATATTTTGTTTTCGTTGAACGTACGGTCGTGATTTTTTATACAGGTGTGTACAGGATTTTACACACGTACGCACAGGAAGTAACTCATTTCCATTTCGTTTACATTATATGTGTTACATATATGGTGATGGTGATGGTGATGGTGATGGTGATGAATAAATGAATCATATTTCTATTTTGTACACTTCAAGGACAAACTAGAAATTTGATTTATAGTCTGTTGAAATATTGTAATAAATATACGCAACTCTTTCTTAATTTCATTGGCATCGTCAGGATCACTACGTCCTTGATATGAATGAAATTCTATTGTTATCATTTTATCATTATCGCCGATGCCAATGAGTTAAAATCAATAAAACTTGCTAAATTTTTCACTGTAATAATCAGATTTAAATGTTATTTTTTTTTAGATTTTACAGTAATTACATACTTACCCAAGACAGCTACATACTTTAAAATTGGTTTTAATTACCATCTTTTTATTTGCAATTATCAATACTTATAATAAAACTGTAACAGATCAAATTCTGTACATGGCAGATATTTAAAAAATATATTTTTATAGCAATCTGTAGCTAAGCTAACACTGATACCAAATCTTATTTTTTTTATTATTTGTCTTTCTGTCTATATCCCGGCCGCGCATCACTCCAAAGCTCTCTCTCTCTATCTTTCTCTCCAAACTAGATGGAATTCAATGAAGAAGGTTATTATATACTTTTAATTCCGAAATTCAGCACGGTTGCCTCGAAAGGGGATGATAGTCAAAATGTACACGTAATTGTAATTTATTAACGCTTCCTCCAATTTCAATCATTCTTTTTTTGTTAGAATAGTGACGAGTGAGCCGGGCACCCCACGGGCATCCTGGCACCCCAAGGGCAGCTCTGCACCCCCACAGTCAGCTCGCCCCCCCCCCCCCCCCCCCCGGGCAGCCTGGTACCCTTATTTAGTTTTGTAAGCTTGCTAAGATAAAACTCTATAATCTGGAACATTCGCCACAATCAGTTTTTTTTACAATCTATCTCTGGCCCGATACATTTTGGAGACTGCGCAATATAAGTAAACAATCTAATATATATTCGTTTAACCGCCAAACAAGGAGAACCACGGCTAAAAGACTCAGGTTTACAATCGAAATTCCAAATAAAAGCACAAAGTACTTCGCTTCAACATTTATTGTGCGAACTGCAAAGTAACTCTAACCAAGTATCTGCGAAAAAAATAATTAAATTAGAGTATATACTGTATTTTAAGTGTATACAAAAAGCTCTAATTAACCAAATTAAAGTTTTTCATAACCTTTCAAACAAATTATTGCATATAACAATGGTCCTGCCAAAGAAAGGTTATTTTTACATGAAAATTTGACAAAAATAGGTATCTAAACCACGCTCTGCAGATGTCACGATCACGATCACGATCACGATCACGATCACGATCACGATCACGATCACGATCACGATCACGATCACGATCACGATCACGATCACGATCACGATCACGATCACGATCACGATCACGATCACGATCACGATCACGATCACGATCACGATCACGATCACGATCACGATCACGATCACGATCACGATCACGATCACGATCACGATCACGATCACGATCACGATCACGATCACGATCACGATCACGATCACGATCACGATCACGATCACGATCACGATCACGATCACGATCACGATCACGATCACGATCACGATCACGATCACGATCACGATCACGATCACGATCACGATCACGATCACGATCACGATCACGATCACGATCACGATCACGATCACGATCACGATCACGATCACGATCACGATCACGATCACGATCACGATCACGATCACGATCACGATCACGATCACGATCACGATCACGATCACGATCACGATCACGATCACGATCACGATCACGATCACGATCACGATCACGATCACGATCACGATCACGATCACGATCACGATCACGATCACGATCACGATCACGATCACGATCACGATCACGATCACGATCACGATCACGATCACGATCACGATCACGATCACGATCACGATCACGATCACGATCACGATCACGATCACGATCACGATCACGATCACGATCACGATCACGATCACGATCACGATCACGATCACGATCACGATCACGATCACGATCACGATCACGATCACGATCACGATCACGATCACGATCACGATCACGATCACGATCACGATCACGATCACGATCACGATCACGATCACGATCACGATCACGATCACGATCACGATCACGATCACGATCACGATCACGATCACGATCATGATCACGACCACGACCACGATCATTATCACGACCACGACCACGACCACGATCATGATCACGACCACGACCACGACCACGATCATGATCACGACCACGATCACGATCACGATCACGATCAAGATCATGATCACGACCACGACCACGATCATGATCACGACTACGATCACGATCAAGATCATGATCACGACCACGATCAAGATCATGATCACGACCACGATCATGATCACGACCACGACCACGGCCACGACCACGACCACGACCACGACCACGACCACGACCACGACCACGACCACGACCACGATCATGATCACGACCACGACCACGACCACGATCAAGATCATGATCACGACCACGATCAAAATTACGACCACGACCACGACCACGATCACGATCATGATCACGACCACGATCACGATCAAGATCATGATCACGATCACGATCATGATCAAGATCACGACCCCGACTACGACTACGATTATAATTACTGTTTGGAACGTCAACTTTGCGCAGGCAAGGTTGTAACGGAACATACCTTGGAAAGAAAGTTCCGTCACTAAAGACGAATAATATAGGTAAAGAATCTAAAGATCAGAAATAAATTATTCATTCTTAGTAAAAAGTTTTAATAGACAATATTTGTGTATAACTAACCTAACTACTAACCTTATTGAATTCTTAAATCAGTAAAGAGATTCCAGAATCTCATTTTATGTTTAAATAATAACAGGCAATGAATATTTTGAAAAAAAGAATACGATAAAAATTCAATCTAGAGGATCTGTCAACAAGGCAGGAATCGAAAGAAAAAAATTGGTCATAGTAAATTCTCGTGCTTTAGATATTTTACTTTTTTTACTACAATTAACTTATGTACACACAATGTAGAGGAAATGTATACGCAATTTATAGATTGCTTAAATTCCGACAAGGAAAGGTGACTAACAAGGTGAGTAGATTAGTAATATACATGAAAAAAAAACATAGCAAAGCAAAACTTAGATATATCTAATATCGTTGGGGAAACAACATGTTCGGAAATTTGTATTTTCATATAATATGCGGATACTTAATTTCCTTTGCATGGTCGAGAGGCCCTTTCAATATTGATATTTTGTAGAAAATTTGTCATGGGAAATTGATCTTATAAAAGGTATTTAATTCATTTTAAAGATTAATTTGTATCTTAGAATTATTCTACACTATTCCTTACATGAATTCGCATTCCTATGTCAAATTACAGAGGTGAAATTACTAGAATAAAGTTATCCTGAGAACATCATATTCATAAATAATACCAACGTTTTAAAATAAAGTTATCATAAAACTGTTCAAGTCGATAAATAAAATCAAATATGCAAATGTACGCCAATGCTAAGTCTTGGGTCTTTCAGTTCAAATCTAATGCAATAGTAAACTATATAAATTTTGAGTTCAAATCCTATTCCAATGTTTTATGAACATTATTCGAGAGAATTTATTTTGTCTAAGTACTAATTCAGTAATTAAGTATAATAACTTATAAAGGTATACGATTATTCTACTCAAGTATTTGGATTGATATTATAATGAATGCTTTATGTTTGTTCAACCAAGAAGGATTGACATTTTTTACGACAAGAATGAGGCATATAAGTCCTCGTACAACAATATGAAGTTTAAATTCTATTCAACCATGATAATACATTGTTGAACATTGGTGCAAATGCGACCACACTTATAAGTCTTTCTGCTGTAAGGATGAAAGATGTTATATTCGACATGAGAAAACCAGAGGGAAGATAAATCCTCTTAACCTTATATATTCATATTTGAGTACTTGAGTCTGAGTAAAAGTATAATTTACTATGATATCACAAACACGTGATTTTACCAAACTTAGGCAAAGTATAAAACCAAACTTTTTCATTGAAATAAATTATACTATGGATTGTATTATGATACTCTGAAACACATTCTATTTCAAACTGAGAAATATCATATCAATGAAATTAACTAACTAGATATGATACTCATTAAATGGATATTATGAATTTTCCAATAATGAGATAAAATAGGAAGTTAAGCAGTATTTGATTTAAGGAGAAGGCTTTACCTAAGTGAACCGATGAGCATTGGCGTCGTGCGCTGTAAAGAAGGCCTTCTAAAACGTACACCAGGGGTTGCAAGTCCCTGGCACTTAGAATCTGAACCTTTCCATATAACTGCTAACTAAAATACGATGGATCCATCTAATTATCAAAGTTGTAACTTCTCAAATAATCAAATTTTACGAAAACAATATCTATAAAATATCTATTTGCTAGTTTACTTCCAATAAACGTTATACTTCCAAAATGTAATAGCATAGAAGTCAGAATCAATGTAAACTAGGAATTATCAGTCTAGTCCATTCTACTACTCTTTTAATTAGACCAACTTTAAAATAATACAATTTAATTTAATCCAAATTCATCATATAATTTTGTACAATGTAGTTTCTTATTTTAATATTCATTTTACTCTATGACATTATGAATATAATTTGATAAGTTCTAAGTAAATGGACAAAATGTACTTTGGAATACAATATGCAATATTTTTGAAATTTTCTTTTTATTTTCGTTGAATCTGATAAGTTCGTATAGGTATAGTTATTATTTTAGTTAATCTATCACGAATTTGTAGTGTATTAATTAAATTAATATTAGTCTATTTCTATTTAGATCTTCAAATGATTGAAGTCAAATATAATATAAGGTATTTACGGAGTTCGTTGATTATTCTTTTTGGTATATTTCCTTTCGTCAGTCTCTCTCACATAACATAAGTAATTATAGTTAAATTAAACATCATAGTTTTCTAGAGTTAAACTCTAGTTTACTATGTTATGTATTTTAGAGGAAATATCTTCTGATACTTTCCACTTGCTTTATTCGTTAAGCAGCTAAGCACCTTAGATTCTTATTATTAAACTATAATATGTTTTGCAATTTTTGAGAAAATTTTATGTTATTGTGATCGAACAAGCTCGAGGCCCACCTGATGTTAAGTGGACTAACCTCTGCTTATAACAGTTAAAATTCATCACAAATCACGAATTGCACTGTGTCCTTCACATTGAGACATAGTTGTTAAGTCTCATTGTTCCTGTAATTTCACTGGCTCTCAAGGACTACTGCCGGAACTGTAGATAGTCTTAGGAGTCATGACAATATATTATGTGTACATAATTCAAGTAAATTCTAGTTCCATATTGTTTTCCTTACAATAACCAATGCATAGTTGTTTATACTTATGCTATTTTAAACCGAATCCTAAATTACCTATTTATCTAGATTTTATGTCAGGTTTTCTCGGTGTCTATTTGTAATTTGAGAATATCTACAATATTAATTTATACACGTGGTTTTAAATTTAGTTACTGTATATTAGGTTTCATATACCTATTTTTATCTGTTTGAAAAAATATAATCATTGTTTTTCATTGTAATTTCTCACAGATTTCTATAAGAAACATATTTACTCCCATACAAAATTATTTAACTTTTAATGATTTTATTTAACGAATCAATTTGGCCCTATTGATACTTCGCTTATAATTGCTTTGCTTTGAATTTATGGTCTATAAAATATATACATATAATTATCTGCTATGTAACTTCTTTAACAATGAATTATCTAATTTTAGACTTCAGGTTCCGTAATATTTTTTATTGGTCTTAAATTCCTAATTCCAATATTTTATGAGATATTTATTATTCTCTGTTCACTAATTCGGAATGTCTACGTTATTCTAATAATACATTCAAATTCCATAACTTTACATAATCAAGTGTACAAATAATATTCCAAATTATATTAGAGTGAAATGATATACATTTTCTATAAAATTACGAAAGTATAAACACTTAGGTATCTTTATGATTCTTATTTTAATTATAAATTTCAATTTGATAGATTTCAAATTATCGATTAAGTAAATACTATTTAGGAGTATTATCTGTTAGGTTAGATAAATTCTTTCTTAAGTACCTTAAAAGAAAATGGATTACTACAATAGGTCACTTCTTAAGGTCCAGCCATTATACTAGACGATTCACATGCCATATTTCAAATCACAATAATTTTAGAATATAGAAAAAAATTTAATACTTACATTATTTTAGGCTTCTTTAGTACTTTGAAATTTTGGGATCAGAATTTTTAGTCAAGCACGATCGTTAAATTTAAACAAAAATAGGATCAGTTTAATTCAGTTTCATTTAGATAATTTAGGTGTTTAGGTGTATTATTTTATTATTAATATTTCTGCGTATCTTATAAACGTTTATTGAATAATTTAATAATTTGGGATTTAAAAAAATAATGATAAGGGGGGCGGTTACAAGGTTCTGAACGCCTCCCTAGCGTACGCAGTCTACTAGTCTATAGACAATTTGAGTTGAATAGAAAAAGTTTGCTTTTGAGTGTCGTGTTACATTATTTGTTTGATTTTGGGGACAGCGCCTTGTTTGACACCCCCGCGCGTGTTGTTTTTGAATGATTGTTGGATTTTTGAATGACTTGAATTTGTTGGAGACGTTGAAGAGTCTCAAGAGGACCAGTATCCATCCATCAGGAAAAACAGCAATCTCTCACACTATGCCATAATTTTATAAACTTGTTTCATCAATTGTCTATGTTGTAAAAAACAAACTATTGTTACGGTCTAGTGATATATGTGATCCGGTATCAACAAATAGTTTCATCTTACTTCAATCAATAGCCATAACGTCGATTTTATTGTGTTTTCTTTGTTCGTTTCCATTTTGTATGTTGTTTTTGTGTTTTGTACTTAGCGGCCGCTGGTAGCGGTTCGTTTCACGTTAGTTTCAGATAAATAGCTTAAATAGTTTAAAAGTCATTAACGCTTTATTAGCATTTTCATCACGATCACCATCACGATCACAGTTATAAAATTTATAAAAATACACACCTGTATAAAAAATCACGACCGTACGTTCAACGAAAACAAAATATAAGAGGGAATGATTTCTAAATATCTGAAAGCGTTTGGTGGCAGTTTCGCAGAGAGAAACTTGGGTCTCTATTTTATTAAACAGAATTCAATGATGATGCCTTTGAAGAAGTTATTCTCAAGAGCAACTTAAGAAAGAGTAATCTGCCCATACTTACTGACTTGCCAAACATGCGTCAACAGAAAAACCAATCTCATCAGCAAAGTACCGAGATCTGCAAACTCCTACTAATAGGATACCTGTAAAATTTCATTAGTATTATAATAACCTAACACACCATGAATTGCTTTATGTCTATATGCCTCAGAGCATACTGATCAGATCTAAGAAATGATTTAATTATAATAATTTTTTTTATTGGTTTTTCAAAGCTATGTATTGATTTATTAAATAAGATTTTTAATTATTTGTTTTATTACAGTCTACTTAATCCTTATTGTGGCTTGTTGTTTTGTTGTTAATACTTGAATTGAGTTTTTGTAATTACAAAATATTATTATAAGCAATGCTAGGTTGGTATTAAAGTTCATTTTGTAATTTGTTGTGCTTTTGTTTGTCTTTTTTTGCATATAAACTAATTACCTATTAGATTAAATTAGGTTTAAACATAATAATACTGATTACGAATATACTTAAGTACTTTCATTTTATAAATATCTAACTTATTGTAGGTCTTACCTTCCTAAACAATACAGTACAAAATAAAGATGTAAGAGACTATTAGGACTTATTTAACAATAGACTGTGTAATAATCAAACAAAACCAGTACCATAAAGTCTCATGTAAAGCATATTACGGCCTTAACTGCAGCGTCAGAAAAAGTGTAATGTTATTTATACGAGTCATATGGTATTACAATAAGGTAAGACCAATGTATGTTTTATTTTCTTGAGTATGTAATGTCAGAGCTAAATATAACGCCACAAACAAGCTACATAAATCATTATTTTTCCGAACCATATGATCTGTTGTTTATGTATATAAAGTATTACTTTTACACACCACACATATATTTTGGAACCAAACGGTCTGATTGTAATATTAGCCAGCATATGTTTAAAACTAAAATTCATTGTTTGGGACCAAATGGCCTGATATCAACATCGTATACAGATATTGTAACAAAGCATTACATGAATATTTTTAATCTCAAATTTTTAGTAAATTATATAAATATATATTGACCAACTATATACAACTTAATAACGTAAACGTTCCTTATCGTGTAAACGCGCTTTACGAGCGCGGAGCGGGGAGAGTGGAGACGCATGCGATGGTTATTCGAAGCGAGCGGCGCTCAGCAGTCGTTACTAGGCAGAACCGACGGCTAGTCCACGCCACCTTGCGTCAACCCGTGCGCTTTAGCCGGTTGCGAGGCGTAATTTTTTTTTTTTTTTTTTATGCTCTATAGGTTAACCTTTGACCACTATCTCACCTGATGGAAAGTGATGATGTGGTCGAAGATGTCGTTCAGGCTAACTTAGAAGTACTGGCTCTCAAGGACAGCTGCCGGAACACACCGTTAGGTGCTTGGCGACAGGTTTTCTACTTGAGGGTGGTAGCTAGCCAGGCGGGCATTCGCAAAATGCCCTACCACCATGCAATTATTAGCTTTGAAACCTTCTGGATCGTAATAGTGATAGATTTTACCTACTGTTTGATATTGTGCCAAATTACTTTAAGTGTTTCCCGCGATAGGGGTAAGTTTTGAATAGCACACAAAAAAAAAAACAATAAATTGCGATTACTAAAATCATACATATTGTCATATCCTCATTAATTCATTCCAGTTTAACTGTTTATTTTATTCAAGTTCATTAGCAGAAACATAATTATTACATTTCATTTCCCTATAAAATTTCATCATCCATTTTTTTATCTACCTCTCATTCTAAGAATGATTTTGCATTTGTATATTAACATTAACATTATTTCTTTTTTCTTACTTTCTGCATTAAAACTAAAATGTAAACTCCGTTCTGATAGTTGTTTACCACCACGGCAAAACTACTACGTAAGTACCTACCTATTTCTTTGTGACACCGTGGTGGGCTACCGGAACGGGACCTATAAATCAGTGAATGTGAAATGTTTGATTTTACGCATTCCAGGAACACTGGCTGGATTAATCTCCTTTACACGGGGCTTATAAGGACGCCCACACACTGCAACCAACTTTGGACCACATTAGTTTTGGACCACGTCGTGGTCCAAAAGTGTATAACCGGCCTTCAGTGTGCAATGAGCTGGTTGTAACTACGAGCGCCGAGGCTGTCTACCCCTAACAAATTCCTGACTCCACACTGCGTACTTCAACACCTGAGGCCATCCACCATCATCACCTGGTCCAACGATATAGGGAAGTACGCCACTACGGAAGCAGAAATAAGTCTTAAGGTTGAACCACGACCTCATAAATTAATGTGCCCGCTTTTAAATTATTATTGTTTCATAAATTTTAGCTTCTTTTAATTTGTTGTTTTAAACTTAACTTCTCTTTTTTTTATCTCATTAATCATCTTTCATAACTTCATTCACTTCTTTTCATTTTATCATATTGTTTTTTTTTTGTAATCATATTATATTATATATTTTTTTTATACTGTATCAAAGTACCTTAGTTTCATTTCTCCTACTACCACGTTAGGTAGGTTAGAAACTAAGTGTACCTATAGCGGTACATTGGCGCCCTTTAACGTGGTTGATTCTATTTCTGCTTCTAGTAGTAAGTAGTTAGTTTTTGTACGGTGAGTGGTTTATTTTGTAAAACGCTTCGTTTTTATTTTTGGTTGCAGTAACTGAGGTGAAAGCAGTATTTTGTCTTTTGTTTTGCCATTTTTACTTATACTGGGTTGAAATAATTGTAATATTTTGTGGTTATAATTTTTACCTGTTTAATATATTACGAATACTGCAAAGCTACTTTCACACCAGTTGTAATTTTTATAACATTTTAGTTTAGTTTTTTTTCTGATCCAACGATCTTTAGCGTAATTTTTCATCAACCAGAGCGTTCTGTTAAATGTTATTGTAACAGAACGGAGTATTTTCATCATTGATCAAATAATACCGTTTTGTGTGCTATTTACAACATACCTTTTTTACTTCATATCGTTAATATGTCATTTCCTATTAAATACCTATCTCTGCAAAAGTCTGAGTTAGAATATGAGGTTTCCGTTAGAGGTGAGACTCCCGCCAGCACTGTGGCAGATATTAGGAAACAGATTGGTAAGTTGAGTCAAATGTATCCGTCTGAGGACATTTTGTGCTCCCATTTGAATCCGTCGGAAGACTTGTCAGTTGTTTTTGAACTTTTGGAGAAAATCAAGTCAACCTTCGTCGTGGAGATTTTAGACAAAAATATTTTGGCTCGTACCGAAAATGTATTCCATCATCTATATCACAGGCTCAATCGTATCTGCGTGGACGAAAAGCTAGTCAGTAAACATTTGGAATGCAGTACGCTTTTCAAAGAGCTTTACGAAAGGCTGCTTATATTTAAAAACAAATTTGTAGATCCTCTCTCCGTCGCTGGCTCTTCTAGCTCAGAATCACAGACCGTGAACACACCCATTAACGTGACAGTTACATGTGAAGGTAATGGTAGGACTATTTCCGAGTTGGGTAAATTAAGATATGACGGAAAGACTTGTGTACGATCTTTCATTCAACGAGTCAACGAATTTAGTGAAGCTCGTAATATTTCGGACGCTAAGCTTCTGTCATTTGGTACCGAAATTTTCGTTGATGATGCACTACATTGGTTCCGTAGTATTAAAGATATGGTATCATCCTGGGACGAACTTGTCATACTTCTGAGACAAGACTTCGACAAATCGGATTATGATTATCGATTATTAGCTGAGATTCGATCTAGAACTCAAGGCGAAACTGAAAACATAACAGTCTACTTGTCAGTTTTAGCAGGTATGTTTGCACGTTTATCGAAGCCGTTGACGGAGGAAGACCAACTTGAAATTGTTCTACATAATATTAGACCCTTTTATGCTAGCACTCTTGCTTCAGCTACGGAAATTAACAGTATAGAACAATTGCGTATTCTATGTAGAAATTTTGAGACTATTCAGTCTCGGTTAGCTCAGTTTCGCGAGCCTGTTTCCGCCTCTTCTGGAAATTTACTAGCCCCCGAGTTCACTTACAAAGGCATGACAAATTTATATAAACAAAATGCAAATTTTATAAATAATAGTTTTGCTACTAATAAACCTAACGTAAATAATAATAAAATAAATGTAAAATATTTACACGCTATAGACAAAGAACTTTCTAATACTAATAAGAAGCTACCTTACTGTCCTAGATGTCGCAATAATGGACATAGTTTGAGAGAGTGTCCTAATACTGAGATCATGTGTTTCAAGTGCGGTCGCAAAGGTGTCAAGAAGCCTGATTGTCCTAGTTGCAATCCAAAAAACTAGAGTTACAGGATTGTGGTACCATTTCTTCCACATTAGGTCGCTGCAATAAGGAAGAGTGGGATGAGTGGTTAGAGACTGTACGTAGGTTTTTCAACTGCTACAAAATTGCTACAATTCTGAACGATAAACCTCTGAATGATATGCGACCTTAAATTAATATAAAAATAAAGGGCATTACTGCTTCAGGTCTTCTAGACTCAGGATCTGCGATCACCATCATTGGCAATAATGCACATGTTTTGTTTCTTAATCGTGGTTTTAAACTGTATGATGATGACAGAATAACTATTGTTGCTGCTGGTGGTCAGAGTTTTCAAAGTATAGGCTATATTACGTTACCAATACACTTTGAAAGTCAGTTTCACATAATAAACACATACGTTATCCCTGAAATTCAATCGTCGCTTATTCTATGCATTGATTTCTGGCGGACGTTTCATTTATGTCCTAAATATTTAGGTTCATTACAATTAGCTACGGTGCCGCTAATGGATTTAAATGTAGACAAACCGGATACTTTTGTTAATTCATATGATAACCTAGAGACTTCTCAAAAGGCTATCGCTGATAATATCATATGTCAATTCAAAGATATATCTTTCGACCGAAAAGGTTTAGGTCGTACACATTTGATCACCCATCGGATTGATACTGGCGATTCTCCCCCCATTAGACAGCGGTATTATAGGCTCTCCCCAGAAAAACAAAAAATCGAGCAGGTGGATGAGATGTTAGCCTTAGATGTGGTGGAATATTGTGAAAGTGCATGGCAAAGCCCTGTTTTACTTGTCAAGAAGAAAAATGGTGAACCTCGTTTTTGTCTTGACAGCAGAAAGCTCAACTCGGTGACTAAACGTGACGCGTACAATTTGCCGTATATTTCAGAAATCTTAGACAATCTTCGCGATGCTCGCTTCTTAACTAGTTTAGATTTATCTAAAAGTTTCTGGCAGATTCCTATAGAGGAGGGGGACCGCGATAAGACCGCTTTTTACGTGCCCGGACGCGGGACTCTTAGATTCAAGACAACCCCTTTTGGATTGACAAATGTCACACAGCAGCGTTTAGTCAATACACTGTTAGGTGACGTAGATCACCGCATATTTGCGTATCTTGATGACGTCATCATCGTTAGTAGCAATTTTAATGAGCATGTATCCCTTCTCCTTCGCGTTTTAGACAAATTACGCAAGGCAAACTTGACCATCAACCTTGAAAAGTGTGAGTTTTTTCGAAGTCAGCTTAAATACCTAGGTTACGTGGTTGATGCGAACGGGTTGCGGACCGATCCCGACAAGGTAGAAGCTATCCTGAATTACGCTACTCCTACCAATCGTAAGGAACTGAAACGGTTTTTAGGGACAGCTACGTGGTATCGTCGATTCGTGCCTAATTTTAGCACAATCGCAGGACCGCTGAACAAGTTGACTTCTGGTAAGAAAAATACTCCACCTTTCCAGTGGACTGATGAGGCTGATGCTGCTTTTAAGACCTTGAAAGAACGATTGGTATCTGCTCCAGTTCTTTCGTGTCCTAATTACGATTTGCCATTCCAAGTACATACAGGCGCAAGTAACTATGGGGTAGGTGCCATGCTTACACAATGCATCGAAGGTAAAGAACACCCAATCGCCTACATGTGTCGATCGTTGACTGCGGCTGAGAAGAACTACAGCATCACCGAACGCGAGACTCTTGCTGTTTTAGTTGCCTTAGAACATTGGCGTTGTTATGTTGAGAACGGTAAAACATTCGTTGTCTATACCGATCACAGTGCACTTAAATGGTTCCTTTCTTTAAACAACCCTACGGGCAGACTTGCACGTTGGGGAGTTCGTTTGTCGTCGTTTGATTTTGAAATTAAGCACCGTAGAGGGGTTGACAATGTAATTCCAGACGCATTATCGAGAGCTGTCCCAGTTGCTGCTATCGTTACTGCCAAGTCATTTGCGACTTCTAGCGATGACTGGTATAAGGACCTTTACAATAATTGTGTGACCAAATCTTTGCATTATCCTAATTATCAAATAAAAAATGATACTCTGTTCCGACTCAGTAAAAATAAGTGTCATCTTACAAATGAATTTTCCTGGAAAGAGGTAGTTCCTTCAGAACTGAGAATAGCTATCATCGCTGAGAACCATAGTGAGCCAACTGCTGGTCATTTAGGTATTTTCAAGACCTACAGACGTATTGCGCTTAGATACTACTGGCTGGGTTTGTATAAGGATGTAGCGAATTTTGTAGCCGCATGTCCCATTTGTCTTCAGTACAAAATTCAAAACCATGCTACTCTTGGTGACATGGGCCGCCCAAAACAGTGCTCACGGCCATATCAAATGATATCTATCGATTTAATGGGTCCTTTACCTGTTACTCGCAAACAGAATTGCCACATTTTAGTTGTAACTTGGTCATTATGGCAGACAGTGTTAACGACTGGATATAGATACTGTGTAGAGTGTGAACGAGGAAAATAGCAATTTTTGGAAAATTTCAAAGAAAGAGCTTTTAGTCCGCAGCTTTAATCAATGCCGTTACGTCAAATATTTATATAATTTTAAGCCGTATAGTTATTTAATTATTTAAGTTTATTGTTACAATAAATGATTCAAACATATCTATTTTTTATTCATCAAGGATGAAATGTAAATATACGATTCACGATATAGGTTGACTATTTAATGTACATGCCTACTTCTTTTCTATAACATTAGCAAGTAGTCGACAAGAAATTGATTATTTACTCATGCCAATCACACAATTTTTAAATTTGCAACTTACATTTCTTTATTAATGAGTGCTAGTATCAAACTATGTTACTCACAGTCACGCTATTCCGTCGCCATTTCTTTCGCTTGTGTATGCGATGCGCTGGCATTGACCTAAACTTCAGAAGCGTGATTTTGTAAAATGGCTCTTAATTATTGTAGTGCGGTTTATGGGCCAAGACTCTGGGCAAAAACAGAAAAAGCCATCCAACGAGTGCAAAATGCGTGCGTTCGGTTCTGTTTTTGTATCCCAAGGAGAGAGCACATTACTCCCTATTTAGTTAAAAAAGGGATTCTTAGCATGAAGGCTAGAAGAGAGCTCTATCTGGCGTGCTTAACTCAAAAGGTGTTATATTGTAAGAAACCAGAGTATCTTTTTGAAAAAATTACGTGGGTCAAGGATATACATCAGGTTAATACCCGCTCTAAGCATGGAAATACTCTAGTGATTCCTAAACATTCTACTCAGGGTTTTAAAGGCTGCTTCAAGTACAGAGCGTCTAAAGTCTGGAACGATATCCCACCACCTTTGAGAAGAAAACTTTGCAATCAGACCTTCAAAACACGTTTAAAGCTAAATCTACTACTTCGCCAAAAACATAACTTCGAAGCAAACTTTAAAATCCTAGGAACACAAAATAAAAAAAATAAACAAGAAACCAAGTCATTGTAGGTTTGCCATAACTAATTCATACACACAAACACACTCACGCACGCACCCTCTCTCTCTCACACACACACACGCACACACACACACCCTTACACACAAACACACGCACACACCTCAGTTGTTTCAAAAATAAATCATAAATGCACTTATTTGTAATGTAGGTATAAATTGGGCGGCTGTTTTGTTTGGACAAAAAAATATATATGTAAAGAAGGTAATTAAAGTAATTTTGTGTGTCACCTGTATTCTTCTATTACTATAGTATCTCGGCCAAGACCTTAGCCCGAGCTCAGGGGTACACTGAAAAACAGCGTTATGATCACATCATAGTGTGAACATAACACATGCTGAGTATATCCCTATTGCCCTAGGATATAATTATTTAATTAATATTACTAAGTTAATTATTAGTTCATAATATTTAAGTAAATGAAGATTGTAAAAAAGTTTTTAATTTTAGCGGCAATAAATGATCTTTTTATTTATTTATTTTATTATTTAATATTTAAGTGACGGATTCAGTGTCGTTATTTAAAAAAAAATGTATTTATATAGTAGATATTTGTATACTGGGTTATTGGAAAAATGCTAACAACCTCTTAGAGTTATCTTCTGTTAGCCGTAGCAAAACATTTTAGAATCATTTTTTTTGTGGCGGAATATGCACTTGAACGACTCCGACGAAGAGCGCTCACCGCGGCAACACTGGACCGCGCTGCGCTCCCGTTGAATAGAGTTTTGAATATGTACATCGAGTAAAATAATAAAAATAATATGAAATAATAAATTACAGGCACAAGAGACTTTTAACATCGAGTGGTCCTCGTGCTTATACCGTCACACAAAACATTCAACTAAAAATGTTTGAGGACTAAACTAACATCTCAACTGTTAAGAGGTTCCATTTTTAATTTTGAGCATTTTTCCAATAACCCTGTATAATTATTACGGACTAGCTGGACCTGCGACTTCGTTCGCGATTGCCGTACTTGCAGACTAATTATTCACATTTGAGCAATATTTATCTCATATTAAGCAACGGTGTGATCTGCGCTGAAGCACTAATAGAAAGCATAGCTCAGAAAGGAGCTTTTTACTTTGGATTTGAAAACTCCGGGGTATTTTCTTGAAGACAGTAGTTAACTAACTTAGAGAGTTCCTTCGCGGTTCGCACAATAAATGTGGAAGCAAAGTACGTAAAACGAAAATATAGGCTCGTTTTTAGTTATGAATAATCATACGAAATTTTATCTACCGGAATTCAATAGTTTTTGAGAAATAAATAATTGAAGTTTTAATTTTTACCTTGATTATTAGTGTATTTTACTCTTATACACTGAGAAAAACGACTGAAAGGTTTAAATCAAATTTGACCTTTTACCGTTGAATTGTAAATACGTAAGATGAATTCACAACTCTTAAGATGATTTTCATCAATCAATAAAAATGTACCATGTTTTATAATAAACACAACCGTCAAAAACGCCTTCCGTAACGTATTTTCAGAATTGAACTTGTTAAACGATAATAATTGCAGTATTGACCATAAAATATACCTTACTTTTACGGCGGTTTATATACGGTGATTATCACTATAACGTACGACTTAATCAGCCTCATCGAAAAGTCAATATTTAAGAAAGACCACAAAATACACCTTAAATGAAGACGAAAAGAAACATTCGCCTTCACTGACCTCGTTTAACACAAAAACGCCTTCCAACTAGGTAGTTGGAAGGCGTTTTTGTACGTATTTACGTTTGGTCGGTTTTTCGCCTTATACCATATTAATTGGCCGTCATTAGGGCGCTTTTGACTTTAGATTTTTCTCAGTGTATATATGTAATTATTACGGATTACATACTTTCCGTTAACATATACAAATGGGTACGTTAAAGTTACGCGGGTATGCGGGTGAAGGAATAGCCGAATCTTGTTCTGTCACCTGCAGCCAACATGACCGGAACTAACTCCTTGAAGCATTTGGCCGGATTGAAGGTATACAACACGGCGCTCGGCAACAGGCGGTCTACGTTCGGGTGCATTGTAATAAAGTTTCGAACTATGTAAGAAAGTTGTAATAACGAACGACAGGTATAAAGTTATATACAGGTGCGATTACATGCAAAACCACGAGAACCGTTAGTCTACTACAAAAACAACAGGCGAGCCGCGACAGCTGGAGCCGGCGAGCGCCCGAAATATCTCCAAGCAAATTTCATTTCAATTATTGTAACCTGATCTTTGCCCCACATTTTAAAAGGTACTTTCAGCATCAATATTAAATTCAAGACACTTAATATTTTTGATAACCTCAATTTTCTTAAGTACAACCTTGTTAAAAAGTATAAAAAAAAATTAAAAGAATTCATCTTGAAAATTTATCTTCCCATTTTTTTTATACTTTTACAAAGGATGTAATGTTTACTTACTGTATCAGCCAGATTGTCCACTGCTGAACACAGCCTCCCCCATTATGGGCGGGTTTGACATAATCCCCACGCTTGTCAGGCGCCTTGGGGATCACAGTGTGAGATATCAGTTCCTCAAAAAGCGCTGCTGCCCACCTTCTGGTGTGTTACCATTAAGAGCAGAGTGGACGGATAGCTTTCCATACTAACGTAGTTTCGTCACATTTTTCTTTATTATACTAATTAATACGTCTTCGTCGACGTATTCTTAATACGTCGTCGTCGTATACTAGTATCTATGCTGTTTATAGTATATATATATATATATCTATATATACTATAAACAGTATAGATACTAGGCTCAAGGACATACATGCAAAGTTTCATCGAGTAATAAAATTAAGTATTTACAAAAATAATTTGAAAAATCCTTTTGTATGGGAATAGTTATTTTGTCATTTAGGGATAAAATAAATCACTTACAAGGGTCACATTCCAGCCCAGCACCCCATGGGCTACGCATGTTAAGGTACTTACCTACTTAAGAAAATTGAGGCTGAAGTTATAAAGAATACTAAGTATCTTGTTTAAAAAAACCGTGTACGGATATCTGCAGATCTGTTGATTTATGGATGCGATATGTAATAGCGGCACATGTAGTACTTAGTTAGGACAAAGTAGGTACTAGTACTTGCAACTATTCAATATCGTGAACTAGATTGTAACACGCATGTCTGCAGATAGGCATCTAGGTACTTAGATAGTTGATTTAGTGGGTATGGGTACTTACACGTATTGTGTTTACTATAATATTACCGATCTTGCTCTGTACACTATCCACAATCCACATTGATTGATGTGACAATTAAGTCTGAGTGCGCAAACATATTGCCTATAGCAGTCTATAGATAGACAGATCAACCATGGGCTAGTAAAGCTGCTTGAGTACAATATGTCCTGTGGTAAAGCTACAACACAAAGATATAATATACCTCTAAATATAAGGCTCTTAATACCCCTTTGAACAAATAGGTATTTAATTAAACTTTGAATCCAATATTTGTCTTCGGGTCATACACAAAATTTGTACATATTAGTATTGAAACCGATTCTGTCATTGTTTTCGGTCTAGAGACTCGTGACGGACATACAGACAATGGAGTCTAGGCAAATTATTAAGAGCTCTATTGGACTCCGTTTTGTCCCTTCGGGCAAAAACCCCTAGAAACAATCTATTTGAAAAAAATATAGCGCGTTTTTTATTGCCTGCATGTAAGTATCTAGTTCTCACATCAACTATTGAGGTAGGTAGTAGCATAGATAAATGAATAGAACTATTTCTCTATGGTAGTAGGTACCCTGTGGAATTATTTTAGTTTTTCTATAAAAGTATCTCAAACCCATCAAAAAACTAACATATTACATACGTACTATTTTTTTTATACCTGATAAGCTAGCCTTTGACCACTATCTCACTCACCTGATGGTAAGTGATGATACGGTCGAAGGTGCTGTTCATGCTAACCTAGAATTACTGGCTCTCAAGGACAGCTATCGGAACACACTGTTAGACACTTGGTGACAGATTTCCTACTTGAGGGTAGTAGCTAGTCAGGCGGTAATTCGCAAAATGCCCTACCACCAAGCTATAACGTCTGCCATCGTAAGACATTTGCCAGAACCGACGGCTTAACGTGCCCTCCGAAGCACGGAAGCGCTCAGTAGTAAAGTCACTAGCGATAGCGGTCACCCATCTAACTCGGCAAATGACTACGGCGGATCGATAAGAACGGCTTAGCAAACTTCGCTACGAGCGCTTCTCTATACTCTATATACCTACATAGAGTATACACCTAATTCTTCTTATTACATCTTTATTTTAATCATCTGGTTTTCTAATTAATACACTACGTACCTATCAACAACAAGCAATTCATTTAAAGCGTAATAATCACACCTAACAACAAAGATTTTGTATTTCAACTCTCTGCCTACCAATAATTAAATCCCGATAACAATCAGCAATCATATTAATTTAATTTAATCATAGCCGTCGAACCTTTGAAGTTACGAAATTGAAGTGGCTAAAGTTCTGGAAATGATACTCAAACGGTTAGAACTTAATATATCATAATACAACCCATGTATATAGGTATGTTGTTATAATATATACACATTTTAACGTTGTCTTGAGTTATTCAAGCTATTAATTTCTGTGCCAAATTATATAATTCTGGTAGGGTTTTATTTCAAGCTAAAATATAAAAATAAAATACAACTTGACAAATGTACAAATTTACGACAGGAAAAAATATAATCATGTGCAAACCGCAGAGCAGGCGTTGTTGCATAAATAAAAATATTAAAATAAAATGCAACTATTCAAATACTCAAATATACTTAAAAGATCAACAATTATTTAATTTATAAATGAAATTTAAATTTATTCTTGGCGTGTGAACAAGCAATTTAATAAAGCTTGTTTACACGTCAAGAATAAATTTAAATTTTATTTAATAATTAATATTTTTAATATTAAAATAAAATAAACAATCATGTAAAAATTATTAAAAATTAAATAATTGTTGACCTTTTAAGTACATGGTATATCTACCATGCGATGTTATGCTGAGTAGATATAGAATATAAAACATATTACTTTATCGAGTAATGTCAACACAATAAATATAATGATATAATTAATCAATTCTAAATGTCAAAAAATATCAATGATAAATTATGTATAATAATCGTATATTTTTTTACCAACTTCAAATAAAAGGGGGTAGCTTCCGAATTTGACGTGCATATTTTTACTATACTAGGTATACATTTGGTAAAGTAGATTTTGATGTATGATCTTTGATCTTAATAATGTTTTTTGTTGGGTCGAATTTGTAGTAGGTCCTTACCTACCTACATTTAAAATTAGTGGAACTTGCCACTTTGATTTCAACTAAATGGAATTTGGTCAGGAATTAAAAATTCAAATTGATTTAATTGAATTTTCTTTGACATCGTACTGTTCACAGTGTGGGAAACTTAAACTTATACATCGGGTTATTTACGAACATGAGTTCCACCGTGGCACCAGCGCGGCAGAAACGCGCGGCAGAAACAATTCGAAGGATTAATTTTGTGAGTGGTAAATGAACAAAAAAATATTGACTGAGTAATAAAAACCCTAAACAATATAAAGTACTGAGATAGTAACAAAATGTCAATAACAGAAAGCTAAGCTGAATGAGAGTAAACAAAACACACAGTTATTTCATACTTTAGCTGCGCATAAATGGACTCTTAGTATAGCTGACTTTTATTTACGATTTTAAGGTAACCCCTGTGGTTAAAGTTTGTCATATCCCTGTTCCTAATTAGTGATAACCCTGTAAAAGTATGCAATTTCAGTAATGTGTCCGTAATATTGTGCCGGTGGTACCTTTTGATTTACAGCTTTTGGAGTGGTCCGACTTTAACAATAGACCTATCTATGTATATATATATATATATATTATGCCTATACGATAAAGTGCCAACGCCAGCTTAAGATGAGCCGTACGTTCAAAGGTTTCTGTACATTCCGGATTGCAAGGTATTTTGAACTAAATATAATATTTAGGTTGTGATGTCTGCAATTTCTAAATTACAAAACCCGTGACTTTGAAATATTTACGGAAAAATCTTTAAAGTACCACTATTTTTACAAAAAAGAATGTGTGAAATCGTACTACGCGTTAATAAATTACACATGGTGTACAATTTGACTTTTCAACCGCTCTCCCAAGGGAACCGTGCCGAATTTGGAGATAAAAAGTATACAATGTCCTACCTCGTAGTACGAACTGAGATCATGCTAAGTTTCATTGAAATTTATTCAGCAGTTTTGGCGTAATGCGTGGCCAAGATACAGACAGACTGACAGACAGCCAGAAATACAAAATTAAAGTTTTAGCCTCAGTATCAGCTACAGAGAACTCCCAATTATTTTTTCAAAATATATGCTATGTAATTTATTGGACCTGTTACAGTTTTATTACAATAATAGATAATAGATAGCGTTGGCGTCACAGTAGATATGTAATGTTTTAAAAGTCTACGCAGCTCTTATTGAAAAATGAAAAAGTGTAGATCAAGGTACCTAACTAATAGAAAACGTAAAGGGATATCTCGGAAAGAGAACGCGGATTGTGGGATTTTCTGCTCGAGCCTTCAAGACGATGTTCTGCGATAGGTCTAGGTAATATTATTTAGAAGTTATCACAAGAGAACCATAGATATTTTATTTATTTATAGGTGATAAGCTACTCTTTGACCACTATCTCACATCATCACTTACCGATGATGTGGTCGATTATGTTATTTAGGCTAATCTAGAGTTACTGACTCTCAAGGACAGCTGCAGGAACACAGCGTTAGGTGTTTGGTGACATATTTTCTGCTTTGAGGTGATAGGTGCCAGGCGGGCATTCGCAAAATGCCCTACCACCAGGCAAAACTCAACAGAGGTAAATAATCATACTTCACCTCACTATGTTACATCCGCGGTCTCGCTCCTTGGAACTTCAATATATTGCGTTATTAAAAAATCTACATAAAACTTACTCGTACTCGTAGCCCAACTTTAAGGTCTATTCCCTACAAAAAACCATTTTCTAATCTAATCTAATCATTTTCAAAAGCAATGGTATAAGCCGATCTATTAGTCTATTAGTATATTATTATGTCTATCTACTGGTAGTAATAAATCTGTTGCCAAGCACCTAACGGTGTGTTCCGGCAGCTGTCCTTGAAAGCCAGTAATTTTATGTTAGACTGAACAACATCTTTGACCACAGCATAACTTACCAAACAAATTACTTATTATATTATGATATCCATTTTATATTCCTAACGAATACCACTTTACTAAACAATTGAATTAAATGTAATAATTATTCCTAACCAAAAATAAAAGTGCCCTGTGGGGCTAGCTTGTCACCCTTTGCAGCCTGTTGGTGTCGTAAGAAGCGACTTAGGGTAAAACCGTAAGGTGGGCGCCTTCTCAGGAACTAATATCTTAAAATGCGATACCAAGACGCCTGCCAAGGACGGGGATTATGACATACTGAACTGAATGCTTAGATAGGTATATCTTAAGCTATAATTGTATATGCGGTACACCTACGATTGTTCCTCAGAAATACACTAGCTATCGAGTACGACGGTTATTTTATTGCTACCCGACATACCACATACCCTCCCATTACGGGGGAGACTGTGTTCAGCAGTGGACAATCTGGCTGATAATGTACAGTATAATAACATAAAATTAAATGACTTTTAGCACATTCAAAAACAACTAATTTTATTTGTTTCAATTACTCAATTGTATTAATTACTCAATAATATATCCACTACAATTTAAAAATTAAATCAATATGTAACAAGATAAATAATGTATTAGTATTACTTAAATAGCATTGATGCCTCAATGCTAAGCGAAAATATAGAAAAACAAATCAGATGGAAATAAAAGACCCTATTTATTAGGAAGTTATTATATAAGAAAGTAGAGATCATCTCTCTATTTATCACTATAATAACAAGTACCTGGAAGCAGTGATGGCTCAGTGGCATTGGCTATGGATTGCCGTGCAGTAGGTCCATGGTTCGAATTCCACCGCGGGCTTGAGTTTCATCGCATCATGAAAGGGCATTTTGCGAATGCCCGCCAGTTTAGCAACCTTCAAGTCGTCGTTAACGAAATGCATCTGTTATAGACAGAGGTTAGTCCAAGTGGGCCTCAGGCTTGTTCCGTCACAATAACATAAAAAAAACCTAATAATTTATATCTTCACCTATTACCTACTTTTTTTTAGATTCGTTTCATAACGTGATATTCGTTAAAAATATTAAAAAAAAATAACGTTATTATTAGAGTAAGTAGTATGCGTTAGGAATAGATCAAGTTTAAATCCATAAACTTATTTATCTTATACACAAAATATCAAACAAAATCTGTTCAGCCGTGTCGCTGATAAAAAAACTTAACATCACGGCTTTGTATGTAAGCATCCCCGACGAGTTAAGCTGAGTTATCTACACACCCACGTTTTCCCTGGTATGTTTGGGTCCCATGTAAAAGGAGGCAAGCTTATTGCCAACTTTTAGGTACAATTCCAGACTTTGGACTGCTCCTATCTGAAAATTTTGATACCAGTAGTAAAAAACTACGTAACTGATAAATACACACCCTAAGGTCGGCTCTGCTGCGAATGGTATTCCCGAAAACGCGAAGCTCGGTCTATAGTCGAAACTTTTTGTCTATGGTAGAAACAAAAACTTAGTTTCAAGCTTTCCATAGCTTGTGTAACATTTCTACACATTTATCCTTGCACGAGTAGAGGGTTTTTGTCCATTGCGTGAACAAAACACGAAACAAAGTTTCGTAAGCAGTACCTATGAGTTTTATGTTTAATGTTTCGAAAAACACGTCGCAGCAGAAGTGGCTTAAATACACACACACACACTTTCCAGATACATATCTGGAAAGTGTGTGTGTGACTTTGACTGATAAAGGTGTCAAAGAAGGTTCGTCAAATATCACCAAATTTTTGAAAATAGACCTGGACAGCCCTTAGTGATTTAAGTATTTTTGGGGCCGGGAGTTTCGTATCCGAAGGGTTAATAAATTAATAAGAAAAATAACAATAGTATAAAACTATATATCTAATATAAATATAGGATGATATCTCACTTCGAGTGGGAATCGAAACCACGTCCTCCGATTTTACGCACCTGGTGCCTTGAACAAGCACTAATTTCGGTCAGATGAAGTCATTTCATTAGTAGTCTGGTTGATGACCGCGAACCGTCCCCTATGACGGTTAAAGTAATACTATTCAGTTAGAGCATAATTTCCAATCAGCAATCTTCGATAGCCCAGTGGTTAAGGCACCCAGTGCATAAAATCGGTGGAGGTGGGATCGATTCCCACTTACTAAGTGAGAATGTACTCTAAAAATTTGTTATTGTGCCATAGTATGATAGTCAATTTAAATAGTAAGGTAAAAACCTAACAGCTAGAGTTATTTGCATAGGACGTTATTTTTCTTTTAGATTTAAGTTTTTCTGTCAATATATGGCAAGTATTGTTATTAGTTAGAAAACTGATAAGGAATACTGACTGGAAAGATTACTACTTACTAAACTGCTTTTCTCACTAAGTATATGTATGCGTAACAAGTAAACAACTCAAGTGCTTATACTTCTCAATTAGGTTGTTAACATTCTCTTTCAAATTCCCTTTGAGATACAATCCTTCATGTCTTCATCTACCAGATTTAAATCAGTCAAAAGAGACAGACTCAAATTCCGTTAGCAATAAAGTAAGTACGAGTAACTCCGCATATTTACAACTTGACCACACAAATAGCCCAACAATGTTTTGTCTGCAGCTTTCTTCCATTTGCGTAAATAAGCGTACTTTAGGGCGCCACAATTATACTGTAGAGCCCTTGCTCCCGCTCTGAAGGACTATTTCCAGAGAACCACGTAGTAACTGGCACTTTATCTGTGGTACAACGCCCTTTCATCACGATCCTAAAGCTTCTAGCTCAGTAACCACGACCATTTATATTTAGGCTTTTAAAACAGTCTGTAAAGTATTTTATTACGTGCCTGGGGATCTGTGACACTGTTCAGTTTGAAAGTTTATGGAACAAGATAAGTATATTAACAAGTGTATGAGTCGCGTACGAAATGAATATTATTTCGGGTTATTTACTTTAAATTTAAATAGGGAGATTTCAAGGCAAGTTTTTGTCAGATACCTCATCGAGACAAAGTATGGGATGTGGTCAATTTCATGTGTAAATTTCGAGTCTGTAAATAGTGAAAACCAAATTGATCTTCTTCTTCTTTCAAGTCATCGCGACCGTTGTGTTAAATTTTATCTTCGTCACTTCGATTGCCTTCTAGTTTGCAAGCAAATTATCGCATAAGCAGATGCGATAATGCGAGTAAGCAGAAGACGACTTCACAGCTGGTATCTATAAGTTATGTGTAAAATCCTACCTGTTTATTTCTTCTTTGACTAACCTGAGACTCCGGTCTCAGGTTAACAGGCTCCGGCCTGTTAAGGTTTCTCTAGGAGGCCATGGCTACTTATAACCCGGAGTTAGTTTTTACTAGGAGGGACGTACAAGTTTTGCAGGTACTTTGCAGACCATAATTCACGCCTAACATTATCGGAGTCGTTGGTGTTGTTGGGGTGGCACCCTTCTGATGAAGCTGTTTTGGCTTTTTAACCTGCGACTGGCAGGTGCATCTAGTAGTACAATAGCTCTAGGTATGCGCTCCCACACTTCTACACACATATCGTAATTCACGGGCTCCGATGGGAAACGTAGCACTTGACCCACTTTCTCAGCGAAGTCAGTCCAGTTTGCTTTAGAAAAATTAAACCTTCTATTGAAAGGAACCTGCATAGGAACCACAGCTACTTGCATCATTACAGTACAAATTATTGGAGCATAAAATACTTTTCACGAGCGGGAATCGAACCCGCGTCCCCGGCATTCGCGCCGAGTGGCTAAACTTTAAGCTATCGGAACATGTTCGACTGAGCAGAATTTTGTGCTCCAATTTCATTACTTTAACCCTCATAAGGGATAGTGAGGCCATAAACTAGTCTAGACTTCATGTGATCAAGAGAAGTGCTTTTTCAAACACTTAACTCTCCGAAGGATGTCGCCACCCATTCCATATTTCAAAATATTATTACAAGCACTATCGCGTGCTAAGCGAAAATTTAATTAAAAAATTGCTGGAGCATTATTTATAGTCATGTGTGTGTCTGTGTCTTGCGTGTAGATTTTTTAAAGCCTGTGCATCCGTTAAACACACAGCAGCTCTGTAAGAACCACGCTCAGAACGCTTGTTCAAAAAATGCAAGAGACCGTTTGATGGCTATAGGAAAATTCCTGGCATATAAAATTTGCAGCAGTTTCTGGAGCAGTTTTCGATAAGATAGAAGTATTTTATTTATTTTATTTTCATCGGAAAACTTACAGCCTAATTATTACAAACAAATTAAAATTAATCCTAGGAGTTGAAAACTGGGCCAAACAAGTTTTCACCTTTACATGAGAATATAAAGTAGTACTAAATAATCATTAACACATTGTAGCATATTTGGATACAGAATGTTATCAAAATAACAAGTAAATACATAGTTAACAAAATTGACAACATATGTTAATATGTGTCGGGAAATTGTGTTGAAATATTAAGTTTGAGAGCCAAAAAATTCAGAAGCAAAACTACGACTAATTGAACGCACACCATCTGAGAATATATCAAGTTCACTATTACTTTTCATGAATTCGTTTATTAATGTTGGGGTTCTGCAAAAGAAAGTGTTTTGTTTATATTTCGTCTTAACAGGTGGAATAGCTAGAAGAGGCGTAAAACGCGAATTAAATGTTGGCACTCGAAAATAGTTTTTTTCCAGCAATTCAGCACTATCAATTTGTGAGTTCAAAATTTTTAAGTAATACATGACATCTGAAACATTTCGCCTTGTTTGGAGCGGCAGTAAATGATGCCGTCTACAGCGCTTTTCATAAGTATCATCATAACATCGCGAGCGGTGTTGTAAGAATCTTACGAATTTCTTTTGAACTTTTTCGATGCGGTCTATATGACATGCATAGTGAGGGCTCCAGACCTGTGAGCAATACTCAAGCACATTACGAACATAAGCACAATAGGTACAGGATCTTTTTTAACTGATTTTAGTAACCAACGTAATGAAACATAGAATGTAGTAACTTATATTGGATGAAAAAACAAAAGTTATCTACTATGTATTTGTTTCATCATAATTCACTTGTTACATATATGCAAAAATACAGCATTTCAACATCCTTGCTCGTAAAGTGAGCTTTATTATATCGTTCTTAGGGCCATAAACCGAACTATAACACCCTCGTGCATAATAATATTATACAGTGCATAATAGAATTATCCTTACAAAGTTAAGTTAGTACCTAACAGCAAATTATATGCGAGTAAACAGAGCATTTTCAATTTAATCGGGTAATTTATCCCTACAAAGTTAATTTAGTACTTCACTGCAAATTATATGCGAGTAAACAGAACATTTTCAATTTAACCGGGTAATACAGATTTCTAACATCAAAGAGGTTAATATGTAATCGATCATCATACATTTGCCGCTCGCAAAAAAATAACTTGCGCGCTATTTTCCATAATTTTCGTACCTATGTTGTTTGTATTCGTATCATTTATATTTTTTTTTTCCTCGCAAGAGTGTTGAAAAAGTGCGTATGTAACACGTGAGCAACTTGCTCATTATACACGAGGCTGTGTGTTGCAGCCCGAGCCGTAGGCGAGGGCGTAAATCAGCCGAGTGTATAATGAGCAACTTACCTCACTTGTATCATAATCTACTATTCTAGTTTAAATAGTTTAAAAGTAGTTATGAGATTTTTATTACCTACGCGTTTTGTATTTGGGCAGCAAAATGTATAGAGAGTTTTTAGTTTCAAGTTATACATTTTCATTTCATTATTTGAATAACTTTAACATATATTTATGCAATTTTAACAGAGGATAGATAAGGATATCTACTTAGGTACGAATGACGTTACAATTATAAGAATTGAACAAATACAAGCTTCACAATAAACGTTTTTGTCTGGCAGTCGGGATGCCCCTTGGGACAGATGGGGGGGTTTAATCAAGATCGAGATTGATTCTAAACTAAAAAGCACGTGTGTGAAAAGAAGCGCATTACGGTAACGCCTACGTAATAGAACTTTTACAAAAAGTATATTAAATGAAATATTATAATACAGGTGAGGAAAGTTTATTAATTAAGTCGAGGCTGGGATATTCTATACACAAGGTTTACGTGCCCGAAGGCGATTGGGCATATAAACCTTATAAATAGAATATCTCTCCAAGGATCTCGCCAAAATTGTTAAATGATTAACCTTTAAATATTCAACGTAGCACGATTGTCATGCAACAATACACTTCTGAGTAAAATTTTCAATATTGCCGTAGCTAATATTATATGCACGCGCAGATTTTTTCATAAGAAAGAGAAACTTCTCGTTGTGTTAGATTTTTTAAAGCCTGCAACTTATTAATGCATCCGTTAAACACACAGCAGCTCTGTAAGAACCACGCTCAGAACGCTTGTTCAAAAAATGCAAGACACCGTTTGATGGCTATAGGAAAATTCCTGGCATATAAAATTTGCAGCAGTTTCTGGAGCAGTTTTCGATAAGATAGCAGTATTTTAGTAACCAACGTAATGAAACGTAGAATGTAGTAACTTATATTGGATGAAAAAAGAAAAGTTATCTACTATGTATTTGATTTTTCATTTAACATCATAATTCACTTGTTACCTCTATACAAAAATACAGCTTTTCAACACCCTTGCTCTTAAAGTGAGCTTTATTATATCGTTATTAGGGCCATAAACCGAACTATAACACCCTCGTGCATAATAATATTATACACTAGTGCGTAATAGAATTATCCCTACGAAAAACCCCAGGAAAAACTATTGTTGAACTCATGTTTTTTTATCGTTGTTTTATGACGTGACGGCTATATTTGATGCTGTCACGTCCATAAATAAAATAATAATCTTATTTAATTCTTAAATATGTACATACGTGAAACAATAAATTTATACAGCTTTAGCTTATTCAAAATCATTTATCTACAATGAAGATCAATGACTAAAGTTTCAGGAAGTAGATATGTACCCTGCACAAACCAATCACTCAATGCGTTTGTCCTAAGAACCACAGATCTCATGTTGATCCGTTCTGTCCTAGAGATAAATTTACGTTCCCCACAGATCCTTACGGGCATGATGGATCACTTCCACCGTATTAATTAATGTTAGTTCCTCGTAACAGTGGCTCCTATTGAGTTTATGATGCATTACCTCATCCACACCATAGAGTTTAGGAGCAACTAGCAAGTGACCTTTTAATTGACACAGAAATGCAGGCACAAGTAGGTAAGTAATTTAACATATGATAGATGTTATATTGTTACATGTTAATTGCTGATTTTTTATTTATATAATAGTACATTATGGTATAAGTGCGAAGTTAAAAATTACAGCCAAAGCGATATTGCTACAAGAAAGCAGAGGCTGTTATTGTCAAAGCGCACTTATGTCATACGACGTTTTATAACATATTTGCGAGGAAATAAATAAAACTCGAACTTTCTTAAACGAATAAATCTTTAGTTACTTGTTAAAGTGGTTCGAAAAATTTGGAAAATTGTAAAATGAAATTAATGTTTCTTTATTTTTTTTTTTTAAATGTTATTATATTTTATCTCCCAAAGTTAATTTTATTCATAAAATGTTGACCAGTTTTCTGACATAAAAACGCTTTGCTAAGATTTAAAAAAGTACCGTTCTGTTATACGGGAATTGGAATTGTCTTTTTAAAAAATAAAAATTGAACTTACACGGCAGAGTTTGATTTAGGAAAATACTTAATGGAAATTTACACGGAAATGGAAAGTCGGTAAATGTGATGTGATCGCGACGGAAGATGGGGCTGAACTGAGCTACTCATGTATGACAATTATTGCATCTAAATGGAAACTGCTGTATGGGAGAAAGTTAGGGCTGACACATATATTTTAGGGTGCAAATCTATATTATAACAGTTCGTTTTAGACGGAGCATCTTGATAAACTGTGCATTTTACCTCATTAAAAAGAAACTCGTGCGTTTTACATTAAAATAACGCACACGTACCTAATGAGATACATAACGATATTGAAATTGGTGAAATAAGAGAACCTTTACGAGCAAATGTGTTATAAATATGATTTAAGGCACTATCGCATGCTAATCGCTTAACACATAATCTGGAGCGGGAATCGGAGAAATATCCGTCGTAGGCGACGCACGTTGCAACTATCGACTAGACTACTGAACATCATCAGGACTTAAGGTTAGTGTCTCCGCAGCGCTTTCCATAAAAACGAAGTTTCGTCATATTTTAATCAGCAAGTGTTTAAACTCGGAGAAATTTTGCATGCAGGTCCTTGAACCTAATATTTATATAATAAATAATACCTAATATGCTTTTAATTTGCTGGTTTCCCGTAAAATTATGTATTTTCAAAATTATTTAGAAAAATAGTTTTGTATGGGGATTCTTATTTTCACATTTATATTAGGATTAAATGAATGTGAAATAGAAAAACTGTTAAACCAGAAGCATAGATACGCTGAGGGATATGCATGCAAAATATTACAGAGTTTGAACACCTGGCATTTAAAATATGACGAAACTACCATTGTCACCGTTACGTGCACTCTAGCCTTAAGAAGTACTTTGAGAATGATGTCGTCCCCTATGACGGTTAAAATTATATTACAGCAAAAAAATCACGTCTTCTTTGTGCCACAAAGACACCGTAATACCGTGAGAATACTAAATTATGCCCTGAAAATTTGTGAATGTGGGTTTTATTCAGCAGCAATACTCTAACACCTAAATCCATAAAGGCAGTAAAAATTGTTTGACCAAAAAAATTTTATGGTTTTCATTGGCTTCATTCATTGGCTGTCATTTAACTGAATTACAATGAGTTTTTTATTGTAAGCTCAAGTTGATACCTTCTGTCAAAGATTGTACGTAAGATGATTCTTTGAATCTCTATAGTAATAATTTACTTCCAGCTTCCTGATTGATCAGTTATCAATCACCTTTGGTAGTGTTCCTTAAAAGTATTAGTGGTGAAGCACCCATATAGATAATCTTGTTGTTATATATTTGATTTATACGATTCTGCCTTCCTTGGATTTTAAAATTTACATCGCAACACATTATTCTGAGATAAGCCCGTAGTTGCCTAAAATGTATACTATATACAGAGCTTAGTTACCTATTTGGATCAAATTTATATTTTGGCTATGTTTATTAATTACTTAAAAACACATGAAAATGCGTACTTATTAAGGACTCTCGATTCCATATCTGTTTGATCCATTCTAAAATATCCTACGGAGTTTAAGTTTTCCGTAGATTAAGTAGTGATAAAAAGTCACAAAGTGTTTTCTTACCATTATTATAAATTATACTGATATAACATTGTAATTATTTGTTTATGTTATATGTAATATATGTAGATGCATATTTAAGTTATTTGTTATATATATGTTATTTACAGGTATGTAATTTATGTATGTATAACGTTAGTATATATATTTATTATATATCCAGTGATAAGTAGAGATTTTTTACCATTATTTTAAAAATTCCAATTGATTGGCACGTCTAATCTCGAGTGGTAAGGCATTCCATAGTCGTGCAGCCTGTACTGTGAAGGACTTGCTGTAGTACTGAGAGCTATGAGGGGTGATTTTGAAGTTGGAGAGTGTTGGAAGAGCGCAGAGACAGATTATGGGTAACATGGAGAAACACAAGACACTTTTTCAGATATGTAGGAGTACTGGGAACGAAGAGAATATTGTATAAAATATGGAGACTGCATGGATGCAGTCTAATCAATTGTGTTGGCTCGTTATAGTCTACATCGTGATAATTTGTCTCTACGTGACGAACAATACAATCTTATGTCGCCGACTTTTACTTAAGAGTAGCATTCACAAAGTGGATACTGAGAATACATACAAATTAAGTTAAGGTATTTACAGAAAATAATCCACCATCTTTATTCTAGTAATAACATATTATTATGTCAGATCTACGCCACTAGGTGGTCTCGGGCCCATTCGTCCCTTGATATTGAACCCCTGGGTGTGCCGTGGGTGCATTGGGCCCTTCCATTGTACAAAGCTATTCTTAATTTTTTATTCCAAGAAAAGCATATAATTTTGGCGTATTATATGACAAAAAAAACTACCACACAAAAGTGACTCCTCTCAAAAATATTTGCAAATGATTGTTTTTTTATGATGTTCAGGAAAAATCAAATAAAAATCCTTAAAATGTACATATGACCATATTTATTTATGTGAAATAATACTAGCTGTTCTTGGTTCTTGGAATAAGAAATTAAGAATAGCTTTGTATAATGTAAGGGCACTTTATTCGCAACGTACCCACTTGCAAAATGTCAGTGTCCTCACTGAAGGATTAGGATTTTTATCATTAGGAAAAACCATTTTAAAAGGGGTCCAATGGGCCTGTCTAAACTTTTGAGGGCCGACTGGAACGTTAAGTTATTAAGACGTGTGGTAAGGCGTTCGATTCCCTTCTAATTGAAAATTAGTCACAGGATCTACATTATATATGTCTGATTTAGGTACTTCCATACTTAGGTACTAACTCCCAAACATTCGGTAGGTTTGGCCTTGTTACATGCCGCGGCACAGGCGTGGTACTACGTGGTGATACCTATCTATAGTCTAGTATTTTATTTTACGACTTACAGCTTCGTCTTGGGTTAAAAAGTAAATGGCAGAATATTTCAGTTCAGCAGCAATCACCAATCAGCGCTACACAAAACGCTTTTTTATGTGTAAATTCCAAGTCAAATAAATGTTTTCGATTTTTCTTAAAAATTAGAATTTTTGTATGAGGGAGCGGTTTTATTACCTATAATTGAGATTTTGTAGAATAATTTGCTAACTGAGTTGTTACAAAAAATTCCAGCTAACAAGAGGGCCTCTTGCTGCTATTTTGATTCCATAAAGAACTCTTCAATTAAATTCGACAGGCATCTCACCCGGATTTCACGTAATTGGCAAGGGAAGGACGAATTGATCATGCAAACTCCATCAACGATTCGAAACGCCTATTGACTCCATTGGCTTATTTATCGCCTACCTACATTCCAATTTATTTCTCATAAAGATCATATGAAGACGCTACCAGCGAATTAGTTGCCCCCACGCAAGAATTTTGTGATTCAATTTGTGAAATCCAATCAGTTGGTAAAATAGGCACAATATTACATCGATACATTTATTATTACATTTCTGCTTACAAATATAATATGATTGACCTTTTTATTTCATAAATAAATGATCGTTTTTCTTTTATGGATTGTGATTTTTCAACTACTCAAGCCTTTTTAACTCTAGGGAGAACGCAGAGGTGTTTCAGCACTTACAGAAGACGTCCACCGTTAAATAAGTGTTTTAGGTTGCCATAGGCTTGGCAGGTGTCTTGGGCATTGCAGTCTTGGCAGAAAAACTCAAAAACTTAACTGATCGAACCCAAAACCTTTGACGCCACTAGATTCACGCTAATATTATATGTATATGCATAAGTTTGTGAGTAACGATGTAAGAGTGTATGTTTGTTACTCCTTCACCCAGAAACGGCTGAACAAATTTGGACAAAACATGGAATATATATAGAATAGGTCCTAGCTTAACACATAGGACATTTTCATCATCATCATCACTTTCAACATTATCTACGCAGGTCAAACCACTGGTTACAGCTAGTGTCTAAAATATTTCGGGATCCCAGAATTGATTGAGCAACGAAGCTGAGATTTCTGCACTTCTAAAGTCGATTCGGCTGCTATTATGCGCATAAGAGATATGTCACGCATGCCACGAGATTTTTAGTCGAATAGATTATTTTCTTCTTGATAGCGCAAATTACACTAGGTAGATAAAAGAGTGCCGTGGGGTTCCCCGTGGGGTGCCGGGTTAGAATTGCACCTCCCCATATCATCCCGTGGGTGTCGTAAAAGGTGACTAAGGGAATAATTATACTGGAAGGTGGGCAGCAGCGCCTTCTAAAGAACTACTATCTTACACTGCGATCCCCAAGCCGCCTGCCAAGCGTGGGGATTATGGCAAATACCCCCTTTATACCCCTATATAGGGCTGTGTTCAGCAGTGGACGAACCGGCTGATACAGTATAGTACAGTACATAAAAAAGAATTAAGAAATCAAACTGGCAGGTTTTAGCCATATTGTGAGTAATATATATTTTTCTTCCTTCCATTGAATGGGATATCAAAATGAAGGGCATTGAAAACGTTTCCATAAGTATATATAACTTGCTATTTTAATTTCAGTGGACTGATAAAATGTTTAACTAAAATAAATAAATTGCAGTCGGGTTTTTTACTAATTTAATTAATTTATACTATTAGATACTAGTGGCACTGTGAGATGAAACCGTGACTGATTATATTTTTAGGGTTCCGTAGTACCTACAAGGAACCCTTATAGTTTCGTCATGTCCGTCTGTCTGTCCGTCTGTCCGAGGTTTTGCTAAGAGACCGTTTGTACTAGAAAGCTGCAATTTTGTACGGGTATGTAAACTTACCACGCCGACAAAGTGGTGACATAAAATTTTGAAAAAAAAATTTTTTTAGGGTAGCTCCCATACAAGTGATGTGGTTATGAATTTTTTTTTCGTCGTCTATCCCATCGAGTGGGATATCATTGAATAGGTATTTTGAAATGATTTAGGGGTTGCTAATACCATTTTACGATTTAATGCTTCATTTACGAAATATTCAACTTTAAAGTGCAAATTTTTGTTCCAGTAGGGCGTCCCCCCCCCTCTAAAACCTAAACTGCTGGCTTGAAAAATCTGAAAAAATTCATGATGATGGTGCAGTTCATGAACTTTCATGGAAAATTATAGCGATTAAGATAACTTTATTACTTTAGCAGTAATAGTCGTTGAACTTGGGTGTTAGATAATTTTGTACCAAATACAAAATTCTTAGAATAAATCCTTTAAAGTTACAAAGATGAAGTAGTGGAAGGACTTTAGAATCGATATACATACTTACGTACTATAGGAAGGGTGGAGGGGGGAGAGGGGGGTTGTAGCATCCCCTCGGGGGGGTTGGGGATTACGGAAACTATTAATTTTTAATAATAATAATATTAAAAAAATATGTGTATCTACATACATTGGAAAGACCTTAGGTATGGTATATGTATATATTTTGTGCAATGGGGAGGGGAAGTGAGGGTGGAATATTCTCCATTGATGGGAGGGGGGGTTACAGAAACCTATAGTTTTTTTAAATACTAACGAAATTTCCCAAAATAAGCTTCTTCTTCATGAAAATAATTAATCCTCTCCCTCTCCGCGTCTCCGGCTTATAAAAAACACTGTAGGGGTGGGGCAGACAAGACTGCTACAAAGATGGGGGCTCCGAAAACAACAAGTGACCCATTAGATATTAGTAACATTTTCTCGAATCACTTCCAATCAGTATTGGAACCCTCAACTGTTACCGACGGTTATAATGCAGATAATACATTTTATATTTCTGAAGATGATGCACGTGAACCACAAGCCAGATTTAACTATCAGTGATGTTTGTTTTACTATAATCAAATGTTTATCAAATCGGAACTACATAGGCTCGATCCAACTAAGGGCGCTGGAGTTGATAATGTTTCACCATAAGTTCTTAAATACACCGCTGACACCACTTGTTTTCTAGTCCAGCATATATTCAACCTAAGGATTATTAAAAGTTGTAGCAAACTATCGCCCAATCTCAATTTTGCCCGCCTTATCGAAGCTTTACTGAAATATTTAATACGTAGACAATAACAAACAAACAAACAGTGTGTTTACTAAAAAATATTTTAAGTTTTTTAAATTGCTATTACTTGCCGATGACCTGAAAATGTATCATTCTATAAATACTTATCAAGACCACTTAAAATTCCAAAAGGATCTGGGCAGATTTTTAGTGTATTTTATTAAATATAATTTTACTCCTAAGACGAAAAACAATTAATTTAATACAAATACAAATTAATTTTATTCTTCCTTACTGTGATACATTTATGATGAGTCTATGACTCTAAAACTAGGCTGGTGGCCTGTATCTCAAGAGCCAATTTCTTCCTGGCTTTAGAGAATCTATATATTTTCTTTTGTATATACTATTTAGAAACAATTTAAAATGGAACCAATACATTGAAACATATATACATATAGGAAAAATATTTAACGAAATGTTTTTATTCGAAATTAACGTCATTTTGTATATTTTTAATAATTAATATTTACGTGTAGTCATTATTCTGTGGTGTAGTATTGGTGTACGAGTTTAAGTGAATGTTTGTAAGGAATTTGAAAGGTGTATGTGTTGGTGCGTGTTTCTGTATGTTTGAGTATACGTGCACGTGAAGGGTATGTGATTTGTAATGTGTAATTTTACATATGTGTTATGGGATTCTAACTTGAATAAATGAATAATTAATTTAATGAAGTTCAAGTCATAACGGATTAAGTAATAATATTAGATAGTAAATTAGTCGTTCTTGTAAATATTCAAAATATAATAATAACACGTGGTTTAAAATTATTTAATTTTGTCAAAAGGTCATCTAGTAACTTCAATAACGAATTAACGTATTTATTGCATAATATTAAACCATTATGAAGAGCTGCTAAATAAATATAAATTATTGCAATTAAACTCTAGTAGGCAACAATTAGATATAATGCTTCTGTATGACCTATATCATAAGTCATAACAGATATGACTGTACAGAGTTGATTGATTAGCTTCGGTACGAGTATAAGGTACTTTTTAGACCTCATCCTCGCCGTCTCACAATTATTATTATAAATAAGAATAATTTTTCATTAGGAAAATATTGTGACTCTGTTTGTTGGTTCTTGAATATATAATATGTATATATATATATATATATATATATATATATATGCACAGTCCTTCAGTGTCGTTATATAGTTTACACTATATATAGATGTATATATATATATACAGTGTAAACTCAAGGGACTGTGCATTTTATGGCGTTATAGAGAGGTGTCGTTAAATGGAGAGAAGAAAAAAGTTTGTCAGGAACTAAGAAACGTATATTCCAACTTAATAGTCACGGTCAACAACAGTCTACACGTGCAAGCAATCACAATTTATAAACAAAAGAACAAATTGCTTAGAAAGTTACAGGTAGAGAGATAAAAAGAAAAAGAACAACAGAACTATTCTATATTATTATAACGGGCTACTACGGAACCCTACATTACGCGTGGCCCGACACGCGCTTGACCGCTTATTTTAACAACCATATCTACGCGGTTTAAAAAAAAAATCCGGACAGACATATACGAAATCATTTTAATATTGTTATGTTTGCAATAACGCCTGCTATGCGGATTACATTACAAAATTACAAATATACGATAGGAAAAATTTAAGTCATGTGCGGGATTCGAACTTGCGTCCATCCACCCCTCCAGTCCTTCCATCCAGGGGTGGATGGAAGCGCGTTCGAAACCCACACATGACCTAAAAAAATATTTCCGGTCGTATATTTGTAATTTTGTAATATACGAAAGCATTTTCACCGTGGCTGAAACGGAGAGGCTTCGCTCGCGCTACCCGATCGCTCGGTCTATTAATAACTGGTCCCTTTGGACAATGATAATAAAAATCATCCTGTGTTAATACAAGACCTAATGTATCTACATTCCAAGTTTATCCCAATTCTATTCAAAACATATACACTCATAAACACTTTCATATTTATAAAATATTAGTGCGATGTGTGGGGAAGCTTCCGCTTTTGTTACAAAAACATAGTAAGCATTATCATGTGTAAAAGTTATGACACGAGAAATTAGAGTGTAGGCCATAACAACATTACAAACTCGTGCAATCACATCTCACTCAGCTTTCATAGTTTTAACATTGTTACGAAGTTGTAGACCATTCTGAATCTGAAATTATTCAAATGAGATTACACTCTGCAGAGGAACATTAACATTGTTTACGTAGACTCTATTTACACAGTATTTCACAGTAACTACAGAGTAATCTATGGTATCGAACCCGTCACTCTTTGGGGTGCCATTTAATCGAACCCAGACAATCATCGAGCCAATTCTAACTTAGAATAACTTCCCACTACCCAACACACCATCGCTGAATAATAAACGAGGAACAAAGATCACCCGCATCCTCTTCATTTTTATAACATCATGAGACTTGGAGCAATTTAAAAATTCCACAGATTTTCTCGCGATAAGCGGCTCTATAAAAGGTTAGCGACACCGATAAAATTCTTAACTACTGTTTATATTGTTATTATAACTACCGTTTATCGGTAGCAAAGTTATTGTTCTTTAAAATACATATAAAACCGTAAATCGCAATTTATGGTCCACC
Source organism: Plagodis pulveraria (assembly GCA_963890685.1). Classification (NCBI taxonomy): domain Eukaryota; kingdom Metazoa; phylum Arthropoda; class Insecta; order Lepidoptera; family Geometridae; genus Plagodis; species Plagodis pulveraria. The sequence goes on from OY982950.1 coordinate 11,596,595, forward strand.
GGCCGGGAAGCCCGACGCTTTTATGGGTTTGTGCCTACGGTACCTCGACCCGACACTTAAGTACGTATATCTTTAAGAAAGGCATAGTTATAAGAGAACGTCTCATAATCATAATGCTTTAAAGCATTTTGTTTACTATTCATCGTTCCACGTCAGTTTGTTGACGTGCACCCACGATTGCAACTGCAGCACCACTTTTCGTTGAGCTTTTCCGCTGTTTTCTTCTATCTTTCGATGTGAAGAAATCGAAAACACAGAGACCTTTTTACAGTGGTTTAATACCACCCACCGGCGACGCGAACTATTGTCTTGTTAGATAATCTGTCCATTATTTATAATGAGTGAGATAGTGCATTCACGTTAGTTTTACACCTACGCGCCAAATGAATGGTTTAAAAATGCGCGGTTTCGATTCCTCTAAGATAATTTTATCGGTATTTAATTAGGAGACATAAAACAATAATGGTATTGTTTATGCGATTATCTCGTGGAGATTATCTTTTATTGTCACGAGCCATGGTTTTATTGAAACGTAACCGAATCTAGCTAAGCGGACCACATACAAAGTGTCTCATAACATTGTTTAGGGAGATCTGTGTTGGTTAGTTTATATGCAGTTCTGGAGGAATGGAAGGGAATCTAACCGGCTGTTTAAAGAGCACGACACTCACTTTTATGTCGTAACATTGCGTAAAGCTGGAGATTAAGGCAGCGTCACGCGCGACGAGAAAACATTTTGATGAAACTGAGTTTAAAACTGCCTTTGCGATGCGTGGTTCACTTCCGTTTCATGCCCCCTTCAATAATATAATTTTATCTTTCGATTTAGGTGAGGTGGGGGGGGGGGGGGGGCGAAGTGCAACTACCATTAATATAACATCAAAAACTGTTGATAGGATACTATTCATTTCATCTTACATGGATGAGGGAACCTATAACATTATTTTTGGCAATGGTTGGCTATAATCACACGAACTTCAGATACAAGCTATTTTATTTTTACTTTTATTCAAAGTTGTGGGTAGAGATGACCTGATGAAAAATATGGGGATAAATCTTAAAAATGTATGTATATATAAATCAACAAACAAGTGACTTAGTTTACTCAGTTACACATTAAATGTGTTTTACTTTATGAATCTTACTTTATTTCACTCTTAGATAGCGAAATTCATAAAACTTCAGAAAATTAAATATTGTGAAATCAAAATCTGTCAAGTTCAACTTCTTCGAGCACATCATCCCTTACCATCAGGAGAAATACAGGTCAAATATTAGCCTATCAGCAATAAAAAAAAACCTGTTTTCGTCTCTGTCTAATATAATACAGAACACATAGTGTTATTAGTTTTAAAATTGGATCACTTGTTAAGAAGCGTAACGACAGAGTACATATCTAGTAACGGTTTCTGTCCACCTCGCACTTTATCACCCGCACGTGTCTTCTGCGAGTTTGTTAATTCTTAACATTATGATCATAAAAAATATTTACAACCCCAGATTTGCAACAAAACTTACAAATATATGGCGGACACCCTTTACTTTCGTTTCAAGGGCATACATAACATATATCTAGATTGGGACCATGAAAACAAAAGTAATGGGTTTAATTGTTTATGTTCTATCAAAAATGTGATAGTTATTATTGTAATGCATTCTGTTTCTCCCGCGCACTTTCAGATTTGTTAGGAAAGGGTGCCTACAGATCTTAGCATTCCATGGATTAACCGTGCGGGTGCCGGGTCCATAGCAGCAGAGGAAGAGGTTAGAGGGGCCTGGGCCTTGCAACCCAGGAGTAGGGTAAAGGGCCCCTTTATGATGCATCAATGCTCCCCTTCACTGCTCCAGCCTCCTCCCCTGCCTAACCAAATTTGGTAGGATGGGACTAATGCCGCCTTAGAGGATGGAAGTTACGGTTGTTCTTGACAGGCCAAGGTCTTTAAGTAGGTTGTACATAACAGTTTTTGGTTAATTATGTTTTCTAATTTCATCGTAAAAGTTATCATTTAACTTTTGGATATCATTGAAACGATATTAGTTATAGTGACAAAATATCACAGGTGCCAAATTAACTCTTTGATTTTTAGTCGCTCTTAGCGAAGTTTGCTTATCCGTTCTCAACCGAACAGCTAAGTAGGTACTTATGTTTTGCGCGCGAGTAAAATTGTTTTTGGATCATGGCTTTAAATCTCTACATTTGTTCAACAAGTGAGCAAAATTAATAGAATTGAATTAATATATACTACCTACTGAGCTTAGTGCTCTCGTATGAATGTCGTGTCCACGTCGTAGATTTGCTCATATTATGAAATGCTCGAGAATTCCACGAACTGGTCGCATTTCATGATGTGGGCAATTTAATTTGACCAGATCATTAAATCGTGAACATTTCACGACTTTGTCATCCACACCACGATTGGCCGTATCGTAAAAATAGGGTGTCCATATTTAATGAATATCCAGAACATGCTAGTTAATCTTAGTTTAGATTAAGTTAATTGTTATTTAATCTAACAGACATTTAACTAGGAACTTTAGGAAATATTAAAAGAATCTTAATATAACATACCTACCTAATCTAAATAAAAGTGCACAATGTATAACAAAGTATTTTTATGAAAAAATATTAAGTTAAGTACCCATTCATTTAATGCAGGTACCTAATATTGTTTTAAATTTTATACTTACAAAATTAAACATCAAACACGTCAAGTTACACAGTTATTTTTAGAAAGCAGACAAATATTTATAAATAAGTAGGTACTTTTGTAACCAGGTATAAAAACCGGCAGAAAATTCAAGTGGAATTCTGTAACAATTTATACGAATTAAAAATAAAAGAAGTCTTACAAAATTTAGAAATTTGTTGGCGCATAATAAACTTTTTCTTGTGAAATATGCGCAGTTCTCTGGACGGCATTGATTCGTCCGCAGTTTCCATGTCATATTTTGATAGACTCATTACGCGTGGGTCACCCTACTCCTTTATTTTTTTTATAACTTAGAAGTTGAACAAAAATTATGTAGGGTTTATGTAGACTATCGTCCGTGGGGTGCCGGGCTAGAATGTCACCTCCCCTGATTTCTATCCGTGGGTGTCGTAAGAGGCGACTCAGGGTAACACGCCAGAATGTGGGGAAGCAGCGCTTTCTGAGGAACTGATCTCACACTGTGATCCCCAAGGCGCCAAGCGTGGTGATTATGACAAACCCCTACATAATCGGTGGGGCTGTGTTCAGCAGTGGACAATCCGGCTGATACAGTAATGTAGAATAACATCAGTTCTATAGACAAACACAATGTATTAGTAAGCTTAGGATATTTTATTAAAATAAATTAATAATGATGTAATTTGAACTTGTGAAATACGATCAACTTTACGTTATTTTTCATTTTGCTCGGTATTTGCTTGACTTGTATTGTAGTAGGTACTCGAGTACCTACTTCTTAAACTCTTTTGTTATCACTTTCTTCCTCTTTTACAAACGAATTTCTTAAAACTTTTTTACTGCGAAAAACAACATTGTTATCAGTGGCTGCCATGTTGACACATAAGCAAAACGCTTCCAGCGCCTCAAGTGGTAATTAATGTAACCATATTTCGATATGATCATACTATTATTGACCTTTTCATGAAGTAGCCGCGCGTGTAGTTGACTATATCGACAAACGATTTCTTATCATTGATCTCGCCAAGACACATCACAATGTGGCCAATAGACAGTAAAAAAAACTTAAATGCGACGATTTCATAAAATTCTCGAGTATATCGTGATGTGAGCAATTATTCTACGATGTGGCCACAACACATACAACTCTACACCTCTACCAGAGATGTTCGCGCCATCTATTGGCACTTTCTTTCTACCTGTTACCTTTTCCTACCCTCATTTTCCCACGAAAACGACGACTAGCTACGGTTGACATTTCGTGGCTGATGAGTGACCTACTTGTCATTGCGAGTAGTCTGCGGTCGACCCTTGTTGACGGCGGATGCGTCTGTTCCTGTGAGCTCCCTCGAAGCCAAGGAAACCGCCATTTTGTTACTAACCGCGCTCGCGCTGCTTTCGTGTGTGCCCCATCGCACTGGGATATCCGCGATCGTCTCTTTGGAGCTGTGTACTAACAGCTTCCCGCGCTCGCGCCGCGAGTCTACAACAGCGTGAAATAATTCGAAGAGCCACTACATCTGGACACCAGCAGGACGCCTTGGAGTGCCGCAGCTGTGCTCGTCCGCCCGAGGATATCCAGGTTAGTCGCTCGTTTCTCGCTCCTTTTCCTATACAGTCCACTTTTCATCACCTTGTTCCGCATTCTTTCGATTTACCAGTGTCCTTTCAACCCGCGCCCGCAGTTCGGCGTGCTCTGCCATATAGCTTGGTGGCCGCGCTAACATTCTTTTGGTTCCTTCGAGCCGTATTATTCTAAAAAGGCCTAATATTTCACGATATTTGTACTAAAATATTGTGTTCCCGCGTAATTTCCCGTTTTTTGTCCCTACATTAATTACATTCTATAACCTGTTAGTATCATTTGCATATCAGATTGTGTATTCCGTTTTCCAAAACCGCATTTAATTTCGCTATTTCAAAAAATTATATTCTTTACAATTAAATTCATTCTGTGTGAGGGTAATCTGCGAGTATTCGTTAACGTTTTTTGACCCATTGTTCTCTTCGTTTCTCTTTAAAAATGGCGAGCACTAATACTAAAAGTGTTCGTTCTAAGGGCAAAGAAGTAGGCGAGTTCGAAGATGCGACGGCTCTTGATGCTTTGGCGGTCAAACGTTTAACTTTAATCGGCAAACGTGATGCCATATTTGCTCGTTTACAGCAAATTTATAACCGCTCGTTGAACGCTTTCACTGATGATACTGAGAAAGACTTATTTCTGTGTGGAATCATTTCACTGGATCGTTTACAATCTGAGTTTAATGACATTGTAAACGATTTAAATGTCACCGAGTTGACAATCGATCCCACGTATTCCGTAAGTTATCAGTCAATTAATGTTTTTGAAGACATGTACTGCCGCTGTAAGTTTGTTTACAATAAACTCAACCCTCCCGCTATGAACGTCAAAGGTACGGAATCGCATGTTACACCGCAACATAAATCTGTCAAACTACCTAAGTTGGAGTTGATGACCTTTGATGGTAATCCAATGACATGGAAAATATTTCATGAATCGTTCCGTCGCACAATTCATGAAAATGCCGATTTAACTGACCACGAACGTATACAGTATTTAGTAAATAAATTGTCAGGTCGTGCATTATCCGTTATTTCAGGTATTGTTCCAAACGCAGATAATTACCATCTAATCTGGTCGACTTTAGTCAACAAGTACGACGACCAGCGTAGCTTAGGTTCCGCTTATCTCGATCAGCTGCTCGATTTCAAACCAACTAGCATTACCGCTTCCGCTAAAAACCTGGAGCTATTTTTAGATAAATTTTGCACAGCAGTGTCAAGCTTACACTCGCTCAAGCTCGATAATTTATCGGATTTTATGTTGTTGCAATTAGCTTTGAAAAAGATAGATTCGAGTACCGCCCGCTCGTTTGAAATGCATATGCGAGGTAAAAGTATGCCTACGTACGACGATCTAATTAAGTTTGTTCGCGAGCAGAGTAAGATATTAGAACGTACGGCGCCCGCTAGCCGCACTTCTGATGTCAACAATAACAAACAGGTTGTCCCTAAGTCTACGCATTCTTTCGCTGCATCGTGCGCATCACAGTGCCCGCTTTGTAATCAATCTGATCACGCTAATTTATATAGATGCCCTGCATTTAATAAGCTTTCCACAGAGGACAGGTTGTCTTGTATAAAACAACATAAAGGTTGTACTAATTGTCTAAGTGTTTCGCATAACTATACCGCTTGCAACTCGCAATATAGTTGCCGTCATTGTGGATGTAAACATCATTCAATGTTATGTCGTAAAATGTTACCTTCCCGGGAAGGAACCCGCACTCTCAACAGAGCTGCCGTCGCGTCATCCGCGCGCAATCCTGCGCCAGCGCAGTCATCGCGCGCACTAGCTGACAACGCCGCCGGCGCCGCCGCCCGCGCGTCCCTGCCTTCCGCCCCGCGCGCTGTTACCGCTCACTGCCCGCTTGCAGATGTTCCGAAGCCTCCCGCTTATCAGTCGCCACAACAAAACATTTCTCTATGCAATAACGTGCGCCCTGTTACGCAACCGACCGCAGATACTACGTGTTTACTGGGAACCGTGCAAGTTTACGCTACTGATTCAAACGGTCGTAAGCATGTAGTGCGCGCTTTAATAGATTCTGCCTCTCAGAGTAATTTTATATCAGCGAATTGTTGCGCAAAGCTTAATTTAAAATGCAACAAGGTTACAAATACCGTTGTTAAGGGCATAGGTTCCGCGTCAAATCCAATTAAGGGTGTAACTTCAACCACATTACATTCGCGACTTGATAATAATTTTATTTCGGTCGACGCTTTTGTTATTGACCGCATCACCGACAACCTGCCGTCTGTGAGAGTTGATACCTCTTGTCTTGCATATCTACACGGCTTGCCGCTTGCTGATAAGGATTTCTCGGAACCGTCCGAGATAGAAATACTTATTGGGGCTCCGCTGTTTGCGGATATCTTGCTATCGGGTCGTGCCGCTGGTCCGCCTGGTGCACCTACCGCTTTCGAATCGATATTCGGTTTTATCGTAATCGGGACCGCTCCCGTTGCGACCGCTCAAACATATACCGCTTTTAATGATGATAGTCACCGCTCCCGAATATCTCTCTGCGCCTTCGCAGAACAACCGCGCTTGGATAATATTCTTCAGAAATTCTGGCAACTTGAGGAAGTGCAATGCACACCGGCCTTAAGTCCTACCGCTCTCGAAAATGAACGTATTTTTACAAATAATTTTTCCCGCGATTCTACGGGCCGCTACTCTGTAGCGTTGCCTTTCTCCCGCGACCCCGCTGCCGCTTTGGGTAATTCTTTTCTTACCGCTAAGAAGCGCTTTATGCATTTAGAACGCAAGCTCGTCGCTTCACCTCCCCTGCGCGTGGAGTATGATGCAATTATCCAGGAATACTTGCAGAAAGGTTATGTCTCGCTGATAAATAACGACGATAGTTTAGCCGGTTACTACATTCCGCACCATGCGATTGCCAGGTTGGATAAAACCACTACTAAATGGCGCATGGTCATGGATGCAAGTGCGAAAACTGATTCGAGCTTATCATTGAATGACGTCTTGCATACTGGGGATAATTTGCAAAATGACCTTTTCGTTATTCTCTTAGAATTTCGTTTTTATGCAATCGTTTTCACATCCGATATAAAACAGATGTATCTACAGGTACTTGTCAACGAAGAGAGCCGCAAATTTCAGAAGTTTTTATATCGGTTTGACCCCGCTTCGCCGCTGAGCACTTACGTGTTCAACCGTGTTTGCTTTGGCCTGCGCAGTAGTCCTTTTCTAGCGATGCGCGTGCTACGCCAGCTGTGCGCTGACGAGCGCGCTCGCTTCCCGCACGCCGCGTCCGTCATCGAAAACAATACTTACATGGATGATGTGTGCTATTCCATGCCGTCCTTGCCTGGTAGCGTACAGCTTCGCGATGATCTCCGCGAGTTGCTCAAGGCCGGGGGCTTCGAGCTAGTGAAATGGGCTAGTAACGTACCCGAGCTCACTGAATCGCTTCCGGTCTCCGATCGGCATTCCGCAGTTATCAATTTCGATGAGCCAGACTCGAACTTGAAGGTTTTAGGGCTACAGTGGTTGCCAAGCTCGGACGCATTTATGTTCACCGTGAACGTCGAAAGTCGGCCTGCGACTAAACGCAATATGTTGTCCGTGATAGCGCGTCAGTATGACGTTCTCGGACTCATAGCTCCTGTCATCTTGTACGCTAAATTAATTTTACAAAAGCTTCATGTTTTGAAGCTTGACTGGGATGAGCAACCGCCGCAAGCAGTGGTAGATATTTGGCATAATTATCTTCGCGAACTTCCCGCCATTCAGCAACTGCGATTCCCTCGCCACCTAGGCGTGGAAGAAAATTCGAAAATCACCGTCGTTGCGTTTTCTGATGCTAGCGAGCATGGATATGGATCTGTAGTGTATATTCGAACTCAGTCTGACCATGACTCAACTCCGCTCACTCGTCTAGTATGTGCCAAGTCAAAAGTGTCTCCGCTGAAAACAATTTCAATTGCAAAGCTAGAGCTTTGCGGCTGCTTGCTCATGTCAAAATTGGTTCGCCGCGTTCTCGATACCTACGAAAAGCGTCATACCATAGACAAAGTATATTGCTTCACCGATTCTATGGTAGCGTTGCAGTGGACTACCGCTTCACCGCACAGATTCAAAACTTTTGTTGCTACTCGTATAACAAAAATTACTGCCGCTATTCCCGTTGACAGCTTCCGTCATACACCTGGAACGGAAAACCCTTGTGCTGATGCACTTTCGCGAGGGCTGTCACCCGCTCAGCTAGTTAACCACCCGCTGTGGTTGACCGGCCCCGCTTGATTAAGCCAAGAGCCTGCTGCTTGGCCCGCTAAGACAGTAGCTCCCGCTAAGGTTGACTTAAACCTACCTGAGTCGAAGAAAATCGTTTCACTTCCTGTGACACAACCCGCCGTGGTGAATTCCAACCCGCTGTTGAAACTCTCCACCCGCGTTTCTTCATGGCTGATGCTCTTACGTATAGCCGTCCGCATCTATCGCTTCATCAAGAAGCTGCCGCGTTCTAAATACTTCACAGCCGATGAAATGAATTTCGCAGAAATTCAAGTCCTGACAGCTGTACAAAGACATTACTTTGCGGACATTATTCAGAACCTTAAAACCAACACCCGGTGTTCAAACGCTATACAGCGACTCGTGCCCTTTCTAGACGCCGACGGACTCATAAGAGTCGGAGGACGTCGCCGAAATGCGGATCTATCGTACAATCAGCAGCATCCCATTTTGTTACCGCGTAAAGACCGCATAATCGAAATGATAATTGAGCACTACCATCGTCATAACTGTCATACAGGTCCGCACGCTTTGATGTCGATTCTCAGACAACGATATTGGATACTCGCATCCCGTAATATCGTCCGCTCGGTTATACATAAGTGTAACTATTGTTTTAAGGCAAAACCTAAACCTACATTCCCGCTTATGGGAGACCTACCCGCTTGCCGCGTGAACGAATTTAAAGCGTTCACTCACACCGCTGTGGATTACGCCGGCCCAATATCTATTATTCCAATTAGAAAACGAGGTGTGCGCTCTATTAAGGCTTATTTATGTATTTTCGTCTGTATGTCAGTGCGTTCGGTAAGCGTAGAGCTGACGACAGATTTAAGCAGCTGCAGTTTCCTTTCTGCTTTTAAACGCTTTCTCGCTCGTCGCGGTACCGTTTCTGTCTTGTATTCGGACAACGCCCGCACTTTTATTGGAGCAAGAAATGCTCTATCTGACGTCTATAAACTCGTAAGCTCAGAGGAGTATAATAAGTCGCTCTCAGACGAGTTATCCGCCAACCGCATAACATGGAAATTTAACCCACCAAGAAGCCCACACTTTGGCGGAAACTACGAAATCTTCGTGAAAGCTTTCAAGGGTCACCTAGCTAAAACAATAGGTTCACAGTTACTCACCTATGAGGAAATGTTAACCGTGCTTACGCAAATAGAGAGCGTCATAAACTCGCGACCGCTAACGCTATTGAGTGAGGATCCCTCTGAGCCCACTGCACTAACGCCCGCGCATTTCTTGATGGCTGCACCGCTAAAACACTTACCCGCGTGCGCGATCTCAGACGAGCCCGCGCATCTTCTTAAACGCTACACTTTGCTGGATAAGATGATCCAATCGTTCTCTAAACGATGGAAGTTAGAGTACCTTCACCTGCTTCAATCTAGAGGAAAATGGAATACACTTTCTAATCCAATCAAAGTAGGTTCCGTCGTGCTTATTATCACAGACAATCTTCCCCCGCTATCTTGGCCCTTAGGTGTTGTCGAAGAGACAATTCTAGGCGCCGACGGAATATGTAGAGTCTGTCTAGTGCGAACGGCGACTTCCGTTTACAAACGGCCGGTCGTTCGTTTGTGCATTTTACCCACTCAATAACTTACCTACTTGCCCCCTGGTCAACCCGCTATTCATATACCCACTCTATTAACTTATCCAATCTTGCTCTACCTTTAAAAACCAATGGTTTTTAGGCCGGGGGCAATGTTCGCGCCATCTATTGGCACTTTCTTTCTACCTGTTACCTTTTCCTACCCTCATTTTCCCACGAAAACGACGACTAGCTACGGTTGACATTTCGTGGCTGATGAGTGACCTACTTGTCATTGCGAGTAGTCTGCGGTCGACCCTTGTTGACGGCGGATGCGTCTGTTCCTGTGAGCTCCCTCGAAGCCAAGGAAACCGCCATTTTGTTACTAACCGCGCTCGCGCTGCTTTCGTGTGTGCCCCATCGCACTGGGATATCCGCGATCGTCTCTTTGGAGCTGTGTACTAACAGCTTCCCGCGCTCGCGCCGCGAGTCTACAACAGCGTGAAATAATTCGAAGAGCCACTACATCTGGACACCAGCAGGACGCCTTGGAGTGCCGCAGCTGTGCTCGTCCGCCCGAGGATATCCAGGTTAGTCGCTCGTTTCTCGCTCCTTTTCCTATACAGTCCACTTTTCATCACCTTGTTCCGCATTCTTTCGATTTACCAGTGTCCTTTCAACCCGCGCCCGCAGTTCGGCGTGCTCTGCCATATAGCTTGGTGGCCGCGCTAACATTCTTTTGGTTCCTTCGAGCCGTATTATTCTAAAAAGGCCTAATATTTCACGATATTTGTACTAAAATATTGTGTTCCCGCGTAATTTCCCGTTTTTTGTCCCTACATTAATTACATTCTATAACCTGTTAGTATCATTTGCATATCAGATTGTGTATTCCGTTTTCCAAAACCGCATTTAATTTCGCTATTTCAAAAAATTATATTCTTTACAATTAAATTCATTCTGTGTGAGGGTAATCTGCGAGTATTCGTTAACGTTTTTTGACCCATTGTTCTCTTCGTTTCTCTTTAAAAATGGCGAGCACTAATACTAAAAGTGTTCGTTCTAAGGGCAAAGAAGTAGGCGAGTTCGAAGATGCGACGGCTCTTGATGCTTTGGCGGTCAAACGTTTAACTTTAATCGGCAAACGTGATGCCATATTTGCTCGTTTACAGCAAATTTATAACCGCTCGTTGAACGCTTTCACTGATGATACTGAGAAAGACTTATTTCTGTGTGGAATCATTTCACTGGATCGTTTACAATCTGAGTTTAATGACATTGTAAACGATTTAAATGTCACCGAGTTGACAATCGATCCCACGTATTCCGTAAGTTATCAGTCAATTAATGTTTTTGAAGACATGTACTGCCGCTGTAAGTTTGTTTACAATAAACTCAACCCTCCCGCTATGAACGTCAAAGGTACGGAATCGCATGTTACACCGCAACATAAATCTGTCAAACTACCTAAGTTGGAGTTGATGACCTTTGATGGTAATCCAATGACATGGAAAATATTTCATGAATCGTTCCGTCGCACAATTCATGAAAATGCCGATTTAACTGACCACGAACGTATACAGTATTTAGTAAATAAATTGTCAGGTCGTGCATTATCCGTTATTTCAGGTATTGTTCCAAACGCAGATAATTACCATCTAATCTGGTCGACTTTAGTCAACAAGTACGACGACCAGCGTAGCTTAGGTTCCGCTTATCTCGATCAGCTGCTCGATTTCAAACCAACTAGCATTACCGCTTCCGCTAAAAACCTGGAGCTATTTTTAGATAAATTTTGCACAGCAGTGTCAAGCTTACACTCGCTCAAGCTCGATAATTTATCGGATTTTATGTTGTTGCAATTAGCTTTGAAAAAGATAGATTCGAGTACCGCCCGCTCGTTTGAAATGCATATGCGAGGTAAAAGTATGCCTACGTACGACGATCTAATTAAGTTTGTTCGCGAGCAGAGTAAGATATTAGAACGTACGGCGCCCGCTAGCCGCACTTCTGATGTCAACAATAACAAACAGGTTGTCCCTAAGTCTACGCATTCTTTCGCTGCATCGTGCGCATCACAGTGCCCGCTTTGTAATCAATCTGATCACGCTAATTTATATAGATGCCCTGCATTTAATAAGCTTTCCACAGAGGACAGGTTGTCTTGTATAAAACAACATAAAGGTTGTACTAATTGTCTAAGTGTTTCGCATAACTATACCGCTTGCAACTCGCAATATAGTTGCCGTCATTGTGGATGTAAACATCATTCAATGTTATGTCGTAAAATGTTACCTTCCCGGGAAGGAACCCGCACTCTCAACAGAGCTGCCGTCGCGTCATCCGCGCGCAATCCTGCGCCAGCGCAGTCATCGCGCGCACTAGCTGACAACGCCGCCGGCGCCGCCGCCCGCGCGTCCCTGCCTTCCGCCCCGCGCGCTGTTACCGCTCACTGCCCGCTTGCAGATGTTCCGAAGCCTCCCGCTTATCAGTCGCCACAACAAAACATTTCTCTATGCAATAACGTGCGCCCTGTTACGCAACCGACCGCAGATACTACGTGTTTACTGGGAACCGTGCAAGTTTACGCTACTGATTCAAACGGTCGTAAGCATGTAGTGCGCGCTTTAATAGATTCTGCCTCTCAGAGTAATTTTATATCAGCGAATTGTTGCGCAAAGCTTAATTTAAAATGCAACAAGGTTACAAATACCGTTGTTAAGGGCATAGGTTCCGCGTCAAATCCAATTAAGGGTGTAACTTCAACCACATTACATTCGCGACTTGATAATAATTTTATTTCGGTCGACGCTTTTGTTATTGACCGCATCACCGACAACCTGCCGTCTGTGAGAGTTGATACCTCTTGTCTTGCATATCTACACGGCTTGCCGCTTGCTGATAAGGATTTCTCGGAACCGTCCGAGATAGAAATACTTATTGGGGCTCCGCTGTTTGCGGATATCTTGCTATCGGGTCGTGCCGCTGGTCCGCCTGGTGCACCTACCGCTTTCGAATCGATATTCGGTTTTATCGTAATCGGGACCGCTCCCGTTGCGACCGCTCAAACATATACCGCTTTTAATGATGATAGTCACCGCTCCCGAATATCTCTCTGCGCCTTCGCAGAACAACCGCGCTTGGATAATATTCTTCAGAAATTCTGGCAACTTGAGGAAGTGCAATGCACACCGGCCTTAAGTCCTACCGCTCTCGAAAATGAACGTATTTTTACAAATAATTTTTCCCGCGATTCTACGGGCCGCTACTCTGTAGCGTTGCCTTTCTCCCGCGACCCCGCTGCCGCTTTGGGTAATTCTTTTCTTACCGCTAAGAAGCGCTTTATGCATTTAGAACGCAAGCTCGTCGCTTCACCTCCCCTGCGCGTGGAGTATGATGCAATTATCCAGGAATACTTGCAGAAAGGTTATGTCTCGCTGATAAATAACGACGATAGTTTAGCCGGTTACTACATTCCGCACCATGCGATTGCCAGGTTGGATAAAACCACTACTAAATGGCGCATGGTCATGGATGCAAGTGCGAAAACTGATTCGAGCTTATCATTGAATGACGTCTTGCATACTGGGGATAATTTGCAAAATGACCTTTTCGTTATTCTCTTAGAATTTCGTTTTTATGCAATCGTTTTCACATCCGATATAAAACAGATGTATCTACAGGTACTTGTCAACGAAGAGAGCCGCAAATTTCAGAAGTTTTTATATCGGTTTGACCCCGCTTCGCCGCTGAGCACTTACGTGTTCAACCGTGTTTGCTTTGGCCTGCGCAGTAGTCCTTTTCTAGCGATGCGCGTGCTACGCCAGCTGTGCGCTGACGAGCGCGCTCGCTTCCCGCACGCCGCGTCCGTCATCGAAAACAATACTTACATGGATGATGTGTGCTATTCCATGCCGTCCTTGCCTGGTAGCGTACAGCTTCGCGATGATCTCCGCGAGTTGCTCAAGGCCGGGGGCTTCGAGCTAGTGAAATGGGCTAGTAACGTACCCGAGCTCACTGAATCGCTTCCGGTCTCCGATCGGCATTCCGCAGTTATCAATTTCGATGAGCCAGACTCGAACTTGAAGGTTTTAGGGCTACAGTGGTTGCCAAGCTCGGACGCATTTATGTTCACCGTGAACGTCGAAAGTCGGCCTGCGACTAAACGCAATATGTTGTCCGTGATAGCGCGTCAGTATGACGTTCTCGGACTCATAGCTCCTGTCATCTTGTACGCTAAATTAATTTTACAAAAGCTTCATGTTTTGAAGCTTGACTGGGATGAGCAACCGCCGCAAGCAGTGGTAGATATTTGGCATAATTATCTTCGCGAACTTCCCGCCATTCAGCAACTGCGATTCCCTCGCCACCTAGGCGTGGAAGAAAATTCGAAAATCACCGTCGTTGCGTTTTCTGATGCTAGCGAGCATGGATATGGATCTGTAGTGTATATTCGAACTCAGTCTGACCATGACTCAACTCCGCTCACTCGTCTAGTATGTGCCAAGTCAAAAGTGTCTCCGCTGAAAACAATTTCAATTGCAAAGCTAGAGCTTTGCGGCTGCTTGCTCATGTCAAAATTGGTTCGCCGCGTTCTCGATACCTACGAAAAGCGTCATACCATAGACAAAGTATATTGCTTCACCGATTCTATGGTAGCGTTGCAGTGGACTACCGCTTCACCGCACAGATTCAAAACTTTTGTTGCTACTCGTATAACAAAAATTACTGCCGCTATTCCCGTTGACAGCTTCCGTCATACACCTGGAACGGAAAACCCTTGTGCTGATGCACTTTCGCGAGGGCTGTCACCCGCTCAGCTAGTTAACCACCCGCTGTGGTTGACCGGCCCCGCTTGATTAAGCCAAGAGCCTGCTGCTTGGCCCGCTAAGACAGTAGCTCCCGCTAAGGTTGACTTAAACCTACCTGAGTCGAAGAAAATCGTTTCACTTCCTGTGACACAACCCGCCGTGGTGAATTCCAACCCGCTGTTGAAACTCTCCACCCGCGTTTCTTCATGGCTGATGCTCTTACGTATAGCCGTCCGCATCTATCGCTTCATCAAGAAGCTGCCGCGTTCTAAATACTTCACAGCCGATGAAATGAATTTCGCAGAAATTCAAGTCCTGACAGCTGTACAAAGACATTACTTTGCGGACATTATTCAGAACCTTAAAACCAACACCCGGTGTTCAAACGCTATACAGCGACTCGTGCCCTTTCTAGACGCCGACGGACTCATAAGAGTCGGAGGACGTCGCCGAAATGCGGATCTATCGTACAATCAGCAGCATCCCATTTTGTTACCGCGTAAAGACCGCATAATCGAAATGATAATTGAGCACTACCATCGTCATAACTGTCATACAGGTCCGCACGCTTTGATGTCGATTCTCAGACAACGATATTGGATACTCGCATCCCGTAATATCGTCCGCTCGGTTATACATAAGTGTAACTATTGTTTTAAGGCAAAACCTAAACCTACATTCCCGCTTATGGGAGACCTACCCGCTTGCCGCGTGAACGAATTTAAAGCGTTCACTCACACCGCTGTGGATTACGCCGGCCCAATATCTATTATTCCAATTAGAAAACGAGGTGTGCGCTCTATTAAGGCTTATTTATGTATTTTCGTCTGTATGTCAGTGCGTTCGGTAAGCGTAGAGCTGACGACAGATTTAAGCAGCTGCAGTTTCCTTTCTGCTTTTAAACGCTTTCTCGCTCGTCGCGGTACCGTTTCTGTCTTGTATTCGGACAACGCCCGCACTTTTATTGGAGCAAGAAATGCTCTATCTGACGTCTATAAACTCGTAAGCTCAGAGGAGTATAATAAGTCGCTCTCAGACGAGTTATCCGCCAACCGCATAACATGGAAATTTAACCCACCAAGAAGCCCACACTTTGGCGGAAACTACGAAATCTTCGTGAAAGCTTTCAAGGGTCACCTAGCTAAAACAATAGGTTCACAGTTACTCACCTATGAGGAAATGTTAACCGTGCTTACGCAAATAGAGAGCGTCATAAACTCGCGACCGCTAACGCTATTGAGTGAGGATCCCTCTGAGCCCACTGCACTAACGCCCGCGCATTTCTTGATGGCTGCACCGCTAAAACACTTACCCGCGTGCGCGATCTCAGACGAGCCCGCGCATCTTCTTAAACGCTACACTTTGCTGGATAAGATGATCCAATCGTTCTCTAAACGATGGAAGTTAGAGTACCTTCACCTGCTTCAATCTAGAGGAAAATGGAATACACTTTCTAATCCAATCAAAGTAGGTTCCGTCGTGCTTATTATCACAGACAATCTTCCCCCGCTATCTTGGCCCTTAGGTGTTGTCGAAGAGACAATTCTAGGCGCCGACGGAATATGTAGAGTCTGTCTAGTGCGAACGGCGACTTCCGTTTACAAACGGCCGGTCGTTCGTTTGTGCATTTTACCCACTCAATAACTTACCTACTTGCCCCCTGGTCAACCCGCTATTCATATACCCACTCTATTAACTTATCCAATCTTGCTCTACCTTTAAAAACCAATGGTTTTTAGGCCGGGGGCAATGTTCGCGCCATCTATTGGCACTTTCTTTCTACCTGTTACCTTTTCCTACCCTCATTTTCCCACGAAAACGACGACTAGCTACGGTTGACATTTCGTGGCTGATGAGTGACCTACTTGTCATTGCGAGTAGTCTGCGGTCGACCCTTGTTGACGGCGGATGCGTCTGTTCCTGTGAGCTCCCTCGAAGCCAAGGAAACCGCCATTTTGTTACTAACCGCGCTCGCGCTGCTTTCGTGTGTGCCCCATCGCACTGGGATATCCGCGATCGTCTCTTTGGAGCTGTGTACTAACAGCTTCCCGCGCTCGCGCCGCGAGTCTACAACAGCGTGAAATAATTCGAAGAGCCACTACATCTGGACACCAGCAGGACGCCTTGGAGTGCCGCAGCTGTGCTCGTCCGCCCGAGGATATCCAGGTTAGTCGCTCGTTTCTCGCTCCTTTTCCTATACAGTCCACTTTTCATCACCTTGTTCCGCATTCTTTCGATTTACCAGTGTCCTTTCAACCCGCGCCCGCAGTTCGGCGTGCTCTGCCATATAGCTTGGTGGCCGCGCTAACAAGAGATTTTACTGCTCGCATTGGTACCAAAAACATGGCAGGTCTATTACTTCCTTGAAAAATGGGAAGTAAT
The DNA here is from genome assembly GCA_963890685.1 of Plagodis pulveraria. NCBI lineage: Eukaryota > Metazoa > Arthropoda > Insecta > Lepidoptera > Geometridae > Plagodis > Plagodis pulveraria. The sequence continues at coordinate 11,613,836 of OY982950.1, forward strand.
AGTAATCGTGATAACCCTAGCATTATTTATTATTAATACTGAGTATTAATGAAATGTCATTTATTAATTACTGTACAAATTAAATAATGCAACTTATGATTTTAATTATATTGAATATCTAAAAAATATTTTCTTATAAGTTATCACTTCAGTTATATTTTTCTAGCGACGAACAATAATATTTTTTGAACACCAAAACTACTCTGTTTTTGCTGGAGACTGGAGAGGTTTACACCTCAACCTTAAAACATTGCGGTGATTGGAAATCTGATATTTGAGTTTGATTTTTGTACCATCTGTACCGAGTCAAGCGCATTTTATTTAGTCACAAACTTTAACTCATTCTTTTTAGTTAGACTATTGCGTGTAACTTGAATGGAAGATATTTTGCTACATATTATATTATTATATTTTTAATCTATACTTAAAACAATTTTGTATCTCTCTATAATTGCTAGAAAGATACTCTTTCACTCTAGAATCTATAGAGCTATGTTTTAAATTTATTGGGACAAATTAAAGTAACACAGAACAGGCTGTCCAGAAGAAACCTTGAAAAAGGTAAGATGTTCCTGTAGATTAGTAGTGGTAGCTTATTTCTTACTATCGAACGAAATGTAACCGATACGCAGCTACTGACAGGACATTAACTTAAATGTCATGTAACTCGATCCAATTCACACTTGTTTCGAAATCGATCGAGCCGTAGAGATGAATAATTAAATTCTAATCTCAACTGCATCGAATGGAAGACGAATCGTGATGTGCTTCAGTGACACGTGCGCGCCGCCACCGGCGCCGCCGTGGGCAGAACGAGCAACGATGCGACGACCATTAGTGTGTGGCCATCGAGAAGTAAGGTTTCTAAATTATATTGATGATATGGTAAGTAATGAATGGTAAAAAAGTATAAGCTAAAAAAAAACAAAAAATGGAACCGACTTGAACACTCAAATGTGTGTCGGATGTGCAAATAACTTGTTGAAGTCGGTATAAAGTGGCTCAAAAGTACCTATTATCACAATATTGTGCGCATGGTACCGACTTCGAAAAGTTATTTCACATATTTGAGTGTTGAAGTCTGTTAAATTTTTTGGCTGAAAAAAATGCTCACCCTTTTTGGTGACCCTTGCTACTTATGGGATCGATTGTCATTCACTGTCATTGACTATATCATCAGGATAGGAAAATAATTTTCAGTTATTGGAGTGTAACTCAAAAACGAATTCACCGATTTTGATGAAATTTTAATGGGACTACACGGCAAGCATCAGCTTTCAAATAAAAGAAGAATCATCAAAATCGGTTCAACCAGTCAAAAGCTCTGAGGTAACAAACAGGTAAAAAAAAATACAGTCGAACTGAGTACCTACTTCCTCATTTTTTTGAAGTCGGTAAATAATATACGAGTCACATTAACACACAGTTAATAAGGCCTTTGATTATTCAAAAATACAAACTAATTTATAAAATTAGGTATTACCAAAACAAACGACAGCAACTTACCACACATGATCAGCCTGCTGCTCCACGTACTCATTGAAGATGCGCATCTTTACCAGACTTAGCTAATTGTATTTTTTCAAGAGGGCCTACACTGGCAACACTGGTAATAAAGGTTTCAAATAATAAAAAAAAACATTATAGCTTGGTAGTGTTTTTACAATTTCTATGATAATATATTTTTTAGTAAATAAAAATACATTTTATTCTCATCATACAAAATTTATCTCAATGGACAGATTAAAGAATTAAGAGCATAGAATCATTATTTTAATATTTATAGATTGAGACATACTTTGCGGAATTCAGTTAATAATAAAACATATCTATACAAATATATTGGCATCTAAACTTTTCGCCTAGCTTTATGAAGCAGTGATAGCTCAGTGGCATTGGCTATGGACTGTCGCGCAGCAGGTCCATGGTTCGAATCCCGCTCGAATCGAGCTTCACCGCATGGTGGAAGGGCATTTTGCGATTGCCCGCCTGGCTAGTGACCACCCTCAAGTAGTAAATCTGTCGCCAAGCACCTAACGGTGTGTTCCGTCAGCAGTCCTTGAAATTATACAGGCACATGAGACTTAATAATAAATATATACAGCGTGTCCCAAAATTCAACGATAAGCCGGCATCGGAGCATGGACCTACTCATGACTCCTCGGAAAAAAATAAAAAAAAAATTATAACTGTTTTTTTTTATTAATTACAGAGACTTTTATAAATTTCATCGATACTCGATACCCATTATGCTATTTTCAACTACCATGACCACAATTTTTGACATATTTTTGATATTTTTTGTGCATTAGCAACCTAAGAAGAACGGCTATCTACCACAATCCTTTAAAATTACAGAAAGTCTGTAGTTATTTTACAAAAATCAGTAAAAAAAAAATGTTTTCTTATAATTTTCATAGATTTTAACATTCTATGCACTTTCTATAGTCTGGGTTAAAAAAAAAGTATGGACACTACCATGGCAAGTTTTATTAAAAGTTGGCGCAACTTTATAAAAGTCTCTGTAATTAAAAAAAAAAAAGTTATATTTTTTTTTTTTTTTTTCCCGAGTAGTCATGAGTAGGTCCATGCACCGATGCCGGCTTATCGTTGAATTTTGGGACACGGTGTATATATTGATATATATAATAACTATGTCTCAAGGTGAGGGGCGCAGTGCAATTCGTGCCTTGTGACGAAATGGATCTGTTATAGGCAGAGGTTAGTCCGCTTAACATCAGGTGGGCCTCGAGCTAGTTCCGTCACAATAACAAAAAAAAATGGTACGCGTACCTACACCGATGTGACGTTAGAAGCTTTATGTTTGTAATACTAATATTAATGACATAATAAAAATGTTTTTATCATATTTTTGAATTGTATAATAATTGAATATAAAATGTGAAACTAAATAGGTAATTAACGCTAAAAAACTTACAAAAAAATATGTTCTCATGATTTAACTAAGTCAGCCAGAAGCATCCCAGCATGTACGCCATGGTTAACTACCATGGAATAGCAGTCAAGCGTATTGACACCTACCGGACACAGTTCCAGACTCTGGATTGCGACTGAGAACTTCTTCATCAGACAAACCAAATAGCTGTCTTAGCCCGATTAATTTGAAATCCACCGATAAACATAACATACACAAATGTAATATATCAATACCTAAAGACATTTTAGAAGTGCTATAAAAAAGTGTTTAACGCTTAGTAATGGGGTCCGGTTTTCTAGAACAGAACCCTAAAAAACCAGTTCCAAGCCTGAAATAGCGGTTCAAAACATCCCCATAAACAGTTACTTTTAATAAGTACCTAATAAATTATAAGTAATTATTGTTAGGTACTAGCAAAGTCGGCTATGTTGTGGGCGTCCGGTAAATAATAGATAACCAGCTATAACTTGCAGATAATGCAAAATAGACACAAAAAAAAAACTACAATACATTGTAGTTTTTTTTGCTGCCTCTGTCTGTACATTGTACACCTTATGGTTGACTACAATTACAAATTGAAGAATTAATAATGGTTTCGTTTTCTGAAAATCTAAATTAAGCCTGTATATTGGTACCTACTTGCCAACTTGCAGTCCAATTAAAGCCTAGCTATTGCTGGATTTATTCTAAAAGTATTTAAACAATTTTGAAACCGATTTCACTTACGTTTAATCAGTCGAGTAGTTCAATCTCGACTGGTTTCGAGACTTCCAGAGTCGCTTCATCATGGAGTACGTGCGCTCCAAACCACGTCCGCGCATGCACTCGTGATTTTGCAAAAACATTTTAAATTTTTAATCTATGTTTGAGCATATCTGGTGAGAAAAAATTTATTCCGATTCTCAGCTGAATAATCATTGCTGGCATAGTATTTTTTCTAACATTAGCCTACTAGTTTTAAAACAAATATATGATATTTTGTAAGCAACAAAATATGAAATATTTGAACAAGAAACTGTATAATATTATGTAAGTGTGTCTTACGTAGACGCCAGAAAGTCGACGAAAACAATAGTTGGCAACACTGTACTATCCAAATGATAAATAACCTTCTTTAACCTGGTGTTAATTGACATTCGAAATTTAAAACTATACACGGACCGTTTAGTAAGCTTCTAATGTCGTAAACATTTCTTTGGACCGCCCACGGCATCTACGCATCAATTTGTTTTGGGCTAATCTCTCGTGAAAGCAGCTGATTAATGCGTTTGTTAGGCTAATGAGACTCGATAAATACGGGCCTAATAACAGTGTTGCCAGATTGCGTTGTCCCCTTGAAACACGACATTTGGCATAATGTTACAATTATGCCTGTAGCTCGGAGGGACAGAAGTCTGCAATTCTCATTAAGGAATAATAGATTAAATTATGTATTTCTAATTTTTCCATATTTATTACCACACGGATACAGGGGGATATGACATGGAAACTTATTTTACATTGATGTGAGCAAATTAGGTGCTGAAAATGAGATGACAGGGGAATACGGAAATTATTAAGCGAGTAATTGAACTTCATGATCACAAAAAAATGCAATAATTCTTTATTGTACACCAAAACCCATATAAAGAATGTTAAAGCTAAGGTGCAATTGGTGAACTTATCGCGTAAAGCGATCTCTTCCAGTTCAATGATCACATTGACAACAAATCAAACCTTCAACGTAGAATGTATACGTAAAATGCCTACTAGACAGTCTTCAGCCGATTTGATTTGTTGCCAATGTGATCAAGAAACGTCACGGCATATCTCTCATTTGATTGCCATATATAAAATATGTTGCTAAATTGACCCGATCAGCACTACGCTCGCTAGGTAATAAAATTACTACACATTTTTTTTTATCTGTAGGGCCTTTGACCACTTGTTTGTAAACTGATGATGTGGACGAAGATGCTAGCAAGCTAGACTAATATAAGGAATGGGCTCTTACACAGAAGTTGTTAAAAGGAGCTCAACAAGAGAAGTAAGAGACTAATTCGAGGCGAGTTTACACCCTACCAGAATGCTTTAAAGTTCGGAAATCCTTGAACCATCGGATTACTTGAACCTCCCCTCCTGGATGGCAAGCTGACACTATTTTTATCCTATGAAGTTTCATGGTGTCAAGCAATGTGTCTGTCCATAACATTATTGTATGAAAGATGAAGTAAGCGCAGCTGCAGTACCATTCAGAGCTTTAGAATTATTTAGAGCAAGTAGAAGAAAGTCACAATCACCCAGTAATTTCAATTGCTACTTACCTTCGAGGCAGAATATCTGGCAGTGCAAAGATACCCACCAAGACGACTTCATTGCATTAGAAGCGTTGCTCTTAAATATTTTTATAATTACGTGGTATATAATGGAGCTATTGCTTTTTCTTTTGTACAATTCTCCAAAAGTTTCAAATATTTTTCGTCCTGGCACGTACGGCTCAAATATTTCAAAAAAAATCGTATACAGTTTCTGAATGGAATATAATTCAAATAATAGCTTACATCCTGCCCACAAAGACCTTGTTGTGTTGAGTGCTGTGTTTCTCTATCAGAATACCAGTTTTTCTTCCGCCTATGCGAACTCTATATACAGTAGACCCACAGTAATCCGACAAACGTTCTGGAAGGTGGTATCGGATAATTTAATTTGTAGGATTATATACTATACTTTAGATAGTATATAGAGTACTGCCAGGGACCTCTTGGAGTCCGGAATATTTTCTACAATGAGCAGCTTGTAAGCCTACATTACCAGTAACATACTTATAAAAACGATAAGATTAAATCTATATGTACTACATAATGATACAAGAAGCGCTCGTAGCGAAGTTTACTTAGATGTTCTCAACCGATCAGCAAAGTTAAGCAACGTCGCCCGCGGTCATGAGTTGGATGGGTGACCGCTAGTGACATTACTACTGAGCGCTTCCGTGCTTCGGAGGGCACGTTATAAGCCGTCGGTCCCGGTTGTTGTCTTAGGATGGCAGTCGTTATAGCATGGTGGTAGGGCATTTTGCGAATGCCCGCCTGGCTAGCTACCACGTAGTCAAGTAGAAAAATCTGTCACCAAGCACCTAACGGTGTGTTCCAGCAGCTGTCCTTGAGAGCCAGTAATTCTAGGTTAGCCTGAACAACATCTTCGACCACATCATCACTTACCATCAGGTGAGATAGTGGTCAAAGGCTAACTTACCGAGCATAAAAAAATAAATAAAAAAAAAAACATAATTAGGTTAAGCCTGTTAACACCTGCGACCACATCATCACTTACTATCAGGTGAGATTGTCGTCAAAGGCTTAACTATTAGCAATAAAAAAGAATCGTCTAGGAAAATATGGCTAGATAATATATAGTAATTAAACAACTTTAAACGGTTAAAATCGCGTATAATTATCATTATTTTTGTCCCGACGTTTCAAACACTTTGCAGTGATCGTGGTCACGGGGTGACTATTGGTTTTATTTGTCATATGATTTAAACCGTTTAAAGTTGTTTAATTACTATGTGTAATAATCGCGAAAACCTAAGACAACATTAGAAAATATATGTCCGGCTGATTCCAAAGAAGTATTTAAGATTGATATAACTAATGTTTTTTTATATAGGTAGGTCTTTGATACGGCCGTCATCACTACTGTTTTCTTGAATTCTTGTCATAAGTAAACAAATTAAGAATGTATTCAAGAAGATTTGCGGTGATAAATTTGCTTTGTATGTACGTTTATGAGCATGTCAGATTATAGGGACGGGTTCAGAATTAGACAAGGGTAGATTACCGCGGGTATAACGTGTAGGCCTATCCGTACAAACTAATTGATTACTATGTCTACATAATACCTGAAGATAGTCTATTTTTTGTGACCGAAAGTTAATTAATAGCTGTACTTGTTGTGTAGGTAGGTACTGCTTAAGTTTCAATTCATTTTGTATGGCTTGAACTCCCACGTAAGCTGCAGATCAAGTTACGTTTTTGTTTCCGGAACGGATTAGCTGCATAATCCCATCAACCAAGTTAACTTTTCCTTTAATGTCACCTTTGACATGACTCTAGTGCTTTGAACTATTTGGCTTGTGAATGCCCTAGTAGAATATACGCAAACATTTTTTATGTAAACTTTTTTCTCCAGCCTTTTTTTTATGCTATTGTGATAGAACAAGCACGAGGCCTATCTGGTGTTACGCGGTGACCTGTCTATAAAAGATGCAGTTCGTCGTAAGTGGCCCACTGCACTGCGCTCATCACCCTGAGACAAAAATTTGTTATTTTTTTTATTTATGCCTGATAGGTTAGCCTTTGACCACTATCTCACTTGATGGTAAGTGATGATGTGGTCGAAGATGTTGTTCAGGCTAACCTAGAAGTACTGGCTCTCAAGGACAACTGCCGGAACACACCGTCAGGTGCTTGGCGACAGATTTTCTACTTGAGGGTGGTAGCTAGCCAGGCGGGCATTCGCAAATTGTCCTACCACCATGCTATAACGACTGCCATCCTAAGACAACAACCGGGACCGACGGCTTAACGTGCCCTCCGAAGCACGGAAACGCTCAGTAGTAATGTCACTAGCGTTCACCCATCCGACTCATGACCGCGCGTGACGTTGCTTAACTTTTCTGATCGGTTAAGAACAGCTAAGTAAACTTTGCTACGAGCGCTTCGAAGTCGCTTAAGTGTCATGTGCCTGTAATTTAACCGGCACCCATACTCTTTAAACTGGAACACATTTATGCGAACATTACTGCTTGGCGGTAGAAAAGGGTAAGCAATACTTCCCCGGATGAGCTCGCACAATCGCAACGGTGTAAAAATTTATTTTAAATATACTTATGTCTAGACAATGCGTATTTGTATTACAATAATGAAATAATATTTTAACAGTAATTTTAATAATTTCTACATCTCCTCAGCAACCTGTAGATCGTTCATCATCAGCTTTATCAAATAGCCTTCCGGACCCATGACAAAACTACAATGCTCCGTCGGGGGAAAAATTTACCTAAGGCACAACTGACGAAAACTGGAACCCCTGGTTGTGCAGTGGGTTCTTTTGAGAAACAACTGATTGATACATTGGGGGAATATTGTACCTATAGCACAAGTGACGAAAACTCGAACCCCTGGTTTTGCAGTGGGTTCTTTTGAGAAACAACTGATTGATACGTTGGGGAAATATTGTACCTATAGCACAACTGACGAAGACTCGAACCCCTGGTTGTGCAGTGGGTTCTTTTGAGAAACAACTGATTGATACGTTGGGGGAATATTGTACCTATAGCACAACGGACGAAAACTCGAACCCCTGGTTTTGCAGTGGGTTCTTTTGAGAAACAACTGATTGATACGTTGGGGGAATATTGTACTTATAGCACAACTGACGAAAACTCGAACCCCTGGTTATGCAGTGGGTTCTTTTGAGAAACAACTGATTGATACATTGGGGGAATATTGTACCTATAGCACAAGTGACGAAAACTCGAACCCCTGGTTTTGCAGTGGGTTCTTTTGAGAAACAACTGATTGATACGTTGGGGAAATATTGTACCTATAGCACAACTGACGAAGACTCGAACCCCTGGTTGTGCAGTGGGTTCTTTTGAGAAACAACTGATTGATACGTTGGGGGAATATTGTACCTATAGCACAACGGACGAAAACTCGAACCCCTGGTTTTGCAGTGGGTTCTTTTGAGAAACAACTGATTGATACGTTGGGGGAATATTGTACTTATAGCACAACTGACGAAAACTCGAACCCCTGGTTGTGCAGTGGGTTCTTTTGAGAAACAACTGATTGATACGTTGGGGGAATATTGTACCTATAGCACAACTGACGAAAACTTGAACCCCTGGTTTTGCAGTGGGTTCTTTTGAGAAACAACTGATTGATACGTTGGGGGAATACTGTACCTATAGCACAACTGACGAAAACTCGAACCCCTGGTTGTGCATTGGGTTCTTTTGAGAAACAACTGATTGATACGTTGGGGGAATATTGTACCTATAGCACAACGGACGAAAACTCGAACCCCTGGTTTTGCAGTGGGTTCTTTTGAGAAACAACTGATTGATACGTTGGGGGAATATTGTACCTATAGCACAACTGACGAAAACTCGAACCCCTGGTTGTGCAGTGGGTTCTTTTGAGAAACAACTGATTGATACGTTGGGGGAATATTGTATAGCACAACTGACGAGAACTGGACGCAAACGGCCATACACTGCCAAAGTTAAACCACTTCAGACCCACCGTACTCTTAACCATAGCCACGGCGGTACGGTAGGACTTTTAGAGTTAATCAGTACCACCGATTAAAAGTGATGTAATGTATCGTCCCATCAATAGTCTTAAAAGGAATTTATTATTATTTCTTTGTTAATGGCTTCAGCTAAAGTAAAATTAATTTTATAAAATGCAAGTGACAGAAATCAAAATGTAAAATAACATTCACTTTTTTTATGACATTTGTATATTCTTGGTTTTGGCAACAACAGTAAAGCACCGGTTAGGCCAACAATTCGTCTTTCGCCTTTAGTTTGTGACCTCAAACACAAGCTAAAGGCGAAAGACGAATTGTTGGCTTTTCTTTAGAAAAAAAATAGAGGTAGTTGTGCTATGGGGAATCAGAGTGATTTCTAAGTTTCCTATGACTTAACCAGTTGGGCATAGTAGTTGTGCCATGGATCAGTGTTTGGTTCGTTGGTACCTCAATTGTGTAATAGGCAATCAAAAGTACCCATGGCACAACCAGTTGATCTTGTAAGTAGTTGTGTCATCGGTCAAACTTTAAGACTTATTTTTGAATCCTTTCATTAAAAACGTCTTATAGAAGAGGCGCATTATATTTATTATAGTATTATCAGTAAAATAAACTCCGAACATACTTTTTCCAATCTGTTCTCATTCAGTGCTAAAATAAAATAAAAAAATGTCAATCATCAATCTGTCATCAATCAAAATTGTAAAATATAGGCAAATTAAATCCATTTTAATCTGTATTGTTTTAAGCAACTAAGTATTCACAACATGGTCACGAGTCGTATACTTTTAGTAAAAAGCGCGTTGTTTGGCTAATTTTTTTATAAATGCATACTTTACGCCCTACTTGGAATACAATGGTTTCTACTTAGCAATAACAGAACAAAATGTGTATTATTTGTGTCAGTTTAGCGGCCTGTATAAGCGCTTATCGTATGGCAAAATACACGGCAATTTATGATAGCTTTGCAGTATTATTATATCAGATAATCGATGTGTTAAAATTTTACCAAAAAACTGAATTTAACAAGAAAATATTCTAAACCAAAAAATGCACTAAGAAGTAAATAAACCAAACCATCGTAAACATTTTTTTGTTTATTTTACCTTGACAAGGGAAAATGAGAACAACAGGAACGTAGTCGAAGCGAATTAAATACGCATTTCATAATTACAAATTTATGAGAAAATGTGCGGGATTCGAACCCGTGTCCATCCACACCTATAGCTAATAAATGCGCTAGTAGAGATAACTCAAATACTACTCGTCAGATGACAATCAAACTTAAATGGGACCACATGACAAGCTTTCGCATATAAAAAAATCATCAAAGCTGGTACACCCTGTAAAAATACATGAGGTAACGGACAAATAAAATGCAATTGAACAGAGGACCTCCTCCTGTTTTTGAAGTCGGTTAAAATCCTTGTCTCAACTCTTATTCACCCAGCGTGTGCTATGCGTGGGAATCACCTAATACGTCCCGTGATGTGCCGGGTTTGAATTGCACAACACAAATCTTCCTGTGGTAGACAGAGGAACACATAGAGTAATATGGTCTCCTCATCTTAATGCTAGTCTTGAAAAAAAACTTTGTAGTGTCCCGTACCTCAAAAGGAAAAAACGGAACCCTCCGTCTGTCTGTCAAGACCCTTTTTTCTTAGGAACGCGTGCATGGAGATGTTGTTTATGCTGCAAATTTTCGACACTCGCAAGGGAATCATAACCTACAGGGTACTTCCCGTGACCTCAGAATATTGAAATTTGGTATGATGCAACGTCTTAGAGCACAAATAAAGTAAAATTGCGGAACGCATACATTTTAAGTTACGTCATAAAATAAAAATATATTGAATCATTTTAAAATGCTATGAATTGCATTTAGCAATAAACTTTACTAACATCACTTTTACTTATATACCAACAGGGTTGTACGGAACCCTCGGTGCCGAGTCCGACTCGCACTTGGTCGGTTTTTCATAATAAATAAGTCAGGGTGTAGGAATGTCATTTCTTACATTAGTGTAAACTGTAAAGCAAGCTGAAGGTCGCACAGGGGCTGTGGCAGGAGTGCTTAAATGTTCATGTTCTTAGACGGCGTTATTTATTGTAAATAAAATCATTTAGGAACGGTGAAGTAAACCTAATGAATCGTTTTGGTTCTATCCTAAAAAGGTTACCTATTTTAACTAAACTATTTATATTTTAGTTATAAACTGATTTTACTCAATGTTTAAATGATTAAGCAAAATTGACATATTTTGTAACCCAACCGCTTCACTTGTCAATTTTATAGTTGGGTATCGTTCGAGGCATTAATAATTAAGTTACAAACGTAAAACCGCTGGCGCTCTATACCTCAGTTCAATCCATATAATAAATTATTATATTCAAATAAGATGCAAAATAAACTTTATAGCTATGCAAATAAAAGAACATTTACACGAGTAAATCGCGAGTTAGTTATTTATGTGTATGCAAATGATGGTATAAATTAAACATTCGTTAGAGGATGAAGTTGTCTCCGGCTGTCAGATAGGCAAGAGTTGAGGTTCAGACATCGCATAAGTTGTAGGCTATGTGACCTTCCATACATTACAGAAAATAGATTTGGAAATTGTGGCTAGTTATGGTTGAAGGTTGAAGAAACCAAATGCTAAAATATATAGTAATTGATTACAAAATCACAAATATATGATAGGAAAAATTTAATTCATGTGCGGGATTCGAACCCACGTCCATCCATCCCAATACGACGGTTAAAGAACGATAGGAAAGATTCGAGTTATGACGTCATGTCATGTTAGCTCAATTGGTTAGAGCATACCCCGGCTCAAGGGCTGGATGGACGCGGGTTCGAATCCCGCACATGACTTAAATTTTTCCTATCGTATATTTGTGATTTTGTAATGTAATCCGCATAGCAGGAGTTATTGCAAACCTAACAATAAAAAATAAAATATATGGTAAGTAATTGATTCTATAAATTTAGTTATATTGATGAAAACGTTACATTCATATATAAAACAAATAGGTCTACACTCTACAACAACGTTATTGATTTGAAAGATAGCAATTTACTTTTTCAAAGTAACTCACCAAGTTGCCTATGTACATAAGTGAGTTGTTTGTTGTTTTATATTGTTTTATTTTCCAATAAATGTTGAATTTTTTTTTTTTACGTGGGCTCTTTTACAGTTCAAAGTTACAGACTTTTCACTCTGATAATAGAGTAGTGTTTTATAGTAGGTACCCTAACAAGTACAAATTTATGAATAAAAATAAAAAACCCGACTACAAATTCTTTATTTTAGTTAAGCGTTTTATCGTTCCATTGATTTTCCTCACAATATGGCGTCTAAGATCTACCAGTTAGGTTTTTTTTACTTTTTTATACCTAGTGTTATCTGCGCTACCAAGACAAATCTATTTATATATTATACACTAGCGGCCCGCCCCGGATTCGCATGGGTATTTAACAAATATATATATATATATATATTATTATACATAAACCCTTCTATTTGAGTCAGGTTACTAAGAAAAGAGAATAATAAAGAATATTTGAATATAATTATTTTAATGACCTTTTTTTTTGTTGTTATGTTTTCATTTATTACGTTTAATTTTTTGTTTTATTTTAGTAATAAACTCTCCTATGTCCTTCCCCGTGTCTCGAACCATTTCCATACCGAATTTCATACTAATCAGTCCAGTAGATCGGTTATCGAGCAAAACCATTAACCTCTTTTTGCACAGTTGGATAAAAACTATCCTATGTCCTTCCCCGTGTCTCAAACTATTTCCATACCAAATTTCATCCTAATCGGTCCAGTAGATCGGTTATCGCGCAAAACCATTAAGCTCTTTTTGCGCAGTTGGATAAAAACTATCTTATGTCCTTCCCCGTGTCTCAAACTATTTCCATACCAAATTTCATCCTAATCGGTCCAGTAGATCGGTTATCGCGCAAAACCATTAACTTCTTTTTGCGCAGTTGGATAAAAACTGTCCTATGTCCTTCCCCGTGTCTCAAACTATTTCCATACCAAATTTCATCCTAATCGGTCCAGTAGATCGGTTATCGCGCAAAACCATTAAGCTCTTTTTGCGCAGTTGGATAAAAACTATCTTATGTCCTTCCCCGTGTCTCAAACTATTTCCATACCGAATTTCATCCTAATCGGTCCAGTAGATCGGTTATCGCGCAAAACCATTAACCTCTTTTTGCGCAGTTGGATAAAAAACTGTTCTATGTCCATCCCCGTGTCTCAAACTGTTTCCATATCAAATTTCATCCTAATCGGTCCAGTAGTTTCAGAGCCTATTCAATGCAAACAAACAAACAAACAATCAAATTTGTCCTAGTTATTATATTAGTTTAGATTAATATCGGTTGAGCCGTTTAGAATTTATGGTGGAATAAAGAAACCCCCAAACATACATGCATACATACATGAGCCCTGAAAACTTATCACTCCTTTTTTTGTCCAGTCGTGTAAAAAGGATGCTATTAACATAAGATAATTTATATAGGTATTGATACCATAATTTGCACGCCTTGCAGGTTCAGATATAGATCAACACATAATTTTAACATAAGACCTGTTTAATGTACCTATATCTAGCAAATAAATAATTTGAATTTGAATATATCAAGAAAACTTTGCATGGTGGTAGGGCATTTTGCGAATGCCCGCCTGGCTAGCTACCACCCTCAAGTAGAAAATCTGTCGCCAAGCACCTAGCGGTGTGTTCCGGCAGCTGTCCTTGAGAGCCAGTACTTCTAGGTTAGCCTGAACAACATCTTCGACCACATCATCGCTTACCATCAGGTGAGATAGTGGTCAAAGGCTAACCTATAAAGCATAAATAAAAATAAAAAATAAAAAAAAAACTCTTTGAATATCATATTATTAGACTACTAAAAATTCTACACAAGCATCTGAAGGTTATTTTCATTGTCAGATATCTCATCACTCACTACATACGCATGCGATTTCCACTAAGTCTGATAATTTTTTTTATTTTTTTTTATGCCTGGTATATTAGATGTTAGCCTTTGACCACTATCTCACCTGATGGTAAGTGATGATGTGGTCGAAGATGTTGTTCAGGCTAACCTAGAAGTACTGGCTCTCAAGGACAGCTGCCGGAACACACCGTTAGGTGCTTGGCGACAGATTTTCTACTTGAGGGTGGTAGCTAGCCAGGCGGGCATTCGCAAAATGCCCTACCACCATGCTATAACGGCTGCCATCCTAAGACGACAACCGGGACCGACGGCTTAACGTGCCCTCCGAAGCACGGAAGCGCTCAGTAGTAATGTCACTAGCGGTCACCCATCCAACTCATGACCCCGCGCGACGTTGCTTAACTTTGCTGATCGTTTGAGAACAGCTAAGTAAACTTCGCTACGAGTGCTTCAAAAGCATTTCAACATGCTAGGCAAGTACCTATACAAAATTTTAAGAAAATATTCAATGTTACATTTGTATTAGTCGTGCATCTAATTTGTAACGCATCTGTATCATCATATTAAATCTTAATTTAATAAGATTATATTTATTCAGTTAAAATATTTTGTGTTCCACTGTACTATTCACCATTCTGCTATAAACATACATTTTCAGATACATAAAAGCACATAGTTGTCTGAAATAGAAATAATATTATTATTTGGAATTCTCACGACTGAGGGATCAACTCAGTTTGCTGAGTTTTTTTTTTTTTATGTTATTGTGACGCCCCACACACAACAAGCACGAGTCCCACCTGTTGTTAAGTGGACTAACCTCTAATTGCACTGTGTCCGTCACACTGAGACGTACAGTTGTTAGGTCACATGTTCCTGTAATTTTTCTGGCTCTCAAGGACTGCTGCCGGAACACACTGTTAAGTGCTTGGCGACAGATTTTGTACTTGAAGGTGGTCGCTAGCCAGGCGGGCATTTGCAAAAAGCCCTTCCACCATGCAGTGAAGCTCAAGCCCGCGGCGGGATTCGAACCATGGACCTGCTGCACGGCAGTCCATCATCCATCGATGGTTAAAGAATGATAGTAAAGATTTGAGTTATGACGTCATGTCATGAAAGTTCAATTGGTTGAGCATACCCCGGCTCAAGCGGTGAATGGACGCGGGTTCGAATCCCGCACATGGCTTAATTTTTTCCTATCGTTTATTTGTGATTTTGTAATGTAATCTGCATAGCAGGCGTTATTGCAAACCTAACAATATTAAAAAAATATATAATAGGAGTTTTACACTATATTATATGATGAAAAATCTGCCTTTTTATGCACGACAATTATACCTAAAGAATGTTATTATCAGTGGGCATATTTTTTTAGTAAGTTAAATGTAACTATATTGTTATCGAATTCTAATTGTTGTTGAATGCAGTTCTTTTCCGTGGTTCCATTGGACGTCCCACTGACGGGACGACGGACAAAAATCATTTAACCGTAGACCCATTGGCCAATGGAACCACAGAAAATAAATTTTACTCCAAGGCTGCATGCGTTGTTGAACACTGTAAGTGCAGCTAGTTTATATTATAAATAAATAAATAGAAACGCTGTACAATTATAGAGTTATAAGTAGCTAAGTATAAATATATATATCTTCTCTGTATCCAAGTAATTGCCAGCTAGATCCTAGTTAATCGACAGAGCTTTTCAAACAATCTGTTTGGTTGTCTAAGGTACTTTCTTAAATAACATCTAAGACCGCTTGCACGCCATTTAGCAATTTTTTTGTTTTTGAGAACAAAGATACCTATTAAGTAAAAAGGCATTCCAACAGAATGGCTTACATTAATGATCTGAATTTTGGCAGTGCATGCTAGAATCACAACTTATTTGGTACATTCGGTACTTAGATACTGCTTATCAGCAAATAAATCATTATTATCCAAACAAATATAATAGGTTCTTTTTAAGAAAAATTTGTTGATCGACTAAAGCATTTTTTTTCAGCTGGAATTAAACATACAATTTTGTCCAAAACAAGTTTTCTTTAGTGTTTTAATTATTAACCCCCTTATTTATAAAAAAAATCGCTATGTAGTTGCTAAGTAATGGATAACTAAACAGTGTTTAAGTAATGTTTAAATATTTCTTACTTATAAACGCTACATAGCACCTGTTTAGCAAAGCAATGGATAATGAGGTCGAACGTATTTTAAACTGACAACATTGAACTAAAAGGTATTATGCATGACCTAAATTGCCAAATAGCATGTATCTAGTGCTAAATATCTTGAAATTAAAAAGTAAAAATAATATTTTTGGTTGTACATATTTTGAGATGTACTGGAGACTTCTGTAGCGGGTTTTTATTTTTTCAATATGGTAAATTCAAAGTGTAATAATATTATATGAGTTATATTGGCCAGCAACCGATTCCATTGCATAATTGGAAAAGCACCAGGACGGTTTTCTAGGCATTTCAGCGGGTTCAAGTCCCGCTGAAAGTTATCTTTTTCCATCCGAAATTAATTCTATGCCCGATTATGTCTACGCATTTCTTTATATACAATTAAGAATATTTCGACTCCTAAAATGAAATGTTTATTGCTGAACTAAATCCACATCTATGCTGAAATTCGCAAATAAGTACTCAATTCTGCTTTGAAATTGAATCTCTAGTTATATTATTTACGTCTTCTTACCGGTATTCTATAACTACTATATGAATCTTCCTACCCTAACAAGGATTATATATACCTACAATTATTAGGCTAGGGAGATATATCCCCCTTATGTAGGGTCAGAATATATATCTCTGCTATATCAATACAAAGCAACAACATATTTAAAATATTCGCTAACAATGCATAGAACAACACGAGAACAAATATGTAAAAAGTTTTGACTTTGATTTTATAATCTACAACCAACTTTATTAGTAGCAGGTATAGTATACCCGCTACCTTTCCGGCCAAAATCGAGACATTAAGATTGTATGGAGAACTGTTTTCCACACAATGTTCAGCAACACCCTACTCACGTCAACGTGAATAGTGGTATAATACAGTAAAACCTACACCACTCATTAAGCGCATCGTTTCCCAAGTTACCTTTAATACATCCAATAGAAATATACGAGTGTGGCACAATCCTTATATTCTTAATTTAGGAACTGTATCGCGGTATACTCTTCAATAAGATCACGAAAAGTAGGTAGGTTATGCATAACATTTATTTCATCATCCAATGTATGTTTCTACTTGCTATATTTTTTCCAATTTATTAACAGAGTATGTCGTGTTTATAGTTTTTTATGTCTCCTTGACAATTAACTCAATAGTAACTAAATCAGCTGATTAGAAATAAGGGCGCACTCTTGCTACTTAAAATTTTAAACAAGGGTCGGACGGTGTTTAAATTTACAGCTGATTTAAGCAGTACTTAGGTACTGGATAAAGTTATGTATAATTTTTTTATGAATAAGGAATTTTGCTAATCAGCGGCTAAGTAATGCTTAAAATTTAAGTAGCGTTTATAAGTAAGGTTGTTAGTCTTTAATGAAAAGGCAATAAAACAAAAGACTGTGATGAAAGATCAAAATAAATTTCCACATTAATTCATTTTTTATATAATAACCTACCATTTATGGCAAACTTAATCTGGTATGTGTCTGTTTTTGCTGTCAATTTATAAGCTTATTGTTAAGCTATATGAAACTCGACACCTGCTCATTTCGCTACAAATAAGCTATAAGTATCTTCATAACGTGACGATATTTTGGCTTATATTGTCCTTTATTGAAAAGGGTCCTGTAGACACATTCTCCTTTCTTCCAAGGTCATCAGCACAATGGTCACGTTCCACGCACCTTGCGGACGTGAGGCCACATAAATAATGCTGGTTAGGTCGGTCGACGTGTCTACAGACAAACTTCTGAAGTGATACATGTCATACATACTGACTGTGAGAGATATATTTTACGAATTAATTTCAGAAGATAAAATGGCCGGATATAAATAATTCAAGATATCCATTCGCAGCGTAGTACAAGGTATTTATAAAATCTTCACGTAAATAAATTGTTCACCGGAATCATATCGGAATTTTATACTGCAAGTATAGTTATATACCTAGTGGGTGATCAGACACCACACTCTTCTCGTGATTAAATAATAATAATAAACCATTTATTTCAGGCAACTTAGCATTATAAATAACACAGGCCCATATAAAATATATACCTTAAACTAACATATATAATAATTTATGTAACTATTGTTTTTCGGCTGACGCGATGCGTGAAGCGTCAGGTATCCGACCGAGGAAACGCCGGAACTTGACACCCTTCGGCCAAAATTCAGCTTCCATGAAGGTTTGCAGTTCGCGAGTCGGCACTCTCACCACAAATGATTTGAAGGTCACATTGTGACGAGACTCCAATCGCTGAACTCTCAGTTTCATGTTAGTTTTGAGCGCGATGTACTCCACCAGGTCTTCAACTGTTAAATGCGTAAATAATATATGTATAGTGCTGTAGGAAACAAAATTTACAGGTTACGTATATAAAATATTGCCGTGTCTATCTAATATATGACTCTAATAGGTATTGCAACAGATTTTCTCCTTGAGGGTGGTAGCTAGCCAGGTGGCATATGTCCGGCGTGGGAGATTATGCCTCATAGCATTGGACGTCGCAATCTTTTAAATTTCACAAACCACCATCCTAGCTATTCTTGTTAATGAAGTGTGAAATAGACCCTATAAAACAGCAATTATATTAATTGTTGCGATCGTGATGTACTAAAATACTTAAACAAAAAACGTAATAAGTATTACCTACATTATAACCGACGGCAAAAAATCTCGGTATATCCGTGGCATCGACCAAAAATATCCAACAAAATATAATTCTACGTAAACTGGGTTGTTTCTCCGTTGATCATATAAAAGCAATTCTGTCGACAGTTCCGAGAGGATATTGACAATCGCGGTGCGTTTATTCAAAATCGAATGGCTCGAGGAAAAAGCCAATGTTACTCTCCCGTTTGCAATAACAATGTGTATTTACCTAACACTATCGCAAAAGGTTAGATATGTACCTTCGTATGAGCCATTAACATCCATACTTACTTTTTTTACCGGCGGTATGCCTTTATTAACAAAATACTACAACACTACAGCTACTACAATAAAAGCACTTTGTCTAATGACTGCCGCGCTGCAGGTCCATGGTTCGAATCCCGCCGCGGGCTTGAGCTTTTCACCGCATGGCCGTGGAAGGGCATTTTGCGTATGCCCGCCTGGCTAGCGACCACCATCAAATAGAAAATCTGTCGCCAAGCACCGAAAGCTGTCCTTGAGGGCTAGTAATACTAGGTTAAGCCTGTTATAACCTTAGACCACAACATCACTTACCATCAGGTGAGATTGTGGTCAAAGGCTTACACTACAATAAAAAAAGCACTGAAACAACCTACAAGTCATTGTAGCTCACAGGCAGTGCTAATGCTTCAGCCCATTACCAGTTGGCTGCGTGCCAAGCATGCTGGCAGCATCCGTTGAATTGCAATGCTTATTTGTTGAGCCAAATAGGTTTGTTGAGCCGCCTAGTTCGTAGTATTGTGTTAATAAAAGCATACCACGGGTAAACAAAAATAACAAATATAATAATATTTCTCAATCGTGCGCTCGAAGAGTCAAGACCTCCTGAGGATGCTTCATGTAAAAACAAAACCGCGTCGTTCATCGCGTCGTCGTAAATTCTTCCGGTTAGGCTGCGTGGCGTTTGTGACATCGCTTTGGATAACAGTAAAATTAGGCAGAATTGTCACTAGATATTTTTTTATATTTAAAGTATATTTTCTAACATATTAATTTAATGCTTTCTTAAAATATTTATTTTTATTTATTTATTTAAGATGCACCAGCAGTGTACATATTAAAAAATACATTTTATAAATAGTTTCTTACCAATTCATGATTTATATTATATTTATTTTTATTATAATTTTATTATTACAATATTTCAAAATCACAAATATACGATAGGAAAAATTTAAGTCATGTGCGGGATTCGAACCCGCGTCCATCCACCCCTTGAGCCGGGGTATGCTCTAACCAATTGAGCTAACATGACATGACGTCATAACTCGAATCTTTCCTATCCTTCTTTAACCATCGTATTGGGATGGAGCTACATCTATAGTACCACTTGCGTTGTACTACCAACAAGACCAATTTTGCAATTGGTTTTATACTTGTAAATGATGACAGGCATGGCAGGCGTTATTGCAAACCTAACAATATTAAAATTACAATATTTGTTATAATTAACGTATTTTTATTAGGTTGATTCAAATTTTCGGTCTGGTATAAAACCGCGTTGACATGATCAGAATAGAGTATATACTGTATCAGCCGGATTGTCCACTGCTGAACACAGCCTCCCTCATTAAGGGGGGATTTGCCATAATCCCCACGCTTGGCAGGCGTCTTGGGGATCGTAGTATAAGATAACAATTCCTCAGCTGCTGCTCACCTTCCGGTATCTTTCCCGCCGCCTCTTATGACACCCACGGGAAGAGATGGACATTCTAACCCGGCACCCACGGGCTGTAGTAGAGTATACTCTGTTAATTTTGTTCTGGACAGTGTCCATACGGATGCTGACTCTGACGTTACTCGTACAGTGTCAACATGGAATGTAAGTAGAGCAGAGTGTACATGTTCTCATGGTTGACACTATACATGTAATAGTCAATAATAACAAATATTTTCAAAATATTTTATGAAAACATCAAATTAATATTTTAATATAACACTTAAAAAATACAAAAATATATCTAGTGACAATTCCGCCTAATTTTCCTGTTCAGCCGACGTGACGTCACAAACGCCACGCAGCTAAACCGGAAGAATTTTCGACGCGTTTCGCTTCTACACGTAGCATCCTGCAGGTGGTCTTGACTCCTGAGGACATAAGATATATTTTTGAATTTTTTAAGTGTTTTATTAAAATATTAATTTGATGTTTTCATAAAATATTTAAAAAATATTTGTTATTATTAAATATGGATTTCCGCAAAGTAACGCCTGAATCTATTTTTTATTACAAGTAATAGTTAGTACACTGATCATTTCAACGCGACTTCAACGAGCGAAATGTACGCCGATTAAATTAAAAGTATTTGCTTCTGAGCGTTAAGCTTGCGGAAAGCCGTGTGAAGTTTTACGACTTTTTGAGGTCGTTATAAATATCACCGATGATAGATAGATAGATAATACTTTATTCTTACACCACATAATACATGAAATTTCTCTGTTTCATTTACAATTTACAATAATAGTGTTACAATGGGCGGCCTTATCACTTAAAGCAATCTCTTCCAGGCAACCTTTGGATGGAGTGGATCTATAAAACCGATTATAAAGGAGTGTAAGCATTACTAGTATATAGCACATAAATAAAAAAGAAAAAGGAAGTAAGTATTGATTTTAAATTTAACACATGTACATACTACATGAATTAAATAATAATTACCGACGATCGTTAGATCAGATATTATAGACATCATGTCGTAAGATTAGCCAATCAGGAGTCTCTATATGGTCTATCTATATGACGGTCAACCTTTTTTCATCAGTCCCCTCATTCTCTAACAAAATGGTGATGGAGATGAACTTAATTTTGGTATAATTTTTACATTATCATAGTAAATGAAGTTCAAATTGCAAAATGAAGACAATTTTCACTATCATTCGAATAACATAATAAGGCCTAGATCAGAGAATGTTCAGACTGAGCAATATGGAAAAGTTACAGATTACTTTGTAAGAATTTGACATGTAATGACTACAAAAACGGAGTACATACTTATTAAACATAAAAATGTCCGGTGCAGATCAATTAGGAGTTTGTAACGGAAAATAAAACAAAATAATGAAAAATAAACTTAATAAAGTTCGATCTGAATGTGCGTTGCGCACGTGGCGACTACAAACCATTTTTTGTTCGAAAACCGCGAAAATTAGAGAAAGTAATTCTTCTATTATTTCACACGGACACGATTGGCAGCTTTGAAATTTTTTGCCGTTGTAATTGGTCACATTTTAGCGAACATTAGACTTGACATTTCAATACGGTTGTGGGATCCAACTGGCGTTGCCTGATCACTCAGACACATGATGACCAGTCCAGTCATGACACTTGACTTAAGAGTCGCAGAAGAGAATCACCTATAGGTAAACATAGTTGAATAAGAGCCTGGGAAATAGGGCAACGCCTTGACACCCCTGTTACCTTAGGCAGGAACTGCTTAAGAAGAAGACTTCAGCAATACGGTTGAGAAGTTTCGAAAAATCATTTCAATACTGCTGCGATTCTGATTTTTTTACTTATTAATTAAGCAGTTATGAAAATAAAACAGCGTGGATTGCTTGCAAATTTTCCCCTGGTCCTCTAAAAGAAGTACACCTCCAAAGTGACCATAATCAGGAAATAGCCTCCTTAAACAAGGAACGCACTCATGAATTAGTATAGCACTAAACGTCAAGTCTACATAACGTCAGTTTTATTGAAGTACTTATGTAACTTTACTCGTATAATGCAAAGAACGAGGAAGAGAGAGTGAACGTAACTTGATATTTATTGGTTCATTAAGATAGCATTTGTTTGGATATGTCCCCATTAAAAGCTCATGAGAACAATTTATAAAGTTAGATGCTTTACAATAAGGTTAAGTAACAATTTTTGTGGAACATATTGTGAATTGGATAAATGTAGGAAAACAGAAATGCTTTTAAAATTGAAACCAAAGCTTGCAAACCTGTTGTGCGCTTAGAACAACATGGACTTCCGCCGTGCCAGTATTAGAGCCTGTAGTATCTACTACTTACTCTACGAGTAATTTCAAATTTAACCATTCTACTTACGAGTGCAAAAGTCTGAAAGTAAAATATATTGTGTTCTTTAAAAATTTATCATGTAGGTTCTTTCGATCAATGGAATAAATAAAAATTATCAGCCTAGTACAAGTTGGACTCGTACAACTCATGCAGAAAAGTATAAAGCTTTGTTTACTTGTTCATAGAAAAATGCCGCGTAATTGTAAAAGGCAAGTGTAGAAAAGGCGTGGAGCTCGGGATGAAAGCTCAATGATTAAGGCTTTAGATGCATTGAAAGCGGGAATGGCATATAGAACGGCGAGTCAAGAATTGTCTGTTCCCGAATGTCTCTGAAAAGACGTCCAAAGGGTAAAAATAAAGAGGCTGTAGGTGGAGTGAAATATTTGGGCGACATAAGACCAGTGTTCACTTTCGCGCAAGAACGTGAAATTGTAAGAGATATAAAACAGATGGAAACAATTTAAGCAAAGCTATTTGTCGTTTGGAAAATATTTCTATATATTGGAGCCCCCCCTAAAAACAATTTAATTGAATTCCTATTCCAACAGACATTTTTGGGTTTGACACAAAATATTTAAATTTCAGGTAGAAAGGTAAGTACGAACCCTAAAAGCAAACATATCTAATCATTCTGCTAGATGACATAAAAACTCATTTAACAGCATTACACAGCCACAAAGGATATCTTTAAATAGTTTAAATAATCAGGTTCCAACTATTGTGATACAGGTCAATGAACTCCGTAAAAAACTGTTAAAATTGGAAATCGCAAAAACCGTATCGAATGGCCACTCGTTTAATTACCAAATGTCACGACATGCTCTCACACAATAGACGCCAATACAAATAAAAAATATACTCTTAAAACTATTGCCATAAAATGCGGGTCACAATTTTGTAATTATTATCCGGATTCAATGGAAAAAAAAACGAAATGACTTCCAAAAATAATAAGTATGAAATAACTTGTTGAATCAGTACCATACTGATTTAAATCTTTAGCCTCACATTACCATGATCATAGATAAATGAACAGGACAAGATTGCTAACTCCTTGTGTACGTATCAATGGTTCACAAAATGTTGTTAGATGTCGCCACATGGTTCGATAGAAATAAAATTTGTTCAAAATAGACATAATATTGTCTTTTACTGTTCTAATTCTTTATAATTATATATTAAGAGAATCAAAATACACTTTTTGTATATCAAATTATATCTTTTTGGTAGATTAGTATATTTTTATTTATTAACATATTTTGTATGAGAAAATATCACTATGATATTTTTAGCACGATTGAACCCATGAATGATTTAGGAAGTTAGAGGAGAATGTAGTTATACCGAGTTCCGGTAGATGGCACATATTTGAATATTAGATTTGCCAGACTGTAAGAAAGAATCTCAAATATAGAATATAGCTAATTATATATAGCTAAGCCGTCAACAATTAACCTAACGATGTGTTTGAGTAGCCGTTCTTGAGAGCCATAATGTCGTATCGATTTCAAAATCTGTCTCTAAGCACAAAATAAAAACTCTAAGCTAATTTACGAGGGAATCATGGTTCTGCCAATTCTTTTTTTTTGTTATTGTGACGGGACAAACAAGAGGGCCACCTGATGTTAAGCGGTATCCTCTGCCTATAACGGATGCATTTCATCACAAGTGACGAACTGCACTGGGCCTATCACCTTGAGACATACTTGTTAAGTCTAATTTGCCTGTAATTTCACTAACTCTCAAGGAATGCTGCCGGAACACACCGTTAGGTGCTTGGCGACAGATTTTCTAGTTTAGGGTGGTAGCTAGCCAGGGGGGAATTCGCAAAATGCGCTACCACCATGCGGTAAAGCTCAAACCCGCGGAGGGATTCGAACCATGGACGTGCTGCGTGGCAGTCAATAGCCAATGCCACTGAGCCATCATTGCTTCAATTCTGGTAGGTAGAACACAATACATTTGAAATGAAAACTCTCCCATTTCGTAATTTTTACTGTAGTCTAAAATGTAGGATCATTTTCAATTCTGTCAAATTCCATGCCGTTTGGAGTCCCAATAACAAAATAACAGTATTGCCGCATTGTTATTTTCAGTTGACCTTGTACTTGGAAATAATAGTTATGCGTATTTTTTAAGTTTTATTCCATCTGCAATAAACATGTAGCTCAAAAACATTTATGTTTATTTGGCCCAAAAGTTGTAGACTGGGTTGGTAATATTTGTACTGTAGCCGCCCGATCACATCGGCCCATAATCTTATTAAAAGGTAAATAGGTAGACATACCTACTCTTGTATCTGACACGGTGATATTATTATAATGTGTTACAGTTTTATGATTTATCAAATTATCTAACAGCTGAATGGCGTATAGCCACTATTTCACATGTTTGTGAGTGATTACTTGTTCGAGATTTTCGAGAATGATAAGCGGACTACTACCGGAACACACTGATAGGTGCTTGGTGACAGATTTTCTATTTGAGGGCTGTAGCTTGATGGCAGCCGTTATAGCATGGTGGCATTTTGCGAATGCCCACCTGGCAAGCTCAAGAAGAAAATCTGTCGCCAAGCACTTAACGGTGTGTGCCGCTATGTGTCCTTGAGAACCAGTAATTTTGCATAAAGCTGAAGGTAAGGCATTTAGCGAATGCCCGCCTGCCTACCTACCATCCTGAAGAAGAAAATCGGAGAGTCGAATAGATGCATAGGTACCTACAGTACTTATGCATGTATTCGGCGCCAATATAACAGAATAACTGGAGTGTGCTAGCACGCCGAGCGCCGGCGGTCTCGTGGTGCGCGGCGGACTTCGTTCGTTGCCTGGCAACGGCGAGTAAAGGTCACACTACATGCTGCTTGTGGGTTTAGAAATTGCGCGTTTGACGAAAGAATATCTACATCCCCCCGCACCCCTTGTTATAAATTGTGATTTTTGATAAAAGCCTGATGTTAAGCGGACTAACCTCTACCTATAACAGATACGAAGTGCTCGTAGCGAAGTTCACTTAGCTGTTCTCAGCCGATCAGCAAAGTTAAGCAACGTCGCCCGCGGTCATGAGTTAGATGGGTTAGTGACATTACTACTGAGCGTGCACGTGCTTCAGAGGGCACGTTAAGCCGTCGGTCCCGTTTGTCGTTTTAGGATGGAAGTCGTTATAGCATGGCGGTAGGGCATTTTGTGAATCCCGGTCTGGCTAGCTACCACCCTCAAGTAGAAAATCTGTCGCCAAACACCTAGCGGTGTGTTCAGGCAGCTTTTTTTTTTTTTTTTTTTTTTTTATTCGTTATAGGTTTGCGTTTGACCACACCCTGCCTGATGTTAAGCATTGATGTGGTCTAGGATGGAGCACGCTTACCTAGAAGAAACCTATTTACTCTCGATTTGAAGACACCCATATTGTATTCATCGGGAAAGACTGACCACGGTAAGGAGTTCCACTCTTTCGCAGTACGCACGAGAAAAGTGGAAGCGAAGCGCTTCGTACGAGTCTTCGGAATATCAACCATGTACGGATGGCGCCTCCCCGTTTGTCTGGACGTCCGATGGAAAAAGGGTGAGGGCGGAACCAAGTCGTGCAGTTCTTGTGCACATTCACCGAAATGTATCCGGTAAAAGACCGATAGACAAGCGACTTTACGGCGGTGCTCAAGGCTTTGCAGCCGAGACTCCTTCAGAAAGTCGCTGCCTATTACCCTCCTGGCGCGTCTCTCAATCGACTCCAGTGCCTCAAGTTGGTATTTGGCAGAGCCGTCCCAGAGGTGAGAGCAGTACTCAACACAGGACCTTACTTGCGCTTTGTACAAAGTTAGCATCTGTTCCGGTGTGAAGTACCGTCTCACCTTTGAGAGGATACCAAGTTTCTTGGCGGCTAACTGAGCCTTTGACTCGATATACGAGCCAAAGTTTAGAGTCGATGATAGAGTGACACCGAGGAGGTCTAGGTGGTCTGTGACGGGCACAGATACATCTCGGAAAGTTGGAGACAGTTGAAATGGTCTCCTTTTAGCGGAGAACAAACACGCCTGGGTCTTATTGGCATTGAACTTAACCAGGTTGGCATCGCCCCAGTCAGAGACTGCCTTAAGGGATAAGTTCAAGCGTTCGACCATAGCTTCTCTGAGTCTCTGGATTTCTGGCTCACTGGTTCGTGCGGTAGATGTATAGCTCTCTACAACCGTGCTGTCGTCTGCATACCCAAAGGTACCGGGCTTTAACAGATCGTTGATATGCAGCAGGAAGAGCGTCGCAGAGAGCACTGACCCCTGGGGAACACCGGCATTGATACCCATTTGATCTGACGAGCAGCCGTCAACGACTACTCGTAATGATCGATCCCTCAGGAAGTCCGATATCCACGCACAAAAACCAGTAGGCAGGCCGTATGCAGGAAGCTTGCTAATAAGGGCGTCATGCCAGACCCTGTCAAAGGCCTTAGAGATGTCAAGGGAGACGGCAAGCGCTTCCCCTTGTTTCTCAATGGCTTCACTCCAGATATACGTGGCATACGCTAGAAGATCCCCAGTGGACCGATTTCGGCGGAACCCGTATTGATGGTCACTGAGGAGATCATTCACTTCTAGGTATGCCAGGAGCCGGCAGTTGAGAACACGCTCCATACTCTTACAGAGTATAGACGTGATAGAGATGGGTCTATAGTTAGCAGGGTCGGCATGACTACCTTTTTTAGGCACGGGTTGCACGTTAGCAAGCTTCCATGATTTGGGCACTTTACCAGTCTCAAGAGACAGCCGAAAAAGGCGTGTTAGTACAGGAGACAACTCAGGCGCACAAGTTTTTAATACTATTGCAGGTATACCATCAGGACCACTGGCTTTATTCACGTCCAGATTGCATAGTGTCTTACGAACATCCTTTTGGCGAATATGTATGTCATTCATTACAATTTCGCTTCGAGGTAGAATTGGAGGAGTCGCAGTACCAGAATCAAGACGTGAAGACTCCGCAAACAGAGAAGCAAACAGGTTTGCTTTCTCTTCAGCGGTGTGAGCCAGCGTTCCATCAGGTTTCTGCAGTGGAGGCAGTGAGGGGCGGCAGAAGTTCGATTCAACCGATTTAGCTAGGGACCAAAACGCTTTACTACCCGTAGGGTATGAAGCAAGCTTGTTCCCTATTCGGCCAATGTGGTCAAAACGAGCCTTCTGTAAGACCTTTTTGCTGGCTTTGGCAGCCTTGTTAAAAGCTCTCTTCTTTAAGTGAATATCCTTTGCCTTGTGCTTACGAGCATCAACCCAGGCTAAGTATGCTTGATGTTTTAGCGCCTCAGCGCGTCCACATTCAGGACTGAACCATGGGCGAGCTTTGCCGGACAGTGGTACGTCAGAGAATGGAATGAAGTATTCCATTGCTAAACGCAACACATCTGTCACGGCGTTTGCACAGGCGGTAGTATCACCAGAAGAGAAGCATACAGGCTGCCACGGATAAGATGCGAAGAAAGACCGCATCTCATCCCAATCTGCTGATTTGTATCGCCACATCCGCCGGGTGCCTCGAGGGCTGGAATCGGGCGGAGAGTAGACGGATACAGATTTCACCAGACAATGGTCGGACTTACCTAACGGTGGACAAATCGACACCGAGTAACGGTCTGGATCAGTTGTCAGCAGAAGGTCCAGGCAATAGGCTGTGTGAGACTCAACATCAGGTACCCTCGTGGCTCCTTGGACCAGCTGGGTGAGATTTAACGCTAAAGCAAGCTTTCGCGTCTCTCTACCTGCATGGTTGGTGTCCTGGTATGGGTATAGCCAATCCTGGTGATGGCCATTAAAATCCCCCAGAAACACCAATTGGGCAGTAGGGTACCTCTGTTGAGCTGCGTCCGCCACCTCACTGAGGTATTCGGTGAGCCTGGTCGTCCCCTGATCTCCACTATGAGAGCGGTAAACACAAGCGTAGAGAATCTTCTCAACACCTGTGTCCACCAGCGCCCAAAGCACAGAGAACATGGGGTCTTCAAATTTTCGGAGACGCCGAATGCAGATGTCATCCCGGGCATATACACATACGCCCGCGTGTGATTTAAAGTTGTGCTCCAGGGTGTACCCTGGGTAAGTAAGGTACGACACGTCGGATGGACAACCAATCTGCGTCTCCGTGAGAAACAAAAGGTGAGGTTTATCTGTCTCCAGGTGGTAATGGACAGGAACGAGATTAGAGTGCAAGCCTCTTATATTGCAGAGGTGCACTTTCAGTGAGAGGGAGTGCAGCCGCTGTCTAAACTTTCTCATATTTTTGTTTCTGTGCATGGTGAGTTTGGGAGTAAAAAGGTTGAAAGTCGGCAGTAGAACGAGGCATCACGCCCAGTAGATCCTGCAAAACAAAACGAAACTGCACACATCGACGGGGGACTAGTCTGGAGACTGCGGGGACGCCCGAGCCCCCCCAGAAATGTCCATCGCGTCCTCTCTCCCGGTTGCCGACCGGCGTGATGGCGCATCTCTGGGATTTTTCACAGTTGGCGGGACAGCCTTTCATGAGTGGCTAAGTCACAATTGGGTCCCCTACTGACTGCGGTCGGCCAGCGGTGCACCGTGCCTCGGATCCCGCTACCCTCCGCGACTAGTCGCCCAATGCGGCCGAACGTTGTGCTTCTTATTCAGGCTACTTAGGATGCTACTGTTCTGACCCGACTTTCATACGGCGTCACTGGACAACACGCCGGAACACGACTAGGTCGTTTGGCGGCGTGACTTTGTCCAGTGGGTGGTCACTAGCCTCGGCCGAAGCCTACCACCAGTATATCATCTGTTTAGCACCACCCGGGGACCACGTGTAGGGATTCGCTCTAGGGTACTCTCCTACGGACGCGGATGACTCAGCCCCCAAAAAGCTGCCCTTGAGAGCCAGTACTTCTAGGTTAGCCTGAACAACATCTTCGGCCACATCATCACTTACCATCAGGTGAGAAAGTGGTCAACGGCTAACCTATAGAGCATAAAAAAAAGTTGTTATTACGATTGTAAGTACCTACCTACTATTGGAAGAAAATTTAAAACATACACAGATAACTTTGTCCACGTGATATTTCAAAACCAACATTATGTAAAACTTTCATTTGAGTAGGTTAGGTACTTCGTGTTCATGTGGTTGTAAATAAAATCGCTAATCTAGAAAAGATTTTACAGAAAATTTGATGCAAAATTAATAATTAAGTAGGTAATATACCTACTCATTTATATTTATGTGGTATGTATAATCATAGAATAAAATAGACATACCTATTACTTTATTTTGTGTAGAGATTTAGTGACCTACTTATTAGAAGCACTCGTAGCTAAGTTTGCTTTACCTAGGTAAAGCAACGTCCATGGATGGGTGACCGCTAGTGGCATTACCTACTAAAGAGCGTGCACGTGCTTCGGACGGTCCCGGTTGGTGTCATAGGATGCCAGACGTTACAGCATGGTGGTATAGTCTTTTGCGAATGCCTGGCTAGCTACCTCCCTCAAGCAAAATACCTGTCGCCAAGCACCTAACAGTGTGTTTCAGCAGCGGTCCTAGAGAGCCAGTAATTGTAAGGTAGCCTGAACAACATCTTTGATCACAACATCACCCACCATCAGGTGAGACAACGGTGAAAGGCTAGCCTATCAATAATACCTAAAAAAAACTAAAAGAAGGTATTTTTACACAAGTAACGCAATAACTATGATACTAAATTATTTTGGTTAATTTTATTTTTGCAATAACGCATGCTCTTCGGATTACATTACAAATTGACGAGAGGAAAAATTATAGTCATGTGCGGGATTCGAACCCGCGTCATCCAACCCTATAGCTGGGTTATGCTCTGACCGACTAGGCGACTGAGCTAACCTGACAATGAGTCATAACTCTAATTTTTCCTACGTTCTCCAACCATCCTATGGGGTGGACTCCGGCTGTAGGCGTGGATGACATGGAATCGAATCCCGCACATGAGTATAATTTTTCCTCTGTTATATTTGTAACTATGATACATATTTGCAAGGTGGTAGAGAATTTTGCGAATATGCGCCTGACTAACGACCACCCTCAAGTAGAAAATCTGTCGCCAAACACCTAACGGTGTGTTCCGGCAGCAGTCCTTGATAGCCAGTGAAATTACCGGCACACGAGACTTAAGAACTGTGTCTCAAGGTGACGAACGCAGTGCAATTCGTCACTTGTGACGAAATGCAGCTGTTATAGGCAGATGTTAGTCCGCTTAACATCAGGTGGGCCTCGAACTTGTTCCGTCACAATAACATTTAAAAAAAATGTGTCCTTGAGAACCAGTAAGCCTAGATAATACTAGATAAGATCAGTCGATATCATGCTTAGTTCTAGACCTAAAACCTCAAATAAGGAAGTGATCACCTTTGTATGGAGAAGTGACCGGCCAGTTCAAACTTAAAATAATCCTAAAATAAAATGTATGTAGGTAGAATAATTTTACATCTTATTATTTGGGTTCTTACACACTTCTTACACGACTTCTTTGCTGTTTAAATATAGATAAATATTGGTCATATATTAATATTATAATTGATTGATTAGATTATCGCTTCACCGCATCTACATCGAGGTTTGAGACTCATTAACAGTCCGTTAGATGGCATGATGTAGAAATCACACACCAACTTCAGAGTTTGAGTTGCATTAGGTGTTCGTTAGATGGCACTATAAATAAAACACTTTAGCTAATATAGTAACGCCACCTCTTTTAATAAGTCGAACTACAAGGTACCGGCGACGATAATAAGTTTTACGCGAGTTTAGTTCCTATGTAGGGAGTTAGCAATCTATCCTATAATTTTTCTATGCCATGATCAAACTTCCACAATTTATTTCATATTTTTGAGTTTTAAATATGTTTCCTTATTTTATGACTAGTTTTTCACTATTTCTATTTATGCCTACAAGATCATTCTACCTAAAGTACTGTCCACCACCGACAAGAGTTGCAATAACTAAAATTTATTTGCAATATTGGTCGCAATATTAAATTAAATTATTATGAAATAAAACTATAAAATTTAAATTAATCGTTTAAATAATCAAGGTATGCAATTTTTTCAGTTAATTGACTTTAACTAGAAAATATAACGAAATATTTTATAGTAATTTAAATGGAACCTGCTTAGTAATATACACTATTAAGCAAAAGAAGAATTATCAAAATCGATTCATAAATGGGGCGTAACAAACACATAAAACCACTAATGTTTTGTAGAATGTTGACTCGAAAACCAATATAGAATTACAAATTCCAATATACTCTTTTTCACGTGAGATCCAATACCACAGATATGAGAACATGCCGTAAATACAAATATCTATATTTTATTAAAAAAAGTAAGGAACCATGGCCTACCGAAGCTGTCAATTTTGGAGATTTTTATAAGATTTCGCCTGTAATTTCACTGGCTCGCAAGGACTGCTGTGGGAACACACCGTTAGGTACTTGGCGACAGATTTTCTACTTGAGGGTGGTCGCTAGCCATGCGGGTATTCGCAAAATGCCTTTCCACCATGTGGTGAAGCTCAAGCCCGCGGCGGGATTCGAACCATGGACCTGCTGCGTGGCATTCCATAGCCAATGCCGCTGAGCCATCACTGCTTCAAAAGATTGTCTTTGTCTGTATGTTTAAGTAGTTATGTTTTGTTAAATATTTTTTTTAAATAAAATACTACGAACTATATACAACACTACAGCTACTACTATAAAAGCATATAGCAACCTACGAATACAAGCATGCAGACTCACAGGCTGTCAAAATGGTCCAGCCCACTACCAGTTGGCAGCTTGCCCAGCGTGCTGGCAGCATTGCCCCGTTGAATTGCAGTGCTTTTGTAATGTAAGTATGTAATAGAATCAACGAAACTGAATTTTCTACTACCTAGTTCTAATTAATCTACGAAACTCGGCAATTGTGTGTAGTTATAATTATATATAATACCATATCGAACTGATTTAATTAGTGATGTAGCAGAAAGGTAGCCACTCGAACTCAATAATGGATCAGCGTATTTATTACCTACCGTGTTTGGACTTGTTGCAATCTTCATAGGCGTCATACTACGCAATCTGCCATAAATCGTGTTTTTAAATTCGTTGATTCTGTGATCAAAAATATATTGGAATAACATTAACAACACTAATAACTATACATCCATTTGAAAAATATAACGGGAGATACGGTTTTCTATTATGTCTGGCGTCTATGGGCGCATTCTAATATATTGTGCACACATTATATTTTATGGGCGGCTCGCGTGTCATGCGATTTACATATAAAAGTTTGGTGTAACGGTGACCTACGAGAGGGTCAATATATCTGTGTATTTTTTTATCTTATCTTATGTGACCACTTTTGAGGCGCCATAGACTATAAAAACGTCAATAAATTAGCATAATTGCTTTCACAAATTACGTTATTTTAAAGAAACATTCGGCCAGAAGCCCAGTAATTGTGCTATAGCTCATGTTGTCATTATATTTGTGTCCGAATCAAGAGAATAAATCACTTCGCTCGTGCCGCGTACCTGCGTCGTTCTCGACGCCACATTTGATTTCCGTAGACTCATTAATTGCTGAAATGTATTTAATTTCGCCTATGAATATTAATAGAATATTATAATTTGTTATTTATTGTGTCGCGATGTGCCGTAACTGATTTATACACGATAATTCATGAATATAAATAAATCAATTTGGAATGCAAACTCTACCAAGTTGTAATAATAACATATTTAAAAAAAATAAGACTCGATGGAAGTCTCGTATTTTCATACAAAAAGAGAAAACGTTTCTACCCCCCTAAACAATTACCGATTTTGAAGACGCTTGGTTTGATAAAGTTAATTTTATATTTCAGAAAAAAACTTAAAGAATATATGTAGTGACAATTTCGCCTTATTTTCCTGCTAAGCTGACGTGACGTCACAAACGCCTCGCAGCCAAACCGGAAGAATATTCGACGCGTTTCGATGCTACACAAAGCATCCTCAGGAGGTCTTAACTCTTCGAGCGCACGATCGAGATCGTGTTCTTTTTCCAAGTTGTCTCCAAGCGCCCATATTCACTGGTATTATTTATGATCTCATGCGATAAGAGGTGAGCCTATTGCCATCTATCGGGGGGATGTTACAAGTACTGTAAATCAGCTGCTGATGAAATAATGGTTATTTTTTATGCAAGGGTGTAAAGTCGTTATTTGGTGCGAGTAATAGGAACTTGTATTGTAAGCGTAAATAGAAGTCTGAGCGTAGCAAATGTTTCAAAGGTACAAGACGTAAAATAACTTTTCTGATAAGCGAAACACCACATTTTTCACCTCGCTAGCGCTACAAAGAGAAAAATGCTATAGGTGCATGATAAACAGATTAAATAGTACTTAAATACATGTCAATTTATTTATATTAAAAATTAAAAGACAAATTGTTATTATTAATGTTCGAATTTTAAAAATACTTTTCTACGTTAACGTATAAAAAGCAGTTTTGCACGCAGATCTCGAATGATTAACAAAACCTTTCCGAGCTAGTGAGGACAAAAATAATAGCCAGTGGTAATGCCTACTATAGGCTACAGCCATTGGTATAGCACAGCATTCTAAATTGTGTACGTACTGGCTATATAGACTGCCACCTTGGGGTCAATGGTTTAAATTCTGCTTCGTTATTTAGCTTTACCACATTATACGGACGACGTAGAGTTGGTAGGCCTCCCACTGGGCAAATGGACTGACGACATCGTAAAAGTCGCGGGTAGCCACTGGTTACAAGCGGCTACTAGCCTTTATGGGGAGGCATATGTTCAACAGTGGGCATTTTCCAGCTAATGATGATCATGATTGATCTACGCTGACTGGCAGGGCATTTTGCAAATGCTCGCCTGGCTAGGTACCCTCAAGTAGAAAATGTGTTGCCAAATAACGGTCTCCGTTTTTGAAAGCTAGTTCTCAATCAAGACAGCCTGAACAATATATCTAAGACCATACATAAAATGAGATATTCAGACTCATTTTTTGTGACGAATGAATGACGAGCAAGTCGCGCGCCTGGTATCACCTTTCCATTTCAGTGGCAGTGTTACCTATCTCTGCTTGACACTGCACTGCACCCGTTACTTTGAGACGTTAGTTCTTATGTCTTGTTCGCCAGTAATTTCACTTACTATAGTTTCCTTAACCCCTAAATATCAGAGTGTTTGCTCACTAATGCTTTGAATTTCTGACACTATACAGCGGTATCCACCAAGGCGGGGTCTTGCTTAAGGGACCTACCACCTGGTAGTTCAATAAAAGACAACATAAAAAAAAACTTGAAAATTTATGAAACTATAATGTAGTAAATAATTTATGTTATAGTTATCACCTGCTATTCAAAATAGAAGCTTATTTTTTTCCCACCAATTGTGATTTTGTAAGCCGTTTTTGCTTCGAATTACAACATCCGAATCATTTAACTTAAAAAAAACGGGGATAACGGCATCCGTACCTCCGACACAGCAATGTCAAATCAGGTGACGTCTCCTACCTAATTGAGTTTCAGTGTATAGTACCACCAACTTAACTGTGCAGTTTTCGAGGGCGCTACTGGTCATGGAAATCAACTACAAACTGTCACAATTTGAAGGAATGTTGTAGTTCTTTTTTCTGCCACCTGAACAGATAAGTTGGTGGGTCTGTATGTGCGTCTATTGCATGCTTGTCTTCAAGTCTTCATGTCTTCTAAACGTATCTTAAACAATGGAAGTGTAGCTGATGTGCATTATTCGCTTATGTAAAATTTTGCGTACACTATTTTCCTTTTTTATATAAATTGATTATGAATTAATGATATGCGTCATCATATGTATAAATTTAAAGCTAATTAAAAAAATTGTATTGTTTAAATATCATCTAATAGCCTGTGGATGCCGCTCCTTCAAGCACGAAAGGCTGAATAAAAAGAAAAAAAACGATATATGACTCACTTAACCACGGTAGTGAATTAGATGAGCGAGTCAATAAGTTAATAATAAAGCTCCGCTCGTGATTCAAAAATTTCCTTTCCTTGTGATTCTGTACATTTTAATTAGATTATCTAGTGGCATTACTTTGTCATAATATTATAGCATTGAAAGACTAGCTATATCCATAAAACAAATAACTTCTATATACGGGCCGTAAAATGGAAGAAGATTGTCGCAGGCGTGACAAAGACATCTCAACTAAAATGTGACTGTTCTGTGCTTAAACTTTAGTGACTTCAGCAACTCGTAAATTTGTCGCACCAGATTGTAGGATCCTCACGTTTATATGAACGAGCTCCACCGCCCGGTCCGTTAATTCATTTATTTTGAAATGTTCTAGAATTTAAACTCCTTTCATATAAAACGGTACTTGACCTCTTGTGTCACTTTGGAAATTACAAACACTCTTTTATGACCTTTACTACTTAGCTGAATACTGAATGACGATATCTGCTAATGGGGTTCTGAGCCAAAGATTTATATTATACTGAATACCATCTATTGATTCATGATCGCCAAGTACACCTCTTTACTTGTGATTGTATTTTTTTGCCAAACATTTAATTATTTGAATTTATTTTTACTTGCTGCGCCTGAATAATTAGTATAAGTGTAATTAGTACAAGTGCGGAAAGAATGTTATTGTAAACGAGAGGATAATGTTAGAAACCTTAAACACAAACCACAGTCCCAAATTTATGTGTCACACGACGTTTTTAAATATTATTATGGAAAATTAAGAGTATATTAATTATAGTGCTGAGTAAGAATGTGAAAGGAAGGGGTAGAGGCAGACCGAATAAGGGATTGAAGGATTTCGTGAAGAAAATAATGTGTAAATGGGTGTGTGTGTTTTCGTTTGTGTGTGAGTGTGTGTGTGTTTGTGTGAGTATGTGTGTGTGTGTGTGTGTGATTACGGAAAATAGAGCTAAGTGGAAGAAGAAACATAGTGTGCATACACTGCATAGAATATTATTATTGTATTTAAAAGAAGTTCCATAATTTCAATTCCAATCGATACAGTCTCAAACGTGTAAGGTGAAACTTCAATTAAGGAAGTAGGTTGGTAACAACTTCTAGGGGCTACAGTTTGTAGTGGGCAGGCTACGACATATTTATTCGTAGGGGCAGAGGTACATTAATTTTTTTTATATTTTACCTAAATTGTTGTTTTAAAAGCGAATGCTTATAAATAATCAATCATCGTCTTCTTACTCACGTCCCACTTTATCTTGGGTCGCTAAAATATGTTTTCTCATACGACATAAAGGGGCGACACCAGAACACATTTGAAGGCTTCGGTTTTTAATTATGATCTTATTGTTAGAAATCCGCTACCTATATTCAGGGGACAAGGATAGTAAAAATAGCCCAATGTGTAGCAATACCCTAGTCACGTCGATGTTAGTAGCGTTGTACACGTACATTTACTTATTTTCACCATATATTTTTACTGAATCACCTTTTATGAGTATATAGGTAATGTAAGTTCATAAACAAACAATTTCTTTACCGAAAAATGATAATTATATCGGAGCCAAATTAATTAGTTTAATTAATAAAACAATTTAATGGTACAGTCACAAGTGGTAAAATAAATAGGAAGTTGGGTTTAACTAACAAATCACAAGATAACTAAAGTGTCAAATAAATAAATTGAAGATGTTATCGCTGGCGGTGATAATATCCCAACACATTATATATACCGTATATATTTAATGTGATTTCTGTCGGAAGTCATACTGGAACTTCCATTAAAAGATGATACAAGAACCTGCTCTCCAGATCAATCGGATATGATAGTCATTAGATTAATTTCTCAGAACAGCTAAACTGATTAAAATAGACTGTTTCTTTTTGTAAATAACATCGGTGGTTGCTCAGTGGCAATATACTTAGTATAGCTAAGTATATTGCCACTGCTACAAATAGGTATTATTCCTTTTTCATAAATTCCTTCAACTCAAAAATACCTGCTATATTTTGAGGGAAAGTATTCGGAAATATACCTACAGGAAAAGATCCCTCTAGATGCAAGTTCTATATAGCATCAATCCTTTGATTTGGCGTATTAAGTAGATATAATAAAGAATGCCTACGTGATGTCCTTTAGAAGCAAGTAGGTTATATACTTACTTTTTGGTTTCAGAATATTGATTTTCTCATTAGAATACACTTATTCACTTACTGAGATACTTAAATTTAGTTATAATATACATATTGTGCCACAGATCGTAGTGTACAAAACCACAAGTAAGTAAATTTACGGAATTTTAAAAATTATAAAAAAATATACACAAACAAAATCTACAAATAGATACACCACGTAAGAATGTTATACTCGTAATAGAGAAAATAACTTAATGTCTACGCTCTTGCTATTTGCTGCGCCCGCTTGCAAGCATTGAGCGCTAAACAAGTAATTGTATATTAATAAATTATAAAAAAAAATTACAATATCACAGCCTCCACACATTGTGGCCACTCCTATTTATATGTACAAAGGTTGGTATTATTATAAATATTTGGCTGAGCAACCCATGGGCAGATTTCATCATCATCATCCGGAAGAAGTTCCCGATGAACATAACCTCACGTTTTGAACGTCACAATAGACTGGTATAAACCATTTCAATTCATCGGTTCCTCGCAATTCTTAAGATGTTATTGGTCCATTTATTGGGAGCATATAATGTGTTCAGAGGCCCAGTTATGTGATTTGTTAGTAACAAAATCTGATTGAAATCATAGTAAATTGTTTGGTTTTGTTACTAACTGAATCAGTCAATAACTAAAATCCATCTAGCTAGTTTAACTAATGTCAATAAATATTCGCCAAACCACCATTTTACTATGATTTCAATATATTAGCCAGTCATGGCGTAAACTTTAATCACTCTTAGGGCCTGTTTCAGAATGTTCGAGTAAATTTCGGTTATACTACCCAGAACATAAAATAACTGAATGATAAAAATGACAGTTAACATGCAGCGCGTTTCAAGCTTTAACCGATGGATAGGCTAAATCGATGACTGTGAAACGCAAAGATAGTGTTTTATTTATTAAATATGTTCATGGTAGTATAAACGGAACTTACTCCAACATTCTGAAAGAGGCCCTTAGTATTATAAACAAGGTAGTAAACCTACCAATAAGTACATATACCATTTGTCTTTCATAAACATGTATCCAAAATTATCGGAAACCTCGTCTTACTTTTCCGTAGACGGATTCTAGAGACAAAAGTTATGTCGCATGCGGTGTTAAACGTGGCCTCTATATATTTATAATAGAACCGTATAGCACCCAACTAGATGTCAAGATGAGTCAGAATAATCTACGCAGATGACTGTGGACCTCGGTAAACCACCCGCGGTCACTATGACTCGAGCTGAAAACCGTACAAGGAAATCCCTAACGCATAAGGAGCTGACAACCACTATTGTAGAGAACTGTTAATTGAATAACGAAAATATACTTATTACCTACTAACTGCGTGTACCTTATTTTATCATTATGGCAGTTTCAAAAAAACTATTGAACGTTCAATTTTTTTTAATCAAAATTACTGAAAAAAATTCATGCAAGTAAACAAAATTGCGTATTTCATACTTTTCAGTGAGTTTTTTTTAATAGCAATTTAGTTTTTCATCTTTGATATTAAAATACCTATTTTCATTAATTTATAGTGCATAATTACATTAATATTGGCATTTCAATTTACATAATCTCAACCGTAATATGTATTTCCACTTCGATCTTGACTAAGACGTTAAGTACCTCTATCATTACCCCACACCCTTATTTTCACTGTAAATACCCACTACCTATAGGTACCATCACCTCCCCCTCTCTATACCCCACAATCAATCCCCTTAATCCTACTCTTTAAAAAGTACTTTTTAACTGATGTCTACACACTATAAGAAGTATAAATTGCAAAAAATGTCATATATGCATGGCGATGGAAGGGCAATTTACAATCGTGAACCTGGCTAGCTGCCGCCCTGTCAAGTGCAATAAATAGTGCCAAGCACCCTCAGTCCTTGAGATCCACTTCCCATTCTTATTAAGCCTGATTACCAATTTCGACTGCATCACAACTTACCATCAGGTTAGATTGTAATCGAAAGCTATCAAAAAAGGACCCCCTTTCGTACAAATTTTACTGTACACTACTATTTTATTATATGTTGATAAATTAGTACCAATTTTCATGCCCCTAACTTAAAAAGAACACAAGGAAGGACTAAGGACTTTTATACAACTTTACAAGCCCAATTTGACCCTATTATTTGTGCCTTTTCATAAAACCCGTTCCGACCTAAAGTTTTCTACCTATTGCCTAACTTTAAAATTTCAGCTTCATACTCGTAAGTCAAATATTTTTCCAAAATTCTTCTCCACAGATTTGCCATTACTCCCACACACAACATAGTTTATGGGTCTATAGGTTTCGAATTTTCTTCTCCAACCTTATTTTCACTAACTTCATACCCACACAGTTGATCCCATAATCCTGCCCATTTATAAAAGCATTTCTTAGCTGATATCTACACTCTATAAACATTAAGAATTTTAGGTTTCAACATATACAACATATTTTATCCCCTATTTGTTTCGTCCTTAAAATTTTGGGACAGCACTTTTTTGTCATGTCATGAATTTATTACCAAATTGCATGCACCTGACACAGCTCTTAACTTCAAGGACATAGAACTTTCAGACAGCATTTTTCACCCTCCATTCGACCCCTTCAATTCAGTCCTGTCGCATAATCCGTTCTTCGCTTACGTTTCCCAACTACTTACAAAGCTTTCATACCTGCCAAATTTCAGGGGCTTCTTATTTACGTGTAGAAGGCCTTTTCTTTTATGTATATTATTGAAACATAGATGAAGATACATTTATTCGTTAATTTATTAGAAGCGTACCTGTCACTTGGTAATACCAATCATGACACTTCAATAGGGAGATTGAAGTCCGAAGTCTACCTATACTATCACTTACTACGAATAATGTAAGCGCGTACACCAAGGATTCAACAACTATACTGTAGTCGACATATTTGGAATGCCTCTACCACTATTTTACGACCCTCACGCATGGGTACCGCGCGATGACCTCTCTCCCGCATGCGGTCATGGGAACCGCAGTACATCAGAGGGCATGCGGGCACGCATAAGCTCACGTTACAGCCTTTTATTGCTCTGAGCTAAATAGGAAACCGATAGCACAAAGCATTTTGTTGAGGTCTTATTTAAGGATCTGCGGCTATAGCGATTACTTTCTGTATAATTTTTGCTCGCAGATTTGCCTGCGTCGTTAGGTTATATTTATTATTTTCATAGCGACGATATAAACAAGTTACCTGCCTGATTTTTGCAGTTTCACCACTCGGCGTTAAAACACAGAAACATCCTTATACTGTGATTATACTGTACCTACTGTGCTCGTCATTCCGATCTTCTTATGTCTCGCTAGCCCAGTACTTACTCTAACTGCAGTGCCCTTCAAGTCTAAACCTAAACCCAGTAGTAATGAACATATTCAGGCGTTACTTTTCGTAAATCCATATTTAATAATAACAAATATTTTAAAATTATTTATGAAATCATTAAGTTTATATTTTAATATAATATTGAAAAATATATATAAACTCGCGAAAAAGTAAGATCGTGCGCTCGAAGAGTCAATACCTCCTTATACTGTGATTATACTGTACCTACTGTGCTCGTCATTCCGATCTTCTTATGTCTCGCTAGCCCAGTTTAATAATAACAAATATTTTAAAATTATTTATGAAATCATTAAGATTCTTTCAGTTTGGCTGCGTGGCGTTTGTGACGTCACGTCTGGGGTGTGTTTTATTTAAATATTTTATTTACGTCATTCCGATCTTCTTATGTCTCGCTAGCCCAGTACTTACTCTAACTGCAGTGCCCTTCAAGTCTAAACCTAAACCCAGTAGTAATGAACATATTCAGGCGTTACTTTTCGTAAATCCATATTTAATAATAACAAATATTTTAAAATTATTTATGAAATCATTAAGTTTATATTTTAATATAATATTGAAAAATATATATAAACTCGCGAAAAAGTAAGATCGTGCGCTCGAAGAGTCAATACCTCCTGAAGATGCTTCGTGTAGAAGCGAAACGCATCGATCATTCTTTCAGTTTGGCTGCGTGGCGTTTGTGACGTCACGTCTGGGGTGTGTTTTATTTAAATATTTTATTTATCTGTTATTATTAAATCCAGTAGTGTTTGCCCACTACTGCTTCTAAGCAAAATATCTGACCCTGCGGTGGTAGTAAGTACCTGCCGTGACGGACATTTGCTGAAGAACCTTCCAACAGGAGTATCGCGATCCCTAGAGAACTTATAATCTAAATATCTTGTCGATCAGAGCTTCATAGCTGCGTAATAGAAGAAGAACCAACAAATAGATCAAATTAAATAATTAATTTATATGCTAGAATACATGTCAATAGGATCTTAATATTAGTCATCTTGTAACCTTTTATTTTTATCCCTATGGGAGTGAGGGCGGCTTAATAAAACAACTGTTTAGTGGAAGTTGGGGTCTTGATTTAATAAATAATGGTTGAGTTATACAGACTAAGCTACTGTGATAACTGTATAAAGAGAGAACACCATTCACTAACTTACAACTGTAATACATATAAGGCTTAGTTTCGTAGAAGTTAGAGCGCCAGTAAATGTAGATATATCTTCCCAGGTTGAAGCATCAAAGCCACGGCTAGAACTTACTAGTTATTATTTTATACAATAAAGATCTCAGAGGTGAGTTTTTTACCTACAAAATCACTACTTGCGATCAGTTTACGCCACGCTACTATCGGGAGGGGTGACAGCGAGCTCAAGGGCACCACTGTGGTTCGGACCTCGGCTTGTCTCGCTGCCGAGAGACAAAGGGGGAATCGGAACTAAATGCCCCGGTACAACCGCAGTGTTGTACCGTTGAGAATGGGCCCTATTGAATATTGCTCTGTGACTATTTGGAGAGACACTAATCGGGTTTTTATTTTTGCCTCGAGCTCGCCGGCGAGCTCGGTGTTTGATTGTGTAACCTCTGATTACCGCACACCTGGGGATGTTACCAGGACGACTTGCGGACAACGCTAAAGCTGCCAACGTAATGGCTGCGATGGGGTCATCCGGGTCGTCCAATACCTGCCGTGGTCGGCGACGGGGGGGTTTGAAGTATGGGTCGGATGAGGCAGTCGAATAGTTCGCTGCCTGGACAACCAGAGGGTTCGGGTGGTGGGGGGCTCGATCAAAGTGTCGGCGGAC
This sequence comes from Plagodis pulveraria, assembly GCA_963890685.1. Lineage (NCBI taxonomy): Eukaryota > Metazoa > Arthropoda > Insecta > Lepidoptera > Geometridae > Plagodis > Plagodis pulveraria. The sequence continues at coordinate 11,657,270 of OY982950.1, forward strand.
GCAGCCCTTATTGAACTGCGCTAAAGAGGGAAGGTTTAGGTCGCAGTGCAACTCGGCGCTCCGGACGTACCAGGGAGCGCCGGTTGCCCTGCGAAGAAACCGGTTTTGGAGGGCTTGAAGCTTATGTAGGTGGGCCTCACTAGCATGACTGAACACTACGGATGCGTACGTCATGATGGGGCGGATACAAGCAGTGTAAAGTGTCTTCTTGTTACTAAGAGACATTTTACTTTCTTTACAGATTAAGGGACTTAGGCGACCCATGACAAAGGCCGCCCTGTTACGGACCGTATTAATGTGATCTTTGAAGGTGAGATTCCGATCAAGGGTTACTCCAAGATATTTGGTTGTTCTCACCCAGGGAATGGGTTCATCGAACAGAATTAGTGGCTTCGGATAGCGGGGGCGGGTTTTCTCAGTAAAGCACATAGCTGTGCTTTTAACTGGATTGACCGCTATGCGCCATTTTCGGAACCAGTCACCGATCTCGGTGATGGCCCGTTGAATGACGAAATATGTCTGTCTATTTACATGCCAGCCAGTGGAATAAATGGCGGTATCGTCCGCGTATTGGGCTATAAAAACTTTGGGTTGGGCGCGAGGGATGTCACTGGTATACAGTGCGAAAAGGATGGGTGATAGCACGGAGCCCTGAGGGACTCCGGCTCTGACTGGATGAGGTGTGGAAAGGGTGCCTTCCACGCGGTAGCGAAAGCTTCTGTCCCTTAGGAAGTCTTGTAAGGTGAGCACAAGACGCTCTGGCACGCCAAAGTGGTATAGCTTGTAAATCAAGCCATTGTGCCAGACTTTGTCAAAAGCTTTCGCTACGTCGAGGAAGACTGCTACCGTCGATTGGGGTTTGGGTTTCTTATTGAAACCCTCTAGGATGTGCTCCGTGAGGCGGTGCACCTGTTGGACGCATGAGTGTTTGGGTCTAAAGCCAAACTGCTCATCGGGAATAAGGTGGTGTTCCCGGGCATGGGATTGAAGACGGTTCGCTAGGATCCGTTCGTAGAGCTTCCCCAGGGCGCTGAGGAGGCTGATGGGACGGTAGCTGGTGGGATCAGAGGAGTTTTTGCCTGGTTTGTGAATGCCAATGACATTTGCACATTTCCAGGTGTCAGGGAACACACAGTGGTTCATAGCCGCATTGAAGATGCTGACTAGGAGATGAATGAGAGGGGGGGAGAGGGTTTTAAGAACCTTGTTAGAGATGCCGTCGGCACCGGGGGCTTTACGTTGTTTGAGGTCCTTGATCAGTCTCGTCACCTCAGCGAAGGATACTGGGGTGAGTGGGGGGAGTTCAGAGATGACCACAGAGCTTTTACGTTCGACTTCAGCGTCCACCGTATCGAGGTGAGCTTGGTCAACGTGATCGACATTGGGGGAGCATTGAGCCTCTAGGCTGTCGGCTAGGCACTCAGCTTTGTCTTCGTCAAAGAACGCTGGGACGAGGGGGACAGGTCTGTATAGGGGGGGCATGTCGCTTTGTCCGACACCTTTCATACCTCGAGCGAGATGCCAGTAAGCCTGGTGGCTCGGCACGAGGTTTGAAAGTTTGTCGCCCCAGCTCTGATCACGCAACTCGGACATGCGACTTTCAACCATGCGTTCAAAGTGGCGTTTCCGAGTTTTGTTTACTTTGCTTGGGTAGGAGTCGTAATGTCGGGTCACTGCTTTACTCTTAGTCACTAATCGTCTCACATCCGCTGGAATGACAAGGCGCCGGTCGTCCGGCACTATGACTTCCTTTGCGGATGCACCTACTACGGTGGAGAGGTGATTAGTGAAAGAGTCGATAGCGAGGGATACGTCATCTTTAGTCACAATGTCGTCAGGGATTTTGTCAAGGTCGGGTGAGCTGATAGCCTTTAGGGATTCACCTAAGAGCTTCCAGTTCACTATCGTCTTGGTCGGGCAGGGTACGTCAGATGTTGGGTCGGGGCCTAGTCGCAGTATTATGGGGCGGTGGTCAGAATGTAATTCGTGACACACCTCCATAGCGCGTAACTGAAGTGTTACGCCTTTGAAAAGTGCCATATCGAGTAAGTCGGGACGGCCGTGGTCGAAGTAGGGGTAGTGAGTGGGCTCGAGTGGAGCTATTATGTCAAAGTTTAAGTCAGCGACTAGTCTTTCAAGGTCAACACCGTTGGAATTGTTGACATTACAATTCCACAGGACGTGTTTGCTGTTGAAGTCACCGATCAGAAGGACGGCGCTTCCTAGTGAGAAAAGTGCTACTAAGTCAGCGCGGGCGATACGCTTTTTACAAGGTAGGTAACAGGAAACTATGACTAGGGGTTGATGACCCGTCATGGCTAGCATGCAACAGGATGCTTCCATAGTAGTGAGAGTCGGGGTAGGTATGGGGATGCAGTGCAGGGACCTTTTGTAATAGATGAGAGTGCCTCCTCCACGACCGGTCACTCTATCATTACGTACCGTTCTGAAATTGGCAAACCTGGGGTTCGCCTTCCCCGGTTTTAGTAGGGTTTCCTGCACGCATATAATGTCGATCAGGTGGGTATTACAAAAGTCGTGTACAAGGTCACGTTGTCTGAAGAGGCCGTTAGCGTTGAAGGACGCTAACGAAACTGAGCGCGGTTTATTCCTTAAGGTTGTACTACCCATAGTGGGTGTACTGAGGGGGAGTTTGGGGGGCGAAGCGCTTTAGAGCGCTAAGGAGGCTGGCATGTTCCAGCGTATATTGGATGACTTCCGCAGGTGATTGTGCGGAGTGCATCTTGCGTGCTAGAGCACGGACCTCATCTATATTGATGGACATAGCAAGAGACCGCAGACCGTCTTCAGGTTGAAGATGGTCTTGCCCTCCGGGGATCGGTCTAGTACAACGAGTACTAGGTCGTATGGGCTTTTGTCTTTGCCACTGTACATGCGGTGTACGGCAAGGACAGGGAAGTCCTGTCTTTTAAGGTCGTCAAGTACAGCGTCTGTACGGACTTCCTTCGGGACACCGCGTATGACGACGCGTAGGACTTTCTCCTCTTCGAGCGCATAAGTGTGGAAGCTTATGCTCTCTTTACGGAGGAGTTTGGTTAACGCTCTGTGGTCGTTAACTGAGGAGACTTGGACTTTAATGCCCTGCTGCGTGGAGCGGGCGTTCGTATAATTGATCTTACGATCAGTGAGGAGGCGGGATAGCATATCCCATTTGCCTTTGTCCTGTATGAACAGAGGCGGAGGCGGCTTTTCGCGGCGTGCGTTAGCGTCCTGAGAGGGCGCTGTAGCCGAAGCGGTTGCGGAAGGCGGGGACGCGGGGCGCGGGGCGGGGGTCGGCCTATTGCCGGCGGTAGGTGCTTTGGCGGCTGCCTTAGCGGGCGGGGCGGAAGGCCCGGAGTTAGCGGCCTTAGGGGCGCGCTTGCGTTTGCGGTCTACGACGGTATAGCCGTCGTTGTCGGAATCTTCGGAGTCTGTGCGTGAGGCGCGGGGTTGGTCGACCTCCATGTCCGTTTCCGAGTCTGAAACTGACTCGACAACGACATAGGCAGGTTCGATGCTCGCAAACCGACCGATCGGTGAGCGAGAGCGAGAACGGGGTTGGGCTACTACCGCGCGCCTGTTATCAGGGCCGGGGGCGGGGGAGTCCGGGCTCTCCTGTAAGTAGGAAGGCGCCGGAGGGTCATCGTAGGTGGGGATGGAGGTCCCGGAGGGAGCAATGGGAGTGTCCGTGAGGCGGGCACTCTCTGCGTCTGAGGTGAGGGCTGCTTGATGAGCAGCATAGAGTTCGGGGTACCGTAAGGCAAAGGTCTGAAGGACCTCTACCTCACTATTGGTAGGGCGGGGCTGCATCCTGAGGGGTGCACTCAGGATGCCCTAACCAGGGTAGTGTCTCCCTCGCACAACCTGTGAGCTCACTGTGTGAGAGGGAGTGAGTACCTACTGTGTATCCCTAGGTGTGTGTCCCTATCCGCACTTTTTTTCTGGGGCGGCGAAGGGGTGTCCTAACGACTCCGGGATTGACTAGGGGCGACCCCAAGGCCAGTTGCCCCGGAGACCTGCTTGTTTCGGCTGATCCCGTGAGGCGGGAAAAGGCCGCGGTACAAGGTTAAACCAAAAATCAACAGAGGTAGTTGGCACCGTTAGGGATCACTCTGCGACCGCAGCAAATGGCGGATTTGATCGTTCGAGCGAGCTTAACCCGGTAGGGCTCCACCTGCCTGAACGATGCCGCTTAACAGCACAAAGTGTGTTGTTGAGCGGGTGTTGTTGTTTGTGCAGAAACAAAGACGCGAAACAAGAAATAAACTGCACTTTTCAGTGCAGTTTAACGCAGCAACACCGACCCGGGCTTGTCCGGGGCGGTGGTTGCTCGACGGTGGAGCGCCGCCTCAGCAAGCACGAAGCTCGCGTCGCACGGCGTTCGACGAAACTCTCAGCTCCTGCACAGACAAACACAAGCTGAATCGGGATCACGCTCTTCAATGCGCACTGTAGCAACTAGCGTCGGAACGATGGTCCAGGCGAGACGGCAATAGTGCGGGGACTATTGCGGTCTCACTGGAGGGTCACTTGCAGCTGCGGAGAGGTGCGCTCGGCGTGGCGGCGCAAGGCGGAGTGTCTTGTTTTGCATTTCATTTAATTGTTTAGTAGGGATGGAGTAAAAAGAAAGGAGGGGTACGTAGAGAGGTGAATCTCTCTAACAACCAATACCAAACAGCTTACTCAAGTCAGCTGTACCGTTATCTGTTACCGTGTGCTGATATCTAGCGGCAGCACCCCTCCTGGACCATGTGTTCAGCCGAAGACGAGTCGTGCACGTGGAGGAGACCACCGAAATTAAACAAAAAGGTCAGTTGTCATACGACTGTTGACACTGACATTAACTTATGAAATATTTATGATTTCTTTTTTTTTTGTTTGACCACTACAGTTTGTGTAGGTACTCAATAATGTAGAGCAGTCGGGAAAACAGTAACGCACAAGCGAGAAACCAGCCATAACAATCTAGATACCATGTATTCAGTCTGCAAGCAGATTTGTAATTTATATTAATTCTTTTATATCATAAAATACTAAAAATATTATTATTTATTCACAATTATCTATAAATTCCTTAACGCTATAAAACAATTGGTAAGAAGCCAGTTTGTTAAAGATTTCTTAAATTTCCTTTCATTCAATATTTTAATGTCATTACCATTAGGTACGCAATTAAATTTTTTATACACATACTATATATGTTTCTTTTACATAAATCTTTTCGGGCGAGAGTTTCATATAATACGTTACTGAACTTGGACCTTTGTTGGCGCATAAATAGATGGGAATGTTTTACAAAAATATCATAGATAAACTCACTTACTCATTCATAAGAATGGCATGCTTCGGTAAAAATAAAATCCATTATATTCCTACCATTGTCCCACCTATGTGGGGTTGGTATAACGTGTCTTCTCTAGTAATAACAACACAAGGTAACACTATGTTTCTGCAAGCAATACACGCAGGACAACTGTATCAACCGGAAAGTCCCCTGCTGAAAACAGCCTCCCCCAATTTGGGGGGGGGTTTGCCATAATCCCCACGCTTAACTGGCGCCTTGGGGATCGCAGTATGAGATATCAGTTCCACAGAAAGTGCTGCTGCCCACCCTCAGGTGTTTTACCCTTAGTCGCCTCTTACGACACCCACGAATTGAGATGGGGGTGACATTCTAGCCCGATACCCCACGCAGGACAACACGAGGACATTATTCTAATAGGTTTTGACCGGTCGGCCGCCTGTCTGGCTCAACCCTCCATTGGAATGGTCTCGTTGGTAGTACGTCGCTACATTTCGTTAATAGTTTTATCCGAATATTTTTCCGAGTGTGTTAGCAACACATGGACACGAGTGGTTACATGCGGCGCATGTTTTCCTTTATAGGTAAAACGTTTATCTTAGTCCTCGCCTGCGCGGTACAGAGGCGCGGGGGTATGACGACAAAGGGGACTGAGAGAGGTGCGGGCGGCGGGAGCGCTTATGTATGATATGGTTTACCTATAGTCGCGTATTACGAAATTCAACAGAAAGATATGGAGCAGGCTTATATTCGATACTGTATAAACGTAAATACATTGCAATCACCAAATTGAAATAATATTAAAGCACGTGTGCATTAACTACTCTCCGTGTGGGTGCAGATGGGTAACTTGCACATCCTATGGCCAGCCCACGCGGATGCACCAGGAAGCAACACAAAATCTGTACTTGCAAAATTAAAATTATTTATATATACTTATAGATAGAAGTAGAAGAGTCTGTACATGAAATATAAATTACATTAAGTATTTAAAAAAAAACGGAACCGACTTCCAAAACTGAAAAGTATGAACAATTTTGGAATTGGTACTATGCTGATTTTTAAAACACCGACCTCACATTGGCATAGTCCGAGTCCTTATCTATCACTGATGGAACTCGGTGCCAAATTTTATTTTTTTAGTAATAACGACTTCTTACAAGATCATTAACACACCTAAATTTGTGCTCATCGTCGACATCAGCAAATACCATTAAAACATCCACACACACACACCATCACACCTTCACACCCTCTTTCTTTAAACTGTTAGATTATTAGAAATGTACTGATGTGTATTTAATGAGTACTGAGTAATATTTTTTATATTTTTATATTTATCCAGGTAAGCGAATATATTTTACAGTTTATTGACTATAACATTTCAACTACGAGACCGATATTGATGAAATTTATATGGTCACGCGTACGAAGCCGTGGGTAAGAGCTAGTTTAATATATTTGTATTTAAAAGTCTTTATTGCTCTGTGTGTGGGTCCGCGTTGCTGACGATTTCTGTTAGTGTGCGCGAAAACTTAGTTTTTATACGCATACACGTACTTCTCTCCTAAGAACTTAATTTTTGCACAGAAACTGCACGACTTAATTCCAACCTCCCCTTTCTCGGACATTCAGACAAACAGGAGAGGCGCCATCCGTACATAGTTGATATTCCCAGGACTCGTAAGAAGCGCTTTGCTTCCACTTTTCTCGTGCGTACGACAGAGTAGAACTCCTTGCCGTGGTCAGCTTTTCGCGATGGATGATGTCTTCAATTAGAGAGTAAACATGCTTCATCTAAGTAAGCGTGCTCCATCTTAGACCACATCTATGTTAAAATCAGGCAGGTTGTGATTAAAGGGGAACCTATTCCGAGTAAAAAAAAACGACTTCACTTAAAGAAGAGTCCAGTCGCGAGTTTTGTCCATTATAAATAAATAGGTACCCGGCTGGGACTCGCGTTATATTTACCGGATAAATTCCGACTAGATTCGGGCTATATTGTAGCCCTTTGTCTGGGAGACACGGTTGCGCGAAGCGGCGAGCGCAGGCCTCAGCACGTAACTGACTGTGTTAGGCTACAATATAGCCCGAAACTGGTCGGAATTTATCCGGTAAATATAACGTGAGACCCAGCCGGGTACCTATTTATTTAAAAAATCGACTTCAGCTTTTCTGGGCCGCTATTTTCATGGTTCCTCTGTTCATAATCATATCCATTCTAGTGAAACCACATATCTACACCTAATATGCCACATGCGGAGTGCTTTCATCCGACACCACTCATGCAAAATACAAAACAGTATCAACGTTGCTGAGCACAGATCCACAAATCACGTGTCGCCAGTCTATTAAAAATAATCCATACCCGAAGCCAAGAGCGCGAGCTAAGTGTGCTTCATAATAGCAGCCACCCACCTAGATCTGATCGCTGATGCACAAACAGGATGAAGCCATTGTTTCGTTTCATTACTGTGGAAATTGAACCCACGCTCCCCGATGGAAGTTTCTATAACTTTTAATAATAATTTATGATTAACTGACAGCTATTGTACATCCCTTGATTAGAAAATATGATTATCACGGGTGCTATTTGCTACAAAATACGTTTTATGTGGTAAGTTGTATGACGAGCGAGGAGTTGACACAAATTTATACGGGTTTGCCTCGTTTGTACTAACAACTATCCTCAAGGAGAAAATCTGTTGCCAAATATCTAAAGGTGTCTTCCATCAGCTGACCTTGAGAGTCGGTGGTACTAAAGGTTAGACCTAAACAACATCTTGGACCGCATCATCACTTACCAGGTGAGAGATTTTGGTGAGGGGCAAGCATATATAATAAGCAACAACAATAAATAATTATATTTGTATTCCTATTCTAGTATATACGTACATTTATACTTGGCTACTTCAATATAAAAATTGTCTTTCTCTCAAAAAACATTTTTATGAGCCATTTTGATTTGATATATAGGTTAGTTTTAGAAAATGGCTTCGTATAATTTCGATGAAATTCTGTAGTAATTTTGTTTTGCCCCAAAAATCGATATCGTTGATCGATTTATTTGAAAACATCTTTGGAACATCGTTTTAGGTACCTGTACATAGGTGCGCCGCAGAGCGATGCTCGGACTTCTAGAATGGACAATATGTATATAAGTATTTAATATAAGTACTTAGGTAGGTACTCAAATATTTAATTACATGAAGATTAAACGTCTACGGGTAAATTTAAAACTTCTTTTTTGGCGCTATATATAAATTAACAGCAAATTCATGTCTGCAACATTCGATTCATCGATTTACAAAAAAGGCTGCGTGCAAATATCCCGCCAGTGTTGAATGAATAGTATACTTAACGACCAGACTCTGCAAGTTTTTGGTCGAGAAACCAGTTTCGGTGACGACCAAAGACGCTATCCGACGAGGAATCTCAACATCGATTTAAAGCAGGTCCTTTTGCATTGTAATATTTAGTCGGTATGTAGCAGTTATATCCGTATGAGATCAACTGGTTAGTCACCATTTAAGTTTCTACCTAAGTACTTATAAAATAGACATCATTTACTTTAGATATTTTATTGAAATAATTTTTAAAAGGATTAAATTATTATTTCATTAAGTATAAGTCAGATTATAACAGCCATACTTTCAAAACAATCACATCCGGTGGTAGCTTTCATGTGTTTGCTTATATGTATAATAGCAATATAGGTAACACACTTACCTACTTACTTCATACCTGGATATAATTTTAAATATTGAGCACAATACCCTGATAAGGTATAGCTATATTGGAGAGAGTGTACCTACTGTAATGTATCAGCCGGATAGTCCACTGCTGAACACAGCCTTCCCCCAATACGGGGGGATTTGCCATTATCCCCACGCTTGGCAGGCGGCTTGGAGAACGCAGTAAGAGATATCAGATCCTCAGAAAGTGCTGCTGCCCACCTTCTGGTGTGTTACCCTTAGTCGCCTCTTACGACACCCACGGGTTGAGATGGGGGGTGACATTCTAGCCCGGCGCCCCACGGGCTATTATGTCAAGTCCCATAATGAACAATGTCGTAAAACACTTGCACTACGCTTAGCATGGTTATGTTCGTTTGCAACTTCATCTCTAAAAAGCCGTACTCCGATCTGACTATTAAATATTTTTCTGAACACCACAGAAGGCTAGCATATTGTCTGGGAAAATCTAGACACATGACAAACTACCTATAAGTATTTACATCAGAATTAACGCCTTAAAATTGCTTTGCGCATTACGAAGATAAATATCAGTCTGGCTTGTAGCAGTTTTGATAAAGATCACAGGCCCCATTGCACATTTCAAGTTCAATCAATTTGATGAGTGGTTTGAACAGGACATGTCATCTTACTGTCATTTGCCTGATTGAGACCGACAGGCACTTCGGATGGCCTGTGAAATGCTCTGTGAGGAGTAATGCCAATGAAATATTACTATACGGACGGTTAGGATAAAATTATAGTGGGCTAGTCTAAGTTATGTTCTGTACACGTATTTACAATTGTATTTGTTTGTGTTTCTAGTTTACGTAAAAGTGTACGATAGAACCGAAATCTGGGCGGATTGCTCAGGGAGAAATCAAGAGTGCAATGCTCGAAGTTCCTTTCCTAAAACAATAAGCGACGTTCAAAAAAAGTCCAGACATTCCTAGTGGTCTTACCAATTAGTCGTACTTGTACTTTTTTATATGGGCCCTACTGATAATAAGAAGAAAGGGGCGTAATTTTTTGCTAAGAATTTCCTTCTCATTAAATTTACTCATAGAGAGACTTCCGCAGAAGCCTTGCTCTGTTAATAACAGTCTACGGTAAGAGTTATGGGCCGAAGAGTTGCTAAATCAATATTTTCGAATCGAAACTTGAATTTATAAATATGATATATAATGAAATTAGAATCTTACAAAATTACAAATATACGAGAGGAAAAATTTTAGGTCATGTGTGGGATACGAACCCGCGTCCATCCACCCCTTTAGCCGGGGTATCCTCTAACCAATTGAGCTAACATGACAATGCGTCATAACTCAAACTTTTCCACTCGTATATTTGTAATTTTGTAATGTAATCCGCATAGCAGGCGTTATTTCAAAAATAACAGTAATAAATTGGAATAATCTTACTGATTTGTGATATGTGAATTGTGATAACAAATTTATGCCTTATATTATATAATCAAAGATATGCAATAAATAATAAAAAACTGTCCTGATAACTTTTTTAAGCTTTAAGTTCGTGTGTTGTAGGATTTTGGTGCATTTCGGACGAGAATTATAACATAATTTCCATGTCAGAGCGCCTGCAGACACGACACTTATTTCAATAGCAGTTTGTATGATTCAATTTTCAATTTTCGTACTTGCGGTCAATGAACTGCTAACATAGCAGATGTTAAGCCATTAAAATGTAAGCATTTGCTATCCCAAGCAGCAATGCCTTATCTAAACTAGGTAGGTATTGGTAGCAATTCTGTTGGCAAAAATCTAACTAAAATTTAGTAAAATTAGATTTAGAAATGTCAAATGAACATTCCTTATTCTGTTGGTGCCATAGTTTAGTTAATTCACTTTAAAATTATTAAAGTTCCTAAACTTACTAAAATTTGCATATTTGCTATTCTGTTGTACCATAATTTAGTCAGATAAGGTGGAATCATAGATAATTTAACCTAAAATTAATAAACATGTAAATTGGTGTTGACAAAAGCTATAATGTTCTCAAATGAATATATTTTTGCGGATCTTATCATAATCACGGCTTTCTTAGTCGGATAAACAATGAAGCATGCAGCTATGTGGTTGCTAGACTTGTGGGTTTTCCGGAAAAGATTGTAATTTTCGGTAGAATTACCGAGATTGTAATTTTCGGTAATTCAAAAGCATAAGTAGAGAATATAAGCGAGAGATAAGCTTGTAGGCAAACTTGGATTAATAAAATCTTTGCACACCTGTAATACCCAGAGGGGTGGCATATGTAATCACCAGTAGGTTCTGTTACTGAACCTAGGTTTTCGAGATGGCGAAGCGACCAGTTGAAGCTGCTCTGCCAAGCACCGTGGCAAAATCATTATTTTTGGTCTTTATCACTGGTTTCGATAGTTTTGAATATAAACAAAGTTCCATAGGTAAATAGGGCGTGTGCCATTTGACGCTAAATTCGTTATTTTCGATAATCTTGATCACATTTTATGTCTATGGTTCATATTAACTGTGGAAAATTATCGAAAATAACTCAAATGGCCAGAATAAAAATTTGTATAAAACTACTTGACTTGTGCGCCATCTAGCGTAGAGTAGCGGTAAAGTGAATTAAATTTAGTATTGATAATTTGCTGTATTAAATTTAGTTCGAGGTAACAGCAGAATGCTTTTTAGAAATCCTAAAACTAAAATTAGAACTTTTTAATTAGTTAGTATAATTAGTGAGTGTACAACACAATTGCTACCATTATCTACATATCTTAAAAATAAAGTCAGAGATTTAGCCAAATCGTCCCTCAAGTTATATACTACTATATATTATTATATTCCAAGACAAAGTTTAATAAAAGTGGGCAACGTTTTCGTGAACAATTCTAAGAAGGACTTAATACCATTAATACTAGGTGGATATTTTAGCCAATGTATCCCTCATGTCATCTATTAAATATATTCCAAGACAAGGTTTATTAAAAGCGGGCAACGTTTTCGAGGACAATTCTAAGAGGGACTTGGTACTACTAAGGTAAAGTTAAGTCATACTTAAGATTAGATAAATAGTATAGGAAAGTTTTAATGGCTAACTCAAAGATATCTTGTAGATCAGGTTTAATCATTTTCATCCTAGACTCCTAGGATTCCTAGTAAAACTCGAGTTTAGGCTGAGATCAGATAAACAAGTTAAATCTTATTTTACAAATTATTGGAGCACAAAATTTTATCCCCCGGGCGGGAATCGAACCTGCGTCCTCCAATTTCACGCCGGAAGCGGAAACCACTCGGCCACCTGGAAACGCTATTTCTAGCCGAAATTTCGTGCTCCAATTACGATTTTCGTCTTAGCACGCGAAAAATTACGATTTTCGTCTTAGTGCTTGTAATCATATTTAGAAAGTTAAATCTTGTTATAGTATCCTTGATTGCTACTTGGGAATTGGGATACTGATGTGCGATGTGACAGCTGCCAAAAAGAGAGATGATGTCATTATTTTTTCGTTCTGAATTCGTATTTAGACTTCATCGGGTTTGCCTGTTGAATAGAGTTCTCGAAGCTGGTAATGAATAATGATTATAAATAATCAGTAATCAAGAATTCATTTTGTGAAACATATATAGTGAAGTATCTTTAGTAAGTTTTAAGTTATGCCTTTCCAGTTTTCCATAAATTGAGTCGCAAGTGTCGTGGGTGTTAGCCTAGAGTGGTCTGCTCGTATAACACGATTATAAACAACAAAATAATTACATGAGCTGTCTCGAGCCGATTGAGAAAGCCATTTCGATATTGTAAACATGACTTAGCTGCATTACCTTTCGTGTCATTTGATAAGAGCATTATTACAGTTGTTATGATGAGATATATATCAACTATTAATTGCAAATATAGGCACAGTATAATGAAGAGGTTGTAACTTGTAAATAAGTACTGTGGAAAAGATTTGGTATGCATATAAAATAGTAATCTAAGTTCTAACTTTCTATTTTTCAGATCAATTAGGAATTTTTTCAGATCAATTAGGACGGAAAATGAAACATTACATGAATTAAAACAAATAAATTGGTGGTTACGGCCTATAGTTTGTCCTAAATACGCAACATTTATACGGATTTAGAAGAAGTGATGGCTCAGTGGCATTGGCTATGAACTGCCACGCAGCAGGTCCAGGGTTCGAATCCCATAAAAAAATGTTCAATATACAGTTAGTCACAATTTAGCGAAGGTCAGATGTGAAAATTCATGATCGTTGAGGAGGAGTTTCAAAAAATATGCTGCTCTGCTTTTCCCAGATAAGTATTCCGAGGTGACCGCGGCGCGCGGGGTTGTGGTAACTGAGAATTACTCCCGTAAAATTCTGTTTAGTTGTACTTAGGGATCAAATCAAGGATAGTATCATATATGTAACTACATAGGTACCAATGGACCACCTATTATCTGTCGTCTCTTCCGTTTTAGCGTTCCGTACCCAAAGGGCAAAATCGAGCCTTATAAATCACCGCTGTCTGTCTGTGCTTCCGTCCGTATGTCACGGGTCTCTAGGTCGTAAATGGAATTAATTACAAACCCAAATATGATATTTTATGGAAAATATTGACCCAAAGACTGTTGTACTAATATATATTTTTTACATTTTTATATTTGTATTATATTTAATAATAAATTAAGGGGATTTATGACATCTAAAAGTTGTGAATAAGTGTGCTCTAACATGCGGGTGTCATTATGTAGAGCTCTTTGAGTAGTTTTTAGACACATATTTTATTTTATTTTATCTCAAGAAAAACATAAATGCGCCGTCAAACCTGTCAAGTTCCACGTGAAAAACGTTTTGATTAAGAAATCCTACTACACAGTTTGTGAATACTTAAACTACAACAATGCTTGGACAATTCCGCCTCTGCCAAGCTATCGTCTATCACCTACGTAATTTAAACATATATTGTATTAATTTTATAGTACAGTATGTAACACATTGTTAAAAGACGTTATAATTTTTTTTGCTCAACGTGGCAGTACAATGTAGAATATTTCATTATTAAAATTTGTAATTGACCTTCATAAAAGCGTCAAAGAACTGTCTACTGCTACCACGGCAAATGAACGTCGTAGACGCCTAAATTGAGTAAATGGTTTTGACTTTGACTTTCTCTGGGGGGGGGGGGGTAAACTTCACCCAAGCTTTTCAATCTTTAATCGTCTGCTTGAGGAGCTCAGCAACGCCATGGTGGGCTGCTCTATAGATGGGAAGATTAGCCGATGACATGGTGTTGTTCAGCCCTTCAATTAGTGCCCTGCGCAGGTTGGTAAGCATTTGCGAGCGTTGTGCGGTGACTCATGGCCTCAAGTATAACGCCACAAAGAGCGCTATAAAGCGGGCACCAAATATTACCCATGCGTTCCAGAGGTGAAGTTAGCCAGCACTCCGCTCAAAATGGTCTCACACTTGAAGTACCTGGGGCACTGAGTCATCAACACACTCAACGATGGTCGATGACATGGACATTGAAAGGGAGCGTAGGGCGCTCACAGTGAGGAGTAACATGTTGATACGTAGGTTTGCTAAGTGCTCAAGAGACGTTAAACTAACGCTCTTCAGAGCTTACTGTCAATCATTTTACACCTGCAGCCTGTGGTTTAACTGTACTCAAAAAGCTTTAGGCGCCCTACGCATCCAATATAATAACGCGTTCAGGATGCTGTTGAAGCTGCCGCGTTTCTGCAGCGCGTCAGGAATGTTTGCTGTGGCGCGTATCGATGGTTTCACAGCAATCATGCATAGGAGTGTCGCCTCTCTGATGCGGCGGGTGCGCGACAGCGATAACAGCTATCTTAAAGTAATAGCAGACAGGGTCGATGGTGTTTTAGTTACACATTTAATAGCTATGCATGTGCTGCCATCCAACGGTGTGCAAAGTAAACAATTAGTGGAAGGATTTTAAATTTTGTAATTTTATATAAGTATATTTAAATTTAAAACTTAATGATTTGAAATAATATGTGAATGAATGAATTAAATTTTATTTTATTTAGTGTTAAAATAATTATGTGGACTTAATAAGATTTTATTATATGATGATGGTGTGGAAAATTATGTATAATATGGATGATTTCTGAAATAAATGGTTTGATTGATTGATTGATAATAGTGGTCGAAAAAGACAAAAAAATCTTGTTTATTATTGTGCGAAACAGACACCGTGATAGCATTATGTTATCTATGTCGTCACCTCAACCTCCAACTGCTTCAACGCTCACAGAAAACAGATACGAGTAGTACCACAGACCTAGGATTTTTTCGCTACGCTCAATAGACCTACGAAGTGTGTGAGTGAAAGGTCCTAAGCTGCTACAAAACGTCCCGAGAAAAAAAGAGATAGTGAAACAAGAGGACGGTATGTCATTTTTTACTCGAGTAAGAGGCCATAGCGTCCCGGCCTCTTCCAAGTCGGCGCGAATTTTGTGTATTTGCTCAAATATCTTACGATTATAATACAAAATATGTATTATGCAAGCATGGTGTCTTGTTCAGTGAGTGCATGTGAGGTTACAAGACACAGTAACCCGAATATATACACGTTTCACAGGTAATTTATGTTTATTTGTACTGCGTTTTGGATAATCATTATTTTGTCATTTTGTTTTAAAATTAGATATATGAACTATGGAAATATTAGATAATAGGTTTCTCTTCATACTTATCATCAAATAACATTGCTATATGAAGAATTGGTTGGTATTTTACGAAAAATACAAAAACATTTGTTTACGATAGGGCTTGACAAAGTCCTGACGTCACAAGTATCGATAAAGTCGATAGTTTATGTCTGACCTGTAGCTTCGACGTGAATGCTCGGGTACATTTTCGAACCTCAATAATAACCGGTAGTTAGTTTAATCATAAATTTGTTTAAAAATATTATAATTACATAATAATTAGCGAGAAGTTGACAGATCAGTTTATAGCTTATTGAGTATTTACGAATAATGGAGTAAATATTATCACAAGATATAGTATTCAAAATTTATTATGATGTTTTCTGTGAAAAGTTCCCCTAACTCTCAATAAATAGTTGGAAATATCTCTTCTATCATAAAATATTAGTATCGTTATACAAATGGCTATTTAACAGAATTTGAAATAACTATATGCACGCGTATAATAATGTTTGTGTTCTTACATATTACCAACAAATTTTCAGTATGTGATAAAAGGGTTCGGATTATTGACGCAATCTAAATAAAAACTCTACAGTTTGTAGTAAACTTTGAATCAAAATGCTTCATGCAAAGAAAACATCGATGTATACTAATGAAAGACTCAATACCAACTTTTAATGTCCCTGAATGAATAAAGCTGTGAAAATGGCAGTCAATAGCTTTAGGAAATGATGACACAAGTAACGTAAAGTTTAATTTGTAGTAAAATACATGGTCAAATAATTTTTTTTCATGTAAAGACTGTAGGATATTTTGAGTCAATCTAGTAACCCTTCCCTTAGCGTCCCTGGTGCAATAAAATCTAGAATACTCGCTTCATTGCAGCGCTGGATAGCTATGGCTATCCTGACACAAAATAATTTTTATTTTTCCTTTCAGATCAAATTGAAAATAAGACGGCCCTGACCTTACTTAAATAGAGATATATTACCACCGTTAGCCATTACCTGCCCTTCAAATCAAGTACTGTCTCCAAGGAAAAAAACTTATTAACTAATGTTCTAAATTGTGATAAAAATTACAGAAAATTGTGATAAAAATTATGTACACATCGTCATTTCTACAGCCCAATGAGCTATGTTTACACAAGGGACAAATTCGACCTTTGCTTACCACATGTTAATGCTTTACGTAAATGGTATTCAGATAAATGTAATTTAATAACTAACAGTACCTGTATATTTGCAGCTTAAGGATTTTGTTAATGGTAATAATAATACATAGTAATGGTAACTTTTATTTCATCTTGTTACTATGAAGTTATAGTAGTTTACTTTTAAAAGTGCTGTACCATTTTAGACCTACAATAAATACATTTGACTTCAACTTTGAATGAGTTTTATTTTTAACAGATTAAAACGGGAGCAGGTTCTCAATAAGGTTGTATTCACGTTATGATATTTGGTTTGATTTTCATTTGAAAACATCGTATTTTGTTTGAAAGGATATACTTTAAGATTCATCCCTTTGAAATTTCATCATAATCAGTTAAGTAGTTTGGTTTTTAAATCATAATAACTTGAAAAATAAGTTGTTCAAGTTATTGAAATTGCATATATTGCATTTCTGTGATATCAGTGTTGTTTACGATCATTACAATAGTTTCAATGAAGTATATAGGGCATAATTTCAAACGAATGTGTCCTAAGATTCAACAAGTAAAGCTGTCGATAGTATTACGCTCGCGTCATTACAACACTATGTCACTCACACATTTACATTTCATTTTTTGTTACACCATTCATCCGTCACTGTTGGTCTTGTACATCCTAAGCCTATGAGTAGTACAGGCTTATTATATTTTCTATGGTACAGGGGCACGTTCAGATCCTTAGCTGATACGCACTCACAGTGCAACTGTTCACAGCCTAAGAGTAGTGTTCGGCTGTGACAACTCGATCTTTCAAAACCTCTAAAGGTTGCAACTTTTTAACTATCAAAATCGGTCATTAAAAGGTTGCAGCCTTACGAATTTGACATTTGTTGATGATAGAATTATAGGCACTCATTTTAATTTTGTAGGTAACGGTGGTATTATGCTTTTCAAATACCATAATCGTGTATATTTTTTGCTGATTCCCCACAAAAATACAAAACACTACAAATAGCATAACAAACATAGATATTTATTACCGATGTCGATATTTGAGGTTATAAAACATGGTTGTTTTATAACCTAGAATATCGACATCGGTATCGGTGTCATTCCGTACCTACAAGTATGTAGAAAAATAACCAAACAACTACTACATAAGGCTCTGAACTTAGCCCAGCGTCAAATTCAAATTTTAACAGATGGATGAAGAGATTTTTTTCTGTTGGGGTTAGAATTTTATACGTAAAACAATCTTACGGGTGCATATTCCCGTATTTCAATTATGAACCAAGTCCGTGCAATGTTACAAAAATATACAAATTCTGATTCCAACAAACCTTTTCTGAGTTGATAATAAAATACCGGGCGATGGCGCCAGTTATTTCAAGCGAATATCGGACTGGATTATCGGGTAGGAATTAAATAAATACGAAATCTCAACTCGTAAAATCCAAAAATCTGGAATTGAAATGTCACCGAATTCCTCGCGATCCTTGTTTCCTCCCACGCAGACAGTTATTTTATGCAAATTAGAATCTGTCACTGAAGTAATGCTTTTGGGTCATATCATAATTTAGGCACATTTTGGAGTTGTGCCTATTATTGTACGAAAATATCAGTTTGTCATAAATTTGAAGCGATCAGGAAGGTTAAGCAACGTTCGCCACGGTTATGAGTTGGATGGGTGACCGCTAGTGACACTACTGCTGAGCGCTTCCGAGCTTAGGAGGGCACGTTAAGCCGTCGGTCCTGGTTGTCGTCTTAGGATGGCTGTCGTTATAGCATGGTGGTAGGGCATTTTGCGAATGCCCGCCTGGCTAGCCTCAAGTAGGAAATCTGTCGCCAAGCACCTAACGGTGTGGTGCGGCAGCTATCCTTGAGTGCCAGTAATTCTAGGTTAGTCTGAACAACATCATCGACCACATCATCACTTACCTTACCTTACTTACCTTACTTATCAGGTGAGATAGTGGTCAGAGGCTACTATCCAAGAATAAAAAATATGTTGAAATTTTGGATGTTGTCAAAATAAAGAGCTGTAGGTAAATATAACCTTTATTTACCAATACACCTTGTTGGATAATAAGTTCCAGTACAAAAAATATTTTTTTTTTAAGTTTGACTACCTATATAACTTAAGGTATTTCGTTTAGCTGCACTATTTCTGTTATATATAAAAAGGCAAACCACTTGTAGGATACGTAATCTTCGACAAAATAAGATAAATAAGTATTATTGAGGTTTCATAATTCAGTACCCGTATGCAGTAGAAATGTGGGTAGGTATAAAGTGAAAAGCTTTCAATATTCCCATTTCAGCAAACGCTCTGAGGGGCGATTATTACCAATATCCGAACATAATTCGAAGCCACTGGGGGTCATTTCCGCCTCTGCCCTTTCCCTGGCCCAAATGTATTGACATGTCTGTTATTGGATGTTGTCAAACACACATGCGACTGTTGTAGTCTTTCACTAGGTCACAGCTGTTGGCCTACAATAATGGTTATGCAATACACACATAGGTAATTATTTTATTTAATTATTTATTACATACATGCTCTTGGGTATGCATTACAGTTACCCAATTCGCTTACCCAAGACTCAAAAAGATTAAAAATAATAACAACACATATAAAATAATAATAAAAAAAATAAAAAAAAAAAATTATGTACCATAATCATAGTAAGTCGAGTGTAAGTTGTATTAGTCAATTCATCTTTTATCAGTTCTGGTTAGTTTGTCTCTGATAAAAATTCAAAACAGATTTTTTTTGTCACTGTTCCGAGAAAAACTGGCCAAGTGCGAGAAGGGCCTCGCTCATTGTAGGCTATCGCATTGCTACATTCCGTAATGTACCTACGCTGTTAACATAGAAACCGCTGTTTTCAGTATTTGTTATTTAATACAAAGGCATATTTTGTACACGTGATGGTCAAGTAATAAAAATTGTCCCGCAGTCATCATATAAATATAGCTTCACTTTTTGTAAATTTCTGTTACTAACACTTGGTGCTAAGGTTGGTGTATTACCTACTAATATATATGGATCTATGATATCTGAAATAAACAATTTGATTTGATTTGATATTACATAATATATCGAAATTTAAGATTCGCCGTAACATATATGGTATAAAATTGACCACTTTGACGTACTTACCTCTTTTTGTTACCTTTTTATGAAAACGAAAATTTAAAATTAACATTAGCTCTGATGTTATGGTACCTAGCTTTCTTCTTTCTTCATCTTTACACATCACAAGCCAGGGTATAAAAAAATATTTTATGATTTTTTGAGTCTATTTATTCATCATTTGACGAACGTTCTACTGTCTGTCGGTATGTGAGGTGTTTCTAGCTCGTACATGGAATGAGTGCTAAGCCTGGAATTTTCGTGATGGCTGCAATTCTATTGTTTACTGACTAATCGGCGTTCTCCTCCATCATGACATCGCTTGATTCATGATGGAGGAGAACGCGGGTTTTTGGTCGTCTTTCGCAAACTTTTTCTAACACCTTGGGCAAACAAATGGTAGAATACTCAGCATTAACACTCTTTTGATCTTCAAGTGGGACTGGGCAGATAGGACCCGTAACTGAGAAAAAAAACTCGATAATTTTTTTCTGCTTATTAGTATGTAAGTACTGATTACAGAAGACAAAAAAGCTGGTAAATCTAGTTATGTCACACTAGAAATGTTGTCCTTATCAATTCTAAATGCTTTCTTCAAAAATTTATAATCAGATAAGCTAAAGCGGAATAGTGAATAAAGGCCTCACTGAAAGTTGGTAAAAAGTAAATTGAAACGAAACACATATATATCAATAGGTAATAGAATAATTTATGGTGCATAAATCTCCTCCACGCAAGTTTAGCGACAAGCTAATTCTAGGTTAACCTGAACAACATCTTCGACCATATCATCACTTACCATCAGGTGAGATTGTGGTCAATAGGTTAACCTATCAGGCTTAAAAAAATAGCACTTGTCTGGTTTTGACTAATAATTTATCTCACTAAATTTGACAACCTCATCACATACAACAAGTAACAAGAAAAACAGGATGTCCAAATAAGTAAGTATTATAAGTTAGTGTACCGTAAAACCTCCTTTGTGCCTTTTTGTATTTAATAAGTCTATGTAATTATAGGTATATGAATACATCAATTCAATTATTCACAGTTTTCTTAAATCCAGTCGAATTTATTGTTACACTACTTGAATTGAATGTGTGAATTTCCTTTGATAACCCTATTTCAAACAAACCAAATTAGGTAACTACCCACCTTTAATTAATTCCAGTCCTAAGCTGTTTCTAATTATAGTATTAAGCCTTCGTCGGCTTCCTCCAAATAATTACCCACTTATTATGGAATTAAAGCAGTCTCACGTTATACCTACTTTGATATTACCTAGGCATGTCGTAGAGCAAATAAGACTAGTGACTCTTTAAACTTGTGAGATGTGATACATTGTGGACACGGTTGTAAAAAACGTAAATTTGAAGAGCAAAACAGGAAATCAAAAATTACCTACAAATAGAAAAAAAGACAAATAAGTGGCACACAATATAAGACGAATGAGTGACACAGTGGGCTAAAATTATAGAAAAATATGTGAGAGCAGACTGTTAATAGTTTGCTTATAAATGTAGCATCCTGTAAGCGCTTATTGATAAATTATTGATATATTAACTAAATTTATTTTATTATTAACTAAAGAAATAACCTAACCTAACCTAACCTAAAACGTCACCCAACTGGTACTCGATAGATAAAAGCGAATATCAGGTAGAACCTACATAATATGGAACGTTGACATTACCAAGATGGTAGGCGTCTTGCTTAGTATATTGGTAATGTCATCGTTCTATGAAGCATGGCAGCTAGATTAGACAATAGAGAAAAACATAAAATCTTATACTTACTCACTTCCTTATCTTTTATATCTATATCTATATATTCCTTCATTTTAGTATTCAATTCACTGACTGAGTTATTTAGACCGATTTGTTTTTTCTAATTACATCCACTGGCCACACTGACGTTGACGTATGTCGTGGACACAACGATAAGACCCCTAATCAGAAGAAGCAGGATGGAAGCAACTGGAGGAGGTTTTTACCACTGTTAGCCAACCTCACACTATAAACTAATTAGCAATTAACATTTGTAATGTTATAATATCGATTAAAATTGAAAAAGCGTGGTGAAAATCCTTACCTGTTATATGAAAGACAAAACCAAAACTGTCAGATATACTTAGTTCAAAGGGACGACGTGGCAATAACATACTATGTTTATATACTGTTGGAATACAGCGCTAATGCGCAAAAGCGTAGATAAAATGGCATCTCTCATGTTTTTAAATTTTCCAAAGTTTTATAATAAAAATAAATTCAATATTAATTTATTCAAGTCAAGCTCAATACACTATTCATTAACAAATGTTAATATGCTATTCGGGATATTTAAATGACAAACTTTTAAATGTCGACCTTTTATTGTATAATTATGACCTATTGTAAATAAAAAAAATACTTCCCATTAATTATGAATTATTTTGCATTACTTTTAAATAAATTGATATTATTTTTAGATAACCACAATATTATGTTATGTTATTTTTATCAATTTTGCATTTTCTTTATAATCAAGACTTCATCTCTCAATATTGTACGCTTTCATAGGCAAAACGTGATTAACTTTTATTTATTATGTACCAACAAATTGGATGACAGTTTAAAATTATATATATTTATCTTGAATCAACAATAAATATATCATTCCGCAAATATGTCACAGCGTCCAGGTGATCTCAGCGTTGATAAATCATTCAGAGGTCATTTAGTCTATATGACCAATATCGATTTAAATTCTCCTGATGTTTCGCTTTTATTTACAGTTTTTTAACCTTTTTACGATTCAGTCATCGATATGTTTCCACTGGACTCAAAATTTAAATGTCGAATATCTTTTGAACGGCTTTATATTAACGAGTACCTCAGCCATATTTACGTTGGTGAAGCAACTTGTACGGGAAATTGGACTAACTCTTCGAGAAAGGAACCCGAAGAGATGCCATTCTATTAGCTTTGTAAGAAACAAATTTCCGCCAATTTCTCATATTTTTTTCTCAAATCGAAACACGTTCTAATTAGCTAAAACCACGTGATTTATAGTGATGGGACGTAATGAATGTGCAAATTTAATCGATATCGATAACGTGCATCTTTAGAACGTCAACGTGGTAATATATCTATAAACATCTTAAGCGTTGAGTGCGAATTCTATTTATGCTTGGCTGTAAGGTAAACAATGAGGATAAACAAATAGGTAAACAATGGAAACTACTGAGTAACAAAACCTAATGTTGCATGTGCAAATTACAACATCAAATACACTTATAAACTGCTGTATTGGCAGGATTGTCCACTTCCGAACACATCCTCCACTATTTAGGGAGGGTTTGCCATAATTACCACGCTTGGCAGGCGTCTTGGGGATCGCAGTTTAAGATATCAGTTCCTCAGAAAGCGCTGCTGCCCATCTTCCGGTATTTTACCTTTAGTTGCCTCTTACAATACCAATGACACCGATAGCAATGGTGGAGTAAAGTTCTAGCACCGCACCCCACGGGATACTTATCAATTAACACTAATTATAAATTAACTGGAGTCACTTACCGTGTCTATTCTACTAAGTCTATTTTTAATGAAGTCAGCGCATTTTAGCTAAGCCACATAATGTAAGTTAATATTTTAGTTTTCACAGCTATCAATAAGAGAGAGTAAAATACAGAAGAAATATGAAGCAGTGATGGCTCAGTGGCATTGGCTATGGACTGCCGTGCCGCATGTCCATGGTTCGAATCCCGCCGCAGGCTTGAGCTTCAAAGCATAGTGGAAGGGCATATTGCGAATGCCCGCCTGGCTAGCGACCACCCTCAAGTAGAAAATCTGTCGCCAAGCACCTAACGGTGTGTTCCGGCAGCAGTTCTTGAGAGCCAGTGAAATTACAGGCACATGAGACTTAACAACTATGTCTCAAGGTGACGTGCGCAGTGCAATTCGTGATTGTGACGAAATGCATCTGTTATAGGCAGAGGTTAGTCCGCTTAACATCAGGTGGGCCTCGTGCTTGATCCGTCACAATTACATTTAAAAAAAAAGACTAAAACAACGTAAAAAATTATAAGTTAGAATACTCATTCTAACTTATAATTTTACCAAACTCATTCTAGCTTACCAAATATTGTTTTATAAGATTTAAGTTATATATATAGGTTAAAAATAAAGTAATTACTATGATTCGCATCTCTTAAATTAAGTAAAATATTAAATGACTCCCTAAATAATCTAATCAAATATCAAACTACGACATTATTGCAAAAAAATTTGGTCGCTGAGTATTAAGCAATTCGATATATGAAAATATTAAAATTGGTTTATTATATGGGCTTCCTTCGTAGTGTAACAGGTTTAGGTATAAAATAAGTATTTGGGTGTGTTTAGATATACATAAAACTAATTCAAACTAGTAAAAAAAATATCTTTATACAATACATATAATAAATTGAATAATAATAATGGCTATAGATATAATAAGTGTATAGGTGTAGTAGATATTTTTCTAACTATGTAAGACAAAACTAGATAGATAGAAATTAATAAGTTGTACTATATCTGTTTAAATTCCAGTGTATCTTTTAGAAGCAGTGATGGTCCTGATGACTATGAATTTCCGTGTAGAAATTCCATGGTTGGAATCAAAAATTGGGAACACTAGGAGGAAGGATATTTTAAATTTGGAATGTGTCCGATATCACACATCAGTTGCCAGATTGACCGAACCGTGAATTCCACTTTCGAGGTTAGTTTCTCGATGGACTAACTAGACAAATATGACACGAAAAAAGAATCACACGAAGCATGAGATCTCAAAGATGTGATAACAGGCTTAGCCTAGAACTGTTGCTGAAACACACCGTTAGGTGCTTGGCGACATATTTTCTACTCGAGGGTAATTACTAGCTACCTATGCAGGGTATGCTCAAAGGGATTTGAACCTTGATTGATGTCTACATAATTCTCAACAACTGTTCACATATTCATAAAACGCACGCTCAGTTTCAATCAATTACGGTAGTTGATTAAACTTCACAGTTCACTGCAAAAGCCATGCAAAAGCAGACCAATTCCACTCACCGAACCGAATCAATTGATTGCAAATAAATCTTTTCGGAAAATCGAGCTTTGCGACATGCTCATTATAGAGCAGAACCAAATAACTCCACACGTTTATAAATGGCACCCGAGAATGATTAAATCACGGAACGCGACAAAAAAGAATTGCGCCGTTCTAAAACGACAGTGAATAAATTGCTACAGACTCCTTATTTGCGAATGGAAGTGCTCCAATTTTCTAGCTGCAATTTCTACTCTATAAAAGCTGAAAATGGGATGGAAAAACTAATCGCTGCGAGGCGTGAAAAGCGGGACGTGGCGGCGATGCCTTCCACGCTGTCAATTCGACTAGGGCTAATAGTCGCGGCAGTAGATATCTAGGTGCTGTAGTCGATCAGTAATCACTCAAAAACATGCATGTTCTCATATAATTTTATTCCTTAAGGAATTAATAATGTTATTGATGATTAAACTATGAACACACATATGTTGATATGTTGACGCCTCACTCTTAATTTTATTTTTGCATTAACGTCTGCAAAGCGAAATGCTTTCAAAATTACACTCAAAAATTGAATACAAAATTATGCCGCTTCTATTTTCATTCGTATAGGAATCACAAGCGTAACCCGCTAATATTATAAAGAGCTAATAAAATCTACTCTAATATTATAAAGAGGACAGATTTGTATTTTTGGTAACGAATAAACTTAAACACTGCTGGACCGATTTGTAAAATTTGTTTTATATATTATACAAATTTTACAAATCGGTCCAGCAGTGTTTAAGTTTATTCGTTACCAAAAATACAAATCTGTCCTCTTTATAATATTAGAGTAGATTTTATTGTGTGCTGTTAAAAATGCGCTACCTTCGTAAAAGATCTGACAGAAATATACCCTTTAGAATTATGATAATGGCAATTTCATTTTTGTATATAACTTTACTTAAAACTTGATCAATAATACATATATAATACTTTATTCAAGATTATGAAATTAGACTTACCGGACAATCGCGACGATTTGAAAATAATAAGTTTTTATTTTTTTTTGCATTTGTGAGTTGTCGTAACCTCCATGCCTCGTAGACATTCACTGTCGTAGCCGCCATGCGCTATGTAAGCGCGCAAACGCAATGAACCTCTTTGTATGCTGTGCTCTAAGTCTACGGCTCTAGTGGTAGGACAAACAAGTATCACGTGGGTTCAGTCAGTTCTGTGTCGAATGATTCAGTTTCGCGACAGTCGTCTAGCCTATTCAATACGTTTCACAAAAAAGAGGGTCAGGATTGTAGTGTGTTAAAAGTAGATAGTAGTGTTAAAAGAAAACAATAAGAGAAAATCAACTAACATTTAGTAAACCGTTAAATAATTTGTATAATATATTATACAAATTTGTATAATATAAATACTAGTATAATATATTATACAAATTTGTTACTAAAAGTGACTACGGTCACAGAATAAAAAGGACGGTTGATGCAACTTCATCGAAATGTTGAGGTTGTCAAAATTATAAAATGACAAAGAAAGGAAAAAAAACGAATATAAAATCACGAGCGGGATACGCTTGTGATTTCAATACGAATGAAAATAGAAGCGGCATAATTTTGTATTAAATTTTTGAGTGTAATTTTGAAGGCATATTCGCTTTGCAGACGTTAATACAAAAATAACAAGGATATGTCACTATTGGCACAGAATAAAAAGGACTGATATTGGTAGAAAATACGTCTACGTATTACTCTGTGTTTTTGAAACTATTCCTTCATGAGTTTAGAGATTCAATTAAAATAAAATTTAAGAAAATCATAAAACCGAATTGTATTACTATTTTTATGTTGTAAGTTATTAGAGCTTTATTGAAAGTTTTTAGAAAATAAGAATCAAATTAAAGTAGAAAGTTGCTAATACAGATTATTCTTAAAAAGTCTCCATTCCTCTCGATATTACATATACGTGGACCGATTTTTTTTTCGAATAAAATTCACCTCGAGGTTCTGCTAAAACTTTTAATAAAAAAAATACGAATGAATTCATAAATGGTAAAAAGTACAATAGCACCATAAATTCAAAGTATAAATGATTTTTTCCTTGACAGTGTTTCTAACTGGCCATTTATAAAATCTTTCAATATTGTTTAAAATGTTTTCCTTCGTTTAACTTATTTTGGCCATCATTACAAACGTGGGCTGCCATAAAAATGAAAACCGATAACCGCCAGGCGGGCACCGCCACCGCCGCGGTGTGGTGAGTTTGAACCCTGCAGGCTTACGCCACCTATACTCAATACGGTTTTACGATACAGCAAAATTGCTTTTGCGCTTACATTTGGTATTAAAATGGATATCAATTTTAATGTCGCCATCTTATTGAAGGAGGTAACTTTTATATACATAAGTATATTTTATAGTGCCCTATTGAACTCGCTCGTAAGGATTGTAACCTATATGTGCCATTCGCCTTTTCTTTGTAACAAAATTAAAAATTGGATAAAATGTAGAATACGTGATAAAGTGTCTATATCTTGTCCTTCAATAAATTATCTATAATACCATTTACGATAAATTAGGATTTAGTATAAGATGGTGGATACATACTATATTCATATAGATTCGTCTACTATTAAAATTGTAGATGACAAAATCAGTGATATTTTCTTAAATCTAACGTGAGTTGACATGATTATTTACTACATATACCGACTAGCACTCACGGTGTTTGGTCGTAATCTCCGACCTGTGTTCGAGACCCTACACATACTTTTGACGAGGGCAGTGATTCTTTCATCAGTTTAAAGATTCAATTTAAATAAAATTTAAGAAAATCATAAAACCGAATTGTATATCTATGTACGAAGACAGTGACGGCGATTCACGCGCCCCTACGCCTGCGATGCCATTGCTGCCCGCCGTTCCTCGTTTGACGATGGGCGTTGCGAGCAGCCGCCCGCAGTGCGCTAGCAGCCCTCGAAGTTGCCCGCATTCCTTGAGAATGAGCATCTTTACTGCTTGAACACCGGTCGGAGATTACGACCAAACATCGTGAGTGCTATCCGGTATATTTAGTAAAAAAAATTGTGATGGTAACGTTAAAAATGCAGCACCCATTTTTTATTCAAGTGATAACTATTGCACCTTTTACATCAGATACCCTAAATTCCCTAATAGAAAAGCATCCACCTGCATCTACCTACAGGTCACCTTCCCGAAACTCCTGGACAAAATAATGGCATTATTGAGATGACAACACAGGAGGTTTTGCATCTTGAAAGGATGTTTCATGTTCGTAACATCCTTTCAAAAGTGGTTCAGACGGTGGCGTAGATAGCTCTAGACGATGACATGTGCGAAGGTACAAAACAAAATGTTCTTCTACTGCCTTTGTATTGGACGGATATTTTTTAATTGAATTTTTAGTATTTTCCTTTTTGTATATATGTGATTTGTACGGAACTCTCAATAGTCGTCGTTTAAAAGTAGCACAAGTAACTTACGACACCTACAGCACAAAAGTAGTATTTTTTTTTTATTTTTTTTTAATTTTTGTTGTTCACCTTTCACATATTTTTTAATTTGTATCCTTAGTGTGGATTATATTTTAAAGTTGAATAAAATAAGTTGTATGCAATTTAAAAGAAACGGAACCGGCATCTTACACTGTAAGTACACACAAAGTATGAAATAGCTTCTGAAAGTAGGACCGTGAAAATGTCGTCATATGTTTTTTAATTTCTTACAATTTTTTTGAGTTACATAAAATGTTGTAAAGAGATTGAGAGTTATCCGTTGGTTAACAAATTTTATTTGACTTCGTGGTCCTTACTTGGACTTATTGTACTTACGTGGACTTGGACTTACGTAGACTTATTCCACAGTTAGAAAATAACACCATTGTAACATTTGCTGAATATACACGTCTGAGGCATACTGACGAAAAAATTCAAAATAAAGTTCAATGAATCTAAGTCAGTAAGACTTTCACCGAGACTTGAAAATGGATGTTGTAGATAATAAAAAACTATGCAGAAGCTCACGAACATAGAATTAACCACCATGTGAATGTTAAGGCAATCCAGCTCCTTGACATCATGGACATAGTGAGAAGGCACAAAAGGCTATAGCTGCGAAAATAATCATCCAGATTGGATAATCCAGTAAAAAGTAATACGTGGTCATACATTAAAATAAATAGGTAAATAAAGCCTTTCTCTTTAGATGCCAGTAAAAATATAAAACGTCCGTGAATCAAAGATGATTGTCAGAGATGAAAGTAGTTTGACATAGCTAACATAATCAACGCAATGATAAACTCGATGCCCTTTAAAAACGATAAGAAAAACTTCTGCGTTCAGAACCCGTAGATGTTTCCCCTCTGACCTTGAGCCTCACCGTTTGGTAAATAGGATTGAAAAACTTCATCCATTCTCAAAGTTGGCTATACGCAAAAATTCAATACCTCAAGGGGCAGAATCTTTAGCGGCTAAGCACCTATATACTACACTCTGGAAACTATTGCGAGTTTTATCAATATTAACGTACCTAGCTGAATATTAAACATTATACGTATTAATTTTTCATTGGATGATAACAAATTAATTCCATAGAATAGTACAAAGCAAATGCATAATAGGTCGCTAGTGCAGTTCTTAAGTCCGTAGTTTTTTAAATCTTTCAATCTGTATAAGTTAATTTTGAAATTATAGCTTTTATTTTATTAGTAGAGTAATTCCCAATTTAAATGTGAGTCTAAGACTAAACCAAAGTAAAATCATTAACGACATATAATTTATTACTAACTAGCTGTACCTGCGACTTTCGCGATTGCGGTACATGCAGACTAATTATTCACATTTGAGCACTGTTTATCTCATTTTTTTTATCCAAATATCTGCCATATTATAATAAAAAAAAATATATAAAATAAAATATATATTGACATGATATGACATAAAATTTGATCCATTACAGTTTTATTATAAGTATAGAAGATATAGATTAGGGACCGGCTAGAAACCGCGTTATATTTACCGGAAAAATTCCGACCACTTTGGGACTGTTTGCGGCTGAGATCGATTTATTAACCTTGACTGTAAGACAAGTGACAGCTCTATGGGCGAAGCTCGAGGCCCACCTGATGTTAAGCGGACTAACCTCTGCCTATAACAGATGCATTTCATCACAAGTCACGAATTGCACTCCGCCCGTCACCTTGAGACATAGTTGTTAAGTCTCATGTGCCTGTAATTTCACTGGCTCTCAAGGACTGCTAGTAATACAATCTAATACTGAGAAGGTATATTTCAAAAGGTATATTTCAACTCATATACACACAAAATAACACAAAATGCGCTGAAGTGCCTAAAAAGAAAAATTAAAACTTCTGGACACTCTCAAACCTGTTATAGATCCCGAAAACACAGAACGTTACTCAAAATGTCTAAACTGTAGTCTTTAAATTTGTCTAAGCAGTTTACTGTATCAGCCGGATCGTCCACTGCTGTAAGCAGTCCTTCAGTGTGCTATCTTAGGTACAATTTTAACAAAAAAAGAACGACTATTTGTAAAAAAAATAGAATTAATAAATACGCATTATTAGAGATAAATCAAATACTACTTGTCTGAGCTTACTTAAATTTAAATGGGACCACAATACAAGCACCGGCTTTAGCGTATAAAAATATCATCGAAATCGGTACACCCTGCAATAAGTTATGAGGTAACACAAAAAAATACACTAAATACCTCCTTCTTTTTAGTAAGTCGGTTAAAATTACATCACCTCTGTGCGAAATGTACGTAAGTAATACTGGAGTAAAAAGAACACGCGCAGGCGCCTGCTGCAATTATTAGAGCAAGGACAACCACAAACGTTTGTGTTAACATAGATATCGCCTGTGTATTAGGGGATTTAGGGGTTAAGGTATGAAATTGTCAATTTGTATTGAAAAAATTAAATTCGTAATTTTTAATTTAACATATTTATTTAATCAAAATAATTACTATTTTTATACATTGCTGCCATCTAATAGGAAGGTCATTTACGCCTTTGCGATAGAACTCTGGTGATCTAGATTCGACAAACTGTGTGAAATCATTTTGTACTGCCTCCTGGGAAGAAAACTTTTTATCACGAAGAAAATTGTCCAAATCACGCAAATAATTATAATCCATCGGAGCAAGGTCTGGCGAATACGGAGGGTGACGAATGGTTTCTAATTGCATTTCCTGTAGAGTTAAAACGGTTTCTCGTACTGTATGAGGTGTCGCGTTATCATGGAGCAATAATGGTGAAAATCGATTCATGAGACGGGGCGGTTTCACTGCTAGTTTTGCTATCATTGTTTGGAATTCGGCACAGTAGACATCTGCCGTTATTGCTTGACCAGATCGGAGAAAACTAAGTATAGTGAATAACACCATGCAGAGACCACCAAACAGTTACCATTACCTTTTTATTGGTAAGCTTTGGGCACTGTTGCGGCGTTTGAACTGGGGCCAGCCATTGCATTTTTCTTTGCTATTGCATGTTTCTAGCCATTGCTTACAGTTATCGTAAAGGATATACTTTTAATCACATGTCACAATTCGATCCAATATTCCTTCATTTCTGTATCGATTTAACAAGGCAACACAAGTTTCAATACGCGTTTCTATCTGCAGATCAGTCAAATCATGAGACACGCTTCAGGTCATTTTCATATTTTTTATGAATTGGCGCAAATGTGTCAATATTGTTGGTAAGGTAGTTTGGCTCGGATTGGCTTCTCTTTGAATTCATTGTTATTCATCTGTGTGGGCGGTCTTCCACGTGGTTCGTTCTTCAGATCAATTTCCATCACGAAATCGTTTAAACCAAAATCGCACGATGCGTTCATTAGCAGTCGCCTCTCCAAACGCAAGATTGATATTGCTAGCTATATCTGCCGCGTCGGAACTCGTATTCAAAAATCACTCGAATTTTCGAAGTAGCCATATTCTTACTTTGACTAAGCTGAATAAAAAAACAACTGAAAATCGATAATCGAAAGTTACACATTTTTTAAAAGAAGAACCTCATTTATGTACCATGTGTTCGAAGTAGCTATTTCAATAAAACGGCAATTTCATACCTTAACCCCTATTATAAACAACACGTTTCACCAAATATTTTTTTAAGTCCTGTACATAGTGGGCGAGCCAATGACCATTTACTTTGGGAAAATCAATTCAGGAGAAAATCATCTAGTCTCGAATCAAGAGGAATGTGTCCTGAGCTTAATTTTGTCTTAAATTCCTTCCGGCTTCCTTGACCGACGAGACAGTCGAAAGACTATTCGTAGTAAGTAGTTGTAGCTTGTGTTAAATCTATTTAGGAGTGATTGAGAATAGTGTAACGTAATATGAATTCATAGGTAATTACTACTTGATTACTAATTCAAAGTATTTTTTTACCATACAGATGGTATCTTAAGCAAGCGCATTGTCAGATATTCTGCCTAGTAGCAGTAGTGTGCCATGAGCCATCACTAATGTGTTTTACAGGTAAAGGTCGCTGTAGCAAGCGAAAATACTTGGCAAACTAGATGTATAGAAATTAACGTCTCAGTGTGACGAGCGCAGTGAAGTGTCATGGAGAACGAGGATGGCAACAACGCAACTGTAATGTATGGGCATGACGCTTACCAACAGACGCCGGGTGCTTTTCGTCTCCTGGGTTCATAGCAATAAAAATAAATAGAATTGATTGTAGATTAAGCTAAGCAGTATTAATTTGATTGTATTGGCAAACTAGTTAAGAAATCACGATACTACTGTTGAATACGTAGTGGACCGACACAGGAGCTGAGGTAAGAAAGTAGGTATGGATAGCAATAAGTTAAGTTTTTTATTTTATTTATAGTTGACATGCTAGCCTTTCACCAATATCTCACCTAATGGTAGGTGATGTATTGAAAATGTTGTTAAGGCTAACCTAGAATTACTGGCTCTCAAGGATAGCTACTGGAATACACCTTTGGATGCTTGGCGACCGAGGTGGTAGCTAGGCAGGCGGGCATACGCAAAATGCTCTAACACCGTGCTTTAACGACTACCATCCTAAGACATCAACCGAGACCGTGCCTTCCGAAGTACTGAAGCGCTCAGTATGTCGTGATGCCACTATAGCGATGGCCCATCGAAGTCATGACCACAGCGGACGTTGCGTAATAGAGCGACTAAGCAAGGTACGCGACGAGCGCTTCAAAAAGTATGAATTAATAGTGTTAGTAATGTTATGAAATAACACGTAAGTAAATAAACAAGTGGAAAGAGACCACTCATATAATAACATATGATATCTTGTATCGTGCCAATTAGCGGCAATAGGCGGCATAAAAACAGGACGAAAAAAGTATCAGGATCGCATTAGCTACGCGATGGGAAAAGAGACGCCTTGTAGGTAAATATAAATATTAGTTACCCCGTGCTTTGCGAGCTGTAGTGCACTTTAATGCTTCGTAGCTAGAGTCGCTTATTTATAGGAATGGCTTTGCGGAGTAATCTTTCTGGTCCATTATATTTTGTGACAATTCGGAATGTCGCTAATGTATTTATTGCTTTTAAATCTAACATAGTTAGTACGTTGGTATTATATTTGAATTCAACCATTGTTATTAATTAATAAATAAAACAAAAATCTTTGTGTACTACTAATAACAATACATTGTTATTCGTAGTTTGTGACCAGTAGTTTGTTTCTCTAAATAGAACATAAAAACGGCGGAGAGCGAGACCGCCTCTTTTAAGTTTCCGCATTGAGACAAACAAATAATGTTATGGTTTTTGATCCATGACCACAAGATATGAAGCAATGATGGCCGAGTGGTTATAACTATGGACTGCCGCGCCGCAGTACCCTGGTTCGATCCCCACCGACGGCTTGAGCTTCACCGCATGGTGGAAGGGCATTTTGCGATTGCCCGCCTGGCTAGCTACCAACCTCAAGTAGAAAATCTGTCGCCAAGCACCTAACGATGTGTTCCGGCAGTAGTCCTTGAGAGCCAGTGAAAATACAGGCACATGAGACAACTATGTCTCAAGGTGACGGGCGCAGTGCAATTCGTGAATGAAATGCATCTGTTATAGGCAGAGGTTAGTCCGCTTAACATCAGGTGGGCCTCGAGCTTGTTCCGTAATAATAACATTAAAATAAAAAAAAAAATAAAAAAAAAAGATGTATTTTTATAATTATGTTCTATGATCAAGGCTTAAGAGTTGAGTTATACGTGGCAACGATTGTAGAGTTAGAGGCAAGGTAGCGTTGGTAATAAGCGTAAAAGAACAGAGTAAAAATATATAATAAATACCTATTGAATGTATCTAATATTTATTTTGAATGTTATAACTTATAATTTACCGAATATATCAAACGTAAATATAAAAATGGAGTATATCAAACATCTGCACATTATTACCAATTTTTAACTGCAATCGAATGTAGAAGCGCTCGTAGTGTATTTTGCTTAGCCGTTTTTAACCGATCAGCTAAGTTAAGCAACGTCCGCTGCGGTCATGAGTTGGGTGGGTGACCACTAGCGGCATTACTACTGAGCTCTTCCGTGCTTTACAGGGCACGCTAATCCGTCGGTCCCGGTTGTTGTTTTAAGATGGCAGTCGTTATAGCATGGTGGAATAGACATAACTGCAAATACACCTACAGACATAACTATACACCTATAGACATAACTGCAAATCTGAAGTTGTCTATAGGTGTGCCTCAAGGTAGTATTCTCGGGCCATTATTATTCCTCATATATATAAACGAACTATCTCAAATAACTGACCATTTATGTATAATGTTTCCCGATGATGCCACTATATATATCCCAAAAAACGATAAAAATAGACAAGAATTCGAAATGGAAATTAATAAAACATTAAATAACATAGGTACTTGGTTACGGAACATAAATCTTAAACTAAACGTAGAGAAAACTAAAGCTATTCAATTAAGAAATTATAAACTACACCCATTCCAACTGGACATTTTCTATAATGGCAGTAAAGTTAACATTGTAGAAGAAGCTAACTTTCTGGGTGTGTATATAATAGATAATCGATAATCACTTAAACTGGATTTTTCGATCGATAAACACTGTATAATAGATAATCATTTAAACTGGAAATCACACATAAAGAAAGTAAATAATAAACTATCACAGTACTGTTACGTGTTATCGATACTTAGCAACATTTCATCTTAAAAAATAGCAATGAACGCCTATTACGGTTATGTTTATCCTCAATTAAGTTATGGAGTGATATTCTGCGGAAATTCAGTCGAAATTGAATCATCATTTATTTTACAAAAGAGATGTTTAAGAATTATTTTTAGACTTGAACATACGGACAGTTTACGTGAGGTTTTAAAAAATAATGATATCCTCACTATTACCTGTATTTATATATATGAAATCTGTATGTTTGTTAAGCGTAATGAAAATGATTTCTTTGAGACTAAGTCAAGCCGTTCCGATATATTAAGATCCAAACATAAACATAATATATGTATGCCACAAATTAATAATAGCATGTTTCGCAATAGCCCATATGTAATGGCTCTATATGTATATAATAAACTACCTACTGAAATAAAAATATTAAAAAACAACACATTTAAGTATAAATTAAAAGCATGGGTTATATCAAAGGTGTATTATGATATGAAAGAATATTTCAACGATTACTCCCGGTGCAACTGTAAATCGTGCAATTCTAGTTAAGTAATTAATACATTTATCTATATTGTTATTTTATTGTACACTAGATTTTTATCTCCTCGTTAAGTTTAACTAAATGTAGTAGTGATACTATAAATTATTGAACGCTCGCAATGGGCAGACTGTTGAAACTAAATTATGATATAACCATCTCTATTTACCTACACAGTTATTCAATAAAAAATTCTGATTTCTGATTTCGGAAAAACTTTTTGCGAAAGCCATCTTGGCTACCTACCATCCTCAAAAAAGAAAATCTGTCACCAAATGTTAACGGTGTGTTCTGCAAGCTGGCGTTGAGAGCCATTAGTTCTTAATATTTTCGACCACATCATCATTTACTATCAGGTTAGATAGTGGTTAAAGGCTAGCCTATCACCAAAATGTATAATAATTATGTCAAAGCGCTAGCAAAATTTTAAACGTTTTGTAATGTTTCGCCGTTCAACACTCGAAACAGTCGGATTGTGAACAATCGAAAACTCGATCAGAGTGCGCCTTAACATATCTACCTAATGAATCCCAGAACTGCATGACGCTGCTCATTTGAAATTATCATCCCCGGAGAGGCAACTCGTGCTTGGCAATTAGGCTTTTACCGCGCGTCGTGATGGCAGTTTAACTATTCGCATAGCCGCAGTGCGGGCGAATGAGACTGATTTGTAGTAATCACTGTTTTGTGAACCGTACTTCTATGCCTTATGCCGCTTATGTTAG
This sequence comes from Plagodis pulveraria, assembly GCA_963890685.1. Taxonomy (NCBI): domain Eukaryota; kingdom Metazoa; phylum Arthropoda; class Insecta; order Lepidoptera; family Geometridae; genus Plagodis; species Plagodis pulveraria. The sequence goes on from OY982950.1 coordinate 11,693,756, forward strand.
AGACAAAACTCTAAAAGCTATTGAGGTGACGATATGTGTTAATTAAGTATATATTAATAACGATGTATGTGAATTAGGAATACTTATTTAAAACCTACTTTTCTCTGTAATCTTTATCGACCAATCTTTGAAAAACAAAAAATGAAACTACATTATACATCGCTATGCCCTATGTGTGCCCTATTTTAATTTTTTTATCATTAACAAAGAATGTTATTAACAAAGTTTCACAAAACAGTGATTCTACGAATAAAAATGAATTTATTCGTAGCAGTGATTATTCTTTTACTCTGCGCAAATCCGGAGTCCATTTGACCCCTTGATCAGATTAGAGCGAGTACTAATCGTCTTAGAATCAAGCTGAGAAAGGAAATTGTTAACGTATTGAGTGTAAATCCTTTTGGATATTTCCTAATGGATACTGGGGTGAGGTGGTCAGGGATCTTAGATGATTTGAAGTTTCATATCGTAAAATTATAGACAATTGGCTTCCAGCCGCGGCTTCGCTCGTGCATGTATCGGTTATATTGCGCGCCCCAGGGAACTACAAAGTAAATCGGGATAAAAAGTAACCCGTAAACTAATCCAGGGTCTAAATGAGTATCTATAGGTATTTATAGGTAATAACGAATTTCATCAAAACCCATTTAGTGGTAACTAACGCACACACTTACTATCGCATTTTATTTACCGAGCGAAGTGACGGGCGATGCGTCTCCATTTCTGCTTCGGCATAAATACTTTCGTAAGTCTGTGTCCTCTACTCGCATATCTCTCCTCTGCAGGCCGCATATCTCAACCAATTCTCGTGAGATTTTGTGAGCAGTTCGCTAATTATATAGTTTTTTTTTTTGAGTAAATGGAAATTTTACAAAAATTGCTTTAAGTGGAGGTTGAAAACATAATAATAATAACATTTCAGTCGCGATGTTTTCAGTTCAAGGAGCCACTATAGTAAGTATATAATAATAAATGTTCAGCATTTTGATCACGATTTGCATCGACGAAGCGCTATGATATGTTTTGGAATTTTGAAACTGCGATGAGCTCCCGACCTACACGGACACCGAAAATTATATGATTCCCTTCCGGCTTGGAGTGCAAAAGCGATAAGTCGTGTCCCTCGCATGTTTGATTTATTTAATTAAAATTCGTAACTTATCTAGCGCAAAATCCTACTAAGTACAAGGAGCGCATGACTGGAGGAGCGCTGACAAGAAGCGTCACGTACGCATAGTTTGCGATAACTGAAGGATTGCCTCGAGTTCTACTCCGTGAAGAGTGTGAACTAGAAACTCTGAAGCGGTCCTGATTACAGATAGTTTATGTAAGTTTCTTATTAGTTTATGAGGCGGATTGTCCAATGCTGAGCACAGTCTCCCCCGGTTTGCCATAATCCCCATGCTTGGCAGGCGTCTTGGTGATCGCAGTATACGATAGCATTTCCTTAGAAGGTGCTGCTGCCCAGCTTCCTAAATACCCGTAGTCGCCTTACTAGCGACACCCATGGGACGAGATGGAGATTGTAACATACCCGGCACCCCACGGGCAAGAGTTTCTCATGAATTTTCAATATTTCTATAGGAAATACTAACTAGTGACTCTGTGAACGGAAGGCCTCGTAACTGAAATGTGTTTTTATTACGTTTTGAACCCACATATTTAAGTGGATTTAAAAAACTTTGATAAACTAAATTGAAAAATACAGATATGTAATTATCACATCGGTAATTATGACTACTGTGCCTCAGGTCCATGATTCGATCCCCACTTCCGCGCTGGCTTGAGCTTCACCGCAAGGTGGAAGGTCATTTTGCGAATGTTCGCCTGGCTAGCTACCACCCTCAACACTTACAAGCCCTTAAGAGACTTAACAACTGTATGTCTCAAGGTAAAGGGCGCAGTGCAATTAGTCACTTATGACAAAATGCATCTACGTGACGTACGTGATAGGCATAGGTCATCGCTCAACATCAGGTGGGCCTCGCGCTTGTGACATTAAGACAAAAAAATACCAAAAAGAGTTGATAAAATGCAGTACCACATACTAGCAGTGATGTGCAACTCACTACTCAACGATGTACAAATTTAGCTTAGAGCATATTGAGTTGTCTTTGGAGTGATTCGCAACTACCTACGGCCTTTCCAACAAAACCCGATAGTTTATAGGAATATAATATATAAAATGACTTTACTGAACGAGAACCCCAGCTCTAAACTCACAGGCAGTTTACCATTGGAGTACATTCCAATACTGAATTGTTCTTCGGAAATCAATAAAACCACTGCTGGCTAGATATAATACAGACATTGACAATTACTCTGCTGTAGCAGGTAACAGTAAACAGGAGGAGAATGAAATTGCATGATGTTATCAAGTATGTTAGACGCTAGCCTTCAACTGCCAGAAACTGTGGAAAACATTGTAGGCTATTTGCCGGGTTTGTAACTCAGAAACTGCGAGCGATCAACAACGAAAATCACTAGGTGGACTGACGACATCGTGAAAGTTGCGGGTAGCCAATGGTTACAAGCGGCTAATAGATGTTCTTTGTGGCGCTCTATGGGGGAGGCTTTTGTTCAACAGTGGCCGTCTTCCGGCTGATGATGATGATGATGCACGCGCACAAAGATACTGTTAAGACAGATAATAAAAATATGTATATTATAACGGAAAATCAACTACTCGAGCGAGTAATTTGTCAGTAATATGAGCACAGTGTTTTTCAAAAATATTTAACAATGAAGATATTCTGCGCCCATTTTGTTTTTGCTAAAATGTATAATCGTGGAATTCCCGTCCGAACTAAATTGCGAAGGAAGAATCAGTCCACCTATTGAATAAAATCATCCACGGAGCTGACTCGGCTGTCAAAGCAGACATTGCAAAACGCGCGCGATCCAATACCTGCTTTCATTCTGATGAATTTAAACCAATCACCAAGCATGCTATTTGTAACCTCGGAAGAGCTAGTAAGTGATATTCGTATTTTGAATCATACCTGCGTCGTTTTCGTTTCAAGTAAGACCTTGTTTATGTGGAATTCGTTCTGAATTAGACTTATTGATCGTTATTCGTAGACAATATAGCGCCCTTATTTTCAAACCGAATTTGTGAGAAGCTACGTACGAGGGCGGCACTGAAAATTTCGGGAATCAAGGAAGTGACTCAACATTACCATTTAAAAATGTATGTATTGCTTTTCGAAGTATTCTCCGCGAAATTTGACACATTTTTCCATACGATTTCCATCGTATGGAAAAATGTGTCAAATTCCAATCATTGAAGCAACCATTCCATTCGGAAGTTGGGGTATCCAAAATGGCCGTTTTGTAGGCGTCCACAGCTTCTTCAGGTGAAGAAAATCTCTGACCACGCAATTTATTCTTTATTTTAGGGAAGTATAGAAATCATTAGGGCTTAGGTCGGGGCTGTACGGCGTATGGTCTAATAATTCTATGTTTTCTTGCTCCAAAAACTCTTTTGTTCTGTGCGCAGTGTGAGAACTCGCATTGTCGTGATGGAGGATGATGCGGCGGCTACAGTTCTCTTTACGGAGTTCAGAAACGACCTGTGGCAAACAAATGCTAGCATACCATTCTGCATTAACCGTTCTTTGTCCCTCCAGAGGAATAGTCGCAACATGGCCGGTTTTTGAGACAAACGTGGCCACCATTTTTTTTGCAACACAACACAACACAACAAACACCCATTTTAGTGATAATTATACTGGTTAAATGATCGACTTTTACTCACATACAATACTGGTCACCGTCGACAAAACTTGCAACTACCAAGTCATCTATAGGTATGTTCAGCATTTTCAATTAGTTGAGTTGAACTTAAAAACTGCATGACTGATTTTGATGAAATGTATAAGGGAGTACCTCAAAGGTATACCTACTCTTTTCAATAAAAAAAAATATTCTAAATCAGACTACTCTTTATATAGTAATGCGTGGTCAACCAAAAAAAAATATATGTCCTATCCTCTTTTTTGGATGTCGGTTAAAAATACTATGTAACTTATTATAAAACATCACCATTTATGTAGTATTTTAACATTCAAAGAAGTTTTTGAATCGGATTAGTAGTTTCCGAAAAAGTGTGAAATTAACAAGAATCAAACCCCATGAAAAAAAGTAAAACATAATGTTTAACGACCCCAAATACGTGTCATTAGGGGCAATAGGAATCTAATGATACTTAGCTTCATTTTCTTACACTAATTACACGGCAAATCATCGCCAGGTGGGAATGACTTGTAAGAATACATAAAAAACATGAATCAGCTGAAAACAAACCAACAGATAAACGGAAATAGCTAGACTACAGGAGAAGTTGGGGTGATTCAAAACTAACAGAATCGAGGCCGGGAAATGAGTAGGAAATTAAATTTCACTAGTCCGCTGAGAATGGCGACACTTGGCACGGTTCAGAAAATAGAGGCCACTAGACGCTGAGACCACATCCCGCGGCGGATACAAGTTTTTAAGCAACATGTATATTAAATACCTACAAGTTTCTGTGGACAAAGATAACAAACTATTTTGTGAATATTCAACCAAAGACAAGTTCGTAAGGACTAAACATAATCAAAAGCCGAAAGAATTTAGACATATCTATATAATTTGTGGAAAGAATTACTTATAACTTCATCTATATCTATCTACGAATAAATAATAAGTTATTTATTCGTAGATATCTATACTTATAATAAAACTGTAACAGATCCAATTCTGTACATGGCAGATATGGAAAAAAATAATTTAGAGCACTCTGTGGCTGACACTGATGCCAAAGCTGTATTATTTTTTAATTTTTGTCTGTCTGTATCCCGGCCGTGCATAACTCCAAAAGTACTGAATGGAATTCAATGAAACTTAACACGATTTGAGTTCATACTACGAAAAAGGACATTGTTTGCTTTTTATCCCGAAATTCAGCACGGTTCCTTCGGTAAAGGGGATGAAAGACAAAATGTACACTTAGTTGTAATTTATTAACGCGTAGTCCGATTTCAATTATTATTCTTTTTTGTTAGAATAGTCACGAGTGAGCCCAAAACCCCACGGAAAGTCTGGCACCCCGGCACTCCACGGGCAGCCCGGCACCCCACGGGCATTCGGGCACCCCACGGTCAGCCCGGCACCCTTACTTAGTTTTGCAAGCTTGCTAAGATAAAACTCTAAAATCTGGAACATTCGCCACAATCAGTGATTTTAACTTTTTTTTTTATTGTGATGGGACAAACTCGGGGCACATCTGATGTTAAACGGATTAACCTCTGCCTATAAAAGATTTCATTATATTCTTCACTATATTCAGATAGATTTCATCACAAGTCACGAATTGCACAGCGCCCGTTACTTTGAGACATAGGTGTTAAGCCTCATGTGCCTGTAACTTCACTGGCTTTCAAAGACACCTGCCGGAACACAACGTTAGGTGCTGGGCGACAGATTTTCTACATGAGGGTGGTAGCTAGCCTGGCGGGCATTCGCAAAATTCCCTTCCACCATGCGGTGAAGCTCAAGCCAGCGGTGGGGATCGAACCAGGGTACTGCGGCACGGCAGTCCATTGCTACGCCGCTAGGCCATCATTATTTCAAAACTTACGGTAAAACAGCCGAATAGTTCGATCTCGACCGGTTTTGCGACTTTCAGAGTCGCTTCATCTGAAGAAGCGACTTTGAAAGTCTACTACTCGGCTGTTTTAGCGTAAGTGAAATCGGTTTTAATTTTTTTTTAAATATGTGTACTACCTACTTACGAAAGTTTAAATCAAAAGTTCCTCATTTTGGAGTCCCATATCTAAATATATATAATACTAATACGCATAATAATAATACGCAGTTAGCGTACATAAATGTAAAATTGTAAGCTTGAGTAGTACTGTAACAGCGGACTTGTCCACTGCTGAACACAGCCTATAATAGGGGAATTTGCCATAATCCCCACGCTTGGCAGGCGGCTTGGGGATCGCAGTGCAAGATGGCAGTTCTTTAGAAGGTGCTGCTGCCCACCTTACAGTATTTTTCCTTTACTCGCCTCTTACGACACCCACGGGATGATATGGGGAGGTGCAAATCTAACCCAGCACCCCACAGGGTGCAATGCTACGAATAAATATTCGTAGGTGCAATGATAATAAATTTTCCACTTGGACTTTGTCATCATGCATCACCTAAAACCCAAAGTTAAAACTTGAGTAGTATACACATAATGTGGTGTCATATTATAGTGAAGTATGTGATATACACATGAGAAATGTTACTTTCCTAAAGAGAAATAACATCATCAGATGTGTTGACAAGGTCTTACAAATTATACCTTTCATAGAATTTTCTCTTATTTCATACTGTCACTTCAAAGGTGTTATTTAAAAAAAAATAGTAAACCCCAATGGTGCCATCTGATGGTGTCATTGAAAGGACATGACTAATATAAGTAGGAAAATTACTTTAAAAGTATTAAACTCAAATCAACTTTACGATGCAGTGATAGCTGAGTGGTAATAGCTACAGACAGTCATGCTCCAGGTCCAGGGTTCGATCCCCACGTCCAGCTTAAAGTTCACATGTTGGAAGGGCATTTTGCAAATGCTCACCTGACTAGCTACCACCATCGAGTAGAAAATCTGACACCAAGTACCTAACAGAAGTACAGGCAGCCCTATAGAGCAAGTAGATAATTATGAAATTACAGGCACATGAGACTTAATGTCTCAGGGTGATTGGCACAGTACAGTTTGTCATAAGTGACCAACTGCATCTTTTATAGGCAGAGGTTACCACTTAACATCAGGTGGGCAATGTGCAAGTTCGGTCACAACCCCAAAATAAAAAAGATTTCAACAATTTATTTGTTTTTATAAATATAATTTTTAAGCATAACAATTTTCTTATAAAATTATAGCACGATACAATATTGTACATTGTTACTGTGCAAAGCAGAAATCATCATTGCACCTAAGGAAGCTATCTTTTTAATTTAATTGCCGCATTTTCAGTGTCTTGGCATATAGGTAGATGAGATAGTGTTGGAATAATCAAGAGGTTGTGATGCCAGTGACAAGGCCAGCTGCGATTGTTACACCAGCCACACGAAGCATCACCCGTCCAAGCTCTTTCACATCCTTGTACCTCTCAATACAGATAGGCTTGCTTACTTCTAGCTCAACAACTGCTACTGAATTATTTCCCAAGCAACGGGGTTTCTTCTTAATTAATTCACCAGTAGTCTTATTCAACAGTTCCTTCAGTTTCACTATGTTTGCTGACTCTACCAAAGACTGGTAGTGGATGAGAACAGGGAACCCTTTAGTGATGGGTACTTTTACATTGAAAACCACAATTCTAGCCTCAAATCTTGTTGTCACAGGCACCTGTTTGACTGGGTCACTTATTATGTAACCAATAGAAACATTTTGCATGTCTACTCCTGATAAAGTTACGCTGACTTGGTCTCCAGCAAAGGCTACATTGCTGCTCATGTCATTAATGCTCAAGTTTCTTACTTCGGCAATTTCCTTCGTAGGACATACCAGTACTTTGTCCCCTTTGCTTATCATGCCATTTTCAATCCTTCCAGCTACACAAAATCCTGAACCAGTGCCTTTGAAGACATCATTAACTGACATTCTCAATGGTTTTGATACAGGTCGCTCTGGCACATTAAACTTGTCTACTACATCAAGAAGACATGGACCTTTATACCATTGAAGAAGTTGGGCCTCAGTTGGAAGTTTAACCAAATTCTCTCCTGTTAATCCTGAACATGGAACATAAGTGACATCAGATTCTTTGAACCCAGCTTGCTTTAGGAATACTTTAAGCTTCTTTGTGATCTCAGTGAATCTCTCCTGAGACCAATTACTTGTGTCTAGTTTATTGACTGCTACTGCCAGCTGGCTCACTCCAAGAGATCGGACTAATAGAGCATGTTCTCTTGTTTGCCCACCAAAATCAAATCCTGACTCAAACTCTCCTCTAGTTGCATCAACAACTAGTAATGCAACATCTGCCTGGCCTGCTCCTGTGATCATATTAGGAATGAAATCTGCATGTCCAGGAGCATCTAACACAATTACTTTCTTGCTTTTAGTTTCAAATTGTGCTCGCCCTACATCCATAGTGATGCCTCTTACTCTCTCTTCTCCAGTTTCATCTAATACCCATGCATACATGAAGCTTTGCTTCCCTATCTTTTTACTTTCCTGCTCAAATTTGTGTAAAGTTTTTTGGCTCACCTCACCAAGCTCACAGAGAAGGCGCCCCATCAATGTTGACTTACCAGCATCCACATGTCCTATAACAACTATGTACAAGTGATCTTTATCTGAACCTCTCTCATTAGAGTATTGTGTGATTGCATCTACTTTACTTTCTTTTGATTTTGTTACAACTCTTTCTTCACTCTGCTCTTTTATTCTCTCTGTACAAGGAGACTGCCCTCTAGGAGATTGAGGTTGACTGCTGGAAGCACCATTCTTTTCTATCTTGAAACCTTTCACAACTGCCAAATTTTTAGGTTCAACATTAGAAGCAATCACTTTAGGTGTAGATTTTATAGTAATGACTGGAGCTTTAGTAGCTTCCACTACAAGAACAGGTGCCGGTTTTGGTAGATCCAGTCTTAGCTTTTCTTTGCTTTTGCTGTTTAATATTTCATCAAGAGCCTTGTTAAAGTCAAATTTCTGATTGAGAACTGATTGCACAAGAATGTTATCCGAGACAGTATCCCCTAGTACATTCCGAAGTTCATCAAGGCAAGACATGAGCCTGGCCTCGTCGTCTTCGTCAAGGTTAAGGCTGCGGAAATCTAGAGACTCGCGCCGTTGCAAAGAAGGTTGAGATGGTGATTCTAACTCGTCTTCTGCCTCCTCTTGGATATCCTGATGGCTCTGCATGAAATTGGATACCGCATGCTGGTTACGGGACCTATCGTACATGAACTGTGCTGTGTCACTCGGCGACAAACAGCTGTCTTCTTCAACAGAATTTCCATAAGCTTCGTCATAGTCGTAATCGTCGGAATAGCTCCTATTCCTAATATTTCGGTGGCGAGCCATTCTAAAAATTGCGCCAATTTATTTGATATTGCTCAAAAATAACATATTTATGGACATTTCTAAAATAATCTCACGTTTTTATTTCACAAAAGAATTAATTTCTATATTTGTTTGTATTGAGTTTGCTTGCATTGCAAAGACAAATGCATCTCTTGTCAATATTGACAGTAGACCACAGATAACGGAATCAATTGTTTATCGACTAGGGGTGCGTACCATTAGCGTGAGATTCGCTAAAAACGCTAAAAACAATCACACTCCCAAAAAGTTTTCCACATGGGTCTTGGCGTTATTTTCGAATCTGATATATGATCATTACCCATTAGAGAAGACTTGTCTAATGGGTAATGATCATATACAGTAAACAAGTTACATTTTTTTTTAATTGAAAATATATATATATTTTAGTGTTATTATTGTACCAAGTGAAATATTAAAACATAAGATTGTTAGTTTCACATATCATAATAATCGATTATACCAAATAAACGTGCAAAGTATTTTATAATTTTTTATAATTATATTACATATACGTATTTATTATTCTATTTATTTCGTTAAATATATTATATATAATAAATGTCAATTGAATTTACTCTAAAAACTAATATATTGTAAGATTTACCTTACAGTGCTATTCTTAATGCATAAAATATTTTGCCGTATTTCTTTAAAAAAAAATACTAAGGTTACTTGAGCTAACCAATATTAATTACTTATTATCAAAACGTATAAAAAAACAACAATTAAGATTATATTTCTAATTCATCACAAAAATAAACTTTTTATTTGGATAAGATGTTACGATACTGACCAAATAGTTGAATTTGAATTAAACAAGAAATATCTAATGATCCAGTATTATATAATAAGTTTCATTAATTAGAACATAAATGCTCATCAGAAAAGGTTTTCTCGTTTAATTTCCAGCAGTTGGACATTTATCGCGATATGGTTATTGTTACTACTAACAAGACATTTTATCTCCAAGACATAAAATACACACGGAAATTATGCGCTGGCAACCCGTACGATAATTATGGGCCGGGCGTACGATAATTAAGCCATGGGTACAATGCCCGATATCATATTATATATATATATTGACTCGTCGATTCAATAACTTCAATTATTGTTTATTAGTACTTAATTTGTATGTTTCTTAAGTTTTAAGTTTATTGGTTTCATAAGGTGAAATACTGGTTCAAAATTCATTATGCTAATAGTGAATATGCCGTTTTTATTCTATTACACTTTATATCCACCGTTTTATATACATAAACTCAATTAATGATGATGTTGACCTATAGAAACTACAAATTGTTGGGTAAGAATTTGTGAAACGTAGTGACCAAACCAGTACGAAGCTTGAACGAAGCGTCTGTATTTCAGCTTAAGCAAATATGCTTTCGTATGTCTGTCCGGGTTTCTGGTTATTCTCCTCTACAGGTCACATAAATTCAGTTTTGGGTAACTTTTTAAAACGGCAGAAATGAAGAGTTGAAAAGGAAATAAACACAACATAAGTCGTGAGGTTTTTACACTCACAGACCCATTGGTTAATAATTTGCCACTAATGGTGGACTAATTACTACCAATATAGAAAGAAGTTAAAGGCAATGTAATCGTTAACGTGAGAAAAATATTTTATTTATACCTAACTTTTTGCACAAAGAACTGTTAGCACAAAAAGAAGGTGAGTGGACATTGACCACCTGATAGCACTCGATGTCCTGTTTATTCCACACCACTTATATTATTTTACAGCTCAACCTAAAGCACACGTTATGGTTAGGAATGAGTATGAGTGAGATTCTTCTCCTGACTTCACATATTATTAGCATAAACATCAATATGTACGATAATTATATAGTCAAAACGATAACCGATGTCAAAATGCGATATTTGTACTTTTGGAGTTTGCCAACTCCAAAAGTACAAATTTAAACTAGGTCGTATTCCATTTGACGCCAATTTCGTTATTTTCGATAATTTTGACCACATTAGAGTCTATGGTTGTGATCATTGTGATCGTTTGTAACTATTCTCCCCAGTTCCGTTGAGGATATGAACGCTAAGAACGCCACTAAAATTTGCCACTTTTGTCATTTTTGACGTTAGATGCAGTTAATTCAAACTGTTCCAGTAGCTTCATAGCTTTTATGGCGAAAATAATGCCAAGACCCAAGTGGAACAACTTTTTGGGAGTGTGATCGCGTTTGGCGAATTTAATTCCAAATGGTACGCACCCTTAGAAGGGCAGCCGTTGTTTTGTCTGTGGTGCCAATTTATGCCTGCTGGGGGGCGATTCTCAAAATTGGGATAAATTTATCGATTCTCGATATTTATCCCGTGTTACCTATAGACTATTAATATCCCAAAAATATCGACTTTTCACAAAAATGCTATTCTCGCGAGTGGTAGATATAAAAATATATCCACAGATGAACTTGTGTTTATGTGTATAGACAATTTACGAAAGACAGTCCGTTTTCTCGATTTGGTTCGAACGAATCACAGAGTGAGTAGTCTTTGAGTAACGAGATGTTTTTATTTTTATTTTTTTTGTAAGACATCTAGAAAAGTAAATAAATAAGGTGATCTCGGCGGTATTCACGTGAAAATTGCAAACAGAAATATATGTGATACCATAATTTGAGAAACTATTTTTCTGCTTCTTCGTCCTTATATGTTTTCGTCTAAAGTTTGGCTCTGCTGCAAGTCATTTAAATAAGATTAATTATTTGAGTTGATGCTTTTTATTAAATGGAAAGTAAATATATTTTCTCCATACATTGAGCTACGTACGTTACTCCCTCAGGGTGATAAGTGCTACAATAAATATTTCTACGGTGCCTCTTTGACTGGTTGCCTGTTTTGAGCTAAAAGGTATGCATAAATTAATGTTCAAATTGGTCTCAAACTGTCGTTAAATATTAGGAGTACTTAGCTATTTTTACGTAAGAAAGAAGCTGCATCACAACCAAAAAATATTGTGAGTGAACAATTTATATTTGGATTGTGAGATTTCATCCATATAACGCATTATCTGGTTTTACTTGGGGGAGCAGTTACTACGAGTACCATATTCCTTAGAACTCCGCTCAACCGCTGTGCAGCCAGTTCCTGTCAAGTAGGTACCTATCTGTGGTGTTTCATTCTTAAGTTTATTGATAACAGCTGAAAGTTTACATACAGTCTGAGCAAACATAAAAAATAGCAACCTAGCCCTGTATCACATTCAATTGTAATGTAAGTAAATTATAAATATACACATATTCAATGTTTGTCCAGATTATAGTAAAAAGGCACTATAGAAATATTAAACCACTGCAAAAAGCGGCCAGAAAAACATTTACAAATTGTAAAGCAAATATGAAACTTGAGCAGTAACTATTTTATATTTGCTTTAAGATTTGTAAATAGCATGTTTCTTATAGTGTGTGTTTTATCTTATAAATTTCAGGCAGTAACATAGTTAAATTTCAATTTGATTTATGTACTTATTTTTTTTCCATGCTCTGAGCTTTGTTCCTGGTTTTAATACATAACTCAGAAATTTAAATGTTATTCATATACATACATAATATCAAACATCAAAGTGCATAAACTTTGAGATAAGGACATATATTTCTATGCCACCACAAAGCCAAAATACATTTAACTAGGGAATAAAGAACCCGACAGTTTAGTAACTAACCAGTGTTTGGTATTATAGATCTTCAGGTAAATCTGATATTCAAAAACCACTACTACTTGCAGTTGTAAACAAAGATGTCACATACAGCCATGCGGTTGCTTATAGCTCTCTGAAGCAAGAGACATATGGGAACATATAAAGATGGCCACCAAGTGAATGTAGCTAGAGCACTAAGTGCCTATTTCTGCGTTTGGTGAAAATTGCAATTATTGGAATTACCTCTGTACCTGATTTTCGGTATTAGCCAAATGCACCTTCCTACAGTGGATGCACAATAACTTGAACCTAAATAAGTAGTATCCTCAGTAAGATGGATAAATGCCATGCCCTCCCTCAAAACCCTTTCACATCACATGCATTTATGTTCAAATTATTTACATAGTTAGATTTTCAAACAATGTATTTTGTGAGAGACAGTGCTATTAAACAACAATAAATTGTGGAATAGCTACCAAAAGCCCACAATCATTTCATAAAAAAAAAACTGTTTTTATCTAGATTAAATCAACATTTACACAAACAGATTATAGGATATTGTGCAAATAGTACATAAAACAAGTCTTTTAATCATAGATTATTATTAAGCTAAGATGTTTAACATATATGCTGATATATAAATCGAAAGATAAAATGCATTGTATGCACAAGTTATAAGCTCTGTTTTTAACTTTGACTACAAGGAAATAGATTATAATTGCACCAGGCAGAACTCGTTGAGCATGAGAAAGATAAATAATTTTGAGGGTGTCAGATCTTAACATTCTAAATATTATATATTTGAATACCAATATAAAAACTTTTTTTACAGTATCAAGTAGCATGGAGCATGTGTACAAAAAGCGTAAACCATACCCAAGTGCTGACCAAAAGCAAAAACTCATAGAACTAGTGCAGGCAGATCCAGAATTATATTCTGGAAAGTACAGCAGCACATTCACCAAAAAAGAAGGGGAAAACAGGTGGCAGATTATTGCAAAAGAATGCAATGCTCTTAATGGAGCTTATAAAGAATGGGATGAATGGCGCAAAGTAAGCATTTTTCAACAATAACATCTAGTTTTTACAAAGTTTTAAAATCAGAAGACTGTGGTTAATACAACTTTAGGTCTAATTGTTTATAAAGTGTTAAGACATACAATATGAACAATCAGAGATATAAAAGAAATACTATCACACTAAAAATGTAAATATTTGCTGTGTACGCTTTCTATTACCAATCAACTCCAAATTACAGTTGATAGGAATTTGATTACCCACAGGTTCTTTCTCTGGCTCCTGGAAGTTTTTGATACCAATACTCTTGGTGGTTCTAAAGTGAGCATGTTATAAACAAATTCCATATAGGCAAAGCGGGTGTTGTCTAAGTTACCAAAAAACACTAAGAAATTATGATTTGCAAATGTTACCTGGCATGTTTGTTTAATTTTTTACACAGAGTTTGAACACAATCTCACTTGTTGGTAGCAGATGATCAGTTGGTTTAGTGAACAGACATAGCCTCAAATATATGACTCACAAGGACAGCTGCCCGACCCACCTTTTTTGCTGCATTGTAAATACTGGAATGTAATATTGTATCATTCTTTCAGACATGGCAAGATATGAAAAATAAAACAAAGAAAAAGCAAAGTGCCATCAGACGTGCTACAAATTTGACAGGAGGAGGTCCACCTCCTGATCCACTAGACCTAGTGGAAACACAGATATTATGCACATTAAGTGACAGTGCAATTTCAGGACATGCTGACAGTCAAGAATCACAAGTCAATTTAATTAGTAAGTATATATTATTTACTTAGTTTAAATTTTGTATGATTCATAGTCTTAGTTAGCTAAGTATTATTGTCTTTACATGACTTATGTTATTTTGTAGACTAGTGGTGTAACCATAAAGTATTATCTATCTATATAAGTATAGGTATAACTTATAATAAGAAAGAAATGGTAATCTTAACAATGTTAAGCTAATATTTAATCATTTAATTATTCTTATCAATCGCAAAGCAAGAAGATGGGAGAATGAATTTGAAATGACCTTAGGACCCCTTTGAATGATAGTGGTGGAAAACAGAAAACAGTGGAAAGAGTTGGAGGAGGCCTTTGCCATAAGTCACACCAAAATTAGAGACATTTTGTAATAAAAGTGTAGATTTTTACTTATATATTTTGTTTAAATTCTCGGTCACTAATGTAAAATATTTGTTAAATAAAGGCTTACTATTATTATTCTTACAAAGTTTCAGACATGGAGCAAGAAAATATGCCACCTGCAGCATCTCCATCGTCAGAAACATTGCTGGCTGCTGATCAACAACAAAGTGCAGGCCCAAGTCATATAAATGATTTTGAATATGGTAACTATCCTCAACATTAGTTGTTGCTATGAAGACTTTCTTCACACTTTTGTACACTTTGCTTTTTGGAAAAATATAGGTTTCAATGTTTTTAAGAGATGACTATATATTTTTAGTAGCAGCAGAACTCTTTATGCGAGTTCGTCCAGGGAACCTGCCATCATACCTATTTCTACCGCCAAGCAGTAATGTTCGCAGTACTGTCTTCCGGTTTAGAGGGTATGGGTACCAGTGAAATTACACGACACTTTACAACTTTATGTCATAGGGTGACGGATGCAATGCAGTTCGCCACTTGTGACGAAATGCATCTGTTATAGGCAGAGACTATCGCTTAACACTGGTCCGAATTTTGTTAAAACTATCTTCCACAGTTTTCATCTGTGTTTTGCTTTTTAAATTGTTTACTTTTTGTACTTGTTATAGTACTACCTCTCTTAAATCATTATATTTTGTTTTCTTTCTAGAACTACCTCATTAAATCACCAGTATAGCTATGACTTGCTGGTAACCACCCATGCAGAAATACATTCATAACTCAATTACAATCACATTTTCATAGGATTGACACCACAAGTTTATTTTTATCCTTAACTTAATCCAAGAGCAAAACAAATATATCTAAGGAGATTAGTTTAGGCTTATAAAACCAGTATGGGTATTCTTATAAAATTAAATACTTACAAACGCTCTAAAACATTACTCTCCTTTTGGGCAGTTGGGAAAAATAAGTCAATAGGATAAAATTCTTGATGATGTGGGTGTTTTGTCATGAAGACCGGATATATTTAACTATTAAAAAAAACTGAAACGCATAGTAGGTACTTTTAGAACTAACTGTGCTCTAGGAAACAAATATACCTAAAGACCACAAAATAAAAACATTACACAAATATTACGACTTAACAAATGAATTAGCCAAAAACGGTTATGTAGTAAATTTATATGCTGTAGAAGTCGGAGCAACCAGCGAAATCCCTTTGTAACCTGTTAAAAGACCTTGGTCTGTCAAAAACAACAGTAACTTCCATCCTAGAACGTGTATCCAAGGTGGCATTAGTAGGATCTTACCAAATTTGGCTAGGCTGGGAAGGAGGCTCGAGTGGTGGAGGCGAAGCATTAAGCTGTAGCAAGCTCTATCTAAAAATCCTCTTTGTTGAATCCAAATTACAACTGTCATACAGAAGTTGATTAAGTTGTATGTTATAATGTATTAAGCTTTTTGAGTAATTGTAGTATTATGATTTATGATTATGTGGTATTACTGAATTGCAATAGGCTGAGTATAGAATTTTAAAGAATAAAATAGAGAATAATGTGTAACAAGATGGTGATCGTTTAGTAAAACTTAGCCTTTGATTTATGTAAGTAAATTGTTACTTTTCAGTTGACGAAACACCAAACTTTGCCAGCCAAAATAAAAGAAGGAGAACAGTATCTCAGAAAAGATTGAGCAGGAGCCTCGATGTGGCTCAAAATTTAGAAGCAATACTGAAGGAGAAGAATGATATAAAAAAACAATTTTACAAAGAATTTATATCAGAAATGAGGCAGCAAACACAAGCTCTCTCACAAATAGCTCGAAGCCTGAGAAAAAATAACAATATTGACCATGATTATGCATGATTTGGTCAGTAAATTTAAAAAAGATGCGATACCGAGTGATTTATAAAAAGACACGCAATCAGTGATATTATCATATTTTTTTTAAATAGTCGTAGTTAATTATGTGACCACCACTGTATGTATATATATTTTCAAGTTTGAGTTAGGGTCATTCCACACCGGAGTGGCAGCGGCCGGCAATTTTACTGTCATACCATTTTAGACTTTGCGTCTTATCATTACAATGTATAGTATCGCTTGAAAGATTTGCATATGACACGCGGCTGCCCGTGGCCCGTCACCGTCAACTCGTTCATCCTATACTATACATCGTAGTAATAGAGACAAAGTCGAAAATAGTTTAACAGTAAAACTGCCGGCCGCTGCGACTTCGGTCATAATTGAGCTAAAATTATGCTTGCATGTAAATTGTGATTTTCTTAGAATTTGCAAGCCAAGCTCCATTATTTATCTTATAAATAATAAAGCACAGACTGTTGAGGGTATGCAAGGCTTTTTTACATTTTAGATCCAGTGAGACTGCAAGAAATTATATATATCTGATTTGTATTTTTATTCATTAGTTGTATGTTTACCTATTGAAGCATTTATAATATTTAAGTCGTTGTTTTGTTATTCTCTTAGAAAGAACATACTCAGCATAATTATTGTAACTGGTTGAATATCTGTTTATTTTTAAACCATGCAAGTGTTTATTTATTAGTGGTGACGATTTTATACAAATTCTCTAAATCTAAAATTATTTAAAATTCTCTTAATGATGGTAGTTTTTATTCTGTTCACGCTAAAACCAAGATTGTATAACACTTTTGTATAGACCTTGCGGTAGTTCTTGCTCTGTGTAATTAAAAACAATAATCGTATAATGCTTGCTAATGAAAGTCCTTAAATAACAAAATTACAAATTTTTACGGGAGGAAAAATTACAGTTATATGCAGGATACGAACCCGCACCCATCCACCCCTTTAGCCGGGGTATGCTCTAAACAACTGAGCTAATATGACCTGTGACGTATAACTCTAATTTGTCCTCTCGATGTTAACCATCGTTTTGGGATGGAGCGACATCTATAGTTCAACTTGCGTTGTAATTTTTCCTCTCGTGAAATTTGTAATTATGTAATATAATCCGCAGAGCATTCGTTATTACAAATATAAAAATATTGAAAGTCCTTAAAGTCTCCTCTTATGTTCAATTATGTGTTTATTTAACGTAAATTTAGTCATGTAATTTGGGCATTCTAAACTGATGCAAAATTACCTACAATATAGTAGAATAATATTTCCTATTTTTAGAGTTGCCAACTTATGTGTTACACGAATGTGAATTTTTAGTGTTAACAGAATAAGAACTACCACAGTTCAGAGATTTTTTGTATAATCGTCACTGTTATATAGCCAATGAGGTTTTGACTTTTGAAAATAATGACCCTTTGTTAGAGCGAGACTAGAAAATATCTAAGTAAGTACCTGATTCGTCTTAATATAGTACTTAGTATTTTAATATTTAAAGAAAAATAATATTTTGTATTCGTTTATAGTCAAATATTTTCTGTGATACAGTCGTTCCTTTGTTACAAATTACGTCTAGCCTTTTCTTTTTTTTCTAAGTATTGTTACTCGTTTTACAAATTATTTGTAGCAGCTCGTGAATTTTGAACTGCATTTTTGTATAGATACGTATATATAGATACGTATATACTCACTGATGTAGGTTTACTTTTTGTGAAATGTTGACTGCTAAGTAATACGTGTTTGTACTTTATAAGATAAAACGTAATACTATTAATAGATTAGAATTGGTCATTTAGGTAGGTAAAGTTCAAATTTATTTATGTTACAAAGTTGTTGTTATTTAGTTAATAACATATTACAAGGTACAATTTATTGTATAAGTTAGGAAATCTGTTTTTATTCTGAAACCTTACAGCAGACTGTAAGCTTTCAGATACCAATTGATGTGATTTTATATTTGTTTATGTTACCTTTTAGTATAGTGAGACTAAGTACCTGATTTGTCCAAACTAAACATAGTATTGTTTATTGTAGATGTATTACCTACGGTCGTCAGTGGCGGTAGGCCAAATAAAACCAGTCTGCACTCGATCGTTGTTTCATTGACAATACGTATCAGTAGGTTATGATTATTTAATAGTTTATAGTCAAATATTATGTGTCTTTCAAGCTTTGCCACTGGTAGGTATTCAAAACTTAAGAGGGAAAACCCCTTTTTAAAAACTAAAATTAAAACTTTAAATTATGTGTTGCCGATTTGGAGGCTGAATATTTAAGGAATAATAAATCGTTACAATAGAGCTTACCAACTAGCTTAACCTACCGCGCGGGACCACCGAGAAGTCTTGGTCAGCATTACAGGGAAATGCAAGAGTTCTGCTGATCAAGCCCCCTCTAGTCTAGAGCGGATGGGTGAGGGGGATCCATAACTAGGTACATTATAGTCAAATATTATGTGTCTTATGCACGTAAAAGTAACAGGTTGATATGAGTATGGTTATTTTTGGTTTCTCTTCTATCGCACGCAGTACTCTGTCTGAACTTCTTTATTGGTGTGAGGTCTCAAAGTTGATATTTTGTTAGTAACGTAAGATAGACAAGAGTTAAGGCCTCCGTCATCAAATCTACCATGGTTCCGGATGCATAATCTTATAAACTGTGTGGTATTTATTAAAACAGATAATACATTCAATTTTAAAATACCCGCAATATTGATTTTACAGTCATGACTTAAAAATATTATACCAGTAGCACAATAAATATATATACAGTAGTTTGACTCCGCGATATTCTTGAATTCAATGACAAATGACGATCAGAGCGCTAGGTATTTTACATCGGATTTTAAGAAAATATTCGTTACATATTCCCTTTCTAGTTAAAAAGTAAAGAAAATAATTGAAACCATTTTCAATTTTATTATTTTATTCTCTTTTTTTTATGAATGCTGATAATAATTGACACAATCTCGTAGCGCATCACATTTTTGGTAAGTGTAAAATAATTGTGTTTTAGTACATACGCCTGTTTTATAAGCATATAAAGATGTTAAGAGTGTAATATATATCATGTAAGAAGTTTGCCTAGGTTTTTAATAATACCTATAGTTTGTTTAAGAAACAATGACACTAAAAATAAAACATTGTTTAAATATCAGTTTCAATTAAAAGATATATATAGATATATTTATGTTCTACTAACAATATCAATATATACCTAATATTTTTGGAATTGAAGTCGAAATCAAAACTCGTATTTAAACCCATTTTAGTCTTAAATACCAGCTTTCGCCTTTGGCTACGGCTGCTAAACATCTCGGCCGAAATTACTTCTACAATACTCAAAAAAAATTTCGTTGCGGCTTCCTACTCATTCATTGAAGTCATCAGTTATGCAAGGCTGCAAAGTTGTTTTTTGTTACGAGTGTTTGTATTCAAACCTGAGGAAGCGAAGGAATCTATTTACTATTACTACTAATTCTATTATTAGAACCACTGCCGTAGAGAGCGGTTCAAATAATGAATGAGAGTACCATTTCTACCATTTCCTACTACACAGTTTCTGATTACATAAACGACAAAAATGCCTGGACAATTCCGCCTCCGCCAAGCTATTGCCTGTCACCTACATAATTTAAACAAATATTGTAATAACTCTATTATATAGTATGTATGTAACACATTGTTAAAAGATGTTTAAAAGAATGGCCCGAGTTTCTTGCCCGTTCTTCTCGCAGTGGCTCTATACAATTTATTTGCTGAACGTGGCAGTACAATGTAGAATATTTTAATACTAAAATTTGTAATTGACCTTCATAAGAGCGTCGTAGACGCCTAAATTGAATAAATGATTTTGACTTTGACTTCAAAGGTACGAGACGTAGACTCAAAGAGAGGATCACCATAATCCCCATGGGTAGAGATGGGGGTGACATTTTATCCCGACACCCCAAGAGTAACTAGTCTGGCACCCCACGGGTAAACCCGGAACCCCAGGAGTAAGCCCAGCACCCCACGGGTAATATCAGCGCCTCACGGGTTAACCCGGCACCCTACGCGTAAGACCGGAACCCCAATAGTATAACATAACATATAACTATAACAACAAATACTAAAAAACGGCCAAGTGCGAGTCAAACAAAAAAAAGTGTCTAAGGTTGTATAGATAATGGTACGGAACCCATAGTGCGCGAGTCTAACTCGCACTTGGCCGATTTTTTTAGTTAAAGACGGAGGAAAAATGAGGACAAGGCAGTAATAATTTGTCAAGCTAAGATGTTTAGAAATTTTATTTTGAATCTTAGAATAAGCGTTTAAAATATATACAATATATACCTATGTTATTTTTCACTTTAATAATTGATACCCTTTAGTAGAGTGAGACTGCAGTGAGATAAACAGCATCTGATTCGTCCAAATATACGATCGTTTGTAGTTTAGGATAACAACAGCTTGTTATTATATTTAGCAATTGAAAGTGATTCATAATTAACATTTTTTTTGTGTTTTTTTATGTACAAATGTCCCTTTTGTATTGTATCCCTAATTTAGAAGTAATAATGTCAAACAAACTGTCACTTTGACAGCAGTCATACCTAACACCTATCTTGATATTAGAGCTACGTTCAGAGTCTCAGAGTGTAGTTGTTTTTCAACTCACTCTGAGAAACGGCATTCCGTTAGTCATTACTAGCTTTTTTTATAAGCTCAAAAAATACGTAAAAATGTCAGGTTAGGTTGTAACCTCCAAAGGTGCGGAACGACCAAGTTGTCAGCAACCGAACGCTCTACTTTAAGATTCTGAACGGCGTTAGTGTGAAAAGTTGCACGCAGAGTGCGCTCTAAGTTCTGAATGCCCCGTAGTTATTAGGTAAAAGAAGCCGAATACTACAAACGAAACTGTAACATCAACTGTCAGCTATAAATGTCACTGTCAATGACAGTCGACATTTTTACAGAAATGAATAACGCAGAAACACATCAAAAACACGGTCCGAAATTCCCACCACACAACAGCACGACTCCAGACAATATGGTGTACTGTGAGGTTGAGGTCAAGATGGTTAAGTTTTATGCAAAGCCCACTGCAAGGTTTCTGTCTGACGTTCTTTGTTCAGTTGATTTGGTTCACACTTTAGTGCAGTGAGTAGAGGGGTAAACTTAAATTCGCCCCGTCCACCCAGAACTGGGAAAGTCCAGTGGGTGGACGGGGCATCGCCCGTCGAAACCACTTTACTACAAAAATCACAACACACTTCTTGACTTGTGGTCAAACCATTTTTGCAGGCAAAAGTAGTTTTGGTTTTGTTGAAAAAATACTACTATTTATTAGTTCTGATGACATATTCCGGAATCATCACGGCATCCTCAATTAAAATAACTTTGTACAATTTGCTCCCTCTTGATCCGTGCTTTTCTTAAATCTTCGTTCACTCTATGTGATGAAGGGACAGCAGGTGGTGCTACATTAGGCAATATCCCCAATGGTTCTTCACCTAGGTCATCCCAAACAGGATCATTTAAATCCCTTGCGATGCACATGTTGTGTAGTACTGTACAGGCATTTATTATTTTTGTTGCCTTGTTTGGTGTGTAATGCAATACACGATCTTTTAATAAACACCTGAATCTTCCTTTTAAAACACCATTGCATCTCTCGATGGTGCATCTTGCCTTTTTAAAAGACATATTATAACGAAATTCTGCAGTCCCTTCCGCCGGATCCAATAATGGTGTAAGGCACCAAGGTCTCAGGGCATAGCCACTATCACCTAAAAGAAAATTATAATTAGTTTTTTTTTATAAATATGCACCATTACAGTCTCTTTAAATTGGATGAATTGTTTCTTTTACATGGAATGTTGAAATTGATCCTCCACGGCCAGCTAAACTAAGTTAGTTCGCATAGTTGAGCTACTTTTTCATACAAGTGCGTGCGCCGCCGCCGGTGGATGCATTACGATCGACTTAAATCTTTATTATATTCACTATTAATCATAATTTTAATCCATGTGTATCATAATAACAATTAAATTTCATTCATGAATGCGCGAACTCGGGTGCATGTGATCACGACATGTTTAACATGAACATAAACAATTTACTAAATTGACAAATGGGAAAATTTTATGCATTCTTTTTTTTATGTTATCGTTATGGAACAAGCACGAGGCCCACCTGGTGTTAAGTGGTAAACCTATGACTATAACAGATGACGAACAGCACTGCGCCCATAATAGCAATTAGTATCAATGCAATGTCTAATGCTAGTTTATTTATTGACAATCTTATGTGCCTTCTATTATATCTTGATAATATTGTATGATCTGAGTTGGTCGAAATAAAGAATTATTATTATTATTCACTTTATTTATTATACAACATAATTTTAAATTTTTTACAACATTATTACAAAAATAAATATTATAAAAAACTTAAAACTAGGGTGCCGCTGGTCGCGGGGCAGAGCCCAAGCGACCAGTGGTTAGGGCTGCACAGAGAGGAACCTCCGGACAATGCGTGTTGTGTCCAGTATCACTGTAGTATCCAGTATTATTATTATTATTATAACCCTGAGGACATACAGTTGTTAAGTTTCACGTGCCTGTAATTTTAGTGGCATTAGGTGGCAAAGACTGCTGCCGGAACACACTATTAGGTGCTTGACCACATCATCTCTTACCATCAGATGAGATAGTGGTCAAAGGCTAAGCTATCAGTAATTAAAACAAACTGATCTATATTTCCTTTTTTTTTTTTTAAATCCTTTGAACAAATAGATAAGGCATCTCCTAAAATTACGTGACTGAAAAATGGACCCAAAGCGAATTAAGGTAGTACATACCTTTTTACATTTGTTTTCATGACTCGTATAGTATGAGGTAAGTTATGATCATAACTTAGTAGTTATGATCATCTAAGCTTTTATCTAATGCATAATTTTGGAATTCATGATACTGGTGTGTTATTATTAGGTCACTTATGACCATTACTTAGTAGTTATTATCATAAGTGACCTAATACACACAAGTATCATGAATTCTAAAGTTAAGCATTTGCTTATAAGATGTAAGGTTTATTTTTCCGGATTTGCTGTGGACACCTTGATGACTGATTACTGTACTCAAATAATAAATCATTAAAATTTCCGTCAAGGAAGCATGAGGCTCTATGCAAGGAATAAAGTAGGTACTATTTGTATAACAGTTAAAATGTATCTGTGTATTGTACAGTTTCATCATACTACTCTACTATTTGCTCATACATATCAGTTTGTTTTAATTACTGATAGGCTAGCCTTTGACCACTATCGCACCTGATAGTAAGTGATGATGTGGTCAAAGATGTTGTTCAGGGTAACCTAGAATTACTGGCTCTCAAGGACAGCTGCCGGAATACACTGTTAAGTGCTTGGTGACAGATTCTCTATTTGAGGGGTGTAGCTAGCCAGGCGCGCATTCGCAAAATGCCCTGCTACCATGCTATAACGACAGCCATCCTAAGACAGCAACCGGGACCGACGGCTTAACGTGCCCTCCGTAGCACGGAAGCGCTCACTAGTAAGTAATGCCACTAGGGGTCACCCATCCAACTCATGACCGCAGCGGACGTTACGCTACAAGCGAAATTATTAGGTCTCCACTTTCGGTCTGTTTTTCTGTTACCATACTGTAAAGCTAGAAAGTTGAAATTTTCACAGATAATGTATTTTGTTGCCACTTTGCCAATATATATTAAAGATCGGTCAAGTGAACTCAGATCAAAAAAAGAAGCAGCGAAAGCGTCGGTGTAACTTAAAAAATTTAATATAGGGTCTAATGTTGTATAGATATGGTCCCCCTTCGGGGGATATCAGCAACACGCGCTTGGCTGAATTTTTAAAATTATGCGTATCATATTATTTATAGATTATAATTATTTGTTTCGGATCGTGGGTCGTACCTCCAAAAATATATTGGATCTTCTAAGGGTAGGTTCAAGGTCATAAAATAAGAGCTTGCTTGAACATTTAAAGATTTTTTTTTTTAAAATACTGACCTCACATGATCATGGTCCATGGTCATCTGCAACACCATTACATCACCCAGGTAAGCGAATTTATTTTTCGATTATTGAATCGAAAAATAAATTGGTAGGCCAGGTAAGCGAATTTATTTTTCGATTCAATAATCGAAAAATAAATTCGCTTACCTGGCCTACCAATTTATTTTTCGATTCAATAATCGAAAAATAAATTCGCTTACCTGGGTGATGTAATGGTGTTGCACATGATAACAGTATTTTAGGTTTCTGAATGATCTTGCAAGCAGTTTACATCACTAAAAAGTGTGAATATAAAATAATAACCTAGATGTATGAAATAATTTCGGACCATGCTAATGTGAGGTCAGTATTTTTCAATAAATTATACCATACTTTTTAGTGTCGGGAGTTGTTTCCTTTCTTTTTGAAAAATACTGTTTAGTATTGGAAGTCGGTCCGTTTTTCTGAAAATTATTTTTTATTACCCTTTTTAGTGAAGTAGACTATTACAAGATTATTCTCTCGCCTAAGATCCTTTTCACCAACAACAAAAGTTGCAAATACCATGAAATCGTCCAAGTACACAGAATATTTTTTCAGTTAAATGACTATAACTTAAAAAACTACCCAACCGATTTTGATGATATTCATATGTCTGTTCATAATTAGCGGCGTAATCGCGTAACAAACATAAAAGAAACAGTCAAAATTAGAATCGAATTTTTGACAGTCAATGTAAATCTTTCGTGAATTTCTTTTATTTCACAACATCTACTTTTAACTAAAAATATACAAACGCAAATTGACACAAAAAGGACCAAAATATTAGTGCGCGCTATCCTGTTCGAGCGGTTTACGGCAGCTGCCACACACTGCTCGGGGCGAGTGCGCTAGGGAGTAGATATATATAAATATATATAGCTATAGCTAACGACGTAAAATACTCGAGCAGTGATGCTAGGAATAAACCCTCTTAAGAATGAATAATAGAAAATAATAGGCATTTTCTTACCAAGCAAATGAAAATTGTTGTGTCCAGTCGCATGTAGGTTTTCCAAAACTGGTAATACATTCGAATTGTTCCATATGTAGCTGTCATGTGTAGCACCAGGAAACAAAGCATTAACATTTAATATTTTTAGATGTGCGTCACAAATCTGTAACAAGAATAGATTGGTTTTTAAGCAATTATGGACCAATTATCTTTAAAATATTTATTTCAATTGATTTAAATGCATCTGGATGTCTCATATCATTAACCGAAAGTTGGCCAAGTGCGAGTCAGACTCACGCTCGAAGGGTTCCATACCATTATATATACAACATATTATGCTGCTTCTAATTTCCAACTCCCACTTGGCCGATTTTTAGTATTTGTTGTTATAGCGGCAACAGATATACATCAACTGTGAAAAAATTTAACTGTATCTATCACTGTTTATGAGATAAACCCTTGTGATAGACAGACAGTGGAGTCTTAGTAATAGGGTTCCATTTTTAACTTTTGGGGAAGGAACCCTTAAAAGCAATGGTGCATGTGAGGTAACTGCCATGCCGCATGTCCCTGGTTCGATCCCCACCACTGGCTTGAGCTTCACTGCATCGTAAAAGGGCAATTTGCGATTACCTGCCTGGCTAGCTACACCACCCTCAGGAAAAAAACCAGATGTTCCTCACTTGTGACAAATTGCAACTGTTATTAGCAGAGGTTTACCACTAACACCAGGTGATCCTCATGCTCGTTCCATAACGATCACACACTGGTTAAAACAATGAACTAAATTGAAAAAGCATAAAGTTATGTTTTGTGTAGCATTCAAAGTACATACCAACTGTGTATTAATTGAATGATAATTTTTTCTATTAACGTAACTCCTTTCATCATAGCCACTTCTTGAAGGGGGTACAATGGCCACATGGGTGCAATCAATGCACCCAATGGTACCTGGCATTCCATGTGCATTGTAAAAGCTGAAAAATATAATAGATCATTAAATATTAAACATTACTACTCAAACTGGTAAAATCTGATCTGATTCCTAGGTTATTTATATTCATGCTAATTCGTACCAGGTTCCATCATTAATTATGTACAAGTTGGCTGTTAAATTAACCAAATATAGTGCAGGCCATAAAACTTGTCTGCATCACACACATCTTGGAATCCAGTTAAAAACCAGATGTTTAGAGAAACCATGGTCATCCAAAATTAAGATGACTAGAAGGCATCGAACAGGAACTGAAAACTGTGTGCGAGATAGATAAATGTTCTCAATCAGGCTAAGGCCAGCCCCGGGCTGTAGACACTTAGGTGATGATGATGATAATCCAGACCTAAATTATATATGAACATTTGCAATCTGTATGGGTTCGATTCTCAAGTGCCATATACATTAAACAATTTTTTTTTTTTTTTTTTTTCAATGTCGGTATGCCTTTATTAAACAAATACTACAAACTATATACAACACTACAGCTACTACAATACTACAGCTACTACAGTAAAAGCATTTGGACTCATAGGGAGTCCAAATGCTCTAGCCCACTATCAGTTGGCAGCGTGCCCAGCATGCTGGCAGCATTGCCCCGTTGAATTGCAATGCTTATTCTTTGAGCCAAATAGGTGCCAGCATTTTGATCACGCGTCGCATCGACCAAGCGCTCTGATAAATTTTGTAAAATACGATGAGCTCCCGGTCCCCACGGACCCAACGTCTCCACACCAAACGGCTCAAATATGTAACCCATACCGAGGTTAGCATATTTGCGCCGCTTGAGTTGCTCTGCCGAAGTAGCCGCGGCGCAAAAAAAATTTAATTAAACAATTGATAGCACTTATGAGCACCTACCTGAACTTATAACAGTTTCCCATTGTGAATTGAGATAATTAGCATATAATAAAAATGTTTGCATACTCACTCTCTCGCAATCTTGTTCAATTCATTAAATGTTCCAGGAAAGCGAACCCATTGTCCGAAGACATCAGGATGATTAAGTGCATTAACAACATCTGCAATGCACCGAGAAACAGATGACTGTGAAACATTTATACTTGTCAAGTCACCAACTGGAGTTTGATAGCTTCCTTGCGCAAAAAAGTTTAGTGCACATAAAACCTGAAAGTTTTCAAAATAATTATTAAATATATTTGGTTTAGAATCATTTGGGATAGGCGATTATATAGATATATATATAGATATCAATCAAAGACAAACATGGAATTTAGTAGGATGCTTGTTATGATAATAATGTTTAAGAGTAAGAGAGTTAGGGTACAGATTGCACATGTTGGGTTATCTCATGATGATGTTTGCTTATTAGTGTCATAATATATCATATTCACTCACTCTCTTATGTCATATTCAACCCTTTTTTTCCAACTGGAAGAGTTATATTTTTCAAGCATGTCTTGTATCTACGTTTGTTTGTGAATTTCTGTATTAGCTCAAATCTTCCACGGCTAAATGAATTTTAACAATTAAGGGATTGTTGCACTTGTTTGGAAAAACAAATGGTGGATTTTTAGCGTGAAATAGTAACACCTTATTTAAAAAAATATACAAAACTATCGAGCAGGGTATCAAAATAAGTATTAAAAGGGAATAACAAATATATATACATATATTATAGTAGTTATATCTGTTTATACCAATAATATCACATTGCGCCAGAGCGCCAGCCAGAGAGCACCTTAGCTTGCATATAAAAATATACCTAAAAGCCCGAATTATAAGTTATACAGGTTTTGTTGTTTTAAATCATCCATTCCCATTAAGCAGGGACAAACAAAATATCTACAAATCCCGCCTGCAATGATTACAAATGAGCTTGTTTTTCCCTTTAAAGTGTTAATTCCTTGCAGTAGTTAATTTTTTTTATTATCTTTTTGCCTTTAATATTATATCAATGCCTTTATTTGTACATTTTAAACTTGACATTATAAGTTTAATCAAAGTTTTTGTTAACTTAGCAGCCAGTGCAGTGTAAGATATAGTTATTTCATAAATTAGTATATTAAGTGAAAATGTCAGGTTTACTGCTTTTATTTTGATGAACATTGGATTGCTCTGCAGAAAATTTGTTTCCATAGAACGGGTGTAGAGTTAACAAAATACGGAATAAATGATAGTAAAATAAATTTTTAAGGTACCTTTGTTTTTAAACCGATGCTACGTTGAGACAAATAAGGCTCCACCATCGACATGACTTCGGCTGTGATTATCTTACTCAATCGAAACTTTTTCTGGAAGCAAACATCTGACAGCTGCCACGGGTCAGCTGTAATTGAGCGTCTCCTTTGCATCGTCGATTGCGATTGTGCCTCTTCCACGATTTCAGTAATAAAACCACATATAAACTCTTCTTCCATCATTAATCTCCAATTGTATACACTAGAAGAAGCCAAAAGATGATGAAATTAACGGATATTAACATAAATCTGCAAACAAATACTATACTAGGAACGATGCTATGCTTTTTTGGACAAATTTAAATGATATTAATTTGAAGCACTATTCTTTATCTTGAAGACAGTTTTGACAACAGTACATTTTAAGTAAAGTACATAGGTACATATCAGTCATAAAGTAACTTTGTATATACTGAAAATATCAGTCTTTAATCAGTAAAACCTAGAATATGTAGGTACCTTTTTCAAAAAACTCGTTCATCGGACACCACAAAGATATTATTGATTAGAATTTATATACTATCACACTATTTGATTGTAGTGGATTACTCACAATCTCTCTTCAAAATTATCTATCACTCTGCTGAATAGAACTAAAGTTTACCATTTAATTTACCCAATTGACGATACAAACAAAACACCAATGACCATAGATAGATTCATAATTTGCTAATGATCACTGAGCAAGTAATATGCTAATGATAATCCCGATATCGCAATGTTGCGTGTCGATCGCTAGGGCTTGATATTTATCTATAGTGATATTCCGAGAATAACACAAAACTACACGACTCGATATTCGCCATGTTTTCTCGATATATATCTACTATGATATTCATATCACTGCACGAGAATCGCCGTCCTGGTCAAATGTCAATTTTCTTTGTGATTTCGAGTCGTTTTCACATTTTCATTGTTTTTTTTTTAATTCCGTCTCTGTTTTGCAGAAAAATAAAAACGCCTACCTTTACGAGCAATTCAATCAATAGCCACATCTTTAAAAGTAGAGATTTCTAAATTAATTCCTAACATCAAAAATTCATTTATTTACGAATTTACAATTTCTGAACTTATAATTTTAATACCTTGACCTACTAGAACATTTCCAATATGAAGAAGAAAGTACGTATTTAAACAGAAATGCTTGTGTAATTTTTATACACAAAATATTTGGGTCTCACGACTTATATTACCTATCGTGATCCAGGAGAAAAATAAACATGACCCTAGCAGTGGTTACAATTGTCATGCTAATTGTTGCAGGTTTTGTTGATGGGCAAGAGTGGCTCTGGGAAAACCAGTATGAGGTCTATCATATTTGCCAATTACATTGCAAGAGATACTCGCAGATTAGGAGCCACAAGTAAGTTGCGTGTACCTACTGTTGAGATAATTTTATTTCATGTACTTACTTGGTTTTTAGTGCAAATGGCTGATATGACAAAATATTTTTAGTTTTTAAATATAAGTATCAAGCTGTGATAGCTCTGTGGCATTGGATATGGACTGCCATGCAGCAGGTCCATGGTCCGAATCCCGCCGCGGGCATGAGCTTCACCGCATGGTGGAAGGGCATTTTGCGAATGCCGCCTGGCTAGCGACCACCCTCAAGTAGAAAATCTGTCGCCAAGCACCTAATGGTGTGTTCCGGCAACTGTCCTTGAGAGCCAGTGTAATTACAGGCACCTGAGACTTCACAACTATGTCTCAAAGTGATGGGCGCAGTGGAATTCGTGGCTTGTGACGAAATGCAACTGTTATAGGCAGAGGGTAGTCTGCTTAGCATCAGGTGGACCTCAAGCTAGTTCCGTCACAATAACATTTTAAAAAAAGTGCCTTCATTGACATACTAAAAAATGAACATGGTTCATTTTCACAATGAGTTGGCAATTGAAATTTGAATTTGAGGTTGATATAGGTTTACATTTATGGGGGTTGGTTCACTTTCAAAAGGCAACCCCCTCACCTTGCAGGGATGCAAAGTACTTTTTTATATAAGTTTGAAGTTATATGCAATGAAATTCTGATAGCTCTGAAGCTGTGAGTACAAATGGCTCTCCATCTGGTACTAATCTGTTAAAAGCCGGAGCCGTAAAGGTCTTAAATGATTGTTCAAAGGTGACTTAACATCTAAACTTTGATCTTGCACATCTCAGTAACCATGGGTTTCCTGAGGGTGGAGTGGTACAGGAAGGTAGTACAACATCCACGCCATCCCCCCCTCACTGCTTAAATCAAGAAAGGAATTTCAAATGCAATTCCTGTTTTGGTGACTAAGAAGGAAGGGTTGTCTTAATAAAGTTAAATATCAATTCATAACCCGGCGTTTTCTTTTCCCATTGTCAAAGTCAGGAAAAATTTTTGGTTGTAAAGATTGTGTTAAGGGAACATTGATTTAAAATGCAGTAGTTACTTGAGTCTGTTGTATTAAAATATTAGTTCCTAGGTTAATTAAATTATTTATTACAAAGGCAGTACAAATATTTCCACAAAAAACTTTATTTTATTGAATATAACACTATCAAGGCAGGTGAAATAACAAATAAAAACTGCAATTTTGTTTGCCAACCATACCTACTTCTATCCTATGGACACTAGTATACATTAAATTTTTTATTTATTTTTATTGCTGTTGTGCTAGCCTTTGACCACTATCTCACCTGATGGTAAGTGATGATGTGGTGAAAATGTTGTTCAGGCTAGCCTAGAATTATTAAAACTTAGACAAAACACATATAATGTTATACCAAAAGAAACCACTATAGGTCCTAAATATCTGGGTACCTAACATCGGTTAACATATATTGAAACAAATATTTCCCTATTTCACATTTTTATTTGTTTCATAGGAGCCGCAATGGCAGTGCAGATCAGAGTGGGATGTCATTCCGCACTTGGTAACTTGAGATAAGCCAATCATCAGCATAGTTTGAGTTACCTATCTACTTTAATAAAACATCCTCTCTCTGTGATGAGACATGACTTAAATATTCATTAAAAGTAGTTTTTTCTTGCAGATATTAGTATTGCTTTCTATTAAGAGGCCTTTTACATTTTGCAGCCCTCTCACTCGCACTTTTAAAGATTATTTCAAATAGCAACAATATGGTTTATATTTTTTAAAATGTAGTCAATCATTATTTCGCTGCATGCAACTATAGATGTTCTCAACATATTTTTACTTTGTTACATGTTGAGCCCAATTAGAATTAGAGGCCCAAAATTTAAAATAACTAAATTACGCGTTTTGGATCCCCCATAACAGATATCAAAATGAAAATTAGTAGAGAACATCTATAGTTGCATGCAGCAAAATAATGATTGACCACATTTTAAAAAATATAAACCATATTGTTGCTATTTGAAATTATCTTTAAAAGTGCGAGTGAGAAGGCTGCAAAATGTAAAAGGGCTCTTAAATAATTCAGTCAACCTAGATACTATTATTTGAATATAACAGATTATTGTTTTTTTAATGATTTGATATATGGTGATTAAAAAGAAGGCATCATGCCTTCTTTTTGATTGGAGATAAAGATCACATTAGGGTAGGTACTATATTACTAACATAATATGTTTGTGTAAATATCACCTATATGGGATATATACTACTTTCATAGTGCATAGAAACTTTAAAAAATAAGGCAGGTTTGCCAACCCCTTTGATGTCCATATAATTTTGTTTTCAAGTTGATTATCATTTACCTGTTTTATTCAATCTGGAATGTAAACTGTGGTTTAGTTATTGTAAAACAGTGGATATCCATCACAACAAGCATTATGAGTAAACTACTTGATGTGAAACAAACCCATGTTGTTAATTTTTTTCTTATTTTCTTAGTGGACCCTGCTTGGGACAAAATGTTGTGCTCTCAGAATTTGTAAAAATCTCTTGCAAAACAAACTATTCAATAGAGAATTTCTTATTTCAGTTGATGTAGAGCATTCACATGTCCGGTTTCTTGGCAATCTTGTTCTCAACCTTTGGGACTGCGGAGGGCAAGAAGCTTTCATGGAAAACTACTTTGCGTCACAGAGAGACAACATATTCCGGAATGTTGAAGTGCTCATATATGTCTTTGATGTGGAGAGTAGGGAAATGGAGAAGGATATGCATTATTACCAGTCATGTTTAGAAGCAATATTACAAGTGAGTTGCTGAAAAGATATTTAATATTATCGGCTTGTTCTATTTCCCAAAGGGTTTGACATCTCTAGGGGAGTGTCTTCAACAACGAAGATACATCAAAGGGGGATAATTTAATGGTAAACCCGCAAACTTGTGTCTTCTCAAGGTTAAATTGTTCTTTCTTCAGCTGGCTCACTTCGAGATATTTGTCAATAGGGGCTTGAGTCAACTCCTGACTTCGACACAAGTTTGCTACACATATAATCATAATTATTTTCTTCATGACATTTTCTATTTGATAATTGAAAATATTTATTAATATATATTAATAATTATAAAATAATTTAAAATGAATTTAAGCATGCCATTTTTATATGTTAATGTTATGATGAGCCTTAGTTGCCCGAAATAGATGATTTTGAATTTGAATAGTGGTAATATGTAAACAACCTATTATAACATGTGAATAACCTCTTATATGCTGTTTAGAATTCACCAGAAGCACGAATATTCTGCCTCGTGCACAAAATGGACCTGATAGCTGAGGACAACCGTGAGGAGATATTTAAAGCCAGAGAAGAAGATCTTAAGGGGCTCTCCAAACCACTGGAATGTACGTGCTTTAGGACCAGCATATGGGATGAGACTTTGTATAAGTGAGTTGATGCCTAGTTTTTCATACAAAACTATTTTTCACATACCTCATAGGCTTTTACATAATGTGGTGTGTTATGTGTGATACATAAAGCCCTCTGTTAATCTATTAAAATATGCACACATGCATAAAAATTGTTATTCACCTCTTCATCACGAAATGGGGTATTTGGATTTTTTTTTAATACCAAAACACCCGCTTTCGTGATGTGCAGCAAAATCATTTTTTGCTGTGAATGTGAAGTTCTTTTTTGTTTTTTCTTTGCTTTCACCACTCTATTTGTTTACAATGACCAACTTTAAAGGAGTAGATAAATCAGACACTGGAAAAAAAAAGTGATGAGTAGTTCATAACCTACTTTACAACTATGGGCTAAAATTACATCTGAACATTTTTCTTTTCTTTTCACGGACGAATGTGATAAAAAATATGTAATATTAATTAAAAGTATAAGAATTATTGATACGTAAATAGTACTTTACTATCTCTCTCAAGGGCATTTTGCGAATGCTCGCCTGGCTAGCTACCACCTCAAGTAGAAAATCTGTCGCCAAGCAACGAACAGTGTCTTCCGGCAGCAGTCCTTGAAAGCCAGTAAAATGACAGGCACATGAGAACTGTATGTCTCAGTGTGCCGGGCGCATTGCAATTCGTCACTTGTGAAGAAATGCATCTGTTAAGAGCAGAGGCACAAGCACGTGGCCCACCTGATGTTAAGTGGACTAAACATCAGGTGGGCCACGTGCTTGTGCCGTCGCGACCACCAAACAAAAAACATCAACAACATATCCTGTCCCACATAGACATATTGTTTTTGGTCTTGTTGTTATTATCTCGATAATGCCATCTGGCTCCTTAAAAGG
This sequence comes from Plagodis pulveraria, assembly GCA_963890685.1. Classification (NCBI taxonomy): domain Eukaryota; kingdom Metazoa; phylum Arthropoda; class Insecta; order Lepidoptera; family Geometridae; genus Plagodis; species Plagodis pulveraria. Next base: position 11,728,382 of record OY982950.1, read on the forward strand.
AACGGGAAGAGACGCTCCTACATAAAAATAGGTATTTTAGCAAAGCGATCTGTCTCGCCGCTAAACGCCCGAACAGAACAGTGCAATTGCAGCTTCTTCAAGTTTTGACTTAGAATTTGCGCATAATTTGTGTACTGGGAGAAAACGTTTCTCCTATAGTAAACATTAATAAAATCTACAAAATTGGTCTTATTTTATAACTGACAAAATAAACTATGTTTATAGGTGTTCCTTTTTTTTATTCATCATTATTTTCCCTATAAATAATTCACAAACTAGAGATACATGTTTTGAGAAAATATCGGTATTTAAATACCCATTAATTCAAATTCCTTAAATATAATGATAAAAATCAAAACCCATAAACCTGGATATTGATAACATCTATAACATATCCAAAAATCATCCAAATCGGTAATTGTTTAGGGGGGTAAAAACATTTTCTCTTTTTGTATGAAATTCGAGACTTCCCTCCAGTCTTAAAGTCTAACGCTACATTTAATAGTTTTTTTTGAACAACTATTAACAACAGGTGACAGTTATTGTCACCTGTATCGGAGGTGTCTAAACACTCACGATGGGCTGGGATTTATTTGTACCCATGCAATATGAGGTGAGCTTGTTGCCCTACTAGGCAAAGTTTAGGTCACACTCCAGACTGCTACTGAAAATATCCTTGTCTGAAAAACCCAATAACCTGGGTATTGAACCCCATACGACGTGATTCCAAGTCGGTGCTATTACACACACTATTTTATATATTACTAGGTGCGCCCCGCGGTTTTACACGCGTAGATAATGATGATAAGTTTCCTATGTGTTAATCCAGGACTGTAAATCTGTATTCCAAGATTCATCCAAATCGATTCAGCCTCAGTGTAGTGTAATATCGATCAGATATTACACACACTCATATCCTCACTCAATTTCTCAAAAGTTCTCGCATTTATAAGAGACGAATTTCTTAGCATTCCGTGAAGTCACCGTGCGAGTGTCGGGTCCATAGCGTTGCAGAGGAAGAGGCCAGAAGGGCCGGGGACTTGCAACCCAGGAGTAGGGTTAAGGGCCTCTTTATGATGCATCAATGCTCCCCTTCACCGCTCGTGCCTCCCCCCTGCCTAACCAAATTTGGTACGATCCTACTAACGCCGCTTAATTAGTGTGATTACATTTAAGCGTACAAAAAAAAATGGAATTTTATTTATAATTTTGCAATGACGCATGTTTTGCTTATTACCTTTCAAAATTACAACTAGAGGAAAAATTATAGTTATGTACGGGATGAGAGAGGAAAAATTCAATCAAAAGTCATGTGATCCCGCACGTGACTATAATTTATCCATAATTGTAATTTAATAAAGCAAAATGTATGTTATGTATTTTTGTAATTTGTTACAATATTACTACTGTTGTTTCAGAGCTTGGTCCAGTATAGTTTACAAGCTAATACCCAATGTTAAAGCGTTGGAATCATCCCTGAAACAGTTCGCAGCAATTGTGGATGCAGACGAGGTAAGAAACAACCGTTGTTGTGTATATTATATTGTAATTAACTCACGCAAAAAGATATTTCTACAGTAATTAAACAACTTTAAACGGTTTAAATCGCGTATATTTATCATTATTTTTGTCCCGACGTTGCAAACACTTTGCAGTGTTCGTGGTCACGGGGTGACTAATTGGTTTTATTTGTCACATGAGTTGTTAAGAAATTATTTGTACTATTTTTTTTTATATTAATCATAACGTTCTTTCACGCAGTATTCGCTCAGTGTTCAGAGGCCTTGCAGATTTTTGTCGGCCATGGGATTTCATTAATTTAATATCAGTATCCCGAGCAGGTGGTACTTGCCAACCATCATCTCTATTGAAATTTGTTTAATTACTATGTGTATTGTGTAATAATCGCGAAAACTTAAGACAACATTAGATATTACTATATTAAAAATAACTGAATTAAGTCATTCAATATTGGGCTATTTCTTTTTATGGTTTCATACTACAAAACGGGACCCTATTACTAAGGACGTATTTCAAGAATAAAACTGAACGCATTCGATTCAAGCTTCAGTTTGAATCAATCAACATAAATTGAACAAAGTTCAAAAACAGTGATTTTTGATCTTTGTTCAATATACTAACTGTATAACCTTTACACGCCCGATTTCCGTTGTAGCTGAACTTTGTTGAACTTGAAAATAATGCCACTAAATCTTCACAAATGTAATATTTGTAATTTAGAGTGAAAAAAAAATTTATTGTAAAATAAGTGTTATTTGGATACTTAATTCTATACTTTGAATAAATACATTATTATACTATGACCGAGTTACATTCAATCGGGGCATAGATTTAACCGATCACATCTTAAATTTTACCACAGAGACTTATATATAGTATAGTTATATTTTACAACTCTTTGATTAGAACCAAACTCGAACTATCAGCAAAAAACAAAAGCAAATTAAAAATAATGCTAATAGTAGCGATGGCCTAAATTTTTCCGGCAGTACTTCGTAGTTTAGTATTTCCGAGATTTCGGTTCTATGAATAATATCTTGTCGCCAACTAATAGTCCATTTGTACCTACCCCTCCTATTCAAATTACGGGTTACTCGGACGTATTGTTTATAATAGCAAACTCCATTCCCGCCAATACACGGTCTAAAGCCCGCGCAAACCTGAGACTTGAAAAATCTTTGAAAATGTTAGAATGTCGAGTGAAAGGGCCACATAATCATTACAACGTTTTACTGGTAAACGGAACGCTAAGTCAAGTTCATTAGACATGTTTTTGCTTGAACTGTTCTGAGAGTGGCTATATAGGGATAGGTAATTAAAGGCATAGGTATTTTTCTTTTCTAGGGGAGTGGTGTATCTGGTACAGTCCGCGAGGCATAAGCTGAGCTTTGCATTAGTGTGAGTGATCACCAATCGGCAGGAGCGCGGCGAGACAGAATGGCGCCGCGCCTCAGGCCGGTTACCCAAAATCAGGTTTTTACCGGGCGAAAATGGCGCCGCGCCTAAGGTCGGTTGTCACACCTACACTATCCATGTACACTCACACAAATGCAAAGCTCAGCTTATACCTCGCGGACTGTAGTAGTTAGCGGTTGTAGTAACAAAAGATTATACTACCGCATACCGCAAAGAGGTATATGGTTCAATTCACACCGAAGTGGCAGATTCCGGCAGATTTTTTTTCGACTTCTTTTCTGTCACTACAAGAAATAGTATTGGTTGGAAGACTTGGAAAATTAGCGTGGCGAGCGGCGCGTAACGTGCAGTGGACTTCAAGGGTTGCACTTCACATTACCATCGAGTATTTTATTCAATACTAAACATTATAGTGATAGAGACAAAGTCGAAATTGGTTAGACCGTAAAACTGCCGGTCGCTGCCACTTTGGTCTGTATTGAGCTTATATAGCTACTATGAGAAACACTGACAAGGAACATTGACGCAGTTCAATATGGACTGCGCCCGCCAATACTTAGATCGAGCCCCCCACCACCCGAACCTTCTGCAGAAGGTTCGGGTGACAACCATGGTTGTCCAGGCAGCGAACTATTCGACTGCCTCATCCAACCGTTACTTTAAACCTCCCCGTCGCCGACCACGGCAGGTATTGGGCGACCCGGATGACCCCATCGCAGCCATTACGCTGGCAGCTTTAGCGTCATCCGCAAGTCATTCCGGTAACATCCCCAGGTGTACGGTAATCAGAGGTTACAATTAAACTCTGAGCTCGACGGCGAGCTCGAGGCAAAAATAAAGTCCCGATTAGTGTCTCTACAAATAGTCACAGAGTAATTTTCCGTAGGGCCCATTCTCAATGGTACAACTCTACAGTTGTACCGGGGTATTCAGTTCCGACTCCCCCAATGTCTCCCGGCAGCGAGCCAAGCCGAGGTCCGAATCACAGTGGTGCCCTTGAGCTCGATGTCAACCCCTCCTATAGCAGCGGACCGTTTTCGGCGCCCGCATGAGACGGAGGTAGAAGGCGCTTTCGCCTTCTAAGCCCGTCTCGGGAGAAGTGCCTCCGGCACTTCCTCTCTAACCTGACAAGGAACACGAGTGCCATGCATTTAAGATTTACAAAATCTATTAAATTTAATTCTCTTCATTATAGGTGTTATTATTCGAGCGAGCTACGTTCCTGGTAGTGTCACACTGCCAGCGGCGGCCGCACCGCGACGCCCATCGCTTCGAGAAGGTTTCCAACATCGTCAAACAGTTCAAGCTGTCCTGTTCCAAGCTGGCTGCGCAGTTTCAGAGCATGGAGGTCTGTACTTTTTTAAATATCATTAATAATATTTTTGTGTAAGTAAGTGTTGTACGTTCATATTTCTCTTCAGAATCTTGGGTTAGTTTTTGGGTTTCTTGACAGACATTTTCAGTAGCAGTCCGGACTCGAATACTGTGTCAAGTCTGGTACCACCGCAGTGTGAACATTACTGTGTTCAGACGTAAAGGGTATTGTAGAAAGGGATAAATTACTGGGCGAACGAGACATAAGAACTTACGTCTCGGAGTGACAAGCGCAGTGCAGTGTCAAGCTGAACGAGGACGGTGACATTCCAACTGTAATGGACTGTCGTGATGGTTACCATTATGCGGGTGACTTTACTGTGTTTTCACTAGATAAGGTAAAGAAATAGTATCGTCCTTTATTACATGGGATTAAAACAAATCTAGCGAAATGTAGTTCTTTAGACATCTTTAATTATGCACTCCTACAGACCTTTCCTTTTTCCCGAGGGGTGCCGGGCTAGAATGTCATCCGCATCCCTACCCGTGGGTGTCGTAAGAGGCGACTAAGGAGGTGGGCAGTAGCATTTTCTGAGGAACTGATATCTCACACTGTGATGCCCAAGCCGCCTGCCAAGCGTGGGGATTATAGCAAACCCCCCTATATTGAGGGGGCTGTGTTGAGCAGTGAAATATCCGGCTGATACAGATACAGACCTTTCCATACATGATGTCGCGCTTCTACATATCTTTTGAGTGTAGTTGCAACTAATTTTAGCGATAATATTTTACATTTCATTGTTTTTTGTCTGTACTATTACCATGTACACTAAGACGTAGTATACAAACAAGGCCTACCCATACAAATGTACATCAATAATTTAATTTGGTGGAGCACGCTAGTTTTCTCGGACTAAACGAGAACATCTGTCAACTACAACGCATAAACTGCAGCGGAAGGACATACCTTTCCAGCTGCAGTATGCTTTATTTATAAGACTAAATTCAGGAGCCATTATATCATATATTTTTCATCATTTCAAAACCTTTTTGACTTGTTATGATAATAAAAATTCTATTGTATTGTAATCTTTCGCTCTTAGGTTCGGAACAGCGTGTTTGCAGCATTCATAGACGGGTTCACGAGTAACACATACGTCATGGTAGAGATGTCAGATCCTAAGATACCTTCGGAGGCGACTCTTATTAACATCAGGAACGCGAGAAAACACTTTGAAAAGCTCGAGAAAGTGTCATCTTCGGCCCCAAATCAGTACCAATGATATCTCTAGAAAATGTCTATGTCTCCAAGCCAATGGGAACTCAAAAATGAATCCTCTTCGGCTTGTGGTCTATCACCGCTCGGGAAAGGGAGAGATGTGTCTTCACTACTTCGGGACCTATCGGTGCGATTTAGATAATATTTTCATTAAGTCATGGACATACATAGCCGTTCCCGCCTTGCGCAATCTTGTCACCCAGGTGAAGAATTTCAAAATAGCCTGAATCTGGTTGAAATCTTTCCAGTATGTATCATGCGAATCTCAGATGGTTCCTGAATTGCAATGTTGGATAAAAACAAGTACCCACCTAATATTCAGAATGAAATAAAAGCTCGTGAATGCTCATTAGCTCTCAACTAATTATAGCTCTATAACGCTTTCTCATGTGCGACTGGCCAATCACAGCTCAAGAAAGTGTCGTCATTGACCCGGACCTACCAATGATTGATCGAGAAAATGACGCTATTGATTTCGGACCAATGATAGCTCAAGAATGCTAATGACAGCAAGATAAGAAATTCTCATCAGTTGCTGGCCACTGAGAGCGCGGGAAGCTGGGGCCTTAGGAAAAAAGTGTTCTTGTTGGCTAAGCTAATTGTTGTCATTGATGCAAATTCAAATTGTTGGAAAGATTGTGCGTGTTCAGTGAAAATGTAATAATGTTTATGCTTACATAAGACATAATTTTGTATGTGCAAGCAAGTGTTAAATTTTTGAATGGGAACTTCAAGCTGATTAAATAGGTGATGTGAACGTAAAGTTCCCTAATCAAGAATTGTTTATAAATAGATATTTAATCTTGTTAGTAAACTTCTTTATATGTAAGACATATTCTGTTTGGATGGAGCTTTCCAACTGCTATTCATTCTCATTTATCAATAGTAGAAAAAAATTTAATTTGCAAGTTATTCATTGTTTCCGGTAAGGCCATAATGTCACGTATTTATTTATATATACATCAAGTTTGGTTGTATAGGCCATACTGTTTGGCTTCTATATTATGTTGAAAAAAATCATACAACACATTTCTTTTCTAAAACCTATGCGTGTTTTGAAATTCAACTAAGATTCAAAGACAAAACTTCGTTACGGAAATTTTATTTATTCAATTTATATGACCATAGACAGAAATGTGTACGGAATCGAAGTTTTGTTTCGTATTCTTGTGTTGTTTCTAGAAAAACGCGTGCATTAGACAAGCCTTGGCATACACTACTATTGTTTTGGTTGGAAGAACTTTAGAATCGGTATATGTACGACGAAAAGATCATCCCAACCGCATCCCCTTCTGTAGAGGGTTTGGAAAACTTACAACTTGAATAATATCAAAATTTCATAAAACTCCTTTAGAATCGGCGGAAAATAAAATATTTGACGGTCTACATAATAAAAAATAATACAAAATATATGAACAGAGTACCTACTGGCGCGTGTTAGAATTTTTGTAACAGACATTTCTTACGATGTTCCTATCTTCTGGCTAACTAATTGCAGCCTATTCGCATGTATGAATATAGGGGTAAGGCAGACAAGACTGATTGGAAAGTGGATGCCTCGATTCAGTTCTGTCACACTATGCAACCTAAACCAAATCATTCCATTGTGTTAAGTAAACAATAACTCGCGGTCAGGAACAGCTGAACATTATTTTGAATCCATTAGACCATGTCATGTATATCAATAGTACAAAATTATAAACCGTATATTATTACGCGAACAATATAAGCTATACATTATTTGGTTGTACATCTAACTAACAGTTACTATTTAAATTGTTTTTATAGGGTTTTCGATATACGTATAACGACGTGCAAGATGCAAAACGATGGTTAAAATTAAAACTTCAATAATTTATATCAAATTTCAATAACTATTTCCGCAGGATAAAATATCGTGAGGTTATTAAAGATAACTATATCTATTTATTTATTTTTTCAATTAAAACGTACATTGCGACATATACCAATTCTAGAGATGAGCCTTTTGATTTTTTCCTCTCCTTATCCCACGCTAAGTGGGGTCATCGGCACAAAATGTTGTACTGTTTTATTTTTATAAATATAGGAAGTATAATGACGTATCCCCTATATCTCTCTATATTTGCTTAAGTTTGCTGCAAACCGCATAACTGTACAATGGAACCTGTATATCTGTTTTAAAGTTATGTATACTTATATTTTCATTGTGTCTCGGCCATTTTCGATACGGATATTGAAAAATAATACATGCGATAGCAAAAATTACAGGCACAAGACATTAAATATCACACCCATTATTTTAATAATGGGTGTTCAGTGCAGTGCAATCCTTCCCAGACTACTTTCGTTTTCTAACCGAAGTGAGATACTATTTAGCTAGACATACTTGTACGCCGATTTGATCTGCCCATGTCGGTACACATAAAAGGATAAAATCACATTATATAGTACAAAAGTCATACATACGTCGCGAATGCAAAGACTTCTATATTATTTTTTAATTTATTTATAAGCCAGCCTTTGACCACTACCTCACCCGATGGTAAGTGATGCTGTGGTCGAAGATGTTGTTCAGGTTAACCTAGAATTGCAGGCTCTCCTACAGCCGCCGGAACACACCGGTCACCTGCCCGATTATATCGTTAGAAGCTTGGTGACCTTATTGACCTTATAGACGGAGCATCCTCCGTCTCTATTAAAATTAGAATTCTATAGAACCATCGTTCTTGCCACTTAGAAGCCATTCCTTCATGGAGCTCATGCATGCTAAGAATATGTCTAGTGACGATATGGTGAGCTCATTTTGCTGGGACGTCCGCCATACTAGTCACTGTCCCAACACTGATAATGAAGAGTGCTCCCCTCTGGATCCGCCGACACAATATACTGCATCCCAACCAATCACGTGCGCTTCGAGCTGCAGGCCAAAGCGCTAAGCAAAACGGTACTACGAGCGTTCCGAACACTCCTTGAAAAAGACCTCCAGTGGTCTTTTTCAAGGAGTGTAGTCAAAGCTATAGTATTGAAGTAAAAAAAGTACGTTGGTTTTTTTTTTTTATGCTCGATAGGTTAGCCTTTGACCACTATCTCACCTGATGGTAAGTGATGATGTGGTCGAAGATGTTGTTCAGGCTAACCTAGAAGTACTGGCTCTCAAGGACAGCTGCCGGAACACACCGTTAGGTGCTTGGCGACAGATTTTCTACTTGAGGGTGGTAGCTAGCCAGACGGGCATTCGCAAAATGCCCTACCACCATGCTATAACGACTGCCATCCTAAGACAACAACCGGGACCGACGGCTTAACGTGCCCTCCGAAGCACGGAAGCGCTCAGTAGTAATGTCACTAGCGGTCACCCATCCAACTCATGACCGCGCGCGACGTTGCTTAACTTTGCTGATCGGTTGAGAACAGCCAAGTAAACTTCGCTACGAGCGCTTTATAACATAAATAACTATGGTAGTGCGTAAAACATAGATCGTACAAACGGAGCTAAATAGCACCGATGCGCACATCGTTCTCACCGAGGTGCTGCCAGGCCTATGCCTATTGCGGTCGTTATTTACTATTTATAGTATACTTTTCATTTACTCTTAACTTTTTTTATCGTTGTCTGCTTTTTTTTCTCTCTGCTGACTTTCGTTGGGTAGACCACCTCTACCTGAATTATATAGATGTCTTTGCATAAATGATGATTATGGCGTGCTCCAATGTTTTTCGAGAAACATTACACAAAAACACGAAACTTTTCTCTACATTATGGTCGAAACAAAAACATGGTTTAATATTGTTCGTGGTTTAACATTATCGTCTTTCTATCTACACGTACCCCCGTGCGGTTAGTGGGGGGGGCGAGGCACTGGCATTTGAACCAACCACTGAGCAAGTAATACTACTACCACTGAGCAAGTACTATGGAAAGTCTCTTGCACGGAGGACGCAAAACAAAGTTTTGTGAACGAGTTTTTGTTGAGTGTTTCGAGAAAGTCGTTGCAGACGCCGCGACTTATATATTCGAATTTGGTTTAAGATAGCTGATATATTGTGTAAGTAACCCATTGACCACCTCAAAAAGAAACGAGCCGGTTGGTGCCCAACGCCTTATGTACTGAAAATGGCCGAGTTAATTTAATCAATATTGTTTAGAGCTTAGCACAATGATACCTCTTGCCAAAACAAGATAATACGTATAAAGTTCCCTTAGTAAAATGGAAGGGGTTAAGATAGACGTCTCGTTAATATAATTTGAGTTTATTTTAAGCTCTAGCTTCTACTTGTGTCTATATAACGTCATACTACATCTACAGTAAAGAGTAGCTATGTACAGTTTCCTTGTTATTTTATTACCATAAAAAGTTTATTAAAAATCACGAGTGCGCGATATTCAGTTGTTATTGTTTTGTTCCAAATAACAAGTGCGTGTGAACCTTGTTGTTTCTTGAACAGAACAACAAGTAACTTTGACACTAGATAAATTTTTAGAGAAGAAACAAAAGTGGTTTGTACAATCAAGGTACCAACTAGTTTATCTGGAAGTTTCTTACTTGTAGATTTCTACTTAAAACATCAGAGTAGCCAAATTGGGTTGCTGACACTTGAGGGTATAGTACTTCAAGAAGCCCAAGAGCTTAAGTACCCGTATGCGTGTTCGTGATTTGCAACAACTGTAGGTTGGTTTCATATAAAGGTTATTATAATAAGTAGGTTGGTTTCATATAAAGGTTATTATAATAAGTACGTTATGTTTTATATATAATAAAATTCACTACAACCTATTGTAAAAATATATTGTTTAAATATTCTTATGTGGAGAATGATTAGATTTTCACCGACTAAAATTTAATTCTCTATTGGGAATGTCATTCCTAAACCAATTTAAAATGCAAAATAGCACTGGCTTTATACTTATATCACATGAATAAAGAACAGTACAGAATTAAAGCTTTACTACTACACGCACAGCTACATATGTGTGCGTAACTAGTCACTGTCAAGGCAGCGGGCGGGTGTTGCACCGCCCACAGAGGCGCTCGCTCGGGCGTTGAACCGGTTTGAACCAGCTCAGTAAGCAAATGCTTTCGTAGCTCACATTCTGTACCGTTCTTTATGCATGTACATAATTTATGGCAGTGCATCAACACGTAGTCGATGTTGTTACTGAATGTATGACCATAAGGTTTGTTACACCATGACGTGAAACTAAATACTTACCCAAAAACGGGTAGGTAAAAAAACATTTGATTTAGCTTTTTATATATTACATATAATTCCATTGAATTGCGATTATGAAATTGAACAATAACACAAAAACCAAGAATGGCATATTTATTATTTGGTTTTTAATAGTTGAAACCCATATTTATTTATTTTGAAAACGAAAAGTAGCCAGGCGTAGCCGAATGTAAAACCACGGCCTCCGTGTTTTTTGAATATACCAATTAATTTACTATTATATTCTTGTTTCTTTCGTATATAGAAAAAAAACGTTGCTGTTTGTACGTTTTATTATGATAAGTTTAATATAATACCTATAATATTATTAATTTCAATTTAAGAGCGAAGAGATTCATTATTTCTTTTGCAGCTTTGGTTGCACGGTTCTGCTTTTTAAAAATAATAGCTGTTTTAAACTAATAAAGTGTATGTCCTTAACTTTGAACCCCCTTTATGACTCGCCAAAATGTTTGAATATGGGAAAATAAACTTCAATAAACAATTGCATAAAAAAAATTATGCAGTTTGCTTTTACAATTGGCTCACTGTTTATTTTAAATTCTTTATTGCTAGCTTATCTATGAGTGGGCTTAAATATTTTCTAAAAGAACTTTCACGTCAATACCTTTATAGTTATTTGGTATTATATAGGTTTCTTGGTAGGAAAAACACTTTTTATATTTCTATTTCTCTTTTTTCACAACAAATAATAAAAATAAAATAAGAACTGATAACAAAATATTCTTAAAAGTAGCAGAAAACAAACAAAAAGCAGTAAAAAAATGCGTGTATGAAAGCTGCAGAAGAAATATTTCATTGAAATTTGTTATTTTATTATTACATCGTTAAATAACTATTTATTTGTACGACATAACTAGATGTATTGGGCATATAAACAATTGATTTTGAAATACTGTCTTGATTCCTCATCTTCCTTCCCTTAGCTCAGGTGGCAACGGTACAGTATATTTCGCTACCCAAACATGCAATGAACGTAAAGTAAATTTGTTTTGGTTATATGCCTGCCCCACATTTATTTCAAACCTTATTTGGCAAACCCAGTGTGGAAGTATATCCGATTCCATACTAGGATTCTATCTGTTCCTATATCGGTAGTTAAGAGCGTCTTGTGCGCCTAATGTGCAGCACATTTTACAAAATTTCAATTCCACAAATACTCGATTCAACCTAATTTCTTTGAAGAAGAACGTAGTAAGTATAATATCTTCAAGATTATTTCGATGTAACAATCAAGAAAATGATTTTGAGAAATCATGTGCACTTTTGGCCAATAACTGTTCAAGATAATACGAGCAATATTATTTAAATTTCTTCAATAACATGATATTTTAGAATGGTTAAGAAAGCTAGCTGAAAGCTTGAACAATGTTTACATTTTGTAGTTCCCAACGTGAATTTACACCTTAATCAAGTAACAGATTGAATACAGAACGCTCATTGGTCAACTGTCGCGTCATAGCAAATCATTAGCCAATGAGCGTTTAGTATTTAGTTTGTCAAGCTATGTAGGCTTGAGATACTTTTAAGAAACTGGGGGTATGTCCAATACCGCACAGGACTATAATATTTTCCTCGCGTAAATTTGTTATGTCCAATACTTTTAGCAATAGTCGATGTTTTATAATATTTCATAACTATAAGTAAGTTATAATCTGTGATTTACTTTCAATTAAGTCGCTAAAAGTAGTTTTTATTTTATAAGGTACATGTAGTTAAAAAAAGTATGTACTCCTCGGCGACTATAATAAATGTACTATCATATAAGTAATTAAGCTAAATAAAGCATCTTTAAAATAGTTGAAGTTACTTATTACATCCTCTAACATAATCATTATGGCTAAATACCTATTATGGCTATGAAATATAATTATTACGGCCTGCAATGGCCATACTATGCATAACGACAACCAAATTTTCCGTGCAACCGATGACTAGATATTTTAAATACCGATGTCTTTCCATTCAGTTTTACACAATGCTGGTATGTATCTATGTCATTATAATAGTATAAATTAACTAATCGCTACTATTTTACTTAGGCTGCCTATTAGTTTGATATTATAATATAATATAACTAATATAAATCATAGCTAAAGCAGCTTCTACCAAATAATGATTGCAAATTCAAATATCTTCAAAATATAACGTAGGTTTGACGAGAATGAAGTCTTGACTAAGCAGTACCTATGGCGGAAATCGATGAAAGTAATATTAGATTAACCTTATAATCCTTATACCTACTTAAAAAACGAATCGCACAAAGTAACCGGAAGTGAAAAATATCTTTGGCTGCACCGTCTAGATGGGAACATGAGGATTTAAAAATCATACCCACAAGTGACACTAAGCAGATTCAACAGTCCGCAAACGGTCAAAATACGTTGATTTTACATATTTTTTTCGATATACTGCGATATATACATATTTTATGTTGTTCGGTTATAGGTAGGTAGCAATTTTCGTGTGGATAGTCAGAAAAGTAAACGGTATAGCTCAAATTAATAATCTGAATAGATAGCATGTAGCATAGCATCAAATGGTCTGTTCTGTAGTGTCTAGCTTACGAAACAGCTTTACAGATTTTTCAGGGATTGGAGTCATTCCGTAAGATTCAATATAATGTACACAATAGGTACTACGTACCATATTTTACTGGCAAAAATAAAGCAAATATGATTAATAAAATTTGTATTTCTAATTTTATTTCTTTTTCAATGATTAGTCAGACTATAATGTAGAGCTCATGTAGCAAGGATGTGTCCTGTCCTGTATCGGGTATAAAAAGATAAAATAAATGTTTCAGAATTGGTCCACGCTTTGCCCCATTTCACACTCTTCTACTTTGTTTAAAATTTTCGTTCGGGCGAATTCAGTCGTTCCACGCATCAGAAACAGGAGATATTATATTTGCTGTTAACTGATTAGAAGCATGCGTCACGTCACGGGGGCACGCCTCACGTGCGCTGTTGACTTCGCTGTGCTATGACGCATGCCCTTGACTTGTTGAAAGAAAAATTACACAGTGTGTACATACAGTAATAGCTAATGGAAGCTCACATGTAGCATCAGTGACAGAAAATGTGAAGTGAACTACGTATATTAACGTGGTTTGGGCATGTCATGGAGGGAATGAAAAAGTAATATTTTAGTCGAATCACAGAATAAAAAGGGTTGACAATTAATGTGAGCGGACCTACGAATAATACATATTTATTAGTAGGGGCTGAGTACATCGCAACTATCGCAAGCCACCTACTTGGTAGGCACCTATATTGAAACGCGTTGGGCATTTATTCATCACGTCAGAAGTGACCTACTTATTTACTTTTCCATATTAATTTTAGTTCAATCTTATTTTCTGTTAGAGTTGTCCATTGTAGCGTTTTTATGTATTTTTTTTCAATAAATTATTCTTTTTTATTGCAAAACAAAAATCTCTTACAGGTAGGTAGGTACTCTTATTTTGTATATTCATCGCTGCAAAAATGACAATATTTATAGTAGCTCCTCCAAGAAACCACTAACTACTTGTCGTATAGAGTTCGCTCAAAATGAAATCGCTGTAAAAAAAATTGAACTCTCATCTTGAGCCCTACAGTATCAGTAGTGCGTTTGTTAGACTGGTTGCCAACCTATTGCAACTTTGAGTAGCAAATATTTCGGTTGGTACAATTCAAAAACTAAGTAGGTATATATAATTAGGTATCTATATTAAAATAGCTTTATTTCTATTCATTTTCGAACATTAGTTAACATCATATGTGACAAATCCACCAGATTTAAAAAAAAAACACTTTATTTTTGTAAACATATTTAGGTGTTTACACATTGTACAGGTGAAAAAAATAAATTGGCCCACCGAGTTAATTTTTATTTTAGACAATAAAAAGAAGTTAGACGGTGCCAAATCAGGGCTGTAATGAAGATATCCCAGAAGTTTGACTGGTGTGGATTCCAGGAAGTCCCTCATCAAACGCGCAGTGTGCGGAAGCGTTGTTGTGGTGAAACAACAGTTCCGTGTTCGATCGCTTTCTGCTCGGCAGTGAGCACTGTAATCATTCCCATCACGTCGCCTCTCCGCTAAGCTACTGTTCCCACAACGTCATTCGCCACTTTGCTTGTATTCCTGACACATCGCTCCCCATTCCCGAGACGGTTCCATTTCTCAGTGACGGGGAACGGCGAGGAATTCGATATGTTCACCTGAATTGAATAGAATAGAATATCATAAGGTTACAAGTGCTGCTCTTAATATTACACACATAATTATAAATATCTCTTATTCTACCTTTACAGGCGTGCAAATTTTTGAATGTTAAGTACATAATCATAAAATATGTTAACATAAACCTCAAAATAATTAGAATGTTACAAAATTATAGATTTCATTATCTTTATACAAATGTCAATTATTAATAATTACTGCATGTTTTTTAATGTTATAAAATGTTAACATAAACATCAAAATAATTCGAATGTTACAAAATTATATAATTTTCTTTATACAAATGTCAATTATTATTTATTGCATGCAAGTCAAAATAAAGTTAAATTATAAAAAATTCTATTTTTATATCTATAATTAAGCATATCTCTTATAATTCATAAATTCTTCTGCACTGTAAAAACATCGTTCAAGGAGCCACTCCTTTAAGTTTTCCTTAAATTGTTTAAACTTAAGACTTTGTAATGTTGGTGGTAAGTTATTATAAATTTTTATGGCCATACAATAACAGTTTTTATATTTAAATTACATTTGGGTACTAACAGTCTGTTTTTGTGTCTAGTAACTTTACTATTCACGTCCGAATGTTTTGCAAAAATATCTTTGTTTTGTTTTACAAATAAACACATATTTTGTTGTATGTACATACATGGGAGTGGTAAAATTTTTAAATTTTTAAACAATGGTTTACAACTATCTATAAACCATGCGTTAGTTATAGCCCGCACACATTTTTTTTGCGCTACAAAGGCTTTTAGTATATCGACAGAGTTGCCCCACAATATCAGTCCATAGCCGAGTACCGAAGACACGTATCCGTGATATGCAATAAGAGCTGCTTCGCGTGACACAGTTTGCCGTACTCTGCGTATCGCGAAAACGAAACTGTCAACTTTGCTTCTTATTCTTTCAATGTGGCATTTCCAATTTAAGTGTTTATCCACTGTCAATCCCAGAAAAATGGTAGAATCTACTTCATTGATAACTGTCTTTTCATAATGAATATTTAGCTTTACAGGTTCTGCTTGATATGTACGAAATTGAATCATTTTACATTTATCCATATTTATTTTTAAATTATTAGATGTCAGCCATTGAATTACGTCATGTAGTGAGTTATTTATTTGATTTTCAAAATTTTGTTTATTATCTGCTTTAACTATAACTTAACCTGCTAACTAACTAGTCCATCACATTACGAAGAATAATGTGTTCCTACTATTTTCCCTCATATCTTTTTATAAGCATTCGTTTCCTGGTTAGTGGAAGCGACTGGTGACCAAATAGCAGGCGCCTTCCCCAGTCAACGCAATATACTTATTGCGGGGCCATTCAACGAGGAAACGTTGCCAGCGTTTTAGGCGCTTTAGCTGCAGACGGTGGCAACTTAATAAGTTGGCATCGTCAGTACCACTATGTCCTAGTTATGAATGAAACGCTATTGTTATCATTCGCCGATACCAATGGGTTAAGGTATGTATAGTTACAATTAGATAGGTAAGTTTTGTTTGAATGATTTTTGTATAAGTATCAAAATTTTTGTTGAGTATTAATTTATTTTACACCTTATTAACAAATTAATATTCCTCACATTAATATTCTTAATTCTACAAATATAAATAACAACTTATATCTTATATGAAAACGTGGATTTAATTAAAAAAAAAGGGCAAATGCTAGTTGGCCTATACATCGAGGCTTCCGTACCAACGCAGCAGGTTACCATAAAATAGTTGTACCTAATTTTTTAATACGCTACCAGATCTTCAGCAGGTATCCGACCCAAACTTGGCCGGGTTTTTATAATGTGTTTATATTGGACTATAAATATACCAAGTTTGACGCCTTTATATAACTAATTATTACCGTTTTTACGATAAAGCATAATGAATAAACGTTTATAAACATATGTATTTTGTGTGGAGAACCCCATTTATTTTTTAACCTTTCTTATTATTATTATTAGGCAATCCCCCATAACAACACATATTCTATGAAAATATCAGCCGACCACTTATTACAATGTTAATAAAATCCATTAGCAGCGGCGCGACAGCGTTCGTGATACATGGTGATACATCGGGTGCAAAATCATTCACACAGCTCCAAAGATGACGTCAAGAAAACGATATCGATAGCAAAGGAATACTACCAGAGTAGATTACACCATAATTCCAGATCAGTGTTCAGTATTAGCTCAACGCGGTCGCGAACAGCCGCGTAAAACAGAGATTAGCAACAACGAACGCGAGAAAAAACTCCTTTTGCGAATCACGTAGTTCGTTTCGAAGAAGGTAAGCAATAACTAGAATTACAACGTCGTTCGGGTACTTTAGCTCTTGTACCTAAGTGATGATTGATATTGTGTATATAACAGAACCGGCTTCATATTTGTAAAGATGCGCAGTAGGTAGATACTTATTACTGCAATTCGTCCTTGTTTTAAATTGATTGTGATTTGTGAGTGATATCATCGTTGAAGTGTGATTGTATCAGACTGGACAATAGAAAGCTATTCGTTGGATTAGTCTAACGCGTGTTGTCGAGTTGATAAGTGATATCGATTCGTGTTGGTTTCAATTTTGGTGCGCCCTTGACTTCAAGGTGGTTTATCTTTTACATCACGAGTCTACGTAGTTTTTATGGGAAATTGTTTAGTGGCTGTTGTAGTATATAATAATAGATTGAGAGGTTTTGTATTTTATATTAACCTACAATAAGAGTCTAGATAGAAAGACGGCACGTCTGGATATAAGGAACTGGCTTCAATTTAATTTTGTCATTAAAACATGTTATAGATGTCCCCTTACGGCACGACTTCGGTTTTTCTTACATTTAGCATAGCAAACATAGGTTAGGCCAACAATATCACTTTTTAGTTTTATTTCTACTCAGTGATTCCTTAACTACTAGAAAATGGGACTCTATTACCAATAGTACAACCAGAATTTTATCTATTACCTGCCACAGTATTACAATTAGGGTTGCCAGACGTCCGGGAAATCCGGGATAGTCCCGTAATGAGGTGTCTTGTCCCGTGTCCAGAGATTTCCCTTTCCGGCCCCGGAATTGCTGAGTTTAAGGTTTTTTCACATACTTATGGACACCAATGCTGTGCTAAGCATGGCGCATGCCAGCTGCTAGACGTGTGTTTTATTTGTGAGTTAGTTTAGTTTTTTGTTTTAATATTGATCCAAAGTTTCATCATTAGTAATAGTTGGCCTGAATTTGAGATAAAAGTAACAACTCCCTTGTAACCCCAGAAATGTCCAGGAATTGACAACCCTTATTCTGGCGACCCTTTCTTTTTTTTTTTTTTTTTTCCCTTGTAAAACTGTGCTATTAGTTAGGTAGGTACTGCATTAGTAGTATCATAGAGAAATAATGTAGCCACCCATATCCTTCTATTAATTTATTTATGATGATAAAGTATAAGTAATGTATCTACCCATAAAGCCACTGTCCAAGTCTAAAAAAAATTTGTACCTAGGCAATATGTGATTTGTTTAGGACTTTCACGAAGCTACAAGGTTCCTGATCACAGTTCTTTGTAGCTTCCTGAGACTTCCTTCACATTAACTAATGTAAGAGTGTCAATTATTACTTATTAGATATTGCTTATGAGTGGAGGTAAGATAAGAGTAGGTACATAGTAAGAGGACTTGTGGTGCAGTTTAAAGTAAATACAAACTGAAATAAGTAAAGTAAAAGACCTCGTGCGCAAATGCTGGTTAGGTATTGAATATTAGGGGAGGGTGGTGGATTTGGAGTTAGTTAGGAAAACTATCAATAAAAATTAAATTTGTTTCAATTATTATATCTTTCAATTAGTAACAACTGCGCTGCTTATTTGAGTATCATATAATCACAGTTTAAATCATCGGACGAGCCGGACTCTATTCCCGCCAGGGACAAAAACAAATTGTGCCCTAATACCTATTAGTAAATGTGATTTTCGCTTAGCACGCGTAATGCTTGGAATCATATTTTTTTAGAAATATATTAATAACAATTTTGATGAACTAAACTGTTAACTTATTGTTGAAAATGGATAATTTCAGACTCAAAAATGGCAAAGGAACAGCCTATATTCGACTACCATGAGGAAACTCAGACCGAGAAACTGGCGCGGAAATCTAAGGAATCTCCCTTCATGGTTATTGGTGTGTATCTAATTAATTATTGACCGCCTTCAAAAAAAAAGGAGGAGGTACTCAATTCGCCTGCTTTTTTTTTTATATACCTAATATGCTACCTCAGAACTTTTGAATGGGTGAACCGATTGTGTTGTTTTTTTTTATTTGATAGCTGATGCTTCCCGTTTGGTCCCATTTAAATTTCATCAAAGTTGATTTAGCCGTTTTTGAGTACCACTCCAATAACTGAAAAGTGTTTTCATATCTTGATGATATAGTATAGACAGTGAATGACAATCGATCCCGTAAGTAGCAAGGGTCACTAAAAAGGAGTTTTATTTTTAATAACTATGTCTATGTTTGGTAACTACCCGGGATGAAATCCTCCTAGGTATCGGAAAGTTCTTAAGTTAATAGTTTTATAAACTATTATGGTAAACAAATTCATTCATTCAAGCTTAACATAGTAATACTAACTATACGTTACGTTACTATGGCTGGAAATAAACTATAATGTTTATAATAGCCCGATCTCATGTTGACTGGTAGGTAAACTATAGGTATTATAGTAGGGTAAATTGGCGCAGTGCAATTCGCCACTTGTGATGAAATGCATCTGTTCTAGGCAGATTAGTCCGCTTAACATCAGGTGGACTTTGAGTTTGTTCCGTCACAATAACATTAAAAAAAAACATTTTTTGTACCTACTTAGTGCCACGTGCGCTATCAAGATGAATCTAATGCTATGTCATACATTAAAATCGGTTAAGCCGTTTATTTATATATGGTGCAATAAAGAAACTCACAAACATTTCCTCTTTTGGGCAGTTGTGTAATAAGTTATGAGACTGAATTAAGATATTATGGCACTTTTTTTTTATTTTATGCTTGATAGGTTAGCCTTTGACCACTATCTCACCTGATGGTAAGTGATGATGTGGTCGATCATGTTGTTCAGGCTAACCTAGAAGTACTGACTCTGAAGGACAGCTGCCGGAACACACCGTTGGGTGCTTGGCGACAGATTTTCTACTTGAGGGTGGTAGCTAGCCACGCGGGCATTCGCAAATTCTCTACCACCATGCTATAACGACTCACCAACTCACACCTTTTACGAATTAATTTATATTTTTTTTGGATAAATATGAAATTGACGGATTTGCCGTTGGAACCACAGACCTAGGATTTTTTCGCTAATCCTAAGCCTATGGTTGGAACAGTAATACTTCGTATAAAATGTCACGTAACGGCAGAAAACGTGAAAAGAGTGAACAATTTCTTGTGGCGTCAATTAAAACGCCGAGCGATTCCATTACCGTTTGTAAGGAGGTATACAATTTTGCAGTAAGATTTAGTTATTATTAAGTATCTACTTGTACTTTAAGAGCTGCGAGTTGGCTCCCTGATCCTACTTGGAATTTGTTGTTGGTAACGAACCCTATACAATTTAGCCACAGAATTAAAACGATTTAACTAAAAAAGTAAGTAACTTACATGTTTTGCTAAAAAAGTGCGTAAACATGTTGCCATCTTTTTTTTTTTAATATTGTAAGGTTTGCAATAACGCCAGCTATGCGGATTACTTTACAAAATCACAAATGTTGCTATCTGTAGGGCAGGAACACCCTTACAAGGAATAACATTTTCCGCAGTCGGCATTTTTGATACTCAAAATCTCTTAGTATACAGGATATGGACAGCAAAGCAAATCGCTCATCGTATGCATTTACAAAATCGTCTCATTATTAACTACTGCCATTGTGTCGGTGGTGGTACCCTACGTTTTTCTACCTACCAGACATTTTTCACAAGAGGTATGTATACTACTAATAACTAATATCTTAAAAGTATTCTAAGAAAACACTATATCATTATTTAAAAATAACACTAAAAAATATATCTATTGACAATTCCGCCTAATTTTCCTGTTAAGCCGACGTGACGTTACAAACGCAACGCAGTCATACCGGAAGAATTTTCGATGCGTTTCGATTCTGCACTAAGCATCCTCAGGACCCCTGACTCAGGAGGTCTTGAATCTACGAGCGCACGATGGAGACGTTAGCAAATTAGGCGGAATTGTCTCTAGATATATTTTTTAAGAGTTTTATTAAATATTGATTTAGTTATTTCTTAGAATACTTTTAAAATATTTGTTATTATTAAATATGGATTTCCGCAAAGGAACACTGTATAGTAATTCTTGCCAAACAATTAGGATACGCAATTTTCCTTGCTATGGTCACTATTGGTGTCCGCTACAACTATTTACTGCTGAAATTCAAATACACATACTTCGTTTATTTTTCGAATAGAAACAAACAGGATAAAGTATTATTTTTAATATTATTATGTTTGCAATAACGCCTGCTCGGCGGATTACATTAAAAATTTACGAGAGAAAAAAATATCCCGTATAAGACTATTGGTACTTTTTTTCTTTCGTAAATTTGTAATTTTGTAGGATAAAGTATTAACTTAAACACTGAAGTCCTAAGATGATACACATACCTTCATATACCTTCAATTAGCAGCCGTGCTAGGTGAACGTGTGTACGTCTGCTGAAATCTTACGTGTTTCGGAGTCCGGGGTGCACGGTTCCGATTGTTTTTTAAGATTGCAGTCGTTAGGCTATGTATATCTGAGGGTATCCGACAGATTTTACTTGATTGCGTGGTGATGCCCTTTCACCGCGCAGTGTCGGAGGTTTTAGGCCGAATTATTTTGCGAATGCCTGCCTCAAGTAAAACATCTGTCGCACCAAGCGCCTAAACATTTGTTCCAGAAGCTGCCCTTGAGAGCCAGTAAGTAAGTAGGTTAAGTTTTTTACCATCTGCGACGACATCATAGCAGTAGGTACCATCCGCTGAGATTGTCATCAAAGGTTAACCGATCGGCAAAATAAAACATCTATTTCCTTCGAAGTGAATAAATTTGACTTCACTGTACCTTCCTAAGTAGGTACCTATATGAAAGTACTCGTATACTTAAAAAGATAATGTTGACTGTTATGACCTACACTCACGGTAAATAAAGGAAAGATACCAACGAGTCGAGAGATGTAATAAAAATATGACCTGTGTCACACCCTGGACTCTGCATACAACTCAATTAAGATAACGTATGTATTTCTTGTATTCTCAGAACCTGGGACTACACAGGTAGAGAGGTCAGGTTCCTATAGAAAACTTCGAAGCAGTGATGGCTCAGTGGCATTGGCTATGGACTGCCGCGCAGCAGGTCCATGGTTCGAATCCCGCCGCGGGCTTGAGCTTATATTATAGACTAAAGGGAAGTGGCAGCACTACGACATAGTAGAAGGTTTCTACTATGACAACGAAGATAATCATATTTTAAATACCTAGCAATAAAAGACCATCTAAAAACTGTCACTTCCTAAGCACTAGCTGATTGTAATTGTATCCCACAATAAATAGGGATAGGTTGCTCGTGGGACGGGCAATAGCGCCCGGATAGTAAAATAAAATAAATAAATAAAAAAGGTTACCTAACACACGAAATGATAATTGGCTATCAAATCCGTACCTATATATGCCAATTTCATCCGGTGGGAAAGTATCTACGTATAGCAACTATAATAAAAAAAAACTAATGATATGCACCTATATTCCACAAATAGCCGTCAAATTGTCGTAGGTACTTGGTGGTAGGATTCTGTTGAGGACGTCTTAAAGGGTACAAACACCATTAACATTGATTGGACCGTCATGCAGCTTTGACCTTTTGTTTTTTTGGGCAGCGCTGCAATTTATTATTTTGGGTTCTAAATTTAATTAAACGTTTTAAATGATAATTTAGACTTATCATATTTTAAAAAAACTGTTTTTTTTTACGTTTAGTTAGTTTTTTTTTTTTTACAATCATTCGCATTCCTCGTCCAGGTGTCGCCGGTCTAGCAGCGGCTGTGGGCTATGGTTCCTATGCTTACAAGAAACGCGGAGCTATGAGCACCAGCGTGTTCCTCATGCAGTTCCGAGTGATCGCCCAGGGCGCCGCCGTCGGAGCCCTCACCGCCGGCATGGCCTACACTCTCTACACTAATCACTGGAGCAAAAAGAAAGAAGCCGTTGCTCTACCCAACGTCATAACAAAGCCTAATGAGCATTGAATACAATTCGTCTACCCACTAAATAGGATTATTCTGATTGTTTTTTTTAAGTAGGTACATACAATGAGGTTTATTATTTTCATTTTTCGATAATAGCGGCTGCAACATCGAGAAAGGTTGCAAATAAGAGAAGCTTTATTATAGTTTTTTTTTTGCGTTTTCGACTGTGAACCATTTTTACTAAACTTGTTTATATATATTTTGTAAGTTAATAAGTACCTATGAAATCAAATACATAGTTATGTAATGTACCAAGGAAAGCTATTTGTAGTTACGATGATTGCACCTGTTTTATTAAAGTAAATCTTATTTTTGATTTTCTATGGTTTGCTCCCCGTGTGTATTCTCGGTGTTTGTTTTTTGAGGTAATGATTGAGATACTTAACAATTGCGCAATATTTGGCATTATCAATCTGACACACAAAACCTAACCAAACCACACAAGTCATTACGTTACGGAATGGAATGTGCTGAACTTGCAGTTTATTGCGAGGCTACCTAACTTAGCTTGGTTTTATTTATATCTATTTCTATGTCATGTATATATTCCTGTATAGAAATAAGACATTTTGGACTTAATAAGAACTGATACTAGTTTATTGATGTGACGCCAATTTTATAAGCCGAAATAGTGTTTCCAAGGTTGCTATTCAAGAGCAGTTCTATTTTTGTTTATAGTATATGGTGTAGATTGCGTGTAGTTTATTGACTGATATGTTATGTGTTTCTCACATCACTCTCAAAATAATTATATTTTGAGTAACCTCGATGTTTCGATCAAGTTACATTGACCGTGGTCACGATTAGACCAGTGTCTAATTATTTTGGTGTTTATTCATGCGTGAATATACCCGTTTAGGATTTAGAAACATGAGCTTAGTTCACGGCAGTTTAAAGAAAAGTGAATGTAATGTTTTGTTTATCTGGGAAACAAAAACTTTTGCATAGCGTTTATTTGTTAATAGTAATAAATGTTATTTAAAAATGTTTTGTATGATTCAATAAGACTACTTTGATTTATTTGAGATAATTTTATTATACAGATAATCCTATAGAACACAATATGTAATGATATATACTTATATACTATTACATTTCAAGTGCATAAGAATATAATATATTTAAAAGAACATACAAGCAAACAATTACCGAAGCACAACACAAATTTAAAAGAATATAGCCAGGAATTAAATGAAATATTGTAGAAAAATTAAAGCTACAAATACTTTTCAATCATGCTTAAATTTATATACTGCCTAATATCACAATAATTTGTTACATCAAATAATTCATAAACAAATTGTTCAAATTTCATTATTTATTTGTTACGGTAAAGCCATTAGTCACAAATAAAATAGATAGTAAATGAATTTACTTTTAGTAAGCAAAATAAGATTAGGTAGATAAAGTTCCATTTTGCTCTAAAGACTAGGAACCGATCAGTGGCTTAGCGGAAATCTTCTGATAGGAAGGAGGGAGCCGAACATTACATGTTGGATCACAGGAAACTTGGACAAGACTTCTTTTTTATACATCTTTATAAGGCCCTGGTTTATTTTGGACCAAGAGCCCACAGCACTGATGCTCCACAGCTGATTTGAATGCTCAGCAAAAGGGCCAGTTTTAACTTCCTTAATATATTTTATACAAGAAAGGAAAATATACTCATTTGCATATTTGTCCACAATATCATCTTCTAGAAATTTGGCAGGTGGGTATATCTTAGGCTGATCAATGAGTTGAGAACTACCCCAAATGAATGGCACAAATTGATAATCGTCTAGACTCCACACCCCATGACTTCCAGCAGGCTCCATCCTGTAAGTTTTCTGCAATCTTCTAGCAATCTTTAAATATTTATTAAAAATTAAAAATACTGTAGCAACATTGTCCTCCTCTTTAAGATAAGTTATTTTATACAGACAGCATAGAAACATAATAAATGCCATTTCATGGCCAGTGCCATAATCAATTCTTGTGCCGTTTCCAAAGCTTTCCTCCAAATAAACTTTGATCTCAGGTATTGCAAGATGCAGGTTTGGGTGTAGAATTTCCTGGAGGAGGATGGTAGTATTCTGTTTCACTTTAGAAAGCCAGTCTCTGAATGCTGTGTTTCCGAACCTTTGGGGCTGTTCAATTGGAGGAAATTCATCTATTGCCTTATCAATAGTATCAAGTACAGACAATAATTTTGTGATGCTATCTGAAATCTTACAATCTACTGAGAGAGGTTTGGCTTTAATTGATTCATTGAGTGTTGCTATGAAACCAGTGTATTCCATATATGCCTCAGATTTCTCCCATATGGCCATATCTGTAATACTTTTGATAGCTTTGACTGGCTCCAGGAAACGGTGGTTTGGAGGGAGACTACATCCAGCAGTCTCATCTTTGCTAGCACCATCACCAATAGTGCATTCAACATTCATCTGCAAAGTAAGTTATAATCTATTAGTTCAAATGCTTATGTCAATTTAAAAACACCTACATACTTATGAATGTTCATGCAACTGAATGTAATTTATGGATGCTAGACATAATAAAACAGGTATGATTAAAATAGTTTTGCTACAGTTAATTGTAATTTACGTAGGAGGGCCAGATAACTTATCAAATTGATAACAATATCTAATTACAATTAGTGATACCAAATTTACGTACGCGGCTTCTATCCTATTCGAAGTAAACATGATGTTGACCTACAATTCTTTTTGTAAGTAGTGGATCCAGTAGGTACGCGGGACGATAAGCTTGCTATTGAAGGTCAGAAACGTCAATCTCGACCAAGACACAAGCCTGGCCGCTTCTTTACGCGCCTTTCTAATAAATTGTGGCAGTCAGGGTGAATAACTCAAAACATGGAGAAGATACTTCGAGGAATAATGAGGTACCGTGTATTGGATCGCGCTAGCATGGTGAAACAATTCCAAGAAGTAAAGGATAATCCAACGGTGAGACACATAAACATTACCTTATTTTCACCGCAATTGTTCGCAATGTAACGAAAAATTTTAACCGTCAGATCCTTAGGCTCAACAATTTTTTTAGTAATATTCTTTGATTATTAATTTAATGAACAGATGCAACGTATTAACAAGCAGCAATGTCTTTCTCTCTTTGCTTTGCTTGCTATTGCGAATATTTTTGTTTTGACATGACTTGACGGATGACATCCATCAAATCATCATGGATCCGATCATGCATGATCCAATCGTAGACAGAGATCCAATACATTCTTCTTCTTCACTTATTTTTGCGTTCTTTTGTCACATTCAACTAGCTGTCAAAGTCATTTTAGATCTTGGTTACCTTGACACACGCCAAAAGCAATTTTAGCGAAGCCATTCCGATACAACGAAATCGAGTCAACGATTACACGGATTACATCATTACAGAGCGATTTCAACGACCGGTACACAATTGGGGCGTTCGTATAGCCTATCAGTTCCAAAAATAACACTCACAAACGCTAAAAATGATCACACGGGCCGTTCGATTTGGGACTTCGTGAGCAAAAATATCGTTTTCGCTCACCGTTCGGATAGCTTTGAAAACGCTACAAATGACATAGAAAAGTGATAATTGGGGCGTTCGTATAGCCTATCAGTTCCAAAAATAACACTCACAAACGCTAAAAATGATCACACGGGCCGTTTGATTTGGGACTTCGTGAGCAAAAATATCGTTTTCGCTCACCGTTCGGATAGCTTTGAAAACGCTACAAATTACAGAGAAAAGTGATATTTTTGACCCATGTCTTACCATGGGATCGTTGTGATCGTTTTTTGACAACTGCTGGTTTGACAGTTGTATTTGGCGCGATTAAATAGTTAAACAAGTTTTTTATGGGCATTTTCATTTTAAATGGTGCTGGCTGTTTTTTGGTTGTCCCCTAAAAACAATCCGATGAAAAATACGTTTGGAAACATATTATTTTATGAAAAAGTTGACGATATTTGAGATACCTGTTTTTTCTGTATAAATCTGATTTATTGTACCCTGAAATATTACATTTTATATTTTATTTTAAATAAAAATTATTCGAAAATGTGTAAAACTATGCTGTCCCAATGACAGTTTGCCTCCTTGAATTTGATTTTACGGAAGTTTTTTGTACCCTGGGGAAAGGTAGCGACAATTTATTTTCATTGTTAGATAGTTATTGCTGCATTTTAACTAAGTATTTTACATCAATAATTATCTATAAATATTTTATAATATAAAAAAACTTGTCTCACGATTTCGCGATTACAGGACATGTCTGGATAGTCACGCGTTTTTTACTACTAAAATGTCCCATTTATGGAGTAAATTTGGTTTATATGGCAAATTCAAGTACAATGTCAAAGAATGAAACGCTTTTTTTAAGTTTGTTACGCAAGGTGTCCTGTTGGCGCGGAACTCTTTAGTTTGTGAAATTTTGGGCAAGAAAAATATATCGTGGTTAGTAACGTTTTATAACGAATTTAAAATTTGTCTCTATCTCTTCTTGAGCTGTATATATACCTCAAAGCATGCTGAAGAATATAGAAGTTGAATTATGTAGTTTTTAATAACATTTTCAAGTATTTCAAGATATATTTAAAATGAATTCGACATTCGTCACGTCCTGTTAGCAACCGTTTCTATAGGATGGACAAAAATGTTACGAAACAGACATTATAAAGCTTATTACTCATTCATGACGATTTACCTTAACGGAGTTTATAAAGTATGATAACAACAACTTTTTAGAGATCATATTAATATTATGCTTTTCAAAGTTTGTATGCTTGGATGTTTTTATAGTTATTCACGCAAATACAGCTGAACGAATTTGGACGAAACTTTTTAAAAATAATGATCGATAATATTTTTTTTAACTTACAGGTGGTATAATTGCTTTTCGAAATGGTGATATATTTTAACAGGGATATATTTCTGGAGTAGAAAGATTTTTATGATTGTTAATCTGACAATCTTAACTGGTCCTGGAAGTCGACTCATTTTATTTTATCAATAGGTACGCTGTCATGACTGTGGGAATGTTAATATTTTTCATAATTTATCGTTAGTTCAGTATATTATATTTAATAAATGTCAAATTTATTTACTCATTAGAAGAACTATATTATAAGATTTTAACCAAACAGTGAGTACTATTCTTAATAATTCTGTTTCGTCACTTCACATGTCCATTTAGTGACTGTCCCTAAAATATTTCGCCGTATTTCTTTCAAAAAACTAAAGTTATATAAGCTAACCAATATTAATATTTTTTTATAAAAAAAGGATAAAAAACAACAATATAGATTCTATTTATAAATTATTCATTTATTAACAAATCAAAAATGTATTACAAAGATAAACCTTTTATTTGGACAAGATGTTACGATACTGACCAAATAGTTGAATTTGAATAAAAAATAATATCTAATGTTTTAGTATTATATTTTGAGTTTCATTAATTGAAATATAAAAGCTCATTAGGAAAGATTTTCTCATTTAATTTCCAGCAGTTAAATATTTATCGCGATTTGATTTTTGTTACTAACAAGACATTTTTTTCCCAATCCACTACTAATATATTAAATTAAGACATAAAATAGACATTTCTGCTTGGAACTTTTATATATATCACATAAATTATAATATTTTTTACCATAATTCATAGTTCTTAAATCCTAAAAGAATAATGTATTTTTAAAAGCTGTTTTTAAAACCAGCACCATTTAAAATGAAAATGCCCTTATATAGTATTTATATTTTATGTAATAGGTACCTACTTGTTTTGTTAATCTTAAAGATTGATCCCATGTTTCGTACTGTGCACAGTACGAAACATGGAATTTAAATTGTTAAAATATTGTCGGTTGTCAAAGTATGTTTTAAGCCGTTCGGATAGCATGCAGTAATTGGTGGTCAAAAATAGCAATAGTTTCTATCCGAACGCTAATACACAAATGCCACTTTTGAAACTGCTACAAACGCAATCGAGCCAAAACGAACGCACTTATTTTTGACCCATGTCTTACCATGGGATCGTTGTTATCGTTTTTTGACAACTGCTGGTTTGACAGTTGTATTTGGCGCGATTGAAGAGTTTCACAAGTTTATATATAGTATTTATATTTTATGTAGTAGGTACCTACTTGTTTTGTTCATTTTAGAGATTAATTCCATGTTTCGTACTGTGCAAAATTGTTAAAATATTGTCGGTTGTCAAAGTATGTTTTAAGCCATTCGGATAGCATGCAGTAATTGGTGGTCAAAAATAGCAAAAGCTTCTATCCGAACGCTAATACACAAATGCCACTTTTGAAACTGCTACAAACGCAATCGAGCCAAAACGAACGCACTTATTTTTGACCCATGTCTTACCATGGGATCGTTGTTATCGTTTTTTGACAACTGCTGGTTTGACAGTTGTATTTGGCGCGATTGAAGAGTTTCACAAGTTTATATATAGTATTTATATTTTATGTAGTAGGTACCTACTTGTTTTGTTCATTTTAGAGATTGATTCCATGTTTCGTACTGTGCAAAATTGTTAAAATATTGTCGGTTGTCAAAGTATGTTTTAAGCCATTCGGATAGCATGCAGTAATTGGTGGTCAAAAATAGCAAAAGCTTCTATCCGAACGCTAATACACAAATGCTACTTTTGAAACTGCTACAAACGCAATCGAGCCAAAACGAACGCACCTACTGAAATCTCCTTGTGGGGCTGTCAAACTGACACTTTGTATATATGTCAGATACCATAGATCTATGAAACGAATGGATAGGAACTATTATTCTTTAAATACGATACATTATACGAATATACATATTCGAATATACATATTCGTATAATATCTTAAAATATATTGTTGAAGAAGGTTTTTCTCTTAATCTTTGCTTTTTATAATACTTTATTTTACCCTGTCATTCCTACTATGTCAATATGAATGTTTCAAACATGTAATACGTTTTATTATTTTCGATCCATAAAATTCCTCTCAACATGGTAGCAGAGCGTTTAATTATATTGGAAACGATTGACTAACGTATCAAGTAAGGTTTGAACAAATAATTTGCAAAAATAGTTACCACATTTTTCAAAAAAAATCTAACGAAGGCCTGTCAAAATGTCGACTTCGTCTACGAGTTGCAAAATTGATATCGGTCGTTTAGAAGGTGAAGAAAATTGGTCTACATGGCGCTGCAAGGTACTGTTGCTTTTAAGGGGTACTCCCGGCGGGTTGGATGCTATAAATGGAAATCTTATAGAACCTATAAAACCAGCTACTACAGCAAGTGCAGATATTAAAGCAAATTATGAAAAAACCTTAGAAGCATATCATAAGATAGATAGTACGGCGATGCTTATTTTGATGGCTAATATGTCTGATGCCACTTTACAAAAGGTCATGAGATTCTCAACAGCCAAACAGGTTTGGGATGAATTGCACACTTTGTTCAATGGAATATCTGAAGACAAAAGCTATTCACTATGCTACAGTTTCTTTGGCTATAAAAAAGATCCCTCACATGACATGTCAATGCATATATCCAAACTAAAAAATATATGGCATGAATTGAAAATGGAACTTCAAAAAGGTGAAACCAAATATGATCTTCCAGAGTTATTACTAATCTGCAAGATTTTGGAAACTTTACCCGACGAGAAGTACTTCTCCTTCAAGTCTAGTTGGATGCTAATGTCAAGAAAAGATCGAAATATAGACAATCTGACAGCACAAGTATGTGCTTACGAACGTTCACTTTTGACCAAAGAAGGTACTACTGAAGCACAAGCTCTAGTTGTACAAAACAAGTTTATGCATAAGAAAAAGTGTGGATATTGCGGACTATATGGACACAAAGTTAAAAAATGTCGTAAGTGGTTATCGGACGGGAAACCTCCTAAAACGCCTGGCCCACCGACAAGTCAAGCTAAAAATACAAATCTGACCCTCTCATTAATGGAAGTTGTTACAAATGAAGTCGTAAATATTATTGAAGAAGATCTTGACAGTTGGTTTGTTGACAATGGTGCTACAAGTCATGTCACCAGTCGAAACGACATATTTTCCAGCTTTCAACATTTCAGCAATAATCAAACAGTAACAACTGCAAATGGCTCAACAATTCAAGCTATTGGCAAAGGTACAGTTGATTTGATAGCAGACGTTCGCGGTCAGACACACAACATTAGACTGTGTGACGTATGGTATGTTCCAGAAATAAAGAAAAACTTATTTTCCGTACTTGCTGCGCAAGATAAACTTGAGAAGAGTGTCTTTACATCTGAAAGAGAAATTTGTCAATTGATAGTTGATGGAAAAATTTATTTAATTGGCACAAGAGTCAAGAATGGAGGCCTATATAAACTAAAGGTAAAGACAATTATAAATTCAACTCCTGAATTGAACTCACTGTC
This sequence comes from Plagodis pulveraria, assembly GCA_963890685.1. Classification (NCBI taxonomy): domain Eukaryota; kingdom Metazoa; phylum Arthropoda; class Insecta; order Lepidoptera; family Geometridae; genus Plagodis; species Plagodis pulveraria. The sequence goes on from OY982950.1 coordinate 11,760,024, forward strand.
AACGAAAAATATTTTACAACTCTATCATGAAAGATTTGCTCACCAGCATAAAAGACATGTGAAGCAATTGATTGAAAAGGAACTTGGTATAAAAGTCAAACTCGATTCTGAATTATGTACAGGATGTGTTTATGGTAAAACACATAGATATAAATTTGGAACCAGAGATCGAGCTAAAGCACCAGGAGAAATCATTCACACTGATGTATGTGGTCCGTTCCCTAATTCATTTCAAAAGTTTCGTTATTTTGTTTTATTTAAAGACGATTTCAGTAAGTATCGTCATGTTTATTTCATCAAACACAAGTCTGAAGTGAAGGATAAACTTGTGGAAATGATAAACGAAACAAAGACTACTGGTCATATTATAAAGACAATTCTCAGCGATAATGGAGGAGAATTCCAAAATGAAGCTGTAAAGAAAATCTTAAATAATCATGGCATCCAACACCGTTTGACAATGCCGTATACGCCGGAACAGAACGGGTGTAGTGAGAGAGACAACAGAACTTTGGTAGAAGCTGCTCGTACTATGATGCACGCTCACGAAGAACTTCCACTCTCCTGTTGGTCTGAGCTTGTCAACACGGCTGCTTATGTTCTGAATAGAACTGGACCGACTTCCATAGAAGGAAAATCGCCATTTGAGTTATGGTTTTCAAAGAAACCATCAATCAAACATTTGAGAATCATTGGTAGTGAATGTTATGCTCATGTTCCAAAAGTAAAGAGAACGAAAATGTCCAGAAAAGCTCAAAAATGTATTCTCATTGGTTATGATGGTGATGACGGTTATCGGTTACTAAGCATAAACAATAAATCGGATCCAACACTGATAAGGTCAAGAAACGTAATATTCAACGAGTCAGTCATCAGATCTATTGGATTGGAGTCAGATGTCTCTGAAACAGAAAAACAAAGTCCAATGGTTGACATGGAGGTTCTTTTTCCTAAAACTACAGAAAATCATCCAATGTTAAATGCAAGGGAGGATATTTTACAAGACGCAACTATTTCAGATATGCCTCAAACATTGAATGATGGTGCGAGTTTTGAAGAAACAATTCCCAATTTGCCTACAATATCGGATGAACTTAGTCGAAATGAAGAAGATTCTAATGAGTCCTATATTACGCCTGAATTATCAGAATTTGATTCAGATGAAGACGATGAACAAGGAAATTCTACAATAAATCTAAGAGATAGATCGACATTGCGACCACCACAACGATTTGAAGATTTTATTATGTCTACTATTGTTAGTGATTTTGATGAACCCAAATCATACAAAGAAGCAATAAACAGTCCTCAGAAAGCGGAATGGTCAAAAGCAATGGAAAGCGAACTAAAATCTTTACGAGAGAACAAAACTTGGATTTTGGTGGATAAACCAAAAGACAGAAAACTAATTTCTTGTAAGTGGGTGTTCAAAGTTAAAACCCATGCTGATGGAAGTCTAGACAAACATAAGGCGAGATTAGTAGTAAGAGGTTATACACAAAAGAAAGGAGTTGATTATAGTGATACATTTAGCCCTGTTGCTAGAATGGCCACAATAAGATCGATTCTTAGCATCGCTGCAAATGAAGGGTTAACCCTCAGGCAGTTTGATGTAGCAACTGCATTTTTGAATGGTTCATTAGATGAAGATATCTACATGAATCAGCCAGAAGGATACAGTGATGGTACGACTAAAGTATGTAAGTTGAAGAGAAGTTTATATGGTCTCAAACAAGCTCCAAGATGTTGGAACAAATGTATTGTTGATTATTTGAAAGTTTTAGGATTCAAACAATGTGACACAGATCCATGTTTGTTCATTAGAAACCGACTTAACAACAAGATAATTCTTGGACTCTATGTTGATGACGGTTTAATTGCTTCAACGAACCCAAAGGAATCTGAAACGTTTATGGCAGAATTGAAACGGAAGTTCAAGATAACCACAAAACCAGCTTCTTACTTTCTGGGTTTGGAAATCTTCAACAACAACAACGATGGTTCCATCAAAGTCTCTCAAAAACATTATGCTAAAAGACTACTGAAACGCTTTGGTATGAGTGATTGTAAACCCGTTAATACGCCAATCATCAAAGAAGCACAACCATGCTCAGTAAAAGAGGATGATGTTAAATTTCCCTACCGTGAAGCCGTTGGTGCGCTAGCTTATTTAATGACAGGTACTAGACCGGACATATCATACGCTATTAGTGTCGTATCCAGGAAACTTACAAATCCCTCTTTAGAAGATGTTAACAAGGTTAAACGCATACTTCGTTACATTCAGGGAACCCTAGATACAGCAATTGTATACAAAAAAGGATACAAAACTGGAATCTTGGAATGTTTTAGTGATTCTGATCATGGTGGAGATTTTGATACAGGACGCTCTACTTCTGGAATCTTATGCGTGTATGCAGGAGGAGTAATCTCTTGGGCAAGTCGTAAACAGACTTCTGTAGCTATCTCAAGCACCGAAGCAGAACTTGTTGCAGCTAGTGAAGCAGCTCGTGAGATTGTTTGGCTGAAGAGACTTTTCAATGAAATTACTACTTTGATAGAAGTCCCTACTTTACAAGTTGATAATGATGCTGCTATAAAGCTTGCACAAAACCCAGAGCTACATCGTCGCACAAAGCACATTTCTATTAGACATTTTTATGTAAGGGAATTAGTTACTGAAAAAGAACTTCAAGTTAAGTATGTTCCCACAGAATACCAGTGTGCTGATATTTTGACTAAGCCTGTGCATAAACCCAGACTGGATCTAATTTCAGGAATGGTGGGAATTATACGATAAAGATTATCGAAAAAGGGAGGATGTTGAAGAAGGTTTTTCTCTTAATCTTTGCTTTTTATAATACTTTATTTTACCCTGTCATTCCTACTATGTCAATATGAATGTTTCAAACATGTAATACGTTTTATTATTTTCGATCCATAAAATTCCTCTCAACATATATTTATTGTAAAAATGCTAACAAACTCGTAATGTTGACTTCTTCTAGTCGTAACAAACATTTTGAGAAGTTCTTTTTGTATTTGATTTTTGTAGTAAAAGAAAATGCCTACTCCGAGCTAAGAGAGCCCGCCGCGCCGTGGCAACACTGGACCGGGCTGCGCTCCATTTGAATACAAATGATCAAGTGTACAAGATAGTCGTGATTATTACGTCAAAAACACTAAGAAAAAACAAAATAAAAATCATCTCAAAATGTTTGTTAAGAAAAGCAGAAGTCAACCCTAAGAGGTTATTATAATTTTTCCGATAACCCTGTATACAATATCAACGCCACAGAATCAAATAACACTATCTATTTTCAACATATTTATAATGGTTTACGTAGAAAGAGATAGAAAAACGATTTCACTACATAATTTGGAAACATTTAGCGAAGACGACATAACGGCTAATGCCACATTTCGCTATTTAATTGGCCAGATTTCATGTTATTAGGGATATGGATTTGAAAAAATACATCAATGATTTTACCGATATTGTTTTATTAGATTAAACATACCTACGTCATAATTCTTTCAATGCATTTTTTTATACATGGCCGTTTTCTATGCATCGAACACTTTTAGGGCCTCTTCGGAATTCCTACTCCTACAGCCGACGTCATGATTTCTTTTCTTCATTGGAGCTACATTACATTTTTTTTACACAATTTTGTGTTTGCTAGCCACTATCTATCAAGTAGTCTATGAGTTTTTTCCCCCTCTAGGCTTAGCGTGAAAAACAGTATTACCCACGTCTCTTACGGTACCAAAAGATGATATAGGGGCGCAATGCTACCTAATCTGTAATTGAAAAATTATTCAAAGTAAATTGTATTAAAATAAGGTTACTATTTGTATCAACATTTTATTGAGAGTTTGTTTATTTATTTTGACAGTGCAGTGAAGCGAAACCTCCGGACAGAATAAAAAACTTATGTTCGCAGCCGTTTAATTTGTCACTTTCATTTTAGGTATACATGTTTATTTTACAAGTATTTCCAGTCCATAGATATGTCCATGGTGTGTACATGCTGTACATATTTGCTTATTGCTATAATTAGCTGAACGATAGTAACTATTAATTAATATTTGGCTGCGTGGTGGGCGTGAGCGATGCGACGTAAACGAGATTACGACCGTTCCGAATTATTGGTAGCTCTCGACTGCCGTGTATATATAATAGTTACTCAGTGGTCAAAAGCGCAATTTCTGAAACGGAATGATGATGGTTGCTGTTGTCGATAAAATCGCTTTTGGCGTGTATCGAAAGGCAGGCCATGAAAAAAAACTGACATGGAATATACAGTCACTGCTTACTTTTTTCTTCTTCCATAAAATATATTTGGGGCAGACCAGAATTGAACCAGGATATTCTTATTTAGTCAAAGAATTATTTTGTAGTAAATGCATTGCATCATTGCAAAAATAAACAAATAATTTTCAAAAAGATTTTCGTTGTACAAGTTTATAGCTAATTTCAATAATTAGTCTTGTTTTTAGTACGGCGTTAGTTGAACTATAGATGTCGCTCCATCGCCATACGATGGTTAACAACAAAAGGACAAATTAGAGCGATACGTCATATGTCATGATGGCTTAGCGATTAGAGCATACTCCGGGTCTAGGTATACAGGTGGATGGCGCGGGTTTGTACATGAGTATAATTTTTCCTCTCGTAATTTTGTAATGTAAATCGAGGAGCATACGTACATAATAACCTAAATATATGATTATTACTGACAAAGGCAAGTGCGAGTTGTGGTGATTGTTTTGAAAGAAGAATGGGTTTATGCATTCATACACCCAGAATGGTAAGCAATGTATGTGGACAGTAGAGCATTATGAAATGAGATGATAATTAAATGAAATAATGACTTTGTCTCACACTGTTAGTCCTAAGCAGTGAATGGTTGAATTAAGCTTTTGAGTTAAGATTGTTGTCAATATAATTTATAATGTATCTTGGAGGATAAGTAAGCTCTATTTTCAAGCTCTGCAAGATTTGGAGCTTATGGTAAAACACAGTTTGAACCACTATTTGCCACATTGTTATTGAAGAGGATCCTTCGCTACCGATGCTCTTCAATGATACATTTCAATGAACATTTGCCTTTGCAAATTCATTGTCTGTATATTTTTTCGTCTTATGCTAGGACGCAAATTTAGTTCGTAAGTTAAAATTTCTTCTCATTCTAGGTGACAGTTCTTCTTTTCTTTAAAAGTTGTTCTTATCGGTATGAGTATTGATTTAATGAATACATTTTATTTGGAGAGCTGCCACTACCTTTTCTTTTATTATTATGTCAATAAATGATTTTTACATTTATGTTTTCGTTATTGTTGTAGCTAGTAGCCATGAATTTGACCATTCTAGTAACCTGTAGCGTATTCTAATGCTCTGCCCTAAACCCATACTCTTCCGATTTAGGTGTGATGTGTGGCGTCAACTGTGGAAAGAATAGTATCTCGAAGAGTTTGGCTAGTGTGCTTAGCAGTGTGATCGGCCTGTAGCTCTCAGATTCCTTCGGGTCCTTTCCGGATCTAGGAAACATTATGATCCGTCCGGTCTTCCACTCGTTCGGTAAATGTCCTGTTCACAGGATGTTGTAAAAAATTCACGTAAAAGTGAATGCGGCCTTAGGCGCTGAAAATATTTGCAATAAGGACCGATATTTATACTTAAGAAAATGTATTGCTGTGCTACTTTCGGTGAATAAATATTAAAGGCAAGTACATGGCGCTCACCAAAGATGGAGTTGTGGAGATGACAATGTGAAACAAAATGATGATTTATCTCAATATTAGATGATATTGTGTTCAATGGCTAGCCCTACAGCACTAATAAATCACAAACAGTCATTTAAACGTTAGCTAGATAGAAACTACTTAGTTATTGACAATAATTAATTGTTTTGTATGCTGTGTGATAAAATTTTCAATGTAATAAGTTGTGCTGAAAGTTTTTAAATCATGGTTCTTTAGGAATGGAGGATAAAACAAAATTATAGGATTAAACAAAGAACTCAATTGAACCATGAAAGAAAAGCTTAGGTAAATTTCGACTACGATACTTATGGCGTATTTCAAGACGAAAAATTTGTATTGAATCTGGTTCATGTGATCATACAATGTTGTTTTTAAAACTTTATATAATATGTATAATAATTTAATTTTCATTGTAAGAATTTATTTAGAGGTTAGTTCATGTACCATAATATTATTTGTCACAGCCAAAAGCAGTATTCTATACTTGCATGGACAGCAGAATGATCCCAACAAGATTTACTGAAACCAGCGTTGGAGACATGTTCGTAGGTTTGTTTAACTTTTATATGCCCAACTAACACTGCATCAATTATTATGCACACATTTAATATCTTATTTTTATGGCTTTCAGTGAGAAATGCTGGAAATGTAATACCACATTCACAATATTTTGTTGATGAAATGACAAGTTGTGAGCCAGCAGCACTTGAACTCGGATGTATTATTAATGACATAAGGCATATTATAGTGTGTGGACACAGTGATTGCAAAGCTATGAATCTATTGTATAAACTAAAAAGCAAAGAAGAGTCTAGTATAGTAAGTATTAAAATATATATGTATATATATAAATCCACTGTATGGGAAATGAAAATATTACTGAAATACCGCTATTTCTTTGTAATTTAGGAGCAAAGAAGAATATCTCCGCTCAAATCTTGGCTTTGTACGCATGGAAACACAAGTTTGAAGAAATTTCTGGACATGAATGATGACTTTACTAAGCCCATGCTGTTTTCGGGAGAAACACCTCAAAGAAAATTTGTGGCATACATTGATACAGAAAACAAATTTTGTATTGAAGATAAATTATCACAGGTATATAAATAAAAATTACCAATTTTTTTCACAAGTTAGATTTGGTAGGTAATAATATAAGAAAACTTATAATCAAAGAATAAAAAAAAATATTTCTCTACGTATAATATATATACATCTTATTCTTGATTTCATCCTCAAGCCTGGTATACAGGGCGTCCCACAGCAATGCCGCATGGAGGGAAAGTACCTTGAATATTGTAGATGGAACATTTTACTGAAAGAAGACATTATTTAAATTTTAAAAACAATTTAAAATGCATTCATAGATATTTAAATAATTACATGGTTGAACGGGGAATCGAATCCGATATACGAGAAACAAAAACACCTGGAGTTTTATCATACCAATCAAAAGATTTCATCACAAGGATTATTTTTTGCTAAGTAACATTGCTAAATAACATGTCATAAATAAAAGGAAGACCGTTAATTTTAACATTTGATGTGAAATTTTTTGCAGAAAAATGAAAAGCTGACATTGCCTTAATAAATGTACCCACTTGAAAATCATTTTATTTTTATTCGTATTGTTGTAATCGTGATTGTTACTGTTTAATTGAAATTTACTCATTTTTTACGAACAAATATAACTTTTTCAAATATATACAGACTGGGCAAAGTAAAAATATAAATTTCTCTAAAAAGATCCCTTGAGGGATTCCCTAGGATCCATTTCATATATTGCTCGAATTGCACGCTTTTGATCTTACAAAAGCGTGCAATTCGAGCAATATACGAAGAATATAAGAAAGATTGTCTCTATCTCAGCAGCAACTCCCCACAGCAATACACCACACGACATAATGCTATGAAAGTACGCGAAATCAACCAGTCGAGCGGTAGCTACGTCTATTAACTGTCTTCCGGATAGATCATGTATCATGTATACTGTAAAGTTAAATCCATTTTGATTCCCAGGAAAACTGTCGCATTGTTAATAGAGAGTTTATCTGGGCCAAGCTTAATGTTTGGATCAACATAAGTAACATTTGGAAAATAAAACTTGGTCTTTTTTGAATGTAAGAGAAGTTTATTAAATATTAATTTAGAATATTTAGAGATCACAGATAGCACATTATTTACATGAATAAATTCACTATATTTCCTATCTAATTTAAAAATCTTATCGTCTGTAAATAAAACAATATCGCAGAAATCTTTGACAATGCAAGGCAGATCATTAAAATACGCTAGAAACAGAAAAGGTCCTAAAATTGATCCTCGCGGTACTCCTGGTTTACGAGAGACTTGGAAGAATGCCATTTATTCCAATCTTATGCAGTCTGTCTGACAGATATAACTCTAAGATTCAAAGCTTTTCCTCGAATACTAGTGTGATAGTTTACGAATTAGGGTGTGGTGAATAATAATACACATTTGAGTGCCATGGAAAGATCACAAAATACGCCAATAGCATCATGTGAGCTCTCCCAGCCTTCAAGTATATGTGCCATCAATTGAACACCTGCATCTGTTGTGGATCTGCTCTTTGTGAAATCAAACTGATTCTCATTCAATATATTATGCTCATTAAAATGGGACAGAAGTTGTTTGAGCATAATTTTATTGAACACTTTACTCAGAACACGTAAGATGGAAATAGGTCTATAATTGCAAGGGTCATATGTAGCCCCCGACTTCAAAATTGGAGTGATTTTACTTTGTTTCATTAAGAAGGGGAAGTTTCCTCTATAGATGCAAAGATTGAACGTTGCCAACTGGTAGTGCATCTGGAGCATTTGGACTGCCTGTGAGACTGCGAAGACTTGTAGATTGTCTAAATGCTTTCATTGTAGCAGCTATAGCGATGCATATAGTTCGTAGTATTTTGTTAATTAAGGCATATCCTCCTGCATATCGATCCAAGTTTTCCGATCTTGTGCCAGTCTCATTTATGTGATGCTTACCACCACATTTTCGTCAAGCCATCTACTTTTCGGTCGCCCTCTTCGTCTATGGTCTTCCATCGGGCATGTGCACGTAGCACGAAGCACTCCCTCCGTTGCCCTTTGGCTGCCTTACTGCCTTAGCAATGTGTCCAGTCCACGTCCATTTCAACTTACATAAAATGCTAACGGCATCTTTTGCGTGGTATATTGGAGTATGTCGTCGTTCCGTACTCGATCCCCCAGATTTATGTCTATAAAACATCTCCATGTAATTCTCTGGATAGTCGCTATTCATTACTAGTGTTTTTGTTTACGCCGAGCATTGACATTCATTGGAATTTCTTTACTTTCTGATGCAAATAAACCAAACATTTATTTATTTACCAACGCATTCGCATCATTTTTTTTTTGAAAAAAATATATGGTTATTGTTACTGTTTTACAATTTAAAAATATTATTAAATTCTCAGAAAGAGTTTCAACCACATTGGACACTATAATTTATGGTATTATTGTAGTTAAATAAAACTTCTTTGCAACCTTTTTTTTTATTTCAGGTCAATACTCTTCAACAGTTACAAAACGTAGCATCATATGGAATGCTCAAGAAGCGACTCGAGAAACATGATCTTCATATTCATGCCTTGTGGTTTGATATTTATACTGGCGATATTTATTACTTTAGTCGTAGAGCTAAACAATTTATAATTATTGATGAATCCACTTATGAAGTAATTTTAGCTGAAGTTCGAAGATTCTATTCATAAAACCAATCATGTATATACAAATTTCCCTTTAATAAATAAGCTCATTATTTTTCAAAGAATAGCAATGTTAATTTCGAGTCTGGTGTAAATAAATTCCCGTACTTCCTCACGTACTATCAAAATTGGAAAAAAGCAGCTGAGGCTTGGGCTTGAGAGAATATCCATTTTACCATGGTGATCCATGGACTTTAACCAAGGCCTCAAAATGTTCGCAAAAAATTCGTCTATAGGGCAAAGCCAAATGACCCAGCTGAAGATCGACGACGGCAGAATCATCTCATCAAAACCGGAGATTCTGAGAGAGCTTGAGAGGTTTTATGGACAGCTATACACCTCGACACGAAAACCCATTGTCAGTGCAGCTCAAGACAAGAGAGCTAAACTGACCCGGCACTATACCGAAGATATCCCGGACATCAGCCTATACGAGATTAGAATGGCTCTCAAACAGCTAAAGAACAACAGGGCGCCGGGTGATGACGGAATCACGACAGAACTTCTGAGAGCGGGTGGAAAACCGGTACTCTCAGTCCTCCAGAAGTTATTTAATTCCGTCATCCTTGAAGGTAAAACGCCAGAAGCATGGAGCAGAAGTGTAGTGGTACTGTTCTTCAAAAAAGGTGACAAGACCTTGTTGAAGAACTACAGGCCCTTTTCACTTCTGAGACATGTTTATAAGCTGTTTTCGAGAGTCATTACGAATCGTCTTGCTCGTAGGTTTGATGACTTCCAGCCTCCCGAACAAGCCGGGTTCCGAAAAGGCTTTAGCACCATAGACCACATCCATACTCTCCGCCAGATTATACAGAACACTGAGGAGTATAATCGGCCATTATGTTTAGCGTTTGTGGACTATGAGAAAGCCTTCGATACAATCGAAACCTGGGCCGTACTGCAGTCTCTTCAGCGATGCCAAATCGACTATAGGTACGTCGAAGCGCTGAAGTGTTTGTATAGGAACGCCACCATGTCGATTCGACTACAGGACAAGAGCACGGAACCAATCCAACTGCAACGAGGCGTGAGACAGGGAGACGTTATTTCTCCGAAACTGTTCACAAATGCGTTGGAGGACGTTTTTAAGCTCTTGGACTGGAAAGAATTTGGCAGCAACATATATGGCGAATCCATCACTCACCTTCGTTTCGCCGATGACATATTCATTATGGCAGAGTCGCTTAAGGAACTCAGTACAATGCTCAGCGACCTCAGTAGAGTTTCCCAACAGGTGGGTCTTAAAATGAACATGGACAAGACGAAAATTATGTCTAATGTCCATGTTGCACCCGTACCTGTAGTTGTTGGGAACGATACGCTCGAAGATGTTGACCATTATGTATACCTGGGACAGACTGTCCAGTTAGGTAGGTCCAAATTCGACAAAGAGGTCGCCCGAAGAATCCAACTCGGATGGGCAGCGTTCGGGAAGTTACGCGACATCTTCTCGTCGAAGATCCCACAGAGCCTGAGGACCAAAGTCTTCAATCAGTGTGTGTTGCCAGTGATGACTTATGGCACTGAGACGTGATCCCTAACTGTGGCCCCTATAGACAAGCTCAGAGTCGCTCAACGAGCTATGGAGAGAGCTATGCTCGGAGTTTCTTTGCGTGATAAAATCCGGAACGTGGATATTCGCCAAAGAACCAAAGTCACCGACATAGCTCTCAGAATTAGCAAGTTGAAGTGGCGATGGGCGGGCCACATTGCTCGACGAACTGATAACCGATGGGGAAGAAAGGTTCTCGAGTGGTTACCACACTACACCGGAAGACGTAGAGTTGGTAGGCCCCCCACGAGGTGGACTGACGACATCGTGAAAGTCGCGGGTAGCCAGTGGTTACAAGTGGCTAATAGCCGTTCTTTGTGGCGTTATATGGGGGAGGCTTTTGTTCAACAGTGGACGTCTTCCAGCTGATGATGATTGAATATGTTATAAATTTCGATAATAATATTGCTTAAAAGTTATATGGAAAATAAAAATTGTTCCATGGTAGTACTAGAGAAGTTAGTGCTAACACGGGAAAAAAATACCCGTGTTACTACTGTTAGTAAGATTGGTGATAAAACGGGTATTAAATGCCTTATTTTACTAAATTTATAAAAATGTTTCACCTTTTACACACGAGTCTATACACTATGTAAAAGAAATATAGATGATAAGTTTTGGCTTCAACAAAAAAAACATACTTGTGTGGGGTAGGGCTACCATCCTCAAATACAAAATCTGCCCACAAGTACCTATACATGTGTTCAGGCAGCAGACCTTGAGAGACAGATCCCTTCTGTTTACCATATTCGACCACTTCATCACTTACCGTAAATGAGATTGTGGTCAGAAGACGAGCAAACTACCATTTTAAAGGCGAGAGTGTTACATACGCTTATCTTGGTATAAATTATATGTCCCAAAATTTATCACTAAGTTTCATATTGTCAACACCAAAATAGACAACTCATTTTTCGTCGTCGTGTGGCACCAACTGCCTTTTTATATGAAACCGAATGCAGCAGAATTGATGCTACCGAAATCCTGCGACTCACGACCCACAAAATTACGCTCGTTTGGTTTTACCCTAAATATTATATTACAAGACTTCCTTAAAAAAATACCCTGTTTTAGGACACAAATAAAGGAAAAATAAAGGATATAGGTAAGGGCATATTTAATGTATTTCAACTGAAAACCGAATTTCAATTTCCTCGTACAAGACTTTTATACAAACTATCAGCCCCAATGTGACACCCCTCGGTCTTGTCGGAAAATCCGTTCATATTTCTAATATTTTCTGCCTGCCCCTAAATCACCAACCTGCTAAATTTCAGCTCCATAGATCAATTAGTTGTTGAGATAAAACCTTTCGCTTTGAAGCAATCCAAAACAATAAAGGTGATTTTTGAAGTGAATCATAATGAAGTTTGAATGATATCATACAATCACGTTTGATATTATCAACGATTGACGTGTTTAGTATATTTGTAGCGTTATACTTTTACTAGGGTAGGTAGGTACTAACGTAGTTTTTAAATAAAATAAAGTTCTAATGCTAGAAAAGTTCTTAAAATGTTATTAATTCTTAGCCAACCATCAGCGATTTGACATAAAAAAGAAACAAAAAGAGCTAAACAATGGGAACTACATAGGTAATAGGTAATCTCTGAAAGTTTCTGAGACAAAATTGCGGATTTTAAGCCACATAGCTTTATGCACAGTTTGGGAATATAGAGATTGTCAATAGCTTTTCGAAAGATCAATACGTTTGGTTTTTAATCTACCTAGCGGAATAACAAATGTGTTCAAAAGTTCCACTACAGCATATTGTGTAGTTAAAACATATGTTAGTAAAGTATTTTTTTATATGTATATACATATAAAAAAATACTTTACGATGTTTTGAGAATGCCGGCCGCAAACCTCATCTAGTAATTATTTACCAAGCATATGATGATGTGATGCAAAAGCTATCTTGGTATAAAAAAAACTATGCCTGCAATCATTATATTTGATTCAACGCTCATCGACTATTCTCTAGAATATGTCTGGTTAAATAAATAGAAAACTTATTTTAATCTTGGCGATTAAAATGAAATTAGTTCAACTTATTCCGAATACCAAATAATGGATCTGACAGGACTAAGACCAATTATCGTTAAGTTTAAATCAAGTTCGTGATATGGAATCGACATCAATCATAGATCCATGCAAATTAATACCAAAGAGGATGTATACATAGCGCGTACAATGCGATTAAAGAAATTAAAAATTAAAGGAATTAAAAATAAGAATAGGATCGACCTAGCGCCATTTTGTGACGTCAAAACTAGAACTTGGTACAGTGTGCAAAAAAAGAAAAGATAAAACATGTATAAATTAATAAAGAAAATAAAAAACCCGACTGTAAATAATTTATTTTCGTTATCGTCTTAGCGTCTTATCGATCCATTGAAATTAAAACTGCAAGTTAATATATTCATGGAATCGTTTTTTAAAGTCCTTTATTTTGATACCCAACACGATGGCTTTGGAAGAAAAATAAATTGTTTTTCTCACTATATGGCTTCTAAAATCCACCAGTTTTTATTTTTTTTAAGTACATCGTGTCACTTGAGCTATCAAGATAAATCTAACTATATCTCGTACATAAAAATCAGTTAAGCCGTTTAGAACTTATGGTGAAATAAAGAAATTCACAAAAATACATATATACAAATGAAACACGTTTATGTGGGCAGTCGTCTATAAAAAGAAGTAGTCATAGGTGGGTAAACGAAGTTATAGGTTACTGTAGGTACAGCAAACACAGAAATAATTTGAACTAATTTTAATTGTTGGCAATATGTTGTACTTAGGTATTAAATTTGAATCGCTTAGCTCTTCGATGCCGCATGTCCTGATGGCCAACATGACGATGAGTATGACTCATACTCATCAACAAAAACAAATATAACAATCACCAAAAACATATTAAACTGTCAACAACAACAAATTAAAAAATTAAATAGACGAAACGTGTCGCTTAGTAGTACACTGTCGGAGAAATAAGACCCTGACGCATGACTTGACAATTACGTATATGGCACTGCTCTATTTTTAAGTTTGTTCTGCTGATCGTACTTATTAGAGTGAATATGAGTGAAGTTGGCCGAGAGCCCGTCCTATTCTTATTTTAATCGCATTGTATACCAATTGACGCTAAATTCGTTATTTTCGATAATTTTGATCACATTTTGTGTCTATGATTCATATTAAATGTGGATCCATAGACGTAAAATGTGGTCAAAATTATCGAAAATAAATCAAATGGATTACGGCCATAGAAGTAGACTGCGCGCGTCTACGAAAGGTACAAGCTAAACTCACCCTTATAAGAGCTTGATAAAGACTTTGGCGAACGCAGACTTATCGCGCGCGCACTCTAGTACCATTATAATAGAGCAGTGTTGCCAGACATGGGATAATTATCCTAGATCCAAGATATAATTGAGTGTCATGCGATAAAAAATAATAATGACGTATCGCACTGTAACACGCCCCTCAATACTTTTTTTTATTATTTTTATGAAGAAATGATAAAATGAAACCTAACGTCGATCCTGGTCCACGGCATACGAAATTGTAAAGAACCCACTATCCTATTTTTATTTTTATAAGATTATTATTAAGAAATCCTGGTCACGTGGACCAAATTGTAACAAACCTATCAATACTTATTTTTTTCTTTTATTTTTTTTTTGATAATAATAAATCCTGGTCACGTGGCCCAAAATTGTAACGACCCCTCAAACCCTAATGATTTATTTTGGATTTAACAGGATGAGGAGCGCTAATCAAACCGCCATTTTGTTGAGACTGGTTTTATTAGAAAGAGATAGACACACCAAAGAAATATTAACGTTGTAAGGTAGGTACTATATATTGCATACATAACATCTTCCCTTCTCTGTTTCAGAAATGAATATAGCTATCACAATTTTCTTGTTAATTACAATACAGAACAAGTACTTAGTTATAAATATAATCACCAAGATGACCTAAACTTTTTATTTGTTATTTTTTAATATTATCTTAAATTTATATAACTATTAAACTAATCTTATATGATAATAATAGTACTTAAGTAGTTAAAGGACAAACCAACAGTCAGCGATTAGCTACCTACTTATACTTACTATACTACACATTAAGGGTATCATTAACAATAAATATGTAAACTATCATGAAGGTAAACCCTGCTGGGTGGGTCCTACCTACGTATCGCTCAGGGATAGTAACAGAACATATTAGGTATAAAAAACTTGGACTTAATAACTAAATTACACGACAGGTACCTAAATATAAACACGTTTAACATATAGGTATATCATCTCATAAATATACATATACCTACTAGCTTGCTGATAATAAGCTTTATGCTACTCTGAATCTAGTAACCGGTTTGCGTGCGCGTCTTGGCGTTACAGCTTCCTCCTGCACCTCGATCGTGTCTGCTGGAACTGTAAGATCGTCGTTATCTTTAGTGCCACTATGAACGGCAATGCCATCTTTATTACTATGATTTCAGGGACCTGTTCATCACATGGCACTGTATTAAAATCAGATACTTCCGCTCTCTCTCTCATAACATCATCTATCATTTTCTTCCTCCCGTCTATGTTTTTATGTTCATGCCGTTTAATTATATGATCTACGTGTTTTTTAAATGTTTTATTATTATTGTTTAGAATAAGATATGAGACTGGTCCTAAGGTTTTTTCAATGATTCCTTTCTCCCACGTAAACTTGTTGTTTTTGAAGCTTTTGAATAAAACTTTTTCACCGATTATGAAACTACGTTCTTTTCCTTCTCTATAGTTTCTAATTTTATTTTGTTTTTCGCAAATGATGGTATTGATGTCAGGACGCAGCATGTCAAATGTTGTACGGATTTTACGGCCCAACAATAACTCGGCCGGTGATTTACCTGTTAAGCTGTGCGGGGTCGTTCTATAAGACAATAGAAACTTATCCAGGGCAACATTAAGGTCAACTTTCTCTATTAAGGCTTTTTTTAAACAGTTTTTTGCTATTTTGACAGAAATTTCTGCAGCTCCGTTACTACTCGGTTTGTATGGCGACACTAGTATGTGTTTTGTGCCACAACTTTCCATAAATAATTTAAATTCACTACTGCCAAAGGGCGGACCGTTGTCAGATACTAGTTCGAAGGGTAACCCGAACTGACTAAATATTTTTCTTAGTTTAGCTATAGTAACTCTGGCTGAAGTACTGCCCACGCTATGAGCTTCAATCCATTTGGAATGAGCATCTACCAAAACTAGATATGTTAAACTGCCTAGCGAAAAAAAATCCACGTGCAGTCTGTACCATGGCACTTGCGGCCATGCCCACGGATGAATGGGAGCCTCAGGAGGCGACGGACGCGTGGCGGCGCACACCTCGCAGGCGCTGCACTCGCGCTCGATATCCGCGTCGATGCCCGGCCAGTATACATACCCCCTGGCTATGCTTTTGCACTTGACGATGCCTTGATGACATGAATGTAATATTTGGAGGATTGAGTTTCGTAGCGACTGGGGTATGACTACGCGATGACCGTATAATATACAACCGCATTCAAAGTTGAGATATTGTTTTATATCAAAAAAAGGCTTTAAATCATTGTCCTTACAGTATGCCCAGTTGTTTTGGATCGAATAAATCAACTTTTGTAAAATAACATCTTTAGCAGTGTGCGTTGCAATTGTTTTAAAATCTATCGGCGCCTGTTCAGATATGTAATTAATGTATGACTCAGACCTGTGTTCAAACGTATCGTCTTTAACCGGGATTCTTGATAAGCTGTCTGCGACACAGTTCTGTTTAGACCCAATGCATTTAACTTCGTAATTGTAAGCGCTTAGAATGACAGCCCATCTTTGCAGTCTATTACCTGCCATTGAAGGTATTTGTTTTTTTTTCGCTAAAAATCGATGCTAATGGTTTACAGTCTGTAACTAAAGTGAATTTATTACCATACAAATAATCGTGAAATTTGTTCACCGCAAATATAATGGCTAAGCCTTCCCGACATATTTGTGAATAATTTCGCTCTGCGGGTGTAAGTGTTCGCGACGCGTGCAACACAGGGCGCACGGTGCCGTCGGGCGCGCGCTGCGCCAGCACACCGCTCACGCCGTGCGGTGACGCATCGCACGTCACAAACGTCGGCCGCGACGGCTCCCAGTGGGCCAGTATGGGCGCATCGCTTAACGCCTGTTTAACATGTTTAAAAGCTACGCTACAATCTTTTGTCCACACGAATTCCCGATTATTCTGCAATAACTTATGTAATGGTTCCAAAACGTCACTTAAATTACGAACAAACTTTCCGTAGTAGTTGACTAACCCTAAAAATGCTTTAAGCTCAGTTAATGTTTTAGGTTCAGGCGTTCTATTCACAGCATCGATTTTTGAAATGTCTGTTTTTAACCCAGTCTCGTCAATTACATAACCTAAATATGAAACTGACTTTTTAAAGAAGCTGCATTTTTTCTTTTCAATTTTTAGACCGCTTTCTGATAAAACTTTGAATACTTGATTCAAAATTTCAATACTTTCCTTTTCTGTTTTTGAGCTGGTTAACAAATCGTCTTGATATACAGCCACGTTTGGAAACCGAAATAATTTTTCCATCACTCTCTGAAATTTACTAGCTGCGCACTTAATTCCAAACGGTAATCTATTATTGGAAAACATTCCTTTGTTTGTTACAATTGTGCAGTACTTTTTTGCCTCGTCACTTAAAACCAATTGTTGATAAGCCCTACTCAGGTCAATTTTATTGAAAATCTTGCCGCCTTGCAGCGAAGCAAATATATCTTCGATTCTTGGTAGTGGGTACTTATCATCGATGAGTACTGGGTTAAGAGTCGTTTTGAAATCACCACATAGTCTTACCTCACCTGACTTTTTAATGACGGGCACGACGGGTGTCCCCCACTCGCTCCATTCAACCGGTGAGATGATGCCCTCACGTTCGAGTCTCTCTAGCTCAGCCTCCACCGCCGGCCGCAGCGCGTATGGTACCGGCCGCGAGCGCCTCCACACGGGCACGGCGTTGGGAACTAACTCTAAATCTATCTTACCTTTATTAAAGGCACCAATACCTGGCGAAAAAACCTCAGGATATTTGCGCTCTAACTGCGTAATAGCGAGTTGTCCATCAATGTTATTCTCGCTTACGTGAGCTAGTGATTTACAACATGGTGCAGAAGGAAACTTAATGCCAAAGGCACGCATCCATTTACGATACGATACGATACGATACGATAACTCTTTATTGCATACCCATAAAATTACAGATAAAAGCACACAAGTGCGCTAACTTAAAAATAATAATTAAACAATGGCAACACAATCGGCGGTCTTATCGCTAATGCAATCTCTTACAGACAACCTTTGGATGGACAGGATTAATGCGAAAAAGTGCAGACGGTGGTGTGCAACAAGAAAAAAAAACAATCAAAATCAAATACATATTTAGTTTTGTATTACAATAGATAGACATACATATACTAGATAAACTATAAATTTAAAATAGTGTTACACATAATACATGTTATAATATACAATATTATATACATAAAACTATATTCTCATACATAATATAATATATATATATGATAAATATATCAAGTATTAGCATAAAGAAGCAGTTTCAGCAGTTTAAGGATAAGCTGGACATGTAATGATCTTTTAATTTTTTTTTGAATATATCTAAGGATTTCGCTTGCCTAACTTCTAAAGGCAAAGCATTCCATAAACGAGTAGCTTGTACAGTAAAAGATTTTTCCGAAAACTGTTCAGACATTAAAGAAAACTTCAAAATAAGGGTTTGGGTGGAGCGCAAGGGTCTATTAGAGGCATCAGCTATAAACTGAAAACGATTTTTGAGGTACAAAGGGGTGTTTGGAAAGAAAAGTATGGTGTATAATATGGAAAGTATATGCATGTTCCGGCGAAGGCGAATAGGTAACCACTTAAGCTTATTACGGAATTCAGACACATGGTCATACTTTCGTAACCCAAAAATGAAACGTATACAGAAGTTTTGTAAACGTTCTAATTTATTAAGCTGTACTTCGGTAAGATCCAGATAGCTAGCGTCGGCATAATCGAGTATCGGGAGTAAAAGTGATTGTACAAGCGCAGTTTTTGTGGTAATGGGAAGAAAATTACGTAATCTACGGAGGGAACCTGCTGAGGCAAAGAGTTTTCGACTGGTTTCAGCCACTTGGGGTTCCCATGACAGTTCTCTGTCAATCAGTATCCCCAGATTTTTAACACATTCATTAATTTTTAGGTGTACACCATTGAATAAAACTTGTGGCAGGCAGAACCAATCGATTTTTGATATCATCCGAGAGCTTCCAATAACTATGACCTGAGTCTTTGTAGGGTTTACGCTAAGTCCATAGGATTTACTCCACTCTAAAATATGATGCAAGTCTGAGTTGGTTGAACGAATTGCCTCATGTAATTGATCAATATGTGAATGTCTGTAAATTTGAAGGTCATCTGCATATAGGTGGTAGGACGAAGTAAGTTGATCAGAAATGGAGTTTATAAAAATTGCAAATAGAAGAGGGGATAGAACGCCGCCCTGCGGAACACCAGCAGTAGTAGTCTCCCATGATGAGAAAGTATTTTCAATTCGAACACGCTGCTGGCGTCCGTACAGGTAACTATGAAACCATTCAATTACTGTAGGAGATATATTAAGAGAGTGAAGAATTCCTAGCAGCAAATCGAAGTCAACATTATTGAAGGCATTGCTGAAGTCAAGTAGCGATAGCACAGTCACATGTCTATCATTCATGCTGAATCGGATGTCATCTGTTATTTTTATTAGAGCTGTTACTGTGCTGTGGCCAGGACGAAAACCAGATTGATAGGGGTTAAGAAGATTGTTTTTGTTAAGAAAGGAATTAAGTTGCTGGTGTATGAGGCGCTCTAAAACTTTGGAAAGAAATGGTAAAATTGAAATTGGTCGATAATCAAAATAAGAAGATGCCACAGACTTTTTAGGAAGAGGAATAATTTCTGCATCTTTCCATATGGAAGGAAAGATACAGCTACTTATGGACTCATTAAGGATATGCTGAATTATGGGAAGGATTTCGTCAAGTATGAGTACAATCATATTGCGACTGATGCTATCGCTACCAACTGCATTCGATGAGATGGATGAAATACTCTTCTTAATATCACTATCAGTAAATTGACGAAAGACAAATGATGAATAAATGGGAGTTGGAATAGCGGAAAGACGGCTTAATGTGGATGCTTTTATAACTGCATCTAATGGAGATGACTTTGAAAAATGTTGATTGAGTGAATTAATATCAATATTGTGAGAGCTAATATCTTGGCGTTCTTTTCCAACTCCCAATGTTTTAAGAAATTTCCATACTTTAGATGGATCTTCGTTTTCAACTGACTTTTGAATGTGCTGGCGTAGTGCGTTCCTACACGACCTATTGCAGAGATTACGGACATTTACGTACCTTTCTTTATTGAGATCAGTAGCCCTCATTTTGTACTTTGACTTGGCCAGAACCTTTTTTTGCATCAACGATTTAATATCTTTCGTAAGCCAGGGTGCCGGAAGATGCTTGATTTTGACCGGTCGAAGGGGAGCATGGATATCATAAAGTTTTAATAAAATATTATTAAAAATATTGACTTTGTCGTCTATTGTAGATGCGTTGATAACATCTGACCAATCAATGTTAAGGGCCTCGTTACGTAAACTATTTAGGTCAATATTACCGAAACTGCGCTGTAGAAGAGTTTTGGGCTTAGCCTTGGGTGGACGGATTTTGTAAGAGAGGTATAACATATCGTGATAAGAAAAAGCATCCGCACTACAATGACCATGCTTGCTTACATGACCCGCAGAAGAGACAATAATTAAGTCAAGCAGCGAGGGAGTTGAATTAGGACAGTAATGGGTTGCATTGGTTGGGAGAATGGTCAAATTGCTAGCCCTGATGACTGATTCTAATTTAGACGCACGAGAGTCTTTCTTCAGCAGACATGTGTTAAAATCGCCCATAATAATGGTGTGATCATAAGAAGGGCAGTTATCTTCAAGAAGCTTTTCAAAGGAAGTAAAGAAATCAACACGCGAAGAATAGGAATAGTAAGCTCCGAGTAGTAATTTAGAATAAGAGAGGGAAACTTCTAAAAAGAGGTGCTCACCAGCATCAGCTGTGGGTGGTTGCGCTGAAATATCTACAATAGTGAAGGGAAAATGAGCACGAAGATAAATTGCCACACCACCACCCCTACTGCCAATGCGATCGTTACGGATTAATCGGAAGCCAGGTAATGAATACGATGTTGTTGGGAGACATGGTTTTAGCCATGATTCTGATACCAGAATAGCGTGTATGTTTTTATGCTCAAATGACGCTAACATATCGGAGTAATGTGCCGGAACACTTTGTGCATTTATATGTAATACGTTAAAATTTTTCGGTACTGTACTGAATAATGAGTCTATTGTAGTCGAAATATTAGGAATACTGCTAAAACTATCATCTGAAGAAGACAAGGATAAGTATTCAATGTCACTATTACTAACAGACATTATATTATTATTATATAATAAATATATATATTAAACTATTAATTATAAATATATATAAGTTTAAAATATAGAAAACAAAAAAATACTATTAAACCTAACTAATAAAAATAAGACTAGGACCACAGGTGAAATATCCACCTGCCAGTTGTGCTGTGCAGTACGAATTATACACAAAAAGAGACAAAAATGACGTATGTATGTAATACATATTTTAGCAATTTATGTAGTATTTAACAAAAATGCTTGCAAAAACGCAATTCATGTGGTATTTAGCAAAAATCGGATAGTTAAAATTACTAATGACATCACACGACAAAGCCTCCATGCACAATTAAGTGAAAAAAAAAAAAAAAAAAAAAAAAAAGTATAATAAGAAAAAATTGTCTATGGCAGACTATGGCTGTGCTGTAATCTGTATTGTGATGGTAAGGGTGCGTTTCATTTGAGTGAGATTCGCTAAAAACGCTAAAAACGATCACACTCCCAAAAAGTTTTCCACATGGGTCTTGGCGTTATTTTCGCCTTAAACGCTACATCTAATGTCAAAAGTGACAGAAATTGCAAGTTTTAGTGGCATTCTTAGCGTTCTTATCCAAAAATGGAACGGGGATGACAGTTACAAACGATCACGTGATCACAACCACAGACGCAGAATGTGATCAAAATTATCGAAATTTACGTTCTTAGCGACAAATGGAACAGGCCCTAACACAACACTACAAAAATTATTAATCTATGAACAAAGTAATCATAAAAGAAAAAAAAAACAATACTCATGATGTTTACATTGTTTTGTTTACAATAAGTAAATTCGTAAGAAAATTTAAAGTATTTTAAAGAAATGAAACGTTTAAGGCTGATTAAAACTACCTATGCTACTTCTTCAAAGTAGCTGCTCGCCGCGTCCTCGCAGTGGTTGGCTCTTTGGTGACTACTGCCACTAAGGGTGCCTCATTTTGCTGAATTGCGTCAAGGTCTCCAAGGCAGCCTACACGGTGGCGAACTGCACTAGGTCCAAGGACGAAAACGAAGCCCTGCCGTGTCCAACACTTAGTAATACCAAAGCGTTGACGAGCCGCCATGAAGACGTCGTGTCGCGCTTTTGTCAGGAACTCTGAAATGGTTATGCCACAACCCTTCAAACCAGATTTAGCAGACCAAACCTTGTCACGCACAGTGATGTCTCGGAATTTGCACAGGACTGGTCGCGGTTTGCCGGGAATCAGTGCGCGACCCATCCTGTGACACCGGCTAATATCACCGACTACAAGCGGGGTCTGCTTAAGGCGCGCCGTCAAAGACTTCACTACCACTGCGGTTGTATGTTCCTGGGCGTCTTCGGGTAGACCGTGTATCAGCAAAAACTTGCGCCGACTTCGCATTTCCTGCTGATCGATGCTATATGCAAGACATTGCACTTGAGTCTGAATTGCTTTCAGAGATTTCAGGATGAAAGATTTGAACGAAGCAAACTCAGCAGCCAATTCATCCTGGCTAAGAGTGGTGCTTGGAGTCTTGGCTAGCTTTCCCTCAAAACTCTCCATTCTTTGCAAAAAAGTAGCAGTAAGTTCACTGAGTGATAGTTCAGTTGGCATGTTGTCCATTTTGAGGTTATGTAATTGAAGTTATGTTAAAATGATGAATCCAATGGTATTTTTGTCACTGATGCAGGAATTTCACAAACTAGCAGGTGAGGTGTCTAAGTATTATACTATATCATGTTAGTGTAACTTCTAACTTATTTTAAATATTAAATAAAAGCTTGAGCTCTTTAAAGTTGTTGTCACTTTTTTCACACCTACCGCCCAAAAAGGATTTACGCCCAAACAAAGGATTGCTATCGTCATTATCGATGACTACTAAACTTAAACAATGAACTGTCTTGTTATTGAATGTCACATTACATTTAAATTCGCCTTTTGGCTTTACCTTTTGACCATTATACATTTTTAAGTTCGACTTACGTGGACTCAACTCCATATGACTAAAATACTTCTCATAGATACTTCTGTTTATGATACTCATGCCCGCTCCAGTATCACCCTCCATCGTGATGGGCGTGCCGTTGATCTTCACTCGCAGCATCCATCGTTCATCCTCTTCCTTATCACTCAACTGATATATTTCGTCGTCGTCATCCTCGCTAGATGCGAGAGGACTGGCCTCCTCTGAAGCCACCTTGTGTACACCACTACGTTTACGGGAACGACACACTTTAGCTATGTGACCGCGTTTGCCACACACAAAGCACTCCACTTTAATGAACGGGCATTTATCCGCTCGATGTGGTTGGTTACATCGAAAACACTTGGGACGCGATTGCTGATGATTAAATGCTGGCCGTGCGCTGGTGCCAGCGGCACTATCACTATCGCGTCTCGTTGCGGCTGCAGTACCGCCACCGCTTTGTGGCTGCCTTAAGCCACGGTAAGAATCGACACCAACACTGCGGGCCCCGCTACGCCCACTTTGCACCCTATTGCTGTATCCAATTGCGTGAATTTGATCTCCTTGGCCAGCGGACCCAGCCGTGGCTTCCTGCGAATCTCTGACTGCAGCCTCCAATGAAAGAGCCAACTCGATCGCCCTGTCGAACGTCAGATCCATTTCGGTAAGCAGCCGTTGTCTTGTTTTGTCACTTTTTAACCCGAACACGAATTGATCCCTCAAGTTCTCTTTTAATATTGAGTTATTTGAAAACGCACACGTTTTACTGAGTTTTTTTAATTGTGCAATGTACTCCGACACTAATTGTGACTCCGTTTGCTTGCAAGCTCTGAATATCATGCGTTCCGCAATGACAGATCGTTTCGGTGCAAGGTGTTCTTCCACTAGCTTAACTAGCGTGTCGAATGCTACTTTATCTGGCTTATCGGGGAAACACAGGTCTATCATGAGGTCTAAAGGTTCCGTCCCCACAACAGCTACCAAGTATTTTGAGTACTCGGCCGGTTTCACGTCGTGTATTTCGAACCATGCTCGCAGCCGGCTGACGTAAGTCGACCATCGATCTACGTTTATTTTAAATTCCTGTAGCTGGCTTAAATTCATTGTAGTTCTTGAGTCCAACACAAATAAACACTTCCTGAGAACTATTACGAACAAAAAAAGTACTTTTGAAGGTTCGTTTCTCGTCGCCAATGATTTATTTTGGATTTAACAGGATGAGGAGCGCTAATCAAACCGCCATTTTGTTGAGACTGGTTTTATTAGAAAGAGATAGACACACCAAAGAAATATTAACGTTGTAAGGTAGGTACTATATATTGCATACATAACACCTAACATATTTTTAAAATATTATTTTTATTGTTAACCTAACAACCTAGATGCATACAAGTACCTATTCGAGTGTTAGACTGATAGTAGTTTTGGCCAAGGTGTGATCGTCTAGTCTAATGGTAGAACCATACATTATGAACCGTTGTAGTAACCTAAATTCTTTTCGGGACGCTAAGACAAGCTAGATACCTATAAGTTCAGAACTAAATACAGCCACATCCTAGTATACAAATAAATATAGCAGAATAAGAAGTTTCCTAAATAGATTCTAACATTCCTGACAGCTGTGCTCTATCAGTTGAAGATTGTCATTCAGAACCATTGGACTCTGCATTCACATGCCATTTTCCAATTATTACTTATATACTTATACAATCCTAAGTTTGTCAGTAGTAGTAAAATTCAGTTATCAGTAAATGACCTTATTTATCTTATTTTCCTAGCTATTCATCATTGCATAAAATAACTAAACCTTAAGAACCATTATCTAAGAGTTCTCTTATTCGGGGAGATGAAGTAAATTGAACACAACTAATATTTTAATATTATATAACTAATTTTCGTGCCTTGTCAACTGATGTTTATAAAATAAGGTAAATCAGATAAAATTAGATTATTAATAATGACGAGTAGTAATAAAGGATATATAATTTTCAAACTAAATGTATTAGTTTGCATAGATTCCATATGTACTGCAACTACGAGTATATGTGACAGAAGCTTTCTCTGAAGTATATAATTGAATATTTATGCTGTTATAAAGTATATAATATATTTTTTTGAATAAAATGTAAATAGTTTCCATAGATTCTGTATGAAATGTAACTTTTGTGTGAAGTTTTCTCAAAATTATATGAATTTAATATTCTATGATTAGTAGGTATTCTATGGATTATTTACATTGTAGGGGATGAAGCTAGAATAACCCCATGGGCTTTCGACCATCTGGGCAGCCGGATTAAGAGGCCCCTTTGTGACTAAGTCAACGATCTCCGTTTATCATTTTAGCTTTAACCCCTCCTTGTTTTTTGTGTCGGTGGAGTTTGGAACACAATGCTAGAGCTTCGTTTAACTTTAGGCTTAGTTTTAAGATATTGTTTTATAAGTTCATTTATTGTTTCTCTTACTTTTATTTTGTGTGATAAATATTTTCTGTTTGTTTGTTTTATTTGAATTTCCAATTATTTTTGGTAATGATTATATTTGGCCTACTCTGATGTAATAACCAGACGGATCTATGTCTTCAGGATTTGTGAAGAATTAGTCGTTGTATATGAATTAACTGTCGCGATATACAGGTGATAATATCAACCAGTGACTGTGGATTGCTCTGACCGTAATATTTACGAGATGAAATAGATTTATATTATCCTTCAGACAATCTCTCCGAACTGAATACCACAACCAGGTAGATTATTTTAGTATTTAAAGTTGTTTTTTTTATAATATTCATTTACTTAAAATATCTTATTAAAATAGGAAGTAAAAAGTCCTTAGACTATTTACTTTGAACTTTTAGTGGTTTTGTAGAATTTATGTTTGTTTCTATATTTACTGATTTCTTCATATTCATATGATAAGTCAAGAATGTCCTTTAGACATCTGCTCTGGGCCGCTTCGTTTTGCAAATATTGCTTCATCTGTATGTTTTACAAATTATTTCCAATAAATTTATTAAATCTTCAGACTTTATCAGTATTAAAATTCCTATAGTATTACCTACAAATGCCCTACTCATCCATAACCTCCTAATCCTCCTGCTTATAGCAAACCGTATTTTCCCATAATAGCTTCTCATAGGAACACCATGGTACACTACATTGTCCATAATTCTCCCATGTGGACCCCTGGTAAGAATGAACATTAAAGCATAAGCTCAGTTTTAACTTCATATTGTAGAGAGCTATACATAACAAAACCTTCCCAAAAGCCTAATGATAGTGTCCTACCATATTCCCAATACTTAAACCTGTAACTTGAATTCCTAGTAAATATGCCTAACCTACCAGGCCTACAGTCTCCTAACATTCGAGCTTAAGTGTTAAGCAAAGCTAGGGACCCGTCTCTCACATTTAAATTTAAACGTGTAGTGTAAGCCTCTTCCTTAGCCAAAGAATCAGCTCCTAACAAGAGAACTCGGTATGTCAGGCATTCTGTACCATACCTATCCCTCTAGCTGGTTCCCTAGGAGAAACAAACTGGAGTGGCCACGGCTCCGGAGACCTATGAAGATGTGACCAGGTGAGAGTTCCTATGTGTGCGGTGGACTCTCATCGGTTAGCAAAGGGGGTTTGAATCGAGTCCGGGAAGTGATACCTACAGGTGCGAATAAATACATATATAAAGATAGACCTCCATAATTAATTCATAATCTCAGATATTGATTAGTGAGGTCGTGGCACTCTTCGAATTGCCACAATATCCAGAGAAAAGAATACAACTATTTCGGGAGACTGCTGGTCGCTTGCTGAGCAAGAATACGACCCCTGGATCGTCTCAAAGTCCAGGATCGAAGATAAATGGCAATAGGGTTATGTCAACACAGCGAGGTTCAATCCATTGCCATGGAAAACACTTCGTTTTCCTTTGTAGATCTTCACTCAATACAGAAGCTAGAATGAAATGTACGCGGAACAAATCTGTATTGACTCGGCTCAATAATTACTGATTCCCGTACGCGACATAGCACGATCTCGAAGTTACCACACAATAGCTGAGCAACACATAATATTCTAGAATATCGGGGCGCAACTGTACCAGGCGATGATTTTTCGACGACGGACGAACATAAAAGAATCAGAAAAAGGCAAGAAATGCCTTCATTTCCCCTTCATCATGACAACGTCACGCGTTTGTTTTTAATTTTACGTTTTTTCGCAATAATCCTCTTTTAGTAGTCGATTCTAATTTTTTTTGTTAAAATTATTTCTTTCCGTGAAGTAGGTTGCGTAGTTTCTTGTACAAATCCTCTTTAGTTTAATTTTAAGGTTGAACTGGCCGGTCACTTCTCCATACAAACGTCGTAGGGTGATCACTCCCTTATTTGAAATTTTAGGTCCAGACTTAAGCATAATACCAATTGACATCGTCATTATCTAGGCTTGTATGATGCCAAAATTTTGAAAAGATAATTATGTTGTAAGTTATGAGCCTCGAAAACTTTATATGAAAATGTTTCGAGGCTCATAATTCTCAAGTTAATTATTTTATTAAAATTTCGGCATCATACAAGCCTAGATAATGACGAGATCAATCGGTCTTATGCTTTTGTATTGGACCTAAATCCACACATAAGGGAGTAATCACCCTACAGCGTTTGTATGGAGAACGGGCCGGCCAGTTCACCCTTAACTAATAATTTGTATGATAGAAGAATTTATCAGTTCTTTTTAAGATCCTATTACCCTCTGCCTTAGATTGACTTAGTCTTTTATAAATTATTACATTTCTATATTTGTGGACTGAACGAAACGCATGGTGGATCGTTACAGCACGATATTTCATCAACTATCTACGATATTTTTATCATTTACACGATAATTTTGTTACGAATTCTAATCAGTGTAATCGAATGTAATTTTTGTTATATTTTTCTGTTATCTATGGCAGTCTAAACGAATACAAAATAAGTGACGATTTTTTCTTAAATAAATTCCGTAAAAACAAAAAGCCGAAACCGTTATAAAACAATTACTATTAATTGCATAGTATAAGCTGATCAGGTTGTAAGAAGATGTGGTAATAGAAGCGCAAAGATCTGATTTATTGATTTTATACCAAACCGAGCAATAATTGAACATACTAACGCAGGAATGTACAGACCTGAGAAAACCAGAGCCCGCCAAAGCCTACATGCCCAATCCTATATGAATTATGCTAATATACTCCCAAATTATGAATATAATAATGAGATAAAATAATTATTTATAACTTATCTTGTCTTCAGATAATATACAGTTTTTAGTTTCCTCTAGTCTAGTTATAAACGGAAAGCAAGAAATATTTTATTATTTTTACTTATTTAACATTATAATAAAAACATTAGTTATTTCTTAATTACCCTATCTAGAATTATTTTTTAAAGTACAAAACAGCGTTCGTGTACTTTCCAATAAAATAGGTGGGCGCCCAACACTAAAATGGCCTAATATGATAAGTACCTATATACACTTCAAAAAATGCCGTTATCTGTTTGGGTTTCACATCCTACATTTTAGTCGTGTAATCTAGTATAATCTATTGTCTTTTTAGTGTCGGTTGAGTAATGTATAAAGTTATGAACTTGCGATAAAAACACGATAATTCTGTGATAATTTTAACTCACGGATCTGGCAACACTGGAATAGAGTAATACTACTGACTTTTGGCGGGAAGGTCGAAAAGAGCGGTCGATTTAAATTTTCTGTTTAAAAAATTTATATTCACATCATATAGTTAGATATCTCTTATATCTAACAATGCCAGCGGAAAGCGAAGGAGAAGATGATAGTGGTTTCTCAACTGTAAAAAGGCGCAAAAGGAAGAACGGCTCCGTGGATCTTGACTTGGCCAGCGGCAGTTCCGAAACTGAGGATGCTAAGTACAAACCATATTTTAAACCTAATTACAAGAGGCTATACCCTGATAAAAGTAACCATAAAGAATTTGCAGTGTTCTTGGAAAGCACAAACGAGGAAAAATTAGGCAATAAAGACCCCATTACCATACAAAAAATTATAGGAAAATACGTAAAGGGCCAGTATGAAATGAGCCGCGCCAGCGCTCAAAAGCTTAAAATCACTTTTAAGCAATCTACAGATGCCAATGACTTCTTATGCAATGAAGTATCCCTTGATAAAGTAAACATAAGAGCTTTCATACCCTCGTCCTTTGTGGAGAAAGTAGGAGTTATACAACATGTCTCCACAGAGCTGAGCAATGAGGAATTGTATCGTAAATTATCCGGAGAGTACGAAATAGTTGCAGTAAGAAGATTCATGAAAAGAAATGAAGGAAACTTAGAACCCTTAAAGACAGTCACAGTCACTTTTGTCACAGGTGTTTTGCCTCAATGTATTTATTTGGATCACTGGAGGATACCAGTGAGTATGTATGTTCCTCCAGTCATGCAATGCTATCGCTGCTTGAAATTCAATCACTCGGCGAAAATATGTAAAAATTTACAGGTATGTTCTATATGCTCAGGTGAGCATTCCTACAAGGACTGCAAAAATGAAGCTGAATTTAAATGCAGTAATTGTGGTGGTGCCCACCTAGCTATATCTAAGACATGTCCTATCAAGATGGAGCGTATTGCTAAACAAAAGCTATCATATGCAAATGTAGCCAAAAACCTTAGCTCCAATTATGTACAAAATTTTCCAGCTATGCCAAAATCTCAGCCGCGTATTCAATCTGTGCCTGTCTCTACTGGTATGATTGCTAAGCCTCCACAAACAAAGAGCCCTGTCACTTTACCCGAAACCTCTCATAAAACTGTAGAGCAACAAATTAATACTGACACTGTTATTGATGACAGAATCTTAAATGCAATGGTTAAGACCCTGGTTTTGTTAGGGAATATGTCTGAAGATGTTCCTAAAAATGCTTCAAAAATAAAGGAAATCCTTTTAAAAAACTTGTAAACCTCTCAATGGAGGACTATTTATTTAGAATAGTACAACATAATATGCAAAGCTTAAATAATAAAAAACCGTTGTTACATTCATTCCTGCACAAACATAATATAGATATGTACCTTATTAACGAAACTTGGTTAAAATCTACAAGCATTCCCATTCACTTTCCGGGATATAACTTTATACATAAAAACGCTAAAAATGAACATGGTGGTGTTGGTATACTAATTAAAAATAAAATTAAATACAAGATTATTGACTGTCCATTCTATGAGGACATTCAAGTGCTAGCGGTGTCTGTTGAGACGCAGGCTGGCCCCATTGCAGTAGCTTGTATATATTGTCCTCCTAGAAAAAAGAAACGAATTCGTCTTAATAAATTAAGAAACATATTAAATAAATTGCCTAAACCTTGTCTTATCTCTGGAGATTTTAATGCACATCACATAGCTTTTGGTTGTGCCACAACAAAGTCACGAGGAAAGGAGTTATATGAAATGTTTGATGAATTAAATTTGTGTATTTTAAATACTGGAAATCCCACTACTATTCAGAGGCCTAATAAAACACCATCAGCCATAGATGTATCAGGTGCCAGTCCAGCTATTGCCCCCCTTTGTGAATGGTATGTTGGCGATGATTTATTAGGCAGTGATCACTACCCTACCTTTATTGACTTAACTGTTTCCCCGTTAATGTATAAATGTAATGATAATATAGTCAAATACTTATTCCACAAAGCTGACTGGACGAAATATAATTTAAGATCAAAAGAAGTTATTGAGAGTTTTCAAACTGATTTAAGTAATCCCTTAAATTCCTATAATATATTTTGTGATATCTTAGATATGTTAAAAACTGAATGTATTCCATGTTTCATAGGCAACAACAACAAAGATAAACTCATAAAGCCACCTGCTCCTTGGTGGAATAACGAGTGTGCAGAGGCAGTCAAAAATGCAAAACAGGCTCTTTTAATATATAGAACACAGTTTACAATAGAATCATTCATTGAATACAAAAAATTAAACGCATTAAAAAAACTTGTTTTAAAAGAAACTAGGATAAATAGTTGGAAAGTTATCTGTGAATCACTCAACAGATATACTCCTATATCTAAAATTTGGAACAATATTCGTAAGTTTAAACGTATGTATATATGTAAAAATAGGTACAAAAATGATGAATGGATTCCTGAATTTATTTCAAAGTTGTGTCAATCGCCTTCATCTGAAAGTTCTGATGTTAATTTGTATAACCTATTTAATTCTGAAGGAAATACACCAGAAGCATCACTTTTGCTGAAGTCATTTACATATGAAGAATTATGCTTTGCTATTGATTCTAGAAAAAATACTACACCAGGCTTAGATCAAATTCCATATACAATGATAAAACACTTACATGAGTCTAGCAAAAAAATACTATTAGATATTTTTAATGGTTTATGGAGTAAACAGTGCATTCCTGTTTCTTGGAAAACTCAATGTGTTATACCTATACTGAAACCTAACAAATCTCCAGATGACTATAACTCATACCGTCCTATTTCGTTAGCTTCTTGCATGGGTAAACTATTTGAACAAATGTTAAAAACCAGGTTAGATCATTTTGTAGAAAAACATAACTTATTACCTGAATTCCAATTTGGATTCCGTAGGGGTAAAAGTGCAAATGATAGTTTTGTATACTTCATTAATGATATGAAAAAATGTATACTATCAAATTCTTCAGCAGTCTGCGCATTCCTGGATGTGCAAGGTGCTTATGACAATGTTGATATACAACAATTGTTGTATGTGCTCCATGATATTGGCATACCTGGAAAGTTGATAAAATGGATTTATGAATTTTGTTACGATCGAACTGTCTTTGTTAAATTCAATAATATTTTACATGGCCCTAATAAAACTTTTAAAGGTCTTATGCAAGGGGGTTGTTTATCCCCACTGCTATATAATTTGTATACCTCTCAAATATGTAATTATATAAAAAGTGAAGTAAAAATACTCCAATTTGCAGATGATATTCTGATTTATTGTATGAATAGGGAAGTTGTTACTGCCCAAAATAATGTAAATGTGGCACTTCAGCAATTATACTTATATTACACACATAAATTAAAACTTAATATTAACTGTCAAAAGAGTTCAGTATTAGTTTTTGGCAGTGATGATCCTGTAAATATATTTTATGATAATGTAAATATTCCACATAATCGCCATCAAAAATTTCTTGGCATTTTTCTTGATGATAAATTAAAATTTGATAAGCATATAGATTCTATTAGTCAAAAAGCAATGAAAGGTGTCAACATTATGAGATGTTTAGCAGGTGTTTTTTGGGGCTCAGACCCAAATGTTTTGAGTATGATATACAAAAGCTTAGTAAGAAGTCATTTTGATTACAGTTGTTTAGCATATTTCAATTGTAGTCCTACTCTACTGAAAAAGTTAGATGTAATACAAAATTCAGCATTAAGAATTATATGTGGCGCAATGAAAACAACGCCTATTAATGCTTTGGAGGCAGAAACATGTGTAGAACCTCTCACTATCAGGCGGCTGGGTACAGCTCATAGATTTTGCATAAAAGTTTTATCACAATATGACTCCATGTTGCTACAGAATTTAACCTTGCCTTCAGTGCTGAGTAACTCAATTCCAAATTTAACAATAACACCTTCAGATATCAAATCTAACAGGCTTCCTGTAATGAGTACAATTATGCACAGAGTGAAACAGGACACTATAAATATATATAAGTCAAATGTATGGCCACTATACTCTTGTACAGTAGATGCTCTTGTACATAGTTGTGTTAATATTGATTTTAGAAAAATAGATAATAAATATCACTTCAGAGAACAAATGGCAGATAAAGCTAATAAATATCAAATATATACAGATGGATCAAAATCTATGATAGGTGTTAAATGTGCATACTATGATCCTCAATTAAAGACTAGTAGAACTTATCAATTAGATAACAACTGCAGTATATTTACTGCAGAAAGTTATGCTATATACAGAGCATTACTGTACATACAGAGCTTTAGAACAATAGATAATTTTATAATACTAACAGACAGCCTTAGTGTATTAATAACTTTAAAACAGTGTAATCTTACATATAAGCAAAACCATATCATACATAAAATTAGATCTCTGTTATTTACCAGCAGCAATTTGAACATAGAATTTAAATGGGTTCCATCTCATCAAGACATAGAAGGTAATGAAATTGTAGATAAAGCTGCTAATTCAGAACCAGATGAAGATCATACTGAAATTTTGGGAGTGCCTTTTACTGATTATTATGCTCATTTTAAAGGACAAAAGAGGGATATATGGAGTAACTATTGGAAAGATATTAGTACAGAGAAGGGACAATGGTATTTTGGAATACAAAAGGAACTGCCTGTCAAGCCATGGTATAGCAAAAACAGAGATGCAAATGAAAGAAGATTTATTACTATAATAAATAGAATGAGATTTGGTCATTGTTTAACCCCAGTACACTTATATAAAATAAAAGTAGTTCAGTCTACAGAGTGCACTTTCTGTGGTTATCCAGAAGCGGATCTTCAGCATCTGATATTGGAATGTCGTCATTTTGCACTACAAAGATTCTTATTGATATCGGACCTTTTGGAAATTTCTCCTGATGTACCTCGCCACCTTCAAGAAATGTTGAACAATGTGAACACATTTGTCGCATTATATAATTATGTATCTTCTACGCTCGAAAAGATATAAAACTTTTTAAACTGAGAAAATGTCAAACAAATAGAAACATACACGTGAAGAAAACCATAGATTTGAACAACTGATTAATTTTGAAGATAACACTGACATAGACAAGTTTAGTGAAGAGAATTCAGGAACCTGACTGCTCCATGAAATTTTATCAATAAGATATGGCATAAGGACAAGTATCCAAAGCCAAGATATTAAAAAAAAAAAAAAAAAAAAAAAAAAAAAAAAGTAATACTACTTTCATACTTTGATACTCCTGAACATAGATCAAGTAGAATAAATACTCTCCTGAATCGAAACGAACGAAAGTGTTGTGATGTGATGCAATTCTTTAAAATTCTAAATATTGCATAATTTTTACACTGAATTCTTTCAATTAAAAGGTAAATAAACACTCGATGTATAAATATTGATTGATTTTGAACGTCACATTTATATAACAGTTATTTTTGTCAGGAAATTTCCATTAAAACGCGCTCGAATTTTAAACGGGTAGTTTTGGTGCACATGATAATTCTTATGATAAGTAGGTGTTGCCTAAAAATCCAAAAATATTGCTGATGGTTGCAAGCCAAAAAATTCCAGTATGTTCAAGGTTGAGGCTCAAACAGATGAACTAAAGTCGGTACTGCTGGCCAGGTTAATCTGAAATTTGCATTAACTTTCAGTGTCATTACCACAATGTCAAAGTCACAGGCTGTATATAATTATAATGAAGAGACGCAAGCAAGCAGGCTCGCCAGAAAGTCCAAAGATTCTCCATTTATGATAATAGGTAAGTTTGATGAAGGTATGAAATTATTCTCCACAGAACAGTAGCTACCAGCTTAACTTTGCTAGGTCCCCAAGCCCCAAGAGCCTTATTTTCTCAATAGAATGCTAATGAAAATCAATTTAATATTAGCGAATGTGAACCGAGGTTAGTTTAGTTAAATGAACCTTACAAATTTGCTTCCAATAACCTCAATACAGTTTTTCTTATGAAACTTGTTATAGCCTTTTTTAAGAATATAATTACAATTATTGTACAACAACCGTAGCTAATCTGTTAACATGCTTGTAGAATTATTTAAACCTAGTAAAAAATATATGTTTATCCCTATGATTTTGAAAACATTCCACATATTGATTAATTTTATTCCTGAAAATTATAGATGTAGTATGTTTGAAATACCTAGAGAAATTTATGCATTTATGTGTGGACCTTTGAGTGGACGGCAGTGACACCAACCTGCTCATAATAAAATGTTCACTTTAATTTTTACATTAACACTATTAATTATTATTATTGATGAATTTGAAATATTTTCTATACTTTGTGTACATATTGGTGGTCTGTAGGCCACATTTCTTTAACATATTAATTTGGTTTTCTGTCATAGCCAAAACCTTTACTTATTTTTTTGATTTGAGATTACTCCAAATCAATTTGACAATATTGCCCAAAATACACAAAAACAAAAAACCACAATAAAAAATAAAACTTAACAAATTGGCAACTAAAACAAAATGGCTACTAAAAACCATGTATCTGAATAGCCCACACTCATGTGCATTGCACAGTGGAATGAAGCCCATCTATCTTGCAGATTCATCCAATAGCTCGAAACAGGTTCACCACCTCTGATTGAGCCTGTCTTGCATATCACTTTGTACCAAAAAAATGGCAGAGATATAAAACAATGGGGAAGGAATACATTAATGAATGGATAAAGATACTGTTGCTGATTTTCACTGCTAACATGATACTGGACTCTGGAGGGAATGCACGGATTTCTCTGGATATTTGAAACACACTTTATATATTGTTAAAATGCCTTAAGTTGCAGTAATGAGTATTAACCTTTAGTAATGATATTTATTTAAAGTTTCTTGTAAGAGATTCTTGTGGAATAGTGCCAAACACATGATTCCTATCTTGTGTAATTTTGCTTTCTTCAATCTGTTCCAAGAACAAGAAAAACAGGTATT
Organism: Plagodis pulveraria; assembly: GCA_963890685.1. NCBI lineage: Eukaryota > Metazoa > Arthropoda > Insecta > Lepidoptera > Geometridae > Plagodis > Plagodis pulveraria. The sequence goes on from OY982950.1 coordinate 11,796,310, forward strand.
AAATAAGGTAGATATACATTTTTAAAACTAATTTCAAACATTATCTCTCTAAAATTGGTAGGTAAATAGATATATTCAATATACAACTTAATTTAAAAAAGATTGAAGTAAAACAAATGCTGTTGTTGTTTCTTTTTAACATTTCCTAGACTATTGTCATATAACATCATAGTACTTTTAATTGTATATAACATCATAGTACTTTCAAATGAGCATTACTAAAAATAAATGGTACTGAAGTAGAATGACTGCAGGCGCATAGATTTTAAACATCGGAATGGCCACTGGTTCACTTTTTTACTTTGTCTACATGCGAGTGGTATAATTATTTCATATGGTGTGATATTTAAGACATCTTTCTATAATATAGAATATAAATAAAGAAAGATGTCTTAAATTCATCACTATCTATGAATTTAGGTTTCAGTTTTATAAACCACCAGATAATGTCGGTAACTTGCCATGTGGAGTTGGTTATATCCATTTTAGTAATTTGGGATAAAATCATATCCTAATATCGCGACAAAATAATAAAAATTCCTATATGAACTGATGTTATCCATAAACTTTAATATTTTTAATAATGGTATGCTTGGTTTTTTTTCTAGGTTTAATTGGTTTAGTAGGTGTTTGTGGCGTTGGAGTATACAAATTCAAGCATAAGGGCAAAATGAGCACCAGTGTCTACCTGATGCAGCTTCGAGTTGCGGCGCAAGGAACTGTTATATCTGCTTTAACAATAGGTCTTGCCTACTCACTTGTTAAGACGCACTTATTAAAGGATGATAAAAAAGAATAATATAGCATACATTTTGTAGACAAATAACTGGGGAACATTTTATAAATCAATCTATAATGGATTAATTACCGAAGTGAAAATGTTAAATCATGTAATGGAAGTTGTTTTATAGACGTTAATAATAGCCAGGTGTGTTCTTATACATTATGTTGTAGACTTTTTGTCAAATTAATCTCATAAATCAATCTCAAATATTAATCTCTGCAATGTGGTGTCATGTTTCCCAGATTGTTGTTTAGCTTAGGAACTTATTGTTCTGTGATTTTAGATGGTATTAATTTAACATGTTATTATAACTTATTCTGTACATTGTACATGTAAAATGTTTGATTTGCTAAGATTTGTTTATTTAACATGCATAAGTTGTACATAATGTGAAATATTTATTTTACTAAGTAGTAACATGTAATTTTAGACTCCTGTAATAGTAATTAAACATAATGGACTATTTCTTCTGTGATTAAAAATGTTGAATTAACTGACAAGCTAACTGCAATGATAATGGATGATACAAATCAATATTGTAATTATTATCATCCAATGTTATGTAGGTAAGTGATATAAGACTATCAAAAATATGTATGTAATTTGACACTTAAATAGGTACAAATCCAAAGATCTTATTCTATTTTCTTAAGTTGCATTAATCTCACTTGAATATTAAGATATTAAAAATTACTTACTTTGTGTAATAAATAGAATGAATTTTCGAAGTCATTTAAAAATCTCGGCGAATTCCATATGACAACAATAAACAAGTAAAACGTAAACTTTGACCTTATGATTTGAAAAATTGGGAGTTTCCTATTACATTGTTGAAATGTATATAATATAAGCTTATTTTAATTGAATAAAATTCAATTATGAGCACTTCATTTTCTATTATTATAACTTCCGTCCATAGTTCGAACTTCGCCCCATCACATGATCTACTAGCCAGCTAGGTCATGTTGCAGATGCTTGAATTATGTAGGCACGTTAGACTAGGCCGCCCGGCCTCGATAATACAAATGCAAATGGCAGCTGTTGATTCTCACTAGTCTAGTTGTAATTGAAACTACATATACACTAGCGTCTATCTCTGGATACTAAATAAAATTTTCAAACTGAACTCGTGGGGTGCAGACTGCTATATAATAATCCTGAATAATGCCCAATTATGGTTGATTTTATTGAAACGCTACCGAAATATTCGCCATGATGATCGATGCACTTTTGCATACGGACCAAAATAAAGAGACTTGGATAAGTAACAATAGTGGCATTTACTCAGCTCTTTTCCTCCTTTAAAAGGCATACCTATTAAGAGTAGAGTTCACGCAGCGCTTTCCATACCAATGTAGTTTTGTCATACTTATTATAAATACCAAGGGTTCAAACTCTGTGAAATTTTGCATCTACATCCTTGAGCCTTCTATGCTTCTTTCTGGTTTGCCTGATTTCCGTAAAATTAAGTATTCTCAAAAAAAAAAACGAAAAATCGTTTTGTTTAGTTCAGCAATATGCATACAAAATTTCACCGAGTTTGAACACTTTGTATTTAAATTAATATGAACCTACTATTTGATTGTATGGAAAGCGCTCCGTGCACTCTACTGTTAAGCCTTCAGACCCGCTTGTTATCTTAGGATGGCAATCCTGATAGCACGTTAGTAGGGTAATTTTGGGTGAATGCTTTGCATGGTGGAAGGGCTTTTTGCGATGCCCGCCTGGCTAGCTACCACCCTCAAGTAGAAAATCTGTCGCCAAGCACCTAACGGTGTGTTCCGGCAATAGTCCTTGAGATCCAGTGAAATTACAGGCAGATGAGACAACAACTATGTCTCAAGGTGACGGGCTCAGTGCAATTCGTAACTTTAATGCATCTGTTATAGGCAGAGGTTAGTCTGCTTAAAATCAGGCGGGCCTCGAGCTTGTTCCGTCACAATAGCATAAAAAAATGCCTCCTAGCTAATACCATGGAGCAGGGAGGGGAATCCCGTCCTTTATTCATAGCTAGAAGCCTCAAGTAGAAAACCTGTCGCCAGAAACCTAACGGTTTTCTGTAAGCTTTGAGAGTCAATAATCCTAGGTCAGCTTGAACAATATCTTCACTTATGATCAGAGATCAAAGGCCAACCCACTGAGCAAGTATATAGCCAACCTATAATAAAAAGTAAAAAAAAGCTTTGTATAGGTACATACTATTTTCATTTTTTTATTTTCTCGATGACAGTTCCTGTGAAAACTTGGAACGAGCGTTCTTTCGTGACAAGCCCGTAGCTATACTTTTAAAGAAAAAAGTGTTATCGTATTTTGAGTTGAGCGTGGGATTTTCAGTAATAATATATTCTAGGATGGTAGTATGATGGCACAAAGCATCCCTATTCCAGAGCAGTAGAGATTTTAATCTATATGCAGATGATGCAGCTTTTTGATGGATACACAAGTAAAACGGTGTGATCCCTATTAGAGTCTCTATATAATAGCTGTAGTGGGAGCCGTTCTCATCCATTTGTTCTCAAAATATTATATAAGCAAAAAAATATATTCGCAAAATATTACATTCTCAAATGATTACATTTTGGAAAATCAGTCAAAAGGGTTAGAGTAAATGTGGTGTCTGTGTAGTGACGCGTAATAAACCTTATGTATCCACAGCCACGCATGCTAGCCACTGCAATTTCTTTATTTTATCGATGGTAGATCACTGTGTAGTTCTGGGCCGCCACACAAGTGCGCTATACGTTAAGCAAGGCTTTTGGATCCATGTTAATAATACCATAAGTTATTTTCTATATGTTAATTTACTCGATTGAAATATTGAATAATAGGTTTATCAGGTTATTCTACCTTTTCCTTCATACCAATACCGATAATAATTAGAACTTCCAACTCGCGCGCCTACTGGACAGTACAATAATGACATATAATCAACAGTTGAATCATTTCACGAATATTAAATGTAAAAACCATTAAACTAAAGAAGTATATTCGGGAATTTCTGGAAATCATTAGATGGATTAAAATTCCTGTTCATTTTAACCACATTTGATTTATTTAAAAAAATGTATGAGCCAATAAATATACCTTTACCATTTTACTAATCAATACAATAAATACACGGCTAATAAAATAAATTAAGTACAATATAAAAATAACAAAAATATATAACATTAATCACTTTTGCTACATTCTGAAGAACCTCTCTTCATTCGTAAACTAAAGTTGGGAATGATAAGATCATCTTTATCAGATGTGGAATGTTTCATGGAATTAGATGTTACTTTCACAGAAGATAAGTCGTCAGCGTTGCTGAATAACCCGTTGGATAAGTTTGAGCTAGAACTCGTGTGATAAGTCATTGACTTGAAGAGCTGCACTGGTGTTGAAGTACGTGCCCTATTATTAATGCCGCTCCGCATGCTGTTGTCGATAGAGTCCTCTTCACGGATCATACCGGAGGAATTCTTAAATTCTTCTGGAATTTTCGTCTCAAATAGTGAAACAAATTCTCCTGCAGTGTCATTCTTGGATTTGTTATTAAAAGTTATTTTCTTAGCTAACTCATTCGTCAGAAATTCTTTTACAGTCATAGAATTCGACAAAGACGTTTGTTGCTGGACATTTTTGGAGCTATCAGTTGCATTATGTTGTAGCGGCTTTTTAGATATTGTCAAAACGGATGGAACTGTATCTGTAACTAGTGCTGGAATGTCTTGATTGAAGCTTTTCACTTTGAATTGTGACAAACTAGAACTTGATGTGTTTGAGGAAGAGGAAAGAGCCAACCTCTCTTTGGTCTTTTTCAGAGTAGAAGATGCCCAACCCATGCCAAGTTTCTTAAATGCATGTTCTAAGTCAGGATTTGATGAGATACTCAACGTGTCTGACGTTTCAGCAATATTTTCTCTATTTTGAAACATCACACCAGATTTTTTTATATTTTGTCTAGCTTTGGATAATGCTAAAACTGATATAGTGGACTCTGATGAAACAGTGGTAGAATTGTTATTTGATCCCGTATCGAACTTAAATGGCTCACTGATAATATTTCTTTTAAGTAATTCTGATATAACATCCGGTAAACTGGCTTCTGATTGTAAAGAACTCAGTTCGTCATTTATAATATGTTCATCCTTTAAAATATCTTCGAGGTTAGAACCGTCATCTAATCCAACGATATTAAATTGCTTAGCATATTCTTGAAGGCTAAAGAAAGGTTTTAACATGATCTCATTAAATTGCTTTATGTCTATCATATGCAATTTAGAGTTATCTGAAGATTCAGTTGCGGACATCTTATGCTGCCCGTTAGATATCTCAACATTGCTGTCTAGCAAATCAGCGTTATTGTTCGAGCCCTCTTTTAAAAAGTCTACTGGTGAGCTGACATGACTATCTTGTCTCGTAATGTTGCGATTGGAGATATCTACGCATTGTGTCTTGGTGTCATTGCGAGAAGACTTTTGTTTCACACTCATAGGTGAATCCACTTCCACAACAGTTGAAAGTTCATGAGGTGCTGCATAATCTTGTCCATTTTTCAAGTGAATACGAGACAACGCAGGAGGCGGTTTTCCTCTATGTTTAGTGGCATGATCAACATTTTCCTGAATTGGTGAAGGTGAATTAGATTTTCTAGAAGAGCTTGAGCTTGAATTCAAAGCCAAATCAGAGTTAAGATTTTTTAAAGCTACTGGTTTAGGAATATCACTTAAAAAAGGTATGTAGTCGGTAGAGTTTTGAATATTGTCATTTTCTTGCAATCTGTCTGTATTTGTAGATACAGGAGATTTGGTCGCATGACGTTTGTTGATATCACTGATCGTTTCGTGAGAATGCTTCATAACTTTATACATATTCTTTTCAGATTTTTGGTCAGAATCCGAAGTTGTGTCTGATGTTGATATCTGGCTGTACGCCAATGATTTATTTTTTCTAACTTCTTCTAATACTTTTGCGAGATTTGACAAACGCTGCGTGCACTTTTCCGTTAGATCAGCAATTTTTTCCATATTTTGCAGCTTATCCTCTGCCAACTTCATGAAATTAATTTCAGTCTCAACATTAATGCTTGTTTGAGTTGAGATACTCATCGGAATTTCGGCATCGTTACGTTTTACTAAAGATGGATTCCTGCCAAAATCTGTGGAGGATGTTATAGTATCACGGTTTGACGACACGCTATTTCGACCAGCTTCTGACTTTAAATCATTATAACCAGTCGATATTTTAGTGGAGTTAGATTTGTTTTCTGCTGTTTTTGAATTGAATTGGCCAAAGTTATTTAGATTTGTATGAGTTATATCTGAATTAGCGCTTCTGTCGGTGATCTCAGAGTTTGGTCGCAATCTAGGCGTAGGTGAACTTTTACTGCGAATCTTGTTTCTGCTAGGATGGTGTGGAATTTGTTCTTTTACACATTCTCTTGTAGACGAGGATGAAGATTCAGGTTTACTATGAGATCTTTTAGTTTCGTATGTTTTTTTAGATCGTGACTTTTTTTTTGAAATATTTAACGTTTTTACTTTGTGAGAGGTCTTTTTTCTAGGCATTTTGCATAGCTTGTTTCTGCTGTTTTGCATCTTTAAACATGTTTCAGAATTATGATTACTAATATTACAGTTACTTTGTTGATACTTTTTATCATTATCTTTTATGATTTTCTGTTTCAACATATTTTGTATTTGTTGCAACGACAATTTGTCTTCCAAAACGGGTTTATGTTGATCAGTGTTATAAGGCACCTCAATGATCGAGCTCCCTGGCGTAGTAACGGTACTACAATCTTGATCTATGACTTGAACAGCTTTTAAATTTTCCCTATTCAATAGCAGTAATTTATCGACATAATCTTTTATTACTGGTTGCAATGTGGATTGGCTTTTTTTAGATACTGGTTGATTATCTTTATTTGATGATGCAGCACTTGGAGTTACGCGTAAGGAGAATTTTTGTGATGTATGTTTCTCTACTTTTGCACTTAGCTTTTTGGATATACCAGAATTTTCATCTTCATATTTTTCACAGTTACGACATTTGCATTTTGATTGCTTGTTTGTATCGAGAGGATTATCGCTTTTAGTAGGTTTCCTGTTGTTATTATTCTCTGGAACATTAAGATGACTGTGGGCACTTCTTTCCGTGTTCGGTGGTGTATGTGGGGCATTCCGATGGTGTGTTTTTCTACATCGGTGGGATGTTGGACGGGCGTGTGCTTTTCGAGCGTGCATGCATTTTCTGCATTTGCATACATGCTCATCAGAAGATTCATGTCTCACTGAACTTTCAATTTCATCCATTTCGTAGTTTTTGGGGTCATATATCTCTTCATCTGTAAGTTTATAATTGTGCCTCATAAATTTGGGTATAATCATTTCCGGAGGACTCATGTATGCAGTGGAAGTTGATGAACTCATGTGAAAAAACACTGGTCTATGGTTCGGTGAACTCATGGAAGTTTGTGTGTAAATTGATGTGGCTGTTCTGGGTATCGGTTCAGATTTTGGAATAGTTATTGGAACCGTGTACGAATCCTGGAATGTCGTACATACACCTTTTTCTGAGACGTTCTTTAGATCATTATTAGTAACTTCTGCAAATTCAGGAATATTGACCGCCACAGGTACTTTCTTTTTAGAATGTGGATCAGTTTGAATATCAGTTACAATGTTCACAATTTGGCTTCCTGCATTATTTTTGTCTGTCCCTATTGGAAGATCTGCAACCGATGATTCCATGGTAGCTGATCGTATTTTATTTGAATAAGTTTCTGGATTTTCTTCTGAAGATATCTGTGTTGCACTTGGTTCTTTAGTAACAACTGACACTTTGTCTATACTTAGCGTTTCTTGTTGGTTATTCTTTACATTGTCTTTAGGTTTTTCAACAGACATTTCTTTTTCCTTAAGATTTTCTTCTGTTTTTTCGGAAGTAAGCTCCTTGTCTTCGCCTTTTTTTCTTAGCTGTATGACTACTTCGTAAGCTTCGTCTTTGAGGAATCCAGAGGCACCAATGTAGAACTTGCCTGTTTCTAGTCCTGTGTTATCAACTAGTTTAATAAATCCTCCGTCTGGCAAAGCGTTGACAGCATTTTCGCTTATCTTAGTAAATGAAGAAGTTGATGTAGAAGTGGAAGGTTGAATAGATTTGCCATCTTCTGGACATGAACTGCGTGATCTGGAAGCAATAGTGATTGAGAGTAAAAGTAACTATTTCCATTCGTAAGGGTAAGTTTTTTTATTTTATTTATATCTGATAGGCAAGCTTTTGAACACTATTTCACCCGATGGTAAGTGATGATATAGTCGAAGATATTGTTCAGGCTAACCTAGAATTACTGGCTCTCAAGGACAGCTGCGGGAACACACCGTAAGGTGTTTGGCGACAGATTTTCTACTTCGCGGTAGCTAGCCAGGCGGGCATTCGCAAAATGCCCTACAACCATGCACAATTTTACTATACAATCTCGCCTTACCTTGGAGTATTACTTGGTGGTATGTCACCTCTTTCTCCAGGACGCTGTGTAGTGATCTCTGTAAAAAAAAATAGATCAGGTATAATTGATTGTTATGATTTTTATTCAATTGTATTTAAATTACAACTGTTGTTTTGTTTGCAATGTGCCCAAGTGACGAAACTGAAAGTAAATCAGGTGGCAATAAATATCAATCATGTTTTACAGTTAGGTACAGTTCTACTCTAGTTTCCAAGGACTGTAAAGTATAGCAGTGGATGATCCGGCTGATACAGTACATCAGCCGGATCATCAGTTGATGTGCTACACACAGCTTCCCATTAAATGCCAACGCTTGGGCAAGTGGCATGGATATCGCAGTGTAAGATGACAGATTCATGTTCCAGTTCTTTCATTTCCTAATGCACTCCTCAACTACCAATACTAGCACATTTAGTGAAAGGGAAATACTACACACTAGCCACTGCAAAACCTTACTTGCATTATAAATGTAGTGCACGAAAATTAGTAACGACAGTAAATTTAAATTAATTATTTTTTATGCAAAACATGACACGATCATTATATATGCATATTTATTAATTAGTTCATTTCACAGCAGACTTGTGCGTTTAATCAAACTTTGTTTAAAACTGTGATTGTCAAGCTTTATTTATCAGTCAAACTTAAAAAACATTGTTCATTGATGAAAGATGATTGAACAAGTATCTAAGGTAACCTGACATTTTACAATAATGCATACTCGTAAAGCTAACTTAAGTGTCACTTATACAGGCCTTAGACAAAAAGTTCGTGACATTTCAGCCTTACTATTTAACAAGACGAAGACCATTTAAAACACGTTACGCCACCTGTCCCGGTTGTTGTCTTAGTATGTCTGTTATTGCATGATAGTAGAACATTTTTCGAATGTTCACCTGGGTAACTACCACACTCAAGCAAAAAAACTGTCACTGACAAACACCTAACTATGTGTTCCGAAAGCTGTTCTAGAGTTCCAATTCCCATTCTGGTTTTAGCCTATTTATCACCTTCGAACGCAACATCTCTTACCATCAGATGAGATTGTTGTCAAAGGCTAACTTAACGGCAAATAAAAAAAGTTCCATGCTGGTCGAAATATATACTTACCATTGTGTTGCTGATATTCCTTATTCATTGTGCTAGTGTTGGGACGATTGTGCTTCAGCTCGTCTGAAGTCATCTCGGAAGTGTCCCCTTCTCTGTCGTGGAAGTACATTGAAGCTATGTTGTCCCTGGTAAAGGTACAGAGTGATAAATACTGAGTAGTTTTTTAACCACCAGATTTCTGTTTCTATAACAGCATACATCACAACACAAGAACATCATTTGAAAAAGTTTTGTGGCCTCTGTTTTATGGCCGGTTGCCTACCTTTCGGCAACAGTCCATGGGAATATTCTCGTTATTAGTATACCCACGACCTTTCAGATACACAAGACATTAATAGAGTTAGAAAGCCTGTTGCGCGCCAATTTGCAGCATCCATTTTCAACATATCGACGTGAGTGATCCTCGTTAGGCCCCCGGTGGCCTTTTCGACATGATATTGAACCTTATATTCTTAAGCCGAGAAATAAATAATAATGAGGAGACACGGACACAGCTCAACACTTATGCAAGAAAGAAGACGCAGAAAATATTTTATTATATATTTATAATAACAAGTTCTTACAACTCTCAGCAGGATAAAATAAATGCCACTGTAGGTACGCCAAAAGTGCAAGAATGGTGAGAATATCAAATCTCGAACGAATCTACGACAGCTATCTATCTATGTATTTATTTGACACTACTTTCTGCAATCTGGAGGTTGTGTTGTGACAAATTAACAATAACCTTCAGATACCTATGGATTTTACATCGATTTTAATGCTGTGGCAAATTCACTTTTAATGTATGGAATACGTGAAAGCTCGTTATGCGCGGTCTATTTATTCGCGGATTCATCATTCGCGGGTGATAAATTTGTGACCCACTCTTCGTATTCGCGGTTAAAAAAGTTCTGTATTCGCGGATTTAATGATATATGACGAAAACTCTGTGCAAATTCCTACTAACGTTAACTGCAAACAATGCCGAAATTGCGAATGGAATAGAACAAGATAGAATAAGATATATTGAATACATATTCATAAGTTGCTTCAATTGCAAAACTAAGATTTAACTGAATTTTTTAGAGGCAAATTCCTAATACCACCACTAAATATCGGCCGAAATTGAAGAAGTGTTTAAAAACTGCCAATAAAATAATTATAGAGTATTATTTAGATCATGTTTTAGAGGCCTGACTATAATATAAGTAATCAATATGGTCAAAAACTCAAAAAAATATATGGTTTTTTGTACATTTTTGCCACCTCGGAACGTAACCTCCTAATCCCCTACAAATTCCATATTCGCGGATTCCGTATTCGCGGCAATGTTTACGGAACCTAACCTCCGCGAATAAGGAGTTTTCACTGTATACACAAGTGTGGCGAATTTAGTTTGTAGCGAATTAACAATAACCCGACTGTTGAAGTAGAAACATAAGGAATACATCTAAATTCTGATCTGCAATGTTATCCACACTTTTGTGTATTCTACAACAAATCAACTCATCCACTACGTTAATATGTTATGCAATTTCAACTATGCGCGATGAAAATATAGTATTTTTGTTCATTAAACTACCATCAAAGTACCTCTTTGTAGGTACATAATGTAAGTGTGAATACGTACGACTAGCACAACCGAACTATTTTATGGATACGCAATGTTACCACCAAGGTTTTCTGTCCGTTGTCCCACGCCAAAGATCAATGTTAGTTTTGTAACAACTCATTACATTATAGGTTAGCCTGAAGGAAGGAAAAGAGACGAGGTTAAAGGGAGAGGAATCGGAAATGGTTTTTTTTTATGATGAATAACGTTGGGACTTACCCATTCTCGTTAACAGTTTTGTAGACTCCTGAAACAATTAAAGTACCCATTAGTATCAGGCGGACATGTCGCTCGCCTGATGGTAAGCGTTAGTTCTATCCATCACAGTTGCAGTGTCACTCGTCGTCGTTCTACTTTACACTGCGCTTTGCTTGTCACTCCGTGACTATAGTTCTCATGTCTCGTTTGGTCAGTAATTTCACTTGCTACAGTGGTCTTCACGCCTAAACTGAATTTTGAAGCGCTCGTAGCGAAGTTGGCTTAGCTGTTCTTAACCGATCAGCAAAGTTAAGCAACGTCCGCCACGTTCACGACTTTGATGGGTGACCGCTAGTGACATTACTATTGAACGCTTCCGTGCTTCGGAGGGCGCGTTAAGCCGTCGGTCCCGGTTGTCGTCTATGCAGTTCTATCCATCCTAGGCAGTCGTTATAGCATGCTGGTAGGGCATTTTGCGAATGCCCGCCTGGCTAGCTACCACCCTCAAGTAGAAAATCTGCCGCCAAGCGCCTAACGGTGTGTTCCGGCAAAATAAGTAATTCTAGGCTACCCTGAATAACATCTTCGACCACATCATCACTTACCATCAGGTGAGATAGTGTTCAAAGGCTATCTAGCATTAAAAAAAACTTCTGCTTCAATGCAGAATATCAGACACTGCGGTGAAACCCACAAAGACGGAATTGCTGAAGAGACCTACCACCTAGTTCAAATGCAATTTAAGCGTGACCATAACATCATTACAAACACTGAATAACATACCTTCATTGAGTTGTTCAAAGGAAACTCTATTCTCACTTTTATCAGAATGTCTTGAACTAATTTTGGTACTTTTGGTCTCCTTGTCAGTACTAGAATTTTGTTTTTGTATCAATGTCAGAGATTTGGCTATGTCTTCCATTAGTTTAGAAGTTTTTTTCCTACCATCAGTTTTCGAATCTAAAATCTTGTATATGATAATCCTCTCTGCATCTGACAGTCTATCAGTTTTATCATTCCTTTCTAGTTTCATTGTGGAACTGTCCGTTGAACCAGAATCTGTGTCACTTGAGTCGTTTTGTATGACGACCGCTTCAACATTCTTTTTTGGCTTTTGATGAGTATTATCTTTAGTGGGAGGAGTGTGTTTATGTCGGGACCTGTACTCGTGGTAGCTGTCTACTTTGCTAAATTTCACATTGTTGCCAGACTTGCCCTCCTTTAAAGAGGTTGGTATAGTATGTACGGCGAGATTGCCGTCGCTTTCAGGAACTGGCATCCAGGAGTATTGGAAGTCTGTACTTTCGAATATGTCACCACTACCTGTTGTTGGAGATCTGGATTTTCTATGCGCTTTATTCTGTAAAATATTGTTTAAAAATATTATATACAAGTAAATAGTGTATCAAATCATAACTTTGAGCCCTTTAACTTAAGTTTCTTGATTTCAACAGTATATATTTACTTACTTTGCAGCTGTGTTTGCTGCACTCTTTCTCTATCTTCCTATATTCCTGCTGCAGTTTTAGCTGGCGATTGTCTTTTTGCATTTGTTGTCGTTGTTCATCCATGAAGGCAGTTTTCTGGAAAACATTCATAAATGTATTAATTAAGATTTGTTCGAAAAATCAACCTATCTCTGCATTCTCATCGATACATACAATAGTTTTATTCCCCCTGTCCTTAGGCAATGTGTTCAAAAATGAAATTGTATCTTTGTATTCTTTTTCCACATTTTGTTTCGTCACAGCAACTTTGCTTCTAATTTCTTGGATTTTCTTGTGGTGTTCTTTGTCTATACTTTGGCTGGTTGCGCTCTCCTTCATGGCTAGCGAGTAGGCGTCGTCATCAGCTTGCGATTCACGGACTACAAGTCTCTCGTCATTGAAAGGGATGTCTCGGCAGTCTCGAGTTGAATGGTTATACATGGTCACAGAAGATCTCTTAGGTGCCATTGCCAAGCCTCTGTCATTATTTCCTTTTGCTGAAACTGATATTATATTAAACGATCGTTTTAAGAACTATATTGGTTATAATAGCTTAGCCATATTTTAATGCTATTAATTGTATCTATAATGAAACCAACATTTCACAAAATGGATGGTGATGGTAGGCAAATAGATCTTTTGCTCGGTGCGTACCTAAAACTAAGTGTGCTTAAATGTCTATTCAAATAAAGTTGAAACTAAGCCACTATTGGTCTATTTCTTGCATTGTCCATTTCGCGATATGACTATTTTGTGATTATATTTTACTTATTATAGTATATTTCATGCACCGCCGCAGTATAGACAAAAAGCGAATAAAAGCTAGTTGAATAAAATTTAATAAACCATCATGGCTAATGCTTCCAAGTGGATTGAAAATGGCGATATTTGTCAGAAAACATGCAGCAGACAACACAACAACAAGAAACCAAAATGTATCTGACATAGGCAAACATGATTGTGTGACAAGTCTACGAATGATAAATTAAATAAATACAAAATAATTGCATTTCTAACAATCCGAAAATAGCTGATTTGTAGTAGGGGAGAAATCCCTGACATAACTAACGCTAAGACAGATTTTGTGTCTTGGATTATGCTTTAGTTTTGAATGTTTGGCCAACTAAACACACCAAAATAACTTGCCATTGTAATTTGTTTCCAAGGTGGTAAGGAACGCACAAACAGGCTAACACGCATGCGGCGACGCCAGCCGTGACAACCCTGTGGATGGCCCGACTGGGTATCCCGTTTAACGTGTAGGCTAATACCGTGAGTATCGTGACTTGAGCCAGTCCGGTGCGGAAGTTTCCGTACTGCTCTGTTATTTTATTCTTGTGCTAGAACTCAATGGACCCTATAGACCTAAATCATGCTGGATCTATCTCGCTCTTGAACTATAAGAATCCCTTCAGACAACTCCACGTGACCGCGCCGACTTAAACAGAGTTTAAATCATTTTGACTTAGGTCTCAGTAGATCTAATTTGCTATAGATCTAAATCTCAATATGCCTACCTCTTTGGTTAGACAAAACGCGATTAGGCACACTGCGTTTTAGATACGCATCGAGCAAACGAAATAGATCAACTGAGTACAGACATGATCTTTAAAATGAATGAATCCATAAGTTACTAAGTATTACTCATATTGTATTTCTATGGAATAGTGAGAAGCTAAAGACATACAAGGCGTATTCAAGTAAGCTTACAACATTTTGGAAAGTCTCTATTTCTTCTAAATGGACTTGTCCCTCTCAAGACTGGGCTGGGAAGTAAATCTGGATGTACTGGCTTAGTAAAATTGTTATATTTATCTGGGGTATCATTGTGAGTCAATATGTTAGGACTGCGTTTTTTATTGAGCTTAGACGACTTTTCGATTTTTTTACATTTTAAAGTTTTATTGGGCAGATCTAGACATGCAGGCTTCGTAAAATTAACATTTCCAGATGCAACATTTGGGTTAGGTAGTGTAAGAGAATGTTTCTGATTAAATTGCATGCTACTAGTGACTGTAAAGTTCATGTCATAGTGCTTGTGGAGAGAATCACTGTACGGGCAGAATCCGCAGTTGTTTTCTGCCCGCCAGGTTGGCACTGGCACCAATTCTTCATCATGCACACGACATAGATTCATAGTACCTTCTTTAGAAGCTCTTGTGCGAAGTATAGTTTGTTTCAAACTTTGCAAGTCATCTGTTTTTTTACTAGTCTGTGGAGTATTAGACTCTCGTAAACGAAGTCCCCTGTTTTGTAAATATTCTGAAACAAGCGTTAGTGAAGATTTGGAAGGAACTCTTTCTTCCTGGTTTGTATTGCCGCCACGCAGGCTGGAGGGCATTTCATCACTTAGAGCAAATAAATCCAGCCTTTTGCTTTTGTCTGATTTGCTGTCAGCATTATTGTTACTTTCCTTTACACTGCTATCATCTTTAGGCAACGCCAGTATGGGTATATTAGGTTCCCATTCGTTAGGCATCTCTTCGAGATTCCACTGGGTTGCCATGTCATTTCTAGCTACATCTTTGTCTTTTTCATCAGCATGTTTTGTTTTATTATCTTTATCAGAGCTGACAACACTAGGCTTGCTTGGGATGTCTTCAGGTTTCGACAGAAGTTTGTTTATTACTGCAACAGATTTTTCTCTGCTGATTTCATTGGCTGCTTCTCTGAAATCAAAATTATTATTTAAGTAGAATGACATTGCATAAAATGGCACAATCACGTTATAGAGCACATCAATATGGGGCTTTAGCCTATATCATAAAGAAAAGGATGCCTATACCTAGGTAAGTATACATAATGTTAAAGGTATGTAATAAGTATAAATGTATATTTATGCTATGTAATAGATTAAAGCTATTTCAATGTACTGACATCATTCATCATAGTCAGCAACCAAGTTAGTTTGCAATCACATATTTATTTATAAGTACTTTTCTTACATTATGATTTAGTTTTTATAGCTGATAGGCTAGCTTTAGACCACTATCTCACCTGATGGTAATTGCCGATGTGGACGAAGATGCTGTTCAGGCTAACCTAAAATTAATGAGATTTCAAGAACGGCTGCCAGAACACACCGCTAGGTAATTCACAACAGATTTTACTCTACTACTTTAGGGTGGTAGCTAGCCATGTGGGCATACGCAAAATACCCTATCACCATTCTATAACGATTGCTATCCTAAGGCAAAAACTGGGCCGGACCTTGCCTTTCGAAGCATGGAAGCACTTAGTAGTAATGCCACTAACGGTCAGCCATCCAAGTCATCACTGAAGACTACCTACCCTCATCAATTAAAATAAACATACCAAGGCTGAATCTATATAAAAGTGGTAGCAGAAAACCGTTTGAATAGAGGTTATAGGTTTTTCCGAGCATTCGCAAGTAGGTATAACTTTTTCCCAAATTACTAACTTTTAATTTATTGTGAGATGGAGGGTGATGGTCAATTGATGGTCAATTGACGCTCCATATGGGATGCACTAACATCATGCAATATAGACTACGGGTACATAAGAGTAATCCAAAATATCTACTCACAAAGTACGAGCAAAATACGTCTGGAAAACAAGGGGGAAGCAATAAAAATAGAGAGAGGTGTAAGACAAGGTGACCCGCTATCACCTAAACTATTCATAGCAGTGCTGCAAAACGTGTTTCATGGACTGGATTGGCAGTCTAATGGCATATGGATTGGTAACGGATACCTGAGCCACCTAAGATTTGCTGACGACATCGTAATCTTTGCTAACTCAGCGTCAGAACTCGAGCGAATGATGCAGTCTCTGAACAACAAAAGCAATAAGGTTGGCCTATATATGAACACCAGCAAAACTAAAATTCTGACAAACAGCCATGAGAAGCTTATACAAATAGATGGGAACCAGATCCAATACGTAAAAGACTATGTCTATCTCGGCAAACAATTATCATTCGACCCTGACAGTAATGAAAAAGAAATAGAAAGAAGGATTAGAAGCTCTTGGAATAAGTTTTGGTCACATAAAGAAATATTAAAGGGAACCTATGACTCAGAGCTAAAAAAGACAATAATGGATGTATGTATCTTACCTTGCCTCACCTACGCAAGCCAAACATGGGTGTACACTAACAAAGTTAGACGCCGACTACTCACAACACAACACGCCATGGAGAGAAGCATCTTGAAACTAAGAAAGATACATAAAGTCAGCAACAAAACCATCAGAAAAAGGACAAAACTAACAGATGTTCTTGAACATGCTCGCAAAATGAAATGGCAGTGGGCTGGACATGTGGCTAGAGCTCTAGACCAACGATGGACTCTCCAAATTACTAAGTGGAGAGGTCCACCGGGTATGAGAAACCGTGGCAGACCAAAAATGCGGTGGATGGATGACATTGTCACAGTGGCAGGCGAAAACTGGCTGGAGAGAGCAAAAAATAGGGAGACTTGGAAGGAGATGGGGGAGGCATATACCCGGATGGGATCAAGGCTTTAAAAAAAAAAAAAAAACTAACTAACAATAGTTTAAGAATTTTATTACTAACATATCTTTATAGAACAATATGTAAACAAAGTGTCTTGAATAAATATGCTTTATTATTATTATTTATATTATTAATTTATTGTGAGTGTATATTTTTTCTTTATTTTGAAATAATCAATTCAAAACTTTTTATGGTGTCATGCATGATACAATTTCTAACAAGAAATTAATCACTGGTATCAGTCTAAATTTTATGTTATTTTGGCTTTCACCACCCTTGAGGTAAAAAAACCCCAAAAAGAAAGAAACTTGTGAAAACTTATTATTAAATAATCTGCCCGAACTGGAAAATATACACCCCATTGAATATAGATCATCTGCTTTAAAAATGCCAGCTGTTTACTGTTATTACAAATAATACAAAAAAAATACTTTACAGTATTTATTTCATTAATCCCCAAGCTTTACCTTGCGTGAAGTTTTCTATCTAATAACTTTTTCTGGTCATCAAGTATCTGTTGCCGTTTTTTTCTTAATTCAGCTGTTGCTGCTTTTCCTCTTTTCTTTGAGGGATCTACTTTGTCTCCCTGGTCATCTGAAAATTATAATTTTTAAAATATTGTAGGTACCTAATCTGACATTATTTTATATAAAAGATCTTATTATTATATAATTATTTTGGTTTTAATACCTCCAAGGCAATAACATTCCAAAAACTCCAGAAAGCCCCAGAGCCGGACAAGATACCTAATGAAATGGAAAGGGTTTTTTTGTTTTTTATGCTTTATAGGTTAGCCTTTGACCACTATCTCATCTGATGGTAAGTGATGATGTGGTCGAAGATGTTGTTCAGGCTAACCTAGAAGAACTGGCTCTCAAGGACAGCTGCCGGAACACACCGTTAGGTGCTTGGCGACAGATTTTCTACTTGAGGGTGGTAGCTAGCCAGGCGGGCATTCGCAAAATGCCCTACCACCATGCTATAACGACTGCCATCCTAAGACGACAACCGGGACCGACGGCTTAACGTGCCCTCCGAAGCACGGAAACGCTCAATAGTAATGTCACTAGCGGTCACCCATCCAATTCATGACCGCGCGTGACGTTGCTTAACTTTGCTGATTTGTTGAGAACAGGTAAGTAAACTTTGCTACGAGCGCTTCAAGAATCTTAGAGGAAATCAGTCCTGTGCTGGCTTTTCTATGAAATCTTACAAATATGGCAAATTCCAGAAGAATGGACAGAGTGCCACATATTTCTTCTACATAAAAAAGGCCCTAGTGATGAGATTGGGAACTATCGGCCAATTTCTCTAATATCAAACTTATATAAAGTATTTGCTAAAGTGATCCTGGAAAGAATACCATTAACATGAACTAAGCCTATCCATAGAGCAGGCAGGATTCAGAAAAGACTTCAGCACAATAGATCACATTCACACAATAAAACAGTTGATACAGAAGTATAACGAATATAATAAACAAATCTACCTGACGTTTATAGATTACTTAAAGGCATTTTACAGCCTCAGGCATTAATACCAGCCTTGAACAACAAAGGGTCCAGAGCAACTATATAAGAGAAGAAATACTTAAGAGTGTATACAAATCTAGCAAGGTCAGTATTAAACTAGAATCAACAGGAGAATCATTGCCTATCAAAAAGGGTGTACTCCAAGGCATTCCTCTTTCCTCTATGCTATTTAATGCCGTATTCAAGCACATCTTTAGACAGCTAAACTAGGACAACTTAGGTCTGAACAGAATCCAGCAGCAACAGAGCAAATATAAGTAGAGAAGTTGGTCTGAAAATTAATGACAGCAAAATAAAATTGATGACAAACTCGAGGAAAATAGAGGTTATGGTAGATGGCAACAAGATTGAATATGTCAGAAATTATTTACTTAGTATTTAATCATTCCCTTTTGGGTTGCCTGCCACAGCGAAAACACTCTGACGAATTTTCTTCTAAAAAAGGAGAGGCTGACAAAATGCTAACGTGCCATGGAAAGAAGCATGCTAGGGATAAAACTCAAAGACTGAGTCAGGAACATAGACATAAGAATAAGAACAAAACTCACAGACAATCTTAATCAGATAGTCGTCCAAAAATGGAGATGGGCTGGACATATGCTACGTCTCCCCATTAACAAATGGAGCAAGCAAGTCACCCTCTGGCAACCAAGAGACGGCAAAAGAGGTAGGGGTTGTCAGGAGATGGGAAGATGACTTGAAATAGACAGCGGGACCATTCTGGTTTAGAGTAGCAAGGGACAGGACACACTTTTGTGGGATGTTAACTTTTTTTTGTCTAGGTATCCCTACTTCTTGTATTGCAAGTGTGAGACATCTGAGACTTAAGCCTCTTCCTCTGCAATGTGATGGGCCTGGCATCCAAATGGTGAATCCATGAAATACTTACTAATTAATCTCATCATTGGTTATTATTATCATAGTATGATTGTACTACCTTTACAATACCAGGATCCCAGTTTATACGGATGCTGGAAAAGCCAGTAGCTCAGTTTGTACACAATAGGAGATATGTATAATTTAAATTAAATAATATTGTTGCCTTACTGGTAAACCAATTATCTGCACTTTTTGGCCACATTGACTTAGAAATTCAGATCTATGCAATTTTTTCACCTCCATCATCTCGTGATACAGAATATATGAACATGGTTGCCAAGATATCCAGTTTAAATAAATTCACAATTGTATGAAAATAAAACTTGTAAAACAGCATAAGTCGTACTCATTGACTAACTTTATTAAGGTGGTACAGGTAAACATATATTAGTATCAATATCTGGTTTTGGTCTAATAGAGTCCAAAAAAGTAACATAGTTAACTGTATTTTAAATTAATTCATAATTTTAAACATAATCATAGTATAAAATTACACTAAATGATGAAAAATTATTCCGGTAAAACCAGTTAACCTTAATAAAATAGGTATTTTTGAAGTAAATATTGCCAAAAGTATTAGTTTCTATTCACAATTTGCTTTAAAGTAATTTACTAAACGTATAAAAGCTAAAATCAGCTTTCTGAAGTCAATGAAACAGAAGTTAAAATACATTTTCTAATTACAGGTAAAACCAATTAACTGCAATTAAATCATAATGTCCATGCTGACTGACCATTATAGTCTTTGTAAAATCGAAGTCAACTCATGTCACAACTATGTTACTCATAATTTTGATTATTATTTGAATAACTTAAGATAGCTTGCCAAAATGAAAAACTATGGTGTTTTTGTTATTCTAATAACAATAAAATGGTATCAATTTTTGTTTTACACTACATTTGTTAAATACCCAGCTAATGAATTAGCTGTGATGCCTTTTAAATTTTGGGACTAAAAGCAGAACTAACATTTAACACTACTCCATACCATTGTTTTATCATGTAAATTACCTTGAAACTTGATTTCAGAAGCGTTTTTAAGACTTGCACCAACATTCTGAATTCCTTGAGCGTAATATTCTTCAAGCCGTTTGACTAGACGTTCCTGACGTAGCAAATATTCTTTCTGTTTCTTTGAATCTAGTTCGATGACCTGTCGCACCTTCTCAAGTTTGGCTCGCTGTCTTATTTTTTTAGCGATGTCTTTCGACTGTTCTCTGACCTAAAAATTCACCATTGTAACTTTTCGCCACTTGACAATTTTAATAAAATGTATGCAATTAAATTTAACCAAACCTGTTGAAATCTCAGTTTGCGCCGACGTAGGAATTCATTTGTTTGCAAATCGTCGGCTTCAGAAGTCATGCTGACATTGGTTCTGACACCAAAAAGTCTAATGAATGATTAAGTTTTATCGGTTCAGTCAATAGCGCGAAATAACTTGCAGCTCCAAACAAAAGATCTACAAGTAAAAAAAACAATTCAAATTTCAAAGAAAGGAATCAAGGCAAAGTAAGTTTTTCAAATCAAAGTCAAACCAACGTTCTTCGTCATTCGACGGCGTTTTTGACAAGTGACATTGACATTATAATATTTGTACTATTCATTTTATAGGGCGTTCGGATAGCCTATCGGTGCCAAAAATAACACTCACAAACGCTAAAAATGATCACACGGGCCGTTCGTTTTGGGACTTCGTGAGCAAAAATATCGTTTTCGCTCACCGTTCGGATAGCTTTGAAAACGCTACAAATGACAGAGAAAAGTGATATTTTTGACCCATGTCGTAACGTGGGATCGTTGTGATCGTTTTTTGACAACTGCTGGTTTGACAGTTGTATTTGGCGCGATTGAAGAGTTTCACAAGTTTATTACCTAAATAACTAGCAGAAGCCATTAACAAAGAAATAATAATATAGGTACCTACTTTTTTGTTAATTTTAGGGATTGATTCCATATTTCGTACTGTGCAAAATGGTTAAAACATTGTCATTGTCAAAGTATGTTTTAAGCCGTTCGGATAGCATGCAGTAATTGGTGGTCAAAAATAGCAAAAGCTTCTATCCGAACGCTAATACACAAATGCCACTTTCGAAACTGCTACAAACGCAATCGAGCCAAAACGAACGCACTATTAGGGTGCCATTTGAAGTTAAATTCGACAAAAACGATAAAAACGATCACACTCTCAAAAAGTTGTTCCAGATGGGTCTTGGCATTATTTTCGCCATAAACGCAAAGGGTGCATACCATTTGAAGTTATATTAGCTAAAAACGCTAAAAACGATCACACTCCTAAAAAGTTGTTCCACATGGGTCTTGGCGTTATTTTCGCCATAAACG
This sequence comes from Plagodis pulveraria, assembly GCA_963890685.1. Classification (NCBI taxonomy): domain Eukaryota; kingdom Metazoa; phylum Arthropoda; class Insecta; order Lepidoptera; family Geometridae; genus Plagodis; species Plagodis pulveraria. Next base: position 11,818,209 of record OY982950.1, read on the forward strand.
CTATGAGGCTACTGGAACAGTTTGAATTCCCTACATCTAATGTCAAAAGTAACAGAAGTGGCAAATTTTAGTGGCATTCTTAGCGTTCTTATCCTAAATGGAACAGAGGATGACAGTTACAAACGATCACAGTGATGATCACAACCACAGACGCAGAATGTGATCAAAATTATCGAAATTAACGTTCTTAGCGACTAATGAAACATACCCTATGAAGCTGCTGGAACAGTTTGAATTACCTACATCTAATGTCAAAAGTGACAGAAGTGGCAAATTTTAGTGGCATTCTTAGGGTATGTTCCATTACTCGCTAAGAACGTTCATTTCGATAATTTTGATCACATTCTGCGTCTGTGGTTGTGATCACTGTGATCGTTTATAACTGTCATCCCCTGTTCCATTTAGGATAAGAACGCTAAGAATGCCACTAAAATTTGCCACTTCTGTCACTTTTGACATTAGATGTAGGGAATACAAACTGTTCCAGTAGCCTCATAGCGTTTATGGCGAAAATAACGCCAAGACCCATATGGAACAACTTTTTGGGAGTGTGATCGTTTTTAGCGTTTTAGCGAATCTAACTTCAAATGGTATGCACCCTTAGCGTTCTAATCCTAAATGGAACAGGGGAGAACAGTTACAAACGATCACAGTGATCACAACCATAGGGTATGTTCCATTTGTCGCTAAGAACGTTAATTTCGATAATTTTGATCACATTCTGCGTCTGTGGTTGTGATCACTGTGATCGTTTATAACTGTCATCCCCTGTTCCATTTAGGATAAGAACGCTAAGAATGCCACTAAAATTTGCCACTTCTGTCACTTTTGACATTAGATGTAGGGAATTCAAACTGTTCCAGTAGCCTCATAGCGTTTATGGCGATAATAACGGCAAGACCCATGTGGAACAACTTTTTGGGAGTGTGATCGTTTTTAGCGAATCTAACTTCAAATGGTAAATGCACCCATAGACGCAAATGTGATCAAAATTATCAAAAATAATGAAATTAGCTTCAAATGGAGTAGGCCCTTAGTTTCACGAAACGAATACTATACGTTCAATAAATATGATGAAATGAATAATTCTAAATCATCGATATATGAAAAATATCTATGCCATAAAAACTCTAAATTCATTGTTCTCAACTGGGCACCTGGTTGTAAACAAAAATGAATTATATGCTTATATTATATGTAATACTAGCGGCCCGCCCCGGCTTCGCACGGGTATTTAACAAAAAAATATAAAATATTAATTCATCACCCTTCTATTTGAGGCAGGTAACTGAGAAAAGAAAATAATAGATAATGTTTGTATATAAATATTTTAATGAGCCTTTATTTATATATTTTTTTGTTATGTTTTTTTATTATGTTTTAAATTTTTTGTTTTATTTTAGTAATAAACTATCCTAAGTCCTTCCTAGTGTCTCAAACCATTTCCATACCAAATTTCATCCTAATCAGTCCAGTAGATCGGTTATCGCGCAAAACCATTACCCTCTTTTTGCGCAGTTGGATAAAAACTATCCTATGTCCTTCCCCGTGTCTCAAACTACTTCCATACCAAATTTCATCCTAATCCGTCCAGTAGATCGGTTGTCGCGCAAAACCATTAACCTCTTTTTGCGCAGTTGGATAAAAACCATCCTATGTCCATCCCCGTGTCTCAAACCATTTCCATACCAAATTTCATCCTAATTGGTCCAGTACATCGGTTATCGCGCAAAACCATTAACCTCTTTTTGCGCAATTGGATAAAAACTATCCTATGTCCATCCCCGTGTCTCAAACTATTTCCATAACAAATTTCATCCTAATCGGTCCAGTAGTTTCAGAGCCTATTCAATGCAAAAAAACAAACAATCAAATCTTTCATCTTTATTATCTTTGTTTAGACGACTGCAAGGGTGGTTTTCAAATAAAATGGCCTGTTGCTTAGACTATGTATGTCAATGCATTCGGTGTTTCATTCTCTTCATTTTCTATAAACGTACGTTCGGATACATGGTTTGTAGCAAAAAATATAAGGTAAAATACGTACGCCGGGAACGACTGGCCACATTGGGCCAGGCCGATCCGTAGAAATATCGAGCGCGGGCCAAAGTGGGCCAGCCGATTTGATGTAACCTTATTTCCAATAAACTGAATATTAGAAAATTGTTGATAAACCTATAGATAATGAAACGAATTAAGTAAATATAGTATTTACTTAATTTGCAGTTATTTGAAAGTAAATACTATAAAAATCTATTTCTTGTCAACAGTGAATAATTAAAAAAATCAATCTGAAAGACTGAATCGTTCCATTTAGTAACTTTTTAATATGGTTTTTACACAAATAAAATTACTTGTTTATTCATTTGTTTATTGAATTAACAAAATTATATTATTAAAAAAAACAGCCTTAAGATTAATCATAAATACGCGAAATTTTCTCGGCGAAACATCCATTACGTCACTTTTGTGGTAGTAAAACTGTAAAAATTATCTAACGACCGAGATACAGTTTTCGAACTAATTATTACTAATATTTTTTGAATAGTTTTTTTATATCTACCTTAATCCATATTCGAAAATATGTGTCCTATAAAAAAGTTTAAATAAATTTAAGGTGTAACTAGGTATGTACATGTGATTAATATGAGATTTAAAAGTTAATTAAGTCGATCTATATCTATATATTTGAAATAAACTATTTGTATTAGTATATTTGTATAATATTTAACAGAACGGTAAAATAAACGCAATTTGTTAAAGAATCCTTTTTTTTTAACTCGTGTAGTTTCGAAGTAATGTCAATCAAACACTTTCCTATGAAATAAAATTCTTAGAAGAGTATCCCATCTACAAAATGCGAGGCATTTTCTGACCAATATCATATGAATTCACAAGTTGTAAGCTTATTAAAAAAAGTAAGACTTGATCCACTGAAACTCATTCCTGGGTCACTTTGGATCAATGCATGGGTTACTGTGAAATCAACTGGGGTACACTCGATTTAGAGTTAGTGTACACTTCATTTATTTCATCGTAAAATATATTTTTTTATGTTATTGTGACGGAACAAGCACGAGGCCAAACTGATGTAAAGCGGTATCCTCTGCCTATAACAGATGCATTTCATCACAAATGACGAACTGCACTGCGCCCATCACCTTGAGACATACTTGTTAAGTCTCATTTGCCTGTAACTTCACTGGTTCTCAAGGACTGCTGCCGGAACACACCGTTAGGTGCTTGGCGACAGATTTTCTACTTGAGGGTGGTCGCTAGCCAGGCGGGCATTCGCAAAACGACCTTCCACCATGCGGTGAAGCTCAAGCCCGTGGCGGGATTCGAACTATGGACCTGCTGCGCAGCAGTCCATAGCCAATGCCACTGAGCCATCACTGCTTCAAAAACTTAGATCAAAGCAACATTATAGAATAAAATCTGAATTGAAAACAAAAGTAAACACTTATCAAGAAACTTAAAATAAAAACAACACATTGAACAAACTCCTTGGATCTTTCATTTAAGATAGGAGTCACTAACGTAAATATATATTAGAAAAATCAACTTGGAAGGTGTACATGCTTTGCTTTTTCTTCACATTGCTATACTGATCCGCTGTAACCCAAATCGGAATGATCCATTGTAATCAAAAGACGGATAATCAATTTTAAAAAATCTAAAAAAAAAACCGTCACTTCCACTCCCATATCGATATATTTTCCTACTAATATAAGAAGTACTAAACATGACAATATATCCTATCACTGTGATTTTTACATTACTTGATGACAACAAAAAATTAAAAGACACAAGAAAATATTTAGATGCTTGCCAGTTGACAGAAGTGTCGTAGTGCATCCTCTCGCCTCGATAGCGCGTGGGTGACTGTCGTAGCAGAGGGCAATATACTATGAGAGCGGTATTCAAAAATTTGTTTGGGTGCGTACGCGCAATAACAGCAAGGTGATCGTGGCTACTTGATCCATAGCAAGGTTATATACTTCGTGTTCCGAGGAACTGTTCGATTTACTACCTGCAGCTCAATTTCGCCATCGGACGTCTCGACAAAGAATGATGTTTCATCAATTTCATGTCGACGTCTGGAAGTCCACAACTTTGCGATTTTCACGGCATTTTCAACCTCGCACTGCCACAATATGGAACCAGCTGCCAGGTGCAGTATTTTCGAACGAATACGACTTAGGGGCCTCCAAGACGAGAGCATATTCCCTCCTCAAAGGCCGGCAACGCATCCTCGATACCTCTGGTGTTGCGGATGTTCGTGGGCGACGGTGATCACTTACCACCAGGTGAGCCGCATGCTCGTTTGCCCTCATATCACATAAAAAAAAATAGGACCCCGAGATCCACTGTGACCCATGCGCCCTAATCATATATAAAAAAGTCCTTATAATTAAGTAACGTTCACGGTCCGCTTATATGTATCGCTACTTAATAGAGGTTACGAATCAAAACCTCAAATTATTTCCAGCAAAGATTTTATATGAAATATCACAAATATTCCCGATTTGTTTCTTTAAAATTATAACAAACATTTGAAAACCAACTGCAGGATAAGTATAAAGATATAAATTCGTTACTTGCCAGTTAATGAACTGTTTTTATTGGAACAATTTTCTAGGACCATGTTACCTCGCAACACAATTTAACAGCATGCGCCAAAAACAACCGGAGACGAGAAGGCGGAGTATTTAGATTAGAACTAATGTTCCTAAGACTAGAAACAGGGCACAGAGTACAAGGCTTTTTTTGTTTTCTAGTACTAGTTTTTATCGTTAAATAAGAGGAAATTCCACCACGTCCGTTTTTTGAGGACAAATTTTAAACCCATTTCAATATTTAAATTTTTTTGTAAACAATAAAATTAAATTTTAATTGAAAATAACATTTATGCTTTGATTACGTAAACATTTATTTAAATAAACGTTATTAGGGGCTTTTCAACGAACTGTAAAATTAATAAGGTGTAGGGTGGACATCCTATATTGTGCTTCACCAATAAACATTTTCGCCCATATTAAAAATAAAATATGAATTACAATTGATGTCATATTTTATTATGTAATAATTTATAATTTCTCTGTTGGAAACTCCTAGAATTGAAGTGTAATAAGATTGCTGAGAAAATTATTGTCGAAGGGGGCTGAAAGAACATTCGGGAGGTGTTTTTTTTTTTGAGAAAACATTTATGGTCTGTGTCTAAGACTATAGGTATCTAGACCACATTAATTAGTCGTCACCCACGGAGTACACGAGCGCGGGGGTAGGTCGACAAAGGGGATCATGAGATGTGCGGGCGGCAGGCGTGCGTTACATGGTACGTATAAAAGGTTAAAATGTGCATTGAATAGTCTGATATGTGACGTCATAGTCATCAAGGTTGTATTTTTTTAAGAAAATCAATTCATGATTTAAAAGGAACAATAAACTAGGTATGTGGGTTACAAAATAAATAAGTAGGTAATAATCTTTTTATAACTAGATTTGGGCAAGACACTTATAAAATTATGATAATTATAATGAAATCATATTTTTTTTATATATATTTATTTTTGCAATAACGCAAGCTCCTCGGATTAATTTTGTAAAAACAAAATCTTCGACAACATCCACACTTACCAAAATTTACAAGTTGTGGGATAGTGCATAATTACGTCAGGTACCTACCTGCATTAGCAACAAAAAAAATTACTTTATGGTTTTGATAGTATTCTTATTCTTAAAAAAAAATGAAAATCTATAACCCAACTGAAACGCAAAAAGTAGAATATATATACCTATTTTTTTTAATTTTATTATGTACATATTCTACTTTTTTCGTTTCAGTTGGGTTATAGATTTTCTATAACATTGAACTGTGAAGTTGGTGGTTCGAGAGGTTGTCGGATGCGCCTACGATAGAGTGAAACGTTCCATTCGTATAATATGTTCTTTAATATAATACTGTCACACATCGCATTCACACAATACTAAAAAGCAACTGCTTCATATAACTATACTTACATAGCTTACGTTATAATAACATTAATATAAACTTTATATTCTTACCAAACTATTGTACAACATTTTCCTTATGTTTAAACTATAATAATCAATTATAGAATAAATATAAATCAAACTCAAACAAAGCATTTCATGAGTACAGTAATAACTTATTATCAAGTAATCGGAACAAAATTGTTGTAAGGTAGGTGGGGCACACTAAAAGTTTTGCACATCTAGCTAATCGGAACTATTTGAATTTCGGAGGTTATATTTTTTGTAACTTTTAGTGATATAAAAAAAAATTGGCGGGAAATCATTTGTCAATTGTTTTTTTTCACACATCAAAGTTCTACGTACGCAACGAAAAGGGAATTAAGACGATAAGATTTTAGAGCGATTATTTTTTTATGATTTTAAAAGTTCTCTCTCTCTCCGCAAGACTTTGCCGCTCGTCTTCAAAATGCTTTTGGGAGAGAAGCACCTTGTTTGAGCACCGTGAGGCGATGGTTTGCTGAATTTGAGAGAGGTTGGGTTTCTTTACACGACGAATTTCGCGAAGGGCGGCCTTCAACTGCCGTCAACGAAAATAATGTGGCTACTGTTAAGCGGCTAATTGAAGAAAACCCGCAGATTACCTATGAGACAATTCGAGGACTATTGGGGATTGGTATGAGCCAAATTCAGGAAATTTTACACGAAGAATTTAAAGTTCGGAAACTTTGTTGTCGTTGGATCCCTCATGAACTGACAGCGGAGCAGAAGCGGGCTCGCGTGGAATGGTGCTCACAGATGCTACTGAAGTACTACCATACTACCACGGACATTCTTATGCTGTTTATGAAATTGTCACAGGAGACGAAACGTGGATTCTGAAGATCTGTGAAAAACAGTCAACAGTGAATGGGTGTTTTAAAATGAGAACAGGCCAACAAAACGAGAAACGTTGGTAAAAAAATATCGCGTTTTTTTCTCAGCTACGGGTCCCATCTGCACAGATCAAGTGTGTTAATGTCTACAATTTTTTTACCCAGGGTGTTAAAAAAAGTTCGCGAAAGACGAACAAAAAACCGCGTTCTCCTACATCATGACAACGCAGCAGTCCTTGAGAGCCAGTGAAATTACAGGCAAAATGAGACTTAACAGGTATGTCTCAAGGTGATGGGCGCAGAGCAGTTCGTCACTTGTGATGGGATGCATCTGTTACGCTGGGCCTCGCGCTTGTTCCTTCACAATAACATAAAAAAAAATAACGCTTCTTCACACACAGCCAAAAAAACAAAGTCATTTTTAATTTCCGAAAAGTACAACTCTTTACCCATCCTGCACATAGCCAACCTAACACCCTGTGATTTCTGTATTTTCCCCAAAATAAAAATTTGATGAGAGGTTTCACTTTTAGCAACTCCGAAGAGGCAGTGATAGCGTTCAATCAGCACGTAGAAAACATGCCTTCAGATCTGTGGTCCTCCTGTTTTAAAAATATGGTTCGATCGCATGAAAAAATGTTTATTGCCGTGGTACCATCCATACCATACCAAAAGAAACGTCTAATGGTACCACGGCAAATGAACTTAAAATGTAAAGGAGAGTTACGCAAAACTTATAGTGTGACCTAAGTACGTTTACCTACTGTATTCTGTAAAGGTGTAACATCAGTATCTCAACTTTATACCTAAATAGAGCAAATTTTGAACAATGTGAAATCACAAAAAGTTTTGTTCTATTTTTATTTGCTACTAAATAAGGGTGTGAATTTCATTTTAAAATCTGGAGTGGCTCCTCAATCCATATGGACATATATTATCAATCCAACTGAAACTTAAAAAGTAGAATTATGTAACAAAAACATTGATATAACATTGAACATATACTGTAGTCCGCTTAACAAAATGCAATGAAGACAGTAAATCACTAAAACCACAAAATTAGAACGTACTGTCAACACAGCCATCGTAAAATAATATGAAAATTATAACAATACTTAGCCGATTCTACACCAATTCTCTAAATTTAAATTTTTCTTACCTATTTCAATGTGAACAGAATATGAGCTATATAATTCTCTTCACAGTAAAATTCACATCCGTGTAACACTTAGAATGGTCATTCTAAGAATAGGATTATTCTTTTTAATTGTAGTTAATTTTGCATGGTTTATTCCAGAAATCGAATTAGATAATACAAATATTATTTTTTTGGATAAAAATAAAATCCCCTTAACCATTTACCTATACAAAGTTACGGACCTCACACTAATGTGAGTTCCGTAACTTTGTATAATAATCTAATCAGGATAGGAAAATGAAGATATTTAAAAAATCAAGCACAATAAAATCGATGGCCCTTGTTTTTATGTAACCTTATCAATTTACTTTTTACCAGCGTTAAACATACTCTAATTGAACACAAAAGTTAATCTAAATGAATTAAAAGTAATAACTCCAACCATTACTTGATTGGTCAGCCACTTAACACTTTGCCGAAATTCCCCTTTATTGAGGTAAATTCCAAATATATACTGCCTTATCGGATTTTGCAGGAAATAGTTCAAAATTTTGAAACTAATGCCAATGGTTGCTCGAGTATTTGCACAATTGGCCACAGCGTTGTAAGTGGACAGTAATAAAATAAAGACTGGCATTCGGGAGCGTTATACGAATTTGGATTTGAACTTGAACAGAATAAGAATTGCCATAATTAAAGGAATTTTCGGCTTGGATATTTGTATTGAATCCACAGCATTATTACAATATAACTAAGATAAACATTATATACCACACCCACTCAGAAAGCGTCTCATTACTCGTTCAAAAATATGTTATAGTGTTCTTCATTTCTCCCTTATAAAAGTACGACGACGATACGGGAAAGTTGTATTGATTTTCATTCCTTCACTCCGTAGCAGTGAAGGAATGTTGTATGAAAATCCATACCTGCCCTAGTAGCGTTCATATGTTTTTTAGCTTGCTAACACAAAAAAATACAATCTCAAAAAGGTTTTATATCAAATAATTTGAAAAAAGAGGTGTGATTTTTATTTGTAATCGATTTTTAAAAAAAAGGTTAGCAACCTTTTTTTGCACTACGAGAAAAAACAGCGCGGCTATTTGTTGCTTAATTAAATTTTGATTTTTATTGAATTGATATTTTAACAGTACGTTTTTAATTATTCTAAATAATTTTCCAAAATGCCATCTGTTAGTGAAAGTGACGATTTTACAATGATGACGCCACCACAAATAAGAAATGCAGCTCAAGAAGTCATAAAGAACTTACTGTCTGAGAAATCTCGAAATAAGTACGAGAAAACTTATAATGATTTTATTTTCCTCGTATGTGTAGTATAAAGTAAAGTATAGTATGTATCACTCGGGAGAAAGTTCTATTTCTGTTCTCGAGTTGCCTTTAAGCCCTCCGCTGCGCGTTGGGCTTAAACAAACTCTCGAACAGAAATAGATCGTTTTCTCCCCTCGATGTACAATGTACTATTATACCACACCCACTCAGAAAGCGTCTCATTACTCGTTCAAAAACATGTCATTAAGTTCGTCATTTCTCCCTTATAAATGTACGGCGGGGAAAATTATATGGATTTTCTTCACTTCGTAGGAATGGAGCAAAGGAATGTTGTATGAAAATCCATACCTGCCCTGGTAGCGTTCTTTTGTTTTTTAACTGCTAACATAAAAACATACAATCTCAAACAGTTTTATATCAAATAATTATAAAAAAGAGACGTGATTTTTATTTGTACTCGATTTTCAATGAAAGGAGGTTGTTGGCAACCTTTTTTGCACTACGAGAAAAAAAGCGCGGCAATTTGTTATGTTTGGTTAAATTTTGTTTTTTAACAGTAGTTACACTTTTAATTATACATAATAATTTTCCAAAATGTCATCTGAAATGGAAAGTGATCTTCAATAGAAAGTGACGATTTTATAATGATGACGCCACCAGAAATAAGAAATGCAGCTCAAGAAGTCATAAAGAACTTACTGCCTGAGAAGTCTCGAGATAAGTACGAGAAAACGTATAATGATTTTATTTTCCTCGTAGGTGTAGTTTAAAGCACAGTGTATCACTCGGGAGAAAGTTCTATTTCTGTTCTCGAGTTGATAAAAGTTGTTAAACAAACTCTCGAACAGAAATAGATCGTTTTCTCCCCTCGATGTACAATGTACTATTGTATAAGTATAAAATTTACGATGAAATAGAATAGTTTAAAACTGTAAATTTAATTTGTAGAATTGTTACTATTTCTTTTCGATTGGGTATATTATTTATGCTCTCTATAAATTCATATCATCTGTGAGATTATATTCTGTTCCCCTCCTATCTGAATCTGACACATAAAAATTGAACTAACTTTTTTATTCTCTAGGAGGGTGCGGACCCATTGGAACAGACAAATATACAGGGTTATTGGAAAAATGCTAACAACCTCTTAGTTGAATTCTGTTGGTCCTAAAAAACATGTGCTTGTGACGGAATAAGCATGAGGCCCAACTAATGTTAAAAATCTCTTGTGCATGTAATTTGTTATTTCATATATTATTTTACTTCCATAGATGTTAATATTCAAATCTCTATTCAAAGAGAGCTTGTGGGTTACTACATTATTTAGTACAAAACCTAAACATCTGTCAGACAAAACCTTATTTTTTCTAGTAGTCCTCGTATTAAATGACAATGCTTACTCCGAGCTAAGAGCGCTTGCCGTGGCAACACTGGACCGCGCCGCGCACCCTTTGGATAGAATTTTGAATATTTATATCGACGAAAGTAATAAAAAATAAATAGTTAGAAATAATATATTAAAGGCACAAGAGACTTTTAACATAAGGTGCGCTTCATGCTTGTTCCGTTGCAAAAAAATATACATATATGTTTGTTAGGACTAAAATAAGTCAACTCTAAGAGGTAGTTTTTGAAGCAGTTATGGCTCAGTGGCATTGGCTATGGACTGCCGCTCAGCATGTCCATGGTTCCATGGATCCCGCCGCGGGCTTGAGCTTCACCGCATGGTGGGACCGCATTTTGCGAATGCCCGCCTGGCTAGCGACCACCCTCAAGTAGCAAATCTGTCGACAAGAAGCTAACGGTGTGTTCCGGCAGCAGTCCTTGAGCCAATTACAGGCACATGAGCCTTAACAACTATGTCTGTGATGGGCGCAGTGCAATTCGTGACTTGTGACGAAATGCATCTGTTATAGGCAGAGGTTAATCCGCTTAAAATCAGGTGGGTCTCGAGCCTCGAGCTTGTACCGCCACAATAACATAAAAAAATTAAAATAAATTGCATTTTTCCAATAACCCTGTAGAACATACTAGGTACTTACATCATCATCAGCCGGAAGACGTCCACTGTTGCACAAAGTCCTTCCCCATTGGTACTTACACACACTCCCAAAATTGCACCGTCTATACTTGTAGAATTGGGTTTTTTTTTATGCCTGATAGGTTCGTCTTTGACCACTATCTCACCTGATGGGAAGTGATGATGTGGTCGAAGATGTTGTTCAGGCTAACCTCGAAGGACTGGCTCTCAAGGACAGCTGCCGGAACACACCGTTAGGTGCTTGGCGACAGATTTTCTACTTGGTATAAATATTTTGCATCACTGTCCTTTGGACGTCTATGCATATTCCATATTTATCAAATTATAGGTTTATGGGATAGACCTTACCTTACTGCTATGAAGAAATATCGTCTTCCATTTTAACGATTCTCTAACTGCCATCTTATGTAATTTCAGTTATCATATGTCTGGTAAATTTTAGATTCAGATGATCCATTCAGTCAGAAAGTACATTATGATTATGTTGCAAGTGCAACACAGTAGTGCCGTAAGTACGTTCAAGTTGAATATGAAACACTGGAACTTTATTGCAATAATTATAATTTATTTATATATTAATAATTATAATCACACTGAAAGGGTAGATTAAATAACAACTACAAGTACAAGCTTACTCTAAACTCTAATTTCAACTCTTGTTTTGTGGCTTTTGCGGACACCACCACAGTCTCGCCAACGACACGTAGCTAGATAGACCTAAACTCTAATTATATACAAAAACGATAGGTCATAAGTATATAATTGGGGGTAGTACGGCGGGCATCAATATTATAAGAAAGTACATAACAGTGATATTGATAAAATCGGAAACTCACGATAGATAATAGTTTAGTAATTATTTTTAAAATAAATAAATTAAGTAAAAGCAAACTGGTGGTATCACTTCAATAAAATTCCTCCATTTGGGGTTTTTAATTCCGAAGAGTGAAAGGAAGGACAGAGCCCTGAGTGCAGCGAGGAATTCAAGCAAGCTGACCCAAAATGAAGACAGTTTTATTCCGTAGGAGAACAATTTCTATTTTACATCTGGGAGAATATATTAGTGAGGAGATTTTTCAAATCGGTTCAGAAGTTTTTAATTTTATTCGTTACAATCAAAAATACAAATCTTTCCTTTTTATAATATTAGTATATAGTAGTGTAGATACAAGGAACATGACATTTTTGTGTATTGTTCTTGTTAGGTTAGGTGGTTTCAACATTTATTCGCGGCTTGATAGGTTATCCAATCCCTGGATGGATTAAGCATTTTTTGGTAAATCCTCTACGGTATCTACAAGTTTTCATACATTTTGAGGTTCCGAATTCAAATCACATTATCGAACAGGGGGTTATAATGACATACTTATAATGACTACCCATGTAGAACAAGCATTGGAGAAGAAAGAGAGAAAACGTTCTTATTTGGTTCGAGAATATGTGCATATCCATGGTTCTAGAATATGTGCATCATAGATAATGAGAACAATAGAATTTCATTCATAAAATGGACGATAACGTCCACGCGGATGTCAAGGGGTTGACTGTTCAATTGTCAATTCAGTAAAAAACAAAATTTAACAAAACAAAACCTATTGCCGCGCTTTTGACACTTAGGCCCACTTGCGCCAACGAGGAAACGCGAGTTAAACACGAATTAAGTCAAATATATATACAAAAACCAAGTTAACCCGCCTTTAACTCTCGAATTAGCGTTGGCGCAATAAGCACTTAGAGTTTTAGACAACATCATGAGTATCTTACACATGATATGGTGTCTTGCCAAATGACCCGTAATTTATGAGTAACACTTGCTTTTTACGTGTTTACTAATACAGGAATCCGTACTTATCTAAATTCCGTCCTAAACAAAGCTTCCACATTTGTTTATAAATTCCTAAGACGTTAAAGTGACGTTATCAAATAAAGCCTAATTAAACGAGAATTAAGATTTAACTTTTCAAATGCCGTTAAATTTGACATAAGAATATTCTTGAGTTTAACTTGAGAGAAAACTACAAGCAATATTTACTCGATTAAATAATTATGTCCAATGTCAACATTAGCTAAAACTATTTAACGAGACATAATCGCGATCGATAAAAACATCTAGGCACATCTATTATATTTGCCTCAACTTTAGATAAACTTTACGAAGATTTTTTGTGTGAATTCACCGTTTGTTAATAAATATGTGTAAGAAAAGCCAGCTTGCAAAAAAGCATGGCCATGACATCCTCCTCCTCGCTTCGTTCTCCTCATTACTGAGGGTCGTGATTACCCCGCTTCTATGGAGTAGTTTCGTCTTGACGGTGTCCGCCACTTATGCCTATCCTTGGCGTCATGGAGTGTATCGTGTAGATTGGAGTCCAAAGCGGATTGGGTCCGACCATCTCAATGGACTACGACCCCTTGGGTGCTTACCATAAACCTTGGCAGCAACAATGAGCTGCTCCATTTATCAATAAGGAATGTTTGTTTAATATTTCTAAGCCTATTTTTTTTTGTCTAAAGTGTTTTAATTGTTACTGATTCTAATTACTATCGGCCTTTAAATAGTACATTTAAAAAAATATGTATAAGGTCTTATTAACAGATACGTAGATACCTATAGGACGTTATACTCGTAAATGCGCTAGAAGTGAGTTTTGACCTTTTTTTTTGGGTATTGCTTTAGTCTAGGTATGTAGGTAGTTTCTAAATTGTTTCTTGACAAAAACGTGGTTGGTCTTTGGGTCATTATTACGATTAGTTATAGCTCAGTATTAGTAAGAATACTTTGCTTGTGCTACAATCCGTGGGCGTATAGCCTAAACCAGTTAAATAAGTATCGATCCTAGAGAAGAGTGATTTTAATTTTAAATGTAAAGTGTTTATACATTTGTTTCAATGAAATGAAAATACATACAACAAATATATACTTACGTAAAATCTAAAGAAATTGTCATCAAACTATGCTGTTTAGTGAAAATATTTTTTAAAGTAGGTAAGTACATTTTTTTTAAATAACCAATAAAAATATATTTATCTAGTAACCCTTAAATCATGAAGTGGGTGGTGGCAACCCTAATACTCTGACAGGCAAAGTGCAGATGGCCAAGGGCACAGATTAACCATATGTTGGCCAAGGGCCAAGGCCACCACAAATAGAAACAAGGTTTCGTTCACCCCAGAGGTCGGAAAATGTAATAATAAACCTCGTCCAACCACGTTTTTGTCAAGAGGAAATGTAGAAACTACCTACATATCTAGACTAAAACAATACCTACAGAACATGTCAAAACGCACTACTAGCGCATTTACAAGTATAACGTCCTATAGGTACCTACGTATCTATTAATAACACCTTATAATTTTTTTTAATGTATTAATTTAACGCTGATAGTGATTAGAATGCATGGTGGTAGGGCATTTTGCGAATGCCCGCCTGGCTAGCTAAGTGGCTACCACCCTCAAGTAGAAAATCTGTCGCCAAGCACCTAACGGTGTGTTCCGGCAGCTGTCCTTGAGAGCCAGTACTTCTAGGTTAGCCTGAACAATTTCTTCGACCACATCATCACTTACCATCAGGTGAGATAGTGGTCAAAAGCTAACCTATCAGGCATAAAAAAAAAAAAAAGAATCAGTAACGATACACCTAAGACTGGTCGAAATTCTGTTGGCACCAAACTAAAATTTTGTAAAATATGGTTTAGAAATACCAAACTAAAGGAATGTTCCTTATTCTGGTGGCGCACTTGTTAGTAATCTCTCAGAAACGTACCTTCGACGATTGGGAATATCTACAAAAAGGTGGGCGCGGTTTAGTGATTCTATCCTGTTTCCAGTAAGAGAATCCTTGTGCTCTATGACTAGGTATACATAATATAGTCTGAGAGTAAAAGTCAATCAGCCTATCACCATAATGCTCATCTGTTTTCTGACACTGAAAAGTATTAACTAGCTTTTTTAATTAAGAGCTCAAAATCATATTTAGAAATATGATTTTGAGCACTGATAGTGTCACCGTCCCCTATTGAAGGGCACAATGGCCCCTATGCTTTTTTTATGGGATAGGAGGGCAAACGAGCGGGCGGCTCACCTGATGGTAAGTGATCACCGTCGCCCACGAACATCCGCAACACCAGAAGTATCGAGGATGCGTTGCCGGCCTTTGATGAGGGAATATGCTCTCTTCTTGAAGGCCCCTAAGTCGTATCCGTTCGGAAATACTGCACCTGGCAGCTGGTTATGTTATGGTTAAATAAGACGACAAAATCAGCATTTCTCCAGTCTACACAGAATACTCATTAGAGATTGAGTATTCTGTGGTTTCGATGGCCAATGTGTTAAGGCACACGGTGCATAAAACCTGGAGACGCGGGTTCGAATCCCGCTCGAGATGATAATTGTTGTAAATGTGATTACTGATTAATTATGTTACTTATTATAATAATACTATGCTGATGAGACTTAATAATGAGACTGATAATGAGAATCACTAAGATGGCCTAATAAAAAGTGATGCGTGTTTATGAAAAATATAGATAGCTACGTATCGATTTGATATCCTTCATATTTTTAGAGTTCCGTAGTCCTGACAAGGAACCCTTATAGTTTTGTCATGTCCGTCTGTCTGTCCATCTGTCCGAAGTTTTACTAAGAGACCGTTAACCATAGTAAGCTGTAATTTGGTAGGGGTATGTATATTAATTATGCCGACAAAGTGGTAAAATAAAATTTTGGAAAATATTTTAGGGTAGCTCCCATACAAGAGAAAAACAAAATTGTCGTCTATATCATTGAATAGGTCTTTTAAAGTTATTTTAGAGATGCTAACACTATTTTTCAATTTAATGCCCCTTTTACGAAATATCAAACTTTAAAGTTCCAATTTTTTCCGACGAATATAACGTTATACCACATATATAACGACTGCCATCCTTAGACGAAAATCGGGACCGACGTCTTAACGTGCCCTCCAAAGCACGGAGTAATGTCACTAGTGGTCACCCATCCTACTCATGACCGCGGGCGACGTTGCTGGCTGATCATCGGTTAAGAACAGCTAAGTTACCTACGGGAGCTTCCGAAAATATTATTTTAAAACAATATCAAATTCGACGACGGCACTTAAGGACGAGGACGGCCTTAACTTCGAGGACGGCCAAGGATGCACGCGAGCGCATTGTCATCCCAGGATTATTAGGACTGGTGGGGTACCCCCCCCCCCCACTCAAAAAATGACAATGCACGCGAGCGCATTGTCATCCCAGGATTATTAGGATTAGTGGGGGGGGGGGTACCCCCCCCCAATGACGTGCATTGTCATTTTTTTTTTCTTGTAAGAAGAAATTATAATAACTATAGCAATTTAATGTCGATATTCAATGAGCGGCTGTGGAAAGTAAAGTAAATATTTTCATTGTGTAGATCCAGTCCTTAATAGTTTGTGGCTGAGTGCAGTGGGGGATTCAAGCTCGCATAAGATGATTGGGGGGGTACCCCCCCCCCACCAATCCTAATAATCCTGGGATGACAATGCGCTCGCGTGCATCATCTTATGCGAGCTTGAATCCCCCACTGCACTCAGCCACAAACTATTAAGGACTGGATCTACACAATGAAAATATTTACTTTTCACAGCCGCTCATTGAATATCGACATTAAATTGTGTCTATAGTTATTATAATTTCTTCTTACAAGAAAAAAAAAATTAATAACAAAACTGAAACTGGCCAGAATCTTCACAACTGAGCTCTAGTACTATCTATCTCTATAGTATCCTTAACTTAAATAATATTTTTAGCAGTGGATGTTAAAAGTCATAAATCGATAGTTATATAATGGAAAGATATATATTGCAGGATATAATATATTATATACATCTCTTAAGTTGGGTACCAAGAGTAGTCTCCTCAAGGAAAAACTTTCTTCGTTTTGGGCGAGCTTAAATACCTTACTGCACACATGTTTTTACGAGCATTCTTCAAGAATCTTATCCTTCGTTACGCTCGGGATTCCAAATGTTTATCGTCACGTTTAGTTACTTGTATTCGGATGATTGAGGATGTTAAGAACATTCACGGAGTCTTTGTCTGTTTTAGTATTACCACTATTAACATTACTTATCGGCGGCGCCGACGTTTCCCCTGTAGCTGGGGCTGTAGAGCTTCCTGTGCTTGGCTCGCTGGATCCCTGGTTGAGGACTGTATTAGTTAAACCTCCAACATTGCCTGTATTTTCAGGCGACACTCCAGCGTTTTGACTTGTGGCAGTAGTGGTTGTCACAGCACCATTATTTAGTGGTGAGCTTGTGCCTTGAGGCACCGCTCCCGTAGCTGGTTTGGTAACGCCTCCTACGTTACTTGTTGTGGGGGCTGAAGTACCTGTAGAAGCCGGCGAGTTATTACCCATGATTCCGTTTGTGACACCACTGACAGGCCCATTGGTTACGCCACTAAGAGGTCCTTTGCTGTCGCCTCCTAGAAGACCACCAGTGACATCACCAAGAAGCCCTGTGACACCCCCAAGTAGTCCTTGTGAACCATGACTTGAATCAGTCTGGCCATTGTTTTGGTTCAATTTCACTCGCAGAATTTTTTCACGTTCAAGACCCAAATTTATTAAATCATTATCAGAAAGTAATCCCAAGTTAATGAGACCTGGGTCTTTCGAGTTTGGGCCCCCTGTAGAGATTGGACTACCAGGGCTTGACCCATTGGTTTTGCTTCCAGGGTCAGAATTACCTCCACCGCCTCCATTCAAAATACCTGCTCCATTTCCAATAACAGTATTACCTCCTCCTATCAGACCGCCGTTGTTTCCACCTCCAGTATTTCCCCCAACATTTCCTTCATTATTGACAGGTACACCACCACATCCTTTTCCATTGAATCCGCAGTTCTGCGTCGCTGTGTAGATGAGGGCATTAACTAGCTTGATTATGAGTTCCTCGTTGAGCGTTGAAGTGCACGTTGGACAAGTGATGGTAGTGTCCGGTTTCAGAGACTGCGTGATTTCCAACAACGCTTTCAGGTCTTCGATAGTTTCTCGGCAAGAGTCATATCGTGGGGCACCAGGGAAGTAACCTGAAGATCGCATGTTCGAATAAAAGGCGTGTGACATCTGTAGAAATAGTTAGTAAACAGTTTATTACATATTTATAGATATATTTACTGATATTTTTTAGGAAATAAAAAGATATCATCCAAAATACTAGTTTTAAAAGAAAAATATTTAAAGAATGTAATGTGATTGATTTGTAGATCATACTCTATCTGGTCATGCTTAAACAGGTCTTGGGCTATTATTAAGCGAAAATTAATCTTGTGATAAATTTGATATATTCCTGTTTTGGAATTTAAATGATTTATATTAAACTTTACATTATAAATAAATAAGTTTAGAGAGAAAAAAACAGCTAATTGATTAGCAATTCTTGAGAATCGTGATTAAAGAGCTTTAGTTTTATAAAGTTAAGTCTTGCAATTAAAATAAAACAAACCTGTTGGGTTTGATTTCTGAAAACTTTAACACAGAGGGCGCTTAATGTTTGTTACCGGGAAGTTGAAGTCTTTTTTCTGTATTTCGCTAGATTTTTTGGGTTTAGACAAGAGTTTTCAGGTTTTCTGATAATACTACTTATCACACAACTAAAAGAGGGTGGAGAAAACAAGAAAGAAAGTTAAGAAAAGCTGATCTAATCGTAAGATTACACTTTATTTATATTTCCACGTATTATTACCAGTTTTCATGATAATTTGGAAAAACCAATTCCAGTTTTCCCAATGTATCGTTGTATTCATAAATTCAATTAGTTGAAATTATTGTTTTAATTTCGTCATATTACGTTAAAGATTTACAAAGTTTCATATAAATTACCTCAACTTGTCAGCGTCTACACACCGTTTTCCTTTTAGATTTAAATTTTAATGTAATAATACGTAGTTCCATTAATTTAAAATGATAAATTTATCGAACTTTACCAATGAACTTTACCAATAATTCCACTGAAACAAATCTATTTATGTATTAATTACACAGCGGTCCATATTTTATATAATTTACTTAAATTGGAAATGAAATAAAATCAACCCCATCTCTACCCATGGGTGTTGTAAGAGGCGACTAAGGGTAACACAGCAGAAGGTGGGCAGCAGCACTGTCTGAGGAACTGATATCTCACACTGTGATCCCCATGTTTCCCAAGACGCCTGCCAAGCGTGGAGATTACAGCTTCTCCCCCCGTGCTGTATTCAACAGTAGACAATACAAATCAGATATATACCTATATAAACTATTACTATTAAAAAAACCTATCCTAGATAACAAACATTTAGCGCCATCTAGGTGGAACTAATATATGTCTAGTGGGCTTACCCAATCGCGTAATTTTATATAACTCCTAATAATAAATAATGTTGTTTATCGTTCGAAATTTGTGTGCAAATATGCTTTTAATCTACATCAAAAGGTTATTAAAATTCGAACCTCTTTCTTTCGTGGGTATAAAATACCCACGAAAAATAATTTTCCTTATATATTACCAATATTATGCGTTATTTATAATCAAATTTCAGTCAATTTGATTATAAATAACGCAAATTTACTACATTATTAAAGGTGTTCTATTTTTAAGATATTTGTATATTTGCTAAACAACACCCTGATTTTATGGGAAAACGTTCCCAAGTATTTCCTCGCCAACAAAAGTCCAAGTTCAGTAACATGTATGAACCTCTAGCCCGAAAATATTTATATAAAAGAAACATTTATAATATGTGTTTAAAATTTTATAATTGCGTACCACATGACATATCGGGATATAAAAAGAAAGGAAATTTAAGAAATGTTTAACTGACTGGCTTCTTAAAAATTGTTTTATAGTTTTAGATTATTGTATTTTTTTTTTGTATTTTATGGTATAAAATAACTAATGTAAAATTAGCTTAACAAAAACATTTGCACTTCTGCTTGCAGACTGAATCCATTGTATCTATATGGCTAATGTTAAAATCCTTTTGACATGTATTCAAGCAAATAAATAAATGATTTGATTGCACCTAGCATTTTCCTCACCGGAGTGATGTGAAAATTCGAGTGTTGCACTCGGCATCAAAGTTATTTTGCGTGTCGTACCTTTGGAGCCTTGGTACGCTCAGGATTCTATATTTTGAACAGTATTCTAAGTCCTAGAAACCTACGCTTTATCAGGTTTTAATGAGAGTAGATACTCGCGCCAAATAACATCTTTGCAGACTTGCATAACAAATAACTTGACGATTTAATGCAACGCTTATATAAATGATAGCCCAGATACCTGTTAACCATGTCGTTAGTATACGGTCTAACAACTGTATAATCTCACTTACCCCACAAAGGAATGTTACAGCCACAATCCAAGTGTACACAATTGCACCCATGTTATTTTGCTCAATTGAAACAACTGTCAGTTCAGCAGCGTTTATATAGAATTCAATATTTCAACACCTGATGCACGTAGGTACGCACAAAGTTCCTGGAAAACTTAGTAAATCGTGTCGTAAATACCTGAGATATAATTATTTATAACAATTATTTTGTTTTCCTATCGAGGCGTAAGTAGGTCACGTAGTGATTTATAAATTGATGGGCAAGTGCGTGTTAAGCCACGCAGTTTATGGTACAGTTGCATTTGCGTAGCCATTGTAGAGACGTTAAAAAAGAGAAAAGTTGATTTTGATCCCTTCTAATTGAAATTTAACAATTTCAATTGGAAGATACAATAAAAGCGTTTGGAACATTTATACGGAAATTGCCAGCTTCTCAACAATATTACGAGTACTTACATTACTTACCCCGAAGTCGGCGAATCGCGAAGACTAAATTACTGGAACTCCAAAAACCTGTGGTTTAGGGAACTTTTCTGTATAAACACTTCACTCCTGCTCAATATAGTTAAATATAAGCCAAAATCCCAATATAAACATAGGTTTATCCCAAATTAAGATGTGTTCATATACATAACAAACCATCACTTATTTTTGAAAGTACTTCGAGACCAACTAGATTATGTTCTCAATAGAGATAGTCACGATTTTGAACGACATTCATTTAATTTTGTGAAAGTAAAAATGGATACAGGTCCAAAACAAACGAGGCAGATGAATCCGCGCTACAAAGCGAATATCTTTTCCGTCCTCACATTTGGGTAATGTAAATTTTTTCATGTCACTTTTCCAGACTACGTCCGTTCTGGAAACTGACAATGTATCCATCTTTCTACTCTATTCTATCACTTGTCATCTCAGTACCAACTCATACCATTCTTCACGCAGTCCATGATGAATCCATATGAACATTATTTGTTATTTTCCTCCATATTCACGGTCAGCACTATTTAAGTTATTTTTTTCTGTGAGATGTCCATACGAAGTCCATACGAAGTATTAGACAGAGTTTTGTCAAACTTCCAGAACGATAGTTAAACAGGACTATGACGGCCTTATATTTTTTTTTACTGGGCCACTCATAACGAACCTTATCATAAATTTTGTTGAAATTAAATAAATAATTACGTGTTTTTCAAAATATCGAGACTTTTATGGGGTCGTGAGGGGCCACCTTCTGGTATTTTTTCCATCCTCGCCTCTTACGTCTCCCACAGTTTCTTTTTTTGTTATTGTGACGGAACAAACTCGAGGCCCACCTGATGTTAAGTGGACAAACCTCTGCCTATAAAATCAGCATTTCATCACAAGTCACGAATTGCACTGCGCCCGTCACTTTGAGACATTATTGTTAAGTCTCATGTGCCTGTAATTTGACTGGCTCTCAAGGGCTCGCCAGAACTCACCGTTAGGTGCTTGGCGACATATTTTCTACTTGAGGGTGGTAGCTAGCTAGGCGGGCTATCGCAAAATGCCCTTCCACCAGGCGGTGAAGCTCAAGCCGGCGGTGGGGATCGAACCAGGGTACAGCGGCGCGGAAGTCCATAGCTATTACCGCTCGGCCATGATTGCTTTAAAACACACAGTAAGATATTTGGGGAGTGAAATTCTAGCCCGACTCGGGCTGCGTTTTCTAATACCGTAATATTTCCATAGATGGACTATAGAGACGTTTAAACTTGGATATAGCCGTGATATCAAGGACAACGATTTGTACGCACCCCTGCCAGAGCATCGGTCTGATGTATTGGGTAATTATATGTATATTGTACACCTTAACTTTATATCTACTTACGTCAAAAATAGTTATATTTCCCAACAATTAAAAGTTGAAGCGCTCGTAGCGAAGTTTGCTTAGCTGTTCTTAACCGTGCTGTTAGTTAAGCATCGTCCGCCGAGGTCATGAGTTTGATGGGTGACTGCTAGATATTACTACTGAGCGCTTCCGTGCTTCGGAGGGCACGTTAAGCCGTCGGCAATGGTTGTTGTTTTAGGATAGCAGTCGTTATAGCGTAGAGGTAGGGCATTTTGCGAGTGTCCGCCTGGCTAGCTACCACCCTCTAGTAGAAAATCTGTCAAAGGACCTAACGGTGTGCTCCGGCTGCTGTCCTCGAGAGCCAGTAATTCTAGGTTAGCCTGTACAACACCTTCGACCACATCATCACTTATCATCAGATGAGATAACGGTCAAAGGCTAACCTATTAGGCATAAAAAAAATTAAAAAGCCTTCATTACAACATTATAAAGTTATTTATAAGTTGACTTTACAACTTGCAGGTGATGCGATGCAACGAGCATGGGACCGAGAAGTGAATAAATGCCAAAATCGAAATGAAAGCTCTAAACCGAGCCTATGGAGAGTGCTTTTCAAGGTGTTCGGCCCTCAGCTGATGTTGTATGGCTTGATTCTAGCTGCCATGGAATTTTTAATAAGGTTATTTTTTATCCCTCATGTGCTTCTATAGAAAATAGTTTGTTAGAAACATTATATTGTAATATTTGCTTGGTAAACAATAAAGAGTCTTTGTTTAAAAAAATACAACCAGCGGAAAAATTATAGTCATGTGCGGGATTCGAAACCGCGCCATCCACCCCTATAGCCGGGGTATGCTGTGACCGCTAAGCTATCATAACGTTTGACTCATAACTCTAATTTGTCCTCTCGCTCTTCACCATCGTATGGGGATGGAGCGACGTCTATAGTTCAACTTACGTTGTACTACAGACAAGGCATTTTTTTTTAATTAACTTTTAACTTGTTAACGATAACGCATCCATTACAAAACTAACGTAATCCGCGGAGCATGCTTCTTACAAAAATAAAAATATAAAAAAAGTTTGCATATAAATTTCATCTTCTATGGGAATTTCCAGCCAATTGTAATTGGATACCTATTACAAAATTCTAAAACTTAAGTGAGTAGTCATTACTATAGCTCATACGCGTACAAATACAAATATTTATTTGTAAAACTTAAGTTATGTTACAAGTACTCTGCCTTGATTTAATTATAAAAGTGTTACAAAAGGCAGCGTGTAAGCCTTTGATTTCAATCACCATTGGTAAGTAGATATATGATAAATTGATTGAGAGTGCTCGTGATGTTGTTGTGTAGGTAAGCTGTGGTAGCTAGCCAGGCGAGAATTCTGAAAATGTTCTACCACGATGAAGCTTAAGCTGAAGGCAGGATTCGAACCATGAACATCGAGCACACCAGTCCATATTTATTGCCCTTGCATGGGCCATCATTGTTACAAGCAGAGTTGGCTTGCGTTTCTCTTTTTTCAATTCACTGTTTGCACATGTTATTATAGAGTTATGCTCATCAAAAATACCTATACGATCAGAGCCGTTGCTTTTGCAGGTTACAGCAGCCTCTCTTTCTTGGTCTACTGTTAAGGTACTACAGTCCCGTTACAGAGTTACAAAAAAACAGGTAATATACAAAAGTATTTAAATTTAATCGAAGAGGAAACTTTACTTGTTTCTGTAACCTTTGTCTTAATTATTATTTCATTTACAGCACTAATTCTACATACATGGCTCGACTATTTAATTATTACGATACCGGAGGCACTATATCATGGGGAGAAGCGGTCTTTTTCGCTTTTGGAATAATATTTTGCAGCACCTTTAATGTGATGGTACAACATCCTTTCATGATGGGAGTTATGCATATGGGCATGAAGATGAGGGTTGGCGTCTGCAGCTTGATCTACAGAAAGGCATGATATTCTTATTACAAACATCACATCGTCGTCACATACATAAAATCTTCGGCGAGCCTGTACGTCCCGAAGGAGTGACTAAACACCCACACTATGCCATAAATTAACTATATAGCATAATGTGGGTGTTTAGTCACTCCTTCGGGCGTGCAATAACATTTGGTTGGAATGATCTTGAGGCGAACCTATTCCCCAATCTACCAGGTACAGCGTCATACACAGTCACTACGTGCTTTTTGCTGTTTCTCAGAATCACCTGTAGAAAATAACCATTAATGCTTGGCTCGGGGATCGACTCTCGAACATTAAAATTTAGACAGGTTGACATTTTTTTTTATGCATGTAAGGCAAGCATTTGGGTGCTATCTCACCTGACGGGAAGTGACGATGCGGCCGAAGATGTAGCATATTTGCCTAGAAGATACCTATTCACTCTAGACTTAAAGACTCCCAAATTGTATTATTCAGGAAACAAAGACGCGGGCAATGAGTTCCACTCCCTCGCTGTACGGATGATAAATGTGGAAGCGAAACGCTTCGAGCAAACTAGAGAAATGTCAACCATAAAAGGATGACGGCCGTTGACCGTGGCGGGTGACCGTGACATTACTACTGAGCGCTTCCGTGCTTCGAAGGGCACCTTAAGCCGTCGGTCCCGGTTGCGTCTTAGGGTGGCAGTCGTTATAGCATGGTGGTAGGGCATTTTGCGAATGCCCGCCTGGCTTGCTACCACCCTCAAGTAAAAAACATTAGATTTGTCCACCTTTATCTACTTCAGTGTTATGTTTCAGGCTCTGAAAGTCAGTCTTCAAGATATGTCAGAAAGCAGCGCAGGCCTTGTTGTGAATTTGATGGCAAACGACGTGAATCGATTCGACACAGGCCCTCTTTTCGCACATTACCTCTGGATTGGGCCCCTTGAAACTTTGGTTTGGTTCTTAAAGTTCCTATCTATATATATTATATTACAAAATTACAAATGACATCATCGACATATGACATCAAAGACGCGGCCAATATGATGTCATGTTAGCTCAATTGGTTAGAGCATACCCCGGCAGGCTAAAGGGGTGGATGGACGCGGGTTCGAATCCCGCACATGACTTAATTTTTTGCTATAATATATTTGTAATTTTGTAATGTAATCCGCATAGCAGGCGTTATTGCAAACATAACAATATTAAATATATATATATTGAAGCATTGATGTCGGTAATAGCTATGAACTGCCGGGTTGAGCTTCACCGCATGGTGGAAGGGCATTTTGCGAATGCTCGCCTGGCTAGCACCCTCAAGTGGAAAATCTGTCGCCAAACACCTAACAGTGTATTCCGTCAGAAGTTCTTCAGTTTTCTGGTAGAGTCATTAACATGTACATGAAACTTTAACAATTATACAGAGTGGAAACTTTCGGCGGGGCAGTAAGGGGAAGTACCTTATCCGTTGCAGCTACTCGGAAATGATCTTAGGAGACTATCCATAATTATTTATGGAATTTTGATCCCCATAAATAGATTTTCAAAAAAAATGGCAGTTAGCAAGAAAGCCAGCCATTTTACACAAAAACATTTTTTGACTCCAATCGATCCTGTTTCTAATACTGATCAAAAACTTCTATGGGACCAACCATCGTTGGAGTACTCAAAAAGTCACAAATTGCAATAAACTTTTCCCTTACATTTTGTAAAGAATTTGTGTAACTGAAACACAAAAAATGAAATAAAAGACAAATGGTCAAACATACAGAAACACACACCGACATATACACCTTTCACATCCCTCACAAACATTCACATAAACTCATACACGCAATACTACACCGTAAATATTATATAATTAAAAATTTGCAAAAGACGTTAATTTCGAATGTCAACAAAATTTTTGTATAAATATTTTTCCTATATGTATCTGTTTAATGTATTGCTTCAATTTTGAATTGTTACTAAATAGTATATAAGAAAAACTATAAAAATGTATATATAGATGTGTCACAGATCCACTAAAGCCAGGAAGGACCTGGCTCTTGAAATACAGGCCATCAGCCTAGTTTAAGAGTCAGAGATTCATCATAAATGTATCACAATAAGGATGAAATAAATTTATTTGTATTTGTATTTGGTCACGTAGAATTTTTCACATCAAAATGAAGGCGTATTAATTTTCTTTTCTTATTAACTAACATAACTTGATGATGTTATTCTTATTTAAAATCTTGCAGTTTCTTGCCCTACGATATCAAGTGCTCAAAGCGACCGCCATTTTGGCGAATACATAAATTGATTCGTTTCTGTACCGACCTATTATTAGCTGCTGACAATTTATTTGTATGATTTCCATACAAAATTGTGGTTCGTGAGTCTTTAAGTTCTTGAACACTATCATATAATTTTTTGTTAACCTCAATTTCAAGGTAGCCCCACAAAAAGAAATCTAGAGGCGTCAGATCTGGCCTACGCGCTGGCCAAGAAATAGGACCATGTGTTCCTATCCATTGATCACCAAACTGTCAAGAATGTTTTTTATTTATTAATAACGAGTTCGAAATTTGAATTGTTTTTAAACTAATCTTTTTATTCAGTCATCAAAAAGATCTCAACCGTCACTAAAAAACCTTTTGCGTAAAATTTTCATACAAAATGTACGGGAAAAGTTTTTTACAATTTGTGACTTTGTGAGTACTCCAACGATGGTTGGTCCCATATAAGTTTTTGATCAGTATTAGAAACAGGATCGATTGGAGTCAAAAAATGTTTTTGTGTAAAATGGCAATTTTCTTGCTCACTGTAATTTTTTTGAAAACTGTGAATGGGGATTAAAATTCTATAAAAAATTATGGATAGTCTCCTAAGACAATTTCCGAGTAGCTGCAACGGATAAGTTATACTTCCCCTTACTGCCCCGCTGAAAGTTTCCACCCTGTACATGTCTCAAAGTTACGGGCGCAGTGCAATTCGTCACTTCGAAGTTATTCCGCTGGATCTCTTACTTGTTCCGTCACAATTTAAATAAAAACTCCCATTTTACTTCTAAAAATGCCTAGAATTTTCAAGAATGTAACATAGTAATCAACACTTTTAAATCTATTTTTAAAATGCTTAAGTAAATGATCATTGAACATTTTCAGCTGATGACTATTTATTTGTATCGAGAAATGGGCATGTCTGCAATATATGGATCATTGGTCATTACTGCTGTTATTCCATTTCAAAGTGAGTCAATAAGTTACTTCCAGAAGACAAAAACCTTCTGTCTGATTTCATACATGTACGAATGGCGTCTAAGTAAATGGCTGTGATAATTCACACCTAGTTTCAAGACCCTCTTTACTTTTAAATTGTTTACTTGCAGTTTTCTTGGGCACACGAACTGCTTACTACAGAAAAGGGACCGCCCTAAAATCTGACGAAAGAGTCCGACTAATGAAAGAAATTATAATGGGAATGGAAGTAATAAAGATGTACACATGGGAGCAGCCCTTTCGCAAGATTATTGATACTGTACGACGGTAAGCTATTTGTCCATTTGTATTCCTATTACACATTACAAGTGAAACTGAGTTTGTCTGTAGCTAATCAGTTGCAAAATTAATTTATAGGTTACAAAGCCTGACTTTTTAAATAATTCAAAAAGTAGTTTTAGAATGATGCCATGCAAAGCCAAGCGCCCTGCGGGCGAAGTTTAGAGGTAAAACAAATTCATTGATATTATAATGATGGAGACAAAGGAAGACAATAAACATAGTTTGTTGGGAATTATTTGATATCGCTAATATAGATATAAATTCATATTTGTTATGGCTAATTTACATACCTATTGTTAAATACCACGTGCAGATGCCAATGTATTGAATAGTTTACATATTTCAATTTTTTTATAAGCAAAATGTTCAGACAATTTTAGAGCTTCTTGCAGGTCCAAAGTGTCCGTCAGTGTCGCTATATACATAGGTACGAATAACAACGGTTATAATTACCCACGAAACATTTAAAAGATCAGAATCAGAAATCTAACATGAATAAAACTGTTAGTCGACATGTTACGGTGTGGCAAGTAAAATCGGATATAATTACCTAGGCATAAAATTTGGGATCGTTTGGAGAAAGGTTAGAACAACGTGTACGAGGAAAGCGAGGTACTATAACAAAAATATATTAATAAGATTTAAAGATATTTATTCTCAAAAAAGACATTACATATCACTCACTTGAGAACAATTATGAACATAAATAAAATTACCATAGTTGTCCTATCTAGTAAGGGTACCTACACTCCCAACGTGTTAATTTGCTCAATTGTCAACATTTGATTGAACAATTGTAATCAACTACATAAACACATATTTAATAAACACCACGTTTTTAAAATAGGGTAACTATATAAAAATAGATGTGACTTTTAGATGAGTGAAAAAACTTAATGTAACAATTCTTAAGAATATAAAGTTAAACTAATAAGCCTTTAGTCAACCGAAATATGCAAAAAAAAAACAAAAAAAATCTATATCAGGGAAATAGATCCCTGAACTCTATAAAATGATACCTAAAATGTGAAGTGTTTTGTGTTCGGTTATTTTATGATTTTAAAAACGTGCTATGTGGGTAACGTGAAGCATAATATAGGTACCTACTGTATGTTTCTAGATCTGGTCACGTACAATAAAAAAAAAAAAAAAAGCACTTACGGAATTCGAAAATGAAACGCTCTAGAAACATTTTACTTTTTAAATAGGGAGACTGTGGCATCCTCGTGAAAATTTTCACTCAATTTTTTTTTACGATTTTGCTGTTGCTGAAGTCAACAAGTTGCCAGAGGCTTTAACTGGCATTTGGTTATAAAGCCCCATGTGGTTCGGAGCGCTGTGGTTCGGAGAATTTAGACGTGGACGTGAAGGTCTGGCGGCTACTTCGGTTGCTAAACCCAATATTGGTATCCTACGACAACTGATTGAAACTGAAAAAGAAAATATTTGTCAGCAAATAAATGAGCCAAGTGCAAAATATTTTGCATGTGTGTCTGAATGTTCGGAAGCTTTACACTCAACGGATTACCGCAGGATTAGGCCAGGAAAGACTGCGTGTCGTGTGTGCGCACTAAAATGTTAAAAAGTTTAATGGAGGACAGTTACTGGCTGTCTATAATGTCGTCACAGGTGACAAAACCTGGGTGTACTGCTTTGAACTGGAAAGAAAAAGCCAGTCGGCAGAATGGGTGTTTCCTTTTCAAGATTTACCATCGAAAGTAAAGAAAAATCGAAGCGTTGGTAAAAAAAATGTTGCGTCTTTTTTCGTTTAATCAGGATATTACAGAGAAGTACCGCTTGAAAACCAAAGGGCAGTAAGCGCGGATTGGTAATTGCTGAGAGTTTTAGAAAAAAGTTCGTGAAAAGCGTCCTAGCAGCAATGTCGTCCTTCACCAAGATAACGCGTCCTCATAATCCGCACACAGTAACGGAAGTGTATATGTAAAACAATGAACGCATCCGCCTTACCAAGCCCAGACCAAGCACATCGCGCCTTTTTGTTCCTAAAATTAAGGACAAACCTACAAGCACACTTTTCACGAACCCTGAATCGGTGTTCCAGGAAGCCAGTGAATAAGTTCTTATGGAAGACTGATCCAAACACTTTTTACAATAGTTCCAGCGAATTCAAAAATATATAAACTGGTCATATACTTCATAAAAATAATAAAAGTATCATAAGTCTAATATCTGGTCTTTTTTATCAGAATCCAGAGTTTTTTTCTTTCAGTATGACCTAAGTAAGTACATATCCTATTACTTACATATAAAATAGCATTTCTTTTTCTGTTTGTGATTTTTTTTAGTTTTTTTTTATCATTTTAATTAAGCATATTTTTTTTAATTCTACGAGGCGTTGTAAGTCTGTAGCTAATTGTTAAAATAGTTAATAAATACTTAATTAAAAAATTAATAACTATTTTTGTGCAGTCGGAATAAAAAGACCGAAACTAGATTGGGAATTCCGCACAAACGGAACCCATTAATTTTCTGCCATATCCATTGAGTTTATTAATTATACATAATATGCAATTTTATCCCGCCTGAAATATAATGCGGGATTCTCAATTTTGGCTCGGTGTTTTAGAGCAGTCGGGTTTTAATTAGTCGATTATTTATTTTAGTTTAGACTTTATAGTGTCGCATTAAATTTAAACATACAACTTATTTAAATTTTGTGATCTCCTCTCAACTTCCTTTATTTTGTTATCCTACTCGATAGGTTTGGTATATTTATTTATTATTTACTTATTACTATTTCGCGCCGAAAATACACTGTTTTGTTTTTCAAACAACTTATTTAAGTTTTTTTTTTTTTTTTATTTATTTATTTATTTTAGAGTCAACAAACAGTACACAACAAATGATTACAGAAGTATAGTTTTGGGAATATAGCTAGTATATGTACCAACATCGTTAACCACAAATTATCATGATTGATTTGAACAGAAAAGTGTAATAATAAAGTTTATACATAGTTCTACCTACTTACAATAATGAGTTACTAACCAATTACCATAAGAGTCGATACATTTTTACATTTTTGTGCGTTAACTTAACTAAATAACTGTATGTGCGCAACATGTTCAGTCGAATGTCGATAGATAGTGGGGAGGCAGACATTATTTGATATATTATTATGATACATTATGATATATTAAAATATTTTGTTACTATTAAAAGTAACAAAATATTTTATTACATTTAGTCAATATGAGTTATGCCGTCATCACCATTCAATGTCTCCAATACTAACCTACGGAAACCACTAAAACATTCATGAAATATATCAATATTATTGAAATGATCGTTATAAAGTTTAGTAATGCGAAACATTGGTGATCGCTTACCAGAGTTAGTGCGACAAGCTGTGGTAGCAAAAGTTTTATTATCTGTTCTTAAATTCGTTCTTAAAGGAACTTTGTAACAAATTCTATTTACCAACTCAGGGCAATCATAGCGATTGTGACAAATGTCATATAGAAGCATAACACTTAGTTGCAATCTTCTAGAATTTAAATCCGTTAAGTTATATTTTTTAAGAAGATCGCCATATGACATAAAACCTTGACTACATTTGTAGTGCATACAACGTAAAAATTTCTTTTGAACCCTTTCAATATCTTCAATGTAACATTTATAGTACGGATTCCATACTGGTGCAGCGTATTCTAGCTGTGATCGGACAAGAGACTTAAATAAGATATTGTATGTAAGGTCTTTATTAAAATTAACCGCAGTTCGTATGACAAAGTTGTACATTTTAAAACCACGTGCTATAATATTATGCATATGTGCATCAAAGATAAATTTACTATCCAAAGTTATACCCAAATCTTTGATTACTTCGACTTTATCAAGATTCGAATCACAGAGAGAATAAGTAAAATTACTTGCATTTATTTTTCGTGTGAACACAATTGATTTACATTTATTAAGATTTAGCGCAAGTTTATTGTTACTACAATACCTTGAGAACCGGTCCAGATCTGATTGAAAGTTTAATTGGTCTTGGTAAGTGCTAATGGTATGATATATCTTTAAGTCATCAGCGTATAACAAAAATCTACAAAATTTGAAACATGTATGTATATCATTAATATATAGAATGTATAACAGGGGTCCTAATATTGACCCCTGGGGGACCCCAGAACTAATAGAGACCATATCTGATTCATACCCATAGATTACAACTTTCTGGCAACGATTACTTATGTAGGATTTAAACCAGCAGCGCCAAAGATTTCCTCGGATACCATTAAAAGCTATCTTATCTAATAGGATTTTATGATCCACTCTGTCAAAAGCCTTTTGAAAATCTGTATAAACAGCATCAGTTTGTTTGTTACTATCCATGTTATCGAAAATGTCTGAAGTGTATATTAAAAGGTTTGTGACCGTTGATCGATGTCGAACAAAACCATGTTGATTGGGTATAATATTTGGATGTAAACTTGGATAAATGGCGTTATGTATTAATCTCTCAAGAAGTTTTGACAAAGTGGACAAAATGGAAATAGGACGATAATTCTCCACATCCTTTTTTGTACCACCTTTATGTACCGGTATTATTCGCGCTATTTTCCATATTTGAGGACAAACACCTTCACGTAAGCTTAAGTTGAATATGTATTGAACAGGAATGCAAATTGAATGCGCCGTTCGTTTTAAAAAGGATGGGGGAATATTATCCGTTCCTGCACCTTTCGTCTGGTCCAATCTTAAAAGTTCTTGTTTGACGTGATCAATTGTGAAACTTAAATTACTAATAATTGTGCTCGTATTAACATCATCAAAATCCTGTCTATTATCTATATCATAATTATTCGGAACTACTGATTTTTCAAAAACTGAATGAAAGTACTTTGAGTAGAAGTTACATATTTCTACGGGATCACTAGTTATATTTTGTTGGTAGCTAACATTGATAGGTATATCTTTATTTTTTCTTTTATTAGAAATGTAAGTCCAAAAATATTTTACGTTATTCTTTATACTGTTTTCTACCTTTTTAATGTAATTTTTATAACAATAATCTGATTCGTCACGTAGCCGCTTTTTATATATCGAGTATGTATCATAATCTGACTTATTTTTATACACTTTCCATTTAATCCAGGCTTTTCTTTTATTTTTATATATATGCCTTAAAGATAAATTAAACCATACAGGAAAGTTAGAGTTACTTACAATTTTTTTCGGAATATTTTTTGATACAATACTATAAATAATTTCATAAAAAGTGTTAGTAGCAGCTTCAGTCGATTTATTTTTGAATTGTGAATCCCAGTCTATGTTCATTATATCATCGTTTATAACGGTATAGTCGGCTTTATTGAAAGAATATTTCATATGGGTATTACGTTCCATATTTTTAATATTCTCAACGGGGACAGAAACATAAAAAGGTGGGTGAAACTCATCTAAAGGGACCATTGGCTCGGCATGCGATACATCACAGTAACTGTTATTAGAAATAAATAAGTCAAGTATGTTCGATGATTTATTTCTAATATTATTAAATTGAAAGCTTTTCGTTAAATTTAAGAAATCTATAAGCAAATTAGCAGTTCGGGAAGACGATGAAGTCTGTATCGGATGCATAAATTTTAGTAAAGAATACCAGTCTAATGATGGTATATTAAAATCTCCTAAAATAAAATGAAAGCCGTCCGTACGACGTATAAGAATATCCTGTAAATAATTAATGTAAGAAAAATAAACATCATGTTTTTGTTTCGGTGGGATATATACTGCACAAATAGTATAGAATAAAGTGTTATCAAACTCGAGCTCAATTGTTAAATAATCAATAATAGCGGCCGGGCACGCTGCTGTGTTCAGCGGTAGCAGAGACGGGGGGGTAACGATGCGTACGCGTGCACTTGCAGCGAGCGAACGGACTATCCCGATAAGGAGTCCGCCGCCGTCCCGTCTCCCGGACCCCACGCGGTCCCTGTCACATCGAAATAAAACATACCGATCGTCCATTAATTCATTATCGTAAATATCAGCAGTTAACCAAGTTTCTGTTAATACAACTATGTCATAAGAATGCAATAATATATTCATATAAAGCTTATGCAGTTTAGTACGTAAACCGCGACAGTTCTGATAATAAATGGTTATTACGTCGTTATCCATTGTAAAGGTACACTATGAACCATATAAATAGTTGTGTATTCGAGGTGAGACTCTCGCGGCAATAATAGCAAACTACATATTTAAAAGTTTGACAGAAAAGTGATATACATAAACACGAATCATGGTATTGTAATATCAATTCAAAATCTATAAACATTACCTTTGTTGTATTCATGTAGGTATAATTCGCATAATAACTAACGTACGGTAAATGGGTTACAGTCAGTATAATCTGAATAATCATATTTATATGGTACCGTGTGCCATTACTAGAATATGATATTATTAGTTTATAGCATATTAACATGCGAATATTATGAAAATAGCAAAGCTTATTACAGTGATTGTCTTTGGTAATATATGATAAAAATCTATCACTAAATGCACTACCAATATTGAAAGTATATATTATTACGGTTAACAGTTTAATGGCATAAGGAAACATTATTAATATTTTATGCATAACCAGTTCATCGAGAAAATTACTATAGTGAGTTTTAATCTTATAATAATGATACTTACATAATAGGGTGCTTTTGGTGCACATATTAAGCTTCAAAATAGTTATAGCGAACATAGCTGCATATAATGTTGTGAATAAACTATGAAAATACTGTAAAAGACAAATGATCAAATATACGAATCCTTTATATGTATGTGGTTTTAGTTCATAATAAATCTTAAAGGATATAGTCAAAGTAATGTATAATATGTAATCAATATTAGCGGTTCTTATATAATACTCCAAGTTTACACATTTATTAATATAGCTAATTACATTTATTATTAGTCCGATCCATCTGAGTATATATTTGTATCATTTAATTTTGGAAAGGTCCTGGGAGTTACGCACCGCCACTACTGGTGAATTATCCGATTTGCGTAATAGGATGGTGCCGTGTTTAATCCACACGTATTTATATTCTTTAATTTTAGCCATGTTGCGGCACTCTCGAAACAATGTCTTGTTCCTTAACGTTAGGTGTTCATTGGCATAGAGCTTCTTAGGCGGTCCCGAGATAGCCAATTGCGATGAGTCAGCTCCTTTATTTGCTCTAAAAGCAGCTAAAAAATTATCGCATAGGTACCTGGTTGAAAATTTGACAATAACGTTTTTTGGCCTTACGTCTTTACTGTCGCCGTGTGGAACGCGATGAATTGACGTGATATCGCGCTCTGTAACAGTACACTGAATGATTTTGCTTAAATTAATTAAGATCATTAGTAAGTTCTCTCCACGTTTCTCTGGCAAGTTAACTAGCTCAACGTTACAGGCCCTAGCCTGTTGTTCCATAGCTGCAATTTTGTTCTCAAGCGTGAAAATTTGATCGTGGGTTGTGTCATTCTTGACGCTACGTTCTTCCATTGCTTTCAATCGGCCACTAAATGAACTTTGTGTTTCTTTTACCTCGGAGATCGTGTTATTGGACGTAAGTATCATACTATCAATTTGTGCTGTCACTGCGATAGCGTTTTCGTTGATTAATAATTTAGTGGCCTCATAGGACGCTTTTATTTCAGAAATTTCCGATTTTACTTCGGAGATACTTTCTTGCATCCTACTAATGATATGCTCGTTTGAACCCACGTACTTCTCTAATAAAGTACTTATACGGGACAGTTCCGATCGTACCTCCTTCAATTCACTAGAACATTCACATTCGTGTTCAACTGCAGGTTGCTTTCTTTTACGTAAAGTCATTTGGTGATCCGCTGTCAATTTGGATAAGTCAGGCTGCGATCCACCTGTTTTCAGCGGGCGATTTGGTGAGCGCTGTTTACTCATCTTCCTTACGCCAAGAAGGACAGCTTCACTACGCACGAAGGGAAAGCAGGTAGGCTTTTCTGTCGATGGCAAGGTAGCACCGTTCGTGACCGAACGCTCGCAAGTCAGTTATTATTGCGTGAGCGAGCCAAAAAATAGCAAGCGTCCTGCTTTCGCGGGGGTGAAGACTATGAAGTGCCGTACACAACACGCTCAAATATCGCGATCACTCGAGCAACACAAAACCGGTAGGGCGTATCTAGCAAAAATAGTTTGCACTATTATAATCACTCCAATCTCAAGTTATGGTTTAAATTTGGATGGCACAAGTATGTAAATTTATTGTAAAAATAAGCACATGACTGTTCAGTAAGACTGATGGACGAGGAATGTTGGATTTATACTACGAATATATCTATACCTTAACTGTCGAAATCCTTCCAAACATTTGGAAAACACGAGGTATCAAATAAAGAAATTCACAGAAAAACAGCGACTTAATAAAAATAAGCTAAATATAAACCACAATTTTTATCACTTTACTTCACACTCGAACTTTGATAACAACGTGACCGTTTACATATTGATTTTATTAATCGCTTAACACCTGCTTGCTACTGAACCATAAGGAAGCCTTTATGCTATTAGGTTTATGTTATTACGAGTAAGTGGCAAGCAGTAAAGCAATAACTACATTTTATGAATGAAATATTATCATCGCAAGGTCAGCTGCATGCGTCCAATTCTCAGAAGATAGCTAGTAGCAAAGGCGGCAGTTTTTACAAACCTATACACTTATAATTTTGTTGCTCTACTGGGTCATGACATGAAAGAAGCAATTTACCCACTGGATGTTAATATTTAAAACTACAAATATTGAAAAACATGCTGAAAGTGCGTTTCGGACATGCTGGAATACTAGACGAAATGAAAAAATATTACGACTTTTATACATTACACATTACATAGCCCGTACCGTACTCGTATTTAATTATATGTATATATATATATAGTGTATGTATATAATATATATATTATATACATACACTATATATATATGTATATATATAGTGTATTGGTGCGAAACCTTTCGTATTCGTGTGCGTACTATACCAGGGGCATGTGTCGAATAACATGACTTGAGTTAAGCAGATATTTAGTGTATTATTTATTTTTCGTCTCATTTGTAATGTATTTTCGAATTTTGTTTTCACAAACATTACACACAAATTCATGGAAACATGTGTAAAAATATTTATTATATTGTTATGATTGCAATAACGCCTGCTATGCGGATTACATACAAAATTACAAATATACGATAGGAAAAAAAAATTAAGTCTCCAAATCCATTAAGTCTCCATCCCAATACGATGGTTAATGAACTATAGGAAAAATTCGAGTTATGACGTCATGTCATGTTAGCTCAATTGGTTAGAGCATGCCCCGGCTAAAGGGGCGGATGGACGCGGGTTCGTATCCCGCACATGACTTAAATTTTTCCTATCGTATATTTGTAATTTTGTATGTGTAAAAATAATCATAACTGTGCGCTTAACCGTTTAGGATATCCAACCAACAGCAAAACGTTCCCTCAGCGGCATCTTGAATATCTTCAGAGTCTTACGACACACAAATTTCATTCAAACACACACATTTACCTCTCCTTATACTCTAATTATTGGTATACTTATTCTTTCCGTGCAGCCTTTTCGAAAAAAAGTTCCGCTGGGAGAACGTTCTCCTAGCGGAAAGTGTTTTTCGCAAATATCTCAAGAATGGCTGGACACACAAATTTAAAACTACCATACACATTTACACAATATCATACACTAAATATCTGCCAAACTCAAATCATGTAATTCGACATTATGCCGCTGCTGGGAACGCACACTTCGTATTCGACTCATACTTTACCAGTTTTTTATTTAGGAATAAATCTCAAGTCCGTCCCTTTGAATAGACATGGTTGGTGAGGAATTTCAAATCCTGAAGCTACCGTCCCCTATGACGGTTAAAGTAATACAATTGCGACACGAAATTTCGGCTCGAAAGAGCGTGCCCAGATGGCCGAGTGGTTTAAGCACCCAGCGCGAAATACAAAGTTTGATTCGCTCCGGGGGCATATAATATTGTGCTCCAATAATTTGTAAAACTAGTATCCACGCTTATTGTGTACATCCTAGGTGCAGCCCCAAAGCACCAAAAGGTTTGGATGGCAATATCATGTTTGCTATCGTGGGACCGTACATCAAAGATACCAGAATTTACTTCGATACTATTCAGCCCGCCACGAACATACGTTAAATGATTTTACTGGCCACAAATAGAGCAATTGTTAGGTCAGTCAGTACAAGTCAATTGTGGCCAAATACATGTTTCTATAACAATTCAAATTGGCACCACCAGTTCGTGAAGCCAATCAATAGAGGTGCTACGCGGTCTCTATCCCAAAAAGCTCAAACTGGTGACATCAGGTGTTCCCCGAGGAATCCAAACCACTTTGTTATTTGAAGAGCTTCGTGTATGTAGCATGTAACTCATCAACCATACGAAAACATTATACATATACGTGAAATCAACATCATTTCAACTAAACTTATGTGGCGTGTTTTTGCGAATGTTAGAGATGCCAGAGCTACGTGAGACATGTATATTGTGTTATTGTTAAAATAATCCTCTGATTAATGTATATCTATGGATTTGCAAGTGGTCATAATTAAAAACATAGTTTCATACTCATGAAACAACTAAAGTTAGTTTGTATCTGAAGCACCCTGTAATATATGCGTTGTATTGTACGTAACGACAAACGTGTAAGTGAGGTCAGTCGTTTGTTTCTCCCCAGACACGAGATTTACTTCATCAAGATGACGTCGTACATCCGCGGCGTGATCATGTCTTTCATAATGTTCACGTCTCGTTTCGGCATCTTCATCACTGTGCTGCTCTACGTGTCATACGTGAATCGGATCACAGTTGAGAACGTGTTCATTCTCACTTGCTATTACAACATCACGAAGCAGACCATGACGTTGTACTTCCCTCAGGCTGTAGGACAGGTACTTTATAATAAAGGGTTAATATTTACATATAACAGTAGTTGCGGCCCATGGTTTCACGAGCGTGAACTACCAATGTTTTTTTTGTTATCGGGATGGTACAAGAACGAGGCCCACCTGGTGTTAAGAGGTAACCTTTGCCTATAAAATATACAATTCATCACAAGTTGCGAATTGACGCAGTTTTCATCACCATAAGTTGTTAAGTCTCATGTGCCTGTAATTTCACGGCACGGGCACCCGTTTCCTATACAAACCGGAACACAGTAATGTGAACGTTTTTGCTTGACAGTAGAAAAAAATACTTTGTCCATGACAAACTCTGAGTTCTAATGGTACCATAGTTATATAAAGTTTCCTTTGTGTGAATCCAGGACCTAAACTCTGTAGGTATTAGTGTAATCCAAATCGATTCAGCTGTTTCAGGGTGAAGGAGTAGCAAATATACACACTCACATCCTCACTTATTCACAAACTTTCGCATAATATTATAAGTGTGATTGTTTGTAATTCGCATCGAACTGACACCCCAGTATAAAGCCAACTAATTTCCATTAAGCTTCAGTAAAACACGCTTTTAAATAAAATACCCTCTTTTGATCGAATATTCTCAGTTTAAATATATTTACCCCTATTTAGGTCCTCGTATATATCAATAGATTCTGGGTCATAACGGAATAATAAAAGTATCTACCTACACCTGTTTAAGTGTGATTGATTTAAAGATTGCAGAGATGAACGTGGCAGTGCAGAGGATCCGCGACTATTTACTGAGCGAAGAGTGTCATTTGCCTCCTAGGCAGCAACCAGATCACGTAGATGTCGTGACCAGTAATGCTCCAAAGAAACGGGTCACTATTTTAGGTCAGATTTACGATATCTTATATATTTTTCGATTTACCACTATCTCAACTGCTCGCTAGTAATGATGTGGTCTAAGATGATAGAGAGCAAAGCCTCGAATGGAAATTGCCTCACAAATTGTGGTAAAATTTTGATCGTGACATAAAACATTTCTTTTTACAGATTCTCCCACAGAATTATCATCTCAGACGCGACTTAAAAATAAAAACGAGCCCAGCGGTTCAAACAAACAAGACGAAGACAAAGCTAAAGGTGAAAGTTTTAATTTCTGAAAAACAAGTGCCTATCATGTGTCTGTATCAAAGACTTTGTAAAACTATGGTAGACGTAACGTCATTCTATAATCCATCCTCAAACTGATACATTGACAACTCTACAGCGATCTGGTATGTGAACTACGAGTACGTCACTACGTGCAACGGTGCTAATTAGCCCCATTTTAACGATTCATGTTAGCGCGTAGG
Source organism: Plagodis pulveraria (assembly GCA_963890685.1). Lineage (NCBI taxonomy): Eukaryota > Metazoa > Arthropoda > Insecta > Lepidoptera > Geometridae > Plagodis > Plagodis pulveraria. Next base: position 11,858,512 of record OY982950.1, read on the forward strand.
TCACACCACCTCAGTTATATATAATTATTTGCGTCTGTATACCCTCAGAACGGGAGACAGAGGTGTGTACGACTTCCAAATTTTGCCAAATCACAAAGCATATAAGGGGAAGGAAGACGACTATCATCTACAATGCACTTTTACATATTCTGGACTGGTACTAGGCTGCGCATCCCCAAGAGATATGCGAGGAAAAGGAGCAGTGTGCGAGGAAATAACCACCAATTGGTTGCCGCCGCTAAGCGAGGCTAGTAAAATGAAGCGATACTATTGGTGGATTTTTCCTATTAAACCATTCCTCTTTCTCGCACATGCCTGGTGTCATACGCAGTTTTTCGTTGAATTTCTTGTTGGGAAAACGAATAGGCATACCTATAACTTGGCTAATTCGGGCTTAAACGTGACGCTTGAGCCACTAAACCACAGATTGAACCAACAAAACAACTGTGCAGTTATAATTATTCAAATTAAGAGTTTGCCAATGTACATTAACCATTATTGGGTACGGGTCCTTTAACTTTCACTTAGATCCGTACTCCACATAATGAAACTCTTTTACAGTCACCGTTTTGGAGATATGTAAGTGATTCCGATCCGACCATGATGTGGTAATCAATGCATATACTACAACGCTGTTATGACACAATGACACGCTGTTATGAAGACATCTATAACCCAGATTGACCCTTCCTGGTGTTACTTTTTGTAAAATTAAAATACATTTCTTATAATAGATAGTAACTTTTTTATCTATCTGTCGTTCAAGAGTATTCTAATTGAGTATTTTTTTTAATTTTGTTTATTTGAAAGTTTTCGAAAAGGGCGGGAGGAAGGTTATATATTACAACCTACAATGGCAAGCACAATTGGTTCGGAGGATCATATCACAAAATTCTTATAATTTGGATAGGTTCATAATTCCCTATCACTTTCTAATAAATAATGATTGATAAATAAACATATTGATGAGTGAATATTTATTGATAAATAATTATTTATTCGTAGTCTGTAACATAATATTAAGTTAATTATGTTTTTTTTGTTTCAGTCCCCAAAGATCCAGTGATAACGTTTCAGATTGCGCATAGTAGATGGATCAAATCTACAGACCATGATGACGTGAATGACATCAGTTTGGTTGTAAGATTTTAGAATACTTATTCCTAATTACTAACCTAAATCCAGTATTTTAAAGAGCATTGACACTTGCTAATGGAAAATATAAAAATTTAAATTTGACTGTCCAGCACCCCTTCCATAGCATAATTGGAATTGCCCCAGGACAGTATTCTCGAGTTGCGGGTTCAAGTCCCATTGGAAATTATCTTTTTCTATTCGAAATAATGTCTAAATAGTAAACCAATACAGGTTGTAGCTATGTATATTACATCAACCACGTATTTAGTGGTTGTTTCGAACTAAAAGTATCGTTAAAACCACTTACATATATGTATTTTTTTAATGTTGTTAGGTTTGCAATAACGCCTGCTATGCGGAATACATTACAAAATCCCGCACATGGCTTAAACATTTTTTTCAATCCTATATTTGTGATTTTGTAATACATATATGTATTTTAACCTGGCTTGTCTGGGAAGACAGGTCACTCGTTCATATTATACTTACTTAATTAGGTAATGTAATCTTGTAAAATAAAACTTATTTTTAAACCAGCCTTTAAATGTTTAGCTCCCGTACAATAATAAATGTATTTCAGATATCCTCGGGTACTTTGACAACAATAATTGGAGCGGTAGGTTCAGGGAAGTCTACTTTACTGCAGATGATTCTAAATGAACTGCCGTGCTCTAGAGGATCTCTAGAAGTTATTGGAGAAGTCAGTTATGCAAGTCAAGACCCTTGGCTCTTTGTCGGTATTGCATTTATATTTTTCTCTACATTTTTACCTCTCTTGCCGTGACATTTCTTACATATGTAAAGCTTCATTAAAACAGACATTGGAGCAGTTAGTTATCATATCGGGTATCAGATCGGGTTCGTTACCGATGATTATCAAAAATATAGATGTTCAATCCAAGGTAATATTTAGTAGCTATGTAATGTAATGATAGTAATTTTGTCGTTCTTGTTTACAAATAATTTTAAGCTTATTTTTTATGGAATTATTATATAATTTCATAGGTTCAGTTCGGCAGAACATATTGTTCGGTCAGCCGTTCCAAAGGACACGCTACATGGAAGTTTGCAAGGTGTGCGCATTGGAAAGAGATTTATCATTATTTCCTCACGGAGACAAAACTATAGTGGGAGAAAGAGGAGTATCTCTCAGTGGTGGACAAAGAGCACGCATTAATTTAGCTCGGGCCGTTTATAAAGAAGTAATTATTCCTTCATTATAATTTATAGAACCTGCTACTGAAAATATTTGTCTATTTCAAAAAAAGGTTGCATTTTCAGGCTAACATTTATTTACTTGATGATCCGCTTTCAGCGGTAGACACGCAAGTTGCTAAACATATATTTGAAAGATGTTTGAAAAGGTACTTTTGAAATTGTTAATTTCCAGAATGTGTTATTCAGTTAAATTTGCAGTTCAATAAACTTTTATGCTTTTTAGATTCCTGGCTAGCAAAACCGTTATCCTGGTAACGCATCAAATCCAATTCATTAAGTTTGTTGACCAAGTAGTCATTTTAGATAAGGGAAAAATAATCGCTGATGGACCATTCGAAGAACTTGACGTAATAATTTGTTTATGTTTGTTTAGCATATGTTAAAATGTATGTACATTAATCTATAAAATGTATTAATTCAAGGACAAGGAACTGAAGATAATCCAGTTGATGAAAGATAAGGTTCGTGAGGTACACGAAGATGATACATTTGGAAGTCTGCAGAGTGCTTCGCTAATGCAACCAAGCACAATGAGCTTACACAGGCGTCACTTTTCGCTTGTTTTTGACACTAGTATTGCAGTAAGTTTTGGTGTGAATCATTTTATCATAAAGCATACTAAAGGAAAGCATAGTAAACCACCTTTTTATTTTTATTACCTAATTAATATTATTTTCTCTACCCTATTTCCTTTTTTATTTTGTTTTTTTTTTTAGCGCAGATAGCAATAAACTTTTTTTTTATATAGGAAAGCCTTGGGCCACTATTTCACCTAATGGTAAGTGACGATGTGGTTCGAAGGTTTTAACAGGCTTTACCTAGAATTACTGACTTTATAGGACAGCTGCCGTATCACACCGTTAGGTACTTGGCGGCAGATTTTCTACTAGAGGGTGGTCGCTAGCCAGGCGGGCAAAATGCATTTCCACCATGCGGTGAAGCTCAAGCCCGCGGCGGGATTCGAACCATGGACCTGCTGCGCAGCATGCTTCCATAAGCAATGCCACTGAGCCATCACTGCTTCAAATTTCCAAAAGCTTTTATGATCCAGTTACTGTCGTAAGAGCCAAGCTCATCCCATCATCTCTTTATGAGCCTGCTACGTCGTCGTTTGCCTTTCTGTGATGTCCAAACTGCAGTTGATTTAGCCCATAGATCGTATGACATGCGACAGATGTATACAGCCCAATTACACATTAAACCAGCGGTTTTGTATCCAATCAGTAAGAAAATTTTGCCAGTCCGTCATCAAGAGATAACTGTAGTTGATTGAGCAGTTTTTTCAAGCAACTAACTCTTGTCATAGGATTCATCACAAGCAAAACAAAAAGATGTGATTGCGCACGCACTACTATGGTAGTAAACTGTTCACATGTACTCCACGGTTACAATCGTGAACACACCTTGGAGAAGAACGTCTCTTACTTACGGTCAAGATACAGTTCGAACGTTTTTCATGGCATATTATCTTTTTAATAATAATATGTGTTGGTGTTCCTTATTTAGGACCAAAAACCAGAAGCTGAGATACAGGCTATGGGAAGAGTGCAGGGGTCTGTCTATAAAGAATACTTCATGACTTCTGCTACCTGTCCATACGTCTCTCTAGTGCTGTTCATGTTTGTTCTTGCGCAGGCTTGTGCCAGCGCTTGTGACTATTGGATCAGTCGATGGTATTGCTTTGAAGATTTTTTTATTTAAATCATAGACTTTTGACCTTTTTTGTTAAGTAACGTGGTGTTTTGAAGGCACAGTCATGGTGGTAAGCGTCAAATGGAAGTTGTAGTATTATTCAGCTTAGCGCAAATACCACTTTACCAGTTCTCAGTTCTGAACAAGTAAGTACAGCAGTTCTTTGATGGTCTTCTTTGCCGAGTTATAAAATGTTAACTGATGACTAAAACACACACACACACACACAGTCAGGTAGAGGTAGACGAGACGCTCACTTACATAATTATGTCTAAAGAATTCACACAATCGACTGTTTGTTTTTAATAGAAAACCTATATAATGTAAATCCTTAATTGGCCGTAAGTTATATTTATAAGAAAAATTGTATATTTCATTAATGGCTGTGGATTTTGTTTAATAAATAAAATAAAAAATAAGCTACAAAGATTTGAGCAATTTGGAAATACTCGATATTTAGTTTTAATAACACTAAAACATTTAGGTAATATAAAAATATATCTTTATATTTATTAAATTATTATAAACATTAGATAAATTTTGAAATTATATTTAACATTAAATTTATGTTTCTTTTAATATTAATTACTTCCACTAGGTTACGCCTACATCTGTTAATTATACTTGATAATCGTTATATTATTATGTAAATCATTTTTATTTCCATTTACCATTTCGTATATAACATTAATAAAAATTACATTTGTAGTCGACTAACGGTAAAATACCGGTAGGTGGGCAGCATCGCCTTCTCAGAAACTACTTTCTTACACTGCGATCCCCAAGACGCCTACCAAGCATGGGGATTATGGCAAACACCCCTTAATGGGGGGCCTATGTTTAGCAGTGGAAATCCGCCTGGTTCAATACAGTATAGTACTAAAATACTACATTTTGGTAAAAAAAAACTATTTCTATAAAACTTTTGTGTACAATATTTGTCGATATATATATAAGATTATGCCTGTCACCAAAAGCTTTAGGCAGATAAGAGATCACGGATTTGCTACGATCCTTGCATAACTCTCTTGCTTCATTCAGTCAAATCACATTCAGTTCACCGTAGACTTGTTATTATAAATTTCTGTGCCAATTTTCAGGAGTCACGCTGAAGACTCGTTGACTGGTGATGCGACAATGGATAATGTGGTCTGGACTGAACAAGGATTAAATCGCGAAGGTTTCGTCTTAATTTTCGGGCTTATCACCATAGCAACTATAGTCGTCGCTTTGATAAGAGCGTTTATGTTCTTTTCTTTGTGCATGAAGTCTTCTATTAAGTTAGTATCAGCATTGTCATCATAAAACGTAGTACATCTTTGCCTTTGGAACCCAATTAATAAAAATGGCACCGACGTCCAAGACTAAAAATAAGTTGTAGATAATAATAACGTTTATTTCACTAAAAAAAACTGAATAATAGTACAAACCAAATTGATGGGTAGGTACTAAATAATCTTTTATTTTACCGGCGGTATGCCTTTATTAACAAAATACTACGAACTATATACAACTCCACAGCTACTAAAATAAAAGCATTTACACAACCTATAAGTCATTACAGACTCACAGGTAGTCCAAACGCTCCAGCCCACTACCAGTTGGCAGCGTGCCCAGCATGCTGGCGTTTGCCTTGCCCCGTTGAATTGCAATGCTTATTCGTTGAGCCAAATAAGTGCCAGCATTTTGATCACGCTATATTATCATATATTATTTTATCATTATAATAAATCTTAAATTGTATATACACACATCAAAAGTGTCTAGGGATCATGTATATTTTGAACGATAAAAAATATTCAATTAATATTTACCAAATCTAATTATCCAAACTGACTTTTCAATTTAATTCTTATGTTTAAGTTAACAACGAATCCCTATATTATGTATGAATAAAGAATTTTTTTTTTTTGTAATTTAAAGAAATGTAACCTAAGTTAGTAGTTTTTTTAGGAAGCCAGTTAAAAATTTAGTTCGAATATCATCAACATTTTGTAGCGTTTTTCTCAAACACAATATGGTACAATAACACACTGCGGATATGGTTTTGATTTTTATGACTGTCCTAGTCTCAAAAGTCTACCTTCAACCTGGACATGAAGGACGCTATTCGCTCTCTATGGATCGCGCGTTAAGGCTAGTGTGCTCGTAGCGCTTTCCAAACAAACGTAGTTTCGTCATATATTAAATACCAAGTCTTCAATTTCGGTGAAATTTTGCATGCATGTCCTTGAACGTAATATCTATGCTTCTAGTTTACCAGATTTCCGTAAAATATTCGGAAAAATCGTTTCCGACATATTAAAATCGATAAAATCCAATATGTGATTATTTTATGAAGTGTAAAAAAATTACGATTATCAATTTTTTATCAATTATTTACATAGACCTTATTAGAATTATTTAAGTAGTTATATGCGTTAAATGTAATTTGGACTTGCCTGTAAAAAAAAATACTGAAGGGCTAATAAAACTTCTTTATATCTTTATATCTCTTTATTTTCAATTACACCACTGGATAGCTAAAGAATCAAAGAATTTATTACGCTAAGTAAGGACTGTAACACATCGCGCGCGGCGGATTTGGAAGCCCGGAATTTTGAGACGTATTCACGTACAAAAAACGGCCGTGTCCATAATACAGACATAGCCAATTTTATTGGGCAGTCTTGTAAAAAGTCTGACAATTATAGGTATCGTCTTAAGGTTATAGCGTCTGTATATATACTTTGGATTCTGTAGATAGTTTTATAGTGATCTGTATCATAATAACCGGTTTAAATGTTTTGGATTATACAGGTTGCATGATAAAATGTTTGAGTACATATCACGATCCCCAATGAGCTTCTTCCACGCGAATCCTTCTGGAAGAATTCTCAATAGATTCAGCAAAGACATGGGAGCAGTAGATGAACTACTGCCCCAAGCAATGATAGACTGTTTTCAGGTAACTATTACATTATGGTTGTTGAACAGAGACGTGACGACAAAGGTTTTGTTGACTTACTGATTATTTTTATTGTAATAAATTATGAAATCATAGTTGAATTAAACATGAATGTGTGTGGAATAGTGCGTGACTGCAGTCTCTATTAATTTCACAACTCGGCTTTGGTCTAGTGTTGCGATTCCCCGTATTACAGCATTTTATGATCACATACAAAGCATGATGATATTATATTAAAGTTATTATTTATATATATAATAAATATATAAGTTATATATATATTTATTATAGTAAAACATGAATTTTTGTTTAGTGCGCGTAAAGAACTCAATATAATTTATCATCACTCTTCGACCGACGTTTTGTGAATGGTGAAACGAGAAGGCAATACCTTTCTCATATATAGCTATTGTTTCTCTGCATAACAAGAAATTGCACCCGCTATATCACTTCCCAAGACATTGCTCCGCGACTATCAAATTCCCTGCACCGCGCTCTCGCTTGTTCATGCAATAAATATTTTTGAATTTGAATTTCCTTTGCCGCCGTCCCACTACGTCGTCGCTACTTTCGAATTTATATTCCGACACTAGAATGAAAGACTTTCTACTAAAACATTAATATTTTGCGATGAACAACATTTTTGACAACATCATCACTTAACATCAGATTTTTTTTTATGCCTTATAGGTTAACCTTTGACCACTATCTCACCTGTAGTAAGTGATGATGTGTTCGAAGATGTTGTTCAGGCTAACCTAGAATTACTGGCTCTCAAGGACAGCTGCCGGAACACACCGTAAGGTGCTTGGCGACAGATTTTCTATTTGAGTATGGTCGCTAGCCAGGCGGGCATTCGCAAAATACCCTTCCACCATGCGGTGAAGCTCAAGCCCGGAGCGGGATTTGAACCATGTACCTGGTGCGTGGCAATCCATAGCCAATGCCTCTGAGCCATCACTGCTTCAAAAGGTTAGCTTTTCAGTGGTGAATCAGCTATGAATAAAAAAATATTATATCTAAAATAACCTCGACATAACGGGAGCAATTTACCAGGAAATCATTAGTTAGAAGAGATGTATACCTATCAAGAAAAGAATAGATGTAGAGACCGCTCGCATAAATTCGCTGCATAACGTTCCTCCGCCGCTTGGAATATTAGATGTGCCTAGTAACTATTACTTAATCTTTGGCGCCTGTGAGGCAATCCAAAACACTGAAAGTACTGAAGTATTAATGCTGCTTAGCTAAAATAATGAACATGACGGGTGTGCCCATCGAAATGCGTTGGTACCTAGTACCTACTGAAACTAGGTACTGAACAGGAATTGAACATAATCCACTTAACCACTCTCCATTGGATTATGTTTCAAACTGGAATAAACTATTCAAAAAACCTTATTTCAGATTATGTTAAATCTTGTTGGCGTCATAACGGTGATACTGATGACGGATATAACCCTGCTAATACCGATAACGGCAGCAGTTATAATATTCTACTTGTTCCGCGTTATTTATATACGCACTACCGGAGCTGTGAAGAGACTTGAAGGAATCAGTAAGTTCTCTTACTCCTACTCATTGACCTATATATACTGTATACTGCATATAAAGGTGACCTATATATACTGTATATATAGGTCATATATACTGTATATATAGGTCATATATACTGTATATATAGGTCAATGCTCCCACTTTACTTTTTTTTTGTTGTAGTCGAATCAGTCTTGCTTACACCTTACACCTTAGCTAACCATGTCTCTAAATCAGCTTATTTGTAATTTTTATTTTTAGTCGTTGTTCCACAATGTTAGATGACCTCTCCCTACATCCCCTCCTTTTTATGAAGATTAGGTATCTAATAATAGGAACGATAGGACTAATTCGAACTATGACTCGTGATCACGATAGGGCAATTGGAAGAGAAGGTCCTGGCCCTTTCTACTTTTGATGCAATTTGTGAGCTTGGTCGTGAACTGGCGTTTATTACAATGCAGTAATGTAATTGCAATGTACAAAAGTAGCTGAGCTCATGTGAGTTATTTTACTATTAATATCATACAGAACCTCTTATGATCTACAGGACTTTTATAGTCAAGCATTTTAATATAAAAGACTTTTAGATAACATAGAAATATACCTTTACGTAAAAACAGATGCAATGCTTTGCATTATTTCCTTTATACACTGAAGCGCTCGTAGCGTTGTTTGCGTAGCCGTTCATAACCGATCAGCTAAGTTAAGCAACGTCCGCCGCTGTCATGAGTTGGATGGGTGACCGCTAGTGACATTACTACTGAGCGCTTCCGTGCTTCGAAGGGCACGTTTAGCCATCGTTCCCGGTTGTTGTCTTAGGATGGCAATCGTTATAGCATGGTGGTAGGGCATATTGTGAATGCCCGCCTGGCTAGCTACCACCCTCAGGTAGAAAATCTGTCACCGAGCTTGACGGTGTATTCCGGCCGCTGTCCTTGAGAGCCAATCATTCTAGGTTAGCCTGAACAACATCTTCGACCACATCATCACTTACCATCAAGTGAGATATTTGTCATACGCTAGCTTATGATCAATAAATAAAATTAGGCATTTTTAGGATTCTGTCCTAGAAAACGGGTCCCTATATTACTGAGCCTCCGCTGTCCTTCTTGAATTCAAAGGGCTGTATCTTATAGGAACCATAATATGTAACTGTTTGATTTTTCACAGAACATGTATTAGTATAGCAGATTTTCAAACAAATAATAATAACAACAAGTAAAAATAAAACGGCTCAACGAGAAACGCGTTTTATTTAACGTTCTTCGTTTAGCTCTATCTGAAAGTGTAAATACATGCTACAAACGTGGTTTGACCAAAGTCCAATATATCGCTCAATATCTACCACAAAATACACGCCAGTCGACGCCAGACCATTAATGTTCTCGATCTGTATGAAAATGAACATTCTGTGATTTAATATTTTTGCAATAACGCATCCTCTGCGTCTATATAGGAGTGGATCGCGCAGGCTCGAATCTGGCACATGACGGTGCGGGATATAATTTTTCCTCTCGTTGTAATTTTTTAATGCAAACCGTGGAGCATGAGTCATAGCCAAAGATAAATATAAACAATTTTTTTTTAATAATAACAAATACTTTTAAAATATTTTAAGAAAACATCAAATTAATATTTTAATAAAACACTTAAAAATATAAAAATATATCTAGTGACAATTCCGCTTAATTTTCCTGCTAAGTCGACGTGACGTCACAAACGCCACGCAGCCAAACCGGAAGAATTTTCGACGCGTTTCGCTTCTACACGAAGCATCCTCAGGAGGTCTTGACTCTTCGAGCGCACGATCGAGAATGAGCGGCCGGCTTTTTTTTTTTTTTTTTTATAGGGAGGACATAGATGCTGTCTACCGCTAAGCGGACGTACAGCTCCACCGGACTTTGGGCGAGGGGAGGCCCTCTTATAGCCCAGGCCCTCTTATAGCCCATATGAGCGGCCGGCGGCTCGGCACGCCTTTATATAGACGGGCTGAGTTAGCACGCCTTTGTCTAGACTCGAGCGTGAGTCACCGCTCTTTGTTGTAGCTAACAATTGGTGAGTAATACGTATTTAAAGTGACAATGACATCATAATGGTCATAAATTGATAACAAAAAATAATTTTAAATTGTTTATATTATGTAATGTGTTTTAGAATATGAAAAATAACGTAAAAAATATAACAAAATTACTTCCTAAAACAAATACATATTTAACTATTTTGTAGTGGCAAATTATCACTAAAAATACGCAACAGTGGTGATGAAACCAATTGCGTCTGTTCATTCAACAGTGCAACGCCTGTACTATGTTTTAATATTTCTAACTGTTCCAATACACACAATCGAAATCCCTTATCACAACAATGTAAAATCTTAAAGGTATTACTATCAAGGAGTTGATGACTGCTTTCAATTAAATGTTTTGCAAAGTGAGACTGTTCGGGATGGTCGTTCCTATACGCGGATTTGTGTTCTTTATATCTAATATCAAAATTACGGCCGGTTTGACCAATATAAACACTGTTACATTCGTCACAAGTAAGTTTGTAAACACCGGATTTTTTATTGTTTTCTAAACGATCTTTTCCGTTACATAAATGGCGTAAATTTTGGTTTGTTCGAAAAGCTACATGGACGTTATTTTTCTTAAATATATTGGAAATTTTTTGAGAGATTGGATCCATATAAGTAATGCTACCTACGTACTTGATATTTCTATCAGTAGGGCAAGAATATAGGAGTGACATAGCTCTATTACGTTGTTTATTATGAATTAATCGATCAACTAATTGTTTATTGTAGCCGTTGGAAATAGCAATTTGGTATATTATATTAAGTTCCTTATTATAATTTTCTTGATTAAGAGGAACCGATAACAGTCTATGGACATAACTTCGAAAAGCTGCTAACTTGTGTTGAATGGGATGCCAAGAAGAGAAGGGGATAGCAATATCTGTGTGTGTCGGTTTTCGATATATTTGAAAATCTAATTTATTGCTAACTCTTGTAAGCGTTAAATCTAAAAAGTTGATAGATTGATTTAATTCTAATTCGAGTTTAAATTTAATTTTGGGATGTATATTATTCAGTTTCTTAACAAAGATATCAATCTGGCGAGAAGTGCCAGTCCAACAAATGATTATATCATCAACGTATCTATAATAAAATAGAATATTAGGTTCCTGTACTATGTGTTTACGCTCAAAGTCGTCCATAAAAAGTTCGGCCATTAGTGGACTTAAAGGTGACCCCATAGCTAATCCTTCCTTTTGAAAATAATACTCATCATTAAACCTGAAGTAATTTTGTTTCATACAAATAGTAGTTAAATCAATAAGGTCATTTACTTCCCCGGGATGTAATCGTTGTTTCTCAAAGTGATTCTCCAAGACGCGTAAGCAATTTTCGTAAGGAACGTTGGTGAATAGACTGTCTACATCAAGGGATAATAATTTGGCACCGGGAGGTACGTTAATATCTTTGACTTTGTGTATCAGATCTAGACTATTCTTTAAACTATATTTGGGTTTGAAAGATGATTTGCTACACAACAAAATATTAAGATGTTTTGCTAGGTTGTACGCGGGAGCGCCAACATAAGAGACAACGGGACGAATAGGAATGTTCTCTTTGTGTGTTTTTGGTAAACCGTAGAGACAGGGGGACCTAGGGTTCATTGGTACTATATTGTTGAGTGAATGTGTCGGGATAAATGAAGTAGCCTTGATTGCATTTTTAATATCTAGAGTAAATTTCTTAGTTGGGTCGGAATTCAACCGCTCAAACTCCTCACCTTGGATTATATCATTAACTTTCTGGTAAAAGTATTTGTTATTATTAAAAATGGATTTCCGCAAAGTAACGCCTGAATCTATTCATTATTTTTTTTTATTTTGTTATGTTTGCAATAACGCCTGCTTGGCGAATAACATTACAAATTTACGAGAGAAATAATTAAAGTCATGTGCGGGATTCGAACCCGCGTCCATCCACCCCTTTAGCCGGGGTATGCTCTAACCAATTGAGCTAACATGACACGATGACTCATAACTGTAATTCTTGCTCTCGTTCTGCAACCATAGTATTGGGATGGAGCGACACCTATAGTTTTGAAGTGCTCGTAGCGAAGTTTGCTTAGCTGTTCTTAACCGATCAGCAAAGGTAAACAACGTCCGCCTCGGTTATGAGTTGGATGGGTAACCACTAGTAACACTACTACTGAACGCTTCCGTGCTTCGGAGGGCACTTTAACCGGTCGGTCCTGGTTGTCGTCTTAGGTTGACAGTCGTTATAGCATGGTGGTAGGGTATTTTGCGAATGCCCGCCTGACTAGCTACCACCCTCAAGTAGAAAATCTGTCGCCAAGCACCTAACGGTGTGTTCCGGCAGCTGTCCTTGATAGCCAGTAATTCTAGGTTAGCCTGACAACACCTTCGACCACATCATCACTTACCATCAGGTGCGATAGTGGTCAAAGGCTAACCAATCAAGCATAAAAAAAAGTTGAACTTGCGTTGTACTACAACAATCAATCAAAAATCCCGCACATGACTATAATTTTTTCTCTCGTAAAATTGTAATTTTGTAATAAACATTCTGTGTTAGTATGGAACCTTCGGTGCGCGAGTCTAACTCGCTACTTTAAAAATAATCATATTATTAAGACTCACCACCGTTTCTTCAGCTCGGAGTCCAGTATTCGGCCACCTGAACGCCACAGTACTCGGGCTGGCGACAGTCAGATCGTTCGGGGCAGAGTTGCTGCTCGCCCAAGAGTTCGATCGACATCAGGATCTCCACAGCTCTGCCTGGTATCTCTTCATCTGCTGCAGCCGAGCTTTTGGATACTTCCTGGATTTGATCTGCCTTTTGTTTATTATATGTGTCACCTTCAGCTGCCTCATGAAAAGTGGTTAGTACAATTTCTGTCATACGTACCTTAGGTCTAGGGTAAAGCATGGAAATGTAGTTACAATAAATCAACTACTACCAAGTACCATTTTTAAGGTTACAAACAGTCCTAGCTGTTGACTAGACGTATTCTAAGAGAATAGATTGCTCCGCCCGCATAGACTCATCAAACAATTTGATAAAAATAAATACGGGTCATTAACTGCATAAGGCAAGTCACGAGGGCTTGGCATTTTATAGCAATTCATTTTAGTTACAAGATCAATCAATTGGCTTACCGAAACAACATTATTTCATAAATTTATATTATAGACCGCATTTCCGCATGGTGGAAGGGCATTTTGCTATTGCCCGCCTGGCTAGCTACCACCCTCAAGTAGAAAATCTGTCGCCAAGCACCTAACGGTGTGTTCCGGCAACAGTCCTTGAGAGCCAGTGAAATTACAGGCACATGAGACTTAACAACTATGTCTCAAGGTGACGGGCGCAGTGCAATTCGTCACTCGTGATGAAATGCATCTGTTCTAGGCAGAGGTTAGTCCGCTTAACATCAGGTGGGCCTCGAGCTTGTTCCGTCACAATAACATAAAAATAAAGAAGACATATTATTATTTATATATAAACACATTAGCGCTTTACAGTTTTAAGGAAATCCTACAAGTTATTTATTACAATCGTACAACGAAAGTAATATAATAGCCTTTATGGCAGACCTCACTACGAGCTGGCAGGATACCCAGCACTGTTGTCGCATTGTCCGATACATCTGTTCCTGACATTTTCATGTGACTTTTAATTTTGGCGATATAGGTACACTAATAATTAATCAGAAATTTTATAGAACAATATTAATAAATACAGACATCGATGGCAGCAACGTGGGGTTGGCAATAACTCAGTCAATATCCCTCACGGGTATCTTCCAATGGGGCATGCGCCAGTCCGCAGAGATGGAGAATCAGATGACCAGCGTGGAACGGGTCATGGAGTACACCAAATTACCACAGGAGCCGGCCTTGATAAGTGTTAGTATCGGCAAAGCAAGATTTTTTAACAGGCGGTTTCTTTGGTGGAGTCTGTCACGGTGGGTCGGTACCCACGGCGGTGCCAGGTATGTGCCTCGAATTAGAGTGCGAGCATTACTGTGTTTAGTACTCCGACTCATTCAACTAAGCTGTCAATCTGTCGGACAACAAGTTCACGGGACCCAAGAGCACTGTAGCAAGTGGAATTACTGGGCGAACAAGACGTAAGAACTAACGTCCCGGAGTGACGTGCGCAGTGCAGTATCAAGCAGAACGTGAAAGGTGACACTGCAACAATAATGGACAGGCGTGACGCTTACCATCAGCCGGGCGACTATAGTCTGTCTCATTACTACGTATCATAAAAAATAATCTTTACCTAATGATGTGGTGGTGGTCAGTAGAGCTCCTAACAGGACCACGTTGAATAAAAATAAAACTTTCAAGAAGAGAGTTTCTGCGTATTATAATTTTAATACGGTATCCAGAATAAATTTATAATTCTATATTTATACGGGGTTTTCAAAATCATCGTAATATTCTGAGACAGAAACTTATTCTCCAAACTACTTACTTTTCTCGAACAAGTCACAAGATGCACAGGAACGCAGCATCCACAAATACGTTAAAATAAAAAAAAACTCACGTAGTGCTTTCATTTCATCTTTTGTGGCTGAACTGAAAAAATAAAGCATGAAGAACCCAACCAACGCTATATCGGTCTGACACAAAATAGATGCACCTATATGATCATTCATTATTTTTAATGGCATGTCATTTACAGCCTGATGACAAAAAGCCTCCACGTGATTGGCCTTCACAAGGAGCCATACAGTTCAACAACTTGAGCCTGAAGTACCATCCTGATGGTAACTACGTCTTAAACAAACTAAATCTGGATGTTCTACCCCAAGAAAAGGTACGATAAGTAGATGTAAGAACTAAAAATGGTCTCGTTGCATTACATACAGTTATTATTCGTCGAAAGTATAATCAATTACTGGTTTTGTGTTGTAGATTGGTATAGTAGGTCGGACCGGAGCCGGTAAATCGTCTGTAATACAAGCATTGTTCAGACTTGCGTACTTAGAAGGAGCGATCACGATCGATGGGATTGATATTACTACTATAGGACTTCACGAGTTAAGGGAAAAGATATCCATAATACCACAAGTAAGTTTTGTACTACCCAAGTAAATGATTGTGTGCATGTAGGGTGTGTGGATTATTAATTTTGTATAAGTATAAATATTTTGAAGCGCGCGTAGCGAAGTTTATTTAGCTGTTCTTAACCGATCAGCAAAGTTAAGCAACGTCGCCCGCGGTCATGAGTTGGATGGATGACCGCTAGTGACATTACTACGGAGCACTTCCGTGCTTCGGAGGGACGTTAAGCCGTCGGTCCCGGTTCTTGTTTTAGGATGACAGTCGTCGTAGCATGGTGGTAGGGCATTTTGCGAATGCCCGTCTGGATAGCTACCACCCTCAAGTAGAAAATCTGTCGCCAAGCACCTAAAGGTATGTTCCGGAATCTGTCCTTGAGAGTCAGTACTTCTAGGTTAGCCTGAACAACATCTTCGACCACATCATCACTTACCATCAGGTGAGATAGTGGTCAAAATGCTAACATATCATGCAAAAAAAAAATGGTTGAGGGGTTCTAAAATGCACCAGAGATGTAGGAAGATGAGCGGTGCGAATATGCGTACCGAAGTTATGAAACAGTGTGATATTTTCCACGAGATATTTAGAGATGTGCGAGGAAGCTAATCGGTATGATCAATCGTAGCAAAGCTGTGGGACGGTGTGTAGCTGAACGGGGCAAGGATGCGCTGCGGACTCTGTTCAGCTCTGCGAGGTGTTGCTATGCGCAACTTCCTCGCTCACGTCCCTCGCACACATTCCTCGCAAACCCTCGTACATATTATTCGCTCACATACCTTGCATACAATCCTTGCTCACATACCTCGCTTCACGTTCACACACATCTCTCGCTTTTTGTATGTACGGAAAACCTCGCTCTGCAAGGCCATTTCCACCAGACTACGCTCAGCGAGGCAACGAAAATAAAGTGATCGTATTGGTAGATTTTATCCTCTTACACCGCTCATCTTCCTCAGACATCTCTGGTGGATACGCAGCTTAAATAGTGGCGATTCAGTTGTTTAAATAATTTTCAC
This sequence comes from Plagodis pulveraria, assembly GCA_963890685.1. Taxonomy (NCBI): domain Eukaryota; kingdom Metazoa; phylum Arthropoda; class Insecta; order Lepidoptera; family Geometridae; genus Plagodis; species Plagodis pulveraria. Next base: position 11,875,162 of record OY982950.1, read on the forward strand.
GATTCATAAAATATACTTTAGTTGTTTATTTCAGGAGCCTGTACTATTTAGTGGGAGCATGCGGAAAAACTTGGATCCTTTTGATCAATACTCTGACGAAATACTTATAAGAGCGCTGCAAAATGTGGAGCTACAAACTGATGACGATGATGGCACCGGTGAACTGATAATATATTTGTCAAACATTTACCTACTAGGGTTTTCTAAACTCTCATCACATCTTGTCTTTAAAGTCTATGCAGGGGTTGCCGTGAATTCATATTTCAGCTATCGAGTTCATAATGAGGAACCCAAGTTTTATCCCCACAATTTATTCGATTTAGTCAAACATTCTTGCCATAAGCGCAGAGGTGTAAAAACGCACGGAAACATTCGACTCGAACACCGTGCTCTGAGTCTAGTCGTGTCGTGGTAAAGAGCTTAAGTAAAATTTTAAAAACGGTATCTCTACGAGTTGTTTCTTTTTAGCCGAGTATCTGTCGATATTAATTTTTCGACTTTTTGAACAAGTGGCCACTTCAAAGGACCGCTCTGACCGTGGGTCGTTTAATTTTAGTATTTAACATACTAAAATTAAATAGATTTTGCTACTTGTAAGTCATGTTCAGGACAAGAGTCTCCGTAAACTGATAATACATCTTTCAGAACGGTCTGAACCTATTTTCCTTGCTTGGCAAGGAATTTAATGAAGGCGCCATACTCAATTTTCTACACTTCCTTCCCAATTGAGGTGCTTGGACGTCGATAGTTTAAAGAATAATGACGTGATAGTGACAAATCTTAACATTTATACCAATTATGAGTCACTGAACACATTTAGCCCTAAATGAGCTTACGTACCTAACCCCGCCATCCCTACAGCATAAAAGAGCACCCTCGGAATTGTTCCCATTGACAATTGGGTTACTATTTGTAGACTTTAGAAGTAGCACACATTGTAATAGTGTGTAATTATTATGTATAATGACTATATGTTAACTTTAATTCATTGCATATAATCGACTTTCTTCATTAATCTTCATAATGACCAACCAGGTGCTCTCTACAAGCAAGTTTCGGAAAGCGGTTCAAATTTCAGCGTGGGAGAACGTCAGCTAGTGTGCTTGGCGCGTGCCATCGTGCACAACGATAAGATCCTGGTCCTCGACGAAGCCACGGCTAACGTGGACGCTCAGACAGACGCACTCATACAAACCGCGATCAGAGAGCACTTCAAGCATTGTACTGTGCTTACTATAGCGCATAGGCTGAATACCGTTATTGATTCCGACAAAGTAAGGGCAAATTGATTACTACTCAAAGGCATCATTGTATGAGATAGGGTTAACCTGTAAATATTTTACAACCTACTAGATTGGAAATAGATCCTCCCGATGACATAGTCTGTTACTCTTTGAGTTTTATTTGCTGGGAACCCACCATAAAGAGGTTAACCATGTAATACAGTTAATAGTGAACATTATTTTATGGGACATTAAGGTGTCCTTAGTAAATTTAAATTTATTATTCCAACAAATACCTACATTGTTTCTTTAATTATCTTGCTGCTTACTTGTTTTAAATTGTATGACGATTGAAGAGTAAAATCACTGAAGATCGTAGGTAATATTTCTATAGCATTTTATTAGTAACGAAATCAACTGGCAAAAAATTAAAGAAGATTCAGTTCGAATTGCATCTTGGGTATTATATGGTCAATTTAATATCTCCTAGTTTCGATCCAGATCGGTTCTTATCCTTTTTGTGTAGAATTCAGACAAGTAGAAGTGGTCTCTTCAGCAAGAGTCAGGCTTGATCGGTACCCACCACTGCAGTTTCAGATATTCTGCCTCGAAGCAGTATTGTGCAAATACTACTGTGTTTAGGCAAACAGGGCACTGTAGAGAAATTACTGGACGAACGAGACTTAAGGGTGAACTGGCCGGCCCGTTCTCCATACAAACGTCGTAGGGTGATCACTCCCTTATTTCAGGATTTAGGTCCAAAATAAAGCATAATACCGATTAATCTCGTCATTATCTAGGCTTGTATGATGTCGAAATTTTAATAAGATAATTTACTTGAGAGTTATGAGCTTCGAAACATTTTCATATAAAATTTTCAAGGCTCATAACTTTCAACTTAATTATCTTTTTAAAATTTCGGCATCATACAAGCCTAGATAATGACGAGATCAATCGGTATTATGCTTAATTCTGGACCTAAAATCTCACATAAGGGAGTGATCACCCTACGGCGTTTGTATGAAGAAGCGACCGGCCAGTTCAACCCTAGGAACTAACTTTTCGGAGTAATGAGTGCAGTGCAGGCCAAGCAGAAAGAAAATGGTGTCCCTGCAACTGTAATGGACGATCGTGACGCTTACTATCAGGCGTGCGACTGGCCCGTCTCGTCAATTCATAACATTAATGCCGTAGCTATATTGCCTAAAATCGCTTCGTAAGTAAGTCATTATTTCTCGTAAAAAGTAAAGGATAAAAAATGGTAATTGTGGGTTATCCACAAGAGATAGATATATACCAATAGTGGAATATTGTAGACCTTTTTAAGATGTACAAAACTGTAGTACTATTTCGATCTATCTCGTAGGGTTCAGCCAGAGTTTGCAATTTAAGCGCAACAAAATGTATTTACTTATGACATTACATTAGAAATCTCTAAAATTATCAGTGTTTCTCTGCTATATTGTGCATGTATTATACATATAAACCTCCCTCTTGAATTACTCCAACTATTAAAATAAAATGCATTAAAAGCGGTTGCGTAGTTTTTAAGACCTAAGCATATATAGGGACAGACAGCGAGAAGTGACTTTGTTTTATACTATGTAGTGATATTACAGATCCTAGTGCTAGACGCGGGTCGGCTGATGGAGTATGATCATCCACACATATTGTTACAAAACAAGAAGAGCTACTTCCGCCGGATGGTAGCGGAGACAGGCCCGGCTATGGCGCCAGTACTGCACAAGCTAGCCGCGGAGGTAATTCACCATTGTAAATTAATATAGGTATAATTTTAATTCACATAAGCTCACGTACCGGACCATGCTCTAATATAATCTATTGAGCTATCGCAGTGGGTGACGTATTAGTATGAATCTGCCGTAGCGACATCTACAGTCAATTTATTGTACTACCAACAAGACTAATTTCGCACTTGTTTATGGCGATGCAATCAAATAACTCATGATGGTATTGTAATTTCTACCATCATGAAATTTAAGATTTGAACTCATGTAAGATGGATCCTTAGGGTTGGGACAAAATCTCAATAATTGATATATTGTGATTGCTTGCTGTGTACCTAAAATGCAGTGTGCCTAAAACCAAAGCTAGCAAGCTTAATAAAGACAAGGTAGGTACATTATAAAAGACGGCTTAAATAGTAAAATATAATGTAGTTTCACTCACTCTATTAGCTGCCATTTCAGTCTAAGACTAATCTCTTCATAACAGCTTTATTATACATAATATGTTTATAGCTCAGCTTATTGCAGTCAACTTCATCGCCTATTCTCTACTATAATATCTATCAACATTTATAAAAACTCATGCCCATACTACTCTATAACTTTTCCGCCATATTTAGTACTATTTTAAAGCCCTCGTAGCGGAGATTGCCGCGTAATTCATAACCGATCAACGCGGATGGGTGACCGCTATTGGCGTTCAATACAGCAGAGCGCTTCCGTGCTTTGAGGGCACGTTAATGTCAGTCTCGATTATTCCTTTGGGATGGAAGCGTTATATCTTGGTAGTAGAGCATATTTCGAATGCCTGCTAACTACCAGCCTCAAGTAGAACAATCTGTCACCAAGCACCTAACGGGTTGTTCCGCCAGCTGTCCTTCTTCCATTCTAAGGTATCCTGAACAATAATTTTGACCGCATCATCACTTACCACAAGGGGAGATAGCGGTAAAAAAATAGGATAACAGAAAAAAATAATACTTCAAACCTTATTGAGACATACTAATTCTTAAACCAATTACCTCTTTCAACTTTGTTGTATTGTCTTATTTATTTGACATCACCTCTATTGTTTCAGAACTATCAAAAAATCCAGGATCAAAATAAAAAATGATATGTAACATTTTTTGTGTAAAAGTTATATAATATTGTTTAGTTTTATATAGTTTTTACCTATTTCTAGATATACATATTACTTAAAACGTAACAATAATTTGATAAACTCGATTTAAATATTTCCAACAATAAATAATAATACTTTTAAAGCTTGTATAATATTCACAAATCTGCCGCATACGCTAAATAATCTGTAATCCTTGCAAATTTTAAACAGTCTCCATATTGCAATTAAGGCTTAAAAGTTGCAATTCCATTCTCTTTTTAAAGCCACCGATAATGCTGTCCATTCTCCTATAACAAACGAAAAAATTATTTGAAGATTAGTGCGTTTGATAACCATAGCTGGTTTTACACAACTGCCGAAAAAGATTGTAATGTTTTTGAATTCATGTACGTTCATAGTCATGTGATTTTCTTTTTTCCACAACTATTAAACTCCTTAATAAATTTGGATGTATGGAATATCGCTACAATCCTTACAACATAGCCCCGCGTGGCATAGACTACAAAATTGTTTGTCAAGCCAATCGTGTATAATATTTTTTCATTTAATTTACTTGCTTAATTATATTTCGGTACTCACTTTTTATCTTCGTCACTTTCTAGAGGGGGGATCCCAGCTATAGCTTCCATTAGGTAGTTCCTGAAAAAAGTATGTAGCAGTGAGTTCAGGCTGAGTACAAAGCTTGCTTTATAAAAAGCGAGATTAAAATAAAATATTAAAGAAATTATGCGCTCATAGTGTAGTTTGTCTCGTTCTTAACTTATCAACCAGGTTAAGCCACGTCCGCTGAAGCCATGACTTGGAAGTGTGACCGCTAGTGGCATTACTACTGAGCGCGGTCGTTTTTTGCATGGTGGTAGGGCTTTTTAAATTTTATTTTATATTTCAACCTAATTATATAAATTTGTTAATACTATTCGAATTTTGAATATAGTTGTGTGCATTTTCAGCGTTTGTCTATATATCAAAAGTCTCTCTCTCTATATTTTTTCCGTATCGGAACAACTACTAAGCAAAAAGAACAAGAAAGCAAATCAACTTAGTAGTAATATGTCCGGGTCCTTCTTGGCGTCCAGGCTGTGAGGCTACGTAGCAGAACGTCAGAATAGTAGTATAGTATGTCCATATAGCTGTGAACTCGCTGTGAATATATCCAAATATAAATATATAATATATCCAAATGCCAAAATTACTGGATGACTATACTACCATTTCCACAGAGGATTATGGAGAAGGGAAGAATTGCCTGCTTGGTCGTTTTGCTTAGTAGACGTTACGCATATTTGACATTATACTATTTAAGTAAACAATTTTTTATATACTGCTACTTTGACAATTTACCTACTTGGTCATTATGCTTAGCAGTTGTTCTGATACTGACAACGATGATCACTGCACTTCGAACGGAGCTGTCCTAATGACAGCACGCTAGAGATGAGTCGTACTCGTTAAAACACGTACTTAGTCTTACGAGTTCGAGTACGTGTAAATACTCGTTCCAAAGACTAGCTCCACGAGTATTTAGAAGTACGCGTTCGTTGTCACCAAATAGAAACTTGTTACAATGGTTACTACCGAGTTTTTATTAGAATTATCACTATTTTAGGTATAGATTTAATCAAAAGTATTAGGATTGAAGAAGGTAATATTTGTTGAAAACTTCCCTTCATACTTTTACAGGGTTAGGACTGTCAGCTTTTAAATCAGATAATATTATGATATTAGTATTTTCCGTTATTTTAGCAAAGAAAGAAGCGTGTAATTAAATTTCCGTCATTAACTGGAACAAATTGGTTAAAATACTACCAGTCACCGTCTAAAATAAAACCGTGACCCATCATGTAAACTATTAGTTTATTTTATAAATATTATTAGTACGTAAATATGCTATATAGATAATACATATCCTATTTTTTTAAGACGACTAAATTTTTACATGTCACTATAAACGATTCTTCCATCTTGTTCCTAACAACAGAGAAATAAAATAGACCGTAAATGTTTTGACATAAGGTCTATGTCATTTGGCATTGAATATACGCGTTCGATTTTCATGAGTGATATGAATGATTTCACTCACACAAGCGCACGTCGAGCGCGTCTCGAACGCGTCTTGAGCGTCCTGTAGGGTTGCGAATATTTCGAATAAAAAGTGTCCTAACACGCATTGCATAAAGCTGATTTTCATTTGGCATTTGTAAGCATCTCACTCACACACTCTTACGCCGAACGCGTACTCGTTTACTCGATGCTTATGATTCTCTTTGGTGACTACGCGTATGGCGAGACTGCGAAAGGCGATGCTCTGCGATCGCGGCCGCGCTGGCTGTATGCCTGGCACTTGGTACTTCTAAATACTCGAAACGCATTCGTACGTTGATGAGATACGCTCTCCTCATACTTCTTTGGTGAAACCTAGTTTTAAAACCTGTTCTAGTATTTACGCCTCACCTCTACAGCACGCACGGTCATGCAACGTCGCATTTATTGGTCGGTCACAACATTAAGTAGTTTTAGTGCAAAAAAGAATAACTGAAATACAAGCTAGATCATTAATGTCCTTCGATCTACCTTGTATTTCTGTTATTTATGCCTTTATTCTAGTGTACTGGTAGCATTCATAGTTTTATCGTAGGTGAAATTTTCAATATTTCATCTTTGCGAGTAAACATTTTGAGTATCTTTCACACATGGGTCTTCGTTAGGCATTTTGACGACTGGCGACATTCTGAGTCCGGTATGAACACGTTGATATTGTCAAAAGATCGCCAAAACAAATTTTGTTCCACGGGATCGCGAGCAACCGAATTTGCTGTGTAAAGTGGAGGAGAAATACATGTTGTGTCGCCACAAGTTAGCGTGGGAGAAGGGCAAGGGAGGAGAAGATGTGAGAGGGGGGAGAGTTATATATAGTTTATGTAAAATGTGTGCAACTTACTCCGCCTTCCTCGTGAGATGTTCAGCGCACGCCATCCGCAGCAGAGTGAACTCCAGCCTGGCCTGGAAGGCGGCCGGACGTGACGTCACGTCCGAACACGCCGCCAAGCGCGCCAACTCCTCGCACACGGTCTCACAGATATCGCGCACGTAGCGGGACGATGTCGGCCCACAAACGCTGTCCACCTGAAAATTACAATATTACACGTATCCATTTCCCCGTGGGGTGCCGGGTTAGAATTGCACCTCCCCATATCATCCTGTGGGTGTCGTAAAAGGCGACTAAGGGAATAATTATACTGGAAGGTGGGCAGCAGCGCTTTCTAAAGAATCTTACACTGCGATCCCCAAGCCGCCTGCCTGCTGAGGCTGTGTTCAGCAGTGGACGATCCGGCTGATACAGTACAGTACAAGTATTAGACAAAATCGGTGTTTTGCAACGTAGACAGACTCCTTTTAAGAAAATAAACCTCTTTCTATTACTTAGGCATGTGTGCCAAGCCAACGTCTTTCAATCATAAAATGTTTCAAAGATGTCACTGGCGGTTTAGTTTACTGTGGTAGACCCGTTTGATTTTAGGAATTGTTTAGGAAATATTAGCACGCTCTTTATGTAAATAATTGCCTATTAGTTAAAAATATTATATTGACCTTCGTGTATGCGCGCCTAAATGAATGGACCAAAGAGTAACTGGCAATGAGTCTATTCAAAAAGACTTTTATGATTATAGGTATCTAAATAATAGACTTGGTTAAGAAAATATAATTTATCTGTCATTTTAAAACATAATATTTCGTCACCATGGAAGTATCGTCGCATGTAACTCCTTGTGACTCCTTGCGCGTATCTAGTGTTTAGGGAGACTGAGGTAGTCGAATAATATATAAAAAAAAACAAAGTAAGACACACTAATGCATTTTATTTTGTAATATCATACGGTTCCATGCAGCGCTGGCGATAGCTTACTTTTTAACCGACCCTCAAAAAAAGGAGGAGGATCAAATCATCTGTATTTTTTTTATTTTTGTTACCTCAGAACTTTTTAATGGGTGTATCGATTTATTGTCGTGTGGTCCAATTTAAATTTCATGAAAATCGGTCAAGCCGTTTTTGAGTTACACTCCAATAACTGAAAAGTTTTTTCCTATCTTGATGATATAGTCATTGCTAGTGAATGACAATCGATTCCGTAAGTAGCAAGGGACACTAAAAAGGGTGAATTTTTTTTTATGCGCTTAATGTTGTGATAATAGGTACTTGTGAACTACTACTACTTGTGTGGTACGACTTCAACAAGTTATTTCATACGTGAGAGTTGAAGTCGGTGCCATTTTTCGGTAAAAAAATTTTTTACATTATGTACACAGACCTACCAAGAACACCTTTCAACGAGAATTGAAAACGCTGTATATGATTATTAAAGTAAGAATACTGACCTCTGCGTGCACTGCGATCAAATTATTGATAATTTCGTAGACATAGGGCCTTGCGTCGTCGACCAGCTCGTCAGGGTCTATCTTGTGCCGCCCCATGTACATGCTGGGCTCTATGGTCCCCACCAGCGGGTCACCCTTGTACTCCAGGTACGTCTCCGCAATGGACGACTCTAGGGAGCTCAGCGCGTCCTTTGTAGCTGTCAGGGCTTGCGTTGGTTTTGGGAACCCGAAGCTGCAAATATATATGTTTTTTTATGCCTGATAGGTTAGCCTTTGACCACTATATCACTTGATGGTAAGTGATGATGTGGTCGAAGATGTTGTACAGGATAACTTAGAAGTACTGGCTCTTAAGCACAGCTGCCGGAACACACCGTTAGGTGCTGACAGATTTTCTATTTGATTGGTAGCTAGCCAGGCGGGTATTCGCAAAATGCCATACTACCATGCTGTAACGACTGCCATCCTAAGACAACAACCGTGCCCTCCGAAGCACGGAAGCGCTCAGTAGTAATGTCACTAACGTTCACCCATCCAACTAATGACCGCGGGCGACGTTGCTTAACTTTGCTGATCGGTTAAGAACAGCTAAGTAAACTTCGCTACGAGCGCTTCTAAAATGTGATCCAAAAACTCTTTATTGCAACCAAAAGAACCGGAAAAGTGAGAGTCGGACTCGCGCACCGAGGGCTCCGTACAAATTTATAAGCAAAACATATCTATCTATTAAGTTAAGCTGTCAGGGCTTGCGTAGGTTTTGGGAACCCGAAGCTGCAAATATGATCCGATAACTCTTTATTGCATATAAAAAACGTGAGAATCGAACTTGCGCTCCGAGGGTTCCGTACACACCTATAAGTAAAAGTTATGGTATTCTTATTGCTGAATGAAATCCATAAAATTTTAAAATTATTAACAATATTTTTATTATATAATGTGACTATAAATTTATGCTTATCGCACTTTTTCTTTATCTGTGCTATAAGACGTTCTTTCGTACCAAATTTTAAGATTCTGAGTTCACGGGAAGTACCCTGTAGGTTTTGATTACCTTGCGAGTGTCGAAAATTGGGCATAAACGGCTGTATCTTTTGATTGCGTTGGCTTAGAAGTTTGATTTTTTCACAGCTCAAGTGACAGTAGACCTGAGTATTTGATATGATTTTCAACTTGATACGTCCACGCGTTCCTCAGAGAAGGAGTCTTGACAGACAGACGGACAACAAAGTGATCCTATAAGGGTTCCGTTTTTTTTTTCATTTTGAGGTACAGAACCCTAAAAACTAAATTAACACAAATTGAAAACTATTACAAAAATATAAAGCTAAATGATGTTACACGGTACCTTAATTAACATAAAAAACATATATAGAGCCAGTACCATCGGTGGTCTTATCGGTTATGCAATCTGTAATAGACAAACTTTGAATGGGAAAACTAACTCTGTTCCACAATAAGTTAATGATGCGCCCTTGTACGGGTAGACCTAGTTTGTACACCTCGATATCATACGTGAAGCGGCGAGTCTCTCGGTAGCTAGAGCAAAAAAAGGTTTGACCACGAACAAACGACACGTTGCTTTTGTAAAAGAAGGGTCATCTACAAAATCTAAATCCAAGCCTTACTCCATCTTAGGCGCAGCTCCCGATTGGACTCTTTTGATGGACACGTATGAAAAACATTACAAAATCCCTGAGGATGTTGGTGTTTCGTCATCCAGACCAGATATATTTCTATACTCAAAGCATCTAAAACGCATAGTACTTATAGAACTTACTGTGCCGTGGGAAACAAACATACCTAAAGACCACACAATAAAAACTAACAAATATTATGACCTAACAAATGAATTAATCAAAAACGGTTATGTGGTTAATTTATATGCTGTAGAAGTCGGAGCAAGGGGTATACCAGCAAAATCCCTATACAACCTACTAAAAGACCTTGGCCTGTCAAGAACAACCGTAACTTCCATCCTAGAACGTGTTATCCAAGGCGGCATTAGTAGGATCTTACCAAATTTGGTTGGGCAGGGGAGGAGGCTCGAGCATTGATGCATCATAAAGGGGCCCCTTAACCTTACTTACTGGGTTGCAAGTCCCAGGCACCTTGACTGGAGCCTCTTCTTCTGCAACGCTATGGACCCGGCACCCGCACGATGAATCCATAGAATGCTAAGTAAATTTGTCTCCCTACGTCATAATGTGGGTGTAAATGGTACATAATTTAAAACAATAAAAAAAAAATAAGATCGCTTAGGTAGTATAGGCAGAGGTGCGCCTTTGTGAGTGAAATGGTCTGCAGTACAAGTAGTGTGCAACAAGAAATTCGGGCACTAACAGTTAAATAAAATAAACGATATGCTTCAGATTTTAATACTTTTTAACAGACTTTCTCTCTCTCTTTTTTTTGTTATTAGGTTCCCAATTGGAATGTTTTTTTTCTGTTGTTACCTCTTTTCATGATGTTTTTTTTTTATATTCGGAAGCTGATTTTTGTCATGAGGTCCCATTTTAGTTTCAGTGAGATCTGACAATGAGAACTCAAATTAATAAATCATTTGAGTTATCCAAATTTTTTGTTTTAGAATATTTACTGTTCGAAGTCGTTCTTTTATTGTTTATTATTTATATTTATGTGTCTTACCTACTCTAGTTTAGGTAGGTTCCTATACTCTACACCTATTCCGATCTCTGGTGATAATAAAATAAAAGGTTCACTTTCGTATTTCTAGTGCCAAAACACTACGCCATGCTGTTGGGTTTACAGCATTGCAGCATGCTAAGGGAAAATGTAGGTATTTTATGGTGATATATAGCTCAAAGGATACAAAATAAACCTTGAACAATTTTTCGTTTCAAAACAGTCTGATATATACTGAAGGGCCTCCGGCCATGTCGATAGATTATTCCAGTGCTACAGATAGGGTACTTAAAGAACTTACTTCTCAAAGGAGTTAGAAATATTCTGGAGCGTCACTCGCCGCGTGTAGTGAGCATTGGCTCCGGATATCAGAAGCCGACGTTGCCAACTGCGGCCGTCACCTCCGGACACTTCGATTCGTTGTTCCAACGCTACAGATAAGCTGGAGTTGTTCAATTCCTGTAAAAATATTGTAATACCATTTTAACAAGTATAAATTAATTAAAACAGTAAAAAACCCGACTGCAAATTAATAATTTCCATTAAGCGTTTAATCGTTCCATTGAAATTAAAACTGCAAGTTATATATATATATATATTCCAAATAAATATATATATTTGGAATCTCTTTTTACTCTTTTTAATGCCCTTCATTTCGATACCCCACTCAAAGGGTTTGAAAGAAGATATTTGATATGCGAAAGTTTATGTACCTAGTGTCCATTGCGCTATCAAGACGTATCTAATGATACCTCATACATTAAAATCGGTTAAGGCGTTTAGTACTTATGGTAGAATAAAGAAACTCACAAACATACATAGATGAACCCTTAAAACATAAACACTCCTTTTTTTTGGTCAGTCTTGTAAAAATTAGAACATATACACCTCGAGCAATATTCTAACCAGCATCTTCCATTTCTGCGTAGCTGTCGTTTACCTTTTGATAATAGAGATGCGAATTTAGTCTTCTGATCCATTATATCTAACCATCGATCGTAAGGACGATGTGACCATCAATCAAACTACTGGGTGATAACCATAGCTACAAACGTACTTGGTCCATCGATAAGTAACCAAGGAGTGATAACCATAGCTACAAACGTACTTGGTCCATCGATTAGTAACCAAGGAGTGATAACCATAGCTACAAACGTACTTGGTCCATCGATTAGTAACCAAGGAGTGATAACCATAGCCACAAACGTACTTGGTCCATCGATAAGTAACCAAGGAGTGATAACCATAGCTACAAAAGTACTTGGTCCATCGATTAGTAACCAAGAAGTGATAACCATAGCCACAAACGTACTTGGTCCATCGATAAGTAACCAAGGAGTGATAACCATAGCTACAAACGTACTTGGTCCATCAATAAGTAACCAAGGAGTGATAACCATAGCTACAAACGTACTTGGTCCATCGATAAGTAACCAAGGAGTGATAACCATAGCTACAAACGTACTTGGTCCATCGATAAGTAACCAAGGAGTGATAACCATAGCTACAAACGTGCTTGGTCCATCAATAAGTAACCAAGGAGTGATAACCATAGCTACAAACGTGCTTGGTCCATCAATAAGTAACCAAGGAGTGATAACCATAGCTGCAAACGTACCTGGTCCAGATGGGAATGAGCCAGATGATGCAGCACGGCTCTGTACGCCAACAGCGTTTGTTGCGTGTGACGCTGCAACGCGGCCGCCGGCTCGCCTCCCGCCGCGAACAGGGCCCCTTCGCGCCGCCCGCTTTGGAACACGCACTTGTGGATCGCTGATAGAGCATCGTTCATGTACGTTTCTAAAAGATGAGGCTGGGGAACGAAAGGCCATGTTAAAGGCTAGAAATGCCTCCATTATTTTGTACTACTTGAAAATTAAAATATTAACACTAAGATCCATAGAGGGGGTTAGGCAAAATCCACATTCTTTGCAGGCGGCTTGGGAATCGCAGTGTTAGATGGCAGTTTTTCCTTCAGTCGCCTCTTACGACTGCCATGGTATGATATTGGGGTAATACAATTCTAACCCAACATCAGAAGCACGGGGAAATATATATGTACCTGTTGTAAAAATAATAGAAGACCTGACACAAATTAATTGGGGTCGATTGAGGCCGCAAAATTATAATAGCCTATTGGCTGCATATATGTAAATCCACCGCTGATCATTATCACACATTGTAAGGGTTTTCATAGGTAAACTCACCAGGTTGGTAATAGCTCCATAATCTGAAAACTCCTCGATCTTCCAGGTCTCCTTTTCCTGAAGTCCCTTGACGCGCTTGTGGGCTCTCTGCAGGAACACAGTCATGCCGTGGACGCGGTAGTCGAATATCACCCTTTCTACTATGCTCAGAGGCTGGAATCAAGATTTAAACACATACATACACGAAAAAACTGTGAAAAGGACTGGTGGTGGACAGAACAGAGATTTTCTATTTTTTTCAATCATTTATTAACCGTGCATTTCACGCAGACAGATAAATTAATAGTCCCGCTATTATTTTGAAGCAGTGATGGCTCAGTGGCATTGGCTATGCACTGCCGTGCCGCAGTTCCATAGTTCGAATTCCGCCGCGGGCTTGAGCTTCAAAGCATGGTGGAAGGGCATTTTGCGAATGCCGGCCTGGCTAGCGACCACCCTAAAGTAGAAAATCGCCAAGCACCTAACGGTGTGTTCCGGCAGCAGTCCTTGAGAGCCAGTGAAATTACAGCCACATGAGACTTAAAAACTATGTCTCAAGGTGACGGGCGCAGTGCAATTCGTGACTTGTGACGAAATGCATCTGTTATAGGCAGAGGTTAGTCCGCTTAACATCAGGTGGGCCTAGAGCTTGTTCCGTCACAATAACATAAAAAAAACATCTTGACTCACTGACCTCGTGCTTGATCCGTCCAAATTACTTAAAATATATATATATAAAAAAAATATCTATGATGCAGACGACGCGGCCGACGGTCCTACCTGGAAGATACCCATTCACTCTGTACTTGAAGTATTTAAAGACTCCTCTAGCTACGATCTTACCATGTCTTTCTTGATTAAGTCACTCTCATCTCATCCTTCATAAGCAAAGTCTGTTAATACACCGATGACTTGAGGGGATTAATTACACACTTCAATTCTACTAATAACCAAATCATCATTAGACAATGCATAGGATGTCCTCAAATGAGTCGCGCCAAATAACTAAATTAATTTCGACTTATGTGTGGGGACTTAAAGGCATAACTCGCAAGCTATACACTTTTAGGAAATTTATGATTAAATTGTGCACGAGCATTATTATTTTATTAACAAGCGCGAGGCTCGCGGTGTTAAGCGGTGACTTCTGCCTACGAAATGCATCTATTGCATTTCGACGAACTTCACTGCGCCCAGCACCCGAGGTCATAATTCTTAAGTCTCATATGCTTGTAATTTTACCGGCACCATACCCTTCAAACCAGAACACAGTAATGCAAACATAACTGATTGGCGGTGGAAATAAGGTGGGACAATGCTAGTAGTATAAATTCTAGGTGACCCGACACACGTTGTCAGTGGATACATAAATCCCATAGAAAACAGAACGTTTAGTTTTCCCGAATTAATCTTTCCATAAACTCCTGACTACTATGAACATAGTAATTAAACAACTTTAAACGGTTTAAATCGCGTATATTTATCATTATTTTTGTCCCGACGTTTCAAACACTTTGCAGTGATCGTGGTCACGGGGAGTCAAACTGTTTAAAGTTGTTTAATTACTAAGTGTAATAATCGCGAAAACCTAAGACAACATTACTATGAACATTTTAAAACAGACATAGTCAAATCTTCCTTAGCCATTCTCATTACTTTTATTTATTTAGATAGATAAAAAAAGAACGTTCGTGGATTAAAATCATGTCATGAATAACAACGATGTAGAAATCTTGACTCAACCGATATTATTCTGTGCGCGATAACTCCATTTTGTAAAACCCGAGCCCTAAATCAAATATCACTGTCCAGCATAAAATGGAAAATGTCTCTCAAGGACAACTGTCAACACACCGTCAGGTGCTTGGTGATAGATTTTATACGTGAGGGAGGTATCTAGCCAGGCGGGCCTTACCAAAATAGCATATCACCATGAATATGTAAAGTACTTTACTCACTTGTGAGGGCAGGTCTAGCTTCAGCAACTCATCGTAAGCCTCGCGGAGGTGACGCAAGTTGGTGAGGAGCCGAGTGCGAAGAGCTTCAGCACCAGCCGCGCCGCAACTACCCAGCAGGCATGAACGCATGTGGTTCGAGAATAACTCCACGGCTGCTATTATCATTTCCTGCAGAAACAAGAATAGTCAGATAAAGCAGTTTTTGTCTTTCCAATACACACGTGCATTAAAGTAAAGGTGATAAACAGCGCGAGCGGTGCTCTAATTCCTCATATAAAAAATATTGGTACTCAAACTCTAAACACCACTTTTTAAATATTGTTATGTTTGCAATAACACCTGCTCGGCGGATTACAAAATTACAAATTTACGAGAGATATTTCCACTTTAGTCATTTGTAATTTTGTAATGTAAAAATAAAAATATTAAAATTATAAGGTTGCGTCATCATTTACAAGTTTAAAGCCAATTGCAAAATTGACCTTGTTTGTAATACAACGTAAGTTGAACTATAGGTGTCGCTGCATCCCAATAAGGTGGTTAAATAAAAAACGAGAGGAAAAAGTGGAGTTATGTGTCATTGTCATGTTAGCTCAAGCGGTCAGAGCATACCCCGGCTTTAGGGGTGGATGGACGCGGGTTCGAATCCCGCACATGACTATATTTTTTTCTCTGGTAAATTTGTAATCAAAACACCATTCTTAAATTCGAAGTTTGATTGCACTACATGATTGCCTACCCAATACAAGGTGATCGAGGGCCTAGATATTCTAGGTCATTCCAAAAACATTTAAAGTTCGCGTGTGTTACATTATAAGAAATAGGTCATAGTACAGTGAATAATATTGCCCAAAGAGCAAACACTGATTTTCAGCTATTACCCTCGAGATGACGAGGCGAAGCGAATTCCAGCACGTATCTATCTGCCACACTCAGAGAAGATAAGGTATAAGACAAAAAAACACTCATTAGCATCAAATGCTGTCAATAGCAATACCAAAATGCCGATTTAATACTCACTAAACGGTAACTAACGTTAACTAAAATCACTTTTTTATAAATACCCGATAGGTTAACCTTTGACCACTATCTCACATGATGGTAAGTGATGATATGGTCGAAGATGTTGTTCAGGCTAACCTAGAATTACTGGCTCTCAAGGACAGCTGCGGAACACGCCGTGCATGGCGACAGATTTTCTACTTGAGGGTGGCAGCTAGCCAGGCGGGCATTCGCAAATTCCCTACCACCATGCTATAACGACTGCCATCCTAAGATGAACGAACTGGGACCGACGGCATAACGTGCCCTCCGAAGCACGGAAGCGCTCAGTAGTAATGTCACTAGCGGTCACCCATCCAACTCATGACCGCACGCGACGTTGCTTAACTTTGCTGATCGGTTGAGAACAGCTAAGTAAACTTCGCTACGAGCGCTTCATGATGGGGATGGAGCGACGCCTATAGTTCAATCGTTTAATCTTTTTTGTAATACGTTGTACTACGAAAAGACCCAAATAATAGTTGAAGAACGAGAGCAAGAATTCGAGTTATGAGTCGTATTGCCATGTGAGCTCAGTCGGTCAGAGCATACCCCGGCTATAGGGGTGGATGGACGCGGGTTCGAATCCCGCACATGAATATAATTTTTATCTCGTTGTAATTTTGTAATCTAAATATAATGTTTACCTTAAGTTGAGATTGTCTCTCGGGCGCGTTGGGCTGCCCCGCGAGTTCTCCCGCGAAGTATCGCCTCGCGAGCGGCCACAGCGCGTTCAGCTCCGAGGATAGCGCCCCGCACGCCGCACCGCACCACGCGCTTCTCACCAAGCTCCACGACCCTTCGTCTGTGTCTTTGGTTTTACGTTTGCCTATACAGGAATCATGAATGCTCATATTGTTTGAAACAATATTAAACTGCTCAAATTGTACTTTTAAATTTTTTCCCGACGACGCGACGATTCAAGTTCAAGTCTAGCACTGCACAGATTCTATGAAATATGTTTGAAACATCTTGAGACAAAAACTATGTTAATTACTATTTTGTTATGATAAAAACCTATGAAAACATATTTTTGACTGAATCTAATTAACTTGGGTACCCGGCTAGATTTATACCCCCTATATCTTCCTATGTTACTTGTATGAGGCGACAAATAGAAAAATACCAGCCAGTGGGCAGCAGCGCCTTTTGCAGAACCGCCATCTTACACTGCAATCCCCAAGGCGCCAGCCAAGCGTGGGGAATATGGAAACCTTCCCTAATGGGCAAAGCGTTTGTGCAACGTAGACGAACCGTGGTGTGCCAGGCTAGAATGCCCTCCCTCCCATTCTCCCCTTGAGTGTCGTAAGAAGCGACTATGGGTAAAATACCGGAACAAACCCCCTTTGATGGGGGAGGAGGCCGTATTAAGCAGTGGACAATCCAGCTGCAACAGTATGGATGTTGAGGATGATACTAAACAATCAAACAAAACAGGGAAATTTAAAAACGAATTCTCTGTGAAATTAGACCTAGCTGATTAACTTACCATCAGCAAACTAAAAAGGGATATAAGTGTTGAATTACATGCATCGAGTGTATAAAGCTTACGAAGCACTCAAAGAATAGACATTACCTTTTTCGTTATTCTCTTGTTCTTCTTTTTGTTTGAAATGGTCCTTCACTTTATTCATCAAGTTCATCAGATAGTCCTTACGAGTTGTTATTGCAGTCCAAGCAGCATCTCCCTCCCAGTTCAGACTTATTAATAGCCTAAAAAATATACTTCCATGTCACAAGCTGTGCACAAGCTGGAGAGAAATATTAATTACTTAACATACATGCATAGAATCACGCCTCATTCCCGTTGGGGTAGGCAGAGGCCACATATTTCCACTTACTACGAGCCTTACAATTATCTTTCACTTCATCTACACTTATCAATCCTTTCATAGATGAGCGTCGGTTTAGGGTACTCCTGACCTGAACTTTTTTCAGAACGTCTTCAATCTGATTTCGGAACGTTCGCCTAAGTCTTCCAACCCTTCCTTCCAACCCTTCCGTTCACTTGTCCCACGTACTTATACCTGTTTAGTCATTCTCATTACATTCATTATCTCCACATGTCCAAACCATCTTAGCATACCTTTCTCGTTTTTTTTTTTATGTTGTTGTGAAGGAACAAGCGCGGGGCCCACATGATGTTAAGCGGTATCCTCTGCCTATAACAGATGCATTTCATCACAAGTGACGAACTGCACTGCGCCCATCACCTTGAGACATACCTGTTAAGTCTCATTTTTGCCTGTTATTTCACTGGCTCTCAAGGACTGCTGCCGGAACACACCGTTAGTTGCTAGGCGACAGATTTTCTACTTGAGGGTGGTCGCTAGCCAGGCGGGCATTCTCAAAATGCCCTTCCACCATGCGGTGAAGCTCAAGCTCTGGGCGGGATTCGAACCATGGACCTGCTGCGCGGCAGTCCATAGCCAATGCCACTGAGCCATCACTGCTTCAAAACAACTTTTGTTACTACATCCTCATTCACACCACATCATTCCCTTATCACACTATTCCTTATCCTGTCATTCCGTTTGACTCCAATCATGCTTCCCAATGCTCTCATCTCCACTGCATTTATTTTACTTTTATGCCATACCCACTTTCACTACCATACAGTAGTGTCGGGACCGATACTTATTAATTATTTAACACCTTAAATATTAATGACAGTAATCGCTTTAGGTGGAATCTCAGATCTGTGGCAGAAGATTCGAAAATTAAACAGTATTGTCACGCTTGTGGCTAGATTTGCTAACCATTCTATAAACTCATGTTTTTGCGAGTTAAAATAATATTGCTATTATCTTGAAGTGTTATGGGACTTATTTAACACCAATGCACATGATACCATAAATTACCCCAAAAACCGTCAAAACATGAAAAAAATACGTTTACCTAATTATGTATTAAAAAATTCAGTTTAAGTTATAGAAACAATTCAAAACATATTCACAAAAAAATTTGATATCGTAAAAAACGCGTTATACGGGATCAAGTATAATAGTTACATAATCTAGACTTTCCAGCAACAAGACTTGATATAAGTATATATTATAAATATCAATTCTTGATATATATATTTCTTCCCATATACATCAGCGATCGCATTAAGCAGCATTCCTTTATATGTATTTCCTTAACAATCAAAACTTAATTCAAATATATCCAGCATTATCTTGACCACCGATAAAAGTTGCGTTGTATAAATAAAAGGGCGAGTTCACCTGATATATTTGGTCTGTTCCTGTACATTGATAGGCATTGTTTTCATTCTGTTGTACAATTTATCTTTAAGGTCTTCTATCTTCTTGTCTATTTCATTGAGTATCTTCTGGAAGAGCTGTAGGAAATATATAGTTTAATATATTTTATTCGTTACTATTCAATAATGAGGAAGTAGTGACAAAAATCGAGAAAGGTATGTTAAGATGGTTTGGACATGTGGAGAGAATGACTGAAATGAGAATGACTAAACAGGTATACATGGGACAAGTGAACGGAAGTGTTGGAAGGGGAAGACCTAGGCGAACGTTCCGAAATCAGATTGAAGACGTTCTGAAAAAAGGCCAGGTCAAGAGTACCCTAAACCGACGCTTATGTATGAAAGGATTGATGAGTGTCGATGAAGCGAAAGAGATATGTAAGTGGAAATCCGTGGTCTCTGCCTACCCCTAAGGGAATGAGGCGTGATTTTATGTATGTATGTATGTATCTACTATTCAATAAATATAACATTCTAGAATGGATATGCAGCGTAATTAAAAACATTTTTATGTTATTTTGAAAACGCTATTAAATATATATAAGTTGTAACAAAGTTTTATATAAAGCAGAAAAAAAATTCCTGGCGGAACATTTTTTACCGTTAAGATGGGAGCTCTCAGAAAACAGCAAGAATTGCATGAAAATTTTAAGGAAGATTCTTATCATTTTACAAATACATGATGTATAATAATAACAAATATTTTAAAAGTATTTTAAGAAAACATTTAATTAATTATTTAATAAAACACTTAAAAAATCTTTATAAAAATGATATATATCTAGTGACATTTCCGCCTAATTTCCTATTAAGCCGACGTGACGTCACAAACGCCACGCAGCCAAACCGGAAGAGTATTCGACGCGTTTCGCTTCTAAACGAAGCATCCTCAGGAGGTCTTGACTCTACGAGCGCACGATCGAGACTGAGAGAGAGAGAGAGTCTCGATCGGATTTCCGCAAAGTAACGCCTGAATCTATTCATTACATGATGTATATTTTGCCAGGGGGCCAACTCTCACTTCCTGTAGCAGTAATAGCTTAATCTTACTGCCAAATTTGATACCTCCACGTTAATAAAGCATGCTTACACAAGGTAATGGATCGAATTTGGTCACTGTATTCGCATACTCTGGCGTGTCACGCCAGAGTGTGTAGTATGAGTAGTGATGATGATGAGAACTTCTAAACAGCAGATTTACACTTGATTATTGTTTTAATTAATGTGCGAAGTAAAGTACTTACTTTTGCGCAGTGCAATATTTTTAATTGTTGTATTCTTTTATTTAAATGGAGCAAAATTATGTAATATGCGCTAAGTAACGTTATATAATGTCCGTGGGGTGCCGAGCTAGAATATCACCCACCTCTGTACCCGTAAGAGGCGACTCAGGATAACACACCAGAAGGTGGGCAGCAGCGCTTTCTGAGGAACTGATATCTCACACTGCGATCCCCAAGACGCCTGCCAAGCGTGGGGGTTATGGCAAATAATACAAGTAAAATTTAAAACTAAAATAAGTTACAGACAGCTGTTGTGCAGCAAATATACGAAAATCTCGTAAAACTATGGTAAAACCGTCGTAGTTCAGAACAGTGCGAGCGGGATAACGCTATATAATATACATGTATATCAGAAATTATTTCGGAAGGAAAAGATTACTTGCAGTGGGACTTGAACCCGCAACCCCAGAATACCATCCTGGTGCATTTCCAATTATGCTATGGAAGCGGGTGCTGGACATTAATTTTCTCCATCCGTTTGATCACGTCTTTTTGACGTCGGCGACATCAACCCAAATAGCAGAAGACTATTTACTTAGGCTGGTAGGTTGATATACGATCAACGCTGAACACCAAATCGACAAAGCCATTTTTTATTTTGACTAGTATTATATAAAAAGAGCATTGACGTATGCTAAGCGAAAACATAGAAATTATTTCTTGTAGAAATTGTATCTTGCTTGAACATCAGTCTATTCATTCCTATAGGATAAGACCAATATTGTTTGACGCGATTGTGAGTCGTTGATAGTTCGTATCAATGTATGATTATTTTAAGCATGAAACAGAACGCTCCTTTTCTATGATGGTTTCGTATAAGATGGGAATTGGCCCCCAGGACTGTTAAATTTAGTTAATAATAACAGCGAAATCGCTCAATAACCTACCGAAAGATCTTTAAATGTTAAAAACAACCATTACTTGCGTATTCAAAGCTCCATTAATACGTCCTTATTAAATTTAAGTAGCCTGAGCTGATGATTGAGCATTGATATCCATCATGATCCCCCCCTATCACTACTCTCTGGGAGTCCCAGGCATGATTGAGCGTCTTCCCCAACAAAGCGATGAATATCCACAATTTGAATTCATGGAATACAAATAATTAATTACACATACCTTCACGTCAGTATTGCCAAATAGGTTCTTCACTCTCGTATAATCATTGACTACCAGATCATATTCTTTTTTCTTGATGTTCTTGTCTATGGAAGCGGGCAGTTGGAAGAGAAACTTATGTCTCGTTAGCAAAGACAATGCTTCTCGGGTTTTGTCTGCGTTCTCTTTGCGCGAGAGTATCTCAGAGAACAGGGAGTCTGCTAGTGTTATTGATTCTGAAAGTTAAATAAAGTTTTGTTATACTGTTGCCTTTCTAGACCGTAATACAAGCATGTCATGGCTGTGACTTTTTCATCCTGAATTGTTAAATGTCCCGAAATTTCAACGGGTAATAAATAGGTTTCTTCTAGTGTGGCACACTACTGTGTTTAGACCTAAAGGGCACTGGACCAAGTGAAATTACTGGGCAAACGAGACAAGAGCTATCGTCTCGGAATGAACGCAGAGTAGTGTCAAGTAGAACAATGAAGTATTCGTGAGAATTTTTCATGGCGGAATGGTGATAATTTGTCCTTTTTAGAATGCCCACCAGGTAGGTACCATGTAGGGAAATTGTCCATCTCAACACTTAATAAAAAAAAATATGACTAGTGTCTGAACTTGCGTATTCAAATTTGGCTATTGTTATATTTAAGAACCCTAGAAACTATAACACCAATCGGTATTTTTAATATTGAAGTATTCAAGGTCCTAAAAAATTTACATACCATTGTACTGTACTGTATCAGCCACATTGTCCACTGCTGAACACAGCCTCCTCCATTAAGGGGTGTTTGCCAAAATTCCTACGCTTGGCAGGCGTCTTGGGGCTTTCAGGCACCCCACAGGCAAATTTTGTGAGTAAGTAGTATCTGCACGTTTTTTATTACTGGAGGTTAGCATTGGATCCGCATTGGTCGCACAACAGGCCTGGTGTTGTTGGAAGAAACATGTTTTCTTATATCCTCATATTATCTAATTGTTTTTAGAGAACACATATTGACGTGGAGACATAAGTGAATAAAGGTAAGATGGAGAGGAAATAATGCAATTTTAGCATGAAAACAAGATTTAAGGGAAGATTTTTGGTTAAGTATTAATAAATATATGAATCTGGTTATCGTCGCCTCTCACTCACAGGAAGATTGAAGCAAACTTTGAAGCGATGATAACCGAGCGGCAATAGCTATGGACTGCCATGCCGAAGGTCCATGGTTCGATCCCCACCGCGGCGCGCCGGCTTGAGCTTAACCGCATCGTGGAAGGGCAAGGCCGCCTGACAAGCTACCTCTCACGTAGAAATTCTGTCTCCAAGCACGTAGCAGTGTGTACCTGACGCAGTTCTTGAGAGCCAGTAAAATTAAAGGCACATGATGACACTTAACAAATGCATGTCTCAGGGTGACGGGCGCTGTGCAGTTCGTCATATGACGAAATGCATCTGTTATAGGCAGAGGTTACCGTTTAACATCAGATGGGCCCCGTGCTAGTTCCATCACGATCACATAGAAAAAAAAGATATAAATGTACAATTCTGGTTATGGTTACCCACCCTCAATCGCAGCTTGAAGACTGGGCAATGGCTCCTTGCCATTTTTCCTCTGGTCTTCTTCAAACATGTTCTTAAGCAGAACCAGTCTATCCAATTGATCCATCACAGCTCCAGTGTTTGCTTTTAAGAAGCTCAGTTGACCTTCTTTTTGACCTTCCACCTAAAAAAAACAATGTTAAGGTGACAGTCCCGAAGAAGCAAATTTTAAAAACGTTTTTAAAACAAGTGTACATCTTATGGATATTAATAAAATATAATTTTTTTGGGAGGACACGACTAATTTGATCCGAAAACACGATTCCATATACTCGTATTTCTTTCGATAGAAAAAAAACATCATGAATACAGCTCTAAAATTTCGCTTAATCAAGTTTTGTGTCTATATAGTAAATTGTATCAATACAAATTTTATTTCTAATTGCTATGTAGCAATCATTTGACTGATGTTTATGCGTTTTTAAAAATACACATTAATATGAATTTATTTTAAAAAATTCGTCCACACTTATTATACGAGGGCGACTCGAAGTTTTTAGAACAGGCGACTTATAAACAATGTAATAAATATAAGTTAAAATTTTGAAAATGGAACACTTTGCCAATATTATTGAGTATTTATTTTGTTTATTTGTGTTTTTTTTTACGATTTGGCGGCAAATAGAAAATTGTATGTGTCACGTCAGCATGAATTTAACGCGAGAAAATTTTCATTCAATGATTTATTATGACTTTCTATGTAATTTAAGCCAACAAGAAAGTTTTGATAGACTACGATTGCCCTTTCACGATGAAGCCCCATCTCGTGTCACTTTTTACAATAAACTGGTTTAATGAGTTTAAACGTGGTCGCACTAATCTTAGCGATGCTCTGCGTGAGGGGCACCCTTCTACGGCGACGACTGAAGAGAACATCAGTGTTGTGCGGCGTATGGTAGAGTGATAGAAGAGTGACGTATTACCAGATTCAGACAAGCTTAGGCATTGGTATGAGTCAAGTACACAAAATCCTCCATAAACATTTAGCGGTCCGGAAACTTTGTGTACTGTGGATACCTCATAATTTGACCGAGGCCCAAAAACTCCGCCGTGTTGATTGGTGCCATGAAATGATTAAAAGATTTAACGGAGGTGTCTCAAATGTGTTCTGTGTTCGACATAGTTACGGGTGACAAAACTTTGATTTACTGGTATGATTTGAAGCAGTGATGGCTCAGTGGCATTGGCTATGGACTGACGCGCAGCAGGTCCATGGTTCGAATCCCGCCCAGAGCTTGAACTTCACTGCATGGTGGAAGGGCATTTTGCGAATGCCCGCCTGGCTAGCGACCACCCTCAAGTAGAAAATCTGTCGCCAAGCACCTAACCGTGTGTTCCGGCAGCAGTTCTTGAGAGCCAGTGAAAAAACAGGCAAAATGAGACTTAACAGGTCTGTCTCAAGGTGATGGGCGCAGTGCAAGTTCGTCACTTGTGATTAAATGCATCTGTTATAGGCAGAGGATACCGCTTAACATCAGGTGGGCCTCGCGCTTGTTCCTTCACAATAACATAAAAAAAAACCGAAAACAGTACTGAAAAACTGAAAGAACGGAAAACAGTTACTGCAGTTACTAGTGGTATACTAACAATTGTTTGCTACTGGTTTTGGAAAAAGTTCGGGAGAAGCGACCTAGCAGTAGGATCCTTCTTCACCACGACAACGCCTCGTACGCACACCGCCGGTCGACTATTAGGCGACGTCGGACATGGAATTACTGGTTCACCCGCCGTATAGCCCTGACCTCGCACCTCGCGATTTTTATTTATTCCCCTAAATAAAAGAAAAACTTCGAGGAAAACGTTTTATGGACGCCGATGAACCTGTGGCTGCGTTTCAAAGGCCGTCGAAGAGACCCCTAAAGACGAGTGGGCTAAGTGCTTTTCTGTTTTTATGTTCGAGCTAAGCCATTTGATGGTGAATACAAATATTGATACAAATCTACATGCTGATGGCATTCGCGACTTAAATTTTTTATTGCTCGTATTATATTAAAAAGCGATTGTATATCAATGCATACAGTCCAACAATTACCCCTAAACTGATAATAAATTTAAAAAATTACGTTTACTCGTAACAAAAAGAAGAAGTTGTGAAAGAAGGGTTATCTACAAAATCTTAATCCCAGCCTTACTACATCTTAGGCGCAGCTACCGATCGGACTCTTTTGAAGGATAATTATGAAAAGCACAATAAGGGATGATTTATATTAGACCGGGCCGTGTCCGGGCCGGGCCGTGGACGGGGCGGGCCCGGGGCGAAGCCCGTCCGTACGTTAGTAGGCGGGCCCGGACGGGACACGGATCAGGCACGGTCTAATATAAATTGCTTCATACAAAATGTATGTAACGTTTCAAATCCGTGCCCCGTACGGGCCACGTGCACGGCACGCCCCGGGCACGGCCCGCTCTAATATAAATCTACCCTAAAATTCCTGAGGATGTTGATGTTTCGTCATCCAGATCAGATAACTGTATGTACTCAAAAAAAAATTAAAACGCATAGTACTTTCAGAACTTATGCCACATAACTAAAGACCACACAATAGAAGTAAATTGTGTCGTTTATACGTTATGGTGGCATAAAGAAATAAAATGAACCGAAATCCCGTAATAATGTAAGGCCTATCAAGAACAACCGTAACTTCCATCCTGGAACGTGTATTCAAAGCGACATTAGTAGGACCTTATCAAATTTATTTAGCCAGGGGAGGAGGCTCGAGCGTTGGAGATCATTGATTGCATCGTAAAGGAGCCCCATAACCTTACTCCCTGTGTTACAAGTGCCAGGCACCTGTGACTTGAGCCTCTTCCTCTGCAATGCGATGGACCTGGCACCCGAACGGTGAATCCATGGAATGCTACGTAATTTGTCTCAATGCAATAAGGAAAAATCTTCCAATTACGCGAAATACGTGATCAAATAAAATAGTCGACCTAGCTACAAAACGAACAAAAATATTATATTTTGAATTTCACACCAAAGTCAGCGTTTTCCATAATAAGTACTTACCTATTAAGTGCAATACCTGACAATGTTTTTAGGATTGCACACAAATATCAAAATGGAACCCTACAAATCAGATTCCGCTATCTGTTTGTGTTGCCATCCGCATGTAACGGGACACTAGCTCGTAAACAAATGAATAACAAACCTGAAATTTCAATATCTTGACCCAAAATTGTTAAACATTAGACTAAAATTTTTATTTAAACAAAACATTTGGCCGCAAATAAAAAATATCGCGCCCTAAGCACACTCGTGAGGTGCCGTCGTCTTGTGATCATTTAGTAGAATACATATTTTTTAAGGATCTAATATTTTTTTTAATTTTCCTAGGGGTGTTTAAATACAAACGAGTTTTCTTTATTTATTTGTATTTGATCTAAAATAATAAATAAACGAGGTCAATTATACACCATTTTACGGAGTCTATCTCAAAAATAAACTAGTAAGATCTGTAATTTCGGCATAATAAGTAGGTACCATATCCTCTATTAGACTAGCAAATACAAAAACTTCAGTATATATCGGCGTCAAAAAGTTATAAGCAGAGATCAAACCCAAGAAACATTACTTTTATGGGTTGTTGCAACACGACACGCACTTCGCCCTTTTTTTTAATGTACGGTTATTGAGCTACATGTGAAATTGTTATTCCTTAAAGTGCCTAGGCAATTATATTTTATTTTTTGTGTTATAGTTACCTTTCTTTGTAGAAACACCATCCCAGCTTTTAAATCTTCATAGGATGTGTTGCTGTGATGCTCAAGCAGGTACCAACCAGGTTGGAAGTTGTCTTCTGAGAGTTTTCCAGATCTGAAAGTAAAAGATGGTGAATAGAAGCACCTTAGAATATTTACTTGTTACTTGAGAGGTGGTCTGTTTCCGAATGCGGCGCAACACATTATATTAAGATTACTTATTTTTTTTAGTCCTTTATATTGCTGCGCATTTCCTACCATGTCTCATATAAGAAGCATAATAATATAACGGTGCTTGCTTTTGACCATAAAATCAAGGTTGGTTAACAGCTTCTTAAGGACAGCTGCTGGAAAACAAAAAATAAACAATTCTTGTTAACTAGACCCCGTCAGAAAATATTTGATTCCTACAAATTTACTACAGATTTAATAGGTTCAAGTGATGACCACCTGATGTCAAGATAACAGATGCATTTCGTCTTAATTGACGAACTGCATCTGTTATAGGCACTGCGCCTGTCACCCTGAGCTATTAAGTCTTATCATGTGCCTGTAATTTTACAGGCTCTTTAAGGACTGCTGCCGGAACACACTGTTAGGTGCTTGGCCACATATTTTCTACTTGCAGGTAGCTAGCCAGGCGAGCGTTCGTAAAATGCCCTTCCACAATGGGTTGAAGCTCAAGCTGGCGGCGGGGACCTGCGGCACCACAGTCAGTAATTTGTAGACATATGTAGTAATTTTTATTATCATTGACTTTTGTTACTAAATATTGATTTTAAATTTGACATTTAAATTTTTACCAGATACATTTTATTATAATAATTATTAATTCAATTGACTGTCTTAAATATTTCAGCTATTATTTTATCGTTATTTTGCTAGTTTTCAAGTACAGTGTAAACTCCATGTAACGTCACTCTATTTAACGACAAACTCCCATAAGCGTCGAAATCAATTGGCTTTGGTTGGTTTAGCTTGTCTTTCATACAATGTTTCACTCTACATAGCATTACACCCACTCTCAATAACGACAACAATTGAGTAATAAAAAGTATGTTTTAAGTTGTTAAATTAGTAAAAACTGCGCAGCTGTGTACGATCTATTGTCACTTTATTATCCTAGCCCGCAATAAACTCGACTGTCGCCATCATGCATACCGAACTTTCTAAGAAATTCGTTCTTTTGTTTACAAATTGGGATTGCTTGTACGTGTAGACTGTTGTTGACCATGACTCATAAGTAGGAGTCATGGATTATCTATACCTTCATGATCATATTCGATTATCATATTCTTAGTTGCTCACAAACTTTCAAACTGTAAACATGGCTAATAAAAGAAAATCACTGTGTATTGACGAAAAAGTTTTATTGATACGCGCAATAGAAACGGGAGAGAAGAGAAGTGATGTTGGCAAACGCTTTGGATTTAGTCGCTCTACCGTGTCCACAATATGGAAAAACAAAGAAAAAATCCTCCACGCTGAAGGCGAGGGAAAATCTTCCAAAAAATTAAAGAAATTATTATTATTATTATTATTATATACGAAGATTTAATTTTTCGTTCAAATAACATTATTTTTTATACACATAACTACTAACAATAGTCGGAAATAAACTTTTTCTTTTTCTAATTCTGATGTTTCTTCTCTCCATTTAACGACAACTCTCTGTAACGCCATAAAATGCACAGTCCCTTCAGTGTCGCTATATAGAGTTTACACTGTATATAATATCATTAGTGTAACTTGCTTTGTAGCAGTACTAATTTTGAATAAATAGCTATAATTGTTTGGATATAATTGCGTACAAATTTTCTAAATAGCATGTTTTCCTGACATATACATGGGGCACACTAAAAGTTTTGCACTTCTAGATAATCGGAACTATTTGAATTTCGAATGTTATATATTTTTTTTCACACATCAAAGTTCTACGTAAGCAACGAAAATGGAATTAAGTCTAAAAGATTTTAGAGCGATGATTTTTTATTATTTTAAAAGTTGTTTCACTCTGTAAGACTGTGCTGCCAATACACCCCAAGCGGACGTCAGCGCAGGACATATCGCCCCCAAATAAAATAAGAATAAGAAAAGACTGTGCCACTCGTCTTCAAAATGCTTTTGGGATAGAAGCCCCTTTTTTGAGCACCATGAGGCGATGGTTTTCTGAATTTGAGAGAGGTTGGGTTTCTTTACCGCCCCACACGAAATTCGTCATGAATTTCGTGTAGGGCGGCCTTCAACTGCCGTCAACGAAAATAATGTGGCTACTGTTAACCAGCTAATTGAAGAAAACCCGCGGATTACCTATGAGGTATGAGCCGAGTTCAGAAAATTTTACATGAAGCATTAAAAGTTCCGAGAACAGATCAACAAAAGTGAGGCAGGGTATAAATGTTGGTAAAAACAATTATCGCGTTTTTTTTTCTCAGCTACGGTCCCATCTGCACAATTCTACTTGAAGATCTAAAGAGTGTTAATGCTTTAGAGTATTCTACCATTTGTTACCCAGGGTGTTAGAAAAAGTTCGCAAAAGACGACCATATAGCCGCTTTCTCCTACATCATGACAATGCTTCTTCACACACGGCTAACAAAACAAAATGATTTTTAACTTCTAAAAAAGTACAACTCGTTACCTATCCTGCACATAGCCCCGACCTAGCACCCTGTGATTTCTGAATTTTTCCTAAAACCAAAGATGAGATGAGAGGTTTCACTTTTATCAACTCCGAAGAGGCAGTGATAGCGTTCACTCAATATGTAGAAAACATGCCTTCAGATCTGTGGTCCTCCTGTTTTAAAAAATGGTTGGATCGCATGAAAAAAATGTATAAAAAGGTAAAGGAGAGTATTTTGAAAAGCAATAAACATTATATTTTGTTTATAACATGTTATTTTTTTAAGATACGCAAAACTTTTAGTGTGACCTACGTATCACAATCTTGTTGCAAATTAGCATTATAATCTACGCTTAAACTTACCCATCAGGAAACATTTCATTCAGCTCTTCTTCTGGAAACTTGAGATCATCACCCTCTGTAGACAGCCCAAGAGGGTCAGGAGGGATGTAAGCAGTAGGAGACATTGGTCTCCGGCCCCATGGCAGAGATGGTGGGGCTGCCTCTTCAACCCATACTGCACTCTCCTTCACTGGCCCTATAGACTCATGGTAGCCTAAAAACAAACAAAAATTATTATAATAATAAGTTCAATATTTTGAAGGTTTGATACAATGTATTTTATAGTTGTTTCAATATAAAAAGTTGTATTGTACAAAAAACTTGCCTCTAAATTGGACAGTTGATGTTCCTTCACCTCCAGATCTTGTAGTAACTATGATATCACCTCTTCCTTTACAAGGACCAGATCTAGCAACTATTTTGTTCTTGCTCTTCCATTCCGCAGATAGCAGACAGTCACAGCCGCAAATTTTCAACCCTGGAATATGCTTGATATACTTACATAACAATTTATTATAAAAAAACTTTAACACTTCTGTTTTCACTGATAGGGTGTCAATACACCCATGTTTAACCCGATAGTTTAGGTGGGCTTTGGTTTAGATTATAAAACATTGATTTAAGGGGGGTGGTGGGTAGGGTCGTGTGCGGGGGGATGGGTATATAAACTAAACCAGAACCTTTAGGTGTCTATTGCCATCTACTAGGCACAGGTCCAGACTCTGGACTGCTAGGTACTAAAAACATCTCTATCAGAAAGCCCCTATAACTGGTTCTACCCAGGACCTTGAGTTTCATATGTGGCGGTTTTATTCGCACACCAATGAGGCAGTCACGAACTGGCTGAGGATTTTTGGTTCTAATTTGGTAGGGTTACACCCACTATAAAACAGAACCCTTTGTAACACCAGGTTAGGAAGACATGTTCCCCATATGTATATAATATGTTTGTGGAGGCACATACCAATGAGATCTACAGCACTTGTCCCCAAGAATTCACCACGAATTGTGACCCTGGTACCTGGTGGCCCCTCTTTTGGAGATATACCGGTTACAACGGGTGGCGGCCCCATGGTAAAAATTGCTTACAGAACGGAAAGAAACAGGCCTGGCACGGTATTTTGTATTAAACACTGCACCCTCAATTTAATAGAAATCGCTGTTTTATTGAAAACCAGTAACAAACAAAGTGTAAACAGAACCCAGGGTCAGGGCTGGATTCAGACCCTCAAAAAAATATGGTGCAAGGAAAATAAAATTATACTATTTGTCCAAAATTATACTATGTTTGACGTTTTAAGTTTTTTTTTCATATCGTGTAACGTTTCGTTTTTCGGCATTTATGTTTAGAATTTAGGCGAAAATTGACGTATTTGGCAGAAAATAAAAAAACATCCTAATTTTTTTTTTAAGAACTCTTTTATATATTGTGCTAGATCGCGTGAAACAATAGATTCGGAGAAGAGATTTTACAATATCTAATATATTTCTGCAATACTTATTGAATATACATTTGCCATAATTTATACCATTTGTCACGACTAAACGTAATTTTTAAATTTTGACGGTATTAGTGTACAATAAATGTTCATATTATCTTGAATATTACTATTAAAAACTTGCGAATACCATAATCATATAGAATGGGTTCAAAACCTAGGTAAAAGGGTGAAAAATCTGTATTTTTATTTGATTTCCTACCACAGATGTGAGTTTACACCAAACAAAAATGCATTCGTAATTCGTAGATAATAATATTTTACGTAATCGAAACGAAAATATTTACATAATCCTATAGGCATATCTAGTTCAGGCAAGTGGCAGTTAGCAGACCTCGAAGCTGCTCGCATTCCTTGAAAATGAGCATCTTTACTGCTCAACCACCGGTCGGAGATTACGACCTAACACCGTAGGTGCTAGCCGGTATATTTAGTAAATAATTATGTCAACTCACGTTAGTTTTATGAAAATATATTCATCCTTAGCATTGACATGACGCAACATGTTGTCAGACGGTATAAATTCTGTGCAGTTATTGGATTTACTTTGTTTTACTACATCCCAAGAAAGTAACAGGGAGTCAGTGGAGTGAGTTGCTAGGTCATTCTTTAATTTGGTTATTGCCAATTTAACTTTGCTGAAAACTCTTCCACAATCAGCGTTTGCGTGAGGTAAAATCAGGAAAGAGCAAATTTTTAATATTTTGAGAGGGATAGTTTTCACATATATCAACCCAAGATCTAAGTAGACAGTAATTAAACAACTTCAAACTGTTTAAATCACGTATATATCATGATTTTTGTTAAAAGTTGTTTAATTACTTTGTGTAATAATCGCGAAAACCTAAGACAACATTATCTTAGACTTTTCATTAGATGTTGCCGTACTCATACCGAAAATCCCGATATTGTAGTGTAAATGTTTAAATAGGGTTTACCCATGAGTCAGTCGACCTGAAGACAAAATTATGGTATTTTCACGTAGTATTATTCGCGTACATTACGATACTACATACTACACACTATGAAATTATGGTACAAATAGTATAATTTATACTACGAAATCCAACACTGCCCAGGATTGCCAACTCTATACCACAGATGGGTACTACATTACGGGTGCGTACCATTTGAGTGAGATTCGCTAAAAACGCTAAAAACGATCACACTCCCAAAAAGTTTTCCAAATGGGTCTTGGCGTTATTTTCGCCTTAAACGCTACATCTTATGTCAAAAATGACAGAAGTGGCAAATTTTAGTGGCATTCTTAGCGTTCTTATCCAAAAATGGAACGGGGATGACAGTTACAAACGATCACATGATCACAACCAGAGACGCAGATTGTGATCAAAATTATCGAAAATAACGTTCTTAGCGACTAATGGAACATACCCTACATCTCAAATGGTGCTAGATTGCCATATATTTACAAAAATAATGCAAAATGTATTGGCCTTGAAATACTATAAGGGTATGTTCCATTAGTCGCTAAGAACGTTAATTTCGATAATTTTGATTACATTCTGCGTCTGTGGTTGTGATCACTGTGGGTGCATACCATTTGAAGTTAGATTCGCTAAAAACGCTAAAAACGATCACACTCCCAAAAAGTTGTTCCACATGGGTCTTGGCGTTATTTTCACCATAAACGCTATGAGGCTACTGGAACAGTTTGAATTCCCTACATCTAATGTCAAAAGTGACAGAAGTGGCAAATTTTAGTGGCATTCTTAGCGTTCTTGTCCTAAATGGAACAGGGGATGACAGTTACAAACGATCACAGTGATCACAACCACAGACGCAGAATGTGATCAAAATTATAGAAATTAACGTTCTTAGCGACTAATGGAACATACCCTGTGATCGTTTGTAACAGTCATCCCCTGTTCCATTTAGGATAAGAACGCTAAGAATGCCACTAAAATTTGCCACTTCTTTCACTTTTGACATTAGATGTAGGGAATTCAAACTGTTCCAGTAGCCTCATAGCGTTTATGGCGAAAATAACGCCAAGACCCATGTGGAACAACTTTTTGGGAGTGTGATCGTTTTTAGCGTTTTTAGCTAATCTAACTTCAAATGGTATGCACCCTAACAAATCATTTAATATATAAAACAGTGTTGCCAACTTAGCACCGAAAGTGCTAAGTTGGCAACACTGACAGAACCGCTGGCATAGGGTATACTCCATTTGTCGCTAAGAACGTTATTTTCTATAATTAACTATTCTCCCTGTTCCATTTAGGATAAGAACGCTTTGAATGCCACTAAATCCTTTAATAGCGATCGATAGAGATAGCTAAATAGTGATCGTTTTTATCGTTTTTGGCGAATTTCACTCCAAATGGTACTTACCCCAAGTTACGATTAAGGCCGTATTGCACTTGAGTTATTTTCTATAATTTTGACTACATGTTGCGTCTATGGATCCTCATTTAATATGAACCATAGACACAATATGTGAACAAAATTATCGAAAATAACGAATTTAGCGTCAAGTGGAATGTGGCCCTAAATTTCTTGTGTTGTCAATCCAAATGTCGTTGTCAAAAAATTCAGCAATCTGTCAGGTTTATGAAAATTCCATTCAATCGGTGTATGAGGGGGCGACTGTAAAAGTGGGTTCTGGGTTAAATTGAGATTCTTGGGCGTATCAACCAAATTATTTCAGTGATTCAGATTTGATTATGCTGTCATAAATATACCAATACGATTTGTATTAAAAATGGCACATTCCTCATTTAGGTAGGTGTAAAAACATGCAAGAATTAGTTTTTGAAATCGTTGATCAATTTTGTTTCGCATTGTTGTTTATAATTGCCGTTTCTTATAGTGCCGTCGATGAATATGGGTTTGAGAGACACGATGACTTCGATTTTGATAGCTATGAAGACTTTATGTCTGTTTACTTGAAAGTATTGGCGACTAGAGCACAGAAATGGGCCAACTTACTCGGCGAAGGAAAGTCGGTCAAACGCACAAACACAGTGAAAAGATACGTGCGCAAAGGAATACCGAGTAAGACTTTAATTTGCTTTTTATTGAGATACTAGCATCTAAAACTATTGAATCACACAAGCAAACAGTTACATCATGCAGTATCTGTTATTATAAAAATACCATGCCATTGTGTATAATTTCCATAAAGTATCCATAACAATTCCAATTGTTGAACTTCACTTTTTACAATTCATCATAACACTCCTACTTTACATGTAGCTATTGTTTATGTTCATAGGTGAGCACCGCCCGTCAGTGTGGATGGCAATATCAGAAGCAGAGAAAATGAGAGAACAAAGCCCTGATTTGTACCAAAAGATATTAGATGCCCCATTTGAGAAGGAACTTGTTGACCTTGTGAAAACAGATCTGCCTCGTACATTTCCTGATAACATCTACTTTGTAAAAGAAGCCAATCACCAAACACACCTTTTCAATATTCTCATAGCATATGCACACAACAACAGAGTTGTAGGCTATTGCCAAGGATTGAATTACATTGCAGGTATGTTTATTTTAATTATATTTTGGACATCTACATTCTAATCCTATCATGACATGCAGAGTGGGACACCTTTAAAGAAAAATATTGTAATCACTTGATATAGTCAATCTAGCAGATATTCAGGGACGTCTAAAGGCAAGCCAGCGCCTATGGGCACATAAAAACTGATGTTTTGATTAATATTAAATATGGGTATTTGGTACAAAATAAATACACATTAGTAACTGTTTTTGTTTTTGGACAAGCCTAGTGATTTGACATGTGTGGCCAGTTATGATGCACACAATCGAGATTCTTGATTGTGGACTAGAGAGTCAAGACCTCCTATAGATGCTCTGTGTAGAAGTGAAAATCGTAAAAAAATGTTCCAGCTATGTGGCGTTAATGATGTCACATCAGCTTAAGACTGGAGGGAAGTCTCGAATTTTCATACAAAAAGAGATAACATTTTTACCCCTCTAAACTATCACCGATTTAGATGGTTTTTGGAAATGTTATAGATGTTATCAATATCCAGGTTTATAGGTTTTGATTTTTATCATTATATAAAAGGAATTTGAATTAATGGGTATTTAAATACTGATATTTTCTAGAAACATGTATCTATAGTTGGTGAATTATTTATAAGAAAAATTATGATAATTAAAGAAAAAGGAAAACCTATAAAACCTAGTTTATTCTGTCAGTTTTAAAATAAGACCAAATTTTTTTGAATTTGTTATTGATTACTATAGGAGAAAAGTTTTCTCCCAGAACGCAAATTATGTGCAAATTCTAAGTCAAAACTTGAAGAAGCTGCAATTGTCCTTATCGCACTATTCTGTTTGGGAGTTTAGTTATGAGACAGCATCAGTTTGTTAAAATACCTGTTTTTCTGTAGGAGCTTCGCTTCCTGTTCCTCTTAACAGGAAAATAGGGTGCAATTGAAAAAAGTATTTTAGATTTTCTAGTGCCTTAATAAATAATTATTTGGATACTTAGTATATTTATTACATACAGTAAAGTGACAACCATAAAATATGATAAATTCGCCTGCTTATCAAAAAAGGATTTTTAATTTGCTGCTACTGTATTTAGATAGTCCATTCAATCAGGTTTATATTAACCAATAGAGAAGGGGTTGTATATATGACTGTGTACACACACAGTCATATATACAACCCCTTCTCTATTGAATAATAAAAACCTGATAGTGTGTGTGTTCCTGATAAATGTGTGAGCACTGCTAATATGCCCCAAAAATGAACTTGAAAAATTAGGTAAATTTATGATACAAGATGTAAGTTCATCTATCATATTGTGAAATAAAACAGTTCATAAATTTTAGGCACCATAAAATAATATGGTAGGCAAAGTTAGGTTATCAAATGTCAACATTCACCAAACAACATAATACAGGTCAGGGCTGTCACAAAGGTCCTTAAATAAATTGCAGGGTAAGATAATCACAATATAATTAAATGTTTCACAGATTTTCAGTGAACTTATTTCCATCTTTTGGGCACAGATCTACTTAAATCTGGACTCAAAATTATTTACCAAAAATTTTATAAAAAAGTAAAACAAATTTCCTCTGTAAAGCAATGTTCATTGTTACCATCCAGGGTGCCTACCGTCACAGAGAATACAAGGGATGCTAGGCAATTTGTTTCAATTTTTTATAATACTTTTGCTAAATAAGTCCCAAGACAATGCCTGGGACCTGTAAACCAGAGAGTAGGGTGTAGAGAGGTGGTTTATGATTTCATCAGCTACTCTCCACTTGTCAAGCCACCCCCCTACCTCACAAAATTTGATAAGATTCTACTGAAGCATGAGCTCAATAGCAAACCCCAGATAAAATAACCTCTAAGCCCTGTGCAACCACTGTATCTCACTCTCGCATTGCAGTGTCACAACGCAGTACCGTGACATACATTTCTGTCGGCCATGCCATTTTGTTTTACCCACTACCTACATAGTTAATATGTTTCCTATGTTGCTAAACAGGACATGTATGTAAACATTCTTTAAAAAAGTGTTATTATTAGCATAATAATTAAGTAATAAGTATATAATATTTGCATGGTGGTAGTGCATTTTGCGAATGCCCGCCTGGCTAGCTACCACCCTCAAGTTGAAAGAACTGTCGCCAAGCACCTAACGGTGTGTTCCGGCAGCTGTCCTGAGCCAGTACTTCTAAGTTAGCCTGAACAACATCTTCGACCACATCATCACTTACCATCAGGTGAGATAGTGGTCAAAGGCTAACCTACTAGAACGAAAAAAAAAATAATATTTTATTACAATATTCTGATACTTTAAAAATAAAAAAGGAAAATACAAATATTCAATACGTATTTATTAGGTATGAGGTACAAACCAATTAAGATAAATACAATAATGTATAATCTTTGTTAATCTATATTTATCAATATTTACACAAGTAGATACATGTTTATTTTATTCATTAACCAATAGAATTAACAATTAAGATTCCGAGACCTTAACCATCATAGAGCATAGTGTCCATCATCCACACAGCTAGACTTCATTTGAAACGCCGAATTTTGTGCTCTTATAATTTGTAAATGTGTTTTCGTTTTGCGAGCAATACTGCTTGTATGTAATCGTATTTACAAATATAGAAGTGTACCGACATCATTCCGAAAGTTAAGTGTTTGAAAAAGCAATCCTTTCGCATTCACAAAATTGGAGCACAAAATTCAGCTCAGTGAGTCAAGATGTTATTTTTTTATGTTATTGTGACGGAACAAGCTCTAGGCCCACCTGGTGTTAAGCGGACTAACCTCTGCCTATAACAGATGCATTTCGTCACTAGTCACGAATTGCACTGCGCCCGTCACCTTGAGACATAGTTGTTAAGTCTCATGTGCCTGTAATTTCACTGGCTCTCAAGTACTAGGGGCTTGGCGACAAATTTTCTACTTGAGAGTGGTAGCTAGCCAGGCGGGCAATCGCAAAAAGCCCTTCCACCACGCGGTGAAGCTCAAGCTGGCGGTGGGGATCGAACCAGGGTAGTGCGGCGCGGCAGTCCATAGCTATTACCGCTCGGCCATCAATGTTCCGATAGTAGGATAGAGATCAGATCATTTGGCGCGAATCCGGAGGGCGTGGGTTCGATTCCCGCTCGGGACAAGAGTTTTGTGCTGTAATTATTCGTAAATGTGATTTTCGCTTAGCATGCGATATCACTTGTAATCATTTAGAAATATAGAAGTGAAGCGACATTATTCCGAGAGTTGAGTGATTGAAAAAGCACTTTTTTCGATCAGATAAAGTATTGTAGTCGATTCCCGCTAGGGACATGTTTCGTTTTCTAACAATTTGTTAATGTGATTTAAGGTTAGCAATAGTTGAAAGTACTGCGATAGATTTCCTACTTGAGGGTGGTAGCTAGCTAGGCGAGCATTCGCAAAATGCCCTACCACCATGCAAATATTATATACTTATTAATTAATTATAATGCTAATAATAACACTTTTTTAAAGAATTTTTACATACATATCCTGTTTAGCAACATAGGAAACATTTTAACTATGTAGGTAGTGGGTAAAACAAAATGGCATGGCCGACAGAAATGTATGACACGGTACTGCGTCGTGACACTTCAATGCGAGAGTGAGATACAGTGGTTGCGCAGGGCTTAGAGGTTATTTTATCTGGGGTTTGCTATTGAGCTCCTGCATCAGTAGAAACTTATCAAATTTTGTGAGGTAGGGGGGTGGCTTGACAAGTGGAGGGTAGCTGATTAAATCATAAACCACCTCTCTACACCCTACTCTCTGGTTTACAGGTCCCAGGCATTGTGTTGGGACTTATTTAACAAAAGTTTTATAAAAAATTGAAATAAATTGCTTAGCATCC
Source organism: Plagodis pulveraria (assembly GCA_963890685.1). Classification (NCBI taxonomy): domain Eukaryota; kingdom Metazoa; phylum Arthropoda; class Insecta; order Lepidoptera; family Geometridae; genus Plagodis; species Plagodis pulveraria. The sequence goes on from OY982950.1 coordinate 11,914,230, forward strand.
CTCGTATTCTCTGTGACGGTAGGCACCCTGGATGGTAGCAATGAACATTGCTTTACAGAGGAAATTTGATTTACTTTTTAATAAAATTTATGGTAAATAAATTTTAGTCCAGATTTAAGTAGATCTGTGCCCAAAAGATGGAAATAAGTTCATTGAAAATCTGTGAAATATTTAATTATATTGTGATTATACTACCCTGCATTTTTATTTAAGGGCTTTTGTGACAGTCCTGACCTGTATTATGTTGTTTGGTGAATGTTGACTTTTGATAACCTAACTATTTATATATATATTTTTATTTTTATTTTATTTATATTATAATTGTGATTTTGATTATAAGGTTGCGTCATATAGATGACGAAATCGTATAAGTGTGATTTTGTAATGTAATCCGCATAGCAGGCGTTATTGCAAACCTAACAATATTAAAAAATTATAAGGTTGCGTCATCATTTACAAGTATAAAACCAATTGCAAAATTGGTCTTGTTTGTAGTACAACGCAAGTGGTACTATAGATTTCGCTCCATCCCAATACGATGGTTAAAGAAGGATAGGAAAGATTCGAGTCATGATGTCATGTCATGTTAGCTCAATTGGTTAGAGCATACTCCGGCTCAAGGAGTGGATGGACGCGGGTTCGAATCCCGCACATGACTTAAATTTTTCCTATCGTATAAGTGTGATTTTGTAATGTAATCCGCATAGCTGGCGTTATTGCAAACCTAACAATATTAAAAAATTATAAGGTTGCGTCATCATTTACAAGTATAAAACCAATTGCAAAATTGGTCTTGTTTGTAGTACAACGCAAGTGGTACTATAGATTTCGCTCCATCCCAATACGATGGTTAAAGAAGGATAGGAAAGATTCGAGTCATGATGTCATGTCATGTTAGCTCAATTGGTTAGAGCATACTCCGGCTCAAGGAGTGGATGGACGCGGGTTCGAATCCCGCACATGACTTAAATTTTTCCTATCGTATAAGTGTGATTTTGTAATGTAATCCGCATAGCAGGCGTTATTGCAAACCTAACAATATTAAAAAATTATAAGGTTGCGTCATCATTTACAAGTATAAAACCAATTGCAAAATTGGTCTTGTTTGTAGTACAACGCAAGTGGTACTATAGATTTCGCTCCATCCCAATACGATGGTTAAAGAAGGATAGGAAAGATTCGAGTCATGATGTCATGTCATGTTAGCTCAATTGGTTACAGCATACTCCGGCTCAAGGAGTGGATGGACGCGGGTTCGAATCCCGCACATGACTTAAATTTTTCCTATCGTATAAGTGTGATTTTGTAATATTTATATATAACCTAATTATTTGGATGTTTATATTAGGTTTTTAGATTTTTTTTTCTAAAATGTTATCCTCAAAATAAACGTAAACACGCGAATTTCGGAATATAATAATACACATGTTTCTTTGTGTATTATTATATTCCGAAATTCGCGTGTTTACGTTGTTGTTATAAAAATTAATAATAGTTAAACTAAAAATAACTTTTCTAGGTGGGGGGCTCCCTTTTATTTAAAACTACTATTATTATCTGTTAGGCAATCCGCCATACTATCACATATTCTGTGGAAATTTCATCTGGCTTCTTATTACAGTACAACTCATTCCAAATATACGAGTATGCTTTTTAAATATCAATCCCTGAGGATGTTGGTGTTTCGTCATCCAGACCAGATATATTTCTATACCTACTCAAAAAATCTAAAACGCATAGTACTTATAGAACTTACTGTGCCGTGGGAAACAAACATACCTAAAGACCACACAATAAAAACTAACAAATGAATTAATCAAAAACGGTTATGTGGTTAATTTATATGCTGTAGAAGTCGGAGCAAGGGGTATACCAGCAAAATCCCTATACAACCTACTAAAAGACCTTGACCTGTCAAGAACAACCGTAACTTCCATCCTAGAACGTGTATCCAAGGCGGCATTAGTAGGATCTTACCAAATTTGGTTAGGCAGGGGAGGAGGCTCGAGCGGTGAAAGGGAGCATTGATGCATCATAAAGGGGCCCCTTAATCCTACTCCTGGGTTGCAAGTCCCAGGCCCCTCTGGCCTCTTCCTCTGCAACGCTATGGACCCGGCACCCGCGCGGTGACTCCATGGAATGCTAAGAAATTCGTCTCGAACGTACGGACAAACAGATAGCGGAGATTTAGGAAACAGTAAAAGCATCATGTCGTCATTACACCTAGTGCCTACCAATTCTATAAAATAACTCTTGGTTTTTCTGATTTCTCCAGGTTTGCTGCTTTTATCCACCAAGAGCGAGGAGACCTCATTCTGGTTACTGAAGGTACTAGTTGAGAAGATCCTGCCAGATTATTACACAAAGACCATGGATGGCCTGATAGTGGATATTGAAGTTTTATCAGAACTAGTCAAATCTAAAGTGCCCGACGTACACCAACATGTGATAAACTTGGGTAAGGACAGATTTCCCTGACTTTTTGACCACCATTTTATAGAAAACGCCATCTCATATTAATAATAGGAATCTTACCGTCTTACATCCCTTACTTATACTAATTATAGTTCGCGACGGAATTTGGTCTATGGTGTTATGGTGCTTAAACGCCATTAAATATAAGAGTTAGGACCGAATGAATCTATATCCCAAACTTGATCAAAATCCAGCCAGTCATTATGGGGGTGATTGACAACAAACACAATGCCAAATGGTTTTCTGGGGTGAAAAATATATCATACTAGGTTTCATCACAGAGAAAACCATTTTCTACAGGTAGCATTCCTGGGCTACTGTTGTTTCAAGAGTTCTAAAAACACATTTTTTTTGGTTCGTACATCTCCAGATATCGTGATATCCACTTGGTTATTAAAGTATTAAATAAAAATTTGACATTACAAAATTACAAGAGAAAAATTGTAGTCATGAGCGGGATTCGAACTCTCTGTCCTCTCGTTATTTAACCATCGTATGGGGATGGATAATTTTGTAATGTTATCCACAGATGCGTTATTGCAAAAAATATTTTTATTAAGAATTTGATATATCTTTATAAATTTATCATTTGTTCCTCATTTAAAGGATCATAGGATTATTTCCGTTAGCTCCATTCATATAAAGACATCGCAAGTAGCATATACACTTACCAGCACATAGGTATATTTCCTGTTATTCCGTAATGTCGTACAGATACCTATATTTCTGCATTAACACCTGCTAAATTAATGATAGCTTACAAAATCAAACCGAAAGGATTTATAAGCTCAACGTTAATTTCTAAAATAACAACAAGAATTATTGCGGTGCGTTATCGTGAAATTTGTAAAATTTTATTGAAAGTGGCGATTCAGTACATTTTAAAGCTTGTAACAGGGAATATAACGAAATATGAATTAATTAAATTTCAATCTCAATGCGCGCTGCACGTGGCGGCTATGACCTTTTGTTTGTACGAAATGCGCGACAGTTAGAGAAAATAATACTTTTCCTTTTACGTCGATGCGGTTAACCTATTTTTACATTTTGAACACGGATTTGTTAAAGATATAATTGGTCACATTGTATGAAAATTCATTATCATTGAGAAGTTCCAAAACATAATTTTAGTACATCTGTCCTTCAGTTTTTTTGCACCTATTAATGAAACAGTTATAAAATATTTTTCAGAACGTACCTATACGTTGCCAAAACGTCCGTATATAACATATATTTTTCTGAATGCAAATGATGATCCTCTGAAGAGGAGTACACATTTAAAGTGACCAAAATCAGGTAATCGTCCTCTTAAAGAATATACAAAAAGCTTGTGTTAGCGTTTTCCGGAACAATCGTAGCATCGTCATAATATGATGTGTATTTTCAAATCTTCAACTTTATCATTAGTGATAAACAATAACAATTTTGTCTGTTCCAAAACTGAATTGACAGTTATCAGAGAATCGCTCAGGCTAATCTAGGTAATCGACTACACGTTATCAAGGCCAGTGGCAAAGCGAGATTGTAGTACCTACTTGTAGCCTGTTTTTCTAGCGGATTCAAATGCCTTATGAACTTATCAAATGAAGATATTTTAAGTATTATTGTAGTTTTTGTATACGAGCATATAAGGAAAAGCCTTAAAATCATTCGAAACCTTAGTGGTTTTAAGAAGTTATTCCTCCGAAACTATTCAAACGATGACGTGGTAAGCCGAGCGGCAACATGTTTCATACGGTACGGATCGACTCGTGAGACACAAAAGTTCGGCGGCTCTCTCAAACTTGAATGAGGATTTTCAGTCACTATTTCCTTCAATTTTGCGATGGTAACTTCACTTGCAGACGTTGATGGCCTGCCAGATTTCATCACATCTTTTGAATGCTTTGTACCACTCATAAGTACGTGTTATTAATATAGTCGATTCACAGTAAGCCTTCTGAAACATTTTCAGTAACTTTGAACGCGATATTCCATTGGCGTTGCAAAATTTAAGGCAAACTCTTTGAACGGATTTTGATGTAATGACGAAACATTGGTACGCAGATGCTGCTCATCCTGGAATAACATATATACTATATACGCTTATAATATACTATGCTTATTATGCCCAGTCATTTGTTCAGTAGTTCCTGAAGATGTATGGGGGCAATTTTCTCTCGGCACCCCTAGGGACTATATAGCTACATATAATTACCATTGAAACCTTCAAATAGGATCAACATTTTTTTCTGACATCCCCAGGTTTGCCATGGGCCGTGATAACCACCAAATGGTTCGTCTGCTTATTCGCCGAGGTGCTCCCCATCGAGACAGTTCTTCGGATATGGGACTGTCTCTTCTACGAGGGCTCCAAGATCCTGTTTCGGGTGTGTCTGACCCTCATCAAGGCAAACAGAGCTGAGATCATGGCCTGCAATGACTTCACGATGCTCGCCGAATGCTTCAAGGCAATAGTGAAGAATGCCAGCGCTCTACATTGTCATGAGTTTATGCAGGTTTGTTTTAATATTATTATCTTCACTAATACCTCCTCCAGTGGAATAGAGCTAGGATTAATAGATACAGGCTTTATTTTGTGGAAATGTATAATAAATAATAACAAAAATTATTTTGAATTATTATGTCAGAAAAAATAAAATTTTGCCGTATTATTATTATTTCTTTGTTAATGGCTTCTGCGGTTTAATGTTACCACAATTCTGCCAATGTCCGTTCATGCTAGTTTCATAAGTCACGTGGAGTTATTACTTTAATTTAGAATATGATCGGTATTTAGAATGATGATACGACCAGACTTTTGAAGACCATGATGATTTATCTAAAACAAAGAAATGACACAACTACATAACTAAAATAATCTCTAAAATACTTATTACTAACATTAAACTGCATAAATTTTACAGTACATACAGCTATATATATACATACAATATGTAACAAACAATATTTACAATTTAATTTTGTTTATATTTACAAATTTACACAATAAATGGTTGATTAATGGGGAAAACATAAGAGAAAGAAGATATTTAAATGATGTTGGACGAGAGACTTCAGGAGGGAGGATATCATATAGTGAATAGCAACGATTTGGACATTCAAAGAAAATATGGTCCATGTTTCCTTCGTCGAGACCACACTCACATAATGAGTGGTCCCTAACCCTAATTTTCATTAAATGAACTGGAGTACAGGCATGACCCAGTCGCAGACGGCATAGTGTTGATGTGGTTACTTTATTGGACTTACGAAATTTGAAGAACCAAGGAGTTTTAGGAATCGTGGGTTGGATATCTCCATAATGTCTACCTCTATACTTAATGGAATTTTCCCAATATTTGGACCAAGATTCAAATAGCTGCAATTTTGGTAGAAGACACAAGTCATGGGAGTATATTTTGAAGTGCTCAAGGGAACCTATTTGTGAAGCAGTTTTTGCGCAAGAATCAGCTGTTTCATTCCCAGGAATTCCAGAATGACCTGGAATCCAAGCAAGCACAATGTTGATGCCAAGGGTATGACAATCAAAAAGAGCCTCTCTAATTTTTAAAATCAATGGGAAACGAGATTTTGAACGAAATGGATTGGACAATATACTTTGAAGACAACTTTTGGAATCAGAGAAGATTATAGAATTATTTAAATTATGTGATTTGACAAACAGGACGGCTTCCAATAAAGCTAGGGCTTCACCAGAAAATATGGAAGAGTATGAAGGGCATTTGAAGCTTAAAGAAATTTTGGAAGAGGGAAACCATACTGCTGCACCAACCACACTATTAGATGATAGTTTGGATGCATCTGTGAACAAATAATGCCAACCTCTATATTGGGTATTAATCCGTTCACTGAATAAGACACGGGCTTTAGGACAGTCCTTATCAATACCAAAATGAAGTAAAATGTTAGGCTCAGAAATAAGTACCTCGTAAGAAGTTGCAAAAAGGGGATTTATGGGGAACTGACAAAGAGGATCTGGTTTTTCCTGCTAAACAGACGTGACGACATAACGACGTGACGTGACAGACGGTATTGTCATCAGATTTATGTATTTTAAAAACATTTTTTTTGAAATAATGCAGTCATTCTAAAAAAAAGTTTGTTATTATTAGATCTATGTCTCTTCCCCCAGTATTGTCCACTAAATTCATTAGAGGCCATAACTCCAGCTCTACGCTAATAATAACTAATATTAATATAATTCACGTCATAAACGCCATGTTGCCTAACCGAAAGAACTTTCGCTTGGTTCGCTTCTAAGCACGATGCATCATCAGATACTTACTTTTCTAGATTTTTTCTCGATTGTGCGCTCAAAGAGAGGGTTGAATGTTTTTGTAAAACGTCATCGTAATGTACTTTAAATATTTGTTATTCCATAATCGTAGATTATGATACAAGTGAGCTAAGTTGCTCACTATACACGAGGCTGTGTGTTGCAGCCCGAGCCGTTGGCGAGGGCGTAAATCAGCCGAGTGTATAATGAGCAAGTTGCTAACGAGTTTCATACGCACTTTTTAAACACCATTGTGAGGAAAAATATATATATTGCACAAATGCGATACAAACAACATAATATGAAAATTAAAAAATAGCGCGCAATTTTTTTTTTGCTCTTTAAACCTCTTTGATGTTACAAATCTAGTCTAACTCTATACTCAGTTATTTTTCAGTATGAACAGCATCCCGTTATTTGGTTTTCGGGCTCATAAGATTTTAGCAAACAAAAAGTTTTTGTCGAAATTCACAAACACATTTCACTAATATAATACTAACCATCGTCTTCTCGTTGTTCAAGTCGAGAGGTTTTACCGGTAAAGAAATATTCAGTAGCAGTCCAGAATCTGGAATTGTTCCCGATATGAAAATAGGCAGCCTATTACATGAAAACAAAACATCTCTGAAGAAGTGTGGTTGCTTCTCTGCTTCGGGGATAAACAGGCATTACATGCTGAAAAATACGTAATTTTGTTTTATTTACTTGGATGACATAGGTACTTTTTCTAGCTATCTTGATTTAAAAATAAAAACAATGTACTTAACCGATTTTGAAGAATTTTCTATAAACGCAATCCGAGAGCTATTTTTAATAAAAAAAAGAACGGTTCATGAAAGATGGAGTTATGAGGTGACAAACATAAAAAAATAATACAACCTAATTGAGAACCTCATCCATTTTTGAAGTTGGTTACACGGATCCGACACCAGAACCAGACAAAAAGAAACAGGCTCTTATGATAGTGACATAGTATGGTGGTAGGGTATTATGCGAATCCCCGTCTGGATAGTTGGATACCCAAAAGTTGAAAATCTGTCGCGCGAGCATCTTACGTTGTCTTCCGGCAGCTGTCGATGTCTCCCATTATAATAGGAGAGTAAAGCATGCGATAGTTGGAGGTTATGCCTGCATGACCACCTACAAACAAATTAATGTAAGTTATGTGTGATCAGGTGTAACAGTAAAAAGTGTAAAAGTGGTTGTGCAAAAGGCTAGCCTTTCAGCAGTACCTATAGTTTGGAAGCAGTGATGGCTCAGTGGCATTGGCTATGGACTGCCGCGCAGCAGGTTCATGGTTCGAATCCCGCCGCGGGCTTGAGCTTCTCCGCATGGTGGAAGGGCATTTTGCGAATGCTCGCCTGGCTAGCGACCTTCCTCAAGTAGAAAATCTGTCGCCAAGCACCTAACGGTGTGTTCCGGCAGCAGTCCTTGAGAGCCAGTGAAATGACAGCCACATGAGACTTAACAACTGTCTCCAGGAGGCGGGCGCGGTGCAACTCGTGAATTGTGACGAAATGCATCTGTTGTAGGCAGAGGTTAGTCCGCTTAACATCAGGTGGGCCTCGAGCTTGTTCCGTCACAATAACATAAAAAAGTCATAATTACGAATTGAATAATACCTACATTGTCTGTAATGCATTAGAATCTGTTAATAACAGCTTCGTGAATTTAGTCAGGTCTCAGACTTAATGAAACAAATTGCTTGACCTATTAAACTACCGAGACGGCCACGCACTAGTCATCATAACGTTTTTATCTTAAGTGGAGTGTCTTCATTGCACTCTCAATACAAAGTTAATTCGTTATATTTTGAATGCCGAGTTCAAACGATGACGCAACCCTATATAAATTTAATATTTATTATACTAATTATGAATATAATATATTATTATATTTTAATTTTTCCTCTCTGTAATTTTGTAATGTTTTCCGCGGAGCACGGCATTATTGGAAAACTAAAAATATTAAATTTATCGGGTTGCGTCATCGTTAACAAAGATTAAAGCTAATTGCAAAAAATTGTCTTGTTTGTTGTACACTCAGAGAAATTAATAAGAAAGAGTGAGTCTAATGAAAATCAAATTCGGCCAATTTTGTCCTCATTCACGATAGACCGTCGCACATTACGCACGCCACACATAACGGAATAAATAAATTAAAAACCGATTAGAGTATTTAAACACATTTAAGTATTGAATATAATGTACTTTCTTTAATATTATACTACGCAATTTAGGTTATAATTTGGAATAAAAATGTAAACAAAAGTGTTGCCAGACATACATTTTAGGTTGTTTCCAAAATTGTGCAGATTTTAAAAGTCGGTGTACGTAGCACTACTATATATACTTTAAATTAAACAAGCTAATGTTTTATTATCGTTATGTTTGCAATAATGCCTTCTCGGCGAATTACATTACAAAATTACAAATTTATGAGAGAAAATATTATAGTCATGTGCGGGATTTAAACCCCTGTCCATTGTCATGTTAGTTCAAGCGATCAGAGCTTACCCCGGCTATGAGGTGGATGGCGCGGGTTTGAATCCGGCACATGACTTTAATTTTTCTTCTCTTTGTAATTTTGTAATGTAATCCACGGATCATGCGTTATTGTAAAAATAAAAATAATAAAACATTTAAAAAAAGTTTTACCAAAGGTTTATATCCATGGAGGAATGAGGGGGGTATATCACATGGCACGATTTCTCACATAAAGAATAATATAAGTTAAAGAGAACATTTTATCATTTGTTTAATTGAAACAATCACAACAGCAAAAACATTAGATGTAGCCGGTAATGATTAGTCGAATGTTTAAATTACAAACATCTGTTATGAACTCGTATCTAATTTCGACTGATCGCGGTTCACTTCAAACCGATTTCACTGGCAATAGTTTTTCGCTCTTAGTTTCCATGACAACAAATATTATGATTGTTGGAATGTAAAGCATCTCGTATGTGATTGGTTACAATTTCTTGATAACAATGACAGCTACCGAACGCATTCAATTGAGCTAATCGGATATCTAGCGTTTAGATTTTAATCTCGGTTTAGCTACAACTATTAGTTCAATTTATGTTGATAAAATTCAAACTGGAGCTATGAACATTCCAACGCTAACTCCGTTTAGCTTGAGTTGATCGCGTTCAGATTCAACGGTAAAATCCATCTTTAAAATGGTTATTAATTAACACAAAATAATAAGGTCATGTTATTTTATTTCAGTCAATTTTCAAAGTACCTGGAACGCTATCCAACGCCACAATCATCAAGCTACGCGCTCGCTTCGCCAAGCAACGTCAGGAGCAACAGCAAAAGGAGCCTCTACGGTGAACTGTCACACCACGGTCGTTTTGATCTCATTGTAAAGACCAAATCAGATTTACTACTTAACATGCTACAAATGACAATTCATATTCTTTTATTTGATCTGGTTTACTTATGGGTACGGTAAGCAGTTGTTGGAGTGTTGATTTAAGGGCAAAAGTTTTGTTTTAATTGAATATCGCAATAAGCAGCTATTTGTATTGCAATAGCAAATCCCTACGCATTTGTAATAGAATGTGGAAAGAACGTTTTCTGTTTTTTAGCGGATGCGAGTGTCGATTTGATCTATGTACGGAACTCAAAAATTTAAAACTAATGAAATGAATTGATTTCAGTGCGCGTCTGTTTGTGAAAATATAAGTGTAAAAGAGACTATAAGCCTCGAGCAGTCTGATGGCTGCAGCCCGTACGTCAGTCGTTTCACGCTACTTGTAATACTAAGAATCGCGTGGAACACGTAACTCCCAAAGTGCCTGTGGGCAGGATTGCTGTGTATATGATACTTTCCTTTGCATTAAAATTTAAAACGCACACGGGATCGCAGTCTTGCACTAACCGCGCACGCCCTGCCCGCAGTGTGTATACCAGCCGCACAATGTATTGGATCGTCAGCCGCATCCGCATTCCAGAGTGTGTGATGTGTAGTGCGTGCGCGTCCTAACAAAATTCCTCCAATGCGATCTCTTATATTTAGGATCGCTATCCTATCTACCATAGGATTTCCCGCGCACATTTCTAGTGAAAACGCATCCTTAGTCTATTATATGCTTTATTTTGCGGTCAATACTCCAACATAACTCACTACATTAGATTTTGTAGCCAGTTAAAAAAATTAAACGGTCGAAAGGGAATATGTAAATCGAACAAACAGTAGGATGTTGATCTCTCTATTAGAATCAAAGAGTTTTGAGTTGAATTGTATACGAGAAATATTTGTGTATAGCATACATTATTTATGAATTTGAATATTTTTTCTTAGATTCGTCGCTTTTAAAATCACTCCTTGTTAATATGCCGATCGGCCAAAGATAAATATTGGTAGTGGCAGCAGTTTGTTCAAACATGCATAAAAATATATTTAGATATTATTTTTACGTGACATTTATTCAATTAGAATTCCTAATGAGCTCAACTTGTCATGTGACATTGATATTTTAATAATAATTATATTTACACAAATATTGTATAAATGAGCTTTTATTATGAGCTGGCCTGGCCTAATTAGTGTATTCAACTTATATTGAAAAAAATCGCTAAAGCTGTTTTTTAGAAAATGATAATCAAATGACAGAATTATAATTTCTTGATTATCTGAACAGTGCAGTTAATATTACTCAAAAGAATAAAAGACCAGCAACATGCCGCTTCAATATTAAATTGTCTGTTCGTACGTACAAACCTAGCTAGTCTTTAAATATTTTTAAGATTGTTTCGAGGTATACATACCCATACTTATGTATTACGGCACACCTCACATTAAGAACAAATAGTGATGTAAGAATCTATAGCCCAGTTTCACTCGAGCGCGTTCTAATAGAAGCGCAAACATCACCTTGTAGCAAACAACAAATGCACGAATTATCTAAAAAGACGCTGTAAGCAAAGTCGTATAATATTGATTTCGATGGCGTAAGGAAGATTCCTTACGCCATCGAAAACAATATTATATGACGTCAGTTTTGGCGCTACAATTTTGTAGTCCTTCACAGTAATGTGTTGAATCATGACCGTAACTTAAGTACAACTTGTCGCCTATCAGCTCTCAATCCTTAGGGATTTTATCAATTTTATCAACTGGAGACGAGCGGATGTAAATATGTATGAAATCTATTATAAAATATGCATAAACGATAGCAGTTGGTTGAGCGCCGCCGCCGCGGCGTTCGCGACAAGTAGTGTGAAGTCGCCGCAAACGCCTAAATATTAAAAGATAGACCAATGTGCAGTTTTATGCATTATTTTCAAGCTGTACTGTGACTGACTGTTGTTGAGTGTCTATTTGAACAAATTTAATTTAGAGCCTTCACTTTCGCTAAATATAAAAAGTGGGGTTATGGGGAAAAAATATTTTGGTGACAGGTGTGGATAAAATCCACTATGAAGATTAATTAAGTTTTACCGAATCGATTAGATTGCTATGTCAAATAAGTAGCAGGTTTTGTTATTTAAAAAAATAGAATGTATACTTACTTGTGAACCTATATTATTCTTTAGATATATTACATGACAGAAACTTAAAAGTGATAGGAAGGACTTGTGTTATTTTGTCTACCTTAAAAAACTTGTACTATAATTTATATTTGAAGGTACAATCATAGACTAACTATGGCGTTTTATATTTTGTAAGATATGATTAAGTTTTTATGTGTAATTTTGTGTTGCATATCATTAAAGTATTTGATATTAGTATTATATTGTTAGTTGTATTGCCATATTTTCAAAATTCGTTTCAGTACATATCATTTTGTTAGGCTAACACTATAAATTATTTTGTACAAAATTATTTAAAAAAACAAATTGGTAAAATAATTTGGAACGAAATAATTATAATATGTAAACTGCTGTTTATAAAATATATTAATAACATTTTGAAAATATAATTTAAGAGCAAAAAATAGTCTTTATATAGCCTGTCATTGAAAGCATGGCTGCTTTCGAAACCGGAGATTTGTAACTAGTTACGGTTCAAGAAAACGTCTCCATAAAACAAAAGTAGTTACTAAGGAGTAAGCTTGTTATTTGATTAATTTTGTTCAACTGTTGTAGCTTCTAAAATTAGTATTTTCTTGACAATCACAAAATAGTTGATATAAAGGATTAAGAAAAACAAATTACTAGTATTTACATTACTAATATTATGTATTGTGTTATTGTTTTCCTACATGCAAAATTTTCTGTTTCAAATGTCTTGTTTTAAATTATTAATGTTCACTCTAAATACAAAAATATTTTGTATTTTCTATAGTAAATGTCCCTAAACTGGCGATATGCCTTTATCGACAAAATATTATGAACTATATAAAACACACAGGCCCTTGCAGACTCACAGGCAGTCCAAATGCCCACTACCAGTTGGTAGTATAGAAATTTACAGAAGCAGTACAAAATGTCATTTAACTAATATGAACCATGTGAGCCAATAATGCATGTAGTTTAATTTTAGTGTATATTAGTTAGCACAATCAGTAATAACCTGACAATAAAATTTCATTATCCAAGTAAGAAGTATCTTATTAGTATGTATTTTTCATCTTGTTTATGTAATATAATCTAACTGTTTGCTCAATGTATTTTTTTGCTAATAACTTTATTATCCTTGCTTCCTAATGTGGCAAAATTAGAAATTAAATCACAATTTACATGAACTCCTGCTCTCACACAAACTTCTTTAAAAAAAACTTGCAATTTACAAGTGTGCAAAACCCTTACATTATGTTTGTGAACATTCAGTGGATAGCTCAGGTGTGATGCTACAAATCATATTTAAACAATATTTTGCTGTGCTAACATCAAGCTTTTTTGATTGCTGATTGTTAAGGCTTTGACCACAATCTCGCCTGATGGTAAGTGATGATGTGGTTGAAGGTGTTAACAGACTTAACCCATTGATATCGGCAATGATGATAACAATAGAATTTCATGCATAAATCAGCCATAGTGGGTCAGCCGATGCCAAAGGATTAACCTAGTACATTGGTTATGTTACGACTACACTTTTATATTAAGTTTTCCTGCTTTTATTTATATGAGGTTCTTAACCTCAATAGATAGAATTAAAACTGAATCTATTGTTATTCTGTGCCAGTTTGCATCAGCCATCAAATGCTCAGCAGTTACTATTTTGAATAGAGTTTCAACCATGCAATAAAGTAGCATTTTCCATAGGTGTGGGAGCAAAATTATATAGGAAATAAGTAGCATTTATTATACTAAATGCATTATAGATACATCTCTTGAGGTTTTATTCTATAGAATAATATGTATTTTTGTAAATCAAACTATTGTAGTAGCTTATGTCTGATGTGATCGGTAATTTAGCATAATGTTCCCCATTTAATGTCTGGTAATGTAAACTGTGTAAAACTATTTGCTATATTCAATGTGTAACAAAATAGAATATTGAGATGTTGAAAATGTATTTTTATTTACCCTTATAAAATAAATGTGGACACAAATCACTCTAGAATTGTAGGGTAAAACATTAATGTCTCTTCTAGAAAAAATAAATAACTCACTACACTGTAGTTCTCTATTTACATAAAATTTGTTGGAAAATGAAAATTTACACTCATGATTTGCCACTTTCTAATACATCTTTGGCTTCATTGATTTTAGCAGCAATAAGAGGAGAGCCTCCTTTATCTGGATGGTTTAATAACATTATTCTTCTATGGGCATCTCTGATCTGTAAATAATAAACACAATTTTAAGAATAATGAAGATTGCTATAACTTTTCACAATGCACGGGATTTAAGGGATAATTTACGTATTTTTTTCACTCCTTGGGTTACATTATTGGACTTTTAGTAAAAATATAATGTAGCCTACGTTACTCGGGGATAGTGTAGCATCCCAACAATGAAAGAATTTTTCAAATCGGTTCAGTAGTTTCAGAGCCTTTTCAATGCAAACTAACAATCAAATCTTTCCTCTTTATAATATAAGTATATATATAGACACTTGTTTGAATGTTGCATGTAAATTGTAGTAGGAAGTGCTATTAAATGCTTTATAGTGTGTATATTATTGCTAGTTACTTCTCTGCCAAAAAAGAAAACGAAACAAACAATATATATGGATGTTTCAATATCAATGATGATATTTGCGGGTATAGATGAAACACGTTTGGAACCTCCAAGTAAGTTAAATATTCTCCATATCACGAAGCGCGAGACTGGACAGGCGGATAAGCAGTTATGTGTCGAATAGTTTATATACCTTAGATTTATTAGCGGTAGGACTAACTCCCAATATCAAAGATGCTTCTCTTTTGGTCATTTTAGGCTCGAAGCCACCTTTATAATATTTAGAATTAGCTAAAGATTCGGAATCAAACTTGGGTAAATTTTTCACAGCTTCAGCGAATTTTGCGGATGCGTTGGGCATTTGTCTGAGCACATAACGGCCAGCAAAACCAACGGCAGCCATCCCCAGCCCAGCCAGGACTAATGAACTTGCCTATAAAAGAACAAAACAAAGAGTACTATTTATTGTGAAATACTAGCGACATAGATAACCCCAAAAAATGTTGTGTTACAAACCATTTTGTTGACGTAAAGTTTGTTTTCTCTTTGTTAGATAGACAAATTGTATTCGTTCCAAGGACTTACTTGAATTTAAAACTTAGAAGGTACACATTTGTGAACATTTATATTACGTAAAAATAAAAATACGACCAAAAATGAATTTGAAAACTCACTAGCTTTGTTTTTTTTTTATTTACATCTTGACTTGATACATTGTCTTTTAACTTTTTTTTCCCTATCTCGGGATTTGGACTCACACGTCTTGTGCAGTTGCCACTGTCATGTTTTAATCTTCATTAGTGCTTAGAGGTGCTGGGAAGACTTCTCAGCTTCAGACTTCTTGATCATATTAAGACTTGTTTGTTGAATATTATAAATGGTTAATATTATTACAAACACGAGGAAACGATAAATTTATAGATCGGGATTCCAGGAAAAAATAGGGTCAGAGGAGTTAGCAAGGAAAGGAAGAAAATAAAAAAAGAACATAGTATTGTGTATTAGGTATATCATAATTTGATGTCGTTAGCTTCAAAGGCAATTGCTACAAAGTAAGGAAATATATTAGTAGGGAAAGGGACTTGAAGATCTTAAAGGTCTTTGAAAAGCGGAGCGTGATCATAATGGGGACACTTTACTTCACTTATTAAAATAATATGATCGATGTCACCAACGTTTTCTCCACACTCGTACAATTCCGAGTCTATAACCCGTATCCGAGCAAGATGAGCCGGAGTGCACATGTGGCCCAAACGCATTCATATATGAATATGAACACAAGAAAAACTTGATAACGACTCCATGCGAATCGAATCAACGCTCATCGATTATTCTCTTTAATATCTCTGGTAAAATAAACAAGAAAGTTTATAACACACGGCACGGCACTAACTAGTCATTGATTTAATTGAATTGAGTCTTGGCGACAGTGCTGCCAACCGTACGAGGTTTCTCGTACAGTTACGAGATTTCTGGTCTTTCGTACGAGGTACGAGGACGATATTATCCTCGTACAATTATGTACGAGATTTTGAGTTATGAAACTTTAAATAACAATTTTCATTGCAGGGAACATTTATGTCAACATATTCAATAGACCCTGATATCGCCTCACTCGAATTCAATCAATTTCATTATAAATTTGAAATTTACCAAAAATTAACCATGTTTGTTTGATTAATTGCCTTCATTATATTGCAATAGAGATAGAATACGGTATAGGTATGGAGGGTTCCTCTACCCTCCATAGTTATAGGTCGTCATAGTCTGTGGTACAAAGTATGTAAAGTATTATGTAAGTTATATATTTTTAAGCGAAATATTTTGTTATTATACATACACAATGAAGACGATTTAATTTGTAAAAATTAGTAATGTTTTATTTGTAACAAACTTTGAAAAGAAGCATTATCTGTGTAAAACGTCTTTAAAACGCTTTTTTCTATCACATTTTGCATATAATACGAGTATGTACGAGGTTCGAAAGCTAAAATACTAGATTTTTATCTGCTTCTGTACGAGGAAAAAAATTCAAAGGTTGGCAACCCTGCTTGGCGATTAAAATTATATCAGTTCAACTTATTCCGAATACCAAGTTATGCAACTGACAGGACTAAAAACAATTTTAGTCAGGTTATAATCCAGTTCGTGGTATGGAATGGGCCTCATTGTTGTTTAATGTGTCATTGTCTGTTATAACCATAGACGGGGAGGACAATTCCGCCGTCCTTTTTCTCGACTGAGATTATAATATGAGAGGTAAAGTCTTTCTCATCTGTCTTCTTTGATCCAGCTACCCCAAACCACTTTCAGAGCTGCAGCATGCTACTATAGCTAAAAAAAGTGTCCTACTGTCATGAAGTAATGTATCTAAGTAAATACCCAACCTCTTAAAAACCGGTAAGTTTCCGTAAATTATATCGCAGTACTGGCAATATAGCAAAGATGCGTCCGCCATATTGAAAACTTAGAAAAAAAATTAGACCTTTTTGAAGAGGTTCAACATGGCAGGAGATCAGGCGCAATTTTACCAGTTATTAAATACATTATTATCAACAGATAACGACGTTAGATCGCAGGCAGAGGTAAGTACGATTTGCGTATGTTGTTCATATATTTAATTTTGCATTAATCTCTATTTGAACCGGCACTTTTCATGAAAGATAGTTCGACGGCCTCGTGTCAAAACGTGGTCATGGAGGAAACAAAAAGTACCTAATAATCTGCGTAAAGACGTTGGGTACGAATTATCTTGATGTTTATTGTGGCATGAGACCGTTAATTTTTTTTATGATCTTAGTGTATCCTGACATAGCTGCTGTAGATCTAAATTCATTATATCCGTGACCGCGCCTTATTGCAGGCAAATAAGCTATAGGTATCTCCACAGTCCACATAGCATGCGGACTGTAGTTGTACTTGTCACCGGATCCGATGTAAATTTAATTACATGTAATTATTTACTAGAATGTTATATCTACCAACTGATATTGCATCCAGTGCTTAAAGTTACTAGACTCTACAATTTGCACGTAACGATAGGACTGAATAAGGTTAGAAATGCGACCTAGCAGTGACTAATATAAAAAGTAATGAAAATTGTTAGTTACCAATAAAAATCACCTAAGTAGGTAACTCTAAGATGACATATCACTGATATTGCACCCTGTAAGAACTATTATTGGAAGCTTGAAACTCAACAATTTATAACAACAATAGAACTGAAAGGGTCAGAAATGCATGCAGAGAAGAAGGAGTGGAGAGTTAAATGTAAAAAGTAATATAAATTGTTTGCTAATCAGTAAAAACCACCTTTATTATGTAGGTAACCCATATCACCATTCAAAAGAAATTTTAATATTTTTGTACAACACAATCTAGAAGTATTTTTGGCAAATAAAGTTCAATATTTTTATATTGACCTAAATCATTAGGAAAAAGCCTCTCTTAGATCATGCGTAATTAAACAGAGTAATGTATGTAATTGAAATATCACAATTTTGAGCTAAATGTTTGCCTACTTTTTTGGGAAATGAGTGAAGTCCTAAGTAAATTTACATAAAAAAAAATGTTAGGTTTGTTTTAAAAATATGCTGTTTTCTTATTGGTTATATATATATGGCTATACTCCCAAATAATTTACATTGTACATCTGTAAAGCAAAGAAAATTAAAAAAAAATGTTTTCTCTAAACAATAAATATATCAAAATGAAAATTAGATGGTGAAATTTTTAATCATAAGTTCTTTATAAAGTAATACAACTTTTTCAAAAGTATACCTAGCCATAATTTTTTAATCTTTCTTGATTAAAAAATTATGGCTAATTTATATTAATAAATAAAATATATTAATAAATTAAATAATTATGTTGAAAATTTATTTTGAGTAAACTGTCCACTTTGTCTGACTCAATGTAATAAATAATAATGATAAACACAGCAACCAAGATCATTAACACATTTTGATGCCAGAAATGTCAATCAAAATATGGGATAAAGACAGGAGACCAAAAACATTTTTAATTTGGTTTAAACTAGCTATCTATCCTGTGATTCTATACTATTCTCTAAAGCAATGTTTCTTACCTTTAAATTAGAAATATCACATTCCTATGTAACAAGGAATTTAGATGCTATTTATAATTTACCGTTTTTCAATGACAAGAATATGTCATCATAGGTAGATGACTAATTAGGTACCTTATTGTGGATTCATTGTGCAAGTATCAGATCCATCTCATTACAGAGGAAGAGGCTAAAGTCATTCCAGGGACTTGTGACATGACATTAAGTTAAGGGACCCATTTATGATGAACATTAATGCTCCCCTCTACTTCTTGAACGTTGTAAATACTTTCAAACTGACATAAATTTGTTTTTCCTAGGATGCATATAACAACATACCAACTGAGGCAAAAGTAGTGCATTTAGTGGGAGCCCTTCAGAATGCCGAGCTTGGAGAGGAAGGTCGGCAGACAGCAGCTGTGCTCCTGCGGAGAGTGCTCAGTGCTGAATTCTTTGAGTTCTTCCCAAAGCTGCCATTTGAACAACAGGCAGCACTTCGGGCACAGCTGCTGCTCACTATGCAGATGGAACTTAGTCAGCAGCTGAGGCGCAAGGTTTGTATCTACACATTTTTTATCTGTAAATACAATATTATAATGCGAGGAATAGTAAAATCATAATTGTTTTAAGTTTTGATATTTTTTTTTTATATAACGAAAATTGAAGCAGTAAGATGTGGCAAATGGGATTGGACAGCCTTGCAATATGTTCATGATTAAATTCCCCCCGCATGCAAAAGCTCACTACATGGATGTAGGGATTAAAGAAGTTATTTAAAAGAAACATCAATTTATTGATAGTTTATTATGATATACTTAAAAATTTGTACATTTTGTACTTGAAGAGAGCTCCTCGATTCTAATTTAAAAGATTACCTCTCAATTCCTCAGTATTTCTAATTCTTACTTTATTGATCTTCCAATAATTGAACGCTTTAAAAATAATAAAGTATTGTAATATTTGCAGTAAGCCTTATAAGTGAATATTACAAAATCACAACAAAAGGATTTTTTTTAACTTTATGCTATAGATTTGAACCTGCTACCATCCGTCACTATAACTGGGAAATGCTCTTCCAACTGAGGTATCATAGTAAATGAGTCATGCTCAAATTTATCTCCTTGCTCTGTTTGTGTAACCATCTTAAGGTGATGAAGCGACATCTGTCCAAACTGAATTTAAGGTTGAACTGGTTGGTCACTTCTCCATACAAACGTCGTAGGGTGATCACTCCCTTATTTGAGATTTTAAGTCCAGACTTAAGCATAATACTGATTGATATCATCATTATCTAGGCTTGTATGATGCCAAAATTTTAAAAAGATAATTAAGTTGTGAGCCTCGAAAACTTTATATGAAAATGTTTTGAGGCTTATAATTCTCAAGTTAATTATTTTATTACAATTTCGGCATCATACAAGCCTAGATAATGACGAGATCAATCGGTATTATGCTTTATTTTGGACCTAAATCCTCAAATTAGGGAGTGATCATCCTACGACGTTTGTATGAAAAATGGGCCGGCCAGTTCACCCTTAACTACAAACAAGACAAATTTTTCAATTAGAGGTATAAGATGGTTACACAATAGAAGCAAAGGATAAATATGAGCTATGACTCACTGTCATAGCCTAGAGCATGTCCCGGCTATAGGGACGGATGATTGCGGGTTTGAATACCGCTTGTATTTACAATTTTCCTTTTTGTTGTAATTTTGTAAAATGAAGCATTTGAAACAAAAATGTCCAATTTATTTTAAAGGACGAAAACTTTGAAACCTAATTGTGATCAAAAACAAGTTTTTATTTAAATCGCTGATTTTAATAAAAATATCACTTGATTTAATAATTAATAATTCATGGAAAATACAGAGTTCTTATTTAAAAAAAAATAAAAGTGGACGATATTTTAAAATTGTGATTCATTGATGCATACCTCCTAAATTACAATGGCATTGGGTTGATTGGCATAGACATTATCAATATTGGTATAATCATTCTAAATCTGGCGATATATGTATGGATCTATTGTGTTTGACTTCCAATTGCTACATTGTGTGAGTCAATTGATCTACACTGGGTAGGTGCCCTTCAGACTATTACTAATTACAATATGATTTTTTACGTTACATACATTGTTTGTGATACTATTTTTTGTTTAGTCACATGCATAATTTTAGGCCATGTGTGAGTCGGGCCTCACTCTTTTACGGCTCTGCATTGGAACCTGTACAAAAGAATGATTGTTAAGATCTGTGAAACCAGTAAAAGAAGAAAATGGTTGTTAAAATTGATCACAACATCATGACTACATTATATATTGGCGTTCTCAGTATTTGTTGGTTAAATAAAGGTTATGGTACATAGGATACCGAAATTTCAAATTTCTGACTAGTTTAGCTTTTGAGAACCTGTAATGAAAATGGTCTAAAATTAACAACTTTGAATACCCATTATTGCCCCCATCTATTTATTTTTTAGATAAAATAATTAAAAATATTTTCTGTATTACTCAATAAGGTCTAGAGTTATAGACGGATACAAGGTAGGAAATAAAAATAAAACATTTTTCATCCATAATATTTTTTTCAAGATCACCATTTTTTTTATTAAATACTTTGCCATCATCATCAATAAAGAAAATAAAGCTACTGTGACATCCTCATGGTTGAAATGTATGGACGCCTCACGCTTTCATTCAGGCTAGTGGCAGTCGACAACATTTTTTTACTTATATCAAGATAGGTAAACAGATCATGAATAAAAGAGCCATAAGTTTTTTAAATGTCAGTCATTTGAATTTGGTTTTCATTAGAAAGGCGATAATTACCGTGAGTTTGATTGATTTTGAAGACTCGATATTTCGGGACTGTTACAAGCGCCATGATCACGAGTAAACTGAATTCCATGCGGGGTTGGAGGTCGCCACTAAGAGCAGACGAAACTGTCAACCCAATTTCATTCGCGTTTTTCGTTTGGGTGGCGATACCACTTATCAATAATTGATATCACTAAATTGTTACTAACTTCGTGAACCTTTTGTGACACTTCTTCCTGTCTTGCAGAGGCTAACCACTGGATTCCAAGTTCTTATGAAAGTTGAAACCCATCATCTCTATTGGAAGTTTCATATCTCAATAGCTTCTGTTACCGTACTCGGTATGTAGTGGAGTTCTGTCGAGAGTACTTTGGGTTGTTAACTCGATTCAACAGTGCCGAAATATCGAGAGTTCATAATCATTTAAATACACGCTAAATATTCGGTTATTAAAGAGAACTATAATAACTCTATCTCCTAAACAATAGGTGTAATAGGTCAATAAAAGGGCTCAATGAGATCTAGGCAAAGGCTTAGCAAACACGTACTAAGGAAATCATCACAAGTTTAACTTATACTTCTGTTATCTTGTGGAGTACTGGGGTATAATTTGTATTGATCAACAGTAGACATTTTGTCTGTCGATGTTATAAAAACTTGGGCGGCAATTCTCTGAGTTTGATCACTTAAAGGGGGTCTCCCCCCTGAAGATCTTATTTCAGAAAAGATATATATTATTACTATCTTTCCGCCTGCGGTTCTTTATTTCGGTTATCGCGCAAAATCCTCTTTTTGCGCAGTTGGATAAAAATTATCCTATGTCCTTCCCTGGGTCACCAACTATTTCCATACCAAATTTCATCCAAATCGGTCCAGTAGTTTTTAAGTTTATTCGTGTGATACTAAAATACAAATCGTTCCGCTTTATAATATTAGTGTAGAAGTACAGACGTTTTTGGTTATGGCAAAAAAATCCGTGCTGAAGGATTTATCGTAACTGCTTGATTAAAAGGTAAAAAATAAAATGTAAGCTGTTTTCAAATTATTTCTTGGAATACGATAACGAATCGTAACTCGCTAAAATGTGATTACTTATAACAAATTTAAGTTGGACATTTTAAAATCAAACGATCGCATCGATGTTTTAAGTATTATTTACTCTAATTTTAATGCATTATAAAGCGTATTTTCGACAAAAAAAAGTTAGTACCCGCCACGCGCAGCGCGCATTGAGATCTTAACTTAATTAATGTATTATTTTATTTTCCGTTACAATCTCTTAAATGATCTGAATCCCTCTTATTAGTGCAAATTTGGAAGCGTGTCTCATCAATCATCATTCTACAAATTCAAAATATTCATTAAATAATAGACTTCTAACTATTCCTACCTTACTTTAGAAGTTTTTATTTTTTTTCAGTATTTAATAGTTACTAGTGCAATATGCAATTGCTCTTTTTGAGTATCGTTTTCCTTTTGAACTACTTATGTTCCGACGCCAATGTGGCATCCATTTGTTCCTAATCTAACACAAACACAATACATCCTGGTAGCTAATATTATTTTGCTTACAAGAATCGGTTAAGAATTTGATAGCTGTTAGTAATAGGATATGTATATCTATCTACCTACTTGAATATCATCGGGCTAGTGTACTTGGTCTAAATATAGACGAGATCAGTCAGGCTGAGTCACCGACATTCCGACAGTTCAGTGCCTAATGAAACCTTACGATTTTTACATTTTGGCGAACTACACGCGATTTATTAGGTATAGGTACGTGTGTTTGTACACATTGTGTACACACGTACTTTCAACTTCTATACTAAAGAATAATCTATGCAGGCTAGATTTAAGATAAAAAGATAATAAGATAATTCCGCTATAGGTAACTAGGTACATATATTTTTTAGTATCGATTCGAAGTTGCTATTACGTTTTTTGTATTTTAAATTAGATGTTTATTAGGGTGTTCGGATAACCTGTTGTTTGCAAAAATAACATAAGATGATCCATCACAACTGCTAGAAGTTGTCATCATAGAAATGACATCGCGAAATGCTATTTTATTACCCATTTCCGCGCGCAGAGATGTTTCGCCGGTTGAAAAAGAAACGGCAGTTGAACTTCATAAGATCGAACATTCATTACTACTTATGTGGCTCAACTTATTGAAAACTCAATTTTGTTGAATATTTTAATAATGATATATATAATCGTTGCATAAAAATATTAACAACAAATCAAAATAAGCGCGCTGTAAGCTGTATAAGTGTATAGATTTAGAACAATTGAGCAAAATTATAAATAAAGCTATATGAACGCTAAGACATGAATGCTGATTTCGAAACTGCTATATACGCTGTCGTCTCAAATCGAACTCCTCCCTTTAAATGTCTGCTAGTTCCGACCATGTGCTTACATGTGTCACCCCGAATACTTTTCAGGCCTGTGCACTCATCAAATCGTGCCTGTACACGGTAAATTATTTATGCGCATTTGTACGGTTACGCCTCGGTACACTTAAGTCTTTGTGTGGGTGTGAATGATAATGTTACATATGGTAAAACAATATGACCGTTTGACTAGGAAGTAGTAGTTAATGCAGCAGCAACTGCACTCAATAAATATGGAAGGGCGCACTTTTGTGAGTGGAAAGGTCTGTGAAACCTATGTTTTGGAAGAATGTCAAACGATAAACATTTGAAATATGTCATAGGTAATTATAAAACCCTATATGAACAACCGTTACAGAAAGCTTTATAAGGACAAACCAAAATTGCTATTTACAGATATGCGATGTAGTTTCGGAGCTCGCCCGCAACCACATCGACGACGATGGTGTCAACCAATGGCCGGAATTCCTGCAGTTCATGTTCAACTGTGCCAGCTCTCAGGACTCCAACATGAAGGAGGCCGGCATTAGGATGTTCACGTAAGTTCAACAATACTATCATAGAACCTACCGACTGGTAGACACTGGGATTTTCAAGTATAAACAAAAGAAAAAATGAAAGAAAACAGAGTTATTTTCCGAAGGGAAAGGGTGTAATTGCACACACCCAAACAATATATTAATGTTTACTACAAACAATCCGATGCTCAGATTGTGTCACAATTGAGTCAATTGATTCATCACATCTGCAAGAGATATTCTGCATAGCATGTCATGTTACATTAATGTTCATTACTCATGTATGACAGTAACCCCATTCTTGAGCCATATAGGTAGATGCTACCATATACATAGCAAGGTATGTGGTAAATCTGTATGCCATTTTTTTTATTATGTGTGAACGCAACCGTAATAACTACCCTCGACCTATCCTATAAAATTCCTTGGCTATCTTGGTGGTAGAAAAATCTAGTCGTTGACGTCTGGCGTGCATATGAACGAGTCGAGCTCCGTATAACTCCTCGCTAAATAGCGGAAAACCCAACGTTCCAATCATCAGCCGCGATCCTCGCGCACGGAAAATCAATCCAAATCATCAGAAAGGAAATCAACATATTGGGTATTTTGTTCCTATATCTGTACACATAGGAACAAAATACATCTAATAAACCCAAAAACTTGCTAGTACTCAAAACTTTTAGCACATAAATTCCTACGTGCGTATTTTGTACATAAAATACGTTACTGCCATAGTGTGCAACAGCAAATTGGGAATTTCGCTAACATCATCCTCGATTAGGATGTAGTTTGATAGTAACTCTCAAGACAAACCATAACACATTAAAACCTTAGGTGAATTGTCATATCTTTGATGTTGGGTGATCAGGTAGGTAACTCTCGGAAATAATTTTCTGTACTAAAACAACTTACAATGTAAAAAAAACATAGTGCATGGTCGATGCGACATGTGATCAAAGTGCTGGCAACTATTTGGCTCAACGAATAAGAATTGCAATTAAACGGGGCAATGCTGCCAGCATGCTGGGCACGCTGCCTGTGAGTCTGCAATGACTTATGGGTATCTAAATGATATTGCATTTTGTCACAAGTCACGAATTGCACTGCGCCCGTCACCTTGAGACATAGTTGTTCTCAAGTCTCATATGCCTGTAATTTCACTGGCTCTCAAGGACTGTTCCCGGAACGCACCGTTAGGTTCTTGGCGACAGATTTTCTACTTGAGGGTGGTTTTTAGCCAGGCGGGCATTCGCAAAATGCCCTTCCACCATGTGATGAAGCTCAAGCCCGCGGCGGGATTCGAACCATGGACTTGATGCGCGGCAGTCCATAGTCAATGCCACTGAGCCATCACTGCTTCAAAACTTCTTCTTTCATACATTATTACATATTTCATATGACGTGTCGTGTGTGCAAAACATACGAAGGTAAATATCGTACTTAATATTGGAGTTAAGTATTGTCTTGTTCTCAAATCGTAATGCGCAATTGATACACAAACAATTAAACTTTGGTAATAATAGAGCCACATTTTGAATTTTGACGTTAAAATTATGCAGTAAAATTCAGGTAGGTATTTGAATAACAGTTTGTCAAGTCATAGTGACTTACGAGTTATGCTAAGTTATGTAAGTTTATTATTTTACTTGGCAATATGTGTACAATATTTATCATCATATATATTTTTTATCGGTACGCTGGTATATAGTTACGACTTGATAGTTGACATATGGTATTGCGGACTTTTTTAAATATTGATGTTCTCTATAAAATTGTAGTACACACTTTGCTGTATTATCAACAATTTCCGCAGCGTACGCGATATAACGAATTTTTTCACACGTTGGGTTACACTATTGAAGTTTTCATTACGGATCCCTAATTATTTGAAAATATTCTATAGCCTTCATCAGGGATAGGTAGATTCATAGGATTCAAATGGTAAAAGAATTTTACAAATCGGTCCAGTAGTTTTCACATTTAGTCGTTACTTACAAAAATACAAATCTCTTTATAACATTTTAGTGTAGGTAAATCATGATTTGCATTTATTTTTGTTACATGTACAAGAATCGCAAATAAACAGAACTATTTCTGAACAGGAATTCTTAAATCTGCTGGGCTTTTCAAGGGCGGCTATAAACTGTTCTGAACTTCCGAATAGTGAGAAATTGGATCAAAGAAAACTATTAACCTTGTCTTCACTTGAAATTTGTAATCGTTAATTCCATATTACACACGCGGTCGCGACACGCGAACACCACCTGTTCAGCTTTAAATATACTTTGAATTTATTAATAAGCGGTCATTGTGTAGCGAAAAACGCGCATCGATATTTTGATCGTTTTTAGAGTACCATAACATAAAACGGAACCCTATTTAATTAGTCTTGACTCTGGTTTTCTGACAGCCGTTCGTGAGTCTCGGCTCACTGGTGTCTATAGCTCGTAAACGAAATTTAAGTTATATATCAGAAATTTAGAGATTTTTAACAGATTTCCAAAAAGGATATGTGTGACCACGCATAACAATTTATAGTAGTCCGATTTTGATAATTATTTTTAAATACATATAAAGGGTATACCTTCCAGGTGGTCCCATTTGTGTAGCGAAAAACGCGCATCGATATTTTGATCGTTTTTAGAGTACCATAACATAAAACGGAACCCTATTTAATTAGTCTTGTTTTCTGACAGCCGTTCGTGAGTCACGGCTCATGCGTGTCTTATAGCTCGTAAAGGAAATTTAAGTTATATAGGTATCAGAAATTTAGATTTTTTAACAAATTTCCAAAAGAGCATATGTGTGACCACGCATAACAATTTATAGAGTAGTCCGATTTTGATAATTATTTTTAAATAAATATAAAGGGTATACCTTCCAGGTGGTCCCATATAAATTTCATCAAAATTTAGTTTAGTAGTTTACATTTCATTAAGGATAGACTAACTTTTGACCACTATCTTACCTGCTGACGAAGATGTAGTTCAGGCTCACCTAAGGGTGGCAAGGCAATTCACTAAATGCCCTACCTATGCTATAACAACATCCTAAGACAAGAACGGGAACCGACGGCTTAATGTGCCCCGCGAAGCAGGGAAGCGCTCTAGTAAATGCCAGTAGTGGTCACCTATCCAAGTAATGACTGTAGCGGACGCTGCTTTACCTAATTGATCGGTTTGACAATCCCCGCTACGAACGCATGAAATATAAAAATTGGGAAAACCCCTATGAGCAATGGGACGTTTTAAAAGTCAGCACTCATCTTGATTTTTTATTACAAAATCACAAATATACGATACGAAAAACTTAAGTCATGTGTGGGATGATTTGATTTTTTATGTCAAGCTATCCCCGCCAAATGTTTTTCAGCATATACAACCCAATGTTCGACGCGAGCCAGTGTTATTTTAATTTGTATCTACTCAAGCAAACAAAGGATAATGAAATGCATTTTTGCAGTATTAACTGCGCCATAGTGACGTGTCGGTCGCATCTCTAATGCGATTTGATTGAAGTCCAATTTTTTATTTGTTGCAAAGTACATAGACACCACAAAGAGCAGTTATGGCAGATATGTAGCATGTATGAATGTATGTTCTGATAAATGACTGATTTTCAATCTAGCAAAAATTGGAATTCAATAAAGACAACAAAGATCTACAGTACTAAATACAGTCCTATGTAAAAAATAATGAAAGATAGGTTCAAAGATTTGGCAGATTTTGCAGCATAAATCGAAGGAGGTTACAGCTTTGATTCGGCGCCTAGTGTGAATTAACTTGCAAACTTTCATTTCTGTTTCCTACCTGTTCATTATCTAAGACAATAACGTCATTTGTAGTTTGCACATGCCTGTAACATTGATATGATTTCACTTCTTTTGATTTACCCATCCAGAATAGATGCTCGTAAAGCATGACGAAATATGGCAAGAGGAGAGCAAAACGATATGAAAGTTAAGGCGAGAATGATTCCAAAAACTGGCTAAGTGCGAGTCGAGCCTTGCTCTTTTAGGTTTCAGCATTGCAACAGCTTTAAAACTACATAAAACACGCCGTTTTCAGTATATGTGGGATAAAAAGAGGATATGGTTCATAATACACCAAAATTTCGCATTAATGACTGGTCTAGTTTTTAAGTAAGATCCCTTCAAAAATGGTCTAAAATTATCAACTATGGTGGCCCATTAGCCAATTTAATTCTTTCTTTTATAAAAGAATTTATACTTTCCTCAATGCACTCTTGACAATGACACCCCACATGCCAGGGCCCAAATCTTTTTTTCGGCTACTTTGTCATATTGGAAACCCCTTAAAAGTAATTTAATTGAATTTG
Source organism: Plagodis pulveraria (assembly GCA_963890685.1). Classification (NCBI taxonomy): domain Eukaryota; kingdom Metazoa; phylum Arthropoda; class Insecta; order Lepidoptera; family Geometridae; genus Plagodis; species Plagodis pulveraria. The sequence goes on from OY982950.1 coordinate 11,943,200, forward strand.
TGTCAGAAAGTCTTCTTTGGGTCAACATTATACACATAAATATATCAGGATCGTAATTCATTCTGTTTACTGGCCAGAAATGTGATATGATAGGGAGGACGCCCAGACAGACAGTATCACTAATAGGGCTCCATTTTGGGTATGGAATGGCTCTACTATATTGAACTGTATCAACTACTCTTAGTTTAGCTACATTACCCCTATAGATGTGTAATTAATTAAAACAACATAAATCTATTGTTATCCAGTAAGAATTCTCATAGTAGATGTGTAATTAATTAAAACAACATAAATCTATTGTTATCCAGTAAGAATTCTCATAGCTGATACTCAGTGTTAAAACAGTTCCCTTACTAGAATAATTGTAAGAAATGGTCATGATTCCTCACAAGCAATAATATTTCATAAACTCTTCTACCCATCAGGTCAGTACCAGGAATATTCGGCAATCAACAGAATGAGAACCTGGACGTAATCAAACGCATGTTGCTGTCAGCTCTGCAGCCAAATGAAACTGAGGCTCTACGACTACAAGCAGTGAAAGCTGTTGGTGCTTTCATCATTCTTCATGACAAGGAGCCAGCTATTCAAAAACACTTCAGTGATGTTCTGCTGCCGTTGATGCAGGTTTGTACTAAGTGGACAAACAATATACACAGCATTATTGTTAATATGTTCAGCTTATATAAAATGCATACAATTGTAGATATATCATCAATAGTATTGCAGTTGTGTGGAAACTGTCAGGAAACATTATAACATGGCATACATTGGTACTATTGGTAGCCTCATGTTATACCCGCTATCGCCTTTTCGCACGACAGCATGCGTCGGTATAATTGTCATTTAATCAAATAATTATTCTTAGTGCTGATTTCAGTGTCTCTATTACTCAATGCGTTTAAACTAAGTTCAGCTTTAACAAGTTCAAATACCAACTTGATTTCAGTTCACATCAAAACTATTTTAGTTCTGAGGACCTATTACCTCTGAGGAAGGACCTATAAAAAAGACATAATTTAAACTGATCGTCATTCTATCCTAAATGTCGTTTTAATTGATGGCACATAAACTCCTACGTGCGCATTTTCTAAATAAATAGCGTTACTGCCATAATGTGCTAAAGAAAATTGAGAATTTCGCTAACATCATCCTTTCCATAGGATGTAGTTTGATAGTACTTCTCAATACAAACCTGCATACAACTATGATTTTATGAGTAGGTAAACACACCAAGTTATTTGCTAATATTGGGTTATGTTATTCACACAGGAGGTGGTCAAATCGGTGGAGAAAAGTGATGATGACTCTGCTCTGAAAGTGCTCATTGAACTTGCAGAGACTGCTCCAAAATTCTTGCGACCACAGTTAGAGACCATCTTCCAAGTGTGTGTAAAGGTATGTATTCTTTTTACATTTTCATCATATGAGCCCCCAAATTTTATTTATTGTTAAATTTAAAATTTTGCCATATTTCTGATGTATATGGATCTGATATGCCTTAAGCAGCCAGACTGATATGTAATGGAAAGTAATAATTGTGAGTTTATAATGTTTGTGTAATTGTCTTGCACATTTTAAACATAATTCGATACAATGGGTGCTATATACTGAAACAAATATTGAATATACATATAAAGATTGGCACTAATGGTAATTAAAATAAACGCTAACATAGTGTGTCACACAATAGGTGGTGGGCGACACGGATGCTGAAGACAACTGGCGGCAGCTAGCACTTGAGACCATGGTGACTTTGTGCGAGACTGCGCCTGCCATGGTACGGAAGCAGGTGCCCAACGCAATCCGACATCTTACGCCACTCGTCTTGGAAATGATGTGCGAACTGGATGAAGAGCCCCAGTGGGCTCTACAAGACGATGCTGCTGACGATGATAACGAACAGTAAGCTATCTATTTTTTATATATCCGAGAGATTTTACTCTGACAATAATCAATCTCACGTAATGGTAAGTGATGATGCGGTTGAAGGTGGTTAACAGGCTTAACCTATAATGAGAACTGGCTCTCAAGGACCGCTGCCATAACATGGATATGTGCATGGCGACAAATTTTCTACTTGAGGGATGCAGTCTATGCAAAGCCTTCCACAAGCAGACAATTGGTTGTCAGTTGTGTTTTGACATTTATCATAGAAATTATACTTAATCAGTTGTACGGGCATTTTCATTATAAATAGTGCTGGTTTTATAAACAGCTTTTAAAAATACATTATTCTTTTAGGATTTAAGAACTATGAATTATGGTAAAAAATATTATAATTTATGTGATATATATAAAAGTTCCAAGCAGAAATGTCTATTTTATGTCTTAATTTAATATATTAGTAGTGGATTGGGAAAAAAATGTCTTGTTAGTAACAAAAATCAAATCGCGATAAATATTTAACTGCTGGAAATTAAATGAGAAAATCTTTCCTAATGAGCTTTTATATTTCAATTAATGAAACTCAAAATATAATACTAAAACATTAGATATTATTTTTTATTCAAATTCAACTATTTGGTCAGTATCGTAACATCTTGTCCAAATAAAAGGTTTATCTTTGTAATACATTTTTGATTTGTTAATAAATGGATAATTTATAAATAGAATCTATATTGTTGTTTTTTATCCTTTTTCTATAAAAAATATTAATATTGGTTAGCTTATATAACTTTAGTTTTTTGAAAGAAATACGGCAAAATATTTTAGGACAGTCACTAAATGGACATGTGAAGTGACGAAACAGAATTATTAAGAATAGTACTCACTGTTTGGTTTAAATCTTATAATATAGTTCTTCTAATGAGTAAATAAATTTGACATTTATTAAATATAATATACTGAACTAACGATATATTATGAAAAATATTAACATTCCCACAGTCATGACAGCGTACCTATTGATATAATAAAATGAGTCGACTTTCAGGACCAGTTAAGATTGTCCGATTAACAATCATAAAAATCTTTCTACTCCAGAAATATATCCCTGTTAAAATATATCACCATTTCGAAAAGCAATTATACCACCTGTAAGTTAAAAAAAAATATTATCGATCATTATTTTTAAAAAGTTTCGTCCAAATTCGTTCAGCTGTATTTGCGTGAATAACTATAAAAACATCCAAGCATACAAACTTTGAAAAGCATATTAATAATATGATCTCTAAACAGTTGTTGTTATCATACTTTATAAACTCCGTTAAGGTAAATCGTCATGAATGAGTAATAAGCTTTATAATGTCTGTTTCGTAACATTTTTGTCCATCCTATAGAAACGGTTGCTAACAGGACGTGACGAATGTCGAATTCATTTTAAATATATCTTGAAATACTTGAAAATGTTATTAAAAACTACATAATTCAACTTCTATATTCTTCAGCATGCTTTGAGGTATATATACAGCTCAAGAAGAGATAGAGACAAATTTTAAATTCGTTAAAAAACGTTACGAACCACAATATATTTTTCTTGCCCAAAATTTCAGAAACTAAAGAGTTCCGCGCCAACAGGACACCTTGCGTAACAAACTTAAAAAAAAGCGTTTCATTCTTTGACATTGTACTTGAATTTGCCATATAAACCAAATTTACTCCATAAATGGGACATCTTAGTAGTAAAAAACGCGTGACTATCCAGACATGTCCTGTAATCGCGAAATCGTGAGACAAGCTTTTTTATATTATAAAATAATTATAGATAATTATTGATGTAAAATACTTAGTTAAAATGCAGCAATAACTATCTAACAATGAAAATAAATTGTCGCTACCTTTCCCCAGGGTACAAAAAACTTCCGTAAAATCAAATTCAAGGAGGCAAACTGTCATTGGGACAGCATAGTTTTACACATTTTCGAATAATTTTTATTTAAAATAAAATATAAAATGTAATATTTCAGGGTACAATAAATCAGATTTATACAGAAAAAACAGGTATCTCAAATATCGTCAACTTTTTCATAAAAGAATATGTTTCCAAACATATTTTTCATCGGATTGTTTTTAGGGGACAACCAAAAAACAGCCTGCACCATTTAAAATGAAAATGCCCGTACACCAAAAACATAATCTAGTCAAACATATGATTTTCTTGTGTTGGTATCTGTCGTTTTGCCATGTATCATGATAGTAAGAATAATACTACTACTACTATAAGAATACTCAAAATGTAATAAGAATTAATCTTGAGACTGAAGAAAAGACTGAAAGCTATAAAAGCGGACATACAAAGGATTCCGTTTTTAGCACAACGATAACGTTTTACTCTTTAAACCGTCGAAACCGTATTTTTTACTTACTAAAATTTACTCTGGATTTATTAGGACATTATGCTACACAAATCCCCCCCCCCCCCACTAAAATGAGCACGATTGGTGGACGTTAGGACAAAGTATATATAGCAAATATCTTTAATTGACAAATGGAAGTCGCCACTCCAAATCCGGCAATTTTGTTTAACAAATCCACCCAACCAGAAATGAGCCTCATCACTGAAGATGATTTTTTTACGACAGCAGGGTCAGCCTCTAAATGCTCTAAAGCCCAATCAGCAAATACACGGCGCTGTTTGTGGTCGTTGGGTTTTAGCTCTTGAGCTAATTGAACTTTGTATGGATGAAAACCCGAATCTCGACGCAAAATCCGCCAAGTTGATGTCGCAGAAAGACCCAGCTCTTGTGCACGACGCGGTATGGACTGTCTGGGGTTTTCTCACACACTGTCCCGAACAGCAACAATATTCTCCAACCGTCTTGCGTTTCTTTGACGTACAGGCTTCATCGATTAAGAACCCGGTTGTCTCAAATTTCTTCATTAAAGAACGGATTGTAGACTTTGCAGGACAGCCATGAACGCCATAAAGTAGATGCACGGAACGTTAGGCGAATAAAGCTGATTTTGATAATAAATTTTAACAATTTCTATGGGTTGTTAAATTGTGTAGCTTTTCATGGTGAAATATGACGACTAAATATGTGTTTATGCCAAATTTCACAGCTATCGCTTTACCAATATGACCTCTATGCTCTGTCAAAGTTGGCGCCTTGAAAAAACAATTAATTTTTTACGACCAACATTGGCGGCTGTTGGCACTAATTTTATACTTTGTCCTAACATACTGAAACTGATTCCCGTTTTAGAGGGGGATTCTTTCGGGATTTCCTTCGGGAGTAATCCCTCACAGAATGTGATATACTTAACCCTCATTGTGATGGACATTTTTAAATATGGCTTGCCCCAAAATATGTTTAGTTTTGGGCACCTCGGAGATAGAAAGGCGTGAAGGGATATTATATAGATATAAAGAAAATAATGACAGTTTGATTTGCTGTGATGATTGTAATTTGAAACTTTGATTTAAGCCAAATATGGCCAAAATGTTGACCTATGTTATTTACTCATTGTAAAGTTCAATTAACATGCATTATTATTTTTAATTTTGCCACACTGAACTTTACTATAGAATAACCGAGATAATTAGCACCCTCATAATCCTATTTGGACTTGGGTGTCAGTCCCTTGGTAACAATTTAGTTAACCATGAACTTTTAAGAAGATTTAGGTCATAGTGAGTCCAAACCCTATTTCTTTTTACAGAAATTACGTCGCGGCTGAATCAGCATTAGACCGCATGTGCTGTGGGCTGGGTGGAAAAATCATGCTTGGCCTAATTGTTGGTCAGGTACCTGAGATGCTTCACTCTGAGGACTGGAAGCGACGCCATGCAGCACTCATGGCCGTCTCCTCAGCTGGAGAAGGCTGCCATAAACAAATGGAGCAAATGCTTGATCAAGTTGTATCAGCTGTGCTCAATTATCTTACTGACCCTGTAAGTAAATGGTCTAAATATGTAACTACTCCCTGAGCTGTTTGTATGGTTAATTTAGCGATATCATTTAAATTCAAATATATTGACTTATTGCACTCAAAAAGTATTTCTTTCATATAGAAGTAGACAACTTTCAGCAAGATCTTTTTCAGATGGATTTTTACCTTTTTCTAACTGAAATAATTGTTATGTTTAATGCTCTAGTTAATGTTTATTAATAGTTTTAATATTTGTTGCAGCATCCTCGTGTCCGTTATGCAGCATGTAATGCTGTTGGACAAATGTCCACAGACTTTGCACCAGTATTCGAAAAGAAATTCCATGACAAAGTAGTCCCTGGACTCCTGCTAGTGCTTGACGACAATGCGAACCCCCGTGTGCAAGCCCATGCGGCCGCAGCACTTGTTAACTTTAGTGAAGACTGCCCCAAGCCCATTCTGACACAGTACCTTGACCCATTAATGATCAAACTTGAAGCTGTTTTGACTGCTAAATTCAAAGAGGTAACATTTATATTAACAATTTAATTAAAATTACTTATAACATAAATTTTAGTGTAGTAATAAATGTAAAATATTATCCTATACTTAGGTAAAGAAAATATGACTTGAAATAAATTCTCAAGGTCAATCATAATTTTACATTTATAATTTACTATATTTAAAGTTGTCTGTTTGTTGAAACTCACTTTAAAAATAGCTTAATAGATTTTTATGACCTTTGGTACATATATTCTGGATTAAGATTTTTTTAATCCAGTGTACCTAAGGGAGTGGGATATAACAGATTTCTTTGAAAGCTAGTAATCCATAATTTTATCAATAGTGCCCAATGTTCGTTAGTGGTATACTTCATTTATTGGGTACATCACTTCCATAACATTGGAAAATCAAATTTTGGCATTTGCTCCCTTTCTTTCTTCTATAGAAACTTTGGGATCTCAGTTCACAAACATTTTTACAATGTGCAAAAATATTTGCCTTTTATTTTTGCAATATAGAGTAACAGAATGCTCATTATGTTAATAAGGTCAGAACTGCCTCAAATTCGTAAAATATCAGAGGCATTGTATCTCATTCGATACTCAAGATAGATTTTAGTTGGTATCAATGTTGATAATGATAAATATTATAAATTAAACCGGCAAAAAACACTCACGTTGGGGATCGAATACGTCGACCCGCGTTTCGAGCATATCAGATGCTCATCATCAGGGCGAGTGCGCAGCTGCGTCTGCGAGTGCCCGCCGGGAGCGGTTTAATTTATAATAATTAAATATGTGTGAAACTCACGAGAATTTCATTTCAAAAGTTGATAATGATGGCTCGACGAATCTTGTGTAAATACTAACCCTGTTTATTAAAATATAGATGTAATAAAACAAATTTTTCTCTCATATATAGTTGGTGGAACGTGGCACCAAACTTGTCCTGGAACAAATAGTGACTACAATTGCCTCAGTAGCTGACACTGTTGAGAAAGATTTCATTGCTTACTATGATAGGCTCATGCCTTGCCTGAAATACATAATTGCTAATGCCACCACTGATGAGCTAAAGCTGCTCCGTGGCAAGACTATTGAGTGTGTCAGTCTTATTGGTAAGTTTTATATATATTTCTCTCTAAATTGCGTTTCTTGTTATTGTAGTCTTGACTATATTTAAGTAGTATACTAAACAAGATCACCCTGTAACTAATAAAGCTAATTTCCTTGTATTTACAGGGCTGGCTGTAGGCGAAGAGAAGTTCATGGCTGACGCTTCTGAAGTGATGGACCTTCTTCTAAAAACACACACTGAAGGCGAACAGCTGCCAGCTGATGACCCTCAGACCTCCTACCTTATCTCCGCCTGGTCACGGATTTGCAGAATCATGGGTATGTTGCAATGCCATTTTGTTAACAGTACCCAAATATTTTGTATGCAAAGTACACTAAAAGAGGCACTAATCTTCATGTAAATTTACTCTTTACTATTTTAAAGATTACTGCTAATATTATACTGTATTGAGATTATGTTCTCTTAATATGTGGGTTTAAACCAACAACATTAAGTTGCTTGCTACTAGTGTGTAAATATCCTTTCATATATCCAGTGTTCGTTAGTGGTATACTACATTCATTGAGTACATCACTTCCATAACATTGGGAAACTAACTTTGGCATTTGCTCCCTTACTTTCTGCTATAGAAAATAAGGGATCTCAGTTCAAATACAGCACTGATAATATTACAAACTAATGCTTAAGTGTTTATTTTTTTAATATTGTTAGGTTTACAGCTAGCTATATGTAAGGAAGATGTCATAGTCGTGTATTTTTTTATTCTCTCATGATGCAGTTCGTCACAACGAACGACGAACTGCTCAGCGCCCATCAGACTCCCCTAAGACATAAAATTTTAGTTTTAGTAATTTTTAGTCATATTTTAGTTTTAATACAAAATAAAGATAAATCATCAGGTCACCTTATGTTAAAATTATGTTTTCAGATTAAAAAAAAACTGGTCCAAAGGAGACCAGTTTTTTTTTTAATCCTGAAAACATAATTTTAACATAACAATAGATTCAAAATAATAATTACTGTGAGCTATGACTAATTCACCACAATCACTAAATTGCCAGATCTCGAATCTCGCTTGTAGTGCAAATTTTTCCTTTCAATGATATTTTGTATCTTGGTTTAAAGATGTTGATAATACTTGGTATGATGTAGATGATGCTTTAGTTAATAACCAAATTAAGGTTACAAGCCAATTAGCTCCAATGTTCAGTTTTCACAAGACTTAGGCTGGCTATAACATTTACTGGATTGGGTTGCCCCTATTTCAGTGGACCATATGAACAACGGCAGTAAACAATATGTAACATTAATAACTTGTTCACCTGTCCAGGCAAGAAATTCGCGCAATACCTTCCAATGGTTATGGAACCAGTGATGCGCACGGCGGCGATGAAACCTGAAGTGGCGCTCCTCGACAACGAAGACTTGGAGACCATTGAGGGTGACCTTGACTGGCACTTTGTTACTCTCGGCGAGCAGCAGAACTTCGGCATTAAGACTGCTGGTGGGTTTTCACTTACATTACAGCCAGTGTGTAAAACAAACATATGAAGATGATTTCGCATTTCCTGTTTCCAAGATTTCACATTGCACAAACTATAATCTTTGCCTTAATTATGAAAACCCTAAAAGTAAAACTATAACAGTGCTAAAACATAGTTATGGAATATTATTCTGTAAGGTTCCTTTACCTGGTGGTTTTATCATTGACTCTGCCACTTCGTTACCTTACTATAACAAAAAACGGAGTTTTAGCACCCTCATTATCCTCTTGGACTTGGGTGTACGCACTTTGTAACAAAATCCAGCCTGAAATTAATGTGTGAGACGTGGTGGTTTTATTAACAGTTCTTTTTTCTCATCTGCTCTCTCGTTGATGAAGTGGCGATGGCGTAGTTTTTAATCTTGAGGTTTGTTTCCTGGGTGGGACAAATAATGGGTTTTATTGACAAAGTTGACACATTTTGTCGTCTTCTGATTGTAGCTCTTATGATCGCAATATATTGCCAATGCTTATAAGCATGGCCAGTGCTATAAGAAAAAAGTCAATGACTTATTACAACTTAACATTATTAGATTGTTATCATGTTTGAACTCTTAGCACAGATTTGAAAGAACCATAAAGATAATTCTGCAAAGCCATTCCGATAATTAAGCGACTCTAGCTACGAAGCAATAAAGTGCACTTCAGGCACAAGGCGCCTTTATGACATAGCTCTGATCTCTGACGTGGCACGCAGCATAGGATAATCCCGTCCGGATGGATACGCCAATGTACTCTAAGCTTTGTACCTAAAGTGCGAAGGTATTAAAGCCTAAAGTGGTCATATTTTAAGTTACAAAATTTATTCCTAGGTCTCGAAGATAAAGCTTCTGCTTGCGACATGCTCGTCTGCTACGCTCGGGAGTTGAAAGAAGCTTTTGCAGAATATGCCGAAGATGTTGTAAAACTAATGGTGCCAATGTTGAAGTTCTACTTCCACGATAACGTACGAACGGCGGCAGCGGAATCCCTGCCTTACCTGCTGGAGTGCGCTCGCATCAGAGGCCCACAGTACATCCAGGGAATGTGGGCATATATCCTTCCTGAATTGTTGAAGGCAATTGATTCAGAACCTGAGCAGGAGGTACAGGTTGAGCTGCTCAACAGTTTGGCTAAGGTTAGTCTTACACATATATTTTATTGTGGGTGTGTTTACCAAAATATGAATTTAATGTTTTCTTAAAATATTTATTTTTGCAATAACGCATGCTTTGCGAATTACATTACAATTTTTTGCTCTCGTAAATTTGTATTGTTAATATTAAATATGGATTTCCGTGAAGTAACGCCTGAATCTATTCATTATTTTAGTATAGATAGCCACTTTGTTCTAAATACTAATATAACAACCATTAAAGTGTGGCTATAACAATGTTTGTTCATTTCTTAGTGTATCGAGCTGCTAGGTGCGGGCTGCCTCGGCGAGGAGACGATGACGGAAGTGCTGCGCATCCTCAACAAACTGCTGACGGAGCACTTCGAGCGTGCCACCGAGCGTCGCCAGAAGCGTGCCGATGAGGACTATGACGAGGTCAATATCAAAATATTACGCAAGCTTTGGTTGTTATGATGAGTTAGTGATCTTACAGAGCTCAAGAATGCCTAAGAATTAAGGAGCAGTTGATTTTTTTTCTTACATTTGTCGTACATACCTATGTGTTCTGGAAGTACTCCTTGAGAGCCAGTTAAAATACAGGCACTGGAGACTTAATAACTATATGTCTTGGTGACGGGCGTAGTGTAGTAGTAGTGTGCCGAAATTAACCTGTTATAGGCAGAAATACCGCTTAACATCAGGTGGCCCTAGTGCCAGTTCAGTCACAATCCCATTAAAAAAATACCTTTTTTTTTAATCATGAGATTATACCTGCAATGTAAAAATCGGCTACACTACAAACCTCCCATTACAGCCGTCTGGAATGGGAGGTCTTTGTAGTGTAGCCGAATATACAAAATATCCTACCATAATGCAATGAAAATGGAGCCCTTGTAAGTAATAGGATAGGATTAAACTTCTAAGCTTCAATTTATTACTATTGTTTTAGGTGGTAGAAGAACAGCTAGCAGATGAAGATAATGAAGATGTGTATGGCTTGTCTCGAGTGGCCGATGTACTCCACGCCCTGATGTCTGCGTACCGCGAGGCTTTCTTCCCACACTTGGATAATCTCCTCCCACATTTAGTCCAGCTGATGGCGCCAAACCGCCCTTACGCTGATCGCCAATGGGCCATATGTATCTTCGACGACGTTATCGAGTTCGGAGGCAAGTATATGCTCATAACTTTTACATTAATGTCTTATCACACCTGCTAGGCATGGTGGTGAGCATGGAGCAGATTGCAAGCATTCACATATACTATATGACTAGTCTAGGAAATACAACTACAGAGAGATTGTGATACATAAATTGCCTTGACTGCTTTACCACACGCTGCTAATATTTTTGAAATTGAACTTGAGTACAAAATCTGTTGCAAAGTACCGAGTGGTGTGTTCCAGCAGCTGTTTTTGAGAGCAAGGGCCCATTCTAGGTTTAGCCAGAACATCTTCAACTACTTCATCACTTATGAACAGGTGAGATGAAGATCAAAGGCAGTCTGCTACAAAAATATAATAATAATCTTTCAATACTACATTGTTCCATTTTGATATTTGTGAACTAGTCCTTGATTTCCAGGTTTATACTAGAAGTATCTAAGTAGTCACTTAAAAAATGAAGTAACCTTATCAGCAGAACCGAATTTTCTATGAAATTCATAAGGCTGTAAAAAGAAGTGATATCATAAAAAACCTTTTTGTCTTTGTGTAATGCTAAATTTAAATAAACACATCTTTATTGTTTCACATCATAATTGGCCCATGTAATAAATGGTAAGCCTAGTTCTACCTACCGGGCTCTGTTCCAGACTTCTACCCAATTACTTTCCGTCACGTAGATCATATCATCCAGAATCTCATGCTACGCCCTCAGCCACTTTACCAACTAGGCGGTCACAAAGCTGAAGCGATAGAAAAAAAAAAGGCTTAACACCTTGTTTGCTATGTTTTCAGGTCCAGCTTGTGTAAAATATCAAGACATATTCCTGGAGCCGATGCTGATGAGTGTGCAGTCCCCCGAAGCAGAGGTGCGGCAAGCGGCTGCGTACGGGTGCGGAGTGCTGGCGCAGTTCGGAGGCGAACAGTTCGCGGCAAGTTGCGCGCGCGCTATACCACTGCTCGCCGCACTCATCGCTGAACCCGAAAGCCGTTCTGTAGAAAACATCACCGCGACGGAGAACGCCATCTCTGCAGTCGCCAAAATTATTAAATATAACCATTCGCAGATAAATAGGGATGAAATTATTAGGCATTGGTGAGTTTTTTTTCATTTCGTTTATATTTTCACAACTGTTTTTCCCCTTAAGGGTAGACAGGGTTGTCTAAAAACATGTTCCGCTAGATATGTTTTGGTGTCATGTAATATGGAGCGAGGTTCTTGCCATTCTTTTGGGAACAGTTCCAGACACAGATCCTATACAGAGTAGATATCTGTGTGATAGTATTTCTATTTTAGAATATAAGTTATGGTTATTTCATAGCTCACTGCTATCACCATATTCCTACATAGGGTAGTGGATTAGCTCTCAAAGTAAAGATAAAAAGAGCCCCTCAAGCATACTTGCTTTCACAGTTCTAGCTTGTACGAAGTATAGCTGGTTAAAAAGGTTTTTATAATAAATACATTGTATGTCATAGGTTACACATTTTCATATAAAGTGTTCAATGCTCATAACTTTTACTTAATGTTCTTTTTAACATTTTGTTACAATACAAGCCTAGATAATGACGAGATCAATCGATATCATGCTTAGTTCTGAACCAAATCTCAAATAAGGGAGTGATCGATCCACATAATCTGGTTGTCCTAAAGTAAGAGTATATTGGCATCTATTAGGCGAGTGTGTACCATCGTCGATTGCATCATCATTTAACATCAGATAATATTACGGTCAAGGTAAACCATACTAGAAAAAACGAAGGGAATTACCATGCCAGTGGGTTATAGCGCCGGGCCGGTAATGGAAGGCCGATTTCCAGATGTGATAATGATGCGTTCCAATAATATGTAAAATGTGAAGCAGTGATGGCTCAGTGGCATTGGCTATGGACTGCCGCGCAGCAGGTCCATGGTTCGAATCCCGCCCAGAGCTTGAGCTTCACCGCATGGTGGAAGGGCATTTTGCGAATGCCCGCCTGGCTAGCGACCACCCTCAAGTAGAAAATCTGTCGCCAAGCACCTAACGGTGTGTTCCGGCAGCAGTCCTTGAGAGCCAGTGAAATAACAGGCAAAAAATGAGACTTAACAACTGTCTCAAGGTGATGGGCGCAGTGCAGTTCGTCACTTGTGATGAAATGCATCTGTTATAGGTAGAGGATACCGCTTAACATCAGGTGGGCCTCGCGCTAGTTCCTTCACAATAACATAAAAAAAAAAATGTGTGTAAATGAGTATGTATTGTCGGCAGGCTGACATGGCTGCCGGTGTCGGAGGACACGGACGAGGCCCCGCACGTGTACTCGCTGCTGTGCGAGCTGGCGGCGAGCGGGCACGCGGCGCTGGCGACGGCCGACGCGCCGCAACGCGTGCTGGCCACGCTTGCTGAGGCCTTCCTGCGCGACGCTGTGCCAGCTGACAACCCAGTCTTTGCGCAGATGGTCGCGCTTCTCAGGCAGATACAGGTATAATACCTTATTTTTTATTTATTTATACCTGATAGGCAACCCTACATAGTTGTCTATGTCACCTGATGATGAGGTTGAAGATGTTGTTTAGGCTAACCAAGAATTACTGACTCTTACAGCTCCCGGAACATACCATTAGATGAAGTTTTGCGTCCGATTTTTACACCATACACCGTGCGCTACTCCGGTACAACACTTTATATAAACGCACCCTGGTCACTCACGCAGATATAGTTATAACTTCTTATAATATACACAACACGTTACGTATTACGCGAACACGTTTTAAAACACACCACGCGCTACTCAAGCAGACATGTACGACATGTGTATTTTAAATTATATCCACCTCGCGCTTCTGAGGCAGCTACAGTTACATTTAGACATGAATACGCGCCGTATTAGCATTACATGCTACTACTAACGTTGACGAGAGTATGGTTTTTCTGAACATTGAGCGCACGATAGTGCTCCTTCACACCCTGGATACCCAAAAACAGCGAGAGTATTCCCTAAGAGAGTTGAAAAGCGGAGCCAAAACTTCATATATATCTTCTTTTTATAGAAAACATTTTGATTTAGTTCTTGTGACGTATCTTGCCAGTGATACTTGTATTCTCGGGAACACGCTACCCGGTAGGGATATAACGCGCGACCTTGAGCGAGTCCTGATATAGTTCTGGGCTTATCAGGGCTACTTCCGTGCCTAGTGTTAGTCTCGTTTGTTAGTTTTATCCCAAGGAAGTATGATTTAAACTGACTGACTATATATATAGGAACTGGTTGCAAAATGATACTAACTAATAATTTGTTATTTCCAGGCCAACACAGAGCTATTCAATTCATGCCTGATGCAGCTGAGTAATGAACACAAGGAAGCATTGCAACTAGCGCTGTCCACATAATGCATCCACGCGCGACTGCCCTCGCCTCTCCCACACCATCACTAACCGTTGCGTATTGACCGCCTCTACTCTACCCATAATATGATTACATGTATATTGGATCGTTAAGACTATATGACATCATCTTTAAAAAAATTAAAGAATACTCTTTTGTCATTTAGATGAGTTTGGAAATGTAATGACTGAGGAATACCACATAAATTATAGTAATATATTTATGTATTTTCAAAGCTGCTGCTGTTTCTTTCCTTACAAGGATTCTTCTTCGATCTCATACTTGAATATCTGTTGGGCTAATGGAAATTGCTGTGATATATTTTGTAATAATTTTAAAGGTATTTTCAAGCTTGAGCCATCTAGCGCCTCTGGTAATTTTATATTAGAATTGTTTTTTCTCTCTTTGTTGACTTTTATAAAGTAAATGCAATGCGGGTGGTCCAATGTTAGAGAAATTTACGCGCATGAACGTTATAAACGTTACATAGTAGGTAAAATGGAGAGATAAAAAAATACCAATTCCACTATACAAATTTACACTAGTCCATAAAGATATGACCTATGTTACAATATTATTAATGATTGTATGTACTCACTCTTATTTAATTTATTGATACTTTCACATACCGGAATGCAGCTATATTAGATTTTCATAAGATATTTTCATTAATATTGTTATTTACTAATTGGGCCGTCTGCATTCATGTTTTTGTTTGCCATAGTGCTGATCCAATGTGACCCCTCATGGCTGTTTTCGTGATGGACAAAATACTTTGTCTGTTTATAAAATAAAACTTTATTATTCATTATAATAATACATATTACTATACACATTTCTTTGTTTTAAACTAAAATAAAAGTTATTTGAGATTTACAGTTTTTTTAATTTAACTGAAAAGCAATCCTGTTTTTCTACTGTAGCGTAGCAAAATGTAGTGAGTTCAACTTTTTCT
The DNA here is from genome assembly GCA_963890685.1 of Plagodis pulveraria. Taxonomy (NCBI): domain Eukaryota; kingdom Metazoa; phylum Arthropoda; class Insecta; order Lepidoptera; family Geometridae; genus Plagodis; species Plagodis pulveraria. Next base: position 11,958,717 of record OY982950.1, read on the forward strand.
TTCTTATTCTTATTCTATTTGGGGGCGATATGTCCTGCACTGACGTCCCGCTTGGGGTGTTAACTTCCCGCTTGGGGTGTTACGTCCCGCTTGGGGTGTTAACTTTTTCTTTATGTGGCTTCTGTAGGCTTGCCATAATTTCTAAAAAGAGAATGACCGGTGGCTGGTCTTAGAGCGACTCAACATGTGGGTCAATTTAGCATTCGGGTAAAGTTAATTAAAACCGATTATATTGACGTTATGGTCTCCAGCTGACACATGCTGTATATACGAAACGGCTGAAGATGTGGTTATATACTATAGCCAGGGATTCAGAGCATAATTTGTGCCAATGGCACAAAAAAAATTGGACGTCATACTTGAAAGCTGTAGTAGTTATGACGACTCTGATTTTAACGTGTAAGCTGGAGACCACGTGTCTACAGCTACTCATCTGTATCTTCTGAACGAATGGACCTACGACTTTGTTTGATATGTCAAAATTTAGAGCCAAATTTGTGCCAAGGGCACTAAAATTTTCAAGTCTCTGGCTATTAAGGTTTTGGAGATACAAGCTCAAATCAACGTGTAAGCTGGGGACACATGTCCCCAGCTAGCACATGCTGGACAGCTCAAACGGGAAAGCCTAGATTACTGTTTAATGGCTTAAAATGTAGGGTAGAATTTGTGCCATCGGCACCAAAATTTTCAAAACAATAGGCCCCATAGTTTTTGTGTAACAAGCAAAAACATTTCTTCCCGCCAAAAAAGAAATATATTTGGTTAAAAACATTATGTACTGAACGCGGCGTTGCCATCCCGTTCACTGTAGCTGCAATCTGTTTTGAACTTTATTTCTATAGAGTTGGAATCACTTTTCTCTTTAATAGCAAATGAAAGCAGTTGGGGCATAGGCTAGTAGCAGAGAGTATTCATTTTAATGTTATCTGATTGAAATGTGACGCTTTCCGGAATTCGTAGGCATTGAAGTCGTGATTACTACGTGCGCACCGCCTATAAATAAAGAGCGATGGAACAATACCCGAAAAAAGAAAATGTAATAATAAAACGAGCCTAAATTCACCATTTCTAAGTTGACATTCAGAGACGAGTTCGAGTTTAGACTCGAACTTCATTATGTCAAATATGAATCTAGACTCAAAACTCCAAAAAGTTTTATATTCACAGTAAAGTTTGGCATAATGGAGCCTTTGACCAAAATCTCACCTGATGGTAAGTGATGATGTGGTCGAAGGTGTTAACAGGCTTATCCTAGAAGTACTGGTTTTCAAGGACAGCTGCCGGAACACACCGTAAGGTGGCGACCAGCAGGCCAGGCGGGCATTCGCAAAATGCCCTTCCACCATGCGGTGAAGCTCAAGCCGCGGCAGGATTGGAACCATGGACCTGCTGCTTGGCAGTCAATGCCACTGAGCCATCACGGCTTCAATTTATATAATTATGGCTGATTGACAATTGTATTTGTAATTTATGTTAATTCATAATAAACAACGTAATAGAGCTATGTCACTCCTATATTCTTGCCCTACTGATAGAAATATCAAGTACGTAGGCAGCATAACTTATATGGGACCAATCTCTCAAAAAATCTCTAACATCATGAAAAATAACGTGCATGTAGCTTTTCGAACAAATCAAAATCTACGTCATTTATGTAACGGAAAAGATCGTTTAGAAAACAATAAAAAATCCGGTGTTTACAAACTTACCTGTGACGAATGTAACAGTGTTTATATTGGTCAAACTGGCCGTAACTTTGATATTAGATATAAAGAACATATATCCGCGTATAGGAACGACCATCCCGAACAGTCTCACTTTGCAAAACATTTAATTGAGAGCAGTCATCAACTCCTTGATAGTAATACCTTTAAGATTTTACATTGTTGTGATAAGGGATTTCGATTGTGTGTATTGGAACAGTTAGAAATATTAAAACATAGCGCAGGCGTTGCACTGTTGAATGAACAGACGCAATTGGTTTCATCACCACTATTACGTATTTTTAGTGATAACTTGCCAGTACAAAATAGTTAAACATGTAGTTGTTTTAGGAAGTAATTTTGTTATATTTTTTACGATATTATTCATATTCAAAAACACATTGCATAATATAAATAATTTCAAATAATTTTTTGTAATGAATTTTGGCCATTATGATGTCATTGTCACTTCAAAAACGTATTACTCACCAATTGTTAGCTACAACAAAGAGCAGTGATTCACGCTCGAGTCTAGACAAAGGCGTGCTGACTCAGCTCTAGTCTATATAAAGGCGTGCTGAGCCGCCGGCCGCTCAATCTCATTCTCGATCGTGCGCTCGAAGAGTCAAGACCTCCTGAGGATGCTTCGTGTAGAAAATTCTTCCGGTTTGGCTGCGTGGCGTTTGTGACGTCACGTCGGCTTAGCAGGAAAATTAGGCGAAATTGTCACTAGATATATTTTTTAAGTGTTTTATTAAAATATGAATTTGATGTTTTCGTAAAATATTTTGAAAATATTTGTTATTATTATTTGGTAAATATATATTTTTTTTTTTTATAAGTTCAAAATATGAAGGATCCTTAGGCACTTTTGACGTGTGTGTTTCTGAAATCAACGACGCAAGCATGCTAACCACGATAGTAGTTACGTTTTTGAGCTCTCTTTTTTTCCAAAATTTATCAGAGCGCTTTGTCGATGCGACGTGTGATTTAATTGCTGGTATCTATTTATTTCAAAGAATATGCATAGCAATCAACAGGGCAATACTGCACGCATGTTGGGCACTCTGCCAACTGGTAGTGGGCTGGAGCATCAGGACTGTCTGTGAGTCTGCAATGACTAGTAGGTAGGTTGTTTAAATGCCATAGAGAAATGTAATATACTGGAAACTAAATGCTTTCGTTGTATACTCTGGTCATTAATTCGAGATCAAAAAGGTAAACAAAGAAATGTCAATATATGTCTTTGTCAAACTGACTGGTCAGGGGTATTCAATATTTTTTCTTCAAAATGTTTTTACGCAATCCGTAACGGCGCCTGCTGCCGTAAGTTTAACACATTTTATTAAATTGAAATAATTCCACACCTATATACCATATATAGGTACCTATATATATATATTTATATTGCGAATTCTACTGCGATCCTCAAGACGCCTGCCAAGCGTGGTGATTATGGCAAATCCCCCCATTGGAACCTCAACGGTGTAAGTTTCGGATTTGATTGTGAGACTTGTGCTTGAGGAGGTATATGTTTTCTTATTATCATATCGGTGCGATGCATGCTCGGTAACGGACGTGTATCCCTGACGGTAAAGTCACAGTTTTGAACTTGAGAATCGCGCGGCATTAGCCGCCGCTTAATTTATTGTCGCTATGGGTTCTCCGGAACTCGTAGCCAACGAATTGTTGGCGTTTATAACGTACGCTATAGACACCATGGACGAGATCAGCATCTTGCAGATCTGCAAGGCCACGTTCAAGGAAGAAGAAATTTGCAGTGGCAAGGCGCTTCTCTTCAAGGTGCTTGGAAAGGCTGACCAGATGCCAGCTCGGCGTCGGGATGGAGGCGAAAGAAGTCTCCACGATATAATCAACTTGCTCAAAGTGACTGACCCAGACGACGTGCCCGTTGAATTTTGTGCGAAGGAGTTGGGCCGCTTGCCTTCAGTTCCGTGGGAGGGCATCAACAACGTGAGGCTGTTAAAGGATATCTCGGCCCTGAAGAGCAGCACGAGCCAAGTGATGAGTAAGTTGGAGGCTTCTGAAGACACCATCAGTGAGCTGCATGCTGAGGTAATGTTGTTGTTAATGTTAATGTTTTTTGATCAATAAACAAATTTATTATTTATTTTATTATTAATGTCATTGAAAAACATTATTTCAGTAAGTAGGTCGCCTGAGGCCTCTAACATTAACATACATCGCGGTGGAGGAAAGAATGCTTCGTTGAGTTTCGAGTCAGCAAAATTCGACTCGCCGCCTGCTGTCGTCACCACACCGCCGCCGCCGCTGCCGCTGACCGATGCACCGCGGCCCGCACCCCGCGCTCCCTTGGTGCCGATAACGTCATGCGCGTCCACGCCGGAACGCGCATACGCGGCTGTCGTTGCCAGACCTACACCGAATCTAACTGAGAAAAGGAGACGAAAATTGGGTCACTGCGATCCAGCTCGTACTGCTATACCTTTGCGCACGAAAAACAGCCAATGTGATAAAGACGGGTTCACAAAAGTAGAGAGGAAAAAGAAGAATAAGAACACCTTTCAGAATAAGAGCGGTATTGCACCTACCGGCGATAACCATCTGCTGCGGCCAGAGTTGCCGTCAACGCAGCTCTACGTTTCTCGCTTGCACTACACCACGCAAGTTGAAGACCTGGTGGAGTACATCGCGCTCGAAACTAACATGAAACTGAGAGTTCAGCGATTGGAGTCTCGTCACAATGTGACCTTCAAATCATTTGTGGTGAGAGTGCCGACTCGCGAACTGCAAACCTTCATGGAAGCTGAATTTTGGCCGAAAGGTGTCAAGTTCCGGCGTTTCCTCGGTCGGATACCTGACGCTTCGCGCATCGCGTCAGCAGAAAATCAATAGTTACATAAATTATTATATATGTTAGTTTAAGGTATATATTGTATATGGGCCTGTGTTATTTATAATGCTAAGTTGCCTGAAATAAATGGTTTATTATTATTATTATTTTGGTGAGAAAAAAACAAAAGTATTAATTACCTTTACTAAATTATACTTATGAATTTTGCTGTCTTGAAAAAATGTTGAATAATCTGCCGTACCTATAGTGTGAAAAGTGATCTTGGCGAAGCGAACTCACCGCTTCCCTTATTTTTGGGGACTATCCTTCTGACTGAAACTGACGATATTCCCAACATGTCCGCGATTTTTTTAGGACACTTGAAGCAGTGATGGCTAAGTGGCATTGTCAGTGGCATATGGAATGCCGCGCAGCAGGTTCATAGTTCCGAACCCCACCGCGGACTTGAGCTTCACCGCATGTTGATAGGGTATTTTGCGAATGTCCGCCTGGCTAGCGATCACTTTCAAGTAGAAAATCTGTCACCAAGCACCTCACGGTGTGTTACTGATACGGTGAGACTTTATAGACAGAGGTTAGTCCGCTTAACATCAGGTGGGCCTCGAGCTTGTTCTGTCACAATAACATAAAAAAAATATCAATACTCGTCATTTGGACACGCAATAGATGTGTCGTTATACGCCTTCATCACCATCAATCTTTCGGAAGCACTCTAAAATTTGCGAACTCGTTTCTTAACAGGAGATACAATGGTAGCAATTCTGTTGCCAAAAAACTAACTAAAATTTAGTAAAATTAGATTTAGAAATGTCAAATGAACATTTCTTATTCTGTTGGGGCCATAATTTAGTTAATTCACTCTAAAATTATTAAAATTACTAAACTTAGTAAAATTTGCATATTTGCTATTCTGTTGTACCATAATTTAGTCAGATTAGGTGGAACCATAGATAATTACACCTATAATTAAACCTAAAATTAATCTACAAGTAAATTGGTGTTGACTTATGCTGTCATGTTCTCCACTTAATTTATTTTGGTGTATTTCATCATAATCACGACTTTCTTAGTCGGATAAACAATGGAGCATGGTAGTATATGGTTGCTAGACTTGTGGGTTTTCCGGAAAGGTTTGTAATTTTCGGTGATTCAAAAGCATAACTAGTGAATAAAGCTTGTAGGTAAACTTGGATTAATAAAATCTTTGCACACCTGTAATACCCAAAGGGGTGGCAGATGTGTTTAAATATCCACTTTTATTAGATAGACTTCGGACAGCTATGTGTTTTGTTATTTTTTTTATATTTAATCACCAGTAGATTCTGTTACTGAACCTCATACGTTCCGCTCGAAAGCCTTTTCGAGATTGTGAAGCGACCAGTTGAAGCTGCTCTGCCAAGCACCGTGGCAAAATCATTATTTTTGGGCTTTATCACAGGTTTCGATAATTTTGAATATAAAAAAGTTCCATAGGTAAATAGGGCGTATACCATTTGACGCTAAATTCGTTATTTTCGATAATTTTGATCACATTTTATGTCTATGGTTCATATTAAATGTGGATCCATAGACGTAATGTAATCAAAATTATCGAAAATAACCCAAATAGAATACGGCCAGACAAAAATTGTTATAAAACCACTTGAATTGTGCGCCATCTAGCGTAGAGTAGCGGCAAAGTGAATTATATTTAGTATTGATAAGTTGCTGTATTAAATTTAGTTCGAGGTAACAGCAGAATGACTTTTAGAAATCCTAAAACTAAAATTAGAACTTTTTAATTAGTTAGTATAGTTAGTGATTGTACAACAGAATTGCTACCATAATTTTTCGTTGATTAAGGGCCCGGTTAGAGCTCTGGCTAAGAGCCTCCTATTACGAAAATAAATAATTCAAACAATAAACAAAAACTGAACACAACTCTCTAAAAATAACTATAAACGATAAAAATTAACAAGAAAAATTATTGGCGAGAATCACATTCGAATCTAAATACGAATAATTTACGAACAAGCAAAAACGGCGTCAGCTGGAAAATGTCGATGAAGCCGTCAGTGTGGCAATTAATAACAAAAAAATCGTACACTATTTTTTTCAGGCTTGAATATAGGCGTAAATATGTCTGCGCATAAAAAGTGTTTTATTAGTGAATACTAAAGTAGGTAATCAATTATTGCTGAAAATATTTTTTTTATGTTAAATGCTTCATCGGTTTCCAAAATTATAATTACTAAGTATATGTAATTTTTTTTGCACGGATAACCCCTTTGTTTACATTTTTGATCTCGACTTATTAAAAACCAGAGTATAGTAGCGTAGTAGCCTTTATGTTGATATAATTCGTAGCACTATATACAACATAACGCTACAGCTGGCTAGCGACGACGACGGTAAAAAAAAAACAGGTTACTAAGATTCCCTCAAAATAGCTCATGTCATAGCCTACTCTAGTAGTCTGTGGCTCATGCCAAAGATACAGAACACTGCACAGAAGTGCGCATGGTGCCTTCATGCATGCCAAATAATTGTTTTCAAAAAAATCTTCAAAAGTTAGATCTGTCAATTTCTGTTCTATGACTTTCTTCAATTCAAACTAATCTAAAAATTTTCGAACTCTCGATCTTTGATATACTTAATTGCTGTTGGAAAAGGTGTATTTAATATTCAATAAACTAAAGTCGTGTGTAATTCTTGATATTTTCTCAATACCTTAAATTCTTGAACATACAGTCAACGCAAACGGTACCTTGACAGCTATCAAAGCAATTTAGCAACTCCAGTAAGTGCCGGTCGGTGATGATAGAATGTCCCGAAAGCGGACGCGCGCTGATGAAATGATGCTTGAAGCTGGTGAGGGGCAGAACGGGAGTGACACAAGCTTCACGAGTATCACCAGCCATAATACTGAACAACCTTCGGTAAGTGGAACTTTATTTTTGTTTCGCTATATAAGTATTTATTCATATATGTGGTCGCCGTAGTGCTTATTCTTTCGAAGTACATTCAATAAAACTTTTTTTTGCCAAAAATGAAATGAAACTGAAACTCATTTATTTTAGGAAATTATGATTTATTAGAAATCAATAATTTGATATTTATGCAGATATAATCCAAAACTCTGCTCTTCCTCTCAAAGTAGAGATAGGACAAAAATGCTCAACCTACACCAACCTATACATGTATTTGGTACAAAGTAAAAGATAAATTGTGAATCAGTACTCTCAAAATTATTTTAATACACTGCAGAAACACCATCTACTACAGGCATCTAGTAGCCTTTGCTCGATGATGATACAGCTGCGCATTACACTGTTCACTAATATTCAGTGTGGGGTTGGAACCTCAGCATTAGCTGATACCACACAAACCAACATATCCATTTGACGGCTCATACTGATTCCCCTAAACCACCAAGACTATGAATATAATAGGCTAACTCATAGCGTCATCATTTCAGTACAAGATGGCTTGAGAGGGGATGATGTAAGATCAGAATTAATTTTAAAATAGATTAAAGGTACCTTATTCAGTAATAAGTTTCTTTATATGTCAGGCTATAAAAACTAAACTCTAAAGTTATTTACTAAAAATTGTGTACTGTTCGGAAAATAGGGTTATTTATTATCCTTGAATAAATTTTGTAAAACAAGTTAAGCATAAACTTTGTTACTGGGTAAAATAAATATCTACAGTGCTATTTCTTACTAAACCACAAGCATTTGCAATCTTCCTCATAAAGAATGTGTAGAAAAAATACAACATAACCTTTCTTCTTAACTAAATCATATTCTATTAAGTCAACTGAGTGAAACCACAAGTTGACACAAATTCACCCAAAATTATTGATATCGCAAATCTTAAACCTTTAAAGATTGAGTGTGCTAATTGGCAGACCTGTTGTATGTAAAACTAATTTGCATCGCATTTGCAATGCCAAATTACATGCAACAATTCATGAACTTCAATACTTCACCTTGACTAGAGCTTCAGCTGGTTTATGTCCATTGGATATAATGGTTGCAAATATCTGAAAAGTGGTTTTGTTGTTTTTTTTCCTGGCATTTGAGTAGGGAATATGCTCTCTATGAAGCTATAAATCACTAAAAAGAAATAAGAGCATGTAGATGTCTTTTGAAAGCCCATATTGTTCTTGGTGGATTTATCTGCCACATTTTCTCACTACCGCATGTGAACTAGTGAAGTGCTCCTCTTATCATAGACAATGTATTAATTGTTAATTTAATAGAAATATCATATTCTTATAAAAGTGAGATTTCAGTAATTAAGGCACAAGTAACATTGTCTGGGCATTTTTTCTAAATCATTCAGGCAACATTAAATATCTCTTATTAAATACTTAACAGAGGCATTATATTATTTACATAAAATACCCAATGTCTAGCTGGCATCGTTTTTAATAATTCGTTGGCAGGTATGCTTTAACAATCTGAAAATTTTGTTTTGACAGAACTTAGTGGAAAGATGATTGTTTTTTTTTTTTATATAAGAACCCAGAATGTTTGGTATCTTTAATGTTTATTCATAAAATTTGATTTGAAAAGTCATTTGAATGGTGTAGCGCAGCTTAGCCAGTCAGTGACCTTTTGTTCATCTACATCTCTCTTCATCAATGCCTGATAGTTATAGTAATGCACTATGGAAGCTTGTTTTATGTTGCCAGTTAACCATTAGACGGTTATCTTTTATAAATGTGCATTGACTACAAAAAAGTAACTTAATGTGTCACTTGACTGTTAGACAGTTATATTGTTTGTGATGTACATTGTTAATTATACAAAGGGATTAGCGGTTCGAATTGTGCAATTGGTACCTATAGCATGCATAGAGTGAGAAATGTACAAAAGGCACCAGGCACGTTGACACGACTGATAGGTGTGATGAGTTCTCTCTCTAGTACCTACTCTATAACAGTTAAGTCAATTTTTTTTTTTAAAAGCTAATCAGGTTCAATGTGTTTGTTTAGATATATGGAAGATGTCATATCCATGCTTTTTTTGATCCGAATTGATGGTAATGCAAAGTTGCAAATGGCCGTCAGCGTGCATATGCAAATCGGTCCAATCGTTAGTACTCTTAGTATCGACAATACTGTTGGAAAAATGTTGATTGCATCCTAAGCGAATTTATTATTATACTTTGAAATATTAAAATAAAATGTTATTGGACTTTGAATGTGAAATTGCATATAATTTACGTGACATCGTGACTGATGTAGCAAAATCCTAGATGACAGACAAAGAGCCTCCATTAGAAATCAACCTTGTAACAATTGATAAGAGTGTAGATTAGAGGAGTACTCCCAGGATTAGCCTTTACGTATCACGTGCAACCGATATCGTCCATTTATAAATGAAATTTAATGTTATCACTATCTATTAATCGTGATAACTAAAAAAAAAAACATTCAATTAAACGAAATGGTATTAGTAGTATTTCATAATTTTCAGTTGTAGGATTAGTTTTTTTTAAATATTTTAATTTAAATAGTTATTGCACCAATGACATAAAGATTTCATAAATCTAATCAAAATGGTAAAACTTAGAATCGATTTACGCCACTGTACTGCCCAGTGGGGTGCCGGGTACGAATTGCACTTGAAAAATACTGGAAGGTGGTTTGCAACGCCTTCTAAAGAACTGCCATCAAACAATACGATCCCCAAGCCGCCTGCCAAGCGTGGGGATTTTGGCAAATACCCACTTATTAGGGAAGGCTGTGTTGGGCAGTGGACGATCCGGCTGTTACAGTACTGCCATATGTTTACAGCCCCACCTACACAGCGAGTGTATGACCCTCGCATGCCAATAGGGAGAACAATGCTCTTCGTCTACCCTGTTTTATCTAATCTTCGGTCCATTGTTATAGGTACAAGACGTCAATTGAATTTAAAAAAATGCTTATCGTATCATATTGAGCTTTAGAATCTCTTAAAAAAACTGCCAAGGTAATGCAAAACATATCTTTTCATTGGCAAATTACTTGCCAGAATAATAATATAATATAATAATAATTGTTAGAAATTTGTGTCATTTATATATTAAAATAAATTGTATTATGTTTAATGTGCTTTTTACAAGAAAACTAAGTACTTATGTGTATACCGCACAATTCATAATACATTGCATTTTTTTGATACAAAGTTGTAGGGCCTGTATACCTTCATGGGATAATTGTAGTAATATAATTATGTTCATAACAAAGATCTTGAAGTCATCCAAACAATGAAAGACTAAGCATTATTTGCATTTTGTTTTTGTAAAGCCATATTTTTTTTCATAAATTAGAAATAAGTAGTTGTTATTGATTTCAACAGCATTTTTACAGGATTTTGTAAGTGTTCCATTGCCTTATTTTAATTATATAGTCTTATATAAATGCATAGTATAATCCAAAGTGATTTCCTTTTGCCTATAGAGTAAGAAGACCTCTACAATATTCAAAAGACAATGGACTACAATCGATCTTAGTTAAAAAAAATTACAACCATACCATCTAACTATGGTAGGATATTGTCTACATACTATAGTAGGAATGATTTTGCTAATTGATTTTGTAATTAGTAGTCTCTACCTTCCAATTGTTGGGTTGTGATAATAATACCAATAGTCATATACAGCTGGTATGTATGACATCATCACTTTGTTCTCTGTGAAGATGTTATGCCTCCCTAGACCTTCAGTCATAGAATAATTATGATAGATAGTAATTGGCGCCCTTGGCAAAGTTAAATGAAGCTTTATTTTGAAGCTGTTTGTAAAAATGTGTTAGGTACCCTATTAGTATATAACTTAATTATGATTTATTTTGTAATGATGGGCAAAAATGGGTGTTGTGATGTCTGCCTTATTCCTACAGAAATATACTGGATTGATGAGGTGTTTGCAAGGAATACAAGTATGTATGTACATAATACTGTATATATTGTAATTGCAAACATTATCACTCTTGTATATTTTTGTAAGAAGGCAGTTTGATTCGAATCTAGCTGAGCGGGATTTGTGAGGATATATTTCCGAGAAAAAGAATGTAAATAAAATATGTAAATTAAATTGACCTATTTTAAAGAGGGAGGACTCCCATACAAACAAAGGGTGCTGAAAAAAATTCGGGAATCAAGGGAGTGACACAACATTACTATTTAAAAATGTTTTTGTTGCTTTTCGAAGTATACTCCGCGAAATTTGACACATTTTTCCATACGATGGAACCAATCATTGAAGCAACCATTCTATTCGGAAGTTGGGGTATCCAAAATGGCCGTTTTGTAGGCGTCCACAGCTTCTTCAGGTGATGAAAATCTCTGACCACGCAATTTATTCTTTATTTTAGGGAAAGTATATAAATCATTAGGGCTTAGGTCGGGGCTGTACGGCGGATGGTCTAATAATTCTATGTTTTCTTGCTCTAAAAACTCTTTTGTTCTGTGCGCAGTGTGAGAACTCGCATTGTCGTGATGGAGGATGATGCGGCGGTTGCAGTTCTCTTAACGGAGTTCAGGAACGACCTGTGGCAAACAAATGCTAGCATACCATTCTGCATTAACCGTTATTTGTCCCTCAAGAGGAATAGTCGCAACATGGCCGGTTTTGGAGACAAACGTGGCCACCATTTTTTTGCAACACTCCGTGAACGAACAATTTTTGTTGGCATTTTCGAACACCTAAACTCGGGACTGGTTTTTTGTTTCGGGTTCGTACGCGTGTATCCAGGATTCGTCACCTGATACGATGTTGTATACAGCATTTGAGGATCCTGCGTGGAATCTTTCGAGAGTTCTGACGCACCAAGTAACGCGAGCCGCTTTTTGCTCTTCACAGAGCGAATGCGGTATCCATCGGGAAAACAACTTTTTTACACCTAATTGTTCATGCAAGATTATTTAATTTTGTATTTGACTCATGCCAATGTCTAAAGTTGCCTGAATTTCGCGGTATATCACATGTCGATCTCCCTCAATCAGCTTACGCTCAGCATCAACGTTTTCTTGGGTGACTGCAGTTTTTGGACGACCTTGACGGGGATCATCACTGAGCTTGAGACGTCCACTTTGAAATTCAGCAAACCAGCGAAAAATTGTGGTTTTGGATGGGGCTTCATCACCAAATGCAGAAATCATCCGGTCAACACACTGTTTTTGTGTTAAACCACTTCGAAAGTCATAATAAATCATTGCTCTTGAATTTTCTCGAGTCAATTCCATTTTCTCAACGACTAAATAAGTTTGACAAAACCTTGTGACAAGAGTGAGAATCTTTTTTTAAATAAATAAATATTATTCGATTTTTAAAACCAAGGAATTTTCAATAAAAAAGATTTTAATATGACAGGAACAGTGGAAATGTTCCATTCCCGATACTTTTAGTGCAGCCCTCGTACCTACTTCTTTATCTTCTGATCTATCAGCGTCTTCTGTAGAACTTCATCTTTCATATTCTTTGATTTCCAAAACGTTTATTATGCTTGAGGAAAATAACAAACCTTTCCATTGGGTGTAGAGGGGTGGTGAGGGATATGCTTAGCGGTTACTAACTTACCCCTTTCCTTTGCTAATTACTTCTACTTATACTACAGTTGTTTGTAATAAGATTATAGGCAGTTCATTGTGCCAGTACCCTTACCTTACACAATACACTAGAAATGACATACTTAAAGTTATCTGTAATAGGATTATATGCAGTTAATGCAGTTCATTGTGCTAGTATACTTGCCTTACACAATACGCTGGAACCAATGCTATGTGCCAGAACTTGGATAGTATTGATGTTTGTCTCACCTCCATTCTAGTATAGGTAATCCCGTTAGTATATCTTTCAAGCTAGCGGGTGCCCGCCATTTCATTGCGATGTGACTCATTGTTCAATACAATCTTCACGAAATCGATACCTCTTTTTTTATGTCTGATAGGTTAGCCTTTGACCACTATCTCACCTGATGGTAAGTGATGATGTGGTCGAAGATGTTGTTCAGGCTAACCTAGAAGTACTGGCTCTCAAGAACAGCTGCCGGAACACACCGTTAGGTGCTTGGCGACAGATTTTCTACTTGAGGGTGGTAGGTAGCCAGGCGGGCATTCGCAAAATGCCCTACCACCATGCTATAACGACTGCCATCCTTTGTCTTAAGACAAGACAACAACCGGGACCGACGGCTTAACGTGCCCTCCGAAGCACGGAAACGCTCAGTAGTAATGTCACTAGCTTAACTTTGCTGATCGGTTGAGAACAGCTAACTAAACTTCGCTACGAGCGCTTCGAAAACCTCTATAATAATAATAATAATCTATCTGTAGGTAGATAATCTGAAGATCTTAAAAGTATTGTTCCCTTTTCTTTGCATTGTGTTAACTTGTGTCTTTTACTCCTAAACATTCAAAAACATCATACATGTAATAATTTAGTAATAGGTGCGTATTCAACTAATAAAACATATTTCAATTTTAGCTGTATGAAAATTAAAACTAGTAGGTATCAATCTCGTTGTGGGCTCGGTGCCAACGATTTGGTGTGGCGTGATCACTAACCATGTCACACATACTAGCCTGCACCCACTTAAGGGGCGATTTCCTGATTTTAGGTCACTTTGAAGGTGAACTCCTCTTTATATAATTATTATTTGGAAATTTATGTATGGACTGTTGTGTGGACCTATTCAGTTCAAAAAACAACTTAAGACAAATATACACATTTATTTTATTAGAAAAATAAATTTGTTATATTTACACGATGACTTAGAAGATCCTGCAACTAACTTTTGATATTGTTTTGGGCAGAGGTTCCATCTGAAGGGTACACTAGTACTGATTCTGGTGAATCCTATTATATATTATTATCCGAGTTATCACAAAATTCTGAGCACTTAATTTAAGAAGCCAGTTTTTATAGAGAAATATTTTGCTGACAACGCGTAAATAGGTTTGTGAGGGATTCGGGCTTATGTCAGCAATATATTGGGTGTAACAGGACGTTCAACAAAGTCAATCCTTGGTAAAGATTTTTTCGTAACTACTTGAAAAATATATCTAAAGTGCAGCTGTTTTAAAATATTATCTAAAACTCCTCAACGATAACAAATTTTCACATTTAACTATCGATAAAACGTGGCCAATTATCCTTAACAATACCGTGTTGAAAGTTTTATAATCGGATAATTGCATCAATTTAAAAGTGTTATTGACTATTAGTCGCATTTCGGACAAACAAAAGGTCGTAGCCGCCACGTGTAGGGCACATTGAGATTGAACTTTATTTAATTAATACTCCTAATTGACCTGGATCGTTCCTTGAAGATTGACTGTGCTTCATAGAATTATATCTGTACTGTTCTGTACTGTATCAGCCGGATCGTCCACTGCTGAACACAGCCTCTCCTATAATAATGTAATGTAAGTAATTTTGAACTGATAGCGCTCATAAACATCTACAAAGTCTACATAGTTTGGAAGTAGTATGTAGTAGCAAAATTATGAAGGAACTTATATTCAAACCACTCGCAGAGGCATATTTATCAAAATGGTATATATGTATGTATATAAAATCAGAGGTCAATCATGCCAACAGTTTTTCTGTACTTCGAATACAATGTAGTATATTATTTATTATAAAGAAGCTATAATGTTTGTTCTGCCTAGAAGTTAAAAAAATTTCAGTGTGCAAACACTGCTGTATGTGTGTGTGAAGGGAACAGTGGCAAGTGCCATTACTTGGCAAACGAGACATAAGAATACTAATGTCTAGAAGTGATGAGTGCAGTGACAAGTAGAACGAAGATGACGCTGTATCAGTTATGGATAGGCGTGACCTCTTACCATCAAGCGACCGACTTTTCGTCTCACATCATAATTCATAATAACGTCGAAAAAAATTAAGTCCTGTCTCTCATTAAAAATATCTTCTACGATAAAATATATACATTATACTTAGGGACATATAATAGCATATTAGTATGCTTCTGAATTTTTATAAATTACCAATTACGAACATGAGTGCATATATCACATTAGATTTAGTCGTAAAATTGTATTGTACTTCTCTACCTACCATGATCTATGTGTACCTACATAATATGTATGTGCATATGTAGTAATAAGAGAGATATGATGTTTACGAGGTTGGGTGCGCGGTACTGCAACATTGCTTTATTTGTGATTTAGCTCCGTTAACTGAGGTCGAACCCTTCCTGGATCCGATCGCCTGCTCTAGACACAAAGTAACGCTTATATAACAGCAACAACACAGCCGAGGTATATTGGACTATAAAATCATAATAGATATAAATAGCAGAAAAAAACTTGTCATCCGGTCCGACATCATGCCATGAAATCGTGTCCACTTGCCGTGACCAATTGAAATCGCCTTGAAACTCGAACACGATAACACTGCAATAAAATAATGTAGGAAATGTAATTCGCTGATGCATTGAACTTTTATAAACGTTACAATTGCACCTATTTATTATATTTCTAAACTGCGAACAAACAATATTTGTAATAAAACGTGTCTAACTGTAAATATTATATCATTCATACCAGTCTGTTGCATTGAATTGCTAATGGGGATTCCCAGTGAGCTAACAATCAAATTCAACTTAGGTATTTGTTATGGCTTCTGAAGAGACTTATTAAGGTAAATGGGGGAGTAGTTGACACATAGGTCGAAATAGTCAACTTTAGAACAGTGTAGGGTGATCAAAATGTTTTAATGTAAAAGTGAATTATACATTCTAAAAGAAAGGGTTTCATGTAGATTATTGCATGTTATTCACTTATCTCATAAGAGCAAGCAATAAAAAATGAAAAATACATGATTTCAAAGTATCAAATGCACCCATAGTTGACATGCTAAAAATTGATTTGTTTGGGTAGTTGACATTAGTTGATCCAATAGTTGACATCAAACAGAGAAGAACTAATTTATTAATAATGAATACTTTAATACATATATACATACATAAAATCATTCCTCTTTCCCGTAGGGTAGGCAGAGACTATAGATTTCCACTTGCTACGATCCTTAGATATCTTTTTTTTTTATTTCCTGATAGGTAAGCCTTTGACCACTATCTCACCTGATGGTAAGTGATGATGAGGTCGAAGATACAGGCTAACCTAGAAGTACTGGCTCTCAAGGACAGCTGCCGGTACACACCGTTAGGTGCTTGGCGACAGATTTTCTACTTGAGGGTGGTAGCTAGCCAGGCGGACATTCTCAAAATGCCCTACCACTATTCTATAACGACTGCCATCCTTAGACAACAACCGGGACCGACGGTTTAACGTGCCCTCCTAAGCACGGAAGCGCTCAGTTATAATGTCACTAGCGGTCACCCATCCAACTTTGACCGCGGGCGACGTTGCTTAACTTAGCTGATCGGTTAAGAACTGCTAAGTAAACTTCGCTACGAGTGCTTCGTACTGTTAATAAACGCGTGCAATGCTCTGTTCACCGTGTTTACAGCATCCCCCCTCTTTCCTATGTTACTTTCACACTCTCCATCTTTTATAATCCTCCTCCAATACAAATTAAAATGGTGGTGCAACAGACTAACAACTATGCCTCACCCAGCTCTTAGCATCTCGATCCTGGATTCTTACCTAATTTCATGCTCTTTAACGGTTTCAAAATCTCTTACATGCTTATTTCGTTTTCATCATCGGTTGAATGTGTACATGTAGGTTCCTGAAACCTAGTCCAGTGTTCCCTCTCTTTCAAATAAACTTTCAAAATACTATTTCCATCTTTTCAACACATATTCTTCTCCTTTTATAATGTTTCCATTATATTCTTCTCCTTTTATAATGTTTCCATTATATTCTTCTCCTTTTATAATGCTTCCATCTGATTTGACGATCTCAGGTCATGGTTTCCTCGAGCTGTTCTTATGGATTTCCAGAAAACCTTTACATTTGACTGGAAATCTTCAGAAAGCCTTCTGTCCAACTGTGTCGCTCATCTTTCGTTCTGCTTACAACTTCTTTAACAATCTTTTGTAATCTCTTATAATCCTTTCTTGCTACACGTAACGTATATCATCATGTGTTGCCATTTGTACATTTTGGTTAGCTATTGTGGCTAACGAATCCAACCATGTTATTTTGTTTACATTCACAGCCTTTTGTACATCTTGATCCATCCACACATTCTTTAGCAGTTTTCCTTTTTGCTTTTTAGAAGGTCCGCACAAATTGATGGCAACGTCTACCATCCCTTGCTTCAATTTTATCCACATTTCTTTAATTTAACTTATCTCTTCTAAACCTTCAAGCCTTTCGTGCAACTTATTAACATAATCATTTTAAACATCCTTCTCTTGCAATTTTTCAACATTCACTCGTTCCAAACAATTCACACTTGTAGTGTAGATGCACGCGCTCGATGTCGGCATCAGTTGAAAAGGCACCAGGAACCCTTTCATATCCATCTCGCTTTCTTCCTACCCATCCATCAATACAATCCTTTCATTGTCTTTACACATTTTTAAAGTATTGTGCATACTATGCCAAAACTATTTTCTTTCTTTTTGTGCTTTTGGGGATCTTCACAAACCCATGTCCATCGGCGCATAGACACTCGCCTCAAAACATCGAGTAAGCCCAACTTTAAGCCTCACCCAGAGAAGTCTTGGGCTCACGCATTCATACTCGATCATATTTTATAATTTTTTTTGTTTATATTTATTTCTTTTTTAAAAAAAATCAAAAGTTCTACGCATCATAAAACGCGGGCCGCTATTTCCAATCGTTTCGCACGATACGAGCGATACGAGTTTTTAAAATACAACAAATCTTTGCGTCTATCGCCTGGCATACTTCATAGTGTCGATTCCACCTCATACATTCTAACCATGTTCTCGTGTAAGTGACTTTATGTCTTAAGCAAAGCGGCTTCCCGTGGGACGCTTTCCGCCCCGCGAGCTACGGAATATTTTAATAAGGGATTATTAATTTAAACCATCAACAAAGAGTATCTCATTATTATCATAATCATACTTTACACTTATAAATATCAGTCTAGCTAATCTAAGAAAACAGTATTTTGTTACAATTCATAAATCATATTAATAGCAGACTATAAAAATCCGACATAATTCAAAGTATTAAAAAATAACAAGTAGTCTGACACTCTTGTGTTGATTACGTACTGTTTTTAAGATTTAAGTGCGGTGCTCTTGATTGTTTTCCAAAGGAATAAAAAAAATATGTACTCAGTACTTGACACTGTATGCATGTGTAGTTGACATCCCTGGCAAGTATTGGTTCTAGTAATAGGAATTAGACTCATTATATACAGAAATGATTGTCACCTTACACTGATCACTGACATAATGCAATCTTTATTTACACCTAAAAATCAGTAGTTGGCAGGGATGTCAATTACTGGTCAACATTGAAAAAGGCGTAAGTAGTAATTGACACACACAAAATAATGGATGCCATTACACGGACAAGGTTCGGAGTGGAATTCGGGTAATAAGCAGTGAACTAATAACAACAATATACATCACCTATGGGACTATCAGGAAAAGCAATGAAAAAATTTGAATAAACGTAAATTTACTCACCTCTTTAAATTCTTTTAGATATATTTAAAAAAATATAATTCACGGACACGCGTGCAGTTAAACACATGCTATTTCAAAATGGCTGAACCAATTTTGCCAAAATAAAAAAAATATTGTGTCTGGATATATTTCCTATCAATAGGATGCATTCACATGGCCTGTTCTATGAAAACAATGTCTTTATATGTCTACAAAGTTGAAAGTGTCAACCATTACCTCAATGTCAACTATACCCACTGTTACGTTACAGAGAGATAATTATTATTCCTCTCGGAGTATGCATTAAGATCATTAGGTACCTACAACACCTGTCCCGTTATGAAGGCGCGCCCCTCCACATTTTTCTATATCTAGTTGTCACTACTACAGCTACCACATAGCTACGGTATAGAAACGCAATGTCAACACTCATTTGGTAAACTTTCTTAATCACATCATGAAAAGAGCAACAGATCACTCGACCTAAACGGAAATTCCAACACAGCAGGAGACCGACGACTCCTGCTGGGGTTCTCTAACTGGGTAAAAAAAATAACGATATTTTGGTACATCCGGATTGTTTCGGAATTCATTAGGCGTGCTAGTCCAGCTTGCAGTCGGCTGGTTTTTTATGGTAACGTTAACCATGAAAACTCTTTATAAACAAAGGTGCTGCACTTTTATCCTCCAGACCAACAACAGACGTCGTTGGCCAACTATTTACAGTTTGCCACCATAATTATGGTTTCGTGTCGCTCAATGTGTTTCCGAAGATTCTCTCGTGAATAGTCGAGAGTGGCTTTCAATCTCTTAATTGTGCATTACTCAAAATTAATTGAGAAGATCCTTCCTGCTAACTTCGCCTTCTACAGCTACCGTCACTCATTTTGAGAAATGTAAGTTCTCCGTATGAGGTGCATTTTGCGGAAGGAACATTTATAAGAGCGAGCCTTTTCACTTTCGTTATTACTAGTTCGTTAGTATCTAGCCTTCATATCTGATTGCGAAACAAACAATACATTATCTTATCTTCGATGCCGCAACGTGTGTTATGCAAACTCTGTGACGGTGTTCACTGATAGTTATTTTTGGCTTCGACTTATCCGTGGCCAGATAGGTCGGGACAGTGTGTCAGTAGTTGGAAGCAACTGTTGTCTAATACGTGGCACACATGAGTTTTCTTAAATTTGGCGACCCGTTCTGTTTAATAGTGGGTCGGTCAATGCCTTCACTTCTTAGGAAGCGCTCGTAGTGGAGCTTCCCTGGTCGTTGTTATCCGATCCACTAGGTTAAGCGATATCCGCTGCTGAAATTACTTGGATGTGTTGCTGCTGCTGGAATTTACTACTGAGCATTTCCAAGCTTTGGGGAGCACGTTTAGCCGTCGCTCCTGGTTGTTGTCTCATATGACGGATAGGGTTAGAGCCTTAGAGTGTACATTCCTTAGGAATGTACCTTTGACCAAAATCTCACTTTATTGTAACTGTTAACGCCACAAAACACAAAAACTAAAAGAGATCTCTATGGTTAACGCGGTCGAAGATGTTATTCAGGATAATCTTAATTTATATTCATATTTATTTAATTCTGTTTCCACAATGTACAAAATACAGATCTTAATAATAAAAAAAATGTGAGGTAACAAAGTGGACCCTGGTGGGCGCTACAGAATGACTTAATTAAACAAATAATATGTAAGTAATTGAAATTTAAGCTAGAGAGACCGACTTATTACTGACTCTCAAGAACAGGGTAAGCACGCTCCATCGTAAATCGCATCATCACTTAACATCAGGTGAGATAATTGAGTAGTGGTCAAGTGCTAACCAGTCCAGTCCAAAAATTAGGAATGTATACTCTAAGTAGGAATGTATACTCTAAGGGTAGGGCATTTTGAGATTGCTCGCATTTTTTTTGGACTGGACTGGTTAGCACTTGATTTTGGTCAAAGGCTAGCCTATCAGCAATAAAAAAAACTTGCATGTTTTAAGTGTTATATTTAGCAAAGTTGCAAGAGAACGCACGAAGATGCATTAGTAGACTTGGAACAATATATATCTTAGATCTGCGCCCCGCGGTTTCACTCGCGTAGAATGATGAAAAATATCCTGTGTCAGTCCAGGTCCTAAACTATCTATATTCTAAGTTTCGACAAATCGGCTCAATCATTTCAGCGTGATAGAGTAACAAACATACACTTCATCTCATTCAATCACAAACTTACGTATTTATGATATTATAGATTATTTTCCGTCCTAGCGCACCATTTAATGCGTTTTGACTTTTAATCACATTCGTCTTGACTAATTATTATCAAACATCCCAGGTAAGGTAATTTTAGGTATTCATTTATAGAACAATGACTTGAAAAGTAGATCATCCCATCCTTATATCCAATCTCTTCATTACCCTCAACCGCAGTACTCACAAAAACTAAGTGTGGCTTTTCTAATCACCTTTAATACTTACACCTAACCTTCTTTACGCAGTACACTTCATTACTTTTTCGGCCCATTCTCTACCCCCCACATTCGTATCGCTATTTTTTTTAGTTGAAATTATTTCACCCCTCTTTGAGATATGACTATATACCGTAATATTTATACTGTTCAACTTTTCTGTCGCGCCACACGTGCTACTTCCAAGCTTCCTCTGATATAATTAGCACACATGAACTACTCTTATAATCAGGTGAAATAGGCTAGCCTATCAGCAATAAAAGAAAATTGTATGTTTTAAATGTATTATTAAGCAAAGTTCAATAGTTGAAAGAGAACGTTAAAGCGATAGAGGCATGCAGTAGCGACATTGACCAATATACATATATTTATTTTAGTTGATCTGCGCCCCGCGGTTTCAATCGAAAAGACAATGATGAAAAATATCCTGTGTTAATCCAGGTCCTGAACGCGCTCCTGCAGGAGCCGCACGCGCAGCAGTTATCGTTCATTCACAGATTCAAAATCGCGGACCCGCGTCGTACGACCCGAATTCGATGACTGCATCGCGTCGTCGTCTTCTTCTTCGCGCGGCAACTAGTGCCGGTGCGGACGCGCCTTCGGGCTCGGGTGGCCCCTTTGCGCGGCAGTCCTTCGCCAGCAGTACACCACTGCTGGGTCGCGGGGTGTGTGCCATATGGGTGGCACCTTCTTCTTGCTTCGGGGTATATGGTCAGTCCAGTCTTCTGTCTCCCTACTCGCCCTCAGCCCACCGGGTGAATCCCTCTGGTGGGAAGCCCAGTGAGCGAGTCGCTCGGGAGACGAGATGATAGCGCGCCCAGGCCGGCCCTCGGGGCCTGAGCGTCGCGGCAGCATCGGGGGCACAGTGAAGTGCTACCTAGCGGCAGGCAAGGAGTTTACCCACCCCCGCTAATACAAGCGGGATGGGGTCCACTCCCTCCCTGAGCGCCTGGAGCACTTCCTGCAGGGTGCAGAGGGCGGTCTCGATTAGCTCAAGTTCCGCCGCCGTCCTTATCTTCTTGTTACCTGGCTCGCTCGCACGTGGGAGCGAGGCAGGTACGTGTTGTCGTCTTGGTCTCTCTGCCTTAGCACGGGGTGCTTGGGCCAGAGAGACGGTAGCTTCGGGTGCGGGTGCGGAAGGCGAGGGTGCGCTCTTCCGTAGCCCCTTCTTCTTCTTCTTCTTCTTTTTTGATTTCTTTCCCGTCTGGCCGACGCCTCGTGGTAGCGGGTTGTTGGCGGCGGCCATCAGGGAGGTCGTGGGTGTCTCTTCCGGTGGTTTGGTTGTTGGCTTGGTCAGCGCAACAACACGTGGTGGTGGCTCTTCGCGTGGGGTGGCCGTAGTACGGGCCGTGGTGCCCGCGCGCTTGTTCCGCGCCTCCTCGCGGAACACAGCGCAGCGGGGGTTGTTGGCGGTGTGCGCTCCGCCACAATTTGCGCACGTCGCCGGTTCGTCTAAGGGGCGGGGGCAGTCGCGCGCGTAGTGTTCACCCCCACACCGTACGCACGCCTGCCGCCGGAAGCAATTGTGGGAGGAGTGCCTAAATGCCTGGCATCTGTGGCATTGTGCTGGGCCCCTCCTCCCACGCCAGTGCTCGAGCTTCACCCCCGGCATGCACAGAAGTTCGTCCACTTCGTATATGCCGGGGGTCAGGTTGGGAGTCCGCTTCATCGACGCGAAGAAGATGCAGCCTGGCCTGCCCTTCCTCGCGGAGATCTTCTTCACATGCTCGGGTTCGTACCCGAGCGCGGCAAGGTCTTCCATGATGTCTTCCGGCCTGGTGTCTGCCGGAAGCCCTCGTATCGCCAGCTTTTGGTTGCGTTCCTTGGGGAGAGAGTAGGAGAACCATGTCATCCTTTCCGTCTCGTCCAGGCTAGTGAGGTAGGCCTGGATGGCACGGTACTCCTCCCCATCTGCTGGCGTGAAACGTACCCCTTTATTAAAAGGGCGTACGGTTGGTGGTCGTCCGAGAATCCCTTTGAGCGTGCGGAGGTGCTTCGTGCTGTTCGGGAACGATTCGAGCACGATCGGTGGGTACCGTTCCTTCGGTACCGGTGCCGATTGCGTGCCGGTGGTTGCAGTGGAAGTATTCGTAGTTGTTGTGGTCGTCTGTGTAGTGGCCGTCCGTGAGGTTGATGCCACAGCCTCGGCATAAGCGGCAGGCGCACTTGCTGTCCCTTTCCCGCCCCGCGGGTGCGAGGTAGGAGGGGGGCGCGGTGCTGTTGTTTTCCTGCCGGTGGTTGCGACAGGTGGGGTGTTCTTTGGATGTCCTGGCGCGGCCGTGGTTACGGCGGCGTAGGACATTGTGGCGGGGACGTCTCGTTCGGGTGCGGTGGCCGCGGCCCAGTCCATGCGGTCTAGGGCGCGGGCGCAGGTGCGTTTGCCGGCTTCCTCGGTCTCCTCACTGCGCTTCCTGCGCACTCTGGGGACCGGCGGGTCGGCGGGCGTAGTCTTCTTTGGTGGTGGCGATTCCGGGGAATCCAGAATTACCACCACTGGTGTGGTGGTCTCAGCAGGGGCAGCGGTGGAGGCAGAGGAGGAGTCGTCACTCTGCGCCTCCGCTTCCCAGCTTGCGCGTTCGCGGCGGGCGGCTTCCAGTGTCTCCTCTATGGAGCGCCGGAACTCCCTATACCGCCGCGTGTCTTCGTCCGCTTCGGTGTTGTCAACTGGGACCCGCCGGGTGGACAGGGGTCTGTCCCGTGCGGGGGTCCTCAGTTGACCTCGAAGTTTTCTTGGGGTGGCCAGGTTCTGCCGAAGCGTTATAATCGCTCGGCGAACTCATGGCCACTGAGGTTGCTTCGATCCACGCGATTCACTGGTTCTTCGACTGCGGCATCTGCGTCTGCAGTTCCGGGCCAGTCGAGGATCAGGCTATCCAACTAGGTGGCAGTCTTCGCCCTCAGAAGAGGGGTGGAAATCGGAGGGTGTTTTCAATAAAACACCCCCGAGTTCTATGGAGTTTAGTGAGAATCCGTGCGCGGTTTACAAAAACAAATCGTAAGCAAAACTTTCCTCGAAAACGTACTTTCATTGCCCATAATTATAACAATACATCAAGAAAGGTCGATGATCTTATAAATTTTTCCCATAAGCTTTACGGAGCTCAAAAGTATTTTGCACATTCCCTCATATATTAGTTATTAGGTTTAAATGTATTCCATATTATTTCGCATTATTTTGGACAAATATGTATTCTTAAAGCATAGCATTCTTATCAATTTGACCAAGTCCATTTTCTCTCTTCTTGGTTTTCTAATCTAGACCTATACAAAGTAGAATATAACTTTACTCTAAAATATTTACAAATTATCGTAGAACAAAATTCAAAACAGGACGGCAACAAAAAATATTTACTCCAATAAATTGTGAATGTGATTTTCGCTCAGCATGCGATAGTACTTGTAATCATATTTAGAACTAACTCGCACAGGTCTAGATTTCTGTACAAACATCATCACGTGATTCTTCATTCTATACGATATGATCTCGTGATTCGTCTTCGAGCAACCCGGACCTCCGTCCCGGACGGCATATAACACGTAAGTTAAGGCGAGGTTGTACCTACTTAAGACATTTTTTAAAATCTGTAACTCGAATAGAATTGAAAATTTAGAATATATAAAATCATTTATATAAAGTTAAACATACTCTCCAGGAACGTACAAAGTCAAAAACGTGATTATGAACAATTTCTTCGATAAAAAAAAATGTCAAACATGACACCATATCGCTACTTAAATCAGGTAGAACTAAAAGATACTATCATGAAACTATGTGGAAGTTTTACCAATGGATAGAGCTTGTTATTTATTAGTAACGTCTGAAGGCACATTTTCAAATTTAGCTATAGTTTTTTAACAAGAAAAAATAAACTACAAATCTAAAGATTCAAGCTCTCGCGCACGTCATTCAGTACCCGCCTAGGCGTCATCGAGGTAAGACGCGTGTCGTTTTCTCCAGCAAAATTCTCTCCGGCGATTACGAGCTAGAAATATTTATAAACACAATTATTATTAGCAGAATGGTGACACTGCAACATTTATGGTTATCCGCTGGCGTGAATCTTCCATCAGGCGAGTGACTTGTACGTCATTTCAAACCATGCCAAATAAAAAAAATACTTTCTCGATGGCATTGTTTTCACGCGCCACAGTATAAAAAGTACAGTATGGTTTTCTAAACAATTCACTTATTTTAGTTCAGTGAGCTGTAAATAGTGTAGCCGAGCCCGTGGGGTGACGGACTGCCCGTGGGGTGCCGGGCTATGTCACGCCCCAGTTACTAACTGTGGGTGTCGTAATAGGCAACTAAGGGAAAATACCGGAAAGTGAGCAGCAGTGCCCTCTAAGAAGCTACCTCCCTCCAGTAAAAAAATCTGTCGCCAAGCACTTAACGGTATGTGCCGCTATGAGTCCTCCAGAACCAGTAATTTTGCATGGTGGTAGGGTATTTAGCGAATGCCCGCCTGGCTAGCTACTACCCTCAAGTAGAAAATCTGTCGCCAAGCACTTAAAGGTATGTGCCGCTATGAGTCCTCTAGAACTAGTAATTTGGCATGGTGGTAGGGCATTTTGCGAATATCCGCCTGGCTAGCTACCACTATGTGTCAAGTAGAAAATCTGTCGCCAAGCACTTAACGCTATGTGCCGCTATGTGTCCTCTAGAACCAGTTATATGGCATGGTGGTAGGGCATTTTGTAAATACCCGCCTGGCTTGCTACCACTATGTGTCAAGTAGAAAATCTGTCGCCAAGCACTTAACGGTATGTGCCGCTATGAGTCCTCTAGAACCAATAATTTTGCATGGTGGTAGGGCATTTTGCAAATACCCGCCTGGCTTCCTACCATTATGTGTCAAGTAGAAAATCTGTCTCCAAGCACTTAACGGTATGTGCCGCTATGAGTCCTCCAGAACCTAAGAAAAAAATAGACGTAACTCCCATAGCAGTTACCTTATACGGTATACATTTTTCATACACGCCGCCCGCGTTTCCGAATAGTCGCGAAAGAATAGAATATTAATATTGTGTATCTAAAAAACCATTTATGTTAGTGTGCTACTTACTTAGGAAACTACGCTAGCACTGCAAAAATAATAAAAATACAGTCCAGTAATTTCTATTATTATCGCGTTGGAAACTGCTAATGTGTGATTTCATGGAATACTGAGAAGAGCTCATTGACGTATTGTTTTTTTAAACAATGAAGCTATTTATGAACAATTGAGAGAAAAATATTTTCTAATAGATGTAGTTTGTCACAAATACACATAGTTCATCCTCATATATTTAAAGTATTAGTTCAACTGTTCCTCTGGCAATCGTTCATTGTATTCCAGGTTTTTTTTTCTCTCTAACGGTAAGTGATGATGTGGTTCAAGATGTATGTTCAGGCTAACCTCGGAAGTACCTACTGGCTCTCAAGGACAGCTGCTGTGTAACCGATCTAAAAATATCGGTTAACTTAATAATTAAAAATTTCACTAAATACTAATTTAAATCAGCGCGCCATCTGTAGGCAAACGACCAAACGTCTATCTAAATTCCATCTGAATTTAGAAAGCACCTAGGTTAAGCTTAACTACCGCGCGCTGAGGTAGTTCAGCGACTCACCAATAGAGGTCGCGCATAACAATCACAATGTTAAGTCTTCATAGCAACACCCGTCTTCTTCTTCTTTTACTCCATTCAATTCGACTCATGACAGTTAAAACAAATGTCAAAGCAGTCTGTCAGAAATAATGCCATGAGGTGGTTTTTGAGTTCCGCTAGAGGAACGTTTAGAATTTAAATATTTTCAAAATCAAGTGCAGTCATTGGTTTTGCGACGCCAACGGTTTTGGGAGGCTTTTTTCGTTACCATATATGGTAATGAAATTCGCCCCCGACATCCGCCCAACTTGATGTCTTTCCTCAACGAGGAATCGCGATGACTTTGACCCCAGCCATCCTCTGTGCAACTACTACTAAAGACTCAGTTAACTAAATCTACAAATTCTAATCCACACGACAAGCCCCAAAATCTGGGGTTCAAGTACGAGGGAAGTTCCTGTACACGACTTCGAGTACGAGGCTGACCTACCAGCAGCACACAACTACTGAACTCCGGCCGTCCTCTGACCTCCAGCACCGACCGCGGCCAAACGTCACAGCATCTAGCTGGGACAATTCTACCGGCGTGGCGGTGTGGAGCCGAGCCCTGCACGGCAGACCTGCTGCTGAGCATCGACTCAATTACTAGCGGACCGGAGATAAGTCCTTAACAAGGAAGCTTGCCAAAAATTGCCATACCTGTCTGAGATCCACGACCCTTTCTGTTGATTATACTTTATACTGTACTCTCTCTTCTTTCTTTTATGCTCCCTTCTACCCTGAGTAGGTAGGTAGGTGACAGCTGGAACACACTGCTAGGTACTTGGCGACAGATTTTCAACTTGAGGGTGGTAGCTAGCCAGGCGGGCATTAGCAAAATGCCCTACCACCATGCTATAATGACTACCATTCTAAGACAACAACCGGGACCGACGGCTTAACGTGCCCTCCGAAGCACGGAAGCGCTCAGTAGTAATGTCACTAACGGTCACCCAACTCATGACCGCGGCGGACGTTGCGATCGGTTAACAACAGCTAAGTAAACTACGCTACTAGCGCTTCAAAACAAAATGTTTCTAAACATTTCAAGAAACATTTGTTTAAGGATTTTTTTTACGTAACCGGTCAGACTCATTAGGGCCAATTGGTCAAGGCACTATGTACCTACTTACTTGTCTCAAATACCCGTATGTAAGTGAATTGAGGTTAACGATAGGTATATATATTAGCGCGTGAAGCATTGAAACTTCGAATGATCTTTGCCAGTTTTAGGTATTCGAATATCTGCCCAAAATATTCGAACTTCGAATACTTGTTTTACACTCAAAAAATTCAAATTCAAAACCAAAGATCACGTCTGGTTTGAAAATTTGGAGACTGACCCGTGGTACAACTGCGATGTCCAACTGGTTGTACTACGGAGAAAAAAGTTACCCATGGTTCAACTCTTTTTTTATATATTTATTATTATGATCCATGGTACAACTGTCCAACTGGTTGGACTAAGGGGAAATGAATTTATCTATGGACTAGTTATTTATTTATCTATAGTCTAGGGCAAAGTCATATTTAGGTGCGACGACGAGCGAAGCGAGGAGGAGCGTTAGGTTACTTGTGACTACAACATCGCGCGAGCCGAGCGAGCGAAGCGAGCGTGCCGCGGCAGCGGCCGGCGATGCGCCACATAAATTTAATTTCATATACTACTTTTGGTGATCATTTACTACTTTATCCCCTTAGTCCAACCAGTTGGACAGTTGTACCATGGATCATAATAATAAATATATAAAAAAAGAGTTGAACCATGGGTAACTTTTTTCTCCGTAGTACAACCAGTTGGACATCGCAGTTGTATCACGGGTCGGTCTCGGAAAATTTGCAGGGTTTTGAAATATGACGGTGAAATCTCCAGTTCACGTGATATCTCGGAGGCAATAGAGCTAACGCTTGCACGCGCACCTGTAGCAACTGTAGCAAGTAATCCGGGCGACCGAGACATAAAACTGTGGAGTGACGAGCATGGTGCAATTTAATGCAGAACACGACGGTGTGACTACAACTGGAATGGATAGTCGTTTCACTTACTATCAGGCGGGTGAATTGTCTGTTGCATCACTTTAAAAAAAAAACACTATCAGGCGGGTGAATTGTCAGTTGCATCACTTTAAAAAAAAAAGTAAACTCGGGTACAAATTGCCAAAAAAATATATAAAACAAGATAACCAAAAAAAGAATTAACAATACAAAAACTTTAACATTGCATTGCCTTGGCCCAAATAAATTTCTGATATTTTTGAATCATCTCGCTATAATCTACACTGAAATCCGGTTCTATGCTATTTAAACTTTTAAACATAATATCTTTGGACAGGATGATCATATTTTCGTCAACTGTGTAATCATGAGGAACTCCTCCAATATATTTAAGACCCATCGCATTTATATTTGCTAAGCATGCGTTAATATAAAAATTACTATGTTAGAAGCATCGCATTTAGGTCAACCATTGAACAATAATTAACATTGTCAAAGTTGCATCAGAAATTTGGAGCTGCGACGCACGAGAAAAACACATACCTATACAGAGAGAGACAATCAGACCAAGGGATTTAAACTGGTAAATCTTTTGCGTCGGTGATTACAAATACGTAATATACGTCTAAAGATATAAGCCGAAGGTCAGGTTGCTGAACGACTTCTCATTTGCATAATCTATTATTTTATTTCTGAAGTCACCAAAATCTCGTTTACGTAGGTATATAAACACGAGACGAGATATGTATTCAGAGATTTGGTCCATACTTTAGTGTTTTACCTTCCAGTAAAAGTGTCCACGATCTCTCTCCTTTGTTCATTTCAGGAAAAGAATATGTTACTCAAATGAATAAAGGAGAGAGATAAGATGGCGCAGGTTTTATGTCTTGCCACTTGACTACACTACCCTCACATTCAGAGATATGCACAGTGTTGTTGCCCGTTGAACTATCTCATTAGTTGTTGTTGACGATCCATTTCTTTTATCTACCACGCAGAACTATGCATTTCTAGCAGATGATATCATTTATTTTACTAAAGCTATCACTCGGGTAGGTCAATGTCTCTAAAGACTGTCAAATATGTTTTTTTTATGCCTGTTAGGTTAGCCTTTGACCACTATCTCATCTGATGGTAAGTGATGATGTGGTCGACGATGTTGTTCAGGCTAACCTAGAATTACTGGACAGCTGCCGGAACTCACCGTTAGGTGCTTGGCGACAGATTTTCTACTTGAGGGTGGTAGCTAGCTAGGCGGGCATTCGCAAAATGACCTATCACCATGCTATAACGAGTGCCGTCCTAAAATGATAACCGGGACCGACGGCTTAACGTGCCCTCCGAAGCACGGAAAAGGTTCTCAAGTCTTCTCTAAGGGTAGACGCACCTCAGTGGATAAAAAAACAGGTGCGATGAAACTTTGTGTTTGTTTTTGAAAATGTAATTTTATTATTAAAAAAATAGTGTTCATATATAAGACACCGCTCGCCTTTGTCACGCCAAGGTATGGAACTCTTCGTAGCATGGTACAAACGAACAACTACGACAGTAACTTCCAGTTTATCTAAAAGGAATCATGAAAAAATAAAAACATACATTTAAAATTAAAGTAATACACTACCCATAATTCCTTATACTCTTAAAAATCCATCATACTTCACCCCTAGCCACACGTATTGATCACCCTACATTATTTATTACTCTCCAATTATAAAGAACTATCTGTCTCAAGTATGATCTTCCAAAAGTTCTACTCTTTCTCTCTGATTCGCTCCAGTAACTACCTATGTTTTAGGGACACCCAACAACAAAGGTACCAGTTAATACGACTTTAATTAACGTGTTTCTAGCATTCACACATTCACTCAAGGCACATTTATTTGTTCGGAAAGTATAACATCAACATCCGGGAAAGCATCGTCGTTATAAGTTAACCAAGACCAGTTCCCCCTGTATATGTATCTAGTATGGTTGTGTTACACTCTACTCACACAATGAAGACCAGTCAGTCTTTCATCCGTCAACTGCAAACCTCTTTCATATATACTCATATATATTACATAAATACTTACTATAAATATCAAAATACATCTAAACATTCTAACATCCACTTGTTCTTTGCTCACTGAAGAGCAATAATTTCAATAAAAGCATATACATAATACATTTTAATTCTCTAATACTTTTTAAACTTTCTTTAATAGGTTTACAGTTACGAATGTAAAGAAAAAAGTAAATATTTTAATTTATTAAATTATCTTATCTACACATAAAGCCTGAGTATGGAAGAAATATACATAAAAATACTATGTTAATTAAAAGCCGATAATTAAATATTACGCAGACTACTATAAAAGGTAGACCGCGATTTATAAATAAAATTATAGACATAAAAATATAAATCAAATTAATAGCTGATGCGTCCCTTACCGTGTGAATAAATTAATTAACAACTAAGATATGTATCACCAAAAAAATCAAAACACCAATATACACTAAACTACGGCGATTAAGATAAAGTAAGTATAGCCTTTCAGATATTTTATCAAAATTGAATTATTATACATAATTATGTATAAAAGGTATATTAAATAACCGATTAATGCATATCATACTAAATAAGAAACATGATTTATAAACAATATAAAGAGAACATAAATTATTAATGGCCAGATGCTTACCTACTCTGTAACTAAGCTAAGTAACAACTTCGGCCATTTATGACATGTTAATAATATTTAATAATAATAAGTATCACATAAAAACACAAAATAAAAAAAAACATTTAATTTTGCTTTCGCTTATGTGCTTGGACCAAACACCAAATGCATAAAAAGTGCATTGTTCTCGCTGAGGTGACGTCTCTGCTCGCTTGAATAGTGATGCACCTGAGGTTTATATCGACGGAGCTAGCTTACAATCATAACATTCATTAATCAAAACATGTTTTAAAATGTCATTACTAAATATTATACAGTGAATAATTGTATGATTACTATTTTAATTTGCTTACACATGCTTATTATAAAAATTTAAATTTATTTACTGTTATCTACTTACTTAGAATATAAAAAATACACCATAATTTAATCTGCCTTCATTAAATAAATAAACATAGAAATCATATCTGATTGTATACATATATATTTAAACACTATTTATCTATTACAGCCACCGTGGACGTAACAAACCATAAATAAAGTGAGAGAAAACATGTTATAAATTTAAATAAGTCACGACCCACAATATAATATATTTAACTAAATAGTTAAATTAAAAAAAATAAAAAATAAAAAAAAAACCTATATGACTTACCTACCTATTAGCACACTATCATAATAATGGATTGCATATATAATTTATTATCATTTATATCTACATGTTTGTTCCGAATCTTTACCACACCTAAACTTTTCTCATACAATACTAAATAAATATTCTTTTAAAATGTTATTCTCAAAGGTAATTTCTTACCACGGCCATCACTAGTACGAAATGGTAGAAAGAGATAGCATGTCACAATCTAGACGAGACGTATTGTTATGATATGAGTAATGACTCAAGATAATAAACTAACTACCTGCCTACCCACTTTAATGAAAATAGTGTAATTTTTAACAATTTTGTTTATTCAATTGTTATTGTTTTGGCATTTATGCAAATAATAGTCATTGTGATATTTATATTAATTAGGTATAAAAGTAACTCTTTCTTTATATACGTTACTATTTTGTTTTGTTGCTAAGATGTTTATTATGTAAGGACATATTCTGTAACGTAAGTCATATCCATTTTATAATACTTTTTTATATATATTTTTATTTGTACGTGTACATAGAAGTGTATAACATAGAACGTAGTGTATTATGTTCTATGCTCAACGCCTAAGTATATAAGTACTGGGTCAGGTCCAGAAAGAGGAATCGTAGTAGCTGTAACACAGGGAATCCTAGCACAGCTACTAACGACCCTACTAGTGTTAAGATATTTAAAAGTTTATTTTGGCATTATTTTTGTTAACACTTGTGTAACATTTAATTGAAATAAATATATTTTATTATTATTATTATTATTATTTCATCTTCTCTGCTATTCCTCCCATTACGTGTCATCATCATCATCGACAGCCGGAAGAAGTCCACTTGTGTACAAATGCTTCCCTCATTAGGGGGGAGTAGGTAATCCCCACGCTTAGCAGGCTTCTTAGGGATCGCAGTTGATCAGAAGGCGCTGCTGCCCTCTTTGGTATTTTGCCCGACGTCGCTTATTATGACGTACGACTCAGGAAGATACCCCGGCACGCCATTATATGTAACGTAGAGAAAAGGCATTTTGTTATCATTTATGGGCAAGCATTTGATTGACCGCAGTCATATTGTTAATATGCAGCTGGAAAAGAGCAAAATTATCTGTCCTCTGATCGGTACGGATGACATTTCCGGGCTACGGTGCATCACTAAACGGAATAAAAGCATTGCTTGACTCAGCATAGCATGTCACGCGGTAAATCACCATAAAGAGAAGCAAGGGGGCTGACGTGATGGATTGAAAAGAAAGATCGCATCCCATCTCAATCAGACTTGATTCTCCATATCCGCTGGGCTCCTTCATGGCAGCGGTCGGGGGGAACATAGAGATTGATTTGATCATACTGAACAAATCCAATCAACAGTGAAGAAACTGAAACGAAGTATTTGTCTGTCATTGGAAAGTTGTGGCGGTAGGTTTTGTGTTCCACAGTCCATACATGTCTGGTGAAACGTGGAAGTTTAGAAACCTCCCCCTACCCGTTCTGGGAAATAACGGCGTAATGATATTATGTTGTCATTTTGTACCTACTTGACCAGTGAACGGAAGTTTTGGAAGGGGAAGACCTCGAACCGGCGAACGTTCCGAAATTAGATCGAAGACGTACTGAAAAAAAAAGGCCAGTGGCCCAACTCCCACCTTTTAAAAACTATTGTGGAAACCAACGTCATTATTTCAAACTTAAAATATTGATACTAAGAATAAAATGAAACTAAATGTTCATATAGCGCTATCTCTATCGCACAAACGTCTGGATTCAGTTCATGCAGCCCGCTCTCACGTTGAAGTTCTGATGTAAGTTTACTATAGTGACATGTGGTAGTGCAAATTAAAATAATTGTTAATGTAAGGTTAAAAAAAGACTGAATTAAGAGATGGGAGTAGGCCCCCATGTCAAGAGTACCCTAAACCGACGCTTATGTATGAAAAGATTGATGAGTGAAGCGAGAGATGTTAGGATCGTAGTAAATTGAAATCCGTGGTCTCTGCCTACCCCTACGGGAAAGAGGCGTGATTTTATGTATGTATGTACTATGTATGTTGACCAGATATTTTGAAATAAGTACATTCGTTCAAACAGCATTTCAAATGTTACCAACAGTGTCTAGCACGTAAGGTGTAGAAGAGTATTATAAAAAAGTAGGTTTAATTGCGGAATAAACATATGGTGTTAAAATGTTTAGTACATGAAGTATATACGTGTCTATTTATATCGCATATATATGTTATAAAAATAACTGTACACGTAATAACTGTTAATTAATCGGTGACTTTAAATGACCTGTGAACAAAATGCAAAGTACAGTACAATATAGCGGTAATTAGTATATCGATATCACCACTATTTACATACCTCATTTTATTACTCTACTATAGTTGCCCGCCCCGGCTTTGCACGGGTATTTAACAAAAAATATAAACTGAATCACATAAAAAGTTTTTTTTTAATATTGTTATGTTTGCAATAACGCTTGCTATGCGGATTACATTACAAAATTACAAATATACTATAGGAAAAATTTAATCTATCCAAATACGACAGCTAAAGAACGATAGGAAATATTTCAGTTATGACGT
This sequence comes from Plagodis pulveraria, assembly GCA_963890685.1. NCBI lineage: Eukaryota > Metazoa > Arthropoda > Insecta > Lepidoptera > Geometridae > Plagodis > Plagodis pulveraria. The sequence goes on from OY982950.1 coordinate 11,993,781, forward strand.
CATGTCATGTTAGCTCAATGGACGTGGGTTTGAATCCCGCACATGACTTATGTTTTTCCTATCGTATATTTATAACATAAAAAGTAGTTATTGTGACATAACTGTAATAGTTATATGGTATTGCGGACTTTTTTTGTAGATATTGAAGTCCTCTATAAAATTGCAGTACATGACTTTGGTCTATTGTCAACAACGCTTTTTTACGCGCACCCAACCTAGGTTACATCATCTATTATCGAAGTTTTCATATATATACGGATCCCTAAGTTTTTGAAAATATCCTATAGCCTATGTTCATCAGGGCTAGTGTAGGATTCTAATGGTGAAATAATTTTTCAAATTGTTCCAGTAGTTTTTAAGTTTGTTCGTTACATACAAACATACAAATCTTTCCTTTTTACAATATTAGTATAGCTATACCTAAATACATTTTATATGGCTGTTGAGATAAAGATGATTACATCATTAGTCATTTACATTTAGTCATATTATATTCATCGTAGTAAATTTTGTGAAATACTAGTATTATCTATCACGCTATCGGAGTGGTACGATATTTCGTCAATGTACCATTTTCTGTGTTATATCTGTATTTATGGAAATTTTAATTGCATCATCCTATTACTATTAATAACACAATATGTTGGAGCTGTACACGTTTTCCTTTTTTCAATCTACGCTATTCTACGATTATTATTTTTTTTTATGCCTTGATTGGTTAGCCTTTGACCACTATCTCACCTGATGGTAAGTGATGATGTCGTCAAAGATGTTGTTCAGGCTAACCTAGAAGTACTGGCTCTCAAGGACAGCTGCCGGAACACACCGTTAGGTGCTTGGCGACAGATTTTCTGCTTGAGGGTGGTAGCTAGCCAGGCGGGCATTCGCAAAATGCCCTACAACCATGCTATAACGACTGCCATCCTAAGACAACAACAGGGACCTACGGCTTAACGTGCTCTCCGAAGCACGGAAACGCTCAGTAGTAATGTCACTAGCGGTCACCCATCCAACTCATGACCGCGGGCGACGTTGCTTAACTTTGCTGATCGGTTGAGAACAGCTAAGTAAACTTCGCTACGAGCGCTTCAAAACATAAAATCGCTGTTTTTGTTAAACTTTTCAATTTCGCACTAAAGCACTTGTGATGGAAGCCCTTTTTGTGCAGTCACTACAGCAGAAAATCAAATAATAGTTAGAAGAAGCTTCGTACGTCAATTCTTCAGTAATATTCAAAATCATTCAATGAGGTAAATAAGGCCGATAAGACGATATGATCCTATGTAAGAGTGAAATATTAAGTTATACCTCAGGGTGGGCGGTACCCAGTTTGACTTGAGTCATACAACCAACCAGATATAATGTCATATATGTGTCATAAATGCGTTACAAAGTTGAGATCGGTCTTATGGTGCAGTTTTGACGTTTAATATTATGATACATCTGTCAAAAAAGCATCTAATGATTAATCTCATTCTTGTAGGCGTCGTTGATTTGATTAGAATGATGCTACATCCGGAGAAGTTACTTAATTCATATTATGACTTAAGATAAAAAAAAAAAAACTATTTCCCCAATCGTAAATGAGTGTGGGAGATGTGGCGTATACCCCCAATTCAGAGCTCGACCATCGGTCTCGCAAGATACGAACACGGGAGCACGAAGATTAAACTTTATTTATTATTTTTATTACGGCTATAATTAATTCAACCAAAACAAAAGGGTCAAATTCGGAATATTAGTAATAATTTTTAGCAAAAAAAAAACAGCGCTTGATTGTTGTCGCGAGTAGAACTTTATTATTTGTTGTTTTGTTAGTGGACCATGGGAAAATATTTTTTCTGTGGCCCACCTGCACTGTTGATGCTTGAATGAATTAACGTTTTTATAATAGAGCACAAACTATTTGGGTAAAACGCACATGTTTCGCCTGGACATCGTATAAACGTCGAGGCGATGCCGATACGGCGTTGATTAGTGTGCGTTACCCTAGTTAGGTATATAGTTCCAAACAGAGAATCTGCTTGAGTTAGGGCGATATCGATATGGTGCCGGATGGATTAGTGTGCGCGTACCATAAAACGTAGATTAAATTTCATCAATCATTTGTGTGGGGGTCAATTAAATCTATTACTTTTTGTTTTTATTGTTGTATGTCCTAGCAATTATTGGTTCTTATAATTTTAACAGGCCGCATCTATTACGGTTAAAAAAACAGCGCTTACAGGCTCATATATATTTGGCAGACGGACAGTGGTGGTAGCGTGGGCTTAAAAATGAGGTCCCATTTTCAGGAGAGCCAGTAATAGATTTTATTTGTAATCTGTTCTAACTTTTTACGGTCGTCTTCAAATTTAATTGTGCCGTCTTAGGTAATTGTGTGTTGTGGTTTTATAATAAAGTTCCCGAAAATATTACAACGCTCACAGAAGGGAAATTCAAGTTGCACGTGAAAAACATTTAGATTAAGAAATCCTACTACTCAGTTTGTGATAAAGATTACTTAAGCGACAAAAATGCTTGGACAATTTTACCTCTGCCAAGCTATCACCTGTCACGTAATTTAAACAAAAATTATAATAATTTAATGATACACAATACAATACAATACAATACAAAACACTTTATTGTACACCAATAGAAAAATGCAATAAAACAGAAATATATAGTCAGTATGTAACACATTGTTAAAAGACGTTTAAAAGTGTCTTGTCGCAGTGGCTCTATATACATTTTTTTCCTCAACGTGTGTAGAATATTTCAATATTAAAATTTGTAATTGACCATAAGAGCATCGTAGACGCCTACATTAAATAAATATTTTTGACTAAGAATACCCAGCGGTTTTAAATATATCGTGTCCTTTACATTGAATAAATATGTTTAGTTGTGCTTTATGTTACTAATATTTTACGTGTTAACCTTATTGCATAGTGTAAGCAACAATACAAATAAAAAATTATACTTAATTCTATTGAAAAGGACTTACAGTGTTGCAATTTCGTGTAACTATAGATTACTTATTGAAATTGATGGTATTTTAGCAACTCATTTTCATATTGTCAAAACGTTAGTCTTATGCTGGTTAGCTATTACAAATAATTAATTTTAAAATAGGTTTGGATATGAGATATAAAATTAAAACAATTAATGTTATTATTACTACATATTGTACGTCGTGCTTTTTGAACCAGCGTAATTATTATATTATAATTCAACGTATTAAACAGTCAATAAAACTGTGTTAATTATTTAAGTTCTCAAAAGTAATCATCATTACTTAATGTGTCTGTCGTTCCCAATAGATGTATATTTCTTCTATTAATACTCCTAGCATTTATATTAATTTATTCAGCTTTTGCACTATACATGAAGTCTTGAAAACCTTGCACTTATCAATGTAAAAAATATCTTAAAGTAACACTATAATCTCTTTTTATTAACAGTCTTACAAACTATGTGCTTATACATTTAGTAATTATGTTTAATTATCAATTTATTTATAAACAACCAATCAATAAAATAAAATATAACTCAAGACTTAATCAACACTTTCATTAAAAAAATATTGTTTTTTATATTGCTATTTTTTATATTATCTCAGACCACAATCGCAGCTGATGGTAAGTGATGATGTGGTCGAAGGTGCTTAACAGGCTTAACCAATAATTACTGGCTCTCAAGGACAGATGCCGGAACACACCGTTAGGTGCTTGGCGACAGATTTTCTACTTGAGGGTGGTCGCTAGACAGGCGGGCATTCGCAAAATGCCCTTCCACCATGCATGCATGTACAGTCGCCTGCGATAAGAAGTATACACATTGTAATTTTCAAAATTGTGGCAAAGAGTTCTGTTTTTCCTTTTGTAATCAGAAGTATCTTAAAATCAAAGGATAATATGAATACTTCTACTCAGGTTAATGTTAACTTCGATTAATAATAACTTAGCGACAACACATTATTTTGAAAATTACGAAGTGTATACTTCTTATTGCAGGCGACTGTACATAGAAGAAACATACATTTAGCGCCAATTACAAATATTTAATTGGGAATTGGCAGAAATATTAAATTATGATTTCTGCTAGTAAATTAAACTATTTTAATAGTGATAATACAGATGTAGCTGCAACAACTTTTTCTGTTTGGAATTTTATCTAGTGTTTTTCACCAGCTGTAGGTATCTTCACTGTCGTCGATTTTATTGAGTATCTCTAATTGGAGGTTTATACATGAGGTCCAAATTTTCCCGTTAAAATGATTTTGGGATTATACTATTGTCACGCAATTATGTGGTTATTTTATTGAGGGTTAGAAACTGGCAGCGTCTCTTTATAAAGACATGGTAAATTATCTATGTTAAAACCCTTAATCAGAATCAGAGATCTAATGTAAGGTTCTAAATTATTCCATAATATTGACATACTTTATATTCCAAAAGTAAAAAAATTGTATGTATTTTTTCAGTAACCCTCATCATGATTGATGATTTGTTAACAACGATCATGCGTTGTTGCAATAATAATAATAATGATAAATACTTTATTTTTCTTAAAAGAAAAGATGTTAATGACCGTTAAATCTACCTTTTTTCACAAATAATTTCAAGCAGTCCGGAAAGTACTGTAAGGATTTTTTAACGATAGGGATATTTTAAATTTTAATTTACCAATCGAAAGAGCATGAAATACGGATATTATACATATATGCAATTGTATATTTGTATAATATATAATATATAATAATATAATAATGATGCTGCCAGCATGCTGGGCACACTGCCAACTGGTAGTGGGCTGGAGTAATTTGATAATAAAATATCGTAATTACAAAATATTAATATTAATAGGTAAAAAATAGGTATTTTTACCTTTTGATGTTATAATATTTGAAATCATACCTAGTTATTGCAACTCTATGGAAGTTAATCCTGTAAAAATATACAATACTAGCTGTGCCCCGCGGTTTCACCCGCGTGGTGATGGATGATGATGATAAAAAGTATGAAATGTGTTAATCCAGCATCCTTATCTACCTCTATGCCATATATTTGTGTATAAGATTTATACATCGCTTACGCAAATATGATCATATCTCTGGTTTCCGTAATAAGCTCAAGTGGCTCCCTTTTCGTCGTCGCCGGAATGCTCATATAATATTATCTCTCCTTTACAGTATTCTGTTCAACCCTTTAGCCCCGCGCTACATCAAGGAACAATTTAAATTTCTTCTTTCTATCCATTCTCTGTCGTTACGGTCATTAGAAAACTTAACGCTACAACAACCTGCTACTAAAATTACTTTCAACTTCTATTAATTTGCATTTAAATCTTTTAAGGATCAAGTCAAAAACTATTATGTCTTGCTCTAAATTTCTATAATAATGGACACTGTGGTACAAACATCCTTTTTTTAATTCAATTGTGTTTAATATGTATAAAATTGTATATGTGTATATATTCCATTATATCTATATGTTTATATAATATATGTGGTTTTTGTCTATTTATTATAATAATATTAGTATTTATATTAAAATCTAATTTCTATAGATGTGTATTAATCTATTCACATATAAGTTTTTGGCTCATTCGTTAATAATTTGGTAACATCAGTTATAATTATGTATAGAATTATTAAAAATACTTTGACTATATCTCTTATTGATAGGTTGTCTGGAAGAGATCGCTATGAACGATAAGACCGCCCTTTTTGATTCGATTGATACACTTGGTTTTAAGTTATTTTTTAGTAATAAGTTTGTTATTATAGTATCTTCAATAAAGAGTTATCGATCTATATATCTATCATACCCAATGTCATCAAAATCGATCCAGCCGTTTGAGCTTGAAGAAGTAATAAAAATACAAACACACTCACATACGTTCGAATTTTTAGTTTGAAAAGGGTCGGAAATTTGTTACTACCGAATATGCATAGGTTTTTTTTTTAAGTATTTATGGTTTACTATTTTGGCGATAATGGCTTACACATAAAAGATAGATATATGCTATTGCAGGCTTTTTTGTAGGAAAATTTAAGATAAACAATTCCGTTATACATTATGTTCGTGTGACACTAAAGGTTTTTGCAGCGCACGCCAGAATAGGTCGCATATAGCTGATATTTTTCTTACTTACTTGACAATTATCGTTATATTTTCGATAATTCACACAATATCTTTATAAATTATAGCCTATGTGTTATTCTGATGTATAAGCTATATTACTGTAAAGTTTCATTAAAATCCATTCAGCAGTTTTTGCGTGAAAGAGTAACAAACATCCATCCATCCTTACAAACTTTCGCGTTTATAATATTAAGTAGGATATATACAATAGGGGCAAAAGTACGAAATTTAATTTGGCCAGGCGGCGGCATTGTGGCGCTTGGCGGGCGGCGTCAGTAACATTATGTGAGCCGCGCGCGACTGCCTTCGGCTGGACTCGTGGAACGTCGCGTGTCAGTCGAGCCTCCACGTCGCCGCGCCGCGTCGGCGGGCGTCGCGCTGTGATCGCGCCATCGACATCGACCGCCCCCCGAGCCCCCGGCCAACACCCGCTGACGCTCACCCGATACATTCCTCACTCTTCATATCGGCTCAGTCAGTCACATACTTCCTCCAGCGGAGAGAGCACGTCTCCTTGCCGAAAAAAATCTAACATTACTCGATATCCTGTGCACTATAGACGATCGCGCCGGTTAAAAACAAACGCCCAAATATTTTGGCTTTGGTCAACGAACTGTGAAGTGGTAGCTCTTGATTCCAATACGGTGTGACTATGCAAAGGACTTGAATTTAATTTTGCTAGTTTGAAACTCAAAGCTTCTTTGAATATAGTTATCGGACAATACAGTGATGTCAGCAATTACAGTCACCACAACGCTCACAAATGGGCATGTTAATGGAAAACTGGAAAATGGATTGAATGGTTACAGAAAAAACGGATACGCGAAACCACCACCCATTGATGTACCGGTAAGTACATACGGTGTTATTTGTTTAGCTGCAGAACTAGTTTGTAAAATATTGAGAAATAGGTTATGTTTACATTGAATTCGAAAATATATGCAAATTATGTTAACAATATTGGCAAACAACAATCCGTCTCTAGTACAAGTGAAAGTTATCACCTACCCACATACTTCACAGTAGGAATCGCTGGGTCGTATAAGTATGGAAAGTAGCATGAGCTTAGCATATTTAAGTCACCTAAGATTTTAATTAGCTGAAAAACATTGGACCGGTTCTACACATGACACGGAAGCAAGCTATGGTAGAAACACAGGCATTCAGTAAAAGCTATACGATGCCTTAAGAGGAAACTTGAGGAAGTGGTTACTGATACGTCAATGAACTGGTTTTATGACGATATTTACACGCGTATTTGACGTCAAAACGAACTGTTACGGAAAAAAAGCTTCATTCACTACACACAATGATATCGGTAAAACCCGGATAATTATATTAATTTAAATTATACCTGTAGCTCGAAGAATTGCGCTAATAATGTTCATTAACAAACGAAATAATGGTTAATCCATTAAATAGACAGACAAATTGAAAGTAATTAATTTTTCTGCGAAAAATAATTATAGTACAAACAAATAAATAACGAATATAAGTAACAAATAATGTATTATCGCTACTCGTTTAATTCCCAGAAAGTATATAAAAATTCGCATGTTTAGGAGGTATCTAAACATGCTTATTTTGATATACTTTCTGGGAATGCCTATACCTAACCCTCCGAGGACATAAAGATGGGATGAGATGATATATTTTTTGTATGTAGTAATCACCTTTTATACCACTATACAACGCGGTGGAAATCAAACAGTTGAAAGAGGAAGACCTCGTCAAACATACAATAATTTAGACCAGATTGAATACGTTTTGGAAAAATGATCAGGCCTTGAATACCCATAACTGTGTAGAATGTGATTATTGAATGAAGCAAGAGATAAATCCTAAGATCGTAACAAAAACACGTGGACTATGCCTTCCCCCCGACGAACAGGCGTGAGGTTATTGTGCGTCTGATATTATATAAATCTATTGACTTGTTCATAAACAGGATTGCCGTTATGCGGATCTTGTGATCTTTGTAGACAAAGTGCACGGCATTCAAAAGCGAGCAACAGCATAAATCAATAAGTCTCCGACCCTTGACCCGTCCTTTCTGACAGGAATAACAACACATTCAATTTTACATATGTGATTTATATTTAAGCTTTATTATAGTCTTGCCAAGCGCAAAAAAAATTGCATTATTAGAAAGTAGTTTATTTTACTCAACCTCAATTGGTCGCCTGGCTTTGTTATACCAATAATCGAACGATCATGAATGATTCTAGAGCATTGGTTCCTAACCTTTTCGGAATTTTTACCCCTACTGCTTGTTAAAGAAACTGATATTGGCCCTAATTCAAAATTATATAAGTATAAAATACAAGTAAGTAAACTATCTTTATTCATAAAAAATGCACACTGACAATACCACTTTGTTAATAATATTTATTTTTTTTTCCCTGCCATCATTTTATTTTAATCATAATCTATTTCTGTCTATTCATCTATTTTAGGTACCACCTCTGTTACCCCCATAGAATATCTATTTTACCCCTGCAGGGGTAATTACCCCCAGGTTCGGAACCACTGTTCTAGAGGCTATTAGTTAATTTCAGTAGCTTAACGATCGGTGATAAGAGCGGACAATATCTTTGTTGAGCAATTCTATTCTCGAGAGCATTCTCTCGGGCTGTGTTCTTGAAAGTTCAATGCAAATGTGATCTGCTGTGCTTGGGTGGCCAGAAGCTAGTTACAAAACCACACGATTTGCATTCTTTGTAAAATCATAATTGAATTCTAAAGTACATTCTTTCCGTTCATTGCTGAAAGTTACTGGAGTTGTATTTCGAGTTTCTGAGCCTGTTTATGGTGTGACGTTTTGTATAACCTGTTGCTATAAAATGTGTTTCCGTGTGGTAAAAATAGCTGGCACGGGCAAGTTCGATTGCATGATGAAATATATGCCGTCATTCTGTAAATCATGATCTGGTTCCTAGTTTTGAAATTCGTTTACTTTCGTTATTATATATAATTTACCTCATTTTCATTTTTATTATATAGTTTAGTAGTAGTATTTTGTATATTTTTCACTTTTGCCATCCTTTACTTTTCAGTATTGTATTTATTAATTTTACCAATGAATAGGTAATAGCTTAAAATATAATTTGATATTAAATATTTGTGTTGATCTGCGTTGATACTATTATTTCGAAAATTATATAGTACGTGTATAAAATCACCAGCCTAGTTCCAGATTTTTATAACAGGCCATTATATTATGTTATTCAATTTAAAATCTGTCTGGTAAATCCTGAATATTACACATACGTTTTAACTGGGATGTGCTAATCAAAAGTCTTGATCATTTATTAAATTTAGGCGTGTACGACGCTTTTATGAAAGTCAATTACAAATTTTTATATTGAAATATTCTACATAGTACTGCCACGTTCAGCAAAAAAATGTATAGAGCCACTGCGAGTAGAACGGGCAAGACACTCAGGGCTATTCATTTTAAACGTCCTTTAATAAGTGTTACGAACGATATTATTGTTTAAAATACGTAGGTGATATTTGTCCAAGCATTTTTGTCGTTTAAGTAATCACAAACTGTTTAGCAGGATTTCTTAATCAACATGATTTCACGTATTTTCCTTCTGTGAGCATTGTATTATCTTTGGGAACTCTATTATAAAACCTCACACAATTACACAATAAGGATCTTTTATTTGTCTTTGCTGATCTAAAACCTGGTACCGCTTTTTATCCTTATTCCTAGTGTTGTAATTCTATGGCAAATTTCCCAATTTGAGTCGCCAGGACATTTCTGTCCACTTCTATCAGATTTGGTAGCTTGCGTAACCCAAATATCTGACTCACTAAGGCAGGTAAACTGTTTGTAGCGTTGCTTCAATGTCAATCCAAATGAGTGAATCACGATGGCTGAGAATGTTTTTTGCTTGCTATAGGATTTAGAAGGCCATCCATTCGATCTATTAACATAAAATTATTATAAGATAAGTAATATAACACGAGAATATCTACGAGTGTTTTCATTGGCTCCTTTTTCTTTGCTTTCACATTAGATGTTCAGTTTTATTTCTATAACACCAATCAATATTTTTTCTAATCTTGAAATTGCATACATATTATGACAGACTTATTTCAACATAAATAATTAATCCAAACAGAATGAATGATTTTCTGAAAGGAAACACATGTTGTGAAAAAGGACATACCATGTCCTATTATATCGATGTCTGAATATGTAATGTGACTAATCAAATGATGTGTTAACACCTATAATAAAATAAAAAATAACAGAATAGAACCCTGCGGTACCCCTAATACATTAGGAACCAGAAATTGTACTCCGCAGGGTTTTATTCTACTAATTTCTTCGAATTTTAAAGTTAATACCAGATTGTACATATTCAATCTGGTGTTAACACATCATTTGATTAGTCACATTATAGATATTCAGATATCGATATATTCTGGTCTCTCTCGCATCTGATGTATTTAAACGAACGTTATTAATATATCAGTCATCAGTGTCATCACATCATCACGGCAGAACGTTATCGATCACGTTTCCAGTCCCAGCTCCGATTTCGATTCTGAACTCGCAATGAGGGCCCCATTTATTCTTGATAAGGCCCTTATGACTTCGTTTTTATTTTTAACTCTTGTGTATAGCATGCCATAGTAAATTACACCCTCTTAAAATTGGCTTTACTATAAATATCTATTGAAGCTGTGAATACTTATTATATATAATTAGTATTCACAGCTTCATATATATTATACTATTACATATATATATTATACTATTATATATATATATTATACTATGTTCTCATGATCCATACAGATAAAATCAAAGCAAGCCAGTGTAAACAAAAAGGTTCTTTAAGCTTTTGATTTGCATTGCATGACAATAAATTTGGCAGAATTCTTTGAATGTATTTGACTCCACAATTTTGACATTTTCATACCCGATTTTTATCTCCAACTTTGTGCAAATTTAAATTAAAGTACAGTGTAAATATGCGTTACGCGTCAGATACACGAACTTATCAAGGAATTCAGACCTGTTTGAAGCACATTATAATATGAAATATATAAAGTTAGGTAAAGAATATTCTTCGAATCGGTGCTGTATCAATCAATCAATCAATCAATAATTTATTTGCAAAAAATACAATACTTTCATAATATTTACAATTAGATCTTATTTTTGTATTGACAATTGTATTCTGCCTGCAAGCAGGCGTGCAAATATTAGGTAAGTTTATACAAACTAACACAAATATAAAATAATAAAGTTAAAAATACAAATATAAAATACAATTAATAAAGTCAAGTTAGTTATTCAAATATTCGGACACATTATAAAAACATTTCTCTAACAGCCAATAAGTCAATATTATTGACTTATTGATTACTATTTATAATATGTAATGATAAATAGTAATCGCTTTACTGCATATACAGGGTTATTGGTAAAATGCTAACAAGGGTTGACTTCTGCTAGTCCTATGAAACATTTGGAGATGTTTTTTTTTGTTTTATTTTTATACTTTTTTAAATATTTTTTTTGTGTTATAATGCCTACCCTGAGCCAAGAGCGCCCGCCGCGGCAACACTGGACTGCGCCGTGGTCCCTTTGAATAGAGTTTTGAATATATACATCGAACAAAGTAATAAAAAATATGAAATAATACATTACAGGCACAAGAGACTTTTGACATCAGGTGGTCCTCGTGGTTATTCAGTCAAAATTTTTTAAACAAACAAAATCATCTCAAAATGTTACATAGGACTAGCAGAAGTCAACCCTAAGAGGTTGTTAGCATTTTACCAATAACCCTGTATAAATTCGTGGTCCCATAACACATACATACATATCCACCGTTATTCATTAGCATCGAATACAAAATCCAATTACTCAGTTCGACTTCCGTGAAGATTCATTGAATTGTAAACAACACACATCAACTGTTTCTGAGCTCAATCTTTATTCTGAGTTCTGAGTCAATGTTTACTACGAGAACTGTCTTCTGTATATAAGGCGTAATAAAAACGTGGAAAAAACTACAGAAAAAGAAAGGAAATTCGTTATTTTACAACAGCTTGATAAAGTTTTTATAACGTTCGAGCACTGCTATAAACATTTCTCGTTAGTTTCGATGCAAACACTGTTGACTGATCGTATGGAACTCAAAGTGATAAAGAGCACGTTTGCAATCATTTCACTAGTACTTACTTGAACGATCTGGCATAAGTTCTGATTTATGATATGAACAGAAAGTTTCAATTACTATTGGTGGTTATGTGGTATGACTAGCGTTACGACACGTGGGCAATTTGTTCTGACAATACGTATCAGGATTTCTTTGACTTTTACAGGAATCCCGAAAATTCTTTGAGTCAGTATTTTAGGGAAAAATACTAAATCTATCGAGGTTCACAAATTGTATTAAAATATTATCATTGATGAACTTCGACATTATACCCAAACACGCTTATCTTTATCTACTTAGACAATTCTTCTGTACTTGCGTGTGTCACTGAACTCCACCTAAAAGGCTGGACCGATTTCGGTGACATTTTGATGGGTTTGGTTTATTTTTTTCCCGGACGGTGGTGGTGGTGGTTGGTGTGTTTTTTTTTCAGGCAGGACTACGTCTATTGATTCATTTAGTAATTTTTTAATAACTTATTATAGAAATGAAAATGTGAATACCAAGCAAGTCAGATAATTATATATATTTTATTTAAAATTAAATTATTCATAGAAACACGCGTTACTTTGCGGGATATTTTAAAAAATAACAAATATTTTAATTATGTTTTAAGAAAACATAAATTTCATATTTTAGGAAAACACTTGAAAAATATAAACAGACAAAAAAAAAAAAAAAAATTATATAAAATATCTGGTAGTGGCAATTCCGCCTAATTTTCCTGCCACGCCAACGTCAATTATTTTTCCGGTTTGGCTACGTGGCATTCAAGCCGGCTTAGCAGGAAAATTAGGCGGAATTGTGATTACAAGTGTTTTTCTAAAATATAAATTCAATGTTTTCCTAAAAATATTTTTTAAATATTTAATATTATTATTGTGAATCCCCATGTACGAAGATCTATATACTTATAATAAAACTGTAACAGGTCCAATTCTGTACATAAGAGATATTTAGCAAAAAAAAATTTGAGAGCACTCTGTAGCTGATACTGATGCCAAAACTATATTTTTTTTTATTTTTGTCTGTCTGTCTGTCTGTCTGTCTGTCTGTCTGTCTGTCTGTATCCCGGCCGCGCATCACTCCAAAACTACTGAATGGAATTCAATGAAACTTAACACGATTTGAGTTCATACTACGAAGAAGGTTATTGTATACTTTTTATCCCGAAATTCAGCACGGTTCCCTCGGGAAAGGGGATGAAAGTCAAAATGTTACTTAGTTGTAATAAATGAACGCGTAGTCCGATTTTAATTATTCTTTTTGGTTAGAATAGTGATGAGTGAGCCCGGAACCCCATGGGCAGCCTGGCACCCCACGGGCAACCCAGCACCCCATGGGCTACTGAATGGAATTCAATGAAACTTAACACAATTTGAGTTCATACTACGAAAAAGGTTATTGTATACTTTTTATCCCGAAATTCAGCACGGTTCCCTCGGGAAAGGGGATGAAAGTCAAAATGTTACTTAGTTGTAATTTATGAACGTGTAGTCCGATTTTAATTATTCTTTTTTGTTAGAATAGTGATGAGTGAGCCCGGAACCCCATGGGCAGCCTGGCACCCCACGGGCAGCCCAGCACCCCATGGGCTACTGAATGAAATTCAATGAAACTTAACACGATTTGAGTTCATACCACGAAGAACGTTATTGTAAACTTTTTATCCCGAAATTCAGCACGGTTCCCTCGGGAAAGGGGATGAAAGTCAAAATGTACACTTAGTTGTAATTTATTAACGTGTAGTCCGATTTCAATTATTCTTTTTCGTTAGAATAATGATGAGTGAGCCCGGAACCCTATGGGCAGCCCCGCACCCCACGGGCAGCCCAGCACCCCATGGCCTACTGAATGGAATTCAATGAAACTTAACACGATCTGAGTTCATACCACGAAGAACGTTATTGTATACTTTTTATGCCGTAATTCAGCACGGTTCCCTCGGGAAAGGGGATGAAAGTCAAAATGTTACTTAGTTGTAATAAATGAACGCGTAGTCCGATTTCAATTATTCTTTTTTGTTAGAATAGTGATGAGTGAGCCCGGAACCCCATGGGCAGCCTGGCACCCCACGGGCAACCCAGCACACCATGGGCTACTGAATGGAATTCAATGAAACTTAACACGATTTGAGTTCATACTACGAAGAAGGTTATTGTATACTTTTTATCCCGAAATTCAGCACGGTTCCCTCGGGAAAGGGGATGAAAGTTAAAATGTTACTTAGTTGTAATTTATGAACGCGTAGTCCGATTTTAATTATTCTTTTTTGTTAGAATAGTGATGAGTGAGCCCGGAACCCCATGGGCAGCCCGGCACCCCACGGGCAGCCCAGCACCCCATGGGCTACTGAATGAAATTCAATGAAACTTAACACGATTTGAGTTCATACCACGAAGAACGTTATTGTATACTTTTTATCCCGAAATTCAGCACGGTTCCCTCGGGAAAGGGGATGAAAGTCAAAATGTACACTTAGTTGTAATTTATTAACGCGTAGTCCGATTTCAATTATTATTTTTCGTTAGAATAATGATGAGTGAGCCCGGAGCCCATGGGCAGCCCCGCACCCCACGGGCAGCCCAGCACCCCATGGGCTACTGAATGGAATTCAATGAAACTTAACACGATTTGAGTTCATACTACGAAGAAGGTTATTGTATACTTTTTATCCCGAAATTCAGCACGGTTCCCTCGGGAAAGGGGATGAAAGTTAAAATGTTACTTAGTTGTAATTTATGAACGCGTAGTCCGATTTTAATTATTCTTTTTTGTTAGAATAGTGATGAGTGAGCTCGGTACCCCATGGGCAGCCCGGCACCCCACGGGCAGCCCAGCACCCCATGGGCTACTGAATGAAATTCAATGAAACTTAACACGATCTGAGTTCATACCACGAAGAACGTTATTGTATACTTTTTATCCCGAAATTTAGCACGGTTCCTTCGGCAAAGGGGATGAAAGTCAAAATGTTACTTAGTTGTAGTTTATGAACGCGTAATCCAATTTCAATTATTCATTTTTTGTTAGGATAGTGACGAGCGAGCTCGGAACCCCACGGGCAGCCCGGCACCCCACGGGCCACCCGGCACCCCAAGGGCAGCCCGGCACCCACGGGCATCCCGACACCCCACGGGCATCCCGGCACCCCACGGGCAGCCCAGCACCCCATGGGCAGCTCGGCACCCCACGGGCATCTTGGCATCCTTATTTAGATTTGCCAGCTGGCTAAGATAACACTCTAAAATCTGGAACATTCGCCACAATCAATTTTGTTAACTATCTATCTTTTGCCGGATACATTTTAGGAACTGCGCAATGGAAGTGTACATATATGTACATATATTTTTGTTCTACCGCCAAACAAGGAGAACCTCGGCAAAAAGATATCGTTTTATAATCGAAATTCCAAAGAAACGCACAAAGTACCTACTTTGCTTCAACATTTATTGTGCGAACCGCGAAGGAACTGTCTGAGTTACTTAACTACTGTCTTCTGGAAAAACAAGCTAGGAGTTATCAAACCCAAAGTAAAAAGCTCCTTTCTGAGCTATGCTTTACTAAGAGTGCTTTACCACAGACCACAACGTTGCTTAATATGAGATAAACAGTGCTCAAATGTGAATAATTAGTTTGCAGGTACGGCAATCGCGTACGAAGTCGCGGGTACAGCTAGAACATAATAAGGATACTAAATTACTCTACTTTGTCTCAGTGAGGGATTAGGGAATATTTTTAACAATTAAATGATCGCCTACACCGTCCAGGCAAGCCTAGACGCTTTAAAACCTTGGAACGTTTGACCCTGTTTTAACGTGGGAACGATTGTGTAGGTCTAATCTGACGCCTTCTGAAAGTCTGACGATTATGATATTGACACATTTTAATACTGATTTGTAATTGTCTTAACTATATTTAATTGATTCTTATGATATCATTATACGTTATCGACATCGCTTCAATTAAAGCTGTTCAGTATCATTTGTATAGAACTCCACTAGAAACTACAACACACACTAAAAATACTGTATCGCAATCTTATCACCTCGACTCGGGCCTAAATTTCGTGTTGTCTTGAAAAGGTCGACGTTGATACGATGCCCAAACGATACGTCTGCGTTGTTCTTAATGTTCAATTGGATTTCATTGTCATATTTTTTTATTATGTATGGTAATTGTGTGTATTTTATTGGATGCATTATTGATCAGTGTTACGATACAACAATCAAAATAACGTCGTTCATTGTGCACAAGGTACACCTACGAGTTCCAACACCTCCGCAATGATTCAACATAAGTTTGCTTTCGTTTATTGTCTTGTTAAATTATTATATGTACTCGAATGTATGGCTGCCGGCTGCATCCGTTGTTTGTACTTCTTAAAAGAGAACGACGCTTGCGAGTAATTTGAAGAAACTTCACGAGATAGACGTTTCGTTTTTCCGCTATTTTCTTCTCCAAAACTCAGCAGAATCAAATATATATTAAAAATGTAAGAAAGAGTATAAGAATATCGGGGCTTTTATTATTTTGTTTCCTATTATAAAATCAGATCATCTGATCGTGGCGGTAGAACTGGGCATTTTTTGCGATTTTCAGTAACACTTTTTTTAATAATGCTAGAAGAAAAAGAAATGGCAGGGGCGTTTCTATAGCAAATCTAGATTTTATGTAAAAAATAATTGCTGTAGGGCCATTATTCAGGAAGAAAATAGGGGAATATATTTGTAAGGAGAATCGTAGGCCGACTTCCGCTCGACTTAATATTTTCAGTACCAGGATTTCTGATGTTCACAACCACAAAATCCAGAAAATAAGTTAAAAAATATATTTTTTTTCGTTGTACCGATACTGCATGCCTCTACACTTGCCTTTACTATTGGGTAATTTTATATTTATGAGGTTAAAAGAGTGATGTATAGAATGTATCAAATAAACTGGTACTCAAATCAACGGTGTAATAAACCTCCCCAATTCCATTAATCGTCATAACATCATTATAAATAAACATGTAGATATTCATCATCATAATTAAGGATACTTAATATTTTATCAACTCAACGATAACGTCTGCTAAACAATTAGCAATGACAAACATCCTAACAAAACAGTGACATAGCTGTGTGGATATCTAGCACTGCAATTTGTATTTCGCAATCATATAATTTACCAGTTCTATAGCTGATGCTCATTCGCTTGTAAACTGTACACGTTTTTTAATGTTTTCATTTTTGCAATAACGCATGCTCCGTATTACATTACAAAATTACGTGGGGAAATATTAATAGTCATCCCGCACATGACTATAATGTTTCTCTCGTAAATTTGCTATACACGTTTTGTTTAAGAAATTAATGCATACAAATCTTAGACAACACTTTACATTTAGATCCTCAGAAAATCTGATACTGTCATTAACCGCTTCTAAAACATCATTTTAAAGCGTTTCATTTACTTTTGAACCCGCACATTTATGGAATGCACTCCCAGTAACTAAAAGAAAGGCCCAAACATTTAATTAAACATCAATTCAGATCTTTTTATCTGGCTCAATAATTAATCAAAGTTTTCTTATGGCTGTCACCTATTGTCATACTTTGTTTCTATACCAACAATATTAAGTAATATATAATATTATATTTCCTTTATATCTATACACTATATTCTCTATAAATTTACACCACCTATCTGTTTTTATTCCTCACATATATTTATTCTTTATTCTAAGGTTGACTGGTAGAGATCGCTTTAAGTGATAAGTCCAAGGATTCTTTATATGTGTTTTATAACATTTGTGTGTACAATAAAGATTTTTTGTATTGTATTGTACATTTAACAGATTACATTTTATACGACTGATACTCGTAATTGCTTGTATTTCTTTAAGTGTATGATGTGAACCTACCGAATCCGGATCACGCTGAGATTCGTTTTAGTTTGACCCTAGAATAAACGCCTGTTAGTAATCTATGCGAAGCGAAGCAATGTGGCAACTGGCAACGTGTCTCATCGTGACGTGAAGCATCACGCCACTTCATTATCACCGGTTGCCGGCAACGGAGCCGGTGAACCTTGACATCGCTCTACATCGCGATCCGGTTCGTTATATAAAACAAAACTTACTATATACTCGTACTTTCCACGCTTTTGGTCAATGGTCTTTAGATAATATTATTTTGGGGTATTTCGTGAACCTTGACAAGTCGAAGTTCGTTGTATGATTGAAATTATCAATCATTAAACCTTGAACGTTGAACTCGTTACCTAACCTACATATTTCCTGCCTTAGAAACTCGTAGATGTCGGTTAGGTAACGTTCCATTCAATTTTAAATCGAGATAGCACCAATTTAGATGACGACTAAATATGCTTATAACTACCCGCAATTGCACAGAATAAATGAAATTATAGGATAATCATTTTGAAATGTTATACAAATTTCGAATTTTGTACAAACAAAATAAAATCTTATGCAAGTACTTAATTTTAGTTTAGCTTGCGGTGCATAACAGAATTATGTACATTGTCAGACAATAAACTCTCGTGAAATGTTATGCATTATTAGTTGTCGAGTAATCATAATATTATTTATTACATTACCTGGCATCTTAATGCTAATTTCTGTGAACATCACAGTTGAATGCACTCATATCATACACCTAAATATTGCTGACAATATTCTGAGCTGAATACCTTTAAAACTTAGATTTTGAAATAATTAATATTAATTACTACATATTATTATGTCTAAAGGTCATTCGTATCATTAACTATCAATCTATTGGGAAGCGCTAGAGAAGTTTATTTATACTCTTATATGAACGAGTAAGCTTTAACACGAATATCTCCTTTTTCCAGTCATTATGTATGGCGGCACCGTTCAGCACAGACCCCATGGCAATAGCAGAGCGGGAGCGCGTACACTACGGAAGAATCCCACGAAGTGCCGCGCTGGCCGGCACTGCGGGCCGAAAGGTTCGCGTCTACTCAGATGGCATCTACGATATGTTCCACCAAGGACACGCGCGGCAGCTGCAACAAGCAAAGAACGTATTCCCCAACGTTTACCTTATTGTAGGAGGTGAGTTATAATAATATAATAAACATGTAACTAGATTAATACTGGCGCAGTCGGTAGGATAATTGTGTACTACAATATTTTCACAAACTCTTCTGGTTGTTTATAGAAAGAGCGCACACCATCATACAAACCTTATCGTTAATATAAGATATCTTTGTTGTTGACATATTCTCCGTGTTATCTTTTTGAATAAACTCACGATCAAATAAACCCAGAGATACAGTCACAGAATACCTACAAGAGATACAGATAATTATTGAAATGATTTCGCTATTTGCATATTCACGTATCATAAGGTGTGACACTGTCTTGCACAGATTAACATTTGCGTTTAAATAAAAAGTCAACATATTTATGTCTAATCTTAACAAAAAAAATAAAAGTCTTTTTTTATCTAGTGATAATTCCGAATAAATGTCTTGCTAACCGCGTCGGAATTGTCTCTGGATATAATATTTTAAATATTTCTCTAAAATATTGATTTAATATATTCTTTAACTCGTTAAATAACGACTGTATCTATTAATTTATTATATTTTTACCGCAAATTAAAACCATTAGAAGGGCCTATTGATAGCTATGATATGATATCCTGTAAATTATGCTATCCTTCGACATCGGCACGCACATTGATATCAACAGTAATTAACATTTTGACATTATCTTGTACGCTTCATTTATACTTAATATGGGGAAAATACGTTAATTTACATTTTAACTGGGTTTAGTACTGATAATATAGTTTCGTAAAACACCATTTTTTTACACAGTATACCTACTTACATATGAGGCAATATAATGTCAAGATTTGTTACAAAACCCAGAGAAATGCGATGAACGACGGAAATCTAAATTGTCGACCACTTGTGTCATCCGCTAGTACCCTAGTTGTCATATCCTCTATGTCCATAGCCTGGGTATTATACGTACGTGGTTTTCTTTCTCAGAATATTATAACGCAGTACTGTAAATATGGACTTATAACATCATCCGCTTGAATCACTGAATCAATTTCAAACCATGTGAGTGTGAACGACCGCATTGAAGAGGCTCTTGAAAAAATTTTCAATCGAAATTCAAATCGTATACGATTACGATTAGTAGTATTACGATTTTAGTGTGACCCTCTTCAATAAAAAATATTTTTTCGAATGTAACCCTCAATGTATGTTCGTACCAAACTGGTTGTTTGGAATTCCGTTAATTTGTTTGATAATAAAATAATGAATAAGCCAGGGAATGCGGTACTTTACTTGCTTTTACTCACATGTGTACATACTCGATAACAGCAATTCTGTAATTGGACGAGGCACCGTCGTATGATCGATAGTAGGAATTTCAACATGTGTTTCGCATTTATTGATATGTTGTCTATGCAAGTAATAAATGTTAAATAATTTATCACTTGATGATAACAAATATTTTAAGAAAACATTAAATTAATACTTTAATAAAAAACTTAAATAATATATCTAGTGACAATTACGCCTAATTTTTCTGTTAAGCCGACGTGACGTCACAAACGCCACGCAGCCATATCGGGAGAATTTTCGACGCTATTGTCACTAGATATATTTTTATATTTTTATGGGTTTTATTAAAGTATTTGTAGTCATTAAATATGGATGTCCGCAAAGTAACGCCTGAATCTATTCATTATCACTAATTTGTGCGTCACCCACTATCAGCTAGGACCAGGACGCGCTTACGTTGTAGAATGGCCTTGATTATTTGATTTGATAAAGTTAATCAGAACGGCACTCAATCCTTTAGGGTCAGTGAGATAAAATGATTTCCTTGCACACCTTGCACCTATCATTTGATTGTTTTTATCAACGAAATGTGGCCAATGACGATAATAACGTTTTAACTTGTAACCGTGTAAAATTTTATATTATCTAAAATCTTCATTAGCACGCGTGTATATCTAATTAGTCGATAAATTATTGTATTCAGTATCTGCTTAATCCGTATAAAATATATCGTCATTATAGCAGAATGTATATTCACCTGCCTTAACTACGTACTAACCAAGGTGTTTTTAAGATATGTAAACCGTAAAATAATGATGTCTGTCATTTTTTTTTTTAAGAATGATAGGCAAGCATTTGGCCGCTATCTCACCGGATGGAAAGTGACGATGCGGCCGAAGATGTAGCATACTTGCCTAGAAGATACCTATTGACTCTAGACTTGAAGACTCCCAAATTATACTGTTCGGGAAACAAAGACGCGGGCAATGAGTGCCACTCAATGAGTTCGACACACACAAATGATGTAAAAGTTTATGAAAAATAATGATGTCAAAATATTATGTAGGAATTTGATAGTTTTTGATAAATAGGGAACCAATATAATATACAATGCCCAAAAATTCAAAACTCATTGTGTAATTGGACGATGGTAATGATAGTGAATTTCAGTCAGTCGTTACTTCATCCATAAGTTCTTCTTTTGTAGGGTAGGGTGTGTGTGTGTATTTTTTTGAAAATTTAATAAATTTATAACGTGTATATTTATTATACAACACTCATAAAATATTTCGCAATAGTGTAAAAATGTTAAACAGCGCCGTGGTGACGGGATAGAATGTCACCGCCCCCATTGCTACCTATGTCGTAAGAGGCGAATAAAGGTAAAATACCGGAAGGTGGGTAGCAGCGCCTTCTAAAGAACTGATACCGTCAACTTCGATCCCCAAGACGCCTACCAGGCGTGAGGATTATGGCAAACCCCTTTTATGGGGGAGACGGTGTCCAACAGTGGACAATCCGGTTAATACAGTAAGCGCAAAAAATATATATTTCCAAACTGCTATATATGATTTGGGCGATTGCAACTTTTAGAGTTCCGTTCGAGAAGATCGTTTAAAAGGCTGTATCTTATCAACCGTAATAGGTAGCCGGAGCTAATTTTTACGGAGCATTATTATCATGGCGAATATCCTATAATTAATGAAAAAAAGTGATAAAAACGTCACCACTGATAAACAAGAGTCACCTGATAATAAAACAAGAGTCAAAGGGTTTCCCCATACAAGGAATACAAGAAACGTTTTTATTTGCTTCTTGTGTTATTGCTTATAGTATAAAACGGTAACAAATATAAACGTCATATTTAATGTGATTTAAGCCAAAACTCAGATAGAAAGTGAGCGATAGAAAGCGCGAGATGGACTTGATGTAAGGATCCGAACTGAATGAAAAATATAAATTTATTATATTATGTGCTGGTACGGAAACCTCGGTGTGCGAGTCCCATTCACACTTCGCCGGTTAATTTTGTGAATTAATTTTATTATTTTGTGTTAAACGCTTTTTAATTAATTTTGTGTTAAACGCTTTAAATTAAACCTCCTTGCTCGATGATACTGTGTGAGTTGTGTGACGTATACGTAAACACCTGTACCAATAGTAGCGCTATCATCTATATAGACAATAGTAGAGCGCTATTACGCAAATTACGTATAGAAAAGTACCATCGCATTTTGCTTGTGTAAAATTTATTACGTATTTCTTTCTCATTTCAATAATTACATTTTCATAATAAAGGCGACCGAATACCAACAACCCTACATGATACATTAAGGTTGAACTGGCCGGTCAGTTCTCCATACAAACGTCGTAGGGTGTTCACTCCCTTATTTGAGATTTTAGGTCCAGACTTTATAATGACGAGACCAATCGGTATTATGTTTTATTTTGGACCTTAATCCTCAAATAAGGGAGTGATCACCTTACGACCTTTGTATGGAGAACGGGCCGGCCAGTTCACCCTTAAGATCGTTAAATCATAAAAGTTAAAAAAAGTTTTAAACGGACGGAGGATGTAACGTACATAGTGGAAATAAATATAATAAAAATATTGTCTTTAGACGCGCAAAGGTCTTTAGTTTGTTGCGTTTTGTGAATAAATACATCTCGACGTAAAAAAGGCAACATAGTAAAAGTTACAGGTTAATTCTATGAAAATAAATAGTAGCTGTTTATACCATGCTATTGTACACTAAATTAAAAATATGAGTATTGTTTTCCTCTCTTTCTACCCTGTGCTAAATCAAGCCATTCAAGGGCAACGAATACCTTTCTATCTCGAAGTTTTGAAAAGGAATCAGCAATAGATGATGGATGATGATGTTAAAAGTATCTTATGTGTTAATCCAGCGCCTCACCGACCTCCATGCCAAATTTAATCAAAATTGGTCCAGCCGTTAGAGCGTGAACATGTAACAAACACACTCACAAACGTTCGCCTTTATAATATTGGTTTGATAAGGATCAATTTGTTACCACTAAATCGGCATTAGAAATTAGTTATATTTTGGACAATTCACACAATATTTTTACAATACTGTTGTTCGGATGTGCAAGCTATATTATTGTAAAGTTTCATTAAAATCCGTTCAGATTTTTTTGCGTGATAGAGTGCAAACATCCATGCATCCATACCTACAAACATTCGCGTTTATAACATTAATAAGTACGTAATATATTGTATAGGAAAATTAATTAATGAACTGTAGTGTGATCGCTCACATTCATCCTCTTTCAACATACCTATCTCGGCGAACACCAGCCCGAGCACAGGGGTGCACTGAAAAACAAACAGCGTCGCGAGTGCATGAAAATGTCACGCGGCTTATGCTGAGTGTAACGCTATTGCCCGCAATATTTACGAATCACCTTATTTTTAGTTTTAATCTTATTCTGTATAGTTATATGTTATTGGTGTGGCAATAAATAGATATTTCATTTTTCATTTAACTGTGTACATATACCTGCAATGACACCATTACCAAGTATATAAATATAAAGGCTTTGTACACTAGCAGCAGTACGTATTATAAAAGCGTATATAATCGATAAAATCAGTTTTTGGAATGTTGTTCTTTCTGTACTCATATGTGTCGAACTTGTACTCAAAACGGAAACGCGTGGCCGGATTACAATGGTATATTAATTATCATAGGGATGTTGTACTCCTATCTTCAAAAACATAGCCAAGTATAATGCATTGAATAGATCACCTTGGATCTATTCAATGGTTGAAATTCACTTGAGCAGTGTGCTGTCTTTCTCAAAGCGGAGGTCATGATTGTCTGGTACTCGCAGAACAAAACAATATATTATTTGGTACTCCATTGAACAAAAAATTTGTTTTTGGCTGCTCTGTGATTCAAATGCTCGCCTGGCTAGATACTACCCTAAAGTAGAAATTATGTCGCCAAGCACTAACGGTGGCTTCCGACAAGTGTCCTTAAGATCTACTTCCCGTTGTAGGTTTAGCTTGTTAACATCTTAGACCTCATCATCACTTACCAACAAGTGAGATAAATCAAAGACTATCAGTAAAAAAAACATTCCTGCATATTTAGCCTTTTAGTGGCAGTACAGTGCTCTGAGTGGATTAATTGTATATAACTAGTGGAAGTGTAGATAATAATTAAGTTTTTTTTCTACTAATTTCAGTATGCAGCGATGATTTGACACACAACCGCAAGGGCCGCACTGTAATGACAGAAGATGAGAGGTACGAAGCCGTCCGACATTGCAGATACGTTGATGAGGTAAGCGACCGAAATGAAAAGTACTAATAATTAATTCGTACTTCCACTTAGCGCGAGTGAGAGAGAGGCGCGAACCAATAGTGTCTCTCGCGTGATATACAGGGTTATTGGTAAATGGCTAACCTCTTAGGGTTGACTTCCGATAGTCCTAACAAACATTTGGAGTTTTTTTTTTTGTGTTTTTTACTGAATAAGCACAAGGACCACCTGATGTCAAGTCTCTTGTGCCTGTAATGTATTATAACCCTGTATACCGGATAGAGCACAACCATTTCTTGGACTATTTTGAATGATGGATGATTGCGAAAGATGTGTCGAGCGTGGGCCTCACATCGAAACTTTACACACAATACATACATACATAACGTTACGCAAGTCTTGCGGAGGGGTAGGTAGCGACCATGGCTTTCCATTTGCTGCGATCGTGTTATTTCTCTCTTGCTTTGTCCTCATAATACTTTTCATACACCCAAGAAGCTCTGTACTCCACAACATGTTATGACGTTTTAAAATTGTTATGTTTGCAATAACAATATTTAAATTAATTATTGAATTACATAACAAAATTACAAATTTACGAGAGAAAAAATGATGTATATCATTAATTATATCATGTGCGGGATTCGAACCCGCGTCACCTAGTTGAACTATAGGTGTCGCTCCATCCCGATACGATGGTTGATGAACTAGAGCAAGAATTAGAGTTTATGAGTCATTGTGTCATGTTAGCTCAATTGGTTAGAGCATACCCCGGCTAAAGGGGTGGATGGACGCGGGTTCGAATCCCGCACATGACTATAATTTTTTCTCGTAATTTTGTAATGTTATTACGTCTCGAATTTTAAATTACCTAACATATAAAATATTTAGAGCATATATTCTTCACCTTGACATTGGGAATCACCTACGCGCTGAAAACTAGAATTATTTATGTGTCTACGAATAATCTGATATTTTATTCAGTCTGGTCTGGCCAGTCTATAAATTACAGCAGCTTGTTGATTTATGACACTGCTCTAAACTCAACGATATTTGATGTTAATATTGCGTAAAATTTATTTTAGTGTATCATATTCGGAAAGTAGTGTTTGTTTGATGCGAGTAGCGGGTGGAAGGTGCTGGCCCACCTTAGGGCGGGTAAGACTATATATATATAGATTATCAGTCTTGCCTTAGTTAAAAAAATTACGCACTTTCAACATCATATATCGTTGATTCATCATCAGTCAACAAGCTGCTGTAATTTATAGACAACATATTATATAATACAAATACAAATATTTTTATTGTAAAACTTATGTTATGTTACAAATTTTGCCTGTTGTTTTAGTTATAAAACTGTGTTACAAAAGGCAGCGTCTTCCCAAAGTTTGCATATTGTTTGTATAATATATCATAAAATTATATTAATATTATACAGCGAATAAAAAAAAAACAATTACTCATAGCACATAAACACATAATATATCATAAAATTATATTAATATTATACAGTGAATAAAAAAAACAATCACTCATAGCACATAAACTTAAAACTAAAGTACAAAGGGCGGAGTCGGACTTATCACTTAAAGCGATCTCTTCCTGTCAACTTTTGGATAGAGTTGAGTTGATCAATTAAGGAATCAGAGAGGGCAAACGCAATAAATTAATTACTTATAACATATATCTACTTATATTAATAAAATGCTAAATATCAAAACAATACTATACATAGCATAACCGATAAAAATATCTACGAAACTGTAGCTGATACATACACAATACTAATATTTTTTTAAGCCTGATAGGTTAGTGTTTGACCACTATCTCACCTGATGGTAAGTGATGATGTGGTCGAAGATGTTGTTCAGGCTAACCTAGAATTACTGGTTCACTTGGGAAACTATCGCATATCGCAACTATCGAAACTGGTCGGAATCTTTCCGGTAAATATAACGCGGGTCCTAGCCGGTTCCTAATAAGTTAATATAGAATTACTGGCTCTCAAGGACAGCTGCCGGAACAGCCGTTAGGTGCTTGGCGACAGATTTTCTATTTGAGGGTGGTAGCTAGCCAGGCGGGCATTCGCAAAATGCCCTACCACCATGCTATAATTACTGCCATCCTAAGACAACAACCGGGACCGACGGCTTAACGTGCCCTCCGAAGCACAGAAGCGCTCAGTAGTAAAGTCACTAGCGGTCACCAACAACTCATGAACGCGGCGGACGTTACTTAACCTTGCTGATCGGTTAAGAACAGCTAAGCAAACTTCGCTACGAGCGCTTCAAAAAACTAATTTAATTACATACACTACATAAAGATATTCATGAGATAGTAAAGTGGATAGGTAGGTGTGCATAAAATTTCAAAATGTCAAGTGTACTAGTCTGATTGCTTTTTTGATTGTGTAACTTGTTAAACTTGTTTCAAAATTATCTGCGATAATATTTATATATGACACTTTAAAATCAATATTAATACCATTAATGCAAGATAATTTTAAAGCTTTTACATAATTATATCTAAGTAGCGGCCCGCCCCGGCTTCGCACGGGTATTAAACAAAAACTTCCAAATATATAAATTTAATCACATAAAAAATTAGTTATTGTGACGTAACTGTAATAATTAGACATGGTATTGCGGACTTTTTTTTAGATATGGATATCCTCTATAAAATTGTAGTATATCCCTTTGCTCTATTGTGAATCATTTCCGCGGCGTACGCGATATAACGATTTTTTGTTTTTAAGACTAAAACGTCATTTTTCGTGTTGGAGAGGTGAACAATTATGTGTGCTTACACGTCAACGCAAGTAGAGAAATGCTGCTCATTCGGCGAAAAATTTGACCGCTCAGGGTAGCTTATAATCTGTGAACATAGTTCGTTTCATAGTCCGTGGGGTGTCGGGCTAGAATGTCACCCCCCGCCCCATCTCTATCCGTGGGTGTTGTAAGAGGCGACTAAGGGTCTCAAACTGCGATCCTCAAGACACCTGCCAAGCGTGGGGATTTTGGAACGCTCGTAGTGAAGTTTACTTAGCTGTTCTTATCCGATCAGCAAAGTTACGCAACGTCGCCCGCGGCCATGAGTTGGATGGGTGATCGCTAGTGACATTACTACTGTGCGCTTCCGTGCTTCGGAGGGCACGTTAAGCCGTCGGTCCCGGTTGTTGTCTAAGGATGGCAGTCGTTATAGAATGGTGTTAGGGCATTTTGCGTATGCCCGCCTGTCTAGCTACCACCCTCAAGTAGAATCTGTCGCCAAGCACCTAAAGGTGTGTTCCGGCAGCTGTCCTTGAGACCCAGTACTTTATTAGGTTAGCCTGAACACCATCTTCGACCACATCATAACTTACCATCGGGTGAGATAGTGGTCAAAGGCTAACCTATCAGGGATAAAAATAAAAGCTTCCATAATGAGGGAGGCTATGTTCAGCAGTGGACAATCCGGCTGATACGGAACATAGTTATTGGTTTTTTTTAATAAGTATTTGTACTTTTTTAGGTAGTAAAAGACGCGCCGTGGGAATATGCGGAAGAATTCTTAGAGAAACACAAAATAGACTTCGTGGCGCACGACGACATCCCCTACACTACGGAGAACTGCGAAGACACATATGCTACTATCAAGGCAAAAGACATGTTTGTTGCTACAGAAAGAACGGAAGGTATGATATGACCCATAATAAATGATATTTCATCACTATGGGTCTGAGCTTAGTATAAAGTGAGGCAATAATTTAATATATCGAAGCGCTGTAGCGAAGTTTACTTAGCTGTTCTTAACCGATCAGCAAAGTTCAGCACTCTAGTAGAAAATCTGTCGCGAAGCACCTAACGGTGTGTTCCGGCAGCTGTCCTTGAGAGCCAGTAATTCTAGGTTAGCCTGAACAACATCTTCGACCACATCATCACTTACCATCGGGTGAGATAGTGGTCAAAGACTAACCTATCTAGCATATTTTGTTTTTAAATGACGCTTTCTTCTCTGATTACATCACTAAATTGTATCAGATGGAAAAATTATAGCAATAATATCCCGCACATGACTATATTTTTTCCTCTCGTTTTAATATTGTTACCACGCGATATGTTTGTGTGTGAAAAATAATATATAAAACTTGTCAAAAATGTTAATGTTTATACGTGGCTAAATAAGCTTAGATATTATCACCACGCCTTGAAATCGCAGAGTTAGGCACACGTGGTTAAATCAACCACGAAAAAATTATAAAAAATAATTATTTATACCAAGAATGTTACGCGAGGCTATAAAAATCAGAAAGTACCCAAATTTCAATAGAGATGATGGTTGGCAAGTACCACCTGCTTGGGATCCTGTTATCAAATTAATTAAATCCCATGGCCGACACAAATCTGCAAGAGCTCTGGACACTGCGTGAATAGGGAACGTTGATTAACATAAAAAACTGACGGTAGTGAACAATGATTTCTTAGTGACTCATGTGACAAATAAAACCAATTAGTCACCCCGTGACCACGATCACTGCAAAGTGTTTGAAACGTCGGGACAAAAATAATGATAAATCTTGTTACGCGATTAAACCGTTTAACGTTTTTTAATTACTATAAAAAAAGACATACATCTAAATTGATTAAAAAATAGTTTCACTAAAGATTTACCTATTTAATCGTTATGTTATTATAAACACAAAAATAACAGACTGTTTTTGTTATTTAAGCCTTATTTTGGGTGAACTTTGCCATTGAATTCTATGTTTTTGGAGTTCGGACTAAAGATTCATGGAAATGGACAAAGAGCCGAAAATTTAAAAAAAAACGTGCTGATGTAAACAAATTATATTCGCCTAAAACTGTTAATTATTATCATTAAGATAATATACAAATATATAAAATATAAATACCTTAGTGAATACTCACTAATCTCATGGCCTAAACTATGCAATTAGGTGCATTAGCATTATTAAGTATCTTAATGATTCATATACATCCCCCATACATTAGATAATTGTTAAAATTAAAATTGTCATTACTAAACTATTTGTATCGGCCGGATTGTCCACTGCTGAACAGAGCCTCCCATATTTAAGGGGGGGTTTGCCAAAATCTCCACGCTTGGCAGGCGGCTTGGGGATAGCAGTTTAAGGTATCAATTCCTAAGAAGGCGCCGCTGCCCATCTTCCAGTATTTTACTTTTAGTCGCCTCTTACGACACCCACAGGTAGTAAAGGGGGATGACATTCTAGCTCGGCACCCCACGGGCAGTATCCTATCAAAGTTACTAAATAAAAAACGATGTTAACGCAATACTAATGAAAAAAGAATTGTAAAATTATTATTTATGTAATGACGCATCCTGCGTTGAAAACACAACATATGTATGTTTTTTTAAGGAAGAGAATATTATCTTGTTTTTGTTTCTTACCTGTTATCTCCGTAAGCTGGTCGGAGATGTGATATCTCAAACAAAGAATGGTGTAAAATAAGTGATTAAAATTAGACTATGGTAAATAAAAACCGATAACATCACGTTTCCATACCGCTACCGGTCTCACATTACATAATATACTGATTTGCCTGTGACGGGTACCAGATATATCCTATCAAGGCAACGATAAGAACCACAAACTGAATAAGAAGGAAAACTGCATAAATCTTACTGAATTTGCAATTTTCAGCGTGGGTCTGTTTGCGTATTTTGTAGTGACCTAATAAGGAACTTATTTAGTTACAAATCTTCGAATATACTCCTTTTTACCGACGTCAACAAAAGATTAGGTACTCAATTCGTCGGTACTTTTTTTTGTTTGTTACCTCAGAACTTTTGACTGGGTGAACCGATTTTGGTGATTCTTTTTTTTATTTGAAAGCTGATGCTTGGCGTGTGGTCCCATATAAATTTCATCTAAATCGGTCAAGGCGTTTTTGAGTTACACTCCAATAACTAAAAAGTAGGTATTATATTATAGTCTATGACAGTGAATGACAATCGGTCCCGTAAGTAGAAAGAGTCACTTAAAAGAGTTTTATATATTTATTTTAAAAATGAGACCGACTTTAATGAGATATATGAATGAACGATTTACAGGTTAATGTATTTTCGTAGATTTCTCATAAAGTACATGTTTATACTCTGTGCTCTTGTAAACGTAACAGCTGTCAAAAAATCCGCAGCCAATAAATATACTGTAATGTAATATGAAACGAGGAAAACTAATAAAGATTATATGCAGGGTTATTGGTGAAATGCTAGCAACCTCTTAAGGATGACTTCTGCTAGTCCTATGAACATTTAAAAAAATATAGTAAAAGGCAATGCCTATTCCAAGCCAAGAGCGCCCGCCGCGATAACACTGGACCGCGCCGCGCTTCCTTTGAATAGATTTTTGAATATTTACATAGAGAAAAGTAATATAAAATAATAAATTACATGCACAGGAGACTTTTAACATCAGGTGGTCTTCGTGCTTATTCCGTCAAACACACATAAACAAACACAAAAAAATATCTTAAAATGTTTGTTAGTACTAGCAGAAGTCAACCCTAAGAGGTTGTTAGCATTTTTTCAATAACCCTATATATTTTATTTTAACCCTGTATATTTGTAATCTTCCCAGGAGTATCCACATCAGACATAGTGGCGCGAATAGTGCGCGACTACGACATTTACGTCAGAAGGAATCTCGCGCGAGGCTACTCCGCCAAAGAACTGAACGTGTCATTTATCAATGAGAAGAAGTTCAGGTTGCAGAACAAGATGGACGAGCTCAAGGATAAAGGCAAGAAGGTACACATTATTACTTACTTTTGGGAACTAAAATCATAATAAATAGATTCAGGCGTTACTTTGCGGTAATCCATATTTAATAATAACAAATATTTTTTTAATATTTTATGAAAACATCAAATTAATATTTTTTAATTCAATTAAGAATTTTCTCGATCGTTCGCTCGTAGAGTCAAGACCTCCTGAGGATGCTTCGTGTAGAAGCGAAACGCGTCGAAAATTCTTCCGGTTTGGCTGCGTGGCGTTTGTGACGTCACGTCGGCTTAACAGGAAAATTAGGCGGAATTGTCACTAGATATATTTTTGTATTTTTTAAGTGTTTTATTAAAATATTAATTTGATGTTTTCACAACATATTTTTAAAATATTTGTTATTATTAACTAAAATCAGATTTATAAAGGCTGGCGAGCACTGGTCTACCCAGCACCGTTTCGACATCGCCTAAACTCAAGCTGTTCAGTATTCTTTGTATGCTACGCCATACATAATTTGCACACTAATCAACGCCGTACCAGCATCGCTTTTATTCGGGACAAGCGGGAATAGTCGTGAAAGCGAGACGAGGCGACGACGTTGAAACGGTACTAGAGCGATACTTCAGCGTTGACTGACACTTTTGGATAAGTTCCTATATTGATTGATACAATATATATATATATAGTATTATGTTTCTAAGTAAGATTTCTGATATGCGATATATATGATTTCACTAACGCATACTAGCAAATATCTTTTTACATATTTTATGAGAATAAAATTTTCGTCTTGTGCGTGAGTTGAACCCAAATGAAATAAAATTCGCCTGGTTGATGGTCACATCGTCCTCTATAACGGGTAAAAATAACCGTTTGTTACGGTGCCTATCTCAAAAACTAACAAATATACCTAAAGACCACACGATAAAAACAAACAAGTATTATGACCTAACAACTGAATTAACAGAAAACGGTTATGTGGTTAATCTATATGCTGTAGAAGTTGGAGCAAGGGGTATAGTAGCGAAGTCCCTATATAACCTGCTTAAAGACCTTGGTCTGTCAAGAACAACCGTAACTTCCATCCTAGAACGTAACTAAGGCGGCATTAGTAGGATCTAAACAAATTTGCTTAGGCAGGGGAGGAGGCTCGAGTGGTGAAAGAGAGCATTGATGTCATCGTAACGGGGCCTCTTAACCCTAGGTCTCAGCTGAAGGGCTATGTGGAAGGAAATACCAAAGTTATAAAATTGATGAAGTTTGAACTTTTTTGTTACAAGGAGTAGCTAATGTGAATTATATGAAAATGGTCGTCATATCCCAATCATGTGATAACCAAGATAGAAATAAAAATGTGCAGAGTCGACAATCATGTACGAAATATGTTAGAGCAATTTATTATTGATGTATCTGCAGAAAGTTCATTACAAGGATGACGGTAATTATTAAGATTACAAGAATTATAGTAGAATTATTTGATTTATATGTTCTAGTGTTAATATTGTAATAATATTATATACTATTACAATATTGTTTTTGTTATACAACGCGAACAGAAAATTTTGTTACGAATATATTAAGTATACAAATTTAAATAATAAAATATTAAATTAATTTGAGAAGTATTAAATATGAACGGGCCTTAACAATTTCAAAACATGAACAAAGGCATCGACCAATGACGGCAATGATCCATCTCACTTTGTCAATAACGGAAATTTGCGAGTTCTCTATTTAACTGACAAATACTGAAAAAGCCGGTTTATTATGTGATTTTGAATTTGTATTTGAATATGTTTAAAACTAACAAACATTCTTTATTCTATGGACTGTTGCAAAGCGGAACCCTATAACAACGAGTCCCGAATCGCGCTTGGCCAGTTTTTTTAACACTAGTACTAATTTACAAGCAATTTTCTTCATTCCTTTTTTACTTGGGCATACTTCTCTTTAGCAAGAGTCTGTCTTGGTGTACTTCACATAAAATAAACTTGTCATAATCTCTTTCTGTAAAACTGTATGCCATACTATTGTGCAATCAGAATTCTAGAACAATCATATTTTGACCGGCGGTGGCGGCCGATAATGTCCTCGCCTAAACTACAAACCCTCCTACATGTTGACATCCGCTACCGGTGCTTTACATCCTATCGCATTCCGTTACCAGTAATGTGTACATTTTAAATGTAATCACTCATTTATATCGCCAGTCTAGGTATTTTAATGGCCAGCTTGCCGTATGTTTACTAAATATTTTTCAACACACTCGCTCGTAACGGGCCTTTAAATGCACCGATTTTAGTGTCAATATAGTCCATTACTTTATTTACTTTACCGCACTAGTGTTTTAAATAGAAAAAAAACAACGTTTCCACACATCTCACCAAGGAGATTGTAGTTTGTTTCGTTCGTTTTTCATATAAAAACAAACCAAAGAGTTTATTACCTACTGAAGTAGAACTTTAGAAGATTTAATTATAAACCTTCTTATTCAGATTATTATTGCTATCAAAAAGATCAAGAAAATATTTTCGTATCGAAATTTTCGTATTCGATCCTCGCAAGTGTGTTGAAAAACGTCGTATGAAACTCGTGAGCGTTGTTTATTACAATCTCTACTCCATATAGGCCTTCGATCTCAGGCCTAAAACCCGTCTTGATTGTAATAAACAACTTCGCGCACATGTTGCATAATGTACTATTATTACAATCGACATACTTCGGCAAAATAGAGCTGGCTTTTTGTAGCTTAAGAACTCTTTGTGTGAGTTCGCCTGGAGACGTACTGCTACCATACCTATTTCTGCCGCAAGGAGTACTGTTTTCACATTACAGTGTTCCGGTTTTGAAGGGTCCGGAAATATTACAGGCACAAGAGACTTAACAACTTTGTCTTAGAGTGCCGGGGAAGAATTCAATCTTACTGTGGGAGACGTAAAAGACGACGAAATGAATAAGACCAGAAGGTGGGAAGCAACGCCTGAAGTATTTCCATTTTACACTGCGATCCCCACGATGCCTGCCAAGCGTGGGGATTATTGCAAACCTTAGTAATGGAGTTGTATTCCTTAAACGATTTGGCAATGCACTCCAATATAATTCAAAATTCAGTTGGACAAACCAAAACTAATGAAAGAAAGCGCTTGGTCAATGCGAATCAAAATGGCCAGCATTTTGATCAGGATTCGCATCGACCATCTTGATTGCCTCAACGAATAAGCATTGTAATCCAACTGGGAAATATTGCCAGCTGCCTACTGGTAGTGGGCTGGAGCAACTACACTGCCTGTGAGTCTGCAATGTCTTATAGGTTCTCAAAAATCTTTATCGTAGTAGCTGTAGTGTTGTATATAGTTTTTAGTCTTTTATTACTGAGACCATAATGCCGGTAAAAAATATACAACCGACTGCACCACGAAATCGCAATTTTTTATTACAGTTACAGATCCTTTTTGGGAGTCGGACCCGCACTTATCCGGATTTATTATTTTTGTTATACGTTAAATATTGTACTATAAGCATACCAAGTTTGACACTTGTATTACCGTTTTTACGATAGAGCAACAAAAAAACGCAATAAAAACACCGTATGTTGTATGGGAACGTCAGTTTTTTGTTATCATTTGATTAGCAACCCACTATAGAACACATATTGTGTGAAAATTTAAACGGGCCACCGATTACCATTCCCAAGATACAGCCCGTTTAAGGCCAGGTTAAAGGACAGCCAAAGTTTAGTAATTGAGTCCTTTTTTCTAGTACCCTTATAAAAATTAAGCTAAGTGTTTGTCAAGTAACAAATAAGTAATTGATCAAAATCTTTACAGGTGATAACAAATATAGGTGAAAAGAAGGTGGATATCCTAACAAAATGGGAGGAGAAATCTCGGGAGCTGATCGACACATTCCTGCTGCTGTTCGGGCGCGACGGCCGCCTCACCAACATGTGGAACGAGTCAAAGGGGAGGCTGATGCAGGCGCTCAGCCAACCCCCCTCGCCGCGCTCCTCCCCCCCGCCCAGCGAGAATGGAGACCACTCGCCACTAGACAGGTAAAGGACACGGTACAGATAGACTTTTGAAGCGCTCGTAGCGAAGTTTACTTAGCTGTTCTCAACCGATAAGCAAAGTTAAGCAACGTCGCCCGCGGTCATGAGTTGGATGGGTGACCGCTAGTGACATTACTACTGAGCGTTTCCGTGCTTCGGAGGGCACGTTAAGCCGTCGGTACCGGTTGTCGTCTTGGGATGGCAGTCGTTACAGCATGGTGGTAGGGCATTTTGCGAATGCCCGCCTGGCTAGCTACCACCCTCAAGTAGAAAATCTGTCGCCAAGCACCTAACGGTGTGTTCCGGCAGCTGTCCTTGCCAGCCTGAACAACATCTTCGACCACATCATCACTTACCATCAGGTGAGATAGTGGTGAAAGGCTAACCTATCAGGCAAAAAAAAATTAAAAAAAATTACTTAGTATTCTATGGATTCAGCGTGCGGGTGCCGTATCCATCACTGAAGTGATAGCCGAGCGGTAATAGCTATGGACTACCGTTCCGTAGGTCCATGGTTTTATTCCCACCGCCGCCTCCAATAGCACCCTCAAGTAGAAAATCTGTCGACAAGCACGTAACAGTAAGTTTTGGCAGTAGCCCTTGAGAGCCAGTAAATGATTATAAAATTACAGGCACATGAGATTTAACAGAGGTGTGTATCAGAATCATGGACGCAGTTTCAGTCTCAATCAGCATCTGTTATAGGCAGTTATTACACCAGGTGGACATAGTAGAAAGAGTGGGGAAGTAGCCTATCTCCGACCCAATCCGCGATATAATTACCTACCATACTTGCCTGTCTCAGGGTTGTTACTTATTTATAATGTATGCATGTACTCTTATATGCTAAATTTTAATTCAGTACCTAGAAATAGGCAAGGCAATGGTATGTGTTAAACCATACCTCTAATTCCTGGGTAGTTTTGCTGAGATCGGCTTCCACCATCTCTTTCAATTCATTGTTATTCACCTGTGTGGGCGGTCTTTCACGTGGTCCGTTCTTCAAATCAAAGTTTCTATCAGGAAAGCGTTTAAACCAAAATCGCACGGTGCGTTCATTAGCAGTCCCCTCTCCAAACGCAACATTGATATTGCGTGCTGTTTCTGCCGCGTTAGTTCCGCGTCGGCACTCGTATTCAAAAATCAATCAAATTTTCGAAGTAGCTATCTTTCTAACAGCTAAGCTGAATAAAAAAAAACAACTGATACTCGAATGTTGCACAGGTACCATATGAAAAAAGT
Source organism: Plagodis pulveraria (assembly GCA_963890685.1). NCBI lineage: Eukaryota > Metazoa > Arthropoda > Insecta > Lepidoptera > Geometridae > Plagodis > Plagodis pulveraria. The sequence continues at coordinate 12,030,772 of OY982950.1, forward strand.
TTCACTTAAACCATGAAGGTTCTATGTCAATTCGCAGTACCTATTACAATAAAACGGCAATGCCATACTTTAATCCCTAATTATTGGGGGTAGTATGACATATATTTTATATAAAAACTATCATATGTCCTTCCCCGGGTCTTAAACTATTTTCATACCAAATTTTATCCAAATCGGTCCAGTAGTTTCAGAGCCTATTCAATGCAAACAAACACAATCAAGTCTTTCCTCTTTATATTTTTACATATATTTTATAGTATGTTTATAGCACTTGTTATGTTATTGCAGAGAAGGATCATCGTCGCCGCCACCGCCGAAGTCACGCCGCTTCGAGCCTATGTGGGACCCTCATGCAGGTAACTGGGTAATTATTCACCGCTTGTATTTGCTAGCAATAACACCATTACACAATACACACACGTTGGCAACCCTATGTACAGCAACAGACTAACCCATACTTTTCTTTAAACTTTCGTGAACTAAGCTCATGTTTCTAAATCCTAAACGGGTCTTTTCACGCACGAATAAACATCAAAATATTTATATTTTCATTAACCTCGTCGTTTCGATCAAGTTGCATTGACCGTGGTCACGAGTAGACTGATTATTCGTGCGTGAGAAGACCCGTTTAGGATTTAGAAACATGAGACTAACCCATCCCGTGCGAGTAGGGCTGTGTATATTTATAAACGGTTTCGGTTTAATTTGCATGTGAGTCTATTTAGGTAAGAAGGTCTTAATACCCAGTTACAGTATCATTCATTTACTGGTATATGGAATTGGAATAAGAACAAAATATTAACGCAAATATTAAAAAAAAAAATAGCAAAAAAGGCTTGTTATGTATGTGGTTTCCAATATTTCAGTCGGCAGTTTACGAATGTGTTGTATTTTATCACAAGGCTGTCAATGTGTGTGTTCTATTAGCACAGCACTGTATATTGCACTGGACACGCAAAACTTCACTATATATGATAGTGACTGATCGATCAGAGTACATAGCATAGATAGACTGATCAGCGCGGCACTTAATACCATTTTCAATATGAGATGTATGTCATATGCATTATATTTCTGACCGACTTGAAAAAAGGAGGAGGTACTCTCTCTGTATTTTTTATGTTTGTTACATCAAAACTTTTGACTGGGTAAACCGATTTTGATGATTCGTTTTTTATTTGAAAGCTGATGCTTCCTGTGTGGTCCAATTACATCCAAATCGATCCAGCCGTTTTTACTTACACTGCAATAACTGAAAAGTGTTTTCGAATCTTGATGATATAGTCATTGACAGTGAATGACAATCGATTCCGTAAGTTGCAACGGTCAATAAAAAGGGTGAAATTTTTAAAATTCTTAAAAATGTAACCGACTGCAACACTTAAGTGTGAAAAAGACTTGTCCAAGTCGGCGAAACTTGTCCATGCGGACAATATTTTAATAATAGGTACTTTTGAACTATCGTGTTACCGACTTCAACAAGCTATTTCACACTATTCGGTGTTGAAGTCGGTTCCATTTTTAAGTAAAAACATTTTTTTAAAACCTAATGATCAAAATGAAAATCAATGTTGTCGGTTATTAGTCTCCAGCTCAGTGACCCAAGGAATTAAATTTCATCATGACCTTCCTACCATTAGGTATCCATATAATATCGAGAATATTCGTTGAAAAACCAGATAATACCCACTAAAATACATTAACTATGCTTTTCCACTGCAATATAAGCTTTAGGCACATAATATGTAATGTATCGCACGCTCAGTTAGTGCTAGTTTTAAGTTTAGTTTTGTAACATAATTAACTCATGTTTTTAACTTACTGGTAATAGTGATAAGTGTAGCATTAAATAATAATTTCCGTAGGTATATCATTTTGCTGTTTTTTGTGTAATTAACGGAAAATGTAGATAACACATTAAGCATGTTTGTTAGTTCCCTAGTATTATACCTAATTTAATAAAAATATATAATAATCCGCGTAAGAAGCTGCAGTTGCCTGCTAATATATATATAATTACCTTTATTTGCATGTCCCGAATTCGTACATAAAATATAGGTGTTCCATAATACACGTGTGATTATAGAAATTTTAATGTATGATAATATTTTGCTATTCATAAGGTCAATGTGGAAAGTTCTTATATCAAATCGTGTTATCTATGTACCTACTATACTATGTAGTGTGTTGCTACACACGATAATTTATATAGATACGTGTTTATTTAAAAATATAGAAGGGTAGTGACATCATAGCGAAAGTTAAGTGTTTGAAAAAACACTGCTTTCAGATGGAGTCTAGTAGTCTGGTTGATGACCGCGCACCGTATCCTATGACGTTTAAAGTAGTGCAATTGTAGCACAAAGTTTCTGATCATAAGAGTAAGGCTGCGGTGTCCGAGTGAAATAGGCATCCAGAGCGAAATCGGAGCACGTGGGTTCGATTCACGTCGGGAACAAAAAAAATGTGCTCCAATAATATGTAAATGTGATTTTCGCTCAGCACGCGATAATATTAATATAATATTAAAGTAATTATTAATTATTTAATTATTATTTATTAATTTAATATAATATTAAAGTTAATAATAAAATTGTTATCGGCCGGTACAAACCACGTCATCTCTTAATAATGTCTGATAAACAGTAGTTGTAAATTTGTACCTACGCTTATTCGATAAACAGGCGGTTATTCAAAAATTACAATGTTACATTTATTATATTAATCTTTTACAATCCACTTGCTCGTAAAGACTTACGTAGCCGTTACAGGGATCGAAATGTGCTTTTTTACTTTCTAGTTTAGTTAGCTGGCAGCAGATTGGCACCAAGGAGTTTCTCACCTTCGGAGTTAGATACCTCTTTACTGTTGGCGGTATGGTGCAATGTTACCAAAGGCACGGGCCTTATTTTTCTTTTAAACTCTAATAGTGAAATTTAGAAATTGAACTCTCAAGTGTATTGAAAGCAATCTCGGGTAATTTTTTCTGTAATATAGCCCTCGTCTACGGCTCGGGCATAAAAACCTTGTAAACCCTCGCTTATGACTCGAATATCGCAGCCTCGATTGGAATAGTAAACTTTTAGTACTTGTCATAATGTACTATTGCTGTTCGCCATAATGGCGTACTACGCTCTGCCACCTCAGCAGACCCACATCCAATACCATACTGCGTGTATTATAGAACTTGTTAGAAGGTTGAACACACTTTGACTCTGGTCTAGTTTTAATATTTTTATTTTCGTAATAACGCATGCTCGGCGGATTACATTACAAAATTACTAGAGTGAAAATTATAGTCATGTGCGGGATTCGAACCCGCGTCATGCACCCCTATAACCTATGCTCTGACCGACTGAGCTAACATGATCATAACTCCCGCATGTGACTATAATTTTTCCTCTCGTAATTTTGTAAAGTGATCGTGTTGTTGGAACAAGTATTTCTGACGGTAGTGTACAAATTTTCTGTAACTTCGTACAAAAAAGCAGTACGTTTCTGATTCATTTTCCACAGGTTTTTTTAGTGCCCGTTAACAAATGACTTACGATTGGTTTATTCGCCAACAGATGCATCGAGCTCTGAACGCGCTCGGAAGCCGGAAGAGGCCGCACAGCGACAGCTGACCGACGATGGCTCCGAAGACAGCGATGATGAGGACTACCAAGACACCAACCAGTTCCTCTAGACCTCCACCAGATCAGACCCTCGCCTCCACTCTACACGATATTACGGATACATTCGTCTTGAGAACTGCCCTCAACGAACATCGAAGGGCATCCCACAAAGTCCGAAACATCAATGTTGATGTAATAAATTATTTGTAGCATGTAATGTCGTCACATTAAAATTATCTGTATGCGCGCGAGTACAATTGTGTGAATGTATTTAATCCTATTAGTTGAATTTATATTTATTTTGTTTTTAAGTGATTTTTATTTGTATCTCGTATGTAAATTGCAGGTTGCCTGCAACTTGTTGGCACCGATACCAATGTGTAAGATAGGTGCATGAAACTGTTGCATAGATATTATTTATATAATATTTGACAGATTAAAAAAGGTGCTTAATATAATACTACTGGTTTGTTTTATTTGTTAAATAGCTTCTTTCCGCAACGTCGCGCTTCGTTCATATGGAATTGAGATATTTCGCACTTTCTAGGAAACGCTTTAAATCGAGTTTTTTTTTAATGTAATTTAGTCGGAACTAGCTCAAGGCTCACATGTCACGAATTGCACTGCGTCCGTCACTTTGAGACTGTGAAGTCTCATGTGCCAGTAATTACTGGCTCTCAATGACTGCTGCCGGAACACACCGTTAGGTGCTCGGCGAGAGATTTTCTACTTGAGGGGTGTAGCTAGCCAGGCGGGCATTTGCAAAATGCCCTTCCACCATGCTGTGAAGATCAAGCCGGCGGTGGGGATCGAACCAGTGACCTGCGGCACGGCAGTCTAACTATTACCGCTCAGCCATTACTGTTTCTGAATCACAAGAAGTTATTAGTTATGTTTATGGTACTCAAGGTTTAAAACTATGTAAGTATATAAAATTACACCAAAATCCTTTATTACAATAGGTACGCCATGGAGTTCTAAGCAGTGGTTACGTATGTGGTACTCTCCGGTCTAAAATTCCATATAATATTCATCTTTTCTACAACAAGACGAATATGATAGCTATAAAGTGCTTAGAAATGCAAAACATGCAATTAGCTTAGAAATGCAACATTCGCTTTGCATTTCTAAGCTTGTTTTGCTAACCGTAGGTGAATTCTGTATCCCATTGGCGTTAAAGTGGCGTACCTTGATATACGATTGGCCACCTGCCTTATTACAATTTTATCTAAACGCCTTTCAGATGACCCTCCCAGACCAAAGTAATTTAGTAAGATGGGGGGAAAACCACCGAAAAGTCTTGCGTTATTTGTCGGGAGGCTATAGGTACAGCAAGGCACTTATTGGTAGGTGCAAGGTGCTCCTTGATAGGGGTCATTATTCCCGTCGCCGGGATAGTCCTCGAAATCATACGAGAAGCGGCGAGCCTCTCGGTAGCTAGAGCAAAAAAAGGTTTGGCCACGAACAAACGACACGTTGCTTTTGTAAAAGAAGGGTCATCTACAAAATCTAAATCCAAGCCTTACTCCATCTTAGGCGCAGCTCCCGATTGAACTCTTTTGATGGATTCGTAAGAATAACACTACAAACTCCTGAGGATGTTGGTATTTCGTCTTCCAGACCAGACATATTACTATACTCAAAAAATCTAAAACGCATAGTACTTAAAGAACTTACTGTGCCGTGGGAAACAAACATACCTAAAGACCACTCAATAAAAACAAACAAATATTAACCTAACCTAACTATTAATTAACCAAAAACGGTTATGTGGTTAATTTATATGCCGTAGAAGTTGGAGTAACGGGTAGGAAGTAGTAGTAGTACCTATACCAGCGAAATCCCTATATAACCTACTTAAAGACCTTGGCCTACCAAGAACAACCGTAACATCCATCCTAGAACGTGTATCTAAGGCGGCATTATATATAGGTATATATATATATCAGTAGGATCTTACCAAATTTGGTAAGGTAGGGGAGGAGGCTCGAGTGGTGAAGGGGAGCATTGATATATCATAAAGGGGCCCCTTAACCCCTTGGCGGGTTACTAAAACGGCTTGGCCGATTTTGATGAAATTTAAATGAGATTACACGGTAAGCATCAGCTTTCAAATGAAAAAAGAATCATCAAAACCGATTCACCTAGTCAAAAGTTCTGAGGTAACAAACATAAGCAAAAAAAACAGACGCATTGAGTACCTCCTGTTTTTTTTAAGTCGGTAAAAAATATTATTTACTGCCATTTAGTGTAGGAAATTGGTAAAAATGTAAAAAGAACATATTGTTTCCATGTAGATAAGTATGTTAGCTACATACCTACAGGCGTTTACTATGCTCCATTGGTACTTCTTTATTCCACAACTAGCTGTACCTGCGACTTCGTTCGCGATTGCGGTACCTGCAAACTAATTATTCACATTTGAGCACTGTTTTTTTTTAATAGGTTAGCCTTTGACCACTATCTCACCTGGTGGTATGTGATGATGTGGTCGAAGATGTTGTTCAGGCTAACGTAGAAGTACTGGCTCTCAAGGACAGCTGCCGGAACACACCATTAGGTGCTTGGCGACAGATTTTCTACTTGAACTTGGTAGCTAGCCAGGCGGGCATTCGCAAAATACCCTACCACCATGCAAATCATGTTTATCTCATATTAAGCAACGCTGTGGTCTGTGGTGAAACACTCTTAGTAAAGCATAGCTCAGAAAGGAGCTTTTTCCAGAAGACAGTAGTTAAGTAACTCAGAAAGTCCCTTCGCGGTTCGCACAATAAATGTTGAAGCAAAGTAGGTACTTTGTGCGTTTCTTTGGAATTTCGATTATAAAACGGTATCTTTTTGCCGAGGTTCTCCTTGTTTGGCGGTAGAACATAAATATAGTAGATTGAACACTTCCATCCATTGCGCAGTCTCCAAAATGTATCCAGCAAACTATAGATGGTTAAAAAAATGTATTGTGGCGAATGTTCCAGATTTTAGAGTTTTATCTTAGCAAGCTGGCAAATCTAAATATGGATGCCGAGATGCTCGTGGGGTGCCGGTATGCCCATGGGGTGCCGGAATGCCCGTGGGGTGCCGGGCTGCCCTTGGGGTGCAAGGTGGCCCGTGGGGTGCCGAGCTGCCCGTGGGGTTCCGAGCTCACTCGATACTATTCTAACAAAAAAACAATAATTGAAATCGGACTACGCGTTCATAAATTACAACTATGTAACATTTTGACTTTCATCCCCTTTCCCGAGGGAACCGTGCTGAATTTCGGGATAAACAGTATACAATAGCCTTCCTCGTAGTATGAACTCAAATCGTGTTAAGTTACATTGAATTCCATTCAGTAGCCCATGGGGTGCTGGGCTGCCCGTGGGGTGCCGGTCTGCCCATGGGGTTCCGAGCTCATTCATCACTATTCTAATAAAAAAGAATCTTTGAAATCGGACTACGCGTTAGTAAATTACAACTAAGTGTACATTTTGACTTTCATCCCCTTTCCCGAGGGAACCGGGCTGAATTTCGGGATAAAAAGTATACAATAACCTTCTTCGTAGTATGAACTCAAATCGTGTTAAGTTTCATTGAATTCCATCCAGTAGTTTTTGAGTGATGCGCGGCCGGGTTACAGACAGACAGACAGACAGAAAGACAGACAGACAGACAAAAATAAAAATACAGTTTTGGCATCAGAATCAGCTACAGAGTGCTCTCAATTTCTTTTTTGCAAAATATCTTCAATGTACAGAATTGGACCTGTTACAGTTTTATTATAAGTATAGATAGATTGTATAAAGTATACTTATTGGAAGATTCGCTATCAAAGTTCACGGGTTATCTGTTCAACACATCTGTGTATTCACTAAAATGTTATGTACTTAAGCGTTTAGTTACTTTACTCCCAATAGTTATTACCTATCTTTGCTGGGGTATATTTTTGGGGTTATGTACTGGAAGGTTAAAACGGAGCTGCGGTCTATTTGTACTTCTTGTAGGAGTGACGACATTGGAGGGGCGTTAATTTTTAGACTTAAAGATCTTTATGTAGTTTTATTTCTTAATCTATCAAGGAAATGACAGCATACAATATCATTTATTTTATTTAGTTACTTAATCATCCATGAGACATGAATCTGATCAATTGTTATTTAAACATGTAATAAATTTAGGTACCTATACGTTGATTTGAAATTTATGATTAAAGAGTCACCACTGATAAAAAAAATATCCCGAAATATGGGTCACAAGCTCAAGAACTTAAAAAGCAGCGCCAAAAATCTATCACGGAATAAAGTTCAATCAAGAGGTGTATATACGTAATAAAAAATAAAATACGAAGTAAAAGTGCATCGTTCATGCATTTAATTATTGGGAAAAGAAGATATGGACGAATTTAAAATAGCGCCGATTATCATTACCTCTGACTTCCACACTATAGGAAGTAATAGCGGGTTAAAACCAATCATCTGATTTCATCTAACATACCTATAAAAAATATTTAAGTGGACAGAGGCTTAACATACCTAAGGGATATTTACGTTATATTTTATTATGTGTTGTGTTAACTTCGATGTGTTTTATAAAATGACACACATTTTATAAACCACAATATAATAGACGGATTGGCATAGCTCGAAATTAGACGGGATGTCGTACAACGGAAGGGAGAAGTGATACCGAACATTATTTTAGATATACATATTTATTTGTAGATAGGCACCTACACTTTATTTTGAACTTCTACACTGACCCTTGTGGCATGTAGCTCATTAATTCGGTGCGGTTTTTCCCTCAGTAAGTATATCTAAAAGTAAGTTATAAACTACGTTCGAGTTGGGTATGTCCACAATTTGTCTAAGTGGCACAACTTTGGTAAAATCTTGTAATCATATTATAAGGGAACCTAGGTACAATCTCAGAGGCTTGTTTGTCAGAGGGTACAATCAATGGTGTCTATTAAAAAACAACACATAATGGAGAAAGAGAATTTTTTATTTACGCCCGTTGCCGGCTATGCCCTTAAATTTTCCCTGGAAATTTTCTTTGGTAGTTCTTACATAAGCTACAACTCTGTTAAGGATGAAGGAGGATGTGAAACTTGATTATGAGCTACATATACTGGTGCTTAATAAGTAACAACATCGCATTTATATATCACATAAGTTTAATGTTCTACACGCTACTCATTCCTTATTTTAGCTTAAAGTCCGCCTTAATCATATTCAATTATCGATTCAATCATTCCATTCTACTATATATTTGTTGGATTACACATGTGTTGTCAGCTTAGTGCTTGCCCTTACATAAAATAAATAAAAACAATAACACGGAAACTATATAAAAACATGAAAATTATATTAAAAATACATAATTCTAATTTATTTCTTTACTTAATATAAATAATGTTTACATTTTAGTAGCTAAACTGCATGTATGACACAACCAAGCAGTGCATGGTGCTTCATGAAACTAGAGGTGGACAGCACACACGCACACATACAGAATGATACAATTTTGATTTATTATTCTATTCTGTTCAAATGTAGTTATGAAAAATCAGATCTCCCGCACTGTCATTGCAATTGATCCATTCCATACTACTGTACTATTCAGATCACATTAATTTTTGTAAGGTGTGTAGCAAGCGTAACACTTTCTGTGGGGTGAGGGGGCAAGAGCCACATGAATTGGCAAGTATTAATAAAATAAACATTATGAAGAACTTTGCTGTGTGGTACCTAGAAACTAGAGGGCTGAGTCTTTAAACATTGGCAGCTGGTATCCAGACATGGGGTTTGCACACAACACAAAATACAAATCAGCATTATTGACATACACATAGATCTCATAAAGCAGGAACATGTATAAGTATGATTTACATAAGATTAGCTTATGTTATTACACTACAAATGCACAATATAAAAATGCCTACCATATCACTGGTAGCTTACACATACAAATTATTGATCAATTACATTGTACTTAAATAGATCATTGCTGATTTATTTTTTCACTACAGTACCCAGCTTCAATAGCTTTGTACAATTTTTATAAATGCATCCTTACAAGATAATTTACTAAATAAAATCCTAAATTGAAAGTCGCCCAAATTATCACATGAAATTGGTTGATTCAATTACCTATATTGGAACTCAAAGTTCTGTTTTAGCACTTTTGCTCTTGACCTCTCCTTTTGTGTTCACATCTAGTACTTCATTAAGACAAGAATCATCAGTACCTCGTAATGCATTTCTAGTGCACAGGTGCATCTTCAGATCCACAGTGCCTTGATGATTCCAATACCAATCTTCTACTGCTGCTTCATTTTCTTCAAGAAGACTCTCACACTGGGTTTTCATGTGTGTAATTTCAGCAGATGGTTTATCCCATAACTCTAAGGGAATCCCTAGATCAACTTTCACACCTTTATTAACCAGTCCATGGAGCGTTTGAAATGTTTGACTCATACCTTTCGCAAATCTTGTGCTGTCCTTTCGCTCTTTGTGTATGTTGTATTCCAATATTTTATCACATACACCTTCCAATGATTCAATCAATCTCAACTCCGATTTCTCGTACTTAGTTTTTTTCTTAGCTTGCACATCGTCTAGGGAATATCCGATTTCGATGACGTCGTGAATTTTTCCAGTCTCTTCCAGCCTTCCTTGCAGCTCCGTTGCCAGTACTTTGCAGACTTCACATCTATTAGCATATTTGACTCCTACATCCTCTTCCGATCTGACTTCAACGTCGTTATGACCAAAACCAACACCTATAACAGCTACAATAAATATATAAACAATTCGCAACATTGCGTGCTCTTTCAAAGCGAAGCTTTTTGGCTTAATGCGATTTTAAAAACAACCCGGTGACCGGCCACCAGGGTTGCCAGATATCAGCTAACTCAAGTCGCCTAATTTTGCCTATCAAGTAGCCTAAATCGCCTATTATTTTATTTTTTGACAAGTAGCCTAATTCACCTAATATTTTGTTAAAGTAGCCTATATTTAGCTCAAATAAAAACAAACTATGTTGTAGAAAATATACATTAATGTAGGTTGATACCTATTTAACGTACTAGGTATTATAATTGTTAAACATTTCCTGTTGTTATAATTTAATAATATAATAGGGAACATCTGCAGAAACTTCTGCAGATATTCCCCATCTCTATAGACGGGAGAATCCTCATTCCTACTAGAAGTGGCAGCGGAAGAAGTTGACCCAGACGACGCTTCAATCGGTCTTCTTTGATACATGCATGTTTATGTTATGTCATACATTGTATAAATATATGTCATACAATATTGTTTTGATATTAAAATAATACGGTTGATGTAAAAATATACATTTTGTCTGTATTAAGGTATTAAGTAATAAAGAATTCTCTCCCATTCAACTTAATTAAGAATTTAGGAAACAAGTGATATAAATTTCACGCGTGTCTAGTTACAATTTGTGAATGAAGTTAGTAGCGTTTCTATACTCTCGATTTCGTGTTTTGATTTTGAACTGTATCTATTACAGCGAGTTAGAATGATTGGATGAATCAATCTCTATCTCACTATTACAGATATTAGATGCAATACCTAGAAGAAAGCAAGGAGCATGGAAAGACCCTGATGAAAAAACGGTGGACGTGTCTATTACTTTTCTTCACACTTTTCAGTTATTATGAAATAAAATAATAGAATTGTAGAAAGAATTTAATAGAATTGTAGTAATCCTGAAGTAGCCTAAACCGACCGTCCTTATTTTCCTAGGTAGCCTAAATGGCTACTGGTAGCCGATTGGTTTTTTTGGTCGCCATTTGACCCCCTAAGGTAGCCTAAATGGCATAATTCGCTGCATCTGGCAACCATGCCGGCCACTCGGATTACTAACCTCTCTCATAGACAGTGTTGCCAGATCCGTGAGTTAAAAATTATCCGAGATTCCATGCAAAATTATCGTGTTTTTATCGCAACTTTATACGTTTCGCAACCTTGTCTAAATAGACAATAGAGTATACGGCTAAAATTAAGGAAGTGGCAATTTAACAGATATCATTATTTTATTTTTAAGTAGATATTAAATCTAGATAGGACCCATTGCTAATTACTTATCATATTAGGCAATTTTAATGTTGGGCCCCCACCTACGAGTAATTTTCTGGCAACTACACGCAGGTTCTTTCTGTTCTTCTACAAATTAAAAATATATATTTTTTTACAAAAACACAGATTTTTTTTCTTGTATCTTATTATAATGTTAATATAAAAGTAATTTCTTCCTCAGAATCAGAACTTCATGATTGAATTTCTGCGGATGAGGCATGAAGACTGATGAGCTCTGATTTTCTCGGTTTAGTATAAATTCAATTCAGCAGGTTCTTGTGCTACTACTGTTATAGCCTACAACAGCCCGATCAGCCAAAACTATGCCAATAAAAGTAGTTGTTTTGAGATGGTGTCGACTTTTTTATAACTAAATTTAAGTATTTTGGAAAAAAATCATATTAAAGTACCACCAACTTAACTGTGCAGTTCGCGAGGGCGCTGCTGGTCAAGGAAATCAACTACAAACTGTCACAATTTGAAGGAATGTTGTAGTTATTTTTTCTGCCGCCTGAACAGATAAGTTGGTGGGACTGTACATTCCTCATCTCACCCGACTGGAGTCTGGAATGCCATAGATTATGAAACATATTACAAAAAGTTGCATTTCGTTACAGAGATCTGAATTCATTACAAAATTATCGTGTATTTGAGAAAAATATCGTAGACATTTGATAAACTATCGTGCGATACGTACTTATTATTTTTTATCGCATGATACTCAAATATATCGTGGATCTAGGATAATTATCGCATGTCTGGCAACACTGCTCATAGATCAAGTAGAATATATATATATATATCTCTCTCTAGATATACCGCTCGGAATATCACTTTTCTTTTCTCTATGGTGACTAGAGTCAAATCTACCGTCAAACGTGGTATTATTTTAAATTCCATGGGTATGTTCCATTAGTCGCTAAGAACGTTAATTTCGATAATTTTGATCACATTCTGCGTCTGTGGTTGTGATCACTGTGATCGCTTGTAACTGTCATCCCCTGTTCCATTTAGGATATGAACGCTAAGAATGCCACTAAAATTTGCCACTTCTGCCACTTTTGACATTAGATGTAGGGAATTCAAACTGTTCCAGTAGCCTCATAGCGTTTATGGCGAAAATAACGCCAAGACCCATGTGGAACAACTTTTTGGGAGTGTGATCGTTTTTAGCGTTTTTAGCGAATCTAACTTCAAATGGTATGCACCTTATAGTGACATTCCTATATTACATACTACACACCATGAAATAATGGTACAAATAGTACAATTATACTACGAAATCCAACACTGGCTGGAGTGGTGACTAGGAGCAGGGTTGGATTCAGACCCTCAAAAAGTTATGGTAAATGGACAATAAAATTATACTATTTCCTTGGTGCCTAATGACTTACCTATTAAGTCAAAGGATGTTAGGAACGATTATGTGCTTCATGGTTCTACTCCGTACTGCTTCACGGATAAGTTATGTAAAGTATCGTTTCAAATGTGACATATTAGGTACTAGATGCGCTCCGTAGATTCACCCGTAAACAATAATTAAGTGAATATAACAGTGATGAAAAACATCCCATGCATTAATCCAAGTACCTAGACTCTCTATACTCCAAGTTTATTCAAATCAGTTTAACCGTTTCAATATGACGTAGTTACAAACATCCTTATTATACAGTATTTCGCATCTTCAATATTAGTGTGATTACCAAAGAAAAATCAAGTATATGTTTGGAATCTGGTAACCTGTATACGGCAATAGCCTCGCCATATATTACATGAGTTTAAGTCTAATTCTATAATCTCCTTTCGAAAATGTATAAATCTTGCAAATAAGAACTGAAATGTCTTGCAACTTTCAAATAGATCATTGGGAAATTCCACGAACTAAAGTCCCTTAGACGACAAGGAGGCTATCAATGTAGTTTATAATAAGTAAGACTTATGGGTATAAACCCAGTTTGATTTATAAAACAACCAACGTTAGGCCCAAATGGTGGTGTTATTTTACTTTTGAAAAACTCCTGTATGCATAAACTTGAAGCAACAATGTTTCCAAGCAAAGTAAAATGTGTGGAACGCAACCAAAGTATTTTAACATAATAAAGCGTTAGTTGTATGAAAAATATATTCGTGATCCTTTGAAAGTTACGGATTAAGCTACAAAATCATGTATTATATTGGGATGGACTGGTCAATAAAAACACCAGGTTTTAAAAATATCATCCTGGAACTTACCACACTATGAAAAATCACTAATATCTTGAATTTTTGTGGACGCACTTATGGTAGTTACATAGTTATGAAACAAAAATGAATGAATTCATTATAAGCCAGTAGTTATATTATAATTAAGTTCTTAATTCATTATAAGTAAGTAGGTTTCATTAGAAAATCTATCAAATCCCATTGTGTATGCCTCCGAATCGTCAAAAAGTTGTTGTGTATATTCCACATTTCGTCCAACAATGTATTAAATTTTGTGTATTAATAAAGTAAAGGAATATTCTGGCATTGTTCCTTTATAACAGCTCACATGTGTGTGGTTGAAATTATTATAAAAAAAAAGGCAGGCAACGTAGTCAATTTGTGTAAAAGCAGCGACCGGAGATGCCATGCTTCGATCAGACTGGTTAGTAGGTATGAACAAGCATAATTTTGGAAATTAATTGTCAACGTGACATATAGGTACTGGAATATTTAAAAAAAAACTTGTTCGTTACCCATGTTGCTTGATATTCTACAATTGACTTATCTAAATTGAATAACACAGCCAAAATCACTTTCAAATTTTGAATTGAGCGCCGTCTGTTCATAGATAATTTTTGGGTAGGGTGTGACTTTCTGGAGTTTGGTATTTGACGACATAATTATGTCTGGTCATACTGGTGTACTACTATGAATTCAGCGATACAAAAATAAATACAGCAAGTTATGCACCGCGCTCACGACAAAACCATTACACAATGTGAATATAGATCACCGTGGTCCATATTTTGAGAATAAAGAGACAATGAATATGTATTTCTAGCGTTTATTGACAAAACACTACACACTATAAAAGACAATACAGCTACGTCTGCAAAAACATTTGAACTATTGCGTGCCATCCGGCGCGGCAGCGGTCCAAATGCTCCAGCACACAACCTTATACGAGCAGCGTGCCCAGCGCACTGGCAGCCTTGCCCCGTTGGATTGCAATGCTTATTCGCTGTAAGTGTCAGTAGTAAGATTACGTGTCACTTCGACGAAGTCTCGAATACAAATTGAGAAAACGTTTCTACGCCTCCCTAAACAATCACCGATTTTGATGAGTTTTGGAAATGTTATAGATGTTATCAATGTCCAGGTTTATAGGTTTTGATTTTTATCATTATATTAAAGGAATTTGAATTAATGAGTATTTAAATACCGATATTTTCTCAAAACTTGTATCTCTAATTTGTGATCTAATCTAATTTCTGTCAGATATGAAATGAGACCAACATTTTTAGATTTGATTAATTTTTACTATAGGAGAAACGTTTTCTCCCAGAACGCAAATATGCGCAAATTCTAAGTCAAAACTTGAAGAAGCTGCAATTGTCCTTATCGCACTATTCTGTTCGGGCGTTTAGCGGTGAGACAGCATCACTTTGTTAAAATACCCATTTTTTTCTGTAGGAGCTTCACTTCCCGTTTCTCTTAATAGCGAGACCAAAAGCGGATGGATATATAAGGTTACTTTCCAGTATTTAAAATGTCATAGCCTAGACCAGATTGCCATACGAGAATACTAGCACGACCTGCGATGCTGGGTCACGTGCACATATTGGAAGGGCCTGCTGCCTAAGCGGACAATATTTTAGAGAATTCAGAATTTGTACAAAATATATCAAAATAATATTTAAAAACCTAAAACAATAAAATTTATAATATATATTGGCTTAACTAATTTGACTACCCTCAAGGTAGCCAAGAACACTAAAAACAAAACTATTATAAATGTGTTCCAATAATAATTTTGCACCGTGCAGTGTTTCTATTAGAGAATAGTTTTTGAGAGAAGCCCATGTTCTACTTGTGACAAATACAAAGAGTAGCCACTGGTAAAAATAAATAAAAAACATAAGTGGTGTTTTTAACAGAACCGTACTCGATGCGCCAATAACTCTTGTGAAATCAGTGATTCTTATAAATAAACATTTATTTGTAGTACTAGGGGAAATAACAAAATATAAAAACAACGGAAAAGCTCCTGCTAAATTTCTGTCTGTCTAATTAGGAGCAAGTTAGTATGACGTTGTTTAAAAAAATATTTAACGAATTAATGCTCTAAATAGCATTGTTCGCAAGGAAGCACATAGTTTAATAAGGCTAACGCTGCCTCTCTTCATTTCAATATAGATCAACTGGCCCTGAAATAGAAGTCGCGCAGATGGGAAAAAAAAAATGTGTAAAATAGCCAAATGCTTAGGCTCTATCGTATCATCAAAGTGATGACATGAAATTGAAGATACACTGGAAAGTAAATTATATATACTGGGATTTTGTTTATTACATTTATCCTTGGATGGTATTTAAATCAAACAAAACAAGTTTTTATTATGATATCAATGAATAATCATAAGGTTAGATGATTAAATGTTACCTAAGATATTAAAGCTTGATTTATATCATAATTGCATATTGTTCTATTTAAGTCATAACATAAACATTTGTTTTATTTATATTAAAACATAAGTTCTTGATTACATTTTTGTACTTATACTGTTATACAAACTTAGTCTTACTTGAGCTATTTAATTGTGTAATAGGCAAATCGCGAGGACGCGCTTATATTGTCAGGATGGACGAATGTTATCATAATACACTCAAAAAGTTATTGTGAGACACTGTATTTGTTATAATTTATTTAAGTTTTATATTATTATGTAATAATGCATTGTTACACTTGAAATATGTAAAAATATTTATAATAATAATTATAATATAAAATAATTAAATGTGTAATGTATATATTTGTATTTAATCTATATTAAAGTTCTTCAATTTATGTTATTTAAACACAGTCAATTGACTCGCTAGTAGACAGTAGAGGGGGACTGTTCCGCTTTGTAAAAGGGAAACGAATTAAGTCAGTTGTTCGTCTGCAGTTGAGTGGAACGGTCGTCTAAGAAGTGTACTAGCAACTCAGAAGCGTTTGATATGTAAGTGCAAGTTACCATTACTGTTTATTTTATTTGGTTTTGTTAATGCTAATTATGTAAATTTAATATATGGTATTATTGACAATATTGTTTGAATTGTGTGAAATATAATCTAACTACTACTCAATGTGTACGTTCATTGCAATGACCTTTTCCTTAGTATATAATAAGAAATATCTAACAAATCAGAATTGGGTTGTCCCACGTAATAAAATTCAATAATCAAAGTAAAATTCAGTAATCTTTTAATATGCTTAGAGAGAACATTTTAGTCTGCTTGAGTTTGTCTTTCACAGATTGAAGAGGGAGTGAAACAAGTGACCTTTGTTGAGCGGCAGATGCATGATGTGTCATGCATGTCGCAGCTG
This sequence comes from Plagodis pulveraria, assembly GCA_963890685.1. NCBI lineage: Eukaryota > Metazoa > Arthropoda > Insecta > Lepidoptera > Geometridae > Plagodis > Plagodis pulveraria. Next base: position 12,048,021 of record OY982950.1, read on the forward strand.
CAAGGGCTCTGCGATGCCATGATAGCCACGAGGGCTCTGATCACCACTACAGCCACCGAGGGCTTCAACGAGCATCTTAAAAACCGGGTTTCGACGAAGTGTCAACAGCCGCCGAGGACTTCGACGATGTGTGAAAAGCCGCGAAGGGCTACGACGATGTGTGAAAAAGCCGCGAGGGCTTCGACGATGTGTAAAAAGCCGCAAAGGGCTTCGACGATGTGTGAAGAGCCGCGAAGAGCTTCGATGATGTGTGAAAAAAGCCGCGAAGGGCTTCGACGATGTGTGAAAAGGCCGCGAAGGGCTTTGAAGATGTGTGAAAAAGCCGCGAGGGCTTCGACGATGTGTGCAAAGCCGCGAGGGCTTCAACGATGTGTGAAAAATTCCCCGAGGGCTTCGCCAAGTGTAAAGCCGCGATGGCTTCTCCGTGCGCCGCCAAAGCCGCGATGGCTTTTCCGTGCGTCGCCAAAGCCGCGAGGGCTTGTCCATGCGTCGCAAAAGTCGCGATGGCTTCTCCGTGCTTCGCCAAAGCCGCGAGGGCTTCTCCGTGCGTCGCAAAAGCTGCGAGGGCTTCTCCATGCTTCGCAAAAGCCACGAGTGCTTCTCCGAGCATCACCAAAGCTGCGAGGGCTTCTCAGTGCGTCGCCAAAGCCGCGAGCCGATACCAACAAAATATAACTAGTGATCCCGTAGAAATATGTAACTTCTACTCAAAGTACTTTCATTCAGTGTTTGAAAAATCAGTAGTTCCGAATAATTATGATATAGATAATAGACAGGATTTTAATGATGTTAATACGAGCACAATTATTAGTAATTTAAGTTTCACAATTGATCACGTCAAACAAGAACTTTTAAGATTGGACCAGACGAAAGGTGCAGGAACGGATAATATTCCCTCATCCTTTTTAAAACGAACGGCGCATTCAATTTGCATTCCTGTTCAATACATATTCAACTTAAGCTTACGTGAAGGTGTTTGTCCTCAAATATGGAAAATAGCGCGAATAATACCGGTACATAAAGGTGGTACCAAAAAGGATGTGGAGAATTATCGTCCTATTTCCATTTTGTCCACTTTGTCAAAACTTCTTGAGAGATTAATACATAACGCCATTTATTCAAGTTTACATCCTAATATTATACCCAATCAACATGGTTTTGTTCGACATCGATCAACGGTCACAAACCTTTTAATATACACTTCAGACATTTTCGATAACATGGATACTAACAAACAAACTGACGCTGTTTATACAGATTTTCAAAAAGCTTTTGACAGAGTGGATCATAAAATCCTATTAGATAAGATAGCATTTAATGGTATCCGAGGAAATCTTTGGCGATGGTTTAAATCCTACATAAGTAATCGTTGCCAGAAAGTTGTAATCTATGGGTATGAATCAGATATGGTCACTATTAGTTCTGGGGTCCCCCAGGGGTCAATATTAGGACCCCTGTTATACATTCTATATATTAATGATATACATACATGTTTCAAATTTTATAGATTTTTGTTATACGCTGATGACTTAAAGATATATCATACCATTAGCACTTACCAAGACCAATTAAACTTTCAATCAGATCTGGACCGGTTCTCAAGGTATTGTAGTAACAATAAACTTGCGCTAAATCTTAATAAATGTAAATCAATTGTGTTCAAACGAAAAATAAATGCAAGTAATTTTACTTATTCTCTCTGTGATTCGAATCATGATAAAGTCGAAGTAATCAAAGATTTGGGTATAACTTTGGATAGTAAATTTATCTTTGATGCACATATGCATAATATTATAGCACGTGGTTTTAAAATGTACAACTTTGTCATACGAACTGCGGTTAATTTCAATAAAGACCTTACATACAATATCTTATTTAAGTCTCTTGTCCGATCACAGCTAGATTACGCTGCACCAGTATGGAATCCGTACTATAAATGTTACATTGAAGATATTGAAAGGGTTCAAAAGAATTTTTTACGTTGTATGCACTACAAATGTAGTCAAGGTTTAATGTCATATGGCGATCTTCTTAAAAAATATAACTTAACGGATTTAAATTCTAGAAGATTGCATCTAAGTGTTATGCTTCTATATGACATTTGTCACAATCGCTATGATTGCCCAGAGTTGGTAAATAGAATTTGTTACAAAGTTCCTTTAAGAACAAATTTAAGAACAAAAAATAAAACTTTTGCTACCACAGCTCGTCGCACCAACTCTGGTAAGCGATCACCAATGTTTCGCATTACTAAACTTTATAACGATCATTTCAATAATATTGATATATTTCATGAATGTTTTACTGGTTTCCGTAGGTTAGTATTGGAGACATTGAGTGGTGATGGCGGCATAACTCACATTGACTAAATGTAATAAAATATTTTGTTACTTTTAATAGTAACAAAATATTTTAATAATATCATAATGTATCATAATAATATATCAAATAATGTCTGCCTCCCCACTATCTATCGACATTCGACTGAACATGTTGCGCACATACAGTTATTTAGTTAAGTTAACGCACAAAAATGTAAAAATGTATCTACTCTTATGGTAATTGGTTAGTAACTCATTATTGTAAGTAGGTAGAACTATGTATAAAACTTTATTATTACACTTTTCTGTTCAAATCAATCATGATAATTTGTGGTTAACGATGTTGGTACATATACTAGCTATATTTCCAAAACTATACTTCTGTAATCATTTGTTGTGTACTGTTTGTTGACTCTAAAATAAATAAAAAAAAAAAAAAAAAAAAAAACACGGACCGTGTAAGAAAGTGGTGATCAATGACTTTGAATCAGATGTGGTTCCAATTAGTTCTGGGGTCCCCCAAGGGTCAATATTAAGCCCGTTTCTTTTTATCTTATACATCAATGATATTGAAAATTGATTTAAATTTTGTAAATTGCTATAATATGCCAATGACCTAAAAATATATCATTCCATAAATACTTATCAAGACCACTAAACAATTCAACAGGATCTTGACAGATTTTCACCATATTCTTAAGCTGTATGTATTACAGTTTTTTTCGTAAAATTAAACTAACTTTTTACTGAACTAATCAAATATATAAGCTGTTGGAATTAAACTCCATGAAGCAACAATTAGATGTTATGCATCTGTATGACCTATGTCATAATAGATATAACTGAACAGAGTCGATCGAGGAGCTTCGGTATTAGGTACTTTTTAGACCTCATCCTCGCCGTACAAGGCTGGTCATCGATAACCACTGTGTCGTATGACAGAATTCTATGATACTCGCTTCAATTTTATAGACATTTTACAAGCGGGTGAGTTGTTATAGGAGGTATTTGTTGGATCTGCTTGAAGGTAGCGTTAATTATAATTCGTGATGATCCTCCTTGTTGTACCTTGTAAATCAACACAACCCTACCCTACTCGTATAAATACTAAGACTGGAAGCCATATATTATGTATTACTATAAACCAGTATATTACTTTTCTCCATGCTATAAACCAATATATAAACAGTATGATAGCCCATTTTATAGGCGTAGGTACTCTATTTTTTTATTTAGTTGGAAGAAAATGGATAAGATAAAAAAGAATCGTTTTATATTACGATAAAGGACTACTACGGAACCTTACATTGCGCGTGGCCCGACACGCGCTTGACCGTTTTAATAGATATTAAAAAGTAATGCCCTATAATATTTGGAAGTGCGAATCTAAGCGCTTGGCGTAATATCTAAAAACGATACTTTTAAAAAATTTACAAATTTATTCTTGATTACTGGGTTTACCTCACGAAAATGCTGATTGTCAAAAAGCGTTCAGCAAAGTTAACTTGGAAAAAAATAAAGAAACTTGCAACTCAGAGCGAGTTGCATTGACTCCATGATACTTTTTTTGCGACGGGTACTATAAGAGAAAGTAAATCTTATAACTGCATAGAATTTATGGTGTTGGCAAAATTTTACATCGTGTCCATTCTAAGGACCAAGATTGACGAAGTAGCCGAGATTGAAATCTACATGCCTGAACTTAGCCAAAATATGCCTTGATTTCATTTATATATTTGTCGCAAATTTATATAACAAAAAAAAAAAAATACGATTAATGAATGCATTTTTATTTTAATAGAAAACACCGATTAACTAAACGTATAAATGCGATATTAGAAAAAAAAACATGTACAATGTCAAACATGGTATAATTTAGGACGAATAGTATAATTTTATTGTCCATGTAATATATTTTTTCAGGTCTGAATCCAACCCTGGAGTAGCACACAGCAGGGGTGCGTTCCGAGGCTCAGAGTGTAGCTGTTTGGTTGTTTTGCCCTGAGGTATGCCCGGTCGTTCCATAGAACGACCGGTTGTTTTATAACCTCAAACAAATTGTGACATTGACAGACTTACATCATTATCGTAATAATAATTGCTGTTTAACACTATCACAAATTCGTTTTCCATTTTTATTTAAGTTTTTTATTTTGAGAAATGATATTAGTATTTATATTTTTTGAGATTTATGGGTGAGCGCATCAGATAGAATACGATATAAACGTCAAAGTCATTTCATGTCACGCGTTTTATGGTTAAAAAGTTGCAACCTTCAAAGGTTTGGAACGGTCCAGTTGTGACAACCGAACGCTCTACTCGAAGGTTGTGAACGACGTTAGAGTGAAAAGTTGCACTCCGAGTGCGCTCTAACCGAGGTTCGGAACGCACCCCTGTGCAAACAGGGCATATTTGCGTGATTTCAACCGCGGGACCAAAGATTACTTACCCCCGCGGGACATTCTCGGAGGAAAGTGATATTTCCTCCGAGACTTGATCCATCTTTATCTTTGGTCGTGATGTGTTGTGTAATTTTTACTTGCTCGCTCAGTGTTGTTTTTGTGTTGCATGTTGTATGAAGTTATATTAAAATTGATTTCGATCTGTTTATATACATACAATTGATGATTCTAAAGAATATAACATCAGGCTGAATCAAAGGTTAGTACGCAATTTGCAATTGCAAAACCGATAGATGGTAACTTAGTTTAATATATCATTTTGTTATATACTTTTCTAGATATAATTATATTAATATCACCGTGAATACTGCGATGTCTCGGACATCGTACTATATTTATTTACAAATTCCCAAAAAAGACAGCCGTAATATAAAATTGGTTGGTATATAAAAAAACTGAACAAAGTACTACAAAGTATATATATAACAATGCAGCTACTAAAATAAAAGCGTTTAGACAACTTAGAAGTCATGTATACTCACAGGTTGAATTTTCACAAATAAAAATCTGTTTTATTTACATTTTTTATGTGATTAGGTCGTGGTTAAGTCAAAGTCAAATTGTTTAATCTCATGAGCCTGTAACTTAACTGGCACCCGTACCCTTCAAACCAGAACACAGTAATGCAATAGAGCAAACCTTCCATGTATCGGCCACATAAGCATTTTCTTAAACTAACTTGATAAAATGAGAATTTTTTGTACCTTACGCCTTGTTTTTCGTTTTCTACTAAAATGATTACCAAGAAATAATAATGAAACTTCAATCACATTAAAAGTCTATTATTTTTTAATTTATTTGATGTTTTTTCAACAAATACCTTTTTTTCTAATTATCCGCCATCATCACTCTAAAGTCGGCGTAGTATTAACCTTATATCGGCATATATATTTAATGGTACGATAAATTAAACTGAAAGAACAGAGGAACACAAAATGAATTTCGAATAGTGGTACAGAATCATGTAAAAAACATATGATTTCCCTAACACTTTTATCAAGTCTCTTTTTACATTTTAGTTACAATCTTATAGTCTGTACTAATTAAAACATAACATACTAATCAAATCAGTATTGTATATAATACCTAGGAAACTGAACCATTATCACTAATATCCATGTTCAATAATAATATGAGAGTTACGTTATTACTAGGTAGTACAAATGTAGAAGGCAGTGGTGAAGGTGAACCCAGAAAAAAAAATCAATCGAGATGTCGATTGTGCTCTCATAGAGTCAAGACCTCCTGAGGATGCTTTGTGTAGAAGCTAAACGTGTCGAAAAATTCTTCCGGTTTGGCTGCGTGGCGTGTGTGACGTCACTAGGTGGAATTGTCACTAGATATATTTTTATAGTTCTTAAGTATTTTATTAAAATATTGATTTAGTTTTACTTACAATACTTTTAAAATATTTGTTATTATAAAAGTTTAAAATAAATGTGTATTTACCCTATGGCCGACTTTTGGATTACACACTAAAATCAGAAACTTTAGTTCGGCCTACAACTGCCGATATTTAGATTTCGATAAAAATATGAACCCTTAATCCCGCCTCTTGATTATTTAAGTAAATATAATGAAACAAATTTCTTAGCATTCCATGGATTCACCGTGCGGGTGCCGGGTCCATAGCGTTGCAGAGGAAGAGGCCAGAGGGGCCTGGGACTTGCAACCCAGGAGTAGGATTAAGGGGCCCCTTTATGATATATCAATGCTCTCCTTCACCGCTCGAGCCTCCTCCCCTGCCTAACCAAATTTGGTAGGATCCTACTAATCCTACCTTAGATACACATTCTAGGATGGAAGTTACGGTTGTTCTTGACAGGCCAAGGTCTTTAAGTAGGTTATACAGGGATTTCGCTGGTATACCCCTTGCTCCAACTTCTACAGCATACAGGATTAACCACATTACCGTTTTGGTTAATTCATTTGTTAGGTCATAATACCTTTTTGTTTTTATTGTGTGGTTTTAGGAATGTTTGTTTCCCACGGCACATAAGTTCTATAAATACTATGCGTTTTAGATTTTTTGAGTACAGAAATATGTCTGGTCTGGAAGACGAAACATCAACATCCTCAGGAATTTTATAGTGTTTTTCATACGTGTCCATCAAAAGAGTCCAATCGGGAGCTGCGCCTAAGATGGAGTAAGGCTTGGATTTAGATTTTGTAGATGACCCTTCTTTTACAAAATCAACGTGTCGTTTATTCGTGGTCTAACCTTTTTTTTGCTCTAGCTACCGAGAGACGGCTTCACGTATGATTTCGAGGACTCTATCATGGCGACGTGAATAATGACCCCTATCAAGGAGCACCTTGCATCCTACCAAATAAATACACAAATAAATAAGCTGTAATTATTCTAATATAATCATTTTGACAAAAGTAAGTGACAGAGTTAGCAATAAACTATATATAATAATGTAAAATACAAATCCCGACAGGTAATCACCAAGCAAACCGAACTATGAATAAACACTAAAACACATGTGCGCGCGTGGTGGATTTGTTTTGACAAGTAAATAGTCAATTGAAGGACATCGGAACGGCACTATATTGCTTAGTCTATAGGTATATATGGTACATTTTGTGTCAAAAATATTGTGCGACAATGTTGCTATTTTTAATTTATACACTGAATTAAATGAAACGGCCGATACCACGCAAGGGCCGATACAATGACGGATTACTCTATTACTTTTAATCTCAAATCTTTCCTATCGTAGTTTAACCATCATATTATATAGAGCGACATCTATAGTATAACATATGTTGTACTATAAACAAGACCAATTTTGCAATTGGTTTTATACTTGTAAATGATGACGCAACCTTATAATTTTAATATTGTTATAGTACCACCAACTTAACTGTGCAGATCTCGAGGGCGCTACTGGTCAAGGAAATCAACTACAAACTGTCACAATTTTAGGGTATTTTGTAGCTCTTTTTTCTGCCACCTGAACAGATAAGTTGGTGGGACTGTATGTTTGCAATAACGCCTGCTATTTTGAGATGATTTGAGTTAAGACGTCATGTTGTGTTAGCTCAATTGGTTAGAGAATACCCCGGCTCAAGGGGTGGATGGACGCGGGTTCGAATCCCGCACATGACTTAAATTTTTCCTATCGTATATTTGTAATTTTATAATGCAATAATATTACTGCTTGGCTGCAGAAATAGATATGGTGGCAATAATTCCCCTGGATGAACTTATTCACAAAGGGTACTACTGTTACTAATTAATAATATATTTCATGCACAATATGATATTATTGCCTTGCATATGTCACTTAAAATATATGAAGCGCTTGTAGCAAAGTTTACTTAGCTGTTCTCAACCAATCAGCAAACTTAAGCAAAGTCGCGCGCAGTCATGAGTTGGATGGGTGACCGCTAGTGACATTACTACTGAGCGTTTCCGTGCTTCGGAGGGCACGTTAAGCCGTTGGTCCCGGTGGTTGTCTTAGGATGGCAGTCGTTATAGCATGGTGGTAGGGCATTTTGCGAATGCCCGCCTGGCTAGCTACCACCCTCAAGTAGAAAATCTATCGCCAAGCACCTAACGCTGTGTTGCGGCAGCTGTCCTTGAGAGGCAGTACTTCTAGGTTAGCCTGAACAACATTTTCGACCACATCATCACTTACCATCAGGTGAGATAGTGGTCAAAGGCTAACCTATTAGGGATAAAAAAAAAAATAACTTATGACCATAAAATATGTCAATCCATCTAAACGATCAAAATAAATAGTTGCTTACCTGGTGTGATAAGTAGTTACTGAATTTTCAGAGGAATATTTTTCTAACATTAAGTTTTTCCTGCCAAAAGCTAAGATAATATGGAAGCGGCTTCCTATATACATATAATATGTTTATATTTTATAATATATAGATTTACTAAAAAAAACAATCTTTAATGTACATAGCAGATTATTAAAAGTTTTAGACAGTAAAGATGTTTTATCTGAATGTTAAAATAGGATGACAAGATAAACTGTATGGTGCTTATAAATTTAATGGAAACAATAGTAACCTCAATTTAATATCAATTTATTGATCTTAATGTGACCTCTAACTTCAAAAACATAACCTTATAATACCAAAAATAAAATAGATTTAAATACTAAAAGGATAATAGTTTTACTTCTTATATTACTCTTATCTTAATGGCTCATTGGCCAGAATAAACATGTTACCCCCACCCTAGCAGTGTGTTCCGGCGAAAGTCCTTGAGACCCCAGTAAAATTACACGCACATGAGACTCAACATCTGTTTGTCTCAGGGTGATGCAGTGCAGTGTGTCACTTGTTACAAAATGTGTCTATTATAAGCAGAGGTTACCTCTTACCATCAGGTGGGCGTCATGCTTGTTCTATCACAATAAAAAAAAAATATGGTTATTTAAATAGAGTGCTTTCTGTCTAATTCAATATCGAAAAAAATATTTATAAATCTAATTTATATGTTTTTCTAATGTGCAACCTGGTTTATCTCTAAGTTTGACGTTAAATATTTTATAAACAGTTATGGAATATTGGATTTTCTTTAGATAAATGAAAAATGAGGGTCAAATTTATGTTTTATCATTCATACACATAACATAATATTTTGACCATCTGGTACTCATTATCATACATCTGTGACTAACCAATATGTAAACTGGGATATGGTAATTTTGGGCTGCATCAATATCCTTGGAACCAACAAAGAAGCCACACTTCAAAATTCTTTCGGTTAAGCTATGCAGCAGTTATGGCGACATGTCAGCTAAGCAAGAATGTTGGGCGAAATTGTTACTAGGTATTTTTATATTCATGTTTTTCTAAAATATTAATAGTGTTTCTTTCATATTTGTAAATAAGCATATACTTTTATATAAAGGCTTGATTTATAAAGCCCTGAGACATAGGAAATCTAAGGTTTCTTTGTTGAAAGACAAGCCTAAAACTAATGGAGATTCTAAGTTAGCCGGAACAATATCTTCGACTACATCATCACTTACCACTTACCATCAGTAAAGATAGTGGGGGGTTAGCTGGTTGTTTTATCCTTGTCCCGAGGAGATGCAACACTATACACAGCTGATACGGCATTAAAGTTTATGAAATACTGCACAGCTTCTAGGTTAGCCTGAGCAACATCTTCGACCACATCATCACTTACCATCAGGTGAGATAGTGGTCAAAGGCTAACCTATGAGGCATAAAAAAGAAAAAAAACTAAAATTAACTTTTCACAGCCATGCTGTCATCTGCGGGTGGTGAGCCTATGGAGTATGACAATGACGAGAACACCTGGCGGCGGCGACGGCGACCATCGAACTCTAAATCCGACAAAGGCTGTCATCAGATTCCAAGGAGAGCATCCACAGCGGCCGTCATAGTGCTGGGCCTAGCAGTTCTGAGCTGCCTCCTTGGATACTGTGTTCTCAGTGAGACCCTGCCATATGAATCAAAGACGCTACGACTTGTTATAATTGTAAGCCACTGTTCATTATTTTTGTCTCATTGTGTATTAGCTGTACAGCGGCTGTAATGCGGTGGCAAAACCAATTTGAAAATTACGTGATCTATGTGGACGTATTTTGGATGCGTATCGAAAAATTGGAGAGCGCATTCGTAGCGCTCGTAGCGAAGTTTGCTTAGCTGTTCTTAACAGATCTGCAAAGTTAAGGAACGTCCGCCACAGTCATGAGTTGGATGGGTGACCGCTTGTGACATTACTGCTGAGTGCTTCCGTGCTTCGGAGGACACGTTAAGCCGTCGGTCCCGGTTGTTGTCTTAGGAGAGTCGTTACAGCATGGTGGTAGGACATTTTGCAAATGCCCGCCTGGCTAGCCACCACCCTCAAGTAGAAAATCTGTCGCCAAGCACTTCACGGTGTTCCGGCAGCTCCTTAAGAGCCAGTAATAGTAGGTTAGCCTGAACAACATCTTCGACCACGTCATCACTTACCATCAGGTGAGATAGTGGTCAAAGGCTGAACTATCAGACATTAAAAAAAGCATATGTGCGCGGTTGTTGAAAATATCATTCATAAGAAGATGTCAAGCCTGTATTAGGAAAGGGGGTTATACGATTTGAACATTTAATATACAATTGTTTTAAAAAAATGAAAGTAAATTTTAGTTTCAATCATTAATTACTCCCCATCGCCCATCCCATAAAAACTCCCCACAGATTTCTAAAATACATTTCTTATTAATTAACTAATGAATTAAAAAATATATAAGTCTATAGGAACATACAAAGAAATAACTCAGTAATTTGACGATGGTCAATTTGTGTGTATTACCTTTTAAGAAACTACATGAAGTAGATAGATAGATAGATAGAAAACACTTAATTTGCAGAAGAACTTAAACATAACATTACAATAAAAAAATAAACTGAAATACACTAGTGTAAAATGGCGGCCTTATCGCTTATAGCGATTTCTTCCAGACAACCAGGAACAAAGGATTTATGTATATTTGATATGGGAGGCAGTTTTCCGCAATTAAGTATACAACTTAATGACATTACCATGAAGTAGGTACTGTATACAAGGAATTTAACCTATATCAAATTTACCATAATTGTATAAACTTACGTGTAATAATACACATATATAAATACCTATATACATACTACATAAAAAATAAACATACATATACCTAAATACTATAGATGCTTACTAATACAAGTATATAGGAAACTAATGATATAAAAGCTAGCTATTACTAGATAAGTAACGTTCTTTTACTCTATGTTTGAAATATAGAAGTAGGATGTTTTTAAAATTATGTGCTACCCAGCTCTCCATACGGTTTATTTTGACAACATGTGCTTGTTCCTACTTAGTGATTAAAAATCGAAAACTCAAAATTTTGTTTGTAAGTATAAGAAATAAAACAGTTGCGGTCAGAAACAATTTGTAATCTGCAAGGCAGTATACTCAGAGTTATATCCAGAGAAAATCAAATCGTTTTTAGGGTTGCGTACCCAATGGGTAAAAACGGGACCCAATTACTGAGACTTCGCTGTCCCTCCGTCCGTCTGTCACCAGGCTGTATCTCAAGAACGGTAATAGCTAGACAGTTGAAATTTTCAGGTGATGTTGCCGCTATAAAAACAAATCCTGAAAATAAAATAAATATTTAAGGGGGCTCCCATACAACAAACTTGATATTTTTACCGTTTCTTGCTCGATACTAATAACGGTGCCAAATAGCATGGCAATAGCATAGAACATATAATAATACTACGTATAGAATGGACTCTCCTCACCCCCCACCAAAACAAGCCTTCCTCACCCCGCCAGCCATTCTGAGCTGTCGCTGGGCTGACTTGAGTACGGGACTCGCAACTCGCGCCCGATGACGTGACGACGAAGCGTGACGATTGTACGATTATTTTAAAAGTTGAGAATGGGGTAATCTTGTGCTGTTTATCAACGAAACAAGAAATAGGATAGGAGTTTTTATAGATTCCCTAAGGATAAAACGAGGTAAGTCATTCTTGGTAACCTACACTAAGTACCTACCTATTTCTCGTTCTTCAGTTATCCAGTAGGTAACTTATAAAAACCGGTAATTTACAGTCAGTACCTATCGAAAAAAATACAAACATAATACTATTTCTTTATATTTTGTTCATACTGCTATTCGAATAATGATAATTTTAGAAGATTTTCGTTTGCAAAAAATATCCATGGATATCGACTTCGTTTGCAGCGAAACAAGTGTCTTTGTAACCTATACCTACCTACCATAGAGAAAAGCAATACACATACCGAACTTCGCCACAGTTGACACGCGGCACACTTCATGATTGTTTATTATACGAGAAGAACATAAATTATGATTGTGTTTATTATCATTAAGTACTTGTATAAAATGTGAACATGGAATCATACTTTTTGTATAGTGTAGGTATCTATTATTACTACTTCGTACATGGAGTTGGGTTTTTGTGCTTGTAAATGTTTCTGAAGGTAGGTAAGATAACCTACGAAATCTAATAAGTCATATTAACAGCATCAAAAGATTGTTGGGTATGTAAGTATAACAGTTATTTATACGATGACAACCTTAGACTTCACGCACTCATTTACGCGTGTACGAAAACAACATTTGTGTAGCGTCTGTGTAATAGGTAGTTAGAACGCGGCTTTTGTATAGAGAATGAGTCGAGTGGCCAGGCTGTGGCAATAGATTTCTTAAATTTTCGAGTTGTTTATTTGTACCGTTGCGTCCTTGTAGGCCAACCACGAAATTCTAGCGATACGAGTTTAGCAATAGTTTGTATGGTAAACGATAGAATAAGCGATAGACGCAATGTATTTTGTGACATCGTGGTGAAGGCCAGCGAATGACCTCTATTGCCATGATATTTGGCTTCGAGTATAGACGCTTTAATTATTCACACAATATATAGTTTTATGTTCTCTTTAAATATAATTAATTATTTAAAATAAAATAAATGATTAAGGGGGCTCCCATAAAATATAGGAGGTTTTCGCCGTACCTACCCAGCTCACTCGGACACTGTGAAAAGTGTCTGTAACTTGCAAGATTAGGTTACAGATAATGGTACGGAATCCTTCGTGTGCGACCTTCGAGTCTCACTTGCACTTGGCCGGTTTATTTTTATTATATTTGTAGCCATAGGACAGAATAACAGGACCAAAGAATCACTCCGTAAAGCCATTCCAATAAATAAGCGACTCGCTACGACGCTATACGTACACTTCGGATCGCACATCATGGAGTACCTAATATTTAGAAAATCTGTCGCCAAGCACCTAACAGTGTGTTCCGGCAGCAGTTCTTGAGAGCCAGAAAAATGACAGGCACATGAATGAGACCTAACAACTGTACGTCTCAATTTGACGGGCACAGTGCAATTCGTCGTTGATGAAATGCATCTGTAATACACAAACAACCCTCAAGTAGAAAATCTGTCGCCAAGCACCTAACGGTGTGTTCCGGCAGCAGTCCTTGAGAGCCAGTTTTCACTGGCTCTCAAGGACTGGCTTATAGGCAGAATGAGACTGAACAAGTATGTCTCAAGGTGATGGGCGCAGTGCAGCTCGTCACTTGTGATGAAATTAATCTTTTATAGGCATAGGATACCGCTTAACATCAGGTGGGCCTGTTCAGTCACAATAACATAAAAAAAGAAAAATGTTTTGAACGAGTAATGAGACGCTTTCTAAGTGGGTGTGGTATAAAGAAAATCTATCCAAGTGCAAGTCGGGCCCCGCTCTTTTCTTTTTTTACGACCTGTTGTATTATGGGTTCCTTACAGTTGTATAATGAAATTCTATGAGTTTCACTCATATTTAAACATTATATATTAACCGGCAAAACACTCACGTTAGGGATCGAACACGTCAACCCGGCTAATAGAAAATTCCTAGTCTCGCTGAGCGCTAGTATCATATTGGCAGATTTTTCTACTTTTTTTTTTATTTTTTTTTATGTTATAGTGACGGAACATGCCCCAGGCCCACCTGATGTTAAGTGGACTAACCTCTGCCTATAACAGACGCATTTCGTCAACGACGAATTGCACTGTGCCCGTTACACTGAGACGTCCAGTTGTTAGGTCTCATTAGCCTGTAATTTTTCTGGCTCTCAAGGACTACTGCCGGAACACACCGTTAGGTGCTTGGCGACAGATTTTCTACTTGAGGGTGGTCGCTAGCCAGGCGGGCATTCGCAAAATGCCCTTCCACCATGCGGTGAAGCTCAAGCTCTGGGCGGGATTCGAACCATGGACCTGCTGCGCGGCAGTCCATAGCCAATGCCACTGAGCCATCACTGCTTCAAAAGCTTTAGGCTCTACAGGGCTTATAGCTAGAAACAGACAGACAAAAAGACAGGGCATACACGGGTTACTCGGTCAATTTAGGCATAATGCTATTAACATACTATTATGGTGACACTTGTCTTTGCAGTTATTTCGGCATGGTGCCAGGACTCCAGTGGAGAGCTATAAGAGTGACCCATATAAAAATTATCAGTGGCCTGATGGTTTCGGAAGTCTAACAAATGTAAGTCACAGGTGAAATTGATCTATTTTGTGGTGTGTGTATTGTGACCCGCATGTTTTCCGCTCCTTCGTCCGCGACACTCGCGCTCGCGCCCTTTGTTCGCGGACCAAATTTTGGCTCCTGCGGACCACTGGTTGGGAACTACTGCTAGGGAGATCGTGTAGTCAAAAATATGTTCCTATTTCAAATTCGAATGCATATTCCATGCGCATATTATAATATACTTGATTTATCAACAGAAAGATCATGCTTCTATAACCATTCCTATTCATTATTTCATATTTACAGATTGGGAAACTACAATTGTACGAACTAGGCAAAAAGTACCGCAGCTTTTATGCAAACTTCATCCCTGAGGAATACTATGAGAAGGACGTGTACGTCCAGAGCAGCGATAAGTCCAGATGTCTGATGAGTGCGTACACGTTCCTGGCTGGCCTATATCCACCTACGGAGCGGCAAATGTGGCATCCGGAGTTACCATGGCAGCCAATACCTGTCCACTCTCTGCCTTCTAATCTGGATAATGTTAGTGAATATATATATTTTATCTAGATTTTCGCCTGCAATTTCACGGTTTCACTTGCATGAGCTTGGACTTATCACAGTGCTTTGGACTCAGCTGATTGTTGCGCTTGTAGCGAGGCTTGCCTAGTCGTTTTTTTTAATAATCAATAATTTTCTAAACACTTCGTATGAAAAGTGAAGTCGTCTGCGACAACGACCCGGTTGTCGTAGGATGGCATTCCTTAGATTATGTCAGAGGTATTCTACTGGCTTGAAAACTCCGACACTGCATTTTGCGAATGCCCGATTTGCCATCTACCACCCTCAGAGAGAAAATCTGTTGCTAAGCACCTGATGTGTTGGTAAGCTTAAGAAGCGACCAAGGGTAAAATACCGGAAGGAAATCTTACACTGCGATCCCCAAGACACCTGCCAAGCGTGGGGATTATGGCAAACCCCCCCATAATGGGAGGCTGTGTTCAGCAGTGGACAATCCGGCTGATACAGTTTTTGGGGCCACAACCACATTTCCCAAAGTCTAGTAGCCTTACGGAAAGAATGAGTGTATATATGTTACAGCCAAAGTAACAAATCTGGATATTATATATACTGTCTAGCCATTATATATAATGTCTACTTAATTTAGATAAAGTGATAATTGACACAAAATTTTGATATTATTCATGAGACTCATATTTCTATTGGTCACGGAGGGCGCACCAGAATGGTTAAAGAGCTTAAAAATAAATATAAGAATAGTAGTAATTTATGTGGCGCATCGCCGGCCGCTGCCGCGGCACGCTCGCTTCGCTCGCTCGGCTCGCGCGTTGTTGTAGTCACAAGTAACCTAACGCTCCTCCTCGCTTCGCTCGTCGTCGCACCTAAATATGACTTTGCCCTAGACTAAATGATATTTAACCCCTTTTTATAACTTTTACCAATATGTGTCGTGAATTATTAATAATTACTACTAAAAGTAATACATTTCGATCGTTTATTCACATTTACCAAAACAATTTTGTGGCAATTATCACTTTATCTAAATTGAGTAGACATTATATATAATGGCTAGACAGTATATATAATATCCAGATTTATTACTTTGACTGTGACATATATACCTACCTGCATACCTTACATCACTACGCAAAATGGATATCTCTTTATAGTTTACAAGTTTGCGTTAACTTTTTAGAAACATCTGTAAGGTATCGATCTTAACGCGTTTCTATGCCGACATGTATTATTACACCTCCGCCTATCTCTATCTATGTTACATTTTTATACTAAGTGCCTATGTCCTGCCCTCATTGTATGAGAATTTTACTATCCGGGAAACATAATGCATTGTCCGGACACCAAAACACTATTTATATTGGATACTCGTAATTAAAACAAACCTTACAAGAAGCGTGCGCTTTTTTGTCGAGCCCTTTGCCGAGTCCCTCTTATGAGCCGTCATAAGAGGGACTCAGCTAAGGGCTTGATACTTTGCAAGACATACTTATATTCTTATACACATACTGTAGCAAACATGAAGTTGATATGTTATTCCAAATGTCTGACACGCTTTGATATATCTTTGACCTCAATATCTGACTTTTTTGATAATGTAGCTAAAACAAGCAAGCTGCTAATAAAACTTGATATAAATGTAAGCACTGTAATCCACAATATGGAATTGAATAAGTGTTCCTTTTTACATTGTCTGTACTAAATAATAATATACCAAAACTCTGTCTGTTATTTACTGTAGATTTTTTATTATGTTGTAAATGTAAAAATAATGTGAAACCCTGAATTTTAGGTGAAATCTACGAATAGTGATGTAATCAACGCGTGGCGCAGTTTTTCGTATCGCACATTGGCTCGTTGCCATTTCTCATAAGTTATAAAGATAATTAGTTTCCCGGCTTTAACATTTGCTCAATTCTAGAAATACTATCAAGGATGTTTATTATTGTTTTTGGGTCAGATAATGTGGGGATTGAACTCGTGCATTGTATATTGCTTACAATGTCTTATCTGCGCTAACTTTGATGTTGACCTGGTTGTGTAACTTGTCCAGAAGCAATGATGGCAGGGCGGTAATAGCTATTGACTGCCGTGCCGCAGGACCATGGTTCGATCCCTACCGCCGGCTTGAACTTCACCGCATGGTGGTAGGGCATTTTGCAAATGCTCGTCTGGCCAGCTTCCATCCTCAAGTAGGAAATCTGTCTCTAAGCACCTAACAGTGTGTTCCGACAGCAGGCCTTGAGAGGAACATGAGACTTAACAACTGTATGTCTCAGGGTGACGGGCGCAATCATCAGTGCAATTCGTCACTTGTGACGAAATGGATCCCATATAATCCAATAGGATCGTTGTACTCAGCGTGGCTAGGAAAATAAAGCTATCCTATTAGAAGATAATTTCCTCGCACGTATACCTGGACACGCAGCCTTAATTTGGATGTTTATAAATCTCTGACTACCGTTTTAGGCCAATAATAATAAAATGTGACGAAATTGATGGTGTTTCTATTTTTTCAGATAATTGCAGGCTCCAAACCATGCAAGGCATTCAAAGCAATGTACCAACAGTTATTAGTAGATGTAAATGCTGATTCGAAATTCACTGAGCTGTTTGACTACCTCTCAAAGCACACCAATCAGAGCATGAGGAGCGTATTGCCAGTAGATTTCCTGTATAGCACACTGCTGTCTGAACAAGATGCTGGTTTGAAACTCCCTGAGTGGACGAAAAATGTGTTTCCGACTAAGATGCGGATGCCTTTCATGCTAAGTTTGGCATTGTTGTCATACAATGAGAAGTTGCAGAGGCTGAAGATGGGTAAGAGTTCCAAACTATTGAGTAAATGCGTTAGTATGCGGAATTTTCACACACCTGGGTGCGAATTGAACTTGCTATATCCTTTGCACTAAATAATGTTCTCTAAGATCTCTCGAAGAGAGGGCTTTTAAGGTCCAGGTGTGCTAAGCATTCCTTTCAATTTCACGCCTGCACTCTAAAATGTGCCTAGTCGACCAACTAGATCTGTTGCGAGTTATGCTTACCCCAAACTTAATTTTGTTTTGTATTGGTTTTTAACTCTAGAGTTAAATTAGCTGAAAAAACACTGGAATGCCTTTGGAAGTACGGGGTTATTTTACTTCGGTACATATTAACCTGTATTAAGCTCGAGTCTGGTCTTTTATGGAATACTGCAGCTATCTCAACGACTTGGCCAAATACAAGCTCGAAGCACTAGTTCATTGACAATCGAGCATAGAAACTCATTAGCGACGGCGATGTTTGAGGAGCCTAGACTCCAAAGCCTGGAACACAGACCTAGAACACAGTTAAATATCTTATCGGTATTTTACAGGCTTCATTTCCGAGAATGTGCAATCAATCTACACAACTTTATTCCCCCATATACTGTCTTTCATTGGCTTACAACGTATAGGAGCGTAGCATCGGTACATGGTCGATGTTCTATGCTACAATAATATGTGTGTACAGCTGTAGTATAGATCGCCCTAATGAGCTCCGTACCGTTTACCGATGTACTGCTCGCAGAGAGGCTGGTTCGCCGAAAAATAAAATTTCGTTCTATACAATCTAGAAGATATAGCTTCATTTTACATATCTTACTTAAACAAGCCAAAACTATATATAAATCTACACCCTCTAAATGTTCAATAATAAAAAAAACGGCGTGACCGAGCTCTCTGCAATCATTTTTTCTGCAAACCGTGCGGGGCGCGCCCTAACACTGTTTATCCCAATAGATAAAATCTGAAAGTCTTTAAGTACAATGCATCTGCTGGGCAGACAGGTTCCACCGACGACCGCTTCGTAGCTTTCCACCAGTTGAGGCTGCAGTTAAATGCTTAATCAACCATTGCAAAAGAGCGTGTTTTAGAGAAATGCGTGTAAATCTCATTTATAAAATAAGAGTTTATTTAAAAAGCAGTTTTGAACTATTTACAAAAAGATACGAATGCAATAACAACACTGTATGGCCAGTGTGTATTTCGAGACAATTTCAATAAAACTTTCGCACATTTAGTACCGCGGCGTAGGTCGTATGTGAATGGATACTTTATAATTCTTCAGGGCCTCTTCTTGGAGAAATTAAACGGGCTCTAGAAGAATCCGCCAGCCACGCCAACGTGGACCGTTTGCTGGTGCTGTTCTCCGGACACGACGTGACTCTTGTGGGCCTTTGGAGAGCTCTCGGCTACTTGCAGCTCATGGCACCCGAATATGGAGCAAGCATCACACTGGAGTTGCATGAGGATGTCGAACAGGAAAGCTTGTTTATAAGGGTAAGGATAAATAAATAAAAGTAGTTTATTTCAAACAATATACCCATAAAGAATATTACTTATTAAAAAATATTAGCTTGGCGTCTTTTTTATTGCAGATAGGGTAGCTTTTGTATACTATCTCACCTAATGGTATGTGATGATGCGGTCCAGGTGTGGTTCAGGCTAACCTAGAATTACTGGCTTTCAAGGACAGCCGCCGGAACACACCGTTAGGTGCTTGGCGACAGATTTTCTATTTGAGGGTGGTAGCTAGCCTATAACGACTATAGTGCTATAACGACTGCCATCGTAAGACAACACGAGGCCGAAAGCTTAACGTGCCTTCCGAAGCACGAAAGCGCTTAGTAGTAATGTCACTAACGGTTACCCATCCAACTCATGACCGCGGCCGGCGTTTCTTAACTTTGCTGATCAGTTTATAACAGCTAAGCAAACTTCGCTACGAGCGCTTCAAAGCTCTTAAGGATAACTTCAGGAACACACAATAGGTGCTCGGCGATAGATTTTCTTCTTGAGGATGCTATCGAACAAGTGGGCGTTAGCCAAATTCCCAACCACCATTCAAAATGCATGTCTGAAGTTCTGAACTAATGGAAAACTATACTCTAAACCACACATCATTCTCATATGGTATCGAATATCCGCGACCAATTTCTTCCCAGTAAAGTATCAATATAACCAAAACAGAGAAAATATAATATAACCAAAACAGAGAAAATATAGTAAAAAAATTGTTGATAAGCGTCATAATTAGTTAGCAACATAAAAATATACATAGCATTACGCCTTTATATCCCGGAACGTAGCCCACGTTAAATTTCACCATTCCAGAATAGATATTTTAGACTCCCATGTAATAGGAGGCCAGCCTATAACCTTCCGTATAGTTTACTTAATTTTTCATCTGCATTTTTTTTGGAGTTTGTACTTTAACATCTTGCCGTTATTTGTTTTCAGGTGTTTTACCGAAATAATACGAAAGTGGAAGTGCCAACAGAGTTAAAGCTACCGTTCTGTGATCAACCCTGTCCATACACTGAATTTATTCAGTACATAAGTAAGCTGATTCCGTCGGATTGGGACGCTGAGTGCCAAAATACATGAACGCTTGTTGAAGTAAGTCAGCGAAGCTATTTCCTTGCCAACTCGATTCAGCCAAAAGGTCCATATGGGTTAAACTCGATTAAATGGACATAACAAATGCGGAAATTATTGTTGTCTTTGGGTCGTATTATACTAAGCGACGCGGCTGTAAAATGTATGTATTTGGATGTCACAGTAGTCAGTTGTCAGTCGCATGTGATTTCAGTTTAAAGGGCGCGCTGACTAATTGTAATTTGGCCTAATAATGGTACAAAATGTTATTTTTTTCATTTTCTCAATTAGTAAATTATTCTGGAAATACTCAGTGCTTACATATTTGTAGCTGTGCTACTTTAGCCATAAGAGGATATGAGGATATTACATTCACTGGCTTGAAGCACAGATAACAGAATATATGTTTCATATTTGGCCTAGCGTGAGCGAAGAGTCTCCTATACAACTCGGGCAAAAATGCTTTCGTTCTGATCTTCTCTACAGGTCACATTTCTCTATCGATTCTCATGTAATTTTGAGAGCAAGTACGATCATTTTATGTTTTTTTTTGTTGATTCAGTTTTGTTTTTTTTTTAAGTCTCTGATCTATTTGCGCTATCGTATAAATTGGCAGAGCATATCTCGGCTATACGGACAGATGGTCGAGGGTTCAAATCGGCTCGTAGTTAAAATTTTCCCTTTCTGATTTTGTAAACTTATACGCTAAGCAGGCGTCAATGCAAAAATGGCAATGTTAAAATGTTTTATAGTAGTTTATTGCATGGTTCCAATATAAGATCTATTTTTTTTCTATACCTACGTAATCTGCAGGGCGATGAAGGACTTTGTGGTTGACTGTAAACTGTAATGAAATAAATACAAGTAACACTGGAATTTTTCAGGCTTGCTTTAGGCAATATTCAATGTTTTTAGAACTATTTACGAATCCATAATTTTTCGTTTTTAACCGCCTTCTAAAAAAGGAGGACGTTTTCAATTCGACTGTTTTTTTGTGTTTGTTATCTCAGAACCTTTTACTGGGTGAACAGATTTTGATGATTCTTTTTTTTTATTTGAAAGCTGATGCTTCCAGTGTGGTCCCATTTAAATTTTATCACACTTTTGAGTGTTGAAGTCGGTTCCATTTTTAGGTAAAAACTTTTTGTTCCTAAGCCAAGATGAGGTAATTTTAAAGTTGAATTTTGTTCCCGGACTGTCGTTTCAACATTTTTCTTTCATTTTCGGGTTCTAGTCATGTCCAGTGCTCGAGCATGGAGTCAAAAGTAATGCTATTAAGTTCGGTTGCTTACTGCCGTTCACAAAATGAAGCGTTAAAATCAGAAAATTGTTACTTACAAAATTACTTGATAACCATAAAATAAACACCCGGTATAAGTACTTAAATAATACATTTAATAAGCACAGCTGCCCGACCACGTATTTCTGTAGCTAAAAGACAGCTGATGTTATCAAAGTTTTGTAGCAATCGATATTTTGCGATCATGTATCTTGTAGCATCCAAATATCAATGTGTATCCATCGATATATTGCAAAGTAACTATCTGACCAATTTAAATGGCACCACCAAATAGAATGTCAAAATAACCAAGTCACAACTTTACTCAATAGTATAATACTTTTATGTCTCTTTCTAAAGGGTGATTGGTACAGAACGAAGTCGTTGGTGGGAAGAGCTAATGGCTTGCTAGAGTCTCTCGTTGTTCGTCGCGAGATGTTGAGGAGCTCTTTACGCCGCTCTTCGTCCGCCAATGCCAACAAATATGCTCTCGAAATAATTTAGCTAAAACGGAAAATATTACAAAGTACTACAGTATTTAAATACGTACTTTATATACTTATGCAGTAATTTCCTATTTATATTCAGCATATAAACCTTGAAAAATCTTAATTTTATAAGTTCCTTTTCGCTGTAGCTATTGATTTCTATACTTTGAAACTGTTCTGAGGTATGGCGTTATCGTTTCATTGAACATGAAGCACGTGTTCTGCAGGTGTAGTCGTGGAGTAGAAAAACACAATGGTAATATTGTCCCAGTTTATTACTATAATAAACCTTACAATACACGTCAGGGTTTTCAATACTATTAGAAAATTGATAAATTATAAAAAGGCTTAGCAACGTTACCGCTTCCTTGACCGTAGAAAAAGTTTGACAATAGAG
Organism: Plagodis pulveraria; assembly: GCA_963890685.1. Taxonomy (NCBI): domain Eukaryota; kingdom Metazoa; phylum Arthropoda; class Insecta; order Lepidoptera; family Geometridae; genus Plagodis; species Plagodis pulveraria. Next base: position 12,070,928 of record OY982950.1, read on the forward strand.
AAAGAACAAATCATAAACAGAACCAGAAGCAATAATGTTGCCATGTCAATAACAAGTTCTTGTAAGGATTAGTAGCTACACGGTACAATATTTCCAACAGAAACAACCCATTACTTTTATCTGCTACAGAAACTGACATTCTAATTGATACTGTCTGTACGTGATCCCTATTTCATTCAAAACAGTTTCTATCGATATATACAAGATACGTCAAACGAGGTCCTGTAGCAATCAAGATTTCTTTGCTACAAAATCTGTCAAAATACGTAATTGGAAAACTATCATTTTTGAATGTTCAGCAGTTCATTGCTACAGAAGATACGTGGTCGGCCCGCAGGTGTGCTTGATCGTGTAGATTTGTATTACGCTAGCTATGAACGAGAGGTGAACTCGGGTTCTCCATACAGACATTGGGCCCTACCTTATTAAAATGATCAAGTTTTATTAAAACATCAATCTGATTTTTTTCATTGTTTTTTTTTATCCTTAAATATGAAATATACGCGATTTATTCTGCTTAAAAGTTTATACTTTTTTTTCGTATTAAAGAAGTATAAAGATAATGGATAATTAAACTATATTTTTTATGCTTCCCTATAATTTGTATAGGTACCGGCGTTAAATTTTGCACATCGGCAATCGTCGCATTTCCGAATACAAACGAATGCTAATTTCCATATTATCCAACTATTACTAGATTTAACGTTATAATTTGAATTTAGAACTAAGTTTATTTTTTCACCTAAGTTCTCCCCATATATACAAGTACTCATTTCTTTGTGTATTTTCCATGAGCTAGAGGAAGCTTTTTTCTGTAAGAGGTGGAACCAACACCTTTCTTGTCTTGGCTTGTTGGTGATGTAGATCAGTGAGCAGTTTAGCCGCTTCACCTAAAGATTTGACATTGCAACTTCATCTGTTTTCTTCTTCGATACTTTATTTTATGTCGGTTATGCTAGACCTTCCCCAGAATTGCCATTGCCATACCAAGTGGATGATGTTGGTGGGCAATACCCTTGTCTCTATGTTTAGTTTTCTGTCAACGCTGCCACTACCTTTCTCATTATTTAGCTTGGGGCGGTAGGAGTAGTAAATTTTCTAGAATCTAGTACGTTGTAAGAGAATTTATGATTTCATCCCGTTCTGTTTTATTGAGTCCATGTACAAAGATACAGGCCCATCTTTTACCTATATCTGGATTTGCAGAGCCCTTAAATTTCTGTGTATTGTCATAATCTTTGCCTAGCGCTAGCGCGTAGCGTGTACCAATAAGGACGTGGGCGAAGTCGCATCAGCGAGGCCCCTTTACTTTTGTTCCCAAGATCTACCCAATAATCTATACTAAACATACTTTCACACGACATACCTGCTCATCATAGTGAAAAAATATAAATGCGCGGTGGGATAATTATGGGGGGTGATATGGGCGGATGATGGTACAGCCCGAATCCCCCTTTGTTTTCTGTTGTACCGTGATTTTAAACGTCCGATGGATGATACTCGATGAATGAAATGTCGAAGATTGTAACACACTATTTAATACACAACTTAACACCATCGTTACATGAAAAGTATTACAGATAATTAGTTGACACCAATGTTAATATAAATCAAAGTAAAAATGGTTAAAATATCATAATAAAACTGTTAGCGTAAAATACGCAGCGCTGTAATTGTTTTGTATGTAACCGACCGAACGCGTCACTGGTTGGTTTATGTGTGTTGCTAGTTGCCATAACTTAAATGACACAGCTAACTTAAATGTTGCGTTCGGAAACATATTAAAATACACATTGTAAATGAAAACTAAAAATGGTAGGTAATTATTCTAATGGTAAAATAACTACTAATACGAAGTGATACAAAATAATAATATGAAAATAAGGTACGTAATAAACGCCACACCACCCCCCTACGGAGAAGGAAAACAGATTTTAACATAAATCAGGGTAATCCTTAAACTTAACATGTCTACCAGACCTAGTGGTATATGGCAGTTTCTTTGCTGAGGTAGTGGTAGTACTTGAAGGTACAGTAACAGGCTTGGTAAGTTGTATAGGTGAAGGAACAGACTGTACCAGCTTTAAAATAGGCTCAGAAGGAGCAGAATGGTTAATGAAAGCTGGTTTGACGCGGTCAATGCTTACAACAATGCGTTTACCCTTAATGTCCAAAGTCATAGTTTTGCCGTCGTTGGCACGATCAACGACTTAGAAAGGACCCGTATGAGTCGCTTGTAAGAGGCGTCTGACAGTGTCGCCCGCAGAAAAACGTGAGACGTTGAGGAGAGATCCTTGAAAATGAAGGAGGTTGGTTGAGAGTGACGAAATGCAGGGATCGGGTATTCGACATGTGACGTCGGAGTTGCACGAGAAAGTCTGCAGGGTCACTGATGGTGTCTGCTCCAGAAGCTGGAACAAACAGTTCACCAGGCAACCTAAGAGATTCTCCATAAACCATCACGGCGGCTGTAGCTTTCAGATCTTCCTTGAAAGCTGAACGCATGCCAAGAAGAACAAAAGGAAGCGAACGAACCCAGGAATCATGGTGGCACATGAGCGCAGCCTTAAGTTGGCGGAGAACACGCTCAATCATGCCATTAGCACAAGGATGGTACGATGTCGTTCGGACTCGCTTAGTGGCAAAATGTGTCATCAATCGGCGGAACAAATCAGACTCAGACTGAGTACCTTGATCTGTTGTTGTGATTGATGGCACGCCAAAACGAGGTACCCATTCGCGAGTTAAAGTTTCAGCAACTTCCTCAGCAGTAATGGATCACATTGGCCAAACTTCTGGCCATCTAGTGACTCTAACTATGGCTGTTAAACAGTAACGATAGTCATTGCAAATCGGCAAGGGACCAACAATATCGTTATTAATGTGCTAAATCGGCCAGATGGTAAATTGAAATTGCCTAGTGGAGCAGAATTGTGGCGTCTCACTTTGGCGCGTTGACACGCCTCACAAGTGCGAGCCTACTCCTTGCAATCTTTGTTAACAGAGGGCCAAAAAAGCGATCAGTAACGAGGTGGATGGAAGCCCATGCGCCGGGATGACTGAGTTCGTGAAGTTTGTTGAAGGCAGCTCTGCGAAAGGAAGAGGTTAAGTACGGAAGGCTTGCCAGTCGATACGTCACAGGTGATAGAGATGTTGGTATCAGGAATTATGACTTTGGACAATTGCAGAGCCTTGCCGCAAGTCAGACAATTCTTGGTCAGTCTCTTGTGATGCGACAAGAGCTTCGTAGTCTTCCTGGAGTGTGATCACGTCGGGGTCACCACTTTGCGGGGTGATATGGGCGGATGATGGTACAGCCCGAATCCCCCTTTGTTTTCTGTTGTACCGTGATTTTAAACGTGTGATGGATGATACTCGATGAATGAAATGCCGAAGATTGTAACACGCTATTTAATACACAACGCAACAAGAGTTAGCGCCTGTTGTTGTATGCACCTCTTGTTCTCTCGGAACGGTGTTGGTTGTACCCCGGCTTCTGTTGTAGCGATGGTTATGACGTACGATACTTCAGTCCGCACAGTGCCATCGGTTTGACTGGCTGACTGGTGTTCATTTGACGAGGAGGACCTTGGCGGTTTCCCGAACTCTTGTTAGGTTTTGGAAAAGCTGTAGATTTTTTAACGGGCTTCGTGATAGTCATGCTATTTAGTTGTAGCTGTTTATTGCTCTTAATTTTTCCACCTAAGTTCTTCCCATACAAGTACTCATTTCTTTGAGTATTTTCCATGAGCTAGAGAAAGCTTTTTTCCATAAGAGGTGGAACCAACACCTTTCTTGTCTTGGCTTGTTGGTAATGTAGATCAGTGAGCAGTTTAGCCGCTTCACCTAAAGATTTTAACTTGCAACTTCATCTGTGTTTTGTTCATTATGCTAGACCTTGCCCAGAATTGCCATTACCATACCAAACTGCTGTTGTTGGTGCGCGATACCCTTGTCCATATGTTTAGAGTTTTCTGTCAACGCTGCCACTACCTCATTATTTAACTTTGGGGCGGCCAGCTGTTGACAATTTTATGGTATGTTGTAAGAATTTATGATTTCATCCCGTTCTGTTTTATTAAGTCCATGTACAAGAATATAGGACCATATTTTATTATATCTATGATGTTATAGGGCCATCAAATTTCTTTGTATTCTCATAATCTTTGCCTAGCGCTTCTAATAGCGCTGTAGGTAGAATGTAGATTGTCAGATAAGGATTGTCATTGCATAGATAAAATAATACCTTTTTATCTATGCGAGTCGCGTGGCTATTGATAAGTGAACAGTTAACTACACTGTTAAAGCAATTATATTTGAGATAACCGTGAAATAAAATGAATATTTATCCGACGAAACACGAAGTTTACCGAGAGACATAAGAAAAGTATTAGTAGTGTATAAGCACTGTAATATAATTTCTAAATATAATCTATGCTTTTATGTTGGGGAAAATTAAAATATGGAAAAAGAATAAAAAACACGTTCATGTTATGTTGTAATCATAAACATTCTTAATTCCTACCATTTCACTATCTGTGCTCGCATTGAGTTCAATATCACTGTCACTATCAGCCATATTTATCAATAGCCTATCAATGTAATCGTCTACCACCGTCTTGAATTCTTTGATTCCAAGTGGTATGTAAGACTCATCCATATAGATTATATTTATTTCTGCTTCGCGAAATTTGCGTATTTTATCTAGGTACCTATTCAATTCGGTTGAGAGTGAAATCGTGCGTTTCCATAAGAATTTTTCGATAACCTTCCATTTTAGTGAACTGCTATCGCATCTCATGAAATATTTTTCTCAACGTCTTTTCAGACCCATTGTAATTAATAGCGTCAGATAATTTAGATTTTTAACGATTTTATGGTGGTATTTCTTAAAACGCAAATAAATATCGTACACCATTCTTCGAACAACATCATATCGTCCGTATCTAAGTCTACCTTTTTTGAGTAATGAGTTTCAGTACCGACTTCGTTTAATATATCGGTCAAATTCTTCATGAAACTCCTGTGGCATTTGCAACTCTCTCTTGAAATAATTACTTACATTATCATCCTCATATTTTTTTAATCTGTCAGCTTATGTTCCACAATATTTATACACATTGTAGATAAATTTGCGTGAGTGGAATCGTTAAGATTTCCCTTTTTTTCCTATACATGCCATCGTGCAACTTTGAATGATTTTAAAGAGTGCGGATTTAACAACACTGTATATATTGAACTGGACGCGACAGCACTCTATCGCACTTGATACCAAGTCTAACAATAGAAAACAACATTGTAGTGCGCTCTACGAATCCGAAATTAGCCGATTGTATTGTTAAGGTCGATGTGCAATATTTACCGCCGATACCTGTACAGTAGCAGATATTTTTAATAACTTAATATGTTTTGCTAAAGTGTAACATATTTTGTTCATGTAGCCCTAGAATTTGTATCTTCGTGAATGTGTATATAATGACGTAGTTTTATTTGACGTAAGTAACATTTATTTAATACTTACCTAACTTTAGGATTCGTCATTTTACTGTAAAATGAACAATTGGGACATTGCTAGGTTTGCAATAACGCCTGCTATGCGGATTACATTACAAAATCACAAATATACAATAGGAAAAATTAAAGTCATGTCCGGGATTCGAACCCGCGTCCCAATACGATGGTTAAAGAACGATAGGAAATATTTGAGTTATGACGTCATGTCATGTTAGCTCAATTGGTTAGAGCATACCCCGGCTCAAGGGATGGATGGACGCGGGTTCGAATCCCGCACATGACTTTAATTTTTCCTATCGTATATTTGTGATTTTGTAATATTGGGACAAATTATTTAGGATTAACCGTGCGGACGCGCCTGGTTCGTCACGTTGCAAGGGAAGAAGCTAGTCATACCTGGGACTGGAACCCTGAGTGTAGAGTTTAATAGCCCTATAGGCGATAAACTAACACCTTTATAACGTATTAAATGTTATATTATTTACAATGTTCGTAGATAGTTAATGTGGGCTTGATTGTTGTATCAGCAATACAAAACTTGTTACTGTAATAAAAAAAAACATACTTTTATATTTTTATGTACGTAGATATTTGTAATGTTGTGTTCATAATTTTATTATTATTTTACACTAACGGATATGTCCAGTGATATTTTTATACTAATGGTTTTGAGCTATTAATGTTAAAGCTTGTTCAATGTTGACCTATTATGGCACTTGTATGTTATCATTATTAAATAATGGTATGATAGTTGTTAAATTTAATACACATATATTAATGTTTTATATATAAGTAATAAATTGAAGTTGTAATGGAAAATAAATGTGTGTAACTATAATAGAAAAACTGTAACCAAACATGTTTTAAGGGCGGATTTCACCGTTGATATTGAACGCGACATTTACTTAACGGAGTTCAAGCTTGAGTTCAGAGCTCCAAATTAAATTTTGCCAATATAAATGCAACTTAAGGAACCAATTTCAAACTAAAACGGGATTAACTTCTATTGTTCGATTTCCGGCGTTTAGTTCAACTAAACGAGTTTAAAAGCTTCCTTTGACATCAAACAAGCAGCCAATTGCATATAACTTTCCCAATCACAGTATTCAGAGCCCCATGGATCTGAATACTATATATGCGATCAAAATGTTGGTGGTAAAATTATTTTAATGTAAACCGACATCAGTCACAGTTTGAACTCCTTTTAGTTAAACATGTTTATCTTTTAACAAATGGTGAAATCAGCAGGCCACTATAACCAACATAAGTTAATGGTCAAATTATAATGTTGTCTTAGGTTTTCGCGATTATTACAGATAGTAAACAACTTTAAACGGTTTAAATCGCGTATATTTGTCATTATTTTTGTCCTGACGTTTCAAACACTTTGCAGTGATCGATCACCCCGACCAGTAACCCCGTGACCACGATGATCAGTATAAAGGATTATATTCACTACATGTATGAAAATCTTGTATAATAAAAATCTATTAGCTTTTAAGTCGATGATATTTTATGGATAATATATACACAATTTGTCTACAAAAAGCAGGCAACTAGAATTGTTTTGAAGATACTAATGCATTCAGTTAAGTATTTACAATGTGAGTAATCTCATCAGATGACACTGTTAAAATTATTGATATTTTAGGAATATTATCTACATGTCTCCTATATACAGAATCCAAGATTATAGACGATTACACGCGAGTACGATCGTATGTGTCTTAAATCGCTTGTAGTGTAATAACCTAATTGCCAATGTTCTTGGCGCTCGGTGACTTGTCTGTTTTTCGTGCACGCGTCAAAGGAATTCGTGCGTGCGGGGTTCCCATCGCCATTTTAATTCGCCGGCGGATAAAGAGAGTAAGTTTCTTTATCTTTATCTGGGCATTAGATTAACCATTTTAAATTGTATACATACAAATTTGCTTTGATTTGCCTACGAGGAATGCTCAAATAATACCATCTTATCTTCCCTTTTTTCACAAATTTCGTTGATTTTACTAAAATTTAATTAATGGTAGCAGCAGCTCTGAACTCCAAGTCTTGTTGAAGGTCGTTCTACAGGGGCCGGCGCTGACTGACGTCGCGGTACGACAAAGGATTTTCCTTCTGATCTGAAGTATTTTTAATCTATTTAGAATTCATATTGCTTTATTTCGATACAATGAGACCAAAGCTTCTCGTGTCATGCCGCAGCACGTGGTTCGCGCTGAGCTAAACTGGTTCAATACGTTAGATCGGCTTGGCTTTGTGCGGGATACTACGGCATCCTTCGTGCTGCCGATGCATGTCATGCCATGCCGCAACGTCAGTTAGCGCCGCCCCAAATGTATGCGTATACGTGATGTATAGTGTTTTTTAGAAGACATTTCTCGCTACTTTAAGGTTTTTTCAAAGCTTCATGGTTATCTTGTTGATACTAACTTTAAAAACTTGACTTTAATGACTACTACTATGCTAAATATGATAGGTTTTATTGACTTTTAAATGGTTGTTGTTTTGTACTGTGATTGTTAATAAAATATATATTTTAAGTGTAATTGTAGTTTGATTTCTATACAACCTTAGAATAAGATTCAGAGAATATTATAAGACATTACTTTATTACACAATACAATTAGGAAATGTAAATATACACAAAAAATAGCTTAAGATATATGCTTAATTAATACAATATATGATATCTAGGTACAAAACATGGACGGCACAAGAGAAAACATGGTTATATATAACCCTTAAATTAAAACTTAAAGATATGTAAGTAAATCTAAATTGATTGTAAATACTCGGTGGCATAAAAGCTTGTATTTGTCACTGAAATTTTATTTAACATTACATAACAAAATAGTAGCTCAGTCTTATCTAGTCTAGTCTTTGTAAATATATTTATGGCTTAAAAGTTAAGTGTGATATAAGTGAATATACATTTGGACATAAATAATTGCAACTTGTACACATTTTTATAAAGAAAAGAATACAACAATAATTTATTATAAAAGTATTAACTAATGGGTAAATGCAGTGACCACTCAAGGGACCAAGTATTAAACCTTTTGCAAATACAAGAGGAAACTACCAAATGATGTGACGGTCATTATAATAGCATTTGATAAGAAATTAACAAAAAAATAAGTAATTAAATGCCCTATAAATTACTATATGGAGTTAAACATTAAATATCAGTATGTTACAATAAGGAGTATACACCCTGTAATATTAGTTACTGGAGAAGTAGACAAAGTAACCAACCCAGGATATATCTCTAGATTGAAAGAGCTAATCAGAGCTAGATCGTGGTAAGGGGATGAAACTCAGTGGTAGATTTATCATCTGCACATTATATCAGAATTTTATAATTAAGAATACATTTTCCCTTTTTTCATATTAATGAAACATTACCATAGTAAGATTAGTGTTTGAAGGGATCAAAACTGGAAGGCATTTTGATGTCTACAGTAGTATGACATTGTTTTTTATTTGGATAAATAAATTGTTATTTATATGGTATACATGCTGTCACATGTTTGATAATAATCATTAATTCCCACAGCAAGTCAATACATGCCTTTCCTTATAGGCCCTCAATGCTGTGTACACAGTTACGGCAACCCACATTGCAACTGCAACCCAAGATGTAATGAGTCCCAGTTGGAGGGCCAACCCTGTATTTATGAAGTCCCCTCGGCGACTATTGGGGGAATCCTTCTGTATATAGTCCATAAAATCAAAGATGGCTTGGCAGGCAAGTCTGAAGTGTATGGCAGAGGCATGGTCCCCAGCTGCATGAAGTTCCTGCATTTTAAGAATTACAATAATTAGAACCTTAGTCAGGAAACAATGGAAGCTTTGGGGAGTACACAACTGATTATCATGAGCAATCATTAGCAAATTTTGTGAAGATCTGCCAAAATAGATAAGCTAATGTCATATACACTGAATAAACTAACTTGCTTTATATGGTTCCTCAAGATTAAAAGACTATATACTAGTTCTATAGTATATAGTCTTTTAGCCTATGTTCTGTCTCTGCCAATTCTACCTTTTAACCACTCTGTATCGACCGGAGTCAATATCATTCTATTGTTGTAATAATCTATGATGCACATGGGTTAGATGAAGTATTTTTTTGTTATTTTAACCGTCTTATTCATAATCATTCCATAGCTTTATGATTGGTTTACCAAATGTCATTAGTAATCCACATAGGAAAACTCTTTTGCGCAATACTCATGACATATGATAAACCTTTTATAAAGTTATAGAGAGATTATCAATAAGGGGGTTAGTGTTTAACCAATTAAATTTTTCATAGGCTGTAATGATTATGGCGGCTTGCCTAACAAATAAAAAAGAAATGGTTAAGGGGGAGGCACCATAATAAAACTTGTTGGGTTCTGTAGAGAGGGTCATATCTACATAAAATCAGTAAACATGCAATAACATAGTACAAATTCAAAGTAAATATTGAAAAAAAAAAACACATGTAACTCTTTGTGCAAGACATGTGCAAAACATCCAGAACTGAATGAAAAAGTAAAAATATTTATGATCAATACATACAAGAAATGTATTGTGTTGAACAGAACCCTTGATAGGAAAGTCCAACTTGCACTTTTCTGTTATGTTTTTGTGTCAATACTGTATCAGCTGGATTGTCCACTGCTTAACATAGCCACATACAGAATAAATAACCAAACATAGCTTCCAGCTCCCATTACAAAGTTTTTTTTTTTTTTTTTTTTTTTTTTTTAAGCCTCATATGTTAGTCTTTGACCACTATCTCACCTGATGGTAAGTGATGATGTGGTCGAAGATTTTGTTCAGACTAACCTAGAATTACTGGCTCTCAAGGACAGCTGCCGGAACACACCGTTAGGTGCTTGGCGACAGATTTTCTGCCTTGCCCTACCACCATTCTATAACGACTGCCATCCTAAGATAACAACCGGGACCGACGGCTTAACGTGCCCTCCGAAGCACGGAAGCGCTCAGTAGTAATGTCACTAGCGGTCACCCATCCAACTCATGACCGCGGGCGACGTTGCTTAACTTTGCTGATCGGTTAAGAACAGCTAAGTAAACTTCGCTACGAGCGCTTCAAAACGAGGTTTACCACAATCCCCACGCTTGGCTGGCATCTTGGGGATTGTAATATAAGATAGCAGTTATAAGGCATTGCTGCCAACCTTCTGGTATTTGACCCTTTGTCTCCAATCACGACAACCGCAGCTAGTCAGAGTCTGTAGGGTATTAGACAAGAAGATGTCTTTATTAAACAATACAACATGATGCACTAATTAAATCTTCCCAGGTCTCCCATATTGATACAAAGTGACCTTACCCTCACAAGATAACTTCTGTACTGATTGCAAGTCTTTAAGAATCCATCAGTGATGATTGCAGCATGCACCAAGTTATAGATGCAAAATATAGCTGCAACAGATGATGACGGGATCCAGCAATATATTACTCCATCATTTTTTCTGGACATCCGAGTTCTAGTTGTTACCACAATTGATTCACCTTCACTGTAAAAAATAAATTGTAAGTACTCAATTTTAAATTTAATATAGTTTCAATAAACTTTACTTACATTTCTTCCATTGCAGTGGTCTTTTCATCTTCATATTTGCCCACATTGTTAATACAAACTCTGTACATATGGAACAGAGTCATAATGATTGCATATCCTACTATTGGCAAAGGTGCAAATACTGCATAGAGACAGTAAGAGCTGTGACCCCCACTAAAGTATTGAAATGTACTGATGCCGAAAAATATGCATCCACAACTAGTGTTCTCAAGGTAGCCACCAGGGCAGACATTGAGCGTTTCTCGCCAGTGGTTGTACGCTACTGCAATACACACCACCGAAACGCTTAGTAGCACAGATATTAGACCATAGCACCAGCATAGTTTTTTCTCGGTTTGGTATTGATTCATTTTAATACTAAGTAATTACAGCAAGAACAATAAAGATAGTGATTCAACTCAACTTTTACCACAGAATAAAATACTGTAAAAACTTAGCCAACAAACTTATCAATACACAACTGTTTGAACTTAGATTAGATATATACAAAATTACTAATCTAATTTTCGCGTTTTCTTTTATAAATAATTAGATTGTTATAGCCAAAATGTCCGTAATAAGCAAATCAATCCAAAATATTCACTTTGTGAATATACTTTCAGTCAGTATAAACAAAGTTACTATGGAATATACAAAGTTACTATAATCACAGAATTCACAGAGTTCAAGAGCATAGATCAAATAGAAAATATTTCAAGAGTTCTCAGTTCACAGACCAGTATAGGTTATATTAATTTACAGATATTATTAATTTCAATATTTATTTATTTACATAATTAGTACGGCTATTGCCAATTACATCAATTAGATTATTAATTACAGAATATTAATATTAATAAATTTTATTTGGAACCATAACACAATTTAGTTATAAACACATGAGAATCGATGACACCTGTAGAAATATAAAACTGATAATATTATTAATTACTAATCATAAGATTTACAAACAAATAATAAAATGTCAAAATAGAAAAACTTCATGTAACAATAAAATCAATCTATCACAATAAAAATAAATTAGGCAAATAAGTTACTGAAATGAATGTCAAATAAAATTAAATAAAACTCCAATACAAATAAAAAATAAATTAACAAATAAAATGTCAAATAAACATACACAAAATGTCAGGCATTTTCCTCACAAAATTTTAAACATTCAGAGATAATCACCTTCCATTCATCCGCAAGCACATCACAATTAGGGTTCCGGTCCAGGAGACTATGTGCCTTAAGAGACCGTGGAATAGGGGATTGACCATGTGCTGCAGTGTAGTGTTTGGGCTCCGCAAAAAGCATATGTCGTCTTCCACGCCGATAGTTATCAGGTACATAAAACCGTGAAAACTCATTATACAGGTCTGGAGCATCTATTTTACCATGTAGAATTTTGCACATACATTGAACCGACTGTTAACCTGCTCTCCGAAGCGCTCAATAGTAATGTCAATAGCGGTCACCCATCCAAGTCATTAGGGCGGTGAACGTTGTTTAACTTAGCTAATCAGTTAAAAACTAATAAGGAAACTTCCCTAAAAAGCGCTTCAAAAACAGCACCATAAATATCTAGACATTAGCAAAAAAAACGTCAATCAGTTGCTTTCCATGCAAAAGACCTTCAATAGTAATTGTATAAAGTCTATTGCGTTGTTCTGTTTTCATAAAATGTATAGATGATAAGATTCTCTCTAAGCCGTCACTAGAATCTGGTAAAAAATGTGTTTAAATTAAATAAATTCACCATAAAGAATAAATATTGTAAACAACATTAAATAATATTACAAAAAAATACAATATTTATTTATTTCAGAAGTCATAAGAATTATTATTACGGACGGCATTTTAGTGGGTAATTTATTTTGATATGTTCCATTTTTAAGCAGATAGTGCCAATAAGTTCACTAGAATGTGAAATTTCTGTATAAAATCTGTATCCAAATCTAATCCGTATCGCACATCGAAAATCTGTATAAATACGGTGAAATCTGTATATATGGCAACGCTGGCGGCAGGCCCGCGCCTCGCACGCGCCGCCATTTTGGATTTGGTGTGAAGGCCACCGCACTGCTCACGCCCCGCGCCCGCCACGTCACGCTACCGCCCTGCGTTCGGTGTGTATAGGGCTTTAGAGGCCATAGCGTGCCGGCCTATTCCAAGTCGGCGCGAATTTTGTGTATTTGCTCAAAAATCTTACGATTAAAATACATAATATTTATTCTGGAAGAATGGCATCTTGATCAGTGAGTGAATGTGAGGTTACAATACGTAATAACCCGAATAAATACACGTTTCACAGGTAACTTATGTTTATTTTTACTGCTTTTTAGATCATTATTTCGTTATTTTGTTATAAAATGAATTATAAGAACTATGGAACTATTAGATAAGTTTCATCTTCATACATATCATCAAATTACATTGCTAAATGAAGAATTGGTTCGTATTTCGCGAAAAACTATAAAACATTTGTTTACGATAGGGCTTGACAAAATTCTAACGTCACAAGTATCTATAAAGTCGATAGTTCGGGACTGACCTGCAGTTTGACGCGGCTGATCGGGTACATATTTCAACCTCAAAATAACCGGTAGTTAGTGTGATCATAAATTAGTTTAAAAAATAATATAATTATATAATAATTAACGAGAAGTTGACAGATCAGTTTTTGGCTTATTGAACGTTTATGAAGGGAGTAAATATTTTCACAAGATATTAATATATTATTCAAAATTTATTATGATAGTTTCTGTGAAAAGTTCCCCCGAACACTCAATAAGTAATTGTAAACATAAAACATCTCTTACGTCTGTCATACAATATTGGTATCCTTATACAAATGGCTATTTTACAGAGTGGAATATAAAATAACTATATGCACGCATATAATAATGTTTGTGTTCTTACAGATTTCAAACAAATTTTTATTATGTGATAAATGGTTTCCGATTAGAGAGAGGGGCAGCTGGACTCCTAATAAAAACTCTAAAATTTGTAGTAAACATTTTGAATCAAAATGCTTCATACAAAGAAAACATCGACGTATACTAATGAAAGGCTCAATACCAACGTTAAATGTGCCTGTAAGTATCATTTGCACAGATTCGGAAATCATAGTCAATAGCTTTAGGAAATGATGACACAAATAACAGTTTATTTTGTAATATAATACATGGTCAAATCATATTTGTATTAATGTAAAGACTGTTGGCTATGTAGAGTCAATCTAACAATCCCGTAGCGTTCCTGCAGGATATGCAGAATAGAATGTAAAAAACCTACTGTTCAAGTGATCTTCTCTTCGATCTATGGCGGACGTACGATTTCCTACACAGATTATCTTTGTGCTTGCTACATTAACCCATACTCTGTTTTTGATTTATTTGACCATTGCATACTATGACGCTTGTCGCTTGTGCTGATTGCCTATCATTTAATTAAATGTGACCTTAAATCTAGCTACATTTGTTGAGATATCTACCTGTAAAAAAAATCCTTCGAGCATATACTATAGCGCAGGAGTGTCAGGCAAGTTTTAAAATAATTAAGTCGGTATCTGTATAGCATTCAATTGTATTTTTTTCTATTCCCAATTCTTAATCTGCATGTGATATGACGTAAGTAGTTAGACATTTGAATAATTTGAATATTTAGGTTAGGATAACCTCAATCACATTTTATTATTAAATAATGTGGCCTATGGTCAAAAATATAAATATGCGATGGTTTTTTATATACTTTAACACAACAAACGGACTAATAATTATGCCAAGACAAAGATTTTTCATGTCAGGTCCAGATCAGTATAGAGAGTGACCGACATTCTTCGGTTTGATTTTCATGAAAAAATGTTATTTTGTTTGGAAGCATATACTTTTAGATTCATCCCATTGAAATTTCATGTTAATCAGTTAAGTAGTTTGGTTTGTAAATCATAATACATAACTGGAAAAAAAAGTTACCCAAGTGAACGAATTTGCATATTTTGCATTTCTGTGATTTCTGTCGTTACAATTGTCTCAATGAACTATAAAGAGCATAATATCAAACTATTATGTCCTATGATTCAACCCGTAAATCTGTCGATAATATTACGCCCGAGTCATGACAACATTATGTCACTCATACATTTACATTTCTATTTTTGTAACACCGTTAATCCATCACTGTTGGTCTTGTTCTTCCTAAGCTTAAGGCATTTCTTGACGAGAGAATTATAGGCACACTTTTGTATTTTGCAGGTAACGGTAGTTATTTTAATATTGTTAGGTTTGCAATAACGCCTGCTATGCGGATTACATTACAAAATCACAAATATACGATAAGAAAAATTTAAGTCATGTGCGGCTCAAGGGGTGGATGGACGCGGGATAAAATTCCGAACATGACTTAATTTTTTCATAACGTAGATTTGTGGTTTTATAACGGTAGTTATTACTTTTCAAACATAATAAAACGTCTTTATATATATTTTGCTAGTTCCCACTAAAAATCGATATTTGTGGTTATATAACAACCGAGCCGTTCCTAACCTTGGAGTAAGAGTTAAAACAACCAAACAGCTACACTCTGAGGCTTGGAATGGAACGTGGCCCAGTTGTCTGTGGTTTCCCACCACCTTATTTTGTCAATTTACTTTTACTTTCAAAAGTTAATTTAGGTGCTACAGTTTCGTTAAATCATTTTTTATTGTTTACTTAGTCCAACTTTACGATGAAATTAAATAGTGATACTAAAATTGTAGGCGATAAAATCATATTAGTACCATACAGATGTCACCATGTACCGAAGTAGGTAATTATGATGACCGAACTAGCTGCCGGCCGCGTAATATTAAATTATCTAGACAAATAAATATAATTATTATTCCCTCTATTTAGCCGTTTTGGAGGTGACTGCTGGTAAAACTCACACCTACCTTATAATATACAGAGTTATTGGTCAAATGCTAACAACCTCTTAGGGTTGACTTCTGGTAGTACCTACTAACAAACATTTTGAAATATTTATTTTTTATTTTTACTATTAATATAGAGAGAATGCTCCACTCCCTATATATAAAATATTATTAAAACCTATTTATATGTATAGGTACATTAGATTGGATTATATTGAACAATAAGTAGGTACCAGTTTCAGTATATTCAAAGTTACTTTATGGTAGGTACCTACAATGTTAGGTTTGACAAACAAAATTCATTTTACAACTGAATTAATTCTATGACAGTTCTGGCGCTGTGGATATGCAGCGCTTTAATCTTGACGAATTTGTGGTTGATTGATGTGATAGAACATTTTTGCTTGCAGGTGTAGTGGTATATGTCTACATTGATGAAAGTCAATCAAATCAAGTGATGAAGTAGCAAGAAGACTAAAGTGCTGTGTACCCACAATGCCGGAGCTGGCATAATATTACTTCATTTTTTTAAAAAAGACATATCAAACCTAACCTTGTACTTAATTGTATAATATGTATACTTCACCCTGCTCCGATCGAATTTATGTATACCTACATAGATTTTTAATAATCATTTTTGTAAAAAAAAACTAGGTTTCTGTTACTCCACCCCTCAGGGGGTTGCTGCCCACCCTCTGCCCCCTCTGCCTACCCATATGAAATATGTATGTATATGTATACACCTATTTATCAGTACATACTTCCAAATGAATGTAGCTTATCAAGTACAATAAATTATTCAGCAGTACAGCCATATGTGAATAAAATTTGTTGATTTGCTGGAAATGATTGTTTTGTTCCAGGTATCATGAATGGATGAAATCTGAAGAATTACAGAAACTTACATCCTCTGAACCTTTGACACTGGAGGAAGAGTACAACATGGAAAAAACTTGGCGAGAGGATGAAGATAGTACATAATTAACTAATACTGTCTTATTTTTATCCATATTTATTGTCAACCCTTATTCACCTTTCATAATCTTTATTTCAGAATGTACTTTTATAATCATTGATAAACACTTATATCAAAATTCTGATAATGAAGTAGGTAAAGTTTACATTATATAATTTAAAAAGCATAATTGTGTAGGTCAGTTGCAAAAATGATTTGCAACTAGGCTGCACAATTATAAAATTTATGTGTGGGCATATAATGTATAATAGTAATGGGCATATAGTAATATATGTTTGGTTAAGATAAATGAAATATGTTTTTCAGAGTCTATGATTGGAGACACAAATATTTTTATAGTGGATAAAGAACATGCTGTTGGAGAAATAGAAATAATGATAGCAGAGAAATCAGCCCGAGGGAAAAAACTAGGCTGGGAAGCTGTGATACTTATGTTGATATATGGAATAACATACATAAAACTAAGGATGTATGAAGCAAAAATATCTTTAGTAAATGAAATCAGTATCAAAATGTTCAAAAAGTTGGGGTTCATCGAAACGTCAAGGAGTGAGGTTTTCCAAGAAGTTACTCTACAGAAACATGTTACAAAAGAATGGGAAGAGTGGCTGCAAAGTTGCTTTAAATGTTATAAAATGGATCATTAAAGTTTAATTTAATTGTACAAAATCACAAATTTACGAGATTTTAATATATCTACATAATTAAGCTAGCAAAATGACATAGTAGAAAGTTCTACTATGAAAATGAAGTCTCTTAGGCAAATTTTGAAGCAATGATGGCCGAGCGGTAATATTTATGGACTGCGCCGTGCCGCAGGTTCCTGGTTCGATCCCCACCGCCGGCTTGAGCTTCACCGCATGGTGGAAGGACATTTTGCGATTGCCTGCCTGGCTACCATCCTAGCTACGGCCCTCAAGTAGAAAATCTGTCGCCAAGCACCTAACGATCTGTTCCAGCAGCAGTCTTTGAGAGGCAGTGAAATTACAGGCACATGAGACTTAACACTTATGTCTCAAGGTGAAGGGCGCAGTGCAATTCGTCACTTGAGATAAAATGCATCTGTTCTAGGCAGAGGTTAGTCCGCTTAACATCAGGTGGGTCTCGAGCTTGCTACGTAAAAAAAAGTAATGGACTACATCAATTATTTGTTTGTATGCATGAATGCTTGATCAGAACTTAATAGAATTTGGATAAAAAAAAAGGAAGCATACATAAATATGCAAGTTTCCAGGAGTTTAATGGGTCAGGGAGGTGTTTACTCATGAAGGTCTTAAAAAGGGTTACAACACACACACTCCAAACGACGCGCAGGGGATTTCTGGAATAAGCCAATTAGGTTATTCCAAAAATCCCCACACAGTATCCATATAAATAAAGATAATCTACACTATATATTATTACTATATAATATAATACACCCGTGGGGTTGATTGCCGGGTTAGATTGTGACCTCCCCATTTCTTCCCGTGGGTTTTGTAAGGGATAGTGCGCCAAATGAGCAGCACGCCACTTCTCACGTGGATGTGAGTAGGGTGTTGTGTGCATTAGACACATGTTCTTGTTTTTCGTCCAGTGTGCTAGAGAAAACATTTTGTATGTCCCTGAAACTGCCCGGTGAATGACAACAGGCTCGCCCAATATATGGACCAAAACTTTTGGCGAAACGTGGGTGTGATTGCGTGCGAAAATAATTAACGTTCACTTACTGATGGTATTCCGTTTGGATTCTTGGTGGTAAGTTTTTTTTATGCCTGATAGGTTAGCCTTTGACACTATCTCACCTGACGGTAAGTGATGATGTGGTCGAAGATGTTGTTCAGACTAACCTAGAAGTACCTACTGGCTCTTAAGGACAGCTGCCGGATCATGCTGTTAGGTGCGTGGAGACAGATTTTCTACTTGGGGGTGGTAGCTATATCGAGACGGGCATTCGCATTCATGCCCTACCACCATAATATAACCGGGACCGACGGCTTAACGTGCCTCCAAAGCACAAGTCGCTCAGTAGTTAGTCACTAGCGGTCACCCATCCAACTCATGACCGCGGCGGACGTTGCTTAACTTTGCTGATCGGTTAAGAAAAGCTAAGTAAACTTCGCTACGAGCGCATCAAAATTGTAATTTAAATATTTTGTTATAAAGACGAAAAGAAAGATAATTTAACGGCTTGTAAGCTCAGAGAAATTAGTTTGTCAGGGCTTGTAAGAATGAAAAATTCAATTCCCTAGTGGGAACACACACTCACACACTAGACACTCGATCGAACGTCTACACTAGAAATAGAATCCCAAGACAGGTCTTCCGCTTAAGACCTGGGATTTGTTTGAACATGGTCTCATTAGATAGCGGGTTCTAAAATGACATCATAAGATTTGTTAATAGACGTCTCTTTGAGAACATAACAGAAGGTGAGATCGGTTTTAATAGGTTCGAACCTGAGTATGAACTAAAATCCTCTATTTAACCGCTATGTAGGTACCTGTCGACCGGAGTCGAAATCGTAAACAAAAATATACCTACTGGAAACGCCGATTCATGATGTATTTTGAAATCCTAATAGAATTTGAAGTATTGATGGCTCAGTGGCATTGCCTATGGACTGCCGCGCAGCAGGTCCATGGTTCGAATCCCGCCGCGGGCTTTAGCTTCACCGCATGGTGGAAGGAAATTTTGCGAATGCCCGCATTGCTAGCGACCACCCTCAAGAAAAAATCTATCGCCAAGCACCTAACGGTGTGTTCCGGCAGCTGTCCTTGAGAGCCAGAAATTCTTGGTTAAGCCTGTTAACACCTTCGACTACATCATCACTTACCATCAGGTGAGAAAAGCTTACCTATCAGCAATAAAAAAAATATAACGAGGCCAGACTCGCTTTCGTCCTTTTTTTATTGCTGATAGGCTAGCTAGCCTTTACCGTAACTGCGTAACATAATACCTATCAACGCATGGTAAAACCAGGACGGCGATTCTCGTGCAGTGATATGAATATCATGGTAGATAAATATCGAGAAAACATGGCGAATATCGAGTCGTGTAATTTCGTGATATTCTCGCAATATCACTCAATAAATATCAAGCCCTAGCGATCGACACGCAACATTGCGATATCGGGATTATCATTATACTTTCTATACACATGAACACAAGTTCATCTGTGGAAATATATTTATATCTACCACTCGCAAGAATAGCATTTTTGTGAAAAGTCGATATTTTTATGGATATTAATAGTCTATAGGTGACACGGGATAAATATCGAGAATCGATAAATTTATCCGAATTTTGAGAATTGCCCCCCAGATGGGATACACTCAAAGGCTAGCTGGCTCTCAAAATCTCAAGGACAGCGATCGGAACACACTATTAGGTGCTTAGCGGCCGATTTTCTAATAGAGGGCGGTGTGGTATTTATCGGGAATTCGGTAATTTCATGTTTGTACCTTAAATCCAGAGATAAATTAAAAAAAAATTATAAAAATAAACATATTTTGTCAATACAAAATATGTTTATTTTTAAAATTAATACAAAACAAACAAAAAATAAAATATTCTTGTTGGTCCAAAGTTGGGTCCAAATAGTCAAAAAATATTGCTTCTGGCTCAATGTAAGTGCACCATGCTATTAACAAGATAGCCAGATATCGATTTATTCCATACCAAATTTAATGTTATATGTATACCTACGACACATACCTGACTTATGTTGTTATTCTTAACTTAACTCTAGCTCAAAAACGTTTTGGTCATTGACTGTAAGTTTCGGATGTATATAAATGAATAAATAAATAAACAACTGAAACGTACTTGCCCCTCTTGAGATTTTTTACAGTTCCTCAAAAACATTTACATTTTCAATTGCCAAAAAAACTTCAACTATTTAGGAGTAAATTCTGTGACTGAGTTTTGTAATAAAATATATAATGTAACAATTTTACGATATCCACAGTCCATCCATACAGTGGGCGGGCTACCAACTCTACTTCTTCCGGTGTAAAGTGGTAACCACTCCAGAACCAACATTTCTTCCCGATCCGTTATAAGTTTGACTTTGACTTTATCGCCTAAAGAAAGTCCGAGCATTGCTCTCTCCATATAGTTCGTTGAGCGACACTGAGATTATTTATAAGTCTTTAAGGGCCGCTTCTCAGTGCCAAGAGTAATCGCTGGCAACACACTGCTTGAAGAACAGGTCCTTCGGGATGTTGATGTAGAGTACCTTCTCAAATGCCGCCTATCCGAGTTGGATTGTTCGGGTGACCTCGTTTTTGAAGTTGAAGGAAACTGGATTATCTAGACAGTCTATCCCAGGTCAATACGAGTCAACAACTTTGAGAGTATCGTCGCCAAGCTTGCCAATCATCTATACTGTTCAGATTTATATGATAGTATAAACAAAAAGGTGAATTTATCCGGTTACTATGAACAGAGCCTGTCTGTGATTGTGAGGTAGAAATGTATTTGGTTTTGTAGCATGGAGAAAAGAATGCGGTAGACGTATCAGAACAGAAGCTTTTGATATTGTTAGGGTACCTACCTACCTCTTCCAACCTTTCGGCGCTCTTGCCCTGCTTGACCTTACATACTTACTGATAAAAAACAACTCGCGATGTGTGGAAAGTACAATCCACAGATATCACATAATTATAAGTAGGCCGATTGGCCATATAATCGTCATCAGCATGACACTGCCGCTGTATGTAGTAACTATTTACCTAATCTGTGGACTGAGGGCGTAAGTACCGGCTTACTAACAATTCATGTACCGTTACATTTATTTATGTTTCATTCCATCGCCATGCGCCATCGCGTCGCACAGCGGCGCACACGCTAAAGTAGTCGTGTTTTTAAGGTGTGGCATTCGCTACAACAGTCTCCGCTCCGTCGCGCGCTAAGATAATAAGATAAATATCTTTTTTACTGTTGTGTTTTGACTCTATAAATATCCTCTTGTTCACGTTCAAGTGATAAAATAAAGTGATAGAGATGCCATTGTTTAGCGGCCGGTGCTACAGCACCGCAAAGTTGATAGGAAAGACTGCTATCATTACTGGATGCAACACTGGAATCGGAAAAGAAACTGCACTGGACTTTTATAAACGAGGCAAGTTATTTAATTAAATTTAAACCGGCCAATCGCGAGTTGGACTCGCAGGGTTAGTGGAAAATGCCCAAAGGACATCTCACGTACTTTTAGGAAGGTAACAACACATTTTATGAGCATTAGCTTGTGTCTAACTTAGCCGGTATTTATTATTTGTTTGATATTGGACCTAATTACTGACCAAATTTAAGTACTGAGTACGTAACCAGTTGAACGTTTTTACGATAGAGCAAAAATATAACAGTCGGGTAGTAATCAGTATAAAATGACCATTGGGGGCTCAACGGTTCAACGGACGGTAGTATGGCAGAATACACTGCACACCTCCCAGAGTTCATGCTACCAGCGTCGGGTTCCCCCAGCACGACACACGAACCCTGTCAGCGGGTTAGCATTTGGGCGTAAACCCGACGGAATAGACGAGAAAGGGCATGCAGTTTCGTTAAATATTTCAGCTCAGACCATAGAGGAAAGTATTACACCGGAAACAGACAGAAATTCATAATAGACAAAAAAAAAATATTATATAGGAGGGGTTTTATTTTAAACTTTTTATCAAAACTTAATAAGAATTATTTTTTAGGCAATCCGCCATATTATACAAATTCTGTGGAAATCTATAGGTACTGACTGACTAAGTATCATTACAGTTCCAAAGATGGACCTACTAACCTAGCAATTATGAATGCAAAGCTGTTGGACCTGTTTCAGAATTTTCGAGTAAGTTCCGGTTATACAACCCAGACCAGAACATATTTAATAAATAAAACACTATCTTTGCGTTTCACCGTCATCGATTTAGACGATTGATTCAGACAACGAATTACTTATATTAAATTATGGTTTGGAAAGTTGTTGATTTTTAGGGTTCCGTACCCAAAGGGTAAAAACGGGACCCTACTGAGACTTCGCTGTCCGTCCGTCAATCCGTCCGTCCGTCTGTCACCTCACCAGGCTGTATCTCAATAACGGTTATAGCTAGACAGTTGAAATTTTCACAGATGATGTATTTCTATGCCGCTATAACAACAAAACTAAACATAAAATAGAATAAATATTTAAGGGTAAAATATTATAAATTTTCCCATACAACAAACTTGTTTTTTTTTACCATTTCTTGCTCGATACTAATAACGGTGACAGGTACACGCTTTAACTATTCACAGAATATTTAGTTTTATGTTCTCTTTAAATATAATTATTTAAAATAAAATAAATAATTTAGGGGGCTCCCATACAATAAAAAGGGTTTTCGCCGTTTACTTGCTAAAAATAATAATAATTAAATTGCTAAAAATATTACAATGGTACAGAACCCTTCGTGCGCGAGTCCCACTCGCACTTGGCCGGTTTTTAACTCAGCATAGTTTGAAATAGGTGGTTTTAGGCGAGTTTTGTTATTCTATTCTGGATTTTTATCGACATATAATAGAGATCGATAAAATCGAAAATAATCGTCTGCTAAATTATTGCTACTAAATCAATTTGATACACCGATAAAAATGTGTCTAAAATCTTGCTAAGTACCTATATCTACTTAAAATAGTTCCGGATTGTAAGTAGGTATATCCTACCTACAACTTACAAAATGCATTTGGAACCAATAGACCACTTGAAATTGATTATGTGTGCACAAGATATAACATTTATTTCATCAACATGCAATATTTTTGCTAAGAAACGTGCCTACGAAATACCTCGCTTTCGTGTTTTCCTTTTCTTTTCTCCCACATTCACCGTAAATTTAGGTAAGTTATATTTGTTTTCATTAAGTAGGTACCTACTTGAATAGTTAGTACCTATAGAAATAAACCCGTAAGTCACTGAAATCAACCAATAAGTCAAACAAAATATTTCGAAGTTCAAAACGAAGGAAAAATGCAGCTAACAATCAGGGATTCGTCGAAAGGTTACATAAATCGAATATCTAGGTACTGATAATGATAACCAAGCGGTAATAGTTATGGCCTCTTGGAAGGGCATGGTTGTCTGCTACCTAAATAATTGAAAACAATAATGGAAATGTAGGTACCTACTTAATAGTAATCTCAAATATTTAGTTGTGGATAGTCTTAAAAAGCCGGTTTTCCTGTAGG
This sequence comes from Plagodis pulveraria, assembly GCA_963890685.1. Classification (NCBI taxonomy): domain Eukaryota; kingdom Metazoa; phylum Arthropoda; class Insecta; order Lepidoptera; family Geometridae; genus Plagodis; species Plagodis pulveraria. Next base: position 12,095,111 of record OY982950.1, read on the forward strand.
TAGACATCACTCCAATATGGTTTCGTCATATGATTATATTTTATATCCTTGACCTTTCCAAGCTGGTTTTATATAAAAATGAGACAGCGATATCTTTCCTCGGCCTTATTGGACTTCATCAAAGGAAACGATTTCTTTAACCGATGGTGTATCTCTCTATTCCATTTGACGCTAATTTCGTTATTTTCGATAATTTTGATCACATTCTGCGTCTATGGTTGTGATCACTGTGATCGTTTGTAACTGTTCATTTAGGATAAGAACGCTAAGAATGCCACTAAAATTTGCCACTTCTGTCACATTTGACATTGGATGTAGAGAATTCAAACTGTTCCAGTAGCTTCATAGCGTTTATGCCGAAAATAATGCCAAGACCCATCTGGAATAACTTTTTGGGAGTGTGATCGTTTTTAGCGAATTTAACTTCAAATGGTAAGCACCCTAAGAACTAAGAAACTTCAATGTGTCATTGACTTACCTAATAATTATAAAAAAATAATGTAGTATAGATTATATAAAAACATTAAAATTAGGTACTTACATTATTATTTATAAATTAAATAATTCAACTCTGAGGATTATTTAAATAGTCTAAAATTTTGGGTTAATGTTTGAAGCTCGTTATCTATTCAGATAACTACGAATTAAACAAGTCTAGTTTGACACAACTAAGGATGTTGCATGCGCATCCTGGATTTATACATATATTACTAGTACCTATATTTTTATTTTACCGCTTTTGTTGCTCTGTGGAATATTTCGTAGAAAGAATATTATAATTTTTTTAAAATTTTCTGCTTAGGTATGGCGTAATAGTTACTTACAAATAGTTACACAAAGGAACCATTTCCGTAAGAGTCATTGATATACAATCATTAATGATGAAATTAATTCACCAAGAACTAAGGAAGATGATAGAGACCTATTTGCATTTGCAATATGTACCTTCGAAAACGGAATCTTGATCTTATGTAAAAACTAAACACGTAATTATATATTAATAATTCACATAACATAGTTTTTGTTTCTAGCAAGGTAACATAATAGGTACCTATCATTTCATTCATGGTGTCAGCAAGCGGTCAAAGATCAGGGAGATGATTATTGAAAACATGGATTTGCATAGCGCGAGATGACGTTTATGACGTCATCATATTGTAGTCGAAACAAATGATAAACTATTCAAAACAAGACACCATCAATCTATAATTAAAATAAACCTGTTACAGGTAACAGGTTTAATTCTGTACATTGAAGAAATTTTGAAAAAAAATATTTGAGAGCACTCTGTGGCTGATACTGATGCAAAAACTGTTTTTTATTGTCTGTCTATCTGTCTTGTTAGAGGGGATGAAAGTCAAAATGTACATTTAGTTGTACTTTACTAACGCGTAGTCCAATTTCATACATTCTTTTTTTGTTAGGATAGTGGTACTTTAAAGATTGAACCACAATCTCACCTGGTGGTAAGTGACGATATGGTCGAAGGTGTGAAGGTAACAGGCTTACCCTAGGATTACTGGCTCTCAAGGACAGCTGCTGGAATACACCGTTAGGTGCTTGGCGACAGATTTTCTACTTGAGGGTGGTAGCAAGCCAGGTAGGCATTCACTGGAGTCTGGAATTGTACCCAGAAGGCAATAGGCTCGCTAGCCAGGCGGGCATTTGCAAAATGTCCTTCCACTATGTGGTGAAGCTCAGGTTAGCGGCGGGATTCAAACCATGGACCTGCTGCGTCGCAGTCCATAGCCAATGCCACTGAGCCATCACTGCTTCAAGTGAGTCTGAGTTATTTAACTACTGTCTTCTGGAAAATGCAACCCGGGAGTTATATAATTATACAACATATAAACCTTCCTCTTCAATCACTCTATCTATTAAAAAAAACCGCATCAAAATCCGTTGCGTAGTTTAAAAGATTTAAGCATACATAGGGATATAGGGACAGAGAAAGCGACTTTGTTTTATACTATGTAGTGATATACTTATCCCTAGATAAGTTGTAAAATACTCCGCTGAGTAGAGACTTAATTATCTTCTTATATTTCGAAAAGTAATAGATTAATTAGGAAAATAATTTATGGCTATTATAGCAATATGACAGAACTAAAATATAGCTCAACTATTTTGTTTCTAAACTATATAGTTTAGTATACATCGATGGCTAGAGGCCGACCTAAAACTGAAATATTCTTGAAATAAAGATGAAACAAATTCCAAATTGCATATAAGTGTATAAAACAAATTCGGAACTAAAGAATAAGCAAGTGACCGAAATCAAAGTGACGACAACAGTTAACCATTGATTAATTATGTAAAAAAAAGTTGGTCTGCCAATGAGCACCCTGCCGGAAGTACTTGGCAGACTCCCAAAAATATACCCTTACGACACGCTCAACCTACCTCATCGAGTACCCCGATGGTACTTGCGCCAAATAATAGCCAAGAAACCCCTGGTTATGGATCAAAAGGTCTGCCAGGTCTAAACTTGGCGTAACTTAGTGATCAAAGCATTTGAAATAGGTAGGCAGCATAACTTGTTTCTAAATTTATAAATATTAGCTAGTTTTTCATCATTATATTAAATAAAACAAGAGAAGTGTTAAGAATGTATATATAAAATTGAATAACATACCTACACCACGAGTACAATAACATGTTTCCGATTTAGGTCCAATAATCAAACTTAGTTAAAGTGCGCATTATAGTTATCTGAAATATGTGGGTTTAAATTAAATGAAAATTGGTTGCAAGATGTGCGAGTTATAAAGGTAATGAGATAATGATTAAATCTGACACATTTCACCAAATTTCGGGCATGCAAATCTTGCAGATTACTTAAAATATAAGTACTTATTGTATGCTTCAGAGTCTAGAACCTGTAGATACAGTCAACACCTAATCAATCTCACCACCGGAGATCACTCTAATTCACGGAAATACGGTCAAAGTTGAATTATTAATGGTAACAACAAAAAATCGAACTAGCTACGATGACGACAAGACCTATTTTCTAACATTGTGGTGAGGTGCAAAAAAACAGAGTCCATAAAATCCATAAACATCATACATTTTTAAATCAAGAATCAAAATTTGCAATCACTTTCGTCGCTTGAGCTATCATATGTTTATAACACAGAATCCTATCTACCAGAATGCTTTTAATAAATTAGACGAGAAATTTATATACGAGAATGATAAAGAAGTAGTGGATTTGATTCATAATAGTTTACATGCAAATCTATGGAAATAAAAACTGTATAAATACTAATGATGCCAGAAACGTTATCTTCAATAAAACATACGCAAGCAAAAAATAACAAGGCCCTTTATTTTAAAAATATAGTGTATATTACAAAATCACAAATATACGATAGGAAAAATTTAAGTCATGTGCGGGATAAATAAAAAAAAATCCTATCGTATATTTATGATTTTGTAATGTAATCAGCATAGCAGGTGTTATTGCAAACCTAACAATATTAAAAAAAATAGTATATAATTTATATAAGTTCATGCGGAATGCCGCCATGTAAAAAGGTTATTAAACAAAAAAAATACCGAACAGCGTTCATAAACGCTATGTGGCAAAATGCAAGTTCAAATGAACTGATAAAATTGGATTCCAAAAAATACGTATGGGTAATTAGCAATAATCGCATATAGAACCTCTATGGTATGAAGGTGATCCAACACTGTAGAGTCCTTTATAATAAATTGCATGCCCGTAATTTTTGTTTTATTACTGGCTGTATGCTTTTATTAACAAAATACTACGAACTATATACAACATTACAGCTACTACAATAAAAGCATTTAGATACCAATAAGTCATTGCAGACCCATAGGCAGTCCAAATGCTCCAGCTCACTACCAGTTGGCAGCGTGCCCAGCGTGCTGGCAGCATTGTCGCGTTGAATTGCATTCTTTGAGCTAAATAGGTGCCAGCATTTTGATCACGAGTCGCATCGACCAAGCGCTCTGATAAGTTTTGGAAAATAAGATGAGGTCCCGGTCCCCACGGACCCAACGTCTCTACACCAAACGGCTCAAATATATGTAACCCATACCGAGGTTAGCATACTTGCGCCGCTTTAATTGCTCCGCCGAAGTAGCCGCGGCGCCAGCCCTCACGTTGGTTTCAGAAAGATGTGACGGCGCTAAAGTGTCTACGCATGTAGCGTCCCACACTAAGAGCCGTCGTAACTTCCATGGAACCAGAGTCATGCAGACAGGTCTTTTACCATCGTCACGACCGTTCGGTTCGAGAACAGCTGTTCAACATTGGCGCTGGTAAAAGCCCGGCGAATGATATCGTTAAGGCTGACGTGGCGGGAAATTCGACCAGCACTTCGAGAACAGGAGAGGCCATGGTGACCGAGTTGGTCAACTGCACACTGGCAGTGATGTGCAACACAACATCTTGCACCCGCAAGCGTAAGCTAATAGCGAGACGAAAAGCGGAAGGATCTATAAGGCTACCAGTTTTGTAAGAAGTGGCTTGTAAGTCTTGTAACCAAAGACAAGTTTCCCACACAGAAACAGCGAGAATACGAGCACGATCTGCGATATTAGGACATGTATTTAAAACATCTTTCCGTGCTAGCTCGCATACGGGCCGATCCCACTGTTTCCGAGATGACAACCTCTTTGGGCATTCAGTATTTGGACAAGCCAGTCCCCATGTGGTTTTGGCCTCAGCCAGATATATGCTACATCTAAAGAGCATAAAGATTTTTTTCTACTAATTTGTGTGTACTGTGTACAGAAGACAAAAAAACTGGTAATGCCACACTAGAAATTTTGCGTATCCCTATGCCCCCGCTAACCTCACAGGGAGGGAAGCTTGCACCCAAGCCCTATCATCCATCTCAACATTCTAAACGGACATTATCGTAACTTTTAATAAATTGTCTTAACACTATCTTTGCGTTTCACAGTCATCGATTTAGCCTATCCATATGTTAAAGCTAGAAACGCGCTGCATGTTAACTGTAATTTTGTCATTTAGTTATTTTATGTGTTGGTTAGCAACCCGAAACTTTATAAGGACTTTTTGTAGTGTTTCGGAATGACATTCGGTTAGGAATGACATTCTGAAACGGACCCTTGGTGTCCGACAATTATTACTTAGTTTAAATATACCTAAGTATTATATTGCTGATTAATTTTAGATGTTGCTTTCAGGTGCTAAAGTAATAATGGCATGTAGGAGTCTGGAGAGGGCAGGAGAAGCAAAAGCCGATATAGAGAAGAAATGCGAAAACATACCCGACAGCGACAAGGGAAACTTGGTTTTGGAAAAGTGCGACTTGTCTTCACTGGCATCGATACGGGAATTCGCTACAAAGATCCTCGATAACGAGCCACAGGTGATTCACATATGATATGCTTCATTTGTGTGACTGACAGAACTTCTGATAAGTTTTACTTTTAACCACTATCTCATCTAGAGCATAGCGTAGTGTAGTTTTAGGTCTGTCATTCATAGAGAAATATAACAGTATCTCTTTTCTGTGGTCATACTGATCTCACCTTTTTACCAGGTGGTAGGTCTCTGCAGCCAGAGTTTGTCTTGGTGGGTACGACCGCTATGTCAGATGCTCTGCCTCGAAGCAGCAGAGTGCAAACAATACAGTGTGTAAGCGTGAAGGCGTGTGTTTTCACTATAGCAAATGAAATTACTGGCCGAATGAAAGATATACATAAGAGCTATATACAGCGGAGTGACGAGCGCAGTGCACTTCCAAGCAGAAAGACGACGGTGACAATGCTACCGTGATACGTAACATCATCTCATTAAAACATATAAAAATAAACAACTTGTTGGTTTAGTGATTATGGCTTCGAAGATGTTTTCAGGCTAAATCTAGAATAGGAACTGGATCTCGAGGGCTGAACTTGACATAATGTACTATGCCACTGTGAAATGAAGACAAAGCCAGCAGCAGTAAACTATGCACCCCGAGGAAAAACGTGATCAATAAACGCTTATGAACTAACAACCCAAGTAACACATAAACAAGATAACACCATAGATAAATGAACATTTATCTATGATAACACTACACATTTGGAACATTTTACAGCTCAAACTTACACTTATCTCGTTTGTATTAGAGCTTTGGGAATAGTCAAATGCTGAATTACGTTGAGATCGGACCCTAAAAACTCTTAATACTTAATAAATTCCGTATTTTGGTGCTTCCCTTTTTACGCTGAATAACCAATCTCCGTAAGATATTGAGAGATAGATACAGGCGTTATCAAGCATTACGCATTAAAGGTGGCTTAAATCTGAAAAAAGGCCCCGTTGGCAGCATTTATCTGAATAAACATAATCTGTATTGCTATTATTAAAGCAGTACAAGCTAGTAGCGTTTGAAACAGCTAATTGTTGAAAAGAGACCTTCTGAATAATATTGTTACATAATTATATTATACAGATTGATACCGAATAATTGTTATTCAGATTTTAGTGTAATGAGACTTCTATTTTTCAAGTTATAGCTTAGTAACAAGACATGTGTGCACTTTTATTCAGCATTATAAAGAAAACTATCGATCGCTTTTAAAAATAATTGGAATTTGTAATTACAAAAATTAACGTGTACAAAAAAATGTCTTAACTTGCAACTACATCACCTTAAACTCGATTCATGTTATTTTGTTACATTAAAATTGCTAGAATTAGCTATTTAATCGCAAGTACTTTTGTCAGACAGATTATGATTGTATGATTACTAATACTATTTACAATTGGTTTTCTTGATTATTCACACGGCGCGTCAAAGTAATGAAAAAAAACATATACTATTCATGACAAAATTACTTGCGCACTAACAATTAATATATAGCTTAAAATTAAAATTTACTTAGTGATTTTATAAGCTCGCCAGTATGGTAAAATTGGGGCATTTGGATCAGAAGAGATCCAAACACCACCAATTTCACCATTTCATCTATTCATTATTATCGATTCAAAAACTGAATTTGTTATGTGTTGAATAGGTCATCGATACGTTTTCATCAACTTCATCAAACTAAATATTTTATTTGTTGAATAGATAATCGATTCATTTCATTTATTATAAAACTGAATTTATTGCGTGGATCATCGATTCATTTCAGATATTAAATATAACTGAACTTGTTGATTAGATAATTGATTAGTATCAATTCAAAAACTAAATGTGTTATGTTTTGAATAGATCATCGATTCGTTTTCATCAACTTAAAAGCTAGCTGTATTATGTGTTGAATAGATTATCGATTCATTTCATTTATTCAAAAACTGATATTATTGCGTAGGTCATCGATTAATTTCAAATATTAAATAAAACTGAACTTGTTGAAAAGATAATTGATTAGTATCAATTCATAAACTGAATGTGTTATGTGTTGAATAGATCGTCGATTCGTTTTCATCAACTTGAAAACTAAATGTGTTATTTGTTGAATAGATCATCGATTCATTTCATTTATTCAAATACTTAATTTATTGCGTAGATCATAGATTCATTTCAAATAGTAAATAAAACTGAATTTGTTGAATAGATAATTTATTAAGTTTCGTCTTTTCCAAAACTTCATTCGTTTTCATCAACTTGAAAACTAAATGTATTATTTGTTGAATAGATCATCGATTCATTTCATTTATTATAAAACTGAATTTATTGCGTAGATTATCCATTTATTTCAAATATATTATAAAACTGCACTTGTTGGATAGATAATTGATTAGTATCAATTCATAAACTGAATGTGTTATGTGTTGAATAGATCATCGATTCGTTTTCATCAACTTGAAAACTAAATGTATTATTAGTTGAATTGATCATCGATTCATTTCATTTATTCAAAAGCTGAATTTATTATGTAGATCATCGATTCATTTCAAATATTAAACAAAACTGAACTTGTTGAACAGACAATTAATTAAGTTTCGTCTATTCCAAAACTTCACATTGCCAAAATCGATTAAACTAAAAATAAATTTGAATGGATTACTATAGTTTTATTACTTATATAAATATTTGTTTATCAGTTGGAATTGTTTCACTGACAACATTCAATACCTATTAGAATGGTTAAAAAAAATAGTAAATGTTAAGATATGTGTTATTTTTTCTTAAGCAGGCTATCCCATCATTTGAAAACTGAACAATATATTCAACAGAAAAGCCAATTATAAACCGATTTGAATAGATGATGTTATAAGTTTTTGAATGTATTCAAGAAGACCTCTATTCAGAAACATTCATTTCCAACTTATTCACTAACCACAAGGCTACAGTTTTTTAATGTATGGTGAAACGATGACAGAATCATTTCAATCAATTATTTGTTCAACGATTTCAACGTTTCAACGATTCATGTTATTTTGTTACATTAAAATTGCTAGAATTAGCTATTTAATCGCAAGTACTTTTGTCAGACAGATTATGATTGTATGATTACTAATACTATTTACAATTGGTTTTCTTGATTATTCACACGGCGCGTCAAAGTAATGAAAAAAAACATATACTATTCATGACAAAATTACTTGCGCACTAACAATTAATATATAGCTTAAAATTAAAATTTACTTAGTGATTTTATAAGCTCGCCAGTATGGTAAAATTGGGGCATTTGGATCAGAAGAGATCCAAACACCACCAATTTCACCATTTCATCTATTCATTATTATCGATTCAAAAACTGAATTTGTTATGTGTTGAATAGGTCATCGATACGTTTTCATCAACTTCATCAAACTAAATATTTTATTTGTTGAATAGATAATCGATTCATTTCATTTATTATAAAACTGAATTTATTGCGTGGATCATCGATTCATTTCAGATATTAAATATAACTGAACTTGTTGATTAGATAATTGATTAGTATCAATTCAAAAACTAAATGTGTTATGTTTTGAATAGATCATCGATTCGTTTTCATCAACTTAAAAGCTAGCTGTATTATGTGTTGAATAGATTATCGATTCATTTCATTTATTCAAAAACTGATATTATTGCGTAGGTCATCGATTAATTTCAAATATTAAATAAAACTGAACTTGTTGAAAAGATAATTGATTAGTATCAATTCATAAACTGAATGTGTTATGTGTTGAATAGATCGTCGATTCGTTTTCATCAACTTGAAAACTAAATGTGTTATTTGTTGAATAGATCATCGATTCATTTCATTTATTCAAATACTTAATTTATTGCGTAGATCATAGATTCATTTCAAATAGTAAATAAAACTGAATTTGTTGAATAGATAATTTATTAAGTTTCGTCTTTTCCAAAACTTCATTCGTTTTCATCAACTTGAAAACTAAATGTATTATTTGTTGAATAGATCATCGATTCATTTCATTTATTATAAAACTGAATTTATTGCGTAGATTATCCATTTATTTCAAATATATTATAAAACTGCACTTGTTGGATAGATAATTGATTAGTATCAATTCATAAACTGAATGTGTTATGTGTTGAATAGATCATCGATTCGTTTTCATCAACTTGAAAACTAAATGTATTATTAGTTGAATTGATCATCGATTCATTTCATTTATTCAAAAGCTGAATTTATTATGTAGATCATCGATTCATTTCAAATATTAAACAAAACTGAACTTGTTGAACAGACAATTAATTAAGTTTCGTCTATTCCAAAACTTCACATTGCCAAAATCGATTAAACTAAAAATAAATTTGAATGGATTACTATAGTTTTATTACTTATATAAATATTTGTTTATCAGTTGGAATTGTTTCACTGACAACATTCAATACCTATTAGAATGGTTAAAAAAAATAGTAAATGTTAAGATATGTGTTATTTTTTCTTAAGCAGGCTATCCCATCATTTGAAAACAGTAAAATATATTCAACGATTAAAAAAAAACAGAACAAACTTGTTATGAGATGATCTTCTTAAATTGGTTAATTATTTTAATCAATATTTAAACATTTTGAATTGTTACCTTTTGTGAATAGAATATAGATATAAAATATATCTGAGTCTTCATTACATCTTACATTCAAAAACTGTTGTCTTGTGGTTAGTGAACAAGTTGAAATTCAATGTATCTGAATAGAGGTCTTCTTGAATACATTGAAACACTTATAATATCATCCATATGAATTGGGGTTTTGGATCGCGAGTTATTCGAAATTCTGCTGATGTTATTTTACCTTTTAAAAATATGTATTGTTATTTTTGTTATTATTACACTTAAAATAAAAAAATGAAACACCTATACGATATTTATTATTATTGTGTTAGTAGTAGCCATACTTCAATTAAAATATCAAAAATAAACACAAACTGGTGAAGTATTACAATACTAAAGAATTTATATATATTAAAAAATAGCTGATCTAAACAGATTCATGCTTAGAACTGGTATGATTAGAAAGTGCCTGTTCTCAACATGTCAATAGCTGTTGTGTATTAGCTGCGTATTTGAACAGAATATTGATATTTATATCTGAGCATCTTTTTATCGTAATATATTCAAAAACAGCTGTCTTGTGTTGTCTATTTAAATAGGTAAATGATGACTCAGATTTAAATATTGATTGAAATGATTCTGTCATCGTTTCACCATACATTAAAAAACTGTAGCCTTGTGGTTAGTGAATAAGTTGGAAATGAATGTTTCTGAATAGAGGTCTTCTTGAATACATTCAAAAACTTATAACATCATCTATTCAAATCGGTTTATAATTGGCTTTTCTGTTGAATATATTGTTCAGTTTTCAAATGATGGGACAGCCTGTTTAAGGAAAAATAACACATTTCTTAAGTTTTTCCTTCAATATTTAATATTTTATTAAAACTAATCGAATAGGTATTAATAACTAATCGAATAGGTAAGTTTAAATTTCAACTGATAAGAAACCATTTATTTATTAAAGTTCTAGAACTATAGTAATCCATTCAAATTTATTTTTAGTTTAATCGATTTCGCAATGTGAAGTTTTGGAAAAGACGAAACTTAATAAATTATCTATTCGACAAGTTCAGTTTTATTTACTATTTGAAATGAATCTATGATCTACGCAATAAATAAAGTTTTTGAATAAATGAAATGAATCGATGATCTATTCAACAAATAATACATTTAGCTTTCAAGTTGATTAAAACGAATCGATGATCTATTCAAAACATAACACATTTAGTTTATGAATTGATACTAATCAATTATGTAATCAACAAGTTCACTTTTATTTAATATTTGAAATGAATCGATGATCTACGCAATAAATTCAGTTTTATAATAAATGAAATGAATCGATTATCTGTTCAACAAATATAACATTTAGTTTTCAAGTTGATGAAAACGTATCAATGACCTATTCAACACATAACAAATTCAGTTTTTGAATCGATAATAATGAATAGATGAAATGGTGAAATTGGTGGCGTTTGGATCTCTTCTGATATTTGAAATAAATGGATAATCTACGCAATAAATTCAGTTTTATAATAAATGAAATGAATCGATGATCTATTCAACAAATAATACATTTAGTTTTCAAGTTGATGAAAACGAATGAAGTTTTGGAAAAGACGAAACTTAATAAATTATCTATTCAACAAATTCAGTTTTATTTACTATTTGCAATGAATCTATGATCTACGCAATAAATTAAGTATTTGAATAAATGAAATGAATCGATGATCTATTCAACAAATAATACATTTAGTTTTCAAGTTGATGAAAACGAATCGACGATCTATTCAACACATAACACATTCAGTTTATGAATTGATACTAATCAATTATCTTTTCAACAAGTTCAGTTTTATTTAATATTTGAAATTAATCGATGACCTACGCAATAATATCAGTTTTTGAATAAATGAAATGAATCGATAATCTATTCAACACATAATACATTTAGCTTTTAAGTTGATTAAAACGAATCGATGATCTATTCAAAACATAACACATTTAGTTTTTGAATTGATACTAATCAATTATCTAATCAACAAGTTCAGTTTTATTTAATATCTGAAATGAATCGATGATCTACGCAATAAATTCAGTTTTATAATAAATGAAATGAATCGATGATCTATTCAACAAATAAAACATTTAGTTTGATGAAGTTGATGAAAACGTATCTATGACCTATTCCACACATAACAAATTCAGTTTTTGAATCGATAATAATGAATAGATGAAATGGTGAAATTGGTGGCGTTTGGATCTCTTCTGATCCAAATGCCCCAATTTTACCCTACTCTCGCCATGTCAAATTTATCGAAATTAAAATATTTAATCCATTTATTTTACTTTTCACAATTTGTATGAATATTATTTGCAAAAATGTGAACAATGAATTAAACGCTTCATGAATTTTGAATACCAATTCGACGTAGGTGTATAACTTAGTTGTAAGAGCTTAATAAAAACAATGTGAGTTGCTACTCAAAGTTATTAAGCTACTTGAAACGTTTTATAGCTCCTATTCAGATGTTATTCAGCGTTAAGCATTCAAAATTGGGGCCCTTTTTGCTTGAATAACATCTGAATAGACACTACTCAGACGTTATTCAGCTTATGCTCTTGATGACTGCTCTTACTCAGTATTTACTCAGCACATCTATGTTACTTGGGAATGCTTCAAAAAATTATGTTTAAACAAACACTTTTATTTATTAGGTTAATATACTGGTGAACAACGCTGGTGTAATGATGTGTCCGTACACGGAAACGGCAGACGGCTTCGAGATGCAGTTTGGGACCAACCATTTGGGACATTTCCTGCTCACAATGCTGCTTATGCCCAGGATAAAGGAGAGCAAGCCCGCTAGGATCGTCACCGTGTCTTCTAGAGCTCATACGAGTAAGTATTGTTAAGTACAGTAATTAGCTGTCTTCGATATATATAGTTTGCATGGTGGTAGGGCATTTTGCGAATGCCCGCCTGGCTAGCTACCACCCTCAAGTAGAAAATCTGTCGCCAAGCACCTAACGGTGTGTTCCGGCAGCTGTCCTTGAGAGCCAGTGCTTCTAGGTTAGCCTGAACAACATCTTCGACCACATCATCACTTACCATCAGGTGAGATAGTGGTCAAAGGCTAACCTATCAGGCATAAAAAAAAAAAAAAATATGCAGTTCGGGATCTGCCACCTGGGGCACTTTCTGCTCACGCCACTGCTTATGCCTAGTAGTAGGATCAGGTACAGCAAGCCCGCTAGGGTCGTCACCGTGACTTCAAGAGCTCATTTGAGTAAGTATTGTTAAAAACGATAGCAAATTCTTCGACTTGCAATTCCGGTTTTGTCCGGAATTGCAACTCGAAGAATTTCTGCTCACCCCTCATGCTCATGCTCGATTCGTTCATTCAAGCTAAGCCTAAGGTGGGAATATGAATCTAAAAGACAACGGCTGGAAAACACTTATGTGCTTGACGAAAGATTTTTTTAATTGTTTTCCTATTGTTTTGTTACACATATGATTTATTCATTCTTAAAACAATCAAAGAAAAAATAGTAATGATTGTATCAAGTTAAATTATAAGTAGATAATTCAATGAATTTGATATATTAAGATAGTATTTACATTTCATAATTAAACCTATCGTTATATGTTGGTGTTAATCAGTTCTATTCATCTTAACTTTTTTTTGTTATATAACCGTTTAACTCACTTTTCATCAATGTTGTAAACACCTTTGAGAGGTATATGTATCAGAACATAAATATTAAGAATGTCCCTTATGATTATTTAATATGTATATTGTTGGTGTTTCTTAAATAAATAAGATTTTCTACTGAAGGCAGCTAGCCAGGTGAGCATTCGCATATACCCCTATATACCACTTTGTGGGGAAGCTAAAACCCACAACAGGATTTGAACCACGAACCCCTTGCATGGTAGTCCATAGCCATATCCACTAGCTGAGTGGTTATTGCTTCAAAATTATGTAGGTGCAGATATTATAATATCTGCTGGTTATACCTATAACCAACTATTTTTAAGCTATTGCATAGCTTCTATCGCGGGCCTTGAGCGTGGAGACAGAATCCAGAAATTCCGTAACGAAAATAACCTAACACCCCCCACTCCGACCGGCACAGCGGTGATACTTTTTAGTTTTGTCATCTATCAATGAATAGCAGAACTTTTAATGACTTTTGAAATATCACGCTTCTCTTTAGTTCAGCGACTAGCCTCCAGGTGGCAATGGTTGTATCGATAAATAAATAATTGTAATTGCATAAGTTGATAAAAAATGCTATGCAATAGCTTTACCGCGGCAGTCTCCGAGTGCCACACGTCTTTTTTTTAATACCTGATATGCTAGCCTTTGCTGTAAGTGACGATGTGGTCGAAGATATTGTTAAGGCTAACCTTGTATTACTGGCTCTTAAAGGCAGCTGCTGGAACACTTTTGAAGCGCACGTAGCGATGTTTGCTTAACTGTTCTTAACTGATCAGAAAAGTTAAGCTACGTACCGCGGTCATGAGTTGGATGGGTGACTGCTAGTGACATTACTAGTGAGCGCTTCGGTGCTTCGGAGGGCACGTTAAGCCGTCGGTCCCGGTTGTCTTCTTAGAATGGCAATCGTTATAGCATGGTGGTAGAGCATTTTGCGAATGCCCGCCTGGCTAACTACCACCTTCAAGTAGAAAATCTGTCGCCAAGCACCTAGTGGTGTGTTCCGGCAGCTGTTCTTGAGAGCCAGTAATTCTAGGTTAGCCTGAACAACATCTTCGACCACATCATCACTTACCATCAGGTCAAAGGCTAACCTAACAAGCATAAAAAAAAACCTTAGGTGCTTGGCGACAGATTTTCTATGATGGTGGTGCCTAGCCAGGGTGGCATTCGCAAAGGCCTTACCATCATGCAAAAAACACTTAGGAATTTTTTAATCTCGGTACAAAACACATTTTACTTGGTTAATATTAATTCCCAATTAGCATCATTAGCGAAACGGCACTATCAACTGACGCGTACATGGTGCGTTAATTTTTGTTCGAAAAATCAACGGGTATATGTGTTGCAGTTGGGGTATTTAAGGGTGAACTGGCCGGCCCGTTCTCCATACAAACTTCGTAAGGTGATCACTCCCTTATTTGAGGATTTAGGTCCATAATAAAGCATAACACCGATTGATCTCGTCATTATCTAGGCTTGTATGATGCCGAAATTTTAATAAAATAATTAACTTGAGAATTAATGGGCCTCGAAACATTTTCATATAAAGTTTTCGAGGCACATAACTTACAACTTAATTATCTTTCTAAAATTTTGGCATCATATAAGCCTAAATAATGACGATATCAATCGGTATTATGCTTTATTATGGACCAAAAATCTCAAATAAGGGAGTGATCGCCATTCGACGTATGTATGGAGAAGTGACCGGCCAGTTCAACCTTAAATAAATCATTCTTAAATCAGGGTGTTTTAATGGGAGCCGCGTATCTTTGAATTGAAATAAGAACATATTGTTTACTATAAGTTAATAAGAAATATTTTCTCTTATTAAAGGTCTTCCTTTGGCTTTATTTATGGAAAACCACATAGTTCGGCTTCTAATGATATCAAGAATACTTACGAAGTCTAATTTTCCATAACTTTTTGACATAATGGCACCTCTATCACATATTTTTACCGGCGGTATGCCTTTATTAAAAAATACTACGAACTATGTACAACACAATTATTATTTAGTGACTGGCTAGGACTCGCGTGATATTTACCGGGTATTGCTCCGACCAGTTTCGAACTTATTTGAAGTTCTTCGTCTGGGAGTCACGATTGTGCACAGCGGCGAGCGCGGGCCTCAGCACGTAACTGGGGTGCGTTCCGAACCTTGGTTAGAGCGCACTCGGAGTGCAACTTTTCACTCTAACGTCGTTCACAACCTTCGAGTAGAGCGTTCGGTTGTCACAACTGGACCGTTCCAAACCTTTGAAGGTTGCAACTTTTTAAACATAAAACGCGTGACATGAAATGACTTTGACGTTTATATCGTATTCTATCTGATGCGCCGACCCATAAATCTCAAAAAATATAATACTCATATCATTTCTCAAAATATAAAACTTAAATAAATATGGAAAACGAATTTGTGATAGTGTTAAATAGCAATTATTATTACGATAATGATGTAAGTCTGTCAATGTCACAATTTGTTTGAGGTTATAAAACAACCGGTCGTTCCATACCTCAGGGTAAGTTGCAAAACAACCGAACAACCAAACAACTACACTCTGAGCCTCGGAACGCACCCCTGGCGTTGAGACGGTTGCGTCGCAGCTGTCAAAGTCAGAATTCCTCCGTCCAAACTGTCACTTCGGTCACTTCGGTTTCTATATACAACACTACAAACTATACACTACAGCTAGGTACTATACAATAAAAACATTTACACAAACTATAAGTCATTACAGACTCACAGGCAGTCCAAATGCTCCAGCCCACTACCACTACTACTCTATCTCATTGATTATGCGTGCTGTTACTCTTTAGGTGGTCAGTTCTTGGATTGTTCGTATACACCAAAGATTTCACATAACTCACAAAAAATATTACAGGGCGTTAAATCACATGTACGAGCTTGGAGGTCATGGTCTATCCCCAAATCTTAAGCTCATTAACCTGAATTAATCTTTCAATGGTCATCAGGTGACGACGCCGAGTCCGTATCATGGTTTCGACAGACAGATACTCGACAATCGGTGGATCGACAACACACCATCTCGACGCCGTCCTTTGTAAATATACAATATATAGTATAGATACAGATTTCTGTCAGATTATATTCCGTATTTTTAAATTTCGGCCTTAGAAAATTCCGATTCATGTTTTTTTTTATTGCTGATAGGTAAGCGTTTGATAACAATCCCACCTGATGGTAAGTGATGATGTGGTCGAAGGTGTTAACAGGCTGAACCTAGAATTACTGGCTCTCAAGGACAGCTGCCGGAACATACCTCGCAAAATGCCCTTCCACTATGCGGTGAAGCTCAAGCCCGTTGTGGGTTTCGAACCATGGACCTGCTAAAATACCGGTGTAACGACCACCGTTCACAGTCATTCATCGCTTTGTCGGCTAAGTTAGAGCCAAAAGACTAGCTTTTGGCCGCATAAGTTATAAAAAAGCTTTCTCATCGTTTCGTTTGTATTATTTCAGGAAGTGTTCTTTACTTGGATGACTTCAATTTCAAGAAGACTCCGTACAAAGCTAGTGACGCGTACTGTCAAAGCAAGTTCGCAAATGTGCTATTTTCTAAAGAACTCGCTAAAAAGTTAAAGGTAAGTGCAAGAATACTTTGCAACTGAAACTGACTAGGACACATAGGCGTAGTAATAGAATAGTCCTGTTTTGTCGTATGTAGAAATTTCAATATGTAGAAATGTAGAAATTCGGCGCACACGTGTGCGCCGACATAAAAATCTGCGGCGGCGGCGGCGCGCCGGCAAATAAGAGTCGGCGGCGGCGTGACTATAAACAATAATTTTAAGGGCCTCTTTCATGACCTTTGAGTCAAGTGTCAATTATTTACTTGACTCGCCTAATAAAAATTACAATTACGGTTTTTCAGTTTCACAATAGAAAACAGACTTCTGATTAACATCTCGATGGTTACTTGAACGATTTTCGAAGGCTAATCAAATATCCGTTCATAATCTGTCAACAACATCACTCATTCATACGATATAATTTTTTACCCAACATGGAATTTGCAATACCAAACTTTTTTTGCAAACAGTATAAATGATAGACAGATGAACCAAGAAGGAAGTTAGTGGTCACTTTAACTGTGGGTAAGTAAGCTACTCAGTCATTGTGAAATTCATATCAACGTTGCTTGTGACTACAATTACCATTTTCGAGACTTTACAATACAATACAAATACTCTTTATTGTATACCAAGCTAATTTACACTTTAAAGTAACTAACATAATTTTCTAAGGTAGTACAATGGGCGGTCTTATCTTACTTTACTTGCTCGTAGGTCGTGAAAGAGGCCCTAAGTATCTAAAATTAAGATCTATACTAACACTAGCTTCATGAAAATATCGTGTTTTTGTTTCATAAATGTTATGAGGCTTTGTGTTATCAAGAAGGACGTATAGGCGAACGGACACAACGATCTTAGGAGGGTTCCTTGTTTAACTATGGTTGGAAAAATGACTTTTTACTTGTATTAGTTTTTGAACTAATAAAAGGTTCATAAAGTCAAAAGTTTTAACCGACTTAAGCAAAGGAGAATGTTCTCCATTTGTTTATTTTTGTATGTTACCTCAGAAATCTATACAGAATGTACCGATTTTGGTGTTATTTTTAAATTCGAAAGTTGTCATGTGGTCCCATTTAAATTTGGTTGAGATTTAGCGAGTAGTTTTTTTTTTTTTTGTTTTTTTTTAAATGTTATTACGGAACAAGCTCGAGGCCCACCTGATGTTAAGCGGTATCCTCTGCCTATAACAGATGCATTTCATCACAAGTGACGAACTGCACTGCGCCCATCACCTTGAGACATACCTGTTAAGTCTCATTCTGCCTGTTATTTCACTGGCTCTCAAGGACTACTGCCGGAACACAGCGTTAGGTGCTTGGCGACAGATTTTCTAAATGAGGGTGGTCGCAAAATGCCCTTCCACCATGCGGTGAAGCTCAAGCTCTGGGCGGGATTCGAACCATGGACCTGCTGCGCGGCAGTCCATAGCCAATGCCACTGAGCCATCACTGCTTCAAAAGTAAAAGTAGTATTTGAGTTATCCCAAATAATGCGTATTTTATGTTTGAAGTCGGTTTTTTAATACTTTATTTAAAAATAAAATTATGCTGACTGTACTTTGTTACACATATAAGTCTTTATTCGAGCTTTGAACACAAAAATGGATCAATAAAATATAATTTAACCTAAAATAACGATCCCAAGGGATGTGTCATTTACTGATTTCGCTTCTATTCAACAAATATTACAATAGACTTCAGACTCCAGAACATTCATTTTTTCTTATCTTTTGACAAAACAAGATGGGCGAAATGCTTCCAGCACGAACTACTTCGCCTTTTAGCATCGTACAAAGCACACAAAATTCACAATTTGAATCCTTTGTAGGTTATTTTATCTAAAACGTAACTTGCCCACGCCACTTTACCGCAAATATAAATTAAAAAATAAGTAATTTGTTCAGTTAAGAATTTAGTTTCATTTAAACGTTATTAAGTATTATTTTTAGTTTAATCTTTTCAAACTTAAAATAATAATTGATACCTACATTGTGTATTTTTTGTTGATATTTTTGGGAAGAATTGGTTTTCAGTAAATGATTATAAAAAAAGAGTATCTTGAATAGGGTAGTTAGGAATAATAAATTATCATGAAATGAAAGCAATTTACTTATTTAATTTTATTTATATATATATATATATATATATTTATGCCTGATAGGTTAGCCTATGACCGCTATCTCACCTGATGGTAAGTGATGATGTGGAAGAAGATGTTGTTCAGGCTAACCTACAAGTACTGGCTCTCATGGACAGCTGCCGGAACACACCGCTATAGGTGCTTGGCGACAGATTTTCTAATTGAGGGTGGTAGCTAACCAGGTGGGCATTCGCAAAATGGCCTACCACCATGCTATAACGGCTGCCATGACGACAACCGGGACCGACGCCGGCTTTACGTGCCCTCCGAAGCACGGAAACGCTCAGTAGTAATGTCACTAGCGGTCACCCATCCAACTCATGACCGCGGGCGACGTTGCTTAACTTTGCTAATCGGTTGAGAGCAGCTAAGTAAAAACCTCGCTACGAGCGCTTCAAAATATATAATAGAAAAATAGATATAAAAAAGTTATACATAATAACTTTATTAAACTCACTATAATATCACCATTTTAATGAATAGATTCAGGCGTTACTCTGCGGAAATCCATATTTAATAATAACAAATATTTTTTTAAATATTTTACGAAAACATCAAATGAATATTTTAATAAAACACTTAAAAAAATATATCTAGTGACAATTCCGCCTAATTTTCCTGCTAAGCCGACGTGACGTCACAAACGCCACGCAGCCAAACCGGAAGAATTTTCGACGCGTTTCGATTCTACACGAAGCATCCTCAGGAGGTCTTGACTCTACGAGCGCACGATCGAGAAAATGATTCCCTATTTTTATACATAATGTAACTGTTATCAACCCAAAAGTTTGCTTAAATGAGCATAATATGTGAGAAAAATATTTGTTTCCTTTTTAGGGTTTCTATAAGCTCCGAAGTTCGGGACACACTTAGCGTTTAGGTACTTACCCCTTATAAGTTTGTGAAAACCGTACCATATCACTACTAAGTGCTACACAACTCGGGATAACTTATGAAGCGCTCGTAGCAATGTTTGCTTAGCTGTTCTTAACTGATCAGCAAAGTTAAGCAACGTCCGCCGCGGTCATGAGTTGGATGGGTGACCGCTAGTGACATTACTACTGAGCGCTTCCGTGCTTCGGAGGGCCGTCGGTCCTGGTTGTCGTCTTAGGATGGCAATCGTTATAGCATAATGGTAGGGCATTTTGCGAATGCCCGCCTGGCTAGCTACCACCCTCAAGTAGAAAATCTGTCGCCAAGCACCTAACGGTGTGTTCCGGCACTTACCATCAGGTGAGATTGTGGTCAAAGGCTTACCTATCTGCAAATAAAAAATAAATAAAAGTGATCCCTTAAATTTAGGGGTTGTTCGTGAAATGATGGGAATGAGAGTGGTAAGATTTTCCATACGCTCTCCGAAGTTCTGTCGAAATCCGTCATAACCATGAAGAAAGGAGACCCGTGGTCGTAACTTTGGCGCCTTGTCATTCTTAATTTTTCAATTCAATTCAATTCATTTATTTGCTTGAATACGGGTACAAAAGATATAAAATATGTAGGACGTACAAATAGTTTCACCATAAACAACCTCATACGAGGTGTGCAAATGTCAATTAAATATAATATACAATTAAGAGTTAATAATAATAACGATTTCATATTTTTTTTTAAATTGTCATAATCTATATATTACTTAATTATACAATCTATTATTTAACGTGGTACCTAAATGTAAGTAGCGATTAGAAGTCTTCTGCAGGAAATCCTTAACTGTATAGAAACTTTCGTTAACCAACCACTTTTTTAACTCCGGGTAGAACTTATAATTAGGTAACTTTGTTATAGTTTTTGGAATCGCGTTGTAAATGAGAGGCGTCATATAGATGCAGTTTAAGTTCTGTTTGAAACCCGCACATGACTATAATTTTGCTCTCGTAAATTGTTCTGTTTGAAAGCCATTCTTATCTCATATAGGCTGTTATCCGATATGTATTCGGTATACAGTGTTTTTTTTATGTTATTGTGATATCATCATTTACAAGTTTAAAACCTTTAAAATTGATTTTATTTGTAGTACAACGTTAGTTGAACTATAGATGTCGCTCCATCCCAATACGATGGTTAAATGAAGAACGAGAGGAAAAATTGGAGTTATGAGTCATTGTCAGCTATTAGCTCAAGCGGTCAGAGTATACCCCGGCTATAGGGTGGATGGACGCGGGTTCGTATCCCGGACATGACTATAATTTTTATTCCTTCTTAAATTTGTAATTTTGTAATGCTTTTCTATTGAGCTTGTCGTATTTCACAACCTCCCCCATTTAGAGAGGTTGCCATAATTCCCACGCTTGGCAGGCGTCTTGGGGATACCTCAGAAGGCGCTGCTGCCCACTTTCCGGTATTTTACCTTTTGTCCCCTCTTACGACACCCACAGGTAGCAATGGGGTGACATTTTAGCCCGGTACCCCATGGGATTATATATGTTCACATATGCCTAAATCGTATTTTAAACCAATTAAAACTTAATTAGGTATTGAACTAAGCAAAAACTTTATTTGTGCTATTGCAGGAGAACAAAATAGAAGGCGTGAACACATACTGCCTTCACCCTGGCGTGATCAAGACTGAGCTGGGCCGGCATATGGACCAGATTCTATTCCGCGGAGCGCGCTCCATCATCGGTTTCGTGGTCGGTCCCTTCATGAAGAGCCCCGAGCTCGGTGCCCAGACCACCATCTACTGCGCAGTAGACGAGAAATGCGCTAATGAGACTGGACTGTACTACAGGTACGTTAATATAATATGATTTAAATTATTATATAAGTCCCACAGGGAAGTATCCTCGGGACCGCGCTTTTTCTGGCTTTTATCAACGAGCTATGTGATGTGATTTCCCCTTCTTAAAGATGGTGCAATAATCAATTATGCAGATGATACAGATATTATTATTAGATATGAAACCAAATAATATGCAATTACAAAATTAAAACGAGATGAAAAATTATAGTCATGTGCGGGATACGAAACCGCGCCATCCAACCGTATAGTCGGGGTACACTCTAACCAACATGACATATGGCTCATGATTGTAATTCGTTCTTAACCATCGTAAAGGGATGGTCTATAATTTTTCCTCTCGTTATTTTGTAATGTAATCCGCGGATCATGCACCTTTGCAAATACAAAAATATTAAAATACTAATGCAATTATTTTGTTCTCGACGAATGAGGCTTGGGACGTATCTTACGGATCTAGATCCTAGTTTCGGTTCCAGGTACTCTATCACTTAAGTTTTTTTATGTATTCTATTGCCATTTTCAACAAATCAAAACATTTTTCAATGAAATTACAAAACTATGTATGCATCTTAGGCGCAGCTCCCGATCAGACTCTTTGATACCCTAGACTCCCAAATGACCGGTCCAAAATCTACACGGACGGTAGCAAAATTAAGGGAAAAGTTGGCGGAGCCCTCACATGGTGGGAGGAAGGAAAGAATCGAGTTTCTCCACCTCCAGTCTAGATCCCACTTGCACAGTATTTCAGTCGGAACTCTATGCGCTCCTCAGGCCGGTTCTCTAAGCAAACTCCAGCGGGGCTACACAAGTCAACATTTTGAGCGACTCAAGATCTTCGCTCGACCCTCTGGAGAATCCCAAATTGACACACCCCCTGACGAAACAAATCAAGGAATGCATACGAGAGCTGAGTGCGGAGGGAATACAGGTGCGGCTCTTCTGGTTAAGAGCGCATGTAGGGACCGCGGGGAACGAGCCGATGAGCTGAGCAAAGTCCGCAGCCTTACAGGCGAACTCGGATCCGGACTACGCAGGAGTTACATTTTCTTATGTCAAGAAAAAGATCAGAGAAGATATAGAGTCCTTGAGAGCCAGAAAAATTACAGGCTAATGAGACCTAACAACTGGACGTCTCAGTGTGACGGGCACAGTGCAATTCGTCGTTGACGAAATGCGTCTGTTATAAGGCAGAGGTTAGTCCACTTAACAGCAGGTGGCCCTCGGGCTTGTTCCGTCACAATAACATAAAAAAAAAAATAAAAAAAAAATATAGTCCGCAAATGGCAGGACAGGTATGTACCTGTCCTGCCAACACAGGCAGTGTCACTAAATGGTTCTTACCGGATGTCGACAAGGCACCGTATGGTTCGAACCATAAAGCTGACACTATAATACAAGTGCAAGTCCTGACCGGACATGGTGGCATTGCCGAATACCTGCACCGGTTTAGATTATTGGAAAGCCCAGGTTGCGAATGCGATCTCAACATCCACGAATCCGTATGGCACATAGTCTTGGCATAGTCTTGGAATGTCCCCGCTTTCTTGCTGTGTGTTTCAGTCAAGATTTGGAAATCCAGATCAACACCAGGCTCACCAAAGAAAGTCTGCAGCTCTTCTTAACAGACTCAAATAGCAGGACACACTGCCTTGAATATGCGGAAAAAACATTGAGAATCGCAACGAAACGACACAGCACCCTAAAATCGTACCTGTACTCATTACATAACTTAGGTATAGTTAATCGTTGACCAACCTTAGAACCTACTTTCCTTTAATTTATGGTGTTGACAGGTGAGTATACACATATTTATGTACCACGTTATGTACTAGATTACTAACTTAATGAGATCTTTGTGTGTTCCAGTGACTGCGCAGTCGTGTCTCCATCATCGAAGGCTAAAGATGACGAGCTCGCCGCCAAGCTGTGGGAGGTTTCGGCGGAAGCCGTTGGTCTCCACAACTATAATCCCTTTACCACCGATCTACCATCCACGAAAAACTAGTCCACAGTTACATAGTCTACGCGAAGGTTATGTAGGTAGTCTACGGGTGCAGGTCTACATTCGTTGTAAAAAATATGTACCTGGTTGTGTATATAGTTACAGTAACATAGCAATGCTGCGACGTGCTGTCAGGTCGCCCAGTGCCTCACCACCTGTACTTTCCCTTATACATACTTACCTCGAATTGTGAAAGAAATATATGAATCATAATATTTTATAAAAAGTTTTGTATAGTTTTATTCATTTGCCACTCTCCAAGCATTACTTTTCAGTTTGGAAGGTGTGGGGATAAACCACTCGTCTCTGTTTGGTTTAAGTTTATTTTTTGCGCAAAGGCTTACGAATTGTCCCAAACACTAAGTACATAGTTTCGATTATTGTGTTTATGTGATTAGCATCATAAGTATAGGTAATCTTTGTGATCATACAGATAGTAAAGTATGATTTTTTATTCTTTGGATCATATTCTGCGATTGGTATGCATAACTAACAAAATATCAGGCCAGTTATAGGTAAGTAAAGTATCTGAGTAAATTATACGAGAAAATGATGTTTAAACATTTTCTATCCCATTTAATGAGCATAATATATTGAATAAGAATCAGTTTAGTTTCACAAAGCGCAGATCCACATGCAGATGCAGGTGATCAATTGATGTCCCATTTACTAAAAGCCTGGGTTCACATTATGCTATTGGTATATTTTTTTTATCTTTCTAAGGCATTTGAAGGTGTAGAGCAGGTGCCCAAACTTTACAACTTTTTCGTCTACTGCCCACTTTGATAATAAGTAAATTATTTTTAACGCCCCCATTTTTTCACCTACTTAAAAATCACTATAACTTCAAATAAAATTAATTATTGTGAGCTATATTAGCGGAGAGTTCAACATTGATTCAAAACGACTTTTACTACAACCCGCATGAGTTAACTTGAGACCTGGGCGCAGTAGGTAGTACACAACGGCGCTCAGGTCTCAAGTTAAATACCTGGTCTGTGTCTTAAGGGCGACACCTGCCAATGAGAATGATTATTGAAACGCAACTTTATTTTGTATTCAGACAGTGTCTTTAATTCAAAATAAAATATTATTTTGAATTCTTATTTAAAAAATAATGTGGATGAATCTGATGCTGTTTTATAAGTTTTTTTTTTTTTTTTTTTTTTTTTTTAATGTTATTGTGACGGAACAAGCACGAGGCCCACCTGATGTTAAGTGGACTAACCTCTGCCTATAACAGACGCATTTCGTCAGCGACGAATTGCACTGTGCCCGTCACACTGAGACGTCCAGTTGTTAGGTCTCATTAGCCTGTAATTTTTCTGGCTCTAGGACTGCTGCCGGAACACACTGTTAGGTGCTTGGCATTGCATTAACCTCACGTAAGACAGCATCGAAAGTAAAATGGAATCATCTATCAATAAGTAAAGTGGAATCATCGAGCTGAATTGAGAATTTACTAATCCTGAAATGTTGGCAAAATTATTCTTCAATGTTTTCAGTCATTTCATCAATTCTACTTTGCACAGAATTATTATTCAAGGAATTTATCGTATAATATCTGGGGCCGATTTATGAAGCACACTAATTATTACTTCCTTTATTGATGGCAAAATTAACTCTTCTCCGATGTTGTGTGGTTTGCCTTTTTGAGCAATTAACAAAGAGATATTGTACAAAGCTCGAAGTCCGTCATCATCTTGCTTAGCAGCCGCCGAAAAGAGTTTTGCTACACTTGGCTGAGATTATGCTTCTTCTCTAGGTCTTGAAAATATGCTTACATTCTTGTCTTTCTTATCTGGATTCATTTTATTCAAATGATCTTGCAGTCTTGAAGGCTTCATTGCTTCATTCAAAAATGTTGTTAGACATAGAAGGCAGAAAGAAGAAACAGAACCGACTTCTAAGACAGAGAAGAATTAAATAGCTTGTGGAAGTCGAATCATGAAAATAAGAGTCGTGTGATTTATATACTGATACTGACTAGTTTGGTTTTTGAGATAAACCCCGTAACTAAAAAGGAACTGAAATTGAATTAGATACTACTAATTACTGGTACTTCGACGGCCCCCTTTTTATATTTTTAGACCAAAAATGAAAAAGTTTATTTGTACTGTACCTAATTAGTTGTAGAAAATTACACATCACAAGCTTCACGATACGTATATTTTTTTATACGCATATCTTTTTACAGAGTAGTCCAATATTTATGTATTTTTCTTATTAAAAAAGGGTATAGTTCCAAAGGTGGTCCCATATACTACATTAAGGTGCGGCGGTAGGGCATTTTGCAATTGCGTTTTCACGTTCACGTTTATATTTATATTTATATTTATATTTATATTTATATTTATATTTATATTTATATTTATATTTATATTTATATTTATATTTATATTTATATTTATATTTATATTTATATTTATATTTATATTTATATTTATATTTATATTTATATTTATATTTATATTTATATTTATATTTATATTTATATTTATATTTATATTTATATTTATATTTATATTTATATTTATATTTATATTTATATTTATATTTATATTTATATTTATATTTATATTTATATTTATATTTATATTTATATTTATATTTATATTTATATTTATATTTATATTTATATTTATATTTATATTTATATTTATATTTATATTTATATTTATATTTATATTTATATTTATATTTATATTTATATTTATATTTATATTTATATTTATATTTATATTTATATTTATATTTATATTTATATTTATATTTATATTTATATTTATATTTATATTTATATTTATATTTATATTTATATTTATATTTATATTTATATTTATATTTATATTTATATTTATATTTATATTTATATTTATATTTATATTTATATTTATATTTATATTTATATTTATATTTATATTTATATTTATATTTATATTTATATTTATATTTATATTTATATTTATATTTATATTTATATTTATATTTATATTTATATTTATATTTATATTTATATTTATATTTATATTTATATTTATATTTATATTTATATTTATATTTATATTTATATTTATATTTATATTTATATTTATATTTATATTTATATTTATATTTATATTTATATTTATATTTATATTTATATTTATATTTATATTTATATTTATATTTATATTTATATTTATATTTATATTTATATTTATATTTATATTTATATTTATATTTATATTTATATTTATATTTATATTTATATTTATATTTATATTTATATTTATATTTATATTTATATTTATATTTATATTTATATTTATATTTATATTTATATTTATATTTATATTTATATTTATATTTATATTTATATTTATATTTATATTTATATTTATATTTATATTTATATTTATATTTATATTTATATTTATATTTATATTTATATTTATATTTATATTTATATTTATATTTATATTTATATTTATATTTATATTTATATTTATATTTATATTTATATTTATATTTATATTTATATTTATATTTATATTTATATTTATATTTATATTTATATTTATATTTATATTTATATTTATATTTATATTTATATTTATATTTATATTTATATTTATATTTATATTTATATTTATATTTATATTTATATTTATATTTATATTTATATTTATATTTATATTTATATTTATATTTATATTTATATTTATATTTATATTTATATTTATATTTATATTTATATTTATATTTATATTTATATTTATATTTATATTTATATTTATATTTATATTTATATTTATATTTATATTTATATTTATATTTATATTTATATATATATATATTTAAGTAGAAGTAGCCGCGGCGCCAGCCCTCTCGTTGGTTTCAGAAAGATGTGACGGCGCTAAAGTATCTACGCATGTAGAGCCCCACTAAGGGCCGTCCTAACTTCCATGGAACCAGAGTCATGCCTTCAGGTCTTTTACCATCGTCACGCATCAGACCGTTCGGTTCGAGAACAGCTGCAACATTGGCGCTGGTAAAAGCCCGGCGAATGATATCTGTTCGGTAAACAAAGGTTAACAATGCAGTCTGTTTCTGAGCGCGCACGGACGCGAATCTTGTTTGTGCTATCTGCGATGGATTTTGTAAATGTGTGCGTGCGGCCGAGGCATTTGTAAAGTATAGTGTACATTATCTGTACAATCTTCAAAGCTGTCGCCAATGTACAGGATGTCATCAAGGTATATTACCGATTTATAACCTTGTGTACGTAGGATAGGTATTACCTCAAATTATTTTAGTAAACACCCTAGGGGGCACTGGTAAACCGTATGGTATAGATACGAATTCAAATAAATAACGTTCAAACTCAACTCTTAGTTACTTCCTATCAGAGAGCTTAATAGGATCGGAAAGGTAGGCTTCTTTTAAATAAATAGTAAAGCCACAAACCATGACGTGGTATGAGTTTGGATGTCATCTTATAATCCTCCATTTTGAAGTGATTATTTAAAATAAATGTATTTAGTGGCTTTAGGGACTATGAAGCATTTAGTGCCACTTGGTTTCGGAGCTAGGAATATTGTACAAATGTATTGGTCATGACATGGCTTACAAGGTTTAACAGCACCTAGTTTATTTAACCTTTGAATAGCCAAATACATAAGTAGTGTATTATTGGGCATCCTATCCCACCTCTTGTTCCTTCGACTCACTTTGTTCGTCTCCGTCACCCGGTGGGATAAGATGTCCAATAATACTGTCGAGAACTCATTAGTGTTTCACTCTTTACTTTACTTACAAATAAAATCAACTTACCTACAACGTAGATCAGCGATAACACACTTTCTTTCACACATACTATAATACACTTTTTGTTTTCACCATACAATTACAAAACTCATATATGATTTCGTTAACTCATAAGCTGACTACCTGTACTGTATAGCTAATCTAAAATTCAGAACCAGTTATCTCAGGTTATTCGACAAACTCGCAAAAAGCTCTTACGAGTTAATTCTATTTCTGTGACCAGTTTGGTACGAGGACATCTGAACTTTACAATACCGTATTAAACTAAAATTTAGGACAGGTTGTCTCATGTCACTCCACAAATCAGAGATAGCTCCTATGTGCTAAATCATTTTCTGTGACCAGTTTGGCGCGAGGACATCTAAACTTTACATTATCGTATTGAAATAAAATTCAGGACAGGTTGTTCTCATGTTACTCCACTAATTCAGAGATAGCGCTTACATGTGCCATTTGGATCAGTTTGTTCATTCAGTGATCAACCATTGAGATCAGTATAGCTCGAGGACATGTGAACTTTAGAATACCTTAAATATTAAACCAAAATTTGGGGACTGATTGCCTCATGTCTTTCCACAAAAGTTATAAAAACTTTTACCAAAAAAATAGAACCGACTTCAACACTCAAATGTGTGAAATAACTTGTCGAAGTCGGTACCATGATAGTTCAAAAGTAGCTTTCATCACAATATTGTGCGCATGGTACCGACTTCGACAAGTTATTTCACACATTTGAGTGTTGAAGTCGGTTCTATTTTTTTGGTAAAAGTTTTTATTACTTTTGTGGAAAGACATGAGGCAATCAGTCCCCAAATTTTGATTTTGATGAAATTTAAATGGCACTACAAGGCAAGCATCAGCTTTCAAATAAAAATAGGGTTATCAAAATCAGTTCAACCAGTCAAATGTTCTAAGGTAACAAACAAGACAAAGAAAACAAGACTATAATATAAGAACAGGAAAACACTTTTTCAGTTTTTGGAGTGTTACTCAAAAACGGCTAATTCTATTTTGATGCAATTTAAATGGGTTCACACGGCAAACATTAGCTATCAAATAAAAAAAGAATTATTAAAATCAGTTCATCCAGTCAGAAGATATGAGATAACAAACATAAAAAAAAAACAGACGAATTGATTACCTCCTACTTTTTTGAAGTCGGTAGAAAATAGCGATGGACACAACTAATTTTACTTTGCGACCAGATTGGTTCGAGGACATCCAAAATTTAATTTCAATTTATACAAACAGGCGACACTACTATTTCACGTTAATTACACATATAAATATACAAACATACACAAACATACAAACATACAAACATACAAACATACAAACATACAAACATACAAACATACAAACATACAAACATACAAACATACAAACATACAAACATACAAACATACAAACATACAAACATACAAACATACAAACATACAAACATACAAACATACAAACATACAAACATACAAACATACAAACATACAAACATACAAACATACAAACATACAAACATACAAACATACAAACATACAAACATACAAACATACAAACATACAAACATACAAACATACAAACATACAAACATACAAACATACAAACATACAAACATACAAACATACAAACATACAAACATACAAACATACAAACATACAAACATACAAACATACAAACATACAAACATACAAACATACAAACATACAAACATACAAACATACAAACATACAAACATACAAACATACAAACATACAAACATACAAACATACAAACATACAAACATACAAACATACAAACATACAAACATACAAACATACAAACATACAAACATACAAACATACAAACATACAAACATACAAACATACAAACATACAAACATACAAACATACAAACATACAAACATACAAACATACAAACATACAAACATACAAACATACAAACATACAAACATACAAACATACAAACATACAAACATACAAACATACAAACATACAAACATACAAACATACAAACATACAAACATACAAACATACAAACATACAAACATACAAACATACAAACATACAAACATACAAACATACAAACATACAAACATACAAACATACAAACATACAAACATACAAACATACAAACATACAAACATACAAACATACAAACATACAAACATACAAACATACAAACATACAAACATACAAACATACAAACATACAAACATACAAACATACAAACATACAAACATACAAACATACAAACATACAAACATACAAACATACAAACATACAAACATACAAACATACAAACATACAAACATACAAACATACAAACATACAAACATACAAACATACAAACATACAAACATACAAACATACAAACATACAAACATACAAACATACAAACATACAAACATACAAACATACAAACATACAAACATACAAACATACAAACATACAAACATACAAACATACAAACATACAAACATACAAACATACAAACATACAAACATACAAACATACAAACATACAAACATACAAACATACAAACATACAAACATACAAACATACAAACATACAAACATACAAACATACAAACATACAAACATACAAACATACAAACATACAAACATACAAACATACAAACATACAAACATACAAACATACAAACATACAAACATATAAACATACAAACGTAAAAACAAAATAACTAGAGTTGCCGCGAATAGTTATTATAGTAAATAGTCGAATACCTATTAATCGCCATTCACTTTGGCGAATAGTCCGATAACTCGACATTACTATTCTACATAAATAAGGCACAGTAAAAATATTTCTAACTTCTTCTAAGATTGTGAGAAAAAAAATAAAAAGGTAAAAGAAATCCGTTTCATGTTATACATATCTACATATATGTAAAAATTCGGACGGATCGACGAGAACAACGTAGTTATTCGTCGATATTCCCAGAACATACTAAATCTCATGAGACATACTAACTTGGACGTGTTGCCACTTGCTCTTGAACATTTTCGACGAAACAGTGTTTTAACGAGGTGCACAGTGTGGAAAGTGTTATAAATCGCAAATTAAAAGGATCATTTATCTGAAGGGTTAATTTTCAAGTTCTAACAATCACGTAAATATCAGAAAACTCAATCCAAATTCGTCAATAACATCAAAACATTTTACTGTCAGTTAAACATACCCACATTTTTTATTTTTTTATTTTCTTACGACATCAGGGAATTTGCGCCTGATAAATTTCATTAGCAAAACATAAGAAAACACATTGCTTTAACGATTACTGGTTATCAGTAACCGACGAGTGGCCAAGTTCGGATTCGGACTCATCCGTCATCATGGGGACTTGTGAAGGATGTCAAGATCAGCTGACTACTAATGATAAGATATTATGCTGTCGCTGCCATAAGGGATTTCACTATCGTTGTGTGAATATAACTAAAAAAAACTTTGGTAAACTTTCTAAATCAAGCAAATCAAATTGGAAATGTCCAGAGTGTAAATCTGGCCCTCGTAATGACCATACACCTGTTCATTCGCTCTCAACGAATAGGACAACTGAGACCTCTCCTATGGTGGAAGAGTTCTGTCAGGGGGGCGCCCCTGCGCCACAAGTGCAGCTCTCTGCCATGCAGTTCAATGACTTGACGGACACAATTCTGAGAAAATTCAATGAAAACATAGAAAAAACTATAGAAAAATCTGTGAAGAAAATTATACAGGATGATATAACAAAAATTGAAACTAAATTTGATTCAAAATTTGATGCACTTAGTGACCTCCACGAAGCCATAAATTTCATGTCCGCTAAATACGATGTCCTGACAGATCTAGTAGAGCAGAGACAGGTAGAGATTAAGACGTTACAAAATGATAACAAGAGACTTGATGAGGAGGTCAAGAGTTTGCAAGCAAGATTGATCTCTATGGAACAGCATTCAAGAGACTGCAATATTGAAATTCAATGTGTTCCTGAACACCGTTCGGAAAATCTCGCCACCTTACTGTCACAATTGGCAAAAACAATGTCTTGTCCCCTGCAAGACAATGATATACTTTATTGTTCCAGAGTAGCAAAGCTCAACCCGCAATCTACTAGACCTAAGTCTATAATTGTGCGGCTGCCCTCTCCCCGCATTCGTGATCGCTTCTTGGCGTCTTACGTGAAGTTTAACAAGACAAATCCAACTGAAAAACTGAATACTTCTCATATCGGTATTGCAGGCGATTTAAAACAGCAGATTTACATACAAGAACACCTTTCGCCCGCCAACAAGGAACTTCACAGCAAGGCCAGAATCATTGCTAGGGAGAAAGGTTACAAGTTTGTGTGGATCAGAAACGGAAGAATATTCATACGAAAAAATGAGACGTCACCTGCATTATGGGTCAGAAATACGGATTTTCTTAGTACCGTAGATTAATAATTAATGTTAACCAATTTAGTATTTATACTGCTAATTTTCATAATGGATTCGATAAGTTTATATTACCAAAATGTTCGTAGCATAAGAGGTAAGCTACATAAACTCTATTTGGCCAGTTTGAACTGTAACTATGACGTAATTGTACTTACAGAGACACGGCTTAGTGGAGACTTTACCGATTCAGAGATTTTAAACCATAATTATATTATTTATAGGAATGATCGTAGTGCTAAGAATAGTACCAAACATTTAGATGGAGGTATACTAAATGCCGTTGCAAAAAGGATACACTCCTCAAGTATGGACTGTACTCGAATGAAAAACGAGATAATCTGGGTGTGTATTAATATTGCTCCATCAAAAAATATTTATGTATGTGCAGTTTATCTTCCATCACCCATCCATACACCATCTAGACTTGAATCTATAGTCGATGAAATCAATGTTAAGATGTGTTACCTCCGTGACAAGAACGTTATTCTACTAGGAGATTTTAATTTGCCTGGCATAGAATGGGTTCCTAATAACACATTTAATTGTGAATATATTCCTTTGCAACCAACACACTTTAATTTTAATATGGGACAAACTTTAGTTGATTTTATGCCACTTAATTACTTGACACAATTTAACCATGTGTTTAATCACTTAGGGAAAACACTTGATCTTGTTTTGTCTAATATGTCCAAAGTGAAGGTGTCAAGAGAAGATTACGCTCTTTCTAAAGTTGACATATTTCATCCGCCTTTAATGATTGATATCGAGATTAATTCTCTTTCATTTATAAAGACTAAACCTTATTACAAACTTAACTTTAATAAAGCGAATTACACGGATATTGAAAAGTATATAAACGACGTAAGTTGGAATTCAATACTCAACGATGATCTTACGGTGGATGAAATGACAAATATTTTTCAAGAAAAAATTCAATCTATTATAACCAAGTACATACCCAAAATTTCGTATAAGAAAGGAAAATATCCGTCATGGTATTCAATCGCATTAATCAAAATTATCATAGAGAAAGAAAAATTCAGACATAAATATAAAATTTATCAAAACCCGAGAGATTTAAATTCGTTTCAGTTATTAAGGCAGAGAAGTCCGGGATTATTGATTGACCGGGATTATTCAAATTATATTAAAAAAATCGAACACTCATTACTCAATAATAATAACGTAAAATCATTTTGGTCGTTTATAAGAAATAAAAAAAAGTCTAAAATTTCAATTCCAAGCAAAATGTACTTAGGTAATACATTTTGCTTGGAATACAAACCAAGCAAAATGTATTACCTAAAGATATTTGCAACAAACCCTAAAGATATTTGCAATCTCTTTATGCGTCAATTTTCGTCTGTGTATCTCCCTCAAAATTCAGATGAGTACAAAGTTGATATACAAATACAAAATATAAACACCATTACCAACGTATCATTACCTAGAGTCTCAATTAGGCGGGCTCTTGAAACCCTAGCCGTTAACAAAAGTGCAGGCCCTGATCTCATACCACCGTACTTCATTCGTAATTGTGCCCATTCATTGAGCTATCCATTATCTATAATTTACAATAAATCTCTTAATACCGGAACTTTTCCAACCTCTTGGAAAAATGCTAATGTAATTCCTATCCCAAAAACCACTGAAATAAACGATATAAGTCAATACAGGCCTATCTCCATCTTACCGTGTTTTGCTAAAGTGTTAGAGAGCTTAGTCTGTCCAATTATTGGCTTTCATTTAAAAGAGCTTCTCATTGAACAACAGCATGGGTTCCAAAAGGGCAAATCCACTCTGTCTAACTTAATACTTTACAGCGAGTATCTATCATCCAATGTCGACCACGGCAAGCAAATTGACGTCATATATACAGATATAAGTAAAGCATTTGACAGAGTGAACCACAATATTCTTATAACTAAACTTTCATCTCTTGGTGTTAGCGGCACCTTGCTGAAGTGGCTAAGTAGCTGACAAATAGGGTTCAGAAAGTTATTGTGTCTGGATATAAATCAGAGAAGTTTGTAGCGCCCTCTGGAGTTCCCCAGGGATCACACTTGGGTCCAATTTTGTTTCTAGTAATTATTAATGATATACCAATGTCATTCAACTTTGCCCATTACTCATTGTTTGCTGACGACATGAAGATTTATCATAAAATTGATAATGTTGATGATTGGGGTAAGTTGCAAAGTGATTTAAATGCTTTAAATACTTGGTGCCAAACAAACAAACTCCCACTAAATACTAGTAAATGTAAACATATAAAATTTTCTAAGAAACGTAATATTATCCAAAGTGAGTATACTTTAGATGGACTATTATTGGAGGAAGTAGCTGAAATAAGGGACCTGGGGGTAATTTTTGATAAAAAATTATCTTTCATACCGCACTATAATCATATTATAAAGAAGGCAAATAGAGCTCTTGGTTTTATTTGGAGGAACAGTAAAAAATTTAGAAGCCCTACCGTGAAAACCACTTTATTTAAGTCTTTTGTTCGTAGCCACTTAGAGTATTGCCCTAGTATTTAGAATCCCCACTATGATTGTCATACACAAAGAATCGAACGAATCCAAAAGCGATTTTTATATTTTATGACTAGGTGGTTAGGCAAGAGAAGTGAGCTAACAGATTATGAAATAAGATTAAAGTACTTCAAATTAACAAACATGGCCAATAGACGGAGTGTAGCAGATCTCGCCTTTTTGTACAAATTGTTAAATGGTCACATAAAAATTCCTAGTATCTTAGCATTAATTAAATTTGTCACCCCAAGGCCTTCTTTTCGGCCCCATACATATAATTTTATCTACACGAAAGGTCACAGAACAATATTGGGTAAATATAGCCCGCTAAGGAGAATGGGTCGGCTGAGTAATCAACTCTGGCTGGATCATAAATTAGATGTTCTGGAGGGATCCCTTATTTCGTTTAAGAAAAGGGCCACTGAGGCTCTTACCCCAACGTAGGGTAGTTTTTAAGTTTCTTTATGTTTTTACTTTATTTTTAAGCTGTGTACTTAATAATTACTAAGTTCAAAGCGTAGTGGTAAACTATATAGGTATACTATTCATGCTGTGTTTACCTTTAATTGGATTGTTACATATGTTTCTTAACCACAACACTATGATAAATAAGTTATTTATAAACTTTATCAGTCTGTTGGTAGACCAATAAAAAAAAAAAAATGTAACGTAGTAATTTAATTTTTCATTTTTAAATGCTGGCAACCCTTTTCTTTTACATATTTTACGGGGAATACCCCGTTTTTTATAACCCAGCGTTTATTATTGTATGGGATTTCCCGCTTAAATACGCTTGTGCTTAGGGTAGGCAGCACGCATTTGTAATTTAATTTTCGACATCGGTTGATGATTTTTAATTTTTTCTTTCTATATTTATTTGAAAATTGCTATTGAATTAAAGACTGAATACGTAATTATTTAGAAAATTTGACATGTGATCAGTGGGAGGTTATAGAACATCCGTTAAAGCTCTTAAAACCTTTCGAAGAGATAACAAAAATCACGAGTTCCACATATGCACCTATATCAGATGTGATACCTAGCACTGTTTCATTATCTGGTTAATGAAATACCTAATGAAAGATGCGCTGATTCAACAAACTGCACACGTTGATGATTTTAGAAAGGCGTTAATAGAAAATATGAAAGCCCGTTTTAACTTGGACGATCTATGCTTTAGAAAGACGTTAGCAAACTAAAAAACGAGATAGAATGGCTGAAGCTATAGCATTCACTACCGATCGTTGGACTTCTTCTGTAAATAATGCTGCATTTCTGAGTTTCACAGGACACTGGATATCAGAAAACTTTAAACTGAATCATGCCGTTCTAAACATGGCGCATTTTCCTGAATCACACACATCAGAGAATATCAAAAGAGAACTGTTACAGTGTATAACGAAATGGGCCCATCACTAAAATTCAAGCGATTGTTCACGATAATGGGGTGAATATGGTTAAAGGAGTTAAGGATACACTACTTCCTTCAGAGCGTTGCTTCTTACATACTCTGCAGCTGGTGATAAATGATGCTTTATATAACTTATTATGTTTGTATGTTTGTATGTTTGTATGTTAGTATGTTTGTATGTTTGTATGTTTGTATGTTTGTATGTTTGTATGTTTGTATGTTTGTATGTTTGTATGTTTGTATGTTTGTATGTTTGTATGTTTGTATGTTTGTATGTTTGTATGTTTGTATGTTTGTATAAGTCATATGTCAGTCTTGTGAAACATTTTTTATCTGAAAACTAGAACATAGGTACATCGCATTGATCCTTCCTGGGTTTGTGAATTGAAATGTTCTCTTTTTTGAGTATGCTTAAGAAGGTATTCCTTGAAGCTGGTTTTTTATTTACTTCATTGCACCATGTTTTGTAAACTGCATGCATGTGCAGATGTCAGAATGTGCAGAAGTTGACTCGACGTAGATGCGGTTCGATGATGCCCGATAATAAATAGTGGCTACGCACTTTCGGAAGTAAATTCAGCCATTCATTACAGAAACATTACCTCGTAAGTTCCTGGGGGAGACATCAATACTACGGTTATGGAAAATTAGTGCAGGGCATTCATTGTCATCTCCCATTGACGAAAAAAAATAGCATTAATTCACTTGATGTAACGTATGTTTAGCCAACGAATACACTTTAGTAACTGACTGCCAACAACTAAATAAAATGCATTCATATAGGTAGGATACAAAATGAGAGCCAGACTCAGAGACTCACTCTCAGAGACTCAGATGGCTTCGACGTCGGAGTCGGCGTCGGCGTCGACATCGGCGTCGGCGTCAGCGTCATATGTCATGTCATAAGTCATATGTCAGACTCAGAGACTCAGACTCAGGCATCAGCATCGGCGTCGGCAACGGCGTTGGCGTCAGCGTCGGCGTCAGCGTCATATGTCATGTCATAAGTCATATGTCAGACTTAAAGACTCAGACTCAGAGACTCAGACTCAGAGACTCAGACTCAGAGACTCAGACTCAGAGACTCAGACTCAGAGACTCAGACTCAGAGACTCAGACTCAGAGACTCAGACTCAGAGACTCAGAGACTCAGACTCAGAGACTCAGACTCAGAGACTCAGACTCAGAGACTCACACTCAGAGACTCACACTCAGAGACTCACACTCAGAGACTCAGACTCAGAGACTCACACTCAGAGACTCATACTCAGAGACTCAGACTCTGAGACTCTTACGGCGTCGGCGTCGGAGTCAGCTTCAGCGTCATATGTCATGTCATAAGTCATATGTCAGACTCAAAGATTCCGACTCAGGCATCGGCGTCAGCAACGGCGTCGTATGTCATGTCATAAGTCATATGTCAGACTCAGATACTTAGACTAAGAGACTAAGACTCAGAGACTCAGACGGCATCGGCGTCCGCGTCGGCGTTGGTGTCAGTGTCGGCTTTGGCGTTGGCGTAGGCGTCAGCATCGGCGTCGGCGTCAGCGTCATATATCATGTCATAAGTCATATGTCAGACTCAGAGACTCAGACTAAGAGACTAAGACTCAGAGACCCAGACTCAGAGACTCACACTCAGAGACTCACACTCAAAAACTCAGACTCAGAGACTCAGACGGCTTCAACGTCGGAGTCGGCGACGCCGATGCCGACGCCAACGCCGACGCCGACATTCATTACAGAAACATTACCTCGTAAGTTCCTGGGGGAGACATCAATACTACGGTTATGGAAAATTAGTGCAGGGCATTCATTGTCATCTCCTATTGACGAAAAAAAATAGCATTAATTCACTTATAACTTGATGTAACGTATGTTTAGCCAACGAATACACTTTAGTAACTGACTGCCAACAACTAAATAAAATGCATTCATATAGGTAGGATACAAAATGAGAGCCAGACTCAGAGACTCACTCTCAGAGACTCAGACTCAGAGACTCAGACGGCTTCGACGTCGGAGTCGGCGTCGGCGTCGACATCGGCGTCGGCGTCAGCGTCATATGTCATGTCATAAGTCATATGTCAGACTCAGAGACTCAGACTCAGGCATCGGCATCGGCGTCGGCAACGGCGTTGGCGTCAGCGTCATATGTCATGTCATAAGTCATATGTCAGACTTAAAGACTCAGACTCAGAGACTCAGACTCAGACTCAGAGACTCAGACTCAGAGACTCAGACTCAGAGACTCAAACTCAGAGACTCACACTCAGAGACTCAGACTCAGAGACTCAGACTCAGAGACTCACACTCAGAGACTCACACTCAGAGACTCATACTCAGACTCAGACTCAGACTCTGAGACTCTTACGGCGTCGGCGTCGGAGTCAGCTTCAGCGTCGGCGTCAGCGTCATATGTCATGTCATAAGTCATATGTCAGACTCAAAGATTCAGACTCAGGCATCGGCGTCAGCAACGGCGTCGTATGTCATGTCATAAGTCATATGTCAGACTCAGATACTTAGACTAAGAGACTAAGACTCAGAGACTCAGACTCCAAATAAGAGACTCAGACGGCATCGGCGTCCGCGTAGGCGTTGGTATCAGTGTCGGCTTTGGCGTTGGCGTAGGCGTCAGCATCGGCGTCGGCGTCAGCGTCATATATCATGTCATAAGTCATATGTCAGACTCAGAGACTCAGACTAAGAGACTAAGACTCAGAGACCCAGACTCAGAGACTCACACTCAGAGACTCACCCTCAAAAACTCAGACTCAGAGACTCAGACGGCTTCAGCGTCGGAGTCGGCGACGCCGATGCCAACGTCAACGCCGACGCCGACGCCGACGCTGACGCCAACGCCGTTGCCGACGCCGACCTGAGTCTGAGTCTCTGAGTCTGACATATGACTTATGACATGACATATGACACTGACGCTAACGCCGATGCCGACGCCGACGCCGACTCCGACCTCGAAGCCGTCTGAGTCTCTGAGTGTGAGTCTCTGAGTCTTAGTCTCTAAGTCTAAGTCTCTGAGTCTGACATATGACTTATGACATGACATATGACGCTGATGCCGACGCCGCCGATGCGGACACTTACGTCGAAGCCGACGCCGACGCTGACGCCGACGCCGACGCGGACGCCGATGCCGTCTGAGTCTCTGAGTCTAAGTGTCTGAGTCTGAGTGTCTGAGTCTGAGTCTGAGTCTCTGAGTCTCTAAGTCTCTGAGTCTGAGTCTGAGCCTCTGAGTCTGACTCTCTGAGTCTTAGTCTCTTAGTCTAAGTCTCTAAGTCTGACATATGACTTATGACATGAAATACGACGCCGTTGCTGACGCCGATGCCTGAGTCTGAGTCTTTGAGTCTGACATATGACATATGACATGACATATGACGCTGACGCCAACGCTAATGCCGAAGTCGACGCCGACGCTGAAGCCGACTCCGACGCCGACGCCGTAAGAGTCTCAGAGTCTGAGTCTCTGAGTGTGAGTCTCTGAGTGTGAGTTTCTGAGTGTGAGTCTCTGAGTCTTAGTCTCTAAGTCTAAGTCTCTGAGTCTGACATATGACTTATGACATGACATATGACGCTGACGCCGACGCTAATGCCGACGCCGACGCCGACGCTGAAGCCGACTCCGACGCCGACGCCGACGCGGACGCCGATGCCGTCTGAGTCTCTGAGTCTAAGTCTGAGGCGTCCGCGTCGGCGTCGGCGTCAGCGTCGGCTTTGGCGTCAGCGTCAGCGTTGGCGTCGGCGTAGGCGTCAGCGTCATATATCATGTCATAAGTCATATGTCAGACTCAGAGACTCTGACTCAAAATCAGAGACTCAGACGGCATCGGCGTCGGCGTCGGCGTTGGCGTCGGCGTAGGCGTCATATCAGAGGCTCAGACTCAGAGACTCAGATGGCGTTGGGGTCGGAGTCGGCGTCGGCGTCAGTGTCAGTATCGGCGTCGGCGTCATCGTCATATGTCATGTCATAAGTCATATGTCAGATTCAGAGACTCAGACTTAGACTCAGAGACTCAAAATCAGAGACTCAGACGGCATCGGCGTCGGCGTTGGCGTCGGCGTAGGCGTCATATCAGAGGCTCAGACTCAGAGGCTCAGACTCAGAGACTCACACTCAGAGACTCAGACTCAGAGACTCAGACGGCATCGGCGTCGGCGTTGGCGTCGGCGTAGGCGTCATATCAGAGGCTCAGACTCAGAGACTCAGACTCAGAGACTCACACTCAGAGACTCAGACTCAGAGACTCAGACTCAGAGACTCACACTCAGAGACTCAGACTCAGAGACTCAGATGGCGTTGGGGTCGGAGTCGGCGTCGGTGTCAGTATCGGCGTCGGCGTCAGCGTCATATGTCATGTCATAAGTCATATGTCAGATTCAGAGACTCAGACTTAGACTCAGAGACTCAGACTCAGAGACTCAGACTCAGAGACTCAGACTCAGAGACTCAGACTCAGAGACTCAGACTCAGAGACTCAGACTCAGAGACTCAGACTCAGAGACTCAGACTCAGAGACTCAGACTCAGAGACTCAGAGACTCAGACTCAGAGACTCAGACTCAGAGACTCAGACTCAGAGACTCAGACTCAGAGACTCAGACTCAGAGACTCAGACTCAGAGACTCAGACTCAGAGACTCAGACTCAGAGACTCAGACTCAGAGACTCAGACTCAGAGACTCAGACTCAGAGACTCAGACTCAGAGACTCAGACTCAGAGACTCAGACTCAGAGACTCAGACTCAGAGACTCAGACTCAGAGACTCAGACTCAGAGACTCAGACTCAGAGACTCAGACTCAGAGACTCAGACTCAGAGACTCAGACTCAGAGACTCAGACTCAGAGACTCAGACTCAGAGACTCAGACTCAGAGACTCAGACTCAGAGACTCAGACTCAGAGACTCAGACTCAGAGACTCAGACTCAGAGACTCAGACTCAGAGACTCAGACTCAGAGACTCAGACTCAGAGACTCAGACTCAGAGACTCAGACTCAGAGACTCAGACTCAGAGACTCAGACTCAGAGACTCAGACTCAGAGACTCAGACTCAGAGACTCAGACTCAGAGACTCAGACTCAGAGACTCAGACTCAGAGACTCAGACTCAGAGACTCAGACTCAGAGACTCAGACTCAGAGACTCAGACTCAGAGACTCAGAGACTCAGACGGCATCGGCGTCGGCGTCGGCGTTGGCGTCGGCGTAGGCGTCATATCAGAGGCTCTCTGAGTCTGACATATGACTTATGACATGACATATGACGCTGACGCCGACGCCGATGTCGACGCCGACGCCGATCTAAGTCTGAGTCACTGAGTATGAGTCTCTCACTGAAATTTGAGGGTAAACGTAAATAAAAGTGAAGCATAATCATACACTACAATATTATTGCAAAGCAAAACTATCATAACTAAGAGTTATGTATTACTGTTTAAAGTTGTAATAGAAGTATGTTTATTGTTTATATCTGTTTAGACTAAACACATAACAGATGTTTCACTCTGTTAACCATGGTCAAATTAAATATGCTATGAGACATACAGCCACATAGCAGTTATTATTT
Source organism: Plagodis pulveraria (assembly GCA_963890685.1). NCBI lineage: Eukaryota > Metazoa > Arthropoda > Insecta > Lepidoptera > Geometridae > Plagodis > Plagodis pulveraria. Next base: position 12,138,045 of record OY982950.1, read on the forward strand.
GCCAATATTTTAGCTGCTGCACATAGCATATTTTATTAATTGGCCACTGTTCTTCATATAGTGGTCATAAGTACATAACAGTTTTATTATATGAAAGTTTGGGTAGCGAACTGTTCACAATGGTCAAAATGTTACATTCTCAAAAAAGTGCACATAGCAGATTTTAGTTTGACAACGACGATATGATGTATTTTACAGCTATAAGAAAAATCTTTTAGTAGTAGAGTAACAGTAGCATTAATTATTCGTGTTTCAAACGTATATTGGAGAGAGTAGCAGTAACTATAATGTATAGAAGTATATTTCCATCCTATTGAGATATGTAAGTATGACTTTATTTTAATTTGCTGAGTGCAATATTTTGTTTTTGCTGGTTTACTGTTTCTAGCAGTTAGAGTATATTCGTGCATACAAATGTGAGGATGTAGCCGTGTATAGCGTAATGTGTGTAGTTGTATAGTAGCGGAGACATATTTTTTTATTACATAGTGTTGGTAAGTAAACATAAACCTTAGATTTCGTATAAACATAGAGAACAAGTATACCCATCGTGATATATATATATATAAATATTTGGATTTTAATAATGACATTACAATATAATATTAGATAGTTAGATATTTTGGTAGCAAAAACATATAAGTTATTTAGTTTCAGCGGATTCAGTCACTTTTCCTTTAATTTGTCTAGATCACTTTCGTAAGCTATTCGTATTTGTGGTGTTCCTTCTGCTTTCCGAAGAAAAATACGTCCAAACGTTGTCCAACAATATTTGTACTCATAGTTTTTGGCGAACTCTCGGGAAAGATAAAACAGTTTTCTTTCTTTTTGTGTAAGATTTTCTGATATATAGATAGGTCTTGATGGACCACTAATATTGATGCAGGTAGTATTTAAACGCCCATTACGGTGCTCTTTGTTAAATTTTTTGAAACTGCTCATAAAGTTATCTCTAGTAGAGACAGTTATGAAGTCTACAATAATCGGTTTTACAGCTGCCTTGGTGTTTACACGGTAGACATCCTTTATTTCTATATTCTGTAACGGTACTTTTAAAACATTCGCTGTATTACTGATAAGCAGCTTGAGGTCTTCCTTCGTCTCTCTCTCACCTTGTATTGTTTCTGATCTCCATGCTACTGCATCTGGCGTTATGGTCAAGCATATCTAACCTACTCTCTTAGTGAAGAATGTAGTTTTTATCTTTATTTCGTTCACTTTCTAGATAGCTAATTCTATTTACAATTTCTACACGACGACATAAAATCAACAGACGCTCTTAACTCGTTAAGACAACTTACAACCACGTAATTTTTTTCGTCTTGCCGTTCAAGTCAAAGTCAAAAAAAAAAAAGAATAATGCTGCAAAGGCGTTGCAAACGTAGATGGAAGCGGTGACATCTCCCTAGGTGGTGTGCGTTTCAGCGGCATTTTTATTTTATTATATTGGTATTCAAATACAATGAATTGGACGTTCCAGGACAGCAGCGGTGCGTAGAGCTAGCGACAGCGATAGTGACAGTGGATGTGTGCGTAACGACGTAAGTTGCGCGGTGACTTTACTCAGTTAAGTTGTGTGCGCTGGGGTGGGGCTTACTTGTTGAGCGCAGTGTAGGTACGTCGTCGTCGTCGTGTGCGTGTACACAGCAAGTGTCGCTTGATGAACGGCTGCGCGCAATCTACACAACGTTTATGCACTCCTATTTTTTTAATATGAATTTATTTAATTGAAATTGAATTTATAAGATTTATTAGAAAAATTGGCCGTATCTTCGACGCGTCTACTCTGTATCGAGGTCCGGAGGGAAGAGTGATAAATTTGGAGTTGGGTCGGGGCTTCCGCGAAAGGGTTGATTTTACAGACCTTATACGTGATAGCAAGGGTCAACCTTTAGACAAGAAAAAGGACTGCTAAATGACTGCTAAAGGATGCTCTTAACCTAGAATTCATGACGGCGGCGAGTAAATGCGGCGCACCCGCAACCGACAGCGGTATCGCGATTGCCGCGCTAGGTGATGAGATGAGTCATCAGCCAGCAATGTGTCGATTAGACTTCAACCATTTTCACCGTCCAAAATATTTACTATCGCAACCAAGCACATTGCTCCAAAAAAGAGTACAGACTTTTACGGCCTGTCTGCTCATCAAATTAAAGTGGCAATAAGACCCCTTGCATACGTCCTGAGCCACCTGTATAACATGAGCACCCGCAGTGGCACGTACCCAACAGCACTCAAAAAAGTCAAAATAAGTCCTCTGTACAAAGGAAAGGGAAAGAAAATCGACCCTAAGTCGTATCGCCCTATCTCGCTTGTACCGGCTATCAGCAAGGTGTTCGAGGTCGGCCTTAATAAAAGGCTACTAAACTTTATTAGCGATATTCTCGAACAGACAGTACGCGTACAGAGCTGGCCGCGCGACCACAGACTTAGTACTAGAGGTGGTGTGGCGCGTGGTGAGCGCGCGCGGGGAAGCAGGTAGCTCTCGCGCGCGTTCGACACAGCTGACCACTTCGTTTCGATTCGTGGCCCAGCTCTGTCTCTCCTTACATCGTTCATGTCAAAGAGAACACAAGCCGTAGTAGGCTAAAATATACATGTACACTGACGACGTAGCCGCAGTAATAACTGCAACGACGGGTCACCAGCTTGAATCCAAGCTAAATTCGGTGGCCATGCAACTTCATAGTTGGTTTAGGTCAAATGGGTTGGTCTTGAACAGAGAAAAAACGTGCTATATGACATTCAACCTCAACGGTAGAAAGGCAAAACGGTATTCGGTGGCAGTCGGCAATACCGTGCTCCAACAAGTCCGTAGCATAAGTAACTAGGTTTCCATATTGACGGCGCGCTGTCGTGGGAGTTACATATTGACGAGCTATGCGGTAAGCTGAGCCGTTCGTGCTTCGCACTCCGGCGGCTCGCGAGCACTGCTACCCGCTGCGTTGTGCGCTCCTGCTACTTCGCAACCGTCCATAGTAACATCACATACGGACTTGAGCTGTGGGACCGCGCCGCCGATATGAACAGAGTTTTTGTTATGCAAAAACGAGCCGTGCGCGCCATACTCGGAGTTCAAGACGACGTTTCCTGTGTTGATCTCTTCAAAGAAATCCAAGTACTGCCACTGCCGTGCGAGCTCATCTTCCAATTGGCCCTGTTTACAAACACCCATTTGGATAAGTTCCGACAGCGAGGCGAAAACGCAACGATAAATCTGCGGAGCAATAAAAAGCAAGAGCAGCTGGTTGCACCACTGCACAAGCTTGCCAAGCCTAAGAAGTCGGTATACATACTAGAAGTAGATATCTATAACCGAGTACCAGTTCACGTGCGTAGTGCAGAGTCCACCGCCTCGTTTAAATATAAATTAAAGACCTGGCTGCAGGAAAATCTATTTTATGACATTGACAGCTACTTAAAATTATCAGAATATATTAAATTATAGTTGGTGTTGGTGTGAGTTTGTGTATGACGGCATGGCTGTAACTGGTCAAGAGGCAGCAGATAGTTTCGCAAAATACTTTAGTTCAGTCTTCCTCGATCAAATACCGAAACTCAATGTAGAAGAGGCACAACTATGCGATATAGGCTCGTCAGCGCCGTGTCACGTGTCAATTAGTGAAATATCTAAACGAGAATTACTCCATGCAATAAAACGACTTCGAGTTGGTTCTTCTGCAGGCCCTGATGGTATACCTCCATATATTGTGAAGGACTGCATTTCAGTTTTAATTATTCCTCTTTTGCATATTTTTAATATTTCTGTAGACAAATCTACCTATCCTAATTTATGGAAAAATAGTCGTGTTACTCCAATCCCCAAAGATGGTAGTAAACTTGAGGTACGTAATTATAGGCCTATAGCAGTTTTGTCAGTTTTCGGAAAATTGTTTGAAACCATTATCAACGATAGTATCATCAAACAAATTGGAAGGCATCTAGACGATAGTCAACATGGCTTTAGGTCAGGAAGGTCGACTGTAACCAACCACGTCAACTTCGTTAATTACGTCACTACAAAGATGGATGCTGGTTTACAGGTGGATTCAGCCTATTTTGATATGAAAAAGGCATTTGATCGCGTGAATAATGATATTCTACTACAAAAATGTGCTGGCATAGGATTTAGTCCAAAGCTGCTACACTTCATAGCGAGTTACCTACATAATCGGTCACAATATGTACAAATACTATACTATAAAACTATGAACTACTATACTAGATCGGGGGTAAGTCAAGGCTCAAATCTCGGACCAACCCTATTTTTAATCATGGTTAATGATCTCACGCAAAGTGTCTGTAATGCTAAGTGTCTTCTTTTTGCTGATGATCTGAAGATATACGCATCCGTCGCAGACATAAAAGACTGTGAAACGTTGCAGGTTGATATTAATAATGTGGCTCAATGGTGTGATAAAAATCAACTCCATTTTAACTATACAAAATGTCAAGTATTTTCCATCTCTAGACTACACGAACCAATAAACTATAAATACCAACTCGCTGATACAACAATGGAACGCGTAGATAAGATTAAGGACCTGGGATTGACACTGGACACCCAAATCAACTTCAGAGACCATATTACTAACATCTGTAAGCAAGCTTACAAAATGTTAGGTTTTATTATGCGTGCTTCCTATAATTTTAAAAATATTAATGCTCCGCTTGCACTGTATACAGCATATGTGCGCAGTAGATTGGAGTACAACTCAATTGTATGGGATCCCTACGAAACTAAGTATTCTATCATGATTGAGAAGATACAGCGCAAATTTGCTAGGTACATCTATAAAAAAATGTACGGATACTACCCGTACATGTTTCCATCTCTTTTTGTAACTGGTATGGTCGGGCTATACACCCTAGAACTCAGACGCAGGATGCTTCTCGTCATGCATTATTATCAAGTGGTTCATAACAAAGTTGATAATCCGGTAGCCCTAGAGCAGCTGGGGCTGTTTGTTCCGCCGCACTTTGGTCGCGGTGCTAACGCTGAGCACGGTCCGCGGCGCCTCCGCCAACTGTTTGCCATGCCAACTGATCTGCACACTGTTCGTGGTAAGAATGCACCCACAGCTAGAGTAGTCACGTTGCTCAACGATATGTTAGCTCAACATCCAGAGATTGACATATTTTATGATACCTATTATATATTTCGACAGAATGTTATTAATTACCTCAGTGGTTTGTCTATGTAATGTGTTGGACTTCATGTCTGTGAATTACATGTGAGAATGAATAAATAAATAAAATAAAAAATAGTTGAAACTAATAAAATTATATAATAAAAAATATATATTAACGTTATGATAATAATAATTATTTATATATAATAATTATTTAAATATATTTTGCAATCATTGATTTTATTACACGTACTTGTTTGTAATATTTGTGCATCACTTAAATTCACTCGCAGAAACATTAATCTCATCAGATGTGATGTAATATCTTGTTTTTGTATTGACCTGTAACAATGGTGTTAGGAATAAAGATTTGTATGTGTATTGTATTTGATATGATGACGGTCGATCCGCATTTTTATCAAAAGGATAGAGAGCACAAACAACACTCCAAAAAAAAACACAGATCTTCATTATTTTGCAGGTTAACACAAGCGCGTTTCTTTTGAATCAATTGAGGTAGTGGAATTTATGAACATCTTTTGACATTCATGCTTATTTATATTAACTTTTAAATACTCGATCTTTTCCAATTCCTATCCGTTATCTCATTCTTGGAATTTATCACATTTGAAGAGTATGTTTGAAGAAACTTCCTCATTAAGTACGTGTAAATCTAAACTGCAATGTTAAGATAAGTTTTAGGAGTTGAATGATTTCTAATTATGCATCATGCATGAAATGAATATATAGTTGAGTTCAAGAATGTTAGAACCCTATCGAATTATCCAATCAGATCATTATCCTATCGGATCATCCAATCAGATCACTCTATTGAATCATCCATTCAGATCACTCTATCGGACCATCCAATCAGATCAGATCGCCAACCAACAAAACGAGATAGACTTCACCCAATAGTAACATGTTTTGGAGTTCACAATAAACAGAACATTAATTAATAATTAATTATTTATTCTTACTTACAAACCAGATCACTCTATTGAATTATCCATTCAGATCACACTTTCGGATAATCAACTCAGATTACTCTATCGAATCATCCAATCAGATCACGCTATTTGATCATCCAATCAGATCACTATATCAGATCATCCAATCAATTATTTCTATCGGATCATCCAATCAGATCTCTCTATTGAATCATCCAATCAGATCACTCTATTGACTTATCCATTCGGATCACTCTACCGGATCATCCCATTACACTATAGCGGATCATCCAATCAGATCACGCAATTTGATCATCCAATCAGATCACTATATCGGATCATCCAATCAAATCTGTCTATCGAACCATCAGATCAAATAACGCTCCCGGATCATCCAATCAGATCAATCTACCGGATCATCCAATCAGATCATCCAATCAGATCACCTTATTGAATTATCCATTCAGATCACGCTACCGGATCATCCAATTAGATCACACTTAATGAATAGATTCAGGCGTTACATTGCGGAAATCCATTTTTAATAATAACAAATACTTTTTAAATATTTTAAGAAAACATCAAATTAATATTTTAATAAAACACTTAAAAATATAAAAATATATCTAGTGACAATTCCGCTTAATTTTCCTGCTAAGCCGACGTGACGTCACAAACGCCAGGAGGTCTTGACTCTTCGAGCGCACGATCGAGAATCGTGCGCTCGAAGAGTCAAGACCTCCTGAGGATGCTTCGTGTAGAAGCGAAACGCGTCGAAAATTCTTCCGGTTTGGCTGCGTGGCGTTTGTGACGTCACGTCGGCTTAGCAGGAAAATTAAGCGGAATTGTCACTAGATATATTTTTATATTTTTTAAGTGTTTTATTAAAATATTAATTTGATGTTTTCTTAAAATATTTTAAAAGTATTTGTTATTATTAGATCACACTTTTAGATCATGCAATCAGATCACTCTATCAAATCATCCAATCAGATCACTCTATTGGCTCATCAAATCAGATCTTACTTTCAGATCATGCAATCAAATCACTCTATCGAATCATCCAATCAGATCACGCTATTTGTTCATCCAATCAGATCACTCTATTGGATCATCCAATCAGATCAAACTTTCGGATCATCCAATCAGATCTCTCTATCGAATAGTCCAATCAATTTACTCTCCCGGATCATCGAATCAGAGTTCTCTCCCGGATCATCCAATTAGATCACGCTATTAGATCATCTAATCAGATCACTATATCGGATCATCCAATCAGATCACTCTATTAAATTACCAATTCGAATCACTCTACCGGATCATCCAATTAGATCACACTTTCAGATCATGCAATCAGATCACTCTATCGAATTATGCAATCAGATCACGCTATTTGATCATTCAATCAGATAACTATATCGGATCATCCAATCCAATCTCTATCGAATCATACAATCAGATCACTCTATTGGATCATCCAATCAGATCACACTTTCAGATCATTCAATCAGATCTTTCTATCGATTCATCGAGTCAGATTACTCTCCCGGATCATCCACTCAGATCACGCTATCGAATTATCCAATCAGATCACGCTATTTGATCAACCAATTAGATCACTCACCTGGATCATCCAATCAGATCATGCTATCATACCATGCGATCAGATCTCTCTATTGAATCATCCAATCAGATCACTCTATTGGATCAACCAATCAGATCATGCAAACAAATCACTCTACCGGATCATCCAATAAAATCACACATCCAATCAGATCACGCTATTTGACCTTTTATATACCTTTTATATACGAACCTCCTCACTTATATAGGGTCTTAACTTATATAAGACTTTTAGCCTGTAAAAGCAATTCTGTACACAATCTGCTAAATGTTTTTCAAATCGTAAATTCGCATTCATAATGATGCCTAAATTTCGGGCTTCAAAGACACGCTCAACTGCTTCGCCCTTAATTAAAATACTCGTATTTAAGTTTAAAGAGGCTACTTGATGTTTACTACCAAGAATCATATATTTAGTTTTAAGTGGGTTGAGAATTAGACTGTTTGCTTCACACTTTCGGATGATCCAATCAGATTTCTCTGTCAAGTCATTCAGTCAGACTACTTTCCCGGATCATCCAATCAGAACACGCAATCGAATCATCCTATCAGATCACGCAATTTGATCATCCAATCAGATCATGCTACATTTACATTACTTAAAATCAATTTCTTAATCTCTAAAAAAAGTGAAGCTTGACTTAACAAATTTTCAATTAAATTTTAATTGATTGTGATGTGTTATACTACAAACTTCATATACTTATATAGAGTGACGGAAGTGTAAGGATTCTGTTCTATAAATTTCGGTTTACAACTATCGACTGTTTGAACATTGACCTAATGCAACGTTTTTGTGCTTTAAAGATGTCATCATCGTGTGTAGAATTGCCCCAAAATATTAAGCCATCTTAGAATTGTGAAATGAAATAATATTGAACGTAGCAGACGTGATAAGTATATACTAAGAGCACTTCTTCACTAGCTTGATATAATTACGATATTCTTTGACATTTATGAATAAAAACAATGACAATAGATTGCATGTAAAGTAATGTATGAGTTTTTCACTATTAGATTGAATTAATATTGAATGTTGATTTTCTTTTTTGTTTTGTATAATTTTTCAAATTGCTTTCTCTGTCAAATTTGTACGCCTAAATAGGCAAAACATGATGAACTGAATTGTTGATGTCCCATCTATGTGCATACCTACCTTCCTTGTGTGCGTATAATACTCATGTTTAATGCAAATAAACGATTATCTTATCTTAATAGTCAAAATTATATTTTGGTAAACTGTAAGTAGTAGTAATTTTGATGTCGTGCCCTATCATATGAGTAGGAGGCTTGGGCGGGCGCGGGAACACAACCCCTATTCACGCACTAACGGCACAGCCCACTTATCAATTCAGCCGAGCGGGCATCCATTCATTGCAGAGCATTGTCGCCATTATACCCCGACTCGTGCCTATTTACTCGTTCACATCTCACTGGGATGCTCGCTCGAAGATACTTCAGATGTATTCACGTGCTTTGTCATCGACCTTAGATTTTAATTAAGTACAAAATGAAGCTTATGTACACTTACCAACAGTTAGTATACGGTAAGAAATGTCATTGCAGGCATATGGAACGTAAGCGCATAAGTATATGTTCGTAGTATGGAGTGTATGAAATTATAGTTTTATATGAAAAATTCTAACATCTTGGGGTTCCGTACCTCAAAAGGAAAAAACGGAACCCTTATTGGATAACTCAGTTGTCCGCCTGTCTGTCAAGACCCATTTTTCTCGGAAGGCGTGGAGGTATCAAGCTGATATTCATATCAATTACTCAGGTCTACTGTCCCTTGGAGTTGTGAAAAAATCAAACTTCTAATCAAAAGATACAGACGTTTATGCCGCAAAATTTGGACACTCGCAAAGGAATAAAAACCTACAGAGTACCTACTTCCCGTGAACTCAGAATCTTGAAATTTGGTACAAAGCAACGTCTCATAGCACAGATAAAGAAAAAACTGCATTTAGAAAAGCATACATTTTTAGTAACACCATAATAATATAATTAAAATATTTTTAATAATTGTACGAAACCCTCGGTGCGCGAATCCGACTCGCACTTGGCCGGTTTTTTTTTAAATAACGAGGGTTATACCTTTGCGATAGAGCTCTGGAGTCTGGACTCTATAAAGTCTATGAAGGCAATTCGTGTCGTTACCTGAGCACAAATTTATTTCCTTTGCAGGCAATTTTCCAAACGGGTTGATTACTGTTTTTTTTTTGTAGTGATTTGTGCTGTTTTTCTCAGGGCAAGTCTACTTTAACAATGGTAATGATTTTTTCTGTATTTCTGTAGCTATTTCGTTTGAAACAACAGTTTTCACGTTCTCCGACGCTGTGATTACTTGGCATATCACCGAACTAACAATGATTTTGAAAATAAGGGTTTTCGTTTTTTTAACCAAACAAAGTTGATTAGTTAGACTTAATTCAATATTTTTCCTATTTTCATCCGTTGCTAGAGCACAGAATTGATTTATTAAGATTATCATTACATCCAAAATTAAATTGGATCAATATTAGTAGTTCAGTCTTACCAAACTACATTTACAAATTTTCATAGATATTATTTCCACAGATCAGACTCTAAAAGTTTCCTCTGTAGATTTAAATCCTATAAATATGAAAACGAACAGCATACAATTTCATTTTTTAATATATTTAGTTATTGAAATCTAGCAATTATGTAGGCCGTTCAAACAACCCAAATAATTTGAGTGAAACAATAGAATTTAATTTGAAAAATATGGAGTTTTAATTTAATACTATATAGGTAATATATAATACTTTGTAGTATGTGACTATATCTATTATTATGTTCACGAAGCCTGGACTATGCGGCTTCAATTATAATTCGAAGTGAGCACTACGTTACGAATATTAGGTTTATGGTATAAATATGCCTTCAAAGTTTAGCCCCAGATATTTGCTGAATCGGCGCTCCGTTGCCCACTGAATTGATTTAATATATCAGAGACCTACGCCTCACAAATTCATATTTATCTTCCTCACTCGTGTATAATATAGGTCTGCCTTCTGATGAACGATTGCGTTGTTCATAATTACAAAAGTACTTAATGAAAAATGAAAAAAAATATTTAAGTGTTTGAATGATATATTCATGTCAAATGTACTTAAAAAATAATAAATATCTATAAGTAGGGGATAGTGGTACAAGTTGATCCCTTGGGGTATGATGATCCTTCTCTGTTATGACAAAACAACTAAAGCCTGAAACCTGATTTTTAGGTGTAAAGTGTAGGCCCATCATTACCCAGCCGCCAGTTAAAGTGTCATGGCGGCGCGAGCAAAGTGTGATGTGTTGTGATAAAAAATAAAAATTGTGTACTGCTGATCTAAGGTGAGTCTGACTTTGAGACCATGCAACTTTTTTCGTATGTGGTTATATGGAAGAATTGCTATATTTGCGGTTTCAGAAAATACTTAATTTTGTTGTATAAATGGTTTGGTAGCCACATAAAACTCACGAGGTTACCTTATTGACCCTAATATGCTAAAACCGGGTACGGGGCAAGATGATCCATCTATTTGCGGTCAAGATGATCCGTGCGGATCATCTTGACTCATGCAAATAAGTATATAGCTTTGTTAACTTGTTCACAGAAAAATGCCGGGTAATTGTAAAAGGAAAACCAAACGTGGAGCTTGGGATGAAAGCTCAATGATAAAGGCTTTATTTAGATGCAGTGAAAGCGGTAGTGCTATTATAGAACGGCGAGTCAAGAATTTTCTGTTCACGAAATGTCTCTGAAAAGACGTGCAAAGGGTAAAAATAAAGAGGCTGTAGGTGGAGCGAGATATTTGGGCGACATAAGACCAGTGTTCACTTTCACGCAAGAACGTGAACTTGTTAGACATATAAAACACATGGAAACAATTTAAGCAAAGTTATTTGTCGATGTTTGGAAAATATTTCTAGATGTTGATTGCCTATCCTCAATTTTTAATTGATCTCATTCTGGTTAAATGATTGTTAAATAAGTAGAAGAAGTAATAGAAGTGTTATAATATTTGATAATTGAGTTAATAAGAATAATGTTGAACTTAAATTTAAGCTTTAATTTATTGATATTGGCATGGCTGTTTTGTGTTACATGATTGTACCTGTTTCAATAAAGACCTACTTTTTAAACAATGATGTTTTTTTATTTCTTTATTGAATATTTATACTAAATATGATACCTGTTAATAAAATGTATTACCTATAGGGGCAAGATGATCCCAGTGGATCATCTTACCCATACCTACGAATCATCTTGGCCACCCCGATGTACAAGATGATCCTTTAGTACCATTTTAAAAAATGATGCATAATTCAATAAAAATATATCAATTTCAAAAATACTATTTTGCTATTACTTTGAAGGATATACTAACTATTAGATAGCGCTATAATATTAAAATAATTTTAAATATTTTCAGACTTATAATCATTCTTCCTTAAAGGGATCATCATGTACCACTTTCCCCTACAATGAAATATATATTAGGTATACTAAATAATTATATATTAATCTTAAAAGTGAAGTGGAAATGCTGAGGTAAATTTCCAAAATTTAAAACGTATTACAAATATAAAATGAAAACTGGAACTTTTAATCAAGAAATATGTCAACTTATGCGCCTATTATTTGTAGTTAAAAAAATATAAGTATGGATGATATGAAAGATAAATGGAGTTATAAAATCTCATATTTTAGTCAAGACTGAAAAGGCTCTAATTAACAAACTTCTAAAAATTACTGAATACTTATTAAAATAGCAGTTACTACACGATACACCAATAAATACAACGATCGATTATCCTATAAAATAGGAAAATCGATAGTTACATTAACCTGGTTTGGAATTATACAATGTATATTACAATAAAACAACGCATTAACTATACATTAACCTTAAAAAAAGCAGTTAGATACTCATCAGTTTGTACCTGCCTTTTATTTTTACAGTTATTAGAAAACACCCAGCAATCTTTGTACTATCATAGAGAGAGTACTAATAAGAGTGAAAAAAAACATACATGACAGTACGCCGATAAATAAATACCAGCTTCGGTGAAAGATGTCGCTAAGTGTATATTGTATCATCTAAGGGCTTTTTTACCATAGATGAAATTCAAATTTATCGGCTTTAAGTGTCGAAGCCAAAATTTCCAGGCTACGTGTCATCTCCATCTGGATATAATACAAGATTTTGAGCTTTTTCCGGCGTACGTTGCGATTGCTATTCTTATAAGTCCTCTCTCTATGGTAGTACCTACATTACAATCGTTGCCTTACTTTAATAAATGTCACAAATATTATGTTTCGAACAGTTTAACTCTAGTAGGTACCTACTAGTTAATCTACGAATTCGATAAAGTTCCACCCGTTGAAAGGTCCAAAGAAAACTGTTTTTTTTTACAAATAGTAATTTTGGACTATTCGTTTGGTTTCAGCAAAAAAAAAAGGAAGTTAAGATGATAAAATAGCAAAAATCTATTCATATTTTCTTTCCAGAAAAAGGTATTGAGATAAAGAAGTAGTTGAAATCCCTGTATAAAATAAAGGATTTGCTGGTTTACATGGAGTAATCTATAGGCGATTTTAATAATTGCAGAAACCTCTCCAGGAGCCGGGTTCAGCTCCTATACAGATTGCTCCACGGAACTCTGGGTACTCTGGGTAGCCAAATTGGTACCTTACCTGCACTAACAAAAAAAGCCATCCATGACCTTTCCCTTTAAAAGGACGCTCATTATAGTTAGAAGAAAAACATGAACATTTACTTTTCAAAATGCAATCAAAATCTTTTTAAGCATTGTACCCTATAATGTATCCAGTCAGAACATTCAGCTTCATATGAAAATTAGCGAACCATTTTTATCAAGATTTTAACATACATTTCGATTATCTCCGAACCGTTGCAGCAACTGTGATCGGTTTCGTCCATCGTCCATTACAAAACCATGGCCGCGGATAAAAATACGCCTAGAATTTCGGAAATGATTGAAGCTATTGACTTTCGCCTGAAATAATTGACGAACAAAAACATGCCTACTACTAGTTGCCTTTTTCCTAGCAGCTCTCACAGACTTTCAAAAGAATCTATGTGTATACCATTGATGTTATAAAAAACGGAAGAAACGGCACACGTACCTCAAACTTGGCAATTTCAAATCAGGCGACTGGTCCTAAAGTGTGTCGGGAGTCTCAGTTGTGTGCGTATGTGCGTACTGGAGCGTACCTTTTTATTTAAATCTATGGTGTATACCAAAAATAACAACAAAACTACATTTGCAATAATTTTAATAATTTATAATCAAACCCATTCTCAATCATCAACAGCCACGACTTCTATTGTTGACCATTCGGGGGGAATTACCATAATCTCCACGCTTGACAGGCGTCTTACATTTTTGTATTTTTCTTTATTAATTACGACTCGTGCAGAAGGTCTGGGAGGGTGCAAGTCTAGTTTGTGCCTCGGTTATAAAACATTAGATAGCAAGAACTTATCTAGGAAACTGTGGATTTGGGGAAGTTATATTGTCAATCCACGGCAAAATATAAGGAGTTTTTTTTTTTTGCTAGCCAGGCGGGCATTCGCTAGATGCCCTACCACCATGCTATAACGACTGCCATCCTAAGACGACCACCGAGACCGACGGCTTAACGTGCCGTCCAAAGTACGGAAGCGCTCAGTAGTAATGACACTAGCGGTCACCCATTCAATTCATGACCGCGGCGGACGTTGCTTAACTTTGCTGATCAGTTAAGAACAGCTAAGCAAATTTCGCTACGAGCGCATCAAAAGTTAAACGTTCAAGATTTAGTTACATACTCAAGTTTTGCACCCCAGAGTTGATGAATGTTTAAAAAATCTAAAAATGCCTGATACAATACAACGAAACTGGTTTGTCATTGACGCCACTTTTTAGCTTGAATTTGTGTCTTGGGATAATTTTTCTTAGGAACCTTGTTATTTGTATGTAATCGCGATATTCAAATTATAAATACATTATGATTAATTTTTAAATAATTTTAAGGTTTCCAAAATTGTGATAACTTTTCTCTAAATGGTTGTTGCCTGCCAACTATGACTTATTCCTTGGAGTTTTCAATTGTTATTTTCTGATACTGAAATCAGTTTACATATAAATCTCTCACATAATAATAACAAATAACTGAATATAATTATACAGGGTTATTGGTAAAATGCTAACAACCTCTTAGGGTTGACTTCTGATAGTCCTAAGAAACATCGGTTTTTTTTTGTTTGTTTATGTGTATATGACGGAATAAGCACGAGGGCCACTGGATGTTAAAAGTCTCTTGTGTAATTCAATATTCCATATTTACTATTACTTAGCTCGATCTAAATATTCATAACTATACTTGTAATAACTATACTTGTAATAACTATATTTGTAATTTTGTAATTCATAACTATTCAAAGGAAATTCGGCGCGGTCCAGAGTTGCCGCGGGGGGTGATCTAAGCTTGGAGTAGGCATTGTCTTTTACTAAGAGACACAGAACTTAAAAGTCTCAGACAGTACTGGAAAAACTTATTGTTTTAAGTTTTGGGTCTCTCCGAGCCAAGAAACTTTTTTGGTAAAAGAGATCCGGGGAAGGACATTATATCGTATACATAGGATCGTTCTTTCCAACTGTGCAAAAAGATAACCGACATACGCGCGGGCGGAGTCGCGGCCGGAGAGCTAGTTCTAGATATTTTCATTACTTACATTATTTTAGTTTTAATTTAGTTCGATTGATATACAATTTAAGTATTTTTATCCCATCATGAAATCATAGATAAATGTTTAATTATATTAACATATAAATAGGTAGTGAGAATTTATTTACACGAGTGAAAAAAAATTGAAAATATATATTAAATACTAGCAGAAGTCAACCCTAAGAGGTTGTTAGCATTTTACCAATAACCCTGTATAATTAAATTCATGTATTATATATAGTAATAACGTATATCCCACACTTAAAAGCTTTGTACAACGTTGAAATATCTACAAATAAATTGACACTCATACAGCATACAGCACCAAAACACATAAAACTTATTTTATAAATTCTACTGGAGTCCTTTAATAATACGACGTCAATGGAATTGCCATTCATTCTTTTTAAAATACCCCATTAATTGAAGATTTACGACCAACAATCGCCATAGTTTACAAACTTGCAACAAAATAATATGTGATGAATGTTATAAATGCTCCCGCGGTACAGTTGCGTGTAAAATTTCGTTAACATATCCTTTTACGTGGTTTAAAAAAATACTTGAGTGGCACGAAGTTATGAGCACACACTTCTGCGTGCAGAAAAAGTGAGTCAGAGGCAGAGCGCTTCAGTCAAAAATACACATATTGCGTATTATACGGAAATCACACTCAATAGAAACGTTTAAATTATTGAAGAAGGATGATGTAAGGTAAATGCATACATACTAAATTCTTTTATGATTATTATTTATACATTATTAGCTTATATTAGCTTATATTTAAACAAAATATGTCACTTATATGTATCATTATGAGTTCAATGTATTGCACTATGTACTCAAGTATTATATCATTGATATTGAAAGGCGTGTTATATTTGTGTAGGTACTTCTTACACTTTGATCATTTTTATTTATTTTATTAGTAAGCATGTAGAGTATCTATAACTGTTTTATGAAATCTATTGTATAAAATGTAAATCCTTTATTGGCCATAAGATATGCTAAGTAAGAATTTGTTGTTTTATGTTAAGGGCTGTGGATTTTGTGTAATAAATAAACGTTTTTTTTTTGGGATTCCTTAGATATTATACATTCTCGATAACAATCACTTGAATATTAAAAAGTAATTCAGATATCTATCGAAAGATATAAAACTAGTTTGTGACGAATTTTTAAAAGATAAACTATAAGTATTTCTGTTCTTATTATGTTAAAGTGAGTAATGTTGTTATTTGTTTATATATAGGTAATTTTATTAATGTGTATTTCTAATTTAATATCGATTTGACATTTTATCTATTTAATTAATTATTCGTTTAATTTTTTTATATGTATAATGTAGTCATAATAATTTAATGTTGTTTTTAATGTTTTATGTAAATATCTTGGATGCAATGATAGCAGAAATAGCGGACATCAATTTTTAAGACTATTACTTGTAATATACCTATTCTCGCAAGACTATGAATGAATAAAAAAAAAGTTCTTTTCGGTGAATTATCCTCTCGAGAAAAAATAAATCGTGTTTTTTCTCTGGAGGTAAAACAAAAACCTATATGATTTAATCCATAATTCACTAACTGACGTACACGCAACAAAAAACTACATAACAAAATTGGAAAACAAGGAGATGAAAAATTATAGTCATGTGCGGGATTCGAACCCCACCACCACCGAGAGTTATGAGTCATATGTCATGTTAGCTTAGCGGTCAGAGCATACCGCGGCTATAGGGGTGGATGACACGGGTTTGAAACACAAATATAATTTTTCCTATAGTTTTTTTTGTTTTGTAATCCGCGGAGCCTGCGTTATTGCATATACATAAATATAAAACAAAAGAAAAACTCCACTTCGTTTTCATCTCCTTAACAAAAAGTAACAAGTAGTTGGCTAAGAAAATAGTCTGCTTTTATACAGCAAGACTTTGCAAATACAGATTTTCTGTACAGATTATTTAGCTATCTGTCATGGGTGTACGTTGATATAAGTAGATATCAAAAAGAAAAAATGGCTATCCCAATACCGCGCACTGCACTATAACTGCACTAAATGATCGTGACGCGATGAAATGCATGACTATATGAACGGTGCATAAGTCGAGCCCAACAGGCCTCATAGTCTATGAGATTCACGACTTGGGCTTCCTCGTATATTGCCTGATGATGGTGACGCGTGGGGACCGTCAAGCAAGATGGGAGAGATCGTCCAGCTCGGGCGGCAGTTGCGGGCCCGGGTTGCGCGTGAACTTCGCCATCACTGATACTGGTGCCTGCAAAGAAACTTATTTTATTACAAGTTTTGGAACAGTAATGGCTCAGTGGCATTGGCTATGGAATGCCACGTAGCAGGTCCATGGTTCGAATCCCACCGCGGGCTTGAGCTTCACCGCTTAGTGGAAGGGCATTTTGCGAATGCCCGCCTGGCTAGCGACCACCCTCAAGTAGAAAATCTGTCACGAAGCACTTAAAACTGTGTTCCGGAAGCTGTCCTTGAGAGCCAGTAATTCTAGGTTAAGCCTGTTAACACCTTCGATCACATCGTCACTTACCACCAGGTGAGATTGTGATCAATAAAAAAAAGTTTTCTTGTGTGAACGGGTATGTGGCCTTCCAGCTGCCATTAACTTATGCCTGTGCTTATGACAAGACCGAAGATGTAATTGATTAAAGTGCACTCAAAAGTATGAAATAACTTGTTGAAGTCGGTTGCTGATTCATCATTCCGAGCTCCCATTTTCATGGTCCGGCTCCAAATACTGGTGGTCACAATGGATGAGACTTGCAATACTAAGTTACACATGGTTACACTCAATATAGATATTTGATACAGACTATTGAATGTAACTTAAATACTACGAAACCGATGTTGATGAAATTTAAATTGGACCACCTTTGAAGTAAATGCGATCAAATAAAAATAATTATCATAATCAATTCATAATTGGCGGAGTAAACGCGTAACAAACATACAGTTTAAAGGACAACCTCCTCCTTTTTTATGTCGGTTAATTCCTGTTAAAACATTTGAAGATCAGTTCATACTCTGTGAAATAAATCGTCCACCAAACGACAATGAAGAAGAGTTTCGTTGAAATTTTAATTTGGCGAAGCTTTTGTATAACAAACAGTCGACGCGATGCGCGGTGCAGATTCGCAAATTTTCGGTAGATGTCAATAAGTTCATAGTCAGCACTCAATATCGTTTAGGTCCCTTTATATTGACTAATTGGAACAAAGCAAGAGCATCTTCGTCTTCTGAAGACAACATGCTGGATACATCGATACCGGACAACAGACTGCGGCCACCCGCTCTATTCGCATTCACGGCAGATCATTTCAGTGCTATATCAGTGATGTCCTCGCCATGCATTATGAAGCAGTTATGGCTCAGTGGCATTGGCTATGGACTGCCGCGCAGCAGGTCCATGGTTCGAATCCCGCACAGAGTTTGAGCTTCACCGCATGGTGGAAGGGCATTTTGCGAATGCCTGCCTGGCTAGCGACCACCCTCAAGAAATCTGTCGCCAAGCACCTAACGGTGTGTTCCGGCAGCAGTCCTTGAGAGCCAGTAATTCTAGGTTAAGCCTGTTAACACCTTCGCACAACCTTCGACAATATGCCCTTCCACCATGCGGTGAAGCTCAGGCCCGCGGTAGATTGAACCATGGACCTGCTGTGCGGCAATCTATAGCCAATGGCACTGAGCCATCGCTTCTTCAATGTCTCAAGGTGATGGGCGCAGTGCAGTTCGTCACTTATGATGAAATGCATCTGTTATAGGCAGAGGATACCGCTTAACATCAGGTGGGCCTCGCGCTTGTTCCTTCCCAATGACATAAAAAAAACAATGCCCGCTCAATGTCTGCGCCATGCTCATGTCTGCTCATGATTTGCGCCTTATATCCCAGTGCTCGTAAATAAAAAGTAGACAGGCAAGCCACTTTAAAACTCCTTAAATCCAAAACACAATGTGAACTGCCACTTTGCGACTGACTGCATGCAGTGTAACTTTTGGCATGGTGATAGAACATTTTGCGAATGCCCGCCTGCTTAATTACCACCCACAAGTAGAATATCTGTCGCCAAGCACCTTACGGTGTGTTCCAGCAATTCCGGAGCCAGTAATTCTAGGTTAGCCTGAACAACATCTTCGACCATATCATCACCTACCATCAGGTGAGATAGTGCTAACTGGTTAGTTATTAGGATCCCGGGCGAGGAAGTTAGTAAGGAGTTAACAGCCTGTCGAAATCGCGATGAATGTGTAGGTCGAAACGGCGACGTATTATATCTATGCAATAAGTAGGTCGTACGTACACTTCATCAAGGTATTTAGTAGTAGGAACCAAGATATTTATTTGTACATCAACAAATTCTTACAAACCTATTTTTTTTTTATGTTATTGTGACGGAACAAGCTTGAGGCCCACCTGATGTTAAGCGGACTAACCTCTGCCTATAAGAGATGCATTTCGTCACAATTCACGAATTGTACTGCGCCCGTCACCTTGAGACATAGTTGTTAAGTCTCATATGACTGTAATTTCACTGGCTCTCAAGGACTAATGCCGGAACAAACCGTTAGGTGCTTGGAGACAGACTTTCTACTTGAGGGTGGTAGCTAGCCAGGCGGGCAATCGCAAAAAGCCCTTCCACCATAACCAATCGAAATTGATATTAAAAATTGCTATGAAAACTTTTCGATGGTCAAGTTATCATAGGCATGTTTGTTATAAATTATATATTTGATAAAAAATATGTCTCATCAAGTTATCTTATGGGTGAAGGTCGATCTCCCACGTCTCCTCTACTATATATGACCACATCCATAGGCAACCATCAGGTTGGCTTTAAAAGCACAGATAAACTGAGTCGTCCGTGGACAAGATCTATATATACAGGGCGTCCCACGGCGATGCCACATGGAGGGAAAGTACCTTGAATATTGTAGATGGAACAGTTTACTGAAATAAGACATTACTTAAATTTAAAAAACAATTTAAATTGCATTCATAGATCTTTAAATAATTACATGGTTGAACCGGGAATCGAACCCGTTACACGAGGAAAAAAAACATTCTGTAGTTATATCATACCGATCGAAAGATTTCATCTTAAGGAGTATTTTTTGCTAAATAACATAGTGTCAGAAATAAAAAGAAGACCGTGAATTTTAACATTTGATGAGAAGTTTTTAATTATTTCTTTATATCAGCCAGCCGCATTCCGATGGACAAAATAATTTAAGCGTCTTTCGGCTTAGGATACGGCTCGATTTGTTGCATACAACCAGGTACCTACTAATTACGTATCTCTTTAACATGCACTTATATTATAATAGGGAAATGACTTTCAAGTTGGTTCATTTATTAATAATAGGTACTTATGATAATGTTAGTTGTATGTCTTTACGGCAATGTCAGCTTTTCATTTTTCTGAACAAAATTTCACATCAAATGTTAAAATCCATGGTCTTCCTTTTATTTCTGACACTATGTTATTTAGCAATAAATAATCCTTGTGTTGAAATCTTTCGATCGGTATGATAAAACTAAAGATTTTTTTTTCTCGTGTAACGGGTTTCGATTCCCGGTTCAACCATGTAATTACTTAAATATCTATACGAATGCAGTTTAAATTGTTTTTTAAATTTAAATAATGCCTTCTTTCAGTAAACTGTTTCATCTACAATATTCAAGGTACTTTCCCTCCATGTGGCATCGCCGTGGGACACCCTGTATATAATACGATAATTGAATAAGGGCCTTAGAGCAGTATATTATAAGGAATTCTCACGCGGTATTCTTCCACATAAATTTAATCAATGGTGTACAATAATTACAATCTTTTTTTTATGGTATCGTGGTGCAACAAGCGTGAGCTTGGTGTTAAGCGGTAACCGCTGTCTATAGTAGATGCAGTTCGTCAAGTGGCAAACTGCACTACGCCCATCACTCTTGAGATATAAAGTTATTAAGTGAATATGCCTGTAATTTCACCGGCGTCCATACCCTTCAAACCAGCACACAGTAGTGTGAACATTACTGCTTGACGGGAGATAGGTACGGTGGTAGTACCTCCTCGGACGAAATCGTACAAAGTGTTCTACTGCTACTAATATTACAATATGAAGTTTATAATGTCTTAAATACTACTGATGCTCAGTGAGCTACTAAAGTTGTATGGGGGACTTTAGGGTCCACTTGTTATGATATTATCTGAAGATGAAGGGCTACTAAAGTTGTAAGAAAGAAACAACCCACAGAGGAATATGTCCGTGCTTCGGAGGGCACGTTAAGCCGTCGGTCCCGGTTGTCGTCTTAGGATGGCAGTCGTTATAGCATGGTGGTAGGGCATTTTGCGAATGCAAAAAAAAACCACCCTCAAGTAGAAAATCTGTCGCCAAGCACCTAACGGTGTGTTCCGGCAGCTGTCCTTGAGAGCCAGTACTTCTAGGTTAGCCTGAACAACATTTTCGACCATATTATCACTTACCATCAGGTGAGATAGTGGTCAAAGGCTAACCTATTAGGCATAAAAAAAAAAAAAAGAAAAAAAAAAAAGAGTATACGGTCAGTTATAGTTAAAAGAACGTTTGAGATATAAAGGTCTAGATACAATATTGTACACATTATTTTCATATTACTTACTTACTAAACTGGTTCAAGCTGTAATAATAATAAATTTAAAATCATGCCATGCTTCATTACATTCTAACAACACATTAGTATTACCAGCAACTGAACATTAACAACGTATTCTAAAAAAGCATTTATACCTAATTTGTTACAGGTGGTAATGCTCACGGTAGAAAGTCACGTCTGTGGCAGGAAATATTTAATTAATCTGTTTATCGCGCTTGGGATTTCCCCCCGTGGGGTGCCGGGTTAGAATGTCACCTCCCCATATCATCCCGCGGGTGTCGTCAGAGGCAACTAAGGGAAAAATACTGGATGGTGGGCTGCAGCGCCTTCTAAAGAACTGCCAACTTACACTGCGATCCCCAAGCCGCCTGCCAAGCGTGGAGATTAAAGCTAATACCCCCTTTATAGGGGAGGCTGTGTTCGGCAGTAAACGACTGATACAGAATCGCGCTTGGGTTTGGTAACAGTTCTACACGAACAAGTTTAATGAACAATATTGCTCGTATTATCTTGAAATGTTATAAAACATCAATGCACAATGCACATCACTACATAATATAAAACAAAGTCGCTTTCCGCTTTCTGTCCCTATATATGCTTAGATCTTCAAAACTACGCAACGCATTTTGATGCGGTTTTTAAATAGATAAAGTGATTCAAAAGAAAGGTTTAGGGATGATTTATATTAGACCGGGCCGTGTCCGGGCCGGGGCGGGCCGGAGCGTACGTTAGTAGGCGGGCCCAGACGGGACACGGATCAGGCACTGTCTAATATAAACTGCTTCATACAAAATGCCCCGTTCGGGCCACGTACACGGCACGCCACGGGCACGGCCCGGTCTAATATAAATCTACCCTTATACGTATACTTATGAAGCGCTCGTAGCGAAGTTTACTTAGCTGTTCTCAACCGATCAGCAAAGTTAAGCAATGTCGCGCGCGGTCATGAGTTGGATGGGTGACCACTAGTGACATTACTACTGAGCGTTTCCGTGCTTCGGAGGGCACGTTAAGCCGTCGGTCCCGGTTGTTGTCTTAGGATGGCAATCGTTATAGCATGGTGGTAGGGCATTTTGCGAATGCCCGCCTGGCTAGCTACCACCCTCAAGTTGAAAATCTGTCGCCAAGCACCTAACGGTGTGTTCCGGCAGCTGTCCTTGAGAGCCAGTACATCTAGGTTAGCCTGAACAACATCTTCGACCACATCATCACTTACCATCAGGTGAGATAGTGGTCAAAGGCTAACCTATTAGGCATAAAAAAAAAAAAAAAAAATATATACGGTCAGTTATAGTTAAAAGAACGTTTTAGATATAAAGGTCTAGATAAATATTGTACACATTATTTTCATATTACTTACTTACTAAACTGGTTCAAGCTGTAATAATAATAAATTTAAAATCATGCCATGCTTCATTACATTCTAACAACAAATTAGTATTACCAGCAAATGAACATTAACAACGTATTCTAAAAAAGTATTTATACCTAATTTGTTACAGGCGATATTGCTCACGGTAGAAAGTCACGTCTGTGGCAGGAAATATTTAATTAATCTGTTTATCGCGCTTGGGGTATACCCCCGTGGGTGCCGGGTTAGAATGGCACCTCCCCATATCGGAGACTAAGGGAAAAATACTGGATGGTGGGCCTCAGAGCCTTCTAAAGAACTGCCAACTTACACTGCGATCCCCAAACCGCCTGCCAAGCGTGGAGATTAAAGCTAATACCCCCTTTATAGGGGAGGCTGTGTTCGGCAGTAAACGAGTCGTCTGATACAGAATCGCGCTTGCGTTTGGTAACCGTTCTACACGAACAAGTTTAATGAACAATATTGCTCGTATTATCTTGAAATGTTATAAAACATCAATGCACAATGCACATCGCTACATAATATAAAACAAAGTCGCTTTCCGCTGTATGTCCCTATGTATGCTTAGATCTTCAAAACTACGCAACGCATTTTGATGCGGTTTTTAAATAGATAAAGTGATTCAAAAGAAAGGTTTATACGTATACTATTATGATTTTTTAGAGCACTGCGTACGTAAATAAAGACTTTTTTGCGCTTACATTGCAAATGCTGGCTGTAGCCAAACCACGATCATAATAATGTACTATTATAGAACTTTTTAAGGTGTATTGTAACACCTTAAAAAGTTCTACAATAAAGTCCGCGATGGTATATGTCATCTCTTAGGGATAACCCACAATAACCATTTTTTATCCTTTACTTTTTACGCGAAATAATTGATTATTTCGTAGCGGTTTTAAGCAATACAGCATTTATCCTTATCCAATTATATGTTAAATATATTGTGCATTTAATAAAGTTCAAATAAAACTCTCAGTAGTAAGATCAAGATTCGTATGGTCTATTACGCGTCAGTTAGCAGACACCACGTTTACTCTAACCCTTTTGACTGTGATTGACCAAAATGTACTCAGTAGAGAATGTAATATTTTGAGAACAAAGGAGCCGGCGTGGGTCGCTAGTGATTTCATAAATTACACCTGAAACCGTCAAAAATACGAAAATTGCGATTACCTTTAACAGGTATAATCAATTCAGTATGTATATAAATATACATATAAAATATTAATAATAACAAATATTTTAAAAGTATTGTAAGAAAACATTAAATTAATTATTTAATAAAACACTTAATAAATCTTTATAAAAATGATATATATATATCTAGTGACAATTCCACCTAATTTCCTGTTAAGTCTACGTGACGTCACAAACGCTACGCAGCCAAATCGGAAGAGTATTCGACGCGTTTCGCTTCTAAACGAAGCATCCTCAAGAGGTCTTGACTCTAAGAGCGCACGATTGAGTCTCGATTATTATTAAAAATGGATTTCCGCAAAGTAACGCCTGAATCTATTCATTACATATTAAACATTATAAAAAATCTAAAAAAAATCTCCGAAACTGCATGTTACATAATCAAGTACAGATCTGTTAACTCACGAAGACACGCCACAGTAAATTATCGATGCGCATTTTAACGATATAAAAAAAATATGGAGATCGGTACTCCCTAAACAAAGTTATGATGTAACATACAAAAAAAAAGCAGTATTGATAACCTCCTTCTTTTTTGAAGACGGTTAAAATATAGGCATAGGCAATAATAGTATTGCCTACCCAAGCGATCATATTTTACATAGCCACACTACGACAAAGTGAACAAACGAGGCCTCGTACAATTTGTGAAACAATCATTTATTGCGCATATTTTTTTAGTATAGTCGCTACTATTCTCTAAAAATATTGAGGGATGTTCCTTCGTGTGTGGATAGATCTGTACAATAGTCGAATTGGTAACAAAACAAAAATAACTTCCCGCCATAGACGTAACCGTTCTTGACCTAGTTGATTAGTAAGAACGACTATGCAAGCTCCGCTATGAGCGCTTTAGTACTATGTACAGAAACGACCTTGTCTCAGGGTAGAATAGAGCGGACATACCTGCGATGATGGAGGTTGGTGGTGAGGCGGCATGCCCATCACGACGACCTTCTGCTGCGGCTGCGGAGTCCCCGGGGCCGGCCCCTGCCCGGCGCCCACCGGCGCTGGTCCGCTCGTTACCACCACCGACTACGCATACATGCACAATCTCACTACTGGCTCGTGTTCACAACAACACATACAAATAAAAAAAGCAGAATGGCGTGTGTATTGAGCGTGAAGTATGGACCACTATGTATTATTATTTATTATCTAGGCAAGCTAAGCTGATTGGTACTGCTTAGCTAAATTGATGTTTGAAGTAGCTGCGCGGGCTGGAGAGTGTGAAAGTTGAGCTAACGCAGTAATGTCGCGCTGCACAAGGGATAGTTCTTTTTCAGTAACCACAGAAACAAACTCAGATTAACGGAAGGTCGATTCCAGTGACCGTAGCAGCATCTATATATGATTTACCTGGGAGTCTTCAAGTGCAGAAAATATAGTTAAAATAAAAGTAAAAATAACTAATTAATTTAGCTGCTTTACTGAGTTAGTTTTGGTAAGTCGGTAGGACTTATATATTTGATTAAATAGGGGTTGAATGACGCAATAAAACATTATATTTACAGATGTATACTGTATTAAATACGTTTCCCAATAACGAACAGCATTTTGTAATGGAAATTTATTTCTCAGCTCTTTTTATATTTTATCGATAGAGTATCTAAAAATATTTCGTTTGAATCTGTAAGTTGACCGTTGTTAATGAGAGAAAAATAACATTTCTTTGTATTCATTTAATAACACATTCTATGGTTGTTGCTTGACGCCAAAAATCGGCTCATTTGGTTACTTGTGAACACTATTAGGGTGAAGATTTGCTTGTATGCGCATCTCATTCATTGCCGGCACTTGCTGGAAGTCACTCAAGATTTGACGTGAGTAATTGACTTGACATTTTGAATGACTCTCAACTAACCAGTACGATGTTAAAAGGTAATTCTACTTTGCTTTTTAATTTTATGATTATTATTCGCTGTGTATTAAGATCAATAGAAGCCTTATGGAAAGTCTACTCCAAATAGAAGTCTGCCAAACAAATTGACTTCTCGTTTTCCTTGATCAACAATAAGTAAGTATAATACTTTCACTGACTTCATTTTATTTGACGTCAATTGAATTTTAACTTCCTCATATATTTCCACATTCTACTAAAATTGAAGAAACATATTCTATGACACATAATTAATATTGTATATACTTAGATAATAAGTTTTTATTTAAAATAAATAAACAACCTTCATACAGTTAAACATAATCTAATAATAACTCATATGTTAAAAATATTTTAAGACAATATTAAATTAATATTTCAGAAATACACTATAATAAATATATTAAGTGACTTATACGCCTAATTTTCCTATGAAGCGGACGTGACATCACAAAGGCCAGGCAACCAAGCCGGAAGAGTTTTCGACGCATGTCGCTTCTACACAAAGCATTCTCCGGAGGTCTTGACTCTTCGAGCGCAGGTTCGAGAATGACAAGATATATTTTATATGTTCGTTAAGTGATTTTCTAAAATATTAATTTAATAGTTTCTTAAAATATTTGTTATTATTTAATATGGATTTCTGCATAGTAACGCCTCAATATATTCATTATTATACATTCTTTTAAAATAACAATAGCAGCAACCGAACACACTACACAAAGAAAGCTTTCTAAAAACTTGAGCCAAACATGCTTTCATACATGCGTCGCATTGGTCATCGAAAGCTTCGACCATAGTTCATACAAACTACCTATATGAAAACTATTAATTTATATAAAGCGCACACACTTCTGTACATACCTGTACATTTTGGCTCCGAACTATGGCCGGTTGAGAGGTGTGAACAACTATATGACCAGCCCCGCTGGCTGGCTGTGTCAAACCCTTCACAATAAAAATAAAAACACATTTAAATAAAACATTAAAAAAAAATGTTAGACTCGTAAATATGATTTCGTAGCACGATGCCTACTATCGCACATAGTTGACTTTTCTAAACTTTTTTTTTTGTTTTTTATGTATGATAGGTTAGCCTTTGACCACTATATCACCTGGTGGTAAGTGATGATGTGGTCGAAGATGTTATACAGGCTAACCTAGAAGTACTGGCTCTCAAGGACAGCTGTCGGAACACACCGTTAGGTGCTTGGCGACAGATTTTCTACTTGAGGGTGGTAGCTAGCCAGGCGGGCATTCGCAAAATGCCCTACCACCATGCTGTAACGACTGCCATCCTAAGATAACAACCGGGACCGACGGCTTAACGTGCCCTCCGAAGCACGGAAGCGCTCAGTAGTAATGTCACTAGCGGTCACCCATCCAACTCATGACCGCGGGCGACGTTGCTTAACTTTGCTGATCGGTTAAGAACAGCTAAGTAAACTTCGCTACGAGCGCTTCAACTTCAACTTTCAAGTATTCAGTTGCACGACGCCAACAATTTAAAATAACAATAGCAGTTGAGTACCTGTAATGATAGCTGTAAGTTTGGATAATAAATAAATAAAATAAATAAATAAAATTTAAATTCATCATATCGCACATCGGCAAGTAGAGAGTCACAACACATAAAAATACGAAATTGAGATAAGTATGCCATAAGAAAGGCAGTCGCAAACTTTACCTGCTAAAAAATCGTCATAATTCTAGTGCGATTCCTCGCCGAGAGATAGCATTTAATACCCTTTTTCACCGAACCACTTTTCGACCTTTTGTAGCGTAAACAGTGTCACATCACAGTTGATACAGAACAGACGTGCATCTTGTGTGTGTAGTACTGTCACAACCTGTGTAACGACCCTATTAAGGTAAGTAATTTTCATTCATTTGCTTTGATTTCGGCAAAAAGATAGTCACATCATGTGAAATGACCATATTTTTGAGTTATTCTTACCAAGTATTTTAAAATTAAAGAATAGAACTGTCACATCATGTGAAGTGACTATATTGTTGAGTTATTATCAATATTTATTTTAAAATTATAGAATAGAACTGTCACATCATGTGTAATGACACTGTTCTTGCTTTAGAGTTGGTTGATACCGAGTTAATAAAAGGGTAGAAGTGTTTTAACATGTGATATAACTGTACTACCGAATAAGACAAGTATTTAACTGGGTATTATTTAATATTACGACTCTCATTCTGCTAAAATAGTGTTTATAATTTATCTTAGGACGCATTACAACTGTTATTATTTTTTACTTTATTAGGACAAAATGAAGCGGAATTCAAGAAGAGCGGAGTTCATGATTGATTTAGTTTTACGCGATAGCAGCTTGGATAAATCTGAAACTTCTAAAGAAAATATCAATAATACCAACACGCTTCCTAATATTGACGATGGTAAGTGATAGTTTTTTTTTTCAAATACGACCTATTTACAAATAAAATATGTTGTGTATAAATGTTTATTACAATTACAAAGGGCTTACTTAGGAATATTAATGCTTTCTTCACATCAATTTCAGCACCTGCATCTACAAGTTTAAAAAAAATTAGTTTACAAAATTATAATTTAGATGACACAGTACCCGAAAATGAATGTTTAGATGACACAGTACCCGAAAATGAATGTTCAGCTAATGAGGACGGTGTGTGTAGGTATAAATTGTTTATTTTAATTTTGTAATTTTTATTATGATTAAGTTAAACGATTAAGAATTCTAAAGAAACTAATGCTTACATGTTTTTATTTCAGGCACATATACCTTGCCAGTGGAAGCTACAACTCCTTCAAATGAAGACGATTTCATCGAGGATAGTGATGATAGCGTTAAAGATCCCGATTTTGTTATTAGTCGTGGTATGCTCAGAAAAAGATTTTTGATTAATAGTCAGGATGAAGAAATAACTGGTAACTTACTTTCTGAATCTAGAAGTATACTACAGCAGGAAGTGCATCAAAATAATCCCGATTTTAATCACGATATGGCTTCACCTAATTTAAATTCTGAAAACATTCCTAATTCTAATCCAATTCAAAATCTAACACAACTGGATACTAATTGTGACTCCGATTCTTCTTCTTCAAACTCATCTTCTAGCTCCAATTCGTCGTCATGCTCTAATTCATCTTCTGGTTCGAGCTCCAGTACTTCGTGTTCAAACTCCCCTATATTACCATCAAGCTCTACAGCCAATGCCTCATCCCCACCGATCGCAGTTTCTTTTCAAGGCGAAAGGGAACCAGAATCCGATCAGCAATCTAATCCATCCAGTTCAATCATCAGTTTAATTAATAACGAAACAAATGCAGCAAAAAAGGGAAAAAGCGTTTATGTCGAAGCGAAGAGTGGTTAAGTAATAAAACTAAAAAGGCTAGGAATTTAGGTGAGGCTTATATTTCAAGAACCAAGGAGAGAAAAGCAATACCTGCTAGGTCAATGTTGCCTCCATGCAATGAAAAATGCACATTAAAGTGCACCGAAAAAATTAATGAAAGCCAGAGAGAAAACAAATGTGATGCTTACTGGAAACTGGGTGACATTACTTTACAACGGAATTTTATTCATAAATCTATTAAACCTATCATCCCTAAAGTTAGATTTACTGCTAAAGAAAAACCAAGAAGACTCAATCACGCTTTTTATTTAACATTCAATCAAGAAACAGTACGCGTCTGTAAACTCCTTTTTAAAAATACATTAGGCATTAATGACCGTGTCATTCGTACTGTTATAAAAAAAAGTGAAGATGGATTTTTACAGCAAGATCTAAGAGGTAAACATGGTCATCACCATATAGTAGATGATTCTATAAAACAAGGGGTTAAAGATCATATCAGCTCAATACCAAGAATGGAGAGCCATTACATTAGGAAAAATACAACACGAGAATTCATAGAAGGTGGTAAGACACTTGCAGATTTATATAGAGATTATAAAAAGGATTGCGAATCAAAACAGTACCCTTACGCTAATGAGACAATGTATTCACGAATCTTTAATAAAGACTTTAACATAAGTTTTTTTACCCCAAAGAAAGACCGCTGTGAATTGTGTGCAAGTTATGAAAATGCCGAAGGCACTGCAAAAGAAAACTTGAAGCCGAAATATTTAAAACATATGGAAGAAAAAGAAGAATCAAGAAGAGAAAAAGAGCGTGATAAAGGAAATATCAGTCCAGATAATGTAGTGGCTGTTTATGACTTACAAGCTGTCTTGCAGCTACCTCGTGGAAACACCTCAGTATTTTATTACAAGTCAAAATTAAATAATCTTAACCTAACGATTTCAGAACTGAGCACTGATAGGAATGAATGTTATTTTTGGCATGAAGGGGAAGGTAATCGTGGGGCTGATGAAATTGGCTCGTGTGTATTTAAATACATTCAAAGCAAAATGCAGTCTTATGAAGGCCCAGGTCTTGACTTAACATTTTATTCGGATAACTGCTGTGGTCAAAATAAGAATAGATTTATTGTATCGTTATATTCATTTTGCCTACGTAAATATTCAAAAATTAATAGTATATCTCATAAGTTTTTGATAACTGGACATACTCAAAACGAAGGTGACGCTGTCCATTCGACAATTGAAAAACAGATACAGAGAAGGTTAAAATCTGGGCCTATTTACGTGCCAAGCCAGTATGTTGAAGTGATCAGATCAGCGAAGAAAAAAGGGAGACCGTATAACTTGATTGAAATGAGTTCCTGCGATTTTATATCGTTAAAAACTTTAGCACAGGATATGGGCATCCATACACAATCCTTTAAAATATTAGACGTGAAAATATTGAAGATAATGAAAGATTCACCTACAACAATATTTTATAAAACTTCGTTTAATTAAACAGAGTTCCTGAAAGCTGAGTTATCTCGAAAAAAAAATGTGGGCAAGATAAATTTGAAAACAGCCTACAGAACCAAACCTAAAATAAAACCAAACAAAATAAATTACCTAATAAGTTTGGTTGAAAGTAATCACATTCCTCAATTCTATGCGTCGTTTTATAGGTCTCTCAATAACAATTAATTTATTTGAAGATTGGCTTATGTGAAGACTGTTGATTGTATGTTCCAATTAATTATAAGGGAGTAACTATTTTATTTTCATAGAAATAATTTAATTAGTAATTTCCATTTTTATTATCATAAAGATCTGATTTTTATAATTTTGTTATTGCACCAACGGTGTTTTTTCGAATACTTTACTATTTACTCTATTTAGAATGTTTTAGTTATAAACTAAGTACCTGAGTACAAATTTTTGATATTTTTCACTTCTAGGCTAGGTTAAGTTCACCAAATTATGCCATCCAATTTCATTTTGTATGTGTAAACTATTTTCTAATAATTTTCATAATAGTTTTCTTGTGGAGAGATTATCCTATTGTCTGAAAATGTGCTAATTATTGTTTTTATATGAAAAGTATTGTACCATTTCGTTTCTAATGTAACTAATAGTAACTACCTACAAGAAAACCTACAAAGCTATTTAATATTACCTGATTAATTTTAAAGAAACAATAAATATTATTAACGAATAAAAGTGTTTCATTTCATGAATCTTTCATAAATTTGTCGACAAAAGTGACACATTATAGGAATTTAAAAGTAAAAAATTAATATAAAATGGAAAAAATATCTTCAGATTTTAATTTCCATAAAAATATAATAGAGCATTAAATATTCTTCTTAAATATATCTTAAGTTCTTCGATACGGTCTCTCAGAATTGTTTTAATGGAATCATAAGTTCTAAAAAAAAGAAAATCGTGATTTCCCAAAAACTATGTTTATTGTGTTGTGACACTCTACTTGCCGATGTGCGATATGCAGGGTTATCGAGAAAATGCTAACAACCTCTTAGAGTTGACTTCTGTTAGTCCTAACAAACATTTTAAGATTTTTTTTTTATATGTTTGTGACTGACTTAGCACAACGACCATCTGATGTTAAAAGTCTCTTGTGCCTGTAATTTACTAATTCATATTTTTTATTACTTAGCTCGATGTAGATATACAAAACCCTATTCAAAGGGAGCGTAGCAGTCCAGTGTTGCCGCGGCGGGCGCTCTTAGTTCGGAGTAGGCATTGTCTTTTACTACGAGACACTTAAGAGTTTTAATCTAAATTCACCTTAAAATGTTTGTTAGGACTAGCAGAAGTCAAGCCTAAGAGGTTGTTAGTATTTTACCAATAACCCTGTATATACATATAGAATTATATAGATACAGATTAGTAATGTACTATACCTGCGGTGCCTTCTGTTGCGAGACTATAACAAACTTCTGTGGCGGCGGCGTAGAGGGCGCTGGTGATTGCGGCGCGGCTGATGCGCTTATCACTACATTACGGCTTGCTACCGTCTCTGTAACAATTTACACATTTATTAGAATTGACTTAGTATAATGTTTCATCGCTTATGCTCGCAATGTACCTAGGTCGTATAACCAGTTAAATAGAGGATATAGTCATAATATACCGAAACTTCGGATACCTAACTAGTTAAGTGTTTGAGAGAGACCCCGTAACAAAAGTGGTCTTTAATTGACATGTTAAGGCCAGGTTGTACCTACTTAAGACATTTTTTAAAATCTGTAACTCGAATAGAATTGAAAATTTAGCATATATATAAAATTATTTATATAAGGTTGAACATACTCTCCAGGAACGTACAAAGTCAAAAACGTGATTATGAACAATTTCTTCGATAAAAAGAAATGTCAAACATGACACCATATCGCTACTTAAATCAGGTAGAACTAAAAGATACTATCATGAAACTATGTGGAAGTTTTACCAATGGATAGAGCTTGTTATTTATTAGTAACGTTTGAAGGCACATTTTCTAATTTAGCTATAGTTTTTTAACAAGAAAAAGTAAACTACAAATCTAAAGATTCAAGCTCTCGCGCACGTCATTCAGTACCCGCCTAGGCGTCATCGAGGTAGGACGCGTGTCGTTTTCTCCAGCAAAATTCTCCCCGACGATTACGAGCTAGAAATATTTATAAACAGAATTATTATTAGCAGAATGGTGACACTGCAACATTTATGGTTATCCGCTGGCGTGAATCTTCCATCAGGCGAGTGTCTTGTAAGTCATTTCAAACCATGCCAAATAAAAAAAATACTTTCTCGATGGCATTGTTTTCACGCGACACAGTATAAAAAGTACAGTATGGTCACGCCCCAATTACTAACTGTGGGTGTCGTAAGAGGCAACTAAGGGAAAATACCGGAAAGTGAGCAGCAGTGCCCTCTAAGAAGCTACCTCCCTCCAGTAAAATATCTGTCGCCAAGCACTTAACGGTATGTGCCGCTATGAGTCCTCCAGAACCAGTAATTTTGCATGGTGGTAGGGGTAGGGTATTTTGCGAATGCCCGCCTGGCTAGCTACTACCCTCAAGTAGAAAATCTGTCGCCAAGCACGGTATGTGCCGCTATGAGTCCTCTAGAGCTAGTAATTTGGCATGGTGGTAGGGCATTTTGCGAATATCCGCCTGGCTAGCTACCACTATGTGTCAAGTAGAAAATCTGTCGCCAAGCACTTAACGCTATGTGCCGCTGTGTCCTCTAGAACCAGTTATTTGGCATGGTGGTAGGGCATTTTGTAAATACCCGCCTGGCTTGCTACCACTATGTGTCAAGTAGAAAATCTGTCGCCAAGCACTTAACGGTATGTGCCGCTATGAGTCCTCTAGAACCAATAATTTTGCATGGTGGTAGGGCATTTTGCAAATACCCGCCTGGCTTCCTACCACTATGTGTCAAGTAGAAAATCTGTCGCCAAGCACTTAACGGTATGTGCCGCTATGAGTCCTCCAGAACCAGTAATTTTGCATGGTGGTAGAGCAATTTGTGATTACCCGCCTGGCTAGCTACCACCCTCAAGTAGAAAATCTGTCGCCAAGCACTTAACGCTATGTGCCGCTATGTATCCTTAAGAACTAGTAGTTATGTATGGTGGTAGGGCAATTTGCGATTACAAGCCTGGCTAGCTACCTCCCTCAAGTAAAAAATCTGTCGCCAAGCACTTAACGGTATGTGCCGCTATGAGTCCTCCAGAACCAGTAATTTTGCATGGTGGTAGGGTATTTTGCGAATGCCCGCCTGGCTAGCTACTACCCTCAAGTAGAAAATCTGTCGCCAAGCACTTAACGCTATGTGCCGCTATGTATAGTGGTCTATGTGTCAAGTAGAAAATCTGTCGCCAAGCACTTAACGGTATGTGCCGCTATGAGTCCTCCAGAACCAGTAATTTTGCATGGTGGTAGTGTAACGAACCGCTGAGCGTCTCGTTCAGTCCACAAATATAGACGTAAATTTATTTATGAAAGACTATGTCGATTAAAAGCAGACGCTTATACAATTTTAGAATAATATAAATAAACTCTAACTACCATTCAAACCATTGGTTAGAAAAAGGTATCTATTAATGAGGTATCATTCAAAAGCTACGCAACCTTCATAAAATAATGCAAAAAGGCTAATAACAATGTATGGGAACAACTACTAAAGAGGACTTGTTCGAAAGACGCGACACTATACTAACTCTAGCGAGGCATTTGCCTAAAACACATGACGTCAACAGGGTGAGGCTGAAAGGAAGCCAAGATGAGGGCCTCTGATTGGTAGATAGGTTGTCTTCCACTTAGCTTCATTCCAAATTTGAATCAGTATGTGACGTCATCGGTAGTGAGGCTGAAATGAAGCCAAGATGAGTGCCTCTGATTGGTAGATAGGTTGCCTTCCACTTAGCTTCATTCCAAATTTAAATCAGTATGTGACGTCATCGGTAGTGAGGCTGAGATGAAGCCAAGTTGAGGGCTTCTGATTGGTGGATCAAATGACTTCGAGTTAGCCTCATTCTAGATTTGAATTTAAAATTGGAACAATAAATATCTTATTTCTGATTGGACGAAGAAAGGGGAGGGAGATCAGCTTCATGGCTTGTGATAGGTTAAAGCTGACCTCAAGTTGGCTTCATTCAAATAGTATAAATAGGGAACAAGCGCGCAGTTCAAATTAGTTTTCGTTATAAATTCGGAGTTTAAAGATCGGGAAGTAAACAGTGAAGTGAAAAGTGTTTTATAGTCTCTCCATATTGCCAGGCTTTCGCGGAATTTCGGATTCGTTTAGTTCGCGAGTTTACAGGCGTTATAGGCCGAGGCAAAGGGGAAAATTCAAAATTAATTAAAAGTGAAACTAGTGCGGTGCGTTCTAGTGCAATGAAAAATAATGGGATTACAGTGAGATACCGGATGTTAGAGAGTATTTACGTAAGTCATAGTTATTAAATTAGCTTAGAATTTTAGGGTGTTTTCTTTCAGGACAGCGTTCTGAAATTATTATGTTTTAACTAGGGAATTTAGGGTGTTCTCTTTCAGGTCAGATAAAATACCTCCAAGATACTAAATGAGATACTCTGTTAAAATACTGAAGCTATGGTTGATGAAATTAATCAATTGGCTTGAGACACATGCTCTTTGGGTTTCTCGCAGACTAAAAGACAGTTTAGAGATATCCAGGTCACTGGTTGATATTATCATCTGTATATCGCGACAGTTAATTAATATACAACAACTAACTTTTTACAAATCCTGAGACATAGATCTGTCTAATTATTACATCAGAGTATGCCAAATATAATCATTACCAAAAATAATTGGAAATTCAAATAAAACAAACAAACAGAAAATGTTTATCATGCAAAATAAAAGTAAGAGAGATAATAAATTAACATATAAAACAATATCTTAAAACTAAGCCTAAAGTTAAACGAAGCTCTAGCATTGTGTTCCAAACTCCACCGACACAAAATAACAAGGAGGGGTTAAAGCTAAAATGATAAACGGAGATCGTTGACTTAGTCACAAAGGGGCCCCTTAATCCGGCCGCCCAGATGGTCGAAAGCCCATGGGGTTATTCTAGCTTCATCCCCTACAATGTAAATAATCCATAGAATACCTACTAATCATAAAATATTTAATTTATATAATTTTCAGAGAATTTACACAATTACATAAGTTGCATTTCATACAGAATCTATGGAAACTATTTACATTTAGTTTTAAAAATATATTATCAACTTTATGACAGCATAAATATAACGTTTTATATTTCAGAGAAATCTTCTATCAGGTACAGTTGCAGTACATATGGAATCTATGCAAACTATTTACATTTAGTTTAAAATTATACATCCTTTATTACTACTCATCATTATTAATAATCTAATTTTATCTGATTTACTTTATTTTACAAACTTCAGTTGACGAAGCACGAAAATTTGTTATGTTCCTTAATTATTATAATATTAGTTGTCTTCAATTTACCTTCATCTCCCCTGAATACTTTAGATAATGGTTCTTAAGGTTTAGTTATTTTATGCAATGATGAATAACTGGGAATATAAGATAAATAAGGCCAATTAGTGATAGCTGAATTTTACAACTACTGACAAACTTAGTATAGAATCATAGAATAACTGACATGTGAATTTAGGGTAGAATTGTTAGTGACTGACAATGTTAGAATCTTATTAGGAATCTTCTTATTCTGCTATATTTATTTGTATACTAGGATGCGGATGTACTATAGTTCTGAACTTATAGGTATCTAGCATGTCTTAACGTCCCGAAAAGAATTTAGGTTACTACAACGGATCATAATGTATGGTTCTACCATTAGACTAGACGATCACACCTTGGCCAAAACTACTATCAGTCCAACACTCAAGAATAGGTAAAACTATTCATTTTTATTAATAATGAAACTATTCATTTAGATCGTTAATAATAATAATAAATAAATTCTACAAAATAAAATTAAAAAAATAAGATAGGTTTTACAATTTGGTCCACGTGACCAGGAATTCTAAATAATCACAAAAATAAAAAGAATTAAAAAAGAGATACTTAGGGATCTTTACAATTTGGTGCCGTGACCAGGATTCCTTACTTTGGTTTGCGTGACCAGAATTACCGGGATATTGTATCATATTGGTTAGATATTAGGATTATGGTTTAAGTGTTTGGACTAACCTTACGGGTGGCAGGAGATACTTTTAGTATCTTTTGCCACAATTTGTTGACGTGAAGAATGGACGGGAGCTAAGACTGGTAGATGCTTATATGATAGAACTTGCAGTAACTTATATTGAACAGTTCATGGATTGAATATTATAAAATTGATACTACTTATTATATAGATTGGTGTTGTCAGTGTGTAGAATTCAACTATCTGTAGGTTTTTAGACTTATTACTATTGCAATTTATCATAGAAAAACATAAGCATGAATATTAATAACAGAAGTTGTCATTTTAACATAGATGAAGTTCACCTAATAAACATAGCTAGGTAGCCATGTTAATAATAAATAAATGAAGGCTACACTAGAGCAATTGGAATAGATTAACTATACATTACATTTTTATTAGTATATTTTGATTTATGCATTCACATACAATTCCAGTCTTTTAGCGAATTTAAAAATCTGATATCATAGAGTGCTATAGGTATGTTTTCTGCAATGCATATGACTCTTAGTATAAATTGGAAATATCATCTTGTATGCAGCAGGGTTACTGAGTTGAGAAAAGTTCTGTTGTTTACACTGGATCATCAAGATAAATATTTATGTCTATATATTATATTCAATATTCCAAACTGTAGTAGGTAAATAACTTTAATGATATGAATAGGTTAATGAACATGATTGATTAGAAGTGCGATTTTATTATCATTTATTTATCCAAAATAATTTTGATATATAAGTAGTATATATCACAGGTTCCTAGGGTGTATGTAGTGAATAATGCATGATAGTAGTTGCGTGACCTTTAACAGCAGGATATTCTCCTTTGCCAGGTTGTTCAGTCAGTATGTTTCCACTAAATGAAACTAAATTCCATAAAGTAAAAACATTGTGATATTGCGCGTGGGCAATTCGTTAACCGTCAGTGTACTGTAGAATTATTGTGTAGAATAAGGCAGGTAAATTTTGTAGTGTTTACGCTGAACTGACATCAGAATCGATTACATTTGTAACCAGCCAAGAGCAGCGTAAATCGTCATTGTGTCTGTAAATGTGTGGACTAATCATTGAAGTGTGAGGAGATAATAATTTTGAATAATAAATGTTATAAACGCAGTTCTAGGTGACAATGGAAGGATTAAATTAATTTACGGTGAAAAATGTTACGGTGATACGGTGAACGGTCTTGGTATAGTTATCTACATACTTGAAAATTAAAACATTGTAGGAATATATTGTTATATTGATTACCATTTATTAGTTTTACCAAGTTGATCCAGTGCTTTTAAACATTGAGTAAAAATTAAAGACTGGGGGTCGAAGGTATCTGAGAAAGTTATTATTGTACATACAATCTTATTGTACTGTACTATTCATTAGTTTCGTTATGTAAGAATTTGTAAGAATAAAGAAAGTGGCATTTTTTTTAAAAGTTAGTGTATCATTTGTTTAGTACCAGATGACAAGATATTGATTAAGTTGGTAAACTTATTTTGAACATTTTCTCCCTGTGTTGAGAATCATAGGTTCATAACATCAGAAATGCGTTTTTTTAAGTAGTCTAATATAATAGGTGTTATAATAGCTTATTTAAATATTTGATTATCATAAACTTATGTAAGACATGACAGCACCAGGAACGTGAATCTGAGCTGGAGTCACAGGAACTTGTAGAGTTAGAATAGTGGTCCAACTTAGGCGCTTGAAAGAATCAGGGAAGTACCGGGATGTGGAAACCTGAAACTGAGAAAGGAAATATGTTAGTGTTAGGTTAAGGAGAGACTATAATGAAGGTTCATAGAATAGTGGAAAGGAAATTATATGTCTATACACATATATAAACATTGAATAGTGTCAGTAGCGACCTCTAGGTAAACAGAGTAAATTAAGGAAATTATAAAGTTAGTTATTTCATGCAGGTTTCTATATATACCAAGTTATCTATATAAAAATAGGATTCAAGTAGAAAAGCTACACGTTTCATATGAGGACAGTTATTATTTATATATATTAGTTATTGAAAAAAAAATTACTTTTCAGATTATTGAACGGGGGTCGAGATTAAAATATACTCCATAACATAAGCCTAGGTCATGGTTAGAATGTATGATTCCTTGAGCTCTGCATTATTAGCCGTGGTGATGATGATTGATGATGAAGTAGATCTATACATACTAAAACTAATTCAAATCTGTTTAGTCATTTCAAAGTGAAGGTGTAGCAAATTAACAAATTCACTACCAAACTTTCACAATTATCGTATAAATTCTAAATACCTACTATATTAAATCCAGTAGTGTCCCATCAAGTAGTGTGCTATGATATCTAAATTTAATTCAAGATTTTAATTTTGTTACATTTGCAATAATGCCTGCTATGCGGATTACATTACAAAATCACTAATGTACGATAGGAAAAATTTAAGTCATGTGCAGGATTTGAACCCGCGTCCATCCACCCCTTGAGCCGGGGTATGCTCTAAATTCAAGATGTTATCAGGTGTTAGATCAACATAAGTGTGTATGTGAACCAACACAATAAGCAGATCTTTACAAAGCTGTATTCTAGATTATGGGATAAGATGAATATCTGAACTAATTAAAATTATTTTATTCTGGGGTCGAACAGAATAAACACAAAATTTCTGAAAGTAGTTGAAAGTAGGTTATATATATTTGTTGAGATGGTATGTGTTCTTTGTTTTTAAATATACTGAACAAAATTGTGAATGAGATTGATATTAAAATTGAAAGCTTGGGTTTTCCTATAGGCAGATACCTACCTTGTAGATGAGTAATGTTGTGACATTAGGAGAAATGACTTTGGTTTTCCTAGGTTGCAGTGTTTTTGATTCAATAAAAGTATAGTTATAAGTATAGCTTAACATCAAACAAGTTGTTTGCTTGTGTACCATCTTGTTGCATATTATATACATCTATTTAGGTAATAACCACTTTTAGTATGTACATAGAGTTCTTACTAATTATTTAATCTATGAAGTATGCAGATACTCACTATAGACTGTTAATTTTTATAGTAACATATTTAGTATAAAATGATTATAGTAACATACTTGTGGAGAGAAATAACAAAGATTATTTAGGGAACCTA
This sequence comes from Plagodis pulveraria, assembly GCA_963890685.1. Classification (NCBI taxonomy): domain Eukaryota; kingdom Metazoa; phylum Arthropoda; class Insecta; order Lepidoptera; family Geometridae; genus Plagodis; species Plagodis pulveraria. The sequence goes on from OY982950.1 coordinate 12,178,761, forward strand.
TAATAGATTAATAATTATCACTGTTGTGGGGTCGGAACAATGTATCTTCTCTATCAACATAGACAAAAATCTATTTATGTATGTACATATTAAAACCATGTTGTCATTAACAGCGCGGGATAATGCAGGAATTTATTGAAAATATCACCAGCTTCAAAATTATTCGTGCCATGAAGCTCAATAGGGAATGAAACAAGTCAAACATTTATAGGTCATTAATTCTGAACCAAGTAGGTATATAGTAGAACTAAAGCATTATAGGATACTAAGGATGGGGGGTCGTGAAATTATTTTAGTGTGAATTAAGTTAGCTGGTTATAAGGAAATTGACATCAACTTGAAAGAATTTATGAAATAATGCTGGTATAATATATTAAAATTAATCAAGTGTAACATTATCTATCAAACAAAACAAGTTAAAAGTTTACAAGTACCTTTAGAATCCAAAATTAAATTTCTTGATCAACCATAATGTGATGAGTGGAGCATGTTTGTAATGTACAGCGGTGAATACCAGGCAGGGCATAATTATGTATCGGTCTTTTTCATTATTCCGGTGAGGCATGGTTGCATACCATTTATGTGTGTTTTTTATAAAAAGCTTTGAGAAAACATTTCATCGTCTTCATATTCCTGTAATAATAAAATTGTAGATTAGTACATAGGTATTTACAAGTTTATATTGTAAAAGTCTCTTATATCTATGTTGGTAGATCTCTTAGGTTGTGAGCTGTCTTGGTGGATATCATTGCAGATTTCAGTTATCTGGGCAGTGGAGTATTAATGTTACTGTGATAGATTTTATTAGCACCATGAGTAAATGTTTGTATGATGGGGAGATCTAGGCATGACACATAGGTATTTTATAATTGTAACAAGTACTACAATAGTATTGAACAGATAGAGATATAGCTCACCTTCAAACAGGTTATCTTGTTAGTTTTGTGAATTTCACTAATGTAATGTATCATCAGTAGTTCTCAATAAGCAATTATATTTAATCAATAAATGCCCAAATTCGGTTGCGTGACGCACTGAACTTAGCGAGGAACATTTTTGGCGCTAAAAAAATAGACGCTATCAGCCAAAACAGACGCGACACTAAATTTAAAATATTCAAATTTCGAACATTATTTTTTCGGCGTGCTTATCATACGGGTTCAGTAAACGGAATTTCGGAGAAAATAATGCACTAATTCTAATCACGGATGTAATACAATAATAATTAATAAATAACATTGCTTACCAAGAATTAGGTTACCGGCGTTTCTTCCTCTTTGATGACTTAAACACTCTCTTTAGAGTATAGTTCTATCTTTCGATCGACGACTGTGTAGGGCATTATGATGACCTTTTATTTCACTTAACAACGATGTTTACACTTGTAATTATAAGACTTAATTTCGAACTTTTCTTCGGCAACAAACAAAACATTCTCAAACAAATGCATTCAATACCAGTGTTGCCAGAGCGCGTGTATCAAAAGTAACGTACAACAAGTCGAAATTCAAAGAAAAACCAGCCAAGTGCGAGTCGGACGCGAACGTTCCGTACAACTGAATGATATATTAGGGTTATATTTTCTGCTTCTAGACCTTATCCCAAGCTAGATAGTGTCAGACCAACATCTATTTTTATTCCTTACTTCCTATTTTGTTATTTTGCTTGTCATTTTATTAATAACACATTTCTGCTACATACTACTGCTTCGATGTAGAATATCCAAAATCGCCAATGATAGACGCCTATTTTTTTTTATATGGAACTGAAACTTTTTCTATAAAACGGTACATATTTCAAAAATGTATTTATAAAGTCAATGAAAATAAAATTTGTGTCTATAGCATTAGTCATATACTTTGAAACTCACTCATCAAAATTTGGATAAAACCATAAAGAGAATACTAGTTGTTTTTTTTTATTAAAAACTGTCAAGAAGCAAATTAGGTCTAAAACAAAAGTAGTTGATGTCTATTTATACATAAAATTACTAACTTATTCTAGCAGGATCACGTAATTCTTAGAAGGAATCCATTATCGAAACATTAATATGTTTGAATGTCATGTTATGTCAAGGCACGGTGCCATAATGCGTCAGTCTAGTAAACGTTAAGCCGTTTTTTTTTGTTTTCTTAGTCTATAATTGACATATAACCTCAAAAGGAGTAACGATTAAGTAAAAAATTCTAAATTAGTTCGGCAAAGTAACGAAACGATATTAAAGTGGCAACATTATTCATGATTAGTCATTAGATATTATTATTGTCACATAGATGGCGCGAATTTCATCACAGTCAGGTAGGAGACGCAGTGTTGCCATCTTTAAGGTTTGTTCCCGAGAAGAAAAAAAAACTTCAAATACGTTTTGTTTTTTTTTCGACGCTATAGAACAATAAAATTTCTTTGAAACGATAGTAATTAACTTAAGTATGCAATGTTATTGTAGGTTTGGAACTTATATACGGAAAGCACGTAACTTGTAATCCTTAATTGAATTTTAGTCACATATTTATAAATGCTTAATATTATGTATTTACGTAGGTAGTATTATTTAAGATATTATTTAAGTCTATGATCTTTCGATCTTCTTGATGGTGATTATAACTGGGGAACGAGGCGATAACAGAGTAGAGCGCTGCGGACTACTTGCGCAACTACTGTAAGTATAGAATTCGGTAAATTTTATTTTTATTGCAGGCACGGCCAAGCTGGAGAACACGATTTCAGGAGTTGTTCATATTAGTGTTCATAAAATAAAAATATTTATATACATTATATCTATGTAGATTATGTATGATATTATGTAGATTTGATGATTTACAAATAGTGTGCGACTGGAGTTTGGACCAATGAAACAAATAAAATACGGAAAAATAAAAATCTGAAAGGAACACAATGCTAATCAAAAACAAAACCTACTACAAATATAAAATTTAAGAACATAATAAAATATTTATAAAAAAAAAAAATAACTTATCTATGCGAAGTACAGAACAAGTTGAGTTTATCGAAGAGAAACAAATCTAGGATCAACACGGATACTTTAGAAATACATTTTCGAATTATATATGGGGTGAGGGCAGACTCGTCTAAAGTCTTTGTCACGACGCGACGCTAGGTTTTCACACGCCAGAACACATATTCATAAATAGGAACTTTTAATTCGTCATCAAATTTATGGGTTTGAACAAATTGTTATAATCTTTAAAATTCTATATGCATTCTTGACCCTGGGAATAAAATTAATTGGCAGTTAACTAATCTGTGATTTTATGGCTGTTGTAGGATATTATATTACCTTAGATTGTGGTTTGAGGAGACAGAGTACAATTTGTACTGTGTTTTCTGAGACTAAAACATGTTCAATTGTTAAAAAAAAAAAAAAAAAAACATATATAATATGTAGCAATATGAAAAAATATATATATTGATTAATGATTGAATTGAAAATTGGGATAAATTGTTATGAGGAAATTTTCTGCCATTTGTCTATTAATTGATTGGGTTCGAATCGGTTCGAAATCAAATGGTTGATTTCATGATTAAACAAAAGGGGGTCGCGGTGTAAATAATTAAGATCAACGTGTAGTTTGTGTTCTTATTGCCTACGTATAGCTTGTTGGATTTTTAAGTAGCGTGATAGCGAATGGTAGATTGAGGGTATGGGAGTTTATAAACGAGGAGCGTAAGATGTGGAGTGCTTACTTATTATACATATAACATTATGTATAATAAGTATGCATCAACAAAGTTTTACAAAGTAAGAAGGGCTTAGGAGTTTAACACGCTAGTGGGCATGAGACGGCTTATTCGTGTTTGAATTTGAACTGGTTAGTCTTAGGTTTCGACTAACTGACACTCAACACTGATTTCAATGAAGGGGTAACTTTGGTGTTAGGTTAAGTCTGATGACAATATTATACATCAGCAGAAGCTGATTTCATTGGAGTCCGCACTGCACAAGAGGCTAACATCTAAATCTCGGCAACTACACACGCTCCCTGTCGAAAATAGGCCTTGTTATGATGTTCACGTCTGGGTGTGGTGTTGCGGCTATGGCCAATTATCATCTTTCTGCTATTAACGGGATTAGTGAGGACAGGGGTGATGTAGCTGTGATTCTTGGTAAACGAAAAGTTGGTTTGGTTGGGAAGCAGCTTCATTATATTATTAGGATCAAAGCGGAGGTCACGTACCGGTTTGCTCGTCTGAGCATAATTCCCTTGTGGTAAGTGATTCTATGTCATAGACAAAGCATTATAAAGCCCAGATTGGAGCACACGCAATGTATATTTTTGGTTCGGTTTAAAAGACACACCACATAATGTAGGGCAACATATACATTCGATTGTTTGAATTCAAATACTAATAATGCTAAAACTACACAATGGAGTATTTTTGAATTTAGATGTTTATTGACGATCTATATTTGTGAACAATTTATAAAGGTTGAAAAATTTCCTCCAGTATATTATTAGGTCCTTCGCAAATTTATTCAGGGGTCGGCTGTAACGAACCGCTGAGCGTCTCGTTCAGTCCACAAATATAGACGTAAATTTATTTATGAAAGACTATGTCGATTAAAAGCAGACGCTTATACAATTTTAGAATAATATAAATAAACTCTAACTACCATTCAAACCATTGGTTAGAAAAAGGTATCTATTAATGAGGTATCATTCAAAAGCTACGCAACCTTCATAAAATAATGCAAAAAGGCTAATAACAATGTATGGGAACAACTACTAAAGAGGACTTGTTCGAAAGACGCGACACTATACTAACTCTAGCGAGGCATTTGCCTAAAACACATGACGTCAACAGGGTGAGGCTGAAAGGAAGCCAAGATGAGGGCCTCTGATTGGTAGATAGGTTGTCTTCCACTTAGCTTCATTCCAAATTTGAATCAGTATGTGACGTCATCGGTAGTGAGGCTGAAATGAAGCCAAGATGAGTGCCTCTGATTGGTAGATAGGTTGCCTTCCACTTAGCTTCATTCCAAATTTAAATCAGTATGTGACGTCATCGGTAGTGAGGCTGAGATGAAGCCAAGTTGAGGGCTTCTGATTGGTGGATCAAATGACTTCGAGTTAGCCTCATTCTAGATTTGAATTTAAAATTGGAACAATAAATATCTTATTTCTGATTGGACGAAGAAAGGGGAGGGAGATCAGCTTCATGGCTTGTGATAGGTTAAAGCTGACCTCAAGTTGGCTTCATTCAAATAGTATAAATAGGGAACAAGCGCGCAGTTCAAATTAGTTTTCGTTATAAATTCGGAGTTTAAAGATCGGGAAGTAAACAGTGAAGTGAAAAGTGTTTTATAGTCTCTCCATATTGCCAGGCTTTCGCGGAATTTCGGATTCGTTTAGTTCGCGAGTTTACAGGCGTTATAGGCCGAGGCAAAGGGGAAAATTCAAAATTAATTAAAAGTGAAACTAGTGCGGTGAGTTAGTTAGAGTGCAGTGAAAAATAATGGGATTACAGTGAGATACCGGATGTTAGAGAGTATTTACGTAAGTCATAGTTATTAAATTAGCTTAGAATTTTAGGGTGTTTTCTTTCAGGACAGCGTTCTGAAATTATTATGTTTTAACTAGGGAATTTAGGGTGTTCTCTTTCAGGTCAGATAAAATACCTCCAAGATACTAAATGAGATACTCTGTTAAAATACTGAAGCTATGGTTGATGAAATTAATCAATTGGCTTGCGACACATGCTCTTTGGGTTTCTCGCAGACTAAAAGACAGTTTAGAGATATCCAGGTCACTGGTTGATATTATCATCTGTATATCGCGACAGTTAATTAATATACAACAACTAACTTTTTACAAATCCTGAGACATAGATCTGTCTAATTATTACATCAGAGTATGCCAAATATAATCATTACCAAAAATAATTGGAAATTCAAATAAAACAAACAAACAGAAAATGTTTATCATGCAAAATAAAAGTAAGAGAGATAATAAATTAACATATAAAACAATATCTTAAAACTAAGCCTAAAGTTAAACGAAGCTCTAGCATTGTGTTCCAAACTCCACCGACACAAAATAACAAGGAGGGGTTAAAGCTAAAATGATAAACGGAGATCGTTGACTTAGTCACAAAGGGGCCCCTTAATCCGGCCGCCCAGATGGTCGAAAGCCCATGGGGTTATTCTAGCTTCATCCCCTACAATGTAAATAATCCATAGAACACCTACTAATCATAAAATATTTAATTTATATAATTTTCAGAGAATTTACACAATTACATAAGTTGCATTTCATACAGAATCTATGGAAACTATTTACATTTAGTTTTAAAAATATATTATCAACTTTATGACAGCATAAATATAACGTTTTATATTTCAGAGAAATCTTCTATCAGGTACAGTTGCAGTACATATGGAATCTATGCAAACTATTTACATTTAGTTTAAAATTATACATCCTTTATTACTACTCATCATTATTAATAATCTAATTTTATCTGATTTACTTTATTTTACAAACTTCAGTTGACGAAGCACGAAAATTTGTTATGTTCCTTAATTATTATAATATTAGTTGTCTTCAATTTACCTTCATCTCCCCTGAATACTTTAGATAATGGTTCTTAAGGTTTAGTTATTTTATGCAATGATGAATAACTGGGAATATAAGATAAATAAGGCCAATTAGTGATAGCTGAATTTTACAACTACTGACAAACTTAGTATAGAATCATAGAATAACTGACATGTGAATTTAGGGTAGAATTGTTAGTGACTGACAATGTTAGAATCTTATTAGGAATCTTCTTATTCTGCTATATTTATTTGTATACTAGGATGCGGATGTACTATAGTTCTGAACTTATAGGTATCTAGCATGTCTTAACGTCCCGAAAAGAATTTAGGTTACTACAACGGATCATAATGTATGGTTCTACCATTAGACTAGACGATCACACCTTGGCCAAAACTACTATCAGTCCAACACTCAAGAATAGGTAAAACTATTCATTTTTATTAATAATGAAACTATTCATTTAGCCTTAATAATAATAATTTAAAAAAAATAAGATAGGGCTTTTACATTTTGCTGTACCGTGACCAGCATTACCAAGATATAGGATACAATAGGCTAAGTAGGGTTATTACAGTAGAGCAATTTGCGATTACCCGCCTGGCTAGCTACCACCCTCAAGTAGAAAATCTGTCGCCAAGTACTTAACGCTATGTGCCGCTATGTATCCTTGAGAACTAGTAGTTGTGCATGGTGGTAGGGCAATTTGCGATTACCAGCCTGGCTAGCTACCTCCCTCAAGTAAAAAATCTGTCGCCAAGCACTTAACGGTATGTGCCGCTATGAGTCCTCTAGAACTAGTAATTTGCATGGTGGTAGGGCATTTTGAAAAAACCCGCCTGGCTAGCTACCTCCCTCAAGTAAAAAATCTGTCACCAAGCACTTAACGCTATGTGTCGCTATGTATCCTTGAGAACCAGTAATTTTGCATGGTGGTAGGGCATTTTATAAATACCCGCCTGGCTTGCTACCACGTTGTGTCAAGTAGAAAATCTGTCGCCAAGCACTTAACGCTATGTGCCGCTATGTATCCTTGAGAACTAGTAGTTGTGCATTGTGGTAGGGCAATTTGCGATTACCAGCCTGGCTAGCTACCTCCCTCAAGTAAAAAATCTGTCGCCAAGCACTTAACGGTATGTGCCGCTATGAGTCCTCTAGAACTAGTAATTTGCATGGTGGTAGGGCATTTTGAGAAAACCCGCCTGGCTAGCTACCTACCTCAAGTAAAAAGTCTGTCGCCAAGCACTTAACGCTATTTGCCGCTATGTATCCTTGAGAACCAGTAATTTTGCATGGTGGTAGGGCATTTTTTAAATACCCGCCTGGCTTGCTACCACGATGTGTCAAGTAGAAAATCTGTCGCCAAGCACTTAACGGTATGTGCCGCTATGAGTCCTCTAGAACCAATAATTTTGCATGGTGGTAGGGCATTTTGCAAATACCCGCCTGGCTTCCTACCACTATGTGTCAAGTAGAAAATCTGTCGCCAAGCACTTAACGGTATGTGTAGCTGTGAGTTTTCCAGAACCAGTAATTTTGCATGGTAGTAGAGCAATTTGAGATTACCCGCCTGGCTAGCTACCTAACCCTCAAGTAGAAAATCTGTAGCCAAGCACTTAACGGTATGTGCCGCTATGTGTTCTCTAGATAGAACCAGTAATTTGGCATTTTGCGAATACCCGCCTGGCTAGCTACTACCTTCAAGTAGAAAATCTGTCGCCAAGCACTTAACGGTATGTATTTTAATAGTAATATTTAAAGGTTATCAACTGTGTTAGTTGCACTATAAGGGAATAGTCACAAGAATATAATAATTGAGTACTGGATTTAGTAGCAGATACCTAAAGTAGATCAACTGTTTTTAGTTCACTATGAAGCTGATAGCGTGCGGCTGGGGACATCGACATGACGAGCGCTGTGCATCTAAAGCGCAGCGCCGCGTAGTGTCCATAGCCTGCAACTCTTGCACGCTAAATTTGCCTACTGTGCAAGTACAAGACGGCCTTAAAGGGGCAAAAAATTTAAGTATTTTTACACAAAAACCAAAAAATTCTCTCTACTAATTGAGCTGCACATCCAACATGCAAGCGACCAAAAAAATTTTTCTGAATGATTGAAGACCACGCAAATTCGCTCGGCATATGGGTTATTTAAATTTCCGACTGAAGGCAGTCTCAGCTCAGCAACAGACTGACTGAAGATTATCCAAACTAGCTCGACGAAATGATTGTATTAGTTTAGAGTTGCGCTTTTTTTCTTTATTTATAGCTGAGGTTGGCCTTTGACCACCATCTCCCCTGATGGTAATTGATGAAGTGGGCGAGATGTTATTCAGGCTAACCTAGAATTACTGGCTCTCAAGGACAGTTGCTGGAACACACCGTTAGATGCTTCGCGACAGATTTTCTACTTGTTTGGTAGCTAGCCAGGCAGCACAGTTGTAGCACATGAATAATTAACCGTACAGAAGCTGCAGCAGTGGAAGCTTTCCTCCAAAGTCCAAAAATCTAACCTTTTTTCATAGGGCTGTCACAAGTACATGGAAAATGAAAAACTGGGCAAGTGCGGATTGGGATTCAGCAATCAGCACATACGAGCAAATGAATGGATAGAATGATGGGCAGACATGACAAATGTCGAAGTGACAGTTGATGACATATTCCTAGATTTTAGTTTCATATTTGTATACCAAATATACTAAAAATTACTGCGCTATAGATCTTAGATGTGACAGATGTCATATTGACACTTGTAATATATCTCGATTTTCAGTTCATTGAATGTTTGGGTTGCAAATATTCTAAAAAATAATAGGAAAATGCCTTTATAGCAGCTCTCAAAGTGACACATGACGACAAATTTACCAATTTAGTGTTTATATGTAGGTAGTGATCAAAATCTATTTTGATTTTTCTTTTATACTTCTTGATCTTAATTTCATAAAAATTACATATTCAGAATAACGACGTCCATAACAACCTAGATATCGATTTTCAGACAAACTTTTTCTCTTGGCAGACGTCATCGAAAAACCAATTCCAAATTCGTAATATGGACGTCCAGAACTACCTAAATATCGATTTTCAGACAAATCGGAGTAACTATTTTCACTTGGCAGGCGTCATCGAAAAAAAGGTCCGTATTCGGAATGAGGACGTCCAGAACAACCTAGACATCGATTTTCAGCCAAATTGGTAACTTTTTACACTTGGCAGACGTCATCGAAAAACAAATTTAAATTCGTAATATGGACGTCCAGAACTACCTAGATATCGATTTTCAGCCAAATTGGAGTAACTTTTTCACTTGGCAGACGTTATCGGGAAACAAATTCCTAATTCGTAATATGGACGTCCAGAACTACCTAGATATCAATTTTCAGCCAAATAGTAGTAACTTTTTTCACTTGGTAGACGTCATCGAAAATAAAAGTTCCAAATTCGGAATGAGGACCTCCAAAACAACCTAGATATCGATTTTCAGCCAAATCGGAGTAACTTTTTTCACATGGCAGACGTCATCGAAAAAAGTTCTGAATTCGGAATGAGGACGTCCAGATCAACGTAGATATCGATTTTCAGCCAAATCAGAAGAACTTTTTCACTTGGCAGACGTCATCGAAACAAAAGTTACGAATTTGGAATGAGGACATCCAGAACAACCTAGATTTTTATTTTCAGCCAAATTGGAGCAACTTTCTTCAGTTGGCAGACGACATTGTTATGCAGTATTAACCTATATCAAAATACCTAATAATACATGTATCACAAAAAGTTCAAAACTCGGTGGCGGAAGCAGTGCAATTCGTGACTTGTAACGAAATGCATCACAGATGTTATTGGCAGAGGTTAGTCCGATTAACATCAGGTGGGCCTCGAGCTTGTTCTGTCACAATAACATAAATAAAGTAACAAAAACTCCTTGTCTGGTTCTATTATGGTTTTACAATCCAATATTAATACTGTGATAAATCAAACTACATAATCGTCTACGTCGTATTGCTCTGTGGCACACCTTAACTTTGTCCCCAGGCTGAGCTGGTTCAATCCGGTTTTGTACCCGAGCGGATGCCCCTGTGACGCCCGCGCGTCTTGTCGCGACAAGGTGCACACATATAGCTGTGTGTGTAGTGGTGAAGCTTTCCTTCTGTACGGTTATTTATTCATGTGGTTGTATGCTGACTGAACACCACCCAAACATGCTCGACAATAGTATCGAGGGGAGAAAACGATCTATTTCTGTTCGAGAGTTTGTTTAAGCCCGACGCGTAGCGGAGGGCTTAAAGGCAACTCGAGAATAGAAATAGAACTTTCTCCCGAGTGATACATAGTGCTTTATACTACACCTACGAGGAAAATAAAATCATTATACGTTTTCTCGTACTTACCTCGAGACTTCTCAGGCAGTAAGTTCTTTATGACTTCTTGAGCTGCATTTCTTATTTCTGGTGTCTGGCGTCATCATTATAAAATCGTCACTTTCACTATCAGATGACATTTTGGAAAATTATTGAGAATAATTAACAGCGTACAGTTAAAATATCGATTTAATAAAAAACAAAATTTAACCAAACATAACAAATTGCCGCGCCTTATTCTCGTAGTGCAAAAATAGGTTGCCAACCTCCTTTCATTGAAAATCGAGTACAAATAAAAATCACACTCTTTTGATATAAAATAATTATTTGATATTAAACCTTTTTGAGATTGAATTATTTTATGTAAGCAGCTAACTGCTACGGAGTGAAGGAATGAAAATCCATATAACTTTCCACGCCGTACATTTATAAGGGAGAAATGATGAACTTTATAACATGTTTTTGAACGACTAATGTGACGTTTTATGAGTGGGTGTGGTATAAACGTATATTGTATTATTTAAAAATCTGCTCACCAATAGTCTTGGCAGTGAGAGTTGGTTGGGAGGGCGCGAGAGAAGGCGTCGAGGGCACGAGTGGAGGCGTGCAAGTGACCACCGCCACAGCGCCGCCGCTGCCGCTGGCCGAAGGAGACTGACGGAGCTTCACAACTGCTTGTTGCAAACTCGGCCCCAAGTAACCATAGTCACGTCTATTGGAAACAGTGGAAAAAAATCATTTAACTGTTACATTAATAATTATGGTTAATGAAATCAATGTATCGCACTGGGAGGACGTCATTTGAATGTGAACTATCAGTTTTTACCTTGCTTTATCACAATGAAGGACAAGGTAGTTAGTGAAATTAAAATTTAGCCTGAGTTATAAATAAAAACTGGTATCTTAGTGTGCAATCTTTTTCACCTTGTTAGTTAACTGTTGATCACTATGGTCATGGGTGGTAAACCGGATGAACCTAGAATGTCTGACTCTCAAGGACAGCTGCTGGAATATACCTGCTCGGCGACAAACTTTCCACATGAGGATGTTACTTAATACTGTGGAAGTACGCGAAATAAACTAGCCGAGCAGTAGCTGTACGTCTGCTAACTGTCTTATCTTACGAACTGCGTATGCAGCAGAACTAAGTCTTCCAGATAGTTCATGTATATGATCCTGCTGTAAAATGGATTCAATTTTGATTCCCAGGAAGATTGTCGTATTGTCAATAAATAATTTATCTAGGCCAAACTTAATGTTTGCTTCAAGATAAGTAACATTTGGTATAGGAAACTTTAAAAACTTATTTAAGAGAAGATTATTAGCCGTGAAACATTTAGGGATCATAGATAACACATTTTCACAACTAACGTGAGTTGACATAATTATTTACTGAATATACCGGCTAGCACTCACGGTGTTGATAATGAGCATCTTTACTGCTCAAACACCGGTCGGAGATTACGACCAAACACCGTGAGTGCTAGCCGGTATATTCAGTAAATAGATAACACATTGTTTACTTGAATTTATTTAAACATTGCCACTGGGCTATCACTGCTTTGTGGTTGCCGCTACGATGCTAATGCCGCTCGTCTAACATCCGCCAACGCAGCGGTATCAACTTAGTGGGAATTGGAGCCGTATCAAATTATGATCAGTTAATTAATCAATTAACAAAGAACTCGGAAAAATGTATGAGACATGCAACCGTAACAAACATGTTTTGGTACTAAATCAAAAAGGTTGATACATGACGCGGCGTGGAAGAAGGATAGGGGCCGCAACTAAATGCTCATTTACACAAGAAGAGCTTCTGCAACGCGAGCGGCAACAAATCGTCAGCGATTATCCTACGAGACATTAACATATGTTTCACCGCATGGTGGAAGGGCATTTTGCGAATGCCCGCCTGGCTAGCGACCACCCTCAAGTAGAAAATCTGTCGCCAAGCACCTAACGGTGTGTTCCGGCAGCAGTCCTTGAGAGCCAGTGAAATAACAGGCAAAAAATGAGACTTAACAGGTATGTCTCAAGGTGATGGGCGCAGTGCAGTTCGTCACTTGTGATGAAATGCATCTGTTATAGGCAGAGGATACCGCTTAACATCAGGTGGGCCTCGCGCTTGTTCCTTCACAATAACATAAAAAAACTCTCGATACGAATTTCGCCTGCATTTGCTCTGTTGTTGTTTAAACTAGGATAAAACAGAGTGTCAAAGGAGAGTCGCTTCTGTTAAAATGAGTACACTACATGTCTCGAATACGAGCCGTTGTCTAATAAGAGCGTTAAGGGTGAACTGGCCGGACGGTTCTCCATACAAACGCCGTTGGGTTATCACTTCCTTATTTGAGGTTTTAGGTCCAAAATAAAGCATAATACCGATTGATCTCGTCATTATCTAGGCTTGTATGATGCCAAAATTTTAAAAAGATAATTAAGTTGTAAGTTATGAGCGTCGAAAACTTTATATGAAAATGTTTCGAGGCTCATAATTCTCAGGTTAATTATTTTATTAAAATTTCGCCATCATACAAGCCTAGATAATGACGAGATCAATCGGTATTATGCTTTATTTTGGACCTAAATCCTCAAATAAGGAAGTGATCACCCAACGGCGTTTGTATGGAGAACCGTCCGGCCAGTTCACCCTTAAGAATAACAATTGTAGATGCAAGATTGGAACGATTCGCCATTTACTTTACGAGACTAGATACGAGACTCCCCATTCGCGACCTGTCTAGACTCTAGACCAATCATTTTCTAGACTCTAGACCAATCATTTTATAAACTCTAGACCAATCATTTTCTAGACTCTAGAGCAGTGGTTCCGAACTTCGGGGTAATTACCCCCGCGGGGGTAAAACAGTGATCTATGGGGGTAACAGAAGTGGTACTTATAAAAGTTGAATAGACAGAAAAAGATTATGATTTTGTTTCAAATAAAATTATAGTAGCTAGGAACTAGTAGGTAAGCGGCATGGCACTCCCTCGCGTTCATAAAAGCGGTGAGGTTCGGGGCGAGGCTGTACATGTGGGTACCGTTTGCTACCACTTATAGATGTGAGAGCGGCTTCTCAACTCTGGTAACATTAAAAACAAAGGCCCGAAACCGTCTGAACGTGGAGCATCATATGAGATGCGCGTTCAGTGTAACTAAACCTAATATTAAAAAACTTGCGGTTTTAAAACAATATCAACCTTCACACCAACTAAATGAAGACTGTGATGTGAAAAAAAAAAAAATTAGTATCAAAGTGTATTTTTTATGATTAAAGATATTTTTACTTGCTTGTATAGTTGCTTGAAATAATTTTGATTTAGGGCCAAAATCAGTTTATCTAACAGGCCATAGGGGTAACAATTCGGAAAAGGTTAGGAACCAATGCTCTAGAGACATAATCCAGGAAAAAAATGGAGAATTGCATGCCGGCTATCCTCTTAACGAGATGGCAAGTTAACACATGCGGGTAGAGAATAGGTACTGACTTGTAGTCGTCCGGATGGTCCGGCGGATGACGCAAATGGCGCACGACGGGAGCGAGCACCTTCAGCAGCTGATGCTTGAGATTGCCGGCGGCGAGGCGGTCCGCGCCGCCAATGCCGCTCAGAGCCCCTTCCAGCCGCTCGCCCAGCCATCGCACTCGCGGCAATATGAACACCTGCACACAATATATTACATTATTTTGCTCAAACATGCGCGGAAATATTGCCATAGTTTTAACCATGGCAATATTTCCGCGCATTGCCAAACCCATTGCTGGCGCGTTTCTTGAATTTTGAACAAAAAGACGAAGAAAGTCGTGCTGGGGGTCATTTGAATTTAGATCTCTTTCATCAATCTTGGTACAAATAGTCACATATACATTTAAATTTCGGCAGAGGCGGTGAAAATTATAATTTTCTCATATTGTGGTGTTTTCCCTTAGTGGTGACTAACTTATTTTTTTACAAAACCCACGGGAAGAAATCACTCTACGGGGGTCTACACATAATTCATTAAGTAAGTGAAGTGAATATAGAGTTAACTATAGATATGGTATGAATTAATACAACATAATATAGTTTACGTACGCATATATTATTTGAAGTTCAGAATCTATTCTAATTGTATCATATAAAAACAATACAAAATTCAGTATAGTAGTAGTTAATGTACAGAAATGACCTCATTTCAGTACAGTAAATAACATTTATTTAATATTTACACAGACTCGGAATATTGTGTTAAAAATGTCGGCGGTTTGCAGAACACAAGCATTTTGTGGACAATATTTATGTTCAAATCTTGGAAAAACTCAATTCAAGTTTTACATCTTTGCAAAGTGTCGTACCGGAACATTTTCTTTATTTAAAGGCTACATTCCCGTGTCATAGTGAATCTATTACTTAATATGTCATGCGGAATATATGAAGGAAATACTATATCAATATTTATTTATTTATTTATTTATTTACTTAATAGGAAAACCAACAGCATTTTACGCTAAACATGTACGATAAACTAGCATTAGAAAGCCAATTACAGGTTCTCACGAATAGATAGTGAATATAGCTAATATAAACACTTACATAAGCTTAACATAAACACTGATAAAGAAATAGGTTACAAAGTGATATAAATTATGCACAATCCGTTAAGAAAAATTTGTTGCTCAGCTGTCGCCTTGCTGAGGAAGCGCTGGTACAAAAGAGGTCAAGGTCAATACGCTTGCTTAGTTTGTTAAAGTTGTTACTCGCTCGCAATAAGTATATATTCCATCGGAACGCACGATATTTACGAAAATTACGTATTTGAGAGGTAACAAGCGGGCTGGCATTCGAGAAATGCCCTACCACCATGCCAAGAAGCTCAATCTAAAGCCCATGTCTAGATTCGAGCCAAGGGCCTACTGCGCGACGGTTTTCCACAGGGCGCTCACTGCTATAATATCTCTACAGTTAACCATCGGTCTTATTTCTGCCGCTCACTTCATACATACTTTATCCATTCAAATCTAACCCTCTTGAAAAAAACACGCAGTGAAATTCTGCCTAGTAAACGACCTTGGCTAACCTAAAATTACTGGCTCTCAAGGACAGCTGACGGAACACATCGTCAGGTGCTTGACGACAGATATCCAACTTGAGGGTGGTAGCTAACTAGACAGGTATTCGTAAGTTGACCTACCATCATGCAAACCTAACCTTGATCACCTGTTTAGTCACGCTTTGCTGAAATGTGAGAATATATTTTTTTTTATGCCTGATAGGTTAGCCTTTGACCACTATCTCACCTGATGGTAAGTGATGATGTGGTCGAAGATGTTGTTCAGGCTAACCTAGAAGTACTGGCTCTCAAGGACAGCTGCCGGAACACACCGTTAGGTGCTTGGCGACAGACTTTCTACTTGAGGGTGGTAGCTAGCCAGGCGGGCATTCGCAAAATGCCCTACCACCATGCTATAACGACTGCCATCCTAAGACGACAACCGGGACCGACGGCTTAACGTGCCCTCCGAAGCACGGAAACGCTCAGTAGTAATGTCACTAGCGGTCACCCATCCAACTACTGACCGCGCGCGACGTTGCTTAACTTTGCTGATCGGTTGAGAACAGCTAAGTAAACTTCGCTACGAGCGCTTCAAATTTACCTTTTGTCAATTGGCAACCAACTATTTAGAAGATCTAAAAGCGCATATACAATAACTTTAAAATGTGACTTATGTGACGATTACCTTTACAACTTCGGGTCCAAGTTCAGCCAGCCCTTGCACGGCGCCGTAAAGCGAGGCAAGTGGCGTTTTTTCAGATTCCTTCATAGAAGCCATCGAAGGACCAACACCGGTCTCGTTGTTTGTCTGAGAGGGGCACTGCAATGCTTTGGCAAATAATCTGCAAGGTAAAAATGTTCCTTTACCTACGAGCTGGCGATCGAGCGTGATACGACAAAAACAAATTCATGTGGACACAGTGCGCGAGCAGAAGCTAGTTTATAATTTTAGTAGGTTATCCGATATCCTCATGGCTGGATTAACGAGTCTTCCCGACTCCACGCAAGACAGGGCATGAGGTAACTACAAAATTGAGGATGAGAGATTTGTAACCAAGTGACTTTTGTTTGTAAATAATGGACCGAGCGAGCGAGAAGCGTCTCCGTTTCGGTTTGGGAAAAAATGCTTTCGTATGTCTGTTCAGCGGATATCCACCTGTTCTCATCTTCACCTTCACCTGTAAGGTCTCTTCCGATTCACCTATAATTTTATGAGCAAGTTTGATAATAATATGTTTATTTTCGTCAATTCAGTATTATTGTTTTAAAATGTAAAAAATACTAAAGTCGCGAATTCTTCAGTACTAGCCACTAGTTGGTAGACGTGTTGGTTTTTTTGATGCCTTTTAGGTTAGCCTTTGACCACTATCTCACCTCATGGTAAGTGATGATATGGTCGAAGGTGTTATTCAGGCTAACCTAGAATTACTGGCTCTCAAGGACAGCTGCCGGAATTGCCAGTTAGGTGTTCGGCGACAGATTTTCTACTTGAGTGGTAGCTAGCCAGGCGGGCATTCGCAAAATGCCCTACCACCACGCAAAATGCCCTACCACCATGCAAATGCTTTGCGGCGCAAAATGGACGCAGGCAAAGCTGTCTCAAAACGATACAAGTTTACACCCATGGGATCAGTGGCAATTCATCAAACTTGATGTCAAATTTATTTTACCTAGTGACTCTTGTCTGCAGGTTGTTGGTAGATGTGTTGAAAGTCTTGCAGATCTGCGCCATGAGTCTAGCGGCGAAGTCTCTCAGCGCCCAGTGGTTGTCCATCTCGGGACGCAGGCAGAGTTGCCGCGACACGATACAAGTTGACACCGACGGGATCAGTTCGTGGAGCTGTAGACAAACTCTCTCTTATTTCTATTTTCTTACTACCATATGCATAAAGGATTTAAACCAGGTATGGGCAACCTTTGTTGTGTTGCGTGCCAAACTTTACAATAATTATGCAGTCGCGCGCCAAAGCAATAAAAAATATTTATTACACGACTGCCCAAAAATAGGAGTGTTATGTTTCAGGGTTCATGTATGTATCTATATTCCACCATACCTTCAAAACGGCTTAGCCGATTTTTATGTATGATATATCGTTATAGATTCGCCTTGATAGCGCAAGTAAAACTAGGTACAGAAAAAACAAACTGACGGATTGTAGACGCCATATTCTGAGTTTTTTTTTCTTCCAAACCCACACAGAAAAAAAGGAATACTTGAGCCAACGCAGTGTGTTTTTATTCAAGAATATTTGTGATTCATATATATTGAAAACAATATATTCTTGAAAACAGAACACAATATTCTCAGGAATATATTCTTGAATCAAAGTATATATTGCATTCTTCTTTGGAGAAATCGTTAGTGTTTAAATACGAACATAGTTAGTTTTGAATCCAAGAATCTTACCATAAAAATTCG
Organism: Plagodis pulveraria; assembly: GCA_963890685.1. NCBI lineage: Eukaryota > Metazoa > Arthropoda > Insecta > Lepidoptera > Geometridae > Plagodis > Plagodis pulveraria. The sequence continues at coordinate 12,197,126 of OY982950.1, forward strand.
TAAGTGAAGCACCTTAATTTCATTCAACAAGAATATTTAAAAATATTTCAAGAAAGAATATAAAATTTTTATTTAGAGAATAAAATGTTAACAGAAGAATTCCCATTTTATTGTGAGAAGAATATTTTCGTTATCTTGAAATAATAATTTGAATACTTTATGTGAAGAAATATTTCTTCGGTCAAAACAACATTCCTAAGAATATTCGAGTGTAATATCAAGACTCTATATCAGATAGAGTGGTGTACCTACTAATATTAAAATAAAGGCATTTAAAAAACGATTCCATTAATATATATAACTTGCAGTTTTAATTTAAATGGAACGATAAAACATTTAGCGAAAATAAATATTTTGCAGTCAGGTTTTTTACTTTTTCAATTAATTTATTGTTAATTTAGTCTTGTTTAACTATACATTTATTAGGTTATTTTGAAGGTATTTCACGTGTAACGGTTAATATGACACTTGATTCTGAACTTCTGAAAATATATATTTATATATATTTTTTTTTTAATGTAATTGTGACGGATCAAGCACGAGGCCCACCTGGTGTTAAGTTTAGTCCACCTCTGCCTATAAGAGATGCATTTCGTCACATGTCACGAATTGCACTGCGCCCGTCACCTTCACATAGTTGTTAAGTCTCATGTGCCTGTAATTTCACTGGCTGCTACCGGAACACACCGTTGGGTGCTTGGCGATAGATTTTCTACTTGAGGGTGGTCGTTAGCCAGGCGGGCATGCGCAAAATGCCCTTCCACCATGCTTTGAAGCTCAAGCCCGCGCCGCGGCGGGATTTGATCCATGGACCTGCGGCACGGTAGCCCATAGCCAATTCCACGGAGCCATCACTGCCTCAAATTAATTTTTAACAAAGAGACATTATATTTGACAATGTTCAAGTGTACTCATTAAATTTGTTTGAATGTTCTTCGTAACTCCAGTCAATATGCTGAAAATGGCGGTTAAGAGCACTTGTACACGAGCGGACGGGTGGCTACGGCTGTTATTGTTGTTGCCTATGCCGTTGGCAAATGCCACCCGTAAATAACAGCCCTAAATCGTGAAGACAATTTTGGCTCAATCTCTATGTTAGATTATGACAGGTTTTGTCTTGCAAAAAATTCAAAGTAGAAGTGACGAGATTGAAACGTTTTATACATCATAGATTGCATTAGGTTCGTCTCTTTTCATTCTCAGACCTACTAATTGCCTACTGACTAGTAATTCTTATTACCTTCAGGATTCTCAATAGTCACGAAGTTTTTTTTTTATTGCTAATAGTTAAGGTTGAACTGGCCGGTAACTTTTCCATACAAACGCCGTAGGGTGATCACTCCCTTATTTGAGGTTTTAGGTCCACAACTAAGCATGATATCGATTTATCTCTTCATTATCTAGGCTTGTCTTGGCACCGATTTGTAAAAAAAATGTTCACATGATAGTTATAAGCCTCGAAACATCCCTGTAATATCACGAATTTTAGCGCATGTTTAGTCGTAAATAAACGACTTATAGAGCATGAAATCCCTAAAATTATTTACATAGAAGCATAGCTCAGTTCATGATCATTTTAGAAAACATTTTGGAAAACAAATACATCCAGTAGTATAATCATAAACATCCTAGAGCCAAAGGTCGGCACACATAGTTTTGCGCGCTAGTTTTTCGTTCAAAATATTGGGCATCTCATGTCAATACTTCCATTCCGCGGTGAGGGAAGCGGGCGGGCGGGTCTCATGCGCAGCACACTAATATATAATTAACAAAACGCACACTACCAAAAGTCACGTGCACCGCGCCGCGATCTTAGAACATAATATTATATTGTAGGAATGCCCTGTTGCTTTTTGGTGTGCACGTATGTATACACTACCAATATGTAGTGCCTATGCCTACTTACGTACTTATATATATATGTATATATATTTACATATGTTGGGAGTTGGGGACCGGATTTTCTTTCGCATTTGATTAGTTTGTTCGTGATAGTAAGTGTCGGACGCCATAATCCATATAGATAGGTAAGTACTTGGGTAATATAAATACGTAACTATGTCTAGGTACTCACCTACTCTCACCTAAGTTAGTACCTAGTAGGTATTAGTCAATACGCAGGTCATGATAGCTATGGTGAGTACCTAATAATTTTATCAACACTTAGACAATATAAAAAGCTGCATTTGGTTAGATATGGTATGGACGTAGGTAGTCCGCATTCTTTTTAGAATATAGTCTAAGCAGTAATATAACTTCGAGAAAGTACCTACCTAACACAAAGTAGTAAAGGGTTAGAATTAGAAGCTCAATGGAAGATACCTACCTATCTACGATATAATTATCATTTATCATATAGGCCTGCCTAGGCACGCAACTGTCAGCGATGTCAAATCGACATTCGCGGGCGCGCATTACATTGCATACCTATACATAGCTATAAGATCACAACAAATAATAAAGTTAGTACTATGTTAGTGTTAGTACTACCTACGTAAATTAGTAGAATAAGTATGTATATTTGTAGTAGGTACTTATACCTAAGGTAGTACGAAAGTTTATATGGTAAACTTAGCGATGATTGTAGGCACTTACCTAATCAAAAATAACCTATGATTAGTTATTGATTTTTATTGGAAATAATTTAAATCAGTTACGGGTAGGTAGAGAATTTTTATTCCAAATGTGTTCTACCAGGATTGGTAGATCCATGATGCCATCGTACATTACCGCTTAGAGACAGATTTTGAAATCGGTACGACACATTCTCATCTCAAAGCTCACTAGCCGGGCGAGCATTCGCAAAACAACCTTCCACCATGCGGTGAAGTTCATGCCCGCGGCGGGATTCGACCCATAGACCTGTTGCGCGGCAGTCCATTGCTAAGAGCCATCACTGCTTCCCGTTAAGTGTTTAGTAACAGAATTTCTACTTGAGGGTGGTAGCTAGCCAAGCGAGCATTCGCAAAATGCCCGTCTACCAAGCGGTGAATTTCAAGCCCGCGGCGGGATTCGAACCATAGACCTGCTGCGTGGCAGTCCAAAGCTAATGCCACTGAGCCATCACTGCTTCCCGTGAGGTGCTTTCTGACAGATTTTTTACTTGAGGGTGGTAGCTATCCAGGCGAGCATTCGCAAAATGCTCTTCACCAACGCGGGGAAGCTCAATATCGCGGCTGGATTCGAACCATGGACCTGCTGCGCGGCAGTCACTAGCTAATGCCACTGGCCCATCACTGCTTCCCGTTAGGCGCTTACTGACAGATTTTCTGCTTGAGGATGGTGGCTAGCCAGGCGAACATTCGCAAAATGCCCTATGCCCTTCTACCAAGCGGTGAAGCTCGAGCCCGCAGCGGGATTCGAACCATAAACATGCTGCGAGGCAGTCCATAGCTAATGCCACTGAGTTCACGTTAGTTGCATGGTGACAGATTTTCTACTTGGGTAGCTATCCCGGCGAGCATTCGCAAAATGCTCTTTATTTTATGCCTGATAGGTTAGCCTTTGACCACTATCTCACCTGATGGTAAGTGATGATGTGGTCGAAGATGTTGTTCAGGCTAACCTAGAAGTACTGGCTCTCAAGGACAGCTGCCGGAACACACCGTTAGGTGCTTGGCGACAGATTTTCTACTTGAGGGTGGTAGCTATACAGGCGGGCATTCGCAAAATGCCCTACCACCATGCTATAACGACTGCCATCCTAAGACCACAACCGGGACCAACGGCTTATCGTGCCCTCCGAAGCACGGAAGCGCTCAGTAGTATTGTCCTAGCGGTCACCCATCCAACTCATGACCGCGCGCGACGGTGCTAAACTTTGCTGATCGGTTGAGAACAGCTAAGTAAACTTCGCTACGAACTCTCCACCACGCGGTGAAGCTCAATATCGCGGCGGGATTCAAACTATGGACCTGATGCGCAGCAGTCCATAACCAATGCCACTGAGCCATCACTGCTTCCCTTTAGGTGCTTGGCGACCGATTTTTTACTTGAGGGTAGTAGCTATCCAGGCGGGCATTCGTATAATGCTCTTCTACCACGCGGTGAAGATTAAGCCCGCGACGGGATTCGAACCATGGACCTGCTGCGCGGAAGTCCATAACCTATGCCACTGAGCCGTCACTGCTTTACAAAATATGTTGTAGTAAAAGCAGTAACTTGCTAATTATGTAATAAATAATTATTGTAGGTAAATATTTACTACATCAATATGAAAAGAACAAACTAATACATATACTATGTACCTACAAATCATTGTACCTACTTACTAAATATTTACCTACTATAGGTGAAATAACATCAGTATGTTATTATAAAACGAACGAAAATTATAACAACAGGTACCTACTGTCCGAACCAAAATGTATTCCTCTGTGAATATATAATATTATTTTATAAGAAATACCTACACACGTCGTGACGTAGCTTGAGACACTATCTCCGTCCGTCGTCAAACATCGTAATTCGTTCGGCATGGTTCGGCTTTCATTGATATATCGCAAACAAGTGTGCGTAATTAGCGTAGATGCAATACGGGTGTGTGATGCGCGAGCACTATCTTCTTACTACTCATCACGGAGTCTTACCCTTTCCCACAAAGGTATAGGTGAAATAGCATGCTTTGATGCCTCGCCCGCTGATAAGTTCGAGCCGCCGGCAAGTGCATCCTTAAGCTTTTGACAACAATCTCACCTGACGTTAAGTGATGATGTGGTCGAAGGTGTTAACAGGCTTCAACCTATAATTACTGGCTCTCAAGGACAGCTGCCGGAACACACCGCTAGGTGCTTGGCGACAGATTTTCTACTTGAGGGTGGTAGCTAGCCAGGTGGGCTGTCGTAAAATGCCACCATACCATCATACGGTGAAGCTCAAGCCCGCGGCGGGATTCGAACAATGGACCTGCTGCGCAGCAGCCCATAGCCAATGCCACTGAGCCAGCACTGCTTCAAAAGATTTTGCTCTCAGGTATTTTACAAGCTTAGGTTATCTTTCGCATACTTATTTTCAAATATTTGACACTTTAGTAACATGAATCAAATATAACTACTCACATATTTCTCCAAATAAAGTGACTGATTGTCAAGAAGAGCCTTCACCATTCGCATCAGATATATGAGCAGAGCGAGATTGTTCTGCACCACATTTACTTTGACACCTTCCGAGATAAATGTACACATTCTTGGCAACATCTCATGCAGGCCTGGATCACATGCTAGCGACTGTAGGGCTTCCTGAAATAAATGTTTTACAGATATATGACATGCAAACTCACATATAAAAAAAAGTACAACTCCTCATAAAATACTAAATGATAAACATGGTAGTTTATTAGATGTTAGGCTTCTATCTTGTCCACGGCCAGTGCAGACTGCTCAAAAAAGTACCTATAAAATTTGAGCGATACCAAATTTTCTGGATGTGCTTTCTAAAACACTGGACCGTGGAGCACTTACTTTATTATTATTACATGTCTCAAGCATTATGAAATAACGTATAATCTCACTAATCTAGTACTATTAAAAATCAGAGGGTGCCGGATTATTGGAATGTTCGGATTATTGGAATATGGAGAAGCATTTTGTAAAGATAATATAATGTACCAATTCATGTTCTTGTTCGACAGGTTTTATTGTAACTGTAACATTTCTAAAAATTATCGTGTATTTACAATTAAATGCGGGCGCGGGTGGAGGGTGCCGAATTATTGGACGTATCGGTCTATTGAAGTGCCGGATTAGTGTCAAAATCCAAACCTAAATAATCAAATATATATAAATTATGCTTACTTCTAGACCTACATCATGATATAATAATCCATCACTCAATTATTATATCATGTACATATGTATTAAGTGAACAGCACATCCAACCATTCATAAAATAAATTAATGAAAATCACACTAATATTATAAATGTGAATGTTTTTGATTAAGTGAGGATGTATGTTAATCCTTCACTCTGACATGGCTGAACATGTATAGATGTAATGTAGATAGATAAGGTCCTGGATTAACATGTAGGATAGCTTTCATCATCATCATAACTTTTCATCATTGCCTTAGCCATAGCGTGTCACAGCAACAGATACAATTTTTTTTACCTAAAAATGGAACCGACTTCAACACTCAAACATATGAAATAAATTTTTAAAGTTGGTACCATGACAGTTCATCAGTACCTATTATCACAATATTATGCGCATGGTAACAAGTTCGACAAGTTATTTCACACTTTTGAGTATTGAAGTCGGTTAATTCCTTTAAAGGTAAAAAAAACACCCTTTGTGTCCGGTGACAGTGACAGTGACCGGGACCGATGCTTATGAAATTTAAATGGGACCACACTGGAAGCATCATCTTTCTAATAAAAAAAAGAATTATCAAAATCGGTTCACCCAGTCAAAAGTTCTGAGGTAACAAAAAAAAAACAGTCGAAATGAGTATCCCTCCTACTTATTTTGAAGTCGCTCAAAAATGTGTATTAAATTATTGAACTTACTGCACGGCGCCCTTCGTCACTGCCCACACAAGCTTCTGTTATTTCCTTGTAGTACAGCTGCTGTTCAACACTGAGCTCATGTGTGGCTAACTGCTTAACGTGAACTGACTCTGATGCTTTAAGACGGGCTGCCTTTCCACACATTGGCTTACCTGGAAGTTGATAAAAATATAAAAACATTTCAATGAAACAATTACGTTATATTCACCATCAATTTAAGTATTATTACTAAATTGTATGTTTCCTAATGTATTATTTTCAAAGATATTATATCTGTATATATTTGAGAACTTGTGAAAGCCTAGCTGACATAATTACAAGACCAGCTTATTGATTCTTATTCGTAGGAAAATGAAAAAAAAAAACATAGAAATACAACACACGCAAGTGCGCGCGCGCGCAAGCACATACACTCAGAGAGAGACATAAGACTTTAAAACATTTATAAAATTGTTAATTTTTTTAATTAATTGTGTAATTGTACATAAATAAAATAGTATCTTGTAATCATATATCATTTTACTTTTTATGTACATATGATAAACCTGAGGAACTAAATCTACCATAGTTTTTAAGGCGGCGGGCATTGGTACCTACAGAGTTTTCCTCAAAAACCTTTCACAGTTACAATTGTGTTTCATACAATTCATACCATTGCTTAAGTTCCAAACAAATAATTTGAATTTGATTTCGAATTTAAAATGAGTTTACATGATGAAACACTTAGACTGTGGGGTGCCCCGGGCTGGAATGTCACCCCCATTGCTACCTGTGGGTGTCATAAGAGGCGACTAAAGGTGTAAAATACCGTAAGGTGGCCAGCAACGCCATCTAAGGAACTGATATCTTAAACTGAGATCCCTAAGACGCCTGCCAAGCGTGAGGATTATGGCAAATCCCCCCTTCATGGGGGAGGCCGTGTTCAGCAGTACCGGCTGATACAGTACAGTACAGTACTGTTTCACTTAGACTCAGAATCTCATTCTTACAAAACCCTTTGAAAAGCTCTAAATCAGAAATGAAAACTTGTTTCGTGCGAATTACAATCCCAATGCAATACGGCAATTTATATGGTTGCAGATGTTGGTGGCTCTAGATGGCAATGTCATAGGCCCATTTCTTAGTGTTTTTAAAAATGGCAGCATATGCAGTGGGAAAAGCTTCTTGCTGGAAGCATGCAGTATTACATGTAACATATAGAAAGGGAGAGACTTTATCTTACAGGGATATGCCAGTAGCCTAATATGCAGGATCCTACACTATTTGAATAATACCAGAGTGAAATACTTCATCACATTCCTGATTTCAGTAAATTATAAAATACCTATTATTTTATAATTTACTGAAATCAGGAATGTGATGAAGTATTTCACTCGATTTCATCTGGGGTACACTACCTGCTGCATCTTTATTCGTAGGCTTGCTCAGTTTGGTGATTGGGTCAACAGATTCAAGTTTTTGGGCTTCCTTTGATAATGGTGGAGGATTTTCAGGCACAGTGGGTTGCACTCCATCTACACTTAACCAATGGGCCCGGACTGATACATCAAGTGGAACCTTTGGTGGTGGCGCAGATAAGATTTCAGACAAATCAATCTCCTTTTCTTCATTAAAGTGTAACTCTCTACCTCCACCAGATGCAAATCTGAACGGCAATGAATCTGGTTGGAGAAAACCATATTGAGCCTGAAATAAATTATTAACTAAAGTAAATCAAAATATCGATTCTACAAATTAGGTAACATGTCTCATCGAAATGGTGGTAATATGCTTCTAGTTTGATGTTAAATAATTACCTCAATATTCTTTATCTTCAAAGCATGGTCAATATCAGTAATAGATAGCTTTTGTCTTTTTGAATGATGCATAAATTTCATAGCGTCTTGTACTATAACTTTCAAACGGTATGTAACATCATCTGCCAACTCTTTTGCCGCATCATCACCTAGATTCGCAATACCAACACTCTCTGCTATCACTTTCATTGAGTCTAGTGACATAGAGGATGCATAATTAAATTCTGATGAATCCCCCATCTTAATGCTATCCTGAAAATAAATGATGTATTAATTAAAATGAAAAAATTTGCTGGCACATGTAATCAGAAATACTGCATACCTGCAATGCATATGGTCAATTGTAATGGAACCAATTTGTATGTGCTTGAAATTTTCATTTAAAAATCAATTAAATCAGAAACAAAGAGATAATAACTAAAATAAAACATCATTTCATAGATAACTAAGTAATTAAAAATAATGATAACTGATAGCCTAGCTACTGGAGCTGATTAGTATAATGCATATAAGTCCAAATTTAATTTTGAATGACACACATCCAAACTGAATTTTAAAGTATTTAATAACAAAATTACGTGCAAAAAGGCTGGAAGTGTTTGGAAATTTCGATGTTGAATTTCACATTGGGTCAGGTTCTAAACTTGTATCAAGCCAAAGTCTGGTCATGTCATAAGGAATACTGCAGTTATCTCAAAAAAAAAGCCTACCCGCGTTTTCTCAGTGCACTTGTGTTTTACATTACTATTACATTTTTAATCTTTTAAAAAATTGTTTTTGCTTTTATTCTGTTCTACTTGCTACTATCGGGATTATTAGCTCTCAGTTCACGTGTCAAAGTGTTATCTAAAGTATCTAAAACATATTAGGTAGCGAGAGTTTTCGTCGTAATAGTGTTCTTGCGTGCGTTTAAAAATTATTCAAGATGGCAGTGTGTTTGAAATGCGATAAATCTGTTCCAAAAATTGACGACAGGAATCCAAAAATCACGTGTCACGGTTGTGAAAGGCAAATTTGCGTAAAATGTAGTGGATTATGTGCTACCGAATTGCGAGTCATCATACTTCAAACTCCGACATGGAAATATCTATGCCCCGAATGCACATTAGGAGTGCGCCAGCTACCAGCTTTGAGGCGCCAAGTTTCTGAAATGAAGCAGGAAATGGAGGCATTGACAGCACACAGAATCGTAGCACAAACCTTGAAACTGTTTTGTCCGAAATAAGTGACCGCGAAAAGAGAAGTCGCAATGTTGTTATGTTTGGGATTCCGGAAGCTGCTTCAAGCGCTGATGTTGATGATCGTAAACAACACGATCAAAAGGAGGTCAAGAAGGCATTGGCGGATATTTCCGAGACGGAGACACCGGTTGCTATCTTTCGACTGGGCAAACCACAGCCAGGTGGAACTCCCCGCCCTGTTAAGCTGGTATTCTCCAACAGGGCACTTGCTGTCCGTATACTCAAAAACGGTAAGAAATTACGAAGTGGACTGAATGTGAAAAATGACCTCACACCATACCAACGTGAGTACCTCAAACAACTACGTGAGGAACTCAACGAGAGAATCCAGAACGGTGAGTCAAATCTTACCATCAAATATATAAGCTAATACCCCAGAAATAATAAACAATACGTCAAAAATAGTTGAATCAAAGACATTTCAGAAAAACTAACCTTGACATCATAGAAATAACCTTTTTCTACACGAACCTGGCTTCCCTTATGGCTAAACGAGACTTTTTATTAATTGAAATAAATAAATTAAGACCTACATTCATTATATTAACTGAAACTCATTTAAAATCCAGCATAAATGCCAATACTATTAATATTAGTGGATACAGTCTATTCAGGAGAGACAGAGAAAACGACAGTGGCTGGGGAGGCGTCGCCATTTACACTGCACATGAGCATTTAGGGATACCTATTCATGTTAGCCCACACGATTCATATAACAGGAATTCGAATATTGAAGCACTCTGGTTAAAAATAGAATATGGTAACTTTAAACTTTTAATTGCTGGAATCTACCGACCCACTCATTACACTTTTGAAAACACCGACGAACTTCTATTTAATACAATAAAAGAGGCAGAGAGCAAAGAAACAGTATTTATCATGGGGGACTTTAACTTGCCTGATTTAAATTGGCCATTGTGCACATCAGCTGGGATGAACTTATTGCATTATAAGTTCTTTGAGATGTTTACAGACAGTAATCTTCAACAGTTAGTAAGAGGCATTACCCGCAAGAGAAACAACCACGAGTCACTTCTAGATTTAATTATGTGTAACGAAGAAAATCTGTGTACATCCATAGAGCACTACCCAAACATAGGAAAAAGTGATCACCAAGTACTTTATGCAACTATGCAAATACCATCACAAAATACACACAAGATTATAGAGCAAACTCCAAGAAGAAATTATTATCATGCTAATTATGACTTGCTATTATCAGACTTAGAGGAGACAGACTTATCAGCTGATTCAACCACATCTGTAACTGAAGCGTGGAATGTGTTTAAAACCAATACACATAGTCTGATTGAGACTTACATTCCCTTCCAGCGAAAACTTCGGAATCATAATAATAACAAAAAATGGATTACCCCAGAAATAATAAAAATGTCATAGGAAAAAGCTTTGTTATGGAAATTATATTGTTTAGAAAACACTGCAACCAATTATGAAAAATACAGGAAAGTAAACAATAAACTTATTACAGAGGCGAGAAAGTCAAGAATCAGATTTGAAATAAATATTGTAAACAGTGGGCACAAATCATTCTATAGTTACATGCGGCAGCAACTTGCGTCAAATGTGTCAGTGCCTTCTTCCTTAAAAGATGATTTGACCAACTCAATATGCCACGAACATGAAAAGGTTGCTGACATATTTGCCAAGCAATTTGAGCAGTCATATGTAAGAGAGCCACTACATATACCTATCCCAAAAATTAAATCGCCAAGGATTGATGACTGTTTAGACTATGTATCGTTTTCACCAGATCAAGTAAATAAATCTCTTCAAACATTTAAAGATGACTCAGCCATGGGACCAGACGGCATACCGGCTATTCTACTAAAGAGATGCAGTACAGTGATGAGCAAACAACTAGCTTTTGTTATGACACTCTCTATGGATCAGGCTAAACTTCCAACAGATTGGAAAGAGGCCATAGTAACGCCTATCTACAAAAAAGGAAGTAAACGGATTGCAGCAAACTATCGCCCAATAAGTCTAACAAGCATAATTTGCAAAACAATGGAAAAAATAATTGCCGACAAACTCAGATTGTTCTTAACAAAGAATAAAGTCATAATTGACGAACAACATGGTTTTGTCCAGGGGTGGTCAACTGTGACCAATCTACTTTCGTGCATGGATATATGGACTAAAAATTGGGACTCTAGACAGCCAACTGATGTGATTTACTTAGATTACGAAAAAGCGTTTGACAGAGTGCCTATAAATAGGCTTGTTTCTAAGTTGGAACATTTTGGAATCCTTGGCAAACTTCTAAAATGGATAGAAGACTTCCTATCATTCAGAACTTTTCAAGCTCGAGTGGGGGAGGCATTTTCAAGCCCACATAAGGTCCTTAGTGGTGTACCCCAAGGATCAGTTCTCGCACCGATTCTTTTTGGCTTATTTCTGACAGATCTGAAGGACTGTGTACAGTCTCAACTAGCACTTTTTGCAGATGATACCAAAATTATGGGAAATCCACTGGTAGTTCACAATATCATCCAGGAAGACCTTGACAGCATTTACCAGTGGACCCAAGACTGGTTAATAACACTAAATGAGACCAAATGCACAGTCCTACATATGGGCATCAATAATCCTAAGGCAAAATATCATATTAATAATAATCCAATAGAAGTTGTGGAATGCCAAAAAGATCTAGGAGTATATATCACATCAAATCTGAAATGGGAGACACATATCATAAGTATGACAAAAAAAGCCAACTCAATTCTGTACACAATACGAAAAACTTTTATGCACATTGACAAAACTCTATTTTTGAAGATTTATACAACATATATACGACCACTGCTGGAATATGCATTCCAAATTTGGAGTCCATACTTTAAAAAAGATATTGATCTTCTTGAAAGAGTACAGCGGAAAGCAACCAGAATGGTTCTATCATTGAAGAATGTGCCATATGAACTTCGTCTCAAGAAACTGGGCTTGAACACTTTAGAACAGCGAAGACAACGAGGAGATCTAATTGAAACATATAAAATTTTGAATGGATATTATAATGTCCCAAACATGACACACATCTACACAAAGAATGACAACAAGAGGACGAGAGGACACTCTCTGAAGCTGCAAATTTTGAAGTGCAACAGCAAACCAAAAATACACTTTTTGCCAAACCGTGTAGTCAATGAATGGAACAAACTGCCAGAAACCGTTATTGGTGCCCCTTCAGTGAACTGTTTTAAAAATAGACTAGACAAACATTTGGAACTATAAAATTAATGTGCACTGTTTTGTTTTCCATATACACGCATCAGCTTTAAGCTGCTTAGTGTATCACAATAATAATAATATCTCAGAAATATCTGGGCTAAATATCAGCTTGCAGCATTGGAATACATTGATAATCAAACAAAAAATGCATAGGCATATTATCAGTATACTAGGCTTCAGTTCAGAGAAGGTACAATCTATCTACACCCCTTATTCTCCCAATCTCCTTTCTTACATTGAACAACATATATTCAATTCTATGACTAATGATTATTTGTAGATCTAAATCAATATGAAAAAGGTAGTCTCTAAGTCAAAACATATGCAGTACAACACCAATTGTTCTGAATTAATAACTGCATCCAGAGATATTCATCCAGACAACTTATGCTTGATTCTAAAATCTATCTTTTTACTGTTTTGTTTAGTTTAGTTATTTTGTTTGCAATTTGGCTGTGTACATAACACATTGTACCTAATTAAGATATAGGGTGATATTATACCTAATTTTATTGGGAATTCAATGTCTAGACAAACCTAACATAGGTTTGAATTTTTGAATAAATAAATAAAATAATATTGATGACAGATTTACATTTCACGCCTCAGAACAGACACTGAAGAGCAGGCAATGTGTGTAAGGCTATTGAGTATTGAACTATTAGAGCCTCGCCATAGTGAGCCATTCATAAGTTTTAGTTCCTCTCATCATTAGAGTGCCTACCTTCAAGCTAACACCCTTCAGGTACTTGAAGCCAGGAGTATGGGAGTACTTTGATTCTTGGTTGACACAATACAAGTTAAATCAGAGTCAACATCCGAGTGGAGTCTGTTAGAGTATAATAACAATTGTTTATTTCTTGAAATTAGTATAGGTGCTCTAACCATGTAAACGCGTGTAAAACAGGAGATAGCACTAGCATAGCATTTCTTTAAAATATTATAGTCCATAATATTTTATAGAAAGTACCTACACACAACATTGACCAGTTGGTTGGTAAACCTACATGAAAACAAACAGAAAGTATGATACAGAAACTAAACTCTGCTTGACCTATATGCCTCATAACATTTTTCTCTATTATTGCAGCCTGAAGTGCAGTCAAGTCAAAGTCAACTCTCTATGTACCAACGTAAAACGACATGCTAGCATTGTTACAGAAACAGAATCCATGAAAGTAGGTTGATAACGGAGAGCTGGAGACATACTGCAAAATCAGGACAAGAAATCTATCAGGAACATAATTTACTTTACCTGCCAAACTATTTGAGAAACTTTGTACAAAAGGTAGGTTTATTTAAGAATGTTGTAAATTAATTTGGGATATCTCCATGTATCAGAGGATGTTAACTGTCGCTAGTTAATCTAGCGCGCCCTTAAACACTAGTAATCTTTGCTAAACACATTTTTAACAGAATAACAGTGAACCGACAACGATCTAATAGACAGGGGTGCGTTCCGAGGCTCAGAGTGTAGTTGTTTGGTTGTTTTGCAACTTACCCTGAGGTATGGAACGACCGGTTGTTTTATAACCTCAAACAAATTGTGACATTGACAGACTTACATCATTATCGTAATAATAATTGCTATTTATCACTATCACAAATTCGTTTTCCATTTTTATTTTAGTTTTATATTTTGAGAAATGATATTTGTATTTATGTTTATTGAGATTTATGGGTAAGCGCATCCGATAGAATACGATATAAACGTCAAAGTCATTTCATATCACGCGTTTTATGGTTAAAAAGTTGCAACCTTCAAAGGTTTGGAACGGTCCAGTTGTGACAACCGAACGCTCTAAGGTATATTCCATTAGTCGCTAAGAACGTTATTTTCGATAATTTTGATCACATCTGCGTCTATGGTTGTGATCACTGTAATCGTTTATAACTGTCATCCCCGTTCCATTTTTGGATAAGAACGCTAAGAATGCCACTAAAATTTGCCACTTCTGTCTCTTTTGACATTAGATGTAGCGTTTATGGCGAAAATAACGCCAAGACCCATGTGGAACAACTTTTTGGAAGTGTGATCGTTTTTAGCGTTTTTAGCGAATCTCACTCAAATGGTAAGCACCCTTACTCGAAGGTTGTGAACGACGTTAGAGTGAAAAGTTGCACTCCGAGTGCGCTCTAACCAAGGTTCGGAACGCACCCCAGTATATACAAAGTTGCTAATAGACATATCTATATATAGGGTACGTGCTGCCAGATCCGTGATTTAAAAAATATCCGAGATTTAATGCAAAATTATCGTGTTTTATCGCAAGCCCAAATCATCATCATAATTCATTGTCATCATCATCATCATTCATTCATTTTCATAATATATAAAGCTCGATTACCACTCACTGACTGACATGAATGTTCTCCTAGAAGGAGCAGAGTAGGGTTAAAATGATGTATGGCGAAAATGTTTGAGTGGTTTAGGTGAGTATGAGAAAAATAATCATCAAAAATCATCAAAATGACGCCTGCCAAGTAAAGATGGATGACATAACTCAAAAACGGTACATGATAGGTAGGGGGTGTTTGAATAAATGTCATAGGGAATCGGGAGAGCAGTTGAATGACATTTGTCAAAAATCCAAAATGGCGGATTTCAAAATGGCCACCATACAAATTGATCCGAGCCTGCTGAAGCGAGGCCGTTAGGCCGAGCTTCAGTAGGGGCGGAGCAGTTTGTATGGTGGCCGTCTTGAAATCCGACATTTTGTATGTGACCCACGTGCTCCTATCATTCTTTATACTGCATTTGGAGTGTTTTTCCTTATATTTTTGACTGTATTAGGAGTTTTTGTGGGATTTTCGACTGAATTTGGAGTTACTGTCCTACATTGGTGTATAGCGAGCCCGAAGGCCGAGCTCCTGGTGAGGCCGAAGGCCGAACTTTTGGTCCGCGAGGCCCAAGGCCGAGCGTATGATGCGCGAGCCCGAAGGGCGAGCGCTGGGCAAGGCCGTAGGCCGAGCCGTATTAGTAACTTGCGAGGCCGAAGGCCGAGCTCCGACTTGAGAGTTTTTTCCACGTCTCCGACTGGTCTCCATGGCAACTGCCCGCAATAGCCAAAGCACCTACGAGTAGGGTTCCTTAACAAAAGTGACTCAGAACCTTGGTACCATTCTGTCGGTACCACCTTTTTATGGCAGTAGGGTGAATCTGCTTTAGTGGCTACAGTATGGTTCTATATTGTATTGAGTGTTTATATGGGATTTCATACTTCTATTGGAGTTTGGAACAAACTTTTTTTTTACGTATTAGGTTTTCTGTGAAATTTTCAAATGTCTAAAGATAGATGCGGGCCGCATGCGGCCCGCACACTGCCCGAAAAACTAGTTTAATATATAAGTTACATAACTTAGTCTAAAGAGACAAAATATTATACGGTTAAAATTAAAGGTGTGAAACCTTAAAAGATATTGTTATTTTTTTTAAGTAGAGCCGAGATCTAGATAAAACCTATTAAGATATTAGGCAAGTTTAATGTTGGGCGCTCATCCAATTTTCAGAAAACTACGCGAAGTTTGTTTTTGTTCTTCTAAAAAATAAAATCTTTAGAGTAGGTATATAAAAATAAAAATATGTTTTTTTACTGAATATGTATCTTATTTTAATGTTAATCAAGAAGTAATTTTATAATCAGAATCAGAACTCAATGATTGAATTTCTGCGGATGAGGCATGTAGGCCTTGACGGGCACTGGTTTTCTCAGGGCCGTAAATTCCTGAGCTGTTCATACATGCTCGGTATTAAATCAATTCAGCAAGTTTTTGCACTAACTCTGTCACACCTTCTACAATCTGATCAGCCATTATCAGTAGTTTTTAAATAACGGTGTCGCTTTTTTTTAATTATATTAAACTAAAGTATTTTGGAAAAAAATATTTCACATTCCACGTTTGACTGGAGTCTGGAATGCCATAGATTATAGAAAAATATGACAAAAAGTTGCATTCCTGAATTCATTACAGAAATATCGTGTAAAGGAAAAATATATCGTAGAAGTTTGAGAAAATATCGTGCGATACGTATTTATAATTTTTTATCGCATGATACTCAAAAATATCGTGGATCTAGGATAATTATCGCATGTCTGGCAACACTGGGTATACCATATACCATTTGTCGCTAAGAACGTTGTTTTCGATAATTTTGATCACATTCTGCGTCTATGGTTGTGATCACTGTGATCGTTTGTAACTGTCATCCCCTGTTCCATTTAGGATAAGAACGCTAAGGGTGCTTACCATTTGAAGTTAGATTCCCTAAAAACGCTAAATACGATCCCACTCCCAAAAAGTTGTTCCACATGGGTGTTAGCATTATTTTCGCCATAAACACTACATCTAATGTTAAAAGTGACAGAAGTGGCATATTTTAGTGGCATTCTTAGCGTTCTTATCCTAAATGGAACAGGGGATGACAGTTACAAACGATCACAGTGATCACAACCATAGACGCAGAATGTGATCAAAATTATCGAAAATAACGTTCTTAGCGACTAATGGAATATACCATATGAATGTCACTAAAATTTGCCACTTCTGTCACTTTTGACATTAGCATCTAAAAACCATACAATGGCTATTGAAGGCAGAGGAAAAGTGGTAACTTACGCTGAAAACGTCAAATGTAACATTTTAGACACGTTGTATGTACCTGATCTAACTGTCAACTTATTATCCGTTGGAAAAATAACCAACAAAGGAAATAAGATATTATTTGAAAAGGACAAAGCAATCATAATGGGAAATAATGATAAAGTATTACAAACAGCACATCGTAAGAATGGACTATACTATCTTAAATTCGATAAATCAGACGAAACACTAAATTACACACCTTGTACTGAAAATAAGATAATGCAATGGCATCGTAAGTTCGGACATTTGAATGAAAAAGACTTGAGAAACTTAGAAAAAGAAAATTTAATATATGGTCTTCAACTTGACAATCAAAAATTGGACGAATGTGAGACCTGTATAAAAGGTAAATTTTCTCGACTTTCATTCCCGACAAATAGTAAAATAAATACTACAGAACCATTGCAAGTCATCCACAGTGACGTGTGTGGCCCATTCGAAAACGAATCTTTAGCTGGATCAAAATACTACGTGACTTTCATAGACGATTACACGAGATATGCCTATGTGTACTTCATGGAAAGAAGAATGAAGTGGAAAATTTTACAAATAAAAAGATAAAATTTCTCCAATCAGATAATGGAAAAGAATATGTCAACAAAGAGTTTGATACATATTTGAAAGAAAAAGGGATCCAAAGGAGATTGAATGCTCCATACACTCCGCAGCAAAATGGGATAAGCAAACGCAAAAACAGAAGTCTGATGGAAAAGGCCAGATGCTTAATGATAGAAGCAAATGCTCCTAAGAGCTTATGGGCTGAAGCCGTATATACTGCCAAGTACTTACTCAACCGAAGCCCAGCAAAAGCATTGAATGGACATATACCATATCAAAAATGGGTTGGCCGAACCCCATCTGCAAAACATTTTCATGTTTTTGGAAGCAAAGCTTTTGCTATGATAAAAAATAGATAAGGTAAATTATCACAAAAAGCAAAAGAAGAGGTATTCGTTGGATATGCAAGATATACAAAAGGTTTTCGAATTTACATACCAAAAGAAAACACAGTTATTATCAGTGGGGATGTGAAAGTCATAAATAGGATGTACTACGAAAATGAAGGCATAAAATATGATGACTTTATCGAACCACCGCAATCAGAGCAGCATCAACTGCAACCTGAAAATAATAAATTTAAAAGAAATAAAAATACAATTTTAACAAAACAAATTGAAATTGAAACAAATGAAAATCGTCAACCCACTGTAATATCTTCACAAGACAGAGACATTGATAATTTGATAACTGATACCCATACATCTACTGAAGTTCCTGTAGAAGGCGAGGAAGACGTATTTGAAGACGCACCTGAAGCTCAAACTGCAAATCAGAAATTACAAAGAGAAAGAAAACAACCTTTATGGATGAAAGACTTTGTAACTGGGAGCGAAATAGATGAAGGTTTACTTATATCAGATATATCCTTTATGTCAGATGAAAATGAAAGCAGTGAAGACTGGAGCAGTGCTATAAAATCTGAAATTAAAGCTCATTTAAAAAACGGCACCTGGAAAATAGTTAAAAAAGAAGATAGAATGAAAGTTGTAGACTATAAAATGGTACTCCAAAAAGGCTCGTATTGTTGCTAAAGGTTTTACACAAAAACCAGGTATTGACTATAGTGAGACATTTGCTCCTGTCGCAAAACTTAGCTCAATCAGATCTATTATTTCGATATCAGTTGAAGAAAATTTACAACTTTGTCAAATGGACGTCACAACAGCATATCTGAATGGAGACCTAAAAGAAAACATATATATGAAACTTCCTGATTATGAGAAATATTGGTAGAAGAGAGCAACGCAGATGACCTTAATATCTACAACATGGCCCGTAACATGCTTAGAGATATGAAAGCCATAGAAGGTGACAAAGTTTGTCTACTCAAGAAAGCACTCTATGGACTTAAGCAGGCAGAGAGGCAATGGTATACTAAACTCGACACAGAATTAAAAGCCATAGGATTCAAAGCATCATTAGCAGATCCATGCATCTATATCCTCGTGAAAGGAGGAGTAAAGATAAGAATTGGAATTTATGTCGACGATTTATTGATTGCCTACTCATGTTCAAAGAAATTAAAAGAAATCAAAGATTCTTTAAGAAAGAAGTTTGAATTAAAGGATCTAGGAAGACCTAAACGTCTAATTGGAATCGAAGTGACATACAAAAATGGTGAAATAAAATTAAGCCAAGGAAATTACATTGGAACTATATTGAAAAAAATTAACATGGAACAATGTAATCCTGCTACTACGCCAATAGAACCAGGCCTAATCTTAGAACCAAATAAGAAAGAAAAGAAAGATTTGCCTTACAAGAACCGGATCGGTACACTAATGTATCTTGCCGTAGCAACCAGACTAGACATAGCTTTTGCAGTGTCAAGTTTCACAATATAATGATAGCTATCATGATACTCATTTCAAGAGTGCAAAAAGAGTCCTGCGATACTTAAAAGGTACAAAAGATGTCGGCTTGATATTTAAAAAGACTGGAAAAGAGTTACATGGCATGACAGACGCCGATTGGGGTGCAAATAAATTAGATAGAAAATCTTTTTCTGGATATTGCTTCAAGCTAGCCGGAGCACCGATCAGCTGGGTATCCAAGAAACAAAGAAATGTCGCTTTGTCAACGGCTGAAGCCGAATACATAGCTATAACTGAAGCTGCAAAAGAAGCAATACACCTAAAAGGACTTTTTAATGACCTGGGTGCTAGTCAGAGCAAAATCATCATCTGGAATGATAATCAGGCAGCGCTCAAACTATGTCAAAATCCAATTGTCTCATCAAGATCTAAGCATATAGATCTCAAGATGCATTTCATAAGAGACTGTATTACAGATGATTTTATTGAAATGAGATATCTACCAACTGAAATAATTGAGGCAGACATATTAACAAAATCAATGAATGGTCACGACTTTCTCGACTGAAAAATTTGATTGGAATATTGGATTATGAGTCGTGAGGAGGAGTGTGAGTATTCCACAACTCTAAGGAGGTCTGTAGACCAAAAGACAAGAGGAAGAATAAATAAGTTTTGTGACATATGCTGTCAATCAATTATATTATTCTCTTCCGTGTACTTTTACATTGTAAACATTATTTATATTATATTCCTTCTTCCAAATCGCATGCATCTTTTTAACCACCATATCCCCAACACATGCTGTCACTATTTTTTTTCTGGCGGTATGCCTTTATTAAACAAATACTACAAACTATATACAACACTACAGCTACTACAGTAAAAGCATTTGGACACATAGGGAGTCCAAATGCTCTAGCCCACTATCAGTTGGCAGCGTGCCCAGCATGCTGGCAGCATTGCCCCGTTGAATTGCAATGCTTATTCTTTGAGCCAAATAGGTGCCAGCATTTTGATCACGCGTCGCATCGACCAAGCGCTCTGATAAATTTTGGAAAATACGATGAGCTCCCGGTCCCCACGGACCCAACGTCTCCACACCAAACGGCTCAAACATGTAACCCATACCGAGTTTAGTATGGGTGCATACCATTTGAAGTTAGATTCGCTAAAGACGATCACACTCCCAAAAAGTTGTTCCACATGGGTCTTGGCATTATTTTCGCCATAAACGCTATGAGGCTACTGGAACAGTTTGAATTCCCCACTGACCTTATCCTTCCTCATTGGAATTCCCTATATCTAATGTCAAAAGTGACAGAAGTGGCAAATTTTAGTGGCATTCTTAGCGTTCTTATCCTAAATGGAATAGGGGATGACAGTTACAAACGATCACAGTGATCACAACCACAGACGCAGAATGTGATCAAAATTATCGAAATTAACGTTCCTAGCGACTAATGGAACATACCCCATATTTGCGCCGCTATTTCACATGACTGCAGGGCGATCATGTACCTTCTGTAGCAATGAACTGTTGATTGCAACAATCAAAAATGACAGTTTTGACCGATTTTGACAAAAGTCAAAAGACAGATAGGTAACAGACCTTCATGCGCCCAAACGTTAGTCACCGACAGTTTTTTTTCTTTTATACCTGAGACGATAACTGGCATATACTTTGATCGAATTTAAAATTTCGTACCATCCATTCTACTAAGGAGTTTGCATTAACATAGTATATATACAGGTTGTACTCCCATGGTCAGTATTTCCTTTTATTTCATATTATTATTATTCTAAAATCTAATTAAAACAAAATTTAAGATTTTTGGCATTTATTTTAAAATACAAGTAGTAATTTCTTCTTCCCCCCTTAACACAAATTAGCCTAATATATATCTTCCGCCACTCCGCTTTAATTTTAGTGTGTAATGGCCAATGGGTATCTACACTTTGGATACTACAACACGTTTTATACGCTTGATTGTAAAATAAAACCAAATGTCATAAAAAATATCTGTAAAGCGACTATGATATTTTTAATATTTTTATGTTTTGCAATAACCCATGTCATGCGGATAACATTAAAAAAGTAACTAAAAAAATAATTTTATCCGCAGAGCGTTGTAGCATGCGCTATTAAAATTGAAGCGGAGTGGAGGAAGATATATTTTGGGCTAATTTGTGTTAAGTGAGGAAGAAGAAATTGTATTTTAAAATAAATGCCAATAGAAACAAATTTTGCTTTTATGAAATAAAAGGAAATACTGACCATGAGAGTACAGCCTGTATAAATACTATGTTATTACAAATGCTAGTTATCGTCTTAGGTATAAAAGAAAACAAACAGTCGGCGACTTACGATTGGGCGCATGAAGGTCTGTTACCTATCTGTCTTTTGACTTTTCATTTCATTGCCTCAAACTGTCATTTTTGATTGTTGCAATCAGCAATTCATTGCTACAGAAGATACGTGATCGCCCCACTGAGCAAGTAATATTAGGGGCGCGTTCCTGCAAGGCCGGGCCAAATATTGGTCGAGCTAGATTTGCTCCAAGGTACCTGGAACGACATTTTGGCTCTACTGTCACAATATGAAATTGACAGCGATGATTTTAAGTGATCAAATATTTTCTGTATGTTTTAGAATGAGCCCCATTACGTTATTAAGCAATGATAGCATAGTAATCACTAATTCTTGGCTTAGCTTGTACACCAATTATTATTTATTGTACAATCTATCACATTTGACAGCTAGCCAAGATTTGGCCGATTCAAAAGGTAGTAAAATTTTGGCCAGGTAGAGCAAAATTAGCTCTGACAGGTCGCCCGGAACGGGTATGATCAAATCTTGCCAGGATCAAATTCAGCTCGATTGAAGTATTGGAACGGCGTGTATTCGCGCTTGGACCAAAATTTGTCTTGGCCGAAGGCTTGCAGGAACGCACCCAAACCAAAAGGTAGTATTTTTCAGTATATACAAAGTTACTTTATGGTAGTATTGTTCTGTGCTGGTATGGTAACCCCAAAACAAAAATGAACGCTGAATAAAATAACGATCCTTTACACCACGCTAAAAGTTTTCTTGCAGTGCTTAAAGTATTTTGTGTTTTGATATAACCGTACAGAATGTATAGAAATAAGAAGGATGTAGATAAACATGTGGAGAACCTTATGTCGAAGCTGTCTCCAAAAGAGGTGAGATATAGCGCAAAGGTTACGTTGCATTGCCCACAAGGAAAAATTGCGGGTGCCTTTGGAGTAAGTTTTTCACGGCCTTTTATCTGATTTCAGTTCAAAACTCGAGCATTTTCTGTAGCGCGTTTGTATTTTGAAGTGGGTGACTACGCAAATTGCCAGAAATATGTCGAACAATACCTTACCCAAAAGGACAATAATGCAGCAGCGTACAAACTCCTTGGGCAGGCTTTGCAAAAACTTGGGCAAAAGGATAAGGCTCTGGAACACTACAAAACTTCACTAGACATAGACCCGTCACAAACAAGTACTATTTTGGATAGTAAGTATATATCATATCAAATATCCTGTTTCAATATTATATTTGGTTTATATTAAGTTATATTTGCATATCAACTATTAAAATGTATATAACCTGCACTGTTGACTTTGCAGACAATTGCTTATGTTATGCTGTGATCCTTCATGCCAATTTTGTTATTTTCAATGATTTTGCCCATAATTTACATATCTTTTGGCAAGTTGTGATCACTGTTATTGTTTTTAACTGAAGCATTAATGAATAATAATGCAAAACTACTGGATCGGTTTTAATAATTTTTTGAGTGAATGACATAGGTATTTTATACCCGTCCGAAGCCGTAGCGGACCGCTAGTAATACATATAAATAAGCAGAGTCAAAAGTTTCAGCAGAAAAGAACCAATTTTCATAATTTTTATTAGCTTGAAATACAAATCTTACTTTTAGAAGGGTAGGTATTGTTGTGTGCTTTCAACGGAATCAGTGATAGTGTAATACCTCAGAATCATTCAGAGTTCTAATGTCTATCATATAAAAAGTACTGTGTTTAGAGCTCTTCATTTAAAAAACTCAAAGCACAAAAGGATCCTCGATGATATTTACTTGACATTAGATGTAGGTACTATCAAACTGTTCCAGCAGCTCCATAGCGTTTATGGCAAAAATAATGATAATATGCCTCAAGACCCAAGTGTAACAATTTTTTAGGGAGTGTGATTGTTGTTTTTGTTCTTGGTGAAGTTAGCTCCCTTACTAGATCAAAGTACATCTACCTTCACATGGTATTTAACAGAGTTGAATATTTGGCCTATTCATTCAGTCACTTTTTCCATTAGCACAGTATATAAAAAGGACCTAAAGATCACTCTGCAAAGCCATTCAAATAAATAAGTGACACTGGCTATGATGCAAAAAAAGTACCTCAGCTCTCACACCATGGAGCAGCTGTGTTGTTATACATCTACAAGGCACCACCACAATTTCTATCCTGGAGCTCTGATTTCCTCTGATGTGGGTTAGGGTTATCATTATTTCAATATCTTTTGCCTACCAGTTAACTTATATACTCAAGTTATTCTCCCATTGTGAGCAATAACATTTTAAATACATCTACCTGGTAGCAGTAAACTTTTTAAAACTATTTTCCCCATTACTTGGCATGGCTTTACCATAATATAAATGATTTACATTATGAAATATGAAAAGTGCATATTATACTTGAGGTGGAAAGTCTTCCTTATCATCAATAATGATGGGGAATTAAAAATTTAACAAATTATATTGAGCTTGAAGTTGTTTTATAACCATTTTTGTCCTGCAAACATTAAACGGTGGAAATTAATGTAATAAATAATCTCATAACTACTCTTAAACTACTAGACCTAGAAAGCTGAAATAATTCAGATGTATAGATTACATGTAAATAATCATATCAAAAGAGGAACCAAAGTCATAGGTAGTTTTTGAATAAAAACATAATTGCTCTCCCATACATTTTTCCTGTCAAAATCCTTATAAAAAATCATGTTCTAAGTATCTCTTAACTAGTTTTTATCTATTTAGCCTAAAAATCTTTAATTATTCATGTGTAAAGTATATGTGTGTACCAATATAGTATAAGTACATGTTTAAGAGAAGAGAGACGAGAAGACTTAGAAGTAATGTTGTAGGTGTAATAGTTCTCGCCATTTTTCATTGTGCGTTTAAACCCTTTTTGCATTAAAATTTTCCATGAAAAGGTCTATTTTAATTTTCTTGTAAAGCCTATATGATGATAGCCCTCTGAAAAAGGTAAGAATTTTGGAAACTTGCATTCTGTAATGGTAGAGAATGCAAGTTTCCAAAATTCTTATTCAATTATGGAATGCGCCATGCTAGCAATCAGCCTGAATACCGATAGTTGGTCTCTAATCAGCCAGATGCATAATGCCAAAAGTTTGCAAGAAAATCCATTTTTTATATCCAGAATTGATGTAAACAATCTACCAAAAACAATCTATTACCATAAACTGTTGAATTGAAAACTCAACACATACATATTGTATTTTAAGCTTGATAAGTGGCTAATCAAAGTATCTAATAAAAAATTAAATCAGTTGGTAGTTAGATAATGCATAAGGTACCCAAGTATTTACCTATACCTACCTACCTTATTGGATATCTACCAGACAGCTTATAATAACTCACATCAATATTTATAACTATGTCAACTCTGCATAGATATACCATATTATATAACATGATACTTAGGCTTTAAACACCCAGGTCACCCAGCCAGGTCAAACACAATCCTTCTTACTTAATACTTGGGTGACGGGCTATTTTTCGAACTCATGCCATCTGCATACGGTTCCTTGGGCGAGTGACTGAGAAGTCTTGTAGAGAATCTTGGGTTGAGTTTCGGTAAATGCTCCTTCATTTTAGTTCTTTTTCATATCTGGCACATATTAGGCTAAATGGCAAGGGTTTATTGGTTCCGGTCCTTTCAGACACGTGTTTGACCCTCTCCTCTCTAGTTTTTCTGCTGCCTCTAGATCCACTGTGCCTGTTTATCCATTGGAGAGTAACATGGTTTTTTGTACTTACTGCTCCAGTAGATAGTGACACTGTTTAGTTAGCCCTCACATGTGGTGGTACCATTCTAGGGCTCATAGGACTGCAGTGATGCCATAAAGTATTCTTATATCATAATCAGTTTCTAGTTGATATTGTCACCTTCTTTCTTAGAATTGCTGCTACTCCTTGTCAGTTTAGAACCTTATGTCATTATCATTAATTATTCTTAGTTATGTATAGATTCTTACTTCGTTAGCTCTTAAGTTGTCTATTGGCTCTTCGTACAGTTGTATTTTAAAGCTTTTGGTGAAGAAGTGTTCTCTCTGTTCTTACTCATAGAGCTTAGGATGGAATGTACTGTCGCGAATACATCTAGGATGGTAGTGTGACAGGACAGATTATCCCTCTTCCAGTGCTGTAGCGTTTATATGTAGTCTATATGCAGATACGGCGGTTTATTGCTGGGAAAACAGGTGTAACACTTAGCATAGCTTCTATAGCTGTGGTAGAAGCCATCCTCATACATCCTGTTGTTGCCACGTCTGCCAGACTTTGGAATTTCTTTAGTTTGTCGATAATTGTGCTTTGTTTAGTCCTGGGCCACCACACAAGTGCGGCATTTATTAAGTGAGGCTTAGTAACGTTATTGCATAGCCATTATTTTTGGGCTTAGTCCCCATTTCTTGCAAATGATCTGTTTCATTGGTAAAAAAAAATTCATTGGTCTTGGTTATTTAATCTTCTAGGTGCTTTACCCAATTCAGTTTGCTGTCCAATGTTACTTGCAGATATTTTACTTCATCAGACGATTTCAGTTGTGGGTTGAAAAGCCTAACCTGCTTTTCATTGTTTGTAAACATTATAACTTCTGTTTGGTTGAGATTCATGGAGAGTTCATTATCAGTGCACAATTTTTCGACAGTCTTGTGCGTTTTTCATAATCTCACAGTCCACATTTGCGAAGTGGCATTCTGGACTAGCCAATGACGAACCATCCTGTCAAATTTCGGATTGGCTAATATATTGTGGCGGGAACGCTTATGTCCCTTTTGGTTGTGGTAAATATGGCGGGAAGTTTCACGGAGATGCGACAGACATTGGTTTTTATAGCAATGTCTGGCTCCAAGTGTCTGTCACATATCAATAAATTTCAGGATATTCTAGAATTACGTAATAAATACAACCCGGTCAGAATATCTGTGCACCTCGCCGGAATGAGGCGCCTCTCCCGCTTCCCCTGTCACCTCTCCGTGCACTCCCCGGTGCGACAGTACGGTTAGCATCTGCGTTGCCGATACACGTCCCGATAATTTTGATGTTTTCGCTTTGTTGTTGTTATGATTTTTAATATTTATTGTTAAGTTTAGACTGTTTACTGTTAAGTTTGGACTGGTTTGGTTGTTATTAAAATTGTTGTAGCTGTTAAACTGAAGTCATGGGAAAAACAATACACAGCGAATCAAGAAATTTAATCTTAAAAGTGCTCAAGTTTTTTGAATCAGAGAAAGCAAATAAACAGTACACCATACCTGTAGACCAAGTGGTGAAACGAACCTGTGCTGCAACTGGGATATCAAAGAGGACTCTAATGAAAATTAAAAATGAAGCCAAAGTACAACCACCTACTTCGCCGGGCGCTAGTCCGACTCCAAGTACTAGTAATAATTTAGAAACCCACCCAGAACCAAAATTATCGACACCGGGTAAGAAGCGTAAACAGTACAAAAAACGCATCGAAGTAGATGATTTTGACATATGCGCAATACGAAATATCATCAACAGTTTTTATGCTGTAAAAAAAGAAATCCCAACTTTGAAGAAAATTCTGGCAGCAGTTAAGAGAGACCTAAATTTTCAAGGTGGGAGAACATATCTAAGAAATATTTTAATTAACAAATTGGGCTACAAGAAGTTCAAAAAGTGTAAAAATATCCGTTGTGTATTGACACAAAAGCCGGACATCGCCGCATAGAGGGCTCGCTACCTACGCCGTATGAAAGAGAATAATGACCTTGGCGCTGATAAAATACCGGTTACCTACTTGGACGAGACGTGGATCCATTCCCACTATACGGTCAGTAAATGCTGGCAAAATAATACCGACAGCAGTGTGAAGAAAAATTTAAATCCGGGTCAACGTTGGATTTTTGTACACGCTGGAGGAGAAAATGGATTCATTGAAGGTGCAGAATTACTTTATAAATGTAAAAGTAAAATCGGCGATTATCAGAGATGGACACAAACAATTTTTTAAAATGGCTCCGTGAAAAGCTTATACCAAATTTACCGCCGAAGTTGTCATAGACAATGCACCCTACCATTCGACGCAGTTGGTGAAAGCGCCCACTAGTGCTGCTCTTAAAGCTGACATGCAAAATTGGCTACGTGAACACAATATTCCATTTAATGACAAAATGACAAAGAGGGAATTGTATCCCATTATACTGAGAACAAAGCCGCCGAAAAAATATGTCGTCGACGATTTGATGCGAGAGCATGGCCAAGAAGTTGTGCGTCTGCCACCTTATCATTGTGACCTAAACCCTATCGAATATATATGGAACTTGGTAAAGCAAAGGGTGGCAGATAAAAACATTGACCAATCGGAAAAGAAAATAGAACAACTTACAAAAGATGCGATTAAGTCAATTACGCCAGCTGACTGGAAAAAAGAAGTGAATCACGTGGAGAGACTACAGCGAGAATACTGGGAAAAGGATCATCTAGCAGATGACAACATCACACAACTTTTAATATCACTAGGGGAAGACAGTTCGGAGAGTTCAGAAAGTAAGAGTGAGGAAGATACAATGTCAGGCATAGAGTCAATAATTTATAGTGACTGAGTTTAATAATAAATGTTTTTGTAATCAAAATTATTGTTTTTTAATAACAAACCCTTCATCAATAATAAATTGATTTGAAAAGGTTAGTAATTTTTTTTACCTTTACATTTCTCGAAAAAACTTTTTTTCACACCGTACCCAGACCGCCGATATGACGTCACGAGGTCAGGTGCACAGATATTGTGACCGGGAAGTAGTTAGTTTACAGTTCTCATAACTTATTTCTAACTAAGTTTCACAAAGATATACAAAATATATATAAGTATTTCTATAATCATCAAGAAAAAGCCTTAAGTTCAGATTAAGTCGCGCATCGCACGCGCTTAGTCGACTTTTCTTTATGGCACACCATGCACCATTTGATAACCACCATGATGGTTATTTAATCTAGAGAACACTGACGTACCTACCGCGGTATATCAGGTGCAGTTTTCGAGTGTACTATCTCCCCTTTATATCTGATACGTTGAATTACCTAATAGAAAAGCATCCGCCTGCAACTGCAGATCTCCACCCGATTCTTCTCAACAAAATAATGACATTATTGAGGTGACACCACAGGATGTTTCTGCAGCTGTGGCATCTTTTTTAAGTGGCTCAGCCGGTGGCCTAGATGGCGTCAGTCCTCAGCACTTAAAATATATTTTATTTTATAGTTGTGGCGCCTACCTCAGGCGAGATACTTCTATGGGATGTGACTTTGTTAATTTGATGTTGTCGGGTCAGGTCAACAATGAAGTGAAAGCCAAAATCATTTATTCCATTTAGGAGTTTACGACGCTCTTATGAAGGGCAATTACAAATTTTATTATTAAAATATTCTACATTGTACTGCCACATTCAGCAAATGAATTGTATAGAGCCACTGCGATAAGAACGGACAAGTCACTCGGGGACGTTCATTTAAACGTCACTTATCGTCGCATCACAGCCAAACAAATATATTTCATTTCATTTCATTTCATTTCAAAGGCGGTTGAAGGAAAAAGGTTGTTTTTTAAGTAATCTTTATCAATCACTACAATTCGGTTTTGGTTCGCAGGATGGTTCTGAGGCTGCTGTACATTCACTTCGCACGTTTCTTGACCGAAATTGTGGAGATGTGCTTTTGAAGGTGGATGTTAAAAATGCATCCAACTCTTTAGATAGAGCCTTTTGACTGAATTCATAGAACATATAATAATACGACGTATAGAATGGATTCTCGTGTCCTCGCACCAATCGGACCTTCCTCACCCAGCCACCGATTCTAAGCTGTCCCGGAGCTGACATGAGCACGAGACGCGCCACTTGCGCGCACTACGACATGGCGAAGAACCGTGACAATTGTACGATTGTCTGTATACAAAGATAACATATTATATTTGTTTTTTCTTAAACGGATAATCAAATAGCGATAATTTTAGAAAATTTTCGTTTGCACAAATTTTTGCTACTTTTTCACTCGCACGCTTATCCGTGCTTATCGACTTCGTTGCAGCGGAACAAGTGCCTTAGTAACAGCGTATCGCGTAAAGTAAATGGAAATAGCTTTTTTTACTATTGAAACCATAGCGAGTACTTTGCAAGTTTTAACCGACTAGAAACAGACGGAGGTGCTACAAGTTGTTCACCGGTTTGAACCGATTTTTACGATTCTTTTTTATAATTTGTAAAGTCAGTTTTGAGTATTTTTAACCCTCGAGACTTATCCATTCATTGTAGAGTGAGAGACGAATTACTTAGCATTCTATGGATTCACCGTGCGGGTGCCGGGTCCATCGCGTTGCAAAGGAAGAGGCTAGAGGGGCCTGGGACTTGCAACCCAGGAGTAGGGTTAAGGGGCCCCTTTATGATATATCAATGCTCCCCTTCACCACTCGAGCCTCCTCCCCTACCTAACCAAATTTGATAAGATCCTACTAATGCCGCCTTAGATACACGTTCTAGGATGGAAGTTACGCTTGCTTTTGGGTGGTTAAGGTCTTTAAGTAGGTTATATAGGGATTTCGCTGGTATACCCCTTGCTCAAACTTCTACAGCATATAAATTAACCACATAACCGTTTTGGTTAATTCATTTGTTAGGTCATAATATTTGTTTGTTTTTAATGTGTGGTCTTTAGGTATGTTTGTTTCCCACGGCACAGTAAGTTCTATAAGTACTATGCGTTTTAGATTTTTTGAGTACAAAAATATGTCTGGTCTGGAAGACGAAACACCAACATCCTCAGGAATTTTATAGTGTTTTTCATACGAGTCCATCAAAAGAGGCCAATCGGGAGCTGTGCCTAAGATGGAGTAAGGCTTGGATTTAGATTTTGTAGATGACCCTTCTTTTACAAAAGCAACGTGTCGTTTGTTCGTGGTCAAACCTTTTTTTGCTCTAGCTACCGCGAGGCTCGCCGCTTCTCGTATGATTTCGAGGACTCTATCGTGGCGACGGGAATAATGACCCCTATCAAGGAGCACCTTGCATCCTACCAATAAGTGCCTTGCTGTACCTATGGCCTTCCGACAAATACCGCAAGACTTTTCGGTAGCTTTCCCCCATCTTACTAAGTTACTTTGGTCTGGGAGGGTCGTCTGAAAGGCGTTTAGATAAAATTTTAATAAGGCAGGTGACCAATCGTAAATCAAGGTGCGCCACTTTAACGCCAAAGGGGTACAAAATTCACCTATGGTTAGCCATTCGCTCTGCATTTCTAAGCTCATTGCATGTACTTTATAGCTATCATTTTCGTCTTGTTGTAGAAAAGATTTTACAATGTCCTTATCCTGAACTTTCTTTTTCGACCCTAAACCCGCTTTGCTGGACTGTGCACCTATCATAAATTGTTTGTGGAATTGAAGCCTCGAATCAAGGTCGGAAGCACGTTTATCTTTTGGGAGAGATGCTACTATATCGTCTTGAGATTTTAATAAGATGTGCGTTTTGGTAACTCTGAGGTGTTTATAGAGCTCCGATGGTTTTCCCAAAATTAGTTTTTATCCCGAAATAATGTAGATGGGTCTGCCGAAAGTGCAAGCCCCAACCATGACTTCAATGTCCTTATGACGTTTACATCCAGTTTTGTTAACAGCAATTTAGTAATTTCGTATACTAGAAAAGGCCAAGTCAGACGTGATGTTAGGTAGTTGTCGTATATCCAAGCTTTTTTAATGTTACTAATTGGTTGTTGGTCTACCATACTAAGCTCTTTTAGAAATACTATCGACAACTGCGTCTAAAGATGGTGTGCGTCCTTTGTGATCTATCTTCCTACGAAGAAATTTAAATGGCACAGCTTCAGCAATCGTGGAAACACATTCTCCTCCTATCAAGAGTCCCGGGTCGTAAGAGGTAAATTTGGTATTCCGTCTACCCTGACACAGACAGTGGCATTTACTTGGTTTTGTTCTCAACCCTTTAGTCCATGCACAGAACTCATCCACTTCACGTAAAAGTTCCTGACATTGAATTGGGTTACGTGTCAGAATTGTAAGGTCGTCAGCAAAAGCTAAGATGGACTCTGTGTATTTGTTATTGATCTTAAACCGATAGCCCCACTTTTTTTCATGACTAATTAGCTTGTCAATTAAAATATTAATTACTATATTAAATGCTATTGGTGACAAGCAACAACCTTGGAACAATCCCACATTGTATTGCAATGTGTTAGTGTGTCCCCTTTTTGATGAAATAACAAATTTTAATTGGGAGTAATATGATGCTATGATGTCGCTGATCACAAGTGGAAAGTTATACCATTTCATTGCGAACATCAGCAGTTTGTGCTGCACAGAACCAAACGCGTTCTTTAAGTCTATCCAGCACACCGTTATTTGTCTTTCATATGTATATAGTGGCATCTTTTAAACTTTCCGCTAGAACAGTATTGTGTTCCAGGCATCCAGAAATTCCAGGCAAAAACCCTTTCTGGTGATTGGGCCTGAAATACTTGTTATTGAACAGAAAGTGTGTCATTCTATTTTGTAAAATTGAAAAAAATATTTTGGATATTGTGTTTGTTAATGCAATCGGCCTAGTATTTTTTGGATGAGTTACTTCGTCTTATTTTGGTATGAGGACAAAAATTGCTTTTCCGAATGCCACTGGTATTTGCTTGCTTGACCAGATCTTAGTGAAGATATTTAAGAGATGTTTACGAACCGATGGGCACTTTTTATACACTAAATATGGGATACAATCAGGACCTGGAGCTGATTTAGATGTTTTCTTTTTCAACTGATTGGTTATTTCCTCCATAGTAGGTGAGGTGATTTCAAACTCAACATGAGGATCATGTGGCCTTTGGTTTGTGGGATCCTCATATGAACTCCCATGCTTGGGCACTTCGTATGTGCTTTTGAAATGGTCGTAAATCTGTTCATTGGTCAAGAGAAGTTTTCCACTTTGTTCATTGAAAATGTTTTTTGAGTATTGAAAAGGGTTTTTATCAAAATTAACCTCATATTTAACTCTATTCAAGTTATCGCGATTTTCTGTTATTTGTACTGATATTCCTTGAATTAATTTTAGGATTGATCTTAGTGCCCTGGCCAGTTGATGACTTAGATGGTTATCGCCCATGGCCTTGGCATTCCTAAGTTGTTTTATTAACTCTCTTTTCTTCCTCCGCATTTTCAACTTAAAAGTATTTTCTTTGTTTTGGTGAGCATAATTAGCCGGTGTTGGATAGTGCTCGAAAAAGTAGTCATAAATGGTATTCTGGAAAGTAGGTATCTACTTGTCAGTTTGAATCTTGTTTTGATCCTGGATGTTCTAGGATGATTGCGAAGTTTTGGTCATGTACTTTCCAAGTTGACTGTTTAAGGGAAGGTATGCTAAGACGTGTCCGGATGTTAATGGACTCCTGGTAGCTATCACACAATGGCTCACCTTGGGATATGTGAGGGTCAACTTAATAGATTTTATCTACAAATTGAAATGACTATCCAAATATCTTTAGCACAGCTGATTTGGTCGAACATCGTTTACAATTTATTTTCAATGAATGTTGATTCATTGAAAATAAATTTTAAACGATGTTCGACCAGGTTCGACTAGGTTTGCGTAACCTGACAGGTGCCTTCGAGAGGGGAAATTCCCCAGGAGATGGAGGAGAGGCAGACTCGTCCTCATACGGAAGGAGGGACGACCCGCGGACGAGCCTTCGGGCTATCGTCCGATTGTCCTGCTCGACGAGGCGGGTAAGCTGCTGGAGAGGGTGATCGCTGCCCGCCTAGTCAGGCACCTCGAGACGTCGGGACCGGACTTGGCGCCCACCCAGTTCGGATTCCGGAGAGGTCGCTCGACGCTGGATGCCATCTCCCGCGTCCGCGATCTCTCCGAGGAGGCGTGCTCCAGTGGCGGCGTGATGTTGGCGGTGTCTTTAGACATCGCCAACGCCTTCAACACGCTGCCCTGGACCACCATACTCGGTGGTCTGGAGTACCACCGAGTGCCGCAGTACCTGCGCCGACTCGTCGGCGATTACCTCTCCTATAGAGAGGTAGTCTTCCCGACGACGAATGGGGAGGGTCGGAGCCCCATGGCGCGTGGCGTCCCTCAGGGGTCTGTTTTAGGGCCCCTGCTGTGGAACGTCGGGTACGATTGGGCCCTCCGGGGCGTTGGTCTTCATGGCGTCGGCGTCGTTTGTTACGCTGACGACACGCTGGTCATCGCCAAGGGGGGTACCTATAGGGAGGCGGCAATCCTCGCCACGGCCGGAGTCGCGATGGTCGTGGCCAGGATCAGGAGGCTCGGTCTGGAGGTGGCGCTCCACAAGTCGGAGGCCATTTGTTTTCATGGTCCCCGCAGGGCGCCACCTGCAGACTCATCCATAGTGGTGGGAGGAACCTCCATCCCCGTCAGGACGACGTTGAAATATCTCGGCGTCGTCCTTGATAGCCGGTGGAGGTTCGAGGCGCACATGCGGCGGCTGTCCCCCAAATTGTTGGGGGCAGCCGGCGCACTGAGTCGCCTCCTCCCCAATATTGGGGGTGGAGAGGGCAGCTGCCGCCGCCTCTATACAGCGGTGGTCAGCTCGATGGCCCTATACGGAGCCCCCATATGGTCCGGGAGGCTCGATCGGCGGGAGACCGCCCTGCTGATTGCAGCTCAAAGGACCATGGCTATGAGAGTGTGCCGGGGGTATCGGACACTCTCACACGAGATGGCATGCGCCCTCGCTGGCCTTCTCCCCTGGGACCTTGAGGCCGAAGTCTTGGCCTCGGTCTACCGCCGCAGAGTGCGAGCGCGGGAGCGGGACGAGCGACCGGCGCCGCGAGAGTTAGCGCATTGGCGCAACAACGCTAGGGCGTTGGCTCTCGCAAGGTGGGAGGGACGACTCCTCGATGGGTCCATTCAAAGGGGGAATACGGCTCCTCGATGCTATTCAGCCCGTTCTCCGCGAGTGGATCAATCGGAGACATGGGAGGCTCTCGTTTAGGCTGACGCAGGTGCTCTCTGGACATGGTTGTTTCGGGAGTTACCTGCATCGCATCGCCCGACGAGAAGCCTCCCCGGCATGCCACCTGTGCGGCTGTGCAGTAGACACTGCCCAGCACGCGCTGGAGGCATGCCCTGGAGAGGACGAACCGCGACAGGCTCTGGTCGCGGTTGTAGGGACGGATCTCTCATTGCCGACCATCCTAGCCAGGATGGTCGCCGATGAGAGATGTTGGGAGGCAGTAGCCTCCTTCTGCGAAACTATTGTTTCGCAGAGGGAGGCGGCGGAGCGTGAGAGGGAGAGAGACCCTCTCTCTCTTCCGCTCCGGAGAGCGCGGACACGGGTGCGGGCTAATCGAGCCCGCACTCCGTCTCCGCTGAGAGGGCCTGGGCCGTCGGATGCGGGGGCATCCGGCACCCTTCAGAGATAGGTCCTCTCGCGATGTTGATGCCCCCTCCGTGTTCGGGGGGCATCACACGAGGTGGAGGGGTGTTCCTATTGACACCCCTCACCGAGGAGGGCCCGCCACTTTACAGCGGGCAGCGGCGTCGACGGGGGCTGTGGTAAGAATAATGCGGTCCCACGCCCCCCGTCATCAGTCGAAGACGCTGGAACACCGTGGGGTTTTAGACGGTATGGGCGCCTTTAGCCGAGTCCGTCATACCCCGTATGCCCCCCCCCGCATACGGCAATGCGTAACAGCATTTCCCCACGACAAAAAAAAAAAAAAAAAAAAGGTTTGCGTAACCAAATATATTCGAATAGTAATTATATATTTAATTTGTCGATACAATCAAATTACGTGTTGTCGAATTTGTGTATTTATGTTCACACGCTTCTGCACACATCTACTTCTACACTGCACTAACTGTGCAAATAAGCTGCACAAGTAAAAAATATGTAACTGGCTAAATGTCCTTATTATATTGATAATTTTGCAGACATTATGTTTTTAATTGTTTTTTTTTTATCCTAAGTTCTTTGTTAGTTTTCCATAAATAATTGAATGTAATATCCTAAATAGCATATTTGTAATTTTGCAATGTATTCTCCGGTATAATTCAATTAATATTATATCGCATACTAAGCATTGCTCGAACGCTAATAGAGTTACAATCACCCGATACCAATATTGTATTTAATTTTATAAATTCAAGAGTTGTGAGTAATATATCATGTTAGCTCAGTCGGTCAGAGCACCCCGGCTATAGGGGTCGTTGACGCGGGTTCGAATCCCGCACGTGACTAATAACTAATTTTGTAAAAACATTCAAGTTTAGCTAGCTGTGCGGACACTATACCACATGAACGTAGTCAGTGTATTAAATCTAGGTCCCTGCGACTCGTCACTTCAAACGTAAGAAACGTTGCCTCGATTGCCGCTCATACAAAGTCATGTCGTTTATTGGTGGATACTTGCCTTCGCTACGGTTGACACGGGGCACATGTCATGATTGTTTATTATCAAAATAATTAGTATTGTGATAATTAAAAAAATACATTTTCATTACTTGTATAAAATGTGAATGTGGAATGATACTTTTTGTATAGTGTAGGTCTTATGCCCGATAGTTTTTAGCCTTTGACCACTATCTCACCTGATGGTAAGTGATGATGTGGTCGAAGATGTTGTTCAGGCTAACCTAGAAGTACTGGCTCTCAAGGACAGCTGCCGGAACACACCGTTAGGTGCTTGGCGACAGATTTTCTGCTTGAGGGTGGTAGCTAGCCAGGCGGGCATTCGCAAAATGCCCTACCACCATGCTATAACGACTGCCATCCTAAGACAACAACCGGTACCGACGGCTTAACGTGCCCTCCGAAGCACGGAAACGCTCAGCAGTAATGTCACTAGCGGTCACCCATCCAACTCCTGACCGCGGGCGACGTTGCTTAACTTTGCTGATCGGTTGAGAACAGCTAAGTAAACTTCGCTACGAGCGCTTCACTCTTCTATTTTAGTGGTATCTATTTTGTATAAGTAATGGAGTGAAATGTGAAGTAATGTTACCTACTCGGTTGTGTGTTGGATATGCCTACGTCCTAGGTGATTAAGTAATTGAGTTAGATTGTTGTGCTTGAATATGTTTCTTCTTCTGCGGATAGGTATGCATAATTTACGAAATCTAACACGACTAATAACAGTATCAAACATTGTTAGGTATGTATGTAAGTACAATAATTATTCATACGATGACAACCCGCACACAATGACGCGTGTACATAAACAACATTGGTGTAGTGTCTGTGTAATAGGTAGCTATACCGTGGCTTTTGTATAGGGAATGAGTCGAGAGTCCAGAGTGTGCTGAAGTGAAATATGAAATTACGGAACCCTTTTCTTTGGCAATGCTACGGCAAACCGTCAAAATTAACATACCAAAATAACGTTATATTATCTTCCGTAGGATATCAACAGGGTGATTCTCTGGGACCAGCCATATTTAGCCTTGCTATCCTCACTCACTCACTCAATAATTCAACATCTCCAATCAAAACTTAATGTTTTGGACGGAACCTTAGGAGGTGATGCGAACACTGTGGTTGAATGACTTGGGAGTACTTGTAGACGATTTTCGTATTATTGGCCTTAAACATTTTTTTCCAAGTGTGAACTTTTTGTTTGTGGTATTTGTCCGGATTAAGTTACGATTATTGAAAAATGCAACTTACTTGCGTCTAATCTTAAATTAGTAGTTAAAAGTTTGCTCTGTCTTTTGGGTTCACCGATACTTGACGAACCTTTTTCAAAACAACCTTTTTCCTACTGCATTTGTCTGTAATGCCTACTGCTATAGGCCTAACACCATCATCTTTTTTATTAAAGGCACATAAATTTGCAATGTACAGGATTTCGGTAATTTAATTGTTAACCTGACCCGACAACATCAAATTAACCAAAGTCACATCCCACAGAAGTACCTCGCCTACCTCACCACAGCTAAAAGATACAATATATTTAAAGTGCTGAGGCCTGACGTCATCTAGGCCACCGGTTGAGCCACTTAGAAAAGATGCCACGGCTGCAGAAACATCCTGTGGGGTCACCTCAACAATGTCATTATTTTGTTGAGATGATTGGGGAAGGTAGCGACCTGCAGTTGCAGGCGGATGCTTTTCTATTAGGGAATTCAATGTATTTATTTTTTATGTATTTGATATAAAGGGGAGATAGTATCACTCGAAAACTGCACCTGATATACCGCGGTAGGTTCGTCATTGTAATCTCTAGATGAAATAACCATCATAGTATTTAATAAATCGCGGTGTGCCATAAAGAAAGCTTATTGCTTTACTAACGACGCATCATCGGCGCGTGCGATGTGCGACTGAAATCTGAACTTTTGACTTTTTCTTTCGGAAGGATCAAGGCAAGGTCATCAAAGCAAAGGACGTCGCAAGAGGTGCGGGAAAAGCGTGGTGACCGCCGATAATTCCCGAACGCACAAAATAAATAATAATCGGTATAAACTAGCGAGAACGCGAATTGACGAGTTATATTTAACCCATTGATATCGGCGATAATTATAACAATAGAATTTCATTCATAAATTGGCCATATCGGGCCAGTCCGATTCCAAGAGGTTAAGAATGACACATTTCTATGTAGGAAAGAGTAATTACGTATAATTACGTATTCATGCATAAACCGCGTGTGTTAGAATCATATACAGTAGATATGATTATAGAAATATATACTTTTATATATATATCTTTGTTATCTTAAGTAAATAAGTTATAAGAACTGTAAACTAACCATTCATTACGTAATTCTAGAATATCCTGTAACTTGTTGATATGTGACAGACACTGCTATAAAAACCAATGTCTGTCGCATCTCCGTGAAACTTCCCGCCATATTTACCACTACCAATAAGTGACATAAGCGTTCCCGCCATAACGTAACAGCCAATCCGAAACTGGACAGGATGGTTCGTAATGCTAGCCAATGGGCTAGTCCAGAATGAATACAGATAAAACAGGATTTCAGTACGGCGGTTAATAAAAATGTCAAATATAAAATAAAAAAATGTATATTCTATAATTACATAATGAACAGTTAGTTTACAGTTCTCATAACTTCTTAACTTAAAATAATATAATATACATTTAAGAAAGATATACAAAAGTATATATTTCTATAATCATATCTATTGTATATGATTCTAACACGTGTATGTGTAGTATTTCTTAATGACGAGAATAAAATGTTCAAATATGTTAATCTATGAAGAAGTTTCACCAAAAATTGATGTACCTACATCTTGGTTATTTTTTGCCTGTATGTTATTAGTATCAGCAGCAGATAGTGCTATTTTTGTTTGTTATTTTAAAATAAAATGTAATTTAAAAAAATATGGTATAACCATAGTATATAATTATTTAATAAAACTTCAAATTATTATGGTTTTAATTAATTCCCATTTATTTTTCAGTATGTGAACTTCTCGCTGATGATGACATAGTCATTGAACCTGGACGTGCAAAATACTGGTGTGAAAAAGTTGAGGCTACATTTCCAAGACATCCAATTACCTTTCGCCTTCGAGAGAGACTCATTATGTTGTCTAATCCAGATCCTGAAGCTCTTGAAAAGTTATTGACGGCGGAATTGGCAGCAAGACCTAAAGACCCTTCGCTCCACACTCGCTTTCTTCAACATTACCTTAATATCAACAAACTTAAAGAAGCATTTGAATATAGTTGCAAAATAGAATTCAGTTCTGACAATTTTATCAACAATTATTCATGGTATGAGGTTTTGAATGATCTGCTACAACATAAAATTGACAATACGAATAATTTGCTATATCAGTTACTCTTACTGACAGTCCGAGAACGTATTTGTGTCTTAAGTTTGTCTGAAACACCAAGTGGTTCTTCCAAAAGTTTGGTTGAATCTAATGAACTTCTTCATGCTTATGATCAAGCCCTGGAAAATGTGTCTAAAGCAGGAGCTCCCACAGGCTTTGCAGAGTTTCATGCAAGTTTGTTGCAGCATCATAGAGGCCAATTCGCTTTCCATGCTGCAACTTTCTTGTTAAAAAAGGCTAAGAAAGACCAAATCAGCTGGCGAGATGCCAATAAAGTGGCTGGTCCGTTAATGTTGATTGCATGGCAAACAGTGCCTTTGGATTCCAAAGTTAATTGGCTGAAACATACTCCTGAGAAAATGTTAGCTGCTGTTAACCGTTGGTACACAGAAGGGTCATATAGATGTTCCCAATCTGGCCATTACCTAATTTCTAATTACCAGGACAAAAATCAAACATTTTTAGACCAGATTTCTAATTGTTGCTCTGGAACTCACTGGAAAGATAAATTATATGAGAGAATTTTTACAAACAGGAACCATTTAGCAAAAATAACGTCTTCACACTTTGTCTCTAATGCATTTAATACACCTGTACTTCGATTGCCCCGAAAAATTGAAGTCGAAGCTTATGATGCTGATGCGCAAAAACAACATGGAAATTCCCTACATCATTTTGTGTGGACGCTGCTTAATTACAAAAATTATGCACACTTTAAATGTACACTGTTTGATTTGCTTACTCCAACAGTAGCTAATTGTGGCCCTGAAACACTAAACAAATTAGATATACATGCATTCTTGTACTGTGCTACCTTAACCGCACGACAGCAAAAGCCTAATGAAGTTTCATATGTGTGTTCAGAAAAGCCTAATAGACTTCCCGCCAATATTACAGACCTATTATGTCCTCTCTCACAAATAAAATGGTGGGACTGTGCCTACAAATTCAGCCAAAATTTGTTAGGTACTGAGCTAACAGATATTCGCGCAACATTGAGTCGGGGTATAGGAGTTGTTCGTTGTATTGACAACCATGGGCTGGATGCAGAACTCCTTTGCATGCTCGGTCGTATATTTAGCGATCGAGCAAAAATTACCACATCTGTAGAGGAAAAAACCTTATTCGAAATAAGAGCTGCCCTTTATTACAATTCAGCCATACCATTACTTGAGAAGCTAAAGAGCAAAATCATGATCAAAGTAAGTGATAAACGAATGTTTGATTACACACACAAGGAATTAGACACAAGAGAATTACATTCTTTAATAGAGGAAAGTAAATTGTATGTGGCTGTTAATCATATACATGATTGTGAGTATGATAAGGCCATAGAACTGCTCTCAAGTGTAAAATCTGCTCAAGCATATTATCACCTTGCAGAAACATACAAAAAGATTAGTCAAGACTCCATCAACTCATCCTCAGACGGTTCTAAATTAAAAAAATCAACACTCTTGGGAAAAGCTAAAAATTACGCTTATAAAGCACTTGATATGCTCAAAGAAACAGAAACCAATAAGAGCCATCCTTTGTATGTTGACACGCAAGAAATCATCGAAAACATAGAGGTTCACATCAACAAAATAGACCCAGATATGTCTGGCAATCTGAATGATGTTGATGGAAAATATTCCTCAGATGAAAATGTTTCGTGTCAAAGTGAAATGAGGGCAAACAACCACATGTTCCGCAATATGAGTTCTACACCTAAAGCTCCATCAAATCCTAATATGACTAATTATAGGACTGCTATTGACTCCCAAATACTGGAGATGACCAGAATGGATCAACAACATCTAGAAAGAATTGAAAATGAAATGAAGAATTTGCAAAAAAGAGATACTACGATCACAGACTTTATGGCACAAACTAGAGACTGGTTTGATGAAAATCGGAAATTAGGAAACCAAATTATTAGTACTATCAATTCTAATATACAAAATACAACCGATCAGTTTAAACTACTCAAGATATCTGTAGATCAAGTGAAAGATCAAATAGATGAATGCCGAAACGAATGCAAAGATGTTGGTGAACTAAAAAAACAAATTGCTGAGTTGAAAAAGGAAGTTTCCAAACTAAAAAAATCGTCATCTGAACAGGCAATAGATGAGAGTGACTTGTACAACCTGGAAGAGGAATACAGATCAAATGAAAATTCTTCTAACTATGTAGCTCCACAATTACCTTTTCCACATCAAATGTTATCTCAATTACATCAAAGGCCTCCTTTTCCAGTTCCTCCTAATCCATATCACTTGTACAACCAGAGCTTGTATAACTTATACAACCAATACTCCCAGTTTGCTCAACCAAACTCTGTACCAGGAGCACCTCCCTTGTTTGATGGTTCAAGAGCTCAGATGAATTATACTGGTGTATACCCGGCGCCAGATCAAATGTATTTGGATATGGCACACCTCATGCCACCTGTTGTACCAGCTGCACCGCCTGTCCCTGCTGCTACAATACCTACGATACCAGTGGTGCCTACGATGCCGACTATTTCATCTGTGCCTGTATCGGTTATGCCACCTGTAACAACTGCATCCAAATTGAGCCTAACCGAATCAAAGGAAGTCTCACGATCACTTCCGGTCAATGTTGTGATTACTTCTTCAGACCCATTGCCAACTACTACTTCGAAACCAGCTCCTGTACTTAGCGTTACAATCCCGTCGAAACATATTAAAGGTACACCACATAATTATCAAATAGCTATGCCAGTAGTTAGCGAAGCTAACATGGTGTCCCCACCAGTTTTTAGTTTTTCAATGCCTGATAATAAAACTTCATCTACAACCAGTTGGAAACAACCGTTCAATTTTTCTACAGATGAAACGCCTCTAAATAAATCTTTGCAAGGCAATACTTCACTTGATAACTCTAAATCAGTAGTTGATGGGCCTTTCACTGAAGCATCTCCAAATACAAGCCTGAATAAGTCCAGAACTCTTTCCGAAAAAAGCAATACCTCTGTGGAATATGACCCTTGTCCAGATTTCAAACCAATTGTGCCATTGCCAGCAGAAGTTAAAGTCACCACTGGCGAAGAGGAAGAAGTATCTATATTTTCTTCGCGTGCTAAACTTTTCCGATATGTTGATAAGCAATGGAAAGAAAGAGGGATTGGTGTAATTAAACTTTTAAAGCATAAACTTACTGGAAAAGTTAGAGTTTTAATGAGACGTGAACAAGTACTTAAAATATGTGCCAACCATATAATAACGTCGGACATGGAAATTATACCCATGAAAAACGAGACTAAAGCCTATTTCTGGGTGGCCAATGACTTTGCTGAAGGAACTCTAGTTCTAGAAAAGTTCAGTATTCGTTTCAAAACAGCAGACATAGCTAAAGATTTCTGTGACGCGTTTGTAAAAGCAATACATGATTCAAAAACACTGGCTCAGATTCATCCTGGTTCAATAGAAAATAAAACAGAAGATAAATCTGTCACTCAGCAATTCATTCAGAATGAAACTAGCACACTTGGAAAAGAAGCTGCTCCGCATATATCATCGCAAAATAAGACTGTAATAGGTGGATTCACATTTAGTAGTACTCCTGTATTCAAACCTGTGGAAAGTGATTCAAAAAATAATGAGTTGATTGCTGATTCAGGGCCAAAGACAAATGTGTTTAGTGGGTTGACATTCAAATCGAACCCAAGCCCATCATTTAACAATTTATTCAATACAGATTCTGCGTTAGTAACTGCAACTGTTGCTACAGAAAAACTGGATACAAACAAAACAATGTTAAACACTGCAGATACTGTTGAGGAATTTGAACCAAATGTAGAATTTAAGCCTGTTGTACCACTTCCTGCTTTAGTCGATCAGAAAACAGGAGAAGAAGACGAAATCGTCCTTTTTGAACATCGTGCTAAATTGCTGCGGTTTGATTCCAATACGAAAGAATGGAAGGAACGTGGACTCGGAAATATTAAACTGCTGGTCCATAAAGATAATAGCCAAAAAATGAGGCTGCTGATGAGGCGAGAACAAATAATGAAAGTGTGCTGTAACCATGCAATTACAAAAGAGTTGTTATTCCAAAAAATGCCTAATATGGACAAGGCAGTGACATGGTGCGCCAAAGATTTTTCTGATGGTGAATTGATAGCAGAAACATTCTGCTTACGCTTCAAAACCGTCCAAGTATGTAATGATTTTATTGATGCTATTATAACAGCCCAGTCTAAGCTCAAAGATGATATAAAGACAGCCAAAGAAGAACAAAACGCTGCTAAACAAACTAATAAAAGTGG
This sequence comes from Plagodis pulveraria, assembly GCA_963890685.1. Classification (NCBI taxonomy): domain Eukaryota; kingdom Metazoa; phylum Arthropoda; class Insecta; order Lepidoptera; family Geometridae; genus Plagodis; species Plagodis pulveraria. The sequence continues at coordinate 12,241,348 of OY982950.1, forward strand.
ATTTGGTGATAAATTTAAACCTAAACCAGGAGCATGGAACTGTTTGTCTTGCTATACAAACAATTTAGAAAATTTTGCTAAATGCGCTTGCTGTGATCAACCTAAACCGTCAAATAGCAAAACAGACAACGCCACAGTCAATTCTACATCATCTTGGGGAGAAAAATTCAAGCCTAAACCAGGAAGCTGGGAGTGTCAATCGTGCTTTGTTAGAAATGAGGCCAATTTAGAAAAATGTAGTGCTTGCAATAGTCCAAAAGATCCTACGGCAGCAAAATCAAACAATAATGTTGTGAAAGAAAGTAAAACCATGTTCAATTTTGGAATACCTTCACAAACTGCAGCTAGTATTTCAAGTCAGTCATCTTTTGGAACTGGTATTTTTAATCAAACAAATATAAACAATACTGAGAAGCCCTCTTTTTCTTTTGCTACTGGTATGTTGAATGCATCTAAGGCAGAAACCAATGAAAAGCCAGCTGTATCTACTGGAAATAGTTTTGGAGATAAGTTTAAGCCAAAAGAAGGGACATGGGAATGTAAGCAATGCTTGGTTAGAAATGAAGGAAGTTGTGAAAATTGTGTTGCATGCAATAGCCCCAAAGACCCCAATGCTCCTAAAAAAACAACTAGTATATTTGATACATCGGCCACTGCTGTGAAATTCCGATTTGGCATTCCTCCAACTCCAACCAACGATGATAAACCGAAGACCGAACCAGCATCCATCTTTGACGGTACAGGCGCCCATAAGTTTAGCTTCGGAATACCTTCTTCTACAACAGTTAGTATAGAACAAAAACCAACAGGGGTTATTTTTGCTGCACCAAAATCATTATGTGAAACAGCACCTATGAACTTTAGCCTGAAGAGTGAAGAGTCAACTAAGACCCAAACTGTAGCAAAACCAGCATTGTTACCAACTCCACAGACTGATACCAGTTCGTTTGCAAGTAAACAAAGTGGAACATTTGATTTCGTATTCAAGTCTGCGCCATCGTCTAAGAGTCCTGGGAAGTCTCCCAATAAGAGCTACGAAAGTGATGGGGAAGAGTATGTTAAAGAAGAAGATTGTCATGCTCATTTCAATCCAGTTATACCCATGCCCGAAAAGGTGAGTCTCTTTTTAACACAAACTTCAGTTATTATGTCATATTTTATGTGATGTACAAAACCCATTAAGACTGGACATTAACACTGAGTGTCGAATTTTCATACAAAAATAAAAAACGTTTCTACCCCCCCTAAACAATCACCGATTTTGATGATACAGATGTTATCAATCCAGGTTTATAGGTTATGATTTTTATAAGGAATTTGAATTAATGGGTATTTAAATAACGATATTTTCTCAAAACTTGTATCTCTATTTTGTGAATTATTTATAGGAAAATAATGATAAATAAAGAAAAAGGATAACCTATAAACCTAGTTTATTCTATCAGTTATAAAATAAGACGAACATTATTAGATTTCTTTAATGTTTACTATAGGAGAAAGGTTTTTTTCCAGAACGCAAATTATGCTCAAATTCTAAGTCATAACTTGAAGAAGCTGCAATTGTCCTTATCGCACTATTCTGTTCGGGCGTTTAGCGGCGAGACAGCATAACTTTGTTAAAATATCTTTTTTTTTTTTGCCTGATAGGTTAGCCTTTGACCACTATCTCACCTGATGGTAAGTGATGATGTGGTCGAAGATGTTGTTCAGGCTAAACCTAGAAGTACTGGCTCTCAAAGACAGCTGCCGGAACACACCGTTAGGTGCTTGGCGACAGATTTTCTACTTGAGGGTGGTAGCTAGCCAGGCGGGCATTCGCAAAATGCCCTACCACCATGCTATAACGACTGCCATCCTAAGATAACAACCGGGACCGACGGCTTAACGTGCCCTCCGAAGCACGGAAGCGGTCAGTAGTAATGTCACTAGCGGTCACCCCTCCAACTCATGACCGCGCGTGACGTTGCTTAACTTTGCTGATCAGTTGAGAACAGCTAAGTAAACTTCGCTACGAGCGCTTCAAATACCTATTTTTCTGTAGGAGCTAGTACCTGCCTAAAAAAAATATACTTGACACAACTACGGCCTAGGGTTTCACTATGGAAACTATCGCGAGTTTTATCCATATTAACTTATTAGGAACCGGCTAGGACCCGCGTTATATTTACCGGAAAGATTCCGACCAGTTTCGGACTGTTTTGAAATCCTTCGTCTGGGAGTCACGATTGCGCGAAGCGACGAGCACGGGCCTCAGCGCGTAACTGAGGCCTAGGCTTTATTTGGTTTCCTCTTCTGTAATTACTTGTTGTTATAATAGTAGCCTACTCAACCAGCCTAAAATATGATATTGTTTTAGGTGGAAGTGGTTACAGGTGAAGAAAATGAGACTGAATTGTATAGCCATAGAGCCAGATTGTACAGATTTACAGGGGGCGAATGGAAGGAACGAGGCACAGGCATTGTCAAAATACTGAAGCATAATGAAACAAATAAATTGAGGTAAGTGAGCAGTACATATATTTATACACTGTAAAAAATGTTGAAGTTGTAGGGTGTGGAAATCTGTTAACCTACTTCGGAAAAGGAGCTTCTCAATTCGACAGTTTACGCAATTGGGTACTCCACCAATTATGAAGTGATTTCGATGATTCTTTTTTGTTGAGCAGAGTATACCTTCTTAAATTTATTCGAATTGGTTTAGTAGTTTTTAATTTAGTCTTGAAAACTGTATTTGCGTACCTGAATGATTTAATGGTTATTGCAACTCTTGTTTGTTTTATTTTCAGAGTGGTGATGCGACGTGAACAAGTCTTAAAAATTTGCTTGAACCATGCTCTAACTCCAGAAGTCATATATAAATATAAAGATACAAAATCTTGGTTATTTGTCGCTAACGACTTCAGCGATGGAGAATTGAGCTTACAACAACTTTGCCTTAGATTCCAAAACGCAGAAATTGCGTCACAATTCAAAGAGGCTGTTGATAATGCTCTACAAAACAAACCTGTCACTGTTGGCCAACCAGAAACTAATGTAAAAGATGATGATGTTGTATTTGTAAGCGAAATGCAAGCAAGTGCAGAGGACAAAAAGAAAGCTAAGGAACTCATGTTGCCGGAGAATTTCTACACCTACAAAAATAAAGATCCTTGCCAGGGGTGTCGCGGCTGCACGGAGGAGGATTCCGTAAAACCAGAATCATCTTCAAGCCAAACGATTAAGGCCCTATTATTAGCGCCCCCGGTAACATCAAGTCCTGAAGTAGTGACCTCTGCCGCTAGCACTCCTGTTAAATTAACTGTGCAGAGTCCAATTGACTCAATCTATGGCACACCTGGTGGTAACATGGATAGATCATTTGATAATACTATATTCCGCACACCGCTAGGAGCGATCGGTTCTAATACTAAGAGTGTAACACCGAACTCTAATAATACTAACACTGCCGGAATTGACACCACTAAGAATAAAGAAAATGTCTTCTCACAGAAGACCAATATTTTCAGTAACTTCGGAGATCAGAAATTATTATTTTCTACACCGACAACTTCAACGCCGATGGTCTTCGGCGGTGGCGATTCCCAACCAACAGCAAGTTCTAAAGGTTCTCTGATCGCACCACCTAAATTGAGCACCCTGAATAAGTCTGGAGAAAATCAAACTGCGGATGCGAAATCACTTTTTGCATCGGCGGCGGCGAATCCTGCGTTTAGCGCGGGAGGCGCTCAGAGACAGACCTCAATATTCGGAAATACTGACGTTTCCTCTAACAAGGCAGTAATGACCTTCTCTGCTGAAAAACCGAAGGAAGCAAATTCGGAAGTGAAATCGCTGTTTGGCGGTACCGATCAAAAACCACTAAACATATTTAGTGGCGCTACTCAAGGAAGTTTATTCGGGCCCGGCAGCATAGGAATGCAAGATAAAGCTCCCGGATCGTTTACATTCGGCCCTATATCAACATCTCAAAATAATATATTCAAATCAGTATTCCCTAACAACACTACAACTTCATCATCAATCTGGAAAACAGCTCCAACTACCGAAGAGAAAAAACCAGAAGTGAAAATTTTCGGCGGTTCAAGTGAAAACAAAACAAATACTCCGGAAGCCCAGGAAAAAGAAGAATCGGTGCCTATAGACACACCATTGAAAGTCGACCAATGTTTGAGTTTTGCCTCTTTGACTTCAAGTGGGCCTGGATTTGCTGTGCAAAGTAAGTAGAATTTTAATTAATGTGCTTGACTTGTTTAGTGTTATTGTAACGGAACAAGCTCGAGGCCCACCTGATGTGAAGCGGACTAACCTCTGCCTATAGCAAATGCATTTCATTCACACTGAATTGCACTGCGCCCGTCACTTGAGACATAGTTGTTAAGTCTCATGTGCCTGTAATTTCACTGGCTCTCAAGGGCAGCTGCCAGAACACACCGTTAGGTGCTTGGCTACAGATTTTCTACTTAAGGGTTGTCGCTAGCCAGGCGGACATTCGCAAAATGCCCTTCCACCATGCAGTGAAGCTCAAGCCCGCGGCGGGATTTGAACCATGGACCTGCTGCGCGGCAGTCCATAGCCAATGCCACTGAGCCGTCACTGCTTCAAAAACATCAAGAACTGCACTCCGCTCATCACCCTGAGACACAAAGTGTTTAAGTCTCATATGCCTGTAATTTTACCGGCACTCATACCCTTCAAACGGGAAGATAGTAATGTGAACATTACTCCTTGGTTGAAATAGGTATGACAGTAGTGCTTCCCCAGAGGCCTGACGCACTCTGCTCTTTAGGTACAAAGGTACAAGTACATCAGTGTATTCGTCTAGACTGGTATACTCAACAGAGCTCAACACGGGCCACTTGGAACGCATGTCTTCTCGTTATCGTTTCGTGTTCGTATTTGTTCGTAGACTATTGCATGAATAACAACAAAGATCCAAATCTCACGTTTTTCTCACTTCCAAAGGGCATCGAAAGGTAAGGAAATGTACCTAAATGCTTCTAATGTTAAGTATATTTTATTACTATTGTCAGTTTCCCATATAAACGTAGGTAGTGCTAGTTGTGCTTTAATGGGGACAAGCACTTTACAAGGACAGCTTTAATTCTTCTTGGCTTGTGACAAGCACTTAACAACCACACGGTTCGGCAGCTGTCCTTGAGAGCCAGTAAATAATTCATTCACTTACCATGAGGTGGTGTATTTGTAGTTGGTAGTGTTCAAAGGCTAGCATAAACAAATAAAAATACAAATACAAAATACTTTATTTACCAAAATGCACATATGTGTTTATAGGTTACCTGTAGACATCACACTAGACGATTAAGTCTGTATCGCGATGTCCTATTTAGATTTACAATGATGTATTTGTGCTAAGCTGACAATTATTGAATAAGATTGCAAATTAAGAGCTTAATTTTCAAATATGCGAAACAGTAACAGTAATATAGAATATATATATAGATAAATCCTTCATAAAATTATATACTAATCAATTATTACTTATTAATATAATTAAATTAGTCAAATATACATAATATATATTTGATACATAGTATATATTAATTACATAAATATTTATAATAATCTAACTAAAGATAATTAAGGTACGTAAGTGAGGCTACATTCTTACTTGTATTAACTATTTTTCCAAAATATGTTCAGTCTGTTCGTAAGTCAATGCACATTAAATAAACTTGTACGTAAACAGATTAAACAAACATTACATTTATGCCTTTAAGAAGAGTACATAGGTACAGTCGACTGCAATAAGAAGTATACATAATTATTATTTAGTAACCGGCTAGGACTCGCGTAATATTTACCGGATATTGTTCCGACCAGTTTCGAATAAGTTTTCTTCTTCTTTCTTCGACTTCAACTAAGTTCGAAACTGGTCGGAGCAATATCCGGTAAATATTACGCGAGTCCTAGCCGGTTACTAAATAATAATTATGGACAAAACTCGCGAAAGTTTTTTAGCTCAAGAAGTATACACTTTGTAATTTTCAATATAATGTGATGTCGCTAAGTTATTAATAATAAAATTTAACATTTACATGAATAAAAATATGTTTTATTCATGTAAATTTCTTTGATTTTAAGATACTTCTGATTACATAAAGAAAAACAGAATTCTTTGCCACTATTTTGAAAATTACTATGTATATACTTCTTATTGCAGGCGACAGTAAAATAGTTCTTTGCTAACAATAGGTACCTATTTTTGAAATGTATATAATTGATTTGATAGTTGTATGTATTATATATACGTACACAGCTGTAATAGCATGTGAGCACAAGATCACTACACAACCCTAACTTACGTACTGCGTCAGAAGAGTTATGAGCTACGCGATACAAAGAGAGGAGCCTTGTAGGTGAATGTAAATTTTAGGTACTCAGCTGTGTGCGATCTGAATTGCTCTTTATTGCGTCGTAGCAGAGTTGCTTATTTATTTAAACGTCATTGAGGAGAGATCCTTCTGGTCCTTATTAAAGAGTTCTACTGCTACTGTATATGAATGCTTATGAGACATTTGCTTGTTAAACTTACAGAGAAACCAGACTTCCAGTGGGAGGGTGCTGGCCAGCAATTGTTTAGTGCAAGTCAGAAGTCAGGCTCGAGGGATGAGAAGAATGATAGTGGTGCTGGTGAAGAAGCGGCCGGCGCGGATGAGGAATACGATCCGCATTACGAACCCATCGTTCCCCTGCCCGAGAAAATCGTAGTCACCACTGGAGAAGAAGATGAGGTGAGTGTACATTGTGTTAAACCTTTTATTTTTACCATCAAGCATACTTAGGCATTGTACAGATAAGAGCAGTTATCACTATATAGTATTTGCGGCGGTTTTCATAAAAGAAAACATATAGACTGCAGGAATTATAACTACAATCTACAGATTAAGATTTAATCACTGCAAGCAGAATGCCAGCTCACATTGTGACACCAAAAGTTGTCCATAATGAAAAATGCTAATCTTGTGTGAACCAGACCTTTAAAATTTTGTGAATTGTCAAAAGATTAACTTCAATCAATTAGTTATAGTTCCTGAACTTCAAACCATTTGTGAATACAATGTATCTAGTGATTTGTAATTACTTTTGTAATCCTAAGGAATTTAAACCTATCTATAAATTTATTGATAGTTCTGAATTGTAGCTGAATTTAATTATTTAATTTTGATAACTAAAATAATATTCTTTGTTTTTTTCATAAAGATCCTTAGTGGAAGCCCGGGCCACACTTGGCCAGTTTTTAGTACTTGTTGTTGTGTGTTAGATATTTCCACGTTTGATGCTTGTATGTATTACCGTTTTAACGATAGAGCAAAAAACTATGAAACCGACGAAGGTGAGTTCGACCGCACACACCGGGGTCCTGTACCAACACATAATGTACAAATATCTGAGTTTTTTTTAATGGGTGTACAACCCGCTTTTTGCCATTTTTTATTATTATTACATTTCTTTTCATTATTATTCATAAGGTGTATTGCTGTGGGGAGCTGCTGCTGAGATAGAGACAATCTTTATCCTGTCACCTACGGCATTTAAACAAATATTGTGTAATATTGTATTGCCCTGAGTTTTGTGCCTGTTCTTCATGCTGTGGCTCTATAAAAACTTTTTTGCTGAAGTTGCAGTACAATTTATAATATTTCAATATATAAATTTGTAATTGACCTTCATAAGAGCGTCGTAGACGTCTAAATTGAATAAATTATTTTAACTTTGACTTTGCCTGGCAAGCTACCCTGAAATAGAATAATCTGTCATCAAGCAACTAATGTTGTGTTGCAGCATGTGTTGTTGTTTGAGCATGAGAAGAGAAGATATTATGTTTAGACCTCCATATGTTTGTATTAATACCCAAAATGTATTTTGCAGGAAAAGGTGTTCGGCGAGCGCTGCAAGTTGTACCGCTACGATGAAAACACACGTGAATGGAAGGAGCGAGGTGTTGGAGAAATGAAGATATTGTATCATCCGCAGAATAATACTTACCGGTTACTACTGCGAAGGGAACAGGTATGCTCGATTTTATTTTATTTCAACATATGAGATACATACAATTGACATATAATAGGCTTTTTTATTCATATTGAAACCTAGTAAATGCTACTGTCTGTATTAGGGTAGACAGAATACCAAATCGTCTTACGATCCCGGACTCTTGTTGATACGAGGGTAATGTGTTTCCGCAATTTCTGAAGCTATACTATTTAAATTTCTTGGTAGAAAGATTACAAGGGACGCATACCATCTCCATTTTAAAAGATTTTAGTATTGTAGACCAAAAACCAATATATTTATTGGTTTTTCGTACATTCTTGTTTCTATCTTGGTTATCACATGATTGACACATGACTACCATTTTTATATATCCACTTTAGCGACACCTTGTAACAAAGGAGCTCAAACTTCATCAATTGTATAAATCTTGGTTTTTTTTAAATGTTATTTTGACGGAACAAGCACGAAGCCCACCTGTTGTTAAGTGGACTAACCTCTGCCTATAACAGACACATTTCGTCAACGACGAATTGCACTGCGCCCGTCACACTGAGACGTACAGTTGTTAGGTCTCCTGTAATTTTTCTGGCTCTCAAGGACTGCTGCCGGAACACACTGTTAAGTGCTTGGCGACAGATTTTTATTTCCTGCCACGTAGCCCTTCACTTAAGACCAAAGAGGGGACGGCGGCAAACGTATGACGGGACGATTTGTTGACTTAGCTACAATACATTTTTCAAAACGATCTTTGTTTTGCGTAACCTAATTCAAAATTTGCTATTATAGTATTGGTTACAAGCAATATTTTTCGAGGCGTAGGGAGTCGAAGATTCAACTGAATGTACCCAACATGTAACTACAGCGTTTGTGTGGAACGGACTTTATGTTGATTACGTGGGCCAATAGCAACGCAGTCAAAATTTTCGGTACTCGTTTGTTAAAAAAAAACAGACGTAATCGATTGTTAGTGTGACGCAGGAGACATCCTGCCTGTTAAAATACGGTTCTAAAGATATGAATGTTATATTTCGGCAGGTGCATAAAGCCGTCCTTAACATGCTGATATTTATGGAGCTTGAACTCCTCCCGATGAAGAATTCTGACCGCGCATGGACGTGGGTGGGACGCAACTTCGCGGAGACCGCCGCCGGCGAACAAGAGACCCTCGCCGTGCGTTTCAAGTCTACTGACTTGGCGAACTCGTTCCGAGAACAAGTAGTACAATGCACGAGAGTAAGTATATACTTATTACATTTTTTTTTTTTATTTTTTTTTACGGCTGATAGGTTACCCATTGATCTCTGTCTCACCTGATGGTAGGTGATGATGTGGTCGAAGGTGTTGTTCAGGCTAACCTAGAAGTACTGGCTCTCAAGGACAGCTGCCGGAACACACCGTTAAGTGCTTGGCGACAGATTTTCTACTTGAGGGTGGTAGCTAGCCAGGCGGGCATTCGCAAAATACCCTACCACCATGCTATAACGACTGCCATCCTAAGACAACAACCGGGATAATCACCTTTTACGACACGCACGGGATGAAATGTGGAGGTGGTATTCTATCCCGGCACCCCACGGTGGGTTTCTAGATGAGGGCGATAAATAATTTTCATCAAAGGCACTGGTGAAACGCATGATTTGTATTGTGCATTTCTCTCCTGCCGGATTCTACCAAGGCTATCCCCTCTCTGATACATCCGAGTAGAGTTTTTAGTGGCTGCCATTTCTGCTCCAACGGCATATGAGTTGATGGCGATGATTAATAGAGTATGAAGATTGCTTGTGTAGTCCAGTTTGGTTTGTATCTGAAAAACAGCTTGGGCTAATAGTTTCTCTATTATTGTCTTGTTTGCGGTGTTGATGGCAACTATAAACTTTCAGTAACATCATTTCATGTCTTAATCTTCTTTTTTTATGACAGAAACTAGACTCATTGGTTACCATATAAGTGTGAATAAATACTGGCTAGCTACCACCTTCAAGTAGAAAATCTGTCGCGAAGCACCTAACGGTGTGTTCCGGTATCTGTCCTTGAACCACTTAACCGATATATCAATGAAATAATATCTTTAAATCAGCCAATTCACATTCTATATACCCCACTGACATGTTCAACAATATCATTGATCAAAAAATTAAATCAAAAGATATATATCATAATGTTTATATCACCAATGAAATAAAAACATTATTGATTTTAGTAAATAATACGGAATAACTCACATGTAATACTTTAATCCTAGAATGTGTATCCAAGGTGGCATTAGTAGGATATTACCAAAGGTTGGGCAGGGGAGGAGGCTCGAGCGGTGAAAGGGAGCATTGATGCATCATAAAGGGGCCCCTTAACCTTACTCACTGGGTTGCAAGTCCCAGGCACCTTCACTTGAGCCTCTTCCTTTGCAACGCTATGGACCCGGCACCCGCACGGTGAATCCATGGAATGCTAAGTAAATTCGTTTCGTCGTCGATAGCAGCTCTGATGATAGTGTTGACCACATCCGGAAGTATTTTTCAAGGGGAACTCGGGACGCCCGCGTTGACGTCTCGCCTTCACTGAGAAAAACGACTTAGGAACTTAAAATCAAATTTGACCTTTTACCGTTGAATTGTAACTACGCAAGGTGAATTCACAATTCTTAAGATGATTTTCACCAATCAATAAAAATGTACCATGTTTTATAATAAACAAATATACCTTACTTTTACGGCGGTTTATGTACGGTGATTATCACTATAACGTACGACTTAATCAGCCTCATCGTAAAGTCAATATATAAGAAAGACCACAAAATACACCTTAAATAAAGACGAAAAGAAACATTCGCCTTCACTGACCTCGTTTAACGCCTTCTAGTTGGAAGGCGTTTTTGTACGTATTTACGTTTGGTCGGTTTTTTGCCTTCATACCATATAAATTGGCCGTCATTAGGGCGCTTTTGACTTATATTTTTCTCAGTGTTTTAATGCTAGCGGTGACTCGTAGCGTTATTTATAATAAAAACAAAATTATTGCTACAGAAAATACAAGCACTCGCTGCTCAAGCCATTCGAGAAGCAAAAGAGGCACAGGAGAAGGCATTCGGCGGTAGCGTGCCGCCCCTTCGGCTTCCTAAACACCTTGCAGACACAGCTCGAGCCGACGATCTGCTTTCGGCTGCCGCCACGGCGCAGATGACCTCAGCCGCCCCCGCTGAACGCAATGCCAACGGAAACATCCGAAATGAACCGAACCAAGGCACGCCGCCCGAATCCAGGCAGGTCACCTTCCGAGAACCGGAACCGGAATACCAAGAGGACGACGAAGAAGATATTGAACAGTTCTACTTTGATCAGCACGACTACGAGGCTTATTATAATGAGGTAGGTTTTACATGCCGCGGTGTGCTTGTTACACTTTATTTTTTATAAAAATTTCCTACCGGCCCCATTTAGTGTGGGATAAGAACAGGAAGAAGATTATATAATTATTTATTACTTAATAGGTAATATACGGGTGATTCAAATAGCACAATACTTTTCTTTAATAATCTTAACTATCATAGATAAGATTATTATATAGGCATTTGCGGAAATCCACTTTTATAACAAATATGTTGAAAATTTTGAGAACATGTTAAATTAATATTTCAGAAAAACACCTAAAAATATATTTAGTGACAATTCCGCCTAATTTTCCTGCTTAACCGATGTGATGTTATAAACGCCATGTATCGTATACGGAACAATTCGTTCGGCTTCAATACGAAGCATCATCAGGAGGTCTTAACGTGACTTATCGAGTGCAAGAATCGCCCGAAGAGTCAAGACCTTCAAGAGTTAAAATATTTGTTATTATATCATATACAGGGGTATTGGAAAAATGCTTATAACCTCATAGAGTTGAATTCTGTTAGTCCTAACAAACATTTCAAAGCTGTTTTTTTTTAATGCTTTTTATTTGTGTTTTTAACGGAATAAGCATGAGGACCACCTGATGTTAAAAGTCCCATGTGCCTGTAATTTATTATTTCATATTTTTTATTACTTTTCTCGATGTAAATATTAAAACTCTATTTAAACGGAACGCGGCGCAGTCCAGTGTTGCCGCGGCGGACGCTCTTAGCTCTGAGTAGGCATTGCATTTTACTACGAGACACAGAACTTAAGGTTGAACTGGCCGGTAACTTTTCCATACAAACGCCGTAGGATGATCACTCCCTTATTTGAGGTTTTAGGTCCACAACTAAGCATGATATCGATTTATCTCTTCATTATCTAGGCTTGTCTTGGCACCGATTTGTAAAAAAAATCTTCACATGATAGTTATAAGCCTCGAAACATCCCTGTAATATCACGAATTTTAGCGCATGTTTAGTCGTAAATAAACAACTTATAGAGCATGAAATCCCTAAAATTATTTACATAGAAGCATAGCTCAGTTCATGATCATTTTAGATAACATTTTGGAAAACAAATACATCCAGTAGTATAATCATAAACATCCTACAGCCAAAGGTCGGCACACATAGTTTTGCGCGCTAGTTTTTCGTTCAAAATATTGGGCATCTCATGTCAATACTTCCATTCCGCGGTGAGGGAAGCGGGCGGGCGGGTCTCATGCGCAGCACACTAATATATAATTAACAAAACGCACACTACCAAAAGTCACGTGCACCGCGCCGCGATCTTAGAACATAATATTATATTGTAGGAATGCCCTGTTGCTTTTTGGTGTGCACGTATGTATACACTACCAATATGTAGTGCCTATGCCTACTTACGTACTTATATATATATATATATATATATATATATATTTACATATGTTGGGAGTTGGGGACCGGATTTTCTTTCGCATTTGATTAGTTTGTTCGTGATAGTAAGTGTCGGACGCCATAATCCATATAGATAGGTACTTGGGTAATATAAATACGTAACTATGTCTAGGTAGGTACTCACCTACTCTCACCTAAGTTAGTACCTAGTAGGTATTAGTCAATACGCAGGTCATGATAGCTATGGTGAGTACCTAATCATTTTAGCAACACTTAGACAATATAAAAAGCTGCATTTGGTTAGATACGGTATGGACGTAGGTAGTCCGCATTCTTTTTAGAATATAGTCTAAGCAGTAATATAACTTCGAGAAAGTACCTACCTAACACAAAGTAGTAAAGGGTTAAAATTAGAAGCTCAATGGAAGATACCTACCTATCTACGATATAATTATCATTTATCATATAGGCCTGCCTAGGCACGCAACTGCCAGCGATGTCAAATCGACATTCGCGGGCGCGCATTACATTGCATACCTATCTACATAGCTATAAGATCACAACAAATAATAAAGTTAGTTCTATGTATCTACCTACGTAAATTAGTAGAATAAGTATGTATATTTGTAGTAGGTACTTATACCTAAGGTAGTACGAAAGTTTATATGGTAAACTTAGCGATGATTGTAGGCACTTACCTAATCAAAAATAACCTATGATTAGTTATTGATTTTTATTGGAAATAATTTAAATCAGTTACGGGTAGGTAGAGAATTTTTATTCCAAATGTGTTCTACCAGGATTGGTAGATCCATGATGCCATCGTACATTACCGCTTAGAGACAGATTTTGAAATCGGTACGACACACTCTCATCTCAAAGCTCGCTAGCCGGGCGAGCATTCGCAAAACAACCTTCCACCATGCGGTGAAGTTCATGCCCGCGGCGGGATTCGACCCATAGACCTGTTGCGCGGCAGTCCATTGCTAAGAGCCATCACTGCTTCCCGTTAAGTGTTTAGTGACAGAATTTCTACTTGAGGGTGGTAGCTAGCCAAGCGAGCATTCGCAAAATGCCCTTCTACCAAGCGGTGAATTTCAAGCCCGCGGCGGGATTCGAACCATAGACCTGCTGCGTGGCAGTCCAAAGCTAATGCCACTGAGCCATCACTGCTTCCCGTTAGGTGCTTTCTGACAGATTTTCTACTTGAGGGTGGTAGCTATCCAGGCGAGCATTCGCAAAATGCTCTTCACCAACGCGGGGAAGCTCAATATCGCGGCTGGATTCGAACCATGGACCTGCTGCGCGGCAGTCACTAGCTAATGCCACTGGCCCATCACTGCTTCCCGTTAGGCGCTTACTGACAGATTTTCTGCTTGAGGATGGTGGCTAGCCAGGCGAACATTCGCAAAATGCGCTATGACCTTCCACCAAGCGGTGAAGCTCGAGCCCGCAGCGGGATTCGAACCATAAACATGCTGCGAGGCAGTCCATAGCTAATGCCACTGAGTTCACGTTAGTTGCATAGTGACAGATTTTCTACTTGGGTAGCTATCCCGGCGAGCATTCGCAAAATGCTCTTTTTTTTATGCCTGATAGGTTAGCCTTTGACCACTATCTCACCTGATGGTAAGTGATGATGTGGTCGAAGATGTTGTTCAGGCTAACCTAGAAGTACTGGCTCTCAAGGACAGCTGCCGGAACACACCGTTAGGTGCTTGGCGACAGATTTTCTACTTGAGGGTGGTAGCTATACAGGCGGGCATTCGCAAAATGCCCTACCACCATGCTATAACGACTGCCATCCTAAGACCACAACCGGGACCAACGGCTTAACGTGCCCTCCGAAGCACGGAAGCGCTCAGTAGTATTGTCCTAGCGGTCACCCATCCAACTCATGACCGCGCGCGACGGTGCTAAACTTTGCTGATCGGTTGAGAACAGCTAAGTAAACTTCGCTACGAACTCTCCACCACGCGGTGAAGCTCAATATCGCGGCGGGATTCAAACTATGGACCTGATGCGCAGCCATTCCATAACCAATGCCACTGAGCCATCACTGCTTCCCTTTAGTTGCTTGGCGACCGATTTTTTACTTGAGGGTAGTAGCTATCCAGGCGGGCATTCGTATAATGCTCTTCTACCACGCGGTGAAGATTAAGCCCGCGACGGGATTCGAACCATGGACCTGCTGCGCGGAAGTCCATAACCTATGCCACTGAGCCGTCACTGCTTTACAAAATATGTTGTAGTAAAAGCAGTAACTTGCTAATTATGTAATAAATAATTATTGCAGGTAAATATTTACTACATCAATATGAAAAGAACAAACTAATACATTTACTATGTACCTACAAATCATTGTACCTACTTACTAAATATTTACCTACTATAGGTGAAATAACATCAGTATGTTATTATAAAACGAACGAAAATTATAACGACAGGTACCTACTGTCCGAACCAAAATGTATTCCTCTGTAAATATATAATATTATTTTATAAGAAATACCTACACACGTCGTGACGTAGCTTGAGACACTATCTCCGTCCGTCGTCAAACATCGTAATTCGTTCGGCATGGTTCGGCTTTCATTGATATATCGCAAACAAGTGTGCGTAATTAGCGTAGATGCAATACGGGTGTGTGATGCGCGATCACTATCTTCGTACTACTCATCTCGGAGTCTTACCCTTTCCCACAAAGGTATAGGTGAAATAGCATGCTTTGTTCCCTCGCCCGCTGATAAGTTCGAGCCGTCGGCAAGTGCATCCTTAAAAGTGCCAGACAGTACTAGAAAAACTTACTGTTAAATTTTTGAATATCTACATCGAGCAAAGTAATAAATATATAAAATAATAAATTACAGGTACAAGAGACTTTTAACACCGTGCTTATTGCGTCAAAAACACATCAAACACACACATACACTGTTATTACTAATAACAGAAGGTCCAATTTGATAGATCACATAAAACCGTATGGTTGGCATCTAACAATGTTTCGTCAATAAACACGACATGTTCCCAATCTGTAATTTTATTTTCTTTACGAAATAATGTAAAGCTCTTTAAATTAATATGGTAATATTTTAACAGTCTTGTCCGCTTGTCAGATTGTTTAAATCTAAAGCGGAACGATTGCAAACCCTTTTATAGGGTTGATTTACCGGTGTAGGATATTCTTTTCTCGAGTAATATCCATAAGATGTAGTTGTGAATTGCAGTATTGCCAGAAACATCCAACGAGTTTTTGGTCTAAAATGGCACCTCAGTGATTTTTCGATTTTGTTATTTTTGTATTGTTATATTTGGATAAAAAATAAATATAATCACAATGTGGTTATTCTATATAAAATATTACTTCACAAGTAATCATTGCATTCTATTATAATTGTCAATTTCGATTCTTTTGGGTAACATTCAAAGTGTCTAAGAAAGGGTTCACTGATGCAACATTGTAATGATGGTCAGTTTTTTTTAGAACGGAAATTGTTTATATAAGTTTATTAGTGAAAGTATTTTATAAAATTACCTTCTTGTGACATTATTATAATAAGTATGTAATCGGAATTGATAAAAAAAAATATCGATTTCAATTGGCCCTACTTTAAATATTTATATGATTTATCTCTTCTTTCTTATAGTTTAGGTAACGAGTAATGTCTAAACATTATATTGGGCGCCTAATAATATTATGTAGATTAGCATCGCTTAGTTTGCGGCCCCATTGCCTACACTAATTATAATTGTGTTCTAAATTATGTTTAACAAGACTTTACATCTTTGAAAATACATCAAAAATATATACTCTAAATATGAAATTTATTTAAACAATGTTTGTTCACAGGAGGACGAAGAGAACGTGTTTTATTCATGTGAAGGGTCTGCCGTAGTGAAGCAAGGCGAGGCGGAGAATACAACGGAGCATGCACACATACAAGTGCTGTTCGATCAGGAGATCTACTCGCCCAAGATCCTCGTGACTGACGCTGATACCGGAGAGATCTTCGCTGACATGCTCATACATACAGACACAGAGTTCCAAGTATGTTACCTTTGCCCTATATACAAAACATTTCACACGTACAACAGCTGCAATACAGGGTTTTGATTAACTAAGTTCGGTTTTAAATACATACAGAAGGTCAGACATGTTTCCCGTGTGTGGACAGAGACTAATAATGTCCACTTTCTTGCTTCCTTCACTCTCATCACATAGCCAACCAAAAGTTAAGTATACTCTTGACCTGGCTTTCTTACAGTTCCGTATCCAAAGGGCAAAACAGAAGGTAATGAATAGATTCAGGCGTTACTTTGCGGAAATCCATATTTAATAATAACAAATATTTTTATTTTAAAAATATTTTAAGTAAACATTAAATAAATATTATCTAGTGACAATTCCGCCCAATTTACCTGCTAAGCCGACGTGACGTCACAAACGCCACGCAGCCTAACCGGAAGAATTTTCGAAGCGTTGCGCTTCTACACAAAGCATCCTCAGGAGGTCTTGATTCTACCAGCGCACGATCGAGAAAATATTAAATATTTATAACTAAAATATTTTAATAATATTTGTTATTATTATTATGGCAAAACAGAACCCTATTAATGAGACTCCTCCGTCTGCCAGTGCGTCCGTCCATACGTTCGTATGTCTCCGGACTCTAGTTAGAAACTGACCACATTCCCCTTTTAAAAAAATATTTCCTTATTGCCTTTTATTTCAGTTAATACTACATGTTACTTTCAACATGTACAATAAGAATTTATTTACACAGCAGGCGCAAAGACTGGGCAAAGACGTCCCCCAACTTCTCCCATTCCTTTCTATTATTGTTTGTTCTTCCACAAGATACACCTGATTCCTGAATAATATCAGCTGTTCCACACATCCGTTGATAAAGTTAGTTATTAGCCACCATAATTATTAGGACTATTTTTTTTTTGTCAATTGCGTGCTCTCTCTCTCATATTAATATAGTGAAGATCCAATATTCTCCGTTATTTCATGTTAATAAATAAGGAAAGATACATAAAAGGGAATGTTCTCATTACATTGCTTTTTACAATACCGTTTGCTACTTAGTTCACTCACTGTTTGTTTAAAATGAATGGGCCGTTGAGTGACGGCCTAGAATCACATCTCCCATATCTGCCTATGGAAGTCGTACAAAAGATAAAAACAGAATGTGGGCAGCAGTGCGTTCCGAAGAACTGCCTTCTAACACTGCGATCCCAAGACGCCTGCCAAGCGTGGGGACTATAGCAGACCCCTCACTTGAGGGAGAAGGCTGTGTTCAGCAGTGAATGATCCGGCTGATACAATCCTGGACAGTTTAACAATTTTTTTGAAGCAATGATGGCCAAGCGCCTAGTGGTTATGGACTATAGTGCCGCAGGTCCATTGTCCGATCCCTAGCGCCGGCTTAAGCTTCATGGTGGAAGGGCATTTTATAGCTAGCTACCACCCTTAAGTAGAAAATCTGTCACTAAGCACCTAACAGTGTGTTCCGGCAGCATTCCTTGAATGCCAGAAAAATTACAGGCACATGTAACTCAACAACTGTAGGTCTCAGTGTGACGTGCGCAATGCAATTCGTTCGGACGAAATGCATCTGTTTTTGGCAGAGGTTAGTCCGCTTAACATCAGGTGGGAGTCGCGCTTGTTCCGTCACAATCAAATAAAAAAAAATTTTTAGTACATGTTTGTGTACACAGTTTATTTACTTACTCTTTGTATTGTTATAGATAAACGGCGATTCGTGTTCATGGTCCGGCACTGACTACACGACTAATGAACCACTGGACAAGATGGTCACAGTCAACTTCTATGACAGCGAAACTGCCATGCAGTTCCACAATAGCTGTGAGGTAAGCCGCTACTCGCTCATTTACAAACCCATAATTTAGGTTATATAATAATAATTCATATATTATTTCTGAAAAGACGCAGGATTCTCCGCGGTTAAATAATAATTGATTTTAGTGAAAAGTTTTTTCTTAATATGTTTATATATTAAGAATGTATATTATATATGTTAGTATGTTTTTATTTTCATCCTATTTGAATTGTAGTTTTTTTTTTTATTTCCAATACATGGACAAAAAGAACCATATACTCGTAATTATCGAACCTGTTCAAAAAACTTCATGATAATCGGTTAAGAAATGCATCTGTAGAAGAGAACAACCCCAAATTCGGACAGCAATGAAAGCATTTAAGCCCACGCTGAAGAGGAGACGCTTCGCGCTCGCTCAATTAATTATTACAGTTGGTTCGGAACTCTCAGAGTATCACGGCGCGGCCGTGGTGCAGCGTCAGGTATGATTTGGTCGCAGCGCTGCAAGCGCTTTTTTTTTTATGTTACTGTGACGGAACAAGCCCGAGGCCCACTTGATGTTAAGTGGACTAACCTCTGCCTATAACAGACGCATTTCGTCAACGACGAATTGCACTGTGCCCGTCACACTAAGACGTCCAGTTGTTAGGTCTCATTAGCCCGTAATTTATTTACCGCTTAGCCGTCGGGTCTCAACCCCGTGGCCGCCGCGACCGCACTGCTAATGAACCGCGTTTGAGCGGAGTCTTATGCAGATTCAGTTATTATCAACTTTTTTGCTTTCCTTCATAGATTCAGATTTAACCGTGTAGGTCCAATCGAAAAAAAACACCCAGTATATAATAAAAAGGCGTCTGTTTATTTTTAAATAATTATTGTTTCAGACGAGTAAAGGTGCCACATACTCTTCAAACGATCCAGAATCGTAAAGTACCCAACTCGACCAATAATGTGTATTTTAATTTAGATATAGATCATTATTATTGTTTTAATTGTGTAGGTTTTGTAATTATTATTATGATTATGTTATAAAAGTCTGGTTGACTAAAAATATGTGTTATGTTAGAATTCAATTTTGTTACCTGATTTTATCTTACATTTTAGATCTCATGAAAGAAAAAAAAACATTATTGAAAACCAATTAAAAATAGATATCTTAAATTATGTAGCTATTGTAAAAATATGAATCAAGGTTGTTAACAATATATTTGTGCTCTTCAGTCTTCATATTGGAGGTTAATCTCAAGTTAAAACTTGTTACCCACATTCGACATTAAGGGGTGAACTGGCCGGCCCGTTCTCCATACAAACGCCGTTGGGTGATCACTCCCTTATTTGAGGATTTAGGTCCAAAATAAAGCATAATACCAATTGATCTCGTCATTATCTAGGCTTGTATGATGCCGAAATTTTAATAAAATAATTAACCTGAGAATTATGAGCCTCGAAACATTTTCATATAAAGTTTTCGAGGATCATAACTTACAACTTAATTATCTTTTTAAAATTTTGGCATCATACAAGCCTAGATAATGACGAGATCAATCGGTGTTATGCTTTATTTTGGACCTAAATCCTCAAATAAGGGAGTGATCACCCAACGGCGTTTGTATGGAGAACGGGCCGGCCAGTTCACCCTTAAAGTTACATTGGCACCTGTTGATTTCACCTCTGTTTCGCCAGCGCTTAGTTGCCATTCTGAATTATAAC
Source organism: Plagodis pulveraria (assembly GCA_963890685.1). Lineage (NCBI taxonomy): Eukaryota > Metazoa > Arthropoda > Insecta > Lepidoptera > Geometridae > Plagodis > Plagodis pulveraria. The sequence continues at coordinate 12,261,676 of OY982950.1, forward strand.
TTATCTTTGCCTTGTTATGATATTGTCACGGGAAAGAGATCCAACCAACATAATTATTATCGAATTTAGAGTGTTTACTGTGCGAAGTTATATAACTGAATGTTTTTAATGTTCCTAGTTGGTTAGGTCTTTTTTGAATTCATGAAGCTACGACTGACAGACTGAAATAATTTATGATGTGTGTATTTTATTGATAGTGATGTGCTAATCTTGAAGCGATATCTCTAATGCCTGAGCTGACACGAATGCTCCATAATATTGAAAGCATTTTGGTTGTTTGGCTAAGTAAGTTGTGGGCTTATTATGGGGACGTGTACAAGTACAAGCGCTTCCATAAGCAGTGAAAGCAATTTTATTATCGTATCAAAATGGTTGTAAGTAAGCTGACAAAGTCGCATAGTTTAATGTACGTGTAGTCACTCGTAGCTTGATGTGGACACAAGGAATGTATTATGGTTCATAAGACATATTTAGATATAAAAAAAACTTTTATTTGTTGACTTGCGAGAAATAAAACAAATATTCTAAAAATGTATTATGACTTCTATGATTATGATAGAAAATGAGAAAAGGTCTATTGCTGTCTAGTATCATTGCCGTGTCCTTTAATTTAACTTCCTTTTTTATAGTAATTGTACGTAAACTGCTATTATTTGATATTGGGACCTTTTCTCATTTAAAATGTGATCTACTGTGACATTAATGTATTCTGATAGAGTAGTGAATTCTTTGCTGCTGATTAATCAAGTAAATAAACAAGAGTAAATATTTATGTGTGCATTTGATTTTATGACGGAAACAGTTGAATTCAAGGTGTTTCTATTGTTTTTCTCGATGGTCAGATGACGAATTTTTCATGTGCGGGCAAGTTATGGACTTGTCACACTTTCTGCGGTCCTGTCATATGAAAAGTAGCCCGCACCCTGTCTCAATATCATTTGTCGATCTATAGCTACTTGTTAGGGATTATTTATATTAGAGCGGGCCGTGCCCGGGGCGTGCCGTGCACGTGGCCCGTACGGGGCACGGATTTGAAACGTTACATACATTTTGAATGAAGCAATTCATATTAGACCGTGCCTGATCCGTGTCCCGTCCGGGCCCGCCTACTAACGTACGGACGGGCTTCGCCCCGGGCCCGCCCCGTCCACGGCCCGGCCCGGACACGGCCCGGTCTAATATAAATCATCCCTTAGCCTCCCGCCGCTGCCCACATCCGGGCAGCCCTACCGCGTTCCTGCGTCCTTTCCATGTTCTTGTGGTCAGATCCTATTTGGCGACGGTAGAACCATACTGATCCAAGTATCGTTTTCATTATATTGAGAAAAAAAAGGATCCGAGTTTGAACTTGTTTTAAAAAAATACGTGATTTATTATGCTTATATATAATCTTTATCGAAACGATGGCTAATACATATGTCAGACAAAATAAAAAAAAACTTTATTAATATATTTCTATTAAAAGTAGTCAAAATGTTGGTTTCTGCAGAAAAAAAAACAAGATAAAAAATAAAAATTAGATCAGTATAGAAGGATATATTTTTGAAAGTAAAGATAATGCTAAAGTGAAAAATTGAGGTCCTCTGGCGATTTAAGGCGCTTTTTGTACTTGGGTCAATTTGGCATCAATTGAATATTTTTTTCCTTGCATTTGTTGCATATAACTCCAATATAGAAGAAATGTCACTTGGATCAGTATGGTTCTACCTTCGCCATTTATGCAAAATAAAATTATACCACAAATTATGTACACACATAAAATAGCTGCACTATTTCAAATACATTGAGGATCCATACAACGACATTAAGGCTCAATTCACAATGAAGTGGCAGCGGCCGGCATTGTTACTGTCAAACCATTTTCGACCTAGATAATTGATTTATATTACTTATAACTTATAACAATGTTTAGTATCAGTTAAAATACTTATATAAGACTTGCGGCACATCACCGCTTACCGATCTAGGCGCTGCCGGCCGCTTCTACTCCAGTGTGAATCGAGCCTAATGCTATATTTTGATCAAAGAGTAATACTGATATATCTACATGATCTAGCTTCAAAACCATAGAGAAAAGTAATATACTCAAAACCATAGGCTTAAGATAGCGAAAAAATCCTAGGTCTATGCTCAAAACACTATTACAAACCTGTGACAAACACAGATGACAAAATATATGTCAAAAAAGTAATTTTGTGAAATGGATTTTTATTCCTTTTTATATGATGTGAATCATCATCATCATTGATATGGGTATGTGGATGCTGTTTCCTTTATTGTAAGATTACTTATGTGCTTGTAATAAGCACTTAAGTACTCTACTCATTATTTACGCTCCAAGGGGGTTACGGTACGGCCGTGCCGTTCGTAGAGAAATATATTGCTTTCCCTTTTCTGTGGTGCCGTTACTACTACCTAAAACTTAGTATACTTGCTCAGTGCTTAGTATTACTTGTTTAGTAACACTACCCCTATTATAATCTTTGTCCTATGGTCCCTATCCACCTAAGTCATGAAATGAAGAAGAAGTGTTTACAGCAGCTGGTGCCCAATGAGTGTGTACCTAATCACTACGTAAGCGCGCTGTCTGTGGCTTCGTGTCCATTTCATAACTTCATCAGTCCTTCAACAGTGTTTCAAATTGACTTGGGTTGTTAAATTGGTCGCGCGAAGGAAGCCCTCTGAAACGCGGTTGTGCGACCTGCCGGGCGTCCTCGTAAAGATGTCCGGTGACAAGAAGTCATGGGAGGCGTTAGCTTCGTTTTGCGAGATAATAGTATTGCAGAGGATGGCGTAGGAGCGGGAGATGGAGAGAGATCCTCTATCTATTCTGATCCGCAGAGCGCGGACACGGAGGCAAGCTAATAAGGATTGCACTTCATCTCCCCTCAGAAGACTGGGGCGTCGGCTGTGAGCTCAGCCGGTGTTCCCCATCAGGGCTAGGTCTTCACGAGGTGTGTATACACTAGTGTCCCAAGTGGCGGTAGAAAGAAGAATCCCAGACGACGGGCTTGCTTAATCGGGCTTTGGTTATATTATGTTCGAGCGTTCTCGTGCCCCACACCCCAAGTCGAGGATGGTGGATTACCATGGGGCTTATAGTTGGTAGCGAGGCTTATTGGACGTTAGCCCAACATAACCTAGTTGCTTCAGCAACCGGCAGTTCGGTATGCCAATAAAAGGTTTTAGTATGAGAGATCAACTTCTGTTAATAACGTGTAATAATAATTTGTACAACGAGTAGTGTGTGATAAGCACATATTTCTGCAGTAGGTATACTAAATATTATAAAGCTATAACATTTATTTTTTTAGGAAAGTGCGATGTTATTATTGTTGTCATACTGGCATCGTTTTCGATTGCTGCGGCGCCTGACAAGACAGCTGAAGTGGTAGTTAGAGCTGTACTCATCAGTTGTGAGCCAGACGTGAGTACTTCCCACTTGTCCGTTTACTCGAGAGCTGGGTCCCATTCTAAATATCTATGGTTAGCTTATTTTTTTCTTATAACTTACATCCACCAAAGCGCAAAGGAAAGATGGATTTCTGTACAAATGAAATGACAGAATTCGCGGACTCCAGCTGTGGAGATGAAAATATGTAAACACATTTCATCTCCACTGTGGTGAATTCCGGGCCTAATGGGTCTCACACACCTTACAAAATTGAACATCGAGAACTATCTTCATTTCGTTCCACTATGGCTTCGATGGACGCGCATTGGCTGTTGTCGGCTCAGTGTGCGCCCTAAAGAAAAACATATAAAAACGACAATGACCTACACGAAAATATTTAAACAAATATATTAAATTAAAAAGAAATGAAAGTATATTATTTTTCTAACCTAATATTAATTAAACTTTCAGCATGTCGGTACGACATGACCAAGCAGTGCGCGATTACCAACTCTGTTCACTGTACAGTTCAAATAGCATTCGATTTCGTAAGGTGTCTGGCAGGTGTTTTACAATCATCCTATGAGAGGATATGGTATGAAGAACTACCTACGTGAATGTGTGCTATGATAGACATATCCTAATTCCTATCGAAAATTGCACCCGTGCCGGGGTGGATTGTGCCCCCCCCTCCCCCCCATCTCTACCCGTGGGTGTAGTCAGAGGCGACTAAGGGTAACACACCAGAAGGTGGGCTTTCTGAGGAACTGATAACTTACACTGCGATCCCTAAAACGCCTGCCAAGGGTGGGGATTATTCAAAACCCTCCTATAATGTGGGAGGCTGTGTTTCTCTGACAATCTAGCTGATACAGTAATTCCTATCACATATTTAATAGCTCAACACAGAAAATGTTTCGTACCTATATTTCAGTTTTATTTATTTCTAGTATCTGAGTCATACAAAAATTCTCTCGATATCCATAATATTCCCATGATGGAATCAACCTGACCTCCAACTTATTTTGTATATATTTAATACATACTTCAATGTATAAGTTTTTCTCTACTGGTACTAAAATACACATGTATTAACTATGGGTGGATTATATAGAGATCTTGCATCTAAAAATGCACGCCCCACCAACGTCGTTACTCCTACATATAAATAGTGTACCTATAGCCGCAATTCACGCAACCTCGCCAATATCATTGGTTTTTCCACAGAAAAGAGAAAATATTATTTTTCTCTATGGGTTTTTCAGTCATCGTGGTGTGTGCGGTCTGCGCGAAAGTGTCCGAGTTTTTACGTTTATTGGAGGGTCATGCATTGACAGATCTCTATCTAACTATTAACCTATGGAGGGGAGGGAGATACACTCTCACGTCACACTTTTAAATGTTTACCAACCAGTACGATTCGTTCAAGAACACAGGTCGCCCTTATTTGGGATCCAGGAATTTAGATTCAGAATATAGTGCATGCAGAAAAAAAATTGTGGTTGAACGAAACTACGGATAAATGTGTCCAACTTTATTGAATGAAACTACAATAATATGGCACCGTAACTTTCAGGACGAACAGAGCGTCCCGTTTGACAACGAGGCCATCAGGTTCGAGCGGGAAGAGTTATTCAAACACAGCGTGCTAAGAGATTGTCGTAAGAAAATTGCGCTCACAGTCAAAATCGCTAGCGACCCTGATGTTAGTATTATAATAATACCTTATCCGTATTTATACCTTCCTCACCTATCCTAAAATATGTACTACTTTTATTACTGATATGCTAGCATTTGACCACCATCTTAGGCTTAACCTGAAATGGTTGCCGGATCTCAAGGGCAGCAGCTGCTTACACTGAATACCTACACTACACCCTAAGGTGTTTAGCGACACAATGGCAGCTATTATGCCCAGCCGAGAATTCATAAAATGCCCTACCATATTGCTGCGAAGCACAAATCGGCTGCAGTAATCGAACCCTGAACCCTAGATATACATGTACAGACCCACCAACTTATCTGTTCAGATGGCAGAAAAAAGAACTACAACATTCCTTCAAATTGTGACAGTTTGTAGTTGATTTCCATGACCAGTAGCGTCCTCGAAAACTGCACAGTTAAGTTGGTGGTACTATATAATATTCGCGCTGCAAATGTTGAATAAGTACCTACCTACTCAAAAAAATACACATGTGTAGCCATCACTTCTATACACAATTTTTTTTTTAAATATTTGGTTGTTGGTAAAAAGATAACTGGTAACTTTTAACTGGTTGACTTCTGTCAGTCCTAACAAACATTTTTTTTTTTTTAGTTGTATTTGACTGAATAAGCAAGCATATTTTTTTATTACTTCCGAGCAAAGAGCATCCGCCGCGACTACACGACCGCGCCGCACTCCCTTTCAATACCTAGTGTTTTGAATATTTATATCGAGCAATGTAATTCAAATTATGAAATAGTAAATTACAGGCACTGGAGACTTTTAACATCAGATGGTCCTCGAGCTTATTCCGTCAAATACACATAAAAAACTCAAAAATATTTTTTTTTAGAAAATGTATCTCAAAATGTTTTTTAGGACTAGCAGAAGTCAACCCTAAGAGGTTGTTAGCATTTCACCAATAACCCTATATACCTATATGTTATATAAACTGTGTATTACATCCTTTTTATGTTCTGTGGTATTACTAACCAGAATTCAGGCGACGAGTATATTCCAATTGAGCACGTGTTCCAAGGACCTAATAAGCGAGTGCGATTGCTAAACCCATACGTGTTGCGGTTGCGGAGGGAACCGCCACTCCAGGCTTACAAACTCCGTAAGATTGATGTGAGTTAAAAATTTCATATCTGATTTCAAATGTATGATAGATACATGGCTAAACTAATATAATAAAGAGAAAGTTATAGTAACAACATTAAAATAATATATTGTATACTGTACTGTATTCTATGGTGGAAGGTGTTCAATTCAAGGAAGGTTCATGTATGAACCTTCCTTGAATTGAACCTTATCAACATAGATTGATATTGAATTATATCAATCTATGTATAGAGCAAATTTTGAATAGATGTTATAAGTCACAAAAAGTTTTGGTCTTTATGGATAGTATCAATCTTATTACCAATACATATGTTTACATTGGGTTCATTTTCGCTTAAAACTTCATATGGTTCCATAATATATACCATACGCGTTTCGTTTTTAATAATAAATTAAATAACCTTTTTTGTATTAAACTGGGGTACATTTTTTATCCCATATTTTTTTTTATATTTTACTTTAATAAAAACATTTTTAAAGTAAAATATTTTATTTTAAAAACATTTTTTTATTAGATTTAATTCAAGATTTTTAGCGCTAGCCCAACTTATACGTAATTTCTTTTGATTATTTATTTATTAACTGTGAATACTGTTTAAATATAATTTATACGGGTTAGTAAATATTCAACATAGTAAGTATACCACATACCCAAAAGTTGGTGTTAGTTTTATAAGATCTTTATTTAACATAAAAATATACAATAATTACAAGACACGGTCAAGTACAATTTTACAATGGCTTGGCAGGTTAACATCACCTTTTTAAAGCCTTTTAACAAAATAGATACAATTATATTAATAGAAACACAAACACAATTACACACGACCAGACATGATACTTAGGAAGGTAGGTATGCACTATAACAACTATTGAGCTATATAACTATTTAGCAATACGAGTACATATAGTATGTTAAATATAGCACTGATGTTCTATTCATAAGTATGTACCTATCTACAACTACACGTCCGTGTATAACATCAGTTTATTTTACAACAACATCAGTTATAATAACATTATTTGTTAAATGATGTTATTAAAAAACCGGCCAAGTGCGAGTGGGACTCTCGCACGGAGGGTTCCACACCATTATCTGTAACCTAATCTTGCAACTTACAGACACTTTTCTCAGTGTCCGATTGAGCGGGTGATAGGTACGGCGAAAACCTCTTTTATTGTATGGGAGCCCCCTTAATTATTTATTTGATTTTAATTAAATATATTTAAAAGGAACATAAAACTAAATATTCTGTGAATAGTTAAAGCGTCTACTTGTCACCGTTATTAGTATCGAGCAAGAAAAATCAAGTTTGTTGTATGGGAGCCCCCCTTAAATATTTATTTTATTTTTAGTATTTGTTGGTATAGCGGCAATAGAAATACATCATCTGTGAAAATTTCAACTGTCTAGCTATCACCGTTCTTGAGATACAGCCTGGTGGCAGACGGACGGACAGCGAAGGCTCAGTAATAGAGTTCTGTTTTTATTCTTTGGGTACGGAACCCTATAAAAGCCATTACATCCACCGTAGAACAAAGGCTTCCCTATTAGAGGGGTTTGCCATACTCATAATAATAATAAAAAACCTATGATTTTGAGAATGTTAGCATTAATAATGTAACACATTTATATCTATTATGTATCTCACATATAATCACATGTGTTGAAATTTGATACCACCTTTAAAAATTGTTTTATTTGACTGTGTTGAATCAACACTAAATGTATGGAACTGGAAAATCGTGTTGAACATTGAGTATGTTGAAAATTAAATAATCAAGCCATTTATATGTCCAGCAACTATAAATTTCTAATTTTCTACTCTATGTTTTGAGATGGACTCCTAAAGAAGAATCTACTACTGCAAGCGGTGGCTTTACACAGCTGTAATTTTTGTCTTAGGTTATTGCGATTATTACACATAGTAATTAAACCACTTCAACCGTTTTAAATCGCATATATTTGTAATTATTTTTGTCCCGAAGTTTCAAAGTTTCAAACACTTTGCAGTTATCATTTGGTCTCCCCGTGACCTTTAAAGTAAATCTATATCGAAATAATCTTTTAAATTTGTTTAAATTACTATTTGTTAGTCTTTTTCTTTGTTCACATATTAGTATCTACTAACCTCTGTGTACCTGTGTGTGTGAGTTGTAATATAATATTTTTTCTGGCTTTCAGACAATTACTGGTACATTATATAAAGAAACGACAACTCGCATAAAAGTAAGCTTAGATACACAATTAATGTATATTTGCAATCATTATTCTTAATTTTTGTTTTCTAATTTCCGTCTGCGAAAATATTTTCCTCAACTTTCTCATATATTTATAGCTGAAAATATTTATTTATAATTATCCAAGCTAAGGTGATAAATATAAGAAATTTTAAGATGACAGTGATTTACAGCGCAACTCTGCAACATCTGAAGAATTCACTCATAAAAAACAAGAAAACATCGTGGCAGTGAACTCATCAATAAAGTTATTACAAACCTCAGAAAACTGTGGTAAGGTTTTCGAAAATATTACATTACTCATAGTCTAAGTTAACATGCCTATTAATTACTTATATTATTGGAATGATAAGATGCAAACATGTTATAATATAAACAATTGTATAAAGGTAAGAAAATACCTACAAATAATTAGCCCCCTGAAGTTTCAATTGATCCTTTGATTCAACAATACTGGAACCTTAGAACTTACATGCCATGAGTTTCTACAAAATGTCACATTCAAACAAAAGTTGGTGACATAAAGCCGCAGAAGCCAAAGTTGTTACTAATAATTATATCTAACTAAACATAGTTAGCTAAATTACCTAAGTATCATCAGGTGCTTCACGCTTTATTTTAGTTTCGATTAGTAAATCGTGTCGTGGTCTGGACATATCTTGAAATGACATCTGTTCCTCGGCATCTATGATAACTGCGAATATCTTCTTCTTTACTTGCGTCTGCATCCAAGACGGCATTTCTCTCGTACTCTTGAGTATACACTCGAAGAACGATTGCAAGGCATCAGTGTCGTGTTCGTGTCGTTGAACCGAGTCATGATACTCTGTACACCTTCGTTTACGTTGATTTTCTATTTTCAGTATATTAAGAGTCTCAGTGGTTGATACATCTTGATCTGAATGTTTAGTTACTGGCGATTCCATTTCAATGTCTTCCGTAATGCGATATTTCATAAAAGGTTCCAAAAATTGCATTGCTTTAGCATACTTCCAAGTAGTTATTTGCGCCGGCAAAAGTTTGTTTTGTCCCAACTTTGCACGTTTCAAAGCTTCCCTGTGATTGTCTCTAAGCCTTTTCCATTCTGCTCTTGCAATTCGTACTGAAAATAGAGAAGAAAATTTATCGATACTTTGTAATACCTCATCCCTGTTTAATATAGTTAAATGCACAGGTCTAAGCACTTTGTATATATTTTTTTATGTTATAGGGATGTAACATGCCCGAGGCCCACCTGATGTTAAGTGGACTAACCTCTACCTATAACAGAGGCATTTCGTCAACGATGAATTGTTAGGTCTCATATGTGTCTGTAATTTTACTGGCTCTCAAGGACTGCTGCCAGAACACACGGTCAGTTGCTTGGTGACAGATTTTCTACTTGAAGGTGGTTGCTAGCCAGGCGGGCATTCGTAAAATTCCATTCTACAATGCGGTGAAGGTCGAGCCCGCGGTGGGATTCGAACCATGGACCTGCTGCACGGCAGTCCATAGCCAATGCCACTGAGCCAACACTGCTTCATGCATGCATATAATTTTGGTAGGTAGGCAAAACATAGTAATTAAACAACTTTAAACGGTTTAAATCGCGTATATTTATCATTATTTTTGTCCCGACGTTTCAAACACTTTGCAGTGATCGTGGCCACGGGGTGACAAAAAATGAAAGGCAAAACATGTTGGATGTCGACTAAAATAAAATAAAAGCCTAATGAGCATGCCCCCACTTACGTCGCGGCGAGAGAAGGCTTTTGCTGCACATTGGACGCAACACAGGGCTCATTACAATTTTAATGCCCTAATTACCCAACAAGTAGCGTGTATACTACTTACCAACAAAAACATTCACAAGGTTGGGGTCAGGAAGCGGCCGCAAATTCGAATTAAAGATACAAACATATCGTTGTGTTGTCCCTGAGTGTTGTATAAGCGAAAACAGTCATATTTTAAATATGCTCTTGTATTGCCCTGTATATCGTTAATGAATTAATACCGTACCGACCCCACATAATTATGATTAAGGTAATGAATAATAGAGCCTGAATAAAAATATCATATAGTCCTTAGTATTCAAGAAAAAAATATTTTGCGTGGGTGAGCCTATTCCAAAGTAAATGCGGCGGGAAGTCAGGCTAAGTGCTTATTGCGCTAACTTTAATTCGAGAGTTAAAGTGAGGTTAACACGGTTTTTGTATGACAATTTACACTTAACTCGAGTTTAACTCGCTTTTTCTCGTTGGCGCAAGTGAGCCTAAGTGTATTTACCTACAAGATGCACTTACTATCTTTAATGGAGGTGTTATTGCTTTTCTTAACGACTTGATCCCATGCTAGGTCCCTTACGACCATTTCCCGGTAATCTGGATGCTGAGGGTTCCATAGGCAAGGAAACGCACGCACGTTTTCTATAAATGTTTCCATGAGAGCTATACAATGACGCGTACGTTCTCGGGCCAAGCGCGGTTTGGCACGGACTGGCCTTGCCTCGGCGGCTCACTAGCCGGGGCCCGGGCTCAGCAGCGTTGCCCTCCCTTTACAATAAAACCGGTTTATCCACTGATTGCCGCGCCGACTTCGATAACAATGTTACAGAACCAGTTTACCGGTGAGACGTGATGCTTTCACGTTCCTGCTTACAATAAGCAGGTAAGGTGGGTATTATTACCGCTATGTACATGGTCTAGCTAGCGTTAACTCCTCAAATACACTTATATTTATTATGCATACATTAATTATCACAATACTAATTTAAAAATCAATTTCATGATTAAATACAATAATAATAATATTTCAGAATTACCATTTACACCGTCAAATAGTAAGAATAACGCATGCGTGAGCCGTTCAAAGCGTCACGAAAATAACATTGCAAAGAATGCGAAACAGACATTGAACGCAATTGACAATAAATCTCACTTTGGATCGGATCTTGAAGTAAATGAACCAATAAATCGGGGTTATGATGAATTCCTACGTGATGTAATAGATGACAGTATGCCCGAAAGGTCAATTAATTTAAACGATATCAATCGTTCAAACAACGAAGTTCGCATAGAAAACTGGAAGCCTATCAATGAAGCTGTTTTACTGAAGACTAAGAAACCTAAAGCACCTCAACCACATGAAGTCAACACAAAAATTGACTGGCCATCCGGCGATGAGTCGAATGCGGCCAATCAAATAAAAACCGTTAAACAAAAGAGCATTGATATGGTTGATGATATTGGCAAAGAGTACGTTATATATGAGATTGGTAATGCTGATTTATGGTACACAATTCAAGTACAGCTTTTTGAAAAATTATCGACTGATGAGGGAAAGACGGTTTGGAATGACTTCACTAAGGGCACGCCAGCTAGGTGCGTACTAATTTTAATCCTTGGTTGATTGATATTAGAAAAAAAATCTTTTGTAAAACAGCATCCTTACAAATATTTTTGATAAAAATATTTTTTTAGAGCTGGAAATTGTTTAGTAAATTATGATAAACATAACATCCTATATATATAGTTATAAATCATCAGTTTAACAGTCGAATAGGAAACCATAACCTTGGCAACCATAAGAGAGCCAGATTGTAGACATTCTAAAGATATACCAGATTAAGAGTACCCTAAATAGACGGGCCCTAGCGTGTATGATATTAAATATTTATTATTATTATAATATATTTATTATTATTATAATACATTTATTATTAATATAATATGTTAATTAATTATTAACATTATTAATCCTCAAAGGCCGGCAACGCATCCTCGAGACCTCTAGTGTTACGGAAGTTCGTGGGCTACGGCGATCACTTACCACCAGGTGAACCGCCTGCTAGTTTACCTTCCTATCCCGTAAAAATGTTGATATAAAATTACTTTACTATTATCAATAAACTCCAACCAAGGTATAACCGTAATTAATTTTTTTTCTACCCTATTGCCTCGTATCTTATGGTTTATATGTTACAGCCAAAGTAACAAATCTGGATATTATATATACTGTCTAGCCATTATATATAATGTCTACTTAATTTAGATAAAGTGATAATTGACACAAAATTTTGATATTATTCATGAGACTCATATTTCTATTTTCTCACGGAGGGCGCACCAGAATGGTTAAAGAGCTTAAAAATAAATATAAGAATAGTAGTCATTTATCTGGCGCATCGCCGGCCGCTGCCGCGGCACGCTCGCTTCGCTCGCTCGGCTCGCGCGTTGTTGTAGTCACAAGTAACCTAACGCTCCTCCTCGCTTCGCTCGTCGTCGCACCTAAATATGACTTTGCCCTAGACTAAATGATATTTAACCCCTTTTTATAACTTTTACCAATATGTGTCGTGAATTATTAATGATTACTACTAAAAGTAATACAATTCGATCGTTTATTCACATTTACCAAAACAATTTTGTGTCAATTATCACTATCTAAATTGAGTAGACATTATATATAATGGCTAGACAGTATATATAATATCCAGATTTATTACTTTGGCTGTGACATATATATAATTCCCCAGCGCCTCAGATTCAGCGTCATGTGGATTGTCCTCGCGTTGGGCTCGTTAGAGGGTAGTAGGTTTGTAGTTACAAATATATATTTTTACTAAAGAAAAAAATTATGAGGCGCCGAAGGAGTTGTAAATTTTAGACCATTTTCTTTGCGGGGTCCATCTCAAAAACTGAATTACCTACTCGAAACATTTCAAATATGAAAATAATAATTTGTACTGTACTGTATCAGCCGGATAGTCCACTGCACAACACATCCCAGTTGCCATAATCGCCACGCTTGGCGGGCGTCTTGGGGATCGCAGTTATCAGTTTCTCAAAAGGCGCTGCTGCCCACCTTCCGGTATTTTACCTTTAGTCGCCTCTTACGACACCCACACCATCGATAATTGATTCTCTATGCCCACACGTAGCAATGGAGGGCGGGTGACCTTCTAGCCAGGCACCCCACGGGAATGTGTAATCTTGTGCTGTCCCACCAACTTATCTCTTCAGGCGGCAAAAAAAAGAACTACAACATTCCTTCAAATTGTGACAGTTTGTAGTTGATTTCCTTGACCAGTAGCGCCCTCGAAAACTGCACAGTTAAGTTGGTGGTACTATACCAAACTGTGCGTAGCTTGGCGCACTTGGCCAGTTTGTGAATTCCAGTGTTGTGTATAGTAAGGTGGCATACCTTTTAAATATATGTAAATGTTATTTTTTATATATACATGCGTATGATATTCGCGAGTTTATTTTTATTCCACCATAACTTCTAAACGGCTTAACCGATTTTAATGTTTGGTATATCATTAGATTCGTCTTGATAGCGCAGGTGACACTAGGTACATAAAAAAACGAACAGGTGGATTTTAGACGCCATATTGTGACTTTTTTTTTCTCCAAACTAGTGTGGTATCAAAATAAAGGGCTGTAAGAAAGGATTGCATAATATTTAAATAACTTGCAGTTTTAATTTCAATGGAACCATATAACGCAACGAAAATTAAAAAATTGTGACGGTTTTTTTTATTTGTAATCAATTGTTATAAGTTAAAGTTTCGAGCATCGCGCATTGAAATTAAACTTTATTTTATGTTTCGTTTTCTTTACCGGTACAAGCTCCTAATTGATCTGATGAATGCACACTACACTACGAGCGCTACAGAAGAGCACATACACTAGACTAATAATTATGTACTTTTTATATTTGCAGAGTGAGTTCATTACATCCCGAATGGACTGGCCAGGATATGAGTATTCGGTATCGGTCTTCAGAGTGGATACCAAGGACAGAATTTACCTTGCCGGTGACGAGAATGTGTTTACTTGCTCCTGTTATAGACGATAAGGCTACCCCGGAAAAACGTGTCAGTCTAAAATTAATAAGTACAACATTATGGAACATTTTAGAACATTTTGTATCAGCCAGATAGTCCACTGCTGAACGCAGCCTCCCACACACAGGGTTTGCCATAATTCCCACGCTTGGCAGGCGGCTTGGGAATTGCATGTGATATCATCATATATCAATTGTGTGGGATATCAGAAGTGCTGCTGCCCACCTTCGGGTGTGTTACCCTTATTCGCTTCTTACGACACCCCGGGTAGAGATCGGGGTGAAATTCTAGAACGGCACCCCTCGGGCACCAGAGCTAAGTACCTAGTATGAATAGTAACTATATTTTCCAGCCTGCAGATCAGTACATAGTTGTTCCGCGTGGTGATATCGTGGGCTTGCCAGACGTAACAAACAAACGCGATGAAAGTTTACCTCAAGGAGTAAGCAATGCGAACCCAAACGAGCAGGTACTATTTATATCATTATTACAGACTTCAAAAATGTTTTTACTGATATATGGAACTGACTTCAACACTCAAGTATGAAATAACTTGTTGAAGTCGGTACCAATATAGTTCAAAAGTATACCTATTATCACAATATTGTGCGCATTACCATGCGCACAATATTGTTGTATAAACGACTTCGACAAGTCGTTTCACATAGGTATTGATGGTCGGTTTCATTGTGTAGTAAAAAAAATGTTTTCACTCTTTTTAATGCTTGCTACTTACGAGACCGATTGTCATTCACTGTCAATGACTATATCATCTAAAACACTTTTCTTGTTATTGGAGTATAACTCAAAAACGGATGGACCGACTTTGATGAAATTTAATTGAGACAACACGGGAAGCTTTCAAATAAAAAAAATCATCATAATCGGTTGCACCAGTCAAAAGTTCTGAGGTAACAAACATAAAAAAATAAAGTCGTAGTGATTACCTACCACCTCCATTTTTTAAGTCGGTCAAAAAAGGACGAGTTTCTCAAATCGACGGTATCTTTGTTAAGTGATTAGTCTGTCAATTATGAAGTGATTGTGATGTTTCTTTTTTTTGTTCAGTAGGCCCTTGTCCGTGGGTTGGCACTTGGCATACTTCAGATCTGGATTCTCTCATTTAAATATTTTCACCAACATCGGCTAAGTAGTTTTTAAGTAACATCCAAATAACCGAAAAAAGTATTTGCCAGTGCCTATAAATACCTCGATGACATGGTAGTATTGGAAGTCTTGTCGATGGTGACTTATGTTTTGTGGGATTTGTAAGTAAAAAAATGCAAATTATTTTATTTATATAAAACTTATAAAATAAAAAATCTAATATAAAACAAAATCACAAATATACGATAGGAAATATTTAAGTCATGTGCGGGATTCGAACCCGCGTCCATCCACCCCTTGAGCCGGGGTATGCTCTAACCAATTGAGCTAACATGACATGACGTCATAACTCAAATCTTTCCTATAGTTCTTTAACCATCGTATTGGGATGGAGCGACATCTATAGTACCACTTGCGTTGTACTACAAACAAGACCAATATTGCAGTTGGTTTAATACTTGCAACCTTATAATTTTAATATTGTTAGGTTTGCAATAACGCCTGCTATGCGGATTACATTACATGACTTAAATTTTTCCTATCGTATATTTGTGATTTTATAATGTAATCCGCATAGCAGGCGTTATTGCAAACCTAACGATATTAAAATCTAATATAGTGTTATTTTATTGAATAAAATCTTCTTTTAATAAACTACCTTGACGATTTCTTCAAAATCGCAATAAGTCAATTGATAGTTATTAGATTTATACATGGTGATAGGGCATTTTGCGAATGCCCGCCTGGCTAGCTATCACCCTCAAATAGAAAATCTGTCACCAAGCACCTATCGGTATGTTCCGGCAGTTGTCCTTGAGAGCCAGTAATTCTAGGTTAGCCTGTACAACATCTTCGACCACATCGTCACTTACCATCAGGTGACATAGTGGTCAGAGGCTAACCTATCAGGCATAAAAAAAAACATGTCAACATTAATTAATATAAGTATTGTTACATAGTAGGACAGTGTTATGTGAAACATATTACGTGAAAATTAGAACATTGTAGCGCACTTTAGTAAAACTTATATCAACGATGGTTTGTTTGGTTTTCGTAGTGGTCGGCATCAAGTAGATAGGCAAATAAGTTATGTAATAAACCTCAGTATATTATACTAATATAATAAACTGAGGTCTATTACATAACGTATTTATTTAGGTATAGCTAATAGGCTAGCCTTTGACCAATATCTCACCTGATGGTAATTGATGATGTGGTCGTAGATGTTGTTCAGGCAAACCTAGAATTACTGGCTCTCAAGGCTACACAAACACACCTTTAGGTGCTTGGTGACAGATTTTCTACTAGAGGGTGGTAGCTGGGCAAGTGGGTATTCGCAAAATGCCCTACCACCACGGTATAACGACTGCCGTCCTAAGACAACAGTCGAATTAACGTGCCCTCCGAAGCACGGAATCGCTCAGTTGTACGTGTACCTAATGTCACTAGCGGTTACTCATCCAAGTCATGACCACGGCGGACGTTGCTGATTAACTTTGCTGATTTGGTTAAGAACGGCTAAGCAAACTTCGCTACGAGCGCTTCAAAATATATCCACAGCCATCGTTGAAAAAATGCGTCCCAAATTACGGAGGGTATGCAATAATCTCCACGCTTGGCAGGCGTCTTGGGGAGCGCAATGTATGATAATCGTTCTGGTGTTTATTCCTTCGTCGTCAACGTACGTACTTCGTACGAATCCCACAGGAAGCAGGAGGCACCCACTCCCATAGCACAATGGAACAATAATTTAAGTAGGTACTGTTGTCGCCACCTATAGCAATCATTAAACTGCCAGAGAAAAACTGCATCACTACTGCCACTTAGGGAGGTAGATAAACTTAAAAGTATGGATTTGGTTAGAAACTACCACTAGCGTCAACGACTTGCTTCCGATAGTCTTTCTCTATGACAAGACAACATAATCGCACGTAATATCCGCACAGGGAATGAGTCGTTGATGCTAACAGCATAGTAGAAAGACTCCTACTATGCTAACAGTGCCGCTCACTTTTGACTTGGCGTTCAGCGAGAACAGACGTTTAGCTTAGCTATATTATATTAGAAGCTAACAGTACTTACTTTGTGGCAGTTACTGTGTGGTAGGTACTTACTTTGTGGAACGTGGCAAAAATGTAGAATATTTCAATACTAAAATTTGTAATTGAACTTCATAAGAGCGTCGTAGACGCCTAAATTGAACAAATGATTTTGACTTTGACTTTATATTCAGCAGCCTCTCCGACGAGTATTGATAAGAACATCACGAGCTTTGTTTGGCGGGGTTGGAGAAAAAGTGACCATAGCTTCTAAGGGAGATGATGAATATCTGACACTAGTACACAGGCAGCCGTATCACGCACAATTAGATCTCGAAGCTCGAGCAGATAGTAATCAACTTGTTCTTGTTGGGTAAGTTGGTATCGGTACCCATCAAGATTTACATTTACCGTATTCATGTATAGTACCACCAACTTAACTGTGCAGTTTTCGAGGGCGCTACTGGTCATGGAAATCAACTACAAAGTGTCACAATTTGAAGGAATGTTGTAGTTCTTTTTTCTGCCACCTAAACAGATAAGTTGGTGGGTCTGTAAATGTTAACACTCACAGATTCCCCCTTACGAGTGATACTACCACAGCTTATATAACCATGTACACTCGTTAAACGAAAGCGTCTAGATCTAGACAGAGCTTAGTGCGGGTTGTGAGGGTCGACACGCGGGGGCGCCGTCCCTAACTACATACACCACTGACACTGTACTTAGTTTGTAGTTGGGGCACTTGTGGCGTCGGCTTCTACGCAAACATCAAATACGTTTAACCACTGTTTGTTTTTACACCGAGGGGCCGCAGGCGGGCATGACAACGACTGCTGGCGTACACTTCATGTACGTTTGCTAACCTCTGCAGCACGTGACATGGGCTGCCTATAATATTCATTCTCGTAGGAGATCGTGCGATCCGCTGAGACCCTATAATTTTACACAACTTATAGGTAGCTAAATTAGCTTTTGATTTGGTTGGCTTGCTGTAATAGAAAACTAGTTCAAATTATTCACTCTTTGTTATTATGCTAAGATATAACAAAAATGAAATTTTGTAAATAAATATTCTCTTCATTATTAATACAAATTGAAACAACATATCTTAGCATAATAACAAAGAGTGAATAATTTGAACTAGTTTTCTATTACAGCAGTCAATGAGGAATTCATTAATTGTATAGTAACATTTTTGGACTAATATTCTTTTATGTTCTCGTTTATACATTGCAATATCAAGATTTGTTTAGGAATGTTAGTATATACCTACTCGTAATAAGGGAGCCTCACAGGATATACTTTGTGACATAAGTGTCGTCTTAGCGTCACGTGGAAAAGTTTTATATTGTCTTGCGTACGAGTTCGAACGCCAGGATCGGTCCACTCTCCGAACAGATGTTGATTAGATTTTACAATAGTAGATTATGATACAAGTGACTAAGTTGCTCATTGAGAACGTAAATTAGTCGAGTGTATAATGAGCAAGTTACTCACGAGTCATACGCACTTTTTCAACACCACATATAGCGCAAATGCGATACAAACAACATACAAAAATTATGGAAAATAGCGCGCAAGTTTTTTTTTTTTTGCGCGCTGCAAATGTATGATTGTTGATTACATATAGGTAAATCTCTTTGATGTTACAAATCTAATGTATTGCCCGGTTAAATTGAAAATGCTCTGTTTACTCGCATATAATTTTCATTTAGGTACTAACTTAACTTTGTAGGGATAATTCTATTACGTACTAGTGTATAATATTACTATGCACGAGTGTGTTATAGTTCGGTTTATGGCCCTAAGAACGATATAATAAAGCTCACTTTACGAGCAAGGGTGTTGAAAAATATGTGACTTCCATTATATATAGCACTATTTTACTATAAGTATCATGATATTATTAACAATTTTCTTAATCGTATGACCCTCAGAACTTTTGGCCGTATCATGACTGTGGTAGCGGACAATTCACGACGAACTCGCGCTGTACTCACCGTACAAGCGACAAATACTGGCTTAGCTGCAGCACGATTCAAGTAAGTGTCTTTATTATGTTATTATTATTACTCCTAAAGGTACCTACGTGTCTAACTAAGTATAATTAGTTGTTTTTAACTGATCATAGTTCACATCTGCACGAGATATATCTATAAAATAAAAGTTACAAATTAGTTAGTCTTAGGTTTTCGCGATTATTACCTACACATTGTAATTAAGCAACTTTAAATCGCGTATAGTTATCATTATTTTAGTCCCAACGATTCAAACACTTTGCAGTGATAGTGTCACCCCGTGACCACGATCATCCCAAAGTGTTTGAAATTACATATAAGTTGTTAGCGCAAAATTACAATCAAAAACAGAACATTTTCATTGGACGAGTGAAATCATAAACACAGTGTTATTAAAAATATATATAATAATTTATACGATATCGACATAACTTATAAGTTATGTCGATCTCCTAATATAGTTTCAACTCCTTTCAAATTTACAATATATTTAAGTCAGCTCAAAATCACGTCAGTCAAATATTATTTTGGTCCTGGCTCCTTGGGACGAGAGGAAGGAAATGGGTTCCTTCCCCTTACACACACACCCTCCCATATATATATATATATATATATATATATATATATATATATATATATACATAATACACACTTTATCCTACACACTCTATAGTCAGCACTCAGTTAACTTTAAATATTGCAGTCTTTACTAATTCACACAATGAGTAACTTTAGTTTTATGGTATCCTTCACATTCAATGAATGTTGCACACATTAGTTTGAACTAAATCTCATAGATTGTTTAATGGTACGGTTGCCTCTCTCAGGGAATGTGCATAAGGAACAAAAGACTAACCAATATTGTATATATACAGGGTGTCCCAATAAGTAGTGATATACTGAAGCTGGGAGGTAGAGGACCTAGAGGGCTATCTGAATCACCCCTGGTATGTTCCGCGATTTATACCAACTCCGCTGGTATTTTCGGAGTTATGAGTTATTAAATTACAACTAAGTGTACATTTCGACTTTCATCCCCTGTCCCGAGGGAACCGTGCTGAATTTCAGGATAAAAAGTATATAATGTCCTTCTTCGTAGTATGAACTCAAATTATGTTTCATTGAATTCCATTCACTAGATTTGGAGTGATGCGTGGCCGGGATACAGACAGACAGACAGACAGAAAAATAAATACAGTTTTGGCATCAGTGTCAGCAGCAGAGTGGTTTAATTTGTTTTTTTTTCAAAATATCTGTCATGTTCAGAATTGGATCTGTTACAGTTTTATTGTAAGTATGTATACCTATATAAGTCTTTTTTCTAATTACGTAATTAAACATTTCAGAGTGGTGACGCGAGATTGCAACCCGGAACTTCCAGAGTTAACGTTCGACAAGTCTAGTGAAGTAGCTGACACTATCCTTTTGCCACCAAAGCACACGCAGAGCATTCGACTGGAATTGCCTACTGAAATCCCGGTCGATGTAGCTCATTGTTCTGGTAATTATCTAACAAATGCATGCCAAATGATTTTATATCATAAATTTACTTTGGTGTCTGCCTCCAGCTTGTGACCGTTTATTTGTTGTTTATCTTGCAGTTGCTTTAATAAATGGCAATGATCAGAGTGTTGCAGTTCGAGATGTAACAATCAAGAAAGGTGACCGCTGCTTTTGTGTTTGGCATTGCGAATGTGTTTGTCTCGGTAAGTTATATAGAATAATAATATATAATTAGTCTAAATTTAATGCCGCTTGTGAAATCTAATACAATATGCGTTGAATAGCAAGTGCCTTTTTTGTTCAGTGTATGCAGTTTTACATATATTGGGACACATTACCAAAATTTTAATAAAAAAATATTCGTGAAAATTAAATCCACTCCGTATAATGTGTCCGTATCCTATATAAGTTTTTCTTAAAAAATTAGGAAAATTGTATCAAACTATCTTCAGATAATCAGAACAACACGGTAGTGTTTGAACGTCTGCGACGCATTTGGGAGTAGGTACTCCTCTTTCTTAATACTCTTCTAGGTTAGAGTCTATTGGAAGATATTTCTTAACGCACTCATGTTTTGATGTATTCGATTTGTCTGTTTAATTAAAACTATTAAGGCAGATACTAGAGTCCAGTCAAAATAAATATTTACCCTAATATAAATTCCCAAGATACTGAATATTTCTATGAACGTTAGGGATATCACTATATTTAAATTGAGAAAAATCCCTATCTATTCCACGTGTGCTTAAAAATGTGTACATGGTCAAGTTTCGCAAAAATGTTTTATTTTTTATTTTTTACCGAAATGATTAGATTTGTGACAAATATAGCGCACAGTTTTAACACTAAGTGTTTTTTGAGAAAAAGCAATTCTAATAAACTGTCAAGCGCGTGTCGGGCCACGCGCAATGAAGGGTTCCGTAGTAGCCCGTTATCATAATATATAACGATTTTGTTGATCTTATTTATCTCTTCTATAATCTTCCTGTCAAAGGTAAAATATAAGAGTAGGATTGCTGCCAAGTAATTATTTCAATTGTAGTTCGAAAATGCTTTTGTGACTTCTATAGGTACTCGAATGAAAACGCACGATAGCGCGATTCAGAATCCGTTTGTACAGCGGCAGCTTTGTGGAACATAATATATGTATTTTTTTATCGATCAACAAACGGTGTCACAATATTTTCTTGTAAAAGTCTTCTTAAATAATAATAATTGTTATACCAACATCGTTGACCACAAATTTAGTAAACATTTTTTGTGAGTGAGACAAAAAGTACAAAAGTTATTTAACCATTTAAATATTTCACATATATATAAAGAAAAATAAAATATTTACACCGATAAATGCAAGTAAGCTTATAAAATCTATAGGGCTATCACACTATATACATAGGTTAGCAGTAATACATAGTATATGGCTCCTAGTCTTAGTATTTAAACGGGCAGGGTAGGGTTGGGTTGATATACAACGTACAACAAGGAGGATCATCACGAGTAATTATTGAGGCTACCTTCGAGAAGATTCAAAAATGACCTCCTAAACAACTCACCTGCTCGTAAAATGGCTATACAATTGAAACTAGTATTATAGGATTCTGTCATATGACACCATGGTGATCGATGACCAGCCTTGGTATAGGCGGGAACAGCAAACACTTCTTGTGTACGACAAGGATGAGGTCTAAAAAGTACCTTATACCGAAGCTCATCGACCAACTCTGCACAGTCATATCTATTATGACATAGGTGAAGCAGTGATGGCTCAGTGGCATTGGCTATGGACTGTCGTGCCGCAGGTCCATGGTCGGAATCCCGCCGCGGGCTTGAGCTTCAAAGCATGGTGGAAGGGCATTTTGTGAATGCCCGCCTGGCTAGCGACCACCCTCAAGTAGAAAATCTGTCGCCAAGCACCTAACGGTGTGTTCCGGCAACAGGCCTTGAGAGCCAGTGAAATTACAGGCACATGAGACTTAGGAACTATGTCTCAAGGTGACGGGCGCAGTGCAATTCGTGACTTGTGACGAAATGCATCTGTTATAGGCAGAGGTTAGTCCGCTTAACATCAGGTGGGCCTCGTGGGTGATCCATCACAATTACAAAAAAAAAATAGGTCATACTGAAGCATAACATCTAATTGTTGTCTCCTGGAGTTTAATTCTAATAATATTTGCTTAGCAGCTCTTCATATGGTTTAATTATATGAAAAAACTTGTAATACGTACAGCGTAAGAATTTCTTTTGATTTTTTTTAATATCATTATTATTATATTTGTAACATGGGTTCCACACTGCCACAGCGTATTCCAACTGAGATCGAAGTCGAACCAGTGACTTCTATCACAATAAATACTTTATTTTTTTCACCGGCGGTATGCCTTTATTAACAAAATACTACAAACTATATGCAACACTACTGAAGCATTTAGACATTATATAAGTCATTGCAGTTAATACGTCACTTCATTATTGAAGTTACTAGATAAGTTTATAACAAAAATGAACATATAAAATCAACGTGCTATTACATTTTGAATATTTGCATCAACGCAACGATTAATTTACTATCTAATATTAGTCCAAAATCCTTTTTGACTTGAACCTTGTCAAGGTCAAAAATAATAGATTTACATTTAATTATATTTAAGGTTATTTATTTATTTTATTTTTAATTTTATTTTTATTTTTATTTTAATTTTTATTTATTTATTTAATTTTTTTAGTTATTTTTTTATTCTCCTATTTTTAACACATAACGCTGAAAATCTGTCAAGATTCTGTTGAAATTTTACGAAGTATTTATAGAAAAAGGTGATAAGGTTTTATAAAATTATATATTTTCAGCTCATCGGCATATAATAGCAATTTACAAAACTTTAAACATTTTTCAATATCATTTATGAACAAGATAAAAAGTCACGGGTACTACTACCTAATTGGAATCACATTTTATTCAAAGCCACCAACATTGATCACTACTTTCTGGCAACGGTTATTGATATATTTGAACCAGCGCCATAAATAACCCCGAATACCATCATAAGCTCCTTTACCTTGTAAAGTCCTGTGACCCACTCTATAGAACGATTTTTCTAAATCAGTATAGGGTGTTGGCGGGGGGTGACAATGCGAACACGCACATCCTTGGCTAGTGAGCGCTTCAAGGCTACGACGCATTCGTTTCCGTATCATCGTCGAATATAGTGCTGTTTGTACACAAGATTTTTTAATATAAATTTAGTTTTCAATGTCTTTACCCATTATAAACCGACAACTACTTCGGCTCGTCTTTAGAATCGGTATACACAACAATGTACCTTCATTCTTTTTTACAGATAGATATAGTTATTTTCAATAATCACACGAAATTGTATCTTACGGAAATCAATAGTTTTGGAGAAATAAATGACTGAAGTTTTAATTTTAACCTTGATTTGCGTATATTGCACTTCTAAGTACTAAGTACATGCCATGGTTAACGGATTCAAAATATTCGTCAGACTGTTCCTGACCGCGAATTATTCAGGTGGCTTAGTTTAGGTCGAATGGTGTGACAGAACCGAATCGGAGCACCCACCTTCCAAGCAGTCTTGTCTGCCCTACCCCTATTTTTTTTTATAAGCCGGAGGCGCGGAGTGGGAGCGCTGCAAGTCTACCGCGAAGGCGTAGCGAATACGCTGTGATGAGGTATCGAAAAGACTAAAGCAATGCGTACCCACAGCGCCGGAGCTGTCATATTATTACTTAACTTCTATTTTTTTTTTTTACTTGGTTTGTTAGATTTTCCACAGACTCCAGGGTCCGTGCCATTTTTTAAGTTAACTTAGAAATTTATATTTTTTTACATTACTATGGGGAGCATTCTTACATACTTAAGGGGGAACACAGTTATAAGGGATGCTAATTGTACATAACTATTATATATACTATTACAAAAGAGTTACAAACAGGTTTGCACATTCTGAACGGACCAGTGTCTTCAAGCAGCACTCGTTCACGAGTTGACTCGCGTGCCAGCCATCGTCCTCAACCATTTGTGAGGGTAGAGAGCGACACACGATGTTGCCGCTTGCCTACACTTTTTCGTGAGCATGACCGTTCCGAATGCCCGCGCCAATCCGCTTACCAAAGGAGCAGAAAACTGTAATTAAACACTACATTTTTACGCATGCAATAAAATATTAACTTTTGAATTTTTCTTATTCTGACTCACCGACGTCCATTTTCACCAGGGCCTCTATCACCACGCTGTTATCAATCGTGGTTTTCTTCTTAGATCCGTTGTCTAAGGTAAAGGGATTTCAGGGCGGTGCCCTCTTTCCCCGGCTCTTCTTCACCTATTACCATAGGTAAGTCTCTTGTTTGACTCTGAGGTCAGATATCATGGCATGACCACCCAGTGGTCAGTATGTGTCTGGGCGATCAGGCCACGCCAGGTTGATTCCGCTGGTGGAAAGCCCAGCGGACCTATCAGCGACCGAGACACTGGCCGCCGGGGGCCCTGTCATGTCGGTCATAACCTCTTCTTGGTTTGGCTTCTTATCTTCTTTTTGGACTAGTTCTCTGGGATATGGTATCGTCTTCTTCTTTCGTGTAATCTCTGGCGGTCTTGAGTGAAGCGGTGCTATGCCTCTAATGTGGGCATGGCTTGAGGCATCTGCTCGTTCGAACATCTTTTGAGATAGACGTTTTATGAAGTCTTCGAGTGTCTCCATTTTGAGTCCGCGGGCCACGGTAGAATTTTTCACGTAACGTGGCGCATTTACAATGGTCCGGAGGCATTTATTTTCGACTGTTTGCAGTATCTTCTTTTGGTGGTTTGATATCTGGGCGTACCACGCCGGGGCCGCATAGGTCAGTCTGGATCTGATATATGTCTTATATATCATGACCTTGACCCGGGGTGGCAGCTTTGACTTGAAGAGTGGGTTCAATTTCAGTATTGCCCTTTTTGCTGAATTTATTGTGGTATCCACATGTTTCCTGAAACGGAGGCTTCTATCGATGGTAACTCCGAGGTACTTCGCTTCTGTCTTCCACTTGATGCTTTGACCCATTAGCTTTAGCTGCGTTGGTAGATGGCATCGGCTTGAGATTAGGGCTTGCGTCTTTCCCACATTTACGGAAAGCCTCTATTACCCCAACCATTCCGGGAGAGCATCTAAGGTCGGTTGGACTCTCTTTACGGCATTTTGTGTCTTGAAGGATCCCGCATAGTATGCTGCATCATCCGCGTAAAGGGCCAGCTTAGCGTGCCCAATGACAGCTATGTCATTGGTATACCACGCGTAGCATAACGGGGAGATGCAGCTACCCTGCGGGACACCCGCCAAGACCGGCGTCTCTGTTGATATGGAGTCTTCAACTGATACCACAATTGTTCTGTTCGCCAAGAAGGATGCTATTGTTTTGACGATCCTCCTAGGGGCAGTTGACAAGGATAGCTTATAAAGTAGGCCTTCATGCCATACTTTGTCAAAAGCTTTCTCCATGTCTAGGAGAACCGTCACCACGTACTCCTTCTTGTTAGAGCAGACTGCCATCTCATTCACTAGCTTCACGATTTGTAGCGTCGTAGAGTGCTCTGCTCGGAAGCCAAACTGCTCTTCTCTGGGTTTTATATGTGGCGTCAGGTAGAAGAGCAGCAACCTCTCAAACAGCTTCGACAGCGTACTCAGGAGAGTGATCGGACGATAACCTTCTGGCTTCCTTGTTGATTTTCCTGCTTTATGCAACATGATCACCTTACCCTTTTTCCACGCAGTGGGAAAGTGGCCCGTGCGTATAATGCCGTTGTATATTCTGGTAAGGGCGGTGATCGTTTTTACAGGGAGATGTTTTAGGGCTTCATTTGGTATCTTGTCTAAGCCGGGGGCTTTCTTGGATGGCAGCCGCTTAATAAGTCTTGCGACCACGCTGTTATGATCTCTAATTGCCATCTTAAGGTTATAATCGCGGATGTCTTTGCGCCTTGCAGCTACCGCTCTCCGAACGAACCGTCCAATAGCATCATTTCAACTTCTAATATTAAGACATTTGTCTCTAAGCCTA
Organism: Plagodis pulveraria; assembly: GCA_963890685.1. NCBI lineage: Eukaryota > Metazoa > Arthropoda > Insecta > Lepidoptera > Geometridae > Plagodis > Plagodis pulveraria. The sequence goes on from OY982950.1 coordinate 12,288,689, forward strand.
ACTTTTTTTTTGTTGACGTTTTCGTGCTTGTGATTTGTGACTAATTATTTTCATGAAGAAGAAGCTAATTTTGATAAATTTCATATGTATTAAAAAATCTATAAGTTTCTGTAACCTTCTCCCCTTAATGGGGAATATTCCGTCCTATTTACCCCTCCCCACAGCACAAAATATATACATATACCAAATCTAAAGTCCTTACAATGTATGTAGATACATTGAAACACATATATTTTTAAATCATTATTATAAAAAAAAAATAGTTTCCGTAATTCTACAACTCCCCTCTCCCCCCTTCACCCCTTCCTATAGTAAATAAGTATGTATACCGATTCTTAAGTCCTTCCACTACTTCATCTTAGTCAGTCTAAATGATTTATTCTAATAATTTTGTATTTGGTACAAAGTTATCTAACAACTAAGTTCAACGACTATTACTGCTAAAATAATAAAGTTATCTTAACCGCTATAATTTTCCTTGAAAGTTCATGAACTGCACTATCATCATGAATTTTTTCAGATTTTTCAAGCCAGTGCCTTAGGTTTTAGAGGGGGGGGGGGGACGCCCTACTGGAACGAACAAAAATGATCACTTTAAAGTCGAATACTTCGTAAATGGAGCATTAAATCAAAAAATAGAATCCCCTAAATCATTTTACAAGACCTATTTAATGGTATCCCATACGATGGGATAGAAGATGAAAAAAAATTCATCCCCACATAACTTGTATGGGAGCTACCCTAAAAAAAAAATCAAAATTTTCTTTTACCACTTTGTCCTTGTCAGGACTACGGAACCCTAAAAATTAAGTAAAGTTATTTTCCGCATAATATGCGTGGCTACGCTGCCTTTTTTACGTTGTCAATATTTTCTACCACAGGCGAAGACCCAAAGTTGCTTTGTCGAGAGATGCCAGAGGCTCGCCAGATCGCCGCAGGCCTGTCCCTGCGTGAGAGGACGCGGAATATCCGCTCAGCATGCTACCAAGACGTGGTCTCCGTAAACCTGTTCATTACTGTGTTTGGAGTGCTCACAACTTTACTTTTGTTTGGTAAGGTTTTGATGCTTTTGATGCTGTTGGTATTAGACAAATATTAATACTTATTAAGTAAGTATTTCCTGATGTGAACTTAAGTACATTTACTATCTTCTTATTGGGACTTCGCCAGTATGGTAATTTAGTTGAACAACAGTACTTACCTACAATTATTCATATTATGATACGACGCTCTCATTTAGGTCAATTTATATCAGGATAAATTTATTCTATAATGTATGATATGTATCAAATTTCATTATAATCTCTTATATCTTCATATCTAATCAAAATTGAATCCATTTTACAGCAGGATCATATACATGAACTATCTGGGCCCCAATTCTCTTAGCTATTGACCAAACGCCACACTACTGCGATGCTTCTGCGATCAAGCTGCTGTTAATGTCAAATTCGGTAGTCTGCTAATTCTAGCTCCTAATCCCAGTTGTATAGCAATCGCGTCGCTATCGTATGGCTGTGCTATGGCTTGCAAATTTTGGCACTGAAATAATTATGACAACTTCTTTAAAATAAGCATCAGTCATAACATCAATACAGTGGTTTTCTAGCAAACAATATATTAAATAAATATATTTCAATCATTTAGCTATATTTCTATCTAAAATCCTCCAAAATATTTTATGTCATTGTAGCAACGCAATCGCAACAAAATAGCTAAGAGCATACCAAATATGTCAAAAACTATTGATAGCAAGCCACTGACTTGCGATCGAACCTAAATAGCGGGCAGACTACGAATACTGATGTCAAAAACTACAATTTTCATGCAATTAAGAGAATCGGGTCCCTGATGGGTCACTTACGAAAAAGAGCGGCAAAATTGCGTTAAAGTAAAGCGCGCATACCAAGTACCAAGTACCTGGGTCACTTTATATAAATTAATATTTTAACACATGTACCTAAATAACTATAATCACGTATAACTGTACATAAGGCTACAACCTGTTAAAATTTATAATCAATCGCAGGTCTGCTGAAAGCCTGTCTAGGCCTTGTGTTCCGCTGCATTGGCTTCTGGGGATTACATTACATTCTGCAAATGCCCCGAAGACTCGACCACTACTACGAACCTTCATTGAGGCAGCGCAAGGTGGTTTACGATAACGAAGGCTGGCCGATTCATCCGGACACAAAGCAGAGATCTGTCCGTTTAATTAGCAAGTAAGTAGGTACCTACTTAGTATGAGATACAGAATGAGTATATTTGAGAGTAGGCAAATAGATTGTTTAGTCTCTTTGCAAAAAGGCAAAGTTTGGTTTTATTCTTATTTGGCGCGAATAAAACTTTGGGATTTTGAAATCTAATTTAAATGCTATTGCGATAATTAGTAATATTCTGTATTACAAAAAGCCATGGCATAATTTTTGACTGATTTCAAAGCGTTGTTAATGTATTTCTGATAGAGTGATCGTGCATTGCGTAAACCACGTACGTCTAGGTAAGCCTGAACAACATCTTCGACCACATCATCACTTACCATCAGGTGAGATAGTGGTCAAAGGCTAACCTATCAGGCATAAAAAACAACCAAAAGGCATGCCTAAATATTATATAGGTATATAGTACCTATTATATATATTGGGTTTCAGACGTAAAGAAAGCAGTGAGCTCAACAGACTCTGAATGAACCATAATTTGGTTGAAACCCAATGACACTACAAGAAAATAAAAAAATTGGGGCCCATTTAAACGACTTAAGAAACGTAGATATGTAACGTATAATGCTAGAAAGTGGGTAGTGTTCAGGACATGTATATTGGCATTTCGATCTCAATTATAACACATTCTGTCACTAGCGTCTATTAGCCCGCATCCATCAGTGAATAAACTTTATCTCCGACACAAATAGGCATCTGCTTAGGTACCTATCTAAAATCCTAACCGTGCCGTACTTTAGGACTTTGATCTAAGGTGACGGTACCCAGTGAAGATTCCCACCGCGGACTCGTCGACGATATCATAGAGAAAAGTAATATACTGGGAATAGAGAGGCCCTTTACGATTTTTTATGCCGACCCGTTATGTCAAGAGACTGCTCTGGTATCACAATCCGGAACTAAAATTTACTCACACATGCACGACTATGTATGTGTGATTAGATTAGTATTACTTACACATACATTCATATAATACCTACCTGCTACGCCGCCGGCGGCGTCGTGTATGACGCAGATATAATATATTTTGTTTCTAAAATGTAACATGTTTAGCTAACAAACATTTTCTGCTGGGAAAACTATTTGTTATAAACGCGTCCAATATTAGAAAGAACATAAATATACCAGTGGCACACACGTCCCGCAGATTTACTCTTCGCCGCAGGGGTAGCCCTGCACTGGCACCATTTCAAAATCATTCCTAAGAAACATAATTTTCTAAAAGTTGGTTTTGAAATGATTAGGATTAGGATGCACCTTACTTATAAATTAATATTTATGGGTACTTATCATTTTGAAACAATATGAACAGAAAACACAGTAATTTTAAGAATTAGGTATATTAACACAGTACAGAATTAGGTATAATTACAGTTGATAAAAGTCATTAAATTTTACAATGTCAAATTAAAAATGTAATATATATGTATATTTATATCCTTGCCTTCATATATTAATTTACCTACCAGTCAATATATTAAATAGTTTCCTTTACATTTTTTGTAGATACCTCATCACCTTCTTTAGTGTGTCTTCAGACATATTTGTCGTAAGCATGAGCAAGGTACCTGTTTCAGCCTTCCTATAACTAGCCATCGCTTGTCGTATTTGCTGATTTCGGCGTCACCTGCTCCTTCGACAAGAATTGGCTTCTGGAGTTTACCTTCTACTGCTTCTGTGGCACCTTCTGTGCCTCCCAGCATGATGGTAACCTTAAAAGGAAAAAAAGGAATATGTTGATTCCTAGCAAAACTACAGTGGAATTGAAAATGAGTAGAGTTCTCACAAATATATATAAGATACCAATTTTTACAAAGAAAAATATAACACACTGGAACTTGTCAAGAGAAGTTTTTTATTCGATTTTTTTTTTCTTTTTTCCTCTTAATTGTGAGGAATTGGCGTCGCACATTGTGCATTTGCCAGAGTCATGTTTTTATTTTTTCAATTTAAAACGGGGAAACTGATCGGTATTTATAAACAAGGATTAGATACGGATAAAAGGATAGGGTCAGGAGAGTTAAGGAATAAAATTGAGACAATTATGCTACATAAAATCATTACAAAAAAGCATACAATATATACATTTTTACAACTTAATGTCATTAACTTCAATAAATGAAGCAATGACTTTATATATAGAAATAGAATTAGAAGATAATAAACATAGTATATTAGTGGGAAGAGGTATATTAAATTCTATCAGACTTTGGTATAAGAAAGAGTAATCGTATCGTGGGCAGTTTAGGAAGATGTGATTAGCATCACCCACATCCTGCCCACATTCACAAATATTCGAATCTTTTACACGAATACGAGCAAGGTGTGCTGGACTGCACATGTGTCCTAATCTCATTCTTATAAGCACGGATGTAGCTCTCTTATTTAGTTTAGCAATGTAAAACCAGGGTTTTACTGGAATGTTGGGTTGAATGCAGTAGTAATACTTGCCCTTCAATCTAGCACCGTTTTTCCATACTTCACTCCAAGATTTTTGAAGATAAAGCTTGGAAAGAGCGGCAATGTCTTCACTATAATTTTTGTAAGGATACAAGTCACCACATTGTACGGCGCTATTAGCGAGTTCGTCGGCTTTTTCGTTACCGATTATACCGCTGTGACTGGGAATCCAAGCAAAAGAAACAGAGAGGCCCTTATTCACACATTTCAAAAGCATTTCTCGACAAGCTACAATAATCGGGGAGTATGCATTTCTTTTAAAAGGAAATCTTTCAAGTGCCTGTATTGCACTTTTTGAGTCAGAAAATATAACCGTTTTAGAAAGTTTCATTAAATTAATGTATTCTAAAGCTTTATAAATACCAAAACATTCAGCTGTAAAAATTGAAGTTTGGGGAGGAAATTTTACTTTCTGGACAATTTTGTATTGCTTATGAAATAATCCCACACCAACACAGTCGTTGTTAGAATGTTTGGAGGCATCACAATAAATTTGATGCCATCCCTGCCAATTATCATCAACTACTGAATTAAAAAAAATATTTGCCAACAAATCACCTTTATGGATCCCTAAATCAAGGTGAACGGTTGGTGAAATAATTAATGCTTGGTAGTCAGATTCAAAAAGGGACAGATTACGAGAACAGTGTGTTTGTGCATTTATTGTTTTATAATTATTGTGGGCTTGGATTAAACACGGTAGAGATTTATGTTTCCAATAAGGAGAAGAATCGATTTGCTCTATAAGGAGAGGAAGTTTTGACAAAAGTGTGTGTTCAGAAAACTGCAACATTTTACTAAAGAATCTATCGGCCAAATATTGTCTTCGTAGGTAAAGTGGAGGATCAACACATTCGACTTGTAATGCGTTTATCGGGCTGTTTTTCATTGCTCCAGTTATTATCCGAAGGGCTTTCGTCTGGATAGCATCCAATTTCTTCATTCCAGCTAGGCTACATGGTTCCAACAAGAAGGTTCCATAATCAAGAACACTTCTTATCAAGGCATTGTAGACCAACTTCAAAGAAAAGGGATGTGCACCCCACCAAACGCCCGAGAGACTTCTAAGGATATTAAGCGAGCGCTCACACTTTGCAGCAATATGGGTACAATGTGACAAACCGGAAAGTTTAGCATCAAATATGACACCCAAAAATTTTGTTTATGTTTTAATAGGAATTAATTCCCGATTGTAGTATAGCGTAATAGGTGGAGGCATACGGTTTCTAGTGAACAACAGTGCACAACTCTTAGACACTGAAAGTTCCAAATCGTTCTTGTCTAACCAAATTTTCAGCAATGTTAAGGAGTTTGATAAGTGAGAAGAAGCTGCATTGACGTATTTACTAGAACAGTATAAAACAACATCATCAGCATACTGCAAAATATTGCACGATCCATTTAATGAGCCTTCTAGATCGTGTGAATAGATATTATACAGAATTGGACTTAGAACGGAGCCTTGGGGCAGTCCCTTCCAGATTATTCTACTGTGCGATTCTATTTTGATTATACGTCCAGACAATAATTTTATGATAAAATTTGTAAGGTGTATTGGAAAAGATAATATTTCCAGCTTTCTTTTTAATAATTTTATGCTGACATTATCATAGGCGGATTTAATATCCAGGAAAACGGCTACAACTGATTCATTTTTAGAAAACGCCAATCGTATATCTGACATAAGTATGCCGATATTGTCGTATGTACTTTTTCCTTTTCGGAATCCGAATTGTGACTTTGAAAGCAAATTTTTATTTTCTATAAACCATTCTAATCTATTTTTAACTAAGTGTTCGGCAAGTTTAGCGATAACCGGCGATAACGCTATGGGACGGTAAGATGAAGGTTCAGAAGGATTTTTATTTGGCTTTAAAATTGGCAACACTATCTGTGATTTCCATGTCAATGGTATGTCAGTGTCGCTTGTCATAATTATTGAATTTATCAGTTGTAAATAATAATCTAATGTATTATCTCCAAGATTTGAAAAAAAGGAATATGGAATGCCATCTTCGCCCGGAGCTGAATCCCGAACGCTAGAAAGCACACCTTTGAGTTCATTAATAGTAAAAGGAGAATAAAGGAAGTCATTATCATTGCGGAATGGCGATTGTAAAGGTTGGAACAATTCTTGTTCCGGTACAAATGGAGGCGCTAAATGGTTGAGGAATTCTTCAGACATGGATGGTGGAATTGTGCTAAAGGTGGAATCGGAGACACCTAGCCGGAAACGTTTAATTTTGGTCCACATCACTGAAGGAGGCGTTTTAGGCGAAATAGAAGTGCAGTTTTGTCTCCAACCTAAAACTTTTTTTCTCTTAAAAATGTTTTTGTGTTAGCAATTATGTCTATTAAAATATTGAAATTTTCGTCAGTCATATTTGTATTGTATTCTATCTCTGCTTCTTTCCTTTTTTTTTACTGCCTCAGTACATTCACTGTCCCACCATGGAAGAGATGGTAATCTAACAGTAGAAGCATTCTTAAGGGGAAAAGAAGCATCAGCTGCTTCTGTAATCAATTGACATAGAGCTGTACTACATTCCTGTTTACAATTATTAGCTATGTCAGGTAAACGTTGACATTTATCCTCAGTATATTCTTTGAATATTGGCCAGTTATCTTTTATTAATCTATATTTCATTCGTGGTTTAGGTGGAATAGTTTTAACTTTGTTACCGGGGAAACATATAATTATGGGATAGTGGTCACTGCCAAAAGTAGATGAAAGAGTTTTCCATGATAGTGCAGAGGCTAAAGTTGGAGAGGTAATAGAAAGATCTACAGCACTAAGATTTTCATGTGGTTTTGTGCGTCTAGTTGGAATACCAGTATTTAGTAAACAAAGACTGTGTTGGTCCAATAAATCTATCAGTTCTCCACTGTAACGTCCTGAGATCGAACTACCCCATGATCTATGATGGCAATTAAAATCACCTAATAGAAGAAGTGGTTTTGGCAGAGAATGTAATATATGGTTAAGTTCTTGTAGAATTGAGGAAGATAGATAAGGAATATAAATAGATACAAAGCATATATTAATGACAACAGCTGCTACTATAAAAAAATCATTATGATCAGGAAGAGGAATATGGTTTATAACTAAATTGTTCTTGACGAGCAGAGCTGCTCCGTCATGCCCGTCATTTCTGTCTTGGCGAAGACAGGTGTAACCTCTGATTTTGAAAGGAGAGTTTGGCTTTAACCATGTCTCTCCCAAAGCAATAACAGATGGTTCATATTTATTGATTAGGTTAATTAATTCTGATTTTTTGTCAATCACACTTCGGCAGTTCCACTGCAGCACCAAATGAGGGTATTGCAGTGGAACTGCCAAAGAATGATTACAATTGTTCATCATTTGATGGTGTATATCCATTATGGATATTCATTATATTTTTGAGAAGGTCTAATATAGGGGCAGCGTGGTTCGGTTTTAAAAGGTTGGACTGAGAAAGGGTGCTTATTAACATGATAATGATTTCAGTTAAAGTTTGATTATTATTAATAGTATTGGATGAAATAGCACATCCATTTGGTGGAGCCGGCATATCATACTCTTTTATAATTTCTTGGTGAGTAGCACGATCATATCCTACAGAAGGCTGACGTGCCTGCCGTGGTTTCGATGCTACAGATTTTTTATAGGAGGTGGTGGATGATGATGAAAATTTGGTGGATGAAATTTTTCTTTCTGTAGGAATTGATTGGTTTGTGGACAGAATTTCTGCATAAGATTTTGAGACAGGTGGATAATATTTAGAGGCTTCAGAGTATGATATGCAGGATTCAGCCATGGATTGCTTAATTTTTCTCTGTCTGTCATGCTCTGGGCAACTCTTGCTGGTAGCAAAGTGAGAACCAGAACAGAGACAGCAGGATGCACCTTGTTCTACTATATTGCAACTATCAGCTGTGTGTGCCTGGCCACACTTGTAACAACGAGGTTTAGACCTGCATTGTACTTTGGTATGTCCAAAGCGACAGCAGCTATAGCATTGAATTGTTGGATAAGTATAAAGCTCAACTGGTAATGCATTATAACAGATGTATATTCTCTTTGGTAATACCTGACCATCAAAAGTAACTACCACGGTCTGTGATGGTTTCCATGTTGGTGTTCCTGCTACAGTAGTTTTGTAATTTAACCTTCGAATTTTCAAGATCTTTCCACAACCTAAAGGAACAGTAGTATTCTCCATCACCTCTTCAGAGGTCCACTCAGCTGGGACTCCTCTGACAAGGCCCATGCGCGTTAAATTGAATGTAGGAACAAATGCTTTTAGTTTATTCTTAATTAAACTGTCATGCACTAAAAATGCGTTAGCATTTTCGAAGTGTGTGAATGCTAGGGAAATTCTGTTTCGACCGATCCGTTTGAGACTGCCATTTACAATGTTGTTGAAACATTGCTTTTGCAAAAATTTACCGAAGGCAATAGGGTGTAAAGAAGTGTTGTCGTCTGGATTTGTCTGTTCTCTTTGAACATGTACAATAAAGGGAGCTACATCCGTGGGTTCATACAAAGTCCTACCAATGGGTGGAGGACGAGGATGGGTGTCAGTTGTCTTGGCAATTAAGGTTTCATTATTAGGCAGTGTTAATTTAGGTTTAGGCATTATGGAATCTGGTTTCATAATTTCATTTACGACCGTTGTTTTTTCAGGGATTATTTCGACATGATCGCAAACGCAATCAATTTCTTTGGGTTCAGAATTAGAATTACGTTTACGTCTACGTTTATTGCAATGCCTGCACACCTTGCTTGGACGGCTTCTTTTCAAATTTTTAGCAGAAACCCATGAACCATCGGTTTCCATGCCAGATTCATTGGAAGCTACAGTAATAAATGACGCAGCCGGAGGAACTGAGCCCCCTGGGTCAGGGGGCTCCTCCATTCCGAAAATTACACAAAATGGACTTACCTACAGATTATGTACACTAAAAAATAAACTATACAAACAATTAATAAAAGATATGTACAAATACTACTCTACTGACCACTATTTACAATTAAAATTTAATTTAAAAAATATGCAAAATTTTACGCTCCCGCCAAGTTGAACGTTTCCCGCGCTTTTTTTCTTTTATTCGATTATAAAACTAACAAACATTGGTTCCCTAGCAACCACTACACTATGGTAGTAGTCCAACCTCTTTACACTGATGCTAGGTAGGTTAGTATATCACCTCAACAATACTTTTTACTTCCATGCCATAAAGTAACTTACACTGAGCAAGTAATATATATAACTCATATATAACAATAAACCTTTTTCTTAATACCTACTTACACAGAAGTTGATGTTGAGATTTTTTTTTTTAATCCCACTGCATTTGGCTGCGCACATTTTTGATGTAGTTGATTGTTCTGTCATCTTGTGGTTATTTATGCCATTAGATAAATCTTTTGAGACGGTGTTTTTAGAGGGCGCTATTAGCCAAAAATCACGGAAAATCTGACTTTTCAGGAAAGCGTCCCGCGCATGGACGATATGCACTTCTTTCTGCACAGTTGAGTTCTTGCACGACATAGGAGTTCAGTTCCCTTCTTATCGAGCACAGAACAAAAAATATGAAACCGGCGATAATGTTCACTTTGAAATTATTAAAATTTTATCCATATTAACTTATTAGGAACCGGCTAGGATCCGCGTTATATTTACCGGAAAGATTCCGACCAGTTTCGGACCGGCTAGGACCCGCGTTATATTTACCGGAAAGATTCCGACCAGTTTCCGACTGTTTTGAAGTCCTTCGTCTGGGAGTCACGAGTCAGTTACGCGCTGAGGCCCGTGCTCGTCGCTTCGCGCAATAGTGACTCCCAGACGAAGGACTTCAAAACAGTCGGAAACTGGTCGGAATCTTTCCGGTAAATATAACGCGGGTCCTAGCCGGTTCATAATAAGTTAATACGGCGATAATGTTTTCAAGGCAAGGTATTTCCACAAGTATGATGCGTTCTACCACATTCCACAAGGCAGTGTCTCTATATTTGTGATTTTAAATCTCAGTATATCTAGTATTGAAGTAGTCTTGAGGACGTCTACCGAGATTTATAAATTAGCAGCTGTTTATTGTTGTTTCATTGATTGCTACAAGGCAGAGCAAATCAGCACATTCCAAATTTTTGCTCGTGACATTAAAATGAGAAAGTTTGCACCAACCTTCACTTTATGTAATTCAGTCATCTAGATCGAATTTCATCAGTTGTCCAGGCTTAGACTCGTAAAGAAACAGACACTAAGTAATTTAACCCATGCGATAATTAATAATACCTACTGCATTACAAGGAAGATGTACTGTAATGCAGCCGTCCAGAGGTGAAAAATATTTTAGGAGACTGTTATGGATAAATAGAATTAGTCGTTATTTTGTAGAAATTGATATTTATTAAAAAACTGAAAATAAGCATTATGTGAAATTAAGCATTTTGAAGCAGTGATGGCTCAGTGGCATTGGCTATGGACTGCCTTGCAGCAGGTCCATGGTTCGAATCCCGCCGCGGGCTTGAGCTTCACAGCATGGTGGAAGGGCTTTATGCGAATGCCCGCCTCGCTAGCGACCACCCTCAAGTAGAAAATCTGTCGCCAAGCACCTAACAGTGTGTTCCGGCAGCAGTCCTTGAGAGCCAGTAAAATTACAGGCACATGAGACCTAACACCTGTTCGTCTCACTGTGACGGGCGCAGTGCAATTCGTCGTTGACGAAATGCATCTGTTATAGGCAGAGGTTAGTCCACTTAACATCAGGTGGGTCTAGGCTTGTTCCGTCACAATAACATAAAAAAAAATGTGTGGTTGAACTGAGTGAAAAAAATATATGAAGTTGGACATTATGAATACTTACTCGATTAATCGTAGTCTTATACGTTTTCTTATCCATAGTTTTCAGCCGTTAACGGCAGCGTGATAATAATTTGAAGTGCCCCATTTATTGAATTCCACCGTTAGATTATTTTATATAAGTACAATTTAGATTATTTCTCTTTACACTCATAATATGTTTCGTAATACCCAGGTCTATGGAGTTTGTCCTGAACACAATATTCTTCATAACGGCACCTTGCGTCATTACATACGAGACTATTAGGCGATTGTTGAATCGTTACAAGAAGACCGATGCCAGTGGTGCTAATTGGAATTCAAACAATACCAAAAACTGTTTCAGCACAACTGATATGCAGGTGAGCATTATTTACTCACAAAATAAGTACGAGTTTGTTTCATTAAGTGGAGGTAGCCCCCTATTGGGCAAAAAATATCTAAGAGCCATTATTACGAAATTAATATGAATTAAAATTTTTGGGTAGAGTAAGCAGTGAGGAATTGCACTTGTACATTGAAAGCTACCTAGGTTTTTTCATTAATGCTATTAAAACAAAACTTCTGTCATCCCAAAGGCATACTGAACACTATCATTTATTACTATAATTCAGAATACAGTAGGACTCAGCTAACTACTAACGCGGCTAACGGCTCGTGTATTCATTTATTTTTTGCGTGTTTATTTGAGTAATATAATCTATAATGTTACCAAAGTAAAAGTGCAATTCCTGACTGTTGTAGGGCAACAGAGAGCGATTTCGTCGCCGACGTCCAAAGCTTCAACGTTGGATGTCGCCAGAGGCCGAGACGCTGTCCTCAAACTTATGGCAAAAGGGTCTACCTGTCCGCGCTTCGATGATCAAAGAATGCGTAAGGCTGACCTAAACTAGATCTTTATGAAGTAACGCTCTGTATAAAAACCCTATCCTGGGTAAATACTTATTATAATAATTGAAATAGGTCTGTTACTTTTTCACGACTAGCCTGTCTGAACACGGGTGCAGAAGTATAAAATATGTGTAACAAAAGAATATAACTGGCGACGGTAGAACCATACTGATCAAGGTATCTTTTTCATTATTCATTATATTGAGAAAAAGAAAGAAACGCGTTTGCACTTGTTTTAAAAAATACGTGATTTATTATGCTTTAATCTTTATCGAAATGATGGATCAGTCTGTCAGACAAAATAAAAAAAACCATAATAAAATATTTTGATTAAAAGTAGTCAAAATGTTGCTTTCTGCAGAAAAAAAACAGATAAAAATAAAAATTGGATCAGTATAGCAAAATATATTTTTGAAAGTAAGTATAATGCTTAAGTAAAAAATTAAGGTCCTCTAGCAATATGAGGCGCTTTTTGTGATTGGATCAATGTGGCATCAATTGAATATTTTTTGCATCAAATGCAAGGACATTTGATGCATATAACTCCAATATAGAAAAAATAACACTTGGATCAGTATGGTTCTACCTTCGCCAACTTTTATCTACGTACTGTGAAACGCAAAGATAGTGTTTTATTTATTAAATTTGTTCTGGGTAGTATAACCGGAACTTACTCGAACATTCTGAAACAGGCCTTAGTGTTGTATGTATAGTGTAACAAATTTATCTATTTATTAGTGAGAGTTTATTTTTTACACGGTTACCTCTGTAACAGACAAATGGTGAACTGCACTGTGCCCATCACCCTGCGACATAAAAGTTGTTCAGTCTCATGTGCCTGTAATTTCACTGGCACACATAACCTTCAAACCGGAACAGTATAATGTGAACATTACTACTTGGCGGTGGAAATACGCATGGTGGCAGTACTTTCCCGGACGAACTCGTTCAAAGTGTTCTACTGGTACTAAACTGGAGTACGTCTGTAACTTTATACTAACTCATGTGTGGTCGTGGATGGTTAATTCCAATTTTAAGCTAAATAGGTTTATACTGCCCAAGTGCAATCGTGCCTTGTTTTGTCAAGAAACAGTAGAGCATACAACAATCTCTAAAAGTATAGGTTCACAGATTGCACAGTTCAAAAACTATTTTTGTAGGGATTTTTAACTAAATCTACGAATATTGAAGCAGTGATAGCTCAGTGGCATTGGCTATGGACTGCCGCGCAGCAGGTCCATGGTTCGAATCCCGCCGCGGGCTTGAGCTTCACCGCATGGTGGAAGGGAATTTTGCGAATGCCCGCCTGGCTAGCGACCATCCTCAAGTAGAAAATCTGTCGCCAAGCACCTAACGGTGTGTTCCGGCGGCAGTCAGTGAAATTACAGGCACATGAGACTTAAGAACTATGTCTCAAGGTGACGGGCGCATTGCAATTCGTGACTTATGACGAAATGCATCTGTTATATGCAGACATCCGCTTAACATCAGGTGGGCCTCGAGCATGTTCAGTCACAAGTATAGAAGTTAAGCATTGTACTTTAGCTGAGCAATAAAATTATTATTATTATTACTAACATAATTTTTTTTTTTTTAAAAGTCGTACGTGTCACGCAACAACTACAATTATGAACGCGCTTCCAATATTTACTAAAGGGCAGGTGAAGAAAAACATCAACAGTCCTTCGACGTATCAGGACGACTTTCTCGAAGTAGCTCTATACCATTCTTGTTGATTTCGATAACAATCGCAACCTCCTAAGCTGCCCTGCCATGTACCTCACTACGCCCATGTTAGTTGGGGAAGGTGGGGGGACACCGGATACTTATGATATACTCACAATTAAAAAACACTGTGTTCTTTATTGAGATGATCAATATCCTAAATGTTTATTTATACCTTAGACATAACTTTATATGAAAATTTTTGAGGTGAGTGTTAAAAAACTACACATTAGGATAATTTTAAACGATAAATTATAAATCCGTAATAATCCCATACCTACAGGTCAAACCTGATAGGCATTTATATTATATAGGGTGGTATGTTCGAGTAGCATATTTTTCAGCTGACGAAGACGCATTTTTCAGCGGCTAATTCTTTCTACTTTGGATTTTTCACTTTTGATACTTTTAACAATTTCTTCTAAGGAACTTTTGGTAACATTATATAGAGTGTGTGTGGCTTGAAGCTGAAAGATGTAAGAAGCTGTCTAACTATCGGAATTATTGCAGTATATTTCACATTCTCACATATGTTTGTGATATTTTAAAGCTCGCACTTTGACAAATGTAAAAAAAAAACAGGAATAAAATAAGCGCCCACAATAAATATAAAGCAATCAGGGTGAAACCGGATAGTCGAAATCACCCCGTAACACGTTCGAAAATGTAATAACTAAACACATAGCAACAGAAAATACCTTTATAGTAGGTTAAAATGTACTACTGCTTAATACATACAACTGTTTATATAACATAGCTAAACGTAATAAGTACACTTTAAAAAATCTAAATATTAGATAACTTACTTTTTTTTCATATCTTAAAAACTAACGCGGTGGGATGTTACCGACGCCGACGCCACATTTTGCAACAAAACTGAGTAAGCGTTGACGCTTGTTTCCCACTCGCTAGAACGAGACTGCGCAGTGTAATAAAATAGCAACTATCTGGTTTTACCCCCTGTCCGGTTCTCCCCCTCATTCCCCTACTAGTGAAATAATAATATTATTAAAATCGGTCCGTGATATTTTATGAAGTTGATATGATTCACCATATGTCAGTGAAATTGTAGTCATAAAGAAATTTAATAAAATTATGTCACTTCTATACCTAAGTATCAGGGCTTTTACAATTTCCCTAGAACATTTGATCGTTTTTCGTTTTACACTGTAATTTAGGTGTTGCCCATTCACACCCACTGAAAAGTTCATTTTGTATACCTACTTACTCTTTTTTGACTTCTATAGTATCATAGTATACTGGGAAGAGGTTAGGATTGAAGCGAAACCAATATGAAGGTATGTACCAAGTACAATGATAAAAGTTCTGTGACGTCGTTTGAAATTGGTTTAGACTTTAGACCGTTGGGTTGTTGTTGGACCCATTTTAAGATTTAAATACATCAATCATATTATTAGGCTTAGAACAAAATGGGCAGCACTAATTTAAAAATATTAAATTAACATGTGACTATGATCATAGCTCTAGATCAGTCATTACATCATCCATCGTTTACAAGACTCAATAACCGGAGAAGTGGAGCGTCTCGTGGTACCCATATATACAAATACTTAAAATTTAAGCGATGCATTCCCATTTACATTTTTTTTAATTTTAAAATGTTTATTAAATTATAGTACCTACTCCCTTTAAGACTTATTTGGATTGAGTAATTTGATCATTAGCCTCGGTAGCATAGGACAGAAGGAACGGGTGATATCCCCTTTCAAGATGTTAAGTAGGTATTGCATTGTAGTAATTTGTAAAAATATAATTTTACATCGGATTTGGCGGCATGTTGACCTATGTTGAACTAATTTGTGGTAGATGCGGCCCCTGCTTCGCGAAGAGTATTGCCGCGGTGACATAAAAGGCACGGGTGGCTGCCGTGGCGGTAATGGTGGGGCCGAAACGCACATAGTCCAAGAATCTTGCGGCGACTCCGATGTGGACGACACAGAGTACGTGCTTATGCAGATGCAGAAGAGTCGAGAGTCACTAGCTGTAAGTTAAAGAGATTTTCTGTCTTTTTTGAATTGGTTGAAGGTAATTAGGTATATAGCATAATGTCATATTTAAACCAAAAAAGTTGATTAACTGGAGTCCTGTATGGGATTAAATTATCAATTTAGTAAAAAACAAAATTTCACAAAACAAAACATATTGCCGCGCTTTTTTTTTCGTAGTCCAGAAAAAGGTTGCCAACCTCATTTCATTGAAAATCGAGTACAAATAAAAACCACCTCTATTTTCTAATAAAACCTTTTTGAGATTTGATGTTTGTATTTTTTTATATTAGCTGCTAAAATACAAAAAAAAACCGCTAGAAGGGCAGGAATGGATTTTCATTTTTCATACAATATTCCTGCCCTGGTACGGAGAGCAGGAATGAAATTCCATATAACTTTTCCCGTCGCACATTTTTAAGGAAGAAATGACGAACTTTATAACCTGTTTATGAACGATCAATGAGACACTTTCGGAGTGGGAGTGGTAGAGATTTTATGATGCTCTCGTTATTATTTTCGCATCGTAAAAATAGTAGTTATTCATAAAAATAACTAAATAGGTGCCGTAAAAGTTTAAATTATAGACTATGTTTCTTACATGGTCCATCTTATATCTACATTTTTCTGGTATTTTTTCACATTAGATGATGTCATACTTATTGTGTGTTGCTATTTCGGGGTAAAATGCAACGGTTAGATTGTTCATTTCATTTCTTATTTATTATTAGGATCCATTCGGAAACCATCCTTTTGTTTATATTTCCATACAAACGTGCCTACTTTCGTCATATTATACCTATATGAAATGTAAAATATTTAAAATGAGTGAAATTTTCTGTGCACGCCATGGGTTGGAAAAATTAAATTACGTTTGTATGGAAAACGCTTCTCATACACTTTTTGCTGCCTGCGATAGTCTTGCTTACAGATTTATTTATCTATGTAATGCACTATATAACTACATTTCCACAGAGGAGCCAACGAAAACTGAATGGGTCCGTTGCGGCAACTACAGCGAAAAAGTAATAGGTAATTTTATTTTAATGTAATAGTATTAGATATTTGAGATATTTCTAAATATGGTGTCGTCGGAACTTCGTATGATTTTTGGTGATAAGATTATACGTGCCTAGGTATTTAATGTAGTATTTTATATGTTTGAAGTATTATTTACATTGATGAGCAACTTTTAACTTAGGTAGATACGAGTATGTACCTATATATTGTTTACCCACACTCTATATTAATTAATAAATGTTTACTGAATTCTATAACAAAGGCTTTTGTTCTCCATTATATGTATGTCCCTTAGTAGCTTAATTTTAATTAAAACTGGGGATTAGGTCCAAATCAGGGGCCCAACTGTCATCTCTTAATTTAGTCTTATTTTAACCTTAAATTAACAATTTTAATTTGCACTACCATATGTCACTACAGTAAACTTACATTAGAACTTCAACGAGAGAGAGTCCTGCATAGATCGAATCAAGACATTTGTGCGATAGAGATAGCGCTATATGAACATTATTGTATCATGACGGCCGTGGTACGAATCTTAGTATCAATATTTAAAGTTTGAAATAATGATGTTGGTTTTCCATAATAGTTTTTAATAGTTGGGAGTTGGGCGCCAGGTCTACAGTAGGTACTAACGATCTACTTCACATGTTGGGACAGATACTATCTACCAGTATTGGCACTTTTGTTTTGTCCTAGACTATCGTTTGGCAACATTATAATGTATACCAGGGGTTAGAAAACATCCAACTAGTTTTTTTTTATGCTTGATGGGTTAGCCTTTGACCACTATCTCACCTGATGGTAAGTGATGATGTGGTCGAAGATGTTGTTCAGGCTAACCTAGAAGTACTGGCTCTCAAGGACAGCTGCCGGAACACACCGTTAGGTGCTTGGCGACAGATTTTCTACTTGAGGGTGGTAGCTATCCAGGCGGGCATTCGCAAAATGCCCTACCACGATGCTGTAACGACTGCCATCCTAAGACAACAACCGGGACCGACGGCTTAACGTGCCCTCCGAAGCACGGAAGCGCTCAGTAGTAATGTCACTAACGGTCACCCATCTAACTCATGACCGCGCGCGACGTTGCTTAACTTTGCTGATCGGTTGAGAACAGCTAAGTAAACTTCGCTATGAGCGCTTCATAACTGTTTCCGTTTGCATTACTGCGAAACGATGAAAAATAAAATAATCGTTTCAAGTACATATATTTATTTTAACTGTTCAAGTTTTTGTGATATTTAATTTAAGAAGTTTGCTTGGGTCTATAATAATACCCATAAATTAAGGGAAACTATTATTTTATACGTTGTTTTTCTATACACTGACACTAAAAATATAAAATTTTAGAATACATATTAGTTTCTATTTAAATAAAAATGATATGTAGTTTTAACAATATTAGGCCCACGCCTTTGGCTCGGGCTGTTAAACTTCTCGGCTAAAATGACTTCTTTTGTGTATGAAATATGTCATTTTATACACATCAAAAGAGCCTACACAGAAAAAAAAGATGTCTTAAAATAAGAACCCAATATCTCTCAACGGATGTATCTTGACCTCAAATATTAATGCTTTCAACGAAGATAATCACGCTAACGTATCAAAAAAGAAAAGTTTTTAGAATTAAAATGTAAATATTTTGTGTCAAAAGTTTTGCTATTTATCACAAGAGTTATAGTTTGATTAAAAACATTTTGTTACTTGGTTTAATAACGAAAATATGTTGTCTTAGTGGTTTTGATATAAGAATTATTTCTCACACGAAAGAATATCTCAATTTTGACTAGAGAAACAGTTTCGATGTCTAACTAAGAATTGTAAAATCGTAAAGGAAACATTAAGTTACTTGGAACAAAATTGTGTTTTTGCACTCAAGAATCATTGATACAGGGAAGAAGAATGAAAAACACCATGTCACGGGGCTACTTCTAGGTATATAAATAATAAAGCAGCATCGTGATCACAAAATTTAATTTTATTTAAATGCCAAAGGGCCAAGCTGCGGCAGGGGCAAATAGCGTGGGTTAGAGCCTACTTATTGACATATTCTTTCCTTTCTGCTGGTCCAGTACTATCCTGCTTTTATCCGGAAGTGAGCCACGGCATCGGTGGGCGCAAGCTAGGGTCCGGGTTCAGGAGGCGCTCCAGCTTCCGGTGTTTGTTGCCAGTAGTGGTGGCCGTCTAGCCATCTACGGTCAGATAGGGTGGATTTTGGACCCTGGAACGCGCATAAAACAATGGCGTTAAAGCCAGGCCTTTTAATGTGGACCCACGACAACAGCTGATGGAAAGTACTGCTAGGTAGTTGTGTTGCCGTGGATGTCCAATCAGAAACGGAGATAACAATGTTTGCGATAAGAATTTAGATCAAAATATTGAACAATGCAAGAATGAAAATGATATTTTTAATAATACAAGAATGAAGATGAGGTAACTACTACGAAAGGGAGTTGATTTTATACAGAAAATAGAATACCATAAAGAAATATGAGAATATCTAATTTACAGAAACACCAATGAAAATGAGCAAAACTACATACAATAAAAATAAATGATTTGCAGCTAATGAATATAATCTAAGGTCTACCCGACGTTATAAAGTGTTGAAAATAAAATGTTGTTAAACGACGTAATAAAACCACTTACCCAATTGTGGGGTCGAAATCACACTAATTAATATAAGTTAAATGTCTTGAGGGAACGATAGGGACGTTTCAAACATTCGCGGTTACATTTACTATATAGGAAAATAGCGTACGTAGCAGAGACCGGTATGGCTATTGTAACGTGCGTTCTCCTCGAAACCAGTAAGCGGTATGCGGGGCGGCCCGAGTCCAGCTGAGCTCGTGGTCAGACCTCCGCCGCTGCGCCTCAACACAATAGCAGAGATAAGAGACGCGACTAAAATGTTGCTCGCGTTGATGAATTTATTTATGTAATTACTTTAAGATAATTATTATTTTAAGTAGATTTCGTTGTATTAGGATAAGTAGATTTTGTTGTTTATTAGTTTACAGTATAATTATTATTAACTTGGTTTATTTATGTTAGTTTTTTTTTATTTACTAATACATATGTAACGTACAACGTTACATAATCTAAGACTAAATGTATTTGTTACAAAATAATAAGTTCTCCATCCAAGAATCAGTCATACATGCAACAAAAAACAAGGACCACATCACACCAAGATAAATATTAGGTCCTTACATATGAAATTGGCGTTTTTCGTACTGGCCACTTTAATCACGAATTTCTCCTCTTTGGTAAGGAATTCCAAATTCAAATTTGTACAGCTATAGACTCATGTATTTGTGCTTCGATGATCGTCATTCATTTGTTTTTTTCTTCTGTTTTTTTCTGTTTGCGTCACTCATTTTACAAAATGGAAAACCTTAAATATCGCATTATTTACGAGTACGAGTTCCGCCGTGGCACTAGTGCTGCGGAAACAACTCGAAGGGTGAATGATGTGTATGGCGGTCGTGTTGCAAAAGAAAACACAGTTCGTTTTTGGTTCCAACGTTTTCGTTCTGGAAATTTCGACCTGCAGAACAAGCCCCGTGGACGGCCTGAGACTCAAGTTGATAATGAAGAGTTGAAGGCTATTGTGGAAGCGGATCCATCGCAAACCACGTCCGAGTTAGCTGCAGGCTGCGATGTTAGTGATAAAACTGTTTTAATTCACTTGAAGCAAATTGGGAAGATTAAAAAGCTTGAAAGGTGGGTACCTCACGAATTGACTGAAACAAACCGGCAAACGCGCGTCGACTGCTGCGTTACATTACTAAACCGGCACAATAATGAAGGTATTTTAAACCGAATCATTACCTGTGATGAAAAATGGGTTCTTTACGATAATCGGAAGCGCTCAGCGCAATGGTTAGATCCTGGCCAGCCAGCCAAATCCTGCCCCAAGCGAAAATTAACCCCAAAAAAGTTACTTGTAAGCGTTTGGTGGACTAGTGCCGGTATTGTTCATTACAGTTTTTTCAAATCTGGCCAGACTATTACGGCTGATGTCTATTGTCAGGAATTGCAAACCATGATGGAAAAGCTAGCGGCTAAACAACCTAGGCTGGTCAATCGCTCCACGCCACTGCTGCTTCACGACAACGCTAGACCACACACTGCGCTACAGACGGCTACTAAATTAGAAGAGCTTCAATTGGAAAGTCTAAGACATCCTCCGTACTCCCCGGACCTTGCTCCAACAGATTACCATTTTTTTCGAAATTTGGATAACTTCTTGCAAGGGAAAAAATTCAACTCCGATGGGGCAGTCCAAATCGCCTTCAAAGATTTTATTGATTCCCGTCCGACTGGTTTTTTTAGTAAAGGGATCAATGAACTACCTATGAGATGGCAAAAGTGCATAGAAAATAATGGTTCATACTTTGATTAATTAAATATATTATATTAAAAAATATTCGACTTTTTGTTCCTCCCATACAAAACGCCAATTTCATATGTAAGGACCTAATATTATTTGCTACAAATTAATAATTACTCACTGATGGTCCCCGTTCAAGAGTCAGTTAATCTTGCAATCAAGAATTATGACAAAATTAGGCTAAGACTACGAATAAATTCGTAGGGCTAATATTAATAATAAATTAGGTATACATGACTTAAAATCCTTTTGTTTTCAACCTAAGAAATTAATTCTTAAATGACAGGAATTAAGTGACCTGGCGGGTGCCGGGCTAGAATGTCACCCCCCATTGCAGGAGCTATATATCCTTGCTACCTGTGGGAGTCGTAAGAGGCAGCAGCGCCTTCTGAGGAATTTATATCTAAACTGAAATCTCCAAGACGCCTGCCAATCGTGGGGATTATGGCAAACCACTCGAAAAACGATAAATTATTAATCAATAAATATACGAAACGGTCTTCCAGATAAATCCGATCATTTGACTACATAATGTCATTATCAGCTGCCATTAAAATTATGTTTCAGCTTCAAATAACGTTAAGTCATCCCCCTCAATCCAGGGTATATACCCTAAATTGCTTTCAGTAAAACTGCCATGTGACTGTAGCTAATCATAATCAGCCATGGGTAATAAAGACTACTTACTATACTACCTGATTAGATGTACTCATTACTTCAATGGACCCAGTCTCTAGAGCCATTTTATGCCAAGAGTGTGTTACTCCGACCAATGTCCAATAGAGAATAAGTTATTTCATTCAAAAGTACATGCGAAGTGTTCATTCAAAAGTCAAATTTCACAAGCTAAAAGTTTGTCCGTTATATATATTCTTGTGCCAAAATCTAAGAAAAATAACTTATTGTAGGGGAAATACATAAATCTTGTATGAAGAACGAAGTAATTCAACTCAAAGGCAGTGTTGCAGTATAATAATTTTACCCCGCTTATGATGGAAAATCATTCAAATATTTATCACGAATGATTTATCGTTTCACCTTTGATTGCGCTATCTCGTACAACACCAAAAACTCATGCCAACCATTTCAAATTTCCTCATCCAATAATCAATGCGCGAAAAAAACAAAGAACTCGTTTCGACGTGGCTACGTCTTTATATTTGCTTTGTGGAAAGTGGGAATGAGAGCCAACTTGAAAAACTGACGATAACGCGAATGTAATTTAATTTATACGTTGTTGACTAATTTAGGGGGAAACTAAAACATACTCAGAAAAAAAAGAGGTTCGATTCCCTTGATGGAAGAACTATTTACCTACAACTTTGTAGAAAACCATCGGTGTGCGAGTCCGACTCGCACTTGGCAGTTTTTTTGTCATGTCCCATTTTTGGCGAAACTACTCCAACTTTTTTACTCAAAAAGTTCCAATATCCCGATTTGCCCAAAAATCTTGCTACGCTGTACGTATCCATAACCACAGGATTTATGCGATTTTATCGTATTCGCTAGTATAACGTTAAACATATTTGTTGCTTAACTAGGCTACTATATGTGTGTATCATAAAGTTTAACTGTACTATTTTTATATGTTGTGATTTACGAAGAACGTACTTTAATATATCGGTAAATTTTTATGGACTGGGCAACCCCACCCCAGCGTTATCATTTATTCCGTCCGCCCGCCCGTTTGTGTCTGCGATTCGCTACTTACATAGATTTTCAAAAAAAACGCATTACTTTGGTTATTTACATACATATACATACATACAGTCGTTCGACGATTTTATGCTCGCAAAGATTAAATCTGTCCGAAGAAAGAAGAGAACGTGCGTTCCATCTTTAGGCATTGTGGTGCCATCCATGCTAGACGATTTCCAAATGAAGTAGTGCTACAGGGCTTTGGTATCCCGCCAGCTGTAGTTAATAACTCAAAGGTAAGTGAGATATATAAAGCGTTTTTGTATTATATTATCTACCGAAGCGACTCCCCAACCTTTTATTATTTTAATTGAGACTTCATCGAGGTTTGCGCATCCATTGGCTGATGTAGGTAATGTAATGCGTTTTACATACAGGTATAGAGGGATACACTAAAAAGGGTTTAGAATACCAAGTTAAGTGATCCCCGATCCATTAACGTATCTCATAAGCTAGGTACTAAACCTTGAATAGTATAGTTTTGTGTCAGTGTATCACCTCTCTACACTTAAGAAAGTCCTACAACCTCACGAAGTAAGAATATGTACTTTTAGACAAAATAATGAGTGTTATTTCATATATTACGACTTGTTTCTAGTTTCAAATGATTGTTATTTGATTGTGCTATAACTACTGCTATATTGTTAAGTGAATAAATTCATTAGACTCGTGTTGTATGTTCCTGGTTGAGAAAACGTGATATAACCGAATTCTACGAAGATGAAGCCATGGGCAACAGCTAGTGTACATTAACTTTTCATTGATGATTATCATTCATAGATCTTTACAAAGTAGAAGTAATTAAGTACTAAGGGTTTTTTGTGTTATGATTTCAGATTCTATCTGTAATGATGATATTACTTGGTTAAAACATAACAATGATCTATGGCACCAAGCAGTACAGAAATGGACCTACACATTTAATAATAGAAAAAAAAAACAAATATTCAAACCATGCATGAGTTCCCGGTATTTTGGAGCATTTTTTAAGATAGTAATTAAACAACTTTAAACGGTTTAAATCGCGTATATTTATCATTATTTTTGTACCGTTTAAAGTTGTTTAATTACTATGTGTAATAATCGCGAAAACCTAAGACAACATTATTTTTTAAGATATCAAGGTTAAGAACTTACCATCTTGCGATAAAATTACTATGTTCTAATATACATTATTAGGAAATATCAGCTTTATAATAAATATAATAATATATTCTACGCTCAGTAAGCGATAATTTGTTTAATTTTATAATCTAAGGAAAAATTGATCATGTAAAAATGCTGGAATCTAAATAACTTGCTTTGCATTTTATGGTGACATACTTTTCTCAGTAAGCGGTAATTTGTAAGTTTCATTTTATAATTTAAGGAATATGTATCATGTAAAAATGCTTGAATGTAATTAATTTGTCTTTGTATTTTGTGGTTATATTCTTCCGCCAGTCAGAGATAACTTTTTATAACTTAAGGAAAAGAACATTTGAAAAAATGCCAGTATATAATTTAAGGATAAAGAAATCATTTAAATATGCTTTGATAAGTATAATTGTTTTTTGACATTCTTCGCTCATTAATCGATAATTTATGAGTTGAAAGAAAATGCATAATGTAAAAATGCTTGAATATAATTAATGTGACTTTGTACTTTGTGGTGACATTCTTCGCATAGTAAGGGATAATTCAAGTACTATATTTAATTATAATAGGAAAAATTTAAGCCATGTGCGGGATCCCGCACACAACTTAAATTTTTCCTATCGTATATTTGTGATTTTGTAATGTAATCCGCATAGCAGGCGTCATTGCAAACCTAACAATATTAATATTATATTTAATGTCAATTGACATTAAAATATGATTTAAGGAAAAAAAATATCATGTTAAAATACAACAATCTATACAATGAGTTTTTGTAGTATAACTTAATCTTAATAAAGGTATAACGTAAACTAATGTCATGTGTCGTGTCATGTGTCGTGTCATGTGTCGTGTCATGTGTCATGTCATGTGTCGTGTCATGTATCGTGTCATGTGTCGTGTCATGTATCGTGTCATGTGTCGTGTGTCGTGTCATGTGTCATGTTATGTGTCATGTCATGTGTCATGTCATGTGTCATGTCATGTGTCATGTCATGTGTCATGTCATGTCATGTGTCATGTCATGTGTCATGTCATGTGTCATGTCTTATGTCATGTCATGTGTCATATCATGTGTCATGTCATGTGTCATGTCATTTGTCATATCATGTTTCATGTCATGAGTCATGTTATGTGTCACATGTCACAGGAAAGCCCCGACAATGTGTCATGTCATGTGTCATGTCACATGACAATGATCAATCAACAATTAACAATCAACAATCAACAATGACTCAGAGACTCAGACGGCGTCGGCGTCGGCAATGACTCAGAGACTCAGACGGCGTCGGAGTCGGCGTCGGCGTCGGCGTCGGCGTTGGCGTTAGCGTCGGCGTCGGCGTCGGCAATGACTCAGAGACTCAGACGGCGTCGATGTCAGCGTCGGCGTCGGCGTCGGCGTTGGCGTTAGCGTCGGCGTCGGCATCGCCGTCGGCGTCAGCGTCATATGTCATGTCATATGTCAGACTCAGAGACTCAAACTCAGTGACTCAGACTCAGAGTCTCAGACGGCATCAGCGTCGGCGTCGGAGTCGGCGTCGACGTAGGTCACATGTCACATGTCACAAGTCAGGTGTCACGTGTCACGTGTCACGTGTCACGTGTCACGTGTCACATGTCACGTGTCACGTGTCACATGTCACGTGTCACTTGTCACATGTCACGTGTCACGTGTCACATGTCACGTGTCACAAACCACATGTCACATGTCACGTGTCAGGTGTCATGTGTCATGTCATGTGTCATGTCATGTGTCAGGTGTCATGTCATGTGTCATGTCATGTGTCATGTCATGTGTCATGTCATGTGTCATGTCATGTGTCATGTCATGTGTCATGTCATGTGTCATGTCATGTGTCATGTCATGTGTCATGTCATGTGTCATGTCATGTGTCATGTCATGTGTCATGTCATGTGTCATGTCATGTGTCATGTCATGTGTCATGTCATGTGTCATGTCATGTGTCATGTCATGTGTCATGTCATGTGTCATGTCATGTGTCATGTCATGTGTCATGTCATGTGTCATGTCATGTGTCATGTCATGTGTCATGTCATGTGTCATGTCATGTGTCATGTCATGTGTCATGTCATGTGTCATGTCATGTGTCATGTCATGTGTCATGTCATGTGTCATGTCATGTGTCATGTCATGTGTCATGTCATGTGTCATGTCATGTGTCATGTCATGTGTCATGTCATGTGTCATGTCATGTGTCATGTCATGTGTCATGTCATGTGTCATGTCATGTGTCATGTCATGTGTCATGTCATGTGTCATGTCATGTGTCATGTCATGTGTCATGTCATGTGTCATGTCATGTGTCATGTCATGTGTCATGTCATGTGTCATGTCATGTGTCATGTCATGTGTCATGTCATGTGTCATGTCATGTGTCATGTCATGTGTCATGTCATGTGTCATGTCATGTGTCATGTCATGTGTCATGTCATGTGTCATGTCATGTGTCATGTCATGTGTCATGTCATGTGTCATGTCATGTGTCATGTCATGTGTCATGTCATGTGTCATGTCATGTGTCATGTCATGTGTCATGTCATGTGTCATGTCATGTGTCATGTCATGTGTCATGTCATGTGTCATGTCATGTGTCATGTCATGTGTCATGTCATGTGTCATGTCATGTGTCATGTCATGTGTCATGTCATGTGTCATGTCATGTGTCATGTCATGTGTCATGTCATGTGTCATGTCATGTGTCATGTCATGTGTCATGTCATGTGTCATGTCATGTGTCATGTCATGTGTCATGTCATGTGTCATGTCATGTGTCATGTCATGTGTCATGTCATGTGTCATGTCATGTGTCATGTCATGTGTCATGTCATGTGTCATGTCATGTGTCATGTCATGTTTCATGTCATGTGTCATGTCATGTGTCATGTCATGTGTCATGTCATGTGTCATGTGTCAGGTGTCATGTGTCAGGTGTCATGTGTCGTGTCATGTGTCGTGTCATGTGTCGTGTCATGTCATCTGTCATGTCATGTGTCATGTCATGTGTCATGTCATGTGTCATGTCATGTGTCATGTCATGTGTCGTGTCATGTGTCATGTCATGTGTCATGTCATGTGTCATGTCATGTGTCATGTCATGTGTCATGTCATGTGTCATGTCATGTGTCATGTCATGTGTCATGTCATGTGTCATGTCATGTGTCATGTCATGTGTCATGTCATGTGTCATGTCATGTGTCATGTCATGTGTCATGTTGTGAGTTACATTCTTTTCAGAAAAAAACGCTTGAAAACTATTTGTGATGTCTCTTACGTATTTTGTATTATACGTAAGAGTATAACTATATGACATTTTTCAGTCAGTAAGCAATCATTTGTGTTTTTTTAATATATTTTCATTTTATAACTATATATTTCGTTTGAATTCTATTGCCCTCCCCTTAATAGGCTATAATTTGTATGTTTCAGTAAACAGATGAAATTGAAGTGTTTAGCATCGTTTCAAGTCGAGATTACAACCAAACAAAGATTTTATTTTTTGTGATTATGGTAATTCATTTATACCAATAACGTTATGTTTTCGTTTTGAAATATTTTATGCTTTGACTTTTCTAATAACTTTTAAATTATCAAATGTAATATGACTTGTTTAGGAAACAGCTTCAAGTGTTATTGTTATCTGCATTCAGAATATCTTGTCTCTACATTATTATCGCAGATGAGTGCAATTATGAGTGTAAAAATATATTAATAACACATGATACTGCTTCCTTAACACATCTCTAAGATCTAACGAAACTATTGAATACTGTTGTAAGGGTAGATTGAGACTGTTAAATTAAACAACTTTTCTAATTAAAAATAGGAATTGAAATATGGCCAAATTGTTTGACCTCCCATACTACGCGGTGATTTGTTTTGTATGGGAAGTAAAAATTAAGATGGATTTCAACCTATGCTTTTCAGAAAAGTTATTTCATTTCACGGGCTGAATCTTCCCCTAAAATAGTAAATACAGATTTTGTTAGACCTTATATATTTTGTACGAAAAAACATTTTGTGTACGTCAAAGCAGAAAATATTTTAAAATGAGAAAAAATAACAATTGGATGTAAACATAAACAATCTTGAAACAAAATACGAAAAATCTTGAAGGAAATAACAGGAATCTCTAATTAAAATAATAAACATCTTGAAAGAAAATAGGAGGTATCTTAAAGGAAATAACATGAATCTCTAGTCAAAATAAAAACATCTTGAAAGAAAATAGGAAGTATCTTAAAGGAAATAACATGAATCTCTAGTCGAAGCAGAAACATCTTGAAAGAAAATAGGAAGTATCTTAAAGGAAATAACATGAATATCTAGTCAAAATAGAAACATCTTGAAAGAAAATGGAAAGTATCATATAGGAAATAACATATATCTCAGGTCAAAACGGAAATAATCTTTAAATAAAATATCAAAAATCTTGAAGAAAAGCGTTTCACTTTTGGTTGAAAATTGAAAAAAATAGGTGCCCTCTTGGAGTAAAACATTTGAAATTAAAAATAAGACTTTTAAATGCTTCACTTAAAATAGTTTCGCTCTTAACGCTGAGTTCTTCCTAAAACAAGTCAAGAACTATGATTCGAAATATTTAATAAGTATCTTGAAATAAGACATTTTAGACTTTCCTTATATCGAAAACCCATCCGTTCTTATGTCAAATAAAATTGCTTGACTGAAGAGATTTTTTTTCTGTGTAGGGTTCATGCTACGAATAACATATATATTCTTATTCGTAGGGTTCATGTATATTTTGAACTATAAAAAAACATTCAATTAATATTTTCCAAATCTAATTATCCAGACTGGTTTTTTAATTTAATTTATATGTTTAAGTTAACAACGAATCCCTATATTATGTATGAACCTAAGTTAATGTCGTCAATCAAATGGCAGAAAAACGAAAAATATAGGATTTTTGCTTTATTTATTGTAAAATTATATTAATTAATAATCTGTGTTTCTAACATTTACACTAATCACACAAGCACAGCGATTTGGCATGCTTAAAATCAGTTCATCAAAATCATTTTGAGGAATGGCCGCCCACGTTCTTTGTACCTAACAAGTGAAAAAGCTGTTGTGGGGTATGCACGGCATCCGTACTTGCTAGAGCCCTCCTTTTAGCATATCCCATGCATATTCAATGGGGTTGAGGTCTGGCGATTGAGCAGGCTACGGCAGAACGTTGATGCGAGCATCGGTAAGAGTGCGAGTTACGACTCTAGCCGTGTGTGGACGTGCATTAGACGAAACGACTTTCCCAAGCGGCTTCGCAAAGAGATAATCACTTCTGAAACAATACTCTCCGCATAAATCTGAGTATAGAGTTTGCCCCTGATCCAAATGAGATCTGTTCTTCCACCGATCCAAATACCGGCTCAAAGCATTATTGCTCCCCCTCCATATGGGTGAACTTCTTGACAGAATTTTAAACGTTCTTGACGCCCAGAGCTCCTCCGAACTCGAGTACGTCTTGTATCGAACACCGAAACGAGACTCGTCAGAAAAGCACACGAATAAAGTCCTCTATTGCGACAATACTCGGAAACGTGATGGAAGCCACTTTTGATGTGTGTAGATTGCACTCGTCGTACAATCAACTATCTATGATTTTTAACATGTTTTTACAAAAGATACCAAACATTTTTTTTTTTTTTTTTTTTTTTTTAATGTTATGTGATGGGACAAGCGCGTGGCCCACCTGATGTTAAGCGGTATCCTCTGCCTATAACAGATGCATTTCATCACAAGTGACGAACTGCCCATCACCTTGAGACTGAGATGACCATGACATGACCATGACATGACCATGACGTGACCATGACATGACCATGACATACATGACCATGACATGACCATGACATGACCATGACATGACCATGACATAACCATGACATGACCATGACATGACCATGACATGACCATGACATGACCATGACATGACACGACCATGACACGACCATGACACGACCATGACACGACCATGACACGACCATGACACGACCATGACACGACCATGACACGACCATGACACGACCATGACACGACCATGACACGACCATGACACGACCATGACACGACCATGACACGACCATGACACGACCATGACACGACCATGACACGACCATGACACGACCATGACACGACCATGACACGACCATGACACGACCATGACACGACCATGACACGACCATGACACGACCATGACACGACCATGACACGACCATGACACGACCATGACACGACCATGACACGACCATGACACGACCATGACACGACCATGACACGACCATGACACGTCCATGACACGACCATGACACGACCATGACACGACCATGACACGACCATGACACGACCATGACACGTCCATGCCACGACCATGACACGACCATGACACGACCATGACACGACCATGACACGACCATGACACGACCATGACTCGACCATGACACGACCATGACACGACCATGACACGACCATGACACGACCATGACACGACCATGACACGACCATGACACGACCATGACACGACCATGACACGACCATGACACGACCATGACACGACCATGACACGACCATGACACGACCATGACACGACCATGACACGACCATGACACGACCATGACACGACCATGACACGACCATGACACGACCATGACACGACCATGACACGACCATGACACGACCATGACACGACCATGACACGACCATGACACGACCATGACACGACCATGACACGACCATGACACGACCATGACATGACCATGACATGACCATGACATGACCATGACATGACCATGACATGACCATGACATGACCATGACATGACCATGACATGACCATGACATGACCATGACATGACCATGACATGACCATGACATGACCATGACATGACCATGACATGACCATGACATGACCATGACATGAAATGAAAATGTATTTATTCCAGACATAACTGCACACAACAACATCAAATAAATTATAACATTAAAAAAAACAATAGTATCTTAAAATTAAACGTATTAAAATAATATAACATGTGCACATGTACTCGGATTGCTGTCATATGCAGGTCTGCCAGAAATGGTCTGAGCTCAGCATAATGCTGTGGAGTGATTCACAGCGCTGGTTTTCAGCTCTGACCACTAAGTGACACACGAACACAATAAAATACTTAAAGGACACAATAAAAAGATTTTAAAAATATAAAGACTATTGAAGTGTTATTATGTTTACTCATACGAGAATGTTAATAACTAGCTACTTGTGGTGTGATTTCATGTGTTTTAATGTGAATGTGCAAGGTTTAATAATTGGCTCAATGAAAAACATAAGAATTTAGATAATAATAGATATCGTTACCTAAAAACTCTTCAATATTATAAATAGAAAAAAAAAATATTACAACTGACAACATTGACAACACAGCGTGGCAGCACCGTTTGGTTTCAGCGATGCAAAATAATACATATATTAATCGATAATATATACCTACATATATATAAGTGCATACACATATATATATGAATACGTGTACACACACACATACTTAAGTCTCATCTTGCCTGTTATTTCACTGGCTCTCAAGGACTGCTGCCGGAACACACCGCTAGGTGCTTGGCGACAAATTTTCTACTTGAATCTCTGGTGGTCGCTAGTAAGGCGGGCATTCGTAAAATGCCCTTCCACCATTCGGTGAAGCTCAAGCTCTGGGCGGGATTCGAACCATGGACCTGCTGCGCGGCATATGTAGTAAGAATAAAGTATATTAAGTTTTTAATCTATAATAGTGGGAGAGCCCACTGCAAAAATGCCTACCTCATCGAGTACCCCAATAGGCTGTACTTAGATTGTTAACCGACACTTAAACACGTAAAATAAATTAAGTCTGCCAGAGCCGATCCTCCCGGGTCATAGAAATAATTAATATTTTTTGACGAATTTTTTTGTGAAAATTACCTCATATGGTACCCGAATTAAAGTGGTGACAACAGTTAACCATTGATTAATTGTGTAAAAAAAGTAGGTCTGCCATTGCGCACCCTGCCGGAAGTACTTGGCAGACGTCCAATAATATGCCCTTTCGACACGCTCAACCTACCTCATCGAGTACCCCGATGGTACTTGCGCCATATAATAGCCAAGATACTCCTAATAATGGGTCAAAAGGTCTGCCAGGTCTAAACTTGCCGAAACTTAGTGTTCAAAGCATCTGAAATTAGTAAGCAGCATAATTTCACTTAAACTCAAAATAACACTTGTTACTAAATTTAATAACAGTAGCTGCTTTTTCATCAAAAAATTTAATAAAACTAGAAGTCTAGCGTTAAAAAATCTATATTTAATATTTGATAATATACATCAAGAATACAAAAACATGTTTTAAATTTTAATACAAAAAAATTAAATCATCAAACTGGCTACAATGACGGCAAATAATATGTTAAAATATGGTGGTATGGTCATAGAACATATAATAATATATGGTGTAAGAAAAAAAATAGATCCAGACTTACATGGTGGTAGGGCATTTTGCGTATTCCGCTCTTAAATAGAAAATCTGTCGCTAAGCACCTGTGTGTTCCGGCGGCTGTCCTTGAAAGCCAGTAATTCTAGGTCTAATCCTATAGTTGTTAAAAGTTATTATTATAGGATGCAGCGTTTTCTTAAAATATATGCCGCCAAAAAATCTCGATGTGCTTATTAATGCGATACGCAATAAGGCGTTTAAAAAATTCAAATTTAATTAAGTTATATCTTACTATCAACATGAATAAAAAAAATACTTGAAATTCATTTTTTCTTTTTCAGCGCATTATATATACGACTTTTTAATTATAGAATATGATTTCCAAGAAAGTAATTCCAATCTACTGAAATAAATTGCATGCAAAACCTAGAATATTTTATTGAAAAAACCTGTAATAGAAAATAAACAAGCTCACATACATATTATGGAATAACGCCATCCACGCGTATCTAAAGCTGGGAACGCACTACAAAGTTGCGTCGCGACGCCGTATCTGAGCGACTGTCACTACCTAATGCATTTACAGAGGTGCAGAGCAGTGCTGCAGCGAAGTGGCGCGACTTTTTCGTTCACAATCGCAATGCGGCGTAGCAGAACGGTTCTTCCAACTAATGGCAAAAATTCAAATGGATGATGTCGTCAAAGTAAAATAATCGTGGTGTCTTGCAAAGCGGCAGATATAGCTAAAAAATTAATAAGTGTTATATTTTGGTAAAGTTATAATAAATTCTCGACTCTTTTCGACGACTCTTCAGAGATAATGATCGATTTCACACAGATTTAGAACGTAAAATAAGGTCTTATGAATTGTTGAAACGTAAATTATCGACGACGTTTATGGTACAAATTAACTTATATTTTATTTATAGTGTAACCGATCTAAAAATATCGGTTAACTTAATAATTAAAAATTTCACTAAATACTAATTTAAATCAGCGCGCCATCTGTAGGCAAACGACCAAACGTCTATCTAAATTCCATCTGAATTTAGAAAGAACCTAGGTCAACCTTAACTACCGCGTGCTGAGGTAGTTCAGCGACTCACCAATAGAGGTCGCGCATAACAATCACAACGTTAAGTCTAGTAGCAACACTCTTCTTCTTCTTCCTTCACTCCATTCAATTCGACTATTGACAGTTAAAACAAATGTCAATCCAGTCTGTCAGAAAATACCATGATGGTGGTTTTTGAGTTCCGCTAGAGGAACGTTGCATTTTAAATATTTTCAAAATCAAGTGCAGTCATTGGCTTTGCGACGACAACGGTTTTGGAGGCTTTTTCGTTACCATATATGGTAATGAAATTCGCCCCCGACATCCGCCCAACTTGATGTCTTTCCTCAACGAGGAATCGCGATCACTTTGACCCCAGCCATCCTCTGTGCAACTACTACTAAAGACTCAGTTTAACTACATCTACAAGTTCTAACTACTTACAAGCCCAAAATCTGGGTAAGTTTGTGTTTTAAAGTGAAAGTGTACTTGACCACCCCATTAAAAACTAACCTAAAAACCTTTGGTATGTACTCTCATCGTAATTGCTGTATTTAATTATGTGTAACTCTCTTGTTGAATTTATGTGTTTTTATGTTGCTTCACAACATTCTAATCTGTGCTTTATTTTACGCCCTTCTGGCAAACTTTAAAGGATGTTGCTGGTAGCTCGCAATTCACGAGGTACCTAGGCTAGTCCCTTTTTTGCTCGGTAGTGAACGGACCTCGTGGATTGTGAGCATCATTACCGGCAACATACCTACTTGCGCCCTTCTGGCATTCTGAGCGGCTGGTGGTTCGCCTTCGCTTAGGGCCTAGCTAGTCCCTTTTGCTCGGTAGCGGAAGCCTTAGCGGAGGCGAATTCTTCACCAGCAGCATCTACCTCTTTGGCCCTTATGGCATACCTCTTGTTTGCTGGCGGGCCACATCCCTAAAGGCCCTCTGCGAGTCCCTAATATGCTCAGTAGCAGAGGGACAGTGGACCCACCAGCTCAACACTGTACTAGGACCCATCATAACCGGAGCACATGTGCCTTCCAGGGTTCAAGTACAAGGCTGAACTTCAAGTACAAGGCTGAACTACCAGTACGAGACGGAGAACTTTCCGTACGAAGCTACACACTACTTCTGAACTCCGGCCGTCCTCTGACCTCCAGCACCGACCGCGGCCAAACGTCTCTACAGCATCTAGCTGGGACATTCTACCGGCGCGGCGGTGTGGAGCCGAGCCCTGCACGGCAGACCTGCTGCTGAGCATCAACTCGGATACTAGCGGACCGGAGCTAAGTCCTTAAACAAGGAAGCTTGCCAAATTGATAAACCTGTCTGAGATCCACGACCCTTTCTATTCATTATACTTATATTCTAATCTCTCTCTTGTTTCTTTTTCTATGCTCCCTACTACCAACCTTAGGTAGGCAGGTGACATTGGCGCCCATACAAATTAGGATCAGACAGGTTGGTTTGGCAAACTTTCTTGGGTGTGGCTCTGCCATACTTGTTTTGTACTTTCTATACTGTGTTTTTTGTGTTCCTTTTGTGTGTGGTATTTATAAGTTGTGATTGGCCCTGTGCTGGCCCGGGGCCTGAGAATAAGCCGGCTGTAGCACTGCATGTCGTAAGAGGCGACTAAAAGGCACGGGTTATACCCAGGTGGTAGGAAATCCACCCATTATCGTCTTCAACGAACTTGTTTTTTTTTTTTCTAAAATTAAATTTTAGTATTTTTTTACAACCTTGCAATTTTAATTAATTTTTCTTAAATAATATCTAATATTCTGTTTCATAACCTCTCTTCAGCTTGTAAATAGCACACACCTCAATTGTAATTCTACCCACGTGTTTTTTTCATCTGGAAAAAATTGTACCCTCTAAAATATTTTTTTATTTGACCTTGTATGATACTGTGGTCTTTGGGTATATAGGTCAAGTATACTTTCACTACTTCAAACATGAGTCTACAACTTAACTTTTTATCTCTGCAAAAGGCTGAATTAGCATATGAAGTGGCACTGCGTGGTGGCTCGCATACTGAATCTGTTCAGGATTTAAGGAAGCAGATTGTGAAACTATCCAAAGACATGCCTTCTGAGGATATATTGGAGTCACACCTGGACCCTGAGGTCGATATAAGTGAACTCAAGGAGTCAATGACAAAAGCAAAAAACAACATTGCTCTCCTTAAAACTAAATTTGAAAAAAATCTTTTTTTAAGAACAGAAGTTTTAATCAACCATATGAACTATAGGTTGATAAGAATAAGTGCATCCAATAGTGAAGATTTTAAGTCGGTGTCTTCTAAACTAAATTCTCTTAACAAGGACTTACAAATCTTAAAAACTATGTTACCAACTTCACAACCTTCAACTAGTAATCAACCTGAGACTCCCTTAGAGCAACCTGTGCTATCTGTAACTTGTGAAAGAAATTCAATTTTCTCTGATATTAATAAACTTAAATTTAATGGCAAAACTTGTGTCCGTGCTTTCATACAAAAGGTGGAAGAATATGTGCAATCTAGAAACATTTCTTATGAAAAATTTTTAACTCACTCATATGACATGTTCACTGA
Source organism: Plagodis pulveraria (assembly GCA_963890685.1). Lineage (NCBI taxonomy): Eukaryota > Metazoa > Arthropoda > Insecta > Lepidoptera > Geometridae > Plagodis > Plagodis pulveraria. The sequence continues at coordinate 12,325,198 of OY982950.1, forward strand.
TGAGGCTCTCCATTGGTTCCGCTGTGTAAAAGACAATGTGAAATCATGGAGTGAATTAACTACTTTATTAAAATCAGACTTCAGCATTACTGACTATGATTACAGGCTGATGAATGAAATAAGGTCTCGTACACAGGGAGAGCGAGAAAATATCACTATTTATGTTGCAATAATGCACGGTATGTTCTCTCGACTCGACAGACCCTTAACAGAAGAAGAAAAACTTGAAATTCTCCTTCATAATATTAGGCCAACTTATGCTAGTACCTTAGCTGCTTCTCCTGAAATACAATCTGTTGATGCTCTTAAAGCTATATGCAAAAATTATGAAAGTATTCAGTCGCGTCTGACACAATTTCATGAGCCCCCTCAATGCACTTCACAAACATTGGCTCCAGAATTTGCTTATTCTAAAGCCAGTAGCTTCACTACACCCCAGTACCGTAATAATAATAATTATAACTCTGCCTATAATAAAAATTATGATAATAAGTCCTACAACAAAAATCATAATAATAATAATAATTTTAAAAGAGTAGCTGCTGTAACAGTGCAAGGTAATTACGCCTTCGCTTGTCCTAGATGTAGGTCAAATTCACATGAGCTAAAACATTGTAAAGAACCTAAAACGATACTATGTTTTGGCTGTGGCAAAAAGGATGTACGACGACCTGACTGCACTGTCTGCAATCGCAATAATAATAATCTACCTAAACCAAAAAACTAGGCAATTTGGATTGCCGAGACAAGTCTAGTAATTTAACTTCTACACAGTCTGACTGGAAAGACTGGCTAAAAACTATTTCAAAATTTTTTTCTTGTTATACTGTCTCGTCAATCCGGAATGAAAAACTTAATAGCTTACGCCCTTATGTAAATATAAATGTGCTCTCTCACTCCATAGTAGGTCTCTTAGACACAGGTAGCAGTATTACAATTCTTGGTAATAACTCTCATATTAAATTTCTTGACTCGGGATATCAACTTCACTCTTCCAGTCCTTTGCAACTTCTTGCAGCTGGAGGTCAAAACATGACCGCCCTAGGTTATATGACCTTACCCTTTAATTTCCAAAACAAATGTCATGCCATGAACGTACACATCGTTCCTGAAGTTCAAAATGAACTTATATTAGGCATGGACTTTTGGAGAACTTTCGAACTCTTCCCGGGTCATCTTGAGGACATCATTCTTAGTCACACTGATGACTGCCAACTGGCTAACGTCTCCCTTGACGACAAGCATCTGCATGCTTATGAATATCTTTCGGTCGCTCAAAGGGAAATCGCTGACAACATGATAGCTGAATTCCGAGATATCTCTTATGAAGAACGAGGTCTGGGTCGAACATCTCTCATCACACACACCATAGACACAGGTGATACCCCTCCAATTCATCAGAGATATTACAGAATGTCTCCAGAGAAGCAAAGACTGTTGTGCGAACAATTAGACCAGATGCTTGCTGATGATGTGGTTGAACCCTGTGAGAGTCCTTGGTCCTCTCCAGTACTTTTGGTTCCTAAGAAGAATGGTGAGCTTCGTTTCTGCCTAGACAGTCGAAAACTAAACGCTGTCACCAAAAAGGATGCCTATAACCTTCCCTACATATCTGAAATTCTGGATAACCTCAGGGACGCTAAGTACCTGACCAGCATCGACCTTTCCAAGAGTTTCTGGCAGACCTTGATAAGACCAGAAGATCGTTGTAAAACGGCTTTCTATATCCCAGGCCGAGGTACATTTCAATGTAAATCTATGGCATTCGGTTTGACCGGAGCCCCTGCTACGCAGCAGAGACTGGTAGATTCCCTGTTCTGCGGTCCTGAATTCGAAAACAAAACATTTGTTTTTGTTGACGATATCATTTTAGCAACCTCCTCCTTTGAATCACACATCACCCTACTCAAAAGAATCCATGAGAAACTAAAACATGCAGGTCTTACCATAAACTTCACTAAAAGTCTATTTTTCCGAGAGAAATTGAAATATTTGGGTTATGTTGTGGATTCTAACGGCCTACATGCCGATCCTGATAAGGTAGCACCCATAGTAGACTACCCCTGCCCTAAAAACAGGAAAGAGGTACGCAGATTTATTGGTACTGCCTCTTGGTACCGTAGGTTCATACCAAACTTCAGCTCCTTAGCAGCACCACTCAATAAACTTACTTCTCAGGGTAAGAATGCTCCTCCATTTGTCTGGACAGAAGAAGCTAATGCAGCTTTCCTAAAGCTCAAGGACTGCTTAATCTCTTCACCGGTACTGTCTTGTCCGGATTACTCTCAACCTTTCCAAGTCCACACAGACGCCAGTGACTACGGCGTTGGTGCTGTCTTAACTCAAATCATCAACGGTGATGAAAAAGTCATTGCTTATATGAGCAAATCTCTATCAGCACAAGAGCGTAACTACAGCGCCACTGAGCGTGAAACTCTTGCTGTGCTTATAGCTCTGGAACACTGGAGATGTTATCTAGATAACGGTCTCAAATTTCTGGTCTATACCGACCACGCCTCTCTCAAATGGTTCTTAAACCTTAACAACCCTACTGGTCGATTGGCTAGGTGGGGGGTGCGTCTATCAGCATTTAACTTCGACATTAAATATAGGCGTGGCAAGGATAATGATGTTCCAGATGCCCTTTCGAGAGCTGTGCCTGTAGCAGCAATTTCTAGTACCACCCAGACTCCTCTAGTAACATCTGACCCTTGGTACTTAAATATTTTAAATGGTTGTCAGACCTCTCCTATGTCTTATCTAAATTACAGGGTAACTGATAATAAGTTATACCGCTATATGAAAACTCTAAACCCCTTGGCGCGTGAATTTGAGTGGAAAGAGGTCGTTCCTAGCGAATCTAGGAGGGACATCATGCATAAATGCCACTCTGAACCCACAGCAGCACATTTAGGAGCTTTCAAAACTTATAGGCGGATAGCTCTCAGTTATTTCTGGCCAAGTATGATGAAGGATGTAACTAACTTTGTCAGTAACTGTGACACATGCATAGCTCATAAACATGCTAATCATACTACTTTAGGACTGATGGGCCGACCCAAGCAGTGCTCCCGTCCATTTCAAATGATCAGCATGGATCTAGTAGGACCTTTACCTACATCCACTAAACAAAATACTATGCTACTAGTTGTCACCTGTTGTTTCTCTAAATATTGTCTTTTGTTCCCAATACGCCGAGCTACGGCGGACGCCATAACTAAAATCGTTGAAGAACAAGTATTTCTTGTACATGGCGTTCCTACCACAATTCTTATGGACAATGGTAAACAGTTTGTTAGCAATAAATTGCAAAACCTATTTTCTCAGTATAAAATACCTAATGTCCGCTACACTCCTAAATATACCCCTCAGGTAAATACTGTGGAACGCTACAACAAAACTATTATGATAGCAGTCTCTACTTTCATAGAAAATGATCATAGATCTTGGGATTTGAACTTGCCAAAGATTCAATTCGCACTTAACACAGCAGTCAGTGAAGTCACAGGTTACACACCGTCATTCTTAGTATACGGTAGGGAATTAGTAACTTGCGGGTCCCACTACGTCGATTCCGACCTGACGGATGACTTAATATTTGCCTCTAGAGACGCATATGCTGAAAACGTCGGAAAATTGAGGAAAATCTTTGACCAAGTCCAATCATCTCTAATTAAATCTCATAACAAAAATTGTGGACCTTATAATCTTCGTCGCAAGAACCACGAATTTAATATTGGCGACATAGTATGGAAAAGGACTTATTATCAAAGTAATAAGGATAATAGGTTTTCTAAAAAACTTGCCCCTAAATACTTAAAATGTCGCATTAAAACTAAAATATCTCCATTAGTATATGAATTAACTGATATGCAAGGAAAAAACCTTGGGTCCTGGCATATCAAGGATTTTAAAATAAGTAAATACATATCCTAGTAATTATTTCACTTTCTTAACAATTGCAAATCTTTGTACTGAATAACTTGTTGTCGACTTAAAATATATAGAAATTCTCAAATAAAACCAAATTCATACTATGAATTAATTTATTAAAGCTTTAAATATACAATCTTACAACTAAAACGCATATTCTATGTATCTTAAATAACTAAAATATATTGGTAAATAAAACCAAACTCATAGAGTGCAACTTTTTAATAATCTCTTAAAATATTCTTATCTATATAGGAAAAATAAATCCTTATATACAACTAATCTTATAGGTAACAGTATCTTATATACTTCTTGTATTCTAATAACTTGTGATCCTTGCTTATATTGATCATTATTTATATCTTATATACAATGATGGCATAAGATATATTATAATTTAACTACAATACATACAATGTACTACAAACTATACATCTTAACTTATATACTGAATTAATTTAACTTCCTTAAATACTCTTTGTCACTCTCCACTTTCAAGGGAATAGTGTTGTAACATGCTAAAATCATTCTTTTACGTGCCAGATGGTAACTCTTCAAATAAAGTGCGGTTGTACAAACACTTTAAAAACAAGCCTATTGTACTGAGCGGTGGATAACTCACTAAAACAAGCCATTATCTAGAGCGGGTTACAGACTCTCAAAAGAAGCCTAATGTAAAATTTCCTTTTGTTTAACTTCTCTGTCTTAAAATTTAATTTAACTTAGGCAATTATGGAACTTATATTTAAAAAAATAATCCATGAATGTCTACTATAAGTACTTAACTTGACTATGTTCTAGTGTGTTATTCATACCTATAATGTAGCTAGCTGTTCATAGAAGTTAACTTCTGCAGCCTACAAATTCCATTCCTCTCAATATATTGCTGTCAATTAATCGTTTCTTGGGATATCTAATCCAAACGATGGAGGGGAATTCTAGGAAATACTTAGGTGTGTATCTGCACATAGACATAGTTAATAACTTAAGATCATATACTGGAGTTTCTGTAGCTTATATAAGATACTCAAAGTTAGGTCTTAGGTGAAGTATTTTTATTTTTTTTCTTAGAACTGCTCAAGGCTAGTGAATTTTTTTTTCTAGTAAAAAAATTCTTTCTTGGGTGGGGAGATATGTAACCGATCTAAAAATATCGGTTAACTTAATAATTAAAAATTTCACTAAATACTAATTTAAATCAGCGCGCCATCTGTAGGCAAACGACCAAACGTCTATCTAAATTCCATCTGAATTTAGAAAGAACCTTTTTTTTTTTTTTTTTTACGTGTGAAAAATGCATTTACGCATTCCCGTCCACCCCGGGGTAGGTGGCCGGGAAATGTCGGGCTCGACACCAACTACTCCCACAGCAGCAAGTGCCCCTACCGACTAAATAACACACGGTGTTCCATCTCTACCGCTTCTCGGCGGGATCGCAGGGTCGCTTTAGCACTCAACCACGAACCCGCCACGGTTGTCCGTTACCGGACCCCTCCTGGGGTGCTACCCCTCACGACGCACCAGAACACATGGCACGTCGCTACCACCCGGGGACCAAGCCCGCAAATGGGCGTCAGAATACCCCGCTTCCGACGCCCAAGGTCCCCCTGCGACGGGTCAGATGAGTAGCCCCGTCGCCTGCTACTTCGGCCGCAGAGGATAGGGAGAGCGGCGCCTCGCTATACCAACACTCCTCCTCCCCTGCGGCCCCTCCGCGTCCGCCATCCAACGGTGGCGGCCCCGCCGCCGTGGCCACGGAAGGTAGGGAGAGCGGCGCACCGTGATACCGGCACTCCTCTCCTGCCGTGGCCCCTCACCGTCAACTGTGGTGTCGCCCATACAACACCACAGCCCGCCTCAGATGCGGTGCTGCCCATACAGCACCGCAGCCTACCCGTTGCCGCTCCAGTCTGGACTTAGAGGCAAAGCCCAGTGGAGCGGCCCCTCTGGGGCCGGCTGACTGCCCAAGCCAGCACGGCCCCTGGTTCCTCTTCGCTTCACCGTGGGTGACGAAGCCACGGCTACTAAGCCCCACCGCCACGACAAGGCGGGAACCCTTCGGGGGGATTTAGAAAGAACCTAGGTCAACCTTAACTACCGCGCGCTGAGGTAGTTCAGCGACTCACCAATAGAGGTCGCGCATAACAATCACAACGTTAAGTCTAGTAGCAACACTCTTCTTCTTCTTCCTTCACTCCATTCAATTCGACTATTGACAGTTAAAACAAATGTCAATCCAGTCTGTCAGAAAATACCATGATGGTGGTTTTTGAGTTCCGCTAGAGGAACGTTGCATTTTAAATATTTTCAAAATCAAGTGCAGTCATTGGCTTTGCGACGACAACGGTTTTGGAGGCTTTTTCGTTACCATATATGGTAATGAAATTCGCCCCCGACATCCGCCCAACTTGATGTCTTTCCTCAACGAGGAATCGCGATCACTTTGACCCCAGCCATCCTCTGTGCAACTACTACTAAAGACTCAGTTTAACTACATCTACAAGTTCTAACTACTTACAAGCCCCAAAATCTGGGTAAGTTTGTGTTTTAAAGTGAAAGTGTACTTGACCACCCCATTAAAAACTAACCTAAAAACCTTTGGTATGTACTCTCATCGTAATTGCTGTATTTAATTATGTGTAACTCTCTTGTTGAATTTATGTGTTTTTATGTTGCTTCACAACATTCTAATCTGTGCTTTATTTTACGCCCTTCTGGCAAACTTTAAAGGATGTTGCTGGTAGCTCGCAATTCACGAGGTACCTAGGCTAGTCCCTTTTTTGCTCGGTAGTGAACGGACCTCGTGGATTGTGAGCATCATTACCGGCAACATACCTACTTGCGCCCTTCTGGCATTCTGAGCGGCTGGTGGTTCGCCTTCGCTTAGGGCCTAGCTAGTCCCTTTTGCTCGGTAGCGGAAGCCTTAGCGGAGGCGAATTCTTCACCAGCAGCATCTACCTCTTTGGCCCTTATGGCATACCTCTTGTTTGCTGGCGGGCCACATCCCTAAAGGCCCTCTGCGAGTCCCTAATATGCTCAGTAGCAGAGGGACAGTGGACCCACCAGCTCAACACTGTACTAGGACCCATCATAACCGGAGCACATGTGCCTTCCAGGGTTCAAGTACAAGGCTGAACTTCAAGTACAAGGCTGAACTACCAGTACGAGACGGAGAACTTTCCGTACGAAGCTACACACTACTTCTGAACTCCGGCCGTCCTCTGACCTCCAGCACCGACCGCGGCCAAACGTCTCTACAGCATCTAGCTGGGACATTCTACCGGCGCGGCGGTGTGGAGCCGAGCCCTGCACGGCAGACCTGCTGCTGAGCATCAACTCGGATACTAGCGGACCGGAGCTAAGTCCTTAAACAAGGAAGCTTGCCAAATTGATAAACCTGTCTGAGATCCACGACCCTTTCTATTCATTATACTTATATTCTAATCTCTCTCTTGTTTCTTTTTCTATGCTCCCTACTACCAACCTTAGGTAGGCAGGTGACAATAGTATAAATTAACGACGAGTAAATTATCCAGTCATTTCACGTTCCACGTGAATGATAATTTAGTGCACCGCGTCTCTGCGGTGCGGCAAGGTAAGCACATGCGGCAGTGGCACGGCGCGGCGCAACCGTGACGCAGAGTAGCCTTCGGAGACATCTCTGTAGCACTGCGCCGCGCCGTGCCACTGCCGCATGCCTCTCCGAAGCCACATCACAATAGTGCGGTTTACGCCATTTATAAATCCATACAAATTAATATTTCTCAAGCCGCGCTGTGCCGCAGTAATGCGGTTTGGCCTTTAGGCAATGACGGCGGTGACAACATCACCTTGACGCGACCAATCAGTTGCGATCATTTCTATGCGCCAAATCAATTATCCAAACAAATTGAATTTGGAAAATTGTGCGTGTTTTGTTACTTGTGAACTTAATGAGGCCGAAATCAAAACGGACACAGTATCAGAGTTGTACTTCTTTACTTTATTTATTCGTAGCCGAAAATACATTGCTTAGCGGATTATAATACATATGCTTATGCAAATTTGAAAGTAAGAATAAGTAAGAATGTGCAAAAGAGTGCGTAAAAATTTTTCTCATTTAAACTTGAATCGTTTACAACGTGAAAAACAATTTATTGAAAATATTTGCGCGAAGTTTTCATACGTATTTCATTTACCAAATGAAAAACTAACCACCACCAACTTTTCTGACCAAACTATACAGTTGAAGCCAAACGTAGACCCAGTTTACGTGAAGCAATATAGGTAGGTTAAGTACCATATTCACAACGTAACGAAATAGAAAAAGAAGTTCAAAAATTGCTTTTTAATGGTATTATAGACCCAGCCAAAAGCGAATAGTCAAGCCCTGTTTTACTGGTTCCCAAAATATAAATTAAATAACCGAATTTTAGATGATACATTTGCTCTTCCTAATCTAACCGATATTTTAGATTCTTTATGTGATGCTATGTATTTTACCCAATTAGAGATATCCCAGACCTACTTTCAATATTGTGTTAACAATATTGTAACTAAAGACTGTAGAAAGTACACAGCGTTTACTACAAATTCAGGACAATACGAGATGACTCGGCTTCCAATGGGAATTAAAATAAGCCCAAGTGCTTTCTCTCGATTAATGACAGTAGCCATGTCCGGCCTTACATACGAAAAACTATTTATTTATTTCGATAATATAAGTTGTTTTGGGCGCAATCTCAATATACATAATAAAAACCTGATACACATTTTAACCAGATTACGAAAAAAATATTTAAAATTAAATCCAAGCAAGTGTGACTTTGATAATTGCAATTTTTAGGTCACATTATTTCAAGTGAAGGTTTAAAACCAGATCCAGAAAAAATAGGAGGAAATGTTTACGTTTAAATAGACTTTGTCGCAAAAATGTTAAGTTTGAGAAGACACAAGAATGTCAAGATTCGTCTTTTTCTACTTTAAAGAATGCATTGATATCTCCACCAGTGTTACATTATTCGAATTTTGACCCTTCAAATACATTTATTTTACAAACGGATATTTTAAGGGTGAACTGGCCGGCCCGTTCTCCATACAAACGTCGCAGGGTGATCACTCCCTTATTTGAGGATTTAGGTCCAAAATAAAGCATAGTACCGATTGATCTCGTCATTATCTAGGCTTATATGATGCCGAAATTTTAATAAAATTATCAACTAAAGAATTATGAGCCTCGAAACATTTACATATAAAGTTTTCGAGGCTCATAACTTACAACTTAATTATCTTTTTAAAATTTTGGCATCATACAAGCCTAAATAATAACGATATCAATCGATATTATGCTTAAGTCTGGACCTAAAATCTCAAATAAGGGAGTGATTACCCTACGACGTTTGTATGGAGAAGTGACCGGCCAGTTCAACCTTAAGACGAAAATTTACTCTCAAAACAGATCACAAACCGTTAATACTTATATCTTTTTAACATTACGAATCCTTCTAGCAGATTAACCAAATTTAGACTATTATTATTTATTAGAGGAGTATGATTATGAGATTGAGTACCTACGTGAAAGGATCAGACAATGAGGCCGATTCCATACCACGAACTTGATTATAACTTGACTAATATTGGTCTTAGTTCTGTCTGATGCATAATTTGGTATTCTGAATAAGTTGAGCTAATATAATTTTAATCGCTAAGATTAAAATCAGACACTAGTTAGTGCCCCTGTTTTAAACTTTCTTGTTTATTTTACCAGAGATATTATAGATAATAATTGATGAACGTTGAATCGAAGCGCATATAATAATTGGAGGCGTTTTAATTTTTTTTTGTTCATATTCATATATTATGAACTAGATATCACAGATTGCTTTTGTAATACATCGTTACGTGATTTGTGACTGCTCATTAGATAAGAGTGGCAGCCATCCAGGCGTGCATTCACAAAACGCCAAAAAAATCTATATGTATGATTTTAGAAAGTAACATAGTAGTAGACCTTGCCAAGTCATTCTTATACAATAAACTTAGTTCAGCGGCTGAGTTTTTAGATGTTTTTTTATGTTATTGTGACGGAACACTACTAACCTCTGCCTAGAACAGATGCATTTCATCACAAGGGACGAATTGCACTGCGCCTATCACCTAAAGACATAGTTGTGAAGTCTCATGTGCCTGTAATTTCACTGGCTCTCAAGGACTGGCACTGCCAGAACACACCGTTATGTGCGACAGATTTTCTACTTGAGGGTGGTAGCTAGACAAGCGAGCAATCGCAAAATGCCCTTCCACCATGCGGGGAAGGTCAAGCCGGCGGTGGGGATAGAACCAGGGATTTGCGGCAAGGCAGTTCATTGCTATTACCGCTCGGCCATCATTGCTTCAAAATTCATGGAATGCTGCTAGAGGCGTTTTCAAGCGGTTCCGTAGTTCGGAGGGCAGGTTGAAACGTCGGTCCCGGTTGTAACGTAGGGTGCTTACCATTTGCCGGGGCCCGTCACCGGTGACGGGCCAACCGCCGGGGCGAGATGGTGATTGCTAACGCTACCCCATCTCGCCCCGACTAAGCGGCAGACTGCTCATCCCGGGTTTTTAGTGGGTAACCTCACTTACTACCCCCCCGTGGGGGTAGTTATGCCCCTCAGGCGAGGACTCCCACATAACTGTCTTGTTCCACATGGGTCTTGGTGTTATTTTCGCCTTAAACGCTACATCTAATGTCAAAAAGGACAGAAGTGGCAAATTTTAGTGGCATTCTTAGCGTTCTTATCCAAAAATGGAACGGGGATGACAGTTACAAACGATCACGTGATCACAACCATAGACGCAGAATGTGATCAAAATTATCGAAAATAACGTTCTTAGCGACTAATGGAATATACCGCTAGAATGGCAATCATTTCAACATGGTGGTAGAGCATATTGTCTAGAAGCAAAGAGCATGCCTAGCTATCTACCACCCTCAAACTGAAAATCTGGCGCCAAGCACCTAACAGGTGTCGGTGGTGGTGTGGGTTATTACATCAAGCGCGGAATCAATGCCCGTACAGTCCAACATCCCATTGATCCGCGTCATAACTCTATTGAACAGATGTGGCTTACACTCTCCGTTAACAGCAGAAAAATTGCAATTGGCACAGCGTACCGCCCTCAATGGGTTAAAGTGGATTTATTTTTGGATGCAATAACGGCATCTATTAATTCAGTTTAAAATTTCGATGGTGTAATATTATATTAGGTGATTTTAACATTAACATGCTCAATTTAGATGACATGAATCCAAAAAGTCTTAACGCAATGTTGGAATGCTTAAATTTAACTCATGTATTTACATCACCTACACATTTCACAGATCACAGCCAAACGCTTCTTGATATCGTGTATACTGACTTGCGTCCAAGTAGTGTCTCTGTTGAACCTGGAGGCACATTACACGGACACGCATTTGTCATTTGCAATTTTAACATTAAAAAAGATAAATATGTTCTCTTTGCCGTTATTTATAGACCAATTAAAGATATTTGTTGAATTTTTTTGATAGAGATGTTGGCAATATCCAATGGAATTTCATATCGACACTTAGCGATGTCAATGAGATGGTCCGTGCTTTTAACTGTGCAGTGCTTACATTATTTGATATACATGCTCCTTTAAAGCACACAATTATAAGGAAACGTAGTTATCCTTGAATAACCAACAACATTAAACTGATGATGCATTTACGCAATAAGGCATTAGTTACATATAGGCAGACAAAACTGGACGGGAAACTAAATCTCTGGAACTATATAAATCATTATATTTCGAAAAAGTAGCATTTTATAAATTTAACATTAACAGCAAAATCAAAGATCCGAAAGCTTTATGGAAAAACATTAAATCAACTTTAATACCTTCTTATAATGATGCCGAACTCCCAACCTACTTCAATGACGCAAATGCTATAAACAAGCATTTTCTAAATATACCCGGCGAGCCCGAAGTTCCTCTATCCCAGCTCACTTACTACGAGTTTCATCAATTCCATACTAACAACTTATTTACTATAAAAACAACAGACTAATAATGTATGCAAAATCATAAGGAGTCTTAAATCCAATGCTGAAGGAGCCGACCAGATTTCATTAAAAATGTTACCTACTAATGACCATGCCTCACTCACGAGATGCTCTTACTGCCCATGTGAATAAATCAATTACCACATCAACCTTCCCTGATCTTTGGAAGAAAGCCACAGTACGACCTCTACCTAAAAAAAAAAGTCCTGCTGAGGTAAAAGATCTCAGGCCTATTAGCATTCTGTCGTGCTTGTCTAAAATTTTAGAAAAGTTTGTGTGTAATCAATTGACTGACTTCATTGAAAAAACACAACATTCTCCCCGAAGTTCAATCGGGATTCAGGAAATGTAAACGCACAGCGTCAGCACTGCTCGATGTTACGGACAACATCATATCATTCCAAGATAAAGGTCTGTGCACGTTGTTTGTTTTACTAGACTTTTCCCGAGCATTCGACTCTATCAACATTAATTTACTTATCTCAAAACATAATTATTAAGGTGTTGCCTCTGCTTCACTCAAATGGTTCGAAAGTTACCTTAGTAATAGATACCAGTATGTGGAACTGCGTCAACCTGATAGTTCTTCTAATGTTTCGAGCACTACTGCCACTATTGTGGTAAATGGTGTGCCTCAAGGATCCATCTTAGGCCCTATTCTATTTATCCTATATAGCGCAGACATAGCTAAATGTATTACAAATTGCAATTATCATATATATGCTGACGATATTCAAATTTACTTTCATTTTAAACCGACAGACTTAGACGACGCTATAAAATCGATAAACGAAAACTTAACCAGAATTGCTCGCTGGTCTAATGATAACTGTCTCTTACTTAACCCACTAAAAACAAAATTTATGATACTTGGCTGTGCGCACTGCGCAGCGACTAAATACTCTTCCACACACTATTAATCTTTCTCTCATGGGTCAATCCATAGAGCGAGTTTACGAGGCACGCAACTTAGGTATAATTATGGATGTAGGATTGAGGTTCGAAAAACACATAGGTAATTGAATCTGTGCGAAACTGCTTTTACAAATTGAGAACATTGTATAAATTACGGCCATATCTTAGTACAGAATTACGTGTTCAACTGGTTGAGTCACTGGTCCTCTCTAGGCTCAACTACGTGGATGCAGTTTATGGCCCTAGACTGCTTGCTCGGACAAAACGCATCACACAACGGGTTCAAAACGCGTGTGCGAGATTCTGTTTCTCAATCCCACCGAGAAGCCATGTCACACCATTTCTTAATCATCATACCTAACATTTTGAAAATGAAATCTCGTCGTATATAACAAGCTAAGATGGGCCTCTGATAGTAGCCACTACTCCAGAAGATATGGTTCTCTGCAGCTGTCCATACCACGACACCGCACCACAGCTTTTAAGGGTGGATTCAGTTACGCGGCGACGAAGTGTTGGAACAACCTACCACCTCCCATTAGGAAATTGAAAAATTTAGATACTATTAGGTCCAAACTCAAAAAATTGTTAATTGATGAGCAGATAAAGTATGGAAACATAAATATTGAGTTTTCTTTCATATAAAAAATGACCTTTTAATATTGGCTTCAAATATTATAATATTTTATTCATTCCTTAGCTATTAGAACTCCCTTTCTCTTATTTATGTATGACACAATAATTTAAAAAAATCCTCCACTTATCTACAACTCTGCAATAAGCCAATACTTGGTCGTCCCACCTTATGGATGCGGCTGCTGCTAGTAACTCTGTACTCATATCTAACAGAAAAATAACCGCCATCATCATCATTGTTTGGGTATTATTCGGATTTAGGCCAATAACACTATCTATCCCATTATTTTAGTATAAATATTTTTTTTTCCTTTTTTGTAGATGCTCTATATAGCCCCCTTCTATGTAAGTAAATTTAATCTGTGCTTTGTTTTACCAACACTATTTATATTTAGGTAATACATTTATTTATTTTTTTGTAATAACTAAGTTGTGATAATTATTGAGAAGTGGTATGTTGAATTATTGTTTGAATAATATGTACTTTTAGGTTGTTGAAGAGATTTATATTTTATTTTGCTATAAAACAGATGGATGAATAACGAGAAAATAATGAATGTGACTATAATAAAAATAAGGGCGAATGGGTTACCACCAGCGATTGGACTGATCACCCAAAAGTTGTGGGAGCACTTAAAATACCAATTCATAATACAGAATTCAAATTTTCGAATGAGCAAAAACGGGGTACACTTTTAAAAGACGATTTACTCAAGAGGTCAAATTAATTTGTGTATAGTAATAAATAGTCAATAATTTACGATAACCTTCATTTCGATATTGTGCACACCCACACGCGATAGTACTTGTAATCATATTTAGAAATATAGAAGGACAGCGACATCATTCCGAGAGTTAAGGTTGAACTGGCCGGTCGCTTCTCCATACAAACGCCGTAGGGTGATCACTCCCGTATTTGAGACTTTAGGTCCAGAATTAAGCATAATACCGATTGATCTCGTCATTATCTAGGCTTGTATGATGCCGAAATTTTAAAAAGATAATTAAGCTTAAAGTTATGAGCCTTGAAAATGTTATATGAAAATGTTTCGAAGCTCATAACTCTCAAGTTAATTATCTTATTAAAATTTCGGCATCATACAAGCCTAGGTAATGACGAGATCAATCGGTATTATGCTTTGTTTTGGACCTAAATCCGCAAATAAGGCAGTGATCACCCTACGGCGTTTGTATGGAGAACGGCCCGGCCAGTTCACCCTTAAGTGTGTGAAAAAGCACTTCTTTCGATCAGATGAAGTGTAGTAGTCTGGCTGATGGCCGCGCACTGTCCCCTATGACGGTTAAAGTAATACAATAATTGGAGCACGCAATTCCGGCTAGAAATAGCGCGCCCAGGTGGCCGAGTGGTTTAGGCATCCCGCGCGAAATCAGAGGAGGCGGTTCGATTCCCGCTCGGGGCATAAAATTGTGTGCTCCAATAATCTGTAAAATAGTCATAACAATTTCATGAATATCCTCCGCATACAAACGGAAAATAAACCACAGAATTGGAGTGTGTGGACCTTATTGGTGCTTTGGTTAAAAATGTTATAATACAACGGTATGCTCAGGAACTAAGTACGTACACTGTATGAGCTAGTTTTTGGTAAGCTATGTAATATTATTTCATCAAGTTTGAACACATAGTATTTAGAATATAAAGAAACTACGTTTGTATGGAAAGCCCTTCGTGAACTCTACTCTTAAATGTTTCAATTAATATTTTTTGATTCAAACCTAAGCTAAGCCGGGGCGGGCCACTATTCTAAACTAATATAATAAAGAGGAAAGATTTGATTATTTGTTTGCATTGAATAGGCTCTGAAACTAATAGACCGATTAGGATTAAATTTGGTATAGAAATAGTTTGAGACCCGGGAAGGACATAGGATGGCCTAGTATCAGCAGTCCGATAATTTAGTTCGAAGAATGGACTAATATTATAATTTTGTCTCAGTAGTCTGGTGTTACAGACAATCGGACTACTGAGCTTTTTAGTCCGATGTTAATAACATTTATAGTTCGATTCGATGGTCGAACTTTTTGTCTCAAGAATCCGATATCACATATAATAGGACTGCTCAGCCTTTTAATTCGATGTTTCTAGAAAAAAAAATGGAAGAAAAACAAAAAAACGCAATTTCTACCAAATCTCCTAGACCCGTCCCACAGGGCTGTCAACATCTAAAATTTCTTCAGTGGCTAGATTGATACTACGATACTTTACATAAATATAGAAATAATTCTCATCTATTATGAGTTTTTATTCGCCTGGAACTTTCAACGAATTCAATTAGATGTTCCATTATCTGAATTTTAAAAGGACATATAAGTTTAACCTCTTGCTCATTTCTGTACGCCTGGTAGGTACACGCACCATTCCTTTAAATTGTGTTACTAGGTGTGATACCAATTTTTTTCCAACTTAGTATTAGTGTTTTTTGCAAACAATTGATAATTGTTTAATAACTAATATTTTGTTTTATTCCAATTTGTAAACACGAAATTATTAAGTTTATTTTTCTAGCAAATATTAGATAGTTAATGTTAACATTGAACTAAAAGGTTCAGCAGTCCTATAATATGTAATCATACTGCTAAGACGAAAAGTCCGACCATCCAACTATAAATTTTATTAACATCGGACTAAAAATTCGATTGTCTGACACCGGACTACTGAAACGAAATTGTAATATTAGTCCGATCATCGGATTAAATTATCGGACTACTGATACTAGGCCCATGGATAGTTTTATCCAACTGCGTTAAAAGAGGTTAATGGATTTGCACGAACATCGATCTACTGAACCAATTAGGATGAAATTTGCCGCCGCTGCCGCGGCACGCTCGCTGCGTTCGGTCGGCTCGCGCATTGTTGTGGTCACCAGTAACTTAACGCTTCTCATGGCTTTGAGATTTAGTAATAATTTACTACATTTGGTGTTCGATTAAAATGTTTGGTAAAATAACTAAGGGTATCCAAGTATTTTATGGTGGTCATTATATTTAGTCCCCTACTTATGGGATCAATTGTCATTTACTGTTAATAACTATATGACTAATTCTCATCGCAACGATTCTCATCATCACTTTCATGGAAAATTTTAGTTTTTGCTTATTTGAAATAGTTTTGTAAAAAACTTATCGGGCTTGATAATATGAGTAAATTCATATGTAAATTAATCAAATCCTGGTTGTCTTTTGGAATTAAAATTCTTTTGAAGTTTGAGATGCCATGAAAGTGAAGCGATGGTCCACGAAAGTGATTCAGTAATTTAATAGTTATTATTTTCGCACAATTTAATACTGTTTATGAGACCAAATATTCATGAAATAACAACTTAATCTTGTTAACATAATTAACAAATATAATACATAAATTAACAGTACGGTCTTAAGTTCAGTTATCATACGAAATGTATATACGGTAATTACAGTCTCACAATTTCAGTGAAATCTTTTTATTATAAACATTATTAATGTAGGTGAGATGTAGTAACTTCACTGTAATTTTACTACCAATATATTTATATTTCAGTGTGTCCTTATACTCTAAAAGACCCTCTAAATTAAAATATTATCACATTTCTACTAACATAGTAACATCAAACAGAAAGTATATACCTAAACTTAAAACGACTGTGCGTCATTTGAGTACGTTTTATATTGTTATATCCTAAGTAAATGTTCACATATACAAACAATCAGTTTTCGGTGATAAAATATAATGAGAAATTTAGGCTTAAAATTGGTCCTAATATGAAGTTTTTAATGAGTCTAAATTTCTCAAAAATATAAAACGTGAACGATATTTTATAAAACAACAAACCTCACTCAATATACTGTAAAATCTTCAGATCCTTTGCTAGCTTACACTTTTTCTTGTTCAAACACAAACATATTAATAACAAAAACGTTATTCTATAAAAAATACAAATCTTACTACGAAAACTTATCAAATATGAAGTTCTTGTATTTAGTACTGCCAACTGTGACAGAAGTGTGCCAAGTGTGCGCAGTGTCATATGGAGACGGATGGACGTACAGACAGATGGATAGTTGCACAGAAGATGGAGAAGAACGGACTTGACAAAAAAACGCACTGACGGCCACATACAACAGCCAGACTATGTTGGTTCTTTTTATGAAAATGGCTCAATAAAAGTAACATTAATTTAAATTCAAAATACGGCCTTACCTACAACATCGAGGTGATTTTGTAAATACATTCACACCGGTCGCTATATTTCTGAACAAAACCATGCAATCACTTTCGTGGCACAAAATCACCTTCATGGATAAAACGCCACGAATTTTAATACTAAAATGTGTAATTGACCTTCATAAGAGCGTCGTAGACGCCTACATTGAATAAATGATTTTGTCTTTTACGAAAATATTCCGTTACGCAAAATTTCTGGTAAGTTTGACCACTATCTCTCCTGGTGGTAAGTGATGATCATTTATGATCATGCTGCCTAGAAATCAAAACGTCTACGCAGCAAAATGCCTAAAATGAATGTCGAAGATGTTGTTCAGACTAACCTAGAATTACTGGCTCTCAAGGATAACTGCTGGAACACACCGTTAGGTGTTTGGCGACAGATTTTTCTACTTGAGAGTGGTAGCTAGCCAGGCGGGCATTCGCAAATTGCCCTACCACCATGCTATAACGACTGCCATCTTAAGATAACAAACGGGACCGACGGCTTAACGTGCCCTCCGAAGCACGGAAGCGCTCAGTAGTAATGTCACTAGCGATCCAACTCATGACCACAGGTGACGTTGCTTAACTTTGCTGGTCGGTTAAGTACAGCTAAGTAAACTTCGCTACGAGCGCTTCATTCTTAGTTAATCCTGTTAACACCTTCGACCACATCATCACTTAACATCAGGTGTGATTGAGGTCAAAGGCTTACCTATCAGATATAAAAAAAGACTAGTTTGTTTTAGTTTGTAGCATAATATACGTTTTATCTTTCTATCCAAAAAAATTATTTCTATCTTATACCGTTGAGGAAATATTACTGTGTTACCACCTTATTTGAGCTTCGTAGAGAATTCATCGTGATGAGGAAAATACTTTTCAGTTATTGGAGTGTAACTCAAAAATGGCTTGACCGATTTTGATGAAACTTAAATGGGACTACACGGCAAGCAACAACTTTCAAATAAAGAAAAGAAATCAAAATCGGTTCACCCAGTCAAAAGTTCTTATCTAACAAACATTGACTATATTATCAAGACAGGAAAACATTTTTCAGTGTTTGGAGTGTAACTTAAAAACGGCTAAATCGATTTTGATGAAATTGAAATTGGACCACACGGCAAATATCAGCTATCAAATTAAAAAAGAATTATTAAAATCAGTTCACCCAGTCAGAAGTAATGAGGTAACAAACGTAAAAAAAAAACAGACTAATTAAGTACCTCCTCCTTTTTTTGAAGTCGGTAGAAAATGTCAGTCATGCATGTCAGTTAATGTTGCAACCTTATAACGACCTAAGGTTGCGAAAGGCACGCGGCATTAATGTTAAATTATGTACTCTGAGTGCGCACTAAGGTTCTGAACGTGCCCTAGTGTTTGCGTAGTGTGAGTGACAGTGACATGGCATTGCATTGGCTTGGCATCAACGCGACACTACAGGGGCGTTCGTTTTGGCTCGATTGCGTTTGTAGCAGTTTCAAAAGTGGCATTTGTGTTTTAGCGTTCGGATAGAAGCTTTTGCTATTTTTGACCACCAATTACTGCATGCTATCCGAACGGCTTATAACGTACTTTGACAACCGCCAATATTTTAACAATTTTGCACAGTACGAAACATGGAATCAATCTCTAAAATTAACAAAAAGTAGGTACCTATATTATTATTATTTCTTTGTTAATGGCTTCTGATAGTTACATAAATAAAAAACTTGTGAAACTCTTCAATCGCGCCAAATACAACTGTCAAAACAGCAGTTGTCAAAAAACGATCACAACGATCCCACGGCAAGACATGGGTCAAAAATATCACTTTTCTCTGTCATTTGTAGCGTTTTCAAAGCTATCCGAACGGTGAGCGAAAACGATATTTTTGCTCACAAAGTCCCAAAACGAACGGCCCGTGTGATCGTTTTTAGCGTTTGTGAGTGTTATTTTTGGCACCGATAGCCTATCCGAACGCCCTATACGACTTTATGCCAATGCTATGCCAGAAATGCTTTGATCGGAATAAGAAGAAGAGGAAAAAGATTGTGAAATGTTTTTGTTGATTTCACTTGGATACACTTATCAAATATAAAATTATCAATAAGTTACATAACAAATAAGGTTATGCGTGTAGTACTTAGATCTTTCGCTATTATAAGGAAGGTGGTACGACCGGCCATTCCTATTCAGTGGCAGCATCCATTTACGACAGGTATGACGTATTGACGATTCATCGATAAGTACGGAAGAACCTTGCTCGCGTGCTCTATTGGATACGTGCCAATTATAAAAAGAAAAAAACTCAAACTAGACCCAGCTCTAATAGGTTAAAAATATTGTTTTCTTATAGCATTAGTTTGGAGAGCCATGGAAGATAAAGAGGCTTTGAAGAAACGTCTGACACCACTGCAGTATCATGTTACACAAGAAGCTGGAACCGAGCGACCATATACGGGTATAAAATCAGCATTGCCTATTTGTTTTTGTTTCTATGGATATATTGGTTACTTGGTGACTGTATTCCCTGATGTTTAATTTTTATGTTTAATTATTATGATATTATTGATTTCCTTGACGATAAAATATGAATGTTATTGTTTGATCACATTTACAATTATTCAATACTGACACTTAATGAATATCGTTATTAACTGTTATTATGAATTTAAAAGATGAGTATTGTTAAAGTTATTAGAACTGGTTGGAGTGTAATTTTGTGAAAAATAATGTCTGTGCCAAATTGGTGGAACTAGTGTTGTTTCTAAAAAAAAACATCATATAAAAGCGCACCCTAAATAATGAGAACAATAATTATAGGATAGACAGAAGTGTTAAAATACCCACATTTTAGTCTCATGTTATTGGAGTTAATAGAACCTATTGTCATCTACCAGGCACAGCTACAAACTGAACTGCAATTGATATTTTTTAGTCAAGAAAACCCAATATATGTTCAATATGTGGATTGTTCAACATATTGTGTATATTATTTTGGATTAAATAAGAACCAATATTCCATGCCTAAGAAGAAGAACCTTGATTACATAGGTATTTCACACATTAAATGTTATAACATTATATGAACAAATTTTGTTTCAGGTACCTACAACAAATGTTATGATGAAGGAATGTATGTTTGCATAGTGTGCAGGCAAGATCTGTTCAGCTCCAAAACTAAGTATGATTCTAGTTGTGGCTGGCCTGCTTTTAATGATGTTCTAGCCAAAGAGAAGGTCACTCTACATAAGGACACAAGTGCAGGTATGTGAAACAAGTCCACTATGTGCCTATATCTATATTATCATAGATAAAGGAATGACAAGTATGATTTGCATAACTTAAAATTCTTATCACATTGTGTAACCCTTTTTTAAGATAATATACACAAGTTATATAGCTTATCTTCTTTCATACTTTGATCTGTGCCTTACCTGTCCAATCATGCATAACAAACTCCTATTGAATAATAGTGTCTGTATTTATAACAAATAAAACAGTTTTAGTTAGCACTTACAAGGACGGGTCAAGGTCCTCTTCACAATTCAATGTACATTGACAATCCTTAACCAATCCTATTGAAATCCCTGTAAATACATACTAACACACCTATATTGATTTTTAAGTATTTACCATCAACTGATACAATTAATTTTTGCAATACCTATTTCATCATCTTTGTCAGTTAGAGTATCCAACTGCTGAATAGGGATATTATTTAATTGAATTATTTTTATAAATTATGGTTTTCTAATAACAAAATGCATGTATACTGGATCTAAATAAAATGTAATTAAGGGTATGTTAAGATAAATTGTATTTCTTAAGGTTGAACTGGCCATATAGTTCTCCATACAAACGCCATAGGGTGATCACTCCCTTATTTGAGATTTTAGGTATAGAATTAAGCATAATATCGATTGAACTCGACATTATCTAGGTTTGTATCGTAACGAAATTTTAAAAAGATAATTTAGTTGAAAGTTATGAGCCTTAAAAACGTTGTATGAAAATGTTTCGAGGCCCATAACTCTCAACTTAATTATCTTTTAAAAATTTCGTTACGATACAAACCTAGGTAATGAAAAGCAATCGATATCATGCTTTGTTTTGGACCTAAATCCTCAAATAAGGGAGTGATCACCCTACAACATTTGTATGGAGAACTGACCGGCCAGTGCACCCTTAACCCATTGAAATCTGCGATAATGATAACAATAGAATTTCATTGATAAATTGGCCATAGTGGGTTAGCCGATGGCAACGAGTTAAGAGCCATACTAACAAATGTACCTCATATACCTTGCTCAATGTCTACTTTGCTCATCCAATATAACCCTACATAAATGCTTGCTCTTTTTCCATGAGTTCATATTATACTATGTTGTCATTAATTAACTTATTTGTGTGTATAAAAAAGTCTGAAAAGTATGTAGTGATGATTGTATTGCTATGAGTATTATAATGTAACAAAATAGTATGTACACACAGGTAAGAGAATATTCATAGTTGCTTAGTAATATATTGATACTTCCATATATGGCATATCCATACAAGGCGTTATGTTTGCACATATACATCTGTGGCGTTTGTGATCACTCACCACTAACCTTCAACTTGAACAATATAATAAGTACCTACACTAAAGTATCTAGTAAGTATGTAGTTCTCATTAGTTTTCTGTTGTGGTATTTATAGTTTGCAGGTTTTTGAAAAACACAAAGTTTATTGAAGGAGTTGTAGTATGGGCTTGTAATTATGGTTGCAAAGCTTAAGCTCTTGTAAATACTTCTATAATATTATTTCAATTATGATTTGATTTTCAAGTGGGTTAGTTGAACCAATACATCCATTTTGTGTCTTTTATGAAACATGAAATTTAAAACTACTAATTTATTGCAACTGGCATTCCTACTGCTGAGATACACTGACAATGATTTATTGATCATATAAAAATTGAAATTTAGCAGTTTCAAGTATCTTCATATATTATTGATTATATTGACTGGCAATCATCTAGATATGACCAATGCACAAAATATTATGTATGGTCTCCACAGATTGCACTGGAAATCTCAAGTTAACATTTTATAGCCAAATATATTAATTGGTACTTGTAACTATGCTACATAATATTTATTTTATATAAAATTGTACAAATAACATACAATGGACACACTACATGTTTCAGTTTATTTTTTATAAAGGCTTGGTTGAGACCTGGGCAAATGTGTCCAATGACATGATATCCCACTAAAACTTTTGTGTTGCATAGATTTCTTAGATTTTATATATGTACTTAATTATGTATGTATACCAATTATATATAATATTTTGAAATATTTACCCCCTATGTAAATAATTTTTATTTTTAAATTATGTATGTAATTTTTTACTTTTGATTAAGAGTACCCTGTACTTTGGTGTTGGGATTTGTTGCTAATATATTTTATCTTTTTTCTGTCTGTCTCCCGTCCCTTTGTCTACCTTCCGAAATTATCCTGACACTCTGCAACAAACGTAAGTCGGGCTCGATTGGTATTGTATTATTCATGCTTCATTTATTTTCCAATAACGAAATATCAAGTATTTTAACTAATCAAATATTTTACTTTACAAATTACGTCTGCAAAATATGCACCACACTTAATTCTACATGCTATGCTCGTTTCACAAATATAATATGTTTCACTACCACGGCTGAATGGTCACAAACAATACATATTTGATCACACAACTTGATACATACGTGGCCATAACATTGAGTTTCTGTTACGCTACTTATTTACACGCCTATATCATTATCACTTGAATAACCATTGTGGAATGTGCATGTCGAATAATATGATTTGTCCTCGCCTCCCGAACCGCCCTGTTTTGTCCCGTCCCGCCTGTTCTTCCTGGATGGCTGCCTGCTGGACGACTCGGCATCTACGACGACGTCTGCGGTACCCACTACACCAACTGAAAACCTGGGATGTGTTCATAAATCATTCATTATTCGATCATTGTAAATAAATCGCTTCTTGGTTAATGGACGCTGTTTACGATCAAAGTTGGAGGAAATATATTACTGGTTTTAACACGACCAGGTTTGGTGCGAACTGAGGTGCGATGCTCGAAATGTGCGGCTCACTTGGGACATGTGTTTGATGACGGGCCGCAACCCACGCGAAAAAGATTTTGCATTAATTCTGCTTCATTGGACTTCATACCAGCTGAAGAAAGGAAAGACTAAGTGTGCTACACAATGGATTTAAAGTTTACTATATCCTGTTTCACAAAAACATCAAACTTAACTGTTATTAAGGTTTTACATACCTTAAAAATTTGTAGCATAAAATTGTAGTAATATTGAAAAATTATCACCGGATATTGGGTCTATATAATATGTTACTTCTATACCTTTACCTACACTCAAAGTTAAATTGTTCATGATTATTTTGACCTACTATAAACTTTGTATGATCATGGGGGTCAGATGAGCAGCACGGTCTAGCAAGCGAATGTAGAAACGAAGCCCAGAATGAAGGCACTAACTCAATGCAGGCTGCAGCCCATGTATACTAACGTTGTGCATGTTAAGTAATTACTGTATATTATTCTCACTCACTGGCTTATTTTTGAGACTGGAGGTAGTTATTAATTTATGTATTTAATAATGGTTATCGTGCCAGCTTCATTTGTATTCAGACATTGATAGATTTCTGAAATGCACTGCAGAAAGAAAAAATATAAAGATTCTTCATGAGGTACCCGTGACGCGGTATAAAAGTTTATTACATATTTTTGCTACATATTGTACAACGCAATGCTTTTAGTCGAAAATATAGAAGAGCGAATATTTGTATTATATAAGAAACGGAGGTCTTTATTTTGGTTAGGATACTCGCATAAGCTTAGGTGTGAAAATGTTTCAACTGTATATTTGTCATATTAGAAGATAACTATATGAATGAAAAATCTTACATTAATATATTTACCCTAAGAAGAACAAACTACGTAATTTATTTTTGTAATATGTATAGTAGGTAAGATGAATAGTTATTCAGATTAAAAATATGTACAGAAATGCTTTTCTTAAAGCGCATTTTGTTTATTATAAGGCAACAGTATAATTTATTAAAAATAGTTACCGTCAATCAGTCATATTTATATTGTTGGTTATTTATAGGTAACAATATTTGTAAGTGTAACTACTTACCTAATCTTTTGAAGAAAATTCAGTACAAATGTTTTTTTTGTTGTTAGAAATCTTTTTGCTGATTTAATTATGTGATGTTCAGTAATAAAATATATGCGATTAATTTTTGTTTTTAATTTTGCATTTTCATTAGTATAACAGACGGGAAAACGCAATCCCGAATTAATAAATGCTTATTTGTTTTAAACAACAACATTGATTAGAATGGTCCTTTAAAACCATTTCAAAATCAGGATGTCCGTCACTAGGGCGGAAACGCCATCCCCAATTTGGCTCAAAATTTACGAGGATATGGTGGCAGCCAGGATAACGTTTCGTTAAGCATGTACAATGCAGCGAGCTTAATCCAGCCAACAGAATTACAAGAATCTTGGCAAAGCTTTAGATAGTGCTCTAAAAAATAACTTGAGTGAATGAAAATAAAACTGAACCAATCTTACCTCTGCTTATTGAGAAAATAATCAATAACTGGCCGGTTGGTATCGGCATAGAAAATCTATAACGACTAAACACGTCGACCAGTCTTCAAATTTACCAGATCTTTAGTGCCTCAGTTTGTGCCAAGAATCATCCGTCTAGCTTGGCACAATAGTTGTAGGTCGTTTTGCAATAGAAAATGTGTATCGGGTTGGTGACGTCACCTATGGTGGTCCCGTCCTGGTTACGGACATGTCCTTGCAATTTCTGCCGGAGCTTTCCGAAAGGGTGTCCCCTACAACATCTGACAGATCCGTGACGCAGAAGGGTCGCTGGACGCTTACGACCTTGTATACCTACAGGCTGGACTATATCGTTCCTATAAATTATAGAGGTAGAAAAAGGGGGTAAGGCCGGGCTCCACCTGGTGGAGATGATCTTGTAATCAATCTACATTTACACTTATTGATGTTGGAATCCTTGTGGACACATGTCGCTGGCAAAACTTACCTTTAAAATTCGGCAAGCGCTTTACCTCGAAAATGTATAAGAGATATGTTTTTTTCTCACCCATTGTAAGTACGAAGCTAAAACTGAAATACGTTAAAGCAGCAAACAGCTTAGTATACTCTGTGAAATAGGTGGCAATTATTATAGGTAGAAAGCTCTGCATGCTTTATGCAAAACAGGGAGGCGACCAGTTATCCTGAAGTCAATCTAGTCCAAGAGCTTAAAAACGTCCTCCAACGCATGTGTGAACAGTTTCGGAGAAATAACGTCTCCCTGTCTCACGCCTCGTTGCAGTTGGAATGGTTCCGTGCTCTTGTCCTGTAGTCGAATCGACATGGTGTTTTGTTCCTATACAAACACTTCAGCGCTTCGATGTACTTTTTACTTTAGTCGATTTGGCATCGCTGAAGAGACTGCAGCACGGCCCAGGTTTCAATTGAATCACAGGCTTTCTCATAGTCCATCAACGCTAAACATAATGGCCGATTATACTCCTCAGTCTTCGGTATAATCTGGCGGAGCGTATGGATGTGGTCTATAGTGCTATATAAAGTCTTTTCGGAACCCGGCTCGGGAAGCTGAAAGTCATCAAACCTACGAGCAAGAACATTCGTAAGTTTATAATCATGGCTCAGAAGTGAATGGGCCTGTAGTTCGTCAACAAGGTCTGGTCACCTTTTTTGAAGAGCAGTACCACTACACTTCTGCTCCATGCTTCTGGCGTTTTACCTTCAAGGATGACGGAATTAAATAACTTCTGGAGGACTGAGATCACCGGTTTTCCACCCGCTCTCAGAATTTCTGTCGTGATTCCGTCATCACCTGGCGCCCTGTTGTTCTTAAGCTGTTTGAGAACCATTCTAATCTCGTATAGGCTGATGTCCGGGATATCTTCGGTATAGTGTCGGGTCAGTTTAGCTCTCGTCTTGAGTTGCACTGCCAACGGGTTAGTGTCGAGGTGTATGGCTGTCCATAAAACCTCTCAAGCTCTCAGAATCTCCGGTTTTGATGAGATGATTCTGCCATCGTCGATCTTCAGCTTGGTCATTTGGCTTTGCCCTATAGACGATTTTTTTGCGAACACTTTGGAGCCTTGGTTTCGCTCGATTGCGGCCTTTATAATAATAATAGCTCTTTATTTCAGACTGTGATCTATATACAATGTTAAGAGAAAATAAAAATACATATAAAAAATTCAATGTACCTAAACAAAAAAAATAATTATAAAAGCAAAAAAAAAAACAAAAAATATATTAACTTACTTACTGTTACCAGATTCATTTATCTATGCTGTTACTTAGGTCACAATAGCAACCCAGTGTTTATACGTTGCAGTCTGCATAAGTCTACCGGCCAAACTTCTAATGATAAGATTTTTACACATGTCAACCCTTGACATGAACGATGCTATCCTTTTGCGATGTATAGCGTTGAATGAGTCTACACGGGACACAGTGAACATTTCAGACGCACTGCAATACCATTTCAGGCCCATAAGATGCCTGAAAATGTTATTGTATGCCACACGTATTCCGTGATGCGCTTTCTTTGTGTAGGTACTTGGTCCAGAGTTGACACGTGTAAAATGTTTGACAGAAAGACCTAAATAGTGTAATTTTCACGTCAGGCGCCGCTTTATAAAATTTTCTGGCAACCATGTTGCCCACCACACAAAGAGATCGCCTTTGTCTCTCTATGTCTCCGTCATCTGACTGATTGGAGGTTACGATATGACCAAGGTACTTAAATTCATTCACCACGGCTATCGACTGTCCAGCGATATGAATTTCTGGCATATATTCCGGTCCCTTCCCCGACCTAAAAATATCATCATCTGCGTCTTTTTGGTATTATATGTCATATCATGTTCATGCGCAAAATGTTCACAGATACCAATTAGTTTTCGGAGGCCCTTGATAGAGGGGCTGAGCAGCACCATATCGTCAGCGTAGCTCAGGTTATTGACGTATCTACCTTATGCGATTAGTTTAAAGGCGCGCCAGTCGTGTCGCAGTGCCTTCGAAATTCTCAGCTTGCCGTAGTTCGACATATCAGCTGAAGATTGCAGTCTCATCTCATTCCGATCTTCGCAATACATACCTAATATAGCCATAGCCGTCAGACCCACCGTACCCCTGGTGGTGCGGTGGGTCTTTTAAAGTTAAACGATACCACCGAATGAAGTCATGATCTAGTGATGACTTACCTATCTCTCGCGTGATAACATCAACTTGTAAGTAATAAAAAATACATATTCCAGTATGCGATGCAATGTTACATATCTTTACGATTCTAGCATGTCGAAACTTACAATCATGTCTGTATCTGTAGGTAGCTTCGAATTGATTTGATTACAAAGTTAACGTCCGTCACCTGGGCGGGAGCACCATCTCCGATTTTCATAAATCTGAGATATGGACAAGCTGCGTATCCAGACTAGAGTAGGCATTTGTATCTCCTACGGGTCTCAAGTCATGGTAGTACCAGATAAATCACAAGATAAGAAAATTACACGCGAATCAACAATGGGCAGAAACTAGAAGTAAGTACAGATATATATTTTAAACATAAAACATGTTTTCTATATCTAAAAATAAAACTGAATATCATGGTGAGTCTTTTATTTATTATAGTATGGTTGTAGTTTATATGCACAGTAGCTCATACATGGCACTGGTTGTTTACAACTGTCAAAAACATGAAAAATGTTCTAATTGAATTAAATGTTTTCTTCAGTACCCTATTATATTTATTAATACATTTAACTTAGGACTACATACGTAATTATAGTTACTTTCTTCATATAACATTCTAATGCATACTCAAAAATTCATTTTCATGATCACAATGTTGTTAATACATTTCTTAATATTTTAGTTACATAGATACTGAATAATTTTGTTCAAGCTCTCTTGCAGTTTTGGCTACAATTTATACATTTCTACATTATTGCACGAGTTGGTTTTGGTTGGTGCATGATTTTCCCTTCTGGGTGCAGGAAACTCATTAAATTAAAACACAATTTAAGTAATTAACACTTACATAAAAGATCACATTGTAAACGCATTTTCTCTATTAGGCCGCTTTTGAATAACTATATGTATTCAGATAGGTTACCAATCATTAAGATTTTTTTTATTTACAAATATTGTTTTACTGAATATATGAACTTTCTCATATACTGAGTGAGTTTCTAAACTGAAAATGTGATTTGTTTAGAATGTTAACCCAAAGACGCATATGGAATTAGAAATTCAATTAAATAATTTTGTTAGTACCAAATAGGGGAAGATGTTCCTAGCATGTGGGGTGTCATAAGTCTGGAGTTCATTGAGTTAATTAATAATTATTAATTAATTTTCATTAATTTTTTTTTAGTAAATTACGGTTTAAAAAATTGTAATTTATACCAATTTTGTTATATAATACACCATATCCTCATTTAACTAACAAAACGGAGTTTCTTTTATGAGCTGTTGCAATCCCTACACGAGAGAGACCTGACTCGTACTTAGGCAATTTTTTATTTTAGAAGAACTAACATAGAAATGTTTGTTCTACTTGGTTGATTTCTTTTTACCAGATTTCAACAAACATTTTATGCATGATTGACGATTACTTGTGCTGACATATAAGAGCGAGTTTACACGCGCATTTTGTGACTAGAGAATGTCCGAAAAATTTTAATTCTCATTTTTTTATAATTTACACTACAAAATATTATATTTCATTTTAATACTTTACTTTGAAATTCCTGTCACTCCACAAACTTTCGCATTATTAATGACATAACAAACATCTAAAATGATTTATTTGTTGTTAGCATTTTGTAACTTAGACAACGTCCCGAGTTCGAGACTAACCCTGGTGGAGTCTTCGGCGGTCGCGCCACTTGTAGGATATTGTGCTTGCTTGGGCGCGCCTCGTTCTGCCATTGTAAAGGAAATGTATAGATTCACTTCACTACAATGCATGGTCTACTTCAATGGCCGGCTGTTGTACTACTCTCACCACGAGCTTTCACTCCGGATTGGATTAATATTGGCATAGATAATTTCTTTAGATAGGTAAACTACTTGCTCATACTCAATAAGGCATAAACTAAAATTTCTAGATTAACGTTAAATCAACTATTTCATATAATACTAAAACAAATTTCCTGTTATGCACCAACCTCTGGACTTCACAGAATCTACAGCATAAATTGGTCACTTTATATTGTCAAATGAGTAAATCTACTTGTTTCTAACTTGTGTCTGTACACTTTACATCAAACGAGAGCCTCAACTCTCGCTTTTATCACTTCATCACAACTCTTCATATACACTTCGTAATTATTGTAACAGACAAACTACATTCACTCTCTTAAAAATAATTGAATACATATGAAACTAAAACCAATTAACAGCATCTGTCGGCACAACCTAAACAATAATAAAAGCAGAGAGAGAGTAAGACTAAAAACGTTATTATAAACGTCTCCACGCACAATGTCCATTACGTTTCACATACAATACGCGTGTTGTCTAAATTTTAGCCAGTACTCATTGTGTCCAAAATGCTTAAAGTCAAATGCGTGTCAAGTCCAATATGTATCAAGTCCCAATACGATTTAAGCCAAATACGTGTCAAGTCCAATAATGTTCAAATCAAATACGTATCAAGTCAAATACGATTTAAGTCAATATATACGCATTTTGTCCTATACTCAAAAGAAACTACGTTTTACTTTTTTTTACACGTTGAATTTAAAATACGTCCTCCAACGCGTTAGTGAACAGTTTCGGAAAAATAATGTACTATTATAATAGTAAGGTTATATTACCAGGCATTATTTATAAACGTAACATGTATTGGACATAAAACGTATTGGACAATCTGCTTATTGGACAACACGCGTATTGGACGTAAAAAGTATTTGTACAGTTGTAAAAAGTACACTATGCGTCGAGACGATAAATACTTCATAACTGATGCGTAGGTGTTATGCCTACACGGTACTATCATAGCATGTAGGCATATCACAACTTATTTATTTAGCGGTTCTCTTTAAATGACTATCTAAATTGCGTTACCTATTGGTTTCTCAACAGTGAGTTTTTTATTATTCACCACTCAAATCTTACGCGTTAACTTTGTGCCTTTAATGCGTGGATGAATATAATGTATTAGCATTTCCAGTTACACAATACAAGGTAGAAATTAGAATATTTCAAGCAATATATAGACTTTAGAAACTTAATACTACGTAAATGCGTCACTTCTAATAACAATAAAATTAGATAGTCAAAATATTTCAGTAAACATGTTCAAAATGAAGAAAATTAAAAGTTGCTACATAAAATATTTGGAAACAATAAACTGTGTTCGAATACGAAGCTAAGCGTTGAGAAAAACCTTATAACTGAATAAATTGCTTCACTTAAATAATAACAATCTCAAATGATAACCAATCAAAAGCAATAAGTGATTAATAAATTAACATAATTTTTAATATCCACACACTACTTCATAGATCGAAGTCGAGATCTATCGAAAGCGAATAAGCTGTCTGGACATCACAACAACCAATAAAAAAACAGGATCAAACGGCACCTTGTAGAAGGCATTCAATATATTGTTATAATATTCTGTAACATCAAATTGTCAATCTAAATCATTTGGGCTCACCAAAGTAATGTTTCTAATATGTTCAACTCAAAGAAATCAAACACAAATTATTATATTTTGACATGGGCTCTCTTGATGACATGGTTACATTTAATCCTGCGTAACTTCACGAACACGCATCTATTAAAATGTTTGGTATCTAGGGTACCAATATTACCGTATAAAATCTCGCAATTTAAATAAAAAAATATTTCGAAAATAGGAAACCACCGTTCCGATAAAATTATAAACTCTAGAAACATTCATCATTCATCACACGATAAGTGCTGAAGCATCATTAAGAGGGAGCCGGGCATCGAGTCAGGTTAAGCTGGTAATTTCTACATACATAGGTGTTTATATTGATTTCAATGGATGTAGCATTCACAAGTTTAAAATAAACTGTACGCACTCGGTTCCCGCTTAACGATACTAACGCCTTAAAAGTACTCATTCAGTAACGTAGCTGACAAAAATACATCATATTAATTTATTTCGAAGAAATAACACATGCTGGTTCTTGAAATGGTATTTTTCAATTTAAATATCAACGAGTCAATCTTGACTCCCGTCCATCACAAACCTTTGTTATATATTACATACAGAACAAATGTACATATTATGTATGTACATATAATGTGACCATTGCCCAATAAGATTTAATAATGTATACGATAAAAGCTAATAAGTATAGCTTTATATATATTTGAGTGAGTATGGGTTCTACCCAGTGACAAAACCTCAAGCGCAGCGACGCGCCAGACAGGCCAGCTGCCTCGATACGGCCATTGGTGCCAATGGAATTAACTCGTCTTTCCTGCCATTGTGCACATATTGTGATGGACCGGGAGTATATTTGACTATGACCTCACCTCTTGAAATAATTCAATTTGCAATATTTTTGCCAGTAAGTTACTAGGCGCATGGAGCACGAGGCGCTCTGGTGCGCCTCCTCACGACTGCAATAGACGTTCTGTATTGATGTGTCCGCGAACTGCCTCGCTCCACTAGTTACTGACTACCATCACAGTTACAAGCTGAAATAGGTAGATACTACCGTAACGCACTACGTTACACTATTATTTATATTATTTTTACAATGTCGCCTAAACAACTGCCAGTCTTCGTTTGCAGCTAAAACTCCGTAACATTCCATAATTCGTACCTAACGTCTAATATCTATCTACACTCTATTCATTTTCATCTTCCTTTGCAATAGAACAGTCGAACGGAACACGTCAATAAGAGACACGTCGCTTATTAGAATAAATAACGTCACTACACGATTCTACATGATCTTTATAGTTAGTGGACTGTAATTTTATTTATATCTCTTGTAAAAATATGATTAAATCTATTATAATCGTCCGGCGTTATACAGTTAAAATATTGTTCTCTAAAGGTTCGTAATATATTGTTCACATAGTACTTATACTCGTAACTGGTGAGAGCGGGATGTCGCTAACTCTGTGCAAGTGTACAAGTATAACGGGAGGCACTGGGGGCGCTAGTGTCGCGCTGGCGCTGCGGGCGGCGCCGGCGGCCTGCGCTAATGACCCTTGGCCGCTTCTTTGGCAGCCATGATCAGGGGGGTCAGCGACGCCAGCGGTCGCGCCATTTTTAGGAACGGGTGCTGGAATTCAACAATCCTTAATCAATACTTCAGCATAATAGGTTACGAGAATAAAAGATTAGAAATGAATTCATAAAAGGACCAATCGGTGTTTCCGTGATGTTGTGCATTACCATGGATGGCGTGTGTTAAAGTGCCCCGACATGATATAAACACGTAACTTCCTGACATCCGTACATGTTCAATAATAACAAAATCGCAAGAAACCCTTTCATTCCAGCTTCATAAGGCTTGCGGCTGAAGTGTGTAGCACTATCAGAGCGTCATATTCCCGCTAGATATCTGAGGGAGTCTTAAAGTAAGCAGTCCCAAAGGTATCTCCAGTCAAGCATGTCCCACTCGTCACTTTTCCAACATGTAAGACTGCGGTCAAATATCCTCTTATGAAATAAAAAATCTCTTCAGATTCAGTCATTCATCCTTTTTAATAAAATCACAATTAAAGTCCTATAAATACAGACGTAAGTATTATGGGTTTATTTTAAAAAATAAGCGTAAATTATGTACTTCACAACACAAACTTGAAGAAAAATCATAAATGTTTAACCCGGCGAGGATGTGGTAGGGTCAATTTGACCCTGCTCATTTTGTTTGATGTACAGTTTTTTTACCTGCAGTCGCATGCTGTCGAGTTTATCAGTAGCTGTAGTCAATAAAATACCCTCCCTTTTTCCTACCTCCACTTAGTCAGGTGCAACACGTGCAAGCAGGTAAACGTGCGCAAACTCAAATAGGGCAATTATGACCCATATATAGAGATGATTACTAGCATAAAAGACTGGATAATTACTGATTTTGTGATAAAACATGATATATTATATAAATTTCTACCAAAAATTACCAATTACTTGTATTAATATTTGTATGTGTTGTTTTTTTTAATATATGGCAGAGTCCTGCTAAAGTTGATTAAAATAAGACTTTTAGTAAAATTTAAATAATGAAACATTTTATACGCATAATAGTGTTTCTTTTCATGAAAATCCTTATATAAATAACTAATGCGTAAGTTTACTTCCTATCCTATGTTAAAAAATTGCAATGAATACTTTTAAAATATGAATTAAATACAGGGTCATCAAGACCCTCCACATCCTCGATGTACTCTTTTTGTACCACATCCTCGCCGGGTTAAAAAGTATTCTCTTTAGTCAGGATTTCAGAACCTTTAGTAAGTTTTTATATTTACTAATTATTACACCACCATGAAATTTAAAGTTTTCCCCCATACATTTTTAGCAGCTCCCTTTACGGAAACAGCTGGCTAAAATATATATATGGCAGAAAACGTTAACTTTTATGGTTAGGTAAACTATAAAATCTTTTGCTGTACCTCAGAATAAAAAGGACGTACGTACAAATAGCGAACATTTCGTTTTTACAAAACTAATCTAATTTAGGATTTACCTTGAGCAGGTCAAGCGCAGTGGCACGCCTTTCCACGTCTACTTCCAGGCACTGGTCGAGAAAGTCTTGGAAAACCGTACTGAGCTTCTCCTTGTCCTTGATGTCAGGCTTGCCGTTGGTCGCGATGAGGTACAAGGCTCGTAGTGGGTTTTCATTCAGGTACGGAGGCTCGCCTTCGATCATTTCGATTGCCATGATACCCAGCGACCACACATCCACCTAGTGTTTGCGAAAATAATACTGTTTAATATTCACAATCTCAATCAATATATATATATTCACAATAGATCCATATTCATCGCAATGGCAACACAATTTTTTTCCACCTAAAAGCAGTTAGATACATTGTCAGTTAGCTCAATGAGTAAAAAAAATTGTCGTGAAGCAGATCTCTGCAATTATCGAAAATACAAGTGTATCGTTATGCTCTACACCGCGACTTAAAGGGAAAGTTCTCAATTACATTTTCACCATGGCATCGTCAGACTCGTCGTTACCCGATCGCTGCTGATTCGCCTGTAGAGTAATGTAAGGATAGGTAGTAAACGGGCGCGCCTGTAACTATTTTAATTGCAGCTCTAGAAAGGCTACTAGTTTACATACCGGTGATTGTCTTATTTTGTTTTTGGTCAAATGAAGCCCTCGAAAATACAACTGCCTATAAGTAAAATCTACAGCCCACTACAAAAACCAAAGATTTGTTTTTTGAACATACAATGAAGTTTATTTGAACCTATTATTAACTAGCATCAGTCTTCTGCACTGAACTATGTTATATCGCGCTTTTTCCTCTGAAACTACTTCGTAAATCGGGAACGAAATAACAATTGTTTTATTGGAGGAATTAAGGAGTCTATTCATAAATCGAACTTAATTAAAATAATGTCCATGGGGTGCACGGGTGCGGCAACAAAAAGAACCACCATTACAAAATTTTGCATGTCTATGATGAATTACCATAATAGGCACATTCTACAGATATCAACTATAATAACCCTTTATTTATTTATTTTTACCTTTGGTCCATATTGCTTTCGCGTTACAACTTCTGGTGCCATCCAATACGGCGTGCCCACCATTGTTGTCCTTTTGTTTTGCTCCGGAGATATTTGCGCACAAAAGCCGAAATCAGCTAAAATGAAATAAAACACATTCCATTACTATCGCGCTAAATGTCGCTATACAAGATAGTTCACAAGATAATGTAGTCACAAAGACTTGAATTGATATGGAAAGATTTTAAAAATAAATTTCACGATTCATTCCTTTTATTTCCATACTTGGCATGCCTGGTGGTCCCTGGTCCAAACGTGATAGAAAAGCTGTCATATCTTTTTAAATACAAAGTTAGGTAAACTGTCTCTCTAGCTTGATAGTTTCGGTAACAATATCCTTGTGAGTAGGATGTGTCTAAAGTGATTTGAATATTTCACTTTAGGCACTTCGAAAAGCACCAAGTCGCACATAGAATTTTGACTTACTCAGTTTGACTTGCCCATCAAGCCCCAGCAGAATGTTATCAGATTTGATATCCCGATGAATGACATGGTTGGTGTGTAGGAAATGCAACGCCTGCAGTACTTCTCGACACACTGCAGCAATCTGTCCCTCATCCATACATGTTTCCGTGACAACATCAGTGAGAGAGCCCCCTGCTAGGTATTCCATTACTACCCACAGCTCCTGCAACATATAAACAAACAAGGATGTTTTGGTATTAAGGCGACATAAACAAGGAAAATTCAACATTTCATCATTTTCAACATTCACCTCTACCCGTAGGTGTCGTAAGAGGCGACTAAGGGTAGCGCTTTCTGAGGAACTGACATCTCACACTGCGATCCTCAAGATGCCTGCCAAGTGTGATGATTATGGCAAAAACCTCCACATGACAAGCACAAACACAACTCGGGACCCAGTGCCCGGCAGCTCTATTATTCCTGGCCCCGGTAGCAGGCCAGATAACGGTGGAGCAGGGGGTGCGAAGAATCCCCGGCAGATGCACGGCTACCGCACTCATAAACGACGACCCTTGGCCCTGGCAACACACAACGTCCGTACGCTCAGGGAAGACCACAAGATTGTCGAGCTGGAAGAAGAACTGAACAAGTTACGCTGGGATGTCATGGGATTATCGGAAGTCCGAAGACACCGTTATCCTTGACTCCGATAACTTGTTATTCTACCGGGAAGGTCACCAAAAATCTCAAGGTAGTGTTGGGTTTCTCGTCCGGAAGTCCCTTGTTAACAACGTCGTAAAAGTCGAAAGTGTGTCAAGTAGGGTAGCATACTCTATACTCAGAATCACCAAACTGTATTCGCTGAAGGTCATACGGGTTTACGCACCGACCTCGACACGCTCAGACGATGAAGTAGAGGCTATGTATGAGGAGATATCTGAAGCCATGCATTCCTCCGAAATTTACTTCACCGTTGTTATGGGGGAGTTCAATGCCAAGTTGGGCACACGGAATAGCGATGAGTTGAGAGTGGGGCCATTTGGATATGGGCAGCGGAACCAGAGGGGTCAACGGCTGGTCGATTTCATGGAAAAGGAGGGACTCTTTGCGATGAACTCCTTTTTTGAAAAGCGACCATTCACGAAGTGGACGTGGATAAGCCCTGATGGTTCAATAAAAAATGAGATCGAGTTTATCATGACGAATAAAAAGCAAATAATCAATGATGTTATATGTTTAATTATGTTATCTTACATAGACATTATGACCTTCAAGATTACGAAAAAATGTTTATACGCAATGATAATGTACATCTAAGAGGCCACCACCTTAAGTTATGTGCCAGCTCTTCAAATAACAATGCTCACAAACATTTTTTCAGCAACCGAGTAGTCAATGCATGGAATAAACTACCGGAAGACGTAGTTTCAGCCCAAACTGTAAATCAGTTCAAGAATCAACTCGACAAATATCTTAATGTTAAAAAAACTAGTAGAGAGTAGCAGGATACAGGCAACTATCAGTTGTTACAACTGTCTGCCTGATAATAAATAATAATAATAATAATAATAATAATAATAATAATGTCTCTGTGATCCATAAGGTGAAAACCGGTAGCGACCACCGTATCGTTAGAGGCACATTGCTCGGAGTTTCTTTGCGCGATAAAATACGGAACGTGGTTTTGCTTAATTTTTTTTTTTTATGCCTGATAGGTTAGCCTTTGACCACTATCTCACCTGATGGTAAGTGATGATGCGGTCGAAGATGTTGTTCAGGCTAACCTAGAAGTACTGGCTCTCAAGGACAGCTGCCGGAACACACCGTTTGGTGCTTGGCGACAGATTTTCTACTTGAGGGTGGTAGCTAGCCAGGCGGGCATTCGCAAAATGCCCTACCACCATGTTATAACGACTGCCATCCTAAGATAACAACTGGGACCGACGGCTTAACGTGCCCTCCGAAGCACGGAAGCGCTCAGTAGTAATGTTACTAGCGGTCACCCATCCAACTCATGACCGCGGGCGACGTTGCTTAACATTGCTGATCGGTTAAGAGATGATGATGAACAAAAACAAAAGCATGTGAATCAGGGTCAGTTGGGAATAATTTTTTTGTTGTATACAAACTGATTATGTTGTATTACCAAAGTTTGCTGGTCAAAGCAAAGCTTGTACTACCACAAGTAGAATTTTAAGAAATGTTCCAAAAAAGGTAAAAGCTATTTGCAGTTGAAGCAGTGATGGCTCAGTGGCCTTGGCTATGGACTGCCAAGCAGCGGGTGCATGATTCGAATCCAGCCGCGGTCTTGAGCTTCACTGCATGGTGGAAGGGCATTTTAATGCCCGCCTGGCTAGTGATCACCCTCACATAGACAATCTGTCACCAAGCATCTTAGGGTGTGTTTCGGCAGCTGTCCTTGAGAGCCAGTATTTCTAGCCTGTAACACCTTCACCACATCATTACTTACCATCAGGTGAGATTGTGGTCAAACCCTTACCTATCTACAATAAAAAAAAAGTAAATCATGGCTTCCTTACCTCATTCACAAGATAGCTGTCGAGATAGTTGACTACATTGTTGTGCTTGTTCTCCCGCATAACAAGGATCTCATTGATGATCAGTTCCTTCTTGGGTTGTTGGCCGAGGTTCATTTGCTTGATGGCTACCTCCATGCCCGTCGACGTTTCAATCGCAGTGTACACCGTGCCAGATGCTCTATAAGGAGAAGTTTTAAAGTAGTTTTTTTAAATGAGACAATATGGGGAATTCTAAAACTAATAGAGAAATACGTCCGAAAATTTAATAACTGCACTAAACATTTAATTCTTTTTATTAAATTAAATTTTCTTGTACCTTACAGTCTTTTTATAAATATTTTTGGACATATATAGGCGGTCTTATCGCTTAGACCCATATCGCATCCAGACTACCCTTGCATGGAGAGGAATAACTTATTAAGTTGTATCTTAAAATATTATATACACTATGATCTTAATACATTCCTAATAAAATGTACTTCTTACTAGCGCGCCGCACGCCACTGCTAAGAAAAGAACCAGTGGTTAAAATCAGTATTCAAGTAACGATCAATGAACTGCTTTCAAACCGGCCTGGTAAAGTCAAAATCATTTATTCAATTTAGGCGTCTACGACGCTCTTATGAAGGTCAATTACAAATTTTAGTATTGAAATATTCTACATTGTACTGCCACATTCAGCAAATAAATTGTATAGAGGCACTGCGAGAAGAGTGGGCAAGAAACTCGGAGCCATTCTTTTAAACATCTTTTAACAATGTGTTACATACTTACTATATAATAGAGTTATTAAAATATTTGTTAAAATTGTGTAGGTCACAGGCAATAGCTTGGCGGAGGCGGAATTGTCCAGGCATTTTTGTCGTTTATGTAATCAGAAACTGTGTAGTAGGATTTTTTAATCAATATGTTTTTCACATGCAACTTGAATTTCCCTTCTGTGAGCGTTGTAATATGTTTGGGAACTTTATTATAAAACCGCACACAATTACCTAAGAAGGACCTTTTATTTGTCTTTGCTAATCTAAAACCTGGCACCGCTATTTTATCTTTATTCCTAGTATTGTAATCGTGATTGTCACTGTTTTATTTAAATTTACTCATTTTTTTACGAACATACATAATATTTTCAAATATATAAAGACTTGGTAAAGTTAAAATATCAATTTCTGTAAAAAGATCCCTCACAGATTCCCTAGGACCCATTTTATATATGGCTCGAATT
Organism: Plagodis pulveraria; assembly: GCA_963890685.1. NCBI lineage: Eukaryota > Metazoa > Arthropoda > Insecta > Lepidoptera > Geometridae > Plagodis > Plagodis pulveraria. The sequence continues at coordinate 12,364,964 of OY982950.1, forward strand.
GCACGCTTTTGTATGATAAAGATTGTATCTATTTCAGCAGCAGTTCCTCACAGCAATACACCATTCGACATAATACTGTGGAAGTACGCGAAATAAACTAGGCGAGCAGTAGCTACATCTGTTAACTGTCTTATCCTAAGAACTGCATATGCAGCAGAACTAAATCTTCCGGAGAGATATGTGGATCCCATTGTAAAGTGGAATCCATTTTGATTCCCAGGAAGACTGTCGCTTTGTCAATAGGGAGTTTATCTGGGCCAAGCTATATGTTTGGTTCAACATAAGGAACATATGGTAAAGAAAACTTTAAACATTTCGTCGTTTCTGAATTTAGGAGAAGATTTTTAGCGGCGAACCATTTACAAATCTTAGATAATACATTATTTACATGCGTCAGTTCACTGTCTTTCCTATCCACTTTAAAAATCAGAGAGGTATATATTGAAACATTGTTAACACCCTAAGTGTTGCACATTTTACAACTTTTTGTTTTGTCAGGAAGTTACTATTACTATAATTATAGTCCAGATAAACAAATACCTAGTTTCTATTGATTTTTATAAATATATGAAGGATAACTTACCCTTGGCCAATTTTTTCCATTTTAGTATACTTCCTATTGGGATCACCAACACTAACAATAGTTCTTAATTTTTCTAATATTTCTTCATCAGTCATTTTCTTTTTCCTTTGTTGCTGCCCTGTGGATCTCCTGTAATAGCAAAATATTAAACATCATCAAATTTGAAGCAGAGATGGCTCAGTGGCAATTACTATGGATTGTCTGGCAGAACATCCATGATTGAGTGTCACTGACTACTATTTTATTGAATAAAAATAATCCCATAAAATGCACAAAAATATAACAACATAGGCAAAATATTATGTTGCCATTCTATCAGCGTTTACTTCTACCCAGATTTTTAAGTAGGGTTTTTTTTTTAGATTAGTTTTCATGGGACACTAGGATGAGCATGCTGGACTTTAGATATTAGCTCTAATTTTTTTTTTTTTATGCCCTATAGGTTAGCCTTAGACTACTATCTCCCTGATGGTAAGTGATGATGTGGTCGAAGATGTTGTTCAGGCTAACCTAGAAGTACTGGCTCTCAAGGACAGCTGCCGGAACACACCGTTAGGTGCTTGGCGACAGATTTTCTACTTGAGGGTGGTAGCTAGCCAGGCGGGCATTCGCAAAATGCCCTACCACCATGTTATAACGACTGCCATCCTAAGATAACAACTGGGACCGACGGCTTAACGTGCCCTCCGAAGCACGGAAGCGCTCAGTAGTAATGTTACTAGCGGTCACCCATCCAACTCATGACCGCGGGCGACGTTGCTTAACATTGCTGATCGGTTAAGAGCAGCTAAGTAAACTTCGCTATGAGTCCTTCAAAAATTTCATAAGGCTCGTTCCCAGGTCTAGATATGTTTAAATAACTAGGCACAATGTATGGTGGTAAGTTTTTTGGTAGTGCTAGCAGCTCGCCTGGGTAGTTCTGACTCCTTCAAGAAAATAGATCACGAAGCACGTGACGGCAGCTGTCCTTGAGAGTCAGTTCAAGTTGTATTATCTTTCCCATATTTTTAATGAAGCAGTTACTAAAACTTTGCCTAATGAATTACGTTGAGAGAGGTGTCATCTAACTATGTGTCCTTTCTTCTTATCAGACTCTAGACTCCTGATAATTTCTCCATCAGAACAATCAAATAAGTAAATCTGTCGCGAAGCAACAATACCTATGTTCCTGTATTTGTTCTTATGAGCCAGATATTGTTTAGTATGTAATCTAGGTTAAAGTGAACGCTAACGAACGAAATTCAATTGGCATTGATCTTCAATCTCTTATCGAGATCATACAATAAATATTATTTTTCAACTAGTGAATTTGCACGAGCACGCAGTACGGTTACCAAAACTAACTACAAGCGATTTTAAATTGTTTATAAGTAATTTGAATTTTTCCTAATATATGTGTTTTGTTCACAATCCTGCTAGCTATTGGTGAAAAAAATATGGTGGAAAATGTTAAATTCAATAGTTACATAAAAACTAGTAGCAAATGAGAATTTGTAATAGGGATACTGAGTACTGGCTACTGTATATGATAAGTGTGTTTACTCAAAAATGGTATGTAATGTTGGCGTAACATCTTTAAAACGTATCCTGAAAGTGAACTCTACCGGAAACTTATTCACAGCTGTCCAGTAATAAGGGAGATTTTAAATTTGGAATCTCCTACTGTCCAGTAGTTACTTATGTGAATTCATTATTTTTCCTATCTCGTCATTTGGACTCGCATGTATTGTGCATTTGCCAGTGTCAAGATATATTCTGGACAGTTAGGTAATCCTCTTTAGATCTGCTTGGAAAAAAAACGTAGTACCAGACACAGATTTTTAGCCATTATAACATGGTTATAGGAGGCTCTAAATATATATCTATATCTCTTTTGGGATGACATTTTATGAGATAGATATATTTTTGGAGTCTTTAACAGCCATTTTATAGTCTGTGACACTTAACGCGACGCAGAAAGAGTATACACGTTGCGTTTTGTACTCAATAATGTTATAAAAGTATAGTGTGGGATTTTATGTTTGCATTAAGTATTTCAGTTTATAATTCATGTCGGATTAAAACTTTCCAATCTAAAAGTAACATGGACTTAAAAAAAAAAAATTCACTTAAATTATCATATCAAAATAGAACAATGTTCAGAACCAAACGCAAACTTTTTAGTAAAAATAAACAACGACTGGCCGGATTTCATATTCAATTGCGACCGTGAACATAGATAATCCCAAAAAATTTGTTCAAGCGAATCTGATTCGGAAATAGATGGCACTCCTCCTGATTTCAAATCTGAGGCATTCATTTTTGAGAAAATCATTATACAAGCCTCAACCAGTAAAAAAGCCATCCTGGCCTCGTATATAACCGGACCTTACCTGCGTTTCGGTCCGGTTAACTCATACTTGACCAGGAAGGCTTACTTACTGAATTCTGCAGTAATGTACTAATACTTGTATATGTTGTATTTACCCGGTGTCGGTGTTGGTCTGCGCGCCGTTGGAAGGAGGTGGATGCGGATGCGGCGCGTGCGGCGCTAGTGGCGGTGGCGTGTGCGCACCCGCCGGGTTCTTGTTGCGGTCTAGCACCGCCGGCGCTACCTCCCCTCTACTGCAGATCTGGAGGGCGATCAAACACAGAAATATAACTCTTTATTGGTAACCATAGTACAGATATACATATTATTAATCACACTTATATTTTAACGTTTTTTGTGGAAGGGCGTTTTGCAAATGCTCGTCTGGCTAGCACCCTCAAGTATGTTTCGCCAATTACAGTCACATGAGACTTAACAACTGGATGTCTCAGGGCACGGGCGCAGTGCAATTGGTCAGTTGTGACGAAATGCATCTGTTATAGGCAGATACCGCTTCACATCAGGTGGGCATCGAGTTTGTTCCGCCACAATGATATAAAAAAAAATTAGTATGATGCGAAAATTTGTATATGAGTAAGTGAGAATGTGAGTGTATATGCTTGTTACTTCTTCACCTTGAAACAGCTGAACGTCTTTAAGGTTCTGGAATAACACATAGGATACTTTTCATCATCAGTATTTTTCTATGTATGATATAAATTTCCTCTGTTTTTGTTACTAATAATGGAAGCATTTTATATTTGTTGACATGTAATTGTACAGCAAATAAAAGATTACGATTAGTTTGTACCCGTTTAGTAACCATGATTCGTAACCAGCTTTGATTTGAGCATAAAATTACCCAAAGAATTCCAAATTGTAACAAATGGGCAATGCCCAATTCATAACTGGTTACAAAATGGGTATTTTCTTTTCCCGTTTGGCATCTGGTTACTAACTTTGGTTACGAAATGGTCAATAAACGCCCCTTTCATAACTGGTTACAATATGGGTATTATCTTTACCCATTTGAAAACTGGTTACAAACTTCAGTTACCTAATGGGCCGGAACCATTTTGTTGATAGTTTATTTTTTCAGTATCTGCTCTATTTCGTCGCTAGGTGGCAGCACGTCCCTAATATAAAGGTGTTCAAAGCATGATAAAAGTAATTTACCGAATGTGTGGTGAGTGCTGGATGGGGTACGTGCGGCGGTGACGCGGGCGCCGGGGCGGGCCGCGGCGGAGGCGCTTCTTCTTCTTCTATTGGTTTTGTATACTGCAACAAAAATGTGGTAAGTGAAATGAAACACTTCTTTCAACAGTAGTAACTTATAATTACTTCCACAATAATCTGCACAGATATAAATTATAAATAAAGATATACATATAGACCACAAGAACTTAATCTTTACAACGTCTTGACTGAACCAGAGCTCTGCACGGAATGAGCCTCTAAAACTACCTACGCCTCCGAACGTCATCTTTCTTTGCGGAAATCAAATGAATTACTTTTAAAATGAAATATTCTTAATGCGAGTCCAAACAGTTTCCGTCAATAGAACACCTTTTAAATAAATAGTATCAATAAAAACACTGAAATCATGACATTCGGCCATCCGACAACTGTGATGCCTCCCGGCATTCACCTAATACAATCTAAACCTAGGTATATGAACATAATAATCACCTTAAACACTATTAAGAAGCTCCCATAACAATTACTTAAGTATGAATCAAACATATGATAGAAACTAGTTAATCACTGCAATCGAATTATATAACCTTATTTAATAAACACTTTACTTACTTAACTATTACATTTATAAAACACTGAAATCATGACATAAGATACAAAATAACACATAACAATAGCAAAATTCTTCGCATGGTGGTAGGGCATTTTGCGAATGCCCGCCTGCAGCGCAAGTACCGTAGTTACCGATCGCTAAATTTGATATTTAAAATCGTCTAAATTCGATAAAACGGGTTATATAGATGTTTTGACGACGTTGCAAGTATGAAACCTACTTAAACGATCGTTAATTAAATTCGGTTGACATTCGTTAAAATTTAACGAATTTTAACGATAACCCTAGCATGGAACTTTGAAATGACGACTGAGATCGTCTATTTTGTAGATTTTAACGATGATTTTGTCAAGTTTAAAAAGAAGCTCGATAAAACTACGACAAAATAAAAAAATGACTTTTTGGCTCCTTTTATTATTGAAATATGAGCGGTGGGCTATTATAAACAGCCAAATGCTACAGAGAAGAGGTTGACGAACGCTAACATCACACTTTTGGAGAGTGTTTCAGGAATCTATTCCGAATATCGAAAGAAGTTGTACTCACCCTCATGCAAGGTATCCGTCCACATTACAATAATTGAAGCGCTCGTAGCGAAGTTTACTTAGCTGTTCTCAACCGATCAGCAAAGTTAAGCAACGTCGCGCGCGGTCATGAGTTGGATGGGTGACCGCTAGTGACATTACTACTGAGCGCTTCCGTGCTTCGGAGGGCACGTTAAGCCGTCGGTCCCGGTTGTCGTCTTAGGATGGCAGCCGTTATAGCATGGTGGTAGGGCATTTTGCGAATGCCCGCCTGGCTAGCTACCACCCTCAAGTAGAAAATCCGTCGCCAAGCACCTCACGGTGTGTTCCGGCAGCTGTGCTTGAGAGCCAGTACTTCTAGGTTAGCCTGAACAACATCTTCGACCACATCATCACTTACCATCAGGTGAGATAGTGGTCAAAGGCTAAACTATCAGGCATAAAAAAAAAAAATAATAGCTACATACCTTAGTAGGTATAGTATCTAATTTGACAAAGTTTTGGCCTAAATGAATATTATAGGCAGGTACTGAACTAAGTACTTACTAAAACTAAAATTTTTTAGATGATTTATTGGTTTACGAATATGTTTAACAAATTTAATACCTAATGATTATCTCAAAAACCATTTTTTATAAAAAGTTAAATTCAGTCAGCTGTCATAACTATTATTTAAACTTAAACTCGATACTGAGAAATTTTATACTTTAGTTAAAATTTTGCTGTAATTTGTTTTAATCATCACAATACTATCATTTGATGTTTTATTAAAAACAAATACCTTAATTATTAATATTTTTAGGAAAACTCAATTCTGGGGAATTGAGTTGAATGTACGATTTTGATAATCTGAGCAAAATGACTCTAGAATCGACGTTGCCATTTCGTAATAATCGAAATACTGTCCACAATTTCACGATCGTAAGCCGTCGATAAGAGATATCGACAACAGTTCCATACTTGCAATGGGCGATACGATTCGCTAAATTTATCGATCATAGCGATTCGATAATTTAACAAGCCATACTACGGTACTTGCACTGCTGGCTAGCTACCACCCTCAAGTAGAAAATCTGTCGCCAAGCACCTAACGGTATGTTCCGGCAGCTGTCCTTGAGAGCCAGTACTTCTAGGTTAGCCTGAACAACATCTTCGACCACATCATCACTTACCATCAGGTGAGATAGTGGTCAAAGGCTAACCCATCAAGCATAAAAAAAAATAACTAGTTGGATGTTTTCTAACCCCTGGTATACATTATAATGTTGCCAAACGATAGTCTAGGACAAAACAAAAGTGCCAATACTGGTAGATAGTATCAATAGTTTAATTATATAAACATCGATCGAAGGTATAAAACATAATTTCGGGTTTGCCAACTCAGAAACTGTAGATAGTTCGGAAACTCAGATTATAACAATTCTATCAGTATCACATTGGAATGAAAGGGTGTAACAGACAGAAAAACGAGCTCACTTAGTTTCCAGTTAGAAAATTGTCATTAGTTTGACACGGATTAATAATATAAATAGCATTTTTTTTCCAGACGCGATTTAGTTTCGCGATTCTACTATAATGAGCAACAGCTATATTCGAAGCTTCGGACTTTCATTCAGCTTTCGCGCACACTGATCAATCTGGTCCCTTATCGACATCGCCACAATTCAAGCAGGAGGATTCGTTTGTATGGAACTCTATACTGTCACACTACAATGCATATTAACCATCGCCTCGACTTGGTAGTACCTACAACCTCGTGAGTAGTACGGAGAAAAAATAATATCTAAAGATGCTTTAAATATATTAAGAAATATATCAAGATTTTTCTTGTTCCTAATTGAAGAAATCAATTATTTGTGTTATATTCTTTAAAGTACCAGGTTGATGCACTTTAGGCCAGTCAAGATGACGCGTCCGTTCCGATTAGTAGATATACTCGTATATTAGAGGTAAATTTAGATACTCACAATACTCTTGGTGCGGTCAGGTCGTGAGGGCGGCGGGGGCGGAGGCTCGGGATGCTCTGTGTCCGTCGGCGTCGACGACGATGGACTACTCGATGATACTCGCGATACTGATGATCCTAGTAAAAAAACGCTATGATTTCTCAACATAAATACATCTTCGTATTCCTGAAACACATATCTTGACCACAAAATGATAAGGGCCATTGTAGGGAAAAGTAAGGAATCTATGAAAAGGTTTTGAAGCGCTCGTAGCGAAGTTTGCTTAGCCGTTTTTAACCGATCAGCTAAGTTAAGCAACGTCCGCCGCGGTCATGAGTTGGATGGGTGACCGCTAATAACATTACTACTGACCGCTTCCGTGCTTCGGAGGGCACGTTAAGCCATCGGTCCCGGTTGTTGTCTTAGGATGGCAGTCTCACAGCATGGTGGTAGGGCGTTTTGCGAATGCCCACCTGGCTAACTACCACCCTCAAGTAGAAAAACTGTCGCCAAGCAACTAACGGTGTGTTCCGGCAGCTTTCCTTGAGAGCCAGTAATTCTAGGTTAGCCTGAACGACATCTTCGACCACATCATCACTTACCATCAGATGAGATAGTGGTAAAAGGCTAGACTATCAGCAAAAAAAATGGTATGAATAGAATAAGGACCCCTATAAAAAATTCAAATAATTATTACAATTCAGTAAAAGAGAAGAACACAATACTAATCCTAGTATGTAGAATGCTACTTGCTTGCATCCTTTTAACACGGAACATAAAAGATTTTCGCAAAATGTGGACATTTAGATGCCCCCTGCCTTGGAGATTATGTTTTATGATGATCTTTAGAGTCTGACATACCTGAATGTGTTGTGTGCATCTGAGCAGATGTCATGTACTTTGATGGAGGAGGTTGCGTAGCCGAGGCATCATACCACTTAAGGACGTCTAGAACAGCCTGAGGATTATTCTTCTGTTCTTGCTTACTAATATTTGCAGCCATTAACAACCGCGCCCACGCCTCCGGCATTCCCTGTTCAACAAAGTTATCAACTGTATACTCAATCTTTTCATCTATTTATTTTTCTTTTTTTTCGTCATGCAGACAGTTTAGCAGAATTTTTGCATTAACATGAATGGCTCTCAAACATTTATTAAAAAGCATGCTAGTCACAAGCGATAATAAAGCTAAATTTTGTTTGTAATATGATAAATAATATAGGTCGACCATGTACTGGTTCATGAAGTATTAACTACCATAACCATGGGCTGTTTTGAGTCAGGTTAGCTTTAGTCAACTGTTTTATTTAATTGATGTAATAAAAATAACAATCTCTCAGCAATAACTCAAGACTAATTATTCATACTAAAAATATATCAAACAGAACAAAAAACTTGAAAAAAAAAAAAAAAGTTTCATTAAGCATGCCACATATATGCTTTTTAGTTATGTGCTACATAATTAAAAGACAGAGTAACATTAATATTAAGTTTTCCAATAGTTAATGAAACAAAGACAAAACTTAACAGGTTGATATGTAATCCAAATTAATGATAATACATTGAGATCAGCATATAATTTTAAACTAAGTTGTAAGAACACTACTGCAATGATCATAGTCTCAGGTAGACTGACGTTTATCTATTACAATGCGTATGAAAAATATATCATTAACAGTTCTTATATTTGAACAACACAATGATTTTTAAGCTGTTACTTACTGTCATAGGCAGCTTGAAACAAAAGCGGTAATACATGGAGCTCAATTGCATGACAGACTTATACATAATTGGTAAACATTAACTACCTCAAATAGATACTCAACAACTAATAAGTCTATCTTCAACCATTATGGTTTCAAATTGTTATGTTTCACTATAAACTAACTTACAGTTACATGCCATATATGGCTAAACTCGTTACATAAGATATATTGTTCTAATTCATATACACTATTGATCAAAACATGCTTTACTTCATTTATATGCACTTTGACTAATTAAATTTATAGGTCTCTATCTAAAAATTCAACGGAAAACTGTTATTTATTAATAACAAGTCCACAGGGACATCTTTATTTTTTTTGCTAACATATCAATATTAATAACATCATATAAAAAGCTGCTTTTCAAATAAAGCAAAGCAAAAAGCTTTAAGGCAAAAGCTAGACTTAATGTTATATTCAGTCTTACAAAAATACTTTATATATAAGTAATTGAAAATTATTGTATCAATATACAAATAGTATAGTAGTCTAAAGTTAGCCTGTTTGTAATACATAAAATCACCAATGGCATTATGAACTATTTGTAATCAATCAGACTACAACAATGTGGGACACGCTCAAAATAATAAGTGCAGTAATTATCAAGTAATTTTTGACAGTTTTATAATTGGCATTAATTTAAAAGCAAATGTGTAACTGTGGAGGATCAGATATGAATATATTCACAAGACATCAATAAATTTCTATTGATATGAATTAAATACCAATATGTACGGGTTAATCATTACGCTTACTAATAATTATCTCCTAACAAATGATAGGCTAAAACTGTCAATGTTGAAAAAATTTCAAGTTTTTTTTGTAGAATGCTGTATGTGGCACCTAGCTAGTAGCAATTTTCCTGCATCTGGCACTTCCAATCAACTGTCTCTCAGCTACAAGGCAAATATTTAGTTTAAATGTCTTGGTTGAGAATGTTCATATATAATAATTATTAATAAAATTCTCATGTTTTAATCTCAAGTAAAAAAAAGTGCGTCCATAATAATAGCATTTGCATCGTTTTTATTTAAAGCAAAGTAAAAATTGTTTATTGAATTATTTCATATCTGGCGTCTTATGAACTTTACAAAATTTACTGTTAAAATATTCAACTGGCACTGCTAGTTTATTTTCATACCGAGTGTTGTAATGGTGGTGCTTGCCTTGCGCATATAAGTTCTTTCTAGCATACAATATATTTTCAAGAATATAAAGACTTGGTAAAGTTAATATATTGATTTCTTTAAAAGACCCATAGTTATTCCCTAGTATCCATTCCATATACAGCAAGAATTGCCTGCTTTTGCAAGATAAAGATGGTATCTATATCAGATGCTGGTAACATAAGACAATAGATGCTGAATAACTAACATATTATGTCAACTGCTTTATTTTACGAAAGGCAAATGTTAATATATGCTAGAATTATTAGTTCTCAAATCCAGATACTCTAATATGGGAACAATATGGGAACCCTAATAAGACATGCATATTTGCACTTAAATTTGAACTATCGTGAAATTTAATTCAATCTTCATTTATTATTGTGTGATAATTTTTTGACATATTGATTTTATTGACATTTTGAATTTTCTTTGTATTATTTTATTGTGATTATAGTTTATGTATTTTAATTTAATATGACATTGTTTGTAAATATTGATAGTAATAATAATTGCATAGAATTGTATAATAATGTAATATATTTGTATAATAAGATATATAATGTAAATTTAAGTAATAATGTTTTGTTTCGGGTAATTTATATTTTTGACATGTTGGTGTTTTGGACATCATAGTCTGTAAGCTACATTGTATTTTTTAAAAATAAATAAAATAAATGAATAAATAAAAATAAATAAAATAAATAAATACATTGTTTGGAGCTTTGGGGCAGCTTTTCTATTTGAGGTTGATAGTTATCCAGGCTGACATTCACAAATATCCTACCACTATGTTATTAATGACTGCCATCCTAAGACAAGAATGGGGAACAATGGCTCAAAGTGGCCCAACAAAGCATAGTATCTCTCAGTAGTAATGCCACCATCCTAGTAATGACTGCAGTGGATGTTGCTTTACTTAGTTGTTTAGTTAAGAACAACTAAGCAAGCTACGCTACAAGGGCTTCATCTCGGCCACTGGTCAGCACAGGTCTTATAAATTTTTCCTATAAGTTTTATAGTCAAACACAGGGCACATGTGGTACTAGACTTGTTGCCATTTCATCAATCCTGCACTTATCCTGTTCCTCACATCTTGTCATGTTGGATTGTTGAATCACGATACAAAGACTGGGCCATTTAAGGCTAAATGGGTTTGTTTTTTTCTGCTGATCTTCAATCCAACATTCTCTAATTTTGCCAATTGATTTTTCCTTAGTTCTTAATTGGATTTTTAATTTCCCTAAGCAGTAACCAATATGGCAGAATTAGTTTGTTTGCCTTTGAATAATAATAATGATATGTCGACCAAATAAATTAGTGATGTTTTTAGGATTTTGTGTATGTATGCGAGTTTATTTATTCTACTATAACTTTTAAATGCCTGAACACATTTGGATGATTGATATCCTTACATCATAGCAAGTGACATTGGCTGTAAGTTTTTTAGTGGGCCAGATGTATTTATAAACATTTTATAAAGTGCCTTGTGCAAATATTATATTTACACACAGGTTGTACAAAAATTATTGCGTTGTTGAAGAGGTAAGCTAATTATGTCCATAATTTCCCAAACTAAATGCATGACATCTTTTTTTTATGCAAGTATTATTAATGATTTCATTTTTGAACGTCTTCTAAAATTAATCCATGAATAATACTTGCATAAAAAAAAACATGTTTTGCATTTAGTTCGGCCCAGCAGTCCATAGATATTACTGATTGGCTATCACTTCTGATAGCCAATTAAATATATATTCGCCTGTTGAAGTTTAAAGTATTCAAATAATTTTACAGCGATTATAATCAAATCCAATATTACAAAGTTCAACTGTATCAAAAACAATCACAAAAGACCTCTGCTTGAACTTAAGTACAAAATAAAATTTTACAATGTCATTTGTAGCTGTTTTAATAGCTATCTGAAACGTGTATGAAAAAATTCAAAGTCCTATTTTGCACCCACAACATCCTAAATGCAAAGTAAAATGTGATCATTTTTAGCATTTGTGCATGTTAGTTTTGTTAATAATAGGATCTCAAAACACCTTTGAATTATTGCATTTATTTGTCAGTGGTTGCCTGTCATTAATCAGTCCACTCAGAGAAATTGTCAAATTAATATAATAAAAAATATTGTGCTCAAATGCTAATATAGTGTATTCAAATGCTATTTTGCACCCACAACATCCTAAATGCAAAGAAAAATGTGATCATTTTTAGAATTTGTGCTTGTTAGTTTTGTTAACAATAGGATCTCAAAACACCTTTAAATTATTGCATTTATTTGTCAATGGTTGCCTTTCATTAATCAGTTCACTCACAGCAATTTTCAAAATAATATAATAAAAAATATTGTGGAAAAAACAAAGATAAAAGGAATGTTTTAAAAGTTCATTCATATTGTAAAAATAATGATAAATAAAAATTAGATTTTCATAAATTTTATATTATTCAATAGGGTCCCAAGTTTTAATGGGAGAATAGATCTCAGGTAGAAACCTGTGAGCAGACATGTTTATGAAACTTAATGAGCTTACATCAAAAGTAAAATAAATGGTTGGATGGACTCTCAAGAATATATTTTGTTCTATTATTTTAACTGAGTCATGGGTTTTTCCTTTCATCTGTTCTTTGGTATTAGTCAAAGCTTTACATTTGCAAATAACTTACCGTAAACTCTCCAGTAACTGCATCAAAACCCACATGGACTGTATGTTCAAAATTTGTGGGATAGCTAATATTTGGTTTATCATTGTGTGCTGCACTTTTAGAGCCTTTGATTTTAGCTTTTAAAGTTTTCTTTTTCCTATCACCAGCATCATCAGGTTCTGTAAACATGTAATATTAAAAATGTATGAAGATTTCATGTTTCTAATTATATCAGCTTCCACTACAACAAGTAGTCTTTACAGCAGACTATTGGAATTTACAAACCATTCGATATATCTTACCTTTTGGTAGTGGTCTCATGTCAACGGAAGCTACAGAGTCACCACGGTCAGTGGTTCGGTTGCTGGTGAGGCGCACTGGCGGCGCAGGAGGTTTGTCTTCATCACTCGACATTGTACCCTCTTATAGCCGTTGTGAGTAGGCGAGATTTATCTAAAAATAAGTTCAGTTGATAGTTTATATATAAACAAATATTTATTAGAATTTTACCCATAACAAGAAGGGTCTGCTTGTCTGGGAGTCTCACATAAGAGAAGCAGGCTCGAGTTGATTTCTAACATTGAAAGTTATTAATATCTAAGCAAGTTATTCACTATGACTAGAAGCTTACAAGAAAACATAAAAGAAAACCACATTATTACTCATGGACGCGCCCCGCAAAGGTTTGCGATTGCGACAAAATTAAACTGCTGAAAATTTGTGCAGATCTGTTTCAATTACCTGAATTAACAGCCACTGTAATTTAATAACTACTGGTCAATACACCTGTATCACATTTCATTAAATTGTAACATCTAATAACAATAATATATTGCCGAAATTATTATAAATTACACATTCATTCACGACCACACACGAAACGATAGCATAGCGATGATGACTAGAGCCGCCATTACACCACAGATTAATAAGACCAACGACACCAAAGTATATATTGGTCTCAACTCTGTTGGCAAAAACTAACTAAAATTTTGTAAAATTAGATTTAGAAATGTCAAATTAACATTCCTTATTCTGTTGGCGCCATAGTTTAGTTAATTCACTCTAAAACTATTAAATTTACTACAATTTGCATATTTGCTATTCTGTTGAACCATAATTTAGTCAGATTAGGTGGAAACATAGATAATTTAACCTAAAATTAACCAATATGTAAAATGGTGTCGACTAGAGCTGTAATGTTCTCCGATTAATATACTTTTGCGGATTTTATCATAATCACGGCTTCTTAGTCGAATAAACAATGGAGCATGCAGCTATGTGGTTGGCAGACTTGTGGGTTCTCCGGAAAGAATTGTATTTTTCGGTAATTCAAAAGCATAACTAGAGAAAATAGCTTGTAGGCAAACTTGGATTAATAAAATCTGAACACCTGTAATACCCAGAAGGGTGGCAGATGTGTTTAAAAACCCACTTTTATTAGATAGGCTTCGGACAGTTATGTGCTTTGTTATTTTTTTATATGTAATCACCAGTAGATCCTGTTACTGAACCTAGGCTTTCGAGATTGTGAAGCGACCTGTTGAAGCAGCTGCTCTGCCAAGCACCGTGGCAAAATCATTATTTTTGGGCTTTATCACAGGTTTCGATAGTTTCGAATATAAACAAAGTTTCATAGGTAAAAAGCAGGTATAAAGGACATTTTTTTTACAAATCAACTTGAATTGTGCGCCATCTAACGTAGAGTAGCAGCAAAATGAATTATATTTAGTATTGATAATTTGCTGTTTTAAATTTAGTTTGAAGTAACAGCAGAATGACTTTAAGGAATACTAAAACTAAAATTAGAACTTTTTAATTAGTTAGTATAGTTAGTGAGCGTACAACAGAATTGCTGCCATTCTATGCATGGTTCTATGCCAACAGCTGCAATATCCATATGCCATAGATTCTATCATGGATTCTCGGGGTACAATCCGATTTACGCCAAGAGTACTAACGGTGGTTGGTACAGAATAATAAAATCACGCCTCACGCCTCAGCACTTAAAATATATATATAATATCTTTTAGTTCTGGTGAGGTAGGTGAGACACTTCAAAGGGATGTTAATTTAATGTCATCGGGTCAGGTCAACAATGAAATTACCGATATATTGAGGGTGCTTACCAATTGAAGTTAAATTCGCTATAAACGCTAAAAACGATCACACTTCCAAAAAGTTATTCCACATGGGTCTTGGCGTTATTTTCGCCATAAATGCTATGAGGCTACTGGAACAGTTTGAATTCCCTACATCTAATGTCAAAAGTGACAGCAGTGGAAAATTTAAGTAGCATTCTTAGCATTCTTATCCTAAAGGGAAAAGGGGAGAACAGTTACAAACGATCACAGTGATCACAACCATAGACGCAGAATGTGATCAAAATTATCGAAAATAACGTTCTTAGCGTCAAATGGAATATACCCTGAATGGTGCGAATTTATGTGCCTATAACAAAACAAGATGGTAGTATTAGACCTATAGCAATAGGCTCCACCTATCGTCGCCTCACAGTCAAACGTGGTTGTAGAAAAAAAGGTTGCTTTTTAAGTAATGTTTCAAGCACTAGGTTCGCGGGTGATTTTGAGGCTGCAGTACACTTACTTCGCACATTTCTTTATCAATATTGAGGAGGTGTTCTTTTGAAGGTGGATGTTAATAATGCATTCAATTCTTTAGATAGTGACAAGCTGACCCTTTTGACTTAAGTGAAAGATAAAATTCCAGAATTATACCCTTTTCTTTGGCAATGCTACGGGACACCGTCAAAATGAACATAGCAAAATAACGTATCTTCAATAAAAACTTATATTATCTTCCGTAGGATATCAACAGAGTGATCCTCGGAGACCAGCCATCCACTCAATAATTCTACATCTTCAATAAAAACTTAACGTTTTGTATGTAGATCACGGAACCTTAGGAGGTGATGTGAACACTGTATTGAATTACTTGCGATTACTTATAGATGATTTTCGTCTTATTGGCCTTGAACAAAAATTTTCCAGATGTTAACTTTTTGTTTGTGATACTTATCCAGCAAAATTTTCGATAATTGAACTTAATTGCACCTAATATAAAATTAGTTCAAAAAAGCTCGCTCCGCTTTGGGTTCACCTATTCTTGACGAATCTTTATCATCTTTTGTCTATAATATAGTATGGGGATATTAGAGTGCCATGTTTAGGTAATGGAAAACCACTGAGTACTAAAAAAAACGTTAGGGGGCTTCAAAGGATAAAAAACGTGGAACGGATGCGCAGTACCCCATTGACAGATACAACATATTAGGGATTAAAGATGCAATCTTTTAACGACCGATTTTGATAGTTAAAAAGTTGCGCTCTACTAAAAGGTGGGTAACGACGTTAGAGTAAAATGTTGTACTCCGAGTGCGCTCTAACTGAGGTTCTGAACGGCTCCCTGTACTGTGGTGCTGGATGCCCCGTGCTCACCGTGCGTGCTGGGGACCATTCAGAACCTTGGTTAGAGCGCACTTAGGGTGCGTTTCATTTGAGTGAGATTCGCTAAAAACGCTAAAAACGATCACACTCCCAAAAAGTTTTCCACATGGGTCTTGGCGTTATTTTCGCCTTAAACGCTACATCTAATGTCAAAAGTGACAGAAGTTGCAAGTTTTAGTGGCATTCTTAGCGTTCTTATCCAAAAATGGAACGGGGATGACAGTTACAAACGATCACGTGATCACAACCACAGACGCAGAATGTGATCAAAATTATCGAAATTTACGTTCTTAGCGGTTAATGGAACAGGCCCTTAGAGTGCATCTTTTCACGTTGTCACAACTTGACCGTTCCGAACCTTTGAAGGTTGCAACTTTTTACTATCAAAATCGGTCGTTAAAAGATTGCATCATTGACTGAAATGTCCTCGACATTTATTGATAAGAGAATTATATGCACTCTTTTGTATTTTGCATGTAACGGTAGATATTGCTTTTCAAACATCATAAAACGTCCATATTTTTTTAGTTCCCTGCCAAAAATCTGTATTTGAGGTTATAAAACAACTGGGTCGTTCCGAACCTTGGAGTAAGTAAAACAAACAAACAACTACACTCTGAGGCTTGGAGCGGCCCACGGGCGGGACAGAGCTTGCTACATACTAGTAATCTGTGGTGCAGACCGGAGACTTCGTAAATTTTGCAATCTTTGGTGTGGTGTTCAACGGGGTCGGATCGGAAGATATATTTTATCTGATAGGAGATACACACATAGGATTTATAAATTAAATACTTGTTTAGAGTCGGTCGGCGTTAAAGTGTGTTGTGTGCGTACGTTTCTTCTCTAAATTTGGAGTGATCGTGTTCAAGGATGAAATAAAATAAGGGCTGATTTTGCGAATTGTTGTCATGGATTCTTCTGGGACTACGGTTTGTCTTGTCAATATTACCTACCAATTTATTCCTACTACTTCCTGGTGCATTTAATGTTTTCTAACCATGATAGTCTACAAAAAATAGGTACTGACCATTTATATTATATATTTACTGTAACGATGGAAGATCTGGTAATAATGGAATTTTTTGGTACAATCATTTCCCCTGCCTAGTCAAATTAAACTTTAAAAACCTTAAGACTTCTGATGTAGTAGCTATTCGAAAACTATTCTTCTATATCGGTTTTTGTTTGTCAAGTAATGCGCCTTTAGGAGGCTCTTATATTTTTGGTTTAAAATAATCAAAACAGCAGTTTCAAAACTCAGTATTCTAACTTATTACCTCCAATATTCGAAAGTGGTTTATTACATTAGGAGAAGCCCGTTTTTGTGGTTACCTTGTTGATCTTAAAAAGTTGGATCTCCACCAAACAAAATTTGCAATGGATACTTTTAAGTTGGCTGGCATATGTCAGTGACAAAAGTTTCTGTGAAACTGGCTCAAGGCAGAAATTGTCTACTTTTGTGTTTCCAATATGTTTTGATGACAAAAGTTGTCAATTTTATTTTAGTTAATATGTGGCCTATGATAGTCATGCAGAATTATTACGTATATTTTTCAAAGTAGCCTGTAGGGGTAGGGTGTCAAAAGTATTTTGAAATTGTAACCTGATTTTACACACCAAATGTTATTGTTATATTAAATTCACAATATACATAATAGATGTATATACCGGGTTATTGGGTAATCAACCTATTCCTGCTATTACGTTGTGCGGGAGGTGCCATAATTTTTTAAAAATTTTTTTTGCAGATATTTAAGTATTTGACCACAATCTCACCTAATGGTAAGTGATGATGTGGTCGAAGGGGTTAAACTAGGATTAACATTTGTCATGAAATGAACTTTACTTTATTTACTTAGCATTCCATGGATTCACCATGCAGGTGCCGGGTCCATAGGGTTGCAGAGGAAAAGGGTTCAAGTCAAGGTGCCTGGGACTTACAACCCAGTGAGTAAGGTTAAGGGCCTTTATGTTGGCATCAATGCTGCCTTTCACTGCTTGAGCCTCTGCCCCTGCCCAACCAAATTTGATAAGATCTTACTAATTATTGGTTGTTGGTCTACCATACTAAGATCTTTCAGAAAGTTACTGACACCTGTGTCTAGATATGGTGTTAGTCCTTAGTAATCTTCTATCAAGAAATTTAAATGGCTCAGCTTAAGCAATTGTGGAAACACATTCTCCTCCTATCTTGATAGGATTGTAATAGGTAAATTTGGTATTCTGTCTACCCAGAAACAGACAATGGCATTTACTTTTTTTTGGTTTTGTTCTCAATCCTTTAGTCCATGCACAGAACTCATCCACTTCTCGTCAAAGTTTCTGACATTGTTTTGAGTTATATATGTCAGTATTGCAAAAGCTAAGATGGACTCTGTGTATCTGTTATTGATATTAAATCAATAGCCCCAACTTTTTTCCATGACTAATTAGCTTGCCAATTAAAATATTAATTACTACATTAAATGCTATATTGGTGACAAGCAGCAATCTCGGAACAAACCCACATTGTATTGTCACTGTCTGGAATACCAAATTTACCTCTTACAACCCGGGCCTCTTGATTGGAGGAGAATGTGTTTCCACAATTGAAGCAGATTTATGTTTATTTGCTGACGATACACATATTGGTCTGAGAGACAGAAGTAAATCAAAATTAGATGATAAAATAAATAATGTTATGACCTTATTAAATGAATGGTTTGATGCTAATGGTATACTTTTAAACTCCGATAAAAGCATTATAATGCATTATCAATCGCGGCTAGGCATTTATGGTAATGAAACTTCTGAAGAAAATATATTTTTAGGATACACAATAGACAACACAATTAGTCACAAAGCACATATTGATAAAATTTGTAAGAAAATGGCAAGCGGTAATTACGCTCTCTTTAAACCTAAACCATTGTTAGATAAGAAATCGCTAATATCTGTGTACTATGCATATATACATTCAATAATAAGAAACTCCATTACTGTTTGGGGTAATGCTACAGAGATAATAAGAGTTCTCAAATGTCAAAAACATTCAATAAGAACAATTAATGGACTGAAAAAGCGTAGCCTTGCAAGGGAGCACTTTAAGAAAGACAAAATTATGACAGTTGTTTCTCTTTACATATATAATTGTTTATTAGAAATTCATGAGGATAGGGATATTCCAGAAAAACAGGAAACGGTTTTACCTTACAATTTGCGTAATAACGAAAAGCAAATTATAAAAAATAATGCAATTCGGGTTGTACCAAAAATCAGATTAGCTAAAGTACAGAAACAAGTCGTTATTCAAAAATACTGATGTATAATAAATTACCAAAAAGCTTGACCACCTTAAAATATAGTTTGTTCAAACTAAAACTTAAGAACTTTTTTGAAAACAATCCCTTCTACACATTAAAAGAATATATGTCAATGCAGCTTGTAGAATCTTTGTTCTTAGGACAAATGCAAATGTGTTATCTGTAAATTATTTAACTATATTAAGTGTAAAAAAATTACGATTATAAAAGTTTTATCAATTATTTACATAGACCTAATTAGAATTATTTAAGTAGTTATATGTGTTAAATGTAATTTGAACTTGCCTGTAAAAAAAATTACTGAAGGGCTAATAAAACTTTTTTATATCTTAATTGCTGTAGCTGTACCATTTCAATTTCTTGGTAGGAAGATAGATCACAAAGGACTCACATCTTTAGACGCAGTTGTCGATAGCTTTCTAAAAGAGCTTAGTATAGTAGACCAACAACCAATAAGTAACATTAAAAAAGCTTGGATATACGACAACTACTTAACATCACGTCTGACTTGGCCTTTTCTAGTATACGACATTACAAAATTACTTATAACAAAGCTGGATGTAAACGTCATAAGGACATTGAAGTCATGGTTGGGGCTCGCACTTTCGGCAGACCCATCTACTCTATTTATGGATCAAACTAATTTTGGGATGAAATTAAAGAAACCATCGGAGCTCTATAAACACCTCAGAGTTACCAAAACGCACGTCTTATCAAAATCTCAAGACGATATAGTCGTATCTCTCCCAAAAGACAAAAGTGCCTCCGACCTTGACTCGAGGCTTCAATTCCACAAACAATTTATGATAGGTGCACAGACCAGCAAAGCGGGTTTTGGGTTGGAAAAGAAAATGGAGGATAAAGACGTTGTAAAGTCTTTTCTACAACAAGACGAAAATGATAGCTATAAAGTATATGCAATGAGCTTAGAAATGCAAAGCGAATGGCTAACCATAGGTGAATTTTGTATCCCTTTGGTGTTAAAGTGTTAAGTGTACCTTGATATACAATTGGTCACTTGCCTTATTAAAATTTTATCTAAACGCCTTTCAGATGACCCTCCCAGACCAAAGTAATTTAGTAAGGTGAGGGAAAGCCACTGAAAAGTCTTGCGGTATTTGTCGGGAGGCCATAGGTACAGCAAGGCACTTATTGGTAGAATGCAAGGTGCTCCTTGATAGGGGTCATTATTCCCGTCGCCACAATAGAGTCCTCGAAATCATGCGAGAAGCGGCGAGTCTCTCCGTAGCTAGAGCAAAGAAAGGTTTGACCACAAACAAAGGACACATTGCTTTTGTAAAAGAGGGGTCATCTACAAAATCTAAATCCAAGCCTTACTCCATCTTAGGCGCAGCTCCCGATTGGACTCTTTTGATGGACTCGTATGAAAAACACGACAAAATTCCTGAGGATGTTGGTGTTTCATCTTCCTGACGAGATATATTTCTATACTCAAAAAATCTAAAACGCATAGTACCTATAGAACTTACTGTGCCGTGGGAAACAAACATACCTAAAGAACACACAATAAAAACAAACAAATATTATGATGTAACAAATGAATTAACCAAAAACGGTTATGTGGTTAGTTTATAATTTATATGCTGTAGAAGTTGGAGCAAGGGGTATACCAGTGAAATCCCTGTATAATCTACTTAAAGACCTTGGCCTACCAAGAACAACCGTAACTTCCATCCTAGATTGTGTGTCTAAGGCGGCATTAGTAGGATCTTACCAAATTTGGTTAGGTAGGGGAGGAGGCTCAAACGGTGAAGGGGAGCATTGATATATCATAAAGGGGCCCCTTAACCCTACTCATGGGTTGCAAGTCCCAGGCCCTATAGCCTCTAAGATTTTTAGATCTTACCAAATTTGGTGGTAACAAACATTAAAAAAAACAGTCAGAGTGAGAACCTCCTCCATTTTTGAAGTTGGTTAAAAAAGAAAATAGCCTTAATTTTTTCCTTACTTAAATAATATAGCTAGCTAGTAGAAAGTCTCTCCATGCACTTAACATACAAACCTAAATGATGATTCTTGTGTTTGTGCAGGGAAATATAGAATAATGTAACTTTATATAATTAATATAAAATAATATTAGGTAAACAACAGCCTCCGTTGGGTGCCGGGCTGGAATATCACCCTCCCATTGCTACCTGTGGGTGTCGTAAGAGGCGACTCAAGATAAAATACCGGAATGTGGGCAGCAGCACCTACTGAGGAACTGATATCTTAAACTGCGATCCCCAAGATGCCTGCCAAGTGTGGGGGTTATGGCAAACCCCCCCTTAATGGGAGAAGCTGTGTTCAGCAGTGGCGAATCTGGCTGATACAGAAAACAACAGCATCTATAAACAGAAGTTATGGCATGGTACCAACCATTAGAAAAAATTACACCCTCCTACCATGTGTCCAAAGGCTTACCATAAAACACCACTCATCCATCAGGGCTGAAAAAGAATAATAAGAAGTTTTTTTTTGTTTTTTTAATTGGTTCAGATACATTTCGTCATAATTGACGAACTGCACTGCGCCCATCACTCCGAGACATGCAGTTTTTAATCTCATGTGCCAGTATATTCTTACTTGCTCTCAAGGACTGCAACTGTTAGGTGCTTGGCGACAGATTTTCAGCTTAACGTACCTTACCTGTTCATTCTTATGTAAGCAATTTTTCGTACTTAAGAGGCATTTTACATTTTAATGCGGTATACGAAGATTTTAAGCGCTTAATTTACTATCATAGGAAATATCTACAAGTTGTTTAATAATTGATAAAAATAGAATAATCTGTTCTCTTTTCAGTTAATGTACCAGATTTACAAGCATAACATTAATTATTTTGTAGTGACCAATCTCCCGCACCTTGTTTTACGAATTAAAGTAAACATAGCCAACTTCAGAGTTCTATCTCTTGTATAAAGATTCATCAAATTAACTAAAAAAAAAACTGTGCATCAGGCATATAATCCTGTTGACAAATAGTGTACTAGAATATCGATAATTAATCGTCATTGTAGAAAAAAAAATAAAGATCTTGCGCCAATTTCCATGAATTATATCAGCAGTTTACCACGATATATTGCGTTTAATAAAGTGTAATTCCAAACAAATATTATATGAAAAGAAAGTTCATTCTTTAATTAATCTGATCTTTAATAAATTGTGCTATTAACTCTGTTTTGTTAGACAAGAAAAAATATTTAACATAACTCGAAATGCTCATAAATTGAAATGTACAAGCGCGAGGCGATCAGTACCGCGCGAGCGCTCATCGAGGTAGGACCTGCGTTCGTTTTGCTTTGCTCTGACGTCTCGTACGCGGAACGCTTAGACGCAAGTTTATAGTGCGACCACAGAGTTTTGATCATGTCTTTATTTTTTTAAGTAACAAACTATACTTTATTTTTGTTGTCCATAATATAATTATTGTTGTCTTGTTAAGTAACTACATCTTTAGTTTCTGTTCATCCATTGTGTTAAAAAAAGGAAACGTCACAATTATGCAGTCTTATACAGCGTTATTGGAAAAATGCTAACAACCTCAGAGGGTTGACTTCTTCTTTTTGGTCTGCTAGTTTTTATATTATTCTAGTTTAAATTAGTAACTCACTATAACTTTGTTTTAGAAGGATAAGATGACAGGCGGATAATTGATTTCCAATATTTTTGGATTCAGTTAATGCCTATAAGTGAACACAGCGATAACTTCAGCAGGAAATTAAACTACCTTCCTAATTTGTACAAAACGGCCTCCCGGCTTTTCCATCATTTGTACAAACCGGGATACCAGTTAGCGGTCGATAGTCGTATTTACAAATTTACCATAAAATCTGCGTAAGTGTTTTCTGCGTAAGTTTAAGTTTTGAAGCAGTGATGGCTCAGTGGCATTGGCTATGGACTGCCGCGCAGCAGGTCCATGGTTCGAATCCCACCCAGAGCTTGAGCTTCACCGCATGGTGGAAGGGCATTTTGCGAATGCCCGCCTGGCTAGCGACCACCCTCTAGTAGAAAATCTGTCGCCAAGCACCTAACGGTGAGTTCCGGCAGCAGTCCTTGAGAGCCAGTGAAATAACAGACAAAAATGAGACTTAACAGGTATGTCTCAAGGTGATGGGCGCAGTGCAGTTCGTCACTTGTGATTAAATGCACCGGCAGAGGATACCGCTTAACATCAGGTGGGCCTCGCGCTTGTTCCATCACAATGACATAAAAAAATAAATAAAAAAAAGTCCGAATTTCATAATCCAAATGGTTTTCAAAAGGATGCATCCTTGCCCATACAAGAAAGAATCCATACTTTTCTGAGATAACGGAAGTATTTTGAATATTTTGATGAAATCTGAAACCAGCACAAATTACAATTTGGCCCCAAAATATTACCTCATTTCATATTAATCTCGTAACTACGTCAACAGTTATAAACCTAGTAAAACGCAATTTTGCATATGTATAAGTCATTTTTCGCTCGATACATTTTGCAACGCAAACACTTACCGATGCAAATTTGCGTATTAAATAATCTCGTAACTAATTTTAAACTTCTAAACCAAAAAATCTGAAATAATACAAGTGTATAAATTATATGTAAATAATAATATCAAAGAAGGACCAAAGCCGTAGGTGTTATAGTTTTTCAGAAAAAAATATTGCTCTCCAATACAGTTTTCCCGCCAAAGTTCTTAAAACAATTGGGTTATTTTAATGTTGTTACTTTAAAATATTTGGCGTAGAAATCTGTAACAATTCATGGCTAAAGAACAATATTAAATTATCATATTAAAAGAAGAATCAAAGTTCTAGGTGAGTCTAGTTACGAAAAAATAAAAATAGCAATTAAATTACTATTTCCCACCATTTTTGTCGTGTGTTCAAACCCCATTTCCAGTATTTTTTTCTATAAAAAGGTGTATTATCATTTATTTTCTATAGAGGAAATAGTGAGCATAAGAGTATATAGTGAGGATTGCATTGGTACCAAGAAGTATATATGTTGATTATAGATTGCATCAAAGATATTCGATTTAAAAACAAAAAAACCTCAAAATGTGTAAATATTACTAGCAAGTGTAATATTACATTTCGCTGTTTGGGCTACTCAAACTAAATGGATGAAAATGTTATTTTTTTAAAAGTATAGGTGATATATTGTGGTATGGGAATATGAGGGTGACATGTTTAAGTAATGGAAAACCAAAAACGTCATGGGACGTTTGTGGTTGGTACTGAGTTGTTTTCCGGATGCACAGAAAAATAAACCTCAGTCCTATGCATGGTCATTATGGCAGACAGTGTTAACGACTGGATATAGATACTGTGTAGAGTGTGAACGAGGAAAATAGCAATTTTTGGAAAATTTTAAAGAAAGAACTTTTAGTCCGCAGCTTTTAATCAATGCCGTTACGTCAAATATTTATATAATTTTAAGCCGTATAATTATTTAATTATTAAAGTTTATTGTTACAATAAATGATTCAAACATATCTATTTTTTATTCATCAAGGATGAAATGAAAATATACGATTCACGATGTAGGTTGACTATTTAATGTACATGCCTACTTCTTTTCTATAACATTAGCAAGTAATCGACAAGAAATTGATTATTTACTCATGCCAATCACACAATTTTTAAATTCGCAACTTACATTTCTTTATTAATGAGTGCTAGTACCAAAATATGTTACTCACAGTCACGCTATTCCGTCGTCACTTCTTTCGCTTGTGTATGCGATGCGCTGGCATTTACCTAAACTTCAGTAGCGTGATTTTGTGAAATGGCTCTTAACATAACTTAATTAATCTACTTACAGGAAAATAATGCGCAGCATCGAGATGTTGCAGCGAAAAAAAATCCTTTTGATGACTTAAGCCGTGAAGAACTTGTTGTTAAATGCAAGGGATTACTTGCATTAGCCCAAAAAGCAAAACAAGCCAAGCTTGGTAACCCTATTTTTAACAAATCTATAATATGCAGTACAAAAAAAAATTGTCTCTAATGTGGTAACTAAACAATTTTAAACGGTTTAAATCGCGTATTATATAAATAATATATAGCGTAATATATATATCATTATTTTTGTCTCGACGTTTCAAACACTATGCAGTGTTCGTGGTCCCTAGGTGACGTTTAAATTTGTTTAATTACTATGTGTTATAATCGCGAAAACCTAAGACAACATTGTCTCTAATATTCTTGAATTTGTGAACATTTCTTAATAAACCCAATTATTTTTACAGAAATACAAAATGAAGTAGAAAGTTACAAAATTTTGCTAGAAACGGCTGAATCAGAGAAGAAACAGAGCATAGAAAAATACAATACTCTTCAAGAACTCGTTGATTCTCTGACTGAGCAGAAACTTAACTTCATTACAGAAGTAGACTCAGCACATCACAAAATTAAAGTACTAAATATACAATGTAATAATTATGAGTCTGAAATTAACAAGTTTAAAGCTGATTTGATCATCAAAGATCAGAATATATCAGATGCAAACACAAAGTTATCAAGCCTTGATAGTGAGGTAACCTCTCTCAAGCGACAAAACAATCGTCTTTTGGAAGAAAATGAACATTTGCTTAATCAGCTGACTGAAATTGAAGCCAGGACTGCAGAGTTTAATAATATTGGGTTGCAACAAAGGGAGCAACTAGAGATATTGGAACAAAGTGTTCAGTCAGGTATGGTAATTGTGATTAAATTGATTTTCTCGGTGTATGTTGGTCTATCATGTTGCAGCCTCTGCAGAAGTGATACTAGTTAGTTATATGTGAGTTGGGATTTGCCCAGTGCTGAAATCTATCATATTACGAGTATTGTCATTCATTTGCTTTTTGCTGTTCTTTGATTGCAGGTGAAACTATTTTTTATATATTTATTTGACATAACGTCAGCCGTAATGACTGCGTGCGGTATTTGCCATAGATGTAGATTAATTATTTCCTCTTCAAGAGCGTTGTATAGTTTTCGTGCTGTATGCGATTCGATATGGTGGCGTTTCTGTACAAACACTTAAACCATAGTATAAAGATTGGTAAGTAAGTTATCTTCATACAAACGCACCTCACGCGGCTTATATGTGTGCGCCATAGTATCTATGCGTCGCGCACGCACACTCTAACAAAATCTCGACCCGTTTCTCAGTGCGCCAGCCGGGGCTAACACCGCTCAAAGTTTGAGCGTCACGGCTTTTCGGCACCTCTAAATAAATTTAAAATGTGTGATAATCGCAGGAGAACTGCTGTGTGTTTGGCTGTTTAAACAATTCATCTACTTCAGAGTTGTTTCTGTTCAGATTACCTACTGAACAGGAAAGGTAAGCAAGTCACTTATTCTAGCATACCTTTAATTTTTACTTGATGATGAGTGAGATACCTATAGATTTTAATAGGTAGTTTTCTATCAGACAGACGAAGTAGGCAGGCCTACTTTCCCACTAGAATGTATTACCTAGGTATTTTTGATCTGTCAATTGATATGCCGCTATTGCTTTGTTTACGTTTAGTCATGCCGATTTCTCAGTGTTGTAGGTAGGTATAGGAACTAAATACTTACAGTTATAAAATCGTAATTGTGAATCAGATATATAGAGCAAAAGTCGAATCGTAACCATTCGTAACAACAACAAATATTAATTATAGTCTAAGAGACAGGCGTTAGTTTTTAAGGTTGTTTTACGATGTTTTTTAATCACTTTATTCTACTTCTTATGCTAGATACTAATGTTTCGAAATATCATTACAAGCACTATCGCGTGGTAAGAGAAAATCATATTTTGAATTGTATAATATATATAATAATAAATATTTTGAACCCACACAACATAAGTAAAAAATACAACTTCCCGGCCCTTGCCAATTTCTAGGCACTGAATTAAAGTTTTGCTAAAAGTGACAACCCTGAGACAGGCAAGTGTGGTAGGTAATTATATCTCGGATTGAGCCGGAGATGGGCTACTTCCTCACTCTTTCTACTATGCCTAAACGCCAACACCATCACCGGGCGCCTTCTTAAGCTGTTTGAGTGCTAATCTCGTATAGGGGGATGAGTGCTGTTTTCGGTATTATAGTAGTATAAGGTCGGGTCGTTTTAGATTTCTTGTTCTGGAGCTGCGCTGACAGCGGGTTTTCATGTAGAGGTCCATAAAACCTCACAAGCTCTCTCAGTATCTCCGGTTTTGATGATATGTTTGATTCTACAACCGTCGATCTTCAGCTTCGTAATTTGGGTTTCACCTATAGGCTAAGTTTTTGCGAACACTTTTGTTGAACACATTGTTAAACCTCGATTGCAACCATGGTTCGATTGGCTGTCGCACCTGGTTTTTACTTAATTGATCACAGAGACATTATATTACCATGAGCCGAACACATTGCCAAAAAACTCGATCTCGTTTTTGGTTGAATCATTGGGGCATAACCACGTCCACTTCCTGGATGGTAGTTTCTCGAAGAAGGAGTTTATCGCAGGCCTGGATAGAAATACAAGAAATTGGCTATAGCGAATAATAGTAAAGCTTTATTTTACGGGGTCCATGCATTAAATAATTAGGTAGTGGATAATTAAAACAAATAATAATGAAACTAATTACAAAATAGAATTTATTATTTGAAACCAAATTCATCTAAGTGTAATAAATGTAATTAATTTATAGGTTAATAAGTTACCAATTGTTATCGTTTAAGTTATACTAGGCTGTAGCAAATACCGTAAACAAATTTTGAGTATCAGGAATGCAACCCTGTTTGATACACTTTCAACTTTTTTAACGTTGTTAACAAGGGACTTCTGGATGAGGAACCCTTAAAATTGTGGTGACTCTCCCGGTAGAATAATAAGTTACCGGTGTGAAGTCTGACGATATCCTGTCCCTGTCTTCGGACTTTCGATAATCCCATGACTTCCCAGCGTAACTTGTCCAGTTCTTCCTCCAGCTCGACAATAATTCAAACTGAGCTATAAATGTAATGTATTACGAAGTTTTTTTTCGAAAAAGGGGGTTTTTACATTTAATACTGTTTTGCGTTTATAGATGAAGACTTGAAAACAAAAGTTGAAGAACTAAGCAGTATAATCACTGAATTGGAGAATGAATTACAGGCTATGAAAGAAACTAAACTAAAAGAAAATAAAGATAATGAATCCAAAATCCAAGAAATTACCCAATTATATGAAACAGAAAAATCAAAAAAGGAAAAAGCAAATATTAAATTAAAGAGCTATAAGGATAAAATCCTGAAATGTGCTGCATGTATCAATCAACTGAAGAACTCACGATTTATCTTAACCAAGACTGTAAAAGAATATTCTGATAATATTCCTAAGTGGCAAAATGATATAATCAAAGCATCAAAAGTGTTAGATGACCAAGTAAACAAATTAAATAATGAAAATTCATCTTTGAAAGAACAAGTTCATGATTTAGAAAAACAGCTTGGTGAAGCAAGAGAAACATTTAATAATGCTACTAGTATTGTAGTAGATCAATCTGATATTGATAAATTTTATAAAGAAAAAGAGTTATTTGAAACTAAAATAAATGAAATACAGCAACAGCATGATGAAATTTTGTCTAATAAAATCAGCCTAGAACAAGAGCTTAGTGCTCTTAAATTAATAAATAAACAATTTACTGACGTTGATATGCCTGCCTTATATAAAGAAAATACAATATTGAAACAAGAAATAAATGAACATATTCACAAAATCAATCAATTAAATCAATCTAATACAGAAATGACTAAAGCTTTAGAAGAGATGAAGACTAATAATAAGAGCCTAAACGAATCATTAATAAATAAAATTCATAACAATGACTCTATTGAAACTTTAAACTTCCAAATTAAAGCATTGGAAAGTGAAAAAGCGACACTTGTAAAGGAAAAGCTCAATGCACGGGAAAATGTAATTGAATTAGAAAATACAAATAAAATATTAGCTGAACAAAATGCTAAATTGAATGTGGATAATCAAGCAATTAAAAAAGACTTTGAAAGAGTAACACATGAAAAACTGGTTTTAGAAAACAACCATAAAACCGAAAAAGAAGGTGAAATAAACATACTGAAGTGTAAAATAATGGCACAACAAGAACAGTTTGAACTGTTAAAAAAAGAGTATGATGACATACAAGACTTAAATAATTTGCTAAAAGAAGAAGTAGACACACTTAAACTATCTTTGGAACAACCTAAAGATGACTCCGAAAATTTGTCTGATATTAATGTATCATTGCAAGCTGACATTGTCAAGCTTGAGACAAAATTAGCTGCTTATAAACAGGAAAATTCCTCTCTCCTAGCTGAAATTAAAGAATCTCGCAACAAAACAAAAGAATTTGACACAGTTTTAGCCGACTTTGAAGAAAACAAATCTAAACTACAAAACTTTAAGAGTGAAAATGCAGAATTGTTGAATGAAATGAAAGAAATTAATCAAGTATTGAAAGAACGTGGAGAATCAATATCGAAGCAACAAAAGGCTATAGCAGAAATGGAAAGGCTCATCGAAACACTTGAAAAGGACAGAGATAATGCAAAAGAAGAGAAAGCAGAAGTAGTGAAAAAAATTGAATCCCTTGAAAGAGATTTGAAAAAAGCTGAGCAAAAAACAAATGAAAATAGTGGAATCATCGAGAAGATTATTTCTGAACGAGACCAAGCTCAGAAACGGTTGATTGAAAACGAAAGTATAATATCCTCCTTGAGAGAAGAAATAGAGAAACTGAAACAAAACGCCCCTACTTCTGGTAATACCTATAGTCTGGCCGCCGAGAGAATGCGTTTGACAATACATATTCGTATTGCCATTGTAGCTTGTAATATGGAGATAATATAAAAAAAAATTATTTTTATACATTTAAATGCCCGACAGACACAATATTACGTAATCAGATTGTTACTTTGAGCTGGGAAAACAATACTGATAAAAAGAATTGTCAAACGCGTTCTCTCAGCGGCCGCACTGAATTATTTTTTTGTACTTGGTAGGTTTGCTGTTGACCACTATCTCACTTGATGGTAAGTGATAATGTGGTCGAAGATGTTGTTCAGGTTAACCTAGAATTACTGGCTCTCAAGGACAGCTGCCGGAACACACCGTTAAGTGCTTGACGACAAATTTTTGTCTTGAGGGTGATAGCTAGCCAGGCGGGCATTCGCAAAATGCCCTTCCACCATGCTAGTACTAAGACGATAACCGGGACTGATGGCTTAACGTGCCCCCCGAAGCACGGAAGCACTCAGTAGTAATGTCACTAGCGGTCACCCATCCAACTCATGACCGCGGCGGACGTTGTTTAACTTTACCGATCGGTTAAGAACAGCAAAGCAAACTTCCTTACGAGCGCTTCAAAAATTAAAAAACGTATATTAATTTTTGAATTATGTTTGGTTAAGTTTTAACTTAACACTCCGTTACACGTGGTCTTATTTATCACGTCATTAAATGCGCGGGGCACCACTCTGCCCCTTTTTTAAATGAAGATTACTTATATAATAGAATATAAATGTAAAATATTATAAGTGTTTTCAAAATCAGTGTTTATTAATGCTTAGAACACAAAGAAAGTTACTTATTTTTCGCAAAATATATAAAAAATACAACAATGTATAGTACCTCACACATTCACTTGTAGTGTTATTTTGGTTGAATGATCGCTTTTTTCTATACAAAATATAGGAAATAAGGGAACTTTAGTATGACTAATGTGTTGATAAAAAATAAACCCGTGCACTGTGTTGTTACTGAGTCACTAACAAATACATCTGGGTATAGGGGACAGCTATTTAAGAAGACGACATTTTGGGTTCATTTATTTTGAAATAACAAGCAAATAATTATACTTGGGGCACACTTGTGCCCCGCGCGTGTAACGGAGTGTTAACCCAAGTCTTTTTCAGTTGGACATTTTGTCATTGATATTAATAGTATTGATATTCCTTACAGCGGAATTGCCTAATGAAGACAATATGTCAACATCAACTATTTCAAAGGCAGAGGAATGTTCAAGAATGAAGGATTTGGATGAGACTTTTGAAGAAAAGTAAGTGTACTGTTGAATGCTGAATACCTATCCATTTCGCGGAAACCCTATATATTTTAACCTATTTTAGTTGATAGTTATTTATACCTGATATTTTACTCCCGGGTTGTATTTTCCAGAAGACAGTAGTTAAGTAACTCAGTGAGATCCTTCGCGGTTCGCACAATAAATGTTGAAGCAAAGTGCTTTGTGCGTTTCTTTGGAATTTCGATTTTAAAACGGCGTCTTTTTGGCGAGGTTTTCCTTGTTTGGCGGTAGAACGAAAATATATTAGATCGTGCACTTCCATTGCGCAGTCTCCAAAATATATCCGGCAAAAGTTAGATAGTTCATTGTTGTATTTTGAAGCAGTGATGGCTCAGTGGCATTGGCTATGGACTGCCGCACAGCAGGTCCATGGTTTGAATCCCGCCGCGGGCTTGAGCTTCTCCGCATGGTGGAAGGGCATTTTGCGAATGCCCGCCTGGCTTAGCGACCGCCCTCAAGTAGAAAATCTGTCGCCAAGCATCTAACGGTGTGTTCCGACAGTAGTCCTTGAGAGCCAGTGAAATTACAGGCACATGGGACTTATCAACTATGTCTCAAAATGACGGGCGCTATGCAATTCGTGACTTGTGACGAAATGCATCTGTTATAGGCAGAGGTTAGTCCGCTTAACATCAAGTGGGCCTTGAGCTTGTTCCATCACAATAACATTAAAAAAATAATGTTAACAATTTATTGTGGCAAATGTCCCAGATTTTAGAGTTTTATCTTAGCAAGCCTGCAAAACTAATTAAGGGTGCCTGGCTGCCTTTGTGGTGCCGAGCTGCACGTGGGGGGGGGAGGGGCTGCCCGTGAGTTGCCGGGCTATCCGTGGGGGGCTGGGGTGCACGTGGGGTGCCGGGCTGTCCGTGGGGTTAGAACTGTTCTAACAAAAAAGGAATAATTGAAATCGGACTGCGCGTTAATAAATTACAATTACAACTAAGTGTACATTTTGACTTTCATCACCTTTCCCGAGGGAACCGTGCTGAATTTCTGCATAAAAAGTATACAATAACCTTCTTCGTAGTATGAACTCAAATCGCATTAAGTTTCATTGAATTCCATTCAGCAGTTTTGGAGTGATGCGCGGCCGGGATACAGACAGACAGGCAGAAATAAAAAAAATGTTTTGGCATCAGTGTCAGCTACAGAAAGCTCTCAATTTTTTTTTCTTAATATATGCCATGTACAGATTTCGATCAGTTTTATTATAAGTATAGATATAGATTGGGTGACCCTATATAGGTGCTTGTAGATGGGCACCAAGATCAATCAGAAAAAAATCTATTACAGAAGTCGAGAACATGTATGCTTCTGAATGGTTTTTTGGGCACTGGCCACATACACTAATATTATTTGTAATGTCATTAGCGCCAAAAACAATGGAAAATACAATATTACTTTTCTTCACGCTTATATTACCCGAAGGGGTGGTGTCTTAACATCCACGTTTCGCGAGTTTTTTTTTGTTTCCGTGCAATAGATTATGATCAGCTACCGGGAGACTAAGATAAATAAAAAAAACGGAGGGAGCACAGCCCGCGATGCAAGTGAAGCAAAAAGAAACATATTGTTACCATATCGTCCCTTTCACGCTTCACAGATTTGCCATACATTTGAAAGGAACAGTATGAAAGGAGCATGGTTTTATTTTGTCGTGCGCCGTGCTTCATCTGAATTTATTTATTTATCTGAACCGGGAACATTTACAATTTTTGTGGTTTGTATTTACAAATATTATCGTTATTTTTCATTTGGGTATCCTTAGCGTGAGTATGGATCGTATTTGTTGGGCTGTTAGTTGTTTTACAATAGTTTGTGCTCTATGTAATCATTATTAATCACAAACCAAATTTGACGCTTGTGCGTCATAGATACCATTTTACGATATCGTGAAAATAAAAATAGTAAAAATCCTTACACTTATAAGGAAAATCACATGTTCAAACTTTTTATGACCTTAATTTTTGTTTTATTATTATTTGTTGGATTTTTGCTGTAACGTAACACACATATTAGGTGATAATTGCAACAGATACGGTTACCAAAGAAGCACTCTTTTACATGTAGTCGTATGGTAATCGGAAGGCGGTCCGGCATGGGCTTAGTAATAAAGTTCCTTTTTCTATTTAAGAAACAAAAAAATATGCGCCAACGGTTAGGTTTTCCCCCCGTGGATAGCCAGGCTCGAATTGTACCCCTCATATCTTCCCGTGGGAGTCAATATTGGACAAGTATGACGTATACTATCTTTTTCATTACTCCATGACATTAAAAAAATAATTAAATGTTGTGCCTGTAACTATAGATTATTAGAGTATGTTTTTAATGTCTATGTTATGTTTTACTCGCGTAATGGATAATCCATGTTAATGATAAAAACTTAACAAACACAACCAAAGTTAATTATAGATAAGAGAATAGATGTAATCTTTGGTTATAGATACACGAAATTAAGGATATTCGCCTTAAAACTAAAGAAAAAATTAAATGAAACAACTGTTTTGCTGCAAAACACAGAACAAGACAAAGCTAAGCTGGAAAAAATGCTTAGCGATCATGGACAGACTGAACACAAAACTGCTGTGATTCAAGAACCATTTTCAGCTGAAGGTGCCGAAAACTCAAGTCTTATTGAACTGCAAACAAAAGTTAAGTCTTTGACTGCAATAGAGGAAAAAATGTCTGCTGAACTGGAAAAAGTAAAAGGTAAGAATAAAACCTAATAGTACTTTGATGTTTATACGAGTATATATGGTTAGTTAACCGCATAGTGGTTGAGTGTTTTGAGAACGCTCGCTTGGCCAGCTACCATCCTCAAATAGAAAAACTGTCGCCGAGCACCTAACGCTGTATTCCGGTAGCAGTCCTTGAGAAACGGTAAATTACAGGCATATGAGAGACTTAACAACTGTATGTCTTGGGAGTTGGGCGCAGTGCAGTATGTCACTTGTGGCTTTAGTTATGTTATGCCTGTTTACCATCATCAACCTAATTATCACTTACCAACCTGTGCATGGTGGCCAAAGGCTAAAACGATAAAAAAACCTTATAAACTAGCACTCTTTTTTTTGAGCGTGTAATCAATAACGTATACTAAGTTATACCCGAGTTGAACAGTCTATTTTCATACCCAATGCTAGGAAACAACCACAACATGTTCAAAAATAAATAATATAAATAAAACTTTTGTTTGTTTTTGGATTATAGGGTTTAAATATTAAATTCATCAATTGGACCTAGTTATGCAAACAGGAACCAATCCACACAATGACAGTTTTGACTATGGGGCATGGATCTTGTTAGTTTATTGTACAACTGCTGTTATGTTGGTTGATAACTTTGTCATAGAAATCTTTTGTTCTGTCAAAATTGCCAGATCATTTTGATATTTACAGTGTCGTTAGAAGGTTCATTTTTGAAAGCTTCTGTGTCCTTATCTCGATTTTGGCATGTGTGTGGATTGGTTCCTGTTTGCATAACTAGGTCCAATTATGCTATTTAAATTAAATTGGCATTCCAGTAGTCCGAGTCAATCCCAGACATAATAGAAGTTGTATTACTAGGTCACAGTAGTGTTCAAGTCTAGCTTCAAATTGTGGAAATATTAAAAATTCTATAGAGATTAAGTTAGAATATTTATGTGAATATTATAATATAACAAGGAATTGAATTCACCTCGCGCATTTCAAGTTATATCCTTTTTCCTGACTTGCTTTCCAGTCATGGGTCACGAGTACTTGTATTGAATCTTGAGGAAGCGAAGAAATCTAGAATTAAACCATGAGTGAAGCGAGTGGAAGAGTGAAGTATATCATATAATATAATACTTTCCGGGCTTGTAAAGTAAAAAATAAGTAGTGTATGTTTCGAAATATTAGCCTAAGTGGAAAAAGAAGGGTCGTGGAATAAACGTATAACCATATTTCCTTTAAAGTGCTCTCTATTGTCATTCACTAATAGCTCAAACGCGGACTGGTACTTCTCACTATAGTAATATTTTTTTCTAGCTGAATTGAACGCAAAGACTCAAGAGCTAGCTTCAGAAGTAGAAGGACATAAAGCAACAAAGGACAGTTTAGAAAAAGCTCGTCGTGACGTTAAGAAGAAAAGCGTGCTGAGTCTCGAAATGGAAGACTATGAAAGGTCTCTCAAAGAGTTGACTACTAAGATGGAGGAGAAGAAGAAAAAGATGGTTCAAGTAAATGTTATTTTCTTATTTATGATCCTACTCCGTGTTAGAACTAGGTTCAGTTTTTTGTTAGTAAAAAAATTCGACCATTTCTTTTACTGATATTATTGCTCACATAATATGTAAGCAATAATACATTATATTCACCCACAAATCCCATAATACACAATACTGGTAACCATTGACAAGACTTGCTTAGATTGCCTATTACCATGTCATTGAGGTATAGGCATTTTAGTAAATACTTTTTTCATTTATTTGAATGTAATTTACTTGGTTGACTTTGATGAAATTTATATAATAGATATAGGAGTATAACCAAACAAAAAAAAAACAATTCATAATTAGGTGAGACCGGAGTAATCGCGTAACAAACATACAAAATGAAACATAGAGTCGAATTGAGAAATTCCTCCCTTTTGAAGTCTTGTTACATTTTGATTGATTAACTTGAGATAAACGTAACAGAGTTTATTTTGCTGATGCGTTTACAATTATGTTGTTTTCCAAAATTAATTGAAATGCTATCTATGAAATCTAAATAAATGTTTATATCTTGTTAGAACAAATATGAGATCTCAGAAGTATCAAGTAATGTTGTTCGCACACTTATTTGTTTTATATTCACCTGTGTTTGTAGATGGAATCTACAATTGACACCCAAGAGGGTACAATCACAGCAATGAAAACGCAAATCAAACTACTAGAGGAACAAATCAAGACAGAAGAAACACAGAACCGACTAACTAAGGAGGAGTTACAACACGCCATAGAAGAAGGGAAAGACAAAGACAACGTTATTCAAGCCAAAAATGCGATCATAATCAAATTAGAACAAGATTTAGAAGATGAAAAGAGAAAGAACGAAGAAACTGATTTAGAAATGACTGCTTTGATCAGCGACAAAGAAAAAGTAATCATGAGTCTAGGAGAAGAGAAATCAGAATTGAATAACAAAGTGAAGAGATTGGAGTTCAAATGCTCCGAGCTCAATGAAAAGTTGAAAATAATCAACATGGAATTGGCTGATTTGAAAACGGAATACACTAGTTACAAGGTAGAGTAAATTTAATATACAATTAAATATTTCATATTTACAGCCTTTGAACACTATTGAGGACAATTTAGTTATTATATATATATGAGTATAAAATGGGATGTGAAATTTTTAGGTTTTAAATATTTAAACCTCAATGATGAACCTAGAAATCTTCCACCCCTTTTTAAACATATACTTTATGTATCTCTAGAAAAGCGGGTGATATCTTCAACAAAAAATGTCCTTGACAAACTATTGCATTAGGCAGGTTGTGGGTCGATTCGTGTGATTTATTTTTTGATCAATATTATAAGGTCTTGGATGATGAATTCATATAAATTTCATTAATTTTGTTGTGTCCTTTGTGAGTTATTTTCAATAAAACAAATGAGTGATGAGAATAAAGTTCAAACTATTCAGACATTTTTACAGCTGATAAGATACCGCTTTGACCACTATCTCATCTGTGGGTAATCGATGATGTGGTCGAGGATGGTAAACGCACTAGGCTTGGAATTCCTAGCTCTCAAGGACTGCTGCCGGAACACGCCTCATATAGAAAATCTGTCATTAAGCACTTAACAGTGTTCAGTAAGTAATTATGAAATTAGATAGATAGATAGATAGAAACACTTTATTTGCATACCTTAAAAAACATTACAATGAAAATTAACACACAAATTATGTATACAAAAGGCGGTCTTATTGCTTAAAGCAATTTCTTCCAGACAACCGAAAAGAAAGGATTTACAAAAATTAGCCAGGTTGGCAGTTTACTACGCAAACATTACTTAAAAATAAAAACAAATTATATATTCACGAAGTATTATTCAAATAAATACATATCTTAAAATATATACCTATAATAAACATTACTTACATACATTTTAATATATATACATAATAAATACCTACTTATATACCTACATACATACACTGATATAAATATATACATACATGTATCCAAATACTATTTACACAAATATAATGAGTAATAACCAGAGAAATATTTTAGCTTAGAGTGGACATGTAAAATTCTTTGACTCTATTTTTGAAAATATATAGTGACTGAGATTTTCGAATCGATACTGGCAGACTGTTCCAAAGTCGAACAGCCTGCACTGAGAATGAATTATCATAGAAAGATGTACTATGTGACGGTATTTTGAGTAGAAGATTTTCTGATGACCTCAATGACAAGGCATGAGCCGAGTCAAGAAACTCAAAGCGTTCCTTGAGATAGCGCGGAGAATAAGGATTAAATAATATATTGGAGAGTAGGGAAAGAATATGTGTATTCCGGCGAAGGCGAATGGGAAGCCACTTGAGTTTATGACGAAATTTAGAAACGTGGTCATATTTGCGTAAACCAAATATGAACCGGATTGAGAAGTTTTGGAGACGCTCAAGTCTGTTTAGCTGGTCCTACCTAAGATCAAGGTAACAAACATCGGCATAGTCTAAAATAGGAAGTAGAAGAGATTGAGCAAGCGCAACTTTGGTAGCAGTGGGAAGAAAATTACGAAGCCGTTTCAAAGAACCTGCCGAAGCAAACATTTTACGACTAATTGCTTCTAACTGAGGGCCCCATGACAAGGATTGGTCAATTATTATCCCAAGATTTTTTACTTGTTTGCTATAAGGTATGACTAGACCGTCAAAAACTATTGGAGGCAGTGTATCCCAGTCCAATTTAGCCAACATTCGGGAGCTGCCTACGACAATAACTTGAGTTTTGTTCGGATTAACCCTTAAACCAAAATTATTGCTCCAATCTGCTATCTGTTTTAAATCTCTATTGGTTGTTTCTATAGCGTCTGAAATTTTGTCATGAGATGCTTGTGAATAAATCTGTAAATCATCTGCATAAAGGTGGTAAGACGAAGTGATATCTTTAGAAATTGAGTTTATGAATGCAGCAAAAAGAAGAGGAGATAAAACACCACCCTGCGGAACCCCGGCTTTCGTGTCACACCATGAAGAACATGAATCTTCAAGGCGAACCCTCTGTCGACGTCCAAACAGGTAACTGTGAAAAAAGTCAATAACGGTAGGAGATATATTAATAGAGCGCAGAAGACTCAGGAGAATATCAAAATCAACGGTATTAAACGCGTTACTAAAGTCCAAAAGGGTAAGCACGGTTAACTCACCCACCTCCATACCAGCACGTATATCATCTGTTATCTTGAGTAATGCAGTAACTGTGCTGTGGGAAGGGCGGAAACCGGATTGGAAAGGATTGAGAAGATCGTTTCTAGTGAGAAAATTACTAATTTGGTTATGAACTAAGCGTTCCAGGACTTTGGATAAAAAAGGGAGAATAGATATCGGACGATATTCTGAGGAATGTTTAGGGTTTAAAATTTTAGGTAACGGTATAATTTCAGCATCCTTCCACAATGAAGGAAAAACTCCTTCCATTATTGAAAAATTTAGAATGTGTAATAGAGCAGGAAGGATTAAATCAAGAATTGGGACTATCATATTTCGACTAATGCCATCGATACCAACAGCATTTGACACAACAGAGAGTACGCTCTTACTAACATCACTAGCCGAAAATTGAGAAAATCTAAATGGAATATAGGCGGGAGATGAAGTGGTAGAAAGAATTTTGAGAGTATTTGCCTTAGTAGCTAAATTCATACTAGTTGCTGTTGCAAAGTCTCTATTAAGAGAATTAATGTCCAAATCGTGAGGAACAGAGTTTTGTCTAGATTTACCGACTCCCAGTGACCTTAGGAATTTCCAAACCTTACCTGGATCATCGTTGTTAACAGATTCATGAATGTGTCTGCGTTGAGCATCCCTACACACCCTATTGCAGTGATTTCTAGATGAATGGTATTTAGATTTATTCTCATCATTAGGACAACGCTTATATTTGAATTTAGTTACATCTTTTTTATGCATCAATAGTCTTATATCAGCTGTCAACCAGGGCGTAGGAGTATGTTTCATTTTTACCGGTCTTACTGGAGCGTGAAGGTCGTAAATATCCATTAATATGGTGTTGAAATTGTCAATTTTTCCGTCTATTGACTCATTGTTGATTAATGAAGACCAGTCAACACGAGCTACGTCATCACGAAGCTTCTCAAGGTTCATGCCACCAAAGTTGCGTTGTAAAAGGATTTTGGGCTTAGCTTTGGGAGGACGAACCTTGTATGAAAGGTATATTAAATCATGGTAGGAAAAAGAATCGGCGGCGTATTGACCATGTTTAGCAACATGAATTGTTGACGATACTAAAATTAAGTCTAGAAGTGAAGGAGTGCAATTTGGAAAATGATGTGTTGGATTGAGTGGAAGAATGTTCATGTTGTTTGAGTTTACTATAGATTTCAGTCTAGAAGAGCGGTTATCGTTTTTGAGGAGACAAGTATTGAAATCCCCCATTATTACAGAATGCTTATAAGAAGGGAGAAGATCTTCTAGAATATTTTCAAGGGAGGAAAAATAGTTTACTTCTGATGAATGGCTATAATAGACCCCAAGAAGAATTTTTGCGTGGGAAAGGAGGACTTCGATAAAGAGGTTTTCACCAGCATCGCTGGGCGGTGGCTGAGGTGACATATGTACTATAGAGAATGGAATATTAGCACGGAGATATATGGCTACACCACCAGCACGACCACTAATCCGGTCATTACGAATAAGGTGAAAACCAGGCAAGGGATAACAAATCGAAGGCAGACAAGGTTTCAGCCAGGATTCTGAGACTAAAATAGCATGGACGTTCTTTTGATATTCAAAAGCAGCTAGCATAGCTGGGAAATGAGCCGGAATACTCTGGGCATTAATGTGGATGACATTGAGGTTTTTTGGCACATCAGAAAAGTGAGATAATATGGAGTCAGAAAGAGATGGTATACTTATGAAACTATCGTCACTATCGTTCGAGTCATGTGAAGAAGAACAAGATATAAATTCAGTGTCGCTATCACTGTCCAGCAATTTTAGCATGTGTAATATAAATAGTTTTCAAATAAAATATACAAATAGATAAAATAATATAAATAATTATACATAAAACATACAATAAAATAATTAGTAGATAAGTACCTACTCGGTACTTTTACATGCTACCTACCTGCGGGTTTCTTTATGGTAATAGCAATACATTTATAAACAACATACTTAAATGCTTGACAAAAAATAAGACATAATCAAGCCTATTCGTAGCCCCGAAAGATCAGGCAAAGGTTTCCAATCGGTGATCAATTACGTCAAGTAATCATCCACGATATTTTGCGTGAACCTATGTTTAATACATACTTACATAAAAAAAAAGTTACATAAAACATCATACCTAATAGTAAATATTAATTGATTGTAAAAAAAACAAAATAAAATAAAAGTAATGTAAATGTACAAACCATACGACACTAATTTAAAACTAACTATGACATGACAATTACATTATGACAGTGACACTTTACACCTGATCAGACATGACATGTAATGTAAATAAAGTACTCAACTCAACACAACAAATTACAGGCACATGAGACTTTACAACTGTATATCACAGAGTGTTAGGCCTAGTTCTACAATGTGACGAAATGCATCTGTTGTAGGCAAAGATTACTCCTTACCATCAGATGGGCATCGTTCGTGTTCCGTCACAATACCATAAAAACACACTGTTAGTTGCTTGATGACAGAATTTCTACTGGAGGGTGGTAGCTAGCCAGGCGAGCATTCGCAAACAGCCTGTGACTATGCAGTGAAGCTCAGGTCAGAGGATAGACCTGCGGCACGGCAGTCCATAGACCCTCGTATCCATACCACTCAAAATTAGCACACTTTATAGAAGAAAAAAATCAAACATGAAAAATAGTATAGACTCTTAATAAATGTTAAATTCATTTTCGATTTCCTACTCTGAAGCGCATATAGCTATTAGATAGGAAAGTCGGTAAAAAAAAATCCTGTAACTTGTACCAAATATACGGGTCAGCAATCAAGCAAATTTCGTGACCGCCAACACACACCACCCTACATTAGCTATCCGAATTCCATCTGGCCACTATCCATCAGCACCTATCTGTTACACATTGGGTACTGTAAAAATAACTTTATAAATTAATAAACAACTTTATCTCAATATATTTTCAGGTGAGAGCGCAAGCAGTATTGCGCCAGAACCAAACAGTAGACCACAGTCAAGAAGAGCAGTTGAAGGAAGAGGCGGCAGCGCTCAGAGCACAAATAGAGACGTTGACATCGAAACTCAACACTGCACAGTAAGATGGTTTCTTGTGTTATATATATATTTTTCTTATATTGTTTTTAATTTTTTTTTATGCTCGATAGGTTAGCCTTTTACTACTATCTCACCTGACGGTAAGTGATGATGTGGTCGAAGATGTTGTTAAGGCTAACCTAGAATTACTGTCTCTCAAGGACAGCTGCCGGAACACACCGTTAGGTGCTTGGCGTCAGATTTTCTACTTGAGGGTGGTAGCTAGTCAGGCGGGCATTCGCAAAATACTTGAAGCAGTGATGGCTCAGTGGCATTGGCTATGGACTGCCGCGCAGCAGGTCCATGGTTCGAATCCCGCCCAGAGCTTGAGCTTTACCGCATGGTGGAAGGGCATTTTGCGAATGCCCGCCTGGCTAGCGACCACCCTCAAGTAGAAAGTCTGTCGCCAAGCACCGAAAGGTGTGTTCCGGCAGTAGTCCTTGAGAGCCAGTGAAATTACAGGCACAATGAGACTTCTCTAGACAACTATGTCTCA
Organism: Plagodis pulveraria; assembly: GCA_963890685.1. Classification (NCBI taxonomy): domain Eukaryota; kingdom Metazoa; phylum Arthropoda; class Insecta; order Lepidoptera; family Geometridae; genus Plagodis; species Plagodis pulveraria. Next base: position 12,407,581 of record OY982950.1, read on the forward strand.
ATGTGACGGGCGCAGTGCAATTCGTGAGTTGTCATGAATTGTACCTGTTATAGGCAGAGGTTAGTCCACTTCACATCAGGTGGGCCTCGAGCGTGGCTTGAAGCGTTCGTAGCGAAGTTTACTTAGCTGTTCTCAACCGATCAGCAAAGTTAAGCAACGTCGCGCGCGGTCATGAGTTGGATGGGTGAGTTAGGGTGACCGCTAGTGACATTACTACTGAGCGTTTCCGTGCTTCGGAGGGCACGTTAAGCCGTCGGTCCCGGTTGTTGTCTAAGGATGGCAGTCGTTATAGCATGGTGGTAGGGCATTTTGCGAATGCCCGCCTGGCTAGCTACCACCCTCAAGTAGAAAATCTGTCGCCAAGCACCTAACGGTGTGTTCCGGCAGCTGTCCTTGAGAGCCAGTACTTCTAGGTTAGCCTGAACAACATCTTCGACCACATCATCACTTACCATCAGGTGAGATAGTGGTCGAAGGCAAACCTATCAAGCATAAAAAAAAAAAAAAGGACGTGTTACGTCACAAAAACATTAAAAAAAAAATTAAAAAAAAAAACCCTACCATCATGCTATAACGACTGCCATCCTAAGACGACAACCGGGGCCGACGGCTTAACTTGCCCTCCGAAGCACGGAAGCTCTCAGTAGTAATGTCACTAGCGGTCACCCATCCAACTCATGACCGCGGTGGATGTTGCTTAACTTTGCTGATCGGTTTAGAACAGCTAAGCCAACTTCGCTACGAGCGCGTTAAAAGTCTAAGCGTATTTCTGCGTTGTAGCAGTGTTAAAATATTCTTATTCCATTTGGGGTCGATAAGTCCCACTTTGACATAACGGTAGGGGTGTTAGAAGAAGTATCTAACTTCTAAGTCACACTGATATTATATATGCGAAAGTTCGTGAGTGGTTGAGGATATAAGGAAGTGAGTGCGCATGTACTCTTTCAGGCTGAAATGGCTGAACCGATTTTGATGAAACTTACAAAGCATACACTATAGATAGATGCGTTAATCTATTATTTTTTATCATCATTAAAATCGCATTCCGTCATTGGGTGACACCGCGGATACTAAAAAGGAGCAAGTTTTGTCGAAGTGTAGACTCAATCAATGCTGGGCACGCTGCCAACTGATAGTGGGCTAGAGCATTTGGACTGCCTATGAGTCCAAATGCTTTTATTGTAGTAGCTGTAGTATTGTAGTAGCTGTAGTGTTGTATATAGTTTGTAGTATTTGTTTAATAAAGGCATACCGCCGGTATTAAAAAAATCAAACTTAAATGTTCCACCTATTTGGAGTATCATGAGCAAATCTGTGATTACTCAAGGTTTTGAATGTAATGACTGTATCGTCCTTATACCATAACGTACAACAACAAATAATAAAAACTGGCTAAGACGCTTTTGTCAACGTATAATTTATTAATACGCCATATAACATTATGCCGTGGAAATGCGCTCAATAAAGTATACTATCTACGGCTAGGGATAATTAAACTGTTACCTGTCATATCTTACGAACAGTATATGCAGCAGGACAAAATCTCTCTAATAGATCATGTCCACTAGGATCAACTTTAATACACTATAATTACCTGGATGACTTCCCACATTATTACACGCCATTTATAGTTCGTCATGTCCTCGACAGTTGATAAGCGGGATGCAGCAGGATGCCCGCGGGCTGGTGAGGTTTGCTTAAGGTTGAACTGGCCGGTCGCTTCTCCATACAAACGCCGTAGGGTAATCACTCCCTTATTTGAGGATTTAGGTCCAAAATAAAGCATAATACCGATTGATATCGTCATTATCTAGGCTTGTATGATGCCGAAATTTTAAAAAGATAATAATGTTGAAAGTTATGAGCCTCGAAAATGTTGTATGAAAATGTTTCGAAGCTCATAACTCTCAAGTTAATTATCTTATTAAAATTTCGGCATCATACGAGCCTAGATAATGACGAGATCAATCGGTATTATGCTTTATTTTGGACCTAAATCCTCAAATAAGGGAGTGATCACCCTAAGACGTTTGTACGGAGAACGGGCCGGCCAGTTCACCCTTAAGGCAATGGGGTCACCCGGGTAGGTATGACCTTCAAGTAGAAGTATGCACCAGCTAATGGTATGTTCCGGTAACTGTCCTTGAGAACCAGTAATTCAAGATTAAGCATGTTAACACCTTCCACAATATCATCCCTTATCAATAGGTGACTTGATTGTCTAAGGCTTAAACTATGAGCAATAATAAGGTGGAATTACAGCTACATCTCTTCCCTATCACTACATAGTATAAAACAAAGTCACTTCCCGCTGTCTGTCTGTCCCTATATATGCTACGATCTTTAAAACTACGCAACAGATTTTAATGCCGTTTTTTTAATAGATAGAATAATTTAAGAGGAAGGTTTATAAGTATAATACATACATAATATAGAAGAGAAACACTGAACATTTTAAAGGTTTCTAATGTGATCATAAATAGGTCAGGTCATAAATAAACACAATTTTTTTGCGCTTACATTGCAAACGCTTACTGTACCCTACAAGATCATAATAATGTATAACAGTACAGCTTAAAAAGGTCTACAAAAAGTCCGCGATGGTATATGTCATCTCTTAGGGATAACCAACAATAACCATTTTAAATCCTTTACTTTTAACGAGAAATAATGTCGTATTTACGAAGCCATTTAAGCAATACATCATTAATCCTTATCCAATTAAGTACCTTAGATAAATTGTGCATTTAGTAAAGATCAATATGGCCCTTTACAGCATGTAAATTCAATGAATATTTTAGAAGATATTACAGATTATTCAGTATCAGCATTGCACCCGTGCGAAGTCGGGGCGGGTCGCTAGTATATTTATATAATAACTAGCAGACCCGGCAAACGTTGTTTTGCCATATAAATAATTTAAAAAATAAGGGTTGATCGTAGAAGGGTGAAAATTGAGGATTGTATGTATTTTTGTATGGTGTATCATAACAAAATTTAAATTAAAAATTTTGTCTAAAAAATAAAAAATAAAATTTAGGGGTGGACTACCCCTAACATTTAGGGGGATGAAAAATAGATGTTGGCCGATTCTCATAGATACCGGATAAGCACAAAAATTTTCATCAAAATCGGTCAAGCCGTTTCGGAGGAGTATGGCAACGAAAACTGTGACACGAGAATTTTATATATTAGATAAGAATAATATTCATAGCCTCAGGCCCAGAATATAATGAAATCATGCTCAGACTGTTCTTAAATATAATTTCGATTTTTAGAGAACAATCTGCAGAGCTGAGCACCGAGGCCGATAACGCTCGTAGGCGTGCTTCGGAGGCTGCGAATGAAGCGGCGCGCGCGCAGCAACGCACCGCGCGCCTGCACGCCGACCTCACGCGGCTCTCGCAGCAACTAGAGTCGGAGAGAACACAACACAAACTCCAAGTAAGGATTTACTTTAAAGCCATCATTAAAAGGCGGAAGGCGAAAGTTGCGACACCAAAAGCCATCCATAAATTATAACCTCAAATTGGCGATCAAAGATCGAAACAGCGTGGTAATGGAGACCCTGTTACAATATGACGTGAGAGAATGACAAACAAAAATGTAAATTTCTGTAGTGTAGTCCCAAATTGTAATCGTTGGCACGGGTATCCAGAGCGGTCATGCTCACAGAAAGCGGCGGTGTTGTGTGTCGGGCCGCCATCTTCCCTCAAAAATGGTTGAGGAAGGCGATTGCTGGCACATGCGTCAATTCGTGAACGGATGCTGCTAGAGGACACCGGTCTGCTCTCGATGCAAGTGCTAATGACTCACGGAAAAAAAAAATCTTTTATCACTGTTCCCGTTTAGAATGTTGCATGTTTCCTTATTCATAATTAAAAAAAGTCACGGACCCAGGAGTCTGTGATATATAAAATAAAATAAAAAAAAGTCATCATTATATTCTTACACTTCTGTGGCGGGGTCGGTTTGCGTGTATTTTACGAGCCATTTGACGAATTTCTTAGCATGCCATGGATTCATCGTATGGGCGCCTAGTCCATCCACTGGGTTAAAGTCCTCGATACAGGCTTGCCTAGTGAGGAAACCAAAGAATAAAACGACTTATCGAGATATATGTTTCTTCTACGTTATACAACTGTTATTAACGTATGCTTTATTACTTATGTACTGTTATATCTGTATGTATTTTGTAGTAATAAAAACTTTTCATTTTTCAAAAATAAAAAGGGCTCCTCTACAATGTCATCAATACCTACCCTACACTCCTGGAGTCTTTTCCTCCTGCCGCCTAACCAAACTTGATAAAATCCTACTTATGTCGCTTTAGATACGCGTTCTATCCATATTATGTAACTTTCTTTCTTGACAGGCTTTTAATAAGTTATAGTTTGGATGGAATTTCGCTGGTACTGCAACTTCTTTGAGTGATTATATTCGCGTATGTTTCTGCAGTGGTGTTTCGCGCCAGACATTTTGTTGCACTCCAAGCACTGTTGTGAAAAAAACTGATGATTGTAAACCGACTCTCATTGCACCTTGAATAATGTCATGAGAGAACTATAGACAAAAACTCTCCTCATTACTAAACAAAAAGGTTATGATGCTGAGGATTTACTCCTCTCGTATTTTAATACCTTCTCGTAGTGTTAAAAATTTCGTGTATTTTAGGGTATATAAATGTCATTTTCAAAATTTTTCAATAGTTTCGAGTGCGATCGGAGCTATTGTTTTTACAATATTATTAAATCTTTGGTAATATTCACTATATAAATCCACCTTAGGAGTACCACCATATATTATGGAAATAACATAGTTCATTTCACGTTATTGTATAGAGTGTAGTTGCCCCGTAGAGTCCCGTGGTAGAATGTCACCCTCCCCATTGCTACCTGTGGGTGTCGTAAGGTAAAATACCGGAAGGTGGGCAGCAGCTCCTTCTGAGGAATTGATATCATACACTGCGATCCCCAAGACGCCTGCCAAGCGTGGGGATTTGTGCAAACCCCCGCTGTGTTCAGCAGTGGAAAATCCGGCTGAAGCAGTATATAGAGTGTATAGCATACCAAAAGTTGCGTCTACGGTAGCGCATTTCTACAAAATCGTTTAAATAGAACCGTTAATGTATTATGTAATTACAAAATGTATACCTACACCCGATAGCAAAAACCTACTTCTGCTTACATTTTTAATAGAATTTTCGATTTTTTGTGTTATCTTTGTTTGTTTCCCTAGTGTATGTACATATTGTGTTTTGTAAATTGCGGCCACTTACAGCTCCCCACGTTGGTTGCAGGTAAATAGGGTCAATAGTCATAAAGTTATTCACATTTCATTGCTGTTTTTATTCAACATTTCGTGTTCTTTTGGTTATATAAATTTCATTTTTCAAATGTTTCAATACTTCCCCGCATCAGTACACGCGGGCCGCGATCCCCGATCGTTTTCCATTTGTTCGAGCGCGATTGGAGCCATACTTTTCAAAATATTAACACTACTTTGGAATTTTAACTTCTTTAATTCTACAGTAGATTTTCGTTATTAAAAAAAATAAATGTGAGTAAACAAATACTTGTTATTTCATATGTTTTTTTTCCTTCACAGACCTCTACTCTTACGCAATGCTACAAAACTCAGATCAGCGAGCTCGAAATGAAACTCGTGAAAGAGACAGAAGCATTAAAGAAGCAGCTGGCAGCTTTGCAAGACACCGTGAAGTCTGGTAAAGGCGGAGTGTTGGACGATGCAAATCAAAATCAGTATATGTTACCGACTATACCGAAGGACGACAGCGATGGAGAAATGGACATCAATGTTTCCATGATACCTAGGGAAGAAGGAGAGGTCAGTTTTTTACTGTTTAAGACGCAGCGCAGTTAAAGACGTAGGTTAGCGTATTTCGAATACGGTAATAGAATATAATATGCTATATTATCCACCACTAGTCTAAGATGGAGCACGCTTACCTAGAAGAAACCTATTTACTCTCGATTTGAAGACACCCATGTTGTATCCATCGGGAAAACTGACGATGGTAAGGAGTTCCACTCCTTCGCAGTACGCACGAGAAAAGTGGAAGCGAAGCGCTTCGTATGAGTCCTGGGAATATCAACCATGTACAGATGGCGCCTCTCCGTTTGTCTGGACGTCCGATGGAAAAATGGGGAGGGCGGAACCAAGTCGTGCAGTTCTTGTGCACATTCTCCGAAATGTATCCGGTAAAAGACTGATAGACAAGTGACTTTACGGCGGTGCTTGAGGCTTTGCAACTGAGACTCCTCTCGAAAGTCGCTGCCTATTAACCTCTTGGCGCGTCTCTCAATCGACTCAAGTACCTCAAGTTGGTATTTACGTCCCACAGATGAGAGCAGTACTCAACATAGGACCTTACTTGCGCTTTATACAAAGTAAGCATTTGTTCCACTGTGAAGTACCGTCTCACCTTTGAGAGGATGCCAAGTTTTTTGGCGGCTAACTCAGCCTTTGACTCGATATACGAGCCAAAATTTAGAGTCGACGATACAGTGACACCAAGGAGGTCTGTGACCGGCACGGATACTTCTCGGAATGTTGGAGACAGTTGGAATGGTCTCCTTTTAGCGGAGAACAGACACGCCTGGGTCTTGTTAGCATTGAACTTGACCAGGTTGGCATCGCCCCAATCGGGGACTGCCTTAAGGGACAAGTTCAAGCGCATGTTTGAGACAAACTATTTTGCACGTTAAATGTCGTTCGTTATTTCGTAATAACCTACCAGAACCGTTAAAAAGCAACAAATGTTAAAAACTATCTATTCTATAGTATTTTGAATAACAAATATAAACAACAGATGGTGTTTCAGTAGCACAACAGTAAAGAGTTATGCGTATATTATTTACAGCTAATTTATGTGACATTCCCCACACTGCAACGGTACATTGGCACCTGTAACAATCTGTTTGCACAGATCTTTTGTTTGCTAAACTCGTGAGTGGCCAATATGTACTTAGTTAATAGGGTGACCAGATGTTCCATATTTTAAGGGCCGTTCCTTTTTTCAGGTAATATGACAGAGTCTCTTAATTTGGCAAAGTCAGTACGGGTCTGCATATTTGTACTGTATTTTTTTGTATCATTTATTGTAAGACAAGTATGTTATGAGGTAATCAATAACACTTTATTGAAAATACATTTTACATAATGTTGTCTTAGATTTTCGCGATTATTACACTTGTCTTAGGTTTTCGCGATTATTACACATTGTAATAAAACAACTTTAAACGGTTTAAATCGCGATATTTATCATTATTTTTGTACCGATGTTTGAAACACTTTGCTGTGATCGTCACCTTTGCAGTCACCCCGTGACCAGTATCACTGCAAAGTGTTTGAAACGTCGGGAAAAAATTAATGATAAATATACGCGATTGAAACCGTTTAAAGTTGTTTAATTACCATACATTTAACAAATAACTTTAGCGGGCATAGATGTTTTATATCACCAAAGTCAATATTTATTTACACAATTAAAATTTGATACCTGTTCAACGGGTCTTCCAAATTGCGACTTATAGCGGCCATATTGTTGAAGCAACATCTGTCAAATTGATTGTCAATTATTCAGTCTGTTTTGGAAAATTACCATGGACGGATATAACTTATTTTTATTTGCATAATTATGTTCAACAACATGTGCAAATGATAAAAATATGGGATTATCAAAATGGGTGTTCTGTTCGGGCAATGTTCCGCACGTTTCGTCCATTTTGTGGTCGCCATAATCGTCCCATCGAGAGTTATTACTTTATTACCACTATTCACAGTGTGGATGAATTTGACCACTAATTCTGTAAATAATCAACCAACACTCGTACGTCGACGACACGTAAGATCTGCTGAAAATGTCTTCGTGTTTTCCAGTCAGCAGAAGGATCCGAGGCAGTCGATTCCGTGTCGCTCACTAGAACTCGTCCTTTTGCAGATCACAACTTGTGCGAATTTAGCATCATGACTTAGTCCTGCATATGTACAAAATTCAACTGATCTAAGAACTGAAGTGAAGGAAAACGACCATAAACAACGAAGTGTGCTCGCTTATGGGTTCTGGAGCAGTTGAAAATCGACCCTAATTTACATAGAAAATATCAAACGCTGCGCGCCAACCAGAAAATCCGGGACGGATATTTGATCGTTATTATAATCTTGTTTAGATTTATTAACAACGCCCAGCAAAAGTAACGTATCGGTATTATGAAAGACCAAGACAGACTTCCTACATTAAATATATTAAAAACTGAACATCTTTCAATAATTTAAAATAAAATAAGTACTTTAGTTTTATGATCTAAAGCACAAAAAGCCGTTTTATTCCGCTCACATCGGGCATAAACAAGAACTTTGCGACACGAGCTTAAGCTTATAAGAAGATATTATGTTTGTTTTAGTCCGTCAATTTTCTATAATTATAATATTTAACATGATATAGCAATAGATTGTCATTTCTGTTGTAATAATTGACTATAAGTATGATATAAAAATTAGTTATCCCTAATTTTTACTTGAACTCCCATTAAATGCTAATGTCCAATAAATTGAGAAATCTGACTTGGTCACCCGAGCACTTGCTTACATACCATACTCGTTGAATGTACTTAGTAATAATATTAACCTTGACATTATTTCGCTTTTGTAGACGAATGAAAAGGAAAGTAATCATTCGCTCGGCTATGAGATATTAGGTTCGCCAGTGAAACATGTTAGTTATCTTTACGCTAAATATTGTGACTGCCAAAGTATACCGTGCTTACCTAGTAGATACCTTGTGTTCAGTCTTGTGATTACATACCCAGATTATGTTGACATATATCCTCAGGCAAGGAATTCCAGTCCAATGTCGGGGGAATTATGAAAGTAGAATCAAACGCAAAGTATGCTTGTAGTAAGTATTAGTATAGATTGTCGCTGTGCTGTTATATTGTATAATGAAGTAATAGGTCTTAATATCGGACGTCTTATCGAGATTTATAGTAAAATTATGTTGATTGAAAAGGATTTGCATTTGCCTTATTAGTTTAATTTCGGATGACTTATCAAGATTTAACTTTATATGATAATTAAAAAAAAACAGCCATGTGCGAGTCGGACTAGCGCACGAAGGGTTCCGTAACATTATCTATACAACATTAGACGCTTATGCTGATGTGAAAACTTGAACGATCGTTCTTTTTTACATTAGAGTTTCTCCGACTCTGGTATAACCTTGTATAACCTGGTATAACGTGCGTAAACGTCATATTTTTATAAAATAATGCATACATAATGTAAAAAAGAACGCTCGTTCAAGTTTTCCCAGGAGCTGTCATCGAGAAAATAAAGAAATGGAAATAGTATAACAAGCATCAATTCATAAAAAAAGCAGAAAACCGACTACAATTTTTTTTTTAATCGTTTTATCGTTGCATTTAACATGAAACTGCAAGTTATAAATATTTATGGAATCGTGATTTAAATTCCTTAATTTTGGTAACGAACTCGATGGGTTTCAAAGAAACATTTTTTTTAGCTATCAATATGGCCTCTAAACTCCGTCAGTTAATTTTTTACTTATTGTCATGTCACTTGCGCTGTCAATAGAAATCTAACGATATATCTTACATTGAAATCGGTTAGACCGTTTAGAAGTTATGGTGGAATAAAGAAACTCACAAACATACATACACACATGAACCCTGAAAACATAACTCTTCTATTTTATGGGCAGTCGTGTAAATTTTTTTTAGTTTTCACGAAAGGTACAGTACCCTTCGTGCGCGAGTCGTACTCACAATCGGCTGATTGTTAGTATTTGTTATTATAGCGGTAACTAAAAAACATCATCATCTGTGAAAATGTCAACTGTCTAGCTATCACGATTCATGAGATACAGCCTGGTGACAGACAAATAGACAGACATACGGACAGTGGAGTCTTAGTAATAGGGTCACGTTTTTATTCTTTGGGTCCGTACCCTTTTAAAGAACAATATTCTGCGTAAAAAAACGTCCTTGCCAATAAAATAAATGATGACATTTTGTGAATTATGATTTTACTCTCAGGGTTCAGAATCAGCCCCGTCACCACCACCATCTAAGCCATACTTGGCCACCGCTGGAAGTCGGCGGTCGCCGGTCCCTCTCGAGAGGCTGCTTGAAGAAGGAGTCCCAGAAGATGAGGCTCTCGACTCTTCTTCGCTGGATCTTACCTCCGACCAGGAGATAGCTGACTTGAAGCGCCGGCTGACAGCTACACAGCAAAGGTTAGGACTTCACTCACCTATATAAAGTAATTTTAACCTTAGTAACTCAACTTCAGATGCATGACATAATATGTATGCGATCGCAATAAAGCGGGTTTGTATTAAATGCTTTTTGTGTAGTTGTATGCTTTTGATTTTATAAGATTGTGCACAATATTGATGCGTGCAATTTTTCTTCGACCGCATTCCTTGACTCCTGCAACGCCAGTTCATTTTGAACATACCCATGCTTGGATTGAGTAGGTAATATACAACATTTTAAATGAACTTAGGACCAGAATAATTAACACAAAAAAGTATTACGGGGTCGAAAATAGCCTGAACTGCTTCAAGAAAAGAATAATACGGCCGTGCCGCTTTTTTGCTCGACTCCCCTCCAAGTCGAGCAAAAAAGTGGCACGGACGTACCATTATTTTCTTTAAGCAGTTCAGGCCAAAGACATTAGCATAGAAGGATCGCTCCGCAAAGACATTTGGATAAATAGCACTCTTGCTTACAACTATAGCGTTGCTTGTCGTGGGTCTTTCTTTCTAGCGTGTAATATTTAATTTTTCTAACGAGATGCACGCCACATGCTACTAGGGTTGTCTTCTTCTGCTTACCAGTTGTGTACTTACCTATTAATTACTATTACTGTACGTACAAATAGACACCAGCGTAGCTGCTATATTCCAGCTCTTCAGCACTCTACCCTATTGGAAGAGTGCTGTACTTGCTCTAGGAAAAAGTACGAGTGTGTTTGACATTTGTTAAATTTTTCAGTATATATTTAAATTAAAATAAAAATTAAAGTGGATGTAAACTATATCATTCTTTCCGCTTTGTAAGGACATCTAAATGGAAGACATTGGAACACCTAGGTCGTAGGGTTGATTATGTTCCAAGTTACTTAGTATTAGTAAAAGTAGCGAAAGACCGAGTCCCATGGCACGATCACGTAGCTATAACAAGCCAGCGTGGCGTCGGAGACACGGTGCCGCCCTGCCACAGAACATAATTATACTGCCAACCCTAGCTATGCTATCTCCCCTTCTAGTTCTTTCAGTTTCCCTTGGTGTCTTCTAGTGACGTCATTGTTTCAAGCGGTTCAGTGTAATATAAACGTTATCCGATTCGAATAGGGTACAGATTGGATTGCCGAAAATGAGACTAAGATTGTAGGTGCATTTCTGTAGGTGTCTAGACATTTTCTTTGGGAGTGAGCCTTTTGTACGTTGTACTATTATATATTCTGTGGCTTTGCCTCTGTTGGGGTATTTACGCGTGTGACGCTACATATTAGTAGGACAAACGTAGAAGGGTTAAAACAATGGTCATATTTATGAGCTTTATAAGTTATATAAATATTTGTTTTCTATTTAGGGTGAAACACGTGACAGTCCTTTTGTCAGAATCAGAGCGGGAATGCGCTCGTATGGCGCAACTTAGCGAATTACTGAAGGCGGAGCTACGTCGCGTGCGCGGTACAACGAGCAACGCGCATAACACAGAATATATGAAGAATGTCACGCTCAAGGTAAGTAATATATTCAACGAAAAGCCTTAAAGGTTTTGCGAAACAATTTTTGCGGGTAGGGACAAAAAACCTTTCTTTCTTTCTCGATCGTGCGCTCGTAGAGTCAAGACCTCCTGAGGATGCTTCGTGTAGAAGCGAAACGCGTCGAAAACTCTTCTGGTTTGGCAGCGTGGCGTTTGTGACGTCACGTCGGCTTAACAGGAAAATTAGGCGGAATTGTCACTAGATATATTTTTCATTTTTTAAGTGTTTTATTAAAATATTAATTTGATGTTTTCTTAAAATATTTTTAAAATATTTGTTATTATTACAAAAAACCTGTTCTGACAGCTATCCTTGATAAGACAGTTCTTATAATAGCGTGCTGACCATCTTGTTCCTTATTTAGAATTAACAATAGATGTGTGATAATGTACAACAGCAATCAATCCAGGAGGTGGGGTTCGCACGAACCAACTGAGTAAACTATTGAAAGCAGTTAAAATAGTTAAAAGTTTAAATGCTGGGCACGCTGCCAACTGGTAGTGGGCTGGAGCATTTGGACTGCCTGTGAGTCAGTGCAATGACGTATGGGTATCTAAATGCTATTATTGTAGTAGCTGTAGTGTTTTATATAGTTCGTAGTAATTTGTTAATAAAGGCATACCGCCGGTTGAAACCGAAAGTAGTTAACATCTTTCACACAAAGTGGCAACTAGTAGGACATAATATGTGTTATTCTGAAGTAATACAAAAATACTCTATAAACTTTGCTGTATTGTAAATAATATCACGCTTGAAAGTGCGTTCACTATAGCGTCCCGTATTAAAAACATGTAACTTCCGCCTTGTAAGTTAGCACAGGTAAACCCACCTCTATGGCGGGTAGATCGAATTTTTAAACACTTTTATCGAGCTTGTAGCTATGTTTGGTAATCATTCGACATGAAAGTGGTATTTGCTAGTTTAAAATAATATTGGTCGTATTATTTTGAAACGATATTGGAAAAAATGCACATGATTTAAAAATATTAAAATTACTATTGCCTGTATCAAATGTAGGTAATCAAGTCAATAAGTGTTAAAACATTATATTACAATTGACGTAATCAAGAACAATAGTTCGACGACCTAACGCAACAAAAAAAATTTTTTTTAGATATTGCCATAGACTAGCAGCGATTACAGACTAGAATTACGTCGATAAATCAGTGTTACCAGTTTCTTAGCCAATACACTCCAGCAACCCGCTTGATGTTTCTAAACGTAATTTGCTTTATGACTAGTGATGTATGAACGTTGAGAAGTTCCCGACCTGCTGCAGTCCATGCTCACACTCTGCCAAATGTAATTATATATAACTTTTTTTATTCTCATGAAATAAGTCTCAAAACCAGTCGTAAATAATATGTTTTAGTTCCTGACGCTGCCACCGGGTGACGAACGCAGCCGGCTGGTCCCTGTACTTCAGAAGATACTGACCCTTACACCAGATGAGACGCTGAAAATCAATGCGGTCGCTAAAGGTGAGTCGTTATATCTTTACATATCGTTTGTACAGTTAAATATCTACACGCGCATGACTTGCAATTTGTTATTTAGCGTCACGCGAAATGTAGGCTAATTTGGGTTCGGAATATATGATTTCTCATGAGTCTTTCACTATTCAGTTAACGTAAATCGTACATTAACGTAAATCTTCATGTAGTAAGTTAATAACTAACATAGCGAGTGGTAATTATAACTACTAAGCATACAGATGGATATAACGGAATCAGACGTAAAAAAATTTGCAACCGCGTGAATCACACAACATTTCACCTCTACCAGTGAGAAAAGATATGATACAGGAAATACGTTAACGGCCATTTCGTATTTTTTTTGTCTCTAAAGAAGTTACGTTCGGATATTTTACTGCGTGACATTGTTACCAAACAAACCATGACTTTTTGAAATAACTGATATTATTTAGTACGTTAAATATTAGAAAGTCCATGATTTAATATTTGTGCCTATATAACTCAGTTTAATAAACAAACGAATCGAAACGAAAATGTTTTCTCTAAACATCTCACTCGCACACTATTGCTGTCTAGAGTATGCGAGAGGTTTAGCGGCGCCACTTTCGTTTCTATTTGTTTCTTTATTACAACGAGTTATAGTTGTTAATTGGTTTCTGAACATACCTATAAAAATTAAAAAATAAAACAATAGTATAAGAGAAATTTATAGAACCGATATTTAAATAGTTCGTTTTGTCGATTAGTTGGCTGGTTTTAGACATTTTTCTAAACGGTCGTAATATGGTTGGTGAAAACTTATATAATAATATTTCAGTCGCAAGTCTTGAGCTCACAGATCCACTAGTATTAGTTATAATGAAATAATATTCAACTGTCATGTTTAAATCACCATTATCCGAACGGCATAGGCTTATGTTAAAATTCACGGAGATGAATTCCGAACAGGACTAATTCACCCTTTTACAAACGCGACTTTCTAATATTAATACAAAGAAATCGACCCAGTTCTAGTTGGGCTCGCTCCATTCAGGTTCCGTACATAGTGAATTTGTAACTAAAGAATTATAAAAAATGTTTTGCGCGCACCTTACAAGCTACATTATAAATTAATTATTTTCAGAGTGACTTCAATAGTGCTCCGTTTTGTTTTTTGGGTTGAGAACCCTAAAAATGATCCCTCAAATATTTTGAATGGTGGTCGGACATTGTAAGAATGCCCGCGTAGATAACTATCCCCTCAAGCAGAAAATCTGCCGCCAAGCACCTAGCGGTGTGTCCATGAGAGCCAGTTCCAATTGTAGGCTAATGCTGTTTACCATCTTCAACCTAACATCTTCAACTCACTTACCAACAGATGATATTTGTGATTAATGTTTAGACATCAATAAAAAAATAGATTTATAGACAACTCTTTATTGTTATCAGTTGTTTCTGTTTAAATATGAAAGAAAAATATTACGAAAGTTTTCAATGGGTCGCCTTTTCATTAAAAGCGATATCTCCCAAATACATATTATACAGTTCTTAAAGTCGTCACGTTAGTTTAAGCGCAGTATTTTCAGAAATATATCATATTATAATAGGTAAAGGCATAAGTTGTAACATTAATTATTATTTTCAGGACAAGATCCGAATCCAAGCAAAGGATGGGGTAGCTATTTACCCTGGCCAGGGGGAAGTACTAAATAGAATATTAATTTACAATTAATAATTTATTACTTAATCTTAAATTAAATTAGCGTTTAAGGTGCAAAGCATCAAACTAACTATCGGTATCGCGCCCGTTACATTTTAGGGTTATTCCTCCTTGTATATGAACTCAGTTTGATTCTATTTTGATTTCAGAGGACTTTAAAATGTGTGATTACAAAACTACAAGACCCGTAGAATCTAGATTTAACTTGTGTCTACAAAATTTCACTGAGGTAAAATACTTGGTCTTCTCTACTTGAAAATGGGATCTAACTACGTTTGCGAGGCAAAAGATTATTTACAATATTATAATGGTATGCTTCTATCCTCTCTGTAAGTTAATAATTTTTGTTGGTTCGGAATTACACATCATATGGCCCTTACACAATGCCGCAATAATCATCATCCTAATACCTAAAAAAACATTAGATTTGATCTCGGTCAATAGTACTATAATAGCCTTAACTTTATTTGTAAGAAGTTTTCACAAAAGCATAGTGCCTAAGAATATTACATAATTGAATTAAAAATGTATGTATAATATTCCAGTTATAACAGTATGGTTTTCTAAATATATATAATTTATCTGTGATTTTTATTTGACAATTGTTATATAATAAAAAAAAGATTTGTTAATAAAGCATTTCGCCTTGGTTTATAGATATTTACGTTATTTATATAAAGAAAATTACTATTTAATAATATGTTATGATAATATTTAAAGGTTTATTTCGTGTGTATTATTATTTTTGTACCAATATTCTTATAATTTTATTGTCAAATATTAATATCTGCAATTTTATGCCATACTACAAAGATATAAATTATGTAATGTGATTATTTAACTTATGGATAATTTAATTAAATTATACTAAGGCCCAGTTTTTCAATCACTGTTCATGAGAAAAAATGTATACACAAACGCAAATTACCAGTTTAAAATAAATGTTCATTCATGTTTAGTTTGGTCGGTTAACATTTTATCTGTCTTTATATTTTATTTACGTCATATTTCACATACCTGGGATTAACATTTCACAAAATCAGGCCTTAGTATAAGTATATAGATAAAGATATTTAATTATAATTTTGTTAAAGTAAGTACTATAATTTAATTATAAATATATATCCGTCACCAGGTTCAGAAAAAATTTAATTGATTGCTATTTTTTATAGTTATATTTTTGTAATGATGTAATTAAACAATCCATTAGCAAAACGATTCTAATGTATTTGCCATGAATTTTTGGGTGAGTACTTATTAATTACATTCCATCGAACATTAATTAGTTATTGCAAAATATAATCATCTTCGTACCGCATTTTATAGATTAATTTCTTAGTGAATTTAATGATGAAATTGTATATTAGGCTTGGTAACGACCCCTGCAGAAGTCCTTACTACACGATTTGGCATTGACCTGTCTAGTTTGGTCTAATTAGATGGATCATTACAAACATTTAAATGGAAATGGATAACATAAAGGGCTTGTTAACGACCCCTGCAGAAGTCCTTACCGCACGATTTGGGATTGACCTGTATAGTTTGGTCTAATTAGATGGCTCATTGAAAATGAAAGCGGATAAAACTTCTATTGCCTGAAGCTTCTGGTAAAGTTGATGACAACACTGGCAATTACTCTGATGCTGAATTTGAAATTTTACAAGAATTTTTGATCGTTGACTTTCGACTTTGATTTGATGACTTTCGATTTGTTGTGAACTGTAGTCGGATATCTCTTACAATTGTACGCTCAATTTTATTGTACTTCAGGCCTTACATGTTAACTTGAGTTTCAAATAATATCTTAATTTATATATTCAGGAATTACTTTGTGGAATCCATATTTAATAATAACAAATATTAATAAGTTTATGCAATTCTTATATAAAATATTAGCGCACGAAAATGTAGAAAATCCTCGATCGAGCATTCTGAGAGTCATGACCTGATGAAACTTCGTATAGAACCGAAGGTCGTCGAAAATTGTTCCGGTTGGGCTACGCGGCGTTTATGACTTCACGTCGGATCAGCAGGAAAATTAGGCTGTTACTGGATAGATTTTGATATTTTCAAATGTATATCTAAAATATCAATTATGTTTTCATAAACTATTTTTAAATATTTGTTTTACTATTATATATAATCTCATGTATTGCAAAAATTTCAACAAGTTTTGGATTAAGTCCAAGATTTAAAGTGGTTTCATTTTTATATGTATGTATCAACGTGAATTTCTATGTTATTATAATATTTAAAAAATGGCTTTCAATCGCCTTTTATTGAACAAGACAAGTATGTTCCTTTTTATTGATGTCGTGACGATACGGACCATTCGCCCGCACATAGGTTGCATTTTTCCCACGTATGGCAGGCATCTTGGAGATCGCAGTTTTATGACAGCAATTCCTCAGAAGCCGCTGCTGCCCACTTTCCGGTGTTTTACCCTTAGTTGCCTCTGAGGATACCCACAGTTAGCAATGGGGGAGTGAAATTCTAGCCCGGCACCCCACGGGGCAAGGCCAGCACGGAGAACGAGACCTACCAGTTGGTAAAATGTATTATCTCTTTGAAAATGTTCTTCACCTGAGCTTCATCGCAAGGTGGAAGGGCATTTTGCGAATGCCCGCCTGGATAGCGATCACACTCAAGTAGAAAATCTGTCGCCAAGCACCTAACGGTGTGATTCGGCAGCAGTCCTTGAGAGCCAGTGAAATTACAGGCACATGAGACTTTAACAACTATGTCTCAAGGTGACGGGCGCAGTGCAATTCGTTACTCGGGCGAAATGCATCTGTTATAGGAAGACAACAGTGCGCGCCTGTTATTAAATGGTCTCGACTGTCAGTGCAGAGTACGTTTGAAAACAAACGGAGCTTTATTTAATTTTGCTTTACGAGCATGTTTTATTTTTTTCCATACTTCTTGACCATTATGCGCTTAAGTGGTAAGATACACCCTATATGTGTGCATAATTGTTTATGCTTTCCTCGATCAAACAGACGAGCAATGTCCCGTCAACCCACTGGACTTTCCTGGTACCCCGGAGGGGTAATCTTGAATTCGAGGAGTGGAGACCCGCTGCTCTAGAGTGAGAACCAAATCAACGTCGCTCCGAAACGATTAGAGCGAAGGGATAGATTTGAGCTATGATTCATTCTCTACGATAGCTCAGTTGGAAGAGCATGCCATACCCTTTACACGAGTTTAGTGGTGCAAGCCGGTGGTGTCAAGGGTAAAAAAGGGCCTGCACAGGGATCGATGATCGCGGATGCGATAGATATCGAATCCCGTCCGTAGTGAAAAAAAAATCCTTTCCTTGTAATTTTGTAAGATTATATCAATACAGCTTATTATAATGGCAAGTAGACCGAGATAGGTGACACTGCAACTGTGATGGTCAGACCACTGAGCAAGTAAGGACAGATATGACGGTTTCCAAAGAAATACAATGCAAGTGTAACTTTGGCTGCTATGAAGTCTTAGATAATACGTAAATTTTGTAATGGGAAACCGAAATGTTTTTGTAACAATATATATATTATTCTTAGAAACACAAGTAGGTTATAGATAAAAAATATATATAATCGCGATCAAAATCACTCGTTATTTCCCAAAAAAATATAAGTAGGTACATTAACCATAGATTAAACAAATCGACTAATAACAATTCTACACCAAAGAAAACTAACATGACACACAATTAGGTATTTGAAAAATAGCTCAGGTATCCCAAAGAAAAAATACACTCACTGACTGTGACAGACACTATTTTGAGATGTTATCGCTTCTATTCGAATGGGAAATTATTAGGTATACCTTGGCATGGGTTTGGAAATTCGGTGCTAATTATGTTGTTACCATTGTTTGGACGATTTGTTTTCTTGTAGCCATAAAAGGACAATATGTGCATGCGGACAAGCCCCTCTTCTGCCATTCAACGCTATACACAAAGCAAATGGTTGCATCGAATACGTTTCAGATGAAATACCCTAGCAATAATATAGTGCTCATGCATGTAGCGTGCTCCACCGTGGGTTCCCCTTGAACTTCAATCATATAAATTATTCAATACCGGTGATTACTATCAGATATGAAATCTTTTGAATTCAGGATCCCATCTTATAGATGTACAGTGAAACTACATGGAAGAATAACCAGTCGGCCTAAATCTTCGCTATTTCTATGTTGATTTCGCGCCGTCTTCTCTGATTGGATCTGATGTATACAAAACGCTCGGTTTAAATGGCGTAAACAACAACACTGGACTGCGCCACGCTCCCTTTGAATAGAGTTATGAATATTTACATCGAGCTAAGTAATATGAAATATTAAATAACAAGCAGAAGAGACTTTTAACATCAGGCGATCCTCGTGCTTTTTCCGTCATATACAAATAAACAATGACAAAAAAAAAAAAAAGTTTAAAAAAACAAAAAGAAGTTAAGACTAAGCAGAAGACAACTAAGAGGTTGTTAGCATTTTACCGATAACCCTGTATAGGTAGATACTTATATAACACTAGTATACATAACGAAATACATAAGAAAAAATTGCAGAGTAGTTATACTGGTATAAAAGAAAATACCTACGCTGTAAAATCAATGATTGAAAATCTATTTTTTTATTGAAACTAAGCTAATCCATGATTATTACCCCCAAGGACGTTATTACCCCTAGTACAGCCGGATTGTTCAATAAAATTTTAGTGCCTATGGCACAAATTGTGCTCTAAATTTAGACATATTAATCAAATTCGTAGGTCCATTCGTTCAGAAGATACAGATGAGCTGCTGCAGACACGTGGTCTCCAGCTTACACATTGTAATCGGGTCATTACTACCTACTACAGCTTTCTAGTAAGGCGTTTCAATTTTTTTGTGGCACAAATTATGCTCTAAATCCCTGGCTATAGTACTATATTCATATCTTCAGCCATTGCGTGTATACAGCATGTGTCAGCTTGAGACCATAACGTCAGCTAACACACTTATAATCATAAAGTAACTTTGTATATACTGAAATAGAGACCAAACTTGACATCATGACGTCACGGTTAGTAATGTCCGTATATAACAGATGGCACTAAAAAAATATAATAAAAAAACAGTGCTGCCATCTGCTTTTCATAAATGCTCATCCCGGTTACGTATTGTTGATACTTTGTACCTTTATTTATTTCAATATAGATATATCTATAAGTTTTTTTATAGATATACTATATATTTAATGTCTAATATTAACCTGTTATCCTATAAATTACTTTCAAGGAACGCGTGAAGATCATTAACTCTTAAATATGGACCAAATCACCAATGCTTCCTGCCACGGGTCGAAACATATAGCATCAAAAGTAAAAGCAGTATTAAGATCCAGCCAAAAACCTACAATGAGCTTGATAACTAAATACAAAAGTCTATAAGTTTATGTATGTTTTATTATCCTCATTTATCTACTTGCAACTATACATAACAAAAAAATATCTGCCCACCTCATTGTAAAAATATCGTATATGGCACCATAACAACGTCCCTATATGATCACAGCCAGCATAAAAATAATGCACCATTCACAGCTAACTTTAAACTAAATAAATTTAAATTTCTGGCACAGAAAGTAAACAAATCGTCAAGATGCAAAATCAAATAGGAATTGGCTATAGGAATTAGGGATGCTCACCATCGATTCAAATCGATAATATAATTATATCAATAATGCACGAGACTAAAATTTCGTGAATTAATTATTTCGATTTGAATTGAATTATTCTTATTTCTTAATAGAAGCTTAAAGTAAAACAAGCCGGGCAACCAAATTAATTTGCTGATAAGCCTTTTCCTTTTTTGAATCCAAGGCAGAATAACATATAAATTTAGTTTGTGGGGACATTGGAGGGCTCGTCTGGGCTTATCACCTCGAAGTTGTACCTCTCAATACATAAATTAAACATATTAAACCAGTTCCAGTTAGTAAACTCGATTTCCCATTGGTGAGTATTTTGATTTCTATCCGTTGTAAGTTTTACCTTTAATTAATAATATTAGTCTATCATGTATCGTAATATTTTTTCTTTACTTTTATTATATTCGTATTTCTACGAGTATATTACTCACACCTCTATTGTCTCTTTATTTGAAATCACGTCAGATTTGTGCTTTTGCCATAAAGTAAATTTTGTATATTTTTGTACAGCGGATTTTAATAAATATCTTCGTTTAGTAGCAGTACGATATATATGTACACCCCACACGCTAGGATATGAGAATTATTTGTTGGGTCTCTTCTTCTGTATCAACGGATAAAAAGTTTAATTCTGAAAACTCCGCAAAGCCCACACATCCAATTCAATTCCTCGTTGCTAAATAATTACTCGTTTTTAGTACTAAACACATCACAATCAGTAGTAGCACTGGCAGTATTTTCTCCACTTGAAAGTGATCAATTAATTGAAAGCTCAATGCCAGCAAAAAATTACATCAATGAGGATCGTACTCAAAGTAAGTATATGTATTAGGTTCTAACAATACGATTACAATTACTTCCAGCTCGCTCGCAGAAAAGTAATACCAAATGTTTACTAGAAGATTATTATTAATTATTTTTTATAGAATTCACTCCATTTTAAGATTGCACTAAATGTGAAAATGTAACTTTGGGACATTCTGATTATATACGGAGGAGAGTATGCCCAAGGATTGCTATGCACACCCAGTGATAAAATAACAAATGTTGTATCAAATATACAAGACATCGTTTATAATATAAAAAATGATTTATATCAAAATCATGTGAAAATGTACATAAAAACCCTTTGTTTAATATCAATTGATTTTAATGATATTGGGTGCCATGAACATAATAGGAAATTACAAATATTTCTTTTAGACTTCTGTAAACGATTTTTCTTGCATAATTTTTGCAAAGACGTAAATAAAATATTAAATGGCAAGCGACCATTAGAAGAAAATGATGATAATGTTAAAACGAGACCAATGAAAATATTTAAAAGATCACATAAAAAGAAAAATTGAAAGAGCGCATGTTCCCTCATAGAACTTAAACGATTCTGCAACTGATTTGTTCGAATTTAGCATTCGATCACTAACTAAGTGATTCCAACCCTAATTATCACATGGGAAATGTCTGACACCTGTTATTTTTTTTTATTGAGGTATTGGCCTATGTCTTATTTAAGTTAATGCAATTGCCATATGTATTAACGAATTTCTCCATATTGTATAACAACGCCATCTGTTATTTAACGAAATCCCTAAATTTGAGTGCTATGCTACAAAATATAAAATACGTTAGAGCAATGACTTTGTGTGTATGTCAGATATCTGTTTTATTTGTTTGCATTACATGCTGTCATTATTTCACATAATTATATATGAGATTGTATGGTCTGCTTATAATCACACGTAGCATCGAAGTTTATTTCGCACACAAATTTTGACTCAGTATTCATAATTGCACTAATTAAGCTCTTATTATTAGCATACCTACGAGTATACTACTATATAAAACTGTAACAGATCCAATTCTGTACATGGAGATTATTTTGAAAAAAATTAAATTAAGAGAGCACTCTGTAACTGACACTGATGCCAAATCTGTATGTTTTTTTATTTTTGTCTGTCTTTCTGTATCGCGGCCGCGCATCACTCCAAAACTACTGAATGGAATTCAATGAAACTTAACACGATTTGAGTTCATACTACGAAGAATTCATATTATTGTATACTTATTATCCCGAAATTCAGCACGGTTTCCTCGGGAAAGGGGATGAAAGTCAAAATGTACACCTAGTTGTAATTTTTTAACGCGTAGTCCGATTCCAATTTTTTTTTTGTTAGAACAGTAAAGAGTGAGCCCTGTACCCCCACGGGCATCCCGGCACCCCACGGGCATCCGGGCACCTCACGGGCAACCCGGCACCCTTAATTAGTTTTGTAAGCTTGCTTGACAAAACTCTAAAATCTGGAACATTCGCCACAATCAGTTTTTTTAACTTTTGCCGGTTACAGTTTGGAGACTGCGCAATGGAAGTGCACAATCTAATATATATTCGTTCTACCGCCAAACAAGGAGAACCTCGGCAAAAAGACGCCGTTTTAAAATCAAAATTCCAAAGAAACGCACTAAGTAAGTCGGTACTTTGCTTTAATATTTATTGTGCGAACCGCGAAGGTACTCTCTGAATAACTTAACTACTGTCTTCTGGAAAATACAATCCGGAAGTTTTTAAACCCAAAGTAAAAAGCTCCGTTCACCCACATAGTACCTCTATTGTTATCTCCAGCTGTGCTTCACCGCAGACCACACTGCGGTGAAGCACTCTTAGTAAAGCATAGCTCAGAAAGCGTTGCTTAATATGAGATAAACAGTGCTCAAAGGTGAATAATTAGTCTGCAGGACGGCAATCGCGAACGAGGTCGCAGGTACAGCTAGTTCAGAATAAAGAAATTTCAATTGAGTAAGCTGGAGATAACAATAGAGGTACTATGTGGGTGAACGGATAAGGCCTGGTAGTGTAGGTACGGTACTAACATGATATATTGGTGGAGAAAGGTATTGATGATGTGGTCGAGGATGGTAAACAGATTTAACTTAGAATTACTGTCTACAGCTGCCAGACAGAACGATTTTCTACTCGAGGGTGTTAGCAAACCAGGCGAGCATTTGAAAAATACCCTACAAACATGCTGTGAAGGTCAAGTCAGCGCTTAGCGGCGGATGGACCTGCTGCGCGGCAGTCCATACCTAATGCCACTGAGCCATCACTGCTTCAACAAACTACTTATTAATAAACTAATACTTATGGGACAAAATAATAGGACCGCGACCAAACAACGCAATTAATACATTTTTGTCATACTCTCTTTCCGTAGGTATTATATTCAAAGTTTCTCTGACGCTTAGACTCTTGGGTAGTACTAGTATTTAGGTAGGCGTACTCTTTAGAGAGAGCTTAGAATAAAAGACAGCTATGCAAACTACTTTGGTGGCATAGGGTTTCTCTTTGGTTATACATGCTGATATTTTGTTCCATACAAACTCAATCAACTGTAAAGAGCCGAAAGTCTAAAAGAAAATACTAATGTCTTCCGCTTTTCTTCGTGTCAAACAAATAGGTACCAAAGACTACTACCAATTCAATACTTATCAAAGTAATCTAACAAATACTAATTAACAAAACGTGTGAAATTCGATTTATATTTTAAGATTTTTATTATATTGTGTATTATAACATAATCAAAATAAACATTTGAATGTATTTTAGTTAAAGGTTTGAACTTGATATTATCGATTGCATTTCCCGGACGAGCTTCACACAGCGCATGCGCGAAGAAAAGCACTCGGAAAATTCGTGTCTGCGGTGCGGCTGAAAAGGTAAGATTTCTGTTTTTATTGCTCTAATGTCACCTTTTCACCTAAATTAACGATCATATGCGTTCAAAAACTACTCTAAAACATATTTTGTGAAAGAATAGTTATTTTGGTAATTTACATTCTATATTGACAGAGAACATGCTTGCGGATATTTTGCCGGTTTTACTCTTGAATTACGCAATTTCTTTACTGAAAGGAAATAAACTTATATTGCAGGCTCTTAAAACCACAAATATAGCTTGCTGATTCTCGACTATTTCATTATTAACCGATATTCAATACCTAAACATCACTTTGTATCAAAAACCGCACCAATGTCGAATACATACTCCGTTTTGCGCGTTGTGGAAATGATATTCATCTAAAATGATTTTTTTATATTTTTCATGCAACTCTATTCATAAAGCATCGGAAAAAGCCAATGGTCCATTGCTTTCCAAATTCAAAATCTTGACGTGGGTAATTCTTGTCACTTTTGTCCGCTTTCGAGGCTACCTGTCGAAAACACGGTATAATAACACCCGTAGACCCGGTAATCCACCCATTTACTAGTCCAGCACAGATTTCGATTTTTGGTAATAAGCATTCATCTCAATACCGAAGGAATGCAGTGCAGATAGTGCACGCACAAGATGGACGCTGGATCCAGTCCATGTGCGTCGTTCGTCAACCCGGCACGTTTGGATATGCTATTATTGTAATTCTGAAACGCACCTATACTAGCTTTATTAACAGCCACTTATACTGTTTCTTCCTATATCAATCCGCTATATTTAGATCGAATGTACTCCTACTTGGTCTTTGTTTTGTAAGTGTAAACATTCATCTACCACATGAAGCGAGCGTCACCCGTCTCATTTCTCCATTATTGCCACTAAAATACAATAATATTGTAATGTAGGTATCTACTAATACAATACTAATACTTAATAATAAGCTTTGATCTACCGTTTGCCTGTTTTGTAATGAGTCGCTCCAAAGGTGATCCCATCCAATGTCAATCTGCGCGCGGTTGAGGTTTAGCATTATAGCACGTTGATTACCTACTAAAGACCTATATCGGTAGGTAGATATTTTTTGACAAGATCGTTGCATCTACCTGTAAAGAATGCAAGTTTGACCTTTATCTCTATTAATGTCAATATATCTGTAAGCACATACCTATATAACCTTTTCATGTAGATTACCTAAGAGCTAAGACCTCTATAGGTCAATCGTTAGGTACCTAGGTAAACTTAGTAGATTTTTATTGAATTTTATTGGGCTCATAAGTTATAATTCGTAGCGTGAAGGTTAGATAGCAATAAGGGGTGTAGGTACAATTTATGCTGGCGAAGTTTTCAATTTGCGAAGGCAGGCGCGCTATATTTGGAACGAAAGACCCGCTGTATCGATGTCCCGGACCTCCTATGCGATGCGCACGCTCGAGACGGAGCTCTTATTGAAATATTACGTACTTATATTTCAGTCATAATCCTGAAAGGTGTAGACGTAGTGGGCAAGGTCAGTGCATTTGGAATAGGTATAGATCAATCCTAAAGAGTTAGCAAACACTCGTGAAAGGCTGTGTTGTAATTTTGTAGGCGGTTCTTGGCATTGCGGCAACATTTGTGTTTTGTTTCATTGCGCAACAATTACTATTGTGAATTACGTCTGGCAAATTGAATTGTAGCTTTGAATATAATTAAATATACACCTACGTGATTGAAACAGTGTTTGCAATACATATTTGGAAATAAGAAACTAACTTTAAACTAATTACCTATTGAGAATTTATTTCTAAAATTCTAAGTCTTAAATTGTGTAGCGTTAACAACGAAAGCTATTTAATTTAATGCCAAGTCAAAAATGTTGATGATGATAGAAGCATTTATAAAATTACCATGCAGATTATATAAAATTAAATATTTACTATTGACAAAATCATTATCATTAATCATAAACATTAATCAACCTTTCTTGATCCTGACTAGAGCAGTTTCATCGTCCCTAATCCCTATGCAACTAATGCATTTGGGTGTTATGTAAATAAACGTAATTTCCCGTTTTCTCTTCCAACCAAGATGTTATTTTCAACAGTATAGCACGCAAAAATATTTTGCAATAGCTCCCCCGAACCAAATAATATTTCTGAAAATATTTGTTCACATAAGCTGAAAACAAGCCCATCAGTAATGTTAAGGAAATAAGCGACTTTGGTGCCAAGATCATTGGCTCATTGATAATGTAATTAAATAGGTGTGTATTGTTACCCGTGGGGTGCCGGGTTAGAATGTCACCCCCCCATTGCTACCTGTGGGGGTTCATAAGAGCCGACTTACGGTAAAATACCGAAAGACGGACAGCAGCGCATTTTAAGGAACTGATATCTTAAACTGCGATCCCCAAGACGCCTGCCAAGCGTGGAGATTATGGCAACCCCCCCCCCCCCCCCCCCCTTAATGAGGGAGGCTCTGTTCAGCAGTGCATAAACCGGCTGATACAGAACAGTATTGTTATAAGTACATTGTAGGTATTATGTACATGTATCTGGCCTTTCGCAACCTGGTCCTTCGCCCCTAGGTATTCGTTTCCAGGGCAACTTCTTATAACGGCAAATTCTAAGGAAGTAGTTACAAAACTAAGTGTGAAGGTACCTGAAGAAATGGATATAACACAGTGAAAAATAAACTTTTGGTATAAACATTTGTTTCTTGCATAGCGGATTCTTAACTTCGCATTCCAAAGCATTTGAGACACAAATATGGGCAAAGAGAAGACTCACATCAACATCGTGGTGATCGGCCACGTTGACTCTGGCAAGTCCACGACCACTGGGCACTTGATCTACAAATGTGGAGGCATCGACAAAAGGACCATTGAGAAGTTCGAGAAGGAAGCCCAGGAGATGGGCAAGGGGTCTTTTAAATATGCATGGGTGAGATGCTTTGCGTATTTATTTCTTAGTGTTGATTTTCTTGAGCAAGGCTAAAAACCAGGACAGATATTTCTATACCTACCTATTAGGGTAATCTTTGATCACTATCTCACCTGCAGCATTATTGACTATCAAAGTAAAGTTCATGTCCATTACCAATCTGTAATGGAGATGAACTTTATTTTGACATTTACATGTTTCGTGGTGGTAAGTTCGCAGAAGTCATAGTTTATTCCAATGCCTATGATAATATAGAGAAGTTACCTTTTTACTATGGGGATTGTGTCGGAACAAGCGCGAAGCCCACCTGATTATAGCTGATTTACCTTTACCTATAACAGATACATTTCGTCACAAGTGACGAATTGCACTGCGCCCGTCACACTGAGACATAGACCATAGAAGCAAATATCGAGAGCTGGAAAATGAACAAAATGCATCTATTACAGGCAGAGGTTACCGTTACCGCTCAACACCACCACAAACGCGTAAAGCCTGCTTTACGCGTTTGTGGCATGCTTGCATGGTGCCCTTTCCTTTACAATCATTAAATAAAATAACATTATATAGCATCATTCATCACCTCAGCTCTGCACTCAGCAGTGCAGTTGAGTCTGAATACAGGGTCAAGGCTTTAAGTTATGGCATTAGTGAGTACAGCAAAGATGAGTAGGTAAAAAGGCATAAAGGCTGGAATTAGGTACGCGGTACGGGTTTATTTGGGACATAATTCCTACATTGGTATTAATGTTAACATTGTTTGGTTGAAGACAACTGATTCACTCCTGCTATGATATTGGTACACCTTGCAGTTCGCATACTTTATTCGCTCTCATCACATTCTTAATTAATTAATTTATATTGGTGTTTTCTTAGGTCCTAGACAAGTTAAAAGCAGAGCGAGAACGTGGTATCACCATCGACATAGCGCTGTGGAAATTTGAAACAGCAAAATATTACGTCACCATTATTGATGCGCCTGGGCACAGGGATTTCATCAAGAACATGATCACGGGGACCTCACAGGTATGTTGAAACCTTTAAAAGTTCCGTCTGCGATTCCGTCCGTTTTTCTTCACCATCTTCTTGTACTATCTTCTAATCATAGCTTAAATTTGATCTTTGTTTATGTTCTCTTGGTCTACGTTGGCGATCATTAGGACGGCTTGAACCTTTTACACTGCAGCTGGAAACTTAGAGGTCTCTTATTAAACCACTGGCGCAATTTTTTAAGTCAAGATATTCTCCTTCTGCCTACATTTATATTTCCCAAGATTATTAACTGTAGCAAATCGTACTTCAGGTCCTCATAATATGACCCAGATACTCAGCTTGCTACATTTGATTATGTTAAGCACTTCACGTTTCCTACTAATCCGTTGGAGCAACTATATTCGTGACTTTGTCTTTCCACGATATCCTCATCATTCTTCTATACGCACTAACCATTTCGAAGGCTTACACTTTGTTGCACATAGATTAATCCCGGAGCGCCCGAAACTTTATAAGGTTCAGGTCCGGTCTTGTCAATTTTATTTTTTTATTCTGATCAATGCCCTAGAACTAGATCGATAGATCGATGTGTAGTGATGACTGATACATAGGACCTACCGAATTATTTTTAAGCTTTTAGTGCACTACTTATTGTTTGATATACTCGTAATTATTATTGTTACCTTATTTATTTTCAAGTTTTTAGAATTTGTTTCGTTATTTAATATATCTTATTCTATTTAGTTCATTTAGTGCATCTTTCCTGGCAATTTACAATCTAACGCCTCAATACAAATAATCCTTCCAAAGACTACGTGACTCAGATGCTTGTCCTTCTTCAAATTATTACGAGCTCAAATACACAACTGCGTGTTCTACAGTGCTGCTTTGTGGACAGTGGAAGTCCATGAAAAAACTAAGGACAACATCCTTCTTTCAATAGGTAGTGAACTATGTTGAAAACTGTATGGCTTTAGGGTGAATAAGGTGTACGTAGGATAGATCTTATACATATATTCTTCTAGTCAAGCCCTTTCATTTAATACCCATATTGATATTGTTAAAAATTAAGTAACCCGCCATTTTGTAACGGCGCCCATAAGTATATAATTATATTGTCATCAGAACTACAGGTATGTACCAAATTTCAGATCAATCTGTCAAGAGGAAGGGGGTAAAATAAAATTACTAAATTTGACCAAAACAAATAAATAAAAAGGAAATAAATGTGTTTCCTTTCTTCTTTCTTTTCTTTCTAAACAACAAACAGGGAAAGATAAATATTATATAAATAAAACCGTTCAAAAACAGAATAACCTTTAAAATATCTTTAAAGAATTTGAAATCAAATAATATATTTTATGTATTACTTGTCCTTGAAAGCTTGCTTTTATGTACTAGATCTTAAAAAGCCGTTTAAGTCCGCTTACACCGGGCATAAACAAGAACTTTACGAGCATGTAAATTTGTTTTTTTTATAGAAGTAAATATATAAGATCATCAGGATGTAGATGTCATGACATGATCTTACGAATGATAAATACTTGATAACGATATCGAATATCATATTGTTGATGGTAATGCATACCTAAGTGTAATATTCTTGAAGTAAGTAACTTTGGCGGTGTAGTTATAAAAAAAACGTAGAATACACCCCATTAAAGTGTTGCTGTGGTATCGTTAACAAGACTTCAAGGCATTGTTTTCATTTTAATCTCCAGCGTTGTATATAGTTTTCTTGACCGATTCAGCTCTTACCCTCTCCTAAGGGTGAAACAGAACCCAATAACATGAGAAGATCTGCGAAAAAAATTGGTTAAAGTAGAGTATACGTTTAATTTTAATATTTATGTATCAAAAAATGTAAGGTTACCGTCAAGTCAAAATGGTAAATTTTAGACAGTTCTTGTTACGGGATCTATTTTAAAAACTTAAATATTTGGGGATCCAAAATTTCTGTTTATCGTCTATTTAACCAACTAATACTGAAAACGCAGATTTATAGTTTTGAAGCTTTGATCAAACCTACTTTTTTTTGTAGCTGGGCTGTTGAATGCGGTCTGACTCGCACTTCGCCAGTTTTGTTGTTTCATTCCATTTTGTGTTATTGCCGACTTTAAAGTGAAATTCTGTAGTTATGATAGACGAAGGATCAAAATCGAATAAATCTTGGGATCAGCAGGATGTGGATCATCCCTCTAACTATTCAGCCACCAAAAGGCGAGTGTTCTTTTGGGATGTGAATTGGACTGTCAATCAGTTAATAATATAAGCCTAAAGGTCAAATAGGTACTTACTTCATTTCAGCATTTTTTACAATTATTTCAAAATTATTTTGGTAGAAATTTAGAACGGGGACCGGGGACGGGGGTAAGAGATGATATTAAAATGCCGTATTTTATTATACCTATAAAATCATTAAATACCTATTTGCATTTATGTTTTATTCATGGTGACATAACATGAACTTTGGCTCGTGTAGAATTGACCTTTAAATGTTTGTCGACCTTGCTCTTTTTTATGTAAATTTTAGCTATTTATTTGTGCCGGCACCGAGAGGGACTAGAGATATCGCCAATATCAATATATACATCGACATTTTATTTGAACACACACATGCAAATTACTTTAAAGGTTATAAGCCAATTAATTGCCAAAGATAATCTCCTTTAATGAAAAGATTCAGGCGTTACTTTCCGGAAATCCATATTTAATAATAACAAATATGCTAAAAATGTTAAATTAACATTTTATAAAACACTTAAAAAATATATCTAGTGAAAATTCCGCCTAATTTTCCTGCTACCTTCCAGCTAGCCAAACCGGAAGAATTTTCGACGGGTTTCGCTTCTACACGAAGCATCCTCCGGAGGTCTGACTCTACGAGTTCTCGATCGTTCTTGATCGTGAAATCGGAAAATTAGGCGAAAATGTCTCTTTCATATTTTTAAGTGTTTTATTAAAGTATTAATTTAAAGTTTCCTTATATTTTTTGTTATTATTAAAATCTCCGTTTTCCGTACAAAAATTTATCAAACAAAAGAAAAAACGCGAATTAAAACTTTTTCTATTGCTGATAGTTTAGCCTTTGAGGTCGACGATGTTGTTCAGGCTAACCTAGAATTGCTAGCTCTCAATGACAGCTCCCGGAACACACCGTTAGGTGCTTAGTGACCGATTTTCTACTTGTTGGTGGTAGCTAGCCGGACGGGCATTCGCAAAATGCCCTATCACTATGTTATAACGACTGCCATCCTAAGACAACAACCAGGACCGACGGCTTAACGTACCCTCCGAAGCACCGAAGCGCTCAGTAGTAATATCACTAGCGGTAACCCATCCAACTCATGACCGCGGCAGACGTTGCTTAACTTAGCTCATCGGTTAAGAACGGCTAAGCAAACTTCGCTATGATCGCTTCAGAAACTTGTCAATCAATGCTTGATATATTATTCAAAATAGCGATAAAGTCCTTGATTAAGATCCAAGATAATTGTGTTGGATCTTGATCATCTTGATAGTATCTAATGATACGGATAATAAATAACTTTGATAAAATCTTTTTGATACCTTTTACGTGTTTTACACCTATTTACATTGAGGTTCAAGGCTCGTCTGTTTCTTAGGTGGTTTAGCGATGCATATATGTGATTTAATATTATGGGGCACGAATAATGTTTGATGTAGCTTACATTACAAATTAAAAAAAAGTAATAACTTGTTACCGATGTTATTTATTTCAAAATATTGTAGAACTTTAAAAAAAATCATATGCTCAATCCATTTGAAAACAAGAGGCCCATTTTGCGAGTTTTCTTCCACTCTCCACGTTTTAATTGAAAGTCATTACCTACTGCTTTGGTGGGCTCCAAAAAGAAATTCCTCCGAACTCGTTTTGGTATGTCACAAAAGTGTGTTTCGGAATCAAACCTTTAAGCTGCACGGCAAGTCCGTTTTTCACGGCATCACATGAAGGTAAAAATGAAGTTATTTTTTTTTTTCTATGAGATTTTTTTATTGAGTACGAAGACAAAAATGCAGGCCTCTCTTGGTAGTAAGTGATCGCCGTGGCCCACGCAACAATAAAGGCCTCAAAGATGCGTTGCCGGCCTTTGAGGAGGGAATATTGAGCTCTTTGCCTTGAAAGTTCCTAAGTAGTATCGGTTCGCAAATACTTTAGGTGGCAGCTGGTACTGCTTAGTGGCAGTACGAGGCAATAATCGCACATACACATACCGTGAAAATCACACGGTTGTGGACTTCCAAACGCCGTCATGAAATTGGTGAAACTGCATGCTTAGTCGAGTCGGCCTACGGCGAAATTCAACTACAGGTATTACACCGACCAGTTCCTCTAAAACTTCTCGTAATACATGTAATAAAAGCTTCAGAGGGATTCAACATCTCTACAAAGTGTCAAAGGGTTGAGTCGATCAGAATGAGCTTGATCGTCGACGATTAAAGTTGCTTTGTGTTGAAATTAGAATGCAGTTAAAAAGAAGAAACTGATAGGTACTCCAGCCCAGAGATAAGAGCAGTACACTCCATGTGAAGCTGAACTCGAACCTTATAAGTTCCTAGTCGATGGGCCGAAGTGAAGTACCATCTCTCCTTTCCGAGCCTACTAAGCTTCTTACAGCCTAATTTAGCTTTCCCTTCCACATTTATATACTTCTGTCACCATGTTACAATATCAGTCTTCCCAGTTGGTCCCCGTAGGCTAATCACATTGCACAAGTTGTAATATACGTACGAGGCTGTGTTGAGCAGTGGACGATCCTGCTGATACGGTACGGTAATCCCAATACCACAACTTCTACTGAAATAAGAAGCAGCTTGGAGTGGTCATCCCCATTTGCGACCACTGAAATATAATTGTTTGCTTCTGACTATATGTTAGCACGTATCATATGTGACGATAGTGTAAAGGGACTCTGTGACGGACGTAGTGCGAAAGGTGGAAAAAAAAAGGAAGTGGAAGAAGCATACACATGCACTGACCTCACTTGGTGCGTAATAAGTGAAGATAGGTTTTTCATGTGACAGCTGAAAAAAACAGTGACGGATAGTGTCGTATTTTAAGGTATTGATTTCAGTTCTAAAATAACATAAATACCGTTGTAAGGTGCGATAACTGTCAAGGTGACAGTTATCAAGGTGACAGTTGGTGTATTATTATTCGATTTTGATTTCTGATTTGGGTACCATTTCCAAAAAAAGTACATCGAGGCCGGTGTAAGGCCTGTCAAAGGGACAGCTGGTGCAGTATATATATTGATTTCTTAATTTTGTATAACTGATATCAGACGTAAAATGGCCTTATCTTGGAAACTATTGATTGTTGCTTGGAAACAATTGATAGAACGACTCGTGATCTTTTGTCACATGACTGCTGTCAAACGCAAAAGGGATTTATCTCGGAAACTATTGTTCTTAGATCACTATAGTGTCTTTACAAAAGTTACAGAACACATCGATCTTCTTTTTAGATGACAGTTGTCGGTGACCGACCCGTGGTACAACTGCGATGTCCAACTGGTTGTACTACGGAGAAGGAAAGTTACCCATGGTTCAACTCTTTTTTTATATGGTTCAACTGGTTGTTCTATGGGGAAATATCTTTACCAATGATTCAACTCGAGTGAGTTATTCTTTCCTTGGTTCAACTAGTTGTACTACTGGGAATTGAATTTATCTATAGACTAGTTATTTATTTATCTATAGTCTAGGGCAAAGTCATATTTAGGTGCGACGACGAGCGAAGCGAGGAGGAGCGTTAGGTTACTTGTGACTACAACCGAGCGAGCGAAGCGAGCGTGCCGCGGTAGCGGCCGGCGATGCGCCACATAAATTTAATTTCATATATTACTTTTGGTGATCATTTACTACTTTATCCCCTTAGTCCAACCAGTTGGACATAATTCCACCGTTGTACCATGGATCATAATCATAAATATATAAAAAAAGAGTTGAACCATGGGTAACTTTACTTCTCCGTAGTACAACCAGTTGGACATCGCAGTCGTACCACGGGTCGGTAATGCAGTTGTCAAATGCAAAAAGGATTTTTCTCGGAAACTACTGACCCTAGAACATTAGTTACTTTACAAAAGTGATATTTCTCATCAAGATCTTCTAATTGGTTAACAGTTATCAAACTTAAAAAGGTGTTATTTCGGAAACTTTTGACAACTAGTTTATTATCGACGTGATTGAACCTATAAAGGTCTTCCTTTCGAATGACAAGTACCAAACTTAAAAGGGATTTATTTCAAATACCAGTCAACTTAAATTAAATAAAATGAAAAATATAGTTAAAACTAGTCACCGTACGTGACAGTACCTGAACTGAAAAAAAGTTATAATAATGTGTGGTGGCCTGAGTTGTACTTAAATCAAAATGTAGCAGAAAATTTGTTATAAGTAGACCATTTTTACATAATGAAAGATCGTTCCCGTCACCGATGTTATATGTATGTTAATTGACTAAGTTAATTAACTATACACCACGAAAATACAGGCACCTGAGTTCAAGAAAATTAAAATACATGTATTACTCTTATCTCAATAATTTGCTCTGAAAAATTTATTCTACAATGTTATCACGGCATGCACTGAATACAGCAGA
Source organism: Plagodis pulveraria (assembly GCA_963890685.1). NCBI lineage: Eukaryota > Metazoa > Arthropoda > Insecta > Lepidoptera > Geometridae > Plagodis > Plagodis pulveraria. Next base: position 12,442,500 of record OY982950.1, read on the forward strand.
ATAAATATTGAGGAAAGTCTATCTGAAAATAGTACCCTTGCTTGAGTCAAATAAATATATCTAATATGCAATAATCTTAAAACTTCGTATTGAATAATCAAAGTAAATAAAAAACTAAACATTTAATACTAATTTGTGCTCGTACACTCGTACATGGTAATAATATAAAAATACAAGTTTCAGTTCCATAGAATAATAATATTCCTGTTCTCTTTTAATCCTCTTGCACAATATATTTTTTTTAGTTAATAGCGCGATGATCCTAAACTACTAACTTATAATAATAATATATTTGATCAAAATAAATCAAAAAAATTCGACAATTACACCAATAAATAAATAAAAGTTGACAATTACACCAATGTGACTTATTATATAAACTCAATAGTCATGAACAGTGTGACAAATCGGTATTAATTGTCAACACAGAAATGTCAAATAATAACATTTATATACCACCAGTGGTACAAAGCAGGTAGGAAGTTACTTGACTCTTAAAAACTTTACAGGTACGATACCATTGGTTACGTAGCCAGCGGTATCAACCGGAAATTCCCCAACTATTCATGATTGAATATACCTATACAGCAAGTATTATCCAAAGGGGATCTAATTATTAACAGTAGTCGACTATACAAGTACTTAGTGCAAAAATCAACGAAAGATTATCTGTATATGTATGTACTAATTATTAATATTTTTTTGAGAAAATGAAACAAACATCTTATTAAATGAATATATATAATATCTTATAAAAAGTATAAATTTCGGTATCTATCTATACTTTTTCAAAATATTTCGCCTAATGGTCCAAGGGGCATAAATCTAAAAAAATCTTCTAAGTGAAGTGACAATGGGAAAATCGGGAATTAAACAAAAATTTAAAATCGATGCCCACTGTCCCCACCGCTTATCTCACCGTCCATGGGGGCTAACATAAATGGTGAAATTGTTATCATTTGGATGTTTTCCCATTTGTACCAATTAGGCCATTTTCAACAAATGAATTGCGTTCTGATGAAGCCCCACCTTCCCACCATTTTTGAGCACAAGGGCATATCATTATTTTTTTCATAGTGGTAGTTTGTAATATAATATTATGTAAGAAGTTTGCCTGGGTCTTTAATAATACCCATAGATCAGGAGTTATTGTTTTGGATTTTGTTCGTAACAATGTCATTTTAAATGAACATTGATCAATTTCAATTAAGTATAATTAAAAAAATATAAAAATAAAACATATCTAGTTGTTATTATTTCTTGCAATTGAATGATCTGAAAGCATTTTAAATTATATTTGTCATGGCTCATGATTAAAATGACTTGTTTTATACACTCGTTGTACCTATGTTGTATGATTTAGGCTGACTATAGTTGAACTAAAAAATCCGTAGTAGGTATCCGAAGCGCCTTTTGTTTACCTGTCATTCTCTTACATAAGTCCTAGTTTATTCTCCCACTATAAAATTGTATAATATATTTAGGCGGACTGTGCTGTGCTGATCGTAGCCGCCGGCACGGGAGAGTTCGAGGCCGGCATCAGCAAGAATGGACAGACTCGTGAGCATGCGTTACTTGCTTTCACCCTCGGGGTCAAGCAGCTTGTCGTCGGCGTCAATAAAATGGATTCCACGGAACCTCCCTACCACGAAGCGAGATATGAAGAAATTAAGAAGGAGGTTTCGTCTTATATCAAGAAAATTGGTAAGTGGATAACTAGCAGTAATCATTGGGTTTACGTAAAACTGTTACTTCAGAACTGATTAGTTTTTCTGGGTTTTCCTTATCTGTCAGTTTATTTAAAAGGACCGTTTCGCTGACTGGACTGTTCCGTGAATTGGACAGTGTCCTGCTTTCGATAGCACAGCAGCAGAGGGTAAAAATATGTTTTAAATAATTTTAATCACTGTTTATTTTTCCCTTCACTTTTGTCAAAGTCAGAATATCATCACCCCTGTATATTCTATAAGGTATAAACACACGTTTCGCCTGTTATTAGGTTCCATGTAATAAGAGTAACCTTATTGCCATATTTTACATTTTATTTCTGGACCACAGTCAAATAAAAATAACGCAAAAATCAATTTTAGTCGAGACAGCTGTCAAAGTGACAGTTGATGGCATATTAAATTTAAAAAATGTACCAGATGTAGCAGTAGTCAAAAATGTCAAAATCATTAGGAATCAGGCTTCACAAGTGGAAACTGTCTAAATACATATACAATCTTCTAACATAATATATAGTAATAGATGTCGTATTTTTTGGGTCTTATATCATTTAGAATTATTGCCGACATTAATTTTGTATGGCTGTGAAAATGTAAATACCTACCTCAAGCAGAAGAAGAAGAAGGGTTAAAGTGGAATGAATGCAGTGGAGATGAGAGTTTTACGAAGTACGTAAGTAGGTATTTACTTCGATAACTGTAAAAAATTATACCTATATCAGGGTTATTTTTCGCAGATATCGATTTCATTGCAATTATGACTGACAGTCTCAGTCATAATTGCAATGATATCGATATCTGCGATACAAAATGTTAATGTGACAGCTGGAAAGTCTCATCTAATCCTAGGCAATTTTCATGTCTGTTGGAGCTATGGAAATTTAAATGGGACCACACTGCAAACATCAGCTTTTAAATAAAAAAAGAATTATCAAAATCAATTCACCCGTCAGAAGTTATGCGGTAACAAACATTTGAGTACCTCCTCCTTTTTTTGAAGTCGGTAGAAAATATAGAAATATGCCATCAGTCCTCACTATTACAGTAGTCATAATATTGACAGATATGATATTCGAAGGTTGGACATCCATTAAAATATTAAAGGGTTTCCCCAATATTAATATTCAAATAACTACTGAATAGATTCAGGCGTTACTTTGCGGAAATCCATATTTAATAATAACAAATATTTTAAAAGTATTCTAAGAAAAAACTAAATCAATATATTAATAAAACACTTAAGAAATATAAATGCCACACAGTCAAACCGGAAGAATTTTCGAGTCAGTCTCGATCGTCCGCTCGTTGAGTCAAGACCTCTTGAGGATGCTTCGTGTAGAAGCAAATCGAAAATTCTTCCGGTTTGACTGCGTGGCGTTTGTGACGTCACGTTGGCTTAACAGGAAAATTAGGCAGAATTGTCACTAGCTATATATTTTTTATAATTTTAAAGTGTTTATTAAAATATTCATTTAGTTTTTTTCTTAGAATACTTTTAAGATATTTGTTATTATTAAAATAGCTTCTTAAATCTCTATACTCAAATATTTCTATAGGCTTGACCTTTATTACATGGAAACTAATAACTCAGTGTAGGCGATCCTCACTATACTTACTTCTTTAGATAGGCAAGACAGGCGCGGTGATATGATTTGTTAAAAGTAACGTTCGGTCGCTGTTTCTCTTCTAGCCCCAACGCAAACCAGAGCCGGGTGTATAATTTGTTTTTTGGTTCAAAAAGTGACTTGATCGAGTGTTTTTGCTATGATTCAATACATAGTTTAGGTGTTTGAAAATCGTAACTACCTAAGCTCTTTTCAAGTTGACGAAGGGATATAAGAAACTTCTGCGTCTAATCGATTTGAATTTTAGTACATCGTGCTAGTAGTAGGATAGGTCTTCAAAAACGAATAGCAATATTCTATTTTGGGGTCATTGGAATGGTCTAATGAATAGATAGGACAAGATAAATGATGATTATGTTTGATTGATGTCTGAGGTTTGTTTTAAATATTAAATTTGCGTATTAACGCAATGCATGGCAAGCTATATGCAAGATTAAACATCGTACTCAACTTCGTACGCAGGCAACTCGACATGACTTGAATCCTGTCAGAGCTTTTGAATTTAAATAAAAAAAGGTTCTACTTACATTATCATACCAGTACCCCAGGCAATGTGTGTTATATTGTTTTCTACGACCTACGACGCTGTGACTGAAGAAATGAATAAAACAGTTGACATCGGCATGATACCTATCTAAGTATTTACCTATAGCTGGTGAATTTAAAAACTTGTCAAATCTGAGTAACTAAAGAAATTGGCCGGGGTAAGTGTACTGACCAGTGTTACGCGACCCGTTTAGTTCAATATTGTCTGTCTTTAGGACTCTACTTAGGCTCTCTGGTAATAGGTACTAAGTATGAATTGTTAGAGTACCTACTTAGATCAATGTATATTATGGTTATCATGAATTCACCAATACCTACCACAGAGGTAATGGCGAAACTGCGGTGGTATACTTACCTAATAAAATGTCGTAATTGATGACCAAAGGTTACAACCCGGCGACCGTCGCGTTTGTGCCGATCTCGGGCTGGCACGGCGACAACATGCTGGAGCCGTCTGACAAAATGCCCTGGTTTAAAGGGTGGACCATCGAACGCAAGGACGGCAAGGTCGAGGGGAAATGCCTTATTGAGGTAAGCTTTACCTAACATACCTATCTTTATATTACCCCTAGGTACCCTTAGGTACTAATAATCATTGTACCTCCCTAGTACACTGCGCACATATAGAGTTATGAACCCTTAAATTTATGTGTTGCTATTCTTGACGCTACCTCGAACTAAATTTGCTGTTTTTTTAAGCAACTTCTTTAATATGTTGTCCAAATTTTTTATGTTTGACAAAACCAATATTGAAGTTGTGATTGAGGCGATGGAACATGCAGTCTCATCGCGGCCATTTCTTATATAGTAAAAAAAGTTTCGCTAGATATCACCCTCACGTAGAAAATCTGTCGCCAAGCACCTAACAGTGTGTTTTGGCAGCTGTCCTTGAGAGCCAGTAATTCTAGGTTAGCCTGAACCACATCTTCGACCACATCATCACTTACCGTCAGGTGAAATAGTGGTCAAAGGATAACTTATCAAGCATACAAAAAAAAAATATGTGTTACATCATCTCGTCCTCAGTGGTAGAGAAACGACATAGAAGAACATCAATTTCTGCCTCAGGTTCAGCCATCCCAGTCATGAATGCAGCGTATGTTGACTAACTTAGGTAATCGGTGAAGAACGTTGAAGCAAACTATGCTACGAGCGCTTCAAGTAGATTATTGTGTATAGATTTTCGTGTTGGAGGATGCTAAGTCCACTTGGTTGCACAGGCTCTGGACGCCATCCAGCCCCCGTCTCGTCCCACGGAGAAGCCGCTGAGGCTGCCGCTGCAGGACGTGTACAAGATTGGCGGCATCGGCACCGTGCCCGTCGGCAGAGTCGAAACCGGTATTTTGAAACCAGGTAAAGGCATGCCCAGATATTGGCCTCTTGTTTTCCGTTTCACTTACAATATGTATATATAAATTATCCGACTGGTTAAGGTTGAGAACTATGAAATGACGTGATTCTAAAACTTGTTTTCGGTTACTTACCAAACTTGTTTTCACATTTTTGCATTCTAATCTATAACAACTTGCATATTTCAATAGGTTAAGGAACACCCACGAGCACTTTTCTACTGTAGCTAGCAATTTTTTAAATTTATCACCAGGTTTGATCGCAAAATGACGATGATGATGATGATGATTGATTGATGATGAGATGATTTGAGATGTTCCATTTTGAGAAACGGCTTTTTTACCCAGATAACGTTGGGGATATGAGGGAAATAGTTTCTTAAAAGAAAATCAATGTTTTAGTCGTGGATAATCAGCCCCTCAATTAATTAATTTTAAATATATATCTTATATATAGATTACTATAGATATTAGCAAAATATGTTACTAATAATGTATCGAGCTATTAACTTAATTTTTGGCTACTATCGCCCCCACGTATTACACTACAATCATTATAAAACAAAAAAAATATTGACTCTCATTACCCGTACTGGCAATAACATCATTGAGGTAATCAGAATCGAAACTCTTAAACGGAAAATCAACAGAAGATGCCTAGATTTTATAACAGGCTTTTTATGGTACTTATAGTTGGAAACGTTTCCTTTTCAAAGTTCATTTACAAAAACATCTTGTGGCCTCTTATTTTACAACTCAAGTCATAAATAATGATATATTATGAGGTTGATCGCTATGCTCCGCACCGCCCGCGTCGTCGTCGCGCCAAATTCGCGTGTGGTCAGGCAAGTAGCACCCATTAGTGCGCGGGGAGTTGATAGACAAAAGTTCAGAACTTAGACCTGACTCTGATTACCCCTTTGACGGTTTTCTAATAAAATTTCTAATAATACACAGAAAACAATACGAATTCAAATAACATGAAAAGCTATATATAGTTTCAATTACAAGAACGTAAAAAGCTTTCATAACATATTAAACTACACTGGATCCTCAAGTACACGCTACGAATAAATTCATATATATTCGTAGCGTATACGATATAATTTTGTTCCCTTACCCCCGTAGAAGAAAATTCGAATTTAATTCTTAATAATATGCCGACAATAACATAGATGTTTCTTCTAAACATGAAAGCATACTAACGTTCAGATAATGTAAATAGTCTTATAACGGGTGTACCGAACTGCTGCACAATAGATATATAAATTAACTTTGGTCATACCTATAATCTTTTTACTGCAAAAGTAATATTTTCGGCTGCACTACATGCGTTACAGATCCCTTGCAACCTAGACTGTAAAAAAAGAAGCTCTAATCGCAAGGTAGTAAAAAGCGTAGGTAACTTTGGACAGTAAAAGAAAAGCTAAGCCAAGGTTCGATCTCCCTTATGGTACCGACCTTTCTACGCACGAAGGTGCGCCCCTCCATATATTTTGAGTGTAGTTACAACTGCCTAGCCAAGCGGTCATATTTTTTTTGTTTTACTGAATGTACCCATTATTAGCATACCCACACTAAGACAGTGTGTGTACAGACGAGGCCTACCCATACATATGCGCATCTTTAATTTACTGTGGACGCACTTTCGTGAGTGAGCAGAGCACCTCTTTTACATATATGATCACTTAGTACACGGCATTGAATATGTATTACAAATAATATATCATAGATTCATGGGTGACAAAATTGGTTTTTCTGAAGGCCTCATATTAAATTTTGTGTTAGCGGGCTGATTCAAAGTAATTTAAAATCAATCTAATATATTAAATTATTAGTGAGCTTCGCAGTGAATTCGTGCTCTCAAAAACGACATATGTGTATAATACATATTATTAATTTATTCTGCTCAAATGAACTATAACCCAAAGTAATAACAAATATTTAATAAGTATTTTAGGAAAACATCAAATTGATTCTCTAATAAAACATTAAAATCTCAATTAAAAAAATATTTATCTAGTGACAATTCCGCCTAATTTTCCTGCTTAGCCGACGTGACGTCACAAACGCCACGCAGCCAAACCGAAAGAGTATTCGACGCGTTTCGCTTCTAAACGAAGCATCCTCAGTAGGTCTTGACTCTACGAGCGCACGATCGAGACATTTGTTATTATTAAATATGGATTTCCGCAAAGTAACGCCTGAATCTATTCATTATAACCTAAAGATGTTACATAAATTCTTAGTCAAGTAGGGTGAACGTTACCCTGATAGGGTATCGCAGTCTTACTTAGTTATACATACTCTTAATATGAACGAAAACGTAGATAATATTCTAAAATATAATTTCTATGTATAAATAATGATCTATTCTTCAGTCAATAATTATATCTTATACATAAAAAAATTAAGCTTACAATAATTTCAAAATTACAATAGTGGTAATTTTGTAATTTTGAATTTAATGAATACATTATAAAATAAGATTAAATACTTAATAAACAATTGGTACCATGTCAGATGTATCGATTCATTAACGTGATTGATCTGTATTATCTTATACACTTATTACCTCAAGTTTGATCAGATTTTTGATATGTTAACATGATTTGATTGGTTAGGAGAATTTGTGGTCATCAGTGTCCAGAAGTCTTGTAGTGTTATGAGTGAATGAATGTGGCTCTATAGGCAGTCTCCGACTACAAATTCAATGCTTGGAAGATACGGGCGTGTCTATCCAGTGCTAAAGAGTAATTTCAATCTCACTGTCGAACTCGAACCGCAATAGCATAAATTTACCTAAGGCGAAATTATCCGGGTTGAAACATGATTATTAGTATAAAGACCGCAGCTGAATGATTGTGATGTGCAGGTATGGTGGTGGTGTTCGCGCCGGCCGCCATTACCACGGAGGTGAAGTCTGTGGAGATGCATCACGAGGCACTGCAGGAGGCCATGCCAGGAGACAACGTCGGCTTCAACGTCAAGGTATCTTGCCTTACTATCTAACTATCAATCCCGTTCTTCATATTCTACCCACATCTTTTACACTATCACAAGTATCAGAACTTCTTGCATGTAAAGTTGTAATTTTATCGTTTGTTCCATCGTAAGAGGCCAATAACAGAAAAAGACCAGCATCAGCACTGTGACATATTTTTTTTTATGCCTGATAGGTTCGCCTTTGATCACTATCTCACCTGATGGTAAGTGATGATGTGGTCGAAGATGTTGTTCAGATTAACCTTAAAGGACTGGCTCTCGAGGACAGCTGCCGGAACACATCGTTAGGTGCTTGGTGACAGATTTTCTACTTGAGGGTGGTAGCTAGCCAGGCGGGCATTCGCAAAATGCCCTACCACCATGTAAAAACATTTCTTGGAGATTATCTCAAAGCTCCTCCTAATGGGAGATGTTTAGCAATGGACGATCCGGCTGATAAAGTATTTATTAATTTACACTATAAAATACATTCACCTTTTTTTAAGTAGTTTATAGTACAATACAGTTACACTGTAGTGTCACTATCGCAAGTGAAATTACTGGGCGACGAGACATAGACGTTTATTGCCCGTGGTCTGATCGCGGTGTTGTACTGGTCGATCCATGAGCAATTTTCTTTTGCCTATGGGCTATATCAATCGGACCACCGCCGGCAAATCAAACTACCCGCAAAATACCTACTAAGGGGAACTTCATTTAGCCGTGGTTCTATTAAACTCTTCCCGAGTCACGAGTGCAGTGCAGTGGCATGCAGAATGAACAAGGTAATGAAGGCGTGACGCATACCATCAGACAGGCGACGTGCCAGTCTCGTCCCTTCATTACATTAAAAAAAAAACAACTTTCACACCCAAGCTATTTTTATATAGTTGATACCTAGGTATTGTTGTCCAAGGTCTTAAAAGTATCTGCAAAATACTTCCTGTTTACCCGATCCAGTTACTAAGTTTTATTTATGTAGTTTCGACTTAGTAGGCCTTTCACTTAGTCGTTGTCGGAAGTGATTTTTTAATCAACTCTGAATGTCACACTTATCATAAATGATCGCCTTGAACACTTAGTTTTGCAGTTATGTTTTAGTATTCTGACTACAGATCTGAAGTTACGGAAGAAATAACACTTCCTCTCAAGCAGTAGTAAATATTTCCGTATAAAGTATTTTTTATATTTATATTGAAGCTAATTCAAGACATTCATTAGCTGAGCTACAGTTCTTTGCCCGCCAGTACGAAAAGCAAATAAGCTACCGTTGAAGAAAAAGTCCAAAAATCCCTTTCGCAGGGGATTGTCTAAGACTCTCCACTCCGTCCAAAATGTGGCAAAACTCTACGAATAAATAATTTTTCACCTCGCTTTTTAAAGGGCTGGCCCCTGCGAATTGCAGCTGGCCATTTTCTAAAGGCCAAGATCTAAAACTGAATAGAATTTTGATCCCAAGCACTTATCGCACTCTCCGCTGCTCACACATGTGGCTAAATAGACCATAATGAAAACAGGTAATGGCATGTAGTATAAAAAAATAGATGTCTTAGGATATTTGTTATAGGCTGTAGGTACCAGGAAGTGATATTATTGGTATAAGTAATAAAACTTCAAATAAAGACGGTGCATCAATCCGTGGTTCTTTGATGATCCGCACTACAACAGTTATTGGTAAGATTGACATTCACCTCAACAGCCGGCTTTTTAATTGTCACTTGATATAGTAAAGAAACTTGGAGCTGCATATTAAGTTTCCCTTCATTCCTCACACCCTTGAAATAATCCAGTCGGTAAGACTTCACTTGTTCGATTATTTATTGGTAGCTATGTTTGTGCAAACTGAAGTACCTACCCAGAAATGATTGACTGCATTTTGGTTCTTTCAAACTTTAACAGCATTATAAGAAAATGTGACAACTTTCACATTTGACACCTGTCACATTCGAATAGTATAATGTGCAGAACATCGGCCTGTTTTGTGAGTTTTGAACAAGTGGTTCACTATAGAAAAACGCAATATTACGAGGTTTACGGTACTCCCAAGTTTATAGTACTTACTCCCATTTTTTGTAATACCTGTAGCCACCAGCAGGTATCTTAGGTAATGGAACTTCTAATTGATAAAACCCCAACACATGAACTTATCAAACTTCTGGGACTAGTTGTACATATCTCAGTTATAATTATCAAAAACCCAAAAAGTTTCACTAGTGCATTCGATGGAATGCTAGTCTCTCCGATAAAAATGAATAACTTGTGTTGAGCTTACGAGTACGTATCCGTTGGTTTGCAGAACGTGTCTGTGAAGGAGTTGCGACGTGGCTACGTCGCTGGCGACTCCAAGAACGCCCCGCCCAAGGGCGCTTCCGACTTTACTGCTCAGGTAAGTTCTTCTTCCCTTCTCTATTGATTAATCTCTAGCTATTTTAACTTCTTCGAGAAATTGTATCTTTATGGTATGTGTAAGTAATTATATATAGTATTTTTGGATGAAGGGACTCAACTCAAGGAAAGTCAAACACTCGAAACATTCCGCCAAACCAAGTACACAGTAAACACTGCTTTCCATTTCGAATATGAGGAACATAAATAGTAGGTAATATAAACTTATTATTTAAACAAACAATATTTCATAAATTAAATAATAATTAAGTAAAAGTAAATTCTAAGTACAAAGTCATGTAACATAATTGTTGATAATATTTTTAACAGAGTGACTGTATACAAAGTTTGGACATGGCTTGCATATTTTTAATTGTTTTGTGTCAGCTGGAATAATCGTTTCTTAGGCATGAAAAGTACTATTTTCATCCCTTTGATGAGGTAACTTCAAGCATACCTTCTAAGGACAGATATTAGTGTTTCTTCTAAGTATGTAAAAATATGAGTGATATGTAAAATGTATACGATATACCTATACATCAAGCTGATCCTGATTGGAAATATAAACCTATTTTTACTGTCGTCAACTCGCGCGCACATACATTATGAAGTACAGTCAAATAAAAAAGTATAAACTAGTTAAGTATTGACTATCCAGAAAAATAGGAAGAAAGAAAATATATTTGACAAGTTATTGGACGACAAAATTTTATGCCCAAGGCGGGAATCGAACCCGCGTCCTCCGATATCGCGTCGGATGCCTAAACCTCCTTGGGCATACAATTTTGTACTCGAATATTTTGTTATACTCCCTGCTATTTTTTTAAGCGTCATGCATTATGCATGGTTATGAACAGATTGTGCTTCTCAACTGCCAGACACCCTGTTCATATGCAGTTGTTGACAGTGGATACCTACTAAGTAGTTACCTATTATGGTGGTGCGCTATATGATTTACTGTAGAGGAGTTACTGTTACATTTCCGAAAATGTAAGCTAGTACCTACATCTAAACTAATATAATAAAGAGTAAAGATTTGATTGTTTGTTTGTTTGCATTGAATAGGCTCTGAAACTACTGGACCTATTAGGATGAAATTTGGTATGGAAATAGTTTGAGACATGGGGAAGGACATAGGATAGTTTTTATCCAACAGCGAAAAAGGGGTTAATGATTTTAGGCGATATAAAAAACATAACAACAAAAAAAACTTATAAAGTTCATTAAAATAATTAAATTCAAACATCCTTTATTATTTTCTTTTCTTAGTAACCTGACTCAAATGGGTTTATGTGTGTGTATAATAATTAATATTTTTTTTAATACCCGTGCGAAGCTGGGGCGGGCTGCTAGTAAACAAATAATTGTATTTATTAGTGGGCTAAAGTTAATATATCTCGCTCAAACGCTTCCTACTCTTGCATAAAATACTTTTTATCAGGCGGCCTTGTAATAGCAACTTTGATACATAGATTAGGTACCTACCTACTTCGTACGTACCGAAATAAAATTGAACAATAGCCCGCAAATAATTCAATATTGCAACAACATAGTTGTATTATTGCTTTCACTTAGGTGGAGGTACACTATTGCGATATAGGTATGCCGCGTGATATTGTCATACCTAATTTAAATGTCAATTTGTCTATTTTAGCACCAAAATAATGCTGTTCAACATGTTTTTCTACCAAGTTGCTTAAGTATGCTGTTTATTGAATTATTCATTAGGTAGGGCATTAAGTTTTCTATTAAACTGGAACATTTGTTTAATTACTTCTTTACAAGGGAGAAAATGTCCATTATGTATATCTACAACTACCTCACCGTAATATTGTTATAGGTTTTCGCGATTATTAGACATATACGCTAAATATACGCCACTTAAACTGTTTAAAGTTGTTTAATTACTATGCCTAAGAACACTCATTTATCATGTGCCTTTACTATGTAACTATTATTTATTGTACACACCACTAAATTACAATATAATATAAAATACGAAGGCTTACAATCAACTGTTAAAATGGGCGGCCTTATCACTAACAGCGATCTCTTCCAAGCAACCTTGGAATGGCGAGGAAATACAGGAAACGGGGGTGTAACAAACTAATATAAAAAATGAGGTTAAACCAAAGAATAAAAACAAACTATGCTAACTTAAAATTTAAGCAGAACATATTTATATAGGTACTGATTTTCCCTGTGGCTATCCTGATTATAGAACACCAAGGTGTACAGTTTAAAAGCTATTTATAATCTTACATTTTAAACACTAAATTCTTTAGGGACTGGCTGCAGAGCAGTACCTCACTTGGAGTGTCTGGAGAGCTTGACCTTGGAATAATAAGTACTTTGAATTGTAAAATTAATATCTCATCTTTCGAATATTTTGATAAGTTAACTTTCATCCTGCACTTATTCTACGTCAAGTAGTAAAAAAAACTATTACCTAAATATGAAGGAGCAAAACTTTATAAAACACTACCCACATATAATAAAAATGTACACTCATTTAATACATTCAAAGCTAAGTTAAATAAACATATTTTAGTAAATTATTTTTTATAATGCAATCGAACGACTTACTTATTTTATAATGTGTTCTCGTGTAAGTGACTTTGGTCTTTTTTGAGAATAAATGTCTTTAAACCCAAACCCAAGTGGGATCGGCGTACATACATTTTTGTTTAAGTGTTATATTAGCTGTCATCTCGGCGCTCATCCTATTCATATCTTTCTCCAGGAAGTCCATCTTTCGGCCATCCTCTGCTATTATTATCCGTCCAATTGATTTCATACTCAACACACTTTTAATTATGTTTTTACCTCACGCAAGCTCGTAAAGGTGTAGTTGATTGGAACTTTTACTAAAAATATCCACATTCTAAATTTTAATCACTTTTTGTCCTTCAGAGATTTAATAGTACATTGTACATGAGGGGAGAAAACGATATAATTCTGTACGAGAGTTTGTATCAGCTTTTTTAAAGCTTTGTTTAAGCTCTCGCTTTTTTTCTCGTAGTGCAAAAAAAGGTTGCCAACCTCCTTTCATTGAATATCAAATACAAATAAAAATCACATCTTTTTCTTATTATTTGATATAATTTTTGAGATTGTATTTTTGTATGTTAACAACTAAAAAATAAAAAAGAACGCTACCAGGGCAGGTATGGGTTTTCATACAACATTCCTTCACTGTTACGGAGTGAAGGAATGAAAATCCATATAACTTTTCCCGCCGTACATTTATAAGAGAGAAATGACGACCTATATAATATGTTTTTGAACGAGTAATAAGACGCTTTCTGAGTGGGTGTGGTATAAAAGCTATTTAGTGCCCGTTTACGAGGAATAAACTAGCTCTTTTCGAATAGATGTGATAAAAATTAAATTAAGTACATTATTTATACTGTTTACCTTGCTCCTAGAATTTGCTGAAATAGTGGCTGAAAAAATGTTTGGCTCGGCAGCAAAGTGATCTTGCGTCTCGTATCTTCGAAGCCTTCGGCTACGCTCAGGATTCTATACTGTTTCCTTTGCCCGTGGTTTAATCCTAGAGTCCTTCGCTTCCTCAGGTTTCAATAGAAGTGTACGCGCCAAATAACAACTTTGCAATAACTATTATCCCTCCTCATCACATGCCCATACTTTTTACAGCTAATGTTAGGTTGGTCTCTAACCAATCATCTTTTTTTTTGTTAAACGTATCTATCCTGTTCAAACATGTCATGACGTGTTTGAGAATCGTAAAATGGAAAGAAATTACTGAGCTAATGAGTAAATAAATGAAAATTGCTCGTGAAGTTTAGGCCAGCAGATAGATCGTCCTTATGAGGAGAGGAAATTGACGTTTCGTATTCCCCTGTTTTCTCTTCCAAAACTGAGCTCATTTTCTTCTATATTAAAAACTTTTCAAATTTGTCTGCTGGTCTTCTCGTCATGGCTATAAAACGGAGCCATATTTCGTGATTTTCGAGGCCATAATTTCTTAATTAATAATTAGTTGCTAAAAAATATAAATGACAGGCCGCGTTTATAGCAAACTGATGACTGCTCTAGTGGTATTCTCCAGGTGGAAAAACCGGAAAATATATGGAGAATTCCACTTCCATCTTAACTGCGTTTTTAGGGGTATCAATTGGTGTTGTTGTGATAGTTAAGACTTGGACTCTGTTCTTTGTGGCAGGTGATCGTGCTGAACCACCCGGGGCAGATCAGCAACGGCTACACGCCTGTGCTTGACTGCCACACCGCACACATTGCCTGCAAGTTTGCGGAGATCAAGGAGAAGTGCGACCGCCGTACCGGTAAGTGGAATCACCGGTGCCGTTTGGGTTGTACCCAAAGTTACAAAAATAATATTTCTGAACATTCGATTCCAAAGTAATTAGCGCCACAAACTTTCCTTATTTAAAAGCACATTAGCTTAGAAGTACTTCTACGTTAGCCTGAACAACATCTTCGACCACACCATCACTTACCATCAGGTGAGATAGTGGTCAAAGGTTAATTATAATATCTGGCAAAAAAAAAAAAACATACTGCTAAGACAAATATCAAGATTGATCTAGATTGGTTGGTAAGGTCGATGATATTTTAAACTTATGCTTCTGCTCCACCGGCGGCGTTTAACTTAACGTTAATGCTAATGTTCAACTACGCGTTCTTTATACAACGCCGGCGTCAAGAGTTAATTCCTTGCGAAGTAACGCGTTAACCTACACAACATTGGATGGAGGTTGAGTCAGTTGTTTGTCGCAAAGACTAATATAAATAAATTACTATAATGCGTTTATGCAATTTAAATTAATGTGCTGCTAATTTTACATATTTATTGTCCTATTTGTTTAAATGTAATTCCCTTGAGCTGTGATGATCCAGAATCTATTTTCTTCTCAGTTGAGCTCAGGGTATAAGTATACTCAGTCATAATATTATATTGACGCGCTCGTAGCGAAGTTTGCTTAGCTGTTCTTAACCGATCAGCAAAGTTAAGCTAAATCGCCCGCAGTCATGAGTTGGATGAGTGACCGCTAATGACATTACTACTGAGCGCTTCTGTGCTTCGGAGGGCACGTTAAGCCGTCGGTCCCGGTTGTTGTCTAAGGATGGCAGTCGTTATAGCATGGTGGTAGAGGCATTTTGCGAATGCCCGCCTGGCTAGCTACCGCCCTCAAGTAGAAACTTGTCGCCAAGCACCTAACGGTGTTCCGGCAGCTTTCCTTGAGAGCCAGTAATTCTAGGTTAGTCTGAACAACATCTTCGACCACATCATCACTTACCATCAGGTGAGATAGTGGTCAAAGCTAACCTATCAAGCGTAAAAAAATAAATAATAATAATGCAATTCCCGCTTAAAAACAACGTACATACGTCCTTGCAATCCGCGTGCGCCAGCATGTAATCAATATCGCTTAGAGCGCTAAACTACGCACTAAAACGCTTTGTTGTGTAGAAAAAACCGACACTGCTGTTTATAAATTAACACGTCAAATGTTGGGACCATCATAACGTTATAATAAACGAGTTAATTTACGCGTTAAAATGCTGATGGAGCAGTAGTAATAAACTGGTTGCACCACAGTAAAACCAGATAAGTCGTCTGAATTGAGTCTGAATCCTCGTAGGAGATTTAAATGCCTAAACTAGTCTGGATGCGCAGGTTGTCGATATCTAACATGTTAATAGGTATCTATGTTATATGTATTGGTACGCAAATCCATTGTTAACTACCTAAAGACATAAGATTGTTAATAATTATATTTCTCCATTATTATATCAACGCACTCTGGGTGCGCTAGATATAATTGTCATATCGTGCATGCTGTGGCGCGTGCGTACACCACAGCATGCACGATATCACGTAAAAGACGCGTTTTTTTTTTTTATGCCTGGTAGGTTAGCCTTTGACAGATTTTCTACTTGAGGGTGGTTGCAAGCCAGGCGGGCATTCGCAAAATGCCCTACCACCATGCTATAACGACTGCCATCCTAAGACAACAACCGGGACCGACGGCTTAACGTGCCCTCCGAAGCACGGAAACGCTCAGTAGTAATGTCACTCGCGGTCACCCATCCAACTCATGACCGCGCGCGACGTTGCTTAACTTTGCTGATCGGTTGAGAACAGCTAAGTAAACTTCGCTACGAGCGCTTCAAAACGCTTCACGTTTGGTATACCGCTTTATTAGTTAAACTACTTGTCTGGTTTTACTGTGGTTGCACCATTTCTAGTTAACGTCAAATTGTTCAAGTCAATTATTGCGTTAGAATAACGTTGAAATCAGAATGTTTTTCACAGCTTTAACGCTAGTCAATTAGTGCAATCCAGCCTTATTTGATATTTACATTATTTCGTATTGTCTTTGGTTCCGTTCAAACGATGAAAAATTAAAATCATTCTTATTTAAATTTGTTGAATTCAAATTGGGTGACCAAATTATGGATGTAAATAAACGAGTTTGATTATTTTGGGAAGAAAATGTTATATATTTGCCGGTACAATATCAAGATCAGCCATTGTCCGTGAACTCCTTTTCCACCATATTTTTGTATTCGATGAGAAGTTATAGTACCTAGGACTTTGTAGTTTGTCCGCAATTTCGTCTGATGTTAGGTGGCAAAGCGTTCGCCTATATAGAAGTTGTCTATTCATACTTTTCTTAAATATGTCCAGATTGTAAGTATCAGGAAGCTCAGACTCAGGCAATTAATGCTTTCCTTAGCCGTACGTACGTGCTGGTAGAATTTTACGATGTAACGGTGTCGCATTGCCATTTTGTTGTCCAGAGACGGAATAGGGATGGTGGAATCTAATTAACTACAGTGCACACTCCCCGAAATGTATCCGGTAATATACTGATAAACAATAAATAGATTCAGGCGTTACTTTGCGGAAATCCATATTTAATAATAACAAATATTCTTTAAATATTTTATGAAAACATCAAATTAATATCTTAATAAAACACTTAAAAAATACAAAAATATATCTAGTGACAGGCACGATCGAGATATTCTCGATCGTGCGCTCGTAGAGTCAAGACCTCCTGAGGGTGCTTCGTGTAGAAGCGAAACGCGTCGAAAATTGTTCCGGTTTGGCTGCGTGGCGTTTGTGACGTCACGTCGGCTTAACAGGAAAATTAGGCGGAATTGTCACTAGATATATTTTTGTATTTTTTAAGTGTTTTATTAAAATATTAATATGAATGTGTTTGATTGTATTTAATATTAGCTGAATATTGGTACAATGTCTGTAATAAATGTTTTTTTAATAATTCACTCCTCTTTTGCACAATCGCTATTCCCAATGTTCATCCATACGTAATAGTTTTTTTGATTCTGGATAATACAAGTTATTTTTATCCACAGTGTATCGTACCATGAAACATTGTGATTATTTAATGTAATACTTATTTGTGCATGTGTATACCGTTAGGTAAGACTACAGAAGTGGACCCGAAGTCGATAAAGTCTGGTGACGCTGCAATCGTGATGCTGGTGCCGACAAAGCCGCTGTGTGTGGAGTCGTTCCAGGAGTTCCCGCCGCTAGGACGCTTCGCCGTGCGCGACATGCGTCAGACTGTCGCCGTCGGGGTCATCAAGGTAACAAGCACACAACCAATCGGTACAAACGTTGTAGTTAGTGACTACGGATTGCCCTTCGTACGATTTTACATTATGTTCTAACCGAAAAAAAAAAAGTGCGTGTGCATTGAGTGAGCTCCTTCAGATTTTTTTTTAATAAAATAGGATAATTTAGTATACCTTTTTGTAAAAAGGTGAAACAGAAGATATACGATATCGTTTACAATCTGTTCACTCAGTCCTCACAGAAAACCGTCAATATATTAAAATCTATTGAGTTTACAAAAATAAATTGTATACTAGTTTCTAGTAAAAATTGTGAATTGACAGATTGATAAGTGCCGTATTTAAAAATTTACAAATTGATAATTGTGCTCACTCAATCCTCCATTTTCGCTAGGGCCGATTGCTCTGTAATAAACTATAAAATTAATTTTCGTTATATTACTCGTGTTTAGTTCATGGTCAATAGGGTTTCGTAACATAGTAAACGAAACTATATTGTGATATATATAAAACTAATTAATTATTTTGTGTGCTCACTCAATCCACACAATTATGAAAACGATTTATTTCTGTTCGAGAGTTTGTTTAAGCCCGACGCGTAGCGGAGGGCTTAAAGGCAACTCGAGAACAGAAATAGAACTTTCTCCCGAGTGATACATAGTGCTTTATACTACACCTACGAGGAAAATAAAATCATTTTAAGTTTTCTCGTACTTACCTCGATACTTCTCAGGAAGTAAGTTCTTTATGACTTCTTGAGCTGCATTTCTTATTTCTGGTGGCGTCAAAATTATAAAATCGTCACTTTCACTATCAGATGACATAGTTTTGGAAAATTATTAAGAATAATTAAAAGCGTACTGTTAAAATATCAATTAAATAAAAAACAAAATTTAACCAAACATAACAAATTGCCGCGCTTTTTTTCTCGTAGTGCAAAAAAAGGTTGCCAACCTCCTTTAATTGAAAATCGAGTACAAATAAAAATCACACCTTTTTTTTTTCTAGTTATTTGATATAAAACCTTTTTGAGATTGAATTTTTTTATGTAAGCAGCTAAAAACAAAAGAACGCTACCAGGGCAGGTATGGATTTTCATACAACATTCCTTCACTGCTACGGAGTGAAGGAATGAAAATCCATATAACTTTCCACGCCTTACATTTTTAAGGGAGAAATGACGAACTTTATAACATGTTTCATGAACGAGTAATGAGACCTTTTCTGAGTGGGTGTGGCATATAAATACAATTGTTTTAGAGCTTTTACTAAATTATGCTATTTTATTTTAAAAAATCTGAGCGTGCTCACTCAATGCACACGCACACAAAAAATAGCACCGATAGCGCACCGCCCAGTGAGGAAGGGGTCTTAGTCGCCTCTTGCGACACGCACAGGTAGCAATGTGGGGGTCACATTCTAGCCCGGCACCCCACGGGGCAAAAAAGATTTCATTAATAATTAAAACCAATGAAACAACAATATCTTTGGTGACTAGTGCATTTTCTTTGCGATGGTTTTATTTGTATAGGTATATGTAATTGTAGTTACTTCTAGTTAGATGCTTTTATCAACATATTTTCATCCATGCACCATGTGATGTGATTCTTTTAAAAACCAAGAAGTTTTATCACAATTTTATGTTTATTTCTTAACAAACGAAGATGCAACGGTAACTGACTTAGGGAAACAATGTGATAATATTAGTTTTTGTTGTTTCAGAGCGTTAACTTCAAAGAAGTGACCACTGGTAAAGTTACCAAGGCCGCCGAGAAGGCCCAAAAGAAGAAATAACTATGGGGCACCTCCAAGACAACACTGATGGGACGAAGCATCGCACCCGAGGACGCGACATCTCTTCCCTGCCGAGCGTCCCAGCCGCATAGTGCTTGCAAGTGCTGGGACGGCGATTGTCGCAACCCGCTAGCGATGCCCCGCCGCAGCCACAGTGTCCCCTCCCTAGCGTCTCCCAGTAATCGGAGCTTCTTCACCGGCAACACCGCTCTCGCCCGATACTTAAGCATTTATCATAGCACGATAAAGTTAGTCGGTTTTAGTAACGCTTATGTCTTAAGTTTATATCTTTTTGATTATGTTAGTCGTAAGTCTCTCGTCGAGTTTGAGTTTCCGCATTTGAAAGCTCGCTACGTTTTAATTTTTCATCGTAAAGAGTTTAGGAGGAAAGGAACGGAGTGTTTATTGAATATTGAAACCATCATCTGCAATAATATATTCTGTCGGCTGTAAAATAATACTGTTGTATCTATTTGTATTAAGTGTAACTTGTATTCGAAGACTTGTCCTAAGGTTGTATCCGATCACGATAAAATGGACTAATTTATAACGATTTAACATAAGTGTACCTACCTAATTCAGTTTATTTTTCTTGTTATTATTAAGAAGTATGAAAATTCAAATAAATGTTATGGCTATAAATAGCAATGGTAGAAAGTGTTTTAGTTTAAGATTGAAGATGTAGGTGTGGTGTAATGTAGGTATTGTTGTAAACATCAGAGTGCAGCGCGAGCGAGGGCGTCGGTTGTAAACCTTCCCAAAGTTAGCACAGTAGAATGACTGAACGTTAAAAACGTTCAGTAGACACTTTTGAAAACTACCACTAGTGGTTTAGATACACAACATTATTTAGCAGACTATCGTCAGTGTTTTTATATTCAATTTCTTTCAATCCGTTTGTTTTCTCTTGAACTTTTTACCAATATAAAGAATCCTTTAGCACAGAATTTACCAAACTTAATGTTCATTTTAAGCTAAATGTATCTTTGTACTTAATCTTTCAGAAATTTTGTAAAAAACCGTATCTGTTTAGTCCTATATGAGTAATAAACGAAGAAGTTCAAAAGTGTTGTTTTATTTAGCGAGAGGTACGAGATCATACCTATTTTTATCGAACGGTTAGGTAGGTGTGTATAGGTCTCTTTGCTTAGTACAAATTGCGCTCTCGTGCCTGTATAGCCTTTCCGACACAGATGATGAATAGAAAATTAGCGGCAGAGCTAAAAAAATCGTCTTTATTTGTTATGTACATAATATATATATATAAATAATATATAATATATATATATATATATATATATATATATATATATATATATATATATATATATATAACATTATGTTATGCTTATCATGTCACTTAGCTGTTTTAATAGTTTTCAGTCATCTAAATTAGCAATTATTCCGTATTAACAACATAAAATGCAAAAATCTGTGTCGTTTCTATTGGCCCGCCCATGGGTTCAATAGACACGAGATATGGGGTGAATAGAAAAAAATGCTAGGGTTGGCAACTTCTAAACTTATGTGCCTACCTTCCTAAGTAACTAACGTAGCTGTGAAAAGTAGGTAGGTACTTAGTTAAGTGTATATAACTAATCGTAGAATTAATTTAAGAAACTTTTTAATAATTTACTCGTAATCTTGTCTATGGGAACAATTATTTATCTATATCTTCGTAATCAATCAGTTGCTAGGTTATTAATTGTCCAAGAACAAGTAATGATTATAAGGAACAGACTCATTATTAGGTAAGCACCTACGTAGGTAGTTAATATATTAAATTATTAACATTTCAATAATCAATATTTAAAACTAGGTAGGTACTAAATCAATCAGTTATACTTTTTTACAATAGCACACACAGTCACTCAGTCATTATCTAATACTGTCACATAAATAGGTACCTACTTACAAACGAATCAGTCTATTACAAGTAACTTTTTCATATTTGTAATATACGATATATTTTAATTTGATGCATTATTTTCAGTTTTATTTCATTTTATTCCGTTGCATGTTTTTTGTTTAATAGTTATTTCTACTCGGTTTATTTCTGCATCTCGTTTATTTCTATATAATTTATAACCATTTATTTTTTTAAATGTATATAGTTCAATGGGTTGCAGCCGTAACAGACATTTTTCTAAGCACTTCTTACTCGTGTCTATTGGACCCCTACTACGTATCTATTCACCCCATATTTCGTATCTATTTGCCCCTTACCCGTGTCTATTCACCTCAATCAGATGTAAAAAAATACTTTGATTACAATTTCACAAATATTTTGAAATTTACATCACTAACGCTTTAACCTATTTATTCATCTAGGTCACAAGAAACCAACGAATAACATTAACAAGTTTTGATATAACAATACACGTCCTTTCACAATGACAATAGAAAAGTTTACAGGACCCAGTT
This sequence comes from Plagodis pulveraria, assembly GCA_963890685.1. NCBI lineage: Eukaryota > Metazoa > Arthropoda > Insecta > Lepidoptera > Geometridae > Plagodis > Plagodis pulveraria. The sequence continues at coordinate 12,464,928 of OY982950.1, forward strand.
TAATCTACATTCAAGGGACTCCCTTCAAGATCTTTTTTTATTATGTTGGCCACACCTCACAACAATCCAGTGTTCCTATCTATAGAAAGAAAATACTGCAGTTTTAAAAAATATATGAATTTTGGTACTTTTCTTTCAAAATGTTTGGCTATAGTCTGTAGAAAAACTTTTTTAGTTTTGTATCTATTCACCTCTGCGGTTTTCTTCACCCCGTTTTACAGTATATGAAAATTTTTGTGCGTGTGCAATGAGTGAGCACCCTCTGAAAAAAAGGATAATTTAGTAAAAGCTCTAAAACAATTTGTTGTAAAACCATTATTTATTTTATGTGATCCATTATTGTCAGATACCTTTTTGTAAAAAGGTAAAACAGAAGATACATCGTTTACAATGAGCTCGCTTAGGCTGAGATTCAGAGACATTTGTCTAAGAAGGTCAAAGATCAGTCTTAGCCAAGGGTCGCGCGTCGGCTAAGCCAATCTTTAAATTTCATATGCAGAGATATAGTCTGAGTTCTACTTACCTCACTTTTAGCTAAGATCACACTCTATTATCTATGGCACATTTTTCACTTATGGAACGTTTACCGGTTCTTGTGTATCTGTGCATCCTGACATAAAAAGAAAACGACAAGAACAACAATGAGGCCAATTCGAGATTAGTTCGATTATAACTTAACTATCACCTAATCAAAAATAATTTTCCGTGAAAATAAGCCGAATTATAGTCAAACTGTATTCTATTTTATTCATGGAACAAGTGAAGTGACCATAGAGAAAAACATTAGATTCGAGAGATCCTCAATGACCTATTGTATTTAAAATTATAAATCGATATCATAATGACTGATCAAATAATCTGTTTAGCGAAATACAATTTACGTGTGCGTTATATATATATAACCATATATAATATATGTATCGTATGGTTTTTTCTCGACATCATAAGTTTGAATGGCAAAGCTCTCTTAACGTGGGCGTACAGACCCACCAACTTATCTGTTCAGGCGGCAGAAAAGAGAACTACAACATACCTTCAAATTGTGACAGGTTGTAGTTGATTTCCATGACTAGTAGCGCCCTCGAAAACTGCACAGTTAAATTGGTGGTACTATACATGTGGGTATCGTACAAACGAGAAGACACAGATTACTAAAAAACACTTGGTTCATCGTAGCCATTCTAGTCCTCGCCTTGCAGAAACTTCTCTTATCTCGTGGTTCCGGTTAGGTTACTTCGTCTTTATTGTGGTACCTCCACTATTACGATGTCATCTCTAGTACACTTTTCAAGGTTCTGTTATCATCTGGCATCATTATGATCACCTTTGATAGCACGTGGCATGGTGAACAACTATTGTAGAATCTATGATATAAGATCAACTTCTAATCTTATAGGCTTGTGCCAATATCTTCTAATCATAAAATCACCATTTCGTAATAGGATCGCACTGATGTAGACTGATTAGTTCACAGTCCTCACATCATATGTTAACTGTGATAGGTGCTACATAGGTGGTGCCTGTTCTGATGGTCGGTAGAAGAGTGCCGAATCAACTGCAGTGTCTAATGACGTAAGTACCACTGACTGAAATGGCATACTAGAAATAACACCGACAAATCTTAGTTTCGCCAGTCTCGTAGATAACTAACTCCAGTTACCCAATTGATGTTTTTAAACGTTAGTTATTTGATGGCTTGATGGATATACACTGAGAAGAGCCCGATGTGTTGCAGTCTGTGTTACCTACCACCCTCACTTGAGGGTGGTAGGTAACAAATCTGTCACCAAGCATCTAACAGTGCGTTCCGGCAGCTGTCCTTGAGATCCAGTAAATTTACAGGCACATGAGACTTAACAACTGTGTGTCTCAGGTTGACGGGCGCAGTGCAGTTCATCACTTGTGACGAAATACATCTGTTATACCAATTAACATCAGGTGGCCCTCGTGCTTTTTCCGTCACAATCACAATTAAAAAACTAACATTGAATGGATACTGGTTCCCAAAGACAGCTGCAGAAACACACAGGTGCTTGGTGACAGATTTTCCACTTGAAGATAGTAGTTAGCTACGCAGGCATTCTGCCTCAAAGCAAAATGCGCTACCACCATATTGAAATGACATGCCATTCTAAAATGACAACCAGGGCCGATGACTCCACTTCCCCTCAAGGCACGGAATCACTCGCTCATTAGTAGCATATACTTTTTTCTAGTATATGCCACTAACAACTATCCATCCAAACAACTCAACCGCTTAACTCAGTTTTTTGGTTAAGAATGATTTTGTTAGTTAAATTTTTTTTTTAATATTTTTTTTTATACCTGATTGGTTAGCTTTTGACCACAATCTCACCTGATGGTAAGTGATGATGTGGTCGAAGATGTTGTTCAGGATAACCTAGAATTACTGGCTCTCAAGGACAGCTGCCGGAACACACCGGTAGGTGCTTGGCGACAGATTTTCTACTTGAGGCTGGTAGCTAGCCAGGCGGACATTCGCAAAATGCCCTACCACCATGCTATAACGACTGCCATCCTAAGACAACAACCGGGACCGACGGCTTAACGTGCCCTCCGAAGCACGGAAACGCTCAGTAGTAATGTTACTAGCGGTCACCCATCCAACTCATAACCGCAGGCGACGTTGCTTAACTTTGCTGATCGGTTGAGAACAGCTAAGTGAACTTCGCTACGAGCGCTTCAAAATTACAACTTAAAACATACATATAAACAAATGTTTTGATAAAATAGAATAAAATAATGTTGGCCGCAAACCTCATCTGGTACCTACTTATTTACCAAACATATGATAATGTGGTGCAGAAGCTATTTTGATATAAAAAAAAACTATGCCTGCAATCATTATATTCGATTCGATTCAACGCTCATCGATTATTCTCTTGAATATCTCTGGTAAAATAAACAAGAAAGCTTATTTTAATCTTGGCGATTAAAATAAAATTAGTTCAACTTATTCCGAATACCAAGTAATGGATCTGACAGGACTAAGACCAATTATTGTTAAGTTTTAATCAAGTTCGTGGTATGGAATCGACCCCAATATATAACATGTGATTGGAATGAGTGAAACAAAATACGTGTTATGTGTACCTGATTACGAGTTGACAAGACGTCATGTCGTAGAGTAGATATAAAGCGGGAAGATTTTTGAATTTAAAAAATTGAGACAGCCTGAAGTAGTCGATTTCTACCAAAAACTACAATATGTATACCGGATTTCCACTACTTGGCTTAGCATAGCACGCGCTAAGTTTAACCGATGTTCCATACGTCTCTGAATACAATTATGAGGCTAAGCACTACATTTTGACAGATGAAAGCATTAGTTCGCGCTTCGACTTGTCTCTGAATCTTAGCCTTAGCGGTTCTCAACACTTTGGGGAGGTCATGGATCAGGATCTGGAAAAGGAGAGGTCCCAATACTGAGCCTTGGCTGACCCCAGATCTAGTATGATATGGCTGAGATACATAAGTGCCATGTATAACAAACTGACGCCTATAATAATAATATTATTAGTTTATTGTACCAGAAAAAATAAATTACAATATTGCTTATAATGTACAAATAGCTACTCCACTAGGATTCCCTGTATCGGGGTAGCTATTTTTTCTTCCCATATCTGTGCATAAAACAAAACTCAATGTTGGTCCGTACATACACAGTAATGAATAAGGTTGAAACAATAATTATCAATATTTTGTTGAATAGTACTATGTAGGTAGGTGTGCTGTATCTTTTTATTGATAAAATGTCATTATATTGTTTTTGTTGCTATTTTAATGATACATAATTTGTATATACTAATGTAAATAATGTTATTTATAGCAATTAATATATAAATATATATAATTCATAGAAACCTCTTACATCTTATATAGTTGATATTATAATGTTTTCCAATCGCTCAAGTAGTCTGAGAAAAAATTGAGGAGACTTGGAGTGAAACCGATGGTAGATAGTTTACGCAATAAAATGTCATTATCAATTATGTCAAATGCTTTTTGAAAATCAAAGTATATAACATGCAGCCCACGATCCATCGCATTAGATATATAGTCGACTAAGCACAATAGGTTTGTATTCACGGATCGCCCCGGCCTAAAACCGTGTTGCTCATCGCCTATCCACGGTTTCACCTGCCTATATATTTCCTTATGCAGAATGGCTATAGGTCGGTATTCTTTCACCAGTGTCCAATTACTATTTTTAGGAATAGGGATCACCCTGGTAGGCCTCCACTGCGGGGGTACTCGCCGTTGGAAAGGACAGATTAAGAAAATGGAACTAAAATTATGAGCTTTCTGCATGCTTTAAAAACGAAACCGGGTACACAGTCAGGTCCTGATGAACTACCTGGTTTTAGTTTGTTCAGCCCATACTCGATGTCGTTCGGTGAAAAAGAATGTATTCTAATGTGGCCACGTTGTAAACCCAAGTCACCATATTCATTGTAATCTAGTAGGGGCAATTCGTTTAAAAATACACTGGAAAAATAGCTAGCGAATGCTTCGGCTGCTTCTACGCCTACGAAAGACTTTCCATTGTAATTGACACAAGGCTCAAACCCACCCTTAGACCTAAGACTTTGTATATGACCCCAAAAACCTTGAGGATGAAGCTGCAAGTTTTCTTCGATACGGTGCGTATATGATTTGAATGCCTCGCATGGCATACATATTAACTAGGGTATAGTTTGCTCTTTTCATACAACTTCGTATTTAAATAGATAATTTCAACTTGTACGTGTTCAATACATAAAATTTTACTCAAATATAACCTTTTATTTTCCCTGTAATAAAAAAAACTTTAAATTCCCCATTTTGTACGTGGCTAAAACGCTATCCGAACTAAAACCATGTATGGGAGTTCGCCAATGGGGTCGATTCCATATCACGAACTTGATTAAAACTTAACTATAATTGGTCTTAGTCCTGTCAGATCCATTATTTGGTATTCGGAATAAGTTGAACTAATTTAATTTTAATCGCCAAGATTAAATTAAGCTTTCTTGTATATTTTACCAGAGATATTCTAGAGAATAATCGATGAGCGTTGAATCGAATCGAATGTAATGATTGCAGGCAGAGTTTTTTTTATATCAAGATAGCTTCTGCACCACATCATCATATTTTTGGTAAATAATTACTAGATAAGGTTTGCAGCCAACACTCTCAAAACATTTTTTATATGTATGTGTTGTAGTGCAACTAACAAAATCATTCTTAACCAAAAAACTGAGTTAAGCGGTTGAGTTGTTTGGATAGATAGTTGTTAGTGGCATATACTACAAAAAACCGTGCTTTGAGGGGAAGTGGAGTCATTAGTCCTGGTTGTCATTTTAGAATGGCATGTCATTTCAATATGTTGAAATGACATGCCATTGTGTTTGTGAGTGTGACGGAACATGCATGAGGGCCACCTGATGTTAATTGGTATAACAGTTGTATGTCGTCACAAGTGACGAACTGCACTGCGCCCGTCACCCTGAGACACAGAGTTGTTGAGTCTCATGTGCCTGTAATTTTATTGGATCTCAAGGACTGCTGCCGGAACGCACTGTTAGGTGCTTGGTGACAGATTTTCTACTTGAAGGTGGTAGGTAACACAGACTGCAACCCAACGGGCTCTTCTCAGCGTTCATCCATCAAGCCATCAAATAACTAACGTTTAAAAACATCAATTGGGTAACTGGAGTTAGTTTTCTACGAGACTGGCAACACTCAGATTTGTCGGTGTTATTTCTAGTGTGTCATTTCAGTCAGCGGTACTAACTACTAACGTCATTAGACACTGCAGTTGATTCGGCACTCTTCTACCGACCATCGGAACAGGCACCACCTCTGTAGTAAAACCTATGACAGTTAACATATGACGTGAGGACTGTGAACTAATCAGTCTACATCAATGCGATCCTATTACTTAGCAGTGATTTTATGATTGGAAGATATTGGCACAAGCCTTTAAAATTAGAAGTTGATCTTATTTCATAGATATTGTAGACAATAGTGCACCATGCCACGTGCTATCAAGGGTGATCATGATGATGCCAGATGATAACAGAACCTTGAAAAGTGTACTAAAGACGACATCGTGATAGTGAAGGTACCACAATAATGACGAGGTAACCTAACCGGAATCACGAGATAAGAGAAGTTTCTGCAAGGCGAGGACTAGAATGGAGAAAGATAAAGAAAGAGAAAGAACTACGATGAAACAAGTGTCCACACGTAAATTTGATTATATAGCAATGAATAAAACTTACAGTCCCACCAACTTATCTGTTCAGGCGGCAAAAGAAACTACAACATTCCTTCAAATTGTGACAGTTTGTAGTTGATTTCCTTGACCAGTAGCGCCCTCGAAAACTGCACAGTTAAGTTGGTGGTACTATACCCATGTTTTTACAATCAATATTTCGTTAAACAGATTATATTCAGGATATATATCAGTCATTATGATATCGATTTATAATTTTAAATACAATCGGTCATTGAGGATCTTTCGAATATAATGTTTTTCTCTATGGTCACTTCACTTGTTCCTCGAATAAAATAGAATATAGTTTGACTATAATTCGGCTTATTTTCACGGAAAATTAATTTTGATTAAGTTATAGTTAAGTTATAATCGAACTAATCTCGAATTGGCCACATTGTTCTTTTTCGATGGCGGCCATCTTATTTTTTTTAAACGTATATATCAGTAGGTACAATCATATTTAGTTTTGGACCTCACCCGCTTAGCACACATGCTGCAATAATGCAATAGTATACATGTCATGGCGCGCACACAATACATACAAGCCGCGTTTGGTATTGCTTAGTAAAGTCAAAGTGGGTTAGTAATCTTTGAGTCAAACTATGTACTGATTTTACTTTGGTACAACGCGCAACGCTCAGGAATTTCCCAGCAAGTGGGTCTTAAAATGAACATGAATAAGATGAAAACTATGTCTAATGTCCATGTAGCACCCGAACTAATAGTTGTTGAGTGCGATAGGTACGCTCGAAGTTGTTGACCATTATATATAATCTGGGACAGTCTGTCCAGTTAGGTAGCTTAAAATTCGACAAAGAGATCGCCCGCGGAATTCAACTCTGATAGGCAGCGTTCGGGACGTTACGTGACATCTTCTCGTCTATCCGGCAGAGCCTGAAGACCGAAGTCCCAGTATGTGTTACATTGCCAGTGATGATTTATAGCACTGAGACGTGGTCCTTAACTGTGGCCTTTATCGACAAGCTCATAGTAGCTCCTCAAGCTATAGAGTAAGCTATGCTTGGAGTTTCTTCGCGCGATAAAATCCGGATCGTGGATATTCGTTGAAGAACCAAAGTCACCGAAATAGCTATCAGAATTTGTAAGTTGAAGTGGCAATGGGCAGGCCACATTGCTAGTTGAACTGATAACCGATGAGGAAGAAAGGTTCTCGAGTGGTTACATTTCACCGTAAGACGTAGAGTTGGTAGACCTTCCACTAGGTGGACTGACGCCGTGAGCGTACATATATTATTTGCATTATTATTAATTCAGATCAAGCAAAAAAGTGCATATGTCATTATCCATCTTTCTAAACATACATAGTCTTCTTCTGGGGACTTTGTAATGGTCTCCTTACTGTCTCAAAAATAAAATAGATTTTTACAGTTAATCCACAGATTTATAAGCAAGCCATTGCTTGGTTTGAATTACGCTCAGAGCGCTATTGGCACGGACTACGCGGTGCCTATCCACGAGGCTGCCGTCAGCATGCCGTGAGTACTGTTAGTGCTGTGTGGTGACGTCATAGATGACATCCCACCTATCAATAGCATTTGGACTCCCTATGAGTCCAAATGCTTTTACTGTAGTAGCTGTAGTATTGTAGTAGCTGTACTGTTGTATGTAGTTTGTAGTTTTTGTTTAATAAAGGCATAGGGAAGTAATACTTCCCTTCGTACAATTCAGACAAGCTCAAAGCGAGCTATTGGTACCAATTGCGCAATTCAGACAGCACCCTGAACGCATTAAATTATGTCAGATCATGTTATATGTCAGTGTCAGTTAGGACTGCCAGTCACGTCATCCTATGACACTGACACATTGTTTGTTTATAAAATGTATAAACATAGAAATTTTAATTAATTGCAAAATATGATGTGTTGGTTGTAAGGTATGTGTTTATAATTAAAATCGATTGTTTAATCTACTCTATACTAAATCGCAACCCTCAGATTTGGATGATATTGCTGTATTTTCCTTCATAATACCAGCTCGGCGTATGTGGAGTTCTTGATAACGAAACACGATGACGTGTGCCTTGCCGTAAGTGAAAGTAACATAATAAGTGGAAGGAGCGATACGAGGCCTTCAATATCAGTAGTGTTTTCTTGCTGCTGCAGTTTCACGCGAGCCGTGGCTACGTTCAGTCGCTTCCTGTACCACTCGTGTCCCGCATAATGTGTGGAATTTTCGCGTATATTAACCACTTGACGCCTAAAACCCGGCGTGAAATATTGGAATTGCTGGTGAATGGACTAAAACGCTTGGAGTACCGTGGCTATGATTCGGCTGGCATCGCCGTGGATGCTGCCGATCAGAAAGACATAGCTGTGGTGAAGCGGCGCGGCAAGGTCGCCGCACTTGAAGAGTTGCTGCAGGAGCGCAGTGATGAGCTCCTTGTAGACGAGTGTGTAGAATCGCACTGTGGCATTGCACACACTCGGTGGGCTACCCATGGTGAGCCCAGCGCCACTAACTCTCACCCCCAGCGCTCTGGAGAAGACAATGCTTTTGTTGTCATTCACAATGGTATCATCACCAACTACAAGGAAGTCAAAACCTTCCTGGAGAACAAGGGCTACATTTTTGAGTCTCAGACTGATACTGAAGCTATTGTCAAGCTAGTACATCACATTTACCATCAACATAAGGATTATAACTTTCAAGAGCTTGTTGAACAGGTAATCCAGCAACTAGAAGGAGCTTTTGCATTGTGTTTCAAATCACGTTATTTCCCTAATGAGTGTGTGGCAACTCGCAGAGGCAGTCCTTTACTTGTGGGTATTAAAACAAAGAGGCGTTTATCAAGTGATCATGTTCCTATTATGTACACAAACAACAAGGCAACCCGAGGAGTAGTGCCCTCAGTGCCACGCGTCAATAGCCATGCCCACTTTGAGCCTGAGGAAGAAAGGGATGTGGAATACTTCTTTGCATCTGATGCTTCTGCAGTAATTGAACACACCAATAAAGTTCTGTACTTTGAAGATGATGATGTAGCTCACATCAAAGATGGTGTTCTTAGCATTCACCGTCTGTCTGGAAGCAGCAATGATCCTCATCAAAGAGAAATCTTCACACTTAAACTGGAACTTCAGCAGATAATGAAAGGCAACTATGATTATTTCATGCAAAAAGAAATCTTTGAACAACCAGAGTCTATTGTCAATACTATGAGAGGTCGTTTAGACTTTGCTTTAGGTGCTGTAACTCTAGGTGGTATTAAAGACTACATTCCTGAGATTAAACGCTGTAGAAGGCTAATGTTGATTGGATGTGGTACCAGCTACCACAGTGCTGTAGCTACCCGTCAGCTGCTGGAGGAATTGACCGAGCTGCCAGTGATGGTAGAATTGGCTTCCGACTTTTTGGACAGAAACACTCCTGTATTCCGTGATGATGTGTGCTTTTTCATCTCACAATCTGGTGAAACCGCCGACACCCTGATGGCCCTTCGTTACTGTAAACGACAAGGTGCTCTTATTGTTGGAATCACTAATACTGTTGGCAGCTCCATATGTCGTGAGTCACACTGCGGTGTCCACATCAATGCCGGTCCTGAAATTGGTGTTGCTTCAACAAAAGCATATACATCACAGTTCATCTCTCTTGTCATGTTCGCTTTGGTGGTTAGTGAAGATCGTATCTCATTACAAAAAAGGCGATCCGATATCATAGCCGGACTAAATGAGTTGGACAGTAAGGTACGTCAAGTGTTGGCACTTGACTCTGAAATAAAAAAATTAGCTCAAGATCTTTATCGCCAGAGATCGTTGTTAATTATGGGTCGTGGGTACAATTTTGCTACTTGTCTCGAAGGTGCTCTAAAAGTGAAGGAGTTAACTTACATGCATAGTGAAGGCATAATGGCTGGAGAGTTAAAACATGGTCCTCTTGCACTGATCGACAGTTCAATGCCCGTCATGATGATAGTGATGCGTGACCCTGTTTACACTAAATGTATGAATGCATTGCAACAAGTGACTGCGCGGCAGGGCCGACCGATCGTCGTTTGTGAAGAGGGAGATAACGAAACAATGAGTCTCGCTTCTCAATGCCTTCAAATACCCAAGACAGTAGATTGCCTGCAGGGAATTCTTACAGTGATCCCAATGCAGCTGCTTGCCTACCATATTGCAGTGCTTCGTGAATGTAATGTTGATTGTCCGCGCAATCTCGCCAAATCTGTAACTGTTGAGTAAATCTGAAAATGTTTACCATTTACATGTGAATAAACAACATTCTCATTTAAAGTTGGTAATGTATCATCATCACAATTAGGTAGGAGCTTGTATGTTGTCATTTACATGTTGAATCCTAGCTGTACATCATCACAGTACTTTTAGGAGTACATCATCATATCTATGAAGATAATTTGTATAGATGGTAACTTTAATATTATCCTATTATGGACCAGAAAATATTTTAATTCTTGTTGTTGTTATTGTCAAATAATGATGAATTTGAATGGATGTATGTCTCTAGAAAACTAGGTATTTGTGTATGAATTGGCTACTTAAAATGCATTTTCAGCAAATGAACCTATATTGAGATTGTTATCAATGATTGTAGATAGCTAGTAAAACTTCCTAATTAGGTAAGTTAGTTAGGTTAATAGTAAGATAGTTAAATAAGCAGATTGTTTCACACAGTGCATCTTATATACAGCTTTTAATTTGCAATTCATATTCTGTAAGTTCTAATAGCACTCAATTGTAATGAACAGCTCATATTATTGTATCTATTTGGAAATTATAGCATTTAGCTATTTATAATCTATAAGGGTACTTACTTATGTATGCTAATTTATATTTACTCAACATTCCAAATTCTATTCTCAAAAAAATATGTTTGTTAAGTAATGAATTAATGATACATACTATAACCTAGGTAGGTAATAAAAGCATTCCAAGCAACTCTTGCTTAACAACACTTGTGGGCGGATTCTTCAGTTACCTAATAAGGTCATACAAGATTGTGTATAGTTTGGTTCAAGGCCTTGCCTTTCGCTTGCAAGCTGTAAGCGATTGATGACGAAAAGATCACAACTGTTATGCTCTTCGATTTTTTTCTTGTGATGAGACGCGATGCGGTGATGTAGGTATAATTATTATAAGAACAAATATTTTTCAGTTTATTGGTAGATATAGCCTTAATATAAAAACGACATTATATTTTTTAAACATCAATACTACTTACTTTTCTAAATAATGAAATACCTACCCATAAATGTGCTAAACTGTTTTTAATAAAGTGTGTAGACTGTAGACAGGTATACATATCGGACTATTAAATGTGGTCTCACATATTTTCTTCCTTAAACAAGTATTTACTTACTTTTATATGGTTTAAAATAATATGAGCTGGGATTATTTAATAGCTTTTTAGAAACCTAAAAAATGATGTTTTTCTTATGATAATACTTAATCGCGATGCACGGTGATATTTGATATTACGAACTCTCCAAATCGTATTATATAAATGAACATAGTTAATTATTCCATGTAAAACCATAATATGTTTATATCAGTTCGATATAAGATATGGATATATAATGGTATCGTATTATTCTGAATTGTTTATTTTAAAACATGCAAATATTCTGAGAATTGTAGACGTTAATCGGCAACATCACAATTTATTTTTAGGGTTGATAAAGTTAATAAGTAAATACCTATCTACTAATGTCATTCGCTTCGTACATATCTAATGTAAAATCATGATAAGTAACTTTAATGACATAAAGTACCTATACTATTTACTTATTACATTTACTTCCAAAAATATCTGCCATCCATTGCTATTTAAAGTTGAAATTTTGGTTGGTGAGAGTAGATGTAATTGTTCTTCTAGTAATTGTATTGTATAAATAACACCTGCCCCAAATCTTACATTGACGTTGTTTTTTTCTTAGAAATGATGATATCATTTACAAAATATTCTGTTTATTAAATAGTTTGATGCAGTGAAGACTTTGTTAGAAAGTTTTGTCATGATTTTCCGCATTCGCAATTTCAAAATATTATTAAATCTGTCAATCATCAATTCGAGACTTTTCCCCTAAAATTTTAATGGTACAGTCGATTTCAAAAATGTTATGTCATAAAATCGTACTATTCGTACCATTTAAGGTAACTGCGTTCAATGTATTCACGCGTATAACAAAAAAAATGTTTTTGGTGTCTTTCCGTAATTTCAACGTGGGATATCATAAAATAGGACGTATCATCCATGAGCATCAAAGAGATATCTTATGAAATGGCCTGTTGTGCCCAGCCTCGCCATTATATGCTTATAATCCAATTTTAAGAGCAGACGAACTGAGTTTCCTACGATATATACCTAAATCAAATTACAATAAAATAACAGACATATGAACGACGAACATAGTAATAATAAAATTTAACAATGGACAGAATAATTGCGTCAAGTTTAAAGTATTTAAGTACATAGGTACGTGTGTAAAATGTGAACAATAAATCTGGCTATCAATATCGTCTGGTAACGAGGAAATGATAAGTAGTTAAGTAGGTACTTAATTCATTGATAACATTAGTTATCGATGTTTAATGCGAAATAAGTGTAAATCTATATTTTTTTATGTTGTCGGTTTGCATGTAAAAATGAACAACATACATTATAATATGTATGTACCTATAAACTTGCTTACGTGAAATCTATCATTTCAAATCTTTATTTCGTTATATTTTTAAATTTTAAAATACAATAATATATATGTTTTGTAAATTTGCTTAGCAAATAAAACTAGTCAAAATTATTTGTTTAAAAAAAGTTTATAAACATTGAACACTGAAAATATTGTCCATATAATCAAGCATCTATTGGAGCTTCCATAAATCGTTACTTAATCATTCAGAATGTGATCTCAAATTGTAATTATACTATGATGAGTGTTGTCAAATGATCTGTATAAATTTCATTAAAACTTTGCTATATAAAATTTATTAGTTTTGGGATACAGTAACTGTCTAACACCCGACCTGAACCGAAATGGCACTACCAGAATTAATAAATAGAAATAATTTATTTGTATAAAGTTGTACGGGCCTCTATTTTCCATGATCCATGATAATTAGGTATAAACATATATTGTGCGTCAACTTAGATACCTTCCTTAACTATCTAAACTTTAATAGTAGTGCTCTATCCGTGTTTTGCGGTAGTTTTTGAGTACATTATCTTCCCTCCTTATCCTACTCATGTTGGTTCGGCGGTCTCCACATTACAATTTCCTCTAACAACACAAGAACATTGTAGAAAATATATTTTCACTAACAACACACAAGGACAAAATTGTGAAAAGTTATGGTTTCAATTTGGCCGGCCGCCTGCCTTACAAGTAATCAGAACTGTAAGATGATAAGGAGCCCTAAGTGCGCCCAATGTACAGCTATGCCGCACTCTTATCGAAGTAAGTCGTGGCATGCTGCTCATACGGTGTATTTTTTTCATTTAATCGCCTTTTACGAAATCTGACCTTGTAGCAACACGGATACTTTCTGGATATTTTTGAAAATTCCGGCCTGCGTTATTCCGTATTACTTTGGGTATCCAAGGAACAATTCTTATATTTTGAGGGCGTGAACTGCAAACATGAGTATATGTTGTATAGAATCTGACTTAGAAAGTATGTAAGTAATGTAACGTGTAGTTGTTAGGTAATATTATGTCTTAACTTGTAAACTTGTTTTCAAAAGTGCTAATTTCATATTGCAATGTTTAGTTAGTGATAATAAGATTTTTATACGTAGATGTTATTATGTAAAACGTTAACGCACACTTTTGTAGATATTGCAGCAATAGTTTTTTTTTATTCTTTTGTTATATTGGTGGTTCATGGTGCTTTATTTGTAGCGATAATAAGATTTTATTCAAATATAATTTGACCTGCTTTTACTAAATTCGTTACTGGTAATGGAAGATGGTCAGATAGAGTCCAAATACCCTCAAAATGCTGTTTGTCATTGTCCAAATACCATAAAAATGCTGTTTGTCAAGTAATTGAGGAGTTCCGTTGCCTACCATCCGTCTCCATCATCAGATACAATCAGCTTGCTCTATCAACTAACAATTTTCACAGCCATGCAACAATTCTCTGAAAATACGAATAGGTTGAAAAGATATAATGAACGAATCAAGTTCAACAAAAGCTTTTGAAAATGTGTATATTTATCTACTTCTTCAGTTTCTTCATACCTTTATTTATAGTATCTAAATTAAAACAGTTGCTTATATTATTTACAATATTATTTCATTAATTATAACAAAACATTGTAACTAAATGGATTCAACGATAAAAAAAATCTTCAATACAGATTTGCCTTCCGCTTACTTACATATTTTTTATTTGTTAAGATTTTTTTACAGAGGTTTTCACTTTTAATTTCAATAAGATAATAAACGTTTTATGTACTTATTGTAATGTCTATTTTTATTTGTTTCCGTGTGGTGATTTTGATGTAGATCCTAATATATACTCAACATATAATTTTGCGAGTAGGTAAATCATTAGAATTTCGATACCTTTGGAACCGGTTTTACCTGCCTGCTTACATCATATAATTTTAGATTAATATTCTGAGCCGGATTCGATTGTCTGACCTTTAGGATTACAATACCTACCTATTGGTGCCGATTCTACACAAAATCTCTGAATTTAAAATTCTAAACTATGGTAGATCTTACTCTGTTCTTTCTTTCTCTTTTTTTCTTGACATTTTTTCAGTAATAGTTTTCTAAAAAAATATTTTACATATACAAGATGTGGAAAGTAACTTGCTTTTATTCTAATAATTTTATTGTAATTAAATAAACTGAAACAAAATATAAGCACCTCTGATTTGTTCAGTTGGAAACAAGCGAATGCTTTGATTTTTACTCAATGAGCATGAAAATGTATATATACTTATCGACAAACCATGAAATCATTGGTATTATCACAAAAATACGTACAATTATAAAAATATGATCCAAAGCATCCTGCGCTCGCCCATACAATCAGTGCCACAAGGTTATTGGCGTGGTCCTAAGGCTTAAAATAGCCATTCTAAAAATAAGATTATTCTATTCACTTGCAGGTAATTTTGGATTAGCTTAGAGAGGAAGTATTCCACTTGACACTAATTTCGTTATTTTCGATAATTGTGACCATAATTTGCGTCTATAGTTCCACATTTAATATAACAGAAACATAGAAACAAAATTAACGACTTTTGACCATAAATTAACGAAATTGGCGTCAAATGGAATACGGCCAGAGGCTGTATACATGACGACTATATAAATTTGCGTAAAACATACCACAATAATTAAACACAAAGGTCAACTTTTGTTTGTTTTTTTTTGTGTTTACCTTAACTTTTGTTTGTTAGGTACCCTCAACTCTGAAACGGATTTAGATGAAAATCTGTGTAATATATAGGTATCCTTAGGTCCTAGACGTCTCTTTACAAGCCAATTTATGGCCCCGTGCTCCTGTATATACGAAGTCACTCTATGGCTCCACTCAGCATAAATACTGTTAACAATTTCAACATCAATTTTATTGATTACCTACATTTAAAGGAAGAATTTAAAATTATAGGTATTGTACCTGCGCACGATCGAAAACAAAATTCGTTCGAGTGACGCCGAATACAGACGGATATAAAATGATACTGTGTAGAGCGCGTGTGTAAACCTATACTGTGGCCGCCCGCGCACTGCGCAGGTTGCATTAGTAGTTTGTCCAGTTCTGCATTTTTATTTATTTTGCCTCTAAATGTGAAAATAAGAGACATACGAAACGATTTCACCGACTACTTAATTCGTTATTTTTTATATGTATGTACAAAAATTTACCGAATTTGAACAATTGGTAGGTTTAAACTACGTTTCTGGAAAGCACTGAGAAAACCTTTCCCAAAAAGCCCTTGAATTATACTCGTAATTTCAGTAATTCCCCGACTCAAGATTACCCACACTTCCCATTTTAAAGAAGTGTTATCAAATCAATTAAGTATATTTATAATCTCTTTCGATAACTGGTAAGATCAAAGCAGTTCTTCGTACTCGCGACAATCTGAACGTCATTACTCATTATCGATAATATTCACTTACGGGACTGTTTGATGTGATTAGATAACATAGAGGTAAAGTGCTTATATCACTAGATGTAAATACCTACGTAATCCGGGCTTCCTTTGCATGGTTGTAGGCTGGTAAGATAGGCTGGCTTACATTTTAAGCCAAAGGGATATTTTGTTGTGAAGAATAACCGCCCCAGACCGGAAGCCAGAGGCGCGGGGAAGCGCGCGTAATCTTTGCAATTTGCGGCGTTCGGTATACTATGGGTACATTATGAAACAAATACTGATTTGTTAGGAAAGTTAGGATGTTTTTGTCTGTCAATGTAGAAAATATGTAGGGGCTGACTGGTGTTGCGTAGGCGGCATCGAAGACGTGACGGTGGCGACGGCGGCGGCGGCGTAAGCTCTCGCGCCACTCTCTGTTTCTCAATACGACCTACTTGTCGGCGGTGGCATACGTAAGTACATAATTGCTGCACTGCACACGTACACCACCCTCGCTTTGGTGACGTCAAAGCAAAATCATCAGAAGCGGGCGATTTAAATATAGAGTAGGCACCTACCTACCTATGAAAAATGGTTGGGAAACTAGCTACAAGCGTGAAACTACTGTTGAAATTTTGAATCTTTCGCCACATACGTGAGTTTCTATCTTAAGTGGAAAGTCTGTGGCCATAATCCTAATGGTTCCGTTTCGCAGCTATCCAGACCCAGTTCCCACGGCTGCAATAAGTACCTACCTAGGTATGTTTAATTAATCACTACCTACGTTTCTTGCTTGTTTATCGTCACATACCTTCCGGTGAGATAGTGATCATATCAAAGAATAGTCCATCAGCACAGCCATCAACGCTCTATAACTATTCGTAGAGCTTTGAGTGAAATGGTATGCCAACTTCAACTTTAACGGCGCGTTACGAGCACGTTTTATGCGTGCTTCAAATTGTCAAAATAACGTGGCTAAATAATAACAACTTCTTTGGTATGGTATCTGTAGAGTAAACGCAATTCTGAAAATTGTACTAGGTATTTATGCTGCAGCGAATCTCAAAAAGCGAATTTTTTTACATGTTTCTTAGAAAGAGTGTATATAGGTACAGTCAGGTAGAGTAACTATAAATAAAAAAAACTTTGAAGTAACTTTACAACGATTTGTAAGGAGCCTCAAAAACAATATGGGTCAATTTCGTTTTATTTGTTAATTAATGTTTTTTTGGAACTCCATATTCAAATCACAAATGTGATTAAATAAAACAATGAATTTTACACTACTTGGAGAAATAATGTTTTAGTATGCGTTAAAATTTACCTTGAGTTTTGGGTAACTTTGAATTAAATTATTTTAGACTGAAAATCCTTGCTTTTTTTCGTAATTTATGTCAAGCACAGTTATGTACAGATTACTTATAACACAGCTGTTATCCTCTGCAACGCTATAGGCCCGGCACCCGCACGGTTAATCCATGGAACGCTAATTCGTCTCTGAATAAGTATACTTATAATGTACGCCTACAGATATGAACATTAATTATAAAGTTGTCCCAAGAAGTAGTGATATACTGAAGCTGGGAGGTAGAGGACCTAGAGGGCTATCTGAATCACACCCATGTATGTTCCGCGATTTTACGTATTTTCGGTGTTATGACTTTTTTTTAAATTTTTACCTATCGCCGAGTACTTACGATGAGATTTTTATTTATGGTGAATTTGGTTTTGTTCATGAATTATTGCGGTAGTTGCTTGATTTTTTTTTGTGTGCTAAGCTGATAGATATTCCAATCCAGTATGGTAACATTTACTATCGTTAGATCTTTGAATGGTATAAAATAAAAAATTAAATGCCAAGAAAGATAAAATTACCCAGTATGTTCACAACTTCAATGGCCCTTAAAAAATAAAATCCCATAAAAGTTGAATCCCTTGAGCAAAAGTAAAACCGCCCAAACTTCACATCATCAACCAAGAATTGTTATGCACGCATCGGAACCCAATGAATGTCGCATGCGCGCTGAAGGAAATATACCCACTGAGGTATATATTCCTCGGCTCCCCGTTTCCAGTCCCTGGAGCAGAAAGGATACACGGATGTAAAAATCCCCACAACCCTCTCAAACACCCTATTCCTGGTCTACACCCAGGAAGAAAAGGACCCGACGAACCCGGGCTATGAAGCAGATACGGGATCTCATATCTTCACAATCTGATTATGAGTCAGTTATCGCCATAAAATCCAAGGGTAGCATGAAGCTGCACGATAGTACAGTCGTTGTAGTGGCACGGCACACCGGGATCGCAAGTCGAAAAGACATCCGTTACTACAACTTCAAAATGCTCCTAAGAGATCGTAACACCGTGGTGATGGAGGCCCTGACGAAAATGGACGTTGTAGAAATAAAAAAAACATTCACTTAACTGTAAAAAGTTAATCTATAATTTTTCCTTTCCCCTTTTTAAATGTAGTATTAAACAATATAGTAAGACATCTAATGTAGTGTACAATTGTAATACCTATATAATTTGCCCTCTTTTATTTTTGTATGTAAATGTTAATATAGTTTTTCATTCTACCCTTATGCTAACGGTTTTGCACGTGCAGTCTGAGCTAATAATTTTATTGTGTTCCCTCCCTGAGTACGTAAGAATGGTCGCCTTCTTGTTTACTCTATCTAAATAAAAAAACCCAATTCAAGGTTAAAAAATGGCACAGATCCTGGTGTCTGTGGAAAGTAGTTTGATAAGGCAGTAATAAAGAAATAAAAAAACAATTTTCTCAGCCGATGGAAAATAATGTAGGATAGATTATTTTTATAAAGTTTTACTCATACAGAACCTTCCATAACAATTTATAAACACTTAAATAAATAAAGACTGTTCACACGTAACATAATTAATACATTTAAATATTATATAAAACGTAAGTAGTGTTATTTGCTTAGTGATATTGCAACGATATTACAAATAATTACAAACATGACCATAGCCTAATTATTATTACTACTATGCCAACGTTTCCAAAAGCTCTGAGTCAGCTAACGTAACTAACTAGTACTCAAACTGCGAAAGACGATTAGGTCTCACATCAACATCAGGGTACTCAGGCAAGGCGACAAATGGCTGACAAATAAAAAAATTGCCCGGCGTGAGGACTTCCCCATCATTAGGGTCTTAAGAGATCGGTGACAAGGGCCTAGAATTGAACACGGCCTCAATTTTACAAAACACAGTTGTAAGCTCTTCAAAAATTAATATTGATTTCCCAATTACACGCCGCAAGTGTGTTTTGGCCGATTTTACAACGGCCTCAAAAATATCTCCTTAGTGTGGGCAAATTGGGGCAAAAACAGCCATGAGATCCCATGCTGAGAAAGTTTACAAGCAATATCCGTTTCATTATTCCTAAGGAAGGCGTTTACGTCGTTTAAATAATTGTTCGTGCCGCAATCAGACCAGATCAAAACGGGCAGTCCACTTCTAGAGACAAATCCATCGAGTGTGGCCACAAAAGCCTCCGTTGTGAGGGAGGAGACCACCTCCAAGTGCCTTGATCGAGAGGCAAACAAGGACGCACAAATATGCTTTGACGGTTTTACTGTTGCAAATAGTTGACGTTTTGACCAAAAAGGGACGTACCAACTCCCGCAAACATCCTAGTATCCACAGGTAGGTCCACAACAATTTAATACTATGTCATACAAATAAGGCGAGCCCCGTAGTAGTAGGTTGGCGTTGCGAAGACGCAAAAGGCCTGAACTGTCCAAAAAGGGGCTTAGTTTGCTGATAGCTCCCGACAATTTACATTTTGCCCGTTTAAAAATGTCCACTTCCTTTTCAAAGTGCACCAATTGCACAGAACGAACCCAAACAAGGAAAAATTTAAGGCATGTGCGGGATTCGAACCCGCGTCCCAATACGATGGTTAAAGAACGATAGGAAAGATTTGAGTTATGACGTCATGTCATGTTAGCTCAATTGGTTAGAGCATACCCCGGCTCAAGGGGTGGATGGAAGGGGTTCGAATCCCGCACATGACTTAAATTTTTCCTAGCGCATATTTGTAATAAACATTAAATTCTTTGACTAGGGTTGTTTTTTTTAACGCTTGATAGGTTAGCCTTTAAGCACTATCGCACCTGATGGCAAGTGATGATGTGGTCGAAGATGTTGTTCAGGTTAACCTGGAATTACTGGCTCCCAAGGACAGCTGCCGGAACACACCGTTAAGTACTTGGCGACAGATTTTCTACTTGAGAGTGGTCGTTAGCCAGGCGGGCATTCGCAAAATTCCACAGTGCTATAACGACTGTAATCCTAAGACGACAACCGGGACCGACAGCATAACGTGCCCTCCAAAGCACGTAAGCGCTCAGTAGTTATGTCATCCATCCAACTCATGACCGCGGCGGAAGTTGCTTAACTTAGCTGATCGGTTAAGAACAGCTAAGCAAACTTCGCTACGAGCAAAATGTCACTCATGACTTATGAAACTGATGCTTTATCCCTTTGGTGAATGATCTAATATTACCTATGTACTTAGCTGGCAAAACTATTTTATTACTGACCTTACCTTTGAGCACCACATTTAAGTTGCAACATTCTCCTGATGGTAAGTGATGAAGTGGTCAAACATGCTGTTCAGACAAAATAATAATAATAATTTTTATTCCAAAAAAATATTGTAGTGTTTTACAATTTTCTGTACAAGATTAACTAATAAGATTTTAACACAAATAAACTTTGAGGCCCAAACTATATAGGCGAGAGCGTGTGTCTTGTGTGTGTGGACTCTGAGTACAATTATCATAGATATTTAAAAGTCCTCAAAATGCTTTTGGGAGTGTATCAACTCATTTAAGAACATTAAAGCGCGCAGAATTTGATCGTAGCTGTGTCGCAGTTGATGGCCGACCTTCACGAATTTCATCATGTAGATAACCCTCCTAAAATTAGTATATAAGTATTTATTTATTTCATATAATGGTACGCCTATTACTTATTATTAATAGGCGTAATTGTACGCCTATTATTATATTTTAAAAAAATCTGTAAAATAATAATAAATATTAAAATAAAAATATAATTGTAGATACGCCTATTACATTTTACTGCAAAATTAGATCAAATTTTGTTACAATGAACAAGCTAGCTCTAGTGGGGTGCCGGGCTATAATGTCACCCCCTCAATGCTGCCTACAATACTGTCGTATGAGGTGTCTAAAGGTGAAATACCGGAAGGTGGGCTGCAGAGCCTTCCGAGGAACTGATATCTCAAATTGAGATCCCCAAGACGCCTGCCAAGCGTTTATGGCAATCACCCCTTAATGGGGGAGGCTGTGTTCAGCAGTGAACTATCCGGCCGATACAGTATAGTGCAGTATGCAAGCTAACATACCCTGTACAGCGTGCGCTACTTACGTCG
The DNA here is from genome assembly GCA_963890685.1 of Plagodis pulveraria. NCBI lineage: Eukaryota > Metazoa > Arthropoda > Insecta > Lepidoptera > Geometridae > Plagodis > Plagodis pulveraria. Next base: position 12,486,718 of record OY982950.1, read on the forward strand.
CCGCACTCACTGTTCAGCACTACGTCGAGTCAAGCTCGCTTCGACTCGCAATTGTATAATTGAGAATACCTTTCATCCTTTTCTAACACAACAAAACTGGCGTGTCCACCATTACTCGACTCTCCCCTAACTGCAGAACACATTTAAGGATAATAATGATTCAAAGAGTTTTACCTGAAAAAAAAAATTGTTCGTTCACCGAGTTTGAACACTTAAAATATGACAAAACTAGTTTTATATGGAGAGCGACCAACAACGGTTTTACTGCGGTTAACATAGTTAACATAGTACTACCTATATAGACGTTGTTACTATACAGACACAAAACTTATTATTAAATTTTAGAGTTATATTCATAGATCAAACTCAAAATCATTTATTCAATTTAGGCGTCTACGACGCTCTTATGAAGGTCAATCACAAATTTGAGTATTGAAATATTCTATTATATTATTTTTTCTAAAAAGGAAAACTAATAATTTCGTATATATTGCAATTTTATTGTTGTGATAATATAAAACCTCGGTATTATGCATAAAAAAAATAATAGAAAAAAGATTTATAAAATATGTTTCTTTGAGTCAATAACTAAATGCTGTTGATTTATGATTGTTACGATATGAAAAATATATTATAAAAACTTTTATTTTACTTTCATTGATAACCTCGTACATTAGAAATATATATAGAGCAGAGATTTGCTTTGAATGCCTATTGAGGAACATCCAGTATATTTAGGATAGTAATATTAAATTTTGCATTGCAACATCTAAAGTTTATTAATTTTGGTCACTTATACACCTTATACGAAACATTGTGGTTACACATAGTATTATATAGACGTCGTTACTATACAGACACAAAACTTGATTAAGTGAAATTTTAGAGTTATATTCATATATTTTTTTCCTTTTGATAGAAGTATTATATGGAACCGTGTTTTGGGGTCGACCTTCACGAATTTCATTATCTTCAGAAAGTTGGCCATTAGGGACACTGCAAATAACTTTATGAGATTTATAAATTATTGAAGCACAATTTTTTTGTCCCTGTCAGGAATCAAACCCGTTCTCTAATCCGATTTTGCTTCGATAAACCACTCGGCACTCGGTAGAAAATCTGTCGCCAAACACCTAACAGTGTGTTCCGGCAGCAGTCCGTGAGAGCCTGAAAAATTACAGACACATGAAACCTAACAACTGTACGTCTCAGTGTGACGGGCACAGTGCAATTCGTCGAGACGAAAAAAAAACCTGATGAAAAAGCTAGCAGAAGTATATAAAGTCGTTTAATGATATTTATATCCACTCCTGTAATTTCAACAAAGCAGCTTGCATTGTAAAAACATCTGGTAGTGTTACCATCATTAGTATTATCACATACTCGTCGTGGTTGGTCGATAATAAATCCTAGCTCTTCACGGCAACTTTACTTAGTTTAACCGTCTTCTTATATCCTATCGTTTATCCGTCTCCTTAAGACGGTTAAACGATAGGATCGAAAGGATAAATTTGAGCTAGGACTCACTGACTGCGATAGAAAGTTGGAGGAGCCCGTCCTCCTATAGGGACGGCTGGTAGCGGGCTCGAATTTCACTTTTTTTCTTGAGTTGTAATATTAGTACAGTTCTAATATAGTTCTAGTTACGTGGCGCAAGCTGTAGGTCCCTAGATCTTACAAAACAATACAATACAAACTTGAAGGAACGAGGTCACGGCCACGCACGGCGCGCTCCTTGCTCGCAGTTGTCACAGACGTTCACTGACCGATCCACCCCCTCACAGGCGCACAAAATACTTACCTACCTATAGAGATGCTAATACGTGCGTAGGTTCAATCTACCTTTACATAGGGGCAAAAACATTACTTAAATAAATACCTATGGTGGCCTGTTTCATCTAATATATAATAACATAATTCATAATAGCAGCGTATTTATTTAGGTACATATCCCGTTAATCCCCATGAACCTGGAAGAAAAAAAAATTTTTTTCAGCCAATCAGTGTTTGAGTCGAAACACGTGTTGATGCAATGGATTTTCATTTTGGCCTTTTAAAACCACGAAAGTGCAATGACCTTTACAACTTTGCAACCTATTGACCTTTTCCATAAGGAAAACACACGGTTCGTATATTTCCCTCGCCCTTTTGAAATCCTCCTTGTTGTAAAAACCCCTAAGTATCTCTTTTTTAATTCTTTTTTTTTATTTGTGATTATTAAGAAATCCTAACAAATCCTGGTCACGTGGACCAAATTGTAACTACCTAACCTACTTTTTTTTATTATATTTTATTATGATTAATCTAAATGAATAGTTTAATTATTAATGTAAATGAATAGTTTAACCTATTCTTGAGTGTTGGACTGATAGTAGTTTTGGCCAAGGTGTGATCGTCTAGTCTAATGGTAGAACCATACATTACGAACCGTTGTAGTAACCTACATTCTTTTCGGGACGCTAAGACAAGCTAGATACCTTTAAGTTCAGAACTATGTACATCCACATCCTAGTAAACAAATAAATATAGCAGAATAAGAAGTTTCCTAATAAGATTATAACATTGTTAGTCACTAACAATTCTACTCTAAATTCACATGTCAGTTATTCTATGATTGTATAGGTACTAAGTTTGTCAGTAGTTGTAAAATTCAATTGTCACTTATTTATCTTATATTCCCACCTATTCATCATTGCATAAAATAACTAAACCTTAAGAACCATTATCTAATAGTTCTCTTATTCAGAGGAGATGAAGTAAAATGGAACACAACTAATATTCTAATAATTAAGAAATATTATACAACTAATTTTCGTGCTTTGTTGAATTGATGTTTATAAAATAAAGTAAATCAGATAAAATTAGATTATTAATCATGATGAGTAGTAATAAGCATTTATAATTTAAACTAAATGTAAATAGTTTGCATAGATTCCATATATTATGTACTACAACTGTATGTGACAGAAGTTTTCTCTGAAGTATAAAAGTTATATTTATGTGGTCATAAGGTTGATAATATATTTTTAGAACTAAATGTAAATAGTTTCCATAGATTCTGTATGAAATGCAACATATGTAATTGTGTAAATTCTCAGAAAATTATATAAATTAAATATTCTATGATTAGTAGGTATTCTATGGATTATTTACATTGTAGGGGATGAAGCTAGAATAACCCCATGGGCTTTCGACCATCTGGGCGGCCAGATTAAGGGGCCCCTTTGTGACTAAGTCAACGATCTCCGTTTATCATTTTAGCTTTAACCCCTCCTTGTTATTTTGTGTCGGTGGAGTTTGGAACACAATGCTAGAGCTTCGTTTAACTTTAGGCTTAGTTTTAAGATATTGTTTTATAAGTTAATTTATTGTCTCTCTTACTTTTATTTTGTGTGATAAATATTTTCTGTTTGTTTGTTTTATTTGAATTTCCAATTATTTTTGGTAATGATTATATTTGGCATACTCTGATGTAATACTCAGACAGATCTATGTCTTCAGGATTTGTAAAAAGTTAGTCGTTGTATATTAATTAACTGTCGCGATATACAGATGATAATATCAACCAGTGACCTGGATATCTCTAAACTGTCTTTTAGTCTGCGAGAAATCCAAAGAGCATGTGTCTCTAGTCAATTGATTAATTTCATCAACCATAGCTTCATTATTTTAACAGAGTATCTCATTTAGTATCTTGGAGGTATTTTATCTGATCTGAAAGAAAACACCCTAAATTCCCTAGTTAAAACATAATAATTTCAGAAAGCTGTCCTGAAAGAAAACACCCTAAAATTCACAGCTAATTTAATAACTATGACTTACGTAAATAATCTCTAACATCCGGTATCTCACTGTAATCCCTTTATTTTTCACTGCACTAGAACGCACCGCACTAGTTTCACTTTTAATTAATGTTGAATTTTCCCCTTTGCCTCGGCCTATAACGCCTGTAAACTCGCGAACTAAACGAATCCGAAATTCCGCGAAAGCCTGGCAATATGGAGACACTATAAAACACTTTTCACTTCACAGTTTACTTCCCGATCTTTAAGCTCCGAATTTTTAATGAAAACTAATTTGAACTGCGCGCTTGTTCCCTATTACTATTTGAATGAAGCCAACTTGAAGTCAGCTTTAACCTATCACAAGCCATGAAGCTGATCTCCCTCCCCTTTCTTCGTCCAATCAGAAATAAGATATTTATTGTTCCAATTTTAAATTCAAATCTAGAATGAGGCTAAGTCGAAGTCATTCGATCCACCAATCAGAACTCCTCAACTTGGCTTCATTTCAGCCTCACTACCGATGACGTCACACACTGATTCAAATTTGGAATGAAGCCAAGTCGAAGACAACCTATCCACCAATCAGAGGCCCTCATCTTGACTTCATTTCAGCCTCACCCTGTTGACGTCATGTGTTTTAGGCAAATGCCTCGCTAGAATTAGTATAATGTCACGTCTTTCGAACAAGTCCTCTTTAGTAGTTGTTCCCATACATTGTTATAAGCCTTTTTGCGTTATTTTATGAAGGTTGCGTAGCTTTTGAACGATACCTCATTAATAGATACCTTTTTCCAACCAATGGTTTGAATGGTAGTTAGAGTTTATTTATATTATTCTAAAATTGTATTAGCGTCTGCTTATAATCGACATAGTCTTTCATAAATAAATTTATGTCTATATTTGTGGACTGAACGAGACGCTCAGCGGTTCGTTAAATTGTGCATCAGATATTTTCTTATTGTTTTCTTACATATCAGTTAATACATAAAGAAATAAAACTGAGATTAAGAATACTGAAGAAAAATTAAGATCAATATTAAATGGTAGATTTTATACACGCTTTCGAGGGATGCATTACATATTTTGTAAAAAATAGATTCAAATTTCGATATAAAGGATATGGAATAGAAATTAGTAAATTAATGAATGATGAAATGGCAAGTTTTGAAGAAATTACAGATAAAGGAAATATAGATAACTTGTGGTGGTAAAATAGGGAAAGATGAGCCAAAAACTGTGAAAATAAATGTGAGTATTGACAAACGACAATTTCGTGTTTTCGGATTTATCTCGTACTTTTTTCATCTAATATATAATAACATAATTCATAATAGCAGCGTATTTATATAGGTACATATCCCTATAATCACCATGACACTGGAAGAAAAAAATTTTTTTTTCAGCCAATCAGTGATTGAGTCTAAACACGTGTTGATGCAATGGATTTTCATACACTTTTTCCTCCAGCATTAGGTATACAACAGTAAAATGACGTGCCTGCTGCCTCCTTAGAAGTACCTATAGATGTTGAGCCAACCATATTTAGCGTATGATAAGAAATGGAAGAAAAGTATTTCTTTTTACATTTTGTTTGCCGACGATGCTGAGAAGGCTCATTTCCTACCATTTTTGCCGTCTAGTTTTAAGCCTTTCCCTTTATAAAGCGAAACGATAACAGCCTAGAACACCAGTCATTTGGTGCTAGGATCCAAGGTTAAAATTAAAAAGGTGATACAGCTTCGCTACAGGTCGATCGATTCCTTCAAATTATCGTCTCGACATAATATATGTCGCGTTATACATCGCAATCTTGTCGGATTACATGCACAGAAAAAAAGGTATACTTGAACCAACGCAGTGTGTTTTTATTCAAGAATATTTGTGATTCATATATATTGAAAACAATATATTCTTGCAAACAGAACACAATATTCTCAGGAATATATTCTTGAATCAAAGTATATATTGCATTCTTCTTTGGAGAAATCGTTAAAGTTTTTAAATACGAATATGGTTAGTTTTGAATCCAAGAATCTTACCATAAATATTCGTAAGTGAAGCACCTTAATTACATTCGAACCAGAATATTTAAAAATATTTCTAGAATGAATATAGAAATTTTATTTAGAGAATAAAATGTTAACAGAAGAATTCCTATTTTATTGTTAGAAGAATATTTTCGTTATCTTGAAATAATAATTTGAATACTCTATGTGAAGAAATATTTTTTGGGTCAAAACAATTATTCCTAAGAATATTCGAGTGTATATCAAGACTCGATTATTATGTCCGAAAATCTTCAGACTGTCTTCTGCAATGTTTATTCTTAAGCTCTACCGTTAGTATCAATAACGACTTTAAAATTGAAACACACTAACAATTATTAAGTATAGCTTATCTGAAACGACTACCCGAAGAAAGGTGTTGCAAGGTGTTTTCCTGCCAAAATGAAATCTTTTTTAAATGAAATCTACAAAAGTAAGGTATTTATAAGTACCTAATTACGTAACAATTTTGTAAAAATTAAAATGACTTAGTTGCTACTAGCAGCGTATCTAATTTTGAGTCGTACTTGGTTTCTTTTTCTTACAGGTTGTGTTGATTTCTGGAGTTAACGGGCTTATCGTACTAATGAGCTTTTTAATCTAACGATCGATATCATTGAAAACCACTCGGATGAATTACTTTGATAAAGTTGAAAGACACAAAAACCAAAATAGACAGATTGCTTATCATCCGAGTTGTGTACAAAATTATTAATGAAAAATATCAAAAACTTCGCACTTCTGATATGAAAACCAATCGATTGTAAACTGAAAAACTGCATCCTGAGACGACGTTTTCTGTGACTATTTATAATTCTACTTTAGAATCCTTCGTTCCGCTCTGGATAAAAAGAAACACTCTCGCATTTAAAATGATTGTTTGCACCTTTGGTAAACAATCTACTAATTTAAACAACGCACTAACTCTGTGACCATCACACACACTCGCTCTTTTGCGAACATTTTCGATGCGCTGATAATTTCGCCTAATAATATGAACAATGTTCTCTGCGGTCACCCCTTAGATGGGTGACTGGAAGTGACATTTACTAATGAGCTTCCATGCTTTGGAAGGCACGCATCAGTCTCGGTTTACATCATAGGATGACAGTCGTAAGGCTATTTCAGAGGCTTTCGTGTGGCTTGCAAAACTCGGACACTTTGTAGGGTTGTCGTTGTTAATTCCTCTGTCGAATTCATTACAAGTTTACAACTTCTTGGACCCTAGATTTCATAGAGTATAGTTCCACCAACTTATCTGTTCAGGCGGCAAAAAAAAGAACTACAACATTCCTTCAAATTGTGACAGTTTGTAGTTGATTTCCTTGACCAGTAGCGCCCTCGAAAACTGCACAGTTAAGTTGGTGGTACTATAAACAATTTATTATCTATAGTAACAATGAAGTCTTTGTTATCTGCTCTATTTCGTTCCTTCTCTTGTCTCTGACCTCTTTAGGATAAGGACGTACAATAGAAAATATTAATACTATATATTTTGCCATCCACACTAAAAAAGGTAGTTTTGACTAGGTACTGTATGAAATTCGGCATCTTCGATCATATCATCAGTTAAGATGGTAAACAAAGCCTACCCGATCGGCAAACAAAAAAAATAAAGATTGGGAACGTCTTCCATTAATATTTTGTTGACTATATCAGGGTAATAGTAAAATTAGTCTCACACTCTCTCTACATAGAAATATGTAAGTATGTAGTTGAATCAGCAACAGCAATATCTAGGTACTAGAACCAGTAACCAAAATTGCTTGTTACGTCACATTACATGAGTGTAGTTAATGCTAATTTAATTCTGTACATAATGACATTAATGATCAATTTACGTTCCTGATTTGAGAATGTTATAAGTAGTGTATCAACTCTATTAAATTTAACATTATTATTAGTACAACATTCTATTGGTATACCTACTCATAGTAGATTGCAAAACATAATAATTGTTCACACTCACCTAGTCGCAAATGTTAAATTGCGCATTCCTTGCGTCATGTCAGTCTGTGAGCTGTGGTATCGGCATTGCATTATGCACAACACAATAGAGTCAGAAGTATAAGTAAATGAAATAATAATGCGTAATTGCATGGTGGTAGGGCATTTTGCGAATGCCCGCCTGGCTAGCTACCACCCTCAAGTAGAAAATCTGTCGCCAAGCTCCTAACGGTGTGTTTCGGCAGCTGTCCTTGAGAGCCAGTACTTCTAGGTTAGCCTGAAAAACATCTTCGACCACATCATCACTTACCATCAGGTGAGATAGTGGTCAAAGGCTAACATATCAGCATAAAAAAAAATTACAACCTAAAAATAAATATATAAGTATATACAAGAAGAAAATCTGTCACCAAGCACCGAACGGTGTGTTCCAGCGGCTGTCCTTGATCGCCAATTATTTCAGGTTAACCTGAACACTATCTTTACCCTCAGCATCACTTACAATGTGAGATGGTGGTCAAAAGGATAGCCTATCGAAATTAGGACCAGGTTAGTACGGCATCAGCTATAATTTAAAAAAATACTGCAATTACATCTATTCGTGTTAGAAACAAGGACTTTCTTTGATGTAATTGCCACTTGGTTTGTAAAAAAATATAAGTAAGTACTTATAACTCAATGGCAAAAAGTAGTTTCTCCTCTTGTCATATCTTATACTTATTCTAGTTTTCCACACTTATAGTCCGGTCAATTTAGACCAAAAAATGAGAGTGAAGTTACATAAAGTCCCAACAAGCTGAATTTCTGTGAAATTGTTCAAAACATAATTATAAACATTGTCTAGAAGTTCCCCATCATTCCCATGTATGGAAAAAAAATATTCAAGGTCAAAGGTAAAAAAAATGAGTATTTTCGCGATTTTCAGCAAAACGGTAAGTTTTATCATAAAAGTACCTCAGACAAAAATTGTAGATCATAAAATTATCTATAAAAAATGTATCAATACTTTTTTTCTTACGAGCCACCGTTACTGAGATATAACGATTCAAAAAATTATAAAAGTTGTTATCGTCATAATATGCACACGTTTCCACGCCACCTATAAGGTAATGTACTTAGCGCGTTTTTTAACGTGGTTTCCCCAGTAGGCCTACTCCACGGGTCAGTTGTAATCCTGTTTAATGTAAAACTATTGCAAAATAACGGAAATTTTCAAAGATTGGAAAAGATAAAAGCGATGTAACTTAAAAAAAGGTGTTGAAGTTTATTCGTCTTATTCGTAAGTTTCAAATTCTTGTTCTTCTTCTTGATCTTCTTCTTGTTCTTTTTCTCCTGCTTCTTCTTCATCTTCATTTTGGATGCAAGTAAATTGCGTCAATGGCGATGTATCGCATGATACTTCGTCGGACTCAAACGAATTCTCCATTGTTTGTGATTCAATATTAGAGCACGACCGGCCTTGACAATTTGTGCATGCCAAAGAACAAAACAGTCCGACTTTTTTGCAACCACATTTAGCACTTCATCCCTTTTTGCAGTTGCAAAAAATAGTGTTCAGCAGTTTTTCCGGCGCAGGTGGAAGTAAAGTTTGAACTTGCTCTAATATATTGTTAACCAACTTCCAACCCCAGTCTGTAGGATCTTGGTATTAGTAAATAAAAGATGTTGGTGAGCAGCAACCGAGGTTGGAGGAAGACAAGCTAATTGAACTTGTTTTTTATTTTTAGTATTTTTAACGAAACATGCATATCGATGCTTATCTAAACAGGTAGTTTTTTTAGGAGCTCCGTACACAGAAAGAAGAAAGCGGATGCCATTGGTAATAACTCCTTGAGTTGAATTACTCTTTTTAAAAACTTATATTTTATATTGTAAGTATAAGTTACAATGACCAATAGAAAAATATTTAAATATTTAATATATATATATATATTATATAAAATATAACAACTCTAGATGTATATACGTGGCGTACTCATGCATATTATGACGATAACAACTTTTATAACTTTTTGAATCGTTATATCTCAGAAACGGTGGCTCGTAAGAAAAAAAGTATTGATACATTTTTTATAGATAATTTTATGATCTACAATTTTTGTCTGAGGTACTTTTATGATAAAACTTACCGTTTTGCTGAAAATCGCGAAAATACTCATTTTTTTTACCTTTGACCTTGAATATTTTTTTTCCATACAAGGGAATGATGGGGAACTTCTAGACATTGTTTATAATTATGTTTTGAACAATTTCACAGAAATTCAGCTTGTTGGGACTTTATGTAACTTCGAATGTCTAAATTTACCGGACTATTATATAATCGTAAGTTTTTTGTTTGTTTTTGTGCTTAGGAAAATTAGATATATCGAATAGGTATGTATCACACGAATGTAGCCACTCAGGAATTTGTGGTTAGGAATGTTAGGATTGTCTTAAGTACCTAGTACTATCTACCTACCCACGTGATAGATATGCAAGGTACATTGCAATGGAACAAAGAGAATTTAATTTCTGGAAATTTAATATAGGATCAGTCAGACGTTCATGCGACAGGATTCAAACTGGCTGAGTTTCAGCATAGTAAAACCAGATTTTACTTTTGTTTCAGGGTTCAATGGCCGAAAGGAGGGTCAAAGATTTGTTTCGTCTTAGCACACGTAGTCGCAGGCGTGATAAAGCAAAGGGTAGGCACAGATTACCTAGGGTAGGTGGGTTCCTAATTTAAGAAGTATAAGAACACATTTTGCTTTTATTAAACACTTTTTTTATTAACTCGCAATATAAACTTTTTGTTATTGTTCAGGACTTATCAACTTCAGGTGGCGCAAAATATATCGTCAGAAACAATAGAATTAAAATGTTTAGACTATATTTGGTTGGAGTTTAGGAAACAGGACACTATGGAATTGAGTCTTAAAAAAATTACGATTAATTAATTTAGGTACAATTAACCCCCCCCCCCCCCCCCGCGTTTTGGTATAAATGGATGGGAGGTGCCAGGGTGAGTAACGTTAGTATAGGCCATTTTTTTATCGGGCCCACCTATATTGGGTTAGAAGATGGAAACCAACCTTCATTAGAAAAGCTTCTATACAAAAAAACTATAACAGAACCGAGTCTGTCAACCCCGGTACTTGTCTGTCCTACCCTAGAGTGTTTTTTGTAAGCTGGAGGCGCGGAGGGAGAGCAGCTCCCGCCGTAACGAAGCGAGGGCACACGAGGGAGCTGCTGGGGCGCTACGCTTTGTTACGCAACTGCGAAGGGCCTGCTCTTCCCGCAGCGCCGGAGCAGATGCACTCCCGAATTTTACCTATTAGTAACCTCGTTGTCAAGGACTTTGACCTAGAGGACAAAGCCTTGGGGTTAAGGTCAATGTCCTCGAAGTCAAGGTCAATGACCTCATATTAGCGCATAGTGGTTCCCCACACCCCACCGGGTCCCGAAAGAATGATTTAACTTTGGTTTTGTGGCATTTTTTTTATCATTTTTAATAGTATCCTCTGACCCTATATTTAACTATATAATTATAAACACTGAGAAGTGCGATGAAAACTCAAACACTAATAGGGGTTATTAATGGTAACTGTATCAGCCGCGCGGCGTATCAGCGCGGATTGTCCACTGCTGGACACAGCCTCCCATTATGGGGGGGTTTGCCGTAATCCCCACGCTTGGCGGACGTGTCGCATCGCAATGTGAGACATCAGTTCCTCAGAAAGCACTGTTGCCCACCTTCTGGTATGTTACCCTTAGTCATCTCTTAAGACACCCAAGGGTAGAGATGGGGGGTGACATTCTAGCCCGGCACCCCCGCGGACAATTCATTTACGGGCAAATTAATGGTAAGACGTAGAAAAATTATATGTCTTCTTTGCATTAATTGCAGGCCTAAAGGCAGTTCAAATGTTAAATATCATTTAGTTATCGAAAGCGAAAGGTTGGATTCATATAGAATTCAAAATTTCGCTCGTGACCTAAGACACTACTTTATCCCATTGGTGCATAATTAACTGCAAAAAATAGCACCATTATAGCATCAGTCTGTAACTCTAAGTGTCCGTAATAAATGTAATACTTAATAAATAAACCATCACTGCGTCAAATTCCAAGTTAAGTAGATAGCAGATTTTTCGCAGGCATTGACAAAAAGTTGTAGAAAAAAAGGAAGGAGAAGCGGTAACGAGTGCAATCGTGGTGTCAGTGGCCTCAACGACCACATTCGAGGCGAAATTCCTCGGCTTACCCCACGCAAACAGAATACAAAGTGGTTAGACAATGTTTGGAAACCTGCGCGTTTTGTTGGTGTACCTCTGTCCTTCCACATCATTAATATTTATAATTATGTACATTATAAAATATAATTACTTAGATCTACTCGTGACAAAAATCACTCCAAAATGTTTGTAACGTCTGTTAGAATAAAAATAATTAAAAATAAACTCGATCAATCTGTTCTCTGTAATAATCGGAAGATTATGATATATCTGAACGGTGATTGTGGTTAGTTAGTTTTGAGACACAATATAATTATGAAACCAATTGACAGAATTTGTGAGTCAGAAGACCTTATTATTATCAAATATTATTTATGCAACATCTTATGGAAAGGTAGCAGTACAAATCGGATTCCATAATTTGAATATAGTTAAACATTCCATATACCTAACTATAATTATTTAAAATGTAGGTATAGTCGCCTGCAATAAGAAGTGTAGGTACACTTCATTATAATTTTCAAAATAATGCAATATCGCTAGGTTCTTGATTATCGAAGTTAACATAAACATGGGTACACATATTCAAATTTTTCGTTGATTTTAAGATAACACTGAGTACATAGAGGAAAACATAAGTATTTGCCACAATTTTGAAAATTACAATGTGTATATGTTACAGCCAAAGTAACAAATCTGGATATTATATATATATATATCTACTGTCTAGCCATTATATATAATGTCTACTTAATTTAGATAAAGTGATAATTGACACAAAATTTTGATATTATTCATGAGATTCATATTTCTATTGGTCACGGAGGGCGCACCAGAATGGTTAAAGAGCTTAAAAATAAATATAAGAATAGTAGTAATTTATGTGGCGCATCGCCGGCCGCTGCCGCGGCATGCTGGCTCGCTCGCTCGGCTCGCGCGTTGTTGTAGTCACAAGTAACCTAACGCTCCTCTTCGCTTCGCTCGTCGTCGCACCTAAATATGACTTTGCCCTAGACTAAATGATATTTAACCCCTTTTTATAATTTTTACCAATATGTGTCGTGAATTATTAATAATTACTACTAAAAGTAATACATTTCGATCGTTTATTCACATTTACCAAAACAATTTTGTGTCAATTATCACTATCTAAATTGAGTAGACATTGTATATAATGGCTAGACAGTATATATAATATCCAGATTTATTACTTTGGCTGTGACATATATATTATTGCGGGCGAATGTACATAAAAATGGTTTTAATTAAAATACCATCGTTCTATACTAAAAGATAATTTACAACTTTGACCTCAGGTCGACCAAGAACTATGTACTAAGTATGTCGGTATGGTCCTTTTTTTTGGCCTTTGGCCGACGTATTAAAGAGATCAGTGATAAAAACTGTTCTTACTATTATGGAATTAAATTAATGAAGACGAAACACCTCAATTATGTAACTAATACACACATAGAAAAAGCTTCACGAACGATGCTTTACCTGCATCAGGCGCCTGAAGCGGCTGGGTGTATGCTAAACACATAATTTTATCACATTAAAATAATTAGCTAAAAATTAACTCTTGCCTTTACCTACCTATATAAGTATGTGAGCTCAGCATCCGCAGTGGATGATATCATCCATTCCTATTGTTTTAGGACCTGTTTCAGAATGTATACTATGAGGAAGTTCCTGTTATACTACCCAAAACATATTTAATAAATTTTAATATTGTTAGGTTTGCAATAACGCCTGCTATGCGGATTACCTACATTACAAAAACACAAATATACTATAGGAAAAAATAATGTGCAGGATTCGAACCCGCGTCCATCCACCCCTTGAGCCGGGGTATGCTCTAACCAATTGAGCTAACATGACATGACGTCATAACTTAAATCTTTCCTATCGTTCTTTAACCATATCGTATTGGGATGGAGCGACATCTATAATACCACTTGCGTTTTACTACAAACAAGACCAATTTTGCAATTGGTTTTATACTTGTAAATGATGACGCAACCTTATAATTTTAATGTTGTTAGGTTTGCAATAACGCCTGCTATGCGGATTACATGTCATAAATCCCACAAATTAGTTATTTTTTCTTACATATGGGAACACTTCTATTGCACACATATAGAAACTAGTGGCTTTAGTTTGATATTCTACCGGGCTCTGTCTTTCCTTCTTAGTTTGTCAGAGCTTATAGGTATATCACTAACTGACAAAAGTTACTGCGCTCTTACTTTACATAGACCTTGGTGAGTAAATACATAAAATATGATCATGCAATACAACCAACAACCACTACAACTCGCCCAGTTAGGGAATGTAGCTACAAGTAAGTAGTAGCTAAGTGAGTGTTTGTCGCCACGTTTGCCTTGGACGGCTTCCTGGCCTGGCGCATGGCGTACCCGACCAGTGAAGGGGACAAGAAACCTTTGTTCCAATCCAACCCAACAGAAATGTTGCGAAACTGGTCTTTGACCTTTTGTAGGTATACATACTTATAAACCATCATATCTTGAGCTGGAGAGGTTTAAGGAAAATATGTCTGCAATTTGAAGATCACCGGTGCATTATTTTGCGGAAGTCACGCAGAGAAGATTTCATTTGCGACGTAAAGAGCTCTGTTGCTACTTTGCGTAATGAATTTAATAAAAATAAACATTACCAGGTAGCATAATGTACCAAGTTTCATCAAAAACCGTTCAGCCGTTTTGGAAGTAAGCCGGCAAATCTAGACACTGAATATCGCATGCATACCTACCTAAAAATAATAAAGTCGTTCAACTTCGATAATAGTGGGATATTATAATTATATAGATACTTTAAATATTAATTCGATAATAGTGATTTGTGGTGGATGGTGTTCGGTAAGCACCATTGATGCAGTACATAATATGTGGCAGCTCATCGAGTATTTGTGACAAAGTAAATGCCACCTTTATTTATTTTATTGCTTATTACGTAAAAGACAACGCTAAGTCGTCGTTGCCAATATCTAATATTAAAGTAATGGAGATGACCCAAACCAACCGGTTCTGGCTGTGTGTCGAGAATAAAAGTTCACAAATTGACATTTATCTAGCTACCTAGTCATGTATTTATATAGAGACGTACTGAATGTTCTTCGCTCCTGGCCGCTCATAAATGTATGAATTTAGAATGTTTTATTCTAGTATTTAAAACATAAAACACTCTAGTTTATTGTTTTAAAATATTTTTGGCAGAAAGTCGCGTTTCAAAATTGTATTTTATCAAAAGTTGAAGTTTGTCGCCCGTAGGAAAATGGAGAGATGAGTTTCAAAGATTTTAAAGTCCTTTGTTCCGCAAGACTCCACTAATTATCCACTTCATTTCATTTCCATCTTCTATTTTATTTCTTATGGTTGAACATATTTTTATTTTTACTGACATGTATATTTGTAATATAATTATTTAATGTTTTTTTTATTGTTTTTAAAAATCTGCCACTGTGGAAAATAAATGTAATTATAACTATTTTTAATATAATTATGATGATTAAATATTGTAAGCTAAGTAAGGTAGGATAACATTATTTGTGTTACTTTAACAAAAAAAAAATGTATGCCAGATAATGGTGAAACATGTATAGATCTGTTAATTGTATTACTAAGACCATCTTGTTATAACCATGTTTCTTGCAATAAATTTAATTTCATTTCATTTCGTAATGCTTTTGGGAGAAAAACATGCACCTCATTTGAGCACCGTAAGACGTTGGTACGCAGCAGAAGAGAAACACTGCCACATCTATTCTCACATATGATCGTGGCCGTGTTTCTCTCCATTATGAAATCCATGAAGGCCGGCTCTCAATTATTATCAAATTCGCGAAAATTTTGAAGTTTTCTATTTTATAAATTTTGCTTTTAGTTTTTTTTAATTGTGGCTCATGCCGATCCAAACGTTCTCGAATCTACTCATAGGTGATACGCCGGTTTTGTTCCCTGACGGAAGTCACATTTTCGATAATAATTGAGAGCCGGCCTTCATGGATTTCATCATGGAGAGATACACGGCCACAATCATTGTTGCCGTTGAGATCCTAATGAGCTCACCCCAGAATGAAAACGGGCTCGAGTTGATTGGTGTATAAAATATGGTACGACTGTGTATTACTGTACTATATATGACTATGTATGACGCTCAGACTATGTATTACTCTGAGTACGGACGTTTATATGCTGTCTTTGACATTGTGACAGCAGATGAAGCAGGAATACCTTTAGGGTGACTTGCACCAACTACTTAAACCACGAAATAGTGCAGTTAAAACTAAATTTACACTAAACGCTACATAAACGTCTTGCACGTACGGTTAACAGACGTCAAAATTAAACCAGCTAGCAAGGTGTTTTTTTTTATTCCTGATAGGTTAGCCGACCACTATCTCACCCGATGGTAAGTGATGATATTGTCGAAGATGCTGTTCAGGCTAACCTAGAAGTACTGGCTCTCAAGGACAGCTGCCGGAACACACCGTTAGGTGCTTGGCGACAGATTTTCTACTTGAGGGTGGTAGCTAGCCAGGCGGGCATTCGCAAAATGCCCTACCACTATGCTATAACGACTGCCATCCATTATAGACAACAACCGGGACCGACGGCTTAACGTGCCCTCCGAAGCACGGAAGCGCTCAGTAGTAATTAGCGGTCACTCATCCAACTCATGACCGCGGGCGATGTTGCTTAACTTTGCTGATCGGTTAAGAACACCTAAGTAAACTTCGCTACGAGCGCTTCGTATTATTATTATACTTATACGAAGCGCTCGTTTTGCTTATCTCGTAAATCTCCATTTAGTAGTACCTACCTAGTTCTAGTTTTCGTGGTTTTATGTCGTATTCGTTCAATACTATTTTGTAAAGGTTACACAATGTATTCATAATTTCAATAATCAGCCAATAATGAATATTAGCAGTGATGAAGAAAATAACCACGGGTACCTGAATATAACAAAGAACTGAACCCATAAAGTAAAAGGCTGTGTTCAGCAGTGGACAATCCGGCTGATACAGTACAGTAGGTATCTTAATTTTTTGGTTCCTAAAGCACGCCATATAAATAAATAATTTAGCCGTGCCAGGTAGAGAAGTTGCATTATATCATAGAACATATAATAATACTACGTATAGAATGGACACTCCTCTCCCCCCACCAAAACGAGTCTTCCTCACCCCGCCACCGATTCTGAGCTGTCGCTGAGCTGACTTAAGTACGGGACGCGCAACTCGCGCACATAGACGTGCGACGGAGCGTGACGATTGTACGAGTAGTTTTAAAAGTTTAGAATGGGGTACTTTTGTGCTGTTTACGGTTGCTTATCAACTAAATGAGAAAAGGATAGTAGTTTTTTTTTATAGATTCCCTAAGGATAAAACGAGGTAAGTAAGTCATTCTTGGTAACCTACACTAAGTACCTACCTATTTGTCGTTCTTCAGTTATACAGTTGGCAACTTATAAAGACTGGTAGTTTACAGTAGGTATTGAAAAAAATACAATCATAATACTTTGTCTTTGAGGTTTATTCAAACCGCCATTCAAATAATGATTATTTTAGAAGATTTTTGTTTGCAAAAAATATCTGTGGATATCGACTTCCTTTGCGGCGAAACAAGTGTCTTTGTAACCTATACCTAGACCTATACCTACCATAGATCAATGCAATACACATACCGACCTTCGCTACGGTTGACACGCGGCACACTTCATAATTGTTTATTATACGAGAAGAACATAAATTATTATTGTGATTATAATTAGTATCATTACTTGTATAAAATTACTTGGTATGATGCTTTTTGTAAAGTATAGGTATCTATTATTGTATAAGTAATGGAGTGAAATGTGAAGTAATTGAGTTGGATTGTTGTGTTTGTAAATGTTTCTGAAGGTAGGTAAGGTACGCATAACCTACGAAATCTAATAAGTCATAATAACAGCATCAAACAATTGTAAGGTAGGTAAGTACAACAATTATTCGCAGACTCGCAGACTAAGGGCCTGTTCCATTAACCGCTAAGAACGTAAATTTCGATAATTTTGATCACATTCTGCGTCTGTGGTTGTGATCACGTGATCGTTTGTAACTGTCATCCCCGTTCCATTTTTGGATAAGAACGCTAAGAATGCCACTAAAACTTGCAACTTCTGTCACTTTTGACATTAGATGTAGCGTTTAAGGCAAAAATAACGCCAAGACCCATGTGGAAAACTTTTTGGGAGTGTGATCGTTTTTAGCGTTTTTAGCGAATCTCACTCAAATGAAACGCACCCTAAAAGACAGTTTAGAGATATCCAGTAGCCCAAGCACAAACATTTCGATAGTCCGTAACGTAATCGTATCGAGTTCCCCGTACGTTTACGCAGGAGGCGATGGTTGACAGTACGACGCATCGTTTGCTGGCTAACGTGAACTCGATAGGATTACAAAAGTGACGTCATCCAGCGTAAATCACAACAATCATACCTTTTTTCTAAGACCTAAGAACTCATTCGAAAAGAGGTTTTAATTCTTATTTCGCCTATAAAAGTTCCTCTCACTGAGCAAGTAATATTAAGAGTTGGCACGGACCTTGTTGCTTTGAAACTCAGATTTGAAGTTATTTTATACCAACCATTACAAATGAAAACTATATTTCCAACACAATAATAGTGACATTTGTGAGTGTTGTACTACTGATTCCCTAAAATTGATTAGTTACAATGAAATCGAGTCCATTATAATCGATATAGGAAAAAATGGTAGGTAGGTTAGGTGGTATATGTTTACGAAATATAAAATAAAACAAATATTTCACACAGATGTATTAATTTATTCAAAATCATCGAAATATTTTATCGTGCGATATATCTTCGCTAGTATCGAAAACCGTATTATTGAGGTCTGTATACATAGTTCCACAGTAATTTGTGTACTAGAACATCTTTACAATACTTACATATTTTTTTAATTTTGATTGTACATAACAGTTTTCAATATATAATACTTATTTTCTAACTGTCGTATATGTAAAAGTAAAAAATACTGCACGTAAGTTGCACTAGTAAACTTGTCATCAACTGTTAACAATTATTATTATTTGTAGTTCAATCATAAAATGTAGTATTTCTGACGCACCTTTTTTAATTATATATAGACTGTTGACTTTTAAAAACTTTTTTGGTGTAGGTAGTTGAATTATTTAGATATTTAATTTAATCTTGCAGCTGATCTATTTCATTTGTTTTGCAAGAAGCTTCTTGCACTGATTTGTTTTATTTATTGATTCAATTAATGCCATAGCTCTATCGATTCAGCATTTACTTTGAAAGTATATAAGCGACGGAGTTTTGTTTAAATGAACTGAAAAAAAAATCACCTCTGATTATTATCACAAGCATAGATATGACGTTATTTACACTATTTATTATTAATTGTATAATATTTAGGTCGATTTACATATGTTAGATAATAAATATTGCTCTAGCCGTTCAGTTAGCAAGTACTGTGCCAGTTATGTAGAGAAAAATTGATAATACCTGGTGTTTCAAAATGCTTTTGAGCTAAAGATGTAAATAACAGTCCCTAAAATACACATATTAAGTTTCGTGGCATAATAAAACATTCCGCATGATGGTTTATGACCACTAGCATCGAATATGATATTTCCTAATTTATTGACACTATGAAAAAGTATATTTATGTATATGTATACCCATACCACTGACATAAAAAATCGATACTACAAAGGTATCGATACTTTCCTTGAGCAACACTTAACTTACTTTACGTTACGTAAATATTTGTAATTTATATACAAATATATGTAATTACAGCAATTCGCATGATAACACATACCTACTTAAATTACAATAAAAACCAAGCGATCATTAGCTCTGAAACAATAATGTGATTTCAATGACATATTTGCATCAACTCACCGGTTCTGGATCTCATGGAAATCTATTGTTTAAACATTTTTATTTGTGTTTCGACACCACAGACTTCGCATTTTCTTTGCGATTTCCGTATTGTATTGATGTTCACAATGAAATATTAACATTTTTGAATAAAATGTATCTGAGGTGATATAGTTACAAAGTGCCATGACATACATTATGACATAGAGAAATGTAATATACCGGAAAAAATATGATTAGTCCATAGCCATGACAGTCCAGTTGAGTTGTCAAGGTGACAATGACATCGTATTTGGTAATTTTGGACAGATATCGGTGCACCTGCAATACTTAACCTTATTTTAAGGTTGGTGACGCTGGACTGGTTCCTCTATGATTGATATTCGTCAAACTTAGCTTTCTATTTGGTGAAAACCAAAACTATTTTTTTCCGGTATATTACTTTTCTCTATGCGTTACTTGCTCAGTGAACCAAATTTTATTGTAACATCATTAGAGGTATTAAAATAAAACATAATATATAAATTATGAGCGACGAGGAGGCTCAGTTATACTAGTAAAGACTGATGTAGAATTTAAACAAGATTGTCGCATCAGTAAAATTTTTATTCTAAATATTGTACAATGCTGTGCAGTGGAACTAACTATGCACAAAATCTACGTAATTTGCATTTAAAGACCCCCTAAAAGTAAAAATGAGGCAAGCTACATGAACAGCTTCTTTGAAAAACTACATGCAATTTTCTTCATTCAATTTCAAAGATAGCTATAAAACCATAGAGTGTGGTGATTTTGATATTGACCTACTAAAACACAACAAGTATACAAAAGAATTCAAAGATATCATTTGGGAGTACAATTTACGATTTATTTTTAAGAAACGACTAGATTTTGTAGTGGCACTTGCTTCGACAATGTGATTCTGAATATTCGAGGTGGTAAAGGAAAAATAGTTGAAACAGCACTGTCAGATCACACTGCGCAGTACTTTAAATGCCTTGTAAAGAAAAGCTGTCGTCTAAAATCGTGGTTCGTAGACGAGATTATGACCCTGAGAATCGGCGCAAATTTAATCGATGTCTGAGTAGCCCAACAGTTGCTGGATGGAGTAGCCTTACTTTTAGAGATTTTTTTTAATATGAGTGATCCAAATGGAACCTTTAACTATTTTCATGAAATTTTTGTAATGTTTTACAATTTGTGCTTTCCAAAAATTCGAATATAATATATTTATTTATAATAATAATATAATATATTTATTTCACAAACTTTGGTACAGTTGCAACTAAACACTAAAGATATTCACACTTATTATTATAACTAAGCATAACATATAGTGGCTTGTAATTGTTGCCGTATTGACGTACAGAACCTACACTAAGAATAATCTTGTGTCGTAGGTTCTACATACCCTTCAATGTACAATATCATTACTATACGTAGCCTTACATTACCTTACCTTATTAGAATAAAGCGCTTTCATCTTCAGAAATCGAAATGGATTTCTAAAGGCATTAAAAATGTTGTAAACATAGAATAAATTTACTCTGGCAACACAGATCAACAAAGACTTCTGAATCAAGAGATTTATTTAAACAGTATTCTAAAAAATTTAAAACTGTTATCAAGCCAACTCAAAAATCACAAAATAATTATTACATAAAAAATGTGAAAAGCAAATCAAAGGCAACTTGGGACGTAATTAATAAACAGAAGTTTTCTTATCCTAGCGAAGGCATTACACACATGAATATCAATGGGGAAACCGTAACTGATCCTAAGATAATAGTTAGCTATTAGAATA
Organism: Plagodis pulveraria; assembly: GCA_963890685.1. NCBI lineage: Eukaryota > Metazoa > Arthropoda > Insecta > Lepidoptera > Geometridae > Plagodis > Plagodis pulveraria. Next base: position 12,508,445 of record OY982950.1, read on the forward strand.
ATTATTTTGTTGACATTGTAAATAATAATACTTTAATTAATAATACATACATACATACCTGACATACCTAATACTTTACAATTTGACATCTTAGAATCTTTATTTTTATCACCAACAATTCCTTTTAAAATTTTAAAATTATAAGTTCTTTGAAAAACACGAACAGTGTGGGTGCGGAGCGTATTACGACTACGGTAATTAAAGATGTGGCAGTAGTTATAGCTTCAGTTATGAGCTACATTGTTAATATATTATGTATGGAACAAGGTATTTTCTTCTGTTAATGTCAAATTCGGTAGTCTGCTAATTCTAGCTCCTAATCGCAGTTGTATAGCAATCGCGTCGCTATCGTATGGCTTGCAAATTTTTCCACTAAAATAATAATGAAAACTTCTATAAATCAAGCATCAGTCAAAACATTAATACAGTGGTCTTCGAGTAAACAATTCATAAAATAAATATATGCAAATCATTTAGGTATTTTTTATTTAATATCCTCCAAAGTATAAAATGCCACTGTAGCAACGCAATTGCAACAAAATAGCTTACAGCATACCAAATATATCAAAAACTATTGATAGCAAGACTTGCGATCGAACCTAAATAGCGGGCAGACTACGGATACTGTTAAAAACTACAATTTTCATGCAATTAAGTTGCGTTAACGCCGTTCAATAGCTAAGAGAATAGGGGCCCCGGGCCCCAATTCTCTTAGCTATTGACCAAACGCCACACTACTGCAATCGAACTGCTGTTAATGTCAACTTCGGTAGTCTGCTAATTCTAGCTCCTAATCGCAGTTGTAAGTATAGCAATCGCGTCGCTATTGTATGGCTGTGCTATGGCTTGCAAAAGTTGTCACTGAAATAATTATGAAAACTTGTATCAATCAAGCATCAGTCCAAACATCAATACAGTGGTTTTCTAGAAAAATCAATATAGTATATAAATATATTTAAATCATTTAACAATTTTTTAATATTTTTCTATCTAAAATCCTCCAAAATATTTTATGCCACGTAGCAACAATATAGCTTACAGCATACCAAATATGTCAAAAACTTCTGATAGCAAGCCACTGACTTGCGATCGAACTTAAATAGCGGACAGAATACGTTAGTACTAGATTAACAGACTAATAAATCATTGTATCATTGCATCAGCTTTTTGGCTGTGGCTACTTCCGTCTTGCAAGACCTTGAAGCAGCGTTCAGCTTCTTTTTTATCGCGGGAGACTTAGGATCCTGTGATGCAAGCGCCGTAGCCCAAGCCTTATAAGCGTCAAGTTTACGCATTGAAGCTACTGCACAGGGCTTACTAAACCAAGGGCAAATACTACCGCCAACGCGCACTGCAGTTTGGAATGTAACATTCCATGCCCTGCAGCACAACGTCCGCGACGGAGTCGGCGCAAGTATCGAGATCATAGTTCGAGAAGCAGAGCTCTGCTCCTCCAGGAATAAGAGGAATAAAATTCGACGGCGTCAACAAATATCTTCTCGCACATACAAGCAAACACCAGCACGAAGCAAGAACTTGTGTTCAAGCGTGTACCCTGGGTACGAAAGGTAGCATACGTCCGCGGGTGAAAATATTTGTGCCTCCGTCAAAAAGAGCAGGCAGGCTTTGCCGTTTCAAGATTGGCGTGCAAGCCTCTAATATTGCAGTAGTCCACACGCAGTCCACACGTAGTGTGGAATGGGAAGCCGCTAAGCAACGTTTACTCTTATTTGCATTAGGCATGGTGTGAATAAAGTTCGAGGGACGTGGTCACGTACACCGCTTCTCACTTTCAAGCATCACCGTTCAATTATATTTTCGGACTCGCAGTTCTCTGCTATCTTTACTCTCTAATCCATTTTCTTCTAAGACTCTTAATCCAATCTTATTATATTATATTAAAAGTTTAATTACTGAGCGCTATTCTAAGGGCTTTGTTGTAATTCTTGTCTGCATTCCCAGTCACGTTGGTATTTCTGGCAATGAACGAGTTGATAAAGTGGCTAAACATGCCGTTGTTTGTGGAGATAAAGATCCATTTATTAATAACAGCCGCAATTTATTATGTCCCCCTAAATCATATTTATATAAACCTTGGTCCTTGCTGTGGAGATCGAACAACCGCCGAAAAGGTGCTTTTTTGCTTGAAATCAACCCAACATACCTAGTAAACCTTGGTTTGTGCGGATGCACTTTAGCGCTTTACGTCTTCATTAATTCGAATGAGACTTTGCCAGAGCTGTTTCCCTACTCATTTAGAGAAAATTTACGTGAGATATTCCTCGTTATGTGAATGCGGCTTGGATAAAGGAGATCTTTACCATATTTTCTTTTCCTGTCCCTTGTAGAATCATTTATCTTTCTACAATGTCTTTATTTCTTAAAAAGTATATTGCCCTACTTATATGTCTGAACTGTTGTCAACTTATTATATTAGGTCCTTACATATGAAATTGGCGTTTTGTATGGGAGGAACAAAAAGTCGAATATTTTTTAATATAATATATTTAATTAATCAAAGTATGAACCATTATTTTCTATGCACTTTTGCCATCTCATAGTTAGTTCATTGATCCCTTTACTAAAAAAACTAGTCGGACGGGAATCAATAAAATCTTTGAAGGCGATTTGGACTGCCCCATCGGAGTTGAATTTTTACCCTTGCAAGAAGTTATCCAAATTTCGAAAAAAATGGTAATCTGTTGGAGCAAGGTCCGGGGAGTACGGAGGATGTCTTAGACTTTCCAATTGAAGCTCTTCTAATTTAGTAGCCGTCTGTAGCGCAGTGTGTGGTCTAGCGTTGTCGTGAAGCAGCAGTGGCGTGGAGCGATTGACCAGCCTAGGTTGTTTAGCCGCTAGCTTTTCCATCATGGTTTGCAATTCCTGACAATAGACATCAGCCGTAATAGTCTGGCCAGATTTGAAAAAACTGTAATGAACAATACCGGCACTAGTCCACCAAACGCTTACAAGTAACTTTTTTGGGGTTAATTTTCGCTTGGGGCAGGATTTGGCTGGCTGGCCAGGATCTAACCATTGCGCTGAGCGCTTCCGATTATCGTAAAGAACCCATTTTTCATCACAGGTTCGTTTTTCATTCGGTTTAAAATACCTTCATTATTGTGCCGGTTTAGTAATGTAACGCAGCAGTCGACGCGCGTTTGCCGGTTTGTTTCAGTCAATTCGTGAGGTACCCACCTTTCAAGCTTTTTAATCTTCCCAATTTGCTTCAAGTGAATTAAAACAGTTTTATCACTAACATCGCAGCCTGCAGCTAACTCGGACGTGGTTTGCGATGGATCCGCTTCCACAATAGCCTTCAACTCTTCATTATCAACTTGAGTCTCAGGCCGTCCACGGGGCTTGTTCTGCAGGTCGAAATTTCCAGAACGAAAACGTTGGAACCAAAAACGAACTGTGTTTTCTTTTGCAACACGACCGCCATACACATCATTCACCCTTCGAGTTGTTTCCGCAGCACTAGTGCCACGGCGGAACTCGTACTCGTAAATAATGCGATATTTAAGGTTTTCCATTTTGTAAAATGAGTGACGCAAACAGAAAAAAACAGAAGAAAAAAAACAAATGAATGACGATCATCGAAGCACAAATACATAAGTCTATAGCTGTACAAATTTGAATTTGGAATTCCTTACCAAAGAGGAGAAATTCGTGATTAAAGTGGCCAGTACGAAAAACGCCAATTTCATATGTAAGGACCTAATATTAATATTTATAAAACTATTAATGACTTTCTGAATTTTAATAATCTTCGTTGTTAAATTTTATTTGCATATTAATTTATTTATTAGTTTATATTCTGTTTATTCCATTATGTTCTTATGAATTAGTTCTACTTCGGTATATTATATATGACCTGAACCTGAAGGTGGATGCTCGGCCTGCCCTGCGTATTCTGGAGGGGGCAAACTACAGACAAACAGTGCTTAATTCTATTTCTGCTGCTCGAGGCAAATGAAGAAGGAGGTTTAAGTCACCCCACACCACGCTAGCCATGGACTTTTGCAACATACGGGATCTCCGTTCTAACCTGAACGATGTCCACTACCACCTGGAGACTACTAAGCGGGCCTTGCTCTTTTTGACCGAAACACAGATATGCCCTCGACAAACACCTCATTCCTCACATACCTAGGGTACAAACTGGAGCATTCCTTTACGCCGCGGGCGGGGGTGAGTCTTTACGTCATGCGTCAGGGAGGATATCTGTGCTCGTTGCCTCAGTAGCCTTGAAGGACGGGGCCTATATGACATTTGGTTGCGCGTAGACTGCGATGACCATCCGCGAATCTGCACGTTCATTTATAGGTCCCATATCAACGGTAAAGTCGAAATAGATCAATCATGGAGCACCTACAGATGGCTACAGATTCCACGCTTGAGCAGATCCCGATAATTGGCGATTCCAACGCCTACCATACCGAATGGCTTGGTTCGCGCACCACCTATCATGCGGGGAGATCTGTTCACGACTTCGCTTTGGCGTATGATAAGATTAGATAAGATAACATTAATTTATTGGCCTTGTAACTGCGTTTGTTACACTGGGCACGTCAATAAATATTAATTTAGATAGATGCCAAAAATAATTATATGTATAAACTAAGCATATATCAAAAATGACATTATTAATTTTATTACAATTCCAAGTCGCATAAAAGTCAATTTAAAATACAATTTCATTAATTCGAGAATGAAGATTCAGTCAAATTAGTTTGCAAGAATTCCTTTACTGAGTAAAATGGAGTGGCATCGAAGAACTGTTTAATTTTTTTCTTAAAATCACATGCCTGTATATTAGCTACAGAATGAGTTAATTCGTCAAACAAATATAGAAAGTACTGTCATAATTTTGTGTTTTTGAAAATATTTTCATGCAGAGGTACGTTTTCTTAATCCAAATATTATTCTTATTGCCTTTTTTTGGGTTCTTAGCACTTTTATCATATCTGCACCATTACCCCATACAAATAAAAATAATTTATTTATAGCTCCATTGCTACACATCAATAGGTTAACATAAATCGTTACTAACAATAATAATCGAAATAAAAGAATAATAATAATTAAATTAATTAAATTGACATGTCTAATTTTAAATAATAGTTTATCTCATAGAACAGTTTATCCTGTAACCAGGTTCTTAGTCTATTTTTAATCGTCACGGTGGAAGGTGCTTCTCGAACGGCTGCAGGTAAGCGGTTGTAAACAGCTGGGCCTAACACGTTACTGATCTCTCGGACTTAGCGAGGCGGTGCGCCGGCGTCACCCATTGATTTTTCAACTTATTGCTGCGCATATTCCACTGACTTTTGCATACAGTAATCGCATATCGTATGATAGTGTGTAGATATGCGTAATACACTGACAGCATAGCTCGTTCATCTAATATAGGTTTTAATTTAACTAGCGCGTAATTTAGTCAGCACTTGCTAACTTCTTACATAGCTTATTTATGTGATTTGCATGGTCAATAGTGTACCCTAAGAAGACATTTTCTTTTACTGCAGGATTCTTTACAATACCTAATATCCAAAATATTTTAATATTCTGGATTTAAAAATGACATTAAATGCATCAGCTATTCCGATTGGATCAGATACGTCCTTGCCATTCTCAGCTCTGATTTTATTTATTGTTTTCTTAGATTTTTGTTTTTTGTTATACTTCACCTGTTCTTCAACTATTTTCCAGGTACCTTTTATTTTATTTTTGGAATTTCTTACTCTGTGGCCGTATTGAAGCTTTTTAGATGCTACATAGACTTTTCTTAAAACTTTCTTAAACTTCCTTATCTCTATCACTCTGTCTTTATATGGATCTAATTCTTGAATTTTCTCCATTTCCGCTAACTTAGTCTTAGATATTTGTATGCCTGTTGATGTCCATTTTCTTTTATTGATACGTGCTACAAATTTATTTTTAGGGAAGGCAATATCGTTATAATATTTAATTGCGTCTAGTATAATATTCATTCTCAAATTAACGTCATTACAAGTCGAAGAAATTATCCATCTAACACAACTAGGCCCTCGTGTACGTGTATTCCAGATGTGGATGATCATACACCTTCCCTGTTGGACCTTCTGCTGACCTATCACCCGCACAACTACTAGGTATCCGTTAACGCTCATCCGCCTGATCCGGAGTTCAATGCCGGTTAAACGCCCAACTCGACCCCGTTTTGTAGGTTGTCGTCGCGTGGTGCACTATAGGTTTTATTTATTTATTGAGTTCACAAAAACCACAAATCTAAACTTAATTTACAATAGTTTATAAAAATATTAATACTTACATCCAAATACGGATTTACTTTCTAATTATAATTCGCAAGAGCGAAGTCAGAGCATATCGGCAGAATTGGCGAGAGATCCGCCTTCCCTTTTTTTTTTTTATTCTTTATAGGTTCGCGTTTGACCACACCCTGCCTGATGTTAAGCATTGATGTGATCTAGGATGGAGCACGCTTACCTAGAAGAAACCTATTTACTCTCGATTTGAAGACACCCATATTGTATTCATCGGGAAAGACTGACCACGGTAAGGAGTTCCACTCTTTCGCAGTACGCACGAGAAAAGTGGAAGCGAAGCGCTTCGTACGAGTCTTCGGAATATCAACCATGTACGGATGGCGCCTCCCCGTTTGTCTGGACGTCCGATGGAAAAAGGGTGAGGGCGGAACCAAGTCGTGCAGTTCTTGTGCACATTCACCGAAATGTATCCGGTAAAAGACCGATAGACAAGCGACTTTACGGCGGTGCTCAAGGCTTTGCAGCCGAGACTCCTTCAGAAAGTCGCTGCCTATTAACCTCCTGGCGCGTCTCCCAATCGAATCCAGTGCCTCAAGTTGGTATTTGGCAGAGCCGTCCCAAAGGTGAGAGCAGTACTCAACACAGGACCTTACTTGCGCTTTGTACAAAGTTAGCATCTGTTCCGGTGTGAAGTACCGTCTCACCTTTGAGAGGATACCAAGTTTCTTGGCGGCTAACTGAGCCTTTGACTCGATATACGAGCCAAAGTTTAGAGTCGATGATAGAGTGACACCGAGGAGGTCTAGGTGGTCTGTGACGGGCACAGATACATCTCGGAAAGTTGGAGACAGTTGAAATGGTCTCCTTTTAGCGGAGAACAAACACGCCTGGGTCTTATTGGCATTGAACTTAACCAGGTTGGCATCGCCCCAGTCAGAGACTGCCTTAAGGGATAAGTTCAAGCGTTCGACCATAGCTTCTCTGAGTCTCTGGATTTCTGGCTCACTGGTTCGTGCGGTAGATGTATCGGGAACACGTGCGTTCTGGTCTCTTAGCAGGGCCGTCCGGGGGAATTTTTGCCAGTCATCTTTACCGCCCCTGCACAGAGAGAATGACACACTGGCCCCCACCGCAAAGGAAAGCCGATCTTCTGGGCTCTCTCTTTGCGTCTAACTCGACTTTGGATGACCAAGGGAAACTTGAACTCACCACCGACTATACTTAATTAGATGTATAAAAACCCGAGACCGCATGCATTTAAAACTACGAAAACAGCCTAATAATACTGTGTTACAAATTACTTACAAACGTTATCGTAACTTTTGTAAAAGCAACTTAAAAAAAGCCAAATTAAATTATGAACGTGAAAGACTTAAAGAAGCTAGCAAAAATAAAAATATAAAAAAAACGTGGAAGGTGATAAATGAGATAACGAACTATAAAACAACTCAGTCAATTTCACAAGATCTTTTAGATATTAGCTCATCTAATAAGGATTCTTTAAATCAAGTAAACAGTTACTTTACTAATATAGGAAAGGTTTTGGCGGAAAAAATTACTCCTGATAAAGAATCCACAAAAACATCACTCATTGAATCATTTCCAAATTCTATAGTTTTAATTGAAACAGATGTATCTGAAATTACAGCTCTAATAAATTCATTAAAAAAAGATTCTTCAACGGGATGGGATAAGATATCGTCTAACATACTTATACAAAACAAAGAAACCTTAGCTCCTCTTTTAGTTCGTATAGTTAATTTATCTTTAGAAACCGGAATATTTCCCAAAGCCTTAAAACACGCCATCATAGTCCCTATTCACAAAGGAGGAGACAAAAAAGTAATAGGAAATTACAGACCAATCTCTATTCTTACAGCCGTGTCGAAAGTTTTTGAAAAAGTAATCAACAGACGCTTAATACGCTATCTTGAACATAATAATTTACTATCAACCAACCAATATGGTTTTCGTCGTAACAAATCTACAACTGATGCAGTACTAAGACTGACTGAATTTATAGCTCATAACCTTGATAATAATAAAAGAACTTTAGCAATTTTCTTAGATTTAGCAAAAGCTTTCGACACGGTGTCAATACCACTCTTATTAAACAAGCTTGAAAATATTGGGATTCGAGGTAAACAACTTAACCTACTTAACAGTTACCTGAACAACAGGACACAGAGTGTTAAAATATCAGAATACATCAGTGACCCTATGCCAATAACTTGTGGGATTCCCCAAGGAAGCATAATCGGTCCAACTCTCTTTCTGATTTACATTAATGAACTTTGCTCGTTGGCGATTGACCGTGGATGCATAATAACATATGCTGATGACACAGCTGTAGTAATTCAGGGAGAGAGTTGGAGTGAATTGTTTAATTCTGCACAGACTATCTTTAACAGCATTTCATCCTGGCTACGAAATAACAAGCTTACATTAAATATAGATAAAACCAAATATATTACTTTTCATATTAGAAACTCAATTGAACACGAACAAGAATGTCAAAATCTTTCCATTTATGGTCATCAGAGCACCGCATGCAAATTTTTAACATCCCCTCCAAACTGTGATTGTCTGGCATTGGAAAGAGTCAGTAATATTAAATATCTAGGTGTAACTGTCGATAACAAGCTCTCATTTATTCCACACATAAATCAAACAGCGGTACGAGTCAGGAACCTAATTGCCGTGTTTAAGAATATTAGAGACTGTGCAGATCAAGATGTTCTAAAAATGATATACTATTCTCTCTGCCAATCTCTACTAACCTACTGTATAACGACTTGGGGTGGCTCTAACAAAACATTTATCCTTCCACTAGAAAGAGCTCAACGTCGACTTTTAAAATGTTCAATGAACTTACCAATTCGTTTCTCGACTGAGGACTTGTATAAAAAATGCAAAGTTTTAACAGTTAGACAGCTTTTTATTCAAAATTTAATACTTCATCAGCATTCGCTGACATTACATGATTCCGTCAATAACCCAGTAAGACGTGTTCCACGCAACGTCTTTGTCGCTCCTCTAGCAAACACTGTTTTTGTAAGAAAGTTCTCATACATAATAGGACCGTTTATATATAATAAAATAAATAAGGTCAAGAAAATAATTACTCTCTCATCATTTGAAGTAAAAAAAATCGTAGTGGAATTTCTTTCTAATCTAAATTACCATGATACTGAAGACCTTCTAATACCACCTCAATAACATTAAAATTTAATCCACACATCTCCAAACCACGCCATATAAACCCACAACACACACACACACACACACATACACACCCTCACACAAACACATCTTAACAGCTAGCTTAAATGTTTAATAACATTTTTGAATTGTATATATATATATAGTTAAATAAGTAACTTATTCCACTCACTCTCTCATAATATTAATATTGCCATGTATAACTATTGAATAATTTGCCATACTCATTATGAATTACTTTGATGAAAGGCACGAATGTATTTGTTTGTAACGACTTCGACGGAAGAGTCCTTCTTCTCATAATACGGGCCTCGAGCCTAGTGTGGGAATCAGGTGCTCAACCATTCCATTTAAACTGTGCTCTTACTTATCATAATAAACATTTTTCATTTTCATTTTCAATTCATTAGAGTTTAGAAGGTCCTTTGAACAGCTTTCAACTGCTTGTAAAATATTAAGGGGGGCTCTTGACTGTCCTGAATTACACAACACACTGTGCAGTCTGTTTGTACCTGATAAATATATCAGACACAGACTTACTTGTAAACATAAATTATTTGCTGTCTTGAACCGCAGCACTGTGGCCCGCTCTAAAACCCTTTTGTGCCGTGCCCTGGATGGACTCAATGCATTCCTGACTGCCAGCACTGAATGTGATATTTTCAATGACAAATTGAGTGCTATTTTTAAATTGTTATTGTCATTTTGTGAAAATTATGATATTTGTATGACATCAACTATGTATTCCTACTTAATTAATTATCTTATCTTTATGACATGTAAAATGATTTTAAATAGTATGACAGCAATATTATTTTATTATTTTTGAATTTGTATTTTCACATTTTAAATGATAATGTTGTTATTTGTATGACAGTAAGTACTTATTTCTAGATTTTATTTTATTTTTAACTTTTGTTTTACTTATTTTTGACTATTATTTTAATTTGTAGGACATTAATTAACTGATTTGTAGATTCTGTATAACTTTTTGTGATTTTGGAATGTAAATTTGTTATAATTACGTTGATAGATCAATCAATGTATAATTTTATTAGTGTAAAACTCTATGTACTAAGTATACCTAACTGGCATTGCCGTTCTTATGTAATAAATAAATGAGCTTTCTGAGAAATTGTGCGAGTGGATCTCCAGTTTTTTGGCAGATCGGAGCATCAAGGTTGCTGTCGACGGTGCATGCTCCGACTTGAAGCCAATTAATGCTGGCGTTCCGCAAGGCTGTGTGCTATCTCCGACTCTATTTCTCTTGCTCATCAATGACATGATGCAGCTCAGTGGTATTAATTGCTATGTGGATGACAGTACCGGAGATGCCTCTTAGACCGGCCTTGCTAAAATTCCTCGGGAAAACGTTGTCGAGAGTCGGAACAAACTTGTGTCTGAAGTCGAGACCATGTTGTAAAATGTTTCTAAGTGGGGCCGATTGAACTTAGACCAATTTAACCCCAAGAAGACACAAGTTTGTGCGTTTACCGCTAAATTATCCCCGTTTGTCGTATCCCTCTCTTTTGAATAGTTGAGGTTTAAGGGGAGTTCCCCTTAAACCTCAACTGGCATCGGAGTACTTGGCGTCGACATATCGAGTGTCGTTCAATTTCGCTGTCATTTGGAAGATAATTAACTCTAAATTAGCCTCTAAAAAGCTTGGTGTGCTCGAAAGGCGAGGCGGTACTTCACGTCGGCCCATCGCCTGCAACTTTATTAGGCTCAGGGCCGGCCTCACATGGAGTACTGTTCTGACCCTAGGGGGGAGCCCTGGGGTCGCCCCCCAGTACCAGCTTCTTCCATTTGATTCTTCTCTTATCTTTTACCGCATCTGTTAGGGGAGTGTTCTGAGGAACTGTTCGATTTACTACCTGCAGCTTAATTTCGGCATCGGACGTCCCAACAAAGCATGATGTTTCATCAATTTCATGTCGACGTCTGGAAGTCCACAAACTTGCAATTTTCACGGCATTTTCTACCTCGCACTGCCACAATATGGAACCAGCTGCCAGGTAAAGTATTTCCGATTAGATACGACTTAGGGACCTTCAAGAAAAGAGCATTCCTATTTCCTCCTTAAAGTCCGGGAACGCATCTTCGAGACCTCTGGAGCGGTGGATGTTTGTGGGCGACGTTGATCACTTAGCACCAGGTGAGCCACATGCTCGTATGACCTCCTATCCCATAAAAAAAATATTACAATTCAACTGTAATAAATTTTTTTACCAAATTTCCTCCAAACTTTTTATGTTAACTTTTTTGGACGTGATGCTGGGAGATATAATATATCTCACCAACCCAGCCATGAACAAAAAAATAGGCAAGGCTTGGCCCATGGATAGAAATGTCCATGGCAGCGTTGCCAAACGTACGAGGTTTCTCGTACAGTTACGAGATTTCTGGTCTTCCGTACGAGCTATGAGGACGATATTATCCTCGTACAATTATGTACGAGATTTTGATTAATCAAATGTTAAATAATAATTTTCTTTGCATGGAACATTTATGTCAACATGTTCAATAGACCCTGATTTTGCCTCACTCGAATTCAATCAATTTCATTATAAATTTGAAATTTACCAAAATGAACCATATTTGTTTGATTCATTGCCTTCGTTTTAATGCAACAGATATAGAATACGTTATAGTCTGAAGCCAACGAAAGCTGTCCACGTATTATTTTCAGAAGTTTTGATATGGCAATAATTTAAGACTGTCAAAATTGACACTTTGACGTTTCGTACTTGAGTCTTCTTCTGTTTACGTTGGTTTATGTGCATCATATTTTCATTGTTTTTTTTTTAAATAATGCCGAGAACAATTAAAAGTTCGACGAGGAAGCTTCTATTTACTATGATTGACAAATATAAAGACATAAAAAGTGATTTAAATCAGAAATCTGCAGAAAAAATACTACGACTGGATTCAATCCTTTCACTTTCAGGTTAGTTTATTGAATTTCTAATGAAACATTTTGAGACTATTTAAGACAAATCGCAATATTTTTCATGGTGTATCTACTTTTCAGGAAGTATTAACAACGAGGAGACAAAACTTAAAATTGTGGAAGCAGTAAAGAAATTGAAAACTCTCGAAAAAAATGAAATGGCGACTTCTGAAACACATTATTTAGAAAAGATATCTTCAATGACAGGTATTACTTTAGAAATTATAGATTTTAACAGTTACTTCGAAGAGTTATATAAATTTATGACAATGTATGGATGGCTAAATTAAATAAATCATTATGGTTTTGTAATAATGTCTTTGTATATTACTATGGTTTTTTACTTTAATGACTGATAATTAATAATATACTGTTACATACATAATTTATTGTATTTATTATCTTCAGATGTCAGTGTGAAGACTCTAAGAAGAATTAAAATTGAAGGGTCTAAAAATCAAGGACAGTGGAATACTCCGGGGAAAAATCGTCCACATTCAGCAACAGTTTCCAATTTGGATAATTTTGATATTTCAGCTATAATAAACAAAATAAACTAATTTTATGGAGTTAGAAAACAAGTCCCAACACTGAGAAGCCTGGACAATGAGCTGAGGGAAGCAATTTAATTTTAGGGATGCCGTGAAACCCTTAGAAAAATTTTACACGAGAACGGGTTTGAGTTTCAAAACAATAAAAATGAACGGACTTTACTTACAGAAAAATATGAAATTGCGGCATGGAGACATAGATTCTTGAGGACAATACATAAAAAGAGGCTAGAAGGTAAACAGATTATTTACCTTGATGAGACATATGTACATCAGAACTATAAAGTTAAAAAATCATGGCAAGGACCTTCAACAAGCGGTGTCACTACTTATATATCATCAGGAAAAAGACATATTATTGTGCATGCCGGATCGGAGGAAGTGTTTGTGCCAGGTGCATTATTGGTATTCAGCACAAAATCCAAATCAGCTGACTACCATGATGATATGAATGCTACCAACTTTACGAAATGGTTTGAGGAAATGTTGATAGCTAATCTCACTAAACCTAGTGTAATCGTGATGGACAATGCAAGTTACCATGTGAAACCAGTAAACAAACCCCCTACTATGTCTGATTCTAAAGCTAATCTCCGAATATGGCTTCAAGAAAATAATATTCATTTTGAAGAATATCACACCAAAGCTGAATTAATGTGTTTGGTGAAAGATAATAAACCTGCCGTTGTTTACGAAGCAGAAGTGCTTCTTAAAAAACACAGTCATATCCACAATCACGAAATTTTGTTGCTGCCACCGTATCATTGCGACCTCAATGCTATTGAGCTTGTATGGAGTCAAGCGAAGAGAAAAGTAGCAAGCAAAAATATAGGAATACCAGGGTCTGAAATGCAAAATTTAATAAAACAATGTTTTCTATCCATAACTGCTGATGACTGGAAGAAGTACACTGATCATGTACTAAATGTGGAAAATCAGTACCTACACATTAAGGGACCGTATTACTGAAAACGAACTTGAACCATTCATAATACATGTTGGGGACAGTAGCAGCGAAGAAAGCAATGAAGCTGATTCAATATCAGGTGTAGAGTTTTTGGAATCCGATTTTAACTATGACTCATAGCTCCTATATTTGTACGGCTCCTCGGGGTCCTCGACTGTACATAAATAATGGATTATTTGAAAATAATAAAAAGACAGAATTAAATGTAATCTTTTATTTGATATTCTTTATAACACATTCGAAAATTTCAACAACAGTTGCTAACAAAACAAAATTTTTACAACTCGAAAAAATGTACTTGCTGAAAAATAAATAGTATCAACTCCGTTTATGCAGTGTATAGCCAGGGTAAACAGCTCTTGATTTTTTAAAATTCCCGCCTTTTTTCTTGGACAGCTTTCGTTGGCCAGACTAGGTATGGACTATATATACTTTGTAGTGAGGTACCCACCTCACTACAAAGTATGTAAAGTTATGTTAGGTATCTATTTTTAAGCAAAATATTATTTTATTACATACACAATGATTGATCATTGGTGCAAATGATTTGGTGTATTTCCATGGTCCCCTTTATTGCCGATAAGTTTTGAGGAATTCGATCCTGTTTGGATTTTATATCTTCTTCCTTTATGTAAAACAACTTCACGTTCGTGTTGTCTGTGAGGATATCATAAGCATTACGAGCGTTACAGACATCTTTCCCGAAAGCGATTTGTTGGTCTAATGTTCGTTTCAAAGTACCACCAACTCCGTCAGCGGCCCCTTTTCCATGTGAAGATTCAAAATACGACCATGTGCCATAGTGTAAATGGTGTTCTTGTACCAACTTTCCAAATAAGAAAAAGGCCTTTTTTGCTTATATTGAGTGCTGGGTCCATCCGAAAACATGTGTATTATTTTAATCGCAGGGTTTTTTGAAAAATGTACTCATAAACCGCATTCAAATGAGCCCATATGGCCCCAAGGTCATGTTCGTTGCATGGTGAGATAGACGCAAAGCACTCAGCTTTTGTACCTTTCTATAAATTACCCCCGTGTGAAGTGTCACTTGCGCTTTTGAAGCACCGAAGTGCATAGCTTGAATTTCTTCGGCTAATTTACACGCGAAGTTTACAGAGAAATCAACAATAACACATGCTTCTTTGGTGCTCATGTTATTTACTGCTTTTCTGTAGCAAGAATGTTGATGTTCAATGTTGAATGAATGTTTTTTGAACAACTGCAAATCTTTTGCAAATTGTTGCACCAATTCGCCAATAGTTGATTAAATAACGTCTTTGGAATATTTTTTTTGTTTTTATAGTTTTTGAAGTCCCATCTTTGTTTTTTTTAATATACGTGTGTTCCTTTCGGACCCATGATAGCCAAGTACAATCTTCGTCTTTTGTTATTTCAGACATATCAGGTTTTTTATTCTTACAAATGCTGCATTTCAAGTGCATGCATGTATTGGACTTAATGTTGCAGGAAACTTCAGTAAGCAATTCTTCCAAGCTAGAAGTTTTAAGAACATTAAGTTTTTTAAGTTTGTCAGCTTTAAAACCCAAGTTGCTGTGCCTAACACAGACACAAGTGCCCTCTTGCTCAGTGTTGGATGGACAACATAAAATGGTTTATGTCTCACAAATGTGACGTAGGACGCTTTCCCACCTTGTGCCTGGTATTTACAGTGCAACTTTAGCATTGTATTTAAGAAATAACGTTTCTGTTGTTTATCTTTATTGAGGGTAAGGCAGTTTTTTTCCCCGGCGTCGCTCGGCTCACATCATCTCTAATGAAGAAAGATTTGATTTCTTGACTCTCGATGGTTTTTTTGTATTTTTCTTTACCCGAATTCTACCTTTGAGGCCTAACTTTTGTGATATATTACTGCTCATTTTATATTTTCTTACAATGTCGTTGTTGGCAATCTTTTTCAAAGCGTTTTTAGTTTGTGTGTCATCGGTTGTTTGATAAACATGGGCTAACGATTCCGAAAGAACATTATTTTCTAAAACTTTCTTCTTTACACGATCTTTGTCTGATGGTTTAGTATTTACAATATTATTTGCAAAATTATCTGCTTTAGATAATGGAGTGTTTGCATTCTTCTCTCCGGGAGTGTTGTGCGTCTGTGAAGTATCTTGTTCTTTTTCAAGCCTCATTATCTTTATTTTTTAGCGAAACACTGTTTTTTTCAAGGTACTTATTTGTTTTGTATATATATCAATTATTTCTTTCATATGTGCTACCCTTTTCAACACTTCTGTATATCTTTTTTCTAAGGTTTTTTTTGGCGCTTTCTGTTGTTCATCTTCTTCTTCAATTTTTGTCTTAGTTGCTCTTTTTTTATTGGCCTGCCGCCATTGCTTTCTTCTTTTATCCTGCTCGGTTTTCGACAATTGTCCGATGAGTTTCCTTTTTTTTTCATATATTCAGCGTGCTTTTTTTTTTCTTCATATTTATCAGGTTCTTGATTTTTAAGTTTTTCTCTGCGCTTGCGTTGTCGCTCGGCCGCGCTCATTACCATCTTTCTAAAAATAAAACAATTATAGCTTAATTTAAACATATATTTTTCAAATTCAATAATATGACCTATATTTTAGATCACGGAAATCGAGTGTGCTAAGGATTTTGAACAAAGTAATTTCTCAGTTTGCGTTAATTCGTTTACACGTTGTATATATGTAATATGTTTTTTTTTTATTTATGACTTTCTACAAGTGTGTCTAAACACATCTTTACTTTTCTTGTATTGTGTGAGTCACGTCATATGAGTCACGAAATTGTGACTCACATGTCTCACATGTTTAGCAAATTTTGTGAAAATTCTAACCTCAAAAAGCTACAATGTCGAAAAAAAATTGCAGTGCAGATAAATCGAACATATAATATAACTTGTATGTGCTAAGTCTATTATATGTAAAAACATAAGAATAAAATACACGTTAACTTGCTTGGAAATGTGCTGTGACTCACCTGATTATTTTCGATAATTTCCGCCGGTCGTTCCGTGTTTCACCACAAAATCGCACTCGATCAAAATGGCAGAGGTTTAGTAATGATGGCTGACGCATAGTGTTGCCAGTTACAAAATAATTGCATAGAAATGGTAGGATTGCTACAAAAACCCCTGAAATTGTCCGTGACATCCCCTGAGTGACTCACATGTAAAATATCTCGGACAAAGTTTGGATTATTTTTTTCATGTCTAAAGTAACTCTTTTATTGGTATTGTTTCTATTGAACAACAGGAAATATAACAATTGTATTAGACACAAACAGATAAAGTTTGAAAAAGAACTGATATGCTCTCCATAGTAATTACATTCTGTTAGGGTGCTAAAAGGACACCGTCTGTTTGTATGGGGCCATTTAGGTGAGAAAAAGTAAAATTTATATTTTTATTATAAGACCAACCTTTTTGCTATGCTTTAAATGAGGAAATTGAAGGAAAAGGTCAATAGATTATAAAAAAAAAACGACACAATAATATAATGCACATTAAATATGTATTTTATCGCAGTAAATACGCCGGACAAGATTTTTAAAGAAATGTACACTTTTTTTGAAAATGACCCAAATACGAGATTTTTATCTGCTTCTGTACGAGGAAAAAAATTTAAAGGTTGGCAACCCTCGTCCATTGTTTGGCCTACGTTCTCTACCAGTATAGTACCACCAACTTAACTGTGCAGTTTTCGAGGGCGCTACTAGTCATGGAAATCAACTACAAACTGTCACAATTTGATGGTTGTAGTTCTTTTTTCTGCCGCCTGAACAGATAAGTTGGTGGGTCTGTATATTACTTTTCTCTATGTTTTCTACTCTATGGCTTGGTCAAAGAAAATGGCTGTCGCCGCCGCCTTACTTGTATTTTAACTTTGTTGTCATTCATTTCAATAGAAATTTATCGATATCATTTATTGTAGCTTGTGCAAAGGATGATAAAATAGTGAGAAGTGGCACATAATTTAAACCGAGTCTCCGTACTGTGTTTAATGTGCAATTCAGTTATCTAAAAAGTTGCATTTGCGTCGTATGTTCATAACATAATCTCCCCATAATGAGTTCCAAAAACGGAAATACTATCGAAGATCTGTTCGAATACATAAGAGTAAGTGAAGATGAAGACGAGTCTAATGCAGTCGAAATCCCATGCGAACTTGACGGCACCCTTTTACTATCAACGCTCGTTGCACAATTTCCCGGGGCTTGTGGATTAAAATATCGTCACCCTGAAAGTAAGTCAGTACGTGGAATTCGGCTCAGCGATGGGAAGTTACATCCACCAACTGAAGTCGGATGGGGAAAGCATCTGTACGTGTGCGTGTTTCCAAAAGAAAACAAACGCAAGATGGAAGATGTCTCACCGGAAAACTCAGCTGCGAAAACAAAACGCTTGGAAAAGAAACTCACGTGCTCCGATTTGATATGCCTGGGCTTACCTTGGAAATCTTCTGAAGAATCTATCAAGCAATACTTTGAGCAGTTTGGTGAAGTAGTTATGGTCCAACTCAAGAGAGATAAGAATGGGTCTTTCAAAGGATTCGGATTTATCAGATTCGCAACCTATGCTTCTCAAATGAGGGTTCTAGCTCAAAGACATAATATAGATGGTCGCTGGGTAGATGTACGTATCCCTAATTCTAAAGAAGGTGTTGTTCCCCAAATGCCATGTAAAGTTTTTGTAGGCAGATGCACTGAAGACATTACTGCAGATGATCTACGTGAATACTTTTCAAAATTTGGAGAAGTTACAGATGTGTTTGTGCCGCGCCCATTTAGAGCATTTGGGTTTGTAACATTTTTGGATCCTGAAGTGGCACAAAGTTTATGTGGAGAGGATCATGTCATTAAAGGGGCATCAGTATCTGTGTCAAGTGCAGCACCCAAAGTTAAAAATCAAAAAAATAACCCTAACTGGAAGGAAGATTCATATGGTCAAAGCAACTGGGACAACAACCGATCTGGACCATCTGGAGGACCTTCCAATAATGGAGGGAGCAGCAATATTGATTCCCTAAATATGCAGAACCTGGGAATCAATCCCAATGGAGGGCCTCCTCCTAATTTCAATTTGCCTATTAGTCTTGTTGCTGCAGCTCTTAACCAAGCAGGCTGGGGGGGATTTTTGGGTGGTCCTAATAATGGTGGCCCAAACAATTGGCAAGGCCCACCACAAGGTGGTTCTGGCAAAAACTGGAACAATAATCAGAATTGGGGTCCAAATGGTCCACCTGCTTCTTGGAATCAAGGGGGTGGTGGTGGTAGCCAAGGGTGGAACAATGGTAAAGGAGGTGGAAATTGGAATCAAAGCTGGCCAAATGGTCAAGGACACTGGAATGGAGGCAGCGGTAGTGGCAACAGTGGGCCCAACAGTGGGGGGGGTTGGAACAACAAGCCCCAGACGTGAGGTGAGCATATGCTACCATCAAGTCATGTAGGGAGGTGTGATACATTCTTAGGTTTTTATTTAGGATAAACTATTTCAACTTACATTTTCAATTTATGTAAAGGCTTCAAAACATAACTATAACATAGACTTGTGCTAGGTTCACGAGAGGTAAACTTGAATGAAACTTAAATGAATTTTGTAGTAAATGTAAGGTGACAAGGCACTGTGTGTAATATTGTGTTGTGGACTGATGAAGAGTCTTTGGTCTTAATAAAAATGAATGAAATTCTGAGATGGATGTTTTCATTTATGACTGGCATGTCTTTTTCTATTTAGGTTTTATGAAATTTATTTTACTGTGGTAAGAAGTGTGGACGTATATCAAAAAACTTGGGGACTGGACTGAATGTTTACTTTTGATTGTGGATTATGATACTTCTAATCAAAGTGAACAAGAACAGGTGTAGCATGGTGTCATGAGATGCGCTCAACTGTGTGGGTGTCTTGGAAGACATGTATGTGGCTGAAACCTGTTCCATAAGAATTAAACTATCCATACCATCCTTGGATAGCTCCGGTAAGTGCAAGAGAGCATTTGTATGGTTATACCTTTAACTGTGTTTCTTGAATGATTCCATTTCAATTCTTATTTCATAATTTTGCAATAAAACTGATACAGAATGCAAAAATCTGGTGTGATTCATGATGGTATTATTTTTTTGCAATAACTAGTACTTGTTGAGAGTGCATTATTCTACATTATATTTTAATATATTTCAGAGTCGCCTATATTTTATTACACATTGTGAATGGCTGCAGGATCATCCTGTTGTGAAATGAATTACATGTTCACAGTGGTTTTCTACCGATGGATGGTAAGTTATCTCCTTTCTATCTGATTATGATCCAGGGGTTGAAACTGGTGCAGTGCGAACTGTTTACAACAACAATGTTAATGACAACATATTAATATACCAAATATATGACAAATTTTGTTATTTTTGATATTGTTAGGTTTGCAATAACACCTGCTATGCGGATTTCATTGCTAAATTTTGTTATATCGTCCAAAATCTTGATCTTTATCATTATAAGAGAATGGCTGACTATGACTATCACTAACTTGGCAATGGAGTGAAGGGCCCCACCATTATTTACGAAAAAGAAAATAAATCTTAATATATATATATATGTAAATAAATAAAAATAATAAATACATTTTATAATGATGATGTAATAACTTAATGCAATGCTTGTATTCCTTGAAGGGCTAGGTAGTAGTGTCTAAGGATTCATGTCTGGCATTATTTTAACTGGTTGGTGATGGCCTGATTTTATTTTGTACAAATTGCATCAATTATTACAAATTCTAATATATTGTTCTAAATATGCATATGAAAAGACATCTAGGATGGAATTTAGAATTTTAGGCACAATCTTATGGTCAAAACACAATTACTTGATATTATCAAAATAGAAATTGTACCATTAACATTGATATTTTCTTTATCTATTATATTTTTTCAACTTGTCACAAATTGTATAGGTACTAGGATCTAAATAATTTTGTACCAAACCTATTTTGCTATTGTTAACCCTTCCATGTGTATTAAAATTCCAAACCGTTGCCTTGCAACAACTAAGCTTTCTGGCCATGAGGACAGTACTGAGCTGTCAACATAGTGTAGTTGCATGCTGGCTTCTTACCCGGAAGACAAAGTTCTGATTAGCTACCACTTGTGTATGTTTGAGTGCAATACAGTGATGTGTTAATATTAAAACATATTGTAAGTAGGTACAATGTTGAATTCGAAAAGGAAGGCCATCACTTCAACATTTGTAATTTTTGTGATATGTAAGTTAAAATAGAGAAGGTATAAGTCCCTATTAAAGTGGTGGTAGGAGTACACAGGCATAGCCAATTAATTTGATATTTGAGTCCTAGCAGCTTGTCCATTGACATATTATCCAGTGCTAGACTATCTGTACAGGACAAGGTATTATTCCGCAGCTTCTTGTGGACCAATCAATATGATTTCTTTTGTGTGACAAGGCTGTCAAACATGCCCAAAGTTAATTTGAAAAGTTAAACTTCTACCTTATAACTCAAAAACAATAAAATGTTTTCATTACAGGGATTCCGTAGATTACAACGAGAGCAATCAAGAATGCAATGAAGACCACTAAAATTTCATGAATCACATTTATTACAGTAGATACACACCTACAATAAAGAAGAAGATTGTATATTAAAATTTATAAAATCAAGCCATCAATTAATTTGAAGCGCTCGTAGCGAAGCTTACTTAGCTGTTCTTAACCGATCAGCAAAGTTAAGCAACGTCGCGCGCGGTCATAAGTTGGATGGGTGACCGCTAGTGACATTACTACTGAGTGCTTCCGTGCTTTGGAGGGCACGTTAAGCCGTCGGTCCCGGTTGTTATCTTAGGATGGCAGTCGTTACAGCATGGTGGTAGGGCATTTTGCGAATGCCCGCCTGGCTAGCTACCACCCTCAAGTAGAAAATCTGTCGCCAAGCACCTAACGGTGTGTTCCGGCAGCTGTCCTTGAGAGCCAGTACTTCTAGGTTAGCCTGTATAACATCTTGGACAACATCATCACTTACCATCAGGTGAGATAGTGGTCAAAGGCTAACCTATCAGGCATAAAAAAAAAAAATAAAGCCCTTATTTGCCCTAATTCTCTAATCAGTTGTAAATTGAATTTTTGAAATGACTGCAAATACATCCATTAATAAATACTCTTCTGTAAACATATAAAAGATACTCCTGGGTGTAAAAAACACAATTAAATAAATGATTATTAAGGATGTGAACGAAATTAGATTCATAAAGTGCATAACTAAAAAATGCAATAATCACCAGCTTAATTATGTAAAAAAGATACTGCCTCTATGCATATTTTGCTTTCATATGAATATTTGGTACTAAAGAAATAAGTTAAATGTCACACATAAAGATGAATAGTTCAGGAGAACGCTGATTCTACGAATGCAGCCTTACCAAAACGAATATCAGAAAAATAATGTGCTTGATTTTCACTACATCCTTTACGAGGTACGCTGCGCCACGCAAATCAGTTGCTCAAAATGTATGGGTTATCATTTCCAATTCCATATGATGCGCACATCGATGTAATTAAAATTCGGGAGATGCGGGACACTGGTGTCACGTAAATATAGTTAGACCAGGAACAACTACAGGCAATAACATTCACTCAACCGAGTTATCGTCGTAAATTTGCTATAAATGAGATAGAGACATAAACGGACAAGCGTGAACAAGATAGCAATATAAACGTCATTGCTACACAAACAAAAACGATTCGGATATCCTCGGTGAACCGATAATCGTGTATTTCTATCTCTGTCTGCAAATGGCTTCAAAGAGCGATGTAAATCGGAATAAAATTAAAGAAATAATTGGAATTGTTAGTATTTACGTGTGAAAAGTAATGCCGTGAAACTTGTTTTTGGTTTTGGAACTATTAGTGCACATTTAAATACCTACACATTATTGCTGCTGTCTTTTTACACAGATATAAGGTGATTTTATGTGACGTGGTACGCAAAGGCAAACTGTGTTCCTGGGCCTAATTTATCCGGTCCAAGTCAAAGATTGTGTCCCGCATCTCCCGTATTTTAATTACATAGATGGATGCGCAGAAATTTAAAAATAAATTAAGAATATGCGCCTCGACGCATATTGAATTACGGCTTGGTCAACGTTAGAAATAAGTAGGTATTATGTTACCAACCTACTAATAAATAAATACCTACCTAATTGGATTCCAATCAGTAACAGGGCCCTGCATATTTAAAGATATTTACATGCTAAATAAAAGTACTTGATTGAGTTTGATTCTTTGAGTTTCACTACCTAAATTACTACTAGGTACCTATCAAATACCGAATTTTGTTCCACAAGGTGATATTTGACTTTCAGTACCTAAACTACTACTAGGTACCTATCAAATACTTACCTGTATTTTGTTCCACAAGGTGATAAGATTGGTAAGTAGTGCATTGAGCATTTACACCATAGCACCCAGTGACGAGGCGTAGCGCATGTATAAACAGCAGTGTGTATGTCCCCAGCTTACTCAATTGAAATTTCTTAATTCTCAATGTGCCAATATTTAGTGCAATTATGAATACCAACAAAAATTTAGGTGCCACATAAACTTCGATGCTACGTGTGATTGTTAGTGTGTTAGCTGACGTTTATGGTCCCCAGCTGACACATGCTGTATATACCTACGAAATATGGCTGCCTGGTATTAGTATATAATCATCACATCTTCAGCCGTTTCGTATGTAACAGCATGTGTCAGCTGGAATACCATAACATCAGCACTAATAATGATACGTAACATGTAAGTTTATGTGCCACCTAAATTTTGAGTTGGTTTTTTTTTATTCCGGATAGGTTCACCTTTTACCACTATCTCACCTGATGGTAAGTGATGATGTGGTCGAAGATGTTGTTCAGGCTAACCTAGAAGTACTGGCTCTCAAGGGCAGCTGCCGGAACATACCGTTAGGTGCTTGGCGACAGATTTTTCTACTTGAGGGTGGTAGCTAGCCAGGCGGGCATTCGCAAAATGCTCTACCACCATGCTATAACGACTGCCACACTTAGACAACAACCGGGACCGACGGCTTAACGTGCCCTCCGAAGCACGGAAGCGCTCAGTAGTAATGTCACTAGCGGTCACCCATCCAACTCATGACCGCGGGCGACATTGCTTAACTTTGCTGATCGGTTAAGAACAGCTATGTAAACTTCGCTACGAGCGCTTCAACTTCTGCTTGGTATTCATAATTTGCAGTAAGTATGCTCTAAATATTGGTAATTAAAAAAAAATCAGTTAGCTTGGAGACATACACTAAACAGCACGCTCATGACTCGACCCGCCGCGACGCTCGTGTCGTTGGTTGGTTGGTTGGACGAGTCAAAGGGACAAATGGTCTACACCCTCGTCGCATAGTGTCATACATACGTTTTACGTCCAATAAGCAGATTGTCCAATACGTTTTATAGAAAACAGTGATGGCTCAGTGGCATTGGCTATGGACTGCCGCGCAGCAGGTCCATGGTTCGAATCCCGTCCAGAGCTTTAGCATCACCGAATGGTGGAAGGGCATTTTGCGAAAGCCCGCCTGGCTAGCGACCACCCACAAGTAGAAAATCTGTCGCCAAGCACCTAACGGTGTGTTACGGCAGCAGTCCTTGAGAGCCAGTGAAATTACAGGCACAATGAGACTTAACAACTATGTCTTATTGATATTCGTCTCCGCCGGAATACTCACATCAATACGTGTTAAGTTTTGTCCAATACTTGACAATAACAAATTTTACTGTTATTATTGTTTTTCTAATTACCTCAGGGTCGCGGGGTGCCGGGTTAGAATGTCACCGCCCATTTGTTTACCTGTGAGTGTCGTAACAGGCGACTAAAGGTAAAATACCGGAAGGTGGGCAGTAGCGCCTTCTGAAGAACTGATTTTGAGTTTTTTATTCAAACTTTCTTTTTCTAGTGTCGACTACTTTAGGTACAAAGCTACAAGTACAACAGCGTATTCGTCTAGACGGACTTACTCAACAGTGGGATGGGATGCCGGCTGCCGCCCGGAACGTATGTCTTCTCACTTCAACGCGCCGTATTTTATGTCCGTATTTCTCGTTAAAGGTATTCATTTTATTATTCTATGACAAAGCCGTCTTATTTGGAGTATGCGTTTACCATAGGTCTGCACCACGTGCCGCATATGTCACAATTTACATATTTAGAGTAGAAAAAAATATTGTACTGACATTGAAGTACTTGATAAGTAATAGCCGTGCTTATACATAAATATATGTAGGTACGAGACGTACTTTATAATGACTTAATAGGAATGTCTGAGTGAAAAATTCAGAAAAAAGAATTAACGGTCCAAACTAAAGTAACTATATAGAGGCAATAACTGAAAATACTTTTGTTAATTCCACATTGAATTCTGTAATCACATATTGAATATTATCAATGTATTTGAAAATAATAATTGTTCATCGAGCACCATACTAAAGATAGACACAAGGAGCTTAGGTACATCTCAACATATACAGAATTTAGCAAAAATAATACATACTATATCGTCAGGGCGTCAATTACGTATTAGAACATTACACAAAATATTATTATCAGTGTCCATACCGGACTAGTCTTATATGCTTAAATTTTCATGAGTAGTTTAAATACACTTATATTTAAGATTGATTACATTAATCACAATGGTAATGAGATCCATGGCAGGCCGTTTACGAACAAACCATGAGAGAGTAATTACAACAATAACATTTCTATAATACAAAGCATCGCTTCGCTGGCTGCTATTCAACCTTTTTACAAGGCTTCCAGACTCAGTATTTTATTATTAGTGGCAATATATATAATATAAATCGTACGTACAACGAATAACAAACAATATTTTAAATGTTGCCTACAGACCCACCAACTTATCTGTTCAGGTGGCAGAAAAAAGAACTACAACATTCCTTCAAATTGTGACAGTTTGTATTTGATTTCCTTGATCAGCAGCGTCCTCGCCAACTGCACAGTTAAGTTGGTGGTACTATACTTGCAACTTTTGTGCTAATAAGACCTTCACCATGCACAATATGAGCAAGTTATGAATAAATGTGAAACTGAATGGCACAGTGAAAAGAGTCGAAAACTAAAGTATTATTGTATTAGCTGCCATTATGATTTCTTTTTAAGGTTGTGGCCAACTGTAAGTATTGTATATGGCTAGGGGATACCAATAAGAAACGATAGGCACATAATAGATAAAACATTAAGTGTAATTTCTCTTTTAGAAGTTTTAGACCATATTTGCATTGTACTTTGTAGGCGGTTCGTAAAGAATCGGCCTCTTGAAAAAAATACTCAGTATATATATTTTTGTCGTTTTAATACTCTAGTTATGTAAGTTAGTCTGTTTTGATTATTTTTTTGCTCGCAATCATGTTATAAGCTACAATAAGTGAATAAATAATTTGTCAGGCTGATTTAAGTTACTTAAATATACCTATGAAGCCCCTGTCTTTTTATTACAAAATTAAAAATATACGATAGAAAAAATTTAAGTCATGTGCGGGATTCGAACCCGCGTCCAAACATAACAATATTAAAATTATAAGGTTGCGTCATCATTTACAAGTATAAAACCAATTGCAAAATTGTAAGTGGTACTATAGATGTCGCTCCATCCCAATACGATGGTTAAAGAACGATAGGAAAGATTTGATTTATGACATCATGTCATGTTAGCTCAATTGATTAGAGCATACCCCAGCTAAAGGGGTGGATGGACGCTGGTTCGAACCCCGCACATGACTTAAATTTTTTCCATCGTAATTTTGTAATGTAATCCGTTTAGCAGGCGTTATTGGCAACATAACAATATTAAAATTGACAGTTCTTTCTTATATGAAATTCCACCATGAACTGTATGATTATCCCCTAGCCATATTACATACTAACATACACCCGGCCTCAAATTATAAATAATAATACATGTCGGTGCGGACAATATCAGGTCACAAACATTTTCAAACCCTTTTCCGCTTCAAAATGGAATCACAAGTGTTTAAAATAACAAATTATGTATTTGTAATATAAAATCGTCTTTCATCTTAATGGTTCTATATATTAAGCACGAGACGCCCAGCAAGTGTAATGCGCAGTTTCCTAGGTTCATAAATCGTATGCCACTCAATTTATAAAAGCTGTACTCTAAGTTTATTATAGCAAAATTGCTCGTGGAGGGTATAGATTCATTCGACTCTATAAATATTATTTATAACCAAAGATTTACAAGTAAAGAAGGTCCAATTGAGTAGGTTTGCCACCAATTATCAATGTTCTATGCATAAAAAGTTAGTACTTTCTGCCACATTTTCTGGAATTATATAATATATTTACAATGAATATTTTAGAATTAAAATGGTCGATAAAATGAAACGTAAAAAATGGTTCAAATAAATATGTTGCTTATTACTTCAGGAAGGATATACCGTCATATAACCTTAATTTACATTTTTCTAAGTATGTAGATTTAATTTACTATTAGGGGTGGAAATCGATTTTATGGTTGATTCACGCATATTTATAACACTGCCCAAAACAACTTCTAAGTTATCTTGTTTTGGTTTAGTATGTTTTTTACTTATGTTATTTTGTTTAGCTAAATCTAACGAGTATGCACATCTTCCTTTTCAGAAAACCACATGTAAAAAATAGCAATTAACTGCATATTACTAAAATATGAAGTATCAGTAAAACTGCTGAAGTGACTAAAAATAGTTTTGCAAATAGATACCAAATTACAGAATAATGTAATGTAGGCCCCCATAACTTCGTTTTTTATACTTCACCTTCAATTATCCACCCCAGTTTTATAAAGTATACACTGACTTACTCCTATGAGAATATTTTTCTTATGCAAGACCTTCCTGTATTGTAAAATATAACAAACATCAAATAAATTAAAAGTACATAAGATTTTGTAATAAAATAGCATATTGTACAGTATTCATACTTTTAACTTTTTGGCCGGTTTGAGTGCATAGTCGAGTGTAACTTGACGTTTGACCGCCGCCCGTCGCGGCCGTCGACGATTCCACTCCGCTTCAAGCTTTAGTGCAAGCTCATAGTCTATCTTTTCTTGTTCAATGATCTTTTCAATCGCCAGTTGCTCATGCAATATATTCTTCACATCACAATTTTTAAATGGACTAGATAAATTCTTTACAGCTAAATTGGTTTCATTATTGTTAATTGTCTTCGAAAAGAGCGGCGGACTTCCATGCATATAATATTTCTTCGAGTCGCTTCTCAGACAAGGCTTCCTATCAGATAGTGATTTTCTTTGCCCTATCTTGGACTTCCTAGGAGTAGTTTCGTTTTCATCTTTCGATATGCTTCCCATAGACCTAGTGCGTCGCAGATTCGTTTCGTTGTTTAGTTTACTGATACCGTCTATATGAATTATTTGCTTGTTCCTATTTGGATTCCTTCTAGTGGGTATTGATGGCACTACACAAGGACTAGAGGATTTTCTTTTTTTTGCCTTAGAATTGAGTTTGGTTTCGCATTTCCTAGGGCTCCCCTGGCTGGAACTGACTTTAGTTTCACATTTTGGTAGGTCCCCCTGAAACAGTTTAAATGACATGACAATATGTCTACGTATATACGACAGTATCTATTTCAACACAAACAATTATTCTTTATAACATTGTAATTTTTGCATAAACGCCTGCTGAGCCAATAAGACAAAAAAATTACAAGAAAAGGATTTTTCCTTTTCTTCAAAAATAAATCAAATATCAAATAAAAAAAAATACTTCCTTCTACTTTTAACCAATCATACTAAGTACTAGAAACGTTTTAAACCTGTGAGCATAGTAATTTTGGCAAAATCTCATATCGTACCATGGGTGCAGGGATACTGGAAACTAGAGATTGAGAGCATATAAAATTACAACGGAAGGGAAAAAAAATCACAAGTGATTTTAAACTGAACTACTGTGGGGAAGGTGTGCCACAATTCGAACGTATCCTCTCGTTCGAATTATTTAACCGTCTTAGTGACGAACTGGCCGGTCATTTCTCCATACAAACGATGAACATTGAAAATTACGAGCATCGAAAAATTTCCATGGAAATTTCTCTAGGCTCATAACTTTTACAAATTTGTAACAATACAAGCTTAACTAATAAAAATAAAAGATAATCGATATCATGCTTAGTTTTGAACCTTGTACCTAATAATAAATATGACCTTCGACGTTGATGTGAAGAAGTGACGACCGGCCAATTCAAATCTCAGGGGACAATTGAGAGCTATAATGAATGCGAATGGTAGTATGTTAGCTAGTGAGATCTTCCGCAAAGGGAATATCCAGCCAGATACTGATCGCGGGTCCGTGTTAACAGGTCAGCTACTAGGGAAGCTCAAAATATTCTCAATATAGGAACATTTTTCACAATATGAGAGTAGTTTTATTTAGTTTTTGTTCTCAGACATTATCCAAAGAGACAATTATTAGAAAACAACGTTTATTAATTATTGTTTGCCATCATTCGTTTTTTCACAATCGAGCTTCGAGTGCAACAAAATGTCTGACGCGAAAATGTTGACCAAATCGATATTGCTGCGCTACTGTCTAATTCCTGACAAGGAAACAATCGAATAAAACAGCTGATTCGTTCTCTACCATTCGAAAGTGGTCAAGTGAATTTAAAAGGGGCAAGCATTGAATATGACCCTCGATCAGTTGGCCCTGTTTTTGCAACCACGGAAGAAAATGTGCAAAAGGTCAAGAGACTCGTAGATGCTCAAATAAAAATCAATTCGTTAGCAGAGATGATCAAGCTATCCGTGGGTATCATACATTCAACACTTAATTACTTTTTGAACCTGTCAAAAGTCAGTACCATAACAGTGGTATGAGAATTCTTGGCACCCATCTGGTGATTATGCGAATGTGCATATACCACTGCAGAAACAAGCGCGAATTGAATGTTGTATCTTTACAACATTCAATTCGCGCTTGTTTCTGTTTTTGGAGATTCGTGATTAAAATCCTATCAATGTTTTTGATCGCATAGTAACTGATGACAAACCTGGTTTCGTCTCTACGTCCGTGAGAGCAAATACGAGTCTTAGATATTCGTGGAAAGCGATTTTCCGACGACGAACAGCTCAAGACGATAATTTTTAAGAGGATGAAAGTTATAATTTGTAGGGTATTCAAAAGACGATTTCGCGTTGTAAGAAGAGTATTGAGACAGCAGGGGACTATATAGAAAAAGATAATATATTTTTAGATTTTTTTAGAGCATACATTGAACTCCCCTCGTACTTGTACTGATATGTTATACGTAGCGTATCTGCTATAAGAAAAGTTACCTTTTTGTTTACCCTCAACAAATTGAGAGCTATAACGAAGGCGGATGGTAGTTTGCTAGCTAGCGAGCTCTGCCGTAGAGTATAGAGACCGTCGAGATATTGTTCTTTGGCTAGCGTTGTTGGCGCGAGGCACGGCGGGGTGGCGGGGGGTGGCGACGCGCGGAGTGCGGGCACACGGAGTGGCAGAGCTTTAACTGCACTCCTGAAATAAAATCACAGACAAACGTTTTACGAACACTTATTATTTTTATTGGACGAGCAAGCGAAGTCCCTGGAATAAATTAGGAATCAAAACATTTTACAAAATCACAGATATACGATAGGAAAAATTTAAGTCTTGTGCGGGATTCGAACCCGCGTCCATCTACCCCTTGAGCCGGGGTATGCTCTAACCAATTGAACTAACATGACATGACGTCATAACTCTAATCTTTCCTATCGTTCTTTAACCATCGTATTGGGATTGAGCGATATCTATAGTACCACTTGCGTTGTACTAAAAACAAGACCAATTTTGCAATTGGTGTTATACTTGTAAATGATGACGCAACCTTATAATTTTAATATTGTTAGGTTTGTAATAACGCCTGCTATGCGGATTACATTACAAAATCACAAATATACGATAGGAAAAATTTAAGTCATGTGCGGGATTCGAACCCGCGCCCATCCACCCCTTGAGCCGGGGTATGCTCTAACCAATTGAGCTATCATGACATGACGTCATAACTCAAATCTTTCCTATCGTTCTTTAACCATCGTATTGGGATGGAGCGACATCTATAGTACCACTTGCGTTGTACTACAAACAAGACCAATTTTGCAATTGGGTTTATACTTGTAAATGATGACGCAACCTTATTATTTTAATATTGTTAGGTTTGCAATAACGCCTGCTATGCGGATTACATTACAAAATCACAATTACGCGACCACCACAATTTAAAACTAGGAATAATAATAAAATAGCGGTACCATGTTACAGAGTAGCAAAGACAAATAAAAAATCTTTCTTAGGTAATTGTGTGTGATTTAATAATAAAATTCCTAAAGATATTATGGTTATCAAAGAAGGAAAGTTCAAGCTGCTTGTAAAAAAAAAATTGAAATAAGTGTACTATACAATTGATGATTATTTAGTACACAAAAATGCTTGAGATATTCCAACTCTGTCAAGCTATTTACTTACTGCCACCAATGTTATAATATTACAATAGACTGATGTTATAAATTTTAAAAGAGTAAAGATGTATAATAATGACTTCGAGTTTCTTGCCCGTTACGTGGCTCTATACTCTTTATGCTGAACGCGACAGAAAAATATTTTTATGCTATTATTTTTAATAATCTTTTATTTTAACTTATTAGTTTATACAAAGACAACGGTACAAAACAAAACAAATAAAACACTCTTTTTACCCAACTGTTAAGCAAGGGGTATGTTTTTCACGAGTATCTTGTTTTTAAATGTGTTTATTACCTCTATCTTCCCAACCGCTGGATGGATTTTGACAGGTTTTTAGATAGAGGTATTTAGATAGGATGAAAAAAAATATAAAAAAATACTAAACCTATGGACCATCAAAATAAATAAAATTAAAAAGATTACCAAAATGTACACATAAGTTGTACGTTTAAATTTAAAAAACGACGCGTGGTGTCCTTTTTGGAGCCAAAAATAATGATGTATGTAAGTTCTACATGACATTAAACGGCCAAGGCGAACGAAAGCCTTAGTAGTCAGAGCTGAAACCACCTCCACGTGAACAGCCTTAGTGGCCAAGCAAAGGAATGCTCATAAGTACGCCTTCGTTTTCTTAGTTGCGAAGCGTGGTGGCCTTCGCATATAAGGGTCCAGAAAGAAGAATCCGTAGCTACCTCGTCGAACTGCTTTGATTGATTGGACCTGTCTGAGGGTAGGTCCCCCATCTGTGGCTGCATGGTAAAGGCCTTGAGGCAGCAAGGAAACATTTCACATTTTCCTTTGTAACAGAATTTATGGCTGGACTAGGTAGAAAGCCACTGTACTGTAACAGCCGACTCGTCCACTGCTGAACACAGCGTCCCCTATTAAGGGGGTATTTGCCATAATCCCCACGCTTGGCAGGCGGCTTGGGAATCGCAGTGTAAGATGACAGTTCTTTAGAAAGTGCTGCTGTCCACCTTACAGTATTTTTCTCGTAGTCGCCTCTAACGACACCCACGAGATGATAGAAAAGACTCATAAGGAGGTGCAATTCTAACCCGGCACCACGGGGGTGAGAAAACCACTACCTGAGTGTAATCACACCTTTCTAGTTCTAATGTTTATTAAAGCCTTTTATAACACAAGCCTTACCCAGTTGGTGTAACTTCATCAATAGGTTTGAAATAGCAAAGTTCTTGTCTCATGGAATCCACACTATCTGCTCCTTTCCTATTCTCCAGTAAATTTGCTTTTTGCTGCAAAATTCCAGAACAGGGTAGAGGTAACGAAACCAGTAAGGATGGAATGCCATTTTTATGTTTTACTTTACTGATGGTATCCTCACTATTGGCGGTAGTTTTACTACTAATTTTGGAATCCTCTTTCTGAAAATTTAATTTATATAATTTGAATTAACTTACTTAGTAGAAAAATTACTATAATTTCAGTTAAGCCATTCCATTACTTCTCTCGCATTTATGCATCATAGTAGTTTTTTCCTTAGCGCCTGCTTAGGGAATAAGCTTACAGAATTACAATTTAAAGAAATAATTAAACCATGTGAGCATTTAATGCCGGGATTATACATCCCTTAGGCCGGCATACATTCTGCCGAATCTGAGCTACAGTATGTATGTAAATCGATTTACATTGACTACAAACAATACTATTATTTCCAATTGTTTACGATAACATACAACCCACACAATTTAACATTATGTTTTTTGAATTAACGCCTCATACTTCGAATTTGTCTTTTTGTTCTTATTATTTAATTGTGTTAAGGTGGTTGACATCATGCAGTCATTTTAAATTGATCTTCAAACAAGACTATATAAAAAAATAACAACTGTCGGCTTTGAATACCGCTTGTGGTTTATTTTTAAATAGTATATAGCTAACCGAAAAATACGGCTATTAAATTTACAGTGATTGGATAATGTTTTTTGAATGATCTTTGACGTTGCACGTAGTACCCAGCCCTTACTGTCTTACTATTTAGTCACAGTAGCTTCCATTGCTTATGCAGCGTCGGCTTTTTGGATTCTTTCGGCATGCAGAAAGCTCTTGGCACCACCCCTCCTTCGAGCGTCAAAAAGAAGCTGACAAGACCATGCAAGAAGGGTAATCCGGAATCGAAATGATTTCCCATTTCTAAGTATACATCAAAATGTATTCTCTTATAAATATCTTTTATTTATAATTATACAAATTCTTATTTGCCCATCTACGCCATTTACACAAATTTCTGCCCAAAATCAGATTTCTTTTATATATTAATACACTGAGCTTGAGCAGATGTCTATCAGATCAAACAGAAGACGGCGAGTTCTTCGCATTATGTCTTTGGCCTTGGCTCATACTGAAGATCCCTGGACGACCTTTGCGACGAAAATCTCGAAAACGATAGTGGCGACAAGGATTTTATGGGTGGTGACGAGCCGCAGCCAAAACCAACCACCACAGGTTTTTGCTTATTCAGCACCACCTAATCCTAACTGAGTTCAGGTTAATTCAATCAATCTTACCTTTTCTTTTATGCTGTCTCCATTTTCCTTATTCCATAAAAAAGGTACGAGTTTATTCTTTTTCTCAATAATACTTTTGATTATTTTGTTGTAGCTAGGAATCATTTCTGGGGAGCCTCCATTTGATGGTTTGACAGTGGGGGCTCTTGTAGTTGAACTATCTGTACTTGTATTGTCATCGGTAAGAAGTGAGTTACTGAAATTCAATTATATGAATAATTAATAAAAAATAAATTGTAGATTCACGCTTATTGTGACGGAACAAGCTATAGGCCCACCTGATGTTAAGCGGACTAACCTCTGCCTATAACAGATGCATTTCATCACAAGTCACGAATTGCACTGCGCCCGTCACCTTGAGACATATTTGTTAAGTCTCATGTGCCTGTAATTTCACTGGCTCTCAAGGACGCGCTGAAGATGGTGCTGCTGGAACACACCGTTAGGTACATGGCGGCAGATTTTCTACTTGAGGGTCGCTAGCCTGGCGGGCATTCGCAAAATGCCCTTCGAACATGCGGTGAAGCTCAAGCTCGCGGCGGGATTCGAACCATGGACCTGCTGCGCGGCAGTCCATAGTCAATGACACTGAGCCATTACTGCTTCAATATATTAGGTCCTTACATATGAAATTGGCGTTTTGTATGGGAGGAACAAAAAGTCGAATATTTTTTAATATAATATATTTAATTAATCAAAGTATGAACCATTATTTTCTATGCACTTTTGCCATCTCATAGGTAGTTCATTGATCCCTTTACTAAAAAAACCAGTCGGACGAGAATCAATAAAATCTTTGAAGGCGATTTGGACTGCCCCATCGGAGTTGAATTTTTTCCCTTGCAAGAAGTTATCCAAATTTCGAAAAAAATGGTAATCTGTTGGAGCAAGGTCCGGGGAGTACGGAGGATGTCTTAGACTTTCCAATTGAAGCTCTTCTAATTTAGTAGCCGTCTGTAGCGCAGTGTGTGGTCTAGCGTTGTCGTGAAGCAGCAGTGGCGTGGAGCGATTGACCAGCCTAGGTTGTTTAGCCGCTAGCTTTTCCATCATGTTTTGCAATTCCTGACAATAGACATCAGCCGTAATAGTCTGGCCAGATTTGAAAAAACTGTAATGAACAATACCGGCACTAGTCCACCAAACGCTTACAAGTAACTTTTTTGGGGTTAATTTTCGCTTGGGGCAGGATTTGGCTGGCTGGCCAGGATCTAACCATTGCGCTGAGCGCTTCCGATTATCGTAAAGAACCCATTTTTCATCACAGGTAATGATTCGGTTTAAAATACCTTCATTATTGTGCCGGTTTAGTAATGTAACGCAGCAGTCGACGCGCGTTTGCCGGTTTGTTTCAGTCAATTCGTGAGGTACCCACCTTTCAAGCTTTTTAATCTTCCCAATTTGCTTCAAGTGAATTAAAACAGTTTTATCACTAACATTGCAGCCTGCAGCTAATTCGGACGTGGTTTGCGATGGATCCGCTTCCACAATAGCCTTCAACTCTTCATTATCAACTTGAGTCTCAGGCCGTCCACGGGGCTTGTTCTGCAGGTCGAAATTTCCAGAACGAAAACGTTGGAACCAAAAACGAACTGTGTTTTCTTTTGCAACACGACCGCCATACACATCATTCACCCTTCGAGTTGTTTCCGCAGCACTAGTGCCACGGCGGAACTCGTACTCGTAAATAATGCGATATTTAAGGTTTTCCATTTTGTAAAATGAGTGACGCAAACAGAAAAAAAACAGAAGAAAAAAAACAAATGAATGACGATCATCGAAGCACAAATACATGAGTCTATAGCTGTACAAATTTGAATTTGGAATTCCTTACCAAAGAGGAGAAATTCGTGATTAAAGTGGCCAGTACGAAAAACGCCAATTTCATATGTAAGGACCTAATATTTTATAAAATAAAGATTATCATTGCGTATGTTGTTAGGATAATAAATATTATATTAGATTGACTTTATTTGAATATATGGCACATGGTAACAAGGCATTAAGCAAATCCCTGCTTAGTTTCGATGGGGGCAGATAAACAGACAAGTAGAAAGTCTGTTACCACTAGAAGCATTTCTTATTCTAGGTTAGCCTGTTTACCATCTTCAACCACATCATAATTGACCAGCAGGTCAAATTGTGATCAAATAATTGTCTAAACACAATTATTTGAAGCTGTCATAGTGTAGCTTCCTTAGTCGTCCTTAACCGATCAACTCAATTAAGCAACGTCAGCTGCTTGTATGGGTGACCATTAGTGGCATTACTATTAAACGCTTCCGTACTTCGGAGCGCACGTTAAGCCGTCGGTTCCGGTAGTTGTATTAGGAATGCCCACATGGCTGACAACCATTTTGAAGTAGAAAATCTGTCGGCATGCACTTAACGTTGTGACAGCTGTTCTTGAGAGCCAGTAATTCAAGGTTAGCTTAAACAACATCTTCGACCACATAATCAGTTACAATCAATAGAGATAGTGGTTAAAAATTACCTATCAGCATAAACTTTAAATAAAACCTTTATCAGGGCTGCTCACTTTCAAATTACACATGTGGATTGCATAGACAGCTTGAACATTGGGGACAGGGGTGTTAGAGAAAGTCCTATATTTTTTTTTGTGTAATCAAGAAAAGTTTTGAGTCTTCTTACGTCAGTGTATTATAGGTATGTTAAAGAATCTACTATCTAATAATCAATGGCTGTAGACTGGTAGGTACCTACTTGAAAATCTTGAATATCAATTACTTCTTTGGCATATATACAGGCTTAAATTGTTGTTATATCAATAATATTTGTGATATTATAATGGCCTTCGTCTTTTTACTTATACATTTTGAAGGCAAACTGATCCGATCTGATCTGAGACTTACTCCCCTTTTACGAGCATCCAAAGGCAAGATAAGGGATAGTTGTTACATTCTTAAATCAGCAACTGTGTCTAAGTCTATTGTCTAAGGCAAGCAAATGTAGTAATTTGATTAGTAGTTTAGATTGTGAAGTAATAAAAATATGATAGGAAACACACTTTAGCATATTATATACATAAAAAATAACATTATCATATGGATATTTTTATTAATGACATGCAACTTACTCATCTAATGAAGGTGGTGGTGGTGAGATGGTAGGTTTGTTCTTAGACAGATAACTATCAATTTTAGTATCCTTAAGCCTAAGTTTGTTGCTCCCGGGTGTGACCCTCCTGGGTGTCACCGTCCTTGGTGGGATAGAAGGTGGATCCGCATACCTCGCCAGTTCATCTTGCATTTGTTGTGCTAAAAGTTCGTCTTTCTTTAAAGCTTCCAAATACTTATTGTGAGCTTCCTGTTCTTCTTCCTGAATTCTTCTAAATTACACAAAAAAGTACGCTATACAGAAAGTGAAACAGATTATTAAATGATGTGATAACTTATAAACATTCATCAAAATGTTTCTTTGATAGCAATGATAACAAACATTTGCAGAAAGTTATTTACCTTCAAATTAAAACATTTTATGTGTCTTTGTGTGCTGTGTGTTTGCTTTAAGTAACTACATAGTTATCAGGTTTTTTTCAAATCAGCAGTATTGGTAAGTATGTTTTGGACACATTTACCAACAAAAATATTCTGGAGTATAAATAAAGGCCTAAAGTGTCACATTACAGAAACAATTACAGGTAAATAAAACTTGTTACATGGCAAAGAGTGGTTAAACATTCATACAGTTATTGACTGAGCAAAGCTCTGTGGCAAATTAGGGGCCTGAGTATTTGCATGTTTATTCAATTTTTAATGCACGAAATTTATAAATATACACTGGTTGTCATATAATTAAGAACAACTATTTAAAATAATACTTTTTACAAACTTATGAGAATAACGATATATATAATGTATTTTTATATATTCCTCGGTATCGCAAAACTTCTCCCACGCTATCGTTGCATACAAATTTAACACGATTAATTCAAAAATATACAGATAAACTCTTTAAATTATACCTGAACCTAATAGTGTAAACTTTCTGACTGGCCACATAATTAAGAATGCTGGATAGTTAATTTTTTTATTCTTATTTAAATAGAGAACACTATAACTAGGCCACTATTCCTGTAATTTTGGCACCATTAGCTGCTGTAAAAGTCAAGAAGTACTTGGTTTCATTTAAAAACAATGGGGAAAAATAAAATTTGTGATGAATCTACAAGTGAAGTGATAATAAAACTTCGCGATAAGAATTGGTCATTTAAAAATATAGCCAATCTCAGCGCGCATTATCTGAAGGCGTTTGGTAGAAGCAAAGTTGAACAGAAGGATAGCAAGAAATGTTCCCATATTGAAACAGTGTTATGACACCGTTTCAACATGGGGACCTTCTTATGGGCAAGCCCGGCTTGCATTTGGTAGGAGGTATGACGCTGGATAGTAAGACAGTGGAAAATGTTCTTTTCTCTGATGAAACAAAAATTAACAGAGTATCTTTCGGATCTGATGGGAAACAATATGTTCGACACCCTCCGAATACAGCGTTGGACGCCAAGTACACCAAAATGTTATTAAAACATGTGGTGGAAATATGAATATATTTGGATGCTACTCTGGCCATGGTGTGGGACCTGTTAGACAGATAGAAGGAAACATGGATCAATTCCAGTACAGAAAATATACTATAAGAAACATTGTTACCGTGTGCTGAAGACATGGTTCCGATTATTTGGACATTCCAACACGACAATGATATGATCCTAAGCACACACGTTAAAGAATTCCTCACATACCAATCAGTTTCTGTCTTAGAATGCCCACCAAACAGCACAGAGTTAAATCCCATATATCTTTGGTGCAATGTCAACCAAAAAGGTTTCAAATCGACGGTGTGGTTACAAAAGTTAGTTATACAACGTTTTTTTAGAAGTAGGCGGTTTTTTGTAAATGCCGCTCTATATCTCATGAAAAATTACAAAAATTGATTGAGTAAATGCCTCGCCAGTGTTGTTTTTATTTTAAATATCTAGTACTACAAATCGTTCTTAATTATATGACCACCGCTGTATATCTTCATGAAATTTTATAGGATGGTAGTTTTTAGGGTTCCGTACCCAAAGGGTAAAAACGGGATTACTGAGACTTCGCTGTCACCATGCTGTACCTCAAGAACGGTGATAGCTAGACAGTTGAAATTTTCACAGATGATGTATTTCTATTGCCGTTATAACACAACACAACATCAAATACTAAAAATAAAATAAAAATTTAAGGGGGCTCCCATACAACAAACTTTAGTTTTTTACCGTTTCTTGCTCGATTTTTAAAATCGAAATTTTCTGCAAATAGTTAAAGCGTCTAGCTTTAACTATTCACAGAAAATTTTGTTACGGAACCCTTCGTGCGCGAGTTCCACTCGCACTTGGCCGGTTTTGTATAATAATATTGCTTTATTACATTTTCATAGGAAATATATAATCGTAGGAGATAAATCATACTAGGTACTCAATTAGTCTGTATTTTTTTATGTTTGTTACTTCAGAACTGTTGATTGGATGAACCGATTTTGATTATTATTTTCTTTATTTGGAAGCAATACTTTGCGTAAAATCATATTTATTAATAACATTTTTGTTAAGTTTTATTTATTAAGAAAGCATTAAATTAATATAAAAAATAAGACTTAAAAATATATCTGGTGACAATTCCGCCTAATTTTCCAGTTAAGCCGACGTGACATAATAAACGCCACGTCGCCAAACCGGAAATATTTTCGACTCGTTTCGTTCGTACAAGAAGCATCCTCAGGTCTTGACTCTTCGCGGGAGTCAAGACCTCCTAAGATGCTATTTTAAAAATATTATGTAAGAATTAAAATAATTTTAAATAGGGATGGGAAGACGATTAAATAAGAGTGGCATGAATTATGTGAATACTATAATTAAATATAAATAGATGAAACATATCTCTTGAGCCGATTACAAATAATGAATTGGGAATGGACAGAAACATTGAAATATGATGTTTGATACTAGTAAATTGAAATATTTTAATAGTGATAATATTGATACAGTTGGAATAACTTTTCCTATTTGGAATTTTATCTAGTCTTTTGCATGAGTTGTAATCACACCTTCATCGTTATTGATTTTATTGAGAGTATCTCTAATTGCCGGTATATTCGCGAGGTCCATATATTGACGTTCAGTTATTTTTTGGATTCTACCGGATCAGACAATTTTTTGAGGTCATTGTATTGAGTATTTGAAATTGGCAGCCTCTTTTTATAAATACATGACAAACTATTTATGTTCCTTTGGCTTATTTCATTACTATTACTCTCAACTGTAGAGAGATTTGCATTTTCTAGTTATTTTTTGTATATTTACTCTAACAGCACTTCTTGTTTCAATGCCTGTAAATTATATTTCTTTTGAATACTTCTAAAGTATTTAAAAGAAAAATAATTTACAGGCATTTATAATAATTTATAGCAATTATTTCTAGAGTTCTATGTCGTAATTATCGACAGTCTCTAACATTGTATACATTCAGTCAATCAAGATTCGGGAATCGATGATTTGGTTCCAAATTCAGTAGAAACATTAGCCTACAAGCATTGGGGCGCTGCGTGTTAGTAACGTTTGGTTAGACGATATAATTAGTTCTAGGCTGCAGTCTGATCTCGTACGGCGCTGATGGACACTAAGTTTAAAATTAGCTAAAATGGACACTACTTTTGCCTCAAATTACTTATCTAGTGTAATGTATTAGCTCAATGAGTGTCAGGGACTTTTTTTGCATTAGATAAATGTTTTTTTTTTATTCTATATTTGTTATACAGGTTTTTTTCTTAAAGAATATGCCACCCTTATTGCTAAACAGGAAATTTATATCTATTATAAATTTAAGCCTACTCTTGCCCAGTACTAGGTGTCTTTAAGACTACCTGGTACAGGTCATAAAGCTTTCTAGCTTCTTCGGAGTCAGGCTGCCACAGCACATAAATGTTAATTGGCTATACCGTGATATTCTGAATGCAATGATATATGTATATATATATTTATATGTATATATGCATGTATATACTCACCCACAGAACAAGCAAAAATGCTAGAAATAGAAACATTTTACTCAAATCTCTACACAGTTATTAATGACCATGAACACAAAAAACTTGTAATAATGGGTGACTTTAACGCTCAAATAGGAAGTAGAAACGATAGTGAAAATAACATTATCGGTCCTTACACCATTGGTAAAAGAAACAGGAATGGTGAAAAATTCGTAAATCTTTGTTTCGAGAATAAATTAACAGTTCTTAACAGCTTATTTAAAAAACATAATAACAAAGTTTGGACCTAGGCATCACCTGATGGACAGTACAAGAACCAAATAGACTATATACTATCAAATAAACTTCAACAGAAATCATCGAATGGTTAGGGCTAAACTAAGAGCAAACCCATCGGAAGAAAAGAGAAAGTTATTGAATAAAATAATAAATAACTCGAAGAAAGGGGCCAACTCATAAGCCTCAGAAACAAGACAAGGAATCACGAAATTATCAAAACAAATTATGATAGAGATGAGAAATGACCGCAAAGTCCAAAGACTACCAGCTGACCTTGATTCGAGGCTTCAATTCCAAAAACAATTTATGATAGGTGCACAGTCCAGCAAAGCGGGTTTAGGGTCGAAAAAGAAAGTTTAGAATGAAGACATTGTAAAAATCTTTTCAACAACAAGACGAAAATAATAGCTATAAAGTACATGCAATAAGCTTAGAAATGCAAAGCTAATGGCTAACCATAGGTGAATTATGTATCCCTTTGGCGTTAAAGTGGCGTACCTTGATATACGATTCGTCACCTAACTTATTAAAATTTTATCTAAAGGCCTTTCAGAACCTTCCCAGACCAAAGCAATTTAGTAAGATGGGGGAAAGCCACCGAAAAGTCTTGCGGTATTTGTCGTGAGGCCATAGGTAAAGCAAGGCACTAATTGGTAGGATGTAAGGTGCTCCTCGATAGGAGTCATTATTCCCATCACCACAATAGAGTCCTCGAAATCATACGAGAAGCGGCGAGCCTCTCGGTAGCTAGAGCAAAAAAAGGTTTGGCCACGAACAACGACACATTACTTTTGTAAAGGAAGGGTCAACTACAAAATCTAAATCCAAGCCTTACTCCGTCTTAGGCGCAGCTCCCGATTGGACTCTTTTGATGGACTCTTATGAAAAACACTACAAAATTCCTGAGGATGTTGGCGTTTCGTCCTCCAGACCAGACATATTTCTATACTTAAAAAATCTAAAACGCATAGTACTCATAGAACTTACTGTGCCATGGGAAACAAACATACCTAAAGACCACACCATAAAAACAAACAAATATTATGACTTAACAAATGAATTAACCAAAAACTTTGCATGGTGGTAGGGCATTTTGCGAATGCCCGCCTGGCTAGCTACCACCCTCAAGTAGAAAATCTGTCGCCAAGCACCTAACGGTGTGTTCCGGCAGCTGTCCTTGAGAGCCAGTACTTCTAGGTTAGTCTGAACAACATCTTCCGACCACATCATCACTTACCATCAGGTGAGATAGTGGTCAAAGGCTAACCTATCAGGCATAAAAAAAAAAAAAAAAAAAAACGGTTATGTGGTTAATTTATATGCTGTAGAAGTTGGAGCAAGGGGTATACCAGCGAAATCCCTAAATAACAACCGTAACTTCCATCCTAGAACGTGTATCTAAGGCGGCATTGGTAGGATCTTACCAAATTTGGTTAGGCAGGGGAGGAGGCTCAAGCGGTATCTGTACTATTATTCTGTCAACTGTGACCAGACCTTTATTTTTTTATCAATAAACACAGCAGGAAACTAAAAAGATGTGAGCACATTTTTAATAATATTGGCTATATTTAGTTCTATAATCTCTTTTATGTGACACTTAAGGATATTCTACTCCATAATACTTTTTCGTTGTTTCTAATATGTGTCCTCAATGTTATAAAAAGAAGTACCTCATAACAAATCTATTTTAAAATATCCAGTGCCGATTCCGCCTAAATAATATTTAATATATTTACATTATTTATGAATTTTCATTAGATATATTTGTTGTTATTATGTAAAAATACATATGAAATATTTGTAATTATATTTTATGGGTTTCCACAAAGTAAGACATGAATCTATTAATAAAATAAAAATATTGCTATATAAAAAAAAATGCCAGCTTGTGACTATGGCAGCCTCCAAGGAGAATCTAAGCCATCAGTTTCTAATTCCAAGTATTATTTGTAATGTCGCTTCAAATTGTCAAGAAATTATAAGTACATATAGCTAAATCCTTACTTAACAATACTTATAATTTTTTGACAAATATCTTGAATACATTACTAACTATTTCGAATAAAT
This sequence comes from Plagodis pulveraria, assembly GCA_963890685.1. Classification (NCBI taxonomy): domain Eukaryota; kingdom Metazoa; phylum Arthropoda; class Insecta; order Lepidoptera; family Geometridae; genus Plagodis; species Plagodis pulveraria. The sequence continues at coordinate 12,551,866 of OY982950.1, forward strand.
GAAAGCCCCACAACTTTACATCTATAGAATTAAATTCAAATCTGTGATGTGTACCTATTAAAGAAAAAATACACTCTCATTCTATAGGTGGCAAAATAAATAAATAAATACATAATATAAATGTCATTGTTGGTTTAGTTTTTACATTGACACATTACTATATTGTAGTAAATACAGTAATATATTATAGTACAAATATAATATTACAACATATCTCAAAATATAAACATATTATCATGCTAGAGTTAGGCAGAGGTGTCTCAATACAATGCAACAACAGTGCTTTGCTAGACATGTTTTAACCTCATTGAATAGGATCAGGCCTATTCCAATCTAAAAGAGCCAATTCCAATCACCAGACTGCTACTGAAAATGTTTTTACCAGTAAATCCCAATATGTATCTTGTGGGACGTAATGATCTAACCCAGAAACTCAAGATTTGGAAACCCACAAATAAATAAATAACTAAAAGATTACATAATATTTACTGTGAATAGTCAGTATAAGGTATCAAGTAGATGCCTCTTTATTTTTATTATATGAAGTGATGAGACGGACAAGTCACCTGCCTGATGTTAAGCATCAAATCTCTCTGCACTCATTTTTTTTTATGTTATTGTGAAGGAACAAGCGCGAGGCCCACCTGATGTTAAGCGGTATCCTCTGCCTATAACAGATGCATTTCATCACAAGTCACAAATTGCACTGCGCCCGTCACATGGAGACATAGTTTTTAAGTCTCATTTTGCCTGTTATTTCACTGGCTCTCAAGGACTGCTGCCGGAACACACCGTTAGGTGCTTGGCGACAGATTTTCTACTTGAGGGTGGTCGCTAGCCAGGCAGGCATTCGCAAAATGCCCTTCCACCATGCGGTGAAGCTCAAGCTCTGGGCGGGATTCGAAACATGGACCTGCTGCACGGCAGTCCATAGCCAATGCCACTGAGCCATCACTGCTTCAAAATATTATTTTGAAGCATAAGAACTAACTCATCATTACTCAGATGAGTTAGTTCTTATGTCTTGTTCCCCCAGTAATTTCACTTGTGACAGTGCCTTTCATGCAGGAACACAGTAGTAAGAGACCTACCACCTGTTCCATATTTATTATGAATAACTATAAAACTGTACACAAAAAATAATTGGATTGTTAATTTGTGAAGCTTATTATAATGTTAAAACCTAATGAAAAATGAATATTTTATTATATGTTATGTTTAAAGCAGCTGTTGGAAATCAGTTATGAAACCATAAACAAAATCTATGTAGATGTGAATTTGTGAGGCATATCACTGTTAAAACATAATGTAAGATTACTATTTTATCTTATGTTATGTATAAGATAGCTGTTGGAAATCAGTAAAACTTACTTTATAAGCAATTCAGTCTCCTCTATGTGTTTTTCTTCAAGCTCCAACCGTTGCTGTTTTAACCGGGTCAATTCAGCTTCATATTCACTTCTTATCTCTCCAGGGGCACTCAGTCTAAGAATAGGCTTTTCTAAAAAGGCCAAAAAACAGCTGTTGTAATTAAGCTCTAATGAAATATGTTATCAATGTAGCACGAATTGTACTGTCAGTTTTATCACAGCATCAAAATTAAATAGTGTTTAGTTTACATATATGTATTTCTGCATCCAAGATATAAAACAGCCTAAACATTTTTTTTGCAAGCCCAATATCTATTTCAATTATGTTATTACATTATGAAATGAAGCATTCAGTACGAAATTCACCTTCGGGCAGATCAATATCTTCTCCCTTGAACTTGGTGTCGATTTCATGAGAAAATCTTGTTTGAATTAATTTCCATAGCTTTTCATTCACTAGACTCTTTTGTTTTGTTGCTTTTCGAAGCCAGGATCCAATTCTTAGTCGACACAGAGGACAACAGAGAGCATTATTCTCTACGCTACTGTTGAAGCAACATAAACAAAAACCATGTAAGCAAGGTAAAGTTACGGGTTCTACTAAAATTGACTGACAAATAGAGCAAAGGACATCTTTTATTTCCAAATTCTCAAATTTATTTAATTTATTTTCAATTTTCGACAGCCGCTTCTTTGACTTGGCCGCCATTTTTCAATCATATTTTTTATCTCCATTGTGATTAGGGTTATTCTGACACTAGTAAATACGAGTAATAAATCGATATTTTTATTTCGATACTATGTACGAACCATTAACTTTAAATTATATTTCTGGTATCCCTAATTGAGATGAGATAAGAATTACACATTATATACTCGTATCACATAATATCTTGAGAAATCGAATGCGATCATCGATTCCGCCCACTATATATACAGCTTTACTTGCTACCCATCGATGAAAAACAGCGGATAAGTGTAAGCTTGTGATTTTAAACAAGGCTGATACAGGAACATTATTAATTTTGTAATAAAAACACGCGAGTAAGGCTGGATTGGCCCCCAAGAAATTCGGTACTTAATAAGTCAAAGCGGTACTTTACGTCGAGCCAGCGACTTAGGCTTTACAAAGCACAGGTTCACCCTCACATGGAGTACTGCTCTCACCCCTGGAAAGGCGCACCAAAGTACCAACTCCAGTCTCTCGATGCTATTCAGCGTCGAGCGGTAAGAATTGTTGACGATCCCGAGTTCTCTGACCGCCTTGAGCCACTGAGCCTTCGTAGAGACATCGGTTCGCTCTGTATAATCTACAGGCTCTACGGGGAATGCTCCCAAGAGCTGTTTGCCCTTATACCGGCATCTATCATCGTTCCTCGCGTCACCGGTTAAAAGCTCGTCCACACATAATCGAGTCCTGGAAGTCTCACATAACTCGATTTATGCGCTCCTTCGTACCGCATACTTGCAAAATGTGGAATGATCTTCTATCAGCGTTTTTCCGCAAGGCTACAGAATGGATTTCTTCAAAACAAGTGTTAAAAGAATCTCACAGGGTCGGCAACGCATTGGTAACGCCCCTGGTGTTGCAAATGTCCATAGGCGACGGTAACCGCTTACCATCGGGTGGGCCGTCTGCTTGTTTGCCAACACATTACATAAAAAAAAAGACGTGTGGCACTCGGAGACTCAAGGCACTCGCCCGTGGGGTGCCGGGTTAGAATGTCACCCCCCCATCTCTTCCCGTGGGTGTCGTAAAAGGCGACTAAGGGAATATATACCGGAAGGTGGGCAGCGGCGCCTTCTGAGAACTTAACAACTAACTGCGATCCCCAAGACGCCTGCCAAGCGTGGGGATTATGGCAAAACCCTCCACATGACAAGCACAAACACAACTCGGCCCCCAGTCCCCGGCAGCTCTATTATTCCTGGCCCCGGTAGCAGGCCAGGTAACGGTGGAGCAGGGGGTGCGTAGAATCCCCGGCAGATGCACGGCTACCGCACTCATAAACGACGACCCTTGGCCCTGGCAACACACAATGTTCGTACGCTCAGGGAGGACCACAAGATTGTCGAGCTGGAAGAAGAACTGAACAAGTTACGCTGGGATGTCATGGGATTATCGGAAGTCCGAAGACAGGGACAGGACACCGTTATCCTTGACTCCGGTAACTTGTTGTTCTATCGGGAAGGTCACCAAAAATCTCAAGGTGGTGTTGGGTTTCTCGTCCGGAAGTCCCTTTTTAACAACGTCGTAAAAGTCGAAAGTGTGTCGAGTAGGGTAGCGTACCTTATACTCAGAATCACCAAACGGTATTCGCTGAAGGTCATACAGGTTTACGCACCGACCTCGACACGCTCAGACGATGAAGTAGAGGCTATGTATGAGGAGATATCTGAAGCCATACATTCCTCCGAAACTTACTTCACCGTTGTTATGGGGGATTTCAACGCCAAGTTGGGCACACGGAATAGCGATGAGTTGAGAGTGGGGCCATTTGGATATGGGCAGTGGAACCAGAGGGGCTAACGGCTAGTTGACTTCATGGAAAAGGAGGGACTCTTTGCGATGAACTCCTTTTTCGAGAAGCGACCATTCAGGAAGTGGACGTGGATAAGCCCTGATGGTTCAACAAAAAAAGAGATCGAATTTATCATGACGACTAAAAAGCAAATATTCAATGATGTCTCTGTGATTCATAAGGTGAAAACCGGTAGCGATCACCGTATCGTTAGAGGCACATTGAATATCAATGTAAAGCTTGAGAGGTCGCGTCTGATAAACTCCACGCTCCGTCCTAGCGTTGCCCAAATCCAAAACTCCGAGAGCTTTCAACTCGAGCTACATAACCGCTTCCAGTGCCTAGCTGAATGCGAAACAGTGGACGAGATAAGCAATGGGTTGGTGGAAGCTGTCCAAGCGGACCCCATCCCAGTTCTTTAAGACCCCCCGCCGACAAAAACCGAAGAAACTCTCAGAGGAAACCATCAAGTTGATGGAAGATCGGAATAACATGAGACTGCAATCTTCAGCTGATATGTCGAACTACGGCAAGCTCAATAGACGAATTTCGAAGGCACTGCGACACGACTTGCGCGCTTTTAATACAAATCGGATAAAGGCCACAATCGAGCGTAACCAAGGCTCCAAAGTGTTCGCAAAAAATTCGTCTATAGGGCAAAGCCAAATGACCAAGCTGAAGATCGACGACGGCAGAATCATCTCATCAAAACCGGAGATTCTGAGAGAGCTTGAGAGGTTCTATGGACAGCTATACAGCTCGACACAAAAACCCGTTGTCAGTGCAGCTCAAGACAAGAGAGCTAAACTGACCCGACACTATACCGAAGATATCCCGGACATCAGCCTATACGAGATTAGAATGGCTCTCAAACACCTTAAGAACAATAGGGCGCCGGCAGAACTTCTGAGAGCGGGTGGAAAACCGGTACTCTCAGTCCTCCAGAAGTTATTTAATTCCGTCATCCTTGAAGGTAAAACGCCAGAAGCATGGAGCAGAAGTGTAGTGGTACTGTTCTTCAAAAAAGGTGACGAGACCTTGTTGAAGAACTACAGGCCCATTTCACTTCTGAGCCATGTTTATAAGCTGTTTTCGAGAGTCATTACGAATCGTCTTGCTCGTAGGTTTGATGACTTCCAGCCTCCCGAACAAGCCGGGTTCCGAAAAGGCTTTAGCACCATAGACCACATCCATACGCTCCGCCAGATTATACAGAAGACTGAGGAGTATAATCGGCCATTATGTTTAGCATTTGTGGACTATGAGAAAGCCTTCGATTCAATCGAAACCTGGGCCGTACTGCAGTCTCTCCAGCGATGCCAAATCGACTATAAGTACGTCGAAGCGCTGAAGTGTTTGTATAGAAACGCCACCATGTCGATTCGACTACAGGACAAGAGCACGAAACCAATCCAACTGCAACGAGGCGTGAGACAGGGAGATGTTATTTCTCCGAAACTGTTCACAAATGCGTTGGAGGACGTTTTTAAGCTTTTGGACTGGAAAGAATTCGGCATCAACATCTATGGCGAATACATCACTCACCTTCGTTTCGCCGATGATATAGTCAATATGGCAGAGTCGCTTGAGGAACTCAGTACAATGCTCAGCGACCTCAGTAGAGTTTCCCAACAGGTGGGTCTTAAAATGAACATGGACAAGACGAAAATTATGTCTAATGTCCATCTTGCACCCATACCTGTAGTTGTTGGGAACAATACTCTCGAAGTTGTTGACCATTATATTTACCTGGGACAGACTGTCCAGTTAGGTAGGTCCAACTTCGACAAAGAGGTCGCCCGAAGAATCCAACTCGGATGGGCAGCGTTCGGGAAGTTACGCGACATCTTCTCGTCGAAGATCCCGCAGAGCCTGAAGACCAAAGTCTTCAATCACTGTGTGTTGCCAGTGATGACTTATGGCACTGAGACGTGGTCCCTAACTGTGGCCCTTATAGACAAGCTCAGAGTCGCTCAGCGAGCTATGGAGAGAGCTATGCTCGGAGTTTCGTTGCGCGATAAAATCCGGAACGTGGATATTCGCCAAAGAACCAAAGTCACCGACATAGCTCTCAGAATTAGCAAGTTGAAGTGGCGATGGGCGGGCCACATTGCTCGACGAACTGATAACCGATGGGGAAGAAAGGTTCTCGAGTGGTTACCACACTACACCGGAAGACGTAGAGTTGGTAGGTCCCCCACCAGGTGGACTGACGACATCGTGAAAGTCGCGGGTAGCCAGTGGTTACAAGTGGCTAATAGCCGTTCTTTGTGGCGTTACATAGGGGAGGCCTTTTCAACAGTAGACGTCTTCCGGCTCATGATGATGATGATGATGACTCGGAGACTGCCGCGGTAAAGCTATTGCATAGCATTTTTTATCTTACATACATGGGCGAAGAGGGGGATTACGCATGCGCAGTAACGTCGATACAACCAATGCCACCTAGAGGCGAGTTGCTGAACTAAAGAGATAAGCGTGAAATTTCAACAAGTCATTAAAAAATCTGCTATTCGTCGATAGATGGCAGCTGATTACGTATTCATCCGATTTCGGAACAGCTAGTCTCGATTCGTGCGAGCTTCGTAGAGACGTACCATAGAATATATAATAATACTACGTACCGTGGTCGTACCATGAAGTAAATACAAAGAGGAGAGCGCCGATACAACCAATGCCACCTAGAGTCGAGTTGCTGAACTAAAGAGATAAGTGTGATATTTCAAAGAGACATTAAAAGTTCTGCTATTCATCGATAGGTGGCAGCTGATTACGTATTCGTCAGAATTCGGAGCAGCTCGTCTCGGTTTGTGCGAGCTTCGTAGAGTCTTACCATGAAGTAAATACAAAGAGGAGGTGCCCTAACGCCGAAACAATAAGCAGGCATGAGTCACCAGATTGCGGGGCGAAGAGGGGATTACGCATGCGCAGTAACGCCTATACAACCAATGCCACCTAGAGGCGAGTTGCTGAACTAAAGAGACAAGCGTGATATTTCAAAAAGTCATTAAAAGTTATTCATCGATAGATGGCAAAACTAAAAAGTATCACCGCTGTGCCGGTCGGAGTGGAGGGTGTTAGGTTATATTCGTTACGGAATTTCTGAATTCGGTCTCCACGCTCAAGGCCGGCGATAGAAGCTAGTCAATAGCTAAAAAAAACTTCATGATATATGTAAAGCGTGTTTTTTTCGTAAAATGTTTAATTAAATTCATATAGGCCAAATTACAGTTTTGATCATAATGAAGCCATGTCTTAATTACAAACATATAATAAAATACAAAATTCATTAAAATAAAAACATTCCAAATATTGAAGTGGTTATACAGTTTCAACACTGTAGAAGTAGTTACGAGATTATTATTAAATGTCGTAATATTTTGGCGCCAAAATGTAATTTGAGCTGGTTTCAGATTTCATTAAAATATTCAAAATACTTCCGTTATCTCAGAAAAATATGGTTTTTTTCTTGTTTTCAAAAGGATGCATCCTTGGCATCCTTTTGAAAACCATTTGGATTATAAAAGTCTGACTTACGCAGATTTTATGGTAAATTTTGTAAATACGACTATCGACCGCTAACTAGGATCCCGGTTTGTACAAATTATGGGAAAGCCGGGAAGCCAGTTTGTACAAATTCGGAGGGTAGTTTAATTTACAGCCAAAGTTATCGCTGTATTCACTTATAGACATTAACTGAGTCTAAAAATATTGGAAATCAATTATTCGCGTGACCTAAAAATTATAGTGAGTTACTAACTTAAACTAGAATAATATAAAAACAACACAAAAAATGTTTGTTAGGACTAGCAGAACAAGAAGAAGAAGTCAACCCTCTGAGGATGTTAGTAGTTTTCCAATAACGCTGCATAATTGTGACGTTTTTTTTTTAACACATTGGATTAATAAAAACTAAAGATGTAGTTACTTAACAAGACAACAATACTTATATTATGGACAACAAAAATAAAGTAAGTATAGTTTGTTACTTATAAAAATATCGACATGATCAAAACTCTGTGGTCGCACTATAAACTTGCGTCTAAGCGTTTCGCGTATGGGACGTCGGAGCAAGGCAAAACGAACACAGGTCCTACCTCGAAGGGCGCTCGCGCCGTACTAATCGCCTCGCGCTTGTGCATTTCAATTTATGATCATTTCGAGTTATGTTAAATATGTTTTCGTGTCTAACAAAACAGAGTTAATATCACAATTTATTAAAGATCAGATTAATTGAATAATGAACTTTCTTTAGTTATCATATCTGTTTGGAATTACACTTTATTTAACGCAATAAATCGAGTTAAACTGCTGATATAATTCGTGGAAATTGCCGCATGAGCTTTAATTTTTTTTCTACAATGATGGTTAATTATCAGTATTCTAGTACATTATGTGTCAACAGGATTATATGCCTAATGTATAGTTTTTTTTTAGTTAATTTGATGAATCTTTATACAAGAGATATAACTCTGAAGTTGGCTATGTGTACTTTAATTCGTAAAACAAGGTGCGGGAGAATGGTCACTACAAAATAATTGATGTTATGTTTGTAAATCTGGTACATTAACTGAAAAGAGAAGAGATTATTCTATTTTTATCAATTATTAAACAACTTGTAGATCTTTCCTATAATAGTAAATTAAGCTCTTAAAATCTTCGATTACGTGCATTAAAATGTGAAATGCCTCTTAATATCACAGCCATTTTTTAAGATATGAAAATAATAAAAACACAGTATTTTCCGTATATTTTTGTAGATTTATTTGGCATGTAAAGTAAAAAACGTTTGTCAGACCCATTGGTTTTTAACGTGTAAATGATGACGCAATCTTATAATTTTAATATTGTTATATTTGCAATAACGCCTGCTAGGTGAATAACATTACAATATTGCTATTTTAGGAGATAACAAATTGTAGTCATGTGCGGGATTCCAACCCGCACCCATCCAACCACTTTAGCCGGGTAATGCTCTAACCAATTGAGCTAGCATGACACATAACTCTAATATTTGCTTTCGGTAAATCAAACTGCTGCCAGTCTCGTATCAAACACTACAGCTATCCGCTTGATGTTCCTAAACGTAACCTGCTTGATCTGCAGTAGTCTGTGCTCATGCTGCGACACATGTCTATTACAGTCACACCAACTTATCTGTTCAGGCGGCAGAAAAAAGAACTACAACATTCCTTCAAATTGTGACAGTTTGTAGTTGATTTCCTTGACCAGCAGCGCCCTCGCGAACTGCACAGTTAAGTTGGTGGTACTATACCCTTACTTTTACCCCAAAACTTTTTCCCACCCGTACCCCACATACATTTACCCACTCTTACTCCTATCCTTACTGCATTATCATCATCATCATCAGCCGGAAGACGTCCATTGTTGAACAAAGGCCTCCCCCATAGAGCGCCACAAATAACGGATATTAGCCGCTTGTAACCACTGTCTACCCGCGACTTTCACGATGTCGTCAGTCCACCTAGTGGGGGACCTACCAACTCTACGTCTTCCGGTGTAGTGTGGTAACCACTCGAGAACCTTTCTTCCCCATCAGTTATCAGTTCGTCGAGCACAGTGGCCCGCCCATTGCTACTTCAACTTGCAAATTCTGAGAGCTATGTCGGTGACTTTGGTTCTTTGCCGAATATCCACGTTCCGGATTTTATCGCGCAACGAAACTCCGAGCATAGCTCTCTCCATAGCTCGTTGAGTGACTCTGAGCTTGTCCATAAGGTCCACAATTAGGGACCACATCTCAGTGCCATAAGTCATCCCTGGCAACACACACTGGTTGAAGACTTTGGTCTTCAGGCTCTGCGGGATCATCGACGAGAAGATGTCACGAAACTTCCCTGCCCATCCGAGTTGGATTCTTCGGGCGACCTTTTTGTAAAAGGTGGACCTACCTAACTGGACGGTCTGTCCCAGGTATATGTAATGGTCAACAACTTCGAGCGTATCGTTCCCACTCTCACCTCACTGCAGCCTTTAGGTTATCCGAAACGAACTGTTATCTGGTAATAACCAATAATGGAATTTAACATAGTCAATATATTGAAAATGTAAAGAATTCTTGTGCAAATTCAAGGTATTAATTACGGGTTATCAGTAAGTTACAAATTTAATTTATTTTTTGTAAAAAAAATCTTATAGTCAGTGGGAGTTGAACCTACATCCCCGATTGAACGTACCTGCAGAGCTATTGAGGATCGCTTGACTGAACTAAAATTTTCCCCTCCTCCCCTTCTTACTTTGGTCATTGGTGGAGAGTCGGGTGATTCAGTACCAGCATGCACGGCCCCAAGTGTGAGGGGTGACCTTATTGAGCAAGGTAATCCCTCCATAGGCGCAGAGACCTTATTGATTTCGGGCCTACCACCAGGGCAATATGGTGAATGCTAACGCGAACCCATCTTGCCCACCTCGGTGAAGGACTGCTCAAGGGGGTGTTTTAGTGGGTTCAAGTCCCACCCACCGTCTTCCACCACCCCGGTGTAGGAAGGGGAGAGCTATGGCATTTCCACTCCTAAAAAAAGGGTGATAGGTAATAGGTACTTTAACGATAACAGACAAATTGAAGAAAACAATAAAATATGATCACAGACAGAGTTCCTAGAAAATATATATGACTAGGAAAAAACACAATACGACATGACCAGGGCCATGGATCAAATAGAATATATTCTAAGTACCAGGACTAAAACCAAGCATTTAATTATGAGTTCGCTTTTCTTGGCTTTAACACAACAATCCATTTACCGATTTTACGATTTTATTAAATCGCATACTTCTCTAAAATCGATGAAATCCTGCATGCCAACATAACAAACAAAGAGAAGCCATGTTGATATTTTCTTTCTTTTTTCATCGTATACTACCGACTCACATGTATTTGAGAACGAGAAACGATCACGAAAGAAACCACGAGAAATAATGGTGGTTGGAAAAGGAAATTAGATGGTGTTCTTTTGTTCATCATTTGTAGTGAATATTGACTAATGTTTATGTCTGCGCTTTGAGCAGTTGTGATCCCAGAAGAATAGACGAAATGTCCTCAATGCATTTCGTTGTTCATCCTCTTCCAGGGACTGAGGATCAGTTGATAGACAGGTAAACATTTTGTCGTTTTACTAGACTCCATTTCGTCCATACTGTGAAATAATTTATTCAATTAAATCACTTAGTGTAAGTGCTTGAAATCTGTAAAAAATACAGGTGGCCACGTTTTCGTATAAATTTTAGTAGTAGCTCTATCATCGATTGGGGTAAATTCCTGGAACTCACAGGTTAAACCTAATATATAGCTGTTTAACTAAAATCCATGTTGTTGGAGACTCGCTTTGATATAATCCATTCTACTTCAAAAATCGTTTGCCCATTGGCATTTACGTGAATATAAAAATATAGAGTTTTTCAAATCATGGCTGATAGCAACTGTGGAAAGTCTGGTGTGGCGATAAATACATTACATTCTGCTTTAGTCTATTCCTGCTATGTATCATATTTTCTGACATCAAACAGAATAACTAACTATTGCATATCATGCATGATGCAAGAGATATTTTCGTTTTAGAACCATATATCATACAATTTATTTCTTTAAATCATTGAAATTTTACTGTTTCCTCTTGCAATTACACCACAAATTACACATATAAAACCAAAACTTTGTTATCTCAGTACACGGCAGTGCCCCTGCTGAGGGAATTGTTTTCTAAATTCTAGATCATTCCATAAGGTTAGTATCCCCTTAACTCAAAAAGAAGAGTGCTACAGAAAATTTGGTATTCAGTTGAGCCTATTTATCTACTGTGTGTGCCAAAATGCTATTTCTGGACATTAACTCATCCAAAAGATAGGATTAGGTGAAACCCCCCCCGGGTTTCTCCTAATCCCAACACTTAAGAGGCAACTTTGGGTTATAGGTTTTCACAGCTTTGCAGAACTTGCTGTTACCTATCTCCCAGTTCTCTTTTAATCGGTACACATCATAGATAATGATAACAATTGAATTGAATTCATAAATGGACAATATTGGCTCCATGTGATATGTAGCAGTTAAATAGTTTTTTTCTACACTTAAAAGTAGGTTGTGGAGTAAAAAAATTAGTTGCCTACTATTAAAGAAATTAGTTTCAATGTAACAAAATAATGGAGATAAACAGTATCTTAATTAATTGTGCAACTTCAGGAATCGCTACTGGGTTTATTACATTTTATACACCCTTTATATATTGTGAGATTGTATGATATTTTTCACTCCCATGAGATGCCAGGCTAGAGTAGACCCCCATCTCTTTCTGTGGCAATCGTAAGAAGCAAGGAAAGGAAAAATACTGGAAGGTGGGTAGAGTGTATTGATAAAAATTTACATCTTACACTGCAATCATGAAGACATCCACATTCAGTAGTGGTTATTATGGCTGTTGATATATATTTTTTTTTCCTTTGCTATGTTGCCTCTTTTAGTACATTTGCAATAGTGTGCCACAGCAGGGTCGACCACAGGTTTCAGTTGACCCTCTGCAGTTGAGTGCTACAAGCTTTTAAAATGTGAGTAGGTCGATTGGACCCTGTAGCAAGTAATTTTGTGAGATTGTATGTTAGGAGCATCCCCTATCTCTTCATGAGTCGTAAGAGGGGACCAAGGGTAAAATATCAAGGTGTATTCCGTTCCGATCCCACGAAGAGATACCACATGGTATCAGTTTTATTTTCTATTAAGTTTTTATTCCGTTCTGATCCCACTTATAATTTAAAGTGGGATCCGTTTATTTTTAATTATTTTACTATTCCGTTCTGATCCCACCTACTCCTTAATATATTTAGACACTTAATCAAGTACGGTTTGCAAGATAAATTTACAATTTCACAATACATATTGTGTAACTAATTTTCAAAGTACCAGGAGGGCAGAAGTCTTAAGAAGTCATATATACTACTGTGTATACAGGGTGCCCGGTAATGAATGGATAACCTTAAATTAGGTATTTGTATATGTAATGGCCATTCAGAAAAAAATAACAGAACAAAAAAATCAAGTAGTACCAAAGTTATGGTCTTTTTAATAAACAAACATATTCATTTTGCCAAAAATTAAGCATCGATAGCGTAAAAAAAAAGTATGAATACACATGTGACCAATCATTTTAAAATAAAGTGTGCCTAAAGCCGGTTTCAAAATGGTATTTGTTTTATTATTTTTTTTTTTCCTGTTTTTTTTTTTCTGAATGGCCGTTATATATACAAATACCTAATTTAAGGTTATCCATTCATTACCGGGCACACTGTATATGCTAGAAAACAAATTTATAATAAAGCTTGTTTTCATGGTTCTTAACTAGTTACTTAGCTAACAAACCTATAAAAAAAATCAAACGTTGAAAGCAAATGTACCAGAATGGCAGCCAGAAAAATATGTAATCAGACTTTGAAATAGCAGCTATGAATGTTATATCCAAGGTTTTACATCAGTTCAAGTAAAAGGATGTTACTTCAATTTCTCTCAGAGTGTGTGGAAGAAAGAAATGTCACTTAATTTAAATGTCACTTAATTTTGCCTCCATGTGTCTTTCTCTTTTGTTAAATTAAGTGTTGTACTGTCAGCTTAATTGCCATTACTTCTGCTCATCATTTAGAAGAGATGCAAACTTAAACTTATTGCGTAAGGTTTCACAATCAATTTTCAGAAATAAACGGATTTGCCATGTTACACATCAACTGAAAATTGGTGAACTCACAGTAGGTTATTTTTTGGTAAATGTTAAGATAGTTTACATTTACTAAAGGACATTTTTAGCCGATTTAACATACGGTTTTTTACGTTACTTTACATTTTATTGTTAAGTTTTGTATATTATAATGATGCTCATTACTTTTTGTTAAACTTAATAGTCGTTTGGTTTGTTACTCTATCTCTTTAACTCTATAAGCTTTTTGAGATCTTGAATTATTACTTGGTAAATTTTAATTATTTTTTTACTTATTGTTGACTTTTGTATTTTTTTATCGATATACTATGTTTTTATTTATAGTCAAAGTCAAAGTCAAAATCATTTATTCAATTTAGGAGTCTACGACGCACTTATGAAGGTCAACTACAAATTTTAGTATTGAAATATTCTACATTGTACTGCCACGTTCAGCAAATAAATTGTACAGAGCCACTGCAATAAGAACGGATTATTATAATATATATATATATATATATATATATATATATATATATATATGTATATATATATATATATATATATATATATATATATATGTATATATATATATATATATAATTATTTATGTATTTGATGGTAAATATTATTATAAATGTTTATTTATTAACTTAAACGATATCGCGTAAGCCTTTAAATTTTTTAAATTATTTTTAATAATGTATCATGATTTATTACTTCTAACTCGACTACATTTTATAAAACTGTATGACTTGTGATCATGAATTTTTATACAATAATGCTTACATATTTGAATCTGAGAGAAGAAAATATAATTGATTACTAGTAAGACACGAACCCGTAACTATAGGTACCTGTAGTAGTGAGTTCATATCCCACTCCTAGTAATTTATTTCCCATCTAAGATATTTTTTATATTCACGTTAAACATGCATAAATGTGCTCTTCCTTTTTTTTATACTTAATTTCCTAAATTATTTCTTTCAATAGTTTCAATACCTTAGTTTAATGTGTAAAATAAAGAGTGACTTGGTCTTGAAGTAGATTATAAGATTATTTTATCTGTAGGTTAAATATTTAAAAATAAAAATTACTCAAAAAAAAATAGCAGATAAGGTTAGTTTGCTTAATTAAGCTCAATGGGAAACTTAAGGTATGTGCATTTTTCATTTTAATTTTAGCCCATATGTATTGCTCATTTTGTAAATCTTGTTTTTCTATTACGAGATCTACAATATAAAACTCCTATGAACTTCTGTTTTTCTGGTACTTTGAGTTTATTAAATAAATAAATCATACAACATTCAAAATTCTCATTCCCATGAACTTATGCTATCCTTGTAGTTTGAGAATTTATACATTGGTATTCATGCCATTGCGTGCTGTGGTGTTACGAAAACTTAAAATAAATGTCTTCCTTTTTTGCTAACGTACTTAATAAGCACGTTAACTATTATTAAATCAGGGCCATAAAACAATGTGTGGGATCAGAACGGAACGAAAAATAAGGATGGGATCAGAACGGAATTTTATTTTACAAATAAATAGTGTGGGATCCGTTTGTGGGATCAGACCGGAATACACCAATATCAATACCCTTGATGAGAACTTTCGTCTCATCCGGCTATATGCAAGCATGGGGATAGTGGTAAACTGCCTCCTTTTTTTTATTGCTTATAGGTAAGATCACAATCTCACATGGTGGTAAGTGATGAAGTGGTCGAACGTGTTAACAGGCTTAACCTAAAATTACTGGCTCTCAAGGAGAGCCACCAGAATGCACCATTAGGTGCTTGGCGACAGATTTTCTACTTGAGACGTCACTAGCCAGCCAGGCAGTTGCAAAATGCCCTACCACCATGCGGTGAAGCACAGGCCCACGGCGAGATTCAACCATGAATCTGCTGCGCGGCAGCCCATAGCCAATGCCTCTGAGCCATCACTGCCTCCTTTAGCATGTTTATAATAGTATGCCAGGGGTCAACCTCGCATTTCAGTTGACCATCTGCATTTGATTGCTATATGCTTTACAAATGTAAGTGGGACGATTGGATCCAGTAGCAAGTAATTTCAATAGGCTGGATGTTTGCTGTATTAGAAATGTCTTAATTTATGGTCCTACAACCCCAACATACTCGATCTTATTTTAATTCTCTGTGTATTTACACCACTGTTTAGCTCTCACATTTCCCATCATGTTCCTTGTTCTTATCCTCTGATGCTTGTATGTTTAAGCTGAAGCCTCATATGGGTTATGCTTTGGTTACAAATTTTAATAGCCAATTATCTCATCTGTTACTGTAACAAAGATATTTTACAAGTGATTTTCAACCAAATATTTTACATATCAGCAATATTATAAATGTTGTCATAATGAAATTTACAAAAATGCATTAAATCTTATCAATAATTCACAAATTATTAATTAAGGACCCATGGGGTCTGGCTTTACAGTACATATCTGAAATATATTTTCCATTTCTGCTATGATTACAACCAAAGTCAGTGAAATCTGCATCGAAGCTGCTGATTATATGATTCTTTCTCAGAGATCCTTTGATGGTACTAGGAGAGATTTTCTAAACATACACTAATCAGGTGAGATAGTGGTCAAAGGCTAACCTATCAGGCATAAAAAAAACATACTAATTGAGCAGTGGCAGTTTGAGAATTACTGTTGGACTTGAAATCTTTTGTGAAAACTTTCATCCAGATACATACAAACCTGATGTGGGTTTGGATAGTAATCATGCTAGAAAATTATATAAACAACATGATTATGAACCTACATTGTCCAATAGGAGAGCCATTTGTACCTAACACCTCGTAATATTTTTCTGTCCAATATGTCCATGGGAAATTATGGCCAAATAAATTTACCCTATCCCAAGAAAACATTTAATGTAAATGATGTTGTAAGATTTAGGCACAACATATTTCAAAATGCTTCAATGATGATGCAGGTTCATAAAATTTTTTGCACAGTCCAATTTGGATTCATCTGTCACTTTTCTTTAAGTTAATTGTAAGAAAGTTCTCATTGGTCTGCATAGTGCTCATCATAAGGTGGCGAAATTTAGGCAGTAAAATCATCCACTTTCAATTCTAGGTGTGTAAATACTATGGGTGCTACCCCACCTTATCCTTGGTGGACCAGACATACTGCCTAAAATATATAGTCATTTCCTCACCAAACAATGGTAGTATTTCTAGATGGTTAGTATTGATCTGGTTTTCACTGATTCTGTTTCTCATACCCATTGTTGAATTTCTATAAGTAGAATATTTGGTAATGGTAGTAAATAGAACATCAGTATAGCTGCTTTCAGCCGTTCAGCATGTAGTTGTTTGGTGTTTTTCTAACTTACAGGTACCAAACAACATATTGTTTCATAACCTCAAATATTGAGATTGATAATCAAATATGATTTGTATGTGCTTACTACCACAATACCTGAAAAATTCAAACGAGTGTATAAAATTTTATCATCAACAAATGTCAAAGTCATTTCTAATGTGTTTTTATTTTTTTAAACCTTTTATTTTCATGGTTTAGTTGCAACATTTTCTTTATAGGTTTTCAATGGCTCTATTCATAGGTTGTGAACGACTTGAGTGTGAAAAGTTGTCCAATTGTGCACTAACATAGGTCCTCAACATACCCCAGAAGTGTATTTATGAATCCGTGTTTTATTTATGAAATTTTATAATTGTAGTGCATGTGAGCAAAAGAATTATTTAAAACACAGATTCATCAATAGACAAGTACATACTGAGTAGGTATGTTAAAGGCTTATATTAAGAAATGTATCCTCAAAGTTGAGGTTGATCTTAAGATCGATCTCAACTTTGTGATGAATTCATTAAATAAGACTATGATTTCTTTAGATTCTGTCTGTTCTTTTCATTATGTAATTTCTACAAGGTGTCCAATAAAAAAAAGTGATCCAATAAGTTTTAAGACTTTTTCAATCACTACAATTAGCCATTGATATAATATGAATGAAATCACTTATAAAGAAACAACATATTTTTACTCATGAAGGAAAGCAAATTACTATTTGCTTTCCTTCATGAGTAAAAATATGTTGTTTGTTAGCCACTACTGTGGCTGACTATTTTAATTTAAATTTGTCAACCCATAATAGTAATGCTAGATTTTCCTTGAGTATTCTCAATAATTTCAATGTGTCATTGACAAGCCTACAAGAGCCCAAGGTTCTAGTTTGTTAAGTCTTGATAACTTTACTGTAAATTTTCAGTACAGTCATGGCAGTGTCTTTTCTAAAGCTATCAGATCATAACATCATATTGCTTTAATTTCCAACAATAAGTGTTGATATATGCAAGATCCTATTCTAAAGAAAATATAAAACACTCTAATTATCTTTTCTTAAAAGACTATAATAAGTAATTATTTGAAATTTGCAAAACTAATGACGCAAATTGTAAAATGAATAACCTCTTACAAGCAATTACATACTAAAAAAAAAGGTTACCTACTGAACAAAACATAAAATTTACAACTATAGGGATTGAGACATCAAAGCGAAGCAAAAAAAATATTTGGAAGATCTTCTAAGACAGGTTTTGAAATCAGCCAATAAGTTACAATATTCATAAAGAATAAACATGCCAAATAACAAAATTAAATAGTCAATGAGTAAGTCAAGAATATAGTTAATGTAAATTCTAATTTTAAATTTATTAAAAATGGCAATGAAAATAGTTGCTAACTTATTTAATTATTTCATTTTAAATATTGCTCATAATCTGATAAACATACAGAGGTTAATATAGATCAATGTTCTAATTATCTAAATAAAACGAAATAACCTTAAACAAATATAAAATTTGACTTTATTAGTATCAATGAATTATGTTAAATATATTTAATGATATGAAAAGCAAGAAATCATTGGGTTTATATGAACTTAATTCAAAAATATTTTAAGAAATTATTTATTATCGAAACTTCTTTGTAATGTCATACACAGTTGCTTTGAAGAAGGATTTTTACTGATTCACTTTACAAAAATATGATATTGAAGATTTGGAAAAATAATGGACCACTGATAAAGGGAATAAAGAATTTAATCTAATAATATGTCTTTCTTAAAATAATTTGGTATCCATATTCTAATAAAAGAAGCATATAGGTTTTCTAGATTTAAAAAAAATATATTTTGTTATTACTTTGAAATGTCTTACTTATCACATAATATAGAATTGAATTGGCCTTCCACTTGAAAGTATATTTAATAATGACACCTAGGTTCATTAGGAATTTTATTGCTAGCAATGGGACACCACTAATTGTGCATGCATTTTTGGGTACTTTTTGCCTTTGTGTAGAACTACATTTAATGAAAGCAGCCAGTCTTGAGTCCACTGTACAATGCAATCCAGGTCTTGTTATATGATGTGAGTAATCAGTGAGTTTCCTATCATTTTAGTGTCATCGGCAAACATGGAGAAGTCAGGTTTAGCAACATTCTTTAAGTCAATGACAAATATTCCAAACTGGATTGGTCTTAGCATTGTTCTATGTGGTACCCCACTGTACGCATTGTTAGCTTCACTTCACCCGTTTTTTTTTTCTTAGGTAGTATGATATCCTTTGGGAGTATCTGTCCACGGATTCTAAAAAGTTCCTATTTAGCTATATCTTATAATAGGGACGTAAACAAAAGTCTTTCAAGTCCAAGTATATAGTATCAGTGGGGACATGTTCATTTCAGTTTTATCAAGACAAATAAGATTTGTGATTGTGAATCTCTTAGGTACCAACACATGTTCATCAATAATTATGTATCAGTACTGATAAATTGTTTTAGCTGTGCTGCTATAATTATTTTCAAGGTTTTGCAAGCTAAACTTGTGAATCTAATTGACCGGTAATTCTTCTTACTGCTTTTAACTTATAAACTTCTTGTATATTGGAATAACATTTGCTTCCTTTCATTGCTTTGGCAGTGTTTCTTGATATATTACTTGATTTAGAGATATATTAATTATCTCTGCTAGCTGGTCACTGAGCACTAACTGCACTAAAGAAGGAAAAAGTAAAATATAAATGAAGGTAGTGTCACTAAAGGTTTTTAAAGTTTGATGCACCATATCGGGTGATATTAAAACAGTTTCTATCACTTTTTCAACTTGTGGTATTTGAATAGTCGAAATTGAGGAGTTTGGCGGTTCTGTAACAAATGATTACTGAAATTGTTGCGTGAACAATGTGGCTACTGCAAGCTACTGAACACCAAAAACAAAACATTCTAGGTGTGCGTGAAAAAAAAAACAAGCTGGATTGGTGAAACAATTTTACAAGTGAGCTATTATGGGCTTGCAGGTACAGATATATGAGGGTTTTAATCCCATTGTGGTTCAAACTGTTTCCTTTCATAATTTTGTCTTAGGTTTTCGCGATTACTACACATAGTAATGGTTTGTTAGTTTTCCTTTCATTGTGGTTTTGTAAATACTTCATAAAATAAAAATGTATAATTAATTAAGGAATCCATTTGCTTCTTTCAGGCTCAAAGAAGTAGCAGAGCGTTGGAACAGATATGGGACAGGGCCTGGGTCTTCTGCGCTCAGCGCACTGCGGGGTGTGCGGGCCGTAGCCGCAGGACCAGCTCATATCGCTTGTTTATTGGAAGATGGCACGATATGCCGCGCCGCTTTCTCCATTATTCCTGATAGACTTGACTTAAGCAAATCTGACGCTAGTAAGAATGGTGGAAATGGTGGAGGCGGCAGTGGCGGAGGGGGGACTAGCGGAGGAAATAAAGGCGGTGGAGGAGGTGGCTGTGGGTCCCGTCAACAACCTCGTACAAGAGCCAGGATAATGAGGAATTCTATACGCGCTGCACCCAGCTCACAAGGTGATCTAACTATACCTACTTTTTATTGTACAATATTTCTATCACACAGTTCATTATACATATTTTAGGATCTTATTTTAAAAACATGTGCATACATGTTTAATGTCTAAATAAATGCTTACCTATTTAATGTAGGTAATAAACTATTATTTAAATATTCAAACAAGGCATGCTTGTATAGTAAATAATTAGACTGAGTAGTAGTATTACTAAGTAAATAATTAGTGTATTGGAACAGGTCCCAATAGATAATGTGTTCCTACTAAAGATTGGAAATATGGGTCTAGTAAATTTTACAGCTGCCAACATGCATTCATCATCTCAGGGACAGAAGAGCCAGTCTGTACTAGCACATAGGATATTACTTTGAATATTTCAGTGGAAGCTTTGAAGAAACTGTCCTAGACAGTTGTTTACTTAACAATCCACATTATATATGGCTGGCTATAAAGCACCTAGCTATAGCTATAAAGCGCATGGTGCTGATGTAACCAAGTTGTGTTAAGACTGGAGGGAAGTCTCGAATTTTCATACAAAAAGAGAAAAGGTTTCTACCCCCCTAAACAATAACCGATTTTGATGATTTTTGGATATGTTATAGATGTTATCAATATCCAGGTGTGTAGGTTTTGATTTTTATCATTATATTAAAGGAATTTGAATTAATGGGTATTTAAACGTTTATCTCTAGTTTGTGAATTACATATAGGAGAAATAATGACAAATAAAGAAAACCTATAAACCTAGTTTATTTTGTCATTTATAAATTAATACCAAAATTTTTAGATTTGATTAATGTTCACTATAGGAGAAAACTTATCTCCTAGAACGAAAATTATGCTCAAATTCTAAGTCAAAACTAGAAGAAGCTGCAATTGTCCTTATCCCACAATTCTGTTCGGGCATTTAGCGGCGAGACAGCATCACTTTGTTATAATACCATTTTTTCTGTACGAGCTTCTCTTCCCGTTACTCTTAAGCATCTAATGGTGATTTCCTGCTTGCCATCTTCCACCACATCATCACTTACCATCAAGGTGAAATTGTGTCCAATAGCTAGTCAATAAGTCATAAAAATAATATTTCTGTATAAAGAAATTAAAATATATATATTTAGTTTAAATTTGTTATTCAACAATTTCAGTAACAGTAATGGTTTATGAGGACTATACATTTAACTAGATCTCATGGTACGGTACTGAGCCCTACCTTCCCAGGTATTACAATATATGTTTATATATGTTTTAATACACTTAGGGTCGACAAGTCGGGCCACCGGTGTAATAATCGGCGCTTCGGGATCGGGCCGGGTGGTGTCCGTTCCGGCGCCTTTCGTGCCCGAAGACTTGGTGACACAAGCGCAGGTGGTGCTGCAGGGGAAAAGCCGGAGCCTCATTATTAGGGAGCTGCAGGTATAAATACAAAATAAGTGTTGTAACATATAGGTTAAAGATATCTGAGGCTGTGTCTATCTTGGAATGTTATAATTTCTTTTTCACATTATACCATCACGGTAATAAAGTACAAATTTATTAGCTCAGCTTTGCATTGGTTGAACAGATTTTATGAAATTTAGTTCACACTGTCCCTAAGTTTTGGATTGTATCATACGATACTTTTCTGAGATGTGGACTGTTACTCCACTGTTTAGTTCCATTAGTGGATCCAGAATTTTCAAGTCATTTTGTAACCACTACATAATATGAGGGGAGCTACTAAGTTTTATTAATACTTTTGTCTTCACTGGTGTTACGAAGATAGTGGCCGTTTAACATCACTGAATTAATTAATTAAACTACAGTGGTTTGGAAGAGAGAGGCGAATTACTTAGCATTCCATGGATTCACCGTGCGGGTGCCGGGTCCATAGCGTTGCAGAGGAAGAGGCCCAAGTCGAGGTGCCTGGGACTTGAAACGCAGTGAGTAAGGTTAAGGGGCCCCTTTATGATGCATCAATGCTCCCTTTCACTGCTCGAGCCTCCTCTCCTGCCCAACCAAATTTGGTAAGATCCTACTAATGCCGCCTTGGTTACACGTTCTAGGATGGAAGTTACGGTTGTTCTTGACAAGCCAAGGTCTTTTAGTAGGTTGTATAGGGATTTTGCTGGTATACCCCTAGCTCCGACTTCTACAGCATATAAATTAACCACATAACCGTTTTTGATTAATTCATTAAAACTCCACTTCTTTATAAATAGAATCTTAGGGATACAGCATTTATCTCGAGCAATATTTATACAAATACATATTAAAATAATACAGCGTACGAATTTGGACGTAAATTTGGCGGTGAACAACTTGCTGTCCCGTGACGACGAGGAAGGCGAGGAACCAGAGGGTGGTGAAGGGGGCGATGGATATGTGCCAGAGGACCTCATCTCTCTTCTGGATGGAGGGTTCCACGCCGCACAGGCCGAGCACTCGGTCATCATCGATGCAGACACTATGTTCTCTGAGGACATCTTCGGGTACGCGGCTATCAGAAGGTATACCTGTCAAGCTATGCTCCTCCGCCTCAACTCTCTCTCCAGTAAGAACATTCCGATCTCTAGCACGCGCAAGCTTACGCAGTTTCCGTTTGTGATTGGGTGTTATGTTGTGTATCCGTTATGCATAGACTAGAGATGTAGATTGTGTTTATGTTTTTACTTTTTATATTGCACATCAGTGTTAGAGTTTTGAGCTCCCTAAACCATATATGGCGCTTTAGTGTTTTCTTTCAGTTGTTTAAATTATTAGGAGCTTAAAACACACTGAATTCTTGTTTACCTCTAGACTAGAGCTACAAATGGTTTTTTTATTTCAAAAATCAGTAAATGTGTAGCGATATCGCCATGAATAGATAGATAATATTCTAGGAGCATTAAGTATATTAAAATATAAATAGTGTATTGGAGCAATAAATCCTCTTATTATCTAGCAAAGCCTCTACTGACAAAAGGAAAGGGAAATTAAGGCAAAATAAATTCCTCAGTCCATTGTGATGTTGTTTTGAAGCAAAATAATTGTGCATTGCTATCTTTTCATGGCGAGATCTTTAGCTGCTTTGAATGGTCAGCTGTAACGTGTCGGGCAAGAAATGATTTTGTCACGATGTGTAGTCGCAGTGGTGGTGGTGGCGGCAGCAGTGGTGGCCGTGGCGGCGCTAGTCGCGATAGCAGTAATGCGTCGCAAGAGCGCCCAACGGAGTTCAGCCGCTGGCGGGAACGTCAATACTTTGGCCCACGCAGGTGGCTCGAGTCTGCGCTGCGTGACACATCCTGGGATAAAGAAGGAGGTGAGATCTATGGCTACACTTGCTTATTTTCTATTCTGTCCTCAACATTAAGAGTTTTTCAATCATACTTGTTTCAAGTAATGAGTTTCATATCTCTAACAGTCATCATCAGGTGATTATTAAATCATCGCATGACAAACATTTCTGCTTATGGCCAAACTATGCGCAATGAAAAAATAAATAAGATCTATAAAACAAATTGAATATCATTACTTTTTGCCTTAACTCATGCAAAGTATATTTTTTTCACTCCTTATACATTTAAATATCCTCTATAACTGCAAATTAATATTTTAATAGGTGAGAATAAAAACAAAAAAGATTCTGCAATGGCCGCTTCGCCTCTGTGGGTATCTGAAGAGCTGGAGTACTGGGACAGCAGTATTCGATTCACGTACATTGCTGCGACTCACAGCGAATTAGTAGCTATTTCAACGCAAGGCCAGCTTCACCAGTGGCGGTGGGCTGATGCTCATCCTTACCAAAGGAATGATGTAAGTGGCACAATTTTTCATATTGAAGAAAACGTTGTTGTATATCGCCATACACATACACGGGGCAAGGTATTGTAAAGATGGAAAAGAGAGAAAATATATCATGACATACAACAACATTACAAAATTAAAAAATATAATATTATAGACAATACATTATTTTGAAGCTGTTGCCAGATGTTAAGAATGAGTTCCAACTCAGCCAATGCTAGTCTAGATGACTTACCATATTGTGCAAAGTTGAATGTCATTCTACAATCAGTAAATATATTCAGTGGAAACGGTTACTGATTATCCCACACACTTGAAATGTGCAAAACAAATATAAATCAATAAAAAAACTATTCATAGAATAATTTGTTATATATACTTTTGTACAGTAACTAATTTTCTTTTCTGTGGCAAAACTACAAAGCTAACTCTCAATAACCTCTAACAGCTGACAGCTGAATCTAAGTTAAGTCTGTTAAAATAATTGTCAAAGGCTAACCTATTATAAAAATATTTTAGTGGAGGTTACATATAACTGAGTGTTGCATAAACAAATACTGAATGATGATGTGCTTACGCCTTGCCCTGCCCTGACACATTTTCTAATGATTACTCTTGACAACGTCCTGGGATACATTTATAATATTATGAGTTATTATAAGCTATATGTTATAAGATATCCATTGGTATAAATAAACAAGACTGGCCGCTTACTGTTTGTTTACTAGTTATTTTTGAAGCCGTGATGGCATTGGCTATGGACTGCCGCGAGCTCGAGCTCCACCGCATGGTGGAAGGGCATTTTGCGAATGCCCGCTTGGCTAGCGACCACCCTCATGTAGAAAATCTGTCGCTAAACATCTAACAGTGTATTTCGACAGCTGTCTTTGAGATCCAGTAATTCTATGATAAGAGCCTGTTAACACCTTCGACCACATCATCACTTACCATCAGGTGAAGTTGCATTCAAAGGTTTTATTATACTTATTTTCTTAATCACAATGTCGCAATATCATTCTAACTCCTACCATGGGAGAACCTGTGTTGTTATGTTTAAATAATCAAAAAAACAATGTCTTTACTTTTCAGCCGTCAGGATCTGGAAGCACTTACCATCCCCGCGCCAACTGGCTTGGCCTGACAATAGGTGAGCGTATCGTTAATGTGAGCGCAGCCGGCATTCGCGTATCAGTACTCACCGATACAGGACGTGTTGCTACATTCCTGGACGAATCTATTGGTAAGAATTAATTGCCCAGCATTTGTAGATTTCGTGTTTGATATATTAGTTATGATATTTAGTTGCACTTAATTTTAATCAGACTGTAATAGTGCACAGTCCAAAAATATAATAATACAGAGTATATGTCATTCAAGCTAACGTCATTATAAAATTGTAAAGTCTTACTACCAAGCTTCGTATCTATACAGTTGATGCGTGTAAAAGTATATTTAAATCTATAAACTTAGAGTATAAGTATTTGTTTATTTACAGCCCATGCACCAGGGGCATCTCGCTTGGAGCATCCATTGCAGACATTCTCGGAATTTGGTTCTGACAAAGCTATATCTCTTCATGTATGCTCGCTTTATACCGTCGCGAGGCTGGAATCTGGAGCTCTGTACTGGTGGTGAGTACTAAATTGTGAATAACCTTGTCAATCATACAGCCAAAATAAATTGAGATGCATTTGGAATGTACAGAGACAGCACTTACTTCAGCTTATTAGGAAAACTTGATCAAATGTTTGTGAAGGACACTCATAAATTATCTTGTAATGTATGGAGTGCACAAGTACTCATCATTCAAATATGCATTTCAACTATCCCATACATCAAATTCATAGATAAATAACTTGTTCTTCACATGGACATCCAACTGTAGAATATGGAACAGTCCTTAAATTCTTAAATACAGGAACTTTTTATTTAGTCCCTTAATAAAAATATAGTGTTGACTTATTTGTTGCGAATTGAAATATGATTATTGTGTTGTATGGAAAACAGTTTTGAACATCCCCTGTATCAGTCTACTACTGAACATAATATCCCCTCTTAAAGCACGCCATACAGCAGTCACTTAACAGTTCCTGAATTTTATTATCTTGGTTACTAATTACTGCAACCATAATTGTCATAGGGGTGTGTTGCCACTGGAGCAACGTGCCCGTCTTTGGGAGAAGCACCGTGCTCGCTCCCGCAAGCAACGTGGCCACTCCTCCACCACCCCGCAGGACTTGCAAGCGGGACACAGTGTCACTATGAAGAATGCACCCATGTACCAAACCGGAGCGATTGGTGAGAATTAAACTAAATAACCTAGTATTGCTATTTGCTTTTCATAGCACTTCAAACCAAGCTGCACTTGAAGCTTATGAGCAAACTTATTGAACTCATCACAGCTTTCCCCTTTATAACTCTGCTTCGTAGCGCTTTATCATCAACATTTCATAATAAAAAGCCTGAGGCCGATCTTAACAAATGATTTGACTATTTACTGGTTATTCTATTATCTTTCAATTGTCAAGGATTACTGGTACCATGGTACCTACAAACTAAAATAATCGCATTTAGCTTATAACTTTCTACATATAAAATAAAAGTTAACTGACATTGACACTAGGCGTGAGTATCCAATACAAGATTACTGTTTTCAGGTTTCAACATGTCGACTGGTGTGCCCAAAGTGGGCGTGCTTCAAAACGCTGCCTGGAATCTGTCGGACATGTGCCGCTTCAAATTACTACCGGCACCACAACCTGACCGTTCGGTATCGGACAAAGATAAAAGGGAGTTGCAGGTAGAAACTCGTCTTATTTTTCTTGTTACATAAAAAGGCTTTAATTAGTAAAAGTGTGTTTGGCAAAAGGATCAATATATATAATAAAATACCGCAAACCATTAAAGACGCAAAGAATATTGGCATATTTAAATTGCAATTAAAGGAGTTTCTTATTGATAAGGTTTATTATACTATTGATGAATTTCTCACAGATAAATTATAAATTAATGATTGACATGAGTAATATATTTTTGTAAGTAAATGAAATGACATGGTAATAATAATTTGTTAATTTTATCATATCATTGTAATATTAATTTAGATGAACCCAGTAATTTGCACGCCTTTAAGGTTTAAATGTAGAGTCACATATTATTTTAGTTAAGACCTGTACTGTAATCTACATTATGGCAAATAAATGATTTGAATTTGAATTTGTTGACATTAGTGTCCAAACACAAGACATTATAAATGTATCACACAACACATCTACAATTTTAAACAGATTGGTAAAGGGCAATACTCCGCTATAACTTGCGACATTAAAATATCTGGTGAAATCTGGGTACTTGCTTACCTTTTTGGGTGGGTATATCCAGGCGTGATTTCCCTTTGATGGAGTGTTTTTGCGTCTCCAATTCATATTGCATGGTGTATTTGACAGAATCAATCTCCATTGACTGTATCCTCGGTGAAAGCGTCGTCATCAAGCAGCAGTACTAAAGACGGCGGCAAAGATAGCAACAAAGACATGGCAGACCGGCTCGACATGCCGCCACCGCCCAGCCCCGCTTCTTCTACTTGTAGTGACACTAGCACTTCTCACAGTGAGTACACCTACTATATTTGTATGTTGTTCAATACCGCATTCATTTTTCGAGATTTATTTGTCAACCCCACTTGCATTCACTTGAGTTCATGTTACATTCAAGATTGATACCATTAGATTGATTTGCTATAAGTAAACATAAAATATCCATAATAATGATAGATCAAGGTTTATTTTATTTAAAGTTTCCAAAGGGAGATTTTATTGTGCATCATTTGTTTTAGAACGCGCAAAACGGGTAACCGTACGCGGTGAAGAAGGCTCATCCAATGACGGATCCAAACGCGACGAAGAAGAATGGCCCTTGAAAGAAGTCGTATTCCTTGAAGACGTTAAAAGCGTGCCTCTAGGACGCGTATTGAAAGTAGATGGAGCGTACGCGGCGGTTCGATTCCCTACGATTGGCAAGGACGGAAAAGAAGTGGTGCCCTCGTCGGCGGATGATTGGACGGCGTTGTTGCAAGATTGCAGACTCGTGAGGAAGGATGACTTGGTTGCTGTGAAGTGGGGCGCGGGAGGTGCTGCCGGGCCGCGCGGGCCTGATTGCTTGCAGCGCTTTCCTAGAAAGATTGCCTTGCCGGCTGAGGTTCAAGTCGTCACCATTGCTGTGAGTTATTTAGAATGATACGCATCTGAATATTTGTAGTTATAAAATAAAGGACTGATTTTCCAGATATTAATTGAATTAAGGCTGGCTGGACCGAAATGTTTATAGTGTTGTGTTCTGTATTAAAAACTTGGGCACAGGACAATAACCAACAACAGCAACAAGCAGCCTTTTTTTCTTAATAGCAGCATTCTGAACTTAATTTTGGGCGTTTTTTATCACTTGTAAAAGATAAAGTTTTTTTTTTTTTTGCCTGATGGTGATGTATGTCAATTGTCAATAGCAGTAGTACCAAATCATCTCTAATATCCCAAACAATGAAGTTCGTCATAGACCTCTATGCAAAACATTTAAAAAAAATATGTTTCCAGGTTGATAGTCGCGGCGTGCACGCTGTAGTGCGCCGGCCAGGCGGTACCCTCGCGTATGCCGTGTACGCGGTCGGAACAACCCGAGCTCTCACTGACAGCGTGTTCCCAACTGACAACACTGCGCTACTCGGACATTCTATGGGACAAGCCATACACTTGGTCACTGCCGCTGAGGTAAGTAGATAGAGATCTATGGGGCGGGAATAGCCTAGTCATTGACATTTCACTATTTGGACATTTTAAAAGACAAGTAGTTAATAGATTCAGGCGTTACTTTGCGAAAATCTATATTTAATAATAACAAATATTTTAAGAAAATATTAAATTCACATTTTTATAAAACACTTTATAAATATAGAAAATATATCTGATGACAATTCCGCCATTTCATATCTACAATTCGTGCCTCTCTTCGAGAAAAGGTTTCTCGATCGTGCGCTCGTAGAGTCAAGACCTCCTGAGGATGCTTCGTGTAGAAGTGAAACGCGTCGAAAACTCTTCCGGTTTGTCTGCGTACCGTTTGTGACGTCACGTTGGCTTAACAGGAAAATTGGGCAATTGTAACTTAAATTTTTTTTATTTTTTTTAAGTGTTTTATTAAAATATTAATGTAATGCTTTCTTAAAATATTTGTTATTATTAATTATACAAGTAATTTGTACAACCTAACAACAACCGTTGCGTAACTTTACACAACACTGTATAGTATGCTGCACAAGAAGTGTAGTCAGTCAGTATCACACTCTCATTGATAGTGTGGTACTGACTGACTATACTGTGGAACTCGGATATTCCAACCAAAAAGCATTTGGTTAGTTTATTTTTTGGATACAACATTTAATTGTATCTTTTAATAATGTATGTACGGTGATCTCCGTACATAAGTAAATGATATGCAGAGTGAGGGAATAAATGGTACTTTAATATCCCAAAATAAGCTTAATAGGGTTAACGGAATGGTTGGTGAATACACGCGGATGGTACGCTGTCCGAATGTGCACTGGTGCCGCGGTTTAGTAATTTTGGACTGAATGCGTAAACCTCTGAGTATTGCATTGTTAATAATATGCTGTTTGTACCTTTTTCACAATATGTTTAAAATTGCTGAGCTACTTAGTTTGATATCCATCCTCTTTTAGAAGGAAAATAAGTATTATATACTCCCTATCATTTGTAATATGAACACTTGTGTGCCACAAATGGGTATATAGACCAATTTTTTTTATTTACTTTAGGTTAATATTTTAAAATATGACACAGATGGATATTTTTAGTTTTATTACCATTTGAAAGACAGTAATAATTCCCAAAATTAAAAAAAAAACAGCCTTTTACAGCATTAAAAATTCGTATACTTTTTCTTCCCGCTCAGCGCGTTATAATTGGATTTCCATACAATTTATATGTCCTTCATGTTTGTACAACACAAATGAAGTGCTTTCTACCTGATTAAAAAAAAACAACTTTCTGTATAGACATAATATAAATAGAGAGAGTAATAGAGAGATGTGCGGAGTCGTCGCCGGGATTTAGACGCGTGAACTCACCTGATGAAGGGTGCTCGTCTCGCGCCGGCACAATGTAATTTTGAAGCAGTGATGGCTCGGTGGCATTGGCTATGGACTGCCGCGCAGCTGGTCCATGGTTTGAATTACGCAACGGGCTTGAGCTTCACCGCATGGTAGATTGCATATATCCGCCTGGCTAGCGACCCACCCTCAAGTAGAAAATCTATCGCCAAGCACCTAACGGTGTGTTCATGCAGCTGTCTTTGAGATTCAGTCATTCTAGGTTAAGCCTGTTAACACCTTCGACCACATCATCAATTACCATCAGGTGAGATTGTGGTCAAAGGTTCACTAGCTAAAGACTATCATCAATAAAAAAAAAGGAGACAACATTGCATATTATAAAAACTATACATCAACAGGATATAATATCCACCATTGAACAAAAGCCAATAAGCAATAAAAAAATATTTAAATTTTAGTAAATAATACGGGATAACTCACGTTAATAAGTCAGATAGCTCCGACTATAGTTTCAACCACATCCGGTTATATATAGTCGGAGCTATCTGACTTATTTACGTGAGTTATCCGGTGTTATTTACTAAAATGAGTGAAAACCACGTTAGTTTTTACAACAAAATATGTAAATGTTTGTACTTTGTGCGGTGTAGGGCAGCGAGCCAGTGGTGGTGATGCTGGACGGCAACAGTGCGGTGTACGCAGTGGCGCGCGACTGCGTGGGCATGGTGCGCGAGCCGCCGCCGCTGAACCTGCCGCCGGCGCGCGCCCTCGCCGCCCACGCGCTGCCGCTCACGCCGCACGGCGCCCACCACTCGCAACACACCGCGCTCAAGTCGCAGGTATACCATACAACCCAACCTATGTCTCCTTTACACTACACTTGTCACCTTGTCTTTTTTTTTCTAGGTTTTCGCGATTATTACACATAGTAATTAAAGAACTTTAAACGGTTTAAATCGCGTATATTTATCATTATATTTTTCACGACGTTTCAAACACTTTGCAGTGATCGTCAGTCACCCCGTGACCACGATCACTGCAAAGTGTTTGAAACGTCGGGACAAAAATAATGATAAATATACGCGATTTAAACCGTTTAAAGTTCTTTAATTACTACTTGTTACCTTGTTGGATTGCGGCCCCTCCCATCCCGTTCTCACACCGCGGACTACGGTGCACTACTTCCCGTCTGCAGTTCCCAGGGAACCCCCGCAATATTAGCTTTACGGAGCTTAGTGGACATAAAACCATTACAAAGATGTATCAGTACAAAATCACAAATATTCAATAGGAAAAATTTAAGTCATGTGCGGGATTCGAACCCGCGTCCATCCACTCCTTGAGCCGGAGTATGCTCTAACCAATTGAGCTAACATGACATGACGTCATGACTCGAATCTTTCGTATCCTTCTTTAACCATCGTATTGGGATGGATTGTAATGTAATCCGCATAGCAGGCGTTATTGCAAACCTAACAATATTAAAAGATGTATCAGTCATCGGATAACATATTTGTGCAATGCGAAATCATAACAATATGCCATCATACTCCGATAACAACTCTATTGGAGTTTCTGGGAATCGTTTTATTAACATCAACAAATGAATCATGTCTCATAAAATAATATATAGTTTTATTTCTTTTGGGGCATCTCTCCCTAGTTTATCCTACCATCGTATATGTGAAAAAAAAACACCTAAATCCATGTATATAAAAAAATAAATCATATGTTTAACAGCAACCAGTTATCAGAGTAGCTGATAAATATATAATACTAAGTATTAAATCGTGGCGTACGATGACGTATGCATCAGCAAAACAATAAAACCCCTCCTTAATGTTCCAGGCTGTGATCAGCAGTAGACGATCTGGCTGATACAGTACATACAATAATATTGTTTATTAATTCTATTTCTTTTGAACAGGTTGCACTTATTATAATGGTACCGGAGCCGCAGCTAATGATGCCGCGTGTGTTGCGCTGCGACCTCGAAGGTATACGACAGGTGTTGCACCAGCTGGAAGCTGACACAACCAGTAAGTTGTATATGTTACGTTCTTTATCAATATCCGTATTAATGACAAAATAAAAAAAATGTTGCTTCATTACTTGGTATCCACGAATTTTAAGCGCTCGTAGCGAAGTTTGCTTAGCTGTTCTTAACCGATCAGCAGTTAAGTAACGTTTGCCGCGGTCATGAGTTGGATGGGTCACCGCAAGTGACATTACTACTGAGCTCTACCGTGCTTCGGAGGGCACGTAAAGCCGTCGGTCCCGGTTGTCGTCTTAGGATGGCAGTCGTTATAGCATGGTGGTAGGGCATTTCGCGAATGCCCGCCTGGCTAGCTACCACCCTCAAGTAGAAAATCTGTCGCCAAGCACCTAACAGTGTTCTGGCAGCTATCCTTGAGAGCCAGTAATTCTAGGTTAGCCTGAACAACATCTCGACCACATCATCACTTACCATCAGGTGAGGTGGTGGTCAGAGGCTAACCTATCAAGCATAAAAAAAAATGTTTTAATGTAGTTACAATATTGTAATATTGTTTCCGTTTCAGAGCTACAAATCTTATCCATACTGCAGGAGCGTTGCGATGGCAACAGAAATATACTCCATGCCTGTGTACACATGTGTGCACCAACATCCAATAAAGAGCCTGACTTAGGTATGTAAATTTCTTTTTAACCGACTTAAAAAATAAAGAGAGGTTCTTAATTCATCCGTGTTTTTTTTTTATTTATTTGTTACCTTAAATCTTTTGACCGGGTGAACAAATTTAGATAGTTATTTTTTATTTGAAAGCTGATGATTGTCGATTGGTCCCATATAAATTTCATCAAAATCGGTCAAGCCGTTTTTGAGTTACACTCCAATAACTGAAAAATGTTTTCCTATCTTGATGATATAGCCGTTGACAGTGAATGACAATCGATCCCGTAAGTAACAAGGGTAACTAAAGAGTGAAAAAGTTTTTTTTACTTAAAAATGGAACCGACTTCAACACTCAACAGTGTGAAATAACTTGTTGAAGTCGGTACCATGGTAGTTCAAAAGTACCTTTAATCACAATATTGTGCGCATGGACTTCAACAAGTTATTTCACACCTTTAAGTGTTAAAGTCGGTTCCAGTTTGAGGTAAAAAAAATATCTAATATTGATTTTCGACCAGTGCGAGAAATGTAGAAACCCAATCTCAATTACGTTTAATTATTTATATTTCACGCAACATGTGAAAATCCGTTAAAGATTAATTTAATAAAAAATATTCTGAATTACAAAGCTAACAACAACAATGTTTAGTAGAAAATGCTTCGTCTCAAAACGCGACCAGTGGCGGTGCAGGCGCTGGCGGCGGAGGTGCCGAAGAGGCCGTCCCCGCCATATCCTGGCCGCCGGAGAACTTCGAGACTTCCGGTGATGAGGACAGCCTCATGGGACTCACTAATAATGGGTACGTTTCTGAAACTGTTTGTTTGGCATTTCTGTATATTCTATAAAATTAAGATAGGTTATCCAAATTTCAATCCTAAATTATTCTTGAGGATGTTGGCGTTTCGTCTTCCACACTAGACATTTTTTTGTACTCTAAAAATATAGAGCAAAAAAAGGTTTGACCACGAACAAACGACAGGTTGCTTTTGTAAAAGAAGGATCATCTACCAAATCGAAATCCAAGCCTTACTCCATCTTAGGCGTAGCTCCCGGTTGGACTCTCTTGATGGACACGTATGAAAAACATTACAAAATTCCTGAGGATGTTGGTGTTTCGTCATCCAGACCAGACATATTTTTATACTCAAAAAATCTAAAACGTACGTTTATAACGTACTTTTATAACTTACTGTGCCGTGGGAAACAAACTTACCTAAAGACCACACAATAAAAACAAATGACCAAACAAATTAATTAACCACAAACGGCTGTGGTTAATCTATATGCTGTAGAAGTTGGAGCAAGGGGTATACCAGCAAAATCCCTATATAACCTACTTAAAGACCTTGGCCTGTCAAGAACAACCGTAACTTCCATCCTAGAACGTGTATCTAAGGCGGCATTATTAGGATCCTACCAAATTTGGTTAGGCAGGGGAGGAGGCTCGAGCGGTGAAGGGGAGCATTGATGCAACATAAAGGGGCCCCTTAACCCTAATCCTGGGTTGCAAGTCCCACCTGTCTTCTATTCTGGCCTCTTCCTATTCAACGCTATGGACCCGGCACCCGCACGGTGAATCCATGAAATGCTAAGAAATTTATCTCTAAATATTTGTTATTACCATAGACTATAGAGTATGCATTTGTATCAAATATGTATTGTTGACTTTCTAACTTGCATAACTATGTCCAATACATGCGTAAAAATATGATTTTTGCTGAAACTGTGTCTAAAAAAGTTCAGCAGCAGATGTACCTGCATTTATGAATAAAGGTGGTTATTATAATGATCTATGCACAAGGGCTCTTATTCTCAAATGTTGGTAATGGAGTTGCGTTATAAAATACGTCTATCGCTCTTACCATAGAAGGAAATCTGTTGGTCCTTAGCATCAAATAGCAAATCTTTGTGACTATGTTATTGTGACGGAACAAGCTCGAGGCCCACCTGATGTTAAGCGGACTATAACGTCTGCCTATAACAGGTGAATTTCGTCACAAGTCACGAATTGCACTGCGCCCGTCACCTTGAGACATAGTTCTTAAGTCTCATGTGCCTGTAATTTCACTGGCTCTCAAGTACTGCTGTCGGAACACACCGTTAGGTGCTTGGCGACAGATTTTCTACTTGAGGGTGGTAGCTAGCCAGGCGAGCAATCGCAAAATGCCATTCCACCATGCGGTGAAGCTCAAGCCCGCGGCGGGATTCGAACCATGGACCTGCTGCGCGGCAGTCCATAGCCAATGCCACTGAACCATCACTGCTTCAAAATTATTTGATGTTTTCATCATCATTCTCATCAGCCAGAAGACATCCACCGTTGAACAAAGGCCTCCCCCATAGAGCGCCACCAAGAACGGCTATTAGCCGCTGGTAACCATTGGCCACCCGCGACTTTCACGATGTCGTCAGTCCACCTAGTATTTGATGTATTGCTCTAGTGTATTGTTCTATGTTTACCGGTTTACTAAGATGTGTATGTGAGCGCGAGGAATGTAGAATGTAACAAACA
Source organism: Plagodis pulveraria (assembly GCA_963890685.1). Lineage (NCBI taxonomy): Eukaryota > Metazoa > Arthropoda > Insecta > Lepidoptera > Geometridae > Plagodis > Plagodis pulveraria. The sequence goes on from OY982950.1 coordinate 12,587,394, forward strand.
TATTGGTGTATTTGGGGTGCTCTTAATGTCTAAAATGAGTTAGAAGTATATACTACTCTATAAATATCTCAAGGCAAACAGATAAATAAACATACCTATGACAATACATACAATTATTTTTCTAAACAATTATTTTGGTGTGCACTAGCAACTCTGCCAGCCAGAATACTTTACAAAAAGGTCGAAGTATGTTATTTATCAATTTATATTTTTTACCCAAGAAGTTTAGAAGAAATAAAGTAAGGAAATGTTCACAGACATACACGGAGCCCTTTTTAAAATCTGAATATCTTTGTTAAGATCTGGTCAAGCAAGCAAATAAATACCCTTGACATTTGGAAAAGCAATTTTTGTCCTAATTCCAAAAAAAGATAAAGTAACTCATTCAAAAGATACTAGACTGACGTACTTACTTATTTATCAATGTGCTTACCTCCCCTGAGTGAATTGTAACTTCCCTCATGTGGAAAGTTGAATTTCCCTCGCATTTTGTATTAAATATTACGTACATTCCGGTATGAGTTATAAACGTGTATATTTTTCCTACATCCATTATCGAAGACATCTAACTATGACTTTGTACTAAGTGCACGAACTTAATATTTTTCACTGCAACACTTCTTTCTTTGTATATTATTTGGAGATTTATACTAAGAAAGTGAAGTGGGTTGCGCTCGTAAATTTGGTACAAAGGAATATGTAGTCTCTTCCTTGAATGTCGCCTCTACTTCTTTCAGGAAACTGTCTAACAGTGGATTAAATAGTGGCGGTTCGGTGAGCGCGGATCCGGCGGAAAGGCGCGCCAACGCTCTTGCGTCGTTGCGGGCGCTCTGCGAGAGTCCAGTGCTGCAGCCGTTCCTCATGCAGCTACTGACTGCCAAGTAAGTCTATATATTGTATCAAAACTTTCGTCGAACTGAAATATTATCAATGAAAATATAAAAAAATATATAGTTAAAATTATTAGTTATATATTATTAATTTAATAAGTTCTTTAATAAATTAAATAAAAAAGGAAGATAGGTTACACTCTAATGTCACGAAAATTTAACACAAGCCTAAAACGCACGTACAAAATATAATTTTGGCTAACCTCGAGGTTGCGTTGCAAGATTAGGTCAAGTACATCATGATGATTATTCATGATCTAATGATACAACTGCCCGTGCGGTGCCAGTCTAGAATGTCACCCCCTCATCTCTTCCCGTGGGTGTCGTAAAGGCGACTAAGGGAATAAATACCGGAAGGTGGGCAGCAGCGCCTTCCGAGAACTTTACAACTATAACTGCGATCCCCAAGACGCCTGCCAAGCTTGAGGATTATGGCAAAACCCTCCATATGATAAGCACAAACACAATTCGCAAATCTCATATATATCTCCCACATCTCGTAGCCCGGCGCCCTTGTACGTCTTGGTCGAGGACTCATTAAAGCGGTCTGCCTATGGATAAATTGAGATACCATTTATAATCACAAAAAATGTTGGTTATAATTATTACCCACAGCCATAAGTGTGCTTCTAAAATGAAGTTCAATGACCCGTTTGATTTTCAACGAAAATGTTTTATGCAGGGATGGAATGGGCCAGACTCCTCTAATGGCAGCCGTGTCTGAGCGAGCGTACCGCGCTGCTCTAGTGATCCTGGACGCGATCCGGTCGTGTCCCGATACAGATGATACGACGCGCGCGGCAGCCATCTTCCCGCCCAACGCGCATCCTGACCATTCGCCGCTTCTGGTACTGTGCTGCAACGACACCTGCAGCTTCACCTGGACCGGACAGGAGCATATCAATCAGGTATCGATTTCATATACAAATATGAACTCGTACTTACACTTTAGATTACATTTAATGAAGTTTATCTGCGTCTAATTTATTAGGTTTCTTATATCAGCCATATATAGCTTAGCAAACGCACATATGTAGTTAGAATATTTTGATAATAAAAGGCTTATATCCTTTTAGTATTAATGTCTTTGTAAATTGCACACAAAAGTTTACGTTAATAATTGGTTATCCAATCAATTTACACAGTGATGTCATGTTTTGACCGGCATGCTAACCAGCAGGCCATTTAGTCTGATTGTTAGATATGTCTTTTTTCTGATTGACACATAATCATTTTATTTTTACATATAATAGGTATGTCACATATTAGTTCAATAGGCCTCAGATTTGTTTCTAATAAAAGCTAACAGAGTGTAAACTATGATTTTAGACTGCATATTGTCTATCGGAAATTGATTGCTACCAAGTTAAATAATCGAAGGGTTGATACCATTGCAATAGCAATGATAAACTTGTACTAATACTCATTATTTTTTTCTTTAGGATATCTTCGAATGCAAGACTTGTGGGTTAACAGGATCTTTATGCTGCTGCACCGAGTGTGCTAAGGTAATTAATCGTCTATAAATCTTCGCAAAATCTAAGTAATCTTCTTGTTTCATGGAGCACAATATTCACAATATTTACACATTGTAGGTATGCCACAAAGGGCACGATTGCAAGCTCAAACGAACCTCTCCTACCGCTTACTGCGACTGCTGGGAGAAATGCCGGTGCAAAGCACTCGTCGGAGGAAACTGGACCGCTCGCTGTGACCTTCTCGCTAGACTTGCTAAAGATACGCATTTAGCTACACACTTTAATTCAAGGTACAGACTAATCAAATCATCCTTTTTGTTTGGTGTAATTACAATTCAATAGACATCTATAACAAACATGTAGTGAGAGGAATGATATCTTGCCAGTATTACAGTCTAGTTGTTCAATAAAATCTACAGATTTAAATCTGTAGTAGTAGTCTTCCTGTGATTTTACTAACTTTATACTTTAAACCATTGATTTAATTGGGTCTCAATGTTCTTTATTTTTATAGTTGCCGGTGTTGGATTAATTCTACAGTGATTGGTTATTAAGACATTTCCTTTTGCAGAGTCGGTCCTTACGACTCCTAGTTGTATTGAAGAAGAAGGGTAGCCATTCTTATTTAGCAGCATTATTCCGTATCTTTCTCTCTATAAAAAACAAGATTACAGTCATAAAATTTCATAAGTTTCGTGTCTATGTAACAAATTATATCAAACCCTATTTTATTTTTAATATTATGTAGATACCATGTGATGCACAACCCTTAATATTTTTTTTTCATCTTTTTTATATGAATTTATTTTAAGAAAATCCCTTAAGTTACAAAAATATTGCATAGTTCTGTTTAAATGATGACGCAACCTTATAATTGTAATATTGTTATGTTTGCAATAACGCTTGCTATGCGGATTACATTACAAAATTACAAATATATGAGAGGAAAAATTTAAGTCATGTGCGGGATTCGAACCCGTGTCCATCCACCCCTTTAGCCGGGGTATGCTCTTAACTAACCAATTGAGCTAACATGACAATGACGCCATAACTCAAAATTTCCTATCGTTCTTTAACCATCGTATTGGGATGAAGCGACATCTAAAGTACAACGTAAGTTGTACTATTGATTTGTAAACAAGACCAATTTTGCAATTGGTTTTACATTTGTTAATGATGACGCAACCTTATAATTTTAATATTGTTATGTTTGCAATAACGCCGCTATGCGGATTACATTACAAAATTGCAAATATACCAGAGGAATATAATATAGTACAACTTACGTTGTACTACAGTTGTCGCCCATCCCAATACGATGGTTAAAGAACGATAGGAAAAAATTTAGTTATAACGTCATTGTCATGTTAGCTCAATTGGTTAGAGCATATCCCGGATAAAGGAGTGGATAGACGAGAGTTCGAATCCCGCACATGACTAAAAAAAATCCTCTAGTATATTTGTAATTTTGTAATGTAATCCACATAGCAGGCGTTATTGCAAACATAACAATATTAAAACAAAAGTAGAGTTTACCAAATGCGTTTATTCGTTTATGTATATATCTGTAGGTATTCTGTAAAAAATAAGGTAGAGGAAAAATAAAAAAAGTGTTGCTATAGTACGTAAAAGGTCTTGCGATAGTTTTACACTACTATGACGTTGAATTACTATGTAATCCATGAAAATTTGTATGTTCTTAATATGATAACCCAGATTGATTTAAGTAATACGTTGCAGTTGTATAATTTTGTGTGTCATTTCGTCAGGGGCGAGTCGATCCTGCTGTTCCTAGTGCAGACTGTGGGGCGGCAGGCTGTGGAACAGCGACAGTTCCGCGCGGGCGGAGGGCGGGGCCGGGGACCGAGGAAGCAGCCCGGTTCCGATGCTGAGGTGGACGCGCCTGACCATGATCTGGAACCACCACGGTTTGCGAGGCGAGCTTTACTTTACCTACTGAGTAAGTAAATTATATTGGGTATATGTGTACTGCGTGGTTCCTAATTAGAGCACAGAATAAAAACGATCACTCCGCAAAGCCATTCCAGTTAATAAGCGACTCTAGTTCTGAAGCAATAAAGTCCACTTCAGCTTGTAAAGCTCGGAGTACCTAATACATATAATCACCTATAAGGCGTCTCTCTTTCTATAGCATATTTCTGATCTTTTCTGACGCGACACGCACCGTAGAACATTCCTTTCCGGACGGATACGCCGATTTACCTGTATCTTTGTACCCAAAGAGTAGAGCCAGACATGTTTATAGGAACAAAATTGTTTACACCTCAAAAGCTCGGAAGAGTGTTGTTTTTCATTCGAAATCTGCGTGGAAAATTGTTTATGTCTGCTAGCATAGAAGAGTTTTGAAAAAAAAAACTCAAAGAAATGTTATTCAAGCTCCAGCAAAAAGAATGTTGTTTTTGGTTCAATCCTAGATTCCTTTGCTTCCTCATGTTTCAATAAAATTACTTGTGCCAAATAACAACTTCGCAGCCTTGCAAAACAAATAAATTTTTTTTTTTTTTTTTTTTTTATTCATAATAGGTTCGCGTTTGACCACACCCTGCCTGATGTTAAGCATTGATGTGGTCTAAGATGGAGCACGCTTACCTAGAAGAAACCTATTTACTCTCGATTTGAAGACACCCATGTTGTATCCATCGGGAAAAACTGACGACGGTAAGGAGTTCCACTCCTTCGCAGTACGCACGAGAAAAGTGGAAGCGAAGCGCTTCGTACGAGTCCTGGGAATATCAACCATGTACGGATGGCGCCTCTCCGTTTGTCTGGACGTCCGATGGAAAAAGGGGGAGGGCAGAACCAAGTCGTGCAGTTCTTGTGCACATTCTCCGAAATGTATCCGGTAAAAGACCGATAGACAAGCGACTTTACGGCGGTGCTCGAGGCTTTGCAGCCGAGACTCCCCTAGAAAGTCGCTGCCTATTAACCTCTTGGCGCGTCTCTCAATCGACTCAAGTGCCTCAAGTTGGTATTTGGCAGAGCCATCCCAGAGGTGAGAGCAGTACTCAACACAGGACCTTACTCGCGCTTTGTACAAAGTAAGCATTTGTTCCGCTGTGAAGTACCGTCTCACCTTTGAGAGGATGCCAAGTTTTTTAGCGGCTAACTCAGCCTTTGACTCGATATACGAGCCAAAGTTTAGAGTCGACGATATAGTAACACCAAGAAGGTCCAGGTGGTCTGTGACCGGCACGGATACATCTCGGAATGTTGGAGACAGTTGGAATGGTCTCCTTTTGGCGGAAAACAGACACGCCTGGGTCTTGTTGGCATTGAACTTGACCAGGTTGGCATCGCCTCAATCGGAGACTGCCTTAAGGGACAAGTTCAATCGCTCGACCATAGCTTCTCTGAGACTCCGGATCTCCGGCTCACTGGCTCGCGCGGTAGAAATATAGCTCTCTACAACCGTGCTGTCGTCTGCATACCCAAAGGTACCGGGCTTTAGCAGATCGTTGATATGCAGCAGGAAGAGCGTCGCAGAGAGCACTGACCCCTGGGGAACGCCGGCATTAATACCCATTTGATCAGACGAGCAGCCGTCCACGACTACTCGTAATGATCGATCCCTCAGGAAGTCCGATATCCACGCACAAAACCCGGTAGGCAGGCCGTATGCGGGAAGCTTGCTAATAAGGCCGTCATGCCAAACCCTGTCAAAGGCCTTAGAGATGTCCAGGGAAACGGCAAGCGCTTCCCCTTGTTTCTCAATGGCCTCGCTCCAGATATAAGTGGCATACGCTAGAAGATCCCCAGTAGACCGATTTCGGCGGAACCCGTATTGATGGTCACTGAGGAGGTCATTCGCTTCTAGGTATGCCAGGAGCCGGCTGTTGAGAATGCGCTCCATACTCTTACAGAGTATAGACGTAACAGATATGGGTCTGTAGTTGGCAGGGTCGGTACGACTACCTTTTTTAGGCACGGGTTGCACATTAGCAAGCTTCCATGATTTGGGCACTGTACCAGTCTCAAGAGATAGCCTAAAGAGGCGTGTCAGGACAGGCGACAACTCAGGCGCACAAGTTTTTAAAACAATTGCAGATATACCATCAGGACCACTGGCTTTATTCACGTCCAGATTGCGTAGTGTATTACGAACTTCCTTTTGGCGAATGCGTATGTCATTCATGACAGCTTCGCTTCGTGGTAGAATTGGAGGAGTCGCGATACCAGCATCAAGACGTGAAGACTCCGCAAACAGGGAAGCAAACAGGTTTGCTTTCTCTGCAGCGGTGTGAGCCAGCGTTCCATCAGGATTCTGCAGTGGAGGCAGTGAGGGGCGGCAGAAGTTCGATTCAACCGCTTTAGCTAGGGACCAAAACGCTTTACTACCCGTGGGGTACGAAGCAAGCTTGTTCCCTATTCGGCCAATGTGGTCAAAACGAGCCTTCTGTAAGACCTTTTTACTGGATTTGGCAGCCTTGTTAAAAGCTCTCTTCTTTAGGTGTATATCCTTGGCCTTATGCTTACGAGCATCAACCCAGGCTAGGTATGCCTGATGTTTTAACGCCTCAGCGCGTCCACATTCAGGACCGAACCATGGGCGAGCTTTGCCGGACAATGGTACGTCAGAGAATGGAATGAAGTATTCCATTGCTAAACGCAACACATCGGACACGGCATTTGCACATGCGGTAGGATCACCAGAAGAGAAGCACACAGACTGCCAAGGATAAGATGCAAGGAAAGAACGCATCTCATCCCAATCTGCTGATTTGTATCGCCACATCCGCCGAGTGCCTCGAGGACTGGGATCGGGCGGGGAGTAGACGGATACAGATTTCACCAGACAATGGTCGGACTTACCTAACGGTGAACAAACCGACACCGAGTAGCGGTCTGGATCAGTTGTCAGCAGAAGGTCCAGGCAATAGGCCGTGTGAGACTCAACATCGGGTACCCTCGTGGCTCCTTGGACCAGCTGGGTGAGATTTAACGCTAACGCAAGTTTTCGCGTCTCTCTACCGGCATGGTCGGTGTCCTGGTATGGGTGTAGCCAATCCTGGTGATGGCCATTAAAATCCCCCAGAAACACCAGTTGGGCAGTAGGGTACTTCTGTTGAGCTACGTCCGCCACCTCACTGAGGTATTCGGTGAGCCTGGTTGTCCCCTGATTTCCACTATGTGAGCGGTAAACACAAGCGTAGAGAATTTTCTCAATACCTGTGTCCACCAACGCCCAAAGTACAGAGAACATGGGGTCTTCAAATTTTCGGAGACGCCGAATGCAGATGTCATCCCGGGCATATACACATACACCCGCGTGCGATTTGAAGTTGGACTCCAGGTTGTACCCTGGGTATGTAAGGTACGACACGTCGGATGGACAACCAATCTGCGTCTCCGTGAGAAACAGGAGGTGAGGTTTTTCTGTCTCCAGGTGGTAATGGACAGGGACGAGATTAGAGTGCAAGCCTCTTATGTTGCAGAAGTGCACTTTCAGTGAGAGGGAGTGCAGCCGCTGTTTAAACTTTCTCTCATTTTTGTTTCTCTTCATGTTTTGGGAGTAAAAAAAAGGTTGAAAGCCGGCAGTAGAACGAGGCATTACGTCCAGTAGACCCCGCGAAACACAACGAAACAGCACACATCGAAGGGGGACTAGTCTGGAGACTGCGGGGACGCCCGAGCCCCCCCAGAGATGTCCATCTCGTCCTCTCACCCGGTTGCCGACCGGCGTGATGGCGCATCTCTGGGATTTTTCACAGTTGGCGGGACAGCCTTTCATGAGTGGCTAAGTCACAATTGGGTCCCCTACTGACTGCGGTCGGCCAGCGGTGCACCGTGCCTCGGATCCCGCTACCCTCCGCGACTAGTCGCCCAATGCGGCCGAACGATGTGCTTCTTATTCAGGCTACTTGGGATGCTACTGTTCTGACCCGACTTTCATACGGCGTCACTGGACATCGCGCCGGAACACGACTAGGTCGTTTGGCGGCGTGGCTTTGTCCAGTGGGTGGTCACTAGCCTCGGCCGAAGCCTACCACCAGTTTGTCATCTGATTAGCACCACCCGGGGACCACGTGTAGGGAATCGCTATAGGGTACTCTCCTACGGACGCGGACGACTCAGCCCCCAAAAACTATTTCAACTCAACTGCACAGTTAGTCATTCCAAACTTGTTTGTGTAGTATTGTACCCAAAATATTGGAGCTTTATTATCGGGGGCAGATCTAGCTTTGAACTAAAGAGGTTGTCAAAAGTGATTTCCCTTTACCAATATAGCCCTTGATCAAAGTGATCAGTCGTTGAAATTGAATTACATATAATTAGTGTATCCTTTGCCCTACTTAAGTACATGCAGACTATCCCTGTGCTAAACATCAAAATCGCAAGGTTATTTATTTACCCATTAAGAAGTAACAATCTCCTTTTCGGAAACATGTTATGAGTTTTAAGAATACTACTTAAACCCTGTGTATTGTTTATTTCCACCCAATGTATGGTAAAGGAAAGTCAAAGAGTTTGATTTTTAAAGTCAATAGGTTACGCCTAATAGTTATAATTATTATTCTCAGATGACTGGCCAGCCGTCGAAGCAGCTATGATGTGCGGAGCCAATCCCAGTACCGACACGGATAGAGCTGGGAGCCCCGCGCCCCCGAATCAGTCTGGAACCACGCTACTTGACAAGTTCACTCATGCGCTTGTTGTCAAGTGCACCAATGAGGTTTGTACTATGCTTTGGAATGTCACGAGTTCTGGGTATGATCACCAAGTTTCCAGCTCAGAGATTAATGAAGCAGTAATTGTTGAAAATTATGCATATACCTGCAAAAACATTGACAAGCACAACAATCCAACTCCATGTACGATGTAGGAATATGTAACACACAGCTGAGTAGATACATTACTTCTCATTTCACTCCATTACTTATACAATAATAGATACCTACCCTTTACAAAAAGTATGATTCCAAGTTCACATTTTGTACAAGTAATGATAATAATGACACTCACAATAATAATTTATGTTATTCTCGTATAATAAACAATCATTATTCAGAACAAACAATCCTTTTCTCGTTTAGTTGATAAGCAACCGTAAACAGCACAAGAATACCCCATTCTCAACTTTTAAAATTCTTGTACAATCGTCACGCTTCGTCGTCACGTCATCGTGTGCGAGTTGCGCGTCAAGTCACTTGAGCACGCTCATGTCAGCTCAGCGACAGCTTAGAATAGGTGGGGGGGGGGGTGAGGAAGGCTAGTTTGGTGGGGGGAGAGGAGTGTTCATTCTATACGTAGTATAATTATGTTATATGATACAGTTGCAGAATAAATAATAAAAATATTCCTATGTTCAAATTGTGCCTTAACATAAAAATCGTACCTTTCGTAGATGCTGGACACACTACTGCACACGCTAATACGCGAACAGCAAAACGATACGATCCCAGGGCGTGCGGAGCGTGCTCGCGAAGTAGCGCGCCGGTTCGTGCGCTCAGTCGCGCGGATCTTTATTATATTCAGCATCGAGATGGCACCTGGAGCAGCTAAGAAGAAAGGGTGAGTTTATTCTAATTGCTAGCAATTCTATGACATATGCATGCTCTTTGTAAGGGGATTGTATCTAATTCCATTGTAACTTTATTCTTACTAATGGCCGGCATTCGCCGGAAAGATTTTGACTAATTATGGAACCCTAATAGGCCCTAATAGTTATTACTGAGACTTCGCTGTCCGTCCGCCTGTCAGCAGGTTGTATCTCAAGAACGGTGACAGCTAGACAGTTGAAATTTTCATAGATGATGTATTTCTATTGCCGCTATAACAGCACATACTAAAAATAAAATAAAATAAATATTTAAAGGGGGCTCCCATACAATAGACTTGATTTTTTTTACCGTGTCTTGCTTGATACTAATGACGGTGACAGGTAAACGCTTTAACTATTCACAGAATATTTAGTTACGGAACCCTTCGTGCGCGAGTCCCACTCGCACTAGACCGGTTTTTTTACATATTTAGATGACAAGTTAAATGTGATAAACAAGACTTTATTAAATAAAAATATTCACTTCTTGAACTGAATTAAGAAAACTACTAACTATTTGTTAAAAGGTATTAAGTGTTTTTAATGTGACCTAATAAATCTACATACTTTATCAAGAAAGCCCTATTTTAATAAGAAGTTGTTCATCACCAGGCCACTGTCCATCACGTCATCTCTTGTAAGGTGCCGTCGGGTGTTTGCGGCGCTAGTCGCTCTAGCTGTCGAAGAACTAGTGGAAGCGGCCGATTCACTGCTAGCGCCGGTGCGTCTCGGCGTGGTCCGTCCTACGGCACCATTTCCGCTGGCCACAACGTACGTCGACCTTGTTAATGGAAGCGAGGATTTGTTTGGAGTTGAGCCTCTATCCACCGGACACTCGAGGCTCCTCACACATTCACGCAGGTATGTGTTTTTTTATTACAATGTGGATCTACCTTCCATGGATATCAGCACACATATTCTGACATACAAGTGAGCCACTTGCAAAAGGATAGGGTACACACTTTAGTAGGTACACACTAGATCCGCTGCTGTGATTCCTTCAGCAAAGTAATTTCACAGATAACAGGCGTGCTTCACGGGGGCCATCGCAGTTTTTGTTCATGGGCGGGCTGGGTGTGACTAGATAATGGGTAGGGTTAGAAAGAGAACACAGATGCGCGTTAACACTACCCATACACACACGGATAAAGAAAGGCGGAATAAAACTCAGTTCGGAATTTGAAATACCAACTTCATAATCTTTTGCTCCAGAGAATCGAGCGCTGCGGGCGGTCGTAGCAACGCCGGTGGAGGTACATCAATGGGAAGTTCAACATTAGTGCCAGACCGTTCGTCGACGCCCGTAGCGACTGAGTACGCAGACGACGTGGCCGGAGAAGCGCTGGGTGGAGACGATGACGCCTCGGAGACGGACGAACCGAATGTGCCAGCGCCTGTGCCACCCTCCGATGCTCAACATGACGACGCCATGCCTGACCGGTGAGTATTTATGGTGTGCTAACCCTTTCTATCATTGGACAACCGAACAATCGGATACAAGTGTGTTCTCTATTGGTAATAAGGTAAATACACCAAGAATTTGCTTGAGATGTTACATCAGCCCCCGTACCCCGTGGGGTGCCGGGTTAGAATGTCATCCCTTCATTTCTAATTGTACATAGGAGGCGACTAAAGGTAAAATACCGGAAGGTGGGCAGCAGCGCCTTCTAAGTAACTGATGATTGTAAACTGCGATTCCCAAGACACCTGCCAAGCGTGGGGATTATGACAAACCCCCTTAATGGGGAGGCTTTGTTCAGCAGTGGTTTAGGTAGTTACCCCTGCCATAACAACGACACACGGTTGATAATGGTCAGGTCCGCACTGAATTGAAATGTTACATGTGATATTTCATGTATAGTTACAATGTTTGAAAATTATTTGCATTAAAATTTCAATCAGGCTGGACCTAGTCCAAACTGTAATTTGGAAAAGTTCACTGTTCAATAATGATTTAATTATATTATAATAAAACATTTCATTCAGGCAACAAAAGTTCTACAGGTATACATACCCATAACATAATTTTATACCTTGTAGATATTTATTTTCACTGATTATTCTGAATATTAAGCATATTTACTGGTAAACTCCCAGCGAGCCAATTAAAAGGGAATTTTATCAAAAAAATTAGATATCCCACGAATGTGCTCCATGAAAGATCAAAATTGCTTACAGCTATGTCTAGGAATAAATGTCTTAGTAATTGTAGCTATAAGTCAATAGTAATAAAACACTCAGGGACACATTCGATTAAGAAAAATTCAAACTGGTTTCAAAACAACAAAAAGATGATTTGTTGTGCAACCAAATTCTCCACAGCATAATATGCTCGAAGATGTTTAAGTAAGCTGTTTGTTTTCCTTGTAAAATAAGCCTAAGTGTATTTAAAATAAATAAAATATTAAACAAAATGTGTGTTGCACAGAGGTCAAGAACAACACGTTGTTGTGGAAAACGGCCAGGAGCGTCAAGAAGGCGGTGAAAGCGAGAGTGAGTTGGACCTTCTTGCTGAGGTTGAAACCGAGAGTGACTCTGACGACCAAGACAATGCTGAGTCGGCGCAGCGCAGCGTGCAGACTGGTGCCACTCAAGGTTCTGAAGCAGGTGCGTGCTTTTACTGGCATGGACTGTATTCTTTTATATACTTAACATAACAACATGACGTCACGCCTGTATTCCCCAAAAGTACGCAGAGGTTCAACAACAGCACCCACATTTCGCCAGACTGGTTTTAGTCATATGTAAAAGAGGGTGAGCCTATTCCTATCATAAACCCCACCTTATTCCAGACTCTACTGAACATTTCTTTGTCCAAAAAACCCAATGTCATATCCAACCTAGGGCTTGAGTCTAAGACCATGTGATTTTTAAAATCTTCGCTTTTACACACTCACCAATATGTCTTTTTTGTATAATTATTTTATTATAAAAACATTGTCATATAAACACCTATGAATGTTGATTATATTACGACCGAATACTAACATTGTTCATAAATTTCATAATATGTGCCCTTAAAATAAAAAATAAATTTACAGAAATGTGAGAATCTATAGGCTTAACTTTTGACCACAACCACATTAGAGGTTGACAGTAGGTGATGTGGTTGACGTTACTATACAGTTTACTTGAGGATGGGAACTGGCTCTCAAGGACAGCTGATGAAACCCATTCTTCTTCCAGTGGCTTTATAATATTTTTTTTCCTGAATGTGGCAGTACAATGTAGAATATTAAAATTTGTAATTGACCTTCATAAGAGCGTCGTAGACGCCTAAATTTAATAAATGATTTTGACTTTGATACCCTCTCAGGTAATTGAGGACATTTTCTACTTGAGGGTGGTTTTTTAAAAAGGCAGGCATATTCAATATGCTTTACCACCATGCAAGTGTCAGAGTTTTCAGATATAGAAGCCTAATGACAACCAGTGCCTTGCTGAGACAATAAACGGGACCGACGGCCACTAGCTGCAAACCATTCAAGTAATAAGACTATACCCACAGGGAACACTGCTTAACCTAGTTGAATAGTTAAGAGCGACTAGGCAAACTCTGTTAGGAACGCTTGAATATAATATAAAATTGTAGGTATATTTATCAGGCATAGCATCTCTGCTGCTGTACCCAGAAGAGGAGAGTGGCGATTCAACGCAGCCTGAAGATGAGGACTCAGAGGCGGGGGAGACGGACGAGCAGGACGCGGAGCCCGAACCGCCGCTGCACGACGGCGAGCCGCTGGAGCGTCGAGCTGCGCCACCGCCTCGACCTAACCTAGCCCCGCACTCCATGCAGTGGGCCATACGGTATGATCTGTTCATTGATAGTGCGTTAATTGTTTCTTTCTTAGCGCGCGGTCAACAACTTTTATTATTGCTCAATATTGATCTGCCTCAAATTGAATAGACGGATACTATTTTTGCTGTTTATTTTCAAACTAGCACAGTTATTTTTATTCGATATTATATAAAATGTTTCTAGTCTTTTATGCAAACATAGAAAATATACATTAAATACAAAGCTTTAGAACGATTTTTTTTATGAGATATTTATTTATATATTTTTAAATTATATGCTAAGTGACCAAATTCCTACATTTGTACCTACCTGGTGCAAACATCAAACTTGGAGTTGTCAAAAACAAATTAGAAAGACCTATTCTCGTATTTGGGAAAAATTAGTACTTTTACTTTATAATTTTTAGCTGTTCAAACTTCTTCTTCAACACATGGTGGAAGGGCATTTTGCGAATGCCCGCCTGGCTTGCGACCACCCTCAACTAGAAAATCTGTCGCCAAGCACCTAACGGTGTGTTCCGGTAGCAGTCCTTGTGAGCCAGTGAAATTACAAGCACATGAGACTTAACAACTGTCTCAAGGTCACGGGCGCGGTGCAATTCGTGACTTGTGACGAAATGCATCTGTTATAGGCAGAGGTTAATCAGCTTAACATCAGGTGGGCATCGTGCTTGATCCGTCACAATAACATAAAAAAAAAGTAAAATGGCTCAAGGAGACGTTTTTATAAAGGGTGAAAGATGGAAATGTATGTGTGTAATGTGATTGCAGTTCCCGCGAGACGAGGGGCGGTACGAGCGGCGGCGGCGCGAGCGGCGTGCGGCTCTCGGGCAGCTCGTCGCTTGTGTTCATCGACCCCGCGTCGCTGCGCCGGTCGGCCGCCGCTGCCGCCGCCGCCGGCGCGCACGATCCGCACTCCACCTCCACCACGGCAGCCTGTCTCGCCAGGGCGTTCGGTACTTACCTTACTACTTACCATATCAGCCGGATCCTCCACTGCTGAACTCCGCCTCCCCTATTAAGGGGGTATTTGCCATAATCCCCACAATTGGCAGGCAACTTGGGGATCGCAGGGTAAGATGGCAGTTCTCTAGAAAGCGCTGCTGCCTACCTTCCAGTATTTTTCCCTTAGTCGCCTCTTACCTTACTATTTGCCTTTTAGTTATGGGCACGGGTTTCTACTGATATGTGACCTGCATTTGCAGTTGTTAATCTGCGCCGCTGTCTCCGACGCTCCACTAGCGTGGACCGCATTCAAACTCCATTACCGTTGCCTGTTTAGCGAGAGCTTTAGGCCGCGCAGAGGGTTCATGGATCGAATCCTACCGTGGCTAAATATGGTATTAGAGCTAGCTCATATAAAAAAAACTGTTTCCAAAGACCTTATGGTTGCGGTATATCAGTAGTGTCAATAAAAATATTTCGTAGTATACCATTACACGTTAGTGTAATGGTGACACCTGTCTTTCAATTATATCTGTATACATTTTTATAGTTTTTAACCTTTCAGTTGTCAGTAAAATCTGATTATTTCAGAAACTAAATAAAGAATATTGTATTTTAGGCATTGTGATCCGTCAAATCGCCGATCTCCTGTGGGAGTACGAACGAGTAACGCTATCTCTGCCGCGCATGATGCCTCTATCTTACCGGGAGGCGTTACGGCTGCAGTGTTACTTGGAGCGGCAACTCAAACCGACGTGGGACTGGCTTGTCACAGTCATGGACGCTACAGAAGCACAACTCAGGTATAACAATATTCAGATCATATCAGGTACCTATCTTGATTCACTGTTGACATGTATAAAAATCGCACCAGGTATTATGACACCGTGTGAAAAAAAAAATCTAGATATGGATGCAAAAGATCAACATCCAATAAAAAATAACAATGAAATTGTTAGTGCAAACCAGGAATACTCCTGATTGAAAGGCTGGATTTTTAGGGCCATCAGATTTATATAAAAATGCAGTAATATCTTATAATCTGTATCACGGCCTCCTGTGCGTTATTAAAAAAAACTATATTGAATAGCAGAGTTCACGGATGCAAATTTCCAAAATTCAATGGGAATACTAGGTGTGCAATATCGACATTGTTTTTTAATACACACAATGTTTAGTGATATGTTGTATAATTTTTTAGTGTCATCACATTTGAACCAATTTTGAAAGAGATGGTTTAAAATCTCGGATGAACCACCTTTTGGACTCAGCATGATGAATATTATATATGAAATAAAATTCCGATACTTCTAGAGACCTGTGGGGGAACAGAAGCTTAATGATTGGTTGACTTCATTATTGCTGACGCTTGTTATGGATTAAACCAAATTCAAATCATTTGTTATCAATTACATGTCAAAAAAAAGTAATTTGATGTTTTATCCATATTATATGTCCATACTTATTATATAATAGGCACTTATTCTTTTATTATTTGTTGTTGTATAGTAGATGTTGGACTAAATCTTACAAGTTCAATGCTTGTATGTATTATCGTTTTTACGATTGAGCAAATCAATAACTTTAATATATTCATGTTTACTGTATTGGAGTCCCTATACAATAAACATGAACACCCCTTTTGGTTTTAATGTTTGGCTATTATTATTATTGTCTACCTATTACAGTTCTAAAGATACAGCCTTTGAAAGGTTGGACGGATGAACGGAAGGACAGACCACTGAGGCTTAGTAATATGTCCTGTTTCCAACAAGGAACCTTGTAAGAAAGAAAGTTGTAGATGAGAGTAAATAAAATAATGTTGTATTTATTTATAGATTTGGGGCATCGCTTACATCCAATAATGCGAGTACTTCGACTGACACAACTCGAGCTGCCGCCCCTGCCGCTCGACGCACAACGTCACTAACTTCACCCGCTACTAGGATCATTGGATTCTCTGAAGCACCGCGAGCGAGAGAGCGTGAACAAGGTATGTAAGCTAATTCTGTATAATACAAAATATATAATAATATAAATATCTAAGTGATAATGTTCTAAAACATAAATATAGGGTATTATTCTGCGAGGAAGCGGGATAGAGTGAAGGGCTATCAACAGCAGTGCCGGCGATGGACCGAACACGAATAGTGTAACTATCGAATAACTAATGATGTAGATGTCACCGTTTTATTGTACTAACCGTTAGTTTATAATAAATCTAGTTAGATAATAAACTGTCGATAGATTGTGAACGGAAACTAAAATTAACAATTTAACGTTTAAATTTTCGTAAGATTATAAACTGACCATGTCCAACCGTCAAATTGTAAATATGTGGATCAACAACAATTTACCATAGATCTACGAAAGTATTACAGTGGCCATAAGCAAAATACGTAGGTACAGGTTTTTAATGTATTAGTTTTTGGCTTATGTTTAACTTACAGATATAGTAGAGTAACATATAACAGACAAAAATAGTAAATGATCACCAAAATTAAACCCGCATTTTAATGTTATCTTATAACCAAAGTTTCAACATCTCGCTATCCTATTTAACCAAAATTACTCAAAATAAATCATTGTTAACCCAAAAGTAAAAAGGTCACCAAAATTAAATTCTTGTGGCGCATCGCCGGCCGCTGCCGCGATAGTTTATAAACTAACGTGTCGTACAATTACCCGGTGACATAGACAATATAATGTTGTGTATACTGCCGCAGGTGTAGAAGCGGGCAGTGCTCGGCGCGAGTTCCTGGCGTACTGCCTCTCGTTGCTGCGCGCGCACAGCTCCGAGCACGCGGAGCAGCTGCCCGTGCTGGACGTCGCTGCACTCAAGCACGTGGCCTACGTGCTCGACGCGCTCGTCTACTACATGCGTGCCGCGCAGCCGCAACCGCACCATCACCACCATCTCTGGACGCCGGTAACTTATACTCTGTCATAGCTAACCTATACTAATAATAATAATAACGTTTATTGATATAAAAATGTTCTACAATTACAAAATACTTTTGGCCCCCAAACTAGGTGAACCTGTATCTTGGGGACCACCTTCCTATATGGTACCATTATTTGTAAATACATGTTCTATTATCTATTACCTACATTAACACTAAGTAAACGAATCAACGTAAGTTTGTATTCAAGTGTGTACACAAAATACATTTATTACTAAAACTAAATTTAAATTTACTATTATATTGTACTACGTTATTTATGCCACGTTACTTGGCAATGTGTGTGTGTGTGTGTGTGAGTGTGCGCGTGTGTGTGTGTGTGTGTACGTTTCTTTGCGTGAGTGTGTGTGTGTGTGTGAGAGAAAGAGATAGGAGTAGGGAAAGGAAAGATATTTGTGGCAGGTGTGAGTTAAATTGTTAAATAGTAATGGTTACAAATTCTTCCGTTTTTTCATAGTTCGTATTTAAGAGAATTCCATATAATTTAAATTTACTTTCCCAGCGTGTGAGTTAATATTAATATATATAATAGGTACTCTACTCTCTATGTCATGCACCGTACGTGCTGAATACTGTTCGATGCCGTTTCTCTTACTTCTCAGCCGCCGTGTCAATTAGATCTCTAGATGCCGCCGCCGGTTACTTACACTCCTTGCAATTCACAAGTCGCATCGCACCTATAGTAGCCTCGCGAGTTGATAATAGAGCTGAGGAATGCTTTAGTGTTGTAACCTAATTAGTAATCAATTTCTGATAGGTTGATAAGTTACAGAAAAACAAAAAGTTTAGTAGTGTTATAAAAACATATTAAATATTGAATAAAACCAAATAATAAATATCACACTATGATTAATTATATATTAATTAGAAAAAAAAAAAAGATAAAATACACTTCATCTCACATATTCAGAACTATCTCCGTCATTGCTTGGAGTAGAATAAACCGCGTTTTTTTAAACTGAGCTTGAAAGATTGGATCATTCAAATTTAAACACAAAAAACTACGTAAGACACTTTAAATATAGATGTGCAATACGTGTCATGCACAACACTACATTACGGACGTCTGTAGAGAGACGTGTGGCAAGAGGGGTGTTCCCGCCCTTTACTTCAACTCGTGCACGTCCTGTACCTCACGCGCGCTTACTAGCGCATAATATAGATTTCACATAATATGGCCTTTATAACTTATACAAGCAAAGTGTACTCGTGAATTTTAAGATTTCTACCAAAATAATTCATCTTATTTGAGTCTCATCAGTTCTAATCTCATACTCTTTATGGAGTACTACACAATCAAGTTGTAATACAATTGTAGCAAATTCTTTCAGGCGGTGAAGCGATTATGAATGGGATATGACGAAGACATAGTCAGGCGATTCTTTTGTGAGGATATTCTGTAATGAAGGACTGTCTTGAAAGATAGATAGTTGTACTGTTTAGCAGGGGTTTGATTAAAAAAAGCTCTACATTGATTCCTCCAGCCAATATACAAATAGACTTCGAGTGCCTATTTTTACATATTTTAACTGTTAAAAATATAAATAACTTTAGTTCAAATATTAATTGAAAACACTATAATTATTATAACTAACGGGCTATTTACCGTGTTTTTGATTGGTTTTGAGCTCTCGATATTTCGGCACTGTTGCAAGCGCCATGATCACGAGTAAACTGAAGTCTATGCGAGTGGATGGTAGGCACTAAGAGCAGACGAACGGTCTACCCTCTTCCTTGCCGAAATATCGAGAGCTCAAAACCAATCAAAAACACGGTAAATATCCCGTCAGTTATAATAATTATAGTGTTAATGACCGTGACAGTTTAAAAACTAATTGAAAATAGTTTACAAATATACAAATAACACAATTATTTGTACAGTACTTTCCTATTATATGAAATTTTGAGGCAATATGAGCATATCGCCCAACTACAAATTAATTAAGAATTGTTAACTTATCCTACCACTCATCCAAGGTATTTTTTTTTGCAGCAAGACGAAAATGAGAACGAAGAAGGCGAAGAAG
Organism: Plagodis pulveraria; assembly: GCA_963890685.1. Lineage (NCBI taxonomy): Eukaryota > Metazoa > Arthropoda > Insecta > Lepidoptera > Geometridae > Plagodis > Plagodis pulveraria. The sequence continues at coordinate 12,607,053 of OY982950.1, forward strand.
AAATGGTAGTCGGCGGTAACACGGCCGCCGCCGAGTCTGACGGAGAGAGTGAGAGGGAAAGGGTCGGTGGACGCGGCCACGGGTTCTTCCAACGCTCAGAATCCACTCTCTGTTTGGGATGTCCGCCGCCCGATCCGTTCAATAGTGAGTTTTTATTTCACGAATTGCTGAGTGGATATTGCTCATGGTTTGCTTGGTCCTGAGGCGCGGGTATTTTTGCTCATAACTGTCATCAGTATACCACAGCTCCGCAAGTCAAAAACCAAACTTGGTTTAGTTCTATGTGGTTTGGTGCAAATGTGAGCAGCCTATTGATACATTCCATTTCTGTAGATGTGCTGATAAATATCACATATTATAGTATGTCATATTAACAATATCAGTGTGGGAGCAATCTTCAAATCACTGCGAGTATGCTGAGTAAGTCGTATTTATTTGCTTACAGTGACAATGCAGGATGCTCTTCCTCTGGCAGACCAACCGCAACTATTGCAACCGAACGCTCGACGTGAAGAGTTGTTCGGTATGCCGCGACAGCCTGTCACCGTTCCGGCAACAGGCGACGCGCCGCCCGGCGTTAACAATCCATTGGAAGGTATACTGAAATAATTAAAAGAAGGCTTGGGTTGGTTTTAGTTACTAATCCTTATTTGATATTATTTTTTATGAAGCAAAATTTGCGCAAAATTGTCAAGTCAAAGTCAAAGTCGGTGTTGAGCGATTATATGTCTATCTAGTAAGTATGGGTGTGAGGCCCACCTGATTTTAAGCGGTAACCACTTCCTATAACAGATGCATTTCATCACAAGTGACAAACTGTACTGCGCCCGTCACGCTAAGACATACAGTTGTTGAGTCTCATGTGCCTGTAATTTTACTGGCTCTCAATGACTGCTGCTGGAACACAGTTAGGTGCTTGGCGACAGATTTTCTACTTGAGGGTGGTAGCTGGCGAGCATTCGCTAAATGCCCTTCCACCATGCAACAAAATGCTCTTCCACCATGCAAGATCCACATGATTTGTTTCTTGAGAATAAAGCATTTATGTCGATTTATTACTAACGGTATTTTAAGATCAAGATTTTGGGCCATATCATTATTTTGCTATGTGGGTATTTTTATAACGATTGGTTTGTTTTTAAAACCCTTTATATTGGTTACAGTGGTCCCACGACGACTTGGGCTTTCAACGCGTGGCACGGACCGGGGGTGGTCTCCCCCCGCGCGACCTGCCTCCGCCCCTCCCACACATACGCACACTTTGACCAGAGATGAACCTCAGGTAGTTAACACCTAATTGCCGCCCCCAGAGAAGCTTATTAACAGAAATTGCATTAAATACTATGATCAGTGCAAAAAGAATAATTTAATGCTAATTAAGTTTATTGACGTCTCCGAGTATGGTAGTAAGAAACTGTTCAAATAGTAGATTTCGAACTACAGCATTTACTTTCTGATGTTTTCTTTTTATCTGCTTGTTTGATAGTAATAAATAATTTTCTAGGACTTGTCATGCACAAAAGACACCACCGCAAAAATGGATATTGACACTGATGGAGAATATTTATCGGATTCTGATTCAAATGAAGCTAGACATATACCAAGGAAGAAGCATCATAGGTAAGTCATATTTGGAATTGACTTAATGACGCTTCATTGATGGTATTAGTTTGATTATACAGAGTATTGCATATATGGAACGCTGTCAATGATAGGTATGCTTTCATTACATACTATGAAAATAAAAACCAATTTGATAGGTTATTGTTTTATTTTTATGCAAAATGGAACCCTTTGTAATGGCAGACTTTTTATAAATTTAGTTACTACCTTGACTGTTTTTTATTTATTTTTTGTACTTGATAGGTTAGCGTTTGACCACTATCTCACCTGATGGTAAGTGATTATGTGGTCAAAGATGTTGTTCAGGCTAACCTAGAATTACTGGCTTCAAGGACAGCTGCCGGAACACACCGTTTCTTGGTTGGGGACAGATTTTCTACTTGAGGATGGTAGCTAGCCAGGCGAGCATTCGCAAAATGCCCTACCACCATGCTATAACGCCATCCCAGGACAACACCTGGGACCGATGGCTTAACGTGCCTTCCGAAGCACGGAAACGCTCAGTAGTTATGTCACTAGCGGTCACCCATCCAACTCATGACCGTGGCGGAAGTTGCGTAACTTAGCTGATCGGTTAAGAACAGCTAAGCAAACTTCGCTAAGAGTGCTTCAAAAATTCAGCCTCCAGTTTGAGGGGTTGGACATTAATTAATTTATTAATACTTCGTAAATTTATGTGATTGTATGTATGCAGACACCCTCACACGATGTCGGTGGGCAGTAGTGCGATGCAGGAAGCAGGCGCTGCTCCCTCGGAGTTCCATACACTAGTCGACACGGCCTGCTCCATCATAGACGCGCCACTCCATCAGAACAACTCGCCGCTAGAACCTGGTAAATACAACACACTACATATTTGCAACACCCGTTTATTTTTAATCCATAAAGACAGTTTTAAGGTAAACCAATTTGCATATGCTTTATGGATTACGCCATGAGAACAATGCAGTGACAGACGCGCAAGAAACGTTACTGATTCAGTCTAAATACTAAAAAATATTACACAACTAATCAACATTTCAGTTTTTTATTATGTGCTGCTAAGAATTTGTGTGCGGTTAACATATTTTTCTGTTTGTTACGTGGTGTACTGCTCGTTTAGCTATTTTACTGCTCAATAACTTGTAATTATAATAACTTTTTGCCTATTTCATAATTTTGGCCTACAGGGATGGTATACCGCATATTCAGGGAGAGGAAGCAGAGGCTACCCGTTATGTAGTGTCATTCATTTTAATTTTTTTATATATATATATATTAGATAATGGTAATATATTTATAATTTAAGGTAATATATCTTATATTTATGTTCTATGGGTTGTACATTTTTAAATTTATTTATTGTGTCTGATACCTGAAATAAAGATTTGTTAACTTTATAGCTAAGTTTTAACTGCAGAGCTTGTTAATAAATACATACATATATATAATCACGCCTGTATTCCCCGAAGGGATAGGCAGAGGTAGGCAAACACCCATGTGTCACCAATTGGGTTTTGGTCCCATGTAATAGGGAGCGAGTCTATTGCCGTTCACCGGGCTCAGTTTCAGGGTCATACAAAATGTTTTCTATTACACACTGGACGAAACACAAGAACATATTACGAATATTATGTTACGCTAACAACATATAAAACAGGAACACGAGAACATATTGTATAATATTAACCCTGGTAGGGCAAACTAAATAAATATGCCTAATATTTAAATTTTTTACTTACCAAAACTACATTAACCTTGGCTCTAAAATAATGCCAGTAATATTGAGACTTTGGTTTTTCTTTGATGAACTTCTCCTTTTTTTGCTTTATATTTACCCATTTTATTGTTTCAGGTCCGAGCAGTTCGAGTACGGCGACGGTCGAGCCCCGTCCGTCTTCCTCCCGCAGCCCCGGCAAGACCGTTATTGTACGTGCTGTAAGTCGCTCCACTTATTTGGGGGACTTTTTCTTATCAAAATTACACCCTACCCTTCGATTGGCAATGTCGACGCATGCGACAAACTTACATTTGGTGAAACGGGATGGTTATTCGTGAAGTCGCGATGGCTATAATATTTTGACTAAAATGAATTTCTCATTTGCATGTTACTTATATATCTACACAATTTAGTTCACAAAACGTACTAAATTGAACATAATATTTAATTTGAATAACTTTTGGGAAGTGGGATATTTACAATAAGCCAAACAATTATATGCTTTATCCTGGTTAGTTTTAGTTTGTGGTTATGCCAGAGGAGTTATGATTGTTTGCTTTTAACTAAATTTAATGTTCAGGGGGAGCTGTTAAGTGCGGCGGATCCGTTGGAATCGCAGGAGATATCTGCCCACGTGACCGTGGAAACGACAGGACTACCTCCGCCTCCGCTATTGCCCATAAACACTCCTGCTGCTCCGTAAGTTCACTCATAGCTAGAAAGTTAATATGCTTGTTGTTTCATTTTCAGTAAAGTTAGTGACTATTGTACTATTATTGTTTATAAACAACAGTTTCTACGTCTTTTTTTTAATTGTAATTCTCGTAAGTTTCACACATATTTAAATATCATAAATTAAACCGGCAAAAAACACTCACGTTGAGGATCGAATACGTCGACCCGGGTTTCGAGCATATCAGATGCTCATCATCAGGGCGAGTGCGCAGCTGCGTCTGCGAGCTCCCGGCGGGCTCTGACTCGAAACCCGGGTCGACGTATTCGATCCTCAACGTGAGTGTTTTTTGCCGGTTTAATTTATGACATTTAAAAAGTTTTTACGTCTTACTGGAATAGTAATGGTGATTAACTTCGTATGAGGTAATATAAAGAAAAATACCAGATAATGAAAAGTGGCATCTTACACTGTGATTACCAAGATGATTTGGCAACTCTACCTTTGTTCAATGGTGGACTTAATGGCTATTGGTAATGATTCTTATATAGTATATTCCCCGATTTCTGTCATTGGTACACATCTTTGCACTCATGAAGGCGCAGTCCGTACAACTATTTCTGCCTACCTAAGCGATCACATTTGACATTTTATTGTTTTGATGTATGAATCATAAGCATTTACACCCACATTAAGATTTAGTGTATAAATGAGGCCTCTCTGTGCAAATGCGCATCAATAATGTATTGTGGTGGAGTGCGCCTTCGTGAGTGAACAGGTCTGTAAAGATGTTAATATTTTTTTTTACGATATGATTATTACAATTATTATTTGTTTGACAGGCGCGCTTGCCCATCTCTTGGTGCGTCAGTATCGCACGATTTACTTCTCGGTCGCTGGCGCCTCTCGCTAGACTTGTTCGGGCGCGTATTCACGGAGGACGTGGGCCTTGAGCCTGGCTCTGTGGTCGCTGAGCTCGGAGGCTTCCCTGTCAAAGAAGTCAAGTTCCGCAGAGACATGGAGAAGTTGAGGAACTCGCAGCAGAGAGATCTTTCGCTGCATAAGGTAAGCTGTAACTGAAATATGCTGCATGGTCATAAGTTTCTGTGTTGATACCCTCTCTCTATCACACGATTTCGTTTTCTGGATCAGTTAAAACTGAAAAAGTTGATGCTAATAATACTGGCATGGTTTTACGACGTGTCTTCTATATAGACCTATGGAAGGTCACTGAGTTATTTCATAAGGTACCGCATCAAGCTAGTAAGCTTGATGCGGTAGGGGGTATAGAGACGGGATAAGAAATATCTCATGTGCAGTCAACTGTCAACCCCTCTGCCACCTCACAGTTATCTCACGAACCAATACAGTTCGAATAGTGATAGGGCATTTTGTGATTCCCCGCCTGGCTAACTACTCAGCAGCAACTAAATGTTGGTTCTAGCCAGTTTGAAGTATGTTTTATCTTCGACCATGTTATCACCTAACATCAGGTGAGGACTAGGTCGTCATCTCTTAGTTAACCGTAGCTGGCAAGTATATCCCAAATCTTTATGAACGTGTCATTCTCAGATGGAACGTGACCGAGCCAAGCTTCTTCAGCAAACATTTTCGGAGTTGAACAGCGCGTTCGCGGGACAGAACCGTCGGGCTCACAGCGCGCAGCCGCCTCTCGCCGTCAACCGCGTCAAGGTGACCTTCCGCGACGAGCCGGGCGAGGGCAGCGGCGTTGCGCGATCATTCTACACCAGCGTGGCTGAGGTACTATATGTACATTTACTAAAATTACCAAGACAAGACCTACAATTTTGGTTGGTCTTATTACGGGACACTGCAATTTAAACCATCACCAGCACAAAATTGGGGCTACAGATAATCCCCTGTACAGTGGTTGTTTGCTGGAAAATGAAACTATGGAGCAAGTGCTATAGCAATGCAAGACCACAAAAGAAATTAGGCCAAACACCGCCTTGCTTCAAGACAAATCACTGCTTAATAGGAAAGACTCCATTGACTTGGGACCATACACAATCCAACTGGACCAATTGTGCCAGCAACCTAAGGCCATACTCCGATACATTAACGACTTGGGGTGGTTAGGATAGCTGGTCGAGGAAATGTACAATATGCGGGACTTAGGGGCTCCACACAGAATAAGTATATGTTTTGTAACGGCAGCCATAGGCTGCTTTTGCATCGTAGCTGTGCAGGTTAGCTAAGCGATCAGCGAGGTCAAAGCTAACCTACAAAACTGTGGCTGTTTCCATCAGAGCTAAGCGGTTCAGTGGAACAGAATAGTTTTGTTATGAAGATGTGCGCAAGGTACTGTGCGAGGGAAATGCGTGACGATTCATTGGCATCTAATGGAAAAGTGGGACCTGGTGTCTGACTGATTTTCACTTTCACATTGGCATGTTTATATTCGGTGACAAACGCGCGCTAACTACGATGTACATCGTCTTCTTCGTTCTGCAAGTAGCTAACCACTAGCGCATCCCTCAACACATCTTAAGCTCCAATCTTTCCATATAAAAAACAAAAAATAAACAGCTTTGTTGAACGCATTTCCACCAGTGCTAAATCGAGTAATGCAAATCAAGTAATCGTAAATTACTTTTGACGCATATCTGTGGCATGAGTCTACACAAGTTCTAAGTACACAGCTGTGTATTTTTTTAAACTTTTCTCACTGTAGTTTATAGAAAAACCCACCTGGCTGAGTTCAGAGTGACTCATGTTCTTACTGCCCAAGTTTCTGTCCCGCTGGTGTAACATTCTTGTATTCACATACAGGCCCTACTAGCCAATGAGAAACTGCCCCCTCTGGAGCCGACAACAGGCAGCGGTACCACCGCAACCAGCACCAACGGGACCGCGGGAGCTGCGGGGGCGGGCGCACCCAGTGGCACCGGCACAAATACTGGACCACGGTAAATATACATCTTAATATTTTTATGCCTGATAGGTTAGCATTTGACCACTATCTCACCTGATGTTAAGTGATGATGTGGTCGAAGATGTTGTTCAGGCTAACCTAGAATTACTGGCTCTCAAGGACAGCTGCCGGAACACACCGTTAGGTGCTTGGCGATAGATACATATTTGGATTTTAGCCTGAACCGAATTTAAAACTATCATAATTTAAAAATAAGCGTTATACGAATTTGGGGTTTGGTTTCAACACAAGAAGGTGTACCATGATTGGGAGAATTTTAAATTTGAGTATTAGCTATCAACTAAATCACGACATTCACATTTGATTTAGTTATCACAACTATTCGTGTTTTAGAAAGAGAGGATGTAAAAGGAATTAATTGTAACTAGGGAATCCTAAAGGGTATTCCATTTGTATGGAGGGTAAAGGTAAGGAGAATCATAGTAATCATACATAGAAAGTGTCCGTCCAAATGCATTAAGTTTGTGTAGCGTCAGGTCATCAACATTAGCATCAGGGTACATTTTAAAGGAAGCGCCAAAGTCAATAAATGTACTACTCACAGTTCACGAAATAAAATCACTCTAGATACACGTTTTCGCATAACAAGTTCTTGAACTACTTTAGTCGACAATAATATATTTTTTTTTACTCGGCATACTTCAATTCATTTACAATTGCTACATTTATAGCTTACAGCTGGACATTTTTTTTATGTTATTGAGACAGAACAATCCCGAGTCCCACCTGATGTTTATTGGACTAACCTCTGCCTATAACAAATGCATTTCGTCAACAATGAATTGCACTGTGCCTGTCACACTGAGACGTACAGTTGTTAATTCTCATGTGACTGTAATTTTACTGGCTCTCAATGACTGCTGCCGGAACACACTATTAGGTGCTTGGCGATAGAATTTCTACTTGAGAGTGGTCGCTAGCCAGGCGGGCATTCCCAAAATGCCCTTCCACCATGCCGTGAAGCTCAAGCTCGCGGCGGGATTCCAACCATGGACCTGCTGCACGGCAGTCCATAACCAATGCCACTAGGCCACTGCTTCAAAATATAGTGAATGATATTTTATTTGTAGGAGTGGCGCGGGACGAGCCCGTTCGAAGGATGCGACGCGACGCACGCCGGGCCGACCGGCGCCGCGCCCGCCGAGTGCAAGGGAGCCGCGGCGAGTGCTGAGCGTCGACGCCAGGCCTTACTCGCCACAGGTAATCACACTTTTCAATACACATGTTTTACAACACGGCCACGTTAACGCTGTACCTTGGTTAACATATCATGTAATTTTGTTAGTTTACTTCTGATTGCTTAAAGCGTCAGTCTGCTGACCAGCAGCAACCGAGCCCCACTGCAATGGATATATTGACCTCCATACTCATGCACTGTGATTAGAACCCGGAAATAAAGCAATTTTAGGACTCTGTCACTCAAAAGGAAAAGGAACCCTCTTTCATTCACCTTGTTGTCCGTCGTGTGTGTCTGTCCTGAGACCCTTTTTCTCAGGAACGCGTGGAGGTATCAAGCTGAAATTCATATCAAATACCCAGGTTTACCGTCCCTTGAAGCTGTAAAAAAATCAGGAGCTGTAAAGCCCTTGGAGCTGTAAAAATAAGTTCTATGCCAATACAATAAAAAAACAGCCGATTATGCCGCAAATTTTTGACACTCGCAAGGGAATCAAAACTTACAAAGTACTTCATTCAGAATCTTGAAATTTTGGTATGAAGCAATGTCATATAGTACAGATAAAGCAAAAATTGCGAAAAGCATAAATTTTTAGTAACATCTACAATATTATAAAGAGAAAAGGTTTGTATTTTTGGACTATTGTATGCAACAAATAAACTTAAAATCCCAGTAAACCGATTTGGATGAAATTTAGTATGGAAATAGTTTGAGACCTGAGGAAGGACATAGGATAGTGTTTATCCAACTGCGCAAAAAGAGATAATTTTTTTTGCGCGATAACAGATTTACGCGTGGCCTGAAAGCTAGTCAAATCATTCAGACCATTTTCTCTCTGTCGCATTGTAAAACGAATTATTGAAGATTTACGTAGCATGCAGCACTCACATTAAATATATATTTGTTTTACCAGGCTGCCCCAGGTACTGAAGGAGCTGGTTATAGTGGTGAACGTGCTGGCGGTCATAATGAACATCTAACTCTACATCAAGCACAATTAGGCGAACGATTATATCCTAGGGTAAGTGAAAACCATTTCTTATAATCATACAAAATATATTTAACTTTAGTATATCTGATGTAAAAGTGAAAGTTGCATTTAAAAATTTTAGTAAAATAATTTTTTGTTTTTTTTGATGACTGATCATTAAACTTTCGTACGTGATTATGTTTTAAATGACAATAATAGTACTTATATATTAAATAATGAGGTGCATACAACAAATAATATTAATTTATATATACTTATACCCTCTCATGGTCGTTTCATAAATTTATCAGTCATTAGTACTGTGCAAAAAGAGTTTTCCTCTGCATAGTCTTAAACGACGTTTGAAAAACCTATGAAACGATTAAGAATATCGGGGTTAGTATTCTAATGGTACATTTGATGCGAAAGAAACAACCTCCTTAAAAGATTCAAGCCGAACATTTCCCCAGCCCTAAAATGTATATAAAATGTAGCTAACACGTCTTGTTGTGCTTGTATTTAGGTGCATTCCCTCCATCCAACATTCGCGGGCAAGATTACGGGAATGCTGTTGGAGCTGACGCCGGCGCAGCTTTTAGTTCTCTTAGCTAGTGAAGACGCGCTGCGACAGAAAGTCCGCGAGGCTATGGATCTCATTGTAATGCACCCCTCCGAGGCGATACTTGGTAAGTATCGATACACGAAAGTTTATTATCATCTAATGCATTTTATAACAGTTTAGTTGCATGCAACATCCATTTTGTTAAATAATAACATCAGATTTCGAAGCGCTCTGCTTGCCTTGTCATTCTTTAGAGAACGTTGTGTTCGCTGCAGTTATTACTTGAATGGGTGACCGCTAGTAACACTACCTGTTGAGCGCTCCCGGGCTTTGAAGGCTGAGCCGTTATCGGTCTCGGTTATTGTCTTAGGCTTACTTGATTTTACTAGATTCATCGCGATTTCACAATCGCTGCCTCTCTTTCACTCCTACGCGGTCCGATAGTGCCGAAATTGCAGCATTGACAGCGTCTTAAATATATAGTTACCAAAAGCTAGCCTATCAGTAGTATAAAAATGACTATATACTCCGATTTACTAATTCGAAGCGCTCGTAGCGAAGTTTGCTGAGTCATTCTTAGCTGGTCAGCTAAGTTAAGCAACATTCACCGCGGTAATGACTTAGATGGGTGACCGCTAGTGACATTACTACTGAGCGCTTCGGTGCTTCGGAGGGCACGTTTAGTAGTCTGTCTCGGTTGTTGTTTTTTCAATGGCAGTCGATATAGCATGGTGGAAGGACATTTTGCAAATGCCCGCCTGGATAGCTACCATCCCCTAGTAGAAAATCTGTCGCCAAGTACTAAACGGTTTGTTCCGGCAGCTGATCTTGAGATCCAGTCAAGCTGTTTGTATATTACATTTTGCAAAATAATCCATTGACAATATCGAGTATGATTTAGCCGGGAAAAAATAGAAGTGCACTCTGAACCTCTGCTTAAACCACTGAGAATGTTGTTAGCCGGGTTAGTATGATCTGTGCTGTAACATGTATTGTGTTTTACGTTATAGATCTGGACGTATTTTCGCTGTCAGAGCGCGGTGCGGGCAGCGCGGGAGGTGGAGGCGGCGGCAGCGGCGGGGGAAGCGGAGGTGCGAGCGGCAATGCGGCGGTGGGCGGCGGCGTCGGTGCGGTGGGAGCGGCAGCACCCATCCCGCCTGCCTCCGACGACGCCGCGCCGCTCTTCTACTCGCCCGGCAAGCGCGGATACTACTCGCCACGGCAGGGCCGCGCCACGCCAGAACGGATCAACGCATTTAGGAATGTTGGCAGGTATTTAATATTTCTACTAACGTCAGCTTCTTGTTACTTTATACAATGTCAGAATGAAATGCATTCATTACAAGGTATTAAATAGGGGATATTTTGTGTTTTTTTATGTTATTGTGACGGAACAAGCTCGATGCCCACCGGATGTTAAGCGGACTAACCTCTGCCTATAACAGATGTATTTATTTACAAGTGACGAATTGCACTGCGCCCGTCACTTTGAGACATAGTTGTTAAGTCTCATGTGCCTGTAATTTCACTGGCTCTCAAAGACTGCTGCCGGAACACACTGTTAGGTGCTTGGCGATAGAATTTCTACTTGAGGGTGGTCGCTAGCCTGGCGGGCATTCCCAAAATAACCTTCCACCATGCGGTGAAGCTCAAGCCCGCGGCGGGATTCCAACCATGGACCTGCTGCACGGCAGTCCATAGCTATTACCGCTCGGCCATCATTGCCTTTTTTTTTTTTTTTTTTTTTTTTTTATGTTATTGTGACGGAACAAGCCCGAGGCCCACCTGATGTTAAGTGGCCTAACCTCTGCCTATAATAGACGCATTTCGTCAGCGACGATTTGCACTGTGCCCGTCACACTAAGACGTCCAGTTGTTAGGTCTCATTAGCCTGTAATTTTTCTGGCTCTCAAGGACTGCTGCCGGAACACACTGTTAGGTGCTTGGCGACAGATTTTCTACTTAAGGGTGGTCGCTAGCCAGGTGGGCATTCACAAAATGCCCTTCCACCATGCGGCGAAGCTCAAGCTCTGGGCGGGATTCGAACCATGGACCTGCTGCACGGCAGTCCATAGCCAATGCCACTGAGCCATCTTGCCTCAATTAACATAGTGATCACGTAATATTAGAAGATTGATATTTTATAGAGCAGAATATGATGTGGCCGAGCCTATTATAAAATCACCATTCCAAAACTTGCTTCAGTCCAATGCTAATATAATCTTCGCATTCCTAGAATAATCGGCCTCTGCTTGTTGCAAAACGAGTTGTGCCCGATGTTCCTGAACCGGCACGTATTGAAGTACTTGCTCGGGCGGCCGGTGCAGTTCCACGACCTGGCGTTCTTCGACCCTGTCGTCTACGAAAGCTTGCGGCAACTCGTCGTCGATGCCGAGACTGGGGACTCACATTCATTATTCGCGGCTCTAGATCTCAACTTTAGGTATGGATTATCTATTTGCTTTTACTATATCTAATGAAACTGACATTGGCATTCAAAACTAATGTTTTTGTGTACAAAAAACTACAAAAAAACAAAATCAATAGTAATGTTTTTTTTGGAAAATACATTTCTATTATGTTTCATAAATGATACTGTACTTATAGATGTTGATAAATGAAGTTAAAATATTAAGAAATTCAGCTACTACAAACCTTGTGATTGTTTGCAACAGAAATTAATCAACGTTGATTTTGGCAAAAACCGCCGCAGAATACTAAAATTTTCTAATTAGAGATAATTTGTTTCAGTACTTAGTATCTATCATTTAATTAACCATGGAAAAAAAAACTATTTTCTACCCCAAAATGCAGAAATGTAACAGTCGCCGAGACTATTTTCGCCTCTTGAAACATTCTGCTGCTAAGATAAGAATAATAATATACAATTTATCATTTGTAGCTTGGAAATGTGTACTGAAGAGGGAGGCGGATGCGTGGAACTGTTGCCGAACGGTCGCGAAATCGAAGTGACGGCGCTAAACGTGTACGACTATGTGCGCAAGTACGCGCAGCATCGCATGCTACTCTCGCAGGAGAAAGCATTAGAGGTACATAAATATTTTTGGTACAAGCCCCATTTTTTTAAATGAATTAGAATTCCATGTTTCTTGCGATATGTGACTGTTATTTTTTGTAAAAGTTGTGTGTACCAGTGTCTACCACTGGTGTACAGTTATACATTATTAATAGCTAGTACAGTAGTCCCCCAACAGTGGAACATCATATTTAAAATTATTATCATCTTTAAATAACTGATCAAGTAAATTAAACCATTGTAGACTGCCCTATTAAGTTTTGTATTTGGAAACAACTCTTCAAACTGTGGATCTCATCTTCATGTATATACCTCATCAGACATAGACAACTGATAGTAAAATATGACTAAAAGTGTCATGATGTATCCATTTGTTAAAATTTGATTAATGACTTTACAAATATTGTAGTTGGTAGTAAGTTATTACTCATTATTCTCATGCAGGCGATGCGCGTAGGAGTACTTGACGTACTTCCCGAGAGCGCTCTAGAAGGACTGACTGCAGAAGACTTACGACTGCTCCTGAATGGGGTCGGAGACATTAACGTCACTGCGCTGGTTTCCTATACAAGTTTTAACGACGAGAGCGGCGAACCGCCGGAACGCCTTGCGCGGTTCAAGCGGTGGCTCTGGGCCATCGTAGACAAGATGACTCATCTCGAGAGACAGGACTTGGTAAGTAACATTACCCAAATCTATGACCCGATCCTACAGCGAGCGGTCTAGAGTTCTGCAGTCTGCATACACTGTGAAATAGGAATTAGCTTAGATGAATGCACACAGAACTGCAGTCAGACCATGGAGGTTAAAGAGAATGCACTGTCTGTCGATGTTCTATTTGAGTTAACCGCTTAGCAATCATTGGTTGCAATATCAGTCATTATAAAATAAATTATCAAACAAGTGCAAGAAAATCATTTGCTCTATAATTTAAAGGAAGCTTTAAAAATCGTGACAAGAAGAGAGTGTGATACTTGTGACCAGTAACTAAGATTGCAGAACTGTAGAACTTGACCACTCGCTCTGGGTCCGGCGCCTACGCCCTTGGAGAGAGGTATCCTTGTAGGTGAGAAGTACATATACTCTGGTTATTGTTATATATTTTCTACATGCCCTAAATGAAACAATGTATGATGCAGGTATATTTTTGGACCGGCTCGCCAGCCCTGCCGGCGTCGGAGGAAGGGTTCCAGCCGATGCCATCAGTGACAATCCGGCCGGCGGACGACGCGCACCTGCCCACCGCTAACACGTGCATTTCGCGTCTCTACATCCCCCTCTACTCATCGCGACACGTGCTCAAACACAAGCTTCTCCTCGCCATCAAAACTAAAAACTTCGGCTTTGTCTAAATGCTACCACCGTGTATCAGAATTATTTTATTTGTGACCCCAGCCATGTAAGACTGCTGATTTATTGTACTATTTATCACTAGCAAAATTGTGGGCCTACATGACTCCAATCAATTTTAGTTCTATCTGACAAATCCTCCTAACATTTATATGACTGGGTACATCTTTGACTGAATAGTAATATTCAATTATAACTAACTATACTTAATGAACCTTTAACAAACCTTTTAAAGGAAATACCTGTTATGGATGTCCACACAAGTACATACTTACTTGACTCTTATACTAGGTACGTACATTGTGTATGTGCCTACAATAAAAAATATTTATTCTGTAGTTCAAATTCATCAATCATATGTTGTTTATTAGCTACCTTCCTAAATTGCCTACTGTTTAAGTGGCCTAAATCCTAACTTATGCATTTGATTGCTTTGCCATTTATTATATTTATTTCTTTTATTGCTCGATGTATTAGATGGCAAGTCAAGGCAGCGAAATATCATCTTAATTATTTCTAACTGTTGTTTATATAGCTTTGTTATATAGAAAAATTATATAAGATAGAGTTGGATAAGCTTTGGAATCGAGGCACCAGGTCTGAGCAATGGGTTATGTGATATCAGAGGAAGTATTTATCGCCTCATCTCTAAATCTAAGATTAATTACTAGTTTCCTTTGATTAGTTGTAATATTATGGTTCATAAATAAACAATCTCAAAACGCCTTCATTGACATTTTATTTAGGTGTATGTTTTTAACATTTTTTTGGTCATAGTTTAAAATAATGTTACAGTAAAAATATAAACAAATTTAATAATAGACAATCATTATTTTTCAATCATCAGATAGTTATTATTCATATAAATGTAAACACACAACATAATATTTAAATTTTTTATCTATCTGATATTTTTTTATCTGATGATTGGAAAGTGTGTTTAAATTATTTATTTTGCCAGAACTTATCAATGAACTAAAGAAAATCAGTGTTTAATATTGAACTAAAGCCAATATACAAAGAATGACAACAATTAAAACACGTAATTGTATGCCAAACCTGATTTTAGTCTATACAATGCATACCAAATAATAAATAAATACAAACCTTACTTCATAATGGCAAATATGATGGTCCAAGTAATACCCAGTTGTGTTAATATCACTAACAGACATTCTAAGGAAGGTATATATAGTGAGGCGATGAGGACAGACATTATGTGCTACTAAAATAAATCCAAATATATGTTTGAAATAGACAAAATACAGCTAATGCAAGTGAGCTATGTTGATCATGATAATCTTTGGCTGAATTCCGGCCTGATCCTTAAGGGAAAGCAAACTGGACCCCAAGACTGTAACCACCAATACTCACAAATTTTACTTGTCAGGGAAAATAGAATATTATGATGTGCAAAGAGCGCAAAATAAACAATTGCATGTGTCTCACTCAATGGTACGATACAGGCAATTGCCATTTCAGCCGAGGCATATCTAAACCTTAATTTTGTGGTTACCGCCTGTGTTTAATATTTTTTTATCTGATGAGTAAGTACCAGGCCTAACCCTGTTCTGTTTTGAAAAGTTGTAAGTCTTTCAGTAGGTATATTAAATACAATGTTCTTCTATGGTCAGATAGTATAACAACAATCAACATGATATGTTTGTGATTGTTTGTACTGAATGTGGCAAAATAAGAATCTGATCATTTGCAAATCTCACCAAATGTTAATTATGTCTGTCA
The DNA here is from genome assembly GCA_963890685.1 of Plagodis pulveraria. Lineage (NCBI taxonomy): Eukaryota > Metazoa > Arthropoda > Insecta > Lepidoptera > Geometridae > Plagodis > Plagodis pulveraria. The sequence continues at coordinate 12,622,843 of OY982950.1, forward strand.
GTACATAAAGTTAATCAAACATGTGCTGTAAAACTATTAGAATAATAGAAGTTCTAATGGATATATTTTAACTTAATTACATAATGGTTGGCTTTTACAAATTTTATTAGACTAGAGACATGGATCCAAACTTAAGTATAACAGTAGGTAATAAACAATATCAAATAAAATTAATGAAAATGTATCATTGCATTTATAAAAAAATTCATACATTTAAAGCTACTTTCACATGTAACTGTACCAGTAATAGTAGTTATTCCACTTTTGATGCTATATTTAACTCTACAGACATTTTCTTATAAACTCCATAAAGTATGACAATATGACAAATATGTAATAAAGCACTTGTAAAATCTGTGCTGGGATATGTGTTCCAGCACATCTCAATAAGAGCTAAAATAAGAAACCTAACTATAACAGAAAAGTTATTTGACCACAACAAATAAGGCAAACTGTGAAAATACCAGGAATAAAATTGGTAGTGCAGGCTCCGGGCACATACTATACCAATGAAATTGACTAAAAACATTGGTAAAATAAACAGTTGTGACAGAACGTCATAGTTCACACTATAGTGGTTCATTACAACAGGTTTCTTAACAGCCTTCTTCCCTGTTTTCTGTGAAGATTTCTGCAGCATATTTTCAAATGAGCTCAAAAAACTTTCTTGTTCCTTTGTCAATGTTTCCACTTGTTCTTCATTCTTTTGTTTTGTCTGGTCCTTCTTCAGTTTACTTTTTCTTTTACTTTCAAGGTTCTTTGCATCAATTTGTGGTTGGACATGATTTTGAACATATTTTAAGCGACAAAAGCTCTTAAAGTATTTTACACACATTGGCAAAAATATTATCAACAGTAAAACATGTATTGCTAAGAGTGTTAAATGAAAACATTTGTTTTCAAATGTTTCAATATCCAGAAACCTATAATTTACTGTCCAAGTATGATTAAAAACACGACCAATGTCAAAACTACCTTTTAAGTAAGCCACAGGATTATTCAGCAAAAACACAAGTCCAAGAAGGAGTTGTAGAATACCACATACTAAAAGTTGCTTAATAGTTTCCTTTAATCCTAAATTCACCAAATAGAAGAAAAACAATCCCGGAGCATACAAAAGAATGTTCATTTTAACAGATACTCCTAAACTGTAAAATATACTACCCAAGTACCACCTAGAATCTAAAAACATGTTAAGTGATATGTATAGAAACAGCACAGCAATAGGATCGTTAAATAATCTAAGAACATAAATCGAATGAATTCTGTAAGAAGTTAGTATTGTCAACACTAGCACATAAGGAGGAACTTTTCTTGATTTAATGTATATTCTGAGCACAAATACCAACTGCAAAAGATAGATTCCTATAAAAATGTACTGAGCTAGTTTAATATTTTCTCCATGATTTGTAATGTAATACAGAATAGAGTAAATGTAGACAAATCCAGCTGGGTAGACTAGAGGGCCTGTATCGCCTCGAAGTTGACTATAATTAAATGTGCCATTCAAGAATCCTTCACACTCTTGCATGTAGGCTTTCCAGTCAATCTCGGTGTAAGGAACTCTCTCCACAACAAACAGGTTTATGAACACCTCAGCCAAAATCAACAGGAATGCGGTAAATGGTAATTGGGCCGGGTTTATCGCTAGACCTTTTATATAAGGCCACGTAAGTACTTTCATTAAATCTTTTATTATTTTCCGACTGCTCATGGTGTTCGCAGTAAAAATCTTCGAGTCACTTGTGCCGGCTGTAGAACTCATTATTCTAATTACAATTATTTTCTATTTTGAGAATGCAGATGAAAGCAAGGTTATAGTACTTTTGGGTAAGGCCAGAACCAGTGAGCTGGCTGATCTTTTAACATTATTAGCACCTAACTTTATAAATAGGCACTGCACTGATTCCCAGACTTCCCAGCTGTTCCCCATAAACCATAGATCACAATGGCTGCGGTCCGAAATTCGCCAATAGTACTAACGATTTATGCCGATTTGCATATGCACGCTCACGGCAATGGAACGAAATGGCGAAGTAGGGACTTAAGGATTTCTATACATATTTTTGAATTCTACATATCAAAACAATACTTTCATGTTCTCAGACTTTTTTCAGTTATCCAATAGTTTTAGAAATATGTCGCTTTTAACATTGTACGAAAAATGTATCTATATATTTATTTCGTTTCTGAAAACTTATTATCAGAACTCTTTTCAATAAAAAAACATACAAATTAGACTTCTTACAAATCTGTGCAAGTGCATTCCGCACCACCTCAATAGTTTTGTCCCAAGATACGGTCAAACTGTTTTTTAAATCAGTATACTACATACACACAACAATTTGCAGGTAATAACCTGCAAATTTTTGAAATCAAAATTAGCAAACAAAACGATGACGTTCGTTGTTACCACTCGATAATACGGACTACCGCTAGCTTGACGCTAGTGACATTTTGATTTATAAAGTTTTGTGTTTAGTGACTAATCTTGATTAGGTTGTAAAATAATGACAAAATTCATAAAATTTTCAATTCAATTAATTTTTCATTCAATCTCATTTGAACGATGATAACGATAAAAAACTAAAGGGATTCTGTGCAAAATACTTTTATAATACTAATAAAAAATCGGAAAATACTAATCGTAAGGAACAAATATTTAGAAGTGAATACAGGGAGTGGTTGAATGATTATAGTTTGGCCTCACTTTATAAAATAGTTTGTGAAAAAAATTACGATTTAATTTCTTATTATATCTTCACTAAAAGTATCAGTTGGCACTTCAACCTAAGTAAATCCTAGAAAACCTTTCACTGAATCAGGTCCTAAACAAATAAAGAGTCGTACAGAAAATACGGTACAGACTATACCGTCAGAGGAATACCCACATGCGCATGTTTTAAAATTGAAAGCAGGTGGAAATGAATATATTACTGACATTTTGCAGCACTTTCTTAAGAATCCACAAAATGTGTAGAATTTCAAAGATTCTCTTTTTGTCAAAAACAAATTAGAATTCTCACCAGATGAAGCCATAAGCTTGTTTTTATCTTTTAAATTGATAAAATGGCAATATAATACGCTTCAGAAAAGTACTCAAGAGTAATCGATATTAACATATTTCCCTCATACTACGCACTACAAAATAAAAATAAAAAATGTCGTCCACCTAAAACTGCTATTTCAGTAACTGAAAAACAGCTAAGAATTGCAGGCGCTTTTGGATATAACTTTGGAAATAATAATGATGAAAATGAATTAATATGTCAAACCTACGAATAAATATGAATTTATTCGTAGTGTCAAACGCAATTGATGAGACTTGTCAATTTTTTAAACTGATTAGTAAATGGGGATTTTACGGGGCCTCGAATTAATCCAATTATAAAGAAAAAAAAACTTATAGAAAATGCAGAGAATGTTATCTCCTAAGATTCTATACTCTGGTTTTTATTCGAGATAAAAAATGTAAACAAAGAGGTTAACCGTGCAAAAAAATTTAAAATAGACAGTAATTGGCGAAATGACAATCTCACACAACTTAATACTAACTATGATAGATGGTAAAGCAACAGCAATTCTTTGCGATACATCAACCCAAAGGTGTGATAACTAACGTTACAGCAAAGAGAATTAATTATTTGCCCCAGATTTTGGCAAAGGAAATGGACGCTAGCTAATTTAGATATGGTTTATTGTTCTTAAACATTTGGAAACGATTCATGGAATTAATTCTTCACACTGCGTACAGATTAGAATTGAAGGTATGGGTAGTGAAAGGTGACAGCAAAGCTGTTATGGACAGGATTTCATTTAAATCCCAAACAGGACTTTTAGTTGACATTGTGAAACAGGACCATGGTACGACAAATTATGTGAATACCGCTGGAAGGATTTTCGAACACTCACATATTGCGGCTTAGATTACGGGAGTAAATGAGGAATTGATAAAAAGATTTGAAACCATACTACAGGCGATTTCGTCAGTTCAATTTATAGATACATTGAAGTTTAAAGATTATACTAAAACCACCATGAAATTATACGTTGATTTGTGTGATTAGTTTTTAATGCCCGCGTGCTTTCATAAAATATTTGCTCACGGAGTTGCTATGCCCATTGGAAAGTTATCCGAAGAAGCTGCTGAAGCACGAGATAAAGATTTCCGGAGATATCGTGAACATCATTCGAGAAAATTCTGTTGGAAGGCTATCAATGAAGGTATAATGAATAACTTACTAATTAGCTCTGATGCACATAAATATTTCGAAGATATGACACAAATTTCTGCGAAAACAGAAAGCCCTTTCAGAAGAAGCAAAAGCTTTGTTGATCGTTAGGGAGACATTTTTGACGATGATAATCAAGAAAACATGGGTTTTTAACTGAAGACCATCATTGATTCTAGAACGCGAGTCTAAATTTTCTGAATGATATAAGCGGCCAGAAAGTGGCAGGTTGTAGTACAAATTGGCAGTCTGAAGGGAAGGCCAATGATCAGCATTGGGCGTCTTCTGGCTGATGATGATGGTGAAGTACTTTCGTCACATAGAGCAAAACATGTGTGGTAGTAGATCAGGCCTACTGGGGATACCACTTCTTAGTTCTCAACCTCTGAGGTGTTCTGGAGAGGAGAATAAAAAAAAATATCTCCAAAAGCGCATAAAGTCGCACTATATAACTACATGCATAAATAAGCAAATAATGTGTAATTTTTTAATTTATAAATCGTGTTTGGAGATATTTTGCGATTTTGGTGAATTTATGTTTATGTCCATAGGTATATATTTTTTTTATTTGTTTTTTATCCTTGATGGTTTCGCCTTTGACCACTATCTCACCTGACGGTAAGTGATGATGTAGTCGAAGATGAATAAAAGTCTTAAAACATTACATTCATGTATTTTTGATATAAGAACATATTTGCAACATTTTTTTAAATAAAAACATTATATATTTTACGTTCCTAAGTCCACTGCGGTTTAATATCGGCCCACGGGCGGCCGTTTGCATTACTATCAATTTGGACCAAGTAAAAGCGTGCACATGACATTAATCATATATCTAACCAAATACATAACCTCGTTACCTTCAATAAATTAACGCATTTGGAATGTATAAAGAGTGTTTGAGACAAATAATTACGAGCTGATAAACAACTGTAGAGGTCATATTTTTCTTTCTCTAAAAAAACTCTCTAAAAAAAACCATTTAATCGCGCAAACAATCACCGATGGAAACTAGCGTAATAAATGATTTCGTAACTTTTAAACCACTAAACCTGTAATAATTCAGATTACATGTCTATACACCTGAATAATGATATCAAAAGAAGAACGTCAAAAGAAGAACTAAAGATGAAAGTGGCACGGTTTATTAAAAAAAAAGTTGCTCTATTATACAGTTTCCCACCAAAATTCTTTATAAAATCGCGCTGTTTAAATCTAATTGACACTTTTATAATATTTGGCCTGCAAATCTGTAATAATGAATGGGTACAGAACCATAGTAAATAATGATATTAAATGAAGAATCAAGTTGTAGGTGGAATAGTTTCGGAATAAAAAAAAACTAAGTTGCTGTTTCGAGCCATTTTTGTCGTACGTTCAAACCCCTTTTCCTGTAAAATTTTCCATGAAAAGGTCAATTTTCATTGCTTTTCTCGTAAAGCCTATATGAAGAGGATTGCATTGATACCAAGAAGTTATTATATAAATTATACATTGCATCAAATAAACCCGTTTAAAAACAAAAAACTTCAATAGTACATTATGCAACAAGTGCGCGAAGTTGTTTATTACAATCGCGACGGGTTTTAGGTCTATATGGAGTAGAGTTTTTTTTTTTTTTTTTTTAAGTGCCTTTAATAAACAAATACTACAAATTATAAACAACAGTACAGCTACTACAATACTACAGCTACTACAGTAAAAGCATTTGGACTCATAGTCCAAATGCTCTAACCCACTATCAGTTGGCAGCGTGCCCAGCATGCTGGCAGCATTGCCCCGTTGAATTGCAATGCTTATTCTTTGAGCCAAATAGGTGCCAGCATTTTGATTACGCGTCGCATCGACCAAGCGCTCTGATAGATTTTGGAAAATACGATGAGCTCCCGGTCCCCACGGACCCAACGTCTCTACACCAAACGGCTCAAATATGTAACCCATACGCAGGTTAGCATATTTGCGCCGCTTGAGTTGCTCTGCCGAAGTAGCCGCGGCGCCAGCCCTCACGTGGGTTTCAGAAAGGTGTGACGGCGCTAAAGTGTCTACGCATGTAGCGTCCCACACTAAGGGCCGTCCTAACTTCCATGGAACCAGAGTCATGCCGTCAGGTCTTTTACCATCGTCACGCATCAGACCGTTCGGTTCGAGAACAGCTGGAACATTGGCGCTGCTAAAAGCCCGGCGAATGATAGAGATAATAGTAGAGATTGTAATAAACAACGCGTACGAGTTACTTACGACGTTTTTCAACACACTTGTGAGGAACGAATACGAAAATATTTTCTTGATCTTTTTGATAGAAATAGTAATCTGACTAAGAAGGTTTATAATTTATTCTTTTCAAGTTCTACTTCAGTATGTAAAAAACTGTTTGGTTTGTTTTTATATGAAAAACGAACGCAACAAACTACAATCTCCTTGGCGAGAAGTGTGGAAACGTAGTTTTTATTTCCTTCAAAACTTGGACAATGCATAGACTGATGCAGCGTACCTTAAATGCACGATGGGCTGTCTTGAGGATATGACAGTTGAGTGTTTGATTGAATCGTTCCACCATTCCATCAGATTGCGGGTGGTAAGAAGTGGTTCTAGTTTTGTGAGCTCCCATAACTCGACATGTTTCTTGAAATACTTGGGACTCAAAGTTCCGTCCTTGATCACTATGAATTTCTAGTGGGACACCGAAACGACAAAAGACTTCGTGAACTAATTTGTCAGCAACAGTCGTAGCTTCCTGGTTAGGAATGGCGAACATTTCCGGCCACTTTGTGAAGTAGTCCATGACGACCATGAAGTACTTGTTCCCATTTTCAGTCACAGGAAATGGTCCAGCTATATCTAATGCTATTCTTTCCCACGGGGCTCCAACGTTATAGAGCTTAAGCGCCCCTCTGCTTCGTGTCTGTGGTCCTTTCACCGCGGAACAAGTAGTACATTTCCGGCACCAGTCTTCGACATCGTCACGACAGTGAATCCAATAGAAACGTTCCCTTATCTTCAGCAGAGTCTTTTTCACACCCATATGACTTCCAGAGCATCCGTCATGGTAAAGTTGAAGAACTTCAGGAATTTTTGCTTTGGGAACTACCATTTGGAGATGAGACTTTGTCCCTCGAGCATTTTCCCATTTTCGGCACAGTACTCCATCTTGAATAACCAAGCTGTCCTACTGTGCCCAATAACTTTTCGTCGTCACGCTCTTTGCAGCAACATCGTTCCACTTGGGTTCATTGACACCACTGTTAATCCAATCCAGGATGGGGCGGAGGTCCGAGTCATCCTGTTGAGCTCTTTGTATTGCCCTTTTCCATTCATCGCTAAGATCCGTTCTTAGCAATTTCACAGGTACCAATACCAGTTCCTTGTTTTCTTGTCGAACGCAATGCTTGCAGCTTTCGGTACAAGGTCTTCTCGATAAGGCATCTGCGTTCCCGTGAGACTTGCCACTTCGGTGTTTGATCTCGAATTCAAACTCTTGAAGCTGTTCGATCCACCTTGCCACTTGTCCTTCGGGGTTTTTGAAATGTAATAGCCATTTCAATGCAGCATGATCAGTTCGCAGATGGAATCTGCGTCCCAATAGGTACTTGCTGAAATTCTGCAAGGTTTTCACAACAGCTAGTAGTTCTCTTCTAGTGACGCAGTAGTTCCTTTCTGGTTTCGATAAAGATTTGCTGAAGTAATCTACACAATCACAATCTCTTGATCTCCTTTTCGCTGAGATAGGATACCGCCGATCCCAGTGTTGCTTGCATCGGTGTCTACGATGAAGTCGTTCTCGGTGTCTGGATAACCAAGAATAGGAGCATCGCATAAACGGCATTTCAATTCTCGAAAGGAGGCCTCACAGTCTTCATCCCAACAAAACAGACGCTTCTCCTCAGTGAGTTTGTGCAATGGTTTGGCAATATCGGCGAAGTTCTTAACAAACCTTCGGTAATAGGAGCATAATCCTAAAAAGGCACGGACTTGTGTCTTGTCCCTTGGAGTTGGCCAATCCTTCACAGCGATAATCTTTTCTGGGTCAGTTTGTACACCTTCTTCTGAGACAACGTGTCCCAAATAATTCACTTGGCGTCTGAACAATGTGCACTTTTTCGGACTTAGCTTGAGATTTGCCCCTCGGATTTTTACCAGTACATGCTCCAGATTCTGAAGGTGATCTTCAAATGTCCTGCCCACAATGATGATGTCATCCAAATAGACGAGACAGGCATCTCCAATTAGGCCATGAGTATGAGCTCCATAAGCCTTTCGAAGGTTGCAGGAGCGTTGCATAATCTAAATGGCAAAACTCTGAATTGCCAAAGACCCTTACCCGTGGAAAATGCAGTTTTCTCCTTGTCCTTAGGGTCTATTTCTACCTGCCAGTAGCCACTTTTCAGGTCTAAGGTGGTAAACCACTTCATTCCCGTAAGCGTATCCAGGGTGTCATCAATCCTTGGCAGTGGGTAACTGTCTTTCTTCGTAACTTCGTTTAATCTTCGATAATCCACACAGAACCGGGTCGTGCCATCCTTTTTCTTTACGAGAACCACAGGGGAACACCATGGGCTTGATGATGGTTCAATGACACCGTTCTGCACCATCTCTTCAATCATAGTTTCCACTTCTTTCTCACGCGCAACTGGTAGTCTTCTTGGTCGTTGGCGAATAGGCAGCTCATTTCCTGTATTGATTTTATGCTGAACCAATCCTGTCTTCCCAATGTCAGCATCATTATTAGAGAAGATGTCCCCGTACTTCAGTAGCAGTTTTTGGGCTTTTACCGATTCTTCTGTAGATAGATTTTCCCGACAACCATCCAAAAGCGATGTCACAATAAATTTGGAAACTGTGGAGTTATTCCCGCCTTGTGATTTTTGGCATTGACGCATCCAGGATACTTCTTCACATGTACCCATTAGCGTGCCTTTCTTAATTATTTGTTCTTCTTTGCTCGGATTTATTATCCGCACCGCTGAGACACTTGTAGCTTTTGTCAATGTTCGTGCCATTATATATGGAACATCACTGTCTGTACCCTCGATAAGCATGCATCGATTGCCACGATCGGAAGAACTAGATAAATTTACTGGGACAATAGTTTCTGACCTGGGGGGCAGAATTGTCTTCTTTAAACAGTAGACGAATCCTGATGTTCCACCTTCTATAAAAACTTCTTCTGATCCACATTTCAATACTCCTTGGTGGACATCGATCTTGCAGCAATATTTCTTCATGAAATCTAAGCCGAGAATGCAGTCATCAACAATATCGGCAACAATGACAGTATGCAAGAAGGTTCTCTCACCAAGCTTCAGTTCCACCTCCTTTTCGCCTTGGACGGATATGTGCTGACCGGCGGCTGTTAGCAGTTGGATTTGTGCGTGGCTGCGGTAGTAGTCCCCAATAATGTGATTTGACAGTTGGGAACTCAAGACTGTTCGTGAAGCTCCAGTATCCAAGGTAAACTTACAAGGTGTCCCGTTGATTTCTCCATTAATAATCAAGCTGTTCCCATCGCGAGCTTGTGAGATGAAAACTTTGGGGGCTATTTCTACACCAGCCAGCACCCGCCCCGCAGTCCTGGCATTTACTCGTTTCCCTGCTGCTGTTGCACGGTGGGACTAACTGTCCTTCCTTCCGTGGGTCGCATTCCTTCTCCTATGATTCGCTTGGGGCAACTAGATCTAAGGTGACCCCTTTCCCCACATTCGTAGCATCGAGGGCTGAATCTTTGCCGAATCTCGCGAGAAGGTTGTGTGGTAACCTCTCGAATACGATGTGATCGATGATCCTGCCGTACAGCTTCTACCGCCAAGGCATGGGCTAGGGCGTCCTTTATTGATTCATGATGACCCAGTCTCACTGCAGCTCTCACTTCTAAGTCACGTATCCCATCTACGAATGCTTGAAGTAGGATTCCGTCGATGAGTGCCGGTGATGATTGATACGCCTTCCGTACGAGCATTTCTACTTCCAGCGCCCACTGCTGAAGATTTTCACTGCTTCGCTGGGTTTGTTCTTTAAGCTGAGCGCGGAATACATGCTCCAGATGAGCATCACCGAATCTAGACTCCAATGCCTCCAGAAGTTGGTCAAACGCTATGTCTTTTCCAAGGGCCTCCAGAACTGTTAAGGCTTTGTCACGTAGGCCCAGAGTAAGCGCTGTCATAGCCTGCGCTTTAGTCCAACCGTTAGCCTGCACTACAGCCTCAAATTGGATTTTGTAGGCCGACCACGAAGAGGTTCCGTCAAATGGGGGCACTTTGAACCCTCGAGGCGAAGGTGCGGGCGCCACTGGAGCTACCATACTCTCTCCAGTTTTGAGAACGCTCAAAGATTTTTTTACGTCAGCAATCCCAGCTTCTATTTCTGCTATGCGGTTCTCGTGCTGCTGCACCTGATCCTCCACCACTTGAATTTTCTTACCAAATGTTGCATGCAGGTCTTTCATCAGAAGAGTCTGCTCCTCTTGGCGACGGATCTGTTATTCTTTGTCCTGTCGCAGTTGTTCCTCCAGTCGACGGGCCTGCTCTTCCTGGCGGCGGGCTTGCTCCTGCTTGTCTTCTTGCAACTGCTCTTCAAGACGTCTGGCCTGCTCCTCCTGGCGGCGTACCTGCTCCTCCTTGTCTTGCTGCATCTGCTCTTCAAGACGTCGGGCCTGCTCCTCCTGGCGGCGGGCCTGCTCCTGGAGCATTGCCATTAGTGCAGCAAAGTCAGTTGCAGCCGGAGCAGCCGTAGTCGAAGGGGCTCCCGACATAGTGGCGGTGGTTGCCTCTGCAGTCGGCTGTTCTTCGGAGCGCACTAGTGGTGTAGATCCTCCAAACCTTCGTTGGTCGATGTCTTGTTGCCGCTGACTCCTCGTCCGGATGCCCTCAACGTCGTCCTTTGGTAGCACAGGCATTATGTATCCCCAAGGTTTCGGGATAAATAATGCAATACGTTTTCTGCAAACTGACACCTTTATTCACAGTTCTACAGTCACTTCACACTTCACTGAACACAACACTAAAACACTGACTGTTCGCACTTTACAGATCACTAATCACACACTTCACTGTATTTAACTATTCGCGCTTGGAGCACTTGGTCTAAAGGTAATCGCACTGTTTCTCGTTTCGTACTCAAAGTAAGACTGTCTCGTCGGCCCGGACCCGACCCTATTTATACCCAAAAGTCAATTATACTGGTCTAGATAGAAAAACAATAGGGGCCATAAATCACTCGTTTAATGTAAACAACTTTTTTATGCAATTCAATGGAAACTAACTATTACTTATACTGTGGTTGTTTACTAGTTGCCTGAGAACAAAAGGCAACCCTTTTTTTATAACATTTTTTTGTCAAGATTAGGTACATTCTTTGTTTTCTTATGCTTGTTACCGACGTTGGATTATTCTGGATTGTTCGAGCTCTTGCGCCGTAACAGTATAACCAACCATGTAACCGTCTACACAATGTTAAATTCTTTGATATTCATTCTGACTGCATGATTGTAAACTTTTTTCGTTATCCGTCCGTCCGTACAAATAGAACCTATTATCTACTAATCATTTATTTATTTTATTTATTTATTTATTTAATTTAAACTAATACGGTAATATCACCAATTACATTAGTTATCGAACAAACTTAAATATACAATCAATTATTATTTATATTATTATTTACAAATTATAAGTTTCGTAATAAAATTATTATATCAAATTAAAATAAAGTAATAACATTATTATAAAAAAAAAACAATTAATTACATTTAAATAGAATAAATTAGTTTTCACGATCATAGTGTCATAATTTCACGAAATTACAAAACAATCAACAAAATATGAATCAGTACACAAATGTCATAATTACTCCTTATTAATATTAAGTATTATATGTCATAAAAAAAAAACATTTGGTCAATGGATTATAAAAATATTAGTACTACGGTAAATATCATAAGTGCAAGTCACATTCACATTCGTCATACAGATTGCACGCACATCAAATTCACATTAATTCATCAAATTCACATTCTTCATTCACATTGCGCGCTTTCTTCTCACAGAACTCCAAGCATATTGATACAATATTCTTCCATTCATCCGCAAACAAATCACAATCAGGCGCCATGGCCAGGAGGTTGTTGAGTGCTCTGAGAGTACGTGGAATGGGAGAAACTGTGTGAGCAACTGTTCGGGCTAGCGGGAGCGAGAAAAGCTTGTGACACCCGCCACGATGCGGTTGCAAGCCATTAGGGTCGGGAGCGTTTAACCGTAACAAAGAATTATGTAGGTTGGGTGCATCAATTTTTCCGTGAAGGACCTTGCACATCAAAAGCATTTGACTATGTTCCCGTCGAACTTCCAGTGAGTTATAGTCCAAGCAGCCCAGGAGAAAGTTGGTTGGGTACAAAAATGGGTAATATCCATACACCCGTTTGTACAAATAGCGAAGGAATGCTTTTTGCACTTTCTCTAACATAAGGGTGTACGATTGTTCATGTGGATGCCACACACATGAGCTAGCCTCAAGCTTACTACGAACAAGGGCTCCAAAGATTATCCTGATGACATGGGCTCCTTTAAAATCTCCAGAGTTCCTTAAAACGAATCCTAGTCTTCTGTATGATTCTTTGGCCACGGCGGAAATGTGATCATTAAAAGTCAACTTTTGGTCGAAAGTGACTCCTAGGTCTTTAATTGTATCGGATCTGGTGATTTTATAAGAGTCCAATTGGTATTCAAATTTAACTGGGTGCAATTTCCGAGTAAACGTCATAGTCTGGCATTTCAGTGGATTAAACTCCATCCCATGAGCCACACTCCACTCGTAGACCCCATGAACATCGCACTGGAGGTCATGGCAGTCCTTCACGGTCTTTATTTCTATGGCCAATTTCAGATCGTCCGCATATAAAAGACACTTAGAATGCTTAACGACAGCTGGAAGATCGTTTATCATTAGGATGAACAGAAGAGGTCCGAGAATAGACCCCTGACTGACCCCAGATCGCGTATGATAAGCAAAAGAATCGTAGATGCCCAACCTAACAAATTGCCGACGGTCTCGAAGATAATCAGCTACTAACTTGAGAAGCCCTGGAGAAAAACCAATGGCGCTTAATTTCGTTAGCAATTGGTCGTTATTCACACGATCAAATGCTTTACAATAATCAAAATAAAGGACGTCAACTTGGCCTCCCCGATCAAGGCTAGATGAGATGTAATCGACTAGCTCTAATAATATAAGTTTGTGTCGACAGACCTTTTTCTTCTGAAGCCGTGTTGCACATTGCATAAGCTCTGTTCAACCTGCCTATAAATTTCCTGATGGAGAACTCGTTCAAATATTTTTGCTGGGGAAGACAAAATTGCGATTGGCCTGTACTCTTCCACTGATAATTTGTTTGAGCTTTTGGGAATAGGCGTTACTCTTGACAATTTCCACTGCGTAGGATAGGTTCCCGTTGCTATGGCCAGGTTAAAAATATGACACAGTGGTTGGACCAGGAATTTCATACCTTGTTTTAGGAGCCACGGTGGAACGCAATCAGGCCCAACTGAACTACCTGGTTTTAAATATTTAATAGCTGATGCCACATCCGTAGGTGCTACCTCAAAAATATTTATAATGTTACTAGTGAGAGTTTCATCCATTTGGTTTACACTATCTGCATCCAGTGCAGGAACATCAGGCAGAAACACGCTACAAAAGTATCTGGCAAATGCATCCGAGGCTTCAACTCCCCTGTAAGACTTACCATCATAAGTAATGGTAGGTTCGAAACCACCTTTTGAGCGAAGTCTGGATATATGTTGCCAAAAACGACGAGGGTTGAACGATATGTTTTCCTCAATGGTTTGCAAGTACGAGTCATGGGCTGCTGCGATACGGATTTTTAAGCAAGCTCTCAAATCAGAAAAGGCCCTATACGATTCTTCGGATTGTCTTTGTCGCCATTGATGATGCAATTTTAATTTAAGTTTGGTATCCTGAATTATATCACGCGTAAACCATACAGGATAACGTCTGTTAGTGTTTTTTTTTCGTCGCTTTTTAGGAATACTAATGTCAAATATATTATAAATAATGTCATAAAAATAATCGATGCTAGATTGCACGTCATCAGATAAAAGTACATTGGTCCAAGAGGTTTTGGAAAGCAACTCAAATAGAAGGTGGAGATCACACTTTTTAAAATTCCAATCCCTTGTAGGATCTATGTTGCTGGGGTCAATACGGTCCGAAGACTGAACCGAGTCTATAATCACTCTAATATCTAGAGGAGGGTGATAAAGATCAGGCTTAACGAAACCTTCGGAATGCTCGACGTAAACCTCTGGTGTAACATTTTCCTCCTGAACCAAGACAACATCTAGTAGATAGATAGATAGATAGATAATTCTTTATTGTTACACCACTTAATATACAAAAATAACATAAAAGTAAAAGAAAGCTTACAATAAAGTGTTACAATGGGCGGCCTTATCACTAATAGTGATCTCTTCCAGGCAACCTTAGGATGGAGAGGAAATACAGGAATAACAAGACGGGGTGTAATATAAAGATAAAGGTACAATCAAATCAAATCAAGACAATAATACATTACTAAATCAAATTAATAATAAATTATAAACAAGAAAAGAAAAATAACTACTAATACATAAAAATACACTAATACATATTGAAATATATATATAAACATATAATTAATACATTGATATACTTACATAATATATATATATAAAAAATGTTATGTACAATAAAAATGTTATGTACAAAAAAAAAATATTAAATACATAATGTTCACTTTAGCCAATAGAGTCAATATTTTCATCTGGTATCATCACATAATGTGTGGTACTTATTTTTCTTGTACTAGCAACTCTAATTACCTGCCCTTGAAAAGTGACCTTTACTCTTTTCTTCTTGTCGTTTTCGCTTTCGTCGAGAGTGGATCAATTTTCGTGTCGGAGCCACTTCTCGTTCATTTCTATTTAATTTGTCGGGCATTCGTGCCAACTTTGTCGAGGGCAAAGCCCTAAGTATAATAAGTCACCAAAACTTTATATTTGTGCAAACTGTGCCATCACAACCGGCACCCAGCCAAGACAGGTACTGAGCTATTGAGGAGGTAAGCGCGCGAGCCAATTCGTAGTTTAGATACCAATAACGGCTCTGAACCCCATCGGATTATCTGGTGAGTTGCACAATCTTACTTATTGTATATCTTTGCCCTAATTTCACTTCGTCATACAGTCCATTACTCTTATCGCCCTTGCATGGGAATTTTCGTATTTTGTGCTAGATCGTAAAACATTAAATACATAACATTTTTTGGCCCATCGAGCCGAATATTTGAATAGTGACCTAATCTTCGCATATTTAGTGAATTACGGTCATATTTCTCGAATTTTGTTGAAATTTCTAACATAAACTTTTTTCTGTCATACCCACTAGCTACCCACTAAATAGTTGTCGGCTCGAACATTCATGCCCATGTTAATTTGAACTATTACTAAACTTGCCATATCAAACCGTAAATTGAAAGTTGAATTGTCTATGGTCAACTTTAACAAGTGTCAAATAGATTTCGTTCTAAAATATCACTGTCAAATACAAACAGTGCTTTTGTTGTCGTCCTTGTAGGTTTTTTGTTTGTTTTGATTTTTGTGCAAATTATTGTGTACGTGCGTGTATATACTGGATATTGTGGAAATGGAATCGCCAGGCTCCGTTAGTGATGTCGAGGAAAACCGCGTGAAGCGAGACTATCAGCTGATGCGAGTCGAGTTGTTAGAAACGTCCACAGAACTTCTCAGAGGTTATACAGAAGCCGACCTGAACACCATCGAAGCGGAATTTCATGCAGCACAGTTAAAAGTTCTTTCACCTCTGAGTCCCACTGATCGTAAAACTGAACTCTCAGTGACATTAAGTTTTGAGCGGCGTTTTCGGGAGATCAAATGTCAATTTATGGCGGTTCATAACCACAATCTTGGAGTCAAAAATAATAGTGATGTTAAAAGGCAGTTGTCATGTGTTTCAGCTAAGTTGCCTAAAATTGAGATAAAACCTTTTGATGGAAATATTGAAAACTGGATATCCTTTATACAACTGTTTGAGTCATTAGTACATAATAGAGAGATGTCAAATGTTGAAAAATTGCATTACCTTTTGTCTAGTGTTACGGGTACTGCTTATAATATCATAAAAAACTTTCCCCTGTCTGATGGTAGCTATCCAGATGCATACAATGCACTTAATAAATATTATAATAGGAAAAGACAAATAGCTTTTACATATTATGGCAAAATTCTAAATTGTGAGACAATTAAATCTAAAACTAGTTTTGAGTTGGAACGGGTTCACAGAACATTTACAGAAACATTATCAATTTTGAACAAATATCAATTGCCTGATAAGAATTTCATGCTTTTCCATTTGTTGTGGTCGAAGCTGGACAGGTATACCCGAGAAGCATTCCAATTAGAATTTAATTCTGATGAAATCCCTCTTTATGAAGATTTACTAAATTTTATTGAAAAAACATATCGGGCATTGGATGTATCAAATATCAAATCTAGTAGTAGTCATAATGTCGGAATATCTACCAACAATTTTCGTAAAGGTAAGTCATCTTCATTTGTAGTGGCTTCACAAAGTTGTTTGTGTTGTGCAGGAAAACAACATAACCTCGAGTCATGTGATAAATTTTTAAATTTGTCTGTTCAATCTCGTTTTGATTTTGTCAAAGAAAAGAAACTTTGTTTGTTGTGTTTTTCACCTTCCCACTTGGTCAGAGGTTGTCGATCTGGTTTTAAATGTGAGAAGTGTAATTATTCACATAATAGTTTATTACACTTTGACAGCAAACAGGTCAATGAGTCAGCGGATGAGAATTGCAATAAAAATATAGTGTTAACATCAACTAATAAAACTGACAGTGTGTTGTTTGGTACTGCAAAAGTTTTAGTAACTGATTGTGATGGTAACCTTAAGGCAGTTAGAGTGCTATTAGATTGCGCAAGTGCTAGTAATTTTATGTCAGAGTCTTGTGCCCACTCTCTTGGCTTGCTCGTAAGAAGCAATCACCACACAGTAAGTGGAATAGGGAATGTAGAAGCAAACACATTGGGTTCAGTGTCATGTCAAGTTAGGTCAATGAATTCAAAATTTAGTTTTGATGTTGAAGCTTTTTTACTGCCGTCTATTTGTTCTGAACAACCAATGCAACACATAGAGTCGTCTTCATGGTCACACCTTATTGGATTAAAGTTAGCTGATCCTGATTTTAACCATCCGGGACCTATTGATATGTTGCTAAATGCTGACATTTTTTCGTCATCTTTATTACCAGGCCTCAGACATGGTAGAGCTGGCCAGCCTCATGCTTTGAATACCAGTTTCGGTTGGATTTTGATGGGTGGTTGTGATTCGACATATTACAAATCACATGCTCATCGTGAGATACAAAGTAAAAATTGTTTTTTCGTGTCAAACTTGTCATTAGATAATTCTCTCAAACGGTTTTGGGAATTAGAAAATATTGGACCTCAACATAAAATATTATCGAAAGAGGACCAGCTTTGTGAAGAGTATTTTACTCAACAACATCGGCGTACCCCTGAAGGAAGATTTGTCGTTCCTTTACCTTTCGTAGAGTCATTAGATCGGCCATGTTTTGTAAATACTCGTGCCATAGCATTAAAAAGATTTTCATCAATAGAGAAAAAACTTCAACTGAACCCAGAATATAGGAAAGCATATGTCGCTTTCATGAAGGACTATGAGACTTGTCATCATCTAGAACAGGTAGAGCCACCTGTTGTTGATAAAGGTTTGTTCTACTATATTCCTCACCATGGAATATTGCGTCCTGAATCAGTGAGCACACCATTACGCGTAGTCTTTGATGCAAGTTGTTCTGACTCTACCGGGAAAAGCTTGAATGATACTTTGTTGCCAGGGCCCAAACTTCAAACAAATATTTTCGATTTGTTAATTCGTTTTCGATGGCATGCAATTGTATTCACTGGTGATGTCAAGCAAATGTATCGGCAGATTTTAGTGCCAGAGGCTGATGCAGATTATCAACGCATTCTATGGAGACCGTCGATTAATGAACCGGTACGTGATTATCGTCTTCGAACTGTGACTTACGGTATTTCGTCCGCACCTTATCAGGCTCTCCGTACCATCGCGCAGCTAGCACAAGAAGCTAGCACTGATTATCCTCTTGGCTCCGCGGTATTGAAAAGAGATATTTTTGTCGATGATGTTGTTAGTGGAACTGACTCTATCAGTGAAGCTATTGAATTGAGGTCACAACTTTGCCAAATTTTGTCGTCGGGTGGTTTTGATCTCAGGAAATGGACTTCAAACCATAGAGATTTTTTCGTTGGGCTCTCTACCTCTGACCTGTATTCGGAGGACTTCAAGCGATTTGAAGACATCTCTGACGTATCATTGAAGATATTAGGACTTTCGTGGCTATCACATTCGGATTGTTTTCGTTTTAAAGTTTTTGTCGAAAATCGTAGATGTACCAAGCGTACAATTTTGTCGGAACTCTCTCGTATCTACGATCCTCTTGGTTTTCTCGGCCCAGTCACTTTCTATTTGAAGTATCTGGTACAACTGTTATGGATCTCTGGCGTATCCTGGGATGAGGATGCACCGGAAACTGTCGTTTCGGAATGGCTGCGGTTTAAATCGCAGTTATCGATGTTGTCGGCCATATCGATACCTCGTCGTATGGTGTCATCATTTGTCGTTTTACAGATCCATGGATTTTCGGACGCCTCGGAGAGAGGAATGTGTGGGATTATTTTTGTGCGCGTTGTCGATGCGGAAGGTTGTTGTTCCGTATATTTTTGTGCGTCACGTTGTAAGCTCGCGCCTCTCCGTAAACTTTCGATACCCAGACTGGAACTCCAGGCAGCGGTTTTATTGTCGGACTTAATGACTGCTGTTGTTGAAGCGCTAAGCCCATTTCACACAGTCATATACCGTTTCGCGTGGTCTGACTCTACGGTTACTTTGTCGTGGATCAAGTCTTGTCCCTCGAGGTGGAAGACTTATGTGGCAAATAGGGTTAGCCATATTCAGGAAAGAGTTGCGCCGGAGCTCTGGAGGCACGTCGGATCTCTCGATAACCCAGCTGATGTCGGTTCGAGAGGAATCCTACCGTCAGATTTGGTAGAGCAGTCTCTTTGGTGGAATGGGCCTTCATGGCTCTCCAGACCTGAAGCGGAATGGCCTGTTGTGTCTTCCGTCGCAGATTCAGCTTTCGCAGAGGATGAGCAAAGAATTTTAACTCTTGTGACTTCTGTAGATTCTAACGTGTGCGACCAAATTTTAAATAACTATTCGTCGTTTTCGAATGCCAAACGCGTGTTGGCGTATGTGTTTCGATTTCTGCTCAACTCCAGACCCAAACGTCTTGAACCGAAACTTGTCGGCGCTTTGTCACCATCGGAGATCAGAAGCTCGTTCATGTTTTTCATCAAACATGTCCAACGAAGCGCATTTTCGGTAGAGATAGATAAACTTAAATCTGGTTTTCCAAACTCTTTACCCAAGAGTTTGAGAAAATTAGCACCTTTTCTTGATGAAGCGGGTCATCTCAGGGTGGGCGGTCGCCTGGCCCACGCCAGCGTAGATTTCGAAACCAAACATGCTTTGCTTTTGCCTCGTGACAATCGGCTCACTTATTTGATTATTGACGAGTATCATAGGAAATTTATGCACCCTGGTGCACAGACCTTACAAAACCTTCTTGCTCAACACTTTTGGATTTTATCGCCTAAGCGAGCTATCCGTGCTGTTGTTTCACAATGTACCAAATGTTTCCGGGTCAATCCTAAACCTGCTCCAGCTCCAATCATGGGAAATTTGCCTGAATATAGAGTCAACCAAATTAAACCTTTTTCGACTGTTAATATAGACTTCGGTGGTCCTTTTGACATTGCTCTCGGTCGTGGCCGAGGAGTAAAAACATTTAAAGGATATATTTGTGTTATCGTATGTACAAGTACTAAGGCAATTCATTTGGAGTTGACATCAGAATTATCCACAGAAGCTTTTCTTGCGGCTTTAAAAAGATTTGTTGCTCGCCGTGGTCGCTGTAGTAAAATCGTGTCAGACCAAGGCCGAAATTTTGTAGGTGCGAGCAACTACCTCGGGAAATTGATGAAAAATGCTGCTGAGATTCAGGAAATTCAATTCGCGTTTAGTCCCCCTGGATCTCCGCACTTTAATGGACTTGCTGAAGCAGGAATTAAATCTGTAAAGACCCATATATCTAGAGTCGTAGGAACGCAGAGACTAACGTTCGAAGAATTTTATACTGTACTTGCACAAATAGAAGCACTTTTAAACTCTCGGCCGCTGACACCCCTCAGCTCTGATGCGAATGATTTTTCGGCGCTCACTCCTGGACATTTTCTGACGCTAGAACCCTTGTCGATGCTTCCAGAAGAACAGTTTGTGGATTTAAATATAAGCACACTAAATCGCTGGAAACTACTTCAGAAAATGCACCAGGATTTTTGGCGCAGATGGCATCAAGAATACGTTCATACTCTACAGCAGCGGATGCGTTGGAATAAAATCCATCAAGAAGTAGCGGTTGGCACCCTCGTTCTTATTGTAAATGAACAATGCAATCCGATGAAGTGGAGTATGGGGCGTATCGTTGCCTTGCACAAAGGAACTGACGGAGTTTGTCGTGTCGCAACTGTTAAAACAGCAACTAGTAAATTCAAAAGACCACTTGTTAAACTTTGTCCATTGCCAATTCTACATTAATTTACGTTTTTCAACCATATTATACTATAACAATATCGTTTTCGTAAGATTTTTGATAAGTAAATTTGTCGTTTGTCGTAGTTTTTTTTGTAAATGTAACCATTTAGGTGGGCGGAATGTTCACTTTAGCCAATAGAGTCAATATTTTCATCTGGTATCATCACATAATGTGTGGTACTTATTTTTCTTGTACTAGCAACTCTAATTACCTGCCCTTGAAAAGTGACCTTTACTCTTTTCTTCTTGTCGTTTTCGCTTTCGTCGAGAGTGGATCAATTTTCGTGTCGGAGCCACTTCTCGTTCATTTCTATTTAATTTGTCGGGCATTCGTGCCAACTTTGTCGAGGGCAAAGCCCTAAGTATAATAAGTCACCAAAACTTTATATTTGTGCAAACTGTGCCATCACAACCGGCACCCAGCCAAGACAGGTACTGAGCTATTGAGGAGGTAAGCGCGCGAGCCAATTCGTAGTTTAGATACCAATAACGGCTCTGAACCCCATCGGATTATCTGGTGAGTTGCACAATCTTACTTATTGTATATCTTTGCCCTAATTTCACTTCGTCATACAGTCCATTACTCTTATCGCCCTTGCATGGGAATTTTCGTATTTTGTGCTAGATCGTAAAACATTAAATACATAACATATGTTATGTATTTAATGTTTTACGATCTAGCACAAAATACGAATTCGTAGTTTAGATACCAATAACGGCTCTGAACCCCATCGGATTATCTGGTGAGTTGCACAATCTTACTTATTGTATATCTTTGCCCTAATTTCACTTCGTCATACAGTCCATTACTCTTATCGCCCTTGCATGGGAATTTTCGTATTTTGTGCTAGATCGTAAAACATTAAATACATAACATATGTTATGTATTTAATGTTTTACGATCTAGCACATCGTAAAACATTAAATACATAACATATGTTATGTATTTAATGTTTTACGATCTAGCACAAAATACGAAAATTCCCATGCAAGGGCGATAAGAGTAATGGACTGTATGACGAAGTGAAATTAGGGCAAAGATATACAATAAGTAAGATTGTGCAACTCACCAGATAATCCGATGGGGTTCAGAGCCGTTATTGGTATCTAAACTACGAATTGGCTCGCGCGCTTACCTCCTCAATAGCTCAGTACCTGTCTTGGCTGGGTGCCGGTTGTGATGGCACAGTTTGCACAAATATAAAGTTTTGGTGACTTATTATACTTAGGGCTTTGCCCTCGACAAAGTTGGCACGAATGCCCGACAAATTAAATAGAAATGAACGAGAAGTGGCTCCGACACGAAAATTGATCCACTCTCGACGAAAGCGAAAACGACAAGAAGAAAAGAGTAAAGGTCACTTTTCAAGGGCAGGTAATTAGAGTTGCTAGTACAAGAAAAATAAGTACCACACATTATGTGATGATACCAGATGAAAATATTGACTCTATTGGCTAAAGTGAACATTCCGCCCACCTAAATGGTTACATTTACAAAAAAAACTACGACAAACGACAAATTTACTTATCAAAAATCTTACGAAAACGATATTGTTATAGTATAATATGGTTGAAAAACGTAAATTAATGTAGAATTGGCAATGGACAAAGTTTAACAAGTGGTCTTTTGAATTTACTAGTTGCTGTTTTAACAGTTGCGACACGACAAACTCCGTCAGTTCCTTTGTGCAAGGCAACGATACGCCCCATACTCCACTTCATCGGATTGCATTGTTCATTTACAATAAGAACGAGGGTGCCAACCGCTACTTCTTGATGGATTTTATTCCAACGCATCCGCTGCTGTAGAGTATGAACGTATTCTTGATGCCATCTGCGCCAAAAATCCTGGTGCATTTTCTGAAGTAGTTTCCAGCGATTTAGTGTGCTTATATTTAAATCCACAAACTGTTCTTCTGGAAGCATCGACAAGGGTTCTAGCGTCAGAAAATGTCCAGGAGTGAGCGCCGAAAAATCATTCGCATCAGAGCTGAGGGGTGTCAGCGGCCGAGAGTTTAAAAGTGCTTCTATTTGTGCAAGTACAGTATAAAATTCTTCGAACGTTAGTCTCTGCGTTCCTACGACTCTAGATATATGGGTCTTTACAGATTTAATTCCTGCTTCAGCAAGTCCATTAAAGTGCGGAGATCCAGGGGGACTAAACGCGAATTGAATTTCCTGAATCTCAGCAGCATTTTTCATCAATTTCCCGAGGTAGTTGCTCGCACCTACAAAATTTCGGCCTTGGTCTGACACGATTTTACTACAGCGACCACGGCGAGCAACAAATCTTTTTAAAGCCGCAAGAAAAGCTTCTGTGGATAATTCTGATGTCAACTCCAAATGAATTGCCTTAGTACTTGTACATACGATAACACAAATATATCCTTTAAATGTTTTTACTCCTCGGCCACGACCGAGAGCAATGTCAAAAGGACCACCGAAGTCTATATTAACAGTCGAAAAAGGTTTAATTTGGTTGACTCTATATTCAGGCAAATTTCCCATGATTGGAGCTGGAGCAGGTTTAGGATTGACCCGGAAACATTTGGTACATTGTGAAACAACAGCACGGATAGCTCGCTTAGGCGATAAAATCCAAAAGTGTTGAGCAAGAAGGTTTTGTAAGGTCTGTGCACCAGGGTGCATAAATTTCCTATGATACTCGTCAATAATCAAATAAGTGAGCCGATTGTCACGAGGCAAAAGCAAAGCATGTTTGGTTTCGAAATCTACGCTGGCGTGGGCCAGGCGACCGCCCACCCTGAGATGACCCGCTTCATCAAGAAAAGGTGCTAATTTTCTCAAACTCTTGGGTAAAGAGTTTGGAAAACCAGATTTAAGTTTATCTATCTCTACCGAAAATGCGCTTCGTTGGACATGTTTGATGAAAAACATGAACGAGCTTCTGATCTCCGATGGTGACAAAGCGCCGACAAGTTTCGGTTCAAGACGTTTGGGTCTGGAGTTGAGCAGAAATCGAAACACATACGCCAACACGCGTTTGGCATTCGAAAACGACGAATAGTTATTTAAAATTTGGTCGCACACGTTAGAATCTACAGAAGTCACAAGAGTTAAAATTCTTTGCTCATCCTCTGCGAAAGCTGAATCTGCGACGGAAGACACAACAGGCCATTCCGCTTCAGGTCTGGAGAGCCATGAAGGCCCATTCCACCAAAGAGACTGCTCTACCAAATCTGACGGTAGGATTCCTCTCGAACCGACATCAGCTGGGTTATCGAGAGATCCGACGTGCCTCCAGAGCTCCGGCGCAACTCTTTCCTGAATATGGCTAACCCTATTTGCCACATAAGTCTTCCACCTCGAGGGACAAGACTTGATCCACGACAAAGTAACCGTAGAGTCAGACCACGCGAAACGGTATATGACTGTGTGAAATGGGCTTAGCGCTTCAACAACAGCAGTCATTAAGTCCGACAATAAAACCGCTGCCTGGAGTTCCAGTCTGGGTATCGAAAGTTTACGGAGAGGCGCGAGCTTACAACGTGACGCACAAAAATATACGGAACAACAACCTTCCGCATCGACAACGCGCACAAAAATAATCCCACACATTCCTCTCTCCGAGGCGTCCGAAAATCCATGGATCTGTAAAACGACAAATGATGACACCATACGACGAGGTATCGATATGGCCGACAACATCGATAACTGCGATTTAAACCGCAGCCATTCCGAAACGACAGTTTCCGGTGCATCCTCATCCCAGGATACGCCAGAGATCCATAACAGTTGTACCAGATACTTCAAATAGAAAGTGACTGGGCCGAGAAAACCAAGAGGATCGTAGATACGAGAGAGTTCCGACAAAATTGTACGCTTGGTACATCTACGATTTTCGACAAAAACTTTAAAACGAAAACAATCCGAATGTGATAGCCACGAAAGTCCTAATATCTTCAATGATACGTCAGAGATGTCTTCAAATCGCTTGAAGTCCTCCGAATACAGGTCAGAGGTAGAGAGCCCAACGAAAAAATCTCTATGGTTTGAAGTCCATTTCCTGAGATCAAAACCACCCGACGACAAAATTTGGCAAAGTTGTGACCTCAATTCAATAGCTTCACTGATAGAGTCAGTTCCACTAACAACATCATCGACAAAAATATCTCTTTTCAATACCGCGGAGCCAAGAGGATAATCAGTGCTAGCTTCTTGTGCTAGCTGCGCGATGGTACGGAGAGCCTGATAAGGTGCGGACGAAATACCGTAAGTCACAGTTCGAAGACGATAATCACGTACCGGTTCATTAATCGACGGTCTCCATAGAATGCGTTGATAATCTGCATCAGCCTCTGGCACTAAAATCTGCCGATACATTTGCTTGACATCACCAGTGAATACAATTGCATGCCATCGAAAACGAATTAACAAATCGAAAATATTTGTTTGAAGTTTGGGCCCTGGCAACAAAGTATCATTCAAGCTTTTCCCGGTAGAGTCAGAACAACTTGCATCAAAGACTACGCGTAATGGTGTGCTCACTGATTCAGGACGCAATATTCCATGGTGAGGAATATAGTAGAACAAACCTTTATCAACAACAGGTGGCTCTACCTGTTCTAGATGATGACAAGTCTCATAGTCCTTCATGAAAGCGACATATGCTTTCCTATATTCTGGGTTCAGTTGAAGTTTTTTCTCTATTGATGAAAATCTTTTTAATGCTATGGCACGAGTATTTACAAAACATGGCCGATCTAATGACTCTACGAAAGGTAAAGGAACGACAAATCTTCCTTCAGGGGTACGCCGATGTTGTTGAGTAAAATACTCTTCACAAAGCTGGTCCTCTTTCGATAATATTTTATGTTGAGGTCCAATATTTTCTAATTCCCAAAACCGTTTGAGAGAATTATCTAATGACAAGTTTGACACGAAAAAACAATTTTTACTTTGTATCTCACGATGAGCATGTGATTTGTAATATGTCGAATCACAACCACCCATCAAAATCCAACCGAAACTGGTATTCAAAGCATGAGGCTGGCCAGCTCTACCATGTCTGAGGCCTGGTAATAAAGATGACGAAAAAATGTCAGCATTTAGCAACATATCAATAGGTCCCGGATGGTTAAAATCAGGATCAGCTAACTTTAATCCAATAAGGTGTGACCATGAAGACGACTCTATGTGTTGCATTGGTTGTTCAGAACAAATAGACGGCAGTAAAAAAGCTTCAACATCAAAACTAAATTTTGAATTCATTGACCTAACTTGACATGACACTGAACCCAATGTGTTTGCTTCTACATTCCCTATTCCACTTACTGTGTGGTGATTGCTTCTTACGAGCAAGCCAAGAGAGTGGGCACAAGACTCTGACATAAAATTACTAGCACTTGCGCAATCTAATAGCACTCTAACTGCCTTAAGGTTACCATCACAATCAGTTACTAAAACTTTTGCAGTACCAAACAACACACTGTCAGTTTTATTAGTTGATGTTAACACTATATTTTTATTGCAATTCTCATCCGCTGACTCATTGACCTGTTTGCTGTCAAAGTGTAATAAACTATTATGTGAATAATTACACTTCTCACATTTAAAACCAGATCGACAACCTCTGACCAAGTGGGAAGGTGAAAAACACAACAAACAAAGTTTCTTTTCTTTGACAAAATCAAAACGAGATTGAACAGACAAATTTAAAAATTTATCACATGACTCGAGGTTATGTTGTTTTCCTGCACAACACAAACAACTTTGTGAAGCCACTACAAATGAAGATGACTTACCTTTACGAAAATTGTTGGTAGATATTCCGACATTATGACTACTACTAGATTTGATATTTGATACATCCAATGCCCGATATGTTTTTTCAATAAAATTTAGTAAATCTTCATAAAGAGGGATTTCATCAGAATTAAATTCTAATTGGAATGCTTCTCGGGTATACCTGTCCAGCTTCGACCACAACAAATGGAAAAGCATGAAATTCTTATCAGGCAATTGATATTTGTTCAAAATTGATAATGTTTCTGTAAATGTTCTGTGAACCCGTTCCAACTCAAAACTAGTTTTAGATTTAATTGTCTCACAATTTAGAATTTTGCCATAATATGTAAAAGCTATTTGTCTTTTCCTATTATAATATTTATTAAGTGCATTGTATGCATCTGGATAGCTACCATCAGACAGGGGAAAGTTTTTTATGATATTATAAGCAGTACCCGTAACACTAGACAAAAGGTAATGCAATTTTTCAACATTTGACATCTCTCTATTATGTACTAATGACTCAAACAGTTGTATAAAGGATATCCAGTTTTCAATATTTCCATCAAAAGGTTTTATCTCAATTTTAGGCAACTTAGCTGAAACACATGACAACTGCCTTTTAACATCACTATTATTTTTGACTCCAAGATTGTGGTTATGAACCGCCATAAATTGACATTTGATCTCCCGAAAACGCCGCTCAAAACTTAATGTCACTGAGAGTTCAGTTTTACGATCAGTGGGACTCAGAGGTGAAAGAACTTTTAACTGTGCTGCATGAAATTCCGCTTCGATGGTGTTCAGGTCGGCTTCTGTATAACCTCTGAGAAGTTCTGTGGACGTTTCTAACAACTCGACTCGCATCAGCTGATAGTCTCGCTTCACGCGGTTTTCCTCGACATCACTAACGGAGCCTGGCGATTCCATTTCCACAATATCCAGTATATACACGCACGTACACAATAATTTGCACAAAAATCAAAACAAACAAAAAACCTACAAGGACGACAACAAAAGCACTGTTTGTATTTGACAGTGATATTTTAGAACGAAATCTATTTGACACTTGTTAAAGTTGACCATAGACAATTCAACTTTCAATTTACGGTTTGATATGGCAAGTTTAGTAATAGTTCAAATTAACATGGGCATGAATGTTCGAGCCGACAACTATTTAGTGGGTAGCTAGTGGGTATGACAGAAAAAAGTTTATGTTAGAAATTTCAACAAAATTCGAGAAATATGACCGTAATTCACTAAATATGCGAAGATTAGGTCACTATTCAAATATTCGGCTCGATGGGCCAAAAAATGTTATGTATTTAATGTTTTACGATCTAGCACAAAATACGAAAATTCCCATGCAAGGGCGATAAGAGTAATGGACTGTATGACGAAGTGAAATTAGGGCAAAGATATATAATAAGTAAGGTTGTGCAACTCACCAGATAATCCGATGGGGTTCAGAGCCGTTATTGGTATCTAAACTACGAATTGGCTCGCGCGCTTACCTCCTCTATACTCTGTACCTGTGCTCAGTACCTGTCTTGGCTGGATGCCGGTTGTGATGGCACAGTTTGCACAAATATGAAGTTTTGGTAACTTATTATACCTAGGGCTTTGCCCTCGACAAAGTTGGCACGAATGCCCGACAAATTAAATAGAAATGAACGAGAAGTGGCTCCGACACGAAAATTGATCCACTCTCGACGAAAGCGAAAACGACAAGAAGAAAGAGTAAAGGTCATTTTTCAAGGGCAGGTAATTAGAGTTGCTAGTACAAGAAAAATAAGTACCACACATTATGTGATGATACCAGATGAAAATATTGACTCTATTGGCTAAAGTGAACATACACTAAAATACAATATATATTTATATATATATATATATATATATATATATATATATATACATTAATTCTTTGGTGTATTATATTCAAAACCCAAGTTCACACTGGTTAAACTAATCGGCGAGATAGAAACTTTTTACTTGGCTTTTGAAGGTCGACAAGGATTGTGCACGCCTGATAGTAACTGGTAATAAGTTCCATAAGCGAACAGCTTTCACTGAAAATGAGTGATCATAAAATACTGTGCCATGTTGAGGCATACTGAGGGCAAGATTTTCTGATGACCTAAGATTGAGAACGTTGGTATTGTGAAGGAAATTGAAACGTTCCTTAAGATAGCGCGGGGTCAAAGGATTGAACAAAATATTGTAAAGGAGAGAGAGTATGTGAGCATTCCGGCGAAGACGTATAGGAAGCCACTTGAGCTTTGATCGATATTGAGATATGTGATCATACTTGCGCAAACCAAATATAAATCTTATGCAGAAGTTTTGAAGACGCTCAAGCTTATCTAGCTGTTCCTCGGTGAGATCTGGATAGCAGACATCAGCGTAATCTAGAATTGGGAGTAAAAGAGATTGAACTAGAGCAATTTTAGTGGTGATAGGAAGAAAGTTGCGCAGCCTTTTTAAAGCGCCAGCGGTGGCGTACAATTTGCGACTAGTAACTTGTAGCTGAGGAGCCCAACTTAAGCAATGATCGATTGTCAACCCTAGATTTTTTATAGATGTACTATAGGGAATAGGGACTCCATCAAAATGAATGGATGGAATCGTTGACAAGTCCACCTTTGAGATTAACTGCGAACTTCCCACAATCATTACCTGCGTCTTGCTATGATTTATTTTCAGACCAAATTGTCTGCACCATGTTGTGATGCAATTTAAATCAGCATTTATTAGGTCAATGGCTCCAGAAAGCTGGTCAAGAGGGGCTTTAGAGTAGATTTGAAGATCGTCTGCATATAAGTGGTAGGAGGAAGAAAAATTATTTGAGATTGAATTAATAAATATTCCGAAAAGGAGAGGAGATAATACACCGCCTTGTGGAACACCTGCAATTGCATCACACCAGGAAGAGAACTTCTCTTCTAGACGGATCCGTTGCCGGCGCCCAAATAAATAACTATGAAACCAATCGAGTACCGTTGGAGATATGTTAATCGAGCGTAGTATGGCTAGAAGTATGTCAAAGTCAACTGTGTTAAAAGCATTACTAAAATCTAGTAATGTGAGTACAGTTAAGTTTCTGTTGTCCATGGATAAGCGAATGTCATCAGTGATCTTCACGAGAGTGCTTACTGTGCTGTGGCCAGGACGAAAACCGGATTGGAAAGGATTTAGTAGGTCATGAGAGGATAAATATTTGCTTATTTGGCTGTGGACTAGGCGCTCAAGAACTTTTGATAGAAATGGGAGAATGGATATAGGACGATATTCAGTAAAAGATTTGGGATTGGGTTTTTTGGGTAAGGGAATAAGTTGTGCATCTTTCCAGATAGTGGGATAAATGCCGTTTGTCATGGAGTTATTAAATATAAGGCAAAGAACAGGAAGGATGATGTCAAGGATAGGCACTATCATATTGCGACTAATTCCATCACCGCCTACAGCATTGGAAGTGATCGATAATAAGCTCTTCTTAACATCACAAGCGGACACTCGATTAAAAACAAAAGGAGAGTAGTCAGGAATCGGTAACGTTGAAAGATAATTAATAGTATTAGATTTTTCAGATACATCAATAGGAAGCACTGAAGAGAAATGGAGATTGAGAGAATCTATGTTTAAGTTGTTAGGGATACTATCTTGAAGAGATTTACCAATTCCAAAAGACCTTAGAAACTGCCAGACTTTTGCTGGATCATCATTATCGACTGATTTATGAATATGGCGGCGCAGGGCATCCCTACACACCATATTGCAACGATTTCTTGACTTCACATATTTTTCTTTGTTAGAGTCATTAGGGCGGCATTTATATTTATGTCTAGCACTACATTTTTTGCTCATTAACAATTTAATGTCATCTGTAAGCCAAGCAGCTGGACGATGCTTAAGCTTGATGGCACGTAATGGAGCGTGCTTATCGTACAACTGAGTAATCATTGAATTGAAAATTGCAACTTGGTCATCGACTGTTACAGCGTTGGTCACCGGAGACCAGTCTATGTTGCTAGCATCTTGTAACATTTTTTCTTTATCCATACCACTAAAATTGCGCTGAAGAATTACTTTGGGTTTAATTTTTGGAGGTCGAATTTTATACGAGAGAAATATTAGGTCATGATATGAGAAATTGTCAGCAGAACATTGACCATGCTTAGCAACATGCTGTGGAGAAGACACTATACACAAATCAAGGAGGGAGGGGCTATAATTGGGTGCATGATGAGTGGCACTAAATGGGAGGATATGCATGTTGCAAGATTTAATGATCGATTCAAAGGAATGAGTGCGGTGGTCTTGCTTGAGGAGACAGGTATTGAAATCTCCTAAAATAATGTTATGGTTATATAATGGAATAAGATCTTCTAAGATTTTCTCAAAAGATGAAAAGTAATTGACACTTGAGGAGTGGCTATAGTAGGCTCCAAGCAGTATTTTGTTATTAGATAAAACTACCTCCACAAACAGATGCTCGCCGGCGTTGGAGGGTGGTGGTTGAGGCGATGTGCTGATCACAGAAAAAGGAATATTTGACCTTAGGTAAATAGCCACACCACCACCTCTACTACTCGTGCGGTCGTTGCGTATGAGGTGAAAACCGGGTAGTGAGTACAAAGTAGTAGGAAGGCAAGGTTTGAGCCACGTCTCAGAGACTACTATAGCTTGAATATTTTTGTTAAGGAGGGATGCCTGCATATCAGGATAATGAGCCGGAATGCTTTGCGCGTTAATGTGAACTACGTTAAAGTTTTTAGGTACATCAGAAAACTGAGCTTCAAGAGAGTCGGCAAGAGATGGTAAGCTTACAAAACTGTCATCGTCTGTGCTACCATCGGAAAGTAAAGATAAGAATGATTGGTCGCTATCACTACTTGCATTATCATTGAATAAATTAAGCATAATATAAATATTAAACAATATGTATAAATATTATAATAAATACTAACTATATAAATATTTAAGTAAAATACAATTACTTATAACCAAAACTATCAAAAACTCCACCTGCCGGGGATCGTAATAATTAATTTAACAAAACAGAATAAATACTAAGAAAAAAAAAAGGGACAACAGTATGTACATACATTAATTTAAACACAATCACATAAATACAAATGCTTCACCGCCGTGGTTTCCATCCATTGACACGCTTGCCATACTTTAGAAACTCTGAATATTTAGAAAATACAGTGTGGTAAGCCAAAACATAAAAAAGTAAAAATATTAATGTCAGTGTCATATGACATTGACGTGACAATGACAAGACAAGCATTAAATACGTATGAAAACTAACCTACCTTAGGGGCGTTCGTTTTGGCTCGATTGCGTTTGTAGCAGTTTCAAAAGTGGCATTTGTGTTTTAGCGTTCGGATAGAAGCTTTTGCTATTTTTGACCACCAATTACTGCATGCTATCCGAACGGCTTAAAACATACTTTGACAACCGACAATATTTTAACAATTTTGAAACATGGAATCAATCTCTAAAATTAACAAAACAAGTAGTATGGTATTTATATTATATATTTATATATAATATAAATACTATAAAAAAAACTTGTGAAACTCTTCAATCGCGCCAAATACAACTGTCAAAACAGCAGTTGTCAAAAAACGATCACAACGATCCCACGGTAAGACATGGGTCAAAAATATCACTTTTCTCTGTCATTTGTAGCGTTTTCAAAGCTATCCGAACGGTGAGCGAAAACGATATTTTTGATCACGAAGTCCCAAAACGAACGGCCCGTGTGATCATTTTTAGCGTTTGTGAGTGTTATTTTTGGCACAGATAGGCTATCCGAACGCCCTAATCATACCACTAATTCTTTGTAAATAAAATATATTATCGAAGTAACATTTGTGGGTGGATAAATGTTATAGTTAAGAAACAGAAAAAAAGGGTACATACCGAGGAATCGGTACCTCGGCGGGCTGCAAATACAAATAAAATCTAAAAGTGAAAAAACAACAAAACGGTGCTATTTCTTGCTAGCTGAAGGGGCTCGTCGACTTCTCGATGGCGGTGCCGTGTCCTTGGCTCTGGCGGTGACAGCAGGAGTGCGTTCAGAGGCTCAGAGTGTAGTTGTTTCGTTGTTTGGTTGTTTTGCAACTTACCCTGAGGTATGGAACGACCGGTTGTTTTATAACCTCAAACAAATTGTGACATTGACAGACTTACATCATTATCGTAATAATAATTGCTATTTAACACTATCACAAATTCGTTTTCCATTTTTTTTTAAGTTTTATATTATTTTGATTTATATTTTTTGAGATATATGGGTGAGCGCATCAGATAGAATACGATATAAACGTCAAAGTCATTTCATGTCACGCGTTTTATGGTTAAAAAGTTGCAACCTTCAAAGGTTTGGAACGGTCCAGTTGTGACAACCGAACGCTCTACTCGAAGGTTGTGAACGACGTTAGAGTGAAAAGTTGCACTCCGAGTGCGCTCTAACCAAGGTTCTGAACGCACCCCAGCTGTACCTGCAGTCCTAGGCGCACTCGACGCGGCAATCTTTTCGAGCTCTTTGAGATTGCTAATCCGATGCCGCACACCATCGGTGCCAAGTACAAAAACGAAGCCATCCCTTGTCCAGCACTTCTGAATGCCAAATTTCTGGCGGGCAGCCATGAAAGTGTCGTGACGCGGTTTTGTCAAGAACTCTGACAGCGTGATATTGGACCCTTTCAGACCGGTCTTATCGCTCCAAATCCTATTTTTGGCATCAAGATCACGTATTTTGAATAGAATAGGTCTGGGTTTGTCAGGTGCTGAAGCACGGCCCATCCTATGTGAGCGACTGATGTCTTTGCTGGAAAAATCAGGAATTTTCATCTGACCAGCTACCAACTTCACCACTACAGAGGTAGTATCTTCATCTCTGGTTTCTGGGACACCGTGAAAGAGAAGAATCTTTCGTCGCCCTCGCATCTCCATAGCATCCTGTTGCTGCATAACCAGGCCTACTTGATCTTGCAGGCAGCGAAATGCAGTCATTATAAATGTACGGAATGCAGTAAAGTCCGCTGACAAGACAGCTACAGTTGGTGAAGAAGATGCTGCTTGAAGCTCACCTTGATAAGAGTCCATTCTCTGAAGGAATAGACTTTGTAGTTCAGCCACACTTTGCTGTAGAGCGTCCATTTTGTTTGAGTTGTGAACTCAGTATTTTTCAAAAGTGACAAAA
This sequence comes from Plagodis pulveraria, assembly GCA_963890685.1. Lineage (NCBI taxonomy): Eukaryota > Metazoa > Arthropoda > Insecta > Lepidoptera > Geometridae > Plagodis > Plagodis pulveraria. Next base: position 12,656,824 of record OY982950.1, read on the forward strand.
GTGTTTTGTGATGGTGCCACAGTATGGATAACAGACCCCGGCAGGTATTGCAGATTATATTTTAATTATACATATGTTTTGGGCTATTCAAATGTTATTTACTATATTATTTCAATTAATTAAAATGAGAGATCTTTTTGTAAGTGTTTTACTATTGCCTACCCGCCAAAGAGGCGGGTATATCTAGTATTCCTCCATACGTATTCACCACGTCATTCCTCTCAGTCAGTCTACAGAACGATTTGAAATAACAATAATAATTACAAATTAAGTTAGACGCACTATTTAAATTGAGATCACCTAAAATAATAACTTGTCCTCTAATGTTATTGATTGAACGTTCTACTTTACAAAACCACCTCATATAATCACTTTCTATCGCCCGGGGATGAATATAGACGACACATACATATAAAGTACGACCTCGCCACTCAAACTTTGCCCATAAGTCTTCGCCCTCGTCAGTCTCCAAAGCAGGCAGTCGACACAGCACGATAGGAGCATGTGCAGCAAGCAAAACTCCCCCGCAAGGTGAATTCCTGTCACGGCGCAATATGCTCCATTCTTCGCCGGTGAGCTCTGAGTCTTCTACCGACCCATCTAGAAACGTTTCAGTAACTGCAACAAGGTGGTGCTCAGACAGAACTAAACTGTTTCTCCACAACTTTAGTTTGGTTTTTAAACCACGTACGTTTTGATAAAAAACATTCAGACAGGCAGCTTTTTTACTGCATTTTTGATGCATCACTTGTTGATTGTTCAATCCGAGAAGATTCTCTGAAAACGGAAATAAATTCTGGCTTCCGAAAGGGCTGCTGCCGTTTTGAGGAATGCTCAACTCTGAAAACCGAACTGTTAGAACCACGAGGCGCCTGCAAGTCAGAGTCTCTCTCATCAACAGAAACATGCCGATGTGGTTGGCCCATTGGGCGTCTTAAATTGACCCAGGTCTTTATTCTTGCATTTATTGGCCAGACGTCAGCAGATAAACACTTCTCAAAATGAGCGACCGGAATCCCCAGTGTAAAAGATTTATAGGTTCCTTTAGGTGTTAGCTCATCAACAGTGCAAACTCCCGTAGGGCACAACAACTTTAGATATTCGCGCACTTCCTCGGCGCCCGATTCCATATTCCATAGATGAATATGTTTTCTTGATTCTACAGCTCTTAGGGTGGTAACACTGGAATCTGCGGTGCCGCACCATGTTGTTATATGGCGGCTCTTTCTAGACACCTGAGTCCATTCCTGAGTAATTTGTCGATCTGATTCGGATGACTGTTTGTTAGTTGGCACATTGACACTAGTTGTCTGATTTGGAATCACCTCGGATTGGACAGATTTTTTACTATCGGCTGAAGACAAAGGACTCGATGGCATATTGATAATTTCCCGTCGTGTGGGCTTCTTTCTGGCCTTTCTAGTCTTTGTAGCATCTGGGTTTGCGGTTATAGACGAGTATGACTGAGTAAACTGGGCCGAGGATAGCTGCTGAGCTGAAACAGGAGCAGGCTGTTCTATCTGGAGCGGAGCAGGTGACAAGGTTTGCATTGCTGCTAGCTTCTGCATCTTGGTCACTAATGGGGGCGAAGTTTGGGTTGCTGCTGGTTGTTGTGCTTGTGATGAGGACTGTGGAATTATACTCATAGTTGCCGAGTATGGTTCTTTATACTTTTGCATCATACTGTGCACTAGTTTCAGCTCAGACGCATACTTCACTACCTCAGACTGGTAGCCCCCAATAATAATCACAGCATTGTTAAGCTGTGTCTCGTAGTTGGCTATAACGGTGACGGAGTGGCTTAACTTAGCTTCATAGTCTGCAGTGATCACACTAAGTCGCTCTTTCATGCTACCCATCTCTTGACGCAGATCTCTTATCTCCTGCACTAGGTCCTTATTACTGTAGCTAATATCTGTTGGCATAGAATCAATTTTTTTTCCTGTGTGTGACATTCGGATCACGATTCTTTTTTGATGCAGATACTGGAGTCGAGCTGTTGTCTCCGCCTTTCTTAGTTGCGCAACGGCACTCTGGGCAGATCCAACTTTTATGCGCCCCATGGGATAAGTTCCTTTCGCCTGTACACAAAACATGATACTTTTTGCAGCACTGGTCTAGACTACAGCTTAAGCTCATGTCAGTGTCTTCGAAAGCACCTAGGCAAGCGGAACAGTTCATCTTTACATACACAGAGAGCAATACAATATCCGCTGCTGATCGCGATAAGCAAACGGGCACAGAGAAGTGGTGTGGTGACTCAGCTAGCAGTAGGCAGTTAAAGTAATGCGAGATGCAACGCTCGGGAGTCGGCCGGCAGTCGGCAGCGGAGCGGGCGCGATGAGTCACTAAGCACCGGTGGCGTCGAACGGCCGACGACAGCCGAACAATAGCGAGCGATGCGTCATACAATGCAAGATTGCAAGTGAACGATGAACAAACAGCTATTTCAAATTATTTCGGTTTTAATTTGCTTATATCTCTGGTTTCACTTGCCTGATTTACTCGCAATAAACAGCACCTCAAACTGCAGATCTCCAGCTACTTGGCGATATATTTTTTATTGCTTCTGTTTCACTTTTTACCACATTTGTAGAAAAATATTTGCGGAGCACAGTAACGTGATGTTGCCTTATAGACGGCGCGCGGCGCGTATGTCATATATCATACTCGTAATGAAACAAAAATGGATTATATTTTTCAAGAGTGTCATTTGTAGGGTACCTACTACTGCAGACTAGCGAGTTTATATGACTGTGTGCGCGCAGAGAAGCACACACAGAAGCTCAGCATAAAGCACTACAATTTATTCTGTGACGCTATTGCGGGGAATGCTGCGATAGCAATACGTTTGCATAATACTAATAACTCTAAAACAGTGTTCGGTATAGAATTCTCGTTATTCTTCTCGACTACTTTTATTTTCACTTTCGTGCAATTTTATTTTTTCATTTTTACGTTTTAGATGGAAATGCGGATAATTAGTGAATGTTACTTGGCAGAACTCTAGCTTGCGTACAAACTGATCATGATATTTTTCTACATATCAGTTTTAGAATTTTAAGCAATATATTTCAAGTTATTCATTTAATTTACTGTTTAAAGACATATTCATTTTAATGCACAAGAAAAAAAGTATTCAGTTTTTATTTATTTATTAATTTTGTTAACTTCCAACAACCAGATAATATACAGAAACCATTCAAATTGACCAAGCGTCATCAGGGTGGAACCAACTTCACAGCGGGCTTACACATAGGGACCACACAGCACATTGAAACTCAGACATCTTTAAGGGACCACACATTATACATATAAGGTGGAAACTTACGTCTTTAGCGGGAAATTCAAAACTTAAACAGATTTATTACAAAATTATAGAAATAAAAGTTAAAAAAGAACAATTATTGATTAAAAGGTGCTAATCCTCCTAAGGATAAAAAAATGATTATTTTCGCGCAGCCCTGACGGCAGCAATGAGAGGAAAAATTGGAGCAATGAGTCATTGTCATGTTAGCTCAGTCGGTCATAGCATACCCTGGCTATAGGGGTGGATGGACACGGTTTCGAATCCCGCACATGACTATATGTTTTCCCTCGTAAATCGTAAAAAAAATTGTAAAGTAATCCGCCCAGCAGGCGTTATTGCAAATATAACAATATTAAAACTATACTATATATTTTTTTTTTTTTTTTTTTTTTTCTGCTCTTGCTAAGTTGTTCGAATCGGTACTACTCAGATCAATATCACCACAACTAAAACCATTTTTGTGTGATTCACAGCATGGGTTTAGAAAAAATCGGTCCGTTGATTCTAACTTGTTAACCCTGGTAGATTTAATATCGCAACACTTAGACAAGGGCATGCAGGTCGATGTTATATATTTTGATTTCAAAAAAGCTTTTGATAGAGTCGACAACGATGTGCTACTTAGAAAGCTATGTCGCATTGGATTCTCGCCAAAGTTACTTAAACTCTTTGCAAATTATTTAAAAGATCGAGAACAGTTTGTGCAGCATGGTTGCTTTATCTCAGCACCTTATCATACAAGGTCAGGAGTCAGCCAAGGTTCTATATTGGGTCCAATTTTGTTTGGAGTTATGATTAATGACCTCGAAGCTGTTCTCAAACATTCAAAGTGTCTGCTTTATGCAGATGACCTGAAGTTGATATATGGGTTTGATCCAAGGGATGACTTCGGATTTCTGCAGGAAGATATTGACGCAGTGTTTGAATGGAGTCTTGCAAACAAGCTTCACTTTAATATGGCTAAATGTTTCAATATGACTTTTAGTCGCGCACACGATCCCTTGCAAACGCAGTACTTATTGGGTACGGAGCCTATAGTAAGGGTCAACACGATTAAGGACCTAGGCATTACTTTCGATACGCGTCTAAACTTTCACGAACATCTGAAGGTACTTGCAGCCAATTGCTATAGTAGGTTGGGTTTTGTCATCCGGAATTCCCGCGAATTTTACGATGCTACTGCTATAAGGCTGGTTTATACCGCTCTTGTAAGGAGTAAGATTGAGGCTACATCAATCGTGTGGCATCCCTATGAAAGTTCTTACGCCTTGCGTCTGGAGAAGATTCAAAAGGCTTTTTTAAGGTTCTTGTATAGGAAATTGTATGGATATTATCCTTTCCTATATCCTACAATATTTTTACTTGGAGCACTTGGCTTTAATTCTTTGGAGGCTAGGCGTAACTACAATCTACTCATGACAGCTTGTCGGATATTGCGCGGTGATTGCGCAAGTCCTTCCTTCTTAGGTAATTGTGTGCGGTTTTATAATAAAGTTCCCAAACATATTACAACGCTCACAGAAGGGAAATTCAAGTTGCATGTGAAAAACATATTGATTAAAAAATCCTACTACACAGTTTCTGATTACATAAACGACAAAAATGCCTGGACAATTCCGCCTCCGCCAAGCTATTGCCTGTCACCTACATAATTTAAACAAATATTGTAATAACTCTATTATATAGTATGTATGTAACACATTGTTAAAAGATGTTTAAAAGAATGGCCCCGAGTTTCTTGCCCGTTCTTCTCGCAGTGGCTCTATACAATTTATTTGCTGAACGTGGCAGTACAATGTAGAATATTTCAATACTAAAATTTGTAATTGACCTTCATAAGAGCGTCGTAGACGCCTAAATTGAATAAATGATTTTGACTTTGACTTTGATTCCGATTGCCCTCAGCTGGTGGCAAAAGTTGTAAGGCTGTCTGTTCCCGTAGTACCTAATTACCTTCTTAGGCCCCGTAATCGCGTCTTACTGGCAGTGCCATGGTCGCGCACTGTGGCGCACTCAAACTCGCCTCTCGTACGAGCTTTAATATTATTGAATGCACTTCTGGCATCAGCTTCCGAGTGTGATATATTCGCTGATCGATGGACGCAAGTATGCAATGCATGTCTTAGGTACTGTGAGAAGATTGATAGTGTAAGGAATAGTTCAATTACTTAATGTTATATAAATTAACTACCTGTATTTTCATTATTTTATTTAAAAATGTTTATTTCCTAATTACCTAATTATAATGTGTAAATAAGATGTCTGTATATCACGGCGCATTGGTGATAACTGTAATGCTGTGTTTATATTTTTGATAAATAAATAAATAAAAAAAAAAAAAAAAATATACGGTTGCGTCATCATTTACAAGTTTAAAATCAATTGCAAAATTGGTCTTGTTTGCAGTACAACGTAAGTTGAACTATAGGTGTCGCTCCATCCCAATACGATGGTTAAATAAAGAAAGAGAGGAAAAATTGGAGTTATGAGTCATTTTCATGTTAGCTCAGTCGGTCAGAGCATACCCCGGCTCTAGGGGTGGATGGACGCGGGTTCGAATCCCGCAAATGACGTTTGAATGTTTTTTTTTTTCTTTCTTAAATTTGTAATTTTGTAATTTAATCCGCCCAGCAGGCGTTATTGCAAACATAACAATATTAAAAGTATAAACAGATTTTTCACGCTTTTATCAAGGTTGCGCAACCATTGTAAGCAGATACTTATTGGACAACAATGCACATACTCAGCGGGACAACAACGCGGGCGTCCCGAGCTCTCCTTGAAAAAGACCACCGGATGTGGTTGAAACTATACTCGGAGCTATATGAATTATTCACGTGAGTTATCCCGTATTATTTACTAAAATATTTCCAATACCCTCTCCCAATTACTCTTAAAACCATAGGCTTCGTATAAATATTAGAAGTTACGTTTACCCGAAACAAATGTCATAGAGGAGAGGTACCTATACTCATTGATTCTATGAAAATTTAAAAAGTGTTAGTTGTATAAACTTTTCTCCGAATCTGACGTTTTAAGTGATAAAGTACCTACTATAGTTGGACTGGCTAGCAATAAAACAAAAAAAACTGATTAATTTTATTTTTCTGTCAAAAATTCAGCGTTCGCCTACCATCAAGGTTTGAATAAAGAACCCAAGCCAGCGAGTAATGAATGATGTATAAAACAAGCAGTAGCAAAATAGGTACAATGCGATTAAAATAAGAATAGGACGGGCTCTCGGCTGATTCACTCAAATAAGCACGATCAGCAGAACAAACTTAAAAATAGAGCAGTGCCATATATTTATACGTAATTTTAAATGAGTGACCCGAAATTGTTATTATAATGTTATATTTTAATAAATTCATATTTTTAGGGTTGACAGCACAGAAGCAATCTTGGTTTGATGACAACGCGGGCGTCAGGGTCTCATTTCTCCGACTGTGTACAATGCGATTAAAATAAGAATAGGACGGGCTCTCGGCTAACTTCACTCATATTCACTCTAAAAAGTACGATCAGCAGAACAAATTTAAAATAGTTCCGTGCCATATATTTATACGTAATTTTAAATGAGTGACCCGAAATTGTTAATTTTAATAAATTGTATTTTTTAAGATTGACGCCATCTTGGTTTGATGACAACGCGCGCGTCAGGGTCTTATTTCTCCGACAGTTTACTACTACCCGACACGTTTCCGAGTATTTATTGATTTGTTTAATTTGTTTTTGGTGATTGTTATATTTGTTTTTGTTACCCGTTACGATGATAACGATGAGTCTAACTCAGTTGGCCATCAGGACATGCGGCATCGAAGAGCTAAGCGGTTCAACTTAAGATACAACAAATAAAATCAGTTAAATTATTTCTGTGTTAGCTGTACAAACAGTCACCTACAACTTCGTTTACCTACTATGACTGCTTGTTTTTTACACGACTGCCTACATAAACGTGTGTTAAATTTTCAGGGTTCATGAATGTATGTATGTTTGTGAGTTTCTTTATTTCACCATAACTTCTATACAGCTTAACCGATTTTAATGTACGAGATATCGTGAGATTTATCTGGATAGTTCAAGCGACACTATATACAAAAAAAAAACTGGTGGATTTTAAACGCCATATAGTAACATAAACAATTTATTTTTCCTTTCAAAGCCATCGTGATGTGTTTCAAAATGAAGGACTTTAAAAAACGATTCCATTATATATTAACTTAGAGTTTATTTTCAATGCATCGATAAAACGCTTAACGAAAATAAAGTATTTGCGGTCGAGTTTTTTATTTTTTGTTTATTAATTTATACATGTTTTATAATTTCTTTTTTTGCACACTGTACGAAGTTCTAGTTTTGACGTCACAACATGGCGCTAGGCCGATCCTATTCTTATTTTAATCGCATTGTACTACGCGATACGTTTCCGAGTGCTTATTGATCTTCTCGTTTAATTTGTTTTTTTTTGACTGTTTAATTTGTTCATGTTGACTGTTTAATTTGTTTTTGGTGATTGTTATATTTGTTTTTTTTACCCGTTACGATGATAACGATGAGTCTGACTCAGTTGGCCATCAGGACATGCGGCATCGAAGAGCTAAGCGATTCAAATTAAGATACCTTAGCACAAAATATTGCTATGACATAAAATCAGTTCAAATTATTTCTGTGTTTGCTGTACCTCTAGTCACTAACAACTTCGTTTACCTACCTATGACTACTGTTTTTTACACGATTTCCCACATAAACGTGTGTTAATTTTCCAGGGTTCATGTATGTATGTATATGTTCGTGAGTTTCCTTATTTTACCATAACTTCTAAACGGCTTAACCGATTTTAACGTACGAAATTTCGTTAGATATATCTTGATATCTCAAGTGACACTATGTACATAAAAAAATAAAAAACAAACTGGTGGATTTTACGCCATATAGTGAGAAAAAAAATATATATTTTCTACTAAAGCCATAGTGTTGGGTATCAAAATGAAGGGCTTTATGAAACGATTCCATAAGTATATTAACTTGCAGATTTAATAATGTTGTCTTAGGTTTTCGAGATTACGATGCAGTTTTAATTTCAATGGACCGATAAAACGCTTAACGAAAATAAATTATTTGCATTCGGATTTTTTATTTTCTTTATCAATTTGTTCATATTTTATCATTTCTTTTTTTGCACACACTACCAAGTTCTAGTTTTGACGTCACCACATGGCGCTAGGCCGATCCTATTCTTATTTTAATTGCTTGTACTAAAATAGTCATAAACGTTACTTTGACATGACATACTTTTACTAAACTGCTCATCGCTTATCTTGTAGTTAATTGTGAAGATAATTATAAACTAGAGCACCTTTTATAGGTACGTATACCTACGTAAGGCACAGCACTAGGAATATAAAACTGGGTTACATTTTAATTTACTCAAATATAATAAGTTGTAAAGATAGACTTCATGATGATTCTTAGCACACAGACGATAAAGAAATAAAATACTTTATAAAAGCTACTGCAGGTACTTTATCGTATACATTTTCGGATCACACAATATTTTATCCAGTTATCGGGAAATAATGAAACTTTTACACATATGTTTCGTGTCTGCTGCTTTTCTAGTTTCTGCCGTCCTTTCAAGTGATATTAATCGTGAGTATGCCTATGTATATACCTACTAAGGTAGATGCTTACGTAAAAGTGCTTATACCTACAGGTTAATTATCAATGGTGGCTCGGAAGCATAGATTATGGACTGCCTCGCAAAAGGGCATGGTAAGAATCTCGCCGTGGTTGAACTTCACCGCGTGCGTGGTTGTGGAATCTGTATTTAAGTGTTTCGGTAGCTGTTCTTGAGTGTACTTCTGGTTTAAGCCTACTTCTCATCTTCGGTCATAATATCTTGCAGCAGTTGACAACAATTTGATATTAGATATGGCTAACTAATCTGCTATATTTCTTTTCAAATATTAATAAATTATTTGGCAAAAAATGTTATAGATATCATCACTAAACTTGTTGAATTCATTGGCTCCCGAACTAGTTAATAAAAACTATCAAAATAATAATTTCATCGCAACAATGATAACAATTTAACTATTTATGTTAGTCCCCATTGACGGTAAGACGAGCGATGGGGACAGTGGGCATAAATTTTCACATTATGTTTAGTTCCCGATGTCCCCATTGATAAATATAAAGGCGATGGGGACAGTGGGAATGATTTTTAACTTTTTGGTCTATTCCCGGTGTCCCCATTGATGGGGATTTGGGCGATGGGGACATCGGGAATGTTTTTCATTTTTTTTTATTCAATTCCCGCTGTCCCCATTGATGGGGATATGGTCAATGGGGACATCGGGAATACACCAAAACTATGTATCCATTGACAGTGGATTCTCCCATCTAAATTTATTTACTTAATTATTATGCCTTTCTTAGAAGAACTACAAATTAGCTAAGTTATATGCGGTAAAATAAATATATACCTTATAACCAATATTTAAATAGCAATTGTTTGAGTTGCTCTGATTAGTTACTAAAAAGTGTATTTAATAGCTATCTAGATAACCCTTGTTCATTTGATTGGTTGCTAAGTAATCATGTCAGGGTTTGTGTGCGGGAGTATGTGTGTATGAGTGTGTGTGTGAGGGAGAGATAGAGAGAGAGAGAGTGTGCGTGTGTGTGTGCGTGTGTAAGTAGTGTCTTCTATCATTTTTACATAACTTTTTTACTTTGTATGTTTTATTATACAGGGTGCCCGGTAATGAATGGATAACCTTAAATTAGGTATTTGTATATCTAATGTCCATTCAGAAAAAAAATACAGAACAAAAAAAATAATTTAAAAAAAAAATTCAATAATAAAACAAATACCATTTTGAAACCGGCTTTAGGCACACTTTATTTTAAAATGATTGGTCACATGTGTATTCATACTTTTTTTTACGCTATGGATGCTCAAACTTTGGCAAAATGAATATGTTTGTTTATTAAAAAGCCCATAACTTTGGTACTACTTGATTTTTATTTGTTCTGTTTTTTTTTCTGAATGGCCATTAGATATACAAATACCTAATTTAAGGTTATCCATTCATTACCGGGCACCCTGTATAAGTGAGGGTAACAACTTTATAAGTACTGTTGTTACTAGAGGGAGTTTAACCCATTCGCATCGGCGATAATGATAACAATAGAATTTCATTCATAACTAGGACATAGTGGTCCTGACGATGCCAAGTTATTAATCAGCAAGTATTCATGCATTTCTTGTAAAAGCTGAGTAACACTTCTGCTATGGCACCATATAGGTAGACCTAAGTTAACATTAAACCGTTACTTTTATTATTTCATTAGTAACTAGGCATCGGCAACAAGTATTTTTAATCTAAGCTTATATAAAACCCTTTAACAAGGTACTTAACACAAACACCTAGGTACCTACTCACCATTTATTGGTAAGCTTTTAACTTATAAACTTCATTTGAGTCTATGTCCATAGTCGAAATACTCCTGAAAAACTTTAATTGTATTCTACTATATAGTATAAGGACGAAACAATAAAGTTATTCAGTAAATAATGGTGCTTCGTTTTATTGCAGCAAAAAATGAAGCAGAAAGGCAGATCTTAGAGTTTTTCCAAAGATGGCGAAACGGAGACACACAATCATCGAATCTGCCACCGTTGGACGTTATTAAAATACCGCCTTTTAACGGCTCATATTCGGGAAAGGGAATAAAGTAAGTTTTTAAAAAGTTTAGTATTTAATGCTATTAAATATTTTAAAAATAATTTAGGAAACATTAAATTAATATTTAAGTAAAACACAAAAAAATATATATATATTTAGTGACAATTCCGCCGAATTTTCTAGACCGGAAAAAAATTCGACGCGTTTTCTCGATCGTGATGCTCGAAGAGTCAAGGCCTCCTGAAGATGCTTCGTGTAGAAGCGAAACACGTCGAAAATTCTTCCGGTTTGGCTGCCTCGCGTTTTTGACGTCACGTCATCTTAAGGGTGAACTGGCCGGACGTTTCTCCATACAAACGCCGTTGGGTGATCACTCCCTTATTTGAGGATTTAGGTCCAAAATAAAGCATAACACCGATTGATCTCGTCATTATCGGCTTGTATGATGCCAAAATTTTAAAAAGATAATTAAGTTGTAAGTTATGAGTCTCGAAAACTTTATATGAAAATGTTTCGAGGCTCATAATTCTCAGGTTAATTATTTTATTAAAATTTCGGCATCATACAAGCCTAGATAATGACGAGATCAATCAGTATTATGCTTTATTTTGGACCTAAATCCTCAAATAAGGGAGTGATCACCCAACGGCGTTTGTATGGGGAACCGTCCGGCCAGTTCACTCTTAATAGGAAAATTAGGCGGAATTGTCAACAGATATATTTTTAAAGTGTTTATCAAAATATTAATTTAGTTTATTATTTTTAATATAGTTATTTGTTTTTATTAAATATAGATTTCCGCAAAGTAACGCCTAAATTAACACGTTAAATAAATAACCTAATAAATTCTTATCCTATTTAAGAGATTTAGTTAAAGAGACAATATAAGGATGTACAGATGTGTTGCGCTTCGGTCCATTCCTATACTATTATACAGAGGATTGGGGAGTATCAACGGCCATTATGTTGGACCTAGAAAAAATATTCGATACAATTGGGTGGTTACTGTAGTCTCTTCATCAAAGCCAAATTGACAATCTGTGTATCTCGAAGCTTTGAATTGTTTGTGTATAAACGCCACTGCACGCACGGAATCAATCCAACTGCTACGAGGCGTCAGATAGGGAGACGTTATTATTTCTCTAAAACTGTTCATGAACGCGTTAGATTACGTTTATAAGCTCTTTAACCCTTAACTTGGCAGCGTATCTAGAAATGCACACGTAATTAAGATAAAAAATGTGTTTCTGTGGCTTAGCCCATATATATGGCTATTCTTAACTGGAAATAAGTCATAGCATCGCATTAAAAAATGGCGGTTGGGTAGAAAATAAAAACGATTTATAAAAGATTTTCTACTAAATTCGAAACAAAGAATCACATTTTTTCTACCAGCCAATTAAAAAATAATGAAAATATGCGTGTAGGGGTCCTTACGCTACGGGTCGTTCAAATAAAACACACTTCGATGCTTTAAACTTTGGTGGACTGTATTTCTTTCTTCTCCTGTTGTTACAATTTCTTCTTAGCTTATACTATGTAACAAGCTCTTATTTCTTCTTACTCGTTAGGTAGCTGGTGTAAGCACCATGAAACAAAGAATGTTGTCGACTCCGAGAGTCAGTTAAGAATGCATAATTACTTGCTTGTCTTCTTCATCTCACATCGTGTTATTGATGTGGGGAACGGGCATCAGTGCTATGCACTCTAGTCCCGGGCTATTCTCTGCTCCTTACGAGGGGTAGGTCTTTGGCACCTTTTGTCGGTGCTGAGGGTGTCAATTTAGTGTGGGCCTGGACCCGGCCTCCGCTCAACCAGGGCGATCAAGCCGCGCCAGGTGGAACCCCCGCCTACACGGGTGAAGCCCAGCGGACCGATCAGCTCGCTGGCAACGGCAGCCGGCGGTTCCCACACTATTGCTCTCTCTCTTTAATTGAAATCTTGGGCCTCTCGGTCGCAGTTGCGTCCTGTTTGTGTTTGTTTTTCTCTCTCGCTCGCTCATGTGGTGTCTTGTTATGCGCACCTTTTCTTGGTGCGTGGGTGCTGTTGAGGGCAATCTAGTACGGGCCTAGGCCCGGCCTCCGCTCAACCAGGGCGATCAGGCCGCGCCAGGTTGATCCCCCGCCTACACGGGAGAAGCCCAGCGGACCGATCAGCGACACTGGCAACGGCAGCCGGCGGTTCCCGCACTACTGCCCTCTCTCTCTCTCGCTGCGTGTTTGCTTTTTCTTCTTCTTCTTCATCAATTGGTATTAGGCTTCTTGGGTACGGTTTGAGTTTTCTTCTCCCCTTTTCTTCTGGCGGTCTTGCGTGTAACGGGGCTATGCCCCGTAGGTGCGCTTGCTTAGATTTGTCCGCTCGCGCGAACATGTTTGTAGTGAGCTTCTTGACAAATGTACTTAAGTCTTCATGTTTTAAATCTCTTGCTATTGTTGTGTTCCTTACGTAACGTGGTGCGTTAACAATAGCGCGTAAGCAGAGGTTTTCTTGCGACTGCAGCCTCTTCTTATTTGTTTTTGACAGGAATGCGTACCATGCGGCGGCTGCATATGTTAGTCGGGATCTCACGTACGTTTTGTAAATTCCTGTTTTCGTACGTAGTGGCAGAGAGGATCGTAGTATCGGTGAGAGTACTGCGCGCGCTCCTTTGGCCTTTCCTAAGGTGACATCAATGTGCTTATTGAATGACAAGCAGCGATCTATTGTTACTCCCAGGTAGATTACGTGTGGGCTCCATGGGATCTCCTTCCCTAGGAGTGTGAGGGGGGCGGGTAGCTTGTTTCTACCTGAGAGCATGGCTTGCGTTTTGTCGACGTTCACGGTGAGCCTCCATTTGTCGAGCCATTCTGGTAGGGCGTCAAGAGTATGTTGAAGTCTCTTCGCCGCATATGCCGGTCTGTACGACGACGCGAAGTAGGCTGCATCATCGGCGTATAGAGCTAGCTGCGCCTGCCCAACGACCGGGATGTCGTTGGTATACCAGGCGTAGCAGGCTGGCGAGATGCAGCTTCCCTGCGGGACTCCGGCTTTGACTGGCTTCTTGGTCGAGATGCTGTTTTCGACCGATACTACGATCTCTCTGTTCGTCAGGAAAGAGGCGATGACATCTACTGTCTTCTTGGGGACGGCTGACTCCGACAGTTTGTATAGCAGCCCCTCATGCCATACTCTGTCGAACGCCTTTTCCATGTCCAACAGGATCACCGCTACGACTTCTTTCTTATTATAGCTTGTTGCTATTTCGTTCACCATCCTCGTGATTTGCAGTGTAGTAGAGTGTTCTGACCTAAACCCGTACTGCTCCTCGCGCGGTTGGATATATGGTATCAGCTGTGTGAGCAGCAGCCTCTCAAAGACCTTGGAGAGGGTGCTCAGTAGCGTAATCGGACGGTAGCTTCCCGGCTTTCTAGGGTCCTTTCCGGGTTTAGGCAGCATTACAACTTTTCCGGTTTTCCACGAGGATGGGAAATGACCCGATCTCATAATCCCGTTGTAGATCCGGGTCAGGGCTGCAATCGTCTTCGCTGGTAGGTGTCGTAGGGCCGCGTTGGTGATCCCGTCGAGCCCGGGTGCTTTCTTCGGAGGCAGTTTTGAGATGACGCGCGCGACGCGACCCGGGGAGAAGACAGTAGTGTTTTCTTGCTCAGGAATATTGCCCTCTCGCTCACTCAGAGCTTCTCCTTCGCACTCGTTGCACTCGCTGCCTCTCTGTCCATCGCATGCTATCTCACTCTTTTGGAAATATTTTTCCAGGTGTTCTACTACGGTTTTCACTTGTTCTGGGTTTCGAATGGGGTTGGGTTGAAACTGAGCCTCCAGGTGCTCAGCGAAGATTTCGGCCCGGTCTGTGGCTTCAAATTTCAAATTTCCCGCGCTGTCCAGTAACGGTCTGGTCGGCTGCGGAACTTTGGATAGCTGGCGGCATAGGCGATGGACAGAGGGCACATGGTCGCCTACCGTGTTTATGTGCTCTTCCCATGACTCCGCTTCGTGGTCTGAGAGGGCAATTCTGGTCTCTTCTATAAGGGCATTGAGCTTCTGCTTGAGCGTCGGGCAGCGTGTTACTTGCCACTGTTTTCTTACTTCCCGTTTTTCTCGGATCTTGTCCCTTATCCTTGCCGGGAGGGAGTCGGTACGCGCTCCCGGTGCGGAGGTGTGAGTTGCGGCTTTGAGCGAGTTTTGGATCGCAGTGGTCAAGTTTTCACACTCCCGGTCGACATCTGCGGCCGTTTGAATTGGCGCTGTTGTTGTGGCATTCTGAGCTTCGGTCTTAAAAGTTTCCCAGCAGATTTTCCGCCTTCCTAGGGTGGGGGCGGCTACTCTGGTGGGTAGTTCCTTGAGCGTCAGTAGCACAGGCCTGTGATCCGACGGCAAATCGATCATCACAGTCTGCGCGGGCATCGTGCGGTGGCCTTTCACTATGGCGATGTCGATGACGTCATCATCGCCTATCGTCGAGTAATGCGTCGGCTCATCGGGGCCTATGACGTCGTAGTCATAGTTCACCGAATCGTCGTAGAGCTTCTTTCCATTTTGGTTCACCTTATTAGAGTTCCAGTGGGTGTGCTTGGAGTTCATATCGCCGGCAACGATAGTAGGTGTCTCTCCGTCTAGTAATGCCCTTAGCTCGGAGGTGTTGAGGATGCTGTTTGGCGGTTTGTATATGGCGTAGAACCGGTGCGGTTGACCGGCGATGTTCACAAGCACACCCAGGGCTTGAATGGTCTTGTACTCTTGGATTGGCAGCAGTTGGTGGACGATTTTCCGGTGAACTATGACGGCGAGCCCTCTGTATGCTCTCCCCTCTGTGCTCACCTCGTCTTTCCTATAAACTATGTAGTTTGGAATCTTGAGCGGGTGGTTCTTGTTGAGGTGCGTCTCGCTGATCAGCATAATGTTAATTTTGTGCTCACGGAGGAAGATGATCAGCTGGTTTTTCTTCCCCGTGAGCGACTGGGCATTCCAGTGGACTATTTTACTGCATAGGTTGTGATCCATTATGGTTCAGTATTTTCATGAGTCCACGGAGAGTTGCAGTTTCGGGGTCCATGCCAGTCTGCACGGCTTCCAATATGTCCTTAAGGACCCCAATAGTCTGGCCCAGTGAGTCTCTGCGCTTGGCCGGCTGGGCGGTTGTCACGGGGAGAGCACGGGACGCGGCGGGGGCGCGGGGCGCTGGGGCGGCGGCCGGCTCACTCCTTTCATTTTGGTTGGGCTTCGTCTTCTTCTTCTTTTTCGCCTTCTTGGCTTGCGACCCTGTCGATTTAGGTAGATTGGCCGGCGCCATAAGGGATGCGGGAGCCGACTCTTCTACCGTCGCCGGTACGACGGGCACTATGCCTCTTCTGGCGATTGTGGTGGCCACTGTACCTGCCTTCTTATTGCGGGTTTCATTTTTGAATACGGGGCACGCTTTATAGTTTGCCGGGTGCGTCCCTTGGCAGTTGGCACAGGTTGCCGGCTCTTCCCGTGGTCTTGGGCACTCTCTTGCGAGGTGGGGCTCGCCACATTTCACACATGCCTGTAATCTGTGGCAGTTGTGCGAGCTGTGCCTAAATTGTTGGCATCGATGGCACTGCGAAGGCCCCTTTTTCCCTCGCCATGCTACAATCTTAACGCCCGGCATATATAGCATTTCTGTGACGTCATAGATGGCCGGTGTCAAGTCTGGCGTCTTCTTCAACTGCACGTGAAAAATGCATCCTGGGCGTCCCATGCGTCCCTTAATACATTTGACGTACTCGGGGCTAAAGCCCTTCTCTTCCAGGTCTTTCTTGACCTCTTCAGGTTCGGTGTCCGCCGGCAAACCGCGGATGGCGACTTTAAGGCTGCGCTCTGCTGGGAGTGAGTATGAGAACCAGCTAATACTTTCCTCCTTCTCAAGCTGGCATAGATAGGACTGAATCGCCCTATATTCATCCTCATCAGCTGGTGTAAATCGGATCCCTTGCCCGTAGGGTCTTCCGTTAGGAGGCCGGCCGAGCTTAGCAGCTAACACTTTAAAGTGCCGCGTCCAGTTGTCGATCTTCTCGACGACTAGCGGCGGGTACTTTGACTTCTTTGCCTCTTGGGCCTTCGCTTCTTTGTCTGTACCAATTTTCGCGGCATTCTGAGCGATTTTTTCCGGTACGGCCGTAGGTTGTCTAACCAGTGAAACCGCCGGGATCGTCACATTCTTAGTCACAGATGGTGTGACTGTGGTTGGTTTCGTTATTTTGCTCGTTGCGCCCGCCGCTAGTTGCGCGGCTTCCGCGAACGACCTCGTTTCGATTTGTTTTTGTGCCTGTTTTCTTTCGACGGCAGGCGGCGTGAAAACGGGTTGGGACTGGGGTTTCTTTGCCACTCTTTGGGGCTTGGGCTCTTCCAGCGCCATGGGGGTTGCTGTGGGCATCGTCTTATGCGCACTTTCTGATGGGCCGGCCGACGGGCTCGGGTCCCTGTGCGCCTGTTTCTTAGCGGGCGGGGAGGCGGAAAGCGATCTCGCTCTAGGGCGTTTCGCTGCCTCGACCACTCCTGCCTTGACGGTGACAGGCTTGAACCGTCTTGGTATCATCTGCGAGTAGGCCGTGGGAGGCAGCGACACCATGGATGAGGCCGCCATCTCCAAAATGGCTAAATCATTGGCACTCAATTCCGTGCCTTCTAGTTCAGACTCTTCAAGTCGGATATACAATGCCATCCAGGACAGCATTCCCCCCGAGAGAATCCCAAGCTTCATAAGCCTGGCGAGTGTGAGCATATCACGCTCGTGACGACCCCTCGGTGACAACACCTCTTCTGGTGGCATGTCTCCCAACATGAAGCTGCTGTCATCACCAGGGTGGTTACTCCCTGGTGATGGCGTACGCAGCGTGGAGGCTACAGCGTGGCCCTGAGAAGGGCCTTTTTGCACCTCTTCATGGTGCGGATGCATGGTTACAGCATGGTCAGCATCATCGTGATGATGCTGACGTATGGTAGCTGGGGGCGATTGCGGCGGACTACGCGTACGACTCACACTCGCTCCTTGAGAGTGGCCCTGAAAAGGGCCTTTTGATGAACCCGGTGAGGGGTCCATGCTTGGCTTCTACGGGGAGTCAACTCCGTGACCACTGGGAATAGGGATGCTGGGGTATGGTTAGACCAGCATCTCCTAATCCCGGCTTCCGGTACTGCAAGTATCCCCTCCGTAGAGCTTCGCTACGGGCGTAATTGAAATTATTTTAGAACTAAAATAATTACAATTCACAAGTGTGCGCTGCGATAGGTGTGGTCCGTACGGAGTCAACGGCGATCCTCTGCATAATTACACAAAAACGCTCTAATATTTATATCAAAAGCGAGTGACGCTATGAGTGAAACAGAACATATCGCTGTCTCGTTCTACATGTATAAATATTAAAGATGGCGCTGGGCGCATTTTCTCCCAGTCTGCCGTCGGCGCTCGCGCCGTCAACCTGTTAACACATTACATAGTACAATATTACACGTTCATTTATTCTTATATCTATACCATTGCTATTCCTTTATTTATACACTTATATACCTAGTAAATCACAAACAACTTAATTCTACAATAATAAAGGAGAAATCGAAACATACACCTATGATATCTAGCTATTTACAGGCGGGGCAGTGAGAGGGCTCGTTCTGTCCGTAACATTCTCCCCCCGGCGTAGACCTTCGAAGCCATCATTATGAGGGAGGACGATGAGCCGTCTCACTGGCCTTCTGAAGATACCACCCCGCGTACGCACGTCTGCACTTCTTACTACGCCGTCTGGTCCCGTATGCACCTTTTCAATTAATCCGCGCGGCCACACGCCGCGTGGCAACATCCCGTCCGCGATAATAACAACGTCTCCTATTTTCATATTTCGCGCGTTTTTCCTTATATCACCACGGGGTGTTAACGTTGGTAGGTATTCCTTTATCCACCGAGACCAAAACGCGTTTGCTATTGCTTGCGCGGCTCGCCAAGTCCTTCTATCGGCGATGTCGCATTCCCCAACGTATGGCATACCTAAGGCCGTACCTAACAACAAATGATTAGGGGTTAGTGCTTCCGGATAGTCTTCACATACAGATACGTGCGTTAACGGTCGCGAGTTTACTGTGTATTCGATTTCTGTGAGCGCGGTAGCTAATACTTCCTCTTTTGGCGCGCGCTCAGTTAAAGTCACGGCTAATGACGATTTCACCGTTTTAATCATTCGTTCCCACGCCCCCCCTTCGTTCGGCCCCCCGGGGTTAGTAAATAACCATTTAGCCATTTTTCCGTTCGCGTAATTTTGGAGAGTGGGTAACCATTCGTCATAAGCTTTCCGCATTTCGACCGAACTACCATGAAAGTTCGTTCCATTATCGCTATAGAACACGGCGGGAAACCCTCGCCTTGCGGCCATTCGCCTAATTGCCATAATGGCAGAGTCCGTACTCAAACTGCTTAAGAGCTCCACGTGTATCGCGCGCGTCACTAGGCAAGTGAACAACAAACCCCATCGTTTTTCGCGCCGGCGACCTATCACGACCCACATTGGACCGAACCCATCTAAACCGCACCTAGAGAAAGGTCTGGTGTACGCACTCAGCCTTTCACGCGGTAGGTCACCCTTTACCGGCGTCGCGGGTGTCGCTCGTTTAATGCTACACCACGTACATGCGCGCGTTATCTTTCTCACGGACGGACGCATATGTAATATCCAATAACGCTGCCTAAGGTTGTTCACAACGTGTTCGCGCCCTATGTGCCCATTTTTCTCATGTTCGCGCCTAATAAGCAGCATCGTCAACGGATGCCTTCCGTCAAGTACGGGCGGTGTCTTCATTTCCTCCGGTACTAGCGCGGCGTTAATCCTTCCACGCAGGCATATTAGCCCGTCTTCCGTGTACATAGGGTCTAACTTCGCTAAGCGGCTCGTTCGTTCGACTGTTTTTCCGGCTTTCAATCTTGCCGTCTCGTTCGTAAAACAGTCATTCTGCGCTTGTCGTAGCAGTATTTTCTCGCTACGCCGTAGGCGGTCTACGTCGGTCACGTTCTCGACTTTTCTACATTTGTCGCAGAACGTCAGCACTCGCGCTACAGTCCGTATTAGACGATCGTATGACGAAAATCGGTTGACATCAATGAGTGGGGTCGAATCCGTCGTTCGTACGGTAAGCACTTCGACCTCGTCTTCTTCCTTCCCAGTGACCTCTTCTTGTGGCCAATGTTCCTCTGACTTTCTTAAGAACTTAGGACCGGTGAACCAACGATCGGTGCTTTTTAGGCGAGTGCTGCCCGTTCGCGTCGCGTCGTCGGCGACGTTATGCGCGGTAGGTACCCATCGCCACTCGTTTACTTTGGTTAGTTCCGCAATTTCTCCTAAGCGATGTGCTACGTATGGCGTATAGCGTGCTGAGTCGTTACGTATCCAATGTAAGGTCGTTTTCGAGTCACTCCAATATGTGACACGGCCTGTGAAGTCGTGTTCGCGGATAATCTCAGCGGCTAATCTCGCACCAATTAGGCTAGCCTGTAGTTCCATGCGCGGTATACTTTGCGGCTTCATAGGCGCTACTTTCGCTTTTCCAGCGATTAAGGTCACGTGTACGCTTTGATCGTCGTACAGATACCTCCAATAGGCCCCCGCTGCGTATGCCTGTTCGCTCGCGTCCGCGAATACATGCAACTGTCTTTCTACGGCTAGTCTCGTACTGTAACATCGCGGGATACGCAGTTTTTCGATGTATTCCATATCGCGTATCCATTCGTTGAAACTAGCGGCTTCTTCCGGTGGCAAGGGATCATCCCATCCCATTTTGTGTCTCCATAGGCTCTGCAGTATCATCTTTGCAGAAATGACGTAAGGGGATAGCTGACCTGATGGATCGAATATAGACATTACGGCCCCCAGCGCCTCTCTCTTAGTAGGCGTTCGCGTTCCCGTTTTCACTTCGGTCGGGATACGGGGCATCTCCGTGT
Organism: Plagodis pulveraria; assembly: GCA_963890685.1. Lineage (NCBI taxonomy): Eukaryota > Metazoa > Arthropoda > Insecta > Lepidoptera > Geometridae > Plagodis > Plagodis pulveraria. The sequence goes on from OY982950.1 coordinate 12,677,765, forward strand.
TAAATGCTAGTTCGTCTGTAGACGCGATCCATTTTATGCCTAAGGTTTTTCCATACTCGTTCAACCCGGTACCTAATTCCTTGTGAGTGGTGGCGCGTTCCTCGTGCCCCACTCCCCCCAGTAATTGAGGACGGTTCGAGCTCCAGCCTGCGAGTTCGAATCCTGCTCTCTTGTGTACCTCAATTACTTCCTTTATCGTATGCGCGGCGGTCTTTTCGTCACTAAAGCTTTGCACCCAATCGTCCATGTAGTGACACTTAGTTATAGCTGTGTGCGCTAGCGCGTGCGATTCTCGCATTTCTTCTGCATTTCTATTCCGCACGCTGTGCGCTAGAAATGGTGAGCTCTTAGCGCCAAATATCATGGCTGTCATCACGTAAGTGTCGGGTGGTTGTGACCGTTCATTTCCGCGCCATAGGAAATGTTGTGCGATGCGATCTTCGGGTCGGATTCTTACCCTTAAAAACATTTCCCTTATATCCGCTGTTACAGCGACCGGTCGCTCGCGGAAGCGATATAATATACCGTTTAGGTTTTTCAGCAAGTCCGGCCCTTCCAAGAGCGCATCGTTCATACATACGCCGTTTGATCGTGCCGCGGCGTCAAATACCAAACGTACCTTGTTTGGTTTATGCGGGTTGGTTACCGCGAAGTGAGGTAGGTACCACAGACGAGGGTTGCTACTGTGGTCGCGCTCACACCTGACTGCATATCCTTTCTCTAGCAGTTTGTTTATTTCATTCGTATACGCCTCTTTAAACTCGGATGACTTGTCCATTTTTCTCTCTAAGCTTTTTAAGCGTCGCGAAGCCATGTCGTAACTGGGTGGTAACCGTACATCCTCCGATTTCCATGGGAGGCCGACTTCAAACTGGCCGTTCACTCGTTGTATTGACTTATCAAATATCTCTACTGCCCTTTCGTCGGTTGCAACCGGTTTTCGTTTATTTGAGATACCAATCGAGTCCAGTTCAAAGTGGGTTTTCACCAACTCATGTAGCTCGCAGTCTCGTTCTCCTTGCAGTGTGTGTATATGCAGTGTGCGTTCATCATGAGACATAATTGAGCTTTGCGGTACGGTTCCGTGTATCACCCATCCGAGCTTGGTGAGGGATGCCGCTGGTTGCGACCTTCTTCCCGTGAGTAACTTTCTGGTTACTATTAAATGCCAGTTATCGGCACCGATTAATATGCGCGGTTTTCCTCCGGAGTAGCACACGTCTTCGGCACACACACTTTGTAGGTATCGTTGGTCCATTATCTCGCTATTCACCGACTGACTACCTAGCTCTAAGTGTTGAACAGTGCGCGCCTTAATAGCGTGGTATACCGTCTGACGTCTTCCTTTTATCCCGATGTCTACGGCTTGGCTACCTGCTTCCCTTTGACTCGATGTGACTCCGTGGATGTTAAGCGCCCTTGTAGGCCCGTGCGCGCCGATTAGGTTGGCTATTTCTTGGTCGATTAAACTAATCGTCGACCCTTCGTCTAACAGACCGAACGTTTCTATTTCTCCTGTCGGTCCCTTAAGTGTGATCGGGCACACTTTTAACAAAACTTTGTTGTTACTTGTAGCCTGCGCGGAGGCGGTAATAGCGGTGTCTTCCTTTTGCGGTTTTGATTCCATTTTTATTCGTTTAACCGCATGCAGTAATGCGTGATGTGGCATTCTACATTCGTTGACTCCGCATTTTCTTGCTTTACAACTATAGTGACGATGTTTGCTATTCATGCACAAAAAACATGTACGCGTCTCTTTCACCCATTGCCATCTCTCTTCCACAGTCATTTCTTTGACTTTTTGGCATTGTGGGGTCGCGTGTTCGTTTCCACAACACAGACAAACGTTCTTCTGTGTTTCGTTCGTTGCATAGACGTTAACTCGTTGGTTATTGCGGTTATTGGGTCGGAATTGCGGCGAATCCTTGTTCGCTTTTGTAGGCGGGTTATGCTGTGCAGACGAGTAGCAATGGCGTACTGCACGTTCGGCTTCACGCATGAAGAAACGTGATAACGTTACAATTTCCGCTTCTGCTTGTTGCTCTTGTTCTTCAGCATAATCGCACCAACGCGACCGTAGGTGTTCACTCATCTTGTCGGTGATATGTCGCGTTAACATTGGATTCTGTAGGTAACCGCGTTCGTCCAGACACGAAATTACCGTGACAATATTTTGCAGTTTTATTGCAAATTCGTTGAGCTCCGCTGCAGTTGACCCGATGCGCGGTAGCTTTTTTAAGTCGTCTAATGCTTGATCGATTATTATTTCCGGCTGCCCGTAACGCTGTTCTAACGTTTTCATTATTGCAGTCGGTTCCGTTGCTGTATATAACAGCGCGGCTACGCATTGCCGAGCTTCGCCTCGCAGGCACGCTCGTAGCCTAGCGAGGTTCTCGGTTGGCGTCAGCCCGTACACTGCCTTTGCTTCCTTGGCAGCAGCTTTGAACGGTAGCCATTCCCCGGCGGCTCCACTGAATATAGGTAAGTCCGGTGCGCTTCTATGCGGTTTGTTCCGTGCCATTTTCTCTAATATTTCCGCAAGCCTTTCCATGCCCCTGTCTCTGGATACAGGGCGGGCTGGTGACGGTTGGCGCCGCGATGAAGATTCGAACGTTACTTGGTTTGTTGTGGGCATGGGACATAGCTCCGTTTCCTTTGCTCTAATTACTTGACCTCGCTCGGTCTCTCTCGCACGCGTAGTATGTTGGCATCGTTCCGTCTCTTTCGCTCTTTCCATGAGTACGGTAGCGTCGATATCTACGCCGTGCTCCCCCCGTCTCTGCGTGTGTTGAACCCAGTCTTTGACTCTCATGCTGGTTTCCATAGCTTCCTGTTCGCAGAGACTTTCCTGATCAGATTCTTCCCTTATAGCCGCTATGTCGGCGACTAATTTCTTCTTGATCAGATCGGCTTCAATTTGCAATTCTTTTCTTCTTATGTCGGCTAGTCGTTCTTCAGCCTCCATTTCCATTTGCCGTATTCTTGCGACGGCACTTGCGCTCGAACGTTGTGAACGAACCGATAATGCTTGCCCTTCGCGTCTCCTACCCGGTACGGATCGCGGTCGCGTATTGTTATTTACATTCGGACACGACGCGGACTCTGTGAGCGGCTGCTCATTATTTACGATTGCGTGCGCGAACGCGGATGCAGACGGCGACGCGGGGTAGTCTTCATATACGCGTAGAGTCTTCCCATCGGCGACCTGGCTCCTGGTCGTCGGCATCTTCGGCTCTTCACGCCCCTAATTCCCTACCTGCCTAACGGTCCCTAACAATTCCTTAGGAGGGCCCGGCCCTAAGGCGCGAGATACGCTCCTTTGGAGATGGAAAAGGGGGATGGGTAAGGAAGGTGGGCCTGCCCGGCAGAGGGTCGCAAGCGGTGACGGAGTGCTCGACAGTCGGCTGGAATGTCCGACTGCCTTCCGCAGTGCCTACAGTCCGGCCTCCGCACCACAACTACAACCTTACCGACGTCAGGGGTACAACTTCGGTCCGTGGGGACCGGTGACACCGCACCAAATGTCACACCGCCAGTACTGGCGTTAACCTGGCCCTCTTGCCGACTTAGCACCGTGAGGGGGTTCGAGAGACCAGGCCGCGGCTAACCGCGTTAAAGTCTTCTCTTCTTTCTTCACTCGGGGTACCCGTTGCACGGCGCACGGCGAACGTCGCACCGTTGGGTGATCTTCCGACCCCGGTCCAAGGTCTCACGATGTCACGGCGATCGTCGCACCGTTGGGTGATCTTCGCCCAATGGCTCGCCGCTGTTGCTCCTTGGTAGCACGTTCCACACTCGTTCTGGTGGATCCACACTCGTTCTGGTGGATCTGGTTCCACACTCGTTCTGGTGGACCAGAGATATGTATTGCAATGTTGACACGCGTTCTACACACTGCGTGAGAGGTGCAGTGGGTGTAGACGTCACAGTGCCTCGCCAACGATGATGCTGATTCTTGACTTGATGACGACGACCCGGAGTTGACGAAGTTCTTCTTTCCCGCTTGCTTGAACCCGGCTTGCGGAGGACCAAAAACTGTAGGGGTCCTTACGCTACGGGTCGTTCAAATAAAACACACTTCGATGCTTTAAACTTTGGTGGACTGTATTTCTTTCTTCTCCTGTTGTTACAATTTCTTCTTAGCTTATACTATGTAACAAGCTCTTATTTCTTCTTACTCGTTAGGTAGCTGGTGTAAGCACCATGAAACAAAGAATGTTGTCGACTCCGAGAGTCAGTTAAGAATGCATAATTACACAAAAACGCTCTAATATTTATATCAAAAGCGAGTGACGCTATGAGTGAAACAGAACATATCGCTGTCTCGTTCTACATGTATAAATATTAAAGATGGCGCTGGGCGCATTTTCTCCCAGTCTGCCGTCGGCGCTCGCGCCGTCAACCTGTTAACACATTACATAGTACAATATTACACGTTCATTTATTCTTATATCTATACCATTGCTATTCCTTTATTTATACACTTATATACCTAGTAAATCACAAACAACTTAATTCTACAATAATAAAGGAGAAATCGAAACATACACCTATGATATCTAGCTATTTACAGGCGGGGCAGTGAGAGGGCTCGTTCTGTCCGTAACAATGCGAATAAATTCTCTTATTTGTAACACGCTCGCACTGTTATCGTTAGCCCAGACTTGCGGATCTCTTTTATGTCTGCGTTATATTTCATTCGGAAATCTTGCCCTAGAATACCACTCCACTCACAAGTTATGTATCAATAATGCATAACATGTGATATTCTTTTTTTTATTAATTATATATGATTGACTGCAATGTAATAAGTGTTTAAATATTAGGTCCTTACATATGAAATTGGCGTTTTTCGTACTGGCCACTTTAATCACGAATTTCTCCTCTTTGGTAAGGAATTCCAAATTCAAATTTGTACAGCTATAGACTCATGTATTTGTGCTTCGATGATCGTCATTCATTTGTTTTTTTTCTTCTGTTTTTTTCTGTTTGCGTCACTCATTTTACAAAATGGAAAACCTTAAATATCGCATTATTTACGAGTACGAGTTCCGCCGTGGCACTAGTGCTGCGGAAACAACTCGAAGGGTGAATGATGTGTATGGCGGTCGTGTTGCAAAAGAAAACACAGTTCGTTTTTGGTTCCAACGTTTTCGTTCTGGAAATTTCGACCTGCAGAACAAGCCCCGTGGACGGCCTGAGACTCAAGTTGATAATGAAGAGTTGAAGGCTATTGTGGAAGCGGATCCATCGCAAACCACGTCCGAGTTAGCTGCAGGCTGCGATGTTAGTGATAAAACTGTTTTAATTCACTTGAAGCAAATTGGGAAGATTAAAAAGCTTGAAAGGTGGGTACCTCACGAATTGACTGAAACAAACCGGCAAACGCGCGTCGACTGCTGCGTTACATTACTAAACCGGCACAATAATGAAGGTATTTTAAACCGAATCATTACCTGTGATGAAAAATGGGTTCTTTACGATAATCGGAAGCGCTCAGCGCAATGGTTAGATCCTGGCCAGCCAGCCAAATCCTGCCCCAAGCGAAAATTAACCCCAAAAAAGTTACTTGTAAGCGTTTGGTGGACTAGTGCCGGTATTGTTCATTACAGTTTTTTCAAATCTGGCCAGACTATTACGGCTGATGTCTATTGTCAGGAATTGCAAACCATGATGGAAAAGCTAGCGGCTAAACAACCTAGGCTGGTCAATCGCTCCACGCCACTGCTGCTTCACGCCAACGCTAGACCACACACTGCGCTACAGACGGCTACTAAATTAGAAGAGCTTCAATTGGAAAGTCTAAGACATCCTCCGTACTCCCCGGACCTTGCTCCAACAGATTACCATTTTTTTCGAAATTTGGATAACTTCTTGCAAGGGAAAAAATTCAACTCCGATGGGGCAGTCCAAATCGCCTTCAAAGATTTTATTGATTCCCGTCCGACTGGTTTTTTTAGTAAAGGGATCAATGAACTACCTATGAGATGGCAAAAGTGCATAGAAAATAATGGTTCATACTTTGATTACTTAAATATATTATATTAAAAACTATTTGACTTTTTGTTCCTCCCATACAAAACGCCAATTTCATATGTAAGGACCTAATATTTACATTTTTATTTTACATATTTAAACATATCAAATAGCAACCATATGTCCAGCAACACCTGTGTTTACTAATTTATCTTTATGAATGGGAGAACGTTATCTAAAACATGTTTATCTATTATCGCCGATGTGGAAGCCGCGGTATCAACCTGCTACATACTTCAAATAAATTAATTAATTCAGCGGTTGATCAGTAGCTAAAATTGCGGGCGTTTTGCTATGTACCTACCCTTAACTGCGTCCTTAATGGAACAGTGGAATAATAATGTTAATCACTGTACATCAATACGCTTGGCCGTGTAACCCGACCCCATACATTAAAGTTAACAGGTATCAATAGAATATTTTAATTTTAAAATACTGTACGTACTCGTTCATTATTTCTTTTTATATTGTGACAGTTGTCAAATGTGACTTCTTTCGCACAGACAACTGTGAAATATAAATTAATTTAGTCCGAATGTGACAGCCGTCAAAATTAAAGTAAGGGTCATGCATGTATTTTAGTTAGGTTCAGTTCAGGCATTGAGATGTTATATCTTTAAAATGACAGTTTTTGTATATAATATTTGGGCTACTTTTGACTAATTATTTATCCAAAAGTTCTTAGATGTGACAGCTGTCATGCGTAAATAATTTATTCGTTGAAATTTATCTCTTTGGCAGCTGTTGCATGTAAAATTAAGATAACATTTTTGAGTTAATAAAAGTCTAAAATCAATAACAACAAATGCGACAGCAAATATATATTAAACAACAGTCTCACTTAAGACATATTTCTCGTCATTTCTTAAGTCCATTAAATTCAAAATATAAAATTAAACCTAATGATTTAAAAAATACAACAGCAACTGTCATTTTGACAGCTGTCACATCTTACACATATTTCTGATAATATTATCTGGAATAAAGTAGCCCAAATACGAATAAAAAATTGAAAAATATTTGATTACTGTCATTTCTACTGCTGTTAAAGTAAGAAAGGTCGAAAGTAATCCAAATTTTAAAGTTATCAAATGTCAAATTGGCAGGTGTGACATCTATGACTAAATCCAGGAATATTAAATATACTTAGTCATGATCAGAGTAACGGGGAGATATAGGTGGTTAATAGCTAATAAGCTCGTCATATTAATGGCATTCTATAGGGATGACTTAGTAATGTACTTACAACAGTACATGTCTTCCGCCTGATGATTATAATATAGGAGTAATAAATAAGTTGCAGAGCTGTTACATACTATTTTCTATTTTTAAATCTTTAAATTGCTTTTGACTATTAAATTGAACTATTTATCTTCAATACAATTACCTCTAATTTCGTAGGATTACATTTTCGTCAAGTGAAATGGAATTGGCTGGAATTAAGAATTTCTCCGTCGTAGAACTCAGCGTGTCTCTTTCGGCAATGCGTGCTTCTGGCTTGCTCGGTATTCCTATCCTTACTGTCACGGCAGGTAATTTTACTATTCAAATAATCTAAGAACATAACTACGAAAGAAGATATAAATAGGAACTAGTTACTTTAATATTTAGGAATATATTTTTATCATAGCCAGCTTTTATATTTGGACTCTCTTTAGGTAGGCCTTCTGTAAGTGTCTATGCAGTTGAAGATGGTAACAGGCTAGTCTCGATCTCAAGGGCAGCTACTGAAACACATCGTTTATTAATTATAAAAGCTACTTCGGATGCTGTGAAGCTGATTGCCTTGGTGACATTCGTATCAACGACCACGTGGCACCCAACCAACAATCACTATAAAATCCACTATAAGTCCATAAAATATTCCTCGAAAATATAATATTGGATGCCGTAAACATGAAAATGTTGTATGCATGCAGCAGGGCTCGTTAGGACTTTTTGCTCCCTGATTAGTATTACTTAGTCAACTGGTAGCTGATATATGTACCTACCTATGTACTAACGCTATGAGGAATCCCAAGTAGGGTTACCGACAAACTAACATCAATCTTTTTCTGATGTAGTGCAGTCACATACGTATCAATGTTTATTTTAAATAGGGAGGTACTTAGGTACGAAAATACTATCTTTTTTAGCGTCGTTTGTATTTTACAGGAAATTATGAGCTTCAAGGCAAAGCATTCTATGTCTACAAACTGAAAGGTTCCGGAAAATTAGAGTAAGTAAACCTTTATATTTACATGGTATAAATTCCTCTGAAATAAATTATAGTATTGAACTGTCAGTAAGTAGGTATCGTAGCTAAATATTGCTATATTCTTGTATATTTATATATGGGTACTATTTCTCGCCAACATTGAACGTTCGAGCTGTATCTACTGTATTATAATACATTAAACGTTTTATAAAAAAAAAAAAAAGTCTGTTAGGGTTAGTGCCCTAACGGGGTATGTGCGTGTACCTTCGATATCTCGAGAACTGATCGGAATTTTGATAAAACTGGCATCTCACCTTCATAATTTAACTAAAATTTGTCGCAAGATCAAATTGTAGATGACGTGAGCACCTGACACAGTTTAATTTCAGTCACAAAAAAGCTCCTTGTCAAAGTTTGTGGTGTGTGCAGAAATCATATATATATGATTTCTTAAAATTAACTTTATGCTATATGTAGCATAAAGTTAATTTTAAGATATTTCAATGCGGTGACAATATTACTCATTCAAATGTATTATTTTACTCGTTCTTTGAGACACGCATGTTTTGCCGACTTGAAATAATATACGGACGCGGAGAACTAAAAGTGAATTAATCAAAAAGTATACTGCACTTACCCCAACTGTTTACTAGGTTTTTAATTCTACATAAATTAGTTTTGAACTGAATAGGTAGGTACAAATTAATTCATTTCATATGAAATCCCACCAGACCTATATTTGTCACTCAGAAATTCAACTCTTAGTAAAAAAAATAATTAAACACGCTTTTTTTTAATTTGTTAAATTAAACAGCCTTTTGACAGTCATAACTCATAACCAAACTTAAAAATTACCTATATTTATTAAGAAGTACGACCATAATTGGTAGGAATTACTAAATGTCGTGAAGATATTTTTTTTTTCAACTGTATTACTATAATCCCACCTAGCCGTTTTCGGCTACAGTGACTTGGGCTTTGGATTTTTTGAATAAAATTTAGGGACTTTGATGTTTAGCCCTTATATGACTAACATATCCGATTTTAGCGGTAAACGTGCGATTACAAACACCACACGTTAGAATTCCGTTTACATAATTATAATTAATGTTAGAAGGCGGTCTTGCTTTAAGTTGATCTTGTTTAAGGTCTAGGTCTCGCCTTCTATCCTCTTCAAAATTATATACTTTTTCCTGTACATGTCTTCTCCATTCTGGCCGTTTCTCGGCAAGGAACTCCCAACGAGTGGGCTCAATACTGCATCTCTTCATGTGTCTTTTCTTTTACATCTTTAAAACGTAGGAACTGGCCACCGCTTTTCTGCTTACCAAATTCTAGATCAGAAAAAACAACGCGCTTCGCTTTCCTCTCGTTGGTCATCCTAGCCAGGTGCCCGCACCAGCGCAGCTGACGCCGCATTAGATACGCTTCTATGCCGTACACATTGGCTCGCATCGTAACACCGATGTTCTGCGACGAGCCAACATCCGACCATTTGATATTCATAATGTCACGGAGGCATTTCAGATGGAATCTGTCTAGCGTGTGTATATGTCGGCGATACAAGCACCACGTCTTCAGATGAGTACAAGATATTTGGCAGGATAATCGCCATGTACACCTGTATTTTGGTACTCAATTTAATGGGGAACGGAACACCCGGTCTCGGAGTTTGCCAAAGGCAGCCATAGCACAGCCAAGCCTACTTGAGGGGTTTAGTTGTAGATTTAGTGGAGCTCGGTGATCAGTATCCATGGCCAGCACTTCAGTTTTAGCGATGCTTATTTTAAGGCGAAACTTACAACAGGTAGTGTCAAGCCTAATTACAAGATCCTGGAGTCCCTCAAGTGTATTAGCAACAAAACACAGGTCATCCGCATACATGAGTTCGGTAATAAGGTCATGTGACTCTTTGTACGAGCTTTTAACCTGGCAAGTTTAAAAATACCACCGTCTGTGCGATATCGTATGCGAATACCTTCGGTACTGTCTTTCAAAGTCTCCTTCACGACGGCAGAAAAGTACAAAGCAAAGAGAGTGGGAGCTAGAACACAGCCCTGCTTAACACCACAAGTTACTGGAAAATGCACTGATTGCTCACTATTAACTTTAATACTGCAGGTCATGTTGTCGTGAAGAAGTATTATCATTCGAATGAATTTATCAGAGCAGCCAAGTTTGGGTTTTTATCCAAAGTGCATCAGGAGGCACACTGTCGAAAGCTTTCTCTAAATCTACAAAACAGAGAAAGAGTGGCTGTTGCTGTTCTCGACTTTTCCCCTGTAGTTGTCTTAAGGAAAAGATAGCTTCGCAGGTGCCTCGGTGGGGTCGGAATCCAAATTGAATCTCAGGCAGTAACTTTTCGGAAAGCTCCATCAGGCGATTTAGTAGTATCTTTGCAAAAGCCTTCCCAGTGGCGCATGGCGGAGAGAAGAGAAATACCCCTGTACGAGTTACAGTCCGAGCGATCGCCTTTGTTTTTATACAACGGGCAGACAAGTGAGACCCTATAATCTGAAGGAACTTTTTCGGTTTCCCACATCTGTTGAAAGAACTGCCATATCTTGTGATGTAGTTCATCACCCCCATACTTCAGTAACTCACCAGGGATGCTATCAACACCAACTGCTTTCTTATTCCTTTGAGCCTTTATAGCATTGATAACCTCCTGAAGAGAAGGAGGGTGACCTAAATCATCAGACCGGGATAAAGCGGGAGGAGACTTCAAGTAATCTAGGTCAGTCAACCGGTCGACGTTGAGTAAATCGTTAAAGTGTTCTACCCAGCGATTCAGAACATCTCCTTTGGTGACCAGAAGAGTACCATCTGCGGATTTTAAGGGCACATTTACTCTTTGCATTACATTTCCTACCAAGCTCCTGATCTCACCAAAGAAATCACCAAGTTGATTGGTATCTGCGAGCTATTGAATATAGCGTACTTTGTTTTGCCACCATTCGTCTTTTGCAGTTCTTGTGAGTCTCCTGACGTAGGATGTGCTTTGCTTGATTTTTTCGGAAGCAGTCGTCTGATATTCCTTTCGAAGGAGATGGCGATGTTTTTCTAAGGCATCGGATAACAGCTTGTCGTTGTCATCAAACCAGTCCTGATCGTCCGTCGACACACGAGATTTGAGGCCTAAGGTCTCGTTGGCCGCTTTCAAAATACTCCCAGACAAGTGTTTCCAGCTTTCATCCATATTTTCGTCCTGGAGATATATATCAGCTGTTAAAGACTTGACAGCTTCTCTGTATTTGGCTACTGTTTCCAGTGATTCTAGCCTTTTTATATGGAGACAGTTTGGCTTAACCCTGCAAGGCCTTCGGCGAGGGCTAAGGCGCAAACGCATTTTTTGTGACAATAAGCCGATGATCCGACCAGCAGTTTGCGCCTCGCATTACTCTCGTAACAACAACATCACATAAATCCCGCTGTCGAACTATGGCATAGTCGATTAGATGCCAATGATTAGACCTTTGGTGCATTTTTTTTTTATGTGATTGTGAAGGAACAAGCGCGAGGCCCACCTGATGTTAAGCGGTATCCTCTGCCTATAACAGATGCATTTCATCACAAGTGACGAACTGCACTGCGCCCAACACCTTGAGACATAGTTGTTAAGTCTCATTTTGCCTGTTATTTCACTGGCTCTCAAGGACTGCTGCCAGAACACACCGTTAGGTGCTTGGCGACAGATTTTCTACTTGAGAGTGGTCGCTAGCCAGGCGGGCATTCGCAAAGTGCCCTTCCACCATGCGGTGAAGCTCAAGCTCTGGGCGGGATTCGAACCATGGACCTGCTGCGCGGCAGTCCATAGCCAATGCCACTAAACTATCACTGCTTGCAAGTAGTTTTGTATTTTGCCGGTAGTCTAAACATGGTATTGGTAATAGCTAACTGAAACTGGGAACATAGAGCCAATAACAACTGTCCATTGCTGTTCATATTGCCAATACCATGACGTCCCAATACACCAGGCCAGGCTTCAAAGTCACGTCCAACGCGGGCATTGAAATCGCCCAACAGCAGAATTTTCTCGCAAGGTCGTACTTTAGTCAAAGCTTGAGACAATTCCTCGTAGAACTGGTCCTTAACATCATCACTTTTATCGAGCGTCGGAGAGTATACGCTGATAAGATTCATGTATTTGTCGGTTTCAAGATGAAGACGCAAGGACATGACACGGTCAGATATGGCAACTGGATGTTCTACTAACTTAGAGGCTATAGTGGTTTTAATAGCGAAGCCTACTCCTGATCGTCTAGGTACAGAAGCTGGTGTGCCTTTCCAATAGTGCGTATAGCCACCTCCGCGCTCAACAAGTTCTCCCTCATCAGCTAGATGGGTTTCACTGAGAGCGGCTATATCTACATTATAACGTCCGAGCTATCGAGCAACGATGGCAGTTTTACGTTCCGGGCAAAGGTTGTTGGGTCTGTCTAAAAGGGTGCGGACGTTCCAAGCACCAAAAGTCATATTCCGTTGTGTGTTTTTATGTGTTAATTTATCTGTGTTGCGACCACGTAAGGTTGATATGTTCAGGCAGCCTCTTTGGGAGGTAGTAACCATACTACCTCCCAAAGTTGTTTGGAGTGAGCATTTGTTTGGAGCACCTTTTCTAGTCTTCCTCAGCCGATCTAGGAAAGCAGTGCCTCTCTAAAAAGAGCTGCTTTGTCGCAGAGGGTGCTGCCGAAACCGCACTGTCACTCCATTGCAGTGCAGGAGTGACCACTCTCCCTAAGCTGCCTGTGTGCAGGTATTAGACAAAGCCCGACATACATCAGAGCCGAACCTCTCTACCTCTACCCATCGTCACAGGACTTTTAGATCTCGAAGTCCAGTATTCAGAGCCAAGTCGGATACGCAGGAGATATTAAGGTGCATAAAGGTGGCGCAAGGCGCAGTACCCAGATGCACGCACTCATCTACCCTCCCCTTAGTCCAATGGAACGGAAAACCGCTACGATGGGAGAGGAGGGAGATACAGTCTCTGGCAACGATAGGACCTATCGCACCCTTAAGGCCTTCGACGGTTGCCTGGTTGTTTCGCCACTGGAAGTGGGCTGCGTGGTTGCCGAGACAACAGTATAAGAAAAGAAATAAAGATAAGACACCCTCATCAGGTTTTATTCCACGGGCCCGACGTGGGAGAAGTGGTGTGGCCACTGCGTGTTGTTACAGCTCCTTACAGCCACTGATGAGAAATATTGTGGATGACAACGAATTCAACGACAGTTCGCCACCTTGAAAAAGGCCGGCCGGCAAAAAAAGCGACGCTGTTTCACCACTATACCCAGGGGGAAGACAAGGTAATGGAAAATAGTGCCACGGAAAAAGAAGGGAATGTGACACTAGCAGCTAGAGCAGTCCGGGGTCGCGTACCTGTAGTGTGCCAACCAGATATCGGACAGATACCTGTACGACCACCCTCTTGGACATGACACAACTGAATTACTATCATAGTGATAGTAACCAATAAAAAAAAATGGTGTTAAGGCCTTCGGCCGCACTGCACCTTTCTTTCACCACCCTACAGACAAAGCCTGGTCAATCTCACGACGCAGGATTGTTAGCTTAGGATCAGGTTACTATAGTATCTTAGTGAAATAGATACTATATTATTCTCATGGCTGGTTCCGGAGGACAGCGGGATCCAAGGCACAGTTCTCTGCTGGCTGACCACCGATAGTAGGGGGGGGACCCAAATAATGTGTAAGCAATACACGAAAGGCTGTTCCACCATCTTGTGTAAAATCACGGGAATGCACCATGCTGGTTCGCGACCGGGAAAAGGGAGGCGATTGTCAGGTAGGGCTTCCCCGCGGTGCCCAATCGGGTAATATGTGTCCAAATTTTAAATCCTTCGTTGCAATATCTTGCGTGTGTGTCTCTGGGTTGGTAAGTAACGCCTTATTTCTCTGCCACCCAATTTAAATTCTACCACACTCCCCAAAAAACAATACTAGAGGAACAAGAAATTAGGACTGCGCATGCACGTCCTCCCAGTCCAGTGCTGGCCTCGGATATTAGAGAGGTGTACACCTGTCACAGCAGCACTCCTTTCTTACCCCAAACCACCATCACATTGAGACTGCGAAACCACACGATACGAATTCCGGATAGCATGATTGAGTTTTTATTTTTATTTTTTTATAGCTGATAGGCTGTAACGACTGCCATCGTTAGACAACAAGCGGGACCGACGGCTTAACGTGCCCTCCGAAGCACGGAAGCGCTCAGTAGTAATGTCACTAGCGGTCACCCATCCAACTCCTGACCCCGGCGGACGTTGCTTAACTTAGCTGATCGATTAAGAATGGCTAAGGCAACTTCGCTACGAGCGCTTCAGAAGTATGAACTAAATCTGTCAGGGGCTGTTTAGGTGTTCTATAATAAAGGGCTAAAATCTTGAGTGCAAACATAGGCCAAGTGGTGTTTCATACGGAATGGCTTTTTTGTATTAGAAGGGGATCTATTAGCATCACGTGTTCCATCCATCATGTTATCGTAATTCGTGCCTCAAGATACTAAATACGACACCAAACTTGCAACAGAGACCTCCCTTTGCTCTGTCAATAATACTCTGATAATATCGATTATATAAACAAATCCGTTCTTATCCGACCGTGACGTGCGATATAATTATTTTTCTTTTGTTCATGAATACCAGCTTATCCGTCGGAGGTTACCTACAGGTAAATGCTGGCATCAGTTCAGTCCGTGACCTTGTCACTATGAGACTGATGCATTATATATTGAAAAAAGGGCGAAGAACACATTAGCCGGTCAGATTGACCATCAGTCCAAACGTAAACTCGCTATAGATAACACGCATCATGGCTTTCTATTACCTATCTGATTTCAACAAAAACCCACAGCTAAGTGCGAGTCAGGCCTCGCTCTAAGGTTCCGCATTGAGACAGCCTGTATAAGAAGCAAACGATTGTTGGTTTTGATCAACTTCAAGATTATACCACAGGTTAATCAGCGTTTTTAGTATTAGTTGGTCAAATAGAAGCGAGTAAGAAATAACGAATTTTAAAAAATTAAGAAATTATTATAAGTTCGGTACATAATATTCCGAAATTTCAGATTACTAACTGTTTAGTTTTTGAGTTGGACTATGTAACAAAAATTGTCTAAAATTGATGGCCCACCAACATGCAATTTTTTTAGTTAAAAATATATTTTATACTCTACACAATGAACTCTAAAAGATTACATCCCATTTCTATGCATGTTACTGCAGTAGAAAGGATTATTACAACAATAGAAACTAGAATTGTTACAAGCTCATACAAGCGATTTAAATAAGAATAGGACGGGCTCTCGGCTAACTTCACTCATATTCACTATAATAAGTACGATCAGCAGAACAAACTTAAAAATAGAGCAGTGCCATATATTTATACGTAATTTTAAATGAGTGACCCGAAATTGTTAATTTTAATAAATTCATATTTTTAAGGCCATCTTGGTTTGATGAAAACGCGGGCGTCAGCGTCTTATTTCTCCGACAGTGTAGGTACTACTATGCGACACGTTTCCGAGTGTTTATTGATTTTCTCGTTTAATTTTTCTTTTTGACTGTTTTATTTGTTCTTGTTGACTGTTTAATATGTTTTTGGTGATTGTTATATTTGGATGATAACGATGAGTCTGACTCAGTGGGTCATTAGGACATGCAGCATGAAGAGCTAAGCGATTCAAATTAAGATACCTAAGTACAAAATATTCCTAACAAATAAAATCAGTTCAAATGTGTTTGCTGTACCTACAGTCACTTACAACTTCGTTTACCTACCTATGACTATTTGTTTTTTACACGACTGACCACATAAACGTGTGTTAAAATTTCAGGTTTCGTGTATGTATGTATGTGAGTTTCTATATTTCACCATAACTTCTAAACGGCTTAACCGATTTTAATGTATGAAATATCGTTAGATTTATCTTGATAGCTCAAGTGACACTGTGTACATAAAAAAATAAAAACAAACTGGTGGATTTTAGACGCCATATAGTGAGAAAAACAATTTATTTTTTATTCCAAAGCCATCGTTTTGGGTATCAAAATGATTGGCTTTAAAAAACAATTTCATAAATATATTAAATTGCAGTTTTAATTTCAATGGATCGATAAAACACTTAACGAAAATTTATTATTTGCAGTCGGGTTTTTTATTTGCTTTATTAATTTATACATGTGTCATCATTTCTTTTTTGCACACTGTACCAAGTTCTACTTTTGACGTCACAACATGGCGCTAGGCCGATCCTATTCTTATTTTAATCGCATTGTACTTCCGAATGATACCTAAAACTCATTATATTTCAGTGTAACTTTACATGACATCAAACTGCAATTCGACATGAAGCTTGCACGCGTCGGTCTCGGCACAAGAGTCATTGCGATGCAACTGGACTTTGCAGTTGATGATATTCAGGTACTTCATTGCTTGAACTTATTTAACTATAGAAATATTTATACTACTTCCTGCCAATAACAAGTAGGTACAGGCTGCTCAGAACACGTAACACGTAACCTACGCGGCACCGGATCGGTTTGGGATCCCAAATATTTGTCATTGAATCCAAGTGGTCTGTACCATCTAAGTCCTTAAAGCTGTATTCCAGATTAAAGGACAGGGGACCTTCCTTTAATCTGGAATACAGCAATAAAGAAAAAAGATTGCGATTTTGCAGCTGTATAATTATGAACAATAAAGTACCATACCAGCATTATATCCTAACGTTTCCCTTACGAAATATCGGAACTACAACCAGTTCACGTTGTGGCTCTCTATTCTAATGACATGTTGGAGCCACCACAGTGTTTTGAGATCGAATCAGAGGAAACTTCTTTTATTTAATGGAAAATAGTTAAATCACTCCAACGTTTAAGTCAAGAGTTAAATCTGACCTTATCAATTATAGACCAATTGCCATAATATTTTATGTTATGAGTAAATCCAACACTGTTGCCAATCTCTGTCCCATTGCAATGTGTACAATATATCGCAGGAGAATTAGTTTGGGTCCCCGAAGAGCAGATGTACAAAAGATGCAGGAGTTTAATTGGTGTAACATATAATAGAAGCCTGGGTGAGTTCACTAATTGCTAGGCGTATTTTGTGATCTTTCCAAGGCATTCGACTGTGTAGAGCAACGGAAAGTGATTTGTAAACTTTCACAAAATGATATTCATGGAAAAGCTCTCTTATAGAGTCATATATTTCAGACAGGCTACAGATGGTTGGAATAAATGGCAATACATCTTCGGGGTTGAAGATTAAAATAGTAGTTCCGAAAGAGTCAATATACCTTTTCTGTTCTATATTGTTTTATTCACAAATGATACCTCTCTGATGTCCAATTTAGAAAATATAGCGAAAAAAGCCTTTTAATATTCTCACCAGTAAGAAGGTTTATACATGATATAACCGTTTTTTTTCTTTAGATCATCTAATATTCAAAATCCAATAGATTCCCAGGACGCTCGACTACATCACCATTTAACATCGTGGGCTCTCCTGCTATTCGTATGATCTCTGGGGCATTTTTTTTAATTTTTTTTTCGTATTGACGGAACAATCTCGTGGCCCGCCTGATGTTAAGCGGACTAACCTCTGCCTATAACAGATGCATTTCATCACAAGTCACGAATTGCACTGCGCCCGTCAATTAGTGTCTGTAATTTCACTGGCTCTCAATGACTGCTGCCGGAACACACTGTTAGGTGCTTGGCGACAGATTTTCTTCTTGAGGGTGGTCGCTAGCCAGGCAGGCATTCGCAAAATGCCTTTCCACCATGCGGTGAAGCTCAAAACCGCGGCGGGATTCTAACCATGGACCTGCTGCGCGGCAATCCATAGCCAATACCACCGAGCCATCACTGCTTCACAATTCACTTATTCTTGATGGGTAGATAGAGAAAGCCTTAGAATACATAAGCCTAATGATTTTAATATAAGTTAGTGCATAGTTATGTTTAACTTTCAGGCAAACTTAGAGAATAGCTCGTGGCCAGTCAACAAGTTGCTGAATAAGGAGGGAATAAAGATCCTAAATGGTTATCGTGAAGAAATAATCACAGCAACGAGGGCAAACCTCGTTGCGACATTTGATAGTTATCTGGCTGAATTGACACCTGCACAGCTAATGAACAAAATTCAAGTTTGATAACTCACGCTGCATATTATGAGTTATGTATGACCTAGTGGATATGCCCTCAGAGAATTCAGTTGAATTTTCTTTGTAGACTGATAGTTTTTATAAGGTGTATCTTTTGTGATTTCCTTAAGTTTTAATATTTTATTACTTATCTAAATAAATAATAAAATGATTTATTTGGCACGTGGGATGTCGAGTTAAATTTATGCTTGCTTCTATTCTTTATTCCTGGTTT
Source organism: Plagodis pulveraria (assembly GCA_963890685.1). NCBI lineage: Eukaryota > Metazoa > Arthropoda > Insecta > Lepidoptera > Geometridae > Plagodis > Plagodis pulveraria. Next base: position 12,696,406 of record OY982950.1, read on the forward strand.
CGGTAACAACATGTAATAGCCCACCATGGCACGTTGCGACAGATGCAAAAAGAAAACATATAGATACGCCTAGAGAAGACCAGAAGATGATCGAACTGGAAGAAGAGTTGAGTAATTTTTTGAATACAATCTCACCTGATGAGAACGATGTTGGCAAAGATGATAAACAGACTCAACCTAGAATGAGAATTAGCTCTTAAGGACAGCTGCCGAAACATACTTTGGCTTGGTATTAACCACCGCCAATCACCTATGTAATAAATATTGTAATATTTTATAATAGAATTGAATAGTAAAGACATAAAAATTCCCCGTCCACCCACCAGTGGGAAAGTCCAGTGGGTGGACGGGGCATCGCCCAAAAAGAATGGCCCCGACTTCCTTTTTCGTCCTTCTCGAAGTGGCTCTTTAGCATATTTGCTGAACGCGGCAGTAGAATATTCTAATAGTAAATTATGGGATTGACGTTCATAAGAGCATCGTGGACGCCCAATTTGAATAACTGAATTGGACTTTGACTTTGATACAATTCTCAGCAAAGACCCACCGGTAAATTTTATCAACAGGTGGGCCTAGATAAGACAAAAATTAAGTGTACGTAATATCCTCCGGTGGTTGTGTAAAGTGCCGAAAGTTGAAGCGCTCCCAGCGACGACGCTTGCTGAGGCATTCCATGTTAAGCAACATTTCCTTCTACCACTACTTGGATGGGTGACTTATTTCAGTTATTACTTACCCACCCGGACGTTGCTTGGATGATATATTATGCCTATGTATCACGTGCTTGATTATCGTAAGAAAATAAATATTGTTTCTATTCTTTATCAAAAAATCTATTAACTATCAAATTAATTCACCTTGCCAAACTGATTTCAATTAAAATTTTGCTACACCGCATGGGTGTTCAAATATGGAACGTAAATGGCAAGATAAAAACAATCGAATTAACAAATCTAAATTAATCCTTTAATCCATAATTATGATTGATGATTATAGATACTAATGTTATTAGATAAACATGCGAAGTTATAAAAGGATGTGGCAGCTTAAACTTTGCAAATACGCCAAAGTAGTGCATATAGAGGTACCTTTAGTATTTCAATTAACAATAATTTAAAATGAAAGTGTTATGCTTGTTAGCTTTGTGCGCACTTGCGACAGGAGAAGATTTACTGACAGAAGAGATTCCTAGTGGTAAGTATTAAATTGTATAGACTATAATATCTATAATTGTATCACTCATAATTTAGAACATTAATTAGGAGTTTCGTATAAATTTTGATAAAAAGAAAATATGAATCTATTATTCATTGCTTCCGGACAAGATTTTTAGTAATTTGATTGTTGTAGTGTACAGTGTACTTTACAGTGTACACGAGTAGATAATTTAGCTAAATTTGGCTTTGCCTTGTCAAGTTGTAACAAAATATACTCCGATAATCTAAAATACTTATTAATTAATTTGAATAAATTTTCACATGGTTTTATTTTAGTGAGTAATCAACTGGGTCCATATTCTCAGCAGTTTGTCTATATCCATGGCAATCCTGAGCAGGACCCGTCATCAGATGATCTTGCGCTACTGGAAGGAGTGGTCGGCCGCAGCTTTATCGCGGACCTCATCAGAGAAACTTTAGAAGGTTTCAGGGATGTGGTCATTAATGGAAACGATGTCTTTCCACCTCTAGACCCTCTAGCCATCAACACTATTGGACCTTACGAATTCTCTATTACTGGGTACGTTGTTATTGAAAGTACCTTAATATTATAACATGACTTTAAGAGATACAATGTATACATATACAATGTGTGCAAGTGATAGGGGAAAAAATTAAGAAATCGATGTTACATACCCATTTTATCCTCCAAACTGATATAATAAATAATTTAAGAAAACATTAAATTAAAAATTATATATATATATATGTATCGAGTGGCAATGCCGCCATATTTTCCTGATAAGCTGACGTGCCGTTATAAACGCCACGTAACCAAACCGGAAGAATTTTCGACGCGTTTTCATCTACACGAAGCATAATCAGGAGGTCTTGACTCTTCAAGCGCACATATTTGTTTAGATTACCGCACAGTAACGCCTGAATCCCATTCAAATATTTTTACTCATTTCATTTTATTGTATGCTTTCATATTTATCTCGTCTAAACCAAAACTGTCCTATGTCCTTCGCCGGGTCTCGAGAGACCTTTAGAGGACCATTAGCGTATTGCACTGTCAAAGAGAACGAGGCACACAGGCACACAGCAACTGTAATGGACTGGCTTGATGCTTTCCGTCAGGGAGGGAGACATGCTCTTCTCATCCCTTCAGAAAATAATAAGCCTTGAATCAAAATAATATTATACATACAAACATTTGTTTTCCGTGGGGAACCAGGTTAGAATATCACCCCACCATTGCTATCTTTTGGGTGTCGTACGAGCCCACTAAAGGTAAACCGCCGGAAAGTGGGCAGCAGCGTCTTCTGAGGATCTGATATCATAAACTGCGATTCCCAAGACCCCAGCCTAGCGTGGGGGTTATGGCAAATCCTTAAATAATTAATGGGGGAGGCTGTGTTCAACAGTGGACAGTCTGGATGATACAGTAAACATTTGTAAGTGAGCATGTGAATGTGTTTGTTACATTCACGCTGAAACGGCAGAACCGATTCGTGTAACTGATTATATAGATTTTAGGTTAAGTTTAGGTTATGTATTAACATATAGGATACTTTCATCATTGTTTATGCGAGTAAAACCGCGGGGCAGAGCTATAGTATTATAAATGCGAAAGTATGTGAGTGAGTGAGAAGGCGAGTGTGTATGTCTGTAACCCGTTCTCGCTGAAAAGACGTACTTATAATGTAGATAATTTAGGTCCCGGATTAACAGGATACTATTTGTCGAGAATGACGATACGTGGCTGAAACCGCGGGGTGCAGCTAATTTATCTATAAAATATATTATGTACTGACTGTTTGTTTAACACACTAATATTATAAATGCAGAAGTATGTGTGTGAGTGAGGATGATTGTTACTCCTTTACGCTGAAATCGCTCATCTGATTTGGATGAAACTTGGAACATGAATAGTTTTCGAGAGCCAGTAATTCTAGGTGAAGCTTGTTAACACATTCGACCACATCATCACTTACCATCAGGTGAGATTGTGGCCAACGGCTAAACTATGAGCAATAAAAAAAAATAGGTATACTGTTTTACAACATAGGATACTTTCACCACTGCCTACGCGGGTTATATCGCACCGTATGCTTAGAATAAGATATAGTATGTCTATTAATGAGAGGTCATCTTCGATATATACAGAGTCCGTGCCAAAGCTAGTGTCAACAATCTACGTGCCGAAGGGCTACGCTGGTATGTGGTAGACAACGTCACCTTCAACGCACTCCGTCTCACTCTTGGAGCCCATGTCACTCTGCCTTGGCTCACTGTCACTGGTACGTCCTCTGAATAATAGTTTCCGAAGAGTTTTTTTTTTGTTGTAACAAAAAAATAACTCTTCGGAAACTATCACGAGTTTTATCCATATTAACTTACTAGCTGTACCTGCGACTGCATTCGCAATTGCCGTACCTGCAGACTAAATCACATTTGAGCACTGTTTATCTCATATTAAGCAACGCTTCGGTCTGCGGTGAAGTACTCTTTGTAAAGCATAGCTCAGAAAGGAGCTTTTTACTTTGGATTTGAAAACTCCCGGGTTGTATTTTCCAGAAGGCAGTAGTTAAGTAACTCAGAAAGTTCCTTTGCGGTTCGCATAAAAAAAGTTGAAGCAAAGTACTTTGTGCGGTTCTTTGGAATTTCGATTTTAAAACGGCGTGTTTTTTCCGAGGTTCTCCTTGTTTGGCGGTAGAACGAAAATATATTATAGACTAATATATTTTTACCTTCGACTTCGTTCGCGATTGCCGTACCTGGAGACTAAGTATTCACACTTATGAGCACTGTTTATCTCATATTAAGCAACGCTGTGGTCTGCGGTAAAGCACTCTTAGTGAAGCATACCTCATTAAGGAGCTCTTTACTTAGGGTTTGAAAACTCCCGGGTTGTATTTTCCAGAAGACGGAAGTTACTCAGAGAGTTCCTTCGCGGTTCGCACAATAAATGTTGAAGCAAAGTACTTTGTGCGTTTCTTTGGAATTTCTATTTTAAAACGGCGTCTTTTTGCCGAGGTTCTCCTTGTTTGGCGGTTAATCGAATATATATCAGAAATCGGACTGCGCGTTAATAAATTACAACTAAGTGTACATTTTGTCTTTCATCCCCTTTCCCGAGGGAACCGTGCTGAATTTCGGGATAAAAAGTATACAATAACCTTCTTCGTAGTATGCACTCAAATCGTCTTAAGTTTCATTGAATTCCAATCAGTAGTTTTGGAGAGATGCGCGGCTGGAATACAGACAGACAGACAGAGACAAAAATAAACAAAATATTGTTTTGGCATCAGTATCAGCTACAATGTTTTTTTTTTTTCAAAATATCTTCCCTGTACAAATTGGATCTGTTACAGTTTTATTATAAGTATAGATATAGATTGTGCACTTCCATTGCGCAGTCTCCAAAATGTATCCGGCAAAAGATAGATAGTTAAAAAAAACTGATTGTGGCGAATGTTCCAGATTGAAGAGTTGTAATTTGTATTTTCCAGCTTGCAAAACTAAATAAGGGTGCCGGGCTGCCCGTGGGGTGTCGGGCTCACTCATCACTATTCTAACAAAAAAATAATAATTGGTTCTGTTCTGAACCACATTTAATATGAACCATAGATATAAAATGTGATCAAAATTATCGAAAATAACGAATTTAGCGTCAAATGGTATACGCCCATAGACATCTAAATAATTATTGTTATTAAAATATTTTTTTAAGGAATCAATATTGTTATGATCACCTTCTTACTTGCGCCATTTTTTTCAGGAACTTATGATACCGAGGTTAGACTGGCAGTGTTATTAACCCATCGCGCTGGTGGTAACTTCAGGTAACGACTTCTAATAATGCATAATGTTAAATATTATAAAAATATTTTTATTTGTTCTAAATATGTTTTAAAATCTTTCATAAAATTCTAGGATATTCTTGAATCGCTTTGAAATTGGAGTAGATGCAAGATTAGGCACTAACCTTGTAGGTGGCCATCTAACACTGCGTGAACTGGACATCAAGCTTGATATTCACGATACATTTGTAAGTTTACTTTTTACTATTCCTCTTCTCTATGAACATTATTAGTAGCAAAAGATCTCTTTGTGCAAGTTCGGCCGGGGAAGTACTGCCATCATACCGTTCATTTGCCGTGGTACCATTAGACAGTTCCTTTGATGGTACCACGGAAATTTTATTTAGACGTGGTACCATTACCTCAGTGTTACCACGACAAATGATAATTTATATTAACCGTGGTTTCACCTACTTTTATCGCCAAACAGTATTGTTCGCATTACTATGTTCCGGTTTGAAGGGTCTGGGTGCCGGTTAAATTACAGGCGCATTATGCTTCAGGGTGATGGGTGCAGTTCAGTTCGCCACTTGTGACGAACTGCATCTGTAATAGGCAGAGGTTACCGCTTAACACCAAGTATGCTCACCTGGTGTTAAGCGGTAACCTCTACCTGCTTGTAAATTGTGTGAAAAAAAAAGATACATAACTACATAATAAGATGTAAAAAATACGTTGGTTATCATTTTATGAAGTTTCAGTTTGGTAATGAAATGATTCATATTTTATTGATTATATAAGGATTATGTTGATATATCAATAATAGTGCAGGGGGTGGTGTGTAATCGATAACTGTACTCCAGCCATATTTGATTTTCACATACACAAAAACAGTACAAACTGTTGCCTACTTATCTAAGCTGTGGCAACCTACCTCGCGTGTCATAACCTATATTCAAATTCAGTTAGGTAATTTGTTGAGATGAGTTCGGATATACGCATAGCGAGTCAGTGGTAGAGCTATATAGGTTTATAATAGGTGGAGAATAAATAGTTTTTGATTTTATAGAAAACTAGCTTTCCGACCGCGGCTGCGTTATATCGGTTATCGCGCAAAACCATTAACCTCTTTGCGCAGTTGGATAAAATCTATCCTATGTCCTTCCCCGGGTCTCAAACTATTTTCATATCAAATTTCATCCAAATCGGTCCGGTAGTTTCAAACCCTATTCAATGCAAACAACCAAACAATCAAATCGTTCCTCTATATTATATTAGTTTAGATTTAGGTACCATTCCTGTAATTTTTGAAACATAATTAGTTACGTTAGCTATTTTTACTTTCGTATAAACACTTAAAACATTTTATCCATAGTTTTTAGGATCTTGGCACAGCGTGTACGATTCTAATAAGATGAACATATTTTTATTTTTTTATATAAGACTTTGAAACATTTTTTTAACCTGCTTCACGAATTTTATTGCTGTATCATTCGTTACAGACAATGCTATCTTGTAGGTAATAACAATGGAGAACACAAAAGGGTCAAAAAATTACTATCAAATACATCTAACATCGGAGCGTAGATCATGTACATAACATTACTTTTTATTTCACTTCAATGCATGCAGTATTTCCGAAGTTATAACGACGAGAAGTTTAACCCAGGGTTGCCAGATATCAGCTAACTCAAGTCGCCTAATTTTGCCTATCAAGTAGCCTAAATCGCCTATTATTTTATTTTTTGACAAATAGCCTAATTCACATAAGATTTTGTTAAATTAGCCTATATTTAGCTCAAATAAAAACAAACGAGGTACCTATGTTGTAAAAAATATATATTAATGTAGGTTGATACCTACTTAACGTAGGTACTAGGTATTATATTTGTTAAACATTTCCTGTTGTTATAATTTAATAAGTTTCTGCAGATATTCCCCATCTCTATAGACGGGAGAATCCTCATTCCTACTAGAAGTGGTAGCGGAAGAAGTTGACCCAGCCGCTTCAATCTGTCTTCTTTGATACAACATTTTCGAGTATATCATTTCGTCTGTAGAACTAAAGTTTTTAGGTAATTTTCATATACAACTACGACCGTAACTGAATGCCTTATTCATGTTTGCATGTTTATGTTATGTCATACAAAATAATACGGTTGATGTAAATATACAAATGTTGTCTGGTATTAAGTAATAAAGAATTCTCTCCCATTCAACTTAATTAAGAACTTAGGAAACAAGTGATATTAAATTTCGCGCGTGGTTAGTTACAATTTGTGAATGAAGTTAGTAGCGTTTCTATACTCTCGATTTCGTGTTTTGATTTTGAACTGTATCTATCATACAGCGAGTTAGAATGAGTTACTACCCGGATGAATCTGTCTCTATCTCACTATTACAGATATTAGATGCAATACCTGTAAGAAAGCAAGCAGCATGGAAAGACCCTGATGAAAATACGGTGGACGTGTCTATTACTTTTCTTTACACGAAATAATTTAATAGAATTGTAGAAATAATTTAATAGAATTGTAGTAATCCTGAAGTAGCCTAAACCGACCGTTCTTATTTTCCTAGGTAGCCTAAATGGTTACTGGTAGCCGATTGGTTTTTTTGGTCGCCATTTGACCCCCTGAGGTAGCCTAAATGGCGATAATTCGCCTAATCTGGCAACCATGGTTTAACCCTTTTTTGCATATCTGAGATTACCCGCGCTCATGCTATGACGTCACACCCGTTCGGCCCGTGACCGCGACACGGCGCCGCGCCGCGGCGCTCGGTCCGGTGATTACGAACGAACGTTTCATTTTGTTTCGATCGTATTCGAGTTTAGTCTTGTATTTAAAAGAAATAATATAAATTATCTTGCCGCGCCTCCACTCTCACGCCGCGCAGAACGAGCAGTTGCGCGGAGTCGTCGCCGCGATTAAGACGCGTGAACTCACCTGATGAAGGGCATCGGACATGCCCGAAACCTAGGTCGACAATCTCGACCAATACGCGTGAGTACAGCCGGATATTGAAAACATTAATATGTTTTTTATTAGTATAAACTTAAAGAAAATTTCACTATTTATCCATATTATACAGATGTAGGTAAGTCCTAGTATAGTTACTTACGTAGACAACAGTTTGCTAAGTAGGCAAATACCTTTTATAATATTTTTATACTAAACAGGATATTTTTGATTAATTTTATACAGTGTTTGTTTATTTACATTTTATTTAACAAAAATAATGAATAGTTACAAAATCAGTGCTCATCAATTTGCGGGCCGCAAATTTTTACTTATCATTTTTATTGGTTATTTATTAACGCCCGATGCAATAAGATAGATAGATAGAAACACTTTATTGAAACACCTTAAATATAAAAAATAGTTAAAACAGAAACACAATTCAAAATAAGGTAACAATTGGCGGTCTTATCGCTGAAAGCGATCTCCACCAGACAACCATTTGAGGAAGAGACATAACGACACAAGAGGGGTGTTATAAGTTTGACCGCTATGTGTGTCTGTCTGTAGGTCTGCCTGTATGCTTGTATGTTTTGAAGCGTTCGTAGCGAAGCTTACTTAGCTGTTCTTAACCGATCAGCAAAGTTAAGCAACGTCGCGCGCGGTCATGAGTTGGATGGGTGACCGCTAGTGACATTACTACTGAGCGCTTCCGTGCTTCGGAGGGCACGTTAAGCCGTCGGTCCCGGTTGTTGTCTTAGGATAACAGTCGTTATAGCATGGTGGTAGGGCAATTTGCGAATGCCCGCCTGGCTAGCTACCACCCTCAAGTAGAAAATCTGTCGCCAAACACCTAACGGTGTGTTCCGGCAGCTGTCCTTGAGAGCCAGTAATTCTAGGTTAGTCTGAACAACATCTTCGACCACATCATCACTTACCATCAGGTGAGATAGTGGTCAAAGGCTAACCTATCAGGCATAAAAAAAAAAAAAAAAAAAAGTCTGTCTTTGTGTCTGTATGTCTATCTGTAGTATCGTAATTCACAAACGGGGAAACGAATTACAATGTGTTTTTATTTTATTTATTTGAATGTTGTTTTTTTAACAGTTGTTCATAAACATGTTTTATCAAAATCGGTTTAGCCGTATAAAAGAACATTAAAAACGTACGTTATGAAGGTATTTTTTAATTTGAAGTGTTATCCATATAACACACCATATAATACCTTAGATTTCGAGGTCAGGAAGAGAGAGCTAGAGAGATGATGACGTTGGGTACATACAGTTAAAAAGAGAGGGTTAGGGTCCCGAGCCCGAGATACACTAAAAGATCGGCTTTTTGCATGTATGTTTTATAAGGTTCGTTATCGAAATCAACCTAAGAATCGGCAAGTTTCATCTAATACATCGTAATCACTGTATTTGTTGATATCAAAGATTTTTCTTCATATGTCACACATATCTATGTATTGGTTTACATAATATGGCGCAATATGTGTTTTATCTATCTTCCTTCTTCCTGTATGGTTTTAAGTCTAATTTATAATGTGTACTTAGTGGCAGGCATATTGCCTATCGGGCACAGTCCCTACAGACTGCTACTGATATTTCTTATCAGAAAAACCCAATTCCTGGGACAGCGGACAGATTTCCGCTTTCCCAGGATCCACCAAAATGAAGTGAATCAGAAAGCTGCAGATAAGGATAGGAAAGTAAGTCTGTGATGTTTGAAATATTTTCTTCGTTACAGATCCAAATCGATGGAATGACCGGATCGGCGATCATCAATAGCGCCATTAGCTCGTTTATCCAAAACCTGACACAGGATGTGATCCAGAACGAACTGGGCAACGTCAGCCAACTGCTTAGTGAGGGGTTGTTTGACACCATCAACGACTTCCTTAAAGACTACACACTTGCTGACATCCTTGGCTAATTCAGATATTAAGACTAATTTTGGTACCTACCTACCAATTTCGTACCTAATCAAATATTTATGTAACCATGGACTTCAATGATTAAAAGTAATTTATTAACAAAACAGCGTTTCGTCTGTTATTTATGAGAGCATTAATACGAGTAGGTACTCTAGTTTGAATAAAAATGTTCCTTAGATTGTTCCGAAAAAAAAAGCTAACCTATAGGTACGACATAATTTAGAGGGTTGGATACCCATCATAAGTAATTTGTACTGCACTGTATCAGCCGGATCGTGCACTGCCGAACGCAGCCTCTCCCATAATGGGAGAGTTTGCCATAATCCCCACGCTTGGCAAACGTCTTAAGGATTGCAATGTGAGATATCAGTTCCTCAAAGCGCTGCTGCCCACCTTGTGGTGTGTTAGCCTTAGTCGCCTCTTACGACACCTACGGCTAGAGATGGAGATGTGACATACACACGGAAAAAAGGTATCTTCCACACCCTACATTTTCTCGTTGGTTACGTTTTTATATTGGGGCTCCCTGCGCTATCCCACAACTAGTAGATTTTGTGGTCCCTTTTACTGAAATACTATCACGCCTATAGATTTTTGGTTTAATATAGTAATTTAACATTATACCTGTATGTTAACGGTAAAAAAAATACCACTGAAATAAATTAATATTAACAATTTTGTATTAATTGGATAGAATTTTATTGTACTACCAACGCCAACTGCTAGAAAATCAAAGAGTTAACATCGCTGCAACAGAACTAAACTCAATACTTAAATGCATTTTAGTTAATCAATCGGGCTGTAAAATAAAGGCGAGCCCTCATTAAGCTGAGCTTTTTGCTAGTGTTATGTAGTGGTAAGTCTGAGAAGACAACCGCCTGTTGGTACCCACCAAAGTAAGTCACGCCTGTCCATTACAGTTGGAATATCACCTTCCTCATTCTGTTTGACACTGCACTGCGCTTGTCACAACAAGACGTAGGTTCTGCAGTCTTGTTCGCCCAGTGATTATTACACTTGCATCAATGTTCTACTGCTGGGTCTTTCTCGCCACAGAATATGCCTAGCTAAAATATCTATTAAAGAGGATTTGCACATGAAACTGCGCAACCCTCTTCAAGGAATGTAAGGAGTTCAATAAAAATGTATAGAATCAACTACTAAAGAGGATTTTTACGAAAGATAATTTTGGAGACCTTTGCCTCAAACGCGTGACGTCATCATGATGAAGCTGAAATTAGCCATGTGATTGGGTTATTGCGACAAAGTAATGTAATTTTAAAACATTTGAAATTATAAAAATATAAATCTTTATTCTAATTGGTCAAAGAATGTTGATGACAAGGCATTTGATTGGTGTGAATGGCGACAGATCGGCTTCATTCGAATAGCTTAAATACGAGAAGCGCGCTATTTTCGGATTCCTTTATGTTCGTTCGTTATCAAAAAAATATCGCCTGGTACAGTAGTGCGCTGATAATCTAGAATATTCTGTGTTGCTTGGCTATTGTAGTAGCTTCCAGTTTGATCTATGTCGCGTTCGGGAGGCAGTAATTATTGAGCTGAGGGTCCGAGTACTGGGCGAGTTGAACATAATTTGGTAGGTTAATCACTCATAATATGTAGGTAATAAAAGATCTGGCATACCTTAAAATACAATAATTAGGTATGCCAATAGAAGTGAAGTGTGTTTAAAAATTTTACGAATTTAATATTTTATTTAGTGAAGTTTTGTGAATACAATGTTTAGTTTCAAACATAAAGAGTAAATACTATTATTAAAAATAAACCGACTTCTAAATAATCTAATTAACTAAATAGGGAGAAATAACATGAAAAACATCAAAACTGGGCATCTACCTAAGTATGAACGTAAATCAACTAATATTGAGGCCGATGTCTGTTTATAAGTTATTGATGATGGTTTAGCACATGACACCGACATCAAAAAGTCGGTTGGCGAATCACCCGGCTATTTTGTTTTGGGAATGCTTCGGGCCACACGGCCACTATGGACGGCGCGGCGCGCGCTACAGTGCTATGATTACCGATCTTTTTCTGCTTTAATTGTATGATTTGGGAAAATATTATTGGGAAATTTTGCAAACGTTCTAATTTATTAAGATGCTCTTTGGTAAGATCCAGATAGCTAACGGCATCATAATCGAGTATTGGGAGTAAGATCTCTCTTACTCCCAAGTGCAGGCGCAGTTTTTGTAGTGATTGGAAGAAAATTACGTGTAATCTACGAAGAGAGCCTGCTGAGGCAAACAGTTTTCGACTGGTTTTTGCCTTTTGAATACGTTTGCCGGCGTCCGTACAGGTAACTTTGAAACCACTTAACTACTGTAGGAGATATATTAAGAGAAATGAGGATTCCAAGTAGTAAGACACTATTGAAAACATTGCTGAAGTCAAGCAGCGATAGAACGGTCACCTCTCTATCAGCTATGCCGAACCTAATATCGCCTGTGACTTTAATTAGCATTGATATTGTACTGTGGCCAGGATGAAATCCGGATTGATAAGGATTTATGAGATTATTACTATTTAGGAAAGAACTAAGTTAATTGAGGCGCTCTTAAACTTTGGGAAAGGAAAGGTAAGATGAAAATTGCACCATAATCGGAGTAAAAAGAGGGATTTGACTTTTTTGGAAGTGGAATAATTTGTGCTTCTTTCCATATAGATGAAAATAATGCAGCTGTCAATGAATGTATTAAATATATGTTGATTAAAATATAATAATAGGAATAGATAATATTACAATAATAGTAAGAATTTTGTCAAGTACAAGCATTATCATATTACGACTGATACTGTCGCTACCAACTGCATTCGACGCGATGGATAATATACTCTTCTTAATATCACTATCAGTAAAATGACGGATAAGAAATGATAGCTTAATGTAGATGCGTTCGTTGTTGATGCAAATGCATTAAATAAAAATATTGATTAAGATTATTGATATCCATGTTATTAGGCAACGTATCATGGCGTTGTTTTCCGACTCCCAAAGAAACTTCCATACCTGGGATGGATCTTCATTTCCTAGTGGTTTAAGAGTGTGCTGGCATTCTTACAAAACGTATTGCAGATTACGGTTTTCTACATATTTTATTTTCTTTGTATCGCTTGAGTTAATTTTGTACCGTGCTTTGGCTAAAACTTTTTTATGCATCAACGATCTTATATCATTATTGAGCCAAGGCGCAGGCAGATGTTTTATTTTTACTGGTCTGAGAGGAGCGTGCTTATTATACAAATTTAGCAGAGTATTATCGAAGTGTTTAATTTTGTCATCAATACTGATTGCGTTGACTACATCGGACCAGTCAATTTGAAGGGCATCGTTACGTATACAACTAAGAACAATGTCACGTAGAAGAATTTTGGGCTTAGCTTTGGGCGGACGAATTTTATAAGAGAGATATAACAGATCATGGAAAGAGAAAGCATCCGCCGCACATTGACCGTGCTTGCCAACGTAATCTGAAGAAGAATATATATATATATATATTCTTCTTATAATATATATATATATATATATTCTTCTCAGTGACAATACCGCCTAATTTTCGTGTTAAGCCGACTTGAACGTCACAAACGCCATGCAGCCAAACTGGAAGTATTTTTGACGCGTTCTACACGAAGCATCCTCAGGAGGTCTTGTTTCTACGAGCTCACGATCGATCGATCGATCAATTTCTCGGCCGTGACCTTCTATTTTTGAAGTGTTTTATTAAAATATTCATTTAATGTTGCTTAAAATATTTGTTATTATTAAATATGGATTTCCGCAAAGTAACGTCTGAATCTATTCATTATTGTGTGATTACTTTTGCCCCACCTGCCATTATATTTATTGTAAATAAAACACGAAATATACATACTAATATAATATTTTTCATATATATTTAGGTATATAGTAACACACTAACGTACACACACGAAACTCATACATGACCTCATATTCATTCATCACACACGAATTGTAATTAAATAATATAGCAGTCGCTAGCATTAGTACTACCCTGTGGGGTGCCGCCGGGTTCGAATGTCACCCCCGGGTTTGAATGTTTTTCTACTTTTACTGTGGATGTCGTAAGAGGCGACTTCTTTATTGAGGTTTTAAGTAGGATTATAGCAAACCCCGCCCTAAATGGAGGAGGCTGTGTTCAGCAGTAGACAATCCGACTGATACAGTACAGTACCATTCGTGCCGACTCGGCCCGCGCCCGCTTTCCCAGTTGAGATTCTATCGCTCATACTACTTCACCTGTGTCTTGTTTTGATTTGTGCATACCCAAATAAGCGCTTCAACACGCCTTATTATTATTTATAGCCCAATAGTATCTGCCCCTGCTACTCTGACCTTGTTATCAGGTTACTAAAACATAATTTAGTAGACAAAGGATTTATCTACAAAGGAAGTACCTGTATAATTATCATAAGAAATTATCATTACCTATTCGTACTCATACCTACCATGATTACTTCGGAATTGATTTTTAATCTTATAAATCCACTAAATTAGAGGTATAGGTTAAACCCATCCACAAGGAGGTCCCATTCTGCCACCCGCAAACATATTATTGCATATTTATTATTATGAGGGGCGAAAATTCAACGCTGTTAAATATACTGTGAACCTGTGATGTAAATTTATTCAACGGAAAATTCCTTTCCTTCACAAAATTATGACAAGAAAATTGGTTTCGCATGTTTAATTTTTACATTATATAAGAAAGATTTCATAGGAGCGTAAAGGGGTTCTTCTCGACACCATTCTCACTCCATTATACGTTTAAATGGCAGAGCTCTTGTAACGTGGGTGTACATGTGTGGCTATCGTGCAAATGAGAAGACACAAATCACTAGAATACACTTCGTTTATTGATAATCCCCAGTTTATTGAGGGTGAAATGGCCTCCGCCCACCCCCTATAGCCATTCCAGTCTTCACTATTGATTCAGAAGAAGAGAACGATCTTTTCACTGTTGATTCCAGATATCACTAGTTAGGTTAGCTCCTCATTATTGTGGTAGGTACGTCCACCACCACGGTATCATCTTTAGGTATACCGGTCCTGATGCAGCTGTCATCTTGCATCGTCATGATCAAGGTTAATAACACTAGTTATGTTGCCACAACTATTGCAGGATCGATGACATAATTCCACCTTCCACTCTTATAAGCTTGTGCCAATATCTTTCAATCATAAATTTACCATTCTTAACCCATTGGCATCGGCGATAATGATAACAATACAATTTCATTCATATTTTTTTTATATATCTGATAGTTATTCCTTTGAACACAATCTCACCTGATGGTAAGTGATGATGTGGTAGAAGATGTGAAGAATTACTGGCTCTCAAGGACTGCTGCCGGAACACACTGTTAGGAGCTTGGCGAAAGATTTTCTACTTGAGGATGTCGCTAGCCAGCTGGGCATTCGCAAAATGCCACCATACTATAACGCTTTTACCAGCACCAATGTTGCAGCTATTCTCAAACTGGATGATCTGATGCGTGACGATGGTAAAAGTTAGGGCGGCCATTAGTGTGGGGCGCTACATGCATTGACACTTTAACGCAGCTTCACATCTTTCTGAAACCAACGTGAGGGCTGGCGCCGCGCCTACTTCAGCGGATCAACTCAAACAGCGCAAGTATGCTAACCTTGGTAATGGTTACATATTTGAGTTGTTTGTAGAGACGTTGGGTCCGTGGGGTCCCCAGAGGAGCTCATCGTTTCCAAAACTTATCAGATAGTAGTTGGTCGATGCGACGCGTGAGCATACTGGGCACGCTGCCAATCGGTATTGGGTTGGAGCATTTGGACTGCCTGTAAGTCTGCAATAACTTGTAGGTTTCTAAATGCTTTCATTGTAGTAACTGTACAGTTGTATATAGTTCGTTGTATTTTGTTAATAAAGGCATACCGCCGCCGTTTGAAAATAGAGATGTAAGTTGAATAATAAAGTTCAATATTTAGTTTTAGTTCAAGCATTTCTAGCTTTATTTGTGTAAATGTACAATTAAATATAAGTACAATACAAATGACAACATTTATTCAAATCTATTTGAGATATAATAAAATAACGCGTGATGCTCATTTTGTTTGAACTTAAGAATTAAAAAGTTTTGTTGTTTTACATATACCTACTTGCAATTGTTAACGTAAAATTAGTAATTTTATGTGTATGTATATTGAATTTTAATTTTACTTATATCGAAAATACCAAAAACCCCTGTTTTTGTAGAATCAAAACTGGTATTTATAGGTTTCATTTGTCATTTGGCTCGGTATTACGGTATTTTCGATATCCGGGATACTGGTTTGCGTACCTACCAGTTCTATATATTCATGAATGATCTACCAGTATTGAAAGAAGGGATGGCCAGTAACCAAAGAGCAGATTTCCACACAGAAGCAGCGAGTATACGAGCACGATCTGCGTTGCTAGGAAACGTATTTAAAAAAAACCGTTCAAGCTAGCATAGGGGCAGTCCCACTATATCTGAAAAAAAATTTTGGTATTTGGACACGCCAATCTCTATGTCTTTTTGGCCTCAGCCAGACATGCTACTTCAAAAAAGCCTAACCATGGTACAAGAATGTTTTATACTAATTTGTGTGTACTGTGTACAGAAGACAAAAAAGCTGGTAATTCCACACAAGAAATTTTGCGTATCCCTATCCCAACTCACAGGGAGGGAAGCTTGCACCCAAGCCCTATTATCCCTCTCAACATTCCAAACCGTTTTTTTTTATGCGTGATAGGTTAGCCTTTGACCACTACCTCACCTGATGGTAAGTGATGATGTGGTCGAAGATGTTGTTCAGGCTAACCTAGAAGTACTGGCTCTCAAGGACAGCTGCCGGAACACACCGTTAGGTGCTTGGCGACAGATTTTCTACTTGAGGGTGGTAGCTAGCCAGGCGGGCATTCGCAAAATGCCCTACCACCATGCTATAAAGACTGCCATCCTATGACAACAACCGGGACCGACGGCTTAACGTGCCCTCCGAAGCACGGAGCTCAGTAGTACTGTCACTAGCGGTCACCCATCCAAGTCATGACCGCGCGCGACGTTGCATAACTTTGCTGATCGGTTAAGAACAGCAAAGTAAACTTCGCTACGAGCGCTTCAAAACAAGACTCTAACGTACATATCTTTTACTAAGTTGTCCAAGCTTAAAAGAAGCTCGCTGTGAGGTCCACAGCTGACAAATAGTATGTAAATTTATTCCTTTGAATTAATTTACATACTAATTAAAAATAAAAAAAATAAAAATTTGGTAAGTACCTACGAAAAGGCAAAATCTAATAATTGTAAAAGCCATATGGGCGTTAACTTTGAATAATCTGTTAAAAGCATTTCTAAACTTTTGAAGTTGTTCTTCGACAAATGGTTATAAAGATTCGTCAAGAATCGGTGAACCCAAAACGGAGCGAACTTTTTTCAACTAATTTTATATTAGGCGCAATTAAATTGAATTTTTCAATAATCCTAAATTTTCTCGGACAAGTATCACAAACAAAAAGTTAACATTTGGAAAAATTTTGATCAAGAAATGAAAATCGTCTTAAGTACTCGCAAGTCATTCAATACAGTGTTCGCATCGCCTTCTAAGGTTCCGTCCTCTATATACCAAACGTTAAGTTTTGATTGGAGACGTAAAATTATTTAGTGGATGACAAGGCTGGTCTCAGTGGATCACCCTGTTGACATTCTACGAAAGATAATATATCATTATTTTGGTATTCTAATTATGACGGTGTGCCGTAGCATTGTCAAAGAAATGGATATAATTCCGGAATTTTATCTTTTACTTTATTCAAAATGGTGCCACTGTCTAAAGAATTAAATGCACTTTTAACATCCAGCTTCAAAAGCACTTTTCCACAATTTAGATAGAGAAATGTATATATAAAGTATAAGGTAGGTACAGCAGCCTCAACCACGAACCTAGTGCTTGAAAAAGATGAACTGATTAATAAGATCTTTCAACCAACTCAACAAAACGGAAAGTCTTACATTCATCTCTATGGAATACCTATTGCACAAATAAGGTATTGTACGTAAATAAATAGTAAGTTGTAAACAGGAAACATTTCTCGTTTATTAAGATTGCAATGAGAGCTGTTTGACACTGCTCTACCTCGAAGTCGGGACCAATTGATGACGTCACATGGATTTTGTTTGTAGCCATCAGTGCATTTCGGAACGATTTTGAGCATGCTCACGCTGCTCGTAATCTTTGCTCAAAGCGCAAAAGGGGAAGCGCCCTAATTCGGTGCTCGTTCAGAAACGACTACCTACATGATGTTTAACTGGCAAAATGTTACACTGGTGAGAAATCACTTGTTACCGAAGTGTCCGAACGCAGCCTTTAATGTCAACATAACTTATCAATCAACGTCAATGTTCTATCTGATCTATGGATTGGTCCATCTGCTCCAGCGCTGTCAGATGTACTATTTAAATAGTATTTGTACGACCTTTTCAGAATTTCTTCTCCGTACTACCGCAATACGAAAGTCGTACGGTTAATGTACTACTTTTTAAAACCTAGCTGGGTTTTGGTCAAATACGTAATTCATTTTAGGTCTCGATGAATCCATAGACCAATTCCGTTTATTATGTAGGTACCTATAACGGGGTTTCCTCGATTCCTAAGCTTATTAGATCGTTTGTTATACGGCATATTTAGTAGTCATTATTAAAGATAACTTACTTGTTAACAGGGGGTTCTCAAGTTAGGTTATTATTAATCGCACTGTGTTCAGGTTACGTAGCCTCGTCTCTTCAAAGGTGTGTGACGAGTGTGTTTTTACAACTATATTATCTATCTACGTACAATCAATTAAATCTAAATTTGATTAAGATTATAGTTAGAAATAGTTAATCCAATGAAAGTATCAATTTATCAGACTGGCCAAATAACATTTGTATTTTAAATAAAGCCGGTAGTTGTGCTAATTTTAAACCAAATATCTAAATGATGCCTAAAATTCATGGAACGTATTGTATAAAATGCATACGTTATTTAAAAAAATCTATATTTTTAATATGTACTACTGTTTTTATAAAAAACTCCCAGATGTACTACTTTTTTACAAGTGGTATACTATTATCTTGTTTTTGTATCTGACAGCCCTGATCTGCTCTGCTCTGCTGTGTTGTTTGGGTTTTGTATAAAATCTAATACACATCTAATGTTTTGTAAACTTATGTTCCTCATCCTGTGATTATAAAAATAATAATGGCTGGAAATTTCTGGCAAAGTTCCCATCACCAACAATGGATTTTGGACAAGCAGGATCTCATACGTGATCGCCAATATGACCTGAATATTTTGAACGACGAAGAATATCAAAAGATATTTAATTTCTTTGCAAGCATTATACAAGTACTAGGAGAGCAGCTAAAGCTCCGTCAGCAAGTTATAGCAACCGCTACGGTCTACTTCAAGAGGTTCTATGCCAGGAATTCTTTGAAGTGCATAGACCCTTTGCTTTTGGCGCCTACATGTGTATTCCTTGCGTCTAAAGTAGAAGAATTCGGTGTCATATCCAATTCCAGGCTTATAACAACGTGTCAAACTGTTATTAAGAACAAATTTAGTTATGCTTATGGACAGCAAGAGTTTCCATATAGAACTAACCACATATTGGAGTGTGAATTTTATTTATTGGAGAATTTAGACTGTTGCTTGATAGTGTATCAACCCTACAGGCCTTTGCTACTTTTTGTCCAGGACATAGGCCAAGATGATCAACTTCTCACATATGCATGGAGAATAGTAAATGATTCTCTAAGGACAGATGTGAGCTTACTTTTTCCACCATACCAGGTAACTATGCTTAAATTAATAACTAGTGGTTTGACATGAAATAATACATACTGTACGAATACAACACATTTTGACTTATAACAAAGAAAACTAAGAGATCTGAAAGTATACATTGTGAAAGCTTGCCCTTTTGAAAATCTCCCTACATTATATTATAAATTTATATTACCTACTGTTGCAACAAATAATATACACAGCCAAATGCACTATATTCACCATCCTGCTGAATATTTGGCTGGATGAAACATGTATTGCATAAGAAAATATGTCCAAATGTTGGTGGCCCAACCACCAACAGCCTACATTCACTGAATTGTTATTAATCTGTTTGAATACCTAGTATACTAATGCAACCTTCAGAAGGCAGAAACTGAAAGGAAGTATGTAATATTCCTTCCTATTTGTAAGGGGTTTGATTAATGAGTGAGATGAGTACCTACTAGTGTTTCTTGCAAACTTTGGGTATTCAGCTGAAAAGTGCCAACTATTAGTTATTCAGCGGAATAGTAAAATGTGCTTGATTAATTGTTGCAACCCTACTTTATTTATTTTATCATAACATGCTACTGTTTCCAATAAGTGATGAAATATAAGCATATTAGAGCCAAATCACACTAAAGTAACAGCAGCGGCAGTTTTACTGTCAAACCTTTTTTTTACTTTCTATATATCATTATGACATAGGTCAATAGAAACTATAATAAAAGAAACCACTATGTAAAAGAATTATTTTTTCACTATCACTATCTGCACTCCCAAAAATATCTGTTTAACCCCTTGGCATCCATGTGTACGAAATCATCCATTTATGAATTTAATTGTTTTCATTATCTATGATGCACATGGATTAACCCATTGGCATCGGCGATAATGATAACAATAGAATGTCATTCATAACTAGGACATAGTGGTCCTGACAATGCCAACTTATTAAATAGCAATTGACTAAGATGGTACTTGATACTTGTAGAGATGCAGTTCTATATACTGCTCTTGAATAAGATGTTAACGAAAAAATGCTATATAAATAATTTTATCTCCTAAACTAAAAATAAATATATTTTCTGGTTTCAGATAGCAATTAGTGCCTTGCACATAGCATGCGTTATGCTCGGCAAAGAAAATCTGAAACCATGGTTTGCTGAACTAAATGTGGACATGGATAAGGTAACTATAATTGAGTCTGATTGATGCCCTTTATTACTTTGCTTAGAATGAGTAACAGCTTTACATTGAGTTGATTTCGACTCTAAGTTGTATATTAGCTGCAATAGTGTAGCAAGTTGTAACTACTGAAATTACTTGTAGTTTAATTTTATTTGATGTAAGCATTATGATAACCAGTATGATCATAAATCATAATCATTGTATAAACGTGGAACAATCAATATTTAAATATTTGTTTGCTATAATTCTAGCAGTCACTCTTTCCATATTGTAATGAGGTACTTCATTTTGAACTGTTCAACGTTTAACTAGTAGCAGAGTGAATGAGAGTGTGTGGAAACTATGGTTCTAGTCTGCTCTAATATAGCATTAGACCATAGCTGTAACAAAAAAATTGAAAAAGTACAATAACTTTTATGTTATAAGTTTATAATGTTTTAATTAAGACAGACTTACATGTGTAAGTGTTTATTTTGCATTAATAAATCGTCTAGGAACATTCCCGGAGTAATGCCCGACAACTATTACAGCTCTTATGTGCTAGTGTAGGTGACTGCACTAGTGTTTGTACATTTTCGAATGCTTGATTGAAGCTTCACAGCTCTACTCAATCTACATACAAATTTTGTTACTGCATTGATTTCAAACACAAAAGACTGATTACAGAATAAATACATTTTTTCAGATCCAAGAAATAGTGAGAGCCATAATAAATTTATATGAAATGTGGAAAAGTTATGATGAGAAGAAAGAAATCCAGGGTCTACTTGGTAAAATGCCAAAGCCAAAGCCTGCACCCCAAAGATAGCAAGTGGCTAGTAACAATCACTGCGTTAGCACCGCTCGGCAAGAACAACATGAAAACGAGCTCATTGGCAGCTCGTCCCCTTGCACCATCCAGTTAAAGTAGACCTAAACCATATGTGGCGAATGTCACACGCAGCTTTAGTTTAGCTGGTTGGTGCTTATTATTAGAACATTCCAGTTTAAACTGAGCCATCTGCTCACGGCTCTCGCCGAAAGGTGCTCACGCAGTTAGTATCTATTCTCAAATATAAGTATTATAGGTAAAGCATAGAATATATAAGTATGTACAGGATATTTTATTGTGCTACCAATTTTTGCCTTCACTTATATTGTGCTACAATTGAATAAATACAATAATTGATGCCACCTAAATCGGTAATTGACATCACACCCAGGAATATTTGTTAGTTCAAGTATGTTATGTGTAAAAATTGATTACATACCACATATAACTGTATAATAAAAACGTGTCAAATGCGATTTCTATTCCTAAACCAAGTGTTCTTTGCATTGCAAACAAAGCTACCTTACCTACCAAAAATCTAAATGTCTTCGTACAGATTTAGATCTTTACCGAGCTCCGACATGCACCTGGCTGGTTTTTAGTATTTGTTATAAGTTAGATATTGAACCATCATAATACAATAGGTTGATGCTTGTATGTATTACCATTGTTACGATAGAGCAAAAAATACAACTTTCACAATACTTATTTTATTATTATTATTACTTGTTAGGCAATCTGCCATACTACAACATTTTCTGTGAAAATTTCAACTCGCTGCTTATTACCGTTCCATAGATAAATAATAATAATATTATACATAGAATTAAAGAGGGTACCCTAAAAGTGTAGTCTTTTAAAGTTTTTTTGTTTTTGGTTTATTTATAATACATACAAGCCTCAAGCTCATTATAAAATTACCATCTCAAATGCACGGGAGAGGTAAGAGCATAAATTACTTCAATTTCAAAAGTGAGCAAGATAGCACACTACATTGTATCTACAACTTTAAGTACAAAAAATATGTATATTCGAAGTACAAACGTGACAGATTATGGAAATCGCAATTAAAGCATCAATAACTTAAAGTACAGAAGTAACAAAGTTTTTTTATCACATATATTGTACACCAACTTTATAGCAAAAAAAGGGTTAATACCTTTTTGAAGTTGGTGTTACTTATTAAAATTCTTAAAGCTTCAGTATATATTTATGACCCGACTTGAGCATTGTTAAGTTCATTTTTGAGATTTGTATTTTTTCCTAGATTATAGTTATTTGTTATGCCAGGCTGGAAAGTTGTTATTTGGCGCGAGTACTTGTATTGAAACCTGAGGAAGCGGAGGAATGTAGGGTGAGCTATGAGCAAACCGAAAATACAGAATCCTAAGGGTACCGAAGGGTTCCAAGGTACGAGACACAAAACAACTTTGCTCATGAGTGCAACACTCAATTTTTCACCTCACTACAGCTAGGAAAATGTAGGTGCAAGAAAAACAACTGAAATAAAATAGTAAATTTATGTTTATTTAAATGAAATATACAATTTAAAATTGCCATTTTCAATAATATAAGTTAAATTGTGTTTTTGAAATTTACGGTTTGAATTTTAGAAACCTTTTCCACGCTGGCGGATAAAAAGCACATCCCACGCAGATTTCGATAGATAATCAAAACATTGCCGAGCTTATGAGGTGAAAAATAAATGTATTATCTTGTCCCTTTTGAGTGGTTGATTGCTCACTTTGACAATATTGTGTTTGAATGGATTTGTCAAATACTTATAAATATTGTAGAAAAAACGACATAACGAAATTATATGGAAATTATATGGCACCAGCCTTGATATTATCGATTAAAACACATCACATGAATCGGTCTACTAATATCGGAGTGCAATGTTTCAGAAACACTTGATGTTATTTATACTACCGAAAAAACCTGTGAAAATAAATTGTTTCGGCTTTTGACATCTTTGATGCTGCTTATTTTTCCTATTTTTAATGTTTTGACACAAGTAACAAGTCTTGTAATACACAAGTCCAGATGTTTCTCAAACAACTAATACAAAGACTGTCAGTATATATGTAAATAAACCTAGTAAATATCTAAGCATTTTAATAAAATACTTTTTTACAATAGTGGTGTTGTTCCTAATTTATCCCTAACCTCCTTATAAGCTTGAACTTGTGAGTCTATTTAGGCAAGTTTATTTAGTATCTTGTTGGTACTATACACCCGCTACCTTTTGGTTATTGTCAGCAAGGCAAGATTTGGGCATTATCTCTCCATAAGAGACGATGGGCTACGATGTTCGCAAGTTAGGCCTGGAATGGCAACTGGCTGGCCTCATTCTCGAGAACAGCTGTCGGAACAGCAAGCTGCTTGACGATTGTTTTTTACTTTTCTAAGATAGCCGGGCGAAAATCACAGAATGCCTCTCTATATTATAAATGTGAAGATAAAGATCTCGACCGCCTTATTGGCAGCCGCCACTACAAAGGGCCTACTCCCTCATAGGATTAGGTTATATCGCGCTCCCCGAGTCTGCTCTTGCTCAGGTTACCAATACTTTTTGTCATCCCTAAAAACGTAATAATGTCTCTTCGTATACCTAAGTACTTATTGTTCATTCAGTTACCTTACCACAGAACTTTTTAAGTATCTACCTAGCATACCACAAAAATATTTCCAAGGTGAAAAAACAATTAGCATTGGTGTGGCGTAGTGCCGCTATTTTATGTCGAAACCCGGGTTCGATCCCGGTTTGGTAAATTTTTCTGAGTAAGATAACTTTGGAGAATGGTCTGCTGAGCCTGGCAGGAAGTGTTAATTTATAAGGTAGCAACAATGAAATACCTACCTATCCGATGTTCCAAGTAATGCTTAGGTATCAATATGAAAGTTGATGATGATGCTCCGTCGGAACTAACGGCGTATTGTATAAGTGTACAATCATAACAACCTCGTCTTGTTCACGGCAACTCAAAACAACCAGCAACTTGAATAGGGTGTCCTCGCTGCAGCAGTTGGTAAGTGAAATATTGTCTGGCTGTTGTCTTCTAGACTTTTTCAAAAACTTCTTAACTGCTATTTTATTTATAGGTATGTCATCATCTTTTCTACCCTTATCGCACTCAGGTGGCGTAGTAACAATATTCACAATATGTCTGC
This sequence comes from Plagodis pulveraria, assembly GCA_963890685.1. Lineage (NCBI taxonomy): Eukaryota > Metazoa > Arthropoda > Insecta > Lepidoptera > Geometridae > Plagodis > Plagodis pulveraria. The sequence continues at coordinate 12,721,288 of OY982950.1, forward strand.
ATTAACAACACACATTAACATAAAAAATGGCTGAAGTTTTATGGCCGCTCGCCTCTAACTCTAACCCTACTTGTTAATGCTTTTGTTGGTTACCTAAATAGCCGCAACCACTCGAGTAGTCGGGGTATTCAGAACCCTATTCTCGAGCATGTTCAACTTTCAGTTGAACAGTGGCCAACTTTCATTCAGTTTTATTAACTTTGAGAAAAGTTAAACAGCTTGGAAATAAAATTGCAGACAGTTCAATCGCTCAATTATTTTAGTAACTTCTTTCCAGGTTTTTTAACTTTGAGAAAAGATAAACAGCTTGGAAATTAAATTAGAAATGAATAACTACAATAAAGCTTCATCCAGTTGTTCAACTATGAGAAAAGTTTAACCGTCTTGGCCTAATCAGCACACCTGTGTCAAATGATAATACTTATTTAAATTGTACTTATTAAAAAAATACCACTAAAACGGGAAAATTTTATATGTAAATCTACATTGTACTTGAAATATGTTTATTGCTAACGTTCCAAAAGGAATGTATCCGTATTTATTACACCTTTAATAAATTTCAGTTGTTAATCCATCATGATGAAATTATATTATGAATATTTGATGATAGCATAGTTAAAAACCATACATGCAGATATAAAAAACAACATAGTTTATTAATGAGTTCAACTAGTTGAACACATCTGAAAAGTCTGTAAGTACAAGCTGTGCAACTTTTCTCAATATTGAAAAAATTAAACAAAAGTTTGTCGAATATTTTTGTTGTTGTTTGGTTGAACAAAAAGTAAAAGATATTGGAGTAGAGGATTAAGATCAGCTTTTGTGCGTCCAATGTGTAAATTATTATAATTAGCCAGACGAGCACACAAAGTGATTTATTAAATTAGTACTTAGAGCTCATCAAGGACGAGGAAGGTTTGGTTTGGTGACCAATGTTTGGTTTTGGTCTTTCTGCATATACAAATGTGGTAAGTACGTTATAGGTAATGAAATGATCCATAAGTGGCATTAAAAATAAGTTTGGCCCTAAAATCAGTGTGTCATCAGAACCTGGTCGTCCGCTAGGTTACCATTAGGCGAAAGATATGCCTATAGCCCTACTCGATCACATAAAAACACTCAAAAATAGACGTAAGAACTTACCGAAGACAACTTATAAATACAAACCATTTTTTTTTATTAAATTCAGTCTTCACCGGACAAAAAGAATGCACGCCCTACACTTTTACATAGCGTTTCGACCCGAGAGTATTTAAGTGGCGTCAACTGGTAACCTGCTACCAGTCAGGTGTGCAACTGTCATGTCTTCAATCAAGGCTATGTTCTGTGACCTGTGCGTTCTGTTGGTGGTCGGGCTCACGGTCGTAGTAGCCGAAGACACAATCAGGTAAGTAAGTTAGGTATACTTACGCCTATTAGGTCTCATTCGGATAAACAGAAGTTCAACTAGGTACATTTTTTTTTCAGGATTAGTAATTTTTAAACACGCTAAGTGAGCCGCTAATATCAAATACCTATAGCCTACGAAAGCAGACAGCCCAGGCCAACTTTTGTACCCTATCTTTGTAGCACTGCTTTGCATTCGTCACTCGAGATGACAGATGCCAAATGCCGATAAACTTACTAAATTACCTGTTTTTTTTAATTCGTAACACAGTATTGGAAGAGGTGTTTAAGAATGACTCCTTCGGTAAAATCTTGGCTACTATGATTTAGCTCCTGCTCGTGGGGTGCTGGGCTGGAATATTATCCCCCCCCCAATCTCTACCCGTGGGTGTCGTAAGAGGCGTTTAAGGGTAACATACCAGAAGGTGGGCAGCAGCGCTTTCTGAGGAACTGATATCTCTCACTGCGATCCCCAAGACTCCTGCCATTCGTGGTGGTTATGGCAAACACCCCCCATGATGGATGAGGCTGTTTTCAGCAGTGGACAATCCGTCTGATACAGTAAGATTTCTCCAGTAGAAAAGCAACTTTTACTTGTGTTTTAAAGCCCCGAAGCCCTCAGGCCAACCTTGGTACAATATAATTTTTTTATGATTGTTCAACTATTATATCAACTGTTATACTTGGCAAAACAGTTGGTTATTTATTATTCACTTTCCACAGCCCCACAGCAGACGATCTGCCAAAAGGGAATTGCACTTGCGGAGGGTTCCCGTCTATTGTAATCGAATCCGACAGCCAGCCCCTACTCTCCCAGAGCCCAGGCTTGGAGGTGAAGTGTGATGATGACGGAGAGAGTACCTGCAAGCAACTATGCATAGCCCTGGCTACTGCTGCTAAGGCCAAGGGACCTGAAGTGCTGTGTTTGAGGCTGAAAAATGCTGAGGAGTTGAAGGTAAACTGGTTTTTGTTTTAACGGAACATTGCATAGTTTTCTATTTTAAGTCTGATAATGTTGTCTTAGGTTTTCGCGATTATTACACATAGTAATTAAACAACTTTAAACGGTTTAAATGGCGTATATTTATCATTATTTTTCCCGACGTTTCAAACACTTTGCAGTGATCGTGGTCACGGGGTCACCCCGTGTGTAGGTATATACGCGATTTAAACCGTTTAAAGTTGTTTAATTACTATTTTTAAGTCTGATAGCTATGAGGTAATTGATGTTACATGCTATAGATATCTTTAAATATAACATTAGCCCGGTATATATATACCGCGTCATAACGGAAAGAAATTCTATGCCGGCGAAGTTTGGGCGAAGGACTTAGCAAGACAAAAATAAAGTGACAAAGTCAAACCCGCGTCCATCCATCCATCCATTCGAATCCCGCACATGACTTAAATTTTTCCTATCGTATATTTGTGATTTTGTAATGTAATCCGCATAGCAGGCGTTATTGCAAACCTAACAATATTAAAATTATAAGGTAGCGTCATCATTTACAAGTATAAAACCAATTGCAAAATTGGTATTGTTTGTAGTACAACGCAATTGGTACTACAGATGTCGCTCCATCCCAATATGATGATTAAAGAACGATAGGAAAGTTTTGAGTTATGACGTCATGTCAAGTTAGCTCAATTGGTTAGAGCATACCCCGGCTCAAGGGGTGGATGGACGCGGGTTCGAATCCCGCACATGACTTAAATTTTTCCTATCGTATATTTGTGATTTTGTAATATAACAATAGATTCCTTACCTTTCTCTAACTTGTACTTATTGTGATTTTTTGTCCATTTGACAGCTGTCAGCGTTCTCCAAGATATGCGACAGGCCCTGGATGTACGCGGACATGACTGCCGACGAACCTCTGTGCTGTGCCGATTCGAAAGTAAAGCAGTGCGTTTCAGTAGAGAAAATTAACGCAACGGACATTCTCGACGCCAAAACCGTCATGTAGGCCCGCAGCGATCATAGACTAACCAAAAGAAAAAGAACCAAATAGATTCTCATACAATCTCTCTTATTGGTTATGCTCATAAGTATGCAGAGGATTCTTGACTTATAACAAAGTTCGTTATGAGTGATGGATGTGTGAAGACGTAATTAGTATACATCGATTTTACTGCATTTAATTAATTACTTAATAAATTATAAACTGCATTTTCAAATATATTTTTTTCCCCTCAAAAATAGCAATTAGGGATTTTCCCCTAAGACACATGTAACCCCTTCAATTCAATAAAAAACAACATTGGAAATCAGAGTAGGTATATTTACAACTAAAAAAAACTACACGGAAAATAGGTACATAAGTATTTTTGTACAATCCAACAGTCTGATCAAAAATATAAGGATTACATTTCACTATATGGAAATTTACATCATTCAGCCAAACAATAATAACTACCTATGGTTGGACACTAATCTTAACAGTGCTTTAATACTGAGGTGCCTGCAGATACAACTCAGAAGCCTAGGTGGACACTAACTACAGTAAAATAGGATAAGGAGGTAAAAAGGTGTAATTACACCAGCATCCACATTGCAACTACTTTAAAAATAAAAAGGGAAACATGATCATTATGTAGATGAATATATAATTCATGGAGAACATAAATTTATTAGGGTTTTTAGTCATCGCAATATTTTGTTCAACTGTTTATCTTAAACATGGTATTAGTTTTATAATACGTTCTCTGTCTGATGATCGTAATTTATTTACAATTTAAATTTCATTCTTAAAATTATGGGACAGACATTGAGTATATTAAAATATAGGGATTTGTTACGGACCAAAGTTGCACATCTCACCCCTTCTCTCCCCGTTATGAGTTACGTATAAACCATCAAAGGAAAAACAACAGCGTCTTCTCCGGCATTATCAATAACTGCCCAAGCAAAGTTACTTGGTTTCAACATCACGAAATACATTTTCACAAATGGTGCTCCACAAATGTAAATTTTTGGGATAATTTACGAAGACTTTTTTTTTTTGTATGTCTGATAGATAAGCCTTTGACCACTATCTCACCTGATGGTAAGTGACGATGTGGTCGAAGATGTTGTTCAGGCTAACCTAAGTACTGGCTCTCAAGGACAGCTGCCGGAACACACCGTTAGGTGCTTGGCGACAGATTTTCTACTTGATGCTGGTAGCAAGCCAGGCGGGCGTTCGCAAAATGCCCTTCCACCATGCTATAACGACTGCCATCCTAAGACAACAACCGGGACCGACGGCTTAACGTGCCCTCCAAAGCACGGAAACGCTCAGTAGTAATGTCACTAGCGGTCACCCATCCAACTCATGACCGTAACAGTCGACTCTCGTTAATTCGAAACTCGATGGACTCTTAAAATGTTACGAATCATCGAGTGTTTGAAATATCAAATAGTTCGAAATTTTTGAGAGAAAAGAAATAATAACTGAAACTTAACTAAACCAACCAATTCGTGCGGAAGTGTATGTCAAACCAATCATTACCAAAACAAAGGCTCGTGTACGATGATACAAGCTTGAACTTCTTCTGCAATGTACTTAGATGTCTCCGCGGCGGAATGGATTATTCGGACTTGTTCCGAGATCAAGGGACTTATTCTTTACGAATTGTCGAGTGTTTGACGCTGATAAATTCAAATTAACGCGTCATTTTGTTGCGTATCGTTGATTTTTTCGTTCGAATTACCAAGTGCATAAAAATGTATTGATTTAGTTCGAAATATAAAGAGATTTTCTAGGGAACTCGTGATAACTTTGAGTTATAGAGAGGTTTAATTATCGCAGGTTTGAATTAACGAGAGTCGACTGTATACGACTTTCTACAGAGACTTAAAATAAAAAATGAAGTAAATTGAGTAAAATACTCAAGTGTTCATTCAATTTAATATCTCCAAACATATATACACTATAGATCGATAATTAATTAAAACAATTTAATCAGTTGTTATTCTGCGCGAATTCGCATTCGCCGATGTTAAGCGGATCTTCCCATACCAAATATTCAAGAACGTACATATGTAGTTAAGTCAGATTGTAAAATTCCTGATAAGATTTTTTTACCTACAATATTACCGCACCTTTTTTTATGCTTGATAGCTTAGCCTTTGAACACTCTCTCACCTGATAGTAAGTGATGATGTGGTCGAAGATGTTGTTCAGGCTAACCTAGAATTCCTGGATCTCAAGGACAGCTGCCGGAACACACCGTTAGGTTCTTGGCGACAGATTTTCTACTTGATAGGTGGTAGCTAGCCAGGCGGGCATTCGCAAAATCGGCAGTCGTTATACCATAATGGTAGCGCTACCACCATGCTATAACGACTGCCATTCTAAGACAAAAACCGGGACCAACGGCTTAACGTGCCCTGCGAAGCACGGAAGCTCTCAGTAGTAGTGTTACTAGCGGTCACCCATCCAAGTCCTGACCGCGGCGGACGTTGCTTAGCTTTGCTGATCGGTTAAGAACGGCTAAGGAAACTTCGCTACGAGCGCTTCAAAACCTACCTACCGCAAGTACTCATGGTAGATGCGATATAATTGTGGGTGGGCAATATTTGGAGGTTGTAGTGAATCTATTGTTGAGATAACGGACCAACTTTTTCAATTTGATTCACACATTATTCACACCATAGAGCATTCCGGTAATATATAAATATATTTTAGTTTCCAATTTTACAGATTGTTACGTCAGTCAATGAGATCATAACGTTACAAGTATTTTGCCTCGCCGCGACCGAACCTGCTATTCAGATCCTGCGCTTTCTTGATGATAGATTTCTTCTGTGCTTCGTCAAATCGGTTCACTTGCAGATCGACGTCGCGGCTGAATGGCCGACGGTCTTTCTTGCCATCAGAGTCTTTCTCTTCTTTCTGTAAACATATAACATTATACAGGTGAATTTGTGTCTAGTTGTTGATATGGCTGTATATAAACGAGACGCGAAAAAACTGCAATAAGGATGATTTTAATACATTATTTAGCGTAAACAAAAAATAAGAAAAAAGGTCGAACCCATATCAACCAATAAATCAGTTCATAGATTTTGGGAAGCATTGGGATACTAAATAAAATGACATACAATACACAAAATCCCACATTTGAACCTAATCTATAGACTTCAACACTCAAAAGTGTGAAATAGCCTGTCGAAGTCGGTACCATGCGCACAATATTGTTATAATAGGTACTTTTGAACTAGCATGGACCGACTTCAAACAGTTATTTCACACTTTTGAGTGTTGAAGTCGGTTCCATAACGAGATTAAAAAAAATATGCTCACTGATCATTATTTAAACTGATATAATATCAAATACCACTAGGTATTTGACATATTATAACGTCATAGACAACTTTACATATCTCTTTCTCATAACCAAACATACATAAATATTATGTTGTTAACTCTTCGTTTCCCTTACGAGAGTAATACCTATTTTTGGTTTTGTAGTTGGAATTGATTTGACTATTTCTCCAAAAATGGACCAGTAAAAAAGGACAAATAAACTGTAGCAGGGGTTGCTGGCAGAGCGGGTCCACCAGTGCAATTATGTCAAACTATAATTTAGTTTAATTCGTTCTTGACTGCATTGGAAAGTGGTCTGACAAAACTTAATTTAAATCTAGATCCTTAACTGAACTTAATTTAAGATGGAATCCATTTTGCATTAACAGAACTGCTACCATTGTATACATGTAGGTACCAATAATGGTATACAATTGCTAGGTTTCATATTGATATCATAATTTACCTTTTTCTTCTTTTTCAATTTCTTTTGATGTTGTTCCAATAAACTTTCATCTCTCTTGTGTTTCTTTTTGTGCTTTCTGTAACAAACATGACATTTGATAAGAAAATGTTAAATTATTACATATTACAGTGTTACACTGAGAAAACTCTAAAGTCAAAAGCGCCCTAATGACGGCCAATTTATATGGTTAAGGCAAAAAACCGACCAAACGTAAATACGTACAAAACGCCTTCCAACTAGAAGGCGTTAAACGAGGTCAGTGAAGGCGAATGTTTCTTTTCGTCTTTTTTTAAGGTGTATTTAGTGGTCTTTCTTAAATATTGGCATTTCGATGAGGTTGATTAAGTCGTACGTTATAGTGATAATCACCGTATAAAAACCGCCGTAAAAGTAAGGTATATTTTATGGTCAATACTGCAATTGTTATCGTATAACAAGTTCAATTCTGAAAATACTTTACGGAAGGCGTTTTTGACGGTTGTGTTTATTATAAAACATGGTACATTTTTATTGATTGATGAAAATCATCTTAAGAGTTGTGAATTCATCTTACGTAGTTACAATTCAACGGTAAAAGGTCAAATTTGATTTTTCCTTTAAGTCGTTTTTCTTAGTGTATACTGTGGTATTAATGTTATAATGGAATACCATCTATTAAACACTTTATCACCAACAATAATATTATATAGCCTGTCTATCTTATTAAGCCAACCCGTCTTACTTTTCATACAAACGCTCGTACGTGATTATGGCGTTTTAACAGATCTTTCTTTAAAACTTTTCTGCTAATAGGTATCTTGTGCACTATTTCTTGGTATTTATGCAAACAAAATAGTAAAATTTGGAGAAACAACTTCAGTATAAGCCTACAAAAATCTGCTTTTTTGCTCAAATTTTACCTGAACTTTGGGCGTTCGGAATGTACTTATAAATTGTAAAAGTAGAGAACATATTTTGATAAAAACCTTGTTAATATAATGGAGATTCTAAATGAAAACATATATTTTACAAACTTATAAGGCTTATTGAAAACACGTAATTCCTGGAACAATTTTTTGAAGTTTACGCACACTATTTTTCGTTCAATGTTATCTCGTTCTCACTTGCTTGTTAGCCAAGTGGCGGATAGAGTTAGGGTCGGGGAGGAGTGAGACGTAAAGTTGAATTACATTAACTTTACCACAGAATAAAAAGGACCAGAAGGATCACTCCGCAAAGCCATTCCAGTAAATAAGTGACTAGCTAGAAAGCAATGAAGAAGTGCACTCTCAGCTTGCAAAGCATGGAGTACCTAATACTTTTATTCACCTACAAGGCTATGCGTGCCCATGCGATAGAAAGAGCGAGGAGATTTTTTTCTATCGCATAGCTCTGATCCCTCCGTAGAATGATCCCGTCCTAAGCAAATCCGTCGTAAGTAAACCAGTAAGCTTTGTTCCTAAAGTGCGGCGTGACTTTACACTAACTTTAGAATTGGGTTATCTGTCATTTAAACTAGTGGCTCTCGGAGCTGTAGACTACGAATCTGCCCTTGCATAGCTTATAATTAAATAAAAGTTCACTGCGCGGACGATGCGACGGGGGAATGGGTCATAAAATCCTAAAACCATATTTATTTTAACTGAAGAAATTAATTTAATTGTTTCTTCAGATATTAATCTGTACAACATAAGATACTAGGTATATTATAGCCTTTTTTAGTTTTCACGAAGGGTACGGAAGCCTACGTGCGCGAGTCCGACTCGCATTTGGTTGATTTGTAGTATTTGTTTGTTATAGCGGCAACAGAAACACATCATCTGTGAAAATCAACTGTCTAGCTATCAGTACCTAACGCGTTATAAAGAAAGTTTCAAAGTGTCGAACAAAAGCTTTATGGCTAAGGGTCGGTAATGGGCATAATAGTTATAGCCCATAAAACTAACAATATTTATTATTGGTTTACGTCTTCTATGGTGTGGATCAACAGAAACCATTAGATATGCCTATTCCGAAAGCTGATGAAATTCCCTTGTGATTTGATATGACACGGGAAATTAGCTTTATTTTTTAATTATTTTTCTAAGTAATACTATATAATTCTAAAAAATACTAATAAATTGTTCTGACAAAAAAGTTACTTCTTCATGAGGTTAACAAAAAAGTTGTGTAACATTTTTGAAAAATGTTCGATGTGGCATATTTCATATAGTTGATATACGAATATTTCAAAGTTATTAAACCCCATATCTCCGTAATTATAAAAAGTTAACAAAAACTGATTCGACAACAAAAAACTATAGAATAATCGAACCTGCTCACAAAATTTCGCGAGAATCGGTTGAGAAATGCGACTTGTAGGTGAGAAAAACCGGACATACAAAAGCATTTTTGTGTACGCTAAAGCAGAGATGCTTCGCTCAAACATCGTTCTCACTCGGCCAATAATCCTTTCAATATATCTTAAGCACAAAGACAAAAGTTGTGTATTGCCATATGTAATTGAACAACAATCATTCTGCTATAAAATACATCTTATCCTTTATCCTTAGACGAGACAGTGGGTAAAGGTACATTCACTGACTAAAAATAGACAAGTACCTATGTTCACGAAATGTTTATTTGTTACTACTTACTTAACAGCCAGTTCTTGTTGATCATCTCGGTTGGCAATGAGGCGGGCGCGGGCGTCGCGCTGCAGTACTACTTCCGCATCTTCTTCTTTCACCAAGCCAGTCGCTTTCCGAGCCTTTTCCTCGGGCGTGTCCGTCCAACTTGATCTGTCAATAACGATATTGTACAGGGCAATTAGTAGGTTTTTTGTGACGCCTTGTTGGTGCAAATGCATACACACAATGTATATAGTGTTACAGCTACAAACTTTCATCAGGATCAGCCGAAAGACATCCACTGTGAAACATATACCTACCCCATTGTACGGGGATAATCCTACTCCAGAAACATTTTACTTCATTGGATATTGATTTGTCAAGCGATGTGGCGAAAACACTTTTGAAGCAACGATAGTCGAGCGGAAATAGCTATGGCCTGTCGTGCCGTAGGGCCATGGTTAGATCACGCTTGAGCTTCACCGCATGGTAGAAGGGCATTTTGTGAATGCTCGCCTGGCTAGCTACCCCTCTAAAACATGTATTGTCAACGACACCACCAGACTAAACGACTGGAGTGTCGTTAATAGTTTTTTTTGCAGTAGCTATACCTCCGCTGACCAGTGATGTGTTACGTTTAATAAAACAACTGAGTTTGTTTTAATTTCTATTAATAACACACCTTTATATTGCTGTCGAAAAACACAAAACTGTCAAAATTGTCAAAAATTCTAAACATATTAGAAAAGAATGGATCACACCTGGATTAATTAAATGTATGAAGACGAGGGATTTACTTCAATTAAAGTGTAAAAAGAAACCAAAAGATAAAAACTTAGTGGATAGGTATAAGAGGTACAGAAACTTCTGCAATAATATTTTACAACGCCTTAAAAATGAACACGATATTAATCAAATAAAAACAAACATAGGAGACAGCAAAAAATTATGGAATTCAATAAAGGATGTCTGCAGCATTAGGTCTTCTCAGATTAAAAATTGTGACTTACTAAAAATTAAAGCTGATCCAGTAAAATCTCTGAACGACGCAAATGTTTACTATACTTCCGTAGGAGAAACACTAGCAAACGAGATACTGAGCCGCCTTAATGTCTCCGAACAGGAATTAGCTAACTCTGTTTCTATCCACACAACCACTGTAAATTCTCTTTTTTTAGCCCCTACAGATCATTTTCAAATATCAAAAATAATTTCGACACTTAAAACAAACTCAGCCCCAGGTTGCGACAACATCTCAAATAAAATATTAAAATCTATTAAACATATCATAGCTGCCCCCCTTGCATTCGTATGCAACTTAAGCTTGAGTACAGGCATTTTCCCAGAATCTTTTAAAGATGCAAACGTATGCCCCATTTATAAGACGGGAGACACCGAGCAGCCTGCGAACTATCGTCCTATATCATTGTTGACTTCATTCTCAAAGATACTGGAAAAAGTTGTGAATAAAAGCTTCATGAGCCATTTGGAAAGACAAAATATCCTGTCTGTAAATCAATTCGGCTTCCGTACTAACAGGTCAACTGAGGACGCCGTTGCTTCTCTGGTTGACTATGTTTCTGAAAAACTTGATTCAAGACAGAGATGCATTGGCGTCTTCCTTGACCTAGCAAAAGCTTTCGACACAGTCTCACGTCCTATACTTTTAAAGAAGCTGGAAAGACTCGGGGTACGAGGAATAGCGCTCGAGTGGTTTCAGTCATACCTTTCAGGTCGAAGACAGCGTTTGAGTGTTGCAGATTGCTTCAGTGACTTTCACACCGTGCAGTTTGGAATCCCGCAGGGCAGTGTGCTCGGTCCATCCCTTTTTGTAGCATATCTTAACGATCTCTGTGAGCTAAATATACACCACGCAAAACAGTTTGCCTTTGCTGATGACACAGCTATTATATTCCATGCCAAAACTTGGGAAGATGTGTCCAAGGTAGCAAATGATGGACTTCGTCGGATAGTCAATTGGTTACAAACTAACCTTCTTACACTCAATGCTGGCAAAACTAAATTTATTGCATTTCACATGTCTATCCGTACAAGGCCAACGCAACCTCTAAACATCAAATTACACTCTTGTGGCTTAGACACTAAAAACCAATGCGCAGACAATTGTCTAATGCTGGAACAAGTCAGAGATATAAAATACTTGGGAATATACATAGATGAACTCTTGTCCTGGACTAAGCAGATAGATACTCTCAGCAATCGGTTAAGAAAATTACTGTATATTTTTAAAAGATTAAGATATTTAGCAGACACTAAAATTGTTGAATTAGTTTACTCAGCTTTGTGCAAATCTTTGATTAACTACTGTATAACAACATGGGGTGCTGCTTGCAGTACACACCTGATGAAAGTCGAAAGAGCACAGAGAGCAATTCTCAAAGTGGCCTTCAAAAAACCATTTAGATACCGAACAAACGATCTATACAAGGAGACTAAGCAACTTAGAGTAAGACAACTTTTTGTTCTGGCAAGCGCATTGCGATTCCACAAAAAATCCAAAATTATCCAGGCTCACAAAATTAAAACCAGACGAGTAAAATGGGACTCAGTTAAAAAAAACACAGTGAAAGGAAAAAAATGCAATAATTATCTAGGGCTCTTTTTATATAAACAGTTAAATAAAACTCTTAATATACTTAACGATTCTAAAAAAATATGCAGAACTAAAATAGAGGAATACTTGTATTCCTTAGACTATATCACAACCGAACAACTACTACGAACACAAATCTAAATTTTTTATGCAGATATCACATAATATACTCACGTCTTTTTTACTTTTTTACTGCACTCTGTTATCTATATTAAACTCACACACAACCGTAATAACGTACTCACTCTTATTCATAACTACTGCACGCATAGTCCTGCTACATATAAAATATGAGTCATCTGGAAGAACTAGCTCTCACAGACACAGGGTACCCTACCGTGAGAGCTAGTGAACTAATAATTTTAATGTAAGTAATTCAATCTAGTTATGATAATATTTAAAGTAAGTAATGAAATGTATTAATTTGTAATCTTGTAATGTAATGTATTTTTAAATGTATAATTTTGTAATGTAATTCGCCAAGGAAGGCGTTATTGCAAAGCTATTTAAAAAAATAAATATATATATATATATATATATATTAAAAGTAGTTATTACAATTGGTAACTTTATTAGCACGACGCTAATAATCATTACTGTTGAATGAATTTGAAGCATGCATGATTTTATTATTTATTACTTTTATAATGGATTCAATAAATAAATTATTATTATTATTATATTATTATTATTATTATAAAATGCAAATAAAGAATGGCGAGTTTACCAAGGTTTCGGAAACCATATCAACTGTTTACTTTAAACAAACGATAATTAAACAAAAACTCTGTCCGATATTGCAAAATAACTGAGACAGCATTTCATGGATGGGTCCAACGGGTTGCAGAGGAAGTGGCCCAAGTCACAGGCGCCTCTGACATTTTCTGCAGGATAATCAATAACACGACTCTGACCCAGAAAATGTACCTGGATCCTAGCAGTATGGTGCTCTGTTATGGCGGATATACAGATGTGTTGTGGGGGAACCCTGAACATGTGATTAAATTCAATCCATTCCATCCTATTAATGGTAATGGTAGCAGATGTTGTTGAATGAATGAATTGACATAATATTTTAAATCCTGAAATGGCCCCAAAAAAACGTCCCGTGGGGTGCCAGGCTAGAATGTCATTCCTCCCATTGTAACCTGTGGGTGTCGTAAGAGGCGACTGAAGGTAAAATACCGGAAGATGGGCAACAGCGCCTTCTGAGGATCTGCAGTGCAAGTACCGTAGTATGGCTCGTTAAATTATTGAATCGCTATGATCTATAAACGTTTATTATCAAAATGAGTTATTCTGCAAATAATTACAATTAAAGCATTTTTTGAACATAACAGTATGTTTTTGTTGATACATAAAACATAACATAACTGTATGTTTATGTTGAATACAAAACTATAGAAAATTGTAACAAAATATTTTTTTAGGTTGTAGTTAAATAAAAAAGAAAGTAATGGTGAACAGCTGACTGAAGTTATCTTCCAGATACACATGGAGAAGTTTTTTTTTTTTTATTCTTTTAAGCGAATAAATCATATCACAATTCTTAAGCCCGCTGCGAAGAAATAAACAAAAAGACCCCGTTTAAAAGTGCGACAGAAATTTTAATTGTTATACTTCTTGTCATAAATAACAAAATGAAAAGATGAAAAAAATTAAAATTTATAAAAGCATTTAAAAACTAATTTAGTTACGGACGACAGTTGTATAGTCTTTACTTAGGTACACCATAGTTCAGAAATACAGTTAAATACTAAGTTAAACACCTACCTGCCTATAATATTTCTTTAAAGAAATTTAACAGAGACCAAAACAATAATTATATTTAATAAGTAGTACTTAGGTATTTAGTTTGTAATGTGCACGGGTCTCGGACGGATTTCTCTCGATATTCGTAATAGATTCCTGAAACACTCTTCCGAAGGCCCGATAGGTAGGGTTGTTAGCATTCTTTAACCTCTTCCCTGCATTTGCACAGCACCGGTAATTTTGCAATAATAAAATGAGCCCAAAAGTTCATTTTTATATTTGTCTCAGTTTTATCAAGCTTCTTTTTAAACCTGACGAAACAATCGTTAAAACCTACAAAATAGACGATCTCAGACGTCATTTTAAAGGTAATCGTCAATATTCGTTAAATTAACGATGTTTACCGAATTTTATTATCAATCGTTTAAGTAGGTTTCATACTTACAACGTCGACAAAACATCGATATAACCCGTTTTATCGAATTTAGACGCTTTCAAATGTCAAATTTAGCGATCGGTAACTTCGGTACTTGCGCTGGTAACTTCGGTACTTGCGCTGCTGATATCTTAAACTGCAGTTCCAAAACATCTGCCGAACGTGGGGATTATGGCAAATCCCCCCTTAATGGAGGAGGCTTAACCAGTTAAAAAAACATAATAATTAATAAAACTTACCTATCAGACATGTCAGGTCCGGCCTTCGGTCTAAAACTTCGAGCTTCTAAACCTAAATATTTTGTCTTTCCTTCTGGGAGCGCTAACATCCATTCCTCCCGCGACTTGACTTTCTGGCTGTCTAAGGATCGGCCGTCAAGGTTTCTTATCTTCAAATCAAGGGCCCGTTCCTCAAGGCGCTTATGAGCTTCGGACCATTTCTCTTCGGCTCCAGTTGGTAAAGGACCCATGCAGTCATCATCAGAACTCTCATATTTGACAACTTCACGATCAGCCAGCGCTTGTCTCATATTTTCAGGTATGTATGGTCCTAGGATTAAAAGATCTTGATAATTATGCTGATAATAGTGAATTGTAATTCTTGTGAGCCTCCTGATCTTACATTTAATAAGGTTAATAAGCATGGTTTATATATTTAAATATTATACATTAAACCGGAAAAAAACACTCACGTTTGGGGACCGAGGACACCGGGAGCTCGCAGACGCAGCTGCGCACTCGCCCTGATGATGAGCATCTGATATGCTGGAAACCCGGGTCGACGTATTCGATCCTCAACGTGAGTGTTTTTTGCCGGTTTAATGTATAATATTTAAATATGTGTGAAACTCACGAGAATTTCAATTTAAGGTTTATATAGCTAGGTAACGTTTACTCTTTGCAAAAATGTACAAGCCGCGCGTATTTTGCATTTACGTTAAGCATAATTTGGAAATTTAAGAGATAGCGGAAGTGATTTAAGTAGTCTCAAGCATCTTAACTTTCAAGTTTCTATCTAAAATTTTATACAGCCCAAAAAAGTTATGGCAATCCTGTATTCTACCATTGACAGGGTATTCAGTAGCAATACTTTCACGGATAACGTTATGAAGGATTTGATTTGACCACATCATCACTTACCATCAGGTAAGATAGTGGTCAAAGGCTAATCAATCAGGCAAAAAAAAAAAAAATAGTATGATAAAGTTCTGCGAAAATAACTTTTAGGGCACCCTCCATTTCGAAAGGGCAAAACATAAAATTTAGTTCCTAATGGTCTTTTCGGCTGAATTAAAGGGCAATAATACCAAATCAGTACTAGGCAATGGGGACACAAATCCAGGCAAGGCATACTCCAGCATAGGAGGGGTAGCTGCCCCCTCAGTACGCCTGAGCCTACCCTGTTCTTTTACCTGGGTAACAGCAATGTCAAACACACAAATATTTAACATTGAACATTGACATATGCACAAATAAATCAACCTGTCTCTAATGCAGTTTGTATTGGACACAGATCAAAAACTTTTTGAAATCCAGGTATTTAAATTGTTACAGGCACAAGCACTATAGAAAAATCCAGTGGCAGCCCACAAAAAACCCTAATCCAAAATTGTTAAGGTGCAAACGTTAACTATGTTAACCTCTAAAGATTGAGCATGCAAATTCTCACATACCTGTTGCACCAGTGAAGAAGCAGTGATGGCTCAGTGGCATTGGCTATGGACTGCCGCGCAGCAGGTCCATGGTTCGAATCCCGCCCAGAGCTTCAGCGCATGGTGGAAGGGCATTTTGCGAAATTTGCCCGCCTGGCTAGCGACCACCCTCAAGTAGAAAATCTGTCGCCAAGCACCTAACGGTGTGTTCCGGCAGCAGTCCTTGAGAGCCAGTGAAATAACAGGCAAAATGAGACTTAACAGGTATGTCTCAAGGTGATGGGAGCAGTGCAGTTTGTCACTTGTGATGAAATGCATCTGTTATAGGCAGAGGATACCGCTTAACATCAGGTGGGCCTCGCGCTTGGTCCATCACAATAACATAAAAAAAAGAAGAAAAAAAAGCCTACATCTGCTACGCTAGTGATAAGCTCAATCTTTAGAGGTTATGAGGCAAGTACAGAGTATATAAGTATCTTTTAGGCAGGCATGTTCCAATTAGGACGCCATCATCCCTTACCACCAGACAAAACTCCAGCTTTCCTGTAATCACTAAAAGTGAAACAGCTTAAAACTTTTAATATGGAAATGAAAAGCTTCATTTGAGATTACTTGCCTACATGATTGGACTTTGGCTTTCCTCGAAGATGTGGAGGCAAAGCAGGACCTTCAATATCCTGTGATGAACTTCGCCGTCTATGTTCGTCTAAGTGTGGTGGTAATGCAGGCCCGCATACATCTGGCTTTGTATCATTCTTTGATCGACGCAGTTTGTGTCTCAGATCTGAGGGGTCATATTCAATTTGTGAATTGTCATCGTCTGTAGATAACTCTCCTTCTTCACTACTCTCTTTCTTATTAATTTTCTGTGTGGAACTGACTTCTGGTACAGCATCAGCTTGACTTTGAGAAGAGTCAACTTTAATTTTGTCCTGTATGTCAGTTGTGCTTGTCACTTCTACTAATACAGGTGTATCAACATCTCTGTCTTTACTTGATTTCGAAGTTTTCCTTTTGTGTTTCTTTTTATGTTTTTTCTTTCTGGTTTTTTGTAGCTCTTTCTCTAAGTTTAAAAGTTTTGCTCTGAGCCTTTCATCATCAGAAGAATCTATCTCACTTGACACATCAGATTTCTCTTTTACAACTGCAGGTATCATTTTGTAATAAGAACCAAGTTGTACTTCTTCAGATTTATCAGACTCACTATGCACTTCAACTACTACAGGGCTACTACTCTTAAGTTTTGAAGGTGCTTTAATGGGGGGTCTATGTACCTCAGATTTCTTACCTCTGTAGTCTGGGGATGATGAAATATTGTCCCTTGATTTTCTGTCACACTTGGGAGATACTCTTTCCGATTTAGGAGATTTTTGTTCACTTTTAGATGGAGATCTCTTAATTGGTACTAAGGTGCGTTTTATTTCTTCTTTTAAATCTCTTCGTTGCTCTGGTGGTCTAAGTGGCTTGGCTGTAGGCTCCGAAGTCTTTTGTACCCCAACTTTTATGTCAGGGGACCTATGTGACTTGGGCTTTGGTTCAGGAGACTTTAGCAATTTTGATCTAGGTTCAGATTTCTGAGATTGTGATCTTTTTTGTCTATCCTTGCTAATATCCCTGTGATCATGACTTCTGGGTGGAATCCTGGAATTTCTATCCCTTATCCTTTCATTAGACCTTCTCCTTGGGCTCCTGTCTCTAGAACTCCTTCTTCTCACAGGAGAGTGTCGGGAATATCTGTGTCTATCTCTTGAGCGTTTATCATAATTATCTCTTTTTCTATCAAAATCTTTACGAAATCTATCATTTTCAGAAAATCTACCTCTTCCTGATCTAAAATTATCTTCTTTTCGAATGGAACTTTTGTTTTCCTCAATTTTTGATTGTCCTTTGAATCTACCTGTTTCTGAATCACTGCTGGACTCATCAGACAGCATATTGAGATACCTAAAAACAAAAAGGATTGACTTAAAACAGGAATAAAAAGATTACTAATATTTACACAGTAGCTTTATTTTATATATTTTGATAATTATAACAATTTTTCTGACATGTACATATACTACATAATTTAGAACATTTTGGCTATTTTCTTTGCACTATAGCGGATGGATTTCAAAAATCCTGCTGTCACTATTCCTTTCAAAGATTGTCTCACACTGGATTGCCAAACCAGATCCTTTAGAATTTGTCTCAATATTACAGCACAATCTATATCATAAGCTACAGCTCTGAGGACATCCTCCATGTCTTGTTGAAGACCTCCATGGTTCCAAAACTTGACAATGCGCTGCTGGGGAACCATGGGGAGCTGCATCAAATGGTGGAGTTTAGTCTCAGGATGCAAGTCTTGGTGGCACTGTGCATCTCCTGTTGAAAAGTCAACATAAGCATGGAATTGCTGCAAGACTGGCTTGTACAGTTCTCTAAAACTTAGTAACTGTGGCTGCACTATATTCTTCACTTTATTTTTATTCTCTCCAAATGTCATTCTAAAATCACCAGCATAACTCAAGTTAGATATGGCAAAGTAGAATTCATATTCAGAAAACGTTTCTGGTAGCATAAGAAGAGCTGTGTGTACAGCAGAGCGTAAGTTAGACTGCAGAGCGTTCTGTAACTGGGAACTGTTAGTCTGCTTTATGATCTCAACTGGTTTGTGAAGCCTGCCTGATAGGTACAAGTCGTTCCAATCAAGTAGGTCAGCAATTAAATCTTTCTGTGATACCACACCATACTTAATCAGTATATTTTCTTCCTTTATTTCTACCAATGTGTTGAAATACACTTTAGCACCCCAATTCTCTTGAAACCTAGCAACAAACCCTTTGCCAAGGAATCTGAGTGCTGAGTAATGTGATGGGTTTATGACTATGTTAGCGCCGTGCCATCGGTGAGAGTTGTCGACGCAGTAAATTAAATCAACCATGTTTTGTTTGTTCTGGTTACCAATTTGAGGCTT
This sequence comes from Plagodis pulveraria, assembly GCA_963890685.1. Lineage (NCBI taxonomy): Eukaryota > Metazoa > Arthropoda > Insecta > Lepidoptera > Geometridae > Plagodis > Plagodis pulveraria. The sequence goes on from OY982950.1 coordinate 12,740,431, forward strand.
GACAGCGGATCCATAAGCAAAGCAAAATGTGAAATTTTGTGGAAACTTCGATAGTATTCTGTAATATAGTGGGGAAACATCTTTGGCGACGTTCCCTAAAGCCTTAACAGCTGTTGATGCCATTTGGAAACAAAAATATATTGATGCTGCTGACCTGTTGTTTAGGTTATATGCGATGAAACTTTGAAGACTTCGTGATCTTATCAAATGAGAAACTAAACACAGATCTTCATTAGCGATATTGCTAAGCGAAACTAGTAGAATATATTGATCATTTCTCAAAAATTCGCTATATTACAAACAATACAATCCACCTCGTATTCGACGTAACACATAATGTTGCCAACATCATTTATTTTATTAAAAGTGGCAAACAGAGAGAATATAAAAACACTACATGATGCTCCGTATACTCCGGCTGTCTTGCCGGCATGGCACTGCAATGTGATCCTGGTGTGCCTTGCTCATCGAGAAACTAACCTCGAGAGTGGAATTCATGGTTCGGTCTATCTGGCAACTAGTGTGTTGTATCGGACACACTCCAAATTTAAAATATCCTTCCTCCTAGTGTTGTGATTACAGTGCTTATGGTGGTGTATATCGATTTTATATAGTTAATTGTCGATATTATGTTACCCTTCTTATGGTAAATTTTTGATTCCAACCATGGAATTTCTACACGGAAATTCATAGTCATCTGGACCATCACCGCTTCTAAAAGATACAGTGGAATTTAAACAGATATCGTACAACTTATTAATTTCTATCTATATAGTTTTGTCTTACATAGTAAGTAAAATATCTACTACACCTATACACTTATTATATGGCCATTATTATTATTATTCAATTTATTATATGTATTGTATAAAAGATCTTTATTTTACTTGTTTGAATTAGTTTTATGTATATCTAAACACACTCAAATACTTATTTTATACCTAAACCTGTTACACTTCAAAGGAAGCCTTATATAATAAACCATTTTAAATATTTTCAAATACCGAATTTCTTAATACTCAGCGATCTAAATTTTTTCAATAATGTCGTAGTTTGGTATTTGATTAGGTTATTTAGGGAGTCATTTAATATTTTACTTATTTTAAGAGATGCGAATCATAGTAATTACTTTATTTATAACCTATTGTTACCGAGTCAAGACTGGCAACTAGTGCGGCCCTATAAAAGCAAGCGCGTGGCATGAAGGCCTTCTCTTCAAACTGGCAGGAACCGAAATGCCAAGACACTACATAAGAATCATAGCTGAATTCTTAGAGGGCAGGGAGTTCTATGTAACAGTAGAGCAGAGAGACTCCCACCTCAGAAAGATTCAAGCGGGCGTACCCCAGGGGAGCTGTTTGTCTCCTGGGCTCTACGCCTTATACACCAACGATATACCAGTCATAAAAGACAGCTGGGAAGGACAGGAGAGAATGATGCTTGCGTTATACGCAGATGATAGCGCCTTCCTAGCAACATCAGTCAACATCAAACAAGCCATGAAGACAATGCAGTTGCAGCTCAATCTTCTACCTGAGTGGCTAGACAGGTGGAGGATAGCAGTTAATGTGGACAAGACAGCTGCAATATGCATTAGTCGGAAAAGAACACCAGCTCTTAAACTGTCACTGCAAGGACATGAGATCGAGTGGCAACGCTCGGTCAAGTACTTGGGCGTAACCATAGAGAACGGCCTCGGAACGGCCAAGCAAACAGAACACGTTATCAAGCAGGCGAGGGCGGCAAGAGCGATGCTGCGGCCTGTTCTTAACTCCAAATTACCACTAAGAACCAAGCTGGGGATATACAAAGCGTATATTAGATCTAGACTAACGTATGCTGCCCCAGCTTGGTACAACCTCTGCTCGGAAACAAATAAAAAGAAGATACAGGCCCAGCAAAACATCGCCCTCCGCGTGATAACCGGAGCTGGCCGTTTTGTCAGGAACGACACTATTATGAAGGACATACAGCTGGAGACAGTCCAGGAGTTCGTTGCCCGCCTAGCCAAGAAAATGTTTGATAAGGCGGACAACGGACCACATCAGCATCTTCAAGGACTGGCCCCTCTACACGCCAGGCCACCCGAAACAAAGCACCGGTGGCGTTCCCTACCCAGGGAATACTAACCATGGGTTAAGGGAATGCCACAAAGCCATAGAAACATAAAACAAGAAAACACAGAAATAATAGTAAGCGAAATTCTTCTTCGTCTTCGCGAAGAAGAAGAAGAGCTGAAGAAGAAGAAGAGCTGAAAAAGAAGTAGAAGAAGAGTTCACCGAATAAATCATCGGTGTACACAAAGAAAATGAAAATGAATGCAAACACTGCGCAGAGCGGCAATATTCTTGTAGAAGCCTGCGCAGTGACTAGTTACCGTGGGGTAGTAGCCCCACGAGGTTCTGCAGAGGCCATGAGCCACGGCTCGACGCCTCAACCAGCCAACAGAAGGCTGAGGAGAAAATGATGATGCCTCGTTTTCATTCTGTGCGTGGCGTTTAAGCGTGACGGTTGTCTCGTTAGTCGATATTATTTGTGATAATTTATTTGTGAAATATAGTTAAGTGATAATTGTGATTTTACTTTTTAAAAACTTAAATTCCCTTCGGATCGATAAGATCAGAAGTGGGATAGGATCTTTTGGATTCTATCCTAAATCGCCCACTGTTTTTATGTGTTTGATCGAATAACATTTCGGCTAAAAGATATGTCAGATTGCGAACACCGTCGCAGTCGCGACGGCACGCGTAATAGACAATCTAACAGACGACGAGGTCGCACTCCTGATGGTGCACCGCGGAGCATAATGGAGGCGATCTTATCTCTGCTTACAGCGTTGGAGGAACGATCTGCAGCCCGGCCTACTCGTTCGCGAGAAAGATGTCCACGGCACGATTCACACCGGGTATCGCTTGGCAGGGCGGCACTTGGAGTCTCCAGTACTCCAGTCGCGCCAGGCATCACCATGGACGCCTCCTCTGGTGTCGCCAACGTGATGCCGGGGATGTTCACCTTCTACGCTGCCACATGTGACACCAACACAATCAGCGTCATCGGTCGTCGGGTTGGTACCCGATGACGTCAGCAGATTGCGCGCCAACAGCACAGCTCGCTGCCGCGGTGCCGACAACGGAGCAAGACAGCGAGGTGTCATCGATGGCCACGCAGGTTACGGGTGCCGATCGTATCGTAGATGCGATTCGTTCCATTGGAAGTCTGGTAAGATCCAACCAGCTTACTACGTTTCGTATTTTGACCCATGTGTACAACATTGATCACTAGTGTAATGAAGTAGATCGTGCAAAAAAAATTAATAGTTGGAACGATCACGAATGTCTCTCACGGATAGGAAACTGCCTCAAAGGTGACGCAAGAACGTAGTTTAGTGACTAGGTGACAAGTGATCGCACATGTAGTAATTTTAAAAAAGGAGTTGAAGTGTTTTGTTTAATGTTTAATTGTTTGTGCCCGAAATCTCCCGATATCGCGAGTATATTATTTGAAGTCATGAATACAAACTCTGACAACTACCCTACATACGCGGATTATACCAGACGTTCACTACTTCTACGACTACGTATCGTGCGCGGTCTTAGTGATGAACTGATTTCAGGCATGTAATACGAGGTATCACAGATCCACAAATCCAATCAGCCGTTATGAATGCAAATCTTTCACCTCAAGATTTAATCGAATATTTTTCCGCGTTTGTAAGATCGAAACAACCCACCACTAGCAATTCCGTAGGCTTAAAATTGCAAGGTTAGAAACGAAAACATGAATTAGACTCAGAGCTAAGTAGAAAGCGAAAATAAGAAGAAGGAAAATGCTACAGGTGTGGCCTCCCTGGTCATAGGCAAGCGTTTTGAAAGAACAAGAAAGCCGTTATTTTAAACTTTGTTTTTCTTTTCAATTTCGTAACGATTACTCACATTTTTCTTTCCTATTGGTTTGATTTTGTGAGTTACAATGACGAAACCGTGAAAGGTACACTCGAGGTAGGTCACGTAACCGAAAGCGGCGTAGCTGGAGTGATGAAGCAGTGATGGCTCAGTGGCATTGGCTATGGACTGCCACGCAGCAGGTCCATGGTTCGAATCTCGCCCAGAGCTTGAGCTTCACCGCATGGTGGAAGGGCATTTTGCGAATGCTCGCCTGGCTAGCGACCACCCTCAAGTAGAAAATCTGTCGCCAAGCATCTAACGGTGTGTTCCGGCAGCAGTCCTCGAGAGCCAGTGTAATAACAGGCAAAATGAGACTTAACATCTGTGTCTCAAAGTGACGGGCGCAGTGCAGTTCGTCACTTGTGATGAAATGCATCTGTTATAGGCAGAGGATACCGCTTAAGATCAGGTAGGCCTCGCGCTTGCTCCTTCACAATAACATAAAAAAAAAGATGAAAAGCGTGATTCACGGAAGAGCTCACGTGTCCGAAGTCGGCGTGATTCTCGCAGTACTGAAGGGCGCAAATCGCGTGACAGGATTAAACATCATTTGCGTATTCGCGATTCACATCAGCTCCGAAGTCAATCTCTACACAATAATAGATCGCGGTCGCGTTTACGTAGGGATTTGCGTCAAGGATATCATACTCATGTTAAAGCCGAACCCGCATCCGTGACGTCCACTCCTGTACTTCCTGGTACCAGTACACAGCGGAAAACCTCTGCGGGGACGGGTGTTCTTTGTTTTGAGGCATCCACTCTTGCACATACTTAATAACGTTAGCTCTCTGTTTATTGATTTTGTTTTTGTTTTTTAATAATGTGAAGATGACAGGACGTCGATTGAGAAACAGGAATCGTGATCGTTATCATCAACGCCGTCGTGATCGATTCAATTCGCTTGAACGTTCCAGGAGTTGTTTAGATGCGCGTTCGGGTGTTTGGACGTCGCGACACTTGTGACTGTTCTGTGAGTGAGAGATATAGGACACCTAAGCGACGTAGTAAATGTCATCGTGAATCGCGCGACTGAACCTTACCTTAAATCTCATTCTCGTGAGATTAACGGCTACAGAAAGCACTTAAACCGGGACCAATATCTAATAGCACACCGTCACACTCGGGAACCGAACGCCACGCGCAGATACCTTTGTTCACAGCCAGCCAGCCAGCCAGCCAGCCATCCAGCCAGCCAGCCACACCAGTTACACCTGCTACTGTCGAGGCAAGTAACGCAAGTGCTCCCGTGACCGTTGGAGCTGCGTTATGCGTTTCGTTAAGCAAGGGTGGCGTTACTGGTCGGCAAGAGGACACTAAGGATGGGGTTGTTGAAGCATTAATGGCGTTATCTAAAGTAAGGTCTCAAAATTACTATATTTCGTCGTTTGACCCAAGTGTGCACGATTTTGACGCATGGCGGAAGTTGATCACGCTAAAGAAATAAATAGCTGGACGATTATAAGTGTTTGGAGCGAATAAGCGGTAGTTTACAATCTACTGCTGGTTTTTCAGTTAACTTGAAGTAATGCACCTTTTTAGCTACCGAAGTTGAGTACTTGGGTAGACTGATCGGAAATGGTCAGGTACGACCGAGCCAGGGTAAAGTTGAAGCTCTTATTAGGTCCCCAAAACCAACAAACGTGAGAGATGTTCGTCAGTTTCTGACCTTGGTGGGATATTATCAGCGATACATTGCTGGCTACTCCTCCAAGACTACTTCCATTTCTAAACTTCTCAGAAAAGATATTCCTTTTGTATGGAGTCGGAAACAAGGGCTCCCAATGATCTGACGTGCTGTGAAAAGCGCAGTCGACTCTAAATATTACGAGACAAGCGACCACGCATTCGTCACCGCTTCAGCTGCTTGTTGGTATAGAGGCAGTGACCCCAGTCATCAGGTCTCTGGTGCGCGATGTCGCACTTGATAACTCTAACTCTAACCGTGAAGCTTTGCGATTTCTTTTTGCCTCAGTTGACAGAAAACATCTGAGCTACTTGCGGCCAATCAGCGACGTCAAGACGAGCGTATCAATGCACGTCTGCGAGAGCATGCGACGTTTGCCGTTGGCGATTTCGTGTTCGTCAACAAGATGTCACAGTCGACGGGGAAGCTCGACTCCGGGATGCGCGGCTCTTACAAGGCGCATGCTCCCACATCACCGCTACGAGCTGGAGCTCCTCGCTGGGTCTTATGGCAAAAAACCCAGGCGGCGGTGCAGCACATGGTGCTGTGGCGTGGCGAGTGGACCCCGGACGTATGCAGCGCTTTCTTCGAGACTAGTATGCGCTGGTCGAGGTGGGCACTTCTGTGCTAAACTTCCCATTCAAAGGTTGAGGTGGGCACTTCTGTGCTAAACTTCCCATTCAAAGGTTGAGGTGGGCACTTCTGTGCTAAACTTCCCATTCAAAGGTTGAGGTGGGCACTTTTGTGCTAAACTTCCCATTCAAAGGTTGAGGTGGGCACTTTTGTGCTAAACTTCCCATTCAAAGGTTGAGGTGGGCACTTCTGTGCTAAACTTCCCATTTAAAGGTTGAGGTGGACACTTCGGTGTTAAACTTCCCATTCAAAGGTTGAGGTGGGCACTTCTGTGCTAAACTTCCCATTTAAAGGTTGAGGTGGACACTTCGGTGTTAAACTTCCCATTTAACAGTATGGTTGAGGTGGACTCTGCAGGGTTTTTTCTTCCCATACTGTGTAGGCGATTTGCCGGTAATGATCATTATCTGTATCGGTGAACATTGCCGACAACATTGTGCTACTTTGTTAGACGTTCATTAACGTGCTAGCCATTATAAAGGTGTCATACTTATACCTTAAACTGCGCAGTTGAGATATTCGTACGACATCACATTTCTTCTATTTTTACGTATACAAGTGTGTTGTGGTTGCCGATACGCTGGCATGTCGACATCTGCAATACATTTTTACTCCATTTCATATACTTCATGGTACTTACTTGTTTTCAATGAATTACCCAGTGGCTTTAACTATCAGTTTTTCTATAATTTTGAGTTCCTACTGCCAATGTTTGAGTGCACGCTTACATCTGTAGTGGGGCTTCAAATGTTTGTTCCTTTTTACCAACCTTAGAAAACTTCAAACATGAAGTAAGTACATGTCGCCTCAAGTGTATGTTCTCAATTGCAGAGGGTGAACACTTTGATGCAGACACAGATGCAGCTGGGAGGAACATGCCGCTATTGGACAATGACGCGGTCGAGGACGCCTCGCTGTCAGGAACGGCCGTGTTACCGAGTCAAGACTGGCAACTAGTGCGGCCCTATAAAAGCAAGCGCCGACCGAGCCTCGTTTTCATTCTGTGCGTGGCGTTTAAGCGTGACGGTTGTCTCGTTAGTCGATATTATTTGTGATAATTTATTTGTGAAATATAGTTAAGTGATAATTGTGATTTTACTTTTTAAAAACTTAAATTCCCTTCGGATCGATAAGACTATATATATAACTTAAAGCTTATAAAACAATATTTGATAAGCTAGAATGAGTTTGGTAAAATTATAAGTTAGAATGAGTATTCTAATTTACAATTTTTTCCGTTGTTTTAGCCTTTTTTTTATGTAATTGTGACGGATCAAGCACAAGGCCCGCCTGATGTTAAGCGGACTAATCTCTGCCTATAACAGATGCATTTCGTTACAGGTCACGAATTGCACTGCGCCCGTCACCTTGAGACATAGTTGTTAATTACATAGCCTTTGACCACTATCTCACCTGATGGTAAGTGATGATGTGGTCGAAGAGGTTGTTCAGGTTAACCTAGAATTACTGGCTCTCAAGGACAGCTGCCGGAACACACCGTTAGGTGCTTGGCGACAGATTTTCTACTTGAGGGTGGTCGCTAGCCTGGCGGGCATTCGTAAAATGCCCTTCCACCATGCTTTGAAGCTCAAGCCCGCGGCGGGATTCGAACCATGGACATGCGGCACGGCAGTCCATAGCCAATGGCACTGAGCCATCACTGCTTCATATTTCTTCTGTATTTTATTTTCTCTTATTGATGTGAAAACTAAAATATTAACCTACATTATGTGGATTAGCTAAAATGCGCTGACTTCATTAAAAATAGACTAAGTAGAATAGACACGGTGAGTGACTCATGTTAATTTATAAGTGTTAATTGATAAGTATCCCGTGGGGTGCCGTGCTAGAATTTTACTCCACCATTGCTATCGGTGTCATTGGTGTTGTAAGAGGTAACTAAAGGTAAAATACCGAAAGGTGGGAAGCAGCGCTTTCTGAGGAACTGATATCTTAAACTGCGATCCCCAAGACGCCTGCCAAGCGTGGGAATTATGGCAAACTCTCACTAAATGGTGGAGGATGTGTTCGGAAGTGGACAATCCTGCCAATACAGCAGTTTGTAAGTGTATTTGACGTTGTAATTTGCTAACATTAGGTTTTGTTACACAGTAGTTTCCATTGTTTACCTACTTCTTACAGCCAAGCATAAATAGAATTCACACTCAACGCTTAAGATGTTTATAGATATATTACCACGTTGATGTTCTAAATATGCACTATATCGATATCGATTAAAATTGCACATTCATTCCATCCCATCACTATAAATCACGTGGTCGTGGCTTAGCCAATTAGAACGTGTTTCGATATGAGAAAAATTGACAGAAATTTGTTTCTTACAAAGCTAATAGAATGGCGTCTCTTCGGGTTACTTTCTTGAAGGCCTTACTTCACATGGCTTTTCTGCCACTTTTAAGGGAGCTGGGAAAATCACGAACCCATAGTAAATACTACTATATAAAATACATGTATGGTTTTGTGGCGGTATACGTTCAACCTTTTTAATTATATGTAGATTAATCGTTATACAATCTCGTTTTGTATAGATTGTTATGACAATTTTATAATATTTAGAATTGATGTAAAAGAATTGGTTATTAGACGTCAGTCTGTGAAGTCGAAAAGTTTTTTAGGAAATAATATGAATGTGATTCAAGAAGTAAAGTCTATCATTATTTCCACGACATAAATCGCTTCAGTTTTAATAAAATAGTGTCACAAGAAGTGGTTTAGGGGATTGGAAATATCTTTGTGAGTGGACTCAAATATTCAACTATACAGTGAAAGTTCACGCTCAGTAACAGTCCTAACGTAACCACTTATTTATAGAGTTCCCGAATAGCATAGTACCTCTACACATAACAAAATTGCAGAATCTTCCCGTAAAGTCAAAGTCAAAATTATTTATTCAATTTAGGCGTCTACGACGCTCTTACGAAGGTCAATTACAAATTTTACAATTGAAATATTCTACATTGTACTGCCACGTTCAGCAAATAAACTGTATAGAGCCACTGCGAGAAGAACGGGTAAGAAACTCGGGGCCATTCTTTTAAACATCTTTTAACAATGTGTTACATAGTTACTATATAAAAGAGTTATTACAATATTTGTTTAAATTATGTAGGTGACAGGCAATAGCTTGGCGGAGGCGGAATTGTCCAGGCATTTTTGTCGTTTATGTAATCAGAAACTGTGTAGTAGGATTTTTTAATCAATATGTTTTTCACATGCAACTTGAATTTCCCTTCTGTGAGCGTTGTAATATGTTTGGGAACTTTATTATAAAACCGCACACAATTACCTAAGAAGGACCTTTTATTTGTCTTTGCTAATATAAAACCTGGCACCGCTATTTTATCTTTATTCCTAGTATTGTAATCGTAATTGTCACTGTTTAATTTAAATTTAAGTACTCAAATTTTTACGAACATACAAAATATTTTCAAATATATTGTAACGCCACGTTATATGCCTGCCCTCAATTCGTGCCGCCAAGCCAAGGAAGCCAGCCAGCCAAGCCAAGCCAGCCAAGCCAAGCCAAGCCAGCCAAGCCAAGCAAGCCACGCCAGTCACATATTCAAAATACCGCCACAAATATATTTTACCAATAACAGCTTAGTTGTAGCTGTTGTGGCGTGACGTCATTTCCCCGTGCCTGATTGTGGTAGGGGGAAGCGTTTAAATAGGCCTGGAGCTCATTTTTGCAGACATTCTATACTGAGCACTAAGTTTAGCCAAAACTCTGTCCAAAGACTTATAATAAATAGTGTTGATTGTCTACAAGCATTATTATTCCTCTCTGTTTTATTCAGAAGTGGGATGAAGCGTAATAATTCAACAGAATACGGACAAAGAGTCCGACCACCTGGATGGAATTCTTCAAAGCAAGGACCATGCGGTGACGATGAAGACAGCGATTGTTTACCCCCTGCTCGTAAATTGCTTAAAAACTTACTGGAAGATGAAGTCGACAGGGCAGTACGTAATCTGGACCAAGAAACTACAACATTTGGCCGGTCAAGGAACCATCATGCCGCATCACTCATCCCTGAATTTGACCCGGACGGAGAAGATTGCACGGTATCGGCATGGCTTAAGAAAATTGACCAGCTTGGCGACATACACGATTGGAACGACAAGATGAAAGCATTTCACTTGCAAGATAAACTGCGTGGACAAGCTCGTAAGTGGTACAATAGGCTCGAAGAATACAATTATTCCTGGGACGAGTGGAAACAGATGCTTCGACGTGCCTTCCCAAAGCATCGAGATTATAGTGCTCTATTGGATGAAATGATGCAGAGAAGAAAGCTTCCCAACGAAACTATGACGAAATATTATCAGGACAAGGTCGCCATGTGCTTTCGCTGTAAACTAAGTGACAGAGCCAGTGTATCGTGTATAATTCGGGGCCTACCTACATCTTTACAACCGAACGCACGTGCATTCCAATGTGAACGACCAGATGAGCTATACGAGGCTTTTCTCGGTGCTCTTGATGACTACCGAGGTCCCACAGCAGACGCTCGTACAACATATAGGGACATTCGACAACCGCAGATACCAGAAAAGAAGATCAATCCCGAAACTGACCCCTGTCCGCGTTGTAAAAAGATTGGTCACATCTTACGCAATTGTACACTGCCCGACCAACGCATTTGCTTCAAGTGTGGCGCACAAGGTCACATTGCTACCCGATGCCACAAATCTAGTACCTCACAGAAAGTTTTTGAAACCGTTGAAGTGACAAATAACATCAAGGACATTAAGTTATTACAGAATTATAACGATACCTACAAGAAGGTTGCTAAAGTCAACGGTGTTTTCGTCAAGGCGTATATCGACACGGGAAGTCAAGTAAATGTGATGAACAGTCAAATTTCTCAACTGTTGTCACTGGAGGTTATACCTACTAGCACAATATTGAAAGGATTTTCCGGCGGGCTGATCACTAGCCGTGGAGAAACAAAATTCAACCTGGAAGTTGATAATATTCAAGTGCAATGTAAGGCACACTTGACCGATATAAAAATGGAGGGTATACATTTACTAATTGGCCAGCCCGTTATCAATGACAATAATATGTCACTATTTGTAAGTAATGGAACAGCCACACTGACACGTGATCCTGGTTTTATTAGTGAGATTGATGTAGCCGAGGATCCTATAAAGTATAAGGTGGTCACATCAATACCAGAAACCCTACCCCCTGGGTCCTCTATTATCAAAGTCCACGTCCTGGGAAACCGCGAGGACAATGACGTCTGCACTGCTCCGCGCCACTTTGAATTTCAAGGTGTTTCTTACTCTTTGCCAGCTACCGTACTTCAGGGCTGCGAAGGACACATCAAGGTTCTCAACACGGGTGACAAGGACGTCGTTTGGCCTGCTGGACAGGTTCTCACGCGAGCTGAGAGCTGCGAGAATCCTACAATTACGAGCCAGGTCAGTTGCCAAGCCATGCCATTACTTGCCAATTTATCTAAAATGTCTTTGCCAAGCTTTAGATTGAACAATGTGTCTGAATCGTCTGCCTCTCGTACTTTGTCTAGTTCGTCAGTTAATCCTGCAACTATGCTAACCATGAACACAACCAGTAGCTCTAGCATAGGTGGTATTCCATTAGCCGAAATTCAAATAGGGGATATCAATAAAAACAAGCGTAACGAATTGATGAATTTATTGATGCAATATAAAGACAGTTTTGCAAGTAGTACTAAAGATCTTGGTTGTACAAACTTAGTACATATGCCTATTAAACTTACCACTGATCAGCCAATTTATCGTCAACCATATAGACAATCACACTCCGAACAACAAATAGTAAAATCTAAAATTACCGAGCTATTAGACGCCGGTATAATCAAAGAATCTGATTCCAATTACGCATCACCTGTTATTTTAGTGAAGAAAAAGAACGGTGATAGCAGGTTATGCGTAGATTATCGCGCGCTTAACGCAGTAACTATAAAAGATAGGTATCCATTGCCAAACATTGAGGACCACATTTCTAAATTAGCCGGTAAAAAGTACTTCACTTGTCTTGACATGGCTCAGGGGTACTACCAATTATTATTATTACCTGACGACGCGCATAAAAGTGCTTTTATTTGCCAGCAAGGACAATTCCAATGGATTCGCGTTCCATTCGGTTTAGCAAATTCCCCGTCAGTTTTTATGCGATTGATTCACAAAATCGTTAATTCCATCTCACAATCGGAAATTAATAGTTCTGAAAATGAAATTCTTGCTTTTCTTGACGATATTTTACTACCCTCAGTAGATATTGATTCTGGACTAAAAATATTAGCGACTGTATTGCAAAAGTTCCAATCAGAGAATTTAAAATTAAATATGAAAAAGTGTACATTTTTGCAAAATAAAGTGACTTATCTAGGACATGAAATATCTCAAAATGGTATACAACCAGCGGAATCGAAATTAGCCGCGGTTTCGAAATTTCCGGTACCAAAAAATGTACACGAGATACGGCAGTTTATAGGTCTGTGCAGCTATTTTCGCAAGTTTATTCATAAATTTGCACAAATTGCTCGTCCATTAACAGAGCTTACAAAAAAATCCGTGTCATGGGCCTGGGAAAGTAAGCAAATGGGTAGCTTCGAAGAGTTAAAAAAGTGTTTGTGCTCTAAACCAGTGTTAGCATTGTACGATCCAGCATTGTCAATAGAAATACATACAGATGCTTGCAAAGTAGGTATTGCGGGAATATTGTTACAACTACAAACTGACGATACTTTACGACCTGTCATGTATTTTAGCCGTGTAACCTCTAAAGAGGAAAGTATATACCACAGATACGAACTCGAAACACTTGCAGTTGTAGAATCGTTACGAAAATTTCGGGTCTACATTGTAGGTAAACATATAAAAATCGTTACAGATTGTACAGCCGTGCGGGCCACCCTCACAAAACGTGATATTGTTCCACGAATTGCAAGGTGGTGGCTTCAAATTCAAGACTATGACCTAAGTGTAGATTATAGACCGGGTGAGCGTATGAAGCACGTTGACGCACTTAGCAGAAACCCAATTGACGCGGTAAACATAAATCGTCTTGAGGTTACTGATTGGTTTTACACTGTTCAGTCTCAGGATGATAAGCTTTGCAACATAATGGAACAGTTAAGAAGTGGTTCAGCAGGACAGGATATAAAAAATAATTATGTTATTTTAGATGATAGGTTATACCGAAAAACGCTTAACGGAAATCGTTTGGTAGTTCCCGGACCAGCTAGGTGGAAAATTGTTCAGATGCATCACGATGAGATAGGGCACGTTGGGTTGAAGCGTTGTATGGAATTGATTAAAAACGATTTTTGGTTTCCTAAAATGACGCGATTTATTCGGAAGTATGTAACGGCATGTTTACATTGTGCTTATGGAAAAGGTGAACATGGAAAAAAGGAAGGCATGCTACATTCGATTCCAAAACCTTCGGAACCTTTTCGAATGATTCATGTGGATCATTTAGGACCATTTTGTAAAACAAAGAAAGGTCATGAGTATATGTTGGTAATAACTGACGGATTTTCGAAATTTGTGATTGCGGAGCCTACTCGAACAGTCAATTCAGTTGAAACAATCAGAGTCTTAAAACGGATATTTAGTATGTTTGGATATCCAGATAGGATAGTAACTGATCACGGTAAGGCGTTCACTAGCAGGCATTTTAAAAAATTCGGTACAGACAAACAGTTTAAACACATATTGAACGCTATTGCGTGCCCACGGGCTAACGGACAAGTTGAGCGCACTAATCGTACCATTCTCAATGCTTTACGTGCTACTGACCCTAGCGAAGCCGCTAATAATTGGTCAAACTGCCTTCCGGATGTTATTTGGGGTATCAATAATACTCTAAATGACACGACTAGATACAAACCTTATGATTTGATGTTCTCGCGTAGTGGTAGGTCAGTGTGTGATGTGTCCATGCCTGGGCAAGCTACTGAGCCAACTCAATCAAAGCGTGCCAAGGCAAGTACACGCATTGAAAAGGCTAGCGCCAAAATGAAGTGTCATTTTGACAAGCGTCGCAAAGCCTGTAAAATTTATAATAAGGGTGATTTAGTTCTCTGGAGGCAGGCCCCCACCAGCAGTGCTTCCAAGGTTAACACTAAATTAGACGATGTTTATTCAGGACCCTACATTATAACCAGCGTCGTTGGCAATGATAGATATAGGATTAGAAGTATCAAAGGTTTGAGGGGATATAAAAGTTTCATGGGGCTAGTTTCCGCCGACTCTTTAAGACCTTATCGGAGTGTAGTTCCAGTATCTGACAGTGCCAGCAGCTCTGACGAGCAATTAGAGACTGAAGACCTTATTGATCTACTTGAGAGTTAATCGTTGTTTTGTCGTTCCCATTGCGGGAGCAATTGTTACAGAATGGCCGATTGTAACGCCACGTTATATGCCTGCCCTCAATTCGTGCCGCCAAGCCAAGGAAGCCAGCCAGCCAAGCCAAGCCAGCCAAGCCAAGCCAAGCCAGCCAAGCCAAGCAAGCCACGCCAGTCACATATTCAAAATACCGCCACAAATATATTTTACCAATAACAGCTTAGTTGTAGCTGTTGTGGCGTGACGTCATTTCCCCGTGCCTGATTGTGGTAGGGGGAAGCGTTTAAATAGGCCTGGAGCTCATTTTTGCAGACATTCTATACTGAGCACTAAGTTTAGCCAAAACTCTGTCCAAAGACTTATAATAAATAGTGTTGATTGTCTACAAGCATTATTATTCCTCTCTGTTTTAATATACAGACTTGGTAAAGTTAAAATATCAATTTCTTTAAAAAGATCCCTCAGAGATTCCCTAGGACCCATTTTATATATGGCTCGAATTGCACGCTTTTGTATAATAAAGATTGTCTCTATCTCAGCAGCAGTTCCCCACAGCAATACACCATACGACATAATACTGTGGAAGTACGCGAAATAAACTAGGCGAGCAGTAGCTACGTCTGTTAACTGTCTTATCCTAAGAACTGCATATGCAGCAGAACTAAGTCTTCCGGAGAGATCATGTATATGTGGATCCCATTGTAAAGTGGAATCCATTTTGATTCCCAGGAAGACTGTCGCTTTGTCAATAGGGAGTTTATCTGGGCCAAGCTTTATGTTTGGTTCAACATAAGGAACATTTGGTAAAGAAACCTCTAAACATTTCGTCTTTTTTGAATTTAGGTGAAGATTACTAGCGGCGAACCATTTACAAATCTTAGATAGTACATTATTTACATGCGTCAGTTCACTGTCTTTCCTATCTACTTTAAAAATCAGAGAGGTATCATCTGCGAATAAAACAATATCGCAGAAATCTTTGACCATGCAAGGCAGATCATTAATATATGTTAGAAATAGAAAAGGTCCCAAAATTGATCCCTGTGGTACTCCCATTTTTACCAATGACCCGGAAGAAGTATTGCCATTTATTCCAACCTTCTGTAACCTGTCTGACAGATATGACTCTATAAGATTCAGAGCTTTTCCACGAATACCATAATGGGAAAGTTTACGAATCAGAGTGCAGTGCTCTACACAGTCGAATGCCTTGGAAAGATCACAAAATACGCCAATAGCATCATGTGAACTCTCCCAGGCTTCCAGTATATGCGACATCAATTGAACACCTGCATCCGTTGTGGATTTGCTCTTGGTGAAACCAAACTGACCAGCACCAGCACCATGGAGGACTCAGCAAATGCAGTACTCGACAAGGTGGTTGAGTGGGGGGGAAATAATAAGTTAAACTTCGCAGCACACAAAACATACATGATGCTATTAACGAAGAAACTTAAATATGATCCTCCAAACATCTACATGTCGGGCTGCAAACTGAACCTAGTAGACGAGATCAAACTACTAGGCCTCATAATCGACCGAAAACTGAACTTCCTTCCACACATCAACGCAATTTGCAGGAAGGTAACCGGAATCTACAAACAACTGGCATGTGCAGCAAAAGTCACATGGGGCTTGAACAACGAAATAGTCAGAACCATCTACGTTGCAGTCATTGAGCCAATCGTGATGTACGCCTCTTGTGCATGGTACCAGGCGACAGAGCTTCAGATGATCCGTGATCGTCTGAACGCACTTCAAAGGGGCTTCGCACAAAAAATTTGTAAGGCGTATCGCACGGTCTCGCTCACTTCGGCATTAGCACTATCTGGAACACTGCCTCTGGATCTGAGAATCCAGGAAGCCGCAAGTCTATATATGGCGAAAAAAGGCCTGTCTCTAGACTACATTCCACCTGGAAGGACTTTGGAGCATAGGGTGTGCTACCAACATCAACCACACCCTTCCACACTTGAGTCAGCTCAGTACATGCTCCTAGAGGACACGAGTCTGGAAACCCTGAAATCCTACCAAATTACCGGTCCACACATCTACACGGACGGTAGCAAAATTGAGGGCAAAGTTGGTGCAGCCCTCACTTGGTGGGAGGAAGGAAAAGAATCGTTTTTCTCCACCTTCAGTCTAGATCCATCCTGCACAGTATTTCAGTCGGAACTATATGCGCTCATCAGGGCGGTTCAGTCAGCAAAATCCAGCGGGGTTAAAGTAGTCAACATTTTGAGCGACTCAAGATCTTCGCTTGACCTGCTGGAAAATCCCAAACTGACATACCCCCTGACGAAACAGATCAAAGAGTGCATACAAGAGCTGAGTGCGGAGGGACGACAGGTGCGACTTTTCTGGTTAAGGGCGCATGTAGGGACCGCGGGGAATGAGCGAGCCGATGAGCTGGCAAAGTCAGCGGCCTTACAGGCAAACCCAGATCCAGACTATGCAGAAGTTCCATTGTCCTACGTCAAGAGAAAGATCAGGGAAGAGACAGTCCGCAAATGGCAGGACAGGTACAGCTCTTGCAGCACAGGCAGCGTCACTAAATGGTTCTTACCGGATGTCAATAAGGCATACCGAATGGTTCGAACCATAAAGCTGACACCAACACAAGTGCAAGTCTTGACGGGACATGGTGGCATTGCCGAATACCTGCACCGGTTCAGACTATTAGAAAGCCCAGGTTGCGAATGCGATCCCAATGTAATAGAATCGGTATGGCACATAGTCCTGGAATGTCCTCGCTTTCTCGCTGCAAAACAAGACCTAGAAACCCAGACCAGCACTAGGCTCACTAAAGAAAGTCTGCAGTACATACTAGCAGACTCGGAGGGCAGGACATACTTCCTCGACTATGCTGAAAAAAATTTCAAAATTGCAGCAAAACGACACAGCACCCAAAGACAGACACAAACCCGTCCCACGGAACCCCTGCCCACACCCATCACGAGCATCACAATCCCGGGTCCTAGTACGAGGCAGACATCTCAAAGCAGAACTGAGTTAAATCAGCTTTTAGAATGCGGAGAGAGAGGCGAGCCTGGGATCAGGATCAGGGGGGTGGCGCTCTTTATGGATAACAACAAAGAGAGACTCGGCATCAGTTATTGCAACGCGCAAGCGAAAAACCGCGTTGCAATATCGCCCGGACTGACATCTCTGCTAAACGGAAGCACCACAAAGACCACCATGAAGCGAAAAAAATACAACGAGCTTTCGGAGACGAGGATAGCCGGCTGCCAGTGTCGACTAGTGCGATCGAAAAACAAAACGATCGTACTAGTCGACTGGGGCGGGCGGACACCCTTTTCTCTCGCAAATGAAGTGCTTGCCAAGCTCGGTGAGGCAGATGAAGGCGCTGCTGGAACACCTCGCATCATCAGCGTAGACGCGATGGTAATCGAGTACTCGAGAGGCGAAGTAACGGATCACATCGGGTGCATAAAAGCCTCAGCGCGTCACACCATAGTGGCGTACGAGGACAGAGGGGAAGATCTCAGTTACCTCAAAGTACCCACCGTGTCTGCAACCACAAACAACACAAGCCTCCAATCGTGCTCGAGTACACAAACAGGATCACAGCGACTTCAAGAGAAAATCGATACCAAAAAAACCGAAGCGAGGCAGAAGCTCAGTGCGGAAGAAAAGAGAAGCCGAGTCGGTCGGTCATTCATGGACCTCGTCAGCGCAGCCATGCACGGCATAAAGGACAAGATATCCAGAACGGCGGAACGACAATCAGCCGCCGTTCTGGCTTTCACAAAAACCTCCAAAAAGCACCCCGACCACCCGCAGACCAAAAGGACGAGAGCTGACAAGGGGCAAGTCAGCCCGCCCGTCCTCGTTCCGGTAACGAAGCCAACCGATCACGCATTCAATGCATTCCTCGAATTTCTAGCGATAGAAAAAGCAACGAGAGAGTTGAACCTAATTACTTGCAAGAACATCCTGCAGGCCTATCTCTGGGAAAACGAGGGATTATTGAGTGTGAGACTAGCGGAAGCGGAAGCAGCCATATACGACAATGAGAGATCCCATATCATTAAGGGAAACATGTCGGGTCGATATATGGCTGCATTCAGCTCCACGGCGGGCTTTGTTACCCTGAACGAGGACGAGACACAACGGACTGGCAAACTCATCTTCGTCACACCACCAGACGACCCCCTTGTGGTCACAGCCCGATGCACAAAGATAATGCTGCAGGAGAAAATCATCGAGATGGCAAACACCATCTCGGGAGGCTCCGACCCAGCGGCAGCATGGGCGCACTGGACGTTGCCAAAAATCACATGGATAAATGGAGTTCCCGGATGCGGCAAAACAACTTGGTTGGTTGGCAACTTCGATGCTGACAAGGATATCATAATAACCACCACAACCGAAGCAGCTAAAGACCTAAGAGACAAGGTAGCGCACCGCATAGGCGATGGAGTAAAATCCAAAGTGCGCACCTTGGCCTCCGTATTGGTGAATGGGTTCATGGAGCGCAGAGAAAGTCGTCTTCTCATAGACGAAGCTCACATGAACCACTTCGGAGCCATCATAATGGCTGCTTGGTTACTGGATGCTAAAGATGTCGTCATCATCGGAGATGTCAACCAGCTGCCGTATATTGAAAGAGAAAACCTCTTCAATATACGGTACAGCAATCCCAATATACTGGCATCCATCGGCCAAGAGTTGTTTTGCACGCACCGAAATCCCATGGATGTGGCATACGTCCTACGCGAAGTGTACCCGGGCATCTACTCCTCCAGTTCTCGTGTTCACTCCCTGAAGCTTCAACAGTACACAGGTGCCTTAATACCAAAAGACCTCCCAAGCACTATACTTGACGCTGACTCAGGAAGAGAAATCCTCCCTGATCAGTAAAGGGTATGGGTGTGGCCCAGGGTCTCGCACTTTGTCCGTACATGAGGCACAGGGACTGACATACGAGTCTGTCATTGTCATCCAGAGGAGAGACAAAGTGACCAAGCTAAGGGACAGCGTTCCGCATGCGGTTGTGGCATTGTCACGACACAAAAAAAAGCTGCACCTACTACACCGATGACAGCTCAGACGCCATCGGTGATTTTGTGCGGCGGGCGGTGAAAGCGACGGAAGAGGATATAACCAATAACAACCTTAAAATGGCAATAAAAGATCGCAACGAAGAGGTCGTGGAGGAAATGTTAAAGAGAAAGAGGCACCCGGAGTCAGTGGCAGGTCCATCCGGGACAAATTGACTGTATAGATTATAGAATAAATTCATTTTGAAATTATGTGTGTACATTTTAGAATAAAATAGGATTAAGCATGTAACTAACAAAACCTAGAATTAATTTATATATGGACTCACTTAGTTTTTAAGATCTAACACCTTTTACACTAACTTACATCTAAGTTTAAAAAAGGCAATGATGTATGGAGAATGTAACTTGTAAAATAGGAAAATGCATGTGTACAATCAAAAAAGAGTACGGACCAAGAGTCTGTAGTGCGTAGCATAATTATAATAAAAACAAAAAAATAAAAAAAACAAACTGATTCTCATTTAATAAATTATGCTTGTTTTTTATTCTTGTCAACTACTTCTTTTCCTTATTCTTCATGTTAACCTTGTTTCTTTCGATTTCACTTGACTCAATACTGGTCCACCTGGTGTCCATGTTCTGATTGGTTGTCTATACAACACAAAAACCCGCATCACTTTACGATAACGGAAAGTTATTCATAACCACAGTCATAACGTCAAATTAAAATAAAAAACCTTTCGCTCGATACATTTTGCCAAGCACACACTTACCGATGCAAACTTGCGTAATAAATCATCTCGTAACTACTTTTAAACTACTATAATAAAAAAATTAAATAATTTAGGTATAAAGATTACATGTAAAAAAATCATGTCAAAAGAGTGTTTCTTCTAAAGCAGTAGGTGGAATTGTTTTTGAAAAAAAAAACTCTCCAATACATTTTTAACACCAAGATTCTTGAGAAAAATAGCGTTGTTTTTATATTGTAACTTCTTTTAAAATATTTGGCCTAAAAACCTGTAATAATTCATGGGTAAAGAACAATAGTATTATATAATCACAATAAAAGAAGAACCAAAGTTGTAGGAAAATAGGTCGAGGAAAAACAAATTGCAATGAAACTACTGTTTATCGCCATTACATATACGCCATCATACATTGGGTGGACAAAAAAAAAGGTTTATTTTATTTATTTTCCGTAAAGTGTATATGATGAGGATTGCATTTTTGCATTGGTACCAAGAAGTTGATATGCTGGCTGGAGATTGCATCAAATAAACTGGATTTAAAAACAAAAATCTCAAAATCCATAAATATACATATTGCTTTTCCGGTACATTATTTTTCTCTATGATATCGCTGTTTGGTTTACTCAAACTAATTAGATGAAAATGGTATTGGTGATATGAGGTTGATATGTTTAGGTAATGGCAAACAACTTAGTTCCACTGAGCAAGTAATATTTTACTTAGTACTAATAAAAAAAACAGCCAAGCGCGAGTGGGACTCGCACACGAAGGGTACCATTATCTGTAACCTAATCTTGCAAGTTACAGACACTTTTCCCAGTGTCCGATTGAGCTGGGTAGGTACGGCGAAAACGTCTTTTATTGTATGGGAGCCCCTTAATTATTTATTTTATTTAAATTAATTATATGTAAAAAGAACATAAAACTAAATATTCTGTAAATAGTTACAGCGCCTACCTGTCACCGTTATTAGTATCAAGCAAGAAACGGTAAAAAAAAACAAGTTTGTTGTATGGAAAGCCCCCCTTAAATAATCATACTTATTTTATTTTAAGTATTTGTGGTTCTAGCGGTAATAGAAATACATCATCTGTGTAAGTTTCAACTGTCTAGCTATCACCGTTCTTGAGATATACAGCCGGTTTCTAAAACGCAAATTAGTGATAAATTACCTTAAATGCTTGTTAATCCATTGTCAAATGCAAATTGGGTTGCTGAAAACTTCATGTGACTGTTTGTCAACACTGATGTCAAATCTCCGATTAAACGCCAATTAATTCAATTTTGGGTTTCCGAAAAGCCTTTTTTGTATGTTAACGGTTTGTCAAAGTGAATTGTGCTAATTGCCCAAAATCGACCAATTATTCTAAGATTACGTCTTGAAATCGTAAAGATATATAAAATATGGCTTTTAAAATGGTTTTAGGAGTAGCTACCTAAATATTTCCGCTAATAACTGATACGATAGTACAAGTACATAATTATACCAAATATATTTACTACACATATTACTACTACGTAAATATGCTACGACGTGATTTTTTAGTGTTGCTGCTCATTAAGTTTATCATCATTACCACATCAACCGGAAAGTCCAACATTGAACAAGGTCTCCCACATTAGGGGATTTGCAATCCCCACGTTTGTCTGGAGTCTCTTGAGGATCTCAGTAGAAGTTGTCAGCTCTATAGAAGGCGATGCTGGTATTTTTCCTTAGTCGCCTCTTACGATATCCACGGGAAAAATTGTGGGGGGTAACATTCTAACCCTGCACCCCACAGGACTGCTCAATACGGTGCTATAACCTCCTGACGGCCTTATTATACAAACCGCAGCTGTATATACTACCAACGAAAGAATTCGCATGAAAGGTTACGGATGACCGCCTTCCAGACCTCAACAATCTTTGTGGAAGCACCTTTTGGTTAAGAAGGGCGTTAAGATATGGTTTAAAATTTTGTTGTGCGTCTGATATGCAGCAATAACCGGATGTGAGCAGTGTATTCTTTTGTATTGCTGCGCTGGAGATCCATGGTTAGAATCTCAAACCACATCACAAAAGAATGGACTTACATTTCGCCGCATGGTGCAGGTGCATGGCGGGAGTTTTTAGAATCCGTTATTTGTTGGCCCTTATACAGAAAATCTGTCACCAAGCATCTAATGGTGTGTTACGAAGGCTGTTCTTGATGAAAAACCTATTCTAGGTTAAACCTGTTTAGATTTTTCGAGTACATCATCATAAGTCATCAATCACTTACCATCAGTACATATATTTTTTTTTTAGGCCTGTTAGTTTAGCCTTTGACCACTATCTCACCTGATGGTAAGTGATGATGTGGTCGAAGATGTTAGGCTAACTTAGAATTACTGGCTCTCAAAGACAGCTGCCGGAAACTAAGGAACCAATGTTTGTTAAGTTTTATAATATCACCAAAAGAATAACTTCTCTTGACAAGTTCCTTATAGTGTGTTATATTTTTCTATGCAAAAATTGTTATCTATTTAATATATATTTGTTGAGAACTCTACTCATTTTCAATTCCACTGTAGTTCTGCTAGAAATCAACATATTCCTTTAAGAGGTTCTGGTTCCCAGAGAAAAATAAGAAGAGAGGGTCCACAAAATGGATTTCAATACCAAAATAGATATAGGAAATTTGCAAAGCAAACAAAATTGGTCAACATGGAAGTATAAGGTGACCATAATGCTGGCAGGCACAGAAGGTGCCACAGAAGCAGTAGAAGGTAAGCTCCAGAAGCCAATTCTTGTCGAAGGAGCAGGTGACGCCGAAATCAGCAAAGCGACAAAGCGATGGCTAGTTATAGGAAGGCTGAAACAGGTGCTTTGCTCATGCTTACTACAAATATGTCTGAAGACACACTAAAGAAGGTGATGAGTTACAAAACTGCACGAGAAGTCTGGTTGGAGTTACATAGACTATTTGATGGACAAGCGGATGACAGAGCTTATAATTTATGTCTACAATTTTTCGGACTGAAACACGACAAGGTAGATGACATTCCCACACATATTTCAAAACTTAAAAATATATGGAATGACCTAAAGGTTGAAGTTTCTAAAATTGACGTAACAGCTAAGCTTCCGGAGATGTTTCTGATTTGTAAAGTCTTAGACACGCTGGATGACAGGTTCTTCAACTTCAAGTCAAGCTGGCTGATGCTAAAGCAGACTGAAAGAACCATAGACAGTTTAACAAACCCCCTTGTACATTTGAGAGAGATTTCAGAAGTCAAGAGAGCACTAAACAGGAGGCACTAGTGACTACATTCATATTTTTAAGGTTGAGAGCACAGACGCCATCTTGATTTGATGACAACGCGGGCGTCAGGGTCTTATTTCTCCGACAGTGTACGAGTACTACTACACGACACGTTTCCGATTGTTTATTGATATTATCGTTTAATTTATTTTTTTGACTGTTAATTTGGTGTGGTTGACTGTTTAATATGTTTTTAGTGATTGTTATATTTGTTTTTGTTACCCTTTACGATGATAACGATGAGTCTGACTCAGTTGGCCATCAGGACATGAACATCGAAGAGCTAAGCGATTCAAATTATGATACCTAAGTACAAAATATTGCTAACAAATAAAATCAGTTCCAAATATTTCTGTGTTTGCTGTACCTACAATCACCTACAACTTCGTTTACCCACGTATGACTACTTTTTTTTTTACACGACTGCCCACATAAATGTGTGTTAAGTTTTCAGGTTTTAGGTATGTATGTATGCTTGTGAGTTTCTTTATGTTACCATAAATTCTAAACGGCTCAACCAATTTTAATGTACGAGATACCGTTAGATTTATCTTGATAGCTCAAGTGACACCATGTACATAAAATAATAAAAAACAAACTGGTGGATTTTAGACGCCATACAGTGAGAAAAAGTATTTATTTTTCTTCCAAAGACATCGCGTTGGGTATCAGAATGAAGGGCTATAAAAAAGGATTCCATAAATATATTAACTTTTAATTTCAATGGATCGGTAAAACGCTTAACGAAAATAAATTATTTGCAGTCGGGTTTTTATTTTCTTTATTAATTTATAGATGTTATATCATCTTTTTTGCACACTGTACCAATTTCTAGTTTTGACGTCACAACATGGCGCTAGGCCGATCATCTGGAACATCGAGCGGTGCGTCAGCAAGGTGACATGCAATGACAACTGCCCGGAACATCGAGGTTGTACGAACAACCACGAAGGAAAAACTTTTTTTTCTCTGCATCATTCTTCTTATGTTGCACTTTTTGCACGCATCGCATTATACCTAATATAATATATTGGCTACTATGCTATCCCCAGTACCGTTTCAAAAGAACTCTTAATTTCATTGTTCCTGCATTTAGACGTAGGTATTTATCAAGATATTGTAGTTTCTGGGGCACCTGGAGGAACGACGATCGCGCTTCAGGGTATTTTCTGGCCTTCAGTTTACCCGTAGCTTTTATTTGATGTGAACTAGCTCATTCCTTAAGTTTCCATCTCCAATCCCACCACTATTGCATTTTACAATTACATATAATTTATTAAAACAGTTATTTTAAACGGAATCACAACTGACTACCATTCACTTCACAGATCATAATCCGCATCCAGTTTTGCATCGGGTAACATTACAAAAAAATTTCAAGGGTATATTCCATTACAGTTTTGCATCGGGTAACATTACAAAAAAATTTCAAGGGTATATTCCATTAGTCGCTAAGAACGTTATTTTCGATAATTTTGATCACAATCTGCGTCTATGGTTGTGATCACGTGATCGTTTGTAACTGTCATCCCCGTTCCATTGATCAAAATTATCGAAAATAACGTTCTTAGCGACTAATGGAACATACCCTTAGTACCAGTGTCGATATTTGAGAAACAACTGGGTCTCGCTCCGAACCTTGGAGTAAGATAAAACAACTACACTCTGAGGCTCGGAACGGAAGCCATCTAAAGAAGAAGAAGAAGTGATTGTATTTTTTTTATTATCTATCCGTGATCTATCCCGTGCAGTGATGCCAGATGGGGGGAATTCTCTGCAAATTCGGGGGGTTTTTCGGCTTTAGGGGGGAGATACGGGGGGAACGGTTATTTGGGGGGATATATGAAAATATGTATCAAACAGATAAAAACGAAAGTGAATGTCAAAATAATTGTTTACAGATGGTCGAAGCCATGGGAGAGCTTCTAGTTTGAATAAGAAAAAATACTGTTTATTTTTGCTTTTTTATTTCTCCCATAAAATAAGTAAAACTGTTTCAGGGGTTTTATTTTTAAAAAGTTGTTTTTCAGGGGGATTTCGAAAAATGTTGGGGGGAATTTCACGTGGTCATCTGGCAACACTGATCCCGTGTCTCGTCTGTGTATAATTATTTTGTAAAGAAAAATTTAATTATTATCTTAAAATATTACTTGATTCAGTGTTAGTAATCTTTGGTGTAATATCCATAAAGAAAATTAATGCACACGGGTTACCAAAGAACTCAAATAATTTTAAACAGTTTAAAACGTAGTAATTTTAAACTCATTGGAATAATTTATTTAAAAAACGTATAATTAGTGTTTACGTACGTCGTTTTTCCTCGCTTGTCGTATTCTGTGAGAAGTTTTTGAGAAAATGTCTAGTGCTGATAGAATTGATTTTGAAATGGAAGTGGAAGTGGAAAGCGCTTCTTCTGGGCCAGCAGTTGATGCGCCTAATCCGGCTTCACCAGCTGCACCAACCGTCGGCGGAGTAAACAAAAGCGTGGTGGTTACTACGGCTACTGCGGGTTCTGTTACGGTGTCCCTTCATCCGCTAGTCATAATGAATGTTTCGGAACATTGGACACGCTTACGAGCACAAGAAGGATCGCCACAGACTGGTGAGTACTGGTAGGTAGAGTAAGTACCTAGGTTGTGAGCTACCCAATACATTCTTTGATATTGTTCCACGAAAATGTTTGCACCACTTTTTATCGGCTTACTTCTATGTTTATTAGAGTTAGGTTGTTTTGATAGATATTATAGATAGAAATTTCCCGCTTATCTCTCAACAATTGTAATTTTAGAGATGCAAACTAGGCAAAAATAAAGGTTAAGTATTATAATCATCATAAAATACCATAAATACATTACAAATATTCTTTATTGAACAACAATTTTAACTACTAACCCATTGGCATCGGCGATAATGATAACATTAGAATTTCATTCATAACCAGGACATAGTGGTCCTGACGATGCCAACTTATAACATATCATACAGACACATAAACAAATGGTTATACCATGGGCGGTACAAATAAATACATATACAAATATAACCATCAACAACTTAATTTTATTAATTACTATACATTTAATGAAAATGTTAATCAGGGGAGAAAAGGCAAAGGATTAAAGGTAACTTAGATTATAAGGTTGGGGGATATCTGTCTGAGGGATGCACATAGAATCTACAGCACATCAAGGAATTGAAAAAAAGGGATCTGCAGTGCCCTTGTCAAGGAAGCACCCCTATTTAAAATATAAATATATTGTATTTTAAAAATATTGCAATAACTGGTGAAAAGGAGCGGAATATGCAAATGCATATGCAATCTGTTAACTTCTCTATTTATTCCAATGTGTGTGAGGAGAGTGCAGATGAGTCTGATATCACAGTAAAATCACTGCACATGCACATTTAAATAATTACATATAGTGGTGAGGTATGTGTCTTTACGCTAAAACATACTCCACCTAGTATATTTCTATACTCAAAGAATCTAAAACGCATAGTACTTATAGAACTTACTGTGCTGTGGGAAACAAACATACCTAAAGACCACACAATAAAAACTAACAAATGAATTAATCAAAAACGGTTATGTGGTTAATTTATATGCTGTAGAAGTTGGAGCAAGGGGTATACCAGCAAAATCCCTATACAACCTACTAAAAGACCTTGGCCTGTCAAGAACAACCGTAACTTCCATCCTAGAATGTGTATCCAAGGCGGCATTAGTAGGATCTTACCAAATTTGGTTGGGCAGGGGAGGAGGCTCGAGCGGTGAAAGGGAGCATTGATGCATCATAAAGGGGCCCCTTTACCTTACTCACTGGGTTGCAAGTCCCAGGCACCTTGACTGGAGCCTCTTCCTCTGCAACGCTATGGACCCGGCACCCGCACGGTGAATCCATGGAATGCTAAGTAAATTCGTCTCATTTTTTTGGCTTGCAAAATTAATAATATTTTAACAAGATCAATTGTAGTGCTAATACATTTGAATTTAATGTAACATGTTTGTTTTCCAGTTGTTGGAGCTGTTATTGGCAAACAAAAAGGCAGAAATATTGAAGTGATGAACTCATTTGAATTAGTATTCAGTGTAATAGATGGAGACGTTATAATAGATCGAGATTATTACAATTTGAAGGAAGAACAATGTAAGCATTAACATTATCCTTTATATAGTTGTGTAGTTATAATTGCACAATATTAATCACTTGGCTTGCAGGTACGAGTATATATTTGTGAATCTACTAAATCTTCATATAGCGGTATACAAATTTAGATTTTAGTATGAACAGAATGGGGAGTACCTTTAGAGAACTCCTAAAGAGTTGTTTGTAGAAGTACAACGCAAGTTGAACTATAGGTGTAGCTCCATCCCAATATGATGGTAAAATAAAGAACAAGAGGAAAAATAGGAGTTATGAGTCATTATCATGTTAGCTCAGTCGGTTATAGCATGGTGGTAGGGCATTTTGCGAATGCCCGCCTGGCTATCTCAAGTAGAAAATCTGTCGCCAAGCACTTAACGGTGTGTTCCGGTAGATGTCCTTGACAGTCAGTAATTCTAGGTTAGTCTGAACAACATCTTCGACCACATCATCACTTACCATCAGGCGAGATAGTGGTCAAAGGATAACCTAACAGGCACAAAAAAATAATAAAAACCTTGCAAGAGGATGGCTAAGTAGCACTTTGCAGGATCAGTACTGTTACTCAGTAATGCCCATTTATTTAATTAAAATTAATATTAAATACATCCATTGTCCTCTAGCCCTTCTGACCAGATGAAAAATTTATAAATGAAGAAACAATGAATCCCACTTATTTACAGACTATTTATGCTTAAACAATTTTAAGTTTCTAAGTCAATACTGTACTGCAAAATCTATCATCAACATGATTGGTGGCATGCACTTTTCCCTCAGTCAACTATTTCAATATGCAAAAGAAGGATAGAGAATAGTTCTTATATTACAAAACTAGAAATTTATGAGAGGAAAAATTATATTTATGTGCAGGATTCGAACCCGCGCCATCCACCCCTATAGCCCTATAGCAGTTCTTACATTTGAAGCCCGGACTTGTGAAAATAGAGAAATAGTTTTGAAAAAGTGTACACCTTTAAGAGACCTGGGAGTATTCCTTAGTAGTTATTTGATATTAATTTCTTTTTGATACCTATAATCGTTTCTTTTGACAAAGTTCGTTTTTCGCTTTTGAGGTGTGTACACTACCCTAAAAATTACGCCTAAGTTATTTATTTCAGTCAAACAAGTATTTTCTGATATGGACTTCTTGGGATGGTATACAACTGGGGACACTCCTACAGAAAAAGACATAGCCGTGCACCGACAGATTTGTGACATTAATGAGTGCCCTGTTATGCTCATGCTCAATCCGGCGGGCCGTAACGGCGATGTAAGTTGCATAGAAATCATACTTCTAAATCAGATTTACACTAAAATCTTTACATACATAACATACATAAAAATCATTTATTGACAATTAAAATGTGTACAAGGTTAATTTTGAAGCCTCTGGTCCTCGACGTAGCTTAAAACTGTGTTTCGAAGACCAGATCCTTCTCCAATGTAGGACTATATTTAACATAAATTATGCCATTATACAATGATTTTGATTTTTTTCATATAAACTTTTATGGATGTTTTGTATGTATGTGGATGTGGATTTGTGTGGGGTGTTATGTGGGTGTGGTGTGTTATGTGAGTGCATTGTGTTATGTGAGTGTGGAGTGTTGTGTATATGTGAGTGTGGTGTGTTGTGTGTAAGTATGGTGAGTTATTATCGTTTAAAGATTATCTAGTATACCTTCCACATCATCATAGTCCAGTTGAGTGAGCCATGTGAGTATTACTTTTTTAATATTATTATTAGAGTATTTTATTATGGTACATTTGCGATTTAGTTTATTCAGCTTATTGTACAGGTGAGGTGCTATATAATCAAAGTGTCTCTGAGCAAATTTACTGCGGGCGAAAGGCACTGGACAACGCTCGACGCGTTTATTTGATGTAGGTAAATGTGGCACTATATTTGCGTGGTACCGTCTTAGCACTTGATAGATATAAAGTTTTCTAACTGATAGGACATGTGTTTTGCTGTACACCTCTGTGGTAGGATGTCTGCAGGGTAAGTACATAAGAACTTTTAAAACGGCTCTTTGAGCTCGTTCAACATTTATAAAGTATGTTTTGGTAGCAAATCCCCAGACACAGATGCAGTTACTTATAATGCTTTCACAGAGTGCTTTGTATGTTTGAATAAGTAATTTAAAGTTAGCAACTGCTCTTAAGTTTTTAAAGATATAAATAAGTTTACTTGACTTCTTATATTATGGCCACAATAGATGGACAGTAGTTTGACTTGGCCGGCGTCTTAATTCAATGACAAATGACGGTCTGAGTGCTAGGGTCGCTAGCTTTTGCGCTGACGACTTCCTCATGATGATATTGGTTCCATTCTAGCTATGAATGCCACGGGAATCATTTAATTTTAAATTTACCTAGTGATTATTTTATATAATTTATATATTCGTGTAATAGTATTAATGTACACTCGCCTGCAATAACATGTATACACTTCGAAATTTCTAATGTCAGTAAATTCTTAATTATCGAAGTAAACATAAACATTTGTAAATAAAAAACGTCAAATAAATCTTTAATTTTAAGGTACTTCTGTGTGCATAGAGAGAAACAGAAATCTGTGCCACAATTTTGATACTTACTATTGTGTATACTTCTTATTGCAGGCGACTGTACCTACACATCACTGTAGTAGAGCGTTTTCTTAGAGTAGGTATAATTGTGTAGGAAGTTTTACGCTAAGTAAATAAATGCATGTTATATACGTGTTTAAGTATTAAAATTAATAAATATCAAAATGAATACTTCGATGTAATTTATGTTCCTTGAATTTGCTAAAGCAGGTGTTATATGTATTAGTACTAGAAGTGGAAGAATATTTCCGCCTATTACTATATGTTCGAAATTCTCTCTTATGGAATGTTATTATTAAATATATCTCATGCCTATGAAGAGTTTTAACAAATAATGTTTTATAACCGTATGCGTGCTTTACTGCAATATTAGGTACATAATGATAAGACTGCGAAGCGAAGAAAGTTAGTTGTTCCAATCGAGTCTACGACATAGTAAGCTCGAGGCTAGCTTTTATGCCCGAAGTAATATCTGAGCGAGGGTTGAGCCGAGATTGACATAATATAGCACAAGTGTTGCACGACTATTTTTAATATATTTATGGATAGGTTAAAATAATTATTTTCCATGTAATCTACATACATAGGAATTAATTAACTCGGCTTCACCTAATCTGATAAACCCACATTCATGCTATAATACCCCTTATTATACAACAGTTGCTTAAAAAACTATTGTAAACCTGTAATTATTAATTAAATATGTTTATCTTTTATGGGCTGTTGCAATGCAAAACCCTTTAAAAACAAAGCCAGACTCGCACTTTTGAACTGAATTTAAAAGTCCTGGTTATTAATATTTAAGTAACTTTATATATAACTGTTAAATTGGAAATATTTATTTCAGCAACTACCAGTAGTGTTATACGAGTCAGTTATAGATGTAGTAAATGGTCGTGCCACAATGCTACTGGCACCTTTGACATACACTCTGGCAGCAGAAGAAGCTGAGAGAATTGGTGTTGACCATGTTGCAAGGGTATCTTCCGGAGAAGGAGCTTTAAACAGCTTAGGTATGTGGTAACAATGATTATTATCATATGTTATATATATGCTAAGACCTATATTGTTATTCTTTTTATTCCACTTGTTTTAAATGTTTCAATGAGTTTAGTACTGTTAGCAATAAAAGTAACTGCATTTAAAAAAAAATATATTTATCTGGTTTAATGTACATTATAAACCTACTTGCAGTTATGTTTTTTTTTTGTATAAGCTAATTATTGACCACAATCTCACCCGATGGTGAGTGATGATCTGGTTGAAGATGTTGTTCAGGCTAACCTAGAATTACTGGCTCTCTGTGACAATTGTCAAAACACCGTTACGTGTTTGGCGACAGATTTTCTACTTGAGAGTGGTAGATGGCCAGGCGGGCATTCGCAAAATGCCCTACAACAATGCAATAAAAAATATATCTTAAAGTGTGGGTTTTCTTTCATAATTATAACTTTTTTAATTCACTAATGCTTAGCTTAACGTTTCTTTGCTAGCTGTACCTTTATTTTCTCTTCATGAACCTGTATATGAATGTAATTTACCTACTATTAGTCTATTCAGTGTGAATAAAATTTCAATCAATTTATAATTACTAAGTTTAAGAAAATAACCTTAAATACAGATACTTGTTTCATTTATTAAGAGGTAGTTGCAAGTTGACTATCATTTTGTCGCAGATTATCACCATCAGAACATTGTAAGGTTTAAATCACTGTCACATTTAATTTTTTTGTTATGTATAGTGGCAGAGCACCTGACAGCACAAAGATCGGCTATCAAAATGCTGGTCTCTCGTGTACGTGCAGTGTTGGCCACAGTGCGCGCCATTCGAGACGGCACGCTTCCCCCGCGACCCGCGTTACTTCGGGAAGCGCGCGCATTGTCCAACAGGCTGCCGTTGCTCACTTCACAGCAGTTTAGGACGCATTTCTACAACGTAAGTTTTTAGTTTACTTGTACACATCAGCCGTCGAAATGCGGGTGTATCGCAATTGTGCAGTGTTGGCTACTGTGCTGTTCGACGCGGCACACTACCCCCGAAACCCGCGTTAGTGCATGATGCGCGCTCCTTGCCCAACAAGCTGCCGTTAGTTATTAGTTTACCTAAAATAAACTCATAACTACGTGTCAATTATAGTAAGTTCATTGTTAACATTAATTGAGTACATTGTGCAACATTAATTGAGTACATTGTTGTTAATGTGATTTTTAGAGACTAGGCAAGCGGCCAATCTGATTTTAAGTGGACTAACGTCTGCCTATAACAGATGGATTTCGTTACAAATGATGAATTGCATTGCGCCTGTCACCCAGGGACGTTAAGTCTCATGTGCCTGTAATTTTGTTGCCTCTCAAGGATTGCTATCGGAATAAAATGTATAGGTAAAAATGTTTAAGTGCTTGGCGACAGATTTTCTACTTTAGGGTGGGAGCTAGCCAGACGACCATTCGCAAAATGCCCTTACACCATGCGCTGAAGCTCTAGCGGCGGTGGTGATCGAACCATGTGGCGTGGCAGCCCATAGCTATTACCCCTCTGCCATCATTGCTTCTAATAATAATTGACCATAGGGTGTCGTGGGACTGTACTGTATCAGCCGGATTGTCCACTGCTGAACACGGCCTCCCCCCATTAGGGGGGGGGGGGGGAGTTGCCATAATCCCCACGCTAGGCAGACGTCTTGGGGATCCCAGATTAAGATATCAGTTCCTCAGAAGACGCTGCTGCCCACCTTCCATTATTTTACCTCTAGTCGCCTCTTACGACACCCATAGGTAGAAAATGAGTGACATTCTAACCCGGCACTCCACGGGTCGTGGGTTGCTACTATTATAAAAGACAAAGTAACTATGTCTATCTATCTGTCTGCCTGCGTGTTTGTTTGTGGGCTTGTTAGGGCTAAAAGGCAAGTATCAGAGTGACGCCATAGAGGAGTCTAGCTGATCCGAAGTTGGAAGGCGCCAGCTTCTCATTCTAAGATGCAGATATTCCTATCACCATTTGTATGGTTATTTTATGAAGTACGAGTATATTGACGTATGTATATTTTTCAGCAATGTAACGACGTGGCACTCATGACTTACCTCGGCACGATAACCAAAGGCTGCAACGCGATCAATCAGCTGGTGAACAGATTCAACGTGCTATACGACCGGCAGGGCATGGGCCGCCGCATGCGAGGTCTCTTCTTTTAAGCCCGGAGGATAGTTGTAATACCTAGAATATGTGGTACGTCGAAATGTATTTCCACATTGTAGAAACATTAAATTGTATACCTTATTAATAGTTTCATCGGCATATTGTTTGTTAATTACATGCCCCCGCCACGCCATGCGCTGTTGAATCATCTATGATTGAACTTGCAGCTGCTTCAGTTCTTTTTTTGTATGTTATAGTAATAAAACACACTAGTCTGGAGATGGTAAACGTCATCCCTGTCCAATACAATTGCAGTGTCACCAAGATGTTCTTATATCTCATTTGCTCAATAACTTAATTTGCTTCATTGAGCTTGACGCCTCAACACAATAGTAATTGCATACCACTGCTTTGAGACAGAATATCTGATACTGCGGTACCTACCAAGACGGAATATCTGATACTGCGGTACCTACCAAGGCAGAATATCTGATACTGCGGTACCTACCAAAGCGGAATATCTGATACTGCGGTACCTACCAAAGCGGAATATCTGATACTGCGGTACCTACCAAGGCGGAATATCTGATAATGTGGTACCTACTAAGGTGGAATATCTGATACTGCGGTACCTACCAAGTCGGAATATCTGATACTGCGGTACCTACCAAGTCGGAATATCTGATACTGCGGTACCTACCAAGGCGGAATATCTGATAATGTGGTACCTACTAAGGTGGAATATCTGATACTGCGGTACCTACCAAGTCGGAATATCTGATACTGCGGTACCTACCAAGTCGGAATATCTGATACTGCGGTACCTACCAAGGCGGAATATCTGATAATGTGGTACCTACTAAGGTGGAATATCTGATACTGCGGTACCTACCAAGACGGAATATCTGATACTGCGGTTCCTACCAAGACGGAATATCTGATACTGCGGTACCTACCAAGGCGGAATATCTGATAATGTGGTACCTACTAAGGTGGAATATCTGATACTGCGGTACCTACCAAGTCGGAATATCTGATACTGCGGTACCTACCAAGTCGGAATATCTGATACTGCGGTACCTACCAAGGCGGAATATCTGATAATGTGGTACCTACTAAGGTGGAATATCTGATACTGCGGTACCTACCAAGTCGGAATATCTGATACTGCGGTTCCTACCAAGACGGAATATCTGATACTGCGGTACCTACCAAGGCGGAATATCTGATAATGTGGTACCTACTAAGGTGGAATATCTAATACTGCGGTACCTACCGAGACGGAATATCTGATACTGCGGTACCTACCAAGGCGGAATATCTGATAATGTGGTACCTACTAAGGTGGAATATCTAATACTGCGGTACCTACCGAGACGGAATATCTGATACTGCGGTACCTACCAAGGCGGAATATCTGATAATGTGGTACCTACTAAGGTGGAATATCTAATACTGCGGTACCTACCGAGACGGAATATCTGATACTGCGGTACCTACCAAGGCGGAATATCTGATACTGCGGTATCTACCAAGGCGGAATATCTGATACTGCGGTACCTACCAAGTCGGAATATCTGATACAGCGGTACCTACCATGACTGAATATCTGATACTGCGGTACCTACCAAGACTGAATATCTGATACTGAGAGGTACCACCTGTTAGGTTCAGTGTGTTGCGTCGTGAATGTCTTGATACGGTTACGTGGTCGTACCATCGTACTCTTTCTACTGTAAGTAAGAAGCAATCACAACAATAATTCATACATAAAATTTACAATACTATTGTTTTATATTTGTCAGTCTGATTTGTAATGTTTTCATAACTGCGAAAAAGGAATATGTGTATTAATTCTATATATTTGGAGACAGGTGGACATATGAAGTCTGTGGTCCTTGTGATAAAAAATTAAATAAAACAAAAATCCATGACGCAATAATTTTATTTCGCATCCCTCCGTCAGACATGTTTTTATTCAAATTAACAAACTTTGGACACGTAGAGATTCATACTATGGAAGACTCAGTCGCGAAGTCGTTACAACTGAAAACTGCAAATGAAGTGTCGCTCAGAAATGTAGAAATACTTCGGATCGTACAAAATAAAATCGTAATCGTACGTAAAACCGTGGAATTTAATTTTGTAATTTATAATAAAATTAAAGAATTTAGTTTCATAATCTCTATCAAAATAATCTAGTGCAAAAATTATAACCGTGTTTCCAATTTTATTATTCGTGTCGTCGTTTTCTATACCGATATTATCGATATAAAAATATGAATTGTGAAACAGATTTACCAATAATATTAAATTTATTAAGCAATACATATAAAAACAAAATACGGGTAACACATATAGTAACTACTGTATTTACAATTCTACTAAAGCTGCTAACTTCATTATGATTTGAGACAGTAAAAAACATTAAACGGTATTGATATTCTATTCTATACCATTAACATGTATACAGTCTTAATATTAGCACTGCCCTATAAATTATATAAAATATCTAATTATTTTATTCAAAAATCACGTTTACAACTCTTAATTCGAATATTTATCGATTAATGTGATAAAACTTATACTATCGATATATTACAAGCGGTACAAGTATGACCGCTATCGATTATTTTAGTATAAAAATATTTCATTTAATTGTAATTAATTCGAATCAAACGCTAGTATTGCTTCATGTACATTTATGTAATAAAAAGTATCTAAAAGTTCACGTACATGTAAAATAAGACACAGTTCAGTAATCACGTGATCGATCTGAGAATAGATAATGTTGTAGTAAATGCAGAAAACTATTATCGATTGAGAAAAGCTATATTTTACACAGATTATCATAACGACTACAATAGTCTTGTGTTCGTAATTATTATGTATATTATTTTTATTTCGACGTCTTTTACTAATAAGATTCGTGAATGGATAAAGAAATGTTGAATAACTTGAAATCGGACTGGACCACTATGGCCAATTTATGAATGAAATTCTATTGTTATAATTATCGCCGATGCCAATGGGTTAATTCGTGCACAAATATGCTATAGTAATTATTTAACTCGAGCAATAAAAATTTAATAGTGTTTTGATTTCGGCGTCGCACTACCGATGGTCAGTTCAGAAGAGCAGTTCAAGAAAACAGAATGGTAGGTAGTTCTTCAAATTAAAGTATAGTAGGTATGTAAAAGGGAATAGATAACATTAAGGCATACGCGTGACATTTGCTAGCCCATCCTCATTTACCTTCAGAATAGATCGTATCCAAATATAGGTAACTACAGGACATATAGGTACGTGTATCTATAATGATGTCGATAAGTTTGTCGAATGTTACTTATGGAGTTAGCATCAGTGCAGATATGAAGACGAACACAAACAAACTTTTAGTATCTCAATTTAGTTTTCACCTCACAAGCTCAAAAAAGTTATGTTTGTCATTCGAAATCTGCGTGGAAAGCTTTTTATCCCGTAGGGTGGAAAGCTTTTTAAAATTCGTACATATATTTATAACTGATAAAAAATACCTTTTAAGTTACCATTTTTAGTATTTTTTTTTAATATACAGGTGTTCCATCTATAATCTTCAAGGTACTTTCCCTCCATGTGGCATATCCGTGGGACGCCCTGTATATGAAAACTAATTCACTATATTCTTTAAGCTGTTTTAATTGCACCTTGCACTTTGCTCGCTGTAGTGAGGTGAAAAATAGTGTGTTTCGCTCAGCAAAGTTATTTGCGTCTCGTACCTTTGTAATCCTCATGATCCTATATTTGTAATCCTAGAATCCTTCGTTTCCTTAGGTTTTAACAAGTTTTCGCACCAAATAACAACTTTGCAGCCTTACATAACATATAACTATTATAATCTTCGAAAATAACAGTTCTTATATTAATATATCGTCAGGCGTCTTCTACATGAGCTTATCGAATAGCGAGATATCACGATTGATGCGGGAATACCACAGGTGAAGTTAATCTATCCAATATCGAAAGTTATGCCTTCAAGAAAAAGAGTTCTAGCTACGTGTCGTTAGGTGTTTTTTCAATGCCGATGAGTTCGTCGAAGAGCGAGTGGTTGTCGGGGATGCCGTGCGACTCGTGGAGGGTTTGTTGTGCGAACTTGAGCACGGCGAGTGTCAGTTGTCCGACTGTCCATTTGCGGTCTACCAGGACCCGCGCTAAAGTGTCCAGCTGAGAAGAAAAGGCAATTCAATAAGACTTGTGAAGTTGAACGATAGAGTTTAGTCAAGGTAATAGGCGACAATAGTTAGTCACAAATAGACATGGATATTTTATACCACTCCAATTTTTACCTAGGAGTTCGATCAAAATCGATTCAGTAGTTTTTAAATCAAAATGACTGAAAAAAGATGGCCAAGTAAACGAAATTATTAAATTGTGGTTTTAACGTTTATGTTATTACACTACAAAGAAAAACGAGATTAAGTTTTTTTCTGGTGTTTAGAAACAGAGAAGAGAGCAATTGCAGGCAAAAAATATTGCCTGTTTCTAATAAAACAAACAGTATCGAAATCAGTTCAGTAGAGATATGCTACTTTTCCGAAAGCTTGGATTATTTTTATAGATTAGTTTAAAAATCCCAAACAAGAAACGAAACTGAAAACTGCAACATCAACTGTCACTTTGACAGCTGTCACGTCTAAGGCCTTTCTTCATAGTAGTAATCCAATAGCAAAAGTATTATTTGTAATATCGATGAAGCAGTTGATTTGGTTCCAACTCTAGTGCAGTGGGTGGACGGGGTAACTTGAATTCCCCGTCCACCCACCAGTGGGAAAGTCCAGTGGGTGGACGGGGCATCGCCCATCAGAAGCACTGGAGTCTCCTCAATAATAGTGTTGTACCTTAAAGAGCTGTTCATTCCCGGCAGTGTAGTAGATGAGTGCGGGCACGCCGGCCACGCTGGCAGCCAGCCACTGCAGCAGGAGCTTCAGCTGCGGGTGTCCGCGCAGCCGCCGCCCGCAGCCCCAGTTGCCCGTCGCCACCGGCCGACATGAACCGCCTGACACTATCTTGTGAGCCAGCTGGTTCAGCTACATATACAACACATACAATTCTGTATTCAACCAAATTATGAACAATACATGTATGAGGCATAAGGCACGTCAACGCGGATGGTTATGATTAAAAAAAGTTGAGAGGGCAGAAACGATATCACAAATTTTATCAGCTGAGCTCATGTGACCAGGGGTCCGATTCTCTTAACTATTGAACGGCGTTAACGCAACTTAATTGCATGAAAATTGTAGTTTTGACAGTATCCGTAGTCTGCCCGATATTTAGGATCGATCGCAAGTCGGTGGCTTGCTATCATGCTATCAATAGTTTTTGACATATTTGGTATGCTATAAGCTATTTTGTTGCGATTGCGTTTCTACAGTGGCATAAAATATTTTGGAGGATTTAAGATAGAAAAATAGCCAAATTATTTAAGTATATTTATTTAATGTATTGTTGGCTAGAAAACCACTGTATTGATGTTTTGGCTGATGCTTGATTGATATAAGTTTTCAGTATTATTTCCGGTGCAACATTTGAAAGCACAGCCATACGATAGCGACGCGATTGCTATACAACAGCGATTTGGAGCTAGTATTAGCAGACTACCGAATATGACATTAATAGCAGTTCGATCGCAGAAGCATTGCAGTAGTTTGGCGTTTGGTTAGCTAAGAGAATTGGGGCCCAGATCACATGGTTATAAGATCATGTCCGTTTAAATGAAAACTGTCTTGAATTTGTAAAAACTTTCAAAGAAATAATAATGACTGATAATTATGAAATCATTTCGATTTTCTTAGCGTTACCGGAGAACGCTAAATATGTTATGAATTCTATGAGTTGCTGGTTTGAAAAGAGCGTGTGTGGGCAAAGACGCAACAACATTAGCGATATCAGATGTGCATAGTTTTTAAACAGTGCTGAAGGTGAGTCCCAGTTGACATGCCAGTGCACACAGATATGTTTCGACAGAAAGCGAAGGTATCGTTAGTGTAGGTACTTGAGCGTGATTAGAGATTAGCGACAGACGGGCGCCTGACCTTCGGTTTCTTTAGCTTTACTGTGACCGGTTCACATTCGACTGACTCTTCGATAGTTTCTACTATCATGTTTATCATCCAATTCAATTTTTTCCTCCTAACGTTTGGATTGGACACTTGCGTCGAGCAAGACGTCTCTGTGGATGAGTTTAAAGACGTTGACTCTTCAGATCGTCTCTCGTCGTCGGCGCTTTTCGGTCGCGTGCTCTCTATTATCTCCTCCGGTATTGACTCTTTTACTTTACGTTTCTGTCAAAACATAGGGACTGTGAGTTTTGAAGAAGCTCAGTGAAAAACCTTCGGGACAGCAAAGCCGAAAGGTGCAAGTCAAGTTTTACTCTACTGTAGCATTTGAGGCTTGAGGAAGCATTCACAATCACTTTTCATTCGCAACACGTGTCATCCACAGTTATACATTCGTTACTCAAAAACAATACGCAAAATTGCAGTTTGCAAGTGGCGGCGACCACATGAATACTTATTGACAGACACAAAAACCAACCTCATGTTCTGTGCAGGTTGTTGGGCTGTGAGTCGACGCCTCGCGTGATCCATTCACAAAGAAAGAAAAACAGTTAAAGCCTCCTTCGAATCATCTGATTCGAAAATATATTAAAGCCCCAATTGTAAGGGACGAGCAAGAGAGAGCTGTTCCACGCTAGTGTAAGCTAGGAAGAGCGCTAGTTTAGAAACTACATCGGAGTTTCTACCAATCAGGCGGTGTGCTGTGGGTATAAGGACTCACCAGTTGTGCAGCAAGCCTGTGCCTATGCCTAGCCAGTTCTAAGGAGAGTGAGCGAGCGGCTAAGGCTAGGCGGCGAGGGGCGGCTCGGTCGCGGGAATCTCTCCCAGGGCCGTACAGCTCTGCCGCTTCAGCTGCCCCTGCTGACCCCACAGAACTGGCGCCGCTCGCCATTGACTCGCTGAGGGTGCGCTTGAGCAGCGAGCCTGCGAACCTGCAATTAGAACACGATGGTAAGCAAGCTCATGTTTACGTTTAGATTGTATCATCACGTCACTTTTGAACTGTCTAAAGTTTGGATTTGTATAGACCAGCTTCTGCTCGAACGTATGAGCCGACAGTAATTGTTTCTGGTCCTAATAAATGGACTGCTCATCCCCCAGCATTGGGGAATAGCTGGTGGGAATCACGACTGGGGTTCTCCACAGACAAAGTAAAACAAAAGACAACCGGAATAATTGTGCTATCACTTTTTAACTTAACTAAACGTAGGTTTACCTAAAATTTTTGTTCCATGTTCCTATACCTCCTAATAATAGTTGAAGGACCACTGTTAACAAGAATTATATCGAATGCGGCTCTTATGATTGGTGCACACTGATCCACTTGTCACCGTATCTTTTTTTTTAATGTTATTGTGATGGAACAAGCGCGAGGCCCACCTGATGTTAAGCGGTATCCTTTGCCTATAACAGATGCATTTCATCACAAGTGACGAACTGCACTGCGCCCATCACCTTGGGACAGTTGTTAAGTCTCATTTTGCCTGTTATTTCACTGGCTCTCAAGGACTGCTGCCAGAACACACCGTTAGGTGCTTGGCGACAGATTTTCTACTTGAACCCTCAAGTAGAAAATCGCCGGTCGCTAGCCAGGCGGGCATTCGCAAAATGCCCTTCTACCATGCTGTGAAGCTCGAGCTCTGCGTGGCAGTCCATAGCTAATGCCACTGAGCCAGTTTTGAAGCAGTGTCAAAATCTCTTCTGTTTTATCTCTTCAACTCAAACCGTTCAGTATTATTTGTTGTGATCTCCATACTACTACGTAATAACCAACGCATGTATCGGCATCGCCTCGACTCAGGATAATCTTGCAAGTATCTAACCGAGAGTATGAGACTCGACGAAGTTCATAGATGCCGAGGTGAGACGTGTGCATTGTCATTTTATTTACTTTGTTTGGTGGAATTCATTTCGAAGAAAACTAGGTACATTGTGACTCTTAAGAACGATGGTCACTTCTCTTCTTCTCTTCTAATCATTTTTATACAATAAAGTTTAAAATGGATAAGAAGCAGATACCTTATAACAGCTAAGTCTCTCGAGTCGAGCTCCCGCGCCTTGTGTTCTCCAGACTCCGCGTCGACAATTGGATCGCTCAGCCATTGGTTAAATTGCTCATATACTTCTTCTAGCTCTGAACTGTAACCAGACAAGTAATAATATAACTGAGCGTAGAAACTTTGGATAAATGTTAATAGTAGGATTTTTAGTCGGTTCATGTAATAGAAATCTTTGATATGATATGAGGTGATAGAAATATCCTTGGCTTGATACTCATTTAAATAATCTGTTAGGATCACTCGCACCCGAATTCTAGCATTTATGAATGGAATTCAATTGTTATGACTAGTATTCTGACGCATGCTAAGTGAAAACATAGAAATTATTGCGGATGGAAAAAGATAACTTCCCGTGGGACTTAAACCCGCAACTCCAGAAAACCGTCCTGGCGCATTTCCAATTATGCTATGGAAGTGGGTGCTGGACAATCGAATTTTCTCTATCCGTTTGAATGCACGTCTTTTTGACGTTGTCGACATCTAGCTAAATAACAAGACTATTTGCTTAAGCTGGTAGGTTGATATAGGATTAAAACTTAACACGAAATCGATGAAGCCATGTTTTATTTCATTAGAATTCGAGTGTTAAGAACATTATCGCATGCTAATAGAGAAATCGCGGGACAATGTCGAGATTTTTTTCCGATGGAAATAGATTAACTTCCAGCGGGAAACCGCAACCCAGCTGAATAATGAAATTATTATCATTAAACTACTGTGCCGTCATTCGAAACCTAATTATACATGAGAGTAGCGTACTTGACTTCCGCTCCGTACTTGCCGTGCTGTGATTGGTCTACCCAATCTCCTCGCCCAATCAGCGCTGACTCCGCCCCTTCCGCCCGCCATAATGTCCGCCATCACCCCAGGTAGTGCGCCGAGCGCAACATGGCTTCATTGGCGTTTGGATTTTCATCCGGAGCGGTCGTAAGTAAGGAATTACTACTAATCGACCACGTCGTGCTAATTAATATTCAGATATAAAGTGGCAATACCTGGTAAGTCCACGTGGTATTTTACTTTCTGATTTTGTTTTAACGGTGCTACCGTTCGTTTTCTTCAAGAATTTTTAAATCACAACGGTTTTTTCCGTTGGCTTTAGACATTTAAACATTTTAAACTGTCTTCATAACGTGTTTCTGTTCATTTTAGAATATGGATAATAATACTATTGGTCTAGCCCCAACGATGGATGCTACAGGAAGTACGAGAAAAGAACAAAAAGGAAAAAAGAGGAAAATCTACCAATCCTCCAGCTCGGAATCAAGTTCCGATTCTTCATCGAGCTCCAGCTCGTCGTCAGACAAAAGTGACGTCAAGAGACGTAAGAAAAACAAGCACAAGAGGAAGAGAAACCGTAAGTTCGACTTATTGTTAAATAACTCAAATTAAATCTCGGTTAAACGATAATAATCAAAGTAACCGTCTAACCGATTCGTTTTGCGATGATGACCATATTAGCATATGCGCAGACCCAAACATGTGTGGGGAACTATATGACGATGAGTCCTACGTAACATCGCCAGCGAAAAACACCGAGCCATTAAATGACCAACAGTTCAGCTTATCTGTTAAGACAAAATTACGGGAACCTGCAATTCCTAAGGCCCCTGCGGCTTATTTAGAACAGCTCAAACAATTACAACACTTTGAGAAATCCGACTGGAATAGTGTCCGCTACTCTGAAACTCAGAAACACTATATCCATTCGCCAGGATTCACAAGTCTTGATTCCAATGAAGAAGTCAAGAGCTACGACAACTCAAAGTTCACAGCACGAATGGAAAATGCTTTTGCAGGGTTGACATATGCTTTGCTTAAACAAAAAGAAGCCCTGCAAACAGATTTGAAAGGTTTTTTAGATGGTATACATCAAAGTAATTTGAATACAGTGGAAATTGGTCTTAAACTAAACGAAATATTTTCTAAGGGTGAATATTCAAAAGTAACTGATGATATATTTCAAATTGTATGTGGCCATAGAGCAGAACTTGTTCAGAATAGGCGCGAGTCAATACTCACAGCTGTGAAAGACCCGTTCTATAAAAACGTACTTAGAAAACTTCCACCTACATGCACTTCCCTATTCGAAAGTGAAAACTTCAGTACTACTCTACAAAAAGCCGGCGGTGTCAAAGGTATTTTTTGGCCACCATCAGGGCAAAAGGAACGCATACCGGAACCTCTAAATGTTCCCGGACCATCGCAATCATCAATCCAACATACGAAATTTCGGCCTGTACCTCACCCGAAACAAAACGCAGCAAGGAAGCAATTAAACAATGCGTTTCGAGGCAGAGGCGGCAAACAACAAAGACGATATGACGAGCAGCCCTACAAGAGGCGTAATTCCCCCTCATCCCATCGGGATAGGAGAGGAAATAATAGTAACAAAAGATTCTGACTCAAGGCCCTTCCGTGCCGGTCAGCTCCTGATGTATTACAACCATTGGAGAATGCTCGGGGCACCGCCCTACATTCTAAACATCATAAGTGGCTACCGTATACCATTCAAAAAGAAGCCCCCATTGATTTTACCAAGCAAACACAGCAACCAAATTCCTTATTCGCCAGAGATGTCGAAAGCACTTCACAAAATGCACACTCAAGGTGTCATAAAAATTGCAAGGCTGTCTCCGAGCTTTGTGTCATCAATGTTTCTCAGACCAAAAAGCGACGGCACGATGAGACCAATATTCAATTTAAAAAATCTGAACAAGTACGTTGCGGTCGACAAATTCCGATTAATAAATCATCACCGCGTACCAGACTTTCTTCAAGGAAAAGACTGGATGGCCAAAATAGATCTGAATCAAGCCTACTTTCATCTGCCAGTCGCATCAAGCCAACGATGTTTTCTTCGGCTTATTTACAACGACCTTCTGTACGAAATGACCTGCTTACCATTCGGTCTCAGTTCGGCTCCAAAAACATTTGCCTCTCTAAGCAACTGGATAGCCCAGATACTTCGAGAACGGGGCTTGCGAATAATCGTATATCTGGACGATTACCTCCTAGCCCATCAGAACCCACTGATACTGCAAAGCCACATTGCAATAGCCGTCAACCTATTCGAGTACC
Organism: Plagodis pulveraria; assembly: GCA_963890685.1. Taxonomy (NCBI): domain Eukaryota; kingdom Metazoa; phylum Arthropoda; class Insecta; order Lepidoptera; family Geometridae; genus Plagodis; species Plagodis pulveraria. Next base: position 12,785,236 of record OY982950.1, read on the forward strand.
TCGGCTGGAAAGTAAACAAAGAAAAGTCTGTTCTAAAACCCACACAGAAAATAGAATTCCTAGGCGTAAATTGGGATACGCGGCAAAACACAAAAAGCTTGCCAACGAGGTCACTGGTCCGACTCAAAAACCAACTGAAGGCCAGATTGGCCACAAAGTCAACAAATCTGAAAGAATTTCAGAAACTCATTGGAACACTAAACTTTGCAAGCTTTGTTGTTCTAAGAGGTCGATTGAACTTTCGGGCACTACAGACACAAGCAAATGCTTTAATAAAGTCGCGAGCTCCAGCTTATACGCTAGACCAGAAGTCATTACAGGAACTGAAATGGTGGGTACAGAATTACAAAATCAGTTCTTGCATACACAATCCACAACCATCGCATTACCTCACCACCGATGCAAGCGATATCGGATGGGGTGGCAAATTGAACAACCAAGATATACAAGGTACCTGGCTTCCAACAGAACAAAACCTCCATTGCAACCAGAAGGAAATGATTGCCATATTAAAAATCCTAAAATATCAATGTCACTCCCTCAAATCAAGTTCACTGCTAATTCAATGCGACAACAGGACAGTAGTTTCATACCTTCGCAACGAAGGCGGCACAAAATCACAAGCATTGACGGACTTGACCTCGGAAGTATTCGACATCCTAGACAAGTACAACATCTACATGACGATTCATCATCTACCAGGCATTTACAACACGAATGCCGACCATTTATCTCGCCAGAAATCACATCCAGAATGGCACCTTATAACAAAGGTAACAGAAAAAATATTTGCAAAGTGGGGCACACTAGAAATCGATCTATTTGCCTCTCGCCAAGCGCATGTAGTCCCAAATTACTGTACAATCGACAGGTCGGACTCCCAAGCTCACAGTTACGACGCCCTCGGGCTGACTTGGAACTTCAGACTGGCCTGGGTGTTTCCACCGCCACACCTCATACCAAGAGTACTGGCTCAGTTGAACACATCAACAGGAATTTATTTGATGATCGTACCACGATGGGAAAAGTGTACTGGAGACCGGATCTGAAGAGCAGAGCGCTAGAGCCTCCGTTCACGATCCGGAACCTATCGGAGGTACTAGTAGATGTGACGACCGGACGTACACCACCGAGAGCGACAGAAATGACACTGGAAGTTTGGAGATGTGGGGGTGGGATCACAGTCTAACAGATTGGAATGAAGAACAGAAAAGTCTTTTATGTACCGCCTGGAGACCATCTACTTTAAATACATATAGACCTGCGTGGAAAAGGTGGCTCTCTTGGTGCGTAAGAAACTCAGTCAACCAACGTAAGCCTAACGGCTCTCAACTTGCAAGATTTTTAGCTGATCTTCATCAAAAAGAAAGGCTATCTTTGAACACTATTTTAGTACACAAATCCGTGGTATCTACTTTTTCTGACCCAGATGATCACAATAAACTGAGTTCACATACACTTGTTAAACAAGTTCTGAAATCAATCTCATTAGCTAAACCAAGGCAGAACCCGCCACCAATCTGGAACATCGATACCTTAACTCATCATCTGAGTCAAAAAATCCCTGAGAACATGAATCTCTATGAAACTTCAGGGCACACAGCAGCTATCCTGCTTTTGTGTTCGGGAAGACGTATACACGATTTGACGCTTCTGAAAATATCTCCGGAATATTGCAAAATGTCACAAGACAGCATAATTCTTTGGCCATCGTATGGCTCTAAAACGGATACAGCCAACCAACAGCAATCTGGTTGGAAGCTCCTTCCTAACAAAAACAATCTTAATTTAGATCCAGTGTTCTGGGTCACTAAACTGATACAATTGTCGCATCAAAGAAGAGAAATGGCCAAATCAGACAACCTCTTTATCAGTACTTATGGTAAACCTAGATCAGCTACGAGGGTCATGATCGCAAACTGGGTCAAGAAAATTTTAAAAGAGGCAAACATTGATGGGACACCTGGCAGCTTCAGATCAGCCGTCGCCTCAAGAAATTGGGTTGAAAACTTTCAACTCGATGACATACTGGCACGAGGTAACTGGAAATCGGCTAACACTTTTAAAAAGTTTTACCGCAAGGAAATCCTACCCTCCAGTAAACAACCTTGTGCAATCGCAACTTTGTTTGAACCTATAAATCATTGACATAACAATTACATATTATATCTATCTATCACAGCAAGACGACTAATTTGTAAACAACTGTTGATTCAGTTATGATTATATTGTATAACTATTTCCTCATTTCAATGTATTCTGAGATAAATAAACATTTATTATGCTATAACATACTTTCATTGTTATTATTCTATTAAAATAACTATTATAAATATATCACATTGGCGTCACCATCACCACCAGGCGATAACAAACACATCTCTCATGTATAATTAGGTTTCGAATGACGGCACAGTAGTTTAATAGCGATGTTTTACCTGCAATTAAAACATTTATTAAACATACTTGCCTAATTCGAAACCTAATACTTTTTACACCTGCCTGGTGGCATAACATGAGAAAACCAATGAAGCCATGTTGCGCTCGGCGCACTACCTGGGGTGATGGCGGACATTATGGCGGGCGGAAGGGGCGGAGTCAGCGCTGATTGGGCGAGGAGATTGGGTAGACCAATCACAGCACGGCAAGTACGGAGCGGAAGTCAAGTACGCTACTCTCATGTATAATTAGGTTTCGAATTAGGCAAGTATGTTTAATAAATGTTTTAATTGCAGGTAAAACATCGCTATTATTGATGATGCGCACGGAAAATGGAAATACTTTTCTAAATGTTTCTTCCTTAGCCCACCCTTTGACATTTCAATGTTGGATAATCTTATCTTTAGTATAATATTTCCTTGAACATATATGATGCTTGTGGTTTACATACTCATTGATCTGTTATTATATATAAACTTACGTGTATTCTGTGCTAAAGCTGTATTTTGAGCTGTTCCCTGTGTCTTTCCTTCCGAGTGGTCGACGTCTTGGGGAAGGTTCGCCGTTGCTTATGGTTTCTTTCTCCGTCAGCACGAAACCCACGGAACCGCCACGTTTTACTCTGAAGAATAATTTAAATGAAGCATTATGAATGAGACCACCGTTAGAAGTTTAGTACCCCGTGGAGTGCCGGGTTATAGAATGCGACCCCCCGATGTCTCAACGTGGTTGTCGTAAGAGGCAACTAAGAGAAAAGTACGGAAAGGTAGGAAGCAGCACCTTTTGAGGAACTGACAACATCTACTGAGATCTCCAAGAAGCCTGCCAAGCGTGAGGATTATGGAAAATCCCCCCAATGGAGGAGACCTTGTTCAACAGTAGATAAAATACAAGCCTGTTCACTTACGAAGGCGCGCACCTCCACAGTAAATTATTGATGCGCATTTATTCGAGGTGCTTCGACGTTTCTACTCTACGTCTTAGTGTGGGTGTTAAAACTAATATTATTTTTTTTAAATTATTTTTTGATTGGAACCAGCTAGAGGCCCACCTGTTGTTAAGTAGACTAACCTCTACCTATAACAGATGCATTTCATCACAAGTGACGAATTAAACTGCGCCCATCACCTCGAGGCATATAGTTGTTAAGTCTCATGAGCCTGTAATTTCACTGGCTCTCAAGGACTGCTGCCGGAACACACCGTTACGTGCTTGGCGACAGATTTTCTACTCGAGGGTGGTAACTAGCCAGGCGGGCAATCGCGAAATGCCCTTCAACCATGCGGTGAAGCTCAAGCCGGCGGTGGGGATCGAACCAGGAACTTGCAGCAAGGCAGTCCATAACTATAACCGGTCGGCCATCATTGCTTCCGAAATACAGTAAAACAATAATGATAGACTGGGTTGGCAGGAATGGTTGAAATACGCGCCCTTACTAAGCGTCTTTACTTCTAATGGTCATAGCTCGTAGGTGCTGGGGCATGAGTGTCATGGCCATGGCCCTCGGCCCTCGGCTCGGACAGCTGTAATAGGTTTTTAATTATTTTTTGATTGTTTAGCCTTTGACTACTATCTCACCTGATTGTAAGTGATGATGTGGTCGACGATGTTGTTCAGGCTAACCTAGAATTACTGGCTCTCAAGGACAGCTGCCGGAACACACCGTTAGCTGATTGACGACAGATTTTCTGGTGATAGCTAGCCTGGCGGGCATTCGCAAAATGTCATATCACCATGCTATAACGACTACCATCCTGAGATGACAATCGGGACCGACGGCTTAACGTGCCCTCCGAAGCACGGAAGCTCTCAGTAGTAATGTCAGTAGCGGTCACCCATCCAACTCATTACCGCGGTGCACGTTGCTTAACTTTACCGATCGGTTAAGAACAGCTAAGCAAACTTCTCCCTGCAGTAATTCTTGAACAAAAGCCCGATAATTGCAACTAAGACTAGGGTTTTCACCTGAAATAATATGACATGGTGATTGTTGAAAACCTTGTACAACTAACCTAATATCATTATCGTTAAGTTCAGCCCCAGATATGCTGATGCCGACGGCATAGCTGGAGCTGTCAGTGGACCAGTCGCCAGTAGTGCTGGTCGTGCACGAGTTGTCGGCCTCTCTCCGCAGAGCGTCCCTCAGTCTCTCGGCGAAGCTCATCCGCCTCTCTTCGGTGGATAACTCTTTGGAATATTGGAATGAATTCGGTCTTGCGCTCTCTCCTCTGCCTTCATCTTCGCTACCTGTAATATTGAACAGGTTTTTTTTTTTTATGTTAAAGTGACGGAACAAGCTCGAGGCCCACCTGATGTTAAGTGGACTAACCTCTGCCTATAACAGCTGCAATTCATGACAACTCACGAATTGCACTGCGCCCGTCACATTGAGACATAGTTGTTAAGTCTCATTGTGCCTGTAATTTCACTGGCTCTCAAGGACTACTGCCGGAACACACCTTTCGGTGCTTGGCGACAGACTTTCTACTTGAGTGTGGTCGCTAGCCAGGCGGGCATTCGCAAAATGCCCTTCCACCATGCGGTGAAGCTCAAGCTCTGGGCGGGATTCGAACCATGGACCTGCTGCGCGGCAGTCCATAGCCAATGGCACTGATCCATCACTGCTTCAAAGGTTTATATTTGTTTACGTAAACTGTTTATATTTTTATCATCCCGCACCTTGACTCGCATGCTCCAAGAAGTTACATTATTTTTATGCCTAACATACCACCATCTCATTTGTTGGTTATGATATTGATAAGATTAACTTAGTGAGGGTGGTGCTAGCAAGGTAAGCATTCGTCATATTCCCTTCTACCTCCAAACAAAACGCTAACTCTAGAACCACTTGGTAGACCTACACCTACTCGTGTTATTATTATTATTTGTATTCCATTAAATCTGGAATATTAGTTACAGAAGTATACGCACTTACAAAACAAAATCTAATATTAAGTATTTATGTTAGTTCAAAATGGAAAATGTGAATGAAAACAAAAGTAATTATGGTGGGAAATGTGTTGGCATTGTGTTACCGATTACTTCAAAGTATTGAATGTATAATGCGCAATAGTAGGCATGGTGCTACGAAATCATTCCATCAATTTGTGAATTTTTAAATTCATTTTAATTTCATTTTGATAACTGATTTGGATTAAATTTTCTAGACTTACATATGACTCAAAATAAGAGAAACAGTCTATGAAATCATAGAATTTTTAGGGGACGCTTTACTCACCATAATCAAAACTATCATTGGCACTATGGAATTCGTCGTCGCTAGAGTTGCAACTGGAATAGAGGCTGTCTTCTTGCGTGTCCATGTTGGTGACCGGACCGCGGGTTACGGGCAGGCATTCTCCAGAGGAGCCCAACACTATGAACTTGCCTCGTCGGTTGTTCAGCATCTCAGCGTCAGGAGACAGCCAGCATTTCTGCTTTGTTAATTCTACACCTGGAAATATGTGAGAAATACTCATTTTTATGATACCGTACTAAAAACTTATTACCTACTAAGCCCCGGCAGTCTGTTCGTCCGTCCGACCTTTAAAGTTCTTTGGAACCGTAATGCTGCAGAGCTCCAGACTCGAGAAATCACGGCGAGTCCGGTGAGCTCGTGAACAAATCTACACTCACAAATATTCTCATTGTTCACGTTTTCATCCCCACATGTCTTTGCGGTACCGTCAATGGCTATGGTTTAAAATGGTACAATCGTTTTTCTACATATATTTTCCCCGAGCCCTTCGCTAGAACGAGAAGAAACTATTTACATTCACGTTTCTCGGGTGTTCTCGGGGCTCCTCGACGAGAGTCTGCAGGCGGCATAACAGGTAACTGATACAAATTTTCACAAAATACGAGTGTTGGTATGGCGGATTCCCTCACGAATGATAACATTAATAGCAAAAATATTAAATTAAAATTTCTATACAAATAATAAATTAAAAAAATCCCCAAAAACATCAAACTTTTTGAAGCGCTCGTATATAGCGAAGTTTACTTAGCTGTTCTCAAACGATCAGCAAAGTTAAGCAACGTCGCGCGCGGTTATGAGTTGGATGGGTGACCGCTAGTGACATAACTACTGAGCGTTTCCGTGCTTCGGAGGCACGTTAAGCCGTCGGTCCTGGTTGTCTTAGGATGGCAGTCGTTATAGCATGGTGGTAGGGCATTTTGCGAATGCCCGCCTGGCTAGCTACCACCATCAAGTAGAAAATCTGTCGCCAAGCACCTAACGTTGTGTTCCGGCAACTGTCCTTGAGAGCCAGTACTTCTAGGTTAGCCTGAACAACCTCTTCGACCACATCATCACTTACCATCAGGTGAGATAGTGGTCAAAGGCTAACCTATCAAGCATAAAAAAAAAACTTAGTACAATTATAGTCCACTATCTACCGTGCAGCAACAAATAATAAAAGCCGGCCGGCGGGTCGGACTCTCGCTTAAGATCTAGAACTATATGTCAAATATTACTGTTTTGTTGGTACGGAACCCCGGGGAGAGAGTCTAACACGCACTTGGCCGGTTCTTATATGAAAGTAATTCCTTGTGAAGATCTTTAATTGACAAAGGGCATCAAAGAATATAAGTCCCCATTTGCCTCAACTCTACACTATTACTACTCTCAAATCTTAAGTTCATGTTTAGGGTCTCGTCGACGCTCTGACGTACGATGTTGTACGAGTACCTACCTATTTTGAGACTGGAAACATTCAAGTCGATACCCATGCTGATAACCATTATCCAACTGGTCCTATTATAACGGTAATATACAAAGTAAGTTATGGACTTAATGTTGTCTTAGGTTTTCGCGATTATTACACAAAGTAATTAAACAACTTTAAACGGTTTAAATCGCGTATATTTATCATTATTTTTGTCCCGACGTTTCAAACACTTTGCAGTGATCGTGGTCACGGGGTGACTAATTGGTATTATTTGTCACATGAGTTATTAAGAAAATTATTTGGTCTACCGTCTGAAAATTTTTATATTAATCATAACGTTCCCTATTCACGCAGTATTTGCTCACAGTGTCCAGAGGTCTTGCAGATTTGTGTCGGCCTTGAGATTTAATTAATTTGATGACAGGATCCCAAGCAGGTGGTACTTGCCAACCATCATCTCTATTGAAATTTGGGTATTTTTTGATTTCAATAGCCTCGCGTAACATTCTTGGCATAAACCGGGTCTCTCTGGCGAGGATTTGTGGGTTGTCGAACCGAATGTAGTGGTTGGGTTTGTCCTGGGCATGTTCACAAACCGCAGACTTGGTTGAGCGTCTGTTCTTCATGTCAGCAATGTGTTCTTTTACTATTTAAACCGTTTAAAGTTGTTTAATTATTAAGTTATGGACTGTTTTAGACTCGTCACGTATAATTCTATATCTAATAAACTTGGCTTCATACATTAAAATGCCATAAAAACCTAGACGTGGTTAGAAACTGAACATTGAACACCACATAAATCAAACATGGGTAATTGTCCCTTCAAAATAAGGTAAAAGAGTTCTGCTGAATAGGCAACACCCAGCTTGCTGAAATTAATTAGTCTTCCGGCAGGCGACTGTGATAGTCTTCAATCAAACATCACACGTGATATTAGAAAGTTTTCCATCAGGGTTGTTTGTTTTCTAAGAAAATATTATGTATGTTCATAAAAAATTGAGTAAACAGCAATCACGATTGGAATACAGATAAAATAGCAGTCCCAGGTTTTAGATTAGCAAAGACTAATAAAAGGACCTTAGGTAATTGTGTGCGGTTTTGTAATTAAGTTCCCAAACATATTACAACGCTAACAGAAGGAAAATTCAAATTGCACGTAAAACATTTTAATTAAGAAATCCTACTACACAGTTTTGGGGATTACGAATACTTAGGGTAACTAAGTAATCACCAAAGTAATTTAACTCCAAGTGGCACTTGGAGTTAAATTCACCAAAAACGATAAATACGATCACACTCCTATAAAGTTGTTCCACTTGGGTCTTGGCATTATTTTCGCCATAAAAGCTAAAGTGGCAAATTTTAGTGGCATTCTTAGCGTTCTTATCCTAAATGTGATAGGGGAGAATAGTTACAAACGATCACAGTGATCACAATCATAGACGCAAAATGTGGTCAAAATTATCGAAAATAACGAAATTGGCGTCAAATGGAATATGTCCTTAAACGACAATATTGCTCGGACAATTCCGCCTCTGCCAAGCTATCGCCAGTCACGTAATCTAAACAAATATTGTAATATGTTTATTATATATTGTAACACATTGTTAAAAGACGTTTAAAAGAATTGCCCCGAGTTTCTAGTCCGTTCTCCTCGCAGTGACTCTATACATTTTTCTCGCTGAACGTGGCAGTGTACTGACACGTACATGTAGAATATTTCAATATTAAAGTTTGTAATCTACGTTCATAAGAGCGTCGTAGACACCTAAATTGAATAAATGATTTTGACTGACTACGGTAATGAATTATTAATATGTAAGTTTGTGTACCGGTTACTCACTAGGGTCATTTAGATTGAGCATCGCAGCGCAGTAGTTTTGCGGAGAAGGACTTCTGCTATTGTAGCTATTGATGGTGCTGCAAGAAGACGCCTGCTTTATCACCACCGTCGTCTCCACTTCAGGAGGCGTGTGGCTGAACGACTCGCCTGGAAATCCAGAATCTTAATTTAAACGTTGAAATTGCTCAATTTTACCACCTTGTAATAGAGGATGCTTATTTAAAAAGGATGACTGCCTGTTAAATCAGAATATGATGTTTATTAAATTGTTTATTAGAAATTCATGAGGATAGGGATATTCCAGAAAAAACAGGAAACGGTTTTACCTTACAATCTGCGTAATAACGAAAAGCGAATTATAAAAAATAATGAAATTCGGGTTGTACCAAAAATCTGATTAGCTAAAGTACAGAAACAAGGTCGTTATTCGAAAATACTGATATATAATAAATTACCAAAAAGCTTGACCACCTTAAAATATAGTTTGTTCAAACTAAAACTTACGAACTTTTTTGAAAACTATCCCTTCTACACATTAAAAGAATATAATATGTCAATGCAGCTTGTAGAATTTTTGTTCTTAGGACAAGTGCCAACGTGATAACTGTAAATTATTTAACTATATTTTAAGTGTAAAAAAATTACGATTTTTATCAATTATTTACATAGACCTAATTAGAATTATTTAAGTAGTTATATCTGTTAAATGTAATTTGGACTTGCCTGTAAAAACATTTACTGAAGGGCTAATAAAACTTCTTTATATCTTTATATGTTTTTTTTCGTAAATTTGAACTTTAAATAGGTTATACACTTTATAAGTAGTTTCAGATATTTAGATATTTCGTAGTATTTAGTATATATTTCCTCATCTCTTTGTTCCTGTGGGTGAATGGATTTAGGCAGCCGGCGCAAAATCGTAGGACGCAGGTTCGATTCCCGTCCGAAACAAAATAATGTGTGCTTCAATAACTTGTAAATGTGATTTTCGCTCAGCACGCGCTAGTGCTTCTAAACGTATTTAGAAATATATATATTCTTATAAACGTTTTAAACTGAATATGAGAAACTTAAAAATTACCTATAGGTGAAAGTCGCCTTTCATGTCTTGCATTTTCTTTACTCTTCATAGGTGACTGTTGAAAAGCGAGGAGGCACTTATTGAGCTCTCGCAGGACATTGTCTTCTTCCCATTGTGCTAAGGGCAATTTACTGTAGTCTTCTGCATCCATTAGACACACCGTCACCTGGTGGAATTATCTATTATTCATTACAGTCCCACCAACTTATCTGTTCAGGCGGCAGAAAAAGAACTACAACATTCCTTCAAATTGTGACAGTTTGTAGTTGATTTCCTTGACCAGCAGCGTCCTCGCGAACTGCACAGTTAAGTTGGTGGTACTATACCTTATTACTCATTACTAAAGTACTACAGTTTTCAAGTAGGATGCTTACATTTTTGGTGCCACGGCATAAATTATGCTTAAACTCCTATTTTATATAGGTACTATAGCCAGGAGTTTAAGCATAATTTATGCCGTTAAGCATATCTTCAGCCGTTTCGCAATTATAGCATGTGTCTGCTGGAGACTATAACGTCAGCTAACACAGTAATAGATAGTCAAAGGTAGCATCGAAGTTTATTTGGTACCTAAATTTCGAGTTGGTATTCGTAATTGTACTAAATGTGCTCTAAAATTGGCATATTCATAAGTTGCAAAAAGCTGAGATTTGTGAGGGCTCGCGTAGTTTTTCTAACGGGTAATAATATTTAAGACAGTTTTTTTTATTATTACTTTTTATATAGGAGCCGCGCCGTGCATAGAGAGTGCTGCCTTGGAATAGAGTTTTGAATATTAACATCGACTTAATTAATATAAAATCTTAAATTACAGGCACAAGAGCCTTTTGAAGCGCTCGTAGCGAAGTTTACTTAGCTGTTCTTAACCGATCAGCAAAGTTAAGCAACGTCGCGCGCGGTCATGAGTTGGATGGGTGACCGCTAGTGACATTACTACTGAGCGCTTCCGTGCTTCGGAGGGCACGTTAAGCCGCCGGTCCTGGTTGTTATCTTAGGATGGCAGTCGTTATAGCATGGTGGTAGGGCAATTTGCGAATGCCCGCCTGGCTAGCTACCACCCTCAAGTAGAAAATCTGTCGCCAAGCACCTAACGTAGTGTTCCGGCAGCTGTCCTTGAGAGCCAGTAATTCTAGGTTAGTCTGAACACCCTCTTCGACCACATCATCACTTACCATCAGGTGAGATAGTGGTCAAAGACTAACCTATAAGGCATAAAAAAAAAAAAGACTTAACATCAGGTGGTCCTCGTGCTTTTTCCGTCATATACACATAAAAAACAAAAAATACTCTAAATGTTTGTTAGGACTAGCAGAACTCAACCCTGAGAGGTTGTTAGCATTTTACCAATAACCCTGTATATATCTGAATATTGATTGAAATGATTACATTTTTTACGGTTTTAGGGGTAATTTACGGAATAATATGTATTGGTGGTCAATAACTTTTTAAGCTATGTATTATTTACTATTTTACCGTTTTTGGTTCCTGTAGTAATTCCGTCTTGGTTTTCTGCTTCTTATCACAAATTCTGCTGAAGGTCCTTACACCTTCCACCTTCAGCACCTCGTTATCTTCCAAGGATTCGACGGACAGCATCGCGGGGAGCAGCTCCGGCATCATAAACATTGATAAAGATTCCTGAAACCAAGAAAACAAGGTTGTGAATAACTTTACAGATTAGTGAAATCAGAGATGGTTAAAGAAATTACTTTGATCATTATTATATGTTTGTCTCAGGTTATGTCCTTATGAAACCTAAATTAGCAGCTTGTTGCTGGTCAGTACGAAAATCAAACCAACCGACGTTGAAATAAGGCTCATATCAGCGCACGCTGCAACGTGCCAGTTACGGTAATCGGTCCGTCCGAAATGCAAGAAAATTTGAAAGAATAATACGTTTCACATGGATGCTGTACTTAGATTTTAAAATCGTATGTAAAGATTAAATATACTAAGTTTATTTATTGACTGACATGATTTTGAAGAAAACCGTTAATATAGTTTAGGAGGAAATGCTGGAAATGCTGGAGGCCGTAAAAGGCATCTAAAGGACTGGGCACTATGTAGAGTACATATGTCGTTGTTGCACTACCTTTTTATGATCTTAGCGCCTTCATTAACCGAAGGGAGGCTGGTATACCAGAAACAAAAGAAGGATTCAACAGGCAGGCCATACGAGTAAAAACGGTAATATAATGTAAAGCTATAATGTTTTTGTGAAACATGAGTATTAGAGAACACATTGTACCGATCTCACTTGGCTCTCGAAAGCTCCTTCATAGGCAGGTTATGATTAACGACGTCAAATTAAAATTGAAGTGCCAAAAGAATAATGATAGTACCGTCCGAGATAGGAACAACTTATGTGTGGATAGGCACTCCAGCTCGCATTTGCAGTATCGGCGAAATCGCATCGACTGTCTAACATCTAACAAAACAATCTAATTTCTAACACTTGAATCTGCCTTTGCAACGTTCTAACAGCTTGCACAGGCAGACTACATTAAACAGACCTAATAGCCTGGCGAAGGGACCTTTTATAGGACCATGATATAGGCTGGAGTAGGCATTGTCTTTTACTACGAGACACAGAACTTAAAAGTGTCAGACAGTACTAGAAAAACTTAATGTTTTAAGTTTTGAGTCTCTCCGAACCAAGAGCGTCCGCCGCGGCAACACTGGACCGCGCCGCGCTTCCTTTGAATAGAGTTTTGAATATTTACATCGAGCTAAGTACCCCGTGGGGTGCCGGGTTAGAATCTCACCTCCCCATATCATCCCGTGGGTGTCGTAAGAGGCGACTAAGGGAATTATACTGGAAGGTGTGTAGCAGCGCCTTCTAAGAACTACTATCTTACACTGCGATTCCCAAGCCGCCTGCCAAGCGTGGGGATTATGGCAAATATCCCCTTAATAGGGGAGGCTGTTCAGCAGTGGACGATCCGGTTAAAAAAAAAAAATTACAGGTACTAGAGACTTTAAATGTCAGGTGGTCCTCGTGCTTATTCCGTAAAATACACATAAACAAACACAAAAAAAAAAACAAATACCTGTGAGTCGCCATCAATGAGAGCGTCACCTCCGAGCCTACTGGATGCGAAGCATATCCTGATGGCGTCGTCAGTCTCGCAGCGCTCGGGTCTACCTTCGTGACGCACCAACAGCTTGCACAGAGGCAGAGTGCATTCGAGCCAGTCTTCCACGGTCAACCATTGCTTTGCTGTCATTACCTGAAAATTAGAACTAGTTAATAACTAATGCGTCTTGCATTCCACGGATTTACCAATCCGTGGAATGCAAGAGATGACGGGTTCATCGCGTTTTAGGCGAAGAGGCTAAAGACGTATCTGTGACTTGCAACCCAGAGAGGAGGTTTAAGTGTGTACTACACTCCTCGAGGTTCCTCCCCTGCCTAATCAATTCTGATAAAATGATATATGCCGCTCTAGAAACGTGTTATAAAACGGAACTTACAACTTTTCACAGTTTTGTAAATAAAATAAGTAGATTGGATTTCCTTAATAATTTTACAAAAATAATGTTTTATATTTGTTGTTCTCATAAGGAGCCCTCAGTCAAATAAAAGTATGTATTAAAGTAAACGAGCTCTTTCATTTGATATGTCACACAATGAAATTGACAAAAGTTTTAGTTTTTTCTGCAAATTAGTTTCGGAGAAAATCACATATGACACCAATAGTTTACGACAGGTTCATATTTTTTATCCAATGTACGAAAACCAACAATTTAATATTTCTTAAGTAGGTAGGTCCAGATATATTACTTAAAGCAATCAAATTCTAATTAAGCTTGGAATAGAAATAAAATTGCGTTGAATACCATAACAAAGCATTGTTTCGTGCTATTTGTAAATGGCAATGCCCTACGTGGTGCGCCACCCTCGTAACCCCGCTACAGCTGGCCATACGTAACTATAATGACGTCATCGGGTGAGCTACGAGCGCTACGGCGACGTAGCACTACGAATAACGTAACTGCTTTTGAACTAATCGGACTGTTTCTGGAAATTGCAAGGCAGCAGATAAAAAATTTTTGTCTTATATTTCCTTAATTCTGAAGTCACCACTTTACTTTAGTTAGGCAGGTACTAAATTGAACTGAAGTGATGACAGCTCCCGCCTCCCATTTCATTTAAACTTGGGAGTACTAGGAACAAATACATAATTGAATTTCAAAAGGATTTAGGATTAATGCGTGTATTATTATTATTGAAGATAAAATATGTTGATACATCGTGTTTGCTTGAGTGCTTGCACGCCTGCCAATGCATTGTCGCATAAAAATCGTCTAACGAGATAAACTCGGGCTACGAAGGTACCTATACCGATATTATTGATTCTCATATAATTATAGTGGGACAATAAGAAGCTATTTTAGGAATACAGGAGAACAAAAAACATTTCTCTGAAAATGGAGTCCATCGACTATCTTACATAACATGTCCTTTGCCAACCAAACATGTACATATATAAGGTTTATTTAGCTTGCTATATCTTTCGAACTGAAGGTGAAATACCACTATCTCTTACATTCAGTTCGAAATATGGTAAAACTTCCACTCAAGGGAATTCTCGTTACTAACCCCAAACATTATTAGAAATAATAACAAATACTTTTAAAATATTTTAAGAAAACATCAAATTAATATTTTAATAAAACACTTAAAAAATATAAAAATATATCTAGTGACAATTCCGCTTAAATTTCGAGAATTCTCGATCGTTCGCTCGAAGAGTCAAGACCTCCTGAGGATGCTTCGTGTAGAGGCGAAACGCGTCGAAAATTCTTCCGGTTTGGCTGCGTGGCGTTTGTGACGTCACGTCGGCTTAGCAGGAAAATTAAGCGGAATTGTCACTAGATATATTTTTATATTTTTTAAGTGTTTTATTAAAATATTAATTTGATGTTTTCTTAAAATATTTTAAAAGTATTTGTTATTATTAAAAATGGATTTCCGCAAAGTAACGCCTGAATCTATTCATTATTATTAGAAATATCAGTGAAATTAAAAGTTAAATATTTATTTAGGTTATTATAATAATAATGCACCTATACTCATGTGTATAGGTGTCGCTTATCAGTTTAATTTCGTCATCACTTACCTTTCGACTCAATTTGATCGACCCTTCATTGTTGTTCTTATCTAACCACTCGAAATAATGTAGCAAGCTTTTTAATTTGTTCCTTTGTGATTTTCTGAAATAAAATAAAATAGTATTTTATTCATGCACACTAGACAAATTAATATTTTCTTTTAGTCTCATGTGTAATTTATTAAAACATCAATGTGTAAATATGTCAATTTGAAGTTCAGATTGTGAACACAGATAATAAATACCATGTTCTAAGAAAATATAAATTATTGTATTATGATAAATATACATTATTTCTAAATATAACCAGCAGTTCAAGAACGACTCGCGCATCGAGAGGGTTCATTATCAAAAATTATATAAATTGAAACTGTACTAATACAATGTTAATATAAATATATTTAGAAAATATTATTATACACTTATGAAACAATATATTAATATTCTATCGTTTTTACAATTGAACAAAATGTCTTAAAAAAACACGTTATTTTATGTGGTTGTGACTGAACAAGTACAAGGCCCATCTGTGTTAAGCGTTAACCTCACTACTATAGACGCATGTCGTCACATGTGAAGAACTGCACTCCGCCCGTCCCCTGTGACATACAGTTGTAAAGTCTCATGTGCCTTAAATTTTACTGGCTCTCAAGGACTGCTGCCGGAACACACTGTTAGGTGCTTGGCGACAGATTTTCTACGTGAAGTATTGTTTAGGGTCCCGTTTTCTAGCACGGAGATCTAAAACTTGGTATGATTTGTCCAAATATAAGTATAATTTTTAGTGTTACTATGTTCAATTACTTAATCAAATTTTGTTTAAGTGCCGGTTAATAGTGAAAACAGTGTCAATTGCGTAGTGTTAAATTTCTTTCTGATACGAACCTGTGTAAATTCTTAAAAAAATGTGTAAAATTGAAGTCTTGTAGAGTCGGATGTGTCTTGAGCGTCCTTTTCGGAAAGGTTGAGAAGAAAGCGTGAGCAATTAGGGACGACACGAAATTGTAGTCTAACTCTGTCACATCACCTGAAAGATAAATTAGATACTTATTTTATAGTTTTATTTTCTGACTTTGTTTTTTTTAATTTATATGTCATTGTTCTTGCGTCTAATTGTAATTGCCTCATGACGTTAGTAGATCAATCAATATATAATATATTGTTGGTTGAGTGGCGAATACCATCGCTTTGGGAACTCAAGTTCTTGGTCTCGATCCCCACGTCGGAAACTGTTTGTTGTGTTGAGTTTTTATGGTAAAGACATTTTCATCAGAGATAATAATTTAAACGGGATTAAGGCGTGATGATAAGTATGTATGCTCACAAATATATCTTAACAGTAACAAAAATAGCATTTTTTTGATGTTACCTAACTCGTTGAATCCCGCGGATTCGTCCGCGTAAACAAGGAGGAATAGTGATGATGTTGTTGAAAAGTATCCTGTGTGTTAACCCAGAATCTACACTATATATGGTTCAAGTTTTATCCGAATCGGTTCAGCCGTTAAAGCGTAAAGGAGTAACAAATTTACTCACTTACAAACTTTTAAATAGAAGAAAGCCAAAGAAGGTATGGATGAACTGCGTGCAGAAGGATACGGGTGCGAAAGTTTTAAGTAGATAGTGAGATCACGAACAACAGAACAGTGTGGAAAAATGCATGTTGCTGTCCCCACTTAGAATTAGAAGGACGTGATGAAGAAAATTAGGTAAATAATAGTGTCATACTTTGTTGTTGTAAGCTGAACATCAGGCCTTTAGGCGGGCGCCACTTTTTGAGATGGAGAGCCCGATTCACCATGATTCTGATGGTGTTGTCTAGGAAGTGCCGCTGCTCTTCTTCGCTCATCTCCTCGGCGAGGAACTGCTCCAGGCCCTTCATCAGGTCTGGGTCTTTAATGTCATCTTCGGGCTCGATTCCTATACTGTAAAAAAAAAAATAAGTCAACCCATTTCAGTACATATCTTTTTTGTTTTTAATTCTTAAAAATGTAAAGTGCTACGAGCAGGTAGGTATTTATAAAAGTCAGGTTTCAGTGGGGAGTTAAAATCTTTTTTATGGCCATTCGTACTAACTAAAAATAAAGAAGTAAGTACCTATTCGGATCGGTTCAATATAATACGTGGCATAATAGACAAAAAAACCCATGTACGAGGAATTTCGTACCTACCTCACTTTTTTTTTTGAAAGCCAGTTAAAAGTAGATCCGAATGCAATATCCGTCAAACTATTAATTCTGCTTGAACTGAATGTTTGTGAAAGTAGCTCAGTTGGTCAGAGCTTACCCCGGCTATAGGGGTGGATGACGCGGGTTCGAATCCCGCACATGACTAATTTTTCCTCTCGAATTTTTTTTATTTTGTAATAATATAACGTGCTATATGAAGCTGCCGTTGTAACGCACTGGCCGCTTTGAACAAAAATTAAACCTGCATAGTATTACATTTCAGACCGAAACTTTATTAGCAGAAAAACTATATTTTGCTAATTAACATTCTAAATTTAAAAAACGACATGACATTTGATGCTACATTATAAAAATATATTGGTTTTAAATTGAGATTAACAATAGACAGAGGTTATATTAATAATGTTCGAAAAACAGGTCCGATGTGGGACTGTGTTTGGAGAGGTTACGACTAAGGAGCGCAACATGCGTTATTGGTTTGACCGCTTTCGTAGCCGAAGTTTCAACTTGAAGAATAAATCACAAGGAAGACCCGCCACCAAGACCACAACCAATCAATAACGATGAATTGAAGGTGATGCGTAAAAGCTAAGCCCATCGAGAAACTTATTTTCTCGAGATTAGGACCTTATTGTTTTGATTTCTTGATTGACATAATTTTGAGATGTTCCTTTGAAAACGATGCCTATTAAGGAGTACGAATGTCAAAATGAGGATAATTTTCATTACCATTTGAGTTTGACAATAAGGCCTCTAATCCGTGTCAAATAACCAAACAATTACCGGCATCGTTTGACGTTAGCATACCCCATAGGCTTATTGAGCGTAGCGAAAAAATCCTAGGTCTGTGGCATACCCACAAAAATTACTCATTTCAGATCAACAAATCAAGGACGTGCGTTGATGCGTGCATTATCTTGTTAAACCCGTAAAGAAAGGATTTTGTACCGAATTATGAGATGTGACTTAAAGGGGAACTGGCTGGAAGATCTACTACCATATTTTTATAATTTTTTTTTCTTATAGTTTAGCCTTTGACCACAATCGCAACTGATGATGTGGTCGGAGATGTTGTTCAGGCTAACGTAGAATTACTGGCTCTCAATTTTCTGGAATTTGGACATTTTTAACCACAGAAAAACAAATCTTCTCATAAAGTAGCACAAAATGCCTTCACACAGTTTGTGGAGTCTATGTTTACCGAGCTTTTTAGAACCGGTTTAAATTATCTTCCTATTATATGGCAGGAATGTACCGACACCGAGGGTAGGCGACGAAACTTTGATTAGTGTATTTTAATTTCATTACCGGCTAATTCATACTTTAACCCCTATTAATTACAGTGACTTGCTATCACACAGCGTATACCCCCGTGGGGCCGGGTTAGAATGTCACCCCTTCTTTACATAGGTGTCGTAAGAGGCGACTAAGGGACAAATACTGGATATAAAAATACTGTTCAGCAGTGGATAATCCGGCTTATACAGCTATCACTTTTAATTATAGGTATTTAAGTACCTACGATACAACTTAAGACAAAAATACTGTTTGTTTATTACCTGGCTTTAATAGTACCCATATGGTGGCTTGGTTAATACTTAGTATAATTTTCACAGTGTAAAAAACATAAAGCTTTAATAATATTATGTAGGCTTGCCAGCCACTAAGAAAATACTTAACTAAATAGCGCGGGATTGTTATATATTTGTTTATGGTAAGTGCAAATTACCCTTTAGATACTTACTTGCACATGTCATGTATTTTTAACATGCTAGCAGTAAGCTTCGCCGGCGCCGAAGCCAGGTTAAGGTGCTTCAGGTGCCGCTGCACCGATGTCCACCAAGGAAGATCACATGGTAGCATTACGAGCGCCATTCTGTGAACAATGGAGTGTTTTACCTAAATTTTCAATTGCGTACCTACCTTACAATAATAGCGTAGTAAAATTCTGGTTTTACTAAGATATTAATCACAAAACGTCAACAAAAGAGTCTGCAGTGATAAGAGCATAATTTGAAATTAAGCGGGATTTTTACGTTTCTGTGTACGTATATTGTATTCGAGCAATGGTTTGAAGTCCATTGGATCCATATTTTCCTATCATTACACTTTAAGATTCACCAAATAGTGTCTTATAAAATTCAGTTGGCAGCTGCTGTAGCAAATGTCTAAATATAAATTAGGACGCATATGTACAGCAAAATGTCGATACGAAAGGGAACGGAACGCTTCCATTAACATTTGACATTTCTGCTCCTCGCGCCGGCTTGCCGCTCGGCGCGCGCATTCACTCATTCCCCTGTCACATTTCACTTCAAATTGGATTTTATCTATGGTTCTTGCACTTTGTACTCAGTTTGTAATCTTACAATAGTTTTGTTTTTATTTAATTTCTGAATAGTAAAACGTCCAATAAAACAATCTCAAGTCCTAAAAAGCTGTCATATAACAAGACATCAATTTAATGTTACGTAAGAGGATATATTTATTCAATAATAACTGAAACTCGTTTACGTATCATCGCGGTGTGTTGTGGGTTGATAAGAATGTTTTAATTATTATTTCAACTATGTTTTCAATACTGATGTGATAAAGGGATAGTTGGAGCAACTGTTCCAGTTTTTAATTAACTGACACAGTAAGTGTGTACTGACAAGGTAATGTTATGGTAATTTGAAATAATAAGTGCTTATCTACCGATAAACAATTTTACTATTGATAAGAGCAAAGTCCGCCGCAATAACATGACAGTGAAACTTCTCAAAGCGCTGATACTGGGTGCGCCAGCGTCAGGAAAGGGTACTATATCGTCACGTATCGTGAAAAAGTACAACATAGAACATGTGTCTAGCGGGGACCGGTTGAGAGACCACATACAAAAACAAACAAATTTGGGAAAAGAGGTCAAAAGGTTTCTTAATGAAGGTAAACTAGTCCCTGATGATGTGATGATAAAGTTTATGATCACTGAACTTAGCAAAGTCAAAGATAAGCCATGGCTTTTAGATGGTTTCCCTAGAACTGTTGGTCAAGCAGAAGCTTTGTGGAAAGTTCAGCCTGTGGATGTGGTCCTGAATTTAGATGTGCCCTTTGAAGTCATTATTGATCGAGTAAAGAACAGATGGGTGCACTTGTCTTCAGGAAGAGTTTATAACATTGGCTTTAACACTCCTAAAGTGGAAGGCAAAGATGATGTGACCGGTGATGATTTAGTACAAAGACCCGATGATAAACCCGAGGCAGTTAAAAATCGTCTGGAAATCTATGAAAGTGTTACAAGACCTGTTATTGAATTTTACAAAAAGAAAGGTATTTTAAAGGAGTTCCACGGGCGCACATCTGATGAAATCTGGCCTAAAGTTACTGCTTACTTAGATCCCATTTTCTTACGTGATGTTTATCAACATACATCTTGAATGTTACCTAAGGTGCTGAAGTAATAAGTCATAGATGTACAGCTACTGTTTAAAATAATACAGCACAAAAATACTTATGTATCTATAAGGTTTTATTAGGTTACATAAAATATTTATAATTAATTTATTTTGAAAATGTTCCTAAAGCTTTACCTCTATAGATTGGTAATCAATTGAATGATTGAAACAAAAGAAACGTATTGTTATTCTGTGAATATTTTCACAGTGGATGTTCATGGGTTAGGTAAATATTATACAATTACTCGCCCAGTAATCAAAACGCAATTTAATTATTTTGCGTAACAATCTGTATTTTCAAATAATACCTCTGATATAAAAAAAGGAAGTAATATTCATATCAAATGTTGTACAACATTTCAGTGCATAGACTAATTTAATTGAAACTAAAAATAGAGACTATTTTTACCCTGTGTATAGTATAAGTAACACCTCTTTTTTAGTTACAAACTATACAATGACTTAGATGCAGAAATGATGGCCAGTTGTATGAATTTTATACTGTCAACAATTTACAGTCCCCTGCAAAAACAAGTATACACCTTGTAATTTTTAGCAAATACTTCTTCCTCTCTATTGTACACAGAAGTTACATAAAATCAAAGATTAATTAGATTTTTTTACTCATGTTTATGTTAACTTCGATAACTAACAACTTTGGGACACATTAATTTGAAAATTACGAAGAGTACTTGTTATTACAGTTGACTGTACTCCTTGATTTATATATCTTGTATAATATAAATTATTGCCTAAATGTCGCCAACATTCAATTTTAAATGCATGTAATTTAATGGAAAAAAAACCTGTAAAAATATCATCATGGAATTTTTTGAGCTTGATTCAATCACTGTTTCTCTGTAAAATTAAGCTGTTATTTTTTTCATTATTTTGTATGTAAACGGTTAAAATTATTATTACAAATATACGATAGGAAAAATATAAGTCATGTGCGAGAAATTTTTTCCTATCGTATATTTGTAATTTTGTAATGTAATCCGCATAGCAGGCGTTATTGCAATCATAACAATATAAAAAAATAAAATTATTATAATTACATAAATTGTAATTATAATACCTGCTTGTAAAGCAAGACAAAAACATTTTTTTTATTATGTTTGTAATTAGTAAATTATACAAATTAAATGGTTCTTTGTGTACAACTTATAGACACAATTTCAAAGATGTAAAAATCTAGGTTTCTTGTATTGATAAAATTAATGATAGAGGAAAATTGTATGTACTGAGTTATAATAATTTTAGTTTTTACACCCACGCACAAAGTTTTAACTGTTCACAAATTTTACAGTAGGTGTGTAGTCTTCCACGAAAAAGTACCTTATTATCAGCAGTAAAAATTAATGTGCCTTAGGCTCATTTTAGAAGTGTTTGTTGTAGCTGTGATGTAGACCAAAATAATGCATAGAATCTACAAACTAAACTATCTAAGTCACAAAGTTAAATCATAATCACTATACAAAGACTAGTAGTAGTAAGTAGTATTTTTAAATATTTACAAATCTTAGATATGTAAGTACTTAAAATATAAGATTTGAAAATTGATACTTTTTTTATGTATTTATTTGTTATTTATCGATTTATAGGACATTGAAACAAATATAAAAATGGGAATTGTTACTGATGTTTTTAATTTGTGCAGATTATTATGGTAAACAACATATACAGGAAACAATCATCCTTTCTACCTGTATGCCTTGTATGTGGAGTTGGTTTAATATGTCCTTTCTGACTACACAAAGGGCAGACCAAAGGAAAACTATTTTTAGCTAATAAAACAAGACATTGCAATTACACAATTGCTAAAGTTATTGGCTCAGATTTTAGGCCGCGTTCCTGACGGCAACTGCTCGCCAATGCTCATGTTGATAGTATACAAAATGCTGGACACGCCGCCAACTGGTAGTGGGCTGGAGCATTTGGACTGCCTGTGAGTCTGTAATGACTTATATGTTGTCTAAATGCTTTTATTGTAGTAGCTGTAGTATATAGTCTGTAGTGTTGTATATAGCTCGTAGTATTTTTTTAATAAAGGCATACCACCGTTAATAAAAACAAAAGTTCTGATTTAGAACTAATTATGTACTTCTACTATTATATGTATTTGTTTACAAAGTCATTGGATATATTAGTATTTATTATAGACGCATAAACATTAGACAGCATAAATTCATGCCTATGACTTCATCCGCGTGGAGTTTAGTGAAATCTAGCTCCCTCGGAACTATGAAACCAGATGAAATGTATCCTACTTCCGTCCGTCATTTTAGAGTTCCATACCCAAAGGGCAAAACGGAGCATTGTTAATGTCACACACGACTGTCTGTCTGTCTGTCCGTCCGTATTTCACGGGTCTCCAGCTCGTAAACGGTAACGGTAGGTTGCAAACCTGAAATTGATTTTTAGAAGCTGAATCCACGTTTCCCCCTTAGTAATAGGTGGAAATAAATTCCATTCTTCCCTATCAGTAGGGATAGATCAGTATGATATGTTGTATGAGATGTGGAACTGTTGAAATATTCCAGCCATTCCCAGTACTGTATCAGCTGGATCGTCCACTGCTGAACACAGCCTCCTCTATTAAGGGGGTATTTGCCATAAACCCCACGCTTGGCAGGCGGCTTGGGGATCGCAGTGTAAGATAGCAGTTCTTAAGAAGGCGCTGCTGCCCACCTCCGACTATGGACAGCCGATGCTTAGTAATAAGGTCCGTAAAAACCCGAAAATTAATGATTTTTTATTATACATACACGTAGATACGTACAACAACCATATTGTATGTTGGTACGGAAAGTAGGTATGCAATAACTAACAACAATATCTTTTATTTCTTTATCGTTTATAGATATTAGGTTATATTTATAGGTTCCCGTAAGTTATACCAACTTACGGGAAACTACTTTCAAAGAGAACTTCAGAATTATAACTGCGTATGACGTGGACAGTTTAGATTAGTTAGTAGAACAGGTAGAATATAAATTAAAATGCATCGTAACGATTGTTTGAAATTATTAGGTATCCTAATATTAACTGTCTTTGTCTAAACAAATGTAGTTAGTTGACAAAGGGATATTCAAACACTTCAGTCCCATAAAGCTTGGTGCTTTTGTATCGCTTTAACAAAACCCTTCAGTACCATTACCTTTAGTATCATAAATATTCAACTAAATAAACAAAAAATAGTTAAAGAACAAAGTGGTTTTGGTATTTCGTGAATGTAACAAAATGCAATAAAATAATTATGAATTTTAAACTTAATTTCTCCTACCTTCGTAAAAATATTTCAGTAAGTAGTATGTTATATTAAGGCCACATATAATTTAAGATGTAAATGTTAAGATTTTCTAGAAATAAAAACGGAGAACCGATGGTTAAATAAGAATGATTTTACCTTGTAGCAGCGGCTTTGATTCAGGTACAATAAACAGAGCACTCGAGAACTACATCCACCACACGAGTCACTTTCGCCTTTCGGCAATAGGCTTCTTTTTACGCACTTTTTTCATTGTCCGCCACAGAATGTCACAAGTTTACTTCGCATGCAGAATATCTTATTGCTTTTCTAAAAGACAGAAATAGTGTATGGAGAGAAAACGCGGACCGGCTGGCGGCGAGACGAGAGCGCGCAAACCCTGGCTATTTATAGCAGCTTTCGTGCATCGCCGCTGAAATTAGATTGTAAATAAAAACTTTGGGTTAACAGGAGTCGTAGGCCTCATTATTATTGTTCTGATAGGCCTACGTCGCGTTAATTCAGCCGAATCTTTAATGTTGCATATACATGTGCTCACTATGTATTCACGTGGCCGGAGTTTATTAAGTAAACGGGTATTTGGTATGTGATCTTATACATGTACCGATATACCCAAGTTAATGGATAAAGTTACGAATTTTATGGAACTGGCAAAGACACAGATACCCTCAAGCTAACAGAAAAGTTCTCAACATTATCTTAAATTATAACATTCTTGAATACATAAAATAATGCAATTATGGCTTGGACCCTCAGTATCAACCATTTATCAATTAGCTGCTTATATTTATTGACAGTAGACAACGTTGAATTAACAAACTCATAACGCGTTGGTTTCCGGAATCTCAAACCGAATCGGAGGAAAGCATTTAATAAAAGTTTAAAACATTAACGCACACTGTACGTTATCGCATTATTGATTTGTCATTGAGTTTTGTATCGTATTTTCGGAAGTTTGTACTAAATACCGTAAATATTTGGAGCCGTAGTGAAACCGAAGGTTACTCGAACTCTGTAAATATCTAGCGAGAAGCGGCACGCGTGAACGGTTCCACTGGCCAGGTTGAACTGACGCCGGGCGGACCGACTTTCACTGGGGTGCGACTACCCTTGCTGGGAGAATGTCGCACCCTCCACCCTCTGGAGTGACGTCATAAGCGGCCGCGTCACGACCTACGACGCCGTACGCCGCGACCACCGCCGCCGCCCAATGCTCGAGCCGGCTCTTTAATAGCCTGCCTCGTGAAATGTCGTGCAGGCTGCTCCCGAAACGTTACGTAAAATGAAATATGAAAGCACCGACGACTTGCGTCAGCACGCTTTCATATTGTAAAGGTCGAAGCCACTGACTGAAATTAAAGGGTTTGTATGCGTAATGAGTACCGTCGGTTGGTATGACGTACTTTTTCTTATGTTACATGCAACAAGCCGAGGCTTCTTTTGGAAAGAGTAAGGAATTTTACTTTCCAATTAGGATTTTGACGCCATTGGATTTAATTCTTATTATTATACTTACATTTAGAATGGGCATGTACTTAAATATTATATAAAATTATTATAAAATATAATTGTGTGTAGTTATTATGTATTATTATACCCTTAAAAAAAATGGAAACATTTTTATCCCGGTTTTTCAAATAGTTGAGTTACCGAAGAATAGGTACTAGATCAATTAATCAATTTCAAAATTGTAACCCCCCATTAACCCATTGTATCCTAACAACCTCCAACCATTAACTTAACTAGGCGTTTTCTCTACAAAATTATACGTATATAACCTAGCTATTTTTTCATCAAGTTCAAAAGACATTGTCGAAAAACCATATATTAGATATTACATACAACAAAGAAACTGCCTATATACAATTTCTCACTTTCGATTCATACGGTTCAATCTAACTAAAGACATGTTGCAGTTGATGGTGTAAATCTTTATTTTACATGCATGACAAAAGACATATTAAAAATAATCATAAAGAAAAAATAATCATAATCTTTTACCTAAATTTGTGTAATAAGCAATATTCGAAAGCCCACTGAGCAAGTTAATACTTTGCACCTTCATTGATAATAAAACGACTTTTTTTCTTTTTATAAAATTTGTACAGCAATATTGAGTAAGTAAAACTTTAGTTATACCGTCAATAATAAAACTTATGTCATAATTATTATCCAAAATTTTAAATGCAACATTAAGTAAGTATCTAATAGGTACTTTAAATGATCAAATGTAGATTTTAATTTTTTCTAAAATTTGAAATACTGAATATACTTTACGTTAAACCGAAAGTAAGGTATGTAGGTAATATTTTTTTTTAAATTGCTTAATTTTTTCGAGACTTGTTCGCTTAGCGACTATGTCAGCCCCGTTAAGAGAGGTAAGTTTTTAATTATTCTTCATAGCAGTCTCTGACAACTACCATTAAACATGATAATCCTAGAATAGCAATTAGCTATGAAGGTTATACTTTATACTTTTATTATATCTTATGTTTCATTTTTTTTTTTCAGTGAGCATAATGAAAATCTCTATGTCATACAACCAGATACAACACATGACATGTGTCGGAAATGTTAAAATGGAAGATCTTTATAAGTAAAAAAGTAAGCATTTCCTGCGTAAAGAAAACAAAACTTCTCAAAATAAATTATACCTTCGCCCTACAATTTCAGTAAGTCGCAGATAAATTCGTCGAATCTACGCCATTGCTTATATAGAGTAATTGAAAGATTTAACTTTGCTACGGCTTGCGTGGGTGAACAGTTTGAGTTATTTATAACTTAATTCTCCAGTGGGACGACGAATTGTAACTTAAACAAGCAGTTTCTCTAACAAAATCAGTTTTATAACAAAAAAGACAGTACTTATGTGGTAGGTACATGTTAGTAATACAACAGTATTTAATCTATTTCATTGTCATTCTACTCCATATAATCAAGCGCAGTATGAATTGATACGCGTGTCGAATAATTGGATAGTTTGGTTACTAATCAGCTTTATAATTATTTTATATCTAATCCTGATCATTAAGTCTGAGCTCAAGAGGCTTTTTCTTATTGCTGATCGGCTAGCCTTTGACCACTACCTCACATAATGGTAAGTGATGCGGTCGAAGAGATGTTGCTCAGGCTAAGCTAGAACTGAAGACATCTGTCTTCAAGAGCTAGTAGTCCTAGCTTGTAAGGAACACACAATTAGGTGCTCGGCACCAGATCTACTTTGAGCCAGACAGGCGGGCATTCGCAAAGTGCTCTACAACTGTACTAGGCTTATTTTCATAAGTAGTATAACATTTTAAAGCATTTTTTTTTTGCTGATATGTAATCCTTTGACAACAATCTCACCTGATGGTAAGTAATGATGTGGTCGAAGATGTTAACAGGTTTAACCTAGAATTACTGGCTATCAAGGACAGCTGCCGGAACTAACCGTCAGGTGCTTGGCGACAGATTTTCTACTTGAGGGTTGTCGTTAGCCAGACGGGCATTCGCAAAATTACCTTCCACCATGCGGTGAAGCTCAAGCCCGTGGCGGGATTCGAACCATGGACCTGCTGCGCGGCAGTCCATTGTGAATGCCACTGAGCCATCAATGCTTCAAAGCTACCTAATCATCTTCCGACCCTTATCCAATTCATGTGGGTGCGACACAATCTTTCTTGAACACAGAATAGCACTAGACATATTATAAATATACTTTCGCTAATAAGAACACGCTCATGAAATGTTACAGAACCGGCTGCCTGTCTGACGTCAACCCACCTTAGGAAAGCTCTTAAAGTAAAGATACTCACCATATATAACCATATAATAGTTACTTATACTTATTATGAAGTCATCACCATGCCAACCTGTCGAAAATATAGTCATAATAAAACTAATTAAGCTGAATAGATCCGTGATATTTATTTACTGCTTTAAAATGGTTATCTAGCCATTCTCCATGTGTAATATTTGTAAGTGTAGCAAGTAACTTAATCGCTGGCTTGTTGAAAACATTTTGAAACTAAACAATGCCTTGTTTTATAAAAAATGTATACTCGAAACAGAGCTCGTTGAAACAGGTTCTATTTATAGAAAAGTATACTGATTGACTCCCAAAGAAAACTTAATAGAAATTTGTGTAAAATTGACTAACTTTAGTGCATCTGGATCATATAATTAAATAATGAATACCGCTCTTGGCTGCATCGTTAGAAACGAACTGTGACTGAGGCCGTCCGTATTAGACTGGCGCATGGCGTAGCGTTTGTGTTCTCTCATTGCCGACTTACAATACAATGTGCAATGCGCATGCGTAAATATGATATAGCTTTCCCCTTCACATTGTCTCTCTCTCTAAATTTTCACCAAAGGCTTTTCTTTCTATCTTCTTGTAGCTTCTGATATCCTAGTAAATTGGGCGCCGCGAAAAGCCGTTGCCGCCCTAACGAAAACCACTGGGCGGACTTGGGCGGAGCGGTCGCCCGCCCAAATGAAAATCTAATGCTACCAGTATCTTAACATGTATTGGTATGTTTCCCTAATTATCGGAGAGCAAAGATTTTCTATTATTATATTATGGTTGTTATAAGAAGAATATTTCTTTTCTTTTTCATTATCTTGTACAAGTTGTACATATGTATTGTTTGACGATCGTTTGTAGAAGTGTGTTCGAATGGCTTTGAGTTTTTAAACTATGTATTCAAAACACAGTACAGATGAAAATTTATGTTTTTTTATATCTCCATGTGATTGTTGAAACACCTCAATCTATTCAACAGAGAATATTTGGTAGGCACCTAACGTATTCGTTTCTGATCTGTGCACCCTTAAATTCTTCAATAACAAAAGAATTTAAAACAGAATTCTGCGAATCCTTGTAATGCTATTATTATCCCGTACTCAGACCTTTAAATAGCTTAACATAACGCCCACGTGCTTTGAAACCCTACAAATGCTTCGAGCTCTGAAAACAGTAGCATAAACCCGACGAAGGCTTCCAAAAACAGTCGGTAAAAAGGCTGCGTTCCACTGAGAGACACAAAGAAAACTCATCTGACATTGACAAAGGACATTATGAATTCTATTTTTACATAAAATTATTACTTATAATGCAACTGGAATTGTAACGTGACTAAGTATCTGTAGTCGACAGCTTAACCAATGAATAAATTGGAATAAACATCAGATTTTTATGTTTTTAGGGTTCCGTACCTCAAAATGAAAAAAAAACGGAATCCTTATAGGATCACTTTATTGTCCGTCATTCTGTCTGTCAAGACCCTTTTTCTCAGGAACGCGTGGAGGTATCAAGCTGATATTCATTTCAAATCATATCAAATATTCAGGTCTACTGTCCCTTGGAGATGTGAAAAAATGAAATTTCTAAGCCAATGCAATCAAATGGTACATCCGTTTATGTCACAAATTTCTTACTTCCCATAAACTCAGAATTTGGCACGAAACAACGTCAAAAAACGCGAAAAGCATACTGTTTTAGTAACATTATAATAAAAATATATTTTTAATAATTTTTAAATGTTATGGATTTCATTTAGCAATAAAAATACTATAACATTTACTTATACACCTAGAGGTTTGTACGGAACCCTCGCTGCGCGAGTATGACTCGCACTTAGCCGGTTTTTTTTATTGAGCCCTAGACAAAACCATATACAGGTAAACAAATATGACACTTGGGTATAAACTTTCGGTGTTACTAATTAAGCATTTATTCAAAGGCGTGTAGTTTTACTTTTTATATCAAACAGAGATCGCAGATTTTGCCAATTCACATAATAAGTAAATCATGAAAAATGTAATATAAATGTGAGATTTGTGTCAACCTTCAAATTTTTTATAAAAGAAGAAGTTTATGACTGGTCTTATTCGAAAGACACTTGAATTGAAATGTTTCAGTCTATGAAGCCTCTATTAAGCTTTGCCGCTTGGTGATGGACACTGCGAATGTTCACCCTGGCCTACCACCTTGAGTAGAATATTTGTCGTAAAGCATCTAATGGTGTGTTCTGGCAGCTATCCATGGAAGTAAGTTCCATACTGGCTGTATTAAAAGTCAGATCCATAAAAACCAACTAAAACTTTCCCTAAAGGAATTCTTTTGTCTCGCTTCGGTGGTGATCGAGCTTTATAAGATTTGGGAGCGGAACTGTTTCCGTCTATGAAGCCTTAGTAAGACAGGCACGTGACGTCACTCGCACCGCCCTAACGGCGCTAACGGGATAAATTGGGCGGTAGATTGGGCGGGGAACACCGGAAAATTGGTAATTTTGTTTCAGTTCTATGACGTTTTTTCACAATGTGACCAATTAATTTTACTTCAATTACATAATATTATTATTAAGAACATACTTTTATTAGGACTAATAGTTTAGCATTTTACTACTATCTCACCTGTTGGTAAGTGATGATGATGTTTAGGACGTTAAATAGGCTTTACCTAAAGAGGAAGCTTTATTTGTTAAAATATATTAGAAAATAACGGTTGCTCTATTATATTAGCTTGTTAAATTAATTATTTTTAAAACTATGTTTTGATTTAATTATTAAATTGTTTTAATTATATTAGGTTATTCCTATCTCAAGATTATACTGAAAAGTATGAAATGCTAATGCTGTTAGATCATTTTAGTAGCATCTCTGCTAGTGGGAGTGGTCGGTAGAAATATTGGTCCAATATCATTTGTAATTAACTTACAACAGATTGACAACAGAATTTTTTTTTCTGTCACATATTTACTAACTCTTTACAAAAATCTAAATGGCCTTCGTGAAGTGGTTCTACGTGGATGGTTTACCTAAACGTTGGTACTTGAATAGCAATCGCAAAATAGACTTCCTTTAGCATCCTGATCTCCGGGTATGTCCGACCTCTGGAGCGGACGGGGCCCCTCCAAGGTGCCATCCTTGCCAAAGGTCACAAAATGTTAAAGGCCACGGTTTGACTCGGTTACGTGATTCGCAAACTTTTTTATGGACTAATTGGCAGTAGGTACTGTTTCTCTTTGTGATCTGAGTTATTTGTGCAATTGTTTATAAATTTGGTATATTTCAGTATAGACTATTTTTTGTTTCTCATTAATGGTGTTTGTTTTACCAAAATTTCTTTGACGTTGACACTAGTCAAGAAATAAAACAGGCTAAGTGCAAGTTAGACTCAACATACTAAGAGTTCCGTACCAACACAGAGTATTAAAATCGTATTTGTTCATACAATTACAGATCCTTAGTGTGATGATGATAATATTCCAATATCTAACGTATAATAACTAATAATAAAAGATAGCCAAGTATAGGCTAGTTTTTATTATTACATGTTACAATATTATCATACCAAGTTTGATGTATTACAGTTTAAACGATAGAGCAAAAACAAAAAAATCTTTAAAAACAGGTGTCCTGTATGGGGACTGCCCATTTTTTTTCACTTTTGATATTATTATTATGTGTTAGGTAATCCCCTTTACTTACACATATTCTGTGAAAATATCAATTATGGCTACCTTTTCTGACGGATAAACGGACGGTCAGGCGGACGGACAGCCTTGGTTTAATCATATGATCGCATTTTCTTGTAGGGAACTCTAAAGACGATATTAAATTACATCTCAATGGTCCTTTTTTATTAAGAATATAATATTCTGGTTTTTTTTATCTAAATATTCTTGTTTTTAAACTAAACACGAACTGACCTGAAAGGAATTGAAATATAATTTTATATATATTTATTTTAATCGGTGCTATACTTATTCATATCTCTCCATTATACTGGCCTCCCCTATCGCCCTATCGAATCAAGATATATCATCCAAATCTACTTGCAAAGATCGGTAACACTTTAAAAACGTTCTCGTCAAATTGAGAATCGCCTACTTTGTTGGAAGTGTAATTTTTTATCTCAATATTAAGGATTTCATACATCTTGGGATCGGATCCAATGAGCGAATAATTATCACCCCCAAAGTTTTCTTTGTAATAATTAGATGTTGCTTTTTAATTACCAATGTAATTAAATAGTGAAAAAGCAATGCGGCTTGCAGCGAGCAAGCCGTTTTGATTATTTTCTAAGGAAATATAGTTCTACATTTTGTATTCAATAGTCTGCGTTCTTATTTGGACCCTGATTTTTGAGTTGCTAAGCTGTAATTTTGGATGGCTATCAACCCATTGACTGTAAAAATATTATGTCATCTAATCTGACGATGGAGACGGTAAGTAAATAACAACTCCCTAACTAACAGTAGATTTATGTTATTTTAAATAATTCTGATTGCAGGTAATTTGTTAAAGCTTGCCTGAAATTATATGTTTTTTCTATAAAATACCCAATTTCCAGTGGTTTATACCGTGGTATTAATTTAGAGAGCTTAAAGTTAAAATCTAAATAGCCTTCGTGATAACAAAATAAGCAGCTGTATTAAACATTATTCATTTGAATAAAATTGCTACCCCTCTTGTAAAAGATACCCTTAGCGTGCACCCCTGTAACCAACAGTGCCATTCTGTGACCCTTTGTACCAGGGTGACATACAATGTTAGCAGGTCGATCAACCCTTACAACACCCACACATTCACAAGTGCTTTACAATGTTTACTTGGTTCAAATTGTGAACTAGTTTTGGGACTGTAGATTTTTAGGTCGTGTTGATTGCTTGGTTCTCAACAACATTAGATTTTTGTTAGTGATTCAGAACAGTTACTGATACTGAATAATACCTCAAGTGGGTTTGGTGATTTGTCGGTCAAGGCGTCCGGTGCGTAAAACCGGAGCCGTTGCCATTCCTCACTTAGGGTGTTGATTTACTTTTTGGTTTGTTAACATTTTTAAAGTTTATATGTATATCGAAGCGTCCTTGTATATTCATAACTCTTGGGCTGGAAATTAAACTGTATTATGATTTGATTAAATAACTATGCTTCTTGATCGTATTATCCACGAGTTTCGGATAGTATTTTTCAAAAGACTTTTATGGTTAATGCAGCTGATTACATTATTTACTGGCTAACGATTTTTTTATAATATCATATACCATTTTAAGGGTAAACTCATCATCATGTAAGCATATGCATTGTGTTATTTACACACAATAGTAATATGAATAAAATTCTGCTAATATCGTGAATTGTATGAACATGAAAAAACAATGCCAAGTCTAATAAAAATCAGCCAGGAGCGAGTTGGACCCACTACCTAGGGTTCCGTACCAATGCAAAATCCAATCAGGAATATAAATTAAATAGTTATATTTTATAACCCACATGACTAGTTTTTATTATTTAAAGTTGTACGTTAGATATTAGACTATAATCATACTAAGACCCTCGTATGTATTACCGTTTTTACGATGGAGTGAAAACAAACATGTTACTTGTATGGGGACCTCCTTTTATTCATAACTTTTTCTTATTATTATAATTTGTTAGTAAATTCGCAATATTAATACATTATCTGTGAAAATTTCAACCGTTTAGGTACCTACTACGGCTACAAAAATACAGCCATTTAAAATTCGGATAGATTGACGGACGGACAGCCGAGGATTAGTAATATAGTCCCGTTTACTATTACAAAACCCTAAAAACATATAAAAGCTAAAAAAATATATTTAAAGGTCCCATTCCAGCCACACGTTTCCTTCTCTGCGGCCATTACTTGGATAGGTGACAACTAGGTGACAATTACTGAGTTCAATATAATAATATAATACTGTTGAAGGAGCGTGGCTATATAATAAAATACCCTCACATATAAAAAATGTAAACTTCATGCATTTAAAAAACTACTTTATGAACATATTATTACCAATGAATCATGTTAATAAGCAAGTCAAATGTATGAAAGGGGTCATTGTGCATGTTTAGAACGCTAAATAAGCGCTGTTATTTCATTTCATTGTACTTTATTTTATGTTATTCAAATCTTTGCGATGACGAACACATATATTATGTAATAGTTTAATTATGTTACCACGTAAGTGACAGTTTGTCTTTGATGGTAATAAAGTTCTTTAAACCGATAAAATAAAACACACACACAATCTTTCACATATATTTTAGTACCTATACGAAACTTGTCCACATCCTCTTGTGTTTAATGAAATTTATTCATAAAATTAATTTTATTTAAAAAAGGCTAAGTTAAATTATCCGTCCCATAAAGTGCCTGGTACAAAGGTGATCGCAATGATAATCAGGGGACGTACAACAATAGCCCAATTATATTAGGAGTTAACCATTATAAAAATGTCATTTGAAATAATTAAATAAACTGAAACAATTTAACATCGCTGTTTAAACAAATTTATTGAATCTGGCGAACAATTTAGATAACATTTGAAATTTTACTAAAAACTAGGAAACTATGACACAAATAGCGTAAAAAATTACGTTATCGAACCTAATGCAATGTCAGTAAGATTTACACAGAGTTGGATAAGAGCTAAGCCATTTCTGAAAAAGTGGAGCAAGATCGGCATATTAGTACCTAAATAAGACAGCTGAAAATCTGTAGATTAGCTGCCATACAGTATTAAACCCTTCAATAACAGTCTGGATATACAAAAAAGCGTGATTTTGGGGGCTACACGAGCGCATTAATAAAACCTAATTAACCGTGCGCATGATCATTGATCACTGCTTAGATAACTATAGTGGTAATTTTTTAAATAAAGTTAAGTGAATTACAATCGCCAAGAACATGTGAAACCATAGAGAAATATACTCTGTGTGTGAAACAGATCTTGGTCAAAGTGCGGTCAATCATAAACGTCCCGTCACATCAACGCTTAACCAACTCTGTGTAAATCTTACTGGCATTGCATTAGGTCCGAAAACGTAGTTTTTTTACGCTATTTGTGTCGCAGTTAAATTTACTTGAATTTGTTATAACTTATATTATCCAGTCAACACATATAGTGTGTATTGCTTAGTGTTATCAATTTATATATATAACTTAAGTTTTTATGTTTATTCATTACATACAGAAATACAAATCGTTCCTCTTTATTAGACCCGAAGATTAGTGTAGACGTAGATTACTAGGTAGACGTAGATGCGTTACTTAAGGACTTAAACTAGTTATAGGAATTTAAAATTTCTTCCAAATTGGTTCAGTTGTTTCAGCGGGAAGGAGTAACTCACAAACATTCGCATTTCTATGATTGGCGGGATTTTTATGAATTTTGTTTAATTGCGGACTAAACATAGTTTCGTCGTTTTAGCCGAAAACCTTCTCAAAAATCATGTCCTAAATTGATCTGGTCAATTGTCAGGTTATATCACCATATTTAGTTAATAATAAACGGAACTAGAAACTTTTGTATCTTTTAACAACAGTAAATCTTTGATTAAAACGAAAATAAACACGTAGTCTATTTGCTTTTCCAAGTAATTAATTACAAAGAAGGATTTTGTTGTTTGAACCCACTGCTAAAAGAGAATCTAAAGTAAAGGTCACCCGCCTACATGAAAACCAAAGGCTTCGCTAGCCCGTGTTGTGCGTGTGAGTCCTTCAATATTTTAAGACAAGAAACATTGTAAATTCTCAAACACAAAATATAATTACTTAAAAGCCACAAGGTTCTTTGAGCTTCCAAATGCTACTGATATTCCTAACAGGGTCTTGCCTGGTTAGGGATACATTCCGTACCATCTTTTACTCGGGTTTTATTTTAAATTTTACCCGATTATATTTGATAATATATATATATATATTTTTAATGCTTGCTAGGTTAGCCTTTGTCCACTTTCTCATCTGATGATCAGTGATGATGTGGTCGAGGATGTTGTTCAGGCTAACCTAGAATTACTGGCTCTCAAGGACAGCTGCCGGAACACACCGTTAGGTGCTTGGCGACAGATTTTCTACTTGAGGGTGGTAGCTAGCCTGGCGGGCATTCGCAAAATGCCCTACTACCATGCCATAACGACTGCCATCCTGAGACGTCAACCGGGACCGACGGGTTAAAGGGCCCTCCGATGACCTCCGGCGACGTTGCTTAACTTTGGTGATCGGCTAAGAACAGCTAAGCAAACTTCGCTACGAGCGTTCAAAAGTTATAGTATTTGAACAAGACAAACAAAAAGTACAAAAGAACCAGGAGTGAAACGGCATAAAACAATTTTTTTATACATCATCTGCTAGAGAAAGTCACATTATATTGTATTATGCAAACCTAAACAAAATTAGATTATTTTGAAAAATTATGGGCTATGCTGGAGTAGGTATATTCGCATTTATAAGATTGGCATGATTTTTACCAATTTGGTTTAATTCTGGGCTTACATAGTTTCGTAGTTTTGCAGAAAAGGTATAATATTTGGATTTCATTATAATAAGGAGTATTCAATAAAATCGTTCCATGACGCACCGATCGCACTTTGGCGTTCACAAAGATAGTTTTGATCGTCGATGCTAAACAACAAACCATTCAATAACATGATCGGGCGTCGGCAAACGAACACACTGGTAACCCTGGAAAATAGCAGAGTGAAAGTCGATCTGCTGTCATTTTGACAGAGGATATGTCAAATGACGTAAAATAAGAGTAAAGTTATGATTTCGGCAAATATGTTTGATGTAAATTAAATTTTAAATATGATTTTTAGTTTTCCTTTAGTGTAAGGGTTGACATTCATTTATAAATGAACGAATACATTTTTGTCACTTGTCAAGTTGAACTTGAAACTTACCATGGTGGACACTCAAAGCCCGATGGATTTAGTGTTCACTAATAAGGTTATCACTGCGTGGATGATCGAACACTATTCGTCCGGATGACTTTAACACCGAAACCTTTAAACCACGTACTTAACGAATGTACCTATCGCTGCTGGACATTTTAATGAGATTAGAATTTGGAACTTCAAATTTGAATGAATACCACCACCATCCATTCACCTACACAAGAACCCTCATCTACATTGAAGATCGAGTCGATCGACGTCGAGCTGGCAATGGCCTCCACAAGCATAATCAAGCCTTCATTCTAAAAATCTTAAAATCTATTGTAACCTAAACCTGTTTTTTATCCTAAGCAGAACTAAAAAAAAGTAAATAGACGCAAATCACCAAAATTTTAAATAACTTGTTACTACTGTACTAAATTATCTAATCAAAACAAGAATAGTGTAAACACTGACAGTACATTTGTAACGTTTATTAGAATTATTTTATTCTTTCGAAATTCTCATAAAAACATGGTGTGACAAATGTGATTTGAATCAATTGTCGGACTCCAACAATGTTCTTTACATCTATTCGTAAAAAAAGTAAATGGAAACGTACGTAAAGAAAATCCTTTTTGGATTTCCAATATTCAAGAAAGCGCCCAGTCTACGCCTGAATTAGCGTTTCAAGCATTTTACCTTTACAAAAATCAAGCTTATGTGCATACAGGTTTCAAGTCAACAATAAACATTGAAACGGTATTTTCGTAGCAGATGAAGACTATCATGGTGTAAAATTTTGTGTTTACTAACCATTAATGGAATAAAATATCAACATTTCATAATGTTATGTGCTGAAAGACATCTAAAGCAACATCAACATTTTCTTACTTTTATTCACATGATTGACACATGAACATATTCGAAAATATGTTTTCTAAAACACAAAGTTAGTGAAATATATTTTACCAAAACTTCCAAAACTTTGTCGGTACGATCACGTTTAGTATACAACAAATTCACAATTTATTGTATTACTATTTGATTCGAGTATATTGCGTTTTTCATCTATTAACAAAATAAACCGACTGTCATACCATAGGTCAAACTACGAAAGGAAATATATCAAAACTACTCGACTAAATTGGATCCATTTTACTCGAATCGAACTATATTATCGTCCATAAATCAACATGTGCCACCCTGCATATCACGCCGCACACTACCCTAGTGGTTAGCGCGTGTGACGTCATCGCTCTACCACCCTCCGTCCAACCCTCTCGCAACTAGTGGGGCAAAACTATTTGTACCTCTTCTCTGTTCTGCGCTCCTATTGTTGTACACTACTTTCGCGGGACGTTTGCATCGCTAGTTTCCCGCATCAGTCAGTGTAGTGGTAGTCACTGTTGCATATTCTATGGCGACGTCGCTACAGCGTCGTTCGCCTCCTCACCCCTTATGCAACCCTAGTACGTTCGTAGCCAGTGGTGACGTAAGCGTTTCTGACGACATTCCCTCCTTTGCGAATCTACGAGATTCTCGTAGCGTATAGCAGTTATGACTTGCTACTACGCATATATTATTCGTAGAACTCGCTACTATGGTTAGAATATAGCCTGCTACGGCGTAAGCATTCTCGTAACTCGTGGAAAGACAAACTATAAGCATGTGTGTTTATAACTAAGTTGTTTTAAATTTGTTTTATTACACAAATGATTTTATACAACATTCGTATATAATATAGTATAGTATCCACTGTATATATTAATTTTTATATGAATCCACTACAGAAACTGCCGAACCGAGCATAACTATTAGTTTTGTAACTTTTAAAGTTCCGTACTAGAAATCGGGAATCTATTACTATTCTATCATCAATACTAAGCCTCGGCTGTCCGCCTGTCCGTCATCTGTACATCCGTTCATCTATCCGTTTGTCTGTCTTAGCCCGTGTGTAGTTTTTACATCAGAAAATGCATCTTTGTGAAATCGGAGTCTAAATATTTTTGAGCGCACTGAAGTAACTCCATTTTGTGCATGGCACAGTAAACGCAAGGCAACGCTTCATCACAAGCACTCTGTGATATCAGCCTGGTTTTATTAAGCGCGGGCGTATTGTTTGCGAGGAAGTTTTCTGAGGCAGTGATAGCCGAGTGGTAATAGCTACGGGCCGCCATGTTGGAGGTTCATGGTTTGATCCCCGCCACCGGTTCAATCTTCAAAGGGCATTTTGCGAATGCTCGCATGGCTAGCTAGCACTCTTAAGTAGTACTTTAAAGGGCTGTATCTTTTGGACTGTAAAAGATAGCCGGTTGAAATTTTCACAGACTGTGTTTGAATGGTGAATTACCTTATAAGTAATAAAAATATCGAAAAGTAATACTCAAAATAAAACTGGTTGAATGTTTTTTTTTACTTTTGTTCTTTCGTAAAATCGTCTTCGTAGACCACTGCCGCAGCATGCTCGGTCTGCTCACGCGTTGTTATGGTCACCGATAACCTAACCCTCATCGTCGCTTCGCTTGTCGTCCCACCGATATACTCGTATGAAATTGCCCATGACTAGTAGTAATACAAAGCAATAATTTTGTTAGTTTATTTAATTTAGAATACCGCTAAACATTGAGTACTGGTATGTAGAACATATTGCAATGACAATCTGTCTAAACGTTCACGTGCCGTGTTACATAACAGCGCTGTTCAACTATTACGTAATACAGTGCATATTGCAATACGATACGACGTATTAATTATAGACTGAAGGGTACATTAGTACCCTTCAACAGATTATTCAAGTGAAATCACGAGCTTAGCAAGAAGAAGAAAAGTAATTAGAGCAGTAAAAAGTATTTGTAAAGTGTTCGGTGGGCTTTTGCTTAGTGAACTACACAAGGACTCTGTGCGCTACGTGTGGACTGTTTCTATATTGTGCTTCTTATGGAGCTTTCTAGGTGTGCTCTGCGAACTGAGTTGTGAAAATTCACTGCCTACTCACATTAAAGTCCCCACTCACAAGAGATAGTTGTACTTTACAATCCCTTTACCCACCATACGTGACAGTATGTTTGCCCATACACAATTTATAATTCTTTTTAGCGTGGTAAAAAAGCCTTAACAAAGTATTAAAGCTTGTTATTATTAGGATTTTAATTCAAGTTAAAAATATAGAGTTTCATTATTATATTAAGCAAAAAACATAGTTGAGAATGTCACGATATTGCCACATCGATTCGCTGCTTAGCGACTGAACAATAACAAGTCTGATATGCATCCAGATGTTTTTCTTCACAAAGAACCTTACCACCTGGTGCACCTGAATAACGACATATTGAAGTCTTTTAAATAACTGTTTT
The DNA here is from genome assembly GCA_963890685.1 of Plagodis pulveraria. Classification (NCBI taxonomy): domain Eukaryota; kingdom Metazoa; phylum Arthropoda; class Insecta; order Lepidoptera; family Geometridae; genus Plagodis; species Plagodis pulveraria. Next base: position 12,825,299 of record OY982950.1, read on the forward strand.
ATGCTACTTACTGCCTAGCGTAAAGTAGTCGGCAAATTTCTAGTTTTATAAAAAAATAACACAGTAGCGTGCAGAGAATAGCTTGCATTTTGAAAAATCATAATTTAGTCATTGTTACCTTTAAAATATAGAAATGTGTGAACAAGGGTGCTGTAGAAGTTTAAGTGTAGAGTTCACGGAGCGCTTTTCATACAAATGTAGCTACGTCATATTTTAAATACTAAGTGTTGAAACTCGTGAAACTTTGCATATATATCCTTGAGCCTAAAATCTATGCTTCTGGTTTGACAGTCGTAAAATTATTTTTCAAAAATATATCTAAGAATCGCCTTGTATGGTAATTGTTATTTTGGCTTAAATAAATAATAAACAAGAAATCGAAAAACTGGCAAATCAGAAGTATAGATATTAGGCTCAGCAATATGCGTACAAAATTTCACCGAGTTTGAACTCTTGGTATTTAGAATATGACCAAACGTAGTTTGTATGGAAAACGCTCCGTGCACTTTAACTCTTAACAAACAAATGACAGGGAACGAATATAAACATAGTATTTACGTTTACGTATCTATTTTTATATTGTTATCGAGGTAAAATGAAAGTATTTTGTTTCTAACTATGCGTATGATATTTCGCCCACGTTCTTATTGCCTCACTTTTAAAGGTCACTTTGAAACAATATCAAATAGCAGAAATAAATGAATAACATCAAGAACATTTCTTATTGTTGACCTTTAAGTTACTAGCACGTAACCTTTTATGTAAGCTTGTGTGTTATTGGAGAACCGTTATGCTTAAGCCCTTGTGTTTTTTGAGATGGATTAACTCTGTAGGGTTATTGGATATCGCATAGAATATCCAATAACACCTAGTAATGTGGTGGAAATAAGCAAAAACATGCAGAATTGGATGGCTGACCGCTAGTGGCATTAGTGCTGATTGCTTCCGTGTTTCGAAGGGCACGTTAAGCTGTCACTGTCCCGGTTGTTGTCTTTGGATGGCAGTCGTTATAGCATGGTGGTGGGTCAGTATGCAAATACCCGCCTAACCAGGCGGGTACCACCCTCTACTTGAAAAGTCTGTCGCCAAACAACTAACAGTGTGCTCCAACAGCTGTCTTTATGAGCCAGTAATTCAAGGTTAGCATGAACAACATTATCGACCACATCATCATTTAACATCAGATGAGATAGTGGTCAAAGGCTAGCCTCATCATCTAAAAATAAAGATTACAATAAAATTTTAACAAAAGAGAAACCAACTTTAACCATAAATTTCCCATTATTAAGGATAACTCAAATACTACGTCAGATCTCACTCAAATTTTAATGGGACCACATGACAAGCACCAGCTTTCAAATAAAAAAAAACTAAATCGGTACACCCTGCAAAGCGTTATGAGGTAACACACACAAAAAATACAGTCGAATAGAAAACCTCCTCTATTTTATTAATTCGAATAAAAATACCTTATTTGTGTACGAATAAAGATGTGCCATGAGTTCTCAATCTCATAGCTATATTTTTTTGTGATCTCTGTCAAGAGCGTATCTCTACCAATTTTAATAGGCGCTACGTCTATTGTAAAATGACATTTTAAACACTAACATAAAATTGTATGTCACTTCCACGTCAAATATATTGTATAAAAAGTGACGCTTATTAAATTTGTGTAGCATATAAGAATGAGTATAGAATACGCGCCCGAGTTACGTAGTCCGTTGACATTGAAACATAAACGATAAATCCTCTAGGCGCTACAGTGGGGTACCGCTTTTTCGATATTACGGAGGTTATTCGTACCAGGATAACAGGAATAGCAAGAGTTCGTTGGCACGTGCAAACCATTTCTCTCCCTACCCCCTCTACGATTCTATCAGGGCCCCTACGAGCTGGAAATTGTAACGAGTATTCGATCTCACTAAAACGTTCGCAGAGAAATTGTACACGCTATTATAAAACACTTGGTCTTGGGTACTGATATGTAATTATGTATTCTTTGGATAATTAAACCTATATGTATGCTAGATAGTATAGGTAGCACAAGAAATCATACAATATATAGTAAAATGTTATAAGTATAGACAGTTTTTAGAATCTGAATCACAGAAATGGAATCCAAGTGTATAACGGGTACATACATTTTAGGTAATATTTGTCATAAAACGGAAACATTAATTTGGCGGCTGCTGAATGCTAAGATGGAAGCAATTTTGTTCATAGGGGTTCCATTTACTTGACTGGAGTTAATTACTTGTTTTTAAGTTTTTAACCAATCTATGAAAAAAAAATACTGAAAAACAAAGAAACATGATCAAACTAAATTTAACATTAAAATGAGCATGTGGTTTTAATTGAATTGAAGAAGAAAAAACCGACCTTCAAAGACTGAAAAGTACTATGTTTAAATAATAATTTTATCACTCTCCCACAATACGGTTGTTCACTATCGCTAAATGTTGCAATTATTATCTCATTCAGATAAAGGCGGATTGGTAAATACTTTTTCATACTATATATGTTATATAACTTAATACTTAATTACTCAATATAATATTACGATGATAGAATTTAAGTGGATTAAAGGATGAGGTATATACCCAAGAAACACGTAAAAAACGTTAAGGAACGTCATATATGCATCAAAAAAATATGCGTCGACTTGGGAAATTTCTACCTTTATTTTAAAACATAAATAAAAGGACATTAACCTATTTGCAAAAGTGAATCATGCAGACATTAACTTTGCCGTTGCATTGCAAATTTTGCAATGTGTTGTAGCACTTGTAGGGTTTTACTTCGTAACGCTCTGGCTACGAGCGTCTCGTAGAGCTGTAGTTCTCGTAGCTCCAACCCCCATTGGGCTCTCTTTGTATGAATGACGGTATATTCATCAAAGCTCCATGCAGCTTCTGTGGCCTTGGTAGATGAAACCGCGAATCCTCGGGGTGCTTCATGACACGGGACGTGTTGGACCCTCCGTGCTTGGATTAGAATTACTTTTGAAAAGGAAGGGGTTTTCAACCTAAACTGGTTATATTTTTTTATGTACAAGTCTAGGTTAAAACGCTGGCTGATCAATCGAACGTTTTACAGCTACGAGGAGTTCCTATCACATATATAGGAATTCTTATACATAGGTGGTAGGCATTATTTATTTATTGATTGTGAGTACTGTGAGTACTTCTTCCTTACTACTTATGATGGATTTGTATTTTTATGTTTCTGATATATATTTATAAGTACGTTATAATATTATTATGATTTTTTTTGTTTGTATTTACTCTTGACATGTTTTTTTTTTCTTTTTTACTTGTTTTGACGTATTATTATTATTATTCAATTATTCGACATTTATGATTATGATATTTCAAATGATTTAATTAATTTGATAAATTCAGAGACGTAGATTATAGTATTTTAATTATGTTAGAGTGTAATATGTCTGTTTCTTATTTACACATATTATTTATTTAGAAAAAAAAAACTCCCCTGTCGGTTGAGTGACAAAAATAGGCAAATCTTTGCTTTGAACTCCTATGGTTTCTGGTTTCGATCCCCAGGGTGAAAAATTATAGTACTACTAGACCGCTACGAGTACTACTAAATATATAGCGGTCCGGATTCCAGTAATGTCCCGGTAAAAAGCAATAGACTCGCCCCTTATGGTAAAGGATAACAACGTGTTTGGCAAAACGTGGGTGATGTTTATTGCTTTTTAAAGAATAATACCGAAAGGCGTAGTTCGTAGCGCACGTAGCCTTATACAAGTATATTTCGTAGCAACTTTGTCAGATGTAAAAGTTGATATTATAGAATCACATACATCCCTATCCGCATAATATCTACTCAAAATATGTATCTAACAATGCATTTTAAAAATTATAAAACCTAAACTTTTATGTTGTAGCGCTCGTAGCTTAAGTCTTTTTTACTGTAGCTGGTGATTAGAGCAACAAATGCTTGATTTGATTTGATTAGTGTGGTCTTTGTGTGGCAGAGAATATGTTTCAATACTCTAATAGTCTCCTGTACTGTATCAGGCCGGATCGGCCACTGCTGAAGACAGCCTGAGAGGTGGAGGGGGTTGCTATACGTCAATACTGCTGCTTCAGTTAAAACCAAAAGGTTGCTGCTGTTTCAGCCGGATTGTCCACTGTTGAACACAGCCTCCCCCATCAATGGGGTTTTTGCCATAATCCCCACGCTCGGCAGGGGTCTTGGGAATCAACATTTAAGATATCACTTCCTCAGAAGGCGGCTGCTGCCCACCTTCCGGTGTTGTGTCACCCAATAGCAATACATTGAATTGTGAATACAATTTTCAATATTTGTTTAAATTACAAATACGAGCGCAGAGTATAATTGAAAACAAAAAAAAAATCTAATTGCCTTGGGTAACATCGAACTATATCGCCGACAGGAAAGAGTGATTTGTTATTTTGTGATTTGTATCTTTAACTTCAGAAACTAGGAACTTGTTGGTTTGTTTTTTAAGAAAACTAGTAGACTACAATATTCTTAGTGTAAATCTGCTGACAGCTTATTATGAATAAACTGGAAAATAAAAGCACGTGCACAAAGAAGTTTAGACAGCATAGTTCTATCGACGTTCTATCTAGTAGTCGGTACATACCGTCTACGTGTACAGATAACGCCTACATGAAGATTGAAAATGGTTTTCCCAATCATAAAAACTTTTTATCAGTAAAGTCCAATTGAGCTCTATGTTTGAATTGGCATAGCATCGCCTTCTACAAATAATTGTTGTATGCTTTAGAAGGAAGAACGTTGTCATGGGATTTTAAAGCACTTTCAAATGTTGAAATTTTGTCACTATCGGACTGTGTAGGAGTGAAAAAAGGCAGCGATGGTAAAATCGCGATCAGTGTAGGTAAAATCCAAAGGTAAGCTTAAGAGTAGAGTTCATTCGTGCTTTCCATCCAAACGTGGTTTCGTCATCTTTTAAATACTAAGTGTTGAAACTCGGTGAAACTTTGCATGTACATATATCCTTGGGCATAATATCAATGCTTCTGGTTTGCCAGATTTCCGTAAAATTATGTATTTTCTAAAATAATTAGAAGAATTGTTTTGTATGGGAATTGTTATTTTGATATTTAAGGATAAAATAATAAATCGAAAAACTGGCAAACCAGAAGCAAAGATCAGAAGAGGCTCAGCAATATGTGTACAAAATTTCACTGAGTTTGAACAATTGGTATATAAACTACGTTTGTATGGAAAGCACTCCGTGCACTTTACTCTTAATAACACAAAATTAGTAACGTAAATCGAATATGTACATTTTCTTGTCCCTCCTGATAAAGTTTTGCTATTTTATTCATATATTTTCATACACATTAATACCTAACTAATTAAGATATTTACGTTACAAGCGTAAATTAGGGTCAACTTTGCAATTATATTCTAACGAGAGAAAACATGTTTCAGACTTTTTGAAAGCGCCAAAAAGATATTATTTTATGTCTTCGATGCGGACTGTATTATGTTAGGGAGAATAGTACACACAGCAAGAAAAGGGGCGGGAATAAAGAAAGACGAGGGAATGCAAGCCTACCAGACAATCCAGGAGCAGCCAGGTAGTAGAACAGCGCGATATCACACACTGCCATGCGGTTTTCTTCAGCAGACACTGCAATACTTCGTATCACCTTTTATCACTGCTGGGCTAGCAAACACTATCACTTGGAAATTACAAAGAGCGCATTGCTCTGGGTTTAAAGTTTGTTTATAAGTAGTTTTTAATATTAATTGCGCAGCGATATAGTTTGTCAGTCGAGATGGCGGCGGGTGAGTTCAATACTAGTTTTTTTCTTCACGCTAGGTGGCACTAGTGCACTATACCAAGGGCGGATGGCAGCAGTTTTGCTTACATTTAAAATGTTGAGTGTATGGGGAAAAGGAATGTACTATTCATATTAAGCCGTAACTTTATTGTTTTCTGGCGGTACCATACACCCCTCCTTAAAGGGTCACCTTTAAAGGTGAAATGTTTACTCGCATATAATTTACAGTTAGGTACTAACTTAACTTTGTAGGGATAATTCTTTTACGCACCAGTGTATAATATTACTATGCACGAGTGTGTTATAGTTCGGTTTATGGCCCTAAGAACGATATAATAAAGCTCACTTTACGAGCAAGGGTGATGAAAAACCAATTACATTAGTGGGCCTAACTAGATTTGAATCCAGGATCTCGTGACGCTTACTTTATGCGCCGTTTTTCACTTTCAGCAGCTTAGAAAAGTGTACGGGAGGGCAGGGCGGACTAGCAACTCTCAAAAATATCACATTGTATTTGAATCAATAATATGTTTATCAATATTTGTAATATGTACATTCGATTATTTATATAATACATGTGTTTTAAAATCAAGCTAATAAGTAAATCCTTTTCTTTCTTTCTCATGACGTTTTGTATTTCATTCATTGTTGATTCAAATGGAGGCATCCATTGGAATCTGGACCATGACGTCATATGGCATGGCTGAACTCGGGGTTATTTGTACCAGGATAGCATATATCGAAAGAGTATGATAGCTGGGAGCTTTCCTGTCGGCGGCACCGTAGAGCCTTCGTAGAACTGCGCTACGTCAGAGTGAACAACTACGTACAAGTTGAGAAAGCTTACTTTAACATCATTGCTTAGTTTTTTCTACTTTAGACACTTATACCACATGAATAAGGTTATTTATTCATGTGCTTATACTGTCAATTAAGTCCTTACAATTTGGTAACTTTGATCATAAATAACATATTTATGATCGAAGTTTGGTAACAGTAAAAGTTATTTAAGCCTGTCTTTCGCTCTAACATACAAAAAATTTAAAACTGATAAAACATACGTATCTATTTCCCTACTTTATCGTGGAAGTTATTATTGAGAATATGAAGTTATCGTAAAGGTTATGTTTATATTGAATTAACATCGGGTCATCGGGTCAATGAGGTCTTACAGTTTTATTATAAATATAGACTAGCTGTACCTGCGACTTCGTTCGCGATTGCCGCACCTGCAGACTAATTATTCACATTTGAGCACTGTTTATCTTATATTAAGCAACGCTGTGGTCCGTGGTGAAACACTCTTAGTAAAGCATAGCTCAGAAAGGAGCTTTTTCCAGAAGACAGTAGTTAAGTAACTCAGAGCGTTCAGAAGAGAACAAAATACGCATTATTAGGTCCCGAAAACTACTCGCCAGATCTCACTCAAATTAAAATGGGACCACTTGACAAGCACCAGCTTTAGAATGTAAAAAAAAACATTATTATCGGTACACCATGTAAAGAGTTACAAGGTAATGCACATAACAACCGAATTGAGAACCTCCTTCTTTTTTTAAGTCGGTTTTAAAACCGGATCTCGGAAACATAAAATTACAAACGAATGAGTAAGAATGACAAGTATGGGTTAGATTGGACCAAAGATATATGTATAAAAATAACTTAGATATGATATACATGCACTCTTGATGCGCAATGATCATCGTTTACTATAACTACAAAAGAACTCTGAGAAGAAAAAAATAATGGTTGTGGGATTTGAACCCACCAAACAATTTAAATACACATTGACAAAAATTACATTTTACCGAGCTGAGTGTTATGCATCTGTATTTGGCGTATAAATTCTTTTGTTTTTAAAAGTCGAAATTTCAAAAATCGAAGCGAAATCATTTTCAGCTTTTCGTACTCAAAAACGGGACCCTATTACTAAGCCTCAGCTGCCCGTCCGTCTGTCCGTCCAACCTTTAAATTGCTTCATCTTCGGAGTCGAAATAGGTACCTGATTGAAATTTTTACAGAATATTGCTATGGCGGATTGCCCAGTAAATATATTTAATAGGTAAAAGGGGGGTTCCCTTACAATAAACGTCTATATTTTAACGTTCTTTGTTTTTGTTTTATCGTATAATCCAACATCTATCGGGTAGGAATAAATCCTTAAGGAATTCAAAGTCAGCCATGTGTAGGTCGGACTCCCGCTATATAACTATCTCGAATTGTTAATTTTTTTTGGTACCACTCATATTGGTACGTAACCTTTGTTAATAGGTTTCTTTTTTTTATGTCTTATAGGTTAGCCTTTGACCACTATCTCACCTGATGGTAAGCGATGATATGGTCGAAGATGATGTTCAGGCTAACCTAGAAGTATATACACGTATTTGATACACCTAGAAGTAGATATACGTGTTTGACAACTCGTATTAGGACAATTTTTAGTACTTGTTATTGTACGATAGATATTAGACCATTGTCAGACCAAGTTTCACGCTTGTTAAAACGGTATTACCGTTTTACAACATATACACAATCAAGCGAAAAGAAATATCGTTAAAAACACGTTTTTTGTGAAGAAACCACTTTTTTATTATCATTATTATTTGTTAGGTAAGCCGCTGTCCCGAGAGTTGCCGCGATAGAATGTCACCTCCCCATCTCTTCGAGTACGGGAAAAATACCAGAAGGTAGGCAGCAACGCGTTCTCAGGAACCGTTATATGTATTATACTGTGATCCCCAAGATGTCTGCCAAGCGGTGGGGGTTATGGAAAACCTCCCCTTAATGGGGGCGGCTGTGTTCAGCAATGGACAATCCGGCTGATCCAGTAAGCTGACATATTAACCCATATTCTGTGCAAATCAGAACCGGTTTTCTTCTACCGGTTCAAACATATTATGTTGGATGGAACGAACGGATTCACGGCAGAGGTTTAGTACAAGGGTTCCGTTTTACATAACCCTAAAAAATAATTATATACATTATATTATATACATAATACCACTTGTTATTTTTAGCAAAGAATTTATCTCTATTATAATATAATCTTAGCCTCTCAATTGCTTACGGTACGAGTATCTCTAAGGTTCTATTGAAGACGTGAAGTTCACAGCAAATAAATGTGCCTTCTATAAAAACATTTACACAAATTATGCCGCTAAAACAAGCTACCGTCATTTGCTTTATTATAATAAATAATATAAGTCTTATGACGAGACAGTTATTTCTACCAACCCTCTTTTATAATGTCCTACGTCACAGATAGGTCAACAAACCTATACTTGCTTTACAAATATATAGATACTCTATATATAGTCGGTACGGGCGGCGGCTTTGTGTTTAGTTAATCAATACTCAGTACGCGTACGATGGGAGGCGATCAATGCACCCACAATGACGTCATAGAACACTATTGATTTTTCGCACCCCACCACCGCCTCATCCCTCTGCGCTCCTAGCACCCAAGCATGCCGTGAAAAGCTTTCCTTAGAGAAAAATCTAAGATGCCGCTGAAAAATCTGAGAATAGCGCTGAATATTTTTGAGAAAAACATTTTGTTCTGGAAGGTACTACGAAATCTCCGCTGCCAACTACTGAATTTAGGCTTTGGTGCAGCGTGAACTGAGCTAACTTAACTCCATGTAATAAAGTTGTTATTTGCATGCAATTCGTACGCGTGATATTTTGTCAGGAATTGTATAATAATCAAGGTTGACTTTATGCACTTGATAAGGGGACTGTGGATGTGTGTTGATAAAGTTTATTAAGGATGTGTGCCCGAGTAAGTAGTAAATTAGTTACTAGCTGTGAACTATCACGCGTCGTCGCTGTTGGCCGGTTTATTTTGGTTCCCTCAGTGCTCGCCCACGTTCCCGCGGCGCTACATTCACTTTATCCCTAGGATTACTGTGCAAATCATCTCCTTTCGCGTATAGTCGCCTGGTGTTGCCGGCTCCGTATATCCGATACTTTATCCGGTTTTACCGGTTATCCAGCCTATATCCAATGGCGAATAATAATTTTCTTTTGCTTATTTTTAGTGTAGTTGTGCAATGTTACGGGCAAAACAGTTACTATTTTGAAAATCATAAATATTGTGATGACTTATCTCCTTATTATGGTGATATAAATTTGGACCAAATAGCTGGTATATGGTACGGTGTAGAAAAAATACCACATACTAAAGGGGAATATAAAATCGAGCACACACAAGAATGCTTTTACATCGATATCAAGGAACGGTACATCGAAGTGAGTAATATTTTTGTTCATATTCGGGTCTTTTTTAATGATATTAGTACTTAAAATTAGTTCTGCGTATTATACAGATAATAGTGTATTTTTTAAAATAAAATTCTACTGCTGATAACCGTGAAATTTTGCCTCAATTTGGGTGTGGTAATGATATTTTTCTTAAAAGTTCTGTAAACATTCAAACACTAAGTGGTAAGCCTCCCGGAAAGTATACCTACCCATATCTTTTACTCTTATATAGAAAGTCATTTTATAGTACCACCAACTCAACTGTGCAGTTCTCGAGGGCGCTATTGGTCAAGGAAATCAACTACAAACTGTCACAGTTTGAGAGAATTTTGTAGTTCTTTTTTCTGCCGCCTGAACAGATAAGTTGGTGGGTCTGTACTTGCACAATGTAACTATACAGTATTTATATACCAATGCTAATGTAAATGGGGTACGAGTAGAATTATATTGTCAATTTTAAAAGTATTTGTATGTAGCATAATGTGAAATTTGTGATAGATATACGCCTCCTCTACCTGTCATATGATTCCAATTAATAAAACTATGTAGATATCACGTCGCGGTACCTACTTGTTTCTCCCAGTGCGCTGACAACAGGATATGGGGTGAATCATGTCAATTAGCAGGTTAATCATGCCGTGGATATAAGGTCACGACACACGGCCATGTGAGACCACGGTGAGACATCACCAATTAACCACTAGAGCGCCACTTAACGCAAATTAGATTAACTTCCGCCTAGATAATGATTAATTTCATCATAATTTTGTTGTTTATTCCAAAAAGTTTATTAGTAAATGTGAAGTACTGTCAAAATTTGAATCCCACTCACGATTTTGACGAAGAAGCTTTGCTCGGGATGTGGTACATCCACGAGTACATATTCCACAAGGAGAAAACAACGTGGACGGAATCCAGTCCGTACTGTCCTATTATACATATCAGAAAGTTCGAGGATTACGTGCATGGTGGATTGATAACACGTAACCTAGTAAGTAGTATCAAGATTTTACCTGACTGAAATACGGTGAGTCGTTTTATTCGACTTTGCAATTTGGTATTTCACGGATTTCAAGGTTCCCAGAAACACGATAAAATTTTGCGTGAGCAAGTTTAAATTTCTTGGGGTTGAGATTATAAATATGTCAAAGTTTTGCCTTTTACTACATTTACTAATAGCAGATATCCAAGATGAATTTCTCTGGCGTAACAATATTTAAACGTGGCGTTTATTCTTACGGTTACAGAGGTAACCAATAGATGAAAATAACCTGGGTGGATACTTCCAGTTCCACCAGTGTTAAAAAGGGGAACTAAAGTAATAATTTAAATAGTTTGATGTATACAAGGGTAAAATTTTTACGGCGAAGGCGCTTTTATAGCCAGAGCAGAGTGAAGGTTTAGAATAGAATCCCCGAGGGGAACGAGGGATTCATAGGTAGAATCCTGTGCGCAGCCACTGATACTGATTCAATATAAATTGCCGCCGGAGGAAAAATACTGTATATATTATATACTGTACTGTGACGTCGCGTTAGATTATATTATGTTTATATAATATAAGGATTTTCTACGTATTATTACGTTAAACGTCTTTGGATATAGCCGGGCGACCCCTCTTCTTTCTTTCCAGTCAGTTACTTAAATTGTTCGTACTATATCTTCGTTTGATTTCTTAGTATATATATATATATATATATATATATAGGTAGCATATTGTCGCACTAAGAAACATTATTCAAGCTCCAAATTCAAAACTAATTATTGCCCTCCATTAAACTCTTGTAGAGAGAAGTGTTACTTAGCTCGCACTTTTTGTGTACAAAACATAGTTTTTCGAATAATAATTATATATTATATGATTATGAGAACAAAAATATATTAGAAAACATTCCTTGAAATATCTTTGTGATGTAAATAGATAATAGCCGTTCATTGTGACTTAAGTTTACTTATTGTATTTGAAATATGGGGCGGCTAAGTTTACTTATTCTTTTTCAAAATAATGTTATGTAATTATGACGAAATAGCGAAACACCAGTAAATTAATTTGCCAGTACCGGTACTAAATAAAAGGAGAAGGATGCCATAATGCCAATACTTCTTGGACATTTTGCCAGAATGATGACTAAATATTTTCCTTTCACCATAACCCAAATGACCTTGTGAGGATCTCTGCAAATCCAAATGATCTTGTATTATGATAAAACTTAAAAGTAACGTTTATCTTTTTAGAAATAATTTCGTATGGAGAAAGACACTATCAGCGGGACCTGAACCCGCAACCCCAGAATACCATCCTAGTGCCTTTCCAATTATGCTATGGAAGCGGGTGTTGGCCATTCGATTTTTTTTCATCAGTGTGATATGAAAGAATTAACGATTTTATCTTTGTGCTGTTTCCAGCCTACTCCGCCTACACCGTACCCACCCCTGACGAACTCTCCATACGTAAGCCGCCAGTACGGTCTGCCGGAGCAGTACCGCATCAGATACTTCGTGCTCGAATGGCATGAGGGCCTCTGGCATGATGACTACCACATCAAGGTCAATACGTCACACAAAGGCTTCTGGCCCACGGATGTTCCTAATGGATGTAAGTCACTATATGTAATCAAAAAATACGTGATACAATGTAAATTGATTTGTGTTAATGTGCCGTAATGCTGGTACTCAGTCAATGGCAGTTGGCACACATCAAGAAGGGATTAGTACGATTTTAAACCATAAAAGAGCGGTTTTAAAAATGGAATGTAATTGATAACCATACCGAATAAATATATCATTTAATTATTATTTTTTCTTTTATTGGAACAGGGTTTGCAGTAAAAAATCTTGTATATGTTGTCTTAGGTTTTCGCGATCTTGTATATTTTGTAAATAGTTTTCCATTGAGAAAAATTTGTATGAGATTTTTATCACCAAGGCCAGTTTATATGCCCTGTGATGCACCTCAAAAATGGGAGAAAGGGTTGTAAACGTAAGCATAAACCAACGCGATCAGCTGCGTCGGCGTTTAAGTGGTTACCACAGGAAGACGTAGAGTTGGTAAGCCCCCACTACATGGACTGACGATATCGTAAGAGTCGCAGGTAGCTAGGGGTTACAAGTAGCCATTCCTTTTGGCATTCTATGGGGGAGGCCTTGTTGAACAGTTTAATTCTTCAGGCTAATAATGATAACGAAACAAACTTAAAATGAAAGGAGTTTAATTTTTGACTGTTTCCACCGTAATAAAGATTTTCACAACTCTAGAAAAGACAGATACGACCAACAAATCGGCAGCGCGAGAGCATTCAAACGCCTGTCCAAAATGTGAGGCAAAATGTATAAGCGCTGCTACAATGATTCAATCTGGAAATTATGTAAATGAATAATACTGATACGTGCAATCGTTTCTTTTCAGCTGTCGAAGACATGTATCGATTCTTTGGAGGCGTAATTCAAGTGCTAAAAGTGGCGAACAATCACTTGGTCCTGAACTTCTGCATGAGACTTCCCCATTCGCAGCTATTCAGCGTTGTGCTTTCCCGCAACGAGAACCAGTTGTTACCAGAAGACCTTGCCAGCATACACAATGTGTTCACGATGAAGCATTTATCTACTTCAGCCCTGAAGAGGGTCTGCGAAAACTCTGCCTCGACGCTGACGTTTTCAAGTCTCTTGATTGTCATGATGGCTTATTCAATTTGGAGAAATCTGTTGTAGATATTTCCGAATTTGATTTAATATTAAATACGCTCACCGGCGTTTTGCCACCAAATTTCTTATGTATAGAATATAAGAAACGTTTGTCGTGACAGTATCTCAGGCTTGTTTGTTGCCTTAAGTGCCTTAAATGTTAATAGTAACTTTATATATTTTAATAACTATTTAATAGAATAATTTTATTTTTCTTTACATTTTTATTTGTTCGATAAATATACGATACTAAGTATAAGGAGTAGATTTTGATGTATTTATATATTCAATAAAAATACGATGTGATATCATATTTGATTCATTTTCAAGCCTTTTAGGAATTCTCATGTAGTGTAGCTTTTTATTTTATTGCTGTTAAGTTAGCCTTTTAAGTGAAGATGTGGTCAGCTGGTAAACAGGCCTAATCTGGAATAGAAACTGGCTCTCAAGGATTGCTGTCGGGACACACCGTTAGGTGCTTGGCGACAGTTTTTCTTCTGGAGGGTGGTATAGTTAGCCAGGCGGGTATTTGCAAAATTCACTATACGAACAGGCTGTAAAGACTACCTTTCTAAGTAACTACCAGAACCAACGCGACGGCTTAACTTACCCTCTGAAGCACGGAAGCGCTCAATAGCAAATAGTATTGGAGGTCACCCATCCAAGAAATAACCTCAGTGAACATAGAACAAACAACATCTTTTTTGAATAAAAATATGGTACAATTTAAGGCGAGGTTGCACTTACTTTAGACATTTTTTTAAATCTGTAACTCGAATAGAATTGAAAATTTACAATAAATCAAATCATTTAAATAAAGTTGAACATACTCTCCAGGAACATACAAAGTCAAAAACGTGATTATGAACAATTTCTTCGATAAAAAAAATATCAAACATGACACCATATCGCTACTTAAATCAGGAAGAACTAAAAGATACTATCATGAAACTATGTGGAAGATTTACCAATAGATAGAGCTTGTTATTTATTAGTAACGTTTGAAGGCACATTTTCAAATTTAGCTATAGTTTTTTAACAATTAAAAATAAACTACATATCTAACGATTCAAGCTCTCGCGCACGTCATTCAGTACCCGCCTAGGCGCCATCGAGGTAGGATGCGTGTCGTTTTCTCCAACAAAATTCTCCCCTGCGATTACGAGCTAGAAATATTTATAAACAGAATTATTATTAGCAGAATGGTGACACTGCAACATTTATGGTTATCCGCTGGCGTGAATCTTCCATCAGGCGAGTGTCTTGTACGTCAATTCAAACCATGCTGAATAAAAAAAATACTTTCTCGATGGCATTGTTTTCACGCGCCACTGTATAAAAAGTACAGTATGGTTTTCTAAACAATTCACTTATTTTAGTTCAGCGAGCTGTAAATAGTGTAGCCGAGCCCGTGGGGTGACGGGCTGCCCGTAGGGTGCCGGGCTATGTCACCCCCCAATTTCTTAACCAACCCCCAAAATTACTAACTGTGGGTGTCGTAAGAGGCAACTAAGGGAAAATACCGAAAGGCCCTCTAAGGAACTAATATCGTAAACTGCGATCCCCAAGACGCCTGCCAAGCGTGGGGATTATGTTAAACCCCTTTAATGGAAAAGGCTGTGTTCAGCAGTGGACAATCCGGCTAATACAGAGCTGTATAGTTAGCTGATTTTTATACAAGACTACGTACATTGTTTATTCGTCATAAATATGCGTTGCATCTGTAATAGAAAACATTATAACTATAGCAATTCGTTTATGGTATTTTAGAATACCTATACAAAACTATTCACCGAATAGTCCACAAGTTATTTCATACTAGCTGCGTCTTCCACGAACTGTGGGCATCCAACAATAGGTAAAAGGGAAAAACTACTTTTTTAAGAGAGTATTTTCACCGCTTCCTATACGTGTCCTTAGGTTTTTTTTATTTAAGGTTCTTCCCGTTCTTCTCGTTGTCTTCTTTATTAAAAGCAAGGTTTATATAGCCAGCGTTTACTCTTTGCAAAAATGTATACGGCGCCCATTTTTTGTAAACACGTCAAGGAGAATTTAGAAATTTTAAAGATAACAGAAGTAATTTAAGAAGTCTGCTTCTCATGCAAAAACTTACTCTCAGCTTTCTATCCAAAGCTTGATAAAGCCTAACAAAATATTTGGCAATGCCGTACTCTACCAATTACAGGGCATTCAGTAGCGATACTTTCACGGATAACGTTATAAATTATAGGATTGAAGTTCCGCGAAAATGACTTTTAGGGCTCGCTCCATATTGAAAGGGCAAAACCTGAAAATTTTGTACATATAAATAGCTATATCAGCCGTATTATCCACTGCTGAATACAGCCTCCTCTTCAGTTACCTACTCGTACTTAAACCATATGTAAAAATCGTTTTGAGGTATTTAGAAGCTAGTTGGCAGTATGTAAGATTTATTGTTAATGGGTATAGATATTATAAGTAACAACATTTGGTGAGCTAAGTTGATTGTTTCGTCTATTTTCAAGCAAACCTTGAATCCCTTTACTTTGTTTCTTTTTTTTTACTAAGGCCTTGCTTGTAGGCAAATTTTATGATTCTGGTTCAACTCTCTATAGGTTATTGAGCCAAAATTTACACCTACAGAACACTACGAAACTTTGAGAAAAAACCGACTTTAAAATTAAAATACGCATTATTAGGAACAACTCGAAGATTGTTCGTCAGATCTCACTCAAATTTAAATGGGACTACATACCGCATCAGCTTTCGAATATAAAAAAAATATCATAATTGGTACAACCTGTAAAGAGTATTGTTAGTAAAAATAATTAAAAAAAGCAGTCTGGTCCATTGTTCATCTCTTGGTAAATGTTCTACACAATAAATCAAAATTTCAGGTTTGTTACACATTCCGTTTACGAGCTAACGACCGGTGACATACGGACGGACATACAGATAGGCATCGTTTTTGTGGTTTGTGTTTGGAAGTTTAAAAACAATGAAACAATCTAATAAAAATAGGTACTTATTGTGAATCGCAAATTTTTATTCATTAATAGTAATAGTTAAAGGTTATCAACTGTGTTAGTTGCACTATAAGGAAATAGTCACAAGAATATAATAATTGAGTACCGGATTTAGTAGCAGATACCTAAAGTAGATCAACTGTTTTAGTTACACTATGACGCTGATAGCGTGGGGCTGGGGACATCGAACGAACGACCTGACGAGCGATGTGCATCTAAAGCGCAGCGCCGCGTAGTGTCCATAGCCTGCAACTCTCACACGCTAAATTTGCCTACTGATTGAGTGCAAGACGGCCTTAAAGGTGAAATCCCTGCCCGCTGCTTTAGTTTTCCCTTTAGTAGTCCCTTTCCCACAATTATGTACATTAAAACAAATATAGATATATATAACTCAGAAGATGCATGTGGGAGATAAGTTTACTTATTTCATTAGATGTAGTTGCAAATACAGCATAGTTGATTGCAGCATAAATTTACAAAAGGTACATAATAATGATAAAATTACTTATTCTTATGATATCCATCACCATACTGCAGCAGCTCCACTCATTATTTCAAATTTACATTAATATAATAATGGAAATTGGTTCGTATATGAATCTTCATAATAGGACTCATATTATGGATATTTTGATTTCGGTGCATACCTATGTATACATTTAACATTGTATATTTAGTTAAACCTGGTATACTCTGCAGTGTTATTATCTATCATAGTTCTTTTTTAAGAAACTGAAAGTTAGAACAGCCACTCCAAAGTAGGTAAAGACGTGGTGCTTTATTTATTTTCATGTATAGAGACGAAGCATTGAGTTTTAAAAATCTACAAAAATATTTTTATATAACTTTTAGGGATTGGGTTTTCAAAAATGTTTTCTCGTTACATTGGGCACACATTTTCAAAGTTTAATTCAATTTTTATTGCATAAAATATTTAACTACCCCTGAGGTTTCACGTCTATACGAGTTATATTTCCAAAAATAATTTCTTAGTATACCTAAAATACATAGGGCACAACATTTTTAGGTTTCATATCACACGTTTGGTACACTTAAGGGAAATAAGGTATCATTATGAAAAATGCAAAACACGTGTATTTTTATTTAATTTAGTGTTGACACATCAAGCTAAAAAGTAATCAAGGCCAAGTCACAGATGAAGATGTATCATAAAATATATATATTTTATTGCCTTATAGGTTAGCCTTTGACCTCACTTGATGGTAAGTGATGAAGATGTTGTTCAGGCTAACCTATAGAATTACTGGCTCTCAAGGACAGCTGCCGGAACACACCGTTAGCTGCTTGGCGACAGATTTTCTACTTTAGGGTGGTAGCTAGCAAGGCGGGCATTCGCAAAATGCCCTACCACCATGCTATAACAACGGTTATCCTAAGACGACAACCGGGACCGTCGGCTTAACGTGCCCTCCGAGGCACGGAAGTGCTCAGTAGTAATGTCACTAGCGCTCACCTATCCAAACTTATGACCGCAGCGGACGATGCTTAACTTTGCTGATCAGGAACAGTTAAGCAAACTTCGCTCCGAGCGCTTCAAAATCATATAAACTTAAAAAGCCCCACATCACGCCAGGTTCATTTCCGTGCATCAACAATTATAGTCAGAGTATGAAAATGTATGGCGCTGTTTCTGAGGTCTGCGAAAGACGCGCGCCGCTGCTATCGGCCGCGATGCACCGAAATTACATTAGATAAATGCGTTTTTAATACATCCGCATATTTAGTGTAGCTTAGGTTGTATACGTTGCCAGTCAGAACAACAAAGCCTTTTCAAAGTAGGTATAGTTATAGACAGAAGGACGTAAGGTGTATTGTTTCCACACCAATATAAAAAAGGGTAGCTACAATTAGAAAATAAACAATAGTAAGTACATGACCAATAGATTAATTATTATGTTCAATAAGCATGACACGCAACACCGTAATTTGAAGCTTATAAGTGCCTACTTCCTTGCTGTTAATAGCAATGTAAGTACATGTCGTCTCGATCGTTGGTTTTCAAACGATTCCAATACCGTTTTCGCACAATTTACTAAACTATTATCCACTTATGCTCCTACATTAAATTATGTTTAATATACTCACTTGTAATGAATCATGCGACTTGTTGCGTTCTCTGTATCACCTGAACCGGCAATTTGCTAATTAACTCTACGACCGCATTCGACGCTTTGCTCTGCACTGCCTCAATTCATTCGGACCAACAATCGTCATGTTGACGATGTCCTTCTCTTTAATTTTTATTCACACCTTTGTCAAACAAAGCATTAGATTAGGTAGCAGGTTGAATTTATCCAATGTACTTCTTCTACTTTTTGTAACAAGAGTGGCTGGGTTCTGCGGATCTAGTATAAAGTGGTCACATAACTTGAACATTGAAGATGTGTATGGTATGTGGTATGGTGTGGGATACGCTCAGCACACTCCAGATATGACAGACAAGCCGATTGAAGTCGGCTGCGTTACTCTATTCATTACTGATGCCACAACGGAATCTCTCGATGATTGGCTCGATTGGTCCGTGAGTATCTTGTTTTGTTTGCACAATATTTTCCTGTTAGGGCGATAAATGAATACAGCTTTGCATATTAATTTGCAAGTTTTGCAATTTGAAATGGAAAACAAAATAACAATGTATTAATCAAACAAATTCTAATATCCGAAGGTTTATTTCAATTTGGGTTCACGTCAAAAACGTGTGACGTTGTTTTTGTTGCTTTGAGCAAACAATAACGAAAAATGAATTATTGACAAAATAAAACCAATTCTGTTGTGTTTAATTGATTAATTCTTATTTTAGCTATTATTTATTAATAAAATGAAAACTTAGTTGGGAGTTTATACTGATTTAAGATTTAGCATTTTTTATTACTGATATCGACTACAAATTCAAAAATGTTTTAAGGCTTAATTTAATTATTTATACTTATTCACTGTAGGTGAAACATATACTTTCTCGTATAGATTACAATACATTTTCTCTTACAAAGGCCCTCCATATTTTTTTGTGTAGTTGCAATAACTACAGACTGCTGTTTCAGCCACCCCGTGGGTCGTGGGGTGCCAGGTTAGAAAGTCACGCCCCATTTCTACACGTGGGTGTCGTATGAGACGGCTAAAGATAAAATACCGGAAGGTGGGCAGCAGCGCCTTCTGAAGAAGATATCTTATACTGAAATCCCCAAGACGCCTGCTAAGCGTGGGGATTATGGATAACGCCCGCTAAATGGCAGTGGCTGTGTTCAGCAGTGGCCTACTACTACATTATTACTATTGTTTTCCTGTATGTATACCAATATCATTTATGCCGTGTACAATGTACAAACGAGGCCTTCCCGTTCAAATGCTCATCAATAATTTAGCATTAATGATATAAACGAGTTGGTCTGTACCTCCAAATGATGTAATAATGTTTTCAACACGGGTTTTCGTAACGGGCTTGTAAATGCACCGATTTTAGTGTCATAATGTACTCTATTACGAACTCGTGCTTTTTTTCATTACCGCACTTGTGTTTTAAATAGAAAATAAACAACGTTTCCACACTTCTCACCACGAACATTGTAGTTTCCTTTATTCGTTTTTCGTATAAAACATACCAGAGTTTTTTCTACTTAACTTACTTAGACGACTTAAGTATACAACCTTTTAATCAGATCATTATTGGTATCAAAAAGATAAAGTAAATATTTTCGTATCGAAATTTTCGTAGTTGTTCCTCGCAAGTGTGTTGAAAAACGTTGTATGACATACGTGCGCTTTGATAATATACAGCATCTGCTTTCTTGTAGTAATATCGCCTCGGCTGCAATTTTCAAGTTACCTCACTTATATCATAATGTACTATTATAATTCTTTGTGTAGATAATCAAGAGAAACTACTCAGACGAAAGCTGGCGTTCGCACAAGAGCAATCCGTGGTCTGAGACCTCCATGTCAGGATCTTGGCTCGACGTACGCATCAAGAGGAAGGCGAAGAGGGACATTTATAACGAGAGGAGGCTGCGAGTGATTTGGGACGAAGACGGACAGAGCTTGGAGCAGATTTATTTGTACACTCCAGAAGAACCTGGACTGTGGGTAGCGGAACAAAGAAAGCAGCTGGAGAAAGTGATGATGGCTCGCGGAATAGGTACTACATAATATTCAAACCATTTGTTTTGTTCCTATGATAAGGTCCTAAAATATAATGATAAAGTTTTATATATAAAGTTGTTCATCTACAATTTTAATTTTTCATTGTATTGAATCGTGACAAATTTTATTTTTAATATGTTCGTGATGGTACACGCACGAAGCCCATACATTACACATTTTACTCCTTGACCTACGCTAACAATAAACCACCCTTACAAATGACGGAATTAAGACCATGTACTACTGAGGAAATTAGCAAAATAATAAAAAATCTTGACTCGAACACCAGTACTGGTCTCGATGGCATAAGTACTAAAGTTGTTAAGTGTCTCGCAGATGTCATTACAAAACATCTCACAGATTGCATAAATAAATGTCTTAGTACTGGTGTTTTTCCGGATACTTTGAAAGTAGCGAAGGTAGTACCAATATTCAAGTCTGGAACTAAGTCTGACCCAGGAAACTAAAGTCTGCCTATAACAGATGCGTTTGCACTGCGTCCATCACCCTGAGCTGAGACTTACAGTTGTTAATTCTCATGTGGCTATAATTCATGATTGCTTATTGGCTACCGGAACACACTGTGAGGTGCTTGGCCACATTTTTTCTACTTGAGTTCAAGCCAGCGGTAGGGATCAAACCATAGACCTGCAGTATGGTCTTCCATATATACCCGTTACCCTCGGTCATCACTTCTTCAAGTGATTGTTAAATTAAATCACTGTATCCTTTACAGATGTATGGTCCCCGGATGAGCCACCTCGTCACCCACAAGTCATTCGGGTCCTGAAAGTCACTCCTCACACATTCATGATCAACCACTGCTCAGAGAAAGGCGACGGAGGAGTATTCTCGCTCATCCTCCGAAGATCACCCACCAGGTTACAACGCACGGAATGGTACGACATCAGGAGGCAACTCTTCAACTTCGAACTACCCAATATGCACCGATATTTTGCTATTTGTAGTGGATGTGTAGATAGGAGCTCTCTGGCTTTTGTGCTACTCTGTGCTGCTGTTTGGAGATTTCTGTAGGATACTTATGGGCATGCGGTATTTCCTTAAGTAGGTATTTCCTTAAGGTATTTTATTTACATAATATAGGGGTAGCATATATTTTCTCTAATAAGAAAGGACGAAACAAGAATATATTTTAAAAATATATGTCCCAACACTTAGGAAGTAATAAGAAAATATTTAAATATTGTTATTAATCAGCAAAACACTATTCTCAGGGCCCGTCGGGCGCAGACGCGGTGCCGCTGTGCACTCGTCCTGATGATGGGCATCTGATATGCTCGAAAGAAGGGTTAAAGTATTCATTCCCATACGTAATTGTTTTACCTAAAACTAATATTTAAATAAGGAAAAATCATGAAAACTTCACTTCGGGAACATATTATAATTTCTTAAGGCTTTGTATTTATGGGAGGCTGCTTGCCTGAATCCACCACCTAAGTAATTTAAGTTTCTGTATCCTTGGACTGATCTATTGTAGTTTATAACAAGGTAGTTGAAAATAACGATAAGTTTAGTATCCCGGCTCAAGCCAGGCTTATTTTTGTGGAGATATTATTAATATTGCTATTATGGACTAATTTAAGAAATCTATCAAATTAAAGTTGTCATATTTTTGTATATTCCTATGATATCAACTATGTATAAAAATAGGTATGTACCGGTAATATTTCTGGAAACGAAAAATTTGGTTAATAAAAACAAGATAATTAATATTTTTACGTGTCTCTTATTTTATCGTTTCCGCTAGCAGCACCTAGGCACATCATCAACGACCCGTTTAATGGTGAATTAATTCTGACTGGCTGCGCTTTATACTCTAAGTACTAAAAATGCTTTTGACCCAAGATCAAGGGTTTATCTGGGAACTATATAGCTTCAAAGAAATATATTCTTAGAAACCCAGGTCTACTCAAACAGATCAAGCCGAGCACCTAACGGCGAGTTCCGACTGCTATCATCGAGAGCCAGTAATTCTAGGTTAGGCTGAACAACAACACTTACAGATCAACCCTTACAGATAGTGGTCAAGGGTTAGTCTTTCAGCTATATGTAATGAAAATAAAGATCTGGTTTTTACTCATAACACATATAAAGACGGCGGTCAGGTATGGTATATACATGAATAACAATAAAAAAATTCCAAGTGCAAGTCCGCACCGCTCTTTTAAGGTATCTGACACTGAGCCATCACTGCTTCAAACCTGACCCAGACCTTATCTTACGGCGAACGTTCCGGTTGATGCGATGATGATATATTACTTACCTAAAATAATCTTGGTTAAACATGGTAGTATCAATAACCACCTTTTCAGGCACAATATTACATATATTAATAAGATTCATAGATAGATAGATCATAAAAAGATCCTATATAGATCATTAGATGCCAATTACCACTATGCTATGCAATAACATTGCTAAATATCAACAATTATGTCACTTAAGAATTTGTCAATTGTATACTAAAAAGCATTACATTTGTTCATACTTTTATAAGATTTACTTCACATTTAATTAATGAAATGCTGTATTATAACTGAATAAGTTAGAGCAAATTGTCATAAAATTTGGATTTGGAGCGTTCACGGGTTAAAAAACACATAAGTAACCTTTGTGGGTTATTCGCTGTTAACGAGTAATTTTTATGTTAGAGCTATTCAGGTTGTTTCGTTTGACAAATAGGCATGCCCCTCAAATATACAATGACGCTAAGAGGTGTAATTTAAGCTTTTAAAATATTTGTACACAATTTTCGTCAGCTTGGCACCAGTTAGTGCTTCTATCACTAACTGGTGCCATGCAACACATTTCATTTGCATTATTAAATACTTTCCTGGCAGTTACAGAATTGCCGCGAAGAAATAATCAGTAACGTTAATTGGAAGGTACAGGTCCTTGATAAACACAAATTGCTGGTTTCTGTGATGCTTCTTCAGACAATCTTCGCCGCAAATACGAATAATATTTTTTTGCGTATGTATTCGGTGTGACCCTTCTAATTTTCGTAACAGTCAACCATTAATCCTAGAAACATGATCTCTCTTAGTAAATAATACGGAATATCTCATGTGAATGAGTTAGCTCCAACAACCTGATGGTAAGTGATGATGTGGTCGAAGATGTTGTGCAGGCTAACTTAGAAGTACTGGATCTCAAGGATAGCTGCCGAAACACACCTTTGGGTGTTTGCGCCAGATTTTCTACTTGAGGGTGGTAGCTAGCCAGGCAGGCATTTGCAAATGCTTAACTTTGCTGATCGGTTGATAACAACTAAGTAAACGTCGCTACGAGCGCTTCAAAATGGTAATGTTTTAGGAGAGCTCGGGACGGCCGCATTTTCGTTTTGCTTAGCACTAGGGCGCGAATCGTACGTGAAATAATAGTAAGCTAATCGCTATTCGGGCGTAATAAAATGATAAAATGAACAACATAAAATAATACAGGTAATAAAAATTTCGAAAATAGAACCCGCATCCCCAGGTTTACTTACCGGCTGCCTTGACTTCTCGATCATGGACACTGGTGGATGTAATGCGAATGTTGTGCTCTAATTGTATTATTTTACGGTCATGGGTCGGTGCGGAACCAACCAGATCTGGCCAAAAAGTTGCTGCCCTTAATTTCAACTAAATACCTAAATTTTTTTCCCCGTGTGGGCGTAACCCCCCAATGGGGGAGACTTTGTTCAACAGTGGACGTTCCGGTTGATGTGATGATGATGATGACTAATAAATTTACAAAGTTTTATCATATAAGTTTTCAGTTAGTTAAAGCGCATGGGGCATTGATATACCCATGGCACTGCGATCCCCAAGACGCCTGCCTAGCGTGGGGATTATAGCAAAACCCCCATATCAGCCGGATAATCGGACTGCTGAACTCAGTCTCCCGTGTACAGCAGTGGACAATCCAGCTGATACAATACAATATACAACACTACAGCTACTACAATGAAAGCATTTAGACAACATACAAGTCATCGCAGACTCACAGGCAGTCCATATGCTCCAACCCACTAGCAGCCAACCATCCAAAAAGTAGATTTAAAAGACTAAATGAGTTCTTTCGCTCGTAGCGAAGTTTACTTAGCTGTTCTCAACCGATCAGCAAAGCAACGTCGCGTGCGGTCATGAGTTGGATGGGTGACCGCTAGTGACATTATTACTGAGCGTTTCCGTGCTTCGCAGGGCACGTTAAGCCGTCGGTCCCAGTTGTCGTCTTAGGATGGCAGTCGTTATAGCATGGTGGTAGGGCATTTTGCGAATGCCCGCCTGGCTAGCTACCACCCGCAAGTAGAAAATCTGTCACCAAGCACCTAATGGTGTGTTCCGGCAGCTGTCCTTGAGAGCCAGTACTTCTAGGTTAGCCTGAACAACATCTTCGACCACATCATCACTTACCATTAGGTGAGATAGTGGTCAAAGACTAACCTATCATGCATAAATATAAAAAAAAACGATGACACCCCACGTGCTAGGAACCACAAATCAATAAGTTTCAGCTACCTTCTAATTTATTCTAGCCCCCTGTAAACTTTTGAAATGAAATTTTATGAATGTAATTTCATTGTTATTATTCCATATGCGCTTATCTATGATGCGTACGGATTATTTGAATTTCTTGTCAAATATTTGTTTTCGAGTCAACGTTCTATATAAAAATACCTATTTAAATTTCAGGTCTTTCAATATTCCGTCCCCAAGCTAAAGACCCATGACAGACAGACAATGAAGTCTCATTATGTGCGTTCCATTTCGGGTACGATACCCTAAAAATTAACGTACTTGTAGGAAAAAACGGGAACAAAACGGTAATTTGCATCATGGGAGGCTATGAAGCATCGCGTAGGTGACAAAGTTTAATTGCTCACTAAATTGATCTTGGAGAAGGATGTGAGCCAGTGGCCTATGCCCTCAAGCACAGGACACGAGGTCACCAGTGACAGGAACACTGTAGGTGGACTAATTGTACCAATTACAAGTTGAAACACTAATTTGTAAGCTGCTGTGAGCTGGAAATCTCGATGCATATTGGAAAGTTCTGCAGTTAATTTAGTTAAAGACATTCTATATATGTACCTAAGTAGTGTAGATGAGTTTGTTCAGCATCTCCCCTACCTGTTGTTTAGTCGTCTTCTGGCTGATAATGATGATTCATAAAGGTATATAAAGCACAGGGAGGAGTAATTAGGTAACTGTACTTCATTAGCCCTTAAGTCCATTTGTGAACATAAGGTTAACCTAATGCTGTCTTAGGTTTTCGCGATAACCGTGACCACCCCATAACCACGATCACTGCAAAGTAATTGAAACGTAGGGACAAAAATAATGATAAATATACGCGATTTAAACCGTTTTAAGTTGTATAATTAGTTACTATAAGGTGAACCTACTCAGAAGTTTGGCAGGTGTTTTGGGGATCGTTGTAGGTGTTGACGGCTGTCTAGCAAACGCTGATGCTCGTCTTTGTTTAAATTACCGTTAGACTTGCCCTTAAACACAATCTCACCTGATAGTAGTAAGTTTGAAAGTGTTAGACCTGGAATGGGAACTGGCTTTCAATAGCAACTGCCGGAATAAACCTACTGGTTGGCTTTTGGCGACAGATTTTATTCTTGAAAGTGGTAGCGAGCCAGGCAGGATTTCGCAAAATGTCTTTTATCATGTGTTGTTCAAGTTCAAGCCCGCGGCGGAAGTCGAGCAATGTATATATTATATATTCTGTGTGGCAGTCTAGAATCATTATCACTGTTTTCTCCTCAGAGATTGAGACGATTAATTGTTTTTTAAATATAGTCCACCATAGACACAGTTATGTGTTTTTTTTTTTTTTTTTTTTTTTGTTTATTTCATAGTTTCCAGTCGTTAACTTTTTTCCGCAGCAACCACAAAGTTTTCCTCTTTGTTCCCGATAACAATCACTCTCTATATTCCTCGCCTTGTGCTACTCATGTGGAGTTGATTTGCTTGTAATAATTAATATAACCCATAAAGAAATAATTTTATTACTTACCCAAAGCGTTGTGTTACATTCATTCAAGAGAAGTAAACAAATTTTCAAATGGCTCACTGTAGGTCCCAAATAAGAAAAGGCCTGTATCATGGCAACTCATTGTGGGGGGAAAGGTGCAGTATAAAAAGCCATGAAAAACTAAAAAAAAAAACAAGGGAATGTCCACATGTGGTACTCACCTTAGAACCAATTATACGATGTAAACATACATATTTTAGGTCTGAGCCTGCGGCTTGACCCTCTGAGATTACACTTTGTATTTTGTCAATGAACACCACGTTACTAGCTCTTTTCACAGCATTATCGCTCTTTTAACGCGCCCCGCTTGTAGGAACGACGACGGCGGGCGCGAGGGGGGCGTGGTTCGCTTGGCCGGCGAGCGCGATGCACGCGATCTCCAGTACGCTGTATTTTACCAAGTGACACGCACGTTGTTATTAAACAGTGAGTCTGTTCGAGAGATATTCTTCATTTGTGTATGGATTATCTCGATTTTAAGGTGAGTCACCTATTTTAAACTCTAGGATGGTTACTTAATAGTCTGTGTGTTTTATTTTTTGTACATATATAGATATTTTAGTGTTTGCATGTTGGAGTGAGGTTTTTGTAGCTTCAGTTGCAGTATTTTTCTCTCTTTGGACTCACCCATGGTAGTCCGACGTGGTTTTTACCACTTATGATCCTATCATGTGAGATCTTTATTACCTTGCAGCCCGTCGGCTCAAGTTAATGACCCAATCGAAGGTCGGCTCAATATAATGAGCCGTCGGCTGAATGTAATGAGCCGTCGGCTCAATACGCTGGGCCGTCGTCTCAGTATGGTAAGCCGTCGGGTTAAAATCTTGACTCTTCGGCAAAATTACTGAAGCAGTCGGGTCGTATTAGATTTGGTACCTTATCCACGAGCTGTCTCGTAAGGCACTATTTTCACATTATTTATGTCATATTTCCTATTGCAGGAGGAAAAATGGCGCTATCTAAGGCTTTCTCAACCTTAGGAGAACTCGCTAGCCTCGAGGTACAGGACGACCAAGAGATTTTGGATCGCCTCATTGAAGTCGTTGATCAAGTTTATCCGGATACATGGCGTGACTGGAATGTCGTTAATTATAGCAAAAAAGATCTTTTTGGCTCAAAAATAGACCCGCAAGTTTTTAATAAGCTCAGGTTTGCTATTCCAACAATATCACTTATAAAAGCTTTTGACTTAGAAACAAGCTCAATCTCGGAAAAGGCTTTTAAGAATTTGAAGCTATCTCTTCTGGACTGGCCTTTCTGCAGGGCTCTAATAATAAGTCCGAAACCATTGGCTCTTAAAATACATGGGTCAGCCTCTAATTTGGAAATTTTCATGGCCGCCATCCAGAATATAAAAGACAGTTTTGTATCTAGAGAAGAGGCAGAAAATTTGATATGCGGTGGTAATAATAGAAAAAGACCATCGTCTCAGTCTTTACAGTATAATTATCATAAAAGGCCAAAGAAGACAAGTTCAGATGAAGAGATTAAATGTCTTAAAGAGCAAACCAAATCCCTGCAAAATATGGTGAATCAGTTACTTGGTAACCAATCGTCTTGCAACTACGATCGTAATATATTATTCCAAGACGATATCTTGGATTCGGAAGAAGCCTTGTCGTTGAACGGAACCGAAGAAAATGATGATAGGCCGTTCTCGGAGTTCCGTGCCCCTGATATGGATCTAGACTTACCACGTGGTAATGAAGATATATTTGATTTCACCCCTTGTGTCAAAGAAGCAGAACCAAAAGTCTTGTCTGCTCCTGTCGACTTGTTGGAGCAAGCCATATCTTGTCAAAGATTTGGTAAGCAGAGTTGGGCAAACCTCCGATATATCGAGGTTAATAAGAAACTCCAGGCAACTCCGGCTTTTACATCCTTATCGGTGAACTCCCAGTTGGCCGGAAAGACGCCGAACTGGGTCCCTTACGAACAGGTCGTTAAGTTCGATCAAACTTTGGGTGCCGTAACACATGGTCTTCTGTTGCACTGGAAACAGTTAAGGGAAGCTCTTTCGAAGATAGCAAACGAGTTAAAATCAAAAACTCTCAATGAAGCTATTGCTAAACATAATATCACCGGGGCAGAAACTGATTTTAAAAAATCTAGTGACGATATACTTCAATATGTATGTGGGCGTCGTGCTGAGCTTATAGAATTCAGACGTTCTGTTTATAAGCCACCTTCGAAATTCATGCAGAACACACTGCATGCTGTTCCTCCCTCTTCTACACATCTCTTTGAAGAGAATGCTTTATCCGATACATTCAAGCAGAATGGCGGTTTTTACAAATTTTTTCCCTCCACCAAGGGCTCGACCGACACTAATTTCAAACGTAAAGGCTACAGAGAAAATTCATCTTTTCAGAACAACCGTCATCAGCAATTTAAAAAAAATAAAAATCAGTCAACCTCATCTGCGTCGTCGTCAGCAAAGAATGGTTTCAAAAAACCGTATGAGGCAAGACCAAACAATAGTTCAAGGGGGGAGCATGGAAAACCTTCTGTTTCGCCTAGAAGACCAACGAAAAAACCCTATTGACTATGCCGGGAAAAATCATCTAGCGGGGCGTCTGAAATATTTTATCCGAAATTGGGAGAATCACGGCGTTCCAAATTACATCAAAAATGTTTTAATAGGCTTGTCGATTCCTTTCAAGCGAAAGCCCCCGCTTATGTCGCCGTCAAAGAAAAATTTAATAAGACTAAAAACCGAAAAATCCCAAGCTATGCAGCAAGAAATTTCGAAACTTCTCCGATTGGGAGCGTTGGAAAAATGCAATCACGAATCAGTTTTCCTCTCGCGTCTCTTTCTAGTCCCGAAGTCAGATGGCAGTCAAAGACCGATACTCAAATTGAAGCCACTGAACCGTTTCATGAACCCGAAACCGTTTCGCCTCGTAAATCATCAAAAGGTACCGAATTTTCTCCAGCGCCACGATTTTTTAGCAAAAATAGATTTATCAAGTGCATACCTGCATGTCCCCATAAAACCATCTCACAGGAGGTTCCTTGCTGTATCATACGACAATCAGTGCTATCAGATGACCGCACTGCCATTCGGTCTATCTGTTGCTCCAGTGATATTTGCTCGTCTAACAAACTGGGTAGCGGGTCTGTTAAGATCAAAGGGAGTTCGAATAATCGTTTACTTGGACGATTTCTTACTGGCATGCCAGGATTTGAGCGTATTAAAAAATCAGATCCAACTGACCATAGAAATTTTGACCGAATTAGGCTGGATAATACTTTTGGCAAAAATCAGTCCTGATTCCAACCCACAAGTTAGAGTTCCTGGGAGTTATATGGGATACCAAAAACAATCTCAAATACATCAGTACAAAAAAGGTGAACAAACTAAAAGAAATACTACTGCAGACAAGAAAAACTGGTTGCTGGAGTTGGAGAAAGGCGAAGTCATTACTGGGTCTACTAGTGTTCGCGGCTTTTGTGGTGCCCTTAGGTCTTTTGAATTGCCGATTAATACAGAGAGCTGTAAACAGACTAAATCTACTTCAACCAGACCGATCCCTTACGGTTTGCAAAATAGCTCTTCGCGACGTGGACTGGTGGCTGGCGAATGTGCACAAAAACTCTCCAATCTTCATGAAAAATCCAACTGCCTTCTTGTCAACCGATGCATCCGACTGGGGGTGGGGATCAGATCTCAACGGAAAAACCATTTCGATTCCTTGGGAGGCAACGCAAAGATCATGGCATATAAACATAAAGGAGCTCTATGCAGTTTACAAGTCCATAAAGACGCATATCAAAATGCTGAAAAGTCAGACTATTGTAGTCCAGTCAGACAACCGAACTGTCATCTCCCATATAAGAAGGCAAGGCGGCACAAAGTCAGCAAGTCTATTAAAACTATCGAAACGCCTATTAAACTTATGTCATCAGGCCCATATTGTGATCCAACCACAATTTATCCCGGGGCGTTACAACTTGACAGCCGACAGCCTCTCCCGCAAGAAAAAGATCGCAGAGTGGAGTCTGTCCCCATCTGTCACCACGAAAATATTTCAGCGATGGGGCGTTCCAGACATAGACTTGTTCGCGACGGAAGCATCGGCTGTGGTCCCACTATATGTCAGTCAGGATTTGAAGGACAAGAAAGCAGTATTTACAAACGCTTTCAGTCAGGATTGGAACTTCAATCTAGCATGGGTGTTCCCTCCACCAGATTTAATGCCGCAAGTGTTACAGCATCTGAACAATGCAGTAGGATCATACATAATCGTAGCACCCAAGTGGGAGAAGTCGTTTTGGAGAGTAGATCTTCGGCGGAGAGCAACTACCTCTCCATACCAAATTCGCAACCTTCAACATCATCTGGTAGACTTGACCACAGGGGCTCCTCCTCCCGAAGCAAACAAATTAAAATTGGAGGCTTGGAAAATTCGGGGTGGAGTAGTCTTGTAAAAGATTGGACGTCGGCTAATATAGCTTTACTGGAGAGCTCATGGAGAAAGTCGACGCTGTATTCGTATAAGTCGGCCTGGAATCGTTGGCTGCGCTGGTGTTCTTCGAATTCAGTATGTCACTCTAACCCAACAGCCATACATTTGGCTCTTTTTCTCTGTTATTTGTATACGGATCTAAAACTAGCCCCTAGAACTATTAAAGTCCATAAGTCAGTCGTTTGTACATTCTCGAATCCTTCTAATGCATGATCTTGGCTCACATCCTTTAGTTTCAAGAATAATTAAAGGAATCGATCTAGCAAAACCACCTGTCGCTAGGAAATGTATATGGGATGTTTCGGTAGTAATAAAATGGCTTTCAGAAAATCCCCCTCAAGAAAATAGTCTTTTCCAGTTATCTAGACACGTGGCATTACTGTTGCTTTTAAGTTCTGGACGTCGTATCCACGACTTAACGTTATTACATGTAAGCGCAGAAGATATGATATCAAGTGGTGATTATTTAGTATTTTGGCCCAAATTTGGGTCCAAAACAGATTGTACACGCTTCAGGCAATCAGGATGGGAACTTAAGTCTGGGCAGATAAAGAATTTGGATATTCCTTTTTGGACGTCCAAGCTTATTTCCTTATCCAAAAAGCGTAGGGCAGCCCGTTCTAACCTAACAAATTTATTTATAACAACCAAAGGCATGGTGAAAGCTGCTTCTCGTTGCGTTATTGCAGGATGGGTAAAAACCGCTTTTGAGAGTGTGGGTATTAATGCGCCACCGGGGAGTGTGCGTTCAGCGGTAGCTTCAAAAAATTTCTATTCATTACCGCTAGATGAGGTATTGAGCAAAGGAAACTGGCGAAGTGAAGCCACTTTCTTTAAGCATTATTTTAAAGAAATAAATCGTGTTGATTTTAATTCTTATCAGAGTACAAATACTTTAAATAGTTCCTTTGAACCTTTGTTGTGATTGTGTGAGACTGATTATTTTATAAAGCCTAATTAGATACCTATAATAGTAGTATACAATAAGTAAGCTATAATTGCTGATAGATGTTATTTCATAAATGCTCTATTTGAGAATAAGGCTTATTTCTTTCATAATGTTAATACTATAAAATTCCTTTAGTTTAAGTTTCTAGATTTTGTAGAAAATAAATAAAACCCGAATTTTTTCTTTACCTATTTTATTTTTAGTAATTGTAACCATCCTAGATAAGTAGGTAACTCAATTAATATTCTTTTCACAGTACGCTTCTGTGGCCGGCAGAAACCAAACAAGTCTCAGAGGGTCAAGCCGCAGGCTCAGACCTAAAATAGAACCGTTTTTCCCCCGAAGGGAATAAAAACGGATATTTTGGGTCTAGCCAAGGCTTGACCCAGGTTTAAGGCCTAGCCGACCATTTACATTGAGACAGTACTGGAGATCGCGTGCATCGCGCTCGCCGGCCAAGCGAACCACGCCCCCCTCGCGCCCGCCGTCGTCGTTCCTACAAGCGGGGCGCGTTAAAAGAGCGATAATGCTGTGAAAAGAGCTAGTAACGTGGTGTTCATTGACAAAATACAAAGTGTAATCTCAGAGGGTCAAGCCTTGGCTAGACCCAAAATATCCGTTTTTATTCCCTTCGGGGGAAAAACGGTTCTATTAAATGAGTTCAAGTTATATCAAGCATCACACCTTAAACTAAGATTTACCAAAACTGATATGGCGCGTAGTTACGAGTACATAATGTGGTTTGATTAACTTCTAAGTTGCAGTGAGTTGTGCATATATCTTGATGTTTCCATGTTGCAGTTTTGTTGTCCGTCAACGACATGAAAAACAATATTGCATTAATAACAACATGATACAAGGTGAACTATGACAGGAACTCTATTAATGAACTAATTTTAACATATTACAAGTTTGAAACCTTGTTATTACGAAGTTTAATTTCTATTCGTTAACGGTTGGCTAGTAATATCGTTATTAGTTATCAGGTATTTTTGTATTATATGTTAGGTATATGGATAGAGTAATATATATAATAAGTAAGTAGGTACCTAGCACTTAAGTAGGTACTTATTATATTCCCTCCGCGGACAATGCGCAGCGCAGACGTGTTGTGGCATAAAAATACTATCTGCAAGTTATGTATAAGATCGATCATACGTAATATTAAGAGTGCTAGCCTTCGTGACGCCTTACTTAAAGCGAAAAAGTGTTTCCACCACCAAGTGAAGAGTACAATTACACCTGGAGTGAAATCATCCACAAAAGTACCTAACGCATAATAATTATCCTACGAGACATTGGTGCTGTAAGTTTTTCACCAGAATTCTTACTTTAGGTGCATGTTTTCATACAGTGGCAACTTGTTGCTAAGCCTAAGGGTTTCATTATCTGTTACTGAATCTGTAACAATATATTTGTTCTTAATAATGTCGGTGCAGTGATCTCCACCCGGCGGTACCCAGCCACAGTTACTGCCAACGTATACTATACTCGGATTCTGCCATAAACAATGCCAGCAACTCAGACTTGTGCGCTGACTATTTTAACATTACCTACTAAACGCCAAAAGCGTACATTTGGAGACGTAGAAGATTACCCAGTAGCGTCTACCATTGAGATAAAAACAACAATCGACGAGCTTAAACATCAATGAGCCAAAAAAATATTGATAAGTGCCTTAAGCTCCATTATGCGGGTCTTACAAGCCAGAACGAAGATCTTCTATTACTTGATACTTGATAGGCGGGCTGTTTTCCGCACCCATGCCGTTTGCAAGCGGCTCATTGTGCGTGATGTCGGGTGACGTGCGTTACTCCAGCCACCCGATGTCGTCGAGGAAGGCCAGCAGCTCGCTGACGCCGGTGCAGGCCTCCTTGACGGTCCTCGGTGTCCCGAGGAATTCTGCCCGTTGAGGCGCCACGCTCACACACTCAGTGAGTATGTGCGCGGCCGTTTCTTCCGCCTCCATGCACCCTCGGCACAGGGGGCTGTCTGTAACACCTAAAGTAAACAGGTGTTTATTAAGTGAGCAGTGTCCCGTGATAATTCCGACGACTCGTCGGAGTTGGTCACGTTTTAGGTTGCAGAGTCTTTTGGAGTATCTCGGGTTGAGATCCGGGAAAGCCTCCTTTGACTGCCTGCAATCAGTGATACTTGCCCAGTAGTCCTGGTGTTTTAATTTAGTTTTGTTACGAATCCAGGCTCGTATTAGACTGAATGGCAAAGGGATTATTGGTTCCGGTCCTAATGGACGTGTGTTAGAGCCTCTCTTCGCCAGCTCGTCTGCCGCATCGTTGCCTCTGGATCCACTGTGCCCTTTTATCCATTGGACAGTAATATAGTTATTAGTACTTACTTTTTCCAGTAGATTATGACACTGTTTGGTGAGCCCTGATGTGTGTTCGTACCTTTGCAAGGCTCGTAGGACTGCAGTGCTATCGGAGAGTATTCTAATATTAAAGTCTGATACCTTCCTTCTTAGTACTGCTGTAGCTGCTTGTATTATACCCACACACTCCGCTTGGAATATTGAGCTGTGCTTACCCAGGCCCGTAGCTATGTGGATGTTCAACTCATCCGAGAAAGTTCCTGCACCGGTGCCTATTGTTGTTTTTGAACCATCTGTATAAATTCTTACTTCCTTAGCTCCTGAGCTATCTGCCGGCTCTTCATACAGTTGTATCTTGAAGCTTTTGGTGAATAAGTGTTCTTTATGTTGTTTGTCATATATTGAGTTTTGGATAGGATATAGAAGATGGTGGTGTGACCGGACAGATTGCCCCTATCCCAGAGTTGCAGAGCCTTCAATCTAAAAGCAGATGCTGCGGCTTCTTGCTGAACGAACAGGTGTAGTGGCGTTAACCCTAGCAGAGCCTCTAAGGCTGTCGTGGGGGTCGTCCTCATACAACCTGTTGTGGCTGCGCAAGCAAGTCTCTGGAATTTCCTCAGTTTGTCAATAGTGGTGCTTTGTGTGGTCCTGGGCCACCACACTATTGCTCCATATGTTAAGCAAGGCTTAATTACGGTGTTGTATAACCATAGGGTTATCTTTGGGTTTAGCCCCCATGTCTTACCAATCATCCGTTTGCATTGCCAAAAGGAAATGCTGGCCTTGGTTAATTTGTTTTCTAGATGCTTTGCCCAATTCAGTTTGCTGTCCAATATTACTCCCAGATACTTCACTTCACTTCACTTCATCAGACAGTTCTAGTTGTGTGTTGAAAAGACTAGGTAGTTTGTACGTACCTAGCTTTTTCTTGTTAGTAAACATTACCACTTCGGTTTTGTTGGGATTCACAGAAAGTTCGTTGTCATTGCACCATTCTTCGACAATCTTTAGAGCGGTTTTCATAATGTCACAGGTCACATTTGCAAAGTGGCCTGATATTAGAATCGCCAGATCATCCGCATAGCCTACTGTAAAGAAGCGTTGGGAGTTGAGCTTGTGGATTAAATCCCCAACGACCATGTTCCATAGTAGCGGTGACAGTACTCCCCCTTGGGGGCAGCCTCGAGCCACCACTCCCGTGGTTGAACCGTCAAGATTTATACGTACGGCTCTCAGTTTTAACATATTGATGATCTTATACTGTTAAAGTTGGTTTTGTCGAATGCTCCTTCAATATCTATGAAGGCCCCCAGACATAATGCCTTATTTTGCATGTCTCGTTCTATTCTTGACACAACCTTGTGTAAAGCTGATTCTGTTGATTTTCCTGAACTGTAGGCATGTTGTTCTGGATGCATAGGAACTTTAGTTAATATGCTGTCTCTGATGTACCTATCGCATAATCTTTCTAAAGTTTTTAGTAGGCAAGACGTGAGGCTAATTGGTCTGTAGGCCTTAGCGTCTGTATAATCACTTTTACCCGGCTTTGGTATAAATATGACCTTTACCTCTCTCCACCCTAATGGGATATACTTATATGCTAAGCATGCCCTGAGGATCCGGTTAAGGTTCATATATATGAGGGTTTCTCCCCATTGAAGTAGACCTGGGAAGATACCATCAAAACCGGGTGCTTTGTATGTAGAGAATGTTCTTATTGCCCATTTTACTCGTTCATTGGTGACCACCGTCTGCGCGACTAGCCAGTCCACTTCAGTGGGTTCTGTTCCAGGGGTGAGTCCCCAGTGAACACCCTCGACTAAATGACAGCCGGGAAAGTGAGTTTGCAGTAGTAGGGCATTTGTTTCTTTTGTTGAGTTAGTGTATGTGTTATCTGGTTTTTTAAGGGAGCCTATCTCTCTGTTAGAGTTGGTTGCTATAATTTTCCTGACTCTGTTTGCCTGAGCATTGGACTCAATGTTTGTGCTATAGTTTTTCCATGACCTTCGGCGACTAGAACGTAACAGTTTTTTATATACGGATCTCGCTTTCCTGTAGTTGTCCCAGTCATCGTCACGGTAGGTATTCATGGCCCTGTTAAATAACCTACGTACCTGTTTTCTCTGCTTTTCCAGTGCTTTGGACCAGCCCCGATTGCCTCCCTTACCAGGTTTCGGTTGAGTCAGTGGACAAGCTTGTTCATAGCAATTGTTTAGAGTGTCTGTTAGAGCAACTACAACTAGTTCGATCTCTGCTGTACTATTGAGTTTGTTTAACGTACTTACTTGATGCCCTGACAAGTGTAGTGCTCTCACAAAAGCTGCCTTGTCAGTTTTGCGTGGGTTACGCGTTGGCTCAGGTGTTCTGTATTCCAACTCGAGTTCATACCTGATCCATCTGTGATCGGAGCCCGAAACCTCGTTGGATACTCTCCAGTTGCGGACTAAATCAGTGTTACCTGATATCATGGTGAGATCTATGATGGTGCGGTATCTGCTGTTTACAAAAGTTGGTTCGGCGCCCTTGTTGACTATGGAGAGATTAGTTGAGAAAAGGAACTCTACCATGTCTCTCCCACGTTTGTTTGACTTATCCATGCCCCATATGGGATCTTCTATTAAAAATCAATCATCTAGAACGAGAAAATACCGAAAATAAAATACAAGTTTCTGCCTTAGAAGTCAAGTCGGACTTCCTAGATAAAATGTCCCATTCCTTAACCATTGAGATTCGAAACATACCCTAATTACTAAATGATCATAAAAAAGACTTATATTCCACTGGCTGGCATATAAGACCAATATAGTTCAAACCTTGTGCCTCGAAACTCTAATCCAAGAATCGGAGATAAGGCAAGTTTATCGCTCTAAGGTCGATGTCATAGTGGTGGACTACTCTTCGGAAGGAATCAGTGATATCAAAACTAAGGCATTAATAAATCAAGACGCGAAAAAAAGGAGCCACAGTTAAACTCTGAGCAGATTAAATTTCCAGGACGCACGTGTGCTGTACAGAGTTATTGGTAAAATACTAACAACGTCTTAGGGTTGACTATTAGTTGGCTAGTCCTAACAAACATTTTGGAGAAAAAAAAAATTATAATCTTTTTTTTTTGTTTTTGTGTATCTTTATTTGACGGAATAAGCACGAGGACCACCTGATGTTACAAGTTTGTTGTGCCTGTAATGTCAAAATTTCATATTTTTTATTACTTAGCTCGATGTAAATATCCAAAACTATTCAAAGGGACCGCAGCGCGGTCCAGTGTTGCCGCGGCGGGCGCTTTAGCTAGGAGAGACTCAAAACAATAAGTTTTGAGGGTTACAGCTCCCTAGGCACGCACGACCGGGGAAGTACCACTCTCCCACATGATATTGACGTGAAGTACTGGCATTGCGTTCGATCGATTTGAGGGAGACCCGGAGAGCCAATCCCCAAAAAGAACATGACAGCACAGTTTTACGAGACATTACTCCAGGAGGGTATCAGCCGCGAAAGCACTAGAGAATCCCTCTCCGGGCATCCAACTCTAAGACCTGAACCTGAAGGTATAGGCTTATATAGGCTCGGACCTGCCCTGCGTATTCTGGACGGGGCAAAACCGTGCTCGATTTTAATTCTGCTGCTCGATCGAGGCAAACGAAGCAGAAGGCTTAAGTCACCCCACACCACGCTAACCGTGGACTTTTGCAACATACGGGGTTTTCGTTCTAACCTGAACGATGTCTACTACCACCCTGAGACTGCTAAGCCGGCCTTGCTCATTTTGACCGAAACACAGATATGCTCTCCGACAGACACCTCATTCCTCACATACCCAGGGTACAAACTGGAGCATTACTTTTTGCCGCGGGCGGGGATATGTCTTTACGTCAGGGAGGATATCTGTGCTCGTCGTCTCAGTAGCCTTGAAGGACGAGGCCTATCTGACATTTGGTTACGCGCAGACTATGACCATCCGCGAATCTACGCATACCTGTATAGGTCATATGGCTTGTTGGCTTTGAGAATGAGAATTCTAAGGTAACTATGGTGAAGGCGTTTATTTTTCGCATTAAGAGGGAAGATGCGTGTGAGCAAACAGGAACAAAATTACGAATAAATATTTAACAAAATACGAAATCATCGTTCCGTACTTCAACAAATTCTACTCTTTTCTCCTTCAAAACAGAGCCGATTCAATAAATTTTTGCCATTAAAATTTAAGAAAGAGTACTATAACTATGTTTTATCTATAAGTATAGTACTTATAATAAAACTGTAACAGATCCAGTTCTGTACGTAGCAGATATTTTAAAAAAACATATTGAGAGCGCTCTGTAGCTGACACTGATGCCAAAACTATACTTTTTTCTACCGACTTCCAAAAAGGAGGAGGTACTCAATTCGTCTGTATTTTTTTTTTTTTTTTTTTTTTTTTTTTATGTTTGTTACCTCATATCTTCTGACTGGGTAAACTGATTTTAATAATTCTTTTTTTATTTGATAGCTGATGCTTGCCGTGTGGTCCCATTTAAATTTCATCAAAATCGATTTAGCCGTTTTTGAGTTACACTCCAAAAACTGAAAAAGTGTTTTCCTGTCCTGATATTATGATCAATGTTTGTTACCTTAGAACTTTTGACTGGGTGAACCGATTTTGATAACCTTGTTTTTATTTAAAAGCTGATGCTTGCCGTGTAGTCCCATT
The DNA here is from genome assembly GCA_963890685.1 of Plagodis pulveraria. Lineage (NCBI taxonomy): Eukaryota > Metazoa > Arthropoda > Insecta > Lepidoptera > Geometridae > Plagodis > Plagodis pulveraria. The sequence continues at coordinate 12,864,707 of OY982950.1, forward strand.
TAAATTTCATCAAAATCGGACAAGCCGTTTTTGAGTTACACCCCAATAACTGAAAAGTATTTTCCTATGATGATGAATTCTCATCGAAGCTCAAATTTGGTGGTAACACAGTAATATTTCCTCAACGGTATAAGATAGAAATAAAATTTTGGATAGGAAGATAAAACGTGTATTATGCTGCAAGCAAGTCTTATTTTGATAATTTAAGTCTGTTATATGTTACTATATCTGGTGGTAAGTTAAACATAAGCCCATAAGTAGCAAGGGTCACTAAAAAGGGCGAAATAAAAATTTTTACAAAAAAATAGAACCGACTTCAACACTCAAATGTGTGAAATAACTTGTCGAAGTCGGTACCATGCGCACAATATTGTGATGATAGGTACTTTTGAACCGTCATGGTACCGACTTCAACAAGTTATTTCACACATTTGAGTGTTGAAGTCGGTTCTATTTTTTTGTAAAAATTTTTATTTGTCTATCTGTCAGTATCCCGCCCGCGCATCACTCCAAAGCTACTGAATTGAATTCAATGAAACTTAACACGATTTGCGTTCATACTATGAAGAAGGTTATTGTATACTTTTTAGAAATTGAGCACGGTTCTCCCGGGAAAGGGGATGAAAATCAAAATGTACACTTAGTTGTAATTTATTAACGCGCAGTCCGATTTCAATAATTATTTTTTGTTAGAATAGTTCTAACCCCATGGACAGCCTGGCACTCCACGGACAGCCCGGCACCCCACAGGCACCCCAGCACCCCACGGGCAGCCCGGTAACTCGAGGGCAGCCCGGTGCCCCACGGGCAGCCCGGCACCCTTAATTAGTTTTGCAAGCTTGCTAAGATAAAACTCTAAAATCTGGAACATTCGCCACAATCAGTTTTGTACGAAAATTCATGTCATTGTTTTTTTTTATGTGATGAAGTGATGAGACGAACAAGTCGCCCACCTTTTGGTAAGCGTCACGCCTGTCCATACAGCTGTAACATCCCCTTTCTCGTTCTGCTTGCACTGCACTTCGCTGGTCACTCCGAGACGGTAACTTACTGTACGCTAAACAACTACTTACCTATGTATCGTTCGTCCATTAATTTCACATGCTAAAGTGCCCTTCACGCCTTCGCCTCTTTGCACACATAAATGTATAGTGCACACATTACTGCTTCGTGGCAAGCATCTGACACTGGTGGTACCCACCAGGACGGACTCTAACTAAAAAGACCTACTACCTGGTACAATATGCAGCGTCAATGTGAAAGAAGTGGATAATTAATAATCAGGGGGGGTTACCATAATCCTCACGCTTGGCAGGCGCCTTCCGATCGCAGATATAATGCCTTGGCATCCGGGTGGACGATATCGTCCATTCATGAATGAATTCTATTGTTCTCATTATCTAGGATGCGCATAACGTTCCTCAGAAGGCGCTGCTGCGCACCTTCCGGTATTTTACCTTTCGTCGCCTCTTACGACATCCACAGGAAGCAATAGGGGAGTAACATTACAGCCCGGCACCCCACGTGCTTAAAATATATAATTCATAGTAATTAAATTAACACGCATACATGATAATGCAAACAAGAAGACCTATTAATTCATTACATACATTGTCTCGACTCGTGTACGAGAATTGGGACTAATTAGCTTACTTCCCACTCCCATAGAGGCCGGAGCAGTCGCACTTCACTGCCCAGACTAAGACGCGAACACACACTTGACCGGGGAGAAATGTACCAAATTCTACCTCTGCTGTTATCAATATGGGCTGCAGAAAGTGCAACTTATCAAAGATACGATCAATCGACAAGCTATCCAGGTGTTTCAAGCTACAATACATATTCCACAATGTCGAACTATCCAAATACATACCAACAAAACAGAGGCAGCTATGGAAGTGATATAGCAAACTTTCCCGAAGCGACTCGGTATCCGAACTACAGCCCAGGTTATGGTGCCTCTAACTACAACCGCCAGAATTCTTATTCCACCCCTGGATATGGCATTAGCCCTTACTCTCCTAGTTACAGTGGTGGTAACTACCAGAATTCGTATAGTACTCAGCGATACGGTGACACGTACGGTGGTAGAAGCTACAGCCCCTATGAGATGCCGTTTATGAATGATATCAGGGGGTACTGCATGAACAGGTCCCCGCAGACGGGGATCTGGGTGGACAGCTTGATGGGCATGTGGTATGGAGTGGAGTTCGTGCAGCACTTGGCAGGTGATTCGAGGGTGGACTACGCGAGGTCTTGCATTGTGATACACATCGCGGAGCCCATGGATAGGGTGAGTTAAATACTATATTACCTTTTTCATATAATTTATTAGTTTAACATAAACATTCTACTGTTTTGTACCAAAAAATCCAGATATTAATTTAATCTAAACACTATTTAGGTAAATTACTTGTAAGTACTTACTTAAAATACGTGGTGAGTAATCTTAATCTATAAAAGCAATCTTTAATCAATTAAATATTAAAAAAAAAAAAGCTAAAATATATTATAAAGTATAAAATAGTAATAATAATAATATACTATCGTATATTTGTAATTTTGTAATGTAATCCACATAGCAGGCGTTGTTGCAAACATAACAATATTAAAATTATAAGGTTGCGTCATCATTTACAATAAAACCAATTGCAAAATTGGTGTTGTTTGTAGTACAACGCAAGTTGTACTATAGATGTCGCTCCATCCCAATACGATGGTTAAAGAACGATATGAAAGATTTGAGTTATGACGTCATGTCATGTTAGCTCAATTAGTTAGAGCATACCCCGGCTCAAGGGGTGGATGAACGCGGGTTCGAATCCCGCACATGACGTAAACTTTTCCTATCGTATATTTGTAATTTTGTGATGTAATCCGCATAGCAGGCGTTATTGCAAACAAAAGAGACATATCATGTTTATAATAATTACTCGATAAGCACTTTAAATGTCAAACTTAAATTACTAAATCCTTATAAGCCAAAGGCAAAAGCTTTAAGTAAGCTGATTGTCAAGCTTATTAAGTTTCTCTATAAGTTCACTATAACTTAAGAAAACAATTGAAATAAAGTCTCTGGTACTGCAAATAGATTGGTTCAACGCAACAATTAATGGTGTTTGATCATCTTGATCATAGCGACGAATACCGGCTGCTATTTCTCCTCTATTGAGAGCTAAGAACTTTGTAGACAAGACATACAATAAACTGCTGCTTTCTTAGTACTAAACCAACTTTAAATGATTTAAATCACTAAGATTTATTTTTATTTTTATCCCGACGTTTCAAACACTTGGCAGTGATCGTGGTTACGGGGTAACTAGTCAGTTTTAGTCAATTGAGTTAGTATATTTTTGAAATTATATTCTCGTTAGTTTTACACATATTACAAGTCAGCATAGCACTCTACAGAATTCGGGCATTGATGAATGAAATTCAATTGTTATTATTATCTGATGCGCATGGATACAAAACACTCACGATCGAATATGTCGTCCCGGGTTTCTAGCATATCATGCAGATGCTTATCATCAGCTGCGTCTGTGAGGTCCCTGTTCGAAATCCGGGTCAATGTATTTGATCCCTGACGTGAGTGTTTTTTCGGATAATTTATAATATTTAAATAATATTTTGTACTATTGTCAGTAATTTTATTTTTACTCGCTCGATTTTTAACGCATCCTTTATTTCCCTGTATTTGCTCAGTGTCCAGAAGTCTTACAGTTTTTTGTCGATCATGAAATTTAATTAATTTAATAACAGTATTCCAAGCAGGTGGTACTTGCCAACCATCATTATTATTGAAATTTGGGTACTTATTTATTTCATTAATCTCCCGTAACCTTTTTACTAACCGTAACAAATAAATTATTAATTACTCAAGTGACAAATAAAACCGATCAGTCAGCCCGTGATCACGACCACTGCAAAGTGTTTGAAACGTCAGGCTAAAAATAATGATAAATTATGCTATTTAAGCCATTTATAGTTGTAATAATCGCGAAAACCTATGACCAAATTATGTTGTTTTCTTGTTTAGAAAAGATAAGTGATATTAATGACACCAAATTCAAACATGACAAATTGGCTACGGTTAAATATTATTCGTAGCAAATTGGTAATAAAACTACATGATAATATTATGCAAACCAATACCAAACTTTGTTTATAAGGAAAATTCAAAACGGGTTCAACTCAGGTCAGACGCTATTAAGGGCCGACAAATTTACTTCGAGGTCAGCATAGGATCTGTCTTCTTGATTGTGTGGCAGTTCATGACAGTTCTGCATATTTGTAAGCGCGGGGTCAGGCGCGATAACATCGAGAGCATCGAGAAATGAGTCAGGCCCGCGCCGCACCGCACCTCTTGTCAGTCGCCGGCGATCTTCGAAAAGCGCGATATTAACGCGCCCGCGCATTACCAAGCAAGTCCACTACATACAAAATAATGACGATTAGCTCAAAAATACATGGTAGTTAACTCCATATTAAATAATAATGACTGTATTGGCGTTGCTTTTTCTATCGGTGTTGTGTTCGGTGCACGGATTTGACAATTTTCAAGTATCTAATTTCACTGATAAATTTACGAACCAAAATGCCTCGATTTTGTGTGAACGCTATCATGCTTATAAAAAACTGGATGTTCGGGAAGTGCTAAGAAAGTGGAAGATTCGGGAGATCTACATGCACCTGAGCAATGAAGGCGAGAGGGAATACCCTTCTTGTCCTGTCATCACGATATGGGAGACCGATGATTTTCCACAAACCACATTTGGGGTTGGTTATTTCTTATTTTCTATGCGTAAGTTACACATTAGGTACATCTTTAATGGTATTCCTCTCAAAATGGCTCTCAAAACGAGCAGCATAGGTGCTCAATAAAGTAGAGAGAACTTTTGAATCGGGTTATTTATATTCTCGTATTTATCTATTGTATTTTGTGGCGTACATAAATATTTTAACTCTACCACAAACTTTTTATTTTTAATACAAAGTAAAAACATAAGTCTATATATACACCTTTTTTGGAATTCTCTTTTGTCCTATTTATTTCTGAGTTGAATATTTCAAGAGTTGTTAGCAGTTCAACAAGCGCTGAAATTCTACATATTATTCAATTCACAAGCAATGTGCAATTCACAAGTTAATGTTGATAGGTATATGATTTAAAAATAGCACATCTGAAATACCTATATACTGAGATGCATGATGGTTCACATAGCAATTGTTAGTCATAAAATATGCGGCTTCTGATTGATTTGCCATAAACGAGTTGTCCAATTGACCGACTTTTGAGTTTCGTATCACATCAAAATGTAATACATACTATACCTATAAACCTACGTGTGAGGCTACACAAGATCTCAAATATTGGCAAAAAGTATCTCTAGAAGTTTGTGTAGTTCTTTTTTGTTTCAATCGATGCTAGCTTATATATTATATTGTATATAGGTACGTAGGAACAGTATTGTGTCTAGAATCTTTCATTATTGCGCACTCATCTACACTTAGACTTAATATATCGGATTTAATATCCTGCAATTGGACTCGACACAAGATCTCAAATTTTGGCAAAAAGTTTCTCTGGAAGTTTGTGTAGTTCTTTTTTATTTCAATCGATGCTGTATTGCTTGTATATAAGTACGTAGGAACATGGGTATTGTGTCTAGACTATTTCATTATTGCGCACTCATCCACACTCAGACTTAATAGATCATATTTAGTATCCTGCAATTGGACTCGTTACAGATTTATGGGTATACCTATGTATATACATCATCATCATTATCAAAAGTCATAAAATACACCGTTGAATACGGGATTTCTCCATTAGAGAGGTATTGCTATAATTCTCACGCTGGGCCGGCATCTCGCAGGTCGCAGCGTAAGATGGCAGGAATTTCCATCGTCTCCACAGGATGAAATGGAGTGGTGTAATTCTAGCCCGGGACTGAAACTGTAATTCTTGCCTAAAATCATCAGGTATATATAAATTTGTAATAACATAAATATACATTATCAACTTTAGTGAAATATAACAAAAAAAGAATAAAAACCGTCAAGTTCCAATTGATAGATAAGACACCTACGTTATATTTTTAACTGATATACAAATATCAGCTGTCAGTATGTAAATACCTACCTACTAAATGATTATGAGGGAATATGTCAGTAGCGTCGATTCATCACTTAGGGTCACAATATTTCGCATAGGGAGTCCCCGCTGGCCTCGATATTGCCATTTCCGACTTCTACCTCATTTGATTCATCCGGTTCCTCTTTCACCGAAGTGAAGCTATCGACAGTTTCTGTTGCAAAAAGTAAATAACTACCTTTAAGTGTTAATGTGGTGCATAATAATTATAAAAGCATCAGCAATTATCCCGTTTTGCCGTACAAATCTACATCTTAATGTGTACCGGAGAACTATGGACTTCTGTAAATAGACTCAACCGTTCATATATTATCAGCGATCTGCTTGTATCAAGCCGGACCGAAATGGGACCACGAGGAATACATAGCATCAGTATTTCATTCTTTATCCAAAGTTCAATAAAGTGAATGCGTTTGTTCAAAAAGATTTAAATGACATAAAAAGGCTGAAAATAAGTTTCGATCAAATATAAATTAACTACTTAGAGAATAAAATACCCGACCGCAAATTATTTATTTTCGTTCAATTGAAATTAAAACTGCAAGTTATATATATTTATGTAATCGTTATTTGAATCCCTTCATTTTGATATGCCACTCGATGGACTTGAAAGTTTTTTTATCTCACAATATGTCGTATAAATTCCGCCAATTTGTTATTTTTAATTGTTTATATGGCACTTGCTCTATAAAGACGAATCTAATTATATCTCATACATTAAAATCGGTTAAGCCGTTTAGGAGTTAGATATGGTGGAATAAAGAAATTCTCAAACATACATACATTAACACTGAAAACATAACCCTCGTTTTTTTTGGGCAGTCGTGAAAAATAGCCTACCGGGGTGACTATATCTACGTTGGACTCAAACTCTTTTATCAATTTTTCTTGCTGCCGTCACAGAATAAAAAGGACCTACCGTGGAATGAATATCTGACCGGGGTTTTGTTGCACTCGTATTTTTAGACGCTCTGGCTCCAAACTATCAGTAATTGAAGTTAACCACGAACAAACTCACACACACACACTTTTATGCATTGATATGAGACACGTCTCGCTCGCTCCTGAAGTTGCGGGGGAGGGGGGGGGGGGGGGGGGGGTTGTGCGGTAAGGGGCCTTTGCGCTACCCTGTTTTTCATTTTGCACAAACGAGGGTGCTAGGCGCTTAGGTCTTTGGGGCTTAGGCTCCTTGTCTAGGCTTCACTATCGGCGCCTTCGCCTGTCATAGCTTTGGTGCCGGTTGAGGCTAAACCGAGCGAGGCCCGGATGTCTGAAAGGGTACGGGTGCGTGGATGCTTTCTCCCTTCTAGTGTTGTAACCGTAGCTGGCCGTAGTCTTGTTGAAACGCGTGGGGTGAATGGTAAGCTTATAAATTTATCTAGCCACTATAAGGGATGATTTATATTAGACCGGGCCGTGTCCGGGCCGGGCCGTGGACGGGGCGGGCCGGAGCCCGTCCGTACGTTAGTAGGCGGGCCCGGACGGGACACGGATCAGGCACTGTTTAGTATAAATTGCTTCATACAAAATGTATGTAACGTTTCAAATCCGTGCCCCGTCCGGGCCACGTACACGGCACGCCACGGGCACGGCCCGCTCTAATATAAATCTACCCTTAGACTATCCGCAGGCAGCACGCTATCCGATAAGGCCGGCTTGCACAATTCGGGCGAGCGTGAATCACGAAGCCCTCTCGGCGACAGCACTGCCGCCAACGACGATATTATAGCACTAGCTGTAGATGAACCGGTGACTTAATTGAAGCAGCTCCACGGTTTAAGGCTCTTCCACAGCTCACAACTCGATCTGGCCCTGAAATGGGCTTTTTTGCGCCTCTGGACGGAGCTGCTGCGGAGTATGCATAGTTGGGTGGCCCTGGAAAGGGCCTATTTTCGGACCTGGATCAGGGTCCATGATGGCGGCTATGAGGGGTAACCCGACGCGGCTAAGGGTGGGAATAACACTGTTACATGCTATTTACACCGGTCATTGTTGGTCGAAACTATCACTGCAGTAACCGCAGCCACTGAGGCAATAAACAGATTTTTCGAAATTAAAAAACGGTTGATCTGCTTTACGAGAATGGTGGGTCCGTGCGCAAAAACGGGTTACAGCCAAAGTCAAAGTCATTTATTCCATTTAGGCGTCTACGACGCTCTTATGAAGGTCAATTACAAATTTTAGTAATGAAATTTTCTACATTGTACTGCCACCTCCAGCAAAAAAAATTGTATAGAGCCACTGCAAGAAGAACGGGCAAGAAACTCGGGGCCATTCTTTTAAACGTCTTGTAACACTATTTTACAATTTAACAATTCTTTTAACAATGTGTTACATATACTTACTATTTAATACAATATTACAGATTACGTATAGGTGACAGGTGATAGCTTGGAAGAGGTGGAATTGTCCAGGCATTTTTGTCGTTTAAGTAATCACAAACTGTGTTGTAGGATTTCTTAATCAATATGTTTTTTAACGTGAAACTTGAATTTTCCTTCTGTGAGTGTTGTAATATGTTTGGGAAGTTTATTATAAGACCGTACACAATTACCTAAAAAGGACCTGATACGATCCCCACTGAGCGCTTTCGTGCTTTGGAAGGCACAATAAGAGACCGCCCGCCGCGCCAAGCACCAATCGGTGTTTCCGACAGCCATCCTTGAATGCAAGGAACTCTAGGTTAACCTGAACAAAATCTAGGACTATACCTTCAATTACCATCACGTTTATATCATATTGGTCAAAGACTTGTTTGATGGCTACAAAGAAATACGTAGAGTTAACGTTTTGCCATAGAACATATAATAATACTACGTATAGAATGGACACTCCTCTCCCCCCACCAAAACTAGTCTTCCTCACCCCGTCACCGATTCTGAGCTGTCGCTGAGCTGACTTGAGTACGGGACGCGCAACCCGCTTACGATGACGTGACGACGAAGCGTGACGATTGTACGAGTATTTGAGAATGGGGTACTGTTGTGCTGTTTACGGTTGCTTATCAACTAAACGAGAAAAAGATAGGAGTTTTTATAGATTTCGTAAGGATAAAACGAGGTAAGTCATTCTAAGTACCTACCTATTTGTCGTTCTTCTACCTCTTCCTACTTTATAACTATATCGTAGGTAACTTATAATAAGCGGTAATTTACAGTAGGTATTAAAAACATACATATAAAAATAAAGAAACATAATACTTTATTTTTGTTTGTTCAACTAATGATTATTTTAGAAGATTTTCGCTCGAAAAAAATATCCTTGGATATCGACTTCCGTTGCAGCGAAACAAGTGTAACCTATACCTAGGTATAGTTATCTAGGTATAGGCTCTATGGTAGGTATAGGTCTAGACCTATACCTTATGGTAGGTATAGGTCTATGTATGTGTTGCATATTCCTACCTCGTAGGTACATGAAGTTGGATAGTTGTGCTCGTAAATGTTTCTGAAGGTAGGTAAGGTACGCATAACCTACGAAATCTAATAAGTCATAACAGCATCAAAAGATTGTTAGGTAGGTAAGTACAACAATTATTCATACGATGACAACCTTAGAGTTCACGTACACATTCACGCGTGTACAAAAACAACATTTGTGTAGTGTCTGTGTAATAGGTAGTTAGAACGCGGCTTTTGTATGGAGAATGAGTCGAGTGTCCAGGCTGTGGTTTTCCTGCATTTTTAAATAGTTATGCATCATTTTATACATACTCTACGTAAAGTAGTTTAATATTATCATTGACATCATTAGGTTATTACTCGTTCATACTAGTTATAGAAGTTATACTTCTAGGTTAGCCTGAACAACATCTTCGACCACATCATCACTTACCATCAGGTGAGATAGTGGTCAAAGGCTAACCTATCATGCATAAAAAAAAAAAAAAAAAAAACAAAAAAAAAAAAAGAGGGTACTTGGTATAGAAACAAAGATACGTTCTCCGCGCACGCATGGTCGCACATAAAATGGGTATCATACACATACTTGTTAAGTATATCTGAGTCACTGGTATGGCACTAGCTCAATTAAATAAAACTCATTGGAGGGTCGCATCAATACAGTGACACACATAAAATAATAAAAACTTGTATATATACCTACCAAAAATGAACAAACTTGTGATATATTAGCGTTGGTTGGTTCGAATGAGCTGTATTATGATAAAACGAGACTAATTGAAGCTTAGATACGTACATCAATAAAGTTTTTATTTTATTAATTGGTAAACTGTGGGTAGCCTTTAAACATAAGACTTTTGACTTCATCAAACAAAAGTAGTGATGAAGTCAGTGATGATTAACGGCAAGGGGCTATTAACTACAGCTGCCATAATATAAGGTTAGCTGTTTGCAACAGATTTTTAGAAGGTGGTAGCCAGTCCGTGGTACTCAGATTCCCTTATGATCAAAAGTGTCATACCAACATGCACCGTCGGAGTTTTCAGGCCTCCTACCTAGCTAAGATAACAACCAGAATCGTTAGCCTAACTTGCCCTCCGATTGCTCCGAAGCACATAAGATCCCAGTAGTAAATGCCAATAGCTGTCACCCGTCTAAGTAGTAACCGCAATAAACAGATACATCTATCCTAATTCCTGAATACTTTGGATTTTGAATTGTAACTGTAGAACGTCTATATATACACCTCTTAGTACCCTATTCAATTGAACGGTATATTACAGAATAAATACTCGTACCGTGTAGGTGCTGTAAGACTAAATATTCGACGCGAGTAGTATATATCTGGATCTTTTATTGCATAAATTCTTCTTTAATAGACACTAGTCACAAGTTAATTGGGTTTGACCTATGAGTAGTAAACTCAGGTCAAAAGTAATGTAAGTCCCTCCCACATAAAGTGACGCATCAGAAGACATTGGTTAGGTCAAACTGAGTGACCCATTTTAATCTTCGATGATCCTTTATGACCTGTATCTTTTGTAATCTAACTCGTAGTTGGATGTTGTTTGGGATTACCCATTGAAATGTCCAGTTGAAAGTATAATTCGCGATGACATAAATAATAAACCCATGTAATATGCAAAATACTTCCTTCGAAATTTTCAATGGGCAGCCAGACCTATAATAATCATAATAGCTAATAAATAATAATAATACTAATAGATTTTTTGATGTTTTTAATTAAGCAAATTGTTTATTATGTATTAGTCATGCAGGATAGGAATCTGGCTTCTTACATCGCTATGATCGTCCAATGTACCAAAGCTGGACACGGTGCTTGCTGCATGGGTCATTAAAATTTGTCTAATATAACTAGACCTGCTAGGGTTGAAAGGCTCTCAAGCTGTAAGGTACATAAAAGCCAAAACTTTTCGAAAAATGGGTGAAGTCTTCAATTCTGAAATAACACGTACGATATCTTTTTAACTAGTCTTTTTATCCAGATTTACTACCAAAAAAATCAGATATGTCAACTTTTTTTGGCGTGAGACCTGGCTTTGTGTGTGCAATACGTGTATATTCTTAATATAATACGACATATTCATAGAGACAGTATCTCAATATAAAATTAAGAGAAATCCCCGACATTTTGTAATAATATGTGACATTGCTAAGAATTCCTGAAAACTTTTATTCATAACAAAATTACATCATGCGTCGGATGCCAGTAGAGGTACTTAATTTTAAAGTTTTATTACGTAGGTCAATCGATATAGATTTGAGACAAAGGGTTTTCTAAGAATAAGTAGATAAAATTAATCAGTAGAATTTCCCCATATGGAGTTTACAAGATCTTATCTATTATTTCTTGTTAACCCTGTCAGTAAAGTAGAAGATATACTGTATTATTCATAGATTATCATTGTTTTTAATTAGTACTCCTATTTTTTTCATATTTGCTGGCTTTTTGAGTTGGTTAAAGCAGGCCAACTATATACCTAGTCAGGTCATAAGTATTGTCACACAGTAAAAACTTTTCTTTTAGAATGCTGGCCACAAAAAAGTTTATTGAATTCGAATTTCGAATTGTTCATGAAAAAAAAAATTTATAATTTTTAGAATTTTACTCATTTTTATATATGGAGTGGACGCTTAAAGAAGACCGTGTTGCAGTTATTGCGTTGCATCGTTGCGGTTACGCGCCAATTAAATTTTTTGACATACTGAAAAATTTGAATATAACCAAAAGATTCGTTTATCGTACCATCAAACGATACAATGAAGACTCTAGTGTAGATGACAGGTCAAGAAGTGGTCGCCCTCGGTCTGTTAGGACTCCAGCAGTGATAAAAGCTGTGAAGGCGCGAATTCAAAGAAATCCCAAACGTAAGCAGAAACTGTTGGCCCTTCAGATGGGTTTAAGCAGAACCACGGTGAAAAGGGTGTTAAATGAAGACTTAGGGCTTCGGGCATATCAAAGAAAAACAGGACATTGTTTAAATGCTTGTCTAATGGACCTGAGACTGAAGAGATGCCGCGCTTTGTTGAAGCGGTACGCGGGAACAAAATATCGGGATTTTTTTTTTTCGGACTAAAAAAATTTTACCGTAGAAGAGAGCTACAATAAACAAAATGATAAGGTGTACGCACACAGTGCTGAAGAAGCGAGCAACCGTATTCCGCGTGTCCAACGAGGTCATTTTCCATCCTCACTCATGGTATGGTTGGGAGTTTCTTATTGGGGCTTAACAGAGGTACATTTTTGTGAGAAAGGTGTAAAAACGAATGCAGTTGTGTATCAAAATACAGTCCTGACGAACCTTGTGGAACCTGTTTCTCATACCATGTTCAATAACAGGCACTGGGTATTCCAACAACATTCGGCGCCAGTTCATAGAGCGAAGAGCACACAAGACTGGCTGGCGGCGCGTGAAATCGACTTCATCCGGCACGAAGACTGGCCCTCCTCCAGTCCAGATTTGAGTCCGTTAGATTACAAGATATGGCAACACTTGGAGGAAAAGGCGTGCTCAAAGCCTCATCCCAATTTGGAGTCACTCAAGACATCCTTGATTAAGGCAGCCGCCGATATTGACATGGACCTCGTTCGTGCTGCGATAGACGACTGGCCGCGCAGATTGAAGGCCTGTATTCAAAATCACGGAGGTCATTTTGAATAAACTTTATTGTCATAAGAATCTATGTTTTGTTAAGTTCATTTTGGTATATAAATGGTTACATAATGAATAAACTTGTTTCAATTATTTTATATTAAACATGTGACAGAATTTATGACCTGACTGTGTATAGATTTATTTCCTCCCACGTTTGATCTTGGTACCAAGACTCACGATTCCACGAGTACATAGTCAGAGTAAGCCAAGATCATGCAAACATCTCCTTGCTCCTGCATGTTCAGCAGTGGCGCCGCACGCAATGCCATACATATGTCTAATGCTTCATTTTGATACATTTGGCCTCGTTATTCTTCCAAGTTATGCGGTTATTACGTTGCTAATATTATGTAAGTATATATGTTATTAACCAACTTCAAAATAGGAGGAGGCACTCAATTCGAATCCGTGTTTTATATGTGTTTGTCAGTCGTTTACACTGCCAACGTTGGTCCCAAAGAATTTTTATCCAAATAGGTTCAGTACTTTGGCTTTATAAATGAAACTGGAAAAACCTATGCCATCCAAGTAAATAACCAAATAGCGTTTCATACTTTTCAGTAGAAGTCGTTTTTTTTTTAATGTAAATATTCTAGAAACACTGCCTATGAGTCCAAATGGTTTTATTGTAGTAGCTGTAGTGTTATATATAGTTCCTAGTATTTTGTTAATAAAGGCATACCGCCGGTAAAAAAAAAAGAAACACAAGGTCTTGACTATAACAGTACACTGTCTTCAATTCATATGATCACGCACATTATGTCCCCGAAGGTGTAGGCAGAGAGGGTTGTATATACTTATTTTTAGCCAGATGTTTTGGTCCCTTGTAATAAGGGATTAAAGGGAAGCCAGTTTCCAGCCGCGCACAGACTGCTACTGAAAATGTCTTCTTCAGAAAACCTAATCCAGAACCAGGCTAACCATTTTGCGCATTTATTTCAGCCGTCAACTGAGAACCAGCTATTCCACGTACAGCACATCAACGCGAAATTCCGCCAGGAGTACAGGCACCTGCGGCTGCTGTGGGATGAGGCAGGACAAACTATTGAATACGCACTTTACTTCCGCAACGACTCTGCTGGTTACTGGCAGGTGTTAGACGGGCAGAACGGTGAGTCATACTCCAGTAACAGAGGAACTACTAAAGACAATAATGCCTAATAGTTTCGAAACAAATAGACTCCGCGCCGTGACAACTCCAACCAACTTTTGGTTCAGCGACGAAACTTCGGCGCTACCTTTTCTTTTAATGGGATTGTGAAAGAACAAGGGCGAAGGTTACTTGGTGTTAAGCGGTAACCTCTGCTGTAACACTTTGCAATGCTCCCATCACCATGAGGCCTGTCCTGAGACTCTTCAAATCGGAACACAGTAGTGCGAGCTTGGCGTTAGAAATAAGTAGACTTCCGTGGAGGAACTAGTTCACTAAGAGTTCTACTGCTATTTTTATCCCACGCGTCATTCATATTTATTTTCCTACTAATTATTAATATGTAAGTTTACGCGACACGCGCATGATGGAGTGGTATGGCGTTAATACTTGCTAGAGTAAACAAGTATGGAAATCTGTAGCAGCTGTGATGCGAGGTAGGGTAGGTGGAATTGATATTCGGCGTGAGTATACCATACCAAAATATTGGTAAATGGCATTTGCGACATTTTACAACCCAAAAAAAAACGCGTAACCAAACGGTCATTAGAGATCTTCTATCGTCATTGCGCTTAAATGGAATAGACAATGACATAACAGAGTTTCGAATATTTTCAGAATATTATTAAAGTTCTGGTCGTAAAATTTAGTCTGATAATGTAGATTCAGGCTATATATGATTTTGATTAAGTATATACCTAACAAATTATTCCTATAGATAAAATTAAAATTATTTGATTTCAGGAACGATCCCAAGTCGACCAAGCTACCAGCAGTTTAGCGGATCCGTCCAAGTGCTGAAAGCTGTCAATGACCATCTAGTTCTGAACTTCTGCCAAGAAGCGAGCAACGGGAGACCAGCACAACTATACTCCGTTCTATTCTCAAGAGAACCAGCTCGAATGACTCGATGGGAGATCGAATCCGTACACAGTTTGCTGCAGAATAAGAAGCTCTCTGTAGCATCGAGAAGAATGGTTTGTGGCAACAGTGCCGATAGACCTTTTTACAGTTTAATTTTGTCCGTATTTTTATTTGCACTCACCTACTCTGTTACTTCTTCGTAATGAGTGTAGTTTCTACTAATGATATCATGATATAAATATTTATAAAATTTATTCCTATAAAGGAAGGAAAAGGATACTTTGACGTAGTAGTATTATGGCAAAACTATGTCAATATATTTAACTCTGAAAACTTTCATACCTGCCTTGCCCGTCCTTGTCGTACTATATAATTATTGAATTCTGAAAGTACCTAATGTGCAATGTGCTCAAAGGATTTTTACATTAAACGCTTAGTGAATGTAACTTATAATAATAATGTATAATAATTCATTCAACGTGTGATCCGAAAAGGTGTAGAGCGCGTGGAGGGAGCACAACTTTTGATTTCACGGATTGGTTTGCGGTCCTTAGGAAGTAAGCATCCAATACTCTGATAATAATAGAGTTGATATTATTCTGATTAACAGGAAAATGTATTATGTTTCTTGGTATTTCTATGATACGATATCCCGGTGGTACGTTTGGTGCAAATTCATGAATAATATGGCTGGGTTTTCCATTAATATATGAACCTCTTATTACATCACATTCGATCCTCACCACTGTCGTTGATAAAATGTTGACCGAGAGCTACAACTTGTGTATTAATATTGACTTTCAATGTCTGTTTACCAAATCCTAACAATGTACAAATTGAATTTTCTTTTTCAAAGTGTATATATAATCCTTTGTGCCAAATATAGAAGGTTCTATAGTGTTGTTGCGCCCTTTATTTTATGTTTTTAAACATTTATAATTAGCTTGTAGTTCATAATTATGCTCCTTCTGGCACATTAACGACTTCATTATTACATAATAAAATCTGTTGTTATTAATATCTATATTCGGCACTGAATTAAAAGTAGACAAATACAACAAAGCGCATTCTTATTCGCAGTTTCTGAAAGTTACCTATTTCCGGAAAACCATCACAAAAAAAACTGATCACGTTTTAAGTCATACTCTTCTCTTAACACCACAAAAACAAACTGCAACTAAATCAAATAAAGGTCATACATACTATTTATACATATGATTTTTATATATTTTGGATAGAAGCAAAGTAATAGTTGAATTTAAGAATTTAAAGAATTTAACTATTTTTGTTAAAGGATAGACTAAAAAACAGTCAAAATTTAACGCCTTCCAATCGCACCCTCTCGCCCTCTTTCAGCTCTCCACAAAGTGTCGGGTACTGGTAGGATGCTTGTTTACCTCCTATAAGGAACCCAAACGAATCCCTGAAGTCTAAATTCTAGTAGCTCCAGGCACTGTATAATCATACGTTGAATTATTTTCAAGTAAATTTTCCATAAAGTTACTTAGCTCTACGCATTGGTAAGGAAGCATAATGTTCATTAAAAGTACATACTTAATTATAGATATATTCGTTTTGTAAACTGTAATAACAGGAAGGATGTTGGAACCTCATTATTTGACGTTTTCTTTTAATTACTATTTATTGAAATGTTCATACCAAAGAATTAATATAATAATGTTGCTTATATTTTAGACAATAAAATAAAAATCTTTATGTATCCAATAATTTTATTATCACACGTAAACACCCCAACGAAGTCAGTATAAATGTGCTTCAAATTTATAAAAAAATTCTACAAAACATATGAAATTAAAAATTGGCCTAGTGTGAGTCGGATCTCGCTCTCTTAGGGTCCCGCATTATTATTATTATTTATTTACATAATTGGTACGTCTATTGCCATTACTATTGCCTATTGGATTGCTACAGCCCATAAAAAATTATCCTTTTGATTTGCATACTCATAGCTTCAAAAGTATTATAAATCGGCAATTTCAGTATTTAAAGTAAAATATATAGTATATACTAGTATATACGGTAAGTTAAGATTCCCACTAGAAGATATAAACCACGTTACAAAATGGCTCTATATTTAACCGTTTGAACAATTTAACGGACTTAGTTTTTTTTAGGTTAATAAATATTTTTTCTGTACTCTGTGAGCCCTGGATGATGACAAATGAAATTCTAGTTTTTAATCTTTGGGTGCTATAATAGGAATTGTACACACAGAAGGAATTTCCTAATTTCAGATGTGTAACTCATTTATGTATCTAGAACTAGAGACCCGTGACGCACGGACGAGGCGGACGAACTGACCGACAGGTCTCTGAGAGAACTGCGAAAAAGAAATGCGAAAGACATTTGATATATTCATACCTTATGACCACTCCCTTCTAACTAACTTTTATTGGGTTGATGTACTTAGAGATGTTATACCTTAAATGGAAACTGACTCATCAGAACACCTCACCAGATGCTAGGCGTCAGATTTTCGCTTGCTTGTAGATAGATGATTATTTACAAAAAGGAACAGTGCAAGGCTGAAAAAATCTAAAAGTATTTTTATCGCCGAGATCGAGTCTAGATTAAAAGTAGTCGCTACAATGTGCGTCTGTGTATATAATACAATTGATTGACCATGAAGCCGTACGTCACAATATAAGTTTACTCAAACGATTTGAACGGGGACGATAATGTTTCTCAGAATTTCCCAAGATTGCTATATGAATAGGTAACTGGTCGAGGTCTTTGCATCATCGAGTAACATTAGTATTATAAATGAAAAATAGGACGTATTATTTATTAGAGATTAACTATAAATGTATCCAGTATCCATTCAATAATGTACATGACTGGCAGATAAAATAACACATCTGGCAATATCTATGAAATATAACACTTCAATATCATTAAATTTCAGACCAGTCTGCTGGGTTATGTACAAAGAGAGCAGTCGTATAAAATTGATATTTAATCCAAATAATACTAACAATGCAATTGGTACTTTGGGCGGGTCTGTGCTTCATGTTTTTTTGTGCGAACGAGATAGAATGTCACAAGAAAAAATGTGCAGGTGTTCACGTCAAGGAGGTTATCACCAACGGCCTTAATCGACCCTACCAACTCGCCTTGTACCACCACCATCACGAGCGTAAATTATATTTCAGCTACAATGTTGGAAAAGACAATGAAGATAAATTTGAAATTGGGTACTTACACCTCGAGAAAAATCAAAAAGTGCCT
Organism: Plagodis pulveraria; assembly: GCA_963890685.1. Classification (NCBI taxonomy): domain Eukaryota; kingdom Metazoa; phylum Arthropoda; class Insecta; order Lepidoptera; family Geometridae; genus Plagodis; species Plagodis pulveraria. Next base: position 12,883,205 of record OY982950.1, read on the forward strand.
ACTTCTATACCCGCTGTAATGAATGGCTTCGCAACTGCGCTTGATGAAGACAATAAATTACTATACCTTGGAGGCAGCAAGGGAATCTTCGTCGATAACCTTAACAAGTCGGGTGACGTCGAGCATGTGATTAAAGGACACGATGTTTGGGACATGTTCTATAAAGATCACCTCTATTTTATCGAATATCCGTCGCAACGACTTCATAAAAAGACGCACAATAGTTCTGAGCTTGTAAGCCATATCGACGAAAAAATATACCAATTTGCTATTGACGGTGATGATGACATCTTCATAACCACCAAGGATGGTCTAAGAGAAATAAAAAACGGTACGAAAGAGCGAATTCCATACGATGGTCCTAATTCCTTCAGAGCTATCGAGATCGACCGTAAAGGCGTTGCGCATTTCTGTGCAAAAAGTTCTATTTACGTGGCCAACAAAAATAATCATACCTTAGAGGAGATCGCCCATGTTAAAAATATATTCGGTCTCACATTTGATAAAGAAAATAATATTATTTACTCTGATCCTCATGAAATTGTTAAATTGAAGCCAGGTGACTGTAAGTAAAAATTTAACTGACAGAAATAATTGAGTTTTATTTTTGTGAATAATATTATATAAAAAGACGGCCACGAGTCGGGTCCTCCTCCATTTAGGAGCTATACTTTGCATTTTTTATATAAGGTACCGCCTCATAACAATATTAGATAAAAACAATGTTTTGATCTCAGAATCCTCAAAGAAGACCTCAAAATTAACAGTTAGTTCTAATAACGACGTAAAACTGGACACATATTCGAAATTAATAGCGTGTCTGAAGAGGATATCTGATGGATTTAAACCTAAAATATAATAGTTCTCAAACAAAGTCTTTCTTGCCGTAAACGTCAGTAACTGTGTATATGGTGGATTAGTAAAGTATAACCATAGTGTTTTAAAATGCGCATTTTATCGTAACTCGTACTTTGATAGATACTTGTCTTATTCACATTGGGTTTTGTTATAGACGCCTTTTATTTTCTTATAGTGGGTGATGAATAGTATAGAGTGTATCACTCGGGTGCAATATATATATGTTTGTATTCTATAGTATATATATGTTATCCAGAGTTGGATGCAGTGTGTACAGAGCTCACCCGTACAATCTGTAGCCTATAACTAGATCTTTAATAATAATCTTATATTTTTACAAACGTTACTTTTATTTTCTTCAAGACACAATCAACAACAATAGGTAGTCATGGTAACCTTCACTAAGTATTACGTATATACACATTATCTATGACAGTTTGGCTCGGGCGACGAACTTTGAATCCCTTACTTCCCTCTGGATTAAAAAAAGCACATATATATTATAATATTATTTTGCTACCTTATCTACTATTTATTCATCATTTTTTTTATATCATAGGTATGCATGTAAATAAAATAATACATTCGAAAATGGCGCGCCATTCCAAATTTAAATTCTTGCTGAGACATCCTAGCTGGGTCTAGAAAACATTACGGAGGTCAAGGGAAAATTACGTAGCAGTAAAAGGGAAAAGGATAAAAAAATACTCACCCTATAAATATATAAATTCAAAATGTTAACAGTTTTATCGTGTTTACAGCTACGTTCGGCAACCATCGTATATGTTTATTAATGCACTTTAATTATTAAGGCTATAGTGCTCGTGGCGCTCTTATACAAACGTAGTTTTGTCATATTTTAAACTAAGTGTTCAAACTCGGTGAAACTTTGCATGTATATTCTTGAGCCCAATATCTATGCTTCTGGTTTGCCATATTTCAGAAGAAATTAATTATTCTAATTAACACTTCAAAAAATCATTTTGTATGGGAATTGTTATTTTCACATTAAGGGATAAAATAAATCGAAAAACAAGTCGCGAGTTTCTTATACATTATCTTCAAAAAATATTATACACCAATGCACGTGATTCTATTACCCCTAATATTGCAAAAACTTAAAAATATATTAACCCGTTTCATATGTAATCAATTCCATAAGTTCCGTAATATGTATATGTATATATTTATAAGATATTAAATATTCCATGAATCCGTGTTTTGCGTGATCATTGATCAAGGAAAATGCTAGATATCTTAGCATCAAAACCGAGAAAATGAATATTGAATCTCCCGCCATGCCGCTATTAACATAACCACGGTAATTAAATTAAGGCTTATCGTCACAACACTTCATTTATTTGGTGACGATATTGTTACTCGAATTTGAAAACTGGAGTACCAGGGGAGCATATCATTGAGATATTACAAGAGCAGTCTATCTGTAACACTATCCCTCTCCCACATGGCGAGACCGCACCCTCTACGCTTTCCCCCAACCCTCGCTTTGCGGCCAATCCCTCTCTCTGATACCACCTGATATATCAAAAGATTAACAATAGGGGCGTTCGTTTTGGCTCGATTGCGTTTGTAGCAGTTTCAAAAGTGGCATTTGTGTTTTAGCGTTCGGATAGAAGCTTTTGCTATTTTTGACCACCAATTACTGCATGCTATCCGAACGGCTTAAAACATACTTTGACAACCGCCAATATTTTAACAATTTTGCACAGTACGAAACATGGAATCAATCTCTAAAATTAACAAAAAGTAGGTACCTATATTATTATTATTTCTTTGTTAATGGCTTCTGATAGTTACATAAATAAAAAACTTGTGAAACTCTTCAATCGCGCCAAATACAACTGTCAAAACAGCAGTTGTCAAAAAACGATCACAACGATCCCACGGCAAGACATGGGTCAAAAATATCACTTTTCTCTGTCATTTGTAGCGTTTTCAAAGCTATCCGAACGGTGAGCGAAAACGATATTTTTGCTCACGAAGTCCCAAAACGAACGGCCCGTGTGATCGTTTTTAGCGTTTGTGAGTGTTATTTTTGGCACCGATAGCCTATCCGAACGCCCTAATTGTATCAACACGGGTACAATCACAGAGATAATTTTATACGTGCAATATTTTAGAAATGTGTGTCTTACAGCGTAAATGTAGTTTTTTCCACTGTAGTAACAATACTGATGACTACAGTTCACTGTGACACAGTACTGTAATGATGAATGTACTAGTACATAATTATGTTGAACAAAGCAATGTAAATGCCGCATTTTTGACAAGACGGTGGTCCCATTTAGAATCTTTCACACAATTTATCCTACCACATATTGTGCGACAGTTTTTCATTTGATTTCATTCATTTAAGCGGTGTTACCTGAGTGGTTATAGCTGTGGACTGCCGTGCCGCAGTATTCCATACTCCATAGTTAAAGTTGGCTTGAGCTTTACCGCATGGGGGAAGGGCATTTATCAAATGCTCGCCTGTGTTTTGTAGCAATGATGGCCGAGTGGTAATAGCAGCTATGGACTGCTGTGCTGCAGGTCCCTGGTTCGATCCCCACCGCCGGCTTGAGGAATAGTGGAAGGGCGTTTTGCGATTGCCTGCCTGGCTAGCTACCACCCTTAAGTAGAAAATCTGTCGCCAAGCACCTAACAGTGTTCCGGCAGCTGTCCTTGTGTAAGTAGTTCAAAAAATTACAGGTACATAAGACTTAGAATCTGTATATCTCCGGGTTAAGAGCGCAGTGCAGTTACACCTGTTATAGGTAGAGAATACCCCTAACATCCTGGTGGGCCTCGTATATGTTCAATATCATGTAAACAGTACGTGTAGTTCGTTATCGTGGATTTACTAAATCAATCATTCATTATGCACTGGAAATCGTGGTTCTATATATTAGATTTCTTCCAATACCAACTGTAGCTTTTGTCTCATGAATAATAATGGCCAGCAGTCACCTTGACGAATGTCTATAATTTTTATAACTCAAATAATTAGTGTGTTTAAAAAGATACCTCACAATTTTCAGTTGGTAGGTAGGTATTTTCATTTAAAATTGACTTAATATTGGTTTAATACATATGTACGATTGTATTATAGCTATTCTAAGCAACAACATACTACTAAATATATGCTACACTACCAGCTACCTTCAATCATAGAAAAATTATGTTCATTTATCTATGCTTCAATGAAAGCATTTAGATAACCTACAAGCATAGATAAATGATTTTTTGTATGCTACAAGTCATTGCAGACAGGCAGTACAAATGCTCCAGCCCACTACCAGTTGGCAGCGTGCCCAACATGCAAGCAGCATTGCACCATTGAATTACAAAGCTTATTCGTTGAGCCATATAGATGCCAGCATTTTGATCACGAGTCGCATCAACCAAGCTATGATAAGTTTTGGAAAATACGATGAGCTCCCGGTCACAGAACATATACTGGCTCAGCCCCCATGGACCCAAAGTTTCCACAACACTACAGCTACTACAATGAAAACATTTAGACAACCTATAAGCCATTGCAAACTCACAGGCAGTCCAAATCATAGCAAAATTCCCAAAAAAAGAAAGAGTACTTAATTTGGCGAGTTTTTTTTTATATTGATATTTTCAAATGTTGTGAAGCAAATGCGTCTTTCTTGAGCTCGATAGGTGAGCTTTTAGTACCATAAACATCACTAAAATATTGGGAATTTAAGCTTTAATGTGGTGAACAAGTCATATATTTAAAGAAGTTGGGCAAATCCTAATGCGCAAGTTTACGAATACATGGGGGTTCAACGCTGTAACCAAGATCACATGCAGAACAACAAGACCCAATAAGTACATACCTACGAGTATGTATATTGGTTTTTAAATGCATACGAAAACATAACCCCAAACTAAATGTGAAAAGGGCATGGAAATGATCGAAAGAAATTATACACTACGAGCTGTTGTACGAAACCGATGCGTGGATTTATTTTTTGGCCAGCTTAATATCTTATACATTTCATAAACTCTGGCGATTTATGCTCAATGAAAGAAATAAGTATTGATATTTGCTAAAGTTTTTCTCACTGTTAATCACTGTATTGACGTACTGAGTTAATTTTATAGTGCACTTTGACAGGACTCATTGTGCGCAGTACTGCTAAACTGCGGTGTTACCGACCAAGACGGACTCTTGCTAAAGATAAGTGATTAAATTTCAGTCTTAATGTCATTAGCCTAAATTGGTGTACGCAAGAATTTTCCGCATGAATGTACCTGTAAGCAATCATTCGTTTATACACTATACAACTAACATTTCAATATGTGGTTGCGCCAGAAATCCAATATCCTATACGGTTATGCTCGCCTGGTGTTATGGTCGCTGTTGCCATTGTTGTCCCAATCGATTGAACGTTATCACCACCTCCGTATTATGTTACGAGGGGGGCTGATAGCTATGCGCATATACATTTAATAGGATTCATGATCATTACGGATTTATGGATGATTACGAGCATAGTAAAACCAGAAAATAGGTTTGACCGCAGGAAATTCAATTGCCTATTTCAGTCTTGATACCCAGTGAATCTATCTAGTTAATATGTTACTATAGCAAATTAATTCGTAGCTACCGACAGAGACGATTTTTATGACTTCTCATAATAATAAATTAAAGCACTCTGGACTGGACACGCTCGATATTTGCCAGTGTGCATGCATACTGACACGTGCGTACGGGCGCGCATACATACAAATCGTGTTTGGACCGCTCTCTATGAATTCAAAGTACTTGTCTGGTTTTACAATGTTGCAAGTAAAGATCAATTATATTATACACACACATAAATTAGTATAAATGCAAACATATGTGTAAGGATGTATGTTTATGATTGGTGTAACTCGCCTGTGACTGAAATGAACTTGGATAACTATAGGGGGCCCGTTCAGAACCTTGGTTAGAGCGCACTCAGAGTGCAACTTTTCACTCTAACGTCGTTCACAACCTTCGAGTAGAGCGCAACTTTTTAACTATCAAAATCGGTCGTTAAAAGGTTGCACTTTTAACTGACATTTCTTGATGAGAGAATTATATGCACTCTTTTGTATTTTGCATGTAATGGTAGTTATTGCTTTTCAAACATCATAAAACGTCTATATTTTTCTATTTCCCGCCAAAAGTCGATATTTGAGGTTATAAAACAACTGAGTCGTTCCGAACCTTGGAGTAAGTTAAAACAACCAAACAACTCAAACAAACCAAACACTCTGAGGCTTGGAGCGGCCTCCTGCATCGAGGCTTTAATATTTTAACAAAACAATTGATTTTATTATTTCTAAATACGATTCCAACCACTATACGAGTTAGAACATGTGCTCTATCTCAGCTCAAGGTAAAAATGTTGTGCTAAAATGTGTCAATGTGATGTTCGGTTAGGATGCTATTGCATTAGTTAGTGCTTTAAATTGTAAGATATATAGGAGGTTGCCCACATCATTAAATAGTACTTCTTTCAATCAGATGAAGTCCAGTAATCTAGTTGATGATCGTACCGTCCCATATGACGGTTAAATCAATAAAATTAGAGCACAATACTCGCATCAGTCCGTGAGTAGTAGTATTCTGTGGTGCAGTCCGTCTCGATGGCCGAGCAGTAAAGGCACATGGTGCGCAAAGCCGGGTCACGCGGCTTAGAATTCAGAACACGATGAAAATGTCATGTTCTAAAATTGTGTAAATGTGTTTCTATATATATTATGATAACAAGCACTATCGCATGCTGAGCGTAGATCACATTTACAAATTATTGGATAATTTTTTTTTTGTTTTGTACGGGAAGTGAACTCGCGTCCTCCAATTTGGCGTCGGATGCGAGAGAAATAGGCATCCGGAAATCCGAGTATCGGGATCGTTTTTCGTCCGGAACGAATAAAATAGAGTAGGTACAATATTTTTTAAATGTGATTTAATTTTGTTCCTTGACTTATACAAACCTTTTTAACCTAAACATATTGTCCAAAATGGTAATGAATAATCGTTTTTTTTGACAGACTTGCTCGTATTTATGTCAAGGTTTAGGTCGATCTTCAAATGCAGTTTTTGACAGATGTTCCATACTTTGAACGTCAAATCTGGATCTTAATCCATGAGCATCATGGATAATTAATAAACAATTGAATTTCATTCATAAATGGACGATATCGGCTCCACGCGATACTTATCGGTTGACTATCTCCACTTTGACATGCATTATATTAAGAGTAGGGTGCACGGGGCGCTTCCCATTCAAACGTATTTTCGTCATATTTTAAATACCAAGTGTTCTAACTCGGTGAAATTTTGTACGCATGGAACAACTCAAATAAAGACTGCGGTCAGTAGTTAAGTTACAGATACCTTGTATTTTTATACCTGATAGGTTAGCCATTGACCACTATCTCACCTGATGGTAAGGGATGATGCGGTCGAAGATGTTGATCAGGCTATCCTAGAATTACTGGCTCTCAAGGACAGCAGCCGGAACACACCGGTACTTGGCGACAGATTTACTACCACCATGCATCATGAGTCATTGCATTGTACATATGGGATAAGTTTTGTATCTAAGAGAACAGTATATATATGTTTTACAATGCAATGACACATATTATATATATATATATATATATATATCTTAGTAGTCTCCGAGCGAGAACGATAAATACCTATACTATTATGCATTTCATAGAAATGTTTTTTCATCTTCATAAGTTTTGGTTAATATGTGGTAAATAAAATTGTCTCTCGATATTTTTCCGTGTACAGAAGTTCAAATTCACTTTCACTTCCACTTGTACAGAAGTTCAAATTTCTTGATAAAAAGGTGAGGTAAATAATGAAAGACAGAGAAAAGAAACTGTTTCCTTTTGCTACGGAACCCTAAAAAATTCATAAAAGCTTACTTGCTCTTTACATAAACAAATTGATTTGTTGTTTGTATGTCGTGTCTGTATGATATAACAAAATACTTGTGGAAGCTTACAGCATCAACAAAAGTCAAGACATTTTTTGTATTGTTTAAATGTGATGAGAAATCGGTCGCCCGCCTGATGTTAAGCGTCATACCTGTCCATTATAGTTTCAGTCTTAGACACTGCACTATACTCATCACTCCGAGACGTTAGTTCTTATACCTGGTTTGCCCAGTAGGTACCTAATAATTTCACTGACTTCACTGCCCTTCACACCTAAACAAACAAAGTAGTGTTTGCACACAAGAAATATAATGTATACCTAAATTGGAGAATATCTGCGATGTTGTGTTGGTACACACCAAAACGGACTCAAGCTGGAGAGATCTGGTAATGTATGGACATGCTGCAACAACAATTCTTCTCAAAGTACATAATTTGCTCACCAAAATCGACAAAAAAAACGTGGTCTACAGGTAAAACACTATTTCATATTGAAATATCGAATATTTTTTCGTTCCTTAAACCTGATACACTAATGGAAAAAGAAACTCGATACAAAATATATTTTTCCTTACGATGATTTGGTAAGCGTTTTGTCATAACCAAACAAAAAGTTTATATTATGCGATAAAACTAAGTTGAGGAGTGGAATAAGAACTAGGATAAGAACTTTTCATCCCGGTTGAAAAGTAGTTCCCGAGAGAGCACCATATCTACTACCAATTTCTAAGCGAACTTCACGGCTTAGTTTGTTGTACTGCTTAATAAACATATATGGTTATTATTATAGCAATCGGTACCTTGCCTTTAACAGCTTTCATACCTGTTCGTAAGTTATTTTTTAGGATTTTTTCAATGATAAGACGCTGTCAAATGCTTAAATTCTATCACTATCGGACTGCGTATAGGAGAGGCTGCGAAGGTAGTCAAAGTCAAAATCATTTATTCAATTAAGGCGTCTACGACGCTCTTATGAAGGTCAATTACAAATTTTTGTATTGAAATATTTTACATTGTACTGCCACGTTCAGGAAATAAATTGTATAGAGCCACTGCGAGAAGAACGGGCAAGAAACTCGGGGCCATTCTTTTAAACATCTTTTAACAATGTGTTACATACTTACTATATAATAGAGTTATTACAATATTTGTTTAAATTATGTAGGTGACAGGCAATAGCTTGGCGGAGGCGGAATTGTCCAGGCATTTTTGTCGTTTATGTAATCAGAAACTGTGTAGTAGGATTTTTTATCAAATTAGTTTTTTCACATCCAACTTGAATTTCCCTTCTGTGAGAATTGTTATATGTTTGGGAAATTTATTATAAAACCGCACACAATTACCTAAGAAGGACCTTTTATTTGTCTTTGTAATCTAAAACCTGGCACCGCTATTTTATCTATATTCCTAGTATTGTAATTGTGATTGTCACTGTTTAATTTAAATTTACTCAATTTTTTACTAATATACATAATATTTACAAAAATATACAGACTTGGTAAAGTTAAAGTATCAATTTCTTTAAAAAGATCTCTCAGAGATTCCCTAGGACCCATTTTATATATGGCTCGAATTGCACGCCTTTGTATGATAAAGATTGACTCTATTTCAGCAGCAGTTCCCCACAGCAATACACCATACGACATAATACTGTGGAAGTACGCGAAATAAACTAGGCGAGCAGTAGCTACGTCTGTTAACTGTCTTATCTTAAGAACTGTATACGCAGCAGAACTAAGTCTTCCGGAGAGATCATGTATATGTGGATCCCATTGTAAAGTGGAATCCATTTTGATTCCCAGGAAGACTGTCGCTTTGTCAATAGGGAGTTTATCTGGGCCAAGCTTTATGTTTGGTTCAACATAAGGAACATTTGGTAAAGGAAACTTTAAACATTTCGTCTTTTTTGAATTTAGGAGAAGATTATTAGCGGCGTACCATTTACAAATCTTAGATAATACATTATTTACATGCGTCAGTTCACTGTCTTTCCCATCTACTTTCAAAATCAGAGAGGTATAATCTGCGAATAAAACAATATCGCAGAAATCTTTGACCATGCAAGGCAGATCATTAATATATGTTAGAAACAGAAAAGGTCTTTTTTTTTTTTTTATGCCTGATTGGTTATCCTTTGATCACTATCTCACCTGATGGTAAGTGATGATGTGGTCGAAGATGTAGTTCAGGCTAACCTAGAAGAACTGGCTCTCAAGGACAGCTGCCGGAACACACCGTTAGGTGCTTGGCGACAGATTTTCTACTTGAGGGTGGTAGCTAGCCAGGCGGGCATTCGCAAAATGCCCTACCACCATGCTATAACGACTGCCATCCTAAGACAACAACCGGGACCGACGGCTTAACGTGCCCTCCGAAGCACGGAAACGCTCAGTAGTAATGTCACTAGCGGTCACCCATCCAACTCCTGACCGCGCGCGACGTTGCTTAACTTTGCTGATCGGTTGAGAACAGCTAAGTAAACTTCGCTACGAGCGCTCCAAAATTTATCCCTGTGGTACTCCCATTTTTACCAATGACCCGGAAGAAGTATTGCCATTTATTCCAACCTTCTGTAGCCTGTCTGACAGATATGACTATAAGATTCAGAGCTTTTCCACGAATACCATAGTGGGAAAGTTTACGAATCAGAGTGCAGTGCTCTACACAGTCGATAGTCACACAGTCAGTAGGTAATAATATCAGGGTATTTTTGTGTTGAAAACGAAAGAGTGCTTATTAACTCAAAAATAGTTCCTTAAATCGAAAATATAACTTAACATGTCCCAGGATATATTGATTTGCTATTCTATTGTTATATTTATATACACATACATACTTTAATTATTAAGATATTTCCGTTAAAAGCGTAATTTAGAGTTGACTTTGCAATTTTATTCTATCGATAAAATTTTACGGAAAAGTATTTCAGAATTAACTTGGCCTTAGGAAATATAATCAAGATTAACATATAATTTGTTTACTGCTATATACAAACTAAATAACAATTAAAGCTATTAAGCACTTGTTAGAGCGTCTTAAAAATGTATTAAAGTAGTCGAATATATTGAACAGGTTAATCCTACGAGTATAATAGAAACTGGCTATCAAGGAACAGCTGCCAGATTCCATTATTAGATGTATTACGTTTTACCTTAAGGGTGCTTGTTAGCTAGGTAGCCAACATATTATGTACCTCAAGTTCTCAGCAGGGTTCGAACCTGCAGCTCCAGTGCGGCAATCTGTATTAATTGTGACTGGCAATATCATTGGCCCATCATTGCTTAAAAATTAAAAATACTTACCATTATTTACGTGGGTCTCCGAGAAAAAAAATATTCTGTTCTATTTGTATTACTCCGCAGATAACGAGTATATTAATAACATAACAGACGAAGTGTTCACTATGTTATAATATATTGTTCACTATCTAGATTCTGGAGAAATAACTGTACAGCCGATACACGCTGTGTCAATTTGAGTTGAATCGATGAACATGTAAATCACATAACAGAATACATGATCGAAATTAAATTCAATCTTTTTAATACATAATTTCACCAGAGTGGAGTAATTCACTCAAAGAGAATTTATCCATTACACCCTTGAAGTAAATATATCGGGCAGCAATTGATATCTTGCCTCATTCATCGAAAATGCCTTGGAAACTTTGACGATTGTTTACGAATTTTTCTCTTCTCGGAAACAATCAAATTGTGAATTTTATCCTACCGCAATAAGAGTCATCCTCAGCCCAACATTTTCATTTGAGTTTGGGGTCCTGTCTTCTAGTTATGATTTCCTGGTACAGTTGTTTTCGAAATTGTTCGCGGAAAACCACATGACACGATGACGGTTTCTTTTCTCAGTCCTTAGTTGAAATGAAGAAAATTGCGCTTCATCTAATCTAAGTGGACAGTGGTCAAGACCTTGCAAAAATTACCATGACAACGTCGCAAAACCGTCAGCAGAGGTCGTTTGGACCAGGGTCGCATGAACGGTGGGTAGTAGATTGTAGCTAGGTTAGGGTGGCGCGGGGTGATTTTGGGGCTGTAAAGTCCGACTCCCACATTGATTAAAATTACTGTGTCATGCAGATAGGAGTATCTACAGTATATCAATGCGATTCGCTATCTTTGTGTGTGCAATACTGTGTCGTATATTCTGTTTGTGAGGGTCAACCACCACGGCGTGAGGGCGATTTACGGATTTTAGTAGTGGTATCTCTATCTGATGAATGAGAACGGTACAAGTGTGCGTTATTACACAAGGGAGGTTTTTCATGTTGCCATCTTTTTCCAACCTGCGCATTTTCCAGATATACAGAAAGCGACGAACAACAGACACCCCTTCAAATTTACTATGTGTGAGTATAGTGTCTGAAATAGAAATCCGACTGGTGAAAATAATGTACTCTCTTATAAGTTTATGTACTCTTGGTAAAATGGAAGACTCGAAAAATAATTTTGCTATTCCTAATGACGCAAGCGGGCACTGGGGACGGTAATTTAAATATGTAACAAGATGAAAAATTAAACAACAAAAGGTACATGTTTCAGTGAAAATAAATAATTCAGTCTTTCTTATTCAAAATATTTACTAGTTATTCATTAAAAAATCTTACGCACACTATAATACTAGGGCAATATTAATAATTTAAAATTATATTAAACTTCACAGGCACCTGTAGACGACATTGTGACTGTCCCACGCACATAGGTGACGCCGTCCCTGCATTCACAACCATCCTAAAACAATGTAAAAAGGTATTAAAAAAGTAAAACAATTAATGTTTTTACCCCACAAGCTCGAAAACGTTTCGTTTATCTTTCGAAATCTGTGTGATAAAGTGTTTTTTATCCGCTAGCGTGAAAAGGGTTTTTGGAAAATTGAACCTATAACAGTTCCATAGAAAAGAGAAAGCATATGCTCTATGAACAGTTCCAAAAAATATTTTAACGAAAAGTTGTTTTTCTTTTTCTTGCATTTTTCTCGCTGTAACTTTGGCTGTAGTGAGGTGAAAATTTGTGTGTTTCGCTCAGCCAGCAGCAAAGTAGTTATTGTGCATCTCGTATCTTTAAAACCGTCGCTCAGAATTCTATTTTGAAATCCTAGAATCCTTCGCTTTGTCAGGTTTCAATACAATAATTAGTACGAAAAAACCAAATTTGCAGCTTTGCATAACAATAACTATCTATGAGTCTTAACGAGGTAATCTAAGGTTTTCATTTCAATCAGGTGTTTAAGGTTCGTACATACCGATATTCATTTATTTAAATTCCAAATGCGCTATTCTTTTCAAAAGTTTGAAAACTTTTCATTTATTAAAATAAAAATTATTTTGTGATCTTTTTGCGTTTGACCAAAATACTACCCTAACCCGTTAATTATTTCCTCACGAAGTAGACCTACTTATTCAACTTTTGCTAGCACTTCGGAAGTAGGCAAGAAATGCATTCGACATATATGTACTATTTACATACTAAGCTAATAATCAGATTATAAAAAAGAATCAATCAGTATAATACTTACAAAAATATCTTCTACAGCCTCACAGGGCTGATTTTGTTCATAAAAATGCACTTTTTCTACATTGTGCTTTATAATCTCATTCGATGTGCTCTTGACATCATCGCACGTCATCACATTTGATACCAAACCCATATTATTCTTTTTCACCTTCAAATGATCTGTGTTCACGTTTTCCATTACCACTGGACTTCCAAAAATAGCTTCATCTAGGTAAGCGCAATACTTATCGGTATCTGACGTATTTGGTACGACATTATTGTTAATATTTAAAGTTTTTTGTGGATCAGCATCGTTTTCTAAATAGCCCTGGTAGAGAGGTTCTTCTGATTCAGTGTTTTTTGATTTATTTCGAGATTTCCGTATTTTTACATAGAAATTGGTGACGAACTGGAACTTGAGGACGTAAGAGAGTATTTCGGATACGCTGGCTGAACCACTTTTATTGCTCTTGTTGTGTAGAAGGCAGAAATGTCGTGGTGGTGATGTGCCGTAAACGTTACCTGTAAGTAAATACAAACAATTTATTAACGAAGCATAGTGAGGTTCCAAAAATATCGGGTTGAAATCAGTGCGGAAAAAAGACAAAATCGGGCTCGGATTCCGGCTTATGCTTCACTGCATCGTGGTATAGGGCATTTTGAATGCTTTGAATGTGCGACTTGCTTGTTTCCACCCTTAAGTAGAAATATTATCGCCAAAAAACTGTAGATGTCTTCCAGTTGTTATCTTTGAAGCAGTAGATCTAGGTTAAGGCTGTTTACCATCCCCGTCTACATCATAGGTTACCACTATCTCAATAGTATTCAAAGGTGAACCCTATCGAATGTTATTGTTTTTATACATATTTATATATTCCAGTAAAAATAATTATGCCTACATGTATTGTATAAACATCCCCCACTACATATTTCAAACTAAAATAAACAAAATTATATAGTAATAATAAAACACAGTTTTGAGATTAAATTCCGGCACCGCCATACCACCAACGATTTTTATATTAAGTTAACATTGGTTACACATCGGTTTGTATATTATATTAAGTTAACCTTATAGTTTTTTGTCATAAGCCAAAAGCTAAGCACGAGCTCTACCAACTAAAGCACCTTACAAGTGTATCATTATTTTATCTGTATAGTAAACAATTTTTCAGAATAGCTATATGTACCTCACACTACTTTATATCTGATTATAACAAATTAAATTTAATAAATAAAATAATTATCTCTATCTAACCTACTCTACGTCTTCGAAAATAACAGAGTGGCCGTTAAATTAGTGGTCAAAGGCTAATATTTTGTAAGTAACAAACATAAAAGTAACTCGTGATATTTCGGTGATGTGTCTGCTGTTTAGTCTACGCCGACTAAACTGTGGGTGGATCCAACAGAGTTGGGTTGAGAACGACATCGCTTCTAGGTTTCTGTAGTCCTGGTAAAACGAGCGATAGACGGAAAATATTTGTGCTATTCACAAAATGGCAGGGGCTTTCTTTTATAGAGACGCAGAATAGTTTTAGACTATACATTTATATTTAGGTATTTCAATTACGAGAAGCTTGTGTTCACATAATCTAATTCATTTTTGTCTGATTTCGTAGTATTTCATTCCTATTTTTCTACTATAATAATGCGTATTCAATTTTAATTAAACAATTCATACTAGGTTATAACATGCTTGCTCACCAACATAGACTATAAATTTATCAACTTCTGCATGGTGGTAGGGCATTTTGCGAATGCCCGCCTGGCTAGCTACTGCCTTCAAGTAGAAAATCTGTCGCCAAGCACCTAACGGTGTGCTACGGCAGCAGTCCATGAGAGCCAGTAATTCTAGGTTAGCCTGAACAACATCTTCGACCACATCATAACTTACCATTAGGTGAGATAGTGATCAAAGGCTAGCCAAGAGGCATAAAAAAAAAGTTTTTAAACTCCTTCATAAATTCAAAATTCTTAGCGGGAGCTCGACCCACAAGTCCGGTCAATTTAGACATTCGAAGAAGTATATGATTCATGTATATGATACATCTCTATAGTTGTGTAGTGTTTTTGAATCGTTATATCTCAAAAACGGTGGCTCATCATATGATACGTGTATATGATACATCTCTATAGCATGGTATAACGACTGCCATCCTAAGACGACAACCGGGACCGACGGCTTAACGTGCCCTCCGAAGCACGGAAACGCTCAGTAGTAATGTCACTAGCGGTCACCCATCCAACTCATGACCGCGCGCGACGTTGCTTAACTTTGCTGATCGGTAGAGAACAGCTAAGTAAACTTCGCTACGAGCGCTTCAAAAAATACTAAAGATGTTACGCAGAATGTTCCAAAACTAAAGATGTTTTGGTACATTCTGCGTAATTACGGAACATTCAGTGTGCAAACACAACTCGCATTTAGCTGGTTTTATTTTTCGCAATATAATTAATATTGTTATGTAAACTTATAAGTAATTAGTATTAGGAGGCGAGACTAAGTCGGACCCACTCTCAACTGCATTGGGAGTGGCACAAGGGTCGTCGGTGTCAAACATCCTCTTTTCCTTATTACTGAACGATCTGCCCAATGTCATCACTGCGGGGGACATTTTTATGTACGCAGATGATGTGGCAGCCATCATAACTGAAAAAACGAATAAACTGCTTGAAAGACGCTTAAACATTGCTATAAACGAGCTTGCGCAATAGTTTGAGTACATTTTTCATTATCTGGGCGAGTCACGGAGAGTATGCAGGTCTTAGCCAAGGGGATACCTATAAAACAAGTGAAAGCGATTTCATTTCTCGGTTTTGAAATAGACTGCGGAATTACATGGAGCTCGCATATTGACAAATTATGCGCTAAATTAGGTAGCGCTTGTTATGCTCTCAAACGACTATCTCGTGTGGTTTCTGCTGATGTGGTTCGCTCCTGCTATTTTGCAACTGTGCACTCGATCCTCCAATTCGGTACCGAGCTCTGGGGCTGCGCAGCTGATATTCTGCGAGTTTTTAGAATGCAGAAAAGGGCCGTAAGAGCGATTGTTCAGGTGTCAAGATTCGCATCAGCAAAATCACATTTTAAATCACTAGGTATAACGACGCTGCCCTCGTTAGTAATTTTTCAAATTGCATTATATGTGCGTACAAACTTAGACGTGTTTGCAAAACGCAACGATACTCATGACTACCCCACTCGAAGTGGACACAAACTTGCTGCAGTGCCTCAAAGACTGGTACGGTCAAAGAAATTAACACATTTGATGGGTCCGTCAGTGCACAACCAATTACCCGATCACATAATAAATGCACCTAGCTTAAAATCATTTAAATATAAACTAAAACACTGGCTTATCGCAAGGACATTATATACAGTCAACGATTTTTTTGACTCCAAATAATTATGTTTATGATTATTATTGATTTGTTATTATGATTAAATTATGACTATATTCATTTATTATTGTTATTATTGATATAATTACCTATATAGATTATTATTTTTAATTAAATACAATTTTTGCCTATGTAAATAATTATTATTGATAATATGTAACTTCAAATAAATTTTGATAATATGATGATTACTGAATTGTCTAGTACATTTTTTTAACTTATATAGTTATAAGTATTATTTGTGTGAATTATTGTTTATCTCATTATCTCAACTATGTAGAACTAATTGACAAAGAATGTAAATGACTTATAATTTGTGCAATTATTAGTAAAATGTTTGTCTGATTATCTGTTATTATTTCTTCAATCTCTTCAAAGGGTCTCCAGTAGTCTCCGCTCCGCCCACGAACTGTGAGGGGTCGAGTATACTCTTACCCTGTTGGGTGGGAAGTTGGGTACCCAATAGGGTTGGGATCGACATCGCTTCTATGTTTCTGCGATCCTGGTAAAACGAGCGACTGTCGGATAATATTTGTGCTGTTCACAAAACGTCAGGGGCTTTCCTCGTTACGCAAATCTATTATATGCGGAAGTTTAGGTTTGAATTTCACTCGGACGAAACGTCTTCTGAGGAATTTCATCGAAGCTGTGAAATGACTAGCTACAATTACATAGTAGCGCTTAGAAAATAATAAATTTATCCATGATAAAGTTACTTATAGGTCAAAAGTGCCTAGGGATCATGTATATTTTGAACTATAAAAAAATATTTAATTAATATTTACCAAATCTAATTACCCAGTCTGGTTTTTTAATTTTAATTCCTATGTTTAAGTTAACAAAGAGTCCCTATATTACGTAAAAAAATATTTTTTGCAATTTGAAGAAATGTAACCTAAGTTATTGTCGTCAATCAAATGGCAGAAGAACAAAAGAAAATAGGATTTTTGCTATGTTTATTGTAAAATTATATTAATTATCACAGCGATTTGGCATGCTTAAAATCAATTCATCAAAATCACTTTGAGGAATGGCCGCCCACGTTCTTTGTAACAAGTCAAAAAGGTGTTATGCACGGCATCCATACTTGGCAGAGCTCTTTTTTTGTAGCATATCCCATGCGTGTGGATGTGCATTATGCTGCATTAGACGAAACGAATTACCCAAATGGCTTGGCAAAAGGGATTGAACACTTCTGATACAATACTGTCCGCATAAATCTGAGCATAGAGGTTGCCCCTGATCCAAATGAGATCTGTTCTTCCACCGATCTAAATACCGGCCCAAACCATTATTGTTCTCCATCCAAGAACTTCTTGACAGAATTTTAAGCGTTCGTCTTGTATTAGGCCGCATACCGAAACGGTCAGAAAAGCACACGAATAAAATCCTCTATATTGCGACAATTCTCGACAACGTACTTGATCCCTATTTTTAGATCTGTTTAGCTTAGCTGATGCGCTACACGATGTTGAGGATAGCTGAATACCATATATATTCGTCGCATGTGACTTTGCATGGTGGTAGGACATTTTGCGAATGCCCGCCTGGCTAGCTACCACCCTCAAGTAGAAAATCTGTCGTCAAGCACCTAACGGAGTGTTCCGGCAGCTATCCTTGAGAGCCAGTAATTCTAGGTTAGCCTGAACAATATTTTTGACTACATCATCACTTATCATCAGGTGAGATTGTGGTCACCTATCCGCTATTAAAAATATAAAAAAATGTTAAAATCACAAGAAGCATCAAACTAATACATTGAGTCAAAAAGGTGTGGGGCTTGGATGGTTTGTTTATGGTTCCAAAATCCTTTTTTTGGTTGTCAGATTTGCACAACTGTTTAACATTTTGGCGCGGGGTTTGAGTTGCATCTTTCCGGTATATCAATTTTCTCTATTATTGTTTTAGTTATATCATATCTAGTGTATACATTGCGAATTTCATAATGGAGAAAAACATGGAACAAAGCGTTTGTCTTAAATTTTGCATCGCCAATGGAATTTGTTCGGAGTGACTCAAAATATTCCAGAAGGCTAGTTAATGTTAATTAATGTTAATCGACTTTATCATAAACACGTGCTTATGAGTGATACAAAGCGTTCAAAAGCGGTTGAGATGTGATGGAAGATTTGCCTCACAGGCCATCAACGTCTGCAAGTGAAGTTAACATCGCAAAAGTGGAGGAAATAGTGACTGAAAGTTCATAAGTTTCCGACGGGTAGTAAGCAACGTCCGCGACCATTCTCTGTGGTGAGTTGTTCATTGAGTCTACGTGATATGGAACGTATTTACGCGGGCATATACACGTAGGTATACAGTATTTATTGACAGATGGTATTGGCATACCTTGCTTGTACACGCAGGAGCAGGGAGTAAGCAGCGGCGAGTTCTCCGCGACTTGACTCTGCGGTGCACTACGAGTGCGGCAGAAGTTGCTGGAGTTCCACGTTGAATCAGTGTAAGGAATAGAGTCCGACTGGGTTTCAGATTGCTGCAGCCATTTCGTCGACTCACGGAGAGAGAAGAACGTCAGGGTTACTATAGCCTGTGAAAGAAATTGTTAAGGGAATGAATGACGCATTACACTGAGATAAATTTTAACCGGATTTCAAGTTAAAAGAACAAATTTTCTGGTTAAAATAGCGCCTATATGCTGTAACATTGTAGCTATAAGGTAAATCTTGTTAAGTCTGTCAAGTTGAAGCAATAAGCTCCTCATCATTTTATTTCAACATTGCGTTATGTTACGTGTTTAGCATATCACTTTAACAAGCTGCACACTATTATTTTGACAAGCTCAGTTTGTTCATTCAAAGGTTTGCTTGTTATGATGTCTTATTATATGTACTTATATGAAATACTTGTAGTATCTACAGTCACCTTGTTATGTTATCCCGTTGTTATTTTTTTATTTATAATGCAATTCTTTCAATCGATGTAACTTTGTTTTAATACGATATTATTTAAATATAAACACAGTATTTTCTTAACCCAATATAAGATTGTGAAAATTACACCATTTAGTTAGCTGTACTTACTGTATCAGGCTGGATCGACCACTGCTGAACACAGCCTCCCATATTTAGGGGGTATTTGCCATAATCTCCACGCTTGGCAAGCGGCCTGGGGATCGCAGTGTAAGATGACAGTTCTTTAGAAGGAGCTGCTGCCCACCTTTCAGTATTTTTTCCTTAGTCGCCTCACGACACCCACGGGATGATATGGGGAGGTGCAATTCTAACCCGGCACCTCACGGGGAAGCTGTACTTAATACTGACTAATTACTGTGACAACTTTATCGTTGTAACTTTATTTTAACAAGATATAATTTACAGTAAAACACAATGTTGTCTCAACCCAACATACTATTGTGGCAATTACACCATTTAGTTGACTGTACAAGATACTGTCAAAACTTTAACGTTGTTATTTTGTTTTAACAATATCTAGAGTACCTCAATGTTGTTTCATCCCGATATACTATTGTGATAATCACACCATTTAGTTAGTTTTACAAGATAATAACTATTTCCTGCTACAAGTTTATCTTTTGATTGTTATTGCTTGTCGATCATATTGAATTAATGTTAAGCTTGTTGTTTTGAACATATGTTTGATTGTTTCAATCCTATACCTGTGAACAATTTTTTCCTTGTTCCCTGTACAAAATCTACTTGTGAAAACAATATTTTATTGGTTTCTTATTACAAACATAATTTTATTTCAAACAGATAACCACTTAACATGTCGAACTTGTTAGAAATACAAAGCAGATTTCTCTCAGTGTACCTACATAATGACGTTGCTAGTTGCGGGTTAGACATACTATAGGTTAAATACAACTAGATCATATCTGTATGTCATGCCTTAAAATCCCCATAGGTGTATAAACCAACTCCATTTTAGTTGAATTTGATTGAACGACGCACTATCCCAGATTGCAACTGAGTTTTTTTTTATTATTAAAACCTTATATCCTCGTGATTACTTAGCAATGGTTTCTCAAGCCAGTCCACCAACAAATGTAGCAAAAATAAATTTGATTCTGCTAAAGAATAAGAGATTTTTTTATATTTTGTTACAAAAGGCAAATTAAATCATACCTAGAATTATTTTGTTCCTATTCATAATAATTATTATAAAAGAATCTAATGAGAAAGAAACCACGAACAATGATGATGCATGGCACGTGTAATTATCCAATAAGAAGTATGACACTTTAATCGAAGTGTCTATACCTTTTTTATAAGAAGTTGGAATCCGAGCAGTCAGAAGCTGCTGCTAATGCTCGTAAAACGATAAAGATTGTTCAGGGGAGAATGGTTGCTTTAGCTAGCAACTGCCGTATCCGAAGGCCGGAATTCTATTAACCAGACCCCACTGTCGATTTGGCTGTCTGTCCGTCTTTCCGTCCGTATATCACGGGTCTCAAGCATATAAACAGGATAAGTTACAAACCTGAAATTTTGGTATTTGGTATAAAACGTGGCATAGGATAGTTAAATAAAACATAAGAAGTTGAAAAAATATTTTTTTCAAGAAATATTCAATAAATGTGAGGAATACCGACAGAAAAAATGTTTGCATGTGAAATATTCATTTTTCATGTCTATAAAAATAGGTTCTGACAATGATGTCACAATTCTAGACCATTTTTGTTACGGTGGCGTGTATTTTAAAAACTAAACTAGTTATATACCTATTGTATATATAGAATATATGGTATATTATGTACCATATCCTCAATTTAATCAAGAAATACTGGATATACAATTATTAAAATGGTTTTAAAGCTGTTATAAAAACCAACAATATTTTTCTTTTATGGCTTATGCGGAATCCTAGAAGAGCCAGGCCTGATTTGCACTTGGACAGTTTTCCCTGATTATTATCACTAGGCAACAACTGGGACTTACCATAGTGAAACAAGCGGCGGCACACATTGTGGCGCTCAGTGGGAACCCGTAGTGTTGCGCCAGCGCACCCCCTAGCGCCGGCCCAAGGACTTCGCCTAGTGAGTAACAGCAAGACCACACGCCGGCAACCGCACTGTACGTAGTCAGAGCTTCGGGACAACCTCCTTCGTAGCTTATCAGACAACAAAGATAAAAAATAAAAGAATTCGATCTAAGGATATATTTGGAGGCAGTAATTTTTTTTCTACCGGTTAGCTCAACAAGTAGTACTACTAGTACTTGCAAAATAATGAAAAAGTGTAGTATAGGTATTATGAGAACGTCAATTTGTAATCTGTGAAAATTGAGTTTTGTGTGCATCCGTCACCGACACAATGGGCGTATACTCGTACCATTTGACGCTAATAATTTAGATAACATTTTGTGTCTATGGTTCATGTTAAATGTGGATCCATAGACGCAAAATGTGGTCAAAATTATCGAAAATAACTCAAATGTAATACGGCCAATGACGTCACGTATCTGTATTAGCCGGGTTCAGTATATACAAAGTTACTTTATGGCCGGATTGTCCACTGCTGAACTCGGAGGTTTTGCCATAACCCCTTGGCTTGACAGGCATCCTGGGGATCTCAGTGTAAGATAAGTAGTTTTTCAGCAAGCACTGCTGCCCATCTTTCGATATTTTGCACTTAGTTGTCTCGTACGACAGCCACAGGAAGAGATGGGGGTGATATTCTAGCCCGGCACCCCCCGGGTAGGGTACCCGTCGTGTAGGGTACTTCACGCATTGCAAATATGAAATAATAACGTGATATGATTTCAATGCTTCAATTATTTGGACCTAGCATCGATATTGTAACCACTTGTTTACACGTTATCAAATCTATTTTTATCTAGTCACATTAAATGGAAAAAGGTACGAGGGTTAGTTACGTTATAGCTAATTGAAAAACTCGTGATTGGTCAAGACGTAAGAGAAATTTAAACAGAGTACTTTATATTGCACGCAGCAAAATTAAGTGAAACTAATTCTTACTTCGAAGTTAAAAACTCACATTGAACTCGTCAACACTCCTTGAAATGTCGGCAAAAGAGTGAGCGCTACGGACATCCCCAGAATTGATAATGCAACTAAATCCAGCCAAAGATCTCTGAAATTAAAGTAAAAACTCAAATGTTATAAGCATTTCAATTAAAAGGTATCTGCAGATACCTTTTAATTGAATTGTTCATAAATATGTTCATAAATAGATGTAATTGTTAAATTTCCTTACTTTGTGAGGCCTGGTATGAATGGAGATGGCCCTAAAAGTAGCAGACCAATTGTTGACAGGAAGAGTCCCCATACCATCATACACCAATGGTTATGTACTCTGAAAAAATAACACACTTCCTTCCTAGTACTCGTTTATACAACCTCATGTAAAATAACGTACCTATATATACCTAGATAGCTACATACTATAGATGAAATATATTACTAATCTCCTTTAAAATACAAAACACAGATAAGCAAATTTCAAAAATAAAAGGACGGGCATTTTGTACCTGTTAGGCCAGCAGTTCGAAGATGTTGTCCAGGCTAATATAGAATTATTGGCTATCAAGGATAGCTGCCGGAACACACCGTTACGTACATGGCGACAGATTATCTCCTTGACGGTGGCAGCTAGCCAAGCAAACATTAATAAATGCCCTATCACCATGATATAATGACTGCTATCCTAACAATTGGGACTGACGAGGGTTTAACGTGCCCCTCGAAGCAGAGAAGCGCTCTGTAGTAATGCCATTAGCGGCCACCAATCCAAGTCATGATCCCAGTGGATGTTGCTTAACTTACTTAATCGGTTAAGAATGACTTAGCAAGCTGCACCACGAGCGCTTAAGCATGTACCTCTTATTTAGTTACAAGCTCACCTGTCTGCAACCCATCCCCAGATCGGGCTGAAAATTCCGTAGAGACTCGAAAATAGCAGAAATATAAGTCCAATTTGCTGCGTAGAGAGGCCAAATTGTCGTAAATGAGGCTCTAAAGTTGGATCTAGGAATGCCCAGGTGTTAGAGACGATTACGATCACTAGGCCCGTTATTATTATTGAAGGGATCTTGAACAGTTTCACTATTGAAGCACTTTTCCCTCCTGATACGTATTCTGCAAAATAAAGGTTTTCAATTACTTCAAGTTGGGATCAAATAATATCTTCGCGGAAAGGAAATACTGAACTATTATGATAAGTAATTAGATTTGGATGGATCGTTGTGGAAAATATTTAAGAATTTTCCGCTTTGATCCATTTATGTTAAGATGTTCAAGAATTTTCTGTAGAACTAGGTTTCTATTTATCTACATAAAATTCTGTGTGTTGTATATTTCTAAGTTGTGCATCGGACTACCCGTACGGTGTCGGGCTAGAATTGCACACTCCATATCTTCGTGTGAGAGTTGTACGGGGGGACGAAAGGAAAAATACCAGAAGGTGGGCAGCAGCGTCTTCTGGAGAACTGCCGTCTTACACTGCGAGCCTCAAGACTTCTACCAAACGTAGGGATTATGGTGAAATCCTCATAATGGGGAAAGCTGTGTTCAGCAGTGACAAAACTAGCCTGCATACCTATATACTAAACTATGGCCCCTTTTTCACATTTTCTTTCAGTTGGCATGAAAAATAAACGTAATCGTGAAGCAGTGATGACTTAGTGACATCTGCTATGGACTGCCGCGCAGCAGGTACATGGTTCGAATCCCGCCGCGGGCTTGTGCTTCACCGTATGGTGGAAGGGCATTTTGCGAATGCCCGCCTAGCTAGCGACCACCCTCAAGTAGAAAATCTGTCGCCAAGCACCTAACGATGTGTTCCGGCAGCTGTCCATGAGAGCCAGTAATTCTAGGTTAAGCCTGTTAACAGCTTCTACCACATCATCACTTACCATCAGGTGAGATTGTGGTCAAACCCTTACCTAACAGAAATAAAAAAAATATTAAAATATATACATATATCTTGCGAAGCAGGATTCAATTTTAATAAAAAAATAATATGTTTGTTTTCGGCACCTAACACTTCTGTCACGTAGGTATCGCCAGATAGAACAGTGACCTTGTATACAATATACGTATATGAAATGAAAATGTTTTTGCTTTTTTCTACAAATTGTTTTTTCATGCTACCTATAATTTTAAGTATCTATATTTAAGTACTCATTTTGCAAGTACATTACAGCAAATATAAAGATATTCTACGTGTGTAAAAGTAAAGTATAGAGACACTTACCTTCACAATCAGTAAGCAGGCAGAAGTTTAAAGGCACGGTGACTACCATCACGATTCCAAGACTGTAAAATGGTAGGCCGAATCCCCCAATCTACCTGAAACATATTTTAACAGATACTGTTAAAAATAACACCATACTTATGAAATGATATGTATAAGTATAAAATATGATTCAGAGCCTACGAATAAATAATGTATTTATTCGTAGTTCAGAGCAATCAAATTAATAAACAATATATACCTAGTGGTGATTCAATAAAATATTCTATAAATTCTCTATTTTTTTTTAATTGTCTGAATTGTGATAGTACTTATTCTTTTCTCGCTAAAATATAAATTCATATAACGCTTTCGAATGAAATTCGATCATACTAAAATCTAAATTCGTATTACGTTTGTAAGTGAAATTATGGGAATTCTTTGTATTTTCATTTTAAAATTCAAATTTGTATAGCAAAACGCTTGCAAATGAAAGCCCTAAAGTTGACTTTTGTGTTCAACTATGGGTATGTTTTACTCAAATTTAGTCGTTATAGTTATTATTTAGTCTCTAAACTGTTAGACTACATTCAGTTCTTTTTCTGGAGATATCACCATGTAATATTATTTTTTGTGTGATAACAAAAAAAAATAAACCTCCACGAGGTGTCAGTTCATTGTGAATACTGGACGGTGAACATCTTTATTTAAATATTGGATTGTTTTTTAGGGTTCTGTACCCAAAGGGTAAAAACGGGACCATATTACTGAGACTTCGATGTCCGTCCGTCTGTCACCAGGCTGTATCTCAAGAACGGTGATAGCTAGACAGTTGAAATTTTCACAGATGATGTATTTCTATTGCCGCGATAATAACAAATACTAAAAAAAGAATAAAATAAATATTTAAGGGGGTTCGCATACAACAAACTTTATTTGTTTTACCGTTTCTTGCTCGATACTAATAACGGTAACAGGTAGACGCTTTAACTATTCACAGAATATTTAGTTTTATGTTCTCTTTAAATATAATTAATTAAAATAAAATAAATAATTAAAGGGGCTCCCATACAATAAAAGAGATTTTAGCCATACCTACCCAGCTCAATCGGATACTGCGAACTAGGTTACAGGTAATGGTACGGAACCCTTCATATGAAGAAGCGAGTCCCGTTCGCACTTGGCCGGTGTTTTTACTGTATGGAATTGTTTACGGTAGGATCAATTTTTATTCTGGAGATCATACATCTGGGTTTATATATTTGTGGCTAAAAAAAACTAAACCTCTCAGAGACTGTTTAACATTCACCATGAACCTATCAATTCATGGTGAATGAATGCACATGGTTTTTGTGAAAATCTATGGTATTAATGTTAGAACTATCCTATTGACTTAGATCATAGCAAAATATAGACACACGATTATTGCATACAACTGAAAGTAGTTATTAGTTTGGAATACTGGAATCAGTTATTTGAAAAAAGTCCATTCACAAGTTTTATTTCTTTGAAACAATCAGTTTCATATTATGACTTACAATTGTACCAGTTCACGCCCCACAATAACACAGGATGCCGCGAGAGAAAGGTAGTTAAATAATAAAATGCTTACCGCGTACAGAAATCCCCCAATAGCAGGACCTACTGACATCCCCAATCCGACGAAAGTCTCCAGGATACCAAGCACAGAACCGATACTGTCCGGAAACGCGTTCACGACGAACACGTAGCTAGCCGTGGCGTACGCGCTAGCTCCCAGTGCCTCCAGTCCTCGCACCACGAAGCACAGCACGGTGAACGTGGTCAGATCCTCGACCAGAACTAGTGTGCTATAATAATATAAATTGATTATAAACCTCAGTATAAAACAAAATATGAGCTGCGTGGAATTTGGTCATTAAGTAGATTACTACAATTATTGTATTGTGACAATAACGTGATAGATTTTGGACAAAATTTCAGGCGAGTGAAGTTGTGGATAAAGCTAGTTGAACTAACCTTTACAGTTTGGATTCGTGTATCTATAAATGTGGTCTGAGATGGCTTGTAGCAAGCAACTTCTCTAGCATTGTTATATTTTTGTGAAGCCACTGTATGAGGAGGCAGCTTGAAGCAGTGATGGTTCAATGGCATTGGATATGGACTGCTGCGCAGTATGTCCATGGTTCGAATCCCGCGGCGGGCTTGAGCTTCATCACATGGTGGAAGAGCATTTTGAGAATGCCCTAGCTAGCGACCACCCTTAAGTACAATATCTGTCGCCAAGCACTTAACGGTGTGTTCCGGCAGCTGTCCTTAAGAGCCAGTGAAATTACAGGCACATGAGACTTAACAACTATGTCTCAAAGTGACGGGCGCAGTGCAATTCGTGACTTGTGATGAAATGCATCTGTTATAGACAGAGTTTAGTCCCCTTAACAACAGGTGGGCCTCAAGCTTCTTCCGTCACAAATACATAAAAAAAGGTACCAGTAAACTATTTTGTCAGTTCTAGATGTGAAAATTATGTCACACAAGTTATTTTATTATTAGACTATGAAATGAAAGTAACATCGAATCACGAAGTTAATTCACGTGATGTTTTTGTAGCCCACTTGTTGGGTATCTACTGGCTTGCTGACAGTGATGTTAGGAGCTTCTGATGCTCCATGTTGGTGTTTCGTAGCTGTTCTGGCTGTCCAAATGTGCATTAAAGTTACATGTAAGAATTCTGTTAACCCTTGAAACGTACTTTTTCTTCTTTTTTACATTACCTTACCATATCCAATAACTATCATATTGGTAAGTTATGATATGTGGTCGAAGATCTCAGCAGGCTGCTGAAGCTAGATTGGTATCATTATCTCAAGGACTCCCTTCCAAAATAGACCGTTGAGCACTAAGCATCAGATTTGCCACTTGATAGTTGCACCTATTAGCTGTATGAAAGCATTAGTAAGATGCACACCAAGTCATGAAGGGAAAGTCTGTGGCAAGGATTGAATCATGGGCCCCAGCACGGTAGTTGTCAGCAATCTCTACCAACTTTTGAAAAAGCCTAATCCACAAATTTCCGTAACACTTTTATTATTGTCAATTGATCCATACCCAAACAACACGTTGCAGGCTCCAGCAACGAACATCCCAGCAGTGAACATAAACTTCGCGCCTATCACCGGCAACTGCAAGATTAACAAAAATGAGTAGATATTAAAAGGTTTTGTTTATAAATATCTACATACATATCTATATTTATGAACAAAAATATTTTGAGGCGCTCGTAGCGAAGTTAACTTAGCTGTTCTCAACCGATCAGCAAAGTTAAGCAACGTCACCCGCGGTCTTGAGTTGGATGGGTGACCGCTAGTGACATTACTACTGAGCGTTTCCGTGCTTCGGAGGGCACGTTAAGCCGTCGGTCCCGGTTGTTGTCTTAGGATGGCAGTAGTTATAGCATGGTGGTAGGGCATTTTGCGAATGACCGCCTGGCTAGCTACCACCCTCAAGTAAAAAATCTGTCGCCAAGCACCTAACGGTGTGTTCCGGCAGCTGACCTTGAGAGCCAGTACTTCTTGGTTAACCTGAACAACATCTTCGACCACATCATCACTTACCTACAGGTGAGATAGCGGTCGAAGGTTAACCTATCAGGCATAAGAAAAAGATAAAAAAATATAGTTACGTTAAAAGTTATTAAAAACCAGCCAATTGCGAGTCCGACCTTGCACTAGAAATAGATATGACTTCTTCAAGTCCCCTGACTTAAGGGAAGTGTATATAGCACCTTTCATATAAACCTTGTTTCGTGATTTTTAAAAGCGCATCAACATTTTTGTCTTAAAATGTCTGTTTAATACATATGGCTCAAGGACATGCATGCTTAATTTACAGAGGTAAATTAAGCATGCATGTCCTTGAGCCAAATGTCAATGCTTGTGATTTTCTATTTTTTAATGTTATGCCTATATGTGAAAATAAGAATTCTCATACAAATGAAACAATTTTTTTTTTTTTTTTTTTTCTCAGTAATACAATTGCCCTACAGACTCATGGTCCGTACTCTTTTTAGACTATATTTATTTTTTTCCGATTACAGTTCATTACTTATATCATACTCCATGCATCACATTATGACTTACAACTATGATGTTATGCGTTGTTAAAGTATATTGCCTTAAAAACTAAAGTGAGTCCATATTTTTTTTTTTTTTTCCGCCGTATTTTATTTGGTATAAACTTAATTTTAACTTACTACTACAATAAAATTTCCTTTATGGATATATATATATACATATATATATATATCATGCCGTTTATTATTTGTTACAATCTTACTTTTAACTTACTATGTTAATCCTATATAAATATGACACTACAATGAAAGTTGGTGCTACAATTAAATACATTTATATTT
The DNA here is from genome assembly GCA_963890685.1 of Plagodis pulveraria. NCBI lineage: Eukaryota > Metazoa > Arthropoda > Insecta > Lepidoptera > Geometridae > Plagodis > Plagodis pulveraria. Next base: position 12,912,483 of record OY982950.1, read on the forward strand.
GTGTGCTGTTTTGTCATTTCATTGTGTTAGGTCCCTGATGGACCCGCCACTGACCCCGGGGTCCGTTGTCTGTTAAGGATTTCCTCCACGACGTTTTCGTTGCGGTCCTTCAATGCCATTTTGAGGTTGTGGTTGGTTATTTCCTCTTTCGTCGCTTTTTCTGCCCGCCGCACAAAATCGCCGATGGTGTCAGAGCTGTCGTCGGAATGAAACAATTTTGACAATCCATAATTTTAACTGATAACGCAAAGCATTGTTATCAAGCGCAAGTACTCTATGAGCCTATATAGGCCTATTATACAAGCCTATATGATTTCAGCGAGTTCGAACACTAGGTATTTGAAATATGACAAAACTTTTGCGCTATGTATATACACTTCATTAAACTCTCAACCACAGAATCCAGAATAGGTTCTATCACATTTACACCAATTATGCTCTGGTAGCGAGTTTCATCCGTTTGAATATTGAATACGATGGCGACCACTATACCCAAATTGTGTACTTAACTTATTAATAATTGTGTAACGTATAGGTTCACAATTATTAATAAGTTACATAATTTTTTTTTTTTATGTTATTGTGACGGAATAAGCCCAAAGCCCACCTGATGTTAAGTGGACTAACCTCTGCCTATAACAGACGCATTTCATCAACGAAGAATTACACTGTGCCCGTCACCTTGAGACATAGTTGTTAAGTCTCACATACCTGTAATTTCACTGGCTCTCAAGGACGGCTGCCGAAACACACCGTTAGGTGCTTGGCGACAGATTTTCTACTTGAGGGTGGTAGCTAGCCAGGCGGGCATTCGCAAAATGCCCTTCCATCATGCGATGAAGCTCAAACCCGCGGCGGGAATCGAACCATGGACCTGCTGCGCGGCAGTCCATAGCCAATGCCACTAAGCCATCACTGTTTCTTACATACCATAATATTGTTAATAAGAAATAACGGTTATTGTTTATTTTCGTTAACAAATTATACTAATATTATAAATCCCATTTTTTATGTGTTTGTTACCACGTACCTCCATAGCGAGCTTATCGAATGTTGATAAAATTTTGTACTCACCATCTGGGACAGTTACAAGGGCGTATCGTATCGACCAATTGTTTTGTATGAAATTTTTGAAGCAATGATGGCCGAGCGGTAACACTTATGGACTTCCGCGCCGCAGAAGCCTGGTTTGATCCCCACCGCCGGCTTGAGCTTCACCGAATGGTGGAAGGGCTTTTTGCGATTGCCCGCTTCACTAGCTACCACCCTCAAGTAGAAAATCTGTCGCCAAGCACCTAACGGTGTGTTCCGGCAATAGCCCGTGAGAGCCAGTGAAATTACAGGCACATGAGACTTAACAACTATGTCTCAAGGTGACGGGCGCAGTGCATCTGTTATAGGCAGAGGTTAGTCCGCGTAACATCAGGCGGGCCTCGAGCTTGTACCGTCACAATATCATTGAAAAAAACTGTACTGTATAGGAAGGTTCTTCACCTTAAAGTGGAGAATTTTCAAAAAGAGTTCTCCTTACTAATATTAATAAAACAGATCAGTATTATACATATATTTTATGATACATTCTTCTCATGTTGTCTTTTTCAGTAAATATTTTAGAAAAAATACCATTGTTTACTTTTATCAAATGAAAAGTAGAGTGTTTAACACAGAGTAAGTCATCGATTCTTACTTGGACTATAGTCGCATTAATTTTAAATAGTCAGCAACGTACAGTCGCATTAATTTTAAATAGTTGTACTACTCAGTTATTTTCATAAATAAATATTATAGATAAACAGTATTTCTTTGATGTGTGGTTCAATACCGCCCTTTGTTGTAATCCTAGATTAGAAACCCAAAATTCTCCTAGAATTAAAATAGATTTCCTGATGCTACGTATATTAAGTTTTTTTTTTCTTACTCTACGATGAATTTCAATTTTTTTACTTATTTGGCGCTCTTACTTAGTGCATGCTATCTTGATTTTATATTTCCCAAAAAGATTTCGACGAGTGTGGTGAAGTTTTTAATGGCACTCCTATTAAATTTTATTAATATGGTATTTTAAGGCACAGTACTAACATAAGCATATCGTATAAGTAGGTATTAATGTAGTACTTGTACTATACAAAAAATATGATGGTGTCGATTCAGTAACAATTATCAAAATTTAAAATTCTTTAAACTATGGTAGTTCTTATTCTACTTATTCGCACTAAAATCCAATTGCGTGTAACACTTATACTGACTAAAAATAGGATTATTGAAGGTAAATCAAAACTGAAGGCTAAAGTGCCCGTGACGCTTTCCATAACAACGTAGTTTCGTCATATTTTAAATACTAAGTGTTCAAAAACTTGAACGGTGAAACTTTGCATGTACTCGTATGTCCTTGAGCCTAATATCTATACTTCTGGTTTCCGTAAAATTAAGTATTTTCAACGGTCGTTTCACGTTGTGTTTTTCAGCGGTGGCGAAAGCGTGCGCGCTATGTCGTTCGAAGATATTATTGTAGAATTTCAACTCAAACCAGAATTAAGGTCTATAACACATGTCCTATATAAATATAGAAGTATTAGTAAAAAGTTGTCACCGTCATGCTAGTGTATTCAAAGGTACAATCTACATATCTTCATTTAATATCAAAGTTTCATAGAACGAAGAAAACTCTACACACAGCCTTCTTTGTATAATTATCTCACTTGGACCTTTTCTCCAGTTATAACAATATTTAAACCACACATTTCCTTCAAAGTCAAAATCATTTATTCAATTTAGGGGTCTACGACGCTCTTATGAAAATCAATTACAAATTTTAGTATTGAAATATTCTACATTGTACTGCCACGTTCAGCAAATAAACTGTATAGAGCTACTGCGAGAAGAACGGGCAAGAAACTCGGGACCATTCTTTTAAACATCTTTTAACAATGTGTTACATACTTACTATATAATAGAGTTATTACAATATTTGTTTAAATTATGTAGGTGACAGGCAATAGCTTGGCAGAGACGAATTGTCCAGGCATTTTTGTCGCTTCTCAATACATATCAATTATATCGTACGACCCCGAGACGCCATGATGAAAAATGTGACCATGAACGCTAAGCGTGCACTAAGGCCACGGAGCGAATGCTCTTTCGCCGCTTACACGCAACGCTGAACGCTCCGCTAGACGCTTTTCACTCAGGCCTTACACTAAATCTGCGTAAAACATAAGCACCGACTATTTAACAAATATATCCCATTTAATTACTAACATTCGCAAGCGTTACACGAATTTGGATTTCAGTGTGAAGAGAATAAGAATATTTTAGAGAATTTTAAGTTTAGAGTATTCTTATAGAATTGACACCATAATATGTTTTATACAGTTAATTTTAAAATAAATATTTTTTTCAAATTTTAGTTTTTCATTTTCAAGTACCTATGTAATTTCCAGCCAAACCTTACAATTACCAAATACGGTACTCTAGAGTTCACATTAACGTAATTTCTATTATATTAGTTTTAGAAGCGCTCGTAGCGAAGTTTACTTAGCTGTTCTCAACCGATCAGCAAAGTTAAGCAACGTCGCCCGCGGTCGTGAGTTGGATGGGTGACCGCTAGTGACATTACTACTGAGCGTTTCCGTGCTTCGGAGGGCACGTTAAGCCGTCGGTCCCGGTTGTTGTCTTAGGATGGCAGTCGTTATAGCATGGTGGTAGGGCATTTTGCGAATGCTCGCCTGGCTAGCTACCACCCTCAAGTAGAAAATCTGTCGCCAAGCGCCTAACGGTGTGTTCCGGCAGCTGTCCTTGAGAGCCATAGTACTTCTAGGTTAGCCTGAACAACATCTTCAACTACATCATCACTTACCATCAAGTGAGATTGTGGTTAAAAGCTAACCTATCAGGCATAAAAAGAAAAAAAAATGCTTGTGCTAAAACAGAGCGACGAAGCAGTTATAACCACAGACCTAAGATTTTTTCGCTACGCTAAGCCTATGGTTATAACAGAACATCGTAGTCGTAATAGCTATTATAATATTGAGTAATAACGAAAAGTAGTGTATGTGACGTACTCGTAGTACTTATTTACCTACCTCTGTTACACCTATTGTCTGCCTTGTTGTATATCTTATTTAGTGTGGGTTGTAGTGGGACTTATCTTATCAGTCAAAGTCTATAGTAGCTGTATTATAGTATACCGTGTGTTGTGTATAATGGGTGTAATATCGTGTCTATTTAATAAAGCCAGTATTTACTCAGCATTTGTGAATGGTTTGATTGATTGCGTATTAAAAAAACCGACCAAGTGCGAGTGGGACTCGCGCACGAAAGGTTCCGTACCATCATATTTTGAAGCAGTGATGGCTCAGTGGCATTGGCTATGGACTGCCGCACAGCAGGTCCATGGTTCGCATCCCGCCGCGGGCTTGAGCTTCACCGCATGGTGGAAGGTCATTTTGCGAATGCCCGCCTGGTTAGCTACCTCCCTCAAGTAGAAAATCTGTCGCTAATCACCAAACGGTGTGTTCCGGCAGTAGTCATTGAGAGCCAGTGAAATTACAGGCACATGAGACTTAACAACTATGTCTCGAGGTGACGGGAGCAGTGCAATTCGTGACTTGTGTTGTGACGGAATGCATCTGTTATGGGTAGAGGTTAGTCCGCTTAACATCAGGTGGGTCTCGAGCTTGTTCCGTTACAATAATATAAAAAGATATATTTTTTATGTTATTGTAACGGATTTTTTTATTATTATTATTATTTTTAGCAAATTGACGGCGAAAACCTCTTTTATTGTATGGGAGCCCCTTAATTATTTATTTTATTTTATTTAATCATATTTAAAGACAACATAAAACTAAATATTCTGCGAACAGTTAAAGAGTCGAGTCGAGCAAGAAACGGTAAAAAAAAAAACAAATTTGTTGTATGGTATACCCCCATAACTTTTTTTTTACTATTTGTTGTTATAGCGGCAATAGAAATACACCATCTGTGAAAATTTCAACTGTCTATAGCTATCACCAGACTTGAGATACAGCCTGGTGACGGACAGACAGCGAAGTCTCAGTAATAGGGTCCCGTTTTTACCCTTTGGGTACGGAACTCCAAAAACAATGAACCATGGACATGCTGCGCGGGAGTCCATAGCCAATGCTGCTGAGCCATTCCTGCTTCAAAAACTATGTGTAACTAACACACAAATCTACAGAGGGCGCAGCCCGGTGTAGCCACTGTCCCACTTAACAGGCAACCAATGCCATTTTCAAGCCCTAATTTTAGGCCTACAAGTAATTTGAAGAATTTTGTCATTGAAAATGTGGTTGCCTCAGTTTTCTCCTCCAAAACAGAGACAAATCAATATATAACATTATTATTTAAGATAGATTATGTATCTTGCCTCCTAATATTTTCTTTTAAGTAAAAAAACTTTTAAAATTTGTCTGATGGTCCTCTGTCAGGCGATAAAAACGGGGCCTGGGGATAAAAAAATTAATGACTTTTCAGGGTCATACTTTCTTTAGTAATAATAAATCGCAGAAAATTAGGAAATGATAGCGAGCTTAGATTTTATGTAAATAAGTAGTGGTCTCTCTCTGCATACAAACGTGGTTTCGTTGTATTTTAAATACCAAGTGGAAACTCTTAATGTTCAAATAAGAATTCTCATATTAAAATATTTTCGCAATAATTTTGAAAATACTTAATTTCCAAGTGTTTGAACACTTGGTAAGTATTTAAAATTAAAATATGATAAAACTACTCATGGGTGTGGAAAGCACTACGTGCAACTAAACTTTGGACGGTAAAGAGCGTCAGTTGTGTGCCCAATACGCAGCTACACCCTACTCACGTCGACGTGCCGTGAAGTGGTGAGCTGCGCCTTCAGTCCATTCTTTCCCTTAGTCGCCTTTTACGATTTCTAATAATAGGATATGAAACAGTCCTTACACTCTTAAGCCGGGAACTGTACTGTACTGCATCAGCCGGATCGTCCACTGCTGAACACACCCTCCCCTACAAAGGGGGTATTTGCCATAATCAATAAAAAACCCCATGCTTGGCAAGCGGCTTGGGAATCGCAGTGCAAGATGGCAGATTATTAGAAGGCGCTGCTGCCCACCTTCCAGTATTTTTCCCTTAGTCGCCTTTTACGACACCCACGGGATGATATGGGGAGGTGCAATTCTAACCCGGCACCACACGGTATGTACGGAACTGTCGGTACGGCATAAAATAACAGCATTCAGTCAAATGCCAATTTATGCATAGAAATAATGTTATATAAGGCCACACTTACAAATTTTCCGAAAAACGGTGAAGTCAAGAACATAATGACGGCATAGAAGCTGAACACCATGCCGCACACTGTGTCAGACATGCCCTTAGCGGAAGCCTCCCTCGGAAAGAAAGGCGCCATGATGCTCATGGAGCAGAAGCTGATGAAGTCCACCAGAGCCAGCGAGGCCAGTGTCAGTTTCTGTCGGCTGCTGAGCAAGCGGACCGCCCCGGGACGCAGTCTTGTTTGTGTTCTCACCAGGCTAGAAATATATAAAGAAGTCTATAATAACGTTGGAATTTTTTTTTTTTTTTTTTTTGATGCTGCGTTAAATTTATATTCAGACTTTTAAGAGACACAGAATTAGAAACTCACTCAACATAGAGATGCATTTATTAATACTAGCATAAAAGTACTAACACTTTATAAGTATTAAAAAAAACAGTTTATTCCGATGAATACAACATGGGTGTCTTCAAATCGAGAGTAAATAGGTTTCTTCTAGGTAAGCGAGCTCCATCTTAGACCACATCAATGCTTAACTTCAGGCATGGTCTATCAAACGCGAACCTATTAGGATCATAATAAAAGTTTTTAGAGAAATGTGTTAGATTTTTACTTATTAGGAACATATCTTCAACAAGCGCTGTATAGGTACACTCCCCGTGCGGAGTGCTGAGCTATACCTGCACCACCCCGCACCAATACCTACCATATACCAGTAGCGCCTTTTGCCGCCTGCCAAGCTTGATGACCATAGCAATAATCCCCTCGAAGGGTGCAAGTAGCCTTTAAATATTACAAGGTTATTCGTATTTTTTATGGGATTGTGACCGAACAAGCGCCCATCTGATGTTTAGCGGTGACCTCTGCCTATAACAAATGCTTTTCCCGATAAACTGTTCGCTGAGAGAACGGTTCGCCGAAATTTAAATTTAATTCGACAAAATGTAGAAGATTTAGATTAGTTTTACATATCTAACCTAACCTACACTAAACAAGCCAAAATTATATTTAAATTTAAGTTATTTTTTTTATAATAAAAGAAATATTTTTCGGAGTACCGTGCTCTCTGCGAACAGTGTTCTGAATACCGTACGGGGGCGCCGGAATAAAGTTATGAATGCATGGTAACAGATTTTCTATTTGAGGATAGTAGCTAGCAAGGCGAGCCTACGCAAAATGCCATTCCACCACGCAGTGAAGTTGAAGCCAGCGATGGAGATCGAACCATGGACCTGCGGCACGGCAGTCAATAGCTATAACCGCTCGGCTATCATTGCTTCAAAATAACGTACCTATTCATGTTTATTCATTGATTCAGACAATTAAGCAAAATGCAATAAAGCTATAGAATTAATGATCCGGATTCAGGTACAAAGTAGGTAGGTACATTTAATTTGGTTTCCATTACATGCTTACATTTTAACCTTTTACCAGGTCTCTTTAGGAAGAGGCCGTCTTAGTGGGTACCACCGCAGTGGCAGATATTCTGCTTAGACGTAGTAGGGTGCAAACATTACTGTGTTTAAGCGTGATGGTCACTACAGCAAGTTTTTTTTTTTATGCCTGATAGGTTAGCCTTTGACCACTATCTCACCTGATGGTAAGTGATGATGTGGTCGAAGATGTTGGTCAGGCTAACCTAGAAGTACTGGCTCTCAAGGACAGCTGCCGGAACACACCGTTAGGTGCTTGGCGACAGATTTTCTACTTGAGGGTGGTAGCTAGCCAGGTGGGCATTCGCAAAATGCCCTACCACCATGCTATAACGACTGCCATCCTAAGACGACAACCGGGACCGACGGCTTAATGTGCCCTCCGAAGCACGGAAACGTTCAGTAGTAATGTCACTAGCGGTCACCCATCCAACTCATGACCGCGGGCGACGTTGCTTAACTTTGCTGATCAGTTGAGAACAGCTAAGTAAACTTCGCTACGAGCGCTTCAAAAGTGAAAATATAAGCAAACGAGACATAAGTACTGAGGTCTTTGTGAAGAGCGCAGTGCAGTTTCAACACACTGCAACTGTAATAGAAAAGTGTGACGTTTACCACAAGACAGGTGACATATACATCTCATCACTACATAACATAAAATAAAAACAAGATTTAAAGTTCAAATTAATCAAAAACGGCCAAGTGCAAATTGTACTCGCACGCCGAGAGTTCTATACAAACATAATTTACCAAAGTAATTATTTTTTACGGCTTGAGCTTCATCGCGTAGTGGAAGAGTATTTTTCGAATGCTCGCCTGTCTAGCTACCACCCTCAAGTAGAAAATCTGCCGGCAGCAACCTAACAGTGTTTTCCGGCAGCATTCCTTGAGAACCAGAAATATTACAAGCACATGATACTGAACAACTGTATGTCTGTTTGCGACGGGCGCAGTGAAACTCGTTCGGGTGAAATGTATCTGCTATAGGCCAAGGATCCTTAAACCAAGAACTCGACTTACACTTGGCTGGTTTTAAATGCGCAATCGTATTAAAAACCAGCCAGTAAACGTACTCAGAAACTCAAAATTCAATAAGGTCTAAAGAAAAATAATTGGATATCTAGTTCATTATTTGGCTTGGAGGTCAACATTCTATATCAACATAACCTATATATTCTTATATTCTGTGACAAACAAAACATTGACACACTTATGTGTAATTACACATATGATATAGGCATCTAGCGGTTTCTAAATGGCGCTCATCGTAAGTATTTTCCAAAACTTATCAGAACGCTTGGTACGCAAGATCAAAATGCTGGCATTTATATCCCCAGGTGTGCGGTAATCAGAGGTTACACAATCAAACACCGAGCTCGCCGGCGAGCTCGAGGCAAAAATAAAATCCCGATTAGTGTCTCTCCAAATAGTCACAGAGTAATATTCAATAGGGCCCATTCTCAACGGTACAACACTGCAGTTGTACCGGGGCATTTAGCTCCGATTCCCCCTTTGTCTCTCGGCAGCGAGACAAGCCGAGGTCCGAACCACAGTGGTGCCCTTGAGCTCGCTGTCACCCCTCCCGATAGTAGCGTGGCGTTTTCGGCGCCCGCAGGAGACGGAGGTATAAGGCGCTTTTCGCCTTATACGCCCGTCTCAGAAGAAGTGCCCTCAGCGCTTCTTCCTCCTGGGCTATAAGAGGGCCTCCCCTCGCCCAAAGTCCGGTGGAGCTGTACGTCCGCTTAGCGGTAGTCAGCATCTATGTCCTCCCTAAAAAAAAAAAAAAAAAAAAAAAAAGGATTATCTAATAAACTTTGCCATCCAACGGTGCAAAACTGCCAGCATGCTGGGCACACTGCCAATTTGTAGTGGGCCAGAGCATTTGGATTGCCTGCCCAACCAGCAAAAATCCCTCTTACAACAGTCTCAAGACTAGAAATTTTCGCTCTTATATTGATCCTATATCATCGTATAAGCCTGGATTTGGGCACAAATTATAAGCGTATTTAATTTAATATCGTCTAAATATCAGTCATAATGAATGCTGTTTGCACTTATAGTAATCTTGCCAAAACTATTTTAAGCTGCCTTAGGCTAATATCGCTTTCGAGTAAGTATATTATAAGCCTATGTAAGCCTATGTAATGTATTTATATTAGTCTAACGTTAGAATGATAACCTTGAAACCTTATTACTTTTTTTTGGTATTCCTACGTTATCTGTAAAAGTATTATTGTGAAAAACTGTGAGTTGTGTAAAAATATAATAACGACGTGTTAGTTATCAAACACACACCGTGTTTGTGTTGTACGGTGACCTTTGGAATATATTATTTACTGTAAAATAGACCCTGTTTTACGCTTCAAACTTCATGCGCTCAATCAAATAAGCATTTTAAATGATATATTCAATCCTCATTTTAATGTTTTATTTCTTTATTGTATGGATTTGATGTCATTGTTATAGGTGCATTTTGCCAGCGCACTATTAGACCATTGTAAGATCATTTGTGCTAATATTAGCATTCTAAAATGCAAAGGGTATGGCCATGTTGAATTAATTTAGGGTTCGTTGATTGACCTACATAAAACCTTAATTTTTCTTTTCCTTTTTGACCCTTTAATTAAATAACTTTAAATACTAAATATTTTTACTTTTATTTAAGTGATAACGTTGGTGATTTGAAATGGTTGTATATATGGATATAGACCGTTTCCTAAAAAAGAAACACTTCCGTATGTTAATCCAATATCACTCTAATATCTTACTAAACTTGTGTAATTGATCTTATAACAGTTTTAAATAAGATCAGAAAAGCACGCACTTGTAGTGATTTTATGTTATGCTGATATTAGTCTGACGTTCTTACAAAAGCATTTATCAAGACCATTATGAAATCAAATGAACTTAGAGAATGGGGATATAAGAGCAGTTATTCTCAAGTGCAATAAGTCTTCGTAAATGTTATTGTAGGAGTAAGAGGCTTGTAATGGTATTATAAAATGCGCTTATATACATATATGAGACAAGGTAATAAGAGAGAGAGCTCTTGAGTCCGTACTAGCTTGTCAAATGCTAATATAAGAGCAATAACATGTTCCAATACAATTATAAGAGCGTTATAAGCCTACCACTGTTATAAAAGGCGTAATCTAAGACTTTTTTGCTGGTTGGGTGTGGTCTTCCAATAGTCTTTAGGTCGCGTAATGGTTTCGTTGTACTCGTAGTAGCTTATAGTTTGTAGTTGGATATAGTATAGTTTGTTGTATTTTGATAATAAGGGACTACTGTATCAGCTGGATTGTCCACGCTGAACACAGCCTCCCCTAATAAGGGGTTATTTGCAATAATCCCCACGCTTGGCAGGCGGCTTGGAGATCGCTGTGTAAGATGGCAGTTCCTCAGAAGTCGCTGCTGCCCAATTTCCAGTATTTTCCCCTTAGCCGCCTCTTACGACACCCACGGGATGATATGGGGAGGTGCAATTCTAACCCGGCACCCCACTGGTGGGATATAATAAGGGATTGCCTCCGGAAAAAATCTAAATGTCAGTTTGTAACATATTTCACCTTACGAATTATGAACCGTGACGTAGGTACGGACGGACAGGCAGACAGACTTTTGTGTTGATAAGGTTCTGCTTTTCCCTTTGAGCACGAAACCCCAATAAGAACTCTTTGTATAGAAACCTGATATACTTAGCTAAAGGCTTGGCTATACTAGGCCTAGAAACATTTCCGCATTACAAACATATGCAAATTAAAGAAGCTGCTTTTTAAACGTCACAGATGATGGAATAGTATTAAACGTGTCTTGAATTTTATGTCTAAACTTAGAGAGTAGTACAAATAATTTTTAAGGCATATTAGGTTAGTCAAAACATATTTTTAATGTTAATTTGTGCGTGAATAAATATATTAGAGACTTATAAACATGTTGAAGGAAAATAATTGAATACCCATCTAGATGCACAATATATTCTTTTGCATAACATTTTATTTGAAGCATACGTGGCCTAGTTGGCTATGACTAGAAAATTCTCGCAGCGGGTTCCATATTAGAATCCTGGTTCAGGCAATAAATAGGCAGTAGACAATAGAGTGAGTCAATTTAAGAATGCGCGCCCGACTTGCTACCTCAGGTAGAAAATCACCACCAGTTCCCATTAAATGTTTAGGCTCTTTAACATCTTCGGCTACATCACCACTTTCCACCAGCTGCGACAGTGACTAGACTATGAAAAAATACCTCTAAGTTACTTCCAAAAATTAAGAAATTATTATATGTATAGCCACAGATTACTTACTAAGTATTGCCTCGGTTACCAAAGTGTCTGCACTTGCTTGGGGCACCTTCTACACTTTCTACCTAGGGACATCTCTAGGAAGCTCTTTAATTATTAAGTAAATATTTTTTGCATGGTGGTAGGGCATTTTGCGAATGCCCGCCTGGCTAGCTACCACCCTCATGTAGAAAATCTGTCGCCAAGCACCTAACGGTGTGTTCCGGCAGCTGTCCTTTAGAGCCAGTACTTCTAGGTTAGTCTGAACAACATCTTCGACCACATCATCACTTACCATCTGGTGAGATAGTGGTCAAAGGCTAACATATTAGGCATAAAAAAAAATATGTCTTTGCAGTTATTCACATAGGTATCTTATTTTACGAAGGATCAGATAAATGATCAGATCAGGTCATTATAAAATGCGACTGGAGTATTCCGGTATGTAAAACACATTTTGATTTTATAAATATAAATAAAACTCCTCTATTTTATTAGCATACTAAAGGTTACGTTTTAATTACCATATAAATTAGGCTTACAAATTTTAAGATAATATTTTTTTATAGCTAGATATGCAGTCAGACTGTGCCTATAAGTACTTAGTATTATATATTCTGTGTCAAAAGTAGTTTTGTTAAAACCAGCCAACTAGTTTTATGTATTAAAATTAAACTTGTTTATCGCTTGCGTGTGAAACCTTAAGTAGAAATTCTGTCACCAAGCACCTAGCAGTGTGTTCCGGCAGCAGTCCTTGAGAGTCAATAAAATTACAGGCACATGAGACCTAACAACAGTACGTCTCAGTGTGACGGGCGCAGTGCAATTCGTCGTTGATGACATGCATCTGTTATAGGCAGAGGTTAGTCCACTTAACATCAGGTGGGCCTCGAGCTTGTTCCGTCACAATAGCATTAAAAAAAATGGTTGTTCAATTTTATTTATATAGGTACATATTCATTACAAATCGTATATTTGTGATTTTGTAATGGTTGTTCAATCTTTATTAATAACAGACTGCAAACTAAACACAACACTACAAAGAAATAATTTAGGAAACTTAAAGGCCATTGCAGACCTACGGGCAGTCGAAATGATCCAGCCCACTATAAAATATATAAAAATATAAATTTAGCGGACATCAGTGGCGATCTCGGATAATCAATAGGTACAACATAAGAAAGCCACTATAGGTACAAATGCTGTTTAAATATATTAATAATAATAGTAACTTTATTTTCTTATAAAAATACTTATCAATATGGTGAAGTTTTACATGATAATTTTTCAACTATGTACCTAGCAAATGTAGGTAAATAAATAATTTATACAAATATCTTTATTTGACATATCAATGTGTTACAGGTAAATTGTGAATCCATCGGCTCCTAACCAGTGTTAACTGTGTTTCAGAGCCTTTACTATCATGAGGTTGTAGGTCTCTTAACTAAGAATCCGTCTTGGAAAGTACCATCACAGTGTCAGACATTTTACCTTGAAGTGTACTGTAGCAAGTAAAAAGACTAAGCGAACGAGACATAAGAACTAACGACTGAGTGACGAGAGCAGTGTATTGTCAACGAGGACGATGAAAATGCAACTGTAATGGGTAAACGTGATGCTTTACTTCAAGCAGGCGACTTGGCCATATTCTCTACATAAAGTACCTAACGGAGCGGTGCATAGACAAGTCATTTCTATCTTCGAGGTATTACAAGACTAAGGGCATGTTTCAGAATGTTCGAGTAAGTTCCGGTTGTAGTACCCAGAACATAAAATAACTGAATGATAAAAATGACAGTTAACATGCGGCGCGTTTCAAACTTTAACCGATGGATAGGCTAAATGGATGACTGTAAAACGCAAAGATAGTGTTTTATTTATTAAATATGTTCTGGGTAGTATAACCGGAACTCACTCGAATATTCTAAATCAGGCCCTAAATATTTCTACTTAGAACTTTGGTAAATAGATTCTAAGGTCCTGAATTAATGGGTTACACCATTAGCTTTATCGCATCCAAAATGATGCCTAGCTTTTAGAAAAATCTGCCATTACGCACCTGTTTACGTAGGTATCATTAAAGACAGCTCCCATTCTATGTATCTATGATCTATCATCAAAATTCTTGACCACATCATCACTTAACAACAGAGAGAAATAGCAGTCAAAGATATAGCCTATCAGCCATAAAACATATACTGCTAAAATTATAAAAATGGGAGAATTTGTGGGCCTGTTAGTTTTTATAAAACTGCGACATGGCTGAACAGATTGTAAAGAAATTTGGTAAGTAGATAGTAATGCCGCAGAGTACAAAAAGGACATCCTGGTTAACAGTACCCAGTTTCCAATGGATGGGAGAGGGGCCTACCTAACAAAATTATATATGGGTGAAACCGTAGGCGAAAGCTAGTTTGAGTTTCCAATATTACTTTCCGCGCGAGAAGTTTGTATAATTATTCAAGTAATGTACATTTGTGTACACTAACTCACACCTTAATGCCGACTACTGATTGTAATTTGTAATGACACTTATCTTTACTATCAGATTACAGGTACAACTTGCACGTGAAATTATCAATAGTAGCTATATCTAAAGCAAACAATTCCACTTGGTTCCACTTATACAAGTAACTTCCGTTTAGGCGCCTCGGCCCTCGCCTTCCCTTTTGTGTTCTGTTTTAAGTAGGTGAAAGGGCCTACCTACCTACTAAAAATGTGGATAGGTTATCTATAGCTTTCTAGAGCACAGCCTAGAGTAGGTTGGCACATTATTAGACCGTGTACCTTAAAAAGACCTTGCCTTATTCTTAGGTAAATTAAGGTTGAAGTACGCGCCGAGAAAAACTATAAAAAAATCTAAAATATTATAAAATTATTTTTATTTGATTTTAAATTTAGTGAATTCAATAATGTTGTAGAACAAAATGGGGCGTCCAAGTTTTAGACGAAAATATCCCTGAATGCGGAGGAACTTTGTTTGGTTCGAGACAAGTTCGAAGGCTCTCAAAACAAAACTAACATACTAAGAAAATGGATGAAAGCAATTAACTCATAACGTACCGCTCTCGCAATATCCTTATCTCTGAACTGCCGTCATCGGGGGGTCCACCAGACCAGGATCGCGTCCTACGAAGCCTCCCCGAGTCAGGCAGTGAACGCCTTCCGCCCCACGTGGCTGCTAAATCTCCAGCTAGCGTAGATGTCTTCATCATTTTAGTATCGAACACTATTGTTTCAACCGATTGCCTCAAATTTCGATCTCGTTCTTCACTGTCATGATCACCACCACTAGTCCTTCCCGGGAGCAGCCGCGTGTTCTCATCATCACTATCCATGGCGTACTCTTTTCCGAAACACTAAAGCACTTGAACTTTAACGGCAAGGATCAAAACTTGAACGTTAGCTTGTTTGAAGGTTATCACGTTGTAACTGAGCCGACAGCCGCAACTAAATGCAGAACTTGCTAGATTTAACCCACCAATCGTAAACAAATCGAGTTATCAGCGAGTCAACAAACCCCGTAGCACCGTCAATGCCACAATTAAACCCCACCGTATCAATTACATCGATATCTTATCGAATGTAAATAAAAATTTCCTGTAGTGTTCACTTGTCGCTGCCGGCTGGTAAAATGAGGGTAATGCAGCAACGCGAAGCTCGTATCTCTATGTAGACTGAAACCTAAACTGCAGTCATTATCCCGACTCCTGAGGAATAAAATTTATTTCATACCCACATTGTATTGCTATCGATATTTTATTACAAGTAAATTACTCAGGCCGGATACTTAGTCGGTTTGTTCGGCTTATAAAGTAGGAACTTGATGATACTCGTAGTACGAGTAACAATAATAATTGAATTTAATAAGTCGACGCAATTTCTAACCAATTTTGAGCCACTTTCTGTAGTAGGTATGTTTCACAAAAACTGTACCAACTGATGAAATGGCGTAGTATAAGGAGTAAAAGGGTATTCCTCTAACACCTCACATTCTTCCTTTCATATTCCAGAACAATGTGTGGAATTACCTATTAAAAATATTATAAATTTCAAAAATGACTGTAGATCATTTCACATAGTATTTAATGAATTTATTTTAAAAATCGTTAATGTTATCAAAATTGCTTCCTTGAGGTGAGACATGAGGATATTAAGTACTCCGTAAAAGTTATGGTATATTTTTGCGAATTTAATTTAGCCATAACGTATCTGGAGGAGCCAAAAATCTGCTTATTTTTTCGTTATTATTTAAAATAAGTGGTGGAAACGTTATATGGCATATTTTGAGAATTAGCTCAGAAAGCACAAAAACATGTCTTACAAATTAAACATGATTTCAAAAATCGCCTTTTAAGAATTTTTTTATAAAACTGCGTGTTAAAATAATTGTTTTGATATAAAGCACACGTGTACCTAATGGTTATCCTGCATTACATTGATTTATACGGCGTTTCTTGCGTAAACCTAATATAGTACCACCAACTTAAATGTGCAGTTCGCGAGGGCGCTGCTGGTCAAGGAAATCAACTACAAACTGTCACAATTTGAAGGAATGTTGTAGTTCTTTTTTCTGCCGCCTGAACAGATAAGTTGGTGGAACTGTAAGTACTAAGCCAGTCTACGCATTCTCATAAAATCCCTATTTTAATTCCACAGCCAAGCTACCACTTAACTATTTTATCTAATAATTATTATTTTATTTAAAATTCTAAATATTTACCTCGGTCATCAGAAATCTAAAATAATAGTTAACATTCAAATTAATTAATCAAACAAACATACATGTTCAATTATGTCTCTTCTTCCAATGGTTGTCTGGAAGAGATCACTTTCATCCGACCGCCAATTGTTAACCTTATTTTGAATTGTGTTTCTGTTTTAATTATTTTTTATGTATAAGATGTTTCAATAACGTGTTTCAATCTACATGCACGAAAAATAATTTAGAATAGTGCTTGCGGAATTTTCCTATAGTCGTTATAACCCATGACGGCGGGTCCCTAAACAGTCAGTGACTCTTTGGTCTGGGATGGGTGACCGCCGGTGGCATTTACTACTAATGTCTTTGCTTTGGAGACCGTCGCGTCAGTCCTGGTTGTGGTCTTACGATTGCAGACATTATAGCATGGTGGTAGGAAAATTTGCAGATAACCGCCTGGATAGCTACCACCCTCAAACCTCAGTTACTAGAAAATCTGTTGCCGTTGTCTTCCGGCAGCTGTCCTTGACCTCTAGTAAGAGAAGTTCGGTTGTTACTCTGGTTGCAGAACTTGACAAATTCTAGGATAACCTCAACATCTTCAACCACATTATTACTTACCATCGTGAATGAAAGTGTTCAATGGCCGTAAATTTCATTTAAAAAAAGAATAATGCTGTCCCATGCGGGCATTGAACCCAAGACATTACGATTCCGTCGTGTTTTTCAGGGCTCAGTTGGCTACATGTCCTCTCTCTCTCTCCACAATCTTTATCTTCAATCAAGGCAAATAAAATAAAAATATTTTTCAAGTTCATTTATTTCAACATAGAAGCACAATTAAATACATTTGATATTGCCGATTGTCGATCGAATACGTCGACTACTTTAAACAACATTAGATACAAAAATAATTTTCTTTTCTTAGTACATAAACTTTCCTAAAGATCAACGCAAACACGCTACAAAAGAAAACAAAACAAAAACATTTGTATACAAAATTATTCTTAAGTCAATGAAAGACCTGTTCCACTCCATAGATAAATACTTATTATCTACATTCCATCACATCTGTATATCCCTGAATGAGTAACCATAGGTACACCTAGACGTTCACCGTAATACACAGCACATTTCACCAGTAACAATAGTGAGCGAGCCTATTGTCCTCTATAGCCCAAAATTCCACATTCTGCACTGTTGATGGGAATCTCTTATCAGAAAAACTCAGTAGCACTGCCCTTCTTAAGAATCAAACCTACAACTTCGCGATTCAGGCGCGAAGTTTTCGTCACTCATCCGAACGGGACAGTTGATAAATAATATTTGACAAACAAAATCACTTACAACAAAATATGTAATATATCTGCATATGTTTTAGGCCAATATATGTTTAGCATATGATATTTTAATTAAACACAGCTTATAGCTAGTGTAAGATAAGATAGAACATAGATTTTAATTGTATCAAGTTGACTTACGCACAACGCACTTACAAATCACATATTTCAATATTTATATACAATCGAACGTCAAACTTTGTATCCAATACTACAAAGTTATTATTTCTTATGTATCTACTGATAATATAATTATTGTATTCTTTAATTGTCTTAATTTTTACCTAGACATAATATTTACGCACTAAGTTCCTTTTTTTACAGAATTTGATATATATTTTACGTTATATTTACACCATCTCAAAGTAAAAGAAAATAGTAATTATCTGTAAGTATTCAACACTGATTGTAAATGAATGTGCTTTATTTTATGAGATACAGTTCATAAAGTATATGAATACTATGTCAGAATATTATCAAGGTACATAATAATTTTATAGTTCGTTTAATTGCCTGATTTTCATAGTTTACTAGCAAAAAACAGCTTTGTGAGGGCCTGCGTTTATTTTACAATGATGATTTCATTTCTGATTCTAATGGTGTCATCTAGAATTAAGTTATTAACTACGATGTATTTGAGTATCGAGTTTAGTTCTGTTGTAGGGCGTTTTTTTTTTTTCAAAAAAGATGTACTAGTGACTAACCGGAGATTGATTTTTGTTTTTAAAAATGCTGGATTGTGACGAACCTGACGTGACGAATTGATACCAACTAAACTTCAAACAATAATTCAAGGTGTTGTATTCATTTTACGGCTACTCGCGATTTGTTTTACAATATTTTAATACCGTATAAGTGATTGTATTAAGTACTGCAAATAACTTGATAAAACTGCTACATACCTCATAAAATCCCGTTGCTATCTGGAACTTCAATTCGCAACCAACGGGCCATTCCCACTTTCGTCACAGATTTTGACTACACTGAGATATGCTTCAAAATGGCGGTTATACCACAGACAAGATGAATGTTGCCAAAAACTAAAAATAACCATATTTCAGGGTAAAATTTTGTTTAAGTATTAAAAAATGTATCGTGACTATAACCGGAATTCCGGTTCTGCCATATTCCTGGGACAACACATAAACAGTATTTTGAGCTAGTTTAAGCTCAATTACGACAATATAGAGCTCTAAATCGCATTTACAAGTTCAACATTTGTCTACGAAGTGTAAAACGGTGGCGCTATTTAATTCATGTAATTTTTTCTGAGACTTGAAAGTTCTAATCATACAGGTGGGACATAAAGATTTTACACTTTTTTGCTGTTTGTTTTTATGATATATTAATACTAATGAGTGTTAAGTTGCACATAATAGTAAATTTAGCAACTTAAATATGTATTCAATCAATAAATACGCTGTTTACTCAAGTACAAACATACATACATTATAAAAACAGAAGTAAACTTTTGGACGCCGTATATTCGCGAAGTACATCTTTTTTGAAAAACGCCCTGTAGCGATGTTAGCTCTTTGGTTTTCTAACAGATGGCGTTAGTAGTACAATAACATTCTATCCAATAATAATACTATAGATATACAAAATTGATAATGTTAATTTTTTAATGGTTGTAAAATTATATTTTTATTGGACAAATAACACATCTAGATATGAAGTTAAATTACTATGTTAAAGCGCAAATCTATAGGCGTGATTGATTTTCAGGAAAGTGTGCCACAAAATGTTCAACTTGTGGGATAGTAATAAACAATACAGTAACACACTTACTTCTTAAACAAATACACAGTTGACATACAAAGTATGTTCTATTATATAGTTGCCAGAATTCATAAATTCATAATTAAACGGTAATTCATAATGAAAATACACTCATTCCCTAGCATTAGAATTCCGACGTTACTGGACATTATGTATCTTTCTTTACAAAACACAGTAATATTACCTTGGCGGTTTAATTGATAGACAAGACGGTAGTACTGGTCCAGATGCCTTCCTTACTAGGAGTCCTACTATCTATCATTGAGCTTAGTATTTTTTCACGCGTAACCCTGCAAGCAATTAGAAAATCACAAATTACGAGCGTATATTTGTGATTTTTTACCCCAACAATTTAATCCTTTTAACCTCATGGTCCCGCTACCTTACATATAATGGTCCAATTATTCATTTAAAAAAATACATGAACAATCAGGTTATTGACCCGTGGATCCACCGTAAATAAATATTAAACAGAAGTATAAAAAAATTATATGTTATGGGGTAGTTAGGCAAACATACGCAAAATGCCATGCACAATGAAAAAAATATTTAAAACATCTCATCTCTAACAGCTCAATTAAACAATTTTTTTCGATAAAAACATACAAGGCAACACAATATCATAAAAGTTTTAGATTCGGTTTTACGGCAAAGCACCTGCCCAACGCCTACCATCCTACGCTCTTGTTGGTACTACATCCACTGTCATCAAGTCGTTATTATTGTAAGGAGACCTGTTGTGTCCACTATGTGCTGCAACACCCCACTTACAACGACGTGAGCGGTGGCATGCTGCTTATTGGGCTAATTTCTAAAAATTTGCTTTTTCCGACGTCCAACAAGACGTTTACGATGATTATTATTATTGTAGTGTTCTAATAAGAGACAAGCATTTCATAATCAATTTAAAAAAAATTACACATGACCAACAAACTAATTTAATAAATTTTTTTTATTAAATACTACCTCATACCTAAATACTTCCTTCATTGGTCCGGTGATTATAATGTAGAATTAGATTAATTAATATATGACAGTGGAACCGCGTGCCCTACTTCATAGCTAATTGGATAATTATTTATTTTTGATAACTTCATCTGGTGGTGGTCCCACTAAGCAGTGACCACGAACCCTGTTGTTCACGACTAGTGGGTTCATAAGTAATAATGGGAAATAAGTGGTGGGACCACGAGTTAGAGACTGAATTTTTAGGGCGAAACGTATATCACCCCCAGGGGCACACCAGCGCCCCCTATTCTGTTTGCCATAATTAATCATATTGCTTGCAGGGTATGGATAGAAAATTCACACAAGCCTCCACGAACACTTAACTAGAAAATAGTGGCACAACACATTCAAACCAATTAACAGCTGTGCTCAATTTGTTGACCGTACTTGACACTTTTCTCCGTATATGCGTTAAGCCGAGGATAAACATGCCTGTAGAATGAAACAGTAGCTTGCATGCTTGTTAATGGCATATAAAAGTTACTTTCACAATGTGGATAGCTTTGCAAGTTAAACTTGCATGTAATTTGCGTCCTTGCATGCCTCTATTTGCAAGACGTATACACAAACCAGTTCACGAGACAGCCCCCCGCGGCCCCTTCCTCACGTTGCATGCCTGTAAATCAAATGTGCTACTTGCGTGGCAGATACAGGCATGCCAGTTAGCATATGCACATGAAAGTAGGCGGCATGTGCAAGGAGCTTTTATGCAAGTGTGCCAGCTACAGTCATATGTATTCCCGCCTTTACTGATTATTCTCTATGTATATTGTGTACGTAAATATTAGTCCATGTTAGTCTGTGTATCTACACTAGTATTCATCGTAGAACGTGTATCATAACTTTAGCTGCTCGAGCTCCCGTAGCAGAGCATCCTCGTTGGCGATCTTTTGCTGCTGGTTCAACTCTAGTGTCTTGCCGGCCGCCTTCTGTTGTTTTAGCTTTTCTATGTCGCTTAGTTTCTGTAATAAAAATTTAAGTAAATTATTTGGATTTCATCTACATGATAAATAAAGTGGTATTAGGCGACGAACAGATCTGGATGGGTCACTATTACTAGCATTTATTTAATGGCCAAAATGTTGTGATTATTGTATTTTTTGGGTTTTTAGAAGTAAACATACTATACCATTTCATTTTCTTTTTTTTTAATTCTGAGCCTTTGACCACAATCTCACCTGATGGTAAGTGATGATGTGGTTGAAGTTGTTAACAGGCTTAACCTAGAATTACTGGCTCTCAAGGACAGCTGCCAGAACACACCGTAAAGTTCTTGGCGACAGATATTCTACTTGAGGGTGGTCGCTAGCCAGGCGGGCATTCACAAAATGCCCTTCCACCAGGCGGTGAAGCTCAAGCCCGCGGCGGGATTCGAACCACGGACCTGCTACGCGGCAGTCCATAGCCAAAGCCACTGAGCCATGTCTGCTTCAAAAACAAGAGTCGATTTTGTTAAGTATCACAACCTCAGTGTTTGTCAGAAATTCTTCCTAAGAGCAATAGTGTGCACTATTTATATGCACATCTAGATATGTAAAGTTAAATTACTATGTTAAGGCGAGGCTTTCCATGGACTTTAGGTATTTTACGCTACCTCAGGCCGCAACTATTTGGGAGCGCGACGTATTCATTTACGCGACACAAATTTGTGTGCGATGCGCCGCGCGCACGTCTTTCGCTCGTCAGCCAGGTTGTGTACCTACCTACATCTGTAACGGAGATCAATTCAGTTTGATATTTTGGAATGGAATTAGCTTTTGTCGTGTGTTGGTACATACGCCGGAAAAATAATCGGGTCCTGTTGGGGGTTCAGTCAGTAGTTTTTATTAATACATGATGTTAGGGTGATTGTGTACCTACCGTTATTAGATGGGTAATTCTCATTCTTATGAAAAATGTGTTTATATGAGAGAACTATATTAAATTAATATATTAAAGTTCTATCATAGGGAAAGATATTTAATGCACCTATACACAAATTGTAAAAAATATTATACATATATAGAAATAAAACACTAAATGTCACAACCATGTCATGGGAGATTCCCAGAATTCAGTAACAAGTCTACTGGAAAAAGAAAATGCTCTTAGTATGATTTCTTTTCCTATGGCGACATATATCTAGAATAGTCATGTTCCACAGATGTTCAAATTGTATATAGAAAAATATAAAGTTGCATCTAATCTCTTAAAATAAACTTTTATGATATCTTATTTGTATATTTTTACCCGAAATAGTACAATTTTAAATTCGCCTTCTGATCATTGATTCTGGTGGCTGATTTGTAACAGCAACTCGACACAGTTGTCCTATGAACTAATGGCGTAGAGTGGTGTAGCTGCGTAAAATTACTTTTCTATTTTTATTTTGTAAAACGGGCAACATTAAGCTGTCAAGACAGTGGCACTTAGAATAGGTATATATGAATATGTTCTCGCAGATTTTTTTATATAAAAAGGATAAAGTATGAAATTGCCGTTTAATTGTATTAGGTACTTCGAATTGACATTCATGCATTCACACACAAAACCTTCATGGTTTGAGATCTTTGAGTGAAACTTTTTCACATGGTACCTATGAGATTCTTCTTATAAAAAATGTGCAACATTCGATTATCAAATTTCAGTTGTTTTTTTTTATTTCAACTCAAGCAAGAAAGATGGATACTTGGAAATTTCGAGGGATTTTCAAATACGATTTCCGACGCGGAACTGACGCGGCAGAAACAGTTCGCAATATCAATATTGCGTTTGAAAAGGGGACTGCTAATGAACGCACCGTGCGATTTTGGTTTAAACGCTTTCGTGATGGAAACTATTATCTGAAGAACGAACCACGTGAAAGACACAGGTGAATAAGAATGAATTGAAAGAGATGGTGAAAGCCGATCCAAGGCAAACTACCCAGAAATTGGCGGCATGGTTTAACGTTACCTTACCAACAATATTGACTCATTTGCGTCAAATCAATAAAATAACAAAATAATGAAAAATGGGTGCCTCATGATTTTACTGATCTGCAGAAAGAAACGCGTGCTGAAACTTGTGTTGCCTTGTTGAATCGATACAGAAATGAAATTATTGGATCAAATTGTCATGTGATGAAAAATGGAATCTTTACGATAACCGTGAGTTACAAATGCAATGGCTGACCCCAAGTCAAACGCTGCAACAGTATCCTAAAGCAAAGCTTACCAATAAAAAGGTAATGGTACCGGTGGTCTCAGGATGGTGTTATTCACTATAGCTTTCTCCGATCTGGTCAAGCAATAACGGCAGATGTCTACTGTGTCGGATTCCGAACCTTGATAGAAAAACTAGCAGTGAAACCATTGACGTATATATACTAGACGCGAAATCTCAAACAAGCATACAACTATGCTTGTTTGAGATTTCGCGTCAGTGCAAAGAAGCCGGCTGGCATCTTCTCACCCACACGCTACTACGCTACTGGGCACTCGTAGAGATTACACGCGCATTTCGTTCAAATATTGCTTATTCATAATGCCATCCTGCGTCTTAAGATACTGCAAAAACCATTCGGAAAGAACAAATAAAAGCGATGAAATCAATTTTCACAAGTAAATTCAGATTTTGGAATTCAACACGCGCTATTACATTATTTTTTTGTCGATTTGTAATCGCACAAGGCCATGCTTCACGGCACAGCGTAGGCAGCCATGTTCACGTAGTGAAATTCATAGATTAAGTGGACAGATATGATAAATAGCAACATCGAGTTAATTACCTATTTTTTACTCTCGACGAAAAAAGTTTGATACAGGTAAAAATTCTTTCTGTTTATCATCGTAACTTCCAAATGGCTGGACCGATTTGGACTTGGCCAACTGGTTGTGGGCAGGAGCATTTGGATTACCTTTAATTTTCGTAACTCACGCTTGACAATTTACTCCTCAGTTTTATTTATCTAAAACATTAACAGCTATAACGTCCACCTTTGAACACAGGCATCCCCCGTTATTGGCAAGCGTCTTGGGGATCGCAGTGTAAAATTACAGTTTTTTATAAGGCGCTGCTTCCCACCTTCTGGTCGCTTCAATTGTTACTGATTAAAAAACAATTGAAGCGTATTAGGTATTTAGCTATGTATGTCACTTCTGTAGTCGGTTCACTCTGTGAGAGCGACAAGTCGTAGTAGACAATTGAACGAAACGCGTAAGCACCCGAAAATTCCCAGCGTTTATGACCTTCTAGGCGCGAGAAAACTGTACCGTAAAAGCGTACTAGCACAGTGTTCCTATAGAGTCTAATTAGACACCAGTAATTATGGTTTCAGCGCTGCAGCGGCTTTAAGTTTATTCCTAACAGAATGGAACATGACGATTGTTTAGAATAGCGACTCTATACGTTAGTAATAATATCTCGATGAGTGAAATAGCCCCGACTCATGAATCGATCTTCACCATTATTGCTCCATGATAACGCGAGACCTCATACAGCACGAGAAACCGTTTTAACTCTACAGGAACTGCAATTAGAAACCATTCATCACCTTCGGTATTAGCCAGACCTTGCTCCAACGAACTACCATATTTTTCGTGATATGGACAATTTCCTACGTGATAAATAGTTTTCTTCCCAGGTGGCAGTACAAAATGCTTTCACGCAGTTTGTCCAATCTAGATCACCAGAGTTCTATCGCAAAGGCATAAATGACCTTCCTATTAGATGGTAGCAATTTATAGATAAAATGGTAATTATTTTGTAAATAAATATGGTAATATAAAAAAACCAATTCAATTTATTTTTCAGTACAAATCGGCAATTTCATACTTTAACCCCTAATATAGTGCGTTGAATAACAATTAATCCAGTGATTGTTTTAGCACGGCTATTTTTGTTTAATCTTTGTGGTTATAGCTGACATGGTGGGAAAATTTGAAGTCCATGGTCATCATAACCGTGGTTTTCATAGATCCACAGTTGTGACAAGTAACCCATGGTCGTGACATTCAGAATCGTTAAGTAGTAGTTTAGGTTTTATAGATTATTATTTGCAGACCAAGTGTTACAAATCTCATAGAATTATATCGTGAGTTCCGTAAGTTTGCCATCTAAAAATAGAAAACATATTTCACAACATTTTTGATTTAATATAATCTCATTCCAATGTACTGTTGTGCAAGTTAGATAAAGAAGCCAAGATATCCAAGCCGATAACTTGTAAAGTTGAGCGCCTAGAGAGAGCTAGCCTAGAGTGAGATATTTTTGAAACTAAAAATATGTATCAATAGTCTTGGTTCTGACAAGAGCCACATTATAATACATTTCATAAAGCTGTCCTGCACAGAGCGATTAATTCAAAGTCAATGGGTACATATGGTAGTACATATTCCTACATCAAAGAATCCAATTTTGCCAAGGTAGACAGCAATCAATTGATGACGTAGTTATTGACAAATCAAGGCAACCATTTTCAGGCAGGTGTGTGAGATCTAGCAAAATTGCCCAGAAATATAAATAAAATTTTCCAGATGGTGTCTATTATTGAAGATACAGTAGAACCAGATCTCGTAAAATTAACAAAAACGAAGTCCTAATATATGGCATGAAATGTAATATTTGCTTGGAAAGAGCCAGAAGTAGTGACATACATTAATAAAAAAAAAATCATTCGATTTAATTATTTATATGATTAACTGACACGTTACTAGAAGAGGTGAACTAAATTTTGAAGTTGATTTGGCTTTGGCGATTACCTAATCATATAAGGACCTAACAATTTGTACTATTCACATTTTTGTTTTGTCTAAACAATGAGCCTATACGCGCACTATTAAAAATCAAAATGTTAGTTTGACTAACATGGACGTTATTTTTGTTAAATGGTTGTTAATTTCATTTTTCATTTCAATATTTGGTATTAAAAATTGATAAATGAATTTGAAGTTACTATATAACAGTAGTTTATAATAATTGCATGGTATTTACTATAACATATTTCTATTTATTTAAGTACATGATATTAGTATTGTATTAGTTAGAAGGTTAATTTGTTTTTTTTTTAATTATTATAAATATATATTAAGTAACATTAAGTGATAGTTAATGCTACATGGACTTCTTTTCTGATATCGATTATCGAAATCAAAATATATTCTTGGCAAATGGACTACATTTAAACTTAAGAATACAAATAGACGGGTTCTATTACTTTATGAGACTGGTAGATTATTGAAACTGTTATATATAAATTAAATTATAAGTAAAATACATAAATCTGGCTATATGGAAACTCATGCCACGTCACTACCATGCTACTCGATGTCACACCCGTGATTTTGAATTGTATTTTTGATAACTTCCTAGGTTCATTAAGCTTGCTAAAATGGAAAGAAATTATTGTTTTTATGTGTGATACTAATATACATAAAAAATATGGTAATCTATTTTTTTCTACATGAGAGTTGAGAATTACTCAGATAACAAATACAAAGATATACAACAGAATTAATTGTATTAATTTTTTTTGGTATAATTGCCATTGGACATATAACAATAGTGATAACAATTTAAATTTAATATGGTTAGTAAAATGCCACAAGTTGAAAAACTACACGAGTAAGATAAATAGTTTTGAACAATCAATTACATAATAACTAGATTCAAATAACTAGATTCAGCCCATAGCTTCTCCTGCAATTAATTTTGTTTACCCGATCCATCAGGAACTGTTCGGAAAATCGGAATAAAAGTAGAATATGTTATTGTCACATGTCACAATATTGTGCGCGTGGTACCGGCTTCGACGAGTTATTTCACAGTTTTTAGTGCTTACATCTGTTCCATTTATTTGTAAAAATAACACCCTTATCAGTGACCATTGCTACGAAATCGATTGTCATTCACCGTCAATCAGTAGGTAAGTCATCAAGATAGGCGTAACAAGTTGAGCGTAAAGAAAGCAAACGGCGGCAGTAAGTATCTACATACTTACCGCCGTTTGCTCCTGGACTCGTACGATTTTCTAAAAGCCAGACCAGAGTATTTTTTATTTTGTTATTTAGGTACCCATTTTGGTCTTGTTCTGTGTGGAATAGCGTAGATCGCAAAAATTGACACACGTCCTACGTCGACGAGCTCTGCGAGCGCACTGGCGGTCAAGTGAGCGAGCTCTGATACCATGAATTCTTGTTAAAAAATCATATAAAATTAACATGATAACTTTCTAATATTTTTATTTATGAATTAATTGATTTAATTACTAAGTAATGCATTAAAAATTAATTTAAAATTAAATATTGGTAATAAGGAACAAAAAAATCGGTTTTAAATTCAAAATAGAGGTGACTTTGGGTTTTTTTTCGATCGAGTGATGTTACTTATTATGTGTATCAGATTTATGATTACACTCAAGAATATGCTTAAAAATAACATATATTTTTTTCAATTCAATAACTGAGTTTTTTCTTTGAGAAAAGTTAATTCTTGTAAGGCGTTTTCTGGCCAGGAGCGCCTTAAAGCACAAATCTATAGCCATGATAGGTTTTCATTAAAGGGGCCACTAAATTTTCAAGATGTAGGATAGTGATAGGGCTCACTTCGCGCACCTTAATTATAGTAGGTTAATCGATGTTTCGGCAACTTCGTCTATTTCGGAAATCAGAAGAATGAACGGGGTCAATAGCATTTTGTCATATATGGAGAAATAATTGATAGACTGACGCCAAGACATTCGCAATTAGGTATACTACTGTAGAACTATATGGTTGTTTGTAACGTCACGCTTTTTGTGGTGCAACTCACCTTGTTTATATTTTTTATCTTCTTATCCTTCTCCGGGTCCCCTGTAGTGACGAAAGGGGGGCGGTTGGAGGTGACGGGCACGGGGGGAGCGGGGGACACGTCACCCGATGCCTTCTCCTCTGCCTTGCGTGCCTTGCGGGCTTCGCGCTTCTCCTTTTGTTTGATCGCTTGCTTTGATGGAGCTGCTACAACACATTTCACCAAACGTTTTAGACATGTTATATTGACAACTCATCTTGCAGGAACAGTTAATTATGCTCAAACAATATAATTGTGCCCAAAAGCAAGAACTATGCTAGGAAGACAAATTAAGATATTTTTGAGTAGGTTCCCTAACGTTCTAACCAGTTTTTTGCTCTTGAAATTTAACAAGCTGCAAATTGTAGCGTTTTATGAAATGATGATAAAATTTCAAATTAAACAAAATATATTTTTCAATTGTACAGATAAACACTTTTTATGTATTATGATTTCCTTGATTCACCCAATTATCTTATTTGACCGGAACAAACATGAAGATCCCAGTTTCGGTTATTGTGATCTTCGTATAGCTTAGTCAATTTTTGTAAAAATAACTATGCTGTGCCCGTCTGTAAGGGTACAGTTTACGTGGAAATTACAGGATGAATTTTTCATGACTAAACCCAAAACTACATATAGTATCGAAGTTTACTTAGCTGTTCTTAACCGATCAGCAATTTAAGCAACGTCGCCCGCGGTCATGACTTGGATGGGTGACCACTAGTGACATTACTACTGAGCGCTTCCGTGCTTCGGAGGGCACGTTAAGCTGTCGATCCCGGTTGTTGTCTAAGGATGTCAGTAGTTATAGCATGGTGGTTGAGCATTTTGTGAATGCCCGCCTGGCTACCTACCACCCTTAAGTAGAAAATCGCCAAGCACCTAACGGTGTGTTCTGTCCTTGAGAGCCAGTAATTTTAGGTTAAGCCTGTTAACACCTTCGCCCACATCATCACGTACCATCAGATGAGATTGTGGTCAAAAGCTTACCCATCAGCAATAAAAAAGCGACCTGAACAGAACACATATTTATTTAAATTTTAATGAAAATATTAACACAATGTATCTACGATCATCACGGCTCGATAAGTGGTAAGTACATTGTCATATTATATTTATTACTGTACTGTAACAGCCGACTTGTCTACTGCTGAACACAGCCACCCCTATTAAGGTGGTATTTGCCATAATCTCCACGCTTGGCAGGCGGCTTGGGGATTGCATTGTAAGATGGCAGTTCTTTAGAAGGTGCTGCTGCCGACCGTCCAGTATTTTTCCCTAAGTTGCCTATTACGGCACCCACGGGATGATATGGGGAGGTGCAATCCTAACCCAACATCTCACGGGAGAATATTACTACTCTCGCTAAAAATACACACGGAACTCCGCAAATATCGTTTTTCATCGATACCATCGATCGGCCACAGTTTCTTTTGTGGTATAAAAATTTAACTTACCACTGGCCGTTTCACCAGGTTTATGAGGCTTCTCATGTTCATGCAGGGTGAAAGTGGAAGGTTTGTTCCTGGCTCCAGGAGGTCTGTAGGCGGCTGTGGGCTTGGGCGTGGTATCCTCGATGGCTTTAGGCGCAGCCCGAGACAGCTCGCTCTTCGGGTACGTGCCTGGCTGCCACGAGATCGCGAGGAGACTCTCTTTTTCTTGGCACTGACGTTTATGCATCAGAACGCCGGTGTAGTGCCAGATTTTGTAGCTAGAAATATAAAAAAAGCGTACGTCGTATTCATCATTATAATGAAATCATTTCATAAAATAACGTAATTGTAGTCACGATCTATTATTTCATTTCTCATGCTCGGAAAATAAGTCTCATTTAACTCAAAATGCGGGAGTTAAATTTAATTTCCCGCCCTAAGGAAAGTTGTAAAAGTTATTTTATAATAGAATCAAACTCCGTGTCATAGTTTTCATTATGTATAAATATATTTCTGCCATGTCCCCTTGCCTTTTTGAATTAATAATGAAAAGAGATAACTGTATAAGATCTAGGGGTATCAAACTGGATTTTCTACAAGGCCTCATACCAAATCTTATCAATAACACAATATATTAGGTCCTTACATATGAAATTGGCGTTTTTCGTACTGGCCACTTTAATCACGAATTTCTCCTCTTTGGTAAGGAATTCCAAATTCAAATTTGTACAGCTATAGACTCATGTATTTGTGCTTCGATGATCGTCATTCATTTGTTTTTTTTCTTCTGTTTTTTTCTGTTTGCGTCACTCATTTTACAAAATGGAAAACCTTAAATATCGCATTATTTACGAGTACGAGTTCCGCCGTGGCACTAGTGCTGCGGAAACAACTCGAAGGGTGAATGATGTGTATGGCGGTCGTGTTGCAAAAGAAAACACAGTTCGTTTTTGGTTCCAACGTTTTCGTTCTGGAAATTTCGACCTGCAGAACAAGCCCCGTGGACGGCCTGAGACTCAAGTTGATAATGAAGAGTTGAAGGCTATTCTGGAAGCGGGTCCATCGCAAACCACGTCCGAGTTAGCTGCAGGCTGCAATGTTAGTGATAAAACTGTTTTAATTCACTTGAAGCAAATTGGGAAGATTAAAAAGCTTGAAAGGTGGGTACCTCACGAATTGACTGAAACAAACCGGCAAACGCGCGTCGACTGCTGCGTTACATTACTAAACCGGCACAATAATGAAGGTATTTTAAACCGAATCATTACCTGTGATGAAAAATGGGTTCTTTACGATAATCGGAAGCGCTCAGCGCAATGGTTAGATCCTGGCCAGCCAGCCAAATCCTGCCCCAAGCGAAAATTAACCCCAAAAAAGTTACTTGTAAGCGTTTGGTGGACTAGTGCCGGTATTGTTCATTACAGTTTTTTCAAATCTGGCCAGACTATTACGGCTGATATCTATTGTCAGGAATTGCAAACCATGATGGAAAAGCTAGCGGCTAAACAACCTAGGCTGGTCAATCGCTCCACGCCACTGCTGCTTCACGACAACGCTAGACCACACACTGCCCTACAGACGGCTACTAAATTAGAAGAGCTTCAATTGGAAAGTCTAAGACATCCTCCGTACTCCCCGGACCTTGCTCCAACAGATTACCATTTTTTTCGAAATTTGGATAACTTCTTGCAAGGGAAAAAATTCAACTCCGATGGGGCAGTCCAAATCGTCTTCAAAGATTTTATTGATTCCCGTCCGACTGGTTTTTTTAGTAAAGGGATCAATGAACTACCTATGAGATGGCAAAAGTGCATAGAAAATAATGGTTCATACTTTGATTAATTAAATATATTATATTAAAAAATATTCGACTTTTTGTTCCTCCCATACAAAACGCCAATTTCATATGTAAGGACCTAATATATTAGAATTTAGTGGGCTAGATACAAAATCAGTCTTACACTATGGAAAGGGCTAGAATTTATCATGAAATAAATTTAGGTAACTACATACCCACCCTATCATATGAAGCCCAATTCAACTCATTTTTTCCAGAGAAATTTTAATCCCCTTTTGTACTACAGGCCAACAACCTGGGTAGTGGTTAAGATCATACACAATTTTTATATACATACACTACATTTCATGCATTGGTTGGGCTGTTCTACTTTTATCATCCACAAACATAATCACTCGGGCTCCGGCCCACAAATGTCTTACTTCATTCGGACACCGAAACTGCTATGCATTTATGTTCGCGTATTATTTTTATCGTCATCATCCTGCAACTCATTTATTTTATAATATCGGCTTGATGACAATCATAATCAACTTGCAATTTATTTTAATCGAAATTACATTAACAGTCCGTTTGAGATTGCTGATCTAAGACTATTTTGCCTTACATATATGTTTAAATAACTGTTATATTATGGTACTCGTATATACAGGGTTATTGGTAAAATGCTAACAACCTCTTAGGGTTGACTTCTGCTAGTCCTAACAAACATTTTGAGATTTTTTTTTGTCTTAGGTTTTCGCGATTATTACAAATAGTAATTAAACAACTTTAAACGGTTTAAATCGCGTATATTTATCATTATTTTACACGGGGTGACTCCGTAACCAAGATTACTGCAAAGTGCTTGAAACGTTGGGACAAAAATAATGATAAATATACGCGATTTAAACCGTTTAAAGTTGTTAATTTACAATGTTTTTTTTTGTTTTGAAAAAAAAATGATTTTTTGTTGTGTTTTAATGCCTACTCGGAGCCAAGAGCGCCCGCCGCGGCAACACTGGATCGCGCCGTGGTCCCTTTGAATAGAGTTGTGAATATTTACATCGAACGAAGTAATAAAAAATATGAAATAATACATTACAGGCACAAGAGACTTTGACATCAGGCGTTCATCGCTTATTCAGTCAAAAACACATAAAAAGACACAAATGTAAATATAAAAAAAAAAATATCAAAACAATTAAATTTTTATCTTATAATGTATCTTAGAACTAGCAGAAGTCAACCCTAAAAAGTTATTAGCATTTTACCAATAAACCTGTATATTATGCATCGCGTCGCGTTGTCACGTTTGTCACTTACATAGGACGATTGTCTGAGCCAGTAATTCTAGGTTAGCCTGAACAACATCTTCAACCGCATCATTACTTACCATCACTTAAGATAGTGGTCAAAGACTAGCCTATGTGCTCTAAATAAAAAAGGTGTATTTACCCATTTCCAACAGTGAGTCGCGGGTAAGTAGTGGCAGTTATGAACACCTCCCCGCGCGGGTCCCACTGTAGATACGTGGAGTCGGGCGCTGCGCACGCGCCGAGCTTCTTGTAACCGCGAACATCCCACACTTCGATGTGCCCTGACGCTATGTTTCCAAACCCGCCAAGGAGGACATGTGTGACCAAGTTAAGGAATACTTTGAAGAGAAATTGATTTTGACACAAACTATGAAACCAAATTCATATCTTCTTCTAAGCAACATTGATGAATTTCCTAAAAAAAATGCGCGAGGCCCACCTGATGGTAAGTGGACTGACCTCTGCCTATAACAGATGAATTTCATCACAATTGATGAATTGCATTGCGCCCGTCACCTTTAGGCATAATTATTAAGTCTCATGTGCCTGTTATTTCACTGGCTCTCAAGGACAGCTGCCGGAACACACCGTTAGGTGCCTGGCGACAGATTTTCTACTTGAGTGTGGTAGCTAGCCAGGCGGGCAATTCGCAAAATGCCCTTCCACCATGCGGTGAAGCTAAAGCCGGCGGTAGGAATCGAACCATGGTCTTGCGGCACGGCAGTCCATAGCTATTACCGCTCGGCCATCATTGCTTCAAAATGTGTTCTATGAATGAAATACCTATGTTCTATGAATGCTTTAATTAGTAAAAAGCTTAATCTAAACTGTTCTATTACTTTAGTTTCAAGGAATTAACACACAGACAAAACTCTAAATATAATTAAAAAAATATTATATTAGAACAGGTTAAACATTCCATGAGACTTTACTACCTCTAGACTACATTGATAATGCAGGGGGTATGCTTTGATTAACAAAATACTACGAAATATATACAAAAGTAAAGCTACTACAATGAAAGCATTTAGATAACCTACAAGTCATTGCAGACTCACAGGCAGTCCAAATGCTCCAGCCCACTACCATTATATTTTAATTTTAAAACAATTAGATGCTATATGTAGGGCATTATGTATATTTACTTGGCTATCTACAAGCTTTAAGCAGAAAATCTGTCATCAAGCACCTGACTGTGTCCTGGCAGCTGTCCTTGAGGGTCAGTAATTCTAGGTTAAGCTGAACAACATCTTCAGCCATACCATCAATTACAATCAGGTAAGATAGTGGTAAAAGGCTAGCCTATCAGCTACAAGCGCGATAGAACTGTTTAAATTTGGAATTTCCGTCCCATACGTGAGTTTCAACTTCAAGCGATGTTCACTGCAGGTGCAGTCACTACCTGGATGATATTTACTACTGACCGCTTCCATGTTTCAGAGGGCACTTAAAGCCATCGCGCATATCAGTCCCAGTTGTGGTTATAAATAAAACAACGTGCTTCCCGTCAAGAGTGTATTACAAGATTGAGGCGTGGGGCGCCGCCTACCTTCTTTTACAACAATATCTAACAGTTATCTTAGCATGGCAGTCGTAAGGCTATGCTGAAGACCTGAAACCTGTAACACTTTGCACGGAAGTAGAGCATTTTACGAAGCCCCTCATGGGAAGCTACCACCATCAAGTTGAAAATATGACACCAAGCACCAAACGGCATCGCCCGGTGTAGGTCAAGCCTGTTTGCTATTAATACTATTTTTTTTATTGCTGATAGGTTAGCTTTTGACCACAATCTCGCCTCAATCTCCGGAAGACACAGTTGGGTGCTTGGAGACAGATTTTCTGCTTGAGGGAACGCTAGCCAAGCGGGCATTCGCAAAATGCCCTTCGACCACGCGGTGAACCTCAGGCCCGCGGCGGGATTCGAACCGTGGACCTGTTGCGCGGCAGTCCGTAGCCAATGCCACAGAGCAATCACTGCTTCATCAAGAGATTCAGATTAAAATATATTAAAATAATTCGCAACTTATTGACGAAACGTGGGAGAACATACAGTTATGTTTTTATAAACACAAGCATAAAGGATGATATTTATTTTTTGAATTCGCAACTGCATTTTTTTGCATTCGCAACTAAAAACGTACGGCACATTGTACAGTCATTTAGTTTTAGTTACTTGTGAACCGCCTAGTATTTACATAATACCTACTGGAACTTCACCAACCTATTGCTCAGCGCTTTAATGACTTCATGATGAAGAGCCTCAAAATAGTACCAAAGCTTGTTAAAGAAGTACCAATCAATTACTCGATTACCAGTCAGTGGCTTTTTAATCAATAGTATGGACCAAAGTTTTCGATAGTGTTCAAATCAAAGAAGTATTTTTATATCAACGTTATGCACAGCAATACATTTTGTGACAACATAATTAGTCAGATCTCACTAATCTGGAGTCTAGTTGAATGGTATTATATAAGATCTTATAATTCATCATCCTCACATTAACCGTAACATCCACCGTTGAACGAGGTCTCCCCCTTTGGGTGGATTTGCCATAATCTCCTCGGTTGGCAGAAGTTTTGGGGATCGCAGTAGAAATTAACAGCTCTTCAGAAGGCGCTGCTTCCCACCTTCTGGTGTTCTTCCCTTAGTCGCCTCTTACGACACCCACGGGAAGAAATGGGTGACATTCTAAACCCGGCACCCAACGTGGGATCTATAACACCATTCAACTATACCAGCGACTTAGAAGCAAACCTCTACATAATAGTCGATAAAGAAAGATGGCTAGGGTCTGATGCATGAATATAGTGTCCAGCATGCTTGTTGACGATAATTTACTTTTCTTGAACATGTGATTGTATTTCTATACTATTTATAACTTAAGGGCCTGTTTCAGAATGTTCAAGTAAGTTCCGGTTATACTACCCAGAACATAAAATAACTGAATGATAAAAATGACAGTTAACATGCAGCGCGTTTCAAACTCTAACCAATAGATAGGCTAAATCGATGACTGTGAAACGCAAAGATAGTGTTTTATTTATTAAATATGTTCTGGGTAATATAACCGGAACTTACTCGAACATTCTGAAACAATGCCTAAGAGTAATAAAGACACATCTTATTATATAAATAATGTGCTATTCATCATATTGAAAAGGATATGATTTCCCTCTGGCGGGAAGTAGATAGAGTTCCAAGCGCCAGTCCCAAACTCGAAGAGCGGGTCGCACTTGGCGTTGAAAAGCGTAGCTTTAGCGGGTGCGTGGCCATACACCGCTACCCACTCGTTCCAGTTGCCCGGGTTCCAAGCGATTGCGTGGACCGGCCCTTCTTTACCTGAAGCACATATCACTTCTAGTTAATCTATATCTAAATGTAAAACAAGAAATTAACCATCTCAACTTCATCTTAGTAACTAGATTTGTCACATTTTGATTTATAAAAAAATATGTTTCCTAGGTTATAGCCTATAGAGTGCGACTGTCCTAATCTTATCCAATTAATGACTTTATGTTTTCCTTTTTATAACACGACTGCCCAAAAAAGGAGTGTTATGCCTTCAGGGTTCATGTATGTATGTTTGTGAGTTTCTTTATTCCAACATATATTGATATATTTTGTTATGTAACTGTGCGTGATGTCACCTACCGGTCTCAACGGAAGACCAACGCTGGTCATTTATGACTAGCATTATGTTGAGTTGGGGCCGTTTTGTGACAGGGGACTGCAAGAACTTATTCTTGCCTTTTATTTGTTTTCAAATTGGTTTGTTTTTGTTATGTTTTTGTCAGTTTTTTGTCATAAATAAAGAGTATTTCTATTTCTTACTTCTAAACGGCTTAACTGATAATGTATAAGATATCGCTAAATTCGTCTTGATAGCGCAAGTGACACTGGGTGTATAAAAATAATTAAAAAAAAACTGGCGGATTTTAGACGCCAAATTGTGAGTAAACTATTTTTTTTCTTTCAAACCCATCGACTGAGGTTTCAAAATGAAGGGTTTTAAAAAACAATTCCATAAATATATATAACTTGCAGTTTTAATTTCAATAGGACGATAAAACGTACAACAGAAAAAAAAATAGCAGTAGGGTTTTTTACTTTTTAAATTAATTTATACTGTGTAACAATTACACAATATTATGGAACTGCTTATACTTATTAAAAAAAAAGAATTAGTGACCCCTTAAAACGAAACACAAGTAAGTATATTTAAAAAAAAATGTATATAACTTTTATGTAACCAATAACATTACAATACAATAACAATTAGTACATTTAATGTACTAAATATACTATAATAACGATTTGTGACAAAAACTTACTGAAAGTCATATTTCCAGCATTTCCTTTGACATCGCCATATGAAAGTGATTGCTTGCCATAGTATGATCCACCCGTTTTGTCCACCTAATAAACAGTATAAAAAAATATTACCAGCAAACAATACCCAACTTTGCCTTTATAATAAATAGCTACAATGGGTCACTTGTCTCTTGACTTATGGTAACACCAGGCATCTATTTTCTGACTCACCAAAATCAACCATTCGATTATAACTAAACATCTTGACATTTATCTTTGAATACCAGTAACAAAAAGTTTGGTATTTTCCTTAGGAGTAGAAATCCTTCACATTGTACTTTACTGTACTTACTGTACCAGCCAGATGGTCCAGTGCTGAAAATTGCCTCCCCCAATACAAATCCACCCTGAGTTTGCCATTATCCCCATGCTTGGAGATCTCAGTGTAATGTGGCAGTTCTTCAGAAGAAGCTGCTGCCCACCATCTGGTATTTTTCCTTTACTTGCCTTTTATGACTCCCATAGGAAGATATGCAACTTTACAATTCCAGACAGTCCCATGAGGCAAAATTAAAATCATCACATTAAATCTGTTTATTGTACAAGTAGTTCAAGTAGTCCATACCAATTGATATAAAAAACTATTTATGACAAAGAGTCTGTACATGGAAAATTGGTATAGAAAATGTATAATCACCTACTGAATTTTGTAATTGCCCGTGGGGTGTTGAGCTAGAATGTCACCCCCCCATTGCTACCTGTGGGTGTCGTAAGAGGCGACTGAAGGTAAATGACCGGAAGGTGGGCAGCAGCTGAATAACTAATATCTTAAACTGCGATCCCCAAGACGCATGCCAAGCGTGGGGATTATGGCAAATCCCCCCTTAATGGGGGAGTCTGTGTTCAGCAGTGGATAATCCGGCTGATACAGTACAGTACTGAATTTTAATTCTGAACTCTGCCTGTATAATGCACCTGCATATTCTTGGAATAACACAAAAAAATAATTTTAATGAAACTAACTAAATCTATTTTATTTAATAAGAGATAGTGATTTGAAACATAAAATAGTATACATTGAGATAAATACACTGGTTTAGATTTAAAAGTATATTTATATACTTACATCAGTCTGAGTCAAAGCAAACACATTGGTGCCTCGGCGGTTCCAATAGAAGGCAGCCTTATCCGCTTGGAAGGAAGAGCGGCTGACGATAGCCTGCGTCACTTCAAAGTTAGGGTAGCTGAACATGCGCCAAAATGATGGCTGCCCTTGTTTACCTGAAATTATATACATATAGAGACTTCCATAGACTAAAACTTAAGGGGTAGCGTGAGCGGAGCCGTGCTTCAGTACTGTACTGTATCAGCCAGATTGTCCACTGTTGAATACAGCCTCCCCGACAATGGAGCCATAATCCCCACGCTTGGCAGGCATCTTGAGGATGGCAGTATGAGATATCAGTTCCTCAGAAAGCGCTGCTGCCCACCTTCCGGTGATTTACCCTTAGTCGCCTCTTACGACATCCGACGATTCTTACGACTTTGGGAAGAGATGGGGGTGACTTTCAAGCCTGGCACCCCACGGGAAGTGAAATTACTGGATGATCAAAACATAAGAACTGAAATCGCGCAATGACGAGTGCAGTACTTTGTAAGGAGACTGAAAATGGTGACACGGTGACTATAATAAACACACTTACCACCAGGAAGCCACCTCGTTCGTCTCATCACTTAAAAAAAAACACTCAGGTTGTGCTAGTTTTTATTATGGTTTTTATTTAGATTTAACATTTTACTGCTGAAACTTCCACCATTGAACAAGTCTTCCCAATGGGGCAATTTG
Source organism: Plagodis pulveraria (assembly GCA_963890685.1). Lineage (NCBI taxonomy): Eukaryota > Metazoa > Arthropoda > Insecta > Lepidoptera > Geometridae > Plagodis > Plagodis pulveraria. Next base: position 12,951,784 of record OY982950.1, read on the forward strand.
CCCTAATACCCACGCATGATCAGATAAATACTTCGAAGCACTCGTAGCAAAGTTTGGTTAGCTGTTCTTAACCGATCAGTTAAGTAAAGCAACATCCGCCGCGGTCATGACTTTGATGAGTGACATTACTACTAAGCGCTCTCGTGCTTCAGAGGGCACGATAAGCCGCCGGTCCCGGTTCTTGTCTTATGATGGCAGTCGTTAAAGCATGGTGGTAGGGCATTTAGCGAATGCCCGCCTGGCTAGCTACCACCTTCGAGTAGAAAATCTGTTGCCAAGCACCTAACCTGTCTGGAAGAGATCGCTCTGAGCGATAAGACCGCCCATTGATACACTAGGTTTTAAGGTATGTTTTAGTAATAAGTTTAATGTTGTTATTATGGTGTATTCAATAAAGAGTTATCTATCTATCTATCTAACGGTGTGTTCCGGCTGCTGTCCTTGAGAGCCAGTAATTCTATGTTACCTTGAACAACATCTTTGACCACATCATCACTTACCATCACGTGAGATTGTGGTCAAAGGCTAGCATAATAGCTATAAAAAAAATTTAATAAATGCTTTTTATATCTGATATTGGGCGCATTATTTTCCGTCCAGTAGATTCAGAAATAACAAATTGTAACATAACATAGACAGATACACAATTGATCCTGCAAACATCATAATTTTTCATCAGATGAATAGAACCTTAAAATAAGAGGAATAATACTATGTATTCTCAATAACTTTACCTAATGTAAACACAGAGATGTAATAGTTGGGTGCTGGACTTGGAGAAATGCTAAACGACTTCAGTTTATCAGAGCTAAACTGTTGCGTGAACCTTTCAAAGTTAACATCTTCATAAATAAGAATTCTGTTGTTCATCTGGATAGCAAACAGCTTCTCGTCCGATGACCACTTTGGTTCCCTAAAAATTATAATAAGAAGTAAACATGATTAAATGTGTCGATTTAAAAATATGATTGAGCAAGGAAATGCAACTGCAACAAGAAGGGTAATAAATTTTTTCTTCACACATTATTAACACAAATTTATAAAAATATATGATTCCGGTAAGACGATTATGTATCTATTATTTATATAACAAATATTTTTAAAGGAGGTCCTGACTTTACGAGCGCACGATCGAGAATGGATTTGGGAAATTTGTCGATCGTGCGGTCGTAGAGTCAAGGACTCCTGAGGATGCTTCGTGTAGAATCCAAACGCGTCGAAAATTCTTCCGGTTTGGCTGCGTGGCGTTTGTGACGTCGCGTCGGCTTAACAGGAAAATTTGCCGGAATTGTCACTAGATATGTTTTTTAAATATTTTTAAGTGTTTTATTAAAAACTAATTGAATGTTTAAAATATTTTTAAAATATTTGTTATTATTAAATATGTATTTCCGCCACGTAACGCCTGAATCTATACATTATCTAGATATTAGTTAATTGTAATCAATTATGTGTCTATTAGACATTGACATTTGGCTCTATTAATATCTAGGACAAAAAAATTATTCATAGTAATTAATAATTAATTAATATTTGATAGTCGCAACATTATCATTATTTCTGAAAGCTTGTTTAGGGCAATATTGAAAGGAGGAACTATACATGCATCATCAGTTCAAAAGCTATGGTGAGGGCATTTTAATGTCATAATTACTTCCAGGGCATTTGATTAAACAATTTGGACCTCATTTTCATGCTTTAATCATGTCCAGAGCACTAGTATGGAGATCAATGTTTCCACAGCATTGGGGCTTGGTTGATAAGTAGCAGTATCTGAGTTACCATTACAATCAGGAATTGTTAATAAGGATATAATAATAAGGAATGGTTAGTAACTGTTATAACTTCAATAAAACACCTAAATAAGTATCAACATGTATTTGGCTAAGTAGCCATAAAAGAAGTGAAGTTTATCGTATAACTACATTGCATAGTGTAAACAAGGGTAGTGAGGTATATTATTGTAGTACCCTCAGAAATTCAGAGTATGATATCTACCTAGAAACTACTCACATATGTATATAACAATAGCAAAATAACATGATCACTATACAATAAACATGTAACACAAGCAATCAGTTGAATTACAATAGTCACCTGGAGAATAAAATAACTGACGAGTTGTATATTTGGTTGGCTTTTTTTTATTTATAGCTGATTGGCTAAACTTTGACCAATATCTCACCTGATGGTACGTGGTGATGTCGTCGAAGATGTTCACGGTAACCTAGAATTACTGACACTCAAGGACAGCTGCCAGAACACACCGGCAGGTGCTGTGCAACATATTTTCTACTTAAGGGTGGTAGCTAAGCCAGGACGGCTTACTTCTTAACATAGATTTTTCATGTATACCATTTATTTTTTACTCTATTGGCAGCATGCATACTACCATATTGGTAATGGTATGACACTTAAGCAAATTTTTTTTTAATATGTGCGTATACTTTCTTCTATGTCATCCCTTCAGAGATAAGGAGGTGATACATTGTATATATCATTATTTTTTCATAGTTTTGTTACTATTCACTGACAATGTCATAGGTAGATAGATACTCGTACTATTAATATTTGTAAAATTAGTAATAATATGACAAACTTACCATCCACCCTGGTTTTTCTGCACGAAGGAACTAAGTAGCTCACCATTTGCTGACTTAAATACATGTAAATTCGGCTTTCCCTGGAAAATAAAGTGTCATTTATTGACAGATAGTAGATTGTTCAGTTTATAACAAATTCTGTAAAGTGCCATCATACCTGTGGATTTTCTTTTGTCATGAGAAACATTTCCCACACCATAAAGTAGTTGTCCATTGGAGAGAAGAACATATCCTTAATGTTGCCATCTATTGTGGCTGCTACTGACCAATCAGAACATTGTACTATCTCAGCCCTATAATCATTCAAAGAAGAACAATGTGTATTGAAAAGATGAAGTGTTTAGGAAGAAGAGTATTTAGAAAGTTTATTTGAAAGAGAGGGAATACTGGACCAGGTTCCAGGAACCTACATGCATACAAGTGATGCTGAAAATAAAATAAGCATGGATGAGATTTTGAAAGTGTTAAAGACTATGTAATTATGTAAGGCTGAAGAATTTGATAGAGTGCCAGACGTTGAGATGCTGAGAGCTGGATGAGGCATAGTAGTTAGTCTGTTGCACCGCCTTTTTAATTTTGTATTGAAGGAGTGGCTAAGTAGAAGGCGGTGACTGGTGCAAGGCTGTGATTGTGCCGCTATTTAAAAGAAAAGACTCACAAGACTGCAAAAATTACAGCAGGATCAGCCTATTCAGCATCATCAGTAAAAAAATATGCAAAAGTATTGTTCAAATGGGTGATAAAAGAGACTGATGAGAAAGCATGGCATGCACAAGCAGAAAGGGAATGGGATGTACGGATCAGATCTTTTCTTTAATAGGCATAGCCAAAAAATGCATTTAAAGGAGTTGCCGGTGATAAAATATTTTGCATGAGGCTTTAATAAGAAAGGGAATGAAAATAAAAGTAAATGAGATAAAAGTTATGGTGTTTGAATGAGATGATAGAATGACCTATTGCAATATTATGATTGGATGTGAAAAAATGAAACAAGTGAAAGTGCTTGTATATTTGGGATCCATGTTATTGTTGGGAGAGCCTAGAACAACAAGGAGTACCCTCAAAATACATCAGAGTCATCAAGAACATTTACTCGAGCAGCGAAGCTAGGATACAACTGGAAACCCTGGGCAAACAGTTCAAGATCTTGAGGGGTCATAGATATGGAGATCGCTTATCACTGAAACCATTCTCAGCTGTACTAGAAAGTACCTTGCGGAAACTGAACTAGGATGTATTCCGCCTCAACATACACGGTGTTAAACTAAATCATCTAAAGTTTGCAGATGATATAATACTATTTAAAGATGATCCGGCACACTTTGGAGAAATTATCAAATCACTAAGTGTAGAAAGCATGAAAGTATGTCCATATATAAATATGGATAAAACTAAACTTCTGACAAACTCCAAACAAGCACCCATAAAAGTTGACAACCTTGTGCTAGAATACATACAAGAGTACATTTACCTATGCCAAGTTATCGCCCATGAGGATAAAACTACCAACGACATTAACAGACGAATAGCCAATGGATGAAAGAAGTACTGGTCATTGAAAGAGATCATGAAATCAAATGAGCTAAGCATGTCAATGAAAAGGAAAGCTTTCAATACCTGCATATTTCCAGTCATTACCTATGGTTGTGAAACATGGGCACTCACCAAACTACACAGAGCAAAGCTGGAGCAGTGTCAAAAAGCCAAGGAGAGAAGCATGACAGGATTAAAGAAACAGGACAGAGTAAGAAGTAGTGAAATTAGAGAAAAAACTAAAGTAGCCGATATTCTCACTCGAAGAGACCAACTGAAGTGGAGGTGGACCAGCAACATGATTAGAGACATGAAGGGAAAGTAGAGTACAATTGCCTCTGACTGGTACCATAAAGACAACAAATGAAACAGAGGATGCCAACAAGTGAGATGGACGGACAACCTGAGGATCACAGCTGGACACCAGTGGAGACGAGTTGCAAGTGACAGAACTCAATGGAAATCACTAGAGGAGGCCTATGCCAAAAGGCACATTGAATTGAGTTATATTCTTTAAAACTGAAATACATAGAAATAAACTGTACCCCTGTTCAAACAAAATGTAATTCAGAATAAATGGCTTATTATTATTAGTATATGGCAGAAAAAGCATGAGGGTAGAATAAATACAGTGGAGATGAGAGCATTGAGAAGCATGATTGTCAAATGGAGTGATAATATAAGGAACAGTGTGAAAAGGATACAATATGGTGTATATGAGGATGTAGTGACGAAAATCGAGAAAGGTATGTTAAGATGGTTTTGCACATGTTGAGAGAAAGAATGATATGAGCATGACTAAACAGGTATACACGGGACAAGTGATCTGAAGTGTTGGAAGGGGAGACCTAGGCGAACGGTCCGAAATCAAATTGAAGACATTCTGAAAAAAGGCCTGGTCAGGGGTAACCTAAACCGACGCTTATGTATGAAAGGATTGTTGAGTGTAGATGAAGCGAAAGAGATATGCAAGGATCGTAGCAGATGGAAATCTGTGGTATCTGCCTACTCTTGCGTGAAAGAGGCGTCGTGTTATGTATATATGTACTTTGGCCATGTTTCTACCATATAATAATTTGTTGCTGAGCTACTTACTTTTTGTCAGTCCTGTATGCCAAGTAAAATCCTCTTGGACTGAATATGATACTTCGTATGTTCGCAGTAGTCTCATCTCTTAATGATTTTTCTACAAATGGTTCTTTGAAGTCGACCAGAAATATGTTTTTGCTGGTAAGACCTAAAATGAGGCGGAAAATATAATAACCTCACCGGTAACCTCAGAATTAATCAATACACAAAAATAATATTTTACCAGCTATATGTGGTGTGTCACTCATTGTATTTAGTTCATGTAGAATCACAAAATTAAATATTTCATTACGTTCTATTCAAAATTATAAATCTACAAATCTAGCGTGTGACATGTAAATAATTCTAATTATATGGAGCTATTTTGACGCAATCTTATCTGTGAGGATATATTATTAAGAGCCCATAGATGAAATACAAAGGGGCAGATGCGTGAATGGGTTTTCTGAGGCACCATTTCATAAAGCTACAAGATCCATGATTACATATGAAAAGTTGCATACTTGCAATTTGTTCGGCAAATGTTGACGTTTTAATAAATTATATCTGTTTCTTATAGCTACAAGTACGGACAGATTCATCTTTACATTCTAGATTAGCCTGGACAAAATCTTCGACCTACCATCTCTTACCAACGGGTGATCAAAGACTATCCAAACAGGCATGAATAAATAAATAAAACTTTTATACGGAGAAATGACAAGCGTGCTTCATTAAAAAAAAAGGGTAACAAAAGAGAAGTGAACACTTGTAAAATAACTTGGTTGTAAGTGTATCAAATTAACTTAAAGTAATAACTCCTAAGTAAGATCGACCCGCGATCGAACAGCGTGGTAATGGAGACCCTATAACAATGTGACGTGGGGAATGACACAAACAAATATGTAAATTTCTGTAGTGTAGTCCCAAATGTAATCGTTGGCACAGGTATCCAGATTGGTCATGCTCGCAGAAAGGTGTTGTCTAGCGGCAGTGTTGTGTGTCGGGTCGCCATCTTTCCTCAAAAATGGTTGAGGAAGGCGATGGCTGGCACATGCGTCAACTCGTGAACGGGTGCTGCCAGGGGACACCGATCTGCTCTGGATGCTACTGGGTCGTTATCATGGGTGGTGCAGATTTTAAATTTGTATAATATTTTTATTTATAGTGGTTTTTTGACCTTTTTATTGCATTTATAGAATTAGATGCATATTCGGAATAGTAATTTGTGAAAGGCACCTTGATAAGTCAAAAACTTTTTTAATAACACAATGGGTAGTAATGAACCAATGGATGGTAATGAAAATCGCCTGGAGAGTAATGAACTTCACTAGGAAAGAAATGATATTTGTCTGGAAAGCAATGAAAACGTGTGGAAGGCGATGAAATATAATTATATTTAATATAAAATATCAGTGTTTAAAAATGAAAAATAAGTACAAATCATATATCTTATTTTATTATTTTTAACATCAATATTATATTATTTAAATATGTTATTAATATTAAACAATTATAACTCGGCTTAAAGTATTTTAACAACCCAATTAAATTAAATATACACTAAAAATATTAAACGTCACAAGGTAAACGTGTTATAAAACTTAAAATGTGTCTTTTAACTTAAACTAAAGAAACAGTAAAACAACACGATTGTTGAACATTTCAACAAGCCAAGCTAGTTATTAAGTTATTTATTTAGCATAATTATCACAAAAATCACAATAAAATAATATATAACAAACACTTAAAAAAAGATTATTGGTTCAAGAACATTAATTCTAGAACGAAAGAAATGATATTCTGAAACAAATTATAAATTAGAATAATCATTAAACATACATAATTCTAGCAGGCACTGGTGAAGGAATGGTTCTATTCAAGAATAGAGTACCATTAACTTCACTTAAGAGCAACTTGTTCTCATCGATGTTGTTAAAAATTATGTCTGAATCTATTTATAATGTAGTTAGGTTTTCATCCTCTCGAATGCTAAATTTGTTTCTATCTAATCAATCTTCTACACTAAACAATCTACTCCCAAATCCACTTAGGAGTTTATTTGACTGTTGCATTTAATAGCCGAACCAAATGGTGCGGTAGACAAGTAATGCTCATGTACGTAAATATCCAAGTTGCTAGTGGCAGTGGTCTGCCCAAATCCAATGTCAAGCAACCCTAAATGCTTTTTGAGTTCACAAGTTAGGTAGCTGTTTAAGCAACTGAAACAGCTGAGCTACCTTCGAGCTACAGTGTAAGGCAATTCAGAAGACCAGACAATTTTTTGAACTTTGGTGGTGCCTTTGAAGTCTGGAACGTGAGCAGGAAGTTTTTTCGAGGTATATCTCCATCTGAAATTACAATAATTTCAACACTCTGAACTTTTCACGAATTAGATCTACAAAATCTTTGAAAGAGCCCACATCGCCACCTAATTTGACGTGGTTATTTGCGGTTCTCTTAATGACTGGCTCGACATAATCTGATGCTACATGGAAAGGGCCATGACCGGCTTCTTGTTAATTCCAATTTCACAGGGTTAATCGTTCGGACCTGATTATGATTTCTTGTAATAATGAAAAAGATGTACCGGTTCCTAAATTGGCTTGAAAGAGAATCTGACCAAAAACGAACTTTGGACAGCAATGGATGTTTTGCTATATTCAGCTGGAGTATAATGTGGGCCCATATTGCTGACGTATCATGAATCAGACACTGGCTCATTGTACAAAAAGTGTACAAGAACTTCTGTGTCTTTTAAATTTTGATCGCACAGTGCTGCATGATAATATTACGCATATATTTGAAAAAGATCCTTATGATACTGTCCAATTTGTTGATAATATTTCAAGGTTTGTCCCCATTTTTCTTTTTGGCAGTCACAGTTTTCCCTCTTTATTCTCCGTTTTCTCTCTGTAATTCTATATTTCAACAGCCCATTGAAAGTTATCCATAGCTTTGGTATTGTCAAATTCCATGTATGTTTTCAGTTTCTCTTTTACAATCATCACACATATTGGTCGCAACAAAGACTGCTCAACACATGCATTGATGATCTCTCTGATTTGATCTGAGCTTTTTGAGGTGCTTTAATCAGAAGATCAACATTGGCTTGTAACTTGCATTAACATGTATCTCGCTCTTCTTTTGGGAAAACAACCCAGTAAGGTTGATATCTGCAAAATGTAGTATGGCTTATGGTACCGTGTTATGTGCGGTACTCTTTCTTTCATTGCTCACATACTGCATTACCACCTGGGGTGGCGCTCCAAAAACCTCATTGATCACTTTAGAAAGAGCACAGCGAGCTGTTCTTTAAGCATAGGCTTAGGATGTACAAGACCAACAGTGACGGATGAATGGTGTAACAAAAAATTAAATGGAAATGTGTGAGTGACATAGTGTTGTCATGACGCGAGCGTAATACTATCGACAGTTTTACTTGTTGAATCTTAGGACACATTCGTTTGAAATTATGCCCTATATAGTTCATTGAGACTATTGTAATGATCGTAAACAACACTGAAATCACAGAAATGCAATATATGCAATTTCATTAACTTGAACAACTTATTTTTCAAGTTATTATGATTTAAAAACCAAACTACTTAACTGATTGTGATGAAATTTCAAAAGGATAAATCTTAAAGTATATCCTTTCAAACAAAATATGATGTTTTCAAATGAAAATCAAACCAAATATCATAACATGAATACAACCTTATTGATACCCTTCTCCCTTTTTGATCTGTTAAAAATAAAACTCATTCAAAGTTGAAGTCAAATGCATTTATTGTAGGTCTAAAATGGTACAGCACTTTTAAAAGTAAACTACTATAACTTCATCGTAACAAGATGAAATAAAACTTACCATTACTAAGTATTATGATTACCATTAACAAAATCATTAAGCTGCAAATATACAGGTACTGTAAATTATTAAATTACATTTATCTGAATACCATTTGCATAAAGCATTCACATGTGGTAAGCAAAGGTCGAATTTGTCCCTTGTGTAAACATAGCTCATTGGGCTGTAGAAATGACGATGTGTACATAATTTTGATGATCTTTACTAACTCGCCTACAAAACATATAATTCTTTAAAGTCTGCTTTTAAGTCTAAAAGCCGTTTTATCATTATTTTTGTTTCAGCTTTTAAACTTCTTAAGAGCAAATTTTTTTTCTGTAATTTTTGTCACAATTTAGAACATTAGTTAATAAGTTTTTTTCCTTGGAGACAGTACTTTATTTGAAGGGCAGGTAATGGCTAACGGTGGTAATATATCTCTATTTAACTAAGTTCAGGGCCGTCTTATTTTCAATTTGATCTAAAAGGAAAAATAAAAATTATTTTGTGTCAGGATAGCCATAGATATCCAACGCTGCAATGAAGCTAGTATTGTAGATTTTATTGCACCAGGGACGCTAAGGGAAGGGTTACTAGATTGATTCAACATATCCTACAGTCTTTACATGAAAAAAAAATATTTGACCATGTATTTTACTACAAATTAAACTTTACGTTACTTGTGTCATCATTTCCTAAAGCTATTGACTACCATTTCCACAGCTTTATGCATTCAGGGACATTAAAAGTTGGTATTGAGTCTTTCATTAGTATACATCGAGGTTTTCTTTGTATGAAGCATTTTGATTCAAAGTTTACTACAAACTGTAGAGTTTTTATTTAGATTGCGTCAATAATCCGAACCCTTTTATCACATACTGAAAATTTGGTGGTAATCTGTAAGAACACAAACATAATTATACGCGTGCATATAGTTATTTCAAATTCTGTTAAATAGCCATTTGTATAAAGATACTAATATTTTATGATAGAAGTAAGAGATATTTCCAATTATTTATTGAGAGTTAGGGAAGCTTTTCACAGAAAACATCATAATAAATTTTGAATAATATATCTTGTGATAATATTTACTCCCTTATTCGTAAATACTCAATAAGCTATAAACTGATCTGTCAACTTCTCGCTGATTATTATGTAATTATATTATTTTTAAACAAATTTATGAGTAAACTAACTACCGGTAATTTTTGAGGTTCGAATATGTACCCGAGCACTCACGTCAAAGCTACAGGTCAGACATAAACTATCGACTTTATCGATACTTGTGACGTCAGGACTTTGTCAAGCCCTATCGTAAACAAATGTTTTTGTATTTTTCGTAAAATACCAACCAATTCTTCATTTAGCAATGTAATTTGATGATAAATATGAAGAGAAACCTATTATCTAATATTTCCATAGTTCATATAACTAATTTTAAAACAAAATGACAAAATAATGATTATCCAAAAAGCAGTACAAATAAACATAAATTACCTGTGAAACGTGTATATATTCGGGTTACTGTGTCTTGTAACCTCACATTCACTCACTGAACAAGACACCATGCTTGCAGAATACATATTTTATATTATAATCGTAAGATATTTGAACAAATACACAAAATTCGCGCCGACTTGGAAGAGGCCGGGACGCTATGGCCTCTTACTCGAGTAAAAAATGACATACCGTCTTCTTGTTTCACTATCTCTTTTTTTCTCGCGACGGTTTGTAGCAGCTTAGGACCTTTCACTCACACACTTCGTAGGTCTGTTGAGCGTAGCGAAAAAATCCTAGGTCTGTGTCTTTAAGTGATCTACTTTTAGAACAGCTCGCCATTCCATTTCGTTTTCCTACTCATAAATTATATGAAACCTCAAAGGTACTGTCTGTTCGTAAGCTATTTGTTTTACGTGTAATATTACATATGCACTCTATACAAAAATTTATTGTTATCAAACCTTTCTCCAAACGATGTAAGGACAGACTTTTTGTTACAAATTTTTTTACAACTGTTTTCTCCCATAAATATCTCTGCTTTCTTGGAGAGTACGTATTCAACAGAGCTAACCGCCCCCTAAAAAAATATAATCTCAATAAAATTGAATGTAAATCTAAAGTTACAAACTGGCTTCTAAATCTAACATACGATGAAACGGAAAAAATAATTCAAGTTATTAAATAAATCATATATATTATAGCACACTAACTTAAACTCTTACATCGCAAAAAATACACAGCTTCTCTAACAATTATTTATATCTGGACACAAACTACATGCAAATACACTATCCTATAAAATCCATCATAGTCACATACGTAATATTTCGCCTGTTTTTAGCTAAGTTCATTGCTATGAACTTAGTTTCTACAACTAAGTGTGGCATATTGGGCTTAATTAATTGCTATATTAAGCTGGTGTAGGAACACTGTCTCACAAGATACAGTTTGCTAAAAACTAGTTTGTGAGGTAGGGGCCCTGTTTTTATACTGTGAAATTGTATAGCCTACCAATTCCAATGTTTGTTAACTACTTTTTGTGTACTTTTATTTATATGTGTGACTGCTAAGAAAATAAACATTATTATTATTATATTACTTCTTGTGCATATTTTTCAAAGTATCGTTGAGGTATCGCTTCTGTTTCTTTACTGCTTATTTTTTCACAAACTTATTCTTTCCTGCTGCCATGCGACTGTTTAAATCATCCTTAAAAAAATCTTCTATTAATTTTTTTTTTTTTTTCATTTTAGCCATTATAAAAGTGTAATTAAATGTATGTATTATGTATATAATTTGTTTTTTTATTAGAGAGCGCTAGTAGTTTGATACGTTACTTAAATATCAAAATTTAAAAATTATACGTACATTAAATAAAAAAAATTACTATGAGTACGGAATATTATAAATAGGATTGCAATTGTTTTTCACGGGTCTACATGGTCTGAGGCTCTAACTTGTGCTGAGCTGGGACTGATTAGAATATCGCAATGGCTACAAAACAATCTTCTGACATTAAATACAGCAAAAACCAAGTACATGTGTTTTCATATAACAGCCGCGTCATCTCCAGAAGCCATTACTACACTCAAAATCCATGACGTAACTTGTGATATGAATTTATGTGACTGTGTATCGTTACAAAGGACCAATGTCATTTCATTAAGTACCTAGGTGTTTTCGTTGACGAAAATGTAAACTTTAAATTACATATTGACGCACTATCGGGTAGAGTGCGAAGAGTAGTCGGTAATATGAAAAATTTACGGAATATTGCGGTAATAGAGACCCTTAAATGTGTTTATTTTGCGCTATGTCAATCTCTGATAACATATTGTATCACCTGCTGGGGCAGTGCTGCAGTTACGTTCCTAATTCACATTGAGAGAGCACAACGTTCAGTACTTAAAGTTACGTTAAAAAGACCTATTGGATATTCGACCCAAGAAATTTATAAAGAAAGTGGAGTACTAACTGTTCGACAGCTTTTTATTTTAAAAATATCTCTTTCTGCACACAGATCGGTACTAGCTTCATCTGAGTATGAAGGTTTGAAGAAACAAAGAGTTTACTATATGCCTATCATACCCGTTAAAACTGTATTTGCCCACCGTTTTGGTCAATTTATAAGAGCCCGTGTATACAATAACGTACTTAAACATTGCGACTTAAAAACAAAATCTGTTATTAAGGCTAAAAAAACGATACAAAAATGGCTGATGTCTCTTAACTACTACAGTACTGAAGAAATACTAAAATCTTAATAATATATTAATTTTCCAGTTTCTTTGAATTCTTTTACTTTTACTCTAAAATTTAACATATGCATTAATATTAATACCAACTTATATTAACTTTATTTATATAACTTATATTTATATACTTATACATATATAATTTATATTTTAATTTATATCTATAATACAATTTAATTATATATACCTAACATATAGCTTACTTTAGAAATAAAATGCAGACCAGGCGTCATTACGTCGTTCATTCGTAAATCGTATTAGTTCTTCACGATACAGGCTTGCCTAGTGTGAAGATCACAAATTATGGAACTTACGTAATTAGTTACCTCAGCGATAGACAATATTAAATATGTACTTTGTAATTAGATAAGTTTTAATATGCTAGATTAATATTTACTATATGTACCTACATGTGTATCGCTGCAAATAAATATATTTTTATTTTCATTTTTCAGGTATCCAAGATAATCACTATCACTTCACTATCATCATCATCATCATCATCACTACATAGTATAAAACAAAGTCGCTTTCTATGTCCCTATATCCCCGTGTATGCTTAAATGTTTTAAACTTCGCAACGGATTTTGATGCGGTTTTTTTAATAGATAGGATGATTGAAGAGAAAGGTTTATATGTATAATAACATCCATTAAATAGTAGAGAAATATTGTTATTTTTGAGGTTTCTAATGTTATGTCGTAAAGAATTACATTTTTTCCGCTTATATTGCAAACGCAGGCTGAACCCTACGAGATTTATCAAAATTATGTAATAAGTATTGTACACATTGAAAAGGTCTACAGAAAACTCCGCTATGGTATATGTCTATCTCTTATGGATATCCCACAATATATTTTTTTTCATTTATTCTTTACGACAAATAATGGGTAATTTTCGAAGCTATTTTAACCAAAACAGCATTAATCCTTATCTAATTAAATACTTTAAATACATTGTTAATTTAATATAGATCTATATGGCCCTTTACAGCATATGATTTAAATGAATATTATTGAAGATATTACAGATTAAAAAATTGCGGGCCGTAGCGTTTGCGGCGGTTCTGGTTGGCGTACCGGAGAAGATGTATTGATTCCCCGAATCCCTCTGATACCATCAGATTTACCCTTCCAATTTTAACGTTTACAGTTTCCAGTAAAGACATCTTTTGCAATGACCATTAATAAATCGCAGGGTCAAACCTTCAACGCTGCAGGCTTAGATTTGAGCGTTGACTGTTTTTCACATGGCCAACTGTATGTCGCTCTTTAAAGAATAACCTCTAGAGAAAACATGTTTGTATTGTCTAATGACAAGAAAGCTGTGAACGTTGTATATAAAGACATTCTGTAATATATTAATTGTTGTAAAAATAAAATAAATAGGTAAAAATGTAAAAAGTAAATAAGTAAAAATATAGTGTATGAATTTAGATATTACAAAGATAGCAGGAAATCTTCATGATTTAGGGAAAGAAGAATTGTTTTACTCTAAATTTAACGCGTGCGGGCCACGGGCAGTAATGAATGAATCAAAACTACTGGATCGATTTTATCATTTTTTCAGCGAATGACATAGGCTATATCGAGGGTATTCTGGCAGAACCAAATAAATGCAAAAAAATTAAAAAATTAGCTATAAACATGGGATACTTAGTTTTCGTCGCATTTTTTATCTGGTAAAACCATATAGCTGCCGAAGCTTTAACAACGGTTTTTTTCCTCTGATAAAGAAAATAACTAGCATTTTTTGTCTATAAATTTAAAAGCAAAAGGTTATATGGGCTCTTTAAAAAATAAATAAAAAGTTTCTTACAGTGAAAACGTAATACAACAATTTATTTTCTTTACTCACAAAAGCACTTATAGATATTTGGGTTTTGTATTAACAGGTAAAAAAGAATAATTATTAGAAACTAATCTTATTTGATTCTCATTAGTAAAACGAACTGTGTTCTTTGTTTTATCGACAGGCAGAACAGAATAAGCGATTTTGTTTGGTTTTGCTTGCTACAAGTATTGCAATTTGATCCTCTTCTCCAGAGTTTAGGCTTACTTAGTATGTTTTGCTTGCTAATGTTTTTGTTTAGTGTCAGTTTAAAGTCGTCGCGTGCGCACGTGTTTATTTCACCGAGTACTTAATTCGAATAATTACTTTGTTATATTATGTGAATCTGTGAAAAATGGTTTCCAGAGGAAAGAAGATTGTATCGCTGATAATCAATGATAGTGCAACACAAGGTAATTTTAATTTACATACGTAATTAAATTTTGAGGTTATAATTTTGTTTCATTCAAAATAAAAGATTGTAATGTTGTTTAGACGTTAAGTTAATGCTTAGTTTATGTTTTTAGGGCAACATTCTTCTTCTGAAAGTGATAGCGAACCAGTTCAGCATCATACTATTGTAGCAGCTGATGTTCATCAAACGAACAACGATGGATTTTCCAGACGTCAATCAGGTATGTATTACTGTATAAGTCACATCCACAGCCAGAAGATGTCCACTGCTGGACGAAAGCCTCCCTCTTGAAGGGTAACTTTGCCATGATCCCCACGCTTGGCAGGCGGGTTGGGAATCGCAGAATGCTCGCCACTGTTAACCGAGAGGACGCTGCTGCCCGTCCTCCGGTGGTTTTGGATGCAGTTTTAGGTACCCAAATCCCTGTATAAGTGCATACCTATATTACGAAAATATAAATTATTCTCTCCTCAATTATGGTCACGCATACCTATTGTCACGTATTGGTAAGATAGACGAGCCGAGAGATTAGTTTTACTTCACCCACTGTGAGTGTATTTTTTATCTCCCAGTTAATAAAATATCTAGTTATTTATAATGCCTATTTTTTTTTTAGGTCGTCAATCAGTATCAAGACTTCCACAGAATGAATATATTATCAGTGACGAAATCGAAATGGAGATGGAAGGCTTATTTAATTTTGACGATGTATCTGATTACGAAGATCCTACCTATTTACCTCCCCTTCCCAAACAAGACATGAATCATAATGGTGACGTCTTAATTACTCTTCAAGATTTACTAGGAGAAGGTTTCCAGCCAAATAATGATGGAGTCAATGGTTCGTTAGACAAAAATTATATTCAATTACTACAGGAAGAAAATAAAAAACAAAAAGAGTCGTCAGAGATTGCTAATTCAATATTACAGGAAATTTTAATTAATATGTGGAAAAAAGTTAAACCTATGAAAAGGTGGAGAAAATCTAATCCTGAAAGTTGGGCAGTCAACGTAGCAAAAAAAAGAAGAGCTGAGGGTTTGCCCTATAAGTCTCGCTCTAAAGAGCGGCCAGCAAAGATCCCAAAGGACATAAACTGTTCTGATTGTAAGTACAAATGTTCTGATAACTTTGATAAAAACGCTAGAAACGAAATATGTCGACATTACTGGCAGCTTGATTTCGTCAATAGAAAAAATTTCATTCTTTCCCATTTAGAAGTACTCCGTCCTAAGAGAGTACTTGCTGTGAAAAATAAACGTGAAAGAGCTTACACAAAAAAATGCCACTTTACAATCAATGATACAAAAGTACAAGTATGTCAAAAGTTTTTTACGAAAACTCTTAACATAGGGCCATCTGTAATCTTTGACGCTGTAAAGAAACGAAATAGTATTGGTGCTTTTGGTGCAATTGACAGTAGAGGAAAACACGAGCCGGCTAACAAAACTAAACCAGAGATCTTGGAAGGAATACGTCGCCACATAGAATCATTCCCATGTATGGAATCTCACTATACAAGAAAAGATACTAACAGAAAGTATTTGAGCGCAGATCTTAATATAAGAAAAATGTACATATTGTACAAAGAGTTGTGCGAAGAAAAAAATCAAGAAGCAGCAGAAGAGCTCACTTATCGAAGAGTATTTGCTACGGAATACAATTTTAGTTTCTTTGTGCCGAAAAAAGATCAATGTACAATTTGTACAAATTATGAAAAGGCTGACGAAGATAAAAAAGAATTATTAGAAGAAAATTATAAAGAGCATTTACAGAGGAAAAATATTTGTAATGCGGAAAAGGAAAAAGACAAAGAAAGAGCTAACAAAGATCCTAAGTTTCTTTCCGTTTCATTTGATCTGCAGGCTGTACTTCAGATCCCTCAGTGCAAAGTAAGCCTGTTGTATTATTCTCGAAAGCTGTGCGTGTTTAATCTCACTGTTTATGAAGCAAGTCTGCCCAATAATGCATACTGTTTTCTCTGGTCCGAACTGAACGGCAAAAAAGGTAGCTGCGAAATTGGAACGATTTTATTACATTATTTAACTAAATGTATTCCAGCAAATGTAACTGAAATAAGCCTTTTTTCTGACACTTGCTCAGGTCAAAATAGAAACCAATATGTGGCAGCAATTCTTTTGTGGGCTGTTCAGAATATTGAACACTTACAGATTATAGAGCAAAAATTTTTAGAATCAGGACATACATACATGGAGGCCGATTCTATGCACAGTGCTATTGAATCACAAAAGAAAGAAACATCAGTATATTCAATGCAAGACTGGATTTCAATATGCGAACGTGCAAGGCGTAGGAAAATACATACTGTTCAACAGAAGAAGATAGTCAAGGAGCCATACAAAACAAAAGAGTTTAAATACCATGAGTTTTATGATCTAAAAGATCTGGCTTCTAAGATTATTCATAACAAAGATAAGGACCAGGAAGGAAATAAAGTACAGTGGCTTAAAATCAAACGACTAAGGTTTGTAAAGAAGGAGAAAAGAATTTACTTCAATTATGACATGAGTGAGACTTTTAATTACATTGACGTTACCGGTAAAGAAGGAAAAACTAGAGCTATACGAACAAGAAGAAAGGAACAAAATGAATTTCCAACTGAGTTAAAAAAAATGTATAAAGAATCATTACCTATATCCGAAGCAAAAAAACAGGATTTACTAAATTTGGTTAAAAAAAACATAATACCAGAAGAATTGGAGCCTTGGTATAAAAATCTGAAGACGGTTAGTGTTCCTGTCGAGGCTGAAGAGGAGAATGAGCTGAAGTCGTGCGAGGAAACTCCTTAATTCCTATATTCGTATTTTTTTTCTGCATAATATTTTCAAGTGCTATTTCTCTACAGAATTAAACTGTTTAAAGTTAAGAAAGCTTACAATAAATAAAATAAATATCGCGTATTTGTTTCTTTAATGCAGTAATTCCCACAACATTTACAGGTAAAAACAGATAACTGAGAAAAAACATATTCTACCGCCTTAAGTGGAATATTATTTCAATTTATTTTAACATCAACTTCTTTAATATGGGACAGTGAACTGTTCCTAATATAGTAGGTAAAGATTAACGTGTGTTTAAGAGATTTACAGCTTAGTTACGTATTTCAGGTAAAACAAAATAACTGCAATACCTTCACGCCAACTTTCGCCTTTTTAAAACTTTTTTTGACAATTATTGCATAAATTATTGTATCAAGACAGTTTTAGATAATGTATCTATGTACTAATAGTAAAAAAAAATGTAATTATGCTTCGTCATTGACATAATGATCGTCCAAAACTTTAAATCTATTTTTCTCAAAATAACAAAATCGCTACTTATCTGGTTCTCCCAGAATACCCTCGATATATATTATACCCGTGCGAAGCCGGAGCGGGCCGCTAGTTCTTAATATTTCATTCTTCTCCAAACATTGTCATTACCATCTGGTACATTTTTGTGTAAAATGGAAGGTAATGAATTGGAGAAAAGTTATTTTTAAGCGAGTGATCCTAAATTGTTTACGTTACGTGTGTACTAAAAATGTAAATAATATTATTTAGAACAGTAGAATTATAGTGATCAAAATTACGTAGTTATGAAACGTTAAAAAAAATCACTCACCTTAAAAATCAGTGGATGGCAATGACAGTGAATCTGTCACGCAAAAATTGCGAAAATTAATGCTAATTTGACGGTACACGCTCGAGGCCCACCTGATGTAAAGCGGTAACTTCTGCCTTTATCAGACGCATTTGTTCACAGGTAACGAACTGCACTCTGCCCATTACATTAAGATATGCAGTTTTCAAGTCTTATAGTCCTGTTCTTTCATTTACTGGCTCTCAAGGACTGCTGCTGTAACTTATTGTAAGATCCTTGCCAACAGATTTTCTACTTGAGGGTGGTACCTAACCAGGCAAGAAATCGCAAAATGCCCTTCCACTATGCGGTAAAGCTCAATGTGCGCGCGGCGTTCGGAATTGGACTGTGGACCTGCGGCAATGCAGTCCATAGCTATTACATTCGGCTATCAAAGCTTGTAGCAAGAGAAAGCTAAGATAATCAGAAAAGCAGGGAGAAGATCGAATATTTATATATTGCGTGATGTTAAGTATTTTGTTCTACAATACGAATTTTTTATACTACTGTCACTCTCTCGTAGGTGACAATAAATCATTTTTTTTAATTTCGTGTAGTTACAAATAATGTGGAGTTACTGAGAGACTAAATAAAAATATCCTTGTGGAATTCCAATGACTCCAGGAACGCCTAACTAATAAGAGTAGTTCGGGCACTTCGCAGCTGGGTTCACTATGAAGTCAGTACCTAGGCAAATAATTATGGGTTTATATATATATATATATATATATCTTAAATATATCTTAAAACAATTATGTATGTGTAACTAATTGGCTAACATTTCCTACTCCTTGTCTATTGAGAAATCAAGTCTTTTTATACCTGCCAGTACCAATGTAGGTTACAGGCTTGATTTCAAGCAGAATTGTTATGAGCAAGTACCTAGGTACCCTTAAATAGTCACTATTGCGATTTTTTTATTATCACCAATATTATAAACTAGCAAAAAGCTGAGCTTTGCGAGGGCTCGCGTTTATTTTACAACCGGATTTTAGTGATGTCATCTAGTATTGAGTAGATTAACTGCGATGTATTTAAGTATTGAGTTTAGTTCTGTTGGAGCACTGTTAACTCATTAGTTTTTTAACAGATGGCGTTATTAGTGCAATAACATTATAATCTCAAATAAATTGTTCATGTTAATATTTTTCATGGTTATAATATTTTTTTTAATAAACTTATATAACATCTAGATATGGCGTTAAATTACTATGTTAAATCACAAATCCATCATAGGCGTGATATTTTTCAGTAAAGGGACCCACAAAATGATTAAGTTGTGGGATATCTCTTCCCTCACCCTAATTATAACTTCTGGTTGATGTTGTAAGAGGTGACGAAGGTTGTCGCACTTGCATTGAGCAACATTATGAAAATTTATTTTATTTAATTACCTTGTAATTGGTTTTACTTTGCTTGCATTAATCATCGTGTAATATATATACACATAAAATGAAATTTTGAGAGTAGCTACCTGATAGATAGAGCAAGTTTTTAAAAGCCAAACGGTAATTTTTTAATGTGATTTTATTTTTTTAAGGGTTTTGAAGTTGTGAACATACTGGGTAATTTTACCTTTCTTGGCATTTTTTTTATTTTTATTCCATTCAAAGATCTAACGATAGTAAATGTTACCATACTGAATTGGCCTATCTATCATCTTAGAACACAAAAAAAACAAGCATCTACCGCAATAATCACGTCACCATATAATATATAAAAATCATCGTACTCGGCGATGCGTGAAAAATTAAAAAAAGTCATAACTACGGAAATACGAAAAATCGCGGGACGTAAATGGGGGTGATTCAGATAGCCCTCCGGGTCCTCTACCTCCCAGCTTCAGTATATCCTTTTTTCTTGGGTCATCTGGTATAGTTCGTAGTATATAATTGTATTTTGTTAATAAAGGCATACCGCCTGTAAAAAAATACACAAAAAAAACCATGATGTCCATATATAAGGGTATATTCCATTTGACGCTAATAACGTTATTTTCGATAATTTTGATCACAATCTGCGTCTATGGTTGTGATCACTGTGATCGTTTGTAACTTTTCTCCCTTGTTCCATTTAGGGTATACTCCATTTGACGCTAATAACGTTATTTTCGATAATTTTGATCACATACTGCGTCTATGGTTGTGATCACTGTGATCGTTTGTAACTGTTCTCCTCTGTTCCATTTAGGATAAGAACGCTAAGAATGCCACTAAAATTTGCCACTTCTGTCACTTTTGACATAAGATGTAGCGTTTATGGCGAAAATAACGCCAAGACTCATGTGGAACAACTTTTTGGGAGTGTGATCGTTTTTATAGCGTTTTTGGCGAATTTAACTTCAAATGGTCCGCAGTCCGCACCCTAACAAAACGCTGTCATTGCATTGTCATGTCGAGTGTCAAGTGTCAAGTCAAGCGAGAATTTTAAGAATTTAAGATGGCGAAATGCAGTTAACAAAATAATTGCGGATATTGAGAATTTTTGCTTTTCTGCTCTAATATCACTGTTAATGGCAAATATTTTGATTATTCAGACACAAATTTACTCCTCAATAAATGTTTAGTTCGAAAACCCAGTTGCAGAAACGAACGCCAGAAAATGGAACTGATCGAGAGAATTTCCTGTCGTTATTAGTGGATGAATTTTTGCAGTCTTCTACGTATGGTAAATGATCTTTGTTACATAGTATAAACAATGTTTAAGTAACTATAGACTATGTTGGGACATCCCAATAAGTCCAAGTATAGTCCAGTAACTTGTGTTCACCTTAACGCTATGAACACTTCTGATTTTGAGCGAGTAGTTTGTAACACATTAATTTTTAATTTTCAGATTCTAAATGTCAAGTGCTAGCTAATTTGGCTAATTTTGCGTATGACCCTATTAACTATGGCTACATCAGGGAAGTTGGAGTTTTGGATATATTCTTGCATGTGGTGAAGCAAGAAATTGATGAGAAACTAGTCAGATTTGCAATAGCAGGAATATGTAACCTATGCATTGGTAAGTATGTACTACCTAACTTTTCCCCATGCCCATCGTATATTATTATAACAGTAGAATTTCATTCATAAATGAACATTAACAACTCCACTCAATACGTAGCGGTTAAAAATAGTATCCATTTGATAAGAATTTAGTATGTAACTATGTAGCCGTAGATTAAACCCTTTACTCATAATCATTGTGTACCCGTGTGCAACATTCTATAGTAGCACAAGAGCTTTCTTTTGCACAGTATGTTATGAAATTGTTAATGTTATTCAATGAAAGTAAGGGGTTAAGTCATAAACATGTAAGAGTTACCACAATAATTTTCTGTAAGCATTTGAGTAGTTGTGGAGTCTCTGCCACTTCAGTGTAAATTGGAGCTAATTTGACAACTAGATAGGTTTATTCAAAATGAAAGCACAGAGAAGAACTTTGGTACATTGATCTGTATAAACATTAAGTCTGGAAGCTACTCCCCCTCAGCAGCAAAACAACCAATTTTTAAAGAATGCAAAAACAGCTCAAATATTGTATCAATTTGTTGATGGCAGAGTAGAAAAACTTGTATTTTCATGTATTTGCCTTAGGGATTTCGGAGGATAAAGACCTTAGCCTATCCAGAGCAGATTAAATTCTATACTAGAATTTGTATCCAAAGTGGCATTGATACAATCTTACCAAATTTGGTGTTGTAGCAGTGGAAAATGGGACTAAGTTTACCCCTTGAATGTAAGTCACAGGCACCTATGACTTAAGCCTCTTCCTGTGCAATGCTATGGACCTGACACCCGCACGGCGAATCCATGGATGCTAAGTAGTTCATCTCTAATGTAGATCTATTAGGCAATTATTTTTAATGTACTTCCTTGGTGAGCAAAATTTAAGAGGTACATTCCATTATACATATATTCATAGAATAATTTATTTATATATTGTTTTTTAAAAAGTCTAAATGTTACAATCACAATGATGGAATTGAATGTTATTAAAGTAATTATTATATCACTATAATTCAATTTTATTAATTTCAGATCCTGAAAATGTGCAGTATGTATTAAAAAATTCAGGAATAAAACCAATTATTGTTCTGCTGAGCTCAGACAATCGTGATATTATTGCAGACACAATCACAACTTTGTTATATCTACATAACAACGAGAATGTTACAGAAATAAACACAGCAGAAGTGTTAAAGTTAATAAAAGGGCTGGAAACATCAGATGATAAAAATTTAGCTAACTTAGCATCAATATACTTACAAGATGTGTGTAACACAAATTCTTCATCTTAAATAAAAGAAAACAATAAATATAACAATTCTAACAACATGAGCAAAATGTTATCAAATCGATTCCCTTACATAGTTGTCAATAATAAAAACTACCAAAAGATATGCAAGATACACACAACAACATTCAGCAACACAGCTTTCAAAGCTGGAGACAAAATAAGAATTCAAAAAACGCTGACTCAAAAGGACTTGGATGCATTCTCAAACCTGACAAGTGACCATAACTACTTGCATCAAAACAATGGGAACAAAAGGCCAATAGTACATGGTGCTTTACTAAATGGACTAGTTGCAGGCCTCATTGGTACCCATCTACCTGGTCCAGGTACTGTTCTTGTGTCTCAAACAATGAAATTTCCCAATAAATGTTTTGTTGGAGAAAAACTGACTATAAGTGTGGAACTGGTTGATGTAAGAAAAATACTCAAAGTGAAATTTTTCTGTATTGTTGAGGAGGAAAAGAAGGTTGTGTTTGAAGGTGAGGCTAAACTTGTTTTAGCTAAAGACTGTTAGGGTGTGTCGCCGTTCTTTAAAGTGGCATGGCATGATATCTATTCCACAGAATAGATGTAAAAGATCAAACAAACCATTAGGCATATTTATACAAAAAACACCAGCTACTGCCCATAAGTTTTGCCATTTGGTATTTAGTTATATCATGCTCCCCACTATTCACAAAATTTGAATAAAAGTCTGATGAAATGTAAAGGTGTTCCGACCACCATGATTGTTTTATAATTTTATTTATTTTATTTTTTAATATCATCTGGTTACTGTGGAGTTGCCACAATTTTGCCAATGTTGTGTGGTAGAAAACAAGCAAGGGAGATTGGTCAGTAGCAAGATTAGGTTTGTCAGATTCATTGTAAAAAATCTTGTCATTTCTATACATATACTCAGTATGTACATTATAATAATAACTTGCCACACCCAGGAGAATTAAAATCCCAAAATAATTTATTTGTAGGCTAAGCTTAAAATGCATAAGATCATTTTGAATATTTATTATAAACAAAACAATTGATGTTGATTAGCCTTTATTACTTAAAAAAGTATTATGTCACATTGTGCCAATAAAATGATATTTTAAAAATCTATATTTATGTAAACTTTGAAGTACAATTTAGTTTTAAATAAAATAGATTTATTGATATTATCTTGAAGTTAGTAAATAAAAATTCTATTTATCAAAGTAGGGCTGCTATCTTTTTAAATCTGTCCATACATAGTCCATTACTATACAATTCTATAGTCTAAAAATTAAGACTGATAGGCTATTGTGATATCTGTCGACACTTCTCTTTAATCACAGTCCACTTTGAATTATGTCACCACAATAGTCTTGCAAACTTATTATAGTTGTAAATCCTCGATAAGTATAATTTATTGTGTAAGTATATATGTATGTATGACCATATATTGTAATGAGTTTGGTGGCTAATTCTTACAATCAAAAGTCCAATACATTCACATTGAAAAAATCTTGATACCATACTAAAAAAGTGTATTTTTAGTTACTATATGATCAATTTGTTGTCTTGTTTGTATTAAAGCTAAGTTGTTATTGTCTTTTATTATTAAGTTAATTAAGGGCCTGTTTCAGAATGTTCGAGTAAGTTCCGGTTATACTACCCAGAACATAAAATAACTGAATGATAAAAATTACAGTTACAATGCAGCGCGTTTCAAGCTTTAACAAATGGATAGGCTAAATCGATGACTGTGAAACATGAAGATAGTGTTTCATTTATTAAATATGTTCTGGGTAGTATAACCGGAACTTACTCGAACATTCTGAAACAGGCCCTAAATGTCATGTTACATGTCACATTTTTTTCTGAAGTATGTTAACTTTTTAACATAAAGCACAGATGTAGGTTTTTATGTCACACTTTAATATTGTTCACAGTTCAATAAAAAAATTATAGGAGACAAGTTTCGATTATATTGTTGAATTTTTATAAGCTTTACAGTAGCATTGCGTAATTTATTGGATGTAGTAGAATATGATTATGTAGTGCTAGCAATTTTAAATATTATTAATTGTACTAGGATGCTAGAGCAGCTTTACAAGTGAAGGGTATATTGGTAGAATGATAGCTGTCAATAAAATATAAAATAAATAGTTAATAATGCCAACTTGTGGGGCAATGAGAAACCAATCAAAAATCTATGTACCTACTTGTAACATATAATAACATTTAAAATTGTGTTTTACCTATTATTTATTTTTATTGTATTAAATGTCAGGCATTAATACAATAAAATATAATTGTGCTGTTTAATTTATATAATATTAATTTTTACATGAGCATTTTACAAAAAAATATGGTTTCAAATTTAAATTTTTTGAACTTTCTTCTGATGACCATGGTCATTCTACCTTAAACCCTTCAAAATAATAATGAAATCATAATTATTTATATTGTTTTCGAGGCATAGAAATGCTGTACATTGCACATACAAATATAATCTGGTTTAATAAAGAACACTCACTCACTCTGTAGTATGCAAGTGAGATGTAATGATTAGCAGCGCCATCTTTGATTCGTTGACCGGGTTATAGCCAAACATACCCACACAACTCCTTTTAACACCACAGGAGCGATTGGTCCCTTTAACAATGATCTATTGGTCCTTTTAAGAATGATCTATTGGTCCTTTTATGAATGATCTATTGTTCTCATTATCTATGATGATAAATTAAGGTTATGTGAGGCACTGTCCATAAGAAAGTAGTTTAAAAGTAGACCTGCATAAATGTTTTGCCAGATGCAAGTAAAGTGATGTAATTTTGAAATTATTGGGATATTGTTTTCTATGATAATAATATTTTAATATAATAGAAAACTGGCAAACCAAGAGCATAGCATAGAGATAACCTAAAGAACATGCATGAAAAATGTAACAGAATTCCAACATTTGGTATTTTTATAATTGACGGAATTATGTTTGTATGGATGCGCTATACATGCAGTATCCTGAAGAAAGAAGGACTTTGAAGAGGCTGCTGTTTGTCAATGAAGCCGCCCACCTTACGTTTCATTCCTTATTATACATACACATGTATAGAAACATGTTATTATGTATGTGCTATTCATTACAATAAAAAGGTAGAGATGTTTCAGTCTAAAAATGCACGCCCCTCCACTAAACGTGATTATGTTAATGTGTGCGCGTGCAGTGATTTTACTGTGAAATTGGACACGTCCTCCGCACTTCGCACACACACCACGATAACTGAAAAACCAATGATATTGACGAGTTTGCGTGTATTGCGTCTATAGATACGCTATTTTACATGTATGGGTAATGACATTGGAGGGGCTTGCATTAGACTGAAAGATCTCTACTGAATGATGTATCTTTTGGCAATAAACTATTCCATCGACTTTTCACTTATTAGTATGATGGTTAGGTAGATGTATGTACTGGATTTGATCACGGTTGCAATGTACAGTTTTTCTTATTAATAGACTCAGTGAGGCTAGAAACTAAGTACCTATCTAGTGATAACTAGTAAAGAAAGAAGGTATTCTATAGTCATTGATATATTGTCAATTTTAGTATCATCTTAACAAATTCGGATTGTTTATTACATTTCTCTTACTTGTAAAACTTTTGTTTTTGTTACCGAGTCATTTAGATTTGTTTTGCATAATGGTATTTATAGATATATGCATGCGAACATGAATCAGAAGTAGAAAAACGTCTCCAGTTCAAAATAGTTATGATTATGAACTAGAACCATAAACGCATAGTTCAAACTATTATCTAATCTGTGTCTTAGGTGTTCTACTTCTACGACCCGCACAATGAATACATTACTCACCAATGGAACAACACTAGTATAAATGCATGGTACTAACTTATCTAATCAGTCTCGCAGGTGTTTTGTAATTTAATGCTTGATTGTATGCCTGTAGAACACCAAGATGATCGTGTTGGGTGTTCCACCACCGACAAATTAAAAAAATCTGAACTATGGGTCGTAGAACTACGTAGTGTTCTACGGGAGATTTTTTTCACTCGTGGAACACCCAGGTGTTCTACGAGGTATTTCACGGGCAAGTACCGGAAATGAAGGCTCGCAAAAGTCGTAACTCAATCACTCAAATGACATATATTTTCTTCAAACCCATGTCAGTCAATAGATAAACTTATCTTACCGGTACATACGGTCGGAGCCACGATTGTTAATGTCACGTTCCAGCGTGCGCTGTGGACCTTATTTTTACGTTGGTTTGATTGATTTTCGTACTGGCCAGCAGTTTGCGAACTCTTAAGGTCCGTGAACCGATACTACGAAAGGAGTTCTATGTACTCTCGGTACGCATATGAAAGGATAGGGAGAATAACCCATAGGCTTAGGATGTACAGCGAAAAAATCCTAAGTCTATGGAAAAACCGGAAATAATGTTATTTTCTATGAATAGTCTCTGCAATCAAAATGCTGTCCTTGAGAGCCAGTAATTCTAGGTTAGCCTGAACCACATCTTCGTCCATATCATCACTTACCATCAGGTGAGGAAGTGGTCAAAGGCTAACTTATATAGCATAAAAATCAATACACTTTTTAAGTTCTTACAACCCGAAATCATCTTTTCAGTACCATGCAAAAATACTTTTATCCTTCTGTTAGTGTGTTAAAAATATCGTTTAAGACTGTCTTAAGCTTTTCTTTGCCGGAAAATAGCTTTCCATGATTCTCGTTTTTCTGCTTCACGAACAAAATATATATAGGCGCCACGTCTGGGCTGTAAGGAGATAATTGATCTCTTGGAAATCGAACTCCTGAATAAGTAGCCTTGGCAACTCGCGCTGAACGGCGCGAACGTGAACCGGCGCCTTGTCATGTAGGAGCAAAACACCTGGAGTCAATTTTCCTCGGCTTTTTCATAAATTGCTTTTTTCAAATTACCTATAGCTGTTGCGGGTTATACTACGGCCTTTTATGCTATATGCAATAAGCAAAATATTTTTCGAGTTCCAAACCACTGGCCATGAGCTTTCCGACCGACTGCGTTACTTTGAACTTCTTCGGAGGTGCCGCACTTTTTTTGGCCCGATGCATTGACTCGAGTTGGCTTTCAGTGTCACGAACCCAGGTTTCATCTCCACTAACGATGCGATCGAATACTGTTAGGATTTTCATCATAAAGCTCCCAAAAACTATTTACAATATTCAATTCGTGCTTTGCATTTTAGTTGCTTGCAAAAACTTTTTACAATATTCAATGAGCATTCGTGGAACCCATCTTGCACTGACTTCAAACAGTGATTGAAGTATGATAACCTTATGTAGCTTGGTCATCTTTGCCAACGAATTGTTTTTTTTTCGATCAACTCCGTGTACAAATTTTCGACCTTCATGTTTTCTACCGTGGTGAAAGGTCCAACTGATCGGGGGTCATCTTCAATGGTTTCTCTGCTACCTACTTTAAAATTCACTTGACCGGATTAGGATGTAAATCCTTGTAAATGACCACCATTTCATCGTGGATGGTTTTAATAAATATCCTGAGCCATCACTGCTAAAAATTGGTCAACATTTTCGCGTCAGACATTTTGTTGCACCTGACACACGATTGTGATAAAACTAATGATGGTAAACCGACGAAGTTTTCTAACTGGATAATTTCTTACGAAAAATTACCCTCATTACTAACAAAAAAGTTCCAATACCGTTACTCCTTTGAACTGCCCTCGTGGTTGGTCTCATGACCCATCTCAGTTGCTAAACTGTCAAGACCAGGCACCATTTTAATACCGTCGCTAATAAAAAATCACATATTTTAACAAAATGTCAGTAATAAATACCTTTCAAGACTTGAAGCGCTCGTAGCGAAGTTTAATTAGCTGTTCTCAACCGATCAGCAAAGTTAAGCAACGTCGCGCGCGGTGATGAATGGATGGGTGACCGCTAGTGACATTACTACTGAGCGTTTCCGTGCTTCGGCACGTTAAGCCGTCGTCGGTCCCGGTTGTTGTCTTAGGATGGCAGTCGTTATAGCATGGTGGTAGGGCATTTTGCGAATGCCCGCCTGGCTAGCTCGACTTTTGTACGCATACCGGACAAATCTCTGTGATTTTTGGTATGCTTATTTTTGTTTTGTTTTTGTAAATGATTTAAATAAATAAATAAAAAAAAAAAAAAAAAAGCTACCACCCTCAAGTAGAAAATCTGTCGCCAAGCATCTAACGGTGTGCTCCGGCAGCTGTCCTTGAGAGCCAGTACTTCTAGGTTAGCATGAACAACATCTTCGACCACATCATCACTTACCATCAGGTGAGGTAGTGGTCAAAGGCTAATCTATCAAGCATAAAAAAAAATACCAGCATCTCAATATACGTTATTGAGAGCCTAATCTTGATACTGATTACCTCAACAATGATCAAATAAGTATTTAGTCTGGATTCCATGGATTAATCCGTGAAAAGCATTCCACATTCAAACTTATTCCAGGGTAATCGTTAAATTAACGAATGATTTGAAGTTAACCAGAGAGGGTGCAACCATAGAGAAATGACTAATTTCTCTATGGTGCAACTAAGGGTGAGTTGCACCAAAACTCTTGTTCAAGTGTTTGAAACGAATGCAAGTGTATTTTATCACATTTTTTCGCTGGATTTCTTACTAGCAGTACCTATTTACAGAACACCTTTAGAATGAGCCATAAATAATGAATATCTATGTTATTTTAGTAAATACCCTGTTCTGGGAGGAGGGCGTTGGCATGCCTTAACACAGGTTTGTCCTAGTTTGTGTGCCAATGATCTTCCTAGGAATATTAACTTTGTTATACTTACAATTTAATACCCAAATAATACTGTGTGTAAAGTTATACTAAGTTTGTGTAAAATAAAAATCATTTCATTTCATAATGAATATAGTAATGGAATCGGTACATGATGTAGGTACTATATTTGTACTAATTAAAGAAGTAACTGATGAGGATATCGCTATGAAAATTGAAAACAAACTATTCAAACAATTGGTAGGTAATTATAATTTTACGTATTAGGAATCTTACCTCCGCCGGTGCCTCTTATTATACCTATGGAGAATAGTTTGCCGGGCACACATGATATATGCACGTCACAAAAGGCGACGAAGGAACAATACCAGAGGATGGGCAGCAGCACCTATTCTCTGGTCTTACACACGTGAATGTCTCCAGCTTACTCAATTGAAATTTCTTAATTCTGAATATGTATCCCTAGATTTTTGTTATGTTATTGTGACGGAACAAGTCCGAGGCCTACCTGATGTTAAGAGGACTAACCTCTGCCTATAACAGACGCATTTCTTCAACGACGAATTGCACTGTGCCCGTCACACGACGGAGACGTAGGTACAGTTGTTAGGTCTCTTGTGCCTGAAATTTTACTGGCTCTCAAGGAGAGGAAAAAGAAGGTATATAATTAGATGAGGACATAAAGTCGAATTCGGCAACGGCCATCAATATACTTTTTTTAATGTTATTGTGACGGAACAAGCACGAGGCCCACCTGATGTTAAGTGGACTAACCTCTGCCTATACAGATGCATTTCATCACAAGTGTCACGAATTGCACTGCGCCCGTCACTTAATTTCTTCATTTCCGTTTCATTCCGGCATATCAGTAGTAGCATGCATGGCCGTAGATAATATGAACACAATTCCTAATACCACGCAAATCAACAAGCTATAAAAGTTATCTGCCCTTTTACATTCGTTCAGATAACAACTACTGCCATTTTATTCTGTGCTTCTGCTTCTTCTCGCCACATAGGTCTCATGTGTCTGTAATTTTACTGGCTCTCAAGGACTGCTGCCGGAACACACCGTTAGGTGCTTGGCGACAGATTTTCTACTTGAAGGTGGTCGCTAGTCAGGCGGGCATTTGCAAAATGCAGTGAAGCCCAAGCCCGCGGCGGGATTCGAACCATGGACCTGCTGCGTCTTTTAATAGAATTTTATCGACAAACATCTTACTGTGCAAAAACCAGACGGAGCATGCGTCATTGCAAAAATAAAAATATTTACAGCTTACTATGCCTTCGCAGTTGTTCTTAGACAAATCCAGATATAGCCTGTTCTGGTTTCCGACCACAACGTTACAATTACCAATAGAGAAGATAGTGGTCAAATACTTCGACATATTATCAAAGACTTAGTCCTTATCTTCGATCAGAAGAAATGTGCGAAGCATTCAAAGATAAGGATCAAATATCTGGGAATCAATGGACACTGTCACGTATCCGTAATTTATCTATTTCTTTAACGTGAACATTAACGTTTTTATTCAAGACCTAACTTGTTTTTCAACACGTACTGTAAAATAAAGTATGCAAATAGCTGTTTAAGCAGTTTTCGTATCAATCGTAAGTAGTTTATATAGTGTTGGGTCAAGTTCAGTAGGATAGTTTTGATTTGGTTTCTGAACGTGAAAGTGTAATACGTATACTTTGGTTTTGGATTTGTATTTATTCAGAAGCACGCTTTTGTTTGGTAAGTGCCTGTGTATTTTTCATGAATTCTTTTGATCGTCCATGTTTTGTTCCAGCCAGCTACGACTTTCTACAAACTAACTTAAAATGAGGGACCCTTGGGCTCGTATTAATAAATGCATATATAAGTCGAGATGTTCCATACATTCAAGGTTTTTTTTTTATGCCTGATAGATTAGCCTTTGACCACTATCTCACCTGATGGTAAGTGATGATGTGGTCGAAGATGTTGTTCAGGCTAACCTAGAAGTACTGGCTCTCAAGGACAACTGCCGGAACACACCGTTAGGTGCTTGGCGACAGATTTTCTACTTGAGGGTGGTAGCTTGCCAGGCAGACATTCGCAAAATGCCCTACCACCATGCTATAACGCCATCCTAGGACAACAACCGGGACCGACGCCTTAACGAGCCCTTCGAAGCACGGAAACGCTCAGTAGTAATGACACTACCGGTCACGCATTCGACTCATGACCGCGCGCGACGTTGCTTAACTTTGCTGATCGGTTGAGAACAGCTAAGTAAACTTCGCTACGAGCGCTTCGACAAATTTCGGTTAAAACTGCATCTTAAGATCAATCTCAATTTTCAGATACATTTATTATTCCGGGCCTTAGACCCCTTCAGTTTGTCTTGCTTGGCATGGATACGATTCCTGTACTTGGGTAGTTATTCAATTGTCTGCCTCGTGCATTATTATGAGTTACTTAGCTAGCTTAGTTTAGCATTGGATACGCACGGGAATTTAACAAAAATAAAATATTTTGGAAAATATTCTATAGCCTATGTTCATCGGGGATAATGAAGGTTTCAAATGGTAGGGAATTTTTCAAATCGATCTAGTTGTTTTTAAGTTTATTCGTTACATATAAAATACAAATCTTTCCTCTTTATAATAATCGCGTAGATGTAGATTGTGCTAACTTAGGTAAATGGCTAAATTTGACTCGCACAACAATTTAACATTCAACTAAATAATTAAAAAATCCCTTTACTTATATGTGAAAATTATAACATATTTAATGTAGTGTCTAGGTATACTGTACTGACAGCCGGATCGTCCACTGCTGAACACAGCCCCCTATTAAGGGGGTATTTGCCATAATCCCCACGCTTGGCAGGCGGCTTGGGGATCGCAGTGTAAGATAGTAGTTCTTTAGAAGGCGCTGCTGCCCACCTTCCAGTATAATTATTCCCTTAGTCGCCTTTTACGACACCCACGGGATGATATGGGGAGGTGTAATTCTTAACCCGGCACCCCACGGGAAAGTCTAGGTATATACCTACCAATTTTACTTATGGTATAGATAGAGAATCTGGCGTAAGAAAAGAGTGCAAACGTTCTAACTAATAATACTTACATTATAATTATATTTTCCACAAGGTAAGGTTATTTTCTCAAGATGCGTGCTACAGAGTTCTACATATTGGTAGCCATTGGTCTGTTGCTGGTGTCATCTATTGAAGGCAGGAGGAAGCTGAAGAGAGAGGAGAACTACGAATCTGCAGAAGTGCTCGATCCGGATGCTGATTATGAAGATGTAAGGTTGAACTCAGATTATTTTTACGTATAGCACACAGCGGTGCAATAATATAAAGGCAGGGAGGGCTGGGGGTGGCCATACCCAAATATAATGTAGCCCTATGTTACTCGGGGATAGTGTAGCTTCCCAACAGTTAAAGAATTTTTCAAATCGGTATCAGTATCAGTAGTTATGGAGTCTATTATATGCAAACAAACAAACAATCAAATCTTACCTCTTTATAATTATTTACATATATAAATAAATTAATACTTAAACATACTACACATATAACATAATACAACATGTGTGATGTGTGTATTATTAACTTATAGTATTTTTATGTATTGTGACGGAACACGCACGAGGCCCAACGGATGTTAAGCGGTAACCTCTGCATATACTCGTAACAAATGTATTTTGTCACAGGTGACAAACTGTACTGCGCTATTCACCCTGAGACATACAGTTGTTAAGTCTCATATGCCTCTTCTGGCTCTCAAGGACTGCTGCCGGAACACACTGTTAGGTGCTTGGCGACAGATTTTCGAAATAAGGTTGCCAGATCAGTATACGCAAAATGTCCTTCCACCATGCGGTGAAGCTCAAGCCAGCGGGATGGACCTGCTACACGGCAGTCCATAGCTATTACTATTCGGTTACTGCTTTAAAATTATTCTCTGGGTAGGTAAAATGTACTTACTACGATTAATCTTAAATTGAAAGCACTAACTGCCGAAAAACTTTAGATTTTAGACAAATAGGTACATTAACAAACAAAGTTTTCTTCTCGAAGAAATATCGGTCTCCATTCTATCACACATTTCTATGTTGGCAAAAAGAGCAAGTCATAATTTATGGAAGTCATCGTGCTGATAATCTTCTTCATTTTAATAAATAATACGGGATAACTCACGTGAATAAGTCAGATAGCTCCGACTACAGTTTCAAACACATTCGGTGGTTTTCTTCGAGGAGAGCTTGGGACGCCCGCGTTGACGTCTCGCTTAGGCACAGTGCTTATTGTGCTCTTCCCGTATTATTTACTAAAATGAGTGAAAAACACGTCAGTTTTCATATAAAATCTTCATCTTTATTATTTATTTCACAGGTAGATCCATGTCAATGTGGTGTGTTCATGTCTCAGCAAGTCGGCGCCAGGCTGGGCCGCAGAAGCAGACCTCGTAATCCACCGCAAGGGGAGCCAGTTGTTACCTACGACACTGATGAACCGAGTCTACCCTGCGGCAGTGGAGGCAACAAGCACTGCATCAGCAAGTGCCTTGACGTGGTAAGTCTTTTCAAAGTTTACCGACCCTTAGAGTAAAATGTTACCTAGACTGAAATATGTACTTATCTCTATACTACTGAGTACAATACAAATATAACCTTTATAGCTTTATGTGGGCTGGTTATATTATGTATGTCTTTTTTTACGATCATCCCATGGGATGTGATGAGATACGGAATTAACAGTAGTTTAATTTTGCCGGGAACTATAATCAAACACTAATCAGACAACCCTTTTGACTTTTCACTGCTTTCTGATGTTTGTTTTATTTCTCATTTATCTTTCGTAGTTGTTTGCTAGTACATTTTATTGTGAATAAGGTTTATAAATGGCAGCCTTTATATCCAGCACAATGTTGATCATAAATTGCGTAAATATGTGAGTATAAAACGCTTGCTGATGGCTCGGTGAACATTCTTGTACAAGTGCCTGTTTAAAAACGAACTGCAATACTCTAATAGGTTATATTATTTCGATTTATTTTTTACATAAGTAGGTACACATACAAAGATGACAACAGAGTTCAAAATTATAAATTTAATAATATGAATACGCCAGCTTAAATAGTGAGCACACCGCGGCTCAAGGGGTGGATGGACGCGGGTTCGAATCCCGCACATGACTTAAATTTTTCCTATCGTATATTTGTGATTTTGTGATGAAATCCGCATAGCAGGCGTTATTGCAAACCTAACAATATTAAAATTGATCGCTTTCTTTCTACTTTTAAGATTAGTGTGCATATACAGCGCTTTCCTTACAAAGATTGTTTCGTCATATTTTAATTACCAAGTGTGCAGTTCAAATTCGGTGAAATTGCATGTTCTTACGCCTAATATCTGGTTCTGGTTTGCCAGTTTTCCGTTTTGTTATTAATTTTATATCTAAATGTTAAAATAAGAATTCACATACGATACAAAACGACTTTTCCATATCATTTTGAAAATACACAATTTTACTGAATACTGGCAAACTAGAAGCATAGATGCAGGCAAAATATCACTGAGTATTATTATTAGTATTATCGTATTTAAAATATGTCCAAACAGCGTTTGCACGGAAAGCGCTGCGTGCACACTTCCCTTAAGGTGAAGTGGGTGTCAAAAAGGCAAATTTTGAACATATTTTTAAGAAAGAGTGTATGCATTACAGATATGTATAAATATAAAGTATTTTAGAGAATATGACAAACACTATGCTGAAATCTCGAATCCATATATTTTTCTCGATAGAAAGAAATCGGCAACGCATTGGTAGCGCCCCTGCAAATGTCAATAAGGCGACGGTAACTGCTTACCATCAAGTGGGACGTCTGGTTATTTGCCACTCCATAAAAAAAAAACATGGATACAGCTATAAAATTTCGCTTAATTAAGTTTTGTATCTATTTAGTAAATGGTTACAATACAAATTTTATTTCTTATTATTACGTAGCAACCATGTGTTACAGTCCTAACGTATATTTCCGTTTTTTAAAAGCTCATTTTTAAATTAATTTATTTAATAAGATCGCTTTTGTTATTGAATTATTGTGTAGTTCCATTTCGCTCACTCTCATTCCAAACGAGGTCTCTCCTCCTTGCGCCCTCAGTCTGACCTTTATCAAAGACCAATATTTTTCCCCAGATACTCAAATACCTTCCGAAAGCCGGGCCCGTGATTTGCGGCGCTGTGGAAAGAGATGTGCATCGTGAGAAGGCCTTCCTATTTATCAAGAATTGCGGCGGCGAATGGACGCCAACAAGCTTCTCTGCTGGCAAGGAGTTCTGCTGTACCGACGGACAACACCACAAGTGTTAATTTCGTCACACCAGCCTATGACGCTCCCTCCTTGTTAAGACTCAGTCCAGACCTTCACAGCGATGTCAGCGATATATCACTATCATAGAGCAATGAACTCATTAGTGAAGCATATGTTGTGTAGGTTCCACATCACATTATGTTAGTTAGAAGTAAGAAGAATATGATATGATGTAAGTTAATAAAATATTCGTATTGATTAATAAACAATGAGAATTTTGTGATTGATTTTAATTCATTTATGTTATTTTTTTTTTTTTTTTTTATGTTATTGTGACGGAACAAGCTCGAGGCCCACCTGATGTTAAGTGGACTAACCTCTGCCTATAACAGTTGCAATTCATCACAAAACACGAATTGCACTGCGCCCGTCACATTGAGACATAGTTGTTAAGTCTCATTGTGCCTGTAATTTCACTGGCTCTCAAGGACTGCTGCCGGAACACACCGTTAGGTGCTTGGCGACAGATTTTCTACTTGAGGGTGGTCGCTAGCCAGGCGGGCATTCGCAAAATGTCCTTCCACCATGCGATGAAGCTCAAGCTCTGGGCGGGATTCGAACCATGGACCTGCTGCGCGGCAGTCCATAGCCAATGCCACTGAGCCATCACTGCTTCAAGAAAGATGTTACTTATCTTACGTATTAGGTAGGTATAGGAATACATTACTCACTTATTTTTCTACGAGTAATGCACGTGTCTCACGGCTATGCCACACGGAGGGGAAGGACATTAAATATTGAAGATAGGAAATTTTACTGACAGGAAACTACATTTTATTAAAAAATAAATAAACTACATTCACAGCTTTATTTGAAATTGCGTGCTTCATAAGGGATTATAATATGAAGATAAAATCTTTATTTTATGTTAATGGTCGAAAAGGGGTAATCATAAGGATTATTCTGAGAGCCAGTAATTCTAGGTTAGCCTGAACAACATCTTCGACCACATCATCACTTACCATCAGGTGAGATAGTGGTCAAAGGCTAGTCTATCAAGTATAAAAAAAACATTGCATCTTAAAAAAAGAGGAGAACATGAAATTTTACATTTTGTTTATGAAAATTGCGATTAACTACAAATTACAAACAATTTGATTTATCAAATGCTCAAAATGTAATTCTGTAGCATTTATGTTCTCACTCTTCGCTCCCTATTGATTTACTTATCTTTACGTGTCCCATATTTGAATTATCAGGGCAAGTCAGAAAACAGCATTAATTTTACTGCACAAGCATTTAAATAAAATATATTTTTTTAAATAACTTCTTGTTATTAAGATCCTATGTTATTTAGGAAGAAATAAACCTTATGATAAACCCTTTCATAAAATACATGTGCAAATTTTCTACTTTTCGTGGGGGTTTGGTTGCAGTTTGAGGAAGAAGATATTTAATAAATCTTTGAATGCAGAGTGCATCTACAGATTTATTAAATATAGCTGATCGCTATATTAAAAAAAAAAAAAGAAATTAAGTCTTGTTTCAAAGGAATTTCGTTTAATTTCATACCTATCTTCAATTTCACTTTGAAAATACTATACACCTATCTTCAATGTTTAAATTAATTACCCTCCGTGTGGCATAACCGGCGGACGCCCTGTTTATATTAAGGAGCTTTTTATTTATATTTTTCTTTGAATTTTCTAAGTATACTGGTTCACTTTATAGATACCTGATACACATGCATATTTAGATTGTTTATAATTTAGAACCTACAATGACCTGTATGTTACAGATGATCCGATTGATATACCTATGCCTTTTACAATAGCAGATCGTTAATGTTTACACTTTAGAACATATCTTGCCCGGAACGGAGCCTTCAATCATTCACTACTTACTGCTTGGTGGCTGAATTAATGGATAAGGCCTACCCATTCAGACGTTTACCACAATAGGAATCCTACCCGTATTCTGATAGTTATTTTGACATGTCCAAGGTTGACTTTGAACGAAGAAGTTGATCGGTATAAGTATTAGCAAATTTATGTTGTATTAATTACAACATACATTTGCCGATGTAAAAAACATAAGTAATGTATTGGTTACTAGATTTCCGGCCGCGGCTCTGTGTTAATAATATCTATCGGTTCAGTTATCTTTAATTATTTTTACCAAATTAGATGTACCAGTTTGTTTTCAAAACAAAATGACTTTTCGAATATTCACATCTTAAATCTTAATATCGATATCGATAGTGATGTTCTAAGTCTTAAGCCAATATTTAACCGTAAACGTCCGCAGTCCGTTATCAGTTCGCAAAATCGCAATCCTGTCGCACACATGGGCGCCGGAGCATGGGCCTGGGTGCGACTGCGCCGAGCTGGGAGTGCCTTATCCGCTGACCCGGTTTCACTTGATTAAGACGGCAGCGTCAATGAAGCCCCCTTATCAAGGACTAGTGGTACTCACATGGGGTACTTGAGTACGTAGACGAGTCGGTGCGGGTGCAGGGAGGGGAAGGGCGCGCGGGGGCCGGCGTGACCCGGATCGCTAGGGTGAACAACCCCGCCACGTGCCACTTTCTAAAAAGAAACGCGCGTCGCCCGCGCATCCTTGCGTGGACGCTGGATGGATCACTTCTATGAGATTACGTTTGGCACCTAGTAACTGGCTGGAAATAGATCCTGCCTGACTTGTCGTAATTATACATACACGTGTTTTAATTAGAAGCAAATCATGTGATAAAAGTTATTTACATACTTACCTAGGCTAGTGACTAGTTAGTCAGCGTTTAGTCAACACGGTTGTCAGATATGTAACTTAATTAGGTAGTTAGGATCTTGTGTATATAGAAAACTATTCGTTACGTGTGATGTTATATTATTTACCTACCTTTCTTTGGAAAAATAACTAAAGAAGGTTGGACTCTCTACTCCTGGAGGTCACCCATACATACCTGCTTAAATAGTTATTTTCAATGTGTTCTATTTAGTACATCAACTGTACCAAAATACGGTTAGGTATCTATATAGAAGTAATTAACAATTACTTATCCGATATTTTTAATAGTAAGAGTTGTAAGTATATCGCCTATTACATTTTTCACACACATAATGATAAGCAAAACATCATCTGACCTACTTTCGTCCTGCATCTACGTTGAAGAATTTATTGCTGCTACTTCTCTCCAACTAACTAACGCCTATTGTTGTAAAAGTTTAGTGTGTGTGTGTGTTAGTTTGTTACCGAGAGATTGAAAGGATGTCCATGAAATTTTTTGCGTATCTTCATTAGATTATATAAAACACAGTAAAGTAATCATTTATTTGAAAGATAGAGACAACATAGATAGAGTATCTACCTACACAGAAATTAATCAAAATTAAATTTTAAAATAAATCAATATATGTATTATTTTAAAATAAAGCTATATATCAACAAAGGACCGTTTAATAAGTAGGTCCCAGAGGGTGGGACAATCTCAAGGAGACGGAAGCTTGTGAAGCTAAAATAGGTTTACAAAGCGGTTCATTGAAAACGAGGGCGATAGATATTCTTTACAAGAGCAGCCAATATCGATTCACGCTCTGGAGCTACACAATTGCAAATATTTTTTGGGATCCGAGCCAGGCTGACTAACGTAGGTAATAGTATTTACAGCAGACAGGTTTTTATGGGGTAACCTTGGACCACTATCTCAACTGCAAGATATGATGGCGCGGAGAATGGTGAACAGGCCTAATCTAGTATCAAAACAAGCTGTTGAGGATAGCTACAAGAACACTAGTCTTCTTCCCCAATGGGGAGTAATAGAGGTGACAAAGGGTATAAAATACCAGGTAATGTGGCCATCAGCGCCTTCTTAAGATCTGCCACCTTACACTGCGATTCCTAAGACGCCTGTAAAGCATGGGGATTATGGCATTTATAATGATGTTCTTCTAATGTGGACGAATTTGCTCAATGT
The DNA here is from genome assembly GCA_963890685.1 of Plagodis pulveraria. Taxonomy (NCBI): domain Eukaryota; kingdom Metazoa; phylum Arthropoda; class Insecta; order Lepidoptera; family Geometridae; genus Plagodis; species Plagodis pulveraria. Next base: position 12,991,784 of record OY982950.1, read on the forward strand.
CTATAGATGTGACCATATTGGACGATACAGGTTTTATTGTATTATTGACCTGTTGGGATCCACAGTGGGCGATATTGATTATTTCTATTGTTATAATTTTCTACGAAGCGCGCGTTAATTCATAGTGGGCACTACTTTAGAACTGCAACTCCACACTTTAAAACTCCTTACATATTACTAGAGATTCTGTCATCTGTGGTACAGATCACACTGCCTGTAGATAGGTACCTAAGATATACGTGCATACTTACCTTATCATTTAATCGTTGTTCAGGGAAGCGTAACGAGAACTAAGTATCAATTCGATCATACTATCAGTCAGATGCATCCCAATTTTTTTTTTGATTATGGTAACTTTTATACTATAGATAGGTACTGATATTGACGGGCCAATTATAGTTATGTGTATATTGGACGATACAGGATTCACTGGATTATTATTTCAAAGTGGGCACTACTTTAAAACTGCAACTCACAGTTTAAAGCCCCTAACATATTACCACAGATTACTGCCTGTTATACCTGCTTATGATATGTGTTGAGTGCGCATAACTACCTTATCATTTGGTCACTGTTCACGGAAGCGTACCTAACGAGAGCTCACTACCAATGCACTCACTACCAAAATATCAGTCAGATGCATCCCAAATAGTTTTTTTTTTATAATAACTTGTATAGGTAGGTACTTACTGATACGGATAGACCAAGACAGGACACCATCTGTGAGCTCCTATAGATAGATAGGACTGGGGTCGTATAGATTTGTGCAATAGTACGAAAACGTATTTTATTCGAGGTTATTGGCGTTTGTAACACTTATTTTTTTTATAAATATTTAAATCAGCGAAACTGGCCTCCCTGGGTATTAAAATCCGTGTTTATTCGAATCAGTGAGCGGAACAAATCTACCTGCACCGAAAACTGTTACCATATTTTTAACAAAAACTGACTAACGTACCCTACTTTTGTTTTCTGCTATAGATTCATCCAACGGAATTGGTCGAATAAAAATTGAGTATTGTGTATTGTATGTCCAATCCAGAACAGAAGGAACGATGTAGATACTTACCTAGTATAATCAAAAACCGTACCGCCGCGCCGTCGTTTTGTAAATGAGTGGCATCAAAAATACACACACTTACGAATTTATTACATTACTGTGAAGGTTGAATTGAAGTGGCATGAGCATCATGTCTACCATGACATCCTGCCGAGGGTTGTCCAGGGAGATGATATTGTATTTTCCTGCATAAAATATCCTAAACAGCCTGGAGTGCCGGAATCTGCACAGTGGACAGCAATAGTCTTGCACGCTATAAAGTATGTACATGAAAAAAAATACCTGCGTAAATTAAGTGATTGATTATGATTATTACATCTCTGCTTGCCCATTCGGGGATACCTAATATGAAATTGAATAACAAATATCTCGGCTGGAGAAAGTAATTTAGAGCACATAGCACAGAACATTTGTGGGTGCCGGCGGTTGGTCTTGTTATGGGCAGGGTTGATACATTAGACCTGTTCGGTTCGCCACTATAACATCAAAACAGTTAGACGCACATGTAAGCACATCACTGTTCAGTTATAATCAAATCTGACTGAACGTGGGCTTCTCCTATTACATCATTCTCCTATGAAATCGTTTTCTCCTATTACATGCCGATGTGTAGTGATGTTCCGGTGCTCCCTACACTGTTCAAGCTAAGCTATGATAATACAAAGAGCGGGGAGTAACTGTCCTGATCTAAGTCTTATCTATCACCCAGTACTTGGCATAATGCTTATATTATCATTCCTGATCGATAACAGACAAGGGGCATTTCAAGACTCAAGCCTGCGTTCCCCGAATCGAAGTGGACATGACCCCTGCCCAGGCGCAGCGGCTGCGGCACGTACCGTATGGGAACTATTAATTATTCTATGGTTTTGTCGCGTTATTGTAATGCATTGCGCAACCCAGCCCGATGCCCTCTTCACCCCCCTTCCCTGCATCGTACCACTAGTGCTGCCACATTTTTGTATCTCCCTCCCTACGGATACAAAAGTATTCTAAAGCCTATACTATATTCTATTTCATTCTAACATGCTTCAACATAGATACCAACGGAATGTGAATCAAGATTATTGCTAATGCTCATTTACAGATGACACAATTACAGAAGGTAATATATATTCTATTGATACTACACACAAGGTAGGATAAAATAAAAGTCCTTTTTATATTCTGTGATAAAGGTCAGTCTGAAAATATTTTTATAAGAAATTAGGTAGGCATATAAATGGGACTGAATTGATTTAGGTACTGTCTGTAGAGTTTACATCATTTGCTCGACCATCATTGCATCCCTAGGAAACTGAGTAAGACGCCTGCCAAGCATGGTAATTACAGCCCCGGATAGTTGTTATGGAAATACATTTTTTCAATGCCTCCCAGGCAAACTTTACTATTCAAGGAGAAAATCTGTCACCATGCAGCTAACGGTGTGTTCAGGCAGCTGGCCTTTAGAGCCTGCACGCCATTCTAGGATAAGATTCCTTACCACCTTCGATCACAAATCGTCACTTCGCCATATAAGTAACGTGTATATATCATAGGCTAGTCAATTTAAGATAAAAAGGTACCTATCGTAGATTTTTCAAGCTTTGTAGCATCTAGAGCCTTTCAAATTTCCAACATCACTAAGGAAAATCGTACCTGGCAATACTAAGTACCGCTGCCCCAAGACCACTGCCCTCGGAATCAGGGTACTAACTTACAAGCGCCTTATGAATGCGTACTTTATGGTATGTGAGTACAATCGGATGAACTCACCCTTATTTGCATATACATTGGTGTTGCTATTATAAACGATGTCATATTACACTACCGAGTATATTAAAATAATTAGCGATTGTTACTTCTGCGATCGGTGGTTATGGATCTAATTAATGGGAGATTGTGGTGTCTGGCAACTAAAGAATTATATAACTTATGCTTTCGTGTAAGCATAAAAGCTTTACGATCGGAAAATTGGAAAATTATTATCTAAGGGAAAGATAAAATGGTCAGCTTGCAGTTACATTTTAATACAGAAGTGAGAGTGTTCACCTGGTCACTGTTATAATAAATAACATTGCTAAATTTAAACATTACGTACCAATATTATTTTTGTATTTAAGTATAACTAGGAATACAAAATTAAATATAAAAACGCAGCCATCCAAAATGGGAATAAACATTTTTTTTTGTCTATTTTCGATTTAGACAGCGCCCGAGTTTACGATTTGTCGAGATATGAATAACTCCAAGTAACCGAGGTTATTCTGTCCACATTTTTAGGACTATGTCAGTAGAACATATAATAATACTACTACTACTAATAATACTACGTATTATATTATATTATAATACGTAGTATTATTATATGTTCTATGACTATGTTTGGATGCTCATAATTGATTTCGTGAATGGACACAAAAAATATTTATCTAAATTAAATTGTCAACATTTTTCTATCGAACTAAAACGAAACTATCGAATTTGAAGCAGTGATGGCTCAGTGGCATTGACCATGGACTACTGTGCCGCAGGTCCATGGTTCGAATCCCGCCGCGGACTTGAGCTTCACCGCATGGTGGAAGGGCATTTTGCGAATGCCCGCCTGCAGAAAATCTGTCGCCAAGCACCTAACGGTGTGTTCCGGCAGCAGTCCTTGAGAGCCAGTGAAATTACAGGCACATGAGACTTAACAACTATGTCTCAAGGCGACGGGCGCAGCAATTCGTGACTTGTGACAAAATGCATCTGTTATAGGCAGAGGTTAGTCCGCTTAACATCAGGTGGGCCTCGTGCTTGTACCGTCACAATAACATAAAAAAAAAGATCTTTGAAATCTTTTTATCAGCATATTATGCCCTATCCGACCGCGGCTCCGCCCGCGGGTATATCGGTTATCGCGCAAAACCATTAACATCTTTTTGCACAGTTAGATAAAAACTATCCTATGTCCTTCCCCGTGTCTCAAACCATTTCCATACCAAATTTCATCCTAATCGGTTTCAGAGCCTATTCAATGCAAACAAAACAAACAATCAAATCTTTCCGCTTTATTATATTAGTTTAGATTATCTGGAAACATTATGGTGTTGTATACTAAGGGGCGAAAGTACTTAAAGACTTCTTGGATCTGTCAATTTAATGCAATTTACAAATGAGATTCTTATTTGAATTACCTACACATACCATGCAGTTGTCCAGAAAATTTGTTATAAAAAAATTGGCTAGTGAAGTTATATTTATGTTGTAAAACTAATAATATCTGTTGAGAAAATACATGTTCCGTTCAATTTTCAATTATAGTAAAGAAAGTTTATTACGATTTCTAACCTATAAATTTAAAGAACTTTAATAACAGTAAACAGTTGAGTGTGGGGTATAATGTAACGTGCTATAGTGTTGCGCTTTAATATTTTTTTTCGTGTATTTTTAGATTATTACATCAGAAATGGTAGGTACAGAATCGAAAAAATTAGCAAAAACAATATTTTACCTCAGTTACTTGACCTTATATATAGATTTTGTATGCCTTACTATAAAGTTTTGTATTTGAGATATATCCCGTAACTGATAGGCATGGTGTATATCTGATTACTTTGAGGGCTTTCCTTAGGCGTTCCTTGAGGCGTTTATTTTTAAAAGTACCTTTGCATAAAATGTATAGGTCACCCCACTTGCAAGGGCAAGTAATAAGCATTTTGAAATAAATGGATCCAAATGAAAAATAAATTTAATTAATTTTCTTTTTAAATAATCGGTTAACAGAGTATCATTTATAGGACTGTTTTGCGGTTTGCCCTTTGCTTATGGAACCCTAAAAAAATAACTAATAAGTTTATAGGTATATTTAATAAGTTAATAGGTATTTATATTGAAATCGTACTCGGAGTTCAAAAATACTTCTGACTAAAGATATACTTAAGTACTTTGCAATTCAAGTTACCTACTCCTTAAATTCCCCGTGGAGTGCCGGGTCAACCCCTATTTCTACCTGTAAGTGTCGTAAAAGGCGACAACAGGTAAAATACCGGCAGGTTGGCAGCAGTGCCTTCTAAGGAACCGATATCTTAAGCTGCGATCCCCAAGACGCCTGCCAAGCGTGGGGATTATAGCAAACCCCCCTTAAATAGGGAAGGCTGTGTTCATCAGTGGACAATCCGGCTGATACAGTACAGTACTCCTTAAATAGCTGTATGACAGTATTTGTGATAATTTAATAGAACACTAAACACGACCATTGAAAATCAAGCTTTATATATAAAACACGAATAATCCATAAATGATATCTAGTGTTTTTATAACGAAAATATAAAAACACTAGAACGTGAAACGAACGAAAAATACACATAAAAATATATTTTTTATGTGTATATTTTACGTGACGACCCAAGAACCTCTACCAGACCAAAACAATTGCAAACTGAATAAGACAGCCTCTTCTACCTATACTTACAGTACACTGAATACAGTGTACTAACATATCTTCTGGTTGTTACTTTATTGTAATTGGTAACCTCGATGGTAGCTTAAAATACATATAATTACTTTATAATAATTTCCAAGACTTCGTTAACTTCCTTTCGTGCAGTGGCTCGGACAAAGAACGGTATTTTGTACGGAAACATGACACTCCAAGCATGTACCTGCGCTTCTACAATAATGACGTTCTTAGTTCGACGGAAAACTATAAAATGCATACATGGATGTTTTCCAGCGGAGGAGGGGGCAGAGCGGGCCGCGGGGGGTGGTCGCAGGGGCCGTCGACACACTTTCTGAAGGGCTCTAAAACTCCGGCTTTTGTGGCCACCTTTATGGCCATCTATTCGTAGACCTTTTGATTTATCACGAACAGTTAGATAGAGCTTGAAAAGTTTTTATGTTTCGAAAGCTGTGTGGGTAGTGTAACGATTCCTTGTTTTGAAATAGTGTCTTATAGAGTACTTACTCACCATGGGTTCCCATAGCTATAACAACCATATCATATTATACAAACCTTGTCTACTATAAACCTACTATCCTTTTGCGAAACTGTCATTATGCGTTTCTGACAAGGGAAGGACAACCCAGTTCCAAACTATTTCTAAAAAATTCCTAACATCTATATTAATATTCCGGCATTAAGCGTATACGACATTTTCCGCCTTGTTAACACTTCAATTAACCATATTAATAGCCTTTTTAATACGTAAAATAACTCTAACCTCGATCTTTGTAACCAAAATGGATTGAAAATGTTTGGTGAAATTCCTATGATAAACTCAAACAAGGTGTACCTAGGTAATCGGTCGTCAAATGACTGCTTCCTGTGTGGTAAGGACTCCAGCTGGACGAGTGGCTGCGGTTAATAAACAGCACTGAATGCATTTGCAAGCGATAACGAGGTTGGCTTGCCAGCAAGGTCACTTTTGCCTGGCACTCGGCCATCCTAATCGCAGACCCACTTTGGGCATATTGCATATTGAGGTCACTCAGAGACTTTTATGCATAAAGTTTGATATTTGCGGATTCGGCCATAAAAAGTTCTCAAACAAGATAGATTTCATTCCTTACTTAAGCTGTACGAGTAATCCATTGCAGTTGGGGTGCCTATCTATGACATAGGCTGTTATTTTAAATGCGTAAGCGTTTGACAAATACATAAAGGTTACTGCAATAAATATTAAAGCATAATCAAGCAAAACGACTCAAGTGAGGCTTCAAGCTAGCGATGGAACTTAGTGTGGGCATACGACCATGTCCCTGATGTTTATCTATGCATGCACTACCGTAAAAAGCTTTGTAGCCTTTGTAAACTGTGTTCCGTATAAAATACGCAGCAATTACTCGGTTCTTTTACGAACAACAGTAAACTCGAATAGCAGAGACGTTCCGTCATCATCACAATAATGCGCCGATCATAAAGGAGGGAGGAAATAGGATAACGGTGTGCGCAGGCGACGTCGCAAGAACTCCTCGATATCACAAACCGTTCCCCGTCTTAGAACGACAATGTATCATTAAAATCTCACCGCGGTTGTTGAACTACCCTGCCTCTCGCTTCGATTCATGTCTTCGAGGAAAACGGTGCCTCGGAGTCTGCTGTGACATGTCTGTTTATACTGGTCATGAGTAATGGCACTCAATGTCGCCCCGCCCGTTGCTCCACCGTTCACAACTTTTTGCGATTGCAAATGGAAACTGCGAGACAGTGGGGTGAATCGAGGCCGATACACCGCCTGCTAAGGTACTCGTCAGTATGAAAGACGATTCTCGATTAGAAATCATCAATTCTTGAGATGACGTGCAGCACGCACCGTACCGTAACGCAACATACTGTACCGCTTATCCTTTATTTATCATTGAACCAAATACTTAGATACGAGTAGATAACTAAGACGATGTAAGATAAAGAACCGATTTTTCTCCAGATAGCGTTAATTTTTTTACATAAATTGACTTGATTGAGGATGGTCCAGTAGCAGTGAGTATGTGCGCAATATTAATTTTTTTTTTATTGCTGATAGGGAAACCTCTGACCACATACTGATGGTAAGTGATGATGTGGTCGAAGGTGTTAACAGGCTTAACCTAGAATAATAGTATTCCTATACCAAGCAGGTGAGCTCGCCGCAAGGATGGTAGTACATTTTCCTCGCCTTGTTAGCTAACAATAATTTACTAAGCCTTAATTACAAAAACTGTCGTGTCAAGTACCTTAAAACGTGTTCCAGTCCTTCAAAGGATTTCGTCCGTTAAACATATTCGACGATCACTAACCAATAGACAAAGGATAGATTATAAAAAAATCAAAATGTTCCCTGTCTAACACACTTCGCTCTAAATTTACTTTAAAACCTAATTTCTTGAAGGATGATTAAATCTGCGGGTATAGCATCCTTGCATTTCCTCAATCAGAGGAGGCTAGAATGCTATACAAAATTGTGCAGTTAACTATTAAGCGTAGAGCGTAAGATGTGATATGACCTATGAGGGTGGCATGATCGTGTGTGATCAAACCCTCCATTACTTATTCGTGATAATAAAGATTAAAAAAAAAAAACTGCGGGTCAGCAAGCAACATTTAAACGCTGACATCGTTCTCACCCCGAATTCACAACATTCACTTCTAAACCTTACTAATTCAAAAGATAAACAAGACAGATTAGATGTTCCGGTATGATATCGAATTCGTGTTTGAATACTGATGCAAAAGCCGCCAATCGACGACCTCGTGACGTACCAACCACCGTCTGAAGATGCGGAAAGTATGTCAAGCTTACAAGGAAAAAGTATTGGGCTATCGCAGTCTCCTGCTTCTTTTCAACTGCAGACAATGAAAGTAGCTACAAAATCGTAAAGCAATCAGAAATGTTGATTAAACCGCCCCACCAGGCACTAGAGCGTTGTGTTTTATTTGCTTTAGTCCAAAAAGCGAGACGTTAATTTTAGTTTACTACTTGTCGACAGATTAAATTGAAAGTTGGCTTTAATTTCATAGCAGTTACACCATAATAGTGGATTAATTAACATTTTAATAAATATAGAAGTTTATTATGGCAACATATTAGAAAACATTAAAATAAAAACTGAACCTACTTCTAAAAGTATGAAATAACTTGTTGAAGTCAGTACCATACCGATCAAAACACATGCATAGTCCGATTTCCACAAGTTACGTGATCATTTTTCGTATCGGAAGTTGGTTTCCTTTGCTAGGGTTCCGTACCTCAGGAAAAAACGGAACCGTTATAGAATCACTTTCTTGTCCGTCTGTCTATCAAGACCTTTTTTCTCAAGAACACGAGGAGGTATCAAGCTGAAATTCATACCAAATACTCAGGTCTAGAGTCCCTTGGAGCTGTGAAACAATCAAACTTATAAGCCAACGCAATCAAAAGATACAGCTGTTTATGCCGCAACACTCGACACTTGCAGGGGAATTAAAATGTAGGTTTTAATTCCCCTGCAAGTGTCGAGTTACGGTTGTATCTTCCATCTTGTACTTTCCATGAAATTTCTAGAATCAGAAATTTGGTACGAAGCAACGTCTTATAGCACAGATAAAGGAACAATTGCGAAAAGCATACATTTTTAGTTACATCATATAATAAAAATATTAACAATAATTTTATAATGTTGTAGATATCATTTAGCAATAAAAATACAATTACCTTCACCTCGAGGTTTGTACGGAACTTCGGTGCGCGGGTCCGACTCGGGCTTGGTCGGTTTTTTTTCACTCATTTTATCAATGTATGCTTACACGATTATTCATACGCCTAAAATGCTGTTCACCATCATCCAGGTACGCAAATACATTTTTCAGTTAATTGACTATAATCATTTTTTTGTGCTATAACTTGAAAACTACTCAACCGGTTTTAATTAAATTTAAGTAGGAACATTTTGAAGATATACTCTTCCCAAACAAAATATAATCATCACAATAAATTTCGTCTCAACAGTGTATTTTTTCTACTATATTAATAGGTAAGGGAGTGCAAATAGTATTTAAACTACAAGTAATGCTCTTAGGTAAATATGGTAACATCTTTTTGCAACCTTCCATTGCAATCTTCTGTCATGAGCAGCACAGCATGAGGTATGGAAAAAGTTCTTGGGTAGAAATGACAATAACAAAAAAGAAGTATATTAATTCAAGGCCTTTTTCAAATAATATTAAACTCATTTGAAAAAAAAAACCGACGTCAAACAAAATATGCAATTATTAGGGATATCTTTATACTCTAACTACTACTAACTACTCGTCAGATCTCATTCACATTTACATGAGACAACACGACTAGCACCAGCTTTAGAATATTAAAAAAAATCAGCCACATCGATACACCTAGTACATAGTTATGAGTACCTCCTTATGAGCTAACACACCCAAAAACAATTAAATAGAGAACATCCTTTTAAATCACTTTCAATGCTAATGTTCGCCTTGAACTTCACTATAACTTTATTCGTACATTACCACAGAATAAGCCATTAAAATAGTTGTTAGTTCGTATTATTTATATTTCCTCGAGCAGGCGCCTAATGGTCGAAAACAGTCGATGACTTTAACGGAATCACGGAAACTTGGAATGTGCTTGCGCAACGTTGCATCGGCATCGGCCCAGCAGCCAACGCTCGGGGGACTCCAAAACTCGTAGGTTGCCTCCAAACTGGATTTAAGTGATACGTATATTTGGAAGAAATAAATTGTAGCTATTTTCTGTTTTCACGCGCATGTTTGCTTTTTAGTTCTTTTGTATTAAAAGGTTGCCTCGATGATGGTATGCGACACTTCCACGGCTTCTATAACAGAAAAATTTAGTGCTATCAAGGGTTTTCGCGAGAATTGTAAGTATGATGCAAGGTCAGTAAATAACTAAGTACCTTCGGTGCACCACGTGGGGTTTAATAAACCCCAGCGAAACAAAAATCGTCGTATCTTTTTAAAAAACTGCGCGAATTCCACGAAACATCGAGTAGCTGGAGTTACGACGTTGCCGGGTCGGATAGTAATATTGATTTAGTAGAAGCGTCGCAGGCGCCGCGGATGGTCGCTCCCAAATTGTGGCAGGGTGTCACAAACCCCACCTAGTTCGGCACGTCGTCTAAAAGGTAAGCAGTTTGACATGCAAAATATACATATTTCTATATAAATATTTATTTATTTTGTTTTTTTATTACTTAAATCGTTTGGGTATTTGTTTTCAGGTCTCATAATGGCTGAAGTTTATTCGTGTTCTGGGAATGGCTTTGATTGAAGACCACCTGAGAAACCACAAAGATATTCCACGAATTCCAAGGGATTCTCGTAAGTGCTTTCCCGCATGTCTTACTTGGTGAACCAAGTGTGGAACCACCAAAGAAGATGCCAAGACGTGTAACAAGATGTTCGGAATGCGATGGAAGAAAATATTGAAAACCAAGTACGGTTGTGAGCGATGCGAAGTACCTGTATGCTTAGAACACGCATATTTCATTTGTAAAAATTGTGCAGATTTTAGCCAACTGGGATCTCATGAAGACTAATTATGTTTAGTTATTTTTATTTTATTATTGTTTCTTATCTTATTAGGCCCTAAAATAAAGGGCAATAAGAAGTTTTTAGCTCGGTTTTTTTTAAAAGGCTTAACCAAAGGAGATAGTCTCCTCTTAGTTGTTAATATAGTACAGTTTTTGTTACAATGCCTATAGATATTAAAAATGTTTATTTTACTTAACAAATTTATTTTATTTCTATCTCCTAATAGTCCAAAAACAATATAATTATGTATAAAATATACTTTGAAAATATATTCTCTATATATAGATAGAATGATGTGGGGTATAGGAAACCCCACGTAGTGCAGGACGCAACTTTTACCCACGTGGTTTACGGAAGGTTAAAATAACAGTATTCGAAAATGGATATTACTTCTAGTTGGTATGTAATCTGATGTAATGTAAGTACTACGGATTTTATTCTTCTTAGGAAGGAGTTTCATAACAGCGGAAAAAAGGAAAATGAAAAATCTTCAATTATTTTATGTGTTTTTCTATGTTGATGTCTAATAATGGTAGATTATCGTAAACGTATACAAGAATTTTAAAGAAGTAGGTAATGCAAGAAATGCTGCTTATGTAGCCGCGATGCGGGCTGATCAGCCGGAGTTTTAGCAATATATCATATACAAGCTGTAAAAAAATATTAAACATCTAACAAATCGCATATGCACAAAGCGTACGATTAATTTAAAGCAAAAAAGGTCCGTTGCATCAATTTATCACGTTACTATTAAATCACCGCGTTCGAAATATCAGTGCATGATTTTTTATTAATTTCATTGTAGTTTAAAGTCAGCCACAATATTTCGATAGACTTAGGTTGACTTCTTATGATGTACCATGTGTCTCCGTCTAAGTGTACAAATTGTGTGACGAATTCAATCGTGACGGACTTTTTTTTATAGCTGATAGGCTAGTATTTGACGACTATCTCACCTGATTGTAAGTGATGATACGGTCGAAGATGTTGTTCAGGCTAATCTAGAATTACTGGCTCCTAAAGACAGGTGCTGGAACACACTGTTAGGTGCTTGGTGACATATTTTCTTATTGAGTAGCTATAGCCTGGCAAGCATTCGCAAAATGCCCTACCACCATGCTGTAACTACTGCCATCGTAAGACAACCGGGACATGTACGGAAGCTCTCAGTATTAGTAATGTCACTAATTAAGCACGGCTAAACAAACTTCGCTAAAAGCGCTTCAGAAAACTATTTCGCAGATGATCCACGTCAGTAATGTAGCCGGGCGGCTATGGACTGCCGTGCCGCAAGAACATGGTTCGATCCACACCGCCGGCTTGAGCGTCACCACACAAAACTGGTGGGTCACGCAATGGAGACCTCTGGTGTTGCTGATGTCCGCGGACGCGTGGGCAACAGTGATCACTTACTACCAGGTGAGCAGAAGGCTCGTTTGCCATCCTATCCCATATAAAACTCGTGAAAAGTTATTAAAAATAGACGGCAAACCAAAAATATTTACTATTTGCCATATGTGCAGCAACACCCAACTAATATGACTTCATCGGTAATGGAGTTGCAGCGTGCTGTAAACATAGCGAATTATTTTCCCCCTGTCACCTACCTACATAGAAATAGTTCTCCTATTTGGATACAGAATGTAGAACAATCCTTATTCTCTAATCATGAAAAATTATATTAATGGATTTTTTTATTATTATTGCTAATAGGTTAGCCTTTGACGACAATCTCACCTGAATGTATAAGTGACGAAGCAGTCGAAGGTGTAAATAAAAAACCGCCAGAAAGTCCAGAACGTATGTTCTTCACGAAGTAAACCCGAAGGTTTTCTCCGAGAGCTAAATAATAATATATATGTTAATAGTGGATTTCCGCAACGCAAATTATTTTTTTTAAATTTAAATAGGTATTACATTATTTTTTTATCGGCGTTATGCCTTTATTAACAAAATACTACGAACTATATGCTACAGCTACCACAATAAAAGCATTTAGACAACCTATAAGTCGTTGCAGACTCACAGGCAGTCCAAATGCTGAAGGCCACTACCAGCGTGCCCAGCATGCTGGCAGCATTGCCCCGTTGAATTGCCATGTAATTTTATTGCTGCTCAGGATATTTGTCTACATTTATTATTTATAAACTGATACAGTTAGTGTGGTGTGTCATCAATCCTATTTTACCAATGACAGTGACAGTTCGACAGGTGACAGTTCTGACGGCGACTTGACAAATACAACTGCCGCAACGTCAGATACGTGCTGAGGCCCGTGCTCGTCGTTTTGCGCAATCGTGACTCCCAGACGAAGGACTTCAAAACAGTCCGAAATAGTAAATATAACGCGAGTCCTGGCCGGTTCCTAATAAGTTAATATTTATAAACTGCTGAATAGTGCAAATTTGGCAAAGGCTTAGCATATTTCGTAATGTTATTGCGTAGTTGAGAGGTTGCCAAGTGCAAGCCAGCTTTGGTAAAGTCAGGCGTAGGTCCTCACGGATCTTCTTAACCTATTTGTTGCTAAGATATAGGATGAGTTAGTAAAATTATTTTATGCCAAGACTCACGATGTATGGATTGGTAAATTTCCTACTAATAACTTCTGTTCAAATTCCTGCGAAATGTAATAGTTACAACCGAATAATGGAAAATAATGCACCTAAAGAGCAGCATGCTTGTATTTACATCAACGAATATTTTTTTTTTTTTTTTTTAAATGTTATTGAGATGTAACAAACTCGAGGCCCACCTGATGTTAAGTGGACTAACCTCTGCCTATAACAGTTGCAATTCATGACAAGTCACGAATTGCACTGCGCCCGTCACATTGAGACATAGTTGTTAAGTCTCATTGTGCCTGTAATTTCACTGGCTCTCAAGGACTACTGCCGGAACACACCGTTCGGTGCTTGGCGACAGACTTTCTACTTGAGGGTGGTAGCTAGCCAGGCGGGCAATCGCAAAATGCCCTTCCACCATGCGGTGAAGCTCAAGCCGGCGGTGGGGATCGAACCAGGGTACTGCGGCACGGCAGTCCATAGCTATTACCGCTCGGCCATCATTGCTTCAAATTTTTTTGAGTCGCTGCGCATTAGAGCATGAACGTACAGATATATTAGTATTAAAAAATGCTGTCTGCATCTAAGATCGGTACATATTAAGGCTAGTTTGCACGTAGCGCTTTCCATATAAACGTATTGTTTCGTTGTATTAGTTATTAAACCCTAAATGTAAACAATTCCGATATTGAACGATATTCCGAATAGATTAAGTTGAGGAGATGAATGCAAAATTTCACCGAGTTCCAACACCTGGTATTGAAAATATGACGTAGTCACATTTGTTATAGTACCACCAACTTAACTGTGCAGTTTTTGAGGGCGCTACTGGTCATGGAAATCAACTACAGACTGTCACAATTTGAGGGAAAGTTTTAGTTCTTGTTTCTGCCACCTGAACAGATAAGTTGGTGGGTCTGTACTTGCTTGGAACGTACCTATACACTAACCTCACAAGTCTACATAGACAACAAACAAAAAATAGATGATATAAAACTATGAAGTTATATTTAGAGCCCTAATCTGGCTAGTCGATTAGGACTTATTGTAACTATTTTCAACTGCAAGTGAAATGCCTCGATTCTAGATAGCTCTCTCGTAATTCTGTAATGTAATCCGTGGAGCATCCACCGTATAGTATATACGATGGTTAAAAACGAAAGGATACATTTGAGATATGAGTCATATGTCACATCGGCTTAGCGGTTAGAGCATACACCGGCTATAGGGGTGGATAGCGCGGGTTCTAATTCCGCACATGACTATAATTTTTCCTTTCTTTGTAATTTTGTAATGTAATCCGCGGAACATGCGTCTATACAAAAAAAACAAGAACTTAAAGACAACTCAACCGATTTTGATGCAATTTAAATCGGATCAATTTGGAGGTAATACTCTACCCAGCAAAAAAGAAGCATCAAAATCTGTTCAAACTTGGCTGAGTAATCGCGTAACAAACATACAAAAAAACAAAACACAGTTCAAATGAGAACCTCCGCCTGTGTTGGAGGTCGGTAAAAAATAGAAAGTGTTATGTTTAAGCTGAAAACTTCATGAAACTGAAAATTGCCAAGTATTATATTATAATGGATAGATTCAGGCGTTATTTTGCGGAAATCCATATTAACAAATATTTTAAAAATATTTTAAGGAAACATTAAATTAATATTTTAATAAAACACTTAAAAAATATAAAATATATCTAGTGACAATTCCGCCTAATTTTCCTGTTACAAACGCCGCCGACGTGACGTCACAAACGCCACGCAGCCAAATCGGATACGCGTTTCGCTTCTACACGAAGCATCCTCAGGCCGTCTTGACTCTATGAGCGCGCATCAGGAAAATTAGGCGGAATTGTCACTAGATATATTTTATATTTTTAAGTGTTTTATTTAAATATTAATTTGATGTTTTCTTAAAATATTTTAAAAATATTTGTTATTACTATATTAAAGGTTTGTATCGGAAGTTCGATGCCTACCTGTGCTTATAAAAGGTGCATTCATCACAAGTGACGAATGCACTACGCCCATCACCTGAGTCATAAAGTTGGTAAGTCTCATGTGACTGTAATTTCGCCGGCACTTCAAACCGGAACACAGCAATGTGAATATCGGCTTGGCGGTAAAAATTGGTATGTTGGCAGTACTTTCCCGGACGAACTCGTTCTCAAAGGGTTCTACTGCTACAAGTAGACGCTACATACTTTATTAAGTAGGGGACGTCTGCTAAGAACCGGGTTGATAAAAGGCTAGGATTAAGGAGGTTCAATTAGAGGGTCCTTTCTTGTAATGGTAAGCAACGCACCAGTAATGCTGCGGATATTACAGGTGTTCATAGGCGGCGGTGACCACTTACCATCAGGTGGACCGCAGGCTTGTTTGTCACCATATTGTATGAAAAAAAAAAGGTGAACGTATGAATAAAAGTCCCTTTTTGGAGTTAGAAGCATGACATTATAAGTTTAATCACATTAAATAAAAAAAAGTACTGAACTATGATTTTTATGATGGGGACAAATCATGGGACAAAATAGAAGCTGAAAATTATGTAGAAGTCTAGAAGTCAATGTAGGTACCCTTTAAATGACTTGCAATATACAGCCGAAATTTGACAGTTTATAGACAGTGGACGTCAGCTATCGACGGCTTTAATGAAAAGGCGAGATAAAAGGGGTTCAAATTGGGCTGTAAGTTTGTAAATTATAAATAGTAAATTTTGTTTGTTTTTTTTATTTAAGGAGCATAATGCATTATAGTGAGTTTCGAGTACATAAAATAATAAAGTTCTGTACTAAGATTTTTTTAATAAGAACGAATTAAGGGGCACAAATAGAAGCTGAAAACAAAGTCTTAAGTTTAAGCTGAAACTTATCTACGTAATGTCTAATATATCTAAAAGGAAATATCAGCTATGAAATGACTTTAAAAAATGACGGGATGACAGGGGTCCAGCGAGGAGGAATAAAGGTGGGGAAGAAATATGAAGGGAATGAATATTTGACCTTTGAAGCTGTAATTGTGCATTTGAGTCATTTATAGGTAGGAGACATTAGCTGTCAATGGGTGTTATAAAAAGGGCAGGATTAAAGGTAACAAATTGGGGCTTAAATTTTATTTAAAACTTCTATGTATTTGTAGTTAGAAGCATGAAATTTAGCAATAAGTTAGTGAAATATAATTAATAAGTAATGCGGGGTATAGACGAATTAAGGGACATAAATAGGATTCGAAAATTAATATGAAAATCTATTGTTTTAGCTACAAATTACTACCTATTCATCTGTAATTTGGCAGTTAATAGGTAAAACACGTCAGTTAAAAAAATCAAAAGTCAATCAGTCAGACAGTCGTCAATTAATAGGGTTTTATGAACAGCAGCATTCTTAACTTTTATATTTCATATATTTTCTACTAATTAATATTCAATACACTTGCTGAGATATTTAGACCGTTAATTTTTTTTTCTTATACCGTACATTAGCCACACAGACAAGACATTGGCAGTATATCGTCAAAGCAACGATAAGAGCCATTTATGAAGAAGAAGAAGAAGAAGAAGCGCAGCATTAAGAGGGTCAAATATGAATAAAAATGTTGGGTGAAAATCCTATGTTTTAATGTTGAATTATATTTTTATGAAGCTGGATGGGAGGGAAGTAAGGGTGGGAATACGAGTGTTAGCATATGGGTAGGGTGAAAGTAAGAGCGTGGGTAATGATAATGGTAACTTAAAGTCAAGGTCGAGTACAAGGTAGACATAGATATCGATTAAGGTCAATGTTGAGATGATATAAATTGAAATATATAATGGCAAAAAGCTAAGCTTTGTGAGGGCTCGCGTTTATTTTACAACCTGAGTGGTGTCATCTAGTATTAAGGTTTTTTTTTTATGTTATTGTGTTGGAACAAGCTCGAGGCCCACCTGATGTTAAGTGGGCTAACCTCTGCCTATAACAGTTGCATTTCATCACAAGTCACGAATTGCACTGCGCCCGTCACTTGAGACATAGTTGTTAAGTCTCATTGTGCCTGTAATTTCACTGGCTCTCAAGGACTGCTGCCGGAACACGCCTTTCGGTGCTTGGCGACAGAATTTCTACTTGAGGGTGGTAGCTAGCCAGGCGGGCAATCGCATAATGCCCTTCCACCATGTGGTGAAACTCAAGCCGGCGGTGGGGATCGAACAAGGGTACTGCGGCACGGCAGTCCAAAGCTATTACCGCTCGGCCATCATTGCTTCAAAAGTAGATTAACTACGATGTATTTGAGTATTGAGTTTAGTTCTGTTGCAGCGATGTTATCTATTTGGTTTTCTAACAGATGGCGTTAGTAGTACAATAACATTCTAGCCAATGAATACAAAGTTTTTAATGTTAATTTTTTTAATGGTTATAATTATTTTTATACCACACCCAACAACTAATTAGAAAAACGAGGTGTGATTTTTATTTGAACTCGATTTTCAATGAAAGGAGGTTGGCAACCTTTTTTTGCACTATACGAGAAAAAAAGCGCGGCAATTTGTTATGTTTGGTTAAATTTAGTTTTTTTTTATTAAATTGATATTTTAACGGTACGCTTTTAATTATTCCAAATAATTTTCCAAAGTGTTATCTGATAGTGAAAGTAACGATTTTATAATGATGACGCCACCAGAAATAAGAAATGCAGCCCAAGAAGTCATAAAGAACTTACTGCCTGAGAAGTCTCGAGATAAGTACAAGAAAACTTATAATGATTGTAATTTCCTCGTAAGTGTAGTATCAAGCACTATGTATCACTCGGGAGAAACTTCTATTTTTTGTTCTCGAGTTGCCCTTAAGCCCTCCGCTGCGCGTCGGGCTTAAACAACCTCTCGAACAGGAATAGATCGCTTTCTCCCCTCGATGTACAATGTACTATTTTTGGCAAAAAACACATCTACTTATGTAGTTAGATTACTATGTTAAAGCACAATTCTATTGGCGTGATAGTTTTTCAGTAAAGTGTGTCACAAAATGTTCAAGTTGTGAAATAGTTATCGGGCTCACTTCGCTCACCCTAGTAATTGAATGTAATATTAATTGTGAAATAATGAGGATGTTTATATCAAATTAAAACTACAAATTTAAAAAAAGCTCAAAGTAAACAAAACAAAGTATATATGAAGCAGTGATGGCTCAGTGGCATTGGCTATGGACTGCCGCGCAGCAGGTCCATGGTTCGAATCCCGCCGCGAGCTTGAACTTCACCGCATGGTGGAAGGGCATTTTGCGAATGCCCGCCTGGCTATCGACCACCTTCAAGTAGAAAATCTGTCGCCAAGCATCTAACGGTGTGTTCCGGCAGCATCCACTTGAGAGCCAGTGAAACTACAGGCACATGAGACTTGACAACTATGTCTCAAGGTGACAGGCGCAGCGGAATTCGTGACTTGTGACGAAATGCATCTGTTATAGGCAGAGGTTAGTCCGGTTAACATCAGGTGGGCCTCGAGCTTTGTTACTTGTGTACTTATGTATTTAAAAATATCAAACCAAATATCTAATAAGGTATGACGAAGACTAACTAGAAACATTATGTTATCCTAATGCAGTACCTTAATCATTTTTATTATACCTTATTCGATCTAAGAATCAGTACCTGTCCTTCCATTTTGATATAAAAAGATAATTAGTTAATTCATCTTGTGCAAAGCTAAGTATAGATGTTTATGATTCTCACTATCTTTATAGAGATCTATCTTTTAAGATAATTCAAAAAGTCCATTTTAATTGAAGTAATTGAATTTAATGACTCCCTACGTCGAGAAGTTTTGCTAGAAATAGCTAGTGACATATATGAGGACTGTTACAACCAGATTTGTGTTAGGAAATGAAATTCTTCATAAAGTAAACATAAGTTACTCACTATACTACAGAAGCAGTCGTAGCGAATTTTACGTTGCGCGCGGTCATGAGTTGGATGGGTGACCGCTAGTGACATTACTACTGAGCGTTTCCGTGCTTCGGAGGGCACGTTAAGCCGTCGGTCCCGGTTGTTGTATTAGGATGGCAGTCGTTATAGCATGGTGGTAGGGCATTTTGCGAATGCCCGCCTGGCTAGCTACCACCCTCAAGTAAAAACTCTGTCGCCAAGCACCTAACGGTGTGTTCCGGCAGCTGTCCTTGAGAGCCAGTACTTCTAGGTTAGCCTGAACAACATCTTCGACCACATCATCACTTATCATCAGGTGAGATATTGGTCAAAGGCTAATCTATCAGGAATAAAAAAAAACTATTATATTATATTATACCATATTATATTACTATACTACTTATGTTTTTTGTGTATATAACTATGAATATAAATGCCGTCTAATTTTCCCGCTAAGCCGATGTAACATTATAAACGCCATGTAGCCTAACTGGATGAATGTTCGACGCGTTTCGATTTCTCATCACGAGGTCTTGACTCTTCGAGCGCAAGAGAACAGACTGAATGACATCACAATTTCAAATTCGTTAGGCGGAATAGTCAATGAATATATTTGGGCTACACGAGAGACTTAGTTTTTTTTTTGTTTTTGTGACGGAACAAGCTCGAGGCCCATAAAGGTTAAGCGTACCTCTGCCTATCACAGATGCATTTCATCACAAGTCATGAATTGCCCTGCGCCCGTCACTTTGAGCCATAGTTAATAAGTCTCATGTGCCTGTAATTTCACTGACTCTCAAGGATAGCTGCCGGAACTCACCGTTAGGTGCTTGGTGGCAGATTTTCTACTTGAGGGTGGTCGCTAGCCAGGCGGGCATTCGCAAAATGCTCTTCCACCATGCGGTGAAGCTCAAACCCGCGGCGGGATTCTAACCATGGATCTGCTGCGCGGCAGTCCATAGCCAATGCCACTGAGCCATCACTGCTTCGACTTAAGTATAATACAATTCCTCTTACATAGTTCTATATATAATTGCTAACTTGTACTGAAACTACTACTGAACGTAGGTACTTATAAATATATATAATTATATACTAACGACCCGCCCGGCTTCGCACGGGTGCAATGCTGATACTAAATATACTACAGAATGTCTTCATATACAACGTTGACAGCTTTTATGTCATTAGACAATACAAACTTGTTTTCTAAGTTACTCGTTTTGAAGCGCTCGTAGCGAAGTTTACTTAGCTGTTCTCAACCGATCAGCAAAGTTAAGCAACGTCGCGCGCGGTCATGAATTGGATGGGTGACCGCTAGTGACATTACTACTGAGCGTTTCCGTGCTTCGGAGGGCACGTTAAGCCGTCGGTCCCGGTTGTTGTCTTAGGATGGCAGTCGTTATAGCATGGTGGTAGGGCATTTTGGGAATGCCCGCCTGGCTAGCTACCACCCTCAAGTAGAAAATCTGTCGCCAAGCCCCTAACGGTGTGTTCCGGCAGCTGTCCTTGAGAGCCAGTACTTCTAGGTTAGCCTGAACAACATCTTCGACCACATCATCACTTACCATCAGGTGAGATATTGGTCAAAGGCTAACCTATCAAGCAAAAAAAAAAAAAAAAACTCTTGAAAGAGTCACATATAATTGGACATGTGAAAAACACTCAACGCCCAACGAAAAATTTAATGCAGTAAAGGCCATATTGATATATTAAATGCACAATGTATTTAGGGTACTTAATTGGATAAGGATTATTGCTATATTGCCTAAAATAGCTTCGTAAGTAAGCCATTTTTCTCGTAAAAAGTAAAGGATAAAAATGGTAATTGTGGGTTATCCTTAACAGATAAACATATACCATCGCAGACTTTTTTGTAGACCCTTTTTAAGGTGCACAATACTTTAGTACATTATAGTGCTCTATCTAGTAGGGTTAGCAATGTAAGCGCAAAAAAGTATTTATTTACGGCATCACATTAGAACCTCTAAAATACACATAACCCTTCCTCTTGAATCTTTATATCTATTAAAATACCGCATCAAAATCGGTGGCGTAGTTTGAAGATGTAGCGTATATACGGACAGATAGACAGCGAGAAGTGACTATGTAGTGATGACGTTATTATACTACCTGTTCTACCTTGGTAGAAATATATTCCCCTGCCATATAATAATTAGTTGATAAGTTTCAGAGACTGACTTCCTATAATACGATACCCATAATAATCAATTATGCTGACAAATATATTCTTCATATACATACATTTATATTACAGGTCTTGCCCTTGGACGCGATCGCTGTATAAAAAATCCCCGTAATATAAGCTATATTTTTATTAGGCATAATAAGCTGTAATACGAGAAAGAATCGGAGCGTTATCTCTTGAGATCCCGGAAGTCAGGTGAGTTTAGACATAGTAGAAGGAGCTTTATACTATGGTTTAGATTTGTATCGCTGATGGCAGGGATGCACACTGAATAATTGTACGAATAAAAATCGGCCCACAGCATCAGCTAACTAATCACGAAATTTATTCTTATATTGACAAAACTGTAGGTTTTGTAACTATTCAAACAATCCTAGAGTAACCGATCACATCAAGAAGTCATGTTCCGAAATTTTGACAGAATAATATATTTACAAGATTTTTATTTCATACAACAAAATACCAAGTAATATCACTGTCTCAGCAGACACCAGTCAGTATAGTGTCCAGCTTGTTCACAAACTGCTGAAACTGTTATTATTATTATTATATGTTATATTAATGTTTGAATTCTATATGTAATTAATAATTACAATAATATTAATTTAGTAAGTATATATTATGTATGTTTTATTTTATATTATGTATATATGTTTGATAATATGTATATATTGTATTTATGTAGGTATTTTATGTTTATTATATTTGATATGTATAGTACATATTTATTTTAAATTATTATCTATTATTATGTTATTTTTATTTTATTTTATTTTTTCTTTGTTGCACACTACCGTTCACAAGTTTACGTTGTCCTATCCATCCAAAGGTTGTCTGTAAGAGATTGCTTTAGCGATAAGACCGCCGATTGTATTGCCACTTCACATATTTAATTATATATAGTTGTAAATGTACACTTCTAATTAACTAATTCTGTTTGCTTTATAACTTCTGTAAGTTATTAATTATGTTTGTAAATGTACTTTTTTTTACTTTTGTTGGTATGCAATAAAGAGTATTCGTATCGTATCGTATAGTGGCTACACAATTAATTGTGCCTATATTATTTTCCAGTACTAATTTTACACAACACGGTCGTGTTTAGTGCATGCACATCATCTTACCTGTTTAACTTAATTATTTGAAACAGTAACTGCCAATCAGGGTGAATGACACTGGAAATAGATGCATTTACGAGCGAGAGAATCAAGATTAGATTTCGCTAGATTAATCTTGCGCCCTCGAAAACTCACACTGCACCTTTATTGATTTTCTTTAAATAAAACGTTTCACCATCCTCCCACCCTGATCTCAACCACGTGGAGTCGATACAAGGCAATTTTATAACAACACTAAGGGCAAAAATTAAATTGTATGTAATTATTAAATTGTAGAGTATGCACCAACGAAATAAAGGCGTGTCTTGTATATCATGGGTAACATTTTGAATTCTGAGCGGAAGGGTGATTTAAAAAAAAAAGTATATCCCCCAGTGGCCGAGAATATGTAACAGCATTTCCCAACAAAAAAAAGTCAGGTTAGGTTAAGGTTAGGTCAGGGTGTTTATATTTCCCCTTGCCACTAGTCGAGGACGACGGAACACCATGAGGTTTTTAGTCGGTAGTGGGGTCCCTATTGACCCTGAGCCCGACATAACCACCTGCTCCCCGGCGGGTGTGTATGCGTAAACGCATTTTCCTCATGTCAATAAAAAAAAATGGTGTTTATATTTTTTATATCCATATATAGCAGGATTGGGCTAGACGCCATCGTAGAAATTCTTAATAATATATGCATTGCATAGGTAATGCCTTGGCACTGCCCCTCCATCAAGGGGGTGGCAGAAGAGGATGTGTGGGACTTGAATCTATTATTTTGATTATAAAGGTCGTAGGTCGCATTGTTACTATCTAAGGGCCAGCTGCGGCCCGCGCAGTATGTTTGACATGGCTGGTAAAGATGCCATATTTGCTTCTATTTTTGTAGTTAAGGATTACCGAATGCAGGAAACACACATTCAGGCAGACTTTACACGATTTGTATATCAAAATTATATCGCTCAGCAAGTGTCAGTAACAAAAATGGTGGGAAAAGCCTGTGAATCTATGCCCAGTACTGTAGAACTGTAGAGGTCGACAACGACGAGAAATAACCTAGTTTGTTCTAAAAACAATTCGTAAAAATAAATGTTTGTTAACAACAACTTAAAAAATAAGAAAAAATAATTAAATTTTTTTCAGGTGACTCTAACACATGAGAACGTAGCCGAAGTAAAAAATCTCTCTAAAATCTGTCATCGTCTAGAGCTGATATATTTTTTTTAAAGCACAGCATATCTCACGTTGATCGGTAATCGAACCTACGTCCGATTTCACGCACCGGGTGCCTTAATCAGACGAGGTAAGAAACTTTGTACGCTAATAAAAATTGTAAATATAATTTTCGCTTAGCACAGGATAGTGTTTGTAATTATTTATAGAAATAATTATACATACTTGTTTAAAAAATGTGCAGATGTAATAAAATTATTTTTTTTGCAATAGTATATCAAAGTCCTTTTTTCACGGTTACCTTCTTATGTATTGTAGTCCAATAAAAATATTTTAATGTATTATTAGTCCAATATTAATTTCAGGCTCGTAACTCATTCAGCTCGACGATGACTGGTATGGTCCGACTGACATCTCAATGTCATTTGGGTACGTAACCCTAAAAATGACATAAATATTATTTGTCTACACGAAGTTTATCAAAATCCGCGCCGCGGCAGACTGGCATGTATTATTTTTATATTATAGACTTTTTACTCATGTTTTCATCGCTGGCCCTCAGGAATGGATTCATTTTTCGGGAAAAAACGTATCTGTTCTAATCAAAGACCTATTATAGAAACCTAAGTTGGTACTAAATTTCATGAAAATACCTTAAGCGTTTCGAAACTCAATGCCATCACACGCAATAACTGCATTATTTTGGAGCTTAAAAGTATTTTGCGTATACATATTAAGGGTGCTTACCATTTGAAGTTTAATTCGCCAAAAACTAAAAACGAACACACCCCCAAAAAGTTGTTCCAGATGGGTCTTGGCGTTATTTTCGCCATAAACGCTACATCTAATGTCAAAAGTGACAGAAGTTGCCACCCAGAGCTTGAGCTTCACCGCATGGTGGAAGGGCATTTTGCGAATGCCCGCCTGGCTAGCGACCACCCTCAAGTAGAAAATCTGTCGCCAAGTACCTAACGGTGTGTTCCGGCAGCAGTCCTTGAGAGCCAGTGAAATAACAGGCAAAATGAGACTAAATAGGTAGTCTCAAGGTGATGCGCGCAGTGCAGTTCGTCACTTCTGATGAAATGCATCTGTTATAGGCAGAGGATACCGCTTAACATCAGGTGGGCCTCGCGCTTGTTCCTTCACAATAAATAAAAACAAAAAATAAAGTTTGCAAATGTTGACAATTGTTTTTGAGGACGATCGATCCTGGGCCTTATTATGGGAACAAAGATGACAAATTTAGACATTTTCTTTTAAAAAAGATGATCATTATGGAGGTTTTTACGAGTTCGAATTTCAAAATGGAATAATTTTGATTTCCATTGGAATTAGACAATAAGGCCTCTGTACCTCCTACATGTCAGGAGACTAAGGAGTTAGTAGGTAGGTATATCACTGAAATGAATTAAAAGTTTAAAAAAAGTGACAGTTCCGGTTCGGAACTGGCACTTTTCACTGACTGATAAACAACATCTTTATATTTATAAAAAACCTGACTGCAAATTATTTATTTCGGTAAATGTATTATGGTCCATTGAAATTAAAACTGCAAGTTATATAATATATTTAAGGAATTGCTTTTTAAAGCCATTAATTTTGATACTGATACTTGATAACCCACACGATGAGTGTGGAAGAATTTTATTTATATAGCGTCTAATATCCGCCCTTTTCTATTTTTCTTATGTATCTGTCCTTGTGCTATCAAAACAAAACTAACGATATCTCACATTAAAATCAATTAAGCCATTTAGAAGTTATGGTGGAATAAAGAAACTCACAAACATACATACACACATGAACACCGATAACATAACGCTCCTTTGGTCAGTTGTATAAATATGAGGTCGGACCATACAAAAAGTGTGCTTAGTGTTATAAAACTAGATTCTAAAGTATTATTTTTTATTTACGACATCCAGTAGAGTACATAGGAGCGTCCTTAAATCATCAAGCCAGGATCTGCATGGAAAGGCTATTTACATCAGAGACAAATGCCATAATTAAAGCTCTATTATATTCTACTTAGCTGTGTCTGTTCTGCGTCATGCTGTGGTAAAAAAGTGCTAATTTCAAGTCATGGAAGGGTATTTTCGAATGGATCCGTCAACAAAAATACCTACCTACAGCCGGTTTCCAAGGTCGTCTAGGAATCTTCAACGGATCAAAAATGATTTTGTATAAATAGAAACTTCGCGTGGACACTATCTCGTCCGTGCAGGTGTGCTGTTGTATCAATATAAAAAAACCGACTAAGTGTGAGTCGCGCACTGAGGGTAACGTACAAACAAAACATATTTATTAAATGGATATTATATTTTTATTTTTTTGACGTTCTTGTGACGGAACAAGCTCGAGGCACACCAGATGTTAGGGGAACTAACCTGTGCCTATAACAGATGCATTTAATCACAATAGACGAATTGCACTGCGCCCGTCACCTTGAGACATAGTTGTTAAGTCTCATGTGCCTGTAATTTCACTGGCTCTCAAGGACTGCTGCCGGAATACACCGTTAGGTGCGTGGCGACCGATTTTCTACTTGAGGGTGGTAGCTAGCCAGGCGGGCAATCGCAAAATGCCCTTCCACCATGCGGTGAAGCTTAAGCCGGCGGTGGGGATCGAACGAGGGACCACGACAGTACATGGTTCGATTTCGCCTGGCTCGCTACCACCCTCAAGTAGAAAATGTGTTCTGGCAGCAGTCCTTGAGAGCCAGTATTAAATTTCAGGCACATACGACTTAATAACTGAATGTTCATGGTGGTGGGCGGAGTGCAGTTCGTGACGCTTGTCGAAATGCATCTGTTATAGGCAAAGGTTACCGCTGCTAAAATGCGACTAATTCTATATATAAGTAAAAAATCCGTATATTAAAATTTTAAATCAGTCAATCACAAGTATTATTTTCTCTAATTTTCGCGCATTACTTGGTATTTTTCGAAATTGCGCCTTGCTAGCTACCAAACTTAAGTAGAAAAATTGTCACCAAGCATCTTACAGTGTATTGATTCAGGCAACCATCCTTAAGACCAAGTAAGTCTATTTAACCCTGAACAACATTCTAGACCGCATCATCATTCATCGTTTACCATCAGGTGAGATAGATGACTAAGACTAGCAAAAAAAAAGATAACATTAAGAATTGATACAAATCACATACAACTTTTTCTTTTGTAACTGTTGCCTTGTCTGTGGTGCTGTGTGTTGTCAGTAGGAAAACGTCGATAGAGCTGCGAGCAGGACACGCGAAGGTCGAGAGTCACCCACCACACCACTCCAGTCGCTTCACTCATGTCCGCTCCTCTGTGATGATACCACGTATGTGCTTAGTTACTGCTTGTATTCGTATGTACCCTACCATATTAAAAAATATTGTAGGGACATCTTTTCTAATTTTACAGACTTCAAACAAATTAAGGAGGTACTAAATTTTTTATGTTTGTTACCTCAGAACTTTTGACTGCGTGAACCGCTTTTGATGATACTTTTTTATTTGAAAGCTGATGCTTGCCATGTGGTCCCATTTAAATTTAATCAAAATCGGTGTAGCCGTTTTTGAGTTACACTCCTATAACTGAAAAGTATTTTCCTATCTTGATATTATAGCCATAGACAGTAAATGACAATCGATCCCATAAGTAGCAAGGGTCACAAAGGGTGATTTTTTTCTACTATAAGAATTGGAACCGAATGCGAGTGTAGTAAGAAGTACATACTATCACAATATTGTGCGCATGGTACCAACTTCAACAAGTTATTTCACACATTTGAGGGGTGAAGTCGTTCCATTTATCTGTAATTATTTACTAATTATTTTAAAAGAAATTCCTGATTACTGAAGAAGTGTGATTTATATTACAATATATTTTGCGTTACATCTTATGACACAAAAAAACTGCAATATCTAATTCGTAATTCGCTGATTTCCAATGAAAGTAAATACGTGTTAGCCGAGCTAAATGAGAGAAAACCTGTTAACTAATTATTAATAAAAACAATAATGAGATTAATACCTTTTTTTTTTTTTTTTTTTTTTTTTTTTCGCATTCGATCGATCGCATCCACGTCAGTCTTGTTATCACATCTTGCTAAAAACTGTACAACATCAAAACATGTATTTTCCCGCTCGTGGAGCTATGGACTACGGTCACCGCCAGCTTGAGCTTCACCGCACGGTGGAAGGGCGCCTGGCTAGATACCACCCTCAAGTAGAAAATCAGCCGCCAACCACCTAAGAGTGTGTTCCGGCAGCAGTCCTTGAAACCCAGTGAAATAACAGGCACATGAGAATCAACAACTATAGTGCAGTTCGTCACTTGAAATGTATTTGTTGTAGGCAGTGGTTACTGCTTAACATCAGTTGGCCTCGTGCTTATTTTGTCACAATAACATATATAAAAAAAAAAATATGCTCTTAGTTATGTAGTTTATCCTCAGATACGAAATTATACTGATGTCGTCGCCTTCGTCACCTCATTTATTTCACGGGCGCCGCGCAGGGCACTCTCTGTGGCTGGGAATTGGCACCTTTCCGTTTACCTTTCTAATGGGTAGGTACGCAATATTTCGGTTGCTTGATTGCGTCCCCGTTCGCTTTGAGGGCATGTGAGGCTGTAAACTGAGCTGTTATGGATCGGTGTAGTTTTATCTTATAGCTATATGCGTAGCTAGCAAATGAACTCAGGAGATTTTTGAGAGAACGAGGATTAGGTCGACCCACTCACATTTTTGCCCTAGGTTAAAATTCTAATTGTGTTAACAACTATACCTTGCGAGATTTGTAATATTTTAAACGTCAATACGTGTAATAAAAACTATTAAATTACACAACATACTTTAGTGCAACCATATATTCTGAATAACATTTCTTATAAATGTATATTTAGTTTTTTTTACAAAGATTCGGCATGGATTTCCGTTGCGATTACGTAATATAAATCGTATACCCAATCGATTATAATATTCATATACCTAAAAAAAATATGTTATTGTGGCGGAACAGGCTCGAGACCCAAGCGGTAACCTTCAGTAATTTTTATTATACATGTATTTTTCATATATAAAAAGCTTCTCTCTAATTCTCTTTCTATTCCTCAAATTTTTAGTTTTATATGTTGTTTTTTTGTTAAGGGCCATGCTTGGCAGGCGTATGTAAGGCATGGCGTAAGGCATAAATTCATCGCTTTCATCTTCGGTCTGATTGGTTTTGAACTCTATAAATATTTCCTTCATAGCCCAACACTTGTTCCATACTATATTTATAGATATTAGATCGGAGGCTTATAGATATACTGCAATCTGAATTTGTTGGGTGTTGATGTACAGACCGATAATTATCGCCGTAGATTCCAACTGGAACTGCCATACAACAACAGCCAAATGTACAGATATCAGAATTTAAAAAATAAAGGAACCTCAAACATCAATATAGTACCACCAACTTAACTGTGCAGTTTTCAAGGGCGCTACTGATCATGGAAATCAACTACAAACTGTCACAATTTGAAGGAATGTTGTAGTTATTTTTTCTGCCACCTGAACAGATAAGTTGGTGGGTCTGTACGCCTTTATATTCCCGAAAAATATTATTTGCATTTCAAATCATAATGTGGTCAAATTGGGGGAAGTTTAATGGTGTTTGTATTTAAACGTTGGGCGTAATATAAATGAACAGTATTAATAGTTTAAGCAATTTTACCACGTTGTAGCTAGGTTTGGTTATTGATCTACACATTAACATCAACTTTGTTATATTGCTCGTATTATCTTGATAAGTAATTAGGGACAAAATATAAAAAATACATTTACAACTACTTACGTAATAACTAATGTGAAATGAACACAATTCCCTAATTGACCCACAAAATCGTAAAGAAAGAATATATGTATTGGTTACAAACTTAATCAATTTATTAAGCTTTAATTAGTACGATTTCATATATTATCCCTAAAACCATCAAAAATATTAAAAATTATATTTAGTTTTTTGATTTGTAACGAATACTCAAATTTGTAAATTATACAAGCTTTAAAAATGTATTAGATGTGGTAACATAATATTTTCCTGAACTCGTATTACGTGATCAGGTACAACAAGTTTGACGACTTAGCTAACTACAAAAACAAAAGAAAAAATAATAATTAAAATTTCAGTCGTTATCCTTCTCTTGTAGGGAATAAAGATTTTTATTTTTTTATATTAAAGTAGTTCGTTTTTTTAAATTTCTTCTATTATTTATGCTAAATCTATTCTCGCAACATTCATTTTAACGAATTAAATAATCACAATTTCGTGCAGTGTAGAGCACTCAAAAGTAACAAATTAATCAATTATTTAAAAAACACAAACCAAGTTTCTACCATCTACAGTAAAAATAATTAAATAATCATTTATTGAAGTGCTCATGTTCACGATTCTGATTTGTAATGGGTTAGAATCAGTTTATTAAATAATTTTCTAGTTTTCAGATTGGTAATTCATTTATAGTATGATATTGCAATTTATTTTGTTCCACCACCGCGCCGGATACTAAATGGATTACCAATGTACCTAATATGGAGTAAATCTATTTCAGTATAACCCTACATCCAAACATATTTTCATCAATTCAAGTGTTGATTCTTTCATCGCACCATATCGCACGTAACTAAACGACTTGACATCAATAGAACAGGACCACCCGGTCAACTGACCGAACGAATCGTTCCAGAGCTAATTGTCGCGTAGTAACGAGCACATGTCCTCAATTCACGCGGTTACCTACTAGTGTTACCAACTCCTAGTACTGTACTGTGCCAATTTACGTAGTAACTCCTGCATCATCTATGACATTGGCTCCACGCTGCGCCCGCGCCGCGCCACCCCTAAGGATGCCCATTTCCTTGTGGCTGATTACGGCTCGACTAAAAAAGTACAATCATACTGCTCTCCGGCGCGGAACGCACTGCCCTCATTTGAATACAAACGCAATGCGCGTGCGCACACACCCTTAACTGTACTCTAGCAATACCCTACCTGCCAAACACAACTCTAAACTAAGTACTTTTAGGTAAGGTATTGCTCGGCAAGAACATACTCGTGCCCTCTTTTCGATGTCTAAAGAAGAGGGACTCTCGCGTGCGAGAACGGGAGGGCGCTACCTCCGAGGAGGACAGAGGACGTTAAGGGCATTCACCCCGTACCCCGTGGGTTGCGCCTAGCGGCTCTACAAATGATGTACATAGATGCCTTTCTCTATTTAGGTGCGCACGAGTTTCGAAATACTGGCCGTGGAACTTTTTGTTGGGAGGTGGATCCTGTTTGGGTTGCGTCAGCGCGATAAAGTTCGGCTATTGCTGCTAGAATGTCCGTACAGGTGCGCGCGACCCGCGGCCGCTGCGCCGGCACCGCCACCGCCCCAGCCTTTCCAATGAACATCTCCACTCGATATCTCGACGACCGGCCAAAGACGTGCGGCTTGTTACATAGTCGACAATTGGTAAACAATCGCCTGTTTGTTTACTTTTTATAACAATTTGCATTTCCGTTTAGCATTCCGTCTTTGACACGGTCTTTATGTTAATGCTTCGTGCATTTATCACCACGCAAGGTTAGTTGTGAAAATTCTTCACTCAAAATTGACTTTAATGAGGTATTTTGAAGGCTTTAATTGTGCTTCGTCAACACAAAATTAAATACCTTAGTAGTTATAGTCCCTATATTTGTAGGTCTTTATAGGGCAGTACAAACATAATATCTACCATAGTATATTTTTTTATTGACATCAATTATATAATCAATTATTCTAACAATAGCTCGATGAAATAAGGATCATATCTATCCATTTCAATATTTTTCATCAGAATTTCAGTAAAATTAAAATGTACGTGGATACCAATGATTCTATTTCAAAATAGTATATGTATACCGGTTTAAAAGAATTTTACTTTGCGACACATGTTTAAGGAGAAAATAGCCATAATGACGTTTAGAAGGGTATACACGAATTTAGTTCATAGCCAACACGTAGGTGCGAATTTAAAAAAACAAAATCATACTCGATCTTTAGTACTACGGATACTTTATGTTAAACAAAAGTTGCAATACTTTTTTTACATATTTTTAATTAATTATGTGACTGATTTTCAACTCCGGTTAATGTGACGTTCGATGGATTTAGTTTCGCTTACTTTTGTGTAATTTTCTGGTTAAACTTACAACCCTTTGCCGACCCCTATTTATATATAAGTTTAGTACACATTCCGATAAGTTTCATAGTATCATATCAAAGATTAAACGATAGTTTCTGTACAAATCATATCTGCCTAATATGCGACTTGCTTGTGTACTTATAACAAAATGTAAATGTCCATTTGGCCATAAAGCACGCAGTTCATTACGAACATCAATAGAGATTGGTTTTACTCGTAAGCGCCGTGAGCACCAACATAATAGTGTAAGGTTAATTAAAATTTCTCAATACGTAATATATGTCCTAAGCTATACATAGCCATAAAGGTTCTTCCTCAGAGCACTGTTTACAAGCCCAAATGAGGGACGCTTTTTGTTAATGTTTTAATGGATACCAGTAGTAGTCTAGTTTACATAATATAATATTAATTTCTAATGAATATAGGGAGGAGATCAATCTTCTTAAAACGTACATAATGTTCTGCTCGTGGTGATTTTAATGGCATAAGTGCGTCTTCCGTTCTCTGACAGGGGCTAATTTTGGAAATTGGCTGGTATGATATCAAAAAAATAAGTTGATATTAAAACCCAGAAGACCGTGATAGGATAGGATTTTTAATGAGACCTAACAACTGGACGTCTCAGTGTGACGGGCACAGTGCAATTCGTCGTTGACGAAATGCGTCTGTTATAGGCAGAGGTTAGTTCACTTAACATCAGGTGGGCCTCGGGCTTGTTCCGTCACAATAACATAAAAAAGGAGACCTTCTCTCTCTCTTTTGTTGGTCAAGAACCAATCTAGGAGAAGGAAAACTCCAAAATACAACCTACTTTGAAGTCTCCGTTAGGCATAAATTAATATTATGGGGTACTTATTTTGAAGAGTATGTATGTGGTGTGACTTTGAAAGTTATAGTGAGGAACAGATTGATAAAATAAGAATGCAATGTGGAGTAAGTATAGTAACGTTAGTTGAGAAAGGTAGGTAGGTATGTCGAGACTGTTGGCACATGAAGAACGGATAGATATGGGTGTGGTAAACTTAAGGTTAGCGTGGATGGATCAATGGATCAATTGAATGTGGGGAATACCTCTGCGAAAGTTTTCTGACAAGACTAGTCAATGGTATGACTACTTAATCTTAACAGACAGGCGTAGGTATAGGAATAATTTGATTGGAGTAAAAACAGATATGCCTAGGTAAATAGAAGTAACAGTGATTGCGCAGTGACAATAGCTATGGACTGCCACGCAAGGTGAACATGGTTCTCATTCCGCCGAAGGCTTGATCTTCCCTTCAACCTTCATTTTATGAATGTTTGCCTGACTAGCTACCACCCTGAGTAGAAAATGTATCACCTGTTAAATCATGTTTCGGCAGCAGTCCT
This sequence comes from Plagodis pulveraria, assembly GCA_963890685.1. Classification (NCBI taxonomy): domain Eukaryota; kingdom Metazoa; phylum Arthropoda; class Insecta; order Lepidoptera; family Geometridae; genus Plagodis; species Plagodis pulveraria. The sequence continues at coordinate 13,025,333 of OY982950.1, forward strand.
TGAGAGCTATTTCCTTCGAAGGTAAGCCAAATTAATATCCACTTATTAACATGCCATACAGCTGTAAAAATTAAAAGAGGAAATCCGTAGTATCTCCCTACCATTCTGGGAAAGAGGCGTAACGTTTTCTAAGTGCTTATGTATACCTAAGACAGTACTCCCGTTACAACATTCCGTACAGTATAGTACAATTAGTTATTCGGTGACTATACACACAAGAGCTAGACGTCAGCTACCTTATATATAAATATAATTAAACAAAGTAAAAGTAGGAGCACAGATTAGTTAAGTATAATTAACTAATAAATTTATATTAATGTAAACCTAATCAAATTGTTTCCACGTAAACCTTAAACAAGCTAAAATAATAGTTTAAAACATTTGCAATACCTTGCTATACAGTGTACATTGTAACAATAGCAATATCAACTTTATTATTCTAAGGGCCTTTTTCAGAATGTTCGAGTAAGTTCCGGTTATACAAACCAAAACATAAAATAACTGAATGATAAAAATGACAGTTAACATGCAGCGTGGTTTCAAGCTTTAACCGAAGGATAGGCTAAATCGACGACTGTGAAACGCAAAGATAGTGTTTTATTTATTAAATATGTTGTGGGTAGTATAACCGGAACTTACTCGAACATTCTGAAACAGGCCCTAAGTCAAAGTGAAAAATCATTTATCTCATGTTAGCGTCTACGATGGTATTATGCATGTCTTCAGGGTTTTCAGCTATACGTACTCGTAAGTAGTATTATTACCTATATATTCTATGCTCGTAAGTTGACGGATACTATCTATTATTAGGAGGCCTCAAAAATAACAATAATTACACTAAGGGCCTGTTTCAGGATGTTCGAGTAAGTTCCGGGTATACCACCCAGAACATATTTAATAAAGAAAACACTATCTTTACACTATCTTCGTGTTTCACAGTCATCGATTTAGCCTATCCGTCGGTTAAAGCTTGAAACGCGCTGCATGTTAACTGTCATTTTTATCATTCAGTTATTTTATGTTCTGGGTGTATAACCGGAACTTACTCGAACATTCTGAAACAGGTAACCGCATAGCAGGCGTTATTGCAAACCTAACAATATTAAAATTCTGAAACAGGCCCTAGGTTCAAAATATTTTTACACATTTTCGGTAAAGGCTAGTATGAACACTACCAACGAGAGCCTTTCCAAGGAGTTTTGTTAGGTAGGTGGTCTAAAACCATAACCTATAAAAGCGAACCGCTAGTGTGTCGGGTATAAACTATTTGGCCGTACCCAGTAATTGGCATGAGCTGCTGTGGAAGAGTCTTACTCCAAAGAAGTCTCATCTGCAGGAATTTATATTGTTACCTCAGTAGTGTTACTGCAACATCAATAACCCCCTTTACTTTAAGTAGAAGATCTGTCGCCAAGCACGCAACGGTGGGTTGCGGCATCTGTCCTTGAGAGCTAGCAATTTAAGGTTTAATTTGTTAACACCTAACTACATCATCGCTTTTCCGTTAGGGGTGATCGTGGTCAAAGGCTAATTAACCTATTAGAAATACAAATAAAATAAAAATATGCATGCTTCCAACCGTGGCATCGCCGGCATGACGTCTGATGCATTGCTCTAACTATTATATAGTAAGTATGTAACACATTGTTATAAGATGTTTAAAAGAATGGCCCCAAGTTTCTTGCCCGTTCTTCTCGCAGTGGCTCTATGCAATTTATTTGCTGAACGTGGCAGTACAATGTAGAATATTTCAATTACTAAAATTTGTAATTGACCTTCATAAGAGCGTTGTAGACGCCTAAATTGAATAAATGATTTTGACTTTGACTTTGATACATTTAAATATCCATAATTACGAGTAGGAAGTACTCGTAAGTATGTCATTAATTACGATCCAAATAAAAATATGAGGTTTTTTGATTTACGACCTGACTGTTTCTTGATCTCAGCACGTTAATCTCATTTGAATACTTTCAGGTGTTTTTCGACCTTCCGTCCTGTTTACTAGTTTCCTTTCTTAAGCACAATGAGCAAATGAAAAGATCAAAGAATCAACCCACTATATCAGTACTAAATATAGGCAATGCAGTGTGGAACGGTATGTATAGATAGATAGATACTACCTTATGCTGCACATGGGTGATCGGTAGTTTTCCCGTATCGATCGGCGCAGATAACTCGGGTGACTCGGGTCCTAGAGGGGTGGACTCAGGCACGTAGCCAGGAGTGGGGGGTTCCTTACAGCATTGCATATAACCAATGAAGAGCGTGCCAGGAAAGGTTAAGGTCAGTTGACGTAAATAGGTCAAGTTGTGCGATGTTACGTGAATGTGTCTTCTCGTTAGGACGTAACAATTCTAATACGTTTTCAAAAGTTATAAAACAGTATAAAAATACTTTGGCATTTTAAGGTACCTACCGATTAAATTCTTAGTATAAAAATATGCTGGAATACTCTTTAGGACAGAATCTGTCGAGGCTTTAACGGAATAATGAAGTAAAAAGAACCAACCAATTTAAAAAAAATACATTCTTAGAAAAAGTATTTTTAACGGTCATAAAAATTATAAACCATGCTTAAGTATTCTTAGGTAGATATTCTCGACCCAAAGCTGTAAAGCGTCATTTAACTACGAAATTTGGAGTAAGTACATTTAGGTACTTACTCCAAATTTCGTAGTTAAATGATGCTGTACAGCTTAGGAATTCACACGGTAGTGTATAAATAATTTTAGAATACATTTTCAGAAGACAGAAGTGAGTGATTGAGTACATTATAGATAGGTAGCACAAAGTTTTTTCTTGTTGTCACAAATAATAGCCTCATATTTAAATTTCTATCTCTAGACTAGAAGTCCTAACTCCGGCCCAGTTAGGAGGTTACCACCCTACCCCTTCGATCGATGCATCGATAGTACCCGCATCAGTAGCCCACTAATTGACAGGGATGCTCCCTCGCCAGACAGTCTAATTTGGGATGAAGTGGAATAGAATTATATTCTGTCTATGTTTACGTTTGGATCAAGTATTAGAGACTTCATTCCGATATTGCTGATGAATTTTATAATAGTAAAATTTCAATGGAGTACCTCCCCTCCTTTTATAGCTCTCATCTCTCTCTCTGCATAACGCATGAAAGTATCTGTTTATTTAAAATTGTAACGTGTCATCGTTTCGTATCGTAAATAAATATTAAGATGTAATAATATATATATTCACAAATGTTTTATCACAATATCATAAGCCTACTCAGGGCCTCAGTTATGACGTTAACATTCTCTTCAAGAAGCAAGTTGGGCGATAGGTAGATGTAGTGATTTTTCTGATACGGATTCTTTCAATTCTCTGCAGTTAAATTAATATTGGAATATTTTCTAACGTTACCATTCACAAGAATGTCTAAATTGTTACTATTATTACCTTTACTATGGTTTAAGATGTTAATACACTTATTTTTATGCCTGATAGGTTAGCCTTTGACCACTATCTCACCTAATGGAAAGTGATGTGGTCGAAGATGTTGTTCAGGCTAATCTAGAATTCCAACACTTATGATGTTGTCACAGTTGTTGCTTCTTTCTTAAGAATTTGTATGATTATGTGACTAAAACTAAGAGTTTCGACTTTATGTTCAATTTGATATAAATTCTGGGGCTACCGCCCGCTAATTAAGCCGTATATTTTATGGTGATACTTTGGGAATTTCGTTACAGAAGGTGATGAAAAAGGAGAACTTTTATTGGGCTATATCTGTAAATTTTCTATGCAACATATTTTATATATATAAGTATTATTATATACAAACCGATAAGGTTTTAGGTTTATTTAGAGGGATTGCAGGAAAAAAATATTCGCACTCATAGACGATGTCCTTATGATCCAAATGCAATTTCTACAGTAATTTCCTTTTAATTAATTACCATGTGTTAGAGTGTTGAAATAAAATAATCTGTCGACTAATACAATAATATTTTGATACTATGGATTTATTCTATGATATGTATGAAATAACCACACAAAATGTTTTATCACACCTATACCAACACTAAAATATACCTGAATGGGCTCACCGTAACCACAGAACATTACTGTACCTACATAACCACCATGTGTACCTATATGTATCAAACCTTTTTTTTACCGGTGGTATACCTTCATTAACGAAATACTACGAACTATATACAATATTACAGCTACTACAATAAAAGCATTTAGACAACCTACAAGTCATTGCAGACTCACAGGTAGTTCACAGGTAGCCCAATACCAGTTGGCAGCGTGCACTGCATGCTGGCAGCATTGCATAAAACTAGATTATGGTGATTCAAACTTGCCAATATTAAGATGATCTGAATGTTTCAGCAGAACACATTTGTTAAATAGCAACGTAGTGTGTCATGGTCTTCTATAATTAAGAAAATAATTGGGTGTTATTTAAGTACCAAGTGACTGCATAGGCAGAGTATTTAATTTGAATCCCATACCAGCTTCGGAAAATCTTAAAATTTAATCATTCAAATCCTTTATCTCAAAATGTCTTATATTTTATCGTCCAGTCAACTGTCCAGTAAGAAAAAGGAAAAAACGAGAAAGGAAAAATAACATCCCGGTCATCCCCCTCGGGCGCGGCAAAAAGTACAAAAGACCTCCCGCCGCCGCGCCGCACCGTTCCCAGGAATGGAGCGCGTCCCCTTCTGTCGGGAATCGGGAGCGACGGCCATCGCCTGTGAGAGAATACCTTCATGCCTGTATTTTGATCTAAGTTTAATTAATTATCATCGTCTTCATCGTTGGAAAACTGGGATATTATATATGTACCTACTATAAAAAAAAAAAACCCACCAGCAGTTTTCGTACTAGGATTGTCTTACGTGGATAGAGGCTAGGTTTTGTACGAGTAGGTAGATATTTTATGAAGTAGAATAGCCTAATGGCAAAGGCTATCTGAATACTGTCACGCAGAAGGTCCTTCGTAATCCCTGATGCGGACATTTTACGAATGAGAATGGGCATTCGCAACTAGCTACAAACCCCAAGTACAAAAATCTGTCAAGCATCTTATGGTGTGTTCCGGCAGCTGTCCTAAAGAGCCAATTCCCTGTATAAGTTAAGCTACTAGGTACGTACTATCGGACAAAATTGTGGTCATAGGTTAGCCTATCAGGTACAAAAGAATAAGTAAGTACCTACGCCAATTAAATGTCATTGACCTACGCAAGAATAGAGAAGAGATTTATTTCGGTGGTCCTAATTTGATTGTTGATGTATCTATGCTCTCTAGCTGCTTCTAAAATCTTCAGTCCAGACAAAGAGTTCAACAAAACATATTAATAAGCACGGCCTATGGAGAATAGCTCCCTACCTACTGATTTCAAAAATATTTTTAAAAGCAAATGTTTTATTTTGTTTCGGACAAAAAAAACCCGTTACGTGCGAAAAGTTGATGAAAATTGTTTTTTTAATGTATTACGTTTTATGTGTATATGTTGAGATACCTGTTGGTTTCCTCCGTCGTTCAATATATGGTATTGATAACATCTATTTTAATTATATTGATGTCTCGCATTAAGAATTATTTTGGTAATTCTACCCCAGACGTGGTGCAAGATACATGAGAGAAAGTTGTACGCAATAAAAAGGTTTTTTTAATGTTATTTTGACGGATCAAGCACGAGGCCCACCTGATGTTAAGCGGACTAACCTCTGCCTATAACAGATGCATTTCGTCACAAGTCACGAACTGCACTTCGTCCGTTACCTTAAGACATAGTTGTTAAGTCTCATGTGCCTGTAATTTCACTGGGTCTCAAGGACTGCTGCCGGAACACACCGTTAGATGCTTGGCGACAGATTTTCTACTCGAGGGTGGTCGATAGCCAGGCGGTCATTCGCAAAATAACCTTCCACCATGCGGTGAAGCTCAATCCCGCGGCGGAATTCGAACCATGGACCTGCGGCACGGCAGTCCATATCCAATGCCACTGAGCCATCACTGCTTCAGGTATTTTGGTTTGAATAAAAATTACAATAATATTATTCAAATAAATTTTAAATTACTATTTATGAAATTAGGGGTGGGGATAGGGTGTTTTTTTATTTGTGGTAGAGCAAGGGTGTAACGAACATGATTATTATAAAACCACCAAACAATTTACGCGACACTTTCGTTTGGAAAGATATATACTCGTAAGGGCTATTCAACCCTATAACTAGTTTACAAAATAACAACGTAAGGAAAAATTTGAACCACGAGCGGGATCGAACCTGCTACCATCCGTCCCTAGAGGCAGAACATGGTCTGTCAATTGAACTATCGTCTATAATTTGTTGTTCACCGCTATCTTGCGAATTTATTACAGGCACTTTGGGTTTTATAAAACTAAGGTATACAATAAACAAAAAATAATTTATTAAACAATAATATTGGCGTTAGACCAATTTTCGCCTAAAATGTTATTGCTTTTTAAGACCTCAATGTCATACACAAATATCAAGAATGATACGATGCGATTAACGAACATTCAAAATCTATTGTGGCATACGTTCATAAAGATCAGTTAAGGCGATTGAAGATCAGTTAAGAAGTTTCCGTCAGCCAAATATTCAAATGTTCAGGTCTCCAACTTGTCAAAGAGACCTCATATCAAAATACACAATTGTTACTCTCTCAGGGTTAACCCCTAGTAGTCTAAGATGTTGGTCTAAAAATACTATCGCCCTTAAGGTTGTACTGGCCGGTCACTTCTCCATACAAACGTCGTAGGGTGATTACTCGTTTATTTTAGATTTTAGGTCCAGAATTAAGCATAATACCGATTGATATCGTTATTATTTAGGCTTGTATGATGCCAAAATTTTAAATAGATAATTATGTTGTAAGTTATGAACCTCGAAAACTTTATATGAAAATGTTTCGAGGATCATAATTCTCAAGTTAATTATTTTATTAAAATTTCGGCGTCATACAAGCCTAGCTAATGACGAGATCGATCGGTATTAAGCTTTATTTTGGACCTAAATCTTCAAATAAGGGAGTGATCACCCTACGACGTTTGTATGGAGAACGGGCCGGCCAGTTCACCCTTAAATTAGTTAATCGATCTATGTGATTTCAATTAAAGTCAGCCTGGTTCACGAACGAGCGAATTTCACTGATAACGTTGTTTTCTTCAAATAATATAATATTAGTGACGATTTTAATCAGAACCAGAACATTTTAGGAATTGTAAAATCATGACAATTTAAAACATAGATCACTAAAAAAAAATTAAACAGTTCTAAACAGGATGGTTATATATTTTATTAGGGCTGTTACCTGTTTCTTTCAGAGCTTGATTTAACATGGCAAAAGTAGGTACTAGTTATTTTGAAGCAATGATGGTCCAGTGGCAATTACTGCCGCGCAGAAGGTCCGAGGTTTGAATCTCGCCGCGAGTTTCAGCTTTGCCACATCGGTGTAAGGCATTTTGCAAAAATGTTCGCTCGCGGTTTTTCGTAAGATGCCCTTAGGTGATTAGCTACGTTAGCTACCACTCTCAAATAGAAAATATATCAGCAACAGTGTGTTCCAGGGGCTGTAATTCATCTTCGGCCACATCATCACTTACCAACAGGTGAGATTGTGACTAAAGTATAGCTTGGCTGCATTCAAAAGGTCAAATGAAGAAGTGGTCAAGAGCGAGTTGGGCCTCGCAAGAACGAAGACTGGACATTAAATAAAATTATTATTTACTTCACAAGATCGTCAAGGTTTTGTTTGTTATTCAAAATCTGCGTGAAAAAATGCTTTCGCCTAAAAGTATCATAAAACTAGAACTTATTAAATTTTTCTGATCTACTCAATGCGCTTTATATAGACCCACTCATGTTAATGTATAGTTCATACATAGGTACTTGGATCAACGGTTTTACACTAAATAAGTACAAAATTCTATAGAGATACGGATGAACAGACGACATACTGAGAGCAGAGTATCGTTTAACCTTTTTTTGGGTAAAATATTGGTTTATATTGTTTTGAATGCAATTTTTATGTAGATATAATGTGACGATAAATTAATATTATCCGATGCGACTCTGCGCGCAGTCAAGTTGAAGGTACCCAGAGAGCGTCGGAGCGTATCGGACCTCCCTATGTCCATTTGTCACTTGATAAACACTCACGTTTTGCCATATATATTTTAGTTTCTTGTAATAGGAACAAGTGATCATATAACGGGCACACCCGTTAGATGGCGCTGGGCTTGATTGATAGAGACTAAGTACCAGACTCCAGACTACTACTAAGATTTACTTTGTGCGAAAATCTTAGTATGTTTTAGACCCGGGATCGAATCCAGCACAACAATTAGTTTGACTAACGCGGCTATATGTATATATATGCAAAGTGTTATGTATTATACAAATATTGCCGCTGCTGTATGGAATTTGATTATGAAATTTTATTGTATTTTTTTTATCTGGTAATACATTAACTTATTATATATTTACTTCTTACCCTGATTTACACGGTGGCATCCGTGTAGTCAAGTTTAATATACTCAAAGGCATCAGACCATATCGTAATTATGAATGAACTCACTCCCCATGTCGATTTGTCACGTGATATGTGACGAACTAAACTAAATCAAAAAGGGAAAAGACAATAAGGTATACGTAGGTTTTCACAAAACTAATTAGTTAATTCAGTTACACAAGATTTCAGCGGCTACCACTGTACTAATTAAATTCTTAACTAAAATTGCATTCGTAACTCTCTCGTAGTAACTACTTGTAAAATCAAGAGAAATGTCAATCGTTGACACGAATAAGACGAAGAAGAAGACGATAAAATCATGTTACAATAAAATATCTTATAAAAGAAAAAGAAAACGTTATTTTACCCCTCAAGGAAATAAACATGTACCTATATTCGTTGCATATTCTCCTGTACGGTCATATTTATAAGCATTTGCACTGAAAATGGTTCACGTTTCCAAAACAACGGCAACGTCAATAAAACAGCCAACCTTTATCTTTATCACACTAAAGTCAGTAACAATGCTAGTTATCGCCACAATCCAGCAAAAAGTACCTACTTCAACCTCTTTTTTCAATATTGTTATATAAAGTTGAAGGTAATTTTCCCATGGTAGAGTCCATGTTAGTTTATAATTCCGTGGTAAAAATACGGTAGAGTCAACGAATACCGCTTCCATAAATATTTTTGTGGTGACGAAATATGGTAACCACTTGTCGCGTGACACTTAAACCACCGAGGGGCGCAGGTTATTATCAATACGAGGGGAGTATTTGTTTTATTATAATATTAATAGCGATAAACGCTGGTCACAGGTTAAGCAATAGTTAATAGGGTTACATCCACGCACTCGGTGTATCGGGTTTCGGTCTGTGGGGGCGTTGCTTTAATCAAAAGTTAGTATCAGTTGGTGTGAAGTGTTGGGTTATTGTAGGAATGGAAATATGTAAGGATGCAAATATAAAGGTTTTAATAATATTATGTTTAGGTATAAAGTATATAGGTGGAGCAGTGCTCGGCACCTATTAAGGGGGTAAAAGTAGGCTTTGCTGCTCGTTATCAACATGAGTACGAAAATCAAACAGTGCTTTGGAATAAGGTTCATATCGCCGCGGCGGGCGGTAACGTAATTTGTGGTAATTTCCGTCTGATATGCGCCAAAATACTTATATACATACTTTTCATTTTATAATCAAAATAAATAATGTTAAGAAATTATACAAACTTAGTCAAAAATTGAGCCAATTAAAGGGAATATTTCTATAGGGGCATTGCCAATATAGATTTAGTACTATCCGAACTTTGCAACTATAGTCGGTCGGAAAAAGGTTTATAGTTGTATTTATAAAAATAAAATATATTTTATTTTTATAAAGTTAGGTATTTTTATAACATACACAGTCGTAAATTCAGCACCTAAAGGTTTTAGTTCAATTCATGTGATTTTTTTCGTTCGTTAAGGGTTAGATCTTGGGCTGCTTCCATATAGTTTCATTAATTGTAAAACAAAATATAAAATTATATTTAACATTTTTATCTAACTTTCTATTCTAGAAAACATATAGCTCGAATGGTTGGCGTAAGTTAAGCACCTACTTAAACAAATTATTATTTGATGCTTTCTACAGTAAGAAGTCGGTTTATGCTTTTTTATAATAAATACTTTTTTTTGTAATATACATAGGTATATTACAACAAAAATTAGCCTACCCACCTTAAGTCACACGCTCTACCAGAAATATAGTTTATTTTGTATATTGACGCCAAAATGGGGTTTACAATTAAGAATTTTTTTTAATTTATTTTAATTAATTACAATTTACAAGTATTTAATTATAACTGGCTGGGCCCCACGGTTACACCCGCGTGGTGATGGATGATGATGACGAGGATGAAACGTATCCTACATTATAATCCAGCGCCTCCTCTACATCCAAACTTCATCAAAATTCGTCCAGCCGTCTGAGCATGAAGAAGTAACAAACATAGAAACACACTCACAAACTTTCGCCTTTATAATATTAAGATACTAGTTACGCCCCGCAGTTTCACCCGCGTGGTGATGGATGATGATGATGAAAAGTATCCTATGTGTTAATCCAGCGTTTTATCTACCTCCATACCAAATTTCATAAAAATTGTTCCAGTCGTGTGAGGGCGAAGAAGTAACAAACATAGAAACCAACTCACAGACTTTCGCCTTTATAATATTCATGTGATTTAATAATAATTACCGACAGCATGTCAATAATTTTAGGTTAAACAGTTTTGCAGTGAGACTCTGTAATATTTATAAAACAAATGACTAAGCACAAATTATTGTAAATATAAATATACAATTACTTTGTTGTTGCAATAAATTGGCTGATGGACACATTTCAGCATAAAATGTATATAGAAAATTTTGCTCACTCGACATGCGAACTTTGTACTGAACTATTAATAGTTCATAATGAATTTGCAATACAATGGCTGCTGCCTGAAATAAATGGTATATATTCAATGACTTCGGTGAGAGACCGGTTAATTAGGTCAGATGAAAATTTTAAAGAAATCAACACAAATACTTTTTAAAAATAAAAACCAGGAGGACTTCTCACACTGTTGTGCCTTGTTGAAGTTGGTAGCATGCTGATTCAAATCACTCAACGCTACTATTGACCTAATACGACTTTCACAAGTTATTTCATACAAATAAGTGTTAAAAGTCATTTCCGGTTAAAAAAATCTTCTTAATTTTTTTATTTCATTGATACATACATCACTCACACGAATCCCACAATACACAATCCTGGTTACCATCGACCAGACAATTACAATTATTACAATTACCATGTCATCAAAGTATAGTCGCAGGTCCATGGTTCGAATCCCGCCGCGGGCTTGAGCCTCACCGCATGGTGGAAGGGCATTTTGCGAATATCCACCTGGCTAGCGACCACCGTCAAGTAGAAAATCTGTCGCCAAGCACCTAACGGTGTGTTCCGGCAGCAGTCCTTGAGAGCCAGTGAAATTACAGGCACATGAGACTTAACAACTATGTCTCAAGGTGACGGGCGCAGTGCAATTCGTGACTTGTGACGAAATGCATCTGTTATAGGCAGAGGTTAGTCCGCTTAACATCAGGTGGGCCTCGTGCTTGCCCCGTCACAATAACATAAAAAAAAAGTCACAATGGTAAAAACTTTTTCAGATATTTGAATATCTCTGAATTAAATGAATGACCTCTGAAGTTTGACCTACCAAAAAAAGGATCATCAAAATCAATTCATAATTGGCGAAGTAACCGCGAAACAAAAACAAAAAATAAGAAACAGTCGAATTGAGTACATCATCCTTTTTTAAGTCGGTTAAAAATGTATCGTCGTATGGCAATCTATATGAGGTAAATTAGATTTAAGGATAGATCTAACTTGGGTAGAAAGAAAGAAGAAATCTCTACAGTTAGTCCTTGAGTAGAGATTTCTTCAAAAATAAAACGTATACCTGAAGAGGTAGAGGCGTTTAAGCACCTATGTATCGCTAGACATGTTTGGTCTCATTATACGAAAGCCTATTCCCATCAACAGGGCAAATATCCATGGAACTTTCCCATCAGAAACGCACAATGATTTGTTTTACGTGGTGGTCGAACCCAGGTCCTTGAAATTCCAAAGCGTCGCTTTTACTACTTCTATTTTATGCTATTTTAAAAATTACTGTAAAATGAATACATTATCTCCATCAATGGGAAGTTACCCCTATGGTTCACGCTTGCGTGACGCATTCAAATAAGTGCCCTTTAAAAAACAATTTAAATGAATCAACCATGTGATCCTGGTCCTTCAATGGTATGATTGAAATTTTACTGGAGGGAAGTTCTGAAGTTGACACTTTAATATTTTTTCACCTCACAAGCTCTTTAAAAAGAAATATAAAGTGTTTTACCGGCTAGCTTGGAAAACGTTTTTAGAATATTAGCCTATATAAATTTCTGAAAAAAGAATTTAACGTTCCTGGAAATAATTGGAAATAATCTTTTTAGATATATTATACAAACTATTATGTCTACTCCTTAAAATTCGTATCAATAATTTACTGTGGAAAGGAACTTTGTGAGTGAACAGTCTATAATACCGTGGAAACACCTTCGGCCGAAGGTTATTCACCGTCTTGCAGGTCCTCGAAAGAAAGAAAATCGGAATGTGTGGCTTTCAAATGGTACATTCACACTCGCCTTGTTTACTTCTTTTGTCAATTTTATTTTATCCATCCATTCTTAATGTCCAAATCACCTCATCATAACTTTTTGACTAACGTCACTATAATGTTCACTCACGAAGGCGCACCCATCGATATTTAATTAGTGGGCTTGTGTAGGGGTAGGCCCTACTTACGGAGACAAGCTATAATATATAAGGTTATACAAAAGCCCATCACTAATCAAATGAAGAAATGGGGGTAAAAACAGATTTTTTTATTGCATTAGGCGCACTCTTAATTAGCACGCCTTTGTGAATGAACAGATCTGTGCTCAACATTTTTTAACGTATTTGTTGCGGATCAAGCACGAGCCCCCCTGATATTAAGCGGTAACCTGCGCCTATAATAGATGCAGTTCGTCACTTGTGACGAAATGCATCCGCCATCCTGAGACATACAGTTGTTAAGTCTCATGTGCCTGTAATTTTACTGGATCTCAAGGACTGCTGCCGGACCACACTGTTAGATGCTTGGCGACAGATTTTCTATTTGAGTGCGGTAGCTAGCCAGGCGAGCATTCGCAAAGTGCCATTCTACCTTGCGGTGAAGCTCAAGCCGGCGGATCAAACCATGGATCTACGGCAGTCCATAGATTACCGCTCAGCCATCATTGCTTCATAATTTGCTTTCTAATCACGCTGTTTCTCACTCTGTCCTTTAAAGTCACAAACACAACAAATACTTGTCCATACTCTCAGGGTAACCGCATTTTATCTTTCTTCTGCCGTAGCCAACATTCCCACCATAAGCTAGTACTTTTCTATGCAGTAGCAATCGAGCCTTCATGGACAAGTTTCGGCTGCCCAAGAAACTAGGGAAAATTTAATGGAATAAGAGCCCCATTACTAACAATCCTCTGATAATGCTTTACTATAGCTTCTTAATACATAACATTACATCGTGTAAATGCACCCTAATGCAGTAAATTCAGTTCAATTTGATACGACGAGAAACATACCATTGCATGCGGGTGGGGTGCCAGATCGTGTTTTTATTTTCCCTTCCCTCGACGATTTGGTGCGACGAGGGGTGCGTCTTTGTTTTTTTGTAGAGCTATTAGTATTTATAAAGGACGCGGGTGGAGGGTTATTCCTTTTAATTACAATGAATTAAACGTTGAATATAAAATGCTGTTAATAAGGTTATTGACGTTTGTTAAGCCACGATTTTGATTTCCTTTGAACGGTACAAAGGAACGAGTATGGCTGTGAAAGAAGAAGGATTTATATAAATATTGTCAGATTGAGATTGATATGGACATAATAGAAGGTAGAATAGATAACTAGATGCTAGTTCTCGTGATATTATTAAGTTTTTTTTATGATGATAGTTTACCCTTTGACCACTATCTCACCTGATGGTAAGTGATGATGTGGTCGAAGATATTGTTCAGGCTAACCTAGAATTTTACTAGCTCTCAAGGACAGCTGCCGGAACACACTGTTAGGTGCTTGGCGACAGATTTTCTACTTGAGGGTGGTAGCTAGCCAGGCGGCATTAGCAAAATGCTCTACCACCATGCAATAACGACTGCCGTCCAAAGACAACAACCGGGACCGACGGCTTAACGTGCCCTCCGAAGCACGGAAGCGCTCAGTAGTAGTGTCATTAGCGGTCACCCATCCAAGTGATGACCGCGGCGGACGTTGCTTAACTTTGCTGATCGGTTAGGAACAGCTAAGCAAACTAAGCTACGAGCTATTGAAAATACATTATTCTTTTCTAATAAATACATCTCTTGAGACCACAGAAACTTGAGACAAAAGCTGAATCAAATTAGATAAATTCTTGTTGAAAGACTTTTTGATTGTTGTTGTTTTATTTTTTTTACATAAAACTATTAATTATTTGAAAATATTTTGGATCGTAATTGGTTTTTGTTGGCTCTACATATATATATAAATATCAATCAATCAAGTCAATCGTCGAATTATATATATATATAAATAATTCGACGATTGACTCATTTTTATCAATGGTAACCGAACCTACCACAAAGCGTATATTGTCACGCACTTGTTCCTACCCTTCCAACATTGCGGACGTTCCGTTTAACATCTTTTAACATTTAACATGGAGGGCATTCCATGGGAGAGTGCCCTTCGCGCTCCAGTACTTTCAAGGGCCAGAAGGGAAGTTGGAGGGTGCTTTATTAACTTTCTGATTTAATTGAGGAAGTCGGTCCTGTTGGAATAATTGCTCCGGTCTGAAGCGGCGATGGACAGAGGGTTAAAGTGAAGGGTGCTGTGTCTGACTTCAAGTGGCTATTAGAATCAGAGCCGCAGATCTAAAACGGGTAAATAATACGTATTGTATATCTACCATCTCAAAATAAATAAAATAATTTTGAAGCAGTGATGGCTCAGTGGCATTGGCTATGGACTGCCGAGCAGCAGGTTCATGGTACGAATCCCGCCGCGGGCTTGAGCTTAACCGCATGGTGGAAGGGCATTTTGTAAATGCTCGCCTGGCTAGTGACCACCCCAAGTAGAAAATCTGTCGCCAAGCACCTACCAGAGTTTTTGTTTGAAAGTTCCCGTGAGTATGAGACATATTAATGTTTTCAAGAAACGGCTGTACTCACGCCTATTGGTCGAGATTGTCGACCTAGGTTTCGGGCATGTCCAATGCCCTTCATCAGGTGAGTTCATGCGTCTAAATCGCGGCGACGACTCCGCGCAACACTGCTGTTACGGCAGCAGTCCTTGAGAGGCAGCATAATAACAGACACATGCGACCTAACGAATGTACGTCTCAGTGTGACGGGCACAGTGCAATTCGTCGTTGACGAAATGCATTTGTTGTAGGCAGAGGTTAATCCACTTAACATCGAGTGGGCCTCGGGTTTGTATCGTCATATGACATAAAAAAAACTTACTAATTTCATATCTCTTGGTACGGTCAGTAAGTTCGTATATATATTTTTTTATATAAGTATCAACAAAGAGACGCGAATATAATATAAAACAGGGTCAGTTATAAAACAATTCATGATCAGAATATCCGTGATCGTGATACCTGCCCGTTAACCTAACTCTCGTGAACGGACCAGTAAGGCTACATTCGAAATACCGCATTTACTGCCTACTGTAATAAGAATAAGCTTCTCAAAATTTCATTACTTCGAGTAAAAAGAAACCAGTCGAGCCCAGACGAGCTGCCTTCGATTCTCGTACCTGAGAGGGTCGTTAGAAAGCAAAACAAAGAAATGGTGTCCTTGCCCTCCCAGTCCGAGCCCTTGGGTTGTCCACAAAGGGCTGTGATTGCGAGGAGAGGTGCGCGGTGAGGGAGGGGGAGGTGAATGACCTCGCCCGGGGTGGCCGCCCCCTGCGTCCGCGCACGCTTGGGCGACGGTCTGTGACGTCCCTATACAGTAGGTACTTTATTTGTTTCATGGTCCGAAATCTCGGCACTCCAAGGGTCGTCCTCGTGCATGAGCCGAAAGTCACTGAAGCATATCAATTTCCTTTTCAGTGGTCTGTTGAATATACTTTACAGTTTAATTAATGACATTACAATTAAATGTATGATTTTGTGTTATATTGCTGGATATATCTTTCTCATTATATTATAGAAATGTAGTCCATTAATGTAAAATTTCAACCAACGTAGGGTATGCAAGAAAAGAAACCCTTACTACGAGTCAAATGTATTCAAAACTTTTTTAAGACATGTTTACTTACAATGTTAAATCTAACTTCTAAAATAGTGTTAAGCTTGAAAACGTGGAATGGTCACGAACTCACACGCCCGCAACATAAGTACCAAGGTAGGTACGCAACAAGAATGTAAGCAACTATTTACCTTCCTACATACTAGCCTAGGTACTGAGCAGTGATGGCTCAGTGGCATTGGCTATGGACTGCCGTGCCGCAGGTCCATGATTCGAATCCCGCCGCGGGCTTGAGCTTCAAATCATGGTGGAAGGGCATTTTTCGAATGCCCGCCTGGCTAGCGACCACCCCCAAGTAGAAAATCTGTCGCCAAGCACCTAACGGTGTGTTTCGGCAGCAGTCCTTGAGAGCCAGTGCAATTACAGGCACAAGAGACTTAACAACTATGTCTCAAGGTGACGGGCGCAGTGCGATTCGTGACTTGTGACAAAATGCATCTGTTATAGGCAGAGGTTAGTCCTCTTAACATCAGGTGGGCCACGTGCTTGGTCCGTCACAATTACATAAAAAAAACTATACTGTTCACTGCGTCAACTGACACCAAGACAGATGAACAACGATGAAGATTCCAGTGTTCCAATTCATAAGGCATTGTGCTGAGTATGATATCAAAAGACGTGCAAATCGTAATCAGATTTGATGACTAACACGGTTCCGTGCGTCAGAATTGTCAGAGAATTTGTGTGGGCAGTAACACCCCACTAATAAGATGAAGTTAGTAGTGGTAAGGTATGGTATGCTGCTCACTGGCTGCATCATTTTATCTTAGAAACGGGAGAATAATATTAAACAGTTTAAAGTAATGATGGCTACCAACCACCCTCCAAAAGAAAATCTGTCGCCTTAGGACTTAACGGTGTGTTCCAGAAGTTGTCCTTAAGGGCCAGTAATTATAGATTCATCTGAAGAACATTCAAATTCAACCACATAATTACTTTTTTAAATAATATGTTTGCTGTAACGCCTGCTCGGCAGATTACATTACAATGCAAAATTGCTCCATCCCAAGACGATGGTTAAATATAGAACGAGAGGAAAAATTGGAGTTATGAGTCACTGTCATGTTAGCCCAAGTGGTCAGAGCATACGCCGGCTATAGGGGTGGATTGTTGCGGGTTCGAATCCCACACATAACTATATTTTTTTCTCTCGTAAATTTGCAATTTTGTTATGTTATTACTTACTATAATGTGAGCCAATCAATACAAATATTGCCGTCATTTGATACGCAGATCCATGCCGAATTTCAAGTCAATTCGGCTATTAGAAGTGGTTCTAAAAACGTTTTTAAAGTTCACAAAATACATTTCAAAGTGAATCACGAATCGTGCTATAGAATCCTGTAAAGAAATCCCTATTCTTAAATGCTTAAAGTATAATTATAAGGCTTGAAACATTGTCGTAGTTCCATTCTTCAGTCATTCAGCAATCGCCCTTAAGTAAGATACTCGTATCATCTGATATTTATTATTCCTTCAAATAGAGCTGCGTCTGTCGAAGTTCTGGACAGAGGAGAAATCCATTAGTTCAATCAACTGCAGTGATCCTCGTCACCCCACCTGTACCCCGTCCCCTCCGGAAGCGGGAATCTGCATCACAATCAGGGCCCTCCTGAACAGCGAACACCCCTGTTGGTCGCTATTGATGCGTAATCGCAGGGTGAATTATTGTTTCCGTTTCATTTCTAATATAAATTAAAAAAAAAGTATTTAATAAGCAAACTTGAAGCAGTGATGGCTCAGTGCCATTGACTATGGATTGCCGCGCAGCAGGGCCATGGTTTGAATCCCGCCGCGGGTTTGAGCTTCACCGCATGGTGAAAGGGCATTTTGTGAATGCTTGCCTGGCTAGCTACCACCCGCAAGGAGAAAATCTGTCGCCGAACAATTTAACGGTGTGTTCTGGCAGCTGTACTTGAAAGCCAGTAATTCTAGGTTAAACCTGTTAACACCTTCGACCACATCATCTCCTACCATCAGGTGAGATTGTGGTCAATGGTCAAATACCAGTAATTAAAAAAATCAATATAAAAAACACTACTTACGTAGATCTGCCACCCGTGTAGAAGATCTGCACCATGAAGAAGGGGAAAACTCATATAATTAAAAATCATATATATTCCTTGTCATGGATGAAGACGTAAAAGAAGAAGAGAAGGTTGCCATGCTATCAAGTCGGGTTTAAATTTTTTTTTATAAAGATAATGTAGGCGTGGCGTAGTCTTAGGGGAAAATTGGATATTTTGGTGTTTGTATGTTTTGTAGACAAAATTTGAAATTTATCTTATCCTTATGAAGTTCAGCGGTAAGGTAACTTTGTTATAAAATAATGCTCCGCTTTGAAATGCAGTGTATTCAGAACTACGAATAAATATTGAGTCTATTTATTCGTAGATTCAGAAAGATTTTCTTTTTAAATTAATCTATTAAAGAAAAAAAAGTTAGAGAAAGTTAAAGTTTTTGAAAATTAAAGTAATAAAACTGACTTGGTGCGAGTCACACTTACACTGTCTCACAGTGGGTTCCGTATCGACACACATTTGTTATACATTTGACAAAAGAAATATGAATAAAAAAAATGTTTTCAGTTCGAAGTCTTCGGTGCGAGTTCGATACGCAGTTGTTCGCCGTTTTTATAATACGAGTAGAGTATCTTGTCTTATTTTTTCATCACACGAAGTTTAGCGCTTGTATATATTACCTACTGCTCTTACCCTTCTTATATTTATATACTGTATATTTATATAGAGCAAAAACAAAAAAAAACGTTTAAGACAAGCCTTCATACCGCTTTCCATACAACCGTAGTTTCGTAATATTTTAAATACCAAGTGTTGAAACTCGGTGAAATTTTGCAAGCATGTTCTTTTATGGGAATTATTATATTCACTTTCGGAGTTAAATGAATGATACATCAAAAACTTGCATAGATGTTAGGCTCAGAGTCCTAATCCACGTGTCCTTTAATGATTAAATTCTAAAAAGTAATTTCAGTTTTGAAGTAGTATTTCAGGTAGTTTCGTACGTGTCTTTAGAGTGACATCTTGTCGATATAGAAATGAAAATTGTCACTAAGGGTTTGTGTATTTCAAAAAATAAAACTATATCTTAAAATTAATAATGATAATAATACTTTATTTTCACAAATAACAATTTCAACAATTTACAAAGTAAATATGTAAGGTTCTTAATATTATTAATTGTAACATTTAAATCTAGTCTGTTATTTACACAGAACCTACACTAAGAAAATTATTTCTTGTATTGTAGGCTTTGCACTTCCGTGTGTGTGTGTGTGTGTGTGTGTGTGTGTGTGTGTGTGTGTGTGTGTGTGTGTGTGTGTGTGTGTGTGTGTGTGTGTGTGTGTGTGTGTAAAAATATATTATGTTTAAGGGATATCGTAAGTTAGAATGTATGCGAGAGGTAGAAGGAGGAAAAGGAGATCAGACATTACAGGAGTAGCCAACTGTTTTTAACAATTGCTCAGTTTCATCATTGCTGAGTTTAATCAGCCAATCGTATAATGCACGTTTTCCGTTTCTCTTGTTCATTAATACAAGATTTTTCACTACATTGCTAGCTTTATTATATAAATGAGGGCCCATAAAACGAAGATAGCGTTTAGCAATTTTTATATTAAGTTTTGGCTTAGCAAAACTATATAGAAATTAAAAAAAACCTAGTTTACTAGGTTTGTTTTAAAACTTCATAACTATTTTGAATTCCCTTTTCAACCTAACCCACTCGACTAAACAAAAAAAAACATCAAAACGCTTTTATATCATTAAGATGAAATTTTACAAAAAAGTTCCATAAATACCAGATATTAACTAATTACTTGAAAAAGTATTTGCCAATGGGCATTTATACCTGCATATCTATGACCTAGTTATTGCAACTACTGCTGATACCGAGCGTTTATTGTTGTCAATTGCCTTCGTGGTAATCTTTTTTGTTGGGTTCCATAGACCTCCGAGTTTGTCAACATCTGTTAAGCATTTTTTCAGTTATGGACATCGATTGAAATAAAAAAGGATGAAAGGGTAATTTAATGATAATATTTAATGTGGTGAACATTTAACACAAGCATATAAAGCACACAGCTACACTTCCACTGTATATGATACGTTTTAATAAATGACAAAATAGGAAGACAAGCATGCAATAGACGCACATACGCACACTACTGACACTGAATCAGGAAACGTCGCCTGATTTTACATTGCCATGTTCTAAGTATTTAATCAATAATAAATCTTCTGATTTTTATAATCAAAGGTTATAAGTGTTCAATAACTATCAGTAAGGGTACGCCAAAAGATCTTATCCGTGTTTAAGTCGTGACGATGACAATTATACTCAGCTTAGAATCTTTAAATCACGATGGTATGACTTCAACAAATTATTTCAAATATCGCTCTGCCAATTATTAACAAAATACTACGATCTATATACAACACTACGGCTAGTAGTACAATAAAAGCATTTAGACAACCTACAAGTCATTGCAGACTCACAGGCAGTGCAAATGCTCCAGCCCAATACCAGTTGGCAGCGTGTCCAGCATGCTGGCAGCATTGCCCCGTTGTATGGCAAAATAATTTTAATCAATAAAAATCTTGGGGTAATATTCTGATGTAGCGCAATGTCGCAATATATAATTATTTTGTTAATTTATTAGTTATTTTGTTGGTTATGTTTGTGTTTTATTTGTAATAGTAGTAAGTATATACTTACATATATGTACAATAATTTGAAAAAAATATTACACATTTTTTTAATGCAGTGCGATATAAATGAAATCTTTATTATAATATACGTAGATATCTATAGATATACATATATATATTAATATACGTACCGAGGATTTGGTTTTTTGTCTGAATTAGTTTTATAATTGCTTTGTTAGCTTTTGACCACAATCCAAGATGTAATCCAAGAATATTAAAATTAACCAGAAATGGCTCTCAAGGTCAGCCGTCAGAAGAAGAGGGTAGTAGGCGAGCATTCGTATAATGCACTGCCATATTTAGGCAAATACTTGAACAACAACTAAGAGTTAGCAAATAAGTATGTATAGCTTTTATGGCAATAATTTACGATCATAAAGCAAATAGGTAATTTACGATCTGTGAGTTTATTCGTACTATCCTACATGGCCAGTGTTTATAGCCTGTTTCTTTTTACTGTTCTAAGCAGGAAACGAAAGTAGGTAAACGTATTATTTAAAATATGAATACACTGAATTTGCCACTTACTTACGACCTCATTCAAAGTAACAATAAGTTTTTATGAAAAAATATATGCTCTAACAAAACAGCATCTACGAAACCTACAGTTTAGTAAAAGGGCGCTACTTAGCATTGGGGTACGTCGTAGCACGCATAAGGTTAAGGTAGAGTCATTCAAAAACGTTAATAAAACTTGAACACTATTTATACACAGATAAGGCTTAAAATGATACAATAGCTAGACTGCGCGAAGGTAGGACTTAGATTGGAGAGTTATCGTGGCGTAGAGACCCTGCCATGACCTTCTGATAATTGTCGCTAGGGTTTCCATACTTGTACCCGTGTTTTGGGAAAATGTGATTCTTGGAAACGAATAATGCGAGTGCAAGATTTATTTCTCAATTATTTTATTTAATATATAGTATTTAGTTTTTGTAATATATAATTTTTTACTGCGCTCTTCCAAAACTCTCCAACTTAAAATAACCCCTCATAGCTGTCAGTACTACAGCATGTCCTTCACAGTACAGACGACTATGGAATGTTTTGCCACTCGAGATTAGACGTGCCATATCTATTGAAATTTCTATATTAATGGTAAAAAGTACTATTTATCCAGTATATAACATTGTAATTATTTGTTTATGTATATGCATATTTAAGTAATTTGTAATATATGTGCTGTTTAAATGTATGTATTTTATGTATGTATTATAACGTCAATATATTTTATAAATAGAATTTTATTTATAATCATTTATTACATTTATGTACCTATCTGAAATAAATGCAATTATATAACCTTAATTTATTGTTCACCCCCGTCTACCACTTCCTTATTTCTGTCCAGGTTGTCTGGTAGAAATCTCCACAAAGCGATAGGTCCGCTCATATACCTACTATCATAGAATAATAGTGTTAATAAGTGTAATTTACTTTTACTTGGTAAACCATAAAGACTTTTTGTATTGTATTGTGTCGTGTCGTGTTGTGTTGTGTCGTTAGGTGTCGTATCGGTGTCGTGTTCTGTTGTATTGTATTGTGTATGTATTAACTGACCTCATATTATCGTGGTCCGACTTCCACAAGTTATTTCATACTTCACAGTGTTGGAAGTCGATTGTGTTATAAAAAAAATATTTACTCATTTACGTGCTGCACACTGCTTAAAAGATCATCGTCACTCGCCTAAAATGCTGCAAGAACTGCAATTACCATTACATCATCCATGAATGCATTTCCTGTTTTTAGTTAATTGCCTGTTACAGTTTGTACACCTTAAAAAGGTCTACAAAAATCCGCAATGATATATAGTCATATAGTATATATAGTCTATCTCTTAGGAATAACCTACGAATAAACAGACTTATTATTTATTCGTAGGGAATAACCCACAATAATCATTTTTTATATATTACTTTTTACGATAAATAATGGCTTATTTACGAAGTGATTTAATGCAATACAGCATCAATGCTTATATATAATTAAGTTCCTTAAATACATTGTGCATTTAATATAGATCACTGTGAACGTTGTGTAGTTTATTAAAGACATTTTTAGAATAATAATATTATACCTAAAATGTCACACTTTTTATGAATCGAAACTTATATGTCAGGGTAGGTATATCCGAGGTAGAACAGAAGGCTGGTAACCCTAGGCCTATAGGACACGCTCGCCCCTCGTGTCCTGCGTGATCTTCGCATCGCTTCGAACAATATAGGTACCTACGAGAACTGACTGCTTTTAATATAATACTGCCAGTTTTCCTCTGCTCAGTCCTTATGTCCTGATCAATTGTCGCGAAATACTTATATGGTCAATAATGATCTCTTCGTCAAATTCTACCTAAAATAATAATAAACATAATAATAATGTTGGATGATATAAATAGGAATACAACAGACCTTTTATGCTTTACCATGTGTTAGATCTCTTCTGCAAGAGTCTTGTAGCTCCGTAAAACATCGTCCTAACTCATACAAAAAAGAACAGACTTGGCCATTGGTGCCTAGTGGCTGTAGGGTACAGTGTGAACGAAATCAGACAAATTAGACTTTTTATTGTTGTTTTCTCAACAGAAAACGTCTTTAGAGTGGGTACTATTAGATATTTTGATTCTTCTGAATCTATTCAAGGTATACAAAACTTTTCTGGATATAAATCTGAGTGACTGCAACCAGTAGTCCTTGAGTGACATTTCTAATTTTATAGCTTAGCCTAGAAAACATCTTTAACCACATCATTGCTTACCAACAAGACGTGCGATGGGTGCTTGTTCGTGTTCTTACTGAGTTTCCCTTAGAGTAAGGGCATGATATATTATTCCTAGTACGAGACGTAACTAATCTCAAATCAATGTAGTAGAATAAATACGCTACGAAATTTAAGCAAGTTTTATACGTTGTTGATTGAAGAGATCGACAAATCGCCCTTATGGTAAGTGTCACTACTGTTCATTACTGGGTCCCTGCTGCAGTCCATGCTGCAGTCCTCCTCCTCAATGCTGCCCCTCTTGTAACCCTTGCTGTAGTAGCGGCCCCAGCTGCTGTTGCCCCAGCATAACGATCTACTGTTGCTGCACACAGATATGCTAATTATCAAGCGGGCAAGATTTATTAGTGTCAAGTGTTATATCCGTGCCGTCATGTGAAATAAATAGTATTTCATAAGTGTAAGTGTATAAGTGTAAGTTGCAGTGTCACCGCCATCTCTGCGCACGTCCGAGACGTTAGTTCCAATTTCTCGTCATCCTAGTAATTTCACTTGCTACATTGCTCTAGTATTTGGACCCCACTACTTTGAGGTTCTCCCGTGGGGTGCCGGGTTCGTATTGCACCTCCCCAAATCATCCCGTGGTAATCCCCGTAAATCATCGTGTCGTAAGAGGCGACTAAGGCAAAAATACTGGAAGGTGGGCAGCAGCGCCTTCTAAAGAACTGCCATCCTACACTGCGATCCCCAAGCCGCCTGCCGAGCGTGGGGATTATGGCAAATACCACCTTACGGGAGGCTGTGTTCAGTAGTGGACGATCCGGCTGATACAGTACAGTACTTTGAGGTTGAATGTCTAAGACTGCAGTGGTAGTGACTGCGAGTAAGTAAGTGCCAGTCATAAAATAAAAAAAAATGGTTGGTTATGATCACAGCTTCAATCATAACATAATCAAATCATATTATAAGTGGACGTATAGGTATATGGTATTGAGGATATTGTACATAATATAGCGAAATAACAGATTCCTAACTAGATTTGTTTATGAGGTAGACTGCGTATCAAAGCGGCTCTAAAATTGACAGCCCCCAACTTATTTATTTCATCATCATCATAGCGGGAAACACATCAAGAGTGGGGATGAAGGATGATGAGATGAAGAATCGTGAAAATAGACGTCGAAGTATATGTCGGGTAGAGAAAGACCGCAGCTACGTAGTATGAATAGTTAACACATGGTAGAGAGAGTGAGGAAGATAACTTTTTTTTGTCATTCTCAACCCATTCAACGTATGATTGTAAGTGATGATGTGGTTGAAGATGTTATTCAGTCTAACCTAGAATTTCTGTCTCTGCTGGACTGCTGTCGGAACAAACCTCTTGCGACAGATTTTGTACTTCATGGTAGCTAGACATGCGGGCATTCTCAAAACGCCCTACCACCATGCTATAACAACTGCCATCCTAAGACAACAACTGGCACCGACGGCTTATCGTGCTCTCCGAAGCACGGAAGCGTTCAGTAGTAATGCCATTAGCGCTCACCCATCCAAGTCATGACCACGGCGGTCGTTGCTTAACTTAGCTGATCGGTTAACAATGGCTAAGCAAACTTCGCTACCAGCGTTACAAAAGGTATACACTGAGTAGCATGTACTATATAATAACTATCTACACTTACTATGAATGAGTTAAGTACGTGTAGGTAATAGGCATTCAAGTGTTTCGTCGTGGATGATACAATATATAGATAGAAACACTATATTTGCGTACTTTAAAAACATTACAATGAAAATTAACACACAAATTATGTATACAAAAGGCGTCTTATTACTTAAAGCAATTTCTTTCAGACAACCGAAAAGAAAGGATTTACAAAAATTAGCCAGGTTGGCAGTTTACTACGTAAACGCTTACTTAAAAATAAAAACAAATTAAATATTCACGAAGTATTATTCAAATAAATACGAATCTTAAAATGTATACCTACAATAAACATTACTTACATACATTATAATAGAAATACATAATAACTACCTACATTAAACATAAACTTACATACATTTTAATATAAATACATAATCATTATCAGAGCGCTTGGTCGATGCGACGCGTGATCAAAATGCTGGCACCTATTTGGCTCAAAGAATAAGCATTGCAATTCAACGGGGCAATGCTGCCAGCATGCTGGGCACGCTGCCAACTGATAGTGGGCTAGAGCATTTGGACTGCCTATGAGTCCAAATGCTTTTATTGTAATAGCTGTAGTATTGTAGTAGCTGAAGTGTTGTATATAGTTTGTAGTATTTGTTTAATACATAATAATATGTACACGTATACAATATAAGTGTACATATAAGTAGATATACATACACTCAATGTGTGCTACCCTGTTTGGAAACATTCGCGCGATTCTCATGACAATCTTAACAGAATGTGTAAACATGGGGCTCTCGTTCTTCTACACGTTGACTTGTAAGTCAGAAGCAGGTTATAAAGGTTTGATTTGGAAACGAACATTTGCTTTTAGACCTGACTAAAATAGAAAACAAACATTCGAAAAACTTTTAGATACTTTATATATATTATTATAGGATATACTTCATATATTTATATGTCAGCGTATAACTAAATACATACATATTATAAGGTGTATGAAATATTTGTATGAAGCGAAAGAGTTATATCACATATTTCCACTACGATCCTATATATATAAGGATCGTAGTGGAAATATGTGATTTCTGCCTACCCCTACGGGAAAGAGGCGTGATTTTATATATGTATGTATAACGGCACGCTGCCAATTGGTAGTGGGCTGGAGCATTTGGTCTGCCTGTGAGTCTGCAATAACTTATAGGTTGTCTAAATGCTTGTATTGTAGTAGCTGTAGTTCATAGTATTTTGTAAATAAAGGCATACCGCCGGTATTAAAAGAATGTATAACTGAATAGTAATAATACATATATATTTATAGTAATACATATACCGACTTAAAGGTTGTATGTAATGCTGGTCAGTCAAATAATATAAATTTGCATTGAAATTATAATATCTTGTTTCTGCAAAACTTCAAAATGTCTACATATATGAACATAACACTTCAAGCACGAAAATTCAACAGGGATATGCAGCATAACAAGACCAAAGCGGGCATGTGACGCCAGATCCCTCTGAATGAGGAAAATAATGCACATCTGGCTTCTTATTTAATCATAGAAGGAACATCAGTATCAGTATCTAGTATCAACATATAAATATGCGTTTTATAAATTTGATTATTATGTAATAATGTTTTTTTTTTTAATGTTATTGTAATGGACCAAGCGCGAGGCCCACCTGATGTTAAGCGGTATCCTCTGCCTATAACAGATGCATTTCATCACAAGTGACGAACTGCACTGCGCCCATCACATTGAGACATACCTGTTAAGTCTCATTTTTGCCTGTTATTTCACTGGCTCTCAAGGACTGCTGCCGGAACACACCGTTAGGTGCTTGGCGACAGATTTTCTACTTGAGGGTGGTCGCTAGCCAGGCGGGCATTCGCAAAATGCCCTTCCACCATGCGGTGAAGCTCAAGCTCTGGGCGGATTCGAACCATGGACCTGCTGCGCGGCAGTCCACTGAGCCATCACTGCTTCAATATGTACATGAATGTACTATTCTTGACCATCCGAAACGGACAATTTGCGCGGCTGATGGTAAGAAGTCTCAGCGTCACCGTTCTCGTTCTGCGTGACACTGAACTGTTCTCCTAACTCCGAGACGTTAGTTGCAATATACCGTTCATAGTAATTTCACTTGCTATAGTGCCCTTCACGCTTAAACACTAGTGTTTGTGCACTTCCACATGAAGGCAGAATACCTGAACGTGCGGTAGTACCCATCAAGACGGATTATCGCTAAATAGATCTACAACCTGGTAAAACAATACTCGTGTAACACATAACATAATCATAAATTGGTGAATATGATCTCCGATAGTAGGAAAGGAAGTATAAGTACTAATGATTGAAGGTCATAGATTAGTGATAACATATGTAATGCGTATGCCTAACTTTCTAGATATTTTCAGTTCTTATGTGATTTTGATGCTACATGTTTTTTTTAATTATTTATTTATTTTAAAGCGCTCGTAGCGAAGTTTACTTAGCTGTTCTTAACCGATCAGCAAAGTTAAGCAACGTCCCCCGCGGTCAGGAGTTGGATGGGTGACCGCAAGTGACATTACAACTGAGCGTTTCCGTGCTTCGGAGGTCACGTTAAGCCGTCGGTTCCGGTTGTTGTCTAAGGATGGGAGTCGTTATAGCGTGGTGGTAGGGCATCTTGCGAATTGCCCGCCTGGCTAGCTACCACCCTCAAGTAGAAAATCTGTCGCCAAGCACCGTTAGGTGCTTGGCGACAGATTTTCTAGAGAGACAGATTTTCTAGAGAGACAGATTTTCTAGAGAGACAGATTTTCTAGAGAGACAGATTTTCTAGAGAGACAGATTTTCTAGAGAGACAGATTTTCTAGAGAGACAGATTTTCTAGAGAGACAGATTTTCTAGAGAGACAGATTTTCTAGAGAGACAGATTTTCTAGAGAGACAGATTTTCTAGAGAGACAGATTTTCTAGAGAGACAGATTTTCTAGAGAGACAGATTTTCTAGAGAGACAGATTTTCTAGAGAGACAGATTTTCTAGAGAGACAGATTTTCTAGAGAGACAGATTTTCTAGAGAGACAGATTTTCTAGAGAGACCTAGCGGTGTGTTCCGCCAGCTGTCCTTGAAAGCCAGTACTTCTAGGTTACGTAGCCTGAACAACATCTTCGACCACATCATCACTTACCATCAGGTGAGATAGTGGTCGAAGGCTAACCTATCAGTAATAAAAAAAATATAAATAAACGATACATTATTTCATTTAAGTATTATGCATTCGAAAACTAAGGCTCGCCTAGTGTTAGGCGGTAACCTCTTCCTATAACAGATGGATTTCGTCACAAGTGAAGAGCTGCACTGCGCACATCACCCTAAGACAAAGTTGTTTAGTCCCATGTGCCTGTAATTCCAGCGTAGTACCCATACCCTTCAAACCGGAACACAGTTTAATAACTTAAGAGAAGTATGCACGTAGTCCTTTCCATACAAAAGTACTTTCGTCATATTTAATTAAAATGCTAAGTGTTCAAACTCGGTGAAATTTATCATGCATGTCCTTGAGACTAATATCTATACTAAAGCAGTTCACACACGGCAGCTATAATGTATATTATAGCATAACTGTCGGTATGAAGAAACGAAAATGTAAAGCTATATATTATAGCTGCCGTGCGTTGTCACTTGTCAATTTCTATGGAAATTGTGTTGTGATGTATTGAAATATATCGAGATATAAATAGCTTTATATTATATCTGTCGTCTGTGAAACGCTTTAGTTTGCCAGTTTCCCTTAAATTTAAGTATCTACAAAAATCTTTAGATACTAGCTTTCCAGCCGCGGCTCCGCCTGCTGGTACATCGGTTATCACGCAACCATTAACCTCTATTTTCGCAGTTGGATAAAAACTATCCTATGTCCTTCCCCGGGTCTCAAACTTTCAACCAAACTTCATCCAAATCGGTCCAGTAGTATAAGAGCCTATTCAATGCAAACAATCAAATCTTTCCTCTTTATTATATTTACTGTATTATTATTAGTTTAAATTAGATATCGTTTTATATGGGAATAAGTACTTATTTTCACATATAGAGATACAATGAAAGAAAAATCGACAAACCAGAAGTACAATAGATATTGGCTGAGGGATATGCATGCAAAATATTCACAGAGTTCCCTGATGCCTTGAAATATTTCTCTAACCATAATTTTATAATTTCACTGTTAGTGTTCTTCTAGAGAAGTAAGTTCTAATAAGGATATCCTTATGATTATGATGCAGCTGGTCAATGCTACATTATCTACTCAAGCAAATTTTTAGGGGTATTATGTTACTTCTTGCTGCAATTTAGTGGTTGGTTGTTTGTCGTACAGCTCACCGGGTTGGGGTCAAGGCAAACCACTGTTTTTTACAAGCTCTGTTATTTTTACGTCAGACCCTGACCACCAGATTTTGTGTCGCTAGATATCAGTTTGCTTTTAGCGGGAAAGCGGCACTCATTTTAAGAATGAGATCAACACTTTATTGTTTTATTTAGGGTCTATCTATTTAACCTTATCTGGAATTGTGGTAACTGGAAGATTTGTTTTCTATAGATAGATTAGCCTTTTACCAATATCACGCCTGGTAGTAAGTGATGATGCGGTAAAACATGTACAGGCTTACCTAGAGTTACTGAATTTCAAAGATAACTACTGGAAAACACACCATTAAACGCTTGGTGACTTTCTATTTGAGGGTGGTATCAATTCAGGCGTGTTTTGCAATAATCCCTACCACCTTGCTATATCGACTGCTGTCCTAAGACAACAACCGAGACCGACGCGCCATGGCTTAACGAGTCTTCTGAAGCACGGAAGCGCTCAGCAACTAGCGGTCACCCATCCAAGTAGTAACCGCACGTTACTACTTGGACCGCAGCCAGACGTTGCTTAACGTAGTTGATCGGTTAAGAACGACTATGCAAGCTCTGCTACGAGCGCTTCACGTTCATCACAGGTTCAAGTAGGTACTTAATATAAAATACTGTGGAAGTAACTTGTATCCTTGTACTTTACTTCACTTAGTTCTACAATCACAGAAGATTACTTTTCTTGACTGCTAATATGTATATACACCTACCTAGATAAGAGTAGGTATACATTTTTGCGTGTCTTGATGTTATTATGTATGTGTCATCGACAAGTCACAATTTTCCTGCAAGTATGTGGGGGTTAGCGGGAGGGGGAGGGGGCTGTAGCGCGCCGGTACGGTGCAGGTGGCGCGGGGCGCGGTTCAAGGCAGAGGGCGCGGTGGCGGGCGCGCGCACCCGCAGGGGCCTCTCGCTAGTTGCGCCCGCGCACCGATTCGCCCGCAATCAATGACGATGCCTGGCCTGCCGCCGCGCGCCGCTGACAACGCTGCTACGACAGCACCGAGGGCAACTCTCCGGGGGACAATTCATTGTCTAGTTGACGTCATCCCAATCTTAATCTATTACAGCAATAATCTCCGGCTATAAAACGGCAAAATATGCAAGCTCCGCGGACATTGGACAGCATCCGAAACGTGAGTCCGCGCAGAGCACCGTGAAGCCCTTTCTCTAATTAAACATTCCTACTTTTACGATATGTGCGACTATAATACCTGCTGAGAAGTAGGAAAACTAACGGTGAAGTGAATGATGAGTGCGCCTCGGATGCACACGTGGGACGCGTTTGCGCAAGGTGAGCTCCCAAAACGCGGACTCGTCCGCCTCGCGGCCCTCCACCGTAGATTCGGTACTAGTCACCACAACGCGTAGCCTCGGCATCTCGGCCCTCTGACGGCATAAGTACCTACTTGGACTAAAAAGACATGATTTCGTATGTGCCAGTCACTCGATAGAGAAAGGTTGACATGAATTATTTGCTTTTCCACTAAAGTGGGCATATATTTTCTATAGAGCTGGTTTATGATGGTTCACCCTCAATATTGCGGCTTATGTAGAACCCTTTTCTGGGTTAAGAATTATGATTGAATTAAGACTCCCTTAAATTATATCAATCTGTGAGTTATTGACAAATCTTGTGATTGAAGTCTAAAATTGTCTTCGCTCTACTTTTTTAGTGATAGAAATGTAGACTATATCCATTAAGTAATGAACTGGTTTAACAAAATAACTAGCCAACCTTTTTATGCTTTATAACAAACAACAATTTGTTGAAATAAGTAGGATTCCAATAAATCCCTTCCTATCCGGATGGCCTCTGCTCACCTGCGTCGTTGCACGTGGTCGGTGCTTGCGCAATGCGCCTGTGCCGCTTTCCTGCGGTCACTACCCTTCACGCAGGAACAGTCACCAATGGCTGTGCTATGGGCTCCTTACTGTACCGTCACTCAGTCGTCTCGAATATTCCATTCTTGCTGGGAAAACGAGAAACCTAGGTTAAGAGATTATACTTTACGAAACCGTATGTATTTTGTATCGTTCGCTCTGAAAAACTTTTTGACGTGATTAAACATTTTAATGAAAACCTAGGGAGTAAAAAATTCAAAAATTATTGGTACCATAGAGCTGTAATCAAAGGGCTAAAGGAGCCCAGCTTAATTTTCATTGGGATACTCTATATTTGGGGTAGGTAATTAAATTTCATCAGCGAACAGCGGCGGCAACAAAATAATATGAATGTTTATGTTCTGTCAGTGTCCACACTGCACGAGACTGTCTAGCTGCGAAAACCCCGTAATTGTCATGTCTAGCCTACTAGAAGTACCTATATTAACTCAGTAGTACTCCAGTATACCGTGGTCTTGGCTATAAAACCAGCCCCTGTGTTGCCTGTGAACAGCGGCAGGGATGTCCTGTATCGGCACAGCAAAAAAAAATTTATAATTAATTTATTTTAATTTAATTTCTAAACCCACCACCGTATAATAAATGGTCGTGCATCACAGGGTTGGACTCCAATGAAGTGAAGGTCACGATTATCATACAATGGCAACGAACCGATCTGTATGTGACGTTGCGCGTTCGCTGACGGTGAGTTATGCAACGCTAAGTTCTCAGTCACCGTAATAAACAAAACGATGTTATGTTTGATGAGGAAAAGGATTTATAATATTGAATAATTCATCGTATGCAGACTTTAAGACGTGAGCAACGAAGATATAGAAAACTAGAGATGTTTCTACTTACATTTTCTATTATTGACATACATTAAACAATGTACTGTTTATGCGGTCAATATTTTGTTAATTTGTTCAAATCAGGTGAAGTACACTATTTGCTTCCTACCTATCTTGAAATCGGTTTGTCTGAGTAACACATAGATGAAGTTTACAAGTCTTCTATGTGCGCGAGGCGTTATTCTAGTTCTATAGTTTAACATTGCCTATTTCATAATTTCAAAAATAGTTCAAGAGGATTTTTATATAAATAAGCTACGCAATCCTGATAGTGATATAGCATTGAGCCCAGTTATCAATGATGGGAATATTTAGAACGGGCTCACAGGCGCCTAATGTCAGTTTACATTACCTGTGAGAAGACTTTTCCGACAAGCAAGACACATTTTGTCCCAAAATCCAAATTATAAAAATCACCGATACGCGTGTCGCCTTGGTTCGTTGACCCCACGTGGAACCACCCTGATTTCACATTCACCGTCTCTTTCTTTTCTGTACTCGACAGGTATTGCTACGTTGCTCGTTTTGTCACAGATAACATAATATTCAGTATGAAAGTTTGGTCCATTCTCACGTGCGCGCGCGCAGTTACGGAGCGCGGGCTATCAAAAAGTTCTATCCCTCTCTAGGATTGAATACAGCCTTTGCCCGCGATGACATGCGTGGGTTTCAAGGTCTTGTAGTCGGACGCTCATTTTCGGGCGGCAAAAATGACTGTTGGAACCATCTCTACACTACCCAATAAAATAAAATAGAGAATCACAAAAATGGACGAATAAAAGGACAAATCATTCGTGTAGCACTCTGAGATGGATACATTTAAAGTAAGTTTTTTCCTAAAAATACCTAACTTAGCAAGATATACTAAAGAATCTCGATTTATCTCATATCGATCGCTTAGCCAAGTAAGCCTAAAATATTGGAACTGACCTACTTTTGGTTCTCGTGAAACTAAGTTAGTGCTCGTGGCATCAGCAGCGTTGGTATCTTGTCTACAAATCAAGAATGTAATACAACAATCCTCCGCGCCAAGAAACGCGTTATAAAATGTATAATACTTGGTTCTCATGCGTAACCGATCCCTTTTCTATCGCTCTCCGAGCACTCACCTCACCGTGGAAAAGCAGTAGAAAAGGCACACTTTTTTCTAACACCTGCCTGCCATTCTTTTTAATTTATTTTGCCGCTTGAGCCTCTGAGAACGCGAATACCGCTATTCTAACTCGAATTTGCTCGAGATAATCTGTTCTCAGTTAATTTGGTACAGTTTATGGGTGCTAGTGGTGATTACAAGGAAGTAGGTGCTGCTTTATTATAGCTGCGTTTCTATAAGTACATACGTTGTAACAGTATTGCCGACAAAGGAGAGTTTGTTGTATAAATTATTGTGATACTACTTTTGGCTGATACTACTTTCAATTTAGGTATTATTAATTTGCCAATTCGCCAATGTGTTGAATCTGAAACACTAGAAGAAATAAATTATTTTATTAACTATTCTTTGATTGGGTACCTAAGTGTATTTTTTTTTAAATATATCATCTACATCTAAACTGAAAGTCAAAGCGATTTTGTAGAGATGCTACGCCGTAGCGGTTATCGATTTATTTCTCAAATTACTCTCAACCATACCATTAAAAAAGTTGTTTTGTTTTAAGTATATTTTACTAACAAGTGTTAACAGTGGTATTTCAGCTAACAAACATGGGCACTTAAATAAAAAGAGAGTGGAAACAGTACTGTGGTAGTAAACACTGTGGTATATACTATTGTATAGCTTCCATATAAACACAAATCTAAACTACCTACGTATATATTCAATTGAATTTTCTCATTAAGTACCTAGGTATATGAGTACAAGTGAATCGCAGATTTGCGCCTGGTTGTGTGTAGTCATGCCATGATAAATGAGGTGGGCAGTCGCTCTTCAAGGTCTCACGTGGTGTGGTGGTGAGATAATACTGTGTTTACCTATACGTACGCTATATTCTGTCATGTATAGCTATATATAGAACAGCTTTGAAATCATTACTTTGCTTACATTTTCTGTGGATTCGAATATATCAGATTTTTATAAAAATTAGGAGTTATATTTTTATATTGAAAGGTATAGCTGCATGTCCTGCTTGAAGTATTAGTCAATTGATCTGAAAAAAAAATGGATTTCCGGCTAGCTTGGAAGGTTTTGAATTTAAATAATTTATTAAATTGCAGATTTGAGCATTATAACATTTTTAGTTGTTTTGTTGCAAATTGAGAAATTATGTTATGTTATAAATCACAATAAGAAAACAGTCATCCATGAACCAAATTGTTCCCAATAACAAATTGGTACATGGATGAATAAGTTTGGATATCGTATACCTATTAATGAAATAATCGTTTTAATTTTCAATATATAATACACGATTTCGTAGATTTTCCTTACTTTCTATACAGGTGCATGAGTTGTCAATCAATTCATTCACGCAAGCAATGTATTTTATGGCTTTTGCCAATATGTAATAATATGACCTACCAAATGTACTATACTGCCAATGAGAAAAATAATTGTGAAAATCAGTAACTACGATAAAAAAACACTTTTTACCAAAGAGTTTTTAATACACAAATACACTGCATAATAGCGGAAAAGAGCACGCAAACCAAGTACCAAGTACCAAAGGATTTAAAAAATCTGGCTTAAGTTAGTTTATGGTAAATTTTCATACGAATTATTAGTGTAGATAATTAAGTGCATAAAGTTATAGTATAATTTATTTATTTTTTATTCATCACATCCACTTTTTTTTTTCTGTTATTGTGAAGGGACAAGCGCGAGGCCCACCTGATGTTAAGCGGTATCCTCTGCCTATAACAGATACATTTCATCACAGGTGACAAACTGCACTGCGCCCATCACCTTGAGACATACCTGTTAAGTCTCATTTTGCCTGTTATTTCACTGGCTCTCAAGGACTGCTGCCGGAAG
The DNA here is from genome assembly GCA_963890685.1 of Plagodis pulveraria. Classification (NCBI taxonomy): domain Eukaryota; kingdom Metazoa; phylum Arthropoda; class Insecta; order Lepidoptera; family Geometridae; genus Plagodis; species Plagodis pulveraria. The sequence continues at coordinate 13,060,979 of OY982950.1, forward strand.
ACACCGTTAGGTGCTTGGCGACAGATTTTCTACTTGAGGGTGGTCGCTAGCCAGGCGGGCATTCGCAAAATGCCCTTCCACCATGCGGTGAAGCTCAAGCTCTAGGCGGGATTCGAACCATGGACGTGCTGCGCGGCAGTCCATAGCCAATGCCACTGAGCCATCACTGCTTCAACTTGAACGTCCACCTATTAATAAGGTATCCCATTGGGGGGATTTGCCATAATCCCCTTAGTCGCACTCTATTACGCTCACTATAAAATGGATGGGGGTGTACTGACATTCTAACTCGGCACTCCACGGGATTATTAATTTATTAGCAATTGACTTATTATTCATAGGTTATATTAAATTTACTGTATAAAATGTAATAAAATAAATTTATAATAATTCTTTAAAATGTTTTGCCACATGGGGTATATGTGGCAAAACCTTATAAAGAATATGTTTTGCCATATATATGGCAACATAATCCTTATTTTTTTATCAATAATAAAATGTGTGTTTTTCTATTTACAAATAATACAAAGGGATTCCGAAAGTACTGATGAGAATATAGGTTCGCGGTGTAACCTTCCTTGATGTCACTACTATGTATCGAATCACAGTGTTCGATTTCACTCTTTAATCAGCCCGCCTCTTCATAAAACAGGTCATAAAACGTTCCTTAAGGCAAATTGCTGGTGCATTATCATTAACAGTTACTACGCTTCAGTACTTCGGCTTTAGAGTTGCAATACTTGCAAAGGTAGTTAGGAGATGCAACAGTACCGTACATGTGAAAGTCTTGCCCATAATAATAAAGACTTTGACGAATACCTATCTACTTGTGTCTTGTATTTACAATAGTTTAGGAGGCAACGTTCATGTTGTATTTGTAAAAGCCGCCCGATTTCGCTGAGGTCAGAATAATTGATCGGGCAAGCGGGAAGCGTTCCGTTCAGCTTGAAAAAGAATGCTTTCGTACCTATCGGGGGGATTCCCGGTAGGCACTTCAAACTGATTCTCGTGAAATTTTGTGAACAGATTATGGATTAATGGTTTTTTTTGTCTTTTCAGATTTTAATTTTTATTCATAATAATCTGTTAAATCCTTTTTAAGGTTAAAGCTATTAGTTATGTAATCCATAGCCTTAATTTTATGTCCTTATATTAATTGTGTAATGTTGTCCTTTTGTCCGATTGGGGTTAGTAAAATAATACACTAATATGTCGTATAGTATTATGTCGTATGGTGTATTGCTGTGGGGCACTGCTGCTGAGATAGAGACAATCTATATCCTACAAAAGCGCGCAATTCGAGCCATATATAAAATGGATCCTAGGGAATCTCTGAGAGATATTTTGAAAGAAATTGATATTTTAACTTTACCAAGTCTGTATATATTTGAAAATATTATGTATGTTCGTAAAGGTTTGAGTAAATTTAAATTAAACAGTGACAATCAAGATTAAAATACTAGGAATAAAGATAAAATAGCGGTGCCAAGTTTTAAATTAGCAAAGACAAATAACATGTCCTTCTTAGGTAATTGTGTACGGTTTTATAATAAAGTTCCCAAACATATTACAACGCTCACAGAAGGGAAATTAAAGTTGCACATGAAAAACATATTGATTAAAAAAATCCTACTACCTACATAGTTTCTGATTACATAAACGACAAAAATGCCTGGACAATTCCGCCTCTGCCAAGCTATTGCCTGTTTCCTACATAATTTAATAACTTTAATATAAAACAATTATTGTAATAACTTTATTATATAGTAAGTATGTAACACATTGTTAAAAGATGTTTAAAAGAATGGCCCCGAGTTTCTTGCCCGTTCTTCTCGCAGTGGCTCTATACAATTTATTTGCTGAACGTGGCAGTACATCGTTGAATATTTAAATACTAAAATCCTTCATAACAGCGTCGTAGACGCCTAAATTGAATAAATGATTTTGACTTTGACTTTGAATATAGCCTCTCTCGCCTTCAATAGAAAAATAAGTGGCATTAAATAAATGGTTGTAAACTTTGTGGCTTGGATTCTGACTTGGATGATATAAAAAAATATTTGAAACAGTACCTACATGCCTACACATATTTTCCAGTCCTGTGTAGAGCTAGAAGCTAGAGTTGCATCCTATCTCCTTATATGGATGTATAATTTGACTTAAAACAAACTGATTTTGTTTAAAACTCATGGGAAAACCAGAATATTAATATGCAGCAGCGTCTTTTGCTAAGCTCATTTATACGATGCCTGCCCTAGCCTCTTCACGCATGAGACGTTTACAAAACACTCTTAAGATTTACGAAGGCCGCCTCTTAGACTATGTTTTAAACAAAGTAGAAAACTAAAGGAAATTCGTGTTGGGTTTATTGGTTTCCGAAGAACAATCGTAGGCACACAAGGGTCATATGGTGTCGATCAATTTACTCAGCAATTCTTGCTTTGATCTCTGAGCTTTCCTTGATTGATAGTCAATATCATTAAACGTCGAATGTTACGGACGCTTTCACAGAGAAGATAATTCGGAATCATTCTCGTCGGTTGATACCGACTTGTTGGTTGGATACTACAATAGCTGACAAAGCTTTAGATTAGAAAAAAAACTGGGCAAGTGCGAATGGGGTCTGAGTAGAAGTGCACGGAGTGCTTTCCATACAAACGTAGATTTGTCATATTTTACATACCAAGTGTTCAAACTCGGTGAAGTTTTGTAAAAATATTGCTGAGCCATTAATCTATGCTTCTGGTTTGTCATTCTGGTGGCCAGTTTTTCGATTTATTATTTATATAGCGACCCGTGCAGTGTGGACCTACCCGGCATCGCACGGGTGCAATGCTGACACTAAATAATCCGTAATATCTCAGAAAATATTCATTTAAATAACATGTTGTACAGCGCCATATTGATCTATACTAAATGCACAATGTATTTAAGGTACTTAATGTGATAAGGATTAATGCAGTATTGCTTTAAATCATTTCGTAAATAAGCCACTATTTCTCGTAAAACCTAAAGATTAAAATATGATTATTGTGGGTTATTTCTAAGAGATAAACATGTACCATTGCGGACTTTTTTGTAGCCCTTTTGAAGGTGTACAATACTGTAATACATTATTTTGATCTATCTCGTAAGGTTCAGCCAGCAGCGTTTGCAATGTAAGTGCAATAAATGTTTTTATTTACGACATCACATTAGAAACCTCTAAAATGATCAGTGTTTCTCTATTATATTGTGCTTGTATTACATACAAACCTTTCTCTTGAATTATTCTATCTATTAAAAAACCGCATCAAACTCGTTTTAAAGATCTAAGCATACATAGGGACAGACAGACACTGAGAGGTGACTTTACACTGATAAGTGAATTTGTTTTATACTATGTAGTGATAGTAATTTTATATTATATATTACCCTAAATGTCAAAATAAAAATTCCCATACAATTCATTTTTTAAAATAATTTTAGAAAATATTTTTTTTTGGATATCTGGCAAAACCAGAACATAGATATTAGGATCAAGGAAGCGAAGCGAAGTTTCACCGAGTTCGAACCCTTAGTATTTAAAATATGGCGAAAGCGCTCCGTGACCTCTACTCTTAATGCTTCAGCATAGCAATAACACGTAATCGAAAAAAAAAATTGTATAATCGGCGTTTTAAGTATTTCTTGGTTAAATAGATGATATGGAACCTTCTATACCAAAGTTTTAGATTTCTAACTAGATTGGTTTATGAGAAGGGCCTCGTAATAAAAATGTTCTGTAAATGATAAATTTGACGACTTCTATAAATTACTGTACATAAAAAAACTATAGTAGTTATTCATATTATACTACTATATTCATAGAGCTCTAGGCGGTCACACCCCACATGATAGGGTGTAGAAAAGTATTTTGCAGCTATTCTCATTGGAAATTTTAAAATTATTTCTTTGTCCAACAGTCATCTTCAGGTCAATGTTTCACAGAAATATCTGTATCAGACTGTCGACTGGAGACTCGGAATTAACGAGATAAAGACCAGTGACAATCGAGCAGACAGACAGGCAGACAACGGAGTAATCCTAAAAAATATTTTAAGAAAACATTAAAATAATATTTTTGTAAAATACTTAAGCACGTCGGCAGGAAATAAAGGCGGAAGCGTCACTATATAGATATATTTTTTATATATTTGTTATTATTAAATATGGATTTCCGCAGAGTAACGCCTGAATCAATTCATTATTCATTAGACAACGAAGACTCATTGATATGGCTCCGTTTTGCTCTTTGGGTACAGAACCCTAAAAAAATCAATCACCACGTTGGTTCAGTAGGTATGACCTATGTCTAAATTTTGTTTAGCCGTAGTATGAAGCTTCACCCGGGAAATGGCATTTAGTTGACCCCCTATTACATGAGAGCTACAGACATAACTGGAGTAATGTTGGCGTTTTGAATATTGTACAATGTCGGACAGCAGCAGCTGTTTTGTAGCTTGTATGGAAGAAAATAAGGCGATTATTTAGTTTTTTTTTTATTAAAAACAGACGTATTATTATATGTTCTTTGCTTGCGTAGTGGTGGGCAAAAGGAGTTCACTCAATTTTCCTTGTACAGTAGCAAAAAGTAGCGAGTTCTGTGTTCTAGTTTTATAAAACCAGCACGCTTCACCACCGACTTTCGAACAGATTTTAGTTTTTATTTAAAAAAAAAAACAACTAGCATTAAATTGGACAACTAGATATAAATGATTATGTTTATGTGTCCATTAAAATTATATAAGACACCTCTTAGCCTGTGAATCTGCAATGACGTGTAGGTTGTCTAAATGTTTTTATTGTAGCAGCTGTAGTGTTGTATATAGTACGTAGTATTTTGTCAATAAAGGCATACCGCTGGTTAAAAAAATATTAATATATAAATAAAGTCGAATACTTATAAGAGTATAATCAAAATTTATTGTATTCTAAATATTCTATTAAGACTTCCATCATTACCCAAAATGACTGTAAAACTAGATACCAGAATTCACCAGATAATTTTATCTCGTTATTGTCTTGCTGCCATTGCATTACGTCATCCGTATTTAGGGTTGTCACAAATATGTATATATTTCATCTTTAGAAGTACAAGAATCTTTGCACTTGACATTTATAGAGATATTTATAGAGAGACAATTGTTACTTATATTAATTTATATTATTAACTGAAATAAAAAAAATATTATGCACACAAAAAAGTGGGTATTAGTTTATTCGATATTACACTAATCACAATATTATTAGGAAGTTGAAAGTTTCTGAGCGTTTGTATGTTTGTTTCTGCACGCTCAAACGGCTGGACTAATTTTGATGAATTTGGTACGGAGGTGGATGAGGCGCTGAATTGACACATAGGATACTTTCATCATCATCATCCATCACCAATCTAGTGTAACCGTGGGGGGCATCTAGGATTTCATATGTTGTGCAAAAGATTGTGAATGAGTGAGGACGAGAGTGAGTATGTTTGTTACTCCTTTACGCTGAAACGGCTTAACCGATTTGGTTGAAACTTAGAATATAGATAGCTTAGGTCTCGAATTAACACACTTTTTCATCATCATCACTTTTCAACTTTTCAACGCAGCGTAGCTTGCTTGGTTCCGACCGCTAGTCTTTTATATCTTAATACCTATATCCTATATTGTCATTCCAATAATTTGATTATCCCATTATGTCACGGAACAAGCATGAGGCCTACCTGATGCGTTAACGTCTGCCTATAACAAATTAATTTCGACACAAATGACGAATTGTAATGCGCTCGTCATCCTGAGAGGTAGTTAGTAGAAGTTGTCACATATGCCTGTTATTTTACTGGCTCTCAAGGACTACTGCTGGAACACACTGCTAGGTGCTTGGCAACAGATTTTTTAATTGAGGATGGTAGCTAGCCAGGCGAGCATTTGCTAAATGCCCTTCAACATGCGGTGAATTTCAAGCCGGCAGTGGGGATCAAACCATGGACCTGTGGACCCTGCGGTGCAGGAGTCCGCAGCTATTACCGCTTGGCTATCATTGCTGCAAAATCACTAGTACGGTTCAGTTCAGTTACTTGTATCTATTTATTCTTGTCTTATTTGCAAACAAAATGTGTTTCAATTCGGAGTAACTCTTACCACATATACATTGACAAACAGAAAATATGAGGAGTGACAACTATGACTGATAAAGTCTGAAGTTTTTCGTAAATGAGTGGGTTCATATATATTAATAAAACAGATGTGCCAACCCTAGCTAGCCACATTGTACCCACGCTATTATGGATGTGAGAATTGTCAGCAATAAAATCCAACAAACCCCAAGACGTTAAAAGCGAGCATTTGAAATCGATTGGTTGGAAGGCAGACGCCCGCGCTGCCGTCTCCAAAGAGAAACCACTGTAAAAAATCTAGGCAAAGATTGCAAAGATGAATTGCACGATGAAAGGTGAATGAATAGAATATGCAATAGATAGTGATGCAAGTGAAAAAATTAAAGCAATTACAGGTTAATTAACATTCTATATTGGTTAATTAGGGATTAGAAGGAAGAACTAAAATTTTATTCAAAAGCATATTAAAAACACAACAGAATCTTAACTAGGTAGGCTAGTGGGAGCAATCCTTCGAGGCTGACCTTGTCGCGTAGGAGTTGAGCTAGAAATCGGCCCCTTATTATGTGCCAACTACTGAATAATCTGTGTATCGATGCCTTAGTAACTATTCGTGAATCTGCACTTCAGCATCATAGTAACTGCTAGTGTATCTATGGCAATGCGCTTACGCAATCCCAACCACTGTCGGAGCGCCTCCGCTTCGCACCACCTACTAACTCTGCATCAATCTGTAAATGTCCGCCATGATGACACGTAGCTGTGCCTAGTACCTACCTACCTCAGCCCTCGTCACTACCATGTACTGCCAACTTATCCTAGACTACTGCGATTCGACCTCCACGGTAAATCTATTTGCTGCTTTATCTAGTCACTGCTTCGAATGTTCAAGCTTGAAATGAATAACCCATACACAGTTCTCTAGTTTTAGCAATACATTTATTTGTACATTACTCATCATGTTTACATTTAACCTATCAACAGTTTAGTTTCCAAAGTAAAAGTACTTAAACACCAATATGTTACCGATCGCGTGTTCGAAGAGACAAAACGAAATGCCCCAAAAATCGAAATGAAATCGTCATAGCGACTCGCACCGGAAATTATTTAGGGTTAATCGATTCACCGGCCATCTCGAGCTTTCGTCTTTCGTGAGATGGAATTAGTGATGAACAGTGTAACGGGACAGCTACAGTCGACCTGGCTACTGTGCAGCCCTATTTAAAGCTGACCATGAAAAGCAATACCGTAGACTTTAAGGAGATGTTAGGATGTAGGGGTAAAGTAACGGTTGGAAAAGGCCTTGAAAATGTAAATTGAAGACCAATAACACCCTTGGCATTTGGCATAATGTGAATGCAGTAAATTTGTTACACCAGAATAAATGAATCATTAGTATCCAAAAATGTGGAAGAGAAAAGAATATTTTATGAACGACAAATCCTTGCTCACTTGCTTCACATCACAATTCATATTATTTAACATACACAGTTCCCTTGTTCTCTCATTATAAATACGTAAATGTGTGTGTTTTATACCTCTCGCCATCAAAACGCCTGAATACATTTTGTCGAAATTTTTAACATACGTTCCATAAATTCCGTTACTTATTCTCATCCTTTCGCTTACTTCCGAGGAAGATAAAATCAGTTTATTAGACATGATCGATTTCGCAGGCGATTTTACTCAGTGCTCTTAAATGTTATACATATCACAAAGTGCATTTGATCGTCGAAGAAATCAATTTATTCCATCAACCACTCCCTACATATTCATCACAAATAGCCATAACTACGACAGGTGTCCCTGATTATTCGGCTTCGGTTCGATAAGTGTGAGAAGACATGACATATCAATTGTATCGATGAAATTTGTACCATATTATGATTATCGATAACAGCACGACATTCTACAACTTGTATTATTACGGAATTCTTCAAATGTCTTGCCCTACTTAGGTCTTGCAAGCTAGTAACATGGGCATATTTAAATATACACTTGGCCTTACTAAAGAATTAAGGAAACAATTTGCGCATAATGACTAATCGATTCATGTTCTTTAATTACTTACTCATTATTATTAACAACATAATGTTATGACAGTGAAACGCTTCAATTGTATTACTACTTATATTTGATGGCCTCGTAATTTATTTAAATTGCGATACAATAATCATCCACTTTTATAATGACTATCTTTATGCGAGTGTCGTTAAGAAAACATATTCATCATTTCTCTTGCTTTCCTAGGCGGTCATTATGATCTAACATTAAAAATATAAATACTTATTAGGTCACAGGAAGAAAGATAATATAAGAAGTCAGCGATTGAAGTGGCTGTACCTAAGCATTTGAAATTTTGAGAGGTGAAGATAAGATATACAGTAAAGCCAGATTAAGAAGTTACTGAATGGAACCAGCAGGAACGCTTCGTAAGCGCAAGGAAAAAAATAATACTCTAACGTCTACTCTATCACTACGAACACGTACCTGATTGAGGTGGATGAGGTATTTTGTGTCTATATATCTGTATGTTTTACTATTACATCAGACTGGCTTGTTGGCAAGTCAAACTTGATGTACTAGGTTCGAAACTAGAGTCGGGCAGTGGTTCGGAGAAGTTTTTAGTAGCAGCCGGAATCTGGAACTCTGCCTCTGTTTCATTTTCTGTATTCTGAGGACAAAACCTGGGTAAAAACTCTTTACACGCCTTTATCTATCTTTTCAAGGATATAAAGATTATATTCTTATTCTTGTTATTTTAAAGAGGCTTATTTATATTATACCTTTTTGTCCCATAATATTCATAATTTGGTATAGACAAATATTTTTTTGAACTTTAGGTAGGTAGGTAATAAATAGGTTTAAGTCGGAGGTAGTAAACAGTGATAACAAGATTATCGATAGTCAGGTATAGGTAATTTAACTTAAAATCCATAACAGTAATAGCCAAGTGCTGACAAAACTGGGGTGGACTTTCAACATCAATATCGTGATTATCACGTATGTGGTCATTTTTAGCTGCACTAAGTATATTAACTTATTAGGAACGGCTAGGACCCGCGTTATATTTACCGGAAAGATTCCGACCAGTTTCGGACTGTTCCTGTCTGACAGTCCTTCGTCTAGGAGTCACGATTGCGTGACTTCCAGACGAAGGCACTTCAAAACAGTCCGAAACTGGTCGGAATCTTTCCGGTAAATATAACGCGGGTCCTAGCCGGTTCCTAATAAGTTAATATGGATAAAACTCGCGATAGTTTCCAAAGTGAACTGCACTAAGCATGTTCATAAACGGACTTCTTATTTAGTTACATACTGCATTGGCATAGATGTAAGAATAATTAGATGTTTATTTAAGCTAATAGGAAGAAAATTCTGCAGTATCGCAGTTTTAGCTCCCTTCGAAATCTTATAAATTTTTTATAAATTTACGAAAATTTTCATTAATTCACAAGTAGGATCGTATTCAACGTTATCGACTGGTCGTATCAATCGGATTATACTGTAATAGAAATCATAGGGTGGCAACGCCCGTACGCTATCACATCGATAAAATAGTAGATTAAAGTAAACAAGGCGTAAATTTTACGTTAAATTTTAAGATTATGACATAAAAAACGATACCTATGATATACAAAAGTTGTGACAGTTACTTCTTACCTGTATAATAAGGAAATGCAATTGGAGAAAAATAAAAATAGCTTTTTTGGATAGGAAAAAGATGTCTTCTAGTGGAATCTGAACCCACTATCTAGGCTACAATATTATACAGATACAATAGTTATTATTTTCTGTATCCAAAAAACAATATGAATTAATATGTAAGTCGTCAAATATATTTTCAAAGTCCAAGAAAAATGGTACGGTATGGTTGATTAACAATGTATGTATACCTAATAGTCGACCCTGTCTCGATAGCCCAGTGATTAAAGCACCCGGTGTGTAAGCGGGGGAAGCGGAGCAGGTTCGAACCTTCCCAAAACAGTACTCTAAGATAATTTCTAAAAGTGTATTCCGGTAAGTGTGCTTGTAGTCATATGTAGAAATTAAGGGTAGCGCCATCAATACAAGAGTTAAGTGTGAAGTCTAAACAAATGCTTTCTCAAGCATTTCGATCAGATAAAGTTTTGTAGTCTGGTTGATGGCCGCACCGTCACCTGTGACGGTTAAAATGATGAGAGCATAGAATTTTGACTCAACGAACCAGTCTCGATAGCTCAGGCACACCATGCGTAATAAACGCGGGTTCAATTCCTGCTAGATCTGAAACATTTTGTTCTCTGAAAATTTGTCTATGTACGTACAACGTAAATCATCTTTTCCAAAGTCATAAATAAAGCAGTTAACCGCTCGCGAATTCAGTCCTGCTGTATATTTGTATAATTTGTTACATTCTACTCTCTCAGGTACTATAGTATGGATACCTAAATATCCTATATTATTGATCATTATCCTTATAGCCCTTGTAATGTCGATTAGGCTACATCTGTGCCAAATTTCAGCAACATACGTATATTACTAAGTGTTAGCGTGAATCGTAAATGAGTAATAAACATTTCCCTCACACCATGTCCACAAATTTGTACATTTATTATATTTGTAGGATCGGTGGAATATAGTGGACCATAAGATAAAATGGCATTAAACTGAATAGCCTTAGGTCAAGCAATGTCAGGTAAGGAAGTAGCAAGTGGTGCTCCTACCATGCCTTTCTCGGAATGGAGGTATTCCGAGGAATCAGACCACTCCCTCCGCAAGCCGTGACACACTTCCGAGGTCTCGATTTGTCATTTTATAACACGATGCATGCTTTAACTTATTCCTGCAAGTATTGTGATTGAATTGTTAGTTATTCTGGAATAGTTTTATATATTAAAGTAATATTTGCAACAAAGTAATTACTAAATAAATGTTAAAGTGCTTGTAAAGCCCCATCCGAATATATTTTATTTTATATATAAGCCTACAAGAGGATATATTATATATATCCTCTTGTAGGCTTTATTGATAATGGTAAGTGATCATTTGGCCAAAATGCATGATAATAGGAAGTGGATCTCTTGCACCGCGGCTGGAACATTCCCGTCTCAGGTAGTTAGGTACTTGGCGACAGATTTTCTACTGGGATGGTAACAGAGGTAGAGGAGGACATAAAGAATTCCCTTCAACAATGCCATGATGTAACTTACAAGTATTACTATACATTATTCGGAAATGTTTTTGTGGATTTGAAACTTAAGGTCCTCTTGGTTGCCAGAATTATATCTTAATGTAGTGTAGGAGATATAGCCTAAGTAAACTTCAGCCTACTTAAAATTTGTTTCCCGATTTTATATGACAAAAGTTATGCGAGATGTCGTGGTCCAGCGACTCTAGACACTTGTGTGTTATTGCTCGCCATCAGATATCTAACAGTACCCGGCGAAAATTGAGCGTCCGAATCGAGTCATTGAACCGAAACCCTGACCGTTAGGCGCACCGATTCCACCAGGACAGGCCCTTTGCTGCCTACTCTATGAATTTTTAGAAAAGAATTCAGAAGTGTTTTGTGTGGGTGGAAAATTCTCGGCTGTTTCTTTGGGCAAACTAGAACGCTTGGAATCGAAAAGAAGGCGTTCGTCTTAAAGCTCTAACAAACTGGTACCCACCTAACGCAAACCCTTTCCGTGAAGTAGGTTAGTGTAATATATAAAGTTATATAAATAGGTATTTAAATATCAAATGTATTTGAAGAGCTGTGTCATATAATTAATCACCACACGGTCCTACGAAATATACGTACATGCAATTAAATAAATATAATGTGAGTAATACTAAATCTGCCATTTTGTAAACAGACATAATCACTCTGTAAAGGTTAAATTTTCAAATAAGCAGGAAGACTGGTAATTACTAACCAGATCAGTATAGGTATGATACAATTTTCCAAAATGTTCACAGCAGAGACATTTTAACTTATTGACATCGTACTTAACTATAAACGAGAGGTTAGTACTAACATTGAAGTCCCAAATGCAGTACAACCTAAGTATGTACATCTAATAGTTCAAGTACACAAAATGAAAGTATCCATCACCGGCTGGTTGCAGTCCTGGAGAAATTCTATCCACATATCCCGCAATGCAGAACTTCTCAGAATTCAATTTCCATCAGAATAACTTACGAAAGACGATACCCCATTCGTCCAGCGTTCAATAGATAGTCAATGAGGTTGTCCACATTGATTGTAGAGAAATAAGTAGTTACTACGATGTGCACACACGTCGCAGCTTCAATAGAAAGCAGAAGGATTTCTTTTTGTTCGCAGCTTTTACCAGACGCGTAGTTATAACAGTTACCGACCGTTCTGTGCGCCGTTACGGCAAATCTGCTTATTCATTGGATACTCGAAACGGCCAAAAGCAGAGAAAAAGCTTACACCTATAATTTGTGCATATGCCGTTACCCGCGGTTTGTTTATGAAATACGTGATTCGGAGTTAGATAACTTTGATGTCTGCTGTATTTGCTATCTGACGGCTACGCGTCGGACCGATTTAACAGATTCTAATATTTACTCGTAGATTGAGATGAGGTCTAGATAAATAGGTACTTAATGCTAATTTATATGTATTATTTGATACGTAATTTAATTTAAATAATTCAATATACTATAATGAGCTATTTTATTCAGCTAATATTATACAGATCGTATCAATTTATTCTATTTTCTCATGACCGTGCCGGTGCAGCGCGGGAGCTATAATAGTTGGTCTAGATGTTTAAACTTAGCGTGACCTAACGATCGTAAAGCCCTCCCTTACCTAAATTCGAGCTGGGCCTCAAATGCGGCACCTATATTCCGGGCCATGTTTGTTATTAGGGGAAAGTGTGTTGGCAAGCTTTTATGCACCAGGCCGCCTGAAACTGGGTCAGCCGGCTGTAAGGACTTCAGCTAACACTGGCACGATGACCTAGGTCAGGTCACAGAGTTATAGGTAGGAGTAGGTCTCGCTCTCCCAATCGATATTTAGCCGAGTTTACATCAGGTGCGAGGCTTGTAGATTTGTGATCGCTTCAATCAGTGTATAATTGAAATCGACAGGAAGTGTTGGCGTTCGAGGCCGTGCAGTCCTGGTTCCTGCTGGTTTCTTCAGTTTCAGAATTACTTGTAAGTCAATGACATCGTATATCAAGTTTTTTATTTATGCTTTAGTTGAATTCATATAGTTGGGTACCTATGTCTGAGAAGAAGTAGTACAATTTTTCCTAAAAGTTGGAAGGACAATAAAGTTACAAACTATCGTTGTATTTAGGTCAGGCGTAAAGGGGGAAAGATAATTGATTTTAATATACTACCTATATGAGAAATATGTATTGATAGACATCTAAAAATTCTAAAGTCAATTTGCAAATTGTTTCACTATTTAAAACTAATAAGTTTTAATGCATGTTATTTCTGGTGTTACGAGTTCAGAGACCACCAGCCTTAGTAATACCCGATAATTTAAAATAGTTCGTTGTGTAATGTATTCCCGTTTAGATTTTGGAGTTGAAAGAGATGAAATCTTCGCTCAAAAGTGCCGTTTTGGATTAATTTAATATGAAATGCGTTCTTTGCTAATTGTTAATGTCTGAAAGTGCAGTTTAATAGTCAAATGGAAAACCAATTCTTTTATAAAATACATTTACGAATGTCATTCATTAGTTTCATTAGTCTTATCATAGTATTGCGAGGCTTTCGGAATGTCTTTCTCTTCCCCTCTATCACAGGAATCACCCGCACGAATTCAAAATTCACCGTCATCCTAAATGAAGTCAAAACAACATCATAATATCATCGCATCTTTATACCCCCAAAGGGGTAGGCAGAGGCGTCTAAGGACCCGCATTTTTTCAGATATCCTCTCTAAACATCGTCATAGGTACTGGTTTCCAGGAAGCGAGTCTATTGTCATCTCACAATGCAAAACTCCGGACTTTTACTGTTTGTGAAATACTTTTTCTCACAGTGCTGTCGCTTTGTGTATTAATTTAGCATTTCTTTTTAGGGTTCCGTACCTCGAAAGGAAAACATAACCCTTATAGGATCACTTTGTTGTCCGCCTGTCTGTCTGTCAAGACCCTTTTTCTCAGGAACGCGTGGAGGTATCAAGCTAAAATTCATATCAAATACTCCAGGTCTAACGTCCCTTAGCGTTGTGAAAAGAAACAAACTTATAAGCCAACGCAATCAAAAGATACAGCCGTTTATGCCGCAAATTTTCGACACTCGCTAGGGTATCAAAACCTATAGGGTACTTCCCGTGGACTCAGAATCTTAAAATTTGGTACCTCTTATAGCACATGATGCAACGTATTATAGCACAGATAAAGGAAAAATAACGAAATGCATATTTCTAGTTACATCATAACTATAATACATTTAATAATTTTAAAATGTTATGGATTTTATTTAGCAATAAAAATACCATTACTTTTACTTAAGTACCTACAGGTTTGTACGGAACCCTCGGTGCGCGAGTCCGACTCGCACTTAACCGGCTTTTTACATATTTTTTACATCATTGATTAGAAATGGTTTTGTAAGTCTATAAAAACTGTTTAATATAATGATGTTATGTAATTAAAGAGTCTGTGACCTGGGATAAAATTTTACCTAGTTTTAGGGAGATCCTGAAATCGAGCAAGTACACCTTCTTCAGAGCAGAGCCATCGATCCTTGCCTAGCTTGAGTATTATTGGACCTCCTTTACCCTTTGTTGATGTAGAGTATTTGCAGCAGTGGATAGTTCAACTAATTCATTAGGTCACCTCAAGTTGAAAGTCTGTCGCCAAGCACTTAACGGTGTGTTCCGGCTGCAGTCCTTGAGAGCCAGTGAAATTACAGGCACTTGAGACTTAACAACTATGTCTCAAAGTGACGGGCGCAGTGAAATTCGTGACTTGTGATGAAATGCATCTGTTATTGGCAGATGTTACTCCGCTTAACATGGTGGGCCTCGAGTTTGTTCCGTCACAATAACATAAAAAGGTTATAAGATACAAAAAGGTGGGTAGGTACATGTTTGTGTCATTATGTAGGTATACCATTGATCTTCATTTATTTCAATCTATACATGATTTCAACCGCTAGATGTTTGGAAACGATCCTGCATCAACGAATGGACGAGTAAAACTATTGATTAATATAAAACAAATTCAATCGAGTGTCTGGTCGCGGTTGCTCGTGCAATATGACCGTGATCTGTCCACGAGGGATGTCGTCGATAATGATTATATTTTATCTGCTGCTCGTGTTATTAAAACAATCGCAATATCGTCCGATATCCTGTATGGATGAAATATTTTGTGACCGCGCATTCATAAACAATGTGATGGTAATGGTAGATAAATTTAAAATTATTTACTTGTGAGATCTTCATAGATCTTTGCTGAAAGGGATGTGTCTTCGTAATGCCTTCAAAATTTTAAATGAAAATCTCAATAGTTTATTTACCTAATGAACTAATTAAAAATTCTTTGCATTAGGCTTAATTCTCTGTATTTTATTATTTTTTATAAACGTTACTATGTTTTCTGGTGTTGGTGTGTAGGACTGCATTCAATGTGATTGAAGCAATACGGAAGCAGTAAAAAAGTCCCATGATTTCCCCGACTCCTGCTGGGTGAGATTGTCCCACGGTGCTGCGCTCCCAGGACGCTGGCGCGTTCGTGTTTTCCACGATTCACTTTTGAAACTTTCTAACCCTGTGTCGGAGTGCGGTGGAGGGAGGGGCGCGCGCGGGTGCCAGAGAGAGGGTACCGACCTCATTGCCCATTGCCACTCCTCCCGCCGAGGCAGCAGGCCATTTTTATTAAAAACACTTCCGAGTTAACAACGCGCGCGGATTTTTTTCCCCATAATATCCTGAAACACTCCTTTCGAATTTAAAAATAAAAATTCAGTGCAATACATAATTTTATAAAAATATATGGATTGTCTAAAAAAGACGTTCCGTAACTTTTAGTGATTGTTGAAGTGGACATTTAAACTTTTGAAAAATTGAAGTGCGCCCCGCGTTCTATTTTCCGTGTGGATTCGGGTGGTCTCGGTTGCGAAAAGTGGCGGTGCTCGGCCGAGTTCGGCGCCGCTCGCCGCGAGCAAGGCGTCCGGCCAACCCTCGCCGTGCCAAACAGAGACAGAAAACGCTGCTGACATGGCGACAACAAGAATGGATTGATGTTTTTCACGTGGAAAACTCATCCCTTCCACATAACTATGTAATGGTACGTTGATAATAGCGAAAACATTCATAATAACATATAAACTAATTTTAGGTTAAACCTGTAATATAACAACACAACTAACGGATTGAAAAACATCATGGGCTCTGCCTTCATTATATTTTTTTACATAGTACCTACCTATTTATTTAAAAATACAGATCAAAGACCATAACACATGATTGAGCCCTGTTTATCTGTTGGTTCTCAGTATTGTCAGCATTATTTATGTTTGAGTTTTAGATCAAAATAAGGTATTAAGCTGAATCTATCAGTCTTTGGGAATATATATACGCATTCATCATTAAAATTATCGAATTAATCTGGGTGGGTAGGTAGGCTTAGCTTATATCGGCCATCCCTTGCATCTCAATGATCACGATCAGCCCTTCTCAGCCGTAATTACCGAATAAAATTCGATAGCAACCACCTATTCACAAATAGAAACATACTTCTAAACTATAAATAGCGCCACAGAAGAATATCGAGGCGCCGCGACCCGCCGCCGCCGCCCGTCGGGGGTGATATTCCTTGCAGGAGAGAATAATCAATATATTCGATAAATCAATATTTTAGCGTGCACCCTGCGCTGTATATGAGGTGCCGCCATTTCGATGATGACGGCGTATTTTTTGTGAGATATTCGAGTCGCGAGCGAGTGAGTGCCGTGGCGCGGGGTTGCGGGCTGCGGCCGCGCGTCAGTCGTCGGGCGAGCGGGGTGCGACGTATACGCGGACTCGGACTATGGCGGAAGGGCTGATCATCATTCCCATAAAAGGGTCGAGTTGAGTGTGGTGCAGATACGTGTGGTATGTTCTCTTATGTTTGTGCAGTGATATAATTACATCGAAACCGTGCTTATCTCGTCGTATCGCCGGATTTAATGTGGATATCGGAGGTAATAATGCCATTGTGATGACGTAATGTAACGCGCTCGACTGGGTGCGTAGTAATAATTCGAGCGCCCGTTTATACCGCGATAACGTTTGTGGTCAGCACCTGTGGATATACACCGAAATGTACGTGTTTTTGTAGCTTTTGAATTGATTCGAGACTATTCCAATTGGATTCTGATTGGATTTTTTCAATTGGATAATAGTATTCAAAGAGGATTTGTTGTCTTGTAAAAATATGTGAACAGGACTTGTCAATTGTTAAATATATCCACAAACCTATATAAAAGTAATAAATAATCTATGGTCGAGCTGTCTATAGAAATAAAATCTGGACACATTGTCTGTGCCTTGTCTTTCTCTATGTCTGCCGTCCGGTACACCCGCGCCTGTCCGTGATTGATTCCGTGCCGTGCGTGGCTGGCTTGGTGCAGTGCAGTGCGCTGTTGGGCTCAAATGCACGACTATGTCTCGCTCCGGCTCGACTCTAGCTGTTTAGATTATTTGACCTTGATTGATGTGAACATTAGATTTAAGCAAACATGCTAAATTATAATTATGATCTTGCTAACGTGCTCGAATGCTGGAAATATAATAACATTGGAGGTACTTACTTACATTATTATACAACCTCTGAAATTAAAGTAGTTCCGGTTCCGTTTAAATTTTTTTTCATTGCTGATATGTTATCCTTTGACCACTATCTCACCTGATGGTAAGTGATGATGTGGTCGAAGATGTTGTTCAGGCTTACCTAGAATTACTGGCTCTCAAGGACAGCTGCCGGAACACGCCGTTAGGTGCTTGGTGACAGATTTTCTACTTGAGAGTGGTAGCTAGCCAGGCGGGCATTCGCAAAATACCAAATGCCCTACCATCATAAAAAGATGATACCTACAATTCGCGATAATAGGTATTACATTTTTGTTTTGCTGTTGCATGAACTAGTATTTTTATACATTATAATAACTCAAACCTAGGTATATATACCTAGGTAGGTGTAGGTAAATAATTTAATTTGCTTATATAAATATATAGTTTATTTACTGTTAATAATTCATTTGTTTTAATTATGATGTTTTAATATTTGTTTTGAGTATGTACGAAATTTATTGATTGAAGTCAATCCTTACCAACCTACCAGAGTAGCCATCTTGAAGAGGTTTCTACAAAAAAAACGTGCCTGACTATGGTGTAGGTCTTGACCTACCTAGATCACCCACCTGTAAGGTGGTAATTATCCTAAGATATAAACAATATGAGCCAACAAAGATAATAAGATTGAAAGCAAGGCGAAATATATCGCGTGAATTCCTCAGTGAGGATAAGTACCTACCTACCAACACTAGCGTGACAGAAACACTAACGTTCATAATAGTACTTTTAATCACATACCTACCTACTTGGGACAGGCACCTGCCTAATTGCTGCTTGCACACGAAAGCAGAGAAATCTAGATGAACCATTGCAACGCTCATGTCGTCAATATCGATAAATCAATAAAAAATATGTATTGGGCATCATACAGTTGTAGATTTCCACTCAGAATAAAGAACCTCCAATACCCTATCCAAAAATAAGGGTTTATCAACATAATGCTCCATAGATTCACATTATAAGGCTATTATTCTCTTTACTTTCAGGTCCCCATGCGCCCGTCACACAAACTGCGTTAAGCACTATGAAAAATTCAAATTAAAATGGCTTTTAAAAAGTAAACATTATCTATTGTTGATGTTTTGTTTTAACGTTCATGGAACACGAGAGAATACTTATCTATGTATACAACATTGAATAGTTGTTGGTTTATTATAAGTTCGGACTGGTAAATCATATCTTCCAAAGAAATACACAAGTGCGAAGATGGCGACACAAAGATTTTGCCTTAGGTGGAACAACCACCAATCCAATATGTTATCGGTGTTCGATCAACTGCTGCATGCGGAAACGTTCACGGATGTCACGCTGGCCGTAGACGGTCAGTTGCTAAAAGCACATAAAATGGTTTTGTCGGCATGCAGCCCCTACTTTCAGGCGCTGTTTGTCAATCACCAAGAGAAACATCCGATCGTGATATTGAAAGACGTTCCCTATGCGGACATGAAAAGTTTATTAGATTTCATGTACAGAGGCGAAGTAAGCGTTGATCAGGAGCGACTGACTGCTTTCTTGAAAGTGGCGGAGAGCTTAAGAATTAAAGGCCTCACAGAAGTCAACGAGGAGAAGTGTGATATTCCAGCTCTAACAAATTCGTTGATACAACAGCAGAGCAATACAACTCCTCACACGCCCCCGCCTCAACTCCACAGAATACACCCGTACATGCACCAGAAACGACCAGCGTCCGGCATGCCCACTGGGGGAGCGCCACCCAATTTATTAATGCCTTTATTGGGCAACGCCCTAATGCAGCCAAAAAGGAAACGGGGTCGGCCGAGGAAGCTCAGTGGCAGCTCAAGTGACGCTCTCAATACGGCGGCTAGCCCACCTGGTGAATTTGTCCCTGAAACAGCTTCTCACGCTTCTACGAATAGACCAGGTGACCAACTTATTAGGGGCTCCCCAGAAATGTTGGAAGTGAAAATGTCTATGGATGGATTCAATGCTGAAGATGGCGCGACTTCTGGAGGAGAGGAGACTGGCGAGGCCCTGCTGATTGACGAGGGTGATGATGCGCAATCAGGAGAGGCACCAACTGGCAAAGACTCCGAATCTGCAGGTATGTCGATCAATAGTTTAAATAGTACCTAACTGTATTATAATACAAAATAGAAAAAAAAAAACCTGTCCTTGCCAGTTTTCAACTTGTATCTATAGAAATTTGTTAGAAATTGGTAGAAAGGTCAAAAAACGTCTAAATATTAAAGTTACTTTTGTAAATGAAAATTTTATAGCGGATGTGGAAAACCAAAGTGTATTTTATGCTTACCTTTTGTAAATACTATTAATCTTCCTTTCCAATGATCTAACATTGTTTACGTCAGTCAAAATTTTAAAGAAAAGGGAAAAGCTAATGGGATATAAGCTTTGATGTTAGGACATTTTATTTATGAGTGAAAAAAGTGCAGTGTATTTCCAATACTATATTTGTAAGATTTAATTGTTTATCAAAAGGGGTAAGTGAAAATATATGAAATTATTTTTGAAGTATACAAATAACAGACGCTTATTTCTATCATAAATCATCGATTTTAACTATTGCTTGCTTTTCTGCTTTCGGGGAGAGCTATTAGAGGAATGGCCAGGGGCAAATTCGGTGTGGTACTTGAAGGTTTAATAAATTATTGTCTTTCTATTTACTTCTTCGTATAAATAATGGATAAATCAATTAAATCGAGAAAAGGGAAACAAACAAGGCTTATTCCCAATAGCTTTCCTTCGTGAATTAGCAAATGGAAATATTTTAGTACATAGTTTATAATAACCGCGTTTTTTTTAATACTTACAGAATTAAAACCGCTAAAATATTTCCAATACACAGAAAAAAAATGTTATAATAATGGTATAATTGACACAAACCAATTCCAAAAATATGAGAACTGAAATTTTATTATTTCAGATCGTGATAAACCTCCAAAAGAAGAAACACAACCAAATTATCCAACAAACGGACCTACACTCTCTATCGAGAATGGATCAATTAAACAAGAGCCGGCCGCCGAGTCTAATGACGGTTACAATGAACCTATCGAATACAAATATAATCCTGACAGAAGCCGTGAAAATTCCAACTCTCTAGACGGCCCTATAAAAGACGCCGATGACAAAAACAGACTAGGTCGTAACTTAAAACCAAAGAATAGTAAAAAATTACTCCCTCAAATGTCCAAAATTAGAGCTCGAAACTTATTTAATCAGCTCTCAGGTCTCTCGAATTTAAACCCCGCTCTCAGTACATATGACAAATTTCCCCCTGAAACGGTACTAATGCCCGCATTGGCCACGCAATTGTTTGCCGCTGAACTAGAGCAAAACAATCTTAATCTAGCAAACAACGAAGTGGCAGATTTATCACAAACTAACTGGGAACATCGCATATTTCCATCGCCTATTAGGAAAAATAATATGGGGGGCATGGGAAACTACCACGAGGAAACTAACGAATCTGTGAGGGACTATTGCATCAAGGAAGGTGAAAACGTGTTCAGGTGCAAAATATGCGCAAGAGTTTACACACACATTAGCAACTTTTGCCGACACTACGTTACCTCTCATAAAAAAGACGTTAAAGTATTTCCTTGTCCAATATGCTTCAAAGAATTCACTCGAAAAGATAACATGATAGCACATTTGAAAATAATACACAAAAATCAGCCAAATTCTAACGTTAGTGAACATTTGGCTAAGCAAGAATCTTAATTATCTTCTTTCAAAGGGGTCTTAATATATATTATATAATAATATTTTGATCGGGGTGTACGAAGATCTGATTAGTCGATTGGGATAAAGGTCGCATAATTAGATTAAATTGCAATTATTCGAATTATAGAATAGCGAAATAAACTGTAGGTTGCTGAATATGCATTCGAGCTCTAATACAAAACTGGATGACACGAGATGGAAAACTAGATGAAGCTTATTCGATTTATGTCTTACATTTAGTAGGAATAAACTTATTTATCTCTAGTGCTATTCATACTAAATGACAAATGTATCTGTCACTGTCATGTAGGGATGTGATCGCCGATCACACATAAACGACGTCTAGTGATCTCACTCCTCGTACAAACCATGCTTCTTATTCACTGATTGTTTCAATAAGTTTGTTGATATTAGACGATTTCAAGTCGTTTGTTGTTAATAATTATTATCTATTTATTTATGTTGTTCCAATTGTTTCTCAGAGTGCTAACTTCAAGAGATTTATAATATTTTCTTTTACTTGTTATTTTGCACTTGTTACTTAATTTTATTACTTACAAAATTTTCAGGGTACAAAGTAAACTACTTGTGGTGATCATTATTTCAAAAATAAGTAGTTGTAACATCGATGACTGTTATTTTGCTGAATATTACTCGCAATTCTCATTGAACTGAATTAGTTTAGGTTTAGTTGTAGTAATTTTATGGGTATAATATAAATCAATGGCATAGTCTTTTTGTAAATTACGAATATATATATAAACATCTCATTTATTTCTTGTGAATGATACGTTCGTATTTGACTGAAGACGCTACTTAAATGAAAAGAGTCGAAATAATTATGCCATTGATTAAGTTGTAGTGGTCTAAAATGCATTTTGTTAAACTTGCCTTATTAGTGATCTTAGGTTTAAATAATGATTTCACTTCTTTGAAGTAAAACTCAACGCAGGCTATGATTTTATTTTCTAGATTTGTTAGAATAATTTTGAATAGTTTATTTATGTTGAAAAATTTGGTTGTAAATGTTATGTTATTCAGATATCTTAATTACATTTCACAATCATTTTTAGTGAGAGACGCAGCTTAATAGTTTAATTTACTAAAACTATGGATATACTTAATCATTAATAGCCAAAACAGTGCAAACATCTTAGAGTTAGTTGTTTATGAAGAACATTCAGTTCCTGATTATTCAGAGCCCCAAATTATAACAGTTCTTGTTAATGTTAATATTTCAATTCCTATATTTGTAACTAGGTGCATAAAATATTCTTTTTATACACACGTAAGTAAAATAATTTATTTACAAAAGAGGTTTCTATGTATTTTTAGTTGAAGAGACATATAATTGTTCATTATATTATTACTGAGTATATTATAGTGGAGAGCACTTGCATGATCGACGTATAGCGGCGGTCTAAGTACCTTAGGTACCTGCGTGAGGGATCTCACCTATGAAGTTATAGATAACTATCTTTATAAAATCGTGTGGACACTCTAGTGTTCAAGCACTATAAAACAAAGCATACCTATTTGAATTATCTCATTATTTCGATGAAAATTCTAACATTTATATACATTATGAAGACGGACGTAAAATGATATTTCGAATGATGCAACCGAAGCGTTGTTGTTCAAGTGATCTTAGCAAGGTGCTTTGAAAGAAGTATATAATTATTTATATTGAATGGAATCATGAGATGATTTGTAAATTCTATTTTAGTAGAAATCAAAATGCCTTAAATAAATTAAGAAATTGTACTTATAAATTCTTAAGTTAAAAATTTAGAGGCAAAAGTAGTCTTCCATGTAAAGATAGCAACACATTCACATAATTCAATTATTAAATATCGGTATTGATTTATACATGTTATTTGAGTAAGGACTTATTCAAGATTGTTATATATTACAGTAGGTAGCCATCTACTTCGTTAAGTTTTTGAACTTACTTAAAATCCAATTTCTCTCACAAAGTAAAACGTAGGTCCAGGGATCGCTTGCCTATTAGTGTGCCTTTACTTATAATAAGTTAAATATTTATCTACTACTAGACTTTTAAGGAGTTTCAAGGAACTAGGTACCTATGTCTTATTTATTTTCATTATTCAGAGTTTACAAAATCTACTTTAAGAAGCTTTCTTAGAACACTAGAACCTTTAGGCCCAAATAGATTATTATCTAAAAATGTATTTAAAATTAGGAACATCATCTCATGTTTCCCGTTTTGTTTGGAAATAAAACAATATTCGATTGTTATGGAATAAAAGTCATTGTATATTTTCGAGACGATCAAGTCTTGATAATCAATATTAAGACTGTTAATATTCATAAATTTTAATACGAATTTATAGTACCTACCTTTCATAATCTTTATATGAAGTTTACCTTGGACACTGATAGGTACTTAAAAGAAAATAACTTAGATTTAAAATAAGGTGAGGCTATTATTGTTTTGAAAGAAAAACCCTTACATTTATAGTCAATTTAGCCAGTGCCTAAATGGTTGGATACTTATTTCTACTTAAATATTAGAAAATTATTATGATTATATATATATATATACAGGTACACATAAAATACCTGCCTCATTGTTTTCTATTGCGTCTAATGGAAATTTAAAAGAAACTGTTATTGGTCTTGAATTTATATTCACCTATTGTCTTAATTATGAAAAAATTGTTTGTTAAATGTTATATCATTAATTGGTGCTAAATTATACTTAAGAAATGTCAAAATTGGTAAGACAAAATTGAATGTCCTATGTTTGTTTTAAAAATTACCAATTTAAAGTACGATGTTCACGGGTGAACTACCAAAAATAGCTTAATGAATCGTAACAAAATATATAACGAGTGACAAATTGAAAAAATACTTAGTCACCTTTACAAAGTCTATTAAAGTCAAGTAATAGTTTTTTTTCTAAACGTTATATGTATTACCTACTGAATATTTTTGGAAAAGAATTAAGTAAAAATATCAAAAGGGATTATTTTCAATTTATTATTATTATGTATAAAAACAGTGGAATTAAAATAATATGGCCTATATTGCCGGGCAAATATACATACACTTCAAATTCATTTTACTTGTAAAGATCTATATATTATAATAAACATTTCTAATATGTAACACGATTGAAACAATACTTTTAACATGTTTATACATGTAAAGAATTAAAAGCACATAAATTAGACATTGCAACCCAATGTGTAACATTTTGATGATTACAAATGTATTGTTCATAGTACATTGTTATTAATTTCTTCAGCTCTCGTAAAGTTAAGAAGTTACTGATATAAAGTTACAGTGATCATGGGATCACTTCACAATATATAATAGGAAGTAGCCAAATACTTATAAAGACGTTGATATTTTATGTTATTCGCACTTAGACAATAGCAAATGCAAAGAGTAAAGATTAGAAAACTATAGAAATGAAAGATACACACTTACAACTAGCTTTATTTCTTAAAACAAATACATTGGTATACAATAAGGTGTTAATTACTATTTTTAGAAACTTTAAAGAAATAATAAAAGTTACAGCAAAATATCAAATATTTTCATTAACTACTGTTACGTTGTTACATTGTAATTTAATTTCGAACCTTTATTATTTCGTTACTATATTTCTTTGTTTTTATTCTACATTTTCTGTTTTGTTCTTTATGTATTGTTATTACTTAATATTTATGTTGTTAGATACCTTTTTATCGGTTTAATTATTTTCTTGCTACCTACTTATTGTAAATATTATATTAATTAAAATGTGTCCACTCATCTTGCCATTTGATCTTGTTTCAATATATGGACGTGTCGTGTCAGATTTCTGTCACAGCAGGTGATTTATTTAGCAACGACAGAACGCTTACAATAGTTATATTATAACTTATAACAATATAAATTATGTCGAACACTTACTATTTTAATATTGTAGCAAAGTAACAACACGGGTTATTATTAGTAAAGAATAGTTAAATTAAGTTATTTATATTTAAAATACTTAGGATAAAAATAGTAGTGTTGTTATTAATGAAGTGAACTTTCTAAAATGTATAAAATGTTGAATAGTCACAAGGGAAGGACTGTCCAGGTATGTGAATTGTGATGCTGCGTCGTTACTCTCACTAGATTTATTTACAGTTAACCCCGTATTGCCGTATACCAATTATCACTTTTTCATCAGCAACCGATATAATTATGAAAATCACAAGAATTACAAGACAAAGCAATCTTAGATTACGGAAATATATAGCTACTGAGAGTAACATGCAGTAGATGGTGTGTTTAGAGCTAGATTATGTTTATATGCTTTCTATGTTGCTCAATTCGACGCTCTGCAATGAACGATGTATTGTTGGTCCAGTACAAATTATTGCTTTTTTTATTTTATTTAGACCGTCGATAATCCTGATGCAATATTTTTACTGTAAAGAATTATGTAATAATGAGGCTAATCTCTTGTTCCTTTTATTTTAAATCAATCATTTATTTATTTTTTTGGCTTTCGGCTTGTTTCATATTTTATTTAGGTACTTATAAAAGTACATTGGCAGCTCGGTACGTCTAAATAGTTTAATATTAAATAAATTTTGAATATGAAATGTAACAATCTACTGTTCTAACAACTTTAAACCCACCTTAAGTGATCTTAATAACTAAGTTAATTGAATTGTTATTTTTATAATTATGTAGATTCCTACATTACTACTTAAACTTGCCGAAACAGTTCCAAATGCAACCACTTGAGTCCTATTATATCATAGTGAAACCTCCTCTTTTTTGTTTTTATATTTTAATTTATTGTTTAATTTATATTTTAATAGTTAATGACATAGTTTAATATTTTCAACGTTGATCCAGTTCGTGGTCTGTTTAGTTTAGGTATCGAAGTAATCAAATTTTTTGTAAGTATACATTCTTCATATGCATAGGCTGCCGGTAAAAATCTTCCTTAAATATTATCAAGGGACACACAGTAAAATTCGATAATTATAAGGAATTTATCAGTCTTTTTTGGTATTTGTTAATTTCTATCAATTGAAATTTTACAACAAACAATTTCATTGTGTCCCTTAGTTGAATGAATTCCAAACCTGATATTATTTATTTTTACATTTGTTTCTTCACGGTCAAGTTTATTCAAAGGCAACTAAAAATGTTATCAAAGATACATGGTGCTATATTTTATTGAATGACAAAAGTGTAAAAATGCCGATAAGTTTGCCCTTGAAGTAACCCCATCGTTTTGTTTTTGTTTTATCATCATGGTGTAATTATTTTTTGTCTTTCGATTTGAACAAATAAAGTTTAATATATTTTCTTTGCTTGTTTTTATTTCGACTATTATTATTTCATTTCTCCATCTTTCATAATTTAATAAATGAATATTTAATTATTACTTCAGGTAGTTAAGCATGAAGCATTATTTTTAGGGTTTCCAAAGCAAATATTGGGGACAATGTATCTATGAAACATATTTCATTTATGTTGAATTATTTTAAAGTATTATTTTTAGCGTATCATTTCACTGTAGTGGTTGTATAATTTATCTTCACAGTTTCCTTAAGTACTTCATTACTTTTTAAAATTCTAGCACTTGTTGCAAGAAAAGCATCGCAGCTCATAAAGTAGCTTTTTTATTAGTTTGCTAGCGAATTAGTAGTCGCCTTAGTGTTTACGAGTTATTTTAATAATTTTCTAATTGGCATATTTTTTCAGGTCGTGGATCCCCTGATTCCGAAAAAGATTCAAAGCTATCATTATCACCCACGCATGACCACCATGGCAAAATACGAGTAAACCCGGCTATGCAGGCTTCCACTTCCAACGAATACCAAACCGATTCGATCAACAACAACACACTACAAGTGGGAGGCAATCAGATGCTAAGGCCATCTGCCCGCAGGCGAATAAGAAGACGGGCCAATTCTGCTTCAAATGACCCAGCAGAACAACTCACCGAAATGTCCGTCCGGGGCTTGAATCTCTTTAGATACGCCTCGGTCAACGAAGGTGTCTACCAATGCACTGAGTGCGCTAAGGAAAACATACAAAAAACATTTAAAAACAAGTATTCATTCCAAAGGCACGCATTTCTCTATCACGAGGGCCAACAGCGAAAAGTATTCCCCTGCCCTGTTTGCTGTAAGGAGTTCTCTAGACCCGACAAAATGAAGAATCATATGAAGACGACACACGATTGCTACGTGCCGAAGGATTGTGTGTATCCATCTAATGCCTATTTTATTGGATATGAGCAGATTCCTCCTGGGTTGAAGATGGAAGCGATGGGTTCGGTGTCGCCTCGTGGGTCGACGCCCTCACACTCTTCGCCTGATCCTGCGCAGGTTTGATTCTTCTTTATAAACAGAAGGTAGGTAAATGAATCGAACCAGTATACAGTGCAAATATATGTATATTTAAGGACATAGACGCATCTTTCTACGTTATTCAAGTATTTAGGATAGTTGCAAAGTTGAACTAAGAAAGTGCCTTCTGACACTGTCAATTTGTTATAAAATCTTCCGTTGAAAATGTAGATGTTCAACCTGGTTCAAATATGTTCTATTTTTGGATAAAATTTTCATGAAACTTAACATTGTAGGATTGTATGTATATTCCCAATGATACTGTTATGCATTTATATATATTCGTACGTTATATGTTACATATAAAATTCAGTTACATGTTATATACTTGTATAAAAAGTATGGTTGTGCAAATATTAGACAATAATTTTACAGTAATAATATAATAATTATCGTGGCCAGTTACTGCGTTTTAAAGTTTTAAGAAACAAATTAAACATTCATAATGTTATGTAGAAGTCTGAGATGTGCCTTCCGTAGATAAAATCACAGTTATAGTGGAAAATGTTTTTAGCATTCAATGTGCCTAGTTATTACGCCGCAGTACACCAACCAAAGACTGTATTAAAATATTCTTAATTTACAACCCTCATATGCTTACCTTATGCCACAAACGAATCATAAAAAATGTTATATCCCAACTGATTTCAATGGCACATTGTTTTTGAAATTATGATGACAAAATTAGGAGATATAATATCTTCATTTTTTTAATTTGTCATTGAAAGTTAAAGGAAAAACGATCTTCAATTGTTTAGTTTTTAGTACTTTCATATAAACACTGTTAGATTTAACTTTTTAAAATTATTGTCTGTTATAATATATTAAATATCTCTTTTATATCCATTACAAAGACTTTTTAATATAGAGTTTTATAAAATATTAGTGAGTTGACTGTTACATGCTATAACTAAGTATATAAATATATTACAACTAAGCATATTTGAGTATAGGTCATGTTATTATCTGGATAGTAATAAAACTTTTATAAGTAGTGCCATAGCACAATCATTTCTTTATTATAAAAGTATGTTTCCAATTCTTATTACTTATCATCTTTTAAAAGTTATTTTTAGCATTAATAAGAGAGTTCTAGATTCACTAGGACATAATAACGAAATCAACAGTTCTTCCATTGATAAGGAAATGAATGATATGTTATATAAGTAATGTTAATATACATAAGTTACGTTGGTCAGATTGTTACTAATCTTCTTGTAAGTATAAGTATCTAAGATTATGGGGAGTGTTTGTATTACTTATTAAGAGCAATTTATATAAATTAGTTAAGAATAATAAAAACATACAATTTAACTTTTATCTCTACTTAAATGTTTATTGAAAATTGAGTTTTTGTATTTTAGCGCACAATTATAAGATACTTAGGTAATGTTATGTTTATGTATAAGATTTTGACCCACATATAAATTTATTATTATTGGTTTATTGAATCTTGTTAGATTTGATTACCGCCATCGAGGTATTAACAAATGCGGTGTGATTTTTTTAGATAATAGGTTCGTCTGCGCCAGTCATTCGCACAACTAATTCACACCTATATACTTTATTCTAAATAATGTTTTCTATACGTTTTGAACATCTTCTCTTTACTTTATGTTTATTTAAGTTTGTGTTATTTTCTGGCTCTTTATATATTCCGAATAATATTGTGTTTCAAGCTACGCGATTTTGTTTTGAGTAGGCCTATATATATAGCACCTGCAAAGTCTGAGTCAGACATGCATGACTCACGAAGAAGAATCTTTAAAAGTAAATGAGTTTTTGATATTTTATAATCTACTTACAGACGCCATTTCTTTACAGTACAACCATATCTTAAAAATAAAATAAAATTTGGAAAATATGTAATTTTCTGATGTAAATATCATTAATCGTCTTAATTTTAAAAGAAATCATGCATGATACTTCAGATGTCGTTTTAATTTCTTTTTGTGTCGTTATTTTTTCAAACAGTATGTAACTACATGTATTTGATTTACTACTACATTTATTTATATTTCCAGCACGTTGCATCGCTGATTTTGATTTAAGTCGATATCAGTGACGTTCTACACTTAATTTTCTGTTTTATATCCACTTAAGCTAAAATTTTTGTACGTTGATGGTTTAGAAAATTATTATTTTGTAAGTAGGTACTGTCTTTCAGTTGCTGACATATTCTTTAACTGTAATCAATGGCCAAATCACCAATTAGCAAATCTCGTAATTAGTATTCTCTGTGTATTTGTTTGTGCTCTACATATACCTAAACAAAATAATAGGAAAAGACACGGCAGAGTTATGATATGGCAATACCATATCAAGAAGTTAAGTTATTTCTATAGCCTCAAACAAAAATGTTTTTATTATTATAATTTTTATTTTACTAACGGCCTTATGATAATAAAGAGCCAGGGCTTTTTATCTAATATCTATGTAGACTGTTATTTCTCACGATTAGTGGTCATGTTTTATTTTATTTTTTCTTTTGACTTTTTTGTAGTATTTTATTTTGTGATATTAGAGCCAACTAAGTTGGTGAGCATATTCATTGTTGAGTTATTGTAATTCATACTTTTACTTTTTTTTCTTTCTAAGCACAAGCTGCAAGGCAGCGGGATGTGTTTGCGCTAAAATATAAATATTATAAGTACCTATTTCGTTCAGTAATAGTGAATTATATTTTTCTGAAATATTTCCTAAATTTATCTGAAAATTCCACAAGTTGAATAAATATTACCGTAAGCTAATAATATATATTACATATTTACTAAAGCTACTAAAAACAATATGATTATGTAACTATATGAATAATTTCTTTCGATATATTAAATAAATCTGAAAAATATAATTCACTATCGAATTGAAATGCCACCATGTATAAAATTTTCAAAAGTATTATGGACGATTCGGTTCATCTCTTTTTAAGTTTTGGCGACATAATTACGTTGTGTATTTGCTTATGTATAAAATATGATTAATTTGATTAATTTAGATAGTGTTTACTCTGCACAATGTCTAATATATCATTAGAAATATAACATAAGGGAAATTGCAAGTAATTTTTTTTAAATCTTTGTGTTTACATTGATGTTTTCAAATTCTCACAAATAAATAATGTTTATTTTACTTGATATATTAATTAGTGATAAAGTCGAGTTGAAAATTACAATAATTTACAAGTGCAATGATTATTAGAAAGTTGTCCATTTATTTTAATTTCTATTGGTCCTACAATTTGTGTGTTCAATTTTCTTCTAGATCTTGGTACCTACATTATTTAAAGCGGAGAATAACATATTTTTTTCCAGTA
The DNA here is from genome assembly GCA_963890685.1 of Plagodis pulveraria. Taxonomy (NCBI): domain Eukaryota; kingdom Metazoa; phylum Arthropoda; class Insecta; order Lepidoptera; family Geometridae; genus Plagodis; species Plagodis pulveraria. Next base: position 13,092,289 of record OY982950.1, read on the forward strand.
ACACTTGGAATTAAATTTACTGCAAAAAATATCAAAATTTTTCAATAATAAATGACATTGTTCAAAAACATTAATTGTAGTTATGATATCATATTTTGACATTTCTTTTTCTTTTGACACAAGGGCCATATAGTTTTATAATATATATAATATCTTATTCCTAAAATATGTAATAATTATATGTTGATATAAGACCGTTAGATATTCGATAGTCTACGTATGCGTATTAAATAACAAATTATATGATTATTAACAAATTTACTACCACAGTTTAACTGGTAATTTGTAATGACTAACGATAAAACATAGATTTATGTCAATGAGAATATGAAAGCTTTAACAATAAAATTCATGGAAGCGAGATGAAAGTATATTTTTATTCATAAATGGATAAATTTTGTTCTAGAGACATTTTACCAACTTATTAATTGTGAGAGTATGTAGGTAGGTATCTACACATTAAAAATTAATTGAAAAAAACTAAATTGCGTTTTAATATATTCTTACAATATTGACACATGAACAAATTAACCCACCGAGTTCTTGACTACGATGAAGATAGGTGCAAGCTGCAATGGCGGAGTTTGCGAAGTCCGAAGTCATGGTATTGGATATTGAAGCGATTCGGTGGATATCGAGTCAAATAAGCTGTTGTTTCTCACAATATGTCAAATTTACTTTAGTTTTCGTGCACTCATTGTTATTTCAAGCACACATTGCATTGTTAGAACCTAAAATGTGCTGTTGAGTTGGGGTTCCAGAGACCATAATGTATTAACAAAATGGTAATGTACTTCATTTTGACATTTTACTTTGAAAACGCTGGCATTATGGAGTTCGAATTTCAAAATGAAGATCATTAGGTATCTATTGGGTACAGCATCTACCATTTGAATTGCTTAGAACATAAGGCCCCAGATTTACTGATACAGGCCGAAGGTCAAAACGCGTACGCACAGGTAAGTAAAACCTATGATTGGAAGACAAGGGAGATCAATACTCGCAAGTAGCAAATGTAATTATATGTTATCTGCTTATACACAAGTCATACAGCAAACACTTACATACGATAGTGCTTGAAAATCATAATTAGAAATCATGATCAATCCTGCGTTCATGTAAGTATTTTATTATTTTATATATTTTGCTTTGGATACAATCGCTTTTTTCCCAAATATTATTTTCACACATTGATTTGCAACGAACCGGCACGGCTGATGAGTTTCTAAATTGTAACTCTGCGGGAACATTTTCAAAAATAATGTTTTAGGTAGGTACATGTTTTTATAGTTACCGAAATGCATGATTCAGTCAGCATGAACAAACCGTGTAGCAAAGTTCCTAATTAGTTTACGCTACAAAAGTAATAATTTTTAATATTATACGATGTTTTTATATTATTATGTAGGTAGTTACATTTATTTTCTTTTTATTGACTGTTAATAATACAATGAGATATAAATCACTCAAGGTATCAAAAGGGAGAAAACATTACTATTCATTAAAGCTTTTTTTAAAATAATGTACGATTGGTACGTACCTATTATACCAAATCAATATAGGTAGGTAGGGTGTCCCTTGTTTCGTATAACAATTATTTATTTTTTTGGATAATTGCAGTATTTCTTATAAACCCCTAGGTTTGCTGAATTAAAAACCGCATCAAACGTCTGTTATATCGAATGAATATTCAACCAATTAAAAATTAGCGCAACTGTTTTTATATCAGTCAAATTTAATATTGAAATAAAAAAATTTAACAAAATTAATTTTTGGTGAATATTAAACGAAAAGTTGTTAGTCCAAGTAAGATTATATTGAAAGTTGTTATATAAATAGAACTGCCGGTAGTACATATCATGACAATCAAGCACTGTTTGGTTCTGATTTTTATGACAGTGTCTGCAGTTGTTATAAATAATATTTTTTAAGATAGCGGGACTCAGTGGACACTCCCTACTCATATTATATACTATGGATGCCTACTCAAATAACCAAATAAAATATCTGACTACCTTTTTTCCAGAATACCACTATTTTGAAGATGATGCTGACGGCACGCCTATTATCACACTGGAAGTGATGCCAGACTCCTCCATGTCAGAAACTATTCCTTACGACTCCCTCTACCCTGATCCCCAACCAGACAACACCATAGAAGAAGACAATATAGATCCAAACGGGATACCGTTTGTCAAACAAGAAGAGCCTACAGGAATGCATTTCTTAGTGAACAAGACAGAGCCAACTGAAATTGACGAACAGAAAACAGATCAAGATGTAAATATGAGTAGTTTGAACGTGCGGACTGATCTCCTGGAGTACAAGATCAGGAGTGATGGAAGCGTGTGCTGCAAGGTCTGCAGGAAGGTGTTGTCTAGTCGATCTCATTGGTACAGACATAAGTACAGAGCACATGGATTGCATCCGGTTAATCCTGCACCATTATTCCAATGTGAACAGTGCCTGCTCTACTTCAAAAGCAGAAAAGGTAAAATTATTGTTCAAACGTCAATCTAAATATACCCACTGTTTTTTTAATCTATATACGTATCATAATTAATCAAGACATAGTTATAAGTATTTTACGGGACTCACGATAAAAACATGTTACTTACATTTGTTTCGACCATGGTGTATTGGTCGAAACATCGAAGTAAATAATCTACATGTTTTATCGCGATTAAATCCCGTGTTCAAGTCACGAAAGTCTGAAAGTTAATCAAGATGTTGCATTTTAGGGTTCCATATACACAGGGCAAACGGCCGCCGTAGAGCCTGAGTCTCATCTGTCAGGCTGTCCGTTCGACCGTATGCCACGGATCTCTAGCTTGTAAAAGGCTGACACTCTGCTGTCAAGCTGCCCATTCGACCGTATGCCATGGGTCTCTAGTTTATAAAAGACTGAGCCTCTGCTGTCAGGCTGTCCGTTCGACCGTATGCCAGGGATCTCTAGCTTGTAAAAGGCTGACACTCTGCTGTCAAGCTGCCCATTCGACCGTATGCCATGGGTCTCTAGTTTATAAAAGACTGAGCCTCTGCTGTCAGGCTGTCCGTTCAACCGTATGCCACGGATCTCTAGCTTGTAAAAGACTGACACTCTGCTGTCAAGCTGCCCATTCGACTGTATGCCATGGGTCTCTAGTTTATAAAAGACTGAGCCTCTGCTGTCAGGCTGTCCGTTCGACCGTATGCCACGGATCTCTAGCTTGTAAAAGACTGACACTCTGCTGTCAAGCTGCCCATTCGACCGTATGCCATGGGTCTCTAGTTTATAAAAGACTGAGCCTCTGCTGTCAGGCTGTCCTTCGACCGTATGCCACGGGGCTCTAGTTTGTAAAAGACTGAGACTCTGCTGTCAAGCTGCCCATTCGACCGTATGCCATGGGTCTCTAGTTTATAAAAGACTGAGCCTCTGCTGTCAGGCTGTCCTTCGACCATATGCCACGGGGCACTAGTTTGTAAAAGACTGAGCCTCTGCTGTCAGGCTGTCCGTTCAAGCGTGTGCCACGGGTCTCTAGCTGTAAAAGACTCAGACTCTGCTGTCAGGCTGTCCTTCGACCGTGTGCCACTGGTCTCTAGTTTGTAAAAGACTGAGACTCTGCTGTCAGGCTATACGTTCGACCGTGTGCCACGGGTCTCTAGCTTGTAAAAGACTGAACCTCTGCTGTCAGGCTGTCCTTCGACCCTGTGCCACGGGTCTCTAGTTTGTGTGTGTCTAGAGCTCATTTAGTAGAGTAGGTACAAATATATAATCCGTTTGCTAGTTAAGAACACACGTTTTTATTCTCTACCAAAGAGTTTGAATAAAATTAGGGTTTATAGAAGGCCATAGTGCAATCGCCACATACCTATATACTTTTGTATATACTTAAAAAAATCGTAGGCCGTTAAAGTTCTCAATTCCAGACTAATAATTTTTAAGCTGCGATCAAAACATTTTTTTTTGTTGACGGGTTCTTGCCTTGCTGTACCCTATTATAGAGCGCGGACCGTTTTGTGCTTGGCCGGTTTCTATAAATGTAATCATCGACAGATCGATGATATATATTTTATAATGATGACCTAAATATATTAAATTCAATATATACGTTTACGTTTTTTTACCTATGGGTAATTTAATGTCATACGGCCCTACAAACGTATTAGGAGATCACTATACATGTCAAAGAGGTACGGAGACATCTCAGTAATTCTGGATGTGAATAAGACCTGACGGCATTCTTGCAAGAGTACTAAGGTGATGCGTGGCGGAATTGGCATCCATACATACCTACCCGCTTATATATATATAGACCGTGCTGCAATCCGGGAAGCTTGTGAACGTGCAGTGTTAAATAAAGAGAGTCGTGTCGACAACTGCAACTATCGGCCCATCACTATAGCGGCCATAATCTGTAAGATAGTGGAACGAGTATAGTGAACAGTAAGTTGCTTTTATACCCAGAAGGTAACGATTTACTAATTGATCGTAAATTTGGATTTCGACGTGGACATTCAGCTGGAGATCTTCTAGTGTATGTCACGGACTGCTGGGGTGAGACCATCGAGTCATGGTGAAGCTCTTGCCATATCGCACAACATCTAGAAGGCATTCGACAGGGTCCTGCATGCTGGTTTGCTGAGCAAGCTTTCTTTGTACGGTATCCCCGCTGACTTTTGTAGTCAGATATCAGACTTCCTCAGAGTACGATCAATCAGAGTAGTCGTTGACGGCTGCTCCTCTGACCCCAAGTATCTGATCTCTCTGCGAATTTATTCCTGCTGTACATCAACGATGTGGTCATACCAGGCATTGTTGACAAGCAGTTTTTCTATGCACATATAGTAAGATGTGCATAGAAATATATAAATATGATATATCCAACTCAAAGGCCAGTGGTGAGGAAGAGCGTTCTTTGAGAGAAGCTATGGTGGAGCGAATTAATGTGATGTTAAATGTTGTCTTTTTTGGTAACAATAGTTTGGTCACGTTCTACGCCACCAAAACACAGGCTTGTTTGTTTAACGCAAAACGGAGTCCGCTGAACGTGACTCCTACTTTCTGTAGTAAAATCTATCCCAATATCAAGTGCCATAGATCTTTTTAGGATGGATTTGACATCTGATCTCAACTTTGGCGCCTTTACCGAGTTGAAAGCACAATTAGCTACAAAAAAGTTCAGGATCCTTAGCAGGGTGAAGCGGTACTTCACGCCTGGACAGATTTTAGTGCTTTATAAAGCAAAGGTCAGATCTTGCATGGAGTACTGCAGTCATATCTGGGATGCCTCTGCAAAGTACCAACTAGCCGTTCCCGCCCCAGGGAACGCAGATCGAAGAGACTATTGGCGATAACAGGCTGACTGACAAGCTAGACAGCCTAGCCCATCGTCGTAATGTTGCTTGACTTTCGGTGTTTTACAAAATCTACTATGGAGAGTGTGCCGAGGACCTCCATGATCTCAACCTGACGGCACCGTTTTACCACCGGGAATCCAGACACACAGCAGGTTATAATCCCCATCCAGTCAAAATTCCAACCCTTCGCACAAAACGCTTCGCAGCGTCTTTCTTAATGCGCACAGCTATGTAAGGAGTGGAACTCCTACCGCTACCAGCTGTATTTCCGTGAACTTATAACCCGAACCTCGTCAAAGTGAATAGGTTTCGTCTGGGCAAGCTCGCAGCACCCTAACTATCTTCGGTTCCAAAGCAAGATTGCTGTCGAGAACTTTCTCATTTGTAATATAAAAAACATACATAATAATACCTACATAAAAACCAAAGCGTAATGCCTTGGTACTTATATTACTTGTAACAAAAGAAATATGTTTCAGGATACATTGGCCACATAGCCAGTAAACACAGCGAAACCTTACAAGACGCCAGCCCAGTCCTAACAAATGATCAGGCAGAAGCCCTCGCGAAAGAAAATTCTTTAATCCAGCAGCATACACTCCAGCCAGAATTTAGCCAGTCAGAGTCACCCGAACCAAATATAGACAATTTAGAACCGTCCCAACAAGATTTGATGGCAATTGAAGTAAAGAAGGAACCAGATCCTGAGCTGTCCATTCCGAAGACAGTTGTCCCTACATACCAGAACGTAGCTGGAAACCAGATGACCACTAGGACCAACACTGAAGCTCCTCCTAAAAAGAATAGAAGTACGCGGCAAGCTACGCCTCGAAGTGTCAACGTATTAGGTAAGTAGACAGTACGAGAATAACAGTGTGAATATTATTATTGTGATAAAATTCATATTATTTCCCTATACGCTTTCATAAAGAAAAGGAAGATTTATAATTGATAATAAGTATCATAGAAGGAAATATTCTTCCAGTTAAATGGCCCAAAACATTAAAAAAATGCTAAATCAAAACTTTTCATGAACGATATAATAGTAACAGTAGTTTGGAGAAGGGACCATGGAATGCACTGATTTTGCCAAACATGTTATGCCATATACTTACCCATCTATTTTCTCTAGAAGACACATTCAATTTAGGGTGGGAACTATTAAGACTTAAGCTCCTATTAAATTATCATCATAATTAAAGCTGTGTCTCTGCCAACAATTGTTATGGCATAAATTATATAAAGACGTGTTGGAAACAGCTTTTGAATGACTAAGCTTTTCCTTATAGGTGTTCTATCTAAACAATACATTTCTTCAAGTAATAAGGAAACACATCGCTTTAGTCATAAACTTACATTGACTACTGACCTAGACTAAAAAAAAAATTGCTCTAAAGCCTTAAATTCTAATAAAAAAAATAACTTCAATCATCGTCATTATTATCAGCCAAAAGACGTCCACTGTTGAACAAATTCTCCCCCATAAGAAGCCACAACACTAAGAACGGCTGCTAGCCCCTTTTAACCATTGGCTACCCGAAACTTTTACGATGTCATCAGTCCATCTAGTGAACCTATCAACTGTACGTCTTCCGGTGTAATGTGGTAATTACTCGAAATCCTTTCATCTCCATCGGTTATCAGTTCGTCGAGCAATGTGGCCCGCCCATTGCCACTTCAACTTGCAAATTATGAAATCTTTATCGGTGACTTTTGTTCTCTAGCGAATTTCCAAGTTCCGGATTTTATCGCGCAAAAACACTCCGAGCATAGCTATCTCAATAGCTTGTTGAACGTTTCTGAGCTTGTCCATAAAGGCCACAGTTAGTTAGTCAGTAAGTTAGGACCACGTCTCAGTGCTATAATTCATCTCTGATTATATAACACGAACTGGTTGAAGACTATTTCAAAAAGTATTTTTATGTAAAGGTAGCAATATGATTTTGCCAGTCACAACCTGGCAGCTACAGCTGGCTGCTGCGTTCTACTGCCACTGCAATGTGGCGCGATATAAAGCATTCGAGTAGCCACTACAGCATCGCGAGTTGCAAGCAGTAGTACGCAGAATGCTACTCGTGCGACTTAGCAGCTCGCCATGGTCACGAGAAAGCCACGCCCTCCAACTGCGCCTGCGCAACACAGTTGACTAATTAGGAAAATTTTCAATACATATCACTACAGAGCGGTGAGTCGCGACCCAGAAACCGCGACTTCGCAGTCGCGACCGCCAGTGTTTGTCATTGAATAAACATATAGCTGTCATTTTGCACCTCAGAAGTCTACACTTTATATCTCCAACTAAATCATCTAAAAGCTGATTGGAAATCATCGTTTCAATGATCAGTTCACCCATTGTGGTCTACTTTGTTATATATATACATATAAAGTAATATTACTTTTCTATTTATTTAGAACACGTCAGCGTAGAAAACGAGAGGGAATGGAAAGAGAAACGTTCCCGAGAAGAAAAGTTAGTAGCGGACATCATAGCGCGTGTGCGGCGCGAATGTGAGGCCCAGGGCTCCGGCAGCGCCGCTAGGCGTGGTTACTCGAGGAAGCCATTGCATACCTAGTGTGCCTGAGTACACACTGCCACCAACGCACCACTGGAAAGTTCCTTTGAATTGTGACTTCGTAGTTTAGTGTTAATAATACGACCTTTATATGTAGGACTGTTGAGTTGAGATATCACTCCTAGCCTAACATTTGTAATTAACTTTTATTTTAAACCTGAAATAATGATATATTAATTGTGAATCATTTTCAAAAGTACTAGAACAGAGAGCAGTGCCTTGCCATAGCTGATACCAATTCAAATCAACACATATCAGCTCGAAAAAATTATCGTCATAAAAGCACAGCCCAAATATTAGATAGGTACCTACCTACCTATTATGTAGGCCCACAAAAGAAGTTCTAGATTGCGAAAATAGTTTTTTTTATAAACGTGGCAGCATAAAAATTAAATAAGTATGTACTAACGAAGTCACGGTAAAATTTGTTAAGACGTAGTACCCCAAGGACCCTTAATAGCCTCCCCCGCTAATACTCTGGTTTTTGATTCGAAATAAAAAATGTAATCAAGGGGGTTAACCGTGCTAAAAATGATAAGTAGGTACTTAGTAATTGTACTAATTTTGGAAATGGATGAAGCTTTTAGCATAAAAAAAACATATTTTAATATATCATTGATTACTTTAGTATTAACTAATAAAACACTTTCTTATGCGCGTACATATTGACGCATATATTCAATCCTGAAAAAATTTTTAACATTTTTTTTATAATTGCCACACTGGCGGGATCTTCAACATTTTCAAGCTGACACCATTTTTGCTTATTTGTAATTCGTATGTAATTTTTTAGATTCGAATGTGTTTCTCGTTATTGCTTTTCTTGCTAATGTTGAAGTTCGTTGTTATTTTTGTTGTATTTACCGTTTATAGTTATTGTTAGATAGTTGTGTCAGTTTTTGTTTATTGCTACGAAAAGATTATTTTCATAATTTGGAGGCTGGAGCCTCGCTTCCTACCTTCCGGTAGTTTTGTGGCCCAATGCCCCATGGGATGCCGAGTTATTATGTCAACCCCGTTTCTTCCCGTGAGTGTCGTAAGAGGCGACTAAGGTAAATATATGTATATATATACTTACATCTATAATATATATATTATGGATGTAATTATTTCAATATAATAAAATGTGTGAAACTTAGCGCAGTAGAATACGTAAGCACATTTTTGAAGAAAAAAGTTGGATACCCCTGACCTGTCAGTTTGACAATGACATATATTGACATTCCTTTGTTTACATTTTTGATCTCGAATTAAAAACCAGAGTATAGTACAGTCGTAGCACAGTAGACATGTCAGAAAATAGTTACTCGGACGCATTTCATAATTAATTATGACACTGACTGACTCATCTAAACGAGGGTCGATTAAACATGGGACGAGTTTAATCATATCTCAGGATACTATATATAAAGATACAGATCAGACAATTAATAGATCAAAAACTCTGCATCATTTTCCTACGGCGACGTAACGTCATAAGCTGGAAGAATTTTCGACGAGATCGCTTATATGTCACATAGTCTTGACTCTTTGAGCGCATGGTGATGCGCTCGAATAGAATTCACCATGCTATATTTTTATATATATTAAGTCATTTTATAAAATATTAAGCAAATGTTTTCTTTAAATATCTTTAAAAGTTAAATATTTCTTAATATTACAGACCAGTCATTTAAATTAATGTGACCATACAACAACAACAGTTTGGAGTGATTTACAAAATTATAATTCGATTATTGAATATCCTTCCTCAATATATGCCTCGTTTAACCTAACACACTGTATATCGTAAAAGTCAACTAACTACATATATAATACGAAAGTTTATCTCTAGTTATGTCAATATGTCATGACGTAAAATATTTATCTAACCTGATTCAGACTGCTTTCTCTAACTTCCGGGATTTGTCTAGGGATGGATTACGGATATTACTCACAGTATAATTTATTAACAAACCTACGTTCTAAAATTATAAAAGCAGACTATTTATTATATAAGAACGTAGATCCAAGGCTTTTTGCTAGGAATAACTATCCAATTGTTTATAAGTCATAGTACACTAGACACAAATTGTATCATCGGCCGAGTGTATTTTAACGATGAGTTTTGCAAACTTTATATAAAGGTATTTTACTTTTCGAGATAAATAACTTTATTTTTCACAAAATGAGATTAAGTGAATACCATGAGATACCGTCTCAAATATGTAACTTTGTACATATGATTTTACCTGTTATATACTTATGTATCTACATGTGATACATAAGTATGAAAATAATATAAAATAACAATCAATACCAAAAACAGCCCCTCTGCTGATAATTAGGCTACATGATGTATACTTGGATATGTCTTAAATCATATAGGTATACAAACGTGATCGGAGATTATTTATAAGGTGTACTCACATTACATATATAAATATATTCTTATTTTAAATTTGTACGATCTCAATGAGATATGGCCTAAGTAACCGGCCTTAGGTTTACCTTTGTTAGTAAAGTACGGTTAAGTGATTATGCTCATTTCGTGCCAACTTTTTGTAATAAATGTGCCAGTATTTTTTTAATTATTAGTTTTTTATTAATATATATTATATAATAAGTGATACTTAATGAAACACGTAATTATTTAATACGATCATATTAATATCTTTAAAGTTATCGTCGTGAGTCATAGATATAACTTATCCATTTTAATTAAGTAGGTATTAAGTTCTATGTAAGCATTTACCAAAGTCAGTAGCGTAATGTTTCTCTAATAGGGGAGGTAGGCACATAGGGTAGTATATATTTGGCAAATTATTCTTAAGAAAAGTAATCCAACTGAATGTTAAACAATCAGTTTGAAGGTTAAAAGAAATCTTTCCAAAAATATTTTCAAGATAAAAAGTACTTGCAAAAGTGCCAAAGTCTCTCATAGGTAAGGAAGTTCATCCCTGAAGGGATGTTTAGGCATTGCAATAAATATGCTCCCCAGATTGCAGATTTAGTTAATATTTTATTATATATTTATGAAAAATGCTGTAACCGACAAGATATTAACAATAAAAGTTACAAATATCAACAAGAGCTAATTAAAGAAACAATTGACTTATATACCTTATAATTAGTTATCATGATAATCCCGACTATCCAATGGTCCCCTACCTCCCACTACCTACCTGTAAGTATTGTTTAATATAGATGATATTACGTTCTTAGCTAAGTAAAACAAAAATCATTTGGCCTGGCCATATTTATTACATACAAAATTAGGATATAATTTGTAATGTAACCTTTACAAACAAAATTGATACATGTTGTAGAAACCAATTAATAAATATGTTGTTAGTGTAACATTGGTCATAAAATTTAGAGTTGTGATTTAGTCAACGTCAAATATAATTATTCCATCTATGTGTAATAATATTTAAGGGACGTTTAAAATATACTTAATATTGTGTCGATATTTACCTCTGAAGGTGTTAAAACTAAACTTACTAATGACCTTCCTACATCATCAAACAACATAAACTGGAATTGCGATGAAGTATAAAATTCTATAAGTAGGTACTATTTAGATACTTTTAATAAACGGAAATGCTGATTAGTACCAAAGTAGATCCTTTTAAAATATCTATCCTGTTGTAGTAGTGAATTAGTCTCAGTCTCTAATGTAATTTAATTTCTATTATAACCTACTATTAAATTACCTGTGGTAGATATCTACTTTTCACTACCTATACTGCTTAAAAATAATTATATCTAAGAATATCGACTTAAATCACCGAACAGTCTTTCATGAATTCATAGGTTATACGAAACTTACATTTATGACATAAAACCGGTATTATTTATTGATTAATTTCGGAATATTAATATTATTGAGAATGCAATTGTAGTTATCTATCCGTAGTAAAGTATGAACTTAGGCAATATATTCCATCATCATATTTAGGTAAGAAACAAATCTGTCCTGTAATCATAATTTTATATTTATTTTAAAAATATAACGAGAAGCGAGACTGGATTTTAACGGAATAAATCATCAGTACTGGAAGTTATTGTTATTTAATATAGCCTTGATTTTTACTTATAAGTTTAGATTCAATGAACTAATTAATATTTATGATATTTTGTTCGGCGCAACGGAATTTGATTTTAAAATTGTTGAAATGAGTAGGTACCACGTCGTAGCAGTGAAAGGCCTGCTGCATGACTATGGGCCTAATGCTTACACAAATTATTTTTTCTTATCACAAAGGTCAGTTCAGTCCTTGTCATGTAGAAATCGTGTCAATATATATTAGAAACTTGACCATTTATCTACAATATCTTCGTGACCTGCACATATCTCTGTACTCTCTCATCTGTAATTTAAAAGTATAAACTATAATCTAACCTATAATAGAGTATCCCGCAATATTTATAATATATTGCATATAATATCTTGAAGATTTACTGAACATATATGAACATGATTAATAAGTCACCCCTAAAGCCACCAAAACTATTTAAAATTACGTTTAACCGATACTATACCTACCGATACACCCTCCAAGTGACCAGAATGGTAAACTACATGGCAACCATTAAAATAAGAAAGAAAAAAACGTAAGTAAGAAAGAACGGCACTCGTGGACATGGAAAAGGCCTCCGACAGGGTATGGCACGAGGGTCTGGTGTACAAACCGTTAAGGTCGCTCATGCCCAGGAGTCATGGAAATCTTCGCTTCTTTTATGAAAGATCGGAAAATCATCGTCGCCAGTGTGGTACACCACCCTCTACTCTGATAACATCCCAGTTATCGGGCAGGTGTAGCTGGCCCTGTACGCAGACGATGCACCTTTCTTCGCATCTTCAATGAACCCAAGAATGGCAGCGTTAAAGGTACAGAGAGCACTAGACGCCCTACCAGAGTAGATAGGTGGAGGCTCGCGGTCAATATTGGCAAGACCCAGGCCATGATAACCGATAAGACCAACTTACCCAGAATCTCTCTATGACGGATGTAAAGATCCCATGGCGAACAGATGTCAACTACCTGGGAGTCAACATTGACCTCCGGCCCTCGCATCAAGAAGCATATTGCAACCATAGTAGAGATGCGTACGGAATGGGTCTATAGCCAGAGGCCTGAAAGTGTTTCCACACTGCAAGAATGTATCGGGTTGATGAGGAAAATGTTCGTCAGGGCGGACGAGTCAGAACATGACCATCTACAAAACCTAGCTCCACTACATGCCAGACCGTCTGATAAGAAAGGATGGAGAGCCAGGAGAGCGAAGCCCCATTCCAAGGATGCAATACTCAAAGATACCGGCAGAGATGAAACAGAAGACAGAGATATGAGGGAGGTGGGCCTGTTGGCTAGTTCTGTCCACGTCGCTAATCGGTCCGCTGGGTTTCCCACCAGTGGGATTAACCCAGTGCGGCTTTATAGCCCTGGCACATGGTGTGAAACCGCCAGGAACACTCCCACAGACACCATGGAAACGCTATACGCGTTACACAATGACCGGCTCTATGAAAGGTTATGAGCTCGAGAAGAGTCAAGGGCAGATGGCGCTCAACGGCCTGATCCTTTTACCCCACAGCACACATCAGTGTAAAACTAGATGATAAAGAAGAAGAAAATGGAAATATAAGAAATATATTGAAGCTTGTATTCAGGAAGATCACCACTACCTACTATTAATCCAGCAATAGTGCATATGTGTCAGTGCCCATCAAGTAGAGTCGATGTTTCTCAAAATTTAACAGTTATAAACCATAACTATTTTGGGAAAAAGTCCTTCATATGATAGGAACGATTATTTTATTATCACAGAATGCTCAAACCAATTTTCGTTTGATGTTTTTAGTATAATCTATATAATATGGTAAATAATGAAATTCTAGGTCTAAAAGTTAGAAATATCGACTAGGCTACCAAAACTTTCACACGAAAAAAGTTAATTAGCAGTATTTTTTAAAACACTCCCGTGATACTTGTTGTGTTATTGTTGTTAATTATTTCAGGTTTCCAAAAAGGAGTGCTTATATAGATGATTGGCTATCCGCGGTTAGGAATAATTGCAATGATCAAGGGTGGAAACCATCGAAGAGTTGGGTGATTTGTTCCGTTCATTATAATATAAGCGACCTATACATAACAAAATTTAAATCTCAGTTAAATCCCGTGGGTTGCCGGGTTAGAATTGCACCTCCCCATATCTTCACGTGGGTGTCGTAAGAGTCGACTAAGGGAAAAATACTGGAAGGTGGGCAGCAGCGCCTTCTAAAGAACTGCTAACTTACACTGCGATCCCCAAGCCGCCTGCCAAGCGTGGGGATTATGGCACATCCCGCTAAATAGGGGAGGCTGTGTTCAACAGTGGACGATCCGGGTGATACAGTATATCTTGAATACCGATGAACCGATTTCGATAAAAATTACAATAACTCCTTAGTTGTAAGTCTTTCATTAAATGAAATAAGAATGTTTGCCATACAATTTCTAGTTTCTGCGAAATACGTGGAAAAACACACATATTATTATATAGTAACATACATCCAACTATGTGGCGAGTAGTTTTCTTTTCAACTTCGGCACCTGCGACATAACCATACCATATAAGTAACCTAACACGCCTTTGGTCAATTATTTATTGTCCTAGAGAACGTAGTCTAAAATATCTTAAAAAAATATTGCGAAACATATTAAACAATAATCGTGAAGATTGTGCAATATTATAATAATATTGCGCAATATAAATAATATTATGTTACTGCGAAGTATTCTTACGAACCGTAGAGGGAGTGTTACGAACAGATTTTGCTGTATATTTATATCTTCAAAAATTTTTCTCCCATAAATCCTACAATTTAGTAATTTTTGCTTTCATATGGCAACACTACTATCGCACTCATGTATAAAAGTGTGGCATAAAAGACGGAGTCTCGTAGAACATCAAACTGATTCAGTTTGTTGTTTTACGAGACTCCGTCTTTTCTTCTATTTTGTCAGTGTTGCCGCTGATTCACCGTCGTGCCGGATCCGCTCACCTATTTATCATTATTTTATTCCACTTCTGACTCTTAGTACTTATTGCGCCCTCGTAAATTCGAGAGTTAAAGTCGGGTTAAATTGGTTTTTGAATGAGAATTTACAATTAATTCGAGGTA
Organism: Plagodis pulveraria; assembly: GCA_963890685.1. Lineage (NCBI taxonomy): Eukaryota > Metazoa > Arthropoda > Insecta > Lepidoptera > Geometridae > Plagodis > Plagodis pulveraria. The sequence continues at coordinate 13,107,352 of OY982950.1, forward strand.
TTTCATTGCAATCTCGCTACATGGAACTTACATACTCAACTAATATTCTGAATAATCGGTTTAAGTATTTGTCCAACGTTTCTGAACGAAACATTTGTATAATCTGTGGTGTGGGCAAAAAGCCCCTAAAATTGTTTATATTTGAGGCCATAAAACAACCAGTTCGTTCCGAACCTTGGATTAACATAAAACAACTATACTCTAAAGTTTGGAACGAGGTCCTATAAAACATAGCTGTCAATTTCAAATTTTGACAGCAGCTCTCGGTACCTTGGAGCCAGTTTTGGATTTCGTAGTATAATTATACTATTTGTACCATTATTTTATGGTGTGTTGTGTGTATTATAGGAATGTAACTATACTACGCAGAAAATACCATATTTGTTTTTTTACGCATTTCGTCAGCGACGAATTGCACTGTGCCCGTCACGCTGAGACGTCCAGTTGTTAGGTCTCATTAGCCTGTAATTTTTCTGGCTCTCAAGGACTGCTGCCAGAACACACTGTTAGGTGCTTGGCGACAGATTTTCTACTTGAGGGTGGTCGCTAGCCAGGCGGGCATTCACAAAATGCCCTTCCACCATGCGGTGAAGCTCAAGCTCTGGGCGGGATTCGAACCATGGACCTGCTGCACGGCAGTCCATAGCCAATGCCACTGAGCCATCACTGCTTCAAAATAATTCTATATTCAGGTCGACCGACTTGTATTATTGGTGAGCCTATTTACTTTTTAATATATATTAAAAAGTAATACCCTATTATATCGGGAAGGGCGACACGAAGCGCTTAGCGTGATATGTAAAAAAGATTCTTATCAAAAATTCACTGGTTTGATTGGTCACAATTTGATTGCCTGGTTTTACCTTACGCAAATGTTGATTGTGAAATAGTGTTCAGCAAAGTAAACTTGGCGAAAACTTAACTAAGAAATAAACTTGCAACTTTACAAGTTTACACTTTACGCTTTTGATCTTCGCGGGTCCTGTAAGAGAAAGTAAATCTAAGAACTGCATAGAATTTATGCCGTTGACAACATTTCGTGTCAATTCTAAGGACCAAGTTCTGATTGACGAATTAGGCGAGATCAAAGTCTACTTGCCTGAACTTGATTAATATGCTTGGATTTCATGCATAATTTTATCGCAAATTAATAAAACAAAATATTATTTACGATTAACGAATGTATTTTTATTTAAATTCAAAACAAAAAACACCTAAAATCTAGAGGTATAGAGGTATTAGAAATAAAAAAAACATGTAAACTCAAACGTGGTATAATTTTGGATGAATAGTATAATTTTATTTTTTATGTAGTATATTTTTTTGAGGGTCTGAATCCAACCCTCATAGGGTGCGTACCGTTAGCGTGAGATTCGCTAAAAACGCTAAAAACGATCACACTCCCAAAAAGTTTTCCACATGGGTCTTGGCGTTATTTTCGCCTTAAACGCAACATCTAATGTCAAAAGTGACAGAAGTGGCAAATTTTAGTGGCATTTTTAGCGTTCTTATCCAAAAATGGAACGGGGATGACAGTTACAAATGATCACGTGATCACAACCATAGACGCAGTTGTGATCAAAATTATCGAAAATAACGTTCTTAGCGACTAATGGAACATAACCCTTAGAGCATATCTAGCTCGCTCACAGACCTAGGATTTTTTCGCTACGCTCAATGCATAATAATATGCTTAATACATGCTAAGCCTATGAGCTCGCTCGACCCATATTTGGCCCGGCCCGGCCTTGCAGGAACGGTCCTTTTCGGTATAAGAATTTAGGAATTACTTTTCTCTATGAACGCGCCCCTGGAGAGAGACTTTGTAATATCGTCGTTGTCAAACTAAAATCTGCTATGTGCACTTTTTTGAGAATGTAACATTTTGACCATTTTGAACAGTTCGCTACCCAAACTTTCATATAATAAAACTGTTATGTACTTATGACCACTATATGAAGAACAGTGGCCAATTAATAAAATATGCTATGTGCAGCAGCTAAAATATTGGCAAATAATAACTGCTATGTGGCTGTATGTCTCATATCATATTTAATTTGACCATGGTTAACAGAGTGAAACATCTGTTATGTGTTTAGTCTAAACAGATATAAACAATAAACATACTTCTATTACAACTTTAAACAGTAATACATAACTCTTAGTTATGATAGTTTTGCTTTGCAATAATATTGTAGTGTATGATTATGCTTCACTTTTATTTACGTTTACCCTCAAATTTCAGTGAGAGACTCATACTCAGAGACTCAGACTTAGATCGGCGTCGGCGTCGCCATCGGCGTCGGCGTCAGCGTCATATGTCATGTCATAAGTCATATATCAGACTCAGAGAGCCTCTGATATGACGCCTACGCCGACACCAACGCCGACGCCAACGCCGATGCCGTCTGAGTCTCTGAGTCTGAGTCTCTGTGTCTGAGTCTCTGAGTCTGAGTCTCTGAGTCTGAGTCTCTGAGTCTGAGTCTCTGAGTCTGAGTCTCTGAGTCTGAGTCTCTGAGTCTGAGTCTCTGAGTCTGAGTCTCTGAGTCTGAGTCTCTGAGTCTGAGTCTCTGAGTCTGAGTCTCTGAGTCTGAGTCTCTGAGTCTGAGTCTCTGAGTCTGAGTCTCTGAGTCTGAGTCTCTGAGTCTGAGTCTCTGAGTCTGAGTCTCTGAGTCTGAGTCTCTGAGTCTGAGTCTCTGAGTCTGAGTCTCTGAGTCTGAGTCTCTGAGTCTGAGTCTCTGAGTCTGAGTCTCTGAGTCTGAGTCTCTGAGTCTGAGTCTCTGAGTCTGAGTCTCTGAGTCTGAGTCTCTGAGTCTGAGTCTCTGAGTCTGAGTCTCTGAGTCTGAGTCTCTGAGTCTGAGTCTCTGAGTCTGAGTCTCTGAGTCTGAGTCTCTGAGTCTGAGTCTCTGAGTCTGAGTCTCTGAGTCTGAGTCTCTGAGTCTGAGTCTCTGAGTCTGAGTCTCTGAGTCTGAGTCTCTGAGTCTGAGTCTCTGAGTCTGAGTCTCTGAGTCTGAGTCTCTGAGTCTGAGTCTCTGAGTCTGAGTCTCTGAGTCTGAGTCTCTGAGTCTGAGTCTCTGAGTCTGAGTCTCTGAGTCTGAGTCTCTGAGTCTGAGTCTCTGAGTCTGAGTCTCTGAGTCTGAGTCTCTGAGTCTGAGTCTCTGAGTCTGAGTCTCTGAGTCTGAGTCTCTGAGTCTGAGTCTCTGAGTCTGAGTCTCTGAGTCTGAGTCTCTGAGTCTGAGTCTCTGAGTCTGAGTCTCTGAGTCTGAGTCTCTGAGTCTGAGTCTCTGAGTCTGAGTCTCTGAGTCTGAGTCTCTGAGTCTGAGTCTCTGAGTCTGAGTCTCTGAGTCTGAGTCTCTGAGTCTGAGTCTCTGAGTCTGAGTCTCTGAGTCTGAGTCTCTGAGTCTGAGTCTCTGAGTCTGAGTCTCTGAGTCTGAGTCTCTGAGTCTGAGTCTCTGAGTCTGAGTCTCTGAGTCTGAGTCTCTGAGTCTGAGTCTCTGAGTCTGAGTCTCTGAGTCTGAGTCTCTGAGTCTGAGTCTCTGAGTCTGAGTCTCTGAGTCTGAGTCTCTGAGTCTGAGTCTCTGAGTCTGAGTCTCTGAGTCTGAGTCTCTGAGTCTGAGTCTCTGAGTCTGAGTCTCTGAGTCTGAGTCTCTGAGTCTGAGTCTCTGAGTCTGAGTCTCTGAGTCTGAGTCTCTGAGTCTGAGTCTCTGAGTCTGAGTCTCTGAGTCTGAGTCTCTGAGTCTGAGTCTCTGAGTCTGAGTCTCTGAGTCTGAGTCTCTGAGTCTGAGTCTCTGAGTCTGAGTCTCTGAGTCTGAGTCTCTGAGTCTGAGTCTCTGAGTCTGAGTCTCTGAGTCTGAGTCTCTGAGTCTGAGTCTCTGAGTCTGAGTCTCTGAGTCTGAGTCTCTGAGTCTGAGTCTCTGAGTCTGAGTCTCTGAGTCTGAGTCTCTGAGTCTGAGTCTCTGAGTCTGAGTCTCTGAGTCTGAGTCTGAGTCTCTGAGTCTGAGTCTCTGAGTCTGAGTCTCTGAGTCTGAGTCTCTGAGTCTGAGTCTCTGAGTCTGAGTCTCTGAGTCTGAGTCTCTGAGTCTGAGTCTCTGAGTCTGAGTCTCTGAGTCTGAGTCTCTGAGTCTGAGTCTCTGAGTCTGAGTCTCTGAGTCTGAGTCTCTGAGTCTGAGTCTCTGAGTCTGAGTCTCTGAGTCTGAGTCTCTGAGTCTGAGTCTCTGAGTCTGAGTCTCTGAGTCTGAGTCTCTGAGTCTGAGTCTCTGAGTCTGAGTCTCTGAGTCTGAGTCTCTGAGTCTGAGTCTCTGAGTCTGAGTCTCTGAGTCTGAGTCTCTGAGTCTGAGTCTCTGAGTCTGAGTCTCTGAGTCTGAGTCTCTGAGTCTGAGTCTCTGAGTCTGAGTCTCTGAGTCTGAGTCTCTGAGTCTGAGTCTCTGAGTCTGAGTCTCTGAGTCTGAGTCTCTGAGTCTGAGTCTCTGAGTCTGAGTCTCTGAGTCTGAGTCTCTGAGTCTGAGTCTCTGAGTCTGAGTCTCTGAGTCTGAGTCTCTGAGTCTGAGTCTCTGAGTCTGAGTCTCTGAGTCTCTGAGTCTGAGTCTCTGAGTCTGAGTCTCTGAGTCTGAGTCTCTGAGTCTGAGTCTCTGAGTCTGAGTCTCTGAGTCTGAGTCTCTGAGTCTGAGTCTCTGAGTCTGAGTCTCTGAGTCTGAGTCTCTGAGTCTGAGTCTCTGAGTCTGAGTCTCTGAGTCTGAGTCTCTGAGTCTGAGTCTCTGAGTCTGAGTCTCTGAGTCTGAGTCTCTGAGTCTGAGTCTCTGAGTCTGAGTCTCTGAGTCTGAGTCTCTGAGTCTGAGTCTCTGAGTCTGAGTCTCTGAGTCTGAGTCTCTGAGTCTGAGTCTCTGAGTCTGAGTCTCTGAGTCTGAGTCTCTGAGTCTGAGTCTCTGAGTCTGAGTCTCTGAGTCTGAGTCTCTGAGTCTGAGTCTCTGAGTCTGAGTCTCTGAGTCTGAGTCTCTGAGTCTGAGTCTCTGAGTCTGAGTCTCTGAGTCTGATACTCTGAGTCTGAGTCTCTGAGTATAAGTCTCTGAGTCTAAGTCTGAGTCTCTGAGTCTGACATATGACTTATGACATGATATATGACGCTGACGCCTACGCCGACGCCAACGCTGACGCTGACGCCAAAGCCGACGCTGACGCTGACGCCGACGCGGACGCCGATGCCGTCCGAGTCTCTTATTTTGAGTCTGAGTCTCTCAAAGTCAAAAGTCAAAGTCAAAATCATTTATTCAATTTAGGCGTCTACGACGCTCTTATGAAGGTCAATTACAAATTTTAGTATTGAAATATTCTACATTGTACTGCCACGTTTAGCTAATAAATTGTATAGAGCCACTGCGAGAAGAACGGGCAAGAAACTCGGGGCCATTCTTTTAAACATCTTTTAACAATGTGTTACATACTTACTATATAATAGAGTTATTACAATATTTGTTTAAATTATGTAGGTGACAGGCAATAGCTTGGCGGAGGCGGAATTGTCCAGGCATTTTTGTCGTTTATGTAATCAGAAACTGTGTAGTAGGATTTCTTAATCAATATGTTTTTCACATGCAACTTGAATTTCCCTTCTGTGAGCGTTGTAATAAATATGTTTGGGAACTTTATTATAAAACCGGACACAATTACCTAAGAAGCACCTTTTATTTGTATTTGCTTATCTAAAACCTGGCACCGCTATTTTATCTTTATTCCTAGTATTGTAATCGTGATTGTCACTGTTTTATTTAAATTTACTCAAATTTTTACGAACATACATAATATTTTCAAATATATACAGACTTGGTAAAGTTAAAATATCAATTTCTTTAAAAAGATCCCTCACAGATTCCCTAGGACCCATTTTATATATGGCTCGAATTGCACGCTTTTGTATGATAAAGATTGTCTCTATCTCAGCAGCAGTTCCCCACAGCAATACGCCATACGACATAATACTGTGGAAGTACGCGAAATAAACTAGGCGAGCAGTAGCTACGTCTGTTAACTGTCTTATCCTAAGAACTGCATATGCAGCAGAACTAAGTCTTCCGGAGAGATCATGTATATGTGGATCCCATTGTAAAGTGGAATCCATTTTGATTCGCAGGAAGACTGTCGCTTTGTCAATAGGGAGTTTATCTGGGCCAAGCTTTATGTTTGGTTCAACATAAGGAACATTTGGTAAAGAAAACTTTAAACATTTCGGCTTTTTTGAATTTAGGAGAAGATTATTAGCGGCGAACCATTTACAAATCTTAGATAGTACATTGTTTACATGCGTCAGTTCACTGTCTTTCCTATCTACTTTAAAATCAGAGAGGTATCATCTGCGAATAAAATATATGACTTATGACATGACATATGACGCTGACGTCGACGCCGATGCAGACGCCGACGCTGATGCCGACTCCGACGCCGACGCCATCTGAGTCTCTGAGTCTGATACTCTGAGTCTGAGTCTCTATGATTTTACGACCTTTGTTTCCCTCTAGTTAAAATAAAAAATCCTCTGACCAAACAACCTAAATGGCTAAGTAAAGGTATAAAGATCTGTACAAAACGAAAACGATGCCTATTGTGGAAATACAGACGAGATCCAAATGATACTAACAGAAATAATTTTAAACAGTATTCCGCAAAGTTAAAATTAATTATAAAACAGAGACAAAAAGCTCAAAATAATTACTTTATAGGACAGTCAAATAACAAAACGAAAGCTGTATGGGATATTATAAATAAATATAAGCAACACAATATTCCAGAACAAATCACAAACATAAAAGTAAACGGGACAATAATCTCCAACCCAAAACAAATAGCTCAGTGTTTTAACAACTTTTTTATTGACGAAATAGAAGATGCTACAGTAGGTACTACAAACATTCAATTCACTCAAACACTTGAAACATTCGCAATTGAATTCTTGTTTCTTGGAACCTACAAATGAATATGAAATTAAAAAAAAAAAAAATACTATGTCTAAAAAACTCAAATTGTACCGGCTATGACGGTATCTGCACGAAAATAGTGAAGGCAACTGCTAAAATAATATCGCCTGTACTTGCCCACATTGTCAATAACAGCATTAAAAATGGTATATTCCCTGACAAGTTAAAGACTTCTATCATAAAACCAATCTTTAAAAAGCAAGATAAGGAGGATATGCACTATTATAGACCGATTGCTTTAATGACAGTATTTTCCAAAGTCTTTGAAAAGGTATTATACAAGCGCCTCAGTACCTACTTTGAAACTAATGACATCTTTGTTCCGGAACAAGCCGGATTCCGAAAAGGAAAGTCTTTAAGTATGGCTATTTTAAAGTTTCTCGCAAAAGTGTATGACGGCCTTGATAGCAAAACAAGAGTGACTACACTCTTTATGGATATGACCAGAGCTTTTGATCATGTAGACCACAAAATTCTATTAAGAAAGTTAGAAATATATGGTGTAAGGGGTAATGCACTCAACCTAATCTCAACATACCTTACAAATAGAACACAGTACACAGAAATCACAAGACTAGATACCAAGAGTAAATTAGAGAAAAAATATTTGTCAGAATGTAGGATAATAAAATATGGAGTACCGCAGGGCAGCATACTGGGACCCCTATTATTTTTAGTGTATATTAATGATTTTCCCCATGCCGTCAATCATCCGATGGTCATGTTTGCCGATGACAGCACTGCCATATTCACGGACAACAAAACTATTAATTATGAAAATGACATAAACGAATCTATAGAACTGATAATTGAATGGCTAATTAAAAATAACCTCAAAATAAACCTAGATAAGACACATATTATGACATTCAAAAATAATAATTCAAAATGTAATACATTAAATATAAATTATCATGGTAAAACTATTGACGAAATTCGGACAACGAAATTTTTAGGGATTTACATAGACTCAAATCTGTCGTGGAAATCGCATGTTGCACACGTATGTGCAAAAGTAACCCAATTTGCATATGCATTGTATATGCTACGCAAAGTTGCTAATGATAAAGCTCTTTTAAGTGCCTACCATGCCTACGTCGGCCCTACACTAAAATATGGAGTTCTTATATGGGGAAACTCAACTGATAAAAACTCTGCTTTTAAATCCCAAAAGAAGTGCATTCAAGCAATATGTAAGCTAAAACCAAGAGATTCTTGTAAACCTCATTTCAAAAAATTAAAACTGTTAACGCTTCCTTCGATATATATCTACGAATCCGCGGTGTTTGTAAAAAATAATATTAAAGACTTCGGTAAGTTGAGGAGCAAGCGACATAACGACAAAGTACAAGGAGTTTTTCGCAGAACTGCACTGAGCAGTAACAGCACATTTAAAATGAGAGGATTAATTTATAATAAGCTACCACATTGTTTAAGAGAAATAGACAATGAAGACATTTTTAAATTTAGACTGAAAAAAATTCTAATTGATAAGTCATATTATTCTATAGACGATTTTTTAAATGATAAGGACATTTAAATAGTAATGTTGATATTAATAATGACTAAATGATAAATATAATAATGATGAATGTAATTTTTATATAATTTTCTTATGATTGTAATTTTAGTTTGAACACAATTAAACAAAAATTTTGCATGCCAATTTGGTTAAAGTATGGTGATCCTTCCTATTGACTATTGACTACATACCATTCTTTAATACCCATGCTTTGCGAAATAAATATTTTGAATTTGAATTTGAAATTTGAATTTGAAGACTCAGAGACTCAGACTCAGAGACTCAGACTCAGAGACTCAGACTCAGAGACTCAGACTCAGAGACTCAGACTCAGAGACTCAGACTCAGAGACTCAGAGACTCAGACTCAGAGACTCAGACTCAGAGACTCAGACTCAGAGACTCAGACTCAGAGACTCAGACTCAGAGACTCAGACTCAGAGACTCAGACTCAGAGACTCAGACTCAGAGACTCAGACTCAGACTCAGAGACTCAGACTCAGAGACTCAGACTCAGAGACTCAGACTCAGAGACTCAGACTCAGAGACTCAGACTCAGAGACTCAGACTCAGAGACTCAGACTCAGAGACTCAGACTCAGAGACTCAGACTCAGAGACTCAGACTCAGAGACTCAGACTCAGAGACTCAGACTCAGAGACTCAGACTCAGAGACTCAGACTCAGACTCAGACTCAGAGACTCAGACTCAGAGACTCAGACTCAGAGACTCAGACTCAGAGACTCAGACTCAGAGACTCAGACTCAGAGACTCAGACTCAGAGACTCAGACTCAGAGACTCAGACTCAGAGACTCAGACTCAGAGACTCAGACTCAGAGACTCAGACTCAGAGACTCAGACTCAGAGACTCAGACTCAGAGACTCAGACTCAGAGACTCAGACTCAGAGACTCAGACTCAGAGACTCAGACTCAGAGACTCAGACTCAGAGACTCAGACTCAGAGACTCAGACTCAGAGACTCAGACTCAGAGACTCAGACTCAGAGACTCAGACTCAGAGACTCAGACTCAAAGACTCAGACTCAGAGACCCAGACTCAGAGACTCAGTCTCAGAGACTCACACTCAAAAACTAACACTCAGAGACTCAGATGGCTTCAACGTCGGAGTCGGCGTCGGCGTTGGCGTCATATGTCATGTCCATAAGTCATATGTCAGACTCAGAGACTCAGACTCAGGCATCAGCGTCGGCAACGGCGTCGGCATCGGCATCGGCGTCGGCGTCGGCATCGGCATCGGCATCGGCATCGGCATCGGCATCGGCATCGGCATCGGCATCGGCATCGGCATCGGCATCGGCATCGGCATCGGCATCGGCATCGGCATCGGCATCGGCATCGGCATCGGCATCGGCATCGGCATCGGCATCGGCATCGGCATCGGCATCGGCATCGGCATCGGCATCGGCATCGGCATCGGCGTCGGCGTCGGCGTCGGCGTCAGCGTCATATGTCATGTCATAAGTCATATGTCAGACTCAGAGACTCAGACTCAGGCATCAGCGTCGGCGTCGGCATCGGCGTCGGCATCGGCATCGGCATCGGCATCGGCATCGGCATCGGCATCGGCATCGGCATCGGCATATGTCATGTCATAAGTCATATGTCAGACTCAGAGACTTAGACTTAGAGACTAAGACTCAGAGACTCAGACTCAGAGACTCACACTCAGAGACTCAGACTCAGACGGCTTCGACGTCGGAGTCGGTTTCGGCGTCGGCGTCGGCATCGGCGTCGGCGTCAGCGTCATATGTCATGTCATAAGTCATAAGGCATCGGCATCGGCATCGGCATCGGCATCGGCATCGGCATCGGCATCGGCATCGGCGTCGGCGTCAGCGTCATATGTCATGTCATAAGTCATATGTCAGACTCAGAGACTCAGACGGCATCGGCGTCCGCGTCGGCGTCGGCGTCAGCGTCGGCTTCGACGTAGGTGCCCGCATCGGCGTCAGCGTCATATGTCATGTCATAAGTCATATGTCAGACTCAGAGACTTAAACTTAGAGACTAAGACTCAGAGACTCAGACTCAGAGACTCACACTCAGAGACTCACACTCAGAGACTCAGACTCAGACGGCTTCGACGTCGGAGTCGGTTTCGGCGTCGGCGTCGGCATCGGCGTCGGCGTCAGCGTCATATGTCATGTCATAAGTCATATGTCAGACTCAGAGACTCAGACTCAGGCATCGGCGTCGGCAACGGCGTCGGCGTCGGCATCGGCGTCGGCATCAGCGTTATATGTCATGTCATAAGTCATATGTCAGAATCAAAGACTCAGACTCAGAGACTCACACTCAGAGACTCAGACTCAGAGACTTAGAGACTCAGAGACTCAGACTCAGACACTCAGACTCAGACACTTAGACTCAGAGACTCAGACGGCATCGGCGTCCGCGTCGGCGTCGGCGTCAACGTCGGCGTCGGCTTCGACGTAGGTGTCCGCATCGGCATCGGCGTCAGCGTCATATGTCATGTCATAAGTCATATGTCAGACTCAGAGACTTAGACTTAGAGAGTAAGACTCGGACTCAGAGACTCACGAGATGCCGATACCTGAGTCTGAGTCTCTGAGTCTGACATATGACTTATGACATGACATATGACGCTGACGCTGACGCCGATGCGGACCCCTACGTCGAAGCCGACGCCGACGCTGACGCCGACGCCGACGCGGACTCCGATGCCGGCTGAGTCTCTGAGTCTGAGTCTCTGAGTCTGACATATGACTTATGACATGATATATGACGCTGACGCCGACGCCGATGCTGACGCCTACGCCCAACGCGGACGCCGATGCCGTCTGAGTCTCTGAGTCTAAGTGTCTGAGTCTGAGTGTCTGAGTCTGAGTCTCTGAATCTCTAAGTCTCTGAGTCTGAGTCTCTGAGTGTGAGTCTCTGAGTCTGAGTCTTTGAGTCTGACATATGACTTATGACATGACATATAACGCTGATGCCGACGCCGATGCCGACGCCGACGCCGTTGCCGACGCCGATGCCTGAGTCTGAGTCTCTGAGTCTGACATATGACTTATGACATGACATATGACGCTGACGCCGACGCCGATGCTGACGCCTACGCCAACGCCAAAGCCGATACTGACACCAACGGCGACGTGGACGCCGATGCCGTCTGAGTCTCTGAGTCTGAGTCTCTGAGTCCTAGTCTCTTAGTCTAAGTCTCTGAGTCTGACATATGACTTATGACATGACATACGACGCCGTTGCTGACGCTGATGCCTGAGTCTGAATCTTTGAGTCTGACATATGACTTATGACATGACATATGACGCTGACGCCGACGCTAATGCCGACGCCGACGCCGACGCTGAAGCTGACTCCGACGCCGACACCGTAAGAGTCTCAGAGTCTGAGTCTCTGAGTGTGAGTCTCTGAGTCTGAGTCTCTGAGTGTGAGTCTCTGAGTCTGAGTCTCTGAGAGTGAGTCTCTGAGTCTGGCTCTCATTTTGTATCCTACCTATATGAATGGATTTTATTTAGTTGTTGGCAGTCAGTTACTAAAGTGTATTCGTTGGCTAAACACATACGTTACATCAAGTTATAAGTGAATTAATGCTATTTTTTTCGTCAATGGGAGATGACAATGAATGCCCTTCACTAATTTTCCATAACCGTAGTATTGATGTCTCCCCCAGGAACTTACGAGGTAATGTTTCTGTAATGAATGGCTGAATTTACTTCCGAAAGTGCGTAGCCACTATTTATTATCGGGCATCATCGAAGCGCATTTACGTCGAGTCAACTTCTGCACATTCTGACATCTGCACATGCATGCAGTTTACAAAACATGGTGCAATGAAGTAAATAAAAAACCAGCTTCAAGGAATACCTTCTTAAGCATACTCAAAAAAGAGAACATTTCAATTCACAAACCCAGGAAGGATCAATGCGCTGTATTTCTAGTTTTCAGATAAAAAATGTTTCAAAAGAAGAATACAAGACTCATATCCAGAAAAAAGATGAAGCACGAAGCGCTTAAAATAAAGCAATCGAAAACTTGAAGGAAAACCCGGATAGCATAGTGATAGGTATCTGTTGACGTGCAAGTTGTCCTTTTAGCACCAAAACTACTTGCTAGTGCATTGTATTATAAGCAAAAACTACAGTATCATAATTTTACAATTTTTAGTTCTCATACTGGAGATGTGACTATATATTTTTGGCATGAAGCAGATGGAGATGTTACATCCGACGAGTTCACAAGCTGCGTAATTGATTACCTAAAAACTACATGCAAAGCTTATAAACACATCACCATAATTAGTGATGGATGTAACCACCAAAATATAAGTAAAGTTTTGGCGAGTGCATTATGTAACTATGCTTATTTTTTTTGAGTAGAAGTGGAACAAATAATACTTGGAAAGGGTCATACTATGATTGAGGTTGATAGTGTCCACTATACTATCGAAAATTATATAAAGCCCCCGATTAATGCACCTCAAGATTACTAAGAGTAATTTATTTTAATCTTCTTAAATATTATGTAAATTAATTATCTAATTATCAGTTTATCAGACCTGGTAAAAGGAAGTATGATCCCACAGCAAATAATACTAGAGCATTTTTGTACATGTCTACTGGTGAAGTATGCTTCAAAGTTCGCCATCCACGTGAATATAAAGTTCTTCCACAATCAAGGCATGTCCCTGAAGAGCTAAAACCTTTTATAGACCGTGACTACCATCCATTTTACAATTGTCTTAAATATATATCTGATTAAAACTTGTTATATGTATAATTATCAATAATAAATCACTAACATATATGACAAATATTTTTCATTAATACCTGTTATGTGACACATAATTGACATTTTAAAGTCTGTTATATGTGCTTCAATTACTCATATTTCAAAATATTACGAAAAAAATATATGTTTTTATAAACAAAAACCTAATAAGAACATGTATATGATCTAAGACTTTCATTTTAAATTACTTGTCAAATAAGTATCATATAATCATATGAATTTTTTCAGGATATAATATTATTTCTTCAATATCTCTAAAGTATTATTTGTGCACATAGCAGATTTTGGTTTGACAACGACGATATGTTGGATGATGATGTTTATTGTTGTTTTCTTTCAGCCAGGCTAAAGGTTTTTGCCTTCTTTCTTTTGGAAATAATTTACATCTATAAAATAATAATAGTTAATAACTAATATAGATAAGGAAATGCCACAGTTATTCCAAGTACTGAAATGCTACAAATGTTCAATTTTTCAGGTAAGAGCTTTTTAAAACTAATTCACAGAATTGACGTGCCCGCAGCCAGCATTGTAGTTATCAAACTACGAATCCACAATGCGACGCGGTTAATTTTGCTGCTTGCACTATAAATGGCCTATTACACCTACATTTCTTCTGAACCCGCTTCGCTCATGATGGATGCTACCAAGGATTGAAATACATGGAAATTAGTTACGTCGCGGTCCAACTAGAACTACTCAGTAAATCGAGATGAAAGTACCCTGTGCCCTAATCCATAACTCAAGAAATGTAAATACCCATTAAGAACAAACTGTTTTAAGCATCAACAAACTTAAAATTAAGTACTTACACGATTTTGGATTATTATTCTACATATTATTGTCACGCCTTTAGTCCTTATAGGGGCAGGCAGATTTGTCTAAAGTTTCAATTTCAATCCACATTTCGTCAGCCATGGTTTGGTCCCATTTAAGAGCATTACCGCCAGGGCACATAATCAGACTATGGACAGCTATTGAAAATTGCATTGTAAAAAAATCCAACAGGTTTTATGACATGGGGATTGAACCCAATACCTTGTGATATGCGTGGAAAAGCTGACCTTGCAGATATTTTTAACCAATTTCAACAAGGTATTTTTACTGACAGCAAGAGCCAGATTGACATCTTCAACCGAAGATGTCAATCTGGCTCTTGCTGTCAGGACACACCATTGGGCGCTTGGTGACAGATTTTCTACTTAAACTTTGAAATAAAGTTTACAATAATCATTTATGTAGAAATAAAAATTTGTTTTGTTGTTTGTGGTGATTCCAAGAACATTTTGATATATCGTTGTAGATGTACAGACCTATTCACATAGAAAGGCGCACCTCTCAATAGTACATTATTGATGGCCATTTGTATGAGAATGCTAATCAATCATAACCGAAGAGAAAACATGTTTCTTGGTTTAGATCACAGATTTAAACTTACATAATTTCACTATATTCAGCATTTGTTGGTTAAAGAGAGGATATGGTACATACATAACAATGTAAGTTGTTTTTTTTTTAAACAGCCTGAAATGCACTTTTGATAGGTATAACTTTGATAGTTGTAAGTTTAACACTTTTTGAGAAAATAATAAAGTTCCAAAGCAGCAGGTGGCTTGGTTAGTATGCTAACTAGTGTATATTGTACAATACTTTGTACATTTGTTGCAAATTCTAGGTTACCCTGAAGAACATCTTCGACCCTATCATCACTTACACATCAGGTGAGATAGTGGTCAAAGGCAAGCATATCAGCCATAAAAACAAATATTTGGTTGTGGGTATTTTAAGAATATTTTTCACAAAATCCCATCTCCAGGCCTGTTGAATTTTGTTGAATAAACTATCAGAGGTAGGCCTGAAAGTTAGTGGCAGGTATGCTGAAGAGTAGGTTATCAAAACTGAGTACTAGTACTAACATTTGTGTATCATAATTTGTAAACACAGAGCACAACACAGAACACTTCTATCTTCTTACTTATTGAATAATTGGTCATTGACAGGTTCATCAAACTAAAAAATCAAACAAGTGGCAGTGCAAACTATGTGGGGAGAAACAATCATTGAAAAGACATTATGGAATTGGTACTGGAAAAGAATGCAGGTTGCATGTTCAAAAACTCAATGGCATGAGGGGTGAAATAGATGAGCTAAATGAAACAATTGAATTGAATAAGAGCAGTGATGAAGAGTTCGAAGTGAAGGATGAAAATATTACTAAAACAAGTTCACATAAAACAGACAGCAAGTGGTCTAGTTACATTGATAATACAGAAAAGAACCAAAAGCTTGAAGCTGATGATAAAATGTTCCTTGGAGACAAGGAAGTAGTTTTAGAAGTGCCAGTAAAAAAGAGGAAAAAGTTTAATGTTCCAAAAGCAGTTCGAAAACCATCAGACGATCCACCTATCATAAATGATTATGCAGAAACTAAAGAGCTAAAATATCAACAAAATGAGACATATAGACATAAGCCAGTCCACAACAACATCAAGTATGTTAAAGAAAATTTGGCAATAAATACTAATAATATAGTACCTAAATTCAATGCAATTGAAAATAAAATTCATCCTAATAAAGAGATAGAAAAGTCCTACAATTTAAGTGAAACGGTATGCAATAAAAGCAGTATTCAAAATAGAACTGATGTTAAAACTTATATGCCTCCAAAAGTTAATAAAAACTCAAAATGGGCACAATTCGCAGATGAACCAGATGAAAGCGGGAATTCAATATCTAACAGTAGAGACAATTCATCAGAGACTATAATCGCTCAGAGACACATTTCTCCACATAAGACCACTAATAATTTATTTACATTATGTGATGAAAATGAACTTGATGATGTATTAGACTTTTAATAAAGTAATTGTTCTTGATTGAAACTATACTGGATTCAAAATAATTGGGCGATGCCCCATTCACCCACTGGACTTTCCCACTGGTGGGTAGAGGGGGTATTCAAGATCCCCATCCTCCCACTGCAGTAGAGTAGGAACAAAATCATTTGCTTTTTCTATACTACAAAAATAATTAAATTAATGCAAAGGAATAATTGCCAAGAAACATATGTTATGTTTGCTATTGGAAGGCATACATTAAATGTGACAGCTGTCAACTGTTCGTTTTAATACTAGTTAGTAGTTATAGGCCAGACATTTTTTTTTTAAATCGCTGCTAGGCTATCATTTGAACATAATCTCCACTTGTTTGGTAAATAAGTCTATCTATAGAATAACTGTTAATGTATGCAATCTAGAAATCTGACTCTCAAGCTGCCAAAATGCTACTTGGAACTAAAAGCAAAAACTATAACAATCATTATTTTGTAACCGGCTAGGACTCGCATAATATTTACCGGATATTGCTCCGACCAGTTTCGAACTTATAACATAATCGTCAGAATACCATTTTTTTTATATGGTATTTTTATTTCTGTCCTTTCTTCTTGTTTGAAAGTCAAATAAAATGGCAGGAAAAAATAAAAGACAGATTCTGTTTAATTACCTTCTTATTACAATACACATATCATCACATTAGCAACATTTTAATATCACTTTCTTGATGTCTAATAGATTAATAGTGAAGACTACAGACATACCATTACAAACAACATCTACTATAAACATTTCGAATCATTTATATTATTCTCTTTGAAAGACCTTGCAGGATATCTTCCGAAATCATCATTAAAGCTTAAAGTTCAACAAACTTCAGGGAAGTAGTAGGTAGTTATAGTCAATACATCAAATACACGTTTTTTCTTGTAAACACACGCTAAGTAGAAGTACCTTTGTTCGGGCAGTGATGTTTGATACTTATGAAGAATACAATTTTAAGAGAAGTAGAGCGAAGGACGTTCTCCCCTATATATAGATTTTTACCAGATTAAACAGGCTATATATAATACTTAGTTATACTAGAATTATTGAATACATTTAAAATACCTACATAGGAAGCCCTACAAGATTCGATGCACTTGATTAACAATGTATAATTAATAATACTTCTAGTCAGTAGAATAATCACAATCAGATATTTAGTAGTACACCATGGTATGTACCTTTCTTCTTATGCTATGTGTGTTCTGAGCATAGATTATGGCCTTTCAGATGAAGAAGTTATGACTCATTGGCTGCTTTACTTGTATCTTCTCTGATCAATTTTATATGTAGACTAGTACGGCAACATGTGCCTCCGTCGATGTAACTCCCTCGCTCTGGCATACCGGCGTCCGTAACTGTTCCATCGCCACGGTCTGAAACATATTACAAAAAATTTTTACTGATAGATGTAACTGGGTCGTATACATAGGTAAAATCGATTTGCCGCCCGCGTGATGTTAGAAATGGGTCTAGGGTTACTGTAATTCATAAATTCTTATGAGATTCATTAATGTAAATCTTAGAATTGAAATTAAATTTTCAAAAACTTTTTAATCCTTATATTTAAAAGTTGTTTTGAAACCATTAGGTATTGACTTTTACACATACACACACATGCAAAATTACAGCTTCTTAGGTAGATTAGTGTAAAAGTAGTTACATGATTATTAATTACTGTTATGTGACGTAATATTTTGGCATTAAATGTAATAAGAGCTGGTTTTAGGTTTCATTTCAAGATTTATAAAATTCCCGTTGTCGTAGAGTACCTATAATGGTTTACCTATTCATAGTAGTATAACATCTAAGCCAAGGATGCTTTCGAAAACCCGTCTGAATTATGAGAATCGGATCTACACAAGTCTCATGATAATTCTGTCAACACATCCAGTTTGTACAGATAATAGAATAGCTGGGCACCCGAATATACGAGTACACATGTATATACCTCTTTCTCTCTAGAGAAAAAAAACTCGTAACTAGGTATTGGGTGTCTCAATAAGAGTACACTGAATAATTTTAGATTAAAACATGTATTTTTAACGGGTTTAGATATGTTTATTGCATTATGATTATAACATGTTCCGATTAAATATAGATTAAAATATCAGGCTCTAATGACAGACAAAATATGGTCATTTTTTATTTTTTGATATGACTACATAATTATAGCAAACAGTGTCTATATCTCGCAGATGACGAGTTGGTTCTCGGCTATGAGCTAATAAATTGTTTCGGGTTTATTAACATAAACATGAGACTTCACAAAACCCCAAAGAAAAAAATCGCACGGCGCATGCGCTGGCGTTAGATTGCATGATCTTGGTGGCCAGTTGACATCGGAATTTAGTGAGATAGAAGAACAATCAAAAGTGTTAGCTGTCAAATTTCAGTGTTACCACATGCATGAAAATAATTTATCAAAATATAAATAGTATAGCTACGTATACTATATACTCATATTGAGACACCCGTTGTAAGCGGGTGTCGATTACCTTTAATCTAAAGTTCTTAATTTTTTTCTATAGTATTTAAGCAAGTACCTATGTGACCGCAGTCTCACAATGAGGTAACCGAATCACTATGTACTTGAAATTATATCTTTCGAAAACCTTGGAACAATTTTAATAAATACTTACCAAACTAAAATTTCGTCAAAATAGTAAAAAAGCATTATGTACCGTTCATTATATCCGCTGCTGTAATCGCCTCTAACCATGTGTTCTGTATCAAATCGCCTGCTAGGTATGGTGTCTTCATGAACAACTGAAATTCAAATGTTATATCGTTTTATGGTAATTTTACAAACTTTTTTTTTAATGTTATTGTGATGGAACAAGCTCGAGGCCCACCTGATGTTAAGTGGACTAACCTCTGCCTATAACAGTTGCAATTCATCACAAGTTACGAATTGCACTGCACCCGACACATTGAGACATAGTTGTTAAGTCTCATTGTGCCTGTAATTTCAATGGCTCTCAAGGACTACTGCCGGAACACACCTTTCGGTGCTTGGCGACAGACTTTCTACTTGAGGGTGGTAGCTAGCCAGGCGGGCAATCGCAAAATGCCCTTCCACCATGCGGTGAAGCTCAAGCCGGCGGTGGGGATCGAACCAGGGTACTGCGGCACGGCAGTCCATAGCTATTACCGCTCGGCCATCATTGCTTCTACTTTTTTGAAATGGCACATGGTAGCCCGCCGTTAGTGACGGTTAGTTTTTGACTACTATAAGGTAAGTGATAATGCGGTAGAAAATGTTGTTTAGACTAACTTTGGACTACTCAAGGACAGCTGCCGGAATATACCGCCAGGTGCTTGGCGACAGCTTTTCTACTTGAGGCGGGTAAGGCAAAACGCCCTACTAATATGCAGATGGTAATTGCCAATCAGCGCGACGACGGCTTGGGTTTGAATACAACTACTAGGAATACTATCTACGACCTGCGCTTCATGATCGCAAACTTCATTACGATCCTTTATTGCGAGATGATACAGTTGCCAGATTAAGGGTAATATAATATGTTCTCTTTCTTACCAACAGTATCGAAAAGTGTCGTGTTTCAAGTACCTAATATTAACAAATGATTGAACAACATTGTATTAGTCTTTGTTTAAGTTATTGTGGCGGAACAAGCTCGAGGCCCACCTGATGTTAAGTGGACTAACCTCTGCCTATAACAGATGCATTTCGTCACAAGTCACAAATTGCACTGCGCCCGCCACATTGAGACATAGTTGTTAAGTCTCATATGCTTGTGATTTCACTGGGTCTACAGGACTGCTGCCGGTACACACCGTTAGGTGCTTGGCGACAGATTTTATACTTGAGGGTGGTCGCTAGCCAGGCGGGCATTCGCAAAATGCCCTTCCACCATTCGGTGAAGCTCAAGCCCGTGGCGGGATTCGAACCATGGACCTGCTGTGCGGCAGTCCATAGCCAATGCCACTGAGCCATCACTGCTTCAAAAGTCGTGGACTTTTATTATTCGATGTCATCTAAGATCATTTCCGCCATGATTCAACAACAGTTTTGTGGGCAACCGTTCTAAAATTTTACAAAATCACAAATGAAAGGAGTTTTTTTCCCACGATTTGTATTGAACTATTGATTCACTTGTGTGCTTGTACCCACAACCAACCGTTCATTGTAACGGGAGGCTTTTCAAATTAATAATAGGCAATGCGCTATAGTAAAAAAATATAATGTAAGGATTATTGGTTATTGGTTAGGACTGCGTTATCGTAAAAACGATGACTGATTTGTAAGCAATTCGCAATGACAATAGATGTCGTTCCGCATTACTTTTTTCCTAGTGTGATTCAAGATTAATAAAGAAAGGGCAAAAATATTATTTTGTTTGGGCTAAGGCCCAAATTGGTATGACATTTTAAAATGTTAATCCAAAAATTAAATGTATTCTGTGCAATTGTGGATGGTTTTATGCAGATTTAGATCGTCATCTTAATTGGTGCTAACTTAGATTGAATAAAAACAATTTTTAAGGCTTATCATTCTTATGTTACCATGATTTTAGCGCGAACACAGAGAAGCAATAGTAAAGTAATTAAAGAATTTTCATGCTGAATTTTAGTTAGTTTGTGGTATTTAAGACCGAATTTAGAATATCGTTCTAGAAATAGAAATATCAAATGCGAAATAAATAAATGAAGTACTAACCATGTGAGTTGGAATGCGAAAATCTTCGACACGAAGGCCCTCGACAGCCGAGGAGTTGCTGCAATTGGTTGTGAAAGTATTCCCTCTCCGCTGGCGTCAGATATTTCACTCTGTTTTGAGTTTCAAATGGATCTAGAAATTAAGGCGAATGGTAAGGGCAAAACGTAAAAACGAGGTGTTTTTGAGCACGTTTCCTGGCGAAAATATTGTGTCAAGTCAAAGTCAAAGTCAAAATCATTTATTCAATTTAGGCGTCTATGACGCTCTTATGAAGGTCAATTACAAATTTTAGTATTGAAATATTCTACATTGTACTGCCACGTTCAGCAAATAAAGTGTATAGAGCCACTGCGAGAAGAACGGGCAAGAAACTCGGGGGCCATTCTTTTAAACATCTTTTAACAATGTGTTACATACATACTATATAATAGAGTTATTACAATATTTGTTTAAATTATGTAGGTGACAGGCAATAGCTTGGCGGAGGCGGAATTGTCCAGGCATTTTTGTCGTTTATGTAATCAGAAACTGTGTAGTAGGATTTTTTAATCAATATGTTTTTCACATGCAACTTGAATTTCCCTTCTGTGAGCGTTGTAATATGTTTAGGAACTTTATTATAAAACCGCACACAATTACCTAAAGAGGACCTTTTATTTGTCTTTGCTAATCTAAAACCTGGCACCGCTATTTTATCTTTATTCCTAGTATTGTAATCGTGATTGTCACTGTTTAATTTAAATTTACTCAAATTTTTACGAACATACATAATATTTTCAAATATATACAGACTTGGTAAAGTTAAAATATCAATTTCTTTAAAAAGATCCCTCACAGATTCCCTAGGACCCATTTTATATATGGCTCGAATTGCACGCTTTTGTATGATAAAGATTGTCTCTATCTCAGCAGCAGTTCCCCACAGCAATACGCCATACGACATAATACTGTGGAAGTACGCGAAATAAACTAGGCGAGCAGTAGCTACGTCTGTTAACTGTCTTATCCTAAGAACTGCATATGCAGCAGAACTAAGTCTTCCGGAGAGATCATGTATATGTGGATCCCATTGTAAAGTGGAATCCATTTTGATTCCCAGGAAGACTGTCGCTTTGTCAATAGGGAGTTTATCTGGGCCAAGCTTTATGTTTGGTTCAACATAAGGAACATTTGGTAAAGAAAACTTTAAACATTTCGTCTTTTTTGAATTTAGGAGAAGATTATTAGCGGCGAACCATTTACAAATCTTAGATAATACATTATTTACATGCGTCAGTTCACTGTCTTTCCTATCTACTTTAAAAATCAGAGAGGTATCATCTGCGAATAAAACAATATCGCAGAAATCTTTGACCATGCAAGGCAGATCATTAATATATGTTAGAAACAGAAAAGGTCCCAAAATTGATCCCTGTGGTACTCCCATTTTTACCAATGACCCGGAAGAAGTATT
Source organism: Plagodis pulveraria (assembly GCA_963890685.1). Taxonomy (NCBI): domain Eukaryota; kingdom Metazoa; phylum Arthropoda; class Insecta; order Lepidoptera; family Geometridae; genus Plagodis; species Plagodis pulveraria. The sequence goes on from OY982950.1 coordinate 13,129,646, forward strand.
GCCACTTATTCCAACCCTCTGTAGCCTGTCTGACAGATATGACTCTATAAGATTCAGAGCTTTTCCACGAATACCATAGTGGTAAAGTTTACGAATCAGAGTGCAGTGCTCTACACAGTCGAATGCCTTGGAAAGATCACAAAATACGCCAACAGCATCATGTGAACTCTCCCAGGCAAAAAAGGCCTCCCAGGCTGTAAAGCTTTTATATAAATATATCCTCTAAGTACTTGAAACTATTTGAAAATTTTGAAGTACCGTATTTTTGAACTATTCTTTTAGAGGTGTATCAAATTCGTTTGGAACTTTGGCACTTGGGGCAATTATTCTTTAAGTTCGTACGAATGTTTTCATGGTCCATTTCTTCGATCAGTAATTATACAAGTAAAACCTTTTTGCGCCTACTAATAATCGAATTGAAAACCAACTTCGTTTGCTCGCAAATATGATCAGGCAATAATAGTAATGCAGGCTGCCCTCTATCGATTCGAACTCATGCACTTTTACTAAACAAGGACGCGAAGGCGACCGCTAAATGCATAAAATCAACTGACCTTAAGAGAACGTAAAAATGTTTGCCTTTAATTTACGACAGTATGAAACTAGTTCATAGGTTCGAATCTCAGCAATGGCCAGAGCACATTTTATTTTTACATTTGATAGGTTATGTAGCCTTTGAACACTATCTCTCTTGTCCGTAAGTGATGCTGAAGTCGAGAATGGTATAAGCAAATTATAAAATTATAATTATAATTTTAAATATATTTGTTATGATGCCACTTACCAATCCTCAAGTTGTAGTAAGTGACAAGTCCAGTGATGAATTCGCAGTATAACAAGTTGTGGGTCGCGTTGATTGTTCGAATGCAGTTGTAGGTGTTGTTAGAGGTGCTCATACAGAAGCAGAAGGGTCCAGCGGTCCAGAAGGGAGCGGTGCGCCAGTGGTCATTATCGTGACGGTAACAGTTCATCCGTTCTGATTCGCACAGCTTTTCCAACTCAGCCTGAAAAACGAAGATGACAAGATTGTTGCTAAAACACTACTACACTCAGAGACGTTCATTAACTTTGATGTGTCATTAAACCGAGCTTTTTGTATGAATTTTGACGGTTTTTATTGATAATTGATGTTAATTGACGTCTCTGCGTGCGGCAATTACCCCCTAATTCTCTAACGAATTGTCTTATTAACCCTAACTAGTAATAAACTGGGTAGGTAATATTTAACCACACATAAAACATATCCTGTTTATACTATCAAAAATAGTGATAGTTTTTTTGTCCAGCACCTGACTTTATAGCATAATTGGAAATGCATCAGGATGGTACGCTGGGAAGTCGCTAAGTCCCGCTGGAAGACAATTTCCATCCGAAAACTGTTTTCGCTTAACATCGGACAATGCTGTTTTAATAATACTACTAAGTAAAAAATACTGATTGCATATAATAAACACTACATGTTCATAAAATCTTGCAAGATAAATGTAACTAAATTATACCTATATACATTTACTAAAAAATAAACAAAAAAGATTCTTATTAAAATTCAAAATACTTCCTGAAGTTATTTCCTGTTTTTTTCAATGAAAAAGTATTTCCCACACTACATAAAAAGTCCGCTTTTATCGAACAAAATATATTTCTGGCATATTGCTAGCCGTTGTTGACACGGCAAACTCGCTTCGCTCGCTCGGCTCGCGCGTTTTTGTGGTGACCATGAATCTAACTTTCCGACTAGCTTCGCTCGTCGCAATCATTTCTAATATTATATCATGGTCGCACCTATGTAGCACTACCGTAGCCTAGTCATTGAAACCCTTCGAAGAAAAGTTTATTTTATCGATATTAAAACCATTTAAAGACAAAGGTTGAAAGACGAGTAATACGATTTGATGTGTATAAATACTATTTTTAACATGCAATCTTGAATGAAATAACAGGATTTGTTGGATATGTAGATAGTTAATTGATAATATTTTGTCTATGTATCGTGCTAACTTTAGTCGATCTCTTATTATTGCAACGTAAATTATATAAGACTGGTGATACCTACAAAACTTACAAACGTTTACCATTTTATTTTTATAATTTTTAATGTTAAAAACTTACCCGTTTCTTAGCTTTCCTTATTTTTTTCCGCAGCATTAGTGCTTTTCGTTTACGCTGCTCATCTCTCGCTCTTTGAGCAACTTCCAAGAAGCTGTTTCCGGATTCCTTAGACTTCCTGTAACAAACACGTATTTATAAAACCATGCCTTATTTTTACTTTTAATAATAGTCTGGTAATATTCTAGTCTTTCAACCAACCTTCCTTCTTCACAATAGCAAATATGCTTATCTTCGTTTTGAATGTAGAGGGGATGTAATCTTCTCTGAAATACATCAGCTGGTTTATCGAAAATTCCCATGCTTTTTGAGTCTCCTTTATTGGGATTCCTTTGTTCGTATTCTGAAGCATCAAGCCGGGCTGGGCCTAAGTTTGTTGACAGCGTTGGTTTTGCTGTTTTATTAAATTCTGGTTTAGTTGTTGATTCTGAATGTTTACTAGTAGATGGCGTTTCCTCAGTTTGTTCTTTAGTTGTAGGTCTCTCTGTTGTTGTTAGTTTGTCGATAGCTGTGCTGTAATAATGTATATCTTGCATGATGTGTTCGGTAGTAAACTGGTGTGTTGTTGCTTCTTGTACAGGACGTTTTGTTATAGCTATGTGCTTAACGAATTCTGTCGCTGTAGAATCGGTAGTGGACAAATCTTTAAACGCAGTGCTCGTATCTTCCAAACTATTTTGGTCTAAATAGTGATTTCTTTCTATAACAATGGTCGTGACTTGAGGCTTCGGCAGCTCGGTATCGAATATATTTGTCGTATTTTCTGCTACATTGTACGAAACATTTAGCTTAGCTTCAGTTTTTGTGTTGTTTTTGATTTGCATATCAAAAACATCTTCTTTGGTTTTAGCATTTACAGTTGGCAAGGCGTATTCATTAAACTGTCTTATTCTTTTCTCTATTATTGTAGTATTTCTATGCTTAGGTTTCGTTTTATGCAGTCGACCTTTTCTGAAGTGTTCTTTTGAAGAATTGTGGTCATGTGTTAAATTTTTACTAAAAAGTTGATTATTGATAACCGTGGAATGTGGTGTTTGAGTTTCTACTACAACTGGTTTGGCAGTTTTTAAATGCCTCTTTATTTCTTTCAAGTCTTCAAGTTTTGTTCGTAGTTCTCTTATTTGATCTTCTAAGCTAAGTCTGTTCGTGTGCCAAGCTTTTAAATCATTGTAAATAACTTGCGAACAGTTCACTCTACCATTTTTTTCTACTTTACATTCTAGTGAGGACTCATTGGTATTTGTGATTGCGTCGTTTTTGTGCTGTTTATGTTGCTTATTATGATTCCAATGTTGAGCTCTACGCTTTACCCTTTTGTGATCTATATTATCTTTGGTCTTTTCATAAGCCTCTAGGAACGCTTCTGTTTCTTCTATAAGTTTATCTATCTTATCTTTAGTTTCTCTACTTTCGAATTCACTGATGGGTTCATTTTTAAATGTAAGATGTCCGATGCTGGGGTTCTCGTTAAGAATGGTGTCGACCGTGTTTGGTTCAAAAACATCGTTATCAATAGATCTTCGGCTTCTTGTAGTATTACTGTTTTTAGTTGCTTCGACTGGTCGCCTGGCGATGTTACCGTCTGTTTCTAACCTGGTATACACGAGTCCACTTGGAGTGAAGCACGCGCATTTCTTAGTGCTCATCTTTGGTTGGGGCAGGTTGAGATCGGTCTGAAAGAAGAATACTTTGTTACTGTTTTTATTTATATCTGATGTCAAAAACTATTATAGTTATAATGGAAATACGTATTTAAGATTCATTCATTCGTTCACCTCATTACGACACTTGTGTTTCCTCCACCTGCCATTGACTAGTACGCATTTCCATTTCCTCCCTGGTGAGCAAGGAGTCCGCAGTTCTGCTTTAGAACAGTCCGCTGCAAGACGCGCCGCCTTGCCATCCACCATCGCCATATCAGAAACTTCTGGAATAATAGAATGTCGGTTCGATATTATTTTAAATCACAATTAATACTAGATTTTGGTTCTCGTTTGTGATCCTTATGCTGCCTTCCGATTAGATTCTCCCCGAGAAGTGAAGAAGCCTGAGACTTCTGGCGAGACGTAAACAAATCTACAATCTTTTCTCACTTGTGTTCTCGTTCCCATCCGCTATGGACAATGGCTCTAATTGGAAATCAATACAATAAAATTTAACTAAAATTGTTCTTCTATATATTTTTTTTTTTTTTTTTTTTTTTTTTATGCCAAATAGTTTAGCCTTTGACCACTATCTCACCTGATGGTAAGTGATGATGTGGTCGAAGATGTTGTTCAGGCTAACCTAGAAGTACTGGCTCTCAAGGACAGCTGCCGGAACACACCGTTAGGTGATTTTCTACTTGAGGGTGGTAGCTAGCCAGGCGGGCATTCGCAAAATGCCCTACCACCATGCCATATTTTGTTTTAACAATGAAAGTCGGCACCGTAATCGCGAGAACGAGAAGACCAGAAACTACACACACGTTTCTCAAGTGTCTCGGAACTTTTCGGCAAGAGTCTGGTCTGGAGGCCGCATAAAGCTTATCTCAACTATTCTAAGAAAGGTACCTATACATTTTCTTTTTGAGTTATTATTTTATCGTAATTATATCAAAAACCAATATAAGGTTAGGTTACCAAAGTTTGCTAGGAGAAAGCAAATTTATGAAAAACAAAAAACACATCCACTCCAGAATGTTTTCAAGAGAAATCTAATGACGTATCATTTATCAAAATCGGTTGAGCTGTTAAGTAGTCAAGTACGTGCAGCTATAGAATATATAGCAAGTCCAATGGTAGGGTTATGTTTGCTTGCCCTATATGTATGTATGTCTAAACAGACCATTGGGCTTTCCCGTAACCAGGTTTAAAAACATCTTGCAAGCATCAGCTATATTCGGTCTTCCCTAATCCCACGCTGTGCAGCCGATACAATTTATTTTCTCTGACATATCTAGGTTATTCAGAAACAATATTACTTACGATCAAATAATTTGTTCTCAACAGGCGTCAGGTAATTTGGCTGGTTGTTGATAGCGACGTCTCCATCTAGAGCCTTTTCCAGGCTCGCTTCTAAAATAGGGTTGTGACTCTCATTGCTAAGCAGCGGTTCAGAAGACTTCTTGATATCAGTGGTGTCGGTTTCTGAACTTTCCTATAATAGGTACATAATATTTTTTTATGTATTAGGTTACCTACTCATACATACTCATACATACTACACAGACATAAATGGAAAAATGAAATATATTTTTTAACGTCTATTATAAAAGGAACCTTGATAGAATATGGTTAGAAGAAAATGTTCTTTTATAGAGCACGTAAAAGTGCCTCGTTTATTCTCCCCACCCATAACAGAAGTATATACCGTTATGAACACGCTAATGTTCCGAGTGGCACTGCGTACATTCGCTAATAGAGAGTTCTCAAATATATCCAAAACTTTAAGGGTCAGCTCATCTTTCAATGCAACGCACTGCTTCCACAACATATGGTAACTACAATGGAAATGTTGGTTAGGAGGGCAATGTTGATTAATTAGGAGCTTGTAACGGAAAATAAAACAAAATGTTAATTGCACAAAGTTAAATCTAAATACACTACACATGCGTGGCGGTTACGCCCTTTTGTTTCTTAAAGTAATAATACTTTTATCATGGTTGCTATTGTCCGGTTCTAAAATTTTCAACACGGATTTGTTAAGGATATAATCGGTCACATTTTGTCGAAAGTTTAATGACAAAATTCATGAATGTTAAGGAGGAGTTACATTTTATTTATAAATTAATTAAAAGAAAAAAACGCGACTGCAACTTTTTTATTTTCGTTAAGCGTTTTACCATCCAATGAAATTAATACTGCAAGTTATATATATCTGTAGAATCGTTTCTTAAAGCCATTTTTATACCCAACTCGATGGGTTTGGGAAAAAAAATGTTTCTTCTCACAATATGGTGTCTATAATCCGCCATATTGTGTTTTTACTTTTTTATGTACCCAGTGTCACCTTGCGCTATGAAGACAAATTTAATGATATCTCATACATTGAAATCGTTGCCGTTTAGAAGTTATGGTGGAATAAAGAAACTCATATACTACATGACCCTGAAAACATAACACTCTTTTTTTGGGCAGTCGTATTAAAATATCTGCATATATCTTTATGTTATTGTGACTGAACGAGCGCGAGGCGCACCTGATGTTAAGCGGACTAACCTCTGCCTATAACAGATGCATTTCGTCACAAGTCACGAATTGCACTGCGCCCATCACCTTGAGACGTAGTTGTTAAGTCTCATGTGCCTGTAATTTCACTGGCTCTCAAGGACTGCACCCGGATCACACCGTTAAGTATTTTTACCTACTAATCAAGCAGTTATGAAAATCTTTGAGCACTGATTTGTTGACGTCATGTCCGTACTGACATAGTATAGCATATTTTTTCTGAATCCAAACAATGAGCCTCTGATGAGGATTTCACCTTCCAAGTGATCAAAATCAGAGAATCAGAGAAATATCCTGTAGAGTTATTCCTTGGGATGAACATATGCACGCCAGTAGAACAACATGTTGGAAGCTCTAATACATATTTCTGATAAAATACCTCGTCATCATCATCGTCTTCCGGTACCAAGAAGTCGTCATCGTCGGTGTCCTCATCAAAGTTTGCACTTTCGTTGGAGTGTGGGCTGGCCGTTGTCCCACGATCTTCATTAATTTCACGACTGTATTTATTCTCGCGCCGGTGCAATCCTGGCATTTCCCGCCGGCCGGAACTGAAATTAAGATAAAGTTTATAAGTACATAATTCCATCACGAGATACATCCGTCTATGCGTTGAAGTTCGCGATGCGCGCTTGTTTCCTGATGTCATATGTCTGTCAAAAACAATCCTGTTATATGAGAGACTGTCACATGTGTCGCTGAGCGCAGCGATCCTATTGGATCCTATAGGAGGATCTTTGCCTCGTACACTTCTCATCTTCTTCGCACATATCTGGTGGATATCCAGCTGTAGTTGTGCTACCAGCACACTAGAATGTATGAGTGTCAAGAATCCCACATTTACTTGTATAATCCTACCCTCCACAAAGACGATGTCAATGCTGTACACCTGTATATTACCTGCCTGGAGTCACTGCAACAGTGTCCATCCATGTATAACAACTGTTTACGCCACCCGTGCACTTTATCTAGATAAGTAGTTACCTCTCCACAAGGAAGGTGTCGGGCCAGTGCAACGCCGCCGTGCGCCTCCTCCGCGGCTGCAGCAGTGGCATCAGCGAGCGTCCGTCCATGTGTGCCGGGGGCTCCACTCCGCCCATGTCCAGGAACGTTGGCGCGAGGTCGATGTTCAGCACGATGTCGTCGACACTGTCAAAATAATTAACATACATAATGTCGCCAAGATTTTTAGTCTCGGTTGCTTCTCTTAAGGGACATACGCCGTTTTTTGTCCAACTTCGATATCACCAATAAGTAAGGTAATGATCGAAATGTAAATTTGCATGGGTGCAGGATGTGGGGTATTTTACGCGTACCCGTCTAGCATCTAGCCAAGTGTCATGAAGTGTGCAGAATTTCCATTCTAGGATAGATAAGCCTATATTTATCTTCTTCAAGCAATCATCACATAACATTAAGTTAGATTGAGCTAGTGCATCAGCAATAAAAACTAATAAAACTCTTAGATTAATGAGACCATATACAGTCTATGGAGTGGCAAGTTGTTCTGCTCCTGCCCCCTAACTCATTAGTCCGTGATGATAGCTTAAGATAATGCACTGTGATAGTTCGAAATCGGCACAACGCAACACTTGTAGGTATATTTTTATGCAATGGTACCAGCTCCACTGATAATAACGTGATATACTTTTCGGGAAATACTAGCTGGACAATATTTGACGTCCGTTTATATCGTATTGATTCTATACTCACACAGTGCCAGGTTCTACCCCAGGGCCTCGGACGAGGAACGGAACTCGGATATCGAACTCGAAAGGAAAGCTTTTGCCTTTTACCAGCCCGAACTGGCCCAGATGGTAGCCGTGGTCGGACGTGTATACCAAGTACGTGTTGTCAAGCTCTCCCAACGCTTTCAGCTCTTGATAAACCCGTTCAACAGCCTGAAAATGAGAAATATTCAGTTATTAAAGGGTGTTAGCTCTATTTAATTTGTGTGTAAGAGTTAGAACCTATAGGCAGAGCCTTTTCTTTTTTTTATGCCTGATAGGTTAGCCTTTGACCACTATCGCACCTGATGGTAAGTGATGATGTGGTCAAAGATGTTGTTCAGGCTAACCTAGAAGCCTACGCCTTCATCAGCGTGGAATAATCGTTTTCACCATCAAGAATACTTTGTGAATCGCGATAAACAGTACCTAGCTACCTAGATAGATATCTAAGTGTTATTTCAAGAATTAAGTCTAAATTAACAACTACCGCTCAAAATTGATAAACTGTGTGTTGGCATTACTTTGCATGGAATTCTTGCTGTGCGGGGCCGACTCGCACTTGGCAGGTTTTATTTTTGATTGTTAGTTGATAATTACTTTTAACAAATAACTTGACAAGTTAACACTAGTGTCTCTCCGAGCTGTACACCTCGCGAGTCTGCCCTTGCACAGCTTACAATTGAACAAAGCTTCAATGCATACGCTGTTGGGGGAATGGGGCACAAAATCTAAAAATCTAGATATATAATGTAATATGTCCAAGAAAATCAATGACACGCGGGCCAAGGCCCAAACGAAAGCTAGTTATATCAGAAATAAAAACGTTAAAAAAAATTAGAAATAACATACCTAGATAATTTTGTTGTTTGTGATTTATTTTCTCCCTTATTTATATCGAATTAATATACTGGCTACAGAAAAACATGAAAAATAAATAATTGAGTATACTTATTTTTTTTTTTTTTTTTTTTTTTTAGCCTGATAGTTTAGCCTTTGACCACTATCTCACCTGATGGTAAGTGATGATGTGGTCGAAGATGTTGTACAGGCTAACCTAGAAGTACTGGCTCTCAAGGACAGCTGCCGGAACACACCGTTAGGTGCTTGGCGACAGATTTTCTACTTGAGGGTGGTAGCTAGCCAGGCGGGCATTCGCAAAATACCCTACCACCATGCTATAACGACTGCCATCCTAAGACAACAACCGGGACCGACGGCTTAACGTGCCCTCCGAAGCACGGAAACGCTCAGTAGTAATGTCACTAGCGGTCACCCATCCAACTCATGACCGCGGGCGACGTTGCTTAACTTTGCTGATCGGTTGAGAACAGCTAAGTAAACTTCGCTACGAGCGCTTCAAAATACGAGGGAGAGAACCTATCACTTATTTAAAAGGCAACTGACATGCGTTTTCGGGGCATTGCCTCGAAACTTAACGCTGGCGTCCATACTTTCAACACATTCATATCTTCGTTATTTTGAAAAATATCCAAAACTGAACTGACAATAAATTTTTATACACTTTTTTTTTATGCCTTTGACCACTTTCTCACCTGATGGTAAGTGAAGATTTTGTTCCGGTAAACCTAGAAGTTAACACTTACCAAACCTGCTCACATTTACGTGAGAATCGGTTGAGAAATGCGACCTGTAGAGGAGAACAACCGGACATACGGTGTAAGACGTAAATTAAAGCAGAGACGCTTCGCTCGAACTAAGTTCTCGCTCGGTCAATAAAGAGAAAGGTTTATAAGGTTTGGAGGAAGAAAACTCTTCAAGGTTCAGCTCACCTATGTACCTACATAAATAATACTAATGAGCAAGCTGTATATAAATTATTTTGTGTACAATAAAGAATATAAGAAAATAAATCATTTTTATTAATTTTGAGGCGCTCGTAGCGAAGTTTACTTAGCTGTTCTCAACCGATCAGCAAAGTTAAGCAACGTCGCGCGCGGTCAGGAGTTGGATGGGTGACCGCTAGTGACATTACTACTGAGCGTTTCCGTGCTTCGGAGGGCACGTTAAGCCGTCGGTCCCGGTTGTTGTCTCAGGATGGCAGTCGTTATAGCATGGTGGTAGGGCATTTTGCGAATGCCCGCCTGGCTAGCTACCACCCTCAAGTAGAAAAATCTGTCGCCAAGCACCTAACGGTGTGTTCCGGCAGCTGTCGTTGCGAGCCAGTACTTCTAGGTTAGTCTGAACAACATCTTCGACCACATCATCACTTACCATCAGGTGAGATAGTGGTCAAAAGCTAACCAATCGTGCATAAAAAAAAACCGTCGTTGGTGTGCGTGATAAAAAAGACTCGGCGTGCGAAAAAAAGCAGGGCAGCAATGCCATATCTTTTGAAATAACAGGTACACATATCAATTATATACACATATTTATTACCATGTCCACACTCTGCAGGGTCTGGAGCCGCTTGGTCATCAGCAGGTCCGTGAACTGACGATGGATAGGCTTCATCTTATCCGTGACCCGCAGTATCCACTGTTTGTCCGGGTTGGGCGCCATGTCATACGTTGGAGTGCTGCAACGAAAATAACATTAAATTACAAATTCAAATAACCCCCGACATTAAACATTAATTTGGTCAACATTCATATCTTTCCTCATTATTAGTCTAGATAGAATGTAAGCTAAGAATCTTTTACCAGGCGCATACTGATAGAATATGATTTTATTATTAAAAATCATAATAAACCGCAAGTTAAGGTTGAACTGGCCGGTCACTTCTTCATACAAACGTCGTAGGGTGATCACTCCCTTATTTGTCATTTTAAGTCAAGCCTTAAGCATAATACCGATTGATATAGTCATTATCTAGGCTTGTATGATGCCGAAATGTTAAAAAGATAATTAAGTTGTAAGTTATGAGCCTCGAATACTTTATATGAAAATGTTTCGGGGCTCATAATTCTCAAGTTAATAATTTTATTAAAATTTCGGCATCATACAAGCCTAGATAATGACGATATCAATCGGTATTGTGCTTTATTTTGAACCTAAATTCTCAAATAAGGGAGTAGTCACCCTACGACGTTTGTATGGAAAACGGGCCGGCCAGTTCACCCTTAAGGGTATTATTTTAACATAAAGGTAGCATATACATTAATACAACATTATACCTGTGCAGTAAATATGTGAAATATAAGAAACTAGCGGCCCGCCCCGGCTCCGCACGAATATTTAACAAATATTTAAAAATAAAAACATATATGTTAATAATATTCTATAGCCCATGTTCATCCGGGATAATGTAGGATTCTAATGGTGAAAGAATCTTTCAAGTCGGTCCAGTAGTTTTTATGTTTATTCGTTACATACAAAAATACAAATCATTCCTCTTTATAATAGATTTCATGGTGGTTCTGCTGGAGAATATGCTCCGTAGCAGCACCACCATTGCATGATGAATACTACTAAACTACTTATATACAAATTTTCGTAATATCTATTATATATTTTATAATGTGGGTAAAAGTTCCATTAGCTTGTCTTTATCCATAATACTATTTTATCTACGTCACTAGAAGGAATACCATCGTTTTACCCTATCTTGTACCCACTTGTGAAACACCGTTTATTTTATCTTTACGATGTCTACTGAGACCCTGTAAGGAGTGTGTTGTACACCTGTATCCTCCATATTTGGGGTCCGCATATATAATTAATTATGTTCTGACAGGCACAAGTTGTTTGAGAGCTTAGTTGTTTCTTTGAGGCTTGAAGTGCTTCTATATCTGATGATAGTAGGTACTGAGGAGCTAAATTCCTACGTTGAAACTTTGTACTAAAGCCTGTTTTAATTATATTATAACTTTGTAGGGACAGAATAGATGCCTTCTATGTTTCTAGGTAAATTTGAATTGAAGAAATTTAAGAAGATTATTAGGTATATACGCACTTACCGTGTTTGTATTTTCGTACCTATCTAGCTTTGCAGTTTTTGATTTGATGATTTTATTTAACGTTGATATTTCTTAGTTCAAGGTTTTTGGTTATTTGAGTATACCAGTTTTGCAGTTTAAAAAGTATCGTAAATATGACAAATATGTTAGGCATGTATAAGATAAATAGTAATACAGTATATAAATAGGCCAATAAAATTATAAAATGAAACATAAATTCTGAATCGGACGTAACAATATCAGCATATTGTTTATAGATTGATGAAACTAAACAAGTTTTGAGTAACACAGAAATGTACACATGTAGAGCCATTTCTCGAATTGCCTGCTCTACGGGTTTAAAGAAAAATCCTTATGCTTAAACCATTTATCTCTAAACTTATGATTGTAGTATTCCCTTATTATTACACATTAATGCTTAACATCAGGCAGGGTGTGGTCAAACGCGAACCTATTATGAATAATAATAAAAAAAAAAAAAAAAAAAAAAAACCCGTATTGTCTATTATCTAAAAACTATATCTCAATGTAAACTATCACTACGATATTGTTTATCACTACGTTGCGAAAATACCTATGTACCTACCCACTCTTAAACAAACAAAGAAAATAAACCAAAAGAAAAACTAGATAACGAATGACTATACATTACAATTAGATTATGAGAAAGGGAAATCCCCATACCCGTTATTCATTGTTGTTTAAGGGTGAACTGGCCGGCCCGTTCTCCATACAAACGCCGTTGGGTGATCACTCCCTTATTTGAGGATTTAGGTCCAAAATAAAGCATAATACCGATTCATCTCGTCATTATCTATAGGCTTGTATGATGCCGAAATTTTAATAAAATAATTAACCTGAGAATTATGAGCCTCGAAACATTTTCATATAAAGTTTTCGAGGCTCATAACTTACAACTTAATTATCTATTTAAAATTTTGGCATCATACAAGCCTAGATAATGACTAGATCAATCGGTATTATGCTTTATTTTGGACCTTAATCCTCAAATAAGGGAGTGATCACCCAACGGCGTTTGTATGGAGAACGGGCCGGCCAGTTCATCCTTAAGTTCAAACTGTGATTCAATTACTAGAGAAAAAGGAGCCAGTTACCATGCAAATAATACTGAGTACAAAATGCAACATATGAATATAATTTGTAAGAAAAATGCATTATTGGAATTACAGTATAATTTTGATGATTTGACAGTAGATGGAAAATAAAATAAGTAAGTACAGTGTTTAGGTACAGAACTAATACAGTGTATTTAGGAACACTCTTACGTATATCCAAGTAGGTACCTACTCGTATTTGTAAATATGATTCTAAGTACTATCGCATGTTATGAGAAATTCACAATTACAAATTTTTAGAGCACATTTCGAGCGGTAATCATACCCGGGGCTTTAATTATCGGGATCGAGTCAAAACTTCTGGAAGAGATGCGAATTTGTGCTCTAATTTTGCTACCCTTCTATATTTCTATAATCATGTTGCTACCCTTCTATATTTCTAAATATAATTTCAAGTGCAATCTCAAATTAAGCAGAAACATAGGTAACTTGTGAGTTGCAACACTAATTCGTGGCATGTTAGGGTATGTAGGTACATAATTTGTGTGTCATCTTCTATTACCAAAAAGCAGAACTTGTGTTTGTGATTTTTTAGTTGAAACCTCCTTGGTCCTGCTTTTGGAGGCCTATTCGAATAAGGTATGTTTTAGATGCGGTCTTTACAGTGTAAGATTTTATATAAATGTTAACTTAAATCGTATTTAATACTTCTTCCAAGTCTCGTTTAAGGAACCTGACTGGCCTTTGGCCCTTTTTTTTAAAGTATCTCCTCACTAAACATTTTGCGTATAAGTAGAGGGTAGGTACCCTTACGTATGTTTTTTTTTTTTTTTTTTTTTTTTTTTTTTATTATTTATTAATCTACACTCCACAGACTACAGGGTCCGTGCCTTTTTTTTAATAGTGACATATATTTTTTTTTAATTATTACTAGAATTAGAAAATATACATACAACATTCTAAGAGGGAACAGTGCTAAAAGAAATTTCTTTTTTTTTTTTTTTTCGGTTAAGGTTTTGGCACTAGCATTCAGAACAGACCGGTGTTCTCTAGCAGCACCCGTTCACGAGTTGACGCATGTGCCAGCCATCGCCTTCCTCAACCATTTCTGAGGGAAGATGGCGACCCGACACACAACACCGCCGCTAGACAACACCTTTATGTGAGCATGACCGCTCTGGATACCCGTGCCAACGATTACAATTATTACACATATTTATAATTTGGGACTACAATATTATTATATATATGAAAATAACATACAGAAATTAACATTTTTTTGTCATTCTCCCACGTCACATTTTAACAGGGTCTCCATTACCACGCTATTTCGATCTTTGATCGCCATTTTGAGGTTGTAATCATGGATAGCTTTTGGTGTCGCAACCATCGCCTTCCTAACGAACCGTCCTATGGTATGGTATGGTATGGTATATATAAATGTCCTATATATATACGTCTTCTTCGTCATCTGCGTAGTATCTGAAGGTTCCAGTATGACGTGAAACTGCAACGACTGCGTGCGGGACGCTCTCGTGCAGCTTCATGCTGCTCTTGGTCTTGATGGCGATGACCGACTCGTATGTAAGTCCCTGAGCTTCGTGGATGGTAAGGGTGCGTGATCCCTTTCCCTCTCCGTAGCCCTGGCTTGTTAGGGCCTCCTTTTCTTCCTGAGTGTGAACCAGGAATAAGGTGTTCGGGAGGGATTTGGGGATTTTTGCACCCGTGTACCTTTCAAGCTCAAGTGACTTAATACGTGGAGCTGAGGAATATATACCAGAGTATATTTCCCTCAGTGCGTACGCGACATCCATTGGGTTCCGATGCGTGCATAACAACTCCTGGGTGATGTTTGTGACCAGGTTAGGGCGGTTGTACCTTAATACGAAGAGATTATCTCTATCGATGTAAGGCAGCTGATTGATATCTCCGATGAGGACAAGTTCACCAACTCCAGCCAGCCTGGAAGCCATGACTATGGCTCCGAAATGGTTCATGAGAGCTTCATCCACTGTGAGGCGGCTGTATCTCTCAGTCCTTTTAAAACCATTTACGAGGACTGAAGCCATTGTGCGCACCTTGGTTTTCACCAAGTCTCCGATTCGGTGCGCAAGCTTCTCCCTCAGGTCTTTCGCTGCTTCTGTGGTTGTTGTGATAATGATGTCCCTGTCCACATCGAATTGCCTTACCACCCAAGTTGTTTTGCCACATCCTGGAACTCCATTTACCCATTGTATTTTCGGTACTTCCCAGTGTTTCCAGAATGCTTCTATGTCCGATCCCCCCGCAATAGATTTAGCCATTTCGAGGATACGGTCATCTAACATTATTTTGGTGCACTGGGCCGTTACTACTATTGGGTCGTTTTGTGGTGTCGCGTATTTAGGCCTCCCTAGTCGCTCCGTTGCTCCCTCGTCCAGGGACACAAATCCGCCTGTTGCATTGTATGCCGCCATATACTTACCTGACATTTTCCCCTTGATGACCTGGGATGTGTCGTTGTTGTATATAGCGGCTTCTGCCTCTTCGAGTCTCACCTTTAGAAGGTTTTCATTTTCTAGCCTGAAGGACTGCAAGATGTTTTCGCAGTTTCTGTGGTTGACCTCTCTGGTTGCCCTTATAATGGCTAGAAACTCTAGGATGGCATTAGCTGCATGGCTCGTTGGTTCCTGTGCCGGGATATATCGGGGCGGACTGACCTGTCCCATGTCGGCTCTCGTCCTGGTAACCTTTGATGGTGCTTTGCCACGGGGTGGTGGTTTTGTGGGCATTGGGTTTCGGGGTTGGGATGGGTATCGGAATAAGCTTCCTACTGCTGTACCGAAAGCTGTCAGGAATGCGGCGACTCGCCCACTATTCTTTTTTGGGCTACATTCCTGGCTTCTTTCTGCCTCTGCTCTTTCTTGGAGCCTTTCTGAGCCACTTTTGGTAACTGAACTCGGGATCGGATGTCCCCAACAATCAGTTGCATTGTTGTGTATGGGTTTTTTGAGGTAACTAAGATTTTCTCCTCTGTCTTCATACACAACTACCTCATGGTGTTCTGAGGCTTTAATGCAACCAAGTTGGTCAGCAACTTCTCCCTTTGAGTGTTCTATTACCATTGCGTCTACGCTTATCACTCGGGCTCTGTCGGCATTTTCTGCAATACTTGAGAGCAACGAACATGCTTGAGCAAAGGGTGTCCTGTCCGTCCACTCGATTAGTACGACCGTCCTGTTTTTCAGTCGCAATAAACGACATGGATTTCCCATGACAACCTTCACTGGCATCGCGTTGTAGGTTTTACGCTTCATAGTTGTTTTAAAGCTGCTCCCATTCAGCAAGCAAGCGAGCCCGGGTGATAATCGGACGCGGCTCTTGGCTCCAGCATGACAGAAGCTTATTCCGAGTCTCTCTTTACTGCCTTCCATATAGAGAGCAACGCCTCGGATGCGAATCCCAGGCTCTCCTTGCTCTCCATATGCCAGCAGTTGGGAAATTTCTGTGTTTTTTGGATCGGGGATGTGTGGGGCTATGATCGGGGCAGGAAGGGTAAGAGGGGTACTAGAGCGGGGGGGTAGATTCGAGTTGCTCTTCACCGCTGTTTTGAAGGACCTCTCAACGAAAGACAGGAAGTGTGCTCTGCTATCTGTATCTGCTAAGATGGTGGGCAGATCAGATTCTAGCAGTTTCCTGCTAAGCAAGATTTCGAGGTCCTGTCTGGCAGTGGAAAAGCGGGGACATTCTAAAATTATGTGCCATACCGTCTCGGGGATGTTTGAATCGCACTCGCATCCTGGGCTGTCCTTCAGCTTGAACCTGTGGAGATATTCGGATATTCCCCCGTGTCCTGTCATCATTTGCACTGCAAGGGGTGACAGTTTCACAGTCCGCGTCAGTTGGTATGCCTTGGTGACATCCGGTAGAAGCTTTTTTGTGACTGCACCTGTGCTTGAGGTCTCATACCGATCTTGCCATTTCCGGATAGATTCCTCACGGATTTTTCTTCGGACATAAGACAGGGGGATTTTGTCATAGTCTTGGGAGGCATCTGCGAGTGCCGCTGATTTTGCAAGTTCGTCAGCTCTCTCGTTACCAGCGGTTCCCACATGGGCCCTCAACCAAAACATGCGAATATCTCTACCTTCAGCTTTAATCTTACCAATGTTCTCTTTTATGCTTTTTGCCAGGGGGTGACTCGTTTTGGGACTTTTGAGCAGATCTAGAGAGGATCTTGAATCACTAAGCACGTTGACTAGTGGATCTCTGCTCATTTTCACCTGTTGAGTTGCTCTGTAAAGAGCATAAAGTTCCGATTGGAAGACTGTGCATTCAGGATGGAGCCTGAACTTAGAAGAGCTGATTTCTTTTCCTTCCTCCCACCAGGTAAGGGCAGCACCTACTTTCCCCTCAATTTTGCTGCCGTCTGTGTAAATTTGGGGTCCGGTGATGTGGCTGGTGTCGGTTTCGAGAAGCTCGTACTCCACGGATGTTCTCGTGGACGGGTGGGGTTGGTCCATAAAGCGCACGCTTTGTTCGAGCTCCTTTTCCGGAGGGAGGTAGTCAAGTGAGAGGTTCTTTTTCGCTCGGTACAGGCTCGCTACTTCTTGGATTCTCAGGTCTATTGGAAGCAGACCTGAAAGGGCGAGTGCTGAGGTGAGAGAAACAGTACGGTAGGATTTGCATATCTTTTGGGCAAAACCTCTTTGTAGGGCAAATAGCTGGGATCTGTTCATTTCGAGGTCCACTGCCTGTGCCCACACATTTGCGGCATAAGTTATGATGGGTTCCACCACTGCGACATATATCGTTCTCGTAATTTCGCCGTTCAGTCCCCAAGTCACCTTCGCTGCACACGCCAATTGCTTGTATATGTCTGCTGCTTTTTTACACTGCGCGGAGACGTGTGCTTTGTAGGTGAGCTTTCGGTCGATCACAAGGCCTAGCAGTTTAATCTCCTCTACGAGGTTAAGTCTGACACCAGACATGAAGAGGTTCGGGATGTCGTACTTCAACTTCCTTGTCAAGAGCATCACGTTGGTCTTATGAGCTGCGAAGTTGAGTTTGTTAAGTAGACCCCATTCCGTTATCATATCCAGTGTCGTGTTGACTTTCTGCTCTAAGGTATCTGATTGGCCTGTAAATACGAGAACGACATCGTCAGCGAACGCTTGACAGTATACTTCCTCGCTATCCAGTTTCTGCAGCAACGAGTCTAGGATTATGTTCCAAAAGGTTGGACCTCCAATGGATCCTTGGATGCAACCTTTAGTGGTTTCCTTCTCGTGTGCTGCTCTGGCATAGTTGACCTTGATCTTTCGGTCGCGGAGGTATGAGCATACCATCTCGTAGAGGTTTGATGGGCACCTCTTTTCCGCTAGCTGATGTTTTAGAGTGGGCCACCATGCATTGTCGAAGGCGCCCTCTATGTCCAGGGAGATTAGGAGTACGATGTTTTTACTGTTTACTCCTTTTTTGATGTGCTCTAGCAGATCATAGAGGGCGTCCTCAGTTCCGCGTTGTGGCATAAAACCGTACTGTTTTGGGCTGAGGGTAGGGAGGAGATGCCATTGCAGCCTGCCGATCAAAAGCTTTTCGACGATTTTACCAAGAACTGACAAGAGGCCTATGGGCCGGTAAGACTTCGGATGAGTGTAGTCCGTCTTGCCGGGCTTCCTAAGGATAATGACGTGCGCTTCTTTCCATTGCTTGGGGAAGTATTTCAGCGATAGACATTTGTTAGCTATCGCCATGAATACATCCCTTTCACTCTGGATAGCAGCGTTGCATATGTCAGCGGTTAGCCCGTCGGATCCTGGGGCTTTCCTTGGATTCAGTGCTAGGAGCACTGAGTCCAATTCCGCTGGCAGGAATGGTGGGTCATCGTCGGGTAGGTTGGATGGTGATGCTCTTGTACTCTCACGGATTGCCGAGTGACACGGATGGTCTGTGTTATCGTTATCGTCTGGAAAGAAAGTTCTGGCTAGGAGTTCTGCAGATTGTTGTGGGGATAAGGTGTTTCCTTCGTCGTTCCTTAGGAGCATATCTTCATGCCTCCGTGAGGTCTTCCGAAGGATTCGGTATATCCCATCCCACATGCTTTCTTTGAGTTGGGTGGTGCAGAATTCCTTCCAGCTTTCTGTCTGTGCTTTATCGGCTATCTCTTTGTACTCTTCTCGGGCTTTTTGGTACTCATTTACTACTGCATCGACTCGGCAGGGGGCAGCGTTCCTTATGCGTCTTTTTTTCCTTAGGACCTCGATTTTGAGATCGTTTAGCTTCTTAGTGTACCACGGGGGAATCCGGTCCCCTTTCCGTTGGCCAAACGTTGGGATGGTGTTTTCGCAGGCTTCGTGGATGCAACTAGTGTAGCTTGTGATCATTGTTTCGAGGGCCTCGTTGCTATCTAATTCTCTCACGGAGGCTGGCGTGATGTTTTTTGCCTCAAGACAGGTCTTCACATTGGACGTAAAATCTGACCACTTAGCCTTCTTTGTGTTGTATTTGCGCGTCGTAATAGGTTTTAGGGATTCTAAGTCCTTTCCGGAGCGCAAAGTGAAGGTGATGCTGTTGTGATCCGACGTTGTGATACTTCTGTCTACTTGCCAGTCTTTGATTTTTCCCAAGAGCGGAGCGCTGCAAGCGGTTACATCAACTCTGCTTGTACACGCTCTGCCTCTCCTGTAGGTTTCAAAGGTAGGTTCATCTCCATTGTTGAGAATCTGATATTTCGTTAAGGAACGCGCTGTAGGCTTTTCCTCTCTGGTTTTCTATCTCGCTTCCCCACCAGTGGCTCCAAGCATTGACGTCTCCGGCGACTATGATGTCTTTCGTCGCCAGTTTTCTGCAGAATGCCTTAGTCCTCTCTATGTACGGCTCGATGTCTTGATCCCCTTCGTAGTAAACAGAAACGACTCCAAGTTTTAGGTCTTTATTTACCAGCAAAACTGCTGCTTCCGTCTCAGTTACAAGCTGGGGGTCGTGAATTACCTCCAGCTTGTCACCAAATACTATTACAGCAGCTTTTACCGGTTTTTTCCTATTAAGGGTGCATTGGATAATTTGCGTTCCCGGGTACTGTTTCACCACGCCTGTGTTCCCTACATAGGGTTCTTGTATCAAGGCGACAGAAATACCCTTGTCCTTTGCAGCCTTAAGAAGCTCTACTGTTGCTACTTTAGAGTGTTGCAGGTTCGCTTGGATGAAGTACAAACCTGTTTTGCCGCTACTACTGGGGTTTGAGCTGTGGGTCTCGGAGGTGCCCTTAGCAGTAGGAAATTCTGGACCGCGCTATGCCATCCCATTTTAGCCTTTCCGGACACAAAATGTTGAACGCATTGTGTGCTAGATCCGCATTTGAGATGACTGATCCCTGCGCAGTCAAGCAATTTCTACACCTGCGTTGGGATCCCTCCTTCCTTGCATTGCAATTTTCCCAGGAGTGAGACTTCCCGCAGTAACTGCAGTATTGTTCTTTCTCCCGGCAGACTGCTTTTGTATGCCCATAACCAAGACATTTAGTGCACTGCACTAGAGGTGTATGGTCTAGCACAGGCCTCCGCTGGATGCCTATGTAGACCTTTCCTGCCTCGGTCAGGTTTTTGTGAATTTTTGGGGACAACTCTAGAACCGGATGGCACTCATGTGGATTGCGGGCCTTTTTCCTATACCTCTCTCTGATAGTACTATCCTTTAAGTCAACATCCTGCAGCAAGTGTTTGTTTTGTGCAAGCAGGTTGTCGACTATTTCGGCGTCCTTGAGATAGGACAAAACATCTCTTATAATGACAAGAGGGTTACCCGCTTTCGCAACTTCCACCCTAAGAGATTTGTCTTGCTGAACACGACTTTTGACCAGATTTAGGTCTTCCTTGGTACCGCAGCTCAGTACCACTTTTTGGTTCCTGGCTTTCCGGACCCGGTCGACCCTAGCTCCTGTCGTCTTCGTATCCAGTGCATCTCTTATTTTGTCGATAACGTTTTGCGCCGTGCTTTGTGGATTGGTTGTTGATACTATCAGTGTGTGGTTTGGTTTTCGGTCTGTAGGAGGTTTTGACGCAACCTTGGCATAAGTAGGCTTACGCTCTACTTGGGTTAGTTCGGCGTCGATGCTGAGGGCTGGGGGGGGTGCGTTAATTTTTTCTTGTCGCATTGTGCGAAGTTCGGACGACACGGCTTCGAGACGTTCGGTAATAGGTTGTATTTGATCATCTAAGTTTATAGAGATAGGAGGGGGTGGTGATTTGGGATCGTGTGTAAGGGTTTGAATTTTTTCACTGAGGGTCTTAATTTCTTGAATAATTTTATCATTGTTGGAGGGGGGAGGGGGTGGCGTAGATTTTATTTGGACCAGGGTCTCTTCACTCTTTGTTTGAAGGCCCATCAGACTCTGTGAGAACTTGAATATTTCGCGTCTTAATTCGTCTAACTGATTCTGAAGAGCGTCGATTCCAGCTTTTAGGCTAGAGTTTTCGCTCCTCAGAGGCGCAAGGTCTAGTGGCCTCTCGTTCTCTTTTAAGGCCGCTAACTGATTTTTAATCATGTTGACCTCAGATGTCATTTCCTTAATGAGTCTGTGGGGCTCCCTGGTCTCATAGCCTTGCCAGTCACGAATTGCCTTCGTCTCTGTCAGAGTTGCAGCTATGTCGTGTCTGGCTAGGCCCATCTCTTTGACTAGATTTTTCGTGATTTCAACAATGGTCTTGTTGTGTGCCCGTTCAATTGCCACCAACTCATTCGCGTGTCTTGTGCGCTCCTTCTCCAGGTTGCACATGTGTCTCGACCTTGAGTCTGACAGGGAAAGGACCGTCTCGTACAGAGTCTGTAGGCTTTCTAGCGCGATTTGTTTGCACTCGCGCTTCATGTTCACTACAGACTCTAACGCATCTTTCCCCTTCAGCAGAGTCTCGTTGGCTAGTTTGGTGGCCATGTCCATCTCAACCCCCGTGCGCTTGCCTGATTTGCCGACCAGCATGCTTGGTCTACTTCTACGCGCCCCGGTGTTAGGGATGTCCATGACTGACGCTGTCGAGTCTGTCTCTGCATCAGATAATATTTCCTTGGGAGGGGAGACGCCGCACTGTTCCCAGTCCTTGATCTTGTCGATCGCAGCCTCAAATGCCATACCCAACTCTGGAACGGATGTGGACTCCTCACCTGTTCCGTCACTGAGTGCAGTCATTGACTTGGTCTTTGTGGAGGACTTGGGGGAAGTACGATTTTCTCCCTCCGGTACCTGCAGGAAGACACTGGGGACCTTTACGCTCTCTGCCGTTTTTGACTTAGACGGTCGCTCGGCTTTTGATGGTTGTGCTGATCTTGATGTGGTCAATTTTTTTAAAACTTTTTTGTGGAGGGAGAGGGCTTTTGATGATGATGGTTGCCCTGCTTCAATGGACTCAGACAAAGGTTTTGGGGAGGCTTTTGAAGAAGACATTATTATTATTTTCTACCTGTTAAAATTAAAAACAAATTTTGAGAACCTTAAAATATTTATCCTAGATTCATTAACTTATAACTATGTTCCCTAACTTAGTACGCTGCGATGCTTACGCGCCAGGCTGTGATGCTCTGCGTGGTCAAGTAGACAGTGAGGTGGACCAACAAGGGTATCCGTGGGACCAGATGGTAGGGCTCGTTCTCTTCGTTGTAACGATACCAAACACGAGGTGTCTGGCGCTCGTGGATCCAAAGATATCCCTTCGGGGGTGCGTGCGGGTGGTGGAGGGGGAAGTTCTAAGTTCTGTTGGAGCCAAACTGTAGAGCTGTTTCTTCCAATTTCGGGGACCCCAAACACGGTAGGTCTATCTCGCCTGGATACAGAGATAGATAGAGGGGGGGATGGTGAGGTAACCTGAGGGGGGAGGAAAGTATTAAGGTGAGTTGGCGGGGATTGACGGCAGTAGCCGTGCGAGGTAAAATGGGTGTGCGGGGTGATTGGGTGGGGAAAGTTCTAATTTTCCCGGTTCAGACAAGTTCAAACATGGGCAGACTAGGATAAAGGACTACGGAGATCCCTCAAGGTTACCTGGTCTTCGGTGGAGTGGTCAGCAGCAGCAACTCGTTGTGGTGAGGGCGAAATCTTGGGGCTGGCTTATGTACGTCTCGAGAGTCGCTCCGACGTCACGTCTCGTGTCACCTTGTCGAAACTAGGTCACACGTGTAGCGAGCGACCGCGAGGTTTTATGTGAGACGGCTCCTGTTGGGTACCTTGCAACTTTCTTCTCCGTTATCGGATTTTCACAATCAGCACGTCGTTTGATAGGGCTTGAAAGCGGCTACAAGTTGGTGTACTTCAAAAGAGCAGGGCACTCACCCCTTTGCCGCTATTTACTCCCAAACTCAAACCCTTTCTGCTCCTGAACCCGTTGAGATACAAAGTTGCCCACACGTATCCGGGCGAGTCACACACTAACTCACATCTATTGGGTGATTTAGGTCTCTTTAACCCATTTCCTACCTATATTTCTACGGGAATTTCGGATATCTTCAGTGTTATACATAACCATGCGGAGTTCTGAAAACACTACTTTCAGAACTCCGCATGTTTACGTATACATCCTGGCGTGACAAATCCAGATAGCCCCTTTACGAAAACTTTGCCATTTATTTTTCTTGACTTTGAATACATTTCGCAAATAGTCTAGAAGATAAGTAGGTAGGTACTTTCACAGTCAAGAAGGACTCATTAAGATTTCAGATAGGCAACGCTGTTAAGGCACCCACACACGGACAGACCGGGACGAAGGAAATTGCCCTGGTGCAAAGCTCCCTTATCGATAATAACTATCTTAGAAACGGGAATAGAGCACCCACTTCTTGTGTTACTAAGCTAGTGCAGACATCCTGTAAAATTGACACACTTGTCTCCGAGATTGATCTCGAAAATGATGCTACTTATTTTGTTATTCGATCATTTTAACGGGTTCAATGTTAGGCAGTGAATCATTGCATCTTATGGTTGGAATGTTCGGATAGATATAGATAGGCCAAAACTTATTAAGCTATTACAATACTTTGTCTTTATTTACCGGCAGTATCCTTTTATCAACATAATACTACGAACTATATGCAACACTACATCTACTACAATAAAGGTATTTAGACAACCTATAAGTCATTGCAGACTCACAGGCAGTTCAAATGCTCCAACCCACTACCAGTTGGAAGCGTGCCCAGCATACTGGCAGCATTGCCCCGTTGAATTGCAAATTTGTTAAATAAATTGTTTATTACGAGTCTGTCTGAACAATTATAAATGGTATACGAAGATTTGATTGTTGGACACAAGGATTGCATTTAAGAACCCGTATCGCCTGAAATAGTACTTATTTAAACTGCGACAAAGCGCTCCGTTTGTAGGAAACTGATATTTTACTATTATTTGTTTTAATTTGAGTTTTAGGAGGTGATAGCGAAACGTTATTGTTTAGATATGCATCCTTGTACTTTATGTTAAAACAGTTGTGGAACAACAAAAAATATCATTTGTACATATGTACTTGTATTAAAATCTGCCAAATCAAACGCTTCTCTTCATTAATCCGAATCCAAAGGACCATTAACGTTGTGCGCACATATTTTAAATTCGCGTGGTCAGGCCCCCGGGGACGGGTTTGGCGACCACACAGTTCGCCGACGGATGAATATTTAATCTTATATCGTCATGGCCGTATTCATGGTACGAAAACGTGGGGCAAATGCCCCTCGAACAAAATTTAAAAATATATCAAATTACGTAAAAGTTATTTCGATCAAAGACAACTCCTACGCGTCAAAACTGCTGAACCATGATGAAATTGCATGGGGGTGTTAGACTGCAATGTAGGTACCAGTATGTAATGTGTTTTATCCTGTTGTATTATCCTATTTGTTTACTACTTACTCGATGTCTGCATCTTTGAAATCGAGTAAGTAACTCTGTAGGGAAAGTATTAAATGCTTGGGATTTCGATTTTCAATAATCTTGCCCCCTCAGGGAAACCTGGTTTCGACCGCATTTCGTTGGGCCTGGTCCGGTTCCGGCGCCGTCGGCAGAGACCTGCCAGAATAAATGAATACTACCCGTATGTGCGATAATAAAACAAATGCACCGGTAACCGGGTCTGCAACATGCGTTTAACGAGCTGCGTCGGCGCAATGCGGTGTTGATCTAAATGTTTTATTGTTAAACCATATATTTATATATCTACCTTGGCAACAGCAGACAGGTAGGCATAGTTATATAGAAAATATTACACAGAGTACAAAGGTAAACAAGCATTTAGCTATTACGTACGCCTAATTACTGGAACAGTAATAAAGCTGTCCAATAAACTACAAGAAAATGCGTGTGTAGATACTTCGCAGGTGAATTTACTTTATCTTTTTTTGACTCGCAGTTACTTATAATATTCCACACAAATTGGAAGCTTTCTACAAAAAGAAAAATAAGTCTAGAAGATATTTTTACGGTGTGTTCTGGCAAATGTCCGTGAGATCTAAGTAATTACCTGTACAGTCTTCGACTACCATTCATCAACACTAACCTATAGTAACACGTGGTATATTTATATACGTAATATAATGTTAGGAGCCCAAATAAAAAAATACTGTTACAACACCACCCGATTACCTACCTAAGAATTGTGCATACCGTACTTCATTGCTATTCCGACGACTATTAGTTTCTTTCAGCTATATATTGACATTGTAAGAAAAGAATATCAGAATTTCTTCTCAGGCACATTTTATTTATCTCTGGTATGAATATGCATTTATAATATTGTACCTATCGGTAGGGCCCTTTATAAAGCCGATGTTTATGTTAATGATTAACATAAGCTCGTATTAGCGAACATTTTAACGCATCCAAATAAAAGATGCAACGGCATTTAGTATGGCTTCACCCCGTCGTTTATTTGCATCGGCTTTCATTTACCGCTTTAGGTTGGGAGCTAGGGTAACATATTGCTTTGAGATTGACATGTCGGTAAACTACGTCGTAATTCAGCGTATGTAGGTGCGTCTAAGAAAGATACCAAATGCAAGGTGAACTCGCACTCGCTGAGGGTTCCGTACCAAAAAATCGATTGAGTTCCTTATAGGGAGTCGCCTTGGCCCGTATATATTATTTATTGTCACACGTTAGTTAATGGACTATAATCCTATCAAGTTTTACTTCTGTATGTTTTATACGTTTCTTTGTATAGGTACCCCCTTATTTATAAGTTTCTGTTATTATTTAGTATTATTTGTTCGAATTGCGAATTGCTGAACTATGAAAGTTTCAAGTGGCTACCTATTACGGTTCCTCCCTTTAAAAGTGGGACGGACAAACATCGGAGATTTAGAAACTAGTAGGATCTCGTTTTCTAGTACGTACGCTCAAATAATATACTAATATTTCTGGCCCCCCAACGTGACGAAAAAAGTTGACTCAAAGATGTAATTAGATATATTGGAATAGAACATCGCTCGCAGGACTAGATTTTTTTTAGGGTCAAAATAATGAGAACCTAGGTAGATTAGTAGGTAATAAGATAATAAAACCTTTTCACCACCCTATCACGTGCGATGTCATCGTTTAAGGTACGCGCAAACCAACGCGAACAGCTGCATCAGCGGTGGCGTTTGAGGAGGCTGAATATATTTCATTTTTTAAGTCCAAAAAGTGTATAATTAACACTTTTTATTAGAGTTTATAAATGAAAAGAATTTTAGAGAACTTAACAGTTAGCACAAAAAATACTCAAAAACTAATAAATATAGTTGGGGCCCATTTCTAATTCCAATGGGAATGAAAATGATCTTCATTTATAAATTTGATTTTAATTCCTTTGACAGGCCATTGGATTTCAAAATCCTAAAAGAACGACGCACAATTAGCACTCAGTTAGTTTTTATTTTAGTTATACAGGGTTATTGGTAAAATGCAAACAACCTCTTATAGGTTTGACTTTCTGAGATCATTCTGCAACAAACATTCTGAGATGGAATGTTTGTTAGGGCTAGCCAAAGTCAAACCTAAGAGGTTATTAGCATTTTACCAATAACCCTGTATAATAATAAAATAAAAGAACACAGAGACTCTGCGTCTAATGTTAAGCCCTATGTAGGTACGCCAATCTGGCGGCGGCGGCGCCGATGCGGCGACCGGCTCAGTAATTTATGCGGCTATCTCCGAAGCTGACACACGGCCTGTCTGATGTCCATGTCGGCGAATGGCAGGACGAGGCCCTTATAGTCCGGTATCAAGAGGGTCGATCATAAATAATATTTTGCCTTAGTATCGTTTTTGCTCCAGTATAAAAGTGAATCGTACTCGTATAAGGCAGGGAAAAACTTCATACAGGCACCTAAAGAAGTCTTATAGGATACCTATCTACAAAAATGCCTCTCAGCTATACAGCTCCAGACAAACGTACCGCTATTAACTTCAACAATAATAATATATTATCTAGTTAATATACTTTTTATCAAATTATATGTAGGTACAGTACACATGTATGTTTTATCGAAGGCTGTTAAGGAAAATAAGCAAGCAGCAAATTCGTATAGACTTCCGTTTAATGTTTTAAACATCGAAGTAGATATTATATAGTCTAGGAACCAATATGAGATCTAATAAAACATGGTTTTTTAGTTTAATCTAGTAAGATAACGATATCAGTACTAATCATAAAAATATCCGTGGACAGATTTATTTACTCCCAATTCTATATTTGGTAGTTTTTCTTACACAGGTAAGTAGATACTTGAATTTAAGCATGATTGTTATTTATCCATGTTGTTATTATAGCGTTATGAAATCATCATAATAATAAATGATCATCATAATAAAGTACCTACATCATAATTCACAATGCGTCTAACACAATTTCTCAAACTTTAACCATGTTTACTTGCAACTTTTTCTACAACATAATCCAGCCCCTTATCCAGAAGAAAGGTTTACCGACCTCCGTCAAGGTTGATCACTGAAGTATAAATTCTTGTCGGTAGCCGGAATAACTAACCATTTTTGTTCTGAAAGGTTCACGAAGGCAGAACAGAAAGCTTAATGGAGTTCAGAATGACTAGACGAAGAATAGGTAACTGTTGCCGTCATTTTCTGGGCATGGTAGGACTGGTGATTCTCTCATCTATGATCTAGGTACAACCAGCCCTGATTCACTCCACACTTTAGGTACAAAGCTACAGGTACATCAGCGTATCCGTCTAGACGGGATGATTATACGGTGCGTGTCACGTTAGAAGAGATCAGAGCTATGCGTGGCTATGCGATAGAAAGAGACGCTTTGTAGGTGGATATAAATATTAGGTACTCTGTGCTCTACGAGCTGAAGTCCACTTTATTGCTTCGTAACTAGAGTCCTTTATTGACTGTAATGCCTTTGCGGAGTGATCCTTCTGGACCTTTTTATTCTGTGGTACAACGACTAACAGCCTAATAATATGACTTTTCATAAAGGTCACCAAAGTATATAGACTATATATTAACAGGTAAAGAAAATCCATAACGTATGACTCAGCTTAAATATTTTTAAAGTCTCGATCGTGTCTGGAGACAGTGTTAATTTTAAAATGAATGAATAAAACGAAAAAAAAAACTATTTCATGAACTATTCTGTTTGAATCTAGTTGTTTTAACTAAGTAGGTAACTAATTTACCTACATGCAGAGCTACCCCAACCCAAAAGGCATCAAATTTTAAACGTGCTCGGACGACTTTCGTAATTTCATACAATTTAAATTTTGCACATGGTGTTAGTTTTGTGTTTACAGCTTACCAACATTAAAACAATGAGAAATCGTACAATAATTTATGAGCTAGTGAATAAATAAGTAATAAAACTTATTCTAGGATTAGCCTATAACACCTTCGACCACATTACCACATACCTACCTACCTATGCCAACATCTGGCGTGATTGTGATCAAATTCGAACCTATCAATCAGTAAAAAAAAACTTACTCAAGTCTGTGTTTCTACCAGGTTTCTGAAATGTTGATATCAGACTAGTCATCACAAATGTGGTTTAATTTATATTCAATACAACACCGAACGCCAAAACTCATCTTCAAAGTCAATACGAGCGGGCACATCTGTGACAACAGCTGACAACCAATGCCGTCGTGCTATCTCAGGGGAAATTGAGATGACTTTACTGCAATTCGAGCTGGATCGAACGAAATATTTTGATGTATTAGTCTCAAGAAGGCACACACAAATGTAATTTATACACAAACTATACTCTCCGGGCTGAGAACTGCGGCGTATGATAGATCTTACAACATATTGTCTCTTATTTATTACTAATGGAATTCAAATTATTAAGTCCTATGTTAAGAATATCATTAATACTTTGCAATTATCAATTTTAGGCATTTTTGATAAGGAGACTTGTTTTAAAACTGCATTGGACAAAATACTAGTTTGCAGACCTGCGAAATACTAAATGACGTAGGTACTAGAAAGTTAGCGACTATGATAAATAAATAAGGTAGCTACAAAACTTGGTATAATCTGGCTAACATAAGAACTTAAAAAAATATCTAATTTAGGAATAAATAAGCAAAAAATCGTAATGTAAGAATTGAAAGAAAACGTTTCTATATCCTCCACAAAACTTGTGTAGTAATGTGAATGAGCACGTTTACAAAATTATATCAATATAGCTACATTCTCGATCGGAACGGGAACGTGAAACGGTCAATCATAAAGTTTTGTCACAATGTTGTAATTACTATCTCCAAAACATTATGATGGACCGTGCGACAAACGAAGTGCTTCTGCTATATATATAGAAACTGTTAAGATCATGAACATATTTGCATTTAGCACCAAATGGGCCGTTACTTACCGGTAATTTGTATAACAATGACTTTACGTGTAAGAATAACAAAATCAGGATAATATAGGAAATAAGTTTTTCTCCCCGTCAATATGTCCAAAATGGGTGTCCAGTATGTCCAAAATGGGTGTAGGTTTATTAGAGGCAATTGTGAAATCAGCCAAAATACTCGCGGCGAGCTATTGGCGAATACTTACAAGGGTGCATACCTTTGAGGTACTTGCAATGTTTTTTTGTGTAATTGAGGCATTAATCCAAAGTCAAAGTCATCTATTCCATTAAGTTGCCTACAACGCTCATATGAAGGTCCATATTCTCCATTCTAATGTCACGTTCAGCAAAAAAGTTACATATTTAGAGCAAATGCTAAAAGAACAGGCAGGAACCTCGGGGCCATTCTTTAAAAACGTCTTAACAATGTGGTATAAACTATTATTATACAATTTTTACAAAATATGCATAAATTACATAAGTAGTTGACAGGTAGCTATCAGAGGCACAATTGTCCAAGAATTTTTGTCGTTTGAATAATCATAAACTGTATAGTAGGCATTTTTTTTCACGTGCAACTTGAATTATCCTTCTGTCTTTCTATCTTTAGGATCTCTAAAATTAAAATAGCACACAATTCCCTAAAAAGTTTTATTAGGCTTTGCTAATCTACAAATACAAATAATCTAGAGCATGATACCGTTATTTTATCTTTGTTCCTAGTGTTGTAATCGGGGTTGTAAGTTTTTTTTTAATATTGTTATGATTGCAATAACGCCGGCTATGCGGATTACAAAATTACAAATATACGATAGGAAAAACTTAAGTCATGTGCGGGATTCGAACCCGCGTCCATCCGCCCCTTTAGCCGGGGCATGCTCTAACCAATTGAGCTAACATGACATGACGTCATAACTCGAATCTTTCCTATAGTTCATTAACCATCGTATTGGGATGGAGCGACATCTATAGTACCACTTAGTTGAACTACGATAGGAAAAAAAAAATTTCCTATCGTATATTTGTAATGTTGTAACGGGGTTGTAAGTGTTCAATTAAAATGTACTCAACTTTTTATGAGTAGGTAGGTTATACATATGTATTATAAATATTTTCAAGGATATACAGAATCGGTAGAGTTAAGATATCAATATATTTAAAAATATCAATAAGAGATTCGCTAGGATTTCAAATAAATTGCACCTTTTTGTAATGTAAAGATTATCTCTAGTTCAGTTACAGCTCCCTAGTCTCCCAGATAGATCATTTACACACATATGAGGATTCCACTGTAAAGTTAATTCTATTTTGATAACCAGGAAGATTGTCGCATTGTCAATAGAATGCTTCTCCAATCTGAATATTTAGTTTAACTTAAGCAATATTTGGTAAAGAAAACTATAAACATTTCGTCTTTCTAGAATTTAAAAGAAGACTATTATCTATGAACCTAACCTAAAAATAGATAATACATTATTTACTTTAACTAGTTCACTATCTTTTCTTATTATTTATAAAATCAGAGCGTTTTGTCTGCTTAACTGATTTTTTAATCAGTTAAAAAGACAAATAAAAGGTCGTAAGCTCCCAAGTGTAGCGCGCATTTATAAATTGAACTTTATATAATTCATGTTTTGTTTTATTTTCAGAATTTTGATTGATTAGATGTTTGAAGCGCTCGTAGCGAAGTTTGCTTAGCTGTTCTTAACCGATCAGCAAAGTTAAGCAACGTCCGCCACGGTCATGAGTTGGATGGGTGACCGCTAATGACATTATGCGCTTCCGTGCTTCGGAAGGCACGTTAAGCCTTCGGTCCCGGTTGTTGTCTTATATCATGGTGAGCACCACGTTACAGCATGGTGGTAGGGCATTTTGCGAATGTCCGCCTGGCTAGCTACCACCCTCAAGTAGGAAATCTGTCGCCAACACCTAACGGTGTGTTCCGGCAGCTGTCCTTGTGAGCCAGTAATTCGAGGTTAGCCTGAACAACATCTTCGACCACATCATCACTTACTATCAGAGGAGATAGTGGCCAAAGGCAAACCAATCAAGCATAAAAAAATACAAGCTCCTAAATTATCTGAGTTTGTAATATAGCCTTAACATCGCCGCGCCAGTTCAAGCTCTACAGCGAAAACTAGGTACCTACTTACATATTTTACTGCAAAACGAAGCACAAAAAAAATCCTATAGTGGTTACAGTTCGGCAGCATTACTGCGCTTAGTGAATCCCAAATAAAGCCTATACATTTCATGACTCTTCGCAATTTCACGATGCATGTACGCTTTGCCAAAATCTCACCAGCTGAATTATCCAACAAGCGAGCGTGTCGCGAACCGCAAGAGAAGGGCATGAGCCTAAACATTCTTATGAAACATAAATCAGCCTTCACGGAGCGGAGGTAAAATTATTCAGGGCACCGTCTGCTTTAAGTGTTCCTTCGTGAAATTTTAGAGCTTTCACGCAAAAAGAAGTAGGTACGTACACTACAGTTGAGAAATTATAAAACGCCACACTGTTTAGTATTAAATTTAAAATTCATGCTCTGAATTAAATTAGTTCATGACACATTGGTATTTATATACTCGTATATAAGTTAAAATAAAATGGTACTGCCTCACTAGACATTCTGTACAATTGAAGGAGTTATTTCATGACAAAGATACAAAATGACAATACAAAATAGTACCTACACATTCTATGAAATCACAAATATAAGATAGGCAATTTCTTACAAATTCGTAGCCTGACTGATTAGCAATTACAAAACTATTATCCGATATTGCAAAACTACAAAATCGTAGATATTTACTTAAAATATAAACGGATAAAGTTATCCGCAACTCTGGTATTTATTGAGGAAATAACGGCAAATGGACGGCCCGGAGCCCGCCCGGCCCGCGCCGTTCGTTCCGATTCATAAATAAAACTTTGCAAAACTCGCTAACCCATATGTATTTTGCGTGTTACCAAACAACAAACCGCCGAATTGTCAAAACTTTCTATTTATCGAGGAACCCCAAAAAGTCGGTCAACTCCTTAAATATTTAAAGAGGAGCAAGATGGCCGCCCAACGCTCGCGAAACGCCTCAGCAATTAGTGTTTTTGTTAGAATTTTAGGGACTTGCGGTTACGACAGCGTGCCAGTACCCATATCTACTTGTGAACTTAGAATAAACTACTTAGGAAGGTATAGGTTACTCACTTTATGCATTATAGTAAATACTTCATATTCAATGCAAGACTATCTTTGGTTTAAGAATAATCACAGCCATAGCTAAAAAATTAAAGTTGTTCATTCTAACGAACTTTAGTAAAAGACATTAGTCATTATGGCAGACTCTTTACATCTACCAAGGTATTCATTTATTTAAATAATTATAGCTTGTTTTTCACTGTTTATAATTTACTTACGTATACTAACCTTATTTAGACACTGTTTTATTTCAATTATAGAAGTGATCTTAATAGCTACATGTCCTCAAAAGTTGAAGCAATGTTAACCGAGCGGTAATAGCTACGGACTGTCGTATCGTAGGCCCATGGTTCGATCCTCACCACCAGCTTGAGCTTCACCGCATGGTGAAAAGGCGTTTTGCGAATATCGCATGGCTAGCTGCCACCCTCTTCACATTCTGTTAGGTGCTTGGCAAAATCTGTCGCCAAGCACCTAACAGTGTGTTCCGGCAGCAGTCCTTGAGATTCAGTAAAATTACAAGCACATGAGACTTAACAACTGTATGTCTCAGGGTGACGGGTGCAGTGCAGTTTATCACTTATACACATAATCACTCAAGGGTAATAGCTTCCGTCGCGTTGGACACTTTCCTGTGTTTCCTTTGGCTTTCCTCTACATTGTTTATAGAATGTTTGGATGAGCAATTAATACATCTTGCCAATGGTAAAACTGACAGATTAATAAACAGTCTTGAAATTATCATAACACACTGTTGTTTCGATTCTGAACCCTTTTGGTATTTTAGCATGAACAGTATCGATTAAGTGAATGACCTTTCACGTTTTCACTAGAAAGGAGAACCACGATCTACGACACTAGAGCACGAAAGATAAGGGCACGCTAAAAATACCGACAGAAAAAGGTCTATTCTTTGTTTGTTCATTGTCCTCTCAAGGTTAGTTGTAGGGTAACATGACATGACCTGGTAACTGATATCGGGCATGATATGCGCAGACAACATTGCAATGTTACGCTTGTTATCTACTCAGTTTCGTTGGAATTTCTCTTGGAGTTCAACTGTACCACAATTATATCATTAGCAAACAACTGAGTTTTATGAGGGCACGCGTTTATTTTAAAACCTGATTCTAGGTGTTGTCATCTAGTATTAAGTAGATTAACTACGATGCATTTGAGTATTGAGTTTAGTTCTGTTGCAGCGATGTTAATTCTTTGGTTTTCTAACAGATGGTAGTACAATAATATTCTACCTAATGAATACAAAATTGATATTTTTTTTATGGTTATATAATTATATATTTTTGACAGATAACACTATATAAATGTGGAATTAAATTACTAGGTTAAAGCACAGCTCTATTGGCGCGGTAGTTTTTCAGTAAAGTGTGCCACAAAATGTACAAGTAATGGGATAGTGATATGAAAACATGACTGGTATGTCAATTTATTCAGTAGCCAGTCAAATTCCGGATCCAAGGGATTTTACCTATAGGTATCTATAGTATAGGATAGCTGCCACTATGCAGTGCCGCACAGAACTGAAATGTTCTGGACGGTTTGCGTACCACTACCATAACAAGTATATATACAAATACAAATAATTATGTATATAAAAGATCAAATGTAGTACACGTAGGATGCGCTTTAACTTGTAATTAAATTAAATAAGAAATTAATAAATAGTTCAATGGGAGGATATAAAATTTTCAACACTTTATGGGTTATTAAGGGTTACCAAGATACAGGCTACGCCTAGTTTGGAACCCATTGTCTAACATACATGTACTATTGAAATACGTATATATTATGTTTATTAGAATAAGATTAGAAACTAGGTATATTGTAATTATGTATGTATTTGTTAACACTGTTTTGAAGAATAATAAACAATAAACAATGATTGATGGTTATTGGAATCACGCAAGTATCTACATATTTACTTTGGAGTGTTCAGATGTGCTATGATTTATTATGTTTATTATGATGATAAGCTTCGAGCAACTAACTCAAGCTCGATGGGCTGACACAACTGTCTGTCTGAGAACTGGTGAGGCAAGAGATACTCACTGATGCGTGGTGACGTTGAAGAAGAGATGCGAGTATTGCGGCGCGGAGTCCTCAGGGCCGTGCGGCGCGGGGAAGGACATCACCAGCAAAACTGGTTTCCTGGAGAAGCGTCGCTTGGACGCGCGTAGAAACGCGATGGAATCGTTCGCTATTAGATCCGGGTAGTAATCCTGTAATGATAGTTTATGAATTATTGATTAGTGAAACGATTTGCCAAACCTTAAACTACTGACAGTGCACCTCCGTGGGGTGCCGGGTTAGAATTGCACCTCCCCATATCATCCCGTAGGTGTCGTAGGAGGCGACTAAGGGAAAAATACTGGAAGGTGAGGAGCAGCGCCTTCTAAAGAACTGCCATCTTACATTGCGATCCCCAAGCCGCCTGCCAAGCGTGGGGATTATGGCAAATACCCCCTTAATAGGGGAGGACGTGTTCAGCAGTGGACGATCCGGCTGATACAGTACAAGCTACTGATCGTTCCTCCAACGTGGTTCTTCCAGAACTCGTTAATGTTTTGCAAGAAAAGATCGCCTTCGCCACCCGAGATATTATAATTGTTTTTAACTCATGTGCCTGTAATGCTCCCTTTCAATTAGCCCAGAACAACTGTGGAATAGGTAATATCATGTATGTAATTTTGTTTTCTTATATGTTATAGGCAAACCTTTGCCCACTATCTCACGTGATGGTAATTGATGATGTGGTCGAAGATGTTGTTCAAGCTAACCTAGAGTTGCTGGCTTTCAAGGACTGCCGCCAGAACATCGTTAGGTGCTAAGTGACAGATTTTTTTACATGAGGGTGGTATTTAGCCAGGCATGCATTCGCAAAATTCCCTACCACCGTGCTATTATAACTGCCATCGTAAGAAAACAACCGGGACCGAAGGCTTAACGTGATCTCCGAAGCACTGAAGGGCTCAGTAGTAATGCCATTAGCGGTCACCCATCCAACTCATAACCGCAGCGGACGTTGCTTAACTTAGCTGATCAGTTATGGACGCGCGGCTAAACAAACTATGCTACGATTCTTCAGCGAGCAAGACTCACATAGGATCGGATATTGAGATACAAAATAAAATTTAGATCAGCAGGGCCATGCTCTACCAATTGAGCTGAATGTATTGATTAATAACAGTTCAAATTAGTCCTTTCGTATCGTCACACCTACGGAGCAAAATACGTTTTGGCGGGAAATTAAAAAACATTTTTAGTTTTGGTAGCTAGGTTTGGTAACTCTATTGTACAAGCTCGTGGAATCTTGCAAAAAATATGGAATATTGATGAACCCAAAAACGCTGAAAATTGCGAAAAATCCCTTTTATTCGTATTTTGCATATGTAATTATAAAAAGGAAGGTATTCCCCTATTTACAGGGTGGCGCAATAGAACGTGCATATTGCGTCATCTTTTTTCGCGGGGTAAACAGTGCGCGGGCGGGGGGAGCCTAGCGTGGTTGGATAGTGGCACTCGTGGAGTTTTAGTAACCATGAGTCACTTCGACGGGAAGCGTCGCGCTTTTTGTGTTCGCACGTTTTACGAGAACGGTCGTTCATACATCTCTACAAGGCGAATGTATTGTTCTGAATATGGATTAACACACATTAATGAAGCTCCGAGTGCAAATTTAATTAAAATATGGATAAAGCGTTTTGAAGAGACCGGTTCCACGTTTAAACCACCAGCCAAAGGTCGTCCAAGAACGTCTAGGACCACAGACATTATTGAGAGGGTGAAGGAGTCAGTAGGAAAAAATCCGCAAGTGTCTACTCGGAAGCGATCGGCGGCTTTAAACTTGTCGCGACGAAGTTTACAGCGAATTTTGAAGTTGGATCTTAAACTGCATCCTTATAAGCTCCAGTTAACACAGGAATTAAAAGAGGCCGACTTCGGAGCAAGGTTGGCATTTGCTGAAGAAATGCTTAGTCGATTTTCCATTTTTGACAACATCCTTTTTTCCGACGAGGCTCATTTTCATTTAAATGGGTTCGTAAACCGACAAAAGTCGCTATTGGAACGACGAGAATCCAAAAATGAAACATCAAAAACCACTGCATAGTCCGAAAGTAACGGTATGGGCAGCAATCTCAAGCAAAGGAATTATTGGCCCTTTCTTCTTTGAAGATTCACGAGGACGAAACATCACCGTTAACACCGACCGCTATGTTGCGATGTTAGAGGGATATTTGACTCCAGAACTTGCGAGATCGAGAATAGCCAATACGAGGACTTGGTTCCAACAAGACGGAGCGACCTGTCACACATCAAATGACTCTATGGCGGTTGTGAGACAGATGTTTCCTGCAAGACTAATTTCCAAAAGAGGTGATATCCCTTGGCCCCCACGTAGCCCACGTAAGTTTTGAAACATGAAAGAAAGTGATAGGAGCTTAGATATACTCTTTCCTAAAATTTTAATGACAAAAAGATATTGAATTGCCTGATTTTTGGAGGAGTAAACAGGGAGGGGGATACAAAACAGAGAGCCAGTACTTCTAGGTTAGCCTGAACAACATCTTCGACCACATCATCACTTACCATCAGGTGAGATAGTGGTCAAAGGCTAACCTATCAGGTATAAAGTTTAGTAACATCCGAGATCTTGGAATTGTTTTGGACAGTCAGCTTGATTTTCGAGAGCATATTACTTGTATTTGCAAAGACGCAAGCAAGATATTAGGATTTGTGATGAGAACAGCCTCGCAATTCCAAGACATTAGGGTTGCAATCACACTTTACAACGCATTCGTTCGCAGCAAGTTAGAGTTTGGATCATTAGTCTGGGATCCGAAAGAGGCTAAGTATACTTTGATGATAGAGAGGATACAGAGAAAATTCGCTAGGTACGTGTACAAACGTATGTACGGATACTACCCCTACCTGTATCCTTCTTTGTTCGTTTCTGGAATGATCGGAGTAGATACGTTGGAGTACAGGCGTAAATTTTTACTAATTGTTCATTATTGCCAATTACTACGCAATAATGTCAATAACTCAGACGTGTTAGCCATTCTTGGCTTATACGTTCCCAACAATTACCTTCGCGTTGGTAGCCGTCGCCGGCATCAGCTGTTCACGTGTCCAGCTACACGAACTCACTACGCCGGTAACGCGCCAACTCATAGAGTTGTGACTTTTTTTAATGATTTTGCGCACGAGTTCCAAGAAGTTGATATCATTGTAGATAATTTGAAAAATATTGTTAGTAGCCTTAGAGTGTATTTAAATCTGATACTTCCTGACAATACTGTTCCTGACATTTAGATGTCACGAACAGTACATGAACATATGTGTCAACTTTTTATTTGTTATTGTTTAAGATAGTTAGCGTGTTGGTTTTTACTGTAAGCTTACTATTGTAAATTGAATGAATAAATAAATAAATAAATAATAAAAAAAAAACACCATTTACGAGAATTTTCTGCCTAATTGCTTGCATCATCCCTTTTAAATCTCTTCATTTCAATATGTAAATAATATTCTCCGAAAAAGGAAGTGAACTTACGTATCCATCTTTCGGCGAAAGAGTTGTTAATTATATTTTCGTTTAGGTACAAAAAGTTACCCGGCCTGGTTAAAGAAACCGAAAATTTATGAAATATCAAATATCCCGCCAAATACATCAGCGATAAATTGACGAACCATAATGATAAACCCAAACAATCCTACTAGTATAATATACGCATACAAAATTTTGTCGGAAAGAAAATCTGAACCCCCGTCTCTGGGGCCTCGGCATACTCTGCGATATTGAATCATAGTTCAAATTGGTATTTCGTTTCTTTTATTAAATCGTCGTAGTAAGCCGATGCGGATGTAGGACCTCTATAATAGACAATCTGAGCTTACCTATATATTTTTAAGGTATTAAGTATAATGACCACTATAAAATGCTTTCATACCCTTAGTTCTTTTACTTCAAATTGTATTCGAACACCAAATGTAGTAAACGATCACCAAATGTAGTAAATGATCACAAAATCTCAAAGCATAGTATTTAGGTGCGACGACGAGCGAAGCGAGCGTACCGCGGCAGCAGCTGGCGATGCGCAAGAAAAATTGTAACAAAATACAATATTGGTGATAATTTACTGCTTTTGGTGATCATTTACTACTTTTGGGTTAACAATGATTTATTTGGAGTCATTTCGCTTAAAGAGGATAGCGAGATACATTAAAATTTTGGTGATCATTTACTATTTTTGTATGTGATATGATAATATATCTGTTGGTAAGTTAAACATAAGCCTTTTTAAAAAAAAAAGTATTGTCGTAGTGAAGTGACGAGACGGGCAAGTCGCCCGCCTGATGGCAAGCGTCACGCCTGTCCGTTACAGTTTCAGTAACACCTCTATCTGCATGACACTGCACTGCGCTCGTATCTCCGAGAATTTAGTTCTTATGTTTCATTTGTCTAGTCATTTCACTTGCTACAGTGCCCTTCACGCCTAAACATAGTGTTTCGATGCTAAATATCTGACACTGTTGTGGTACCCGCCAAGACAGACTCCTGCTGAAAAACCTACCACTTGGTTATGATGACGCATCCCTACAATTCTGATATCGTAACAAAGAATTAGCCTACAGCATCTGAATCTCAGAGAATTCGTATGTCACATAGGTACCTAATTCTTAGGAATAAATAAAAAGCCCTTCATAATTTGAAGAATCTTAAACTCGCCCATGGCTTCAAGGCTTGAATAGTAACCTAAATCATGCACGTTTTTTAAGGATCTATACTATCCTACATTACGAATCAACTTCGGTATTCGTACCTTGTGATAATCTTCACCGTGCTTGATCTTCTTCCCATTCATGTTGATGCTGTAGTTGTAATACTTGGAGTTCATGATCAGACCGCCCCATTCACGCCAACCAGGTGGGATGTACGAGCCGTTGTACTTGTTCAAATATTTCCCGAAGTAGCCTGCCAACAAACAAAAAAAAAAGACATACACCAAACTTTTGTAGGCACTTTATTATAGTAGCATTTTGGCCGAAACCCTCGGCGTCTTCTGCGTCACTATATGCGCATCATTAATGACAGAATTTACTGAAATATAACATAGTATTACTAGGGTGTGACAATATACAGGGAGTGGTTGAGTGTCAATTTCTTGGACTACTCAAGTAGAAAATTTGTCGCCAAGCACCTAACGGTGTGTTACCGGCAGCCGTTCTTGAGAGCTTAGTAAAATCACAGGCACATAACACTTACTAACTATGTGTCAGGTTGAAACAACCGAACGAAATGGATCTGTTATAGGCAGAGGTTAGTCCGCTTAGGGAACTGGTGGTCCTCGTGCTTGTTGCGTCACAATAACATTAAAAAAACTAATTAACCCCAGATCTCATTTGGAAATCTAAACATTCATAAAGTCTTCCTGAACTGAGTAATCAGTTTGAAGAATTGTATTAAAACAACATTTTCTAAAACACCTTCAGATATGATGGCACCAATTCGCTAGTAGTAGCGCCTGAAAAAGCTGAAAAGAGCGAGCGTCCCGAATGAAAAGCTCGCCGCTTCATGTAGCGAGAGGTCATTGTTCGCCAGACAATAGTTCTCAAATTTTAATTTCGGTGGCATTAATACAGATGTAGGGTGGGTTTTAATTTTCATCGAGCCGAATAGAAGACTGATGAACGGAGGTTGATTACTTCTGCCTTTTGATGTTTTTGCTTGCGTTTATTAGGTGGTATAATGAAGTGTTCATTTGTAGGCGATTATTTTTACTTTGGTTCGGACGAACAGTGAAATGTTTAACTCATTATCATGTTATGATGAGAACCTAACTGTTGTAGTTAATCTCCAGCCTATAGCGGTAATAGCTGTGGACTGCCTTGCCTTGATAGGTCCATGTTTAGATCCCGACCGCCGGCTTGAGCTTCACTGGATAGTGGAAGGGCATTTTGCGAATGCTCGCCTGGCTAGCTACCACCATCAAGTAGAATGTCTGGCCCCAAGCACTTAACGGGTGTTCTGGCAGCTGTCCTTGAGAGCTAGTAATTCTAGGTTAAGCCTGTTAACACCTTCGACCACATCATCTCCTACCATCAGGTGAGAGTGTGTTCCGGGCTTCCGGCAGCAGTCCTTGAGTGCCAGAAAAATTACAGGCACATAATACTTAACAAACGTTTGTCTCAGTATGACGGACGGAGTGCAATTAGGTTGGACGAAATGCATCTATTAAAGGCAGAGGTTAGTCCGCTTAACATCAGGCCTCGTGCTTGTTTCGTCACAATTACATAAAAATAAACGTAGTCAGTTTATCCCATATCCTAGCTTTTTTTAATTCACGGCCTGAATCTGGTCCGTTTCACTGCTTTTTCTTAAAGCCCTTTGTATCTACCTATAAATAGGTACATAGAACCCTTCACTACGTATAGGCATGGGTGTCTTCGTAAATATAGAAGAAGCCTCATCTTCACCAAGCTTCTATCTGGTCAATAATTTATTGTATCAACCGGATTGTCCACTGCTGAAAACAGCCTCCCCCATTAAGGGGGATTTGCCACAATCCCCACGCTTGGCAGGCATCTTGGGTATCGCAGTCTAAGATATCAGTTCCTCTGAAGGCACTGGTTCCCAGCTTCCGGTATTTTACCTTTATTCGCCTCTTACGACACCCACAGTAGCTATGGGCGGGTGACATTCTAGCCCGGCATCCCATGGCAGCAATAATCTACATTCAATATTTTATCCAGCAGTGTCTAGGTAACATTTCGTTTAAATTCCAGCCAGAATATAGTGCAAAGACTTCACTCTTATACGAGATGTTGATTAAATACTTTTGACTTCTACGAATACGTGCCAAGGAACGAGGAAGTCTGTTCGGGACGAGATACGAAGCTGAGATAGCAACTTTTGCAGAACTTAGCGGGTTATTTAAACGTGAAGTAGAGTTTCTACTTTTTCATTTCATTAAATAGATCGACATTATAGTGAGCTTTACCACAATTTGAGACTGAGTTGTAGTTTAAATTGAGTTTTTTTTTTAATGTTATTGTGACCGGAATAAGCCCGAGACCCACCTGATGTTAAGTGGACTAACCTCTGCCTATAACAGACACATTTCGTCAACGAAAAATTGCACTGTGCCTGTCACACTGAGACGTCCAGTTGTTAGGTCTCATTATAGCCTATAATTTTTCTGGCTCTCAAGGACTGCTGCCGGAACACACTGTAAGGTGCTTGGCGACAGATTTTCTACTTGAGGGTGGTCGCTAGCCAGGCGGGCATTCACAAAATGCCCTTCCACCATGCGGTGAAGCTCAAGCCCGCGGCGGGATCGAACCATGGACCTGCTGCACGGCAGTCCATAGCCAATGCCACTGAGCCATTTATTGTGTGTTAGAAACTGTCCTACGAATATGTATATATATACGTAATTTGTTAGATTTTTAAGTGACATGACATTTTTATTCCCATTACGCACACACGTTAGTGAAAACTGGAATTCATTGTATTCCCACCAAAAAATAACTCAGTCTAGCCAAACAAATATACCTAGAAACCG
Organism: Plagodis pulveraria; assembly: GCA_963890685.1. NCBI lineage: Eukaryota > Metazoa > Arthropoda > Insecta > Lepidoptera > Geometridae > Plagodis > Plagodis pulveraria. Next base: position 13,172,275 of record OY982950.1, read on the forward strand.
TTTCCATAAATTTAGATACTGAACTAGATTGAGTTGAGATAAACATTTTAGCAAAATCTAAATTTCCAAGAAACTTTGTACAATTGTACAAACATCTGGAATGGGTTTCCAGAAATAGATTAGGTTACTGCGAAGTGATAGGATACCTACTTGTGCTAGATGGAAGAAATGTAGGTAGGTACCTCGGAGCAGCCTACTTAACTATTGTATCGGTCGGTATGCAATATTTATTAGGAACGCTGTATAAATAAAAACAAATATGTACGTACCTTTTGTGTCATAAAATATGTCAAGTATACTATAATACTTGACATATTTTCTTCAATCAATTTCTCAACTTGTTATATTTTTCTTTTAATATATAAAAATCACCTAATTATTTTAAAATCTCTCTGTTATCTAACCAAAAAGTACGATTTCATATATATGTTTAAAAAATATATTTTGTCTACACTATACCAAGAAAAAGTAAACAAGAAATAATAACAAAATACATATATTGTTGTTAATGTTAACGAAAAGACCCCTCTTTTTGTTAACATTAACAACAATACATTTTTAACCTGGAAAAGGTTACCTCTTTTGTTTTTCCAACAAAAACAGGCTATCACTTCAAACTTACGAATAAATTACATATTTATTCGTAGCTTCAAATAATATAATGTGGAAGCATCCATGTTACACAAACTATTTAAAATATAATATATAGTACAGGATAAAGTTCATACCTGCTGCTGAATTTTATTCCGAGTTGGACACACCTCTGTGTCATTGAATTCCAATACAAATAATATTTAATGTCATATAAATGTACCTACGAGTACAACTAGCTATACCATTTTGTGAATAAATTTCAGCAGTCATTCAGCGACCATTTTATAGCATATTGCAAGTTTTATTAGCGGAGTCTATTATTGCTTAAGTCTAAGTAGGTGCTTATTAAATTTAACTATGCCTACGAATATTTTATTAGTGTCTTATAAAGGGAATATTTCTTAATTTAATTACTTTTTAGAAATCGTACATTTCTCCAACCACTAATATATATAAACATCATGTATTTACCTAATTCAAACAGTATGTAAATAGCGTTTTAAGTTTTTTATTAGTTTTTAGGTTTCCGCGCCCAAGGGGCGAAAAGTGACAATTGATGTGACACTTTCTGGCTGTCTGTACCTCTATGTGAATGGTCTCTAGGTCCTAAACTGTTACAAACCTGAGTATGGGCTTTTTATTTTTTCATACCTACATGAAAAGGTAACCCAAAATAATATTTATTAGGTTTCCGTACCCAATTAGCAAAACGAAGGATATAAATGACACTCCGCCGCCTGTCTGTCATCAGTGTCATCACATCTTACACCAAAATAGTAGTTTACCAAGGGAGCAAACAACAATTTTAAAGGCAAAAGTTTTTCTTCGAATCCTGAGCGAAACGAAAGATTCTATAGATTGTTTTAATCCTCCCTCGCTACGCTCGTGATTCAAAGTAGAATCCTGAATGCAGCGTAAGATTTAAAGTTACTTGAGCTTAACATAGTTGTTGGCTCCCGAGGTGGACACTCTACTTTTTATCACCCTCTATGAGAAAATAATTAGGTGTAACTTATGAATAAGAATAGTACGTATATTTATTTAGACAAAACATAGCATTGAAATAGTAAGAGGCTAATGCTTATATTTGAACAATTACGGAAGCGCATCGTAACAATTTTACCACTACCATCAGTTACAGTTGTCGATTTATTTACAGCTTCAGAATTAGAAATAGTCTCAGAAAAGTCGTCTCAGGATGTAGTTTTTGAGAAACTATATTATTTTTTAGGTTATAATAAATAATGTATAAATATATTTAATTAAAAGAAAAAAACTAAAAAACAAAAAAAAACAGCCTGCACCTTGTTCATAGAATGTTAGTGTTTGATCTCTATGGTGATTGGAACTTTTAGTATAAATATACTAAATTCGAATCACTTTTTGTCCTTCAAGGATTAAAAAGCTATTTTAGTCCCTGTTTACGAGGAATAAACTAGCTCTTTTCTAATAGATGTGATAAAAAAAATATTTTTTACTTCTAGCTAGGCGGAGTAGCATATTCACATACTTAGAGCTTATTGGGTGGAGTACGTACTGATATGTATTTTTTATCCCTGAAATGAAATAAATGAGGCATAAAGTTTTATTAATTTTTTTAATTTGAGGTTTATTTTTCTTACCTTACGGGGCTTACTGTAAACTAAACTTGACTAAGTAACGAGCCTATATCATCTATCTAAAAACGACAACTACCTATCAACAATCTACGTAACAACTACATACTGAAAACACCTATTTAAAGTGTAGCTATCAATCAGTGTTCAAAATCAGTGAATATTTTGGTTGTTACATATTATTGTTGTGATGCGGAAACGTATCAGAGCTGTGTCCTACTCGCACTTAGCTAGTTTAATACTCTATTATTTTTTATCATATTCTATTGCTCATTGAGTACTTAAAAAAATAATGTGTACCTATATTTTATCTACAAACATATTAAAACGGAGTCGGCCAATTTTAAACCATTGTAACGGGGTCTTTCGCAATAAAATAATTAGAAATACCTACTGAATTTTGGTATATTATGTAGGTTACGAGCGATATCCTCTATTTTACCAAAACGAGGCACAATTCGCACTTAGCCGGTATTTTATTCTACTCTTGGATATGTAGGGCTAAACTACCTAATCGCTAATTACCTTAATCCCTCACTACCTCCCCAAGTACATCATAGCGAAGAAGTAATATAATGTGTCTCCTGTACATGAAGTTTCCAAAAAAACATCATCCTCTAAAAACCTCCAAAAACAAAACCGGCTTTCACAAAACTCATAAAATTTAATGGATTATTAACTGCACATTATTAAGCGAAGTACACAATATCTTATCTTCATATGGGCGAGTGCTAAGCTGTTGTTATCGACGTAATGTGCGGTCGCTGTTCGACGCATCATTGAGCAATTGAAGGAGATAATTTTGTGTGCATCTGCCTTGGCACTGACGATAATGTATTTGGCTATAAACTAAGTGCAGGCAATATGCGCATAGCCTTATAATTATGTGTCACATTCATATACAACTCTATTTATTGTCTAGTCTTATGTTCAATTAAATTGTGAAAAATGGTTTTAGATAGAAGGCAGTTCTATTCAAATTCGACGTGTAGAATAAACCTACTTCTAGAACTTAGTTACTATTGGCGACAGAATCTCCTTTTTTTATTTATGTTTTACAACTGGCCGTTTCACCAATTTAAATTTAGAACGTAGTTTTGTATAACTGCCATTTTGTTTTCAATATTATTTTCCTGAAATGTACTAATATACTGGTGTTTTTATCTTGTACTTTACCTAGTTCCTTGATGGGTAATATGGATAAGTAGAAGAAGTGACGAAGTGTACTCTTTATATTCTTAGTACTGAACTATAAAGAGAATCATCCACTGCTTTACCTACAAAAGCAACTAGAAAAATAATAAAAACACCAATAAATTGGTACATTTCACAAAAATATATTCCAGACTGACTTAATATCAAAAACAAAATCACAGTTAGTAAACAAAACTAAATGTTCACCATTAAAAATCATTCTACTACCTAAAGATGAGTGCGAGAGCACTTCAATGCGTGCGCTTCACCATGCACACAATTAAGATGGTGTTCCATTCTGGCAGCGATCCTTGAAATTTTCAATCCCTATTCTAAGCCGGGAGACAGCGGCCGGAACACACTTGTGTTTGGCGACATATTTTCTACGTGATAGTGGTAGCCTGTCAGCCAGGTGAGCATTTGCAAAACGCTCTACTATCTTGCGATAAATATACCTACCACTGATCTAAATAGAAAATGCCACCAGCAGTCACCTATCCAAGTAATTGACCGTATCGAACGATCTGAGCGCTTCAAGCTACTAGTCATACAAGTACATAGCTACTCTATGATGTGTTGGATGTTACTTCCTTAAGGATGAACTGGCCGGCCCGTTCTCCATACAAACGTGGTAGGGTGATTACTCCCTTATTTGAGGATTTAAGTCCAAAACAAAGCATAATACCGATTGATCTCGTCATTATCTAGGCTTGTATGATGCCGAAATTTTAATAAACTTGAGAGTTATTAGCCTCGAAACATTTTCATATAAAGTTTTCGAAGATCATAACTTTCAACTTAATTATCTTTTTAAAATTTCGGCACCATACAAGCCTAGGTAATGACGAGATCAATCGGTATTATGCTTTGTTTTGGACCTAAATCCTCAAATAAGAGAGTGATCACCTAACGGCGTTTGTATGGAGAAGCGGCCGGCCAGTTCAACCTTAAGATGTGTAGTAGGTAAACTGAGGAGTGTAGGGTTTAACAATCCAGTAAATTTTTTGAAGCGCTTCATGTCTATACTGACGTCGTTCTTAACCAATCAACACTACGATCATATCTTGAATCATCCCGGTTATTGTCTTAGGATAGCCGAATTGCGCATGCCTTTCTAACTATCCTACCATCCTCTAGTAGAAAATCTGTCGCCAAGCACCTACTGGTATGCAGCTATGTCATTGAGAGCCAGTAACCCTTTCTACGTTAATCCGTGCGTATCATGGATAATATTAGCAATTTAATTTCATTCTTAAATGACTGAATTTGGTTACGTGATACTAATTACACCGGTCGAAGGTGTAATTAGTATCACGTAACCAAATCAACACTTACCATCAGGTGAGATTGTGGTCAAAACCTATCAGCAGTGAAAGACATGTGTATAACCTAATGAACACATCTTATAGAACTTTGGAAATAAGATTGCATCCAACCGTTTGTATTTGGATTTCTTCAAATGTAGCATATAGTAATCTTGTTTGTAAAATGATCTAAGGTGCCTCATGTAGCCTGTACCTTTGAAGTAATGATAGCCGGGCGGTTATAGCTGTGGACTACGGTGCGGCATTTTGCGAATTCTCGCCTGGCTAGCTACCACGCTCAAGTAACCACCCGCAAAGCACCTAACAATGAGTTCCGGCAGCAGTCCTTGAGAGCCAGTAAAATTACAGGCACATGAGACTCAACAACTGTATGTCTCAGGTGACGGGCGCAAAGCAGTTCTTAACTTGTGATGATATATATCTGTTATAGGCAGAGGTTACCGCTTAACATCAGGTGGCCCTCGTGATTGTTCCGTCACAGTACTATAAAAAAATGCCATACCGCCAATTCCGAGCGACTTAAAGTGAAAATAAAGTGTCAGAATTTACTGAGTTCTTTTTTGATGAAAATGAAACCATTCAACACAGTAAAAAGACAAAACTAATTCGGGCAGCAACATCCGTTGTAACCAACACCGTGTCATATCCCTGTCACTAGAGACGAGACTTTGTGACCGCAGTCAAGCCCTATGCCCTATTTACCATGTCCCGGTATACGAGGAATTTCATTTGTCGTCGTCCGTCTGAATCCTCTTTACTACATGACAGGAGCACGGGTTGACATGCTTCTAGAGTAATTACGTTAGCTTATCGTCAACGACGTGGTAGGACTGCTAAAATCCTAGAAATAGGGTCAGAATAGTCATAAAGTTTGTTTATTTATATGTAAATGAATTTTCAATGGCTTTTAAGTGGAGTTTTTACAGTAGCGTAGGTAATGTAGACAGTGACATAGGTACATCATATCTGTATATGTAAAATACAAAGTTCTGACAGACTGAGACACCAAAACACAGTCTAAACCGCTGGTCTTAGAGACGTGGAATTTGGAGGGTGTATTCGTTGTGAAGTGTAGATACATTTATAAAGTGTTGAGTAGGAAAGGGTTTTTAGAAATTTAACTAAGAGGGTGAATAGCGATTGAATTTTCTGCCCGCATCGCCACAGATTAGCGTGATATGAAAACAGAAAAGCTTTTGATTTTAAAAGCGGGATATTTAAAATTATATTCTCTTTGTCATATGAATACATTTGGGCAGAAAAATACTAATCATATGAAAACGGAAAACACAAAAACATGGCCTATAACAGACTGAATTGTGCTAGATCTATACAACCTCAAAAATACATAACTGAATTATGTTGAAACTATATAGAGTATTCCTATCTTATTTTACATTAAATCGTTGTCAATTGTTAAAGTGATTAATTTCTTAGAAATTTAGTATCGTGGTAGGGCTTTGGTCAATGCTTGCCTGGCCCGGCTAGCTGCCGCATACCGCCTTCAATCGGGAATCTGTTTCAATGGTTTATTTGGGCACCTGAAGCTGAAGGTTGGTGTGGAGAACCAATTTAGACTGATAAGATCTTTGAACACATGTTTACAAATAGTAAAAAGGGGCCAAAGGCTAGCCTGTCCAAATATAGATATCGAAGTTTCATGTCGTTGGTCAAGTACCATAAAATGTCGTTTTGCAACCTTGGACCTAGAGTTCAAATCCCGGGAAGGACAAAGACAGAAAGAAATTTGCACGGTGGGCTACCTGGCCGCCTATTAGGTACATGGGACTAAAACACATCTGGTGAAACGTCTCTTCCTATTTCTTCGGAGCTTAGAGCAACATGGACATCCGCTGTGCTGCTATAAGCTTCGGAGATATACTGTACTGTACTGTATCAGCCGGATCGTCCACTCTTAAACACAGCCTCCCCTAATAAGGGGGTCTTGGCATAATCCCCACGCTTGGCTATCCGCTTGGGGATCGCAGTGTAAGATGGCAGTTCTTTAAAAGGCGCTGCTGCCCACCTTCCAGCATTTACCCTTAGTCGCCTCTTACGACACCCACGGGATGATATGGGGAGGTGCAATTCTAACTCCACGGGTAATAAAGAGGTGATAAAGTCATAAAATACAGTGGCTAAAAAATACAATGCACCTAGCAATTTTCAGAAGCAATGCACGTAGAAGCAAAACATCAAGCCAAGTTACCGTCACCAAACCTCGCTATAACTTAGTCTGCCTATTGAAAGTTGACCCTCGACATTACTCGTAGCTAGTTTAAGTCGTGTCATGACTCGGCCAAGTTAACGTTATCTGGATAAGTTGGAGTTAAGTCAGCTATTCATGTCTAAAACTCGCCTGGTCGTGGCACTGATAATGCAAGTTGACACGCGAAACCTAACTGTACTGCCGAAGATAAGGTGTTAGGAACTTGGATACGATAACTTTGCACTGCCCATTATAAATAAGATAACCACTGCCTGGAGTAACTTCGTACCAATAAAGAATCAGTAAAAAGAGCAATTAAAAATATATATATAAACTCATCTTCCCCTGAAGTATTTCCTATTACTTAAATTAACAATTTATGAATTCCAAATATTCCAATTTGGGTATAAATGACGCTATTGAACAAAGAAATGATCATAACACGAAGGTAAGTTTTTTTTATTTCCTCCCATTTATGATGAAAAGTATAGTGTTCAACTCGGGTGTAAGTAGTCAGTTGAACCTTAGAACTATAAGCGTTTAAATATATCGAAAGCAATTAATTACTTAACACCCTGGGTTAACAATATACTATCGTTGGCTGGGTGCACAATGTGGAATAGAAATAAAAATTGTAGTAACATATGTATTTATAAGTATAATATATATTTAGATTGGAAAAATTATCCTATCCAATAAGAAGATCTGTAGCCCAAGCACGAATAACTTGCGAAATCGTAACCGTTTCGTAAACGTATCGAAATGTCACCATTTTGTATAGGATTTGATCAGCGCCTCTACAGTGCGTAAAAGGAACTAAATTTTGACAGAAAAAAAGGTTTTGACAACTAACGTGTCGAGATTTTAACGTGAATGTTTTGTCACGTAAAAAGTTTTGTATGAAATCGCGAGCACGAACCTAATTCTAACGTAAGCTCGAAGGCTGGCTATTGAGGATCTGTCAAAAATCTACGAATGTCATGTCACTGAGAAATTTTCAGTCAGATGGCTGACGTAATGTATTCAATTGTGGTAAAACTTCGAAAATTCATGTTATTATTATGTTTGTTCATTCATAATTTACCTATGAAAAGAGTTACAAACATTGCAGCAAGATTAGAAGTAGTATTGTACCATGTCGTTTACCAGGCGCAAAGTAGGTATTTATTAATTTATGGCACTGGGGGGAAGTGATGCTAATACACGATGAACCCAATTCAGGACATTTTCCAAAACTCTGCATCAAACAGCGTCCATATACCACCGTTCCAGCCCACATTTACACCAATTTCGCTCATTGGATATGTCTTGCGGCGCAATAATCTTACTATGAAATTCTTCATTGTGCATGGTCAAATTGAAAACAATAAGGCTCAAAGAAGATCACCTATCCATTCAAGATTTCAAGATCAACCAAAGCTGTCAACAAATGCACCAGAAGAACACAGGCAGCGACACGAAAGGAATACCAACGGATTGTCAGACTAACTACCTACGAACTCTGAGGTGATGACCATGCTCACGCCAACATTCTAACCACTACGAAGAAGAAGATTTTAATGTGAAACGTAGAAGCTGTGTTATTGGACTTTTGGTTCTTAATAAAAATAAACGAAGTGCAATTGTGCGTTTCATTTATTGGTACCTATATACCGAACAGTTCGTGGGTTAGGGATAATAGGATATCTCGTTGGATATTGTGAAACGCGACTAAAACAAAATTCGTGGCAGCATGCCACTACTAAGGTCGGTGTGAGTGGGATGTTGCCACGCATTGAGCATACAACAGTGATGATGAGATGGATCAGTGTGTGCTTCTATTGGTGGCGCATAAATTGGGTGGCGAACTCATAGCAGGGCCGTGAGAAGCATTTTTCTTCCCCCTCTGATCTTATAGGCTAGGTAAGTTCGATATCATGCTCGTTTGCCACACTATTCCTTAAAAATAAAGGAAAGTAGATGAATAAAAAGACAAAACTACACCAACAGTTAAGTAATTTCTTTATTTTTGGTAATGTAATAACAGACACAATCATAATCCAAAAAAAAAAAACCAACCATAAGCTGACTAATACAAAATAAACGCTTTAATTATCCTAAAATTAATATGAACTTAAAACAACACTAAGCCTAGACGGTTACAAGTCACAGCACTCCCGATTTGTAGTAACGGCGCATTCATGAAATGCTACGTGGTTTGTCTTTGCAAAACTGTTAGGTAGGTACATTACTACGCACTCCAGGTTTTCACAGCATTCTTCTTTCCCAGAACAGACGGTAAAATACCGCTGGAGACGAAAGTTCTGTCGGGAATCACCTTTAGTGAGCAATTAGATCTTATAGAATGCACTGCTTGAACTCAATAGCCTATTTTTCTGCTGAAACACCATAAAATTAAGCGCAAAATACACTTCACGCCGGCTGGCGGCCCTTCAGGGTTTCTTGAAACTCCTCCCTCTGTTTAAAGGTGTAATAGTAGCTGTTTGTAATTCATATAGTAAATTATCAGTGGCGTAGATTCTTGGCTTGAGAATTTATAGCTCATAATTTATATATAATGTTTTATTTTAATACCTCTAATGATGTTACAATAAAATTTGGTTCACTGAGCAAGTAACGCATAGAGAAAAGTAACATACCGGAAAAAAATATGTTTGGTTTTCACCAAATAAAAAGCTAAATTTGACGAATATCAATCATAGAGGAACCAGTCCAGCGTCACCAACCTTAAAATAAGGTAAAGTATTGCAGGTGTACCGATTTCTGTCCAAAATTACCAAATACGATACGAGTTATTGTCACCTTGACAACTCAACTGGACTGTCATGGCTATAGACTAATCATATTGTTTCCGGTATATTACATTTCTCTATGTCATAATGTATGTCATGGCACTTTGTAAATATATCACCTCAAATACATTTTATTAAAAAAAAAATATATTTCATAGTGAACATCAATACAATACGGAAATCGCAAAGAAAATGCGAAGTCTGTGGTGTCGAAACACAAATAAAAATGTTTAAACAATAGATTTCCATGAGATCCAGAACCGGTGAGTTGATGAAAATATGTCATTGAAATTACATTATTGTTTCAGAGCTAATGATCGCTTGGTTTTTATTGTAATTTAAGTAGGTATGTGTTATCATGCGAATTGCTGTACTTACATATATTTGTATATAAATTACAAATATTTACGTAACGTAAAGTAAGTTTAGTATTGCTCAAGGAAAGTATCGATACCTTTGTAGTATCGATTTTTTATAATGTCAGTGGTATGGGTACATATACTTTTTCATAGTGTCAATAAATTAGGAAATATCATATTCGATGCTGGTGATCATAAACCATCACGCGGAATATTTTATTATGCCACGAAACTTAACATGTGTATTTTAGGGACTGTTATTTACATCTTTAGCTCAAAAGCATTTTGAAACACCAGGTATTATCAATTTTTCTCTACATAACTGTCACAGTACTTGCTAACTGAACGGCTAGAGCAATATTTATTATCTAACATATGTAAATCGACCTAAATATTATACAATTAATAATAAATAGCGTAAATAACGTCATATCTATGCTTGTGATAATAATCTGAGTTGTTTTTTTTTTCAGTTCATTTAAACAAAACTCCGTCGCTTATATACTTTCAAAGTAAATGCTGAATCGATAGAGCTATGGCATGGAATTTAAGGTACTATGTCACCTCAATACTATATAAAAATCAACATGTGTACATACAATCCCAATTATTTAAATACTTATAATACTATACTCTACATTGTTTGATTTTAAAATTAACCAACTTTCGAGTGCAGTTAAATAAACTATTTTTGTAATTTCAGATATGCATATGTTACGCAGAAAAATATTAATTGAATCAATAAATAAAACAAATCAGTGCAGAAGAAGCTTCTTGCAATACAAATGAAATAGATCAGCTGCAAGATTAAATTAATAACTAAATAATTCAACTACCTACACCAAAAAAGTTTTTAAAAGTCAACAGTCTATATATAATTAAAAAAGGTGCGTCAGAAATACTACATTTTATGATTGAACTACAAATAATAATAATTGTTAACAGTTGATGACAAGTTTACTAGTGCAACCTACGTGCAGTATTTTTTACTTTTACATATACGACAGTTAGAAAATAAGTATTATATATTGAAAACTGTTATGTACAATGAAAAATATGTATTGTAAAGATGTTCTAGTACACAAATTACTTTGGAACTATGTATACATACCCCAATAATACGGTTTTCGATACTAGCGAAGATATATCGCACGATAAAATATTTTGATGATTTTGAATAAATTAATAAATCTGTGTGAAATATTTGTTTTATTTTATATTTCCTCAACATATATTTTATAAACCTAACCTTCTTACCATTTTTCCTATATCGATTATAATGGAATCGATTTCATTGTAACTAATCGATTTTAGGGAATCAGTAGTACAACACACAAATGTCATTATTGTGTTGGAAATATAGTTTTCATTTGTAATGGTTGGTATAAAATAACTTCAAATCTGAGTTTCAAAGCAACAAGGCCCGTGCCAACTCTTAATATTACTTGCTCAGTGAGAGGAACTTTTATAGGCAAAATAAGACTTAAAACCTCTTTTCGAATGAGTTGTTAGGTCTTAGAAAAAAGGTATGATTGTTGTGATTTACGCTGGATGACGTCACTTTTGTAATCCTATCGAGTTCACGTTAGCCAGCAAACGATGCGGCGTACTGTCAACCATTGCCTCCTGCGTAAACGGGCGGTGAACTCGATACGATAACGTTACGGACTATCGAAATGTTTGTGCTTGGGCTACAGAGCCTATCCGTAAAAAATTGTAGTAAAGTATTTGATGATATTATCGGTATTCGTTACGTGAAATTCTTTTTATTCTCTTCATTCTGGAATTCCCACAAGAGATTCAAAGTAAAACCTAAATTAATAAGTCTATGTCATACGTAGGTAGAAATGTTCTACGACGACGCAAATAGATTTTAACCCGAAAACTATTCAAAGTGCCCCTTTCATTTTGATGAAGCTTCATATTTCAAGCTCTTGACACAGTTTTTCCATTACCACTGTCATTCACAAATTGCTGGGTTCTCCGCCGCTCCACATATTCATTAAGGTTTATTAAATAAAAGATTTTGGCATGAATTTCTTAAGAGAATTATTTTTTTGATGAAAATGTGCTATTTAGATTTTATTGCAACGAATTCTTACAGGCGATGGATAATATTTTCCAGAACATAATTTTATTATTACATAAATAGAAGAAATATAAGCACGATTTTTTTAACGCTGTCCTAACCCCGTTATAAAAATCGTGCTTATATTTCTTTACCCGATCTGATTATCGGGTCGAACATGAAAATATTTGGTTTTCTGTTAAAATTGTTTAGTAGCAGTCCGAAGAATAGAAGCGAGCTCCCTAGATAGCGATAGACTCGCCACCTATTTCAACTTATACGGCGAAATGTGAATAACTAGATAGATAGCAGTGGGCAGTTTTAAAGAGAACTGACAATTATGAAGCCACAAAATACTTCAATAACTCCATTATAACGACGTTCCAGTGTAAATAAATCGATCGTTAGCCGGATTATACCTTTGCCATGTTACTCACAAATTGCGAAAATGGCATTGTTTTTAGAAATCTTAAAAATAATTGTCAGGTTCATCGGGGTTCATCCGAAACGTGTCTTCGTCTACGTGACAACCATTGCCTTAACGAAGTAGCTGCCCCAGGGCTTCAGGCACAGTATAATACACAGTAAATCATCTTACAGAATACCTTCTATATACTTTTAAAAGAAATGAAAGTTCATGAGAGACCATCATATCTCGCCAGTATATCTCAAATGAGGTAAGTATATAGCTTAAGGGATTTAAGGGACACAATTCACTAGTAATGTAATAGGACCATTGCAAAGACTATGAACCCAACTGGGTTTTAAATTTATGCTCCATTGATATAGCCGGACACAGTACTTAAGACTCTATATCTTGGCACAGTTAGCAATTTTACAAAATGGCTATTAAATCTTCTATATTATACATAGGATGCTACGTATACGAGTAACATGATTATCTGTCATGTAAGACAATATATTTTAGGGTTCCGACCCAAGTGCAAAACAGAGCCTCTTTAATGAGAGACGACCCCACCCGACAAACCCACATTGGGCCCATCTGATATTAAGCGTTAACCATATAACATTTGCGTTTCGTCACAAATGACGAACTTACACTGCTCCCAAGTCCCATCGCCTTCAAAGACGTGCGTGTCATGCAATTTACTGGCTCTCAAGGACCGCGGCCAGAACACACTGTTAGGTGCTTGGCGGCAGAATTTCTTCTGGAGAATGGTAGATAGCCAGGCGAGCATTCGCAAAATGCCATACCACGATGCTGCATTCTACCTGCAGCTCAAGCCCGCGGCGCGGCGGTGGGGATCCAACCATGAACCTGCGGTACGGCAGTCCATAACCATAACCGTTTGGCTCTCACCGCTTCAAAAAACTCTTCTGTCCGATCATATGTCACGGATCTCATAAACAAAATCACTTACAATTGTTATAAACCTTATTTTTTTCATAATTTGTGTAAAATCTTGAACCAAAGATGATTATGACTAGATATTAATTTAAAATATTTTTCAAGGAGGGAAATAACTGAAATCGGTTAAAGCTCATCTAGCACAGTACATATTTGTAAATTCTTTTTTTGTACAATTGTTTATACTTATATGCATTAATCTGATATTTCTTATCATAAGTATTTATATTATTACAAACCATTATCTATTTATCCAACAGTTTTTTTTTTAATGTGATGTTGAAATCCGGTACCCTAAAACAGCGCCTGAGTCGCACTTGGTCATCTATTATTTTACTTATATTATTATTTTTATAATTGTATTATTATTAATAATATCCAATTATTAACCACCGTTCATATTAATTACCACCCCATCCCCATAAATTATATTGGTAAGCAACGCGCAACCGTTTTCCAAGTTTTAAACAGGTTCTTATTGTTGCACTGAAAGTTTTTGGTCCAAGTTACTCTACTGAAGTTTTCTGTGTTTCTCACAGGCACTCGCTCCTCAAGCATTTGTGCCTTAATTATGTGAAGCGAGAATTTGTTCTTAGTTACGTTTTAAACCTATTTCACCATTGTTTCGTTAAGTTTCTTAGAACAATGGTGGAGTTCGTCGAACAATGAACGTTATCTTCAACATTTTCTTGCTGTCTTAAATGTATTTTACTTCAATACAGTATACAGTATACTGTATTGAAGTAAAATACATTTAAGACAGCAAGAAAATGTTGAAGATAATTAAAATCTTATGATTAGAATATATGAAATGTAAAGTATATGTTAAAATAGTTTAATTAAATATTTTGAAGCAGTGATGGTTCAGAGGCATTGGCTATGGAGTGCCACGTAGCAGGTCCATGGGTCGAATCACGCCGCGGGCTTGAGCTGCACCGCATGGTGGAAGGGCATTATGAGAATGCCCGCCTTGCTAGCGACAACCCTCAAGTAGAAAATCTGTCACCAAGCACCTAACGATTGTTCCGGCAGCTGTCCTTGAGAGCCAGTAAAATTACAGGCACATGAGACTTAACAACTGTATGTCTCAGGGTGACGAGCACAGTATGCATTCTTAACTTTTTATATAGGGTATGCAACGTCAACTGTGTTACATTATTATGAAGGATAACAGCCTTTGGAGAGCACGTTCTCGGTCAGGTTCCCGTCGTTATATTACTCGTAGGATGGCATTCGTTATAGCATGGTGGTAGGGCGTTTTGCGAATGCCCGGCTGGCTATCTACCACCCTCAATTAGAAAATCTGTTGTCAAGCACCTAACGGTATGTTCTGGTAGCCTTGTAATTGAGAGCCATCGAACACAAGAACATATAGCCTGAACAACATCTTCGACCTTATCATTACTTTCATTCCAGGTAAGATAGTGGCCAAAAGCAAACCTATAACAGCAAAAAAAAATTGGTTTGATGTAAATAATGGATGAAGTAACAATCTACCATCGATAAACTAACCCACAATTCACATATAATACAATAGAGTCACCGCCTGCACCTAATTATAGCTCGTTTAAACATGCGTACTCTATATATATTGATCTCGATTACTCATTTCAACAGCCGCGGCTGTCAGTTGACCATTCTAATTTATGGCCCTCTGAGCGATAATAGAATTAAAGTGTTATTTATTAGCTTGTCCACAATAAGCTAAGTAAAGGGTCTCTAGTTCATGCTAGATAGGTATACGTTATTTCGTTAGTTTTGCTTTTGGCGTAGGAAATAAACAATTGAATTATTATACATACATTTGTTGATAAGCTTGTTATGTACTCTCAATCCAGGCAACTGTATCAACAAAAGTGACTCACATCGGTATAGCGACATCCCGCCGCCGATAATTCATGAGAACGCTGAGGAGGCGCTATTGCAACATTTTGGACACCGGCTTCGTTTAAGGAAATTAATCAATATGGAATCACTTTAAGTTCTCACATCGAACTATCGTCACCTTACATTTTCTATAATTATTTTAATTGTAATTTTTATAAATTAAAGTTATTAAATAAATTTCGGTTTTTTTGCGTCCTCGCACGCTGCCTGTCCCAACTAGCTCTATATAATAAACTTTGTAAAAAATCATGAACTAACATTGTGAGTTTATTGAGAGCTACGTCGACCGAAAACCCTTACTCAGCCACAAACAGCCATTTCCGAATGATCCTTTTTAACGCACGGTTCGCGATTGTACTCACGTATTTCTTATCTTAGGTATAAAAGGCAATAGGTATTATCGTCAAGATATTGTTGTCTAATATGCAATTATTTCGACATAGATAAAAGATATATCTATATAAAGATATATCGTGCGCTTATATATAAACACTAATAATAACAAATACTTTCAAAATATTACCAATCTTGGAGCCCACGATCGCGACTTTCTATGATTTCTAAGCTACTTATGTTTCGTGTAGAAGCTAAAACCGTCTTAATGTACCGGTTAGTGTACTTGATGTTTCGCGGATTCTCTAGTTCGTATAGGAATATTCTAGATTATTTTATATTGCGTGTAAATTAATAAGATATTGATGATATAGTACATGTGAATTAAATATCCTACATAAAGCAAATAATAGTTATAAAAAAGGATCACCAAAATCGGTTCATCCAGTCAAAAGTACTGAAGTAACAAAAATAAAAAAATATACAGGCGTATTAAGTACCTCCTTTTTTTGATGTCGGTAAAAAGGCATATTTTTGTTTTGTTGCTAGTTTTTCTTACGTGATCAAGTACAATTGTAATGTACAATCATTACAATTGTACTTGATCACATATTTCGCGAGATTCGTTGTCATAGAGATAATATATTTTTTTAAATATCATTTCTCCTTGTCTACCTATTGTCGACGATAGTGAGTCTTCAAGAATTCCAATTATAGAAAACTACAAGAGGGTTCAAGTCTATATGAATGGTAGTCTATGACTAAATTGTTGCAGAGTTTAAATTTATTTCATTATTTTCTCTACAACATTTGGTATATAACACGTAAAGAATATTTAACTCTAATAATTTTATTCACAAACTTGTTCTACGGCAGCTGTAATAAAATTCAATTTTTCTTAGTATTCCAGTGTTTTATTTTCTCGGACAAAAAGAAGTAAAAAGTAGAGTGTCCTTTTCGCAGGTAAACCTACCTCGCACTAGGCGCACCTGAACACCTCACCGCCTCAAGTTTCTTATTTAGAGATCCAAGTCTAGACTATCGTTCTGCACAATCTTCTATTAAAACATGGAGCGGCAGATAAATATCGTCTATAAAATTTACTTGATTACTAAAAGAACACCGTTTACTTTTTTTTTTTATGTTATTGTTACGGAATTAGCTCGAGGCCCACCTGATGTTAAGTGGACTAACCTCTGCCTATAACAGACGCATTTCGTCTAAACAAATTGCACTGTGCCCGTCACACTGAGACGTCTAATTGTTAGGTTTCATTAGCCTGTAATTTTTCTGGCTCTCAAGGACTGCTGCCGGAACACACTGTTAGGTGCTTCGCGACAGATTTTCTACTTGAGGGCGGTCGCTAGCCAGGCGGGCATTCACAAAATGCCCTTCCACCATGCAAAATATTATAGTCGGTCACCGTTTATAGTCTATCAATGGAATGACAACCCATTGACAATCTGGGCATAATTTCATGAATGAAAGCATCCGAGGCAGCGAGGCGCCATGCGACGGGGGTTCGCCCACGCGAACACCGAGTCAACGCTACTTGCTGGTCTCTAGTATTGGTTCTTACTAGTATCGAGATTGAGCGGCCGGAAGTACTGACCGCTGAGCAACAGCGTCCACTCGACTGGAGGCGGATGCCATCTCTGGCGCAAGACATAAGCATGATGAAACTAACTGATAATCATAACTGGGCACCTGAACCAGTTGAAGCAGTGTGGGTATACCGGCGGCGCGGGCGAAGAAACAAATACTCATGCAAAACGATTTTAACAATTTTCTTACAATACCCATGGGTATACATACTTGTAATAAACGTGTTCCTGCTGTCCCCATTGATAGGGACGAGACAAAGTTTTTATTTATTTCCATTGTCCCCATTGAAAGAGACAGCGAGAAGTCTATATTTTTCTTCCCGTGATGCTAATTATATTAAGATGTTACATATTATCATTGATAAGATGTTACAATAAGATGTTAGCAAGTAGCAAAGCACAAACTTGTTTTAATGTGACTGACGGTAGGTAGTTATAAAGGATTAGCAGATACAAAATCTAAGATGACAACGAAAAATATATATTTATAATTCGTATTACGTTGTCTTGAAACCGGGTATACTATATTGTAGAGCAAGTGAACACTTACTTCAAAGTGAGTAATAAGACATAATAAATAGATAATAAGAAACTTACTTATACTACAATTAATATTCTGTGAGCCGTAAATGTACCAAGACCGTCAGGAATTCTACTTGATAATGCAACAAAGGAGTTTAACAAGATCTTTTACCCCACACAAACCATTTACTTTTGAAGATGTAAGTTACATGTTACAAGGTGTAAGTTGCATGTTACAAGGTGTAATAATTCACATGTTACAAGGTGTAACGTGTTACGTTTTTTTTTTATGCCTGATAGGTTAGCCTTTGACCACTATCTCACCTGATGGTAAGTGATGATGTGGTCGAAGATGTTGTTCAGGCTAACCTAGAAGTACTGGCTCTCAAGGACAGCTGCCGGAACACACCGCTAGGTGCTTGGCGACAGACTTTCTTCTTGAGGGTGGTAGCTAGCCAGGCATTCGCAAAATGCCCTACCACCATGCTATAACGACTGTCATCCTAAGACGACAACCGGGACCGACGACGAACGTCACCCATCCAACTCCTGACCGCGCGCGACGTTGCTTAACTTTGCTGATCGGTTGAGAGCAGCTAAGTAAACTTCGCTACGAGCGCTTCAAAACATGTTACAAGGTGTAACATGTTTCATGTTACAAGGTGTAAGTTACATGTTACAAGGTGTAAGTTACACGTTACAAGGTGTAAGTTACACAAGGTGTAAATTGCATGTTCTTGCGTGATTTGCATGGGGTGGCTGACGTGGGCGTGTCACCATATCTGATTTATAAACTACAATTATTTATTTTACACCCAACTTTGACATCCGCGACTATGTGATAGCTAATAGCCGTATTCTACCCACTTCTCTACGTATAAACTACGTAATACGTGGCTATAAGTTGTGACTGCAGTGAAATATGGTGTAGAATTCTTCGTGGATAGCGGCGATTTATGACTTTCTCGGGGCTTCATACATTTGTAAAGCTTTACAAATGAAACTCTCCTCTTTGCTTGTAAAAAGTATACTTGTGACTTGAAGGTAGTAGCTACATTTATCCTGGATTCACTGCACTAGTTTATTAAACTATGGCATGAAAAATTCTCATTTCGAATAACTATAATATTGTAAAATTTAAAACTAGAGTTCTTAAACTTTGGTAGACAATAATAATTAGTGATCTATAGAATCAATATTTTAAAATATGATCTCTAGCACTTCTGTTCTAGTTTTCAAGATGTACTAAGTCGCTTTAGGTTTGACACAACCGAAACGACGATCTTTATAAAAACGGGAACTTTTGTTAAGTAACTAACTACCTGTAAGATTTACTACATTTAGACCTATGAATGTGACAGTTGATGTCACATTTTTCTATTTTGATTCCTAACCCGAGTCAGGTTTTCGGTTAGGTTCGAAATTATCCCCATATTTGGGCTATAATCGACCAAAATATTAGCCTGTTATAGGTCTAATGTATATGATAAAATATATCTTTAAGACAAAAAATATTCAATGAATGGTATTTGTTTATATTCAAATAGACACTCTTACTTACTCTTAGATGAGAAGCATCTTCTTCTTCTTTCTTTATGTATTTGATTAGAAAAAAGCATTAATAACATAAAACATAATTTTTTAAATAATATAACTTGATTAGTTATTTATATGTATGATTATTAGCAGGAAAATTAGGAGTTGGTACTTGGAATAGTTGTTCCAAATAGAACTTTAATGTAATTAAAAATGCAATGGATACAGACCCTACAGTCATAGGTCGTTTTTAATAGTTTTAATCTAACCTCAAAGAAAGACACTAAACTTGTCCTTTTTTAATGGTTTCAATAACCAGCTGTACTCACGCGTATTGGTCGAGATTGTCGACCTAGGTTTCGGTCATGTCCGATGCCCTTCATCAGGTGAGTTCACGCGTCTAAATCGAGGCGACGACTCGGCGCAACTTGTCCTTTTTTTAGTAAAGGTAGTAGTAGATAGTAGGTACAATATGTCTTTTAGTTATTACCTAACCAAACATGCAAATATTGTAAAGGCTTTGCTTTTATGATTGACAGATTATCAGGCTCATTGGATCTACAAAGACTGATGGTGACATCTGTCTGATACCAATCCTCCTTGGGCATCCTCATTGGCAGTATACCTACTCGAAACCGCGCTACCTTCCGCACAATTTCAAAATTTTAGTGGCTTTAGTGGTTGCAAAGAGCACTCATATGACCTTGTTGAAGGCTTTAGTACCTACATATTGGTCTAAAATTACGTCGGTTACCTAAGCGCAAACTAACACCTTGTTACGAAACAAATTGACCACTAATTATCGTCTTTATAAGCATAACACCAAAGTAGGTGTAAATATAAACGTAACGTGCCGTGGCGTGGGTGGCATCGAGAAGTCGAGGCATTGAGGCTCGCGAGTCTCGCGACTTACTGAAGGACGTCTGCTTATTGACAGATCAATTAGGAATACAATGGACTTCGGTAGCAAGCAAAAAGTCCCAGTGCTTAGTGGGTGACGAAAATTATGTCGAGTGGGAGAGACGACTTTAATTATGTTATCGAGGTAGTCATTAAGTATATCTGTATTACGGAAGGCATCATTTAAATGTTATGTACCTATTATATCTGGATATCTACACATATAAAGTAAGTTAGGCCATAATGTTGTCTTAGGTTTTCGCGACTATTACACATAGTAATTAAACAACTTTAAACGGTTTAAATCGCGTATATTTATCATTATTGTCCCGACGGCGACGTTTCAAAAACTGCAGTGATCGTGGTCACCCCGTGAACACGATCGCTGCATAGTGTCGTGACGTCAGCACTAAAGTGTTTGAAACGTCGGTATAAAAATAATGATAAATATACGCGATTTAAATCGTTTAAAGTTGTTTAATTACTATAAGCTAGGTCATGTCTGTACATAGGAGATAAATAGGCAAAAATTGTCCACGAATGTAACCTTTACATACATAATACATAGTATCCACGTAATGATAACCGAGTTGTAATAGCTTTGTAATGCGGTGCCGCAGGTCCTTGGTTTGATCCACATATCGCCGACTTGGGCTTCACCACATGGTGGAAGGGCACTTTGCGATTTACTAGCCTGGCTATCTACCACCCTCAAGTAGAAATTCTGTCGCCAAGCACCAAACAGTGCGTTCTAGCAGCAGTCCTTGAAAGCCAGAGAAATTGGCACATGAGACTTAACAACTTTATGTCTCAGGGTGACGGAAGCAGTAGTACGTTCTTGTGACGAAATGCATCTGTTATAGGCAGGGGATATCGTTTAACATCAGGTGGGCCTCGTGCTTACTCCATCACAGACACATTAAAAAAAACTTTATCTTGTCTGGAGTTATATCTGTATGCACATCTCGCAAAATTGGACTTGATTGGTTAAACTAATTGTGCTTTAATTGTGTCCTTTAAAATTCCGTTTGAAGTTCAAAGCTAAGTGCTAAATAGCTTTTATGACCAAGTTTTTAGCGTGATATATTTAGTTTATAACTAAAAGATAATTATATTTAAATCTTAATATTCCCCAAGGCAAAAATACACGTATCTTAAAAAAATCATTGGAATAATATTAATATAAAGTTGCCTCTTGAATACTACCTACGTATGTAACGAAAATATCTTATTTATATATGTATGCTAAGTTTATAAAAATACAACTTTAAAATAGGACAACCTTATCAAGAGGGACTAGTGAGTTCACATAGATTTGTGTTGATAATAAGTTCTGGTATCTTTTTTTACCAAAACTGATCGCGATACAACATCAACCCTGACAATCAGTACGAAGATGTTATGTGGGTATTTTTATATGTTTCTGATGCATTTCCTCCTATTTTACAAAGTGGACGCTATTTTTCAAAGCTCCTGTGACAGACGGACTGA
Source organism: Plagodis pulveraria (assembly GCA_963890685.1). Classification (NCBI taxonomy): domain Eukaryota; kingdom Metazoa; phylum Arthropoda; class Insecta; order Lepidoptera; family Geometridae; genus Plagodis; species Plagodis pulveraria. Next base: position 13,194,074 of record OY982950.1, read on the forward strand.
TCAAACGGGCGCCTATTTCGATTCTGGCTGAGCGCCAAAAGTCGGAAGCATCGGTTTCCTTCAGTAACCACAATAATCGTGGTATTTTCGGTGTTACATAACAAAGGGATTGGATAAATTAATTGACAGTTTGATGAAGACTTTTCGAAATAAATATATACCCTACAGTTTTTGTTTGTAGCCTGCGAGCTACAAAAATAACTTGTGTAATTCTATTTTTAAACATACATGTTTAAGTATAATAGGATATACGAGTAATAGGTAGGTAGATAAATCCGGCTATAATAGTTTCGAATAGGTACATCCGGTGGTCTTTTTAAAGGAGTGTTAGGGACCTCTCGATGTAATGTCGTGCTGAGCTAAATTTCGCCGTTCTGCTGCATGAATGCAAAAGACTTAGTTCTGCTGCATATCCAGTTCGTAAGATAAGACAGTTAACAGACGTAGCTACTTACAAAATAAAAAATTATAGTCATGTGCGTGATTCGAATCTTAGTTGAACTATAGGCGTCGCTCCATCCTCATACGATTGTTAAAGAACGAGAAGAAAAATTAGAGTTATGAGTCTTTGTCATGTTAGCTCAGTCGATCAGGACATATCCCGGCTATAGGGTTGGATGACGCGGGTTCGAATCCCGCACTTGACTATAATTTTTCCTCGCGTAAATTTGTAATTTTGTAATGTAATCCGCAGAGAATGCGTTATTGCAAAAATAAAAATATTCAATAAATAGGTACCTAGCTACTGCTAGGCTACTTTATTTCGCGTACTTCTACAGTATTATGTCGTATGGCTTTGGGTAAGCTACTGCTAAGATATAGTCAATCTTAATCATACAAAAGCGTGCAATTAGAGCCATACACGAAATGGATCATAGGGAAACTCTGAGGAATCTTCTAAAAAAAATTTACCAAGTCTGTATATATAGGTATTGCAAAATATTATGTATGTTTGTAAATTATTGCGTAAATTTAAAGTAAACAGTGGCAATCATGATGACGAAACACTAGGTATAAAGATAAAATAGCGGTGCCAGGTTTTAGATTAGTAAAGCCAAATAAAAGGCCCTTCTTAGGTAATTGTGTGGGATTTTATAAGTTCCCAAAGATATTACAACGCTCACAGAAGGAAAATTGAAGTTGCACGTGAAAAACATTTTGATTAAGAAATCCTACTACTCAGTTTGTGATTACTTTTAAACGACTGAAATGCTAGGACAATTCTGCTCTGCCAAGCTATCGCCTGTCACTTACGTAATTAAAAATCAAAATATTGTTATATAGTATGTGACACATTGTTAGAAAACGTTTTAAAAAATGGCTGCAATTTTCTTTCCCGTTCCGTATCTTCTCGCATTAGTTTTATTTATTTTTTTGCTGAATATGGCAGTACCTACAATGTAAATATTTCAATATAAAAAATTGTAATTGATCTTCATAAGAATGTCATAGACGCCTAAATTGAATAAATCATTTTGACTTTTTCAAAATATAAAAAAAAGTAATCGGAAAGCGCCATTTTTCTATGATTTCATTCACCTACATTTTGTTAGGAATAATATTTTGACAGCAGAATCATAAATGCAGGGTAGATGAAATGGCGAGAGTCTCTGGGAACAGATGTGACCCGCGTATCTCTCTGATCTGCGCTGATGACTGCCTATGAAACTCTATGGCAAATTGTAAATGAGAGACATATTACGGTACCGAAGGGTAAGAAGTCCTATATAGCGTGTAATAAGACTCGTACTAAAAATAATATATTTACTAAAGAGTAATGTATTGGTTAATAAGGAAGAACTTAAATAATATAAACTCATGATATGTATACATTAATGAGATCCATTTTAAATGTTCTTTAATACACTTTAAAAATGTCATTGTCTTACGAAAATAAATAAAATAAAACTTTTTTTTTCCTATTATAAGGCCACTAGTATTCTAAAGCCCAGGTCGTCTTTAAGAGGCCTTTTACATTTTGCAGCCCTCTCACTCGCACTTTAAAGATTATTTCAAATAGCAACAATATGGTTCATATTTTGTAAAATGTAGTCAATCATTATTTCGCTGCATGCAACTATAGATGTTCTCAACATATTTTTACTTTGTTACATGTTGAGTCCAATTAGAATTAGAGGCCCAAAATTTAAAATAACTAAATTACGCGTTTTGGATCCCCCATAACAGATATCAAAATGAAAATTAGTAGAGAACATCTATAGTTGCATGCAGCAAAGTAATGATTGACCACATTTAAAAAAATATAAACCATATTGTTGTTATTTGAAATTATCTTTAAAAGTGCGAGTGAGAAGGCTGCAAAATGTAAAAGGGCTCTTAATAAACGACCTGGGCCTTACAATACTACCTAAGACCATTATTTGTTTGTATTATATTAAAATATACGTTGCATAAAGACATGCACTGAATGTACTCGTATGTGTGTGTTAACATTTGTAAGAAGCAATACTTGCCGACGTGCGTGAGATAATTATTTTGGACAAAACATGATTTAATGCTGTCGGAAATAAGGTGTGTCTTAATACCCGCTGGTACCTTACAAATATTATGCAACCTACATTAAACGTGTTATTAGGACAGGAAGAAGATTTTAAAGAAGAAAGACGATTATAATGGCGTAGAAGTAGACACTATGTATGATTGATAAGGCTCATATCGTTGGAAATGTCTTGGGCTAGAAAAAGAACGAAAACATAAAATAAAACACAAAAATAAATCCAGATATTACAGTAGACTAGAATGATACCATAATACTTAGGTATCTTTCTAAGAATTATTTTCTCTAGTCTACTGATATCGATATCAAATTATATAGAATCGCCGGTCTCAGTACTTTTATTTTAAGTACCTACCTATAAAATGTACGACTAATCATAGGTATTATTGAAGTAGGTACTAGGTACCTAGGTAAATACTTACCTGGCACAATTGAGTCAGTAGATATTAAATTATTATCAGATTCACGAATAAAGTCTCAGAGAAATCTGTGATCATTATAAATAAAAGCCGCAACCATTTAGTATTTTTGCTCTGCTGAATTACGCTATTATATTTCTTCGCAATCTTCAGTTTTCAACATCAATGAGCAGTTGCCAATAACGCGGCATTCTCGCTCTAATGAATCCATTTAGTGGTCGATATTTAGTTTTGAAATAACTTATTGACAATGCTCTGATATGACAATCATATAATAAATGCTAAAATAATTTTAATTAAATTACAAAATCACACAATTACGAGAAAAAAATTATAGTCATGTGCGGTTTTGTAATGTAATTCGCCAAGCAGGCGTTATTGCAAACATAAAAATATAAAAAAAACACGTTTTTTATCACTGATATAGCCTATGGATTAGTCACAGGTGTTCTATATATGCTTCCTATGCCTACATAATGGAGACTCGCTCTCAAAAACCTCATAAATCTATCTTTTATGTTTACTTCATTTTCAAGATAAACCTCTATAAAAGGATGCAAAGATCACTGTAGAGAGAGTTCCTGACAGAGGTCGGATTGATTAAGGGCTCCCGTCTACCCTCATTCACATTTGTGTGCATAATATGAATCTAATTTTTCGCTTGCCTATCGTATACGACAAGAAAATTGAATTAAGTACTAAAATATATGGTTTAAAGCCATTATTGACTAGCGATAAACGAGCGACTAGCTAATGTAAGCCTACCTACATTCCAATTAAAATGAAGCACGATTTATAAACAAATAAAAACGTATCTAAACAATTTACTACGTCAATCGTGGGCGGACCAGTGTTCCTTCATTCATGGATTCAAATGAATGAAACACATAAAACGTTTATCATTAACAATTTAAATTCTATTTACATAATACGAGTTTTCTAGTAGTAAACGCCGCTCGATACGTAAAAGGGTATAACGTAAGCGACGACATATCAAACACCCACACAATAGAAATACGACTTATGTTAAAATGTTATCTTTTATTTCTAGGTCAAATTAGAATCATTGAAAAAGCATCGAACGAAGAGGTAGTGGGCTTGAAAGCTTTTTATATTATCAAATTAAGAACGATACCTAGTTAAGCGGTTTTGTTTTGACCAATACATTTCGGATCTCATAAAAGCAGTGTCACTAACTAACCGTTAAATTAAAAGGCAATAAAATTAGATCAAAAGACAATTACATAATTCGTTTACATAGTTTTACATTCACAAATTATTGACGAACAATTTTTTTTGCCGGGCGTTTGTCTTCGCTTGTCGAAATCCGGAGCGAAATCGGAGGAGGCTGGTTTGATTTCCGCTCGGAACAAAAAACTTTGTGCTTGTATTCATATTAATAAATTACATAGTTTTAGTTTCACGTACTAATACAGAGATATTCAATTCATAACACACCAACGAATATTATATTTTAATGGTACGAATATTGTCAACTATCGTATACTTAGATGATGTACATTGTGCTAAAAATCAAATCAGTAAAGAGGAATTGAAAATGTTTGATTGCAACAAAATTTATGAATGGAAATAGTATTTTAATCATAGAGGTTGTATTTATGCTTAGCGTTGTCTTAGGACCTAAGACAATAACTGGGATCGACGCGAAGCACGAAAGCGCTCAATAGTAAATGATACTAGTAGCACAGAATAAAAAGGACTAGAAGAAGCTAGTATTGGTCCACCGTATTTCGCTTGACGCCAATTTCGTTATTTTCGATAATGTTGACACTTTGCGCCTATGGTTCCACATTTAATATGAACCATAGACACAAAATGTGTTCCAAATTATCTAAAATAACGATATTGGCCCCAAGTGGTCCCTAGTTGATCGGCTAAGAACGTCGGTTCAATCAAAGCTCTGCTGCGAGCGCTTTATACGAGAATTTACGAGTTTAATTATTTTTATGCATTTATATTCGTTCTAAGCTACTTCGAATGTAATCTATAAAACTGAGTACTTAGTGGTCAGTTGACGACCAACGCTTAAAGACATTCTTGGCAATTAAAATATCCACGTTTCTCAACAGACACTTTCCCTATCCGGCCTGTAAGCAGGATATCCAGAGGGCTATATTTTTAACAGAACAATTGCACCAATTGGCGTGTCGTTAAATTACGACTTGAAATCTTCTACAGACAGACGCAATTATGAAAAAGTAGAATTAGATTCAATTAGTGACCTCTATGTGGGATTAGATAAAATAGACGCTTCCTATGATTTGTCTTGGTCGTTTTGAAGTTATGACGATGTAATGACCTCTTTCTATATCCAACCTACATGCTCTTGAGTAAATCTTTCGGAGCGCCAATTTATGTAATGAAGTTTTTGGGTCCAACAAACTTAAATCTCGTTAGACATCTGTTCGAAATTAAGGTGAATTGTTAACGTAAACTTCTTGCACTTTTTTTTTTATATTCATAGTCAAATACTAATAAATTATGGTATATATATATATATATATATATATATATACATAAGTGATAGGTCCATTACCTACGCTCAAATATTAACGTGTTCAGGTCACTAAGTACGATGTGTTCCGTCCAACATGTAATGTACTTATGATTAATGATTATATTATATTCGAGAAACTTGTTTCAATTAGCAATTATTTTTATCTCACAAGGCACAGTCAAAGACACTAATGACTTTATAATTACGTAATTGTTTATAATAAAAACCTGAGTTTGAGATAACATTAATTCAACTGTCATTAGGGCTTGAGAGATGCCGGCGGTCTTGGATCAATTAAAAGGGCAGAGACGTAACGATATCTTTCTTCTTTGTATTCAGATACATATTATAGTGTTGTGTTGTGTCCATTGGACTCAATTACATAAATTAGTTTTGCTTGAAGTGCGTGGTTGTTCTGTTATCTGTATATTGTAGTGCTGCGTATCTTCTTATATGGCAGGCAATGATGCTAACACTTTTTGACGTCTGTCTTCCGCTCCACTAATTATCCTTTAAATTAAAACTAACTCAAGTTCAGGGACGGCGCAGTGACGGCGATGTTCTTAAAATAATGTTTGATGGGTGATGCGTCATAAAAACGTGCGGGCGAGTTATCTTATTTGATGCCCACATACGTTACAATTTCTTCTATGATGTATAAAAGTCACGCAGTATTAGACCATATCAAATAATTTATATATCGCACAGAATCTGTGATATTGTAACTACATTAGATTTTGAATATCGTCTGAATTCGTCTGTGTCTACGACGACGTCTACAATTTTAATATATCAACTGCGTAGAACTATGTGTAAAATGTTATTACAACTGAATAGGGATTCAATGTAATCTGCCTTTAAGGGCGTGCAGTAATCATGTTACATTCAATCGCAAATAATGGAATGAGACAATTGAAAAACACAAAATAAAATCAAAATGTGAAATTAGAATTTGAATTAAATTAGTAATAGTTTTAAAATACTTGTCAATATAAGGAAAACAATCAATTTACATTACCTAATTATATATATAAAATAAAAACATAAAAATAGGTATATATAAATTATATATCTATGATATATATACATTGTAATATTGGCTTAGATTTTGAATTAAATTAGTAACGAATATAACCTATTTATCAACGGAATCATCATTCATAAATTCATTAATTTTGTAATAGCATTTGTTTGATAATATCATTCTCAGTTTTATCTGACTTTAATTCAGATGGCAATGCTCTCAATAAAAGTGGTATATGTTGCATATTAATGAAGCCATACTAAAGATGCTTTTGTCTTAGGGTTACAACGCAAACTGTGTATTAATCTATTATATTATATATCTAATAGATCAATACACAGTTTGCGTTTGAGTAAAATGTGAGAGAGAGCCTCAAGAACTTGCATTCTATGAACAAAACAATACAAGTAAACATTCCAATACCAAATAAGCGTAGACAGATTACAACCCTATTCACAACAGTAACAGACCCATCAGTCTGTAGTTTACAACCAAATATTTGACCTATGAGCACCGCCCACGGGCTATGGGAAAGGCATCTTTGTCCCTTCAAGATACCCCACGCTAGTCTATTGCAAAACAGCTGTTAGAAACTGTTTTCTCATAAATGGAGAGGCATTTGTACTCAGTGACGTGAGATTGATGGAACGGATGTGTCGAAGGTGGAAGTCAAAGGTGGCGAGCGACGCGTGGTATTTAGCTGTGGTTTTACGTTACCTTGTTTATGAAGTAAATTTTTCATTACTGTCACTCAGGTAGAAGCCCGAATAGCTGCTTCAATTGTATCATTTCTAGTGTACCTCGAATAAAGTGTTGCAATGGAAATAGTTAGAAAAGCTCTTTTTGATTTATTGTTAATTTTATGGTAGCTAGTGGTTCTTTATATTAGGTACCTGATATGATCTTAAGGTTAGGTACGTATATTTGTATTGGGCGATAATTATCGAGATATTCGATCAGGAAATGCAATCACTACTTATATTGTTGATACCTTGTGCTAGACACACCATGATCGATTATCGCCACTGTTATCGGCAATCTATGGTGGCTCAAGTTTAAGCAAATCAATATTGTGTTACCCACGTAATCGCTACATTACTCGTCGTACTGATTGTACAAACACCTTATTTGTATCTTACATTTGACACTACACGCTTGGCAAATCCAAGTACGATAATAACACGTTTCCTGTTAAAGCTCCTATTACATGCAGGTGTTTAAGTAGCTACCTACTTGAAGATTTGCGTCATCCCATCTCACGTAATACATCAATGTGCTTGCAAAGGGTGGTGAGTTAATATTATTCAAGTGCCTGCATGGGAAAGGGCATATTTTCATTGTTAAGTCAATTGCCTAATATATAAATGAACGTCTAAATATTGAATGTTGTTTTTTGCTTCGAATTTTAATTGCGATCTTATATAATAGATAAGTTACAATACAGGAAAATACAAAAAACATACACATTAAAGTTCCATTTTAGAACAAAGACTGTTCAGTGACGACACACAATGGGAAGCTAGGTCATGGAGATAAGTACCTATTGCCCTTAATTTGAAACAAATTACTATGTTTTGGAGGCAGTGCTAAGCCTGTGTATCATCACTTGCAAACAGGTGATAAAGAGCTCAAGATCGAACTAATCAGCTGTAAGGAAAGGTTTCTAAGCACCCACATTCCATCAGATATATCAGGTAAGGGAGCAAGTCTGTTGTTTTCTATCAATCACAGTTTCAGACTTGGAACTGCTAGGTTAAAGTAGAGGTTTGCCATTGTACCCACGCAAGCAGCTTGTAGATTGCAGTGCAAGATGGCAGCTCTTCAGAAGGCGCTGCTGCCCACCTTCAGGCGTGGTTCCTTTAGTCACCACTTAGAGCTCCCACAGAAAGACATGGGGTTGCAATTCTTTCCCGTTATTTCATTTACACGCGGGGTATTTCATTTATGACTATACTATACTATATTAATGTATTAAACAAAATATGTTATTATAACTATCACACAACTTGAACATTTTGTGGCCCCCTTTACTGAAAAGCTATCACGCTGATAGATTTCTGCTTTAAGATAGTAATTTAAAAACATATCTAAATCTGTTATCTGTCAATATATATATATGTTATAAAGGTTTATGTATATATATATATATATATATATTATATATATAAATCTTTATAACCATTAAAAAAATAACATTAACCATTTTCGTATTAATTAAATAGAATGATATTGTACTGCTAACACATACATCTGTTAGAAAATTAAAGACTTAGCATCGCTGCAACAGAATTAAACTCAATACTGAAACAAATCGTATTTAAACTACTTAAAACTAGATGACGCCACTAGAATCAGGTTGTAAAATAAATGCGAGCCCTCACAAAGTTCAGCTTTTTGCTAGTTATATCATAATATACTTAATATAATAAACGTTGTAGGTAACCCCTGCGCTGTATGTGTTTATTTCCTCATGTAAACGGCCATAATACCCGTAAACAAAATTATAAAAAATATATATAAACAGCGTTCAACAATTGTAGCCAGCACACCTCAAAACACATTAGCAGTACAGTTAAGTTCAAAGGTCCGATAATCATAGTCTCTCGCGTAGACAGTAATGTCTATAACCATGGCTAATTACTGGGCCGTTTGACTTTCCCTGTGAAAGTAACCTGGTAATTGAATGCAAACAACATTCGTGCAATCACCCCAACCACTTGACGTTTATAACGTTAAAGGTCGACGGTGTTTCTTGTTTCTTACGTGTTTTCTTTAAACGGTAGGTAGAAGGGATTTATGCAGGTTTAGTTTATTCTATAAGGTCCCAGGTTTCTCACAATAACACTGTTTTTTACATCACGGTGTAAACAAATTATTTTAAGGTTGTTTTCGTAGCTTTCCTTACAAACGTAGTTTCGTCATACTTAAAGTAACATGGTTTCAAACTCTTAGAAATTATGTATGTAGGTAAGTCATCAAGCCCAATATCTATGCTTTGGATTTGCCATTTTAGTTTTATTATCTATTTTATCTCTAAATGTAAAAGTAATATTTCCGAATACAAAACGATATTTCTAAATAATTTAGAAAATTCATTATTTTACGACTACTAAGTATAACAAACCAAAACCTTAACTTTATGTGCTTGTGAGATACTTTATGTAGGTCCACAAGATTTTCAGTCAAGTATATTTTTAATAATCACAACTTAATAATTATTAAGTAATTAAAACCTTTTTACATTCCCTAATTTTACTTTAATATACATATAATAAATATAACTTTAGTAGCTATGTACTTTTAATAACTAATATTCAAGGTTACAAGGTACAACTAACTTGTACACGCACACACGTTATATAATCACATCGAGTAAAGTTCGATGTATAATCAATAAGAAGTGCAGATTATTATAAGACAGTAAGTACACATTTCTAAATTGATTGATCTATAATTTAATTATAAGAGTACACTGAGATTTCTTGATGATTTCTATTATCAAAGGCCCTTGAGGATAACAAAATACATTTATTTATTGTTTTAATTAATAACATAATATCTACAGGGGACAAAAACGAGGCACCAACCTGCTCGTGAGTTAAAGTCGACTATATTTTTCATACCATGAAATCAAAAATCTTTATAAGTAATTACTTTTTACCGACACCAAAAATTTTATGACAAGACCTTACGTTGTACAAGAAATAAGTATTTTGTTTATTTTATTTTAAATAGACAGTATAAACGCTAATAGCGATCTCCCCAAGACAGAATTTATTTAAACCTAATCGAGTAAAAGTAATTTCAAAAACGGGAACGCATTTGAGTTTACAACTTAAATTTTCATGATGAAGAAAATATCAATACGTAGACGTAGAGTGACTTATATACTGGATTGGTTTTGAGGAGTGATCCTTCTGGTCCTTTTTATTCTGTTGTATGTTTGTTAGGGTGTGTGCCACTTGGAGTTAAATTTGCCAAAAACGATAAAAACGATCACACCCCCAAAAAGTAGTTCCACTTGGGTTTTGGCATTATTTTCCCCATAAACGCTATGAAGCTACTGGAACAGTTTGTAGTACCTACATCTAATGACATTAGTGGCAAAAGTGACTAAAGTGGCAAATTGTAATGGCATTCTTAGCGTTCTTATCTTATATAAGTCTTCAACATTTACCAAAGAAACTCGAAGCTACTCTACTTTGTGTAGATTGATTGATAGATGATTATGCCCCCGTAGGCCCGCCGGGATAGAATTGTAGCCCCTAGGTATATCTTCCTGTGAAAGTCGTAAGAGGCGACTCCGGGGAAACTCCAGAAGGTGGGCAACAGCACCTTTAGATCCGCCATCTTACATTGCGATTACCACGACGCCAGCCAAGCGTGAGGATTATGGCAAACCTCCTTTGTTCAACGATGGACGTCATAACTGTAATAGCATAGACAGAAGAGTATTATAGACCCATGCTAAAACGCTACGCTGGGACTATACTGATAATAAGTGATAACTAAATATTTAAATAATGCAATAGGCAACCTACCCTAACCACGTCTGTAATAGAAACTGGCAGAACAAGACCGCAACGGGGTCAGGTCGCAGCGTCAAGGCGATATCAAAATGGACCCAAATGGACTTCTCCGTGCGCAAATAGGCTAGCTAGACTGAGCGGCGCGCGCGCACTTGCCTTCCTATTTATCTAGGTGTACCTACCATAGTTACTATGATTGTATCTGCGCCATATTATCTTTTACTTACCATAATCTATCTACATGTCCACATTATAATGTAGGATAGTATTTCGTTTTCTAAAGTCTGGTTGGATGTTTAGGTACACACTTATTATAACCATTAGCGATGTACCGACTTGCTTCTATTTAGGATTCCGTATCCAAAGGGAAAAACGGGCCCTATTTTTTGACTCTGCTGTCTGTCTGTCTGATCGTCTGTATGTCACGTGTATCTCGATACATGCGAAATGAGACAAACCGGAAAAGTTTCAATACTTTGCTAAGAACGTTGACCCAAAACCAAATATTTGATTGAAAACTTTAATATTTTTTCAGAGCAGGTCCAATACTGCCAATCCAAAGTATCGTCACAGAATAAAAAGGACTCGTAGAATCGTTCCGCCAAGTCATTCCAATAAATAAGCGACTCTATCTACTAAACAATAAAGTGCACTTCAGCTATAATACACAGAGTACCTATATTTACTTTTATATTCACCTACAAGGTCTATCTCTTTCTATCGCATAGTTATGATCTCTTCTGACGCGGCACACAACGTAGCATAACCCCGTCCTGATGGATACACTGATGTAAGTACCTGTAGCTTGGTATCGTATACTTCACTCGAATCCAATGAAATGAAATGCCAAGGTTTTTTTGCTAGTCTTTTGCACCCTAGCATGAGGGGTGTCATCACCAAGATCAGATTCTATGAATTCAAAGATATCCTAATATGATTTCAAGCACTTTCACATGTGACGCGATGCATAAAACCGAGGGACGCGTGTTCGATAACAACTCGAGATAAAAATTAGTGCCATAAAAATCTGTAAATAAATGTGATACAATTTTTGTCTAATAATAAAAACATAAAAAGATGATATACTATAATCTCAAATTTCGGCATCAGTACCTATTATCAACTATGTAATACTGGAAACGCTAATTTTTAATGCAATTTCATCATAGGCAAATTTAATTTTCCGGGCTGTTACTAAGCTGATCAATAATAGAGCATGCTTAAAAAGCGCTACTCGAACACATATGGAATCCTTACCCATGCTACAGATAGGCACCAATAGTAAAACTAACTAATCAAACTACTTATCTATGTGTATTTCTTAACCTGTCTGCATTGTATAGGTATGCATGCAAACTTCAAGCCGTTCAAGGCTTCAAGCTTACGCTATTAGTCGGGCTGAATGTTTACAGGTAGGTACTATGGAAACAGCTACGTGGGTGCGAAGTGCATACCACCTACCTCATTTCTTAGTTTATTAATAATATAATTGGTAAGCTTCATCAAATTTAATCTAATCCCCCAGTTAATGAAAAAATAACTTAAAAAATCTGAATGAACTAATTAAATACAATAGCAACAGCTTCTATAACGAAAGCATTTAGGCAACCTCAAGGCTATTGCAGGCCCACAGGCAATCCAAATACTCCAGCCCACTACCATTTGGCAGCGTGCCCTACATGCTAGCAGCATTGCACCGTTGAATTGCAATGCTTATTCGTTGAGCCAAATACATAGGTGCCAGCATCATCACGCGTCACATCGACCAAGCGCTCTGATAAGGTTTCTACCTAAGGAGTAGTTTCTTTTTTGGTTTCTCTACCTATGTACAATCTTTAGATAATTAAATGTGGCTACAACCCACCATAACTAACGTATATTGACGTAGCAATGGTAATTGAATAAGAACCACTAAATTCTAATGTAAACATAGAACAGGAGTGCATGACTGCTTTCATTACGTCTTCTTCTTTCACTGAATATAAAATGGGGTTGACACAATAACGTAGAGTCCATCAACTCTGTCCTGTTGCTCGTTATCTAACTACTCACATCTTTTGAATATATACATATCCATCTTCAAGCTTTGCATAGATTGGCCTTACTACCAATATTCTACGTCCACACACATAACAAAAATCATACTCAGTAGTATAGTTTAGTAGCGTCCATAGCAGGTTTGTCTATACTCTTCGACTTTTCTTTCACTACTTTTACGATTTCTGGTATATTTAATCAATATCACATTTAAATAATTACGTACAGCGTCACAAAATTGTAGATGTCGACAATGTCATATTTTCAAATTAGTCTTATATTCATATTATACAATATTATTTTTTAAGATTACGAATAGATTCTTATTTAAAGAATTTCCTTGCGTTATTTTAATAGTGATGTTTCTCTTACTTTGATTTTCACTTACCGACTAAAATCGAAAGTTTTTACCGAATACATTAGAGGTACCCTAAAATAAAATTCTCAGTTTGTGGCTCACAACACTAAGTTTGAATTTTATTGTCACTTGATACATCTTCTCTTCAAATTTTTTCAACAAGTCAGACGATAAAACAAAAACACGACGATGTTTGGTTAATATAGAAAAACATTTAAAATGTCAGCAAAGAATTGAATGATGACACTGAATTTTAAAAATAAGATTAATAATGGTACCCCAGAATCGTTTACGAGAAAGGCCCAAGGCAACGATACACATTAAAAAAATAATCTATCATGGTAAATTTCGGTGCCAAGTAAAATAACTCATTCAGAGTTTAATCTCTAGAGTCTAGCATAACGAACAGGAAAACAATGCAGCTAACCAAATTTAATACTCCCGTATATATAAGAAAAAAGAGTAGATAATCATACCAAAAATAAACGGTTTTCTGTAATAAACATTGTGATCAGTATGATTATTGCTCTAACGTTTTACAAGTCTCACGCCACGCCGTGACTAATTGTCTCCTGATCCCCTACACTATCAATGGTGAGTTGTACAAACATAACGGTCGGTGAAGTAGGCTGACGATAATTGTGAGCTGATGGGTTTATGCTGTACAAAAACAATAAATAAACAAACGTGGAGTCAGCGACAATGGAAATAAATTGTTCGATGGAATTTCCGCATTTACTGCCGGCAGCGTGGTTATTGAAACTCGTTTAACTTGTTGTGGACACGGGTAAATTTCATTTGTAAAGTTTACCTACATTGTTTACTCAAATGTTGCAGCACTAAGTACGTATAGATTGCTGGTACCCTGTGATTCTTCCAGTTCTCCGCGGTAATGAAAGTTTGCCTTTTTTAATAGATGTAGTTACATAACCAACTCAATATAAATTTCGATCACAGTTTCAATTTCTTTTTTATGCTTGATAGACACTATCACACCTGATGGTAAGTGATGATGTGGTCGAAGATGTTGTTCAGGCTAACCTAGAATTACTGGCTCTCAAGGATCTGCCGGAACATACCGTTAGGAGTTTGAGGGTGGTAGCTATAGCCAGGCGGGCATTCGCAAAATACGTTACCACCATGTGAAAACAACTTAAAAATCAATCAAAGGATACTAAAAAGGGAATTTCAGTCCCGATCCATGCAGTTTCATATGTACTAAGTTTTGGGGGACTATACTGCTCGCGTCCGTAGGATTTAGCCCTCGATGTCTTACACGTGTCCCCTGGGTGGCGCCAAAAGAGCAGTACTTTTCAGGTGGTAGGCTTAGGCCGCGGCGTGTTACCACCCACCAGGCAAAGCCATGCCGCCAAGCGGTCGCGTTACGGCATGATGCTTGGTGAAGCCACTATGGGGAACGGGTCGGAAACAGTTGCGCTTATTACTATAGCTAGTCGTGACACATCGAAGGTCAATTTACCTGGCAGCCAATCTTGGAGAGCAGCGGGATCCGAGGCACGGTTCTCCGCTGGCCGACCGCAGATAGTTGGGGGCCCAAGTAGTGAGCCAGCCACTCATGAAAGGCTGCCCCGCCATCTCGCGAAAAATCCCGTAGGTGCGCCATCGTGCTGGTTGGCGACCAGATGAGAGGTCCCGATGGACACCTCTGGGGGGGCTCGGGCGTCCCCGCGGTCTCCAGGATTGGTTCCCACAGGGTGGAAGGGCCCTTTTTGTGTCACGGGTTGGTAGTATGCGCCTCGTTTCCACTTCCGTTTCCCTTTATCTATATTCACTCCACCAACCAAAATGAAAAAAAGAGGTAAAAACAGAATGAAGGTTCAACAGCGGAAGCACGTCCTCTCACTCCAAGTGCACCTCTCAAACATTCGAGGCATGCACTCTAATATCGACTCCGTCCACCACCATCTAGAGACCGCAAAACCTCATATTCTGTTCCTCACGGAGACGCAGATCAAATGTCCAGCTGACGCTACATACCTTGCCTACCCTGGCTATGTTCTAGAACATAGCTTCAAGGCCAAGGCGGGAGTTTGTATGTATGCTCGCGATGACATTTGTTATCGGCGTCTCCGCAACCTTGAAGACCCCAAATTTTCCATCATGTGGGTTCTGGTGGACAATGGCATGGAGAAAATTCTTTATGCTAGTGTCTACCGGTCGCACAGCGGAGATGAGGAGACAACCAGGCTCACAAACTACCTTAGTGAGGCGGCCGATGTGGCCCAACAGAGGTATCCTTCTGCTCAATTAGTGCTTCTGGGGGATTTCAACGCCACCATCAAGACTGGCTATACCCATACCAGAACACAGACCACGCTGGTCGAGAGATGCGCAAGCTTGCTTTGACGCTAAACCTCACTCAGCTGGTCCAAGGAGCTACAAGGATACCGGATGTTGATGGCCACACAGCCAATTGCTTGGACCTTCTGCTGACAACAGATCCAGACCGTTACTCGGTGTCGGTTTCATCACCCTTGGGTAGCTCCGACCACTGTCTGGTGAAGTCTGTATCAGTCTACTCCCCGCCCGATCCCAGCCCAAAAGGCACACGGCGGGTGTGGCGATACAGGTCAGCAGATTGGGATGAGATGCGTTATTTTTTCGCGTCTTACCCTTGGAGGCAGGCTTGTTTTTCTTCCAGCGATCCCTCAGCTTGCGCGGATGCTGTGACAGAAGTGTTACGTCAGGGTATGGAATACTTCATACCATTTTCTGACGTCCCACTGTCCAGCAAAGCTCGCCCATGGTTTAATGCCACCTGTGGAGATGCCGAAGCGTCAAAGCATGAGGCCTACTTAGCCTGGGCTGATGCTCGAACCCGCAAATCTAGAGATGTACGTGAAAAGAAGAAAGCATTTAACCTAGCCGCCAAGTCCTGCAAAAAGGCTCTCAAGAAGGCTCGCTTCGACCACATACGCCGAACAGGGAACAAACTTGCTTCTTACCCCTCAGGTAGCAAAGCGTTCTGGTCCCTGGCAAAGTCGATCGAAGAGAACTTCTGCCGTCCCTCACTGCCTCCACTGCTGAAACCTGACGGTTCACTAGCTCACACTGCTGAAGAGAAAGCAAACTTATTTGCCTCTCTGTTTGCAGAGTCTTCACGTGTAGATGCTGGCAATGCTGTACCTTCTAGTCTGCCAAATTGCGGGACTTTAATGTCCGAAATCCGTATTCGACAGTCTGAAGTACGCAAAGCGTTGTGTAATCTGGACGTGAACAAAGCTAGTGGTCCAGACGGTATACCGGCTGTAGTCTTGAGGATGTGTGCGCCTGAGTTGACTCCAATATTGACTCGCCTCTTTCGCTTGTCTATGACGACTGGTCAAGTGCCTAAGTCCTGGAAGCTTGCAAACGTGCAGCCCGTGCCCAAAAAGGGTAGTCGCGCAGACCCTGCCAATTACAGGCCTATTTCAGTCACGTCCATACTCTGTAAGACGATGGAACGTGTACTGAACCACAGACTCCTGGCATACCTAAAAGTCAATGATCTCCTCAGTGACCGACAATATGGGTTTCGCCGAAACCGGTCTACTGGGGATCTTCTAGTGTATGCCACTCACATCTGGAGCGAGGCCATCGAGAACTACGGAGAGGCGCTTGCTGTCTCTCTCGACATCTCGAAGGCTTTCGACAGGGTTTGGCACGATAGCCTTATTAGCAAGCTTCCTTCATACGGCCTTCCCACTGGTTTGTGTGTTTGGATTTCAGATTTCTTCAGGGATCGGTCGATTCGAGTGGTAATCGATGGCTGTTCTTCCGACCAATTGGCCATAAACGCCGGAGTCCCTCAAGGATCAGTACTCTCTGCAACGCTTTTTCTGCTGCATATTAATGATCTGCTTAAACCCGGTATTTTTGGGTACGCAGACGACAGCACCGTTGTGGAGAGTTATACATCTAACGCACGAACCAGTGCATTACAAATCCAGTCACATATGGAAGCGATGGTTCAGCGCTTGAACTTTTCTTTGCAGGCAGTCTCCGATTGGGGCGATGCCAATCTAGTTAAGTTCAATGCTGCTAAAACCCAAGCGTGTCTTTTCTCCGCCAAACGGAGCCCTTTTCATCTGGCTCCTACTTTCAGGGATGTGTCCGTGCCGATAAGTAACCATTTCGAGCTTCTTGGCATCTCATTAACACCAACTCTCAATTTCGGCTCTTATATTGAGTCCAAAGCCCAGCTTGCCTCAAAAAAGCTTGGTGTTTTGGCTAAGGTGAGACAATACTTCACACCGGAACAGTTGCTTAATCTTTATCAAGCCCAAGTCCGGTCGTGTATGGAGTTCTGTTCTCACCTTTGGGATGGTTCTGCCAAATACCAGCTGGAGACACTGGAAGCTATTGAGAGGAGAGCCAAGAGACTAATTAACGACGACCAACTTGTAAGCACGAGACTCCAAAGTCTCGAGCATCGCCGCAAAGTCGCCTGTTTATCGGTTTTCTATCGGATGCATTTCGGGGAGTGTGCCACGGAACTGCATGACTTGATTCCGCCATCCCCATTCTATAACCGGACATCCAGGGACACTCAGAAGCGCCACCGCTATATGGTTGATGTTCCATTTTCCCGAACGAAACGATTTGCTTCCTCGTTCATCATACGAACCGCCAGGGAATGGAACACCCTGCCTGAGTCTGTGTTTCCGGTTAAGTACAATATGGGGGTCTTCAAGAAGCGAGTGAATAGATACCTTCTGGGTAAGCGCGCTCCATCATCGATCGCATCATCACTTACCATCAGGTGAGATAATGGTCAAGAGCTACCCAGTTATGTATAAAAAAAAAAAAAAAAAAAAAAAGTACTTGTCTACTTTCAGATTAATTACTTCACTGTTGGTATATTGGTGGACTTTTTTATAATACTTAGCTGATAGGCTATGTATAAAAATCCTTCTACTCCTAACGTATCTGAAGTGACGATGCGGTAGAAGATGTTGTTGAGGCTAATCTGAAATAGCTCTGCCGGAATTTACTGGTTCTGCCGGAATTAATGACTTTATCTAACTGACAGCTGCCGCAACAAATCGTTAGGTTCTGGGCGATAGATTTCTACTTGATAGTGGTAGCTACCCAGGCGAGTATTTGCAAAATGACCTACAAGATGTAATGTAACAGAAATTGTGTTACGGTGGTAACATCTGTGACTAACGTATAAAATTATTTGTATTTCTTAAATACATGAATTATATATACTTTTAAATAGGTACTCGTTTATGAGTAAGAAAAAGCAAAACTCGTTGAACACGTGCATGACACTGCGCAAGTTGCCTAGACATTGCGGCGGCGGCGAGCGCTGCGCCCACGCACCATCTGATCATCGCACACAGCTTATTTGTGTAATTACCTTCAGGGCTACCAACAAGATTATTTATATTTGAGTGAGTGATAACTTTCTTTGACGTCTATATACCAAATGATTAGCCTAGTTTTTTTTTATTTATGCCTGATTAGTTAGCCTTTGACCACTATCTCACCTGATGGTAAGTGATGATGTGGTCGAAGATGTTGTTCAGGGTAACCTAGAAGTACTGGCTCTCAAGGATAGCTGCCGGAACACACCGTTAGGTGCTTGGCGACAGATTTTCTACTTGAGGGTGGTAGCTAGCCAGGCGGGCATTCGCAAAATCCCCTACCACCATGCTATAACGACTGCCATCCTAAGATTACAACCGACCGACGACGGCTTAACGTACCCTCCGAAGCACGGTAACGCTCAGTAGTAATGTCACTAGCGGTCACCCAACCATATCATGACCGCGCGCGACGTTGCTTAACTTTGCTGATCGGTTGAGAACAGCTAAGTAAACTTCGCTACGAGCGCTTCAAAAGGTTAGTTCTCATGATTTAGCTTGGAAAATATCAGTGTAAGAATGTTTTTGGATAAGTACATCATTATTAACAGTTATACCAAGCTTAAATATCGATAGAGAATGGCGGTTTTAGAACGCACCTTTAAAAAAAATGTGGAAAATATAGTTACAGTGAAAACGAAAAGATACATAATAATATCATAATATGAATGAATCCGGTGACGAATACACCATTTAAACATCAGAGGAATTGAAAACAAGTTAAGAATGCCGAATTAAAATACCTGGCTGAAAAATCATGTGAGAAGTATGTAGGCATCTAAAAGCCTACGATTACCTTCAATAAGTTCATAAAGTAATCGTAGGCTATTAGATGAAACTTTTCACCACAGTGCCTACATGTGGTGAAAAGTTGTATGAACAACACGAGACCAGTTGTTAGGGTTCCGTACCCAAAGGGTAAAAACGGGATCCTATTACTGAGACTTCGCTGTCCGTCTGTCACCAGGCTCTCAAGAACGGTGATAGCTAGACAGTTGACATTTAGACAGATTATGTATTTCTATTGCCGCTATAACAACAAATATTAAAAATAAAATAAATATTTAAGAGGGGCTCCCATACAAAAAACTTGATTTTTTTACCGTTTCTTGTTCGATACTAATAACGATGACAGGTAGACGCTTTAACTATTCACAGAATAATTAGTTACGGAAACCTTCGTGCGCGAGTGCCTCTCGCACTGAGCTGGTTTTTATTTATCCTTCGATGCGCTCAGTACTATAACTTACGAGTAGAATCACTTGCTACACTCGTAATTTAATTATAGGATCCTTCGCTTAATTTGCGCGCACTTGCAACAGAAATTTTTGAAGACTTTGCTCTATCGTCGCACCAATGATTATTACAATTCACAATAAATCTATGCAAGTGCAAGTGACCGTAATACATTTTTTTTAATGTAATTATGTAAAATGATTTGAGTTATTACTTTATTGTAATTGCCCACACCCCACCAGACCAGCAGGCAGCGCCCAAAGATTTGATAAAGGGTGGTAACCCTGAAGCAATATCTATTATTTATTGGATCCACTCTATCGACACCCTTTGCAAAACATTATTAATGGCCGCGATGAGAGATTAGAAAAATATGAAGCACGCGAAGCTATGTGGTAAATAAAGGCATTACGAAGAATGCGAGGGCTATAGATACTCAAGGTGAGAACTATCTGAGAAAACAAAGCTGTATTTTTTTAGTAAAGTTGAAAGAGCTTCTGCAAGAAAAGGATTATGCTTGTTAGTAAATTTGTTACATGTCAAACATTTTTCATCATGGCATTCGAATATTACTAAAGGGGATTTTGACCTGGGGGACAACTAATATCTCTTAATTCAGTTATATATTAACCTTACATATTTTATAACCGCACCATTACACTCGCACTACCAAATATAATTTAAGTAAACTTACAAAAGAGCTTCAACGTGAGAGCGGGCTGAATGCTAATTGCATCATCTCATTCATCAAGTCATTTGCGCGATAGAGCACTATTATGAACATTGTTATTTAAACAAGGACAGGGTATGGATCACAGTATTAATATTTTAGACTTGAAATAAGGACGTTTGTTTTCTATAATGTTTTTAAGAGCTGGGCGTCTTGGACCCCTGCTGGAGTATATATCAAGTTAACAACTTTATCGGCCACGAACTGGCGATGATTGCATTGATTTTCTGTAGATCTCCAAGACAACGTTTATTCATAATCATGCCCTTTACAACATCAAGATATCAACAAATATCACCATATATATATGTTACCACTGCAAATGAACCTAATTCCGACACCAGAAGTCTATACCACGCCAGGTGGTAGGTCTCTTCGACAAGATTACGTCTTGGTGGTTACGACCGGAGTGTCACATATTCCGCTTGGAAGCAGAACTGTGCAAACAATACTGTGTTTAGACTTGAATGACAGACCCCCAACACGTGAAACTACTGGGCAAATGAGACATAAGAACTAACGTCCCGGAGTGATGAACAGTGCAGTGTCAAACAGATTGGAAAGAGGATAAATAGTAATTGTTACCTCCTTTTTTTATATTTCATCATTCAATTTCGTAAATCATGGTAATTGCTGCTGCTTTCAACAGTGCGATTGTGGTTGAGTTTTTTCACTTGAACGCATGCTCTGTGAATTACAAGTGCGTAATACCATGTCTAACTATTAGTACGGTTTTATTTTTTTAATTTTTTTATTTTGACGGAACAAGCTCGAGGCCCACCTGATGTAAAGTGGACTAACCTCTGCCTATAACAGATGCATTACGTCACAAGTCACGAATTGCACCGCGCCCGTCGCCTTGAGACATAGTTCTTAAGTCTCATGTGCCTGTAATTTCACTGGCTCTCAAGGACTGCTGCCGGAACACACCGTTAGGTGCTTGGCGACAGATTTTCTACTTGAGGGTGGTCGCTAGCCAGGCTTATTCTTATGTCACAGTAACTACATTTTATGTGTTTCAATTTATATTTTTTGTTTAATACCCGTGCAAAACCGGGGCGGTCCGCTAGTACTTAAATATACATACCCTTGGACTTGGATACATACATTGCATTTAATCGTTATGCCGTAAATAAATAATAACAATGAGTAATGCTTAAAACCATCCAATCCAAAAAAATACAAAGATTTACGTCGATAAGTTCGCGAAAAATAAATGAGCTTTCAGATGATAACGAGAAAAATGAAGCACAGACATTTTAATAAGTATCTTTATACAAGCGGAATGTAGTCTTTGTGGTAAGTCAGGGCCCTGTGAGTCAAATAAACATAAAAAACATGTAAGTTTATTTGACGATAACTTTCGAATGCTCAAGCCGCTTGGAGTGAGTTAATATTAAAAAAAAACTTAGCTACATCGCTTCCGAGGTTGATTGAAATGATGATTACATAGCACGCAGATTATGTATGCCTATGACCACAAACTAGGGTGTAAATTTTCAGTGAAAAAATAGGTATAGGTATTACTTACCTTCATATGTTTTTTGTTACTTATTACATATTTTGGAAAGAAATATAATACTAATTTTAATCTGGCCCATTAACATTTTCTAGTTCTTGAATGTGATCCTTTGGTATAGCCTTCATCAGAAGAACACAATAGCTGTCTTACCCGGTATTGAACCCCGGACCTCAAAATTCCAAAACATTAGTTTACGTTACTCGATCAACGATCTATATATCAGGTCTAATTTATCATTAATGCACCTGTAAGACCTTAATCTGAACCATAATTATATTTTATGTAACTAAGTGACAAGACGGATCAATTGATGGTAAGAGTCACGCACGCCTGTTACATAACAGTTGCAGGCTTAGACGATTTGTCTATGGTTGCAGGTCACTGTCCTCCTTCTGCATTACACTACACTGCGCTCATCTCCAAAAGTTTAGCTGTAATTCTCATTCGCTCAGTAATTTCGCATGCTACATTGCTCTACACGCCTAAACAAATAGTGATACCAAAGATTATGGTGATACCACCTGGTATTATGGGGTTATTATTTATCTGAAAAATAAGTAAAATAAGACGTATTGTGCAATATATTTCTAATACACATTTATATTTCATAATATCTGACCAGCATAGCAAAGTTATGCCATAGATAAATTAATATTATTAACGGCAATATTATAATATTTGCTAATCCTGGTCACGGCACAAACTACGGTTAAGTACTAGGGTATAAATAAACGATAGTGATAAAAGCGAACTAATTAGTCTCGGCAAACTGCCATACCCACCTGTCATGGCTGTACGTTAGTAATATCTGTCCAGCGAGTAATAAAGGCATCGTAGCAGATAACTTGAATAATAACCATTTAGCAGAGAGAGAGAAACCCGAGCGATCAACCGACGATTAGCACTCCCACACATCTCAACTTTCATCTACGAACGGAAGAAACAATAAAGTGATTAGGCTCTGCCAAGATCTACTCTGCGATCGCAGCATCTGTGGGCGATCCCTTCGCCTACAGTCCGCCCGGAAGGGAAAGCAAGGGGCGAATTTATGATAGCTGCCCGTCCACAGCATAAATTTACAAGCCAAATGGAATCTTAACAGCCGAGTGATAAATTACCCACACGTGCTTTATGTCACAAAGGGCGCTTATTCGAATGTTAAACACCGCAATACGTGCAAACTATACATTCCTGGGAACCAATATCAACACTGGTTATTACGTCTGACCGATCCTCATTCCTACCTACCTCATATGGCTCATGTTTGAATGTGGCTGGCGTTCTTATGGAATCCAGGAAGGTACGACTTGAATGCACTAAATCAACGACAGAGTTAACCAGTGGAACACATTAATTTGCTATCCGATGCGTCGCGAGCGTGACTTGACGTGACAAATCCCGACAAATCGCATTCGTCTCGGCCGGATAAGATAGATCGGCCAATCGGTCTCCCCAAATACCGGCAAGGACACTTCCATCTACATTTATACGTGTGACGGGTATGCGATTTGATGCGATGAAATAGCCGACGTCCGGCGACCCACGTGCGCCCACGCCGGTAACTAGGCATTATAATATTTAGAACAAGTCTTAGAAGATGCTGCATGCTGCAGTTTGCGAGATTGTCAATGACTGCGTTTCCTCGTATTGATTTATGGACGTTTCTTGTTGCGTGGTGGTGATAACAACTCGTTTTATATTGCGCTATATCAATATCGCTTTATGCGCTACATAGTGCGAGTATGACATGTTTACGGTCAGTAGCTCTCAGCAGGGGTGCGTTCAGAGGCTCAGAGTGTAGTTGTTTGGTTGTTCCGTTGTTTTGCAACTTACCCTGAGGTATGGAACGACCGGTTGTTTTATAACCTCAAACAAATTATGACATTGACAGACTTACATCATTATCGTAATAATAATTGCTATTTAACACCATCACAAATTAGTTTTCCATATTTATATAAGTTTTATATTTTGAGAAATGATATTAGTATTTATAATTTTTGAGAATTATGGGTGAGCGCATCAGACAGAATACGATATAAACGTCAAAGTCATTTCATGTCACGCGTTTTATGGTTAAAAAGTTGCAACCTTCAAAGGTTTGGAACGGTCCAGTTGTGACAACCGAACGCTCTACTCGAAGGTTGTGAACGACGTTGGAGTGAAAAGTTGCACTCCGAGTGCGCTCTAACCAAGGTTCGGAACGCACCCCTGCGGCCGTATTTTAGCCCCATTCGTATAATGTGTGAGCCCTCTTTGAATTCCTGCAATTGGAGATCTCGTTTACAATTTATACTCTGGTTTAATTTACCTACCTGCGAGCGGAAAGACTAGAAATTCTCCACTCGTTCGTTTACATAAATGCATCACATTAGACGAAAATATATCAATGTCGTTTGGACCATTAAGACGATTCCAGTTCATTCACTTTATATGGTTTACCCAGCCGTATGACAGAAATTAAACATTTGTGTTGCAATTACCTATTAGAGAAGGTTCATTAATGTTCTCAGAACCAGTAATACCTAATCGTTTTTAGGGTTCCTAGGAGGATATAATTATTCATCAAAAATTTAAAATAGAATGGGGTCGCATACAATATACGTGTTATTTGATTTTTTTTTGTTCTATCTAATGAACGGTGATACATACAAGCGTCAAACTTGGTACGATTATAGGTCAATATCTAATATACAATAACAAATAATAAAACCGGGCCAAGTGCAGTTCGGACGGCCGTTAAATACTAATCTCGGAACTATATGTAAAAAATAACGTTTTATGGTACATTCTATGTTGATACGGAACCCGCAGTGTATGAGTCCAACTCGCACATAGCCGGTTTTTTACATAGCTTATACTTTAAAAGGTATAGATACATAATTTTGTATATTTTTGAAGCAGTGAGGGCTCAGTGGCATTGGCATGGACTGCCGCGCAGCAGGTCCATGGTTCGAATCCCGCCCAGAGCTTGAGCTTCACCGCATGGTGGAAGGGCATTTTGCGAATGCCCGCCTGGCTAGCGACCACCCTCAAGTAGAAAATCTGTCGCCAAGCACCTAACGGTGTGTTGCGGCAGCAGTCCTTGAGAGTCAGAAAAATTACAGGCTAATGAGACCTAACAACTGGACGTCTAAGTATGTGACGGGCACAGTGCAATTCGTCGTTGACGAAATGCGTCTGTTATAGGCAGGTGGGCCTCGGGCTTGTTCCGTCACAATAACATAAAAAAAATAAAAAAATCTATTATGACATAGAAACCGTTTTAATAAGTTAAGTAATATAATTGAATACCCTGCAATGAAAATAAAAAAGAGCACAAGGCACTATTTTTAACTTCATTGGAGTCATAAAGACTTCTTCATATTTTGTTACATATAATTAAGCTTCATTAACGCGTGCGACTGTTGGCAAAAAAGACTAACCCCATCCGCGGAGAACGTGAATAACTAGCTAAATATAGAGTTCATTGAATCAGGTCCACATTTATATTTACATTTATATCAGTCCACCCAACATTGCGCTTCCTCAGACCCTAAAAGCTGTAAAATCCTATTATATGAGAAGTATTTCTGGGTAGTAAAGTAAGACGACGGCGGCGTGGCGGCTTCCAGCGTTATTGCATCATCGGTGAGCCGCGGGATAAGCGTTCGTCGCCCCTCAGGTGTAATATCTTCATGAATTGTACAAGTGGCAAAAGAAGCTCCTATATTACCAGATATATACGAGTATATATGATAGAGTTCATTGGTCTTCCTACGGTGAGGAAGTACCTGTCGTTCAAGTCATCTTAAGAAATTGTTAAAATGCTTATAGGTTACTTATTTCAAATTTTACACTAACTTTATTGATAATATATAAAATAATGCATTGTTTCACCTTTGAACTAGAACTACGATTGCCTACATATTATAATGAGTGCTAGTCAGTCAGTCTCAATCTCATAAAATTTGAAAGAAATATAATACTTTTTCTTCTAATGGTACAAAAATATAGAAGTTAGGTAGTGAATTCTCAGGTGCAGGTATCTTATGACTAGGTATACGTAAGTAACCTACGGCAGCGTTGTATACTGCATAAAACCACTTCATCGTCTATTGCTTGTGTAATAAAATATCGTGTGCGAGAGCGAGCCACCTATAAAACGCATAAAATAATCCTAGAGGGGCATAGCCGTGTGACTTGCACAAAGTTCAGGGTGAATAACTCGTGAAAGAGTCTTACACCATTATCTTTAAGTGCTTTAACTTTCAGTAAAATATACTACTTTGGTAATTCCTTGCGTTAGCATATCTGCTTGCTTGACTTGGGCAAGTTATATTATTAATATTATTATTATTTATTTATTCATTCTATATAATAACACACGTAACATGTTGATCCACAATAGCGGAAATTATGTTAATTTATTTTATATGGTTAGACCTAGACACGGGTGCTTGAGAGAAACCACTCCTAAAAAAATAAACCACAAATCACTTACCAGTGCGGTATCCTGCGTTAGAGAGATAAGTGGCGAAGGTGCTGGTCTCATGCTTGGCCTGCCACATCGGCGACGAACAGTTGTCGTTGTTAGTATACACGTTGTGGTTATGGACGTAGACACCAGTCAGAAGTGAACTCCTGGAAGAAAACCAGACATTAGCGATTATCCAAATATTTTAACAATGTAGGGCTTTGGCACAGACATCAATTATTTACGACATGGAGCGTTTCAAAAGGGGCACCTAAATTCCTCTCTGCGCAAGCAACGCATCTGCAGCGCAGCTAGTGTTGCAGATGTCCATAGGCGGTGGTTACCGTTTATCACCAGGCGGGCCGTCTGCTTGTTTGTCACTCATAAAAAAAAGGAAAGAAGTTTTTTTTTTCTTTATGGCTGATAGTCTAGCCTTTGACTACTATCTCACCTGATAGTAAGTGATGATGTGGTCGAAGATGTTGTTCAGGCTAGCCTAGAATTACTGGCTCTCAAGGACAGCTGTCAGAACACACCGTTAGGAGCTTGACGACAGATTTTCTACTCGAGGGTGGTAGCTAGCCAAGCGGGCATTCGCAAAATGCCCTACCACCATGCAAAAGAAAGATTAAACTTTCCAAAAATAAATGACCGTTTGAATTATGTTTATTGTGATAGAATCCGTTTGACAGAACCTCTTTAGATGACTTTACACGTTAAGTTCGTTTATTAAGTAACAATATATTTTATGTGCGAGTCCATATAATTATTATGTTGTTTACCTTGAAGGACAGCACATAGGCGTCGTGGTATACGCATGTCTGAACTCAGCTCCAGCGCTCCTTATTGCCTTCATAGTCCTCGGCATGAAGTTCAAACTTCCTAATTCGACATCCTGGTCATCCGTCAATATCAAAATAATGTTCGGCTTCCGCTCTCTAGGCTGAGGAAACGGAATATACCCACCGTTTTGCCATTTGTTAGCCATCTTTATTTTAGACCTTGTAGTGTTCTCTCTCACTGGCACGGGATACGGTTTCTCCTGAGTTTTGCTCTGGTTGGATAGCTTTCGCATCTGATACTTCTCTAAGTTTTTGTTCCAATGCTTTTCTGTCTTCCGTACTTTTTCTTCCCTTTTGACACTATAAGGCTCTATAGTCCTATTCGCACTGTCCTCTAGAGAATGACTATCAGTCCCTTTTCTTCTGTCCCTTCTAATTTCATGTTCCCAGCTCCTTCTTCGGTCTCCGCGATAACGAGAACTATTCTTGTGCCTTAGATACCTTCTTTCAGGTAAATCTGTGAGCGTGCCATTAAACGTGGTTCTATTACGATTGTTTTCTCTATTCCTTATTTCTCTAGATCTTGAAGTCTCCTCGTCCTCATAGGACTCTCTCTTTGCTGATATCAGTATGAAGTTCCAAGTTAAGAGTAGCGATATTAACTTCAAATTCATATTGGTTATTGAACACTACTATTCTTTATCACTATATATAACTTCTATGAAGTTTTTTTTTAATATTATATTCTTATATACAGTTACGTCGTTGTAGCGATTAGTAGCCAGCAAGGTTTCTTATTGCAGTTGAATTCCATCTTGTCACACCACCTGCAACAAACGGAAATGTTCCATTAAATTACATTTCATAACTTCGATTTCTAAATTGAGCTTTCAATACACCTCAACTTATTACTTTTGCAGGGACGCCTATTCTGTGTTTACTTTTCATATTGAAATATGTTCCGTTCAAATCGGAATTGGCGCATTTAATGGCATTCGACCAGGGCATCAATCGTGAATTGCTTTTAACTGAATTGGTTCGATATTGGTTGGGGTTCGGCCTTTAAATATACTGCGCTATCCACCACGAGGGGTGAATTTATACTTGCAACTCAAATTGATTAGCGCACTTCGGAGTCTGTGTGAATGAAGGTAGTTCTCGCTTTTGGCGAATCAAATTAGAGTTACTTTTAGATTCATAGATGTACCACTAAATTATGTTCTTATATAAACGCCTTCAGTATTGTACAATAAGCCACTACCCGAATCAAAACATTCGCTTTATTTGTTGTATTGTATACCATAGTAAAAACAGTACAACTTCTGCATAGTTTATCGTAATGTGTTGAAAAGGTCTTTTAAAATTTTCGGGGATGCCTCAAATAATACTTTAAGTTTAATGATAGATCATTTTAATACTGTAGCATTTATAAATATCTATCAAACGAGTTGAGTTGGTGAATATGAAATTCAATCCACATACCTACCTACCGAACCAGTTAAAAATTCTAGGTGGAGCTAATAATAGATCTGTTCTTTAATTCGTGTTTATTGCTAATTTATTTAATGACCTAGAAATCACAATATTGGTAGATAATTTGTACAAATTGGGAACATTCTGAGTTGTTACCTAAGGTAATAAGAAAAAAAATATGATCAAGCAGGAAAAAAACGAAAAATATAATAAAAAAAGGCCTAATGAACTCTCAAAAAAGTACATAATACGTTCAAGTATTCTTAAAACTGCAAGTGTTTTTTTTCCTATAGGTGGTGTCGTAGTCAGGTACTTTCACATTATTGTAACTTCGATTCAAAAAAATAATTAACTTGTATTCACGACTATCATACTATCATACCTACTTTCAATCATTTATACACTGATACTTATTCAAAATTAGCTTTAATTATAAATTCTTACGATTACTCTGAATATCATTTTTACTGCTATAAAATATCTGCCACAGTAAAAAAAACATAGTTGCTTGTAGAGTAAAATTAATACATTGCTTTTTTATACTGGCGGTATGCCTTTATTAACAAAATACAGCGAAATATATACAATACTACAGCAACTACAATAAAAGCATTTGGATAAGTCATTGCAGACTCACAGGCAGTCCAAATGCTCCAGCCCACTACCAGTTGGCAGCGTCCCCAGCATGCTGGCAGCATTGCCCCGTTGAATTGCAATGCTTATTCATATTAAAACATTATTAATATTCATAATACTTATTCTTATACATTGCTTGCTTTAAGATTTTCAGAGATTCGATAAATCTTTGTGTACGTTCTCATTTTATTTCTAGGGACCGCTTATAATAAAGAGCTTAAATAATCTATGTTTACAGTTACCACTTTTACCAACATATACTGGATATGTTTTGTTGACCCGTACGACTCTTAACTTAACAATAATAATTCTGGTTGGCATACATTACTCTGTTTATGCGTGGAAAGCACGCAGCCTTCTGGCAACATGACGCTTTTAGAATTATTTTGAGTTTAGTTTATGGTAGAGTTCGATGACTTTCTTCCTTATATATTAATTATGGAAAACTATGATTGCAGTGTTGCGCTTTAAAAGGAAGGATTGCAGTGGATGACTTTTTTCACCCGCGTCGATATTTTTTTAGCAGCGCCTTCTGAAGAATAGTCAACTTACACTGCAATCCCCAAGACGCCTGCCATGCGTGGGGATTGTAGCAAAAAACCTCCAATGTGTGAGGCCTCTGCTCAACAGTGGACGTTATCGCTTTTGTGATGATATATATGGGCTTTAGCTTCTATACATGGTGGAAGGGCATTTTGCGAATAACCGCCGGGCTAGCTACCACCCTCAAGAATCAAATCTGTCACCAAGCAACTCAAGCGGCGCAAATATGCTAACCTGGGTATGGGTTACATATTTGAGCCGTTTGGTGTAGAGACGTTGGGTCCGTGGGGACCGGGAGCTCATCGTATTTTCCAAAATCTATCAGAGCGCTTGGTCGATGCGACGCGTGATCAAAATGCTGGCACCTATTTGGCTCAAAGAATAAGCATTGCAATTCAACGGGGCAATGCTGCCAGCATGCTGGGCACGCTGCCAACTGACAGTGGGTTAGAAAAGCATTTGGACTCATAGGGAGTCCAAATGCTTTTACTGTAGTAGCTGTAGTATTGTAGTAGCTGTACTGTTGTTTATAGTTTGTAGTATTTTTTTTAATAAAGGCATACCGCCAGTAAAAAAAAAAAAAGCACTCAACGGTGTGTTCCGGCAGTAGTCCCTGAGAACCAATAAATCTAGGTGAAGCCTGTTAACACCTTCGACCACATCATCATTTACCATCAGGTGAGATTGTGGTCAAAGGCTTACCTATCAGCAATTAAAAACATCTAAATAATACTATCATTTGTGGCCTTTGCTCAACAGTGGCTGTTGTGATGACATATTAAATATATTCTAACATATAACCTATATATGTACCCAATGTTTAGTTCTGTACTTTCATAGAATTGTCAAAAGCCACTGTAAGTAGTCAAAACTTATAAACGTTTAACAAATAAACTCCTTAACTCGTAAAAGAGAACGTTAAACTTAAGAACATTAAAATTGGTAGACGTTAGGGACATAACCATTCTCTTGAGTTTTAGCTACATTGAGCGAATTTCGAAATATCTTAATGGTGTTGTATAAAGTTTGTTCCGCTGTTCCTGCGTAATTAAATTAAATTTTCGATGGGACGGAGAGCTGTCTCAAGAGTTACGGACGTAGGGTAGACCGAGGTTTTCGTGAACCCTGTCTAAATATTTGGCCTTCTTAAAAGATGATCCAAGCTTGATGGTTGATGGAACGATTCGATGCGAAACAGTTTTAAAATTTTTAAAAACTTACCTGAGATTAAATCATCTAAATTAATATAATAAAGAGGAAAGATTTGATTGTTCATTTGCAATTGAAAAGAAACTCTTGATTCTTCTCGATTATCTTACTTTATTTCACAACTATTACGACTTATATCGATATATTACTTTTCATAACTATATCTCTAACAGAATATACAATAATTCCTACACGTCCGGAGCCAAAGAGTCGTCTACTCAGAATGCCTCGGCATCGCTCGGTACCACCCCTTCCCCAGTAACTCAGTGGTGGGGCGAGTACGGAATGGGAGGGGAGCACGATACCTGTGTTGCCACTTTATTAAAATCTGTGGGAGTTTTTAAATCATGACATTCGGCCATCCGGCATCGTGCTGCCCCCTGGCGCACGTACCTATTTACATACTGTTTACAATTTTGCATTTTACACTATTACAACTTACACTATTATCCATTAAACTAGCTTAATTTGATTATTTCATTTGAACTTGGTTTTTACTTGATGAACTTATGATTGATAATCATATATCTCAATAGTTTCAACGTAGCTACGAATAGGCATTAATTTTTAAAGTATACTTATCAATTTGTTAATTATACATTGCAAAACTAATTAAATTTTACTGATGTTAGTTGTAGTTTTAAATCATGACATTCGGTGATTACAGCTTTATATATATTTTGACTATAGGTATGCATATAATTCCTTATTAAATAACACTAAGAATACTTAACACAAAAAAAAAGTTATTTTATTACCATTTCTATATAATAATAGATTTAAGTAAGTTGATTGTTCAATATATACAATTTATAAGTAGTTAATTTACATTTCACTTATAAGGCTATACTTACTTTACTTCTAAAATTAATAATACAATATAAAATGAACAACAATAGTCATATATAAAATGGGACCCGTGATGACTTATGATGGTTTAATGCGTCAACATAGCGCATGTTTAACTTTAACCCAGCTCCGTATTAAATCTCTAAGTCGAGTTCACAAATTTGTAGCCTAGCTATTCTTGGAATAGGGTCCCGTGTGGTCAATGTGATTCGGTGCGTAGTGGCTCTAACTTGCAAGAGTCGATGTCATGCCCGACTCTTGCATATCTTGCATGAAACCAAAGGCTTTGGGCATTTGAAGAACGAGTGTCCCCTATTATGACAGTTATAACAAAGAACGGAACTGTTAGGTGAATTTGAATATGATCCAGCACTATCAAGTGTATTTAATTTATAGGCGCATTCACGCGTTTTGTTATAATTTTTTTAACAAATAAAGTAAAGTAGATCCTGAGGCTCTGGACAACAGCTACAGAGTAAACAATATATAGAAAATAACAAAAATAAATGTAAAGCAGTATGGACATAATTAATGACAAAATGGTGACATAAAAATAAAAAAAAGAGATTGAACGCAAAGAATATGATAATAAAATGTTTACTAATCCTGTTGACATTAACGAAATATTTAATGATTTTTATATAAATTTGACTAATCACAACTTTGTTTTTAAAACAGACAAGATTATTGAAACTATGAAAACTAAAATATATGATACAATATTTTTACAACCAACTGACCCAATAGAAATATGGAAAATAATTACTAATCTAAATAACACAAATTCGGTAGGTATTGATGAATTAAGTACCAAAATGCTCAAGAAATAAGCTAACTACATAAGTGAACCTCTATGAGTTTCTTAGTGAATCTGTCACTTGAGGAAGGCACTTTTCCAGACGTTCTAAAAAATCCATAGTCAAACCTCTATTTAAGAAAGGTGATATTACAGATATAGACAACTACCGGCCAGTTACTTTGATACAAGTTATGTCAAAAATACTCGAAAAAGTAATCTTAAACCGAATCTACGACTATGTAACAAGTCAAGATTTATTAAAAGAAGAACAGTTTGGATTTCGTAGTAATAGTAGCACTTCAATGGCATGTTTTAATCTGGGTAAAATGATAGTAGATTGCATAAACGAAGGAAAACCTGTCACAGCTATCTTTCTCGACATGACTAAGGTGTTTTATTATATAGACCATAATTTACTACTTTATAAGCTTGAAAAATAAAGTAAATACATTTGGAGTCCCACAAGGATGTGTGCTGGGACCTTTTCTGTTTTTATTGGACATAATAACATATACCGTATATGAATGCAAATATATTGTACGTAATTGGCTCATGACCTTGGATTACGCTGAAGTAGAATCTATATTGCAATTTTATTGATTTACATGACTCACAAAACACCTACTTATCACCTACATCATTTAATATAATATATGTATCTATATAAATATTTGCATATCTATTTATAATAAAGTCTTTTTATACACTCAAACATAAAATATCATAAATAAAATAAAACAATGATATAATAAATTAATTCATAATAAAATTAAATGGATGAACGTTTGTCACTTGTCCCACACATCACTCCGCCAACCTATTCTGTACCTGATTTTTAAATTTACGTATATTTTGTACTCTGATTTTTTGTAAGTAATCGTCGCCTACCTGCCTTTGTTTATTATATCCACCCTAGACTATATAAACAGAATATTATTTATCCCCTCGGTTGTATTTGTTCTAAAATAAGTAACATATGAAGATAAAATATTTGGCTTGTAAACAAATAACTATCTTCTTTTACACAGTTTAATTTGTTAGAAACCAATTGAGTAATACTGTATTTAAATTTAGTTAGACGTTATACCTAAGTATACCTCATGTTTATTTGTTATATATTAAGTTGGTATATACTAGATTGTTTTATATAAATTGTAACCTAAATATTAAATTAAATATATATGTATAAATCTTAATGTTAAGATAAGGAAGAGCGGGTCTACCTGGCAGAGGTATTCTATACTTAAGAGGTAGTCCCTATCTCAAATTTGTAAAATGTTCAGATAAAGTAAAAGATTTATTATATTATTATTATATATTTATTTATTTAATTCTTTATTGCACTATAGTACAAATGGAGGACTTAATGCTAAAGCATTTTCTACCAGACATCCACATATTAGTTATAGAGAAAAGGACGTAGGCGTGCAACAAAAAATATATTTAAATACTCTAGAACAGAAAACGCAAAGAATATTACAGATATAAAATATTATATATACCTTTATGCATAAATGCTATACAATACATGCTATACATAATAACAAAAATAAAGTATCTTAAAAATAAGTGATCTTCCAAACGTCACATCAAAAAAACAGTTCTATTTGCGGATGATACAACGTCAATTGTTAAACGTACAAATCTACATACTTATGAAAATGAAATAAATATTGCGCTTGGTGAAATAATTAGCCGGTTTAAGAATAATGGTTTAAAAATTAACGTAATGAAAACGAACATGATACAATTACGAGTCCACGCATAGAATTAAACATAACCCAGGAAAATAATAAAATAAATGAAGTCAATTCAACCAATTTTCTAGGAATAATGATTGATGAGCATTGTGATTGGAAACCACACGTAAACTACGTATGGGACAAACTAGATAGGTTCATCTTTGCTATTAAAAAAGTTGAGGTTAACCGTATCCACTGAAGATGCACTCAGTGCATACCACGGATATGTATCTTCTGTGCTCTCATACGGTCTTTTACTTTGGGGCAAGAGAGCGATCTGTGGAGCCTGTAGTATAGATAGTTGCAAACCAATTTTTAAACATTTTCGCATCTAGCCATTGGTTTGCATGTATATTAGAGATATTTGTGTTTTTGTAAAGCGACATCCAAAGTAATTTACTTTGAGTTATACTATATTAAGTATAAATGTGAGAGATAAATTTAAACTCTACCAACCTAAATGCCAGTTAGCTATGTGTAAAAGTAATGCGTTTATTAATGAAATTAAAGTTTACAATAAATTGTCTAATTCATTTAAAGACTTTACATTCAATATTTTCAAAAAAAAGATTACATTATGGTTACTTGACAAGTTTTTACACCATAAATGATTTTATGACATTCACAGTTTCTTAGGTACTTGTTAATGTTAATGGAATTGTATTTTAGTCTGACTTTGATTATATTTTAATATTTGACGTATTGTGTTTGATAGCGAATAACATAATTTTTTTTTTTTTGATCATTTGTACTTTCATAATAAATGTGTGTATTGACTTATTTTGTATAAATAAACTTTTGCACACCATTGTCATGGTAGAATGTAATGGACATTTTTGTAAAGCTGTACATCTGCTGTATCTGTACAACATTCTTGTGAATAAATGATTTGATTTGAACAATTCAGTGCCTTTCCACTTCTAATTGTCATATCTGTAATGCTATACACAAAACATTCGACTGCTTTCCTACCTTCGATCTCACACTTAGTCAGTAAAGTTAATTTTTCGTAAAAATAATCACGCAGATGTTCATCACTTCGGGAGGTGCGGCTCAACATTTCTTCAAAAAGACGGCCGTTACTCTGTCCACTTGGAAAGGCCTTTTTTAATTTTATTTGCCACTCCTCCCAAGTAAAAACTACTGTCGGAAGAGCCTCAAACCATTTCTTTGCCAGACCAACTAACTTTTGTAATGAAAAGTGATTTTTTTGTTTGTCATTCCACCCATAAACAGTAGAGCACTCGTTCACTTTACGCAACCAGCACTCAATGGTTTGAGACCCTTTTGTTGGGTCAAATTCAGGAATAATATTATTATAGTTATTATTATTTAATCTAGTTTCCTGGTCCTTATCTTTATTTGACTCTGCTTCCCATGATAACAATAATCTTAAAACATCCTTGGCCTTAACTGACTCACGACTCTTACGCTTCCTTCATTGTGGGGCTTCATCACTCGAGGTCGATGAAGAGAATATGAACTGCGACGTCCGGACTTCCTTTTCTGTCGCTTGTGTTTGGGTGGCTTACCAGGTGGAGTGCCTCCTCTTTAAAAAGGATTCACAATGTTTAGGATCGAATCTGAAATCATTAGATATAATCAGCGTAATAATCTGGTGCTACCCCATTTCAATAGAAACCATAAAACCTTTTAAATAGAATATTTGGTTATCTGGTAATTTAAAATAGTTGATATTTTATAATATAACTTCATTGTTGAACGTACTATTTATATAAAAGCAACTTAAAACTCATTAGAGATAGCTTGCGTACATCTACTATACTTTGAACAAACTAAATAACTCAGTAAGCACAACTATATGGCAGGCGCACATAACCTGCAGCTCAATACAACAGGCACACTTAACCTGCAAATCATTTAACAGGCGCACATAACCTGTTTCATGGTGTAATAGGCACACTTAACCTATTAATATCTTACAGGCACACTTAACCTGTTTCATGGTGTAATAGGCACACTTAACCTATTAATATCTTACAGGCGCACTTAACCTGTTTCATGGTGTAATAGGCACACTTAACCTATTAATATCTTACAGGCGCACTTAACCTGTTTCATGGTGTAATAGGCACACTTAACCTATTAATATCTTGCAGGCGCACTTAACCTGTTTCATGGTGTATTAGGCGCGCTTAATCTATTAATATCTTACAGGCGCACTTAACCTGTTTCATGGTGTAATAGGCATAATTAATCTATGATTCTATCCACAGGCGCACTTGTATCATATCATGGTCCAATAGGCACACGTAACCTATGATTTTACCTAACAAGCACACTGAACCATTTTGTTAAAACTACTACACATCCGATTTCCCTTAAAGGTAATATTTTTTGTGATAGTTTTATTAAATTTATTTTATTAGTTAGAATAACGTAGCATGTCCACAGAACTCAAGCAACCACATTGTTGACGAGGGATGTTATCGGAGAGTTGCCCCAATCAAACATCCGACGACTATAGAGTTTTGTATCGTTATAATTATTTTGCATC
Organism: Plagodis pulveraria; assembly: GCA_963890685.1. Classification (NCBI taxonomy): domain Eukaryota; kingdom Metazoa; phylum Arthropoda; class Insecta; order Lepidoptera; family Geometridae; genus Plagodis; species Plagodis pulveraria. The sequence goes on from OY982950.1 coordinate 13,231,344, forward strand.
ATTAAGCACTACCGGGGAGTTGCCCCGGCCAAATGCCGTTTACAAACAAATACATAACGTTACTGTCGATAATAACTGACGTGGGATGTTATCGGAGAGTTGCCCCGATCATAAACATCCGACGACTACAGAGAATTGTAACGTTATAATTACATTGCAACATTAACACTACCGGGGAGTTGCCCGGCCAAATGCTGGTTACAAACAATACTAACATTACTGTCGAAAATTACTTACGTGGGATGTTATCGGAGAGTTGCCCCGATCAGAAACATCCGACGACTAAAACCTTTGCATCATTATGTAGTGTACCACCGACAATACCAAGGAGTAGCCCCGGCCAAATGCCCTGATACATCTACACATCATGCATAAAACGTTATCAGAGGGTAGCCCTGACCAAACGTTTTAATTCGAAATCATTGTGGTTGCGTAAGCATGGAATAAAAATACTGTTCAAATATGTAGGTAGTTTTTGAAAAGGGAGATCGTTTTATTATAAAGAAAAATCATTACAAAATATATATGTTACTGTACCTTCGTGAGTATATCCCACTTCTGAAATGAAAAGAAACTCCTGATTCTTCTCGATTATCTTACTTTATTTCACAACTATTACGACTTATATCGATATATTACTTTTCATAACTATATCTCTAACAGAATATACAATAATTCCTACACGTCCGGAGCCAAAGAGTCGTCTACTCAGAATGCCTCGGCATCGCTCGGTACCACCCCTTCCCCAGTAACTCAGTGGTGGGGCGAGTACGGAATGGGAGGGGAGCACGATACCTGTGTTGCCACTTTATTAAAATCTGTGGGAGTTTTTAAATCATAACACAATGAAAAGGCTCTGTAACTACTGGACCGATTTGAAAAATTCTTTCACCATTAGAATCCTACATTATCCCTGATGAAAATTGATGATAGAATATTTTCAAGAAGATTTTTTTTACACTTAGGGTTGCTAGTACTTTATATTCCGATGGGCAAGACTCTTTAATTAATAGATACAATGTAACGGCATGCCTTTTTCGGTAGAGACTATAGACCACGACTTTTTACTTGCTCTAAACTTAGCACATCTCTCATGTTTTCATATCACGTCCGTCTTTAAAGAGTAAGTTAGTATAACTTCAACGGACATCGGATTATTATTATATTATTATTATTATATTATTATCAGGGGATTACTGAAAAACAGCGTCTGTGCACATGTGTACATACTTTATGCTGAGTTTTCTCCTTTTGCCCGCATTATTTATTTATATCACAATATCTATGTTCTTTTCCCTCTATGTTAGTTACGAATTATTTTTAAGTTTTTCTTGTGTATTGATTGTCATTGTTGTTTCTATCTATATTTTTTTTTGTGTGGCCATAAACTAATTTTTATTTCATTTGGACATTTCCAAAGCCTCACTAATCTTGTTAGTGTTCGTTTTCCACTATCAATTAACTGTTTAATTCATCACTCCTATTAGTAAACCTCCCTTTGACAATCTACTTCAGTCTATTCTTTCTATCGTACAAACTTTCTTAATAAATTTTGTATCAAGCTGTTTACACTCTCGACTTCACATACTCAAAAATTTCACTTCAAACAATTTTATTCGACTTTGATCCTATTTCTGCCATTCCCAACTTTCAGTATCATATATTAATGTTGCCATAATATATAAACAATTCTTCATACACCGCTATAGCTGCTCCTTTTGGGATACGTTCCTATTACTCATCAAAGTGACGTTTACTTGATTTCCAGCATATATTTACTATCCTCAACAACATTTCTCTTATGCCTTACATTCCTGGTAAATAAAGTCCCCACATGTATATATCTGGTAATTTTACTAACGACTTTTCAACTAACTTTTTCTTATGTTTAACTTTCACTTCAGCCATCGTCATAAGTTTTAATAGTTTATTTTTGCATGACACATGCTCCGAGGATAACATTACAAATATATCCCCATACGATCGTTCAGAACGCAACGACATAATATTAGTGTCATATTTTATGTCAATTGGCTTAGCGGTTAGAGCATACCCCGGCGTGGGTTCGAATACCGCAAATGACTAAATGATTCCACTCAATTTAATTTTGTTAAATCATAAGTATTTAAAGCTGTCATATATTCATCCTTTTCAAAAATCGTTACTTTAGCCTTTTTTACACTAACTTTCATTCGCTTCTCTTTCTCTCATTCACAAGCGTTATACCACCTTCTGTCACATTATTTATAAATTCATGATAATCATATTTCGCTATCATTTAAATGAACTAATATATTTTTTCAACAAATTAAACATATAGAAAACTAGTCTTTTAGTCAATTAAACCGCAGATCTATTAATTTTACGCATCAAATAAATTTGTATCGATTACTAGGCGCCATTTTGCCTAGACAGTAGACGCAGACAGTCCATCTCAATTTTTATGCATAGATTTCTCGGTGTTAAATATATATGGCCGGCAAAAAGACTAATCTAGTCGGAAGGCAAAACCATTACTGCTTAACTGTAAAGGCAATTACCATGCAATAAGTAGTGGTCAACCTCTTTACTTTAATCACTTTTTAATCGTAACACCTACTCGTAGATACGATTTAAAAGTGATTATTAACATACGTATTAGGTAGGTGTGTACACAAATAAATGGGTTCAATAAGTACCCAGTTTCAAGTAAAGTTTAAAGTTGTAAATGAATATATTTACATATATCACTTCGTAATATTCAAAGTTTATAATACTAATTGTAATGGAAGTTTAGCGCATCAACGTTGAATTTTAAAGAGCTCTCCTTTGGGCAAGATTTTATTGTATACGGAACGCAACTTGAGTTAATTTTCCAACTCTTATTGCACAACTAGTTCAATTATTATGTTTGCTTCACGAAGTTTGCTTTTGATGTGGAGTAGGATGGTTCAGTTAGATGATGAATAAAACTATATATTATATTGAATACGTACATATTGATGGATCAATTTGTTTGAAGTTAAGGCAAGTTATATCCGTTCATCATGAAATAATTGACATTTATTAAATGACATTTTAGCCGATTTAAACTTACGGTTTTTTACGTCGAGAAGGCGTCTCGACCGGTTTCGCGACTTTCAGAGTCGCTTCATCACGGAGTGCGTGCGCTTACGATCGCGCCCGCGCATGCACTGGTGGTGGCGCCGGCGGCGGCGGTGGAGCGAGCCGCGCGCGCTGCCGCCCTCCTTGCGCGCTCTGACGTCACCGGCGGCGCCGGCGCAGGTGCATCGTTGTTTTCTTCGTCACTGTCATTCCATACTACCAGACTTGTGCACGCCGCACTGACTGTATCTTGCGGCAAGCTGACGGGTGCATTATTCCAAGTGGCAGTGTTAAGAACTGGTTTCCACGCTGGTGGCAAATTCCATCCCCGGTCGCGGTTAAAATTTGGATGACGGTCAATTTCGATGGCTTCCCGTATTTTTCGCGGTATGAGAAACCTTTCCTTTGCTAATACGGAAACCTTATCGAATCTCAAGAAATGGCTCGCCTCTTGAGCATGTTCCGCCACCGCGGATCTACCTGTGTCCACGTTCTTAACACTTCGTATATGCTCTGTTATTCTCGTCGCAATGTTGCGTCGAGTTTCGCCTATGTAGCTTTTGCCGCAATCACAGGGAATTTTATATACACCTGGTACGTTGAATGGTTCCTTGTCTTTCGGTGACTTTAGCAAGTGCCGCAATTGACCGGGCGGGCGATATAATGTCCTTATGTTGTATTTCCGTTGCAAAAAGCCACCAATTTTATCAGTGACACCTTTTATAAACGGTAAGTAAATTAGAATAGAATAGAATAGAATAGAAAATATTTTATTTGCGACATTACAATGTATAATACAATAAATAAAATAAAAAACAAAACATAACAATATAAATGGCACAATACATGTAATTGTCACAAATTGGCTCCAACTCAGCATAATGCCAGCTGTTCGCCAGCGCTGATCTTCCGTTGGAGCCATCTGGTGAATTCACGTACCGGCATGCACACAGTACAGTATAAATATATATAATGTAATATATAAATAAACATAGTAATGTAATATACAAACAAAATGAAAAATACACTCTTACAAGCAATGCAATAAACAGAAAGAATTTAAATAATTAAGCTACAGTAAACATTTCTTTTTATCATGTATTACTTATTTAAATTATAATAGCTACACCTGAGTATTTTAAGTTGGTTTGGCTCATATTGCACTCGTATCATGTTTGAGCGTTTCCTCCTTCTTCTGGTGTGCAGTAATATATTTCTTTAAATGAAGTCTAAAACTTAGTACAGTTTGCAGGTTCCTCACGGGTGGTGGGATATTATTCCAGCATTTAGTAGCTGCGTAACGGAAAGAACCTCTGAAAGCGGCTGACTTATGGCATTGCGTGGAGAGTCGTGACGCACACTCGCGGGGCTCTAGAGGTCTATGACTTGCCATCCAGGATAATTTTTCGTACAGATATGAGGGCTGTTTATATTTTATTAAACTAAAAAGTAAGCATGCCAAGTGCAACTTGCGACGGTGCTTCATTTTCAGAATAGAATGTTTATTGAGGTATGGACTCACATGAGCTCTAGGCGGGATGTCGAAGCAGAATCTAGCGCAGGCGTTTTGTACTCTTTGTATAATTTTTTGTGTCCGTGCTAACAGCCGGGGGCCAAATACAGTGTCCATGTAATTCAATTTGGACAATACAAGGGACTCCACAAGTTGGATACGTAAGTCTTCTTTCAGATACGGTCTAATACGGTAGAGTACTTTTAGTTTGTAAAAACAATTTTGTATTGATTTAGCTACATGTTTTTCGAATCGTAAATTTGTGTCTATTAGCAAGCCCAGATTGCTAGTTTCATATACCCGTTCAATGGGACTATTCATAAGCATTACACTTACCGACAAGTTAATTTTAGTTAGCTGATGTTCATTACCAAAAATGATATATTTAGTTTTTGAGGGATTAAGTAGCAGACAATTTTTATCAGACCAACATGCTATACTGGCAAGATCCTCATTCAGTTTTGCTATAGCGCTATCGATGTCATTCGGCTTGCAAGAAATATACACCTGAGTGTCGTCAGCATAGATGTGAAACTTGCAGTATTTTATATGTCTTATTATATCCGCCGAGTACAAAACAAAAAGGATTGGGCCCAATATAGAGCCTTGGGGCACTCCTCTCTTTACAGGGACTCTATCTGACACCAAAGTAGAGCCATCATTTCGCTTGAGGTTCACATACTGAAATCGATTCCCAAGATAGCTACTGAACCACAGTAAAGAATCTCTATCAAAACCATAATAATGCAACTTTGACATCAGGAGATCTATATTAATGGATTCAAAAGCTCTAGAAAAATCTAGTAACACTAGGATTGTGCACATTCCAATATCTTGAGAACAAAGTATATTATCCGTCACGTCGAGTAATGCAGTGACAGTGCTACGTCCTTTTCTAAACCCTGACTGTTCTTTTGGCAAAATGTTATTTTTTTCTAGGAACTCGGAAAGTTGCGCGCATATAGCTTTTTCTAAAATCTTCGACATACAAGGCAAAATGCTAATTGGCCTTAGATCTTTCAGTTCAGTCGGATTTGAAATTTTAGGAAGAGGACGCACAATGGAGAGTTTCCATAAGTCAGGAAAAACACAAGTGCTAATAGATTTATTTATCAGCTCTTTCAATAGGTCCAAAGTGTAAGGGAAAGTCATTAGTAACATATCTAAGCTAATAGCGTCACAGCCCTCCGCTTTGGATTTCAAACTTTTAATTATTCTGATGATTTGTTCAGAACTAACTGGTTCAATACGAAAGACTGCATCACCACAGCGGTGATATTCAAAGTAGGTAAGATCCGAAATAGATGCATTTGTTCTGCCCGGTATATTTAAAAAATGATTGTTAATACTGTTCGCGTCATCAAAATTACTAGGTAATTCAGCGTTAGTTTGGGTTAAAATAGTGTTCTTAATATTTTTCCATAATTGATTTGGGTCATGCAGTTTATTATTTATATTATATTTAAAATATGCACATTTTTCAAAGTAAAGAGCTTGGTTAATAATTGATTTTAAAGACTTATAATATTGTTTTTTAGTGTCGGTTTTAGTTTTATGATAAGCAGAACAAGCCTCATCGCGCAACTTCATCATCATTTTTATAGTGTCCGTAATCCATGGGTAAGACCTTTCTCTGATAACCACTGTTTTTAAAGGTGCATGTAGATCAAACAAAGACACAATACTATGGTTCAAAGCAGCAACAATCTCGTTAACGTCATTCAAACACGCTATCAGGTCCCATCTTAAATTTAATACATCTGTATTCAAACTATCCATACATATATGTTTAATTGGTCGGTAAGTAATAGTGTAAGGCGCAGGTTTTTCACGTTTAATAATAAATTCGCAAATTAAAAGGCAATGCCCAAAGAGAGTACCAACATGTTCCAATGTGATTTTTCTTGCACCCAAATTTGTACATACTATATCAATAAGGGTCTGACTTGTGTCAGTAAAATGAGTCGGTTGGTTGAAATTGGAACACGGTCAACTCTACAGGCCTTTCTGCGTTCTGTACCAAAGGCCCAACGCGTGCATTGTCGCCATTTGTATCCGTTCTGCTCAAGAACCTGTCTCACATGATTCATCTCAGAGTTTACGTACTGAGGGTCACATAAACTAAGCGCTCGGTTAATCAGAGTTTTCGGCACGGACATCAATTGAGATGGATGGTGATGAGAGTCTGCCCTCAGGTAGCGGTCCGTGTGTGTGGGTTTCCGGTAAACCGAATGGGTTAGGGAACCATCATTTTCACGATATACTCGCACATCTAAGAACGGCAAACAACCGCTATTGCCGTATTACCACTAAAGTCGTAAACCTTTTAAGAGAATGTGGTGACTCAGAATTATTACCACGTCTTCGCCCCCATAACCCAACATCACCGAAAATCTACGGATTACCCAAAATCCACAAACCCAACTGGCCACTGAGACCGATTGTCAGTCAGATAGATGCGCCTACGTATAAACTATCTCGTTATCTGGCAACAATTTTACAAAGGTTTACAGGTAAAACACAGGCCTACGTGAAGGACTCTAGACATTTGTTAATTTATTGGCTGATATACGTATACTACCGACGGAAATAATGGTAAGTTTCGATGTGACTTCTCTGTTCACCAATATCCCCTTAGAGGAGGCCATTAACATCATTGCCGATCTACTCCAAGATGCGGGTATGCCCAATGAATACACAGAGATGACCGAGTGCTGCCTGAAAAACGGTTATTTCCTTTGGCGGGGTAATCACTACTTACAGGTGGAAGGAGTCACTATGGGCTCTCCTATAGCTCCAGTTGTGGCCAATATTTACATGGAATGTTTTGAGCAAGAGGTAATGATAAGTGCTAGTGAGAAACCACGTTACTGGTGGCGTTATGTTGATGATGTCTTCGCCATTATTACCAAAGACGCGTTACTGCAATTTACCGCCCATTTGAATTCGATGCACCCGAAAATTCAGTTTACGGTTGAAGAGGAGCGTGATGGTTGTTTGCCGTTCTTAGATGTGCGAGTATATCGTGAAAATGATGGTTCCCTAACCCATTCGGTTTACCGGAAACCCACACACACGGACCGCTACCTGAGGGCAGACTCTCATCACCATCCATCTCAATTGATGTCCGTGCCGAAAACTCTGATTAACCGAGCGCTTAGTTTATGTGACCCTCAGTACGTAAACGCTGAGATGAATCATGTGAGACAGGTTCTTGAGCAGAACGGATACAAATGGCGACAATGCACGCGTTGGGCCTTTGGTACAGAACGCAGAAAGGCCTGTAGAGTTGACCGTGTTCCAATTTACTTACCGTTTATAAAAGGTGTCACTGATAAAATTGGTGGCTTTTTGCAACGGAAATACAACATAAGGACATTATATCGCCCGCCCGGTCAATTGCGGCACTTGCTAAAGTCACCGAAAGACAAGGAACCATTCAACGTACCAGGTGTATATAAAATTCCCTGTGATTGCGGCAAAAGCTACATAGGCGAAACTCGACGCAACATTGCGACGAGAATAACAGAGCATATACGAAGTGTTAAGAACGTGGACACAGGTAGATCCGCGGTGGCGGAACATGCTCAAGAGGCGAGCCATTTCTTGAGATTCGATAAGGTTTCCGTATTAGCAAAGGAAAGGTTTCTCATACCGCGAAAAATACGGGAAGCCATCGAAATTGACCGTCATCCAAATTTTAACCGCGACCGGGGATGGAATTTGCCACCAGCGTGGAAACCAGTTCTTAACACTGCCACTTGGAATAATGCACCCGTCAGCTTGCCGCAAGATACAGTCAGTGCGGCGTGCACAAGTCTGGTAGTATGGAACGACAGTGACGAAGAAAACAACGATGCACCTGCGCCGGCGCCGCCGGTGACGTCAGAGCGCGCAAGGAGGGCGGCAGCGCGCGCGGCTCGCTGCACCGCCGCCGCCGGCGCCACCACCAGTGCATGCGCGGGCGCGATCGTAAGCGCACGCACTCCGTGACCCGTGATGAAGCGACTCTGAAAGTCGCGAAACCGGTCGAGACGCCTTCTCGACGTAAAAAACCGTAAGTTTAAATCGGCTAAAATGTCATTTAATATGTGTCAAACTTACGTTAGTTTTAATCAATTATAATTGACATTGTAAAAGCTGCAAGCTTGTAGTTTTTTTTATATACCAGCGGTATGCCTTTATTAAATAAATACTACGACCTATATACAGCACAAAAAAAAAATAAAGAAAAAAAAATACAAACAAAGCTTGTAGTTTTGCACGAGTGGTCGTAGGTTTATATTGTTGTTATAAATTACTGATAGGTTAGTAGTCTTTGACTTTTTAAACCTTTTATACTTTTTTTTCTTTTTAGTCTTAGAACACGATTTCATCTGTTGGTAAGTGATAATGTGGTTGAAGATGTCAAAAACTAATCTGGGCTTTCAAGGACAGGTGTGGCACAGGCTGTATTGAAAAACTTGTATGATAAATTAGAAATAGAACCAATTGTGTTTTTATGTAGGAATAAGCTAGTTTCTAATCTGAAGGAAAAGAATTTGACGCCATAGAAATGTTATTCTTGTCTCAGAAGGTAGTATACCTATACCTACTGTGAGGTACAAAAACCTAATACATCTTTCAGTCTATCACATTGAAGTTTTAAATCGGATGTTGTTTTGTTGATAGGAAGTTATGGTATTCTAAGAATGTAAAATAGTGAAAAAGCCCGTTGGTGCCTGGGCAGAATTGCAAACCCTCATATTTTCGTGTAGAAGTCATTAGAAGTGAAGAAGGGGAATGATACCAGAAGGTGGGCAGTAGCGCCTTCCGATGAACTGCGAAGCTATTCTGCGATCCCTAAGAAGCCTGCCAAGGGTGGGGATTATGGCAAACTCTATGATGATGATGATGATGCTAAACATACTTGACTTATAAAATTAACTCTCAAGGACGGAACTAATAAATCAATCTAAGCGTGGTATAGCTAGGCAAGCGCGTATTTAATATAATAAAGTCGCAAAATGCCCTAGCGCAGTGCAGAGTAGCTCAAGCAGTAAGATTCGAACCAATGGCCTTCCGCGTGGTAGCCCAAGTTATGAATGCTACAAAAACAGTGTTATTAGCTTTAAACACAGCGCGTAACTCAGGCTGAACACGACATTATTATGAAATTTAGAAACCGAGATTGCCGGAGAGCTCTTAAATAAAGATTATTTCTACAAATCCCACATCTTAACTAGCTAATATTTACAACTAAACATTCAGAGCTCGCGACCAATATTTCACGGTAATGGACAAGCCGTGGAGAATTTTAAGCCGAGATAGCTGGTATAAGCACGATTTACATCAAATGCAATTAGAGAATGTGCTATATTGCAGCTCAAAAGGATTTCCTGACGCAATCAGAACAAATCTTATTTTATCTTCAAATATAATATAAGTACATTGTAGTATATATTCTATAGTGCATTCTATAATTTTAAAGTTATCTAAATCGAACATATTTTTGTATGCCTGGTAGGCTAGCCTTTGACCACTATCTCATCTGATGGTAAGTGATGATGTGGTCGAAGATGTTGTTCAGGATGTGGAATTGATAGTTGTTGTTGTTTTTTTCTCATTTAAAGAGATTATATAGATTTAAGAGATTTGTAGAGGTAAATGTGCGATTCAAAATAAGTACCATATTCTTTGTACATTAGTTTGTATTTATTTACCTAACTGCGCCCATTTATAAAACAATTTTATGAATTTACAGACAATGTGCTCGATGAAAATACCAAGTTCTGTTTGACAAGTCTAACTTGAAACATTTTTAAATTTACAAACGTATGAAAAAGTAGAAATATTGTTAAAAATACTTTGTACGTGTGTAAATGAATTTAATTATATAACTTCGTAATACCTACTCAAAGTTTATCATACTAATTGTAATGGAAGTTTAGCGCATCAACGTTGAATTATAAAGACCTCTCTTTGTGCAAGATTTTATTGTATACGGAACGTAAGTTCAGTTAATTTTCCAACTCTTATTGCACAACTAGTTTAATTATTAGTTTTGCTTCACGAAGTTTGCTTTTGATGTGGAGTAGGATGGTTCAGTTAGATGATGAATAAAACTATATATTATATTGAATACGTACATATTGATGGATCAATTTGTTTGAAGTTAAGGCAAGTTATCTCCGTTCATCATGAAATAATTGACATTGTAAAAGCTGCAAGCTTGTAGTTTTTTTTTATATACCAGCGGTATGCCTTTATTAAATAAATACTACGACCTATATACAGCACAAAAAAAAAATAAAGAAAAAAAAATACAAACAAAGCTTGTAGTTTTGCACGAGTGGTCGTAGGTTTATATTGTTGTTATAAATTACTGATAGGTTAGTAGTCTTTGACTTTTTAAACCTGTACGGTTTACGTACATTTTGATGACTTAGCGCGACTGTGTCCGCTTATAATATTATGTAAACTGTATTTAAAGTTCAGTCTGCAATAAACCTCCGTTCCGTTAATACGTCTTTTACTTCATATCATATAATATCATAATTTTATGTACGGACAATCATCAGCCCGTACATAAATGGTCCTTCGAGCCGGACAAATTGTTTACATTGGAATAACCCATGTTCACTTTTACAATATGGACAAGTTTTATGGGAATGGAATTTGTAATTAGAAGTTGTTGGCGGTACTTCTTTGTTACTTGAATATGATTGTTTCACAGAAAATGATTTCTTGTGATTGTAATTGTTATATGAGTTTGCTACTTGATGATTTGGTTTTTGATTAATATATTCTTGCTTCTTTCTGCTAGATTCCATGCTCATAAATTTGTTCTCTAGAAAACTCATGAAGTCTGATAACAAGGGTAATTCCCGAGGCTGCTTAAGAGATGATATGTACTCGTTATGTGTCTCACTATCTAGTTTTTGACACAGAATATGTACGAGAAGCGGGTCCCATGACTTCACGTCGACTCCTAGATTTTTGATAGCGTTTAATGTCTCTTGCGTTATGTCATGTATGCGTTTAATATTAGTGAAAGATGCTTGCTGTATTGCTGATAGATTAAGTAAAATGTTGATGTGAGATGAAAATATCAATTTCTTGTTATTGAATCTGTGATTGAGAATGTTCCAGCAAGTGATATAATTTTCGGAACTGATGTTTAAGTGCAATATGAGCCTTTCTGCTTCACCTTTTATTTTTGACTTTAAAAATTGCATTTTTTGTGCGTTTGATAGATAGCTGTTGTTATGAATAGTTTCGGTAAAAAGATCTTTAAAGGAAACCCATTGATGGGGGTTACCGTGAAAGACTGGGACTTCCATGTGTGGAGTGATTTTTTCCTTGTGAGACATTGACCATAGTTTACTGTTAAGAGATTTCTTCATGCTGTTATAAGTCATCTCGTGCTCATAAAAAATACGATCATATTTTTCGTCGCTGTTTTCTAAAATGCTATCCAATTCCCAATGAACGGTATCAATGACTGCCCATCGAGACTCTATTTTCTTTAAATTATCTTCAAGTTCCCATTTTTCGGAGATAATTTCAAGGTTGATATTTTGAACTGTTCTTGTAAAGGCTTTAAAGTTGCTGATTTGCTTTTTTAACAAATCATCGGATTTGCTATTTACACCCTGTGATTTAACAGAACTGTCACCCATTGGAATTTCGAAGTTTTTATTTGTTACAGGAGTGGATGGTCTGCTTGTTGGTTTTGTTGGAGGCTGTAACATTTGATCGGTGCTTTTACCTGATAACGGAGTTGCTGGTCTGATCATTGATGTAGTAGGAGTTTGCAATATTTTCTCCCTACTCGAAATATACAAGTCGTAAGTCTGTTGATAATGATTTTGCGTAAAATACATATGAGATGTGTCAAGAAATTGTTCAAGTTGCACATGATTAGCTTGATATTCTTTCCAGTACCCATCTAATGTTTCTATGCGACGTTTGATATAATCAGATGTTTTGCGTTCCGGCCCGTCTTTTTTAAAGTTTATTATAAGCGTATTTATGCCGCCTGTGATCTGCTGCTGATTTGATACTAAATCTTCTAAAGTAGTCATCTTGATAAAAGAAGATAGTTAACGTTAAAATATATGGAACCGCCTTACTTGATGATATGGTGTCCTGACACTGCTGGTGTGACAAAGACTGCTGTTGATTCACTTTTATGGCTAATGCTAAGCCAAGATTTGATGTAGTTATGTCCCGGCGACCGCTGTCAGCCTAGGACGGTGATTAATCCTGACGCTTTTGCTACGCTGAGGATTGATGATGATGATGATGTTGCTTGTCTCGGCGGCTGATGCCAGGCCAGAGACTAGTGATGAAAACTTGATATGCTCACTGCTGGTTCCTAAGTGGAACCTCACGCGCGATGACAGTTCACTACTGTGATGATAGTTCACTCGCGATGATGATCCCACCTTCGGAGGTTCGAAGGACCATTTATGTACGGGCTGATGATTGTCCGTACATAAAATTATGATATTATATGATATGAAGTAAAAGACGTATTAACGGAACGGAGGTTTATTGCAGACTGAACTTTAAATACAGTTTACATAATATTATAAGCGGACACAGTCGCGCTAAGTCATCAAAATGTACGTAAACCGTACATAAAGCTCTAGGCGGGGCAATGGGGCAAAAAAAAAATTTCTACTAAACGATGCCAAGAATGTAATGGGTTTCATAATACACTTTTACATGAAGCCTTTAAACTGAACACTTTTAAGAATCAAAGTAAGACTACTACTTCAACACAAGAATCTCAAAATAATGTTAATTCTCACGTAGCACAACAAGATGAAATGCCCGAAATTTTGTTATCAACAGCCTTGATTAAGGTTCAAAAAGCTGACGGTAGCTATCAAACTATGAGAGTTTTGGTGGATCAAGGTTCACAAACTTCCCTTATCACGGAGAACGCTGCACAGCAGTTAGCATTGTCTAGACGGAAGTGTAAGGGGATTATCAGCGGAATAGGAGCAAAGGATAACAGCTGCAAAGGAATCACCAGTATCAACTTTACATCATTGACTAATAACTATCAATTAATTACGGACGTCTATATCATGAAAAACCTTACTAAGCACTTACCAAACAACTCATTTCCAAAGCCATCGTGGGATTATTTGGACAATATTCAACTGGCAGATCCAGATTTTAATATCTGTCGTCCAATCGACATATTATTAGGGGCCGATGTATACCCAAATATCATTTTAGAAGGCATATGTCGATCAGAACACTCATCATTGATCGCACAACAGACCCGCCTAGGGTGGATCTTGTGCGGTAGCATCAAAACCTTGCAATGTAACATAGTTCAAGTAAATATCGACGAAATACAGAAGTTTTGGGAGATAGAAGACATTAGCGAGGAATCATCCTACTCATCAGAAGATTTAGAATGTCTCCAATTCTATCAATCGACTACAGAACGGTTAAAGGACGGAAGGTATCAAGTCAAACTTCCTCTCAAACCTAGTTTTGAAGAAGAACTAGGTCAATCAAAATCCAAGGCCGTAGCTCAATTTTTTCAGCAAGAGCGAAAGCTATCAAATAAAGAGCATATCTTGAGCAAATATAAATCTTTTATTCGTGAATATCATACATTAGGACACATGCAATTAACAGAATCGTCAAGCAATCGGACACCGGAATGTTTTTTACCACATCACTCAGTACTCAAAGACAGCACAAGTACTTCTTTGCGCGTTGTTTTCAACGCGTCATCAAAAACATCGAGCGGTAAAAGCCTAAACGATTTAATGCAAAAAGGTCCTAACTTACAACAAGATCTTCAAACACTCATCCTTAAATGGAGACAATATAAGATTGGTTTTACCGCGGACATTGAAAAAATGTTTCGTCAAATTTGGATGCATCCTGACCACCAAATGTTGCAAAAAATAGTTTGGCGGGATAGTCCTAACGAAATCTTGCAGGAGCATAAACTTTTAACAGTCAGCTATGGCACAAAAGCAGCACCTTTTCTAGCTATGATGACATTGAAGCAATTAGCAAAGGATGAGCAAGAAAATTATCCCGAAGCTACCAAGGTTGTCGACGAAGCGTTTTACATGGACGACTTGGTGCACGGGACACACTCTACCAGCGAAGCAAAAATGTTAAAACAAGATTTGATCGAAATGTTAAGGCGAGGTGGCTTTAATCTGAGAAAGTGGTCATCAAACGACCCCACTTTATCACAGGAAGGAAATAAAGAGCAGGCAATCAAAGATTTCAAACAAGCAGAATCAGCAAAAACTTTAGGGCTTTGTTGGAATCCCATGAAAGATCACTTCACCTTCGTATCTACAATAGAATCATCAAATGACAAGGTCACAAAAAGAAGCATACTTTCCGACATAACAAAAATTTTTGACCCTTTGGGTTGGATCACGCCAATCACAACCAAATTAAAATTATTATTTCAAGAAATATGGACTTTAAAATTAGGGTGGGATGATAAAGTACCTGAAAAAATATACAAAGATTGGATTAAAATCAAAACCGATCTTAAAAATATCAATCAATTTAGTGTACCAAGATGGCTAGGTACCACCTTATCAGGCAATATAGAATTGCACGGATATAGTGATGCATCTCTAAATGCATACTCAGCGGTTATTTATTGCAAATTTAAAGATGTTAAAAATCAATCGAAGGTCACCATAGTTGCAGCAAAATCAAGGCTTGTTCCGACAAGCAAAACCATATCATTGCCCCGCCTAGAGCTTTGCGGTGCTCATTTGTTGGCAAAACTGATGAATAAGGTCACGAAATGTCTGCCAGGATATGATCTGAAAATACATGGATGGAGTGATTCCACGGCAGTACTCGGTTGGATTTATGGAGATCCTGGCAAGTGGAAAACATTCGTAGCAAACAGAACGCGTCAAATCACAGCAATAATGCCTGCAAATTGTTGGCAATACGTCAAATCAGAGTTAAACCCAGCAGACAGTGCCAGCAGAGGTCTCTCTGTTTTACAATTAAAGAGCGACCCATTATGGTGGCATGGTCCTCCTTCGTTGACGACGTACTTACCTGAAAAAGAGGAAAAATGAGGAGTTTACGTCACCGACGAAGAAAGCAAGGAACAAATGCAAGTTAATATTATAATAAAACATGACGAAAGCATTATCACCGAATTATTAAACAAGCATAGCTCAATATCAAAAATTACGCGTATACTAGCATGGGTATACCGATTTATATCAAAAAGTAATCATAAGGGTTTTCTTACACTACAGGAAATTAGCAAAGCAAAGCAAAAAATAATCAAACATGAACAAGAGAAGGAGTTTTCTGAGGAGATTAAGAGTTTAAAGAAAAAGGTCGAAGTACATGTGAAGAGCAAGATATCAAATCTTAATCCATTCTTAGATGAAGAGAGTGGAATAATGAAAGTTCGAGGTAGGTTACAGCATGCATCAATCAGCAAAGACATGCAGCATCCTATCATTCTACCTCATAAAGGACGACTAACGGAATTAATAATTAATGACGCACATGTGACTATGTTACATGGAGGAGCACGATTAACATTAGCTTTCATTCGACAAAGGTACTGGATAGTAGGTGGTAATAGAGCCACTAAAGCCCACATTCGTCGTTGTGTCAAATGTGCAAAGTATAAGCCTATTTTAAGTCAACAAATCATGGGAGATTTGCCGAAAGTAAGATGTAATCCATCACGTACCTTTGAGTTCACTGGTGTGGATTTTACAGGATATATCTACGTAAAAGCTAGCAAAGGGCGTGGTATCAAAAGTACAAAGGGCTACGTGGCAGTCTTTGTATGCATGATGAGTCACGCTTTGCACTTTGAACTCGTGTCAGACCTTAGCACATCATCATTCATAGCAGCATTACGGAGAATGGCAGCACGAAGAGGTGTTCCAAGTCATTGCTACAGCGACAACGGACGAAATTTCGTAGGTGCTAATAGAATACTACAAGAGCAATATCATGAAATTCAAAAAACAGTACAGAGCAGTGAAGTGCAAGCAGAACTGTTAAGCATGAAAATCCAATGGAGTTTTCTCGCGCCCTTATGGCCTTCGGCTGGAGGTATTTGGGAGAGCGCGGTACGAAGCTTCAAAAACTTATTTAAAAAATCGGTAGGAGACCAAACTTTGACATACGAGGAATTATACACTGTGCTCGCGCAAATAGAGGCATGTCTTAATTCTCGTCTATTGTGTCCAATATCAGAAGATCCGGATGACATCAATTTTCTAACTCCTGCGCATTTTTTAACTGGTGGAGTTAATGTCACGTTCTACGAGACTGAAACAGACAAAAGGACTCGGTGGCAACTCACACAAAAAATTGTACAAGACCTGTGGAAGAGATGGCGCAATGAATATCTCACACAGTTATCATCAAGGTGCAAATGGAAGCAAGCTAAAGAAAACATCAAGCTTAATGACGTAGTTATTATCCATGACGCCAATCTGCCGCCAGGAAAGTGGTTAATGGGCAGAGTTATCAAATTACATCCAGGTTCAGATTCCTATGTCAGAGTCGTCACCTTAAAAACTAAAAACGGTGAACTCAAGCGTCCAATCACTAAAGTATCAATTTTACCTGTCAGTGAAGAAAATCAGCAGCAAACTGCACCTGAAACAACGCAATCAACGAAAAAACAAAATACATCAAGCACTTGCCATCGGTACAAGTTATCAACCTTGTTTACATCGATTATTTTGTTTTTGAGCATCATAACAAGTTCACAATGTGCTATGAACACAACAACGTTTAGAGACAACCAACATCTTTATTTTGACAAAGTATCAAATATGAACATTGTTCGAGATGAGTGGAAACTAATCATATACTACAATATGCAACCTTACTGGGAAGGTGTTACAGCGCTCAATAAATCTTTAATTACATTAGAAAAAGCATGCAAAGAAATAAAACACAACACATATTGTAATATAATATTGTTGCAATTACGGCACGAGCTTAATGAATTAGATTATAACAATCAACTACTTCTTAATCAGCCAGATGGCACGAGACCCGGTAGACAGCACAGCCGGCGTCGTCGTGGGCTTATCAATGGTGTCGGGTATCTCGGGAACTACCTTTTCGGAGTACTCGATAGTAGATTCGCCGAACAGTACGGGAAAGATATCACGCTCCTACGCGATAATCAAAGGCATATTATGTCACTATGGAAAAATCAGACATCAGTCATTGAAGCAGAGTTTAACCTTATAAAACGGGTTGAAAACGTTATGACCGAACAGCATAAAATTATTCATCAAAAACTATTTCAGTTAGAAGAAAATATAGAACTCATCAAATCCGACATTGAACTAATAAGCCAGTTTACAATTGGATCATTAATAACCAGCAATTTATTACAAAATTTAAAGCATTTACAAAGGACATTGATTGACACCGTCACCGATATTTATCACGGACAACTCAATCCGCAAATAATAAATCCTGAACAACTTCAAGATCAGCTTAGTATCATATCAAGTCATCTGTCCAGTGACGTCACACTTCCGATTGAAAACATCTACATTGGTATATCAAGAATATTTAAACTTATAACTACAAGAGCACGAATGATTAAGGATTATGTAATCTTTGAACTGCGAATCCCATTGATCAGTAGAGACTCATACGAAATATATAAAATCATACCTATACCTGAAGCAAATCATATTAACATGATAAATATCAAACCTTTATCAGAGTATGTAGCAATAAACCTGAAAAAGGATACCTATTTAACCCTGTCGGAAAATGGCATCAGATCATGCCTAGTAACAGACACGAGTACATACCTGTGTCATATCAGTAAACCTATATATCGAATTAGTGGAAATAAAGATTTCTGTCAGATGAAGGAAGCAACTTGTGAAACAATAATCAGTCCCTGCCAAGACATTTGGATGGAAAGTCATTCCCTAAATCATTTTATTTACTTCTGTTGTAAACATTGTCAGTACCAAGCGATGTGCGGGAGTCAAGTTACCACTTATCAGCTGACTCGCGCTGGCCTAGCAACTGTCGACAGAGGTTGTATAATAAAAACAGATACATTCCAAGTTATTGCACATGATCTACCATCAAGCGAAATAAGCGTTAAATCAGATGTATATGCCCCTGTGATCGCACCGATCAACCATATCATAAATGTTTCCATCCCGCATAATATTTTGGAACAACTTAACTCAGAAAGAGAAAAGAAAGCACTCGAAAAACTAGACGAGCAAATCAAGTCTCTTAAAGAGAACGAATCATTATCAACCAGCCTATCATACCACGACGTGCATCACTATACGGTGATCTATGTGATCATCGTGTTGACTACAATTGGAGCAGCAGCGTGGTGGTGTGCCCGAGCCCGCGGCACGTGGGCGCTAGGCGCGCGCACCATCGCGCCACCGCCGGCGCCGCCTCCGCCGGCCGCCGGCGCCGCGCCGCGCGGGCATGCGCCACCGCTGCCGGGCCCTGCGCCTGCGCCCGCGCAGCGCCCACTTCCCATCATCGAGCAAAGTGTTAGTGCTGTGAGTGCGCGTATCAGTAAGGGTACATCCCCAATAATGTTTCAACGCAGTGAAATATTTCAGTGAATAGTGTTAAGTGTAAATTAATCATCATAAATCCATCAATGACTATGAAAGGACATCATTAGTTTTAAGCAGCATATAATATTATCAATGTATACATAATTACAGAAGCAATTTTCATAATAGTATTTGAGTCATCGATTATATATTTTTCTATGTTTTCTCCCGTGTTGGGAATATGTACGGTTTACGTCCATTTTGATGACTTAGCGCGACTGTGTCCGCTTATAATATTATGTAAACTGTATTTAAAGTTCAGTCTGCAATAAACCTCCGTTCCGTTAATACGTCTTTTACTTCATATCATATAATATCATAATTTTATGTACGGACAATCATCAGCCCGTACAAAACCTTTTATACTTTTTTTTCTTTTTAGTCTTTGAACACGATTTCATCTGTTGGTAAGTGATAATGTGGTTGAAGATGTCAAAATCTAATCTGGGCTTTCAAGGACAGGTGTAGCACAGGCTGTATTGAAAAACTTGTATGATAAATTAGAAATTGAACCAATTGTTTTTTATGTAAGAATAAGCTAGTTTCTAATCTGAAGGAAAATAATTTGACGCCATAGAAATGTTATTCTTGTCTCAGAAGGTAGAATACCTATACCTACTGTGAGGTACAAAAACCTAATACATCTTTCAGTCTATCACATTGAAGTTTTAAATCGGATGTTGTTTTGTTGATAGGAAGTTATGGTATTCTAAGAATGTAAAATAGTGAAAAAGCCCGTTGGTGCCTGGGCAGAATTGCAAACCCTCATATTTTCGTGTAGAAGTCATTAGAAGTGAAGAAGGGGAATGATACCAGAAGGTGGGCAGTAGCGCCTTCCGATGAACTGCGAAGCTATTCTGCGATCCCTAAGAAGCCTGCCAAGGGTGGGGATTATGGCAAACTCTATGATGATGATGATGATGCTAAACATACTTGACTTATAAAATTAACTCTCAAGGACGGAACTAATAAATCAATCTAAGCGTGGTATAGCTAGGCAAGCGCGTATTTAATATAATAAAGTCGCAAAATGCCCTAGCGCAGTGCAGAGTAGCTCAAGCAGTAAGATTCGAACCAATGGCCTTCCGCGTGGTAGCCCAAGTTATGAATGCTACAAAAACAGTGTTATTAGCTTTAAACACAGCGCGTAACTCAGGCTGAACACGACATTATTATGAAATTTAGAAACCGAGATTGCCGGAGAGCTCTTAAATAAAGATTATTTCTACAAATCCCACATCTTAACTAGCTAATATTTACAACTAAACATTCAGAGCTCGCGACCAATATTTCACGGTAATGGACAAGCCGTGGAGAATTTTAAGCCATATTAGCTGGTATAAGCACGATTTACATCAAATGCAATTAGAGAATGAGCTATATTGCAGCTCAAAAGGATTTCCTGACGCAATCAGAACAAATCTTATTTTATCTTCAAATATAATATAAGTACATTGTAGTATATATTCTATAGTGCATTCTAAAATTTTAAAGTTATCTAAATCGAACATATTCTTGTATGCCTGGTAGACTAGCCTTTACCACTATCTCATCTGATGGTAAGTGATGATGTGGTCGAAGATGTTGTTCAGGATGTGGACTTTATAGTTGTTGTTGTTTTTTTCTCATTTAAAGAGATTATATAGATTTAAGAGATTTGTAGAGGTAAATGTGCGATTCAAAATAAGTACCATATTCTTTTTACATTAGTTTGTATTTATTTACCTAAATGCGCCCATTTATAAAACAATTTTATGAATTTTACAGAAAATGTGCTCGATGAAAATACCAAGTTCTGTTTGACAAGTCTAACTTGAGACATTTTTAAATTTACAGAATGTACTTTTTTGACACCATTATAATACAACAAGTTTGCTGCTGAACGGTAGTTGATATCCGTTTGCTTGGCTCTTACAATGCGAGGGACGGATGACCGAAGGGTCAAAGAGGGCTTTCCCTCACCCAAAGCCCTCCGGAGTTGTATTGGCAAACAACATCCTTGTCCTCCCTAAATTAAAGGACGGATGCTGGCAGGATCGTCACCATAAGATGGATGCTCGTTATCAACATTTTTGCAGGCGTATCAAGCTAGCGATCTATTTGTAGTACCCAAATAATACCAATATTAATTGCTTATTATCGTAATTCCTTATCTATTCCGAACGAATAGCACTCCTAAACGAATCCCAAAACAAGTTATATGGTAGATATGTTACAATTTTATTACTGACTCTGTATCTCATACAGAAATTGTAACAAAATTGTAGTGTACTCAAAATCAGTCTTATCAAACAAATTAAGGTGTGCTAACGTAACGTTTGGTTCATTGTTATAAAAATACAGACTATCAGAAATACGTAATGAAATTAGTACCTACATACCTGAAAAGAAAACTTTTCCAACAAATACAATGCTTAATTTTTCATTGTCTTCAAAATGCAATGGAAAATTATCACTAACTAGTGATGTCTATTGATCAGTATTATTATTAAGTACTTATTTACATAAGATCATAATATATCACAAAAAAAAAAGTTTTATCGTATCTACAACAGCAAAATTTTTGGAAAACGTATGAAAAAGTAGAAATATTATTAAAAATACTTTGTATGTGTGTGTACTGGGTATGTGAGGATCTTTCCAAATTACACTATAAATTCGAAAGTAAATTTGGGTGTGGGTAGTTATTTGTTGGCTGTCACTCTCAATATAAAGGCATTTTGATGAAACTTAGGGCCTATAAATATGTCTTTAGTCCTCGATTAGGGCATTCAATACTTTTTATACAGATTTCCTTAGCGAGTTATAACTAATTTCCAATCTTTGAAAATCTTTTATGTTTATTTTATGCATTATTTACTAGATATTGATAATTATCTAACCTGATGTTATGTGATGCTACGGTCGAAGACGGTTTTCAGGTTAATCTATAATTACTGGAAAGACAGCTGTCGCAATATAAAGGTGTTCATAAAGGTGCTTGCCAACAGATATATTACTTGTAGGTGCACAGTAAAAAAAGACTTCTTTAGCCAAGAATATACATTGTCTTAATAAATTCAAGACAATTCTGTATTACAACAAGAATATATTCTGAACTGAAAAATAATCGAGTCTTGATATTACACTCGAATATTCTTAGGAATATTGTTTTGACCCTAGAAATATTTCTTCACATAAAGTATTCAAATTATTATTTCAAGATAACGAAAATATTCTTCTAACAATAAAATAGGAATTCTTCTATTAACATTTTATTCTCTAAATAAAATTTCTATATTATTTCTTGAAATATTTTTAAATATTCTTGTTGAATGTAATTAAGGTGCTTCAGTTACGAATATTTATGGTAAGATTCTTGGATTCAAAACTAACCATATTCGTATTTAAACACTTTAACGATATCTCCAAAGAAGAATGAAATATATCCTTTGATTCAAGAATATATTCCTGAGAATATTGTGTTCTGTTTTCAAGAATATATTGTTTTCAATATATATGAATCACAAATATTCTTGAATAAAAACACACTGCTTTGGCTCAAGTATTCCTTTTTTTCTGTGTTGTAGCTTTCCATTCGGGCATTCGTAAAATGCCCTACCATCATGCTATAACGACAGCCATCGTAAGACAACAATCGAGACCGACGGTCGTAGTCAGAGCAACGTAGTCTCATAAGCATAGAAATGCTAAACAGTAAACGCCGCTAGCGGTCGCCCATCCAATTCATGATAGTACGACGTATATTATATATAGTATCTATAGTAGGTAGCTATATAAACAAATCCAAAGAGGCGAAGAATGCTCATGGACTACATTTGCGCTACCCCTGTGAGAATGGTGTTCCAAATCAATAAAGTAAGTGCTAAAATGTTCAATACAGTTACTTGAAATATGTTGGAGAAAACTTGAATCATAAGGTCACAACATAACACATTCGCCAACAGGTCAGTGACACCTGGGCCAGATTCTGAATCATTTATTGCCATATGTGTAGTAAATAAATACTTCTAAGTACAAATAAACATATGCCATAAATTCATAAAGTACCAAAAACCACATTTTACAAAAGTTGTAGGTATCAAGATTGGGCCCATTTAAACTTAGAGACGAATTTACTTAGCATTCCATGGATTCACCGTGCTGGTGCCGGGTCCATAGCGTTGCAGAGGAAGATGCTCAAGTCAAGGTGCCTGGAACTTCCAACCCTGTGACTAAGGTTAAGGGGCCCCTTTATGATGCATCAATGTTACCTTTCACCGCTCGAGCCTCCTCCCCTGCCCAACCAAATTTGGTAATATCCTACTAATGCCGCCTTAGATACACGTTCTAGGATGGAAGTTACGGTTGTTCTTGACAGGCCAAGGTAGTAGGTTGTATAGGGATTTCGCTGGTATACCCCTTGCTTCTACAGCATATAAATTAATCACGTAACCGTTTTTGATTAATACATTTGTTAGATCATCATCAAAAAAAAAATTGTTAGTTTTTATTGTGTGGTCTTTAGGTATGTTTGTTTCCCACGGCACAGTAAGTTCTATAAGTACGTTTGCGTTTTAGATTTTTTGAGAATAGGAATATATCTGGTCTGGATGATGAAACACCATACTTAGTGATTTATTTCCGTAGTCGCTATTGCTATGTTTCAACAAATGGAGACAACGAGATGAAAGTTTTTTCCTATTGTACCAACCAAATGATGGAGACAGCGTGACGTCAATTTTTTTCTTCCCGTTGTCCCCATTTCCCTTATAAGATGCCGCTTATGCCTATGCCTAAGATGGCGTACGTGTTGTATTTTGTAGGCCTTTCCATAAAAAAATTAGTTTCGTCATATTTTAATTTAACAAGTGTTCACACTCGTTAAGATTTGCATGCATGTGTTAAGCCTTCCGATTTTGCCAGTTTCAATTTGCTCGTTTAATTCCTATACAAAAAGATTTGTCAAAATATTTTCAAAATTGAAAACTATATTTAGAATTATTTATGTTAATTTTTTTGTAGATTATTAGCTTTTAATGTACCATTACGTAAACGTGACCACAGAAGAAATCGTAATCCTGTAAAATGCTTAGCTAGCTTAGCCGTAGCTTTTACGTATCCCACCGAAGTCTATAAAAGCTCGTTTGATTGGTTTCATATTCTTTCGAGCACGTTTCGTACCTTCTTGGAACCTACATAAGTATACAATAATTGAGATATCTCTATATAAGCTGATTCTTTATCCCTACAGGTACTTCATAATAATTTTGAAGCAATAGCACAATCCCGTCATGGACTTTGAGCTTAAGCATTGTGGTAAAGTAAGTATTGTCGCCAATCATTTAAGGCCGCTCTTTTATAAGCGTGAAGTTGAGGCAACTATTTGAGTAATGCAGTTCCAAAAAAATAATTCTACATCTACAAGATGTGAGAATTAATTTGCTTTTTTCTAAGATTTTTATTTTTATTAGATAATCAGAAACAAAATCATAGAACACTTCTAATGTATGCAGTTTGAACCATGCGAATGCTTCGATACTTACTAAAAGAGCACGGAAATTGATTTAACTTCTCAAAAAGCATAAAACCATAATTTGGTTGTGTCGCTTTTTAATAAGATGATTTTGTGCATGGTTTTACGAATTAAGCCTGGCTAGCGACCACCCTCATGAAGAAAATCAGTTACTAAGCCACTAACAGTATGTTGTGACAGCTGTCACTTGAGAGATTAAAATATAATATAAATGCATCTCATTCTCATTTGCTCTAAAGCATCCTGCGCTCGCCGATACAATCAGTCAATCAAGGTTATAGGCGTGGTCCCAGGCCTTAACTTCTTCCGGTAGCAATTCTTGAGAGTTAATTCCTATTTTAGGTTAAGCTTATTTACTATCCTCGGCCTCATTATCTTATCAGTTATCGACATACTTATGACTGCGGTCGAAAGTTATAACCTATAAGTTTGAAAAAAATAACACCACTTCCCTTGGATTTCTATTGGTTTTCCCCTGATGTTGACGGAAGGAGAAAAAATTACCTGATACTTTCGATGACGAATATTTTTTCATATAGGTATTATCAAGAGGAAATATTTGTATTTTTGTATGTTATATGAGTAAACTTAAAAACTACAGGACCGATTTGAAAAATTCTTTCACCAAGAATCCTACCCATCTATTCATAAATCCGTGTTCATCAGGGATGGGTATAGAATATTTTTAACAAAATATGTTTATTTTAAAATACCCGTGCGAAACCGGGGCGGGCTGGTAGTATTTACATATTAACAAACTATTACAAGTTTAAACTATAAAAATAAATAACCTAGCAAAAACAGTTAATAAATTATTCCAAGAACACTTCACAACTACGCCATAATCGATACCAGTAGAAGAGTTCATTAAAGTAATAATAATTTGATGAAAGTCAATAATAATGCGGGCTATAAAGATAAACACTTACGAGATAGTTGTCATCAAAACATCATGACATTGGTCGTTCACACCATCGCATCGTCTGTACCAATGTCAAGTGCTTGAAACCTACTTTTGATTGAAATTATGTGACAGTTTTATGAGCTGTCACGTAATAATGTTTATAGTCATTTGAAGTGCTTACACAGATTGGTGCAACGCTGCATATTATAGTAGGTTAGATACGTAGGTATTGACCTTTGAAGTAGGTTTAACAAACATCGCATTAAATTACTGTTTGTGGTAGCTTTAATACAATTTCTTTTTTTATTCCTGTTAGATTAGCCTTTGACCTCTATCTCACCTGATTGTAAGTGATGATGTGGTCGAAGATGTTGTTCAGGCTAACCTAGAAGTACTGGCTCTCAAGGACAGCTGCCGGAACACACTGTTGGGTGCTTGGCGACAAATTTTCTACTTGAGGGTGGTAGCTAGCCAGACGGGCATTCGGAAAAGCCATGCAAATTTCATTCTATTTGTAAGGAAGCCCCATTAACATTATTTCTGCCCTTATAAAAGCAGCTACTTATGCTTATATAAGAAAAGCATAAACCTAAGAACCTCCTGCACATAAATCAACATGACGGCTAGTAATGCAAAGCTTTTAAGTTTCCTACGAATATCAATTCATTTCATGTAATACGCACCATTGTACAGTGGCCATTATTTTTTCCTTTTGGACCTTACTACTAGGATGCTTATGTTGCATTATTTGTTTCATAGATTTTCCTTTTAAATGGAGATTCATACATTTATATACAGGGAGATGAGTTCTTGTCGATTGTAGATGAGTTTGACTCAACAATGAATTCGACACTGACAGCTATTCCTATGGCTATTCGTTCAGGTTCTTGACTCAATATTAAAAATAATAAGGCAGGTAGACGATTGTGCTGATGTATAGATGTGTTAGGAACTCGGTAGTTGGTCCAAGAATTACTCGTAGACATTAGCCAAAGCTAGAAATAAACAGGAATTTAAATGTTTTACAGTTTTCTGTACAAATTTCCATCTAAAAGGCAAACAACGGTGGTGTCGAAATTAAAATCTAAGCTGCTCAAACGACTACGTAGGATTAACGGTTGGCCGCCACGCGAGACTTTCATTAAACGTAACGTGAACGTAAACGTAACGTTACGTAAATGTGGGCGTTAACGTAAATCCGCCGTCCGCGGTAAACGAGCCAATATAACCTTGTTAAAAACGCTCCGGTTAGCTACCTTTGTTTACAGCATAGCTGCAATTTGACCACCAATTTTTTGGTGCTGGTATTGTAGAGACATTGACGGTTTTTATTGGCATTTTTATGTTGGTAATTAATGTATTTGCACTACAGATAAATGTGTTTTCCGTATGTTTCGAGTATGGTGTGTATCTTTAACAGCAATAGTATTTTCGTTTGATTTTATCCCTCGATCTCTCGGTTACTAAACCAATTGAATTAAAAACCCTGGTTTACACCGACCGGGGGATAAAACCAAACGGATATACTATTGCTGTTAAAGATACGCTCTATGCTCACTCCAACTCCAAACACCCTTTAAATACTTTTATTTATAGTACAAATATATTAATTAACAGCATAAAATTGACAACTATTATTTCAACTCCTTTTAAGCAGCTATCTAGATAATATTAAGGAATCCTACACTTATACGCAGCAAGCTTAATTTTGAAGCGCTCGTAGCGAAGTTTACTTAGCTGTTCTCAACCGATCAGCAAAGTTAAGCAACGTCACGCGCGGTCATGAGTTGGATCGGTGACCGCTAGTGACATTACTACTGAGCGTTTCCGTGCTTCGGAGGGCACGTTAAGCCGTCGGTCCCGGTTGTTGTCTTAGGATGGCAGTCGTTATAGCATGGTGGTAGGGCATTTTGCGAATACCCGCCTGGCTAGCTACCACCCTCAAGTAGAAAATCTGCCGCCAAGCACCTAACGGTGTGTTCCGGCAGCTGTCCTTGAGAGCCAGTACTTCTAGGTTAGCCTGAACAACATCTTCGACCACATCATCACTTACCATCAGGTGAGGTAGTGGTCAAAGGCTAATCTATCAAACACAATAAAAAAAAAAAAAAAAACTTCATTTCAAAATATTTACCAGGTGGTACACTAACTTATCTCCATAACGCCAATAAATATTAGGCGTGTTCAAATACTGTGAAATAATGCATGCATGTCCTTGAGACTACAATCTATGCTTTTGGTGTGCCAGTTTTTTGTATTATATTTTGTTATATCCCTAAATTTATTTTATCTCATTCCCATCAAAAACGATTTTTCCAAATAATTTTGACAACACACATTTTAACGGATTACTGACAAACTTGAAGCATAGATTTTAATATTGTTATGTTTGAATAACGCCTGCTTGGCAAGTTACATTTGTTATTTTGTAATAGTCTCCTTAATTTGTAATTTTATAATAGAAGCATAGATTTTAGATTCAAGGACATGTATGCAAAATTTCAACCAGTTTGAGCATTTAAAATATGACGAAACTACGTGCGCTAAGAAGACACTATCCTTAATGCGTGTCGCTGAAGAAGATAACCAAATATTTTGTATTTATTATTATGCTAAATATTGGGCAACGGAGAACAAGATAATTTCGATTATTCCTCAACAAAATAAAGCAAGGGAAGCCGTATTTTTTCTACAACCAATTTAGTTGATTGGACACGAATACCTGTTATTATATAGCTTTATTCACCTTTATTATTGCCGACCAATTATATATAATATTTTATATCTGTAATATTCTTTGCGTTTTCTGTTCTAGAGTATTTAAATATATTTTTTGTTGCACGCCTACGTCCTTTTCTCTATAACTAATATGTGGATGTCTGGTAGAAAATGCTTTAGCATTAAGTCCTCCATTTGTACTATAGTGCAATAAAGAATTAAATAAATAAATAAGTATGCAATGCAACTTACCTACCTACATAAATTATTTTTAAATAGTGGCAGTTAAATCTTATAGCGTTGTGTAAAGCTAATCAAGCTGATCGAATAGTCCAGCCAAAAACTATAAAAATATTTCTCAGTTTTACAGTAACATTTTACAGTAAGTATACACTCAATCTGTCAAACTGCGGGAGGTGGCATGCAGAAAACACTCCGTTACACTCAGGTTTTTTTTTGGTGATAACTGTATTTATATCTATCTATCTATTAAAATGCCTGGCATGAATAACGCAGTTCCATTTGTCTATAAGGCAATTAAATCGTAAAATGTAACACAAAAATCATTCAATTTTGCACAGGCCCAACTAATCCAAGGAATTTAGGTATATATTACATATTATGAAACTAAGGGCCTCTTTCATGGTCTTCAAGTAAAGTGTCAATTATATTTCAATCAAGAAGTTTTTACCCAATATTGAGTTTGCAATACCAACCTTCTTTTAAAACCAGTATAAATGATATATACAGATGAACCAAGAAGTAAGTTAGTGGTCGCTTTATCTGTGGGTTAGTACTACTCAGTCATTGTTAAATTCATATACACGGTTACTTCTGACTTAAACTGGCAATTAGCCTACTCGAGACTTTACTTGAACGTCGTGAAATAGGGCCTTAGATATAAATTACGAATTCTACTTTTTATTTTCAAAAACTTATAAGTGAATGCTGGCACGCACTCAACGAATACTCATTGTAATCCAACAGGAGAATGCTGCCAGCATGTCCAGCTAGGCATTTTTTTAATATCATACGGTTAAAAAAATGTTTTAAGAAAAGATTGCAAATTAGCATATTAATCAGCAGTAAAAACATAATTGCTGCGCATCAAATTATTCTATCCGATGCAACTTCTGTAAACGGTCATTTATTAAGCATTTTATATACTAATTTTAATTTTCCCTTAATACAATAAATCATAATTTAATTTAATTAATATATTCAATGAGTATGATAATAAAATTTTATTTATCTTTGATGTCCAGCCAGCATTTATAAAGTTTTATAATATACATTATTAAAACTGTTATTTATGCAGCAAGCGAGCAAAATTCATTTTTGCTGCGAGGGCTGCATTTGAATCCCAAGATTCCCGATTGAGCAAAGGATTCTATAATTGAATTACGAGCATATTCGAGTCTTTTTCACTGTACCCTATGACACCCGGGCGCCGATTTTTTAAAGGTGCTTTCAGAAATTACAACCTTGATATTCTATTTCGATATCTAATAATGAAGTACACGACAGACCTGTAAGCGTTCATTTCTCTTTATTTTTCTAAATTTCATAATCAAATTATTTAAGTTATTAAATGTTATATAATTAAAGAAGTACAATCTTAAAATTAAGCAGCTGATGATTTTTCTAATTGTATATAGGGTTATATGCGATCGCTTGTTATTTGGTTTTATGCCTAACCTAAACCTAAATCTACCAATAAATATTTATCCGTAGGTTTTATGGTATTCGAGGAATTCTAAATTCGAATCACTCTGTTTATAATCACTTTATCACATTATCTCGAAGCAAAATCGCATTTTACTCAGTGTTTTCCATCAGCAAAACCTGCATGTTTGACTTACTGATATTTGTGAATGGAGCGAAACGCGCAGTATGTTATTAATAAATATTTACTCACATAGAATTTTAATTTTAATTACATGGAATGTAATAACACTCGTAGACTGCAAGTCTACTTATATTAACTTTAGCTAATCGGCTCTGTCACTATATGCAGCCAATTAATCATTTGACCAGAAAAGGTAGAGATTTGAGTTGTATAAAAATGTTTGATCAAGTTTTTTATCTCCTTAATTCTGTTCCTACTACCATAAAGTTTAGTATAGTCTGTAAAGATTGTCACCTGTTTATTACACTGTTTACCTTTTTGTTATGTTATCATTGGTTGTTTATGGGTATGTGACTAAGTAATCATAAACTATTTAGTTTCCTTTAGCCCAGTCTTGAAAATAATAATAATAAAGACTTTTTTATTTCCCATCACCTAAGTATTACATGTATGTATTATAAATATATCAATTTCGATTCTGTAGTCATGCGCTAAATATAACTATTTAACTGTTTAGATCTACCTATATATCTATATATTTTGTTTTTTATGTATTTTCTTGGATAGGAACCCCTACTTGGTTATAGGCCTCATCCAGTTCGATCCAGTTTTCCCTGTCCTTTGCTCGATCTATCCACTCCTTTCCTTTAATGTCGTCGCTCCATCTTTTCATAGTTCTCCCTTTTCGTATTTTTCCATTAGGTCCTTTCCATTTCGTCGCTTCTCCTGTCCATCGCTTGTCGCTATATCTTGCGACATGGCCAGCCCATCGCCATTTTAACCTTAGACTATAGTGTAAGACGTCAATTATTTTTGTTCTTATATATTCACTTCTTACTTTGTTTATTTTTCTTATTTTTAGAAGGCTTCTTTCCATAACTTTTTGGCAACTGACTAGCTTTGTTTTTATTTTAGTGTTGTAGGTCCTCGTCTGGCAAAAATATGTGAAAATATCAATGTCATACATATTTTTTGCCCTACATAATTAGGTACATAAGCACCTCTGCACAAAGCTATTGAAATTTAACTCTCTTTCAAACTTTCACGGTCAGTCATACAAAAAGCACCATTTACTTACCTAATAAAGTCCGAATTATATTTTTATTTCTTTGCCTATGCACGATCTACCTTAGACGACATTATTACACCCCAAGAACAGCTAGGCAAATGGCAAGAAGTAGGTACCTACTACCTAGGATTCATTCGTTTATATACTATACATCATCGCAATACTAAAACGGGAAGAACTATAGGTACTTATACTTATAGCCAAAACACAGAAACCCGTCTTTACCAACTTTGATTCCCTTTCACCCTGCAATTAGAGCGCTTCGGAAGCTTCAAATGCTTCAATAACGAGACAAACAAGAAGTGGTAATTTGTGAAACGATTTATAGCATCGGTCCCCGCCTTAATTAAATCCCACAGCTGTTCATTACCAGTTCTAAAATTTAATTCTGGAAAGGTAACACTTGAACAGTGAACAGCAATTAGAGAAAATAGCCAAGTACCAGTGGCGGTGTTTTCTTGGTAATCTTTTTGCTTCTTTAGACTACCTAGTTTAGATAGATAGTGCTTTTATTTGAGAGTATGTTCTGGATAGAAATAAGAGTACCTAATAAGCTTATAAAAAGTTGAGTACGTATGAATATTCGGACACAATTCACAAAGGGATAAAGGATAAGAATCCCTATTTCTAAATCGGCGCGCCTAACGTTTTGTTATTTCAGTTTACTGGACATACGAGAAACGTTAAGATATATAAATGAATTATATAGACGAGTGGAACTTGGCCTTGATACACATGTAGCTATGATAGATCTCAAGAAGGCCTTTGATAAAGTAGATTGAAAAAAAATATTGAAGAAGATTAGGCTTGATTATAGAGATAGAAGAAACATAATATTAACTCTATAACAGAAGGCCATAATAGAAGCAGTGGAAGAAACATTTATGGTACAAATAAGATAAGGAGTTCGACGGGATTGTCTACTACACCCGTTAATATTTAATACTTTTATTCAAGGAATAAAATACAGCAGTTAATAAGAAAATTAAATTATACGATAAGATATGTAGACAACTGAATTAGCTGCATTACTGCATTAGCTGAAAATTCATCCGTGTTACAAAATATTATACGGACACGATATAATAACGCAATATTAGCAATGGTAAAGGAAAATAGATGCTCGTGTAATGGACAATAGAAGAGAAGACATGATTACGGTACCATATTTTACCTACGGAAAATCATGTACCTACTTAAAGAAATATTGAAGTGAAAAGTGGGAGAGAAATGCTCAGACATGGCAGTTACTCCACTGATAAAAGCCTAACTCTTTTTTTTAAGTTATTGTGACGGCTCATGCCCGAGCCCCACCTGATGTTAAGTGGACTAACCTCTGCTTATAACAGATGCATTATAACACGAATTGTACTGTGCCCGTCACAATGAGACGTACAGTTATTAGGTCTCATGTGTCTGTAATTTTACTGGCTCTCAAGGACTGTTGCGGAACACATTGTTAGGTGCTTGGCGACAGATTTTCTACTTGAGCGTGGCCGCTAGCCAGCCGGGCATTCCCAAAATGCCCTTCCACCATGCGGTGAACCTCAAACCCGCGGCGGGATTCGATCCATGGACCTGCTGCAGCAGTCCATAGCTAATGCCACTGGGCCATCACTGCTTCAAATACTTTAACGATGACTTTATGATGAGGGACCTAATATACATAGGTATGCATTATATCACGTGAATTGTAAAGTGACTCCCAGCGGTAAAAAAGCAAATGGGAACGGCGAACGAACAAGGATATTATATCTGCTTGATAATCGTACCGTAATCACATCGATCACTGTGACTATGAACTCTATTTTACTGAACAGAAATCTTCGAATCCACATATTTACTAACGAATTCCCATGAAACTGGCGCTATAGGCTAGCCATATGGCGGCGCAGCTGACGTCCAAGTCGCAATTTATTCCACAATCACAATCAAGGCATCAACAACCTTATCACAAGGAATTGCCGTTCACTTTTGCTTGTATTCGTTATGTAGTTATTCCTAGGTTAACTGCTTATTGCATTTAAGGCATAAGAAAATAAACAAACGTTATTATTGCGGTGTGTTGCCGTGCCATACGTCTTCGTCGCAGACTAAACAATGACAAATGACGCGCCATAACGTTTAATGTATGACCTTTGGTATTGCCCTGCTGTGTGATTTGTTTTATTTCACACGTTTAATGTACACATACTTAGGTATGTGTATGAACGTAATTAATCGATTGGCATTTAGTTATTTTTGTATACTGACATATAAAAACAATTATGTTGCAATCATCATCTGCGGCATTGAATCTTACTTTACTACCTATAAAAATCGGTCTACTTTTTGGCCAATGAGTCGATATCCGGTATTTTATCTCTTTGAACTATTTTTCCATCGCACTTATTATGAGAGGAAGTTAGCTAAGAGGCATAAAAATCAGTGCTCTTTTCCGCATTCCCATTCAATCTAATGCGCAATTTGTAAACAGTCATCAAAGTCGATCGTAAATCAAAGCAAATTCAAGAGGAATTTATTAATTTAATTGGAGTACGACGAAAGCTTGCCAACTAGCTAACACAGAAGACTGATACCTAGGTATACATATATACGATACGACAAACTCATTATATTATATGAAATTATTATTATACCTAAAAGATAAAAAAAAAACTTATCAGAGCGCTTGGCCGATGCGACGCGTGATCAAATTGCTGACACCTATTTGGTTCAAAGAATAAGCATTGCAATTCAACGGGGCAATGCTGCCAGCATGCTGGGCACGCTGCCAACTGGTAGTAGGCTAGAGCATTTGGACTGCCTTTATATGAGTCTGCAATGGCTTATAGGGATCTAAATGCTTTTATTGTAGTAGCTGTAGTGTTGTATATAGTTCGTAGTATTTTGTTAATATTTAATTATTTACATATTAATGTACCTGAAAGGTACATTATTATAATGGGCATTTATTCGTAGATCGTAGGTATTTTTGTGCAGCTACACCTTTACGGCTTACGGCTGCGGGCTGCGATGAAATATAGGGTATATATAGTATATTTGATTGAATGCTGCGGGTATATTTTCCATTTGGTTGTCAAAACACTCCTCACTAAAATATTGAGATCTATATAAAAAATATGTTTTCCTAATGGACAATCAATATGATTTCATAAAATACTCGTGTTTGTCCGCGCCTTACAGGGGATGTGGAATTAGGTCATCATATTCATCATAATCCTAGCTCGTTTGGCACTTAGTCAATCGGGATAAAAAATATCCTCGTGCTCGATCAATTAATGTAGGCGAGTGGACGTCAAAACTGTATGAAAGTTGTATTTTCTTACAATAGCAAGGTATCAAGTATTGAAGGGTTACTATTGTATTAACTTATCATACAAGAAGGGTGCGATTTTGCATGGTAAATAATTATTATTTTTTCTAATTGGAAAATCTGTTGAAAGTAACGGTATGTTCCGGCAGCTGTTCTTGATAGCTAGTGATTCTAGGTTAGCCTGATCAACATCTTCGATCGCATCATCACTTACCACCAGGTGCGATGGTCAAAGGCTAGTAATAAAAAAACAGAATGAGTTGTATTCCTTTAGCGTCATATTGTTTTCTAATATATAAGAAAATAATGGTGCTAGGTAGTCTTTTATATATGTATGCTAGTATTCCGGCCTCGGCTCCGCCCGCGTTTATTTCGGTTATAAAACCATTAACCTCTTTTTGCGCAGTTGGATAAAAAGTATCCTATGTCCTTTCCCGGGTCTCAAGCTATATACCTAATTTCATCAAAATCGCTCCAGTAGATTTTAAGTTTATTCGTGTCATATAAAAATATAAATCTTTCCTCTTTATAATAAGTAGATAACATTGTACCGAACCACATGAGTGAGCGTAGAAAAAAATATTGAAGATATGGTTAGGGAGTAAATAAAGAATAAAGAATTATTTATTCATGTGGTTTGTTGACATATCTGTAAGAACGATTCTACAAAACAAAATTTACTTGCGTAGGCTTTATTGACACGAGCCATTTAAGGTTGAACTGGCCGGTCACTTCTCCATACAAACGTCGTAGGGTGATCACTCCCTTATTTGAGGATTTAGGTCCAGAATTAAGCATAATACCGATTGATATCGTCATTATCTAGGCGTGTATGATGCCAAAATGTTAAAAAGGTAATCAAGGTGAAAGTTATGAGCCTCGAAAACTTTATATGAAAATGTTTCGAGGCTCATAATTCTCAAGTTAATTATTTTATTACAATTTCGCCATCGTACAAGCATAGATAATGACGAGATCAATCGGTATTATGCTTTATTTTGGACTTAAATCCTCAAATAAGGGAGTGATCACCCTACGACGTTTGTATACGACGTTTGTGGTTACTCGAAAATTGTTTTTATAACTTAAAGGAATTTATGACATATAAAACTAAATAACGAAATAATTTATAAATTTATTTACTCAATAACAAAATTTAATTTTGACATTTAAATTTATAATTTTCTTTAAGTGACATTATGAACAAAAGATATTGACATTCGATTTCTGTTAATTAGTTTTATTCATCATATCATTTACAAAGGTAATTTTGTATATTTCAAATAATATTTACACACCATTGTTATGGTAGAATGTTTGAACCAATTAATTAATTTACCACCAGCTGTGCTTTATACAACATTCTCGTAAATAAATGATTTTGATTTGATATACAAAATACAAAGAACGGGCCGGCCAGTTCACCCTTAACACCCATTAGAAATCGATAGAAACACTAACTTTCTATTACCAAAGTAACCCGTACAACGTCGGCACACTATCTGTAGCTACATCAGACAACCAAACGAAACAAACCATCCCAGTTTTAGGAACAGTTCCACATTTATCCAGCGCTAATCCGATTCTACAGTTTGTTCGCTCGTTTGTTTTGGCTGCGGTGTACGCCAAAACACATTTAAAGGTAAGTAAAACACATCTGAACACTACAACAACAACTTACGTTTGCTCTAATCTAATATTAGATTTACACAAATGTGCATTCGACGAATGGTGTCAGTGACTAATTTGCTGGTCGTAAATTACGAAGTGTTTCACGTTTCTCGGTAGAAATTGGAAATAAAGCAATTAAATCATACATTGTTCCAATTTATCTGATATGTTTGTCCACATTAGATACTTTTTTATATACCTGATGGGCTAGCTTTTGACCACCATCTCATCTTTAAATATTATAAATTAAACCGGCAAAAACACTCACCTTGAGGATTGAATACGTCGACCCGGGTTTCTAGCATACCCAGCATAAATTAGTATTCAATCCTCAACGTGAGCGTTTTTGCCGGTTTAATTTATAATATTTAAATATGTGTGAAACTCACGAGAATTTCACTATCTCATCTGATGATGATGCGGTCGAAGATGTTTTACAGGTTTACCTACTTTCTGGCTCCTAAGAACAGCTGCCGTTAGGTGCTTGGCGACATAGTTTTACTTAACACGTCCGTTCACAGAACAGATCCATTCTCGCCCTAAAAGCACTGTAAACCGCATAAACTTTCGAATTTATATTTTATTATTTTAAATATTTCTAAGAATTCAAATAAAACTATATTTTTTCGTTTATGTACTTATAACAATTGTATGAATATTTCTCTGAGTTAACTGAGGTAGTAGCTAGACAGCCGGGCATGCAAAATGACCTACTTGCAACCATACAAAACTCGTAACTGTCTCAGTAGCGTGTATATGTGGAAGTATATTCTACCCATAAAGACCTAATCGGTTCAATGTGTATACTCTGTTTTTTGTAACATTTGTTATGATTATTTTTTTAATGACAGGGATTGTCATATACAGGGTGAGCCATACATTTTTGCACATTTTAATCATGCATAGAAATAAAACTACAAATGTTACTTTGTTGATGCTTCATTTAACGTAATAAACATTTATTGAAATTTACTTTTACAAAATGACATCGTCAAGGTGTGCCACGTCTCGTCATTGGCACTCCTGCAATCGACTGCGTAAACTTTTGAAAACTCGCTGCTCCTCGCGGATGCTTTCTTTTAATTGGGATATAGTTGTCGGTTTATTAATGCACATTTGACTCTTTAGATATTTCCACAAGAAAAAATCGCAAGGTGTAAGGTCCTAGCTTCTTGGGGAGATCATGGGATATCACCTCTGCGAGAAATCAATTTGTTAGGAAACATTTCTTTGAACACCGGTAAAGTCACATTTGGCGTATGGTATGTGGCTCAATCTTGTTGCATCCAAGTCTTAGATGAGTTTAAGGTTCAAATGTAAAATTCGCCGCAGAGTATAGTTCTTGGTATTGCCAGAGTCGCCGAACGCTTACGCCTAGATGATTCTGGGTCGTTCTTTACGGAAATCTCAACCTCCCAAATGTTCTCTTCGCTTCTTCTCGAACGTGGACTTTTTCCTAGAACGTGGCCGCGCAGTTTGTTTAATATTCATTGTCAATCCCGTTTGCTCGTACTTGTTGACCTAAGTTTCAATTAAATTAACTCTTGGACACTCACTTACTCGGCGTAATCCGTATTTTACTTGAAATAGGCGTCGTACAGTAATGAAGGAATCGTTGTTGTTGTAAAATTGTTCCACACAAAAAGCACACTGTAATTCTGTGAAGCGCTTCATAGTGACTAAAATTGCATGAAGCGACGTACAATTCCCCGCCACCCGCGCGCCCCTACCTCAATAGTATTTGAGAAATCAGGTGTTGCTATTTGCAAAAGTGTATGTCCTGTATTTCTATGGTACAATTATCATTAACTTGCGTAACGTTTTCAGAACGCCGTCTATGAAAAGGGAAAACAGGACCAGAACTACGCTAGGCCTTTGTATTAATAATTTATTAAAATAATTCTCATTCTATTTTTATCACGAATATCCCATCACTTGCCGCCTATCGGGGGTCCATTCTGTAAGTAGTAGGTTAAGGTTTAACTGGCCGGTCACTTCCCCATACAAACGTCGAAGGGTGATCACTCCCATATTTAGGGACTTAGATCGAAAACAAAGCATGATATCGATTTATTTCTTCATTATTTAGGCTTGAATCGCAAATTTTTTTTTTAAAAAGACTTTAGTATTATCATATTTGAAACACTTTTAATTTAATAATCTTTTTAAAATTTCGTTACGACACAAGCCTAGATAATGAAGAGATCAATAGATATTATACTTAATTCTGGACCTAAAATCTAAAATAAAGGAGAGATCCCCCTACGACGTTTGTATGGAGAAGTGACCTGCGAGTTCAACCTTTTTTGAAGAGCCAGTTGCTACACTTAATGCTGCTAATACACCGTTGTAGATTGTCACTTACCAACTGGTGAGATGATAGAAAAAGGCTTCATAGACTAGCCTCTAAAAATCGAAAAAAAAACTCGCTTAAAATGTCACCTCCATTTCTTCCCACAGCGATATAAAAGGCGACCAAGGGTAAAATACCGGAAGGTGGGCAGCATCGCCTTCTGAGAAACTGATATCTTATACTGCAATCACCAAGACGCCTGATATTCGTGGGGATTATGTCTACCCCCTCACCCTTAACGAGGGGAAACTGTGTTCATCAGTAGACATGCGGCTGGTTCAGTACCTACAGCATATAAAAAAGCCTTCTATAAGTAAAAAAATAATTTTCTCTACGATCTATTGGACTTAGCTTTTTTATGAGATAGGAGGGCAAACGACCAATATGGCCGACCTGGTGGTAAGTAATCACCGTCGCCCAAGGACATCCGTAACACTCAAGGATGCGTTGTCCGTCTTTACTAGTTATAGTATTAAGTATAGCTACTTAAAATATTTTCAATGACAAACTGCACTTAGATCTGTTTAATGTCCCTTACAAAATAATATTTAACATCTACAATATATTCCACACCATCAATAATTTTATGGCCGTAATACATCACCCGTATAACTAGAACTATGCACCTAACTTTATATTAAAAGGTATAAGATGAATAGACCAACGTTATTCGTTACTAACGTCATTCGTTACGAAACGAGGCAGTCCCGACCCAGCCACATTACTCACATTCCTAAATAATTTCGCTTTCATTCATAGATTTATTAATAAAATTCCATACCTCTAGCTAGCCAGATAGTTTTAACATGCCTTCAATTTAAAATTCTCGAGCATTCGCTTGACTCTCACTTTCAAAAGCCCGCGATAGATTGATGTTTTTATGCTCTTAGTTTAGGGTTTGGTCCTTTTCGGTTTCTCACAATTTCATGAATAAAAGACTTAAGACACAGACTTTAGATACATGCTTACTTTTTGCCTTTAGTTTAGTGTAAAGGTACGCACAATCCAACGAGCTGCGTCCGCGGTGGAGCCGCACAGTCTTGCGAAGAGAGAAAACTTTTAAAATCATAAAAAAATCATCGCTCTTAAATCTTTTCGACTTAATTCCATTTTCGTTGCGTACGTAGAATTTTGATGTGTGAAAAAAAAACAATTGACAAATGATTTCCCGCCAATTTCTTTTTATTACGGTTAAGGTTGCAAGTCGTTTAAAAAAATATAACATTCGAAATTCAAATAGTTCCGACAAGCTAGACGTGCAAAACTTTTAATGTGCCCCATGTAATGTAAGTGTCACAAAAAATGACAGTCCTAGCATTGTGGCCAGTATGTAGCGGCGCGTCGGCTTTTACGTAAACATTAAAGGCGTTTAACCACTGTATGATTCGTACACTGTGCTTTTACGTACAGGTTAACGTTACGTTACGTTCGAGATTATTGGTTTTTATGAGCCGACATTTCGACGTTTACGTTTCGTAATTATCGTGACACAGAAAAAGAATGGGGGTGAGGATAAATTAAAAAAAACTGAATAATAGCAGATAAATACATGCTTCGCATCAAGCTTAGCTCATTAAAAAATAAAATCACGGACTACACGGACTTTATCCCGTAAGTACGGGATAAAGTCCGTGATTAAAAACCGAAAGTACTTAAATTCCGAAAGTACTTAAATTAATACTTTAATTTAAGTTACTTTGTACGTCTTAACGCCTGTAATAACTATCTGCATATCTAATTTGGCTGAAGTCTGACTGCCTATCGTCTCTGCTGCTACCAAAGAGATCTAATTAATTCCTTTAGTTTCTGTGATCTGTGGCTGCTACGCTACGACCATATACTCTACGACTGCGGCAAATAATTTTTCCGGTTCTGCGGAAAGTATTTTCCCTTCTGCCTGTGCTTTTGCTATATAATAAAACAATATGTAAGCATGGATTTCATAGATCCGTGGTAAATAATTAATAACAGAATTTTGCGATGCGCGACACGGCAACCCTACAAAGAACTTATAAATATAACATTAATAAAACATAAGACTCCATGTGTGTGTATTAAGTTTATTATAACAGCTCTATTAAGTAGTCCGTGTCATCTAGCAAAAACCCGTCTTACAGATAAAATCTCTCATACCAATTAAGTAATATTATTTATCGGTTTACAGATATCAATTTATGTGAACACGTTGTGAAGGCAGCTCATGTTTCATCAAGTCAACTTAGCTGAACGGCTGCTACCTTATTCAATTAGGAACTTGTAGTAGAAAATATGAATTAAACAAAGTTCAAATGCACCAAGCACGTGGTAGCTACGACCTTTTGTGTGTCGGAAATGCGCGAAAACGAATGAAAATATTACTTTTCAAATGAAGCGATTGTTCGATTTTAAAAATTTCAACATGTGTTTGTTAAGGATAGAATTGATCACATTTTAGCATTAGTCAGATGTGAAAACGCTTTATCGTTGAGGAGGAGATCCGAAATATAATTATTATAAAAAAATATATCATTTTGGCATTTCTAATATTATTTGAGTTCTGTCCTTGATAAATATTTTGAATAAACAGAAAATTATTATACAAATACTAACTGAGTTGTAACACTATGAGTAGCAAATATACACACTGGTTATACATATAGGTACATAGATATTGTTAGATGTTAATGAATTTAATAATTCTAAAGAATTGTAGAGATAAAAGTGCTCATCTGAATATCAAATTCTGTTTGTTACATTTCACTCTAAATTAGAAAATTTTAATAACTAGAGTGCTAGATTTAAAATTATCTAACTTTCGATATGTCAAACAGAATTCTTGATTATGAACGCACATTTAAACATTAAAACTCCAACATCAGCGTAATTTCATATACATATCAGGCACATCTGTATATCATATACCTACATATGATTAGTACAACAATTTTTTTGTTTTGGGCGGGAATTGAACCCGTAGGCATAATAGGCATCCGGCGCGAAATCTGAGGACGTGGGTTCTATTTCGATGAACAAAAAAAAGATTGTATTCCAATAATTTATAAATGTGATTGTCGCTCAGCACGCGATAGTGCTTGTAACCATATTTAGAAGCATCTGTACATCCCCAAGGGGGTAAATGCTAACTTAGGGGTGTTTAAACACCTTTCTATAAGGTAGCTCGAGTTAAAATATCAACACATACAAAATGTGTTTAAAACTCTGGTATAGGGAATCGTAAGGCAAACGCATTAAATTACCAAATTGTGTTTGATACAAACAATTTTAAGAATTAGACATGCACTCTGTGCTTATCATATACCTAGTAGTGTCCATTACGGATATTTCTATAATTTATGTGTATGAACCAAACAAAGTTATGAAATATTACTGTACTGTAACAGCCGATTCGTTCACTGCTGAACACAGTGCCATAATCCCCAGGCTTGGCAGGCGGCCTGGGGATCGCAGTGTGAGATGGCACTTCTTTAGAAGGTGCTGCTGCCCACTTACCAGTATTTTTCCCTTAGTCGCCTCTTACGACACCCACGGGATGATATGTGAAGGTGCAATTCTAACCCGGCACCCCATGGGGGTGTGAATATGTATGAAATATATTTATATCTAATTACCTAGATCAAAGATTTTGAAAATAGGTACTCTATATCCATATAAAAGTTTTGAGAATCAGGGTAGACAGTAGGGAGAAGTAAAATTGGGTGCACTATATTATACTATGAGATTAGTAATCTACTATTATTAAATAATTAAAAATAACAGGGACCAATCTGATTGAAAATCTTGAAAATAAGTTATAAGCAGCTTTGTTGACTTTATCAATTCATGTATCTTGAAGGTGTTTATTCGGTAGGTTTTTTTATGAACTGGCACCTCATTTTAGAA
This sequence comes from Plagodis pulveraria, assembly GCA_963890685.1. Lineage (NCBI taxonomy): Eukaryota > Metazoa > Arthropoda > Insecta > Lepidoptera > Geometridae > Plagodis > Plagodis pulveraria. The sequence goes on from OY982950.1 coordinate 13,273,824, forward strand.
TATGAAATAAAACTAGGTAATTCATATGGAAATAGCGTGTCTGAAGATAATTCGACGGACGCTACGCGGTAAGACGTATCAACACCTTGTATTAAAAAAATTAAATGTAGCAAAACTTCATATAAAAAATTGGTCGAGGACAAGCGAACACAGTGCTTGCATTTTTGGACTACGAATAAGCATTCCACATGGCAATGCAGCCAGCATTTTGGGAACGTTGTCAACTGAAAACCGCTTATTAGATTGAGATTTTTAAAGGTTTTATTACAATTTGTCTACGAATAAATAATGAATTATTCGTAGCAATTTGTGTATTAATTATAATTAAACTTTACCTTATATATCCTAAAATAATAAGGACGGAACAAAAGCATACAATTTGTAAAATGTAAAACCAATCAAATGTGACGTGTTTTGCCAGGTTGGCGCCAAGATTAAAGGTCAATTATCATTTTAACCTTTGAATCAACAAACAGCTTCGCTTTGATACATCAGGGAAGACAGTTGCGTTCCTCAGTAGTCAATTGCTTATTTATATATTACTGACGTAGTTTGCAAATTATTAACATCAAGTTGTCTTTGATTTAGATAAATGGGCTCGACTATTATTTATTTCCATTTACACCTCTCATAGTATACCTGGTTAGTTTTCTATAGTCGAATTTTTAATCAGACGGAGTACAGTCCCACCAACTTATCTGTTCAGGCGGCAGAAAAAAGAACTACAACATTCCTTCAAATTGTGACAGTTTGTACTTGATTTCCTTGACCAGCAGCGCCCTCGCGAACTGCACAGTTAAGTTGGTGGTACTATAAACTGACAGATCAAAATGTCACATTTCAAAATAAAGTTGCCAACTTCAAATCAAAGTGATGTTTCTAATTCAGTTTATATGAGCGGAACTATGAGTATGTTGGACATATAATAATTGTCATCCCTAAACTGTATAATTCATTGCTGTGTTGCAATCTCATAAACAACCTATCTTATAGTAATAAAAATCGTGTGGTAGTAAAATCACTCTTAGGACAATAATTATGACTTTTACGAATATTACGAAAAAATTATACAGCTCAATGAAGTGACGAAGTGGAAGAACTAAATCAGTTTACTACAGCACTATTTTAGTATCGTGAAAAAGTAGCAACACCCGTAATGTCACTTTACTCCGTCTGATTAAAAATCCGACTATATATCGGTGTTAGTTTAGTAGCAGTAGAACATTGTGCGCGTTCGCCCGGGGAAGCACTGCCACCGTACCTATTTCTGCCGCCACGCAGTCATGTTCACATTACTGGGTTCGGGTTTGAAGGGTAAGGGTGAAATTACAGGCAGGAGCAACTGAATTTCTCAAGGTGATGGGCGCAGTACAATTTGCCACTTGTGACGAACTGCATCTGTTATAGGCAGAGGTTACCGCTAACACCAGGTGGATTTCGTGCTTATTCCATCTAAGCAAATAAGTTTTTAATCGCTCATGAGTCATGATCGATAATCAGGTCGTACCTATGTACGTAACTCAAAATATGCGATGTAAATTTTAACCCCGCCCTAGGTAGGTTAGAAATTGCCCTTAGAAAATAACTACTCTTACCTACATCTGCGAAATTTACATTCTGTGGATTTTTAGCTACAGAACGTTACCTATATAATTTTAACCTGGCGCACTCTCTGCAAAAGAATGCTCGCTAAAATTCGAACTCAGACTTTACCTTAATATACCAAAAATGTATCATTTCAATAATTGAGAGTCTTCAGTTCATTTTTTACTTCGCTTGAAAAGCTCTAACAGCAGCCACACAAAAAAGGATCCTGTACTTATAGAACATCTACACATAGCATATAAAACATACATAATAAGTAGAGAACAACATACTACGTTATGGAAAACCTACAACTAGACTATAGCTACCTACGTATTCATTATATGCGAAGAGATGCCGACTTTACTTTTAAGGAGATTCCAGATGGAGCCAAGAAAGGAATATTTTTTTTTGTTCACCCGCGGCTTTACTTATTAATCTTCTGTCCATATTTTCTTATTACCACGAAGCAGGATAATCTGTGGAAATAAACACATTGGCAAAAACCTCGCCAGACCTGCCACATTGCATCACATCTCGTCTCGCCCGAGAATATTAGCTACAAACAAGGCAGTTACGTTATTTAAGGGAACATTGTTTTATTCAGTACATGTGGCCATTGCCAAGGATAAGGAGAAGTGAAACTATTCAAGCCATATACAGCTCTGTGTATAATTGGCCATCAAATGCAGCGGCTTGCATATCCATGAACCAAATAAGGAACTAAGCCAGTGGCTAAGCGCTGCCATATATATTCTTAACTTAATGTATTATTCTAATAAAATATGTCCTTCAATTTTCCCGGATTTACATAACATGCGAAAAATGGGTACAAGTTCTAATTCGGTAAAACGGTGTCGTGTCCGCATACAAATCACTCCCTTACGTTCCGTTGAGGAAGGGAATCCATTCTTCAGAAGCCCTTGAAGGTTTGCGAGGGGCTTAATATCTGCCGGCGAACCGGCGCCAAATATTTGACTTGGGATTTGTATGTCGGTGACACGAGCGATTTTCCTTCAGCTTACATTTGTGTCTGGAAGGTTTTAAAAGGGATCGTTTACTTAGGAATGGAGAATGGAGGTAGGAAGATTATTGTGAAAACTGAAAATAGAATCACGGGAAGGCATTTACATAATTTCATTTTTGCGTGTTTATGTTGAGCAGTGGCTATACTGTTGTCAGTCGATTCTTTATAAATTAATACTAGTGTTACTATCTATAGATAAAAGTGTAGCAGGTACATGTGTTTGGGTAGGGTAAGTAGCACAATTTCGGCTATACTACTGATTTGGTGAAGAGTTTTGTGTCACTATGCATCTATACCTACCTATAATAAAAGTGACTGGGTACTTTATTTTATTAAACTCGTAAATCCTCTAAAATTTGTTTTAAATAGAATTTACCAAAACTTCTTTTAAGAATAAGTCGGTTATCGTGGAAGTCCAAATTGGGTGAGAGGAATCCACTCTGACAGTGCCAGCTACAGCTAAGTTATAAGCGGGCAAGTTTTTTCACACACGATTTGGAATCCGCTTTCATTTGAAACAGCTCTCCTTGAAACAATGGAATGGGAGCGAGGAATCCCGCCTGTATTTAACGGCCACCTGCTTGTAATTAAGCTGCAGAGCATCTCGTGAGCATGTTTATGAGGATTCCCAGGACTTTTCCAAGACGAGTTTATTGTAAGCAGTTACGTGAAAGCAGCGCGACGTGGGAATATTGCACACTCAGTTTATGGCTAAGTGACTTCTGGCATTCCAACGCTTATGTAATAAGTTCCAAGAGTTGAAACTTACAAGTGTTAGTTAGAACATGCTTGGACTTTGAACAGTTTTATTGTAGTTTGATTGTTATGCCTTGATTGTCTCACGGGCCGGAATCTTAACTTTTGCGGCTGAACACAAAGTTGGTTATGTTTTCTCGCAATCGATATTATACTTCGAGTTATGTTCAGCGGCAACATCAAAAGATAAGTTTCTTATGGCTCTTGAAGCAATCCTCGTAAGTTTATGTTTGTTTAGCTGTACAAACCGGGCTGCGAAAATATCTTATTAGACATTATGTCGGCGGGGAACGCAGACAGTCAATATTATGGTCCTTACAATATATTTTATGAGTCTATTACTATTAGATATAAATAATGGTGATACCTATGTGATTTATAAGATGCTATATTCTCCCATATAGGAGCGCCGTATGTACCTTTTTTTGAAAACACATTTGCTCGTATTGATTTACAATATGATTAGTAATATTTTCATTTTTGTATGGTGGTAGGGCGTTTTGTGAATGCCTGTTTGGCTACCTACCACCCTCAAGTAGAAAATCGGTCGCCAAGCACCTAACGGTGTGTTCCGGCAGCTGTCTTTGAGAGCCAGTACTTCTAGGTTAGCCTGAACAACATCTTCGACCACATCATCACTTACCATCAGGTGAGATAGAGGTCAAAGGCTAACCTATCAGGCCTAAAAAAATCTACTTATTTATATTTTGAAGTAGTAATGGCTCAGTGGCAATGTACTGCCGCGCAGCAGGTCCATGGTTCAAATCCCGCCGCGGGCTTGAGCTTCACCGCATGGTGGAAGGGCATTTTGCTAATGCCCGCCTGGTTTGTGCCCACCCTCAAGTAGAAAATCGATCGCCAAGCACCTGAGGGTGTGTTCCGGCAGCTGTCCTTAAGAGCCTGCAAAATTATAGGCACATGAGACTCAACAACTGTATGTCTCAGGATCGGACGCAGTGCAGTTCGTCACTTGTGATGATTTGAAATGCATCTGTTATATGCAGTGGTTACCGCTTAACATCAGATGCGCCTCGTGCTTGTTTCGTCTCAATAACTTAAAAAATATATATATTAATGTTTTTTTATAAATACCTTCGTATATTGAAGCATATGTGTGACATTCATCACCATTATCAGCCGGAAGACGTCCACTGTTGAACAAAGAACTCCCCCAAAGAACGCCACAAAGAACAGCTATTAGCCACTTGTAACCATTGGCTACCCGCGACTTTAACGATGTCGTCAGTCCACATAGTAGTGACCACACTCAAGTAGAAAAATAGTCATATGACAGTAGTCATATTATTTATATATTATTATGCTTCTATCGTAACAGGCAAACCATATATGAATAAATAAATACGTCTCGCCTTGACACTTGCCGTGACACTTGCGTAACATAATATGCTATTTTTAACCAACTCCAATGTAGGTAGGTACAGAGATTTGTGTCTAGTAAAATGAGATAATGGCAAGTTTGCACATTGCAAGTTACTAGAAGATAGCTAGCTTACTATTGTCACCTACGGGTAGTGGGTGACAATAGTGTCTAGAGTCCTTAGTCTAAGGATTCATAGAAACTGCTGCCACCCAAAACACAAGATCACATGCCCTTAACAGTTACGACTTAGTAAGTTCTGGCTGTTGCAGGAAATTGATAGTTTATTTATTCTGTGAAAGCCCACGTTAATTATATTTTATAATAAGAGTATATACTTACTACAGTTACTACGAATATACTAATAAGAATTCGTAGATATAGCTAATAAAAAATAGCTTATGAGTTGCCCAGACATGAACGATTGTTCGATTTGTGAACAGTGTTTATTAAATTCTACTACTCTAATATTACAAATGCGAAGAATCCACAAACATCTTCGATTTTAAACTACCTACTAGTTTTTGTATACCATATCCCTGCCAAGCGTGGGTGATGGATTATGGTAAACCCCACACTTAGCTTATATGTCATTATTACCTTTGATTCTTTAAGGTATTGATTTAATCTATTATATAGGTAAATCAGTAAGTACTGAATTAGTTTAAGAATCAAAGCGCTTGGTCAATGCGACGCGTGATCAAAATGCTGGCACCTATTTGGCTCAAAGAATAAGCATTGCAATTCAACGGGGCCATGCTGCCAGCATGCTGGGCACGCTGCCAACTGGTACTGGGCTAGAGCATTTGGACTGCCTATATGAGTCCAAATGCTTTTATTGTAGTAGCTGTAGTTTTCTATATAGTTCGTAGTATTTTGTTAATAAAGGCATACCGCCGGTAAAAAAAAAGTATATCAGTGTTTAATATCAATATACTAAATGTAATTTTTTTAATATACCTAATATTTTGTATAACTACCTACCATTCTAGTATTACACGACACAACAATCTACAAATATAATAATAACAAATATTTTAAGAAGTGACAATTCCGTCTAATTTTCCTGTTAAGCCGACGTGACGTCACAAACGCCACGCAGCTAAATCGGAAGAATTTTGGACGCGTTCGAAGAATTCTCGATCGTGCGCCGAAGAGTCAAGACCTCCTGAGGATGCTTCATGTAGAAGCGAAACGCGTCGAAAATTCTTCCGGTTTAGCTGCTTGGCATTTGTGACGTCACGTCGGCTTAACAGGAAAATTAGGCGGAATTGTCACTAGATATTATTTATATTTTTTAAGTGTTTTATTAAAATATTAATATGATGTTTTCTTAAAATATTTTATAACTATTTGTTATTATTAAATATGGATTTCCGCAAAGTAACGCCTGAATCTATTAATTATCTGAAATATATTTTATTTGAAACTACAAGTTTGCTTTGTGTGGGTGCTGGTGTTTATTACCACTCATCGTTGCAGCTGAACACATTTGGATGAAATTACTTGGCGTAGAACAAAATGTTCTAACAAACGTCTTGGCATGACACAGGGTACTTTTTATCCTGAATAGTTTCCGAGGGAACGTAATGTAAAATTTATATTATATACACATATTTCGAACGACGAAGCCACAGGCAGACTATGTAATTGAACAAAATGGGAAGCACTGGCTATAATGTAGACACACATCAATATATTTTTATTACAGCTAAGCAGCAGACTATTCTATGTCCCTAACTCACCGAATAAGTGTTGATGGGGTTGATAAGTTCGCAGGACAGGCCTGTACTGCTGAAGTTTTTAGCTTTCAGCAACGCCTTGAGTTATTTTCAACTTGATAAGGTGCCGCGGCAGCAGCTCGCGCCGAGTAAACCTAACCTTATTTCTAATGAAGCCCCGGGGATTCCAGTCGCGTGGCAAGTTGACCCGAGATCCGCGTTCGCAAACGACTATTATTAAACAGGGAGAGTTCATATCTGAAATCTGCTTTCTTTCCTGTGTAGCTGTCGGTTATGAATACTAAATAGAATAATAGGCAAGTACCTACAGATTTACGAAATAAATTGGCAAATGTATACTAGGGCCCAAAGTGGCCCGCCCCAAAATGATGATCATTTTTTGAATCATGTTTTAGTTCATACTGAGGTATATATTTACATAAAAGTTTTTTACTTCCATTTTTATTTTCTGTGCCTTCATTCGAATAGAAAACATATTTGCATTCGTGTACCTAGGTACTCAAATTACTCGTTAGGTGTCTTATCCAATGTTTGGTCCCATTGATTAAGGAGCCATCTACCGGACATTTTTCTAGACTCCAGACAGATAATTTCTTTAATAGAAAAATAACATTGTTTCACCTTATTTATTGTATTATGATGAAAACTATATCCAGGTAAAAGTATCAATTTCTCTATTTTCAATCACTGGTGTTGGCTAGCATTCAAGATATTTGTAAACTTAAGATTACGTAAGTTTAACATTCATCTGTACATTCACTGAAAAGATTTATTATACTGTGTCAGACTTATGCAAGTTGTGTTTAGCACTATCGCAATTAGTGGTTGTCAACATACGCAATTAATTTCGGTTATTCACAGTAATTATGTAACTAACATACTAAGATCAACCATTTTACTAAACCAGAACTGAGACTTGTCCATTTCAGGTTTGGCTTCCTTTTGGGCCTTGTCAGTCCCAAAATTAACAGCTTCCAAAATCAAACTAAACAAATAAGGCTCACAATAACAGCAGTATCGGTACAACATGCTGCAACGTGATTTTACTACTACTCGTCCTGTTGAACAGTAAGATATCGTTCCAGATTTAAATAAAGTCTTGACTATTCAGCATACATTTGCCTACACAGATCAGAGAAGCCTGATCTGAGTTAGCCTATTACAGGAACATCATATTGCTCAGGTAAAGAATCACCATGCAGCTTTCAAAACAAAAGCGACAGATAAAGAGAGAGATTCAGTTATTCCATGCCATTTAAGACGATACTCAGGGGAGCCGGGACGCAGTGCTTTATTATGGCACATTTTAAATCCGCCATTTTGAATTTTTGACAGCTGTCATTAGACTGCTCTCCCCTACAGGGGTGCGTTCCGAACCTTGGTTAGAGCGCACTCGGAGTGCAACTTTTCACTCTAACGTCGTTCACAACCTTCGAGTAGAGCGTTCGGTTGTCACAACTGGACCGTTCCAAACCTTTGAAGGTTGCAACTTTTTAACCATAAAACGCGTGACATGAAATGACTTTGACGTTTATATCGTATTCTATCTGATGCGCTCACCCATATATCTCAAAAAATATAAATAATAATATAATTTCTCAAAATATAAAACTTAAATAAAAATGGAAAACGAATTTGTGATAGTGTTAAATAGCAATTATTATTACGATAATGATGTAAGTCTGTCAATGTCACAATTTGTTTGAGGTTATAAAACAACCGGTCGTTCCATACCTCAGGGTAAGTTGCAAAACAACCAAACAACTAAACAACTACACTCTGAGCCTCTGAACGCACTCCAGTTGATCAAACAAAACCTCTTACTTTCTTGTCTCTTTACCGTTTACGAGATACGCCATCCATTTTTTACATATTATGTAGATAGATAATTATTATAATGTAAAAATCCTTGAATAACTTAAAGAATGTGCCTAAGACATAGTCTAATAACTCATATAACAAGAAATAGATATTCATCAAAACTCTTAAGGAAACGGGAAGTTTTTAAAAACAGTTTGTTGCCGGAAGTGCCACAAGAATGGATACAAATTTTACGATTCACACATTCCCTCTTGGCATAACACCACGGGAAACTATTCAACAAAATAATAATAACGATGATATATTATATTTGTCACTTCGCTTTATGGCGCTCGAGAACAAGCTTTAAATCTTTCGCACTCCCCTAACTGACATAATACATTAGAGCACTATCACATATTCGCTTTCCTCATTCTTGCTTATGATTCTGCGTTGTACGATATTATTACAAAGTATTTATAGATTATTATTAACCTATCCTTCAAGATAAAAAGTCATCATCTTGCATTTTAATTCTACCTTAGCAACTTAGTCTTAATTCCATTATGCATCCTTTTAGTCTATACTATTTCCATTTCTTTATTTTCTCGATGACCGCTCCTGTGAAAACTTGAACGAGCGTTCTTTTTTACATTATGTATGCATAATTTTATAAAAATATGACGTTTACGCACGTACAAGGTTATACCAGAGTTTCTCCGACTCTGGTATGGTGTGGTGGTTCCTTTTTATTCCGTGTTATCATATATTAGGGCCTAGAATCAGAATACCAGCAACAAAATTCATTCAAGAGCCACGCGGCTGCGAGTGGTTATGGACTACTGGCTGGTGAGTGGAGACATGAACACAAACACAAACTTTTGTATATTATTGTATAGAAGCTATTATGTAATCTGTACTAGAAGCTTGTCAGGTATAATTAGCAGCGGCATCTTGTCATAATTATCTACTAACTCTCAAAAAACGAATCTTTGCCGAAAGTATTTGGAAATCTTCTTTGCTTCTAATCCACTTGTTTAAGATATGTGGCTTCACTGTTCTCTAAAGCATAATTATGTGCCATGAGATAGAGAACAGCACAATATAATATTATATATCTACGCGCAAACCTTATAGATACACCAATTTATTTCTACGTAGTATGTGTGTATGTCTTATTATTATGCAACATCTATCATGGCTGAATTTTTCTCCATCCAAAGATTGTCTGGAAGAGATCGCTTTTTAGTGATAAGTCTGCCAACTGTATAACATTACTTTAGTTTATGTTATTGTAAACACGAGGCCCACCTGATGTTAAGCAGTATCCTCTGAATATAACATATACATTTCGTTATACGAGTAAGTGACGGACTGCACTGCGCCTGCCACCCTGAGACATAGTTGTTAAGTCTCATAAAGTGCCTGTAACTGCAATTTTACTGGCTGTCAAGGACAAGTGCCGGAACACATTGTTAGGTGCTTGGCGAAAGATTTTCTACTCGAGGGTGGTAGCTATATAGCCGCATTCGCGATATGCCCTTCCACCACGCATTGAAGCTCAAGCCGGCGGCGGGGATCGAACCATGGACCTGCAGCACCGCAGTTCACAGCTACAACCGCTCGGTTATCATTGCTATTTGCTACTTATCTACCATAGGGTTAGGTACCCAAGGATTATTTTGGTTGTTTTTCCTGTATCCACACAAATGTCAATAAAGGCCCTTTGAGTAAAGCTTCATTGCAATACATACTCATTATATAAATAATATTAATGGCGGTAGGAATGGAGTACCGAATAGTGGTTAACGCGGCGGCGCGGCGCGGCGGGTCGTCGGTGTGGCGCCAAAGGTTCTAGCCAAGTTGTCTACACAGAAAGATACCTTTCGCTCCTTGCAAAATCTCACAATAGTACAACATCTCTTTGCCTATTATTACATTCATAATAGGCAGAGACAGGTATGAATGAGGACAAAGAATGCCAGTCATTCATAACTTCAAGGTTTTCTTTGTGTACCCGCCGCCGCAGGGTGCTATAAAAAAGGGTTAGGCGCCCTTTGCGACACCCTAGCGGGTCGTGTCAAGCATCTCAAGATCTCCGAAGAACGATGCAAAGGTACAGAATACAATATAGTTCGTACAGTGATTTGATAGTAAGCGTTTGTAACTGTAGTATAATTTGTGGCTCTAAAATTGTTCATTGGAGTTCAAATTGTTCGGAGCGATATGGTGGTATTAAGGGGTTCGAGTCGTAACTTTATGTTACAAGGACGTTGAGTTTGAGTACTTTTATACATGTCTCTGAATTATATTTTATGGTACTTACTTAATTCGTACGAGAACACGAGACTTGTTCCTTCGGTCAGACCTTTAAAAAGAGCTATATTTTGGTAATTTAAAAACTTTTGTTAGCCAGTTGACATTTTTACGTAATATGTTATTATGACGGATACGATACTATAACTCTTTATTGACACCAACAACAGGAAATTACAAAGAAACAATAACAAAAGCAAGGTACAAAGGGCGGTCTTATCGCTACAAGCTCCTCCAGATATTGGATGGACAGAGAATAATTTTTGAGCAGGGTGGTGCAAGTCTCTAATAACATTCATAGCATACACAAGTACGGAATAAAAATAAAAATTGCTGTATTACAGTCTAAATACTTCATAAATTACTTACATAAATATCAACTTAATATATGATATAAAGTATAATACATACACAATATACATAGAAACATTTAACAAAAGAGAGAAATAAATAAATATGAATACAAAAAAGAAAATAACGTCAGAGAACAGTATTACTCATATAGGCTTAGGATCGTAGCGAAAAAATCCTAAGTCTATGGTATTACTAAAACCAGTATTATTGAGTGGAAAGGTAGAAATTGGCTGACCTGCGATCGAAAAACATTGAGTGATTGGGCACTTCTGATTGCGACAGGGAGTGACTTCCATAGGCGCACAGCCTGTGCGGAAAAGGACGATTTATAAAAGACTGTATTATGAGCCGGTGAGTGAAGGAGAAGGTTATGTGATGAGTTTATGACCTAAGAGAAAGAGGTAGAGTGTAGAAACTTAAAACATGCATTTAAACAAAGAGGAGTACAAGGATTAAACAATACGTTATAAAGAAGGGTAACTATACGAGTTTGCCGACGGAGATGAATGGGGTGCCACTTGACCTTAGATCGAAATTGGGAAACGTGGTCATAATTTCGTAGGCAGAAAATAAAACGAATACAATAGTTTTGAAGCCTCTCAAGTCTGTTAAGCTGAGCCTCGGAGAGATCAGGATAGCTAAGAAATAATAATGAAATAAAATCTACATGTTTATTTCAGTGTCTTGCTACTTAGTTCCGTACCAATAGGACATTTCCGTGCTGCAGGACATTTATTGATTTATATTGATTATCATTAATTTTAATAATTAATGAACAACAATAACGTTGCTTAAAAATAAAAAATATATATTTATATTTAGATGTTGAGCTAAAATCAAATATTAAGTAAGAAATCAACAATCATCTATTTACTTTTCTATTTGGTAACGAATAACGATACATACTTAACTTATTACGATTATACGAACGCCTCTGCAGAATAAGCGGCATATTCTTGATCTCACAAGGACGTGGATTGGACGTGTCATTTTCTCAAAATGTCAAGAGATAATAACCGGATTAACACTTCTAAACGGGTAGGTACTACCTACCTATACTTGAAAATTTACCAGGGTACATTTTTAGTTGGTAAATTTTAACAGGAACTTGGTATTTAAGTACCTTTTGAGCAATGATGGCCGAGCGGTAATAGCTATGGTTTTCAGTGCTGCAGGTCCATGATTGATCCCCACCGCCGCGGCCGTCTTGAACTTCAACGCATGGTGGAAGGGCATTTTGCAAATGCTCGTTAGGCTAGCTACCACCCTCAAGTAGAAAATATGTCGCCAAGCTCCTAACAGTGTGATCCGACAGCAGTCCTTGAGAGCCAGAAAAAAATACAGGTGAATTAAGTGGGCTGGTAAGGCTACATGACAATTAAGAACTGTATGTCGCAGTGTGATGGGCGTAGAGCATCTGTTATAGGCAGAGGTTTTCTACTTAAAATCAGGTGGGCCACGTGCTTGGTAGGTAAGTATTATATAAAAATAAAAATTATAGGGCCCGGCTATACAGTATAAATACCGTATATTTAGCATGGTGGAAGGGAATTTTGTGAATGTCCGCCTGGCTAGCGACCACACTCAAGAAGAAAATATGTCGCCAAGCACCTAACGGTGTGTTCCAGCCGCTGTTCTTGAGAACCAGTAATTCTAGGTTAAGCCTGTTAACACCTTCGACCACATCAATACTTACCATCAGGTGAGATTGTGTTCAAAGACCAACCTATCTGATATAAAAAAAAACCGAGGCTATGTGGGTGGATGGATAATTTTGTAATGTATAACGCGGAGCATGCGTCATTGCAAAATTAACAATATTAAAAAGGTAAGTGCTATATTAACAAATCTACACAGTACATGCAATACCCATGTTGTTTAATTTTGCCGAAAAAAATGGAAAATTGCCGGTATGGTTAGTTAATATTAATAATTATATTAACTTAATATACCGGCTAGCACTCACGGTGTTTGGTCGTAATCTCTGACCGGTGTTCGAGCAGTAAAGATGCTCATTCTCAAGGAATTCGGGCAGCAGTGCGCTTCTAGCAGCCCTCGAAGTTGCTTGAAAATGAGCATCTTTACTGCTCGAACACCGGTCGGAGATTACGACCAAACACCGTGCTAGCCGGTATATATTTAGTTAATAAATGAGTAAGTTCAAATGCCTAAAAAATATTTCTCTGAATATCAATTGAAACCAAGCTATTGCATAAAAGAAACTGTCTATAACTCTATATAAAAAAACTGTTTTCCATTTCCCAAAGATGTATAAGAAGGAACACCCGTGTGGCATGACGTGCGTAAGCATGCGATTGTTTGTATCACGTATGTAAAACATTTATGTAAACATATTCTAATGTCTGCGGAACTCATAAATAGAGGTTCCATGAAAACCAAGAATTCACGAATAGTAATTTCAGTAGCCTTGACATAAGTGATAAAAAATCATATGGTACCTAGCCAGCTAGCCTACCTTTGAAGATGAGGTTGTCTGTTAGGGATTGTAATAGCGATATGACCGCTAATTGTATTGCCGTCGTCAATTATTACTCTATTTTGATTGGTATGCAATAAACTGCTTATACATATTTAAAATTTTGTACCTTTAACTCCCTGAGTAAGACTCGCTTAGTGTTAACCCGGTTTAGTAAAAAAAACGTGCCTTAAATGTCATTTCATTACCTCTCACTTACACACTATAGCTGTCTATGGTGTAGAAGTGTAACCAATGCAGCAGGTAACCCGCTGCGCTGGTCAATAATGAGGTTTGGATTCGGAATAAAAAAACATATAACCTTTTGAATAAAGAAACAAATGTAAAATGGCGCCAATAATCATTACTTATCACTTTTCTACACCATAGACAGCTATAGTGTGCAAGTTAGAGGAAATGGCATTTATGGCTTATTTTTTTACTAAATCGGTTAACACACTAGTGAGTCTAAATCAGGGAGTTAAGGATACTATATAAATTATACTATGATATTATATTAAAATTCATACATTTACAATAATGTAAGTGCTGATGCGGGTGAAATTTTTAACAGACTTAAACTAGAATTACTGGCTCTCAAGGATATCTGGTCGGAATACATGCACCGTTCGGTACTTGGCGACAGATTTTCTACTTGGTCGCTAGACAGGCGGTCATTCGCAAAATGCCTTTCCACCATGCAGTGAAGGTCAGGCCCGCGGCGGAATTCGAACCATGGACCTGCTGCACGGCAGTCCTTAGCCAATGCCACTGTGCCATCACTGCTTCAAATATTATGCTATTCTCCACTATCCTTAAGACCTTAAGACATGACAGGTAGGTATATTGATTTTTTGCAATTATAATCAACAATTAATATCTGATGCCTATCTAAATGTAAATTCTTATTACCTCCCCACTTCAATTGTCTAATCCTAGTATACCTATATATAGCATACCCATAAAAATTTTATATTGAAACCATTTTGTCAAAAAAAGATAAGCAAGGCATTGAGATAATACGTTACACAGATCAATAAAGCAATCAATATGCTCATGTTGAAATACAGTAAGTAGGTATACCCGCTCTCAGAGCCCTGAGTTCGTCTTATATCCAGCAACTCTCTAGAGACAGTCTGCAGAAGCTTAGATAAACAGATATACCAAATAGGTAAACGTTTGCCGAGCTACAGCAGTATCCATCCATGTTCTATTGATAAGAAATGTACCTAAGATAAAGCCGACCCTCCCCAGATCAATATGCAAGCAAGCCCGCCTAAAAATGTTGCCATCACCCAAGCTTTTACATATTTATGGAGTCTTGTTATAAAGAATGATGGGCTTCTGGGCTCAAAAATAGAAACGGTATTGCCCAGATACATTACATACTCCAATTTATAGATCGGAATCTTACAAATAGATCTTATAATCACATTTCATATAAGCGTCATTAAAATCGGCCCCAGAGGAAAAAATATATTTACTCTTAGGTTTTCGCGATTATTACACATAGTAATTAAACAACTTTAAACGGTTAAAATCACGTATATTTATCATTACTTTTGTTCTGACGTTTCAAACACTTTGCAGTGATCGTGGTCACCCCGTATTACTAAATATATTTACTGTCAAAGATGCCTATACTTAGGTATACTTATCCAAATTATTTTTTTTCAATTCATAAATTAAGTTTTTTAGTATCAAGAAAATAATGCCTTAAGGAGGAGGAGATTATAGAGGTAGTTTTTGACGTTATCCACGTGAAGACTATAGTTATTTGTGCAACAAAGGAGCAAAGTTAATTTTTGCTTAGAGTGCTGAATCCTGTGCAAAAGAAGGATTCTAAGGTAGAATCCTGAGCGTATCGAGATATTATAAAGCACGACATACTAGAAACTTTGTTGTTGTTGTGTTGCTCATACAATTTTTCACCTCAGCAGTCTCAGCAGATAGAGCTGTTAGTGCCTATTGCCCACGTGACTTTTCAGCAAGGCATACAATTACAATCCAGCATTCTTAACTTTTGTTTCAATTCCTCTGGTGTTAAGTAACTGACTTCGTCACTGGACTCATTCATATTTTGTATATACCTAATCGTTTTGATTGTAAATATGATTCCCGCTACATTTTTAAAGGTGCGTTCTGAATTTGCTATCGTGGTTTTCTATGAAACAATAAACAATGATGTAAACTAAGTACACGATTACAGATCTTCTCTGTGTACACGATATACTTTGTACGTAGTTTGTAAGATATCGAACGTTTGTTATTCGGTTTTTATGGTATTCGTGGTATTTTAAATTCAAATGTCTTTGTTTCACTCTCGCATCAATATCGCATTTTGATCACTGTTTCCCAATGGCTATACCTACATGTTTGAGATGTGGAGGTGATTTTTTTTAACTTTATATTGTAAAGTATTTCAGGGGTAAGCTGACGGCTTTTCTACATAGAAGGCAAGGCCTCCCCATACACTGTGCATCCATAATCTATGATGGGCCGTGCCTTCGTGATTGAACAGGGCTACACATACATACGGTTTCATATTTAAATATGTATTTATAAATGTGTAAGGTATAGAAAACAAGTAAAAATGAATGAACTTGACTCTTTAACTCTATAGACGCACCCTCCGGTGTATAAGTTAAAAGTTGTGTATAAGTTACATAGACTGTGGTATAAGTAAGAATAACCTTGTTGATCGGCACTATCATTATATTACCTAATGTAAATAGTATGTAGGTTAGGAATTAGGAACTCCTATGTGAAAATAAACAACGGTTTCAATTGGTAGATAACGTAACGTACCTATAAAATGTATGAAAAAAACGTCGCGAAACGAACGTATTAAGTCATCCATATCACTGTGTGCAGTTAATTATGCAGGAAAACGTTACAGACGCATAATTAAGCTCGTATAATCAATTTCTTCGTCCGATGAAAACAATGTGAACACGATCGCGATAAATGTTTATGAATTAATCAGAAAGACATACCTGCCTAGTTACTCACTCACACCTGGCACAATTTGTTTAACATTGTATTAGACTTGTCTGCAGTTGTGGTGTGGGTCAATGTGGCTAATATCTCGCCCCATACTTCGAGAAAGTTTCTCGATGGCCCCATAGCAATAGCTATCTCCTTCTTACTATCCGAAATATTGTAGAAACGGTACCAAAATGTTTTTAATCAATCTCCAAAAAGGTAGAGGTTCTCTGTACTCACGCGACTTGGCTTTGAACCTCCACCACTTATGCAAAAAAATAATCATGAGTTAATTTTCATCAAGAATCGCCATCTGTCAGCGTGCTCGTGGTGGACATTTGACAGATATCATTTTTCATTCATAATTGCCAAACTTTTCTCTTCGTAATACAATAAAAATTGAATCATCTTCATCTAGATTCTTTGTTTTATTTTGTTTAAAAAAAACTAAGTTCTGGTTGAAAAACCCTTTACATCCAAGTTGGTTCCATTTAAATTTCATCGACATTGGCTAAGTAGGCACTTTTTAGGTTACAGTCAAGTATTTGAAAAATGTATTTAAATTTTAAATACCTGGATGATATAATGTCAATTGAAACTTTTGTCGATGGGCGAGTGATTAAGATGTTAATAAGCAAGCACTACGCACATTAAAACAGTGAGTAAAGTATTAAAAAATGTTTTTACCTTATAATGGTTCCTACTTCAACACTTAAAAGTGTGAAATAACTTGTCGAAGTCGGTATCATGATAGTTCAAAGGTACCTATTATAACATAATTGTGCCCATGGTATCGACTTGGACAAGTTATTTCACACTTTTGCGTATTGAAATAGTTTCCATTTTTAGGCCAAAAAAAATGTTCATACTCTTTTTTGACTCGCAAGCTACTAACGGGATCGATTGTAATTCTCTCAATAACTATATCATCTAGATAGGAAAACACATATCAGCTATTGCAGATTAACTCAAAAACGGCTTGACCGATTTTCATGAAATTCATATGGAACCACACGGGAAGTAATCGGTTCACTCAGTCAAAAGTTACGAGGTAACAAATATAACAAAAAAATACAGTAAAATTGCCTCCATCTTTTTTTGAAGTAGGTAAAAAAAACGAACTGTACTTTCAACACAGAAAAGTATGAAAAAACTTGTGGAAGTTATTTCATACTTTTCTGTGCCGGCAGTCGGTTTCATTTTTTTTCTTCATATTTTTTTCCTATACAATGCTAAGGTTGCCCTTACAAGAACTAATTTCTTGTTACAAAAATATATTTTCTCAAATGCCAACAAAAGAACAGTTCCAAAATTATTCATATCACAGATTTTATTCCAATCACACGTAAAAGCAAAGTCGTGTTTAATGGATAACCTTTTTGACATGGACGCCCCTTGGGACGAAAGTTTTGAAAGATTGAACCTGAACCGTACCTACGCAATTTGCTAATGCAGGCCGTGTGGCATAGCCTTCATTTTTATATTTTACTCAACTTAACCAATCTATTTCAAACATTGATTTAAGGATAAAAATAAACCTAATAAATAAACCATACTTTATATGGGTACTTTGTCATAAGGAGTCCAACGTGCGTCCAAGTTCAGACAGCTTTTCATATTGAAAGCGGTAGTTAATGTGCAAAAAATCTTCGCAACCAATACGACTTGGCAGAACTTTCGAGAAAACGTGATCATGTCTCGCTAAGCGTCATCCAAATTTCTTACTTCCACGTGTATTCAATAATGTCTTAGGAAAAATGTACTAAAAAAATTAATCCACTTTAGGAACACAACATTTAGTTAAGGAGTGGTTGCTGACTCAGTCATATGATGATTCTGAAGATGTTATTTATTTGTAAGCAAATTCTAATGATAAATTTTGACACACAGATAGACTACATTACACATCCTTCCCCAAAATTATTCTTCACACACATACACACGCATGCCTTTTATTTATTTGTTACTTAACTAACACGCACAGTCAAATTAAAGATTAATATTAATGAAGCAGTGATGGCTCAGTGGCATTGGCTATGGACTGCCGCGCAGCAGGTCCATGGTTCGAATCCCGCCCAGAGCTTGAGCTTCACCGCATGGTGGAAGGGCATTTTGCGAATGCCCGCCTGGCTAGCGACCACCCTCAAGTAGAAAATCTGTCGCCAAGCACTTAACGGTGTGTTCCGGCAGCAGTCCTTGAGAGCCAGTGAAATTACAGGCACATGAGACTTAATAACTATATATATGTCTCAAGGTGACGGGCGCAGTGCAATTCGTGACTTGTGACGAAATGCATCTGTTATAGGCAGAGGTTAGGCCGCTTAACATCAGGTGGGCCTCGACCTTGTTCCGTCACAATAATATAAAAAAAATAAAAAATAATAGTAAACTTACTCTTACTTGTTGTAACGAAAACCTCTTTCGTCTATCATTATATCGTTTATCTAACTGGTTTCCAAGATACGGGCCAAGAGCCTAGTGTGGAACCGCTGTTCATAAATCTAGATATTCTAAAATGAACTTGTTAATTATATCTACTGGGGGCCAACTCTCACCTCTTATAGTAATAATAACTCAATCCTACTGCTAAATTTTATACCTCCACGTCAATTCAGCAAGCTTACAAACGGTAGGTAGGTAATAGAATCACTCGTCGTTTTGATGACGTCTCAACAAATTGTTCACTCATTATGCGAACTCTGACGTGACATGTATTACTGTTCCAGCGACAAATCCGTCATTTATCCATCATTAAAAAGTAACTTTCTAGCAGCGGATTTAAACTTGATTTTGACTATTTAACTATAAAAATGGGTTAAATTAATGTGTAAATTACGTAAAATGTTTTTATTTCTATTATTCGATAAATAAATGCAGAAAAAATATTTGATGAGTTACACTATAAAAAGTTACAGACAGCTGTTGTGCGGCATACAATAAAATGTCGTAAAACTATGGTAAAACCGTTCCGTAATACCGTAGATCGGAGCAGTGTGAGGGGAACAACGCTACATTATATATATCTTGTATCTCGCTTGCACATCCGTGATACATATTTCATTCGTTCACGTAGGATCAAACCAATATTTCTTGACGCGATTGTGGGTCGGTGATAGTTTGTGTTTACGAATGATAATTTTAAGCATGAAACAAAACGCTTCTTTTTATGATGGTTTCGTAAAAGGTCGGAGTTGGCCCCCTGCACTACAAATAAGTTTGTATAATCTTGTTATGGTAATAAAAATATTTATTATTAAGTGCGAGCTTCGCCGATTTTTATTATTTGTTAACCGATTTCAAATAAGGGGGAGGTCGACTGATTTTTTTAAGTGTTACCTCATACATTTTTACAAGGTGTACCTTTTTTTTTTTTTAGGGAGGACATAGATGCTTACTACCGCTAAGCGGACGTCCAGCTCCACCGGGTTTTGGGCGAGGGGAGGCCCTCTTATAGCCCGGGAGGGGGAAGTGCCGAAGGCACTTCTCCTGAGACGGGCGCATAAGGCGAAAAGCGCCTTATACCTCCGTCTCCTGCGGGCGCCGAAAACGCCACGCTACTATCGGGAGGGGGGAAGGTGTACCGATGTTGATGTTTTTTTTATATTCGATAGCTGGTGCCAGATTACGAGTAGTAATTGTTTGTCGCTAATAATGCGTACCTATTTAATGTTTGAAGTCGGTTGTTATTTGTAATTTTTTTAGTTAACTTAATATGTTAGACTATTGTATGTAAGATTTAAATATTGAGCAAAAGCAAAAGAAGTTGGAAAGCTAAGGCGTATAGAATCCCATTTTATAGTACAGAAACCTTGAAGAATGAAGCCGCTTATTTCGGTTAAATTGGCGCAAAACGGTACCCACATGCTATAGTAAAGAAACCGTAGGAACTTCCAGAATTATTAATATTAAATATCAATAAGCAGCAGAAAACTGAGAAATTGAAATGTGATTTTCAGCAACTTAACTAGAATTCTATTTTTATAGTGATTAAATTATTTAGTGTTAAAACCGTTTCCAGTTATTACCAAATATACAAGTAAACATAATCTACACTAATATTATAAAGAATTTTATTATAGATTTGTATTTTTGTATGTAGCGAATAAACTTAAAAACTACTGGACCGATTTGAAAAAATCTTTCACCGTTAGAATACTACATTATCAATGATGAACATAGACTATAGAAAACTTACAAAAAAATATTTTTGTTTATAATTTTTTTTCTTAAATATCCGTTACGCACGGATTTAGGCCGGGGTACCTGCTATTGTTATAATAAAAAGAACTTACTAAACTTTGTAGTATATTTGTTATTACTATGGTATCATATTTTCAAAATTTCATAGATTTAAAATGAACTATATACTACAGCATTGCAATTCAACGGGGCAATGCTGCCAGCATGCTGGGCACGCTGCCAACTGGTAGTGGGCTAGAGCATTTGGACTGCCTATGAGTCTACAATGGCTTATAGGGATCTCAATGCTTTTATTGTAGTAGCTGTAGTGTTGTATATAGTTCGTAGTATTTTGTTAATAAAGGCATAACTACCGCCACTATATACTAGTGTTCCTTACACTTAATTTGGTAGCTCAATAGTATTTGTATAATTAATTGTATTTGCATGGTGGAAGGGCATTTTGCGAATACCCGCCTGGCTAGCGACCACCTTCAAGTAGAAAATCTGTTGCCAAGCACCTAACGGTGTATTCCGGCAGCAGTCCTTGAGAGCCAGAAACTCTAGGTCAAGCCTGTTAACACCTTCGAACACATCATCACTTACCTTCACGTGAATTGTGGTCAAAGGCTTACCTAGCAACAATAAAAAAAACCGGCCAAGTGCGAGTGGGACTCGCGCACGAAGGGTTGCGTACCATTATCTGTAACCTAATCTTGCAAGTTAGAGACACTTTTCGCAGTGTCCGATTGAGATGGGTAGGTACGGCGAAAACCTCTTTTATTGTATGGGAGCCCAATTAATTATTTATTTTATTTTAATTAATTATATTTAAAGAGAACATAAAACTAAATATTCTGTGAATAGTTAAACCGTCTACCTGTCACCTTTATTAGTATCGAGCAAGAAACGGTAAAAAAATTGTATGGGAAGGTTGTATGGAAGCCCCCCTGAAATATTAATTTTATTTTATTTTTAGTGTTTGTTGTTATACCTGCAATATAAATACATCATCTGTGAAAATTTCAACTGTCTAGCTATCACCGATCTTGAGATACAGCCTGGTGACAGATGACGGACGGACGGGCAGCGAAGTCTCAGTAATAGGGTCCCGTTCTTACCCTTTGGGTACGGAACCCTAAAAATTATGTGCTACTGCTGTCGCAAAGTGGACTAAAGTAACAGTGACGCAACAGTAAACTGTAATTTACTTGGTATTTTATTTCTTTTGTATTAAATTGTACACTACGCAATTGCACATTTTTATAAACACTAGCGCAATCAAAATCTTAGCGAAATTCCTAGATATTCCGTAAAAGAAATCTAAAATTTGTTCTAAATAATAAATGAGCACCACATTTCATTTCAAGTATGATAACGTAACTCATTAAATTTGACATCTGTCATTAAAAGTTTCCATGAATCATCACGTCAATTAATGCTTTTTGCTTTTATCAGACTGTTATCATTAAATATTACAATAAAAAAATTGTCGTACAAAAATAGCCTCGCAAAAGTATACATTTTTGTTATAAACATATAATATAAACCCAAGCATCATTGTATGTTTGATATTTGTCCAATACCGTACCTATTTAGTTATTTTTTAAATTTCAGCACATAAGTATGTCTCAGTGTACCTACCTATTCACAATTTTCTAAGGAATATAGTAAAATTACTGAGTTGTTTATGAATATTTTGAATTATATTAGTATTATTTTAACGTAGCGCGTCCGTGGGGTGCCGGGCTAGAATGTTACCCCCCATCTTTACCTGTGTAGGCGACTAAGGGTAACACACCAGAAGGTGGGCAGCAGCGCTTTCTGAGGAACTGATATCTCTCACTGCGATCCGAAAGACGCCTGCAAAGCGTAGAGATAATGGCACACCCCCCTTGAATGAGGAGGCTGTGTTCTGAAGTGGACAATACAGCTGATACAGTACAATGCAAATTTTGAAGCGCTCGTAGAGAAGTTTACTTAGCTGTTCTCAACCGATCAGCAAAGTTAAGCAACGTCACGCGCGCCCATGAGTTGGATGGGTGACCGCTAGTAACATTATTACTGAGCGCTTCCGTGCTTCGGAGGGCACGTTAAGCCGTCGGTCCCGGTTGTTGTCTTAGGATGGCAGTCGTTATAGCTTAGTGGTAGGGCATTTTTCGAATGCTCGCCTGGCTAGCTACCACCCTTAAATAGAAAATCTACCTATACTACTATATACCTATACCTATCTAGCACTTAACAGTGTGTGCCGGCAGCTGTCCTTGAGAGCCAGTACTTCTAGGTTAGCCTGAACAACATCTTCGACCACATCATCACTTAACATCAGGTGAGATAGTAGTCAAAGGCAAACCTATCAGGCATTAAAAAAAAAACCTAAGTGAAAACTTAATAATTTTTTCAGATTGGAAAAGATTACTTCCAGCGGGACCTGAACCTGCGACCCCAGTATACCACCCTGGTGCATATCTAATCATCACAAATATATGATAGGAGAAATTTAATACGGATAGCGTGCTTTATTGCAAACATAACAATATTAAAATTTCAAATCATATTATGGAAGCGGGTTATGGATGTCGATTTTTTTCCCATCCACTTAAATGCACGTCTTTTTGACGTTGGCGATATCTACTTAAATAGTAGTTTTTATGAACTGCACTGCCCCCTTATTCTGAGACAAAGTCTCGTGTGCCTATTATTTCACTGGAATCCATACCCTTCAGTCCACAACACAATAATGTGAACATTAATACTTGGCGATAGAAATTGGCGACAAAAAGGTGCCATAAGTAAGTACCTACTTAGGGCATCCTTTATGAAATTCCACGACGTTTTCCCCCCTTAAATAATATAAATACCATTCTTATCCCGGTCATTATATTAATGAAAGAACACTTCAATATACCTATAACCTAACATGTTCATTTTAAAATGTAAACATTATTACTTGACGATAGAAATTGGCGACAAAAAGATGCCATAAGTTAGTACATACTTAGGGCACCTTTATGAAATTCCACGACGCTTTCACCCTCGTAAATAATATAATACCATTCTTATCCCGGTCATTAAATTAATGAAAGAACACTTCAACAACCTAACATGTTCACTTTAAAATGTAAACATTATTACTTGGATATAGAAATTGGCGACAAAAAGATGCCATAAGTAAGTACCTACTTAGGGCACCTTTATGAAATTCCACGACGCTTTCACCCTCGTAAATAATATAATACCATTCTTATCCCAGTCATTAAATGAATGAACGAACAGTTCAATATATAACCAAACTTGTTCACTTTAAAATGTGATTCCTAGGGTACGTACCATTTGAGTGAGATTCGCTAAAAACGCTAAAAACGATCACACTCCCAAAAAGTTTTCCACATGGGTCTTGGCGTTATTTTCGCCTTAAACGCAACATCTAATGTCAAAAGTGACAGAAGTGGCAAATTTTAGTGGCATTCTTAGCGTTCTTATCAAAAAATGGAACGGGGATGACAGTTACAAACGATCACGTGATCACAACCACAGACGCAGAATGTGATCAAAATTATCGAAATTTACGTTCTTAGCGACTAATGGAACATACCCCTAGTTGACCCACGGCCGTGACAGCGATCTAAATGTGTTCAATAAGTGGGTCAAAATGAACATAAATTCATTGCAGCGATGTTATCAACCGTGACGAACATGCGATGTGGGTTTACAATCAGAGGACGCTTCCAGTTTCGGGATAAGTAATATAGGTATAGGTATTATAGCTAATATATATATATTTGTTTATATTTATAGGTGATAGGCTAGCCTTGGACCACTATCTCACCTGATGGTAAGTGATGACATGGTCGAAGATGTTGTTCAGGCTAACCTAGAATTACTGGCTCTCAAGGACAGCTGCCGGAACACACCGTTAGGTGCTTGGCGACAGATTTTCTACTTGAAAGTGGTAGCTAGCCAGGCGGGCATTCGTAAAATGCCCTACCATTATGCTGTAATGACTGTCTTCGTAAGATGAAAACCATGACGGACGACTTAACGTGCCCTCCGAAGCACGGAAGCGCTCAGTAGTAATGCCACTAGCGGTCACCCATCCAAGTCATGATCGCGGCGGACGTTGCTTAACTTAGCTGATCGATTAAGAACGGTTAAGCAAACTTCGCTACGAGCGCTTCATATAGAAGCAATTGACGATACCACGGCTTTTATGAAGACATAGAAAGGGCACCACTTCGGTATGTCCAGATCCTCGATTCGATTCCCGGATTGTTACATGGAACCAACACATTTGTAGCGAAATGTGGGTGCATGACGAATTCATATTATTATACATGACTTTTATTTCTTAAACTAAATAAATGCCAATGTCCGTACAATTATAATCTAGTCTCCAGCAAATCATTTCAGACAATGCAATGATTTTTCCTTTTAAAAGTTTTTTTTTCTATTAAACGACTTAGATGACTTTTTTATTTACTCTAATAGGTATTTACATTATTATAAGTTAATAAATGTAAATAAATACCTACTTATTACTTAACCGTCTATTGTCTACGTATCTAATACAAGTTCCAGTGACTTGAATTATTTCTTATTAGTGCCAGGAGATATTTTATATTGTTTTTTATTATTTGCGGAAAAGGCTATTACTTGCCTTGCCAGCTTGCCCACATGTGAGTAAAAAAGTACTTTATTAATGGAAAACTATAAAATATATATGATACTGATAATGAAAAATAAAATAAGTTAATACAAAATGCTGGCACCTATTTGGCTCAAAGAATTCAACTGGGCAATGCTGCCAGCATGCTGATAACGCTGCCAACTCGTAGTGGGCTGGAGCATTTGGACTGCCTGTGAGTCTGCAATGACTAATGGTTACCTAAATGCTTTTATTCTAGTAGCTGTAGTGTTGTATATAGTCCGTAGTATTTTGTTACTAAAGGCATACCACCGCGGCGGTTACTTATAATAGATGTAGATTCCATTTCAGCTTTCTAGAAGGTTTAAAATGACAAAATTAAAAATTTGTGTTATTCGTGCAGTTATCTGGGAGCATCAGAAGAGCCCAGGGTCAGGGCACGGCGCGGCAGTGGACCGTGTCTTCTTTGTCATTCAATCGGGCCATTGTTGATGCTTTGTTGAGGTCGGAGTCCCGACCATTCGACATGGGGATGCGATGCGTTATTCTATCTAGTGTTCGAGTGTGACAGTGAATAATGACATTTGTTGAGCCGTGCTGGTCATTAAACATCATCTTTATTCAATTTAGAGATTGCAAATATTTTCTAAATTCTTCTAAATATTTCGGGTAGAAAAATCAAAATATAATTTGATTGACTGGGTAAAATTGAATTTCTTGAATTTTTTTATTAAATGTCGGGTAGGGTCTATATATATAGGGTCGTAGACTTTTACAGCTAGCAGTACTTTATATAGGTACTTACTATTCCTCCCTGTAAGTAGAATCTTGGTTAGTTTTGTACAGTTTTCAGCAATTTACTTTCTGGGATTGGTACCTAACTAGGTGTATAAATTGATTCTATCGTATTAAAACAGGTACAACTGTACTAATAATGCAGAAAGATATTATTACGGTGCATTGCACTCATTGCATACGCATTTGTATTATCAGGTATTCCTTGAAAGAATTGCTGTAAACAATAAGACAAAATTATAACGTCATAAGAAACAAATGAGCACACTAATTTCAAAAATGTTCAAATGATTTAGCTATTTATTCATAAACAAAGTACCTACCTATATTGTATTTAAATATTAATGATTAGTCTTTAATATTTACCTACAGATTACATTCCACATTGATAACAACATTTTTATTACATATATATTATTGTGTTATATTATTTACATAATGCCAAATATATTCGTGATTACAAATATGTAACAAAAAGCAAATATATACCTAATATAGCTTATCTTTCTTCAAAGATAAATTAGTATAATTTATATTAATTATTATAAGAATTTATTTATATTATTTTAAATTTTATTCTTGTGTAGAAGAGATGAGATTGAGGGTCTCAAGAAAATACTACGAACTATATACAACTCTACAGCTACTACAATAAAAGCATTTGGACTCATAAGCAGTCCAAATGCTCTAGCCCACTACCAGTTGGCAGCGTGCCCAGCATGCTGGCAGCATTGCCCCGTTGAATAGCAATGCTTATTCTTTGAGCCAAATAGGTGCCAGCATTCAAGAAAACATACCAAATGAACATTCAACACATCCATAAAAGCAACCCAACAATTAGAAACAGCCATCACGCGTCAATCATCAGACTTTATGTCACTCATTTCAACACCATTTCTTATGGAATGTCGATAAAGAGAACGTAATAATAAAATATAACTTTGAGAATAAGGTATTTACGAGTGCCTATAGAGCTTCAAGCAATTAACTGGTGCTTTAACGATTATCGGCAATTTCTATGCACACCAAGTTGCAGCTGTATCTTTGAATAATAACCGCAAGCGCATGAGAAATATTCATAACATATAATCAAAAGAAACTAAGCTTTCAACCAGGTACTTACTTAAGTATCTACTTAATTAAGATATACCTTTATATAATCGAATTTACTTATTTTTACTTGCATGGTGGGCATTTTGCGATTGCCCGCGTGGCTAGCTACCACCCTCAAGTCGAAAATCTGTCGCCGAGCACCTATCGGTGTGTTCCGGCAGCAGTCCTTGAGGGCCAGGGAAATGACAGGCACATGAGACTTAACAACTATGTCTCAAGGTGACGGGCGCAGTGCAATTCGTGACTTGTTGTGAAATGCATCTGTTATATGCAGAGGTTAGTCCGCTTAACATCAGGTGGGCCTCGAGCATGTTCTGTCACAATATCATAAAAAAACAATTCGTCTATTTAATAATATCACTGTTATTATTAGCTGCATTACAACTGTCATCCAGGTCCAATCAGTTAATTGAATCGTAAGTTGAAGAAATTTTAATGGAACAAATATGGAGGTAGATCTATGGTTGATGCAGTAAAAAGTTAATGCGTAGTAATAAATAAAAAATATATAAGTACGCGATGTCTCCCCCATTTCTTCCTGTGCGTAGAGGTGACGTAAGGAAAAAACCGAAAAATACTGGAAGGTGTGCAGCAGCGCCTGCGTCAATGCCATCGTCACTACGATTACGATTACCAAGCGCCGGCCAAACGAGGGAATTATGCCGAACACACTCCTGACAACAGCTTCTAGGTGAATATATATATTAGATATTCCGTGCTTTGCGAACTAAAATGCACTGTATTGCTTCGTAGCTAGAGTCGCTTATTTATTGGAATGGTATTGCAGAGTAATCCTTCTGGTCCATTTTATTCTGTGGTATAACTTAATAAATGTACAATACCTATTATAAATAAGAGATAAATTATTATTGGTTTAATAAAATATATCTTGCGGTAATT
This sequence comes from Plagodis pulveraria, assembly GCA_963890685.1. Lineage (NCBI taxonomy): Eukaryota > Metazoa > Arthropoda > Insecta > Lepidoptera > Geometridae > Plagodis > Plagodis pulveraria. The sequence continues at coordinate 13,301,874 of OY982950.1, forward strand.
AAATAATTAATACCCATTAATTTATCTTCCAATGTTAAGTGTCCTACCTACCTAAACTAATTTGAAACCGGCTTTTTATCGTGTTATTTATTGATACATCTGCGTAGAGGATTTATTGTTCATTAATTTATCTGTCTGAATATTTAGGGACAGAGCAGATCAATTTAGTTAAGTCACTGTTAAAAATAAACTATTCTCGACACGACTGAAATAACATTACAGATATACGTACTAAGTTTTACTGAAGTTTTGTTCTGTATTATAATAATTTGTTTATTTCAGGCATAAACCCATAGGTAATTTAACACTTACACTCTATAGAGGTGTCACAAAAAATACTTATCCTAAATTATAGTAAGAAGGAAAAATAAAGTATAGACATGTTATACGAGTATTCCATAACTATCTGCGCCGCGAGGTTTTACCCGCATAGACAACGATGAAATGGTGATGATAGAAAGTATCCAAAAAATACTAAGTTTCATCCAAATCGGTTCAGCCGTTTCGGCGTAAATGAGTAACAGAGACTCACATCCTCACTCAACATTCGCATTTATAATTTTAATTAGGTAAGTGTATTATTTAAGGAGTAAAGTGTGTATTTGTATCCGTGGTGTTGTAAGAATTAGTCGGTAGGTAGGTACCATTGAATAGAAGTACAATTTTAGAACATATTATCATATATTTATTTTATACTGTGTACAGGTCTTGGACTGGAAACGTGTATTAGGTAAGGTACACGATTACAAAACTATTCTATCAGGACTATTATAGCGCTTATTGAATTTAACGGAATGCATTATCTACTTTCCTGGTTTTTTGTGTCCTAAGCACATAATAAAAAGGACCCATAAGAATAAGATTGGCTCGCTCCGCACTTTTTATTCATGTGCTTTAGGTAGAAAGCTACATGTACATCGGTGTATCCGTCTGGACGGGATTAATCCAGGGTGCGTGCGAAGTCAGAAGAGCTATGCGATAGGAAGAGAGAAGCCTTGTAGGTGAATATAATATATTAGGTACCCCGTGCTTCGCAAGCTGAAGTGCACTTTATTGCAACGCAGCTATGGTCGCTTATATATTAGAATGGCTTTCCGTGGTGAACCTTCCGCCGTCTTACGTATAGTGTCTTATTGAATCTTTACCTTAAGGCCTAGGTTACTTATATATCAAATTTATTATTACCTACATTTACAAATCTTTAGTTAATTCTCATCTCTAGCGGTAAGTAAAACCACAAGCGTGGTACCTTCCTATATGTAACGATTATAGTAACAATATATAAGCACAAAAGTCCGCTTCTGTCTAGCCAGTTGTGATGGCCTGACGGTGAAGTAATGCACCTATTACCTACATATAGCCATACTCGGGATCGATCCCGACAAAGCACGAGAATTTAATGCTCTAAATTTGTTTAAAAGTCTAGTTCGCTTAGCATGTGATAGTGCTTGAAATCATATTTAGAAATGTATTACTTAATATTAATTAATTATTATAATTAATGCCCGTGGGATACCGCGCTAGAATGTCACGCCCCTATCTCCTCCCGTGGGTGTCGTAAGAGGCGACTAGGGGTAAAATACCGGAAGGTGGGCAGCAGCACCTTATGAGGAACTGCTATCTCACGCTGCAATCCGCAAGACTTGAGATGGTTTGCCAAAACGCAGAGGGTTTCCCCACGCTTGGCGCCTGCCAAACGCTTGGCAAACTTTTTTGGCAAACCCTCTGTAATGGGAGAGGTATATGTGGAGATAATTACAACAACAGTAATAAGTAATTATTATAAATTAACTAATCTATAATTTTATGTAAATATTGATGTCTCTATTGAAGTGCTTAAAATATAAAAAATACAAAAACTATTTCTACGATAATAGCTTATAATACGGTCTACATACCATGCCATGCCTGACAATATCTGAAGAGATCAAAGCGCCAATCACAATTACATTTTTATTACACACACATACATAAAATAGACACACTAAAATCCACATGCCGTTTTAGTTATGGCCAAACTATACAATTGTATTATGACCCTTTGGATTTTCAAAATCAACGTTTCAATTGGAAATTATTTCGTCTAAATTATTAATTTATTACCTAAGTCCAGTTTCACTGATAGTTTTGTCATAGTAGAAAGAGTGAGGAAGTAGGGCATCTCCGGCCCAATCCGCGATATAATTACCTACCATACTTGCCTGTCTCAGGGTTGTTACTTATTTATAATGTATGTATATGCTAAATTTTAAATCGGTAAAAGAATAGGCAAGGGCCGAGAAGTTGCATTTTTTACTTGCATTGTCTGGGTTTAGGGTTAGTGAGGTCGGTTTTACCTAAACGATGATGAAACCTTTCACGATGAAAGAAAGAGCAACAGGCGATACCTATGTGATTGCGGGGCCAGAGACGAGCGATGCGGGGCATACCTACCTAAGACAATAAAAAAATAAGTAGGTATCTCACTCATCATCAAGTAAAAATGATAGGTATGCTAGAATAAGTGACTTGCTTACCTTTCCTGTTCAGTAGGTAATCTAAGCAGAGACAACAAGAATCGATGAATTATATAAACAGCCGAACACTAAGTTCAGCAATAAGTTCTCCTGCGATTATCAAACTTTTTTCGTTTATTCAGCGGTGCCGAAAAGCCGTGACGCGCGATCCTTGCTCGGTGTTAGCCCCGGATGGCGCACTGAGAAACGGGTCGAGATTGTGTTAGAGTGTGCGTGCGGGACGCATAGATACTATGGCGCACACAAACAAGCCGCGTGCGATACGTTTGTGTAAAGATAACTAACTTCCCCACTCTTTCTACTATGGTTTTGTACAACATGCTGCCACTGCCACGGCTATAATAACAGCTGATAAGGATGGGGCCTCAAGGTCTCTAATAGTTTATTTGTTTGTCGAGATCGTTTTCTTAGAGATCCCCAGTCTGCTAAGTAAGCACGTCGCAGCAGATCTAAATATACCTATATACCAACGTATGGTAATAATATCTCTAATTTGTGGTTACTGTTTTCGAAGCTGATTTTTATTCAAAAGACCTTCAGTATCTGCGTGGAAACTGTTATTGGATAGAGGCATCTCTCCAACGAAATTCTATTCGCCTGAGCGAACATCACTTAATAGGATTGTTACGGAACAAGCACGAGTCCCTCCTGGTAAGCGGTACCTCTGCTTATAACAGATATCACAAGTGACGAACTGCACTGCGCCCATACCTGTAATTTTATCGGCACCCGTACTCTTCAAAGTGGTAGGTACACAATAGCTTAAGCTTGGCGGGTAAAACAGCAGTGGCAGTAGGTACTTCTCTGGACGAACTCTATTAGGTACAAAGAGTTCTACCGCTAGTACCAAAATGTGCAATAATAATACTATACGTGCTTAGTTACCTGGGTATCTATGTTTATTCCACTAATGGCAACCCTAAAAATATCATATTTTAAACGTTTTTGTAGACATTAAAGCCCATTCAAAATCTTCGATACAGAACAGTAAAGGTCAAAGGAAATACCTGTAAGATATTATATCTGTTCAAGAGTTGTGTTGTTGATTCTATATGGTTATGAGTATTTTGATATTTTTAAAGACATACCTAGGTGTTCTCTAACTAGTTTATGATTGTGTTCATTCCTCAAAGTAGGTACCTACTTGAAGTTTTCACAGACTTTTTTAGTGTCTTCCTATAATGAGGTTCTGAATTCAGAAAAGTGTGGGTAATAACTCTTTAAGGTAGTTAACCTAGGTACTAAAGTATCCGGTGCAATCATGGTAAAACCTTACTTCCGGGTCAAAATTATAAGAAAGTTACATGGAAACGCCAATATAATAGTTCTTCCTTAAATTTTGCTATTACCTATTGTACTTTACATTAACAATATTTTTATTACTATGGTTTTAGCTATGCCTCACTTCACGTATAATACAATATATTTTTCTCGGTCTTGTGACACATTTTATAATAATTCTATCTAATTAACTGTAATAGGGCAACATACCAGTCAACATTCATAGAATCCTACCCTCTTCTAGCGGAGAACATGATTTGCATAGGTCTGTCTAAAAGCTGAACAGTTTAAAAATACTCACCGTTATTATAGATGCAACAGGATCTGTCTCGCATGCACTCGATGCCGGTATACTTTCCACAAAATTGAAGACACGATCTTATTCGTGTCAAAAACTGGTCGGGACGAGGGATAAACGAAGCACTTACAAGAAAAAGCTAAAAGTAATATTCACAAGACGGCTTGCGAACACACCGGCAAATATTTACAATATCAACTGAAAATACAGTACGATGAAATATATAAATGTTTACGTAAAGTTTCGACGCACAAGTTGCGCGGTCGCGGGACACGATACGGGCGGCCCCTAGCCGTGCCGACACGAGACTATCTCAGCTCTCGGGCTCCGGCAGCCGGCTCCGGGATCCTTGCGAGCTTTTGTGTCGCCGCCGCCTGTCCTGCTCGCGCACCCACTCACCTGCAGCTTAAAAAAATAAGTGAAGCCTCACATTTCGGTGAATATAAGTCAGTCTCATAATCTGTGAGAAGAGATTTATCATCGTTGATTCCGTAAATTCCCAATAAGAGATGGGAGAAACCAAGTTTCTCGAGGAGTCTTCAACACTAAGTTGATAATTATATGAGTAAACAAAGATAACATTTTAGCGGTCTACATGTAATCGCTGATACAAACCGATGTTTCGTAGTATTCGAATCATTTACCCAGTTATTTTCATGTTTATCTCCGCTAAGAATATCCTACGTCAATATTTGTACTTACAAAGTCAAGAAAGCTGCACGGTAGTTTGTTGACTCTCGTATCTATCTTAGCAGGATGAGAACACCGTTTTAAAGAGCTCTGTACTACTGACTCTCAACGATGACATCCTACTTGATTGCGTCGTTGCGCAAATTATACCTACTAATACATCTATTCGGTCCTTATTCCGGCAATTAAACAATAAAATATTTAGGTCACCCGTTATTCGACAAATAATGCGCAGAATGGTGCTCGTAAAATGTTGTACGAGGTCTTATGTTTCGGGTCCTGTTCTAAGTTTCTAGGTAGAGTAGCTCGTTTGTTTTTATACTCGAATCTAAGAACTCTTGACTTTACAGTTTGGCCGATTAGTCATGATTGAAATACATCATTGCCTTTAACAGTTAGTTTGCATCGGTACCAATACAGTCACGAGCAGCAATCAAAGTAAAGAATCATAATGGTTTGTGTGCAGCATTAATCACTCTAATCCAATTTTATGCTAATTGTAAACGTTGCAATTCGCGAGAACAGGACACGACAGAGCACTCAGCAAGTCAGCTCTCGAGGCTTAAAATAGAGTCGGGACACCCGCAAACCGCTCCGAACTCTTAAATCCTATTAAAGGCGCTCAGAGTGACTTTATTCATAGACTGGGCCAATAATTGAATGCTCTTGTGAAGTTCCGCTCCAGCCGGCGACAAAGGGAAATTTTTACCCGAACTTGGACTGGATATAGTAACGCAACTATCGTTTGAAATCTAAACCGTATAGTACCTCGACTTGTGATAACATTACCGATACCACTGCATGCTTGTACCATGTTTGCTTCCTTCAGGCCACAAGCACTCACCAAATTGCAACGACAGGAAAAATTATAGTCATGAAAGGGATTCGAACCCGCACCATCCACTCCCATAGCCGGGGCATGCTCTAACTGCTAAGCCAACATGACATATGACGCATAAATCTAATTTGATATTTCGTTCTTAACCATCATATAAGGGATGGAGCAACATCTATAGTTTAACTTAGCGCTTAGAGCACGCCCCGGCTATAGACCCCTATAGGATAATAGCCCAGTAGCAGTACGTTAAAATTGCATGCTAACTTTTAATAATTTAAGATTTAACGAATTTTGCACAGATGATTAGTAACAAGTTTACTAAGCTTTTTCCAAAATGTTAGAAAATTTTGACCGATGCATTTCGTATTATTTAGGTATTTGTAAAAAACCTACATAAAATCGTGAATATAAAATTAGAATTAAAAATTCTGATTGTACCTATATGACTTAGGACATTGTTATCTTGTGTTTATTAACTTATTAGAAATATTAGAGACTTGGAACTTAGGTAAACTAAAAATTTCAAACCCTGCTTTCAATAAAATATTAGAATGGCTGGAAATCAGTTTAATGATATTTTTATGTATATTGTAACATGCTGAAAAAAGATTAGAAAAATATACAATGTGCTTCCCGACTTATTTAGTTTTTCTTTAATAGCGTGAGTAATATAAAATTAGAGTCCAGAAGTTAGTGGCTACTGGATAATAATGATATACTCCAGCGTCATACAAAAGATTAGAAAAAATAGTTCATGGTATTTTAAGATATCATAAGATTTGTTAATGCGGCCATAGAATAAACTATATAGGTACTACCTACCTACGCGGCATTAGCTCGAGGAGTGAGACGCAGCGCAAAGGGTTCCATCCCAACACAATCACAACGTGTCGCGGCCGCATACGCCGCGCCTTGTTAAACGATTTTAGTGTTCCAAAAGCATTTATATTTTGTTGATTATTCAGAATTATACAGCGGCAAGTTTCTTTTACATACCTTCACACACATAGTGTATTAATCTAAGGTTTCTATGGAAATGGTCAATCAACTGATGAAATTTCTATAAAACATGTGTAGGTACTTATGTGAATTCTATACAAAGTCCAGGCTAAAAAACTGGACTAGGTGTCTGTCGGATTAGCTAGTACCTACCTACTTGTATGAATATAAGTAGATACCTATAATATGTAGTTGACGCCTAGAGTTAACTCTAATTACGTATATGATATGTATTAAATTTAGTTACCACTTTTCTGTAGGTAGGTACCTTATCTAGCTTGTTTGTAAATAACGAACGTAAAGAGATTTGTATATGTGGTATGAACCTATTTAAAAGTTTTATTATTAGATTAAATTTAATTGAACATCCGTTAGGTAGGAAGATACGTTGGAATACGTTATCTTCAGTTTTGAATATAAATTGTCGGCCATCTGGACGAAAACTGATACAAGCATACCATATTTGGACTGACTTCTATTTATCGAGATTTGTAAAACCTACGTTGGGTAGTACTGACATATTTTAAACTTGTGCAATAAAAAATAATTTAAGATTTTCAACGCTGACGAAATCCGAGAATTTATATATGTATATATATGTATTAGTATAACGCGAGTTCGTATTTCGCACATGACTATATTTTATCATCGCGTTGTAATCTTGTAATGTAATTTGCGGAGCATGCGTCAATTCAAAAATAATAATATTAAATTATACTTATCACTTTGTTTTTACCTCCATCGCATCGTCGATCGGAAGTACTGACAAAACTGTGGGCATAGAACTAAAATAATACTTTCGAACAGCTCCTAGCGAAGTTTGCTTCGACGTTCTGAATCGATCAGCTCAGATAAGCGACTTCCGCCGCGGTCAGGAGTTGGAAGGAAGGCTGCTGGTGACATTGCTTCCGTGATTCGGAGGGCACGTTAAGCCGTCGGTCCCGGTTGTTGTCTTACGATGGCAGTCGTTACAGCATGGTGGTAGGGCATTTTGCGAATGCTCGCCTGGCTACCACCCTCAAGTAGAAAAGCTGTCGCCAAGCACCTAACGGTACGTTCCGGCAGCTGCCCTTGGGAGCTAGTAATTCTAGGCTGTCCTGAACAACATCTTTGACCATATCATCATTTACCATCAGAGAGATCAGTGAGATAGCAGTCACAGGCTAGCCTAAAACTATTTTTATAAACAATACTGTGGGTACCATAATCGAACTATGGTTCCGCATTTTGCCGACGTAATAATCTTATCTAATCGAAAGGTACCTACATAAAACTTAGTAATTAGTTTCCTGTTAATTAAATTGTGCGAAGCTATATATATATATATATACAAAAATTATTTCATTACAAGGAAAAATAGTGACCCAATATGTGTTAACTAGTATTTAAACTGGAAAGGATGTAACGATGAACGTATTAGGAAGTCCATTGTAGTCAGTACTACACTGGACTTCCTAATACATTAATTATTATAGATATTGCTGGAAGAACAAGCACCTATCCTATTACAGTGCCTGTTCGAGGTGAATTACTAACTTTATATTGCTTAACATGACAATATTAATTATTTTATCATTATCACAGATGAGTTCCATCCTACGAAAGAAATAAACTGGATACTTCCACGTCGCGTCGTCTAAATATTTGGTCGAGGAAGCCTACTATGCAGATAAAGCGTAGGTAATTTTTTTTTATTTTTTTATGCTTGATAGGTTATTAAGGTAATTAAAAAAGATTTATTAATATTTAGAAAACTATAGCTCCGATCGCGCTCAATCCAACGGGAAACGATCGGGGATCGCGGCCCGCGTGTTTTGATGCGTGGAACTATAGAAATTGTTAATAACTTTTACACTTTTTAAGCTATTTTACTGAAACTAACGTGAAACGAACCGCTACCAGCGGCCGCTAATAACTGAAAACAAAACAACATACAAATAGGAAACAAACAAAGACAACACAGAAAAATCGAGGTTCGATACATATTTCCGTGCTTCGGACGCCACGTTAAGCCGTCGGTCCCGGTTGTCGTCTTAGGATGGCAGTCGTTATAGCATGGTGGTAGGGCATTTTGCGAATGCCCGCCTGGCTAGCTACCACCCTCAAGTAGAAAGTCTGTCGCCAAGCACCTAACGGTGTGTTCCGGCAGCTGTCCTTGAGAGCCAGTACTTCTAGGTTAGCCTGAACAACATCTTCGACCACATCATCACTTACCATCAGGTGAGATAGTGGTCAAAGGATAACCTATCAGGCATAAATAAAAAATTAAAAAAAATTGCGTTATTCGTAGACATGCGCTTACAGATTTATATAATATACTGTATAGAAGTTATTATTTTATATTTTTCTAAGATTCTGATTTAAAATAGGTACACCTACTTAAAATTTTGTGAAAATGTATCAGGTATTGGATAAATATGTATATATGTACTAATATTCTAATATCTCTATACTAATATTATACAGAGAAAAGATTTTTATTTTTATATTTTTTATATATAACTATTAAACTTAAAAACTATTGGACAAATTTGAAAAATTCTTTCACCATTAGAATTCTACACTATCCCTGATGAACATAGCCCTAGAATATTTTCAAGTACTTAGGGATCCGTATGAAAACTTTGATTATGTAACCCAAAGTGTGAAAAAAACGTTATATCGCGTACCTACGCTGCGGAAATTGTTGACAATAGAGCAAAGTGATGTACTACAATTTTATAAAGTATAGAGGACATCAATATCTACAAAAAAGTTCTCAATACCATATGTCTAACTATTACAGTTATATCACAATAACTACTTTTTATGTGTTTCAATTTATAATTTTTGTTAAATACCCGAGCAAAGCCGGGGCGATCCGCTAGTTATGTATATATTTTTTTTTTGAGTGGAGAATCCTTTTACGGATACCCTAATTTACTCAGGGTTAAGCCGGACTCACCAGCGGGTGTAAAGAGTCCACTGGTCCTACCTGCTAAACTCCACTGTGTTCCTTCTTCTTGCATACAGAGGGGCAACGGTAACAGCAAACCTTGTCCATTTCCCCGGTGGTGATGCATTCGTCCGAATGTGGACCCTCTTTATATATGGCATGGGCCATATTTTCCACCTCTGTGGTAGTATAACGGAACACGTGCATACCACCACACTCCTCCCAGGTGTTCTAGTTGACATCACTCGAACCCTTTCAGCGGGCTAGCGTTTGGGCATAAGCCCGACGCCTTCGCCTGACTCTCCGGCGACGGAGAGGATCCGCTAGTGGATCTTCCTCTCGGAGTAGTATATCTAACGTAACGTATACCAAGATATGTTATAAAGAAAATAGGTACCAAATAGAAAGATTGCGGCGAAGTTGAATAAATATATTTGCTTTGACGAAATTAGAGACATGATGATTTTTTGGGACCAAATATAAAGTTATTGATATCCTGTGCAAACGACTAAGTTTGAAATATAGAAAGGCATAATCAGAAACAGGGAAAAGTAGAGAAAAAAGAAGAAAAGAACCACTGTCGGCCCAATGAAAAAAGTTCTTTTAACTTATTTATTAACACCCTTAATAAGTATTTCTATATTTCCTACATTTTTTCCAATTCTAGGGATGTGAAAAAGTGTTATTCGTCAATATTTCATTGAGAGGACGAAACTTTAATCCAGTAGTATAATTGTTGACGTTTGTTACCATACGAACTGCGATTTCAAATTAGCGGCTCGTTTTAGCTGAAATTATAAAAGCACATGCCAATATAATAGTAAAATTTACTATGATAAACATTGACAATTTAGTCATAAATCTTGCTGGACGACACCGATTTATTTAAAAGCTGTACTATAAATAAAGCCGCAGTTTCCGTGCGGGCTGTAAAGCAAAAAGCCAAGCAAAAAGTGCATAGGTTTCACTCAGCACAAAACTATACTGCCATACTACTACCATAGTAGCTTCTACTATGACTGCACGCTGTGGTTTTCACAGGACTGATTTATTTTTAGAACCTCAACACTATGATAGTTTTAATATTGTTATCTTTGCAATAAAGCCTGCTATGCGATTTACAATACAAAATTACAAATATACGATAGAAAAAAAATTAAGTCATGTGCGGGATTTTTCCTATCATATAATTGTAATTTAGTACTATGATAGTTACTATTACAGAAGCTGTGTCTGAGCCCAGTCATCAACATTTCTACGTTTTCTTTTTTTTCTGTCTTGCAGAAATTAATCAGATTCTCAATATAACGCGTATTTATTTACATATTGCCGGATTAATAATCATTAATTTACTGTTATAATTATTCTAAATGTTGTCCCAGTGTTTATTTCTTCAGGGTGTACTTACTTATATTGTATAGTATAAATATTTTATATATAAAAAAATATTGCGATAATTACCTAGGTACTCAAATAAAAAAAAACAATTTAAAACGTACAATTTTAGATTTTTCTAAATTTGCTATATCAAGGATAGTATGGAAGTACAGGCAAAATATAAAAACAAAAGGCAAATGAAGATAAACAGCTACCCTATGTAATAATAACAAATATTGAAAAATATTTTAACAAAACAATAAATTCATATTTAAGAGTATCATTAAATCGATATATCGCGCACGCTGCGGAAATTGTTGACAATAGAGCAAAGTGATGAACTACAATACAGGGTATTTTGCGAATGCCCGCCTGGCTAGCTACCACCCTCAAGTAGAAAATCTGTCGCCAAGCACCTAACGGTGTGTTCCGGCAGCTGTCCTTGAGAGCCAGTACTTCTAGGTTAGCATGAACAACATCTTCAACCACATCACTTATCATCACTTACCATCAGGTGAGATAGTGGTCATAGGCTAACCTATCAGGCATAAAAAATTGTAGTTCATCACTTTGCTCTATTGTCAACAATTTCCGCAGCGTGCGCGATATATCGATTTAATGATACTCTTAAATATGAATTTATTGTTTTGTTAAAATATTTTTCAATATTTGTTATTATTACATAGGGTAGCTGTTTATCTTCATTTGCCTTTTGTTTTTATATTTTGCCTGTACTTCCATACTATCCTTGATATAGCAAATAAAAAAAAACAATTTAAAACGTACAATTTTAGATTTTTCTAAATTTGCTATATCAAGGATAGTATGGAAGTACAGGCAAAATATAAAAACAAAAGGCAAATGAAGATAAACAGCTACCCTATGTAATAATAACAAATATTGAAAAATATTTTAACAAAACAATAAATTCATATTTAAGAGTATCATTAAATCGATATATCGCGCACGCTGCGGAAATTGTTGACAATAGAGCAAAGTGATGAACTACAATTTTATATAAGAGAAAATCAATATTAACAAAAAAGTCCGCAATACTATATGCCTAACTATTACAGTTATGTCACAATACTTAACTACTTATTGTGTGTTTCAATTTATATTTTTTATTAAATACTTTTGAAGCGCTCGTAGCGAGGTTTACTTAGCTGCTCTCAACCGATCAGCAAAGTTAAGCAACGTCGCTCGCGGTCATGAGTTGGATGGGTGACCGCTAGTGACATTACTACTGAGCGTTTCCGTGCTTCGGGGGGCACGTTAAGCCGTCGGTCCCGGTTGCTGTCTTAGGATGGCAGTCGTTATAGCATGGTGGTAGGGTATTTTGCGAATGCCCGCCTGGCTAGCTACCACCCTCAAGTAGAAAATCTGTCGCCAAGCACCTAACGGTGTGTTCCGGCAGCTGTCCTTGAGAGCCAGTACTTCTAGGTTAGCATGAACAACATCTTCGACCACATCATCACTTACCATCAGGTGAGATAGTGGTAGGCTAACCTATCAGGCATAAAAAAAAATAAAAAAAAAATACTCGTGCGAAGCCGTGGCGGGCCGCTAGTTATGTATAAAATTGTTCTCAATTATATAACTTTTTTTGTGGGATTGTGACAGAACAAGCACAAACACAAGCTGATGTTAAGCGGTAACCTTGGCCTATAACATATATTTCCTCACAAGTGACTACTGCACTGCGCCCATCACGTCCAAAGTCTCATTTGCCAGTAATTTTACTGGCTCTGTAGGACTGCTGCCGGAACACACTGTTAGGTGCTTTGCGACAGATTATCTACTTGAGGGTGGTAGCTAGCCAGGTGAGCATTAGCAAAATGCCCTTCCACTAAGCGGTGAAGCTCAATCAATATTACCGCTTGGCTATCCCTGCTTAAAAAAAACTACACTAAAAGCAATTACCATAGTGCTTTCTTCGTATAGATAATGGATCTTTAATTATTATATGTAAGGGATGCAATAAGTTTGTACTTATTACATACTGTAGGTACTGTACTGTATCAGCCGTATTGTCCACCTCTGAACACAGCCATAGAACATATAATAATATAGCATGGACACTCCTCTCCCCCCGCCAAAACTAGCCGTCCTCACCCCGCCACTGATTCTGAGCTGTCGCTGAGCTGATTTGAGTACGGGACGCGCAACTCGCGCACGATAACGTAACGACGAAGCGTGGCGATTGTACGAGTATTTTAAAAGTTGAGAAAACTCTTGTGCTGTTGACGGTTGCTTATCAACTAAACGAGAAAAGGATTGTAGTTTTTACAGGTTTCCTAAGGATAAAACGAGTCAGTCGGTCATTCTTGGTAACCTACCTACAGAGTAAGTCATTCTTGGTAACCTACACTAAGTACCTATTTGTAGTTTTTCAGTTATACAGTAGGTGACTTATAAAAACCGGAAATTTACAGTAGGTATGTAAAAAAACACACAAACATTATACTTTATCTTTGTATCTTATTCAAACTTCTATTCAAATAATGATTATTTTAGAAGATTTTCGTTTGCTAAACATATCCGTAGATATCGACTTCGTTTGCAGGGAAACAAGTGAAACCTATACCTAGATAAGTCTAGGTATAGGTTACACTTGTCTACCATAGAGAAAAGCAATACACATACCGACCTTCGCTACTGTTGGCACACTTCATGATTGTTTATGATAAGAGAAGAACATAAATTATTATTGTGATTGTACATATTATCATTACTTGTATAGAATGTGAACTTGGAATGATACTTTTTGTATAAGTAATGGAGTGGAACGTGAAGTAATGTTACCTACTCGGTTGTGTGTTGCATATTCCTACGTGGTACATGGAGTTGGATTTTTGTGGTTGTAAATGTTTCTTCTACGCGTAATCTACGAAACCTAATAAGTTATAATAACAGCATCAAAAGTTTGCTAGGTAAGTAAGTACAATAATTATTCATACGATGACAACCTTAGAGTTCACGCACACAGTTACGCATGTACAAAAACAACATTTGTGTAGTGTCTGTGTAATAGGTAGTTAGAACGCGGCTTTTGTATAGAGAATTAATCGAGTGTCCAAGATGTGACACGGCCTCCCCCATTAAGGGGCCATAACTACCATCATTAAACAAAGTTACATTCCCCCTTTTTGGGGGGTTAGCCATAATCCTTCCGCTTCGCAGGTATCTTGGGGATCGCAGTGTAAGTGATTGAAGTTCATCACAAGCCGTTACTGTCCACCATCTCGTATTTTCCTCTTCGTGGCCTCTTTTTACTCCCACGTGAAGATATGGAAGGGTACCTATTATTCCAGTCCAGCACTCCACGAACCATTTGAAAGAATAAATAATCGAATTTTCTTAACATAAAAGTAAATAGTTTGCCGTAATCCCCACGCTTGGTAGACGTCTTGGGGATCGCAGTATCAGATATCAGTTCCTCAGAACGCGCTGCTGCCCACCTTCTGTATTTTACTTATAGTTGCCTCTTACGATGCCCACAGCCACAGCACATGAATAAATACGGTTCTTTATTCATGTGCCCACAGGTAAGAATGGAGGGGGAATATTCTAGCCCGGCATCCCACAGGACTCCGGCAACCCACGGGTATTGCATAAGGAGTAAAAATTCAAAGCTCTCTGCAAATTCTATGTTTTACTTCCGGGTTCTTTATAGAACTCGTTTTTTTTTGCTTTACGGTTATATTATGCTGAGGTACCTACCTAAGTATCTAAATTCAACGTGTTCGAAGCCCCGGGCCCGAAAGAGGTGACGTGACCAGACCAATAAAGAAACCGACCAAGTGCGAGTTGGAGACACACACGGAGGGTTCCGTACCAATACAGGATGTACCATACAACCGTTTTTTTTTAAGCTGATAGGGTAACCTTTGAACAATATCTCACCTGATGGTAGGTAAGTGATGATGTGGTCGAAGATGTTGTTCATGCTAACCTAGAATTACTGGCTCTCAAAGACACCTGCCGGAGCACACCGTTAGGTACTTGCCGATAGATTTTCTACGTGAGGGTCAGCTAGCCAGGCGGGCATTCGCAAAATGCCCTACCACGTTTTGCTATACCGTGTTTGAGATACTAAGCAGCACGTTAGCCAGCAAACGATGCGTCGTACTGTCAACCATCGCCTCCTGCGTAAACGTACGGTGAACTCGATACGTTTACATTACGGACTATCGAAATGTTCGTGCTTGGGCTACTGGTCTAAGTGGTGTAAGTATCTATACAGCTTAGAGCACAGTATTCCTACTGTTCAGCTATTTTTGTGATTTCAGATATGAGTTCACCCTCTCAATTTTTAATCATCAATGACTGTCTTGACTTCCTAGTTATATGAGAGCCAGTAATTCTAGGTTAGCCTGAACATCTTCGACCACATCATCGCTTACCATCAGGTGAGATTGTGGTCAAAGGCGATCCTATAAGGCTGAAAAAAATAAAAATAATAAAAAAACCGGCCAAGTGCGAGTGGGACTCGCGCACGAAGGGTTCCGTACCATTATCTGTAACCTATGGGAGCCCCCTTAATTATTAATTTTATTTTATTTTAAGTAATTATATTTAAAGAGACGATAAAACGAAATATTCTGTGAATAGTTAAAGCGTCTACCTGTCACCGTTATTAGTATCGAGCAAGAAACGGTAAAAAAATCAAGTTTGTTGTATGGGAGCCCCCCTTAAATATTTATTTTATTTTTAGTATTTGTTGTTATAGCGGCAATAGAAATACATCATCTTTGAAAATGTCAACTGTCTAGCTATCACCGTTCTTGATACAGCAATTGACACAGCCTGGTGACAGACGGCACAGCCGGCACAGCAACCCTATTACTGAGACATCTACAGCGAAGTCTCAGTAATAGGGTCCCGTTTTTACCCTTTGGGTACGGAACCCTAAAAACATATGTCTCACTTTTTGGAAAAGGTCAGCGACCTAGTATCTCTCTGATTGTTGTCCCTAAGATGACGGTTTTATTGCCACGTATTTAGTCCATTGAAATGTTAAATTTTTTAGGCCTTACCTTGCGTTTTTTAGAGGACGCAATTTAATTTTGAAATTTGTAGGGGAGGTCGCTGTAAAGCTAAAATCAAGTTTGTGGGGTCGCCACCCTTGTCCCACGGCCGCCATCTTGAAAATAGGGGTTGAAACGGTTTTTACGATATATCTCTTAAACTATTTATCTGATAAAAAAAATTGTTAACATTTTTTGTTGCAAATTAAATTCTCTATAACTTTGGTGCAGTAACTTTTTGTCGTAGAACTATAAATAAAAAAGTTATAAGTGAAAAGTTCAGAAATTCGAGAAATAAAAAGTATATTTTTCGATACTTATAACTTTTTTTTTATCATTTTACGAAAAAACTATATCAGACCATTTTTGTAGATCGTTTTTTAAGGAACAACTTTTATAGGCAACATTTTTTCATTAAGTCAATAGCTAAGGTTTTACAGCGCTCCGAAGTGAGTACTATTTTTCAGTACTCTTAACTATACATATATTATACGTGGGTACTAATAATGTGTCATCAGTTATTTTTTTATTTTGTTATTATAATTCTTTTAATTAGTTATTTTGCAATATTATTAATAATTAATTATTGACTATTTTCCCACCACGGTGAACAATGGAAGCACACTGCGGAACATTTTAGCCCTGCTTTACGACATCCACAGTTTCCTTTGCATTTGCAAAAGATCAATTTTAGAAGCTCAGGGGGTGCTGGAGGTTTAGAGCTCTGCACTGGCATCAATAATTTTCCAATTTTTTTTCAGCCCCAGTCTTCAGGATCATTATTATTACCAAGCCACGACTGGACCTGATGATAGACTCGGAAAGGACAGCATTCTCGGTAACGGCCGTCAGATTTAAAATTATTTTAAAAATCAATAATTGTAAAATTCTGTAATGGAGTAGAAAAGAGTCAATAATTAATTATTAATAATATTGTTGCGTCCTCTAAGAAACGCAACCCCAAAATGTAACTTTTCAATGGACTAATTTGTCATTAATTATCTTTCGGAGTCAATACTCCTCGCCTTACAGATCTCAAAACAAAATGTCTCAATAGACATTTTGTTTTGAGATCTGTAAGGCGAGCCAAGCGCCCTTTCTTTTGGCTATCAGTAACATTAGCTGCCGCCTGGGCCTGAAGCCAACCTCTGCGGTGCCTTCGGCAGCCATCTTCACACGATGAAATCATCACCGACTGCCGGTTGGGATCGTTCGACCTCGCGTTGTGGCGTTCTTTGTAGGTAATTGTCATTATTGAGGTCGGGACATTCCCTAGGGTAGATATCTGTCGCTAAGCACCTAATAGTGTGTTCCTGCAGCAGTCATTGAGAGCCAGGAAAATTACAGGTACATGAGACCTAACAACTGTACGTCTCAGTGTGACGGGCACAGTGCAATTTGTCGTAGACGATATGCATCTGTTATAGAAAGAGGTGAGTCCAATTAACATCAGGTGGGCGTCGGGCTTGCTCCGTCCCGATAACATAAAAAAAAATCTCCTTAAAGTAGTTTCCTGTTACCAGGTTATGTATAGGTACATTTGATCCTTAAGGTCCATGCAGCCTCTACTGATCAAGACGGGCCCGATCAGGATATGACATCCATCGCCCGATGCTCATCGTTGTCAGCTCGCTTGGAACCACATATAGGACACGTGTAGGTTGGTCGAAGGTATCTCCTGCCTTCAACATAGCTACCTATCTAAATAAATAGTAATAATGAAAGGATTATTATATGCTATGGACTACCGTGCCGCAGATCCCTGGTTCGATCCCCACCGCCATCTTGAGCTTCACCGCATGGTGGAAGGGCATTTTGCGATTGCCCGCCTGGCTAGCTACCACCCTCAAGTAGAAAATCTGTCGGCAAGCACCTAGCGGTGTGTTCCGGCAGCAGCCCTTGAAATTACAGGCAACTGTGTCTCAAAGTGACGGGCGCAGTGCAATTCGTGACTTGTGCTGATATGCATCTGTTATAGGCACAGGTTAGTCCGCTTAACATCAGGTGTGCCTCAAGCTTGTTCCGTCACAATAAAAAAAAACTAAGATTTCATCATATGTTATATTGCTCTGTGTTTCAGTATATACAAATTTACTTTATAGCTCTGTGGTTGTTATATGAATCGAACTTATTTTAGTGTGACGGCTTTTGTCATTATATGTTGTGATTGTGAATATGTTGTGAATTCAAATGAATGTCAATTAATTTTGCTTCATAACAAATCAGAATGTTTACCAACGTTTTATAGGTTGTTTGTTAGTTATTTTGGATTTATTTTTAATTGGTATCATTTAAATCTTTATATATAATACAATCAAACCTTAGGAACAATTTAAAATGTCTGGTAAGTGATTATTTATTTTCTTTTTTATCACCCACCATCTAGTCTAGACTCTAGAGAATTTTAGAGAATAACTTTACTATGATTGGTATGTTGGTAAGTAAAATAGTGCCAGATGAATAACATAAGGTTGAACTGGCCGGTCACTTCTCCATACAAATGTCATAGGGTGATCACTCCCTTATTTGAGGAGTTAGGTCCAAAATAAGGTATAATACCGATTCATATCGTCATTATCTAGGCTTGTATGATGCCAAAATTTTAAAAAGATAATTAAATTGTAAGTTATGAGCCTTGAAAACTTTATATGAAAATGGTTCGAGGCTCATAATTCTCAAGTTAATTATTTTATTAAAATTTCGGCACCATACAAGCCTAGATAATGACGAGATCAATCGGTATTATACTTTATTTTGGACCTAAATGCTCAAATAAGGGAGTGATCACCCTACGGCGTTTGTATGGAGAACGGACCGGCCAGTTCACCCCATTTTAATGGCTGTTGCTGCTACAGGGCTTATTATTATTTTTTCTTCTTTTTCTATTTTACTACTGAAATGTGATTATCCAAGATGGGTGATTGTGAGTTGTGCTGCATTGTGGCTGCATTGTGGATATATTGTGTCTCCATATTCTTATTCCATACTTCATACATAACCTCCTCTGTGGATGGGAACTATAGTATCTATGCATGAGGACAGATAGATAGAGAGGATAGAGATGATAAATGCTCTTAAACCAGTCCAGTGACTGAAAAGCTTTTTTGTTTCTCATGCACTTAGATCATACATTGTTCGTAAACTCACCTGATGGCATGGAAGCCGGAACAGCATTATCTGTTTGGCGACAGAATCTCTACTTGATGGTGGTAGTCAGCCAAGCCGGCATTCGCAAAATACCCTTCTAACATGCAAAACTTTAAGCTTAAAAAGTAGGTACTATTTACTTTAAGGTTAAGAAAATTAGATTATATATTAATTTAGAAGGCCTGTGGGGTGCTGGGCTGTAATCATATAGGCCTTCCATATCTTTCCCCACACCGATAGTACATTCATTCCACAATGCTTTTATACAAACCATCCACATTTTTTATATACCCTCACACACACTAACAATATGCAATAGTTGAGTAGGTATTTTGGGTCTTAGTTCTTAATATTTTCTTAACTTGAACTTTGTATTTACATAATATCACCTGTAATTTGTTAAGACTACAAATGTTAATTCAAATAGGAGGTTGAAAATCTAGGTTTCTTAGCACGGGGAAACCTAGTAAAAATTCATGTTTTCTTCATTTTATATTAAATTTTTATATACATATACAAGGTTAATATAGTGTTAACTAGACAACATGCTTTATAAATATTATATATCCTACTGTTGCAAATAAATATTATTATATATCTTCCTGTGAAAGTCGAAAGAGGTTACGAAGAGAAAAGTACGAGATGGTGGACAGCAGCGCCTTGTGATGAACCTCCATCGCTTAAATTACACTGGGATCCCCAAGATGCCTGCGAAGCTTGAGGATTATGGATAACCCCCCAAAAAGGAGGAATGTACCTATGTTTAATGGTGGTCGTTATGGCCCCTTAATGGGGGAAGCTGTGTTCAGAAGTGGACAATCCGGCTGATACAGTACAGTACAGCAGTAGAGTTATGGCTGTTGATAATGATTATGCTGATACATAAAGAAAATGCATGGTTTGAGGATATTATACGAATCTCCGCCTGGCTCGTTACTACCCTTAGCCAAGCACCTAACGGCAGCTGCCCTTGAGAGCCAATAATTCTAGGTTAAGCCTGTTGCCACCGTCGACCACATCATCACTTAGTCGGGTCAGTTTTTGAGATTGTGGTCAAAAACTTACCTCTTCATAAGTAATAAAAAAATACTAGTAGTACTACTAGATACCTAGTTGCCATTACGGAAATGGGAGAAGTTTTGTACCACTACGTTTTTGTATAAATGATTGTATTGAATTTTTTAGTTTTTTTTTATTACTTATGAAGAGGTAAGTTTTTGAATATAAGTTTTTGAGATATATATATCTCTTGCTTTCGTCACTCATTACTTACATTCCTTATACATGCCCATTTGATAAGAGTTAGGCAATCTGATAAAATTACGTTCATTGGGGTCTTTCCCTTCTAAATGTTGAATTGACTCTCAATCGCCTTGTAAGTACACTAAGTGAAATAAATTGATTTTTAGACGGTGCAGTGTTGCTGAACATCAGCGAAATGATCGACTTGGCCATTGGAACGCCAGAGGTAAGACTACCTATTAACTGCCCAAGTGATTGGGCATCACCACAACTTCAACATATCTATGCACTGTCAACAGTGGATATTTTGTTGTTTGTATGTATGTGATATATTAGTTTGCCTGTTTACCAACCTCGTCTACATCGCCACTTACCATCGGCTGAGATTGAGGTCAAAGGTTGGCCTATAAAAAGTAAGTACCTTCGTGTATATTTCAATATTTGCTGCACCTATACTTACACTAAAAACAGGAAATCAGCTGTCCTAATCGGTTCCAGACATTTCAATAAACAAAGGCGTCGGCCACAATTAGACCGCATACTGGCCTAATTATCTGATTGTGACCAACATACGTGTGTATATTATATTACTTTCACTATCAGATTCCTGCGGATTCTTTTAATAACATTGGTTCTAGTAATATTGTATTTCTTTTCATTTCTTCTGAGGATTATGCATTTAATTGGAATTGTAAAAAGTAGGTATCTATTTACTAATATATATTAAATAGGCATCAATTTTTTAGGGTTCCGTACCCAAAGGGTAAAAACGGGACCCTATTACTGAGACTTCGCTATACGTCCGTCCGTCCGTCTGTCACCAGGCTGTATCTCAAGAACGGTGATAGCTAGACAGTTAAAATTTTCACAGATGACGTATTTATATTGCCGCTATAACAACAAATACTAAAAATAAAATAAATATTTAAGGGGGGCTCCCATACAACAAACTTGAATTTTTTACCGTTTCTTGCTCGATACTAATAACGGTGACAGGTAGACGCTTTAACTATTCACAGAATATTTAGTTACGGAACCCTTCGTGCGCGAGTCCCACTCGCACTTGGCCGGTTTTTACCATTGCAATTAATCTAAATACTTACTGTCTATTATTTACTGTGACAGTAGATAATATAGAGTTATATATAGCGTCTTCCTTGATCGTAAACCGATTTAAATAATTGATCAAGTGCGAGTGGTGTATTCCGGTCCCATCCCATAAAGATATATCACATGGTATCCGTTATATTTACTACATTTTTTTTCACACCTATTATATAAAGTGGGATCCGTTTATTTTTAATTATTTACTGTTAACGTCTAACCCCATCTACTTTTTAACACATAACGGTTACTTACTTGTACTGTTTCCAAGATAAATATATCATTTTAATATTCTAAATACCAGTAGGTATGCCAATATATTAAGAAGTCGCAAATAATAAAATCAAAGAAGAAGTTACTAAAAGTTCTTGTTAAGAAGAGCACATGAAGTTTGTTTTGCCTTTGTATCCCGTACTCGTGGAGAGTCGCACTCACGCGCCTAAGGTTCCATGCTACCACCATAGTAGAAACTTTCTACTATGGTACCACGCAATACACTTTCCCCCTTACTTATAAAAAATCCGCTATGTAGTTGCTAAGTAATGGATAACTAAACAATGTTTAAGTAATGCTTAAATATTTCTTACTTATAAACGCTACATAGCACCTGTTTAGCTAAGCAATGGATAATGAGGTCGAACGTATTTTAAACTGACAACATTGAACTAAAAGGTATTATGAAAGACCCAAATTGCCAAAAAGCATGTATCTAGTGCTGAAAAACTTAAAATTAAAAAGTAAAAAAAATACTATTCTTTGTAGATCTACTGATTTTTGTACATTATGGTTAGGCGTACTGGAGACTTCTGAAGCGAGTTTCTTTTGCAATATGGTAAATTGTAAGTGCCCCAGTATTCTGTGAATTCG
Source organism: Plagodis pulveraria (assembly GCA_963890685.1). Taxonomy (NCBI): domain Eukaryota; kingdom Metazoa; phylum Arthropoda; class Insecta; order Lepidoptera; family Geometridae; genus Plagodis; species Plagodis pulveraria. The sequence goes on from OY982950.1 coordinate 13,324,198, forward strand.
ATCCAGCAACCTATTCCATAGCATAATTGGAAATGCATTATGGAAGCCAGAATACCGTTATATCCCGCTGGAACTTATCTTTTTCCATCCCAAACAATACCTTTGCCCAATTATGTCTACGTTTTTTTCTATGAAGCCAAGATTCCAATCTTCATATATTTTTTTTAATCATTCAGTAGCGATTCCTTAGATCACAGTAATATTATAAAGGCCGTAATATGTTCTTTTGTTTCATCTAATGTGTTAGAGAAATTATTTTGTATGACCCTGAAACTGTGCCCGGTCAATGGCAATAGGCTCACCACCTATTACATGGGACCAATACCCAATTGACCGAAACATGGGTGTTTACACACCTCTGCCTACCCCTTCGGGGAATACAGGTGTGATTATATGTATGTATCTAAAGTTTGTGTTTTTGTCTTCTACGTGTATTCTCGTTTTAACAGCTTGAGGGTTTGGATGAAACAACAGAATAGTTAGTTTAGGTTCTCCATACTTTTCATCATCATTGTCTACGCGGGTGAAACCGCGTGGCGCGGCTAGATAATAAGAAAATTACAATGAGTTCGATCACCGGATCGGATCAGATGTTGGGGGTTTGACGAGAAGGGATTTTCAGTTAAAACAGTCCGGCATCTAATTTGGACCAGTTTATTACCATTTGGTGATAAACTCGCGACCTATTAAATGAGATCCTTAATACAAATAAGAATATTTCGACTCCCAAAATATTTCTTTTTGCTGTACTGAATCGACATCTATGCTGAAATTCGCAAATAAGTACTCAATTCTGCTTTTAAATTGAATCCTTAGTATCTCATCTCAGTCTCAATCCTCATCCAATAGGAATATACGAGTGTGGCACAATCCTCATATTCTTAATTCAGGAACTGTACCTGCGGTATACTCTTCAATAATATCACGAAAAGTAAGTAGGTTACGCATAATATTTATTTCATCATCCAATGTATGTTTCTACTTGCTATATTTTTACGATTTATTAACAGAGTAGGTATGTCGTGTTTATAGTTTTGTATACCTCCTTGACAATAACCTCAATAGTAACAAGATCAGCTGATCAGAAATATGGGCGCCATCTTGCTACTTAAATATTTAAACAAGGGTCGGACGGTGTTTAAATTGACAGCTGATTTAAGCAGTACTTAGGTACTGGATAAAGTTAAACAGCGTTTATGAGTAAGGAATTTTGCTAATCAGCGGCTAAGTAATGCTTAAAATTTAAGTAGCGTTTATAAGTAAGGCTGTTAATGTAATTGTCATTATCACTATCTCACAACTTGAACATTTTGTGGCACACTTTACTGAAAAACTATCACGCCTATAGATTTGTGCTTTAACCTAGTAATTTAATTTTTTAACCATTAAAAAAAGAACAATTTTGTATTCATAGGATATAATGTTGTCGTACTACTAACGCCATCTGTTAGAAAACCAAAGAATCAACATCGCTGCAACAGTACTAAACTCAATACTCAAATACATCAGTAGTTAATCTACTTAATACTAGATGACACCACTAGAATCAGGTTGTAAAATAAACGCGAGCCCTCACAAAGCGTAGCTTTTTGCTAGTGTAAGTATAAAGATAGGAAGGTTGATGTGTTTTATTTAATTCAAAATGCACAGCACAGCCTCTTCATAGTAGAAAGAGTGGGAAGTAAGTTATCTTTATACAAACGTACCGCACGCAGCTTGTTTGTGTGCGCCATAGTATCTATGCGTCCCGCACGCACACTAAAACACAATCTCGACCCGTTTCTCAGTGCGCCAGCCAGGGCTAACACAGAACAAGGATCGCGCGTCACGGCTTTTCGGCACCGCTAAATAAAAGAAAAAAGTTTGATAATCGCAGGAGAACTTATTGCTGCACTTAGTGTTCGGCTGTTTATATAATTCATCGATTCTTGTTGTCTCTGTTTAGATTACCTACTGAACAGGAAAGGTAAACAAGTCACTTATTCTAGCATACCTATCATTTTTAGTTGATGATGAGTGAGATACCTACTTATTTTTTTATTGTATTAGGTAGGTATGCCCCGCGTCGCTCGTCTCTGACTCCGCAACCACATAGGTATCGCCTGTCGCTCTTTCTTTCATCGTGAAAGGTTTCATCATCGTTTAGGTAAAACCGACCTCACTAACCCTGAACCCAGACAACACTAGTAAAAAATGCTACTTCCCGGCCCTTGCCTATTCTAGGTACTGATTTAAAATTTAGCATATGTACAGCAATGCTACATACATTAGCAAAGCTAATGTATCTAGCATTTAGCATACATACATTAGAAATAAGTAACAACCCTGAGACAGGCAAGTATGGTAGGTAATTATATCGCGGATTGGGCCGGAGATGGCCTACTTCCCCACTCTTTCTACTATGGCCTCTTAGAGCCAGTCAAACTCACACGTGGCCTGTTTTTGATACTCTTATCTTTTAGACCTCTTAACATGGTCATAAAATGGTCATAGACTAACAACTTTAGCGATGACAACGCTTCATTTCTTATTCTTGTAAAAAAATAAATATGCACTCTTCTCGTGAATTCAAGAAGATGCTACCCCCACACCTAACGGATGCGAAAGCAACATTTTATTCAACTTATGTACATTAATAATTGGACTCTTAAAATAATTTCGAATTTGGCTTTGGAACAACACTACAAAAAACATCTAATGTTTATGTTTGTAATTCATTCCGTTAACAAGATGGAGACCAGTGGCATACTGTACCTAGATACCTACCTACGGTATATGGCTCTGTTTTGTCCTTTCGCTGCAGAGCCTTCAAATTGATCGAAAAAGATTTCAGGAAAATCTCAGTATCTAATAGACTATGGTGGTAAGTTACACACAAATATAATATTTTGCCGTAAGTATAAGTTTACCTACTTACATTTTGTTTGGTCCTTCACCACCCATCAAACTTGTCTCCACTTCTCCAGTGTCCGAAGTACTATTTTAGTTTATTTATTTTACCTATAATGTGTGCGTTTTTTTAATCTTATTGTGACGGAACATGCTCGAGGCCCAGCTGATGTTAAGCGGACTAACCTCTGCCTATAACAGATGCATTTCGTCACAAGTCACGAATTGCACTGCGCCACCTTGCCGTCACCTTGGGACATAGTTGTTAAGTCTCATGCGCCTGTAATTTCACTGGCTCTCAATGACTGCTGCCGGAACACACCGTTAGGTGCTTAGAACCAGATTTTCTAATTGAGCGTGGTCGTTAGACAGGCGGGCATTCGCAAGGGCAAAACGCCTTTCCACCATGCGGTGAAGCTCAAGCTCGCGGCGGGATTCGAACCATGGACATGCTGCGCGACAGTCCATAGCCAATGCCACTGAGCCATCACTACTTCAAAACTTACAAGCTATCGCATTTAAAATATTTGTTTGTTAGATTTACCTCGTCATCATCATCAACAACACCAATAAGCTCCATCGTTGAACAAAGCCTCCCCCATGAGGGGTTTGCTATAATCCCCTTGCCTGGCAGGTGTCTTGGGAATCGCAGTCTAAGATGGCAGTTGGCAGAAGGCGATGCGGCCCACCTTCTGGTATTTTTCTCTTCGTTGCCTGTTACGATTCCTACAGGAAGATATGCAGGTCGCCAGACTGGCCTGGCATCTTGGGATTAACCCTTTAACCTTATATTTGATTAGGTCATACCATAGATAAATTAATATTTCTCTATGGTCATATTAAGGTCCTATAATTTACAATTTATACTACTAACAACCAAGGTGGGCTAGGAATGTAGATGCCTAGCCACAGTCATTTCCACACTTCAACTCTTCAAATGATTGCTTTGTGTACTATCTACTAACTGAAGTAAAAGGCAACATAGAAATGACATCTATCACTTTATTTACTGTGGCATGTTAACATACATTCCTATTTGTACTAACTATATAACTGCTTGCACAGCATTTACTGTATTCAATTTGGTACGTAGACATTTGCATTTAAAAAAAAACAACTAAAAATATAAATTCTAACATATTATGTATATTTTGGTTATGCTTACTGAACTTATTAACTTATTTTATTTTATGTTGTACCAATCATACATAGGTAATACATATAACAAAGAGAACAGAATAAAATAACATATAACTACCTACTCTTAATGTAGGTAAGTACATGTTGGAAGTATTTACTTACCTATAAAAAAAAACTGTTTTAATGAATAACTAAAATAAACTCCATATGAACTTACATAAACATATTCGCACGTTAACATACTTAATTGTTCCTAATAATGTATTCGGCAATATTTTTAAAGAGTTCCTGTCGTCTTACTTCTTTCCAGCCGTTTGTTTCAATGATTGATTTAGCATCATTATCATTGATGAACCTTAGACAATATTGTTTCAAATTTTCAGCCGTATATAAATCAGCTAATTCTAATGTCTGCATTACATTGCTGACCGTTAATTTGCTTTTAATTTTTTCTGCGCATAAAATTTTTAATTCATTTAAATGGTAGAAATCAGCTGCTTCTAACAGGTTTTCAGACATTTCACTCGCTTCAGGAAGTTTTTCTGCATAGATGTACATTAGCAACTCACGTAGTACATCAGTCTCCAATGGAGATTCAATACGAGTTATATTACTCACGGTCTCTGTTGTTTTATGCTCGAAGTGAGCTTTGAATACTTCACTCCGGGCTGCCAGAATTGCTCTATGAGCATGGAATTCTTCTCCATTAGTGGATTTGATAATAACATCAGAAAATATAGGATCTTGCATCAGGATTTCGAAATAATTATTTAACGTTGACTTGGGTAAATCTTTCTTACTATCGATATTAATCATGAACTGGAATTGAAATTCTATTCCAGAGAAGTCGATGTTTATTGTTGTCTCGTCAGTTAAGTACTGCCACATACTTGCTTGTACCCAACGGTACATTTCAGTACTAGGGCTGATAATTTGAGGTCGTGTTCTGTGAGAATTATGGTTATTATAATTATAGGTCACATTGACTTTGTTCATTGTGGCATTCATCAAAAACGCGCTTGGCGCTAAGTAGTAGAATTCAATTACCTGGCCTGTCCTCCCCAAACATTTGACCATCAACTGAAATTTTGCATCAGCATCGAAATCCGCTCTAAAGTCTACTTTACTTGTGATAATATCCAAATTCGAGCGTTTGTTCAACATTGAATCGAATGTGGGAAGAGTTAAATATAGTTTTACTATCTTAGTATGGTTGTTAGTGACCACACTGTAGCTTAATTTGTACGAATCTTTTGTAATAGACTCCATGTTCCGTTAACAATGATCGCGAACAAGAAAGTAAATTAATTGTAATATGTAATCAACAAACACTAAATTGTAGGTTGTGGAGATTAAAATGGATGGCGCCACTTTTTTTTTGTCTATTGTTTCTGCCTTATAGTTAGCAAATAGGTTTGTAAAGTATATATAACGGGAACGAGATCGGTAGAAAAAGTTTGAATACCCAGACCAGAAAGATAGCCTCCGAGGATAGCCAGTTCAAATCAGAGCCGCCACTTCCGAACTTTCTTTATAAGTAAAAAAAAAATTATTATCTACATAATATATGAATTATTAAGTAATGATTTGCGAGTTTTTTGGATACTCGTAATGTAATATGCAAGTGTGAGCGCATTTTACCACACAAATGTATGGTCCCAATGTTATTTTTGGGTGACTTTACCAGAGCTCTAGCTAGACTAGACTAGGTAATTGACGAGAGTAATATGAATATTGCACTTGACTGACTTGACTAAATTCAGTACTTAGGAAGCCATAGGCAACAACATTAGGTTCATAGATTACACTAGGTACTCTTACCTAAAAAAATCCGTTCGAACGCAAACGTCGACACGGGCACAAGTCATGTCAGAATGGTACCTACATCACATGAATAAATAACCGTACAGAAGGAAAGCTTCCAAAGTCCAAATTTCTTAAATTTTTTCGTAGGGCTGTCACTCAGTTACTGGGCAACTGCGTGTTAGGATTCGGCTATGAGTGCAGACGAGCAAACGGACGGACTGACTAATGGACAGACATGACAGATGTCGAAAAGACAGGTAACATAAGATGAAATACAAACTGAAAAATGTATATATTTCATGTCACTTTGACATCTGTCAAATCTAAGACCTAGTAAGTTTTGGAATATATTCAATCCAAATTTGGAATCTAATGTAAAAAAAAAATCACTTCGAGTGTCACTTTGCCATCAGTCACATCTAAGATCTATGTCCTAGTATTTTTTTTTAAATAATTGCTTCATGAACATCATGTTTTTGAAGCGCTCGTAGCGAAGTTTACTTAGCTGTTCTTAACCGATCAGCAAAGTTAAGCAACGTCGCCCGCGGTCATGAATTTGATGGGTGACCGCTAGTGACATTACTACTGAGCGTTTCCGTGCTTCGGAGGGCACGTTAAGCCGTTGGTCCCGGTTGTTGTCTTAGGATGGCAGTCGTTATAGCATGGTGGTAGGGCATTTTGCGAATGCCCGCCTGGCTAGCTACCACCCTCAAGTAGAAAATTCTGTCGCCAAGCATCTAACGGTGTGTTCCGGCAGCTGTTCTTGAGAGCCAGTACTTCTAGGTTAGCCTGAACAACATCTTCGACCACATCGTCACTTCCCATCAGGTGAGATAGTGGTCAAAGGCTAACCTATCAGGCATAAAAAAAATAAAAAAAATATGATATCAAGTGTCACATTAATATGTCACATGTATAACATATTTTCTAGTGATTTATCGAATATTTGCAACCCAAATATGTGATTCAAATTGAAGAATAAGTATTTAAAATGTGTATCAAAGAATGTTTTCTATTTTAATTTATATATTTTCACGTACACCATAATATGCAATTAAAAACGAGCGTTATGACATCAAGTAACACATTTGTCAGCTGTCACATCAACCTTTGCCATATCTTTATTGCAACATACTAACATTTTAAATTACTCGTTAATGCTCTTTCTTCGTAAGGAACTTTAAGTCTGACGATTCAATGGTAGCACGGTTAATAGAAAACAGCAGATACCACGGTACATTCAAGGGTACCGTGTAATGGTACCATGATAAATGAACGAAAGATCGGACAGACGGACAGACCGATGACCGAGAATAAGTAAGATGATCTCGTTTTCCAGTACAGAAACCTAAAAGAGAAATATCTTTTGATTCCCTACTATTATTTGAGCAAACAATATTTACAACAGTTTGTCATTTTTAAGAACTAAATTTTATAAACCAAAAAAGTAACAAACTATTTGTGTGGTTCTAATATGGTTTTATAATCCGATATTGTAAATATTAATTTTTGAAGCAGCGACGGCTCAGTGGCATTGGCTATGGACTGCCGCGCAGCAGGTCCATGGTTCGAATCCCGCCGCGGGCTTTAGCTTCAGCGCATAGTGGAAGGGCATTTTGCGAATGCCCGCCTGGCTAGCTACCACCATCAAGTAGAAAACCTGTCGCCAAACTCCTAACGGTGTTTTCCGGTAAGTGTCCTTGAGAGCCAGTAATTCTAGGTTAAGCCTGTTAACACCTTTGACCACATCAACACTTACCATGGTGAGATAGTGGTCAAAGGTTTACCTAACAGCAATAAAAAAAATAGATAAAACAAACTACTTAAGTAATCGTCCGCGTCATATTGCTTTGTGGCACCCCTTAACTTTGTCCGCTGACTGAGCTGGTTCAATCCGGTTTTGTACTCGAGAGGGCGCCTGCGCCGGTGCAACCCCCGCGCGTCTTGTCGTTACAGGTTACACACATATAGCTGTGCATGTAGTAGTGAAGCTTCCCTTCTGTACGTTTCTTTATTCACGTGCCTACATACTCTTTCTTGGAGTCTCTATCAATACAAATAAAATTTGGGCTTTAACTACTTACTGGTAGTACAATTAATAGGTAGTTATAGAAATCAACGCAAAGCTAGTGCCTTTTGCGATTCTATAAAAAAAAAATTGGTTGTTTGTTTTGATCACAGCGACCAAACTGCACTACAAGTTAGCATTGTCCGTAGGTAATTTGCTGGTTAAATAAGTAAGAAAAAATATTTGATCGAAGTTAAATAAAGAGTAAAATACTTATAGTAGTACGTAGGTACTTAATTATTTAAATCAAACACGTAGGTAACATAAATGGTCTAAAATTTACAACTTTGACGACTTCCGATTTCTTAATTTTTATGGATAAGTACTTATATAGAAAATTAGAATTATGAAAAATATATTTGTACTGTAGCCACGAGTTCTAGACGGAGACGCTTCGCATAATAGGATTCATAATGTTTCTTTCATCACACTTGCACGTAAACAGTATCTAAATACAGGTTTACTTGGCCGTAATGCCCCATAAAAAAACCCTCGAGCTTTATTTTTGTCATGAAACCCAAGGTCGGTAAGTATATTTTTTTTAATGTATAGCACAGCACACATGTCATGCAAGTTCAAGCAAGGAGTTTACTTGCAATTGTTTACATGCAAGCAATTGAACAAGGAGTTTACAAGCAATTGAACAACTGTCTTAAAATATTATCTAAAGGAATTTCATTGCAATCTCGCTACATGTTACGTAGTTGGAAAGATTTGAGTTATGACGTCATGTCATGTTACCTCAATTGGTTAGAGCATGCCCCAGCTCAAGGGGTGGATGGACGCGGGTTCGAATCCCGCACATGACTTAAATTTTTCCTATCGTACATTTGTAATTTTGTAACATTTGTATAATTTGTGGTGTAGGCAAAAAGCCCACCATCCGCATAACTAAAAGTTCAAGTTTTTCAAACATTGTATGTTCCACGGGCGGTAAGGGAATTACAAACAACGATTCAGAAACTGCATACAACAACTAGCTAGTTTCTCTGGTCTTTTTGATTTTATCAGAAAAAGCAAATGTATTGATGAACATTTTAACACTGTAGATATGTACAAATGCGGGTATATACCTACCTATGTTATGGTAAATAATGTACCTACCATAGTTAATATTACGAGTGCTACCAAATTGCTCCTCTGCCAATAGTTTGCAAATATCTGTATTTGTATTTTTTTTATATTTTAAATAGTAATCTTTGCTCAAATGAAAATTTGTAAAAGCATCTAGAATGCTTTTACAATTTTATAGACATACCAGTGTCAATAACCTAGTACAAAATTTTATACGGACATAGTTTTTCCATTGATTATTAAATAAATAAAACCACAATGACAGTTATTCCCATACAATAAAATTATATATTAATTGAGCCCTTGCATGTGACAGTGGTCACAAAATGTTAAAAAACTTGGGACAAAACGCCCATTCTCCTTTTCAATACTGCAACACCATTGGACATCTATAATGACAAGGTTAGGATCTATTTTTTATGGGTTTGTGACTGAACACGCACGATACTCTTTCTCTGTCCGCAACAGATGCATTTTGTCAGAAGTAACGAGCTGCACTACGCCCATTAGCCTCTGCAACAGTTTTTAAGTCTCCTGTGATTTCATAAATACTCACTAGCTCTCAAGGACTGCTGTCGGAAAACACGACAGGTTTTCTTCTAGAAGGTGCATGCTAGTCAGGCGAGCATTCGCTAAATGCCCTTCCACCATACGGGGAAGCTCAAGCCGGCGGTGGGGAGCGAACCATGGACCTGCAAACATACTTACTTGGTTACATAGAATAAAGTTATCCTCCTTATACTTTTATGTACCTACCCTAGTTTTGTGAAATTGACCCTTAATGAACTAATATTCGACATTTGAAATCGCCACGCGATATTATACTTTATATATTATATTATACCTTACCTACTGTACGTAAGTAAAACGAGAGTAGGTATTATAATGGATTTTGAAAATGGATGAAATATGACAGCATATACTATTATGATTAGAGTAAAAGTTGAACATGTGAAAAGTTTGTATAGGTACCCCCAGGTATACAAACTTTTTCCTACTTCACGCGGAACGGAGAGCATTGGACATATAGAAAGGGGAGAAAATTCTAGAATAAGGTAGTGCTGTGGGGAATCGCAGGGCAGTTTCAAAAGGTTAATTAATGTGGTATAAATCTGCAGGTGGGAGTAGTGGATTTCAACATGCTGCAGACGGTGCTGCACTGCCTCGCTCAACAGCTGCGTGTGCTCGGGAAGAACGTGGAAGTCCGCGGCAGTCTCGCTTCGATACAGCCTCCGAGGGACAACGTACAGACTATTGCCATTACGGAGTATGCTGTCGACACGGACAAAGTAAGTTTGATGCCTCTGGCATTCTTATTCTTTAGTATATTTAGACTGACGCAGTGGATATTCAAAGCCAGTTGTTAGAGTACATTACACGTTCTAACATTAAAACACGAGTTAGAGACATGGACATCTAAACAAACAATAGTCCTTGAAAATAGAATACCTAGTATACGTAACTACGTAATGCAACCTCTTTGCAAATCTCGCAATAGCCTCAAAGTATAGATGGCGCTGGTTTATAACGGCTGGAGCACTAAATCGCTGATTTTGCGATTTAGACTGTTTCATTCTTCTTTGATAATTTACAAGACGATTATACATAACGCTGGAGGTTGCATCTAGAACCTTTTAATGAAGTCAAGTTCATCCACCTTTGGTCATCATTTGTTTTTTTGGTGGTGTACCATTGTCATATACCATAAGTACCTACGTATTTATCCCAAATAGGTAACCTATGACGTGGTCTTTCTAAAGAATAAAACAGAATGTATTTCAAGGCCACATTTCCTTACTACAGGCAATACAAGACTTAGATTGAGGATTCACATAACACTGGAGTCCATTTTTGTATAATCTTCCTAATCATAAAACAACTCGTATCACACGTTATACCTACATACTCTTTACTAATCCAAACTACTGTGAATAAGGAATAGATAAACAAGAATTTGAGCTTATAAGGCTGCTACGAGTGTTACGCGCCTTTTGAATGGAGGTACGACTTACGAGTGTTTAGATAGTTAATTTTTTTTAAATTCTTTTATTGTTAAATAAAAGTAAGTACTTATTTATTGTAAGCGTTCAGCTAAAGATTAAAGGATTGTCAGAAGGCAACCCTAGGAGGCATTTTACCCATGACTCTGTTGTATATATATTAAATTTGAGTTTAAACTAGAATTTTTATCTGAATCTAAGCCTTTTATAGAATACAAGTACATCACTGATGTCCACTTGCAGTGATACATAAGCATCAATATTGCCCAAGCCGTAGTGCGACGCGAACTCGCAAAAATAAAAAAAAACACTTGATGAACAATTCTTTTGTTTCAGACCACAAAAATGGATATAGCGGGTAAGTCATTCAGAGAAGGCTAATCCCGTATTCCGAAACTTATCGGTCAAGAACACCAAGTACCTATATTATTAGCAGTAATTTTCTTATGGAATCCTGTGACATCTCTATTAACGTTAGTTAATATTTTGTGGTATGAAGTGACGAGAAAGTGTTAAGCGCCACGCCTGCTTATTGAGCAGTTGTCAAAAATTTTAGTGTGACTGTTCCACGTGGCACTGTGCTGCACCTAGTCATCCGCCCCGATGTATGCCCGGCTCGCCCAGTTATTTACTATGCTATAGTGCCTTTTCTAAACTCAGTAGCGTTTGCAGCTGCTTGAAGGCTGAATATCCGGAGTAGGTATGCACCAAGAGCCATGTGGAAAAAAACATCACTATATAGTATAAAACAAAGTCACTTTCTAATATATTATTTCACCCTACGTATTCATAAATTTTAAAAATACGCAACGGGTTTTAATGCGATTTTTTTTATTAGTTGAATGATTCAAGAGAAAGGATTATATGTAGGTATAATTAATGCATTATTCAGTGGAGAAACACTGATAATATTAAAGGTTTCTAATGTGATGTCGCAAATAAACATATTTTTTGCACTTATAAAAACGCTGGTGGAACCCTACGAGATAGATCAATATAATGTACCACAATTATACGCCTTAAAAAGGTCTGCAAAAAAGTCCACGATGGTTTATGTCTAGGGACTTAGGGATTACCCACAATAAGCATTTTTTATCCTTTACTTTTTACAAGAAATAATGGTTTATTTACGAAGCGACTTTAAGCAATACAGCATAAATCCTTATCCAATTAAGTACCTTAAATGTGCATTTAATATAGATCAATATGGCCCTTTACAACATGTAATTGAAATTAATAGTTTCGAATATATTACAGATTATTAAGTATCAGCATTGCACGCGTGCGAAGCCGGGGCGAGTCGCTAGTATATCATAAAAAAGTATTCTAATAACTACACAGAAGAAATTTATTTAGCAGCCAACTGATTTGCAAAGTAACTCATAATATTTGTATTATTTTTGTGCAGCTCCGCCTCCGCCACCCGCCGAAGAGACTATACTCGTCGGTATGTGATACAGAATTAATTAAACTCCATAATTATTATGGTGATTGGACATTTCGCGAATGTCTGCCTAGCTAACTACAACCCTATAGCATAAAATGTGTTGCCATTCACCTAACTGTGTCTTCCGGCAGTTGTCGTTTAGAGCCAGTAGTTCTAGGTGTATGAATAATATCTTCGACTGCATCATCGTTAATCACTAGCCATCAGGTGAGATAGTGGCCAAAGGCTAGACTATCAGATATTAAGGGTGAACTGGCCGGCCCGTTCTCCATACAAACGATACAAACGATACAAACGATAATGACGAGATCAATCGGTATTATGCTTAATTCTGGACCTAAGACCTCAAATAAGGGAGTGATCACCCTACGGCGTTTGTATGGAGAAGCGACCGGCCAGTTCAACCTTAAACAAATTTCTTACTGTCCATCAGGCCTTGTCAACAACACAGAAAGACACCACTGCCCTGTCGTTTCAAAAAATGTTTTGCTATTAATGGTGTATTACGTAAAGTATTTTTTTTTTTTTAAATAAAATATACATTTAAACAATTGTATTTTATTGATAATCTACTGTCTTTCTCTACCGTGATGTCACCACGGAGGAATTGGGTTTTCATCGTAGTTACACGTATGTGACATGCGCTGTAACCATAAGGAGTGAGTAAAACAACACCTACTTACACTCGTACATACTTCTATTCACTAATATATATATATATATATATATATGTATATTAAATTAAAACAAGTCATAATTTCCTTGTCAGTTAAAAAATCTTTGTATTTTCAGTTGAACGAGTTAAAAAGTCGGATTCTGCAAGTAGTAAGTACCTACAGCTTCTTTTAAACACCCATATGGTAGAAACTCATTTCCATGGCGGGAACTGCAAAATTTTATCAGTTTTTTCACTCTTGTAGAGGTTTCGTAACCATGGTAAAACTTCGTAATATTACCGCGGTTTTTTTTCATAGTTCTGAAAAAGTTTGCCTTCTTTTTTCTTCCTTTCATTGAAAATCGAGTACAAATAAATCCCACACTGAGAAAAACGACTTAAAGGCTTAAATCGAATTTGACCTTTTACCGTTGAATTGTAAATACGTAAGATGAATTCACAACTCTTAAGATGATTTTCACCAATCAATAAAAATGTACCATGTTTTATAATAAACACAACCGTCAAAAACGCCTTCCGTAAAGTATTTTCAGAAATGAACTTTTTAATACGATAATAATTGCAGTATTGACCATAAAATATACCTTACTTTTACGGCGGTTTATATACGGTGATTATCACTATAACGTACGACTTAATCAGCCTCATCGAAAGTCAATATTTAAGACATACCACAAAATACACCTTAAATGAAGACGAAAAGAAACATTCGCCTTCACTGACCTCGTTTAACGCCTTCTAGCTGGAAGGCGTTTTTGTACGTATTTACGTTTGGTCGGTTTTTCGCCTTATACCATACAAATTGGCCGTCATTAGGGCGCTTTTGACTTTAGATTTTTCTCAGTGCACCTCACTTTTCTAATTATTGGATCGGTCGTCGGTATATTAGGTACCATATACCATACCCATGCACCTTGACGTTAGTACTAGTACTTAGTACTAATTTTCTTAGTTACGCGTATTTACGTCACCGTAAAGGAAACGTTTTCCCCATACTTGTTTAGCAGCGCCACTATCGGAGACGTGAGCGAACTGAAGTGTGAGGTAGAAAACGTTAAATTGACGGTTTCATTAACTATAAAAACTCGTACTATGGGTATTGTCACTTTCATACGACACCCGAAACACTACTTTAAGAAAAAGTTTAAAAAAATGCTGTAAGAGAATTGGATGCATGGGTAAGATCCATTAACTACTTTCAGTGCTAAAATTATTTCTAATAAGCTACGAATTATTCGTAGCTAAAAAGTATATTCTGGCTACTATGAGCATATCTCAACAGCATTGCTGTGTTGGTTGCTCTATATTAGATAGGATAGACAATCTTAACATTTTGTTTCGAAAACGCAAATCACAGTGCCGCGACGTGAAGTACTATGTACCTACTTTTTCTCGTAAGTAGAGCATTGATAGGAAATGGACAATGGAATACATTAGGTGCTTTTTATCTATATTCGGCACCAAAAACAAAACTAAAGATCGAGGCTTAACGGGCAATATTATCACTGGCAACGATCATTTCCTACAAAAAATAATTTGTAATGGCCTGGTTCCAGCTGCACAAAGTCCAGGCCGCGGTGGTTCTCCGCTACCTCATGGCACTCAAGCCGTTCAAGGTTCTCACGGAGGAGCCGGTGCTCGTCCTCCCGCGGGCTCCCACGCACCTGGATACACCCCCTCTATTGAAAAGCTGTCTCTGGTCACCAACAGCAGGTTCAACGTGCTGGAGAACACCGTGGAAGACCTCAAGAATCGTGTCTACGGTAGTATGCCTAAAAACGAGGATATTTTGGAGGAAGTCAGGTATGCATAAACGCAATAACGTATAGTGACATCTTTGATTTGAGATTTTGTTGATATCTATTTTTACTATAAGTCCTGTCCTACTTATTTGTGAAAAGAAATTGTATCTGGAGGCTGTGGCTACAGGCATCAGTTCAGTCCTTCTCTATTTTCTTCGGCCATTCTCTGCCCAGAGGTCCGTCCATTTTTATATAAGGTACATGATACAAATAAGGCCTGCCTTATTTCAAATCGATTTATATACTTTTTATGTCTAAATAATTATCTCATTACGACTACGCAAGTGTTGATTCTTACAAATTTAAACTCACTCTAAAATAATTATATGTCTTTTTGCACCGTATCTCTTATTTATTATTTAAACAAAATAATGGACTTGCGTAGTCTGACTAGTCCTGGATTGTTATTTAAGGCCTCAGCTTTTCGGAAACTATGATAACATTATAAATAATATTCTAATTGCATTTCTGTAAATACTCAACAATTTGTACAAAGTTAGGTATATTATAAGACACCTATATCACATCTGCAATAATTAACTTCTGCAAAAAAAAATGACTTTTAAGATGGAACAGGCTTTATTATACGATGCACGTAGGCCTTATAAACATCACTTTTTAACATGTTTAATATTATAAGAAATAATAAAGATACAGTTTTAGGTGAATTGTTCTTTAAAAATTAAAAAGCATTTGAATTTTTTTTTTATATCCTCACTATGCTTAGCGTTTGTGGACTATGAGAAAGCCTTCGATTCGATCGAAACGTGGGCGGCGCTTGAGTCTCTCCAACGATGCCGTATTAACTATCGGTACATCGAGGTGCTAAAGTGCTTGTACAATAACGCCACCATGTCGGTCCGAGTACAGGAGCAGAGTTCGAAGGCGATTCCATTACAAAGAGGCGTGAGACAGGGAGATGTCATATCTCCGAAACTGTTCACTGCTGCATTGGAAGATGCCTTCAAACTTCTGGAGTGGAAAGGACTTGGCATAAATATATACGGCGAATACATCACTCACCTCCGATTGGCCGACGATATTGTGGTCATGGCAGAATCGAAGGAAGACTTGAGCACAATGCTCGAAAGCCTCAATCGAGTTACTCAACAGGTAGGCCTTAAGATGAACATGGACAAGACAAAGGTAATGTCAAACGTCCATGTTGTGCCCGTCCCGGTATCAGTGGGAAACTCGGCACTCGAAGTTGTTGACAAATATATTTACTTAGGACAAACAGTCCAGCTAAGCAAGTCCAACTTTGTTAAAGAGGTCAATCGACGAATCCAACTCGGCTGGGCAGCGTTCGGGAAACTTCACGGAGTCTTTTCGTCCAAAATACCTCAGTGCCTGAAGACGAAAGTATTCAACCAGTGTGTGTTACCAGTGATGAACTTATGGAACTGAAACGTGGCCTCTAACTGTGGGCCATATAATTAAGCTCAAAGCCGCACAACGAGCTATGGAGAGGTCTATGCTCGGTGTTTCTCTACGAGATCGAATCAGGAATGAGGAGATCCGTAGACGAACGAAAGTTACCGACATAGCCCGGCGGATTAGCGAGTTGAAGTGGCAATGGGCAGGGCACATAGCAAGCATAACTGATGGTCGATGGGGTTTCGGCCCCATCGACCATCGGTTTTGGAATGGAGGCCACAAACTAGCAAGCGCAGCGTCGGATATATACCCTACAAAGTGTTTATTACATAAAATATTGTAATATCTATAGTAACTAGTATTTACAATAATTAAAATAACATTGTTCAAACCCTCAGATCTCAAACAAACATAAAAGCCATTTCGGATCTGTGGACCAGCCTCAACGTTCAGTCTCGACTGGACGCCGCCGAATCCGGCATTTCCAAGCTTAGCTCACTGGTTCAAGACCTTATTAATGAAACGACTCAGCTGTTACCAGCCTCACAAGCGTGAGTATTTAAGGCAGAATAAAAAAATGTCTAGGAATTAATGCGAAGCTAGCGATCACAACTGACATAGCATGTATTTACAGAGACTTAACAGAGAAGTTTACGGCTGCTGCAGCTGAAGCTGGTTTATCTGCTACTGGAGGGGGCGGTCCTGCGGGAGTATCGCCTTCAGGGACTGGTGGCATGCCAGCGGCAGGCGCTGCTTCCAAGACTGGTGCCAGTCCAGCGAGAGGTGCTACATCTGGGACCAGTACACCCCATGCGAAAGGTGCCGCCTCTGGCACTGGCGGAACCCCAGCAGGAGGACCTGGTTTTAAAACGGGTGGCGGTCATGGGGTGGGTGGTGGCCCTGCTAATGCAGCTGAGGTTGCTAAAATACAGAGAAACGTGGACCGCATGCGTGGAGATCTAGATCATCTAACAAAAACTTTCTACGACACCATGAAAGAAATTCAACCTGGATTAGGTAAAGTATAAGAATCTGTATTAAATGTAGTTCGTATCTAACCTATAGGAAAAAACATGCAATGTCTACGAGAGTAAACTATGTACGGTCTTTCTTAAGAGATGTTTTTTACAGAATAGCTTTATTGAAAAGCAAGCTTTTGAGCTGCGAATCTGCTCAATTTAAAAATTTTCGTGTTCAAAGAGTTGCAAAAAAGCTATTCTTGCTTCAAGCGTGAGGTTAAGTTATTCACGAACCAAAATGTTACCTATTAATGTTTTTTTTATGTATAATGTTTGTATATAAGAAAGAATACACTTATTATTTACCTAATATTGTTTTCGGTGTGTTTGTTACTTGATATTTTACTCACTTGCTCACTTTTAAATGTATTACTTATGTTTCCCATCTGGGAAACATAAGTAATACATAATACACAAAGTAATAAACATTAACTTAAATTAACTATATGTACCAACTTACTAATTAAAAATTCAAAGTTGCTGCAGTTCTGTAGGTTATAAATAACAGTTTTCTTCGGGACTCACTTTCCTCACGCTTGCTGCGAGTTTTTAAACGCCAAAACTGTTTACGTGCTGGATAGAGAAAATAACTATAACCCGTAGCAAATGTAATCCATTAAATTAGTATTAATAAGCAATATTAGATCGTATCATCGTAAAAAATATTCTCCATATGTCATGTGCGTGTGGACTGAGTGACCACATTTTTTTTTTTGTTTATTTTTGTTAAGTTAGTAACTTCAAGATTTAGTAAAAGTCATAATATAATTTGTAAAATGTGAATTGTAATTTGTAATGAATTAATAATAAAGTTATGACTCTTAAACTATGGTCTCTCAGTTCACACACTCAAAATTCCAAATCTGCGTAAATACATAACTAATAGTCACATATTGTATACAGATATTTAGTAAAACATATTTTAAAGTGTTTAGAAGATAACAAACCACAACGTGGAAACTAAAATTGCAAATTACAAAATTCTTCCTGGTGTCACTGAGAGACCACTTATAAAACACATATACTATATTAATTATGCCACAAAAACTATATATTTTAACTGCGAACTTTAGTAAAAGTTACATGTAAATTTGTAAAAGTAAAATAAGAGCACCGTTTTTGGCTACTTTAGTAAAATTAACATTTAATTGTGGTCACTCAGTTCACACATGGTGAATATGTAAATTATTTGAAAGTTCTTGAATTATAAGTAATAGATTAAAATTAAATATATCAGTATTTAGTAAATCTTTTTTACTACAAGGATGTGTGTTTTTTCATGTATTGATTGCTCTTAAGATCAGATAATTGCTATTTAATATTTTCAATACAATTTATGTAGTAGGGTGACCACACAATGAAAATTCATTTGAGTTATTAAGCTTATTTACGCTAAGTACGTTGATAATAAGTACGTTACGTTGATGACGTTTTTAATAATGGCATAAATAAATTTCACCACGTGACATCACACACACTAATACCTGTTATAAATGATGAAAATCACGAATATGTAGGTATATATACCTACATATATATATATATATATATATATATACACATGTGTATATTTAGCCAGTGTCATGTTTTAGAAATAACAGTTTTACAGATATTTTCAAGTACAAAGTAGGTTAAGCCAAAATCAGAGCAAAATATTGTGGTCAAGACAAAGGTGAGTCATTCACGCCTTCTTTGGAAATTTTACAGGAATATTTCATGGAGCTCAGAATAAATCACCAAAAGTTATGTTTTCTACGTTGTAGCACTTGCTTACACTTGTGCACGATAATGAACACTCAATGAATCATTCTACATCTTAATTGTACATATCAAAACTCAAAGGAACACTAGTTTCAGTCAAAAATACAAAGTCCCCAAAATTGACTTTTCCTTTCCCGCCTAAATCTTCCACAGGGCAGTAATGAGATTTGAATTTGGAACATGTATCTAATATAGTGCCTTTATGCACTCTTGCACTCGCATTGTATCTGTTTTTAGCCTTTTATATATATTGCCATGTTTAGTTTACTTTATTTTTCTATTATTATAATGTGTAATGTGTAATGATGTGGCCCACTTGGTGACTGTCGTATTATATAAGTCAAGACTACAAAAAATGAATCTGTTATTGGCTGTAAGATATATATATAAGTTGTATCTATCTATAACAAGAGCTGTAGATTCTGTATAAATAAATAAAAAAAAAAAACAAAAAAAAAACTTACTGACCATTTTGAACACTGTAGGTACCGTCGTCGCTGCGTCGTTATGTGTAGTAAAAAAAAACAAATCAAACGCGCGAGCACCGAATACCTATTTCAAACAAATTAATGACGCGAAACTTTCGTTCCAAGTTTAATATGAAAAATTATAACCACAAAGCAAATATAACCGAATGAGACTCTAATGTTAAAAAATTGTTTAAATTAGGTTTTCGCGATTATTACACATTGTGATTATTACACAGTGTAATAATTAGTCACCCCGTGACCACGATCACTGCTAAGTATTTGAAACGTCGGGACAAATATAATGATAAATATACGCGATTTAAACCATTTAAAGTTGTTTAAATACTACGAATTATACTCACTGAATTTAATATTACGATAAAATGATATATGGAATAAAATATAAAATAAAACCGGCTTCTTATACTAAAAAGCGTAAAATTACTCGTGAAAGTCGGTATCATATCGCTACAAAGGTGGATCTCAATATTCTGTTCGATACTGAACCGATTTTAATGAAACTTGCACTGTTCCCTAAAAGTGAATACCATTAAAAATCGTCACATAGTTGTGGAGAAATGCATGGACAAACATACATACAAAAATTGAATACACCTATAAATTATCGTAGACAGGTAGGTACTAATATTTGTATGGAGGCCCTAATAGATCACTATAATTATGTTAATAAGTAGTTTCTATAATTTTACAAAAATATGTGTCTAACTATTACCCTAATTTCCCAAGTCTGTTGAAAATGTCAAGGATGTAAAAAAGCAACTATTAGACAACGGCAGTAAGAACACGAACACAAAAGCCATAAAAATAAAAAAAAATACCTGAAATTTGGCGCCATTAGGAAAATAGCACAAAAATCTTAAAACTTACAAAGAAGTGTTAAAATACGAATAATTATTGCTAAAAGCATTGGTTTTACACATTATAAAACAGTAAAGTGATGCAAAATATTATCACGGGTTAAGAAAAACCCAAATTGTATTACTAAATCACTTGCATAGTAAATTGTCAGTGTGGTCACCCTACTTCATACATTTTATAGATCATATTGAATAGCAGTTATCTTGTCTTAAGAGCAATCAATACATGATAAAAACACACATCCTTGCAGTAAAAAATATTTACTAAATACTGATATATTTAATTTTAATCTACTACTATAATTCATGAACTTTCAATTAATTTACATATTCACTATGTGTGAACTGAGTGACCACAATTAAATGTTAATTTTACTAAAGTAGCCAAAAACGGTGCTCTTATTTTACTTTTACAAATTTACATGTAACTTTTACTAAAGTTCGCAGTTAAAATATATAGTTTTTGTGGCATAATTAATATAGTATATGTGTTTTATAAGTGGTCTCTCAGTGACACCAGGAACAATTTTGTAATTTGTAATTTTAGTTTCCACGATGTGGTTTGTTATCTTCTAAACACTTTAAAATATGTTTTACTAAATATCTGTATACAATACGTGACTATAAGTTATGTATTTACGCAGATTTGGAATTTTGAGTGTGTGAACTGAGAGACCATAGTTTAAGAGTCATAACTTTATTATTAATTCATTACAAATTACAATTCGCATTTTACAAATTATTTTATGACTTTTACTAAATCTTGAAGTTACTAACTTAACAAAAATAAACAAAAAAAAAATGTGGTCACTCAGTCCACACGCACACCATATGTCACGTATTAGGTACGTGATTATGTAACTATTATAATAGTTCCACGATATTACAATATTTTTTTATTGCTTGCCATCTATTTTATTTTAGAGATGTTTATAACAACGTCTAATTACCCCCAAAGGAGACTAAATTTGCAATTAACTTTGATTATTAAGTTAGCCTTATAATAATTCTTTTCACTCTGAACCGTGAAAAGTTATTTGTTGACATTTGAAATTTGCGTACTAAAGTGATTTTGTCAATGCTTTTGTTTGAATGTTAAAGGGGATTAGTGGAATAACCCCTTTTTATCCGCGGAAAAAGTTTTAATTTTAGCTGATAGGTAAACCTTTGACCTCAATCTCACCTGATGGTAAGTGATGATGTGGTCGAAGGTGTTAACAGGCGGACCTAGAATTACTGGATCTCAGGGACATCTGCCGGAACACACCGCTTAGGTGCTTGGCGACAGATTTTTCACTTGAGGTTCGTCGCTAGCCGGGCGGGTTTCAACCCCTTTATTCGCTTACCAAGCGTGAATAACTTGTAATGTCAAAAGTATCATTTTTCTCCCATGCAGAGCTGCCTCCACCGACTGTGACAGGGCAATCGTCAGCGTCGGATCGTGATACTGCCGGCAAGACACTTTCACAAACAGGTACCTACGGTGGTGGCTCTGGAGCTGATGGCGTTGGTGGTGACACTAGTGGTGGTTCCGGGACTACAGCTGGTGTTGCAGGGGGTGTTCCAGCTCCAGGAGCCGAAGGTGCTCAGGCCCCAGGTGGAGGCGGTGGTGCTGCGGGAGCTGGAGTTGGCGGTGCTGAATCCTCAGCAGGAGCACCAGGTGTCGAGCCCATAGGTAACGAGACCATGTCAAGCCGGGGATGTCTTTGTATCTTGGTTAAGTTCGCGGAATAAAAAGGTTAGGAAGAGATATGATGATTTTGTTAGTATACTGTATTAGTCGGATCTTCCACTGCTTAATACAGCCTCATCCATTAATGAGTTTTCCATAATCCCCACGCTTCACAGGAGTCTTGGAGATCGCAGTGTAAGAACCCTTTCCCGTTCCCCGGAAGACGTTGCTGCCCACCTTTTATTTCGCCCTTAGTCGCCTCTTATTATACCCACGGGAAGAGATATATTGTATAACTGGGTTGATATTTCAATTGTATATACCAAGTTTCAGCCAATTAGTATTGAGTTATCGCAAAGTTAACACATCAATCTGGAAAGAAATGTCAATATTAGGTACAGAAAATTGAGGCTCGTGCTGCAAGAAAATTCCATTCCAAGCTGGTAAAAACACTGATAGTTATAGAAGAGATGCCATCTGCTTACGGGGTCACTTGCCCTGAAAAAAAACATAATTTACAAATAATACGCTCTATTGAAGCAATGCACAGAGTCAGTTGAAGACATTGACCCTGGTTTGCTGATTTTAGCTTCTTCGTCAAACATCATAAAAAAAAACTGATCGTTATAGATACACTTCGAAGACGAAGCAATTAGCAGAAATGGTTGGAGCATTAAATAGAAAATATTTAATATCCTCCATGATCATCATGGCGTGTCCAATATCAGCGCAAGATGGGTGCCAAAAATGCTCAGTTGTCATAAAATTCCTCATCATGCTAGGAAAAACGCCACAGATTGTCATAGCGAGATGTCATCTGCTTACAGTGACTCTTGTCCTGGAATTCAATAATATACAAATAGCATATACTATTCAGGCAAGGCTGAAGTCAATTGAAGACGATGATTGCCCAGGTCAGCCAAACGAAGCCACTTCCTCAGACATTGTCGAAAAGTCGTTTGAAGACGAAGCAGTTAGCAGAAATGGTTGGAGTATTAGCCGGAGTACTACAATTTTGAACATTCTACATGATCATCTGGGCATGTCAAAGGTCAGCGTAAGATGGGTGCTGAAAATTCTCACGGCGACGCTTGAAAAGCAGCAACGCAGCGCTGCAGCGCCGCGAATGCTTGCTGGTGTTTTTGGAACTCTGTAGCGAAAACCAGCACCAGTTAACGAACCGAATTGTTGCTGGGGACGAAAATGGGCCTGAATCATTACAGAAGTCAATGCAATGGCATAAAAAGGCACGCCCCTTGTAAGGATTTTAAAGTCTCACTTAATTTAAGTCCTAGATATTTTGAGGATCTGAAGGTATTTTGTTAACAAACTATAAGGTGTCATCGTAAAATACTACGCCATGCCAGCTTGCTCAAAAACTGAAACATGCCATCAAGGAAAAAGACTCCGGTATTGCTTGTGTAGTTAGTGACAACACGCCAGTTCACAATAGCCACGTTGCGGTGGTTCCCTCCACAGGCGTAGCTTTTGGAAGAGCTCGGAAGTGGTCGGAGGTATATTGAACCATACGTCGTATTGGTTAGAAACAGGGCCTTTTTTGTGGAATTTGTCTACTTATAATTTATTCGAAGGACTGAGTATTTTGAATCACACGTCGTTTTGATTTGGAACAGGGCCTATTTTTGGAATTCGTCTTCCTGACTTATAATTTATTCGAAGGACTGATCCGAATAATGTAAGAGTAAATAATGTATTAGAGTTAATATATTTTAATGAAGAAGAAAAATTGTTTGCGTTTCATTTCTTCTTTTCTTGCCATACCGAACTTTTTGTACAAAAAAGTTGTAATGAGTGATCTCTATCACACATTAATTGACAATCTTTCAGATCACTTTTCACTCTCTTTCACTCTAGTGATCACTTTAGAGTTCTACGTAAAAAAAGTTGTATTGAGTGATCTCATCACACATTAATTGACTATCTTTCAGATCACTTTTCACTCTCTTTCACTCTAGTGATCACTTTAGAGTTCTACGTAAAAAAAGTTGTATTGAGTGATCTCATCACACATTAATTGACAATCTTTCAGATCACTTTTCACTCTCTTTCACTCTAGTGATCACTTTAGAGTTCTACGTAAAAAAAGTTGTATTGAGTGATCTCATCACACATTAATTGACAATCTTTCAGATCACTTTTCACTCTCTTTCACTCTAGTGATCACTTTAGAGTTCTACGTAAAAAAAGTTGTATTGAGTGATCTCATCACACATTAATTGACTATCTTTCAGATCACTTTTCACTCTCTTTCACTCTAGTGATCACTATAGAGTTCTACGTAAAAAAAGTTGTATTGAGTGATCTCATCACACATTAATTGAAAGATTGTCAACTAATGTGTGATAGAGATCATTAATAATTTTATTTGCTGGGTAAAAATGTTTGCCGCTAAATTAATAAATTCCTAGTGACCTGCTATGTTTTTGGTTTTTTTTTTTTTTTTTTTATCCCTGATAGGTACAGCCTTTGTCCACTATCTCACCTGATGGTAAGTGATGATGTGGTCGAAGATGTTGTTCAGGCTAACCTAGAAGTACTGGCTCTCAAGGACAGCTGCCGGAACACACCATTAGGTGCTTGGCGACAGATTTTCTACTTGAGGGTGGTAGCTAGCCAGGCGGGCATTCGCAAAATGCCCTACCACCATACTATAACGACTGCCATCCTAAGACGACAACCGGGACCGACGGCTTAACATGCCCACCGAAGCACGGAAACGCTCAGTAGCAATGTCACTAGCGGTCACCCATCCAACTCATGACCGCGGGCGACGTTGCTTAACTTTGCTGATCGGTTGAGAACAGCTAAGTAAACTTCGCTATGTATATAGTTTTGTTCAATGTTACCTAAAATTATATTTTATTCATCAGAACGTCCACATGTACATAAACATCATGGCAGTCTCGAAGGACTGGCCGAGAGAGTCAACAGTCTGGAGAAACGTCTTAAGGAATGCTGCGACAAGCTTGGGGAGAGCGATAACGTTTTAAGAGAACAGGTGATATTTTTCCCCTGAAAAGGCAAAATAAAAGTGTTATAAGTTGGTCTGGGTGCCATGTATGTGTGTCAATATGTCTGTTGGCATCGTAAGTCCAATAAGCTGAACCAATTTCAATGTAGATTTTTTGATACGAAAGCCAGCAAAATTAAAATATTGGTGACGTGTTCGAAGCACCCCGTGGGGTGCCGGGCTAGAATTTCACCCCCCAACTTTACCCGTGGGTTTCGTAAGATGCGACTAACGGTAACTCACTAGAAAATTCCTCACAAGCGTGGGGATTATAGCAACCCCGCCCCCCCCCCCCCCCCATATTGGGCGAGGCTGTGTTCAGCAGTTGACTATCCGGCTGATACAGTTCGAAGGGACACCTTACCAGCAATGAAACATTTTTAGTTTGTCTGGAAGATTTTTACATCGAATCTCTACTTCTATTTATTTATTACTATTTATTAGCATGAAACAAAACCAGACATGTATTTATATACCTATTTAAATGAAAGCCAAATCTGAAAGCCGTGAGGCGGGACTTATGTTGTAGTTGTAGATACAGTTATGTCGTTTCACGTTGTAATATGCGATTTGTAATAAGAGCAATTATGTTACCCTAGCTCGGCGCATTCCAAGATCAGTTGGAATATGTGGTGAAGCAAGTAGCAAACTTAAGTGGCGGCGGCGGAGGTTTGGCCGGTGCTTTGTCCCCAGATCTTGTGAAAGATCTTCAAGGTAGTCGAATTTTTTCGTTATGCATGAAACGTGGCAACTTATACATACTACATAACATAGGTTACCTAGGTATATGTATATACTTAGCAGTACCCGAAATAGCACATAGCTGGAGTAGTTTGATGTCAGGTTGTGCACCAAATATTCCGGTTTTTGAATAGTATGTCCTGGCGAAAAGAGGTAAACCAGACAAAGTACTATTGAAGGGTAATGCGTAATTCGATTTCGTCGACAAAATGCTCTTGTTTACTCAATTAGATACTTAAGTATATATTTTTTTATTGGAAGATCGTTAAACGCCTGTGTTTCTGTCACTTACTGGAAGGCACAATAATTATTCCACTGCACAATGTATTTTTTATAATACTTAGTTATTAAATCTCTCGGATGTGTGCAGATTATCCTTGAACAGCATAATATTGTTACGTAGCCAATTACTGTGGTGAAACTATATTTTATTTCTGAATCTAGTACTTGTGTACGAAAAAAATATTTAACCCTAGGAAATAAAACGACGGTCAGAAGTAATCTTCTTAAGCCTTTCTATTCAATAACTTAACTTTGTTTGAATCAGGATAATGTGTAGGTACCTAACTACGTAGAGTTTTCCATGAAAACGTGGTTTTATCATATTTTAAATTCAGGTGAAATTTTGCTTAATATATGAGCTTGGAGCCTAATTGGTATGCTTCTAGTTTTTGAGTTTTCGGTATTATGTTTTTTTTTATCTTTTAAGATTAAATTATGAATTCCCATATGAAACGAAAATTTCGAATATTTTTTTTAAATCCATGTCTTTGAGCCTCTGGCAAACCAGGCAAAATACTCTTTGCCTGTGGCAAACCAGGCAAAATACTCTTTGCCTGTGGCAAACCAGAGGCTCAAAGACATAAGTGCAAAATTTCACCGAGTTTGAAACTTGGTCTAGGTAACAGTGCGTACAATAACGTACGCACTGAGATAGTTGTATACTATATGGCCCATAGGACAGAGTCATGGCGAGCATTAGATTTGATCCCCCTGCGCGGAAATCCATACCTATTTAATCGTTATACTAAGCCATAACTGCCTCAAAGTAATTTTATTCCTAGCACAAAATAATTATGTGTAGTTCTTATAGGCGTTTGAATTGCTGTCTCAACTGACGATCTGTCCAAAATCTTCATGCAAATTACGATAGAACTGCGTCTTGCAGGTTTGATGCAGCTGTTCCAGACTGTGCAGGACATGCAAGAACAACTGAAGAAAGTGCACGAGACAGCATTACAACTTGCTGCAGAGAAAGAGGATAGGCAAAGTCACGTGAATGTAAATACTTATAACTTCACAATACCTACACTAAATATTAACAACACTATACTAGGCACGTAACGGCAGCGGTGATTGCGCACGTAACTGGCGGCAGAGGCGAGAAGCTTGTGACAAAGTCATCCTCTTTCATTACATTATTACCTCAACACATAATTCCCTACTGTCCACAAACATTTTTCATACTCCCATTCTTCATTCAAAACAATCGCCACAACTCGCACTTGCCTGATTTGATGCATCCCAATCTGAGCTCTCGTTGTGAGCTGAGCTAATTACCTACCTATTTTAAATACATATGTCTACCTATATCTGCAAATAATCTAAAAGAAAGTTTAAAGTATATAATATACAATTGTTTATTTGTATTATTATTAATTATTAAAGCCTGCATTTTATCTTCGTGTTTCCTGCTATTGTTACTGTACATCCTCCATCCCCGCAACATCTTCCATCTTGAGACACCGAGCTTTCCCCTGAGCCGGCCGGCGTGGAACACCACGAGGGCTACCGGCCGGCCACCATTGCAAGCCCACCTGATGGCCAGTGATGAAGCGGTGAAGGGTAGTATACAGGAATGTGTAGGTACTTAGTAAAAATATGTCTTTATATTGTGACAAGGTGACAAACCAAATCCAATAATATTTCCTGCTAAGCCGATGTGCTCTGTTCGAGCGGACGATCGAGAATGAGCTCAATCTTGATTGTGCAGTGCGCTCTAGATAGTCAACAGTATCTCTGCCTGAATATGTTTTGTGTAGAATAGAACTTTTCGAATAACGTTACGCGTAAGCCTCGTTTCTGACGTCACGTCGTCGTCGGCTTAGCAGGAAGTACTGCCGGAATTAAGGATGAAAATTATCTATCTAGGCGGGCATTCTTAAAATGCCCTAACACCATGCGATGAAGCTATAAATATTTTCAGTTTATAATTCTGACGGAATCTTAGCGTCCAGCAGAACGCTAGTTATAATAATACACTTTATTCCCCGTGGAGTGCCGGGATAGAATGTCAACCCACCATTTCTTCCCGTGTGGGTCGTAAGGAGCGACTAAGGGAAAAATGCCAGAAGGTGGGAAGCAGCGCATTCTGAAGAACTTACAATTTCTACTGCGATCCCTAAGACGCGTGACAAGCGTGGGGATTATGGCAATTCCCCCCGCTGGGGGAGATTTTTTGTTCAACGGTGGACGTTACTGTTGATGTGATGATGATGAATACACTTTATGGCTATTAAGGCGTCGCTATAAAGTGTTATATTTATGTATTTATATAATAGTTCATCATTCCTTCTAGGCGCTTCTAGAACAAATAGAATTGTTGAAAACGATAAAACTGGACAGAGAGGATATGGCTGAAGCGATGGCTGAAAAGGCTGACCTCCGCATGCTGGCGAGAAAGGTGTCACATGATCAGTTCGAAATGGCCTGCGACGGCCTATCGAGAGGACTGGAGCATGCGCTCGGAAAGCTTAATATGCAAGTAAGTAGAAGAAATATAGAGCTTACCTAAAGCAGAGAAATAACACTGTTGAATACGCAGTCTTAAGTGTTAACCACGAACGCGTAACCTAACATTCAATGACGTGAATTTAATATTTTTTCGTTTTGCTTCATAATTGTCTAACTTTTGTACTTAATCCCGTAATACGCGAGATTCAGTGAATATTTTTTTTACTATTTGTTATATATTTTTCTTATAGAACTGAATTCATTTGTAACAGGTTAACGTTATTTTTTTATATATTTGACGATTTTATGGAATCACGTGCAATAACTTTGTAAATAATACGCCCAATATTATCTAAAACACGCGAATACCATGATTATGAAGAATAATTACCAAACCTAGTTACAAACGCGAAAAATTTATAAATAATTAAAATTCCCATTTACAGACGTTAGATTCCAGACGCTAATTCTAGAGAGCAGCATTTTCTGGCATGCTGTCCATATGTGTATATTAATTAGAAATAGTATTAAGATACAGTCCGAGGGCCTTATTGTCGTCTAATTCCGATGAGAATTAATAATATCGTTATTTTTAAATTCGAACATAATGTTCATCGTTTGCAACGGGAAATGTCAAAATTAGTTCATCTCCATTACCACGCTAGTTACACAATAAGGCCTCAGGTCTTAAGATCACTCTTTAGACCACGACCACAGAATAAAAAGAACCAGAAGGATCACTGCGCAAAGCCATCGCAATAAATAAGTGACATTAGCAACGAAGCAATAAAGTGCACTTCAACTAGCAAAGCACGGAGTACCTAGTATTTATGCCTAGTAGGAGTCTCTCTTTCTATCGCATAGCCACACATAGCTCTGATCTCTTCTGACGCGGCAAGCACCGTAGCATAATCCCGTCCGGACGCATACGCCGATGTAATTGTAAGTACTTGTAGTTTAGTACTTATACTGCAGAGTACGCCAGGCCTGGCGTGACAGGAGCAGTTTGTATAAAGCTAGGCTCACCACAGTGCTCAACAGGTAGATAACTACATACAACATTTTATCATTTCTCAGGAATCACTCTGGCAACAAGCACTAGATGACATTCAACGAGAGATCGAGACTAAACTGGACAAGATGGAATTGTCCCCAGTGAAGGACTTCTTCAATGACAAACTGAAGCAACTGCAGGAGAACCTTAAACAAATGGCTTCATTGAGACGTGAAGCCGAAGCTGCTGGCACTAAGAGGAAACTTCTCAGGTGTCAATCTAAATATTTGCAAAAACAAGAATTGTCACTGTAAGATGTTAAATTCAATTAACATTAATCACAATGACGCTACATGCTTGGCTTGGATAATTAAACACATATATAAAATG
Source organism: Plagodis pulveraria (assembly GCA_963890685.1). Lineage (NCBI taxonomy): Eukaryota > Metazoa > Arthropoda > Insecta > Lepidoptera > Geometridae > Plagodis > Plagodis pulveraria. Next base: position 13,354,166 of record OY982950.1, read on the forward strand.
TTAAGGCAAAATAATTTTCCGTATAACGTTCTCCAATGCATTTAAATTATTATGCGTAGGTATTTGTTTTTACGGTGGTATACTGTTTTTTTATGGGATTGTGACGGCACACGCATGAGGCGTACCTGATGTTAAGTGGTAACTTCTGCCTACAACCTATAACTGATGCAATTTGTCACTAGTGACGATTGACGAACTGCGCTGCGCTTTTCGCCCTAACACATACAGATGTCTGTGTGGCACATGCCTGTACTTTTCATACTGGTTCTCACGCACTACTGCCAGTAGCTAGCTGGGCAAGCATTCGCAAAATGCACTTCCTCCATGTGGTCAAGCTCAAGCCGCCGGTGGTGGAGATCTAACTATGGCCTTGCGGCACGGCAGTCCATAGCTATTACCGCTCGGCTATCATTACTTCAAAGAGCATATGAAAGCATTTTACTATTAATCGTTGCAGTTTTTTGGGATTTAAGGGTATGTACTATTGATGCCCGTGGAGTGCACGGCTAGAATGTCACCCTCCCATTGCTACCTGTGACTGTCGTAAGAGGCTACTAAAGGTAAAATATATAACTAAAGGGTAGCAGCGCATTCTGAGGACCTGATATCTGAAACTGCGATGCCAAGACGCCTGCCAAGCGTGGGTATATGGCAAATCCCCCCTTAATGGGGGAAGCTGTATTCAGCAGTGGGCATTCCGGCTGATACAGTAGAGTATCTATTGACATAGTATATTATATGGAGAAACAGGTTAGATAAGCGTCAAAAATATTTACTTGCTGACTGTAACCACATTTTTACCAATATCTGCGGTGTGTAGACGTAAATATTTCCATAAGTTGAGGGTTAGGGCATAGTGCCCTTCGAAGCCAGGCTTCAATGGGCAGGTTATGCCGTCTGTTACAGTTGTTGTCTTAGGATGGCAGACGTTAGGTTATGACGGAGGCTAATGACGGCCTGAAAACGCCGACTTTGCATGGTGGTAGAGTATTTTGAGCATTGCCGCCTGACTAGATACCACCTGAAGTAGAAAATCTCTCGAGAAGCACTTAACGCTGTGTTGCGGTAGCTGTCCTTGAGAGTCGGCTTCCATTCTATGGCTTGTTAACCATAATTGATCAATTAATGTAATAAAAAAAATGGGTATTTTTTTTCAGATAGCAAGAAGCTAAACTATATTTTTTGTTCAGAGATGTGAACTGCATATCGTGCGATGCTAAGGCAGTGATGGCGATGGAAGCACCAGCCGCTCTTCCCGTCTCTAAGCCGCTGCCAGCCACGCTCTCAATGAAGCCCTACCTCAGCTACGAACTTGGTATCTTATTGTTCTTTAAAAATATCATCGAGACATTCAAAGCGACCACTATATCCTGTATCTCTAGCCTTGAATCTGGGACTTTAGGGCCGCGCTGACTGACGGCACGGTATGGCATACAGCAGCAGCCTGAAGGATGCCATGTCTTGGCTTGCCGCAGAAAGCCCAGCCAATCATTATGGGAATATGTATTTCATTTCCATTCGAGTTAGATAATAAAACCACGTATGTGTTTCTAGACATAGCATAAGATTACAGCACTCGGGCCTAATAGAAACATTGAAAACGTACTAATCTGGGCAAAAATACAGCAACATCAGTTAAGGTATCTTTGAACACTTTAAAAAAACCGTTTTATTATCTCAAACATTAATTGTTTACTGATAGGTAGTCATAATATATAAGCACCGGGCACAGAATGACCTGGACAACATTGGATTGACGACTTCTGGAGTTGAGAGTTGAGGGGGTAGGAAGGCAAGGGATACAAATAGCTTAAAGCCGTACATTCTGGCGTTCAATGGAGATTTTTTGTTTAACAGTGGCGATCTTCGGGTTGATTACGATAAATTTCAAATTTCACCGGAATCCTATTTCACTTATAAAATCGCTTCAAATGACTAAAATTATTACGTTGATTCTTAGTATGTACATAGGTTTTAATTTAACAGACGCGATACGCAAGACTCAAGCCAGCAACTTACCACAACGTAACATGCACGACTGGGAGAATATAGACAAGCAGATGACTCAATCTAAACAGCCGATTAAAGTCAGGTAAGTTTACAATAACAAACCATATTCACTTAACTGGTACTATAAAGTTTACAAGCACAAGAAATTGCACGCATTCTCGTCCATAATCGAGGGACTTATTTTCTTACTAAAATGGTAACAAATAGGTATGCACTTCATATTGACATTTGGCACTTTTGAATGATGCAATAATTTCCTCATACCATGCATAGAGCTAAGTTACATTTCCTTTAATTCGTAGATGCCTTTTTGCCCTGTTTAACACCGTGTTTGTCCGGAAGAAATTGGCTCATTCTGGTGCTCTATACTAAATCAGTCTTACAAACCTTGGCTTAAATACTGTCCAGTGGACCACAAGAATTAGTGCAAACTAAGAAAAAAAAACAACTTAAATATACGTTCGGTTTAAAACGTTTAATTTTGAAATAATAATAATAATTAATAATAATAATTATTTATTTCAACAACCATAATGTTACAATTCTTAAAACTAATCAATGTAGGTACCTTATTCTACTAAAGTTACTTAATTAAATAAATTTATATATAGGTGGTCCCTGATCTCCACACTAGGATTCCCTGTTTTGTGGAGATCAGTTTCTTATCTTATTGTTGTTAAAATGATTTGTTTATAACGTTACAGGTGTTCTATGTTTGGAGCTGTATTTACATTACTTATAATCGTAACTGTGCAGTATAGTCTTAACACTATTCTTCAGTGATACACACATATATACATATTTACCTATATGGGTACATTGATCGACACAAATATAAACACGACAAGCATTTCGGAAATGGCACTAGAAAATAAAAAGCGACATAAAAAACCAAAAAAGAAAATACTCGGTAAATATATGGAACAAACACGATTATACACAAAATTATAATGTCGATTATAAATCAACGTTGACATTTTGATGTAGGTACTTATTGTTACCTTTCTCATTTGATTTTATATATATATATTTTAGAGTAAATATTATGAAGTTTCAATTATTTGTCAATCTGGATTATTTGTTCAATTTTTTCGTAGCCTAATCCCAATAGCCATTGTTTAACTGTGTTTTTACATTTAGTTCGCGTAAGGTGCAATATATTGAGGAGTCTGTTCAGTTTAGTGTATATGTAGGGTGCTGTCCATGAATATGCCCGACGGTAGAACTCTGAGTGTCTAGTTGGCACTTTCCATCGAATGTGTCTGCGACAGATGATCACTTTCAGTGGAGCTATTTTGTGATATCTTAAAATCACAGACAGAATATACAGTTGTCGTACTCTTAAATATCCACATTCACGATACAGATAATCTGTAGGATATAGGCGAGGCTTCTTGTGGGCTACTTTAATAACAGCGCGTTGAGCTCGTTCAATTGTCAACATGACCAGATACAAGTAAGTTTATTTTTCCTGTATCATCCCTGGACAATCCTCTTTGATGTTTCAAGATCTGAAGCCCACAAGCACATTTGTAACCGGTACTGCGGCGGTTCGCACACAACCACCACTCCTGCGCAGCGCGTAGCACGTCTCGGCCATTTCATAAAGCAGTGGGGGCCCGACGTACTCCCATTGTCTTCTGGATTAGCTGCTGGTGATGATGGCAGGGTAAGTGTAAGGGCGAGACCGTTGGAAGCTTCGTTCTGCAGAGGTCGGTGCTGGGGCCACTCCTGTGAAACGTGGGCTATGACTGGGTGCTTCTTGGCCGTCGCAAGTAAGCGGGTCGCGTGCTAAGCGGATGGACACCCTAGCCGTAGCCACTAGTTCCTTAGATCCCTCCCCCATGGCTACGACTAGGGTGTCCTAGCCAAGCCAAGTCGTAGCCAAGGACCTAAGGAAGGCGGCGCAGTTGGCCACGGTGGATACAACTCTCGTGGTCAGCCGCATACGTGCTCTGCAACTCAAGGTTGCTCTCTCCAAAACCGTGACCGTAATTGCCTACACTTGTACACATTCACGAACTTTTATCGGCCATTATTACACATTGACACTACAAAAAAATACAAACACTGGAAAATAATACAACATCAAACTTGTCAATTACAAATTTTCCACCGCAACTCCTGTAGCTACATAGTTACCCGAACTTGAAGTTGAATTTTTTGTGCGACTATCACTACATCTATCAGATAATGTTCTCTCGTTGTCATTTTATGCGAGTGCCTACGTCATTTCCGGAGACAGGTATTTTCCTACACAGAGGCTAATTTGTGTATTAGTTAACTGAACTCAGTACTTAAAACTAGAATACTGAAAGTTTTAGATACTGATACCAACTGGACGAAATCCCATTGGTTAGCATTAAGATATAGGATTTGTCTATACACATAAGTTAAACATTTAACGATGCGGGCCGACTATAGTTTCTCCGGCATCCTATGTTATTCACCTCAATATGCGCTACTTTGCGATGCGACCAAAATAATTCTAATACTCGTATCCGTCGTAGCTCCCTTAGCTTTCACAACAAGCTACCTAGGCGAAGCTTAGGTAGTTTTGCTGCACACGCAGTGTATACTAAAACTACATACAACCTGGTCACATCCTTCCTCGTTTTTCAGATGTACAGAGTGACTCCTTCTGAAGCTGCCAATGTTGGCACAGGTACCTAATTATTAAAATTTTGTAATACTATTCAATAACATATGTTAAACTTCATACGAGTAGTGGAGTACAAAGTACTGATCATCATTCGTCGTCACTTTTGGTGGCTCACCCTTGTACGTAATTGCCTCTAGAACCTTTTCTAGAAATTTGAACGACATTACTCAAAAATTTACAAAAATGGACAGAGAGATACGGGGGATTTGATCAGACATAGGAAATCGGGAGATCAGTCGAATGAAATGTGCCAAACATCAATAATGGCGGAATCAGGTTGGCCGCGATACAAAGCACTCCGACCCCACTGACGCTTGGTCTAGAGTAATAGTACATTGTACATCGAGGGGAGAAAACGATCTATTTTTGTTCGAGAGTTTGTTTAAGCCCGACGCGCAGCGGAGGGCTTAAAGGCAACTCGAGAACAGAAATATAACTTTCTCCCGAGTGATACATAGTGCTTTATACTACACCTACGAGGAAAATAAAATCATTATACGTTTTCTCGTACTTACCTCGAGACTTCTCAGGCGTTAAGTTCTTTATGACTTCTTGAGCTGCATTTCTTATTTCTGGTGGCGTCATCAATATAAAATCGTCACTTTCACTATCAGATGACATTTTGGAAAATTACTTAGAATAATTAAAAGCGTACTGTTAAAATATCAATTTAATAAAAACATAATTTAACCCAGGGTTGCCAGATCCGCGAGTTAAAAATTATCCGAGATTTAATGCAAAATTATCGTGTTTTTATCGCAAGTCCAAATTTACTCTATAAGTTACTCAACCGAGTCTAAACAGACAATACGGCAAACATGTAGGGTATGTAACCTAAATAAACATCGTTCATTTTTTTAAGTAGATTCTAGATATTGATACGACTTACTTGTCATATTAGGCAATATTAATGTTGGGCTGAAACTTGCTCTGAAAATTAGGTGGGAACCAAATTTTCAGGAAACTACACGCAGGTTGTTTCTGTTGTTCTACAAATTAAATCTTATAGATAGGTATATATAAAACGTTATTTTTTTTTATTGAATATGCATCTTGTTTTAATGTTAATCAAAAAGTAATTTCTTCCTTTGAATCAGAACACAATGATAACAAAAATGAATTTATGCAATCATTGTGTTCTGATTCTGAGGCAAGAGCAGCAGGACAACAGCAGACAAGCAGGTTGTTTCTGTTTTTCTACAAATGAAATCTTAAAGATAGGTGTATAAAAAGTAATTAATCCTCAGAATCAGAACACAATGATTGAATTTCTACGGATGAGCCATGTAGGCCTTAACGGGCTCCTTTTTTTTTTTCAGGGCCGTATTCTCCTTACCTATTCATACACTCAATCATGCTCGGATTGGTATAAAATCAATTCAGCAGGTTGTTGCGCCTTTAGATTGTCACAGCCTTCTACACCCAAAACTATGCCATTAACAGTAGTTGTTATAAGACGGTGTCGGCTTTTTTATAACTTAATTTAAGTATTTTGGAAACATCTATTCACATTCCACGTTCGTATGATTCTGGACTGCCTTAGATTATAGAAAAATATTACAAATATTTACGTTCCATTACAGATACCTGAATTCATCTCAAAAATATCGTGTATTTGACAAAAATATCGTAGAAGTTGGATAAAATATCGTGCGATACGTACTTATTATTTTATATCGCATGGTACTCAAAAATATCGTAGATCTAGGATAATTATCGCATGTCTGGCAACACTGATTTAACCAAACATAACAAATTGCCGCGCTTTTTTTCTCGGAGTGCAAAAAAAGGTTGCCAACCTCCTTTCATTGAAAATCGAGTGCAAATAAAAATCACACCTCTTTTTTCTAATTATTTGATATAAAACCTTTTTGAGATTGAATTTTTAATGTATGCAGCTAAAAACAAAAGAACGCTACCAGGGCAGGTATGGATTTTCATACAACATTCCTTCACTGCTACGGAGTGAAGGAATGAAAATCCATACAACTTTCCACGCATAGAAATTTAAGAAATCATAGGTATTGCGTTGACCAATACCAAACATATTAACACGCCTTTATACCCCCCAGGGGGTATATGTATACAGTCTATTGAACTTATAAAATAATAATTTCTAGGTGGTGAAGCAGTGGATACGACGTGTACTCCTAAATCGCCTACGAAAAAGCCCGAACTTCCGAAGCCAGAAAAGCCTACCATCGTAAATGCTGTAAGTTCTTATAAGTACATATAAATCACCTATTAAAAAGCTAGAGCTTCCAAAGCTACAGAAAAGCCTACCTTTGTTATTGCTGTAAGTTCTTATAAGTACATATAAATCACCTATTAAAAAGCTAGAGCTTCCAAAGCTACAGAAAAGCCTACCTTTGTGATTGCTGTAAGTTCTTATAAGTACATATAAATCACATATTAAAAAGCTAGAGCTTCCAAAGCTACAGAAAAGCCTACCTTTGTGATTGCTGTAAGTTCTTATAAGTACATATAAATCACCTATTAAAAAGCTAGAGCTTCCAAAGCTACAGAAAAGCCTACCTTTGTTATTGCTGTAAGTTCTTATAAGTACATATAAATCACCTATTAAAAAGCTAGAGCTTCCAAAGCTACAGAAAAGCCTACCTTTAGTGATTGCTGTAAGTTCTTATAAGTACATATAAATCACCTATTAAAAAGCTAGAGCTTCCAAAGCTACAGAAAAGCCTACCTTTAGTGATTGCTTTAAGTTCTTATAAGTACATATAATTCACCTATTAAAAAGCTAAAGCTTCTAAAGCTACAGAAAAGCCTACCTTTGTGATTGCTGTAAGTTCTTATATGTACATATAAATCACCTACTAAAAAACCAGAACTCCAAAGTTACAGAAAAGCCTACCTATGTAATTTCTGTAAGTTCTTATAAGTACAAAAGCCTATATGCCAACGTTAATGATGCAAATTCTTATAAGTACAAAAGCCGACATCGTTAATGCTTGAAGTTCTTATAAATACAAAAGCCTACCTTAAATATTGTAAACTTATTTATTTTTCAGGAATGCAAGTGTCTGGAAGCTCCAGGTATGTTATTTTTCATCGTCAAAATTTAAAAGCGCAAAATATTCGCTTTGTACGAGATCTAAATCGTGTCTTCCGACTGTGTGCATCTAACGCGTTTCTGTTTGGACTACCGAGATCGATAACAGAGGCGCAAATTTTACGTCCTAATTGGTTTTTAACCATCTTTGGGACGGCCATCAACCAGACTACTTAACCACCCAACCACAACGGCAAATATTTGAAGCGCTCGTAGCGAAGTTTACTTAGCTGTTCTCAACCGATCAGCAAAGTTAAGCAACGTCGCGCGCGGTCATGAGTTGGATGGGTGACCGCTAGTGACATTACTACTGAGCGTTTCCGTGCTTCGGAGGGCACGTTAAGCCGTCGGTCCCAGTTGTTGTCTTAGGATGGCAGTCGTTATAGCATGGTGGTAGAGCATTTTGCAAATGCCCGCCTGGCTAGCTACCACCCTCAAGTAGAAAATCTGTCGCCCAGCACCTAACGGTGTGTTCCGGCAGCTGTCCTTGAGAGCCAGTACTTCTAGGTTAGCCTGAACAACATCTTCGACCACATCATCACTTACCATCAGGTGAGATAGTGGTCAAAGGCTAACCTATCAGGCGTAAAAAAAAAGGAGAACAAAATATTAAAACCTAATATCTGTGTAATACATTTTTTTGCATGGTGGAAGGGCATTTGCGAATGCCCGACTAGCTAGCGACCACCCTCAAGTAGAAAATCTGTTGCCAAGCACCTAACGATGTGTTCCGGCAGCAGTCCTTGAGAGCCAGTGAAATTACAGGGACATGAGACTTAACAACTATGTCTCAAGGTGACGGGCGCAGTGCAATTTGTGACTTGTGACGAAATGCATCTATTATAGGCAGAGGTTAGTCCGCTTAACATCAGGTGGGCCTCGGGCTTGTTCCGTCACAATAACATAAAAAAAAACATTTTAGGTGAATAAATTTTAATTCACTTCATTTCAACAGCTAGTACTTGCCTAATATCAATGTTGCATGGTGATAGGGCATTTTGCGTATGCCCGCCTGGCTAGCTACCACCCCCATGAAGATCTATCGCTAATAATTCTAGGTTAACCTGAACAACGTCACCACTTACCATCAGGTGAGTTAGTGGTCACAGGCTAGCTATATATAAATAGAGACCTATACCGGAAATTTCAATTGAGGAAGCTGGATACAAAAATTTCTCCAGCCAGGAAGGTCTTAGAAGATAGGGGGCTAGTGGAGAAAAAATATCAAAAATATTAAAATAAAATGAAAATAATAAATTTTCTATATGACGTAATAGTTAAGCCCTAAACCGTTCATTTAAACCAAAGGCAAATTTTAACGAAGTTTAAAGGAAGCATGCAGTATTTTATTTTTGCTTCTTGGTTACGTTGAAAATGCGATTTTAAACTAAATTCACTAAAAGAGGTTTTCTTGTGGGCTCTATGATATTGTCTAAATCTTACGCGATTTGTGGGTGCTTTACAGCGTAATTGAGTAACTTATTTAACTTTAATCTCTTAAGCAGCTACCACCACCCTCAAGTAGATCTGTCGCCAAGCATCTAACGTTGTTCCGGCAGTTGTCCTTGAGAGCCAATAATTCTAGGTTATTCTGCCCAATTTACAGAAACTACTACGTAGCGAAAACAAGTGTATTCTGATTTTTTTTCGTTGCAGGTCGCCCAAGTGGTAGCAAATAATCAAGAATATCGTAATGGTTGTGGATATGGTTGTACAATATGTATTTAGTTTTAACATCTACCTATAAATCATTTAAATGTTCTTTTATTTTGACTAACGTAAATTGTATAATTTTAGCAACTACCTAAAATAAACACATGTAGCAGTATGAATGATTTATTGGTAAATCAATTACCGAATTTTGCTTACATACAAATATCTTATTGAAGGAAATAACAATTTGTCTTTTCATACCCGGCATCAAAGACTACACGAGGATAATATAAAATTAATTTTAATCACATTAATAAAAGTAAGAACCGGCTACGATACTATTTTGCGTTCGGTGACCACTTCATAAACATTTCAATTTGACCATTGCTCGTAAGTATACATTTCAATTTGACCATTGCTCGTAAGTATACATTTCAATTTGACCATTGCTCGTATCACTATTCCTGAAGTAATCCATTTATTGACTAACGCGCGATCCATTGCTACTAAAACTCGGTTTCTTCCTTTCTTGTTATTGTTAAACATGCCTGCCTGACAAAATTAAAAATTTACGAGCGAAAAAATTGAAGTCATGTGCGGGATTCGAACCCGCGACCACCCACCTCTTTAGCCGGGTATGCTCTAACCAATTGAGCTAACATGACAAAGAGTCATAACTCAAAGTCAAAACTCATCATGGAATCCCGCACATGACTTAAAAAAAATCCTCTCGTAACTTTGAAATTTTGTAATGTAATCCGCAGCGCATGCGTTAATGCAAACATAAAAACATAAAAAATGCCTGCCTGATCCTAGTTAGACCAGGTCGAAAGAATAAATTAAGTCATTATTAGCATTTTGACTCAGTTCAGTATCATAGAGATGTAAAAGCTGGATCATGTTAATCAACTTCTTTAGCTTTACATAGTGTAGTGTTTTCCAATAAAGGTAAACCAATTTCTTGCAAACTGCTAATTATAAATATTCAGAGAAATTTCTAAATATAATTACAAGCACTATCGCACCGTCCCCTATGACGGTTAAAGTAATACGATTGGAGTATGAAATTTCGGCTACAATTGCCGTGTCCAAGTTGCCGAGGGGTAAGGCATCCGACGCGATATCGTAGGACGCGGGTTCAATTCCCGCCTTGGGCATAAAATTTTGTACTCCAATAATTTGTTAAATTCAGAGAAATGTTCAAATTGTATATGTAACATTTTAGGAAGAGGTCACGGAACTTAAATAGTTTGAATATGAATTAGCAGCACAACAATAATTCTATATCTATTTCATATAATATTTACAGAAAAAACACCGATTATCACACTAACAAAATATTTAAGATCGACGACGAGGGAAATCTCGTTGATTTTACTTAATACACAGAAATTCTAAGAGACAATTCAAATTATATAACATAAAAAAATGGTATCAGCGACATTTGTCAAACTTGTTTGTCAAAGTATTTGTCAAATGTCGTCGCTACCACCAATACGCGATAAATACTTGAGAGATCTGGCTAAAGTTCATCACAAGCAGAGGAACTAAACATTTTATGAGTAGACTATAGACACAGTTTATTATTTTATTTCTACGCTTACATCAATATCCTTAAATATATGAAAATAAAGAGGTCGCCACACTGCCGTTCAATCTGTTCCTTATACTTAACTTAAAAATCGAGACCATTTCCCATTCAAAAAATGGAACAATCTACTCAATATCACACGAATCCAAAGACAGCAGACGACAATGGTAGCGACACCTTTAATATGCTATAACACATAAAACAATATTAAGTAATAATAATTCGTCACGAGATATTATATACTCGTGTCACAATACCCACGTTTTTTTTATACAAAGTAGAAAAAATTAAAACAACATCCGAATTCGCGTTCATATGCTATTATTATTTAGAATTATTCACGTTTACATTATTCATGTACTTGTGAATTACCGTCAGAGGTTAGCATTATGAAGAAATGTTCTTGTAGAAGAACCCACTCCGAATTCGTTTTCTATGTTACAACTACGAAATAAAGAAGTGTTCTTTTAGAAAAAAATAAACAAATTCCGAATTTGCGTCCATACGCTATTATTATTTTGAATTATTCACGTTTACATTATTCATGTACTTGTGAATTACCGTCAGAGGTTAGCATTATGAAGAAATCTTCTTGTAGAACACACTCCGAATTCGTTTTCTATGTTACAACTAGGATACAAAGAAGTGTTCTTTTAGAAAAAATTAAACAAATTTCCAATTCGCGTCCATATGCTATGTTTATTTAGTATTATTCACGCTTACATTATTCATGTACTTGTGAATTACCGTGAGAGGTTAGCATTATGAAGAAATGTTCTTGTAGAACTCACTCCGAATTCGTTTTCTATGTTACAACTAGGATACAAAGAAGTGTTCTTTTCGAAAAAATTAAACAAATTTCCAATTCGCGTCCATATGCTATTATTATTTAGTATTATTCACGCTTACATTATTCATGTACTTGTGAATTACCGTGAGAGGTTAGCATTATGAAGAAATGTTCTTGTAGAACTCACTCCGAATTCGTTTTCTATGTTACAACTAGGATACAAAGAAGTGTTCTTTTCGAAAAAATTAAACAAATTTCCAATTCGCGTCCATATGCTATTATTATTTAGTATTATTCACGCTTACATTATTCATGTACTTGTGAATTACCGTGAGAGGTTAGCATTATGAAGAAATGTTCTTGTAGAACTCACTCCGAATTCGTTTTCTATGTTACAACTAGGATACAAAGAAGTGTTCTTTTCGAAAAAATTAAACAAATTTCCAATTCGCGTCCATATGCTATTATTATTTAGTATTATTCACGCTTACATTATTCATGTACTTGTGAATTACCGTCAGAGGTTAGCATTATGAAGAAATATTCTTGTAGAAAAACTCACTCCAAATTAGTTTTCTATATTACAACTACGATATAAAGAAGTGTTCATTTAGACAAAAAAAAATAACAAATTTTTAATTTGCGTTCTAAGCTTATCTGCTTAATTTATGAAGAAATTTTATTAAAGAAAAAATAGTTCGCGTAAAGGGTTTATCAAAATCTTTATCGTTATCTGGTTCTGAATTTACGTTATTGGATAGGGCTGCCTCTATCTAATTATATTATAGAGAGTAAATAAGAAAAAATGTGGGCCCTAGACAAAAATATATTCTCAAAGTGAACGGGGTCAAAAGGTTAAGAACCCATGCTCTAGAGCCTAGAGCAATTATTTTTTGCACAAAAGCTAGGTCTGTTATAGACACGTCCCTGTCATTTAATTTATTTTTCAGAAACTAATTATTACTAAGGATTATCACAAAAAAACGCGCTATTTTACCATCATGATCAGAGGGACTACCAGACATTAATCGTTTTTAAGGAAAAGGATAGGAACCTATAGTCTGGTTTTTAATTCGAGATCAAAAATGTAAACAAAGAAATGTCAATATATGTCATTGTCAAACTGATAGGTCAGGGTATTCAATAGTTTTTCTTCAAAAATATTCTCACAAGTGTGGCTATTAACAACAAAAAAATCATACACTATTTTTTTCAGGCTTGAATATATGCGTAAATATTTACGCGCATATAAAAGTGTTTTATTGTTTCATAATAATGCAATAAATTATAGCATTAAATATATTTTTTACACTAAATGCTCCATCCGTTCCCAAAATTAGAAAAATTACCAAGTACTTGTAATTTTTTTGCACGGTTAACACCTTTGTTTACATTTTTGATCTCGAATTAAAAATCAGAGTATAGATAATACACTTCTACTCTTTCTTAAAACATACATCCAAAAAACTATATGAATTGGGTCTTTTTTGGGGCAGAAAACTGGAGAGTACGAAACGACGATATCTTGAAGGATCTTCAAATTCCTAAACGACTAAATGTTAAATATGATCGCTTGTGTAGTTGTATTGCAACTACACTAAATATGGATGGCGCGCCATTCTGGGTGAAAACGTTGAAAGCGGGTTGAATTTAATTCCCCTAAACCCAAAGCGTATCAAAACTTTGAGCCTGAAGTTACTATTTTTTTAAATATGGAAATGTAAATCTTATACAATCGAGTTGCCTGCAACGTTCGCCAGTAAACTACTATGTACCTATTTGAAATGAAATCTATAAACCAAACGACTTATCTCTGTCTTTAGAAGAAAAGTTCAAAGGAAAACCTCTATTGACGAAACATGGAAAGTTGTTCGCTGGATTTTATGCTTTGAAAAAGTTAAGCTTGTTAAAACAGTAAATTCGAAATTTTAAATGTGCTAAGTAACTAGAAGGCAGAGATAAGTATAGAGTCGATGCTGTGTAAGACCAACCTCTTTGTATGAAACGTAATAGTTTAAACTGGCGGTGCGTTGCTACGCACGGCACCGCATACGAGAGTATAATTATAATCTGTGGACGCGCTATTGGAATGCCTTGGTACTAGTGCATTCAGTGTTCTATCGACGGGTGGACTGCGTACGCAAGCGGATATCACCAATAGTAGAAAGTATGTGGGCGGTAAAGCACTGGTAACAACATTTCGATGACCGGTCCGTAACGTCAGGACCGTAGTAGCTACACAGCGACGCCGACAGTCGACCGAGCCGTTGACACGATTTTGGTCTACAAAAGCTATGTCAATATAAACAAAATTATACTAAGCCCCACCTGTAGACATAACTAGTAGTAGAGCTAAGTATATCGGGCGGATGTTGAATAGTATCTAGCGATGCCTGCCTCGGCCGCTGCCGCCTCCGTAATGGTTGCCATCGCGGCTGTAACGCCTCTCCTTGCGATCGCCGCGAGTCCGCTCGCCGCGACGTTCGCGGTCCCGGTTCCACTCCTTGTCATGACTTCTGTCAACAAACGAAGCATTCCATATACATTTCAACTAAGATCGCATTACATAATCTTGAATACGCCGTATTTGGTTTTTGACAGCTGTCCTGTCCTGCTGACATTTGATCAAAGTTCAAACACCCTATCCTATTTTAGCTTTAGGCTGATGAATCCTATTGGTTGATTTTTACCTCTTACACCGGCTCTTCTTCCTCGTACGAGGTATCTCTGGTAGATACGCAGCCTAAAGCTGATTGAATAGGGTGTTTGAACAAATTATTCTCAGAATATATTTCTTGTAATGAGGGAAAGTCACCGAAAAATCTAACTACATTTGTCACGAGGCAATAGGTAAAGCCAGGCATTTACTGGTACGGGAGCAAGGTGCTCCTTGATAGGGGTCATTTTTCATTATTCACGTCGCCGTGATAGTTCTTGAAATCATACCAGAAGCGGCGAGTCTGTCCATAGCTAAAGTAAAAAAATGAGTGACCACAAACTAAAGTCAAAGCAATTTGGTTTTTCAAAATAGACTTGTCAGGAACAGAAAAACAAGAGTCATTTATAAAATCTAACTCAAAGGCTTACTCCATCTTAGGTTAAGCTTCCAATTGGACTCTTTTGATGGACAAGTATGAAAAACACTATAAAACTATTGACGATGTTGATGTACGACATCCTGGTCTGATATTTTTTTTATACTTAAAGAAACTCATACGCCTCGCGGGTACTTATAAAGCCTACTCTACCGTGGGAAACAAACATACCTAAAGACCATATAATAAAAAAACAAATAAGAATTAACAAATTAATTAATTTATAACGAATATGTAACCAGGAGTATACCGTCGAAATCCCTCTATAACCTACGAAAAGAACTTGGCACCCGCACGATACATCCATAGAATGCTAAGTAATTCGTTCTCTCTCGACCCACCTACGTTTGACGGCCAGATTCGAGACGACCGGTCACTTTTTTATCAACTATCAGCCTTAAGGAAAAAAAGAAAAAAGTCAATGGAACGCCAGATCGGTCGCGAATATCGCCACTGTCTGTTAAGGTGTGCAAGAGAACCCGAGGCAGTCAATTCTTGCCTTTCGCAGACTTCAACTTGGCGAGTTTTGCGTTAGTCCGGCACCCACAAAGATCCAACTGACCCAAGACCTTAAATATAAGGTACTAACCATAGACAACGCACGCCGCTGACTGGGCTTCAAAGCGTTGGGAAGAGGACTCCAATATTGGACGTAACGAGGTGCATTTTTGGCACGCAAAATTTTTGTATAGGGGATGATCCCAACCCGCACGAAGTTCAACAGGTGGCAATGCATCCACAAAAAGCAGCAGTTTGATGCGGATTTTGAATCGGAAACGTCATTGGTCCGTACTTTTTCAAAAACGTCGGTGAGACCATCAATTTCAACGGCGAGCGCTACAGAACGACGGCACATGAGACCTAACAACTATGTCTCAAGGTGACGGGCGCAGTGCAATTCGTGACTTGTGACGAAATGCATCTGTTATAGGCAGAGGTTAGTGCGCTTGTTCCGTCAAACAACATAAAAAAAAGTCACGAATTTTATGATCATGATTCGTAAACGTATACCACAAAAGCTATGAAATTGACGTTCAAAATATAAATTGTATTACGTATGTATCAACCGTACTAGGCTCGAGCAGTAGTGAAAGTCATCACAAAATAGTTCCAGAACCTGTGTGTATCATCAAACAGCAAACCAATGCAGTGGCACTGCCAATAATACTTCATTTTTTTTATCAAAAGGAGAAGATATCCTGCGTTACGTCCGGGAGAGACTGAAGGGCCGGTGTGAGGAGCAAATCTCACTGCATTTGATGCGGTTGGAGCAGATTAGGGCCACGGACATTAAATCTTATACCCATCAGGTCCCAGCAGCTCAATCCAAGATGTTCCTGACACCGGGCTTTTGGCCTGCAGGGGTGGTATACCGCTTGTACAGGGAGAGGAAGCAGAGTCAACCTGTTATGTAGTGTCACGGAATAATTTAAATTTGTTTTATATATATATTAGATTAAGGTATTTATGTTCTATGGGTCCGTACATTTTTAAATTTATTTATTGTGTCTGTTACCTGAAATAAAGATTTATTATTATTATTACTTCAGCAGTCTGAATCAAATCTGATTTTTTTTTTTTACGTATGCTTTGGCATTAACACTGATGTATGCTTTTGGCATTAACACTGTTTGATGTATGTCGTAAATTAGTAGAACATTGCATTTATCTGTTCTAGAACATAGTTGCAGGCACTAAATCAAATATTCGTCGGATGAAAACAGAACCATTAAGACCAAGATAGGGTAACTTAAGAACTAGGTACCTGGTAAAGAAATATATAATAATCACCTTGTTTCGCCTGCGGAGCGGCTGTCACGTGATTTACGTCTCGGTGGGGCAGCGGCGCCGGCGGCGGGCCTAGTGCGTGGCGACCGCGACCGGGACTTGCGCTCCTTCGGAGACGTCTCGCGCTCACTGTTCAAGTTGAAGTCATCGAATCTAACCAAAGAATAAAGTGACATTATTAACATTACAAAAATACAGCAAAAGTCGATTTTTCAGCCTAGCTAAACCAGTGATATTATGGAAAAATGCTTATATATTACATTGTCATAAGTATAAACTTTTATATTGGTATGATTGTGTATTCCGGGCCTAACGTAATTTTATATATCTGTGGAAACTTATAATTGTCTTTGTTTTTATATTTCACAAATATTACTGTAACTAGCTGTTAGTTTTCCTAGCATAATAAAATAAAATAAAAATATCTTGAAGCTTGGAATGTGCACCAAAAATCCTAGTAAAATTCAAAGACATATGCATTACCTATTACTACCAAAAACTAATTCATAATGAATATTCAATAACTAAAATGAGAGACGAATTACTAAAGATTGCTAGGGATTCACCGTGCGGGTGCCAGGTCCATAGCGTTGCAGAGGAAGAGGCCAGAGGGGCCTGGGACTTGTAAGCCACGGAGTAGGGTTAAAGGGCCCCTTCACGATATCATGTCATTTTAATCATATAAAAAAAATAAGAATTTCGACACTATAAAACACCAACACATCGTATGTAAACCTACTAATAACAAAGTAATTTAGGCCTCCGCGAATTTCTTATAGTATAAATTCAGCTTGCAACAATTAATTATTTATTTATATGAATTAGAGGTTAAGTATGAATATATTTTCATATGGTAACATCAGACAAATAATTGACTAGAAACGAAGGTGACATCAGAGAGTGTATTTTGTTATTTTTGAGTTTTAAAAAGTAAATAAAGTTAATGTTATTGTAATGAATTCCTACCTTTGTAGCTATTGACGGCCACTAGTGGTTGAGCCTCAAGACTTGTTGTTAAGCCATGAACAAAACAAAAATCTATCATGAAACTGTCCCATTCAAATACATTTATAGATATACTCGACCTTGTATTTTATGATTGAAGGGATTGGAATAAAATTTTTGAAGACTTATTTATAAGAATTACGATATGATGTGTGGATAACTACGAATAAATATGTAAAGATATGTAAGTCAAGCTCAAAAACAGCATAACGTTACCGCGGCAGGTGTTTTAAGAACTGGGGGCCAACTCTCACCTCTTATAGTAATAATAATTTAATCTTACTGCTAAATTATACACCTCTACGTCAATTAAAATCAATCTTACAAACAGTAATAGAATCGCTCGTCGTTTTGATGACGTCACAAGAAATTGATCACTCTTTTCGCGAACTATTACTGTTCCAGCGACAATTCCGTCGTGTTTATCCATCTTAAAAGTTACTCTCTAGCAGCGGATGTAAACTTGATTTTGGGTCTTTTACGATAAAAATGGGTTTAATGTACAGTACATATATTATTTAAATTCATAAAAATATATTATCATTAATGCTTACCAATATAACTAAATTTTACGGATTAACATATTTAACTAAAAGAAATTAAAATTAACTAAAAAAAAAAAAACTAATCCAATATTCCGCTACCATTAGGCAGTGTCCCCAAAATGCTGGCCGCATTGCCACGTTGTATGGCAATGCTTATCCTCTGTGCAAAGTATATGCCAGCATTTTGGTCACAAGTAGCGTCGACCAGACGTTTTGAGACGTCTTTGAATATTAGTTTGGCGCTCGGTCCCCACGGTCCCAGCGTTTCGACCCCAAAAGGCACAAACATGTAACAACTACTGAGATTACTATATTTGCGTCTTTTGAGGCCTTCTGCTAGTTCAGCCGCCGCGCCGGCCACTTTTTGGGATGCGGGAAGATGAGAAGGACCAGAGGCCTTCCCATCCTCCACGGAATCAAAGTCATGCCGTCCGGCCTCTTACCATCGCCACGTACAAGGCCACTAGGTTCCAAGATGGCAGCGCAGTTGGCGGTGGTAAGAGCCCGGCGAGTCCGGCGTGGCGGGGAATTCTTCCGGTGCTTCTCGTGGGTTTAATTAATGTGTAAATTACGTGCAATGTGTTTATTTCTAATATTTTTCAAAATAAATGCAGCCAAATTATTTGATGTTTGAAACTAAAAAAATTACAGATAGCTGTTGAGCAGCATACAATAAAATGTCGTAAAACTATGGTAAATCCATTCCATAACATCGTAGTTCGGAACAGTGAGAGCGGGATAACGGTATATTATAAACATCTTGTATCTCGCTTGCACATCCGTGATACATATTTCTTTCGTTCTTTAAGTAAGATCAAACCAATATTGCTTTATGCGGTTGTGGGTCGGTGATAGTTTGTGTCTACGAATGATTATTTTAAGCATGAAACAAAACGCTCCTTATTTATGATGGTTTTTGGGCCGCAGGGCGCCAACTCCCACCTTTTAAAAACTATTATGGAAAACCAACATCATTATTTCAAACTTAAAATAACGATACTAAGATTCGTACCGTGGCCGTAACGAAACAATAATGTTTATATAACGCTATCTCTATCGCACAAACGTCTTGATTCAATGCATGCAGCCTGCTCTCACGTTGAAGTTCTAATGTAAGTTTACTATAGTGACATGTGGTAGTGCAAATTAAAATTGTTAATGTAAGGTTAAAATAAGACTGAATTAAGAGATGGGAGTTGCCCTCTGTACCGTGCGACGCAACAACATTACCTTTACACGACCAATCGGGTGCAATAATTTCTAAGCGCCAAAACAATTGTCCAATCCATTAGAAGATTGTCCGTGTTTTGTTAATCGTGCTTGATGAGTCCGAAATCAAAGCGGTAATTGTATGAGAGTTACACTTCTTTACATATTTATTTGTAGGTGTGATACTATAAAATATTGTGTGGACCATTATTTTTTTTTCTGTAAAAGAATGAAAATATCCATATTTAAAAAAAAAACATTTAGATTACAATCCCACCATTGACTTTAGAAATAACAAACTGCATGTTATTTACCACCACTCAAGGTGTGAGTATGGCCTTGACGAGGGAAATGTGAACCATATATTTTTTTTAATTGCCCCAAACTATATTGTTCACTATATGATATCCTCCCATCCTCTATCCCCGGTCCAACTTCCCTTAAATGTCTTTTATCTTTAACTTTCTCTAAACAAATTATACTTATATTAAGTAAATTTATAAAAACAAGTAAGATAAAATTGTAAATTTGTACCTATTATTAACATATTATTCTCATATAAGTTTGTGTAATGTTATTTTAATTATGCATGCTATTAACAATGTTATTGTCTTAGTTGTGATGTCTCTTTGTTATTGATAAAATAATCAACATGGTTGGAAAGCAGCTGGTGGATTCTCCCTTGTAAACACCAACCATTCTCATAATATTAAACACTCTCCACACGTTTTTTTTTTATGCTTGATAGATTAGCCTGTGACCACTATCTCACCTGATGGTAAGTGATGATTGTTCTGACTAACCTAGAATTGACACTAGCATTTTTTTTTTTATACCACAAAGGTGGCAAACAAGCATACGGCCCGCCTGATGGTAAGCAGTTACCGTAGCCTATGGACGCTTGCAACACCAGGGGTATCACTCGCGCGTTACCGACCCTGAAGAAATCTCTTCACGGCCTTTTTGAAAAACCCCATGCTGTACTCCATCGGGAAAACCACGGCGGGGAGCTCATTCCACAATCTGAGCGTCCGCGGAAGGAAGCTCCTTTGAGCCCGCACAGTACGAAACACGTCTGGTTTCAATGTGTGGGGTTGGACTCCCCGTCGATGGCGAGAGTTGCGATGGTGGAAAGTAGCCGTTGGCATCAAGTCAAACAATTCCTTAGAACACTCTTCGTTATACAAACGGTAGAACACACAAAGGGAGGCAAAGTCTCTCCTCAGACTAAGGGGTTCTAAACCGCTTGTGAGCTCGGGATCGTCAACAATTCTGATGGCACGTCGCTGAACCGAGTCTAAAGGCCCAAGCTGGTATCCAGGTGCTCCCGCCCACAGATGACAGCAGTACTCCATATGAGGCCGGACCTGCGACTTATAAAGTTGCAGCCTTTGCCCCGATGTGAAGTACTGCCTCGCTCTGTTGAGCACTCCAAGCTTTTTGGAAGCCAGCTTCACCTTGTCCTCCAAGTGACAGCATGTACGGACATTGGCAGAATTGTGACAATACGCCACAAAAGCCATAAATATAAGAAGTCAAGTCAAACTGCATGGTTATTATGTATATAAAACTGGCCAAATATTAATTGCACACCAAGGTTCCAAATACCAACACTCAATATATTTTTAACTTATATTTAATTTCAAACTCGTACTAACATTTAGGAATTTATAAAAAAAATAATTCGTTTTGACATCCTTAGCACATGGCCAGTTATATTTTTTGTTTGTTTTAGTAAGTCTTTACATTTTTTTATTACTATTACAAGTTTAATGCTTGTATGTATTACAATTTTTACTACAGATAAAAACTATATCCTGAGAATACAGGATATATATTTATATATATATATTCAACTTCTTCATACATTTCTTAATGCAGATTGGAACTTACTTGTTTTTCGGCCCTTGAGAGGAGCTCTGACTAGAACTGGAGCTGGAAGATGAACTTGAAGATGATGACGAACTTCTAGATGAGCGTCTAGAAAGGAAATAAAAGATAAACAACACCAAATAACAAAGCATAACATTCAAAATATACTTTGTATGCTACCAAATGAAATGCAGAAAAAAAAACTCTATGGTTCATATGGCGTATATAGGAGTAAATTAGTTTTGTACTGCAACTTTTGTTTAATAAAGATCAAAACTGAACCTTTACCCCTAAGACTAAGCTTTACAGTAATTAGAATTTGATCCAATTTGACAATCAATGAACTGTTGAAAAGCTCTTAGAATTTATGTAAAGGGTTTTTCAACAAGAACTTTGTTTTCTAAAAGAAAAATAAAACAAAGAGTTTAGATGAAG
Source organism: Plagodis pulveraria (assembly GCA_963890685.1). Lineage (NCBI taxonomy): Eukaryota > Metazoa > Arthropoda > Insecta > Lepidoptera > Geometridae > Plagodis > Plagodis pulveraria. Next base: position 13,375,891 of record OY982950.1, read on the forward strand.
ATGACCAAAATTTCTATTGTAATACAATAGAAATTTTGGTTGAAGAGTGGATGCTCGTGGTGGACATTTGCCAGATATCATTTTTCATTCATAATTGCCAAACTTTTCTCTTTGTAACACAATAAAAAATTTAATCATCTTCATCTAAATTATTTGTTTTAGAAAACAAAGTTCTTGTTGAAAAACCTTTAGTTGGTATTTCAAGAACACCCTATGAATCAGTAAATATTGTATCAACTCATAAAATCAAATAGTTACCCACATCTAGACCAACCTCTTACTATTCTTCGATTCAGGGGAAGATTTGCCATTTTTGTCATCATCTCGCTCATCTACATCCTTTGAACCCTCCCCGTCTTTGGATTTTTCCGCAGCATCTGAAATGTGTTTTCCCAAAACACTTTTAATATAAAGTTTAGGCCTGTTTTAACATTTATACATTTTTAGGTAGGATTGCCGTTTAACATCATAAAAATGTATTATTTCAAAGGTTTTCGCAATTATTTACAGCTTCAATAGGTTTAGTTGCATTTCATTGAAGTTTTTTGTATCAAACGCTGCAATGATTGTCTTTCAGTCAACGCAATCACCATGAGTTTAATACGTCGGCATAGAGTATTATAATAATACTACGTATAGAACGGACACTCCTTTCCCCCCACCATACGAGCCTTTCTCATCACGCCACCGATTCAGAGCTGTCGCTGAGCTGACTAGAGTACGGGACGCGCTACTCGCGCACGATGACGTAGCGGCAAAATTGCGGAAAAGAGCCCGCACACCAAGTACCAAGTAAGTAAGTAAGACGTGAGGACGAAGCGTGACGATTGTACGAGTATTTTAAAAGTTGAGAATGGGGTACTCTTTTAATGTTTACGGTTGCTTATCAACTAAACGAGAAAAGGATTGTTTGTTGTGAATAATGATTGTTTATTATACGATAAGAACATATATTATTATTGTGATTGTAATTATTATCATTACTTGTATAAAATGTGAACTTGGAATGATACTTTTTGTACAGTGTAGGTATCTATTATGGTATAAATAGTGGAGTGAAATGTGAAGTAATGTTTCCTACTCGGTTGTGTTTTGCATATTCCTACGTCGTACATGGAGTTGGATCGTTGTACTTGTAAATGTTTCTGCAGGTATATATATGCATAGTTTACGAAATCTAATACGACTAATAACAGTAAAATATCCCTTTGGCGTTAAAGTGGCGCACCTTGATATACGATTGGTCACCTGCCTTATTAAAATTTTATCTAAACGCCTTTCAGATGACCCTCCCAAACCAAAGTAATTTAGTAAGATGGGGGAAAGCCACCGAAAAGTCTTGCGGTATTTGTCGGGAGGGCATAGGTACAGCAAGGCACTTATTGGTAGGATGCAAGGTGCTCCTTGATAGGGGTCATTATACACGCCGTCATGATAGAGTCCTCGAAATCATACGAGAAGCAGCGAGTCTCTCCGTAGCTAGAGCAAAAAAAGGTTTGACCACGAACAAACGACAGGTTGCTTTTGTAAAAGAAGGTCATCTACCAAATCGAAATCCAAGCCTTACTCCATCTTAGGCGCCCCGATTGGACTCTCTTGATGGACACGTATGAAAAACATTACAAAATTCCTGAGGATGTTGGTGTTTCGTCATCCAGACCAGACATATTTTTATACTCAAAAAATCTAAAACGCATAGTACTTATAGAACTTACTGTGCCCTGGGAAACAAACATACCTAAAGACCACACAATAAAAACAAACAAATATTATGACCTAACAAATGAATTAACCAAAAACGGTTATGTGGTTAGTTTATATGCTGTAGAAGTTGGAGCAAGGGGTATACCAGCGAAATCTCTATATAACCTACTTAAAGACCTTGGCCTACCAAGAACAACCGTAACTTCCATCCTAGAACGTGTATCTAAGGCGGCATTAGTAGGATCTTATCAAATTTGGTTAGGTAGGGGAGGAGGCTCGAGTGGTGAAGGAGAGCATTGATATAAAGGGGCCCCTTAATCCTACTCCTGGGTTGCAAGTCCCAGGCCCCTATAGCCTCTTCCTCTGCAACGCGATGGACCCGGCACCCGCACGGTGAATCCATGGAATGCTAAGTAATTCGTCTCATCAAGCTAATTAGTCATGAAAAAGTGGGGCTATCGGTTTAAGATAAATATCAGATACACAGAATCTATCTTAGCTTTTGCTGACGACCTTGCAACTGACACGTAACCCAAAACAGTGTCAAGAACTTTTACGAGTAGTGGATGAGTTCTTTGCATGGACTAAAGGATTGAGAACAAAACCTAGTAAATGCCACTGTCTGTGTCTGGGTAGACAGAACACCAAATTTACCTCTTACGATCCGGGACTCTTGATTAGAGGAGAATGTGTTTCCACAATTGCTGAATCTGTGCCAATTACATTTCTCGGTAGGAAGATAGATTACAAAGAACGAACACCATCATTAGACACAGTTGTTGATAGCTTTCTTAAACATCTTAGTATGGTAGACCAACAACCAAAAAGCAACATTAAAAAAGCTAGGATATACGACAACTACTTAACATCACGTCTGACTTGGCCTTTTCTAGTACATTACACAGTATATTACTAAAGCCCTTTTAACGAAACTGGATGTAAACGTCATCAGGACACTGAAGTCATGGTTGGGGCTCGCAATTTCGGCAGACCCATCTACATCTACTTTATTTAGGGATCAAAATAATTTTGGGATGAAATTAAAGAAACCATCGAAGCACTATTAACACCTCATAGTTACCAAAACGGACGTCTTACTCTCTCAAGAAGATATAGTCGCATCTCTCCCAAAAGACAAAAGTGTCTCCAATCTTGATCTCAAGGCTTCAATTCCATAAACGATTTATGATAGGTGCACAGTCCAGCAAAGCGGGTTTTGGGTCGAGGAAGGAAATTGAGGACAAAGACGTTGTAACATTTTTTCTACAACAAGACGAAAATGATAGCTATAAAGTGCATCCAATGAGCTTGGAAATGAAAGTGGCTAACCATAGGTGAATTTTGTATCCCTCTGGCATTAAAGTGGCGCAACTTGAAATACGATTGGTCGCCTTTGAAAATACGAAGCCACCGAAAAGTCTTGCGGTATTTGTCGGGAGGCCATAGGTACAGCACGGCATTTATTGGTAGGAAGCAAGATAATCCTTGATGGGGTGATTATTCCCGTCGCCACGATAGAGTCCTAGAAATCATACGTGAAGCGGCGAGTCTCTCGGTAGCTAGAGCAAAATAAGGTTTGACCACGAACAAACGACACGTTGCTTTTGTAAAGGAAGGGTCATCTACAAAATCTAAATCCAAGCCTTACTCCATCTTAGGCGCAGCTCCCGATTGAACTGTTTTGATGGACACATATAAAAACACTACAAAATTCCTGAGGATCTTGGTGTTTCGTCTTCCAGACCAGATATATTTCTAAACTCAAAAAATCTAAAACGCATAGTAATTATAGAACTTACTGTGCCGTGGGAAACAAACATACCTAAAGACTTTTTTCTTCTAGGTAAGCATGCTCCATCTTAGACCACATCAATGCTTAACATCAGGCAGGGTGCGGTCAAACGCGAACCTATTATGAATATAAAAAAAAAAGTCCACACAATAATAACTAACAAATATTATGACCTAACAAATGAATTAATCAAAAACGGTTATGTGGTTAATTTATGTGCTGTAGAAGTCGGAGCAAGGGGTATACCAGAAAAATCCCTATACAACCTACTAAAAGACCTGGGCCTGTCAAGAACAACCGTAACTTCCATCCTAGAATGTGTATCCAAGGCGGCATTAGTAGGATCTTACCAAATTTGGTTGGGCAGGGGAGGAGCCTCGAGCCGTGAAAGGGAGCATTGATGCATCATAAAGGGGCCCCTTAACCTTACTCACTGGGTTGCAAGTCCCAGGCACCTTGCCTTGAGCCTTTTCCTCTGCAACGCTATGGACCCGGCACCCGCACGGTGAATCCATGGAATGCTAAGTAAATTTGTCTCAAATACCTATGTAAGTACATACAATAATTATTTATACTGCGACAACCTTAGACTTCACGCACACTATTACGTGTGTACAAAACAACATTTGTGTAGTGCCTTGTAATAGGTAGTTAGAATGCGGCTTTTGTATAGAGAATGAGTCAAGTGTCCAGGGTGTGCATCGGGACAAATTTAATGTGAAATAAATACTATTAAATCCATTAAAGCTGTTTCATCTTTGTATTAAATGTAATTAATAGGTACGGAACATTGTCAGGGTAAGATATAACGTTAGAGCTACTAATTTGGAATATATATGCCAAGTTACCAGTATTTTTACTATCCCTCTCGTCTTCACTGCCCCACAAGTCATACTTAGATAGATCAGCTTCATCTCCAGACTCTTCCTCTTCATCGTCATCAGCCCCCTCAGCTTCGTTTGAGCCAGACGCCTTGCCCTGAAACAAGGCACATAATCAAGGAACATACACAAATAATACAAAACAGAACAATTGTGGTTTCTCAAGCATTTTAAACTAAAATATTTACAATTAATAAATAAATAAATAACAAAAAATAGCAATAGTCTTTTATTCATTACAACTTTGCTTGACATGAATTCCACAATTGGACTGCTGAGTTTAAAGACCATGAAAGGATTATACCAACCTTCTTCTTTCTCTTCTTCTTTCCGTCAGTAGACTTTTTTGGTTTCTCATTAGGTTTTATAGCTAATTTGAGCCTATTCAAGATCACAGGTTTGGGCAACGCGAAACTTTTAAAATTTCCTATTACTGGCGCATTTTCATTCAAATGGGGAATCTGTAGATCAGCCTTCTCTTCTGGATTTTTTAGATTTAGATTCAACTTCTTGGCCACACTTGACTGACTCACAGGCATGGGATCAAAGATATCACTTAGAAATGGAGTGGCTGAAGGATCTCCATCTAACTCTTCTAGCTGACGCTCGATACTACCGTCTCTGTTTGTTTCCCTTTCCCATTCTTCATCATTAGTTAGGTTGATGGTCTCTAAAGCTTTAGCCTCTTTTTCAGCGGCCAACTGTTCTTTGGATTCTTGATCGTTATGGTTGCTACCCAAGGAACTGTTTAGTGAATTCTGAGATAATTGTTGTAAGTTTTGAAGAGCCAACAGCAGTGTGCTTGTATTTATTCCAGCCAGTAGGTTAGACAGATCTAATTGGGATGTGGGGGTAACGGAAGTCTCTCGCGGCGGTGATCGCGGTGGTGATTGCGGCGGTAATGGAGGTTGAGCCATTTCAACAGGGTTTTTGGCAGATTCAGTAACGTTTGTCTCTTCTGTTATATTGACTGTTGATTGGCCAATTATAGATACTGGTTTTAAAATTGCTTGAGGGCTTATTTTACTTTTAGTGAATTGATTTTCAGGAAACAAACTTTGTTTGTTATTGCTTGGAATAATGGTTACTGATTCAAGAACTTGAACACGTTTTGATGGGTTAATTTTCTTTGAAGGAGTACTTATAGGAGTGCTTTCGTTGTTGGCATGATTTGCATGTTCTCCAGCCATATGTAATACCTCTTCAGTAATTTCTTTTGGCATGGGTTCGGGTATCAAGCTGAGATCTATATTTGTGAAGTGATTTTCAGCAGAAGAAGAATACAGTTGGTCTTCTGGTTCTTGTGGTGAAATAGATGTTGGTGGTTTGCCATTACTATTTCCTGATGGTAGAATATTAGTTTCAGATTGTGCACTTGATTTAGCATGGAAATTGTCCATTAACCCCATCAATAAGTCCTTCTTTTCTGAAATAATATTAATTATATTATCATCTGGAATTGGGATTTCAGAAACATTTTGAATTGCATACAGCATGTCTGCAGTAGGACTTTGTACTTTCATAGATCCTGTACTTGGTGGTGATAGAGTTTGATTTTTAAGTGCTATATTTTCATTGATCTCTGTACTTCCATACAATGCGTCATCATCTTCATCCCATTCTGTTTCATATATTTTCTTATCAAACTTTTGTAAATCATCAACTGTTTCCGGACTATTGTGTCGATTATCAATATCGAAAATATCCATTATGCTTCTATTTTTATTCACAGAATTTGATTGTACAACAGCAAAAATATTAGCAGTGTTTTCTGGTGATTTCACTGGATTTTCTAATGAATAGTCAAGATTTTTTGGGCTTGGCAATCGAACTAAATTTCCCTGTGGAAGGAATATGGGGTCATTTGTAGTTGATGGTTTTATTTTATTTCCACTGCAGGAAAATAATGAATCTTTTGGACTATGTGTTCCTTCTTGATTGTCATGTGCCCAGAAGTCAGTGCTTTTGTTTGGTGGTTTCATATCACATGTGAACAATGGATCTTTAGGCTTTAATGATTTTATTGGACTCTCGTGTGGCAATAACCTAGGATCAATTCTGCTAGGTGGTTTTACTTGATGTACAGGGTGTACAAACTCTGGAATTTTTGGATTTTGTGGTGTCAGTGAATTAGTATTCTGTGGTAGAATTGTGGGCTCTGTTAACAATGTGGTATCTTTACAATTTGGTGGCGATATTTGATTAATTTGTGCAGGATACAAATTATTTTTTGGACTTGGTGGAGGTATTGGATTATCAAATGGCCGTAACAGTATTTCTTTTGGACTTGGTGGTGGTTGTTTATTGAAACGTGGTGGCGGTAGCAATGGCTTATCAAAAGGTAAATAATGAGTATCTCCAATATTGCTAGGAAATTCATCTCTGGTAAAGTCATCATTTTGATTATGCACTTTTTTCTGTGGCAAAGTATAGTTATATGTATTTGAAAATGAACTTCTGATTGGTTCAGCAGGTACTTTTTGATCATTTTGACCTGAACTTGTGTCACTTGACACACTCTTTCGTTGGGATCCTAAAGCAGTTCCATTGCCTTTAGCCCAATAACCCTTCTTCCTGACATTGTCGCGAAACTGTTGATAATTTTTTTTTGCTGTTGCTCCAAACCTAGTTGGTACATATTCACTGGAACACCCATCTATATCTGCTAGTATATTTTGCGTTTTTACATTCATATTACGTATATTAGATGTGTAGATATTACCACTAGCTAATGGAGGTTTTTCAATGGTCCCGGCTGTACTGTAACCTTTGACAGGTTGTATTTCATTTGATACATAATTCACAGGCTTTTCAGCCACAGTATTAATAGCACGCTTTTTTACCTTACGACGCATTTTTCTGCCATCTGGAAATTTACGAGACAAGAAAGTATCTTCCCCACTGTGGTATGAAAAAGAATCATCAGAATCTGTGTCTGGTATTCTAGAATCTGTTGTTCTTGCTGGAACGGTTTGAGGTTTCAAAATAATTGTATCAGGCTTTGATATGCTTGGTTTTGATTCCTCCAACTCTGAGTCAGCAGATTTGGATCGCCGACTAGATGAGCTTGATGAGCTAGAACGGGATCTATGATGACTTGATGCAGAGAGACTTCTTGCATGTGAACCTCTTCCTTCTGCTGCACTTTGGCCACCTGAACTACCTGGTGCAGTACACCTCTCTATTCCAGATAGTAATAAAGTCTCAGCACTGACACTCCTTTGGTCAAGACGGGAAGCTGATTTTTGTACATCACAATCATCTTCACTCTCTGAATTGATTGATATTTCATCAGGATTGGGGAGCTTTTTACCTACTTTTTCTTCAGTAATAATACAGGTATGGTTAATTGTTGAAGCAGAATTAGGAATGTTTGTACTAGGGCATTGCAACCCTTTCTCACAAGTTTTTTTGTTGTTATCTAAATGGGTATCAATAAGGCATCCTGTAGTCAAGAGACGTTGCCTCCAACCAAATATTGTTTTGAAATCAGGAGCTGGTTTGTCAAAAACTGATTCAAATCGTTCAGTACTGATTTTGCAATTATTGTATGCAATGGCAAATGCTGCTGCTTTGACTCTTTCTTCAATGGTATAGGTGACTTGAAAACTTTCAGCAGCTGTTGGTCCCTTGAACTTGTAAACAACATCATTAGTAGATGTAACCATATTTTCCATAACTGGATTGGTATATGTTTTGAAAGCTGGAGAGTCAGAGTTATCATATCTGGCTCTTTTAGGACCTGTTTCATAGCCAGAAGATGTGGTGTGTTCTTTCTCACCAGTACTTGCATATCGTTTACGCTGATTATATCCATTACCTCTAAAATTGGGTATCATGTAATTCTGTCTGTGATAACTGGTTTGATTAGATATCTGGTTTTTTCTGAATGCCGGTAGTGAGAGTGGAGGGACATCACACACAGAGCCATCACTAAGGCTGCCTTTATTTTGTTCATGTTCTTTCACAAAGCTATTTGGAGCAGGAGCTGGCATAACCACTCCCTTATTCAATTCCATCTGCGGCTTTGTTGGTGGCAATTTTTTGATAACCGCTCCTTCAGTGATGCCAACCTGAAGGCAGGAAAAATTATCTCCACTTTAGTAATGATGTGCTAGCTAGTATCAACTCTTCTTAGCTTCAAATCCATTATTCCCTGAATATTTAGTAAGAAAAGTGGTATAGGTGGGGTATTGGAAAATAGGGATATATGACAACGTTAACTTAATTCAAACTACAGCTGCCTGATAACTTGGTGAGTAATATAAATGATGATATAAAAGAACTTAGGATAAAATGTACATTTATCTTACCTTCTCTTCATCTCTAGAATCTCTTTTCTCATCTGGTCTGCGTTTGCGTTTCTTTCTTCCGAATTCGTCATATTCATCTTCAGAGGAGGAATCCCTGCGGCGATACTCGACGACGCCGCGCTCATTGTACCCGCCGCCGTAACCAGTGCGCGCTTCCACCTAAAACCACAACAATACAACATTTATTCATAAACATCTATCTATACCTATAGCTTGTCTTGTTGATAATAACATACTTCTCCAAATTTTGGTGCATTGCAAACATTACATGTCTGCCGCCGGGCCCAGTTCACATTTGCACATTTATTGCACTGCCAATCGTCGGCATTGAATAAACCTCGAGACTTCTCTGCCGCTGACTTCCCTATTTCAGTACCAAGTTTCTTAGTTGTTGGCTTAGCGTCCGGTCTTTCTTTATTACAACGATAACATGAACTCCTGCGTGCGAAATTAATATTTCCACAGTTGGCGTCAGCGCAAATCCAATCTCCGTCGTTCATTTTGATGTGAATAAAATGTAGTGTCTCAGCCTAGCTGTAATTCGTGAACAATTTTCTACATATTAAGGATCACAGGCGAGGCAAAATCAAGTGTGGATCAACACGTAAATAAAAGGACACTACCATCTAACACCGATATTTTTATCTAATTGAAAGTGAACCAAGCTTACTTTTACTTTTGCAAGCAAGTAAAGCAATCAAGCTTTAGACCGGCCATGACAGTTGATGAATAAAAAAAATACGCACTTCCTACCACAGATAGTAAAGATAGCAGCTTACAATCTGTAGTCTATATATGTCACATCTAGTGCGACTGATTTTCTTCTAGCACGGATATTGAAACACAAATTAGCGTTAAACCATGGAAGTAATAAGTACTACGTAGGGTATGTTCCATTAGTCGCTAAGAACGTTAATTTCGATAATTTTGATCACATTTGCGTCTGTGGTTGTGATCACTGTGATCGTTTGTAACTGTCATCCCCTGTTCCATTTAGGATAAGAACGCTAAGAATGCCACTAAAATTTGCCACTTCTGTCACTTTTGACATTAGATGTAGGGAATTCAAACTGTTCCAGTAGCCTCATAGCGTTTATGGCGAAAATAACGCCAAGACCCATGTGGAACAACTTTTTGGGAGTGTGATCGTTTTTAGCGTTTTTAGCGAATCTAACTTCAAATGGTATGCACCCGTACAACTAGTACTTTTTACTTCCATGCGTTAAACACAGATTGAGTCTGTAATCTTTGGATAAGGTTGCACACACATATTTTATGTTAAGAATAGTAAAGAAATTTAATTCATGCTCAAAACCAGAATAACGCTACCTGTACCGAGGCGGGCGTGGTTTAAAAGTGTACTCTTTATTTCACCGTGTGGGCTTGAGTCAAGCGGTTGTACCACGGCAATTTAGAAGTGAATTAAACAATGTTCTTCTGCATTGTATAATTTTGCAAAAATACCATGTGTTATAAAATGGTGTAGAAGCCATATAGATATGAACATTTCGGGAATAAATTTCATAAACCAGTATATAACCATATTTTGGGACCTACACTTGGCTACCCTAGATATTTTTATGCAACAAAAACTTTGTATTAAATCAAATAGAACTTCGGAACATTGTTGGTCTTCGAACACTTTGTATGAAAGTTATTTCCAGTATTTTTTCGTATTCTTATTTTTTTATGTCAAATATGTGCTACTAATGCCATAAAAATTACAAATTTGCGAGAGGAAAAAATTATAGTCATGCGCGGGATTCAAACCCACGTCATCCATCCCTATAGCCGGGGTATGCTCTGACCGACTGGGCTAACATGACAATAACTCATAACTCTAATTGGTTCTCTCGTTCTTTAACCATCGTAAATGGGTAATGTAATCCACAGAGCATGCGTTGTTTGAAAAATAAAAATATTAAAAAGTCATAAAAATGACTCTGAATAAGGTCTTTGACGTGATAGCTGATGTGGTATTTATCAATTCTAATAGCCTTAACATTAACGGAGATTATACATTAATTTATATAGAAGCAGAATATATTTCGGTAGCGTTTTATATGCCAATAGTGCCAATTGTCACATTTCAAAATTAGACAACATTCAAAACTGGGTCTACTCCCATACATGTTATGGTATAGAGGGTGTAATGTGTGTACCCCTTTATATATATGAAAGAAATATTTAGCCTATAAATATTGCATCAAAATAAAATCTTGAAGTAATAACACGACTACATGGCTTCTGGACACACTTGGAGCTCTATGTACTGACAGATACTGGGGAATGAAAAAAAAACCTTTGATTTTGCTTATAATAAATTTTTAATAGATAAAGTATCTTCTTCCAGCCCATTGCAGACGTTCTTAGACGATGTGTGGATCACTTTTATTAATTCAAGGTTATGTTTCTGATCTATGTGAAAAATCTAAGCTTTCTTAAAGTTAACTTAGATTGTGCAAAAAGCCGAAAAGTAATTATAATTATGAAGATTTAACATACGAAGTTATATGTGAGTTCAATTCTACATACTACAATTGACATAAAATATTCACTGATGGTTCAAAAAGCACCAGCGATTCGTCATCAGGAGCAACATGGTAAGACGCTCAGCGTTTAAACAGGCTGAGAGGTATCGTAATAGGTCACTGGTGTGCATATTGACCTAGAAGTTGTTTGCTATGTCGGCAGCGTTATTATACATTAGTATTATGTGGGCTTGAAAAATGTAATAACAACTACAGTGTAAAATTACAATGTGTGCCATCACTTATTGGCTTGACGGGGTTCGAAGAGGCTGACCGCCAAGCGAAGTCAGCCGTTATTCACGGAACGGGGATTTATATTATATTTAGGACCTGTTTAATAGAAATATATTTAGAAGTATTACTAGTAACTTAACTACTGTCTTCTGGAAAATACAACCCGCGAGTTTTCAAACCCAAAGTAAAAAGCTCCTTTCTGAGCTATGCTTTGCTAAGAGTGCTTCACCCAATACCACAGCGTTGCTTAATATGAGATAAACAGTGCTCAAATGTGATTAATTAGTGTGCAGGTACGGCAATCACGAACGGAATCGCCGGTACAGCTAGTAGGTATATATAATCCATCTACTTCATTTGATACAATGGAATACTAGAATAATAGGGCATGCTGGGCACGCTGCCAACTGATAGAGAGCTGGAGTGTTTAGACTGTCTACAAGCCTGAAATGGCAGCTAGGTTGACTAAATGCTTTCGTTGTAGTAGCTAAATGTATTTACTTTACATTGCAGCATTTTTTTTAAATACATACCGCCAAAAAAACGGTGTACTTATTAATCTAACACACGCAATAAGTCATTTTTAAAATCTTATTTAATTCTAAGTTATATCTTACTATCAATATTATATCGAATAAAAAAAAATTGAAATCCATTTCTTTTTTAGGGCATTATATATACCGACTTTTAAATTATAGAATATTATTTCCAAGAAAGTAATTCCAATCTACTGAAATAAATTGCATGAAAAACTAAAATATTATATTTTAAAAACCTGTAATAGAAAATGAATACGTAAACAAGCTTACTTATTGTGGCATAACGTCATCCACGCGTATCTAAAACTGGGAGCGCACTACAGAGTTGCGTCACGACGCGGTATCTGAGCGACTGTACCTAATATAAATTTACAGAGGTGCAGAGCAGTGCTGCAGCGAAGTGGCGCTACTTTTTCGTTCACAATAGCAATGTGGCGTAGCAGAACGGTTCTTCCAACTAATGACAAAAAATCGAAATGGATGAAGTCGTCGAAGTAAAATAATCGTGGTAATTTGCAAAGAGGCAGATATAGCTGAAAAATTAATAAGTGTTATATATGGGTGAAAACATAACAAAATTCTCGTTTGAAAAAAAACTTTTTTTCACTATTCTTCAGAGATAATGATTGATTTCACAGAGATTTTAGAACGTTAAATAAGGTTTTATGAAATGTTGAAACGTGGGTGGAACGTGAAATGACTGCATAATTTACTGCACCGCGTTTCTCCAGTGCCGCAAGGTGACTGCGTCGCGGCGCAGCCGTGACGCAGAGTTGCCCTCAGAGACAGTGAGAGAGTGCGGTTTACGCCATTTATGAATCCATACAAATTAATATTTCTTAAGCCGCGCCGTTTCGCTGCCGCGCTGTGCCGCAGTAGTGCGGTTAAAGATAAAGATAATTCTAATGCGATCATTTCTAAGCGCCAAATCAATTAACCAATCCAATTGAATTCGGAAAATTGTGCGTGTTTTGTTACTTATGAACTTGATGAGGCCGAAATCAAAGCGGTCACCGTATCAGAGTTATACTTATTTACTTTATTTATTCGTAGAGAAACACGCACTCTACATTTTGTTGGTTCACGTAATTTAATTAAATAAATACTGATGTAGTATTAATAAAATAATAAATTTTTCAGTGATGATTCAAATTACAGTGTCCTGCTTGTGTATTAGTTTTTCTTCTTACAGTCGTAGCTGCTGTATATATGTGTGTCTGTCATACTCGGTTTTCTATTCTAAGCAAAAGTGAAACCTTCAGTGGCGTACGTATATATATAAGTCTGTTAACCTCGTCACTCACATACTAAGTAAAGGTAACACGGTCCGTGTCCCATTAGCTGTGGAGGCTTTTTGAGAGCCGAGTTGGTCAGTAATGTGCCCAGAAATTGAGGCGGAAAACACGGAGGTTTGTAAAAACGTTAAAGAACTCGTTCGGATAATTTTCATGGCCACACCGGAGCCACACTTGGCTTTACGCTTTTCCTTCTCCGCACATGTGCACGCTTTTGGATGATGACTCGTTGAGGGTGGCTGCCGCTATTCGGCTTGGATGTCTTGTCTGCGAGCCTCACACCTGTATCTTCGGAGCACGTGGGCAAGCATCATGGTCTTAGCTGCAACACACACACACACACGCACACACACACACGCACACACACACACACACACACACACACACACACACACACTCATCCTCGACTCCAAGAAATGGTGTACAAATTAAAGTCAGGCACATTTTCCGAGTTTGCCACCGCTCGATGGCCAGTGTTTGTATGCACGCACATTTATTGCAGTTATTTTTGAATACCTATACACACTACCTAGTACCTACATATCCATAAATGATATGAAATTATCTATATCATATATCAATAATATGTGTTTCTATTTGTTTCATGGAAACACAACAAAGAAATTAAAAATAACGATTGACGATGATTTTAAAGTATTTTTCTTTACATCGTTTATGTATATCGTATCAAAAAAATACTGAAAAAATGTCTAAAAGCATGACGCAAAACCCGAGCGATGTTTTTAATCCTTAATTACTTCCCCTACAGCTTTGGTTTTTCTTTTAATATTATTATTTACATGTTAACTACACATAAGAAAAGATACAAGTCCGTGCAGTTTGTATCTTTTTATATATTCCATGAGTTGGAATGAGCTTTCCACTATAACTAACGAGTTACTAAGCAAAATAGTAAAGTGGCTTAGCTACAACTTGCTCACACTTAATGCTGACAAGACGAGATTTGTTGCATTTAGAGTCTCATGCCATTCCGCGCTCACTAAGCCGCCATGTATTCAACTTCACACATGTGCTATATATTCGCAACACCATTGCTCTGATGTTTGCCCGAAATTAGAACAAGTCACTGACATTAAATATTTAGGCATATACAGGGTTATTGGTAAAATGCTAACAACCTCTTAGGGTTGACTTCTGCTAGTCCTAACAAATATTGAGAGTTTTTTTTTTGTTGAAGAATAAAAAAATGTTTATATATGTGTATTTGACGGAATAAGCACGAGAACGATGTTAAAAGTCCCTTCTGCCCATAATTTAATATTTTTATGACTTAACTCGATGTAAATATCTAAAATTCTATTCGAAGGGAGCGCGGCGCGGTCCAGTGTTGCCACAGCGCGGCGGGCGCTCTTGGCTCGTAAAGACTCAAAACTTCAGCAATAAGTTTTTCTAATCTGACAGTTTTAAGTTCTGTCCTTCTCAAACAGTTACATGGTATTTTTTTTTTTAATATTTTTGGTTGGCAATAACTCCTGCTATGCGGATTACATTACAAAATCACAAATATACGATAGGAAAAATCCCGCACATGACTTAAATTTTTCCTATCGTATATTTGTGATTTTGTAATGTAATCCGCATAGCAGGCGTTATTGCAAACCTAACAATATTAAAATTATAAGGTTGCGTTATCATTTACAAGTATATAACCAATTGCAAAATTGGTCTTGTTTGTAGTACAACGCAAGTGGTACTATAGATGTCGCTCCATCCCAATACGATGGTTAAAGAAGGATAGGAAAGATTTGAGTTATGACGTCATGTCATGTTAGCTCAATTGGTTAGAGCATACCCCGGCTCAAGGGGTGGATGGACGCGGGTTCGAATCCCGCACATGATTTAAATTTTTCCTATCGTATATTTGTGATTTTGTAAAGTTACAAGGTATGTATTAAGTTTAGTAGGATTTAGTTATAATAACTCAAAATTTTGAGTTTTTTGAGCTATATTCGGTTACTATCCTACATAAACATGGTATTCGCGTGCTTAAAATAATATTACTCGTATTATTATTGAACACCTACGCACTGATTCCATAATTTAGCCCTATAACTGTGAAAAATATAAAGAAATACTCTATCAGTTATAGATTTTAAAATATCATGTGTTAAAAATATGTAAGATACATAACGTAAAAAATAATATCGGTATATCGTTCTCGAGTTCAATAGATAAACAATCTAGCAAAAAAAAACGAACACATTTTTAATTTTGAATTTCCCGCCTTAGTAATATGTAGTCTAAATTTACGCTAACGCGATTTCAATAGATTTGGAACTATTTTGGCGTGCCTTGTCTTGTCTGGCTGTGTCTGTTATCTTTGGTCTGTGCGTTTTCGCATGCGATTGTTTGCCCCTTCAATGAAATTTAACTCGATCCAAGTACTATCCTGTCATCAGTAGATCTGTACCACCCAGATACGATCCAACAATT